>OW121759.1:30695527-36223027 GCA_933228765.1 Miltochrista miniata | reverse complement strand
CGGTAGGAGTCCGGAATAGCATCCATGAAGGATTTTCCCTCACGTCAAATAAAAAAAAATAAAAAAGGGGGGCTCCCATGCAAATAAGCCTTTTTGTTGTTTTTTGGTTCGGAACCCTCCGTGCGCGAGTCCGACTCGCACTTGGCCGGTTTATATTAAGTATATTCCATGCAAAACTACGAACTCTTTAGGAATATTTTTCTAACCTTATTCAGATCACCATTTCAATCAATCAATGGAACATTCTTCACACAGCGCCATCTAGCCAAAAAAAGTTAAAATAACCAACCAAATCAGTCCACTGCTGGGCGTAGGCCTCTCCCAAATTAACGCTACATTCCACGGTTCTGCGTCTTCCGCATCCAGTCGTTGCCTGCGACCTGTTCGACTGTCATCTCGATTGACTGAAAAACGCTCTTCATTATGTCTGAGAAGTTTTCAAGACTACATGAGTCAGTGAACCTCGTGTGCTATTATTATCTTATGTTTATATGAGAGGTCTGATGATATTTTACAGTATCGAGCACATTATCTATGAACATGCATAAACTAATCTTGAAGCAAATAGATTATGCTAAACTATGGGCTGATCATGGCGAATGAGATTAGAGTAAACTTAATATTTTGATACATGATGAAGTCGGATTAGTTTTAGGGCGCCACTCCCAGTTCCACCCCTTTTAGCTGCATATTTTTACATTTTCCAAATTAAAAGTACCTTCTGCAGACTAAACTGTATTCCTTCGAATAAAGTTATAGATGCTGGTGGTAAGTTCTTATTTTCCTTCTTAAATTTATTTCCAACCCCAGTTTCTAATCATGGATATTTGGTTAATCAAACTACGTATTATTAGTTATGATTGAGTTCTTCTCTCTCAAATTATTTGCACCGACGCTAATGAATTTAAGAACATTAATATATTTATACCCAAAGAAAACACAAACATAGTTAATTAGACACAAATAAAAATGAACCATCACAGATAGGCACTCGCTTCCAGAGGAAATTGTGAAACTTTTTACGATAATGCAACGTATACCTATTCGTATACATCCTGGCCCTTTTCTGTCACTCATCCTTTGGGCACAGATTACTAAATAGTTACTACGTAACTTTGGGGCACACGAATTCTTGAAAGATTCTGTCTATATGACAATTTTTTATTTTTTTTTTAAATATTCACGGACATTTCACACAACGCTATCTGATCCCAAAGTAAACTAGGAATAACCTACTTGTGTTATGGGTATCAGACCACGGATATTAATACTTATATACTTTTAAATACATACTTATCATACATAGAAACACTCAGACCCTTGAGACAAAATAGGCTATGGGTCACACAAATATTTGTCTCCGGTGGGAATCGAACCCACGACCTCCAGCGCCGCAGGCGGTATCACTACCGACTGCGCCACAGAGGCAGTCAGAATTAGATTAACTTTATAATATCGAGTCAATATCGCTCCTCAGCATGCCCTACAATCTGTCGAGCGTGTTCAGTTTGCTATCGTAAATTAGTATGCAATGGCCGTCCACTGTCAAAATAAATGAGTTTACCAGATGTATATCAGTGCCTCGAGCACGAAAAATGACGGCAATCGTATCGTAAAGGTATCGAGTCCACGATACGTAAACAGAGAACGACGTTAAGCAGCAGCACGAAGCACTAACGCTATCGTTTCGAGCTCGCGATACGATAACGTCAGTGACGTCATCCTGAAGTAAATAGTGAGGAACTCGTGAGATTAATTGGACGTTCGAAAACTAAATTATACTATGAATATCTTATTATTTTCAAGTAAAAGGTCTTGTATATTGATCAAATCAACAAAAAATGGTTGCATGATTAAAGAAATGCGTGATTAAGTTACGGGAGATTATAAAATGTTTAAAGTTTTGAAAATAAAACAATATGGGGAAACATTTTTATAAAATATGGTTTCCGAACGACACTACTTCTCTCCATTGACAAGGTCAAGTTTGTTTTGGTTTTACATTCTTGAAGGTTATGCTTACTTTAAAAATCACGGATTGTGTTTATAATGAGAACAATGTCTTTTTCCCTAATTCTGGGAGTTGTTGTGCGAGTGAAAAGAAAGGATGCAAAGTTCGCTATGTAGGTATAGTGTTATTGAAACTATGCCCGCTTGGAAGACGGCTGGTATCTAGTCTGCCCCAAAGAAAACTAAAAAAGGTGTTGAATGAAACTGTTGTTAAAATCGGACACCATATTCTACTGTGTATGTATGTGAAGCTTTACTTATGTATATAGAAATAAAAAGAATACGTAAGTTTATCTTATCTTTTATTCAAATAAAGCATCAATAATGGTCCTTCTATATCTTGTTTACATAAAAAATTGGGTAATCACTGTACACATATCAAACATTAGAACATTCCGTCAGTAAAAATGCTTTCTACATTTAAATAATTGATCCATTTCCTTAAGAGTTCCATCAATATCACTCTCAGCCATACATAGATTTTCGTTGTTAAACTCGTACATTTTGAAGTGAATTTGCACCAACAACGTATTAATTATGATTATATGAGTAAAATGGCGGTCTTTGCACTCTAACACAACACAAAATAAACACGAAATACTTTAAAAATGGGTTTAAACGTGGTTTGAAAAGTTTCGATACTTTTCACACCAACAAATTTTAAGTGTATAAAAATTCGTCTTACTCGATAGCCAGCCTTAGAAATTTACGTTACCGTATGTCAAAATGTATGTTCGTGCTGCAAGTTTGTTTATAAAGTGTCAAATATCGAGGATATCGAGTTCTCGAAGATACGCTTGCGATACGAAAGTAAATTAAAATCATTCGTGTTACCAAATTTAGTTATCTTTACGCACGATAGGGGCGCTGTACAAATCTCATACAAATTTTTGTCGATTACGATACGAATACTTTTTCGCAATTATTCGTGCTCGCCCCACAGGTAATTTACTAATCGCTGTTACAATAAACAAATCAATATAGAAACGCTAGCCCTGCGTCTGTGTGTTCTGATAATAATCACAACGTTAAGTATCTAACGCTATCGCTGGTCCTAAGATGGGTAACCAACCATACATACATACATACATACATATTTAGTCACACCTTTATCCCCGAATGGTGAGGCAGAGGTATACGCCTACTACTACTATTTCACTAATAGATTTATGTTCCACGTAATAGGTGGTGAGCCTATTGCCGTGTTGAAATGGACAGGCCCAGGTTGTGTCAACCCACAGTTTATAACACAATGATGTTACTCACCAACTAGCGCGAGGTAGCTATGCAGAGAACTCTTTCCCAGGGCGCCTTGTTACAGAGTTTCTAGTGGGTGCGCAAGGGAGGCCAGGGCTCTGACGAAAACAGCCAATAGGGTGTACACACATATATTTATATAGTACACAGTACACTACAGAGACAATGAGATTACATAGATACAGAAAGCACAGACATACATAAGAATATTACAGGTTTAGGTATTATTAGTACAGCACTACACTAAATCAGCGTGAGGAAGTAACGTAGGCGGCTAGTTTACATGTAAAAGTATGCTGACAAAGCACTGGCCTGCAGTGTGAGCGTAGAGTGGCAGTGGCTGGTGGTAATGCCAGGTGTAGACGGCGAGCTTCTCTCACATGCAACCTGCTCGCGCAGTCCACGTATGATTGGGGTGTGGCTGTACAACTTTTCCCCGTACTAAAAAACCCTGTCATGAAAGAAACGACAAATTAAGATCTTGGCTGCGCGACAGACGACAATCGACCCGCTTTGCAAATAGTTAATTGAAACTTACCAGAATCTGGGTATTGGTCGTCACAGAGTCCACTTCCTTCTGATAAGAATAGGTGAAACGCAGGAAATTCTCCTTAACAAGTCCTCAGGTTAGAACTTACAACCTCTAAAACGAAATTGAGGTGTGCTACTCAGAGTTGCTTCAAAATTCACCCCTGATTAGCGGATGGTAAAAGCAAAAGCCAAAAAAAACCACTTGGAACCAAGGCAGGGCTTTTTATATCCCCTCTCACGTGGAATCGTCCAGAATTCTCCTAAAACCTGTTTTCCTTTAATGCAAAAACGACTCGTCACCGATCTTATGACATCCTGTCATTCTGACAGCAGAAATGTCACCACAGACAACCGATTAAAAAAACGATAGATCGATTAGGGTGCTTCTACACTCCCAATGCTGCATCTACAGAAAATAAATGCTACAAGTTGAATTGTTCAAGCCGCCCATTATGGCCTTCAACTTAGAAAAACGATTGTCATTTTACTGACAACCGGGTTTCATTTCAAGTTTTCCTTCTCTACGCAATGGATTGTTTTGCAAAAGTGTCGCTACTTGCGACACCCTTGGGATGAATTGGGGTGGCGACATTTTGTACGCTTTTCCGTCGCCAAACGGGCCTCCCGTCGCCAAACGGGCCTCCCGTCGCCACACGGACGATGGTAACCACTTTGTGAAATTTCTATTTGCAAGCGTTTTCTTATTACAGAAGGTAAGTAAAGCCGTTGCTCCCAGATGCAAACAGACCTTGGATGGGCACAACAAATAAGGTTTTTCGTTGTAACCGGGGTGAGACACAATGTTGAAGAAGACTCACTATAGTAATAATGTTGACACGTGAAGTGCAGGTAAACCACAATACAGTTGACATAACAATGAAACTGTTTCATTAATAGGTATATGATACAACATTTGATTAAGTATTGATAATTGTAACAATACAACAGCTGTTTACAATTTATTACAACCGTACGAGTTTTGAAACGGTATGCACTCAAATCGACCATTAGTAACTGCTGCTTATATAAAATTTCTCCATAAAGAAATTCACTGCTGCAAAGTTATATTTCTCGATTAATTTTTCATATTGGAAATAATTATTTTCATGCCATATTGCACCAGTAAGACTTAAGTGGGCTGGTGTACAGAAAAATTTCATATAAATACATGTCTGACTTATAAACACCTTATTGTCCTTATTTTCCACCTTTGTCTGAATAAAGTAAAATCAATCCTCAATTTAGTTGTAAAATTCCAGAATTATTCTCTGAAATTGTATTTAATGACAGTTATTCATTAAATTAAAAAGTAATATCAGAAAAATGAACATTCCAAAATAATGTTGTAATCTATTTTGAGCAAGGTTTTCTAACTTAATTTGTAGTCGTAAGAAAAAATGCTTTGACTTTTCGTTTTTTATGAATTTTTAAATTGTCGTTGTATTTTATTATAAAAGTAATATTCACCTATCTTCTTCAGCGATTTCAATAAGACGTCGTACAAAAGACAATTTCATACAAATATAAAGGTTGTTTCACAGTTTAAACATGCTCCCATTTTGTCGTTTGCAAGCTCTTGTCACTGAACCCTTAATACAGCAATACAGCCAACCGGAAAATCCGACATTTTCCTACACATTGTGGTAGCCGACATTTTTCACTTACCTATTCTGCGAATTTCCGTTTGTTTCGAATGCACGGGAAAGCTGTACTAAGCCTGTATTTTGTACAACGGGCCCATCTATCGAACAACTTTTTTTCATACGATTCAAAATTGTTGCTCTGCTTATTTGGTAAATATAAGATACTAGCGGACTTCACGCGGTTTCACCCGCGTAGTTCCCGTTCCCGTGGGAATACGGGGATAAAATATAGCCTATGTTCACCGCAAAGAGTGTAGCTTCCCAACAGTGAAAGATTTTTTTAAATCGGTCCAGTAGTTCCGGAGCCTATTCGTTACAAAAAACAAACAAAAAAACAAATCTTTCCTCTTTATAATATTAGTATACATAGATATGTTACGCACAATGAATATGAAATTGAGAGTGTCGAGAAATAAGTAAGAAAAAAGTTATTTAGTGTGGCTAAAGAATTTTTTTCTTCCTTAAAAATGAGGCCCCCAGTTCCCTTAATAATACAGGGCCCGCGAGTTTATAAACAGTTAAAGTAGCCAATAAATTTTGCCATTCATACCCCTTTTACGATTCAAGACATTTTAGGTTAGTTAATAGGTATGCCTCCACTCGCGTTGCGGGTCGTTACTCCTGAGAGCAAATTACCCTACTGCCACTTTAGTTGGGCAATTCTTTCGCCTATGACTGTGACCCGGGCTTACCTTCATATTTTCTCGTTGCGTATGTGGTCATGAAGTGACACTCCAAGCATGGCCGTTTGAGTGACAGTAATAGAATTTTTCAAATCGGTGCAGGAGGCCTACTCTCTTTCTACGAAAACGAAACTTCGTTAACGAACGAAAACCAAACGAAGTTTCGTAGCTGACCCTATTCTATATCAATTGCGGATCGGAGCACGAACTTCGGATGCATAGACACATTTCGTGAACGACAGTGATAGGGAGGTCATTTTCTGATGTCTTATTCTGGTAATTACGGTTTTCACTTATATTAAAATATAAAAACACGTAAGTTTTAATTAAATGTTTTACATGTAACAAGTGCTATATAATACATTTCTTGTAAAATGTATGCAGAAAATAAGAATAAAAAGGTATTTTTTATGTAATTGTATATTTTCAACCATTTTGATTTAGACAACTAGAGATGCAAATGTCATAACCTTACGTTAAAAAATGTATCTGACGTTCGTTTCATGTCATCAATAATGTAATGAAAATTAAAATTATTATTACCTATTTGAAATCTATATCTAAAACATAATAAATCGTTTATACATATAAACGAAAAAACCTTTGTAAGTAAACAATTCATATAACAGTGCAATTGAATGTTATTTATTCTATTGAATATCACACACACACGTGAGATATTATGTCTCGTTGAGTAACTTATTTTTAATGAGAATTTATTTTATTTTGCAGCTTCTGTACTATCTGCCCCTAGGTGGAGGGGACAATCTTTTGGCTCTGATGTGAGACGGAGATTGTTTGAGATAGAGGAGGTGCGTGCAGAGAATGACACACTTAGACGACACTACTGGTAGTGTCCTTACCATAAGAGAGAAATACCGAGCTCGCAGGGATCATGAATATACCTACTGATGCAGATCCAAGCTGCTCTGTTGGAACTGATTTAAGTTATTAGAGACAAATAGGATAGGAGATACCATATAATAGGAAATAATGAAAAACAAATATTATATACTTAGATTGTATCAGTTAATAAAAGTTAGGCAAGAAAATTGTTTTCGTTTATTTTACCTAAATAAACATATATTATTTTCAGTATGAACTAGAACAAAAGAAAAAGCCCGGAAGTGGTAGAAAATAAAAAAAAACTAAGTAGGTATCAGGGTCTCGGCTCGTCTTACAGTTTTCTTCCAGTTGGTGTCGAGACCGCGTTGCACCAACGTGCATGGGGTCCAACGCGCATACTTTTTGGTTGAGTCGACTGGTAGCCCAGCAGTTATTTCTCCCAACGAATAGGCATCGATATTCAAAGGGGAATGCTCCCAGTCTTTTGGGGCCCAATGCCACGGGGGCCATTTTTTAACGTGAGATAAAATCCCCATGGATGCTATGCCGGACTTCTACCAACAAAAAAACTACACGTATCCTGCCTAACAGCCTACGGTTGGAAACTCTGGGTAAGCACTCGAAAGGATACCCCATGACTCCCAACAGACCTACGGCTACCACGGATGGTGGGCAGCCCCCCACCATCCTCAGGCCCCACCGTCTTTTTTTTTTTTACGTGAGGGAAAATCCTCATGGATGTTATGCCGGACTCCGACTAAAAAACCAACAGCCTATGGTTGAGAGCCCCGGGTAAGCCCTCGGAAGGATGTCCCAGGACAGGCCCCCAGTCATTGGGCGAAGATACGTCGGCGGCGCTCCCGCCACCGACTGCGGAACTTGGGTGGGAGGGTTCTCTCGTGTAGCTAACTATTTCTTAGCACAACTCCTCAAACAGTCGCCGACTGAGTCTATAGTTTGCAATTAACTCTACTTCGGAAATAATCACATAATTGACTTAATTTGGCAGTCTAAGACGATTTTTAGGGTTTCGTAGCCAAATGGCAAAAACGGAACCCTTATAGATTCGTCATCTCTGTCTGTCTGTCTGTCTGTCTGTCTGTCTGTCTGTCCGTCCGTGTGTCACAGCCACTTTTCTCCGAAACTATACGGCCTATGCTATTGAAACTTGGTAACTATATGTATTCTGTGAACCGCATTAATATTCTTATATAACACTAGAAAGAAAGCACTAAATTTTGGGGGTCCCCATACTCAGAACTGAAACTCAAAATTTTTATTTTCATCAAACCCATACGTGTGGGGTATCTATAGATAGGTCTTCCAAAATGCTGTTGAGGTTTCTAATATCAGTTTTTTCTAAAGTGAATAGTTTGCGCAAGAGGGACTTCCAAAGTCGAAAAATGAGTGTCCCCCCCCTCTAACTTCTAAACTAAGAGAGTGATAAATCTAAAAAAAATATATCATGTACATTGCTATAAAAACTACCAACGAAAATTAGTTTGAACGAGATAGAGCTGGTAGTTTTTTTTTAATATGTCATAAACCGCAATTTTCGGTTAGGAAAATCACTACCACTGCGAACGTGTTAAAACATCAATCAAAGTTACAACGAACTATAAGAACTTTAATATTATGTTACTTGCTGCTACGAAACCCTTCATGGGCGAGTCTAACTCGCACTTGGCCGGTTTATTTCTACGCTATAATCGTTCTTCACGTAGAGCAGCCTTAATGAGTAACATTCTAGACATTTAATTTAAGATTCTTACAAAATATACAAGGAAACGAAAATCAAACGGTAACACTTTTGGTTTCGTCAAAATTAGGTTAATATTCCGAACAATTATCTGTCAAAGTTGAATTTTCGTTCGTACGATTAGTGAATTAGAGTAGGTTTAACGTCAAACAACTTCGTTTCGTCCGCAAGTTGCGGAACGTATGGAACCGTAGTAGGTTTGATACGAAACTTCGGCCCGAACTTCGTTGTTCGTTGAAACAGAATAGGCCTTCAGTTGTTTCGGAGCCTAATCGATACAAATGAACAATCAAAATCTTTCCTCATTATAATATTTGTATAGAACTGTTCATATTCACCTATTTCGAATTTTATGAATTAGCCGAAAACTTTCACGCTTTTCACAGTTTTCGCACCAAGTATTTTAATTAGTTGGTTGAAAATATCACAATGGAGCGCACCTTTTTGTCATTGAAATGCACAAGAATGAATAACTAGAACAAAATGAAAGGAAGTAAGTAATTTTGCTAGTACTATTTTGTTTTAATGAGTTTAGAGAATTTTGTAACTTATGTTGTGGAAAATTAAAGCTTGTTAGAAGTGTAACTTCAGAAAGCGTTTTTAGGTGTGCTCATGGATGCTATGCCGGACTCCTTCGACTCTAACCACAAGCTGTTCTAGGAAGTACTTGGAAAGATGTCCTAGGTCCCTGAAGGTAATATGTCGAGGAGAGATATTTTCTTAGAAGTATTCTTCAAGATGACCAAGATCCATCATAATTGTAAAAAAGTACCTTTTCTACGGTTCGACCTTACAAAAAAAGAGCGCTGGCAAAAATTTTTCCATATTTTTCTGCGCACATTTTTTAACTTAACAAACCAGTGGTTGATGGTAAGAAAAAAAAAGGCTTTGTTTAATGTCTTTACAAATATCATATTATCGTAGGATAAGTTACAGGTAGTGGGTACATAAAATTGCGCTGTGTCGCTGAGTTAATTTTATGAACGTTGAAGAATGAAAGGATAAGGATTTGTGAAATGCACAGACGCATACGGCGATGGCCGTATCCTCACTTGCTGCCACGCCACACACCTGACCGAATATCGCTGCATTTAGATATACCTTGGTTGTGCCTTAACACAAAGTACCGTCAAGGATGACGAATCAGTGACCTGGTAGGAATAAATTTACACTAGCCGACCAAAATTCGCTCGGAAATCCTGCTCCGTAGTTATGTTATTCCTTGCGCTCCACCCGAAATAGGTATGTACCTGTACCCTAACAACATTCGGCGTTAAATTTAAGTTTTGTCTAAAACAGCTTTATTTTTCACTTATACTCTTTCCGCGCTGCCACGTCAAGCTCTTTCATGATTATTTAATGCCCTCACAGCTCCACGTAGAACCTTAGAAAGCCCGGGTGGTGTAAATAAAGTGGGTAGTACAACTTAGTCCGGATAAAGACGAACGTGTCAAGCGCGCACCGGATTATAGTACGCTCTCGGAGGGAGAACCGCAGTGTAAGTTATAAAATGAGGCGATTATTATTCAAGTTAGCTACTAAAGGTCCAATAAACTGTTGAAGTTGTTAAGTTTTTGGTCATTACTTGCCACAGTATAAAAATAAAATATAAGACGAAACTTAAATTAATACACACTTTGTAGAACCATTTTTACTACCTAAAAGAGCATAACATAAAGTTAAACTTTTACGTTACCTACTGGCAGTTAAATTATTCACAAATCTGAGGCTACTCGGACATCCGGTTGCCTCTTGCCATAGAGTGCATCACCGTGCCTTGAGCTCCCGATTTTCAGATGACTCTCATTGAATTTGGTGCAATCCACCAAAATACTCGTGCTCAGTGTCAGTTGTGATAGCCAGTTAAGAAAGTCTGTCTGACCTCTTTAGCGCTGTTCTTATCATTATTTAGTTGTAACTCGCCAAAATGATGCCGCCACTTGATGGAAAGCCATAATGACATCTAGCGATTGGGGGCCACCGTCCCAGTCTGTACGACTATAGAAAGCGGCCCTCAAGTTGGCGGCCCTATGATATGCCTCTTCACGCTCCTCTAAACCCAGGATTGTAAGAGGAGGGAAACACGTGCGCCGGCAGGCCGTTCCAGATTTTTATGGTTCGACAGAGAAACGAACTTTTGAATCGGTCAGTTCTGGCGAAGATTCTCTCCCCTGCGTGAGAGTGGCACCTCTGTCCAGCACGCGTTGTTTAGGATCGAAATAAAGAGGGCGGGGTTAGATTGAAGAGTTCTTCAGAACTCTCACCGTGATTGATACGGTGAAATGAAGCCAAAGACCTTCCTTCCTTCTGGTTGCCTAAGTGCTTCCGCTCTTCCCTGACTACCTTGCACAGATGGAATCATTGCCCCTTGAACCTAACGCCTGACTTACCCTTTTCTTACCTTGACTTTCTTTATAGAATAATATATAATCTATTCAAGTTTAGTATAAACTATCCAAGTTTCATACAAAATCCACAAAAAGTTCTGTCGCTACCGGTTATCGCTTGTACCAACCGTCAATAGAGACAGTGGATTACCAACATCCTCACACATGTACCAGCTAGTGAGACAAAATGCTCATTGAATTTCATAAGCTAGGATTGCGACGAACCGGACGTGACGTACCTACTACTTTTAACTATAACATTTTATCTTGGCACATTGTTCTTTGCGTGGTGTTTTGTTCTTGTATGTGTGTTTGTGTGTAGTGTATTCGAATTTCAAAGTTTGATGAAATGATCTTTCAATTTTATCTATAAATTTTCAGTTAACACTACTTTTTATTGCCTTAACCAGAAAATATCTAAATCTAATCTTAAATATTGCCTTAACAGTGTATGATTACCATGTAGTTCCAGAACCTATGCTTTACCAATGTAAATTTTTACATATTGTCCAAAATGATTTTATTGATGAAGCATTTTTCACTCATATGCGTTTTTGGATTACTCAGTTATTCACTAATATAAAACATCCAGGTAACTAAGGCTCAGTGAGAATTCAATGGTAATCTTAGTTACACTTATTGAAAGCTTACGCTTTCAAGACCTAGAGTACCGACAAATACAAATACAAATTCTTTATTTGCGATAAATAGGGTGCAAAATGGTGATACATCATATAAATAAGGTAATCCTTGCCTATTCCGCCATTGAAATAGCATACAAAATTTTCGTAAACCTTCACATTTTAACAAAAGTAGGTATTTATGTCGTTTTATAATTTAATTAGTAAAGGCTACAGAGATTAGTGTTATATTAAATTAAATTCTTCAAAATAAATTCCCAACAATTACAATAATAAATAAATACCACTTAAAGACATCAAAAACTTAAGTTTAAATCATTGAATATATAAATACACAAAAATAATCCAGCTGATACTTTACCGTGGGTCAAATGTAATGGCTATAATTAATAACTTTCATGAGTAAATTTAGTTGTCCATATGTTAAACTATAATTCAGAACATAGAAGAAAAATACTAGAAGGTATCTGTGGTATCTATCAGTAGGTATCCAGGCACCTACCTATTATCACTTCTTCCTCAGTTTTATATTTTGTTCCACATGCTAACAACAACGTTTACATTTTTGCAAGATCCTCTAGATTAAAGAAGATTAATTTCTTTTAATTCTGTAGAACTTTTTGGACACACTTTTCAAGAGTACACAAACATCGTACAATCATAATTTGTAAAGATTACACCGGCCAGGTGCGAGGAACGACCCACTTTCGTGTGTTTGTTATATTAGCCTACCCTACCCCTACCCAGTCTAAGGCAAAGATTACGGTACTGTAGAGAGGAAAGTGTTTTTGCTTCTAGCAAAAACTTTTTAACTGGTTTGGGCAGTAAGCCGCAGCTAAAAATACAAAGTTAAAAGACTTTTATAAACTTAAATAAAATATCTCAGATGGATACTAAAATTTTACTGATTTTTTTACTGTTCTGTGTCTGTCACTGTGTACGATGTTTTCAACTGTAGAAGCTGTACCTCCCTCAGTTAAGTTATAGGTGCCTGCTGAACCCAAAACCCTACCTTTAGATTTGACTTTTATTAGTTATTCATTCAAAATGTCATTGTAATTTTTTTACTAAAATAATGTATTTTCAAAGAACTGACTCTTTTTTTTAACGTGAGGGAAAATCCTTCACAGATGCTATGCCGGACTCCTACCGACTAAAAAACCTCACGTAACGCCTACGGCTGGGAGCCTTAGGTAAACCCTAAGGTAAGGATGTCCCAGAAGAACTGACTCTATGTGTAATAATAATATAAAATTGGGTTGTTACTCCGTTATTTTGAAGATCATCAGCTCACTTCCTAGATATGAAGGGATCTCACTACCATCCACAGGTCCTTTTGATGTGAAATTTAATATTCCACTACTACGATGTTATTTCCACGTAATGGCAACCTGAAGCTGTTGCTGCTGTATTAAGTAATCCGCCACATTCCAAAGTTCTTAAAAACCTAAACTTTAAATGTCAGTTTCAAATACCTACGCAATTGACTTTTCACTGCGTCCTAGGTCTAGAGGTCGAAATGAGGAACTGCGGATCAAGAGGTCGTGGGTTCTAATCTCACTAGAGATAAAAAATCGTGTGTGTTTCTATGTATGATATAAAAGTATTTAAGTTTTAATATACGGAGTCTTATACCCATGACACAAGCAGGTTACTCCTAGCTTAGGTACTTTGTGATCAAATAGCGTTGTGTGAACATGTCCGTAAATATTTATTTATTTAACTTAATGAAGTAAATGGTTTGACATCTCTGACATTGTTGAGAGTGAATGCTAACAGCCGAGAATTAGGTAAGACTAGGGTGAGATTAAATGCTTCGAATTTCATTTGAATGGAATGAATAAGCGCGTGAAGTATTTATTTACCAGATACTTATCGGATTATTTCTTTAGAAAACGATTCGAGACAATCTGCGAAGCCAACGTTAATAGAATGGAAATGAAATTATTTGTTTCTGTGAAGTAGAATGCTCAAGTTGTGAAACTTTTGTGCTCAAGTTACAGTGAAGAGATATTATTTTGAGTCTATAATGTTTCTTGGTAATCCTTTAAATCTTGATCAATAACATTCATTGGACTTTGTCTGTGTCAAGGATTAGCTATTGTTACGGTTGGGTTTTACTTTGAGTATTGCGTATTTTTGATTTAATTGAAGTATTTTAAAATATATGTTGCGCTCTCGTTGCGCCTTGGTTGCGTCCCTGTAGAAGCCTATGTCCTTCCCAGGGACTCAAACTGTCTTCATTCCAAATTTCATCTAAATCGCTTAACCGCCCAAACCGCCGCTGGCTTAGGCGTAAACGTGTAACAAACAGACACACAGGCAGAGTTATGTACTTTCGTATGTATAATATTACAGATTACCTTACAGCATTTTATAGTGTTCATTCTGCTTCCTTCCTAAAAGATGAAAACAAATGGAAACTTCCTTTATGTCCAGAGCGCGCAATAAAACAGAATCGCCTCATACTGTTCTGCCAACAAAGTACCTACTCTTTTACGGCCTGGGCAACGATTCTTACCCATACGACGTAAATGCGTGGTCTGAAATTTACGGTTCAAATGTGTCTTTATTTCACTTTTAACAGTTTCTTCTTTCGTCAACGCATTCACGTCGTATGATTTAGAATCGTCGCCTAATGTGTGGATAGATGGACCTGTCTGAGCAGACAACTCCCAAAGTAAACCCCTACTTCTTTTTAAACATTGGATCAATCAAATTATTCAAATCCCGATATTACAACTAAAACTCAACCTCTTTCTTGAAACTACCGAGCTTAAGTCAGCCTTCTTCGAATATTATACCTGATGTTCCCGTAAATTAAACGTAATAGCCCTAATACTCCCCAATTTGTCTCTGAGCTAGTAACAGTCTGTCGGGCTGCTTTTAACCGACTTATAACAGAATTAGGTTAACTACCGCACATTAACTAACAGTTCGTAGCACTGACTTCTGGGCAAGGACAAGACACTCGGTGAATAATCATCTTTTAGTACAGTCTTGGGAAATTGATGAGGTTTTACTTGTTCGAATATTATATAGCTTAGATAGTACTTTCTGGGTTGGCAGCGCGAGCGTTGCCAACATTCTCAAGCAAAGGTGTCTACTTATCATCTATCAGGAGGACCGTATGCTCGTCTGCCACCTAGGCAGTATAAAAAACTTATAACACGAAATATAAGTGTCAAAGTTGCATATTGTTTTATACGACAAAGGTTGTAAACAAAGTTTGACACATTTGATTGAAAGTGGTCACACATTCCTATGGAGGTTTTAAGCCTCTACTTATACCCTTGCTATTGCTATTGGCACAAGTGAGAATTAGTTTTTTTTAGTTTAAGAGGTTAATAGGACCGAAGGAGGCGGCGGGCCGGGTGCGGGAAAGAACTCTCCCACCCGAGTTCCGCAGTCGGCGCCCTGGGCGCCGCCGACGTGTCTTCGCCGAGGACTATCGGCCTCCATGACCGGGGGTCTGAGAACGGTGAGAGGGCCGCTCACCGTCCTTACAGAAGCAGGCCCATGACGGCAGCGTGACGTGAGCAACTCACGCACGCCCCCCCTTAGTAGCGGGGTCACACCCGAAACCCCCCATAGACGCGTGATTGCACCCGAACCACCCTCTGGGCGAGGCCGCTTTGGCGGCCGTAGGTCTGTTGGGAGTCACGGGACATCCTTCCTGAGGGCTTACCCGGGGCTCTCAACCATAGGCTGTTGGGCGTTACGTGAGGTTTTTAGTCGGTAAGAGTCCGGCATAGCATCCTACGAGGATTTTCCCTCACACCAAAAAAAAAAAAAAAAAAAAGAGGTTAACAGGAACGTTTAATATCTCTGACAAAAGTCCACTAGTAGTGTTTTGCCAATAAATTGATTTGATTAAATACATATTTCTTCTACAGACACAGAAGTTCACAAGCTGATTCTTACACAAAATATAGAAGAACTACGATGTGTGTCTAGGCATAAATCAGTATATTATAGTATCATAAATAAATATTCAATGGCGTACCGTATTAAATTTCATCTCGCTGTGTGCTTGGCGAGTTTCCAAAAGCCATGATTACCGGTAAGCAAAGACGTATCAAGTTTTGGATACAATTCACCGCATCCTTACTTACATCAAAGATAATAATATTATCATTTATATATTATCTTTTTATATTATTTTTTATAATAGTACTAATATTATAAACGACAAAACTTTGAACGTACCTATTAGATTTTTGTAATGAAGTAGGGAAAAAAATGTAGATATAATTTTCTTGCACTGTTGTTCGTCATTGTCCCAACTGGCCTCCTCAGAAAATCAGTGCTGCTATCACGTTGACCAGGAGACAGCAACCAGCTGAGAGGGGGCCATATTCCGCAGTATGGTGACAGGTCGACATGAATTCACTGTATTTACCTATGTTATTAGTTTAAAATTAATAAAGTCACCATTTTTTGTAATAAAACAAATTTTTGTTGTTGTTGTAGCTTGTGAGTATGAATGTATGACTGTTTGTTACTCACTCATGCTCTAACGGATGAACGGATGTGACTGAAACTTGGCAGAGGGATACATATTGTCTGGAGTAACACACAGTCATGCTACGTTTTATGCGGATGTGGGAACTCTAAAATAATTCCACGTTGAGGGAACTGCGGGTGCAAAAGCTGAAGTAATTATTTTTATTGTTTTGTTTTTTTCTTATTATCTACGTGCCTATTGTAAATTTTTGTGTGCATCGCGTATTGCCTGAATTGTGAATTATTGTCGAGCAGTTACACAATCTGCCATGAAAACGCCTTTGAAACGGTTTGATGAACTTTAGATCACTATCAACCATTAGGCTGATTCGTAGCCTGAAAGGTAATGTATTTAGAAGTTCTATAAATTCATTTGCTTTCAGCTTATGAGTCACTTAGGTAGGCCTTTTATTTTAACATTATTATTGATCTATACTATTATAGCTAACATTTAGTAAATCACTTTCTAAATAATGACTAGTCTTTACATCCACAAAATAAAAGCGTCCATTACAGATATTAATAATTTTAAAACGATAGTCTTTCAGCTTGGAGGCCTCGAGGGACGCTTTACCTCGCCTCATTTATACACTGCGGATTACTATGAGTGATTCAAAGAAACATAATATCACTTCATCTTATTAAAACATTGGTGAAAGTCTATTAAAAATGGCGTTAACAATAACAATTGCAGAAACGCTACGTTTATAGAAGAAATATAAATATTTGTTAAGTAAATAAAGTCAATAAATATAATTAAATGTATTAGTGTTTGTAATTTGGTGTCTGTTTATTGAAAATAATGGAAGAGATAGTCGTAGGGAGATAATACTATTAATACATACTAATTGGGGGAGAATCGCCACAATCACAGCGGTCAGACCGGTCATGGACGAGTGGCTGGAGAAGAGATGCGATGCTCTCTCCTATCGGTTGTCCCAGGTACTTACCGGGCACAGGAGCTTCGGTAAGTATCTGTGGCAAATACACCGGGAAACCACGGCCAAGTGTCAGCACTGCGCGAAGCGCAGCGAATGCACAGCGCTTCACACATTGGTGGAGCAGCGGGCCTAAAAAGGCAACATTGTATGTTTCATAATATGAAACATAAAATTCATATAACTTGAAATACAGAACATAAAAAGCATTCCAATCATTTTACGTTTCATAATTTGAAACATACAATGTTGCCTTTTTAGGCCCTCAGGTCATGCTTGTGAAAGAGACAACGGAGAGATAGCGGGAGAGAACTCTCCCACCCGAGTTCTGCAGTCTGCGGAGGGGCGCCGCAGACTTTACCGAGGACTATCGGCCTCCATCCGTCCTTAAAAAAGCAGGCCCTAGACAGCGTGACATGAGGGATTCACGCACGCACCCCAAAGAAGCGGGATAACACCCGAACATCCCCCCAAAAGACTCGGGATAGCACCCGTACCCTCCCCCTAGGTGAGGCCACAGTGCATGCCGTAGGTCTGTTGGGAGTCCTGGGGTATCCTTCCGAGGGCTTACCCGGAGCTCCGAACTGTACGCTGTTAGGTAGGAAAGGTGTGGTTTTTAGTCGGTAGGAGTCCAGCATAGCATCGTAGGATTTTCCTCACGGTAAAAAAAACTTACTAATTTGTAAATGCATGTTATATTTCAACAGCTGGTCGTCACAACCTGCACCTGGGCCGTGCAGCGTGTGTAGGCCTCAGGTTTAGCAGACGTTCTATAGACTACAGTAACCAACCACCAAATAAGCCGTAAGCTTGCCTGCAACATTAGTAGTATAAAAATAGTATGGATGGATGTATACTGAAATGAATATCTGTTTTTCTTTCGGGCTCTTTAAATATTTTATTCTTCATGTATCTTTACCAATCAATATCAATACCTACATATAATAAAATCGTAACAGGTCGCTGTCTGTACATGGAAGATAAATAAGAAAAAATATTTTATAAAATATCATAATAAATTATGATCGCAATATAACCCAGAACAATGATTTTTAGAATTTTTGTCTGTTTGTCTGTACGTTTGTGCACGCTAATCTCAGTAACCGCTTAACCGATTGCAATGCGGTTTTCTTTATTGTGTTGAGGTTTACTCCACTTTAACATTTAGTGTTATTTCATGTCAATCGGTTTATTAATAAAAAAGTTATATCACTTTAAAGAATCATACATAGACATATGAATCTAAAATGGGTAAATCTAAACTGGCGTGTTGGCTTAATCATAAAAGAACTTAATGATTAAGGCTATTTTAAAATAATTCAGTCCGAGAAGTCAGGAGAACTGTTTTTTAATTGACTTAATCTTTAAGCTCTTTTATGATTAAGCAAACAGGGCAGTTTCACACGCTGCTTGATGAGTCTGATGAAGAAATAACTCTCCTTTTATACACCTTATGTGACGTAAACGAAGTTGCGGGTTCAGCTAGTGAAGAATATAGCCTTAAAATAACACAGCACACAGGTTACTTTAATCTCCAAAATAAGTTTCCATGGAATACGGAAACGAGAACAAAATGATGACGCGTGCGGAGTCGCGGGTGAAATCTGATTGAAAATAAATTAATAAGTAGAAGATATTCAAGTAAATCTAAAATGTATGTCGTACCTACACTATACCAAACTTTAGTAGATATCTTACTTCTTACTTATATTTTAAATGCGAAAGTTTGTGAGTGTGGATGTGTAAATGTTTGTTACTCTTTAACTCTGGAACGGCTGAACGGATCTGGCGGAAGTTTGGGACAGGGATACATTATAGTCTGAAACAACATATACAGGATGTTGATCTGCATTTGTGCATTCCCCACCTACACTCGTTGATATTTCGGGATAAAACGAGACCCCTTTTTTTACACTTTTTTTTTCTGCTTAAATTCTTTTCTATTTGCTACGGGAACTCTACTGCTTATACTAAACCAATATTGAGTGAAAAAATGGGGCAGTAAAATTAAGTTCTTAATAATTATTAAATAAAATAAATTTAAAAAGCAACTCGTATGAATCGGTTCTAAATATTCCAATAATACTATTACCTACATAGGTACATTTTCACCGTTCATTCAAAACCGTTTCTTCTTTGCCTACAGTTTAGTAGGCACATACAGATGTGTAGGCATAGGCAAAGGAGGCCTGCGGTGGCGGCGCGGGCGGCGTGTGGAAGTTACCCCTCCAACCCCCGCGCAGGAGTGAGCGGCTCAGGCGGCGCCTTTGATCGGTGAATTTGAAATTTTGAATTAATTAGTCGCTCGTCCGCGTTCAGCGTGAGTATAACCGCACGCGCCGATATCTACGTAACGTCCGTAACAACACCGGTAACGATGTCAGAGCGTTACAGTAACGTTGAGTTGGTGGAAATGGTGCGCCTTTACGCTATTTCTAATAATAACGTTGTTGATGCAATTCGCATGTTCAGGGAAATGTTTCCAGACCGACCAATACCATCTCGTCGCATGATGCTTGCCGCCACACAGCGCAAGGTCGTGGTACACAAGGCCTATCAGCTGATCGGCAAGAGCAGATTCTCAATTATTTTGAGGAAGAACCTCGAGCTAGTACGCGTGAAGCCGGTCGCCGTTTCGGTGTTCATCATACCACAGTGTGGAAGCTGCTGAATCGCGAACTAATGCATCCGTTCCATTTCCGACGTGTTCAAGAGTTGCATCCGCAGGACAGTAACGCTCGGACAGTTTTTTGTCACTGGCTCCTTGAACATCAGGACGTGAACATTTTGTGGTCCGACGAATCATTGTTTACGCGCGTGGGCGTTTATAACGTCCACAATGAACATTGGTGGGCTCACCGACAACACAACCCACATGTCACTACGCGGGACTCGTTCCAGGTCCGGTTTAGTCTGAATGTGTGGGCTGGTATCATCGGTGATCATCTACTTGGCCCATATTTTATTGACGGTCGTTTGAACAGTGCTACATACTTGGTGCTACTCCGACATGTGGTTAATGAGATGCTCGATGACATTCCACTCGCATTTCATAGGGACTTGTACTTCCAACAGGACGGTGCGCCACCTCACTATGGACGCCAAGTGCGCGAATATTTAAGTGAAGTGTTTGGTATGCAGTGGATAGGCCGTGGTGGACCGGTAGCCTGGCCGCCGCGTTCACCCGACCTAACGCCCTTAGATTTTTATTTGTGGGGAGATATTAAAAGACTTGTTTACAATGAAGACATTGTGAGTGTTACACAATTACGTGAAAGAATTGTTTTGGCATTTGAACAAATAAAAACAAATGTGCTAGTGCTTCGCAGCTTAAAACGCAACATAGTGCGCCGCGCCAATCTGTGCATAGACACTGGGGGTGAGCATTTTGCGTGTTACATGATTTTGTAAATAGGTATTTAAGCTTTGATTCTCAATTAATTCTGTAAATAAGTTGATTTAAAATTTTTAACTACGCCAGAAATGCTTCATTTTAGAATACTTTTCTCATACCTAATGTTTACTAACAGTACTTAATGTTTTTGTTTGCAATTGCATGATAAATAGCGTGTTTCTGCCGGTCCTAAGCCCTTGAAGTAGGAAGGAATCATTCATCATTTAAATCAACATAAACTCATCATCAAATCATTAATATCAAATCAAAAAAGTACATAAAGGTCACCGAACTTGTCAGCTGGAACTAAAAACTCATGTAACCTAATAACTAATGGCTCCTCTACACTGCCCGCAAAGTTCATAGGCGAAGTACTCTAGAAACTTTGTCTAAGTTCGAAAAAAGTGCGTCACTACACATTCAGTGGTGTCAGTAGCCTGCGCACGCACATTGCCGCCGTTTGTAATGAACAAAAAAATTTGTGTGGCAGAGTTTCCAGGAACAACATAATTTGCTCCTGACCACTGTTTGACGCTGATAATTGGATCACATACACCAAAGCACTAATTATAGCTTAAATCACGCGCCGGCAAAGCACCGGCACACACGATGTCGGCCAAGTAGTGTAGAGAGGTACTTCGTGAACGCACTTCCCGCATCTTTGGGCCCATTGACTGAGGCGCAAAAATCGACAGCAAATAAAGTCGCCTGAGGGGAGGTATAGTTTTTGACGAGGTAAGCCGAAGTGCCTCTTTACACTATCGTATTCATTTAACTTCGTTCAACTTCGCGGGCAGTGTAGAGGAGCCATGAGATGCGATACGTAGCCGCATTATCTAGGTACCTACTATTGTCTAGCTTTAAGCCCAGGCCACACCGCCAGCGGGCGGGCGAGCGAGCTAGGCGGGCGGGTGAAGTGAGATATTGAAGTTATGCAAACTACGCGACATTGCCGAGCTAAACTATGGGGTTTACACCAAAAACTACATACGGAAGGGCGAACCGGGTAGTGCGGATGAGACTAGACACGTGGACACTGCTATTCGAATGACAAGCGACGACTAGTCTGAGTACCCGAAACGGGGAGGACGGTAGTTAAGCTAGCGAAGCGGGCGCGCCTAACGACGAAAACGAGTAGCTTCGCTCGCATCAGCCACGTAGGTTATTCGGCAGCTCGCAGTGTGCCTAGCTCGCTCACCCGCCCGCTGGCAGTGTGACTTGTGCTTTAGCGTTGGCTCGGCGACGTAAACATTAAATACACGGGTGAAGATTTTTTCTTCGTAAATCATATACTCACGCCTTCATCCCCGAAGGGGTAGGCAGAGGCCTATACCGGCCCACATTTCACCGTGTACAATTCGGTCCCACGTAACAGGTGGTGAGCCCATCGCCGTGTTGAAGTGGACCGCCGACGTCAGAGCCTCGTCCGTTGTTCAGCAGGTGCACGAGATTGCACGTGAGGTTGACTTGGGCCCGGAGGTGTTGGTAGGGCCCCACTACACCCTAAAAATCGTAAATCATATTTCGCTAAAAACAGGATTTTTGGGGTTTTGTTATCTACATATGTTTGTGTTGCTTGCAATCGATAATACCTATAGTACACTACGCACTGAAGGAGGCTTGTGCACGACCAAATCAACAGCTTGTATAATAGGCTACTTTTTATACCGGGTATAAGTTCCTACAGGAAGCGGGGATGGGAAAAAAATATACGCGGGCAAAGTTGCGGGCATCAGCTAGTTAGATATAATTCTCTTCCAATTAGGCATGCACTGAATAACTAAAATTCATACAAGCAATATATATTATAGAGTTTCTCATACATACCTTACAAACGAGGGAATTGCAATATTTGTCAGGTTCCATTTCAATTTATGTCCTTGCCGGTCTTACCGTAACGAACTGAATTACCTAGCGGTATTACCTAACTCGAGTTAGGTAATTCTCGCTTCTACTAGTATTTGCTTAGGGGAATAAGCTGCAGAGAGAAATTGGGTGTAGACAGTTGGTGTGCTCGCATACGTATAACGTGTAATGTATATTTTGCTTTAGGGAATACTCCGGAACAGTAATTTACTTTATCTCCAAAGGGGTAGGCAGAGGTTATATGCCCACATTTCAACTTTTTATGATTTGTCCTACGTAATAGTACATACGTACATATCATCACGCCTGTTTCCCATCGAGTTAGGCAGAGACTATGGACTTTCCACTTGCTACGATCCTGGTATACCACTTTCGCTTCTTCTACGGTTAAAGGTACACTTGACCTAGCCTTTTTCCAACAGGTCATCAATTTGATTGCCATGCGTGTGCCGAGGGCGACCCCTACCAGTTTGCCCATTCATTCTCGCCCTATAGATCTGCTTAGTCGGTCTATTTTCATCCATCCTCTCCACATGCCCGAACCAGCTAAGCACACCTTTTTCTATTTTTGTCACTAAATCTTCAGTTACCATAATTGTTATCTAATCACACTATTCATGTTTATGGTGGTGAGCCGTTTTGCCGTGTTGAGATGGAGAGGCGCAGGTTGTGACTGCCTGCTGACTGACAACCGAAACTAACGACTTAACGTGCCTTCCGAAACACGTAAACGCTTAAATAAATGTCACAAATTGGTAACATGGATGGTCACTCATCCAAGGACTGGCCACAGTGAAAGTTTCTTACTGCAGTGATCGTTTATAGAACACTGAGTCCACGGGCCACGAGCGCTTCAAAGCGCTATAGACAAAAAAACGCTTTATAAATATGCCCATATCCTTACTAATATTATAAATGCGAAAGTTTGTAAGTACGTATGGGTGTTTGTTACTTTTAGCGCTCTAATGACTGAACGGATCTGGCTGATTTTGGTACAAAGATGGTCTGAAATAAAACATACGCCACTTTTTATTCTCAAAATTCTAGATCTAGATTTCTTCTCAAAGATCTAGCTTTAGAGATTTTAATTTCAAAAAGACAATTACCTACATTGCCACTTACATGAAACCATCAATTATAATACAATAAAACATTAGGTATAATAATTCTATTATCAAGTTAATCATTTTCGGTTAAATAAAGTTCTAGTCGTGACTAAAATATATTACAGGAGTTAATTTTTTTGATGAATGAATGAACTTGTTGTAAAACTGTGCTCCGTCAAAGAAATAAAAAAAAAGAAAACAAGAACTTAAATACTGTTGGCCACTGATCAACAATCGAATCTTACTTCTTACTAATATTATAAATGCGAATGTTTGTGAGTGTGGATGTTTGTTACTCTTTCACGCTCGAACAACTGAACGGATCTGGCTAAATTTTGGTTCAGGACTTCATTATAGTCTGGAATAACACATAGGCTACTTTAATCCCGGGAATAAGTTCCCACGGGAAACGGACACGGGAACTAATTTTACGCGGGTGAAGCTGCGGGCATCAGCTAGTATAGTATACATCTATTTATTTCTGTTTTAGATTTGCATGTTCAGTATGAATAGAAGTGATCTATGTCTACAGTGTACATTGAGAGGTTCGGTACTGACCCAAAGGGTTATTACAATAACAGCGCTGCTTTCTTGTACTGTGTTTGTGTTGATTCTATAAACTTACCGGCGAATACATTGATAAAAAAGCAAAAAAACATTACTATATTTTTAAATAATACGACTAATACCAATTGTACTTCCCCTGTCCACCGGACGGTAAACTCGACGCCTTTTGTAAGAAAATAAACAATTTTTAAAAGATGAATGGCATTATTCTTCACAGAACTAAGTGCATCAAAAGTGTTTCTTTCTAAAATATCTAGTGTCACAGCTCCATCACAGAGTCTACAATAACACGTCTGTACCATAAATCTCATCTCCCCCCCCCCCACCTCGCTCCGCTTCCTCCTCTTCACTTTATCATTTGAGGTATATCTGACCTAATTTTTATAAGTCTGATAATTATAGTTGCCGTCTAAATTTCGTCCAGAATAATTATAAGTTTGTACAAGTCAAAAAAATCTCTTTTTCAAGAAACGAACTTATATCTATGTCGGTCACCACTCATAATGGCTTCAATACAGGACTTAAAAGTTTCAGTTTGATAATCGAAAATCCACTGTCACGAATTTAAAAAGGGACCAATCGGTGAAATGGCGAGATATGAAAAAAAAGAAAAGGAAATTCAGTACATAACTGACGGAGTTATGAGGCAACAAACCGAATAAACAGTTATACGAATACACGTTCAAAGTGAGGGTGGGTTTGCTGCTACTAATTCTCGAACAAAAGTTTTTCAAGACGATAGTATTTTACAACCGAAACTTTTAATGCTCTTTATCAGTTTCCAAGAAAAATATAAAACGCAGATGACGTCAGCCATACTTTAGTTCTGCTACTTGCCCCGAACTTTTTAATTATTACACCACCCTCCGACATTTTTGCCCCTAATTTTAAGGAATCTTGGTAATTTCTTTAGTTCAAAAGTTGAAATTGTATGATTTTATATTACGAGTACTTGTTTTGTTGTAATAATTTTAGAATAAGTTGAAAAAGTAAATTTAACACGAAATATTATATTATATAGGCACAGGTCTACCCCACTAATATCGCGAAGTCTGAGTAGGTACCTACTCAGACTTCGCCAACTAAATAATAATAATCAGTCCCACGATAAAAACGTAGTAATTATTATTATTATATCTAATCTGTACCTGTGTCCCATCCACAAGAAAGGCTCTAAACTAAATATAAAAAATTATAGACCAGTCTCATTATTAAATAATTTTGGTAAAATGTTGGAGAGGGTAGTTTACGAGCATATTTCCTTAGTGGCACGGCCAAACATACCACAAACTCAACATGGGTTTGTTAAGGGTCGTTCCGTCAATACAAATCTCCTAGTATTTAGCAACTACATAACTTCTAACATGCATGGCGCTCATATAGATGTCATTTATACTGATTTTGAAAAAGCTTTTGACCGCGTTAATTTTAGCATCCTAATTTCGAAGTTACACGCGATAGGAATAAAGGGAAATCTTCTACGTTGGTTGGAATCGTATTTGAGGAACAGACGACAGGCTGTAGTGATAGGTGGGTTCAGATCTGACTTTGTAGATGTCACCTCAGGTGTGCCACAGGGTTCTCTTATATCTCCTTTATTGTATAATATTTATCTTTACGATCTCCCAGACTGTATAAAATTCTCAAGACATCTTTTATACGCTGACGATAAAAAAATATACCGGAAAATTACATCGCTCACTGACTGTTTATTACTGCAATCGGATTTGGACAGACTCACTCACTATTACCAACGTAATAAAATAAGCGTTAATACGCAAAAATGTATTTCTATTACTTTTACACGTAAAAAAAATCCTGTTACTTTTGACTATTGTTTGTGTAATGATAATATTCCCAAATTGTCGCAAGTGAGAGATTTGGGCGTTCTCTTGGATAGTCAGCTCAGTTTCAAGGCACATATAGATTACATAGTTAGTAAGGCTTATAAGTCGTTGGGATTTGTTATACGTAACAGTAAGCCATTCAAAGATCTACATTGCATGAAAATCCTTTATTACAGTTATGTGAGAAGCATTTTGGAATCTGCCAGCATTATTTGGAGCCCATTATATTCAAACGATATCGAGATAATTGAAAAAATTCAACACAAGTTTATCAAACATCTAAACTATAAGGCACAGTTAAAATTCAAAACGTATGAGGATTCATGTGAGTATCATTCTATAAATAGTCTAAGTGATAGGCGATTAATAGCTGACATGTTACATCTATATGATGTGCTCAACAATAAATTCGACTGTCCATCGTTATTGGAGGGAATCGGGTTCTATGTGCCTCTCAGGCGAACCAGACATACCTCATTGTTGACTGCCATATCTGCTCCAACAAATTATATTAAAAAGTCACCAATCATTCGCCTACCAGACACATACAATAAGCAATTCTCATCATTAGATCCATTTAATACCACACGAGACTGTTACAAAGGGGCTATAATTACATTACTAACCAATACAAATAAAACACAACACAAATAACACATTATAAATAAGCACACATAGACACACACACTCACGAACACACACACACATACAAGATCATTACACTTTGAAATTATAATTTGTTTGTATAATAAATAATCCAGACCAATTTATTGCACTTTACCGTTGTTTGCTCTTGTACTAGTATTGTTCAATAACATTGTGTACTTCGTTTTGGCGTATAGTTTAGATAAATGTTTTGTAAATGTATTGTAAGCTGTGAAGCACCTATAAATAAATAAATAAATAAATAAATATACGAGGTCTGCAAACATTCAGTCAAACAGCCTATTGCCGGCTTCAGAAATCATATACATTAAAATATTATTTTATTATTATAAATGTGAAAATGGCGGATAATGACATTAAATTTCTCTTAAATATTACGACTGGCAGATGCCGGGAAGCTCCAGTTACTCGTACAAGTACAATTTAATTATTCCAAGCAGATACCTATAAATTTCGTGCTCCATGTTCATAAAAACATTAACTCAGTCCCAACTGGCCCCGGTAAAATATGGCATGAGCCTTAAATTAATAACGTAGGAAAAAGTGCTTCAGATGTTTAATTTTTTGATCCCTTTTTGTCAAGCGAGGGATGACATAAAAGAGAAATTTATTTCTTTTTTAAATGAATCTCTTTATTTTAACCTTTCCAATGATATCAAGAACTTGAAGTGTATCACAATAGTAGTTTTCGATACAAGTGTGGGATTTCTGTTATTACAACGAGTTACGACAGGTGTTGACCCGAGCCGAAGGCGAGGGTAGACAGTCGGAACGAGGTTAAATAACAGTCCCACACGTTGTATTGAACAACTATTTTTAATATAGTTGCGAAAAAATTAAGCAATTTAATAAAATAATAAAAACACAATAAACCTGAATATCCAAAATGGCGCCAACCGTAAAAGAATATATACCTTCCTAAGCAGAGACTATGACAGTGCACTTCATACAGCCAACTTTTTTTATATTTATAAATTTAATTTGGCCGATACTTATATTAATTTATGCTTAAATTTTAATTAAAATTATTTTTAATCTGATATTGAAACAAGTTAGTATCTTTTTTCAGAAATATTTGCATGAATTACAGACATTATTTTGACAATTGGGAAAGAAAACGCACGAGTGCGGGAATGGTAAAGAAAAAGCACGAGTGTGTAATAGCCCACATCCCGAACGCTATACGTCCCTGTAATACGCCACTTTTTGAGCAACTGTATTAAAAATATATTGACATGCTAGGTTCAAAATGACCAGGTAGAAAAAAATCTATGTTACAAAACGCCTTACTTTTAAGCAAATGGTCTTACTTTTAAGTATTAACTACACACAATAAAATAAGGAAAGCTATTCCCCAATTCAAAAGAACGCATACCTATCATTATATTCCTACAAACCACAGCCCAATCGATTTATTCTAAAGACGTGACAAACTAAACATGATTGAACTCCACCAATATTTTGTAATAACTGAAATGATTACCAATTAGAGAGCGACCCTGATCTTCGGTGCTCGACAGTGACAAATGAAATAGATATATTAGGAGGGACAGGGTCACAGTAGAGGTAAATTACAGTAAGATAAATTGTGTCAGGAATTGTTTGAATAAGGACAAATAATGTTTTTGGAACAAAGTTCCTTATCGCGCGTTGTGAAAGGGGGCTAGACGGAAAAAAATCTCACGAAAAGTTGTAACGACACTTTTGGTAGTGATAGTGGTAGTGACAGTGGTAGTGATAGTGGTAGTGATAGTGGTAGTGATAGTGGTAGTGGTAGTGATAGTGGTAGTGATAGTGGTAGTGATAGTGGTAGTGGTAACAGGAAGCTGTCAAAAGATGTTAATTTTTCCCGTTGTGCTCCTGTTCTAAATGTTAACGTAAGTTTATTACTAAATAAATGAATATAAAATAAATGAAGTTGCACGGGTCAACTAGTTAATAATAATGTAAGTCTAGTGATGTATTTAAAATCAATAAGGTTGAATTAAGGTATCGGAACTTTTTGTATGTTTTGCCGCGTAAATTGAATATTTGAACAGTCATGTTATTTTTATGACACATTCGTCATAACAGCGATAATAACATTACGAGACAACAGTGTAATATGACACCTTTTGCCATGCGATAAGTGGCATTTTTTTATTACTATTTTGTAGAAGTAAACATTGCTCAATCTATTTATGCGATATTAATCTTACCAATATTATCATGCGAATGTTTGTGAGTATGGATGTTTGTTACTCTTTCAGGCTCTTACGGCTGAAACAGATCTGAATGAAACCGGGATAAATTTACTGTCTGGAATAACGGCTACTTTTTATCCCGGGAATAAATTCCCATGGGACGGGGAACACAAATATTGGGCGGGTGAAGCAGCGGGCGTTAGCTAGTCGTAAACAAAGGTTTTATTAATGACACAAAAGACCGAATTACATCTCTAACATGCCGTAGGGGATTACAGGGCGCTTCGTGAGGGACGGTTGGATCGTTCTACTTATTAAATCATAGTGGTCGTCAGCCTCGTCTCAACCTAGCCACCGTAGACCAGAGGCCAGGTCACAGCAATTCAGCTAGGGGAATGTCCTGGTAACCTCATCAGAAGCACCAGGCACCAGAAGTGCTGCCCCCTAAAATCTCCGCAGTGTAGTAGTCTATCACCGCTTAAGTCGCAGTAATTGATATTTTCATATTTCATATTATTAGTAGGGAATGAATATAACTTTAGATGTGTCTGTGTAATAACTTATCAAAACACGACTACACTACTACCCGTTCGCTCTAACTTTGCCGTTGGGGTAGAGGCGTATACCCGAATTGATGACGAAGTAAATTGACAGTAGCTAATGTCACTTCGTCATAGAAAATACGCGACATTATAATTATGAAGAAGTGACAATAGTTGCTGTCAATTTACTTCGTCTAATTAAAAATTCGACTTTAGTATGGAGTCGAGCGGCAAAGTTAGAGCGAACGAGCAGTACAGCTACTGCACTGCAACCAGTGTAAAACCTACGAAACAGCTGTTAAAAATCATGAGGAGAAGCGAAAGGAAGAGAATCTGAGAAGATATGCAAAATGTGAGGACCACATTTAACTAGGTAACTGTAACGTTGTACTGTTTTAAAACAATTCTGAAGGAAGGTTTGAAGGTTCATGCTTTTAAAACCAGTCCTTAGGTACCATAAAAATTGAATGGCGTTTTTAATAAGTTCTATTAAGTCAAGTGACTTCTTGATAAACCTTTAACCCGTAATCTTCACAAGCATTCAAAATCCACTAAACGTTTTCGTAAGTAGACGTATAAAGGCGAGTCCAGATTTTGGGATGAAAGTAGACCAAAGTGAGCAGTACTCTTCGTACACACAAGTCGAGTGCTTTGTCCACAGCTTGGGCAAACTAACTGCCACCTAGGCGAGCGATAACGAATATACCGTGTACGCTAAATGCCCTTTCACACGTTGAGGATTGCTTTCACTTTACAAATGAGGGATGCGCTGGTTTAGTAAGTCAAATACACAACTAAATGCCCGTTCACACGTTGAGACTTGCTTTTACATTACAAATGAGGGATGCGCTGGTTTGGTAAGTTAATAAGTTCTGCAAGATTACTGGCCGAACATTGTGGAGCAATAACTTAACGCACCATAAAATGTACATATACATACATTGAGATAAGATTAGTTTCATACTGAACCTATACAATAGTTGACAATCTATCGACATACGTGAAGTGGTAATATAGATATTTTACATTAATGTGCAACTCATTGCCGATAGTGCTATTACCGCGTCAAGTAGTACGTTGGAGAGTGCTTTACCTCCGTACGAGTATCAGATAGTGATCAACAAAATGTTTTTATATCTTATAATAGCATTACTATAAATTATATACTATGTATCAACAAAAAAATTCAATTATTTTAAAGATAAATAAACCGGCCAAGTGCGAGTTGGACTCACCCATGAAGGGTTTCGTAGCAGCAAGTAACATAATATAAAAGTTCTTATAGTTCGTTGTAACATTGATTGATGTTTTAACACGTTCGCAGTGGTAGTGATTTTTCTAACCGAAAATTGCGGTTTATGACGTATTAAAAAAAAACTACCAGCTCTATTTCGGTCGAACTAATTTTCGTTGGTAGTTTTTATGGCAATGTACATCATATAATTTTTTTAGATTTATCATTCTCTTAGTTTAGAAGTTAGAGGGGGGGGGACACACATTTTTGCACTTTGGAAGTGTCTCTTGGGCAAACTATTCTTTTTAGAAAAAAATGATGTTAGGAACCTCAATAGCATTTTTGAAGACCTATCTATAGATACTCCACACGTATGGGATTGATGAAAAAAAAAATTTTGAGTTTCAGTTCTGAGTATGGGGACCCCCGAAATTTACAACTTTTTTTCTAGTTTTATATAAGAATCTTAATGCGGTTCACAGAATACATCTAGTTACCAAGTTTCAAAGGCATAGGCCTTATAGTTTCGAAGAAAAATGACTGTGACACACGGACGGACAGACAGACAGACAGACAGACATGACGAATCTATAAGGGTTCCGTTTTTGCCATTTGGCTACGAAACCCTAAAAAGTGCCTCATCTCAAACCAACATTCCTTTTAGGTAACTATGGAGATCACATTTTACTTAAAAAGTCTTTATCTGAAATGGTACAAGATCTTTGCAAGCAGTTCCCTGATGAGAAATTCATTGGAGCCTACTATGGTACAGAGCCTGTCCTCATACCAATAGATCCGGAAATCATCAAGCTTATCATGACCAAGGATTTTTATTATTTTCATGGAAGGGAATTATCCGAACATATGAAAAAAGAACCTGTATCACTGAATCTTTTTAATACTTATGGAGATAGTTGGAGAGTATTACGACAAAATATGACTCCTTTGTTTTCATCAGCTAAAATGAAGAACATGTTCCATCTCATTCAAAAATGTTCATACGTCTACGAATCAATGTTGGACAGAGAAGTTGCCTTGTCTCAATATTTAGAAGTGCGGGACCTAACAGCTAAATATACAATTGAGTGCATTGCATCATGTGCTTTTGGAATAGATGCAAAAACCATGACAGATAGTTCAAAGACAAATAACGGGTGTTTTTTTTAGAGGTATAGAACTTTAAGTTGGCCTAGCTGTTTTAACCGGCGGTATTTTTGTCAGCTGTAAAGTGATTTATGTTTAGTATGGTTTGGCATTTTAACATAAATAGACTGAAGCCTGAACAATGCTTCCAAATTGTGCAGATTTATTTTGAAAATCATGGTTCTTTCCGAAAACGCTGACCAGAATGTTACAGTCAATCGTGACTGCTATAGAGCGAAGATTACTGACTTTTTCGTTCATCAATTGAACAACCATGTTGTGCAGGAGTAGTGGTTTCAACAAGACGGCGCAACATGTCACATTGCTCGTGCCACAATTGATTTATTGAAGGAAACGTTTGGTAACCGCATAGTTTCACGTTTTGGACAAGTGGATTGGCCTCCAGAGTCGTGCGATTTTACGCCACTTGACTATTTTCTGTGGAGATATGTGAAGTCGCTCGTCTACGCCGATAAGCCCGAAACGATTGACCACTTGGAGGATAACATTCGGAGCGATATTGTCGCTATACGGCCACAAATGTTGGGAAAGTCATCGAAAATTGGACCTCTAGATTAGACTACGTCCGAGCCAGCCCTGGCGGTTATATGCCAGAAATCATATTTAAATTATAATGCCAGAAGATTTCCTTTCGAATAAAGTCATTTCCATATCAATAAAAACAATCACCTTTGTTTTATTCCATTTCAAAGTTCTATACCTCGAAAAAAAACACCCTTTACTTTTACTAAAATAGCATCTCCAGTAACAGATTCTTCAAAGATTTTCTATTATATAAGACTTGTGCGAGCTATATGGCCAAGTATATTTTACAGTCTAGGATTTAAAGTGGTAACTATGCAGATTAAATTTTTCCATAATTTAATTACATCTGTGATGAATCAGAGAGAGTACAAAGCTTCTGGGAGGCATGACTTCGTTGACCTTGTCTTAAGTTGGAAACAGAGTAACAAGATTATTGGAGATAGTATGAAAAGCTTAAAAACAGGTGAATCAGAGAAAATCAATTTGACTGCGGACGATGATCTACTGGTAGCCCAGTGCTTTGTCTTCTTTTTTGCCGGATTTGAAACATCATCAACGACACTTAGTTATACACTGTTTGAACTTGCTAAACATCCTGATATTCAAGACAAAGTACTTGAACTATAGTATAGTAATAAACTCCTTTACGATTGTGTTACTGAATTTCCGTACCTGGAAGCTGCTATTGACGAAGCTCTTCGCCTTTACCCAGTTCTTGGAACAAATCTTCGCCAGCAGATGGAAGATTATACATTCCCTAATGGCATACGTCTAGAAAAAGGTTTAAGAATACACCTGCCAGTTTATTATTTGCAACACAATCCAAAGTACTTTCCGGACCCTGAAGAGTTTCATCCAAAGCGGTTCCTTGGTGAAGTAAAGAAGTAAATAAACCCATATACATATATGCCCTTTGGCGAGGGACCAAGAACTTGTATTGATAAGTTTGTTTAGTTCATAATGTATAGTATTATTTCATCAAACAGAATTTTACGCGGTGCTATGTTATAATTAAAGGTTTTTATACATTTTTGTTCCCCTACGTTTGGACACCCTTTAATTACAAATATTACAATATAGTGCCGCGCGAAATCCCATTTAATACAACAGTGTGCGTTCAACCCGTTTCAGTTTGAAACAAATGTTTAAAAATGCATTTATCGATTAATATGGCGCTTTGGAGCCGAACTATTTTGACTGAATTTGATTCAAATCTCTAACTAGATAATAATTATTCTTTTTACTGCGAAACAAACAGCACAATAACGAATGACGGCAAATATTCAATTTGTATCTTATAGTTTTTTTTTCTATTAATTCAAATTTCAGTATTTTCTTATGTGATTTTTTTATAATGTGTGCAGAAATTTTTCAAAAACTTGTATACTGAGAAACATCCATATACCTATTACATAGGTCGATTAACAGTAGGGTTAATCTCTTAATTAGTCAATAATCTTCCTAAATCTTTTATCTCTGGTTACAGGTATGCGATTTGCAAAGATGCAAATGATAGCTGGCGTCATAACTATGCTGAAGAAATACCGGTTGGAGATAGCTGATGGTATGCCGAAGAAGCTGCAGTTCAAACCAGAGTCCCTTGTGACGAATCCTGTTGGAGGCATTAAGCTGAAGTTTATTGAGAGGAATGGGTGGGAGAAGAGAGTGTTCGTACAATAAAATGAACAGCCGGAAAAAAATAACTGAGAGCTGTAGTTTTTTGTTTTTAAGTTATTCTTATTAATTATATTTTATATCTTTATCAACATTCATTCAAATCAAAATAATTCCAAAACTATGTATGGCGTATTTTTTTCCATCTCCTCTGACAAAAACTGTCAACTGGGAGTAATGGGCCTTCCTCGGAAGCATCTTCCAGTATTCCCCGTAGCATATATGTGGTGTATTGCCATTATATTCATCAAGTTTCGAAAAAGTTACATTAATATTGGGATCACAGTTATGTGGGTAGTTCCCGCTTTGTCAACAGCCGGTACCGGTACTCCTTAGAGGGAATTAGAAATTTCACAAAGCTTAGAGGTCAAAAATGATTGAGTAACAAACTTGTTCACAACTTTCTCAATATTATTAGTAGGATTACTACCAACCACGTTAAAGCTGTATAGCTAAGCAAAGGTCCTAATCGAATCGATTCAAAAAAAGGATACCTAATGAAAGTTATGCCAAACAAATTCTGTTGTTATTGAACTTTGACTCCTAAGTATCATCATCAATGAAAACTTACTTACTGACATTGACGAAACTTAGAACATAAATTAAGCTAACAATGAAACTACTCCACATACTGTCGGTACATGCAATCATTAACAATAAGTGACAATTAGGCTTCCTTATCACCTCTTTTCATCGTTCCGCATCGTTCTTATAACTGAGACTTTGCTCAGGACGTCAGGACGTTGCATAGGCTGTTGGGCGTTACGTGAGGTTTTTAGTCGGTAGGAGTCTGGTTAGCATCCATGATGAATTTTCCCTCACGTTAAAAAAAACTGAGACTTGCTTGCTTGCTTTCTGTCACAAGGTTGTATCTCATGAACCGTGAAAGATAGACAGTTGAATTTTTCACAGATGATGTATTTTTGTTGCCGTTATAGCAACAAGTACAAAAACAGAAAACAAATAATATTTAAATTCATTAAATTCATATAACGAACTTGATTGTTTTGTCATTTTTCGATACAGAACCGGGTTGTTTGGTATATAAAAACTTGAGAGGTGTCAAGGGACACCCGGATGGAACGAAGTTCCTTTCGATTAATTAGTGAAGGAATTGTAATAAAATAAAATACAAAAGCATTTATTATTGTCTGTATATAATCTCTACTTACCGAACTCCATCAGCAATATCCGGAACTTGTGCAGAAACACTGTCAGGATTCATTATTATTATTATTTTTTATTATTATTTATTATTTACAAAAAACCTGTATACACTCAACAAAAATAATCGTCGCGACACCACACTGTTCAATGCGAAATAGAAATGAAAATATCTGGCTTGCTTTCTATAAGAGAGAGAGAGAGAGAGAGAGAGAGAGAGAGAGAGAGACAGACAGACAGACAGAGAAACATGCGCACGCCGCACAGCTTACAATAGCTTACTATAGCATATGGAGGGTAGAGGTACCTCTACCCTCCATACTATAGCAAAAAGTGTCGTGACAACTTTTCGTAAGAATTTTTTCCGTCTAGCCCCCTTTCACAACGCGCGATAAGGAACTTCATTCCAAAATATACATACCTAAACCTATGGGTTTGCTTGGCGCCGACTTTAATATGATATTTAATAACATCTGAAAAACTAAAATACGTCTTATTAGTTGATGCTAAGTAAATTTCATTTTTCAGATTTTAGTTCTAGTTTGAGGTCGGTTTTATTTTTGTTAAAAAAATATTTCATTATTTTAAGTGTCTGGTGGACTAAAAAATCTATCTTACTAGGTGTAAAGTTCTCATCAATGCAAATCAATCAAGCCCAAATACAAGGTAACTGCTGCAAATCGTAAAAAAAATCCCTCGACTGTATGTAACTGTACGACTCCCGGACCTTCATGATATTGTAGTGCTTTAAAGCACTTGACTAAAAGTTGACAAACGCACTAGTTATCACTACAATTTTCGGTGGTTGCGCTCGATTTCTACAGGATCCCATCATCAGATCCTGATTTGGTGAAAATGGGACCACTTCAGAAGTAAACTCTTTCCAACAAACAAAAATCAATTTTTGAAATCCGTCCATAATTGACAGAAATATCGGTGACCATGCATAAAAAAAAAACATACAAACGAATTGAGAACCATTTTTTGAAGTCGGCTAAAAAAGGTTGCATTTATTACTTTTAAACAATATACCGTTTACAACCCAAATATGTCAAATTTATTATCGCGTGCATCGTAAACATATCTCACAAGATAACGTCATAACATATATTGTCAATGCATAACTCATTCAAGGTGAAGTTCAGTCGTTCATTCGGTCGATACCGCGCACGATATAAACACAATGTTGCTTTACCTCTTTATATTTATATTATTTTTAGTGTAGGTACTATATCTCTACGAGAAAGTTTGACTACTTTAAGTCAAAAAACGTGCCTCATGTGAAACCTACATTTTTACTCGGTAATTATGGAGATGCCATACTTCGAAATAAGTCTATGGCTGAAGTGGTGCAGGATCTATGCAAGCAGTTTCCTGAGGAAAAAGTTATAGGTGCTTACTATGGCACGGAACCTGTTCTCATACCGATAGATCCAGAAATCATCAAGCTCATCGTGACCAAGGACTTTTACTACTTTCACGGAAGAGAATTATCTGAACACATGCACAGGGAACCAGTAGCTAATAATCTCTTTATTACTCATGGAGATAATTGGAGAGTGATACGACAAAATTTATCACCGTTGTTTACGTCGGCAAAAATGAAGAACATGTTTCATCTTATTCAAAAATGTTCCTACGTCTTTGAATCGATGATGGACAAAGAAGTGTCAATTTCCAAGAGTTTAGAAGTCCGTGATTTAACAGCGAAGTATACGGTAGAATGCATCACATCATGCGCTTTTGGGATAGATGCCAAGACCATGACAGACGATCCAAAAACGAATATCTTTACAAAAATAGCAGCGTCAATATCAAATTCGTCCATAATCTTCTACTATATGAGAATTCTGCGAACGATGTGGCCATCTATCTTCTACGGTTTAGGATTCAAAGTATTTACAAAGCAGTTGAAGTTTTTCCATAGTTTGATCACATCCGTTTTGAGTCGAAGAGAGTACAAACCCTCCGGTCGGAATGATTTTGTAGATCTTGTGTTAAGTTGGAAACAAAGTAACAAAATAACTGGAGATAAGTAGTATGGAAAATTTGAAAACGGGTAAAACAGAGAAAATAACTTTGACTGCAGATGATGAACTTTTAGTAGCTCAATGTTTTGTTTTCTTTTTTGGGGGATTCGAAACATCGTCAAATACTTTAACTTACACGATGTATGAACTTGCGAAACGCCCTGAAATTCAGGATAAGGTATTGGCAGAAATTGATGCTTATTTGCTTCGCCATGATAATAAGCTACTTTACGAATGTATTTCTGAATTGCCATATCTGGAAGCTGCTCTTGATGAAGCTCTTCGTCTCTACCCCGTTCTTGGAGTAAATCTTCGCCAGCAGATGGATGATTACACATATCCTAATGGTCTTCGACTTGAAAAGGGCATAAGAGTGCACATACCGGTATATTATTTACAGCACAATCCTAAGTACTTTCCAGACCCTGAAGAGTTTCGTCCAGAGAGGTTCCTTGGAGAAGCAAAGAAGAAAGTTAACCCGTATACATATATGCCCTTCGGTGAGGGACCAAGAACCTGTATTGGTAAGTTGTACATAAATCATTATAAATATACGGAGGTCTAGACATCATGTTTGACATCATCATGGATGAGTCGCTGCAGGTAGTATGCTGGTAAATTCATCGGTGATTGGTGCTTGCATTGAGAATATTCTTGGTTAAGTGTCAAGTAAACCTTTAGTAAAGTGTAACTTTAATTAATAGACTGAAGAGCTATAAATTGTTAAAAATCATAGAGCAACGCTACCAGCACAAGGGGAGAACACATAGCATGTTTGCCTATACATGTCTGTCTGTTATATTTTGCGGAGTGAAATCATTTTTATATACACCACTACAAAAGCAATCAGCTGTCACTGAACAATACACTCATAATTTCAGATACACACATATATATTTCTTATATTACGTGTGTGTGTAGGCGTACACTTTGAGTCCGCTTTGACAGAAGGGAAACTCTCAGTATGGCGCCTCCCCTCCCGGTGAACGTCATAGATCGTGTTGCTCTATGTTGAAAATAGACTAATTTTAAAATGAAACAATATAATTTTCTTAATAATTTACTTTTCATTTCGATGGGATTCTCCAGTTATCAGATGCAGATAAAGTTTTCAGTTCTTTGTGTGTTGTAATCTTGATAAAATAATCTAACCGTCTCCGTTTCCAGGAATGCGCTTTGCAAAGATGCAAATGATCGCTGGCCTTATTACTATGCTGAAGAAATACCGGGTGGAGCTCGCTAATGACATGCCAATGAAACTGAAGCTTAAACCAGAATCCATCGTTTCACAATCTATTGAAACAATAAAACTGAAATTTATTAAAAGAGATGGATGGGAGGGAAGAATATTTGTTCAATAATTGAATTAAGGACAGACGTACAGATAGGGCTAATTTACACACATGAGGGACTCAATTGACAGGCATGAAGACACAGGTGGACACCAAACCTGTCTATCCATGTATCGATGGATTTAGGTAAAAAGGTTTCAACACGAGAGTAAGGGAATTAATTTATAGCTGCCTAAAAGCCCTGTGTGTGTGTAGAGTCCATGACACATTCGATCACAGTGACACTGAAGAGATTATGTTCATCCAACAAATAAATATTTATCTTCGTTTAGCTCACTCATAGTTTGTTGTATTCATATAAGTGACTCCTAATTTTTAATTAGTTTTTATTAATTAAACGTATATTTTGTAAACCACTTGTTCACTTTTACGTCTCGTTAGAATGACTTTTAAAAAAATTGAGAATAATATCATTTATACTCTTGAATGTTGGCACTTGGTGGAACTTGTTATAACACATTATGCACTTTTGCTTTCTCACTTGTTGTTTGACCCAAAATTAAATTTCAAGGCGTTACATATTTGTGATAAGGGTAGAAAATTAACGGCTCTGGAAGCCCTAGAAATAAATAAATTATTAATGGGTCACCGCGACTCCATATTAAATCAACAGCTGGACATTAATAATAATGCACCGTTATTAAAATATTTTATGTAATATCATCCACATGATCTGTAGACATTTAATTTTAATTTTAATATTTATATTTATCTGACATAAAAGTAAAAATTGACATTTAATGAGAATTTAATTTATTTGACATTTAATGGCATTGAAATTTGTTTTGTGACTTGATTTTAATTTTTTGACATTTTGTTGTGACTAGAATTTAATTTGAAATTTAATTAATTTATAATCAATCTGTATTTAGATTTTAATTGGAATTTATAATGTTGATTTTGTTTTGGTCAATTAATGGTGGATTTCAAATTTCCCCATTTTTAGGGATTTTTTTTTAAAGTCAATACTTTATTTGTATTACATGAGTATAAATAAACCGGCCAAGTGCGACTTGGACTTGCCCATGAAGGGTTTCGTAGTAGCAAGTAACATATATAAAAGTTCTTATAGTTCGTTGTAACTTTGACTGATGTTTTAACACGTTCGCAGTGGTAGTGATTTCACTAACCGAAAATTGCGGTTACTACCAGCTCTATCTCGTTTGAACTAATTTTCGTTGGTAGTTTTTATGGCAATGTACATCATATATTTTTTTTACATTTACAATTCTCTTAGTTTAGAAGTTAGAGGGGGGGGGGGACACACATTTTTCCACTTTGGAAGTGTCTCTTGCGCAAACTATTCATTTTAGAAAAAAATGATGTTAGAAACCTCCATAGCATTTTTGAAGACCTATCTATAGATACCCCACACGTGGGTTTGATGAAAAAATAAATTTTGAGTTTCAGTTCTGAGTGGGGACCCCCAGTATTTACTGCTTTTTTTCTAGTTTTATATAAGAATCTTAATGCGGTTCACAGAATACATCTAACTACCAAGTTTCAATAGCATAGACCTTATAGTTTCGGAGAAAAGTGGCTGTGACACACGGACGGACAGACAGACGGACAGACAGACAGACAGACAGACATGACGAATCTATAAGGGTTCCGTTTTTGCCATTTGGCTACGAAACCCTAAAAAGATCATTGTGTTTAGAAACATAAGTGTATGAACAGCTGAGTTACCTTTGAGAATGCTTTGAAGCGAAACCGGTTAGGTATACGTAATATTCATGAAAATAGTAGAATAAAGTACAAGTGAGAAAGCAAAAGTGCATAATTGAGAATAATGCCTACTGATTATTGTAAAATAAGGGAATACATCTTACTAATCCTATTTCCTACTAATGTTATAAATGTGAAAGTTTGTAATGATGCTTGGATGTTTGTTACTCAATCACGTTCTAACGGCTGAACGGATTGGGCTGAAATTTGGTACAGAGATAGCTTATAGTCTGAAATAACACATCACTTTTCATCCCGAAAAATATTTTCCCGAGGGAAATGGGAACGGGTACTCACTCAATCGAAGCCGCGAGCATCATCTAGTATTATAAATGGGAAAGTTTGTGAGTGTGGATGTGTAGATGGGTGGATGTTTGTTACTCTTTCAAGCTCGAACGTCTACACGTTCGAGTCGTTCAGTCTAACGGTCACTAAAAATAGTGAAAACAAAAATTTTAACAAAAAAGAAACCGACTTCAAACCAAACTAAAAACTGAAAAATAAAATTTACTTAGCACGAAGTTAGTATAATATTCAGATTTATCAGATATTATTAAATACTAGCTGGTGCCCGCGGCTTCGCTCGCGTCATCGTCGGCTCATCACATCATTTTGTATTCTACCATACATACATACATTATTATGCATAGAAACCAGTATTCATAGATCCCAACTCCAGAGCCAGGGTTAGAAACCAGAGGCCTAAACACGGCGGTCGCTTACGCAGCACCGAGCTAGTCAGATATATATATATATATTTATAGTCAGATATATTTTTTTATTTTAGACGCCTCCGTCATTTGCGCTGCGAAGTGGTTGAAGTTACTTATCAATCGTAAGACAAAATAGTTACTCTAAAGTCTAAAGAATTTGCCAATAGGCTGCACTCTGCGGGCACCCCGGTCCGGTCAAGTAGAAAGCAGACCGCAATATATATGAACAACATTAACTGCAGAACCGCTGACCGGTTGCCCGGGCCGACATTATTATCATTGACTAAATTTTAATAGTCTAAGACGGCATCAATACTAAACTAAACTAACTAAAGTCTTTTTCTGGACAGCTCAGCAATCATGTAAACATGTCATGTTTTGACAGAAGTTGTCTATGATCATAGTGTTGTAACTATACTGATTCTATGTATGTAAATAATCATTGAGTTATAGCTAGTTCACCGTACATTCATTGACTACGGTATATTAATCGCCAAATTCATCAAATCATGAAATTCGGTATATCAATATATATTATGTGCAATATTTTTTTTATATTGATTTAATTAAAGGATCTTTAAAAAAAAAGAAACTTTTAGAAAATTTAATAGTATAATCATTTATTTACAATAATATATTACTTTAGGGATGATAAAAAGTGTAGACGCCTCATTGGCTGCTTGCCGTTCTTACAGAAGCAAACTAAGACATCTTGAGAGATTTCTAATGTGGGGTTTTTAAATCCTAAGAAAGGAAAGTAGGCCATTGTAATGACATAATGACAGGTATATTCGAAGCAAAGTAGTAAAAAATTTAAGCTTTTTGAACAAGCGCAATAAAAGCACATTAGGTCACAAAATTTGATAAAAAAAGTTACGAAACCAAATACATAGGTAGGTATGTTGCCAATCTCGCCGCCTCAAAAAAAAAAAATAACGGCACCTTCGCTTAATCACTTTGAACTTACTTCGGGACAGGTAAAGTCTTACGTAGGAAGAAAAAAAAACAAATCATCAAATATAACAGAAGTTGAAGTACTGCTAAAAATAGGTTTGACTAGAATCGAAGATTAATGTGTCACTCAGGTTCAAAAGGAAAAGGAACACATGTAAAAAAAAAGACTAGAAATTAAGCATTTAGTTAGCGAGGCTGTAACAACGCACTTTATAATCACTGGGAAAAGTCTGGCATGACTTCCATGAAGAATTGCATCTAGCAACTACTACGGTCATATGGCAGCTTGGCAGCGTCGCGCGCATCATTCATTTGTGTCTGATTCGTAATAGTCACTAGATGTGTCGCCGGACACAGTAATTAAAAAAGTGTTTGTTACGGTATCGCTAACCTGATCCATAATCTCAATTAATTTTTTCATGTGTTCCTCTACCTCTTTAACGTGAGCAACACATTTTGACCATTGTTCTGCTCCGATTCTCGCCAAACCTTGTTTTAGCAGTTCTTTGATTTCTGCCATTTGAAATGATTTGTTTTTTCTTCCGACATAAGATTTTACCTGTGCCCAAATAAGTACAATGGGGTTTAGCTCTTTAAGTTTGGAGAAAATCGGTTAACAAATGCGTCTTCTAGACCGAAACTGACATGCACACACACATACGGACGAAAGCAAAATCGTCTATACTGTGGAATCGAAGACCCAAACTCAAAGTGCCTTTTCACACGTACCGGTTGCCGGGTAGCCGGTGCCGGGTAACCGGCGGCGAATGCAAGCGGTTGCCGGGCAAATCACGCCGGTACGTGTGAAAAGGGGCAAAGACTCGCACTCTTCGCTCTCTGGGTCAATAAGTGATATTATTATAATAAGTACATTTTTTTCGAACTGACAGATTGATAAAACAATGACCTCCTTTTAAAATCAATTGGCCAGTACAACAGTTTTACAACACTATGGCAAAGACAAACAAGTCTGAGAAAAAATAATTTAATGACAAGCAAAAATGACAGTCTTAAATTTTTACCATCAGAGTATTTTTCATGAAATTATTCTATAATCTCAAGATTTATTAGTGTCGAAATGTCCGCATAAATCTAACTAGAGTTCCTTGAAACGACTATGATCAGGATTGATAATTAAATGTAAGTAATTATGGAGTAGTCAAGATCCAATTTCTTTGTTTACTATATTATTTACATCTGTTGAATTCCACTATACTTACTTATCCATTTCAGTCACAACACTATTTTTTATTAGATATGCCACCCACTGATCTGTATTAATACCACACAAATGTCATTTAGTTTAAAATTAGAAATTAGAATTGAAAGTAAATCAGACCAAAAAGAATTTAATACCTAATATCGTGAAACTGCCCAATAAAATCCTTACATAAATACTACGGCGGAAATATCTGCAAACCTGGCTTCCCCTCGCGCTTTCCCGCACGTCGTACACATACATACATAAATAGTCACGCCTTTATCCCCGAAAGGGTAGGCAGAGGTATAGTATACGCCCACATTTCACCTTTCAGTTTTATCTCTCACGTAATAGTTGGTGAGCCTATTGCCGTGTTAAAATGGACAGGCACAGGTCGCCGCTACCCGACAGTTGGGATATTTCAAGCCGCCCATAAGGTCTTCAACTTAGCTTAACGATTGTCATTTTACTGAAAACCGGGTTTTATTTCAGGTTTTCCTTCTCTGCGCAATGGATATTTTTGCGAAATGTTCCCTTAGTCGCCTCTTACGACACTCTTGGGATGTATTTGTACTCCTCGCAGCACGGAACCCCGTCGCCACACGGAGCTAAATACGTCATTGACTTATAAGATAGACATATTTCAGAACGCGAACGGCTAGTGAATCTAATAAATCGGTAAAGTGCGAGTGGTTCCGTAGGTACTAAAAACAGCAAAAAAAAGTTACGATTGTTGTATGGTAGCCCCCCTTGATCCCCCTTCTTTTCTGATTTTAATATTTGCTGTTACAGCGGCAACAGAAATACATCATCTGTGAAAATATCTACTCTCTAGCTATCACGGTTCCTAAGATAAGTACCGTGCGTGGACAGCCTGAGATCGGTACGTACTGATGGACAGCGAAGTCTCATGAATATTGCGCCGTAAAATAATGTTTCCCTATAGTATATATATCTAAACTAATATTGTATCAAAATGCGGGACAGCACCCGAACCACCCATAGACGAGGCCGTAGTGGTAGCCGAGGTCTGTTGGGAGTCCTGGGGTCGTCCTTCCGAGTGCTTACCCGGAGTCCCAATCGTAGGAATTAGTTAGAAAATGTGTGGTTTTTAGTCAGTCGGAGTTCGGCATAGCATCCCTGTAGGGTTTTCTTCATGTTAAAAAAACTAATATTATAAAGAGAATAGATTTATAGATTTGATTGTATGCAGGCTTCGCCACTACTGAACTCATTTGTAAACTATTTTACTGCTGGGAAGTTACACTATCCCCGGGTCACATAGGCTATATTCCCTTACTATATACCACGGGAACGGGAACTACGTGGTGGGATGGCAACTATGCGAGCGTGGACTTCCGGTTCTTTCCCACCGTCCACCTGCCCAGACCACCTGGGTGTACGGTGGTCATTTTTTTTTAACTACGGTTCACCTTTGTCCACCTAGCCCTAGGTGTACCATTGAAAATATTAAATTTCCACGGTACACCTCATTATAGAAACTATTATCAACTAAACAAATGAAGATCGACTAAACAAATGAAGATCGTCAAAACAAATGAAGATCGACAAAACAAATGAAAACCGACAAAACAAATGACGGTCGGGTAAACAAATGACGATCGAAAAAACAAATGACGGTCGGGTAAACAAATGAAGATCAAAAAACAAATGAAGGTCGGGTAGATAAATGACGATCGAAAAAACAAATGAACTTCGATAAAACATATAATTATGCAGATCAATAAAACAAAAAACTAGAAGTTAATAAGGTCAAAAATTACTTGCAGCTATATTTTGTAATCTAGATGCGATTACCATTCAAAAAAATAGGTGCAAGCAATTCTCGACCTTACTGACACTTTTATAAAAATGTGCTTTTAGGAGTTTATAGACATCACTGATCACGAATATGTAAAAAATAAATAAATATTGTGCATGTTCATAAGGTTGAAATTTGCTTGCACCCATTTTTTGTAATCTAGATGCCATAACCATTCAAAAAAATAGGTGCAAGCAATTCTCGACCTTATGAACATGCACAATATTTATTTATTTTTTACATATTCGTGATCAGTGATGTCTATAAACTCCTAAAAGCACATTTTTATAAAAGTGTCAGTAAGGTCGAGACCTATTTTTTTGAATGGCAATCGCATCTAGATAACAAAATATAGCTGAGAGTATTTTTTGATCTTATCGAATTGCTTATAGTCTTTTGTTTTATTGACATGCATATATTATGTTTTTTCGATCGTCATTTGTTTTGCCGATCGTCATTTGTTTATCCGACCGTCATTTTTGTCGATTTTCATTTATTTTGTCGATCGTCATTTGTTTTGTCGAATTTCATTTGTTTTGTCGATCTTCATTAGTTTTGTCGATCGTCATTTGTTTTGTCGATCTTCATTAGTTTTGTCGATCGTCATTTGTTTTGCCGTTCTTCATTTGTTTTGCCGATCTTCATTTGTTTTTGCTATATGATAATGAATTCACTACTTAACTGTACTTTTATTCGTGTAATGGAACTACTGGGACACGAAAAAACAAGATAACAGTTCCATGGAACTACTGGGATAAATCTATTTTAATTAATTAAATGTACAATGAGTCTTAAATGCAATTAAAAAATTGTAACCCAGCCAGCATTAACTGGGGTGGACCGTCACCAATATCTATTAATGATATACCGGATAGGTGAACCGTAGTTAAAAAAAAATTACAACCGTACACCCAGGTGGTCTGGGAAGGTGGACGGTGGGAAAGAACCGGTGACTTCACGGCTTAAGAGATAGGTACTGATTGGTGATAGAGAGACGGGCAGCGGAGTCTCAGTAACAGGGTTCCGTTTTTACCCCTTTGGATGCGGAACCCTGAATGTTTTTCGTCCAAATCAAGCAAAATTTTACCTATGCAAGGTAATTAAAACTTTGGTTGGAGAATCATGTTGACAGTCTTTAGTCAAAGGATGAATACCCTGATAATAGTTGGTTTTATTTGAATGAACCGTACACACTTAGAGCGAGTTCGTTAATTATTCCTGAACAGCCTGTGTCTAAGTCTACCGGTTCAACTTTTTATACTAAACTTTAATTAATCAACATGAAGACATTTAAAATAACACAAAATCAATCTCTGTTGGACATCAAATAGGAATGACAATGTCAATCGGATTTAACGTTCAAAAATGTGTCACTATTAAAAGTAATTTAAATCAAAAATAATGAGTAAGTTTTTTAAGGAGTATTGATAACAATTCTGGAAAAAAATTTCCCCAAATTATCTTACATTCCCTTTTTAGCTCGTTATAGTATATTTTTTTATAAAATACGAAACACATCTTTAATCAATAATGATTTTAATGCTATAAGCCGAATTTGAAGTAGATCAGACCAAGGAATCACGTTGTCCCATACAAACTTTACCCTTCTTTTTTATACCCTTTTAGGTGGAATTTGCAAAAAAAAATAACTTTCTTCAAATTGTAACAAAGAACGCTCGTGCTGAGTTTCATCACCGTACCATGAACCGTTTAGGCAATAATTGATAATAACTTTATACGACTATAGTTCTTTCATCTGCGATTCGATTTTGATGAAAAATAGCCTAAAGCCTCCCCCGAGTTGAGCTTAATCTTTTTTTGTAAACAGCAAATGAATCCGTTCAGTATCTTCGGAAATCCTGACGCTCATACAGACAGACAGACAGACAGACAGACAGAAAAGAATTTTAAAAACATCATTTTTGTGCTCTATTGGTGTTTTTATACCGCCCCCGCTACTTTTTTTTTAATTTTATCAATTGTACAGACTCACGATTTCTACTCTCTTATTATAGTATAGATAATACAGAAATCGGTGCCCAGTAAAACTATGTAGGCCTAGGTAGGCATTTTTAATCTCTCTCATAGTCATTGGTCCCGTGTTACGACGGGTAAAAGTACAAAATGTCGCCACCCCAATACATCCCTAGGGTGTCGTAAGAGGCGACTAAGGGAACACTTTCGCAAAAAGATCCATTGCGTAGTGAAGGAAAACTCGAAATGAAACCCCGTTGACAGTAAAATGACAATCGTTACGCCAAGTTAAAGGCCTTATGGGCGGCTTGAAAATTTTCAACTGCGGGTCACGGGGACCTGCGTCTGTCCATTATTCTATCTATTCAATATCTATTCAACACGGCAATAGGCTCACCACCTATTACGTGGGACATAAAACTATAAGGTGAAATGTGGGCGTTTACTATGCCTCTGCCTACCTCTTCGGGGATAAAGGCGTGATTATAAGTATGCATGTATGTATGTTTGCTTAGGAAATGATAAAATAGGCTATGTTTCAAGGGAACTAATTCTTTTTTTTTTTTTTTTTTTTATACCACTAGAGTGGCAGACAAGCATACGGCCCCACCAGATGTACCGGTGGTCACCGCAGCCTATGGACGTTTGCAACACCAGAGGCGCCACAATCGCGCTGCCGACTCTTTAAAAACCTTCTAAGTCCCCTTTTGAAGAACCCCATACTGTAGGTGTTTGGGAAAACCGAAGCAGTTTCCTGTGGGAAACGTTTACGTACACGTATAGTACTGCCCGCATAAAAATCATACGTACGTAAAGTCATAATACGTATAAATATTACTTTGTTGACTTTGGAATAATAATATTAGCAAAATTTATTTTTTTCTTTCAATCACTTGTCCAGTAACGAAGGAAAGTTTAGAAAGAAAACACGACTTTGTTTCTGATCAGTGAGAGAGGATCATTTCTCTAACCCTATCCATTTGTAAACAAAAAAAATGTTTGATCTTCTTAAATATTTATTATATTCTAAGATAGGAGGAAAACTTCTTGCTCAATACCAGGCAAAGGATGAACACTACAAATAATTCGTTGCCTTCGTGTTACGAATATTAGAGTAACTGTTCTCGTTCATAATTATTGATCCTTTTTTTATAACGTGAGGGAAAATCCTTCAAGGATGCTATGCCGAACTCCTACCGATTCAAAACCTCACGTAACGCCCAAAGGCCTACGGTGTGGAGCCCCAGGTAAGCCCTCGGAATGATGTCCCAGGACTCTTAATTATTGATATATTTATAACTAGCTGATGCCCGCAGCTTCGCCTGCTATAACATATCTCTCTATAGGTACCAAATTTCAGCCAGATCCGTTCAGCCGTTACAGCGTGAAAGAGTAACAAACATCCAAACTCACAAACATTCACATTTATAATAATACCTAGTTAGATAGATTTCTGATTAACAAATTCATAATGCATAATAATATCGTCTCATCTCATAATGTCCTTTTCTCGAAATGTCCTTTCTCATAATGTCCTTTTCTCGAAATGTCCATTCTCATAATGTCCTTTCGCAGATTGTCCTTTTCTCGAAATGTCCTTTTCTCGAAATGTTCTTTTCCCAAAATGTCCTTTTCTCGAAATGTTCTTTTCTCAAAATGTCCTTTTCTCGAAATGTTCTTTTCTCAAAATGTCCTTTTCTCGAAATGTCCTTTTCTCAAAATGTCCTTTTCTCAAAATATGTACACTACAGGATTAAAAGGCTAAGGCGGGAGCGGAGCTTCCGCATTAGCCTTCGTGGTTTTTTTTTATAACCACCTTAGTTTTAATTTAGGTGGTTTTAAAAAATAACGTCAAATTTAGCAAGTGACTGGTGGTAACTTGGTGGTTGTAAAAAAAAAATAACCACGAAGGCTAATGCGGAAGCTCCGCTCCCGCCTTAGCCTTCTAACCTAACCTATCCAAGTCGGATTGAGCGGGGTTAATCCTGGAGTATACATATTTTGAGAAAGGGACATTTTGAGAAAAGGACATTTCGAGAAAAGGACATATTGAGAAAAGAACATTTCGAGAAAAGGACATTTTGAGAAAAGAACATTTCGAGAATAGGACATTTTGAGAAAAGGACATTTTGAGAAAAGAACATTTCGAGAATAGGACATTTTGAGAAAAGAACAAGTCGAGAAAAGGACATTTCAAGAAAAGGACAATCTGCGAAAGGGCATTATGAGAATGGACATTTCGAGAAAAGGACATTATGAGAAAGGACATTTCGAGAAAAGGACATTATGAGATGAGACCAATAATATTAGCTAAGTAAATGTATTTATTAAATACATTTCTTAATTCAATGGCTAAACTACTACTATACTTGACACAACTTCTCTTTGTTCCAAGTTCTTCCTTGTAACATTTCCTCATAATTATGTCTCCCAAATATTTAACGTGCCGTTTCTAAGTTTGGTTATAATTATTTAGTTGTTCAGAATATTTTATAAATTGAAAACTTCATCGGTTGAAGTTTTAATGTAATTGAGATGGTTGACTGCCTCGTTTTCGTAGAGGTAAGTTTCAGAAAGTGCCGTCTTAAAGCCTTAGGTTCGGATTCCAGGTCTGAATATATATTTGTATGATCCGTAGCTGCCACTGTAAAGCCTTCCTCCTACAAATAATTTACATCCTTTAGTATGGTAAGAAGTAGGTACTGATTTAGCTTAAATCCGTGGAAAAGCATTAAAAACATGAGCAAAATGTTAAAATTACACGTGCTATCTACAGGATTGATTTCGAAGTTTTCCGATCCACAAATTTATCTGATAGTACAAATTTAATGTGCCAACCAAGCTCTTTCATTCGACTCCATTCACAATTTTGTAAAGTCGATGAGATGATAACGTTTCTTAGCATTGGAGAAACTTGTTCGGTTCCTTCCAGGACTTTACGGATACGATCTATATCTGCAACCGAACACTTTACTATTACAAACTAGATGATGCTCGCGGTTTCGCCCGCGTGAAATTCGGTATCTGTTCCCGCTTCCCGTGGGAACATATTTCCGGAATAAAAATTAGCCTATGTGTTATTCCAGACTATAAGCTATCAGCCCAATCCGTTCAGTCGTTAGAGCGTGATTGAGTAACAAACGTCTAAACATCCAAACATCTTCACAAACTTTCACATATATAATCTTAGTAGGATATCTTGAGAATCTAGTTTTATAGTGATTTAAACTCGTCTGGTTCCGTAGCTATTACCTTTTATACTCTTCATTGTGGGCACTCGATGGAACTTGTTGCAATACATTATGAAAAAACACAATCACTTCTACTACTCCACCTCAACTATTAATTTATTTTTACAATACCTGACCGGTTTCGCTTTTAGAATTATCTAATAGCATTATCTTTGACAATGTTACAAGGCGAAACCGGCCGTACAGTTATGGATAGTAACATTTCTGTATCTGCCTCAAGAGTGGACGCAGTATAGTTTGCTATAACGGTTTCGAAAGGCGCTATGTATCTACATTGTCACACTTAACAAGCATGTTATACATTGCTTTTTAAATTATGACATTGTGGTGTAAGGAAAAAATTCAACCCTTTTTCAGATTCAGTCTTTATGCGTTTAATAAATATTATTATAGGTAATATTAGGTACCTACATCATATTCATATTATACCTATGTGCTAACCAAAGTGAAACTTCTATAAATATCATGTTATAAGGGATATCAGATTTTACAAGAAATATTACTTTTACGATTTTTTAGACCTTGTGTACAAGACTAGATTGCAAAATATATAAATGACTATGGACCTCTTGAACTCTAAATGTCGTTTTTACTAGATACCTTAATAGTGAAAGCACGTTTTTTATACTACTTACGTGGCGGATAAACTTACGGTCCACCTGATGGTTGGTTACCGTAACCTATTGACGGTCGTAATGCTCCTCAAAGCTCTATACCTTTCATACGTTCCACTGCATTCTAAAGAAAGAAACAAAGAAATATATATGTACTTATAATAAATCTGTTGAAGTAAAAATTCTGTACATTGAAAATATTAAAAAAATAAATGGCAGGGAGTGTTACTAGACCGACACTGAACCCAAAAATGTGATTAAAAAAAATTTTGTCTGTCTGTCTGTCTGTTTGTTCAGGCATCACGCAAAAACTACCGGTTCGATTACGATGGAACTTGGTATAATTATTCTTTAATATTCTGGGCACCACACTGGATACTTTTCATCCCTGAAAAGTATACTTATAATAAAATAAAAAACGAACTTAAGTCGTATAAAGTTATTATCAATTATTGCTTAAACGGTTAATGGTACGATGATGAAATTCAGCATGAGGGTTGTTTGTAACAATTTGAAATAAGTAATTTTACCATTTTTGCAAATTCTACCTCCTAAGGTATAAAAAAGGAGTGTCAAGTTTGTATGGGACAACGCGATTCCTTGGTCCGATCTACTTAAAATTTGGCATATAGCATTATTAACATAATTGATGGAAGACGTGTTCCTTATTTTATTGAAATTTATACGTTATCGACCTAAAAAGGGAATGCAAATTATTTTAGAGCTGATTTTTCCCGGAGTTGATATCAATACTTCTTAAATACTCTTATTTTTGATTTAAATTACTTTTTATTTTGACACATTTGAGGAAGTTCAATCTGCTTGACATTGTCATTTTCATGATTTTGCTTTAAGTAGGTACCTACCTACTATTGGAAATTGGAAATATTATCTATTGTTAATTTTATTAAATTTTGTATAACCAACAATAAATATGAGAAAGAACAAGAAAATTCGAAGATGGCTAGCCAGGAATAATGAAAGACCACGCTGCAGGTAGTGTTCACTGTGCATTAGAATGAAAGATTGTCAACAGCCCTAAGCGACTGATCATGGAAGGTATGAACCTTATTCTATAGTGCTGGCTGCATTCGGTGCGGGACACACACTCACTAAGTCTTTGTAAAATACGGGAATGGCCTCTACGAAGATTACATTTGAAAAGTAAAAAGAGCCATTGAAATGAACATGAACGCTTAGCAGATTAAATTTACATGGTTATTAAGTTAACAGGCCTTGGTTGGACCAAGTGTATTATGAGGACAAAGTCTACCGTAGTTCGGTTTTCCCATACGTCGCGCGTCGTAGACTTACAATATGACTGGGACTACCTGAAGAAGGAACTAAGTTACGATGTCCATTGCTTAGAAGAGAAGTTGAGTCGAGTAGTAGTCTAGCCAATGAATCTAGAAATGTATTTAATAAATAAATTTACATAACTCATATAATATGTATTATGAATTTGTTTTTCTTTCACGCTGTAATGGCTGAAAGTATCTGGCTGAAATTTGGTACCTACAGAGAGAGGTTAGAGACAGTGTAGGAACCAAATTTCACGCAGGCGAAGCTGCGGGCATCAGCTAGCACAAGCATATTGCTTAATTTGGGCTAGATGATGTTGTGTAAGAATGTCCAACAATATTTATCTATACTTCTATATCTATACTTAATATTATAAAAAAGTAAAGTTTGTGTGTTTGTGTATTTGTTAAATTATAAGGGGTAATCTGGGGATCTACTGAACCGATTTTAAAAATTCTTTCACTAATAGAAAGCTACGATATTGTGGAGTGTCATAGGCTATATAACATCACGCTACAACGAAGGAGCGGAGCAGTAATAGTAAATGTTTCAAAAACGGGGGAAAAGTTATTCCTTTAGAGAGCTTCGTTGCGTGTGCTGCGTAAATATTTATAGTTTTGTAAAAAATATGTACTACAAAATTGTTTCTCTTAAAAAGTTCCAAAAAAATTGCGCGATAGCATGTTTCTATCTTTGGGTTGGTGCACAATAACCATTTTAATGGCAATCAATTTTTTTCTACAATAATGCCACGGGATACCTCATTCATAAACGAAATTGTTCTTAAAAATAATGCGACGGGAATACACGCGACGAGAAACCTTTCTCTCTCTCTCTCTCACGTAGTATTGAATATTAACGACGAGGCGCTACGGGAGTAAAAGCAACGCGACGAGAGTAATTGCGACGGGAACACGTAATACTCTCTCATATGTGGCGCAAACGAAGTTGCGCGGGTCAGCTAGTATATAATAAATTTAATAGTGCACAAATAAAAATATTTTTAGTGCATGCACCCGAAAAGACAGCCATCTCAGCTATAAGCTACATACCTACCATTTACGTATATGCAGCGCTGATATTCAGATGGTCCTTAATCCGCTCCAAATATCCGCTTAAAAAAGAAGGATCTGCTTGTTTTAAATATCTGCTTAAAAACGAAGGATCTGCTTTTAATACAAAAACCTAACGTTGGTCAAGGTTAGGTTTTGTATTATGTCAATAACAAAAAACTAACCTTGACCATCAGTCTTGTTGCCCATCAGTCATGTTGTCCATCAGTGAGTATAGCCGAACCCCAAAACATTGTTGGCGGACCCTTCAAACCTATTGTTCTTTCTTATTAAATAAATATTATATTCTCATTATTACAGAGTATGTAAGTACACGAGTACCCAAAAAGCGGGCAAAATTACAATTTAATGTAATGCGGCAGGAAACTGCATTGCGTACGTACTTCCTTTTCTCTAAATATTCTTGTACTCTTTTGGTAAATACTGATACACTTTGTAGAAAACCAGCCAAGTGCGAGTCGGACTCAGGCACGGATGGTTCCGTACCAAAAGACGTCAATAATGAACATTTGTTTTGTAGGAACCCCTCATATATTTTCTCTGGTTTTAGCAACAGAAATATATAATCTGTGAAAATTTCAACTGTCTAGGTATCACGGTTCGTGAGATAGGTACCTACAGCTTCGTGACCGACAGACAAACAGACTTACAGCAGAGTCTAAGTAATAGGGTCCCGTTTTTACCCTTCAGGTACGGAACTCTAAAAAGTTAAATATGTAATTAGATCTCTTTCTGACTTTCAGTAGTCTTTACACATATTGCTTTCAGTCTTAGTTGTATATACAAATACATCAAAACTGGGTACCCAAAGACCCAAGAACTGTCTACAATGATAGCAAAGCTGCAACGGCGAGCCCATTCATCTCTACTAATTATTACTATTACACTAAATATATTATGTAGGTAGTCGATTAGTTCATTATGAGTATCACAAAGATTAAACTGGATGAAGTAGGCCGCAGAACACGCGGATAGATCAAGGCTCTGCTGTGTGAAGGTAAGGGGTTGCTCAGAAGGACGCTACTCCCCAAAATCGTCAAATTAAACAATGTTTTAAAAAAACAAAACGCCTTCAAAACTTCAGCTTGCGACCGCGCCTGTGGATCGTTCGCTTAGCAATGCCGACATCCCACAAGAAAATACGAGTAACAAAAAGGTTTCAAAAGTTCTAAGCCTTCCTTGTTGTAATTTTATCTAAAGTACCCTAACTATTTGGTCAAGTACAATCCGCAGAATTGTTCTTCTACCTACGGTGTAGCGAGGAATTTCCAATTAATCAAAGTTTTTGCTTCATGGCGAGACGTTTAAAGGGTCGACAGCGCAAGTGTTACACCTCGGGCATTGGTAATGTCCATAGGCTACGATGATCAGATCAGGCGGACCAATCTCTTGTGTGCCACCTTAATGGTATAAAAATATCAATAAGCTTAACAATATGTTCCGAACTTTTCATTAAATAGTACGTTATTCTTATCTGATATAGATCAAAGAAAGATAATGCTTGTTATTTTAACTTCAACAAAGACAGATTATACGAAGCTTATGCCCTGCGGCTTAGCCCGCAATCCTCTTTTATTTTACAAAGAAATTTGTTCAAATACTGAATCAAATAAATGATACAGAGTTTCGACATTCAAAGGAAATGTTATTCATTTACTTAATACAGTAAAGGAAAAAGAAGCCCCGTGGCCATTACTGAGTGTTCTGTAAACGATCACTGCAGTAAGCAATTCTCGCTATGACCGTTTCTTGGATGGCTGCTCACTATGTAATCACATTGTGACATTTATTTGAGAGCGTTTCCGATCGTCACAGCTAGCGCCTGTCCATTTCAAGGCGGCAATAGGCTTTCTATCAATACTTAGGACAAAAAACGATACGGTGAAATATGGACGTGTACTATGCCTCTGCCTACTCCTACGGGGATAAAGGCGCGGCTGCATGTTGAGTGTACGTTACAGTAACGGCAATCTTATTAAAGGTTACCGTTTACAATTTCGTCTTTGCCTTTTATAACGTGAAGTAAATCCTACATGGATGCTAAGCCGGACTCCTACCGACTAAAAACCACACGTTTTCTACCTAATGCCTACGGTTGGGAGCCCTCGGAAGCCCTCGGAAGAATGAGTCCAAGATTTCCAAGAGACCTTGGCTACTAATGCGGCCTTATCTAGGAGCCTCATCTTTGCCTGGAACAGAACTGTCTCAATTTCGTGAATACAAATTAATATCTATCAACGTCTGTTATAGCAAAAATAACAATATAAGTCTAATCCTGGCCGATCTGGCAATAATGTCAACATGTCATCTTTTGACAATCGTCGTCTAAGACAGATGAGTAGAAAAATATAGTATGACAAATCATTGAATTTTTTACTATCCTGAGTAGGTATTTTAAATGAAAATAAACTGTCATAAAGAAGTTATTTGGTGTCGAAATGATTGTAAGAATACTGTATGACTCCTGGATACCGGAATATAATCAGGGTAAATATTCAGTTGCAAGTAACTATGGATATATAGAATCAAATGTGTTTGTTTATTTTGGGCACAGCTATTGAAATGCCGTATACATAGTTAATACTCTTCTTCTATTTTGAGGGTTTCATACCTCAAAAATTAATATCGAAATTCTTATAGGATCACTTTGTCTGTATGTCAGTGTCAATTATCTCTGAAACGGGTGGACGTTTCGATTTGAAATTCATTCAGCTGTTTCAGATCGGTGATAGATAAGTCACGGTTCTATTTTAGTTATTAAAATTATATCTGAGCAACGTTGCATACTACGAATATATTTAGATAATCGAATTTATTTTAGGATAATAATGATAAAACTTTCGTTAAAATTTAGTTAGGTAGTAGGTATAATATAAACTTTGACAATATTTAGGTACAGGATAATTTCCAATTTTGATTATTTACGGTTCTAGGAGAAGAAGCTCGTGTTCTGTAAACAGCAAATTATTAAGAGCCTACCAGACTCCAAATTGTTGAAAGAAGATAGAAGATATACATTTTAGCGTGCAAGACAGAGAGAGATGCGATCGGTTTTTGTGCGTTTTTAACGAAATAAATTAATTATAGAAAAACTATTGTCTTTCTTATAAATATTTTATATTATAAAAACAACTTAAAATTTATGAGATCTAGGTTAAAATTTCAAGAAATCGAGGTATTTTCAACACAGAAATCTATCGAGGATTTTATCAGCAATCGTGTTTTTAGCCTAGTGCGTTTTTAGTTAATGAACTGAAGTTGTCTGTGTTAAAATTTTAATTCATTAGTCCTCACGAGTCCTGAGATCTAGATCAAGGTAATAGTCTATTTGGCGTCATACAGACTCTTAAGTTTCTTGCGCTACAGTCGGTCTTGAGATGGGTAACCATCTATAGCTTTTCCATTTACGAACCTTTTTATGTTTTTTAGTCATGGTAATCTTTAAAACAAGTTGAAGGCTGTATAAATAGCCTTAAGTGTTTAAGGCAGGTTACCTTTGACGTTATCCAAGCTACTTATACCATTAATCATAGTCTATTCCTATTGGTATGGTGTTACAAGTGTCCTTACGGTACTTTAAATCAGGAGACCCGTATGCTTGTCTGCCACCTCATTAATGTTACAAACATTTTCTCACAAGAAAATTATGATGTGAAAACTTCTTATATTAAAGTTACAGACAATTACCTGTAATCACCCTCGGTACCTACATATTTAAAATCACGTAGTTGCTTAAAATGCCATAATAATGTAATGCCTCGCTCTCAGCTCCCGACCGCAAGTCCTTGTCAGAAACTTTAAGTACTCCGGAGCTTTCGAAAAATTTGCATTTTCAATGAGAAATTATGTCGCTCGGTGTCCCGGAATAAAAGGCGACGGCACTTATGCAAAGATCACCGCTAACTAAGCAGTTTTAGCATTATTAGCTAACGTTTTACTGATTGCTATTGAAAATCTTTGACGTGATTTATTTTTAAGGGTTACGAACCTAAGGCTAAAATGGGACGCTATGATTGTGACTCCGTTGTCCGTCTGTATGTTCAACACCAAGCTATATTTCATGAAAAGTAAAAAAACCGGCCAAGTGCGAGTTGGACTCGCCCATGAAGGGTTCCGTAGCAGCAAGTACCATAGTATAAAAGTTCTTATAGTTCGTTGTAACTTTGATTGATGTTTGAACACGTTCGCAGTGATAGTGATTTCTCTAAACGAAAATTGCGGTTTACGATGTTTAAAAAAAAACTACGAACTAGATCTCGTTCAAACCAATTTTCGTTTGAAGTTTTTATGGCAATGTACATTACATATTTTTTTTAGATTTATCATTCTCTTAGTTTAGAAGTGAGGGGGGGGGGGGGGGGGCACATTTTTCGACTTCAGAAGTGTCTCTTCCGCAAACTATTCAGTTTAGAAAAAAATGATATTAGAAACCTCAATAGCGTTTTTGAAGGGTTATATATTAAAATACCAGAAATCAAAATGCCTTTACTTAAAATGCATTAGACCAAAATACCCGAATTCGAAATACCTTATTTCAGTACACCTTACCGTAAAATGTCTAAATTTAAAATACAAATAATTATTACATCAGAATTCAAAATACAAATTTTCAAATATCCTTAATTTAAAATATCGAAAATAGAATACAATGTGAATATAAAAAAAAAACCATAACCTACCCAGTTTATCGCTATAACCTACTGGGTATTATTAGGTATATATTAGGTGCTTACACATCAAATTGGCGTTTTTCGTACTGGCCACTTTAATTACGATTTTCTCCTCTTTGGTAAGGAATTCCAAATTCAAATTTTCCCAGCTATTTACTCATGTATTTATCCTTCGATGACAGTCATTCATTTGTTTTTTTCTTCTGTTTTTTTCTGTTTGCGTCACTCATTTTACAAAATGGAAAACTTAAAATATCGCATTATTTACGAGTACGAGTTCCGCCGTGGCACTAGTGCTGCGGAAACGACTAGAAGGGTGAATGATGTGTATGGCGGTCATGTTGCAAAAGAAAACACAGTTCGTTTTTGGTTCCAACGTTTTCGTTCAGGAAATGTCGACCTGCAGAACAAGCCCCGTGGACGGCCTGAGACTCAAGTTGATAATGAAGTATTGAAGGCTATTGTGGAAGCGGATCCATCGCAAACCACGTCCGAGTTAGCTGCAGGCTGCGGTGTTAGTGATAAAACTGTTTTAATTCACTTGAAGCAAATTGGGAAGATTAAAAAGCTTGAAAGGTGGGTACCTCACGAATTGACTGAAGCAAACCGGCAAAAGCGCGTCGACTGCTGCGTTACATTACTGAACCGGCACAATAATGAAGGTATTTTAAACCGAATCATTACCTGTGACGAAAAATGGATTCTTTACGATAATCGAAAGCGCTCAGCGCAATGGTTGGATCCTGGCCAGCCAGCCAAATCCTGCCCCAAGCGAAAATTAACCCCAAAAAAGTTACTTGTAAGCGTTTGGTGGACTAGTGCCGGTATTGTTCATTACAGTTTTCTCAAATCTGGCCAGACTATTACGGCTGATGTCTATTGTCAGCAATTGCAAACCATGATGGAAAAGCTAGCGGCTAAACAACCTAGGCTTGTCAATCGCTCCACGCCACTGCTGCTTCACGACAACGCTAGACCACACACTGCACAACAGACGGCTACCAAATTAGAAGAGCTTCAATTGGAATGTCTAAAACATCCTCCGTACTCCTCGGATCTTGCTCCAACAGATTACCATTTTTTTCGAAATTTGGACAACTTCTTGCAAGGGAAAAAATTCAACTCTGATGGGGCAGTCCAAATCGCCTTCACAGATTTTATTGATTCCCGTCCGACTGGTTTTTTTAGTAAAGGGATCAATGAACTACCTATGAGATGGCAAAAATGCATAGAAAACAATGGTTCATACTTTGATTAATTAAATATATTATATTTAAAAATATTCGACTTTTTGTTCCTCCTATACAAAACGCCAATTTCATATGTAAGCACCTAATATTATGCTATACCAGTTCATTATTATAGCGCATAGTTAATAAATGAATGATTAAAGAAATAAAGATTTTTTGCCACGCACACGTTTTGTTATTTGGCTTTAACTTATTTACACCCCCCCCCCCACCCCACCTAAGTGAAACCGCAGTTGTTGCCGTAGTTCTGTTGGTTCTTGGGTACCCTTCTGAGGGCTTATCCGGGGCTCCCAACTGTAGGCTGTTATGTAGGATACGTGTGGTTTTTAGTCGGCAGGAGTCCGGCATAGTATCCATGTAGGAATTACCTCATGTTAAAACACTTTGATTCAGAGTTACAAAAGTACTACAGTGGGCTAACGAAAAAAAAAAAAACCACGAAGGCTAAGGTCGCCTTAGTCTTCTAACCGAACCTATCCGAGTCGGGATACTTTGAGTCGGGGTGTTAACCATTCACAGATATATAGCATCCATGTAGGATTTAAATCATGTTAAAAAATAGGTATTTTGTGTTTGAACATTTTAGGATAAGGTATTTGATAAATTTATTTTTTGGGTTTTGGTTATTAGACCGTAAGGCATTTTAAATTATTTATATTATAAATATTTGCCTTTTGAGTATTGATATTTCGATTTCGGGTATTTTGGGCTACTATATTTTGAGTTAAGGCATTATAATTTCTGGTATTGTGACGGTATACCTTTTTGAAGACCTATCTATAAATACCCTAAAATAGTTTGATGAAAAAAAAGTTTTGAGTTCCAGTCCTGAGAATGGTGACCTCCAAAATTTACTGCTTTTAATCTAGTTGTATGTAAAAATCTTAATGCGGTTCACAGAATACATCTACTTACCAAGTTTCAATAGCATAGGTCTTATAGTTTCGGAGAAAAGTGGCTATGACATCCGGACGGACAGACAGACAGACATGACGAATCTATAAGGGTTCCGTTTTTGCTATTTGGCTACGAAACCCTAAAAACGGGTTCGTCATGTCTGTCTGTCTGTCCGTCCGGATGTCATAGCCACTTTTCTCCGAAACTATAAGACCTATGCTATTGAAACTTGGTAAGTAGGCGTATTCTGTGAACCGCATTAAGATTATTAAACTAGAAAAAAAGCAGTAAATTTTGGGGGTCCCCATACTCAGAAGTAAAACTTAAATTTTTTTTTCATCAAAACCAAATAGACGGGGTTGATTTTACCACTGGTAAGCGCAGGTTAAATGAAAGCCGAAATGTTCAATAGACTTTGTATTTAAAGCAAACTACAACAATGGTGTGAGCAAATTTTAGAAAAACAAAACTTACAAATGTATGATATCACCGGAACGTAACTATTGCGAGATTTAATTTCTTGCACAGCGCCATCTATCGGTGGCGCGGTAAACTTTTGTATACATAGACTTAAACCCTAAACATACCGCCCACCAAGGACATTATGCCAATATGTCCTTAATATAAAAATATTATAACTAATGAACACCGCCCACCATCATACATGTTCAAGATACAAATGATTGGTGGTAGGTTACAAATTGCACAGAAAACCATAATATCATAATACTACACATTAACCCGAAGGCTTCAAATATCACCTCTAAAACTCATTACATTGACGTTCCAAATACACTTAATTTACTAAACTAAAGCTTACTTTCACATATCACACATAATAATTCTTATATCTATCTAAATTTAATAAATGAACCCAAAGAAAAGAAAATGGCAAACCTTCAATTAGCTACTGGAAGGACACACACTTTAGAGACTGGTCTCTTTATTAAAGAAGATTTGGTACGCAATGTTACCACGCGCGTTATGCCATCAGGACCAGGGTGCTTGCGTTCTATCCGCCCCAACAACCATCGACCCGGCGGTAGATCATCTTCCTTTATTAATGCTACATCACCAATAGCAGGCTCTGGAGTGTGTAAAGTCCATTTATGACGTTGCAAAAACTGGTTCAAGTAGTCTTGCGACCAAGTTCGCCAAATATCTTGGGTCATTTTTTGAGTGAGCTGCCAACATCTAAAAACGGAAACGTTAGCTGCTTCAAAATTATCGTCGGGTACAAGGACCAAAGGCTCTCCAACCAAAAAATGGCCTGGAGTCAACACTGTCAATTCCTTTTGATCCTTAATAAAAGAGAGCGGTCTCGAGTTCAAACATGCCTCTATTTGTGCTAACACTGTCGTTAGCTCTTCAAAAGTTAACGTAGAGTTACCGACAACCCGTTTTAGAATTTTCTTGGTATACTTCAAGCCTGATTCCCATAATCCACCCTGGTTCGGAGCATGGGCTGTAATGAAGGTCCACTGAGTACCATTATTTGCTAGATTTTCACTAAGCTCAGTTATGAAATTAGAATTTTCTTTATTAAATAACTCAGGTAACTCTCGTGCGGCTCCCACGAAATTTGTACCATTGTCACTATAAAGTCGAGCACAGTGACCCCGTCTGGCAACAAATCTCTTAAAAGCAGCCAAGAAACCCTTTGTCGTCTTATCACTCACGGCTTCCAAGTGAATGGCCCGAGTAGACATACATACAAACAAGGCGATGTAACTCTTGTAGGATTTGTTACCGCGTCCCGGAGATACTCTGATGTTGATAGGACCGGCGTAATCAACACCACTGTTCAAGACTACCTTGTTAGGTGTAACGCGTGCGGAGGGAAGTTGGCCCATCAGTTGGTTTCTAGTCTTAGCAGAGTATCTTATGCAAGTAACACATCTTCTATAACATGCCTTGACTAGAACATTGACTCCCACTATCCAGTACATTGACCTTAAGAATGTGATCATAGCTTGTGGTCCCCCATGCATCGTTTTTGTATGCGCATTTTCAATTAATAGCTTTGTAAGAAAACAATCTTTCGGCAAAAATATTGGATGTTTACGATTGAAATTCAATTCGGACATTTCCAACCGCCCACCGACTCTGACTACTTCTTCATGATCTAGGAACAAATTTAAAGATTTATACTTCCCTTTTGCGTTCGAATTGTTACCAGATTTTTTCAGTTCCAAAATTTCCTCCTGCAAATATTCCACCTGGCATCTTTTGATACAGATCTTCATCGCCTCATCCAATTCTACTTTTGACAAGTAATGGTCTCGAAGTTGAGGAACATTGTTACTTGTAGGCCTTTTGTAATTTAAAAATCTTCTACAGTACGCCACTACTCGTATCAATTTCTGAAGAGATGAATACCTGTCCCAAAAAGAGCTCTCAACGATGCCAGTATGAACTTTAACCTCTTCCAGTTGAGTACCTAAATGTTTTAGTTTTTTGTAATTTATTACCGATTCACGTAAGAATTCGGGGCCCTTGAACCACATTGAGGTGTTACAGAGTTCACTCGGAGAGACACCACGTGAAGCGCAATCTGCAGGGTTCTGTTTGGAGGAGACGTGTGACTAATGTTGAGTATCTAGCGTATTCAATATTTCTGATACGCGGTTGGCCACGAACGTCTTCCACCGACTCGGATGGCGGTTGAGCCAGGCCAAAACCACTTCCGAGTCAGTCCACGCGTGTAAATTTGTTGACTCTATTTTCAGAACTGTAGCTACTTCTCTCATAAGTTTGGCCAACAAAACAGCTCCACACAGCTCGAGTCGCGGTATTGATACCTGCTTTACAGGCGAAACTTTGGTTTTTGATGCAACCAAGGCCACATGTATAGTACCCGTACTGTCTATGACTCTTAAGTATATTACAGCGGCATATGCTAGCTTAGAGGCATCAGAAAACCCGTGCAGCTGTATTTCTCGACTGTTGGAACTAGTGTTGCACCACCGAGGGATTTTAATATCAGCCATTGAAGGTAAGTTTCTGCCTCGGTTTTCCCAAACGCCTACAGTATGGGGTTCTTCAAAAGGGGTCTTAGAAGGTTTTTGCAGGGTCGGCAGCGCGAGTGTGGCGCCTCTGGTGTTGCAAACGTTCATAGGCTGCGGTGACCACCAGTCCTTCTGGTGGGCCGTATGCTTGTCTGCCACCTTAGTGGTATAAAAAAAAAAAAAAAAAAAGTCCTCACGGTAAGTAAACCATTCATTAACCAGACTATGAGGAACCTCCTCGTCCCAACTTATACCTGCTAACCACAGCTTTTGTATTAAAATCTTTGCTGTGATGATGCTAGGAGCTAGCCAACCCAACGGATCAAAAAGCTTGGAAATATCAGATATAATTTTTCTTTTTGTTATAGGTGCAGCTATTGTAGGAAGTTTTATGGAGTACTTAAAAACATCAGCCCCAGAGTCCCAGGTAAGTCCAAGTATTTTAGTTATATTATCTGTATTAAATTTTAGTTCCTTATTCTTATCCATAATAATTGTACCTCTATTTATTTTGTCGACTAATTCTTTATTGTTACTATTAAATTTCTGTAATTTAAATCCCCCCTTCGATAGGACTGTATATATTATTTTGTACATCTCATATGCTTGATCTATATCATCAGCCCCTGACATATAATCATCCATATAAAAGTCATTTAAAATGCTTTCCGCTGCTTTAGGATGATCCTGACATTCGTCATAGGCTATTTGATGAAGAACTCGCACTGCTAGGAAAGGCGCTGAAGCTGTGCCGAAAGTAGCTGTGATCAATTCATATTCACAGATTGGTTCATGAGGGCTATTTCTCCAAAGAATACGCTGTAGAATTGAATCTCTCCTATCAACTAGCACCTGTCGGTACATCTTTTCTATATCAGCAACAAGACATATGGGATTTATTCTCCAACGCATAATAATATGACGGAGGTCACTTTGTAGCGTTGGCCCAACTAACAAATTATCGTTCAGTGATAACCCATTTGATCCTTTACAGGACGCATCGAAAACAACCCGTACCCTGCTCGTGACCTTATCCTCCCTGACGACAGCATGGTGAGGTAAGTAGATAGCTGATTGATTGTTTCTTTGATCGTCTGTTACCCTTTTCATATGATTTAAATCCAAATACTCATTAATTACTTTACAATATTCTTCTTTTAGTGAAGTGTTTTTATTTAATTTGAATTCTAAACCTTTTAGTCGTTTTTCAGCTATCGCCTTTGAATTTCCAAACTGTCTGATCAGGGCTGCATCACGAAGTAGCAACCGAACAACGTACCGACCATCCTCGTTTCGCGTAGTAGTAGTTGCAAACAACTGTTCACATTTTAACTCATCATCTGTGAGCATTTTTGTCGTTTCAGACGGTTCCTTCTCCAGTTCCCAGAACCTCCTTAACAGGTCATCCGCTGAAACACAAGCATGCATCACACTAATATGTGAGTAAGTATCAGACGCATTCTCTACCTCAGATACCCCCGATAATATCCATCCAAGAGCGGTTTCCTGCGCTAACAGGGTACCACTAAGATTAAAAGAAAAGAAAGAAAAGAAAGAAAAAGATTTATTCCACATTGATTTACATAAAAAAAATTATAAAAATAAACTAAAATACCTAAAAAAAAAACACACTATTTAAAATTTACTAAATATAAGCATGTGGAACAATGGCCGTCTCTCAGCTTTAATGCTGTATGCGTGTGGTGCACGCATACAACGCTGATTTTCAGAGACGGCCTGACGGTTTGCATAATAATGTTAAATATTCAATAAAATTGCCGTCACTTATTGTATAAATAAAATTAAATATAAATACTGAGAAAAAAGAAAAAAAAACAAACACAAAAAGGCATGTAGGCAAACACTAGTCTAACTTTTTTAGAGATGGCAACCCCAACGCACTTCCGTCTCCGAGACGCGACGCCAGGCCGAGAAGCTTTGCTTGTATTGTTTGTTCTGTTTGACAAGTGATGGGAAACACAGACATCTCACTTTTGAACACTTTGAGTTAGCATTTCGTGAAATTATAAAAGAAAAATGTGTTTTACGCCTGTTTCATATATCATGCCGTGTTCGTGCTGACCATCAATGTCCCAAAATCACCATGCAAACAAGCTATAACCTCTGTCCGCCATTTAGCGTCCTTATATTCTAAAGAAAAACAGAGGCATCCCGGCGTCGCGATGAAACCGAATAGTAAGCAAGCTGCCCCCATAACAATATGACAGAAAATACTGCAGAAGGTAAGGATGAAGTTTTTAACATTTTAACCTTCTCCTTGTACTCGAATATCTATATATATAAAAATCAATGCCACTTTTCGTTGTAATTTTATAACTCAAGAACGGGCTCACCTATCTAAACGAAATGTTTAGGCTTTGTTCGGACTATTTAGTAGATGGTTCATGTGAAGTTTGCACAAAATCGGTCGAGTGGTTCTTCATTTATCACGGAAACGAATTTGCGCGGGTCAGCTAGTTATTGCTAATTATTGTTACAGTTACACATTATTCTCTATCTTTAATTTTTACATAACTGACAAATTATACATGTAATAAGAATGCGAAAGGGTCAAGAGTCTGTACATGGAAAACATTTTATAATTTCAACTGTAGGGCATTGTATCATAGTTAGGTATGTACTGAAGCCAAAACTTATATCTAAGTACCTATACATTTCCATCGTTCATTCTCTTACGTGACGTAAACAAAGCACTAAGCTGGTAGCACGGGTTATTAAATTTCTGTGCACAATGTGTATATTTTTCCTTTCACATATTAAACAAAATTCAATTAAAAAATCTAGGTATCATTTCTAATTCTCATGCATTTAATTATTAATTTCAGGCAAAAGAAAAGAAACCACCCATACTGTGATAAAACATACAGGGACCATCTCAAAGTCATGCCGCATGCCAGCCATGTTAGCCGCCCACACTGGCCTTTGGAACAGAGGTAATAACAAAGCATTTAGATTCCGCTCAGGATATGTTATATTATTCTAAATAAATTCAATGTATGATAAATATGAAGAAATATTAATAAATTATGTTATAATTATAAATATAGTAAGTAGGATATGTATAAGTCTCAAAAATTTCATAGGTTAATAATATATTAAATGATTTATCGAGTGTTGAAGATTAACCCTCATATTCACAATCGCTCACTAAACCCATTCTAGCTAAAACACACCTCAAGTCTATTGCTGTCTCTAACCAATGACAGAGTATGGTTAGAGACAGCAACAGACCCAAAATGCGTTTCAACCAAAACAGGTTCAACAAACGATTACGAATAAGGGGGTAAGTGTTTAACAAACAAATTCATGATAGCACCGTCACACAAATTTACATTTGTGTGACAGTACCATCACGAACTTGCTTGTACGATCAAGTATATTTTCCTGAGACGACTTACAAAAGTCTGTTTTGTCCTCAGGCAGCGAACCGGTGGGGAGAGGACGTTCCAGCACTTAGCCGCAGCATGTCTAAATGTCCCTCTGAAAGCCGCCGTCCTATGCTTTGGGAGTGACAAAGGAGGTACTTTTGTCCTTTTGCTATAACGCTGTCTCTCATATTTCCAGCTAAGTTTTTCATACAGATAACTAGGTCTTTGCGTTTTTACCACCCCAAACAGCAAACTTGCCAAATGAAGTTTTCGCCTAGCTGCCATTTTAAGGAGTTTCAGTTTATTTAAAAAGGGTGTCACATGACTTCTCCTTGGTATATTAGTGCAGAATCTAGCGCATGCATTTTGAACTCGTTGTATTAAGTTCTCTGTTCTCCTAAGTAGACATGGGCCATACACAGTGTCACAATAGTTGAATTTCGACAGCACAAGGCTATCAACAAGGAGCCTACGTAGTGGCTCACTGAGAAACTGTCTTATATTGTACAAAACCTTAAATCTATAGAAACAGTTGCTCACTACTTTGTTAATGTGTGCCTCAAAACGCAACTCGGAATCCATAACCAGTCCAAGGTTGGTAACAGTGCTTACTCTTTCTATACTCTCACCCTTGATGCTGATTACCGGGTCCAGTGCCACAATGGTTTGGACCTGCTTCTTGGACCCCAGAACCATGTACTTTGATTTAGATGGGTTCAGCAATAACGAATTCCTCTCAGCCCATGACACCACACTAGCCAAGTCCTCATTGATTGCAGTTACTGCGGCTGTCACCTCGTTAGGCTTGAAGGACTTGTATATCTGTATATCATCGGCGTACATATGATATCTGCAGTTCCTGATCGAGTTGACTATATCTGCGCTGTACAGAATATACAAGAGAGGCCCCAAAATTGAACCCTGAGGCACGCCCCTGGACACCCGGCCAGGAGTGGAGGTTATTTTAGCACCATCCTCACTTAGGATCTCCACACATTGTGATCTATTCTCCAGGTAACTATGAAACCATTCCACAGTTTCTCTGGCAAATCCATAGTACGACAACTTGGAGAGTAGGAGTGTAGTATTTATCGCATCAAATGCGCGAGAGAAGTCTAGGAGAACTAGGATAGTACCTTCCCCCCCATCCCTTGCCTCAAGGATATTGCCCACCACATCAGTCAAAGCGGTAGGCGTGCTACGGCCCTTGCGGAAGCCTGATTGCCGCTCAGGCAACAGATTGTTTGACTCCAGGTACTCCGACATCTGTGTGTGCACCACTCGCTCCAGCACCTTGGACAAGCATGGCAGAATGCTTATAGGTCGCAAATCCCTGAAGTGCTGAGGATTATTAACCTTTGCTATGGGGCGAACAATTGCACAGCGCCACAGTTCAGGAAACTTATGAGACACTATAGATGTGTTGATGATATCGGTCACCGCCTGCAGTGCTGACGGGACAACCATGGAGAGCATCTCCTGACTGATCCCGTCCACACCCTGGGCATTAGTTTTGATACCGTCAATTATCCTGCGCACCTCATTTGCCGAGACCTGCTTGAGATAGAACTCTCCGGGTGTACACCTGTCAAATTCAAAAAATTTCAAGTGTGAAATTGACAGTTTAGTCTCCCCTGGTACACTCAAGAATGCACTATTAACCGCTTCAGCATCATCAAAATGAACCGGCAGCCGAGTCTCTTTATGTTTCGCCATGATATCGGTTTTTAAGCTTTGCCATAGCAATTTAGGTTCTTTAATCCGAGAGTTTATATTTGCTTCAAAATAAGCTGTCTTTTCACTATTCAAAGATCTTTCAGCCAAGTGCTTTAAATCGATGTAATACTTATGGTGTTGGTCCAATCTGGTGCTGTGATACCTTGCCCTGGCTCGGTCTCGAAGACGGAACAACAGACGTATGTTGTCCGTGATCCAAGGCGTAGGAGGCTCTCTAAAAGTCTTTGTTTTTATTGGTGCATGAAGGTCAAACAGGTGCAATATATAGGAATTCAAAGACAGGACCATAGCATTTACATCGTTATTATGATTGGCCAGCATTCCTCGGAAACCATGACAATCCTCCTTAAGAAACTCAACCAGTATATCTCTTAGAGGTCTATATGTAATAATTCTCGGAGTCGGCTTAGATTTTCTAAGCACTGTGTCACACACAATAAATGAATGTCGGCGCAACTCTGGGATGTGATCCACTGTCACGTTACGTGTCCTGATATCTGTGCATATGACGTCAATTAGAGTAGCCTTGTCTGTAAAGTGCGTTGGGTTCCTTACCACTTGACTCAAACTCATGTGAGTAAGAAAGTCGTTAAGTCTCCCCACATTGCTCTCACCTACCTTCAGCATGTCCACATTGAGATCCCCCAACAGCAAAATATGGTCATATGGGGCCAAAGCACTAATAGTATCAGTTATACTACCCAAAAAAATATCCAAGTCCAGCCATGGCGGGCGATAAGCGGTACCGATGAGCAACGTTTTTCCCATGACATTGAGAGTAATCCACATCTGCTCCACACTTCGGTGTACAGGGTGCACCCTTGTTCTAACGGTGATCCCAGTCCTAATATAAAAAGCTATTCCACCCCCCCGTCCCTTTTTTATATCCATAGATCTAGGGACGTGACGAAGCCGATAACCCTGCACAGCAGGAGCCCTGTCATCCTGGTTTGTCTTCAACCAAGTCTCATTTATGGCCATTATGTCCACTGAATGATGCAGCATAGCCACCCTGAATTCCTCCTGCCTAGTTGAGAGAGAGCCTGCGTTTAATAATCCAAATTTCAAATATCTATGTGTAATCATTTATGTAGGTAACAGACGGAAATAAATATAAGAATTAGATTCTTTACAATTATATGTGAAATTAATATTATTAATTATAAATGAATAATGTATTTGCTTTTTATGTGGTAAATTAATGTGTAAATTTCGAAACAAATGCTTACAAAACAATCCATTGCATCTATGATGGAATATATCAGAAAAGGGTAATAACTCTATAGAATCATAAAAAAATATAGCATAACCATTCGAAATGCTCCCTGCAGTGACCATGCACAAACGTCTCCAACCTCTTATTTCTTGCTGTTCTCGAGAATGTGTGTTCACAGTGGAAATTGAACAGCCACCAATGATTGAATTTGATACTCTTACAAAGAAAATCTTATTACTAGAGACAACATTAGTATTAAACAATAACAATAACAACTTCAGCACCGAAAATTTACATACCATCAACTTTAACACTGAAAACTTTCGACAGGTCCGCGTCAGTACGAATGCGGTGGGTGGACTCCCCGGGCCTCTTGCAGGCGAGTATGGCCCCCCTCCGCGTCCACACAAAGCGCCAGCCAGCAGCAGCTGCGGCGTCCCGCGCATTCCGAAACAACTGGCGGTTCGTCCTCGTCAGCCGCTCGTTGACGTAGAACCGGCGCGGGGCGGCGGCCGGCACGACGCCCTCCGTGGTGGCTGTGCGGTGCACGCGCGCCGCCCTCAGCAGCTCGTCGCGCAAGTCGCGGCGCGCCAGGCGGGCCACCAGCACGCGCGGGCGAGCCTCCCGGGGCCCCTCCGCGCTGCTGGCGTCCAGCCGGCGCCCGCCGACGCGCTCCACGCTGACTATGTCGCGCTCGTCCACCGACACCCCCAGCTTGGCTCCTATTACCTTAAGCAGGTGGACAGGGTTCTCTCCGGCCTGCTCTGGCACGTGTGTCAACTCGACGTCGTTGGCCAGTAGCTCCTGGTCCCTGTCATTTAGCTCCCGCCTGAGGTCCTCCACCACGCGCTCAATCGATCCCCCCGTCCCAGCATCAGAACCACGGTCAGCGCCTCTTTCCTCCAGTGCGAGCAGCCTTGCCTCCATGCTGTCCATGCGAGAGTTACATGTTTGGACAGACTCCTTTATGGCGGCCATGTCGATCTCCATGCGTCGCTGAAACGACCGCACATCTGCACGCAAAGCTCTTATCTCCTCCATGAGCACCTGTATGTCTCCACCAGAAATCGCCTCCCTCGCCTCCTCAGCACCAAGTGGTGGCGTCACCGTAGGGGCGGGCTCAGGTGACGATGCAAGACTGCAAGCACCGCTAGGATGAGCCACGCGAACCGGCGTTTCGTCATTCCCGCGTCTATTCACAGGTCGACTCTTGCACGCTGGACAGAGCCATTCTGGTCGTACACTCCCCTTCGCTGGTATGCCCACACAAACCCGGTGGAAAACACTGGCGCACTTCTTACACTTAATTGCAACGCCTTCAGCCGTCGATGTGAACCGTCCACAACCCCCACAGTTATTCATACTATCGGTTAGTTTTGCCACTCAACGATAGATGTCGCCTGCGCGCGACGCGATGCAGGAACCCCGGCGCTTTTTTAGCTTTCAGGTATAATAGGAATTTAAAATATGACCAGACACCCTCAAATCACTCTTTATTTAATGTTATTTTTAATTATTTATTATTTAGTACATAATTTAATGTCAATTTATTTATTAGTGCTATAAGAAATGTTTGTCTTTAAAATTATGCTATATTAAATGTCACTTTCACTTCCTATTGTTTTATTTATACCACTGACACCAACTTTGTACACAAACAATTTAACTGTATTTAGACCCACTTTAGTTTTTCACCAACACTGGATGAATGTCACTATATATACGTCTACAATATTCCGCAATATTTACGCACACCATTATTACGCTTAACACCCGCGTAGAGTACCTGACTATAGACCTCAGCACCAAACAAAATATCAATTTTGTTAGGCCTGTAGTACTCGGGGTCAGCCAGGTTTTGTTCGGTCAAGTCTACCCATTCTACCCTGGTTACTTTCGTAACCGGGAGAAGGGTCGTGACCGACTTCAACACGTAGGCGTTAACCGTAATTTGATGGTTAGCATTAAACCTGGACCTCACCTTTACGGTAACTGTATATTTAGACGTGACACTTTTGTCACTCCCTACACCCATTACAGTGGCTTTTGTCGCAACCCTCTTCAGACCTAAATATTGGACCATTGCTTCTGTTATAAAGGAACCTTGCGACCCCTGATCCAGTAAGGCTCTGACCACCCGAAAAGTCCCGTCTTTTGACTCGGCCTTAACCAAAGCTGTTGTCAACAACACAGTTTCCCGAATGTTCCCTGTAGAAAGACATGAGACTACTGACTTACTAGAATCACTCGCTGACGCCGAAGATTCTTTATCCTTCACTTTAGCCGCTGTCGAAGTTGATGTCTCCCCTATCGAAATGTTAGCGTCCTTACTAAAGGATCCGGTAACACTCGCATCCTGATGCAAACAAGTATTATGCCGACGACCACACACTGCACACCTTATTGCAGTCTTACACAACCTCGCAGAATGATTGTTGTTGAGACAAATAAAACACAAGTTGTGTTCCTGTACATACTGGCGACGTTTAGTTACAGATTCGTTAATAAAATCTTTGCACGTCCCTATTTTGTGGCTAGCAGAACAATACAGACACGACCCTGTTTTAAGCGCTTTGTCCTTAATAGAGGGAAAAGATTGAACATTCTTTTGAGACTTTCTGTGTCCGTCAGACTTACTGTCGAAGCCTTCAAGCCCTCGGAATCGACCCGTCAGAAACCTTGAGAACTCAGTAAACGTAGGAAGCTCCTCATTGGGTTCCTCCGAGACCCTCAGTTCCCAGGCTTTCCTAGTGTCTCGGTCCAGTCTTTCACTTACTAAGTATATAATAATTAAATCCCATGATGAAATATCAACCCCCAAATTTTTTATTGATTCTAAGCAATCAATGGTTGTATTTAAAAGAGACTTAATTCCCGACGCAGATTCGTGTAATAATGCCTTTTGGTTCATTAACCTTTTCATAACCTGTTCGGCTAAAAACTTTTTATTATTAAAGGTGTCATTTAATTTAGCCCAAGCAACTTCGTAACTATCCCCAGTGACTTTAGTGTTGCGAAGCAATTGCTCTGCTTCGCCCGATAAGTGACCCTTTAGATAGTAAAATTTTTGAGAATTGTCCAAAAGTTTGTCGTTGTGTACCAACCCCAAAAATAAATCCCTAAAAGTGTGCCATTCCGAGTAGTTACCTGAAAAAGTTGGGATTTTAATTTCCGGTAACTTAACTCTAGTCTTTGTCTTATGCCCCTTGTTATCAGACTCCACTGCTGACTGAGACACCGAGGATGCTGCATGAAAACTTCTAATCTTTTCTTTGAGTTCGGCCTTATGATCTATATACTGTTCTTGCACATCACTATAGACCTCCCGTTGACAATAGTGAGAGTTCTGATACAATTTTATATCTTTGACCTGTTTAATTGTATTTTCGTGATTTCCGCAAAACTTTTCCCATAACTTTTCGATGTTTTCTAATCGCGCTTCTAGATAGGAGAGAGTAATGCGGTCCTTAGGGGACTTTTTAAAAAGTTAATAATAGCCTTTGATATTTGGCTACTTGTGTCCTGTTGAACAGCCTCAAATAATTCCATTTTAAAATGAAAATACAAACTACACAGAACCACAAGTAAAACGCAACAGAAAAAAGGGCTTGTAAACAATCAGAACAATTTACTTAATTATAATTAACAATATGAAGTAAGTTTTTAAATTTCAGAGTCAAGTATTTAGGTACACAACAACTAATTGACCCTATTACCGAACAGACTTGTAAACCAAATTGACACAAAAAATATTTAAAGTTTTCTTAGTGTTTGGACTCAAACCGGAGTAAAATCGGGCATAGGTTCCCCGTCTCAACAGAGAATTGCCTTAAACTGTTACAAGTCCAACACCCAGGTTAAAATTACAAGTTAATAAAGCCTAAACATTAAGGTTGAAATTACAAGAGAAAAATACACAAAGATACAAATAAAATTCACAGTCTCTAATTTTAGTTTAAAGTTGCTGCACTTAAAGAAATAAGGTTTAAAATGTACTCACAGTTTAGCTTGGGTCACCTTTGCACACACAAACACAACAACATCAATAACTGGCCGTAGCGCCCTCTGGTGGCGCGCTGCGAAACTGCTTGGCTGTAGATGTCGTCGAGTGTTGTAGTATGTTTCAGAACACTTCAGCAATCCAATTGTAGTTCTTCCCTCACCGTCAGATGGCGCCTCCTGATTACTTGTTAATCAGGCCCTGGCACCGTCGTCACTTAGTCCACCAGCGCACAACGTCAGCTAGACGTCCGCTGTAGGAACTAATGATCTGGCTAGCGATCCACTAACCAGTACTTAACAAGGCGGGTGATACCGATATCACCACCGAAGAGCTACCAAAAACTGCGCTTTTTGTCAACCGGCTCCGAATGACCATAGACGGGGTTGATTTTACCACTGGTAAGCGCAGTTTAAATGAAAGCCGAAATGTTCAATAGACTTTGTATTTAAAGCAAACTACAACAATGGTGTGAGCAAATTTTAGAAAAACAAAACTTACAAATGTATGATATCACCGGAACGTAACTATTGCGAGATTTAATTTCTTGCACAGCGCCATCTATCGGTGGCGCGGTAAACTTTTGTATACATAGACTTAAACCCTAAACACCAAACATGTGGCATATCTAGGTAGGTATTCAAAAATGCTATTGAGGTTTAATACATTTTTTTTTAAGTGAATAGTTTGCGCAAGAGACACTTCCAAAGTGGAAAAATGTGTGGCCTCCCCCCCCCCCTCCCACCCCTCTAACTTCTAAACTAAGAGAATGATAAGTTTAAAAAGAATATATGATGTACATTGCCATAAAAACTACCAACGAAAATTGGTTTGAACAAGATAGAGCTTGTAGTTTTTTTTTAATCCGTCATAAACCGCAATTTTCGGTTAGAAAAATCACTACCACTGCGAACGTGTTAAAACATCAATCAAAGTTATAAATAAATAAATAAAATAAATATTCACGGACATTTCACACAGCGCTATCTGATCCCAAAGTAAGCTAGGAATAACCTGCTTGTGTTATGGGTATCAGACCACGGATATTAATACTTATATACTTTTAAATACATACATATTATACATAGAAACACCCAGACTCTTGAGACAAACATTTATGGGTCACACAAATATTTGTCTCCGGTGGGAATCGAACCCACGACCTCCAGCGCCGCAGACGGTATCACTACCGACTGCGCCACAGAGGCAGTCGATAATAACTATAAGAACTTTTATACTATGTTACTTGCTGCTACGAAACCCTTCATGGGCGAGTCTAACTCGCACTTGGCCGGTTTATTTGTCATTTGGCTACGGAACACTAAAAATATACACAGATGATGTTATGCATATTTGTTCCTAAATCAGAAAAAATATAAGGAGGGTTCCTATAGAAGACAGTTTATAGGGTTTTATATCCAAAGGGTAAAATTGGGACCCTATTCATGAAACTTCGCTGTCGGTCTGTCTGTTTGTCTGTCAGTCCGTCACGAGGCTGTATCTCAGGAACCGTGATAGCTAGAGAGCTGAAATTTTTACAGATGATGTAATTCTGTTGCCGCCATAAGGGAAATAGTAGAATTAGAAAAATAATAGTAATCAATTTGGGTATGCAACCTTCCGTGTGCGAGTCCGACAGCTATGTCACAGAATAATTGAATGAAAGTTTACAGAATACTGCTCTACCACGACTACTAGACTCTTCAAGGTTTTGTCTCCGAGACAAAAGTGACTCCGAGATTTGTCCTGGGTGGGAATCGAACACACTACCTCTGAATTCATAGTCAGGCACATTAACCACTGGACCACGAGGCTAGTCCGCTGTAGTAGGTATAGTAATATTCTTACTACATATTACGTAGTAACTATTTAGTAATCTGTGCTACATAGTATTGTTATAATATTATTTAAATCACTGTTTGTGCTCATATCTAACTTGCGGTTAAATGACACTCCAACACCTTCTTACGAGTTATACATACAATATAAATAACATAAAAGGAAACGTCTCAGTTCGAGTAGCTCTCGTCAGTCGAGTGGGCAGTAAATAAAAGAGCAGACGAAGGTTGTAGGTGGTAGTATGGCATCGACACAATCCTCCAATGACATCTGCGAACACTTTCAAATTCTACAGCAGTACATACATAATTATATATGATAAGTGTATCATCCTCGAAGGGGTAGGCAGAGACATATTATATGCCCACATTTCACCTTTTTAGATTTAGTCACACGTAATAGGTGGTGAGCTTATTGCCGTGTTGAGATGGACAGGCACAGTTGTGACTGTACGCTGTTCAAGTCGCCAATGAAGGCCTTCAACTTGACTCAACGACTGCCATTATACTGGCAACCGGGACCAACGGCTTAACGTGCCTTTCGAAGCCCGGAAACGCTCAAATGTCACAAATTGGTTACATGACGCCCATCCAAGGATCGGCCATAGTGAAAGTTGCTTACTACAGTGATCGACTGAGTCCGCGGGCCACGAGTGCTACAGCAGTAATTGCTGTCATTTTGCGAAGTAAAGTTTGTCTAAAGAGTAAAGTTGTCTAAAGACTAAAAGTATTTCACAATCCTACTTCCTACTAATATTATAAATGTGAAAGTTTGTGAAGATGTTTGGATGTTTGGATGTTTGGATGTTTGTTACTCAATCACGCTCTAGCGGCTGAACGGATTGGGCTGAAATTTAGTACAGACATAGCTTACAGTCTAGAATAACACATAGGCTACTTTTCATCCCTGGAAAATGTTCCCACGGTAAGCGGGAACGTGTACCGAATTTTACGCGGGCGAAGCCGCGAGCATCATATAGTGTAAAATAAATCCCTGAATCGCTTAGCTGAGGCAATGCACTTGCACTAGTTCAAGAGAATGTGACGTTGACAGATGAACCCCAATTTTTTAAATATTCAAGTAAGTACTCTATCAAAACTAGAGTAAAACCGGCTAAGTGCGAGTCGGACTAGCACACGAAGGGTCCGTACGAAAAAAACGGTAAGAAATCTTTTTTTGTTGTTATGGCGACAACAGAAATACATCATCTATGAAAATTTGAGCTTGCTAACTTACACAGTTTCTAAAATGCAGCCTCGTGATGGACAGACACACAGACAGATAGACAGACAGACAGCGAAGTCTTATGAATAGGGTCCAGTTTTTATCCCTTGGGTACGAAATCTTAAAAATGTTCATCTACAACAAAATACAACAAATTGAGGGTTATATCGACAGTAAGTACGTGTTCCAATTACTTAATCAAACCCGCCCACACCACGGGGCGAGAAACAAATGACTTTGTTTACTCGCTCCGACACCCAGATACAACCTTTTGAATTAATTAACCTATTACTTAGAGGGTTAAAAGATTCGAAGCGATTTTGATAGAAACTATTTTCTTTAACGCTTGACTGCTCCCCCAATATCAATGGTGCAAAAGTCAGTTTCAGTCTGACGGACGCAGGCGCCTCTACAAGGTTGGAAGTCATCATTGTAGGAAATTAAAAGTCAAATCTTAAGTGTTCCTAGTGGTCTATAAAGTTGACTCCAGATTTCACAGATAAAACTAGAAAAAGAAGGTTTGAACCATCTGTAAAAGTGATAAGTTGAGGAAAAAGCACATGACTTGTTTGCAAAATACATGATAGTAAATTTACTAATCAAGTAGTTTGATGACGGCAGTATACAACGCGTCAAAACACAAGTCTTAATTTGATAATGAAAAAGCACCCGATCCTGAGTCTGTTCTAATAAACCCAAACAAGGTATTCATGTTATGAAATTTTCAGAGGAGTTGAGTGAATGTAAGTAAATAGTACTCCGCGTGAAGTCCCGAATTCTATAAGTATGATGGGTATCCCGCAGTTTACTTTATAAATAAATTATATAATGCATGAAACATGGTATTTTACAGGGTGTTGTTACAATTGATTCAATGCGCTGCATGTGCCGCAGATTCTTCTGCATGCAATATTGTATAAGTAGGTAGTGATACTCAATTATTTCAAGGATTACATAATTAGTAGGTATAACACAAATTATTAACATTATTAACTATTTGATATAACTTAACATTACTGACAACATTAATATCTGACCTACCACACTAATGACATTGTGCTTGCATCAGTTGATACCAGAATACAGATAATCGTATGAATACAGATAATAATACGTCTTGCAGCAAATAAAATATTATTATGTATTTATATTAAACACAGTGTTTAAAGGATTGCCGGGCGAAAAGGAGAAAGCCCACAGATCGTTTCTTTTTGAAAAACCTTAATAGAAAGTATATGGCTATCTAAGTAGATTGACAAATCATTTAATATTATTTTAACAATCTTTTAATTCATTTGATCAATATATTTTGTGGCGTTTAAACTTTGATATAATTCGTAGTGTTATCGTTTTTACGCGTCGCAGACTGACCAAATGAATGGTACTGACATGACGAAGATGGCCGCCAATTGCAAATATCAATGATTGGGGTACTCAAATGCACTTATCAGTTTCCAATGGATTAGTTCATGCATCAATGTTGTTGAGATCATAGATTTAGTATCAAAAAATTCTAAATCTAACTAAACTAAAGGATTTTTTAAATCTAAAAGGTCGACAACGTGCATAAGTGTTGGAAAGTGATATAATGCAGTGAAACGTTACTCTTTAATTTTTCGACAAACTCCAGATACCTCGATATTATTATTTTATGTTCTAAAGGTAAATTGGTGGGAAATGTTTGTATAAAATAACTAGCTGACGTCACGCGGTTTCACCCGCGTAGTTCCCGTTCCCGTGGGAATACGGGAATAAAACATAGCCTATGTTACCTGCAAAGAGTGTAGCTTTCCAACAGTGAAAGAATTTTTCAAATCGGTCCAGTAGTTCCGGAGCCTATTCGTTACAAACAAACAAACAAACAAACAAAAAAACAAATCTTTCCTCTTTATAATATTAGTATAGATTGTATGGTTCCTTATGAAGTGATTATGATCTGGATTGATAATTTAAATGGTAAGTAATTATGGAACTATCGAGATCCAATTTGTTTATTTACTACGTTATCTGAATAAGTTTCAATGTGGTAAGTATATACATTTTCAGGGTTATTTATAAGTGTTTTGGAACAAATACTTCTATCTTTTTTGAATTAAATGTAACGATTAGCATTTTTGGACAAATTGATTTGTTCGGATTGATGAACATTTGCTTCAAAACTAACATCTAATTTGAGCAGCAAAACGAAGAATGAGAGAAAACACTACAAAATAAGACAATATTTTTTATTTCCTTTGAAAGTAGGATATCCATCCAATTTAATATCCCATTTTCGCTGTCATACTACATTATTTGTTATGAAACGGCGGTCCATTGAAAGGTGGTCAATCCCCTTTAGTAATTGTTTTTTTTTTCGTGTGGATAATCCGTCATGGATGCTATGCCGGACTCTTACCGACCAGAAATCAACACGTTCCCTACCTACTGCCTACGGTTGGTAGCTCCGGGTAAGTCTTCGGGTACTGCGCAAGATTAACAACTAATCTAGCATGTACCAACCAAGTATTAACGAGTAACCAACCAAGCATTTCACCAAGCGCGGTGTAATTTTTGCGAACTAGAAATTACAATTATGCTGCTTAATATTACCAACATCAATTTAAAATATTCTTGTTCTATAAAGGAGTTATTAATCCATAAATAATTAGTAATGAAGCCATTATGCAGATCGCTGTTCGATTTATGCATTTTACTGAACATTCATTGCGAGGGTAGGTCGATAAATTGAATTTTAACTGCCACCCTGTCCATCAATTTCATTGATATATAAATCTTTTACAGGTAGGTCTTTGTCTATTTAATACGTTATTTCGTAAAGTCTGAACAAGTCCAACGTTTGCGGGGTTAACTTCCACATTGTTTGACTCTTTTGGGCCTGCCCGGTGGAAGCATGAATGCTAATGCACCCTGGAGCGACGGTGGCTTGCAGAGATACCCTTGTGACACGATTATAAATTGCTGCTGTTGCAGCTTAGGTAGTCAGACTGGGACTTCTGGAATACTGGAAGTCGTTCACAAAACTAACAGTTTGGTGTATTGGTTAAATGTGCGTATAATGCATTTTACCACGTAAGAAAATGTTAAAAGTTTCCCCTAAAGTTTCTAATCTCTACCTTGTCTTTATAATACGCAACAACTGCTACAGCATTGGTATTCTAAATATGTTAGTCTACAGTAGACCACCCTGCTACTACACTACACTATACAACTAATTATGTATTACATTTTACGCAGTTATGACAGTGACACATTGTACTCTATTTTTGGTTTTGTAATTTAAGGTTAATTGAAAATTTGAATTTTGAATTCTGATATAATAATTATATGTATTTTAAACTAGCTGAGCCCGCAACTTCGTTTACGTCACATAAGGTGTATGAAAGGAAAGGTATTTCTTCATCAGAGTCATCAAGCAGCGTCTGAAACTGCCCTGTTTGCTTAATCATAAAAGAGCGTAATGATTAAGTCTATTTTAAAACAATTCAGTCCACGCCTTCGGCGCGGACTAAGCCAACACGCCAGTTTAGGTTCACTCACATTCAAAGTAACCCCTACAATTAAAATTTACAAAATATCTGATTCTTAAAAGTGTTATAACTCTTTTATTTTTAAACCGATTTACATAAAACAAACGCTAAATGTTAACTGGAGCAAACCTCAATACAATAAAAAAAACCGCATTGCAATCGGTTGAGCGGTTACTGAGATTAGCGTGCACAACCGTACAGACAAACAGATATACAGACATACAGACTAACAGACAAAAATTCTAAAAATCATTGTTTTGGGTTCTATTGCGTTCATAAAGCCCCCCTATAATATTTTTTCTTATTTATCTTCCATGTACAGACAGCGACCTGTTACGATTTTATTATATGTATTGATTTAGACATTATACGGTAACGTGAACTGGATTAAGGTATTTTGGTTAAGTTATTTCGATTTCGGGTATTTTGCGCTAATGCATTTTAAGTAAAGGCATTCTGATTTCTGGTATTTTAATATATAACCCTCCGGAACTACTGGACGAATTTGAAAAATTCTTTCACTGTTGGAAAGCTACACTTTTTGCGGTGAACATAGACTATATTTATTCCGGTATTCTCACGACGTCCGCTAGTACATAGTATATGATAAGTGTTTCATCCTCGAAGGGGTAGACAGAGGCATATTATATGCCCACATTCCACCCTTTTACATTTTGTCCCACGTATAAGGTGGTGAGCCTGTTGCCGTGTCAGCCGTGGCGCAGGTTGTGACCGCCCGCTGTTAGAATTTTTCATGCCGCCTCAACTTGGCTTAACGACTGCCATTTTACTGGTTACCGGGACTAACGGTTTAAGTGCCTTCCAAAGCACGGAAACGCTCAAATAAGTGTCACAAAGTGGTGACATGGATGACCCATAAAAGGACAGGCCATAGTGAAAGTTGCTTACTACAGTGATCGTTTACAGAACACTGGGTCCGCGGGGCCACGAGCGCTACAGCTGTATTTGCTGTCATTTGCGAAGTAAAGTTTGTCTAAAGAGTTTATTTTCCAGACAAGTAGGGACTAAAAGTATTTGACAAAGTAAAATTAATCCCTGAATCGCTTAGCTGAGGCAACGCACTTGCACTAGTTCAAGAGAATGTGACATTGACAGATGAACCTCAGTTTTTTTTACATGTTCAAGTATCTCTATCAAAAGAAGAGTAAAACTGGCCAAGTGCAAATCGAACTCGCACACGGAGGGTCCGTACCAAAAAAAAGGCAAGAAATCACATTCATTGTATGGGAGTCCCGCTTAGTTCCCCTTTTTTTATCTGAGTTTAGTATTTCTTGTCTTCTTCTTCTTCGTGTCAATGGTGACAAATTTATTATTTGTTGTCGTAACGGCAACTGAAATACATCATCTGTGAAAATTTCAACTCTCTAGCTAACACGGTTCCTGCGATACAGTCTCGTGATGGACAGACAGACAGCAAAGTCTTATGAATAGGGTTCAGTTTTCTAAAAATGTTCATCTACAACAAAATACAACAAGTTGAGGGTTATATCGACAGTAAGTACGTGTTCCAATTACTTAATCAAACCCGCCCACACCACGGGGCGAGAAACAAATGACTTTGTTTACTCGCCCCGACACCCAGATACAACCTTTTGAATTAATTAACCTATTACTTAGAGGGTTAAAAGATTCGAAGCGATTTTGATAGAAACTATTTTCTTTAACGCTTGACTGCTCCCCCAATATCAATGGTGCAAAAGTCAGTTTCAGTCTGACGGACGCAGGCGCCTCTACAAGGTTGGAAGTCATCATTGTAGGAAATTAAAAGTCAAATCTTAAGTGTTCCTAGTGGTCTTTAAAGTTGATCCCAGATTTCAAAGCCTAAATAAAGCTAGTAAAAGAAGGTTTGAACCATCTGTAAAAGTGATAAGTTGAGGAAAAAGCACATGACTTGTTTGCAAAATACATGATAGTTAATTTAAATTTACTAATCAAGTATTTTGATGACGGGCAGTAGGTATACAACGCGTCAAAACACAAGTCTTAATTTGATAATAATAAAGCACCCGATCCTGAGTCTGTAATAAATCCAAACTAGGTATTCGTATTCTGAAATTTTCAGAGGAGTTGAGTGAATGTAAGTAAATAGTATTTTGCGTGAAGTACCGAATTCTATAAGTATGAGGGAGTTGGGTATCCCGCAGTTTACTTGATGCATCAGTTGATTCCAGAATAAAGATAATTGGTTGCTAAGAACCGTCTTGCAGCAAAATAAAATATTATTATGTATTTGTATTAAACACAGTGTTAAAAGGATTGCCGGGCGAAAGTATATTAATAGTTTTTTTTACGTGTGTATAATTCGTCATGGATGCTATGCCGGACTCTTACCGACCAAAAACCACACGTTCCCTATCCACGGCCCACGGTTGGGAGCTCCGGGTAAGTCTTCAGAAGAATATAATATACTGCGCAAGATTAACAACTAATCTAGCATGTACCAACCAAGTATTAACGAGTAACCAACCAAGCATTTCACCAAGCGCGGTGTAATTTTTGCGAACCAGAAATTACAATTATGCTGCTTAATATTACCAACATCAATTTAAAATTTTCCCGTTCCATAAAGGAGTTATTAATTCATAAATAATTAGTAATGAAGCCATAATGCAGATCGCTGTTCGATTTATGCATTTTACTGAACATTCATTGCGAGGGTAGGTCGATAAATTGAATTTTAACTGCCACCCTGTCCATGAATTTCAGTGATATATAAATCTTTTACAGGTAGATTTTTATCTATGTAATACGTCATTTCGTAAAGTCTTAACAAGTCCAACGTTTGCGGGGTTAACTTCCACATTGTTTGACTCTTTTGGGCCTGCCCGGTGGAAGCATGAATGCTGATGCACCCTGGAGCGACGGTGAATTGCAGAGAGACCCTCGTCACACGATTGTAAATTGCTGCTCTTGCAGCTTAAGTAGTCAGACTGGCACCTCTGGAATACTATGTAGAAGTCGTTCACAAAACTAGTTAGTTTTGTGTATTGCTTAAATGTGCATATAATGCATTTTACCACGTACCAAGAAAATGTTAAAAGTTATCCTTAAAGTTTCTAATCTCTACCTAGTCTTTACCATAGATTTAGTTACAATATCCAACAACTGCTACAGCATAGGTATTCTAAATATGTTGGTCTACAGTAGACCACTCTGCTACTACACTATACAATAATACTATACAGAACTAGGCATGTACTCACGTCTATTATATACCTATATACCTAATGGTTACTCATTACTGAAATGGCTTTCATTTTAATGTCTAAAATTTTTGAAAATGTATGGATCTTATCACAACGATCTGACACAGATCCAAAGAAAGATATTTCACATAAATCTAGAATTTTCTTCAAAGAGACGAAATCTGAAACTAATATATCCTCCCTAGACACCTGCTCGGTAAAACTTAAACCGATTTAAACCAGCACCGATTGTATTTTAGTTTGCTTTGCGCGGAAATTGAATAAATTTCCCCCCACTCCCCCGGCACCACACGGCCTCCTCGCACTCCCCCTGCTCACTCTCGAGGTGACCTCTGTTTAATTTTATTTGTGGCGCGACCTAAGGCTTGATGTCATCGTCCTGTAAGATTTGGATTTTTAATTATAGAATAATTGTACTTTACTGAACGTTCCCTTTATTGCCATTTAACTTTATAAGTATTCTTTTCCAAGCGATTGTTGAGAGTTCATTTTTGATAGGTCTTGCAATTGGTGAGTAAGTTTGATGATGACGATGTGACTTTTCTTTACAGCAGTCAATAGGCATTACCCAAGTACTAAAACTTGACCTATTTAAGTAGGAACCTACGCATCAGTGGAGTGCAATAAATAGACGCAATCTGAGGTAAAAAGAAACTCGATAGTAATCCGCCACAACGCGGGTAATAATCTGTTAAAATCTAGTCCGAAATTAATATTCGGAAAAAAGAGATGGAAAAGAAAAACAGAACTCGTACTTCTTCAACACGCTACTGGCTGAAAAAGGTATTAGAATAACGGTTCTTATCAGGAACTCCGAAATGTCTCCTCAGTATAAGCTCTTCTACGTAAAGAATCCTGTAAAAAACAAATGACGGGGATGATAATATCACAAGTGTCTAACTAATGATAATTTCTAGAAATCATATATCTAAAATCTCTATCATATATCTAAGTCTTAAGACAATACAATTTTAACTAAATTTGTAATAAGTCAACTACGCTATGACATGTCATGGAAGTTGAAAAGCTTATTTTTTGATCAACTGTTTAAACTGTTGCAAATATAGCTACACCATTTTTTACAATAAAGGTTTGTAAAAAATATGAATAAACTCTAAATTATTCGGTAGAAATTCAATTACCATTTTTTCTTCGGTTCACAGTGTAACCCTGAGGGTATATTAGAATGCCATGAATATTCAATATATTTCAGCTCTTTCAAAAAGAGTTTTTTTATCGTTATTGCTTTTATATGCCCTGACTTAATGATATTTAACTAATAATTTTCAGCTCTTTGAAGTAAAGTCTGTTAAAAGTTCTATTTTGTAGTCATCGGCGCGTTATTCTTTTGGCATAATTAATTTTATGAGGTAATAAATTATGGCCTGCGGTAACCCGCAGCAATAAATTCACAATTTGTTTTGAAGAAAAAGTATTCTTCGTTTTCAATAATCATTATACGTAATCTCTATCTCTAATCTAATCTGCGACCATTGAAAATATAACTATTGAAATAAGTATAACTCGCCCAAAGATTAAAAAAATTTTTTAATCTGGTTAGCCATGGTCCGTGTGATTTCTGTCGGTAGTCGTGGTGTATCCTTCCGAATGCCTCCTACCGTAGGCTGTTAGGTAGGATACGTGTGGTTTTTGTCGGTAGGAGTCCGGCATAGCATCCCTGGAGGATTTTCCTCACGTAAAATATGGTCTGTGTTGAATCAAAGTAAACGAACAAGCAATTTCGTCTATAATAATAGCCTGCTGGTCCTTGGATGGGTGACCACCACGTACTACTTCGTAACTTTTCGTTTGCTTGTGTTTCCGTTCCGTATACGTAAAGGCCTTTGTCCCTGTTGTCAGTAAAATGACAGTCGTTCAGCCAATTTGAAGGCCTTATGGGCGGCTTGAGAAATTTCAACAATGGGTCGTAAAAACCTACGCCTGTCCATTTTCAACACGGCAATAGGCTCTAGGCTAATAAACTAAAAGGTTAGGTAAAATGTGGGCTTATACTATGCTTCTGACTACCCCTTCCAAAGTAGAAAGAAAGAAATTTTATTCAGGCTAATAATAATATAGCACATCAGTTATATCGAAGGCAAGGCTTGTTGCCACGTACAGCGTATGCCTATTTATTTTTAGCGTTAGAAAAATCCTACATGGATGGTATGGCTAATATCGACTAAAAATCTCACGTTCCATACATAATACCTACGGTTGGGAGCCCCGGGTAAGACAGCGTATGTCTAAAGTGAAATTAACGTCCAAATACAATGTTGATGGGTCGGTAATCCGATAACAGAGGTCTAACGATAAATTTGTTGTGCTCCAATTAAAGCTTCCCAGTAGAACAATTATGTGAAAACTATACACACTATACAGTACAACAGAAAGCAATTTTCATACAAATTGCGCTCGGGTTACGCACATATAGACACCGCTCATGGAGTTAACGGACACCAAGTCAAAGGATTTTCAAAGTAATTTCGATACTGGTTTGTGCGCGAGTGTGTGTAGCCGAAGGGCACGTTAGAACAAAAAGTACACACCTACATGAGATTGCGTTCTGTACCTTATTTTTTTGTGGTACAACTATTATAATGATAGTATGTCAGCATATATGATATGAAATGCACGCGCCACGCACCAAATATGAAAAAAAAATTGAATTTAATTGTATCAAAAAACATGATTTTAATGCTAAATCTATCATATTACACTGATTGATTGTGACGCTCGAACTCCACCCACGCTACGAAGTTTTTCCGTATTAGTTCCCGTCGCTAATTTTGCATTATTTCTGAACAAATTTGGTCTCCATTAAAAAGTTTATTGTGAACGAACCATATAAGATAGACGACTCCATTTTAGAACTTATTATGAAGAACAATTACGTCATAAACAATTGTTACGTAACTTTGACCATTAATGCAGCACTGAATAAAAGCTTTCAAAACAGAAATAAATTAAATACCCCTATCTATACTAATATTTAAAAAAAGGGAAAAATTTGTATCATTTTTTGTGTGTGTGTGTGTGTGTTTGTAATGAATAAACTCAAAAATGACTGTGCCCATTTCAAAATTTCTTTGACTATTGGAAAGCTACATTCACCGTGAGTAATAAAGGCTTAAAGGTATAACTAGCGGACGTCACGCCGTTTCACCCGCGTAGCTCCCGTTCCCGTGGGAATATGGGAATAAAATAATTATAGCCTTTATCACCCACGGCTTTCAAATAGAGAAATAATTTTTCAAATCTGTTCAATTATTTCGGAGCCTATTCGATACAAGTAAACAATCAAATCTTTGAAAGGTGGCAAAAAACAGACGGTTTTGTTGTAAGTATTGCATCGCCTTATATTACATCCACACACACCAATATACATTACTAACATACATGCATGAAGTAAATTTCTTTCAAAACATCTAGTTTCGAATGTACGTTGTATAACACGAACAAGTGGCGTAAATCCTTCACTATAAGTCGTGGCCCCTCATTGAATTTCATAAGCTCTCTACACGTATGTAAAACCCCTGTGACAGCAATCTTTGGCTCGTAGACTATGAACAGATTTGTGTATCTAGTTAGATCCTTTGTTCTTGTAATATGAAAGTTTGTATATTGAACTAGCTGAATCCTGTGACTCCGCTCGCGTCGAAAAATTTACCCGTACCTGGTACCCACGGGAACTGCTTCCCAGGATTAAAACAGATAAAAATATAGCATTTCAAAGTTTGTGCAAAACTTATGTACCACTTTGTGAGTTTTTGAAGCGTGCACAGAATATTATTAACTATTTGCATTGTGCTGTTTATAGCTAACTACAGAATAGTCACTGTACAACATGCTTCATGAATAATATCGAAGATTAGCCGCATCCAATTAGACTGGACAGGCCGACTAAAACTGGAGTGGGCAAAGACTCAGAGGTTAATAGTGTTCAATCTCTTTTTGCTATATTGGGAGCCCCAATAAATATCAGATATTGTTATAGCTCTCATTGCCGTATGGTAGCAAGTAGCGTTTCCGTGCTACGGAAGTCACGTTAAGCCGGCGGTGCCGGTTGCCAGTAAAATAATAAGGCGCTAGACAGACTACGGGGCGGGTCGGACTTTTTGCCCGCGACGTAATAAAGACCCCGATGTCCGCCGATGCCCGCGACTGCCCGCCCCGCGAACGCAACGCACACGACGGGCAGAGGCAGTTAGTTCACGACGTTCGTTCTAGCGAAGAGACTGAGCTAGCCGCCCCGGCCGCCCCGCGCCGCCGTCTGCGTTACTTCATACAAACTGGTTTGTGCGATCCATGGCGGGTAGCCGCGCCGCCACTGACCGGCGGAAAACTGCGGTGCGGTCTTTTTACCCTTCGTGTGCGTTCATAGTATAGGATTCCCATAGTGCTATCGCGCGCGGTCAAATTGCCCGACCCGGCCCGCCCCGTCGTTTGCTTTACGCCAGTCGTTAAGCCAAGTTGAAGGCCTTATTAGTAGGGAGTAGTGGGGTATCCTTCCGAGGTGGGAGTCCTGGGGTATCCTTCCAAGGGCTTACCCGGGGCTCCCAACCGTAGGCTGTTAGCAGGACACGTGAGGTTTATTAGTCGGTAGGAGTCCGGCATAACATCCATGAAGATTTTCCCTCACGTAAAACAAAAAAAAAGACCTTATTAGGCAGCTTGAAAATTTTCACCAGCAGGTAGTCAGAACCTGCGCTTGTCCACCGCAAGAAGGCTCACCACCTATTACGTGGGAGAAATTCTTTTAAAAAAAGGTGAAAGTGGGCATATAACAATATGCCTCTGCCTACCTCTTCGGGGACAAAGACGTGACCGTAGGTATGTATAATACTTTCACAAACAAGCCCAACTAACACAGCCCCGATCCATTCCGCAGATATATTCGTATTCAGGACACGGCTTAGAACTTCTCACTTTATCCACGACAACTGACAAGTCGTAAAGAGTCCACATTAAACTTTAAACTCCTTCGTTCAATTACTCACTTCAGGAGGCTGATGAATTCGTGGAGTCACTTTCGTTTTATTCGAATTCAAAAGTTTGATTTGTTGGCCTGTAAAATGTTAAATGTCTTAAGATGTCGTCTCAATTTGCGATTGACTTATAGATATCAAATGTGAGCTCGATTTCAAGCATATATTTGAATGCACAACTTTCGATCATGAGAGCCATAGAGTTGTATGCACCCTCAGTAACATAAATCATTATTCATTGTTATGCGGACGACAGTACGGGCGACACTTATTACACGGGCCGTCCCGGTATCTCTCGGGTTGCAGTGGAAGAAAGTCGTGAACAACTTGTGTCTGAAGTCGAGGCTACTCTCACCAGAGTGTCCGATTGGGGTCGACAAGATCTTGTCCAATTCAACCCTACCAAGACACAAGTTTGTGTTTTCACTGCAAAAAAGACCCAATTCACTGTGGCGCCACAATTTCAGGGCACATCTCTCACCATCTCTGAAAGTATAGGGATCCTTGGTGTTGACATCTACAGTGATGTGCAGTTCCGCAGTCACTTGGAGGGCAAGGCCAAGCTGGCGTCCAGTAAGCTCGGAGTGCTCAGAAGGGCGCGGCGGTACTTTACTGCGGCTCAAGCACTGCTTCTCTATAAGCCGCAAGTGCGTCCGCATATGGAGTACTGCTGTCACCTCTGGGCGGGGGCACCCGAATACCAGCTTCGTCCATTGACTCGGTGCAAAGGCGAGCTATGAGAGTTGTCAACGATCCCATACTTGCAGGTGGTGTGGAACCTCTTAGTGACAGGAGAGACTTTGCTTCTCTGTGTGTGTTCTACCGCCTATACAACGATTTGTGCTCTGAAGAATTCTTTGATAATAATATGATGCCTACGGCTACATTCTATCATCGCACCGCTCGCCATAGACAGGGTGTTCATCCTCATACGTTGCGTCCTGAGCGCTTGAGCACGGTGAGATCTAATAGAGGCTTTCTTACGCGTACGCTTAGGTTGTGGAATGATCTCCCTGCTTCGGTTTTCCCAGACACCTACAGTATGGGGTTCTCCAAAAGGGGACTTAGAAGGTTTTTAAAGGGTCGGCAGCGCGATTGTGGCGCCTCTGGTGTTGCATACGTCCATAGGCTGCGGTGACTACCGGTACATCTGGTGGGGTCGTATGCTTGTCTGCCACTCTAGTGGAATAAAAAAAAAATACGTTTCCCCAGATTCTCTCATGATTCTGATGCGATAACATCCAAATGTTCAAGAGCCATAATGGTTCTCATGTCACACCACATACTATAATATTATGTAAGCGACAGCGTGACGTGAGGAATTAACGTACGCCCCCCCCCCCCCACTCCCCCCTCCCACCCCGCCCCCAACCCCCAAAGACGCGGGATAGCACCCGCAGTGGTAGCCGTAGGTCTGGAGGGAGTACTGGGGTATCCGAGGGCTTACCCGGGACTCCCAACCGTAGGCTGTTAGGTAGGTGTTGTTTATAGTCGGTAGGAGTCTAGCATAACATCCCTGTAGGATTCTCCTCATGTTAAAAAAGGTACTTATGTACGTATTTATTTAGATTACAGAGGGGAAATATTGTGGACGGTGAAGGTGAGCGCTGAGTGTCACAATGTGACCGCCATGAACCTACATTGGGGTCACAAGTTCCCTGCACCGACGCCGACGCAGTGATTTTTAGTAAAATAAAAAATAAAATAAAATAAAATTTATTCCCTTTGAAATTTTTAAAAAATTATTTAGGTTTGTCAAAATTTTTGTGACTCTACCGGGGGTTCGGAAATGCTACAGACTGAGAAGAACACCCCAAGAAACTCAGTCCGGTCCCTCTTAATTCATCTTAGTATCTAATACAGTTTTTTTTTAAATGTAGAATGCAGCAATTCGTGTCACTGCCAGGCAGCCTTGTCTTCTAGAAAGTCTTTAATGCTATAATAAGCTTTCTGGCACAATTTAAGTTTTATTAGTTTTTTAAATTTATTAACTGACAAACCTGTTACGGCTGTCGGCAATGTATTGTACATTCGAATACAATTGCCCGCAAAAGAATTGATTATTTTATTAAGCCTAAATCTAGGTACAGCCAATTTATTCTTATTGCTTAAGTTTAGGTTATGGATATCACTATTTTTAATAAATTTACTATTATTTTTATGAGTATATAATAAGTTTTCATATATGTACTGTGAATACACAGTAAGGATGTTGATATCCTTAAACTTTTCTCTTAATGACTCCCGAAACCCCATACCATAGATAGCCCGGACAGCCCTTTTCTGCAACACAAAGATACATTCGATGTCGGCAGCGTTACCCCATAATAGTATGCCATAGGTCATGACACTGTGGAAATAGCTAAAGTAGACAAGACGCGCTGTTTTAATGTCTGTCAGTTGTCGGATCTTTTTAACGGCATAGGCTGCAGAGCTCAGTCTGCCCGAGACTTTCTCGATATGAGGCCCCCACTGCAAGTTGGAGTCTAACTTTATGCCCAGAAAGACAGTTTCATCGACCAATTCTACTTGATCATCCCTAATCCTAATACTGGAGTTAACGAGCCTAACATTTGGCAAGGTGAATCTAATACATTTTGTTTTAGTTTCAATCAACAATAAATTATTTGCGTTAAACCAGTGGACTACCCTAGAGAGGGCATTGTTTACTTCGTCAAGATTGCGTTGTCCACGTTCAACTTTAAATATTAAAGATGTGTCATCAGCAAACAAAACTACCTCGTGATCGTCTCTTATAAGGTGAGGGAGATCATTTATGTACACTAAAAATAGAAAAGGTCCCAGAATTGAACCCTGAGGCACCCCCATTGTTACAGCAGACCCATGTGACTGTTTACCATTTATAACTACTCTCTGTACTCTATCTCTTAGGTAAGAACTAATTAAATCCAAGGCCGTCCCCTGGATCCCATAATGATCAAGTTTTTGAATTAAAGTCTGATGCTGGACGCAATCAAAGGCCTTAGATAAGTCGCAGAATACACCATAAGCATCATACGACTCCTCTCAGGCCTCATATATACACTCTAATAATTTGATTCCAGCATCCGTGGTAGACCGACCGCGCGTGAAACCGAATTGTTTAGTATGGAATAGTTTATTTGTATTAAAATGATTTTGCATTTGATTAAGCATTACCTTTTCAAAGATTTTACTAAACGTGGGTAGTACAGAAATAGGACGAAAATTGGACGGATCCGAGGTGCTACCCGATTTAAACAGAGGAGTTATTTTACTAAACTTCATTAAGTCAGGAAACACACCACTATCAACACAATTATTAAATATTATTGATAATTCAGGGGCAACCATTTCAATTAACGAATTAACTAAATGTACAGAAATTCCCCAGAGGTCAGCCGTTTTCTTAATATTTAAAGATTTGAAAGTTTTTATGATAGTGTGTATACTAATTTTACTGAATTTGAATATTTCATTACAGCAAGGAACATTTGCTTTTAACAAGGATTCTGCTATTGGGGTAGAAGAACCTAGGGCTCTGGTCAAATCTACTGGTATTCGAGAGAAAAAATGTTCAAATTCGTTAGCGACTTCGACATCTGTTGTAATGATGTTACCATTTACTTTAAGTTTAAAATTATTATCATTTGATTTTTCTTGGCCTCTTTCTGCGTTAATTATTTTCCAAGTAGATTTAACTTTGTCTACACTATTGACAATTTTATTACTTATATACTTTCTTTTGGCCGCTAAGCAGTCTGCTTTAAACTTTTTTGAATAAGTTTTAACATAATTTAGAAATTCATCTGTTCTATTAAGCTGTCTTTCTGAGTATAGATCATACAGTTTTTATCTACTTTTATGTATATCCTCAATGGCCCATTCACTGAAGGCTGGCCTGTCTCCGGTTGTGACTTCCTTAGACTTGAATATGGAGTTGAACTCATTGTAAAAGGAATCAAAAAATAACTTATAAATTACATTTGAATCTAAGCCAGTGTCTAAAAATGGAAGTTTATTGCAAAGTCCAACTCGCATACGTTCCAAGCGGTCACTAGTTACTGGTCTACATAATATTTTACGTCTTTTAACTTTTTCTCTTGTGATCTTGAAAGATGCTATTTGCCCAGTATGATCTGATTTTATCTTATTTATAATACTCTTACTTTCTGGCAACATATCACTGTATATATTGTCCAGACAAGTAGCGGTTGTATCACAATTGTAGTAGGCTCTAAAAATAAGTTACAGAGATTGTGTGATTTAAATAAATTTAAGATATCATTGGTCTGACAGTAGTACATCAGCTGTCTTGTATAGGTACTGTGTATACGATTAATCTAGCATTCTGCTATGTTGGAACCCCAATGTCTTCTACATAATTCAAACTTAAAAATAAGGGAAATGTGGAATAAACTCCGACTGTACCATTTCCCAAATAATGAAGATTGGGGAATCGAATTCGTGACTTCACTAATTAAGTTACAATAAAGTTATTATTCGACCCAAACAATGGACGCTCAATAGACAATAGAGATCTTAATGTCGCGTCGGTCTCTTTTATCTGTGATTTTTTTTAGAGAGATCCACTGGTTTTCTTTAGTTGCATTTTTTAATTTTAGTTTTCTGGGCTCGTGGCTCATGGAAATATAAAGTGCCTGTGCCTACCACTTCAAGAGTAAAAGGCGTAATCATCTGTATGTATGTAGTTTTCTGAACCCTATATTAGACATAGCATGTTTGCTCTATACATATCTGGCTGTCATAACTATGTTGCTGGGGAAAATCGTCTTCTTATACTACACACCACTACAAAAGATTAGAGAAAAACAAAACAATACACTCATCGTTTTAGAAACACCTAATTTTGTTATTCCATTTGGAGTTGTGTATCGACATAGGGGAAAGTCTTCGTAAGGCGCCTCCCTTCCCGATCAAAGTCATCGATCGTGTTGCTCTATGCTTACTATAGTCATACTTTATTTTTGGATATTAAGCTCGCCAAATTGACGTCGACAGCCTGATGGAAAGACGGGCATCTAGCATTGGATGCTACTCTCACAGTCCGAGGGTCAGATCATACCAAACGGAAAAATGCACGCGCACCTTTTTGATATCACTGTATAATAAACTGTATTAGCATAGACTTAGGTTCAAAATCTGACGCAGACATCAAGCGTCCAAGGCGCGTGGCCGAGCATTCGGCCGCATACGTCGTCAAAAACGCGCGCGCATCCTCGATACCGCTCGGGTAGCGTGCGCGACCCGCGCAGCTCGCGCTGACTGCGCGGCGTTCGCATCTTCTTCAGTGTCGCCAGTGATTTCTACAGGCATTGAAGTGTTTTTCTTCTTCTTCTGCCAAAAGTGCAATATGATCATTTCCCAGTCTATCATTTTCAAGAACATCTTGACGTCTGCGAACTGGCAATTGCACTAACCCTGCACGAAGGCGCGCGCGTCCTCGAGCAGACTCGGGCGTCCTCGCGTGGTCTCGGACATTCTTTCCACGACGCCGCCACCGCGCGCGGCGCGCCACGTCCGTAGCGCATTTTTGCTCTCGGTGTGAACAAAATCTCAAGAGGATGCCCGCGCCCACGCGAGTATTTTTCCGTTTGGTATGATCTGACCCAAGACTTCTGACAGTGGTTCTCAAGTTAGCGACCCTGTCATGTGCCTCTTCTCGCTCTGCTTGAAGAATCCAGGATTGTAAGATGATCGAAACACGTGTGCGGGCAGGTCGTTCCAGGGTTTTTATAGTTCGGCAGAGGAATGATCTCTTGAAACGCTCAGTTCTGGCGAAGATTCTCTCCACTGTGTATGTGTGGCATCTCTGCCCGGCACGCGTTGTTCGGGATCGGAAAGGCACAAAGAATTGTATTTAGTGGCAAAGGTCACCGACATGATAATGTGATCACCAGCCATTCAATGGCCTAGTGACATACATCAAGTTGTGTAGATATTAGATATATTGTTCAATCAATGTTTTGTGGAACAGATTCTATATTAGGTCAATGCCATTTTATTAACCTAATAAAACAACATTTGCCAATCGCCCTTGCCTGAAACATCTAATGATAATTATTTTAACTATTAATAATAACTTTAGCCATAGATTTAATTTATTAGAATTGTCGGTTGCATCTCTCATCATTGTTATGTGAGCCCAGTCTAAATTTTTTCCTCAAAAATCTAGGTATGTATAATGTAGAAACCAACCAATAAAGAGTTTTAAAACTCCACCCCAACGTAGTCACAGACTAGCTAATATACGTCAACGTTCTTCGCATCCCAGTAATAATTTAAAGTTCATCAAAATTCTACAAACAAACATCCAAAACTTCCAAGTTAGAGGTCCGCCTCCACATACGTTTGTTTGTTGTGTAATGGTAGAAACATCACTAAGTTGAAAAATATTAACAAAATCAACGTTGCTCTTAAATCACTCAATCTATAAATGGAAACTGCACTCACTATCTAATTTCACGTAACCCAACTTCAAGATGCACTTTCGTGCCAATCATTCTGTATATCGCCTGTCTTCCAGTTCAATCTGCCAACAATACTAGACATTGCAATCCCCAAAATATGTGTCGGCTAGATCTGAGGGCAATTAATCAGTATTAAGTGTGCCATCTGTCTGAGAGGCTTTGAGTCAGCGCCGCCTCGCCGCCGCACTATGGGACCAAACAGCATTTTCCATCTCAAAAATGGTTTTGACCAAAGTCGTAAATTCATAGATCCCTTTATAGTTTTATACTCTCAAAAGATGGAACTTTCATATTAATAACAAAAAAAAATAATAACTTAGTTTAATGTTTGTAAAATGGGGCATTTTTTTTTGTTTAACGTGAGGGAAAATCCTCATGGATGTTATGCCGGACTCCTACCGACTAAAAAACCTCACGTCACGCCCAACAGTCTATGGTTGGGAGCCCCGGGTAAACCCTCGGAAGGATGTCCCAGGACTCCCAACAGACCCACGGCCGCTACCGCGGCCTCGCCCACGGGTGGTTCGGGTGCTATCCGGCGTCTTTGGGGGGTTTCGGGTGTGATCCCTCTTCTAAGGGGGGGCGTGTGTGAATTGTCTCACTCACGTCACGCTGCCGTCATGGGCCTGCTTCTGTAAGGACGGTGAGCCGCCCTGTCACCGTCCTCAGGCCCCCGGTCATGGTGGCCGATAGTCCTCGGCGAAGACACGTCGGCGGCGCCCAGGCCGCCGACTGCGGAACTCGGGTGGGAGAGTTCTCTCCCGTACCCGTCCCGCCGCCTCCTTCACGAGCATGACCTGCTCGCAGAAGGAGGCGGCGCAGTCCCACTTACTCCCGCTGGAGAGCATGGCTCGCACCATGGCCTCGAGCGAGAGAGTGTCCACGTCCAGACCCACTACGAGGACCTGGCGCTGTTACGCCCTGTAAAATGGGGCATACATATTTTCATGCCAATTAAATTACAGTTAAGGAAGTTCGACACAAAATAATTTAGAAGTTTTCCTAGAAAGCATGTTAGTTATATACATCATTAGATAGCTTAGAATATACACTTTGTAACCACGTTCATTTTTTGTAGAAAAAATAATTGATTTATATTATTTTTTTAATTTTAGTGAAGTAAAGAAAATTTGGATTTTGGTTATTTCAATTGGAGTTTTCTTTGTTGCCGAAGGCTGCCGGTGTCTAGTTAATCACTCTATTAGAGACCTTACCTATCCAGTAATATGAGGATTTAAAAAAAAATTGCTCGGTTTTTGCGCCAAAGGTGATTTAGAATCAATATGTTAATCGGGGGGGAAAAAAATTCGCGTAAACTACGATTCTTCTTTATTATTATGAAATATTATATTTAATTATAATATTTTGATGTCTATCTTGTTTTTTTTTATTCCTATGACAGAAGCATACATTAATAAATTAATAGATTACAAGAATCTTGCCTTGGCACTTCTGTTAGGATGTGATGGATACAAATAGCGTCCCTTCTACCACTGCGACTAGTAGACGAAGATATTCTGCAGATTTATGGCAGAACCCTGCTTGCATAACTGTTAGACGAAATTCATTAGAATTTGCAATAGAAATACCCGAAAAACGTACATCAGTAAGTCAAATAAATTAATTGATTCCAACTTTTGTGGCAATAGACGACAACGTCATAGAAGTTAAATATGAACTGTATGACAATCTGTAATGGAAAAGTTGCTCAAGTGTTAACAAACACATCATCCAGTGCTGCCAGCACTGTTTGTGGAGCAACTCCCAGACAAATGATGATCTTTTGAAAGTTACAACGTGAGTTGCAAATAATGATGCATTTAAATACAGATTGTCGAGTTAAAGACGACCCTCCATATTTCTTACAATTTAGATTTTGAGAAGTGGTCACTAACAACCCAGAAAACAAGCAACTTAAGAGCCTACCAGACGCCAAATTGTTAAAAGAAGATAGAAGATATACATTTTAGCGTGCAAGAAAGAGAGAGATGCGATCGGTTTTTGTGCGCTTTTAACGAAATAAATTAATTATAAAAAAAGTGTAACCAATATGAAAAAAAAACCGGCCAAGTGCGAGTTGGACTCGCCCATGAAGGGTTTCGTAGCAGCAAGTAACATAATATAAAAGTTCTTATAGTTCGTTGTAACTTTGACAGATGTTTTAACACGTTCGCAGTGGTAATGATTTTAATAACCGGAAATTGCGGTTTATGACGTATTAAAAAAACTACCAGCTCTATCTCGTTCAAACTAATTTTCGTTGGTAGTGTTTATGGCAATGTACATCATATATTTTTTTTAGATTTATCATTTTCTTAGTTTAGAAGTTAGAGGGGGGGGGGACACACATTTTTCCACTTCAATTTCAATTTCAATTTCAATTTATTTCATAAACAACATACATTGTGTCGAAATCAGATGAATAAATTACAGATAATTCATAAACATAATAACATTATAAATACAAATACAAAATTATAAATTACAAGAAGCAGCAGTTCAATTATTACAATATAAGTGATTTCATAAACCTATTTAAATAATGTCAAAAATAATTATGTCAGGATTATGAATAACATTCTTAAAACAAAGTGAAATTAATGTCAATTAAATTAGTCATGCTCAAGTGTTATAGTTCTTTTAACGAGTAAAGATTTTTTTCCAAAAGAAACGCCTTTAGATTTGATTTGTATTCATGTGTGTACATGGATCTTTTTAGATCTACCGGTAGTCTTCGTAGTTAAAAAGTTTGATAGCGCTAAAAAATGAACCATGCCTAACAATGTCCAGACTAGGTGCCACCGACAAACGCATGTCCAACCTTCTGGATTTTTCCCGTCGTTGCCTTTCATTTTCCGTTTCGTATTCATGAATCTTTTTTTTTAAGTTCATTAAAAGGACCATTACATACAAACCAGGTACCGTTAAAATTTTTAGATTTCTGAAATGTTGACGACAAGGCTCTTGCTGCTGGATGCGTACCATGGTTCTAATTGCTCGTTTCTGAATTATAAAAGCTTTATTAATATTATATTCATAGCTTCCGCCCCAACAAAGAATGCTATATCTCAGTCTCGACTCCACCAAGGCATAGTAAACAGTCTTAAGTTGGTCCATTTTGACAACATCTCTAAGAGTTCTCAGAACATAACATGCACTACTAATGGAACTCTCTATGGCTGTCAGTTCATATTTCCAATTTAGTAAAGAATCTACTTGCACCCCCAAAAACCTAACCACATCTACAGTCTGCAAGGGAGTTTTATCGATTGCGCAGCATAGCTTGTCCTTATTTTTAGCTGTTGTCTTAAATAATATTATGTTTGTCTTTTTTGAATTTATAGTGAGGTTATTAAATGTAAACCAGTCATGAAAGAGGTCGAGTGCCTTGTTCACCCCCAACCTGAGACCGTCCACATCATTTTCAGAAACTATGGCGTTCGTGTCATCTGCAAAAATTGTCAATCTAATATGGTCAGGAATTTTATATGTCACATAATTGATTAGATCATTTATAAATATTACAAAAAATATTGGACCCAGGATAGATCCTTGAGGAACTCCTGTGCTGATTTCAGAGAACCTAGATCTAAAAGTATTACATTTGTTATGTACCTTTTCTGCAACGTTGACTTCTATATTTGCTTTGATTTCAACGAACATTTTTCTGTTTTTCAAATAAGAAGTAAACAATTGTCTATTCTTTCCTCTCACTCCATAGTAGTCAAGTTTTTCTATTAATAATTCGTGATTTACTGAGTCAAAGGCGGTGCTGAGGTCTAAGAATATTCCAGCCACCCTTTTTCCTTGATTTAGCATGATTAAAATGTCTCTGACTAAAGTCTCAATTGCATCTAAGGTACCCACTTGCTTCAGATATCCGAATTGGCGTTTATTTATTATTTGGTTTGAGTTAAAATGTCTTAGTAATCTACTTTTAAGGAGCTTCTCAAATATTTTAGCTTTAGTCGGTATTAAAGAAATTGGTCTATACATTCCAGGATCCTCCCTGGAGCCTTTCTTATGCACTGGTATAATTTTTGAAATTTTAAATTGGTCGGGGAATATACCATCATTAATGCAGTTGTTATATAGATTACATAAAGGTGTAGCCAAAATATCTATATTTTCCCTGATTATGGTTAAAGGTACATCATCATACCCGCATGATATCTTGCTTGGCATTTTTTTAACAACTTTAGATACTTCTTTAGGTGTCACTGCATCAACAACCATACTCTGGTTAACTCTTTGCGTACCTCCTGTAAGACATTCTAGAGCCGGCCCACAATTGATCTGTGAATACCTGGTGCCCGTGTTGAATTGAGAGGCAAATAATCTCACAACGTCTTCAGGGTTAGATGTAGACCGATTTTCATGTTTTAAAGTTATGTTTTTATTCCCAGTAACTTCCATATTTCTATATTTGTTTATAATGCTCCATACATCTTTTGTAACGTTTTTAGACTTATCCAAGGTGGTTTGGACGGCCAACTTTTTAGCCTTGATAATGACTTTGCGATATATTTTGAGATATCTATTTCTATAACCCAATAAAGCCGAATCGCAAGTGGACGATTTTCCTACGCATAAAAAGCGTTTCATTTTGCTAGCTACTCTGATTCCTTTTGTTATCCAGTTTAAGTTGTTTCTGGGTCGAATTTTGACTCTAATTTTTTTCCTTTTAAAACATTCTTTGAAAATTTCATTGAATTTTGTTAAAAACATGTTAATATTAAGATGATTCCAATCTTGTAGTAAAAGTAAGTTTCGAAATTTCTGTTTACTTGCATCGTTAAAAACTCTCTTTTCGATGTAAGAAGGTTTAATATGCATACTATTAGGATTCGTATTTCTGTGAACCGTATCACATAGTAAGGCTGCGTGACCATCTCCTATCCCATTGTGATCAACCGTACAGTCAGTGATGCAGTCGTCAGTAACATTCGTCAAGACATTGTCTAGACAAGAAGATCTTTCGTTGCTTATGAATGTGATTGTGTTGATGATGTGTCTAAAATTGTAACATTTCAAGGTGTTCAAGAAGTTAGTTGTCTTTACTACTTCCAGTCTAGGATCTATATTAAAGTCACCACAGATAAAACATTTCTTGTCAAAAAAATATGTCAACAATTTGTCAAGGTTAGTCATAAATGTATCAAGATTACTATCGTATGGACTACGATAGCAACAACAAATAGATATGCCAGTACTTAAATCTCTAACACCACATATCTCGAAAGCGTCTCTTTCATATAAAGTCTTACAGAATGCAATTTCTTCACACTTTCTGTCCCTAGATATCAATATTAAAGTACCACCCCTTTTCTTATTAATACGTGAATTGAATGATGCAAGCTTGTAGTCCGCAAAGTTAAGTAGTGAAGCCATCGAGGGATTTAAAAAGTGCTCGCTGATACATAAATAGTGTAAATAGAATGGATTGTCTCGCACGTATAGTTCGATTTCGTTAGTTTTGTTATTCAAACCACACACGTTTTGGTAAAAAATGTTTAAGCTAACCTTGTTACTTGTTGACCTAATCAGAGGATTGGTCGAGGAGTTGCAGGCGAAAAAACCCCTCCTCCTTTTCACCGCTACATGAGACCACTTCGCTGCGGGTTTGAGTGCCTGTCGATCTATAGCATTTATTTCTTAGAGAATGTGCCAATCCTAAAGCGGGGTTCCTACGTCTATTATAATCATTATAAGCATCAGTGTAATTCGTTCTAAGCACATCTTTTAGAATGTAACGTCCTATGTGTGAGGCTCTAAATCTAGCGAATGGAATAAATGTACGATAATTCATGTCAATAAAAGTTACATTATTATACTTGTTACAAATATAGCGCAACTCATAATTCAGTTTTTTTACATTTAGACACTTATTATATGATATTTCAGATATAAAAATATTTGGTAAAGAAACTGATTCCAAAAAACACACGAGGCTTGCTTTGAATTTGTATGGATTCGTGTCGTTGGAACCTCCCATCACAATAATAAAGTCCCTAGAGGTCATTTCACACTGAGACTCACGCGTAAACGAGCTCAAGACACTTCCTAGTGGAGCACCCGGCTTCCAATAACAGACCACGTCGTAGTCGCTCCCAACTAGATTCTGCAGTACTCCTTGCTGTCTACGCCCCTGATCGTCTGCAAGTATGATAATTTTCTTCTTCTTTTTCGTACTTTCGGACTTTAACTCCTCTTTGCTGTGTACTTTGGGAGAGAGATCCTTTCCAATAGGCAAACTCTGATATTCAACAGTATGACCCTCATCGACAAATTTTTCCTGCGTTTGGGAAGTATCAAGACCACCCGAAGGATCATGCAGCAGACTAGGATTTGCCGGTTTCTCATTGTCAATTGAATCATCAGATAATAGTAAACGGCTTTCGTCATATTTATTTAATTGATTTCTTTGAACTTTTTGAATTTTCCGCTTCCTTTTACTGGACATTGGAGTAGCGTTAAGATCATTTTTTCCTATAGTTTTCAACGTTTGATTTAGTTTTTTCTGCCTGTCTAATTCCTTTTTAATGTTAGTGTTTTCCAAGTTTAAGATATCAATCTCATTTTGGGCTGTTTGTAATTCATCTTTTAATTCTTTTATTTGTGCCTTCATTTCCTTTATAGTACCTGGGTCAACAAATGAATTATCATGCAAGCTCTTCATGCTGCAATCAAAGAGGTCAGAAATATTTGCGACGTTATTCATGGACAGAGACTTTCGGGGTCGTCGTGAAGTAATATTGTTGTAGTGTTTGTCCATTGTAGACTTTAATTACGTAGTGGTTTAAATCAAGTTAGAGTACTATGCACCTTGGTTCTAAGGCTTAGATCTTACACTAGTTACTTTATCTGTGTTCTTCTTAGGCAGTTATTTTAACATTCACCAAGTATAATAACATACTAGCAGATGATAATAATCTTAAATCGTCAATAGTTTAAAAATGTACTGCTATTATGTAATTCCGAACGCACCCCTAATTATTTACTGCGATAACTAAAACGTAGTCTGCTGTCAGTTGTCAAAATCATGTCTATTAATCTGTCATTCCACATGTCAGTGTCAATGTCTTTCTTAGTATTGTATTCTCTTTGGACAATGTCAGTGCCGCAAACAATAATACAAGCATAAAAATAATCTAATTTCTGTAGAAAGCGGAGGTAGTAATTGTTGCCAGCGAAGTGACTGACAGTGACAGCGGACTTTGTAAGTGTCTCTTGCTCAAACTATTCACTTTAGAAAAAAATGACGTTAAAAACCTCCATAGCATTTTTGAAGACCTATCTATAGATATCCCACACGTATGGGCTTGATGAAAAAAAAAATTTAGAGTTTAAGTTCTGAGTATGGGGACCCCCAAAATTTACTGCTTTTTTTCTAGTTTTATATAAGAACCTTAATGCGGTTTACAGAATACATCTAGCTACCAAGTTTCAATAGCATAAACTTTATAGTTTCGGAGAAAAGTGGCTGTGACACACGGACGGACAGACAGATAGACATGACGAATCTATAAGGGTTCCGTTTTTGCCATTTGGCTACGAAACCCTAAAAATGAAAGCCCACGCTTCAGGTAGTATTCACTGGTCAATAAAATATAACCGCATGTTACCATCTACGCTCAATCCTTACGACAAAGATTGTCAGGAGCCCTAAGCGACTGATCATGGAAGGCATGAACTTTATTCTACTTAAAGTGCTGACTGCATTCAGTCAGGAAACAGACTCACTAAGTCTTTGTAAAAACGGGAATGGCCTCTACGTAGGCTACATTCGACAGGACTGAAAAGAGCCATTACAATGAACATGAACGCTCAGCTGATGAAATTTACATAGTTATTACGTTACCAGGTCTTGGTTGGACCATCTGTATTAGGAGGACAAAGCCTACAGTAGTTCGGTTTGTCCAAACATCGTAGGCTGTGACTACCTGAAGAAGGAACTAAGTTACGATATCAATTGCTTAGAAGAGAAGTTGTGTCAAGTTAAGACATTGAATTAAGAAATGTATTTAATAAATAAATTTACTTAGCTCATAGAATATGCATTATGAATTTGTTTATCAGAAATCTATCTAACTAGGTATTATTATAAAAATGCGAATGTTTGTGAGTGTGGATGTCTGTGACTCTTTTACGCTGTTACGGCTGAACGGATCTGGCTGAAATTTGGTGCCTACAGAGATATGTTATAGTCTAGGAACAAAATTTCACGCAGGCAAAGCTGCGGGCATCAGCTAGTATATAATATTAGTTGACCTTGCTGCGGCCGGCATTCGGCTCGGATCCGGCACAGTGTAGCGTGTGTCATCCTTTTATTTTAAACATAAGCTAAATATTAATGTAACTAGCTGATGCCCGCCGCTTCGCCCGCGTAAAATTTGTTTCCGTTCCCGCTTCCCGTATTTTATCCCCTTGGGGGTAGAATTTATCAAAATCCTTTCTTAGCGGATGCCTACGTCATAACATCTGCCTGCATGCCAAACTTCAGCCCGATCTGTCCAGTGGTTTGGGCTGTACGTTGATAGATCACTATGTCAGTCAGTCAGTCACCTTTGAGTTATATATATTTATATAGAATACTAGCTGATGCCCGCAGCTTCGCCCGCGATGGCACTGTATGTGAAAAATGATTTTCCCGCTTTTCTGTTAAAATTTTTCCTAAATTTTCTTTGCTATAAACCTCACGGAGCCCGAGACCTATCTAACGAATGCAAAACCGTGGAAATCGGTTAGTGCGTTCTGGAGTTATAGCGTCAGGAAGGAAAACCCGACTTATTTTTATATAATAGATAGATATAGATAGATAGATGACATTAATATAATAATACATACATTTATATATAATCACACTAAATAACCTTAGGGGTAAGCAGAAGGCTAATAAACTATGTAAATTGGGGATTAACCAATTGGATCGATTAAACTGAAAATTTTGCACGAATATTATTAAGAAGTATGTAAGCTTTAAACGTGGACTTCATATTATAACGCTTGAGTTGGCTTAATCGAGAATCGAATTTCTCATAAAAATATTTATGAATCAGTGATAAAATGGGAGGAGGGGGGGGGGGGAGAGGAGGGGGGTTACAAAATAATGTCATGTAAACATAATGTACACTTTTAAGCTTATTAAAGAAAAAATAGGTACGGTTTCTTGAAAAAAAAGTATTGAAATCCCACCAAAAACATCCCTGTTGAAAAGGAGGCTAAGTTCTAATTTAGAAGTACCTATCATTATTTCAGATATTTTTAACTAAGTAGGTACCTACGTATTTTCACAACTACACCATATTTTAAGTTGGGTGTATGGTAAAGTGAATTTTGACCAGATGGACCGTTGACGTGAATGCGGTGGTGGGTAGTGGCTGAATTCGGAAAGCGGAGGTCTGAGTGTGGCGGCGAGTCTTGGGAATGGCAAATGTTTACCAGTGGATTAGGCTGTTGATAAAGATGATTATCATCGATTTTAAAGTGCATCTAAACTTGGCATTGGATTGGATTTCAACCCTTTTTTAGGCGAACAATTAGCCGTTAGGAACTTGGCCTCCTTTTCAACAGGGATGTTTTTGGTGGGATATTTGTTACATTGTACTTTTCAAAAGCTGGTAAATGTATTTTGAATTACAAAGTTGGTTCAGATGATGAAAAAACCGAACATTTTATCTAGACAACAGATATTATTAGTCTGGTATCTATATTATATGTTACGGAATCTATGAATGTTATTTCCGTTTCCTTCAAAACGTAGGTACCATTAATTTCAAACTTTGCTGACATATCAATAATAGTGAAATAACTAATGTTTTTATCCAATCGAACAAGAAAATCAACGATAATAACAGTGAAACAAAAGTGATTCAAGAGAAACATAATTATTACATATCTATATTTACATTATTACTATCTAAACTAAACCTAAATAAGGCCCCCGTGGCATTGTGCCCAAAAGACTAGCAGCATTCCCCCTTTGAATAGCAATGCCTATTCGTTGAGCGAGAAAACTGCCAGCCCTTGGGTCACCAGTTGACTCCACAAGGCGCTTTTTCAAATTCTTGAAAAATTTTTGCGCATTGGGACCCCATGGACCTAGGGTCTCGACACCGACTGGTCAAAAACGATACGATGAGTCGAGACCCTTATATTTATTAATTTTAATATTTTCAGCCGCTTCCGCTGCTGCACTGGCTTTTAATTTTGTTTTAGGAAGATGGGACGGGGCTAGAGTGTCAACACAAGTTGCATCCCACACCAGGACCCGACCCATCTCCCACGGTATCAAAGTTATACCATCCGGTCTCTTGCCATCGTCCCTGAAAACGCCGTTTGGCTCTAAGAGCGCAGGCACATTGGCGGTGGCAAGAGCACGGCGGATGATGTCATTCAGCGCAGCGTGGCGTGAGAAGCGGCCTGCGCTCTTTAAACATGAAAAACCATGATGCCCCAAAGTGTCAACGTTAAAACCGCAGGGGCATCGATGTGGAGCGCAAAGCGTGACGCCAAGTCTCAAACCAACTGAAATTCTTAGGATGTCCGGTTCCAAAAAAGTTCCGGTGTTGGCTGTAGGGAAAGCTTTCAACCAATCACCGGATTCCTTTCTACTGAGCGCTAATAATCTGGCCTAAGCTAGCATTTAAAAAGGAGTCAAAGTTTAATTTTGTCATAGCGTCGTCCCAGCTCCGTTGTAAATTTGGATGGGTGGGTAAATTTTGTCCCGGACAAGCCATTAGCCAAGCATTCTTGGCATCTGTAAGGCCAGTCGTCTCATAGTCTGTAAGACAATTCGTCAGAATTTTACCTACGAGACTCGACGTGGCATGTACAGATGACAAAAAGGCTGGCAAAGCCACACTAGAAATTTTGCGGATCCCTAGCCCACTATATTTAATGGGAAGAGATGCCTGGGACCAAGATTGTTCGCTCAGTTGTATATTGAGAATTGATTCCAAAGAAGATTTGATTAGCGAATCAATAGAAAATAAATGATTTTGATGTTTCCAAAAAGGACAACAGCGAAGCAAATAAATAGATTTGGGAACAAACATACAAAATTTCAGAATTGTGATTGCGTAATGTGAACTAATAGAATGTAGCCGATCTACATTGGATTCAAATTTTGAAATTTTTTGTGCTATTAACTCGGGAATAGCATCTTCAAATATAGGGGACCCTAGGAGGTACAGATTCTCTCTGCTAACAATTTTAATATTCGGACATAGGGAATTGAATTTTTCAACGAGTTCCGAATTGATGTGATTATTTTGAATATATAATTCACACTTATTAAAATTTAATTCCAAACCAATTAAATGAAATTTATTTTTAATTTCTATAAGATCTGACAGAACAGAAACTGCATCACCTCCAAGAGTCCCGTCATCTAAATACCAGACGTTAAATTTTGACTTTAAATTTTGAATGATGGGGTTAATGGCTAGGCTGAAAATGGCTGGTCCGAGGGGATCACCCTGCTGGCAACCGACTTCAGAAGAAAGTTCGTTGCATTTATACATTAATTTGGAAGGTTCGTGATAACAGTTAAGTAAATAGTTATAAATTTCAGGAACATTGCTTCTAATTGTAATTTTTAACAATAAATGTATACTATAAAGTGATTCAATAAAAACAAGATCGTTTTTTATTCAAACGTTGGTTACGATAATTCTTGACCAATCAAAACACAGCGTTGACCTGAGTAACGAAACCAGTTTTATTTATACTTACACGATAACTGTTATATTACAAAGACAAATTTCACCGTAATTAGTGTAAGTCCAGTTGGTCTAGTTGGATAAGGACGCTGGTTAAACTGCCATAGGTAAAGATAGTCGGGAGATCGAATCCCAGTATACGCAGGTTTGACTTTTTGGATTTTTTTATTATTACAAAGAGTTCTAATTTGACGCAATTATGGATGAAAATGTCACAATTAGAAGAGTCGTGACTTCAAATTCATTAAATGATAGCATTTTTGAAAACAGTTTGTATGATTCCACCATAAGAAGCCTACCAGATTCCCCAAAAAATAATAACCAAATAATGTTATCTGAGCTGCAAGAAAAAAATACTCTGCTGTCACGTGAGTTAAAATCTGCCCACCAGGAAGTCGAAAATCTCAATTTAGAAAATCAGCAACTGAAGTTGGATGTTTCTAAATATATAAAAATTATAGAAGCATACAAAAAAGTTAACAGTACTGCTATTATCACGACGCACGTTGGATCCTGTAGTATGAGCTGGTTGGTCATTAATCAAAATTAAAAAAATGCCGTTAGATAATATTTTTTCATAGATTTAGCAAATAGAGGGTATACCACATTTATTATATGTAATTAAAGTAGTATTGGTTGTCTAGTATACTTTTTATGATACGACAAAGTTGACCATATTTGTATTTTCCTTGTAGTCAATTACGTTTTTTAAGTTTGGTGCAGTATTGAAACATTGTATTACTTTTAAAGTAACAGGGTATTATTAACTAAAAAAATCATGAGTGATGCTGAAGGTATGTAGTATTTAAAATGTATAAATTTAGTTCTTCACGATAAAATTACTTCTTCATAATAAATTTTTATTTAAAAATCACTTTTTCTTCAGAAGTGCAGTTTTGATACTGTTTTTTTTCGACAAAGTGCATTTTGTCAGGGTACTAATTAGTTCTCCGTAACTCGTTAGTTAGTGTATTTTATATAGTTGATATCAAAAGTTCAGACAAAATGCTCCTTTTCAAATGGCAGTGGTTTATAGTTTCACGGTAGTAGATTAAAAATATGAGCCAGTCGTATTTCGGTTAGTTATTACACTTAACTGTGAAAATTTTCGTCTTTAACATGAATGAATAGTTTTGAATTGTATTGTAGCCAAATATATAGGTTATTATTTTGTTTTTTTTTTCTTAGGAATAGTGGATTATCCAGTAAAAAGGAGAGATTTGTGTAACAAATTATTTTTAATTCAATACAAGAAATAAGACAGCAATTTTTTTAAATTAGAGGAGACAATTATTGCAGAAACCAACTGCCCTGCTTCAGATATAACTTCCCTTAAAGAAACACTGCATATTTTTTAAAAATCTTTTAAAATAAAATAACATTCGTCGAACAGAATCAAAGAAAGGTTTGTAAAAAATAACTCAACGTAGCTAGATGAGACTTGCATCTTTAAAAAATATATTATTAAGCAAAGGGTGAGCCCAGGTAGGCCCCCGACGGATTTTGAGCAGTGTAGTGTCCGCAGTAAGCGCAGGAAGACCGAAGTTTTACGTGCGTCCGGTTCTGGCAGTGAACTTCTTTATTCTGCTCAAATGTATTTTCGAACTGAAGGCCAACATTCCCAATTAAATAAATTAAAAGATATTCTATCACCGAAAACCGCAGTAAATGAACAAGAGGCAGTATCTCCTCAAACCGCTTTGTCTATGTTTAGATACTGAAGCGAAATAAAGTAAGAAGCAGTATAACGTGGTACAAAGCTACGCGCCTCATATCTTTCCTTCTTAACTTAACGCTCGTAAAACTTCGAGAAAGGACACTCTAACGGATGTATTTAATTTTTTCGAATCCAGTAGTATCGTACTCAAGGGTTGTGAGAAAATATAAAACTACTCTTCCTGCCGAGGTGCTAGAAATGATTTTACCAGATTAAAAGAATCTAGCCTTCATAAATCCATTTATTGTGATATATATTTAAATTGTTTAGAGTAATAAAGATATTAATAAAGTTATTTTGCCTCAAAACACCTTTAATAAAGACAATTATGAAAGTTGAGGAAGCGAAATATGTTTACCGGGAGCGTTGCAAGTGGCAATCAGTGGTCTCTGCCTACCCCAGTGAGAAATAAGCGTGATTTTATGTATTTAGGTACGTATGAATGTTTTATACACCTTTAAGACTTAGCTTAAGTCTCGGAACGTAGTTAAATAATATTGACCAACCATCCCATACAACAGGATCCACCGTGCGACGCCTGTTTCATCGACACGCAAACAGCAGAAATGCTCACGACGGACGCCTATTGAAAAGCTGCGGCAACCTTTTACATCTACACAAGTTGCTATAAACAAAAATGGAAATCTGTGTGATACTGAAGACATTTTAAAAAATGAAAATAATAACCAATTAATCACGAATAATGACAAAATAGTTACGAATATCCAGCCGCCATTGACGATTCAAGATATTAGTAAACAAAAAATTCCAACTGACACGGGGCACTCATCGAATTATATACCAAAAATAGTAATAATAGCTGATCAACAAGGACGCCAAGTACAAAAAGTCCTCCAAAAACTGCTAGGACCCAAGTACAACGTATCCTGTTTCTGGAAACCGGGAGCACCGCTGTCCGAAGTCCTGAAGTCGGAATCTTCAACTATTACTAGTTTAAATAGCGACGACTATTTAATAATTATGGGGGGCACAAATGATGTTAATCCAAAAAAAATTGAATTTTCTTTATGTAATTTTTTGGATGTGACTAAGCATACTAATGTTATGGTCTCTGAGGTCCCATATAATAGATTTTTAAATGAAGGAAGGATTAACTATGTTTTGAGACAATTATGTTCGTACTATACACATTCTACATATTTAGACATGAAATATTACTCATATTTACCAAAAAACAGCTTCTTGCATATGCATATTTGTCAATTACTGTTAAAAGAAATACTGCGTATGGACTACCAACGGAAATATGTAAAATACTCTACTAAATTAATCCCTTACTCTAGTAGCAACGTTAAGAAATGTATTACCCGTGACCAATGTACTCAAACAGAACATGTACAAATTGAAGACATTCATCCTTCTACTAATGACTTGACTTTTCGTTGTACTTAATCCATCAAAATATAGATGGTCTAGTCAGCAAGTCGGGCGAATTAATTTTACATTTGCGAACATTAGATAATAATCAGAAAAACTTTCCTATAGATATAATTTGTATTACAGAACACACCATGATTCAGACAGATGTGAGGTCATTGAGAGTTCCTAATTTTGTGATTGGCTCATATTATTCAAGAAAAAGCAGACATGGAGGGTCATGTATACTAATAAAATCAACTTTTAAGTTTAAAAATTTAACAGAAGCCAAGGCACTGAGTATAGTTAATATCTTTGAGTGCTGTGGTATTGAATTGACAGACCATAATATGATGGTAATATGTATTTATAGATCGCCTAACAATATTAAGGAAAACATTGAGTTGTTTTTTGATCAACTCGTGTTATTATTAAACAAAATAGGATTTAAAAATAAAAAAATTATTATATGCGGAGATTTTAATATAAATCGAACTAATACTAGTAACACATCATGTCAGTTTGAACATTTATTGAAAACATACAATTTAAAATTGTCAATAAATGAACCAACTAGGTTGAGTAGAATGACATGTATTGACAACATAGCACATAATATTATAGGATCAAAGTCGCAAGTAATTGATTTTTCTCTTTCCGATCATACTGCCCAGCTACTATCTTGTCCTGTACGGGGAAGTGTCAATATCAAACACTGGTCTAAAATGAAAAGGGACTACAGCAAGAGTAATACTACACAATTTATCAACTGTATAAAAAATCTTAGTTTTTCAGAATGCTTCACATGTACTGAACCGGAAACAGCTTACAATAGTTTCATAGACACAATTAAGTTTTTTTATGATTTGTGCTTTCCAATTAAAAAGGTAAATATTGCAGTTGTAAAAAAGACAAAATGGATTAGCAGGGGCTTAAAACTGTGCGCTAAAAAAAAACGACAAATGTTATGGCGGTATAGACTCTCACCAAGTGTAGAAAATAAAACACAATACAAAAGATACACAAAGATTCTTAGGGATATCATACAAAAAACACAAAAATCACAGAATAACTATTATATTAATTCTGCTAAGAACAAAAGCAGGGCCATGTGGCTAATTATAAATAAATATAAAAGTATGACTCCAAAAGACGAAATTATACAAATTAAATATAATAATTGCTTAATTACAGATCCGAATGACATTGTTGAATTATTTAATGTATTTTTTATTGATGACATAAAATCTAATCCCGATGTAAATTTAAATTCCTATAAAAAAATTACATATAATAAATCTAATTCATTGTTTATGAATCCTACTGACTCTTCTGACATTAATAATATTATAATTAAATTAAAGAACTCTAATAGCACCGGTCACGATGACATACACACTAAAATAATTAAATTAATATCTCAACATATAGCACCCGTTCTCAGTCACATTATTAATCTGAGCATTGAGCATGGAGTGTTTCCTACAAAACTGAAGGTAACCGTGATAAAACCATTACTTAAAAAAAATGATAGGGAGAATATAAATTCGTACAGACCTATTGCATTAATTCCGGTTATGTCCAAGATATTTGAAAAGGTTCTTTATAATAACATGTACAATTACTTTGAAAAGAATAATATATTTACGGAAGAACAATTCGGATTTCGAAGAGGCAAATCAACTAATACTGCACTTTTTCATTTTTTACAGCAGATAATGACAGGGCTGGACAGAAAAGAGTGTATTATATCTCTCTTCATGGATATGACAAAAGCCTTTGACCACGTAGATCACAAAATACTTTTGTTTAAATTAGAAAAATATGGAGTAAGGGGTAAATCACTAGATTTACTAAAATCATACCTCACAGGAAGAGTACAGGTTACAGCGATTAACAAAGTAAACAAAAACACTAGAACTGAAGTAACATTATACTTCAAAACCAAAAATAGTAAAGTATGGTGTGCCACAGGGTAGCATTCTTGGACCATTGCTGTTTTTGATCTACATTAATGACCTCCCAAAAACAATTAACGAGAACATGATTTTTTTCGCTGATGATAGTACGGCTATTTTTACTAAGGACAATAAAAACTTAAGTTACGAAATTGACATAAATAGATCTTTTAAAAATATAGTTGAATGGATGACACAAAATAATTTAAAAATAAACCTAGCAAAAACTAATTACATGACATTTGGGCACATTAATACGAATTTATCATTAAACTATCAAGGAGATATAATAAATGAAGTTGAGGTTACAAAATTCTTGGGATACATTGATTCAGATTTAAAATGGAAAACGCAAGTGCATGAAATATGTAGTAAATTAAGTTCATTCTCATGCGCACTGTACATGCTTAGAAAAGTAGCTAACCAACAGACACTATTAACGGCCTATCATGCTAACGTAGGTTCAATTCTCAAATATGGTATTCTATTTTGGGGCAACTCAGTAAACAAGGAATATGTTCTTAGAGCCCAAAAGAAGTGTATCAGAAGTATATGCGGACTTAAACAAACAGACTCATGTAAACCTTCTTTCCGCAAGTTAAAAATCCTAACCCTTCTTGCTTTATATATTTACGAAGCCGCAATTTATGTAAAAAGTAATTTGAATTAATATGTAAACCTGCTAAGTAAGAGACATAAAAATATACTTCACATTCAGAAATGTAGAACTCAGCAATATAGGAACAGTATCTTTGGAATGAGTGCCAAGATATATAATGAACTGCCTGATCATATAAAAACCTCTCAATCTATTTTCGTATTTAAAGACGTACTCCGAGAACTTTTAATTTCTAAGACTTATTATTCGATTGAGGAATATTTAAATGATAAGAATTTATGACCTATTAATTGTTTATGACATTAATTTATCTTAAGTAATGACAGTTTGTTTAGTTAAGAAATATGTATAGTTATAAAGATTTTGAACATTTTAAAATTTGTATGTGAAAAAATGTAATTTAATTATTTATGTTCTAATTGTTTTTGAGTATATCATTGAGGAATATCTAAGTGATGACAATAATTATCTTTACGAAATGACATTGTTCTAGTGTTTAAATAATAAGGACAGACATTTTAAATTTTGTTAATATTTGGATTTGAAATTTTTATGATAACGTTGACATTTTACCTATTGCATGTATCAAAGTATGTATCTACTAAACCAACATTATTGTACGCCTGAAAAGGCATGTTACGGAAGAGACCTATTTATTATAAATTTATAACAACTCTGTATACCTACGTACCTGTAACAGACAATAAATAAATAAATTGAAATTGAAATTAAGATGGTAATAAAATAATTTTGAAAGTTTGTCCTATTATCTCTTCGCCGATATATGGTAGTACCAAGTTAATCCCGTGGGAATATCATTCAACATTTCAAAAAAGGATTTTTGAAAAAAAAAAGTCGGTTACGGTAAGATTTTTGAATAAGCGGTAAGTACTTGTGATAATAAAATTCGGCTAAACATTTTACATACATACATACCTACATATGGTCACGCCTTTATCCCCGAAGGGGTAGGCAGAGGCATATTATATGCCCACATTTCCCCTTTGTATAATTTGTCCAAATATGTAATACCACCTGCGGCGCTGGAGGTCGTGGGTTCGATTTCCACCGGAGACAAATATTTGTGTGACCCATAAATTAATGTATGTATTTATAAAGTATATAAGTATTAATATCCGTGGTCTGATACCCATAATACAAGCAGGTTATTCCTAGCTTACTTTGGGATCAGGTAGCGTTGTGTGAAATGTCCGTGAATATTTATTAATTGAGGCTGTATCTCATGAACCTTGATAGCTAAAACGTTGAAATTTTCAAAGATGATGTAGGTTTTAGTTTTGCCGCTTTAATAATAATTACTTTTAGTACTTGTTGTTATAACAAATACACCCTACTTCCCGTGATTTTCCGCAACGGAGCCCTCCGTGCGGAAAAAACCGGCCAAGTGCGAGTCAGACTGTAGGACTCGCACTTGGCCGGTTTTTTATATCATTAATATCTACAAGACAAGAAGCGCTCGTGGCCCCGCGTACCCAGCGTTCTGTAAACGATCACAGCAGTAAGCAACTTTCACTACGGCCAGTACTTGGATGGGTGACCATCCATGTGACAACTTGGTGACATTTATTTGAGCGTTTCCGTGCTTCGGAAGGCACGTTAAGCCGATGGTCCCGGTTGCCAGTAAAATGGCAGTCGTTAAGCCAAGTTGAGGGCCTTTTTAGGCAGCTTGAAAACTTTCAACAGCAAGCAGTCACAACCTGCGCCTCTCCATCTCAACACGGCAATACGACTCACCACCTATTACCTGGCACAAATTAAAAAATGAGGTGAAATGTAGGCATATTTATTTATTTATTTATTTAAAACTTTATGCACAAAAATTGTACAAAGGTGGACTTAATGCCATAGGCATTTTCTTCCAGTCAACCTTAGGATGATGCAGAGATGAGTAAGTTAAGGAAGGTGCTCAAAGTTAGTATATGACAATTTGCGATGAACATATCTATTGCATTTACCATACATAAATAAGTATACATACATTATTCAACATAAAAATAAATATATATACCTACACACAAATACATATATAAATATATATGTAATAAATATATATATATACACATATAATAAATACATTACACATATAATAACTATTATTTTAAAGATTCGTTACTGAAATGAGAATGCTTTTCTAAGGGGTACTCGTATAAAGTTCGCGCACTTTATTTTTAAAGGTATTTCGGTTTGTGCACGTTCTGACTTCCATTGGAAGTGCATTCCAGAGGAGGGTTGATTGCACTAGGAAAGATGAATGACTCATACTTGAAGTGTGAGAGGGACAGAGAAGAAGGCGGTTGTTAGTTGAGCGTAAATTTTTATCATGAATTGAACAAAGCAATTGAAGATGAGATGTCAAATACGAAGGAGCATTAGAGTAATTCATAAGAGAAAAGAGCATCATTACCGCACGTAAATTACGACGCTGACGTATAGGCAACCAACCCAATTCAGAACGGTAAACCGAAACATGATCGTATTTTCGAAGATTATAAACGAATCGAATGCAATTATTGAGAAGCCGATCGAGCTTATTGAGTAGATCTGCATTCAGGTCGAGATAGCACACATCACCATAGTCTATGACGGGAAATAAAAGGGTCTGAACAAGCATTGCCTTGGTTTTGGGTGGAAGAAAGTTCTTGAGCCGATAAAAGGCAGGCAGCGTACCAGTAACCTTCTGACATACATTAGTGACTTGAGCTTTCCAATTAAGGTTTTCATCAAGGTATAATCCCAGGTTCTTTACTTTTAGAGTAACTGGAATAGTTCGTGCGTTGTAAGTTATTGACGGCAAATCTACCCCATCCTGTCTACTCAGCATTTGACTAGTTCCGATTATGATGCCTTGACATTTGTCTGGGTTAATGGTAAGTCCAAAGCGTTCACACCAGTGGCCCATGGCATTGAGATCTATGTTTATTTTAGCAATGACTTCCGGAAGATTCTCCACCCTTGCCTGACTATACAACTGCAGATCGTCTGCATACAGATGATACGCACACTGAAGCTCTTGGGTTATGAGGTTAATAAACAAAGAAAACAGAAGAGGAGTGAGTATACCGCCTTGAGGAACACCAGCGTCTAAGTCGCACCAAGTCGATGAATTCTCATCAACGCGAACCGACTGCTGACGACCCCGAAGATAAGATGAGAACCATTCCAATACGTCAGATGAAATCTTCAGATGGGCGAGGACAGATAAAAGGATATCGTGATTGACACAGTTAAAAGCGTTTGAAAAGTCTACTAAGACCAGCACTGTAACTTCACCCTTCTCCATTCCACCCCTGATATCACCTGTTACTTTTAAAAGAGCTGTAGTTGTACTGTGGCCAGCCCTGAAACCAGATTGTAGTGGACTCAGGATGTTATTGAGCCGTACGTATTTAGTCAGCTGACTATGAACACAAGATTCCAGGACTTTTGATAAAAACGGGAGGATAGATATAGGGCGATAGTGACTAGGCAAGGAGGGATTGGAAATTTTGGGAAGAGGAATAACGTGGGCTTTACGCCAAGTGGTCGGAAATTGACCAGACTCAAGGGAAAAGTTAATAATGTAGGAAATGGCAGGAAGGAGCTGGTCAAGAATGGTTGTAATCATACGACGACTTATGTTGTCGCAACCTACTGCTTTTGATGTAATGGTCATAATAATTCTTTTAACTTCACCCGACGTAACTGGAGAAAATTGAAATGGATTATAATTGGGCCCGGCAAGACCGGCCACGAAGCTAACCGTATGACGCTTGGTTAGATCATCAATTTGAGATTAGGTGGAGAAATGACGATTAATGATATCCAACTCAAGTGTCCCAGGCAGCTCCATCTGCCTTGGTCTACCAATGCCCAATGACCTGAGAAACTTCCATATATCAGCTGGTGATGAGGAAGAAATGTTAGTCAAGATATGTCGGCGTTTGGCGTTGCGTATCATCTGGTTACAGCGATTCCTAGCAGTTTTATAAGCGCTCCAATCACATTCCTTACGATGTTTCTTGAATATTCGAAACGCCTTGTCTCTACGTCTCATAGCTTTACGAACCTCATCCGTTATCCACGGAGCTGATGGACGCTTCAACTTGACTTTCCTAACAGGAGCGTGAATGTCGTAAAGTCCATGAACTGTTTCATTAAATACAAGAACCTTCTCGTCAATAGTATCGGCTTCTAGTAGTGGATCCCAGTCAATGACAGATGCGTCATCACGTAGTTTAGTAATGTCCATCCGGCCAAAGCAACGCTTGTGCAGTATTTTGGGTTTATGTTTAGGAGGTTTGAGGTTATATGAGACAAATATAAGGTCGTGATGAGAGAAAGCTGGAGCAAGATACTGACCATGTGAAGAAACAAGAGAAGGAGAAGAAGTGAGGATTAAATCAAGCCAAGTGTCAGGCACATCCACATTATGGTGCGTGGCCTGAAGTGTTAGCACATGAAGACTGGCAGATTCAATTATATGTCGAAGTTTAGCAGCTCTGGTTCGAACCGTAGGTGAGCTGCTCGGAAGAAGGTTAGTATTAAAGTCACCCATGATGATGTGATGCTCATAATCAGACCCCAAAGATTCTAAAGATTCTAAAACCGATTCGATATCAGTGAAATAGTTGACAGTAGGGGGACAATAAACCACGCCGAGTACTATTTTGACACCTTTAACCCATACCTCTAGAAAGAGAAATTCTGCAGTAGCAGAATACTGAGAGGGAGAGGAAGCAATTATTTTAAAGGGAAAATCGCTTCGAAGATATATTGCCACACCCCCTCTCTCCTTGCCCATTCTGTCATTTCGGATAAGTATGAAACCAGGAAGTGGATATGAAGTAGAGTGAAGATGAGGCTTTAGAAAAGTCTCGGAGACCAAAACCGCGTGGACGTTGGAGTCAGCGAACGTTTCAAACAGGTCACTATAATGCCAAGGTATACTTTCTGCATTTATATGACAGACGTTGAGTGACCTGCCGTGTTCCTGCACAAATTTGTTTTTCAGTATATCACCTAGTGTATTCGTTGCCGAGGAAAAGCTAGCATTCCCTGAAAATGAATCCGAATCGTTGACCGAAAAATAGAAAGAATTATCATCCGATACGCTACTCATTAATATAGTAATAAATAAATAATATAAAATAAGAAATAGATATAATATAAATACGGACCCACTAGTATTAGGTAAACAACAACAAAACAAACAAAAATGTACCCACCGGTATACAACAACACTAAAATTGATGCAGTTGTCAATCTCTGCACCACCCGCCAGCAAACTCTCACTAAAGAAAATAAAATGAAAAATTAAAAAGGAACAATAGGTAGGTTGGATGAGTCATGACATTAATAGTAAGTATGAAGCAAAATGAAGTTTAAAATAAAAACATAATTAAGTCAGGCTGTATGGTCGATTGCCATTGCCTACGAGTTTTGATGAAAGTATCAGTGGCTGATGTCAGATTACCAACCACTGTCTGACAGTAGTGACAGTCCTAAACAAATTTAATCTGCTTCGAATTTCGAAAACAGGTGTTACTTGAGACTGGCGTATCGCCATTTTTTAATGATTTAATTTGTATCTATTTATTTTACTGGAGACTGGCAAAATCGTTAATAAACGGAGGGCCATTAATTAAAAGAAGAAGAAGAAGAATCTGCTTCCCCTTTGTTTACAAATCCAACCTGTAACACTATCATTTTTCACTTCTAATGAACATAACCAAATCTAGATATTAAAATTACGTTATATCATGAGAAAAAGCACTAAAAACTTGGAAAACAATTATTATCTAACGAAATAACCAAAAAGACACAGTTCACTAATTTAAGTTCGTATTCATAGAAGATGACGACTTGGGATACTTATCTGTAAGTCTGTCGAGCTGCTCTGGAGTAGTGATTCTGTGTCTGTTGCCATCACGTGTTCTCACCATAACAACACCGTCCTGAGTCCAGCAGCAACGCATCCCAAAGTGCAGACGCGCCTTTGTAAACACTAGCTGTCGCGATCTGGTCAAGAACTCCTTCACTGTAACAGCGCACCCTTTAAGCTTAGTCTTAGCGTTCCACACTAGCGACTTCACTGTCATTGCACTAAATCTGACAAGAATGGGACGAGTACGGCCAGCACTAACAGCTCCAAGACGATGACAGGATTTTATTGACTCAGCTGTGATCTCCTTCAAGGCCATTTTACTCTGAAGAATCTCAACAATTCTGCTTGTGCAGTTCTCCCATTCAGCTTCAGGAATACCGGAGAAAACAAGGCCCTTCCTACGCTGCCAAGAATCCACCATATCAACAGACTTGGCACATTCCGCTATCTGCTTGCGTAGTAAGCCAAGAATGTTATAAATCAGTTCACGGAATGTGCGAAACTCCTCGGCAATCCTGGCCACAGTGTCTTTTGAAGAACCGCTAATATTTAATTGTGCATGCAGCTCATCCATTCGCCTGCTGAAACTCTCCTCCAGGGTCTTCTGTGCAGTCTGGATATCTTCAAGATGTTGTGACATTGTGCTTGTTTGACAACAAAGTTGATTATATTCAGCAATTAATGTTGTGATATGTGAAAAGTTCTGAAGCTGGCAGGTGGTTTCAAATTAGTGCATTAGGATGTCACATATATTGTCACCAATGTGAGTACACTTTATCTGCTAACTATAGATCACTAATTACTAAAATAATTTGGTAAAATTACTTTAAAATCAATTAAATTTAAATCTGTAAAATTTTCTTTGTGTTAACTTTTTCACACCTACCGCCCAAAAAAAGATATAATATGCCTCTGCCTACCCCTTCGGGGATAAAGGCGTGACCATATGTATGTATGTACTCGTATTATCTACGATACATACCAGTCACAGTACGAAATGCATAGTTTAGTTACTACCAATGAGATAATGTCTACAGCCCGTTCGCTCCAAGTTTGCTACTGGCTTTATGGCTGGTGTAGAGGCTTAGTAGGGCTTAGTAGGGAAAGCGGCCGGCAAACTTAGAGCGAACGGGAAGTATGTACTTATTTTTAAAAAAAGAAAAGATCCATGACCCGTTCCTTGCATTCGATATTTAAAACTTGCAGCTGCCTGTCAGCACAATATAAAGACCGTCACATACGTACCTAACTATAATTTTAATGAATATGAAACATAGCAAGGCAAATTACGACATATCTTCTAACTAAATTTACGAGAGTCCGCACACGGAGCTATAACAAATTTCTATGCGCTCAACAAAATATATCGACAGATTATATCTCGATATATTTTAAAGGCGATTGTGTAGACCGAGTGAGATTAAAAATATATTAAAGTTGAACTCCTGTGTGTATTACTTGCTATAATATAGTATAATATAATATAATATAATAGTCAATGTCCCGCGGTTGCACCGGCGTGGTTCCCGTTTCCGTGGGAATACGGGAATAAAATTTAGCATAAGTCACCTGAGCTTTCATCAAAACAATAAAAGAATTATCCAAATCGGTTCAGTACTTTTGGGCATATTCAATGCAAAAAAAACTAACATACAAACAAACAATCAAATTTTTCTTTTTATAATATTAGTAGGTATAGGTATCTCGATATGTTAATATATTATAGCTACGTCTGTGACAGGCTTAACACTGACAGCACAACCAGGCGGCATAACCTAGGCCCGTCCACATTGAATGTTACATGTTCGACACGATTACACACTACACTAGTCGATGAAATGACACAAATGTGGACCCAGCATTTCAATTGTGACTTCTGAACTACAATGCAAAATGAGTTTTATCATGCCCAATTCACACGTTATAGAATTTTGTTTATTTTCATTCTTCAAAACACCCCCGCGTTCATCAATATGATACTCCCAACTTGCCCGAAGTAAGTCTAAGTGAATTTGTGTACTTCTAATACAACATTCAAAATTAATAACGCAACGTCTCAGAGAAGCACACTGCGTATTAATTTAACATTAGCCAGATTTGCTCCGCCTAGCTACTGTAAACTATAGTCTGTTACAAGTTTGTCGTTACATTATCAAACTACATGCATCGCTTAAACATAATTTACATAGTTCTATTGCTTATTCTATTTCAAAGTTCCTGTTTACTTATACTGCTGCTAATGTTCAAGGTTGGAATATTGAAACAAAACCCCAGAAGTTATATCCCACGGTGTCTAAACTTTTGAAGATTGAAGTAATTTACATCGTAAGCAATTAGTATTGCATATTTTAGTAGTGGTAACCATTATTGTTAAATGACTGTAATTGATTGTAATCTTTTGTATAAAATTAACGCTTAATTTTGTAAAAGTGTAACAATTATAAGTTAAAATAAAATATCCGCAATTAAGTCGAGGTAATTCTGAACTGTCTAGCTAGACTGTCTATTTATACTGTCGAATGACGACACTTGGTGAAACTTGCTACACATAGCTAGTATTTTATCTAACTTGATGACATTTGGAAAACACTACTACATCTATTTGTAACTAAAAATAAAACTGTTTTTCTTTAGTTAAAGATAACGTATTTTTCTGTATCTCTTTAAAAGAAATGTTTTATATTGATGTGCAATAAAACCTATTCTGTTCTCCCTAATTTTGAGGAAAATGTTGTAACTGGTATTTTAGAATGTTTGCACCTATACCTACATTAAGAAATTGTTAATATTTAATCAATATCCAGCAGTTAACTTTTGATAATACCGTGAGGCGAAACCGGTCTGGTAAATTAATAAATATTATAGAACAGTCGTGTCGTTTTCCAATATGTGTCTAGACTGCCACATTGCTGAGGTCTTGTGTTCGAACCTCGGATTAGAAAAAATATTTGGGTAATTTACAAATATTTTTTACGGCACATACTACAAATATTCTTACGGCACAATCTACAAATATTTTTTACGGCACAATCTACAAATATTTGTTACGACATGTCAAATGACGAAACACAAAAATATTTTTTCTATTTTAAATATTTCGAAAATAAGTTACACACTAAAAGGCTTTTTACACATATTATAGTACTACACTATTTTGTCTATTTCAGGCGGTTGATGGCTGAACGAATCGTCTCCGGGACTCGTTGGATTTGACCAAAGCCTCTGTCTACATCAAGATCTCTATTGGAAAAATGCTATTTCTATGTAAATGGCTATTTTTGACCGTTGTTTCAATACAAACCGATTTATTCACTCAGCGTGGGCTTTTGTGAGATTCCAATTGTGTTTCTACTCAAAATAAAATGTAATTACACACGCAGCCATGTCGTTTAAATATTTTTTTGAAATGTTTCGTCTTTTTAGACACGTTTAATATAAACGCAAAGCAGCATTTAAAGCAATTCAAAGTATTTTTGTGTCTGCAAAAAAGAACGACGTGTTTGATTATTTATTTCCAACATATTTTGTAATAAATTAAAATAATGTAGAAAAGCTGATAGACACATCACAAGTAATAAACAGTGACCGAATTTCATGCGGGCAAAGCCACCAGCATCAGCTAGTAATATAATAATCTCAAGTGAGAATAACCTTTAGTTTGTTAAATTTAAAGACAATATAAGAAACTATTTTATTTTTCAAATATCATGTCCAGCTGTGTTATAGGACCGCAATCTCTAAATTTTGCAATGAATTTCATATTGAGATCATAATCTCATTAGTTTCAGCCATTAACTAGGTTCTATCTCAAGGTGTTCCGCTCCTGTTATGAGTTTATTGAACCAAAATGTCGGCTATAATTGGTTCTCTTGCAGGTATGTTGCAGTGTACTTACCTACTATGTTAATTACCACAGTTTGAGTCTACAGTATACTCTACTGCAGGCATTTACCTACCTACTTGTATGTTGTTTAGAAGATTGAATATCAAAATTGCGGTGCAGCTGTTGTATAAAGTGTGAATGGATTTTCATTATAGCGTTTAAGTTTAGAATTAAAGATTAGTACTCCTGCATCATCATGATTTGAACATACCCTTTATACATTCATGCTTTTATAGGGAGAGGGTTGAAAAGCTGGTCAGCTTTCAGGAAGAGAGAGAGAAATGAAAAGATTGAATTTAAAATGTAAATAATTAGTAGTTTATTAGAATTGAGCACTTGGGGGTCGTGGGTGTGGCAACTTCGGGCAGCAAGTACGGTTTCCGAAGGCCTTCGCAGGGTTCGACTTATCTTGTGGCTCCAGGATGTCGATGCAGTCCGCCAGGTAGCCGTGTCTTCCACAATTTCGGCCGGCACGGTATGCCCAACCCGCAGGGCGGATGTTCGCTCGTAGAACTCGAAGGGTGGATTTTACCAACCCGTAGGGTAGACGGTTTCTTGGACCCGTAGGGTGAATGTTCCTTCGTGGAACCTGAAGGGTGGACTTCTTGAACCCGTAGGGTGGACCCTGGAATGTTCCATATGACGGGTTAGCTGGAACCCTTTTTCCCGCCCATTGCTAAGACAGCCGACCACTGTTAAACCATTTGGGAGTCGGTTGCCTTACAATGGTTGGTTCTATCCTAAGTTTACAGAGACCTTTTTTTTCACACCCCTGTAATCTACCCTCCCATAACAGGGTCGACCAACAGCCGTTAATTTTCACTATTTTAAAATCTAGAATCATAATAATTAATCTAACTCACCCAATGATGGGGTCTTCTATTTATAGCTATTTGCTCCTTATCCTTGACAAATATTTACGAGGATATTTGCGATGATATAAACGATTATTTTTAAACTGATGTGATTCTCACAATTTCCAATTACACTGATACGTTCGTGATCTATTTTAAATATTAATCTGGCGGTCCTCCTGCATTGACGCAATGCCTTATATATCAATGAAATAGCGCCTCTAGTGGCACCGCTCGAAACTACTCAATCGTCAAGACCGTATCACTGCCCATAGCTTCCGTCGTTGCGACACTAACTCGGTAGATGGCGCTTTCATTTATTAATCTAAGTTTTCATTTTAAAACCCCTAACGTTGAACCCCTATTTGCACCCGTTGTTTCACAACGTTACATACTCCCCCTCCCCAGTGAGCGTTTGACGTACCCTAACGCGTCAAACGCTGCGTTCGTCCTCGAACGCCCCTAATATAATACCTACTACTCGTCTATGTGTGTGTGTATGTTAGTGTGTTGTGTGAATGAGGTGATGCTGGGTGTAGCGAAGAGTCGGCCTTAACTTTAATGAAACCAACTCGCAGGATGTATTTAGGTGATTCTGAAGGATCTTATGGGACAGAAAGAGAAAAGACGTATTTGAGGCTTTGGGTTGAAGGTTCAGGTAATACGCACCGCCTGAAAGTGGTGTGTGTATAATAAGGCTTTTTGCTGAAGGCTGGGATTTATACAACCGTCCCAGAGAAGAACATCCTACTAGGGCTCGTGTAACACTTCCGACTCATAGGATGGACTATCCCCCAGGGCAAGCCTCTAGCTTCCGAGTGGTAGGAGTAGCCATATGACGAAAATAAAGATAACGGTGATCTACACCTACGACTGTTAGGGCAAGACAAATGCTGCCAAATAACAGTCCACCATATTTCTGTTCGGGTAAGCCTCATGCTTCCTCGTAACAGTACTAAACCTACACCATAAATCTGTTCGGGTAAGCTTCATGCTTCCTCGTAACAGTAACCTACAACATAATTCTGTTAGGGCAAGACCATGCTGCCAACTAACAGTAAACGACGAACTCTGTTAGGGATAGACTCATGCTTCCAACTAACAGAAAACTCCCAACTATACCAAGAAACAGAAAAGTGATAGAAATAATTTACTTGCAGAATCCTCCGTGATGCTAATTAACCCCTATGTCCCCATGACGAACACGGCATGTGTTTGTCACTTTGTCATGTGTAGTTACTTGAAAGTCGTGTGTAATGTGTAGTGTCCCTATCTAATTGCTAGGCTATTTAGCCCTTTAACAAAATAACATAAAAAAACTAAGTGCTTATTTGCAATCTTAGTAGCAATAACAAAAGCTAAGTGCTTATTCGCAATCTTAGCAGAAGAATGTTGACTATGACTATTATGTCAACCCTAATAAATAACTAAGATAAATGATCTTTGGCCATTATGCCAAATATCTAAAAATATGGTGCCCTTGTTTGCCACCATGTCAGTGTAAAATGTATCTGCGTGTTTAAATAAATGATATGTATGTATGTACGTATGAAATCTCCCTTGTGTAAGTTTTGTTTTGCTTGCGCGTCTAATGTTGACGTAATCATGTTGATGCAAACGTGTTATTCATCGTTGCATCTAAGGCCAGTGTCACACTACATTCCATGCCATATGATAACCCGTCAGCTTTGGTCGGGAACCAAAACTTAAGACCTTTGAGTCACTTTCTCTAATCTACGAAAGTGACTCGCCTGTAACCAGTTTGACTCTTACTTCCGCCTTTGGGAGTCACACAACATGAAGTTCAAGTGTCACTATGTAAACAAACAACCAAAAAAAAACTGCTTATGAAGTGTTTGGAATTGTGTGTGAAGATAAGTGTGATGAATATGTGATGACCATCTACTACCTAATTATTATGTAAGTGTAATTGTGAAACTTCCGCATGATAACATGTATGCGTGTAACATGACATGAAATGTGGTACCTATATGCCACCTAAGTATTAATATTATATTACTGTGTGCTAACACCCTTATATTTTCCAAAAAAATAATTATCAAAAACACTATTGTGTAACTGTTCTGATGTACTATATAGACTATTATCAAACGCGTCTTAGCGTGGTCTTAGTGTGGTACATTATGTGCCACCGTTGAACCAGGTTCCTCTCCCCGGATCTTAACTTCATATGCAAGTTCCGCCTTTGGAAGTGATGTGAAATTTGATTTGAATGCCATTGTACTGACTATTTCAATTGCTATTGCCGGGAATCTTTAGTGATGATGATTATTTACCAATATCTAGTGTATTTATCTGCTACTTATTTTATATGAAGTGTTAATTTTATGTAAACAACGAATGTTCGCTATATTCGCTAACGAATTCTGTTGTAGTGAACGACGGCCCTTATCGTTGTCTGTTTACGTATTGTTGAATGTTAAGGAATGTGAATATTTTTCGATTCACCCGCCGAATAACGAAAAATAAATTCTACTTTTTAGGGTTCGTTGAACCGAATTATAAATTGAACCTTTATAAAACTTAGTATTTGCTTTAGGAATTACTTAAGTTTGGAAGTGTTTCTTTTTAGGGTTCCTTCACTCAATTAATAGATTGGACCCTTCTAGAAATTAATTGTCTGTCTGTCTGTCTGTGTGTTTAATGTAATCTAATCCGACGCAGTGAGTAATGAAAGTGAAGTGTGTGATGATGGGTTGACGAAATTTACTAAATGTTTTTCAGTTTTGCACGAATAATGCAATTTTCTACGCTGCTATTATTTTTATTGAAATGTAACTATTTTCACGAACGTGGTAAGAGTTAATTGTATATTGACTCGTACCAACTATTTTTTTTTTTTAAATAGTTATTTACTACTACGGAACCCTTAAATATTTCGAACTGTGTTAAAACGATTCGCACTTGGATGGTTCTGGAAATAATCTGTATCGTAGTAACTAACTTTTTTATGTAGATTGTTCCTTACCACTACGGAACCCTTGAATATTTCGAATTGGTTGAACACCGATTCGTACTTGTACGATTCTGGAAATATTCTGTATCAGACTGTTGGTGTCCGGAGTGTATTTTATTCACTTCCACCCACAGTTTATATGGAAAAAAAAAATTTCTTCTAATATCGAGCTAGTAAATCAACTTACTCGTAAACGTTATGAAAGCAACATCTGCCGTTGTTTATTTAGAACCCGAATCAAAGTTAATAGTTTACTATTGTTTTTTGGCAAGAATGTTTTCGCTGCGTAATCTACGTTTGGAATGTTTTTTTCTTACAGTTGTATTTCAGTGTATCAGAATTCGACGTAATTCGAAAAGTGAATCAATTATGAATCTTTTATAAATTTACGTGAAGTGAAATTCGTAAAATCTTTGTTCTAACGTTTTACTAGCGTGAAATTTCAATAGGGATTGTTACCCAGAAGTGTGATTATCGGCTGTTGGTCTCGCTGTAAATTCACATATGGGAAATACAACAAAATAATACACAAATTGAGGCGGTTTGACGCCGTACAAAAATAAAAATTGTGGTGGTGATATCCTGTGACTACTTTTTACGATGAATATAGGCAATACAAATCACTTACTAATATTAATGTAAGCGTTTCAAATGTGAAGTTTTACTTCAGACTTTAATAAAGTAATATTTAAAATTGGAACAAAACAAAAAACTTTTACTTGAAATTTACTTAAAATTTTTCCACCATAAAATTAATATCTGAGGGTGTGAAAAATAAATTGGGGACCGTTAAAATTTGGCAAAATTACAATTTATGTTGAGAAAAAATTCAAATTTTGCCTTGTTCTTGATTATGCCGAAATCTGTCTAAAATCACTAAGAAACACACAAAATAAGCCGGAAAGAACAAGTTGGCAGCAGAGGTCAGGAGAGCCAAATTCCTGGGTAGTTATGATAATTTGGAGGGAAACTACCCCGCTAACGGGCACTCTTAAGACTATTTTACACAAGTTGAATATCTTATAATTATGACCTCCCGACTCCCGTCGGAAATCGCTTTCTCGCTACCCGAAACCACGATATGGGCGCCACTGAAAAGCTGGTAGCTTTCAGGAAGAGAGAGAGAAATGAAAAGATTGAATTTAAAATGTAAATAATTAGTAGTTTATTAGAATTGAGCACTTGGGGGTCGTGGGTGTGGCAACTTCGGGCAGCAAGTACGGTTTCCGAAGGCCTTCGCAGGGTTCGACTTATCTTGTGGCTCCAGGATGTCGATGCAGTCCGCCAGGTAGCCGTGTCTTCCACAATTTCGGCCGGCACGGTATGCCCAACCCGCAGGGCGGATGTTCGCTCGTAGAACTCGAAGGGTGGATTTTACCAACCCGTAGGGTAGACGGTTTCTTGGACCCGTAGGGTGAATGTTCCTTCGTGGAACCTGAAGGGTGGACTTCTTGAACCCGTAGGGTGGACCCTGGAATGTTCCATATGACGGGTTAGCTGGAACCCTTTTTCCCGCCCATTGCTAAGACAGCCGACCACTGTTAAACCATTTGGGAGTCGGTTGCCTTACAATGGTTGGTTCTATCCTAAGTTTACAGAGACCTTTTTTTTCACACCCCTGTAATCTACCCTCCCATAACAGGGTCGACCAACAGCCGTTAATTTTCACTATTTTAAAATCTAGAATCATAATAATTAATCTAACTCACCCAATGATGGGGTCTTCTATTTATAGCTATTTGCTCCTTATCCTTGACAAATATTTACGAGGATATTTGCGATGATATAAACGATTATTTTTAAACTGATGTGATTCTCACAATTTCCAATTACACTGATACGTTCGTGATCTATTTTAAATATTAATCTGGCGGTCCTCCTGCATTGACGCAATGCCTTATATATCAATGAAATAGCGCCTCTAGTGGCACCGCTCGAAACTACTCAATCGTCAAGACCGTATCACTGCCCATAGCTTCCGTCGTTGCGACACTAACTCGGTAGATGGCGCTTTCATTTATTAATCTAAGTTTTCATTTTAAAACCCCTAACGTTGAACCCCTATTTGCACCCGTTGTTTCACAACGTTACAGGGTATACAGAGGCGTTATGTACCACATCCTCCTCTTTCAACCTTTAAATTGTCTTCCAATTGTATTTAATTCTTAGTTTCTTTCTTTATTTTTTTTCTAGGTCTAACCCTCTGAATAAAAGAATTGTTATCTTATTGTATGAATACAGAACTATCACAATGCATAATTTTTCCATAACAATATTGGTAACGTTCTCAACTTTCAGTCATTATAGAAGATATTTCTAACTATATTGAACAATTTGCTTTAACTTAAGCCTCACAAAATTCGTTTATCGTACAAGCACAGAAGTAGTATTATATCTAAGGCAGATGTTCTTTTATAAGATATGAGATAGGTTCGGCTTTACTTCAGCTGAATTGAGGAAAAGCTCAAATAGAACTAAGGGCGAAGCGTGTACGAGATGAAAGTATAGAGCGATTGATACGAATCAGTTTCGGCACATGTTACCGCTAGATAAGACTTGGGAATTATCTTTTAATTAAATAAACACAACACCTTGGCCCTTGCCAAAAAATTGTAAAAGTTGTAAATGTTATAGAAGTTCTATTACATTAACACGTCCCATACATAAGTAATTAACTGAAATTAGATAAAATTATATTGCTTTTAGATAATTTGGAAGAATGACTTGATGTTATTGAATACAGTGTTGGATGAAGGTAACAAATATTTCTCACTCGGTACTAACATAGTGACCTTATAATGCGGTAGGTCAGCCATACAAATCTTACAGTTACAGGTACCCATGACAGAACTTTGGTCTGAACAAAATTTTTGGAAATACTTCCAATAAAGATTTTGCTCTGTTATGGAAAGATCCTGAATGAAACTTACAGTAATATTAGCTCATACATCAGAATATAACACAGGCTACTTTTTATCCCAGGGACAACTTCCTCTGAAAAAACAAGTACAAGAACTCGCACCACACGGGCGGAATCACGTGAATTAGCTAGCACACAAATATAATAAATAACAAATCTTGTTTCCAGCATTACAAGATATTGCAGCGCTCTGTCTGTAATTTAGTGACAAATGGAGTCACGTACGGCGCGGCGCTAAGATAGTGGCAATAATAATATATCACGTATAGAACTTGGAATTGATCTGTTTTAACTATTGTATTGTGTACCCACATCTCTGACGTTTTAAGTAGCTAGCCATATAGCATGATTCATCTCATTTTTCTTTTTACGTGTAGAAAACCCCTAATGGATGCTATCCGGACTCTTACCGGCTACCGACTTAAATCACATGATGCCCTACCACTACCTAGGGCCACGAGTAAGCCATTGGAAGGATGTATAAGGATTACCACCAGACTTTGGCTAGCACCGGGGCCTCACCTAGGAGGTTCGGGTACTATCCCGCTTCTTTGAGGGTTGTTCAGGTGTTATCCCGCTTCTTGGCGCGTGAGTGAAACTCTCATGCACGCTTCTGTCTTGGGCCTGCTTGCATACGTCTTTTCTTCCTGCATTCTTAATACTATTACGTCTGCATGTGTTTTTCTTTGTATACAAAACAAGAACTAAATAGATATAGATGAACAAAATCTGAAAAACACTGACTTAAAAAAGAATGTCTCAAGTAACCTCATTGAAATGTAATCAGAAGAAAAATTGGAGGAGGAAATCAATTTTCCTTTTATACCAATTTAGAGACAAGAAAATTAGATCCATATCCAATAGAAAAGGGAACTACCGCTCACACATGGGAGACTGTTCCTAAGATAGGTGTGCACTCACCTACCATAGTGTTTATTACCGACTAGAAATAAGACTATTATCAATTCTATGACATATTCTATACATAGACTAAATCTGTACCAAATTAAATAAAGGTGCCTATGCTTTATACACTCTCTCAAGGACAGTCAATGTTTCCACGCTCTTATCTGTATATTATGCTTATGTGGAATCAACTTTAAGATATGGAGTAATTTTTTGGGGAAATTCCACGGATTGGGAGGTTGCATTTAGAGCACAAAAGCAATGCGTTAGAGCAATGATGAGAATTAAAAGGACAGAGAGCTGCAAGCCTCACTATAAGGCCTTGAAATTATTGACCTTACCAATTCTTTATATTTTAGAAATAGCTGTCTTTGTAAAAAAGAATTTACACCTTTTTGAAAACTTGAATAGTAATAGGAATAAACATAAAATACGTACAATACCTAATAGGACGGCTCTTTTAAATAAAAGTGTTTATTGCATGGTATCCAGAGTGTATAATAAACAACCAATGCAGTTATGTAAAATAGAAAAATTTCATATATTTAAGCAAAGACTCAAAAATATACCTACTTCTTTATAAAACATATTACAATATACAAGATTTTTTTAACGACAATAATATTCAAATAACTGGACTAAATGTAATTATCTCTTACCCTATTTTTATTTTGACTCGCTGACATTAATATTACTTGATTATTTAAAGGGCTATTTATTTGGATTAAAAATGTATTACGTTGAAGCATATGCATGTTATATAATAATATTTGCATACCTACGGGTGGAGGATGGAAGTCTTAACACCATTGTAACCCATTTTCGCAAATAAATTAATGATGATGATATGTTTGCCAATAAAATCAAGACATTAGAAACTATTAGTAAATCCATTACTCGATACTATAGATTACCTATTAATGTGTCTACAATCTAAGGAATTTGAACAACAGCAGAACAGAAACTAGTAATTCAGTATACTGCAATATTATAAGTTAAAATAACATTTATTAAAACCACACGAACTTTATGTCGGAGTTTCTTTTCAAATGCCAAGTTACTTTGATGTTTATTACAAAGCTACAAAAATTCTTAGTTGGATGGACGATATGAACATAAAAATATACTTGAGCTTGTTACAGACTTTCCTTGATCACGTACAAACATATAACAAAATGAAACTCTAAGTGAATCATGCTACGTGTTAAGGCGGAAGGGCACAAGGAGTAATTTATTTTTTCATACAGAAAAACTCTAAGACTCTTCACCGTACTCCTAACAGTGGGATAATTCAGGGTTTTTATCGAAAAGTACATCGTTAGGTCGAGAGAGCTAAATTCGAACAAATTAGAAACATTCTGAAATTTCTATTAACAAGATTGGTTTGTGGGTTCGGTTAAAAATTCTTTTTTTTTTTTATACTACTTAGGTGGCAGACAAGCTTACGGCCCACCGGAAGGTTGGTAACCGTAGCCTATAGACGTTTGCAACACCAGAGGGGCTACACACGCGCTGCCGACCCGGGCGCAGGTTGTGACGACCCACAGTTGAAATTTTTCAAGCCGCCTGTAAGGCCTTCAACTTGGCTTAACGACTGTCATTTAATTAAATTAACATACATACATACATATACTCACGCCTCTATCCCCGAAGGGGTAGGCAGAGGCCTATACCGGCCCACATTTCACCGTGTACAATTCGGTCCCACGTAACAGGTGGTGAGCCCATCGCCGTGTTGAAATGGACCGCCGCCGTCAGAGTATTTTAAATTAAATTAAATTCATTTAAATTTCAATTAGAGTGTAGTTTCAAGTTGTTTTTAACTTCATTTTCAGAACTCGTTGCTTATAATATCTGCCAACTCCATTACCAAGTAATGGAAATGTTTTTGTAATGTATGATATTTCGTCTATTTTACACTTCTTTTTTATTAAACGTTTAAAATTATGTATAGCTTACACTCTGACTTATAGAATTCGAGACGTCGGTGGATGTAAGTTATAAGTATTTCACGCGAAGTCCCGAATTCTATAAGTATGACTGTTAAAAACTGCGATAGTTCAAAAATAACTCTCATTGTGAACTGAAAATGTCTCATTGTGAACACCTACAAATATTTATATGCAAAAGTAACAATGTCTGTGTGTACGCTTACACCTCCAAACCACAGAACTGAAACTCATGAAGGTACAGACTAATATCACAGCCGACAGATCATAGTAGGTTTTATCTCTTTATACTGTGCTACCTGTGTGTAATATACCTACTAGATCTTGGGATATTTTATTGCGCGTTTCTTTTAGATGCAAGCTGTAGCTAGTATTGTTATGATCTATCTTGCACTTAGCCTTTCGTACTTTAATTACTTATCTGTTTTCTCTTCTTGTCTTCCACGGCATACGCCCATAAATTCTGTTTTATGACTTTTTTTTTATTCATAATATTATTTTGACCGATAGTTTTTCTTAGAATCTTTTAATCATTATCTAAGATAGTGTCACGCGATCATACTTGTAAATTATTTTAGTGCCATTTTTACAGTCGCAGACCAGTTTACGGCTCTTGATTCGGAGTTACGAACTTGAGCGAAATGGACATAAATTTCAGTTAGGTAGTAGTATAGATAATACACCAATCACAAAAGTTGTTATGGTCAAATACCTACTTTTTATCACAGGAGGTAGAGCTGAGGGTCGTAGTTTAAATGTCTATGTCCACTTTCCGCTATGTACAGCATCATAGATTTGACATCAATATCTTACGTAGTATTGTATTCCCTTTGATCTATACTTATAATAAATCTGTAGAAGTGAAAATTCTGTACATTGAAAATATAAAAAAAAAAATAGCGGGGGGTGTTACTAGACCGACACCGAACCCAAAAATATGATTTAAAATTTTTTTGTCTGTCTGTCTGTCTGTCTGTCTGTCTGTCTGTCTGTCTGTCTGTTTGTTCAGGCATCACGCAAAAACTACCGGTTCGATTACGATGAAACTTGGTATAATTATTCTTTAATATCCTGGGCACCACACTGGGTACTTTTTATCCCGGAAAAGTATACTTATTATAAAATAAAAAACGAACTTAAGTTGTATAAAGTTATTATCAATTAATGCTTAAACGGTAAATGGTACGATGATGAAATTCAGCAAGAGCGTTGTTTGTTACAATTTGAAATAAGTAATATTACCATTTTTGCAAATTCCACCTCCAAAGGTATAAAAAAGGAGGGTCAAGTTTGTATGGGACAACGCGATTCCTTGGTCCGATCTGCTTAAAATTTGGCATATAGCATTATTAGCATAACTGATGGAAGACGTGTTCCTTATTTTATTGAAATTTATACTTTATCGACCTAAAAAGGGAATGTAAATTATTTTGGAGCTGATTTTCTCCGGAGTTGATATCAATACTCCTTAAATACTCTTATTTTTGATTTAAATTACTTTTTATTTTGACACATTTGTGGATGTTCAATCCGAATGACATTGTCATATTCATGATTTTGCTTTAAAGTACTATCGTAAATATTGTTGTTATTTTTTTTAAATTTTGTATATAAATATGTGAAAGAAGAAGAAAATTCGAAGATGGCTAGCCAGGAATAATGAAAGACCACGCTTCAAGTAGTGTCCACTGTGCATTAGAATGAAAGATGTCAGCAGCCCTAAGCGACTGGTCATGGAAGGTATAAACTTTATTATATAGTTCTGGCTGCATTCGGTGCAGGACACAGACTCACTAAGTCTTTGTAAAATACGGGAATGGCCTCTACGAAGATCACATTTGACAAGTAAAAAGAGCCATTAAAATGAACATGAACACCTAGCAGATGAAATTTCCATCGTTATTAAGTTAACAGGTCTTGGTTGGACCATCTGTATTATGAGGACAAAGTCCATCGTAGTTCGGTTTTCCCATACGTTGTAGGCTTACAGTATGACTGGGACTACCTGAAGAAGGAACTAAGTTACGATGTCAATTGCTTAGAAGAGAATTTGAGTCAAGTAGTAGTCCAGCCAATGAATTAAGAAATGTATTTAATGAATAAATTTACATAACTCATATAATATGTTTTATGAATTTGTTAATCAGAACAACTATTATAAATATGCGAATATTTGTGAGTGTGAATGTTTGTTACTCTTTCACGCTGTAACGGCTGAACGGATCTGGCTGAAATTTGGTACCTACAGAGATAGGTTAGAGACAGTGTAGGAACTAAATTTCACGCAGGCGAAGCTGCGGGCATCAGCTAGTATATAAATAAATAAATAAATATTCACGGACATCTCACACAACGCTATCTGATCCCAAAGTAAGCTAGGAATAACCTGCTTGTGTTATGGGTATCAGACCACGGATATTAATACTTATATACTTTTAAATACATACATATTATACATAGAAACACCCAGACTCTTGAGACAAACATTTATGGGTTACACAAATATTTGTCTCCGGTGGGAATCGAACCCACGACCTCCAGCGACGCAGGCGGTATCACTACCATCTGCGCCACAGAGGCAGTCAACTAAAAAGAAAAAAATAAAGACTCTTAGTCTCTGAGACAATATATGCTTTGTCAACGATCAGAGCAATGACTAATGGATCACACTCTATAGCATCCATAGCGTTCAAACGAACTTCTTTATACTGATATTAGAAACAGAAAAAGATATAATTGTTTGTTTGTATCGAATAGGCTGTGAATCTAATGAACCGATTTGAAAAATTCTATCACTGTTGGAAAGCTACGTTATCCCCGGTAAACTTAGGCTATATTTTATTCTCATGTTCCCACGACAACGGGAACTGCGCGGGCAAAATTGGCTTTGACGTCTGTTAGTATGTAAAGTACGTTTACATCACAAAACCACCTACACCTTCGAACTAGCGTCATAATACAGAACTTCATTGTTGTGAAACTGCATATACAATTACGATAAGGATTGAGTGAATTACGAAGACTGCAGCCGGAGGATGCAAAGAATACAACTTGATAATTAACTTTGATCTATTTAATCAAAGAAATTACAATTTACAATTAAAATTAAAACTAAATTAGCCTACGTCGACAATCGGTCGATGCTGTACCAAAAGTGACGCCTCTATCGGGTGCACCTACTTATAAACTATAAACGAGCCCGTCGTGTCCTGAAGGAATGTGCGATTCTTCCTGGCGCTTGTCAACCCATATTGCGTGATGATATATTAACGTGGGATCTTTCTGATTTTGAGAGGTCTGGCGCGTCAAGTGTCCGGGCCGATCGATAAATTAGGCCCTTTGACCCTATGCGTTGACAGATGCAGGTGAAGACGTCTTATCTTGAGATTTCAAGTGTACCGGCCGATGCAAATTGGTCTATCAACCCTAAGTGTTGACATTGACAGATGATGGTGGGAACGATTACGTAACACCTCCCCCCCATGGAACAGCAACTATTTCGAAATCTTCAGTGGTAGAGATGATGAAATATTGCTGCGGTTAACTCTTATCTTGTTGAGTTGGGACATAATGCTGCTTGTAGTGATATCTTCGGTATTGATAGAATACAGATTTTCTAGATCATTTCAGTGTAAGATGATCGGTTGTTTGCTAGATATTTCAGCTTCTTAATCTTCTCAGCTACTTCGGTGTTAGAAATAATATATAGAGCTTGTTTGACGTTGCTGTAGATTATGAACTCAGGACCAATAGTTAAATAGCTTAAGTTTTGGAGAAATCTTTAAATGACTTGCAGGACGAGTAAAGTTGCTAGCTGGTTCACCGTAAATCTTGTAGTTCATGTTCATGCAGAGATACATGGAGTTTACCTTCGGGCATTCAGCCTCTATGTACCTAGAATCTTGTCCAGAAATCGCCATGACAGGTAAGGAAGGTAAGAGGATTACGTTGTGTAATTTAGGTCTAATTTATAACTTCCACAGGATGGGGATTAGAGGAATTAGTAGGTAACTAACAGGTTGAGGATTTTATCAAATTAATTATCTACACAATATTACCTACCTATGTAATAATATTTTAAGTAGTATATCTAGTTTCCAATTCAAATGGAATAAATCCTATATTAGCATATCCTAGAGTTACTTATAACATATTATGTAAGTTCATTCAGATTACAACTTAAACTTTTTAACAAAATTCTACTCAGAGTCCGTCTGACGCCAAATTGACTATTACCTAGATCTCAAGACTCGTGAGGTCTAATAAATTTCAATTGGAACACAGACAACTTCAGTTCAAGAACTAAAAAACACTCTAGGCTAGAAGCACGATTACTGATAAAATTCTCGATAGATTTTTGGTGTTGAAAATACCTCGATTTCGTGAAATTTTAAGCTAGATTTCATAAGATTTAAGTAGTTTTTGTAATATAAAATGTTTATAAGAAAGACATCAGTAAAATCTTCATTCGCATTAGACCACTTTTTATATTGGTTATATATGATTTTATATGAAAATTTATTCCTTTATAAACGCACAAAAACCGATCGCATGTCCCTCTTTCTTGCACGCTAAAATTAAAGCCTTTTATCTTATTTCAACAATTTGACATCTGATAGGCTATTAATGACGTATAACTTTTAATAAAGAACTGAATTTTTTTAAACGTGTTCAAACAATTTAAATTGTGTAATATACCTACTTACTGTGGTTTCTTAGATATAAGATTATTAAGATAGGGTTGAAATAGGAGTTTTTAATTTTTATTAATTATGTAGTTTAAACCTAAATTCAGATATAATACTATTTATTTAATAGTCTTATTTCAATATTTTTCTGTTAAAAATTACAGAGACTATTACATACATAATATTTCATTTTATAGTGAACATTAATACATACTTAACAAAATTAACTAAATTGTCTTGATATTGTATGCTATGAAGATAACTAAACTTTGCACTTAATAAATCAAACGTTTGAAACGGCTCTTGAGACGGGATTTTGTGAAAGGTCTACGTTTTTTCTTAGCGTAGATGTGAATAGGGATGTCTGCTAAGACTGTATTTTGTCTTAGACGTTGTAATATTTTTTGCTTGTCACATATGGGATTTCTAACAAAATTACTTACTAACCTTTGTCCGTTAGGTAAGTTATTCTTAACAAAACCTTGTACTAATTTCTGCCTGTTAACTAAGGAATGTTTAACTAAAATTTCTTGATCGGGGCTATGCGTCTTTTTAAGTTCGAGATTTTTAGCTAGAGGTAAATAATTGGTACCTGTCTTTAATTTTGGGTTAACATAGTCTTTTATGACTTTAATTACATTGTCTTCCAGATTAGACTCAGACGGCTGTATGATAGTTTTAATATGAGAATCGAAGGGTTTGGAAACCATTGGGTGTTTCTTGACATCTCCTATAGCTACCAAGGGTATTTGACGACTGAATTTATTTAGCGGTTTATCAGATATGGATATTTTTATTACGGGATTTTTACAACGTAAATTGGATACTGAGGGAGATTTTTCGGACGTAATTACGTTATTAATTTCAATACGGGGCAAGTGTTTCTGAACATCTTCATTTTGAGAAGAGGGTTTCTCGCTGACTTTGTCTGCAATGTACATATTAGTAAATGGAAGTTGTACATTCGAGTATTCATTCGTATGAGAAGAATATTTGGGACATTTATATAGTTCTTGAGTACAGTAATCAGCAACTGTATTATTATGGCATACATTAAAATTTGTTTCTCTTGTTTTAAAATAATTAGATGGAGGTGGATTTCCAGATTGAGAACAATCATGAGGTGCGCGACGCGGTAATGGCTTGGCCACATGATGATTAACGCTGATCATAGGCTGCGGTATGTTGCTAGTAGAAGGTATAGGGTTTGTCAAACTAACACCCTGACGTGGTGGTTTAAAATTAGTTGGTGGGGAATCATAATCTTGTGGTCTGTAACTCGATGAAGGAACGCCATAACCTTGTGGCTTATAATTTAATGGAGGAGAATCATAAACTTGTGATATATGATTCGGTGAAGGAAAGCTATGTCCTAGTGGTTTATAATTCATCGAAGGATAACCATGACCTTGTCGTCTACCATTCAGTGGAGGAGAAGCATAACATTTTGGTCTATAATTTAGAGGAGGAGAACCATACATTTGTTGAGTTCGCGTAGGGCCATTGTACAGAGGAGGGTGCCTTCCCCATGTTGGACCAATTTCTTGTTGAAGAGGTATAACAGGTGAAGGTGCAAAATTAAATGGATGTGAGATAGGCGGAGTGACAGAAGGGGGTGGCTTGAAGCCATAATTATAATATGAATGTCTAACCTGGTACTTCCAGCTGGGAGTATGTACGTTACGCTGTTGCAAGTATAAAGTATTTATCTCCTCATGCACATATTCCAGAGCCTTTTCTATAGTGTCAGGTCGCATGCACCGAATGCGAGAACCGAGTGGGTCACATAGACCTCGCAAAAATGACTGTAGTGTCAGTTTTCTATAAAGAGAACGTTTCGATTCTATTGTACTTGGTATTGTTTCATGGAGACTGATATATGTCATTATCGTACTAAAAAGATTTTGACATTCTTCATAGAACTCTTGCGGAGTTGAAGAACCCTGACTTAGTAGTGCTAAATCATTGTATTGTGATGTTTCATCCCGTTGGTCGGCGAAGTTATTAATTAGAGCACTCCTAATTCCTTCCCAAGTTTCAGGTATTCCATTTGAGTTTAAAGTTCGTGCGGCTGGACCCACTATTTTATTTAATATGCCATTCAACAAAGCTAAATTTATAAAATGGCAAGCAGGTCCATCTGTCACATATTGTGCTACTAACTGATCACATAACCTTATAAATCGCGTCAATACATTCGAATTTCCGTCAAATTCTGGAACGAATCGTAGGGCCTTATAAATGTGATCTATTGAATCAGCCATGTTAAAAAAATATCTATAAGTAGGTACTACTTCTAATACTACGCTACTGAAAAATCTCTAGTTTACTTAAATTACGTTTAATTTGAATTACTTTTTTTTTTCAAAATTCATATTGGAATCTAAAGTTACATTTCTATAGTTATCTAACCTAAGGGACCCCGATTCATGTGGGTGAAAAATCTTGGATATTTAAGGAACAATTAAAATAGGATAAAGATAGGAATATAGCGACTCTAGAGCGATTCTAAAGTACTCACTTGAAATAATGTTGTACCTCTGACGTATCGATTTTTGGATACACCTCAGGACTGCAAGCTCACGTAGGTTCTGGATCTCGTTCAGTGGTTTCAACCGCCCGGGCGATTCGCGATCGCGAATAGGTATCGATTTTTGATTATTCTAATGCTGGCGAACCGGCCCGCGAAATCCTCAATACGACTGCGCCAATTACGAAGACTACAGCCGGAGGATGCAAAGAATACAACTGGTTAATTAACTTTGATCTATTTAATCAAAGAAATTACAATTTACAATTAAAATTAAAACTAAATTAGCCTACGTCGACAATCGGTCGATGCTGTACCAAAAGTGACGCCTCTATCGGGTGCACCTACTTATAAACTATAAACGAGCCCGTCGTGTCCTGAAGGAATGTGCGATTCTTCCTGGCGCTTGTCAATCCATATTGGGTGATGATATATTAACGTGGGATCTTTCTGATTTTGAGAGGTCTGGCGCGTCAAGTGTCCGGGCCGATCGATAAATTAGGCCCTTTGACCCTATGCGTTGACAGATGCAGGTGAAGACGTCTTATCTTGAGATTTCAAGTGTACCGGCCGATGCAAATGGGTCTGTCAACCCTAAGTGTTGACATTGACAGATGATGGTGGGAACGATTACGTAACAAGTGCATCACACAAAACAAACTTCGACACTGTTTGCACACAATATTGAGTGAGTTTTCGATATTTGTATGACATACAATCACGCTGAGCTATAAATGGAAAACGTACTGCCGCTGAGTGAACATTCGGCTGTTCATAACACCCTTGGTATTTATTTTCACATCATGCACCGTCAGGTTTGGCATAAAAATTTGTTCGTATCGAAATGTGGTGTATTTTTGTTGCTTAATTTCAAGAAATGTGTATTAATTTGTAAAATATGTAGACTTTTATCTTATTTCTTTTTTTAACGTGAGGGAAATCCACCATGAATGCTATGCCGGACGCCTACCGACTGAAAACTCTTACGTAACGCCCAACAGCCTATGGTTGGGAGCCCCGGGTAAGCCCTCGGAAGAATGTCCCAGGACTCCCAACAGGCCTACGGCAACCTCTGCAGCCTCACCCAGGGGGCGGTTCGGGTGCTATCCCGCGTCTTTGGGGGGGTTTCGGGTGTGATCTCGCTTCTAAGGGGGCGGGGGCGTGCGTAAACTCCTCACGTCACACGTCATGTGCCTGCTTCTGTAAGGACGGTAAGCAGCCCTCTCACCATCCTCAGGCCCCCGGTCATGGAGGCCGATAATCTTCGACGAAGACACGTCGGCGGTACCCAGCTTGCCGACTGCGGAACTCGGGTGAAAGAGTTCTCTCCCGTTCCCGCCCCGCGGCCTCCTTCACGAGCATAACATGCTCGCAGAAAGAGGTGGCGCAGTCCCACTTACTCCCGCTGGAGATCATGGCTTGCACCATGGTCTCGAGTGAGAGAGTGTGCACCTGGCGCTGTTGCGCCCACAACGTGCACTCCACCAGCGTGTGGAGCGCTGTGTCATCGCTGCGGTCCTCGCAGTGCTGACACTCGGCCGTAGTTTCCCGGTGTCTTCGCCACAGATACTTGCCGAAGCTACTGCGCCCGGAAAGTATCTGTGATAACCGGTAGGAGAGAGCACCGTGTCTCCTCTCCAGCCACTCGTCCATGACCGGTCTGACGGCGATTGTGGCGATTCCCCCCTTTACTTCATGGATGTTATGTCGGACTTCTACCAATTAAAAAACATCATGTATCCTGCCCACAGCCTACGGTTGGTAGCCCCGTGTAAGCCCTCGAAGGATACCCCAGGACGCCCAACAGACCTACGGCTACCACTGCGGCCTCACCTGGGGGGGGGGGGGGGATAGGTGTCACATCTATTCCGGTTGTTCAAATTTTGATAAGAAACAGAATGGTAATAGATTTATCCCAATATAGTGCTGAAGGCAATAAGCTATACTGTGGAATTCGTTGACACACCTTTATCTCCGAAGGGGTAAGCAGAGACATAGCATAATGTGGGTAAATATTGGACACGGTATGTATATGAAACATTGAACCGGTAAAGTTTAAAAAACTGATTGTGTAAATGATGTTCTAGGGTAACACCATACTACAAGTGTAAAATTTGAGTATTTCTGAAGAATCTGTAAAAATCGTTCACTTTTAATAGTCAGTGAAGCAAAACACGATAAGTACCGCATTCAGAATACGCACTCAATAAAGTGAAAGTCACTGAATTTGTTTGAATTTTACGAAAGTATAAAAATAATTCAGATTGATTTTTATGGAAAATAATACTGAGTTAAGCCGCTTCCAAAAACGCAATAAGGCAATCAATATGGAAGTATGGACAATATTCAATACGACGACCAACTAATAGAATAAGAGACCCGTTGGCCAACTTAGTTCAGTCAATAAAATAGCTTTATGCACTTCTTCTCCAAAATCAATTTTAACTTCGTCTAATTTTACGTTTATTTGAGTGAGCACATTCAGTAAGCAGACGTATAAAGATTTCACTTCACGTATTGAAACAAAAACGATCAAAGAAACATTGAATATTACACGTATCATTTCAAAACACGTTACCATTACGGTGTGACGTAGTAACATTTTTACCTTACAATGTTCCTCATATTGACTCACCGAGGGCTCACTAACAAGTTTTCGCACACTGCCATCCTGATCCACAAAAGCAGAGCGGTAAAAAGAGCAAACGGTAGCCATTGTGCTGACGTCACGCGTCAGCAGCAGGCTCATATGTCACGTGCCAGGGGGTGCGGAACCGTTGTAATAATGCCTCTTTGTATGACTGGGTTCATATCGATACTATTGTGAAGTAAATAAGGGTTCGTTGTGGTTGGGAAAATAAAATACGGCGTACTGTCGTTTCAGGCGCGCTGTTCCGTTATGTAGAATTTTACATAATGAATAGATTTGGTCAACTACTGGATTTTTTACACACTTCACGTTATAGCCCCTTTTGAAATTTTATTTACATTGGGTGTCTGCGTTATAAGCCAATGTCTGCTGGAAACCCTGGGACTTCCTTTCACACATGGATTGTCTTTGGATTTCCACTCGTAAAGAAAGCGTAGGTTACTCTTAAAATTTAAACTTTAACGTCTTCCAAGAATTCGCCAGAACTGGGCGTTTTTAAAAATAGTTCCTCTGTCAAACTATAAAAACCTGGAATGATATGCCGGCACACGTGTTCACAAGGCCGCCAACTTGAGTTCCACTGGCAGAGCCCCCAATCGCTAGGTGCGCCACGGCTTTCCATTAGCCTGGCGACGTCAATTTGGCGCTTAATAAAAATAAACACTGGGAGATCATCATTGAGGTATACATGTAATATGTATTCTAGTAATATTAGTTCAATAGAGACCATTCGAATATCACTAAAAGTAAAGTTCTTGATATCTGGATGTTTGTTATCGAATCACACTAAAAACGAGCAATTTGATACAGGAATAGATTTAATCTGGAATAATATAGGCTACTTTTGTTAAGCATTATAAAATCCTTCTACACCTTCTGACCGCGTCATTCGGGTCCCAAAACGTGTTATTCTGAGTGAAGCGATATTTTTTAAGCTGATATATCCATGATCGCAATTTATTCTATTGTCGATCCGAAACTAAAGTGCCCCTCTTATGTTGGCTTTGGGAACAAGTGTTAGGAGAAGCTTATAGTTTTATTGTAAAAACAGTGGCTATAAACGTTTATGGTCATTGTATTAGGTGCGTGTTTTGATAGGCACTAAACTTCACCTCTTTTCTGATATAACAAATGGCCGAGGATAAAATAAAATGCTCGCTGAAATGACACAGTTCTACTGATAAAAGTCAACATTCAGAAATTGTGAGATTAAACTTTAATATAACACTGGCGGACACCCGCGTTGCTCCCGTTTCCGTGGGAATGTTCACCGGGTAAAGTGTAGCTTCCCAACAATGAAAGAAAGCGGTCCAGTAAATCCCGAGCCTATTCGATGCAAACAAACAAACAATCAAATCTTTCCTTTTTATAATATACAGACGTCGCGAAAGATAATCAGCGGTATTCTCTTTTTCGATCTTGGGCTGATAAAGACAGATTCATTAACTTCTGATTGAACTGCTGAAACCGCAGGACATGTGCAAGAGTTCCAGTTCTGATGGTTTTTATCAGTAAGCTTCGAAAAGGGTCTTGACCATGTAGTAAGATGGAATATTTGACGTCACAATTTACATCGGAATTTTTCAAACGATTTCCAACGAGCCCGTCTCTAAGTAATCGCTTGAGGTGTCAAAGTAAAGGACTACAAAGTTTACCCTCCCTCGGACTGTCAATTTCCGCTCCAAAATAGAATCTTTGAAGTTCATGTAAAATTATTAATTCAACGTAGAAAAAGCTGATGCTGACATGCGATATCTAAGAGCAACAACTTTGCTAAACAACGTACAAAAATGTAGTCCATGTCGAGATGTGATTTCCCAATGGGAACATGGAAAATATAAAATTTTGAAGTACCTAATAATAATTCTGTTGTTTGTATTCTTTAGGCTCGACTCTGAAGATGGTATAAAAGTATATGGGCCACTATGAGAATTTTTAAAAGTATGATGTAGATTAACCATGCCTCGTATAGCAACGGAAACGAGTCCAAAATGTCGCCACCCCAATTCATCCTGAGGATGTCGTAAGAGGCGACTAAGGGAACACTTTCGCAAACGATCCACTGGGTGGAGAAGAAAAATTCAGAATTTAACCCGGTTGTTGGTTTAATTGCAATCTTTGTGGTTAAGTTAAAGTCCTTGTGAGCGGCATGATAAGTCTAAACTGCGGGTCCGTCTCAACAACGCAATAGGTTCACCACCTGGGGGTCATAAGACTATTATTGTAGTTAAATGTGGGTGTATGCTATGCCTCTGCCTGCTCCCTCGGGAATAGTGGCGTGATTGTACGTATGTATGTATGTAGATGACCAATAATATTGTGACAGTATATCTTAAAATAAAACACTTGTACGTTTTCTACGTGATAATCCTTTGAACCTATCCAATGGGTCAGGGGAAGTCTACCCTTACCGATTGATCACATACAATGTAATCATGCGAAAATTTCACTAAATACGTATTATTAATGGGAATGTATCATGTTTGTTTGTTTGTTCTTTCATCACGTTACAAAAAATCGATGGAGTGAATTTACTTATAACATTTAGAGATACTGGTAGCAAAAGTCTGAAAATTGATGAAATGTTGCTTATTCTGACAGGAATATCATTTATTCAATAACAAAATTGTAGACCATGGCCGTCCTCTAAATGTCGAAACTACGCTCTTGACGATGTTCAATGAATCAAATTCCGAGTTCCGAATTTCTCCCAAAATACATTCAGTAGTTAATTCAATAATGTTAACAGAAATATTTGATGAATGTGGATTATCTGCGAAGACCCTTCTATCTTTGTAGCTAATGAAATCACGTTCTAAAGTTTAAGTAGAAATAGAAGCGACGAAAATTCGAGTATTAAATTGTAGAACTTTGCAGAATCGTCAACTCAGAACGCATTGGTAACGGCGGGGGAAAGACTGCTTCAATAAAATGTAAGTGGGAATAAGAATTGTTTAAGGCTATTCCACAAAAGTTTGATTGCTATGAGGTACGAACAACCTGCTATTTGCTTCAGGCTTTCCGCCATTCTCCAACCGTAGTTACTGCCCGTTCGCTCTAACTTTGCCGTTGGCGTAGAGGCTTATAAAGGAATTGTCAATTATACACAGTAAATTTACAGTAGCTAATGTCACTTCGTCATAGAAAATAGGCAACACTACAAGAAAAAGTGACATTAGTTGCTGTTAATTTACTTCGCCTAATCAAAAATTCGACTTTAGTATAGAGCCGAGCGGCAAAGTTAGAGCGAACGGGCAGTACGTAAACGCATATTCAATTTAAATCATTTGATGTAGCGATATCGGTTCCCTAATTATTAAAAACGCTGTAGGAGTGAACGAATAAAAATGTCTTTGACTCGTGTATTGAACCTCTATAAAGAAGAATTCACAATGTGAAGATTTACCTCTCTTCTAATCAAGTTGTTCCGATGTCTAAACGACAATTTTCAAAATATTAATAAATCACCTATACTTCATGCATGTAATGAACGAAATCAGCTATTAAAGCATTAGGAAATGTGATCCTAAAATACTCTTTAATTTTGACACGGACAAAAAACAGAAGAATTGCCTGTATTCGAAATTTGCCGGCCAATAAATGTGCCACATATCATAATCAGGACACACCTTCGTTCCCTCCTTGAAATCCCACGCCACAAATTTGACTTCTATTCCTATTCCTTCACTGTACATGCGGTTAGGCTGTGGAACTCACTGCCCCCATACATCAGAAACATTAAAACGGCTGCGATGTTTAAAAAGAAAGTCCGCGAACACTATCTTAATTCCAACAATTAACTTCTGAGGTCATCTATTCTCTATTGTATTCAGTGTCATTTAAATGGTTGTATCTATGTTAGCTACACCAATACATCTACAAGTATTTAGGTATTTATTTGTATATATGTATTTGTTTATTTTTATTTTTTTATTAGTTTTATATACATGTATGTATGTTATGAGCAAGTATATTTATGTACGTATTTGTACAAAAGTATGTGTAGGTAAGCATTTTCTGTCTAGTTCTCTCTCACACTTCTGCCTTTCTCTATTGTTTCATGTCATTCTCCTCTCGCCGGCCTGCTGGAAGAGATTTCTAATAGAAATAAGCAGCGCCATTGTACTCCTTTTCTCCTAACTATATTACTGTATGAATTTTTAATGTGTGTACAGAAACTGGTAAATAAATAAATAAATAAATCTGTATGAGTACCAATAAATCTCTACATATTAAGAAAAAAATATTGGTACTCATACAAGAATCCACTGCAGACGTCACGCGGTTTCCCCTACGTAGCTCCCGTTCCCGTAGTAATACGGAAATAAAATATATCCTATGTACAGCGGGAAGAGTGTAGCTTCCCAACAGTGCAAGAATTTTTCAAATCGGTTCAGTAGTTTTGGAGCCTATTCTATGCAAACAAACAAACAAACAATCAAATCTTTCCTCTTTATTATAATAGTAATAGATATAGATAATAACACTCTCGAGGGTTGAGAATCTGTACATGGAAGATATTATAAAATTTTTAAATGTGTGGCATTTTCCAATCGATACTCAAGACAAAAATGTAATTTAAAATATTTTGTCAGTCTGCCTCTCTGAATCCCCAATAAATATCACGCCGAAACTACGTGGCGTTCAAAATGAATGTTTTTACCATACAATATCATCTCACGTTCCACAGATACCTACAGCCTTACAATAATGGTTTCACACTTTCTTGTTCTGATTTATATCGAACCATAACTCATTGCTCTTTCATTTGCTTACGCATTTTACGTCCCAACTTGGAATATAATTTAGATAAATATTGAATGTATCAACCGTTCTCGCAAGATATATTGTATTGAAGCACCAGTATAATGCAAAAATAATATTGTTATGCTGATGTTTGTTACATTGTACTTTTTAGAAGCTGGTGAATGTATTTTGAATTACAAAGTTGGTTCAGATGATGAAAAAACTGAACATTTTATCTAGACAAAGCTTTATCAAAAGGCTTTTATTAGTTCGATATGTATATAAGTTACGGAATCTTTGAATTATTCCCTGCAAAACGTTCAGTTACTTTACTTACTTACCAATCAACTTTGCTTACTTATCAATGACAGATGGCAATGCGATAATTTTGAAAGTTTATTCTGTAATCCGTTCGCCGATATCTTAAAAGTCTCAGACCACTTTATCTGGTAGTAAGAGACACACACACATACACACTCACACAGAGAGAGACATAAACACACCCACACTATGTGGTTATGCCCATTACTCCTAATTTAATCTAGACAGGATTTTGTGTCTACATTTTCTGTCCGGAATCTGGAGAGAATCTATACGAAGCGGTCCTAATTGACAGAATTCATACAGAATACAACAGGTCCCCTCGTACAGATGTAAGTAAATCTCTCACATTTTATCAACATTAAGAATAATAAAATAATAAACACATAAATATTCACGGATATTTCACACAAAGCTATCTGATCCCAAAGTTAAGTTAAAGCTAGGAATAACCTGCTTATGTTATAGGTATCAGACCACGGATATTAACACTTATATACTTTTTAAATACATACATAGAATAAAATGCGAAAGTTTGTGAGGAACATCCAGAAATTTACGCATAAATTTCTGGACGTTACTTGGAATAATTCTATGTATAATATGTATGTATTTAAAAAGTATATAAGTATTAATATCCGTGGTCTGATACCCATAACACAAGCAGGTTATTCCTAGCTTACTTTGGGATCAGATAGCGTTGTGTGAAATGTCCGTGAATAAAAAAAAAAAATATATATATTATAAAGTAGGTTACTTTCTACCCCGGAAAAAAGTCCCCATGGAATGCTAGAATGGGAACCACATTCCACGTGGGCGATACCGCCGCGCCGCGGGCACGTCCAGATCCAAATTTTACAAACTTCGTAGACATTATACGATTTTATTATACCTTTCAAATTTCAACATCAAACGTGTCCTAAATGTAAATAACTCTTTGTAACTTAATTAGAATATTATTCAGGGCGTTATTAATTTCAAACGATTGGTTTTATGTATGAACAGAGAAATAAAGTAGGTCGCGTTGAAAATCGCCAACCCACCTGAAAACATTTAACATTTGGAAGCTCCAGTTCAAAGAAATCGCTAAATTTCAATTAAAATTATATAAACCTTCATCATATATTCTTAGGTTCTTGCGGTGTAGGCAGCGCGACCTTGTAAACATTCATAGGCTACGTTGATCACATTCTATTAAATGGGCCGTAAGCTTGTCTGCCTTCGTAGTAGTATAAAATTTAAAAAAGGAATACATGCTACAGAGTATTAAATTTTTCAGGTGGCAACTGAAACATGTAGGAAGGGGTCCACTGGATCATAAATAATATAATCATTTTATTGTGGATCATGGTACAAAGGATGTTACAATTTCAATTCACCTGCTATGTCCTAAACTGTTACTTAATGAAGCGCTCGTGGCCCCGCGGACTCAGTGTTCTGTAAACGATCACTGCAGTAAGCAACTTTCACTATGGCCGGTCCATGCATCCATGGATGTCACCCCTCGGTGACCATCCATGTGATCACTTTGTGACATTTATTTGAGCGTTTCCGTGCTTCGGAAGGCACGTTAAGCCGTTGGTCCCGGTTGCCAGTAAAATGGCAGTCATTAAGCTAAGTTGAAGGCTTTATTTTAACAGCAGGCAGTCACAACCTGCGCCTGTCCATTTAAACACGGCAATACGGCTCACCACCTATCACGTGGGACAAATTATACAAAGGTGAAATGTGGGCATATAATATGCCTCTGCCTTCCCCTTCGGGGATAAAGGCGTGACCGTATGTATGTATGTATGCTATGTCCTGCCAAACCACCTCAAGAAACTATGCCACCAAATCGTGAGTGGTGAGTCTCAGAGTAACTGAGCTCACTCAAAACCCGAGCAAACGAAGCGAGTAATATATCAGATGGTAACACAACTAGGCACCTAAAAATTTTTAAGGACCTCGGCTGAGGTCTTTTGTACACGTTCGTGGAAAAGAAAATAATGCACTTTTTTTGTTTGTATTTTGCGTACTCCGTGCTCATTAAACGTAGGAACGTTTGATGAGCACGGCGGTGAGTTCATTTACGGTAAGTTTATACTCTTTAAATGGACAGGTGCTGGTTGCAGCTGCTTACTGTTGAAATTTTCAAAAATTTGGCTTGAACTTTTCTAAAGGAAAAGGCCTAAAACTTAGCTTTGTGACTGCTATATAATACGAGTATTACTAGCAAGCTGGACTTAACATGCCTTCCAAACTTCGAAATACCACAAAGCAGTCACTCATCCCAGGATTACCCATAGCGCGTACGATGCTTAACGCTGTATTCGTTTACAGAACACTAAGCTAGAGTGGGTAAATAATCCGGTTGGTCGTAAGCTTGTCTACAACCTTAGTGGTATATAAAGAAAGGAATAAACGTTTATAAAAAGTATACCTTGCTTAGAGAAGAAAATCTCGAAATGAAATCCGGTTGTCAGTAAAATGACAATCGATAAGCCAAGTTGAAAGCCTTATGGGAGGCTCACCACCACGAAATTTGGGCTCATACTGTGTCTCTGCCTACCCTTTCGGCGATACAGTCGTGACTAATATGTATATATGTATATTTTTTTATATCTAACACTTAAAGTTTATAAGTATTATTTCAAATGTTACATGTATTTAAGGGGCGGTTATAGCGCACAAGTAGGCATTTGGCGCTACCCTCGCCCCGGGCGCGAGACACACCGCGCGCCGGCAGCGGCAGTCAACTCTCATGCCACAGTATACAGTAGAGTAGAAAGAAACAGCATGCTAACTTTGTTTGACGTAGTAAATGCATCTAACTTTATTAAGTGTAGTGATTTATTCGAGTTTCCTAAATAAATGAGTTAATTATATTTATTATACTATTATTTTTAAGCTAAAGAGTTTGTTTGTTTGTTTAGTTGTTTGAACTCTAGAGTCTAAGAGACTGCTAGTTGAATTTCAAAAGTTTCTTAACATAATGTCCATTTTTGAAAAATACCAAAATATATAACATCACGCTAAGGCGAATAAGAGCTGAGCAGCAACGAAACATTTTTCGAAAACTAGGATATTTCATTTCTTTTGCGAGTTTCCGTTGCGTAAGTTTGCTAGATGGTTACAGTTGCGTAAAAAATGTAAATTACATTATAACTGGTCATAAAAAATTCTAAAGTTTTCTAAAGTTGGTATGCTAAGTATGAATCACGTGATCATTTTGCAATCCAAAATGGCCGCCGCGGTGTAATCACAAAATTTCATGATGGGTATCATTTAAAGGGTTTTTTGGTATGCTGAGTACCAATCACGTAATAATTTTGCAATCCAACATGGGCGCCGCGCCGTAATTACAAAATTTCATGATGGGTATAGTTTAAGGGGTTTTTTGGTATGCTGAGTACGAATTACGTGATAATTCTGCAATCCAATATGGCCGCCGCGCCGTAATATCAAAATTTCATGATGGGTATCGTTTAAGAGGTTTTTTTGGTATGCTGAGTACGAATCACGTACTAATTTTGCAATCCAATATGGGCGCCGCGCCGTAATCACAAAATTTCATGATGGGTATCGTTTAAGGGGTTTCTTGGTATGCTGAGTATGAATCACGTGATAATTTTGCAATCCAAAATGGCCGCCACGGTGTAATCACAAAATTTCATGATGTGTATCGTTTATAGGGTTTTTTGGTATGCTGAGTACGAATCACGTACTAATTTTGCAATCCAATATGGCCATCGCGCCTTAATTGCAAAAATCCATGATGGTTATCGTTTAAGGGGTTTTTTGGTATGCTGAGTACGAATCACATGATAATTTTGCAACCCAAAATGGCCACCGCGCCGTAATCACATAATTTCGTGATGGATATCGTTTAATGGGTTTTTTCGAATGCTGAGTACGAATAACATGATAATTTTGGAATTCAATTTGGCCGCCTAAGCTATTAACAGTAGTAAACTAAAAAGATTTGCTTATTAAGTTCAGGCCTAGCAATGCGAAAATACTATGACAAAAGGTTTTTATTGTAAAATTAAGGCCAATTACATTAAATTGCTACCTAGCATACGAAAGAATCCCTTAATCGATACCCATCATGAAATTTTGTGATTACGGCGCGGTGGCCATATTGGATTGCAAAATTATCACATGATTCGTACTCAGCATTCCAAAAACCCCTTTAACGATATCCATCATAGAATTTTGTGATAACGGCACGGCGGCCATATTGGATTGCAAAATTATCACGTGATTCGTACTCAGCATACTAAAAAACCCCTTAAACGATACCCATCATGAATATTTGTGATTACGTAGCGGCGGCCATCTTGTATTGCAAAATTAGTACGTGATTCGTACTCAGCATACGAAAAAACCCCTTAAACGATACCCATCATGAAATTTTGTGATTACGGCGCGGCGGCCATATTGAATTGTAAAATTATCACGTGATTCGTACTCAGCATAGCAAAAAACCCCTTAAACGATACCCATCATGAATATTTGTGATTACGTAGCGGCGGCCATCTTGTATTGCAAAATTAGTACATGATTCGTACTCAGCATACCAAAAAACCCCTTAAACGATACCCATCATGAAATTTTTTGATTACGGCGCGGCGGCCATATTGGATTGTAAAATTATCACGTGATTCGTACTCAGCATACGAAAAAACCCCTTAAACGATACCCATCATGAAATTTTGTGATTACGGCGCGGCGGCCATATTGGATTGTAAAATTATCACGAGATTCGTACTCAGCATACGAAAAAACCCCTTAAACGATACCCATCATGAAATTTTGTGATTACGGCGTGGCGGCCATTTTGAATTGCAAAATTATCACGTGATTCGTACTCAGCATAGCAAAACCCCCTTAAACGATACCCATCATGAAATTTTGTGATTACGGCGCGGCGGCCATCTTGTATTGCAAAATTAGTACGCGATTCGTACTCAGCATACCAAAAAACCCCTTAAACGATACCCATCATGAAATTTTGTGATTACGGCGCGGCGGCTATATTCGATTGCAAAATTATCACGTTATTCGTACTCAGTATACGAACAAACCCCTTAAACAATACCCATCATGAAATTTTGTGATTACGGAGCGGCGGCCATCTTGTATTGCAAAATTAGTACGCGATTTGTACTCAACATACCAAAAAACCCCTTAAACGATACCCATCATGAAATTTTGTGATTACGGCGTGGCCGCCATGTTGGATTGCGAAATTATCATGTAATTCGTAGACATTTTAATGCATTAGGTAGCTGGTTACCATGTCGTGAAAACACTTAAAAAGTAAAAGATCACCACATTTTTACCATGAGTCGCATTTGTAACGGTTAATCTAATTACATTTTGCCTATTACTGATATTCTTATACTGTGGCGCGATTTCAACGTAATTTGGCATAATAATTACGAAATAGTTGCCAAAAGAAACTGACACAGGTCCTGCCTCCACAAGCGCCAGGGCGAGAATGATCGGCCGTCAGCGGCGCAATTCTTTTGCGTTTGGTAGATATTCGTACATGATAACTATGTAAGTAGTTGTTTATAGAAAAACGCTCGGAAAATGTGTATAAAACCTTAATACCTTTAATTGAGTGCAAAAAAAAAATATAAAATATTAATAGTTTAGCCACAGTTTTGAAAAAACTTTTCTGAGAGAGTCAACTTTGGGATTTTTTTCTATCTAGTGAAATTTATTGGATCGTGTAACGGGCTCGGAATATGTTTAGCTTATATCCTTAACTATTATATATATATTTATCAGAATTATAAACCCTTTACTTTTTGAGTAGGATTGTTTCAAAAAACTCAAAATCTGACCCACGCGGCCTTAAGTTAACTAGTTAAAAATAAGCAGTACTCACTCGTTTTCCCCACTGAAAATGCTTTGACGATAACTAATTTCCCTCGAGACAATGTTTTGTAATTTATACATTGTTATGCTGTTTCTGCGATTTCGTTTTACACTTAATTTACATACTTATTACTGTTTTTATTTCGGACTATTCCTGGATTTGGAGCCTAGGGTTAGCCTTTAATGATTAAGGAGCGCCTAGGATTAGGCTTTTTATTTTTGGGAGCATTTATAGACGTACAAAAAACTTTCGACATCGGTAGGTCAGCAGTTACACCACTAGAAGGTGAAGTCGTTTGGGCCCCGGTAGTTCAGGGGCCTCAGTATACCAGTGTCGACATAGGAATGCAAATTTTTACATTATTGATCCCTGTTTCTTGATTATTTACATTAAGTTACAGCTTATCTACATATTTTATATACACTTTATCGAGAGTTGTAGTTATCTTAGTATTATTGCGGCACTATTCCTTACAACTCATCAGCTCGATGTTATATTTTGCACGGATTATCTGCTGTCCAGGAAATATCTTAACCGATATTCAAGAAACAATATTCTCAAATATTTTGAATATTTCAGAGCCTTAGTATATTTTGGATAATCCTATCTAAATCTCATAGTGTTATCAACCTTCAGACGACCCGAATCCAATCATATTATGACCTCGCCTTAATAAAAACAAATATATTCTCGCGCACCCCAATTTATTTCAACTAAGTTGTTCAAGGGGGGTTCTAGGGGGGGATGTAGTGTGCCTTCACGAAGAGCGATACCTGTGCTCGGGCCCTCCCCGTAAGTAGCGGCGAAAGCGAAAACGCGAAACAAAACACTACCGATGAGTGCCGACAGGGCTAGGGCGTCCCCCCAAGGCGACGCGTACCGGTATGCCCCCGTCGGTACGACTGCATGCGCACGCGGCGAAGGGGGCCGCCACCCTTCACGCAGCGCCAACTCTGGCGGGATGCGAGGAGCCGAGTGCCGGATAGGCACGTGGAATGTGCGTGGTGGTATGGAAGGTAAGATGAATGAATTGATGGATGTAATGAAAGAGCGATGCCTGGATGTATTGTGTGTCACAGAGACTAAGCGGAAGGGGAGCGGCATTGACGATCTTCCTGGCGGAATAATTGCTTTGTGGTCCGGAGTGGACCAAGAGGATCATGCCAGTAAGGGAGTGGGTGTCTTGCTCTCCTCCCGTTTGGCCTCTGGAGTGAAAGATTATGGATTGGTAGGCCCAAGACTCCTGTGGGTACGTATAAAACTGGGGATCACGAGAGTTTTTTTGGTCGCAGCCTATGCTCCCGTCAGCTCGGCTAATCCCCAAGTGCTCGCGGAGTTCTGGGAATCCGTTAGGGACGTCCTCGATTTGGCTGACGGGAATGAAAAGTTGATCATGTGTGGTGATTTGAATGGATGGGTGGGGACCAAGCGAGATGGCTTCGATGCTGTCCTTGGTCCGTATGGAGATAAGAGATCGAATGATGCTGGTAAGTCAATCTTAGACGTATGCTTGGAACGAGACCTCCTTGTGGCGAACAGTTTATTCCGTCACAAAGATATCCACACGTATACATGGAGACGGAAGGAAGAAAAAAGTGTGATTGATTTGATTTTGATAGACAATCGTCTTCGACAGGCTATAAGGGATACAAGAGCCTACAGAGGCCCCACTCTTGAAACTGATCACTACCTGGTGGTAAGCCGGTTTGTTGGTCTTTTCAAGAAGTGGAGGCACTGGCGAGTGCGTGTCCCTTTCGGAGACTATGAAAGGATAAAGAGTGAAAAACTGGAAGATGAAAGCGTAAGGAGTATGTATGTTGGCTTAGTCAGTGAAAGGCTTGCAAACGCGAGCCTTTCCGACTTAGATGTGGATGAATGCTGGAATATTATGAAAGAAAGTATAGTGGATAGTGCAAAAGAAGCATGTGGGAGTGCAAAGAGACATGAACATTCGAAAGGTGATGCCTGGTGGGATGCAGAAGTTCAATCCTGCGTAGCAAGAAAGAAGAAAGCGTGGTTGGATTATGTCTCATCTTTGCAACTGAATGACAGTATGAAAGACACGAAGAAAGAAATTTACCGCCTCTGCAAGAATGAAGCCAAAGCTTTAGTGAAAGAGAAGCGTGAAAGGATAAATATGATTGCGGAAGAGAAGCTGACGAGGAACTTCGAGACGAATACCAAACTCTTTTGGAGGGAGGTCAAGAAGTCTCGGAGCTGTTCGTCAGTTTCCAGAATGGATAAGATAAAGAGTAAAGCTGGGGACATTCTTGCGGACCCCTTAGAGGTGTTAGAGCGGTGGAATGAGTACTTTGGAGAAATGTATGAATATCTCCCGGATGCGGGCACTGCGAGGGAGGCGATAACTGATCTTGCGGTGCAAGCATCAAGCGGAGATATTACTTTGGAAGAGATTGAATGGTCGATACGAAGCTTGAAAAATGGAAAGTCTGCGGGAATTGATAGGATATCTGCTGAAATGATCAAATTAGGTGGTCCTTGCGTCCGGGACGCCTTCTGGTCATTGAGCAATCTATGCTGGAAGACTGGAAGGGTCCCAATGGACTGGAGGCGTGCTATCGTCGTGCCCTTGTATAAAGGCAAGGGCTCACGTATGGAGTGCGCCAACTATAGGGCCATCAGTTTGATCAGTATAGCAGCTAAAGTGTATGGCAAAATTATTGAAAGGAGAATGAGGGTGGAATCTGACGGATTACTGTGGGAGGCGCAGGGTGGTTTCCGAAATGGAAGGGGATGTACGGACCAAGTTTTCTCGCTCCGCAACATTGTAGAGAAGCAGCTGGCTGTAGGCCGGAAGGTTTTCTGCGGTTTTGTGGACATGGAGAAAGCATTTGACAGAGTTGTACGGAAGGATCTCTGGGATATATTGCCAGGATACGGGATTGATGGTGCGCTGCTTCGTGCTGTGCAGTCTACATATGTGGGATGTACGGCATGTGTGCGGGTGGGCGGCAGCCTGTCTCCCTGGTTTGACGTCAACATTGGCGTCAGACAGGGTTGCGTGCTGTCGGCTCTGCTGTTTGTCCTGTACCTGGACGATTGTCTTAAGAGAGTAAGATCGATGAATGTTGGATTGCGAATGGGTGACTTACTTGTGAACTGTTTGCTGTATGCAGATGATGCCGTGCTCATAGCCGAATCGCCATCTGAACTACAGTCACTAGTCACAACGATGAAAGATGATTGTCTAATGAGAGGCTTACATTTGAACGCGACTAAAACGAAAGTGATGGTATTCGAAAGAGAAGAGGACAGAACGAATGCCAGGATAACTGTAAATGATGTAGTGCTGGAACAGGTGGATGAGTTTGTATATCTTGGATGTGCATTTAGCAGGGATGGACGGTACACCGCTGATGTAGAAAAGAGGGTAACTGCGGGAAATAGTGTGAATGGAGCGTTAGGCAAACTTTTAGGTACCAAGGCCTTAAGTCAAAAGGCCCAGCTCGCAGTACACAATGCGGTGCTGATACCTACGCTAACGTATGAAAGCGAGAGTTGGGTATGGCAGGAAACGCATGAAAGTAGAATAAACGCGGTCGAGATGCGCGCGCTACGCAAAATCTGCGGAGTAACGCTCGCAGATCGCGTTCGGAATGAAGATGTAAGAAAGAGAGTTGGTCTGAAAGAGAGTGTCGGTGTTAAAGTAAGGAAGGGCATGCTACGATGGTTCGGGCATGTGGAACGAATGGGAGATGAAAGAATGACAAAACAGATATACAACGCGAAAGTGGATGGACGTAGGAGTCGGGGAAGGCCACGACACACCTACCACGACCAAATTAATCATGTGTTAGTGGAGGGTGGTGTCAAGAGCCGTAGGAACCGACGTGCATGCATGAAAAGAAAAATGAAAGTTGAAGAGGCGAGTGAGGTGTGTATGGACCGTGCCGTGTGGCGCTCGGTTCTTTCTGCCTACCCCGCAAGGGATTTGGCGTGAAGATAGTAGTAGTAGTAGTAAGTTGTTCAAGGGCTCTTTTATATACGACTCAGTATTTTATCTGGTAATTTGCAAACGTAAAGTACGTAGTTTCAGACTTCAAAGTTTCAATGTTACTTACCCTTGGAGGTGAAACTGTAGGTGTGTACATCTTTTGTTTGAAGCGCCGCTGCTGCATGATGTTGGGGCTGGATTCTGTGGTAGACAACACCACTTTGAGTAGCAAAGCCAATTTGAGCAATACACCAAGCTGAACGAAGTGGCCAGACTAACCACTAAATCACTACGAAAATCTTCTATCGAACCCAGTTAGATAGTCCAGAGGTTGTCACTGTGAATCAGCAGATTGGATGTACGACCCGCAAACTCCTGCAGGAGCAATAAGTGCTCTTATCGCGTTGCTCTCACAGGAATTTCTGCCAGGAGCACTCTAAGAATACTTTGCCAAGCGGTAGTTAGCTACTGGTCTACCGACCCTCTACTCATGCACAATCTAGACATTGCGGCTCACGCATTTGCATTTGCATAAGGTATCGAACCCAACATCTTGTAAGTAATCGTTTGTCACGAGTACGTGCAGGAATTTACAATAGTTCGTAAGTTGAATCATATTTCAAATCGTAGGTATACTCGTAACAATCCTGTAAGTGCCATCACAATATGCTAGGTTTTGTCCAAATTTATCGCTTACCCTCTGTACTTCAAGTACGTTAACTATGTTTGGACATCTGCTATTCCATGTGTGGCATTTCTGCTGTTATATCGACTACTTAAGAGAGCTCTACAAAGAGATAAATAAAGCGAATGTTGCCGCTAACCATGTTAATTGAGGAACACGAGAACGCTTTATGCAGAATGTGTTAGCTTCACGATAAAGCTGATATAATGGGTTTTGATGGAGTTCCTTTATAAGTGTTGTTTTTAATTTGACATTTTCTTTTCAGTGTGAGGACACGCAAATACTTTTTTTTTGTTTGTGAATAATTATTTCGTAGTTTTAATAACTATAGGTCTTTAACCACTCGATTAATTTGCGTGTTTTAAGAAACTCTTTCACCAGATTTGTATACACTTCAGAACGTTCAACCTTTTTAATAGAATTTGCTTTGCGCTATCATTTACTCAAATGACCTACAATCTTTCTTATACTCTTTGATGTTACAAACCATTACAAACCGGAGTAAAAGGAAAACATAAATATGGTGGCCATGCGACACCATAGTACTATCAAACAGACTTATATTACGGAGCTATTTTTCTGCAAATCGCGTGACAATTCTTTTTCCTCGGCTTTGTTACATAATAGATTATTTGCCGGCAAAGAGTAACTTAAACGTTTAATTTAATTCGAAACACTTTCTTAATAGAAAATTCATATTAACCCTACATAACTAAACATTCGTCTACGCGACGACGCCCCTCTCCGAGAAAGTCAAATGCACCTACTTCCCATCGACCCGCTCCCGCCACACTTTGTTTACCTTCCTAAATATGTCAATAAGTGCATCGTGTGACACAATTTCGATCGCACGATAATTAGGTGGTGACCTACGACTGTATCGTCGCCCAGCTGACGAAAGTTTAGTTCTTCCAAAGCTCGTAGAATGACGAAACATCGATGCATGAAGTGCAAAAATGTAATTTGTGGATCTCACAATAACGATATTTGTAGTAACTGTGCAGAATATTTATTCATATTGTTTTTTTTAATTAGTTCCTAATTAACCAAACTTAAGTGTCATGTAACCAGTTCCTATTTTTGATAAATATTTTTGATGAAGTTCACGTTTTTATTGCGTAGTCAGCTCGACGAAAGTTTAGTAACTATGTAACAATGAATATAGTTTAGTTATGTAGGGTTAAGTATTATTCTCTTTTAACACGTTCATCGCCCCGACTAAAACTTTGTAATATTTGGATGGATGAGGTGCCGGTCATTTTGACCCACCATGGCGATTAATGACTTAACTTAAACAATAGTACATTATTAGAAGGCAATACAACAAAAACACCACCACGACATCGTTTGAAATACTGTGTGTATACTGTACACACAGTATACACACAGTATTTCAAACTTTGTAATATTTGGATGGATGAGGTGCCGGTCATTTTGACCCACCATGGCGATTAATGACTTAACTTAAACAATAGTACATTATTAGAAGGCAATACAACAAAAACACCACTGCAATACACCCAAATACTGTGTGTATACTGTACCGGTTTACCCATGGAGCAAATATAAGAGAGGAGAGGGCCTAAGCAAGCGTGCACTGTGACCGTTCAATGCGGGTCCTGACGTCATCAGTGGGCGTGGCTTAAGTCAGTGCGCTGTCCGCGTTCATCTAGGCAACTTCCGGTTCGCTATACGCAAATATATGTCAAAATTCGTTTTTTTTGCGAAATAAGAAGAATTTAAAAAGATAAGGATAAAGTGTTGTGTTCTATCGTGTAAAAATTACTCAGATAGACGTTTTGATGCTATGCATGGCATCACATTTTAGTTTTAAGTATTTTTATTCTTTATTTTCATAAATAGTTCTAGAAACATCTCTGATCCCCGGATACAGCAAAATATTTTTTACTCGACGCTAGATGGCGATACTTTGTGTTTTGGTTACCTAAAATATGTAGGTGCGTAGAGCTCAGTAATAATATAATTTTAATATTGTTAAGTATTTAAACTTATTTAGCAATAATTCCGAAATAAATTTAGGCAACCAAAGATTATTTTTACAAATTTATTTAAGAACTTCGATAACAGACCGCCATCTATTGCCAAGAATAAACAGCACTAAAAACAGGAACGAATTTAGAATTTCACCGAGGGGCCCATAATTTTCTACCTACTAGTAGTAGGTACAAAAAGTAATTTACCTAACGACTGGATGCAGTTCGATTCTACTGTATATCTTCATATCTGTATATCATATCATTGTATTCATATCTGTATATCTGTATATTCTTCTAATGGATTCTACTGTACGTGTGCATGTCGCTGAATTCCTCCTAAATGGCTGGACAGATCTGAATTAATTTTTTTGCATGTGTTTGGGTGGCGCCCTGGATGGTTTAGATTCACAAATCAGCCCGGCAGATGGCGCTGCAGTCGGTATATCTATTATATAAAAATAAGTCGGGTTTTCCTTCCTGACGCTATAACTTTAGAACGCACGAACCGATTTCCACGGTTTTGCATTCGTTGGAAAGGTCTCGGGCTCCGTGAGGTTTATAGCAAAGAAAATTCAGCAAAATTTCACATACAGCGCCATCGCGGGCGAAGCTGCGGGCATCAGCTAGTAGTTTATAAAGTAAACGATGTTGCGCTGGTGAGTTAGTATACCTAATATAAAAATGGATCTTCGAAATGTATGTACGCTCATAACTTAAGAACGGCGGAACCAACTTCGCTAATTCGTTCTTTTCTGTGTTAGTTGTAGCCAGGGCAAGGTTTGTATAAAATAAAATATTATGAAATAAAAGCTATTTCTTATTATCATCCGATTTTAAAAATGTCATATTAAAGATGGTGAGTGAGTCAGGCAGAATGACAGTCTGTTGCTAAGGCAACGAATGATAATTTCAAACAGTCCACTACGTCGAACGGTTTTTTGCTGAGAGACTTATCGTCGTAATAATTCTTGCTCATTATTCATATTACTCGTAATTTATTTGTTGTTATTAATAAGAAAATGTCACCAGTAAGGCGTCAAAGTATTGGTAGACGTACGTAATCGTAATGCAAGTCGAGTCAACAATCTTCGCGACAACGAGACTGAAGAAGAACGTTCACAGCATTTGGAAGCAAATAGAAAGAGACTATCTCAACAAAAAAATTACAGTAATTGCAACTGGCTCAAATGGTTCAAGGAAATGGTTTCTATTACAATTTTGGATCGGGTCTTAGAAATCGAATCACCAAAATGGGAACCGGCAAATGAAATCAGGAACCGGAATCAGTGATCAGGAAACCAGGAACGGGAACATGGGACCGGGAATGCCGATTTCCATATTTATAGTTATGGCAGGACAACGTCTGTCGGGTCACCTAGTTAATTATAATTTTAACAATCGATACCTACTAAGAATATTTTATTTAATTCAAATTTTTTTTAGTAGTTACTGAAAAAAACATTCTTTAATTAATCTTACAAAATATTGTAAATGCTAAAGTTTCTGAGTGTGAATGTATGGATTTTCGTCACTCTTTTACGCTCAAAAGGCGAAATGGACTTAGCAGAAATTTGGTACAGGAATAGATTATAGTCTGAAATAACACATATTTTAACGCTTTTTATTCCCGCAGTCGATTCCCATGGAATGCGGGAACGACAACATAACGCTACGTAGGCAAAAGCGCTGGCGCTTTTGTTTTTGTATAAACCTAAGTATGTTCATTGAAAATTTTCAAAGTACTTGCATTTTATCTACGGTTTAACGACAATTGGCGGCAGCTTGATTGGCTTCTTATTAGTAATTTGTTCACCGTTTATTCTTCCATTTTTTTCTTTTATTTTTGCCGCTGACAATACGACAATATAGTAAAGGCTTAATAACTGTTAGAGCTTTGTTAACAAATAACTTGAGTTTCGCAAATAAATCATTTTCGCTATAATTTTCCCTATTATTGGTTCCGCATCTTAAACTATATACAACATTCATGGTCTGTCTCTTTATTGCCATCATGGTACTTTTAACTTGGGTGCGTATTCTTGCCCATTTGTCATTATTTTGAAGTGACTGCCACGTGAGCGAATGTCAATCGAAGTCATAATTTGTTATTCTCTCTCTATTAAGACTACTGTCTTACAATCTAGAAAACACTTTATAAAAAAATATATTTTCATAGTAATAGAAATAAAAAAAATAATACACTATTCATCTTGCTAAGAGTTAATACTCCGGGGGGACAAAATATTCCAACTTTGGCCCTGTTTTAAGTGTACAGTAGTAGTACTACGTTGTAACCAGGAAGTTGAAGTAAGCAAGTAGTTTTGACACTGACCGCTAGATGGATAATAGTAAAGTGGGCGGATACAAACCCCTCCTCACCACACCCTCCCCCCGCGCCGAGTCACACATTGTTTCATAGGGAAATTATATTACAACACCTCCTCTCTTATATTTGCTCCATACCCGCTCCATGGGTTTACCACTGTTGACCGAAATTCATTTGATCGTTTGACGTATAACCGAAAAAACATTAGGTCATTCTACTACTGATCGAATGAACAATTGACCAAAAGAGTTTTTATCGAACAAACATTTGGTATTTTTACTACTGATCGAATGAACGTTTGGCCGAAAAACAGTTGACTAAAGAATATTTTAACAGGGGCCGAATCGAAATGGCTAGGTTAGGTTAGGTTTAAACTGCGACCACAACGCACGAGCCGAGCGAGCGAAGCGAGCGTGCCGCGGCAGCGGCCGGCGAGTGCCAGAACCGAATTCTACTTATTTCGCTTTTATTTGTTAAAATATTCTTTGGTCAACTGTTTTTCGACCAAACGTTCATTCGATCAGTAGTAAAAATACCAAATGTTTGTTCGATAAAAACTCTTTTTGTGAATTGTTCATTCGATCAGTAGTAGAATGGCCTAATGTTTTTTCAGTCACATGTCAAATGATCAAATTAATATCGGTCACCAGTGGTAAACCCATACTGTACAATGCATTCTATTCTATTCGTCACTTTCTGATTTACATATACCTACATGCTTGTATACAGGTTATAAGTAATCTAGTACAAGAGGAGAACAGAATAGAAACGTGAAATTTAAGCTGCCTAATCTCATGGGTTAACTGCGTCGGGTTTTCGCCTATTCCGCAATGCCTGAAGACAAGAGTCTATAACCAGTGCGTTCTACCAGTTGTGACCTACGGTGCCGAGACGTGGACACTCACAGAGAAGCTAGTCCGAGCCCTTAAAGTTGCGCAGCGAGCAATGGAACGAGCTATGCTTAGGGTGTCTCTGAGGGATAAAATTCGGAACAATGTGGCAGTGGCAGAGCGCTTGTCATATCTGTAGGAGAACCGATGGTAGGTGGAGCAAACGAGTTCTGGAGTGGAGACCGCGACTTGGTACGCGTGGGGTGGGACGACCGATGACCTGAAAAAGGTCGCAGGCTGGGACTGGATGCGGAAGGCGCAGGACCGTGTGTTGTGGCGTAATTTGGGAGAGGCCTACATTCAGCAGTGGACTGATATAGACTGATTTGATGAATCTCATGGGTAGACGGGGATTAATAGTAGTAGTTCATCGCTACAAAAGAAGTAACTTATTGACATTTTTTAGTAGTATTTTATATAATCTCCACTGCAAGGCCTGCCTTCAACATGCAACCACTTAAGTATTACTTTTTAGGGTTCTATTCGTAAGGGTAAATATAGGACCCTATTTTTGAGACTTCACTGTCCGTCTATATGTCTGTCACGAGGCTGTATCTCAGGAACCATGATAGCTAGAGAGCTGATTTTTTTACAGATGATGTACGAAACAACAAAAATAGATACATGTAGCCAGGCATTTATCCCCGAAGGGGTTGGCAGAGGCATAGTAATAATATAATAATAATAAGCCATTTATTCCATATACATAATGCTGTACTACTATTGGTTAGTGTGTTAGTTATTTATCTTCTGCTGTTCAGATATGAACCCCAGTTTGAGTATAGGCCTCATCCATTGAGGAGAGAGGATTGAGAGGCATAGTATACGCCCACATTTCACCTTATAGATTTATGTCCCACGTAATAGGTGGCGAGCCTAGTACCGTGTTGAAATGGACAGGCGCAGGTCACCACGACCCGCAGTTGAAATTTTTCAAGCCGCTCATGAGGCCTTCAACTTGGCTTAACGATTGTCATTTTACTGTCAACCGGGTTTCATTTCGAATTTACTTCTCTACGCAATGTATCTTTTTGCAAAAGTGTTGTTGTGTTGTTAGTTGCCTCTTACGACACCCTCGGGATGTATTGGGGTGGCGACATTTTGTACTCTTACCCGTCGCAACACAGGACCCCGTTGCCACACGGGGCTCACGAACAAAAATATGGAAATCTAAAAAAAAGTAAGGTGAGCTCTCGGACAAAAAACGTAATTTTATGCCGTATTTTGGGACGTAACCTTTTGTGCGTGAGTCCGACTCGCATTTGACTGGTTTAGATATAACATCAGACATCTGCACACAACTCAAACTGTTTCAAAATTTACTGTTCACTAACTTGTAGTCTATAAATAAAAAGTAAAAAAGTTAAAAAGATTTTGATCACTTCGAACCAAGAGTTATAAGACTTATTGCAGACCTTACTAATTTATAGTTTTGAAATAACCCCATAAATCCCGTTTAAGTACTGAAATAAATTCAGAAACATGTGTACATAATCACTTTTGAAACAGTTTTAAAAGCGAATTACCATTCGGGTTTAATCATATTTCACGGCAGCAACACAGATAACATTTATTACTATTTTGGATAATTGGGTCCAGTTTCTATGATATTTATTAAAACAAAATTGCTATTAACTAATTATTATTTGCGAGAGTGGCGCCTCTGGTGTAGCAAACGATCATAGACTGCGGTGACCACCAGTTCTTCTGGTGGGCCGTATGCTCGTCTGCCAGCTCAGTGGTATAAAAAAATCTATTTAATAAGATGCCCTTATCTTTCGTTGTAATAAGAACGGAGGGTAGTTCGACAAGAAATAACTTCGTGGTTTTTGTCGAACCTCGAATCAGTCCAACTGCGACCGTGTCCGAAACGTCGGTGAATGTAAGTAAAAAGTATTTGCGTGAAATTCCGAATTCTGTGAGTATGATTGTGATGTAGTTTCAAAGCCTGGTTATTCATTTTAAGACAGCTGTTTGCACCACAGTTTTTTGGGCATTCATAAAGGTAGAAAAAAAAATCTTTTATTTGCAATAATCTTCGCGACTTCACTGATCGCTGTAGAGTACTAACCTTTCTAGTAAACCACATTTAGTAGGATTTTAATTCTATGGTTTTGGATAGTAAAAAATAATCATACGAAAGAAAATGAGTAATGAAGCTCTCAGTATTGACAAAACAAGGTATTAAGAATATGAATTATGTACTAACGTTCATAAAAATAAATCTGCTACCAAGAAAAATAAAATGAAGAATTCAAAAAGCTATACACACATATTGATAAAAGCAAAACACACGAGAAAGCAAGAAAAGTGCGGGTAGTCACATAAAATAAACTAAATCTCACAATATATTACGATAACACGTGAACACCTGCCCATTACTTACAGAAGGGCTCTCACCGCTTATGTCCTGTGTTTGAATTTTTATTAGAAGTTGCCCGCGATTCTGCTCCCGTATCTAATGGGAAAGCTTATTTCAATACCTACTTTATCTCTTTATCAAATTACAGTCAGATCATTCTATTGAATCATAAAATAGTTGCAAACATATAAACTTTCGCATTTACCAATAAAATTTGTAAAAATGCTTAAAAATCGAATGGAAAACAGTGGCTTATGACATCTCGTAGGCATACTCACACGTAAGTGAGAGATACGTCTATGTTTTACATGTTTTTTACACTGGACAGTTTTATTGTAAACTATCCATTAATAGTTGGAACCTGTTCATAAGTGATACACTCCTACATCATCATCAACGTGTTTCATAGACCCACTTTTCGCCCACAAAATGTACTACCTACCAGTGGCTTTTTCATTACTATAATTCAGTTTTGAGTCGGTCTTTAATGTTCATTATTTATATCGGCAGGTAAATTATTTCATTATATTTGATTTAACGTAATACTGCAATCCTGAGACATCCTTCCGATCGCTTACAAGGGGTGCCTACCGTAGGCAGTGGTAGGGAACGTATGGCTTTAGTCAGTAGGAGTCCAGCATAGGTGACATAGCATCAATGAGGAATTTCCACACCTACAAAAAGCGCATACTGCACTCTTTACCTACATAATAAGAAAATGGTGCCTTGAAATGTGTAAGTGAGTAAACTCCTTAACAACCACCGGTACATAAGGTACGGTTCTTTATATTCGTAATTCTAAGCGTTGAATATTAAGAGTCCCTATGACGCCAAATAGACTATTACCTTGATCTAGATCTCAGGACTCGTGAGGTTTAATGAATTAAAATTTTAACACAGACAACTTCAGTTCATGAACTAAAAACGCTCTAGGCTAGAAACACGATTGCTGATAAAATCCTCGATAGATTTTTGTGTTGAAAATACCACGATTTCTTGAAATTTTAACCTAGATCTCATAAGTTTTAAGTTTTTTTATAATATAAAATAATTATAAGAAAGACAATAGTAAAATCTTCATTTGCACTAGACCACTTTTTTAATATCGGTTATAGTTTTTTTATTATTAATTTATTTCGTTAAAAACGCACAAAAACCGATTTTATTTATTTATTTATTTTTTTATCTATCACAAAAAATTTTTACATTGTATAGGATATTGATTCATATTGTAGCATCTATAAATCTTAATCTAAATTTAAAAAAAAAATACAACAACATATTTCATCATTTAACAACTTAATATAACAACATGTCACAAGATGAAAAACATAAACAATAAGCACTAAAACAAGGTCAAACCAGTCAATGATATTATAAAATTAATCAATCACTATAATTACAATGTCAATCTCAATAAAATTAAAATAGGTACATATCTAATATATTATGTTGTATTAAAATGTCATTTAAAATCAACTAATCTTAAAATGTCCCGCCCTAATAAAAATGTAAAAGAAAAAAAAAATGTCAGATGTCGTCCAAAGAGTAATAACAGCCTTCAATTAAAAAACGTTTTAACTTTGACTCAAAATCCCCTTTGTACAGTGTCATTTTTAAGTCAATTGGCAACTTATTAAATAATTTTATGCACATGTGATTGGCACCATGTCTAACTATCTCAAGTTTCGGGGTGGTTTTAGTCCTAAAATCTTTTCTTCTAGTACTTTCCCTAACCACTCTCTCCATGTCTGTTTCATAATCATGAATATATTTTTTGAAAAATGTTAAAAGTACCAGAACATACAAGCTCGGAACAGTTAGTATTTCTAAATTTTTGAAGTGATTCTTACACGAGTCTTGTTGTCTAATACGGACGATAGTGCGAATTGCCCTTTTCTGTGCAATAAATGCTTTCTGGATATTGTACTCGTAACTTGCCCCCCAGAACAAGATACTGTATCTTAACTTAGACTCTACTAGGGCAAAATACACTGCTTTTAGTTGAGGGATATTCACATCATTTCGCAGACTCCGGAGCACATAGCAGCCCGAACTAATGGAACTTTCCAAAGCCTCCAATTCGTACTTCCAGTTAAGGTCACGGTCCACATGAATTTCAAGGAATTTAACAGTGTCTACTGCCTGAATCTGGCTTCCATCTAGGCAGCAATTGACTCGGTAATTGATTTTTGCTGAAGTTCTAAATGACATGACATTTGTTTTTGTCGAATTAACATGCAGGCCATTGACAGAAAACCAGTTGCTCAGCATATTCAGCACCTCGCCAATTCTTACATTAAGGGTTCCTAAGTCATCTGCCGAAACAATGGCATTAGTATCATCTGCGAATAATACCAACTGTGTGTGTTCTGAAAGGTTACTCTGCACGTGATTAATGAGGTCATTAACAAAGACCACAAAGAATATTGGACCCAAAATTGAACCCTGTGGTACTCCTCTAGTACTTCGAAGCAATTTTGATCCATAGGGTTGCTCGAGCCTTATTCCATTTTGTTTTTTATTTCTAGCAGATGTCAACTCTGTCCTGCCCATCACTTCAACAAAAAATAATCTATTTTTTAAGTATGACTTTATAAGTTCAATTGGCTTGCCTCTTATGCCGTAGTGTTCAAGCTTTGCCAGCAATAGGTCGTGATTGACGGTGTCAAAGGCAGAACTCAAGTCAAGAAATAGACCTGCCAATAGACCTGCTGATTGCATCTCTCTCTTTCTTGCAGGCTAAAATGTATGTCTTCTATCTTCTTTTAACAATTTGGCGTCTGGTAGGCTCTTAAGTGCTGACTGTATCTTACTTGTTTTCTTTATATAAAATCAGTACAGTGAAGAAATCACGCTCGTACGTAAAGGTTTTTTCATTTTGGTGAAGGTGGACAGACAAGACTATTTTTTTTAAAGTAATTTTTGTTTTCTAATATCATATTTATTTTTATCAAAGTATTATTTTCATTCTTATTTTATCCCTCACGTTAAAAAAAACATGAAATAAATATAATAATTTAGTGAAACTTCCATATTACAAACGTGATTGATGGCTGTTTTTTGATATTGAAACCACCGTGCGCAAGTCTAACTCGCACTTGACCAGTTTTTAATACCTTAATTAAAAGAGACAATATAACTTGAAAGCATTCTGAATCAGCTACGAAGCATCGACGGGGTACATGTTATAAACTTAATTAGGTATTATTTTCATCGACGTTATCCATTGTTAAGCACAAATTCGTCTGCAGTAATATTGAAACTTACCACATAGTACCGACATCGTTGATTAAATTAAAGTTTTGGTTCAATGCTCAAATATTAATTAACATAATTTTTAATTGGAGCCACAATTATACATCGATGGAAGTAACTATAAGTATTTATTTATATCATTTATTATTGATAAAGTGAGGTGAGGTACGTTTATCATGTCGAGAATGTACGTTCCAGTACCTATACCAAAATTTTAAGTTTGTTTCAAGTGAAAACTATCCGACGTGGATTAAAATGAAAAAACCTTTACGTACGAGCGTGATTTCTTCACTGTACTGATTTTATATAAAGAATACAAGTGAGATAAAAATATACAGTCAGCACTTAATATTCAACCGTGATGCATGGTAATGTTTTCCCGTACCTTGAAAAGGTACCTTGGAAAGGTACGGTTTTTTTTTTTTTTTTTTTTTATACCACTAAGGTGGCAGACAAGCATACGGCCCACCAGAAGGACCGGTGGTCACCGCAGCCTATGAACGTTTGCAACACCAGAGGTGCCACACTCGCGCTGCCGACCCTGTAAAAACCTTCTAAGACCCCTTTTGAAGAACCCCATACTGTAGGCGTTTGGGAAAACCGAGGCAGGGAGGTCATTCCACAACCTAAGCGTGCGCGGAAGAAAACACCTATCGGATCTAACCGTGCTGGAACGCACCGGACGCAGGGTGTGAGGATGAACTCCCTGTCTGTGGCGAGCGGTGCGATGATAGAACGTAGCCGTGGGCATCATATCAAACAATTCCTCAGAGCACATACCATTGTACAGGCGGTAGAACACGCATAAGGAGGCAAAGTCTCTCCTGTCGCGAAGAGGTTCCACACCAGCTGTAAGTACAGGATCGTTGACAATTCTTACAGCTCGCCTTTGCACCGAGTCAAATGAACGAAGCTGATATTCAGGTGCTCCCGCCCAGAGGTGACAGCAGCACTCCATATGCGGCCGCACTTGCGACTTATAGAGAAGCAGTGTTTGCGCCGCAGTGAAGTACCGCCGCGCCCTGTTGAGCACACCCAGCTTTTTGGACGCCAGCTTAGCCTTATCCTCCAAATGACTACGGAACTGAACGTCACTGGAGATGTCAACGCCAAGGATCCCTATACTTTTGGAGATGGAAAGAGATGTGCCCTGAAATTGCGGCGCTACAGTAATTGGGGTTTGCTTAGCGGTGAAAAAACACGCTTGTGTCTTGGAAGGGTTGAACTGGACAAGATTTTGTCCACCCCAATCGGACACTCTAGTAAGAGTAGCCTCGATTTCAGACACAAGCTGTTCACGATTTTCCTCCACTGTGTCCCGAGAGATACCGGGGCGACCCGTGTAACAAGTGTCCCCCGTACTGTCGTCCGCATAACAATGAATGCCGTCAATAGACAACATGTCATTGATATGCAGCAGAAACAGAGTAGGGGACAACACTGAGCCTTGCGGTACTCCAGCGTTTATAGCCATGCAGTCTGAACAGCTGCCGTCAACGACGGCATGAATAAGATGCTTCTACCGGCCTTTATATTCGTAATAGTAATATTACGAATATAAAGAACCGTACCTTTCCAAGGTGCCTTTTCAAGGTACGGGAAAACATTACCATGCACCACGGTTATTTTATTAGCTAGTTTATAATTATTCACAAATACTTTCCATTCTTATTAGTAAGATCATCTTGTCCAATAGTCACAAGCATTACGCGATTATCAATTGAGAATTTACATAGTAAAAGCAAATTAGAACAAGAGTTCGATGGCGCACGTCGCGTCGACATCAAAGGATACCATTTATTCGTGTAATGTCACATTCCGATCACAAAGCGTCAGTGGAACGCGTTTTCCGCTGAAATATTCTAGAAGCACCTATTGTGGACTCTTTGGAGAGTAACTTTATTGTGTCTATTGCTTGAACGAGACATGAAAGGCTAAAAAATGGCTCAATCTTCTGTTGTAAAAAAATACTTTGTTTTGTCTAGGTTAGTCCTAGACAAAATAAAGTAAACTTTTATACACAAATGCTAATACCTGATTAATACTAGACATAAAAGATAACTAGCAGTAAAATATATAAATCAATCACCTGTTACATTTAAAAGTAAAGGTAGATAAGTTTCCAGAAATCAGTAAGAAGAAGTATTAGAGACGTGGTCTCGGCAGCGCGAGTGCAGCATATCTGGTGTAGCTAACCTCCATAGACTGCGGTGACCACTTTGCAGTGTGTGGGCCGTATGCTTGTCTGCTGTCTCAGCCTCAGTGGTTATAAAAATATCTTTTAGTTCTCATACACTTTTAACCCTTAGAGCTCCTCGCGGCGACCCGTCGCCGCGCATAATAATCAAGTTTTTCCGTAAAGCCCCGCGCGGCGACCGGTCGCCGCACCTACCCAGACGACTTTAAACTTAAATTTAGCCTGCTTACGTCCTACTTTTCAATGAACAGGTTTATTGCATGTGTAGTTTATAACATTTTCTTGTTTTTGGAATCTTATGAAATGACGTCAATGGGCCAGAATTATTTACAAAAATCGAACAGTTGAAGTTGAGAGTGGATTGCGCATGGATGGCGTGCGTTTGTGTAGTACGTGTGTGTTTCGTGTTTTTATTATAAATAATGTGTTTGCATTATTATTTATTATTATACACAGTAAAATAAACAATATATCAATAATCCGGTTGGTGTTTACAGGATCGTAAAATATGGTGTGGTGGTAGAGTAATCAATGTTTTTTTTGTTGAGTGCGTGTGTACCAAGTGCAAGTGTGCGTGTGTTTTTTGTTTTTTTATTATAAATAATGTGTTTTCATTATTGTTTATTATTATACACAGTGAAATAAACAATTTATCAATAATCCGGTTGCTGTTTGCAGAATTGAAAAATTTGGTCTGGTAAGTGAGATAAAAATTTTTTTTGGGAAATGGGAAATCTTTTTTCATTTTTAGGGTGGTGGAGCTAGGTCCACGTGATTACCGATTTTCGATATATTTTTTTAGTGTGTTGAAGGGTTAAACTTTGTGGTCCTCCATACAATATTGACATAAAATATATACTTTCGATGTACCATCTTCATTAGATCTCCGTAGTTCTTTTATGCCTCCTGAGGCGTAAATTGGGTTCAAATAGAATTTTCGAGCAGGCGAATTTATAAAATAATGAACGCCTCGTGTAGGTTGATACCAAAGACTTGGGATCAAAGGGGCTAAACTTTAATGATTCCTCAGTCGTGGGACAACGACACTGTTTCCTGAAAGTTCAGAAACTGTAAGTTTGCAAGTTGCCGTCAACTTTCTATACATCCTTAATTTATGCAGTATACGAGTACGTGTTTGTATTTTTGTAATGGTTGGCAATTTATTATAAAATAAAGTAAAGCTATGAGAAAATTAATTTAAAGAAAGTAAGAAAATAAATCATTTTCTGCGTTTACCTTGGGGATACACAATTTTAAAAAGTTTCCCTCTAAACACACACACACATTTAGTGTCGTACGTATTTATATTTTTTCTAAACATTATTTTCTTAAAGTCACTAGGTCTTTTATAACTAAAATCTAAAATTCTGTCCACGACTCAGCAAGCCACAGTTCTGCTAACCTCCACTAAAAGATGGCTGATATTTACGCAGCGTCAGCGCGGACGGCTATTTCCGAGGCAAACACAACGTTGATGGAATACATTGTTTATTTTCCGCACATAAGCTTTACTACATTGTTTACCTTGAGGTACATTAGCGTGAATCACTTCATAGTATATTGGTCAGCGTAATGTGGCTTACACAGAATTGCTGTGTTTATTTTGTTGATGTATCTAATCTTTTTGATCATATTTTAAATTAATACGCAAAGGTTTTAGTTCCAGGTCTACGACGGCGACGGTTCGAGGTAGTTATTGACCAAGCAGAAGCAGAATTAGAGTGGTGGTGTGATGTGAAGACAAAGAATGATTTGACTCCAAGACAACAGGCAGCGATTGCCAGAGATTGCTACTGTTACAATACATATATATTATGATTGATTGGTGATACTTTTTGTTAGCTACCTAGCCTTCCAAGCCCTTTTGTTAGGTTGCTGCACAAGTGCTTCAGCCGTTGTAATAGTTTCCAGAAGATAATGGCTTGGTATAAATGTAACTGCTATAAAGCACTAAATGGTAAAATATTCAATACTGAAGTTAAAATGCTAAGCGTGATTGATATAATTTACGACCATTTTAATCAAAATATAATGCGATAAATAAATGAATGTTAATAAATAATAAAAACAAAACTGAAGACTAAGAGCCTCTTTCTATTTATAATTTCTTGGCGAAACACCTGCGGCCATTCAGTATTTTAAAACGGATTCACCAAAGCTTTTGTCCATTAAATATTTAACAGGAATGAGTAATAAATATTAGGCTGTCCCCAAGTTGGCAATTTTTTAATTTAAATCCTATTGTACTAAAGAATAAAATCCCACTCCGTTATTTGACACTTCATTGTTTTTTGGGTTTTAGTGAAAAATAAGGATTAAATTATGTTGTTTCAATACCTATTACACTTACTGAAACTAAACAAAGTATAAAAAAGCTTGTGATAAGGGCAAACAGGCTTAGTTTTAGAAACATTCTTTCTATAGATTTCATATTTAAAGCAATTAGTATGCTGACTTTTTCATAGTATTTAATATAAAGTGAAAAAGACAACTTGGTCCATGCGGGATCCCGTACAGGCTTTCTAATTTGGGTTATGAATAACTTGATTTGAAGCTTACGTGTAGTGGACTGCGAATCGAATAAAATCACTATTCGCATTCTCTAGCATGCCGGCATTTATTTTTGATTATAGCACATTTTTAAGTACAGTATAAAGCTCTGGGCTTGTATGCGTTGTGAACTGGTGGTAGTTTTGTTTTATATTCTGGACGTTTTACAAGCACCTCTGTATATTGCCTAAGTGAAATAAATTTTAAAAAAAACTTATTTAGGCATAGATAATGATTGAGGGTGATCACTGTTTATGGAGCTTTACATTGTGAGTCGTCTACGCTGATAAATTCCGTACTGTACGTGTCAATGATTCACACAATTTATTGACTTTTAGATAGTTTGGACATTAAACGTTGCCATCTTAACCGCACTGTCAGTGGCGTCATTAAGATCTTTCTTAGTGCAGGAGGTAGGACATAGGGTGCATGAAAGTAAGTGCAACATGGACTGCACTGGGGCCCCACGTCACATGCGGCTAAGCACGGGTTTCGCATTCCCCACCTGCATAAATTTTGTTTAGACCGGCTTACCAGGGTGCATAAGCGAGACCTTCATGCCGGCCTATCGGCACTAACAATCTTAAACTAAATGATAATAAAACTAAATGTATTAAATTTACCTTGCCTAATGTAGCACAGTCAGAAACCAATGTTCAACTTAATGGTCGAGAGTTGGAACTTGTGGAACAAACCACATTCCTAGGGTTAACGGTTGATGCTGGTTTACAATGGGGTCCACATATTGTAAAACTAGCTAGTAGATTAAGTTCAGCAGCATTTGCTGTACAAAAAATAAGGCACTTGACTGATGTAGATACGGCTAGAATAGTTTATTTCAGTTACTTTCACAGTATAATGTCTTATGGTATTCTACTGTGGGGCAATGCTGCAGATATAAATAAAATTTTTATTTTACAAAAGCGGGCCATAAGAGCTATATATAGACTAGGTCCAAGGGTCTCTCTGCGCGAAAAATTCAAAGAGGTTAATATTCTTACTGTAGCATCACAATATATTTTTGAAAACCTTATGTATGTACAAAGAAATCTACATAGTTTCGCTAAGTTAAGTGATAGACACAATGTCAACACTAGAAATAAAAATAACCTTGCTGTTTTTCATAGCAGATTGCACAAAACCAGCAATTCTTTCATGGGTAACTGTATACGCTTTTACAACAGGCTTCCAGACGAAATTAAAAGTATGTCCCTTAATAAGTTTAAAAGATCTGTTAAAAGTAAATTGAACTGCAGGGGCTACTATACAATCAATGATTATTTGTTGGATAAGGAAGCCTGGAAATGACCTGCTCTGCTGGATTCTCAAAAAAATTGTTAAAATGCCTAGTTTTTAGATTCTTTAAAATTGTAAATAGAGCAAAAAAAGAACAACCCGCTGAGTTTCTTGCCAGATCTTCTCAGGTGGGTCGCGTTGTGAACTGGTGGTAGAGTTTTTGTTTTGTATTCTGGACGTTTTGCAAGCGCATCTGTATAATGCCTATGTGAAATAAATATATTTTTGATTTTTTTTTTTTTTTGCCACCGGTGGTCGTGTCCGGGAGGTAATTTTTCCTGAGGCTGTAAGAAATCAGTAGGTGATGGGAGTTTCTCTTTCCACAGTAAGGTCCTCACCGTTACCAGCTGTTCGTATGCAGCTGCTATTGCGTATGAAGCTCTTGCGACTTTTTAAGCGGACTCTAGGTGTTTGTGACCGTATAGCCAATGTCGGAAGTTCAATATAGACCTTCAGTATATTTATGACTACTCCGAAGAATGTGGCCGAATGTGTATAATAATAAAATATAACCGTAGGCACAATTTCAAATATCCAACTCAATAGTAAAGCAAACTTCTCACGATGTTCGCTAACATTAATAACTTAAGCTTATGAAAGTTATGAACTTAGTTAAATTAGAACTGTTAACGGGATATTTACCATGTACTGTTTTATCGAGTTTCCGATATTTCGGCGCTGTTACAAGCGCCATGATCACGGATGAACTGAAGTGCAGCGAGCTAGATGTTTGTAGGTAGACCGTAGCGATCCACAATACTCACTGTGTCACTACGCGATGATTTTTCAGCTGGTTTTTGTTTTGTAGTGAAATGACCAATCACTGGATGCCAGGCACTCGACAGTTGAAACACATCTTCCCTGTTGAAGGTTTTATATTTCTAAAATCTGATTCTAAAATCTGATTTTAGAAGCAGGTACCAATCACTGGATTGAGTTGCACAACCCTCAGATACTCTCGACAGAACGCCACTACATACCCAGATTGGTTGAAGAGGCTATAGAAATAAAAAAGTATAAAACCTTCAACAGGGAAGATGTGTTTCAACTGTCGAGTTCCTGACATCCAGTGAATGGTCATTTCACTACAAAACAAAAACCAGCTGAAAAATCATCGCGTAGTGACACAGTGAGTATTGTGTGTCGGGATCGTGATCGAGTGCGGGACGATACGGTAAGCGATGACAGTGGTGTTAATGTGCGTAATAAACGTGTCCGGAGGAGGGTAGATCGCTACGGTCTACCTACAAACATCTAGCTCACTGCACTTCAGTTCATCCGTGATCATGGCGCTTGTAACAGCGCCGAAATATCGGAAACTCAATAAAACAGTACATGGTAAATATCCCGTTAACAGTTCTATAGTGTATAGTAATGACCATGTTAGTTTAAAATCATATATTAGTTAAATTAGGCTCCAAAGCTAATTGTAGAATTCGATTACTTAGAATGATATTATGACTGAAAAGGTCCTCTAGCTTATAAAATTAGTACGACAACTAGGTAATCAGTTTTTGTCAATAGAGAATGTCGAAATGAAAATTCAATAAACTCTGTTATATAGAGCTCTTTGAAGTTTGAGATCAAAGATATATACACACGTATAAAGACCTAGTAGTAGGTAAAAGTTAAGTGTACACTTAATAAAAAAAATGTTGTATTGTGCATCTCTGCCTTTCCCTTCGAAAATAAAGAGTAATTTTATCTGTTTATGTAAGTATGAGAATTCAAGTTTCATTTTCTTTGATCAGAATTATTAATTAAATACATAATAATTGTACACTTAGGACTATAGCAAAAATGACATCATTTACAAATTATAAACAAATGTCTTACACTCAATAATATGTCTTCAAGTATTATAACAATAGAATCAAGTGGCATAATCTTGAACAAGTCATATTTTTATTGGAAAAAGATTTGTTAAATTATTAACCCTATATATATCTGTAACATCCATAAGGCGCATTCCATTCTATTGACATCATTACAATTGAAAATAATATATTGGTTACAATTATGTTATCACGAGTACCGAATATTCTAATATGTAAATGTCGTCTGGTTTTCCGCATCAATCAACTTATATGCAATAAATAGTAAGTGCCTAATGACATTACTAACTACGAGTACTGCACAGAGAACAAATTATTCTAATAACTTGCTCTAATGCTTATACCTACTAAATTGAATGACTATCACGGAGTATTGTGATATAATATTCTCTCTGTGTTGATGTATTGCATGGTATTTTGGTAGCTGTTACAGTAGAATGGACTGATTAGCACTCAAAATTTCATAATTGACATGCTGCATGTACTGTGTAAAATGCACGGTTCAAAATGAGTATAATAATGGCGACTCAGACTTCCTGACGTAACAATAAACGTCGAGACGTTGGACCATCGAAGTACAATTGCTTACAATTCCTTTACATTATTTTACCGAATCTATTATGGCATGGGAAGTAGCTCCAAAACCGCGAAATATCCTCATTTTGGTGAGTTAAACATAAACGAAAAAAAACAAGTCGTATTCTCTCGTCTGGTTTAGTCCGTTAATCCACCCATGAAAATCCACCCCTTGGGTGGATTTCCGGAATTATATATTACTAGCTGACCCGCGCAACTTCGTTTGCGTGATAAATGAAAAACCGCTCGACCGATTTTGTGCAAACTTCACATAAACCATCTACTAAATAGTCCGAACAAAGCTAAAACATTTGGGTTTGCCCGTTCTTGAGTTATAAAATTACAAAGAAAAGTTGGTGTAAAACGAAATTACAAAAAAATTGATTTTTATATATTTAGATTAATCAAAATAGTCCGATAATCCACCCACGAAAATACACCCAAGGGGTGGATTTCCGGAATTATATATTGTTAATCCAATTAGTCCGTTAATCCACAAATGAAATGGGTGGATTTCGAAAATGGACAAAACACATGGAGATCAACAAAACAAATGAATCGAAAAAAAAAAAACAAATGAAGATCGTCCAAACAAATGACGGTTGGATAAACAAATGACGATCGAGAAAACAAATGAAGATCGGCAAAACAAATGAAGATTGTCAAAACAAATGACGGTCGAATAAACAAATGACGATCGAAAAAACAAATGAAGATCGACAAAACAAATGATGGTCGGATAAACAAATGAATATTGACAAAACAAATGAAGATCGACAAAACAAATGACAGCCGGATAAACAAATGAAGATCGACAAAATAAATGACTGTCGAATAAACAAATGACGATCGAAAAAACAAATGAAGATCGACAAAACAAATGATGGTCAGATAAACAAATAAAGATTGACAAAACAATTGAAGATCGACAAAACAAATGATGGTCGGATAAACAAATGCAGATTGACAAAACAAATGAAGATCGGCAAAACAAATAACAGCTGGATAAACAAATGAATATTGACAAAACAAATGAAGATAGACAAAAAAAATGACAGCCGGATAAACAAATGAAGATCGACAAAATAAATGACGGTCAGATAAACAAATGACGATCTAAAAACAAATGAAGATCATATTTTTATACAAAACGAGATTTCGCGTGGCACTATTTTATTATTAATTAAAGGTTTCGGTACCTTTACTTTCCTCGAAGTTTCGACAGGGTTACACCTATCGTGGTCCCGAGGTGACTGGTGCATGTAGGCTGGAGATTCTGCTATGCGACGGGAGTTTTCGAAGTACCCCTGAGATCGTCAATTTGTGGAAACACACGGCACACAACACTGACCGTATCCGCGGACGCGTTCACTATTTTATTTGTATAAAAATATGTGTTCAACGCGTGTTAGTTTAAAACAAATGAAGATCATCATAATAAATGATGATCAAAAACAAATTAAAACCGATAAAAAATTTGCAACTTAATAAAACAAATGACCTAAGTATGAGCTTTGAGTTTTGGGTTTTGAGTTCTGAGTTCTGACTTTTGAGCTTTCAGTCTTGTTGATTTTTGAGGGTCAAAAATTACTTGCAGCCATTTTTTGTAATCTAAATACGTGTGCCATTCAAAAAAATAGGTGCAAGCAAATCTCGACCTTAATGACACTTCTCTAAAAATGTTCTTTTAGGCGTTAACAGACATCACTGATCATGACTATGTAAAAAATAAATAAATATTATGCATGTTCATAAGACAGAGAATTGCTGGCACCTATTTTTTTCAATGGAAAACGCAGCTAGATTATTTGCCGATCTTCATTTGTTTTCCGATCGTCATTTGTTTATTTGACCGTCATTTGTTTTGACGATCTTAATTTGTTTTGCCGATCTTCATTGGTTTTTTCGATCGTCATGTGTTTATTCGATCGTCATTTGTTTCGACGATCTTCATTTGTTCTGCCGATCTTCATTTGTTTTTTCGACCGTCATTTGTTTAGACGATCTTCATTTGTTTTGCCGATCTTCATTTGTTATTTCGATCTTCTTTTGTTTTTTTAGATCTTTTTTATTTATCATGAATAGATCCGGAAATCCACCACTTGGGTGGAATTCCGGACATACCATAACATGTAATTCCGGTTATCCACCCCATTGGGTGGATTTTTTGGGGTGGATTAACGGAATAATCCTCCTCAATTTCGTTGGGTTGAGATTGTGATGAATTGTGACCATTTGTCGTTTGTTATACCATGTTTTCACACATCAAACCCCTCCAAGTAGAGCCCGGTTAAGACAAAACTCTCTCACGGGGCTAAAGTTCCTAGCCACAGTCTCCAAGTAACAAAATTATCCATGTCTATTTGAATAAGAGTACTAACTCAAAAGTTTCAGAAAAAAGTATTGGGGTCCATATTGGTGACAATAGTTATTAGTTAAAGACAGTGTAAATCTTTTATTTAAATGCTCAATATTGTCGCTTTTTTTTATTTCTAGCTTAACACAACACAACTTTGGTTGGCAACGATCAAGAGTTAGAAAAAAACTCTATTTTAACAAGTTATTATGGGAGACGGCAGTTGTAGGTATAACTCCAAGAATTCCCTTACTAGTGTATCCCATGACATGACTGTGCTAGACTAGAAAAAAATATTAAATCATCTCTGTTTTATCTATTTACAATATTCTGTTAAGGGGATAAAACAAGTCTTTGTTTCGTAACAAATTCCAAACATGCGTAGTTCCATTTTCCCAGGAGAGCGACGTCGCCCGGTGCACTGAATATGAAGTACTGTGAACATCATTTCTGTGGAATAAAATGTGGAATATGTTGGCAAAGCTTTCAATACAAGGGTTACGGTACAGTGGAAAAATGTAAGACGAATTTAGTTCAAACTATGCGAACTGTGTATGACAGAAAGAATAGGCCTTAATACTATTCATGTAAATGGATTACAGTGGTGTAGATGTACAGAAGGCACCATGTAAGAGATTGTCTGATTAGGTCGCCAATTGTTATATCATCAAGTCGAACATTATGAAGAAGAACACACATTATAAAAGAGTGACATATGTATGTATGACATAGACTATCAAGTAGTACCTACTCATAACCAGCCTATTTAAAATGTTTAATGACTGCACACGTCTCATGGTTTAATGCCTGTCGAGAGAACCTTTCACAATCTACGCAAAGTCATAGTCGTCTTTTGGGAATGCCTAAAACTTTACCTTGACTGCTAATTTGCAGGGCCACTGCTTGTAATTCGCTATCCAAATGATATAACATTCGGTCTTAGATACAGTAAGTTGATAATGAAATTTGCATTACAAAGAAATGTTGTAAGTTGTTTGATACATAATATTGTGTTATTTTTATAAGGCAACACTGACGGCTAATGTCAACCGTCATCTGTCAAAAACTTCTGTCTGTTCGAATAAAAAATGCAGCTTGTTCACCATTTTCAACTCTGGCGTTATTATTTCTAATATTACAAAATTCCTTCGTGTGTTTCTTCGTAAACATGAATTTGGTCCTTCGAGCAATGGTCGTCAGTTGGTGAGCTGTATTTTTAAGCCTGCGGCATTGCTGCAGCATATTTTTTCAACGTTGTAACTGAGTGCGCCACGTGCCTTGTCAAGAACAAAGGGCGACGACACTTGCTTCATTGAATGCGAGTAACTTTATTCTGCACTGCCATTGGTTATGTCAGAATAAGTTCCAGTGTACAGCGAGATTATTTTTGTACTTGGTGTGAAGATTGAGGGATAAGCGGCTCCTACCAGTGCGGGCATTGTTCGCACTATTTTACCAAGCCAGGAATTTCCTCACCACGCATTTATTGAATGGAATTCAATCTCAATCCACAAACGTTGTTTGTACTAATTTATCATCCCGAAGACTTTTGACGCGCAGTTATTACCAACGCAAGACATTAGCGGTGGGCCGAGGTCTGTCCGTCATTGACTACAGCAAGAAAAAACGGTACCTATATCACTGTGTTTTATGCGTATTGTGTATTTTTATTGTGTTCTGTGCGTTCAAGATAGGTTCGGGACAATTTCCTTTTTTCAGCCATTGGTATCAATTGTTTACAGTAAAACATAATTTTATCGTGTCATTGACCGTGTTTTCTGTCTTTCTTATCAAGGTTGTTGTAAGGTAATCAATTTTGATTTGCATTGCTTGCATATTCGCCATAAAACAAGCATTGTACATCAAAAAGTTTCCTGTGACAACTTAATAGTAGAATTGTCTGTTATCAATTATAATATGTATAGGTTGCTTGTACATTTAAACTTCGAATTGCATTGACTGCAATTGATTGCATTAAAACCATACTTTACAGGCATTCTACGATGAATTATTGAAACTTATAAAAAGGCAATCTATAAGAATTGGAATTATTTAAAATGTGGTTTTCTCTTTGAAATGCTTTGATACTCTTATTGTTTCTTGTGGATATGAAGTGAAAATTCACAAAAATTGGTAAGAAATTTTTATATAACTTTACCTGAAAAACAGTTTGTTGAAGTCTTTAGTAGTCTTTGTTTAGTAGTCTTTGTGTAGTAGTCTTTGTGTTTGAAGTCTTGTTCCTATTTTCCAGCCACAATGGCGGAAAAAATCAAGAAGCTTATAAATTCACGAGCACAATGTAAATCATACTTGACTCGAACAGTTACACTTATGGAAACTCCTGATTTACAAATAGAAATAGAAAACCTTAAATCAAGGAGGGAAGTTTTAATCACAAATTATAGCAAACTAGCTGATGCGCGCGGCTTCGCCCGCGTGAAATTTGGTTCCCGTTCCCGCTTCCCGTGGGAACATTTTCCCGGGATAAAAAGTAGCCTATGTGTTATTTCAGATTATACTCTATCCCTGTACCAAATTTCAGCCAGATCCATTCAGCCGTTAGAGCGTGATTGAGTAACAAACATCCAAACATCCAAACATCTTCACAAACTTTCACATTTATAATATTAGTAGGATATATTCAACTTACAACAGAAATAACAACTTTAGATGAAAAAGATGCGGAGGATGTAGGTGCTTTTGAGCTAAAATACTTTGCAACTTTGGGAAAAATTAACACAATGATTTCCAAGTACACCAATGATGATAAGTCAAAAACGTCAGCCCAAACAAAGCTTCCTAAAATTCAAATACCTACTTTTAATGGGTCAAAAACAAGCTCATATTACACTTTTATCGAGCTTTTTCTTTCTGTCATTGACAGAGCATCTGACTTGTCAGATATACAGAAATTATACTACTTAAGGACACATTTGGAAGGTGAGCCATTAGATATTGTTGTTAATTTGCCATTAGTATCTTCAAGCTACAAGGAAGCGTTAGCCTTATTAAAATCAAGATATGACAATAAATTTAAAGTTGTGACTGAATATACAAATGCTTTATTAGAAATTCCCTGTATTACGAAGTGCACAGCCCTTACCCTGCGATCCTTTGTTTCACAGGTTAGGCAACAAGTTTCAGCGCTCAAAAATTTAAATCAACCTATTGAGCAGTGGAGCATTATTCTTATAACAATTCTTATGAAAAAACTTGATCAGTTCACTGTTAAAGAATTCAACATGGAGAGAAATAACAATGAATTGCCAAAAATAGAGGATTTCCTTTGTTTCCTAGAAAAGAAAGCTAAAGCACTGGAATCCTGTGTTGAAAAAACTTCACCTTCAGATGTGTTCCCTCAGAAAAAGGCTGTAATGAATCCTGCCATTGTAAAGGACATGCAGACCTGCTCTCTATGTAAGTCAAATCACAAATTATTTAAATGTGCCAAGTTCAAGCTGTTAGCTATTCATGAAAAAATTAATTATAATACCCACCATAAATTATGCAATTTGTGCTTAAATTCTCACAAGGGTACACCTTGTACATTTAAATTTAAATGTGCTATTTGTAAAGGGTCTCACAACACAATGATTCATGAAAATTTTAAGGCCATTGAGCCAAAGGTTTCTTTGAAGAGCCGGACATTGCCTGGTTCACAAACTGTATTGCTGCCGACTGCCCAAGTGAAACTCATAGATTTTAATGGGAAGCCGGTCATTGTCAAAGCCTTGCTTGACAGTGGTAGTCAAACCTCTTTTGCAACCAATGAACTTATTTCACAGTTAGGTATTAAACCACATCATGATCCTACTACTGTTATTGGTATTTCTAATAGGGAAAGTATCTCTAATATCTCGGCATTGCTGAATATTTATTCTTGCATATTTCCTTATCAATTTAAAGCAAAGTGCCACATTGTGCCACTTATTACAACGGATTTGCCACATTCTCCCATAGATATTTCTAAAATGAATTTGTTATCCAATATTAAACTAGCCGATGAACATTTTAGCCAACCACAAAAGATTAGCCTACTATTAGGTGCTGACATTTTTTTTCAGTTGTTGCTGAATAAACCGCAAGTAGTCCAGGTTCAGGAAGGTGTTCCGGGACCATATATCATAGACACACTGTTAGGCAATGTCTTAGCAGGAAATGTAACCCAACTCCCTTCTAATAAGGTAATTTCTTTAGCTTGTCAATCTTGTAATATACTGAATGAATCATCTAGCACTTTAGGGGATACAATTCAAAAATTCTGGGAGAATGAGCAGGTGCCGCAAACATTTATAGAATGTTCCTCAGAGGAACAATTAACAGAAAAAATATTTAATGAAACTGTAAAGTTAAATAAAAATAAGTTTGAAGTTCACTTACCGCTTAAAGTTAAATTGAATGAAATAAATTCATTACTGGGTGATTCATTTACTGCTGCATTAAAGCGATTCTTAAATCTTGAAAAGCGTTTACAAAGGGATAGTGCATTGCACAAACAATATACTGCTTTCATAAATGAATATATAAGTATGGGTCATGCTGAGTACATTGATATTGAAAAATATAATCTTGCTATTGATCCGGTTTATTTTATGGCACATCATCCAGTATTGCGCCAGGAGTCAAAAACCACACCTTGCCGTGTTGTTTTTGATGGTTCAATGAAAACTGTCGATAAAAAATTATCATTGAATGATTTTTTATTGAATGGTCCTGTCGTTCAGAATCAATTATTCAATATTCTGTTATTGTTTCGCATGCAAAGATATGTCTTAATGACTGACATTGCTAAAATGTTTCGTTGCTGTCTTGTTGAAAAGAGTTTTCGTCCATTACAAAATATATTGTGGAGGGAAACTCCTGAAGAGCCAATCAGATGCATTCAACTTAAAACAATTACATATGGGCTAAAGAGCTCATCGTACCTAGCAACAAAATGTTTAATAGAGCTTGCAAATAGGTATGGTGATAAATATGAGCTTGCCAAGTCAGTTTTATTAAAAAATATTTATGTTGATGACGTTTTATGCACAAGTGACAGCATTGAGCAGTTGATAACTTTAAAGAATCAATTGATTGAGCTTTTAGCGATTGGCGGCTTCTCACTGCATAAGTGGGCATCAAACTGCCCTGAAGCTATCAAAGATATTCCATTGGAAAATCAAATTTTTAACGAGAAACACTTTGACAAAGATAGTATTTACACAAAAACTCTTGGTTTAAAATATGATGTTAAAAATGACAGTTTTAACCTTTCTTGTTCTGAACGATATGACCAGTCAAAACTTTATACAAAGCGTGAAGTTAATAGTTTCATTTCAAAATTTTTTGACCCTTTGGGAATTGCTGGCCCAATTTTTGTGACAGCAAAAATATTAATGAATAAACTATGGCAAACCAACATTGATTGGGATTCGCCATTACCTGATAATTTAGCCCAGGAATAGGAGAATTTTGCAACGTCATTGACCAGCATGGCTCCTATTTCTGCTAAAAGACTCGTTGAGGTCTCAAATACTAAGTCTGTCCAGCTTATTGGATTTTGCGACGGTTCAGAAAAAGCGTATGGTTGTTGTTTGTATTTGCGAACTATTAGCAATGATGATAAAGTTTCAATGAATCTTTTGTGCTCTAAATCAAGAATAGTGGCAAAAGGAAAAATTTTGACCACACCAAGAATTGAGTTAAATAGTGCATTGCTATTAGCAACTTTAATTAATAAAGTCTATGATGTTTTGAAGGACGAATGCAAAATACAAGTGTTTTTATTCAGTGACTCAATTCAGTCACTAAAATTGTACTATCATGGCTTTCAATAGATCCCGCAAAACTTAATACCTACGTGGCCAACCGCATCAAACAAGTTAACCAGTTATTACTGACTGTTCATTGGAATTATATACCCAGTGAGGAAAATCCTGCTGATGTTTTGTCGCGAGGAATTCAGCCCACTGAATTACAAAATCACAAACTGTGGTGGAACGGCCCGGGCTCTCTTCTTGAACCTGATTGGTCTATTGAAGAAATTGTCCTTGACAATAATATAACTCTTCCGGAGCTAAAACGTGAAGTAAAACAAGTTTGTTTAACTTCTACTCAATCCTTTGATTTTATTAATCTTGATAAATATTCTAATCTGAACATGTTAGTCAGAGTGGTAGCTTACACTAGACGTGCCTTGCACAATTTTAAAAATTACAAAAACAGAACCATTGGTTTTCTAAAAACTGATGAGCTTAATAATGCTTTGTTATTAATTATTAAAAAGGAACAAATAAACCATTTCCAGAAGGAAATAGTTTCATTAAAAACCAGTGTTCTAATTAAAAATGGTCCCCTGCGCTCTTTATGTCCATTTTTAGATGATAATGACATCTTAAGAGTGGGTGGACGTCTACAAAACTCAAACCTGTCTTTTGACAAAAAGCATCCCATTATATTGCCAAAAAATTCAAAACTTACCAGTCTCATAATTAAAAATGAACATATTAAGCTTTTGCACGCTGGTAATAAATTAGTTCTTGCTAATCTTACTCAAAAATTTTGGTTGCTAAACGGTGTCAGGGAAGTAAAAAAGGTGCTTCACAGATGTGTCAAGTGTTTTAGATTTAAAGCCAAAACTTGTGAACAACTAATGGGATCTTTACCGTCTCAGCGAGTTACTATGAGTAGACCTTTTCAAGTTGTTGGTATTGATTATGCTGGACCGTTTAATGTTAAACAGGCTAGGATTAGAAATCCTTTAATATCAAAAGGCTATGTCCTTATCTTTGTTTGCTATGTCACCAAAGCTATTCATATAGAATTAGCATCTGACCTCACAACAAATTGTTTTTTGGCCTGCTTAAAAAGATTTATTTCAAGGAGAAATCTACCAAGTGACATTTATTGCGATAATGCAGCAACCTTTAAGGGAGCGAACCATGAACTTAACTCGTTGTATTTGCTGCAGTCTTCCACAGACCACCAACAGGCTATTTTGAATAACGCAAGCAGTCTAGGAATTAAATTCCACTTCATTCCCAGTTATTCCCCTGTTTTTGGGGGGTTGTGGGAGGCTGGGGTAAAAAGTATCAAGTATTTTTTACGCCGTATTGTTGGCAATTTAGTTCTGACCTATGAGGAGTTATTAACTACTCTTGTGCAAATTGAAGGAATTGTTAATTCCAGGCCATTAACGCCCTTATCTAATGATGTCAATGACATGACATATCTTACTCCAGCACATTTTTTGACTGGTGAAACTTTGACTTCCTATCCGGAACCAAATTTAACGGATATACCTACAAATAGGTTGACTTTCTGGCAACATTGTGCGAAATTAAAGCATCAATTTTGGAATTCATGGTCCAAGCAATATTTGAATTTGTTGCAAAACCGTCCTAAATGGCGGCAAGAGATTCCGAATGTTAAAAAAGATGCTTTGGTTCTTGTAAAGTGTGCATCTTCACCTTTGTCTTGGCCCATGGGTCGCATTGTTGAAACAATCAATGGTCCGGATGGAAAAGTCAGGGCTTTAGATCTTAAGTTGCCTAATGGCTATATAATAAGAACTTCTTTAAGAAAAATATGTCCATTACCAATTGATAATTGTTAATATTAAACTAGTGTAAGTGTGTAAAAGAAACGATTTTAGTGCATTTACTTTATTTTAAGTAAGCAAAATGTTATGCGTACTTAATTTTATTTAAAAGTTAAACCTATGTTTCCATTTCAAGATACAGTCCACTTAACTTAATTTGCTCTCACTAGCTAGAAGCATAGTAAAAACTTTGTTCCTATTTTTAAGACTTAATATGTAACCGTGTAACCTTTGTAACATTGTTATTGCTATTTTACATCACATATTAATGTGTAACCTTTGTAACATTGTTATTGCTGTTTTACTTCACATATTAATGTGTAACCTTTGTAACATTGTTATTGCTATTTTACATCACATATTAATGTGTAACCTTTGTAACATTGCTATTGCTCTTTACATACACTTTCTGCCAGGTGCGGAGTTATCTTTGTAACATTGTTATTGCTGTTTTTCATACATTTTCTGCCAGGTGCGGAGTTATGTTTGATACATAATATTGTGTTATTTTTATAAGGCAACACTGACGGCTAATGTCAACCGTCATCTGTCAAAAACTTCTGTCTGTTCGAATAAAAAATGCAGCTTGTTCACCATTTTCAACTCTGGCGTTATTATTTCTAATATTACAAAATTCCTTCGTGTGTTTCTTCGTAAACATAAGTGACTTCAACTTATTTCCACCAAATCCATGATTCATGAACCAAAAATAGCACAAAAGCATTCCAAAATCACTACCAATCCAATAATAAACAGTCCACAATCACAAAACATTAAAGCGAGCGCACGCGAATTTTCAATTAGATTCCGTTCATTTTTCACTCGATAACATTGTGCGATGATTAATTGAATGACAACTGACTATATCGTGGGCTAATGTAAGCGAGACAAAGACTATAGACCTTGCTGGTTCGTCGGAGCTATGGTTTTTGAAATGTTATACAAATATTGCTTACCTCACTGATATTGTGATTAATTTTATTTAGTAGGTAGGCAGGTTATCAGGCCTCTATTGTTGTGTAACAGCCAAAGATATATTATATGTATAGTAAGAATTACAAATGTAAGAGTGTAGCATTTATTTTTTTATGTGTAGCAATCTGGTCTCGGGCTTGGCAATATGTAAAGCCGCCCTTAATCAATTCATCGCTGGTTTTTTATCTGTGGTTTTCCTTTGACACAAGTGACAGGTTTTGTCTACGGCACCCGATGATTTTGCATTTAAAGGAACAGGTTTTGTTAAGATTTTCGCGAAGACGGACTTTGACCGGAGACCTGCTTTGGGGTAGTTGGAGGTCCTTTGGCTTTTTTAGCTCTGAGTCTGTGCCGCGAATCAGTTTTCGCTCAAGCGCGATTATTTGTTTAACCTCTAGCAGGCTGTGATTGGGTTGCTGCATTACTTCTTGCTACATTTTACCCAGAAAACTGGTGAGTCACTTCTTCTTTTGCAAAACATGTCAATCTTCGTCTGTCACGTGGTCAGTAACTTATTTAGTTGTCTGTTTTGTGACAGGGTCGCTTATTAGGGGCTGGAGGCTGCCACTGTATAGTGGGAGAAGCCACATCCCAATCATACGTGGACTGCGCGAGCAGGGTGCATGTGTGAGAAGCTCGCCGTCTACACCTGGCATTACCATCAGCCACTGCCGCTCTCAGCCCGACTCGAAGGCCAGTACATGTCACCCACTTATATATGTGTAGTCTAGCCGCTTACTTCCTCACCTATAGTACCTGCTCACGCGGAAATACTTTAGTGCTGTACTCTAGTACCTAAACCTACACTATTTTTTAGTATAACTGTTCTTATGTATGTCTGTGCTTTCTATCTCATTGTCTCTGTAGTGAACTGTGTGTTGTATAAATATATGTGTGTACACCCTACTTGGCTGTTTTCGTGAGAGCCCTAGCCTACCTTTGCACGCACACTGGAATCTCTGTAGTAAGGCGCCCTGGGAAAGAGTTCTCTGCATAGCTACCTCGCGCTAGTTGGTGAGTAACACTGAACATCACTGTGTTATAAGAGTGATTGTAACTCTATCTCATAATCACTTTTGAGTGCACGGGCACCTGACCCTAAGGTTACTTCCGCACAGGCAGGCGGCTTGCTTGGTGCCTAGCACCTAGCGAGTCACCTAGCGAGTCGCTTAGTAAAACGATCATACTTGAATGTTCGCGAGCGGCCGCACTGCGCGCTTGGCGCCTAGTGAGTAGCTTAGCGTGTATCCAAGTAAACAAACATGTTGGTTTTTTGTCGCCAGGCGCGAGGCATTTTGAAGAAAAAAATATACGAAATATTAATCGCATCCATACATACAAATAAATTAAATTGGAGTGTCTGTTTGTAATATTAAAATAACCGCTTTCTACTGCATGCATAATTACACATACCAAAATATATATTTTTAAAATTTTTGTCTGTCTGTCTGTCTGTTTGTTCCGGCCTCCGGCTAATCTCTGGAACGGCTGGACCGATTTGGACGGGACTTTCACTGGCAGATAGCTTATGTAATAAGTAGTAACTTAGGCTACTTTTATTTTAGAAAAATTCTTTTATTTTAGAAAAAAAAAACTAAATAAACTAAATTTTTTCATTACATTCTACGCGGACGAAGTCGCGGGTACAGCTAGTCATAAATAGATGAGTATCCGAATGAGTTAATTTTCCTTTAACTTTACTGAGAAGTGGATCAAATGTGTCTCTGGTCATACGCAAATCTTCGTTATTTTTTTGTGAAAATTATACATACGCTTGCTTATATAGAACATAAAAATCTCCATGTCTTGACCGTGTCTTATTTATGTTATGAACCCAATATGAAGCGCTCGTGGCCCCGCGGAGTCAGTGATATGTAAACGATCACTGTAGTAAGTAACATTTACTGTGGCCGGTCATGGATGGGTAACCGTCTCGTGACCACTGTGTGACATTTATTTTTCGTGCTTCGAAAAGCCCTTGGTCCCGGTTGCCAGTAAAATAGCAGTCGAGGCAGTAAGCCAAGTTGAGGGTCTTTTTAGGCGGCTTGAAAAATTTTAACAGCTGGCACTGCTGGCAGTACTTGCCTGCGCCTGTCCATATCAACATGGCAATACGGCTCACCACCTATTACGTGGGACAAAATCTCAAAGGTGCAATGTGGGCATCTAAAATGCCTCTGTCTACCCCTTAGTGGATAAAAGGCGTGATCATATGTATGAACCCAATATAGAGCAGTATAGAGCTATTTTTGAAAGTGAAATCTCGTCAACGTGCCGACAAGCAAGTGATCAAGGCACCTAGCGACCCACCACGCAAACCACCTTTCAGTGCGGCCACCGTGTATCCTAGCAAGTAGCCAGGATGCAAGCCACTAGGCTCTAGGCGCCAAGCAAGCCGCCTGCCTATGCGGACGTAGCCTAATAGATTGAAACTTTAAACTTATGAGATCCACCTTAAAATCTTACAAAACTTAGGTTTTTTCAACAAGAAAAACCGGCCAAGTGTGAGTTGGACCCGCCCATGAAGAGTTCCGTAGTAGCAAGTAACATAATATAAAGTTCTTGTAGTTCGTTGTAACTTTCATTGATGTTTTAGCACGTTCGCAGTGGTGAAGATTTTTCTAGGCGAAAATTGCGGCTTATGACGTATTAAAAAAAAACTACCAACTCGATATGGTTCAAACCAATTTTCGTTGGTAGATGTTATGGCAATGTACATCTTATATTTTTTTTAGATTTATCGTTCTCTTAGTTTAGAAGTTAGTGGGGGGGAGGGGGGCACACATTTTTTCTCTTTGGAAGTGTCTCTTGCGCAAACTATTCACTTAAGAAACAAATGATGTTAGGAACCTCAATAGCATTTTTGAAGACCTATCTATAGATACCCAACACGTATGGGTTTGATGAAAAAAATGGGGACCCCCAAAATTAACTGCTTTTTTTCTAGTTTTATATAAAAATCTTGATGCGGTTCACAAAATACATCAACTTACCAAGTTTCAACAGCGTAGGCTAAGGCCTACGCTGCCACTTTTTTCAAAACCATAAGTGGTTTCGGAGAAAAGTGGCTGTGACACACGGACGGACAGACAGACAGACAGACAGACATGACGAATCTATAAGGGTTCCGTTTTTGCCATTTGGCTACGGAACCCTAAAAACGGTATCGAAAAGTTGGATGATTCCCAGGGACGTTAGTTCATGAGTGAATAAAGCAACTTCAGTTCATTCTGAACGTTAATTCATTAAACCTCTCGTGTCCTGAGATCTAGATCAAGATATTAATCAATTGAGAGTCATACGACCTCATAGGTACGAAGAAGTGTATCTAAGTGTGAAGTAGTAAAAGTATGGGTAGTATGAGCATGACTAGATTAATATTAATAGGTAAAAGTAACATTAAATGCCACAGATTGTATAATTTTCATTTTCTATCAATTAAGACAAATTCTTTTCGACTTGACAACCCTGTACAAACCAAAGTAAAACAAGGTATACTACATTCTGTAAACGAAATGGTATAACTTGATTCGTTACAAGTTCGTCGTAACCCTCAGGTGTTTGCGAACCATTAACATAAACAAAACGGGACGCTCACCTACAGGCTACGTCTGTACTCGCATTTGCGAAACATAATTAAACAATTTGGAGCATTTGCTTAGGACTGTTCACCTTGACTGAGGACACAATGTTACCTAAAGTCATGAGGCTTAGTTGATTGTTTTTCAGATGTAGCTCAGTACCGTGTTCCAGTATTACTAAAGAAGATGCGTTTTGTAGCAAGCATTCTCGCCAATACTTGTTGCTAAGCACAATTTTAATTTCAGATTTCAGATTCAGATTTCAGATTCATTTATTCGTTGCTGAACACAGGTATGATAAAAAATACAATACTAGATCTTACAGTATATAACGCACAGTCCATGTTCTGCCTGTTCAGGCATGCAACTGTTGTCTATCATTATCGAATTAGAAAATTTAAAAAAGCAACGTAATACATTAGAAATCACAAACAAGAAACAACGTCTTTTTTTTGTCAAATTGCCAATAAAAACATTCATTTTAAAACATTTCTGGTACTTATTAATAAAATTAATACTCAAGCAAAAATTTTCTAGTGATTTCCATTGACAATTGAAGATTTTTTATATCCAAATGAATACATCATTATCATAATTTAAATAATGAGGCAATACAAAATAATCACAAAGTTATTGGTGTCAGATCATAAAATTAACCTAAAAAACATTAAAAATATAAAGTATAATCAACAACAAATTAAACCAATAAATCAAATTGATCAACGAAATGTAGGTAGTGTATAATAGAATAAATAGGTAATTATAAACATTCATATAAAACATCAATTTAATATACGATTTGGCATGTCAACAATATAAATAATTTAGTCATTAGAAAAAACTCAGAGACAGTAAAATCAATATCATGTACTTATCCAACTAACAGTCAAGTAGGACGACAAATATTATATACCAATAATTTATAAATTTTACAAATAATAACAAAGTAGTGTCAAATCATAAAATTAATTTAAAAACATTTAAAATATAAATTATAATCAATAACAATATTAAACAAATAAATCGAAATGGTCAAACGAATGTAGTGTATAGTACAATAAATATATAATTACTAACATAAATATAAAAACATCAATTTAATAAGGTTTGGCATGTCAACACTTCAAATAATTAAGCCATTTGAAAAAGAAAAACATAACTATTATGCCAACAATTTATACATTTTTGTCAGCTAAGAAATCATCTATTTCATATTTAATATTTCATATATAATATAATAATTAATACACTTCTTAGGACCTGATTGCAAAGTTTCGGATGCTTTTCTTTTAACGTGAGGAATTATATTCTGCCTACGGTTGGGAGCCCCGGGTAAGCCTTCGAGGGTATGTCCCAGGACTCATCTATCGCAGTTTTTAATGACAAAATTTAAACTACTTCTCAAAGCTTACTACCGAGAGAAAAGCTTATATATTAATATCACCTCAAATCTGGCTGTAAAGCTGCTAATCCTCTAACGTAACCCAACCGGCGCCGAGTTACTTGACGAGGCTTTATCCTGACAACTTGCTGAGAACTCACTCAGGAAGCTGATGATCTACAATAATATCTATAGCTAAAGACCATCCAGGTCACCTCAGCTTTTGAACAAGAAAACCGCATTAAAACTGTTTTACTGACCGCTACAATGCCACAGACAGACGATTCACCCGTTAAATTAATAACATCCCTAGGAGTTTCAAAATATCCATCAGATTTCTGAATATTATATAACATTTATAAAGAATTGATTCTTTTGTCACTAGGATTCACTTCGGTACGATTCAAATTCATTTCCAGAAAAAGAACCAATATAATGTATACCTCGCCTTGTCAATGTTCGTTATGTCGTAGTATAAAGGTTCCGTATGAATATTAAATTATCTCGAAATATAAGGTATGATCTACATTCGTCGAAGCGTGTGCTGCTATAATGGAAACGATTGCCTTTGTTCTCGGAACAAGCGTTTGTTTTCCTTATTTCGGTGCAAATCTTAGATTTCTTTCAGTATTGGTAGAATTTCGCTACCTTTGCATTTGCATTTACCTACCTTTACTTTATGGGTGGAAATCTCAATGGATGTTATGCTGGGTTCAAACCGGCTACAACCACAATGATTCTCACCTATACGTCTATCCTTTGTTTAATACCCAAGTTGATATTTAGGAAAATATCCGTAGTACTTATAAATTGTATGCTCTATTTTACTTACTCCCTTAGTATTATCATAGCACTTCTAAACACAAGTAGTAGTTCTGTCAACAAGAATGAATTGACTCAGAAGCGTCGTAGTCAACAGTGCGGAAGACAAACTGGCTGGCTGCTGAGATACGCTAATGTCTCTTTGTGCCAACTTTCTCCACAACTAACCCGCCCAAAACAGAGCTACCAAAATGTTATAGTTTGGAAAACTGTCTTTGCGATAGGCATCTTATTTATGGCTTAAATTTGTTAACTGCATTGATGTTAGAAGATTTCGTTATTTTGAACCACTTGTAGCGATCAGAGTTTCAATAATCAATAATCATTAACATTTTCTCTTTGTCAACTTTGTTAGGACTACTTTATTTAGATAAAGGTTCACATCAAATGATCTTATTCTTAAATCTAATAAAACATAATGATAGTGTGTGCAGTACAGAATTGTGCAAGGAATAGTTATTTCAAATTGAATTTGGCCGTCATTTCTGCAGTATTTTTCAAGTGTTGATATCCCCACGGATGCTGAACTCGAGGAACCCGGAAGAACGTTTCAGGATTGCCGGCATACCCAGCTGCTTGGGCTAGTAAATGCTATTTAAAATAATTGATAGCCACTGGTAAACTCTTATCTTTTGAAAAAGAAAGAAGATTGAGCAGCAGATGAGACATGGCGCTTAAATTTGAAACGAGACGGTAGAAAACAAAATTTCATAAAATGGGTAGAATTGGTACTAGTTTAAATAAACTTTTTAACAATGAATAAAACATGCTTGTATGCTAGGCATACAAGCATGTTTTATTAACTTATGTTTAAACGCCAAATAAACTTTGTTGTACCACCAAATGTCACAATTCACCTGAGTCGGTCTTCAGGCACCAGGTTCACCAAAGTTTGTACAATTAGGGTCTGTGATTAGGCGAATGGCGACCGCGACTCGGGGTAATTTAACTCCGAGCCAAGTAGAAATTCACAACGAAATGAATGGAGGTAGTGGGCTAGTTTAAGATCTTTACCTCGCCTGTGAATTATTTTTGAAAATGTGGATAACTGTGAGGTTCACTGCCTCTGAAATTAACAAATTTCAGCTATTATTCAGCTATTTTTTTGATTAAAAGAATGTTATTTTTATTAAATTGTAATATGAATTAGGTATTGAAAATATTGCCCATTTTCAATCAGGTACGCCATATGCTTGATTATTTACTATAATAGTATAAAGATTGTGAGGTTAATTATTTTACATGACTTTCTTTACCTTTTTCTACGTCTAAGTTTCAATTAAACTATTCAGTGTAATTCACCTGACTACTGCCGTCTGTTTCAACATGATAGCGTTGCAAACTTCCATGAGCAACAGCGGTCACTTTCAATCACGTATGCAGCATGTTTATCTGTCACCATAATAACAAAATGCCAAAATATCCTTTTCCGAAAATATCCTATTTTAAGCAGTATGACTACTTACGCACAACATCTGCTTCGCAATTATGTCCCTTTTCTGTTTTCCTTATTATTGGAGATTAGTTGCAACACTTGCAACTCCTAACTCAGTAATACAATTATCAAAATGAAATACTAATAAGAAGTAACTATTCGTCTAGTAAGGTGTCGGTACCTTTACTTTCCTCGACGTGTCTAAGTAAATGATGGTGAGTCGCCTCGGGACCACGATAAGTGTAACCCTGCCGAACAGGGAACCAAGCTAACCTTTTATTAGTAACTAGCGAACGTCACGCGGTTTCACCCGCGTAGTTCCCGTTCTCGTGGGAATACGGGAATAAAATATAGCCTATGTTCACCGCAAAGAGTGTAGCTTCTCAACAGTGAAAGAATTTTTCAAATAAGTCCAGTAGTTTCGGAGTCTATTCGTTACAAACAAACAAAAAAAACAAATCTGTCCTCTTTATAATATTAGTATAGAGTATGATAGAATAGTTCCACGCGGTTTTCCGTTTTGTACAAAATTATGTGTTCAACGCGTGTTAGTTTAAAACAAATGTTTAGGTATAATATGAACACACACAATGGATTTATTGATGGAATAGAGCTTATGTACAAAACCAAATGGCCCAGTGCCGTATGAAAATACAATTGTGGCTCCGACAAGCGAGTTCAGCCAGAAAACATACATTGTGTGAGGAAAGCCGACAATGTCTACAAAAGGTGTTAAAGGGTGAACGAGCCGATTCACGTTTGTCGCATTCAGCTCGTAATTTTATAAAGTAAACTGCTACTTTATGTTACGAAATTTCGCTGTGAGATTGAAAATAGTAAATGCTTCTTTATTTATTTAGATGAGGCAAGGTTTCTGTTACTAAATCATAAGGGATGAGCAGGCTAATTGCAAGGGCAAATATACGATGCAATAATAATAATTATTATTTTCTTTACTAAAACTTAACTTGCAGCAATTAACTTATTTTCCATCAAGTGGATCGACGCTTCTAGGCCGTAGCGTAGGCCATTTGCCGCCTTAGTGGCATAAAACAAAAATAACCTGTTCTAAAAAATTATTTGCTATTATTTTTAGGGTTTCGTAGCCAAATGGCAAAAACGGAACCCTTATAGATTCGTCATGTTTGTCTGTCTGTCTGTCCGTCTGTCTGTCCGTCCGTGTGTCACAGCCACTTTTCTCCGAAACTATAAGGCTTATGCTATTGAAACTTGGTAACTAGATGTATTCTGTGAACCGCATTAAGATTCTTATACAAAACTAGAAAAAAAACAGTAAATTTTGGGGGTCCCCATACTCAAAACTGAAACTCAAAATTTTTTTTTTCGTCAAACCCATACGTGTGGGGTATCTATAGATAGGTCTTCAAAAATGCTATTGAGGTTTCCAACATATTTTTTTCTAAAGTGAATAGTTTGCGCAAGAGACACTTCCAAAGTGGAAAAATGTGTGTCCCCCCCCCCCCTCTAACTTCTAAACTAAGAGAATAATAAATCTAAAAAGAATATATGATGTACATTGCTATAAAAACTACCAACGAAAATTAGTTGGAACGAGATAGAGCTGGTACTTTTTTTTAAATACGTCGTAAACCGCAATTTTCGGTAAGAAAAATCACTACCACTGCGAACGTGTTTAAAATATCAATCAAAGTTACAACGAACTATAAGAACTTTTATATTATTTTAAAAAAAATAAAATAAAATTATGTTACTTGCTGCCACGAAACCCTTCATGGGCGAGTCCAACTCGCACTTGGCAGGTTTTTTCTTATTATAATTAGGTAGGCAGCGCCATTTGACGAGCTAAATAAGATTGAGGTTGTATTTTTGAAATTATAATTACGATGTACCCACAGCAGTAGGTCTGTTGGGAGTCCTGGGGTATCCTTCCGAGGGCTTACCTGGGGCTACCAAGCGTAGGCTGTTAGGCTGGATACGTGAGGATTTTTAGTTGGTCCGGCATAGCATCCTACATTTAATTTGATAATATTTTTCTGGTTGACTCTTGAAATTTAAGATAAGGAAATGAAATGAAAAAATGAAAGCTTTGAAATGAATTCTGAAAACCTTCATTTTGTAAAAAAAAATCCAAAAATATAATTTCAAATATTATGTACCTACCTATATTAGATTAAAATATTTTTCTTTGACTAAAAACGAATGTTTCTACCCTAGTTTTACTATCTTGGGAACTAAACAAGTGCAGTACAATGAATTGGTGCACTTGTAAGGACGTTAAGTTTAAGTGAAGACGTTAAGTTAAGTTAAAAGTTAAGTGTAGAGCTGACCTTACTTGAGACAATACTCAAGTTTGTGTATTGAATATTGTATAATGTATTGTTATTACAATATCAGAAATGTCAATTAATATAGTGTTCCCGAGATTGTAATAAACCTATGTTCTGGAGTTCGAAATTTATTAAGGAGCACTGCACAATGTCGATGAATCAACGCATTTTATTTTTAGCTCTTTATGTAGTCATTATGAGGTTATTCTTCCTTTATGATTTTAAAGTAGGTGTGAGAACTCGTGAGGCATAAGTCTGTATATAAAAATCACGAACTGTAGAAAATTAAAATGGTCAAGAAAGATTTTAATTAAAACGTAGAATTCATTCACGCTCAGTGTGATTTTCATAGATAAAGTGAGATCACGCTGTAATTTTATTCAGCTTTAATTCTTTTAAATCCAAAACATTTTTCAGTAGTGGAAGTTAATTGTGAAATTTAATAACTATGTTTATGTGGGGTTTCTATAAGTTCTTAAATTATACAAAGAGGAAAGATTTTTTTCAATAAATATTATATGTGTGGTCATTCTCACTGTGAATTAAACTTTATTGGTAAATACTAACATAAGTAATTTTAAGATAAATATTGTTACTAACATAATGAATCATTGTTATCTGAAAATAAATGGTATTATTATTCTCACACAACATCGTCTAGCCCAAATTAAGCTAATATATGCTTATGCTATAGGATCTACACGACTAATATACCTACCTACTTATATAATTTTAAAAACATATACATAATACATAGAAGACACTGAAACTCGGAAATAAAAAAATTGTGGGTCAAACGAATATTTGAACCGACCCGGGAATCGAATTTATAATTAAGTTGTGTTATCTGTACTACTGTTATGGCTAATAATTATGTACAATTACGCTAGTGTATAGTTGGAACGTATTTATTTGAACATATTTCCAAAAATGCTTTTTATAAAAAAACCTTTGTTTACTATTAAAACAACTAACAATGCAGTTAGGTATTCGACAATATTCCAATATTACAGTTATTGTGAGCAACAGAATACAACAATAGTACTCTCTCACATGTAAATGTTACCAGGCGCATTGTGGACATAGTAAATGATTGCTTGAATAGGTTCTGCCATCTAACGAACAATATTCTCGTATTGTTCATAGCTATACCAACAGTTTGTCACAAAAACACGCATTTCGTAGAAATATTTTAGGTAGTAAAAGTTCTATTTTCTCTCCCTGTAAGTTGGAAATGAGTTATGGTTGTCTTGGAGTAGCAAAATGCATGTTTTCTATACTATTACTAAGATGTTGAAGCAATGAGTCACTATAGTTTGGAAATGGTCACTTATCAATATAAGTCGTGACAGCAAAAAAATCCCTCCGGACCCAAGGCTCCCCTGGCGAACACCCCTGGGGGTGTCAAGGGAACTTTAATTCGGACCCATGGCACCCCCAGTCTTCAAATCTCTATACAACAGTGTACCAGTGGTATCACAATTTTTATTTTAGTAGTTCCCATGAAACCACCAAACAAAAAGTGATGGATCAGTGATATATTTATTAATGTCGATAATGTGTTTAATAAAAATTGATAATTCATGTTTTAATATTCATAGCTTTTGTGTAAAAATATTTAGAGAGTTGAACTAAGATCCTCAGTAAAGGCAAGTAGTTAGGTATACGCGCTTATTTCACATCATATTTTTTTTTGTCCTACGTAATAGGTGGTGACACTATTGTTGTGTTGAAATGGCGAGGAGGTGACGAGCCACTATTGAAAATATTTCAAGCAGCATAACAGACCTTCAACTTGGCATCGACAGTCGTGTTACTGGTAACCGAGACTAAAGGTTTAGCGTGCAGTATAAAGCACGAAAACGCTCGCAAAAGAAAATAGTCATAAAGTGGTCACATGGTGGTCACCCATTCAAGGACCAGTCATAGCAAAAGTTGCTTACTGCAGTGATCGTTTACAGATCACGCAACCAGCGAAACGCTTCTTGCTGATGAAGTCGCATTAAAAAAGCTTCTTTCATTGCAAAGTTTGTCATCTATTAACCAGTCCATGAAGTAACGTCAAGCATTCCAATATTACAGCATGCAAGTGACTTCAAGTGCAAGCAACATAAAGTGAAAAAAAAAAGCAAATATCTGACATAAAAGGTTCAGTTTAGCATGTCAGGCACGTGGCCGGTATGCATAAAGCTCGCTGCAATACTCGCTGATTGTAAACGCGACAAATCGACGCTTGTATTGACTTGGGCCATGAAAACCGCTGGTGTAGTTAGTTTTGTTAAATAACGTTTTACCAAGTTTTTCAATTGGTTGGGGATTTCGTTTCGGACTCATTGCACTACCTCTATACTAAGTTATTGAAAGTCCAGTTGAACTAAGTACAACTGTGTCTATTATGCCAGACGAGGCTATTAATATAGATTAAGGAGACTTAATTGCTTCTAAAAATAATACTAATACAAAACCCAAATTTATATATTATGTTACTAGCTGTTTCCCGCGGCTTCGACCCCGTAGAAGTCGTTATCGCGTAAAATCTTAACCCTCCTTTTGTGTAGTCGGTTAAAACATAGCCTACGTCCTTCCCAGGGCCTCGAACTATCTCTGTGCCAAATTTTATCTCAATCGCTCTAGCCGTGTAGGCAGGAACGCGTGACCGCAGCGATGACACGGCGCTCCACACGCTGGTGGAGTGCACGGCGTGGGCACAACAGCGACAGGTCCTCGTAGTGGGTCTGGGCGTGGACACTCTCTCGCTTGAGGCCATGGTGCGAGCCATGCTCTCCAGCGGGAGTAAGTGGGACTACGCCGCCTCTTTCTGCGAGCAGGTCATGCTCGCGAAGGAGGCGGCGGGCCGGGTCCGGGAGAGAACTCTTCCACCCGAGTTCCGCAGTCGGCGCCCTGGGCGCCGCCGACGTGTCTTCGCCGAGGACTATCGGCCTCCATGACCGGGGGTCTGAGGACGGTGAGAGGGCCGCTCACCGTCCTTACAGAAGCAGGCCCATGACGGCAGCGTGACGTGAGCACTCACGCACGCCCCCCCTTAGAAGCGGGGTCACACCCGAAATCCCCCATAGACGCGGGATTGCACCCGAACCACCCCCTGGGCGAGGCCGCATTGGCGGCCGTAGGTCTGTTGGGAGTCACGGGACATCCTTCCTGAGGGCTTACCCGGGGCTCTCAACCATAGGCTGTTGGGCGTTACGTGAGGTTTTTTAGTCGGTAAGAGTCCGGCATAGCATCCTACGAGGATTTTCCCTCACGTTAAAAAAAAAAAAAAAAAAAAAAAAGGCAGGAACGCGTAACAAACAGACAGAGTTTCTTTCGCATTTATGATATTAGAAAGGATTTTTCCGGAATCTCAAATTTCACATTTTGTTTTTGTAAATATACTATCCTATTTGGGGCCAATATTCATGTAATAAAATGCTTTGGATATGATTGTATTGTTTTCATATCACTTTCATTTGAAAAGAAAACCAATTACTAACTTTCAAAAGAAAAAAACGCCCTCGAACTTAGTAGCCTCATAGCCAGAAGCATAGGATTTGTGAACGATTTACGTTTATGTTCGGGCCACACTAAGGGGAAATGCCATTAATAATGGCGTTGATGAACGTTAAACGTTAGTGTAGCCACCGAATTATCGCGATAATTCGACAACGGCATTCACATTGCCGTTTGACGTTAGGCGATAGCTCAAGTGGCGGCACATCAAAGAGAATTATTACGTTGAAGCGGCCACACTACGCGTGTCAGTGCGCACCGTGAGAGTGTGACCGTTTTCAGTATTTTAATACCTTTTCGGTATATTTTATTGTCTTTTTTCGATATCAGTATATTAATGGGTATATTGGTAAAAGTCAGTATTTTTGGGTATATTTTGAATAAAAGGTTAGGGTAAAGGTGCTCCCTCACCGGGAGCATTCGCCTGTAATGTAACAAATTAGATTCGACTTTGAGCATTACGTTACAGCCTGCCTCCCTGACCGACGAGCGTTCGCGTGTAATGTAACATTTATAGATTCGACTCGAGCATTACGTTACGATGCTACCTCCCTGACCGACACGAGCATTCGCGTGTAATGTAACATTTATTATAGACTAGCTGATGCCCGCAGCTTCGCCTGCGTGAAATTTTGTTCTCTTCTCCGCGTCTCATGGGAACTTATTCCCGGGATAATCTATCTCTGTGTGACTACATGATAATTTTGCGATCCAATATGGCCGCCGCGCCGAAATCACAAAATTTCATGATGGGTATCGTTTAAGGAGTTTTTTGGTATGCTGAGTACGAATTTCAAGATAATTTTGCAAAATTAACCCTAAATTCGTACTCAGCATATCAAAATTCCATTTATACGATATGCTACATGAAATTTTACAACGGTGGCGAGGCAGCCATATTGGATAGCAAAATTTACCTAAAATTCGTATTTGGCATACCAAAAAACCCCATAAACTATATACAACATGAAATTTCACAACAGTGGCACGGCGGCCATTTTGGATGGCAAACGTTAACCTGAAATTCGTACTCAGCATACCAAAAAACCCCTCATACGATATACAGCATGAAATTTTACAAAGGTGTAAGGCGGCCATCTTGGATTGCAAAATTGACCTTAAATTCGTACGCAGCCTACCAAAAAACCCCTTAAACGATACCCATCATGAAATTTTGTGATAACGGCGTGGCGGCCATATTGGATCTCTAAATTGACCCGAAATTCGTACTCAGCATATCAAAAAACCCCTTAAACGGTATCCAACATGAAATTTTACAACGGTGGCGCGGCGGCCATCTTGGATTGCAAAATTGACCTTAAATTCGTACTCAGCCTACCAAAAAACCCCTTAAACGATACCCATCGTGAAATTTTGTGATAACGGCGCGGTGGCCATATTGGATCTCTAAATTGACCCGAAATTCGTACTCAGCATATCAAAAAACCCCTTAAACGATACCCATCATGAAATTTAGTGATAACGCCGCGGCGGCCATATTGGATCTCTAAATTAACCCGAAATTCGTATTCAGCATACCAAAAAACCCCTTAAACGATACCCATCATGAAATTTTGTGATTTCGGCGCGGCGGTTATATTGGATCTCTAAATTAACCCGAAATTCGTACTCAGCATACCAAAAACCCTCTTAAACGATACCCATCATGAAATTTTGTGATTTCGGCGCGGCAGCCATATTGGATTGCAAAATTATCATGTAAAACAGCTGGGTGTGGGGCTCCCGGTTCCGGAACGGGGCCGTCCTACCCATTAAACCTGGTGGTATTCCTCCTCCCTGTAGCCGGGAATCCGGAAAGCCGGGAAAATCTTTGGAAATTCTTTGGCTTTCGGCCGAAAGCCAAAGAATTTCCAAAGATTATTCCCGTCGAGAACCGTTCGGCGTCTCTCCTCGGGGGAGCAAGATGAGAGGTTCCCCCGGAGCTCGCTAAGGACACGTTTGGCTCTTTAGTGATTTAGACACATCGTGAAAGTTCTAGTTGAAAAGTCTTCTTGATATTTACCTAAAGTTTACTTCAAAAGCTTTGAGTACCTTTTATGAAGTGTCCCGGAGATGGGCGACATCTTACATTACATGACTGGAAGAGGACCACTGTGTTGCTCAACTTCTTATGGAACACGGTAATCTTAAGTTAGTTGGTCGACTCAACCCCTGACTTCAAATGATCAAACTGACCATTATTATTCTCTGGGAGATGCAAATATGATAAATAGTTTACATATAACTTATTTAATGTATTACTGTAGCTCTTGTTATCTCGTGTATCTTCTTTTGTTTTGCATATGAAGATACCCGGACTTTTGGTAGGCTTACATGAGGACTCTTAGGTTCTTCAAGCGGAACGTGAAGAGGCAAATCACAGGACCGTCAACTTGAGAACCACTGTCAGAAGTCTTACGAATCTGTGAGGGTGGCCCCCAATCGCTAGATGGGAAACGGCTCTCCTTCCATCATGCTGGCGATGTCGATTTGACTAGCTTACTATAAAAGAAAAATACTACAAAATTGGCGATTGGATTGGGGGTTTAAATGGGATGGACGATTTGTTTCACGAACAGCGTCGTTCTTATGTCTAAGCATAAAACACAATAATACATTTGTAACTAATAATAACAGCACAAGTAGATACGGAACCACAAAGACACAGTGTAGGTAGATACTTTATATTTACAGTGAATATACAGACTTTCACTTTCCCAAAAAGATCCATTGCGTAGAGAAGGAAACCTCTAAATGAAACCCTGTTGTCAGTAAAATGACAATCGTTAAGCAAAGTTGAAAGTCTAATAAGCGGCTTGAAAAATTTCAACTGCGGGTCGCATTTCAACACGACAGTAGGTCCTTCACCCCGGGCACCTATTACGTGGTCCATAAAACTATATGGTGAAATGTGGGCGTATAATATGCCTCTGCCTACCCCTTCGGGGATAGCTCGTGACTATATATGCATAAATAAATAAATAAATAAATATTCACGGACATCTCACACAACGCTATCTGATCCCAAAGTAAGCTAGGAATAACCTGCTTGTGTTATGGGTATCAGACCACGGATATTAATACTTATATACTTTGAAAAATACATTTATTGTTAAAAATTACAGAGAAACATAAATATTACATATCTATATTTACACTATTACTATCTAAACTAAACCTAAATAAGGCCCCCGTGGCATTGTGCCCAAAAGACTAGCAGCATTCCCCCTTTGAATAGCAATACCTATTCGTTGAGCGAGAAAACTGCCAGCCCTTGGGTCACCAGTTGACTCCACAAGGCGCTTTTTCAAATTCTTGAAAAATTTTTGCGCATTGGGACCCCATGGACCTAGGGTCTCGACACCGACTGGACAAAAACGATACGATGAGTCGAGACCCTTATATTTATTAATTTTAATATTTTCAGCCGCTTCCGCTGCTGCACTGGCTTTTAATTTTGTTTTAGGAAGATGGGACGGGGCTAGAGTGTCAACACAAGTTGCATCCCACACCAGGACCCGACCCATCTCCCACGGTATCAAAGTTATACCATCCGGTCTCTTGCCATCGTCCCTGAAAACGCCGTTTGGCTCTAAGAGCGCAGGCACATTGGCGGTGGCAAGAGCACGGCAGATGATGTCATTCAGCGCATCGTGGCGTGATAAGCGGCCTGCGCTCTTTAAACATGAAAGACCATGATGCCCCAAAGTGTCAACGTTAAAACCGCAGGGGCATCGATGTGAAGCGCAAAGCGTGACGCCAAGTCTCAAACCAACTGAAATTCTTAGGATGTCCGGTTCCAAAAAAGTTCCGGTGTTGGCTATAGGGAAAGCTTTCAACCAATCACCGGATTCCTTTCTACTGAGCGCTAATAATCTGGCCCGATCCGGGCCTAGACTAGCATTTAAAAAGGAGTCAAAGGTTAATTTTGACATAGCGTCGTCCCAGCTCCGTTGTAAATTTGGATGGGTGGGTAAATTTTGACCCGGACAAGCCATTAGCCAAGCATTCTTGGCATCTGTAAGGCACTATATACTTTTAAATACATACATATTATACATAGCAACACCCAGACCCTGGAGACAAACATTTATGGGTCACACAAATATTTGTCTCCGGTGGGAATCGAACCCACGACCTCCAGCGCCGCAGGCGGTATCACTACCGACTGCGTCACAGAGGCAGTCGGTAGTGATAATACATAGTTGGGTTTTAGTAGGATCCAATTATTGTGGGGTAATTTAAAGAAACATCTTTAAGTTACCCCAATTGGAAGTTTTTACATTTCAGTTTATTTTCCAATTACTCGATAACCGATAACTTTTTAAAGACTTAGACCAGATCTGTGTCTGCCGTCTCTCAGTCTAGACTCGTAAAACGTTGATAGCCTAAAATAATTCAACCTCGTTTATGTAACTGGTTACAAGTCACTTGCTTTTATGACTCTATTTACAAAGTATAGTCTCGACAACATTATTGGAGCTTAATACTTACAGCTGGATATTAGTTTAGAATAATATTAAGACTATAAAATAAATACAGTCAGTGAATCACCTCATTTCATTACACTTTTTGTTACCCCACGGTGATAATACTCAAAAAACACTTTGGGGGATTGTTTGGGTGTTATACCGCTCCTTCTTGTGGCGTGCGTGAATGCCTGACGTCACGTCGTTGTCTAGGGCCTGCTTCTGTAAGGATGGTGAGCAGCCCCCTCATCGTCCACAGGCACCCGGTCATGGAGCCTGATGGTCTTGGGCGAAGACACGTCTGTGACGTCTCCGACTCTTCGACCCGTCGACTGTAGAACTCGGGTGGAAGAGTTCTCTTCCGCTTCCTCCCCGCCGCCTCTTTCAAAAGCATGACCTGGTAACAGAAAGAGGCAGAGGAGTCAGTTAAACACCCCTAGCTAGATTTAGAGAACTTGTGAATATAATCTTACCCTCTTCTTCTCAATCTAGAGGTGCCGCTCTCTTGAGAGAATCTTTGGCAGAACTGAGTGATTCAAGAGGTCGTTTCACCGTCTAACCATACAAACTTTAAACAAGGCCACGATGATAGGCTGCCGGGTACCCTGGGATATCTTTCCGAAGGCTTACCTGGGACTCCCGACCGTAGACAGCTGTAAGGATTTATAATATGGTATTGGTTAGTAGAAGTCCGGCATTGCATGTAGGATTACCACACTTGGAACTATGAAAATGTTTTAGTTGAGTGGAGACGCTGTCTATAATCTAATGGACTTAAGTAGCATTGGTTAACTAGACATTGCATCATCATCGCGTTGCCATGCCCTCCTTTTTTAAACTAAATAAAAAATAAAATGGAATAGATGTATAAATAAAATTGATTGAATTCTTATGATTAGAGTCTCTGACCTTTTATTTAATCTTACGTTGACGAATAGAATTCGAGGTGAAGTTCTAAAGGCGACATCCATTTTTGATCATAGCTCAGTACATTAGTTTCAAAACATTTTATTGAAAACGGAGTGGTATAGAGTAACAGCTTCAAAGGAACGGCTTAAAAATACTTAGTTATGATAGAGGGCATTAAGTGCGTTCAGTGCTGTCTGGAACTTCAAAGAAATTGTTGAAAAGACTTTAGAATGAAATTGTAAGAAGTTTGTTTTTTAATCTAACGAAAATTCCTTCCAAAGGAATATCAAGTGTCAGTCATTATGAAAAGTTTTTATTAAAATTTTACAGTTAGTTTACATAAACCTCTAAATTGGAATAAATTTTGTAATAAAAGAGGTATTTTTGCTTTGATTAAAAATTCTGTAAAGAAAATTAAACTCTTTTCGTTAAATTTCCTCATTTGTGTGGACTTACAGTGTACCCCTGCCTAAAATTGTATTCATTTTCTCAGAGTCAGTCAGAAAATTAAATGTCAAGTGAATATAAATTTACCCGAATATTACCAACGATTTGAGTAGATTGAACCTTGATTGATTGAAAATCAGAGGGATTCTCGCACATTACCATACCAGAGGCATGTTTATCAAATTGAAAAATTTACATTTGACCTTTGAACTAGACGTTATATCTATACTCTAGATGGAGTAGGTACGTGCATTCGAAAATAATCGTGATTTCTGCTAAGTAGATAATATGTCCTTACTTAATACTTATTGTAAATGCGAAAGTTTGTAAATAAATAAATAAATATTTGTGAACATTCTAACACAAATTAAGCTACCATAAGCTTGTTCTATGGAATCTAGACGACTGATAGACATACTTAAATATTTCTTAATACATACATATTATACGTAGAAAACACCCAAACTCCGAAACAAACGTTTGTGAATCACACAAATATTTGGACCGACCCGGGAATCAAACCTTCAGCGCCGTAGATGGTATCACAACCGAAAGCGCTCATATCGAAATTTATCGGACTAGCTGACTTCACGCGGTTTCACCCGCGTTGTTCCCGTTCCTGTGGGAATACGGGAATAAAATATAGCCTTTGTTCACCGCAAAGAGTGTAGCTTCCCAACGGTGAAAGAATTTTTCAAATCGGTCCAGTAGTTCCAGAGCATATTCGTTACAAATCTTTCCTCTTTATAATACTAGTATAGATTAGTATAGATGTATGGATAGGTGTTCGTAACTCTTTCACGCTCTAACGCGTGAAAGGATCTGACTGAATTTGTACATTATAGACCAGAATACTACATTACATCTCCGGAATAAGTACACATTAGATGCGGGAACAGAATGCCACGTGGGACCGCGGGCGCCCTCTTGATCAATATAGTTGGAACCCAAATATTTGCCATTACAAAAAAACAGACATCAGCCATTCTATGTCTGTTGAATCGTAGTTTATTTACAACCCTACTCAATACCAAACAACACTTGTTTATTATATGAACCGCGCGTCACACCCCTAGCGGTGACGTCACTCGCTCCTGCCTTTGACATCTAAAGGACAGCCTTGACGCGGGTCATTGACTTGACAAGAAAGCCTTGTTAGTTCAAAGAGCATGTCAACTAGTTCCGTACATATTTCCAAGTTCAATTCACAAAAAGAATTGAATTGAATTGATATCGCGTTGTGATTTCTTTGTCTTTAATTACAGCAAAAAATACGTAGGTATAAAACGAATGCTCCACCTCTTCTTATGTACCTACCTACTTCAGTAATTTTGTTTTGTAATAGTAAATGAAATTTTAATATTAGTTCAGTATTTTGAGAGTATATCATACATTTTGTAATTTACAAAAATCATAACTAAAACTTTGTGTACTTTCACGTAAAACAAAATTTATTATAACTCACAATGTTTCACGTGTGCCGGGGGAATAAAATAATTTCAGTTAGATAAATTCAACAATCTAGAATCCAGTTCCACAATTTATATAAATAATACCTCCACTAAATGACATAAACCTTGGTCCTACTTGTATAAGTTTGTGTGGGAGATGACGCCTCAGCTACGTAAAACGCGGAGCTTTGCGACTTACAGACATTGGGACATAGACCAAGGAGTTGCAGATGGTACAAGTTACACATGCATCCCTACGTCGTAGGTAGCGAAGTAAGTTATGGTTCCTAAGTGTTTAAATTTTCAAAATGCCTTTTAAAGTGCGGGTATGTATGGACTAAATGGGTTGATACGAGGTTCGTAGTATGTAACAGGCAAAGTTGTGAGGCATAGCTAGTATCAAATATAACAAATATCCGTGAACATCTATTTATTTATAACAGAGATTCTCTTGTTATTTGCCATTAGACTGTCATGAGCCAATGACGGTGGACTCTCATATTTGCTACTGCTATACGTAGTTTTTCCCATTTTCACTATAACGTTCTGGTCCTACTCCTTCTGCGTCCCAAGTGTAGTATTTGATTGAAATAGTACAGTCTGCAGTAAGTCCTTGAATAGTCTTTGTTCTTACCCTTGATGTACGTTGAAGTGTAGGATAGAATTATTTCATTACCGACACATGCCGCGAATGATATTCAAAAAGAGATTCAAGTGTAATGACGAAACTCGCGACTTACACACAGATTACGTACCTACTGGATATGTGCCTTATGAAATATTATGCATATTCAGGACGCGATGTATTACGAAGTTTACTTATTAATATTTTAATTAATTTGGATTTAGACGTAAGTATCTGAAACTTGATTCCTTTAGGAAACTTTTTCTAAAATGAATAATTTGTTAGTGTAAAGTTGAAGCGGCGACCTGCGCCTGTCCATTTCAACACGGCAATAGGCTCACCACCTGTTACATGGGGCATAAAACTATAAGGTGAAATGTAGGCGTATACTATGCCTCTGCCTACCCCTTCGTGGATTAAGGTGTGATTATATGTATGTATGTATGTAAGGTTGAAATTCTACGACTTCTGATAGTGGCCCTCAGGTTGGCGGCCCTATGATGTGCCTAGAAACTTCGTTAGTTACAGTTGGGTACATAATTATAGTAATAATTTATTCTGTCTCTATTTTTCTGATGTAAGGAAGACAAAGGGCACCAGTAGACTAGGTATATAAAAAATCAAAAAAAAATCGTTTGTCTGTAAAGTCTACTAGGTTTACTGACGGTGGTTGAACGTGACAACGTCATAAGAAAATAAAAATAAAAATAACATTACAAAACAAAAATAAAAATAACATTACAAAACAAAAAGAAATATAAAAACACATCAATTGAATAGAGTGCCATCTGTTGAACATTACTAAAATAAATGGAACGCCTCAGAGCGAGGTAACGCCGTATCGCGTCATCTTTTTTCATTCGTGCAGCTGGCTCCATCGAATTATAAGACGTTGTCACGTCAAAAAATATCCATCCGGTTCCGCCAATGCAGAAAAGAAAATTACTTTTATCGTCTTGCATTAATTTATTGTACTACTGACAAATCAAAGACACTGAAGGTGACAGCGCCGTGTGATTCAAAAACAGGGTTACAGTGACAGCTTACAATGAAGGCAGACACGGTCTCTCCTGTCGATTTTGTTCTTTTACATCATCTCTGGTAACCCGTTATAAATATAAGCTAACTTACATTCTAGATAACCATGTTATTGAAATTCCAATAACCTTCGGCAAATACATCAATACCATTTACAAAATGAAAGTGATATCGTCGTTCAGTAAGATCATTCAAACCCAATAATCCTGTCCCATTAAAAAACCTACCGAATACAATAGCAGCTATACTCGCGCCGCCCCGCTCACAAATGGCAGACGACCTTCTGCTATTATCCGTATAAATTGTTAGGGAATCATCTTTGTGCTGGGGCTTTGTTCCCTCGCCTCTTCAGCCAATGTGGTCTTCGTTCAGTTAAATTATGTCTCTGCTATTGTGTGTTGAGTGTGTGTGTTTCGGTAGTCACTCAGTACTTAAACGGTTCTGATCGTTAGGTATATTTCTGACTAGTCTTAATCCTTGACTAATATCCCTTTTCCAGAATTAAAAGCTTGGCCTAGACTCTCTTTAAAGGTGATCAGGGACGGATGTTAACTACTCCAATCTGTGAATCATGATATTTTGAGTTCACGAATTGGTGACCGTTTTCAATACGCACAAAAAGAAATCCAAAACCATAGTTGTTGTAACAAGCAAGACGAACGCATATAAAATTTACTAAATTCTCTCTCATTCTTAAGTTTTATTATTTTTAAAGTACAGAAAAGTATGTGGCATAATCGGAATCCACCTTAGTTCTAAACTTCAACAGAGTTCGTGGTCGGGTTCTGTCTAGAAACTTGTTTATTACTCACTTCACTTGCTAACTTTGTGGGACATGCACTACGCTGCTTTCAGAAAAGCAATACAACAAAAACTTTGCTGTCAGTATGCTCAACATTACTGAGATTGGTTTGTTATATGTCGGCAGCGTATAGCGCATTCTGATTTGGCAAAGCCTTTATTAGCTGATGCACCCGGCTTCACCCGCATGAAATTCTGTTTCCATGGAACATGGAACATTAGAGTTGATAAAGTAACAAACATCCCAACATCTTCGCAAATTTTTCAATTTATGGTACACTATGTCGTTGCGCCTGACAAGTTCCAGATGTGATTTTTACAAGGTTTTGGGAAACTCAAAAAAACATGTTTTTTCAAAAAGTGTGTAAGTAATCTGTAAATGCAGTATTATGAACATTTATTTTTTACATAAGTTAGATATACATTTGAAATGCAATGTTGGATATATTTGAGCAAATTATTATATTTTTCGGTAAATCTGCACATACCTGTTTTGGCACTGTGCATGCAAATTATTCATGTGCCATTTTTATGCACATAAGTGATAATGTTAACACTGTTTTCTCAAAAACTAGTCTATTATGTGACATTTCGATATTAAACATTCAGTGTAATACTTTTATTTTCACAATTATTGGTCGATCTTTTTGTAATGTATTAGTATTAATTAAAACTTCTGTCCTTAATCGTAAAAGTTTAATTAAAAGTATGTTAAAATACCTAAAAGTCACAATATAAACTCCTCTATAAAGTCGTTAATCCACTTACACGAGTCCAATGCAGAGTGCAGAACAAAATAAATGGAACTTTTGAATAATTACGTACGATCATATGTCTGTAGAAACCGTGCTCAGTTTTATGCCTATTCTTAATAAGGTAATCAAATTCAGGCAGTCCGATGCTGGACATAGGCCTCGCCCAAAGTACTCACTCTCTGTGACCTTTTCAGGCGGTCGAGCCATCAGGAGGGGGAACGTCCTATCCTACGTTCATCAAGCTCGGCTATCGTTTCTTCTATAGATGTGTACCTACCATCAAAACGCATGCTGAGAGCTATGTCGACAACTCTGGTATTCTGACGGATAACATCGTTTCAAATCAGGTTTCAAGGTAAGTAGCCTCCTGGGCAACCACGAGCCTCTATCTTTCGACTAGGATTAGTCCCTGCTACGTCGTTTCTTTACGGTGAGGCAATTTGTCACACTGTTGTCGAGAACAACTTGTAAACACCGCTCGCGCACAAGTGACATTGGGCTAGGCTTGTCACCTTTTTTTTAAAGATCAGAGTCACCACACTCCCTCTCCCCGCTTTAGCTGTCTGTTCCAACCGAAGAATGAAATGTAATACACTTTAAGGACCAGAGTCCCACCAAATTTAAGGTGCTGTTTATTAATTCCGTCCTCTCAAGGGGATTTATTATTTTTGAGTTGCTCGGGAGCCGTGCTTAGTTCGCTCTGATCGGTATCTGGTACATTGGGGGGTTAATGGAGCTCTGTGGCCATCATTATTAGGCCATGTAGGCTAATTAATTCGTGATAATTATAGGTCTCGGTAAAAGCAGTCCATTTCCTCGAGAATATTAATGAAATTACCTTGAGGGTACAATTTTGCTACCTGTGGCTGTTTGCTGCTGTTGAACTGTTGGGTACAGATCTTAATGCCCCAGTTCTGCTCAATCGTAGTCTCGAAGACACTGGTGTTACACGTCTGAGGTCGTGTCTTAGCAGCACTAGAATTTTGACGTTAAGGTCAAACCGTTCTGACGAATACGCAGGCGTAGGTCTCATTTCCCGTCTAATCTTCATAACTTCGAGAGTCTCGAGTTTTGGACACCTTTTTTGCCATTGCTGGACAAAAGTCTTCGAGCACTTGTTGTAACGTTTTTACCACTGTGTCGGTTTTATCGTTGTGAGTGGTTTCTAGCAAATCGAAACCATTTCGAAGTTTCAATTGAAACCTTTCGGATCCCAATTATATGTGGAGCGTGGTAGGTCGAAGAACAGGCTTTATAACCTGGGTTCTTTCTAAAAATACTGGGACAAGTCAGTGATCACAACCGGCATTAAACCACCTGACAATCACAAACAAAGTCATCACTTTTGTCCGTTATGATAAAGACTTTCTCATTAATTGTGACTTTGTCAGGGCTTCACCAAATCTACTTTCTATGGGGCCTCATATCAAAGAAAGAATTCACCAAGAAGTGTCCCTGAGATTGAAGGGAAAATCAACAAGTAGGTATGTGCCCCAGTCATTCGGTGTATCACGGCTTTGCCGCGACCTTATACCCTACAGTTTGGCGTTGAAAATCCCCATTAACATTGTAGTTGGCAGTGTCTTGTAATATCTTCGCTATGTCTTCGTACATAGCTTCGATTGCCTCTTGCTTGCTTCTCGAGGTAGTGGCAAACATCTGTATCACATTCAGGGAGTTCCTGTCGGTGAGTTCCAGTATAAGATATGCTACCCGAGCCAAAACACTGTTGATTTCCACGCCACTGCTAATGAGGTAAATTTTCACCATAAAATCGACACCACCATCGGAGGTCTTTTCATCACTTTGCTAAAAATAGAGCATTTCATCTGGTGTGAGGGTTAGCGTGTTCTAGTGTTCCTTGATTGAAGTATGTAAGTGAAGATACCCTTTATTCGGACCTCGCACAAGTCACTAGACTTGTGCGAGGTCCTACTACTCAACTACTCAACTGAGTCGCAAAGACACACTAGTGTCTTTGCGACTCAGTTCTACCTCGAGTTTGATAAGATGCTCGTCGCTATGGAGTGTACTTAAAGTGCGTCGTTATATGGAGCCAGGATCAGTCGTGAATGGTAGCCTGTCTCAGCCCGTAAATTCTTTGCACTTCCCTCCCGCCATTGTTGCTACCGCTACCGCGCAAACTGCAAGAACTGCAGGGAACTGGGGACCGTTTATTTTTATAAGCTTTCATATTGGTAGGGGTTACTGTACGACGTTGCCCAGACTGCTAATGCTTTATTTTGTTTGTTCTTCTCTTCGTCATGACCTCATCCATTAATCAGCAGGAGCACCACTCGCAGGTGAGACCGGAAAGTGACCCCTATATTGTGGGTAGGACTCTATCCACAACAAAACTTATTAAATAATAATTATAAATAAATAAAAAGCACATTACGAATTTCGACACACTTTTCTTTTCAATACTAATTAAAATGATGGTTAAGGTCACCTTAGACCATGTTTGTCGCCATAATGTTACATATTTATCATGTTTTCCGCGCGATATTTGCAAGATCGCATATTCCATATGTGCGTGCGTGCACATAACGTTTTCTTCCAAAGCTTAAAACACATACGGAATATTGCAAAATTGGTTCTTAGCTAAATATTACACAACGGATTTTACTAGCATGTGTAGATTGAGACGGAGATTATGAATATGCAAAAATCGAAAAATCAAAAAAATGCACATATGGAACTTGTCAGGCGCAACGACGACTAGCTGATGCGCGCGGCTTCGCCCGCGTATAATTTGGTTCCCGTTCCCGCTTCCCGTGGGAACATTTTCCTGGGATAAAAAGTAGCCTATGTGTTATTCCAGACTATACTCTATCCCTGTACCAAATTTTAACCAGATCCATTCAGCCGTTAGAGCGTGATTGAGTAACAAACATCCAAACATCCAAACATCTTCGCAAACTTTCACATTTATAATATTAGTAGGATGGTAGGGTTGTGTTTTAAACATCAAGCTAAAATCAATAAAATAACATTGTTACAGTTTCACATCTGACCATTATTTTGTATGCTACTAAAAAAACGAGTTCTGCTACTAAATATTTTTTGTAAAAGTGATCTCAGAGTGAGAAAAATAGGTTCCTACTTTTAGATTATAAGTTTAATTAGTAATTAAATATATATATTCCTCAATAATTTATCATTGTTTTATTGTAGTTTGACAAACAAGTAATAATGTAATAATAAATTATATGAAATACTTATAATTTCCTATTTTACACTATGGCGCGACTGACCGAAGGTTAAGTAGTTATACACAAAATAAAAAGGTATTCAAGAGCTTTTTTATTAAGAGTGCATTAAAAATAACTATAAGATTGTCAACGAGCAAAAATGTCAACTGCGAACCGGCAACGCCTTCTCTGGCAAAAGTCACTAGGTGTTCTCTCCGATCAACTCTTATGCCTAGATGCTTCATAGGCCGTTCCGCGGAATTTCTCTTCTACATACTTTATTCTGTACATATTTTGTAACTAGGTCCCAAAACAAAGGGCAAGTAAAACATTTTTAAGTAATTCAGGGCCCACAAAAGCCTTATTCAAGGAAGTAACGAGCATTAATTTGTAATTACTGGCATGAGGGTTGAGCGCGAGGTGCCCAACGACCCAAAGGATGAAAATGTGAAATACTGTTATGTTTGTATCCGTTTGCTTGAGTAAATGTAGTGTATCAACCCTCGTTTCGTAGCCGTTACAATGTTTTTAAGTATAACCTGGTAATATATTTTTATAGTGTTGACCCGGAATACGTTATTTTGCCATATAAATTAAACCATTTTTTTAAATATAAAAATCGCTACGAAGAAATGAAAGGTAGAGTAATTTTTATTACAGATGGTATGCCTTACTAAACACTAACAACTATATAAAAATGTTGAACCCTTTCAGATGAGCACAACCACAAGTACCGTAAGTATATATAATAACGTGTAGGTATCCCTCATGGAAGACTACTAACTTCTAAACCCACACGTTGCCCCTACCACTGTCTACAGTCGGAAAATATTTTTATCAAAACAATTTTTTTTTGGTGTAACTAAAGTATAAATATTTAGCTAGTATATCAATAAAGGTAGGTAGGTCTTTAAGGTGTTCATTGTTTTGTGTGATGTCACTGTCACACGATGTTTTTCTCTGGCTGGACTCCTATTTTGCATCAATTACCGAATTATTAAGCGTTATATAAAAATCCTCAGACCAAAATCTGTAATGGTACGTAATCAGCTAGGTACGATCGGAGTGACCGCAATCATCTATCATTGATCGATCTTATTACAGGACGGGTCCCTAAAAGGCAGCAGATATATATCTAAGAAAAGGTCGGTATCGAGAAATTTCTTTTCCCATTCCAACTTTTTTTTTTGTGAAAAGACCAGATTCTTTCATTTTGGCGTTCTACCGTAGATTATATTGATAAAGGCACGATTGAATGTTTCAGGTCACCGAGATGCCACTTACACAACGATTTAAAAAATGTTCTCACATTAAGTAAAGGAAAACTGTACTGTATTCTATGAATGGATCCTTTATACCCTCAGAAATGTCCGTAAAATTTATCTGTGTCATAAACTCGCTGAAGGTCAAATTAAAGCTCTCAACAATGTCGCTAAAAATGTCGAGTTTTACTGAATTTAAGTTTGAAAATCGGATTTTATAAACACATCGTCTTTTGTAAGAGATTCCAAAATACATTTTCACCTACCTGACTGTGTGAAAATGCGTGTCAGCCCATGATTGATTGATTGGTTTATTTCTTTATTGTGCACACAAGAAAAATACTTAAAACTGGGTTCGTGGAAACTCAATACTTAGCTGAGAAAATGATTTGGTGACTTTATATTATACTGGCAAAATGTAATTGGCTCGTTTTAACTTTGCGATGTCTTGCGCGTTGAATGAGACTGGGGCTTTATCAAATGTCAAAATAGGCCTTTAATTTTTTGACAATTTTAGGTACTAGAATCCCTCATGGTTCGAGTTGTGTAACTAAATTCCTATGCTTCGACTTTTCTAAAAAAATAAAGTGCGTAAAAACTACTTCAGCTGGGAGGGACCAAGATATATGCACATAAATAAAATCAACACTAATATTTTTAAGAGGAAAGATTTAATTGTTTGTTTTCATCGAGTAGGCCGGAGCCTACTCGATGCAAACAAACAATTAAAACTACTGAACCGTTTTGAATAATTCTTTCACTGTTGGGAAGCTACACTATCCCCGGTGAACATAATCTAATAACTCGGGTATTCCCACGGGAGCATTACATTTTATTTTTGCGAAAGAAGTCTACACTGTTTGCTTAGGTTACTATCATCTCAACTTGCATGAAAGCTCTTTCAACTTTGCCCAATACAAACATCATGATCATTTTGAAAGTGTTATCTGCATAAAATACAAATCTAGCTACTTTTATTTTTCATTGAGATATGTGTATTGTGTTTTTGATAGACTCGGTTCTCTATAAAATTTTGAAGTGATTCAAAACATCAACAGGTGTAGACAGTTTCAAAAGCCCCATCCCTTGAAAGAACAATAGCGCAACGAGAGCAGCGAGGTATAACAGCAACTGTTCAATAGCGACATGAAGCTTGGCGCGGCCGATCCACTCACTTTATTTAGTAGCGCCTGGTGTGCCTAACGATGTCCAACATATAGGGTTGGCACGAATGTAGATCATTGAAAAATATTTAGAAGTATGGCTGTTGTCAAAAATTATCTCATAAAAAACCAGCAAAGTGTGATAGGAACTCATGCACAGAGGGTTCCGTACCAAAATACGGTAAAAAATCACGTTTATTTTTTCACTTTATATTAATAATTATGAAAAATCACGTTTGTTTTATGGGAGCCTCTGTTAATATAATTGTCTATTTCAGTAGTTGTACGAAATATTAATATCATCTTTAAAAATATCCACTCTCTCGCTACCAGGGTACATGAGAAGTCTCGAGTTTCGTTTTTACACTTGTGCTATGACTAAGTGGTGATAGAGTCGTGCTGCTCAATATGTAGTTAAAATTGCAAAAATTACATTTCACTTCAACTAATTCTACTCATTTACTGCAAATCATCCACGAAAAAATTGTCGAGCACATCTATCGAAGTCAGCCATTGTGATAAAAAGCTCTCTGTATCAATTACCATTTCAAATACTTTAATAAATATTCACGAACATTTACACACTACGCTATCTGATCTCATTGCATCTTGTATCTAATTTTGTAACTGTGCCAACCCTGACTGGATTTCTTATAGTATAAGATATAAATATTGCATTATTAAATTTGGTTACTTAGCCACAGTTTAAAATTTACTGTGGCATCGAAACTCGTTACACAACTCAATTTATCGATCTGCTTTTGTTGTAAAATATGAAACAGTTTTCGTGGTTAACTTCGAAAGGATTTTTTTAAATTATACTCGCCAAATTGACATCGCCGGCCTGATGGCAAGCGATTTTTCGCATCTAATGACTGGGGGCCACTCCCACAGTCCGTAAGACTTCTGTCCTCAAGGTGGTGGTCCTATGTTCTGCCTCTTCACGTCCACTTGAAAAACCCGAGACTGTAAGGCTCACCTTACATTTCCAGGTTTTTCAAGTGGCGTGTTTCGCGCACACGTGTTTCCTGAGGTAAACACGTGTGCGGACAGGTTGTTCCAGGTTTTTATAGTTCTTTAAGTTTTTCTTTAATGTTTGTGCAAAGTACAAAATTGGTGATTTTTATTATTTTAAGATATTGAAAAGAGCTCGTAGCTCCGCTGACCCAGTGATCTGTAAACGATGACTGAAGTAAGCACCTTTCACTATGACTGAACTTGGAAGGGTTACTACTTTATGACATTTCGTCTACGAGCGTTTCCATGCTTTGGTATCGAAGGTCCCGATTATCAGTAACATGCAGTCTGCGGTAGTCACAACCTGTACTTGTCCATTTCAATACGGCAATATGTCTACCAATACACCAATTACGTGGGACAAAAACTATAGGTGAAATGTTAGCTAATACAACGTCTCCGCTTACTCTTTCGGGTATGAGCGCGTGACTATATATACGTACGTTTGAAACCGGCCAAGTAAGTACGAGTCGGACTCGAAAACGGGGGGTAATGACCCAGAAAAAAAATTTAAAAATTACGTTTGTTGTATGGGATCCCCCCTTAATCCCCCTTTTATCGAATTTTAGTATTTGTTGTTATAGCAGCAATAGAAATACATCATCTGAGAAAATTTTGGGTCTCTAGATAACATGGTTCCTGAGATACAGCATCACGACAGATAGTTAGACAGACGGACAGCGAAGTCTGATGAATAGGGTTCCGTTTTTTACCCTTTGGGAACGAAACCCTAGAAAAGATTAAAAAGTAGCGTTCGTAGCTCGCTGATCAGTTGCATGTTAATGATCATTCTGTCAAGGATCTTACGCCTCAGTGAATTCTGAGATGGGTAAACGTCGTCTGTAGTTTCTTCGTAACCAAATGAGCTTTAAGCCTTTGATCCAATGCCAGTTTTTTTTTTAACGTGAGGGAAAATCCTCATGTATGATATGTCGGACTCCTACCAACTAAAAAACCTCACGTAACGCCCAACAGCCTACGGTTGGGAGCCGCGCGTAAGCCCTCGGAAGGATGTCCCAGGACTCCCAAGGATCCAATGCCAGTATCGTAATAACCACTCACTGCGTGGGACACCGTGCAACCGGTGAAATGGCGCATATTATAATATTATTATAAGTAATTGCCCTTGCAGTTTCTTTATTTCTAAGAAATAGCATGTCAAATTTCATCTTTAAGACTAACTGACGAGTAATAAATATATTTTACCAATAAATGTGTTGTGGCTGAATTATTTAATTAAATGTTATTGAAGCTCTTCTAAAATATAATTTGAAGCAGTGAAAATGCTGTACGGAACCCTCTGTGCGAGTGCGAGTTTAAAATGTGTGAAAATGTAAAAAATATATATTGCAAAAACAAATGAGCCATTTAAAAACCTGAAGTCGATTTTTGCATATTGATTTAAAACTGATATTGTTTAATTTAAATTGCAAATATTTTTATAGTGAAATATTTTATACTCGCAGCCAATTTAAATGAAACCAAACTTTTAAAATGAGCAATTTTGCAAAATGAAATCTCAGCAGTATTACGACTAGCTATGCCCGCGACTTTGTTGTATAGCTAATTTGTTATCAAAACAATTGTTATCTTGAAAATGTTAGCAAAACAAGTCCAGTCGTTGCTGAAAACTTTGACTTCACAATGACGTCACTATAATATTCATTCAAACTGTGTCTGGGTGTAATTTATCTATAACATGTATACTATTTAGAAATACATAGCTATGTTTATCAGTCGTCTAGATCCTGTCTTGATTGATCTGTTACTCTTAGGTGGAGTCCGGGTTCCTTTCTTACGTTTTTACCTTCACTTTTCAAAATGGTATATCTGCCGGAGAAAAAGAGAAAAGATTTCATTGTTTGTTTGTATTGAATAGGCTTTGAAACTACTGAACTGATTTAAAAAAATATTTCACTTTTGGAAATCTACGTATCTGTGGTAAACATAGGCTATATTTTATTTCCGTATTCCCACGGGAACGGGAACCACACGGGTGAAACCGCGTAAAGTTGGTAGTCGTAAAATGTTTATACATTTTATGTTTTCATACATAAAATGTATAAACATTTTACGACTACGTATGTCGGTATGTCAGTTAATATGATGCAATGGTGTCTGTATACCCAGCAGGACCCTTCGTCTGATTCGATTGAGAACCACAGTTTTACTTTCGTAATATTTGCTACCTTCCGAATAGTGTAAGTAAAATTTTAGTACCTTAACAGTTATTCAGAAAAAATGAGTTTATTTCCAGCAGGACCCTCCGTGGTTTGATGGTCTTCAGACCTGTAGTGTATGTCTCTGCATAGCGGTGAATTAGTACCTTCAGATTATCTTCGTTTATTTTAAAAAAAGTAATTAGTTTATGAGAAATATACCTACAAAATGTTTATAATGCCAGCAGGACCCTTTTTTGTTCTGGGTCTTTCAGTCCACACACTCATATTTTCTAGCAGTATTCAATTGGTACCTTTCAAAAAACTTATCACTTAATTCAAATAATTAGTAATAATATGTAAAAAAATCAGAGAAAATATTCTTAAGACGCCTATACACGCTGGCCGAGCGTTGCCGAGCGATGGCCAACGCCAACGTGTGGACAGTCAATTTGTCTTGTCTGGCCATCGCTTGGTGTCGCTTGCCTAGCTGGCCGAGTGAAGGCAAGCGCCAACGTGTGTAGAGCTCATAAAAAATAAAATAACATTACTCCGATATCCGATGACTGACGATGAATGATGCAACCAATGAAATAAAAATCTGTTTCAACTCGTATGTTTTATTAGGTACCTACGTAAATATCAGCGTAAAAAAAATAACAATTACAAAAACAAATAAATGAAGTTTACCACAATCTATAATAGGTACCTATAGCAATTAACAATCAAACGTTGTTCAGTGTGGCTTGATAGAGTTCATGTAGCAAATGAGTAACACAAAAACATGAGTATCAACAAAAATCATCGTATATAATATATCGTCGGCCTAATTCTATTAGGGCGTAAGTCAAAATTTTGCCAAACAGTGTATTTTTTTAGAAATAGGTAGAGTGATTGAAACTACGTCTATCTCGTTTATTACTTTGAATTAGTTGAATCAGAAAGAAAGAGATAAATCGCTTGAAACAATACATAGTACAGTCAGCCTCATATTATGTAGATAAACACTATTGAAATTTACTTTAAATTTTACTTTAAATTTAATTTAAAAAAACCGATTTATTAAAAATCGATTTTTCAATGTCACATCCCTGCCTCTTTTCTGTTAAGAGCTTTTTAGCGGACGGCAATGAGATTTGAATTTGGAACACCGTTGAATGCCGCATGAAACCCGAGTTGCCAATCTCCCGAACAGTCGATTGCTTTGGCAACCATGGCGGCCAACTTTTTTCGTTTGGTTCTCCTCGCACATTTTTCGATATCTATGGCTGTATGGTCGCGGGTCTAAGTCTTTCTGTATGAATTAATGTGTAGAATTGGTTATGGTACTGAATGAGATAGCTTGCCGAGTGAATGTAATGAAAAAAAAAGTCGAAATCACGATTTGATCGCTGTCATTATTTATTGTTTGTTTGGCGCCGTTCATAGAAAGTATTAATACGATTAATTTTTGAATGTTTTCGTTTATTCTGTTTCAAATATTGTTGTTTTGCATTTAAAAGTATCCTGTCATGTTGTTTAACAGCTGTGATAAATATTTTCAGTGTAATTCGAAGTTATATTTGTAAAATTTGATAAAATAACACGCGAAGGTCACCATTATTTTTTGTTGTTGTTTTTGTTGTGCAGTGCTCGTATTTAACCGATATTTGTTGAGATTTTCTCAATAGAAACTATAATCTTTTGTCAAAATACCATTTAACATTTAACATATGAATAATTTATGTGAAAATCAATAATAAAAATGGGGGGGTTTTTTTTTTAACAATTTAAGATTACATAGCCTCGATATCCCCAAAATAAACAAAAAAATAAACAAATAAATAGGCAGTAATATTTTATTTTATTTTCGGAGATTTTATATCTACAGATTATTATTTTTTTGGTGAAAGTGAATTGTTGATGTGTATATTTTGTAAATAAAATAATTTATGTCAGAAAACTGCTTTTTATTTTGAATTACATGGTAAAATCTGAGAGTACTCCTTCATTTTCCCCATCCTAATTTTCGGCCAAATATCATAAATCCATTACACATGGGGTGTTCTCGGATTTAGTGTAGTTATTTTCGTCAGTTATCCAGCATGATGAAACAGTAAGTATTTATGTAGTACGACTCCTGTAAAAGAAATAAGGATATATTGTGTGACGTCCGGCGTGCAGCCGCCGTTCCCGCCGGTGGCGTGGGCACCGCCTATGGATACGCCGGCGTGACCACGCCACCGGCGGGATTGAGCGGTTAAACATTCATAGAAATCGAACGCAAATTGTATGAATTACTGGCTGGTAGGTGTTGGCTGCACAGAACCGCGGTGACCTATGCTTATTAAAACGAAAACTAAAGAGCGCGATTTATCTCTCTGTTCTTGTAGTAATACTTCACCAAGCGAAGTTGACGATTCAAATATTACGAAAAATATCTATAAATCGATCGAGTTTTGATTTGTCCTGAACTTAATTTACAAAAATGGATACATGAGCGTGGTCTGCACCCTTGCCGACGGTACTAAGGCGCTTCCGGTAAGTACCTGATGTAGGTGGAGGTATCAGGGTATCGGCGGTAAGGGATCATTCGCCGCGTTCGTCAACTTCGCTTGGTGGAGTATTTTATAATATTCTGCAAGTATAGTGACTTCTACGTCGAATTATGAAAGTGACAATGCATTAATTAACTCCTGAATGGATATGGAATGGACCTAACTATTAGAAGCTAACTACGTCGTACAAAGTGGTTTTTCTTATAGAAAGGGAATGAAAAGTAGAGTATACTCGAGAGCAAATTATTTTTCCCTCGGGCGGTGTACTTTGAATCCCTCACTGCGCTCAGGATTCTACGTTAGAATCCCTCGCTTTGCTCGGGATTCTATTCTAGAATCCTTCGCTTCGCTCATGATTCAAAGTAGAGCCCTCGCCGTAAACTATTTTGCTCCCTTGTTATACAATCTACTATTGTTTTTCGACGATATTAAACTGCGTTCATAATATAAACACACAAACAGATTTTTATTACATTGGTTGTATCACATATATAAAGCAATAGATAGTAAGTAAAGTTTCCTTTGGGAATCGGAGTAAATTTCGTATCTTTCCCGCGGCACTACCGTTTGGCACTACCAATAGAGTCACGGGAAATTTTATATTTTTTAGAATATTTTCTCTGATTTTTTTTACATATTATTACCAATTATTTGAATTAAGTGATAAGTTTTTTTAAAGGTACCAATTGAATACTGCTAGAAACTATGAGTGTGTGGACTGAAAGACCCAGAACCAAAAAGGGTCCTGCTGGCATTATAAACATTTTGTAGGTATATTTCTCATAAACTAATTACTTTTTTTAAAATAAACGAAGATAATCTGAAGGTACTAATTCACCGCTATGCAGAGACATACACTACAGGTCTGAAGACCATCAAACCACGGAGGGTCCTGCTGGAAATAAACTCATTTTTTCTGAATAACTGTTAAGGTACTAAAATTTTACTTACACTATTCGGAAGGTAGCAAATATTACGAAAGTAAAACTGTGGTTCTCAATCGAATCAGACGAAGGGTCCTGCTGGGTATACAGACACGATGCAATGTTATTTGTTAAACAAACGTTATGACGATGAAAATGTTACATTTTTTATTTGCACGGATATGTTATTTAACTCGATGTTGCCAACATCCATTCGAATAAATAACTTTTGCAAATTGTGATGAATTGCGTTAGGCAAACATGAGACATAAAATAAAATATTCATATTATACGTATAGTGGTTGAATCTTGTCTTACATGTGTAGTTAGCAGGATAAATTGTGCCCTTTCTCTAAGCGATTCAGATGCTTGTCATTACAATAGATGCACTCTTAATTGATCAGCGCGTTTGCCGCCAAAGAAAATCCATCAAGGGTAACCCCCATCATTATTACTAGAGATGCGCCGAATGTGGGTTGAACCGAATTCGAACATTCGGCCGAATATTCGGTATAAAATATACCGAACCGAATATTCGGCCGAACTATTCGGTTCAAATTAACGCGGTGAACAGGTTAGTACAGGTCAGTCGACGAGGCTGGCGACATTCTTTTAAGGGTTGGCGAGCAGCCCTCAAGCCCAGGGCGCCGATTCTCAATCGAACGGCTTGTAAGCGTGAAGAAAGTTTACAGTCACAATGTCTTTTTTTTTTTTCATAATAATAATCATAATCATTTATTTGCATAAATATGGGTAGGTTAGGGGAGACCGGGGCTGGTTGACTAGGTTTCAGCTTAAAGGCTTATATTTTTATTTCTTTATAGAATATTAATTCAAGAACAGGTTTATTTCATAGGTTAACTATTAAGCTTTGGAAAAATATAGCAAAAAACACTTATTTCATTATAATATAGGGTACAGGCTAGATATTATACAATAAGAAAAACTGGTCAACCTGCCCCATGCTTGGGGTAGCTTGACTATTTGCCTGGGGTAAGTTGACCTATGGACTTGTAAAGGCAAAATCTACGAGGAAATAGGATAAAGGGCAACATACATAAAAAATACGAGTATTATTTTTATTATTTTTTATTGAAAATAAAACACACATACAATAAATCACCGAGAGCGCGGCGTCGCGCGCGCACATCGTTTGAGTGAAGGAAATTTCAAAAATAACGTACGTAAGTAATTATTTTCATCGTAATGTTTTTGTAATCTATACTAATATTATAAAGAAGTAAAGTTTGTGTGTTTGTATATTTGTTAAATTGTAAGGGGTAATCTCGGGATCTACTGAACCGATTTTAAAAATTCTTTTACCAATAGAAAGCTACGTTATTGTGGAGTGTCATAGGCTATATAGCATCACGCTACAACGAATAGGAGCGGAGCAGTAGTAGTAAATGTTTCAACATCGGGGGAAAAGTTATTCCTTTTGAGAGCTTCGTTGCGTGTGCTGCGTAAATATTTATAGTTATGTAAAAAATATGGTACTACAAAATTGTTTCTCTTAAAAAAAGTTCTAAAAAATTGCGCGATAGCATGTGTCTATCTTTGGGTTGTTGCGCAATAACCATTTTAATGGCAATCAATTTTTTTCTACAATAATGCCACGGGATACCTCTTTCATCTATACTAATATTATAAAGAAGTAAAGTTTGTGTGTTTGTATATTTGTTAAATTGTAAGGTGTAATCTCGGGATCTACTGAACCGATTTTGTAAATTCTTTCACCAATAGAAAGCTACGTTATTGTGGAGTGTCATAGGCTATATAGCATCACGTACAAGAACAGGAGCGGAGCAGTAGTAGTAAATGTTTCAAAAACGGGGGAAAAGTTATTCCTTTTGAGAGCTTCGTTGCGTGTGCTGCGTAAATATTTATAGTTATGTAAAAAATATGTACTACAAAATTGTTTCTCTTATAAAAAGTTCTAAAAAATTGCGCGATAGCATGTGTCTATCTTTGGGTTGTTGCGCAATAACCATTTTAATGGCAATCATTTTTTTTTCTACAATGATGCCACGGGATACCTCTTTCATCTATATTATCTATACTAATATTATAAAGAAGTAAAGTTTGTGTGTTTGTATATTTGTTAAATTGTAAGGGGTAATCGCGGGATCTACTGAACCGATTTTGTAAATTCTTTCACCAATAGAAAGCTACGATATTGTGGAGTGTCATAGGCTATATAGCATCACGCTACAACGAATAGGAGCGGAGCAGTAGTAGTAAATGTTTCAAAAACGGGGGAAAAGTTATTCCTTTTGAGAGCTTCGTTGCGTGTGCTGCGTAAATATTTATAGTTATGTAAAAAATATGTACTACAAAATTGTTTCCCTTAAAAAAAGTTCTAAAAAATTGCGCAATAGCATGTGTCTATCTTTGGGTTGTTGCGCAATAACTATTTTAATGGCAATCAATTTTTTTCTACAATAATGCCACGGGATACCTCTTTCATCTATATAAAGTAGTAAATCTTTCATTTCATTTAATTTCATTTCATTTCATCTATACTAATATTATAAAGAAGTAAAGTTTGTGTGTTTGTTAAATTGTAAGGGGTAATCTCGGGATCTACTGAACCCATTTTAAAAATTCTTTCACCAATAGAAAGCTAAGTTATTGTGGAGTGTCATAGGCTATATAGCATCACGCTACAACGAATAGGAGCGGAGCAGTAATAGTAAATGTTTCAAAAACGGGGGAAAAGTTATTCCTTTTGAGAGCTTCGTTCCGTGCGCTAAGTAATTATGAAAAAAATATGTACTACCAAAATTCCTCTCTTAAAAAAAGTTTTAAAAAAATTGCGCGATAGCATGTGTCTGGCAATCAATTTTTTTCTACAATAATGCTACGGGATACCTCTTTCATAAACGATTTTTTTAAAAATATAATGCGACGGGAATACACGCGACGAGAAACCTTTCTCTCTCTCTCTCTCTCTCTCTCTCTCTCTCTCTCTCTCTCTCTCTCTCTCTCTCTCTCTCTCTCTCTCTCTCTCTCTCCCTCTCTCTCACGTAGTGAATATTAAAAACCAGACGCTACGGGAGTACTGCACTACAGTAATACTCTCTCTTATGTGGCGCAAACGAAGTTGCGCGGGTCAGCTAGTAATGCCTATATATTTATGGTTAATGATTGTCAAAAAATTTTAATGGATGTTTGATTCATGTTCTTTTTTTATGTACGATTATTGGTCATCCAGCCCCGTTATACATTAGTCTACTAGCCCCAAACCACATTTTTATTTTCAATCGCATGACATAACCACAAAACTGCTAAGAAATCAAATAACATCATACATAAAAGAAAGAACATGAATCAAACATCCATTATAAATTCTTTGACAATCAGTGACCATGAATAAATAGGCATTATTACAAAAAACCTTACGATGAAAATAATTACTTACGTACGTTATTTTTGAACTTTAATTTCCTTCACTCAAACGGTGTGCGTGCGCGACACCGCGCTCTCGATGACTGAGCGGGGAGAGGTAGCGGACTCTCGGGTGTCATCGGTTGGCTCCAAGCCATTGCTTTGGCCGAGTTATTGATAGTTAGTCTACCTACCCCTATAGTCAACCAGCCCCGGTCTCCCCTACAGTAGATGAATACAAAAGAGAAATTCTTTTGTCTCACCTTTAGCCACAGATATTTCACCAGTAAATCTCCGTCTATGCAGGGAATCACCACTCTGTTACTATTATAACATAATATACAGGATGAATTTTTCAAAAGGGATTGGATGGCCAACTCTGAAACTATAAGGAATAGCGAGAAATGCTCAAAGGAGTCAGTCACGAGCCCGATTTTGATAAAACTTAAAACCTCATCATTAGATTTTTGAAAAACCAATAATCCTAGCCGGGAATGGAACCCGTTGATTTTGAAAAAATAACAACACCCTATATTATTTATGATCAAACGAACTTACCTGTACGTGAAGTTCGATCATAATTATATGATCAGCTTCATTCTTAGCGATTAGTTTACATAGTGTAGTTGAGCTCCCAGTCTCCAGCCTTGCACGGATGTTGTTAGAAAGTAGGGTAAACGAAAACCTCCCTACTGGTAACACCGCGTCCCACTGACATTCATTTTGTTCATAGCATGATTTATTCACAATTTAGGGTGGGTTAACTTGGGAGGGTTATTACTAATCGCTAAGAATGAAGCTGATCATATAATTATGATCGAACTTCACGTACAGGTAAGTTCGTTTGATCATAAATTATATTTCACAGCTTCATTCTTAGCGATTAGTTTACATAGTGTAGGATGTTTAGAGAATAAAACTAAATTGTGAAGAAAAATAAACTTCCATTTTATTGGAATTAATTAGTCTATAATTACATTATGTAACTAAAGTAAAGAAAAAGACAATCACTTAACGTCATTCATAGTATTGCATCATTTGATAGAACGGATTGAGAAAAAACATTATTATTAGTAACAATTTCTCGATTATAAAATTTTCCAAACACCGAGGATGAATTGCTCCAACCGGCAGTTTTGCGAATCACATCTAAGCTAACACCCAGTAAATTTGCTTTTGAGGTGGCTGCATGCCGAGTACTATGTGCAGTAAAAATTTTAGTATCTAAGCCACTATCTTTTAAAGTGTTTTTAATCCACTGACTTAGTCTTTGAGATGATATCTTTACATAGGGTTTTCTATAACTTAATAATAAATGATCAGAGGAACGCAATTTTTCTGTTTTTTGAATATATGAAATCAGACATCTAGCCGGACAGATGCGAGGATTTTCATGAAAAAATGGTAACCTTAGGAGTGGCTGCGGAGCGTTTAAGCGCGATGTTTTAATACGGTCGGGAATTTTAATTATAACTTCTGTATCTGCAATAATGTTGATATTACTAATTTTTATTAAAGACAAAGTTTGTACTCGGTGCGCAGTCACGAGCGCTAATAACATTGATAACTTTTTTGATAAGTTTTCTAAATCAAGTGATTCATTGGGCCATAACTGAGCTAAGTAAAGTAAAACAATATTAGGGTCCCACGTCATATTGTACTTTGGAGTGGTAGGTCTGAGGTGAAAAACTCCTTTCATGAATCGCTTCACACTCCCATCGTTAAGATAAGATAATCCTAACAGCAAGGATATTGCTGATTTATGCGAATTAATCGTACCATATTGGGCTCCGTTGTCAAAAAGCGTTGACAAAAAATTTATTACATTTGCAATTGATGGTTTTAAGTGATGTACATTATTTGATATACAATACCGTAACCAATTTTTGACACAACTATCATACTGTTTATAGGTGTTTTGTGTAAGTGAGGACAATATAATATGGATAGAATTTTCATTTAATGATCTGTGCAGTAACGATCTCCTGATAATTTCACGGCAATCAAAGTTAAGGTATTCTTCAAGTTGTGTGTCAATCTGAAAGGTGATTTCAAAAGGTTACTATTGGGGCCGAACTCTATGAAATGCGATATTGTCATTTTTTTTAAAAGTGGGAACGATGATTGGGTAGGCCACTTGGGCACTACAATAATACCCAGTGCTCTGTCTGTTATAATTTTTTGTAATGTTTTCTGAATAAGGGCAAACGGAGGAAAAGCGTAAAAGAATAAATCTGACCAACATATAGTAAACGCGTCAACAGCACAAGCGTCTGGATCACTTTTCCACGACACGTACCTATAACATTTCGCATTACTTCTACTAGCGAACAGGTCAATATCAGGGTTTCCGAAGTCATGTGCGATCTTTTGATAAGCTTCATCACAGAGCTCCCATTCAGTATCTGTAAATATTTTGCGAGATAAATGGTCAGCTCTGTTATTGTCGCGGGTGTTAATATACGACGCAAAAATTATTATTTTACGCTCCTCACACCACTGCCACGTTTCTCTTGCTACTCCATTTAAGTGAGGATATTGAATGCTGCCCATCCTGTTAATACACGAGATGGCAGTAACATTATCGATTCTGAGCAATATTTCACATTGGGACATGTTTTTGGCGAATGTTTTTAAACCGAGAAAGGCTGCTTTCAATTCCAATACGTTAATATGCATATGGTCTTCATTTTTAGTCCAAAAACCATACGTATCGTCACTGCCACACCAAGCACCCCAACCGCTACGAGATGCATCACAGAAAATTTCCAAAGTAAAGTTGTTAAATCTGAATGGATTACAATTGATTTCAATGTTTTCTATCCACCAATTAATATCACTACCTAGATTTTTTGAAACCTTGATTATTTGGTCGTAACTAGAATTATTAAAAAGACAAAGAAATTTATGTCGTTCAAACTGCTTAGTGTAAAGCCACCCATACTGAATGGCTGGACATGCCGATATTAATGTACCTAAAAATTTTGCAAAATCGCGTAACTTGCAATTTTTTAAAGATTTATATTGAATTAACAGTTTTTTGATCTGAATTACTTTCCTTTCTGGCAATTTTAATTGCATATTGTAAGAATCAAACACAAATCCTAGAAATGTGCACTGTTGTGTGGGCTCTAGACAGCTTTTATTTAAATTTATAATAAATCCGAGGCTTTCAAGTAACTTCTTTGTCTGTGTAACATTTTCTTGACATTCTAGGTATGTCCTACCGATACAAAATATATCGTCAAGATATATGACAGACATGTAACCCTTTGATCTTAAGCATTCCATAACAGGTTTTAAAATCTTTGTAAAAACAAACGGTGCCGTACAAAGCCCAAAGGGGAGACAATTAAATTCGTATAAAATACCATTAAATTGGAATCTTAGGTATTTTTTATATTGTTCATTTATATTAATTAAGAAATAGGCATCTTTCATATCAATAGATGCCATATAACAACCTTTAGTTACAAATTTTGACGCTGTTCTATAGTCCTCCATCTTAAAATGTTTGGTTTTGATGAATTTGTTCAAACATTTTAAGTTTAAGATAAATCTTTGGTCTCCATTTGGCTTTGGTACCAAGAAAATATTTGAGATAAACTCATCTTTAACATGTGTACACTCTGAAATAGCCTGTATTTTTAATAATGATTCTATTGAACTTTTAAAGTCATGGTAACCGGTATTTGAATTAGGTCGTACGCATGGTATGTCAGTACGAAAAGGAGGGGATATGAATTGGATTTTATATCCTTCAATCCAAGATAACACAATGGGATCATTTGTAATTTGTTCCCATTCCGAGACAAAATATCTAAGACGGCCAGAAAATACCTCGTTTCTTAGTGTCTCCTGTGGTTCCCTGGAACAGTTCTCCGCTCTGATGCCTCCCGATGACCCCGCTGTTGAGAGCCGGTGTACGTCGATGGGCGCTGATTCTGACGAGTCTTGTTGTCGGTCTTCGGAGGTGCCTTCCGAGGCATGGTTTTCCAGTTTAAACGGTTGTTTAAACGTTTGTTTGGTTTGATAAAGTTATTTTTAATGAATACATGCGACTTCTCATTCCGAGTTTGTTTGAGATCAGCAGCCGATCTTTTCATTAACTTTGTTGATTTTAATTTTTCGGAAATATTTTCTCCGAAGAGTAAGTTATCATGTTTTGTTTCGGTAAGGGTTTCTTTCATTTCTGGGTTAATAGATGACAGTACGAAACCGCGCCTTGTCCTTGTATCGTTAAAATGACCGTCGCAGAGGAGTCTGCATGCATCACTAATTGGTTTCAATATTTTCGTATGACTTTCCTTGGATATTATCAGTTCGATCGCTTGATTAAGGGCAGCTATTGCCACAGATATCTGTTTCTGCTTTGTCAAAAGTGATGTATCTCTTTTGACCAAATTGTCAGCTAAAGCTACCTTAACCTCGGGGTTAAGCGACGGCGGTACAAGCATGCTACAGTTTTCTGGAATCAAATACTCTTCCAATAATTTTTCCTTTAAATCCTTTGCCAATCCCTTTTCAAGTATATCTTTCCACCTACAAGGAAGTTCCTTGTATGTAGGCTTTCCGAACTTGATGTCGGATTTTGGTGCCTCACCGAGCAATGCCAATATCTCGCTGTCCAACTGCGGCGTCGAATCCTGAGCGTCGGCATTCAGTTCCAATGTAAGCAATGACGTTGAAGGTGCATCTACTGTATCGGATGAAGTCGATGCAATCGGATCATTTACAACGTGAACTGTGTCGATTCCTAGAACAATTATTAATATTTCTCATATCGAGCGTGAAAGAGATAGCCCAGCTAGCCTCTGGCATCACTGTCACAGTATGTGCCGGTAGGTACCTACATATTTGTTATGAAAGAGGTGGCCCATTTGGCGCCTCGCATCACAATTCACAATGTAGTGGGTACTTAGTAATTCACCGCAAAGTTACCTAAGTAGGTAATTCCGTACTATTATTACGTGACAGAGATAGCCCAGTTGGCGTCTCGCATCACAATAGCATAAATGTTTTGATTTAGTAGATACTTAGTAATTTAACTAAATAACCATAAATAGTTAATGCCATACTAATATTATTACGTGACAGAGATAGCCCAGTTGACGTCTCGCATCACAATGGCTTTTGATATTTGAAATCACATCGATGATATTACATTGTAAAATTCAGGATTCACTAAATAATATTCATTATACGAGTAGGTATTATGAAATTATATTAATAGGTAGGCATGTTTACTAACCTGCAATGTTTGAATCGGATTCAGTTTCACTATCCGAATACACGATCAGTCGTTTCCTTTTTCGTAATTGGGACTCCAATTCTCTTATTTTGTTTTGTATACGTTCATTGTCCCTACATTTCCTTTTATTTCCCATGTTGCAACAAAAGAAAGGTAAACTAATCCGTTTCAAACGGTAGGTAATATTTGTGCGTGCGAAGGCTTGAGCACGGAAACCACAGTCGTTAAGCTTAGAACATTTTACTAAACTCAATGGTACAACAGTGTTATTTTGTCCTCACCTACTAGATGGCGCTTTACTCAAAAATTAGATATATTTATGGTGGTAACATTGTATATTTTTAATAACGCCACCCGTCAACTCAACTGTCATTACTGTCAAACAGAAAACCGGCAAAACTTAGTTTCAAAACTTTCAAAGTTTTCTATTTCTAGTTTTGTTTTCCGTAAAAGACCTGTATTTCTGTATTTTAACTACTTGGATTGCTTTTTGGATTTCGATTTCTTTACTTTAGCGTTTGACTGTGACTTGTGCTTTTGGACTTTGTTTGTTTTGTGATTTGGATATTGTTGAACTGGAAATGTCTGAAAAAAGGTGTTGTGTTCCTAATTGCGATAAATCTCGTAAGTATTCAATGTATGTACCTACTATGAAACTATTGCAATCAATGTCAGTCAGTATACACTAAAAAGTAAACATAAGTACATTTATAAACACTATAGTTTACATTTTTCATATATTTGATTTCAAAAGTAACGCTTTCTATGTCAAGCTTTACCCACATTTTTACCTTACATTTTCAATAAAGGGAAAGCCTGTGAAAAAAAACAGAAAAACTTAATAAATGATAATTATTACATACTTGCAATTAATGTAAAGATCTGTCTTAAATTTCTTTATTTTAATTTACCTATTCTATAATTCTGATAGCTTTATATTTCCTAAATTCTATTATACTAAAAATCAATGTGTTTCTATTGGACAGGCGCAGAGGTTCGATTGCATAAGTTCCCAAACCCATGCAAGGAACCAGAGAGATTTCGCACTTGGCTGTATGCCATTGGGGGTGATATATTGGCACTGGAAAACAGTGCAATATTTAAGAACCGCAGAATTTGCCAACGTCATTTCATGCCACAGTACATATCTATCAAAATGTTGACTACTACTGCTATACCAACATTGCATATGGCAGGTAAGAAGCTACCAATTATGTATCTAATTGATTTGGAATATGATTGATTTTCTGTGTATTAAGTGGTTGCACTATACAACTCAGACCACCCTTAGATTTAGACTGTATGAAAATAGATTTTGACCAAATCTCAGACCTACCGATGATGTGCATATAAAATTTCATGCCTGGCAAACTTTGTTTTGCCATTTTGCCATATACTAATATTACTGTTACAAAATAAGGGTTGATAGGGCTTGTAAAAATTAGGGGTATTTTTAAATGCTGTATTTGACTGCCTCTGTGGCATAGGGTAGTTAACTGCCTACTGGCCTTCCTGGGGCGGTCCAAATATTTGTGTGATCCACAAATGTTTGTTTCAGTTTGGGTATTTTCTATGTATAATATGTATTTATTTACTAATATATAAATATGTTTATCAGTTGTCTAGATCCCATAGTAAAAGCTTCATGCTTAAAAAAATTCATAAAAATCATGGTCAAGCCATATTGGAGGAGTACAGTAACAAACACTGTGATACGAGAATCTTAGAATATAAATGATTAGTTTTAATATTTTTTTTAATAATTTTTCAGAGTTTGTTACTAATCGAAGGGAGCCATTGGTCATTACAAATCAATTTGAGCAGAATATGCAAATGGATCAAATTCCCTCAACTTCCAGGGGTATGTAATGTTTATTTTTTTTTATTCAGGGTACAGACAACAAATTAAATAAGGCAGATTATTATAATCTGCCTTATTTAATTTGTTGTCTAAGATCATATAAGACTGTAGACACATAAGGACAACGTCTGTGGCATGGCGCGATAAATAAACAGGCGCGGTTCGGTCCCCGCTCAATGCAAATATTTGTTTGCATGACTATGGATATTTGCATTGGTCTGGTTCATTGGGTTGAGGAGGTCAGATGGCGGTGAGAATCTTAGAATATAAATGATTAGTTTCAATATTTTTTTTAATAATTTTTCAGGGTTTGTTACTAATCGAAGGGAGCCATTGGTCATTACAAATCAATTTGAGCAGAATATGCAAATGGATCAAATTCCCTCAACTTCCAGGGGTATGTAATGTTTATTTTCTTTTATTCAGGGTATAGACAACAAATTAAATAAGGCAGATTATTATAATTTGCCTTATTTAATTTGTTGTCTAAGATCATTATAAGACTGTAGACACATAAGGACAGCCTCTGTGGCATGGCGCGATAAATAAAAAGGCGCGGTTCGGTCCCCGCTCAATGCAAATATTTGTTTGCATGACTATGGATATTTGCATTGGTCTGGTTCATTGGGTTGAGGAGGTCAGATGGCGGTCACTTGACTGAAAATCCATACTTTCATTCAAAGCGATATACATGCGAAAGTAACTCTGTCTGTCTGTTATGCTTTCATAATCAATTCAATGTCAATAGATTTTTTATTCCAATTGCATTGTTTTTCAGAAATCTTGCCAGAAATTTCAACTAGTAATAATGAAGTGCAAATAATTGTGTCTCATGACTCTTCTCTAAAACTAAAAAGAAAAGCTACAAAAGGTAAATACTTATATTCGGTTTTGTACTTTTGCCATAGTATTTAGTTCACCGTGAAAATGATTTGGTCTTTACCATGGTCGACCTAGGCGGACAACCTTTGTGATGTAACGGTAGTGTGTTCAACTACCGATTCTGAGGTCGCGGGTTCAATTCGCTTACAGTGCAAATATTTGTGTGCATGATTAAGAATATTTGCATTTGGTCTGGGTGTTTAAAAACAATTATGAAAGTCAAAGATTGGTACTATTCTGGCACACAGCCGCTGTGTGAGAATCGAAGCCACCGGAAACATGTGGTGTCTATCTACCCCAATGGGATAGAGGCGTGAATTTATGTATGTATAATCAAACAATGTTCACCCAACCCAAGTGAGCACAACTACTATGCACATTACCTGGGATTCAATATCCCATGTAATGTGCATAGCAGTTGTGCTCACTACTATCACAGCCCACAGATCATAGTTCTCTTTATACTGTGCTACTACCTCGCAACTTTACCATTTTACCAATTCCATAGTGCTCAACACCCTCTAATTCTAATCTATATTTGTAATGATAATCCAATTTCGCAATAATTTTCAGAGAAAAGGGGTAAATCGTTATCAAGAATTTACTCGACTGAGGTATCTGTTCTCGCACGCCAAGTACAGAGGCTGAAGAAGACCAAAGCCAGTTATGCTACAAAACTGAAAAAGGCATTAGATCTATCAGAGAACATAAATTTTCAAAAAATGATAAAACGTTTTACCACTGCGGCTTCAATATTTACCTGTCTGCAATTCAGAGAAGTAGGTAAAAAGAAGTCTGGTCGCAGATACACAAATAAAGAAAAAATAATGGCACTGGCGCTGTATAAACAAGGCCCAAGAGCCTACAAATGGCTTAGAAATATATTTGTGCTCCCAACTCCTTTATCATTGAATAAAATGATAATAAGCGCTGGCTTAAAGCCAGGTATCAATGAAAATTTATTTAATGAGTTGAGAAAAAGGGCCTCCAAAATGCAAATCAACCAAAGACTATGCTCATTATTATTTGATGAGATTGCCTTAGCACCGCATTTTGACTACAAAAGAAGGACAGACATGATAACAGGGTTTGTGAATAATGGAAAATGCACTGAAAACATAATTGCAGACCATGCATTGGTATTCATGATAAGGGGAATCCAACACAATTATAAACAACCAGTGTCTTATACCTTTTGTCGTGGAACCACATCTGCAATAGAACTTGCTCAACAAATTGAAGAGATCATTAAAAAATTACAGTGTATTGGTTTTAAAGTATTGACTACTATTTGTGATCAAGGATCTACTAACGTGAGTGCTATCAATAAACTAGTACAAAATACCAAGGCAGACTATTTACGCCGTAATGACGAATTTAGAAGAGATGTATTTGAAATTAATGGAGAAGAAATCATACCTTTATTTGATCCACCTCACCTACTCAAAGGCATCCGCAACAATCTAATAACTAAGAATTTAAAATGTACCATTAAAAATGAAGTTAATATTGCTAAATGGGAACATTTAGAAATGCTACTTAAAGAAGACCCTGGGTTTGATGGACTTCGTATGCTACCGAAATTGACAGAAAGTCATATAAATCCGAAAAAAATGAGAAAAATGAAAGTGAAATGTGCTGCTCAAGTACTCAGCCACTCAACTGCAGTATTCATGGGATATCTAGCAAGTTAGTAGTTCTGTTAAACTTAATTAAGTATATATGTATTTGATATTATGTAAACAATGTGTAATATGTATATATTTAGAAAAATTATGCATCATTGTATAATCCATTCGGTTAAGTACATAACTCAACGTAAATAATCTCAATCCCTACTTCCCTACTAATATTATAAATGCGAAAGTAACTGTCAGTCTGTTACGCTTTCACGTTTGAGACCCTGGTAAGAACATAGGCTACTTTTTAACCGACTGCGCAAAAGGAGGGTTATGATTTTACGCGATAAGGACTTCTGTGTGTTCATAATATTATAGTGAATTGTATAAATAACATGTACTAATATGTTTCAGGAAAAGGAATATTAGTAGAAGATGCTACGGAGACTGCCAGAGTACTGATTTTCTTTGACGAATTATTTGATTCTGTAAACGGAAGTTACCATAATTATAAGAATAAACCAGGCAAAAAGTTGCTTGGACCTCTGACACCAAATTCTGCCCATCAGAAGTCATGGGATGAGGCAAAGGCTGTTTTAAAAACAATGAGTTTTATTGATACCAAGAATAAAACAGTGCCTTCTATTACTAATTGGATACGAACCCTAGAAAATTTGGAATATTTAAAAAATAAATTGTTTAACAGCTACAATGTAAAGTCAATATGGCTGCGACATTTCAATCAAGACCCATTAGAAAACTTTTTTGGATGTATTCGTAGCCATGGATATCGGAACAACAATCCTACATGTGCAGCCTTTGAATCGGCGTTTGCATCACTATTGATAAATAATTTTAGTGGAAGACACTCTCCTGGTGCAAATTGTGAAAAGGACAAATGTTCAATGTTTTCATCATTAAAAAAGATATTTTTTCAAAATTTGCCACCTGCCGAATTAGAATGCGAAGAAATTGAACTAAATGATTTAAATTACGAATGTAAAAACATTAAAATGAAAAAGGACAATCCTATATTATGGTCTGCATTGGAATATGTATCCGGATATGTAATAAAGCAAGCTAAATTGAAAATATTTAAAAATTGCGAATCCTGTACAGCGTGTTTTATTAAAAAAAACATTGACAGACAAAGTGCAATTGCTTGCAAAGAATATGAACAAAGTGTTCAATATTTGACATATCCCACCGATAATGCAATAGAATACTTTTCTGTAATACAAGATACAACCATGCATATAATTAGAAAAAGAAATAAAGAAAAGGGCATTAAAAATTACATTAAGACACTAATTAGCATCAATTATAATTATAATTTTATTACATGTCCGCTACACAAAAAAAAAGTAGTTGAGTTCATTGAAGAATTATCATGTAATTTATTTTTATACACTTGGTGCAAAGACTGCAACAAATTATTAAATGGAATGAAAACTGCGTTTTCAGAAGAAGATATTATTCAAAAACAATGCTTTGAATATTATAAAAAAAGACACAATAAATAATATATGTCGCATATTTCTTGTACTTATTTATTTAATTACTAGCTGATATCCGCGGCTTGGCCGCGTGATATCGGTACCCGATCCCGCTTCCCTTGATATCGGTACCCGATCCCACTTACCGTGATATCGGTACCCGATCCCGCTTCCCGTGAGAATATTTTTCCGTAATGTAAAGCCTATTATGTTATTCCAGACTATAAGCTATCTCTGTACCAAATTTCAGCCCAATCCGTTCAGCCGTTAGATCGTGATTGAGTAACAAACATTCAAACATCTTTACTAACTTTCACATTTATAATATTAGTAGAATTTCCATTATAATAAAAAATGCAAGTAGACATAAAATTAATTGTGATGGATTCAGTCTAAACGACCAGAACTAATAACAATAAACCACGATTGAATCCGTTAAAATTAGTTTTATTTCAATTTGTATTCTCAATAACTTTTGAAAGCCTTAAAATAGTACTAAATAAGTAGCTATACGTATGTACAATACACTAAATATGTAGCTATACGTATGTACAATACGTATACAGATCTGTACTTTGGTTATGGTTATGTATACGAAATTTTTAACTCTGTCCCTAGTCGCTTGAGGCGCTGCAATCGCCAACCATCGAGCTTACACTCTATCTCCATATATTCAATATACTCTGTGACGGAAACACAGAATGAATGTCAGTGGGACGCGGTGTTACCAGTAGGGAGGTTTTCGTTTACCCTACTTTCTAACAACATCCGTGCAAGGCTGGAGACTGGGAGCTCAACTACACTATGTAAACTAATCGCTAAGAATGAAGCTGTGAAATATAATTACACCATAATATAGTGTTGCTATTAAGGATCTTATTCTGGGCAGTAATGACATACGTCAAACTAAAGGAAATAGCTCATCTTTAACAAAATACATTTTATTTTTCTTACGTTAACTCAGGCCTTCCCAACCAACCTTTTTCAGGTCACGGCGCCCCTATAAGATTTAAAAATTTTCACGGCGTCCTCACATGCCACGTGAAATCTCATCCCCCCCCCCCCCGTCGTTCCCCCGCTGGCAATCGACTCATTCACGCAGCTATTCAATGGTATCCTCCACACACGTCACTCATATGTGACATGTCTCGGCAAACTTATCATGTGGCCCAAACCGGAATCCCGCATGGATGCTATTCCGAACTCTTACCGACTAAAATCACACAGTGGCCTACCACCGTGGCCACATTTCGGGTCCGAGTTCTTACGGCGTGTGGCGTGCGAGAAACTTTCACGTCAAGCTGTCGTCTTCGCCATGCTTCTCTAAGGACGGTGAGCAGCCCCCGTCCCGTCCTTAGGCCCGCGGCATGGAAGCGCGATAATCTTGGGCGAAGACAAGTGTATGGCACCCTCGCTGAAGACTGCGAAACTCGGGTTGAAGAGTAATCTCCTGCTGCCTCCCCGCCATCTCTTTTACGAGCATGAGACCTGCTCGCAGAAAAACTCGGCGGCGTCTCACTTCCTCTCACTGGGTGGATCATGGCTCGTACCGTGGTCTCCAGGAAGATATGGTCCACATCTAGGCTTGCTACTAGGACCTAGCGCTATTGCCCCCATGCTGCACACTCCACCAATCTATGGAGCGCAGTGTCCTCGCTGCGTTCCTCGCAGTGCTGGCTCTCGGCCGTGTGCGGCAGATACTTACCGATGCACCCCGGTTTACCACTGTTGACCGAAATTCATTTGATCATTTGACGTGTGACCGAAAAAACATTAGGCCATTCTACTACTGATCGAATGAACAATTGACCAAAAGAGTTTTTATCGAACAAACATTTGGTATTTTTACTACTGATCGAATGAACGTTTGGCCGAAAAACAGTTGGCTAAAGAATATTTTAACAGGGGCTGAATCAAAATGGCTAGGTTAGGTTAGGTTAGAACTGCGACCACAACGCACGAGCCGAGTGAGCAAAGCGATCGTGCCGCGGCAGCGGCCGGCGAGTGCCAGTACCGAATTCTACTTATTTCGCTTTTGTTTGTTAAAATATTCTTTAGTCAACTGTTTTTCGGTCAAACGTTCATTCGATCAGTAGTAAAAGTACCAAATGTTTGTTCGATAAAAACGCTTTTGGTCAATTGTTCATTCGATCAGTAGTAGAATGGCCTAATGTTTTTTCGGTCACACGTCAAATGATCAAATGAATTTCGGTCAACAGTGGTAAACCCGATGCACCCGTGCCCGGTAGTTATCTGTATCAACCAATAAAAGAGATGGTTCCTTCTACAGCCACTCGTTTATGATCGGTCTGATCGCCCCGATTGTGGCATTATCCCACCTTGGTTACTCAAGTCGCACTTTTCAAGACTCTATGATTTTCTGATGTAGCTAGGACCGTTGAGCAGCTTGGACCTCTGAGCCAGGGAAGCTGTCTGTGACCATGTCGCCGCCTATATTACCACCTCTCTCAACTAAGACACTTTAAGGCGGTCAACGCGGTGAGGACTTAGACACAAAGTAGACTAGTTAAAAAAAAACAAAATAGGGAACTTGAGAGACAGACCCTTTTTTAGAGTGGAGACAGCGACTTGGCAAACGACGAGTAGGACGTCCACCCGCCAGATAGACCGACGACCTGGACCGTGTGGCGTTTTTTTTTTTGGTGGCGGAGACCGCTAGGATAGTGTGTGGGGCTCCCGGTCGCGGAAAGGGACCGTCCTACCCACTAAACCCCGCGGTGTTCCTTCTCACCCTATAGCCGGACCGAAGGATATCCAAAGATGGTTCTGGTCGGCCGGCAATCTCCTTGTGGGAGCAAGATGGACTGCTCCCCCTGAGCTCCCTAAGGAGCTGACAAAACCCACACCAACTCCGCTCTTGATCGCCTTTCTGGTAGCAGAGACGGTAGAGAGAGGTCGAGCGGGCGGGCACTGAAGGCACCTCCGGAACACGGAGAGGTGCCTTCCGCCAAATGATCATCGGTGAACGGGGTCTTCAACCTCCGCCCACCGGTACAACGCTAGTCGGGGGCGCGCACGAAGACTGCCATGAGGCGCCCCCAAACCAGACGGCGGGATGTCTCTCTTGGTACTCCTCTCTGGATTAATTGCATGTTTATGATATTTTTTACTGACTTTTTTTACGTACGAGGGGCGCCGCGAGGAGAGCCGCGGCGCCCCTCTGGGCTCTGTGCGGCGCACAGGTTGGGAACCCCTGCGTTAACTCATTAATTGTTCAAAATGTAGGCCATTGTTTTTAATACACAGCTGGATTGGAGACTTTTTACTGCATTCAATATTACAATGTTATTGATTCCATTTAGAATATTCTCCAAAACACGTTTCAAGTCATCAACTGCATCATACGTGTCTTTGTAAATTTTGTTTTTGATATACCCCCAGAGAAAGTAATCTAAGGGGGTAAGATCCGTGGATTTCGCTGACTGAAATTAAAATTGAGATTATGTTCTACTTTCAAATTTCACCAGCCTACCAGAATCATATTGTGCATAATTTAAAACACGGAATAGTTACGATCCTTTCTGGGATTTCAAACGAAAGAATTTATGATACAAAATTTAGTTACCTACATGAAATATTATTTTTATTAAAATTCCAATTTTTCCTTAAATTTGCCGTATATCATTACTTCGCAGCGATACTATCGTATGGTGTAATAATATAGGGTGTGTTTATTTTTTCAAAATTAACTGGTTCGATTCCCAGCTAGGATTATAGGTTTTTCAAAAATCTAATGATGAGGTTTTAAGTTACATCAAAATCGGGCTCGTGACTCCTTTGAGCATTTTTCGCTATTCCTTATAGTTTCGGATTTGGCCATCCAATCCCTTTTCTAAAATTCACCCTGTATAGGTAGTGGTTCGCTTAGGTCTACAGATCCCACAAGCTGTAAAAAATAAAGTTGTCGCGAAGGCTTTAAGGATCATGAATAATCCTCATAGCACTCTTCTATACCGAGTCGAATGGGCAAAGCTGGTATTCAGGAACACCAGCTAAAAAATGACAACAGCACTCCACGTGTGGCCGCACGCTCCAATAGAGCAATTAGCGGTAGATGGTGAGCTGAATGTGCTCATTTTTAATTAAATTAGTTTTGTTTCCCACTAACGAAGAGTCTTTCACAAGAGATCTCTGTACCATGGCGTTAATAATGGGAAAACTCCTACCTATTCAATAATTATTAATTTTGTTAATAATAATTTCAACATTCGGTAGTTATTCGGCAAATAAACCGAATATTCGGCCGAATTCGAACTTTCTAAAACTCGCCGAATGTGCCGAATTCGAATATTCGGCCGAACATTCGGCGCATCTCTAATTATTACTATCTCAGCCAAAAACGAAAAAAGAAAAATACACAATTTTGTGCGTGTTCAATCAAGTCAATACAAAAAGATTCAATGTTTTCATTGTGCATTTGTCTTCAAGTTTCTTCTGTAAGATTGCTAAAATTGATTAAAAACAAATACTTAAGTCAATCTTGACACCATCTGACGTAATTGTATACTTATTTAATCTCTTATAATCATATACTATTGTTGAGTACTTTCAGACCTAATACCAAAAAGTGTATGCCGGTGAAAATAATATTCTGGTGTACGGAAAAAGAAAAAATGAAATGATTACATGCCTGTGTAAATGAAAAAAAAACTGTGGCTGCACACACTCATTTAAAATAAAAGTGTATTTTTGAAATTTTAAACACGTTTTCAGTTACAGCGTTCGAGAATTCACGTGCTCCAAATGTTAGAAATTAAAAGAGCTGGACTTAATTCTGTTACATAACTGTAGGTAGGGTTTCCATTCATTCCAACTTTAGAGAGATTTTCTCCTGCGTAAGTTTTTTAAATGAGATTTGTTCAAGGTTGGCACAAAGACAGCGACATCTTGACATAAGTATTTATAAAAAAAGGGGCCTTACATATAATTGATGAAGCAAGCTACAGATTAAGAAAACAATCTCTATGGACCCTCCGCCAACAGTTATCATCATTCTATTAACTGCAATCCTCTCATATTAACCACCACACCAATCACATAATATGATTATATTAATTATAATAACGGCGGCCAATCACAGCGATTGTTCTACGCACCAATTCTTGCTAATAGACAAGATAACTAGATTAGCAGGTACATAATAATGTACGTAATTATTATTTGCTTAGAAAACATTAGTAAATTCCACTAAACATTATAGTTAACTGGCCTTCAAAAAAATACAAATTATAAAAAAGAAAATTTGTTATTTTGTCCACAGTTTAAGCTAAACATGGTTACTAGAATTCTAGCAAACACTTTTACAAGTGGTATAAATAATCTTAGAACGTACTCCGGCAGAATAAAAATGTGTAGTGTATAACCACATACATACATACATACATATGGTCACGCCTTTATCCCCGAAGGGGTAGGCAGAGGCATATCATATGCCCACATTTCACCTTTTGTATAATTTGTCCCACGTAATAGGTTGTGAGCCGTATTGCCGTGTTTAAATGGACAGGCGCAGGTTGTGACTGCCTGCTGTTGAAAATAAAGCCTTCAACTTCGCTTAACGACTGCCATTTTACTGGCAACCGGGACCAACGGCTTAACGTGCCTTCCGAAGCACGGAAACGCTCAAATAAATGTCACAAAGTGATCACATGGATGGTCACCCATCCATGGACCGGCCACAGTGAAAGTTGCTTACTGCAGTGATCGTTTACAGAACACTGAATTCGCGGGGCCACGAGCGCTTCTTGTATATAACCACATTTAAATTAAATCAATCAGTGTATAACCACATTTAAATTAAATCCTGTGTTTGAGCACGATCTCGACGTTGCCTCTGTACGCGCGCTGTAATCTACTTCGCTTATCTATTTACTTTGCTATAAATAAAGCTTTTGTATTATTCGAATGAAGTACAAGGAAAGTGTGTGTATGTGGCATGTGTGTGCATTTCATTTAATGGCTATTTAAAGGTAAAGGTTGCTGATCTTGAAGTTATGACCTATCATCACAAATGACGGGTGTATAATGTCAAACCTAGTGAGTACAAAACGGGGTGTAACTTTAAAGCCGTTAATAGGCCAGCTATAAAAAAATGTAATGTCTTATATTTTAAAGAAAAAGACTTTTCCTAAGTTGAATATTGAATCAAAATTATTTGATTAGCGGAGAATTCTGTTAACCAAGAAGTTAAAAAGATGAAGAAGAAGAGACCCGAATGTCGTAAAAAATAAGGGAGAATCTAAATGTTACACGTGAGCGTATCATGGCAATGACGGATAGGCAGTCAATTAAGGTCAAAGGAAAAGAGTACCTGGCACCTCTCCCGAGCAGGGAGTCCCAGATAAAGTCACCCTATTGCCCCCTCATGAAGTGTCCAAAAGCTTTCTTCAACTTAAAAATATACAAGAATTGCAATTTAACACGAACTAGCAGACTAATATTAATTACATGTTCATTAGGAAACCGTTAGATCTACACCTTTCCTTCCGTGACGGTAGTCGTTAAATTGGTGGTGACGTCATAATAACCATTACGTACTCATATAGTAGGTATAGGTACATACGTGACCCTTTCCATTAATATAGTTACAAAAGCTTATTACAATATACGATATTAAGCATCCGTCGTATTACGAATTGTTTATAAATAAATAAATACATAAATATTCACGGACATTTTCACACAACGCTATCTGATCCCAAAGTAAGCTAGGAATAACCTGCTTGTGTTATGGGTATCAGACCACGGATATTAATACTTATATACTTTTAAATACAAACATATTATACATAGAAACACCCAGACTCTTGAGACAAACATTTATGGGTCACACAAATATTTGTCTCCGGTGGGAATCGAACCCACGACCTCCAGCGCCGCAGGCGGTCTCACTACCGACTGCGCCACAGAGGCAGTCGATTACTTCTGAAAGTTCCATTGGAGTATCATTTAAGAATTCCAAGTCCTTTCGCGAGGATGCAGATTATCAAGACCGTTTAGTTGCCACTTTTTCTTCTGTCTCCAGCCAATTTCCATACGACAAACGGTTATAGGTAACGGTTATCAGGCTTCTTGTAGACCACTGGGGTTTTCCTACCATCCAAGGACGTACCCGAGACTTCAGGCCATAGGCAGATGGTGGGCCACCCTGCAGTTTTAGTCTGTAGAACTCTATAGGCATGAGAAATTCAACAAGCAAAAAAAGACCTCTTGTAAACTGATACATCGCATCGCTAGAACTTGCAATTTTGTGCGTTGCTCTTGTTGCATGTAGCCATGTTCTACTTTAATCGACGTAAAAATTTTCATCTTATTTATTGGACATTGGCGCGCACCGTTAACAATCATATCGTGTAGTGTAATAATCACTTAAAGAATAACATAATACATTCGTGTATGGAAATTATAATATAACTGTCGCAACTAGGTCAGATTTATACTGAAAGGGTATAAATGTATTAGAAGCGGAAATACGACTATAATACGAGTATTATTTCATATGAAACAAATGGCGTTACGTTAATCTACAGTTAATATAAGTGCTTTTTGAATTGATTAACAGTTCTTAAGTTTAAATTTCCTTATGACGGGACTCGTGTTTCATAGACTTGCGTATATTAAAGACGAGTCGATTCCTGCGGCTCCATCTGCAGAAAGGTTTGTCATAGCGACAAAAAATGATGCTGAATAAATACACTGTGCTCTTTCTCTCTCTCTCTCTCTCTTTAATGTGACGTAAACGAAATTGCATGGGTCAGCCAGTATCTTACTAGTGAAAGTTTGTGAAGATAACTAACAGTTGAACGAATCAGGCTGAATTTGGTACCGAGATAGGATTATAGGCTGGAATAATACATAGGCTACCTATATCTTCCCCCGTATTCCCTTCCATCGGCTCCCGTAGCTCAATTGGTTAGAGCATTGCCCTGGATTAGGCAAAGGTTGCGGGTTCAAGTCCCGTCTGGGACAAGCTGTCTTTTTTCACTTTATAATAAAATACCTATATCTTATTTTTATCCCAGGAAAATGTTACCACGGGAAGTGGGAACAGGAAAAAATTAATAATTGTTTGCACTTCCAATTTCTTAACAATAGCATTTAAAGATAGAGAAACATGCCGGGGTGTGTATGTACGTCCGGGATGATGTCTGCTGTCGCCGTCTTACAAGCCTCGAAGACAGGGACCTGTCTACATTATGGGCGCGCGTGGATCACGGGGGCCACACCCGGATCTACGCGTGCGTGTATAGGTCTCACAGCGGTAATACGGACACAGTTCGCCTTTATGACCACCTGCAGCAATCGACTGACAGGGTGATTGAGCAGTGTCCCTCCGCTGAGATAGTGGTTTTGGGAGATTTCAACGGTCATCATGTTGACTGGTTGGGCTCCCGGACCACCGACTTTGCGGGAAAAGCTGCTCACGAATTTGCCTTGACCTATGGGTTCTCCCAGCTGGTTAAATCCCATACAAGGATACCAGACAAGGAGAAAGAGCATAGTGCATTGCTGGACCTTCTGCTGACAACGCGTCCGGACAGATACAACGTTTCAGTGGATGCTCCGCTAGGATCGTCGGACCACTGTGTCGTTCGGACGCATGTGCCTCTCGCAAGGCCTGAACCACCTCGGCCCAAGGAGTGGCGACATGTGTGGCACTACAAGTCAGCAGACTGGGATGGACTGCGAGAGTTCTATGCGTCGTACCCGTGGCGGCGGCTTTGTTTTGCCTCAGAGGATCTGGATTCTTGTGCTGTAGCAGTCGCTGAGGGGATCTTGGAGGGTATGGAATGCTACATTCCCAACCGATGGATCCCTGTAGGTGCAAAAAAGCGACCGTGGTTCAATCGGCTCTGCAGAGAAGCTCTAATACAGAAAGAATCTGCCTACAGAGCTTGGACCACGGCTCGTGCAAATTCAGATCCAAACATCTCTGAGGTGAAACGCAAATTAAATGCGGCCTCGAGGTCCAGTAAAAGAGCAATTGTCAAGGCCAAGTTCGATTTCGTCGGCAGAATTGGCGAACGGCTAGCAGGCTACCCTTCAGGAAGTCGTGAATTTTGGTCGCTTGCCAAAGCTGCCGAGGGAAACTTCTGTCGGTCAGGATTACCACCCTTGCTTAAACCCGACGGTAGTTTGGCCCAGAGTGCCAAGGAGAAAGCCGACCTTTTGGGTAATCTCTTTGCCTCTAACTCGACCATGAGCGACGGGGGTGCTTTACCGCCGGGCATTCCGAGTTGTGGCACTTCCATGCCGGAAGTTAAATTTACACAGCGGAATGTCCGGCGGGAGCTTCAATCTCTGGACGTTCATAAGTCGAGTGGGCCAGACGGCATTCCCGCGGTGGTACTTAAGCATTGTGGTCCAGAGTTGTGTCCGGTACTTACACGTCTTTTCACACTTTCCTATTCTATGCAACAAGTCCCGGCGTCGTGGAAGATCGCGTATGTACATCCTGTACCCAAGAAGGGTGACAGAACCGACCCGGCCAATTACAGGCCTATAGCCGTCACCTCCCTTTTATCCAAGGTGATGGAGCGTGTAATTAATACACAGCTCCTGGGGTACCTTGAGGAACACGACCTGCTCAGCGACCGGCAGTACGGTTTCCGTCACGGTCGCTCGACGGGCGATCTTCTTGTGTACCTAACACACCGATGGGCGGCGGCTATCGAGAGTAAGGGTGAGGCTCTAGCTGTGAGCCTCGACATCTCTAAAGCCTTTGACCGGGTCTGGCACCGTGGTCTTCTTACGAAACTGCCCTCATATGGACTACCCGAGAGATTATGCGGATGGGTGTCCAGCTTCTTGGCCGGTAGAAGCATCAGGGCCGTCGTTGACGGCAGCTGTTCAGACTGCATGGCCATAAACGCTGGAGTACCGCAAGGCTCAGTGTTGTCCCCTACTCTGTTTCTGCTGCATATCAATGACATGTTGTCTATTGACGGCATTCATTGTTATGCGGACGACAGTACGGGGGACACTTGTTACACGGGCCGCCCCGGTATCTCTCGGGACACAGTGGAGGAAAATCGTGAACAGCTTGTGTCTGAAATCGAGGCTACTCTTACTAGAGTGTCCGATTGGGGTGGACAAAATCTTGTCCAGTTCAACCCTTCCAAGACACAAGCGTGTTTTTTCACCGCTAAGCAAACCCCAATTACTGTAGCGCCGCAATTTCAGGGCACATCTCTTTCCATCTCCAAAAGTATAGGGATCCTTGGCGTTGACATCTCCAGTGACGTTCAGTTCCGTAGTCATTTGGAGGACAAGGCTAAGCTGGCGTCCAAAAAGCTATGTGTGCTCAACAGGGCGCGGCGGTACTTCACTGCGGCGCAAACACTGCTTCTCTATAAGTCGCAAGTGCGGCCGCATATGGAGTACTGCTGTCACCTCTGGGCGGGAGCACCTGAATATCAGCTTCGTCCATTTGACTCGGTGCAAAGGCGAGCTGTAAGAATTGTCAACGATCCTGTACTTACAGCTGGTGTGGAACCTCTTCGCGACAGGAGAGACTTTGCCTCCTTATGCGTGTTCTACCGCCTGTACAATGGTATGTGCTCTGAGGAATTGTTTGATATGATGCCCACGGCTACGTTCTATCATGGCACCGCTCGCCACAGACAGGGAGTTCATCCTCACACTCTGCGTCCGGTGCGTTCCAGCACGGTTAGATCCGATAGGTGTTTTCTTCCGCGCACGCTTAGGTTGTGGAATGACCGGTTTTCCCAAACGCCTACAGTATGGGGTTCTTCAAAGGGGGTCTTAGAAGGTTTTTACAGGGTCGGCAGCGCGAGTGTGGCACCTCTGGTGTTGCAAACGTTCATAGGCTGCGGTGACCACCGGTCCTTCTGGTGGGCCGTATGCTTGTCTGCCACCTTAGTGGTATAAAAAAAAAAAAAAAAAAAATGCGACGTGCACTGTGCAGTCGTGACTTCGTTGTATTGAATTACCTACTGTTTTAGTATAATACTCGTATTTGTGTAGCGCAGGCAAAGATGGTTTTGTGTTGAGTTTCTCTAAACTCAGTTGTCTTATAAATAATTAAAATTACTAAGGAGACTGTTCATATTAATCCAATAGATTTTTTTTAAACCATATCCTTGCCATTTTCGTGATAATAACTACTAAACTATCCATATTGAGGAGACTTCTGACGAGTTAAAATTTTCTTTCCTTTTTTCTTATTTGCTTTAATTTTGAAATTTTGATATTAATTCCAACAGACGCGAGGGTATAGACTAAATTAACCTCATAAACCTAAGAAAGTTGTTTACTGAAAATATGTAGGTACTATAAAGCTTAGTAAAACACAACATTGAAAGCACTTAGGTTTGTCAACGTCAGGCCTATGTTTTACAAATATAAACAATATTAAACTCGAAATCTTTAACTTTCGGTAACCTCTTGCATTAACTTCCAAAATGTGTTTCCGAAAGATCACGTCAATCTTGAGACCTTTTAATGTTCGCTGCTAACGACCAATCTACTGGAGTGCTTCACTTTATAAATTATTTCCACTTCCAAAAGAGAGAATCTAAAATTGCTCTTTGATAAGTAGATATGGAGAGGTCTTTAGGTTCAATAAGTAGACGCGTCTGAATTCATGTTACTGTTAGAAATCTGATTGTTCATTGAAAATACAATTACAGCCATACCTACCTTTTTCCTGAAAATATTGGCAATGGCCGACAAGTATACATTTTTTCTTTATTTATATTTTCATTGTATTTTTTTTAAACCTTAACATAATTATTACAGTTACATTGGAGCAGATTGACCATTTTAATTACTTAAAAGCACTGCAGTATCAATATGGGTACTGAACTAATTCTGTGATAGAGTAAGTAAAGCAAAGAATATTATCTATTTATCTACATTATTACTTAGCGGATACAACTATCGTATTTACGCTTCCATTTCTGAACCTTCTCAAACAAGCGATTGGGGTAAAAGAGGGTATATTGACATACGTACAACTGAATACGCTTATTGTACGTACAAATTGTATCCTATCAGTAGCAGATGTTGTTGTTTCGTGTTATTATTGAACTACTGGCTATGTTACAAAGCTATTGGCATTACATTCAGAATGTATTTTATTTTTCTTATGTTATAAATAGATACATACATTTAGTCATGCCTTTGTTCCTAGTAAGGGTAGACAGAGGCATTGTATATGTCCACATTTTACCATTTCGATTTTAGTCTCACGTAATGTGTGGTGGTGTGTCTATAGCCGTGTTGAAATTTTTTAAGCCATCCGCAAGACCTTGTTACCTTTTTATTGGCAACTGGGACCAACGGTGAAACGTGCCTTCCGAAACACGAAAATGCCCGCAAATGATATGATAAAGTGGTCACGTAGTGGTCATACATTCAAGAAGTAGACGACAGACAATGCTTACTGCAGTGATCGTTTGCTTCGCGCTCGACTTGGCGGGGGCACTACCGTGCCCCCAAATAAATAAATATTGAAAAAAAATCAGAAATTATTTGACACTAGCAGACGTCACGCGGTTTTACCCGCGTAGTTTCCGTTCCCTTGGAAATATGGGAATAAAGTATAATAATATAGCCTATGTTACTTAGGATGAATGTAGCTTTCCAATGGTGAAAAAATTTTTGAAATCGGCAGAGTAAGTTATGAGTTATTTATAATATTATTAAGTGTAGATATGAACGGCCCTAGTTTACGGGAATAAAGAAATTTCCCGACGTACATTGCGTGATGTACGATATTACACCACTTTGTGACAACTTTAACGAGACGACCAGATATATAAAACTAATAAATTTTATGTGTTGCTCTACCTTCTCAGATAAGTGCGAGAAAATATTTCAGTAGTAAGTGAGGTATAATCAAACTTAATATGTACACAATGTTACTGAATCTTTTATATTGCAACTTTGTGACTTATCTATTTGCGGGTGTTTCCGTGCTTCGAAAGGTATGATAAGTCGTTGGATTCGGTTGGCAGTGGTTAAGCCAAGTTGAATGCCATATGGGCGGCTTGAAAAATGCTCAACAGAGAGTCACAACCTCTCTATTCCAACACGCCAAAGGGCTTACCACCTATTGCGTGGGACTAAAACTGATGGTAAAATGTGGGCGTATAGTAAGCTTCTACCTACCTCTCGTCAATAAGGAAGGACTAGGTATATAAAGAGACAAGCTATTGATTGTGGCTTCGTAATAAAGAAACTTCTACAATTTCAAATAATACCTAAAGCTGTAACTAAAACAATGGCCTTAAACAAAGGTCCGAACTTCCTGTGCCATCGATCACGAAAAATAGAAGTGCTACCTTCGTCACTGGTCACCCCAGCCGGGCTGGCATTAATTCAACTTATAATAGATACAGTACCGGCGGCGGCGGCGGCGTCTCGCGGGACGACCTTTGTCATCGCCTCGATGTGGGCTTTCATTAGAATTTTATAATAATGGAACAGCTTATGCCGCTGGGAGATTCGGTATTAGAATATTATACAATCTATAATGTCATTAAAGTTATCTTGAATTCAAATAATTGTATAGTAAGTTCAACTCATCTGTGCGCACGGCACTATGTGTGGGTAAGCCTCGTCTAAACACAGTGACTTCGTGTGCGTGACATGAGGTACAGTGAAGTACAAAATACAAAAACACTTGTTTAGCTAAAATAAAATCTCAATGGGTGAAATGTATGTTAAACATATTAATATGTATCGCTGTTTGAAGAATAAAATTGAGGAATTTTAGGATTCGCTGCTCTCTCCAAGGTTAATTATAAATTCAATCAAAATGTCGATAGTATTCTTCTTCTTTGGCGTGCCGACAAGTATAACGCCACATCTCTTCATCAATTTACTTAAACGTTCGTTTATTACCTAATTTCATTATTTCCATCACATTTTGTTCGATTTTATGTGAAGCATTATAATTTGTTTAAATTCCCCATACATTTTCTATTGGGTTTAGTTCAAGATATACGGTGGTAGCCGAAGAACTTTTAAGCCATATGGCTGAGTGGAGTGCACGGCGTGGGCACAACAGCGCCAGGTCCTCGTAGTGGGTCTGGGCGTGGACACTCTCGCTCGGGGCTATGGTGCGAGCCATGCTCTCCAGCGGGAGTAAGTGGGACTGCGCCGCCTCTTTCTGCGAGCAGGTCATGCTCGCGAAGGAGCTCGCGGCGGGCCGGGTGCGGGAGAGAACTCTCCCACCCGAGTTCCGCAGTCGGCGCCCGGGGCGCCGCCGACGTGTCTTCGCCGAGGACTATCGGCCTCCATGACCGGGGGTCTGAGGACGGTGAGAGGGCCGCTCACCGTCCTTACAGAAGCAGGCCCATGACGGCAGCGTGACGTGAGCAACTCACGCACGCCCCCCCCTTAGAAGCGGGGTCACACCCGAAACCCCCATAGACGCGGGATTGCACCCGAACCACCCCCTGGGCGAGGCCGCATTGGCGGCCGTAGGTCTGTTGGGAGTCACGGGACATCCTTCCTGAGGGCTTACCCGGGGCTCTCAACCATAGGCTGTTAGGCGTGGCGTGAGGTTTTTTAGTCGGTAAGAGTCCGGCATAACATCCTATGAGGAAATTCCCTCACGTTAAACAAAAAAAAAAAAGCCATATGGCTGAAGTATGTCATTCATCTCATAACAATCTAGCTGACACATAAGGTGTGCTAAAAGCGTGTGAAACTACCCTGCCCTCTCCCAAAGGAACCGCGCAATATATCGGGAACAAAAGTATCCTAGAACCTTCCTCGGATCATAAGCTCAGATTGTGCCAAGTTTCATTTAAATCAATTCATAATCAGGATACAGACAGATAGACATGAAAATTTCTAATTACATTTTCAGCTTCAGTACCGATTAGAGAACGCCCTACAATTAAAATTTTCAAATTATCTTCCATGTACAGACTCTCGACCCTCAAAAGGTTTTTTTTTAGAGGTATAGATATGGTTCTTTTAATTTTTTTAATCAAGTCATACAGTACAATTTTTGTCATATTTGCAGTATAAGCAATGTTTTTTTTCGTCGACCATTTCTGCATATCTATTCTTTTTGCATTAGAATTAGGAGCTCTATCATTTATGACTTTTCTGTAGGCCTTTATAAGTTACACAATTCTACCATACATTATTTTGTTAGGTATACCTCGAAGGGTTTAGGCAGCGTTTTCGTTAAAAGCTCCCAGACACCTTATTTTTTTCCGACATCTCCAACTAATATCATTATATTTTAGTCAATGTATACAAAAACTTAACAAATTATATACGTTAACCTTTCTCAAGAATCATTGGTGATCTCAGCATGGAAATCCCCATGCAGTATTTTTTAAGTTTATCGTGAACAGACAGACGCGGCGGGGACTTTGTTTTATTATATGTAGTGATAACAAATATTAATTCCATCGAATTGACACATAAAAAATATTTACCTGACTTCTTAAACATTTTCTCCGTGAAGAATTAGACATTTTCTTTAACGACTGTACCCATTGTATTATCACTAAGAACACTATGTAATGAATTATAATGCGACCAAGTTACACAGGATCTCAACGTTGCAGTTACATTAAGACTTGTCATGATATTTGATTTCGTTTCATTATAACGTAAGAGTTGCCTGCAAACGTGGTAGATGGCGCTGTATGCTTTTTGTACAAATATGATGTATATTGCGAGCGTTTCCTGCAAAGACTGCTTGGCACCGCTGGTGTCGTCAATAAATCGAGTTATGTCTCTACCTCATAATATAAAAATGTACTCTGTGAAGACGGCCGCATCACTGTCACACAAATTAAAGCTGTATAATTACTAGCGCACGCACACATAGCGCCGCGCGCACTGATGAGTTGAATTATCATACTTTATTTTGGTGTTCGATATTTTCAAAGGTGATTTTATCAGATACTGTATACCTATAATGAGTACACAAAATAATGAGGTACAGAACGCAATCTCATATGTATGTTTTTTTTTTCAAAACTACCCTCGGCTACGCACACTCGCGTACAAACCGGTATCAAAATTACTTTGAAAATTCTTTGACGTCGTGTCCGTGAACTCCGTGAGCAGGTGTCTATGTGTGCGTGGCCCGAGTGCACTTTGTATATAATTATATTTACTTCTGTACATTATTATTTTGTGATGAGTACATGGTAGATATATACATAATATTGAGAAGTGTTTGTCGCAACTGACTCAGTTTTCTCTAAATTGATCACTGCAGTAAGCATGCTGGTTAGAGGTTTTTTAGCTCTTTCAATGTTAACGAGTCTTGACTAATATTTGATTAGTTGTATATTAATCGCGTAGTATACAGTTTATTTATACACAAGAGGCACAACGAACACTTTTAATAAAACTTGTGCCATTATTCAGCCAGTAACGACTGAAAGGGAAGTGGTGGTTTTGTTTACAATAACATGATAATGTCTCGTTCATGGGGCACTGTTCCCGCTTTATTGCCCAAGTTAAACAATTGGCTCAGATCGTGCATAATGAGATTGAAGTACTTTGGTACTTATTGAAGATTTTATAGCGGCTTTCAATGTGCTCAAAAGTAGCATTTTTGCTTATTTCGAATGAAATCGATCTCATCCATAATGAACACTAAAATATGTCAGTGTGATGGTGCATGTTTGTGAATATTTGACTAGCCACAGAGGGTGGCGCATACGGCAGGGATACCGCCTGCCGCGCTAAGGTTCCGGGTTCGATTCCCGGGCGGGTCCAAATGTTTGTGTAATCCACAAATGTTTGTTTCGGAGTTTAGGTGTTTTCTATGTATGGTATGTATGTATTTAGAAATATATTAGTATGTATATTATATAAGTCGTCTAAATTCCATAGTACAAGCTTATATTGGCTTAACTTGGGCTCAGATGATTATTTTAAAAAGCTGTATTCCCACTATAATGTTTAAACCAATAGGTTTTTTTTCTTCTTTTTATGCTCGGTAAAATTCTGACCGAGTATCACCGTCATCGATGAACATTATCAGTGTCCAACTATGGGACACTAACCCTTCCTAATTTGAAGATCAGATTAGAAAATAGTACTTATTTACTAAGGTATCAAAATAGTCTTCAAAATTTAAAATGATGTAAAAAGTACTTATTTTTTTAGCTTTGTACCTACACTTATTTATACCTGCTATAATAGAATATTATTCTGCAATGTTGCTGAGTCTGAAGATACACATTAAATAGATATTATAGCCTTTAATAAAAAGTCCATGGCCCATTATAGGATATTATACCAGGTTTTCTAAGAAAAAGTATTCTGTTCTTTTAACGTTTGGTACCCTCGACTTTTGGTTTGATAGATTAGAATAGAATGGAAATAGTGCTTTATTGTACACCAATAAATATTCACATTATTAAGTAATACAAGTCTTGAAATGTACTGTACAGTCGACTACAATGAAATGTACTAGTTTAATCTTACAAAATAATGTAGACAAGTAAGTTAGTATCCGTTTTATGTTTTTAACGTGAGGGAAAATCCTCATGGATGCTATGCCGGACTCCTACCGACTAAAAAACCTCACGTTACGCCCAACAGCCTATAGTTAGGAGTCCCAGGTATATGCGTTTTATTTTTTTAACGTGAGGGATAATCCTCTTGGATGCTATGCCGGACTCCTACCGACTAAAAAACCTCACGTTCCGCCCAACAGCCTATAGTTGGGAGTCCCTGGTAGGGTAAGCCCTCGAAAGAATTTGCCAGGAAATGATGTATCCCTGCGAGTTCCATAAGGAACTAACCAAAGATACCTAGTGGTATTTGTCTCTGTCTTTGATATCATGGCACTCGCAAGGATACATAATTTTGTAAGATTAAACTAGTACCTACACCTCAATGTAGTCGACTGTACAATGGGCGGTTATTATTATTATAGAGCTAACAATAAGCTCAATAATAATATTATATTGTTATATTATTATTGAGCTTACAATAAGCTCAATGAAAATATAAGTACTTGTTGAATCTTAAGAAAAGAGAAAGTAATAGAAATGGGGAATACATATAGCTATTGGCCTCTTACGTCCTGACCTCTAGATCAATAAAGCTTGGTCAATAAAGTTTTCTAAATAAACAAGAAAATCAAGACCTATGTAAAAGAATTGACTTTTAAGTGAACCTTACAACTCTGACATTTCCTTAAACACAAAGATCAAACAATACAATTTGATAGAAAAATAGGGAATATGGGCGGAAAATTGATCCCCTCAACCCGGTCGTGTTTATTGTAGTAATGCAATCTTTGTATTCTTTGTGGCGGATGATGAGATAATACACACGGAAATTGAAATAAAAGAAAATGTACGCTGTTCACATATTGACCTCAACTGTCAAAGAGCAAGATGTCACTTTGATAAGTCAGTCCGTACGTCATTTTACAGTAAAGTAAGTACGTAGTAGTATAAAATTTATGGGCTGTTTGGCATCTTTATATTATTACTAGCGGACGTCACGCGGTTTCACCTGCGTAGTTTCCGTTCCCGTAGGAATACGCGAATAAAATATAGCCTATGTTCACCGCAAAGAGTGTAGCTTCCCAACAGTGAAAGAATTTTTCAAATCGGTCCAGTAGTTCCGGAGCCTATTCGTTACAAACAAACAAACAAACAAAAAACAAATCTTTCCTCTTTATAATATGTAATATAAAAAATATAAAAGGGGTATATGTTGGGTTTATAGTGCTAAATTCCTGATAATTTACTCGGGCGCCAGATGGTTATAGGTCCATCAACCATAATATGCCAGATAGTCAGCAGCAATGCCCCGGAACTTCTAATCACAAGCCTGGGGCTGGAACTCAGGATGGAAATTCTGAATGAAAGTTCCAAACTTTATTCCTAGCGAAGGATCCTAGTACAGACTTAACTAAGGGCTTAGAATTAGGCTTAGGTTCTAGCCGCAATAAATTTAACCAAGTTTTTACTAAATGAGATCTATAGAGGCAACTATCATGACATCCTGCTAGTCGTCAGGTAATTAGAATGGTAAGCTACTATATAATAGGTATATTATGTGTACAGAGGTACCTGCTGCGTTCCGGTAGATTACCTCACGCGATTTTCCCTCCGCACGTGGGTCCCACGACCACAACGGTGAGAAGAAACCAACAATGGGATTCACATTCCTGGACACACACTGTCCCCCAAGGGTACGGCGCTAAATAAGCTGAAAGGAACATCAAAACACGCATCAGTATGGGAGCACATGTTACACTCATGATGAACCTCAATCAAAATAACAAAATTACGTACCGCATTATACAATAGAAACTCCTGGGCGGATAAGCAGATAAATTAATATTCCAAAATAATCTCCAAGACCTGCAAAAAACACAAATCCATGAAGGTTTGGAACACGACGCTATGTGTCCATAAGTCAATCGAAAAACTACCAAAACTTACCAAAATTTATACAATAAAGTGATCAGGATGTAGGGCTGAACATCCCCTTACAACATCCAGTAAATTTGGCGCGTGGATGGCCGAAATAAAAACAAATTAAAAATTAGGAGACATCACTCCATTACGATAGCTCGGCGAATGAATCCTTTTCGCTTGACAACTGACTTCTTGACAACTAAACTTTTTTAAAATTTGGCCTGAGACGCACTGTTTAGGTCTTGCACTATACAGCCTAGAGCAGTGAAGGAAAATGAGTCCAAATTTAGCGTGTCTATGCACGACAAAAATAAACAAAACTACGAAATTCGAAATTATGTATTTATTTATTCACATAGTGCCCATGTAACGGAATTGCACGTTACATCACACCCTAACCAGAACAAAAGAAAGGAACTTTCTTTTTAGAACAATCATGTCTAAAGAAAAAATATAATTCTAAGACAGAAATTAATCCAAAAATGAAATAGAAATAAAATCTTAAAAGAAGTAAATCTTTCCAATAAGATTTAGAAAAAACAAAATGTAGAGCGAACTCTAACATGAATTTAAAGTAGACATTCCAATTCACAAACCACGAGTTATGACTAACTCCACCAGCTCCAATATATATACTAAAGTGCGGTTAAGCCTCTTGGCCACCGACTCTATAACACAACCAACACTCTGCTAACACAAGTATCTAGAGTCGACAAGACAAAAGAATACTTAATACCAAATACAAATTGTGAATATCAAATATAAACACAAACTAACCTAATTCCCATCACCAGAGATCACATAAGCTATTTAGCTACGGACTCTTCATACAAAAAGTATTTATTAACCTTCAGACCCGAACCAACGGTCTGAAAGAATTAAGAAAATGCTAAACAAAAACTAACTTAATTATCAAGTTCAACTATATCAATGACAACCAGTCATATCAAATTTAGAGATCCAGTTAAGCCTTACTGGCCACAGACTCTTTTCACAAAAACACCTATCTATCTCCCTACAAAAAAACAAAAAGAAACCGCTTATTAAAGCAACTAGAATATTAAATTATATCAACTATAAGATATCCAACCAATAATCTATCGAACCTTTGAGATCAGTTAAGCCACCTGGCCACTGACTCTTATCTACCAACTTACCTTTATATATACTGAAGATGCGGTTGAGCTCCGTCGCCACCGACTTCTTTCCTTACATTCCAGAATACTTACAATATTAAAGTAGAGTACACACAGTACAGTACAGTATATGTCGTAACCACCAACTGTCAAACAGTAACTCTATAGTACTGTGACATTTAAAAACATTCCAACAAAACTTGATGTCAAAAAGAAATAGAAGAATGTGATCGGCCCTACTCCACCGAACTTCCGAACACAAACCCTACAATATGACTATTGTGACCGGCACCACCCTACCGACTTTCCGAACACAAAGCATATTAATATAATGATACGATATTTGTGCCGCCATACGGGAACGCAAATACATATCTACAATCGTTATGACAGTTGTGCCGCCATCTAGGGAACACAAGTGTACAACCAAAAATGAGATTCTGTACTTCTGGGAGACAGAAATCAATACAAGGAACTAATACTCTACCGAGCAAGTAGTCCTAACTCCTAACACAATAATTTGCGAAGGTTAGCCCTACGACCTAGTCTCGGGATCAGAAGCGCTGAAGCTCAGCTACTTCCACTAACCTACTATCGCAATTACAAAAGTCATACCTAAGATAACATTAGGCTAACATAAGAACACAATAAAAGTATACCAAATCAAGACACAAGAATAATATCCCAAAAAAGGATAAATTCAAGGATAATTACCAACAAGGTTAGAATATTATCATTCCATAGTATCAGTAGAGAATGATAATGTTCCTATAACCAATTAAGGTTTCAACAAACAAACAATTAGATAAGATCTTTCGATGTGGGTGAAAGTTATTCATGTGAAGAAGTTATGTTTCCCAAAGGTAAATTTTGACAATTCCAAAAGGTAAATTGATTAAAGTTTAATCAATTAGGTATATCCTAAGTTCTTTCTAGTAAGATTCAGATCTTGACTCCAACAGAAGGTTGTGAAGGGTCCTAACATACATCTCTTTCAAATCCGCCATTCCCTTTCATACATCATTCTAACAAAGGCGAAATCTCCCTAATCAATACCAAAGTCAAGAAAGAAGTCTAATATCAAAACAAAAGAATTTAATACTTAATTATATCCTTAACGTGGTAGCGACCTGTGGTACCTTTATTCAGGTCCTCCAAAAGGTAAACATTAGGTGAAACTTTAGAAACAATTTTACATTTAACAAACTTAGGAGCAAGCTTAGCAGAAAAATATGCAGGAGCATTGGACTGCACAAAACTTCTTCTCCACACGATATCGTCCACACCAAAAGAAATGATTCGCCGGCCTATATTGTAATATTTTGCATTTCGTTTATAAGATTTTAACAAACTATTTTGTACCCTTACAAATATTTCACTAAGTGTATGAAGTGAAGTTGCAAAGAAACTTCTATCACCTACTTCAACTTGATCTAAGTTATCAATTGAAGCACTAATACGATGCAGGAATGCATCAAAAATAAGTTCTCTACCGAACATTAAGAAATTGGGTGTGAAATCTGTCGCAAGATTCACACTATTGTTCAAAGCCAGTTGAACATGAGGTAAAAACTTTGACCAAGTTCTATGATCATCTCTAACAAAACATGCTATGCAAGTTTCTACAGTTTTATTATATCTCTCTACCGGATTATTCTGAGGAGTGTACAAAGAGTTATAAAAAACTTTATTTATATTAAAACCATTTAAAAAGGAAATAAACTGCCTAGCAGTAAACTGAGTACCATTATCACATACAAATATTTTAGGAGTTCCAAATTTGAGGAAAATCTCCTTCTCCAGAAGTTTACAAATGACATTAGTAGTAGCGTTTATCATAGGAAATAACCAACAATATTTAGTGAAAACATCTACAACAGAAAGTATATATCGATGACCAGAATGAGCCTTGGGAAGAGGACCCACTATATCAATAGAAAGCATGAGCATAGGTTTATCAACCTTTTTAGGATTGACCATAATTCCATGAGGTGGATTAGTTGAAGATTTATATGCCTTACAGACATCACAAGTGTTAATGTATTTCATTACATCATTAAACATTCCTTTCCAAAAATAATGTTGTTTTAATTTCTTTATAGTTTTATGAATACCCAAATGAGCAGAATTAAGATCATCATGGTTAGATCTAATTGTATCAACAATATGTTCTTTAGGAATAACTATTTTCCAATTCAAACGATTATAAGGATCAAATTTATCTTTACAAAACCTATACAAGGTAAGATTCTCTACTTTGTAATTTTTATATTTAGTAGGAAACTTTTGACAACCAATAAAAATACGCTTATACCAAGGATCCTCAATATCTTCATCGGGAGATATGATACCATTACTAGAAGTAGCATTAACACAACTAACTTCAATTCGAGACAAACAATCTGGTACTAAATGAAGAGCACCCTTTTTATATTTAACATCAAAGGTAAATTGAGAAATTCTAGCGGCCCATCGTGCCAATCGTCCAGTAGGATTACTGAGCTTAAGCAACCAAGTCAAGCTAGCATGATCAGTGATAACTGTAAATTTCATACCTTCAATATAAGGTCTGAAGTGTTCAATTGAATCTAAAATGGATAACAATTCTCTTTCCGTGGTACTATAATTTCTTTCACATTTACTAAGAGATCTAGAATAATAAGCTACAGGATGTTGATGAGAATTTTCATCTTCCTGACTTAACACACTACCAATTCCAACAGAACTAGCATCACAATGGAGGAAAAATGGTTTTTCAAAATTAGGACAATGCAAAACAGGAGCAGAAATTAATACTTGTTTTAATCTATCAAAAGCTAAATCTGCCTCGTCATTCCAAACAAGAGGTTTTTTAGAATTCTTACTTCCACCAGTCAATTTAGTTAAGGGTGAAGCAGTATCAGCGAATTTAACAATAAATCTACGGTAATATGAACATAAACCAAGGAAACTTCTAAGTTGTTTAACTGTTTCAGGGCGAGGAAAGTTTTTAATGGACTCCAATTTAGCTGGATCCGTATGAAGACCATCTCTATCAACTATATAACCAAGATAACGTAATCTATCCTTACAAAAGTTACATTTCTTTAAATTAACTGTCAAACCAGCATCCTTAAGGATGACATAGATTTGATGCAAGTATTTTATATGACTATCAAAGTCAGAATTTACCAAAATTAAATCGTCTAAGTAACAAAATGCAACATTATCAAATTCGGGGCCAAATAATCTATCAACTAGGCGTTGTAGCTCTGCGGGCGCGTTAGTTAAACCGTATGGCATACGAATAAAATGAAATAAACCTCTACCAGGCACTACAAAAGCTGTCTTCTCTTTAGAAGATTTTTCTAAGGGTATTTGTAAAAAAGCTTTGGAAAGATCTATAGTAGTTATATACTTAGCATCTCTAAGACTGTCCAAAATTCTAGAAGGGTAAGGCAAAGGATAAGAATCTTTAATTGTAATTGAATTTAAACGTCTAGAATCCAAACACAATCTAGTACCACCGTCTCTTTTATCAACGGCCAATACCGGAGAACACCAAGGAGATTTAGAAGGTTCTATTATATTTTCTTTCAATAAAACATCTACTTCATCATAAAGTTCCTTTTGCTTAGCTGGACTAAGGGGCCAATATCGTTGCTTAAAAGGTTCACCAATAACATTAATTTTATGTTGAACTAAAGTAGTAAGACCTAAGCCTTTCTTTTCATAAGAAATATTTTCAAAAAGAGTTATAACCCTATCAAGTTCAGACTTCTCTGAAGGAGAAAGTTCAGAAACAGAAGCGACACTAGTGCACCACACCTTCTCTTGGTGTCTATAAACTATATTTTTCCATAAGTCCCCAGCAACGTTAAAAGTTAACCAAAAGTCAAAACCCAAAATTATAGAAGATTTAAATGAAGGTATTATCAAAAATTCAAAATATTTAGTTACATCATCACAAGTAATTGGCAACACCATAGATCCAACGACCCTATGTGGTGTTCCATCAGCTGTACTAGCTGAACCAACAATTGGTTTCATTTGAAAACCCAAGTGCAAAAAATCTAAGTGACTATCAGAACCCAAAATACTAACGGTTGAACCACTGTCTAATAATCCAGAAAAAGTTTGATCATGTATGAGAAATTCTAAATAAGGTCTAATATCTTTATCTTTAACAAACAAAACAGGAGCCGAATTAATGTTTTGAAAATAAACTCTTAAGTAATTTAACCAATGACTGCGTTCACTTTTAATAGTTGCAGCATCAGGAGCAAAACTAAATTTCTTTAACATCGAGTCACCAACAGTTTTCTCACAAACCTGTGCTCGATGAGACCTAATCAGTTTTTTGAACTATTATTCTTTTCTGAGTTGCAAGCACCGCAAGTCTTGGAAGTAACACCCAATTTGTGACACTTGAAGCAAATAATTCCAGGGATTTTCATGCAATTTTTGAAAGTATGACCCGGAGTTTTACATTTTAAACAAACTAAAGCTTTATCATTATCATGACTAACAGCATTCACCTTAATAAAACTCTTAACTGGTTTAACATCTCTATGAGACGTAGACCTACGTTCAACACAATCTTCAAGATCCCGACTAAGGTAAAGAAATTCGCTAACAGAAGATATCTGTTTACCGAAAAGAAATGGTTTATATATACTTAACATGTTAAGCTTAATAACTGTTATTAAAGTATGATCTGAAATAGGAACTGACAACTTATTGTTCATGTCCATAATCTCAGTAATAAAATCTGGAAGAGACTCAAAATGTTCTTGTTTCCTAGTGCGAAGCTCATTTTCCAAAAGAAAGTCATATTCATTTTTATCAAAGCGTTTCAACAAAGCAGCCTTCAAATCCTGCCAAGAAGATATCTGGGTGCGAACACTACGGAACCACTTGATCGCTATACCCGACAAAAGATCAATGAAAGAAGCAACTAACAAATGTTCATTAAAATTTTTAAATAGAAAATATTCCTCTATCTGAATTATAAATTCTCTAACACATGACTTACCATCATAATTAATCCTACTACGCTTCAGATCAGGCAATTTAGTAACCGAAGGTAAATGTTTTTTAATATTTTCATTTAGCGTTATGTTCAAAGAACCCAAAGAAGGCAAACCCGCAGCAGAGCTATGAGTAGCATTCATATTTTTAAGAAAAGATCCAGAAGTATCACCTCCTGTCTCATCAATAGTAGTCAAAGTATCATCAGCAACTCGCTCCTCCTTATCATCAAGCAAAGGTGGAAACTGCACACTCTTGTCCATGGCTAACAATTACCAAACAAATTCAAAACCAGAAGAAATATGTTGCAAAAGCAACTGGGATTAACGCCAAGATGAAGATGTAAAGCTAAAAGGTAAGTTATATGCACACAAAAGCTAAAAGTTTCAAAAAGTATCGAACCTTCAAGTATAAGGATAGTCAAATGCACAAATGCAACCGGACCGCACGCTCAGATGAAGATGATCAATAGCAAGATATCATCACACCGATAAACATTCAAAAGCAAAAAAAATTCAAAAGTGTTTACAAGTCAATAGCGGAAACGTTGAAGTGCAACCAAGCTTGACGCTCAAATGATGAATGTCAAAAAGCAAAATATTTTCATGTAAAAGTTTCAAAAGCTATGAAACTTTAATATTGTATGTACCATTAGCAAGTGCAAACCGAATAATGCAAAGTCAAAAGTTATTTTATCAATACTAACATTACTAGAAAAATGTCTAAGTTGTCTCTCAATATTACATGTTTTTCACAATTATAACTATAAAATAACTAATGTTATCATTAAATGTTTCATAAACATACTGACAAACTGTCCTATTAACTTCCAATAACAAGAATGTAATGAAATCTCTCATTAAACATCAAAATATCTCAAGGTCACAGAATAACATTAACCTTGTATGTAAAAGTTGAAATAGGTTATGTCACAAGAAATAACTTCTAACAATACATATGGGATACAAATATGTCCCTAATTCACATAGAATTTCTTAATACACATATATAATAACAATCTAGACTGAGATATAACACTGCAAGACTTGACAGCTATAAAATATTGTTGAGATTCTATATAACAAAGAATACAATAATTTGTAGTTTGTCACTACTATAACTAATAAATTACTGTACCTATCAAACAAACTATTAACAAACAAACTAAGGGGTTGCAGGATGTCATGATTAGCTGTTAGAATGTACTCAGATCTAACTCAAGTCCCTGGTCGCTGGCGACAATTGTAATGTAAAAAAATATAAAAGGGGTATATGTTGGGTTTATAGTGCTAAATTCCTGATAATTTACTCGGGCGCCAGATGGTTATAGGTCCATCAACCATAATATACCAGATAGTCAGCAGCAATGCCCCGGAACTTCTAATCACAAGCCTGGGGCTGGAACTCAGGATGGAAATTCTGAATGAAAGTTCCAAACTTTATTCCTAGCGAAGGATCCTAGTACAGACTTAACTAAGGGCTTAGAATTAGGCTTAGGTTCTAGCCGCAATAAATTTAACCAAGTTTTTACTAAATGAGATCTATAGAGGCAACTATCATGACATCCTGCTAGTCGTCAGGTAATTAGAATGGTAAGCTACTATATAATAGGTATATTATGTGTACAGAGGTACCTGCTGCGTTCCGGTAGATTACCTCACGCGATTTTCCCTCCGCACGTGGGTCCCACGACCACAACGGTGAGAAGAAACCAACAATGGGATTCACATTCCTGGACACACACTGTCCCCCAAGGGTACGGCGCTAAATAAGCTGAAAGGAACATCAAAACACGCATCAGTATGGGAGCACATGTTACACTCATGATGAACCTCAATCAAAATAACAAAATTACGTACCGCATTATACAATAGAAACTCCTGGGCGGATAAGCAGATAAATTAATATTCCAAAATAATCTCCAAGACCTGCAAAAAACACAAATCCATGAAGGTTTGGAACACGACGCTATGTGTCCATAAGTCAATCGAAAAACTACCAAAACTTACCAAAATTTATACAATAAAGTGATCAGGATGTAGGGCTGAACATCCCCTTACAACATCCAGTAAATTTGGCGCGTGGATGGCCGAAATAAAAACAAATTAAAAATTAGGAGACATCACTCCATTACGATAGCTCGGCGAATGAATCCTTTTCGCTTGACAACTGACTTCTTGACAACTAAACTTTTTTAAAATTTGGCCTGAGACGCACTGTTTAGGTCTTGCACTATACAGCCTAGAGCAGTGAAGGAAAATGAGTCCAAATTTAGCGTGTCTATGCACGACAAAAATAAACAAAACTACGAAATTCGAAATTATGTATTTATTTATTCACATAGTGCCCATGTAACGGAATTGCACGTTACAAATATTAGTATAGATGGACTAGCTAGATGACGCTCGTGCATACCATGGTAACATAATTTATTCTAATAAGTAGCCTATGCGTTATTCCGGACTATGAGCTATCTCTGGAACAAATTTCAGTCCAAAACCGTTCAGCCGTTAGAGCGTGATTGAGTAGCAAACATACAAGCATCTTCACAAACTTTCAAATTTATAATATTTAGGAAGCAGGATTAGTAGGATTGATTGGTTTTCCTTGGCAGATTTTACATATTCCCCAAACTCAAGCTGCTGCTAACTCAAGAAAACTGTGCTACTTTCTCAATTTTCTCCAATTCCACCTAATTCATAGTTTACACAGATAACCAGTTCTACAAACCTTTCCTTACCAGACTATTGCCTTTAATAATTAATTCCACAGTACTATGGCATGATTTAAATTCAGTAAACGGTCATAAGTTATAATACGACCGCTCTAATTCAAAATCAACAAGTTCGTTTGTGTAGAGTTAGACGGTGAATTCAATTATCTTAGCTTAATATTATTCCTCTGTACCGTGAGTTGATGCCATCAAGGAGTCAAGATTGATTTAACACAGTTTTAGTTGTTCCTTCATGGTATGATTGTAGATCAGTTAGATATAAACACGTGGAAAGAATGGATGAGAATAGACTGACAAAGCAGATTTATGAGGCGAGAATGAATGGGCAAACTGGTAGGGGTCGACCTCGGCGTACGCATCCCGATCAAATCATAGACCTTCTGAAAAAAAGCAAGGTCAAGAGTACCCTTAACTGGCGAGCGTGTATGAGAACAGTTATGAAAGTAGAAGAAGCGAAAGTTGTATGCCAGGATCGTAGCAAGTGGAAAGCCATACGCTCTGCTTACCCCGATCGGAGACAAGCATGATTACATGTATGTATGTATGTATAAACCCCTTCGATAGGAACACTAGACACATTTTCGTGTTAACTAATGAAATCAAGCGTTACATGGCGGAAATCCATCCTAGAACGATAATGAAGGAGGGGTGGGAGAGGGACCCACCTCACACCCTCGATTCGTCAATCCTAACGTACAACATTTAAGGATAACTACAACTTATTGTAAAAAAATATAGTTTCTTTTTGTTACATCACTAAGAAGACGAAAAGTATAAAACCAATGGACGTTACGAAGTAGTTTATGGAGGTTGGCAAACCAGGGACATAATGTAAGAAGATATGCGGTATGATCTCCCTTAAACTCCCGTCAAACATATAGAAAATACGGTTAACTTGACATCTAAGAACAGGAAGTTTTATGTAAAGTATGAAACTATGAACACACAAAGTACAATACCTTATTGAACTCATTCACGAGTGGACACATTCCGATTTTAATACGTTAAAAGATTACTCAATACTCAAGTAGGTGATACGATTACTTGCCACCTTACACATACATACATATGTTCACGCCTTTTATCCCCGAAAGGGTAGGCAGAGGCATATTAAATGCCCACATTTCATCTTTTTGGTTTTGTCCCACGTAATAGGTGGTGAGCCGTATTGCCGTGTTGACATAATCGGCGGGGCCACGAGCCTGCCTTAGTGATATAAAATACAAACCTATTATATTTTGACTCTTGATGAGAATTATAATTACTTACTTAAAAATTAAAACGTTAAAATACAAACAAAAAAGGTAAACGCTTTCGTTATATTAACATTTTATCTTTTACTTTTAAAAACAAACTATAAGAAAAATCCGCCGCCAGCGCCAGTCAATCATTTCCATTTAACCTAAAAAATAGCCAAAAATGTGTTTGTCATTTTACGTATCGGCGTACACATTTTCAATCAACTTTTTTCGTTTCAAACGCTCTTTATCATGGTAAGTACTTTCGTCAATACTGTATCGGTAATGTGTCGTAACTTTCAATAGACTTTGCTTTTTCATTTATGCAATCTATTCTTCAGAATGAACAAGCTGGCGCCCGCAGCACCGCTTTTTTTTTTGTTTAACGTGAGGGAAAATCCTCATGGATGTTATGCCGGACTCCTACCGACCAAAAAACCTCACGACACGCCCAACAGCCTATGGTTGGGAGCCCTGGGTAAGCCCTCGGAAGGATGTCCCAGGACTCCCAACAGACCCACGGCCGCTACTGCGGCCTCGCCCAGGGGGTGGTTCGGGTGCTATCCCGCCTCTTTGGGGGGTTTCGGGTGTGATTCCGCTTCTAAGGGGGGAGTGCGTGAATTGCTTACGTCACGCTGCCGTCATGTCCCTGCTTCTGTAAGGACGGTGAGCCGCCCTGTCACCGTCCTCAGGCCCCCGGTCATGGTGGCCGATAGTCTTTGGCGAAGACACGTCGGCGGCACCCAGGCCGCCGACTGCGGAACTCGGGTGGGAGAGTTCTCTCCCGTACCCGTCCCGCCGCCTCCTTCACGAGCATGCCCTGCTCGCAGGAGGCGGCGCAGTACCACTTACTCCCGCTGGAGAGCATGGCTCGCACCATGGTCTCGAGCGAGAGAGTGTCCACGTCCAGACCCACTACGAGGACCTGGCGCTGTTGTGCCCACGCCGTGCACTCCACCAGTGTGTGGAGCGCTGTGTCATCGCTGCGGTCCTCGCAGTGCTGACACTCGGCCGTGTTTTCCCGGTGATTCCATCACAGCCCGCGGCACCGCTTGCGTGGGATTCTGTTTTGCTAACTCTGTCTCCACGGACTCAGTGTTCGGTAAACAGTCACTGTGTAGTAAGCAACTTTCGTTGTGGCTGGTCGACGGATTGGTCTCCACATTGTGCGCCTGTTCATTTCAGGCAAAATGGTTCGCCACCTAATACGTGGGACAAAAATAATTAATATAATAATTTAATTATTAAAGATGAAAGGTCTGCTCAACAGAATGGAGTACGATCTATTGTGTAGAGCAGGAAAACACGAAATGGAACCGTGTCAGTGTCGGTAAAATGACAATCGTTAAGTCAAATTGAAGGCCTTATGGGCGGCTTGAAAAATTTCAACTGCGGGTCGTCAGGACCTGTGCTTCAACACGGCAATATGCTCAACACTTATTATGTGGGACATAAAACTATAAGGAGAAATATGCCTCTGCCTACCCCTTCGGGGATAACGGCAGAACACGTAGTGTGTATGTATCTATGTATGATTCTCGGACTGAAAGTTGGAAGCGCCATGGTCATCATGGCGCTTCCAACTTTCAATCCGCATAGAACATAATATTAAGCTTACCTTACCTATACAAAACGCTGGGTTTTAAAAGTAAAAACAAAACTACAAGCTATATAAAGAAATGATTAATGTTACACGATGAAAGAAACTCAAATTAAGAATCAAAACAAAAATACTCGAAATAAATGTTATGTAATGAAACTGAGATTGTCTTGACGTTGTTACTTAATTTTCTATTTGAAAAGAAAGCCATTGTTCTAAACCCTCTTTATAAATACGTTAGAGGGCCGGGCACCCGAATAAATCATAATATTAAATTCAAACCAACGTAGTGCCCACTTAGGGTTCTTATGAGTTCAACGCCTTCTATGAATAAGGTCGTAGCGAAAAAATGAACTCATCAATACAAGCATAGTAAACATTAGTGATTTAATTAATTTATGAAACACTTGGGCGTGTGTTTCTGCACTAAATGATCATAATTAATATTAAACAAAGTACCCGATGCCCGATGCAGAACGAAATCATCGTAACAAATAAAATAGAAGAAAGTGAATTTAATATTTTTTAAATAGAGGCTACAATCTACACTGCTCTTGATTTATGCTAATCGCATTGTTCTCCTTCTAAGTAATGAGTGAGGATTTGAATCTGAAATGTGAAGTCTATACAATAAAATTCACTCTCAACATAGGCTGAAAACGAGAAAATTACATCAAAAATATTAAACTACCACTCATGTTCGCTAAGATGTCATCGTACTCACAGATTACAGAGAAAGGTTCGTGTAGCATTTAAATGCACAACTAGTTACAAAATCTAGATTCTAAACTTAAAATAATGATAAGGCCTGTATCTAAAATTATCCTTCATATTTTTTTAAAATATTTAGCTTGCCAAATTGACGTCGCCACCAGCCAGATGGTAAGCCGTGGAGCATCTAGCGATTGGGGGCCAGTCTCACAGTCCGTAAGAATTTCGACAGTGGTCCTCAAGGTGGCGGCCCTAGGCACCGATTCTCGCTTCACACGACATGAATGCGTGGACGGAAATCGGCGGGTGACGCGTCGCCTGTCTCATATTTTGGGAACGGCGAACATGAGACGGACGATGTTTCACCCGTAAATTTGCGTCCACGCATTCACGTCGAGTGGTCGAGAATCGGCGCCCTGTGATGTGCCTTTTCACGCTCCTCTTGAAGAACCCAGGATCGTAAGATTCTATCATTCATCTGTTATCATTCATTTGTAACATTCATCTGAAAAACAGTATTAATAAAATAACTAGAATCTGTAAATTTTTACATCTGTAAATTGTGCATTTAGTGACATCAAGTGTACCACAAAGTGTATTTCGGCTGTATGATTAACAAATTTGCCCAAAGCTGCGTCTGATGAAAATACTGAGAACAATGAACGGAATAACTAAAACAAACAGCGTTTAGTGCTTTCACATCCACGGTAATTAACATGTTCAGGAACATTCATATATTTGTTGCGGTGACCGGACTTCGGTGACAAGACATGCGTTCGCTGCTATGGATTTTAGTATATATAAAAGGCAAATCATATTTAAATGGATTGCCTAAGAAGTGAAAGAATGATAGAATGACACTTACTAGGAATAAGAACAGAAAATATTCTGCACAAAAAACAAATTTTCTTAAATTCTTATTACGACCTTATGCATAGAATCGTCAATTTTCAGTTTTGGCTTTGCCTAGATTATGCGGGTGGTGAAATGTAATTAGTCCCTACGCAAATTTTTAGCTAAGCCTTAAGTTGTTTTGCCGTAGAAATCATATTTATGTACCTACAAGAAACGTAATTGTGTTTGTCATTTTACCCGGTTATCCCGCCAGGAGCCCCCTCTACGGTACCTCTTGGGTGGTGATACAAAATCTTTTTTATTTTAAAACCAACTTTTATATTTGCCTTAGTATAACAAGTTATATCGATACAACTCATAAGGTCTCAATAGCAGAGGTACTATTCAAATTTACCAGATCAGTGCTGGGATACACGGGGCGACAGCGTCGGCTCTAAGCCACTCAGACAGATGGCTCTGTTAATACTGATTAATTGCCGTACTAATTTAGGTGATCCCTATTTTGAGGATTGCGATCTTATTTTCTTGATAAATGCACTGCTCAGGACTATTTCGGTTGAAAATATGTAAAATAATCACTGATATGACTTAAGTCAACAAATAAAGAATTTTCAAGGACAGAATTGAATACTCTATTCCAAAATTTAATTCAGTATTCCATAGACTTGTGAGGTATTATACAGTGTGGAATTGCTAGTCATTAACAGATTTAATGCCAATAATGGGTACCATTTAGGTCCATAAAAGGCTTAGAGCTTAAACTATGACCTGCTTACCTCGAAGCTTTCAACTGCTACACACACACACTGCTTACACATCATTGGATCGCCAAAGTGAGGGTCACTTTCTATTATAGCCTTGTGGACTGTGAGAGTACCTCTCAGCTACCTATTAACAGTAGGCGCATACTGGGCGACAATCGCAGCGACATGTCGCGGCGACTGTCTTGGCATCGGCGAAGCGCTCTCCGACGAAGCGACAACTTTTTGTACGAAACGTCTCGTAAAACAAATTTTCTACAGTGGGACGTCATAACCTGCATCTACGTCTGCAGCGACTATGGTAGCCATGCACTTCCCATCAGGTTGGCCGTAAGCTTGTCTGCGACCTTAGTAGTATCACTAAATAAATAATAATAAAATTTCTGTACAATCTCATACAACGTCATCTAGCCCAAATTAAGCTAATATTATAAGCTTGGGTTATGCGATTTAGACGACCGATAGACATACTTATAATTATGTTTCTAAACTCATACATGTTATAGATAGAAAGCAGTCAAACTCCGAAACAAACATTAATTTGTGGATCACACAAATGTTTGAACCGAACCTGGTCTTTCAGCGTGGCAGGCTGTTACACTACCGACTGCGCCACAGAATCAAGCAAGTCAAATCAAATTTAAAAAAAGCTTGTGGACTTTCTTCAAACAGCGTTCTTTTTTACCTTTTTGTTTGCGTTTATTTGTTACCTTCAGAGGATAATGAAATTAAAAATTAGTGTAAAATACGTGATTCGAGTGCACGAGGTACATTTAGGATAAATACAATTAATAATTTAAACTGATCTTGTTATCGAGGTATGTTAGTCTGTACCTTTTTTAAAAGGCACCTAAACATTGAAATGTGATTAACAGAATCAACCAATGACATTATACTTTTTTTTAAATTATTTTGAAAATACTGATAGATGTCGTCTCTACTATTGATAAAGACGCTGTACACATTAGGCCAGCGGTTGGACCAGCGCGGTTAAATATCGGACCGCAGTTTCGTGTGTGAACGCTGTTGGCCGAACGTGCCAATTGTCTTGGTGTCAACTACCAACATACATTCAATCGCTGGGCCAGACTGTTGGCCCAATGCGTACAGCGCCCAATATACACATAATTATGAATTATTTATACAGTCTTTTGTACAGCTAAATCGTGCGCTCACCACAAACATTTTGTCCCACGTACGTCATACTCTTCAATATTAGGTCATTTACAAATTATAATCATTTCACTGCACTGTAACCTTGGTAAGGGCGATATCTACCGCTTTTTCAATACAATATCATTGGAGTCAACGTATAAATTAGTATTCTTTAGATGTTTCTCAACAGATCCAAAAAAATAATTATTAATTACTCAAAGGACACTTGACTAATTGTCTATTTGTTTTGTAAACATAATGAATTTATACGGGAACGGTCACTGTAATATAACAAAAAAGGTATTTAAATCTACGTTAATTTAGCCCTGAGGTTTGTATGTTTCCATTGAACTAAAAATCACATTTTAGCCACTCTATAAAATAGAGTGCAGAGGGGCTTATGTAGAGACTTTGTCTGTAGTCTGTGACTCTGTCGCATTAAACTACGTCACTAGGTCACGTGGATCATCTGTTCAAAGTTTGAAATAAACAAAAATGACAACCTCAATCGGATTGAACTTTCACAATAAACGTGTTAGAGAGGGGCAGTCGGGTAAGAACCATTTCACGACTTCTTGTTATTGATTGATGCCTATCTGTGACCAGGGGACCAGTTAAGTTTATTTTGTTTCCATACAGTACCTAACACGGCAATAGGCTCACCAACTATTACATGGGACATAAAACTGTAAGGTGAATTGTGGGCGTATGCAGGCAAAGGCCTACCCCTTCGGGGATAAAGGCGTGACTATATTTATGTATGTGCAGTATCCAATTAACATTGACAGCAAATCCAAAACCGCAACAGGTATATGTGGGGGTAATGGAAGTTTAGCTAATCGCGTGCTCTATATCGTTAGAGCTCGCAAAACTCTAAAGCCCGCTATTCAGTGAAAAGGTGTGACTGTGTATGTAAAAGATTACAACTGGTCCAACTACGTATTCATTCTCTTAAAGTGTGTATTTTAAACAATGCAAGAGAATTGGTGACCTCAAAATATATTCCTAAACGTAAAACAGTCTACCCGGAACCCGTTCAGACCATTTCCAGGCAACAAAACACAGCACAAGCAGCTTATACTATAAGCTGGTTGCTTGCCCTATAAATAATTCACCAACCAAATTATCCCGGAGTGTGTAAAAAACCTCACCAGAATTTACCTCCAACATAAAACGGAACGGTTAGTTTAAAATTCAAATTTGGAAGCGTCTAACAGAACTGGCGCTCAGTCGATTTAAGTGCAAATACGGCCGAGTTAGGGAGTTACCCCGTGCTGGACATTTGCTATGATAATGAGCAGACATCCGTTCCTGGTAGATTTAGTTCTGGTCGTGGGTATTGTATTGCTAGGAACGCACGTTACAAACAGTGAAATACAGGGAGGAAAGAAATATTGTCTGTAAATTTGAGTAGGTCTCTTCTTGAGAAGTCTAGATGGCTTAAGGATATAATTTAAGAGTATTAGAAGAAGTGCGAAACTCTGTGTTCAGCCACGACGTCGTTGTTAATCTTTAGAACTGACCAGGGCTTTTCAAGCGGAGCGTAAAGAGGCACATCTTTGGTTTGCTAACTTGAGGTCAACTCTTAATTATCTTGGAGGCTGTGAGAATTATACTCAACTCTTTAGATATTGCCATTATGTTTCATAAGGCGAACGATGTCATTTTAGCTAGTTTCAAACACTATTTTTGGATGCTCATTACTGTCAATCAATCAATCCCTGGTACAACTTTTCAATTGTCTAGCAAATTTTCCTGCCTTGAGAATCGTCGGCGTCTCATGTAGTAGATTGAAAAGACTTAATATATACCAAGACGAATACTTTTGTTCAAGTAAGCCTCAACTTGAACAGCCAGTAACGCCTTTCATAATTCCGTCACCCAACAAGGGTTTAATCGTAAAACTATAACTAAGGGACTTAAAATTGATGGCGGCCCGTCATCTGGTCCATGCAAATCAATTAAACTTGAGCGCAACTTAATTACCGGGACACAAAAGGCCTTCGTCTTTGAGCTCCGGTTCTCTTTCACAGAATCACATAACTTTTGTCGTTCCACGGATCCCTATTGATATCGTCCTAATATCTGAAGTAGGGCGTTTGTGTTGAGTAGAATTAATTTATTTTTTGGTGATATTAACTGAAACTTTGTAATGTGGTATGGAGACGGACGAAAACTTTGAAATGTAACAGGCTGTTGGTATATTGAGTAAATAATTTAGTTTTACATAATGGTAACTATCCTTGTTTGTGCGTAAGTACGTACTGGATCAAGACGTCTCGCCAGCGTGGCACCCATAAGGTCAAGCACCTTTCTTTTTTTGAGCCTTATTTTCAATGGGCCTATTTATACCAGTGGACAGGGGTTGTTAAACGTGTATTTAATACATGAGAAACCAATGAAAATGTAGTTTTATTCACGCAGTATCTGGTGAACTGATTGGACTGAAATTTTGGATACAGAATAGTTGATATCAAAATAATATTCAGGGTCATTTGTAAAACACCAGCCACCTGATAGGACTTGTTAGTTATCTAGTCCTACGATTGGGGGGCTGCTTACCGTCATTACAGAAGCAGGCCCAAGACGACTGCGTGACGTGAAAGATTCACACATGCCACACATCCCAAGAAGCGGGATAGCGCCCGAAAAGCCCCTCAAAGACGCGGAATAGCACCCGAACCTCCTAGGTGAGGCCGCAGTGGTAGCCAAGGTCTGTAGGAAAGCCTGGGGACATCCTTGGGAGGGCTTACCCGGGGCTCCAAACTGTAGGCATTAATAAGGAACGTGTGGGTTTTAATCAGTAGTGCCCGCCTTCCACTGCGAGCGAGTCGGACCCATTACGGACTCCGCTATACTCGTAACGATGATTTTCGATACATGTCATGTCCGCTTTGGTGGAAGGACATGTATGAAAATCGTCGTTACGAGTATAGCGGAGTCCGTTATGGGTCCGACTCGCTCGCAGTAGAAGGCGGGTATAAGAGTCCAGGATAGGATCCATGACTGATATTCCACACGTTAAAAATTAAAAAAAAGGTATCCAGTCCTAGCAGGTTATTGGTGTTTTAAAATTGACCCTGTACAAAATACTTTTTTACTTGTATTCCAATATGTTCTACTTATGCCAGTTGGTTCATGAGAAATAACCGAACCACCGCTGTTGATACTGTGTTAAATAGTCTGTCTTAAATTACTTACTTTTTGAGTCATTAATATTTATTACGGAGAAGATGTGGGGGTGTATGAAAGGAAAATTATTTAATTTTCCTTTCATACACCCCCACATCTTTTGCAATTAAAAGTTAGCGCTTATAATAAACGTGGATTAATAATGTTATCCAGTTTTTCTTAGGGTTTACAAACTTAATTGAGTTCGTGCCTCTGTTGAATAGCACGGTCTAAATGAAAAAACTTCACGTTTTTGTATGACTAGTTCTGCCCGACTTTGACTGTGGTTTACAATTCATATAATAGACTGTTCAATCCATCCATCATTGAATTGAATCCATCGTGTTAACAAATATAATTTTAGTTCAATGTTAATATAATTAAATATTAATTCAGATTTTTGAAATCAGGGAAGCTTGACAGGTGAAGCAACTGGTTATAACTGAGATAACTACATAAAACTCATATTGACAACCATAGGAAATCCCTACCTATTTTATAAAGAGAAAAGATTTTATTTTTTGTTTGCATTGAATAGGCTTCGAAACTCATGAACTGTTTGGAATCATTTCACTTGCACCCTAGCATACCCGAGTAACATAGGCTATTATATTTTATTCCTCTGTTCTAACGGAAACAGGAACTACGCGGGACGAAGCCTTAAACTTATTTAATTTCTCTTTTACAAAGGTAAGTACAGCATCACAGCGAGGACCGCAGTGATGACACAGCGCTCCACACGCTGGTGGAGTGCACGGCGTGGGCGCAACAGGGCCAGGTCCTCGTTGTTGGTCTGGACATGGACACTCTCTCGCTCGAACCCATGGTGTGAACCATGATCTCCAGCGGTACTAAGTGGGACTGCGCCGCCTCTTTTTGCGAGCAGGTGATGCTCGTGAAAGAGACGGCGGGGCGGGAACGTGAGAGAACTCTCTCACCACCGTAGGTCTGTTGGGGATCCTGAGACATTCTTCCGAGGGCTTACCCGGGGCTCCCAACAGTAGGCAGTTAGGCGTAAAGTGAGGTTTTTCAGTCGGTAGGAGTCCGGCTTAGTATCCATGAAGGATTATCCCTCACGTTAAAAAAAAAAGTTAAGTACAGGAAATATTAAAATAACTTTAAGGACCTTTCAGGAACGGTAAAGATGACCAGAGTTCGTTGACGAAAGTCCTTACTTGTGAGGGTCGGATGCGTTGGGAGTTACTGGCGAATATACTCTGTGGAGACTACAGTATTTTTAGGCATTACAATTGACTCGAAGTTGCACTGGGGCCCGCATATAGAAAAATTGTCAGGTAAATTAAGTTCTGCTGCATATGCAGTTAAAACAATTAGACGGCTCACTGATGTTGAAATGGCTAGAATAGTCTATTTCAGTTATTTCCATAGTGTTATGTCATACGGAATTCTTCTCTGGGGAGATTCAGCGGACATCAATAACATATTTATATTACAAAAGAGAGCTGTGAGAGCAATATACCAGCTAGGTCCTAGAGTTTCTCTAAGAGAAAAATTCAAAGAAATTAATATTCTAACTGTTATATCACAATACATATATGAAAATTTAATTTATGTGCATAAAAATAAGGACCAATTTCTAAAAAAATGTGATATACACAATGTAAATACCAGGCATAAAGATAATCTTGTTTTACATGCTACTCGTCTACACAGTATAAGCAGTTCTTTTGTCGGACAATGTATAAAGTTTTATAATAAACTTCCCAAAGAAACTAGATTATTGTCAATAAACAAATTCAAAGCTACCATTAAAGCCAAATTATGTAGCAAGGCATATTATACAATTCAAGACTATATAGATGATAAAAAATTTTTCAATAAAAATAAAACCGACTTCAAACAAATCCTGAAAAATAAAATTTACAAAGCACAAAGTAATATGTATTTTGATTTTATCAGATTTTATTCAATATCATATTGAAGTCGGCGCCAAGTAAACCCATAGTTTTATGTAGGTATTATTCATGGCACCAACTTCAATATTATATTGAATAAAATGTAATAAATCAAAATACATATTACTTTGTGCTTTGTAAATTTTATTTTTCAGGATTTGTTTGAAGTCGGTTTTATTTTTATTGAAAAATTTTTTTTCATTATTTTAAGTGACGGGTAAACTGAAAAATATATCTATCTAGGTGAAAGTTCTCATCAATACAAATCAATCAAGCCCTAACACAAGGTAGCTGCTGTAAATCATTAAGGAATTACCTCGACTGTCTTTCGGTTCCATCATCAGATCGACTCCAGACATTCATTAAATTGTAGGTAGTACATTAAAGCACTGAATTAAAAAGTTAACGAACGCACTCTAGTTGTCCCTACAATTTTCGGTGGTTGCCCTCGATTTCTCCTGAATCCCATCATCAGATCCTGACCTGGTGAAATTGGGACCCCCTCATAAGTGAACTCTATCCAACAAAAAGCAGATTTGAAATTCGTCTATAATTGAAGAAATATCGGTGAACATCCATAAAAAAAAATACAACTTCCTTTTTTTTTAAAGTCAGATCTATAAATCTAGGTGTAAAGTTCTCATCAATACAAGTCAATCAAGCCCAAACACAAGGTAACTGCTGTAAATTGTTAAGGAATGCCCTCGTCTGTCTTTCGACTCTATCATCAGGTCGACTCCAGACCTTCATTAAAGTGTAGAACATTAAAGCACTTAATTAAAAAATTAACAAACGCACTAGTTGTCCCTACAATTTTCGGTGGTTGCCCTCGTTTTCTCCTGGATCCCATCATCAGATCCTGACCTGGTGAAAATGGGACCTCCTCAGAAGTAAACCCTATTCAACAAAAAAATAAATTTTGAAATCCGTCTATAATTGACGGAAATATCGATTGACATACATAAAAAAAAATACATACAGACGAATTGAGAACCTCCTCCTTTTTCTGAAGTCGGTTAAAAATGCGTGAATTTTGTTTAAAAAAGGATATTGCTTAATGAAAACTCACGTGTACAAATCTCATCACACAAATCATTCAACAATTACACCTCTGTAGTTGTTGAATGATTTGTAATTACCTACTGGATGTTAAAAGAGTGGCTGGAGTTTTATTGCCAGGTTCTTTTTTTCTCCAGCTCTACCTATTGCTTTGCGAATCTGGCAGTAAATGTAAATGTAGAAGCAATCATTTGGACGTTCATAAGCGTTACATTGTGACCTATATGAATAAAGATTTTTTTCATTTTCATTTTCATTTTCATAAAAAACGGCGTTAACCCCGGAAATGAACCTCGCGTGTCGAGTAGTGCGCAGTAACTGGCTCGACTCAGTCATACATCGCGCTCACATACAAAACTGCTTACTTGCAATCTTTCATACTACAGAGTCCCTACACTACACCCCCCAATTTTTCACAAGAAAAATTATAAATTTTTCATTACATAAATCAAACACAAAACTAAATTAACAGTTCGCATACAAAACTGCTTACTTGCAATCTTTCATACTACAGAGTCCCTACATAACTATACATTAGGATACAGGTTGTTACCCTTGCGAGAGAGTCTGGTGTGTGTACTAGGTTTCCCTGTCTAACAGATTACCAGGGCCCCGTCGAGCAGACTAGCCCTAGAGATTATATTAGTCAAACTTAAACTCAAAAAACATTAATTTCGCATAATCCTAATACATAAGCACTTGCGACACGTCATAAATACAAATCAAAGTTCGGAACATGGCCCGCTTTAGAAGAACTGGCAAGAAATCTTTGAGTGTTCTATTTACAATTTACAATAAGTAATAAGTCATAGGTATAATCGAAGAAAAAAAAAATATAAACCAAAAGTCCACCAGACGAGCAAGCAGATCATTTCCAGGCTTCCTTGTCAAGCAAATAATCGTCAATTGCACAGTAGCCCTTGCAGTATAGTTTACTTTTTAGAATTTCGTAGCCAAATGGCAAAAACGGAACCCTTATAGATTCGTCATGTCTGTCTGTCTGTCTGTCCGTCTGTCTGTCCGTCCGTGTGTCACAGCTACTTTTCTCCGAAACTATAAGGTCTATGCTTTTGAAACTTGGTAACTAGATGTATTCAGTGAACCGCATTAAGATTCTTATATAAAACTAGAAAAAAAAACAGTTAATTTTGGGGGTCCCCATACTCAGAACTGAAACTCAAAATTTTTTTTTCATCAATTCCATACGTGTGGGGTATTTATAGATAGGTCTTTAAAAATGCTATTGAGGTTTCTAAGATCATTTATTTCTAAAGTGAATAGTTTGAGTAAGAGACACTTTCAAAGTGGAAAAATGTGTGTGTCCCCCCCTCTAACTTCTAAACTAAGAGAATGATAAATCTAAAAAAAATATATGATGTACATTGCTATAAAAACTACCAACGAAAATTGGTTTGACCAAGATAGAGCTGGTAGTGTTTTTTTAATACGTCATAAACCGCAATTTTCGGTTACAAATCACTACTACTGCGAACGTGTTAAAACATCAATCAAAGTTACAACGAACTATAAGAACTTTTCTATTATGTTACTTGCTGCAACGAAACCCTTCATGGGCGAGTCCAACTCGCACTTGGCCGGTTTTTATACACTTTTTGAACTAAATTAAGGGCATACTTTTTATTTCATTTGGAAACCTGTTGTAAGTTCCATATGTTTTCCTTTACTGCTGTAGGTACTTATTAATATCAATACATATAATAAAATCGTAACAGGTCGCTGTCTGTACATGGAAGATAAATAAGAAAAAATATTATAGGGGGGCTTTATGAACGCAATAGAACCCAAAACAATGATTTTTAGAATTTTTGTCTGTTTGTCTGTATGTCTGTATGTCTGTATATCTGTTTGTCTGTACGGTTGTGCACGCTAATCTCAGTAACCGCTCAACCGATTGCAATGCGGTTTTTTTTATTGTGTTGAGGTTTGCTCCAGTTAACATTTAGCGTTTGTTTTATGTAAATCGGTTTAGAAATAAAAGAGTTACAACACTTTTAAGAATAAGATATTTTAAAAATTTTAATTGTAGGGGTTTCTTTGAATGTGAATGAACCCAAACTGGCGTGTTGGCTTAATCATAAAAGAGCTTAATGATTAAGACTATTTTTAAACAATTCAGTCCGCGCCGAAGGCGTGGACTGAATTGTTTTAGAATAGACTTAATCATTAAGCTCTTTTATGATTAAGCAAACAGGGCAGTTTCAGACGCTGCTTGATGACTCTGATGAAGAAATACCTTTCCTTTCATACACCTTATGTGACGTAAACGAAGTTGCGGGCTCAGCTAGTGAATAAATATGTTGGTCGCTATATGTGAATAATATGGCGATTTAATTCACCTGAGTGCTCTACCTCTCGTGCATTAAGTAGATCCAACTTTGTGAACAGGGCATTATCGGTGGACTAGTTCCTAACTAACTTTGTCGTACGTTCTGACGCAATACATGTTACCTATATTCTGCTAATTCCTGTAATTAAACGGTCTTTTGGATTACCTGTAAAATATTACATCTTTTAAAATATCTTACGAATAATTATTATAAACGCGAAAGTTTATGGATTTGTAGATGTGTGGTTGTAAGGATATTTGTTACTTTTAGGCTTCTATGCCCAAGGGTTAAAACAGGATCCTATTCATGAGACTTTTCTGTTCGTCTGTCTATTCCTCACGAGGCTGTATCTCGAGAACCGTGATAGCTAGAGAGCTGAAACTTTCATAGATAATTTATTTCTATTGCCGTTATAACAACAAATACTTAAATCAGAAAAATAATACAAATTAAGGGGGCTCCCATACAACAAACGTGAAATTTCTTGTTTTTTTGGCAGGGAATCGGTTAGCTAACGGATCAATCTGAAATTTGGTACAGGGACAGATTATAGTCTGGAATATCACGTAGGCTATATTTATTTCTGGAATATTGGGAGATTATCGCATGGATGCACAAACGGAAGCAGAATTCTTCATTGGTGGAGCTGTGGGTGCCATCTACTTATTTAACACTGATTGAGCATCTTATAGGTACGTATCTTTGCCTGCAGTTGTTGGACATTCTCACACAACATCATCTAGCCCAAACTAAGCTATAAAGCTTGTTATAAAGTGTTGCAATAATAAAAATGTTAAGAACGTGTACTTATAAAATAATAAACAAAACTAATATACCTGCTTTTATTTCAAAAGCAGATCATTAAAAGCTATATTCAACAAAGTGTGTAAAGTCAACGAAATCCCCCTGCAGTATCTGCATCGGTTAATAATTTGTTATTGAATAGCTGGCCCGAGTCCAACTGGTGGTCTCGTAGCGATAACGTCACACTATGAGCCAGTTGCGCACTCTTGATATTCTGAATCATTTTCCACCAGCTTTCTGAGCCGAAATTCAAATAATTTACTCCAAACGATTTAAAAGTTACAGGCATTTTAAAATTTTCACTTTTTAATGTTTATAACGGCAATAGGCTCACTTTCGTTCATTACTTGGGACAAAAACTAATAATGAAATGTGATATACGTATGTATGTAAACCCTAAGGTAAGACAAGTTCCTAGGACTACACCACTGCTTTGTACCCAAAGACTCCAAAGATATTAATAGTGCCAAGGAAGGAGGTAAACAAAGAACGACCACGACTCGGAGTATGAACCATTGCATTGTTCTTGTCGAAAAGATCTTTGGGCCTAAGTTACTTAAACATAGCACCTACTGACTGAAAATCTGGACTGGAGGAATTAGAAACAGTCGTCGAGCTAGTTTTATCTTATTGACGAGATATGCACAAACTACGGCAATAAATGTTTAACTACGAAGGAATGCAACTTATTACAAAATGCCCCAAGAAAGTGACATCACAGCTCTATGGTACCGACCACCGGAGTTACTAATAGGATAGGAACGGTACAGACCGGCCGTGGACGTCATGGATGCTATGCCGGACTCTTATCGACTAAAACCACACGTGCCCTACCACTGCCTACAGTCGGGAGCCCCGGGTAACCCCTCGGAAGGATGTGTCAAGATATATGGTCCATGGGCTGAATACTGAGCGAGTTGTTTTCGCATTGTTTTCTTTTTTTTTTCAGAGTTTGTTTTTCGCCAGCCTGATGGATTGCCGTGGCGTATCTAGTGATTGGGGGCCAGTCCATAAGACTTCTGACAGTGGTCCTCAAGTTGGCGGCCCTGTGATGTGCCTCTTCACGCTTCGCTTAAATCCCCAAGATTGTAAGATGTGAGAAACACGTGTGCGGGCAGGTAGTTCCAGGTTTATAAAGATTTTCAAGATGTTTTTAAGTTGTTTTGCATCCACTTTTCTGCCTTCATCTCTCAAAATGCAATAGAAATTCGTGCAACACGTCATCAACATTATTAGCTACCAAATAGATGAATATTTTTGCTTGGCAAATTGTGTACTTTTATTGTTTCTCGATAATAATAATACTATTGTATGTTTTTAGAGAAATATTAAACTGAAACATATTATGACAAATACCTTTAAAACTTCAGTGGCTACCAACTAAACCATAAAAATAAACGTGAACGTGAAATGGTTTCTTTTACCTCCAAATTTCAGTTCAGCAACATAAAAGCTGACTTGTAATTTTACGCCTTTAACAAAAGAACCCTTGACCGGGCCCTTAATTAACATAATTAACTTTTTTGTACAAGAACTCAAGTGCTCTTTGAAGTTATTAATTTATTAATAGTCTCTCCTGATAAATACGAAGTTCCCTCAAATAAAAAAGTTAATTAGGTTTTCTGTTTAGTACTTTCAGTGTTTTTCTTTTGAAGTTGTTGAGGAAATTACGTGAAACTATTAAAATAACAAGTGGTTAATTTGAGAAGTAAAATTCGACACGGAGACTGTTCAAGCAAACTCAAACATGGTATAAAAATACGCTGCAATTATTTGAGGAAACGAGTATCCCGCAGTTTACTTAATGCGCTACCCGGCCACGGAAATAGTACACAGCACATCTTAATAACATTATACCAAATTCAGAAGAAACGAATCTGTGGATTTAAGTGAGATTCTTTCATTTCCTAAAAAGAGAGCTAATGATCTTCAAAGTGTATAGCCACGACACATCTCGCTCACATCGGCTTATGAATAAAAATAATATAAGAAAGAACAATGGCAGTTTCCCATACTAGCAATTGTCTGACATAAAAGATGAGCGCACATAAGTGAAAAATATGTCAAACGTTTCAGTTTTGCTAGTAGATTCCATAAATGAATTCATTTTCAATCGAGAAAGCCGGAAAATAAAGATATTGTATATTTATCGTTAGGTTATGTTGTCATACTTAGTCCCGCCATACCTACTTACCTATACATATAAATGTTCAAACACTATGGTGACTACAGACTACAGTATTGTAACCGACTGGAGTGTTTCTCGATAGTCATACTGATATGTCAGAACTATTATTTTATTGAATGTATACCTACACGTTTTGACTAACTCTAATAAAAAATCTAGTACTTACCTATATAAAATAGTACGTGCAGTAGGTAAACAAGTTGCTACAGATCTATCTGTTGTTAGAAACTTTTAGTAGGTACATACAGGAGTAGGGTATAGATTTGTTGCCAATATGATTGAGAGTCATGTCATGAAAGAAAAATAAAACCACTATTTTTTCATTTCTTTTATTTCACTTGTATAACATTTCAAATCGGCGCAATATGTTCACACATATAATGCAATTAACACAAACAATGCGCGTAGGCCTCGATTGTCTCCCACGATCTTCCATTATCGATGAACAACAAATCCAATTCACAAATAAACAGTCCAGTAGGGAATAGCACAAGGTCACTCAAAAGCTATATCAAGAGTCCTTTGGGCACGCACTAGTCACACGAGGAAATAATCAGAGTCCATAAAACAGTCCAGGGTCAGTTATTATTAAAGAAAATCAGAAAAAGCATACAAAACAACACTTTCGACAGATAGCGCGGAGTATTCTGTAATCTGTCATGTCAAACTGACAAGGTACGAACGCACGGTTTGATTGGCTAGCTCACACGCCTCATGGCTGTGAATAATCGTTGAAAATCTTTTAAAATGTAGATTTAACGCCGGCTTTTATTTGAACATTTAGATGCTAGTAAAATCACAAAATAAACAATTAATTACTTTGGCGTAACTCATTTTTATGGGCGTTTTTAAATTATCAGACAATTTTCTGCCATTGTTCTTTAGAATTCTCGAGACTCGATGAGACGAGTTCACAGTCACTACTAACCAAGGTTAGTGGGAAGTTACAGTAGAATCACAGCAAACTAAATTTTAATCCATAGAAACTCGGTTCAAGCAAATGTTTGGAGAAATAAATTAGTTTCCAACTCCTTGAAAACTATGTTTTAGTTAGGTACATCATTTTAAAAAAGTTTTTATAAATGTAAACTTACGACTGGAATTTTTCGCCGAACGTAACGATTCAAAGAAATGTCGCCCCAAGACAAGGTGGAAAGATTCGTCGGTCGTGAGGAGGTCTGAATGATGAAGATGGTAGAAGCGACTGGCCCGGTATGCCGAAATATAATTATTAATGCAGGTTCTAATCCTGCTGGTGAGCGATAATTATTTCGCATTAAATTTAAGATTCGAAAGAACTTTTCTTTTTGCCTGCCTTCAACTTCTGCGGGCGTGAAGATGCACAACACTGGGTCACCAATTTCAGCGCCTCTGTCAGCTTGTCTTGAAACTTTAAAACGCACTTAGAAAACCTTGTTAGATATCTCCACGGTTTTTTATCAGGTTGGCGGGACTATTTTGGATAGGTAATTATAAAAGAAAAGAAGTAATGGTGAAAATTTTCTAAAGGGTATTTAATAATATTGTCACTCGGCGAGTTGTAATTTTGCATTGTTTTAATCACAAAGATGCAGAGTGAATTCAGTGATTTACTTATGCTAAAATATGAAAATCTTTAACTAGACTAACTCGCAGGACGGTCTGGGAATATTGAGTAGCTTCACCAGATGTCATTGGAGCATTCAGTTGGGGGAGGGATCGGGAGAGTAATATTCGCTGGAAGGGTGGTGCTTTATGTATATCCTACATAATTATCAATGTGAAACTTGGTGAAGATGTTTGTTACTCAATCACGCTCAAACGGCTGAACAGATTGTACTAAAAATTTAGAACAGGGATAGTTCATACTCGTATTCTGGCATAACATATAGATCACTTTTCATCCCGGTAGTATGTCCCCTTGGGAAACGGGAATGGGAATCAAATTCTACCCAGGCGAAGCTGCGACCATCATCTTTTTTATAAAGATCTTTTGAATCGAGTATTTATAGCTTTCTCAATCGTCAGTAAACGAACCACCGGTACATCTGGTGCGGTGACCACCGGTACATCTGGTTGGGCCGTACGCTTGTATACCACTTCAGTGGTATAAAAAAAAATTAAAAAAAAACAAACACTGCGATAACAATCTTACGTTGTGTAGTTCAGAGATTAACTATTGTCTTACGTTTAGCTAAGTTGAAAAACATTTGGATGGTTTGAATATTTCTACAGTAAGTAGTTAGTCACAACAAGACAGGCCTGTACCTATTATATGTACCTACTAGATAACTACTGGATCGATATCTATCAAATATGATAAAACGCAACCTACCTGCTCTTAAAATTTTCTATGGAAATACTACAAAACATTTTATTTATGGTTTATAAATGTGCTCGTGCTCATGTATCAATATTTATGTTCATTCTACGAGTTTTAAAAATTAATATTTACATAAAAAGAACCTTGCTAGCGGTGTTGAAAAAAATATGACGCTTTATCACTGAAGCTGAACACAAAGAGAGCAGTTTGTATCAATTTATCGAGCTGTCCTTGTAACGAACTTTTCGTACAATGTATAAATCGAACACCGAATCTGCATTATGGCTTCATTACTTATTTATTATTTATGCTTTATCAAAGTTATAAATTTAACGATATTGGCCGGAGATAATGGAATTAATATAGGATTACGGTTACATTTTGTAGTATTTATGAAGAGAAATGTATATGAATTTTAGTTGGGCAATAAAGTCAACCAGTTATCCACCGTGGACCGTGATATTTTTCTGTTTTATGGCTGTTTGTATAAAAATAAATATTGTGAGACACGTTGGCGCCATCCAGCCCGAACTAATTAAGCTTACATAGGCATGTGCTATGTGATTTAGACACTGATTAGCACATAATTTGTTTCGAAATACACACACAATAATACACATTGCACATAAAAACATTCCGACTCCGAGACAAATATTTGCGTGGCAAAAATCACGTTTGTTTTAAGAGAACCTCCCCCCTCAAATATTGGTTTATCTGTTTAGTATTTTTTGGTTTATCATCTGTAAAAATGCAGACTATTTAGCTATCAGTGTTCATCAGATGCAGCCTGGAGACAGATAGACAGACGGACAATGGAGTCTGATTCTTACTCTTTGTGTACCAAACCCTATATGTATAATCGTAAAAATTTATACAAACATTCCATTTATCAAACTAACCTCTAGCTGCAGTGGGTTACCTACTTTAGTGCGAAAGCCGTATCATCGAATTTTGGTACTTCGAAAACCTTTCACCGACATCACCATACTGCGACGCCTCGATAAGTCGATGTCTTGTTACTGCGATGGTTCGTTACATCGAAAAACCCTACTGCGAACGATTTTAATGCGAAGCTTTGTTCCTTCGACATCTTGGTACTACGCTGTTTCGTTACATCGAAAAAATGTACTGCGAAGCCTGGTCCAGTCTACGTGCAATTTTTGGTTACCATATTTTATTTTAAAGCAGAGTTCGAAAAAAAAATTACCTTTAAAATTTATAATACGGGTAGCAACAAAAACCCTCCAAGCTGTCACCCTAACACCAACGACACAATACATATAGAACCAGCCGATTCTGCACCTGTTTTCTTAGCCCTGCCATAAAGACTTACAATTTATTACCCTCTCACGTGTTTCCGTCCTCCTAATCGTATTGTCCCCTGGATCGTTTTCCTCTTATTGTCCACTCTGATAGTGCTTTTTATGTCCTGAAATTTTCTGGCAATAACATAAGGCGGGAGTAGTTGCTTTGAACAGCTACTAAAAAATACTTACCAATACCAGTCATGATACTTATTCTTACATTCTTAAGGGGAAAAGCTTGGTAGTGGGTTATTTATGGGTAACTTTTTATTTCATATTCGTAAAATATTTATTCCTTTCTTCGAACCATAACAATTTGCAACGCTCGTGAAAACGTACATTATTGGGCCACTGTAAATAATCTTGCCAACTGACAGACAGTCCCTAATTCACTTGATTCTCCAAAAAAATTTCCATCAGTCGAGCGGCGTCATTAAGGCAAACATTAAAAAATTGTATGGATATGTAGTTCATTCTCGATTTGACTTTCAAAGTAAATATTTTGTAAATCAAGTCGATAAAGAACTTCTCGCTAAGTCTCACAGTTTTCATGCAATGATTATAAAAAAATAAAAATTTCACAATCAACATAAAACTTTTGGTTCCGGTGAATATCGTACCTCCTCAAAGATCAAAAGACATTATTGTTTTCCATTATCGCTTTTTCTTTGTAATAAACCACCAATTTCAAGAAATGCACCTAATAATAACTTGCATAAGCCTTGGTATTCTACGCTGTTCGAAGTTAGTGCGAACTCGGGCGCTTTTGTGCTAACTACAATAACAGAATCTTTGTTAGCTTTTCAACGAACTACACTCATTTGCAAAAAAAACGGGCGGTTTTGATTTTCATTCATCTTTAAAAAGATACAATATCAAAAAGGTTTCAATCGTTTGTACACGTTACTGGCCGGTTTTAAAAATGCAGATGGTATTTAAAAAAGTACGTTCTAAATTCAAATTTTCATTTGATGCTCATTTTTACAGAAAACCCCTTTTTATCCTACAGTTTTGGCGCGAAGTTCCAGAAGTTAACATCGACTTTCACAACTTTTATTCAATTTTTATCGATTAATTTCATATCCTTGACTGTCGAAGCTTTATTTATTGCTGTTTGGCTGTATCAAAAATGGTAGATAAAGTGGTAAAAGCTACCAAAATTATCGCGCTGCTTGAAGAGGGTTGCAGCCAATGTTTCGTGGCTAGGAGGCTAAATGTTCTAATCGCTCGACGGTCCAAAGGACCTGGCAGCGATATCAGGAGACTGGTTCCGTCGAGAGAAGGCCTGGTTATGGAAGAAAACCATGTACCCAACCACGGGATGATCGTTTTCTTGTGAGTCGCGCATTGAGAAATCGCAAATCTTCGTATGTGGATCTTAAGAACAACCTCCAAGAAGTACGAAATGTGCATATTAGTCTATGGACGGTCAGGAGGAGGCTTCTCGCTGCCAATATACGCAGTCACCGCCTGGCCCGCGGCCGCAAATTACTCCGTGAGCACAGAGTTCACAGGCTTAGGTTCGCTAGAAATTGTGAATCATGGACTCAAGAAGATTGGAATAGGGTTTTGTTCTCTGATGAAGCCAGGATATCTCTGTTCGGTGAAGATCGACGTTGGCGAGTGCTAAGAAGACAACAAGGAGAGCGCTTTGCAAATGCATGTTTCGAAGAAATCACACCTTATGGTGGGGGCTCTGTTATGTTTTGGGCAGGAATAAATTCAATGGAACGTACAGAGTTAGTCTTCATTGAAAACGGCTCACTGACTGGGCATCGATACATAACGGAAGTTCTAATTCCTCATGCACAACCCGCATTGGCCGCTCTAGGTCAAGACTCGATTTTTATGGACGACAATGCTCGCGCCCACCGATCCCGCGATGTTAATGCGTATGTGCAAGTGGTCGGCATTCGTCGTTTGGATCGGCCAGCTCGAAGTCCCGACCTTAATCCCATAGAACATATCTGGGACGTTCTAAAACGGCGTGTGAGATCAGTACGCCTGGCTCCGCAGACCATCAGAGAGCTAAGAACGTATTCCGCAAGCAAGTATCCGGGATATACTCGCTAGCATGCCCAGAAGAATTCAAGCTGTGATTTTAGCTAGAGGAGGTCACACTCGATACTAAACATTTATCTGCTTTTACTTTATTAAAGAAAAACAAACAAAAAAACTTTTTTATTTTTACTTCATGAGCATATGCACTACTAGCGAACATACACTACTAGCGAGGTTTAGCATTATTTCCCATAAATTGTAACAAAATTTTATGAAATACTGATGAAAACGATTATTTTCTTATTAATTTCCAAATTGTGGGGATAAAACTACCTATAATTATCAAACAAAGCAATATTAACATTTGAAATGGTTCATTGCTTAGGTGCCCGTTTTTTTTGCAAATGAGTGTAGTTTAATGTGTTTTAATATTCTGTAATATGTTAGTGTAGCGAAGTGCCTCGTAGCCTTGTCACCTTAATTCTGTGTTAAGATGACCACAATTACGTGGGACAAAACTGGAACTAATAAAAAAATTAGAAACATTGAAAACAAAAAATAAATAAAAAGAGGGTCTTATTTAAACTACACGGTTACCAGTACCTACCATTAGTGTTGTTGTTGTTTTTGCATGTAGATGAATCTGCGAAACATGCTGGACTTAATATAAACATGTAACATCTTTGTACTATCACCGTGTTTCATGCAATAAATAATTTATTATTATTATTTGCAAACGTTCAAAGGCCACGGTGACCACATTCTATCAGGTAAGCAAAATATCAATAATATTAACCTTAAACAGGCGTTTAATAAAATGAAGCCACATAAAATACATACAACACAAATTAGTTCTTACTTTAGCTTTAATAAAATATATTTACTTAACTAAAAAATAACGAAATGTTTTCTTTTCCGCGACACGGCGGCAAGTGTACTTCTCATTACACGTTTGATACAAAACATGCCATGTTTCCTGCTAAGCAATATTAAAGGCACGAAATGAACGTTATTTCACACTGATCATTTTGGAACTCTATGTTATTAAATTTTACGTTCCGTATTAAACAAGAAACGCTTATTAGCTTATCTGTCTGTGATTCCGTCCGTCTGTCTGACTGAAGGTTAGCTGACAAACCCTTAGAACAAGATAGCTGTAATTTGACACAGGTATACAAAATACATAATAAAAACGGTTTTATTTAGCTCACCCCGTTTGTTTTATTTATTATTTATTCTTGGGTCAAATTTAGTAATTCAAATTTCACCCTCTTCCTGTCAACCGATTAATCTGAAATTTTGTATACACTTTGGATTTTGATGACAATACAATTATGTTTATTCATTATCTTTATAAATTCAAGATGGCCGCCGCTACAAAATGGCGGATAATTTATTTATTATTAATCACATCAATATGGGTAACAAATGAAAGGGCTCAACAAACAGAATACAATATACTATAAAAAATTGAAATCCAAGATGGCGGCCGCTACAAAATGACGGCTAACGTAGGTTTTATCAATATGGGTATCAAATGAAAGGTCTCAACAAGCAGAATACAATATACTATAAAAAATTGAAATCCAAGATGGCGGCCTCTAAAAATGGCGGATAACTTAGGTTTTATCAATCCCATCAACATGGGTATCAAATGAAAGGTCTCAACAAGTAGAATACAATTTACTATGCAAAATTGAAATCTAAGATGGCTGCCGCTACCAAATGGCTGATAACAATTTTTTAACAATCCCACCAATATGGGTATCAAATAAAAGGGCTTGACAAGAAGAATACAATGCACCATACAACCTCAATATTTAAGATGGGCGCAGCCACTAAATGGCGTATAATAATAAGATTTAAATTTAGAAATTGAATCTGTAATTTAGGTATCTGATCTGGAAATATTTGTGGGGGCAAAAGTCATGCTACGGTCCAATATTGACGTTTCAAAGGGATTAGTAAATGGCGCTATAGGCTACATCAACGAAATCGTTTGGCCACAATTTCGTCGAACTCAGATGTATGCAACAGATGTACCTTCCATCCGAATTGATTTCGCAAGAGACGGAGTACATCTTATACACCCGAAAGCTATATAGTTTCCAGCTAAGTACAATTACGGGACGGCTGAAAGAAGAATGTTGCCTTTCATACTATCATGGGCTTCTACAATACATAAAATGCAGGGCAGCACTGTGGATCCCGCAGTCGTATACTTAGGTGCGAAACTGTTTGAAGAAGGTCAAGCCTACGTGGCTCTTAGTAGAGTAAGATCTTTGCAGGGACTACGTATAGAGAAGTTGGACTGCAATAAACTAACGGGCAAGAAACCTTGCAATAATGAAGCACTAAATGAATTAAACAGAATGCGAAATAAAAACTAAAAACTAGAAAATAAAAATAGGTAAAAAAACTTTTTAAGTTAAACGGTTTTATGTTAAACATACATTGCAATGTTTAAGATAAATGTACTAAAAACCAAAAAATAATAAAATAGATACAGTCGTGGGAATTATAAACATATGCATAGACTAGACTAAAATAAAACCGTGGGGCACGTCAATTGTCTACAAATTATCGACTTAATGTGCGATAGAAGAATCGTTTAATTCGTCGTTAGGCAGTTGGCCCGCAGACGGTGAGGAAATTACTCACTATTTTCTTGCTCATGGATATTCCAATAGTTATACACTCCATGTAAATAAAAGAAATGTTTCAACTAGTTTATCGTTGGACATTCACACTGCTGGCTGGCGAGGAATCGTTTCACTGCTCGTAGTTTGTCTTTAATCGACAAAACATATGATAAAAGTACTACTCGCTCACCACTATGAAACCGCGAAAACTCGCTTATAATCGAGCTTGCTAGCTTGTTTCCACATTCTAGCCGTACCTATCACACGCCCATCGTTATCGGTTGAACAACTGCCTAATTATAGTGTAACATTACAAAATAAACATTTTAATCAACGATTGTAGACAATTGACGTGCCCCACGGTTTTATTTTAGTCTAGTCTATGCATATGTTTATAATTCCCACGACTGTATCTATTTTATTAATTGTCAATTGTCAACAATCGTTAATTAAAATGTTTATTTTGTAATGTTACACTATACATAATTAGGCAGTTGTTCAACCGATAACGATGGGCGTGTGATAAATAATAAATACATTGTAATAATAATAATTATTGTTGAGCCCTTTCATTTGATACCCATATTGATGTGATTATTAATAAATAAATTATCCGCCATTTTGTAGCGGCGGCCATCTTGAATTTATAATAAAGATAATGAATAAACATAATTGTATTGTCATCAAAATCCAAAGTGTATACAAAATTTCAGATTAATCGGTTGACAGGAAGAGGGTGAAATTTGAATTACTAAATTTGACCCAAGAATAAATAATAAATAAAACAAACGGGGTGAGCTAAATAAAACCGTTTAATAACAAGTGCTTTCTACGGAAGTCCCTCTTAATAATAATATTTTTTCTAATTCTGGTATTAGTTATTACTATTATATTATATAGTATAAAACAAAGTCGCTTTTTCTGTCCCTATGTCCCTTTGTATGCTTAAATCTTCAAAACTACGCAACGGATTTTGATGCGGTTTTGTTGTTTTTTAATAGATAGAGTGATTAAAGAGGAAGGTTTATATGTATAATAACATCCATTAAATAGTGGAGAAATACTGATATTTTTGAGGTTTCTAATGTGATGTCGTATAAAATTACATTTTTTCCACTTACATTGCAAACGCAGGCTGAATCCTACGAGATTTATCAATATAATGTACTAAGTATTGTACACATTGTAAAGGTCTACAGAAAACTCCGCGATGGCATATCTCTATCTCTTATGGATATCCCACAATAACATTTTTATGTCATTTACTTTTTACGACAAATAATGGCTTATTTTCGAAGCAGTTTTAACCAATACAGCATTAATCCTTATCCGATTAAAAACCTTAAATACATTGTTTATTTAATATAGATCTATATGGCCCTTTACAGCATGTGATTTAAATGGAAATTTTCCAAGATATTACAGATATAAAATTGCGGGACGTAGCGTTTGCGGCTGTATCGGCCGGCCGCACACTGGTTCGGATTTTAAAATAGGTGGGCATACAATCTAAGATATCAAATTTGTTTTGGATAGGAAATATAGTGCTAATTAACATTTAGTACTACAATTTTTCCATAAAATGACTCATTCATGCCTAAAAAAATAATGAAAATAAAAAATGTATGGGGGAAAATTTATTTGGTTCAATTTCTCAGTTCAGTATCAAAGTATAAAGGTCTCACCTTATATTTTGACTAGCTGATGCCCGCAGCTCCGCCCGCGTGGAATGTTATTCCCGGTCACAGGGGTATGAAAAATAGATGTTGGCCAATTCTCAGACCTACTCAATATGCTCACAAAATTTCATGAGAATCAGTCAAGCCGTATCGGAGGAGTATGGCAACGAAAACTGTGATACGAGAATTTTATATATTAGATAAGCAACTATGGTCTTTAATACAACGACATATTTTTTTTCCGGGTTTGGGATCCACTATGCTTTAAAGTTCACAGTTTTTCTGTACTTAGTGTATTTAGTATCAGCATTGCACCCGTGCGAAGCAGGGGCGGGTCGCTAGTTAGTTATAATAACGGCAGAAATACAGCATCTGTGAAAATTTCAGCTCTCTAGCTATCACGGTTACTGAGATACAGTCTCATGACGGACAGACAGACAAACGATCGGCGAAGTCTCATAAATAGGGGCCCGTTTTACCCTTTGGGTACGGCACCCTAAACAATTCAAGCGCTTAAAGGCTTGTATATTCGAAGACTCATCTTGGGGTGAACTCTATACTAGGAAATATTCTTTGATCTGATCTGATAAAACTATATTATTGTAAGTTATTAGATACTCTTGCTTTTTTAACGGTTCAAAACACGATTAGGAAAACTTTGTTCGATCTAAATCGCTCTCGAAAAATTTTAAATATTGCAAAAATCTTAACAATAATGTACTTTTTTATATAAATTTATCAGTTTAATGCTCATCAAATTCAAATCCTCAGATTTTATAACAGTATTATAATAATTATATTAGAATCGAATGAAATCCGGCAAAAGCGTACGCTGCAATCCTTCGTTTTGCCTTAGGATTTATCAAGGTCGAAAATACGGAAGCCTTAATAATGTTTCAATATTAGTGTCTAAATGTGCATGATTTTAAGCCAATAAGCCTCTGTGGTAATTTGAGTTGGAGTCTTAGAACATCCATTTTGTCATAACGCTTTACTTCGGGTTTATGTTTAAAATCAAGCACGTTCTATTTATCAAAACAAGCCCAGTAAACGCCACATTTTATTTTCATTCAAAATATGTACATGTTTACAAAAATAAAGAAAATAAGCGTCGTTAGGGAAACAGAAAGTACGCAATAGGGTTTTCCTTCCGCATCACATTAATACGTAATGTGGAAGCTTTTTACCGGTCTACGTATTGTGTTGGAATAACTTTAAGGAATATAAAAATAACTTCAGATTTAAGTAAATAAAGAATATTATAGTCTAGTACCTAGTCAGTGTGGTATGATATGGGTGTAAGGTGACGTGTCGTGCGGTCTTTGACGGGTAAGTTCAAGGCGTCATTCACGCGAAATATCTATACTACAAATAAATAAAATTGGAGTGTCTGTTTGTAATATTAAAATAACCGCTTTCTACTACATGCATATGAATGTATATACGGTACACATACCAAATATATATTTTTTAAATTTTTGTCTGTCTGTCTGTTTGTTCCGGCTAATCTCTGGAACGGCTGGACCGATTTGGACGGGACTTTCACTGGCAGATAGCTTATGTAATAAGGAGGAACACATGCTACTTTTATTTTAGAAAAAATCTTTTATCAAAAAAAAAACCAAACGAACAAATTTTTTTTATTACATTCCACACGGACGAAGTCGCGGGCACAGCTAGTCTTAGATAATATTGAAATCATAATCTATACATATAATAAAATGATAGAAAAGTCAAAACTGTACATTGGAAATATTTTAAAAAAAAATACTCGCTGGGTGTTCAACATAATATACCAAAGCCGAAAATATAGTTAGAATTTTTTTTGTCTGTTTGTCTGTTTGATTTGCTTTGTCCGGGAGGATCTCGAAAAGTACTCAATAGATTTGATTCAAATTTTGCACAAATATTAACTAGGGGTAGAGTCTTCAAATAGGCTTTATATTATCACGCTACATATCCTAGGGGCTAAGCAGAGAGCAATCAAATTGGCATTATAACATAATTTTCACGCGTACGAAGTCGCGGGCAACAGCTAGTTTTAATATAAAATATTACGGTTATGATACCAGAAGAAACAGTCGTTATAGTCTTGGTCACGTAGTAAATGTTAACCCACAACTGAAATTGGTATTTCAACTATGATGTAAGTGGTAGGTACACTACATTAATACGAAAAACTTAATTCCGAAAGTCACAATCACGAATTTCATAAGTCCGAATGATTCGAAATCCCGAAAGTAAAAAATCTGATTTTTCATAAATCCTTTTTATTAAAAGTCATAATTTCGAATGTTTACAATTCCGACTGTCAGAACGCCGAATTTCAAGAAACCGAACCGTTCAATTCCGAATCATTAAAAATCCGCCATATTATAAATACGAACTCCGCCCTCCACTGGCGCAGCCGCGATCGTCTTACATGGCTACGGCAGCAGCCTGTCCGGCGATAGCTTCAGCTGTGGTGCCCGTGATAGCGCCACAATCTATCCTGAATCAGAAGAAAGGGTCAGTCGCAAGTGCAGCAGCCGGCATTATTCAGCCCTGTAATAGTGAGGTGTGGCAGGTTGCTGGTGACAAAAAGAAAAAGAAGAAGGCTGCTAGGAAAGAGAAAAAAGAAGTAGCCAAGGCTGCTGCAGCGAAGGAGACACAGAGGCTTCGTGCACCTCGCTCTGCGGCTGTTGTTATTACTCTGACGACAGAGGCGGCAGTGCGAGGAGTAAATTATTCTGAAGTCTTGAAAAAAGCCAAAGAAAATTTAGACCTCAAGGCTCTTGGCATAGAGGGCGTTCGGTGCAAATCCACTCGGACAGGGGCTCGTCTTCTTGAGATCCCCGGTGTTGCGAGTGGTCCCAAAGCAGATGCACTCGCAGTTAAACTGAGGGAGTCATTAGAGGCAGCTGACGTCCGAGTGTACAGGCCCACAAAATGTGCTGACATGCGCATTATGGGTTTGGACGATTCCGTCACGACGGAGGAGATAATCACTACCGTGGCTGAAGTCGGCAACTGCCCCACCGACCAAATAAAGGCTGGAACGATAAGTTTCGGCCTTGGTGGTATGGGAACGGCAATTGTCAGCTGCCCAATAGCCGCGGCTCAAAAGGTTGCCGACGGCCGAGGCTTTTTAGTGGGTGGCTTTTTAAAGGCCCAGGTGAAACTACTGCAACCCCTCCCGACAAGGTGCTTCCGGTGTATGACTGTGGGGCATGTAGGGGTCATGTGCACGGCTGAGTTTACTATAGGAGATTGGTGCTTCCGTTGTGCTCAGTCCGGTCACAAAGCCGCTGGCTGCAGTGCACCACTGCACTGTTTTAAATGTGCAGCAGCTGATAAACCAGCCGGACACCGAGTTGGTACAAAGGCTTGTGACTCTTATTGGTCAAACCCAGGGGGCCGTCCTGAAAGAATGAAACGAGTTGCAGGAACTCAACGGCACGGTTCGCGGCGGGGGACGGAGATGGACACCCAATAATGGATTCACATCTTCGCATCCTGCAAGCGAACATAAACCACTGCGTCACTGCTAAGGACATTCTTCTCCAGAGCATGGCGCAGTGGTCTATTAATATTGGGGCTGTCGCTGAGCCCTACGTCAACGTTCCACCTGGAAATGCCTGGGTGTTTTTTTTTTTTTTTTATACCACTAAGGTGGCAGACAAGCATACGGCCCACCAGGAGGACTGGTGGTCACCGCAGCCTATGAACGTTTGCAACACCAGAGGCGCCACACTCGCGCTGCCGACCCTGTAAAAACCTTCTTAGACCCCTTTTGAAGAACCCCATACTGTAGGCGTGGTGTCACTAGATGGCTTAGCAGCCGTCGTGTGTGGTACTGCCGCTGGCAACTCCCCGCCTACAGTAATTGCAAGGGGACTAGGCTGTGTAGCGGCGGTTACAGAAGGGGTGGCGGTCGTGTACGTCTATTGTCCTCCGAGTCGACCGAGTTTTTTTTTTCTTTTTATACCACTAGAGTGGCAGACAGGCATACGGCCCCCCCAGATGTACCGGTGGTCACCGCAGCCTATGGACGTTTGCAACACCAGAGGCGCCACAAGCGCGCTGCCGACTCTTTAAAAACCTTCTAAGTCCCCTTTTGAAGAACCCCATACTGTAGGCGTCCGGGAAAACCGAAGCAGGGAGATCATTCCACAACCTAAGCGTACGCGGAAGAAAGCCTCTATTAGATCTCACCGTGCTCGAGCGCTCGGGACGCAACGTGTGAGGATGAACACCCTGTCTATGGCGAGCGGTGCGATGATAGAATGTAGCCGTAGGCATCATATCAAACAATTCTTCAGTCTCTCCTGTCACTAAGAGGTTCCACACCACCTGCAAGTATGGGATCGTTGACAACTCTCATAGCTCGCCTTTGCTTCTCTGCCTGCTGCCCTGCTGACCGAGTATGATGACTGGCTTGTTCAGTTGACTGGGAACGTCGATGCTTGCCGTCCGTACCCTGTGTTGGTGCTCGGGGACTTTAACGTCTGGTCTGTGACGTGGGGTTCACGAGTAACTAATGCAAGGGGCAGGTTGGTTGAGAACTGAGCCGTGACATCTGGCCTAGTTCTATTAAATCGGGGTTCTGTTGACACTTGGGTGCGGTCATGGGGTAGCTCCATCTTAGATCTCTCGTTTGGGAGCCCCGAAATTGCTCTTCGTGCTCAGGACTGGCGTGTCCTGACAGGGTTGGAGGTGATGTCCGACCACAGGTACATTCGGTTCAGGATCTCCCCCTTGATCTCTGCTGCGCCTATTCGAGCGGTTCCACCCGAGCCGCGTTGGGCGCTGAAGCATCTGAACCGAGAACTACTCCAGGAAGCCTCCATTGTACAGGCTTGGGTCTCTTGGCCGGAAAGACCTGTTGACGTGGATGTCGAGGCAGAATGGTTCCGGGAGGTCCTCAACCCAGGTCTGCAAGGCGCCAAGTATGCTGGTGGTCACCGGAGATCGCACGTCACAGGCAAGCCTGTGTAGTCGCGCGACGCCGGTACTCTAGGTTCCGCAGAAGACGTCGTCGCCCAGATGATGCGACAGCCCGAGAGGCGGAACTTCTCGAAGGATACAGGCTAGCCAGACGTACCCTCCAAGCGGTGATTAAGCAAGCCTGCACCGTATACAGCGGGAGCCAACGTCTGAGTGCCATCACTGCTTAGGCTGCTCAGAGGATACGGCGCTCCATACACTGGCATATTGCCCAGAGTGGACGGAGCAACGACGCGGCCTCGTAGTGGCTTTAGAATTGGGCAACCTCACGCTGCAGGCTATGGTTTTGGCCATGGTGAGCAGCGATGCGGCATGGAACTCCGCCACCTCGTTTTGCGAAGTGGTGATAAGCGCAAAAGAAGTGGCGGAGAAGGAACGGGAGAGAAACAGTTCTCTCCCGTGCCGCAGAAGACGCACTGGGCGCTGGAGATCCCAGAACGATCACCGTCCCCCATAAGCGTGAGCTTGTGGGGGACACTACGAGCTAGTTATCGCCCCAGCAGAATCAGGCTCAAGGTGGTGGCGCGTGGTGACCTAGCACGTCGCCGATACCTGGCGACTGGGGCTGGTCAGGATCCCTGGGATTTCCTTTCGAGGGTACACCAGGTTTCCTGACTAAATACAGCCAAGAGAGAAAAAAAAAAAGGCAATCTGCTGACTAGAACGTAATGAGAAAATTTGTTATTTAGATCTAAATCTACAGATAAAGAATATTGTATGAATCGATAAGCGCTCGTGGCCTCGCGGACTCAGTGTTCTGTAAACGATCACTGCAATAAGCAACATTTACTATGGCCGGTCCTTGGATGGGGACCACCCATGTGACCACTATGTGACATTTATTTGAGCGTTTCTATGCATCAGAAGGCACGCTAAACCGTTAGTCCCGGTTGCCACTAAAATGGCAGCCGTTAAGCCAAGTTGAAGTCCTTTATAGGGTGGCTTGAAAAATTTCAACAGCGGGCAGTCACAACCTGCGCCTGTCCATTTCAACACACAATACGGCTCACAACCTATTAAGTGAGACAAAATCTGATAGATAAAATGTGGGCATACAATATGCCTCTACCTACGCCTTCGGGGATAAAGGCATGACTATATGTATGTATGTAAATCGATAAGTTCGGTTCGGAGAATAGCATGCATGCAAGCCTTCCATGCTTCTACATTCCTGTCATTTGCCAGTGTTTAAGAACGTACAACCTTTATAGCATTTTGTCCCTTATAACTGACGACTTGCTTATAATTTCAAGCTGCCCGCATAGACTACAACTTGGCTTAACAAACAACTGCTATGTTACTGCACACCGGCATCCGGAACTAATAAAAACCATCTGTAGCACGAAAACGCTTGCAAATGGAATTGTCCTATTGGTCATCATAATATGAAAACCAGCCAAAGCAAAAAGTGCTTAACGCAATGATCGTTTACGGAGTCAACGGGCTACGAGCGCTTCATTTTAATATGTTACACATACTCGCTTTCGCATTCATAACATAAATTAAAATAATAGTAATATGATCCAGTGTGTGCAGCCCTAATATCTCTCCATACAAATTTTCAATTAATGTTCACTAATAGTTTAACTGATAACTATTGTGTACGGGTTGCCTTTAACCAAATGGAGGGTGGTAATTTGGTGGCTGAATTTCATGTCGAGTTAACTACGAATCTATTATATTTCATATTGTTTTGGGAAACTACTTAATTACAGGCACGACTAAGGTCTGAATCTACTGAAAATAAATACTTTGAGCTATAACAAACATCATCAAATCAAAAAAAAAACCCCGACTCACAAAAAAAGAACAATAAAAAACCTGTAAAAAGTAAAAAAATAACTGTTATATTATGACCTATCTACCCTAAGTATTAAACCTTTATTATTATTGGTAGCTATATTATTTAGGTATTCATATTTTAACTAACAGTTGGTCTCGTCGGGGGGACCGCTATATACCTAAACAGAGACAGACGTACGATTAGGTTATGATTAGGTGAGCGGTCGAGTCGTTAAGCCAAGTTGAAGGCTTTATTTCAACAGCAGGCAGTCACAACCTGCGCCTGTCCATTTAAACACGGCAATACGGCTCACAACGTATTACGTGGGACAAATTATAAAAAAAAGGTGTAATGTGGGTATATAATATGCCTATGCCTACCCCTTCGGGGATAAACGCATGATGATGAACATGGTTACAGAATTAGAAATACATTCCACTCCTCATGTCTTTCGAATGGCTAAACCGATTTTTATAAAACTTGCGGTATCGTGATGTATAAGTTATGACCTTTCATTTGATACCCAACACGAGTATATTTGAACACATTCAATGTTTCATCACCACTTTCACCCCTCATTTCTTTGAAATGGCTTAACCGATTTTTATAAAATATAGCTAAGAACACTCTCCCCCTTCCGAGGGCTTACCCGGGGCTCCCAACCGTAGGCATTAGGTAGGATACGCGTGGGTTTTAGTCGGTAGGAGTTCGGCATAGCATCCATGTAGGATTTTCCTCACGTTACCCATCTTTCAAACAAATGAAACAGAATCAAAATCGGTTCATCCGTTTGGGAGCTACGATGCCACTGACAGACTTACAAACACACACACACACACATGCCCACACACACGTCAAACTTATAACACCCCGTCCGGGTTTCCGTCGGGGTTAATAAGCCATTCCAGCCTGAGGTAGTGCTGGACGTAAGCTTCTCCCAATTCACATCATAACAGACGGTCCTGGACCTTCCACAGACAGTCTCTCTCTGCAAACTATTATAGTTCATTGATCCATCTGGCTGGTGGAAATTCTACTAAATATTACAATACATACATACATACATATGGTCACGCCTTTATTCCCGAAGGGGTAGGCAGAGGTATATTATATGCCCACATTTCACCTTTGTATAATTTTTCCCACGTAATAGGTGGTGAGCCGCCTATTGCCGTGTTTAAATGGACAGGCGCAGGTTGTAACTGCCTGCTGTTGAAATAAAGCCTTCAACTTAGCTTAATGACTGCCATTTTACTGGCAACCGGGACCAATGGCTCAACGTGCCTTCCGAAGCACAGAAACGCTCAAATAAATGTCACAAAGTGATCACATGGATGGTCACCCATCCATGGACCGGACATAGTGAAAGTTGCTTACTGCAGTGATCGTTTACAGAACACTGAGTCCGCGGGGCCACGAGCGCTTCAAATTAATGTATACCCATCAATGTATATTGTATACCCATCATAGACATTTTCTTTTTTGTAATATACCTACATGGGATCTTTAAGAAATTACATTTAATATAACAGTAACGCTATCGCGTTGTGTGTTAGTGTTTAGTAAACATCTGGCACTGTAGCAATTTTTTCGGCGAGCTTTTACGACGCTCGGCGGATTTTCTTTACGATAGCAATAATCATAACACAGACATATATGTATAGAAAAAAATATTGTTTCTAATAAAAAGAGTTTAAGAAAAGCTCAAAAAAAATCTTCGTAGTCGAAATAAGAAATTTAATCTGGTTCTAAAATCTCTTTAATAAGTCTGGTATTGTAGCAGCAATTATTAATCAGATTGTTTGACAGATTTAAGAAAATCTCATTAAAAATTTGCGTGAAACCAAAACCCTCGTTACGAACGGTAATCAATCGTTTGAATTTATGATACAGACGAGATAGGTATTTGGAAGATTTCAAATACCCGGCGCGAAAGAAATTGATGATAGAATAAAACTAGTAAATTTCAAGGATGTTTTTCTTCATCCTAACCTAAAAACTATACCAAGCCAAACAAGTGACACTGCAAAGGCTTAGGCGAGGCCGTGGTGGTAGACAAAGTCTTCTGAGAAACCTGGGACATCCTTCCGAGGAAGTTACCTGGGGCGCTCGATCAACGATTAGGACGTGTGAGTTTAGTCGGTTCGAGTCTAGCATGATCGCCATGGCTATTAACAAAAACATAAAAAAGTAGTCTTTGCATTTTTCCACAGATAGTTTGATCTTTTAGATATTTAATAGATATTCATAAAATATTATCTAGAACATCCAAAATAAGCACTCAAAAGCAAAATCCACAGGCGCACTTTTTCAAATGCTAAATCACTCTCAATATTTCACTCGTCGCTTTTTATGAAACCAATGAAAGAGGATTAATGGACATTTTGCGTGACCGTTGTATTTAGTTAGTTGGCGCTTTTTAGAAATGGCGAACAGTCTGATCACCTAATCGATAACAGGATCAGTATAAGCTTCATTGAAGTTGAAATAAAAATAAACGCCTAAATCCCCGATGAGGTAGGCCGGGGTATAGTATAAGGCCACATTTCACTTTATAGATTTTCCCACTTGGCAAGCCTATTGCTGTGGAGGAATGGATAGGCGCAGGATGAGACGACCCACTGTTGAAGTTTTTCAAGCCACTTATTGGGCATTACATTGGGCTAACGACTGTCATTTTAGGCTTAACGTGTCTTTTGAAGCACTGAACTGGTAGTAAATGAATGTATCACAAAGCGGTCAGTAGTCCGTGTGAAAACTATTACAATCAACATTATAATTTCTGCTGATTTGACGCCCACTGCTGGATATCGGCTTCCACCAAAGATCGACATCGAGCAATAAAAAGCCCGCTGGAAGGCGTCAGATCGCTTTGCAGAAATTCTTTATTTGTTGAACATAGTTATAAAGACATGCATGATTTTTACATAGGTATTATGGAATCATATGTTTCGCCAGTTCTTGGCGTACAAATTAAGTAATAAGTTAACCCACTCATCGTTTTCAGGTTCTCTCCTTCATAAATGTCTTCTCGACAGTCAAAGAATACCATTCTTTATTATTTTATTTTCCAAAAATGCAGCTCACACAAACCTAATCAGATCGTTTCTGGGATATCTGCTCGCTTTTTACAAAATGTACGTTCGGTCGTTCAAGCAGAGTATTCGTTAAGCCGAATATGGTTAGAACGGAGATAAACTGCGATTCTCTGCAGACAAATATCGCTGAGCTGTATATCCAATGATCGTCTGACATTGAGAGAATGGGTTTATGATGGTGGTCGAGATATAAAAAGAAATAAGAATTTGGCATGACGCCAAACTTGTTTAAGCAGAAAATAATATTTACTATAAGATAAGATAAGATAAGATAAGATAATTCTTTATTTGTTGAACATAGTTTGGTATAAAAAACATGCATGATGTTATTACATATATTGTATCATATGTTCTGCCAGTTTTTGGCATACAAATTCAGCGATGATTTTAACCACCGCTAATAAGGTTGTTAATGTTAATAAGATTAATATTACATTATTTCACTAGGAGTCAAGGGAGTCAACTCTCTTAGCATCAAATGCGAACACCTGGGCGAATTTTGCTAGATGAAAAAGCGCTATACGCCAGACAAAGACAACGTGTATGTCTATAATCCTGTGATCGTCTTTCTGGAACGCAATTTAAATTTTAGGTTTGACATTGGTTTTTGTCATTAATGACGGCCATTTGACATCCGCCATTTCACTTTCATTGTGATAATTCTATTAATTGATACCTATTTCTTATTTTGTGATAACTAAAGTGCTATTTTTTTCAGTATTGCATATTTCTCTATATGTAAAACCGTTATATTGCGATATTCCGATCCGCTTTATTACTTGCCTAACCTACATTTTCGTTACCTCCCCATTTTCAATTTTGTGTTAATTATCTTTGAATTGTTTGTATAATGACCAACACAGAATTACAACGAAAATGTGCAAAATGTCATACTACTGCTGGCAATGACGAAACTGCGAACTTACGATTCCACAGATTTCCTCTACCTGGAAAAGATGGATCTGTGAGGTAAGTTTTTTTACCGGTTTTCACAGGAATACTTATTTATGTAGGTGTGTGTGTTTGTAAAACTAATATCATTACATTAATTAGGGTTATACAAGAAACATATAAAATTATAACTAGGTACTTAAAAATAAATAAAAACTAACTACCTACCTATCAATATAATAAACTTGGTGGCTTAACTTTAGATTATCCGCCATTGAGGTAATTATTGCAATACTAGCTGATGCCTACCTTTATAATTAATTTCATCACAAAAAACGACTTGTAGTGACCTTGCGTAACTACATTTCATAATCTATCATACGCATCTTTTAGTACAGCTTTAGCAACACATTGTAAATCATTTGACGAGTTCCTTATTGATATAAATCTAATTTATTATTTCAGAACACGTGTATGGGCCGAATACTGTTTTCCAGATGAAAACTGGTCTACTGAGGAATCAGTTAGAAATTTAAGCAAACAGCATAAGGTGTTATGCAGTAAACACTTTGATGACAGTTCATATACCAGCAGTTCCAGGACACGATTGAACAAATTTGCTATCCCAGTTGGAACAGAAAATATAATGTGGCGGTTACGTCAGGAAGAATGTTCAACTTCAAGTGAAACTGTCATATCCAATGACTCAGAGGTGAAACTCCAAGTGGATTCATTTCAAAATGAACCGTGCGTTACACCTCTATCTGCTGAATGCAAGGTATGTTTAATAAAGTTTTAGGCATAGAAGTTTTAGATAGAGAATAGAACTCTATATATAATTCATACTCCAAGCGGGTTATGGAGCGAGCTTTGTTTGGATTTTCTTAGAAGATTGAAATTTGAAATGAAGTCATATGACAAAGATCTAAGGTTACCGACATAGCCTGCAGAATAACCACTTTTCATTTCCCCTTTATAACTTTTTACCTGCACACATTTTTATTGGAAACCTATATTTTTACTCATAAAAGACCTAAACGAACAAATCTAAATAAGTGTCAACATATTACAAGGGTTGTGAAACATCTTGGATTGCTCAATGAATTTCCCAAATCAAAGAGCATGCTAGGCCATCGGTCCAGTTGTTATAGAAATATCTATGGCAGTCGTTGAATGGGAATTTGGTGAAATGGCTCCATACAGGACTGATCACCAGTTTGGTTAAACGGCGTCATTGCTAGAATTAGTAGTATTAGTGATATTATTAAAACAGGGATATTGTATCAGAATCTAAATTTAGGGATTCAAGCCATACTCAAATTCCTGCAGGTTTTAATAAATGCATTTTATCATTTCCAGGTACCACAGACTGGCAGAGGAATTTTAAGGGAACTGGATTTAAAGAGATCTGCAGAATTAACCCCAAGAAAACGGAAACTATATTTAAGGTGTAGAAAAAATTTGAGAGAGATTATGAGATTAAGGAAAAGAAGTAAGAATCATCAAATTTTACCTAAATTACTAGCAAATGAAAATGTTCAAAATTTAATGAACAAGAACATATCTGGATCATTTGCCCTACTATTACAAAGTCAACTAAAGAATACCTCAAGAAAACTAACTGGACATAGGTGGAGCATAGAGGACAAAGTTATGGCATTAAGCATATACAAAAAATCAACTGCATGCTACAGATTACTCAGGCGCCTGTTTTGTTTGCCTAGTGAAGGTACTCTAAAGGCTCTTTTAAATAGGATGCCCATGAAATGTGGTATAAACATCCAAATATTTGAAACCGTAATAGCATAACACAAAATCGGGAACCTGAAGAAAATTTGTGTATTTTGGCATTTGATGAAATGTCTATACGCAAAAATTTGTCATATAACACCAAACAAGATGTAATTGATGGTTATCAAGATCACGGTAATCAAGGCAGAACTATGGAGCCAGCAACACATGCGCTGGTATTTATGGCCATTGGCATTCGAAAGAAATGGAAACAACCACTAGCTTTTTACTTTTCTGGTGATTGTGTCACTGCAGAGCTTAGACCATATAACACGGGACTAGCCTTTGCGAACCACCGCATACAAAAATATTCTGCCAGTTTTCATACAAGTGAAGGGGGAAACACAAAGACATATAAAATTTCATTGCATTTAAAAATGTATTAATCGACAAACGCGTAATGGCTGTTGTGTGTTAATTGTTATTGTACAGTCAACTACAATGTAATGTACTAGTTTAATCATATAAAATGATGTACTGATGTACAGGCTTTTCATAAAGCCAAAAGACCAAATGGTCATGTGCAACGGCAGAAAACAATGCTTAAGTAAGGCGCATCCTGTGGTTAGATGATCTAAGCTGCAGACCGATTATCAGCTCTCATCAAAGAGGTTTGTGTTCCTTATATTATAGAGACGTAAAACGTAATAATTGCACCCTATTACCTAATATTGCACTCTTAATAGAAAGAGGTATTTTTTAAATTGATGCAGTTGTTTTAGAGTTCATTAATGCTGGGCTTTTAGTTACAATAGTAGGCAGCATCTGTGTCGTGGCGGTGGTGCACGCGACTGCCACGCAGGAGGCATGGGTTCGATTCCTGCTCAGTGTAAATATTTGTGTGCATGAATATTTCTACTTGTATTGGTCAGGGTACTACCGTGCCTCGGAGAGCACATTAAACCATCTGTCTCGATTGTCATAGAAACATCTAGCGCAGTGGTTATGAGAGAAATGGCTCATATACTAGAGCTGATCACCCGTTAGGTGAATAATTGTGTCCCCACTGGAAGTACTGTAGTACTTTTTAATTCAAATAACTACCTATCTATATTTCAGGTGCTAGAAGGAAGCTTCCAGCCTGGTTTGAGTATTGTGGCTACTGTCTGTGACAACTTTGGAGTTAATGTCAAAGCCCTAATTTCACTTGGTTCCTCAGTAGCTGAACCATATTTTGATTTCAACGGCCACGAAATAGTCACCATTATGGATCCACCGCACCTTATAAAATGTTTTCGGAACAACTTTTTAAAATATAATATAGAATGTTCTCAAGTACTATATAATGATGGGAAACCAGTAACAGGTAATTTTTACAGTTATCGCTTGTACGGTCAGCCTCATAAGTAGTTGTAACAATACTGTTATAAATAGAGTGTATACTTATAGAAAAATTGTTACATACAAGTTGTAGGCGATAGAAATAAAACGAAAAGAACTTTTAGGAAAATCAGATGAGCGGTCGCGGGTAGGTACAGGCGGGGGGCGGGGGGCGGGGGGCGGGCACCAGGCAGCGTATACAGCGGCACCAGTCGGTGGCGCGGGTACTGCGGCTACTGGCGCATGGCGCCTCGACCGCCGCGTTTATTGACGAGGCACGTACAGAGGCACGTAATAATGTAAGTACAAGTAGTAAACCAGTTCATAGGTTCCAAAATAAAACTAAATCAAAGGATTCACAGGGAATGAAATTGACAATAAAATATATTGATAGTACGTCACTTACACGAAATTTCAATAGTGTATATCTACATATGAGGCTGACTGTACTGTGAACTACTGTGACTGTGATAATAAAGACAAAAAAAACACAGTTAAAAATAATTTTGTTTATGTTACAGGTATAGCAAAGTGGTTCTATGAAAAAGATAATGCTAACCCTAATTTTGTGTTTGCTCCTGCATTAACTAAACAACATGTAGAACCTAATTTCAAGCAAAAAATGAAAGTTAGATTAGCAGCCCAAGTATTAAGTCACTCGGTGGCAGTAGGAATGCTCGCAAAAATCGCCAATAGTAAGATATCTTTATTTATTTTTAGTCTTTTGCTGACATTGTTTAAGAACAGGAGGTAATGAATATCTGTCAAGACTACTGTATATCCCTTTTTGTCAGAACTCCCCATCAAACACCAATAAACTGGCTGAATTTTTGAGACGAGTCAGTAAACGAGTAAAGTCTGAAAGAGAGTGTCGGTGTTAAAGTAAGGAAGGGCATGCTACGATGGTTCGGGCATGTGGAACGAATGGGAGATGAAAGAATGACAAAACAGATATACAACGCGAAAGTGGATGGACGTAGGAGTCGGGGAAGGCCACGACACACCTACCACGACCAAATTAATCATGTGTTAGTGGAGGGTGGTGTCAAGAGCCGTAGGAACCGACGTGCATGCATGAAAAGAAAAATGAAAGTTGAAGAGGCGAGTGAGGTGTGTATGGACCGTGCCGTGTGGCGCTCGGTTCTTTCTGCCTACCCCGCAAGGGATTTGGCGTGAAGATAGTATAGTATAGTATAGTCAGTAAACCTTAACGAGGTTAAGGTCATAGGAGGATATTGTTAATATTCAATGGACGGGATCTATGATCAGAATAAAAAGATTAAGTTTCATAACCGAAATTTTTGCACTGAGCCTTGATTATTTTTCTAGAAAAGTAGCCCAAGTTTCACATTTTCATAAACTTTCACATTTATAATATTAGTAGGATACCGGGTAAACATTCATTAAATAATTATTATTTTAACATTACTAATAGATACCGCAATTGTATTTTTTTGTATAGAGTCTGATAAAATGTATTAAGATCCTTATTTTATACTTTACTTTCAGATGAACTTCCGCAAGCAGCTGCCGCGACAGCTATGCTAGTCGGCAAAATGGACCAATTGTTTGATGCATTGAATGGAGACACGCCCGACTTGAAAAGAGGAAAAAAATACCTCACTAACTTGACTCAAAGGAGCCCACACCTGAATTATTTCAAAGAAATGAAAGTATTGTTCCAAAATATGACATTTTTAGGTGCCAGGTCCAAGCCGCCATCGATAGATGGGTTTTTAAGAACCCTGAATGCCGTGGAGCGACTTTTTTACAATATGAAGACATTACAAATAGGAAGTGTATCAACAAGGCGGCTCAATCAAGATCCACTCGAAAATTGTTTCGGGTGCATCTGCAGCAACTGTGGATGCAATGCTAATCCCAACAGCATAAAATTTGTTGCAGCACTCAAACGGCAATGATTAGCAATTTATTGTATACAAGTAAAAATAAAAATTGTGAAGACGACGATAATACTATTTTAAATAATTTAAAGTCGTTTTTGACACAAAATATTGCTGAACAGTCATCAAATACAAGTAATATCGGACAATCCTATAGTTTAATGTATGATGTTGAAGCTACAGTAACTGCTATGCCTCAGTGTTCTGGTGAAATACAAGCTTGTGCATATGTGTGTGGGTTTATGTTAAATAAACTAGCAACCAAGTGCAATCAATGCCAAACTGCAATGCTTGCAGACCAGAATACAGAGGTTAGCCACTTATTCACCAGTTTTAAAGAATACGAAAGTATGCGCGCTAGTTTAATATATGTTAATAATAATTTTGTGAAAACTGTCGAGAGTGCTGCAACAATTGTGAATAAATATTTGAACGAGCATGGTTGTGACGTGTCATTGAGAAAGACCTTAGAAGGAAAATTGAAAGAGCAAATAAATTTCGAGTGGTTGCTTGATTGCGCTGAGCATTATAATGATAATAAAATTTTCATAATTATGTCTACCATAAGTATATGCTTAAAAAGGTATTGTGTTTTGCAGAATAGGCAGTACACAGAAGAAGCATCAAAAAAGGCGCTGAAGCGGAAAATAAATATACTGCAAAATGTTTAATTTCATCAAAATCCGTTCAGTTGTTTAGGATGTAAAGCGTAACAGACAGAGTTACTTTCGCATTAAGTATTCATTAAACTTTACTGATATTGAAATATATGTTTTTATTGACCTTGAAATATGTATTTTCTTTTATAAACATACTAGCTGATGCCCGCAGCTTCGCCCGCGCCGACTAATGTATCTCTGTACCAAATTTCAGCCAGATCCGTTCAGTCATTTGAGCGTGAAAGAGTAAAAAACATCCACACTCACAGACTTTCGCATTTATAATATTAGTAAGAAGTAAGACCTTTGACAAATGATCAGAAGAATGGTCTTACTCAAAATCATAAAAATGGACAATTTTTATGATTTTGAGTAAGATCATTCTTCTGATCATTCGAAAGCTTCATAAGGATTCTGTAATAGCACGTTTAAAACTCGCGCCAAATGTATTAGTTCCTGGGCATAAAATGGAGGCGCTAGCGTGCTCCGTGTTGGCATTTTTTTTGTTAGGAAGTTGTACTTCTTTCCGTAGGATAAAAGTGTTCTGTGATAGTTTGGTATAAAAAACATGCATGATGTTATTACATATATGGTATCATATGTTCTGCCAGTTTTTGGCATACAAATTCAGCGATGATTTTAACCACCGCTAATAAGGTTGTTAATGTTAATAAGATTAATATTACATTATTTCACTAGGAGTCAAAAATTGTAAACATTCAAAATAAAATAAAATAAATTAAGAATAATGTCAAAGACTAATAATAATAACTAAAAATTCTACTAATTGATTAATGTTGAATTGAGTACATTTTTTTACAATTTTTCCTAAAATACAATTATTTAAGTTAAGTACAGTGTCAGATATCCTATAACTAAATCATAATATTATACACTGATTCAATAAAAATAAAATTAAAATAATCAATCTCGAGTAGGTTATGTCAATTATATTGTTTTCATGACAATTATTTCCACAATTTTGTTACTATAGGTGATATCAGACATAGTTCCTACTGCACCATATTTTTACAATTTATCGGTTAGATACTGTGTAATTGAATAGTATGCTTTCTGCAGAAGCAAGTCTAGAAGTTGTTTTTTAAATTTGTTAATATTTTCTAATTGTAAAACAGATTTCGGCAACTTATTATATATTCTTGGTGCCATTCCTATTATATTAGTACTAAATATAGTCTTTACATGTCTTACAATTCGAATTTTATGACACTGCCGTGGGTTAGACAGTTTGTCGTACAAATGCATATTACCCCTGACAAACATGATCACTTCAAATATATACAAGGAAGGCAATGTCAGAAGACGTAAGTTCTGATAATATGGCTTACAGCTTTCAGTAGTTCTGATACCACAGATTGCTCTCACGCATTTCTTTTGGGCTTTGAAGACTCTTTCTCTGTCTGAGCCGTTCCCCCAAAAGATTATGCCATATCGCAAACTGGTTGAAACATAGGCATTATATGCAGTAACCACAGTTTGCATACTAGCTACTTTGGATAATTTATACAATGCAAATGAGTATTGGCTAAGTCGTTTGCATACGTTGTCTATGTGACTGCGCCAAGTCATATTACTATCCATGTCAATTCCTAAAAATTTTTTATTATTTGTCTCGAGAATATTTTTGTTCCTGTAACTTATCTGAGGTACGGTATGGCTCGTTTTTTGTTGAAACAACATTAATGTCGTTTTTTCGAAGTTAAGCTTCAAATTATTAACCGTAAGCCATTCTACTAGTGTTACGAGACAGTCATTGATATCTTTTTCAAAATCAACCTCATCTCTTGCACTGAACAGTACTGTGCTATCATCTGCAAACAGTATCATGGGATGACGAACATATCTGGGCATTTCGTTAATGTACACTAGAAATAAAAGTGGTCCCAACACACTACCCTGCGGTACACCATACTTAGATATCCGTTGTGATGAGGTGTAAGTGGTTTCTGTTTTCCTGTGGGTATTGACATTAGTAACAACAGTTACCTGTTTCCTGTTACACAAGAACGATTCGATTAATTTTGATGCATTACCTCTTACACCCCAATATTCTAGCTTCTTTAATAATATTTGATGGTCTACATGGTCAAATGCTCTACTCATGTCCATGAACAAAGCGACAACTGGATTTCGTTTGTCTACATTTTTCATAACTTCAGACACAAGTTTATAGAAAGCCATGTTAATAGTTCTTTTCTTTCTGAAACCGTACTGTTCGTCAGCGAATAGGTTATTACGCTCAAAGAATGCATACAGAGAGTTATAAATTACTTTTTCTATGATTTTGGAAAAGACAGGGATAAGCGCAATAGGTCGATAATTGGCAATATCTTGTTTATTACCTTTTTTTAGTATAGGCTTAATAATTGTAAATTTTAGTTTTTCTGGAAATATCCCGTCTATTATACATAGATTTATAATATAAGCAAGCATCGGCGCCACATTATGTGACACTGTTTTTATCACTTTTGTAGTTATGTCGTCGTATCCAGAGCTATTTGTATTGTTTAGAGAGTTTATAATTGTCACAATGTCATTGGGTATCACTGGATTTATAAATAAAGATTGGGGAATTGTATTTATTGTAAAATTTTTATTGTTATTATTTGTACATGTACCTTTAAGTGTACATTGTATTTGGTCAATAAAATGATTATTAAATACCTGCGCAATCGCACCAGGGTCCGTTATTACTTTATCGTCAATTTTAATGCTCGAAATATATTGATTTGATAGGCATGGTTTGGTTTTCTTGATCACTTGCCAAGTAGCCTTTGTTTTATTATAAGCATTAGTTATGTGATGATTATTTTGTGATCTTTGTGTTAATTTAATTATCTTTTTTAATCTCAGTGAATATGTTTTGAAGGACGCTTTATTTGCTGCGTTTGGGCATAACCGATATTTCCACAGCATTTCCCTCTTGCGTCTACAACATTGGCGTATTCCCTTTGAGATCCACTTTGGTTTCTTATATAATGTCGAAATTCGTATTTTTTTGTACGGGAAGCACAGGTCATACAGGAGTTTAAAGTTGTCATAGAAGAGATTGAAGGCATCATTTGAGCGGTCACAGTTATAAACTTCGTTAAATGTCAATGACTTTAGGTATCTTACAAATGTGTTCACGTTAACCTCAGAGTAGTTACGCTTCTGTACAAACCAGTGAGACATAGAGTATGTTTTTTTTACAGGGCATTTTAGTATTTGAGCTGTATGATCAGACATGGCCAAGTCAAGTACCTCACATTTACTACCCCTAATGTTATGAATAATATTGTCGATACATGTTTTGCTACTCAAGCGTGTTATTGCATGTGTGCCTACTGTAAAATTGTAACTTTTGAGTGTTTCACAAAATTCTGTTTTACCTCTATCCCTCTTTAACATGTCGATATTGAAATCCCCACACAGTACAATTTGGTGCTCTTTCTTAAGTGATATATGCGTGAGCAATCCATCCAATTTTTTAAAAAACATGTCTAATATTGTTTTGTTTTTCTTTGGGGGTCTGTACAAGCAGACTATTATGATCGGATTTGACACAAGCTCAACCGCACAGCACTCTACTTCGTTAACAACACACCATTCTGTGATATCTAAAACCTTAAATTTGTGAATATTCTTTATTAATATACAAGAACCCCCATAGCTATCATTTCTACAAAAGTTTGCAGCCAGTATATAGTTAGGCAAGTGGAGCTGCATATTGTTATCGGGTGTCATTCTATGTTCCGTTATACATATTACATCGATAGACTTACCCTTACTGTGAAGATCATACAAATGTACACTTAACCTATCAGACTTATTAATAAGACCATTTATGTTTTGATGAAATATAAATAAGTGTTCATACACGAAAAAGCTCACCTCCTGCAACACTGTCAGTATTTGGTGTTACAATTGCTGGAATAGATGTGCGGTCTTTGCCTGGAGTTAAGATTGACTCTTCATTTTCTGTCTGGGTAGACATGTCCTTATAAAGAGCCGCGTTTGGAGTCGGACATTGCTTCTTGTACACTTTAAATTTCTGTTTATAATCTAAATGTAGGACTTCTTTTAATATATTTCTAGACAGTTTTATTGGAAACAAGAATTTCCCTGGTATAAATCTACTGTAGCCCATATCCACATAAGATACATTTTTGTATCTAGTAGCTAAAAATCTAATTTCTTCGTTTAACTTGTATTCGTTTAGACTTTTATTATATGGAATCTCTGATATAATAATATTTGTGTTTTTGTTGTGTTCAAAACAAGTTGTTAGCGCTGTTTTGAATTCGTACGGGCTCTTGTCGTTTGTTCCGGATATTATAACAACACAATCGTCCATGGTTAAATTTGGGGGGATTTCCTTAATTACTTCAGAAGTTCTTGCACCTGGTTTTAGGCACATTGCAACTTCATATTGGGTTCCCAGTAGTTGTTTTAGTTGGTGTCGGGTGTACTTGCCTTGTTGATCTGCTACTAAAAATATCTTTCTGCAGATGTTTTTGGTTGTTGCTGGCTCAGATTTATTTTTTTCAAGTAGTGGTTTGGAAATCTCTGATGTATAAGCAACGTGTTCTCCTTTTTCCAAATTTTCTGCAATACATGTTTCAGCCTCTAAGGGCAGATTTGGTATAATTACGCTGTCAGCGGCTGCTAAGTTGAGTTTCTGGGGTGTGGTTTCGATGAACTGAGCGTTTTCTCTATTACTGTCATACGCTCTATTTCTTTTGTTTTTTCTGTTTGACGACGTAATACTTTTGTCAGAGTATTCTATTTTTTTATACATCTCGATCATTTTATGGTATTTATTGACTTCATTTTTTAAATTTTTGTTCTCCTCGTTCAGTAAATCTACTTCATTATTCGCTGATTGTAAATCGCAACGTAGTTGGCATAATTGTGCTTGTAGCTCCTCACAGCACAAATTTGTACCTCCTAGGGAGGTGTTAGGTAAGCTCGCCATCGTTGTATCAAATATATTATGAGTAGACAGGTCGTTCAATGAATTAGAATGGAATAAGTTAGAATGCCTTTTTCTCTGCGTTACATTATCGTATTCCATAACTATCTATTAATTATAGTATCTAAGCATTAAATCCAGCAATGTCAGGCAAAAACTTTTTTAAAATTATATCTGAAGTCAGTATTAACAAATATTAGGTAAAAAAACTATTGCACTCTGTGTGTCTACTTTTTGACTTAGGCAATACGATAGTCGGAATTCCTTAGAAATAATCTTGGTCACACTGCAGTTTATATGTATGTCAATGTGAAAGCAGTCTAATTTAGGAAACTTTTTATCGTTTGTCAACTAGTGTGAAAGCAGCTTTAGTCGATCTTCTCAAAAGACTCGTACCCAATTCACTCGAATGTCAAAAGATGTGGTTTGTTGTCTGTGGTCATCAGCTGTGCACATAATGTGATTGGATAATTCGTGGTAATTAGTAATTACCGAATACAGTGTAATCGCTCTGGTAACAATGTGTTAGTGCACTTTTAAAAATAATTAACGTATTTATTTACCTTTAAATAGTTATTTTGTAGTGGAATCCTGAGATATTTGATTGAAAATCATATGCAACACTTGTGAATGTTTTGTATTTCGACTTTTGTTCTTCTGTCGTAAGTTGGGTTATAAAAACACCGTATAAACATTTTTTATTTCGAGCGTATCACTATGAGATGTTTACTTATCAGCACACGCACACAAACCCATAAAAGGTTAAATATTTATTTCATTATTTGTTAACTATCTGCCTCGGTGGCGCATTTGGTATTGTAACCGTCGAAACTGCTGAGGTCCCGGGTTCGATTTCTCGGTCAGTCCAAATATTTGTGTTATCCACAAATGTTTGTTTCGGAGTTTGGAAATTTTCTATGTAAAATATATATTTATTTAGAAAAATATAAGTATGTCTATCAGTCGTCTTGAACCTATAGCATAAACTTATAATAGCTTATTTGCGTCCGGAGCTTCAAGCACGGTAAGAACTGATAGGGGCTTTTCCTGGCACACTTAAATTGTGGAATGATCTCCCTGCCTCGGTTCTCCCAAAAGCCAACAGTATGGGCTTTTTCAAAAAGAAGACTCCATTTAAAGAACTCTATAGAGGACAGTCTTCCCTCTATCCTTTTTACAAGGTCGGCAGCGCGAGTTTAGTGCTTCTGGTATTGCAAGCCCATGGGGCTACGGTGACCACCAGTACATCTGGTGGGTCACTTGTCAGCCACCTTAGTGATAAAAAAAATGCTAAGTCACTGCAATGATATTATTTTCATCACGTATCTATAGCGTACCTCAATTCATTTCACAATTCATTCCTTTCGAGCGCCCACACAAAAGCCCAGAGCACTGTTCGGACATCAGTTAAGGGATTCAACGGGACGCGTATGAATGTGTGTTTCTTAAGAGATTCTGAAGATGCAGTATGTTCTTACAAATGGCGTGATTATCAAACTCAGTGTGTTTTTTGTTTTCCAGACGTTTAGTTGTAAGGTTCTATGGATAAGGAAAGAACCACTTCAGAAATATTTTAAAATAGGTCGCAAGAAGCTTGTTCGTTATGTTCATGGGAGGAATAGATTCAATTTCTGCTCCAATTAAAAGACAGAGATAGGTAATAATGATAATAAGTACAGTGAATGTCTATGATGAAGGAGATGTACAGACACAATTTCCATTATTCTTCATACATTTTCTTCACATCTCATTTTTTTATAAACATCTATAAATTTAAAAAATATTGAAAATTTTGGTAATACAAAATTGAATAATAAACAAAAATGCCACAATGTGTCTTTCACACGTTTTGAGAAGTATTTTACAAATACTATATCTTTATATTTCAAAGACATTTTACATTTCATAAGCACCGAGAATACAGTTCTGTTGAATTCAGGCGTAATGAGAGAACTTTTTGTTAACAATTCGCCTGAAAAATTCTGCAAAACTACACTCCATATTTTTCTGCATGAATTAAAGTGAATAGGCTCAGTAAATAGATTACATAGCAAAGGGCGAACGCTAAATAAACATTTTTTGAATATTTATGTTTAACACGATGAAGTTGAAGATATTCTTGTAAGTTATTTTAAATTAAACTTTTGAAGTGTTTGCATACTGGTGGAAAATGTATTTTATAAACAGATAAATATTAGGTTATACTTTTGTTTGACTTTTTGGAAACTTACGGAGGGGTTAGTCAATGCCCTCAAAGTTGCGTGATATGGAACTGGCTGTGCTTAGAGTGGCTTTGAGGGATAAACTCTGAAATGACATTATCCGGCAGGGAACTAGAGTGGTCGACAATGCTTCTAGAATAAGTACATTAAGGAGCAGTTCGCTGGCTACATCTGCCGAAGAACTGACGGCTGATAGAGCAAACGAGTTCTAGAGTGGAGACCGAGACTCGGCAAACGTAGAATAGGACGTCCATCCGCCAGATGACCGACGACCTAGAAGAGGAAGCAGTCTGGGACAGGATTCGTGGGTAAGGCGCATGACCGTGTGTCTTGCGTGGAGACTTACGGAGGGGTTAGTCAATCCCCTCAAAGTTGCGCGTTATGGAACGGGCTGTGCTTGTGTCTTTGAGGAATAATCTCCAAAACCGACGACCGAGGAGGTAGCAGTCTGGGACAGGATTCGTAGGTAAGGCGCAAGATACACGGTCTTGCGCTTTACCTACGAATCCTGTTGTAGCGTAAATTAGGAAAGGCCTACGTTCCGCAGTTGACTTCCATAGGCTGATTTGATATACTTTTGTTTACTAAATTAGAATTTCACTTTAATTAGTGATTCCATTTGAGTCTATTGCGATATAGAGTATTTACCAATTTTCAATCGGTTATGGGTTACAATCCTGCTTTGCATGTCTTGGTGGCGCAGTGGTTAGTGTTGCGACTGCCGTGGCTGAGGTACTGGGTTCGTTTCTGTGGAACAAAAAATTTTTTGATTTATCATAAGGTTTGAGTGCAATCAATCAATATCAATACATATAATAAAATAGTAACAGGCCGCTGTCTGTACATGGAAGATAAATAAGAAAAAATATATTATAAGGGGGCTTCATGAATGCAATAGAACCCAAAACAATAATTTTTAGAATTTTTGTCCGTTTGTCTGTACGTTTGTGCACGCTAATCTCAGTATCCGCTTAACCGATTGCAATGCGGTTTTCTTTATTGTATTGAGGTTTGCTCCACTTAGCATTTTGTGTTTATTTCATGTCAATCGGTTCATAAATAAAAAAGTTATACCACTTTAAAGAATCATACGTAGACATATCAATCTAAACTGGTGTGTTGGCTTAATTATAAAAGAGCTTAATGATTAAGGCTATTCTAAAATCTCAACATTCTCAACCCAAAGAATGGCCTTAATCATTAAGCTTTTTTATGATTAAGCAAACAGGGCCGTTTTAACATGCTGCTTGATGAGTCTGGTGAAGAAATACCTCTCCTTTTATACAGCTTATGCGACGTAAACGAAGTTGCGGGGTCAGCTAGTTGTAAATATATTACTAAGTCTCTTTATACAGTCTTGCACTACTGTTTTTCGTTATTGTTCTTGCGCAATGCATATAAGTACTTAAGTAGGTACTTGTCAAATTTTGAAAACCATTAAAATAGATTTTAAAACATTGTTGTTGACTGACCAAAAGTTTAATGTAAAACACTGCACGTAAAAAACAACAAAATAACTTATCAACGCAAAAAATAACCAAGATCCTTTAAAACTGAAGCAAGAACGTCAGAGGGTGTGTCAGTGTAATTAAAATGTTACACCCTACAGGGTTAAGTGGTGGAACTGAAGGGACGGCTCGACGTCATCTGCGTTTTATTATTTTTCAACTGATAAAATGCCATTAAAAGTTCAAGATATGAAATCACCGTTTAAATTTGTGTGATATTTAATAATGTGTGGTTTTATTTATTTACATCGTGTCACTTATAGAAATTTTGAATTCAGCTCCAATGCTGTGTAGGTACTTATAATAAATTCAAAAAAATCAAGTCTCTTCGATCTGTGGATACATTTTTAGGGCAATTTAGAAAGCACTCTTTTATTTAAATTTTAAAGGTTACAGATTAGAATTCGGTTGCGAAACAAGTTCCCTATTCTCAAAATGCACAATTTGAAGTTTAACACTTTTTAAGGTCGTTATTTCAATATTTAGGAATAATAAAACGGCAAATCATTCCTTTCTGCAGAGACGTTCATGATTGGTTAACAAAAAAATTACTATCAAATTACTTATTCTACTGTCGCCAATGTTACATAGATACCGATTTAAAATTTCAGCTCAATCGGATACAGACTCACTGGTTTAAAATTTAATAAAAAGCTTGTACTCCTGATCACAACTGCAGGAGATACAAAGTGTCCATATTGTTCTATAATTAAACTGCACCAACTGTGCACATCCAATTACTGGCACGGGCGCTTATACCCTTTGCAAACACTCGTAGGTGCCAGAATGCCCAATTCAACTTAGTTAATACCACAAAGTAAATCAGGTCGTATAGTCAGAGTAGTAAGATCACTAAATACATTCATTGAAATTGGAACGAATGCCGAACTGCTGTGCCATGCATTCACTTATAGACATCGAAACAATATACATTATACAAGGCTGCTTTTATGTCACAATATAATTTTCAGCTCCGTGACGTCACATTTGAGTGGTACACAACGATGTAACCTCCCTGTATACTGGAGGAATACTTCACAGTATACCACTCAGAAGTATCAAGTGATGTCACTGCTAATACTACTCAAAGCTGCGTTCACGCGATGGGTTTTAAGCTTCTTAAGGGCCGCACATTTGACCATGCTGGGTTTTACCTTTGCCGGCACAAAGTGCCTAATTTTCTTAACTGCCATGCGATCTGATTAAAACAAGACGGAACACCACAGTGGTTTAGTAAGTAGTCTGGCCCCTGTCCAAGATATGAGGCCTCGCACATAGGTCCTTGCTGCCATGAGAGAAACAGTGGCACTCCGAGAATGCTGACAGAAACAGTTGATTTGAATTTTTTTGATTCGTCTTCGACTGGTACTTAATTACACCGGTATCTATCAGAGACTGTGTAGCGAGGTCAGTGGTTTTTTTTATCTCAGAAAGAAAAAACTGAACTTGAGCTAGTCATGATCAGCTATTATCTCCAAAACTCTCCCCAGTCAAACCGTAACTGTCACAAGTTCACAGTTTCCACACTGAATAAATATTCATTTACCAAAACTTCGCTGGATAGTTACCTGACTTGGTAACTTGGTTGCTATTAGGTGACCGGGGTGACTGACTCGTGTTGGTGTTTACGTGTGGGTAGTTACCTATGTAAGCAATAACAAACTTTTCTAGTTAACTCCATGTTGTTGTATTATGCCTATGTTAGAAATAACTTATGCCGTTCAGATAAGCAGGACCAGGTCATATACTACTTACCAATTTAATATAATAATGAGTAGGAAGTTCTGACAGATTGAATGCATTTGACACTCACACAATCTATCCTACTTCATTTGATTACGCAATAACGAAAATATAGTCAAGGGTAAATTCAAATGCTCCCGGATAGTTATGTCTAACGTAGGTAGACTTGTGCCTATTTCTTTGATGGATATCCGCCAATCTTATTTGTGTCTTCCATTCATTTTAGTATTACGTGTTCTCCTTTAGAGATATAGAGAAATGAATAATATAGTAGAGCTGTTTTGATTATTTCGGAATAAGTTATTTTGAACCTACCACGACCAAAATTATTGTGTGTTAGTTGAAGGTGGTGTCAAGAGCCGTAGGAACCGACGTGCATGCATGAAAAGAAAAATGAAAGTTGAAGAAGCAAGTGAGGTGTGTATGGACCGTGCCGTGTGGCGCTCGGTTCTTTCTGCCTACCCCGCAAGGGATTTGGCGTGAAGATAGTATAGTATAGTTATTTTGAACATTAGCGCATGGGATTGAATGGAGGCTGGAATAGTGGAACTACTGAATCGAAAATCACACGGTGCCTTTTTTTCTTTTAACGCGAGGGAAAATCCTTCATGAATGCTATGCCGGACTCCTACCGACTAAAAAACCTCACGTAACGCCCAACAGCCTACGGTTGGGAGCCCCGGGTAAGCCCTCGAAAGGATGTCCCAGGACTTCCAACAGACCTACGATTACCACTGCGGCCCCGCTTAGGGGGTGATTCCGCGTCTATAGGGGGTTTTCGAGTGTCATCTCGCTTCTCAGCGGGGGTTTGCGTGAATCCCTCACGTCACGCTGTTGTCTAGGGCCTGCTTCTGCAAGGACTCGGTCATGGAGGCCGATAGTCTTAGGCGATCACACGATGCCTTTCCAACTGTCTACAGTCAGGGTCCCCGGTACACCCTCAGAAGGATAACCCCAAGTACTTATAAAAAATTTGGAATTTAAATTGATTTTATAAAAGAGATGACAACAATAAGCAACAGTGACAAAGCACTACAAAAAGGAAAAGAAAAAGAACAACAGGAACTTCTCAAAAATATTTCGCAAAATTCCGAAGAACGACTTGTATGATAAAGCCTCATAAGTTGTGCCATTAATCTTGGGTTAATACAGAAAGCTTTTGTGAGGCTAGTACAAGGGAGCGCGGAGTGTAGCGTGCCTAATGTTGCGAGACACGCCAATACTTCTTGCTACTTGTTTGTATGTCGTGTATTTGTTTTGATAGTACAAATTCAATCTATGTAAGAATTAATTTATATTTGTTGGTCTTACTCAAAATCTAGAGCTGCTGGGCTGATTTAGCTTATTTTACTAATTTTTTTTAAATATTTGTATAAGTCTAAGAAAGATCAGATAAAAATAGTAATAAGGCGAGAAATTATTATAGTAGATTTTATATACCCGTCCAAACTGTTTGTACTGAACGTTGAATAAGATGCGTTAGTCTTGTGCGAAAACCCTGGGTCATCCTTCCGAGGGCTTGCCTGTAGCTCCCGGCACATGCAGTGGTAGGGCACATGTGGTATTAGTTGGCAAGAGTCCGAACATAAAACATAACATAACAACATAAACATAACAACATAACATAACATGTTATAACATCCATGAAGAATTTTTACACGTAAAAAAGGATACGACGTTATTGAAACTTGACACATTATTAATGGTGTGATATGAAGTTCGCTGTATCAGTTAGTTGTTAATATTTTAGCTGTAATAGGCTGTGGACGCTTTATGCATATAAAAGAATTCAGGTTATCACTTGATAGCTCCTACACATATAGGCATTTTTAAAATCAAACTAGCTGACCCGGCGAACTTTGTTCCGCCATATTAAATTGACCCAATTTAAAATAAAAGATACTATTTTTTATACAAACCTTGCCTTGACTATAGCTAACATAAACAAAAAAGAATTAACAAAAAATTTTAAATAAAAAAATAGAACCGACTTCATACAAATCTTTAAATATAAAATTTACCTAGCACATAGTAATATGTATTTTGATTTATCAGATTTTATTCAATATCATATTGAAGTTGGCGCCAAGTAAACCAAAAGGTAAAGGCTTAGGTAGGTATTATTAATGGCACCAACTTCAATATTATATTGAATAAAATCTGATAAATCAAAATACATATTACTATGTGCTAGGTTAATTTTATATTTAAAGATTTGTATGAAGTCGGTTCTATTTTTTTATTTAAAATTTTTATTTTTTTATTTTAAGTGACGGGTGGACCGAAAAGTATATCTATCTAGGTGTAAAGTTCTCATAAACACAAACTTATCAAGCCAAAACACAAGATAGCTGCTGTAAATCGTTAAGGTATTCCCTCGACTGTCTTTCGGTTCCATCATCAGATCGAGTCCAGACCTTCATTAAATTTTAGTACACTAAAGTACTTAATCAAAAAGTTAACAAACGCACTAGTTGTCCCTACAATTTTCGGTGGTTGCCCTCGATTTCTCCTGGATCCCAGCATCAGATCCTGATACCCTGGATATGGGACCACCTCAGGAGTAACCTCTTTCAAACAAAAAAAAAAATTTCAAAATCCATACATAATTGGCGCTGCTATAGCGTAACATACATACAAAAAAAAAAAAAAAAAAAAAAAAAAACATAGCGTACGAATTGAGAACCTCCTCCTTTTTTGAAGTCGGTTAAAAATCGGTCCAACCGTTTTGAAGTTATGAGCGTACATACATTTGGAAGATCCATTTTTATAAATATAGATTTCGTAACTTGGTCGAAAAGTAAACATAAATAATAAACAATGCTTACAAGTTCGGTGAATTTTATTACAGTAAATGATTGTTAATCGAGGCTTAGCCGACTACCGGGAATCGTAGTAGATATAAAATATTATCTGTTCGAAGTAATTTGAGCACAGAAGTTTATTAATTTCCGCATTGTACTGCTTAGAAACAAATAATTTCATTCCTGTTGTGTTGTTTATTTAACAAATTGTCGTGGACCGTTTTCTAAGGAAGTTATCAGATATCTGATAAAACCTTTGTTATTCGATCTATTCAAATATTTGAAAATTTTTATTACTTAGGGAAAACCAAAGTTGAAAATGCGTGGGAAATACTTTTCTGTTCATTTCTTTTTCTGTTAGTTTTGGCATCATGAATACTTAAACTTTTAGCGCGTTTTTCGACGTCAAACCGAGAATATTTTTGGTAGGCTCTCCTTGTCACGACAACCAATCACGATAAACGAAAAAAATCAAGACCTAAATTTTGAAGACCGTAAAAATATATACAGCCTACCCAAAGACGTATCACAAATAGACACGTTATACACGAACATTGCGGCTTTCAAAAACAGCTAAACTTTTATAAATTTGAAAAAAGAATTCTGTAAATTATCTGTGGCAGCATGCATGAAGTCAATATCAGAGGAATGTGTGGAAAATGGGAAACTTGAATTTCACTTACTCAGACATAATATGATTAATGTATTTACGGGTAAAGTACGTAATATTTAAATTTATAAAATGTTAATGTAGTTTATCGGATTAGTAATTATTAACGTAATTTAAGTCATAAAATAAAAATATAACAATATCATACAGAAACATTTATTTGATAAATAATAAATTAGCACCTGGTAAGTAATCCAAATATTTGTAATTTAAAATCATTTTAATAATCTTAATATATTATTAGTATGTCTCATTATTTTTTTAAAGAAACATAATTACCTAAATAAAAAAAATATGCAAATAGCAAAATAAAACATTAGTACAAAATCTCCCCGACATCCCCTTACGGGTTGCGGGCGCCAAACCACAGACTATAGAGTACATTTAACTTGTGCATTCATTATGCTTGCCGCCATTTTATCGATCCTAGAAAATGAAATAATATCATTATTTCTATTGTACTTACGCATGAAATGACACGTTTTTATATTGAACAGTTGCTGTGTAGCTTGTGTATCATCTGAAGAGATACATGAAGGCATGTTATTTTCGAGTTTTCTTTACTAACAGAATTTAAAACAGTGCTATTAGAACTTTCGCTAACCCCACAGCCGCGTCACAGATTTTCGGGTAATTACCTACTTTACGTGTTGCCATTTTCAAGTGTCTATAACGTATCTATAATTTTTATATCATTGAGTCTACCTTCATTTAATAACACTTACCTACGGAGCAAGTTGCGGAGTATTTGACATCATATTTACTTAATTAAATAAAAATATATAGAGGGTTCAAAAAGTTTTAAAAATAATAGTTTTAGATATGATGAGTCAAAACGCAATTACATTCCTAACAATTATTTGTATGCTTAGTTATGGTTATAGAAGTTTTTATAGTATCAACACACAGATAAACCTATAAAGGTTTGTATTTGTTGTATTAAACATTGAAACTGTAAACTAACTGTAGTGTAAATAAATAAATAATAATAAAAACATTACTACCGGATAAATTAGAACTACCCGTTCGCTATAAGTTTACCGATCGCCTCCTATACTACGCCTCTACACCAGCCTCTACTCCAGCGGCAAACTTAGAGCGAACGGGCTATACATTATTAGAAGTTTCTATACAGTCACCGAATATATTTAAGTAGGTATAAGTGCACACATCCACCATTACTAACCTATAATTGTTATTAGTCCGTAAGCTTCCTTCCAAAAAAAATACTTACCATGACCATGACCCACAGTTATGAGCTACATTCCAATGCAACGGCCAATTCTTTCAATTTAAGAAAGCACTCTCTTATCGGAATTTCTCCTGATTTCGTTCGTAACATTTGAGCAGTTCGATTTATCAAGAAAGTTACGGAGCGAGACGATCTATTGTGCGAAAGAAGAATGCAATGCTGAATACACATAAATGTATTTCCTTAGGTTACGAGTCTGCCAAGTTAGTTTAACTGCCTCGTTGATCTAAAAGTCAGATATCACAAAGGTTTGTTTCAAACCAAGGGACAAATTTTGTGTGATCTATAAATAGTTTCCGAGGGCATAGCATTTTTTTTTTATTTTACGTGAGGGATAATCCTTATGGATGTCATGCCAGACTCCTACCGACTAAAAAACCTCACGTAACGCCCAACAGCCTATGGTTGTGAAACCCGGGTAAGCCCTCGGAAGGATGTCCCAGGACTCCCACCAGACCTACGGCCGCCGCTGCGTGCTCGCCCAGGGGGTGGTTCGGGTGCTATCCCGCGTCTTTGGGGGGGTTTCGGGCGTGATCCCACTTCCAAGGGGAGGCGTGCATGAGTTCCTCGCGTCACGCTGCCATCATGGGCCTGCTACTGTAAGGACGGTGAGCTGCCCTCTCATCGTCCTCAGACCCCCTGTCATGGAGGCCGATAGTCCTCGGTGAAGCCACGTCGGCGGCGCCCAGGCCGCCGACTGCGGAACTCGGGTGGGAGAGTTCTCTCCCGTACCCGCCCCGCCGCCTTCTTCACGAGCATGACCTGTTCCCACATGACCTACGAGGGCTTAGGGTAGGGCACAAATGATTTTTAATCGGTAAGAGTCCGGCAAAACAACCATGAGGGATTTACACTAAATCTGGATGTTTCTGTGTATTATAAGTCCCTATGTATTAAAAATAATTTTACAAACATGTTGAATGTCGATTCCAGCTACATTAAGCATTATAATATGGCGATTTGTGTAAAAATTGTTCGAGAATATTGAATAATCACAAAATATTTTTTACACATACTCATTGTTAAGTTTTAACAAAAAACATGTTTATGTTTATTTATATAAAAATATTAAACATAAAACCCATCACCCATTAGCCCCCCTCGTGTTGCCTGCCTGTTGGGCGGTTTAAAAATGTTATCTGTGGGTCGTCTGCGTCACAACCTGCCCCTTTCCATTTCAACAGGACGATGTAGGCGGTCTTACGTTGAACTTGAAGATCAACCTTTTTTAGCTCGAATTGGGCCACATACTTAGCTTAGCTAGATCTAATTAGGAACTGATTTTTACACTCATACATAGAATTCGGGACTTCTAAGACTAGAAAAATATTGTGTAGGTACATTGCTATTTCTAAGTAAATCCATAGTTCTAGATCACGAATACAATTCCAACCAAAATGATACGATGTATGTAAATAAATGGTTGAAAGATTAAGACATATTTTATTTCCATGATATTCATATCGATATACGAGTGTATGAAATATCGCCGAGCCATGTATCTTGCTGTGAGAGAATAGAACGCCATTGTAATATCCCTCAGCAATATGATCTACGTGGATTGAAATACATAAATATATTCACGGTAGTGCGATTTGTTTTGATGAAATGTACAGATTGCTTTTTTCTACGTCTCGGCAGAAGGACATAAATGTATGTATTGTATTTACACGAGTCTAGGAAAAACTAATAAATATATTATATTCTCTATTGTTTTCCAGGGTCTCTATTATTTTTCGGAATTGGTATGTTCGTGCATTCGGAAATAATATTTTGTAGGTACAAATGAATGCTATGCCGAAGGTCAGGAGAGATCGATAGCCACTAGTGGACTGCAAAATTCGGATTTGAAGTACACATATCATGTGAATACAAAAGTCTTGCGTTACTGCATGGTCTAGCGACGTATATTTCACAAGGATTTATTGTGTTGATTTTGAACCGTGAAACCACACCGCTTAGGTGTCCCTTTTTTTTTGTTTAACATGAGGGAAAATCCTCATTGATGTTATGCCGGACTCCTACCGACTAAAAATCCTCACGTCACGCCCAACAGCCTGTGGTTGGGAGCCCCGGGGAAGCCCTCGGAAGGATGTCCCAGAACTCCCAACAGACCCACGGCCGCCACTGCGGCCTCGCCCAGGGGGTGGTTCGGGTGCCATCCCGCGTCTTTGGGGGGTTTCAGGTGTGATCCCGCTTCTAAGGGTGGCGTGCGTGAATTGCTCACGTCACGCTGCCGTCATGGGCCTGCTTCTGTAAGGACGGTGCCCGGCAAGCATCTGTGTCAACCGGTGGGAGAGAGCACCGTGTCTCCTCTCCAGCCACTCGTCTATGACCGGTCTGACAGCCGCGATTGTGGCGAATCCCCCCTTTGGTTGCTCAAGTCACACCTTCCATGTCTCCACGGTTTCCTGTTGGAGTAGGGACCGCTGGGCCTCGATTTCTCGATAAGCGGGCCTTTGGCCCCGCTCCAGCGCCTCCTTGCGCCATCGGAACAGTGACGCAAGGGATCTCGCTTCCAGGTCCCATGGAGGGGTCCCGGCTAGGAGACATGCCGCCTCACCGGGATCGTGCGGTATCCCCTTATCACCCTGATGGCCATCGCTCTCTGCGGGCTCAGCAATCTAGCCACATTGCTGGCCGTCAGGGTTTCCGCCCATACAGGAGCTCCGTATAGAGCCATGCTTCGCACGATGCCCAGGTAAAGTCTCCTGTAGGGATTACAGTCTCCTGTAGGGACGCTTAGGTGTCCAATGTTTTTTGTGTAAGAGATCTTTCAGTTTTGTGTGTTTTGGCATTTTCATGTGTTTTTTTTTTCATTGTTATGGTAGAATTTTAAGCAGGTTCAATAATAAAATTGGACATTTTTTGTTATTACCACTGAGTACCAAGGTCTCCAAAACCCAAGCGACCTCAACTTACACTTTATAGCGCAGCACCTGCTGACCAATAGAAAAGACAACGACGTAGGCGTAGGCTTGGAGGTAAGGTCCCTAATACGTTTCCAAATAACGTTTTAAAATTTCATAACCATCACAGCCTTATGATGCCCACTGCTAGACACAGGCCTTTCGCCAAGATCGCTAACATTTTAGCTTGTTGCGACAGTCCACCTTCCCCCCGTATGGATGAAACACAATGACATTTTCCAAAAACATTATGTCAACCATTCGAGTTAGGTAATCATACTACGAGTATTATGACCTTAACCAACGTGATCTAGTTTTGAAATAAGAGGTCGAAGAGTCGAATTCAAAAGCGCGACGCTCTGAAAATACACATAAAACAATTTTTCTGAAATGAGTCCAAGTTCTGTAGGTTCTATTTACAATCTTAAAGTAACGTACTGTACAAACTACGAATAAAAATGTACATGTATCTTCTATTGGAGTTCCGGCGTTTGCCGAAACTTGACAAAGGCAACTGCGCAAGCTTAGGACTTGACCATTACTGTGCGAATGTAAATTATTGTAAAAAATTGTATTAACTTTTTAACGATCGTTTTCGTTGTAGAAATTTTATTTTACCCGAAGAACACTGTATAGGTACTCGTATTACTACATAGCCTTACCGTTATGTGTTGATACGAATAATTGAAACAAAGAATGGCCATTGGGCGCTAATATCAATGATACATTTTCGTCGGTAACGCGGAACGGACATGCTGATTTGATTTAAAACATTTTTTCCTTTTTACATTTTAAACAGGCATAATAATCCTAAATGAAAAAGTAACTTTGCTTGTATCTACCTAAATTCTTTATCGCAACAATTTTGTTACGTTACGTTATGTTGTTCTTGTTTTGAGAACTTGGTAATTTTTGAACTAGTACGTAAAGTTAATGACTACCCATCAGACCGTCTAGTCATTACCGTCTAGTCATTACAGTCTAGTCATTACCGTCTAGTCATTATTTTAATAAATTAAAGCAAAAAAAAAACATGTGGGACCTTAGTAGTAGTGTTTTTACCCTAATGACCTCGAACACCAATGTGACATAACGCAGAAAAATATTGTAGTAAAAAATTGTCCAAGTCCCTAGTCAACGAACTCAAATCATTACTATTGGCTTGAGTCCAAATCGCGGAGTACCTACGGTGATTCCCCTATATTGAATTTATATGATTATTAACCTATGAGTCCCGTGATGGTGCTCGATAGTCCTTATTTATGTAAATGGAAATGAGAATGTCACTTGTAGGTACCTACTAGTACTTTATAGGGCGAGTTGGGGGAAAGTTTTCCTCAGTAGCTTTTTAATAGAATCTTGTTGACAGTTGGTATTCGTCTCTGAAATACTGTCCGTACAAGAAATGTTTGACTGTCAGAGAAAAATTATTTTGCATATAAGATTTTTGGAGTGGTGATTTTTTTACCAGAGGAATTTGTTTCGGCATAAAAAGCAGCTTATGTCGTCTGTTCTAATAGTGTAAAGAGAAAAATTTTGAATGTTTGTTTGTATGTTTCTTTGCATCAAATGACTCCGAAACTACGGAACAGATTCGAAAAATTATTTCACTGTTGGGAAGCTATACTATTCCTGGGTGACATAGCCTATATTTTACTCACGTATTCCCTCGGAAACGGGAAAGGACATCCTTCCGAGGGCTTACCCGGGGCTCCCAACCGTAGGCTGTTGGGCGTTACGTGAGGTTTTTTAGTCGGTAGGAGTCCGGCTTAGCATCCATGAAGGATTTTTCCTCACGTTAAAAAAATTAAAAAAAAATTGGATGAAACTAATCTATATATATAAAAACAAGAACTGACTGACTGACGATCAACGCACAGCCTAAACCGCTGGGTCTAAAGGCATGAAATTTTGCACAAATGCTCCTTAAGTGACGTAGGCGAGCAATAAGAAGGGATTTTTGAAAATTCAACTCCTAAGGGGGTAAACAGGGGTTGCAAAGTTTGTATGGGACTACGCGATTCCTTGGTCCGATCTTCTTCAAATTTGGCATAAACCATCTTTAACCGAATTGATGGGAGACGTGTATTTTATTTTATTGGAATTTATCATTTAACATGTTGTAAATGGATTAGAAAAAAAAATTGGGGGCATTTGCCTCATAGTTCATATTGATACTCCTTAGTCGGTACTTTTTAAACTTTTTTTTGACACATGTTTGAAAGGTCAATTCGATTTAAAAAAGGAAGGTCTATTTTTTTTATAAATGTCAATAATTTTACTAAAACTGTGTACATATCTATTGTTCTTTATTTATGCCCTTCAATATGCGGAGTTGCCTTCATATTCGTATTTTGTATGTCAAAAATACATTAAGAATTATGAAATAACAAGTTCTAGGTAAGGTGTACACGGTTCATCCGAATATCACAGTCAAGTGTATTACCACGTATTACTTACTATCTTCGCTTACTTTCTAATTTTATAAAGGGATAGCCTATTACATGATTACAAAAGATCAGAGGTGTTTTAGATGAACATTTAGCAGATTAAATCTACAGTAAATGTCTGGTCACAATAGGAGAAACTGTATTAGTATCTTTTTTGCCTCAGCCTCAAAAGTTTGAAGACCTACACAATCCAGAAATACGATAAAGAAAGAAGTTAGGATATCTATTCCTTAGCAAAAGTAGAGAGGCTCTCTAAACCAATTAACAAAGACATTATCTATTTTTACAAAAATATAGATTGACTTTGCTCAAACTAATACGTACTTTGATTTATTTAGTCAGAATTATATCTATAGGTAGGTACCTACATATAAAAACAGCACTGTAAAGTAGGGGCTGGCCACATCCGCAGTAGACGAGAGACGACAGTAGATGAAGCAAATGATTTCTAAAGCGGGCATCGCGACTTGGTTCACCCGCCAGATGGACCGAGGACCTAGAAGAGGTCGCAGGGTGGATGTAGAAGGCACAGGATGTAAATTAGGAGAGGGTTACGTCCAGGATTTGATTAACATAAAAATTAGATTAATGGCGTAGGTGCGCACAAAGAAACGATTTTTAGGGTTCGTACCCCCCTAAAACGGGACCCTATTCATGAGACTTCGCTGTCCGTCTGTCCGTCATGAGGCTGTATCTCAGGAATCGTAATAGCTAGAGAACTGAATTTTTTTCAGATAATATATTTCTGTAGCCACTATGACAACAAATACTAAAGTCAGAAAAAGGGGGGGATTAATGAGGGCTCCTATCCAACAAACGTGATGTTATGCAGGTTTTTTTTGGTCCGGAACCGTATGTGCGCGAGTCCGCCTCGCACTTGACTTTTTTTTACTACTGAGATGGCAGACAAGCTTATAAAGACCCATCTGATGGTTGGTTACTGTAGCGGACTAATTCGTATAATGAACGTTTGCAACACCAGTGGCGCTGCAGCAGTTGACCCATATTTCCCTTGGCAATACCAGTATAGTCACGGGAAAGTATCCCGTAACCCTACTGGTAGTGCTAAGGATAATTGTACTTTTATCTTGACACTACTCTTTGTTTGTAGTAGTATTATTTAGTAGTGTCCGTATAAATTGGGGAGCCACCTCACCTTTTTAAATGAAGTTCGCATCCTTATTTTTTAAGTAGACAATCATAAAAAATGTTGGCCAATTTTTTGGAGTTGGTAGGCCAATAGATAAAAAGTTATATTTTATGTCAAAGTGGCTCCGCAATCTAGACATCTGGATTTAAAAGAGTTTCTTAAATCTTTTTAACGGAAGCTGAATATTTTGATGCATTTTTTATAGCTTAGTAGGCATTACGTAGGGTGACTACTAACGATCTCAGTCCTATCCCATTGAAATTTAAGAAGTTATGAAGAGTTTCATTTGGACCCTCAATCTTTAAAGTAGGTTCGCTTACAATAACCATTTTATTGAAAATCCAATTTGTGTGCCACAATAATGCAACGGGAATACACGCGACAGGAAACCGCGCAATGAGAATAGAAGCGACGGGGAACCTTTCTTTTTCTTTGTCTCTCTTACGCAAACAAAGTTGCGCGGGTCAGCTAGTATACCATAATTAAGGGCCGAATGCCAGAGCGCATTAGGTATTTTTACCACCTCACCTCACCGCGGGCGATACCCCCGTGGCATGCGATCGACATGAACTCATTTGACCCCAAGCACTTTGTTTTGACGTTGCCAGTTGGTGCAATTGGACGTTGACAGTTGGTGCAGCGTGTATTTCATGCCGCACTTTTTGTACCACCAAATAAATTACAACAGAAGTATAAGTTTATCAAACCTTTATAAGACATTTTATTTAGTAAGTGCCTGTTAGCAGATATATTCAAAATGGGGTTGTAAGAAACCTTTCCTTATTTTTAACCGACTTCAAAAAAGGAGGAGGTTCTACATTCGTCTGTATGTTTTTATGTATGTTCACTGATATTTCCGTCAATTATAGACGGATTTAATTCTTTTTTCTTTTCTTCAATAGGGTTTACTTCTGAGGTAGTCCCATTTTTACCAGGTCAGGATCTGATGATGGGATCCAGGAGAAATCGAGGGCAACCACCGAAAATTGTAGGGACAACTAGAGCGTTTGGTAACTTTTTAATGAAGTGCTTTACAGTGGGCGCACACTAGGCGACAGTCGCGGCGACATGTCGCGGCGACTTGTCGCACAGTGTGCGCCTGCATCGGGCGACTTGACGCCGTGACAGACGTTGTGCAAGGAACATGTTGTCCAAAGCTGTCGCTGGGCGACTGTCGCCGTGTCGCCGCGACAATAGCGCGACAGACGCGAAGACTCCCCTTGCTTGTCTCGGAGTCGCGGCGACATGTCGCCTAGTGTGCGGAGCTTAGAACAAAATGTATGTAATTTGGCGCCCACAGCTTATCGCCGTGACAAGACGCCTAGTGTGCGCCCACTGTTAATGTACTACAATTTAATGAAGGTCAGGAGTCGATCTGATGATGGAACCGAAAGACAGTCGAGGGAATTATTTAACGATTTACAGCACGTACCTTGTGTTTGGGCTTGATTGATTTGTATTGATAAAAACTTTACACCTAGATAGATATACTTTTCGGTCCACCCGTCACTTAAAATGATGATCAAAAAATTTTTAGTAATAAATAGAACTGACTTCAAAAAAATCCTGAAAAATAAAATTTACATAGCACAAAGTAATAATAAGTATTTTGATTTATCAGATTGTATTCAATATGATATTGAAGTTGGTGACATTAATAATACCTACCTCAACCTATGGGTTTACTTGGCGCCGACTTCAATATGATATTGAATAAAATATGAAAAATCGAAATAAATTTATCTTTGTGCCAAGTAAATTTAATTTTTCAGGATTTGTTTGAAGTCGGTTCTATTTTTTACTACTTTTTTTTATCATCATTTTAATTGTGAGACGAGCTAGAAAAGATAATAAGAAAAAAATCCGTCAATAATTTATGAAATCAATTCGAGCAGTCTTCGAAGAGGTAAGCAGAGGTATAACATAAGTAGCAAAAAATAATAGAATGCATCTTGTGAGTAAAATAATGCGTTTATTTATTTTACATTATAATATGAATAAGACAAGTAACACGCACGCCGCATGTCAGCTTAGACCTGTGTTACAAAATACAACCAATGATAGATGGCGCTGACACCAACATAGTCAAATTGAAGTCAATTTTAAGTCTATTTGAAGACCCTACCCCAAGTTAATATTTGTGCAAAATTTTAATCAAAAATATTGAGTACTTTTCGAGATCCTTCCGGACAAAGCAAAATTAACAGACAAACAGAAGACAAACAGACAAAAAAAAATGTGTGCGTGTACTAGTGTACACACGTAAGAAGTGAAACTTCTTCATAACCTTATTTTTCAAGCCCAAAAGCCCAAAAGCCCAAAAGCCCAAAAGTCCAAAAGTCCAAAAGTCCAAAAGTCCAAAAGTCCAAAAGTCCAAAAGTCCAAAAGTCCAAAAGTCCAAAAGTCCAAAAGTCCAAAAGTCCAAAAGCCCAAAAGCCCAAAAACCCAAAAGCCGAAAAGCCGAAAAGCCCAAGAGCCCAAAAGCCGAAAAGCCGAAAATCCGAAAAGCCGAAAGCCCGAAAGCCGAAAAGCTGAAAATCCGAAAAGCCGAAAAGCCTAAAATCCGAAAAGCCGAAAAGCCCGAAAGCCGAAAAGCCGAAAAGCCGAAAAGCCCAAAAGCCGAAAAGCCGAAAAGCTCAAAAGCCGAAAAGTCCTAAAGCCCAAAAGCCCAAAAGTCCAAAAGCCCAAAGTCCCAAAGTACAAAAGTCCAAAAATCTACAAACGACATGCTATCCCTGGATAAAGTACTCTTAATTCGAATCCACCGTGGCCGTGGTGGGGACGAAAACAAAGATGGCGCGTAACGAAAAAACGTGACGTGACGCTAAATTTTTTCCAACGCCGATAAAGAAGTTTCACTTCAAAAATTCTAACTACATTTTCGACTTCGGTATCCTGTGTAGAACCCCCCGCGAGTATTTTTTTAAATATGTTTAATGTACAGTTTTGACTTTAGATCTTTTTATTATATGTATATAGACTAGGAACTTAGGTTGCCTAGAAAGTTTTCAAAAACCTATTCTTAGTCTCCCGCAGGCTGGATCCCGCAGGTGGCCCCTTCCGAGGTCCGTGGAAGCACAAGGGATATAAACCCTTGTTTGCAAAAATAAAGGATTGAATTGAGTACTTAAACCAGAAAAATAATAAATATTTATGGGGGACTTCCATACAACAAACGTGTTTTTTGCCTTTTTTTATTAATAACGGCAACAAGTACACACTTGAAATGAACGCCGCAGACGTGTCTTCGCCCAAGACTATCGGTCTCCATAACCAGGGGCCTGAAGACGGTGAGGGGGCTGCTCACCGTCCTTACAGAAGCAGGCCCATGACGGCAGCGTGACCTGAGGGATTTATGCATACCCCCTTCAGAAGCAGGATCACATCCGAAACACCCAAAGACGCAGGATTGCACCCGAACCTACCCCTAGGCGAGGCCGCAGTGGCGGCCGTGGGTCTGTTGGGAGTCCTAGGACATCCTTCCGAGGGCTTACCCTGGGTTCCCAACCATAGGCTGTTGAGCGTAACGTGAGGTTTTTAGTCGGTAGGAGTCCGGCATAGCATCCATGAGGATTTTCTCTCACGTTAAAAAGAAAAAAAAAGGGTTTATAACCCTTGCTTACAAAAAATAAAGCTGTTACAAAGTTGAATGAAAAAGGTACATGTCCTCAAAGTCTCGCTCTCGTATGTCAATTCGGTGAATCAGCTTATTGATAGAAATATTGGCATGCAAAATTCAATATTTGTTGTTATGGCGGCAACAAAAACACATTATCTGTGAAAATTTCAGATCTCTAGCTATGTCCATTCATGAGCTACAGCCTCGTGAAGGAAAGACAGAAAGATAGACAGACGGACAGACAAACAGACAGACTGACCGACAGACAGACTGACCGATAGACAGACAAACGGACAGCGAAGTCTCATGAATAGGGTCCCGTTTTTTTACCTTTGGGTACCTACGGAACCCTAAAATTATCCACTTTTTCATACATTCATATTTTCTAAGAAAGTAACGATTATTACACTCAAAATTAAAGTATGAAAGTACCTACGAGTACTAGGTACTTACGATTCACGTGTATCTTTTTTTGCAAATGAACCACCGTTCAATCTCGGAATCGATGAGCTGAAAAAAAAAAGACTTTGAGGGTACACTACAACGAAACGGCTAGACTACAACGAAAAATAAAACTACACGTTTATTCTTTTATGTCGGTAGTGTGTAGGTACTACTGTTATAATTTATACAGTGTAGCAATAACAACGTGAATCTACTATTATACTCTAAGCGTCAAACATTATATTATTTACTACCCGTTCGCGCTAAGGTTGCCGCTGGCGGACAGGATGGTGTACAGGCGTAGTATGGGAGGCGAAAGGCAAACTTAGAGCGAACGGGCAATACGTTGATTGTTCAGGCATAGTAAAAAGAGAATATTTTATACCTAGTAGTTACTGTGGTTTAGGTAAATACTATCCCTCTTCTTATCGTAAGGTCCCAAGCAACTTTGGGGCACCGAGTTCATTTCTCACAGTCATTCATTACCAAAAACAGCCGTGATCTAACTTACTTGGCCTTTGCTAAATGACACCTACCTGTACCTACGTAGAAGAGGACTGGAATGGGAGATCTCTAAGCCTATATGAGTACGTTTAGCTACTGTACTGCCTCTTCAGCAGGTAGCAAAATAATGGCAGCTGTTGGCTTCAGTCGCTTCGCTCAGCATCAACCTTATAATTTCATCATGCCCGTCAGTGAATTATTTGGTTGTGTTTTTTATAAATATAATAAAGATAAAACAATACTTGTAGGAACTTACCATACTTGCTGTCGTAGTAGCCGCAATTGACATCTGGGCATTTTATTTCTCTTGGCTTTTTTTTACCCATATTCACTGAGTACCTAGTCACTAATCACTATATTACACGATATTTATTTATTTATACACAATAACGTACTTATCCTAATATTTACAAATAAAAACAAAATAATATTTACAGATTTCTGCTACTACTTCTAATTAAAACGATCGATTCACGGTAACGTAATCGATTCAAACGGGTCACGGATGACAGAGCGACACAGGTCCTACCCAGAACAGCCCTGTCAGGCGTATGAAGTGATTGAAGTGTACGCTAAATGCCTAATTGTTCTAGATTCTACACTTTTTATCATTGTTTTAAAATCTGAGGTGTTTAAAAAATAAATAATAGCATGAATATTGTTCATAAGATCAATATCTTTAATATAGACATGTGTTTATATTAAATAAACAAGTATATTTTGAGCAATAACAACATTCATCTTTAAAATTTTTGCACATTTCCAGTTTTTCGAGAACGATTTTTATCATATAAAGTTTTATTAATCGTGTTTTAAAAATTAAAGGAAGCAAGAGCATCTATTAAACTATAGTAATACATTTTTATCAGATCAAATCAAAGAATATTTCCTAGTATAAAGATCGCTTCAAAATGGGTCGATTTTGGTCGATTTCGGAAATACTAGCCTTAAGTAAAGTTCTGAAAGCGGAGTGTGAAGAGACATCTTCGGGCCGCCAACTTGAGAGACAGTGGCTCTTTAAATAAATAGTCTTTTCGAGTACTAGCAGCTCCCAATCGCTGGACATCCCTTTGCCTTTCCTTGTGGTGGGCGGCGTCATTTTTGAGCGCTAAATACTACAAAACGCAGTATAATCCACAATATAACTTTATGACGATGCTTACCAGTTTGAAAAGTTCAGGATAAAACAAAAACTTTTCTCTGTACCGTACCGTAATCATTACTTTGGAGCGGGTTAACAAATGTAACGAACACGAAGGTGGGTCGTTCCTCGCACCTGACCTGCGTTATGTTTGCAAATTATGACTGCAAGATGTTTGTTTACCTCTGAAACGTGTGCACTAAAACTTTTCAGGAATGGAAACAGTGACTCTTCCCTTATGGTGACTTACTTTCCATAAAACGATGCAATTATCTATACTAATCTATATCTATACTAATATTATAAAGAGGTAAAGTTTGTGTGTTTGTTAAATTGTAAGGGGTAATCTCGGAATCTACTAAACCTAGCTACGTTATTGTGGAGTGTCATAGGCTATATAGTATCACGCTACACTGAATAGGAGCAGAGCAGTAATAGTAAATGTTTCAAAAACGGGGAAAAGTTATTCCTTTTGAGAGCTTCGTTGCGTGTGCTGCGTAAATATTTATAGTTATGTAAAAAATATATACTAGAACATTGTTTCTCTTTAAAACGTTCTAAAAAAATTGCGCGATAGCATGTGCCTTTCTTTGGGTTGGTGCACAATAACCATTTTAATGGCAATCAATTTTTTTCTTCAATAATGCCACGGGATACATCTTTCATAACCGAAATTGTTCTTAAAAATAAAGTGACGGGAATACACGCGACGAGAAACCTTTCTCTCTCTCCCTCTCTCACTCTCTCTCTCTCTCTCTCTCTCTCTCTCTCTCTCACGTAGTATTGAATATTAACGACGAGACGCTACGGGAGTAAACGCAACGCGACGGGAGTAAATGCGACGGGAACAGGTAATACTCTCTCTTATATGGCGCAAACGAAGTTGCGCGGGTCAGCTAGTATTATTTATAAAGAGGAAAGATTTGATTGTTTGTTCGCAGGGTTCAAAACTACCGAACTGATTTGAAAAACTATTTCACTGTTGTTGGGAAGCTACACTACTCCCGGTGGACACAGGCTATGTATACTTCTATACCAATATTATTAGAGAAAGAAGATTAGAAGATATAGATTAGAAGTAAAGTTTGTGTGTTTGTATATTTGTTAAATTGTAAGGGGTAATCTCGGGATCTACAGAACCGATTTTTAAAATTCTTTCACCAATAGAAAGCTACATTATTGTGGAGTGTCATAGGCTTTAAAGCATCACGCTACAATGAATAGGAGCGGAGCAGTAATAGTAAACGTTTCAAAAACGGGGGAAAAGGTATTCCTTTTGAGAGCTTCGTTGCGTGTGCTGCCTAAATATTTATAGTTATGTAAACAATATGTACTACAGAATTGTTTCTCTAAAAAAAGTTCTAAAAAAATTACGCGATAGCATGTGTCTATCTTTGGGTTGGTGCACAATAAACATTTTAAAGGCAATACATTTTTTTCTACAATAATGCCACGGGATTCCTCTTTCATAAACGATTTTTCTTAAAAATAATGCGACGAGAAACCTTTCTCTCGCTGTCTCTCTCACGTAGTATTGAATATTAACGACGAGACGCTACGGGAGTAAACGCAACGCGACGGGAGTAAATGCGACGGAAACAGGTAATACTCTCTCTTATGTGGCGCAAACAAAGTTGCGCGGATCAGCTAGTAATATAACAGTATTATGATCCCGTATTCCCACAGGAACGGGAGCTACGTGGGTGAAACCGCGTGTCGTCCGCTAGTAGACACTATACGAACCCTGTAGCACCATTTAACTCAAAAATGCCAGTCTGTACAATACTGTGTGAAAATTTGCCATATTTTTGTTTATTATTACTTTTCCGCTCCCTGTAGAAGTAGCGTAATGATACGTATCCTTTGTTACTTTAGAATAATTTGACTAGTTTCAAAGATTATTGGTTACAAACATGTATATTTTTCCTGTTTATAATATTAACAGAGTAGAACTGGTTTTACTATGACATAAGGATAGACTATATTCTTTTGAACTGAATAGCTATGTTCTGCTGAACTAGTAAACGTAGGTACCTAACGTTTATATTTATGTTATGTTTAAAACCTATTATTTTCTTAGCCCACAGTTATTACTGTGAGGTATACCTCTATAATGTCAGTTACGTCACAAATTTAAAGGTAAGTTCGTTTGTATTCATTGCCTTCTCCCCTTGTCAATGGAATGTGTCGTAGATGAAGATTAATGGAACTCGACCCCTGCAACCCGCACAGAGCAATTATTTGGGACATATTGTATTTCAGTAAATAGAGAATCAAAATATGTAATTGAAATCTAACTTGTAAAAATTACAAGGTTAATAAATATTAAATTAACTATGTACAGAGTAAAATATAGAACAGAAAAAAAAATAACTACAACAAAATAAAAAAAGGGGGAAAATACTTATCTATACAAAACTGACAATGCCCCGTCTAGGTGTCGTAGAATTCCTCCCCATCAACGTCAAATGGTAAGGTTCCCATAAGGCTGGCCGCATTACCGCGTTGTATAGCTATGCTTATTCGCTGAGCGAAGAAGAGGCCAGCCCTATGGTCACGAGAAGAATCGACCAAACACTTTGCGATGTCTCTGTAAAGCATATGTGCACTTGGACCCCACGAGCCCAATGTCTCGACCCCAAACGGCTCAAAAATATAATTTCCTATCAAATTAATATATTTGCGCCGTTTGAGTGTCTCGGCAGATGCAGCAGCAGCACAGGCGGAGGCCGCCGTGCTAGGAAGATGAGTAGGGGCCAGGGTATCCACACAAGTAGCGTCCCAAACTAAAGTCCTTCCCATCTTCCAAGGCACCAATGACATACCGTCCGGCCTCTTGCCATCGTCGCGAGCCAAACCATTAGGTTCTAGCACGGCTGGAACGCCGGCGGTGACAAGAGCCCGGCGGATAATATCATTGATGTATGCATGGCGGGACCTGTGACCAGCACTCCTGCTGCAAGACAGGCCGTGATGCCCAAGGCTGTCGACTGCTTCTCCACATTGACAACAATGAGGAGAAACGCAGGGAGCACCTAAACGAAGACAGGCAGCAATTCTGAATGTAATATCGTCCAACATAGTACCTATGTTGGGCGACGGAAGAGCCTGAAGCCAGACACCTGATTCCTATTCTCCCACAGCCAATAGGCGAGCACGTTCTGCAACATTCGAACACGTGTTCAATAACTGATTCCTTACTTCGTTGCAGAGCGGCCTATCCCATTGCCTCTGGGAGCATGGATGTGTGGGCAAAACAGTATCCGGGCAAGACATTTTCCAAGCATTAATGGCTTCAATCTTGCCTGGCACTTCAGAATTAACCAGTGTAGGAATTAGGATTTTCCTGGTTAATTCATCAGTGCCATGGACTGAAGACAAAAATGCTGGTAAACTGATGTCGGAAATTTTGCGTACGCCGAGGCCGCCCAAACGTATCGGTAAAGTCACTTGGAGCCACGCCCGGTCGTCCAAATTTGCATTCAAAATTTTACAAAGCGTGGTATGAATAATATTGTCAATTTTTTCCAAAAGTGTTTTATGTTTAAAAAATTGAGATGAACGGAGAGCATGAGTTAATTTTGGGACGAAAAGACAATACCGAATGAAAATATTTACTTGTAAAATATTCACCACAAAATGTACAATATTCAATGGCCACAACAAAAGCAGCAACGAAACACTATTGCCTTTCATTTTGTTCTAGTTATTCATTTTTGTGCATTTCACTAACAAAAAGGTGCGCTCCATTGTGATATTTTCAACCAATGAATTAAAATGCTCGTTCGAAAATCCGTGCAAATTGTCAAAGCTTCGGTTCGGTTTTGTTTTATTGTAAAAGGCGTACCTAGTTGCTCAAACCTAGGCCGAGTGCGAATCGACCTAGGTTTGTGCACCCCTGAATGTCCCGAACGACTGAAATGTCCTGGCTTTTCTATTACACTGGCGTCTGCTACCTGTCACATATTAAGGCCATACCTGTGCGTTTATGTACAAAGATTGCTTTGTAATAGGTAGGTTACGAGTAATAGCAGATATTTTTTTATTACCACGGTGTAATTGGAATTTTATTTCATAAGAAATGAAATGATCGTTTGAATCGTTCCAAATTGTACTTGGAATATAATTTTTGTTTCTCGACATTTGATAGATACTATAATGAGACGCTCGGAGATTCTAGTTGGTATCTACAAATTTAATAAAGTTCTATAACAGAAATTCGCATAGATTGTAATTAGGCATTTTGAAGTAGTAAGTCTTCGCTGCGATCGTTTCGATTGTGGCGTAGCGGAGAGGAGACGTGAATTTCCAGCAATAGGTTTTTTGTTTGTCTATAGATACCTAAAATTTCAATTTCATACTAGACTTACAATTTCAGAACACGTCCTTATTTAAAATATGACACAAAATTTAACGAAGATAATTTTAAACCCTAAATTGCATGTCAGTTTCAAAGCTGCATACTTTGTTCTGTCCGCAACAACACGGGTGTGTCGCCTTCGCTTGTCGCGTGCAACGACATTCCAATTCCATTTTGCGGTTCGTGACGTTGGCTCACGATTTGTCGTATTTATGTGACGTATAATACGCTGTGACGTAATATATGACGTATGTTGTGACAGTGTTGTTTTATAAAAATGTAATTCAGCATGTTTGAAATTTTTATGTAATTCATGGTTAATGTCGTAAGACTTGAATACAGTATTTCATTTGGAGGAACTAAATATGACAAATATGAATGAGTAGTTAACCTTTACCAGTGTCAAGAACATGTTAAACTTAGAAACTTGAAATTAATTTGTCTTTAAACTTATATTCGCATGCGATTTTTATATTCCTGCTATAACCTTCTAGCTGAGCTAAAATTCTCGTACCGTGCTCTTAGTTCAATAATACCAAACTATCTTTGCAGAAAACGTCATGATACTTGACCAGTGCCCTATTGTCGTGTTGAAATGGACAGGCGCAGGCTTTGACTAGGTGCTGCTCAGAAGGTCTTAACTTGGCTTATGGACTGCCATGGTTCTGGCCACCGGGACTTGTAAATGGAAATGCCACAAATTGATTACCTATTTTAGAATAACCACAGCCTAAGATGTTTAACCCTGTTTAATTTACTGATCATTGAGTAAGCGGAGCTACAAAGTGCTTCACAGAATTTAAATATTTTATTACACAATATATTCCTATAGCTTAACAAATTGTATGCATCTAGAGCTGTTTGAAAACGAGTAAAAGCCAGCACAAGCATCGAAATACAAAAGATTTCTATATATTTGAACGTTTCATGTGAAAAATATATTCCGCTTGTGCAGTTCAATTCTATGCAGTTTACTCGCGTACTACGGATAACTAGATTGAGGTTCTGGCAATGTAAGATTATTTTATAGCACGAAATACTTATTTAAAGTAATTTTTATTCAAGATAAGATAAGATAGATAAGATAAGATAAGATGTCAAACAAACCACTAGTGTAATATTTCCCTTTGACCAACCAAAAACCTTCAGCAATTACTGTTTACGTCCCTTTTTAAATCAGGTGAGTAAAAGTCAACTTAATTTGGCTCTTGACAAATTTGTTGAGGGAAAAATATTTTTCATTTATAGTGGAATATTTTTTTACTCAGGTTTTTGATACTGTTGATTGATGGCACTTGATTTTTTACTCAACTACATCGAGTCCAAACTCAATAGAGCTTGTACTAAGAAATCTATACAAGTAGTATTAACACTCTTACTTATTTCTAAATACAGAAATATTTGTAGATTAAACTAGTTTTTGATCCGACGCGAGAATTGAACCCAGGATCCCAGCGTGGCAGCCGCATTCGCTACAACTACGCCACCGAGGCAGTCGGTCTGCACATTGCAACTCTATTACCGAGAGCTTTAAAGGACTTCACTTTGAATACAAAGAAATGAAGTTCTAGTTATCATATTGTAGTTTAAGTTAGGTTTTACAAAACTTTTGGCAGCAAATAGTTTCAACTTTGTAATTTTATTAAGTATCGCCATCCCAACTTTTTAAGGGTTCCATGTCTCATAATGAAATAACGGAACTCATATGGGATCACTGTATTGTCTGTTCGTTCGTTCTTTCATCTGTCTGCCAAGAACCTTTATCTAGCTTACGTGTTAAGCTATCAGTTTTAAATTAAAACTATATACTCTGATATACAATCTCCTGAAGCTGTAAAAAAATCTAACATCTAAGTTAACAGTGTGAAACTTGAGACCTCTACAAAAGTACTGGTTTAGTATAGGCACATCCCTGCGTCATTAAGCTAAACCGAGAAATTTAATAGCTACGTAATAACTCTATCATGCCACAACTTTTGATAATAACTCAATTCTGAAATTCAAGTTAAAGTCAAACGTCACAGAAAGCCTCAAATATTTCGTCATTACTCTATATTATTCATTAACAGAGAACGCTTCAAGTTTAATGAATAATTAATATTGGAACGAACAATAAAGTTGGTTTATATTTGAGAATGATTTGTCACAGTCGAAACGTTCATTGGACTTACAATACCACTGTAGGAGCTATAGCTGACAATTCATGTAGTAGGTTTTACATTTATTAATTCTACAATTCCCACTATAATAATGTTTAATTTAAGTGGAAATTTGAAAACATAGATGTTTGGTGTGTGTTACTCAATCGCGCGCTTTTGGCTGAACTGAGGCTACTTTTTATACCTGGAATATGTTTCTATGAGACACAGAATTTGACGCAGACCACGGTTTCAGGAAAGCCACTAGCATCAACTAGTCATTTAAAATGTAAAATGTAGAATTTGCCATAGAGATAGTGTTTGGAAAAGAATATAGACTACTTACTTACCATCCCCGTAACAAGTTCCTGTGCGAAATTGTGACAGGGCAGAGCTGAGGGCATAAGCTCGTTTAACACCAGTGATTATTAAAAATCATGTCATCCACTTTAAAATCGTTAGCTGCGGTTTCTTTTCATGTCTAATTACATTTTTCGAAGTTTCCAAGCAGAATATATTGGTCCTAAACAGCAAAGATAGTTACGCGATTCAGCTTCGTTCAATTACGAACCTTCAACTAATAATAGGGCAAGTAACATAAAAACAACAGTCAGAAAAGCTTACTTAACGCCCACCTAAACACAAACATTTAGAACCCTAATATTTTCCCCTTAGTGTATGCCACTATTACTTATATAAAACTACAACGTAAAGTAGTACTAGCACCTTCGGTTCCTCGTCCCTACATTTTATAACTATGTTTTTGTTTTACAGAATAGGTACTAAGCAGATCAGATAATACGTACTATTTTTAGTAGTAGTTGATACAAAATCTTAAAGCGGTGCAAGTCTAAATCATTTTGTATTTGTTATTAAATCGGAAACAAAAATTTCTACTTTCTAGCTATACCAGTTCCTGATACAGGCTGCTGACAGACAGACTGACTGATAGCCTGGCCTAAGTAGTAGTGTACCATTTTCCCCTTCTGGTACGGAACCCTAAAAATGGCTGCTGTTGCTCGTTACATAATGTAACGGAATTTCAGACTACCTATTAGGAAAGAGTGGCCGCGAGTTTTATCGTCGGGGAATTCCTCACATCCTCTACCTATTGCCTTGCAAATCTGGTAGTAAATGTAAATGTGGAGCAATAATCTTGACGTTCGTAGGTGTTTCTTTGTGACCTAGCTCATTTCAGTGAAATATAATTGGAGACTTGGCTATTGCTGGTTGAATTTTTAGTCCTTTTGATTGAGGGATCCAATGTAATTTCATTGTTTTAGCGACGTTAATCTTGGTATTTGTTTTTCAAATTTATACGTTTGATGGATTGTATTTTTGATCCCAAGTCCAAAATGTTTCGCTCCAAAACGGCAAAATATCAGCCGGTATAAAATCCTGAAGCAAAACTTGAGCAAAATAGAATGTAGGTAAGCTATAAATTAGGAACAAAGTTGAAAGACCCAAGACTTTGTGCAAGACCCAATAATCTGCTCTAGCACGGTCTTTATCCAATTTCAAGCTGCGAGGCTGGCCGGAAGAGTATTTAATTAAATATCTATTATTTATGGAGATTTTCTTCCCAGGCTGCACTAGACGGTTATAGTTCGATCGTGCTTCAGATAAAATATGATTTTAGAGGTGAAATTGTATCGCAAAAGGCGTAAATTGGAAACTTTTAAACGTTTTCGTTAATATTAATCATAAATAGATATCACAAAATACAGTTTAACAATTACACAGGTAATATGAAGTATACTTTTGATTAACGGTTACCGGAAATTTCGTGTTTACGAATTGTTGCAATTGCGTTATAACGTCAGGTCAAAAAAAGAACATTTTTCATAATCAGACCTAAACATAGTCTAATTAAACATCATTGAATACTATGTCCGTCAATGAACAGGATTAAGACTATGATTTTAAATAAATAAATTAATATTTTTTTCTGAAAGCCATCTTTTTGATTTATTTTTAATCCTTTACAGATACAGCTAATATTTATTGATTTCAGGATCCTTTAGAGAAAAAAACAAGAAAAGATGTAAAAATAATCTCAAAAAAAAGCCGTAAACACGTCTCGCGAAAACAGGTAAAAAATGGAAACCGTTCTTTCAGGTAAAGTGTCTGAATCGGGCTCTGATAACGGGTTTGAACTTAGATTAGATGTTACTGGATAGGAATTTTGTACCATATTACCAACCACATTGTTACTTAAAAGCGGAAGGGTGTACCGTACTAATGATGATAACTATTATAAATGACCATAAAAGATTCAGAAAGTGTAACTTAAACAACTAAATAGGCATAGAGAATACGATGAGTGTCCTCGGATGAGTGACCACTTTGCGATATTTTAATTTATGCACGTTACCGTACTTCAAAATGCACGTTAAGCAGTTGGTCCCGGTTATCAGTAAAATGGCAGTCTTTAAGTCTGGTTGAAGACTTCATTAGCAGATTGAAAAATATCAAAAGTGGGCAGTTAGAACCTGCTCCTGTGCATGCAATTGGAACAAAAACTAAAAAAGATTGGAGGTATAGTAAGCCTTTGCATACCCCTTCGGGGATTACTTCTTAGTCACATTTCTATATGAATTAATCACCAATTGCATAATTTGACATTACAATTTTTGCTTATCCAACATCTTTTGAGTTATCTTTGCGCGTCGCCCATCTTGTCGTAACGCGATGGTATCAGCGGCATTGACTAGGCACTCGATACGAACAAAGATTTACTCCGCACCTCTACACACGCCACCTACTTTTACTTACAGTTTGATACGTCTTAAATGAAAGCTTTATACCAAGAATAGGCAGGTGTTTGAAAAATCTATGTGCTCAATATATGCGCATATTTTTTTCAAAGTGAAATACTGATAAGTACGTCTTTGTGCGTAAATAACATTTGATTGCTAATGAAATGGGTGGTAATACAGATAACAGATGGATACTCGTCTTTTTCCACCACTGCATCCTAAATTCTCTATGTTATTTTTAAACTATTCTGGTTTTACACTCATACTATAAATTTAGTCAGAATTTCACGCAAAATGAGGATAAATACTTTCAACGTTTCGGACGCGTCGCCAAATCTTCGGAAGAATTCAGATGCGACCAAAGCCGTCAGATGTCAGATGCGTCCAAAACAATTTTATCGTTTTCCTGGGGTCATCCTTCCAAGGGCTTACCCGGAACTCCCAACAGTAGGCATTACTTAGGATTTTAGGAAACGTGTGGTTTATATAGTCGGTAGGAATTTGGCATAGCATCCATGGAGATGTTTCGTCGCGTTAAAAAAAGTACCGACTATTGTGAATACTCGTAGAATGAAATCGACTAATGTCATATCATAAGGCTCTCCAGTCATTTCTGGATGTCTAACACTTTTCACACCATGACTTAAAATACAATATGGCACTATATTATTAGGACTCTGTAAACGCAACTGCGACTACCACAGTTAAATGTTTGTGTTCTAGAATTTATTAGCTGTTTAGTAAATTCGGATCGATTTCGCGAAGTTTCGCCCATGTAGGTGTGTAATAGCTCGAATTGGCTGCATATTTATTGAAATTGCGATGTACTCGTACAACACAGAATTTGTAGACGACGTGATTGGTTTTGTTTTGGTTGTTGTGGAATTGGAGCTGGTTATTGAAGCAATAAATCATAACTATTTTTTCGCGGGAAATGTTGACAAATTTTTAGGGTACCATACTTAAAGGGTTAAATGTGGAATAGGGTCCAGTTTCCAGCACAAAGACTACGCCGTTCGTATGTCCGTCAGTATGTCACCAAGTAAGCTGGTCATGTACTATTTTCTACTGAATAGTCCATTCACCCCCGACCATACCCAGCGCAATGGTGCCCATCCACTAGCAGCATTGCCACGCTGGATAGCGATGGCTATCCATTATCCTAACACCGTACAGTCCTGTTCTGTACCCAGCGGCAAATTTTCAAAACCAGAGCCTTAGCTCAACAGCTTAAGTAAAATATATGGATGATATTCTATACCAATTTTATGTATTTTGTATTGAATATTACTCCAATAGTGCTTCACCAAAACTCGACATGTTAATGCTCGTTGATGGATGCTCGCCGCTGGTGACGTCACTGGATTACCACGCGTCAACTTGGTCAATAGTTTCAGTGTCCAATGAGAGCAGATTTTGTGTGTGCATCGGCTTTTCAATGTAGTTTGAAGTGTTCTGTTTATGAAATACTGAAGAATAATTGGACAGAGGGTTATAATTAATGACTCGAGAAGTGCCACTTGTACATTTTATAGTATCTTTCAATACCTAGTCTTATTTATATCGACCTTATCTCATACGCTCGGGCAGATGCGCCAATCTCATACAGTGCCGATAATCTTATGTCAAAACTGAATGATGCAAAAGATCGTTTTATTGTTTAACCATACAAGTTTTCCCTGTAATATAGGTTCTGAGTTTTTCAAACGGAGCCTGAAGAGACACATTCTTTAGGCTGCAACTTAAAGACTGTTCTCAAACTCTTTTATACTTTTAGAGTAACCTTAATCAGAAAACTAATTTATTTTGTAGGAATATATCCTATCTTGTTGTCACCCAATGGAGCGCATCGGTAATAACAAAATGTTCACTAATCTGGCAGGTTATTATCCTACTCCCTACTAATATTATAAATGTGAAAGTTTGTGAAGATGTTTGGATGTTTAGATGATGTTACTCAATCACGCTATAACGGCTGAACGGATTGGGCTGCAATTGAGATAGCTTATAGTCTGGAATAACACATAGGCTACTGTTTATTTCAGAAACTGTTCCCACGATAAGCGGGAGCGAGCATCATCTGGTATTTATATAAACCTAAGGGCAAAGCTAGTCCGTCATATATAGTTATTCATGCTCTCGTGTGAAAATCACAGGTCTGTACCAAGAGACGAAGTTCTATAAATAGTTTTACAATAATTCCGAGTAGTTAACGAGAGTGGATCCCTGATGCAATTTGTAAAGTTGCACAGCTATGCGACTCAGACGGGCCACTGCAGGCTCCTTTTGTTGCAAGGAATCTCGTACGACGAAGTTAAAATATTTAGCGCTGTACATTTTCACCCTATATGTCACATACGTTTAGACACGTTTTAATACTATACAGGAGCAATATCAAACATAACAGGTATATTTCTCTGAAAACTTACACACTTTGATGTGAAATTGTAGTTAAGTTTTACCATTCCTTATTGATAGTGGAATATACGAACTATTAAAAAAATATATACAGTGGGTGTCAAGGGGACACATCAAGCCGACGCGCGATTTAACGACTGCCACGCATAAGGCTTTATACAAGTGGTGACCAGTGAACGTATGTAATGCTTCTGCCTATCCCTACAGGAAAAAAAAGGGATGACTATAAATGCAGGATATTTGTATACGAGTATATTTTATATTGAGCGCAAATTGTTCACTTCTCTCTAATAGTGACACATCCTCCCGTGCATCGAATAAATAGGCCGGAACCAAAACGTCAACCCTATTCCAGTAGCCCAGTATTAGATTCCATAAGCCAAATAGAAAGGGATTGTGTCCGCTCTATTAGTTGGGGACGCGGGTTCAATTTCCGTTTGGGACAAAAATCTGTACAGCCGATATTTCCTCTGAATCAGGGTCAGATTGTTGGTACAAATGATTTATATGTGTAATCATGGAATGTTGTTTTTTTTTTGTTGTGATTTTGACTTGTTTCCGATTAATTTTATTTAAATAGTTTACTATGGCCGGTTATGGATGGAAGACAACCACGTGACTACTCTGTGACATTTATTTACCAGCGTTTACGTGGTTCGGAAGGAACGTGAAGCAGTTAGTACCGGTTGTCAGTAAAATTACAGTCGTTAAGCCAAGTTGAAGGCCTGATGGCAAAGTTTAAGGCTTGAAAAATGTCAACTATGGGTCGTCACAACCTGCGCCCGGGTCGGCAGCGCGCGTGTAGCGCCTCTGGTGTTGCAAAACGTCCATGTGTTTGCAGAAAGAAAGTTTATGAAAAACGCGCTAAGAATTATTACTATAATTATAAGGTTCATGTACGTTTAATAGCAATATGATTAGTACATACATACATAATAATCACGCCTTTATCCCCGAAGGGGTAGGCAGAGGCATAGAATACGCCCAAATTTCACCTTATCGTTTTATGACCCACGTAATAGGTGGTGAGCCTATTGCCGTGTTGAAATGGACAGGCGCAGGTCTTCGCGACCCGCAGTTGAAATTTTTAAGCCGCCCAAAAGGCCTTCAACTTGGCTTAACGATTGTCATTTTACTGACAACCGGGTTTCATTTCGAGTTTTCCTTTTCTACGCAATAGATCTTTCTGCAAAAAGTGTTCCCTTAGTCGCCTCTTACGACACCCTCGGGATGTATTGGGGTGGCGACATTTTGTACTATTACCCGTGGCAAAACGGGATCCCGTCGCCACAAGGGCAATTTGTGAATATAATAAGTAGTTATGAAAATAATGCACACCCTTTTTTTTTTACGTGTGTGAAAATCCTCAGAGGATGTTATGCCGGACTCTTACCGACTAAAAAACCTCACGTAACGCCTAACAGCCTGTGGTTGGGAGTCCCGGGTAAGCCCTCGGAATGATGTCCCGGGACTCACAACAGACCTACGGCCGCCGCTGCGACCTCACCCAGGGGGTGGTTCGGGTGCTATCCCGCGTCTATGAGGGGTTTCGGGTGTGATCCCGCTTCTAAGGGGGGGGCGTGCGTGAGTTGTTCACGTCACGCTGCCGTCATGGGCCTGCTTCTGTAAGGACGGTGAGCCGCCCTCTCGCCGTCATCAGGCCCCCGGTCATGGTGGCCGATAGTCCTCGGCGAAGACACGTCGGCGGCGCCCAGGCCGCCGACTGCAAAACTCGGGTGGGAGAGTTCTCTCCCGTACCCGTCCCGCCGCCTCCTTCACGAGCATGACCTGCTCGCAGAAGGAGGCGGCGCAGTCCCACTTACTCCCGCTGGAGAGCATGGCTCGCACCATAGTCTCGAGCGAGAGAGTGTCCACGCCCAGACCCACTACGAGGACCTGGCGCTGTTGCGCCCACGCCGTGCACTCCACAAGCGTGTGGAGCGCCCTGTCATCGCTGCGGTCCTCGCAGTGCTGACTCTCGGCCGTGGTTTCCCGGTGTTTTCGCCACCGATACCTACCGAAGCTACCGTGCCCGGCAAGCATCTGTGTCAACCGGTAGGAGAGAGCACCGTGTCTTCTCTCCAGCCACTCCTCCATGACCGGTCTGACGGCCGCGATTGTGGCGAATCCCCCCTTTGGTTGCTCAAGTGGTACCTTCCATATCTCCACGGTTTCCTGGTGGAGTAGGGCACGCTGGGCCTCGATTTCTCGATAAGCGGGCCTTCGGTCCCGCTATATAATGCACACCTTAGTTCGATTCTGAGTGATTGCCGCTGGATTTACCTCATAATCTCCAATAGGTATTTCTTCTTCGTCATATACCTACTACGAACACGGTAGTCAATCATAGCAGATAGAACAATCGATGTGAACAAACATGGTGACTTTCTAGACCTGTAATGCTGCTGTTTCACAAATTGTACAGCATAAGATATATAATGCCATGTCAGTGTGTTGCACTGACTATGCACAATGTATGGCTATTCTGGTTTATTTATAATGTTCTGTGAATTTCTCAATAAGTACCTAAATTTTGGAGTATTCCTGTTCGTCCCCTTGACTTCGTCCCTCTAGGGGGACGAACGGGAATACTCCTAAATTTTTACCTCAAAATCATTTTTCCTACCTATGTGTTTGATGATTGACAACAAAAGAAACGAAGCACTGCTTACAAATCTATACAAAATTCAACCGCAGTCCCTGAAGGTGATACATCACCTATACAGCACCTGCCTGCTATCCGTCACACCATGACACATACAGAAACGTACCACAATATAACAGGAAGTTGGATTAGACATGTAGACGAACAAAAGACTGTTACGAGAAATTGTTTTTGTATTTGTTAGGTTTCCGAATAAAAGAAAGTATTACGTATTTTGGGCCAACAATAGGGAATAGATGGAAGCCTTGTGAAAGTATTCTAGGCACGAATTATTTTATGAAACTATCTACAGAACGCACGCAGTGTCGTTTGCGTATATTTCGGTTATCACTTAAATATATTTTCATCATCCTCTGAGACTTATCCAACCTCAGTTCCCGACTTGGGTTGGGAACTGAGGTTGGGATATGTCCAGTCTAACTACAATGTGGCTGAACTTCGATATTTTTCATGAAGCGACTGCCATCAGATGGCAGTCGGGTGGATGTGATGTGATGTGATGTGATGTGGAGGACAGATTCTGTCCTCCACATCCAATTGACGATACCGAAGCAAGATTGTTAGACAGATCACTGTTCCTGTCTATACAATAAGTTGACTTCAATGGCGTATTCCTAATCTGTAGCAGGCGGGGGCTACTTAGGAAGCCCTTTTTACTATCACATTTTTCGTGATAAAAATGTAATTTGAAATTAGTAGTACATGAACTTTCATATTAATTTGAACTGGACTCTGAGAAAATATAATTGTCAATTCCGAAATGTTACAATTTAAAAGTTCTAACATCAAAGATTAAACAGAAACTCATTCAAATAAATTTAGCCTCATTCTACTGAGCATTGCCAGTGAATTTAATTAAAAGCGAGCCGAGCCTCTGGTTGTAATCCGAATATCAGAGAAAACATCCACCAAAACGTACCATTACCCAGTTAACCCGTTTATGACACGATCCAACTTGAAACGGGCTTGGACGACCAATAAAAAAATTAAAATCGTTTATTCTTAGCTTTTATCATGATCACGTCCTAATACAAAAGAGAATGGCAATTATATACGGTTCTTTTAAAAATCAATTGATCGAGCATGTTTTCTTTTTGATATTCCCAGTTGCTTTTACTTAATATTTTATATATTTGGTCACCGAGGTCCACTTTGATAGATTCTGTGATTTGACATTTAAATATTGTAGACGTTTTTAAAACTTTTTGCGACGTACAATGTCGTCATACATAATTTTTACCTAACTTTAAAACGAAAACTTTCAACAGTAATTAATTATCCCCATTTTGGTAGCATATTTCCTTGCTAATCCTCCTTCTATTCGATCCGCCTCCTGCTCCGACTGGACGTAGCGGAATGTTATGTTGTCATTATCAATAATCGGACTATCGAATTCACAACATTTTTTTAGTTTCCCAGATCGTCGTGTTTATGATCAATTGTATCAACTGACATTAAATTGAAACTAATTGATGAACTGACATTTGAAAATTGTCTAAAAATTTTCAACCCAAGTCGTCAGTGCACAAAACTGTAGAACTAGACTAGACTTAAACTATTGCAACAAAATTGCTACATCTCATTGCTTCCATGCTAATATAAGAAGAACCAAAGACAATAGCAAAGTTTGACTAAACTTCCAACAATCATCAGTTTTATGATAAAAGTTTTCAGTGACGACACTCGCGCGTCAACAAGATTAATTTTAAATATTTCTGTTTTATAAAAACAAATAGTATTCGCTCAATTTGCACGAGTATTTTAGGGTTCCGTACACAAGGAGTAAAAACAGGACCCTATTCATGAGACTGTCTGTCTCTCTATAGTCACGAGACTGTATCTCAAGAAACGTGATATCTATAGAGCTGAAATTTTCATAGACGATGTTTTTCTATTGCCGCTATAACAACAAATACTTAAATAAAAAAATGAGATTATGGGGGCTCCCATACAACAAATGTGATATTTTGCCGTGTTTTAGTACGGGACTGTCAGTGCGCGAGTCAGACTCTCACTGGTTGTAAATAATTTAATCGCCATCGATTGTAAAATATGCAAATAACTTCCTACAGAAGGGATCAGGTTTATATTTTGCTAAGTATCGTATTATTAAATTCTTCTAAAAAATATTTTAGAATGTTTTTGAAAAACAAATCTGAGTAATTCGTACAATTAATTATTGATGGTTTAGAACGTCAATTAGAGCGTTTGCACCAGTCGTAAGCTAACCAAATGCGACCCTGTCGACGAGCGTTTATTAATCCCTCTTGATGGATTGCCTTCCCCAATCTGTTGTAGTGTAAATAAGAATAAACGGTTTGTCCAACTTGTCACGAAGTCGCTTTGTGTATTTTTTTCTTATCTATGTATATAAAAATCAATGCCACTTTTCGTTGTAATTTTATAACTCAAGAACGGGCTCGCCTATCCAAACCAAATATTTAGGCGTTGTTCGGACTATTTAGTAGATGGTTTATGTGAAGTTTGTATAAAATCGGTCGAGCGGTTCTTCATTTATCAAGCAAACGAAGTTGTGCGGGTCAGCTAGTTTATTTAAAATGTTTCGTGTGGAATTTCTAATATAAACTAACTACGTTTTTCGGGTTATACGCTAAAATTATGGAAAGTCAAAATCACAATTGTATTTAGGGATGAAAGTAATAAACAATCATTGCGGTAAATTGCTTTATTGACTGCTTTCAAGAAGTGAAGATTGTTTAATTCTGTGACGTAGCGCCAACGCAATTCCTTCCTATGAGATTAATGAATCGTAAGAAGTATTACGCAAAATATTAGGCATGGTCGTAATATTCGTATTCGTAACTAAGCGTGACTTTAGACCCTTCATTCGACCTTACAAAGAGATACGAATGTGAATAATAATAGATTCCGTGAACTGACTAAAACATCTAAGACAACATAAAAAAACATTTCAGATAAACCCATTGGCTAAGACTTTGTGCTAAAATTGATATTCTTTTGATGTCTCCGAATATTTCAAATAAGAAAATATATAAACGCTAAACAAGAGATGATACTGTTGTGCCTAAAACACAATTTTTTCAGGGTTCCGACTGGATCTAATATAATTTTTCTTGGAGGGAGTCGTACCTCATTACGTATTCGGGGCTCGATGCCCACTATTTATTCCTGATACAATCCACTCACGTAATAAATCTCAGTGTTATTTAATCCTCAAGGTCCGACCGACAAGGTAACACTGGACGAATTGATCGAACCAAATGAAAAAAATAGTTCACGTAATCCAATGAATCGAACAATGTGATCGAACCACGTGGCCACAGGGTAACATATTCATATAGTCACGCCTTAATCCCCGAAGGGTTAGGCAGAGGCATAGTATACGCCCACATTTCACCTTATAGTTTTATGTCCCACGTACGTAATAGGTATTAGGTTAGGTTAGCTTATTGCCGTGTTGAAATTGACAGGCACAAGTCGTCACGACCCGCAGTTAAACTTTTTCAAGCCGCCCATTCGGCTTTCAACTTGGCTTAACGATTGTTATTTTACTGACAACGAGTTTCATTTTGAGTTTTCCTTCTCCACGCAATGGATCGTTTTGCGAAAATTTTCTTTAGTCGCCACTGACGTCACCCCCGGGATGAAATGATGTGGCGACATTATCTATTCTTTCCCGCTGCCACACGGGGCCCGTCGAGCCGCATCGCCACACGGGGTAACTATTAAAGAATTTTAGGATGCTTTTCCACCAGAGATGTTGTGCTTCGTTGCGATGGATCGTTTGAAATCCACCAATCACATTCGTCGGTCGCTAGTTTGACAATATTGCCGGTCAACGTTACTTATAGATCGACGACTGGGATTGGTGGATAGCAAATGCATCCATAGCAACGAAGCGTAGGTACTGGAAAAGCACTTTAATACTACTCGTTAAATACGGAACTAATTAAATTAGTTTTGTTAAATTAACATCATAACCTTGCTGTGAATTTGCAAACTAGTGTGTATAAGATCTAAACGTAACTAGATAAATTTTATAAGAGAATACACAATCGGAGTAGGTTTAAAAAGGAATAATGTTGGGTATAAGAAAGACTTGTTACACATTTTTTAAAATATGTGTTCGCCTTGATCCTTTTCCTTTACAAATTATTTACTCAAACAAAATTAACTGACTCGCAACTGGCTGGTATTCGTTTGGGACCCAACAGTTCTTTTCAAGACCCTTTAAACAAATGGTACAGTCTACATTTAACGTTTTCAATCACCCTTGTAGTATGGTCCGAATATGCGGCCCAAATTCTTGGGAGGAGTTGAAGTATTTTCATTTACATATTTTGGATTTTTTCGTAATGGAAAAAGGGAATGCAAGCCAATAAAAGAGTTAGATAATAGGTATGTAAGATGTGAGCTAAATTGATTACTATGAATTGGATAACGTTCGAAGTACAAGGATTCGAACCTGCGTCATCTCGCATACTATGCGACGCCTTAACCACTCGACCACCGATCAAGTTTTTCACCTTATATACTTTTTGGAGTGACGTCGGCGCCATCAATCGGCACTATTAGAAAACTACACGGCACGAATAACTATAGAACTACACCTATATTTATTCAATTATGATGAAACCTTGATAAAACTAAATTCTCGATAGGTAAACGGTAATACAGCGATGACAGAATGTGCTGCACAAGCTAAGTATTTCCGAAGCGTCGGTTTACATAATGGGACCGCCAGTGTACAACAGATTACCGGAGAAGATTATGGATGCAACCTCCATTGCGTCTTTCAGTAACAGACTAAAAAAATTGTTACTTGAACGTAGTTTCTACAGCATGGACGAGTATTATGACCTACCAGTACTGTGATTGGTTAACTAACGTTATTTTTATGTTGTTGCTAATAAGCTGCTATTTACAGTTGGAATGATCAATTGACCTGTAACAAATCTGTTATCAATAGAGATATTGTATTGTATTGTGTGAAAGTGAAAAGCGTGAATAAAAAATATGGTTTAAGAAGCTGCTTCTCTCTATGCCTTTGCCTACCCCTTCGGGGATATAGGCGTGACCATATGTACGTAATTGAATGTATGTATGTTATAGCTTCTCTAACTTAGTAGGTATTCTATAAACGACCACACGTGCCGCAAGTATATCTGTCAGCTCATTTCTCAGCTGTCATCACTGTTCAAGGTTTCATTTTTCAAGGTTTTTCATTCATCTTACCAAAATCACAGAAAAATACCTAGACAACACAATAAACATATAAATAGTCATTCGTAATAACTAACCTATTCATAAGCTAGACATATGTCTAAGAACCAACTCTGTGTTCACGCATCGTTGAATCATAAAAGAAATAAACAAGTCACTGCTTGGCTATTATTAGATTAAGTCTGGAGCGCCTTGGTTCTTTCACATAGTCTGTTATATAGATACTAACATTTTTGGAACAAGTAGGTATTAACATACATGTTTTCTACCTATATTCCTATATATAAAATAAGCTATGCCCTGACTTCACAATTGTACAAGGTAAATGTTTTAAAAGTTCTATGAAACTTTATAAAAAAAAATACTACGAATCTTTTTATGATAAAAACAAACATGGGAAAAAAGAATCAAAATCGTTTATTTGTGATACATAGGTTAGTTACAGTTGTTCATTTAGGTATAAGTACGCTATGACCTACCACTTGAAGTGGTGTACAAATATTAATGAGATGAGATGTCCGTTATAAATATTCACGGACATCTCACACAACGCTATCTGATCCCTAAGTAAGCTAGGAATAACCTGCTTGTGTTATGGGTATCAGACCAGGAATATTAATACTTATATACTTCTAAATACATACATATTATACATGGAAACACCCAGGACTCTTGAGACAAACATTTATGGGTCACACAAATATTTGTCTCCGGTGGGAATCGAACCCACGACCTCTAGCGCCGCAGGCGGTATCACTACCGACTGCGCCACAGAGACAGAGGCAGTCAAATTACATGGCGCTCATAAGAGTATGGTGTACGGCGATTTATCTTTTTTAAAAAAACCAATAAACAATAGAAAATAAAAGAAAATCTTTCAAATACTATTATACAGTGGGAAATATTGTTATGATGTTTTTACTTAGTCACGCTGTAACCCCTGAGTCTGAATCAATTTGGCTGCTTTTTAATAAATACACATAGGTGAGGTTATGGTTCTTTTTATCCATTGAATCAGTTCCTAAAAGGAACGGGTACAGGTAATAAACACCACAATAAGTAGGTAATCTGTATCTATACTATAAAGTTTAAAATAATAGACAGTAATCGCCTACTTGGTAAGAGGCAGTTTGAAAATAAATTTAAAACTATTATTCTTCCGACTGTACCAGCTTTCCACTTAATATCCGGCTAGTTGTCTAAGCTCTCACTTAACGTACGCGTATGAAATTTAATGAGCCTCTGCTAAAGCGCTGCTGAGAGGCAGTTTGGTATTTAGTTCTAAAGTTTTGTTTTGGCATACAGTTAACTCAATGTTATCGCGAGTGATTTTGGTATTCGATCGGTTTTGCGTTGCTTGAATATATATAAATTGAACAACGCCACTTTTTCGTCTTTTTCCAGTCTATAGAATAGTGCAAGTGCCAAGGCTCTATATCGCAATATTAAATTATAATTTACTCTTTGAGAAAGTCGAGTGGCGGAACTATTATATTTATGTATTTAGTTTATTATTGCCGAACAGAACATAATTGCGTAGTTCAATATAGCCACAGGTCTTCAAGTACTATTAATCAACAGTAGGTATTCTTATAAATTTTCACATATTATAACTACGATGAATAATTAATTAAGTCGAGATTTGATTGTTAATAATTAATGATGATAAAAATAAACAATCAAATCCTAAATGACACTTAATGTAAATTGAAAGTCATAATGAAAAATATGACAATAAAGATTTAAAAGAGTTATAATAAATGTCCTTGAAAACATTTTGTACGGTATTCTCTCAGCTGATAAAAATCTTTCACGTTCCTCTGGGACACTAAAATGTGTACTTGGATATAACTACGCAATATTATAAAAGTCGGAAGAGAAAACAAAACAGGTCATGATAAAAGTTTGTTTTTGTTAAGGTTTTTACGGTAATTGGAGTCAGCCATAAGTATGTAAATATTAAACTGCCTCTGTGGCGCAGCCGGTAGTGTAACCGACTGTCGTGTTGGAGGTCCTGGGTTCGATTCCTGGGTCGGCCCCAAACATTTGTGTGATCCACAAATTTTTGTTTGGGAGTTTGGGTGTTTTCTATGTATAATAATGTTGCATGTATTAAGAAATATATGTATAAGTACTTATGTTTATCAGTCGTCTGAATCCCATAGCACAAGCTTATATCAGCTTAATTTGAACTCAATGATGTTGCGTGAGAATGTCCAACAATATATTTTTTATATTTTTATGAAACGCAAATTTAATAAATAAATGAACATTTATTCAATAGCGGATAGTCAGAATCTGCATCCGTCCATTTTAGCAAGGCAACAGGCTCACCTCCGTTCCATTTTAGCAATATAGTGCGGGTGGGATTATAAACGGCATTAATTTAAAACATAACCAGTAAAATGTGTGCATAGTGTACCTCTGTCTACTTCTTCGAGGATATAGAGGTGACCATAATGTATGTATTCTCAAGAGAATTACTTAAACTACTCAAACAAAAACCTTCTACAACACAATCCTGCCGAACCTTGAACCTTGTATTATTTTCCGTCGAAGCCTCGTTTCGAAGGCTCGTTTAATTAGGCGAATGATTTACTTGTTCGTAAAGGAACAATCACCCATTTATGTTCCGAAGTTCGGCTGTCAATAGACGCAAGGAGTTTTGCATTTTAAAAACTGTTTGCTCTCTTGTTCTTTTGGAGAAGCAGTCCAAAGGTTTTCTTTATCACTGTTAATCTCGTTACGGATTTATGGTATCAATTTGTTTCGACTCTCTCTAGAGTTTTTACAATGGCGATGTTTTAAGTCGGCTATTAATTTACGTGTTTTCATTGAGGTATGATTACGTTGATTTAGATTGATAATGCAGATTTTATGAGTTCAATAATCATGACATGTAATTCATAGATTATTTTTGAAAAAAAACTTTGGAATAGAACGATTTGTGTAATCGATTATGGGGTCGGAAAATTAATCATGGCTAAAGTTACACTATGTAAGGTAATATGAGAAATATAAGTATTTGTAAGTCAGAGTGACAATTCACCTTTTGTTCCTTCTAGGTTTGCTCTTTTCTTCTTTTAGAGAATTAGTTCGATCGAGATAAATATAATAAAAGCGGTCGTGGCCCTACTGACTAAGCACTCTGTCAACGATCACTGTGGTAAGCAACTTTCGCTGTGGTTGGTCTTTGTATGAGTGACCACTTCGTGATATTTCATTTGCGAGCGTTTTCGTGCTTGAGAAGCCGTAGGTAATGATTGTTAGTATTGGCAGCCGTTAAGCCAAGTTGAGGCTTTATGGGCATCTTGAAAATTTTCAACAGCGTATAACAATTAGGCGTCTAGCCATTTCAACGCGGCAATAGGATTATCACCTGTTTACGTGGGACGAACAAAAACTATAAGTTGAAAATGTGAGAGCATACCTACTATTGTCCATATCCACCTCGACGAGGATAAAGGCGTGGCAATATGTATATTATTATATTTATGCTCCTTATGAACATAGTACTTAATAATAAAATAGTATTATTTGGTTTTTTGACGTATTGCTGCTCTCTTGCTCCCATTAGTGTATGATGTAATGTCACAGTGAAAATTTTATAACAGAACATTAAAGATTTTATCCGTCTTCAAAAATCTTAGCTATGCTACGCCAAATAAAAGTCATACCGTAGCTCCATCAGAGAATCACGTAGCAGGTTTCGTAGCCGCGTAGATGCGCTACGAATTCTTGTAGTTACCAGTAGAAAATAAGTTGCTTCTCGGAGCATAATGTGTAATGCACATAGTGATGTAAGATTTTATTTAAAGATTTTTGCAGCTCTTTTTATGTTACATTTTTCTTCAGAAGTTAGTTTTGGAGTAAGACTACATCCAACATTAATATTTACTTTCCCACTAGACATAGATTATCCGGCAAGTTGTATGAAATTAAATGAGACTTTGCTAAGAGGCAGTTTAGTCAGGCATTTAGTTCATTGGGTTTGTTTTGACATGCAGTTTATGCAGTGTTTTCACATTAAAGATTTCAAAGGTGGCTCCCGTTCAATACCATACTACAACAATTTTTTGCCCTTTTCTGGTACAGAGCGCTCGAATGCAATTAGGTGGTCGTTTTTTGGTATGTCAATAAGTCTCAACTGTCGTAACTCTTCAAATGAATGGCATTGATCTTTTAAAATAATGCCATCGAGATAAAATCCATTCAGATAAATGTATTGAAATGTAAAACAAACGGACAAGCAATATCCAGTGACACTGAGCTCTTATCTCCGCTGCGGTGCTTTGAGGAATTTCAATCTCAGCGACAATAGCCACGACATTTAATCCTACGTCGGACTCCGATTGCGTGGCTTTCATTTATGGTTTGATCCAATGCTACTGTTTCATTTTAGATAATACATACATTTTGAAATTAAATGTAAATTCACTTGCTTTGAAAAATACCGCAAGCAGCAATATCTTATGACCAAACATTATAAAATCTTCAAGGGGGGCTCTCATACAATAATACTACAAAACACAATTATTTGCCGTTTTTTGGTACAGTCCAATCGCACAAGGTTGGTTTTTGATATGTCGATACGTCTCAACTGTATCCTTTAAAATCTATAATTGTTGTCATGTCTTTTTTAATTTATTTTTACTTACAAAGCTCTCCTCTCTCCTCTCTTGGAAGAGATTTCTATTCATAAACAAGCATACCCTTTGTACTAATTTTCTCTTATATTCCTATATATAATGTTAATGTATATAATGTTAATATGTGTACAATAAATAAATAAATTAATAGAAATCATAGTTTGTGAGGATGTGTACATATGTGGATGTTTGTAAGTCTTTCACGCGTTAACACATCTGGTTAAAATTTGATACAGCGATGGCTTCTGGTTCAGAACAACACACAGGCTAAACTCTCTTAGAACAATTTTCCCATTGGCGTCAGTTTGGGAGTATGATTACGTGGATGTTTGTTACCCTTTACGCACTACCAACAGCTTAACCAATCTGGCTAAAATGTATAACGAGGATACATTATACTTCCCGTGGGCACCACCTGTAACTTCATAAGCATGTTCCCTTTTTTTAGCTGGATTTAAAATAAGATGACTTCTATCAACTTTCACTTATTATTCTTGGTTGGTTCTTCATCAATGGTCTCTATCGGTTGTAGATAAATTAATCACTAGTTTATTTTGTTTTATTTTTCAACCAAACTGTACAATAATTCGCTTCTTACTAGGATACACAACTAATAATAGTACTCTCACATATTGACGTAAATTATGACTGTAGGGATGTATCTAATATTAATTATTCATTGTAATTTTTTTCCTCTTTTGATTTCAGCACCAAAATAATAATAACTAGCGGACGTCACGCGGTTTCACCCGCGTAGTTCCCGTTCCCGTGGGAATACGGGAATAAAATATAGCCTATATTACCCGCAAAGAGTTTAGCTTTCCAACAGTGAAAGAATTTTTCAAATCGGTTCAGTAGTTCCGGAGCCTATTCGTTACAAACAAACAAACAAAAAAACAAATCTTTCCTCTTTATAATATTAGTATAGATAACTCCAATGAACTAATTTACCATGATTTTATGAACGTTGTTATTAGGTTATATATTAAAATACCAGAAATCAAAATGCCTTTACTTAAAATGCATTTGACCAAAATACCCGAATTCGAAATACCTTAACATTCAAAATACCTTATTTCAGTACACCTTATATTTGGCTTTAACTTATTTACACCCCCCCCCCCCCCCCCCCCAACTAAGTGAAGCCGCAGTTGTAGCCGTAGGTCTGTTGGTCCTTGGGTATCCTTCTGAGGGCTTACCCCGGGCTCCCAACTGTCGGCTGATAAGTAGGATACGTGTGGTTTTTAATCGGTAGGAGTCGGGCATAGTATCCATGTAGGATTTACCTCATGTTAAAACACTTTGATTCAGAGTTACAAAAGTACTACAGTGGGCTAACGAAAAATTAAAAACAAAACCACGAAGGCTAAGGCTTAGTCTTCTAACCTAACCTATCCGAGTCGGGATACTCTGAGTCGGGGTGTTAACCATTCACAGATATATAGCATCCATGTAGAATTTCAATCATGTTAAAAAAAAGATATTTTGTGTTTGAACATTTTAGGATAAGGTATTTGATAAATTTATATTTTGGGTTTCGGTTATTCGACCGTAAGGCATTTTAAATTATTTATATTATAAATATGTGTTTGCCTTTTGAATATTGATATTTCGATTTTGGGTATTTTGGGCTACGATATTTTGAGTAAAGGCATTATAATTTCTGGTATTGTGACGGTATACCTGTTATTAACATTACCAAAGATATAATTGACTATTTAAGTCTGTTCTAAAAGGGCTTGGTCAATCTTCAAGTTTGGAAATGTTTCGACATGTTTGACTGGCGCACAACTTGTGTAATATTCCAATTAACAATTGCATGAAGTGAATGTTGCATTCAATTAATGTCGATAGAGAGGTATTCTAGTAGTTTAATACCTAGTTGAAATCAATGAAGTTATTTAGCATTATTCATAGGATGTTGCCGAGGTAAATTATAATATTCATGAGATTTTTCATTCATGTTTAATTTTATGTACACAATATTCGTTATGCACAAAGCGTTCGTTAAAAGAAAATAATTCATGCAAATTATGCTTTACCACTTTGCATATTAACTACGAATATGTACCTATATCAAGTGCTTTCTGAACTATAATATTATAATTTAATCTTGATAATATTATAAATGCGAAAATGAACCAACCATCATAGACACGGTATAGTGCCCGAACCCTTTGGCGAGGTTACCATGGTAGGCGAAATCTTTAGGAAATCCATACGAGGGCTAACCAGGGGCTCCCGGTCGCAAGCAGTGGTAGGACAGGTTTTAGTCCGTTAGAGAAGAGAAGATCCATTATAGATTTTCACTCATAAAAAATCTATTTTACTTCAAAAAATAAATATTTTCTAATGGTGAAATTTTTTTAAAAATATTTAGATTTTATCGATTAAACAAACAAATATTTTCTCTCTGTAATATTAGTAGAGAAAAACAATTGTATAACTCAAATCCTTTATGCCCAGAAATTTTTAGTAAACGTCTGAATCAGACTTTACCAAAAGTTGTGAGACTTAAAGTTCTGGGACAAATAGCGTAATTACCTAAGTTATTGCTTGTTGTAAAATTGTGTTTGAAGGTCACTTGCATAAACTTTGGAATTATATAACTAGTAAAATAAAGAGGCAAAGTCTGTATTCTGTGAGTATCATCACGCAAACTGTCTAAGGTAGCGGAGCAGGAATCATAAATGTCCAAGAGTGAGGGTGCAATGGGAGAGAGAAGTATGTCACAGGTTAGTTCATTGGCTACAGCTAGTATAATATAGTGCGTATAAATTGAATGAAAATAAGTCGAATTCATGAGAAATAAACATATTTTAAAAGCGGAAAGTTACGTGAAAAAAATCCTAAAAGTTTCTCAATAACAAAAAACCTGAATCGATCAAATAAAATGGTCGACACTTACCGTCAATTATGTTAACTGATCAGCCAACCTTTCTACAAATGTCTTAGCTTCTGTATAGCTTTTATGAGTAATTTCTAGAACCTAAAACGTTGCAACTATTTCTGAAACTAGCCACCTTCCTCAAATGAATAATAATCCGCTCCAACTATATAATGGGTTTACAGAAGACGTTACGCGAGTTATGACAAAGTGCTATATAGCTTGCACGTTAAATTTGTGAGCGCTATAAAATCAAAAAGCCGTTGGTTAAGACGCTCTCACACCCCGATGCGAATAGTTTTCATATTATTTGTAACATTTATTTATTTTTATACCTTACCAGCAGACGTCACGCGGTTTTACCCGCGTATGTTCCCGTCATAGGGTGTATGTAGCTTTCCAAAGATTTTTTGAAATTGGCACAGTAGTATTTGAGTTTTTTCAATACAAACATACACACACAAAGACTCGAAAAAATCAAATCATGATTGCCGATTTGCAATCCCATGAATAGTTTTCAAGAAAAAAAAGATAACAGAATATTTTGAAATTATATTCGTACCTTCTGTATTTTTAATATGGAAGTATAGAAGAAGCAAACTTAGCAAACTTGTTAGACATAATTTCATATCAGAACACAGTGTTGAAAAAGTTCCTTGATAACACTAAGCGTTGAGTGCTATCACAACAACCTCTGTAGGTAAACAGAACCCGTTCGGTCCGGTGTATACAAGCCCACCCCGACAGCCAGTAATTCTCGATCTCGGCCAACGAGCCAAGTTTAATGAAATTCTTGCCGCGCCGATCTAGCTACACTGTCGTGCTCACACCGTGTTTTAACTTTACCTTCAAACACTCTTTGTTGGAGATGGGATGTATGTAGTTTTAGTTTTACTACTTCTACGTAATAGGCAGATGTGTAAAAATATGAATTGATCAGTTGTATCATCTGTACATAGTCTAAGTAAAAATATACGTGTATAATCTAAGGAAAGTCCATCCACACATGTGAAAATCCTTCTCGAATAATATGCTGGACTCTTACGGGGGCCTCATGACGGTGAGAGGGCTGCTCACCGTCCTTACAGAAGCAGGCCCATGACGGCAGCGTGACGTGAGGGACGCACTCATGCCCCCTCCTAGAAGCGGGATCACACCCGAAACCCCCAAAGACGCCGGATAGCACCCAAACCACCCCCTAGGTGAGGCCGCAGTGGCGGCCGTGGGTCTGTTGGGAGTCCTGGGACATCCATCCGAGGGCTTACCCGGGGCTCCCAACCATAGGCTGTTGGGCGTAACGTGAGGTTTTTTAGTCAGTAGGAGTCCGGCATAGCATCCATGAGGATATTCACTTACGTCAAAAAAAATGCTGCATTCTTATCGACGAAAACCACACGGATTCATTAAAGGGCCCGCTCAGCTGCACGTCGCCGCCGTCGAAACTTGACTTCAAGCTGTAAAATGTTGGTGTCGGTGTATTTCTCATTTTCAGGACATAAACATTTATACAAAAACACTTATAATGTTTTTGTATAAAGAGTCCAATCCAAACTTTAGAAATTTAGAATGTGAGTTCTTCGAATTTCGTCTGAACCGCATTGTACAATTTTTAACACCAAAAAGTTTGAACATAATGCTGTTCCGGCAGCAGATGGCTGTCAATACGTTGGCGCCGCGCTGGACTATGTGTCATATATCCGATGTTAATTGGGTTTTGACGATATTCAGTTCACAAAACCGGAGTATCCACAATTTGTAGCAAATTTCGGATGTAGTTTTAAATTCAAGGCTCTGTTTATAAAAATACAGCGCTTGTGGCCCTGGTCAGAGTTTTGTAAACAATCACTGGGTCACAAAATTGTGTCAATTCGATTTACAAAAGTTTACGTGCCTCAGAAAGCACGATAAGCCGTTGGTTTCGGTAACCAGTAACATGGCGGTCTTTCAAGCTAAGTTGAAGGCCTAATGGTCCGATTTGAATTTCGATAGCAGATGGTCACAACCTACGGCTGTCAACCTACCACAATAGGCACACCATCTTTTACGAGGGATTTAATGCAAATGGTAATGTGCCTCTTCTTACTTTTTAAATAATTCAGTATTCCCAATCATTTTTCTTCCAAATTATGTATTGAGTAAATGATACGTTATTTAACACTGGTTGGCTTACATTTTTAACAGACCCAATATAATGAATGTAGACACATCATTATTAGAAGGATGAATGGCACGAAACCCTCATCAAGTTATTCTGAAGCCTGAAGTGTAAACATGTGGAACAAATGTTGTTTATTTAACGTTCAACTTATGTGGTCGGACTTCGGGGGCTCTCTCGTCATGTGTAGGTACTGAATTAGATATTTGTTTAATATCTTACAGCTTACTTGTTGAAAGGGTGTAGAACAATGAGTTTTGAATTTCAGCAATTTTATTGAGTTATACATTTTAATTTTCAGTGAAAAAAAAACCGGTTCATATGGAACTAGAGCTATTCATTGAGTTATAGAACAGTTCTGAAACAAGTTAAAATTCTTTACTAAATTGTAATCCCGTCACTCAGCAGTCGTCAAGCCATATTGAATGTGGCTTGAACATTTTCAATAGCAGGCCTTCACAACCCGCGCCTGTTCATTCCAACACTGCGATAGACTCACCACCTATTGGGACATGCGTGGGACAATTAACAAATAAGGGGCCTCTCAAACAATAGGGATTTTTTGCCGTTTGTAGTGAGAGAGTTCGACTCGCACTTGGCTGGTTTTGTTTAAATATTGAACGAATAATTTTAGTTTTTTAACCGACTTCAAAAAAGGAGGAGGTTACTCAATTCGACCGTATTCTTTTTTTATGTTTGTTCGCGCAGAACTCCGTCGTTTATGGACCGATATGAGTTTTTTATTTGTTGGAAAATAGATACTCCTAAGGTGGTCCCATTTTATGGAAGTCAGGATCTGATGACGGCATCCTGGAGAATTAGGAGGGAACTTTTAAAAATTGAAGGGGCATGGGCTAGGGCGTTTGTTAACTTTTTTATTAAAAGCTTTGTTGATGGAGACGAAAGACAGTAGAGAGAATTCCCTAACGATATATAGCAGTTACCTTGTGTTTGGGCTTGATTAATTTGTAATGTCGAGAACTTTACACCTCGATAGATAGATTTTCAGTCTACTCGTCACTAAAAATAGTGAAAAAAACTTTAAACAAAAAAGAAACCGATTTCAAACAAAACTAAAAACTGAAAAATAAAAATTACTTAGCACAAAGTTAGTATATTCTGATTTATCAAATATCATTAGATATAATACTGAAGTCGGTGCCAATATGACTATAAGAGAGATTAATAATGCCTACCTAAGCCTACATAGTTTTACTGGGCACCGATTTCTGTATTATATTTAATGATATTTGATAAATCAGAATATACTAACTTTGTGCTAAGTAAATTTTATTTTTCAGTTTTTAGTTTGGTATGAAGTCGGTTTCTTTTGTTATTTTTTTTTATCCACGAGCTTATTACGGTATTTTTAGCAAGGGATAGAAATGCGGTCTCATTACAGAGACTATGCTTTCCGTCTACCTGTCACCTTTGTATCTCATGAATAGTGATAGCTAGAAAGTCAAAATTGTCACAGATGATGTATTTCTGTTGCCGCTATAACAACAAATACCAAAAGCAGGAAAAATAAAGGGACTCACATACAACAAACGTGATTTTTAAAAATATTTAAACTTACAACAGTGCCGAAATAAGGCAAATATCTCGTTACTTTTGAAACTCATGCCAACATGAAAGACTCCAAATTTTTATATTTTTCTATCAAGTAAAATACCGTGCAATTACCAATATATTTACTTAGCGAGAGTTAATCTATCGAGGCTGGCGCCCCCTTTGAGCTTTGGCTACAGTCAAAATAACAGGAAATAATAACGCTAAGGACGCTTTCATTGCTTTTTATATTACCCCTGTTTGACTTCTCCAAGGATATTAAGATGTTCTGGATTGAAAATATTTAGTTTATTTAGGTCAAAATAACTTTAGACGTACAGTCTGGTCAAAAGTTTATTCTGAATTTAAGTACTGTTGTCTGTAGAAGGTGTGCTGTTACGCATCTTACGTTATGACTGGTCTTGAGATGGGTTACCACTTCGTGGTATTTCCATTTACGAGCGTAGCCTTACTTCGGTAGACACGTTAAATATGGCAGTCGTTAAGGACCTTGAAGTATGTCGACAGGAAAGAGCCGCAACCTTCGCCTGTCCATTCAACACAACTATAGCTCATCACCAGTACTGGTGATGAGTTATTGTCTTTTTTTGTATTGTAAGGAATACTTACGCCTACATAGTGACGCATAAGTATGATCTACTCGTCGAAGGCATGATCACATCACAATCAAAATCATTATTGAAAATTAGATATTTCTATCAAATATTTCAGGGTCGGCAGCGCGAGTGTGGCGCCTCTGGTGTTGCAAACGTTTATAGGCTGCGGTGACCACCAGACCTTCTGGTAGGCCGTGTGCTTATCTGCCACCTTAGTGGTATAAAAAAAATTGTCAAAAGTTCGAAAGCTTTGACATTACAGTGAGTAAGCAATAGGAAAATATCGGGGAAAAAACGAACCCGTTCTAGGGGGAAGGCACACTTGTCAGTTAATTAAGTTGGAGAAAAGTGTTTTCCTGGAAAGCAAAATAACGCAAATAAGTTGACCAAAATTTTGTGTTCCCACAATAATGTACAATTACTTATTTCTGCTGATGATGTTCACTGTATAAGTAGGTTTAGTACCATACATTTTATGTGAAGTGAAAAATATGACTGATGAATTTCTCACGTTAAATTTATTATTTAGTTGGCATAATAACTGTTTTTAAATATTATTTCTAACTAGCTGACCCTCGCAACTTCGTTTACGTCACATAAGGTGTATGAAAGGACAGGTATTTTTTCAACAGACTCAAGGGAGCGTATGAAACTGCCCTGTTTGCTTAATCATAAAAGAGCTTAAAGATTAAGTCCATTCTAAAACAATTCAGTCCACGCCTTCGGCGCGGACTGAATTGTTTTACAATAACCTTAATCATTAAGCTCTTTTATGATTAAGCCAACACGCCAGTTTAGATTTACCCTCACATTCAAAGAAACCCTTGAATTCGAAAAGTTGAGATGCCTCTAATTTCTGAACTACGAAACTCTCAATATTGAAACTTGTGTGGAACAATGTTAAAAACATCCCTTTCTGACACTAAAAGAATATTTGATATCGGACCACGCGGTGAGAACTTACAGCTGAAAATCCATTTTATCTCTCATCCCCTCTCCCGCAGGAACCGCGCAAAATATCGGGATTAAAAGTATCCAAGAACCTTCCTCGGACTATAAGCTCGGAATGTACCAAGTATCATTCAAATCGGTTCAGTAGTTTCGGCGTGATACTTATTCGGGATACAGACAGACAGACAGACAGACAGACAGACATGAAAATTTTAAATTGCATATTCGGCTTCAGAATCGATTATAGAACGCCCTACAATAGAAATTTTCAAAATATCTTCCATGTACAGACTCTCGACCCTCAACAGTTTTATTATAAGTATAGATGATTTGGGCAGGTGATATCATAAATCGAAAGAATACAAAAGAAAGAACAGAAGCAACTTTATATATTCGTGCCATGTAACTTAACACTTTTGATACAAAATTTTAAATAGACCGAAAAGACAAAAAATACATAGAAAGTCATATAAAAGTTCAAGAAAGAAAATAAAACTCATACCATTTTTTTACAATAACTTTTTAGTAACAAGCTAAAGATAGATACTGTAAAGAGGCTATCAAAGCCTAAATACTTTAACACCATTATCGAGAAGGAGGGAATAAAAGCAATGAAAGTTTAATGGTAGAAAAAATATGGTTCCGTCGAATGCGGAAAAAAATTTTAAACGCACTTACCCATTTCCCGCACGTCATCATTTTGCTCAATTGACTTTTATTGCGTATGCATGATATTAACACCTGATACTTTAAGTGGAAACTCGACTTTTTGTGGAACAAATATAAGAGCAACGTCGTTAGGTAAAGAGATAATGGTTGTCTGTTTCCTTTCTATTCTGTTCTTATTTTACATTTTTATACCATTTAGGTGGCAGACAAACACTGCAGTCCACTTTATGAAAAGAGATCATTGTAGAATAGAAGTTTTCGTTAACGGGAACAAAATTACACCTTCGTTTATCTCCGCTGACAGGTGGTCCGTAATTTCTTCAATACTGTCCAATTAAACAAAGTAAAACTCACCTACATTTGGATATAAAGTGAGATTACTCTACATAACGTGACTATAAAACAGAGCCAAGTTTTGTACAAGCACTTATTTTTTTTTACATTTCTTTTTCTTTTTTGACATAAGCATTTGATAAAAAGGCACACTAAATTTTACTACAGTTATCAGGCGAGCTGTTGTGCCCATAAACCCGTAGATGTCTTACGACACCCAAGGGGCAGTTATTTTTATGTAGGAACTGCGCTGGATGCACAAACATAAATTTTAACAATCAGTTTCGCTAAAAATATTTTTAGTGACTTGCTTCTAATTTATAAAACTTTATACGTAATCATAAAATGCTTGTAACGTCCCGATTCAGTGGTTTACACAGAAAATTTTCATTTTGTACCTCATGCTGGTCCGTATTTAGGTGATCATTTTTGTGGCATTTATCTGTGCTTAAATGGGCAGGTTAAGCCATTACGCTCGGCTGCTTGAAACGTAACTAGTTGTCGTAAAGCCAAGTTAAAATATTTTGTATTGTATTCCATGCTTCGCCGCTGCCAGCAATATAGAAATCATAAAGCCAAAGGACTTGAATATACTCTTTCTTTCTAATTAATCCTTTTGCTTGATATGATTACTACAGCTACATTCTATCATCACGCAGTTCGCAACAGACAGGGTGTTCAGTTCATCCTTACACCTAGCGCCCGGAGTATTCGAGCACGGTTAGATCTAATGGGAGCTTTCTTCCGCGAACTCTTAGGTTGTGGAATGATCTCCCAACCTATGGTATAGGGTTCTTCAAAAGGGGTCTTAGAAGGTTTTTGCAGGGTCGGTAGTGCCTCTGGAGTTGCAAATGTTCATCGGCAGCCATGACCACAGTCCGTCGGGTGGTGCCGTAAGCTTGTCTATTGTTATCGATTTGCCAACTAGTCTGTAAATAGTTAGAACATAGAATTGGTTAAACTCCAAAAATAAGCCTCAACTCACTACTTAAACGGCACCCTGACGAACTTGCACAAGTTTTGTACCATCTCTTATTAGCAAAGAGCAATAATCGGACAAGTTGAGAACAAAACCAGTTTGGCGTGACTCCAGTACAGTACAGGCTGTAATGAGAGCCTTAACTCTAACGAAAATGGCACCAAAGTTGAGCAGTTACACCGCCGTACTGGATGTGTCGCGACTGTGTCCGCGTGATAACGACTTGAATGGCTTGTCGTATATTGTTATAATGTTTAATTTGATTTGTCTTAGGCAAATCGTTTTTATAACACATTTTTGACATACCTAATGTAGTCTTGACATTTATTTCGAAACTTTACAACAATTTGGCGACATCTTGGATGCACAGCAGCGTCTATGGTTGCAGCTGGTCTAAATTATTTCAGTCCAACAGCGGTAAAGAAGGCTAAATTGAAAACTTATCAAAATGTTTATAAGTCAATAGTCATTCAACAGATTATGTTATAGAACCAAATAAGCGATAGAAATATTAAGTTGAGTAAATTATTTTTTTACTAAATCAAAATAATAGGTACTTACTGTTTTTTTAGCGGCTTATCCTGCTCAACACGGTAGGTAATCATACTGTTTACTAAATTATTATTTTTATTTTCAATTTTCTCACATATCCTACCTACTTTCGCGCTTTAAAATATAATTTAGGTTTATTTTCACATGTTTTCATAAACTAAAAATTAACGGTTTGGCTCTATAGTGACAACAACAAAAATGTTACAGATTAGCAGAACGTCTAAAAAAATGTATCACAATATCAATATTCGTGCCTGACATCGTGCTGACCCTCGCTCTCACAGTCCCCTTTATCATTTTTCTACTTTCTATGTGAGTGACAGTATCTTTACAGTCTTGTCTAGTTGACAATATATTTCCAATCGAATGACTGTAGGTAATCATTTCAAATTTATTTTTGTTAGCAGTCTATACCTATATATATATAGTAACACCTCCATCCCCTATGGGGTAGGCAGAGGCATAGGATATGCCCACATTTCACCTTACAGGTTCATGTCCCACAAAATAGGTGGTGAGCCTATTGCCGTGTACAAATGGATAGCTGGCCGTGACAACCCACAGTAGAAATTTTTCAAGCCACCCATAAGGCCTTCAATTTGGCATAACTATTGTCATTTTGCTGACAACCTGGTTTCATTTTGAGTTTTCCTTCTTTACGCAATAATATTGCTTTCGCAAAACGATATAATATTATTATATCGTTTTGCGAAAGTGACATTTTGTACTCTTTCCTGACGCTACACGAGGCTAACAAAACAGTCTATGAATCGAACAGTTTCCAATATTTATCAATCAATACTATGGAATGGAGTAACAAGGTGTCTAGTGCATGAAGATAAATAATTAAATTAAATATTCACGGACATTTTCACACCACGCTATCTGATCCCAATGTAAGCAAGGTATACCCTGCTTATGTTATAGGTATCAGACCACGGATATTAATACTTATAATATATACTTTTAAATATATACTTATCATACAGAGAAACCCCAGACTCTTGAGACAAACATTTATGGACTACACAAATTTTTGTCTCCGGTGAGAATCAAACCCACGACCTCGTGATTCGCAGTCGCACATTTCGACCTCTAGACCAACGAGGCAGATATTTAACACTAGCGGACGTATAGGCTCGTAACGTATTTTTCCCATTTCACCCCCTTTGAATTTAATTTTGTATAACCCTCTTTTAGTAGGAGACCATTGTGGTTATTCACACAGGATGTAGATTTTTGATACTGTTGATTGATGGCACTTGATGGAACTTGCCATTTACACACATTTATGTTTGTAACACCTAACCGGTTTCACCTTACGGCATTGTAATTATGATCTAAATAAGTAAATAGCCTTTGAGATGCCGTTAGGTGAAATCGGTTAGGTATTTCAATAATAAATGTTGTGGAATGGTATGTTGTGGTTGTAGCTTAGTTGAGGTCAAAGTTGCAATCCGTGGCATTCCGGTCACTAAATCATTATCATCCACCAAGCCTTTTCCTAACCCACTTGGGGTGAGCTCTCCAGTCTAACTGCATTGCTGATGAACTACGATATTTTCTATGATGCGCCGGCCATCTGACTTCCTCAACCAATGTTGACGATATTCAAGTACTGTTGTTAGACTTTGTTCTTTCTTGGGTTGTTGTCTCACAGGGGGAGGGGCACCTTTCATATTAGTCATTAAATCATAGACCTAAACAGTGGTAGCTTATCCTAAACACGTTTTATTGAAGGGTTATTAGTGTTACCTTCTCGAAATTTCGATGACTCTTTACAGTAACAATACAAATAAATGAGGATACTAAGTCTTGTTCCCGACGTAAATATAAAATGTTGTGGATAGCTAAAAGTCGTCCAAAGGTTCTTAAATTGGTGTAATTACGAAGGGACCGTTAATGTATTTGTTAATGAGTTTGGACTTTTGCTTGTGAAATCATGACCAAAGGCGAAATTTGTGTTTTCAAACACAGTCAAAAGGGCTAATTAATGTTTGTGAAACGAGTTTTGATTAGGTATACGTACCGAAAATATTTATGATAAATAATTATTCTTATTTGTTTTATTTATTTTGTTTTAATTTTACACATATTCACAGCTTATTGTATTTTGACTTGTAAGGGCATCAAAATCAGAGTTTAATTTAACTTTTATTTCGCATGTCAACCCCTTTCAGCGACTAATTTAGAGTTATTAATGGGATATTAAGTGCTTTTTTAATTGTTTTGTTTTATTTATTGTTTTAAATGTTTCTGTATTAATTTGTTAGGTTTTATTCAAAACAGTTCTACATAAAATTTTAACATAAGCAAAAACGCAATTTCCAAAAACATCAAATGTACATTTTGTTCGATTCTCTAGAGGAGTCGCTGACGATCAAACTTTTTGTACGTAAAATTATAAATACCAAAACAGAACCAAATTCTATTACCAACTGTATAGCAAAATGTCTATGGAACTTGTTACGAAGTGTAAAATGCAATATTGTAACGTGTTACGATTTCTCCCGGGAATAGTTGAAGCGTCCCGGACTAGAGCTCAAATTGTCTACGCTTATTTAACTTTATTGGGACTGTCTGTACTTAGTTTTATGTTGCAGTAATGGGTTATACTCGTACTCTGTCTGCAAATGTGCTCTGTGGAGTTGATGTGTACAAAATGGATTTCAGTTTGACATGATTAATGGAAATCTTCTTACACTTGGCGTACGTGTGTAAATTTCAATAGTAGTAAGCCAATATAGGGCCATTTTAGTACGATAATAAGATCACTTCCAATCACGTGAAAGCAAATAGAAGCTTTTTAGCGATAAGGCTGCCCTCTGTATATTTATAAAATTTTAATATCTTTCTTTTCTGTATCTAAACCAATATCATAGAGAGGAAAGATTTGATTGTTTGTTTGCAACGTTACTCCAAAAGTACTTAACTAATTTGAAAAATTCTTTCACTACTGGGAAGCTACACTATCCCCGGGTGACACAGGCTATATTTTATTCCCGTATTCCCATGGGAACGGGAGTTACTCGGGTGAAATCGTGTGATGTCTGCTAATGTTTTATATTGGTGTAAATACAATACAGTATATTCTATTCCATTGGTAAAATGTAAGCTTCTTTCTACTGTGCATGTGATTTTGATTTCGGGGATAAAGGCGAGGCATTAAGGCAAATAGAAAATGTTACTGAGTGGTAATCCATACAAGCCAAGTGAAAATTACTTACCAGAATTATCGTTTACAATCGGGCTACGAGCCATAAAATGTTGTCAATGAGTATCTATTTAGGAACACTACATTTACTGTACCACCACCAATGATAATACTATAGATAGGTATTACATACAAATAGGCAACTCCCTGCCTCCCTCTGAGCAGGATTCCTCACCCCCGCTACAGCTGTCAACAAGTTTAAGGGTTTTTTGAGGGGACAGTGCTGCGTAACCTTAGTGGTCACACAAAATCAAGCTCTGTACAAGCATCACGTGTTAATTAGTGTAGATGGAAGAGTTGAAAACGAATCAATTGTATGGAGTTTCCGCCCTGTGCCACTACTTAAAACAAATAAAGGTTTTAACCGACTTTTTTTCGCCGATTGGGCCATATGACGTCACTAACAGATCATGAACTTTGAGTAGTGATAAAAATCATTGTGTACTTAATGGATAGCTCCTGAGATGTTTCCATGAAACCTTCCATTTTCTTCAAGTCCCGCCCTTAGGTAATTTCAGATAATGGGACCTACTTACGCTGTATTTGAAGGCTGCCAAATTATTTGTACCAAATTGACATTGATATACTTGTTTCATCCAGAATTTTGTTTTATTTAGCTCGCCAAAATGATGCCGCCGCCTGATGGAAAATCGCAGCGACATTTAGCGATTACGGGCCACTGTCACAGTCTGTAAGACTGTATAAGACTGAAAGACTAACTTGGCGGCCCTATTATGTGCCTCTTCACGCTCCGCTTGAAAAACCCAGGATTGTGAGAGGAGGAAAACACGTGCGCTGGCAGGTCGTTCTAGATTTTTATGATTCAACAGAGAAACGATCTTTTGAATCGTTGAGTTCTAGCAAAGACTCTCTCCACTGTGTGAGAGTGGCACCTCTGTCCAGCACGCGTTGTTTGGGATCGGAAAGGAGAGGGCGGGATTAGGTTGAAGAGTTATCACAACACTATTTGAATTTTGACATTTTCTTAATTCTATTGCAAGGTATATTACAATTGTACAAAATTTTATTACCAATTTAAATCACTAACAAGAAAGAGTAAAAAAGTGGCTAGTCTAGAATTGTAGATACTATATTATTACTATTTTCCAAACATTATTCTTCGTTCAGCGGTTAATTGGGTCAGTCAGTCTGATTCTCCTTAATATAAAAGTACAGATATATCCCAATAGATAATTACAAAATACCCTCACTAAATTACAGAGGCCATAATAATGTTGTGTCTAGATATTTTCTTAACCGTATGAATGCTGACCCTATTCACAAATTTCAATTACATTGGCGTCCAACCCGAATCTAAGCCTCTAACATAATAAAATAATGTTGGTAGATTTTCTATTTTTAATAATAAAGTTGTGCTTTATAAAGGCTAGTTCGCTTGCGAACAGGTTTTGTGATATTAACGAGGTTTATGAATAGTGTATGTTTTGGAGTTTATTAGAAATCTAGGAACTTTACGGTAGCCAGCAAGTGAGGGAGGGCGAGTATTTTCATACATGACCATCTTTAGGGTTATGAGTCTGGCTAAATCAATATTTAAGTAAATCAGGTCAGCTGAGTCTCTGGATATTGCTAATAATTTGTTATTATTCTTTCCAAAGTAACAAAAATAACCATTTCATCCATTGGTACCTACTCTGAGGTCGTTTGAATTTATCCATTACCATCAGCAGCATTTCTAATTCTGATGCATGTAAGTATTATTTTCACTAGGTGTATGTAACGTACATAACCTATTAAAAAGTTTGATACCAAATCCTTTTCTCTAAAAAATCGTATACCTATTGATGCGGTGTCCCATTAATAATCGTCAACGCTAGAGCTGTTAACTGCGACAACATTATCGTACAATTATCAAACATGAGTCACCAACAGCATTATTTAAGGGTTAGAACTCCATCAGGAAAATTATTTCCGTAACAAAGAGTTCAGTCTCAGAAAACCATTTTATATTCTCATACAGACGTAATTTAACATTCGCTTTTTTTAAAGTTTTAAATAACTACTTTTAATTTAACTTAGAAAAGAGTTTCAAACGTAATTACAACTCGTTTCGCTAATTTTAGTCTACCTCTACTTTTTCATTAAGTTCCACAAAGACTACAAAATGCAAACTGTACAGAAGAAAAAAATACAAAAACGCATCGTACGTGCACCGCGGTACGAAATACAACCATTAATTCAATTTGGTTGGTTCCGAGTAGGTTTCGGTGGCGAGTGGATAACGCGTCGGCACGGATCGCCGAAGACGCAGGTTCGAATCCTGCTCGAAACCAATTCTTTTTCCATATTTAAAATTTATGATCAGTTAGCATACTAATTGCTTTTCAAAAATAATTTTAATATACACAGTTTGTACTGTTTACAGAATATAAAGTGTACGTCGTTAATGTTTACAGTAGCTAATACGATCTGCTGCGGAGGCCATTTGCGTCGGAAATTGCTTCTGATATTTTTTAAGCTGGTACTTTGTATAGGAGATAGAAATCTACACTTTGCTCTAGGACTCAAGGTGCACGGGTTCATGAAGGTTATTTACTAGCACTTCCTTATAAAATAGGAAAAGTAATTTATAGCTACTAGGTACATACATTAAATAGATAATAGATTTGGTCCTACGTAATAAATGGTGAGCCAATATTGCAGGCCACTTTAAGACAAAAATTTAACAATAAATATCAAAATCAGCAGATTATACGACCTTACCCAGATTGTATTCAAAGACATTCTAACGGTAAATTTGTTCGTAGTCATGCTAAAAATTCATTCCATTTATATAATTGTGTTGGTGACGCAATAAACAAGATGATTTACAAAATCAAAAGCGAATACAAATGTTGAACGACACTTTTCGAACTACTATGCTGTAGCTATATATATCCGTCACTACACGATAAGAGTCGCGTGTGACAACTAGTCAGCCAGTTAATTTAACTGGTTACTTGGTTCAAGAGTTTAAAATTAAAAATTGCATGAAATACAGATGCTGCCCAGATATTGAAGTACATTCAATAAATTAAATTTAATACAAAGAACTATAATTCATAACTTGAAGCAAAAAAGGGGCGAAGTTACGTTCCACATAAGTTAAGGTTCCGTAGATACTAATCTGACTTTTTTTTGCTTAACCTTTTTATACCTATCGAAAAGTAAACTTTTTGTACTAATCAACTAACTTGTAAAACGTAAAGCCTACTTATCAGTTTTAAAATTTCATTCTTTTCTCCGTGTGTAGTATGTTAGAATCCTCAGTAGAGTTACGATGATTTTGAAATATCAAACCACAATTCCAGGGCACATCTCTTTCCATCTCTAAAAGTATAGGGATCCTTGGTGTTGACATCTCCAGTGACGTTCAGTTCCGCAGTCATTTGGAGGACAAGGCCAAGCTGGCGTCCAAGAAGCTCGGTGTGCTCAACAGGGCGCGGCGGTACTTTACTGCGGCGCAAATACTGCTTCTCTATAAGTCGCAAGTGCGGCCACACATGGAGTACTGCTGTCACCTCTGGGCGGGGGCACCTAAATATCAGCTTCGTCCATTTGATTCGGTGCAGAGGCGACCTGTGAGAGTTGTCAACGATCCTATACTGACAGCTGGTGTTGAACCTCTTCGCGACAGGAGAAACTTTGCCTCCTTATGCGTGTTCTACCGCCTGTACAATGGTATGTGCTCTGAGGAATTGTTTGACATGATGCCCACGGCTACGTTCTATCATCGCACCGCTCGCCATAGACAGGGATTTCATCCTCACACCCTACGTTCTGCCCTGCGTTCGAGCACGGTTAGATCCGATAGGGGTTTTCTTCAGCAACGCTTAGGTTGTGGAACGATCTTTCTGCCTCGGTTTTCCCAAACGCTTACAGTATAGGGTTCTTCAAAAGGGGTCTAAGAAGGTTTTTACAGGGTCGGCAGCGCGAGTGTGGCGCCTCTGGTGTTGCAAACGTTCATAGGCTGCGGTGACCATCAGTCCTTCTGGTGGGCCGTATGCTTGTCTGCCACCTTAGTGGTATAAAAAAAATCAAAGAAATTCTAATTTTATTTTATTTTTTAGTTCTCAAATAACATACAGGTGTATTGCCAGCACCGCATTAGTTTTTTTTGGCGTCGTATTATATTCTTCTACCGTAAGTTTTCTATCCGCAACTACATGTTAACCTGCAGTGTACAAGCAACTGACAAATATTCATATTTAAAAACTTAAAATTTCTCAGTTATCTAATTCGGTGTGTACGATATAAAGGTACCTGGTTTACTATGGAACCATAATAGGCCATAAGTCTAGAAAAGGAGCCGACAGTCGACACCTTTTTAATTAATAATTGAAATGAGAAATATCTAGCTCCCGCTACTCTAAAAGCGCACCTTGAGAACATTGTACACTAGTATTTTAAAATGAACAAAATGAAATATGTATTAGCATTTTAATTTTTGGTTGTGTTTATGGCCAGCAATATCAATAACAGACTAGCTCGGCCATGGTTTTGGTTGTTGACTTTTGTTGTGTACGAAGTACAAACCTAGTAGCATCCTTCTAACCCATACTTAATATACTACCCTTTTTTGGCAACTATTAATTCTTCTCAACTCTTCCTTTTTACAATAATAGTATTGACTAAACTGTTTAGTGTAAATACACAATTGTCATGAAAAAAAATATACGAGTTCTCTTATAACTATCAATTCTTCGCTCTTTAGGGTTCCCAAACTCACTTTGTTAACACAGTAACAGAGTCTCGAATCTCAATAACATCAAGAAACTACATGACAAGGTTATTGTAATGTAAACACTCCTTAACACGAGCTAATTTCAAATAGACACGTCCGCGCGCAGGTGTGCCGCGGGAATCGAATCCCGTACCGAACGATACCTATATCAACTTATATAGCACCGTTGATAGGTTGTTACATACCTAGTGCAGACGGAAATTGAATTAAGATTTACGGTAAAGTTAAAAATTATATTTAACTATCTGTTCCCCGCGGCTACGACCGCGTAGAAGTCGTTATCGCGTAAAATCATAACCCTCCTTTAGCGTAGTCGGTTGAAAAGTCGCCTTTGTCCTTCCCAGGGCCTCGAACTATCCCTATACCAAATTTAATTTCAATCGCTCCAGCTGTATAAGCATGAAAGCGTAACAGACAGACAGACGGAGTTACTTTCGCATTTATAATATTAGTAGGGATTCTGCTTTTTATAAGTGAAACTTCTTTATCGGCGGCGTTGGAAAAAAAATAGCGTCACGTCACGTCACGTCACGATTTTTGGTTACGCGCCATCTTTGTTCTGTTCCCCACCACGGTGGATTCGAATTAAGAGTACTTTATCCAGGGATTACATGTCATTTAAGGGTTTTTGGACTTTTGGACTTTTGGACTTTTGGGCTTTTGGGCTTTTGGACTTTTGGACTTTTGGATGGGACATTGGTACTTTGGGTCTTTGGGACTTTGGAACTTTGAGACTTTGGGACTTTTGAACTTTTGATCTTTGGAACTTTGGGACTTTGGGACTTTGGGACTTTGGGACTTTGGGACTTTGGGACTTTGGGACTTTTGGACTTTTGGACTTTTGAACTTTTGGACTTTTGGATGGGACCTTGGTACTTTGGGTCTTTTGGACTTTGGGACTTTGGGACTTTTGGACTTTTAAACTTTTGGACTTTTGGATGGGACCTTGGACTTTTGGATGGGACCTTGGACTTTGGGACTTTGGGACTTTGGGACTTTTGGACTTTTGGACTTTTGGATTTTTGGACTTTTGGACTTTTGGACTTTTGGACTTTTGGACTTTGGGACTTTGGGACTTTGGGACTTTGGGACTTTGGGACTTTGGGACGTTGGGACTTTGGGACTTTGGGACTTTGGGACTTTGGGACTTTGGGACTTTGGGACTTTGGGACTTCGGGACTTGGGGACTTCGGGACTTCGGGACTTCGGGACTTCGGGACTTCGGGACTTCGGGACTTCGGGACTTTGGGACTTTGGGACTTTGGGACTTTGGGACTTTGGGACTTTGGGACTTTGGGACTTTGGGACTTTGGGACTTTGGGACTTTGGGACTTTGGGACTTTGGGACTTTGGGACTTTGGGACTTTTGGACTTTTAAACTTTTGGACTTTTGGATGGGACCTTGGACTTTTGGATGGGACCTTGGACTTTTGGATGGGACCTTGGACTTTGGGACTTTGGGACTTTTGGACTTTTGGACTTTTGGATTTTTGGACTTTTGGACTTTTGGACTTTTGGACTTTTGGACTTTGGGACTTTGGGACTTTGGGACTTTGGGACTTTGGGACTTTGGGACGTTGGGACTTTGGGACTTTGGGACTTTGGGACTTTGGGACTTCGGGACTTTTGGACTTTGGGACTTCGGGACTTGGGGACTTCGGGACTTCGGGACTTCGGGACTTCGGGACTTCGGGACTTCGGGACTTCGGGACTTCGGGACTTCGGGACTTCGGGACTTCGGGACTTCGGGACTTTGGGACTTTGGGACTTTGGGACTTTGGGACTTTGGGACTTTGGGACTTTGGGACTTTGGGACTTTGGGACTTTGGGACTTTGGGACTTTGGGACTTTGGGACTTTGGGACTTTGGGACTTTGGGACTTTGGGACTTTGGGACTTTGGGACTTTGAGACTTTGGGACTTTGGGACTTTGGGACTTTGGGACTTTGGGACTTTGGGACTTTGGGACTTTGGGACTTTTGGACTTTTGGCCTTTTGGACTTTTGGACTTTGGACTTTGGACTTTTGGACTTTTGGACTTTAAGGTAAGGTGAAAATTAAGTTTATGAAGAAGTTTCACTTCTTACGTGTGTACACTAAGTACACGCAATTTTTTTACTTGAGGAAATCCTCGTGCATGCTGTTTGCTATAATTATGTAAAGTCCACACGATACGAGTACTCTGCCATCTGCTTACAACTGGGAGTCCCGGGAGTCTTCGTAAGGATAACCCCAATGCTCCTTAAACTTGAAACCTCTGAATTATTAAACTGCTAGTATATCTATACTCATACTAAAAATATTATTAAAGAGGAAAGATTTGATTGTTTGTTTGCATCGAATAGGTTCCGAAACTATTCCGGCCATGTTCTAATAAATCCACTAGAAGAAAACACGAGGTCTACGTAGTTCCATCGTGCAAAACTAAATTTGCACAGCATTTTTCGTACTTTCTGGCTCCGCGGCTGTACAATCGAATTAGTAAGGCTAAACCATTAAAAGTTATGACGAGTTTTGTGTGCAAGAGAGCACTGAGGGAGTATCTTAGTAGTTTGGATTACGAACGGACAGAGGAAATAATAAATGTAAATATATAGATGGGTGGCTTGTATTAGGAGAATCTCTGTGTATGTATATGTATATATATGTGTGTATATAAACAAGGTTATGTATTAAAAAAGCAATATGTTTATATAAATGAATCTGTTTGTGTGAGTTTATACGAGTATATATATTTATATATGTATTGTTTTTTGAGTGTATGTTCATATGCATGTATTGAAAATAATAACTTAATGTATTTAATTAACATATATATTTCTACTGTGAACATATATATATAAAGAAATTATATGAAAATGTATTTTAAGTTTAAAACATTTCTGTGTGAGTATGTGCACTGTATATTCGGAAATAATAACTTTCTAATTAATCTATATATTTTCCCTGTGCCTAAAATTAACATTAATATAGGTACTATGCTTTGCACAGGAGTATATACTGTCGAAATTAGCATGAATATAGTCCATCTGGAAGATTTTTACCTAGGTTTCTAACACTAGATCTTGTATTATTATCCTTTAATTTTCAATATACTACTTTTTATACGCTAAAGTTTATACGCTTAGGCCTGTCACTGCAATTGGATTTATAAATGTTTAGAATAGTTTGATAAGTCTAAGATTGTTATAAGTACTAAGTTTATCTTTAATTTTTTGATATACTACATACTTTGTTTTTGCTAAAGTCAATTATGTCATTGAGAATAGTTATGGATGTACCCACAACTGCATGATGGCATTGTTTAACAAAAATGCATTAACCGTCTTTACTATTTTGATAAAGTTTTTATTCTTAAAGCGAGAATTCTTACCCTGCTGTAACACAGTCTGATGACTAGCACAGAGGGTAATGTAATTAGGTACGATCATTCTTGCCAAATTGTCATCCTTATAGAAATAATGTTTAGGGAAATACAAGTAACATTAAGTATTAAGTAGTTAAGTACATGTATATTTGATATGATCTGCAATCATACGCAACTACATAGGTAATTGGAATAACTAAATGTACTACTTTTGGCATGTCTAATTAAGATATACCTAATTAGGATTATTTTTTTGTAATACTAAAAAAAAAAAAAATACATACATACTACGAGTCTAAAAAAAAAAAAAAAAAAAAAACTACTGAACCGATTTGAAAATTGTTGGAAAGCTACACTGCCCGTGGGTAAACATAGGCTATATTTTATTCCAATATAACCGCGGGTAATACCGCGTGGCGTCCGCTAGTCTATACTAATATTATAAAGAGGAAAGATTTGTTTTTCTGTTATTTTGTTTGTTTGTAACGAATAGGCTCCGGAACTACAGGACCGATTTGAAAAATTCTTTCACTATTGGGAAGCTACACTCTTTGCGGTGAACGTAGGCTATATTTTATTCCCGTATTCCCACGGGAACGGGAATTACACGGGTGAAACCGCGTGACGTCTGCTAGTATACAATATACTTGGTAGAAATTTCGAAACCTTCTTCTAGTTTTTGAAATTTCTGAATTTCAGAACTAAGAACCACGTTTGAAACAACCAAAAAAGACTGTCAGGAATGAGTGATTTGGTGAGGCCGTGTAGACAAAGAAAGGTGCAGACACAGTTGTACATACACATACAACAGCTCTTACAAGTGTTATAATTCCTAGAGCAATTCGATGAGGTATTTCTATTTTTAAGTACTTATTGTAACAAAAAATCACTAAATAATGAAATGATTGAACGTAGGTATAAAAATAATGTTACCTTTTGAATTACAGCTAGTTGCGCGGGCGGGGATAGGACTCATGAAAGCGGAAAACAGCTTTTAATAATACAAACATGTCACTACCATTCATATTATTCAAAGTGGGTTTCGTAAAAGCTGTAATATATAATGTTCAAAAGGAAAAGAAAAATTCGGAAAAAATTACACAAAGGGAATTGCAAAGAATTAAAATTTCAAATAAAAACACTGCGATTGGTTCCGACAACTTTGAAACAATTTTATTATGTGCGAATTAAAAAAAAACTGTTCGCTTCGTCAAACAATTTTTAATTGACTTCAAATAATGAAAAATTGAGTCCTGTCCAATTAATTAAGTCACGAGATGGCTGCAATATTATAATTTCCTCGTTTTCAGGGTTCCGTACGCAAAGAGAATAAAACAGGATTCTATTACTGAGCCTCCACTGTCCATTAATCTGTCTGTCTATCACAGGCTGTATCTCTTAAAGCGTGATAGCCGAAAAAAATACAGGTGGTGATGAATTTATGTCGCCACTATAACAACGAAACACTGAAAATAGAAAAAAAACTTGAGAGTTGTCAAGGGACACCCGGATGGAACAAAGTTCCATATTAATGATTATAAAAAATAAAAAAATGTAAATGTTAAATGTAGTCTAGCCCCCTTTCGCAACGCGCGATATGGAACTTCGTTCCAACAAAAATAAGGGGGCTTCCATACAACGGTTTCAGACTATAGCTTCTATACTAAGTCAAGCGTTAGGAAATTGTCGTATTCTCTACAAACACACAAGTAATGTAAATCTTAAAATAAATCATAATCGGTACAAAATCTGACGTATTTAAAGTTACGTTTCACAAAGTTTTTGATACCTGTGTGTAAATTTGTTTCACTAATCGTTCCTTCCGTAACCTACTAGTACTTTGTTAGAGTTACCAAAAGACGCCCGTGCTCCGCCCACGACAATATGCCAAGATATTATTATTGCACAAAAGGTGTTTGTTCTGCAGGTGGCAGACAAGTTTACGGCCCACCTGATGGTTGGTTACCGTAGCCTAAGGACCTTTGCAGCACCAGAGCCGCTGACCTCGTGATGCCGACCATGCTAAAACCAAAATACGGTTACTACGACGACTTCCAAGGTGTTTCCTGCCCAAAGTAAGAGTGGATTAACGAAATCTAAGGACAAACAAACAAATGACCTTTCACATACAAACTCTGTGTTATTCTAAAACGAAGCGCTGAAATGTTTTCCATTTGTAAATAGTACTATATATATACAGATAAACCAGCGACTGCTTTTCTGTCCTTTGAACAATTTACAAGCGCGGTGTAACAGGAAGTTCTACCTATAAGGTGTTTCGGCAACTATCATAGGGACAGTGAAAGACAAAATTTTAAAATTAACTGTAAAGAGTGATTTTCCTATTATAGGTGAATATATACAACGTGAACTTTTGTATAGTGCAAAGCTCAGACACCCCAACTAGAGTTTCGCTTCAAAATACAGTATAAAAAAAATTAAATGAAACTAACGAAGACTGACCAAGTTATAAGCCTTTGTTTACAATTGCACTATTTTTTCAGCGAACAGCGTAGGTGTAGGTAATATACACAAGGCAATTAGTCACTATTCGTGTGGCTAAACCATTTTCATAAGTGGCATTTATGGAACAGCGTTTTAGACAAAAACCGGGCAAGTGTGAGTCGGACTCGCGCATGTAGGGTTCTGTATCAAAATACGGCAAAAATTACGTTTATTGTATGGGAGCCCACTTAAATGTTATTTTGATCTGTTTTTAGGATTCTGTACCCAAAGGGTAAAAATGGGACCCTATTCATGAGACTTCGTTGTCCGTCTGTCTGTCCGTCACGAACTCACGAGACTATCGGAACCGTGATAGTTAGAGCTGAATTGTTACAGATACTAAAATCAGATTAAAGGGGACTCCCATAGAACAACCGCGATTTTTGCTGCTTTTTTAGCACGGAACCGTCTGTGCGTGAGTCCGTTACGCACTGGACCGGTATTTATTATTATAGCGGTAACAGAAACACACTGTCTGTGAAATTTTCAACTGTCTAGCTATAACAATGGTTAGTGAGATACAGCTTGGTGACAGAGGGACAGTGGAGTCTTAGTAATAAGGTTCCATTTTTACCTCTCCGATGCTAAGGTTCACTAGCATCGGAGTCTTAGTAAAAGGGTCCAGCTGTAAAGCCTATGAAGTTAAGTAGGTATGTGTTCAAGAGCTGAATAAAAAATTCTTTCTTTCTAGCTGTTACCTATTGAGTACGGAACCCTCGAACTGCAAGTATGTACATACTGGCATTTACGAGTGATAAAATACGATTACGTGACTATTCATAATGCCTGCCCACACATTATTTTATTTATTTTATTTTATTTTAAAACTTTCTGCACAAAAACATGTACAAAGGCGGACTTAATGCCAATGGCATTCTCTACCAGTCAACCTTTGGGTGATGCAGAGATAAGATAAAGCAGGTGCTAAAGGTATAAAGACGAAAGGTATGTATAAAATGTCACATTAATGGACAAGCGGTGTCGGAGAGAGTTCTGACGGGGTAAATAGGGATTTGTGTGGCTCCAATAGGACACGTTATCAGTATTGTGTAATCCTCTACGCGTAAAAGTACACAAAACACTTGTCTTATACTGTTATTTATTTAGCCACCACTCACCACTCACACAAAGTTTACCCGTTGCACTTTGTCACCTTCGTTAATTCCTTTTGCCTTTCGATATTGGTATCGCAACCCGTTTTAGCAACTATCAAGTATGCCGTACGCTTGTCTGTCACATTAGTAGTATAAAAAAGTTTAATAAAAGACATGTAATTACACGATCGCGTATTTTGCACAGCGACACGGGATGCGGAAAGGCGACACGTATGACGTCGCGCTCGTGTTTTCGGTCACTGACTGATCAGCCCGGGTGGCGCAAGCGCAGGGGCGCGGCCGGGGGGTGGCTGAGCGAGGACACGGGATCGGGTGGTGGCTGATCGGTTTTGATCACGCGTAGTGATGTTATTTTCAATTTCTATCTGGGTCATTACATTATACACTTTACGAAATTAGAGTGTTGAATACGTTAAATTTTTTAGTGAAGTTTTGAAAAAAATTAACATAGGTTGAAACCGGGTCTATTGGATAATGTTACTGATTCTGAGCAAAGTGTTTTCAGGTTTGCACTATACAAAAGTTCATGTTGTATAAATACTCACGCTAATATCCTTTAATGGGTAAGGAACGATGCATACGCCCGTATTTCACCATTTGTAGTTTGTCCAACGTAAGAGGGTGGTGTATCTATTGCCGTGTTTAAATGGACAGTGGTATAGCGACTGCCAGGTTACTGACAACTAGGACCAATAGCTTAACGTGCTTTCCGGAGATCGCAAATACCATAAGGCGCGCACCCATCTCATTACCAGTCTTTTATAATGACAGCTATCGCTTACAGAGCTAAGTGTAGCTAGCGGAACTACGTACGAGCGCTTCAGATAATTTGATATTGCGATTCACAACGCAAAACATAATAAAAGTCTTTTAGATTTCGATAACGAATACATTACATCACCATCATGATTATTCTTCAATCGAAAATTGAAATGAAAACGTAATAAACGGCATATCAAAACCACGATTTCGTTCGTTCAATAATTTGATTTATTCACGTACGATGATCACTAATTGAACACGTCGAACGCATCAAGCTTGACGTGTTCCAAATTTAAATGTGCGATGTACGTCAACGATACAAGTGACGTGATTCGGGGATGATTTCGAAAGTATTTTTTTGCGGTTTATTCGATGTTGTCAATGAATCGATGGCTTGAACACAATTTGAATGAGATTGGGAATGTACATTTATGAATTCATTCTGTAGGTGACGCTTTGTGATGTGCGATGTACATTAACATAACTTTGTGAATAAAAGTAGTTTATCGAAATTCCCGATAAAATGAAATCAGATTTATACAAATTCATCGTGAAGTTCATATCTGTAGAAAACCCAATGACACTAACAACTCCCAACCTGCGCTCGTTAATTCTTCAATACGCCTTTAACCTTTTCACATACTACATGGGACAAAATATCAACGGTGAAGTGAACTTATAATACTACTATCTAGTACCTAGTTAAATTCGTCCTGGGGTATCCTTCTGAGTGCTTACCTGGGGCTCCTAACCGTAGGCTGTTAGGTAGGATACGTGAGGTTTGTTGGTCGGCAAGAGTCCGGCATAGCATCCATAAAGATTTTACATCACGTAAAAAACCCCAAGTTAAATTTGGAATTTTTCTGGAATCCTGAGGGTTAGCTTCGACAAAAAGTCCTATGCAAGCTAGGTACTCTACGTACAACTACGTACTCTAGTCGATGCACAAGCAGATGCCCACATCACTTTTCATTTGGTGGCAGGCATCTAAAAACCCATGTTTATTTGAAAAAAATGAGACTTTTTAAATACATTGAGTAAGACCTTACAGAAATATAAACAATTCAAATTATGAAATACAGTAATAGTGTAGATATTACAGTGCCACTTCTTACGTAAGAAGTAATACTTCCCCGCAGACGAGCGGCCGCAAGTTGCGGGCCAACCGCGATATTGGCACGCAGCCAAGCTTCTGGGAATGTCAAAATGTTTTGAATACTTTATGGCTTTTATAGAGGATCCTTTTCTTTAGAATTGGATGTAATTTCGTGGAAGTAATGCGACGCTAACGGTCCGGTACGTGAGCCCTTTGTACAGCTAGTTCGATTTCTGCAAATGACGTAGTATTGTCATTGATGTCTAATCTAGATCTACCTAATCATAATAAAAAAAGGTAATTTAGATTGAGGTCCGTAGAGACATATGCTCAATCTAGATTAGATACCTATGTCTGTAAGAACGAAACTGTAAAAATGTTGGAAGATTTTTGTTACTTTTATTTATTCATGAAAATTTTCTATTGGGACAGCTCCTTGAGACCGTATTCTTAGCATTCCATGGATTCTCCGCGCGGGCGCCGGGTCCATAGCGTGGCACAGGGGGGAACACCCCGACGGCGCGGCGGCGTCTGGGACTTGCGACCCATTCGAGTAGGTTTAGGGTAACCACCTTACTATGCGCATAAACGATCACCTTCCACCGTCAACAATGTTCCACCCCTGCCCAACCAGATTTGGTAAGGTCCTATCAATGCCGCTTTGGATACGCGTTTTAGTAAAGAGCTTAGCTCTTGGCAATCCAAGGTCCTTTAATAAATTATACAGGGATTTAGCTGGAATTCCCCTTGCTCCTACTTCTACGGCATAGAGTTTAACCACATAGCCATTTTTGGTTAACTCATTGGTCAAGTCAAAGTATTTATTTGTCTTCATGGCGTGGTCCTTCGGTATGTTGGTCTCCCACGGCACCGTCAGCTCCACGAGCACCGCACGCCTGTGTATCCTCGAAAACAGGAATATGTCGGGTCTGGATGACGAGGCACATACATCCTCCGGGATTTTGTAGTATTTTTCATACGTGTCTGAGAGTATAGTCCAATCGGCGGCAGCCATCAAAATTGAGTATGACTTTTGAGGTACTTTCTTTGAACAGCCTTCCTTTACAAACGCAATGTCATTTCTTTTGTTTGTGGTTAATCCCTTTTTCGCTCTCGCTACCGCCAAACTGACAGCCTCACGTATGATTTCCAATACCCTATCGTGTCGGCGTGAGTAATGACCCCGGTCTAGTAACGTCCTACAACCTACCAGCAGGTGCCTTGCAGTTCCAATCGCTTCTCCACATGCATTACATGTTTTATCTGTGGCTTTCCCCCACCTGACCAGATTACTTTGGTCGGGGAGGGTCAATTGAAACGCGTTCAGGTAGAACTTAAGCAAAGCCGGCGACCAGTCGTACAATAAGGTACGCCACTGCAAGGCCATGGGAATACAAAATTCGCCCAGAGTAAGCCATTCATTCTGCATCTCCAGGTTCATCGCGTGCACCTTATAGGCATCGCTCTCATCCTGGTCCAGAAAAAAAATTTGTAATGTCTTTATCTGTTTGTCTCCGGATACTACCCAACCGCTCGAACAGTCCGCGAACCCACCATGAATTTCTTGTGGAATTGGAGGCGTGACTCAAGTTCTGCTATATTTTTATCCTTTGGAAGAGTTTGAACGATTTTGTCTCTTGATTTTGCCAAGACGTGCATTTTAGTAACTCTTAAGGTACGAATAAACGGCGCGCATACACGCGAGCCGAGCCTGGCTCGTGATTCAGCGCGCCACGCGCTGTTTAAACAACTACACTCGGCGCGGCTCGGCAAAGTTCGCACGATCCATCACTTGTCGGTTTTTTCGACACGGATCAAAGGCGCGCGCGCCATCTTCGGCTCGGCTTGTGTTAATACGCGCCGTCTAAACAGACAGATGATCCAGAGCGCGCGACGAAGGAAGACCTCTTTTGTTTTTTTAGCGACGTTTTTATTTAGCGATGTTTTTAATTTTAAGAATTGGGTTTGATGTTTGAAGAGATGGAGTGGAGCAATGAAAATGTTCAACTCTTCATGTTCAACTGCTGCTGCAGCAAGCCGTTTTCGTTTATCCATATTGCAGAACTATTGAGCGGACAGCGCGGTTCAACAGCGAGATGAGTGCCGCATCTCCACGGACGGCTCGGCTCGCGTATGATCGTGCTACACCGCATCGTGTAAACGAGCAGGCTTGTATCCGAATTAAGCCGACCCGCGCCTACACGGATGGCGCGGCTCGCGTTGGCTCGTGTTATCACAGGCCGTTTAACCGCACCTTTAGATGTTTATAGAGTTCCGACGGCTTCTTAAACGTCATTCCGAAGTTATTAGAGACTCTGTATAATGCCGACGGGTCGGCTGATTGAGCTAGCCCTAGCCACGACTTCAACGTCTTAGTAACATTCGCATCCAATTTTCTGAGAAGGTTTTGGCTCATATCGTACACCAGAAACGGCCAGTTTAGACCGTTTAGAACTTTAGACCGTTGAAAATGTTGGAAGATTTTTGTTACTTTTATTTATTCATGAACATTTTCTTTTGGGACAGCTCCTTTATAATATTTAGAATTGTTAAACGTATAAACACGTTACAAGCGATATTATTTTTCAAAGGAATAAATATTGTTCTCTAAAATAAAAGTGTTTTACACACCGCACATACTAAGTACAAGTCATGTGATATTTCATTTCATGATTTATTTCACAATTTCAGGCCATATTTCAAGCTTCAGCTATAATCTGCAAATAATAATTTGACGCGGGTTCATGGCTCGCGATAGTCGGCATTAGCCCGCATTGTGCATGCAAATTGTAGTATATCGTAAATATTTTGGTATGCTTCACTTATAAATCTGGTTCAGAGAGTGCACGCCACGCTCAAATTAGATTTGACTACAATTTTGTGAGCGCTATGTCCAGTTTACGTTTCGGTTTAGAAACAAATCATTTGAATGGGAAATGTTTTGAAACAACATGAAAATAAATATATACAATCGCTTTTACGACTTAATATAATATTATAATAAATTCTATATCCTCGCAAGGTTAGGCAGAGGGGCAATACACAACCACACTTTGCCAATAGTTCTGTTGGTTCTACGTTATATGTAGGGGGCAATTTTTTAGATGTTGTCGGTAACCAACCACGAGGTGGGCCGTGGGCTTTTTTTACGGACCTTTCACACACCGCCATCTCATCCCAAAGTAAGCTAGGAATAACCTGTTATGGGTATCAGAGCACGGATATTAATACTTATATACTTTTTAAATACATACATATTATACATAGAAACACCCAGACTCTTGAGACAAACATTTGTGGTGGGAATCGAACCCACGACCTCCAGCACCGCAGGCAGTCGAGGCTTGTCGGCTACCTAGTTGTAATAATGAAAAAACAGTTTATCTGGAAAACAGGTAAAGGAAAACTATTCCGCGATTAGCAATTACCAACAACTAATTAATATAAAACCTGTTATCAGTTTGTGCGTGGAATATATTTGTAAAACATATGAATTTTAATTTCAAAATGCAGTCGGTAAATAACACAGTAAAATGAGTTTCGTGGAATACCTATTTCAATGTTAGCTACGCCGAACAATTCTCTAAAATGTGTTCAATCAGATAAAGTAAACAAATACACGAGCACAAAGGCAGGCTCTATGCTGTGCACGATTTCATTCTATTACAGTCTTTAAGCAAACACACATTGACAGTGAAAAGTTTTTCAAATTTTATTTTATACTCACTGTATTTACTTAATCGAACATAAATGTAATTTATTCACGAGTATTCTTCACAGATAGCGACATTACTTTATAAGTATACACCTACCTAGTTTGTTGATAGCCTGCTTTTATAGACTTTTATAGCTCTGTTCAGCACTTTCATTTTCTTTCCTTTATAGACATTTTGCTTAAACCCGACAGTTTGGCCCAGAGTGCCAAGTGCCAAGGAGAAAGCCGACCTTTTGGGTAATCTCTTTGCCTCTAACTCGACCATGAGCGACGGGGGTGCTTTACCGCCTGGCATTATGAGTTGTGGCACTTCCATGCGGGAAGTTAAATTTACACAGCGGAATGTCCGACGGGAGCTTCAATCCTCAATCACCTTAAGTTACTTGAATATTTTGAATTATCATAAAATACAGTTTAACAATTACACAGGTAATATGAAGTTTACTTTTGATTAACGGTTATAGGAAATCTCGTGTTTACGAATTGTTGCAATTGCGTTATACGTCAGGTCAAAAAACAGAACATTTTTCATAATTAGACTTAAACATAGACTAATTTAACATCTTTAAATACTAGGTATGTCAATTAACAGGATTAAGACTGTGAAGTTAAATAAATAAATAAACATTTTATTCTAAAAGCAATATTTTTTATTTATTTTTAATCCTTTAAAGATACGGCTAGTATTTATTGATTTCAGTATCCTTTAGAGAAAAAATACAAGAAAAGATGTAAAAGAATGTCAAAAAAAGCCGTAAACACGTCTCGCGAAAACAGGTAAAAATGGAAACCGTTCTTTCAGGTAAGGTGTCTGAATCGGGTTCTGATAACGCGTTTGAACTAAGATTAGATGCTTCTGGATTGGAGTTTTTGGTACAAAACTCCAATCCAGTAGCATCTAATCTATTACCAACCACATTCTTAATTAAAACGTAAGGGTGTATCGTATGATGATAATTATTATAATGATCATAAAAGTTTCAGAAAGTGTTCATACATGCATACATATGGTCACGCCTTTATCCCCGAAGGGGTAGGCAGAGGCATATTATATGCCCACATTTCACCTTTTGTATAATTTGTCCCACGTAATAGGTGGTGAACCGTATTGCCGTGTTTAAATGGACAGGCGCAGGTTGTGACTACCTGCTGTTGAAATAAAGCCTTCAACTTAGCTTAACGACTGCCATTTTACTGACAATCGGGACCAACGGCTTAACGTGCCTTCCGGAGCACGGAAACGCTCAAACAAATGTCACAAAGTGATCACATGGATGGTCACCCATCCATGGACCGGCCATAGTGAAAGTTGCTTACTGCAGTGATCGTTTACAGAACACTGAGTCCGCGGGGCCACGAGCGCTTCTCTTCGCTTCAGAAAGTGTAGACCGACTAAAACAACTAAATAGGCATAGAGAATACGATGAGTGTCCTCGGATGAGTGACCACTTTGCGATATTTTAATTTATTACCGTTACCGTGCTTCGAAAGGCACGTTAAGCAGTTGGTCCCGGTTATCAGTAAAATGGCAGTCTTTAAGTCTAGTTGAAGACTTCATTAGAAGATTGAAAAGTTTCAAAAGCGGGCAGTTACAACCTGCCCTTGTCCATTTCAACACGGCGATAGGTTCACCTATTAATTGGAACAAAAACTAAAAAAGATTGTACGTATAGTAAACCTTTGCATACCCCTTCGGGGATTACTTCTTAGTCACATTTCTATATGAATTAATCACCAATTGCATAATTTGACATTACAATGTTTGCTTATCCAACATCTTTTGAGTTATCTTTGCACGTCGCCCATCTTGTCGTAACGCGATCGTATCAGCGGCATTGACTAGGCACTCGATACGAACAAAGATTTACTCCGCACCTCTACACACGCCACCTACTTTTACGTACAGTTTGATACGTCTTGAATGAAAGCTTTATACCAAGAATAAGCAGGTGTTTGAGAAATCTGTGTGTGTGCTCTGAGGAGACCATAATTTTTTTGTGAAAAGTGAAATACTGATAGTTAGGTACGTCTTTGTGCGTAAATAACATTTGGTTGCTAATGAAATGGATGACATTACTGATAACAGATAGATAATCGTCTTTCTACACCACTGCATCCCAAGTTCTCTATTACCGGTGGCAAATCCTCGATCTTATATTAAACTATGCTGGTTTTACACTCATACTATAAAATTTTGTCAGAATTTCACGCAAAATGACACTTTCGACGTGTCGGACGCGTCGAAGTGCATTCGGAATAATTTGGAAGCGTCCATAGGCTAAGATCTAAAATATTATATAGCTTTGTGCTAGGTTCATTGTTCCGAGGGCTTACCCGGGACTCTCAACCGTTGGCATTAAGTAGAACACGTGTGGTTTTAGTCAGTAGGATGGCATAACATCCATGTAGGACATTCCTGACGTTAAAAGAAAAGTCCGGACTATTATGTATACTCGTAGAATGAAATCGACTAATGTCAAATCAAAAGGCTCTCCAGTTTTTCTGGACGCCTTACATTTTCACACCATGACTTAAAATACAATACGGCACTACCTAAGTGTATTATTTTGAACTCTGTAAACGCAACTGCGACTACCACACCATAATGTTTGTGTTTGAGAATTTATTAGCAGTTTAGTAAATTCGGATCGATTTCGCGAAGTTTCGCCCATGTAGGTGTGTAATAGCTCGAATTGGCTGCATATTTATTGAAATTGCGATGTACTCGTACAACACAGAATTTGTAGACGACGTGATTGGTTATGTTTTGGTTGTTGTGGAATTGGAGCTGGTTATTGAAGCAATAAATCATAACTATTTTTTCGCGGGAAATGTTGACAAATTTTTAGGGTACCATACTTAAAGGGTTAAATGTGGAATAGGGTCCAGTTTCCAGCACAAAGACTACGCCGTTCGTATGTCCGTCAGTATGTCACCAAGTAAGCTGGTCATGTACTATTTTCTACTGAATAGTCCATTCACCCCCGACCATACCCAGCGCAATGGTGCCCATCCACTAGCAGCATTGCCACGCTGGATAGCGATGGCTATCCATTATCCTAACACCGTACAGTCCTGTTCTGTACCCAGCGGCAAATTTTCAAAACCAGAGCCTTAGCTCAACAGCTTAAGTAAAATATATGGATGATATTCTATACCAATTTTATGTATTTTGTATTGTATATTACCCCAATAGTGCTTCACCAAAACTCGACATGTTAATGCTCGTTGATGGATGCTCGCCGCTGGTGACGTCACTGGATTACCACGCGTCAACTTGGTCAATAGTTTCAGTGTCCAATGAGAGCAGATTTTGTGTGTGCATCGGCTTTTCAATGTAGTTTGAAGTGTTCTGTTTATGAAATACTGAAGAATAATTGGACAGAGGGTTATAATTAATGACTCGAGAAGTGCCACTTGTACATTTTATAGTATCTTTCAATACCTAGTCTTATTTATATCGACCTTATCACATACGCTCGGGCAGAGGCGCCAATCTCATAAAGTGCCGATAATCTTATGTCAAAACTGAATGATGCAAAAGATCGTTTTATTGTTTAACCATACAAGTTTTCCCTGTAATATAGGTTCTGAGTTTTTCAAACAGAGCCTGAAGGGACACATTCTTTAGGCTGCAACTTAAAGACTGTTCTCAAATTCTTTTATACTTTTACAGTAACCTTAATCAGAAAACTAATTTATTTTGTAGGAATATATCCTATCTTGTTGTCGCCCAATGGAGCGCATCGGTAATAACAAAATGTTCACTAATCTGGCAGGTTATTATCCTACTCCCTACTAATATTATAAATGTGAAAGTTTGTGAAGATGTTTGGATGTTTAGATGATGTTACTCAATCACGCTATAACGGCTGAACGGATTGGGCTGCAATTGAGATAGCTTATAGTCTGGAATAACACATAGGCTACTTTTTATTCCAGAAACTGTTCCCACGATAAGCGGGAGCGAGCATCATCTGGTATTTATATAAACCTAAGGGCACAGCTAGTCCGTCATATATAGTTATTCATGCTCTCGTGTGAAAATCACAGGTCTGTACCAAGAGACGAAGTTCTATAAATAGTTTTACAATAATTCCGAGTAGTTAACGAGAGTGGATCCCTGATGCATATTTGTAAAGTTGCACAGCTATGCGACTCAGACGGGCCACTGCAGGCTCCTTTTGTTGCAAGGAATCTCGTACGACGAAGTTAAAATATTTAGCGCTGTACATTTTCACCCTATATGTCACATACGTTTAGACACGTTTTAATACTATACAGGAGCAATATCAAACATAACAGCTATATTTCTCTGAAAACTTACATACTTTGATGTGAAATTGTAGTTAAGTTTTACCATTCCTTATTGATAGTGGAATATACGAACTATAAAAAAATATATACAGTGGGTGTCAAGGGGACACATCAAGCCGACGCACGATTTAACGACTGCCACGCATAAGGCTTTATACAAGTGGTGACCAGTGAACGTATGTAATGCTTCTGTCTATCCCTACAGGAAAAAAAAGGGATGACTATAAATGCAGGATATTTGTATACGAGTATATTTTATATTGAGCGCAAATTGTTCATTTCTCTCTAATAGTGACACATCCTCCCGTGCATCGAATAAATAGACCGTAACCAAAACGTCACCCCTATTCCAGTAGCCCAGTATTAGATTCCATAAGCCAAATAGAAAGGGATTGTGTCCGCTCTATTAGTTGGGGACGCGGGTTCAATTTCCGTTTGGGACAAAAATCTGTACAGCCGATATTTCCTCTGAATCAGGGTCAGATTTTTGGTACAAATGATTTATATGTGTAATCATGGAATGTTGTTTTTTTTTGTTGTGATTTTGACTTGTTTCCGATTAATTTTATTTAAATAGTTTACTATGGCCGGTTATGGATGGAAGACAACCACGTGACTACTATGTGACATTTATTTACCAGCGTTTACGTGGTTCGGAAGGAACGTGAAGCAGTTAGTACCGGTTGTCAGTAAAATTACAGTCGTTAAGCCAAGTTGAAGGCCTGATGACAAAGTTTAAGGCTTGAAAAATGTCAACTATGGGTCGTCACAACCTGCGCCCGGGTCGGCAGCGCGCGTGTAGCGCCTCTGGTGTTGCAAAACGTCCATGTGTTTGCAGAAAGAAAGTTTATGAAAAACGCGCTAAGAATTATTACTATAATTATAAGGTTCATGTACGTTTAATAGCAATATGATTAGTACATACATACATAATAATCACGCCTCTATCCCCGAAGGGGTAGGTGGAGGCATAGAATACGCCCAAATTTCACCTTATAGTTTTATGACCCACGTAATAGGTGGTAAGCCTATTGCCGTGTTGAAATGGACAGGCGCAGGTCTTCGCGACCCGCAGTTGAAATTTTTAAGCCGCCCAAAAGGCCTTCAACTTGGCTTAACGATTGTCATTTTACTGACAACCGGGTTTCATTTCGAGTTTTCCTTTTCTACGCAATAGATCTTTCTGCAAAAAGTGTTCCCTTAGTCGCCTCTTACGACACCCTCGGGATGTATTGGGGTGGCGACATTTTGTACTATTACCCGTGGCAAAACGGGATCCCGTCGCCACAAGGGCAATTTGTGAATATAATAAGTAGTTATGAAAATAATGCACACCCTTTTTTTTTTACGTGTGGGAAAATCCTCAGAGGATGTTATGCCGGACTCTTACCGACTAAAAAACCTCACGTAACGCCTAGCAGCCTGTGGTTGGGAGTCCCGGGTAAGCCCTCGGAATGATGTCCCGGGACTCACAACAGACCTACGGCCGCCGCTGCGACCTCACCCAGGGGGTGGTTCGGGTGCTATCCCGCGTCTATGAGGGGTTTCGGGTGTGATCCCGCTTCTAAGGGGGGGGCGTGCGTGAGTTGTTCACGTCACGCTGCCGTCATGGGCCTGCTTCTGTAAGGACGGTGAGCCGCCCTCTCACCGTCCTCAGGCCCCCGGTCATGGTGGCCGATAGTCCTCGGCGAAGACACGTCGGCGGCGCCCAGGCCGCCGACTGCAAAACTCGGGTGGGAGAGTTCTCTCCCGTACCCGTCCCGCCGCCTCCTTCACGAGCATGATCTGCTCGCAGAAGGAGGCGGCGTAGTCCCACTTACTCCCGCTGGAGAGCATGGCTCGCACCATAGTCTCGAGCGAGAGAGTGTCCACGCCCAGACCCACTACGAGGACCTGGCGCTGTTGCGCCCACGCCGTGCACTCCACAAGCGTGTGGAGCGCCCTGTCATCGCTGCGGTCCTCGCAGTGCTGACTCTCGGCCGTGGTTTCCCGGTGTTTTCGCCACCGATACCTACCGAAGCTACCGTGCCCGGCAAGCATCTGTGTCAACCGGTAGGAGAGAGCACCGTGTCTTCTCTCCAGCCACTCCTCCATGACCGGTCTGACGGCCGCGATTGTGGCGAATCCCCCCTTTGGTTGCTCAAGTGGTACCTTCCATATCTCCACGGTTTCCTGGTGGAGTAGGGCACGCTGGGCCTCGATTTCTCGATAAGCGGGCCTTCGGTCCCGCTATATAATGCACACCTTAGTTCGATTCTGAGTGATTGCCGCTGGATTTACCTCATAATCTCCAATAGGTATTTCTTCTTCGTCATATACCTACTACGAACACGGTAGTCAATCATAGCAGATACAACAATCGATGTGAACAAACATGGTGACTTTCTAGACCTGTAAGGCTGCTGTTTCACAAATTGTACAGCATAAGATATATAATGCCATGTCAGTGTGTTGCACTGACTATGCACAATGTATGGCTATTCTGGTTTATTTATAATGTTCTGTGAATTTCTCAATAAGTACCTAAATTTTGGAGTATTCCTGTTCGTCCCCTTGACTTCGTCCCTCTAGGGGGACGAACGGGAATACTCCTAAATTTTTACCTCAAAATCATTTTTCCTACCTATGTGTTTGATGATTGACAACAAAAGAAACGAAACACTGCTTACAAATCTATTCAAAATTCAACCGCAGTCCCTGAAGGTGATACATCACCTATACAGCACCTGCCTGCTATCCGTCACACCATGACACATACAGAAACGTACCACAATATAACAGGAAGTTGGATTAGACATGTAGACGAACAAAAGACTGTTACGAGAAATTGTTTTTGTATTTGTTAGGTTTCCGAATAAAAGAAAGTATTACGTATTTTGGGCCAACAATAGGGAATAGATGGAAGCCTTGTGAAAGTATTCTAGGCACGAATTATTTTATGAAACTAACTACAGAACGCACGCAGTGTCGTTTGCGTATATTTCGGTTATCACTTAAATATATTTTCATCATTCTCTGAGACTTATCCCAACCTCAGTTCCCAACCCAAGTTGGGAACTAAGGTTGGGATATGTCCAGTCTAACTACAATGTGGATGAAGTTCGATATTTTTCGTGAAGCAACTGCCACCTGTCCTCCACATCCAATTGACGATACCGAAGCAAAGTAGTTAGACTGATCACTGTTCCTGTCTATACAATAAGTTGACGTCAATGGCGTATTCCTATTCTGTAGCAGGCGAACTACTTAGGAAGCCCTATTTACCTACACATTCTTCGGGATAAATATAATTAGAAAGTAGTAGTACACGAACTTTTATATTAATTTGAACTGAGCCCTGAGAAAGTATAATTGTCAATTTCGAAACGTTACAATTTAAAAGTTCTAACATCAAAGATTAAACAGAAACTCATTCATATAAATTTAGCCTCATTCTACTGAGCATTGCCAGTGAATTTAATTAAAAGCGAGCCGAGCCTCTGGTTGTAATCCGAATATCAGAGAAAACATCCACCAAAACGTACCATTACCCAGTTAACCCGTTTATGACACGATCCAACATGAAACGGGCTTGGACGACCAATAAAAACATTAAAATCGTTTATTCTCAGCTTTTATCATGATCACGCCCTAATACAAAAGAGAATGGCAATTATTTACGGTTCTTTTAGAAATCAATTGATCGAGCATGTTTTCCTTTTTGATATTCCCAGTTGCATTTACTTAATATTTTATATATTTGGTCACCAAGGTCCACTTTGATAGATTCTGTGATTTGACATTTAAATATTGCAGACGTTCTTAGAACTTTTTGCGACGTTCAATGTCGTCATATATAATTTTTACCTAACTTTAAAACGGAAACTCTCAACAGTAATTAATTATCCACGTTTTGGTAGCATATTTCATTGCTAATCCTCCTTCTATTCGATCTGCCTCCTGCTCCGACTGGACGTAGCGGAATGTTATGTTGTCATTCTCAATAATCGGACTATGGAATTAACAATCATTTTTTTAGTTTCCCAGATCATCGTGTTCATGATCAATTTTATCAACTGACATTAAATTGAAACTAATTGATGATATGAAAATTGTCTAGAAATGTTCAACCCAAGTCGTCAGTGCACAAAACTCTAGAACTAGACTAGACTTAAACTATTGAAAAAAATCGCTACATCTCATTGCTTCCATGCTAATATAAGAATCCGAAGACAATTGCAAAGTGTGACTAAACTTCGAACAATCATCAGTTTTTATGATTAAAGTTTTCAGTGACGACACTCGCGCGTCAACAAGGTTAATTTTAAATATTTCTGTTTTATAAAAACAAATAGTATTCACTCAATTTGCAAGTGTATTTTAGGGTTTCGTATACAAAGAGTAAAAACGGGACCCTATTCATGAGACTGTCTGTCTCTCTATCGTCACGAGACTGTATCTCAAGAACCGTGATATCTATAGAGCTGAAATTTTCATAGATTATGTGTTTCTGTTGCCGCTATAACAACAAATACTTAAATAAATTAACAAAAAAAACTGACTTCAAACAAAAACTAAAAATTTAAAAATAAAATTAACTTACCACAAAGTAATAGGTAGTAAATTTAGTTTTATCAGATATTATTGAATGTACCTAATACTGAAATCGTCGCCAAGTAAATCTATAGGTATAGGTAGGTATTATTAATCTCTCTTAGAAATATTGGCACCGACTTCAGTATTACAGTCAATAATATCTGATAAAACTAAATTTACTACCTATTACTTTGTGCTAAGTTAATTTTATTTTTCAATTTTTAATTTTTGTTTGAAGTCGGTTTTTTTGTTAAAAATTTTTTTTTTCATGATTTTCAGTGACGGGTAGACTGAAATTATATCTGTCTAGGGGTAATGTTCTCCCCAATACAAATTAATCAAGCCCAAACACAAGGTAACTGCTGTAAATCGTTAAGGAATTCCCTTGATTCGAGGGATTTCTTCGATTTCTCCTGGATCCCAGCATCAGATTCTGACTTCCTGTATATGGGAAGTACCAGCTTTCAAATACAAAAAGAATCATTAAAATCGGATAACTCTTTTAAGCGATTTGCCGGTAACAAACATTAGAAAAAAAAATACAGACGAATTGAGAATCTCCTCCTTTTTTGGAAGTCGGTTAAAAAGAGAGATTAGAATATGGGGGCTCCCATACAACAAATGTGTTTTTTTGCCGTGTTTTGGTACGGAACCCTCAGCGCGCGAGTCAGACTCCCACTGGTTGTAAAATAATTTAATCATCATCGATTGTAAAATATGCAAATAACTTCCTACAGAAGGGATCAGGTTTATATTTTGCTAAGTATCGTATTATTTAATTCTTCTAACAAATATTTTAGAATGTTTTTGAAAAACAAATCTGAGTAATTCGTACAATTAATAATTGATGGTTTAGAACGTCAATTAGAGCGTTTGCACCAGTCGTAAGCTAACCAAATCCGGCCCTGTCGGCGAGCGGGGGCGGGGGTATTACAGTGGGCGCACACTAGGCGTCTTGTCGCGGCGACATGTCGCGGCGACAAGCTGCGGGCGCCAAATTACATACATTTTGTTCTAAGCTCCGCACACTAGGCGACATGTCGCCGCGACTCCGCGACAAGCAAGTGACAAGACGCCGCGACATGTCGCCGCGACTGTCACCTAGTGTGCGCCCACTGTTAATCCCTCTTGATGGATCGCGTTCCCCAATCTGTTGTAGTGTAAATAAGAATAAAAGGTCTGTCCAACTTGTCACGAAGTCGCTTTGTGTATTTTTCATAATTTATTTATATTTCTGAAAAATTTTCGTGTATGTAGAACTTCTAATATAAACTAAATACGTTTCTTGGCTTTACACTGAAACTATGAAAAGTCGAAATCACAACTGTATTTTTACAGCTAACGGGCACGGAATTACAAAACAATCTCTACAGTGAAATGCTTATTGACGACTTTCAAGTGAAGATGGTTCAAATCGGTGACGTATCGAAAACGCAGTTCTGATAAGCATGACCGTGACTTTATCGAAATCATAAGAGGTATTACATAAAACTAGTGGGCATGGTCGTAATGTATGTATTCGTAACTAAGCGTGACTTTTGACCCTTCATTCGACCTTAACAAATAGATACGAATGTGAATAATAATAGATTTCGTGAACTGACTAAAACATCTAAGACAACATAAAAAAACATTTCAGATAAACCCATTGGCTAAGACTTTGTCCTGAAATTGATATTCTTTTGATGTCTCCGAATATTTCAAATAAGAAAATATATAAACGCTAAACTAGAGATGATACTGTTGTGCCTAAAACACAATTTTTCCAGGGTTCTGACTGGATCTAATATATTTTTTCTTGGAGGGAGTCGTACCTCATTACGTATTCGGGGCTCGATGCCCACTATTTATTCCTGATACAATCCACTCACGTAATAAATCTCAGTGTTATTTAATCCACAAGGTCCGACTCGACCAAACACGCAGTAACACTGGGCGAATTGATCGAACCAAATGGAAAAAATTGTTCACGTAATCCAATGAATCGAACAATGTGATCGAACCACGTGGCCACAGGGTAACATACTTATACATACATATTCATATAGTCACGCCTTAATCCCCGAAGGGTTAGGCAGAGGCATAGTATACGCCCACATTTCACCTTATAGTTTTATATCGGACGTCGTGTCCCCAATAGGTGGTGTGCTTATTGCCGTGGTAAAATTGACAGACGCAGGTCGTGACGATCCGCAGTTGAACTATTTCAAGCCGCCCATACGTCTCTTAACATGGCTTAACTATTGTCATTTTACTGACAACCGGATTTCATTTTGAGTTTTCCTTCTCTACGCAATGGATCGTATTGCGAAAGTGTTTCTTTAGTCGCCTCTGACATCACCCCCGGGATGAAATGAGGTGGCGACATTATCTATTCTTTCTCGCTGCCACACGGGGCCCCGTCGAGCCGCATCGCCACTCGGGGTAACTATTAAAGAATTTTAGGATGCTTTTCCACCACAGATGTTGTGCTTCGTTGCGATGGATCGTTTGAAATCCACCAATCACATTCGTCGGTCGCTAGTTTGACAATATAGCCGGTCAACGCTACTTATGGATCGACGACTAGGATTGGTGGATAGCAAATGCATCCATAGCAACGAAGCGTAGGTACTGGAAAAGCACTTTAATACTACTCGTTAAATACGGAACTAATTAAATTAGTTTTGTTAAATTAACATCATAACCTTGCTGTGAATTTGCAAACTAGTGTGTATAAGATCTAAACGTAACTAGATAAATTTTATAAGAGAATACACAATCGGAGTAGGTTTAAAAAGGAAGAATGTTGGGTATAAGAAAGACTTGTTACACATTTTTTAAAATATGTGTTCGCCTTGATCCTTTTCCTTTACAAATTATTTACTCAAACAAAATTAACTGACTCGCAACTGGCTGGTATTCGTTTGGGACCCAACAGTTCTTTTCAAGACCCTTTAAACAAATGGTACAGTCTACATTTAACCTTTTCAATCACCCTTGTAGTATGGTCCGAATATGCGGCCCAAATTCTTGGGAGGAGTTGAAGTATTTTCATTTACATATTTTGGATTTTTTCGTAATGGAAAAAGGGAATGCAAGCCAATAAAAGAGTTAGATAATAGGTATGTAAGATGTGAGCTAAATTGATTACTATGAATTGGATAACGTTCGAAGTACAAGGATTCGAACCTGCGTCATCTCGCATACTATGCGACGCCTTAACCACTCGACCACCGATCAAGTTTTTCACCTTATATACTTTTTGGAGTGACGTCGGCGCCATCAATCGGCACTATTAGAAAACTACACGGCACGAATAACTATAGAACTACACCTATATTTATTCAATTATGATGAAACCTTGATAAAACTAAATTCTCGATAGGTAAACGGTAATACAGCGATGACAGAATGTGCTGCACAAGCTAAGTATTTCCGAAGCATCGGTTTACATAATGGGACCGCCAGTGTACAACAGATTACCGGAGAAGATTATGGATGCAACCTCCATTGCGTCTTTCAGTAACAGACTAAAAAAATTGTTACTTGAACGTAGTTTCTACAGCATGGACGAGTATTATGACCTACCAGTACTGTGATTGGTTAACTAACGTTATTTTTATGTTGTTGCTAATAAGCTGCTATTTACAGTTGGAATGATCAATTGACCTGTAACAAATCTGTTATCAATAGAGATATTGTATTGTATTGTGTGAAAGTGAAAAGCGTGAATAAAAAATATGGTTTAAGAAGCTGCTTCTCTCTATGCCTTTGCCTACCCCTTCGGGGATATAAGCGTGACCATATGTACGTAATTGAATGTATGTATGTTATAGCTTCTCTAACTTAGTAGGTATTCTATAAACGACCACACGTGCCGCAAGTATATCTGTCAGCTCATTTCTCAGCTGTCATCACTGTTCAAGGTTTCATTTTTCAAGGTTTTTCATTCATCTTACCAAAATCACAGAAAAATACCTAGACAACACAATAAACATATAAATAGTCATTCGTAATAACTAACCTATTCATAAGCTAGACATATGTCTAAGAACCAACTCTGTGTTCACGCATCGTTGAATCATAAAAGAAATAAACAAGTCACTGCTTGGCTATTATTAGATTAAGTCTGGAGCGCCTTGGTTCTTTCACATAGTCTGTTATATAGATACTAACATTTTTGGAACAAGTAGGTATTAACATACATGTTTTCTACCTATATTCCTATATATAAAATAAGCTATGCCCTGACTTCACAATTGTACAAGGTAAATGTTTTAAAAGTTCTATGAAACTTTATAAAAAAAAATACTACGAATCTTTTTATGATAAAAACAAACATGGGAAAAAAGAATCAAAATCGTTTATTTGTGATACATAGGTTAGTTACAGTTGTTCATTTAGGTATAAGTACGCTATGACCTACCACTTGAAGTGGTGTACAAATATTAATGAGATGAGATACATACATACATACATATGGTCACGCCTTTATCCCCGAAGGGGTAGGCAGAGGCATATTATATGCCCACATTTCACCTTTGTATAATTTGTCCCACGTAATAGGTGGTGAGCCGTATTGCCGTGTTTAAATGGACAGGCGCAGGTTGTGACTGCCTGCTGTTGAAATAAAGCCTTCAACTTAGCTTAACGACTGCCATTTTACTGGCAACCGGGACCAACGGCTTAACGTGCCTTCCGAAGCACGGAAACGCTCAAATAAATGTCACAAAGTGATCACATGGATGGTCACCCATCCATGGACCGGCCATAGTGAAAGTTGCTTACTGCAGTGATCGTTTACAGAACACTGAGTCCGCGGGGCCACGAGCGCTTCCGTGATGATCCGATGAGATGAGATGTCCGTTATAAATATTCACGGACATCTCACACAACGCTATCTGATCCCTAAGTAAGCTAGGAATAACCTGCTTGTGTTATGGGTATCAGACCAGGAATATTAATACTTATATACTTCTAAATACATACATATTATACATGGAAACACCCAGGACTCTTGAGACAAACATTTATGGGTCACACAAATATTTGTCTCCGGTGGGAATCGAACCCACGACCTCTAGCGCCGCAGGCGGTATCACTACCGACTGCGCCACAGAGACAGAGGCAGTCAAATTACATGGCGCTCATAAGAGTATGGTGTACGGCGATTTATCTTTTTTAAAAAAACCAATAAACAATAGAAAATAAAAGAAAATCTTTCAAATACTATTATACAGTGGGAAATATTGTTATGATGTTTTTACTTAGTCACGCTGTAACCCCTGAGTCTGAATCAATTTGGCTGCTTTTTAATAAATACACATAGGTGAGGTTATGGTTCTTTTTATCCATTGAATCAGTTCCTAAAAGGAACGGGTACAGGTAATAAACACCACAATAAGTAGGTAATCTGTATCTATACTATAAAGTTTAAAATAATAGACAGTAATCGCCTACTTGGTAAGAGGCAGTTTAAAAATAAATTTAAAACTATTATTCTTCCGACTGTACCAGCTTTCCACTTAATATCCGGCTAGTTGTCTAAGCTCTCACTTAACGTACGCGTATGAAATTTAATAAGCCTCTGGTACAGCGCTGCTGAGAGGCAGTTTGGTATTTAGTTCTAAAGTTTTGTTTTGGCATACAGTTAACTCAATGTTATCGCGAGTGATTTTGGTATTCGATCGGTTTTGCGTTGCTTGAATATATATAAATTGAACAACGCCACTTTTTCGTCTTTTTCCAGTCTATAGAATAGTGCAAGTACCAAGGCTCTATATTGCAATATTAAATTATAATTTACTCTTTGAGAAAGTCGCGTGGCGGAACTATTATATTTATGTATTTAGTTTATTATTGCCGAACAGAACATAATAGCGTAGTTCAATATAGCCACAGGTCTGCAAGTACTATTAATCAACAGTAGGTATTCTTAAATTTTCACATATTATAACTACGATGAATAATTAATTAAGTCGAGATTTGATTGTTAATAATTAATGATGATAATAATAAACAATCAAATCCTAAATGACACTTAATGTAAATTGAAAGTCATAATGAAAAATATGACAATGAAGATTTAAAAGAGTTATAATAAATGTCCTTGAAAACATTTTGTACGGTATTCTCTCAGCTGATAAAAATCTTTCACGTTCCTCTGGGACACTAAAATGTGTACTTGGATATAACTACGCAATATTATAAAAGTCGGAAGAGAAAACAAAACAGGTCATGATAAAAGTTTGTTTTTGTTAAGGTTTTTACGGTAATTGGAGTCAGCCATAAGTATGTAAATATTAAACTGCCTCTGTGGCGCAGCCGGTAGTGTAACCGACTGTCGCGTTGGAGGTCCTGGGTTCGATTCCTTTGTCGGCCCCAAACATTTGTGTGATCCACAAATTTTTGTTTGGGAGTTTGGGTGTTTTCTATGTATAATAATGTTGCATGTATTAAGAAATATATGTATAAGTACTTATGTTTATCAGTCGTCTGAATCCCATAGCACAAGCTTATATCAGCTTAATTTGAACTCAATGATGTTGCGTGAGAATGTCCAACAATATGTTTTTTATATTTTTATGAAACGCAAATTTAATAAATAAATGAACATTTATTCAATAGCGGATAGTCAGAATCTGCATCCGTCCATTTTAGCAAGGCAACAGGCTCACCTCCGTTCCATTTTAGCAATATAGTGCGGGTGGGATTATAAACGGCATTAATTTAAAACATAACCAGTAAAATGTGTGCATAGTGTACCTCTGTCTACTTCTTTGTGGATATAGAGGTGACCATAATGTATGTATTCTCAAGAGAATTACTTAAACTACTCAAACAAAAACCTTCTACAACACAATCCTGCCGAACCTTGAACCTTGTATTATTTTCCGTCGAAGCCTCGTTTCGAAGGCTCGTTTAATTTGGCGAATGATTTACTTGTTCGTAAAGGAACAATCACCCATTTATGTTCCGAAGTTCGGCTTTCAATAGACGCAAGGAGTTTTGCATTTTAAAAACTGTTTGCTCTCTTGTTCTTTTGGAGAAGCAGTCCAAAGGTTTTCTTTATCACTGTTAATCTCGTTACGGATTTATGGTATCAATTTGTTTCGACTCTCTCTAGAGTTTTTACAATGGCGATGTTTTAAGTCGGCTATTAATTTACGTGTTTTCATTGAGGTATGATTACGTTGATTTAGATTGATAATGCAGATTTTATGAGTTCAATAATCATGACATGTAATTCATAGATTATTTTTGAAAAAAACTTTGGAATAGAACGATTTGTGTAAGCGATTATGGGGTCGGAATATTAATCATGGCTAAAGTTACACTATGTAAGGTAATATGAGAAATATAAGTATTTGTAAGTCAGAGTGACAATTCACCTTTTGTTACTTCTAGGTTTGCTCTTTTCTTCTTTTAGAGAATTAGTTCGATCGAGATAAATATAATAAAAGCGGTCGTGGCCCTACTGACTAAGCACTCTGTCAACGATCACTGTGGTAAGCAACTTTCGCTGTGGTTGGTCTTTGTATGAGTGACCACTTCGTGATATTTCATTTGCGAGCGTTTTCGTGCTTGAGAAGCCGTAGGTAATGATTGTTAGTATTGGCAGCCGTTAAGCCAAGTTGAGGCTTTATGGACATCTTGAAAATTTTCAACAGCGTATAACAATTAGGCGTCTAGCCATTTCAACGCGGCAATAGGATTATCACCTGTTTACGTGGGACGAACAAAAACTATAAGTTGAAAATGTGAGAGCATACCTACTATTGTCCATATCCACCTCGACGAGGATAAAGGCGTGGCAATATGTATATTATTATATTTATGCTCCTTATGAACATAGTACTTAATAATAAAATAGTATTATTTGGTTTTTTGACGTATTGCTGCTCTCTTGCTCCCATTAGTGTATGATGTAATGTTACAGTGAAAATTTTATAACAAAACATTAAAGTATTATCGTCTTCAAAAATCTTTGCGATGCTACGGCAAATAAGAGTCATACGTAGCTCCATCAGAGAATCACGTAGCAGGTCCCGTAGCCGCGTAGATGCGCTACGAATACTTGTAGTTACCAGTAGAAAATAAATTGCTTCTCGGAGCATAATGTGATATGCACATAGCGATGTAAGATTTTATTTAAAGATTTTTGCAGTTCTTTTTATGTAACATTTTTCTGTTTAACTTTAGAAGTTAACTTCATAGTTTTGGAGGAAGACTACATTCGATATTAATATTTTATGGTCCTACTAGACACAGAATATTCGGCAAGTTGTATGAAATTCAATAAGACTTCGCTAAGAGGCAGTTTCGTCAGGCATTAAGTTCATTGGCTTTGTTTTGAAATGCAGTTTATGCAGTGTTTTCACATTAAAGATTTCAAAGGTGGCTCCCGTTCAATACCATACTACAACAATTTTTTGCCCTTTTATGGTACAGAGCGCTCGAATGCAATTCGTTGGTCGGTTTTTTGATATTTCAATATCTCTCAACTGTCGTAACTCTTCAAATGAATGCCATTGATCCTTTAAAATAATGCCATCGAGATAAAATCCATTCAAATAAATGTATTGAAATGTAAAACAATCGGACAAGCAATATCCAGTGACACTGAGCTCTTATCTCCGCTGCGGTGCTTTGAGGAATTTCAATCTCAGCGACAATAGCCACGACATTTAATCCTACGTTGGACTCCGATTGCGTAGCTTTCATTTATGGTTTGATCCAATGCTACTGTTTCATTTTAGATAACATTTTGATTTTAATGTAAATTCACTTTCCTTGAAAAAAAACTGTTAAGCGCTCGTGGTCCCGCGGACTCTGTGTTCTGTAAACTGTCACTGCAGTAAGCAACTTTCACTATGGCCAGTCCTTGGATAGGTGACAATCCATATTCATTGCACTGCACTTCGTGACATTTATATGGGCGTTTCCGTGCTTCGGAAGGCATGTTAAATTGGTCCCGGTTGCCAGTAAAATGGCAGTCGTTAAGCCAAGTTGAAGGCCATTTTAGGCGGCGGGAAAAATCTCAACACACGCATTCACAACTTGCGCCTGTTCAACTCAACACGATAATGCGGTTTTTTTTTGGTAGTCTATCACCTAACTTAGCGAAACTATGTAGATTTCTTTGTACATACATAAGGTTTTCAAAAATATATTGTGATGCTACAGTAAGAATATTAACCTCTTTGAATTTTTCGCGCAGAGAGACCCTTGGACCTAGTCTATATATAGCTCTTATGGCCCGCTTTTGTAAAATAAAAATTTTATTTATATCTGCAGCATTGCCCCACAGTAGAATACCATAAGACATTATACTGTGAAAGTAACTGAAATAAACTATTCTAGCCGTATCTACATCAGTCAAGTGCCTTATTTTTTGTACAGCAAATGCTGCTGAACTTAATCTACTAGCTAGTTTTACAATATGTGGACCCCATTGTAAACCAGCATCAACGGTTAACCCTAGGAATGTGGTTTGTTCCACAAGTTCCAACTCTCGACCATTAAGTTGAACATTGGTTTCTGACTGTGCTACATTAGGCAAGGTAAATTTAATACATTTAGTTTTATTATCATTTAGTTTAAGATTGTTAGTGTTAAACCAATGAACCACTTTCAAGATTGCGTTGTTGACATCGTCATAGTTATCAATTTGTCTTTTAATTTTGAAAATCAAAGAAGTATCATCTGCAAACAAAACAATCCTGTTGTTGTCCCCCACGTAAAAGGGTAGGTCATTAAAATATATAAGGAATAAAAATGGTCCGAGTATTGAACCCTGCGGGACGCCCATGGTAACTACAGATCCCTCTGAGCGTGTACCATTAACATCGACCCGCTGAATTCTATTGTTCAAATATGAAGTCAGAAGGTCGAGAGCCTTGCTTCTTATGCTATAATGGTGTAATTTCCTGATTAATGTTTTATGTTGGACGCAATCAAATGCCTTAGACAGATCACAAAACACACCAATTGCATCTTGTTTATCCTCCCAGGCGTCATAAATACATTTCAATAACTCTACACCAGCATCGGTAGTCGAACGTCCTTTAGTGAAGCCAAATTGTTTCTCATGAAATAATTTGTGACTGTTAAAATAGATCAGCATCTGCTCTAGTATCAATTTTTCAAATATCTTGCTCAAGGTCGGCAACACCGAGATAGGTCTGAAATTACCCGGATCTGAAGCGGTGCCAGCCTTGAACAGTGGTATAACTTTACTGTGTTTCATCAAATCAGGAAATACACCACTAGAGACGCAATCGTTAAACACAGTTGCCAAGTGGGGGGCGATGACATCTATAATACTTGATATGGATTTTACTGATAACCCCCAAAGGTCAGCGGTTTATTTAACATTAATAGATCTAAAAGCTTTTATGATGTCGTTGCAGTTGACAACGGTGAATTCGAACGCGCCTTCACAGGCAGCTACAGATTCTGCTAATAATAGCTCGGCGGAGGTGGAAGACGACTGGAGAGTGTCAGTTATCTCTATTGGAACATTACTGAAAAATTTTTCAAACTCGGTCGCCACTTCCAAATCCCCCGATACGTGGCGATTGTTTATATTTAAATGAAACTTTCTTTCATTCGTTGTACACCTACCACATTCCGCATTGATAATGTTCCAAGTAGTTTTAATTACATTCGCAGAATCATAAATTTTATTTCTAATGAAATTAGACTTGGCTAAGGTACAGGCTTGCTTAAATATCTTTGAGTATTTCTTAACATATTCCTGAAACTCTGGGTTGAAATTATATGATTTTTCAGAATACAGTTCATATAGTTTATGGCGACTTTTATAAATTCCGGGTGTAGCCCAGTCACTGAAAGCAGAACTGCCTCCGATTAATAATGTTTTCGGGGTAAAGATTTTCCCAAACACAGTATGTATCAAATTAAATAAATCAGAGTAGGATTCTTCTACGCTAATGTAATCAGGCAATTCTGTTATTTTCTTGACTAAGTTTCTTCTAAAGGTTTCCAAGCGATGTGTGTTAACTGGGACAAAACTAATAATCTTCTTAGTTTCCCTACTATTTCTCAGATAAGAAACAGACTGGCCACGATGATCTGATTTTACAGGGTCCACTATACATTTTTAATGGGATTTATATTAGTAAAAATATTATCAATACAAGTAGCACTAGTTGCAGTTATACGAGTAGGTTCCAAAAATATATTATACAAACCAAATGACTTGAACAAATTTAACATTTTCTCTCTCTGTAAAGGTTCCCGTGCAGTTTCTAAAATGTCTACATTGAAGTCCCCACAAAATAGGACGGTTTTTTTTGTACTTTGGCATTTAAACAATGCTTCTTCAAGTTTCTCTTCGAACTGTGCATATGGAGCATCCGGGGGACTGTATACGCTTAGTACAATGAACCGCTCAAACTCTATACTGGCTATCTCAATAACTCGTTCAACAGAGAGGTCTACTATGTCTTTACGTTCTTTACACTTTATTGACTTATTAATAATAATTAAAGAGCCTCCCCGTTTATATTTTATTCTACAGAACGAGCTAGCAACCCGGTGATTTTTGAAATTGAACATGACCTGATAAGGCCTTAACCAATGTTCTGTTACACAAAAAATATCAATGCCATTCAAGTCCATGCACAATTCCAACTCCAACTCCTTTCCACCAATCAGGCCTTCAACATTTTGGTGCACCAGGTTTAAAGTATTATATTTAAGATTATTAGATTCAACGTCCTGAGAGCAATCAGATATAAAATTTTGATGTGGCTGTTGTAGAACTAAATGGCTAGATTTAACATTCCTTGATTTATACATTGTGTCAAGTTTAGTGCAAGAACGTTGCTCTTTTGTCTTATATACTAATTTAAATTACTTGGATATAAACAGCTATCCTGGGTTCTAATATCAATGTCAATTTTTTGCTCAAAAGGAGCAGGTATAGCCAGATTTTTGGCTAACATATCTATAAAATAATGTAGCGACATTGCTACCTGTCTTTTAAAATAATCCAGAAGCTTATGCTTTCCTTTAGTCAAATAAAAATAATAATTTTTTCTAACAATAGTGTTAGTGTCAATTATATGAAACTTTATATTATGACATGTTATTGTGTCCAATGACAAATTTAAATGGTATCTAATCCTATTTTCTGCAGCTGGCATAAGCTTACAGTAAGGCAGTGTGTAAATAATAATATTATTTAAATCTAAGGAGTTTAATTTATTATAATATTTAATAAGTTTTTGTTTGGTTACACCTATCCTGTTTCCTATGAAAATGACCAGATTGTCTTTCTGTTGAAATTTATAACTACATATGGACTTCATTATTTGTGTATAGGATGAAGAAGGCATGCAGTGATTTATAAAGGACGGCCCCTGTGTACAAAAATTTAATTTTGACCCCATGTCTCTTCCAATTTAATCACTGAACATGATCCATCGACTATTTTCGCTGTTATCTTTTATAAGACCTAGATTGACCTGTTTTTGTATCCTATGCATCTGGTGACCAGACAGGGTAAGTGGCCGGCTCGGGCTCGGCCCTGGTTCGGGTTGACTGCAGTTACATTCTGTTTTATCTGCTAAAGAGCTAAAGCGGTCAGCATAATGAGACGTTGAGTTTAAAAGTTTATCCATAGCCAAAGAATATTCTTTTATAATCAGCTGAGATTTATCATACATTGTCTTAACAGACTCCAAGGAATCTTGAAGCTGTTGTAATTTATAACTAAATTCCTGTGTATCTGCAGCATGCTGTTTCTGACCCTGTGCGCTCGGTAAGACTAATTCGCAGTAGGCCTAACTCGCGTTATGACTAGTCGAAAGGAGAAGTAGGCATAACGCGAATTAGACCTACTGCGATGTAGGCCATCAGCTAAATAGGTCAAATAATAGCTAGACCTACTGAGATTTAGTCTTAAGCCTCTTAAGTTGGGGTAAATATTTACATGTGGCATCGTGGTCAGCCCACCTGATGGAAGGCGGTCACCGTATTCTAGGGACATTTGCAACGCCAGAGTGAGGTGATTTTTTACGCTTAATGTCCGCCGACGTAGGGGTGGGAGTGGGGATGAGGGAATGGATGTGAGGATGGGAAGGGTGGGAGTGACGCCCTAGGCACTGAGTTCCCCCCGGCGATGCATCCCATTGCCGGGCGTCAGAAAGTAAGTGTAATTTTTATAGAGGTTTTCTTCCTCGCAACTCCAAAGAGTCACCGTGCCCGTCTGTTGCCAGACGGGGTTACGGCTTGGCCGAACGATGGTCCCCATGGGACCGTTTACTTCGTCACTGATCGCTTAGTGGCGAAGTACTCGTCGCCCTGAGAGTTCTCCGCTAAGTACGCTCTGCATAACAGGGCGCATGCGGAGAACTACAAACCGGCCACAAGGGTCCCCCCTCCTTGGTGGACTACTGGCCATGGGCCATGGGCCCACGTCGTCGTCCACGTTACCAGGATGCACCACGCCGAGGTTGTCCTTCCCAGCACCCCTCCTTCTGAGGGCCTACCCGGCTCTCAACCATAGGCTGTTGGGCGTTACGTGAGGTTTTTTGTTGAGTTTGTTGAGTCCAGCAAAGCATCCATGATGGATTTTCCCTCACGTTAAAAAAAAAGTATAGATAACATGAAACTGATATTATTCATTAAAAAGTACAGCTGCATGACGATTTCATCTATGTACAAATTAAGAAATTCAACTCAATTAATATTTTAGGCATAACGCGATGTAGACCAACTAAGATTTAGGTATATGCCGAAGTAGTCCATATACGAAATAGACTAACTGCTATTTAGGCATTAAGCTAATTAGGCTGAAAGCGAATTGTAAGTGACATTTAGACGTAACGCGAGTTAGGCACACTACGAATTAGTCTTACCGAGCGCAAAGGTTTCTGACTACTTTCTAACTTTTAAGTGCATAAATTTAGTTCATGTAATATATCTAATCTGTTTCTGCAATTTTTAATATTTTTGGTGAAATTTTTATTATTATTAAGCAAACTTTGATTTTTTCTTATCAACTTATTTATTTTTATATAATGTTTTAACTTTTTGTTACTACAATGACCTAAACCTATTTTAGCCGATACTGCAGTGTGATTGGGAGTATCATTTGTAAGGTCTATAATGTCTGTCTGTTTGGGTTTTGCAGCGGTAACTAACTGTGGGGACCTATCTATTAGTTCGTCAAACAAGGTTTGGTTTTGTTGGGTACTGACTTGCAAAGAGATCTCTTCTAGCTGGGTTATTTGTTGGTGGGAGTCCCTAAGCTCATGTTCCAGATCAGCTATGCGGTTCAAGGCGCGTTCATACTCTGCACTGCACTTATCAAAATTATTAACTATTCTTAGCAGTTCATCCCGTTCCCTAGTCACTTCATCTAACCGCACACTTAGCAAGGACAACTGTTGTTTTAGGTTGCCGTTGTGTTTTACAACAGAGATAAGCTCTGTTTCATTGTCCTCACGTTCATTACTGAGCTGGACAACCTGCTCCTTGGCAGATTTCAGTTCTTCTAAAGCCAGTTGGAGTTTAGTCTGTTCCTGACGGGCCAGACCTCTTCGAGTCATCATTTTGTAATTTTATACAATACAGCTACTTTATATTAAAAGCAAGGAGCAGCCTGCGAAGCTATGGATGGATAGAAGTAGGATTTCAATATATTAATGCAAGATAGTACTCGTATGAGTGTGATATCTGTAAGTTTTCAACATAGAATATACTATTAGGTATATTACAAGTGAACAACAGGTGCACACACCTACTGTACCAATTACTTTGAAAGCGAATTTGTCTACCTGTTTAATATCAGCATTGAATATATTATGACATATATACAAGTGAACAACAAGTAAACAAACTCACCGGCACACCTATCCACTGAATAACTTTTGACACTCCTTTTGTGAATCTATACTTGTTATTTATTTAATTATTTGAAGTAAAATTGTCTGTAACCAGCTGAACTAACTAAATACTTACTAGTTAAATAACTTTTAATGTGTTAAAAGTCAATATCAATAATTGTTGCAGGTTTTTATGTTACGTACTTACAAGTAGACTACAGGTTATGTTTCCGGCAATAATTTTATTTTTAAGTACTAACACAAGTATATTATCGTTAGATAAAGTTGATTTAACACTTTAACACATAAATTAATTCCACACCGAGGAAATAGGCAATAAATTTTGAATAATACGTCAAAATCACTTCACTAAAACGGTTGGATGACTCATTACTTTGATTTTCGAAAAATTATAATCAAAACTTTGGATTTTTGTATTTTTACACTTTTATAACATTAATATTTTAATTTCAATAAATTTTAACATTTAAATTAGCGTATTTTTAATAATTTTAATTAAAATTACTCAGAGCTATAAAAATTTTGACAGTTCGCTAATGTTGCCAGCTGCAGCAGTCCCAAACTACAATGTTATTTATCGGTTGTAGATACACTATCACTAGTTAATTTTATATTTTTTTTTCAACCTAACAGTAGTAGTAGTACAATAATTCGCTTCTTCCTATGATACACAACTAATAATAGTACTCGCACATATTGACGTAAATTTTGACTGTAGGTATGTAATATCTGCGAGCAGGTCATGCTCGCGAAGGAGGCGGCGGGCCGGGTGCGGGAGAGAACTCTCCCACCCGAGTTCCGCAGTCGGCGGCCTGGGCGCCGCCGACGTGTCTTCGCCGAGGACTATCGGCCTCCATGACCGGGGGTCTGAGGACGGTGAGAGGGCCGCTCACCGTCCTTACAGAAGCAGGCCCATGACGGCAGCGTGACGTGAGCAACTCACGCACGCCTCCCCCTTAGAAGCGGGGTCACACCCGAAACCCCCCATAGACGCGGGATTGCACCCGAACCACCCCCTGGGCGAGGCCGCATTGGCGGCCGTAGGTCTGTTGGGAGTCACGGGACATCCTTCCTGAGGGCTTACCCGGGGCTCTCAACCATAGGCTGTTAGGCGTGGCGTGAGGTTTTTTTAGTCGGTAAGAGTCCGGCATAACATCCTATGAGGATTTTCCCTCACGTTAAACAAAAAAAAAAACAAAAGGTATGTAATATAAAATATTCATTCATTGTTTTTTTTTCCTCTTTTGATTTTAGCACGTAAAATAATAATAATAACTGAAATGAAACTAATTTACCATGATTTTATGAACGTTGTTATTAACATTACTAAAGATATAATTGACTATTTAAGTCAGTTCTTGGTTCAATCTTCAAGTTTGGAAATGTTCCGACATGTTTGACTGGCGCACAACTTGTGTAATATTCCAATTAACAATTGCATGAAGTGAATGTTGCAATTAATTAATGTCAATAGAGAGGACAGGTATTCTAGGAGTTTAATACCTAGTTGAAATCAATGAAGTATTATTTAGCATTATTCATAGGATGTTGCCGAGGTAAATTATAATATTCATGAGATTTTTCATTCATGTTTAATTTTATGTACACAATATTCGTTATGCACAAAGCGTTCGTTAAAAGAAAATAATTCATGCAAATTATGCTTTACCACTTTGCTAACTACGAATATATACCTATACCATGTGTTTTTTGAACGATAATGATAACATTATAAATGCGAAAGTGAACCATCCACCATAGACGTAGTATAGTGCCTGAACCCATTGCCGAGGTCCCCGTGGTAGCCGAAATCTTTAGGAAATCCTGGGACATCCTTTCGAGGGCTAACCTGGGGTTCCCGGCCGAAGACAGTGGCAGGACACGTGTGGTTTTAGACGGTAAGAGAAGAGAACAGTCCGACATAGCATCCATGAAGGATTCCCACTCGTAAAAACGCTATCTTACTTTATAAACAAATACTTTCCAATGGTGAAAGAATTTTTAAAATATTTCGATTTTATCGATTAGAACCAAACAAATATTTTCTCTCTGTAATGTTAGTATAGAAAAACAATTGTATAACTCAAAATCATTTATGCCCCAAAAATTTTTAGTAAACGTCTGAATCAGACTTTACCAAAAGTTGTGAGCTTTAAAGTTCTGGGACAAATAGCGTACTTACCTAAGTTATTGCTTGAAATGTTGACAATGAACGAATTCTCGAGCTCCAAAAGTAATCTGACCTACAATTAAGTAGTAAAATTGTGTTTGAAGGTCACTTGCATACATTTTGGAATTATATAACTAGTAATATAAAGAGGCAAAGTTTGTATTTTGTGAGTATAATCACGCTAACTTTCTAATAGACTAAGCAAAATCATAAATGTCAAAAAGTGAGGGTGCAATGGGAGAGCGAAGTATTGCACAGGCAAGGCCATTGGGTACAGCTAGTATTATACATAATATGCGTATAATTTGTATGCAAATAAGTTGAATTAATTGAAAATAAACGTGTTTCATTATGGGAGGGTATTTATGCGAAATAAAATAATTCAATACCTAATTCGATCAAACAAAATTGTATGTTTTTGTGTGTTCTAGCGTGAGGAAAAACCTACATGGGTACTATGTTGAACTCCAACCGACTAAAAACCACACGTAGCCTACCTGATGCCTACGGTTAGGAGTGTCGGTAGGATGACCCCAGGAAACAAATTAGTCTACCTTCACATTTATAATTAACGGTTATCATATCAGCCAACCTTTCTACAAATGCCTTAGCTTCTATTAACTAGCTTTTATGGGTAATTTCTAGAACACAAAACGTTGCAACTATTTCTAAAACTAGCCACCTTCCTCAAATGAATAATAGTCCACTCCAACTATATAACGGGCTTACAGAAGACGTTATGCGAGTTATGACAAAGTGCTATATATAGCTTGCACGTTAAATTTGTGAGCGCTATAAAATCAAAAAGACGTTGGTTAAGACTCTCTCACACCGATGCGAATAGTTTTCATGTTATTTGTTACGTTCTATTTATTTTTATACCTTACTAGCAGACGTCACGAGGTTTCACCCGCGTAGCTCCCGTTCCCGTGAGAATATGGGAATAAAATAAAGCCGATGTTATGTTACTCAGGATAAATGTAGCTTTCCAAAGATTTTTTGAAATTGGCACAGTAGTTTTTGAGTTTATTCAATATAAACAGACACACGCAAAAACTCGAAATAAGCGGATCATGATTGCTGATTTGCAATCGCATAAATAGTGAAGAAAAAAAGATTACAGAATATTTTGAAATTATATTAGTACATACCGTCTCTATTATTTTTTTTATGTGGAAGTAGAGATAGAAGAAGCAAACTTAGCAAACTTGTTAGACATAATTTCATATCGGAACTTAGTGTTGAAAAAGTTCCTTATTAACACTAACCGTTGAGTGCTATCACAACAACCTCTGAAGGTAAACACAACCCGTTCGGTCCGGTGTGTACAAGCCCACCCCGACAGCCAGTAATTCTCGATCTCGGCCAACGAGCCAAGTTTAATGAAATTCTTGCCGCGCCGATCTAGCTACACTCTCGTGCTTACACCGTGTTTTAACTTTACCTTCAAACACTCTTTGCTGGAGATGGGATGTATGTAGTTTTAGTCTTACTACTTCCACGTAATAGGCAGATGTGTAAAAATATAATTTGATCAGTCGTATCATCTGCATCTGTACATAGTCTAAGTAAAAATATGTGTGTATAAGCTTATGAAGGTTTATCCATACATGTGGAAATCCTTCTCGAATTATATGCTTGACTGTTACCGACCACACGTATTCATTACAGAGTCCGCTCAGCTGCACGTCGCCGTCATGGAAACTGGGCTTCAAGCTGTCAAATGTGGGTGTCGGTGTATTTCTCATTTTTGTTACATAAACATTATTACAAAAATACGTTTTAATTTTTGTATACAGAGTTCAATTCCAAACTTTACAAATTTAGATTGCAAGTCCTTCGAATTTCGTCTGAACCGCATTGTACAATTTTTAACAGCAGAAAGTTTGAACATAATGTTGTTACGGCAGCAGATGGCTGTCAATACGTTGGCGCCGCGCTTGACCATGTGTCGAATATCCAATGTTAATTGGGTTTAGACGATGTCCAGTTCACAAAACCGGAGTATTCACAATTTGTAGCAAATTCCGAAAATAATTTTAAATTTAAGGCTCTGTTTATGTAAATACAGCGCTCGTAGCCCCGGTCAGAGTTTTGTAAACAATCACTGGGTCACAAAATTGTGTCATTTCGAATTACAAAAGTTTACGTGCCCCGGAAAGCACGACAAGCCGTTTGTTTCGGTTACCAGTAACATGGCGGTCTTTCAAGCTAAGTTGAAGGCCTATTGGGCCAATTTGAATTTCGATAGCAGATAGTCACAACCTACGGCTGTCAACCTACCACAATAGGCACACCATCTTTTACAAGGGATTTATTGCAAATGGTAATGCGCCTCTTCTTACTTTTTAAATAATTCTGTATTCCCAATAATTTTTCTTCCAAATTTTGTATTAAGTAAATGATACGTTATTTATCACTGGTTGACTTACATTTTTAACAAACTCAATATAATAAATGTAGACACACCATTATTAGAAGGATGAATGGCACGAAACCCTCATCAAGTTATTCTGAAACCTGAAGTGTAAACATGTGGAACAAATGTTGTTTATTTAATGTTCAACTTATGTGGTCGGACTTCAGGGGCTCTCTCGTCGTGTGTACTGAATTAGATATTTGTTTTATAACTTACAGCTTTCTGTGTTGAAAGGGTGTAGAACAATGAAGTTTAGAATATCAGCAATTTCATTGAGTTACATACATACATATGGTCACGCTTTTATCCCCGAAGGGGTAGGCAGAGGCATATTGGATATGCTCACATTTCAACTTTGTATAATTTGTCCCACGTAATAGGTGGCTAGCTGTATTGCCGTGTTTAACTGGACAGGCGCAGGTGGTGACTGCCTGCTGTTGAAATAAAGCCTTCAACTTAGCTTAACGACTGCCATTTTACTGGCAACCGGGACCAACGGCTTAACGTGCCTTCCGAAGCACGGAAACGCTTAAATAAATGTCACAAAGTGATCACATGGATGGTCACCCATCTAAGGACCGACCATAGTGAGAGTTGCTTACTGCAGTGATCGTTTACAGAACACTGAGTCCGCGGGGCCACGAGCGCTTCATTGAGTTATATATTTTAATTTATTGTTCAAAAAACCCGATTCAAATAGGACCTTAGCCATGCACTGAGCTAAATAACCGAACGGAAACAAGTTGAAATTCGTCACTATAATATTGTACTCGTCAGTCGTTAAAGGCCTAATGGGCGGATTGAACATTTTCAACAGCGGGTCGTCACAACCCTTTCCTTTTAACACGGCAATAGACTCACCACCTATTGCATGAGACAAATAATATTATAATTAAGGGGGCTTCTATACAGCAGGAATTTTTCACTTGACTGATTTTATTGAAATAGTAAACGAATAAGGTTCTTAGTTAGTTATATTTTTAGGTTTCCGTACTAAACTATTACGTGAAAACAAACTTTATTTATACTTACAACAGTGCCTAAGTAATGGAAAAACTTTTTAAAACATTGTAAATATACAATTAACTTCGATACTCATACTAACATAAAAGACTCCAAATTTTTATATTTTACTATCAAGTAAAATACCGTGCAATTACCAATATATTTACTTAGCGGGAGTTCATCTATCGAGGCTGACGCCCCTCACCGAGCTTGGCTACAGTGAAAATAACAGGAAATAATAACGCTAAGGACGCTTTTATTGCTTTTATATTAACCCTGTTTGACTTCTCCAAGGATATTAAGATGTTCTGGATTGAAAATATTTAGTTTATTTAGGTCAAAATAACTTTAGACGTATAGTCGGGTCGAAAGTTTATACTGAATTTACTGTTGTCTGTAGAAGGTGTGCTGTTACGCATCTTACGTTAGGACTGCTCTTGAGATGGGTTACCACTTCGGGGTATTTTCATTTACGAGCGCAGCCTTGCTTCGGTAGTCACGTTAAATATGGCAGTCGTTAAGGACCTTGAAGTATGTCGACAGGAAAGAGCCGCAACCTTCGCCTGTCCATTCAACACGACTATAACTCATCACCAGTACTGGTGATGAGCTATTCTCTTTTTTTGTATTGTAAGGAATATTCACGCCAACGTAGTGACGCGCTAGTATGATCTACTCGTCGAAGGCATGATCACATCACAATCAAAATCATTTTTCATTTCAATATTATTTCCAACTAGCTGTTGCCCGCGACTTCGTACGCGTGAAAATTATGTTATAATGCTAATTTGACTGCTCTCTGCTTAGCCCCTAGGATATGTAGCGTGATAATATATAGCCTATTTGAAGACTATACCCCTAGTTAATATTTGTGCAAAATTTGAATAAAATCTATTGAGTACTTTTCGAGATCCTTCCGGACAAAGCAAAGCAAACAGACAAACAGACAAACAGACAAACCGACAAACAGACAAAAAAAATTCTAACTACATTTTCGGCTTCGGTATCTTATGTTGACCACCCAGCGAGTATTTTTTTTAAAATATTTCCAATGTACAGTTTTGACTTTTCTATCATTTTATTATATGTATAGATGATTTGGGCAGGTATTATCATAAATCGAAAGAACACAAGAAGAACAACAGAAGCAACTTTATATATTCGTGCCGTGTGTTTGATACTAAATTTTAGATGGACTGAAAAGACAAAAAAATTATAGAAAGTCATATAAAGTTCAAGAAAGAAAATAAAACTCATACCATTTTTTTTACAATAACTTTTTAGTATCAAGCTAAAAACAGATACTCTAAAAAGGCTATCAAAGCTTAAATAGCACCATCATCGAGAAGGAGGGAATAAAAGCAATGAAAGTTTAATGGCAGAAAAAATATGGTTCCGTCGAATGAAGGAAAGATTTTTAAACGCACTTCCCCATTTCCCATTTCCCGCACGTCATCATTTTGCTCAATTGACTTTTATTGCGTATGCATGATATTTAACACCTGATACTTTAAGTGGAAACTCGACTTTTTGTGGAACAAATATAAGAGCAATATCGTTAGGTGAAGAGATATTGGTTGTCTGTTTCCTTTCTTTACTGTTCTTATGTTACATTTTTATACCACTTAGGTGGCAGATAAACATTACAGTCCACTTGGTGGAAAGTGGTCACTGTACAATACAAGTTTTCGTTAACGGGATCAAAATTACACCCTCGTTTATTTCCGCTGACAGGTGGTCCGTAATTTCTTCAATACTGTTCAATTATACAAAATTTAAATTAAAACTCACCTATATTTGGATATAAACTGAGATTACTTCACACACGTGATCACATAAAACAGAGCCAATTTTTGTACAAGCACTTAATTTTATTACATTTCTTTTTCTTCTTTGACATAAGCATTAGATAAAAAGGCACACTAAATTTTACTACAGTTATCAGGCGAGCTGTTGTGACCATAAACCCGTAGATGTCTTACGACACCCAAGGGGCGGTTATTTTTATGTAGGAACAGCGCTGGATGCACAAGCATAAATTTTAACAGTCAGTTTTGCTAAAAATATTTTTAGTGACTTTGCTTCTAATTTATAAAACTTTACGTAATCATAAAATGCTTGTAGCCTCCCTATTCAGAGGTTTACACAGATTAATTGCGCTTTGTGCTTTATGCTGATACACGTTTTGAGGTAGCTGATCATTTTTGTGGCATTTACCTGCGCACGTTAAGCCATTAGACTCGGCTGCTTGTAATGCAACTAGTTGTCGTAAGCCAAGTTGAACATATTTTCTATGGTATTTCATGCTTCGCCGCTGCCAGCAATTATAGAAATCATAAAGCCATCGGACTTGAATATATTCTTTCTTTCTATTTGATCGTTATGTATGATGTGATGCCTACAGCTACATTCTATCATCACGCAGTTCGCCATAGACAGGGTGTTCAGTTCATCCTACACCTAGAGTCCGGAGCATTCGAGCACGGCTAGGTCCAATAGGAGCTTTCTTCCGCAAACTCTTAGGTAGAGGAATGATCTCCCAAGCTATGGTATGGGGTTCTTCAAAAGGGGTCTTAGAAGGTTTTGCAGGGTCGGCAGCGCGAGTGCAGTGCCCCTGGTGTTGCAAATGTTCATCGGCAGCCATGACCACAGTCCATCAGGTGGTGCCGGAAGCTAGTCAGCCGCCTTGTTAGTACAAAAAACCTGTAAATTTTTTATCAATTTTGCCAACTAGTCTGTAAATAGTTAGAACATACAATTGGTTAAACTCCAAAAATAAGCCTCAACTCATTACTTAAACGGCACCCCCTGATGAACTTGCACAAGTTTTGTACCATCTCTTATTAGCGAAGAGCAATAATCGGGCAAGTTGAGAACAAAACCAGTTTGGCGTGACTCCAGTACAGTACAGGCGTAATGAGAGCCTTAACTCTAACGAATGGCACCAAAGTTGAGCAGTTACACCGCCGTACTGGATGTGTCGCGACTGTGACCACGTGATAACGACTTGAATGGCTTGTCGTAAATTTTTATAATGTTTAATTTGATTTGTCTAAGGCAAATCGTTTTTATAACATATTTTTGACAAATCTAATGTAGGTCTTGACATTTATTTCGAAACTGTACAACACTTTGGCGACATTTTGGATGCACAGCAGCATCTAAGGTTGCAGCTGGTCTATATTTTTTCCGCCCAACAGCGGTAAAGAAGGCTGAATTAAAAACTTTTTAAAATGTTTTAAGTCAATAGTCATTCAACAGATTATGTTATTGAAACAAATAAGCGATAGTTATATTAAGTTGAGTAAACTATTTTTTTATTAATTAAAATAATACTTACTATTTTTTTTAGCGGATTATCCTGCTCAACATGGTAATCATACTGTTTACTAAATTATTATTCACAGTCACAAATCTTACCCACTTTCGCGCTTTCAAAAATCATTTAGCTTTATTTTCATATGTTTTTTAACTCAAAATTCACCGTTTAGCTCTACAGTGACAGCAACAAAAAATATATTTATTATTTATAATTTTCACACAAATCTTGCTGTCTTTCGTGTTTTAAAAATTCATTATTGTTTATTATGACATATTTTCTTAAACTAAGAATTCACTTTGTAGTTTTATAATGACAACATCAAAAAATGTGACTGATTAGCAAACCGTGGATCACAATATCAATATTCGTGGCTGACAGCGTGCTGACCCTCGCTTTCACAGTTCCCTTTATCGTTTTTCTATTTTCTATGTGAGTGACAGTATCTCTACAGTAGGTATACTAGTTGACAGTATAATATATTTTCAATCGGGTGAATGTAAGCAATCTTTGCAAATTTACTTTTGTAAACATTCTGTACATACATTAATCACGCCTCCATCTCCGAAGCAGTAGGCAAAGGCATAGTATACGCCCACATTTATTCGCCTTACAGTTTCATGTCCCACGAAATAAGTGGTGAGCCTACTGCTCTGTTCAAATGGATAGGGGCTGGCCGTGACGTGAAATTTTTCAAATCACCCATAACACCTTCAACTTGGCTTAACGATTGTCATTTTACTGACATCCGGGTTTCATTTCGAGTATTCCTTTTCTACGCAATGGATTGTTTTGCGAAAGTGTTCCCTTATTAGACACCCTCGAGATTGATTGGGGTGGTGTCTTTTGTACTATTTCCCGTCGCTACACGGGGCTAATAAAACATTCTAAAGATCGGGCAGTTCCCAATATGGATTAATCATTAGCATGGAATGGAGTATAATAAGCTTTATTATGCGTAAAGGTATCTAACACTCGCGGACGCCTTGGCTCGGCCGTATTGTACCGTATTTCTCCCATTTCACCCCCATTAGATTTAATTTTGGATAACCCTTTCTTAGTAGGTAACATTTGTGGTAGTACAAACGGGTTGTAGCTTAGCTGAGGTCAAAGTGGAAATCCACGACGATACTGCTTGTTAAATCATCATCATCCACCAAGCCTTTCCCTAACCCACTTGGGGTTGGCTCTCCAGTCTAACTGCATTGCTGTTGCACTACGATATTTTCTATGATGCGCCTGCCATCTGACCTCCTCGACCAATGTTGACGATATTCAAGTACTGTTGTTAGACTTGGTTCTTTACTTGGGACAGGTTGTTCTTTCACAAGGGGAGGGGCACTTTTCATATTAGTCATTAAATCATGAACCTAAACAGTGGTAGCTAATTCTAAGCTACTAAGTAGATAATACCTTCTCGAATTTTCGATGACTCTTTACAGTAACAATACAAATAAATATAAATGAGGATACTAAGTCTTGTTCCCGACGTAAATATAAAATGTTGTGGATAGCTAAAAGTCGTCCAAAGGTTCTTAAATTGGTGTAATTACGAAGGGACCGTTAATTTATTTGTTAATGAGTTTGGACTTTTGCTTGTGAAATCATGACCAAAGGCGAAATTTGTGTTTTCAAACACAGTCAAAAGGGCTAATTAATGTTTGTGAAACGAGTTTTGATTAGATATACGTACCGAAAATATTTATCATAAATAATTATTCTTATTTGTTTTATTTATTTTGTTTTTATTTTACACATGTTCACAGCTCATTGTATTTTGACTTGTAAGGGCATCAAAATCATAGTTTAATTTAAACTTTTGAAAAATTGTAGCGGATTTAACAGTTATTTCGCATGTCAACCCCTTTAGCAACTGAATTAAAGTTATTAATGGGATATTAAGTGCTTTTTTAATTGTTTTGTTTTATTTATTGTTATAAATGTTTCTGTATTAATTTGTTAGGTTTTATTCAAAACAGTTCTACATAAAATTTTAACATAAGCAAAAACGCAATTTCCAAAAAACATCAAATGTACATTTTGTTCGATTCTCTAGAGGAGTAGCTGACGATCAAACTTTTTGTACGTAAAATTATAAATACCAAAACAGAACCAAATTCTATTACTAACTGTATTGCAAAATTTCTATGGAACTTGTTACGAAGTGTAAAATGCAATATTGTAACGTGTTACGATTTCTCCCGGGAATAGTTGAAGCGTCCCGGACTAGAGCTCAAATTGTCTACGCTTATTTAACTTTATTGGGACGGTCTGTACTTAGTTTTATGTTGCAGTAATGGGTTATACTCGTACTCTGTCTGCAAATGTGCTCTGTGGAGTTGATGTGTGCAAAATGGATCCTGGTTTAACATGATTAATGGAAATGTTTTACACTTGGCGTACGTGTGTGAATTTCAATAGCAGTAAGCCAATACAGGGCCATTTCAGTACGATTATAGGATCACTAACAATTAAGTAAAAGAAAATAAATAAATAAATAATAAATATTCATGGACATTTCACATAAACGCTATCTGATCCCAAAGTAAACTATGAATAACCTGTTTGTGTTATGGGTATCAGACCACGGATATTAATACTTATATACTTTTTAAATACATACATATTATACATAGAAACACCCAGACTCTTGAGACATACATTTATGAGTCACACAAATATTTGTCTCCCGTGGGAATCAAACCCGCGACCTCACTGGTATCACCAGGTATCACTACCGAGAGTCACAGAGGCAGTCAAAATAAAAGCTTTTTAGCGATAAGGCTGCCCTCTGTATATTTATAAAATTGAAATATCTTTCTTTTCCGTATCTAAGCCAATATCATAGAGAGGAAAGACTTGATTGTTTGTTTGCAACTAATATACTCCAAAAGTACTTCACCGATTTGAAAAATTCTTTCACTGCTGGGAAGCTACACTTTCTCCGGTGAATATCGGCTATATTTTATTCCCTTATTTCTACGGGAACGAGAGCTACGCGGGTGAAATCGTGTGATGTCTGCTAGTGTTTTGTATTAGTGTATGTACCGTAAAGTATATTCAATTCTATAGGCGAGCTCTAAAATGTGAGCTTCTTTCTACTGTGTATGTGATTTTGATTTCGGGGATAAAGGTGAGGCATTGAGGCAAATAAAAAATGTTACAGAGTGGTAATCCATATGAGCCAAGGAAAAATTACTTCATTATGAAAACTCACTCACTTGTACTATTCCACAACTTTTATTTTGATTGAAGTTGTGGAATGGTACAAGTGAGTGAGTTTTCATAATGTATTATAACAAGTTCCATCAAGTGCCAACAATCAAAAGTATAAAGGATATATGAAAATTACTTATCACAATTATCGTTTACTATCAGTCATAAAATGTTGTCAATCAGTATCTATTTAGGAACACAATATTTACTGTTCCACTACCAATGATAATACAATAGATAGGTAGGTATTACATACAGATAGGCAACTCCCTGCCTCCCTCTGAGGACGATTCCTCACCCCCGCTACAGCTGTCAACAAGTTGGGGGGCTTTTTTAGGGGATAGTGCTGCTTAGTGATCACACAAATTCAAGCTCTGTACAATCATCACGTGTTTATTAGTGTAAGTGAGAGAGTTGAAACCTAATCATTTGTATAGAGTTTCCGCCCTGTGGCATTATTTAAAAACAATTAAAAGTTTTTAACCGACTTTTTTTCCCCGATTGGGCCATATGACGTCACTAACAGATCATTTACTACGAGTAGTGATCAAAATCATTGTGCACTAAACGGATGGCTCTTCAGATGTTTCCTTGAAACCTTCCATTTTCCTCAAGCCTCACCCTAAGGTAATTTCAATTAATGAGACCTACTTACAATGTATTTGAAGGTTGCCGAATTAATTGTGCCAAATTGACATTCATGGACTTGTTTAACCGAGATTTTACCATGGTTTCTTTCTAAAATATTTGTATTTTGACATTTTTTTAGTACTAGTGCAAGGCATTGTAGAATAGTACAAAATTTTATTACCAACTAGAGGACGTCACGTCGTTTCACCCGCGTAGTTCCCGTTCACGTGGGAATACAATATTTTTACTTCCATAAGAACCTTCTCCTGACAATACCTTACACAACAAAAAAAGAATTAGTGAAATCGGCCCACTCGTTCTGAAGTAAAATAAATCGCAAAATGTGTTGGTAAGCATGCGCTTACCAACTCATTTTGCGATTTATTTTTATATATAAGATTTAAATCACTAACAAGAAAGAGTAAAAAGTGGCTAGTCTAGATACTATATTATTACTATTTTCCAAACATTATTCTTCGTTCAGCGGTTTATTGGATCAGTCAGTCTGATTCTCCTTAATATAAAAGGATAGATATATCCCAATACATAATTACAAAATACCCTCACTATATTTCAGAGGCCATAATAATGTTGTGTCTAGATATTTTCTTAGCCGTATAAATGCTGACCCTATTCACAAATTTCAATTACATTGGCGTCCAACCCGAATCTAAGCCTCTAACATAATAAAATAATGTTGGTAGATTTTCTATTTTAATAATAAAGTTGTGCTTTATAAAGACTAGCTCGCTTACGAACAGATTTTGTGATATTAACGAGGTTTATGTATAGTGTATGTTTTAGGGTTTGTTAGAAGTCTAGAAACTTTACTGGGTAGCCGGGAAAAGTGAGCGAGTTCGAGTATTTTCACGGAGCGAGCTATGATCTCCAGCGGAGGTAAGTTCGTGAAAGAGACGTAAACGGCGGGGAGGGAGCGGAAGAGAACTCTCCCACCGAGTTCCGCAGTCTGCGGCGGTGGCGCGTGTTTATGTTCAAGACTATCGGCATCTATGACCGGGGGCATGAGGACAGTGAGGGGGCTGCTCACCGTCCTTACAGAAGCAGGCCCTAGACGACGACGTAAAAAAAGCACCCGAAAATCCCACCAAAGTCGCGGGATAGCACCCGAACCCCGCCGTTAGTGAGGCTCAGTGGTAGCCGCAGGTCTGTTGGGGGTCCAGGATTCAACCCACTTGGGGCTCCCAACCGTAGGCATTATTATAGGAAACGTCTGGTTTTTAGTCGGTAGGAGTCCGGCATAGCATCCCTGTAGGATTTTCCCCACGTTATACAAAATGAGTCACACCAATATAAAAATTTGAGGGTTAGAACTCCATCAGAAATGTTATTTCAGCAGAATTGAGTTTCAGTCTCTGAAAACCATTTTATATTCTCAAATAGACGAAATTTTACATTCGCTTTTGTAAGTTTATATAGCTACTTTTAATTGAACTTAGAAAAGAGTTTCAAACGTAATTACAACTCGTTTCGCTAATTTTAGTCTACCTTTACTTTTTCATTAAGTCCCACAAAGACTACAAAATGCAAACTGTACAGAAGAAAAAACTACAAAAACGCATCGTACGTGCACCGCGGTACGAAATGCAACCATTTATTCAAATGTAGGGGTGCTGTTAGAGACTCACATATTACGGGTTCTCTCTTTGTGTTCAATATTAATCACGTAACCTTCTCTCAGTTTATTGTATTCTCTGAGCTACAGAGAGAATCAATAAGTAACGGTTTTAACTGAGTTCTAAAACCTGCTTAAGACCACTATACTAGGGTACAGTAATGATAGAAGCAGGCCCAAGACGACAGTGGAACGTAATAGTTTTACGCAGACCACACGCCCCAAGAAGTGGCATAACACCCGAAAAATTCCCCAACGACGCGGGATAGCACCCGAACCTAGGTGGGGCCGCAGTCGTAGCCAAATTCTGTTAGGAATCCTTGGGACATCCTTTCGGAGGGCTTACCCGGGGCTGGCAACCGTAGGCAGTAGTAGGGCTTGTGTGGCTTTAGTCGGTAAGAGTGACTGCCTCTGTGGCGCAGTCGGTAGTCGATTCCCACCGGAGACAAATATTTGTGTGACCCATAAATGTTTCTATGTATAATATGTATGTATTTAAAAGTATATAAGTATTAATATCCGTGGTCTGAAACCCATAACACAAGCTGGTTTTTCCTAGTTTACGTTAGGATCAGATAGCGTTGTGTGAGATGTCCGTGAATATTTATAAAAAAAAAAAAAAATAAGCACCCATGACGGATCTCCACACGTAGAAAAAAGTTTCATTTACGATACAGTTTTATCTATTTTCTGTCTCTCAAAATGTCTAATTATCAAGATTTAAATCGATGTGGCATACTAATCACATCTTTGGCACACTTCAGAACAGTACTCTCTAGTCTCTATTAGGTATGACCGGTACGGTTACACCGCGTGCTACGGGGCGTCATTAAAAACCTCCAGAATTCGTGAAATTCATACAATTCTAAAGCGTTCGTGTTTTATATATGTTTCGTCATACGTTCAGTAGGTATGTGACGAATACAAATCCGCACTAATTATATTTACAGGCATTTTCACATTTATATTACTTAGTTGGTGTCCCTAAGTAACTTAAAACTCAGTCGTACAATATGCGCTGAACAATATTATATGCATTTCAAAATAAAGTTAGCATCACCCTAATAAATCAGTTATTTTACTTAAATCACAACGTTTACTCTCACCTGATCATAAATAACATTTTTTACTGCAATATACACAGTTTGCACTGTTTACAGAATATAAAGTACACGTCGTTAATGTTTACAGTAGCTAATACGATCTGCTACGGAGGCCATTTGCGTTGGAAATTGCTTCCGATATTTTTTAGCTGGTACTTTGTATAGGAGATAGAAACCTCTACTTTGCTCTAGGAGTCTGGTGCACGCGTTTATTTAAGGTTATTAACTTGCACTTCCTTATAAAGTAGGAATAGTTTAGTAATTCATAGCTAGTACAAACATTAAATAGATAACAGATTTGGTCCTACCTAAGACGAAAATGTAAAAATAAATATCTAAATCGGCAGATTATACAGTTCTAATAAATTTGTCAAAATAATATTTAATTATTAAATACCTTACCCAGATTGTATTCAAACACATACTCACGGTAAATTTGTTCGTAGTCATGCTAACTATTCATTAATTGATTGAATTATGTTAGTGTTGCAAGAAACGACAAGAGGATTTTCAAAATCAAAAGCAAATACAATACAAAACTACTATGTTGTAGCTCTATTAGTCAGTGAACAATTATAGTCGCGTGTGACAACTAGTCAGCCAGTAAATTAACTGGTTACTTGGTTCACATCGATATTTGAAAATCAAAATTTAATATTGCATAAAAATAGCATAAAGATATCATTTTAATACAAAGAACTATAATTCAAAACGTGAAGCAAAAAAAGGAACGAAGTTACGTTCCAAGTAATAGTAAAGGTTCCGTAGCTGCTAATCTGACTTTTTTTTGCTAAACCTTTTTATGTCGAAAAGTAAACTTTTTGTGTTGATCGACTCACTTGTAAAACGTAAGGCCTACTTATCAGTTTTAAAATTTCATTCTTTTCTCAGTCTGTTGAATGTTAGTCGGAGTAGTCACAATAAATTTGAAATTTCAAAAAAAAACATTTTTTATTTACTTTTTAGTTCACAAATAACATGCAAGTGTATTACCGGCACCGCATTAGTTTTTTAAGCGTCTTATATTTTTCTAACGTGATTTTTTTCACATACCAAAAACTACGGGTTAACCTGAAGTGTCCAAATTACTGACAAATACTCATATTTGAAAGCTAGAAATTTCTCAAAGTTTTATATAATTAGATGTGTGCGAAGTGTAAAGGTACCTGGTTTACTACGGAACCATAACAGTCCATAAGTCTAGCAAAGGGGCCGACAGTCGACACCTTTTTAATTAATAATTGAAATGAGAAATATCTAGCTCCCGCTACTCTAAAAGCGCACCATAAGAACATTGCACACTAGTATTTCACATTTTTTTGGTAATATTAATAGTTAATACTTCTCAACTCTTACTTTTTACGATAATAGTATTGACTAAACTGTTCAGAGCGCATACACAATTGTCATGGAATAAATCATACGAGCTCTCTTAAAACTGTCAATTCTTTACTCTTTAGGGTTCCCAAACTTACTTTGTTAAGACAGTAACAGAGCTGCAAATCTCATTATCATCAAGAAACTACATAACAAGATTGTTGAATACACTCCTTAACACGAGCTAATTTCAAATAGACACGTCCGCGCGCAGGTGTGCCGCGGGAATCGAATCCCGTACCGGACGATACCTATGTCAACTTATATAGCACCGTTGATAGGTTGTTACCTGTCATACCTAATGCAGACGGAAATTGAATTAAGATTCACGGTAAAGTAAAATTATATTTAAATATCTGTTCCCCGCGGCTACGACCGCGTAGAAGTCGTTATCGCGTAAAATCATAACCCTCCTTTATCGTAGTCGGTTGAAAAGTAGCCTTTGTCCTTCCCAGGGCCTCGAACTATCCCTATACCAAATTTCATCTCAATCGCTCCAGCTGTATAGGCGTGAAAGCGGAACAGACAGACAGACAGAGTTACTTTCGCATTTATAATATTAGTAGGGATTCTGCTTTTTTTACTTGAGGAAAACCTCGTGCATGCTATATTTGCTATAATTATGTAAAGTCCACACGATACGAGTACTCTGCCATCTGCTTACAACTGGGAGTCCCGGGAGCCTTCGTAAGGATAACCCCAAAGCTCCTAAAACTTGAAACCTCTAAATTATTAAACTGCTAGTATATCTATACTCAAACTAAAAATATTATATAGAGGAACGATTTGATTGTTTGTTTGCATCGAATAGGTTCTGGAACTACTGAACCGTAGTAGCGAAGGCTCCATACAAGCCGATTCCCGCTGGCTTCCCTTTTCAGAACTGACAGCAACTTATATCAATTTTAAATTATACTCCTAAATTAATCTCAAATATTCATTTTACTTAGATTATAAATGCACTCAAATATACGAAGTTTCATTAAATATACTAAAAACATTAAAAATATATCAGACACCTACTCCAAATTAATCGATATTCGTAAACCACACCGTTTGATCGAACAAGAGCGCGAAAATAATCCGGCTTACAGACTCATACTACCACAGTACATGACTCGCGTTGTTCCATAAATTACCGCACCACGCTCTCCTTAGCGAAAAGGGCGGCGCTAGGAGCGTGCGTGAAAGCCGGAACGACATAGCTTATTTCTCTTCGCATGTGCTCTGCAGGAACTGCAACCACAGAGTACATTTGTATACTATGAGATAGAGACGTCACTTGACTTATTGACGACATCAGCGGTGCCAAGCAGTTTTTGCAGGAAACTCGCCGGCTGCTTGTTTGTTTATTGTATCTAATAAATAATATTTATAATTTTATGAAACTAGAATTAAAAATTATATTAAAGTATAAGTTACAAGTATTAAAAATTGCTTACGGAGTGTAGTGTGGTGATGTGGAAGTAGGAGAGGATAAGTATCTTCTTTTGTTACTTGAAAACATTAGAGATGCCTATTCATTGCATTGATAATGTTGAGGCATTTTAATTACAATAGCTAAATCTAGATGGCGCCAGCCAAAATTATAGAAGTCGGTGTTGAGAGTCTCCACAACCTTATGACTACTCAAGAATGATTTTTAATATAGATTAAGTACAATTCATTAGAACTGTGTTTTTATAAACCTTATTTCCTCGCGCGATAGATCGGCAGGGAAAATTGCGAGGAAATAAGAAACTTTAAAATAAAGAAAACTATTTTTTGATCTTTTTAGGGTTTTAATATAACAGATATTGAAACCCTAAAAATATCAAAAAAGTCGGTGTTGAGAGTCTCCACAACCTTATGACTACTCAAGAATAATTTTTAATATAGATTAAGTACAATTCATTAGAACTGTGTTTTTATAAACCTTATTTCCTCCCGCGATAGATCGGCAGGGAAAATTGCGAGGAAATAAGAAACTTTAAAATTAAAAAACTATTTTTTGATCTTTTTAGAGTTTCAATATAACAGATATTGAAACCCTATAAAGATCAAAAAAGTCGGTGTTGAGAGTCTCCACAACCTTATGACTACTCAAGAATGATTTGTAATATAGATTAAGTACAATTCATTAGAACTGTGTTTTTATAAACCTTATTTCCTCCCGCGATAGATCGGCAGGGAAAATTGCGAGGAAATAAGAAACTTTAAAATTAAAAAACTATTTTTTGATCTTTTTAGGGTTTCAATATCTGTTCGTACCCATGGTGGATAAAAAACGGGACTCTATTTTTTATTCATAAGACTTAGCCGTCCGTCTGTCTGTCTGTCCGTCAGTGACTTACAGATCGACGCGACGGACCGTCACGCGTCACGAGGCTGTATCTTATGAAAACGGTGATAGCTAGAGAGCTGAAATTTTCACAGATTTTGAGTTTCTGTTGCCGCTATAACAAATACTAACAACAGTAAAATTATAATATTAAAGCGCGATTCTCTTAAAACAAACGTAATTTTTTGCTATTTTATTTTTTATATAATAAACGGCAACAAGAAGCCGCTTGAAATGATCACAGAACATTGAGCTATTTCATTTATATTTTCATAAAATATAAATGATTTCATAGAAATAAAATTGACATTTTAGGAGGCTCTCGTTCAACAAATGTGATTTTTGTAGTTTATTGGTCCGCGAGTCCGCTTCGCATTTAGTAGGCTTTTTATATCTGCTCTTATCATGCACGTAAGACATTGTCGTGTATGAGTGGAGGTGGCAAAGTCGCAACATCGGGGTATGACCTAATGGATCGCAATTACATTACATGTACGTAGAGGCAGGTATATCTAGTATCTACTAATTCTAAACTAGGTTTATTTGCTACTAAGGGCAGGACCGATTTTTTTTTTAATTTTCGGCTTTCCTTTTAAAAGTAATCACTCTGCGCCACTGAAAGCTACACTATCCGTGGGTAACATAGGCTATATTTTATTCCAGTATAACCGCGGATAAAACCGCGAAGCGTCCGCTAGTATACAATATCTTGGTAGAAATTTCGAAACTTCTTCTAGTTTTCTAAATTTCTGGGTTTCAGAACTAAGAACCACGTTTCAAACAACCAAAAAAGATTGTGAGGATTGAGTGGTTTGGTGAGGCCGTGTAGACAAAGAAAGGTGCAGGCACAGTGTTGTACATACACATACAACAGCTCTTACAATTAGTGTTATAATTCCTAGAACAATTCGATCAGGTATTTCTATTTTTAAGTACTTATTGTAACAAAAAAATCACTAAATAATGAAATGATTGAACGTAGGTATAAAAATAATATTACCTTTTGAATTACAGCTAGTTGCGCGGGCGGTGATAGGACTCATGAAAGCGGAAAACAGCTTTTAATAATACAAACATGTCACTACCATTCCTATTATACAAAGTGGGTTTCGTAAAAGCTGTAATGTAAAATTACACAAAGGGAATTGCAAAGAATTGAAATTTCAAATAAAAACACTGCCATTGATTCCGACAACTTTGAAACAATTTAATTATGTGCGAATAAAAAAAAAGCTGTTCGCTTCGTCAACCAATTTTTAATTGACTTCAAATAGTGAAAAATTCAGTCGTGTCCAATTAATTTAAGTCACAAGATGGCTGCAATATAATAATTTCTCCTTTTTCAGGGTTCCGTACGCAAAGAGTATAAAACAGGATCCTATTACTGAGCCTCCACTGTCAACTAATCTGTCTGTCCATTACATGCTGTATCTTATAAACCGTGTAAGCTGAAACAAATCACAACCGATCATGAATTTATGTTGCCACTATACCAACAAAACACTGGAAACAGAAAAAAATTAAGGGGGCTCTCAAACAACGGTTTCACACTAAAGCTTACTAGCTGTTTTTTAATATTTAAAGCAATTAGTATGCTGACTTTTTCATAATATTTTATTATAAAGTGAAAAAAGACAACTTGGCCCAGACGGGACTTGAACCCGCAACCTTTGCCTAATCCAGGGCAATGCTCTAACCAATTGAGCTACGGGAGCCGTACTGATTCAAGTTGAAATTCTTCACCTTATTGTAACCGCCATTTAAGAGTATGGCACAGAGCCATCTATCGAGCTACTTAGCAACTCTGATATCAATGAACGATATTGCAATCATTTTTATACATTGATTTGATGTCTCCGACTCAATCTATCGATTTTTAATATTTAAAGCAATTAGTATGCTGACTTTTTCATAATATTTTATTATAAAGTGAAAAAAGACAACTTGGCCCAGACGGGACTTGAACCCGCAACCTTTGCCTAATCCAGGGCAATGCTCTAAACAATTGAGCTACGGGAGCCGAACTGATACAAGTTGAAAATTTTCACCTTATTGTAACCGCCATTTAAGAGTATGGCACAGAGCCATCTATCGAGCTACTTAGCATCTCTGATATCAATGAACGATATTGCAATAATTTTTATACATTGATTTGATGTCTCGGACTCAATCTATCGATTTTTAATATTTAAAGCAATTAGTATGCTGACTTTTTCATAATATTTTATTATAAAGTGAAAAAAGACAACTTGGCCCAGACGGGACTTGAACCCGCAACCTTTGCCTAATCCAGGGCAATGCTCTAACCAATTGAGCTACGGGAGCCGTACTGATACAAGTTAAAATTCTTCACCTTATTGTAACCGCCATTTAAGAGTATGGCACAGAGCCATCTATCGAGCTACTTAGCAACTCTGATATCAATGAACGATATTGCAATCATTTTTAAACATTGATTTGATGTCTCCGACTCAATCTATCGATTTTTAATATTTAAAGCAATTAGTATGCTGACTTTTTCATAATATTTTATTATAAAGTGAAAAAAGACAACTTGGCCCAGACGGGACTTGAACCCGCAACCTTTGCCTAATCCAGGGCAATGCTCTAAACAATTGAGCTACGGGAGCCGAACTGATACAAGTTGAAAATTTTCACCTTATTGTAACCGCCATTTAAGAGTATGGCACAGAGCCATCTATCGAGCTACTTAGCATCTCTGATATCAATGAACGATATTGCAATAATTTTTATACATTGATTTGATGTCTCGGACTCAATCTATCGATTTTTAATATTTAAAGCAATTAGTATGCTGACTTTTTCATAATATTTTATTATAAAGTGAAAAAAGACAACTTGGCCCAGACGGGACTTGAACCCGCAACCTTTGCCTAATCCAGGGCAATGCTCTAACCAATTGAGCTACGGGAGCCGTACTGATACAAGTTAAAATTCTTCACCTTATTGTAACCGCCATTTAAGAGTATGTCACAGAGCCATCTATCGAGCTACTTAGCAACTCTGATATCAATGAACGATATTGCAATCATTTTTAAACATTGATTTGATGTCTCCGACTCAATCTATCGATTTTTAATATTTAAAGCAATTAGTATGCTGACTTTTTCATAATATTTTATTATAAAGTGAAAAAAGACAACTTGGCCCAGACGGGACTTGAACCCGCAACCTTTGCCTAATCCAGGGCAATGCTCTAACCAATTGAGCTACGGGAGCCGTACTGATACAAGTTAAAATTCTTCACCTTATTGTAACCGCCATTTAAGAGTATAGCACAGAGCCATCTATCGAGCTACTTAGCAACTCTGATATCAATGAACGATATTGCAATCATTTTTATACATTGATTTGATGTCTCCGACTCAATCTATCGATTTTTAATATTTAAAGCAATTAGTATGCTGACTTTTTCATAATATTTTATTATAAAGTGAAAAAAGACAACTTGGCCCAGACGGGACTTGATTGAGTCGGAGACATCAAATCAATGTATAAAAATGATTGCAATATCGTTCATTGATATCAGAGTTGCTAAGTAGCTCGATAGATGGCTCTGTGCCATACTCTTAAATGGCGGTTACAATAAGGTGAAGAATTTCAACTTGTATCAGTACGGCTCCCGTAGCACAATTGGTTAGAGCATTGCCCTGGATTAGGCAAAGGTTGCGGGTTCAAGTTCCGTCTGAGCCAAGTTGTCTTTTTTCACTTTATAATAAAATATTATGAAAAAGTCAGCATACTAATTGCTTTAAATATTAAAAATCGATAGATTGAGTCGGAGACATCAAATCAATGTATAAAAATGATTGCAATATCGTTCATTGATATCAGAGTTGCTAAGTAGCTCGATAGATGGCTCTGTGCCATACTCTTAAATGGCGGTTACAATAAGGTGAAGAATTTCAACTTGTATCAGTACGGCTCCCGTAGCTCAATTGGTTAGAGCATTGCCCTGGATTAGGCAAAGGTTGCGGGTTCAAGTCCCGTCTGGGCCAAGTTGTCTTTTTTCACTTTATAATAAAATATTACTAGCTGTTCCCCGCGGCTTCGTCCACGTAGAAGTCATTATCGCGCAAAAACATTACCCTCTTTTTGTGCAGTCGGTTAAAAAGTAGCCTATTTCCTTCCAGGGACTCAAACTAACTCTATACGAAATTGCATCTAAATCACTTCAGTGGTTTAGGCGCGAAAGCGTAACAGACAAACAGACAGACAGAGTTACTTTCGCATTTATAATATTAGTAGGGATTTACTAAATCAAGCGTTAGAAAGTCGTAGTATTACCACACACGTAATGTAAATCTTAAATAAATCCAGCATAACCAGTAAAAAATCTGACCTAGTTAAAGTAGTTCTGATTTCACTAAGTTGATATACCTGCGTGCTTATATTCCTTCACTAACCGTTCATTAAGGGGGTAATCTGCATGCATTCGTAATAGTAGTGCGTGGTCTCGTAACACATATTTTACGACTACCGTCCATGAAACAAAATTTGCAAAGCTATCTACTTAGGAACTAGAACTTTGTGATTCAAAATTTTTGTTAGAGTTACCAAACAACGCCCGTGCTCCGCCCCACAAGATATTATTTGTAACAAAATGAGTTTGTTCTGCAGGTGGCAGACAAGTTTACGGCCCATTTGATGGTTGGGTACCGTAGCCTAAGGACCTTTGCAGCACCAGAGCCGCTGACCTCGTGGTACCGACCATGCTAAAACCAAAATACGGTTACTACGACGACTTCTAAGGTGTTTCCTGCCCAAAGTAAGAGTGGATGAAAGAAATCTAAAGACAAACAAACGACCTTTCACATACAAACTCTGTGTAATTCTAAAACGAAGCGCTGAAATGTTTTCCATTTGCAAATACCTAGTTCTGATAAGCCAGCGACTGCTTTTCTGTCCTTTGAACAATTTACAAGCGCGGTGTAATAGGAAGTTCTACATACAAGGTGTTTCGGCAACTATCATAGGTACAGTGAAAGGCAAAATTTTAACATTAACTGTAAAGAGTGATTTTCCTATTATAGGTGAATACATATACTCACGCATTTATCCTTCAATGGGTAAGCAGCGATGCATACGCCCATATTTCACCATTTGCAGTTTCTTACACGTAAGAGGGTGGTGTGTCTATTGTCGCGTTCAAATGTACAGGGGTTTAACGACTGCCAGGTTTCTGGCAACTAGGACCAATAGCTTAACGTGCTTGCCGTAGGTCGCAAATACCACAAGGCGCGCACCCATCTCATTACCAGTTTTTTTTTTATAATGACAGCTATCGCTTACAGAGCTAAGTGTAGCTAGCGGAGCTACGTACGAGTGCTTCATATAATTTGATATTGCAATTCACAACGCAAAACATAATAAAAGTCTTTTAGATTTCGATAACGAATACATTACATCACCATCATGATTATTCTTCAATCGAAAATTGAAATGAAAACGTAATAAAGGCATATCAAAACCACGATTTCGTTCGTTCAATAATTTGATTCATTCACGTACGGTGATCATTAATTGAACACGTCGAACGCATCAAGCTTGACGTGTTCCAAATTTAAATGTGCGATGTACGTCAACGATACAAGTGACGTGATTCGGGGATGATTTCGAAAATATTTTTTTGCGGTTTATTCGATGTTGTCAATGAATCGATGGCTTGAACACAATTTGAATGAGATTGGGAATGTACATTTATGAATTCATTCTGTAGGTGACGCTTTGTGATGTGCGATGTACATTAACATAACTTTGTGAATAAAAGTAGTTTATCGAAATTCCCGATAAAATGAAATCAGATTTATACAAATTCATCGTGAAGTTCATATCTGTAGAAAACCCAATGACACTAACAACTCCCAACCTGCGCTCGTTAATTCTTCAATACGCCTTTAACCTTTTCACATACTACGTGGGACAAAATATCAACGGTGAAGTGGACTTATAATACTACTGTCTAGTACCTAGTTAAATTCGTCCTGGGGTATCCTTCTGAGTGCTTACCTGGGGCTCCTAACCGTAGGCTGTTAGGTAGGATACGTGAGGTTTTTGGTCGGCAGGAGTCCGGCATAGCATCCATAAAGATTTTACATCACGTAAAAAACCCCAAGTTAAATTTGGAATTTTTCTGGAATCCTGAGGGTTAGCTTCGACAAAAAGTCCTATGCAAGCTAGGTACTCTACGTACAACTACGTACTCTAGTCGATGCACAAGCATATGCCCACATCACTTTTCATTAGGTGGCAGGCATCTAAAAACCCATGTTGTATTTGAAAAAAATGAGACTTTTTAAATACATTGAGTAAGACCTTACAGTAATATAAACAATTCAAATTATGAAATACAGTATAGTAAGTTCAACTCATCTGTGCGCGCGGCACTATGTGTGGGTAAGCCTCGTCTAAACACAGTGACTTCGTGTGCGTGACATGAGGTACAGTGAAGTACAAAATACAAAAACACTTGTTTAACTAAAATAAAATCTCAATGGGTGAAATGTATGTTATACATATTAATATGTATCGCTGTTTGAAGGTTAATTATAAATTCAATCAAAATGTCGATGGTATTCGTCTTTTTTGGCGTGCCGACAAGTATAACGCCACATCTCTTCATCAATTTACTTAAACGTTCGTTTATTACGTAATTTCATTATTTCCATCACATTTTGTTCGATTTTATGTGAAGCATTATAATTTGTTTAAATTCCCCATACATTTTCTATTGGTTCAGGATAATACGGTGGTAGCCGAAGAACTTTTAAGCCATATGGCTGAAGTATGTCATTAATCTTACAACAATCTAGCTGACACATAAGGTGTGCGAAAAGCGTGTGAAACTGCCCTGCCCTCTCCCAACGGAACCGCGCAATATATCGGGAACAAAAGTATCCTAGAACCTTCCTCGGATCATAAGCTCAGATTGTGCCAAGTTTCATTTAAATCAATTCATAATCAGGATGACAGACAGACAGACATGAAAATTTCTAATTACATTTTCAGCTTCAGTATCGATTAGAGAACGCCCTACAATTAAAATTTTCAAATTATCTTCCATGTACAGACTCTCGACCCTCAACAGTTTTTTTTAGATGTATAGATATGGTTCTTTTAATTTTTTAATCAAGTCATACAGTTCAATTTTTGTCATATTTGCAGTATAAGCAATGTTTTTGTCCGTCGACCATCTCTGCATTTCTATTCTTTTTGCATTAGAATTTGGAGCTCTATCATTTGTGACTTTTCTGTAGGCCTTTATAAGTTACACAATTCTACCATACAATATTTTGTTATACCTCGAAGGGTTTAGGCAGCGTTTTCGTTAAAAGCTCCCAGACACCTTATTTTTTTCCGACATCTCCAACTAATATCATTATATTTTAGTCAATGTATACCAAAACTCAACAAATTATATACGTTAACCTTTCTCAAGAATCATTGGTGATCTCAGCATGGAAATCCCCATGCTGTATTTTTTAAGTTTATCGTGAACAGACAGACGCGGCGGGAACTTTGTTTTATTATATGTAGTGATAACAAATATTAATTCCATCGAATTGACACATAAAAAATATTTACCTGACTTCTTAAACATTTTCTCCGTGAAGAATTAGACATTTTCTTTAACGACTGTACCCATGGTATTATCACTAAGAACACTATGTAATGAATTATAATGTGACCAAGTTGCACAGGATCTCAACGTTGCAGTTACATTGAGACTTGTCATGATATTTGATTTCGTTTCATTATAACGTAAGAGTTGCCTGCAAACGTGGTAGATGGCGCTGTATGCTTTTTGTATGAATTGATGTTTATTTGGCGGCCACGCAGAGCGTTTCCTGCAAAGACTGCTTGGCACCGCTGGTGTCGTCAATAAATCGAGTTATGTCTCTACCTCATAATATAAAAATGTACTCTGTGAAGTCGGCCGCATCACTGTCACACAAATTAAAGCTGTATAATTACTAGCGCACGCACACATAGGGCCGCGCGCACTGATGAGTTGAATTATCTATAATAGTGTAGATATTACAGTGCCACTTCTTACGTAAGAAGTAATACTTCCCCGCAGACGAGCGGCCGCAAGTTGCGGGCCAACCGCGATATTGGCACGCAGCCAAGCTTCTGGGGATGTCAAAATGTTTTGAATACTTTATGGCTTTTATAGAGGATCCTTTTCTTTAGAATTGGATGTAATTTCGTGGAAGTAATGCGTCGCTAACGGTCCGGTACGTGAGCCCTTTGTACAGCTAGTTCGATTTCTGCAAATGACGTGGTATTGTTATAATGGAAACGATTTTAAAGTTGGGCTTATAGATTTTTCATCTAACGCACTTTATTTCGAGTATTAGTTGAACTCAAATATGAGATCGTAATAAAAAGATGGCAAAATCAGTTGACTATAAATCTGTAGACAAAAATTCGGTGCCTATAACGTATAATCTGTTTGATCTCTGGGAATATTGAGGTCAAATAAATAATTATATTCAGCGCTCAAGTCAACTTCACCTGCACGTTGAGCAACAGTTGACCAACAGATGAGGCTATGGCAATGTAAGTAGCCAGAAGATAATAAGTATTTATGATATCTTATCTGGACTTACCTAATCACGCATAGAAATAAACTGATATGTTCTAAACATTTTGATAAAAGAAGCTATTTTAGATTGAGGTCCGTAGGGATCTATGCTCAATCTAGATTAGGTACCTATGTCTTGAAAGAAACTATAAAAATGTTGCAGGATTTTTGTTACTTTTATTTATTCATGAACATTTTCTTTTGGGACAGCTCCTTTATAATATTTGGAATCGTTAAACGTATAAACTCGTTACAAGCGATATTATTTTTTTCGAAGCAATAAATTTTGTTCTCTAAAATAAAATTGTTTTACACACCGCACAACATACTAAGTACAAGTCATGAGATATTTCATTTCATGATATATTTCACAATTCCAGCCCATATTTCAAGCTTCAGCTATAATCTGCAAATAATAATTTGACGCGGGTCCATGGCTCGCGATAGTCGGCATTAGCCCGCATTGTGCATGCAAATTGTAGTATATCGTAAATATTTTGGTATGCTTCACTTATAAATCTGGTTCAGAGAGTGCACGCCACGCTCAAATTAGATTTGACTTCAATTTTGTGAGCGCTATGTCCAGTTTACGTTTCGGTTTAGAAACAAATCATTTGAATGCGAAATGTTTTGAAACAACATGTAAATAAACATTATACAATCGTTTTAACGACTTACATAATTATTATAATAAATTATATATCTTCGAAAGGGTAGGCAGAGGGGCAATACACAACCACATTTCGCCAATAGATCTATTGGTTCTACGTTAGGGGGCATTTTTTTTTACAACATCATCTAGCCCAAACTAAGCTATAAAGCTTGTGCTATGGGATCTAGACGACTAATATACATACTTATATATTTCTAAATACATACATATTGTACATAGAAAACACCCAAACTCCGAAACGAACATTTGTTGATCACACAAATATTTGGACCGACCCAGGACCTCCAGCGCTGCAGGCGGCATCACTACCGACCACGCCACAGAGGCAGTAAGCTTTAGACGTTGTCGGTAACCAAGCATCAGGTGGACCGTGGGCTTATCTGCTATCTAGTTCTATAATGAAAAGACAGTTTATCTGGAAAACTGGTAAAGGAAAACTATTCCGGGATTAGTAAATACCAACAACTAATTAATAGGTATAAAACCTGTTATCAGTTTGTGCGTGGAATATTTTTGTAAAAATATGAATTTTAATATCAGCATGCATTCGGTAAATAAAACAGTAAAATGAGTTTCGTGGAATACCTATTTCAATGTTAGCTACGCCAAACAATTCTCTAAAATGTGTTCAATCAGATAAAGTAAACAAATACACGAGCACAAAGGCAGGCTCTATGCTGTGCACGATTTCATTCTATTACAGTCTTTAAGCAAACACACATTGACAGTGAAAAGTTTTTCAAATTTTATTTTATACTCACTGTATTTACTTAATCGAACATAAATGTAATTTATTCACGAGTATTCTTCACAGTTAGCGACATTACTTTATAAGTATACACCTACCTATTTTGTTGATAGCCTGCTTTTATAGACTTTTGTAGCTCTGTTCAGCACTTTCATTTTCTTTCCTTTATAGACATTTTGCTTAAACCCGACAGTTTGGCCCAGAGTGCCAAGTGCCAAGGAGAAAGCCGACCTTTTGGGTAATCTCTTTGCCTCTAACTCGACCATGAGCGACGGGGGTGCTTTACCGCCGGGCATTATGAGTTGTGGCACTTCCATGCCGGAAGTTAAATTTACACAGCGGAATGTCCGACGGGAGCTTCAATCCCTGGACGTTCATAAGTCGAGTGGGCCAGACGGCATTCCCGCGGTGGTATTTAAGCATTGTGGTCCAGAGTTGTGTCCGGTACTTACACGTCTTTTCACACTTTCCTATTCCATGCAACAAGTCCCGGCGTCGTGGAAGATCGCGTATGTACATCCTGTACCCAAGAAGGGTGACAGGACCGACCCGGCCAATTATAGGCCTATAGCCGTCACCTCCCTTTTATCCAAGGTGATGGAGCGTGTAATTAATACACAGCTCCTGGGGTACCTTCCTACCGTTTCCGTCACTGTCGCTCGACGGGCGATCATCTTGTGTACCTAACACACCGATGGGCGGCGGCTATCGAGAGTAAGGGTGAGGCTCTAGCAGTGAGCCTCGACATCTCCAAAGCCTTTGACCGGGTCTGGCACCGTGGTCTTCTCACAAAATTGCCCTCATATGGACTACCCGAGAGATTATGCGTATAGGTGTCCAGCTTCTTGGCCGGTAGAAGCATCAGGGCCGTCGTTGACGGCAGCTGTTCAGACTGCATGGCCATAAACGCTGGAGTACCGCAAGGCTCAGTGTTGTCCCCTACTCTGTTTCTGCTGCATATCAATGACATGTTGTCCATTGACAGCATTCATTGTTATGCGGACGACAGTACGGGGGACACTTGTTACACGGGCCGCCCCGGTTTCTCTCAGGACACAGTGGAGGAAAATCGTGAACAGCTTGTGTCTGAAATCGAGGCTACTCTTACCAGAGTGTCCGATTGGGGTGGACAAAATCTTGTCCAGTTCAACCCTTCCAAGACACAAGCGTGTTTTTTCACCGCTAAGCAAACCCCAATTACTGTAGCGCCGCAATTTCAGGGCACATCTCTTTCCATCTCCAAAAGTATAGGGATCCTTGGCGTTGACATCTCCAGTGACGTTCAGTTCCGTAGTCATTTGGAGGACAAGGCTAAGCTGGCGTCCAAGAAGCTAGGTGTGCTCAACAGGGCGCGGCGGTACTTCACTGCGGCGCAAACACTGCTTCTCTATGAGTCGCAAGTGCGGCCGCATATGGAGTACTGCTGTCACCTCTGGGCGGGAGTACCTGAATATCAGCTTCGTCAATTTGACTCGGTGCAAAGACGAGCTGTAAGAATTGTCAACGATCCTGTACTTACAGCTGGTGTGGAACCTCTTCGCGACAGGAGAGACTTTGCCTCCTTATGCGTGTTCTACTGCCTGTACAATGGTATGTGCTCTGAGGAATTGTTTGATATGATGCCCACGGCTACGTTCTATCATCGCACCGCTCGCCACAGACAGGGAGTTCATCCTCACACTCTGCGTCCGGTGCGTTACAGCACGGTTAGATCCGATAGGTGTTTCCTTCCGCGCACGCTTAGGTTGTGGAATGACCTCCCTGCATCGGTTTTCCCAAACGCCTACAGTATGGGGTTCTTCAAAAGGGGTCTTAGAAGGTTTTTACAGGGTCGGCAGCGCGAGTGTGGCACCTCTGGTGTTGCAAACGTTCATAGGCTGCGGTGACCACCGGTCCTTCTGTTGGGCCGTATGCTTGTCTGCCACCTAAGTAGTATAAAAAAAAATAGTACTGTCTAACTGTTACTTATAACTATTTTTATTTGTCGGTAGAAAGATGAATCAGAGTCCCCTTTTTTTACTCAAAAAAATGGATTTTATCTTTAACTAATAATATTTATTAATAAGCTTTTATTAGGTCGTCGTGTATGTAACTAACAATATAATGAAATCTAAGGAAACTAATTAAACCATCTTCCAAGGATCGTAGCGTCATGAAAATTGGCAGATGTATGTAGTTTTGATGACAATACAATAATATGGTACTGTCAAACTGATATGATGATGGAGCCGGAAGATAGGCACAGAAAACAGGTGGAATCTAAGGTAGCTAATTTAACCAGATTCCAAGGATCGTAGGGTCATGAAAATTGGCAGCTGTATGTAGTTCTGATGACAATACAATAATATGTTACTGTCAAACTGATATGATGATGGAGCCGGAAGATAGACACTGAAACTTCAATGGAAAAAGTGGAATCTAAGGTAGCTAATTTAACCAGCTTCCAAGGATCGTAGCGTCATGAAAATTGGCAGCTGTATGTAGTTCTGATGACAATACAATAATATGGTACTGTCGAACTGATATGATGATGGAGACGGAAGATAGACACTGAAAACAAGTGGAATCTAAGGTAGCTAATTTAACCAGCTTCCAAGGATCGTAGGGTCATGAAAATTGGCAGCTGTATGTAGTTCTGATGACAATACAATAATATGGTGCTGTCAAACTGATCTTATGATGGAGTCGTAAGATATGAACTGTAACTTCATGATTGAACATCGTATCATAGCTGTGTTTGGATTTGTTAGAAAAGTCGTGTAATGAACTTTGACCACGATTAGGGTTTAAGGTTATAACAAACCTGTTATATATTGAAGTTAATATTGAGTGTAAATATTGACATAGGTACCTGCATAAAATGTATATGTATTAGAGTAATAATGAAATATTTTCACATTAGTCGAACTCGGACAAAACACCACGTAATACAGAAATCCCTACTAATATTATAAATGCCAAAGTAACTCTGTCTGTCTGTCTGTTACGTTTTCACACCTAAACCACTGAAACGATTTTGATGAAATTTGTTATGAAGATAGTTTGAGTTTAAGGGAAGGACATAGGCTACTTTTTAACTGACTGCGCGAAAGGAGGGTAATGCTTTAATGCGATAACGACTTCTACGCGGATGAAGCCGCAGGGAACAGCTAGTAAAGGTATAAATGTTGTGACTTAAAAGTATAAAATAAATAAATGGTTTAAAAAACCCTAGAAAAATACGCTTTTATAATGCACGAAAAAACCAAAAATAAATTATGGATCGTTCAAGTTGCCTCTATTTCTAGGCTGAGGTGTAAACTATGTGCTTTTAGTTATAATATTTGATTGTAAAAGCGTGGGGCGCTAGAACAAGAAATACTTTTTTGTAAGCAAATTCCTATTAATACTAATTCTTATATAATAAAAATCCTGGCGAAAGCTGCATGAGGTCGCACAAGAGCATAACGTCTATGCTGCCAAAGAGAGCGCCTCTTCTTTCAGGCAATTAAGTAGATACATGAGGGGAATACGTTAACAGTGGCAAAATGTAGAGTTCTTGTTCGAGAACGAGATCGATATCTTTGGTTACCGTTAAAAACCCGCTTAGGGATATATTCGTATTCTTATTACGTGATTACTACATATTGTACTAAATATCTCGGAATGCCGAAACATTAAGGACCTACCTATGGATTATCTAATAGAGATCCGTACCTAACGGTAATAGGTTTGCTCCTATTACGCGGGCGTCACGATAACTGGCAAAAGTGGGTGTTGAAAATGCGTAGGCGTGATTAACTTCTTTACTTTTCAAGTAAGTATGTTATGCATTTTAATTAAAGCCTATCATCGTTAATACATTTCCGAAATTTAAAATGATATTAATAATAGTAAAAGTCACAATAGATATATAAAAGCGTGATAATGTAAATTAATAGTTTAAAAACACGAGAAAAACACGCTTTTATAAATGTGGCCTTATCCTTAATCTGACATGTCATCATGCAGCTTCCGACAGGAAAGTCTTTCCTGTTTCAGCGCCCCACGCTTTTGCAATCAAATATTATAACTAAAAGCACATAGTTTACACCTCAGCCTAGAAATAGAGGCAACTTGAACGATCCATAATTTATTTTTGGTTTTTTCGTGCATTATAAAAGCGTATTTTTCTAGGGTTTTTTAAACCATTTATTTATATATCTGTAGGGCTCCGAATGTACTTTAATATTTTTTTCAGTTCACACTTAGCCGAAAAGTACACTTCAATAAATTTACTTAGATTAGCTAAAATTTTACTTCATTGAAATTCACCCTACTATTATTGAGATAGGTATGCTGCTACACTTATGCGGAAGGGGTTTATTTCACGGCTCATAAAAATTTTATCTTAAGCCTCTGTGAGAAATGCGTGACACATTGTGTGTTCCACGCGTATCGAAAAACACGATGATTCTTATGTGTAGTGACTAGGAAAGTATATTAAGTAGGTATATACATTTCTATTATACACATTGTATTTTCGGTTCACAAAATATAATGAGAGAGTTTACTTAAATGCATCGTAAACTGGCTATATAATGTAAAAGAATAACAACTCTTTATATCGTAACATACATGTTAGCTTTGAAAGAACTATAACATCTAATTCGAGTCTCCATTTTAGCCCCTGTCTATAAAATAGAGTGCAGAGGGGCTTATGGCGAGAATTTATCTGTAGCTGTGACCCTGTCGCAATAAACTACGTCACTCGGTCACGTGGATCATCTGTTCAAAGTTTGAAATAAAACAAAAATGACAACGTCAATCGGATTGAACTTTCACTTTCACAATAAACGTGTTAGAGAGGGGCAGTCTGGTGAAAACGATCTCACGGCTTTCTCGTTTGGTACAGTCAAATTTTATATATATACTTTACACACCTTTTAGACACGAGTGTGTGGGTGTATGAATTGTAAAAATTGTTTTGAAGAGAACTTCGTACGGTGTTTCTTGGTGTATTTTTCTATTGATTTATCAAAATTATTGTTTTATTAGTCTTTGTGAGCTGGAGACGGGTTTATTAAAGAGAAAAGGAAAAGCTAACCAAAAAAAGTGAAAAAATAAGTAAATGTCGACAAATCAATTATGGGCATGGGGTAAGTTACAGGTGAAGACATTTTGTAGAGACAGTTTGTAAAAAAATTACATTAAATGTCCATAACCGCACTTCATATTTTATTCACGTTCTTGTAACGTGAATAAAATACATTGGACCAATAAACAGTACTGAAAGCAAAATTAAAATTTAGTTATTTGACTATCAAAAACCAACCCAATACAAAGCTCATAAGGTTCACTTAGGTTAAGAACTTAGTAAACGAAATAATCAAGACGTACTTGTATCTTTTAAAAGGTGGTGGGTAGATCGGCTTCTGAGAGGTAATCAACGGGTTACATTATACGATAACAGCAGTGATGAACGCCCATCAAAACCCTTTTCCGTTGATGTATTTACTTATCAGTTTAAAAAGCATTATTGTGCAAGGGATGGCTAATGGTATACAGGTATTGTAGTACCTATACCACAGCATTCGCTAAGGCCTCTAGTTTTTTAACTAAAGTGGCGTCATATTAATAGATGACATTTGACGTCTGTCAGTTCATACATTTAGTGAAAGCAAAACGTAAAATTACTCATATCTGCCACTATTACAAAAAAATATGTAATCGTTAATGAAAAAAGTTAAGCAATTGTGCAGTTCTAATAAAGCGAAAAAATTATATTACTTTATGCCCGTCGTTACAAGGTAGCGTTGTTGAATTTTGATGAATTGTCAAATGTTACCTATTAATACCGAGTCGAAAACATATTTGTGTGTCCTGAAATACGTGTTCTTTATTTTGAAACCAATTCTTTTGCTTTATAATAATAGTATAGGTCATAATAATAGTACAGTATTCATTACTATAACATATTCTTTAACAGAATCCTCCAAACAAACCTTTTAATCTTGTGCAAACTGGTAGAACCCAGTTTAACAAACTTGGTTAGGATAGAATCGCGTTAAACGTCACACCCAGCAGTTCTGACTTTGAATTATCACTGGGCTTTGCAACTAGCCAAGTTTACGTTTCTCATATACTCTGGTTAACAATTTTTAAATTCAAATTCAAGTATTCTTTATAGCAGACCAGGAAATACATCAAACAGATTAATACTAGGTAAACGTGTTGATATAACAATTGGCGGCCTTATCTCACACGGCAATCTTTTAGAGGCAACCTTTGGATTATTATTGCTAGAATTTCAGTCTATGTGTTTTCTTATTACAATAAGTACCTACTATATTAAATTATTAGAATCTATAATTTCTAGCCAAGTGAACTTAAGATAGTCTTTGATTTTTGAAGCGGCCGTATACCCAGTAGCTCATGGTTCTGATTCCGAGATGGGTGACCGGTTGTGGCATTTCCATTTACGAGTGCTCCTTTGCTTTGAAAGGCTAATGAGTCTAGTACAGGATTTCAATGTCATGCTGGTCATTATACCAAGTGGAAGGCCATAAAAGCTGGTTAAAATTCTTCAACACCAAACACCCACACAACCCGTCACCATCATTTTCAAGAGCTTCAGCAGCTCGAGTTAAGCAATATTGGTGTTGCAAACGTTTGGTAGTGAACAGTATCAGTACAGTCACGCCTGTTATGTCAGTAGTTTAAAAAACGTAATTCATCTATTTATTATGTGGATAATAATAATATGAAATTAAAACAGAATAGTTGCAGCCTTTCAATGAAATAAGGTGAAATAAGAGACAAATAATATGCCTCTGCCTACCCCTTCGGAGAAAAAGGCGTGACCATAATGTTGTAATGAGGATTTTTATTGTAAGTACAGTAACTTATCTAGGTTAAAAGCAGATTTTCCATACCAATATTTTATTCAAAGAGACAAAATTTGCTGAGCGCTTTAATTCGACCTTCAGCGAGTTTATGACGTAGATAAATTCTAAGAGCATTTCTAAGGGTTCAAATGAACGATCTGTTTACAGAATACTGCTCGCTTTTCCTTTCATAATGTGCGACTTGAACATTCTTTAAACCATTCCGTAAGTGTCGTCTTGGCAACCCGAAACACTTAATCCTGCCTTTATCAATATTATCTACGGCAGAACGTCGAAAGGAAAAATCTGGTCTATTCACAAAAGAAAAGAAATTTCACGAGAGCGAACTTTTCTTAGATTATTATCTTTGTGCCTCAAGAGCCAGGACGATCAAACGGTGATAGGTGATTGCGGTCACTTAGATCTTAGCAGATTACGTTTTGGGATGAGTAAAATAGAAGAATTCTTGATAAAGTAAAATCTGTATAAAAAGTTATAGCAAAGCTCAAATTTTGTGTTAATGGCGAGCCTTATAAACATGATAAGTTTTTAACAAAATTAGGCCAATATTTTTTGTGTTCATTCCAAAAATAAATAGGTACATTTACATAAAATGTGTAGGCGAAGGCTTTTAATTCCGTTCCATTAAACGCTTAGATACTTTATTGTTGAAGTATTTAGAGGGTCTTAAAGTAAGGAGGGAGAGGGCCATATATTTTTATCACGTGGCATTATTTAGTAGACTAATGTTCGTGATGAATTAATAATTTGGGAGATAATGACGTGCTTACATTCTCATTTTATGTGTTTCCCGCCGTTACTCAGTTCCCACGGTTGTGTGTCAAGTATAGACGTATAACTTGAGCCATTAGTTAAAAATAAACAATACAACGTGATTTATTATTTGGTATCTTAGACATGCACACTAATCACATGAACGAGAAATTATTTGCTTTTGTCCTTTTATCACACGAGATTAAAAAAAGTTTCCACCGCGAGCTGGACAGATCCGGTATTGAATAAGCTAAGTAAACTGAATACTTGTTTACCTACCACAGCACCACATTTTGCGTATTCATTATTCAGCTCCTGGTGGAAACCGGCGTTACGATAGGACTCCCGAAGCGAAGCGTAGATGTGGATGTCCTAATCAGACTTGGAGATGGGGCATCATTGCAGAGGTGGAAGGTATTGCGATAAAAAGCAAAGCTCAAGACCGGCAGATATGGCGATGCACTTTTGACACCTTCTGCCCCATGTAGGGGCCTAGATCAAGTCTTTCACATCTTAATTTTTTAAAAGTGGAGAGTGACACATTGTTTCTAAAACTATCTTTCTACCAAGGAAAAACGTTTTAGTGTGGTTGCTAAATTGAACGGAAACAGAGCCGTATCCTTATTTTAAAAATATACTCCCCCGAAGGGTAGGCAGAGACCGTATACACCCACATTACATCGTTACTTTATGTTCGAATTTGGTCATCAGGTCAATGCTGTGCTGAAATGGACAAGCGCAGATTGTGACCACCTTTATTTTTATTTTTTTTACGTGAGGGAAAATCCTCAGAGGATGTTATGCCGGACTCTTACCGACTAAAAAACCTCACGTAACGCCTAACAACCTGTGGTTGGGAGTCCCGGGTAAGCCCTCGGAAGGATGTCCCGGGACTCACAACAGACCTACGGCCGCCACTGCGGCCTCGCCCAGGCCAGGGGGTGGTTCGGGTGCTTTCCCGCGTCTATGGAGGGTTTCGGGTGTGATCCCGCTTCTAAGGGGGGGCGTGCGTGAGTTGCTCACGTCACACTGCCGTCATGGGCCTGCTTCTGTAAGGACGGTAAGCCTCCCTCTCACCGTCCTCAGGCCCCCGGTCATGGTGGCCGATAGTCCTCGGCGAAGACACGTCGGCGGCGCCCGGGCCGCCGACTGCAGAACTCGGGTGGGAGAGTTCTCTCCGGTACCCGTCCCGCCGCCTCCTTCACGAGCATGACCTGCTCGCAGAAGGAGGCGGCGCAGTCCCACTTACTCCCGCTGGAGAGCATGGCTCGCACCATAGTCTCGAGCGAGAGAGTGTCCACGCCCAGAGCCGCTACGAGGACCTGGCGCTGTTGCGCCCACGCCGTGCACTCCACAAGCGTGTAAAGCGCCGTGTCATCGCTGCGGTCCTCGCAGTGCTGACACTCGGCCGTAGATTGTGACCACCTAATGTAGAAAATGTTTTAAGCCTCCTAATAAACTTGACTTCGTGGTTGCCATGCATGTTACTGGCAACAGGGAAGCTTCCAAAAATGTAAACCACTACCAATATTACGCAGCGTGATTTTCGTAGATCAAAATATGAATTGAAATTATTTATTGTTCAAACAAAATTAGGGAACAGAAATATTCTAACTGCCTCTTTGTCATAATTATAATGGGTATAAAATAAGGGTTGATATTGTACATTTACCCAAGTAAAAGAATTTAAACAACAATGTTTCACATTTTCATCCTTTGTTGGGTCGGCAGACACTCCGTGCTCAACCCTGTGGCTCTCTAAGTAATTACTTACAAATTAAAGCTCGTTGCATCTTTAATGAGGGTTGTTGTTTTAATTACATAAAAATCTTTACAGTCACCTTTGTCTTTTAACAAATAATAATTACTTAGTACAAAATAATTAATGAACATTACCAGAGCCGTCAAAAACAATGACACAAAGACATTAACAAACGCCTGTAAGCATTTGGCTGAAATTTTGTACAGCGATAGATTGTAACCTGGAACCACAAACATATTTAAACTAAACCACAAGTGGATATACTGTAATCATGACCATATCTTTAAACCACTAAAGCTATAACACTAGTAAAATTCTTACAATCATAAGATATACAATTTTACAATCGTAGCGAAATTCGATAAAAGCTTGATAAAATATGCAGAACGGTAGCTAGCGCTGAGATGACAATGTAACATATGGTCACAAGGGAACACGCGGTTATAGGTGAGTATATTACAAACCGAATGTAATGCTATTTCATGAAAAATGAGAACAGAAAAATACCAAGGTAGCTGGATATCTTTAGCATCTCAAACCATTGTGACTTGCTGAGATTAACAGCTTTTTTTATTGTGAAAATCCATCATACCTACGGGCATAGCAGCTACGGGCGGGAGCCTTGGGTAACCCCTAGAAACAATTAAAAATACCTTTAGCAGACAAAGCTACTTATATAAGTTAACCTTAACAAAAACCAGTTACCAAGATGTTCTTATTAATTTTAGAAGAAGTCTAGATAAATACGATTTGCAGAGCGAACTGGTTTCCAATTCGTTGTTGTTATCACCGTATCCCAGTAGTTCCATTGCGTAATTCCATGACGGAACTACTGGGATATTTTTGTCCCGGTAGTAGTGGCAACAGAAATTTTGGGTACAAAACCCTTAACCCCTCCCACGTTTTATGATACACATAAGCACATAAGCAAATTGGCGCGACGCTATTCCGTTCTTCATTTGAACATAACAGCCGTCAACAGAGACTGTCGTCATTGGTCGTTGATATTTATTTTTTAAATAGTTAGATAAACTTATTCTGAAGCCGAGAAGGTATAATTTATACTATGTTACTGTCATTACATTCTGAAATTCTTCGTTTTTTCGAAAGCCCTCTCAGAAATAAAAAGAAATCTCAAAAAGACGCCGACGCGACGCGTAGAGCATTTTTGCAAATCGAGGCCTGGCGCGTGAGGGGTTAAAAGGCCTACGCACTGGCGCTAAAAATATCGATCGCATCCAGATATTTATCACGAGTATTTTACGTATACTCTTATTTAACATTCAAGTTGTTCAATTCAAGTTCAAGTAAAGCTTTTTCAGCATTTAAACTTCCTCAAACTCACAAATAGCACTTGTAGCCAACTCGTCGCACCTGTGCCTCTGTGCACCAACGTCCTTACAAGTGCACCAATTCATTGTACTGCACTTGTTCAGTTCTCAAGTTGGTAGGGTAAACACCCCAATTATCGATCACGGAAAAACATTTTTCATATATATGTTTGTCAGGTTTTTAGGGTTTCGTAGCCAAATGGCAAAAACGGAACCCTTATAGATTCGTCATGTCTGTCTGTCTGTCTGTCTGTCCGTCCGTGTGTCACAGCCATTTTTCTCTGAAACTATAAGGTCTATGCTATTGAAACTTGGTAACTAGATGTATTCTGTGAACCGCATTAAAATTCTTATACATATAAAACTAGAAAAAAAGTAGTAAATTGTGGGGGTCCCCATACTCAGAACTGAAACTCAAAATTTTTTTTTTTCATCAAATCCATACGTGTGGGGTATTTATAGATAGGTCTTCAAAAATGCTATTGAGGTTCCTAACATAATTATTTTCTAAAATGAATAATCTGCGCAAGAGACACTTCCAAAGTGGAAAAATGTGTGTCCCCCCCCCCCCTCTAACTTCTAAACTAAGGGAATAATAACTCTAAAAAAATTATATTATGTACATTGCCATAAAAACTACCAACGAAAATTGGTTTGAATGAGATAGAGCTGCTAGTTTTTTTTTAATACGTCATAAACCGCAATTTTCGGTAAGAAAAATCATTACCACTGCGAACGTGTTAAAACATCAACCAAAGTTACAACGAACTATAAGAACTTTTATATTATGTTACATGCTGCTACGAAACCCTTCATGGGCGAGTCCAACTCGCACTTGGCCGGTTTTTTAATACCTATCCTTGTCATATTCTTTACTAGCTGTTGCGCTCGACTTCGTACGCGTAAAAATTATGTTATTATGCCAATTTGATTGCTCTCTGCTAAGCTCCTAGCTAGGATATGTAGCGTGATAATATAATTATGTATAGCCTATTTGAAGACCCTACCCCTAGTTCATATTTGCGCAAAATTTGAATCAAATCTATTGAGTACTTTTCGAGATCCTTCCGGACAAAGCAAAGCAAACAGACAAACAGACAAAAAAATTTCTAACTATATTTTTGGCTTTGGTATTTTATGTTGAACACCTAGCGATTTTTTTTTATATTTCCAATGTACTACTACACTGACTTTTCTATCATTTTATTATATGTATAGATATGTCTGTAGGTACTAGAATTCCAAGTGAATTTTCCACTGCCTCAGATTCTTGACACGTTCGGCCTTTATATAAAAACCTTGTCCTGGCAATAACGAATGAAATAAAATAGAATCATCCAATTTGTTGTAAACGTTCTCGAGCTTTGCGCTAACACATTTAGCTATTCCTATATATTTACAGTTTATATCTTATGTAATTTGTTGTAAAGTATTTTATAGATAAATGATTTTGAAATATGCCTCGTGTGGCGATAGGGCCCCATGTGACAACAGGATAGAGTACAAAATGTCACCATCCCAATTCATCCCGAAGGTGTCGTAAGAAGAGACTAAGGTAAAACTTTCTTAAACACCACGAAATGTGGTAGGACATGGCGAACTGTTTCATTGTTATTTTCAAGACCTGTACATAACCCATGTTTCACAAATAAATTATTATGATTATGATTAAAACGATCCATCGCGTAGAGAAGGAAAACTTGAAATAAAGTTCGGTTGTCAGTAATATGGCAGTCGTTAAGCCAAGTTGAACGCCTTTATGGGCGGTTTGAAAATTTAACAGCGGGAAGTCACAACCTGCACCAGTCTATATCAGCACGACGAACAAAATCTAAATGATGTAATGTAGGGGATCCTGCCGTTTGGCAAAATATGTTTCGTCAAATTTCACTTCCCAAAAAACTTATCAAATGGTTTCATTTCCCAAAAGAATCTTTAGCAAATTTATATTTCGCATTTTAATCACTTCGTCAAATATTCATTTGGCAATTTTTTACTTGCTCATTTTTTATTAAGTCCGTTATACATTAAGCAAATGCTTTATTTTGAAAAAAAATGTAGGTATTCCAGAAGTAAGATCGTTCAAATTTTAATTTAAATATAGGTGAAAAATTGTAAAACAAGCAAATCTGATGTAAAAGTGGGTTAGGTAAGGTTAGTAACTGTGACCTCAACAGAGCGCGAGCCGAGCGAGCGAAGCCGCGTTTAGTAGCGTGCCGCGGCAGTGGCCGGCGAAGCGCTGGAATTGATTTGTATTATAGCAATTTGCCAAGTTTTTAATGCAATGAATTTAGACTCTTAAGTAAATCATATGATGTACAATATTTTGGGAAAAGTATGTATGTTATGCCAAGTAATATTTGACTACCTAAGACTTGGTAAAATGAAACTTTAACATGCTTTGGCATGTGACACTTTGGGTTTTTTGCCAAACATTAGTAAACCGAAATATATGCATATTTATAATGTCTCTGTCTAACCCTTCGGGGACGAAAAGCGTGATCATTATGTATGCATGATTACTAAAAAATAAGAAAATGTGATCCGAGTTCTGTTAAATCTATCAGAATCGTTTATTTGCTAGAAACATGGTTACAAAAGTTGACAATTTACAATTACGTAGATCAGCATGTTTCACCGTACATGGGCGGCGTGCAAATCATTATAATGTTCATGCAATAATCACAATCATAATGTCAAATAAATAATACCGAAAGTCAATACATAAAATTTAATAATTTCTATATTTAGTTCTTACAAAGAAGCGGTATCAGATAATTTTTATACTACGTCATTTGGTGACGAGTCAGATGGGAAATTAATCAAATCTTTTGGTAAATTTCGGTCTGGCATGTAGGTTTTTTTTGAAAAATTAGTATCTATGTATTTTATGGAGTACTAGATGGTGTTCAATGACTCCTACCGCGTGTAGTTTTGTTACCGTTCCCGCATTCTATGGGAACTTATTTCAGGGATAAAAATGAAAGTGTCTAATTTCAGCAAGATTCATTCAGCCGTTAGATCGTGAAAGAGTCCATATCCAGTCATACAATACATACTTACATACGTACAAACTATTGCGTTTATAATATTAGTAAGCATTTTTCAAACCCTGTATACCTACTATTTGGTAACGTAATAGATAAAAAATAAACTTTAACGAAACATGTGAGCAAGCATTATCGTTAATTTCATTTTATTAAAAAAAAATGTTTTTATATATAAATGCAATACAACGGAAACAAAATGGCCTGTTTACCCTACAACACCTTGTGTGAGAATTGTCGGCTTTTCTTACAATGTACCTACATTTTCTCTTTGGATTCCATTGTACTCGCGTGCGTTAGGCGTTAGGTACCGAGCAAATAATATTGTGGTTCTTAAAATGTTTACGGTCTAGTCTGTTAAAGTTGTGTGCCTGTATGTTAAAGGTACCTATTTAAAATGCATCGTTATTGTTAAAGATATAAGACTGGGTATTATGTTAATTTGTCGGTTTGTTTATTTGTTGTCACTACTAAAAACATTTAATAGACATTTGTAGGTAGAACTGAATACTATTTATTATCAAAATCAATTACAAATCTGGGGCTATAAGCTCAAATCTTTCAACGCCAAAGAAACTTTGATTTGCAAAATAGGTAGGGAAACCATTGACCGGACCAGTTGTTCATTGACCGGACGTGACATATTATGCGAACATTATCCCTTAAATATGTAGTAGTCAAAACAAAAAAAAAGTAATTAAAGAGTCTCAGCACTAAACTTAGGAACAAAATACGATTTAAATCATAATCAAATTCCTTCCTTTGACAAGTAAAGTCCCAAATTTATCTTAATTGCCAAATTTTATAGCTCTTAAACATCATAATATTGTTATTCTCAGTTAGTTAAACGTTGTTTGTCTTGTTGATAATTTCATCAGGCGGGACCATCTCCTTCGTCTACGATCATGCTAATTAAATTCCTCAGTTAGCTCTGCAGCATCCTAACGTAGTTGAATCTGTGAGTTTCATAATCTACTCAAGTAATTAATGTTAGCAAATATCATGTATGTAAGCTATGTTATTATCTACATAGCTATAATATTGTTGGATATACGAGTCATCTTTGTAGGATATCGGCAGAAAAATAATCCTACGAATATTATAAACGTTCTTACGGCTAAACGAATTGGGCTGAAATTCGTACAAAGATAGCTTATAATCTGGAATAACACATAGGCTACATTTCATTCCGGGAATATGTTTCTATGGGAAGCGGGAACGGAACCAAAGTTCACGCGGGTGAAGCCGCGAGCATCAGCTAGTGGCGTAATAAAATAAATAAAGTTATTCAGTTTAGTAACAAAGATAAATACAATGTACTTTTTAGTAACATAATATTATACACTATATTTCTATTTAAGTATAGCATGTTTCCTCCAAATTCTCTACAAAGTCCCGCTAAAAACCTACTTATTTTAAGAGAAATTAATAGTCTAAATTACTCTTTGTCAGCTAGAATCCATACTGTGACAAAGTCGAGGAAAAAGAGTTGTTGCGTGATCCGCATAAATACATCTTCGTAGAAAATGAAAGAGTTCCGCTTACACTGACGTAGTAACTAGGGGTACTGATGGAAAGTCGTCTTGGGCGCCGATGACTTTTTTAACACCAACAAAAATCTGAATAACTACCTAGTTAATGGAAATATCATGTGTCGCTCTATCAATCAATCAATCAATCAATCAATCAATATATCTTTATTAGCGAAAATGGGTACAAAAATGGTTATGCATAAAATGGTTATCGAGAATAGGTTTTATAGAACAAAAGTGAGCAAAAAAAATGCGGTCAGGTTATCCGCCTGACTGCGCTGGCGTCCCGCCGAATAATAATAAAAACTGTCCAATACCACAAAACAACGGAATCACATGATGTGCAGTACATCGTCCATGTTCTATGACAACTGCCATTTTCATATCAAATTGTGAACTAGACGATGATGTGAAAAAATGCTGCTACGTGAAATGAAATGAAAATGAAAAATAAACTGTATGTTAATTTTTTTTAAAAACTGAGTATTAAGTACTTTGCTAGTTTCTAGGGTTCCGTTCCAAAGGTTAATAAAACCGGCCAAGTGCGAGTTGGACTCGCCCATGAAGGGTTTCGTAGCAGCAAGTAACATAATATAAAAGTTCTTATAGTTCGTTGAACTTTGATTGATGTTTTAACACGTTCGCAGTGGTAGTGATTTTTCTAACCGAAAATTGCGGTTTATGACGTATTAAAAAAACTAAAAGCTCTATCTCGTTCAAACCAATTTTCGTTGGTAGTTTTTATCGCAATGTACATCATATATTCTATTTAAATTTATCATTCTCTTAGTTTAGAAGTTAGAGGGGGGGGGGGGCACATTTTTCCACTTTGGAAGAGTCTCTGGCGCAAACTATTCACTTTAGACAAATATGATATTAGAAACCTCAATAACATTTTTGAAGACCTATCTATAGATAACCCACACGTATGGGTTAGATGAAAAAACAAATTTGAGTTTCAGTTCTGAGTATGGGGACCCCCAAAATTAACTGCTTTATTTCTAGTTTAATATAGGAATCTTAATGCGTTTCACAGAATACATGTAGTTACCAAGTTTCAATAGCATAGGCCTCATAGTTTCGGAGAAAATTGGCTGTGACACACGGACGGACAGGCAGACAGACAGACATGACGAATCTATAAGGGTTCCGTTTTTGCCATTTGGCTACGAAACCCTAAAATGAAACCCTATTACTGAGACTTCTTTGTTTGTCTGTCTGTCTGTCACCAGGCGGTACCTATCTTATCCCTTGATTGCTAGACAAGGGAATTTTCTATTTCTGTTGTCCCTATTTCAGCAAAAATCTAAAAGAAAAGCTTAAGGCGGCTCCCATACAACAACATGATATTTTTTTCCGTTTCTTTTGGTACGGAACCGTCCGTGCGCAAATCCGACTCGCACTTGACTAGTTCAAGTAACTGCGTACATTTAACTTGTGGCGATTGACAAGTTTGGTTTATTCTCTTTATAAGAAACTAGATAATGCGCACGGCTTCGCCCGCGTGAAATTCGGTACCCGTTCCCACTTTCCGTGGTAACATATTCCTGGGATCAAAACCGCTATTCGCGGTCGCCTATGTATTATTCCAGACTATAAGCTATCTCTTTTACAAATTTCATTGCCGTTAGAACGTGATTGAGTAACAAATATCCAAACATCTAAAATTCAAACATGTTCACAAACTTTCACATTTATAATACTAGTAGGATAGTACGATATTCTATTTGTAGGCTTTTTTCAATTGAATTTTTGATGCTATTCATTTCATTGCAAATACCTAACTTGAATCCAGAGAGATACGGTACTTTGATTGTGAGTGAACTACAACAAACAAACTGAAAGCAGCTCTTTTACTGTCGAACCAGTGCCTCACAATCAGCCCGCTCCAGATAAAAGTACGAAGTTTGCAGGAGTACTATAGGCAAATATTTAAAATTCATCTAAAAACAGTAAATTTTGCACAAAATGTGAGCAATTTCGGTGAAGTGAATGTATATTTTTGATGAGTCGTGAAACTTCTTAAATTTATTTTATGTTCATGCATAATACATTGAAAGCATACAAATTGGCCACATACTCGTATCGCTACGGTATTGTTTACTATAATACATAGAAATGTTAATTCTGTTATGTTTACATAATGACTTAATATTGTTAGACTTGGAGTTATTCATTCTTTAACAATCTTCTCAAAATATTTTGTTTCCTTCCAAGATATTCTTAAAATTCAAATGGGATTTCGAAGGCCCTCTCCAATAAGATGCTAAACTTTATCTGTTATAACTACTGTTATAGCTATGAAAGTGTTTCCCAATGGGCTAGATGTCATCATGACTTTCCATCAGGCGGTCGAAAAAATTGGAAAACTAAATTTTAACTTAAAGTTTATATAGACAGGTAATCCATAAAAGACTTGTCTATCAGTGACATCATTGCCGGGGAACGTATAATCAATTATAATGCAGTTTTTTTTGTTCCAAATTCGATGTGTTCGAGATTGATCATGGCTATAAATTTTGTAGATTATCTTTAGCTTACTTCAGTGGTAATGAAGGGGTCTTTTATAAATTTCTAAGTGCAATTTTTAGATAAGATTACAGGTTGAGGGCAGGAAAGGAGAACTATCACCCTTTGTTTTCACTCTGGATCACATCTAATTTAAAACTGCAAAACTGCCTTAAACGTAGAAAATGAAAAATTTGTGAGATAAATTAACCCATACATTACTGCTTCGAACACAAAGCTTATTCAAATCTAGCTCCGTAAGGTGCCTGCTACAGGGTGCACTCGTTTGTCGAGGAACTCTCAAAGAACCCCAACGCTCCTTCGTTAACATATTAAGTACATACTGTATCGAGTCGACAAGGAACAGGATATTTATTATACCTATGTGTAAAATGAAATTCATTGTACATTGTTTAATGTGGGTTTAGAATAGATATTGAACTCTTAGGTGTACTAATCTGTTTTTTTTTTTAACATGAGGAACATCCGTCATAGATGCTATGGCCGGACTCTTACAGATTAAAAACCACATGTTCTCTACCTAATGCCTACGGTTGAGAGCCCCGGGTAAGCCCTCGGAAGGATATCCCCAGGTATCCCGACAGACCTTGGCTACCACAGCAGTCTCAACTAGGGGGTTCGGGTGTTACCCTGCGTCTTTAGCGACTTGTTCAAATGTTATCCCACTTCTTAGGGCGTTTATCGCTGTCGTCTTGAGCCTGTTTCTGTAAGGACGGTGAGCAGCCGCCCACCGTCCTCAGGCCCTCGGTCATTAAGGGTGATAGTCTTCGGAGAGTAGTCTTCCGTTCCCTGCATGCCGCCTCTTTCACGAGCATGTCCTGCTTGCAAGACGCAACGGTGTCCCACTTACTATCACTGGAGATCATGGCTCGCACCATGGTCTCCAGCGATTTGTGTCCTTGCGCTGTGCACTCCACCGTCGACGTGTGGAGCGCTGTGTCCTCGCTGCGTTCCTCGCAGTGCTGTCACTCAATACAATACAATACAATACAATACAAATACTCTTTATTGCACACCAGGAAATACATCAGACAAATTAATAGGTAGTAAAGTGGTTGGTATAACAATTGGCGGCCTTATCGCACAAGGCAATGTTTTAGAGGCAACCTTTGGATGGAAACCGGAAGGTGGGAAATATTTAGGGCAGTTTGGGGTGCAGTATAAATAAATTACATCTAAATTAAAATAATTGAGTACATACATACATACACATGTACATACATACGTACACGAACATACAAATACATAGATACGTATTTTAACTACAAGGTATAAATTATAATAATACATATCAATACAAATAAATACAAGAATATTTATTATAACATACTTATGATAATAGAGGAGATGTACTTATAAGTTATATGCAGTCATTGACACGTAGATAGTAGCTCCTAACTAATGTTTTGAATGTGTGCAGCGACTTTGCATGTCGAATTGTCACTGGCAGCGAATTCCACAAGCGAACAGCCTGTACAGTGAACGAGTTGTTCACAAAATTAGTGGAGTGACCTGGCATCTTCAATCTCAAATTTCTCGATGAACGCAAGTTTGTAGAGTGGGAGACATTTAGAAAATTAAAGCATCTCTTAAGGTATGGCGGAGTGACAGGGTTGAAAAGAATACTATACAATATGAATAGGATATGAGCATTCCGGCGAAGGCGGATAGGTAACCACTTGAGTTTTCTGCGATATTCGGAAATGTGATCATATTTGCGGAGTCCAAATATAAATCTAATACAGAAATTCTGGAGTCTCTCAAGTTTATTTAGTTGGTCTTGAGTGAGATCTAAATAGCTGGCATCGGCATAATCAAGGATAGGACAAAGAAGTGATTGTACAAGCGCAATCTTAGTAGAAATTGGCAGAAAAGTCTGCGCAAGGACCCCGAAGCAGCAAATATTTTGCGGCTCAGCTCCTGCAATTGAGGACCCCAAGACAGGCATGAATCTATAAGTATACCCAGATTTTTGACTGAGTTACTGTACACTATATCATTGCCATCACACATAAGTTTTGGATTCACTGTCCAATCGATTCTGGAGATCTTCCAAGGGCTCCCAACTATTATTGCCTGAGTCTTGGTGGGATTCATTTTTAATCCGTGCGATTCACTCCATCTGCAAATAGTGTCCAAGTCTGCATTGATATTGTCGATGGCTACGCTCAAGTTATCCAACGAAGCTTGGGAATAAATTTGGAGGTCATCTGCGTAAAGGTGATAGGAAGAAGATAAGTCCTTAGTGATGGTGTTTATAAACACTGAGAAAAGTAAAGGAGACAGAACGCCGCCCTGTGGCACTCCAGCAGACGTATTACACCAAGAGGAAAAGACATCCTCGATACTAATACGCTGCCGGCGACCAAACAGGTAACTTCGAAACCAACCAATCACCGTTGGAGATATGTTAAGTGAGCTCAAAGTACCAAGCAGGATGTCGAAGTCCACCGTATTAAAGGCATTGCTGAAGTCTAGCAGGGCTAAAACTGTCAGCTTGCCGTTCTCCGTCGACGTCCCAGCCGTTGACAGCGCCTTATATGACTGGCACTAAAATCAGGGATATTGAAGCACTGCTTGATAATGCTGACCAGAGTATTCGTGGGATTCTCGCTATCCACCTCACAAACGCCATGCAGCAGCAGAATCTTTCGGCGTCTCTGCATCTCAGTGGTATCTGCAGCTTTCACTAGCGCCTCCAACTGCTGCTGAAGCAGTTTCAGTGTTTGTGTAACAAAAAGTCTGAAGGCAGAGAACTCTGCAGCTAGAGTCGAGTCAGCTGCTCCTGCCGCTTCTCAAACTCCTCCATCCTTTCATTGAGACTATCTCTCAGACTGTAAATAGTGCTCTGCATAGCATCCATAGTTAAGTGTAATTTACTGTGTTTTTGTTGAGGAATTTTTATTGGAAAATTATATTATCCGGCAGAATAACCACTCAATAGTGTTTATGTTGCATGTAAGTAACTTATTTGTAATTATTACTATTTAAAAAGTAAATTTTTGTAGAGAGTCACTCAACCGTGGTTTCCCGGTAGAACTAACATTAGTGCAGGTATATTCGCTAGTTCTCCTCTTACGTTGCAAGTAATCAAATGAATTGAACAGGGTACTTTTTGTCCTAAAACAGCATCCTGTTTCAATAGAAAAACTTGTTTTCATGCGGGTTAGTAAAAGTGTAAAAGAAAAATACATAGTCTTGAAAAAACAACCATTTAATTACTATACTAACGTTTTCACAGACGTTAATAAACGACGGATTTTAAGTACCTACCTCTTTTTGTTCTTTTTCTCTCATGGATGCTAAGCCGGACTCCAACCGTATAAAACCACACGATGCCCTGCCACTGTCTACGGTCGGGAGCCCAGGGTAAGCCCGCAGAAGGATGTCCCAGGATTTTTTATATCCTGAAACATCCTTCCGAGAGCTTACCCAGAGCTTCTCAATGCGCTTTACGCCTGGTACACCTCTAAGGTACAAAGCACTTTGGTCTGAAGAGTGACGTAGACATCATTATAATGTCCTGGGACATCCGGGGGCTTACCCGGGGCTCCCAACCATAGGCTGTTGGGCGTTACGTGAGGTTTTTTAGTCGGTAGGAGTCCGGCATAATATCCATGAGGATTTTCCCTCACGTAAAAAAAAAACATCATTCTGAGGACGGCATTCTTTTTCCGGCTGTACTACAGTAGGTACCTACACTATATTTTATAGAGATATACCTTAAGGGGGAATCTTGTATATAGTCTATTTTCTTTTACTGTTCATGTGCCGTCGTGATTTCCATACTATTTCATTTCAATAAGGCAGTAAATATATCCTTGTAAAGTGATAAAAAGTTATTTACATTTTACGGAAACTGCTTTGACGTTGAAATGGGTTTAGTACCTTTTTATTTTGTGTACCTACCTTTAAGTAACATGGCTCTCGCCAAAATGAATAAAGGAATATTTTAACACATGACGCTGTACGTTGTTTGAACATAAAACAGGGATGAAAAGGATTTTGCTATTTGAACAAAATTTAATCAACTTCGTCATAATCATCGTACAACCTCCAACTTAATATTCACGACTGTCATACAATTATGAGCAACCGTGTACATGGTAGGTACACATTCACAGATATAAATACCACCAACGATCACCAATCTTGGTACTATTACTTACCATCACATTCATACATAAATATAGTCATGCCTTTATCCCCAAAGGAGTACGCAGAGGCATACTATACGCTCACATTCCACGACATTGTTTTTGTCCTCCATTGTTTACCATAGTCAGAAGGGAGGAGTCCCTTCTGACTATGGTAAACAATGGAGGACAAAAACAATGTCGTGGAATGTATATAGTCTATTTTCTTTTTTTATTTCTATTCTATTTTCTTTTTTCATTTATGGAAGGGAGCTTCCATCATGTTTTTTTTTATGTGCACGAACCACAAGTAGAGACGTGTCAATTTATAGGGGTTACTGCGAGTGAGGGAGCACCTTCTAACGTGGCTTGGCATATGGCAAATTCCGATTGGTCCGCAACTAGCTAAGGGATCCCAAACTTCTAAACACATAACCGTATAGTTTAGTAGCGCTTTTGTAGCCAGATCTGCTGGAAAATTTGGAACATCCCTCTAAAGAGTAACCCGAAGCGCCCGATGTAAGAAGGATAGGTAGGGATCGTGTGACGCCACTCGTTTTGAGTGGAGTCACACGATCCCCTTAGAAGTGGGATCACACCCAAAACCCCCCAAAGACGCGGGATAGCACCCGAACCACCCCCTTGGCGAGTCCGCGGTGGCGGCCTTCGGTCTGTTGGGAGTCCCGGGACAGCCTTCCGAGGGCTTACCCGGGGCTAGCAACCACAGGCTATTGGGCGTTACGTGAGGTTTTTTAGTCGGTAAGAGTCCGGCATAACATCCTTTGAGGATTTCCCTCACGTAAAAAAAAAGAAAAAAAAAGGCGAAAGTTTGTGAGTGTGGATGTTTTTACTCTTTCACGCTCTAACGACTCAACGGATCTGGCTGAAACTTGATACAAGGATATATTACGGTCTGGAATAACACATATATCCACTTTTTATCCCGGGAATAAGTCCTCACGGGAAGCGGGAACGGGAACAAAATTTATGCGGGCAAAGCTGCGGGCATCAGCTAGTCTAATAATAAACAACGCTTAAAAAAGAAATTATTTCTTATTGTTATTAATCTTGAAGCCTCCTTGAGCTGCTACCAGTCAATAACATTTGTGAAACGTAGAACTTAATCGTGGCGCGTCATAAAAGAATGTCTGACTGTTATAACATCGCAGTAGCGTCTAGGAGAATCTTACGACTAATATTCTCACGCTAGCAAATTGCACGTTTCTATCGCTTGCCAGACAGAATTACAACCTGTCTGGATATTAGTGTTCGTTATATTGAGATATATTGGCATTTAGGATTTTTGTAAGTGTGAAAAATACATTGTGTGGTTTAAATTGCAATTCAGGCGAATTTGAGTCATAAAGATGACTTCATTTAGTCTGGGCATTTGCATACATACATACATAATATGGTCATATCATGTCTTTCTTTATACCGGAAAGGATGGGGATAGGACTAAGCTCTACACTCATGATACACCATTTGTATGTCCTATTTAAAAAAAAAACTGCATCCTCATAATGTCTTCAAATGCGCTTATCGACTGCCGGAAACTAGAACCTACAGCTTAACGTGCTTTCCAAAGCAAGAAAACACTCATTAATGGAATCATCAGAACTTGGTCACCCATTACAGAGACTGTGAATGTTTACGGATCGAGCGTGAAGAGATGTTGATTTATATTGTTTCAAACGCATAGTTTATCATTAGGTAAAAACTAAAAAAAAATTGTGGTAGGTTATCAACAGTGTTTTGAAGTTGTGTGTTTTGAACATGACTGTCGGCTCCCGGTCTTAATAAAGAGTGGACTTACAAAACCTGGATTTACTACAAAACTATTCTATGCATATCAAAATTCAAATACGCAGTATAAAACCAATAATATCGCGTTCGAAGAAAGCTGAGTCCTCGGTCCTCGTTTATAAGGCTCTGCGATATTGCAATATGTATATGCGATATGCAGACTTATTGTAATATGTGCGTTTTAATATAGTGTGCCTTATTGTGCAGCTGTGGGGTGGTCTGACACCACAGATTATAACTTACAGTACAACAGTTTTTATAATTCGAAGAAAAGTAATTGTTATTCACATAACACTTCGGGGAAATTTTCGGGACTATTATGTACGAGTATTATATGTAATTGTGTATACATATGTAATAGTAATATACATGAATCGACCAATTACACGTATATCACACTGTGATCACTCATGGCTTTATGCAACCAGGGAACTTTATTTAATATGTTCAAAAAACTCTTAAACTGTGAAAAACCTTCGGCCCAATCCAAAAAGAATCACACGTGTGACTAAGGTTGATGATTTTTTCGTAGTTTGTAAACTTTTCTTGGCTAGTCAAACTAACGGCACGGCGCGGCCGCCTGATGGAAAATTAATGGTGACAGTTTATGTTAGTAGTTCTCAAATTAATAACCTCTAATTTTTTGATTTGGCGATATTTTGAAAATTCGTTACTTTAGAAGTAACATAAACAAACGTAACCAAATAAACAGAATCAAAACTGACACAAAATCCTTTACTAACGAAACTGATGCAATTTGTTACTCTGTGACACTACCAGAGGAAGCGAGGAGGTCCATCTAAAGTGGAATGTGAATAAGACAATATTGTCTGGCGAGTGGCACAATAATACACTTATACACATAAGAAATTCTTTCTTCTAATCCACTTGCGGTTTACTTTGAGTGTGCGAGAATAAGCTGCTGTATACGAGACGTGAATAAGTGTTTATAATTGAATGCATTTCGTTGCGTCTATTTTAAACTAGGTTGCCGCAAAAACGTATAAGGTGAATGAATAAGTCGGTTGAGAATAGTGTCTCGCTTGTCCAGTAGATAGGGATGGCTCGGAATGACTGAAGACGCAGGTTCAAGAAAAAAATATCGGGGTTGAGCCGGCTCAACCCCGATATTTTTTTCACATTTTAAAAATCGTTATTGAGTAACATTTTAAAAACGTTAGTGAGTGTTACACGATGTCTACGTGACCATTCTCAATTACAAATTCAAATTCTTTATTTGCTGTAAATAAGGGTACAGTGATGTTTGGGTACAATCAACAACGGTATAACCCAATACAGCCATTACAAGGACAGCATGCTATCTATATAATATAACTGAAATATAAAATTATAATGAAAACTTCAAATTACACTTACATTTCTAACAATTTGTGTGAATACACAGATACAACATTTGAGCCATTCATTGCCTCTGGAATGTGAGAAAGCAAAGCATTCAGAATTATAGCAAAATGTGTTGCTAAGCTCAAAATTCGAGTACGGCCGGATTAGTAAGTACGCAAGGTTATACAGAGCAAGTAAAAGTAACAATGAAAAGCCGTGTAAGCCCAGACTTGCCGGGATTTTGAGGCAGACGAAATTCACCGGAACAGCTATTGCTGGAATAAGCTATTTTTAAACATTATATGCTAGCGGATGTCACGTGGTTTCCCCCGTGTAGTTTCAACGGGAAAAGTCGGTTTTGTTTTGCAGCAGAAATAAACTAAAAAAATATCTAAAAATTAAAAAGTTCATACAAAAATCAAAAAAGAAATTAAAATTCCATAAAATGTTAATCAAGAAGTGTAAAAATATAGGTTCTTGTTTAAAATTTAGAGAACAAGCTAAATTGTCAATGTTAGAGCTGGAACAAAGCCATTTAAAATATTGCACTGACACACAAAAATTAGAGTCAAAAATACAAAGTTTGCAATTTGAGCTACAATATATGACTAAAAAATATGAATGGTCCCTTAAGGACTTTACTAAATGTTCTTTAACAATAGACAAGGTACTCAAAACATCAAATGATAACACTGAGCGCCTTAATTGTTTCCTAAATGACCACTTATGCAATATTAACTGCCCTAAAGCAATTGAGCCGGTGGAGGCCCAGGGCGAACCGGTTACCGCTGAGCCCCTAGCTCCCATTACCACATGCTCGCCCAGTACATCAGTGGATATATTGTGTGACAGTGTAAATAATAGTAATAGTTGTACTAAATTAATTGTATTTAGTGATGATATTGGTACCAATCTAAGTTCATTTTTAAAACAAAACTTAAATTCAAGTTATTACTCGGTTATTAATAATTGCTATCCGGGTGCTTCATTAAGTGGTATTATGCAAAAGATAATAGAATATAAATTTGAAGCTAACAGTAAAATAATAATTTTCTGTGCAAACAGGGGGAAAATTAGCAATGATGATTTGTCCCTATACATGAATTACATCTTAAACTTAAATGTCATACAAGTTGTAATGTTCACACTTCCATTTATAAAAGGTGTGCCAGATTCGGAAAATTCATTTAGATATAAGATGAATTTACGTTTAAATTTAATAAGTCAGTATAATAATAAATTTAATATAATTGACTTTAATTCTGTATTTAACACAAATTTGTCACATAGCAAGTTTATAGTCTATAATAATCACAAGGGTAGGTATTGTCTACCCAAATATTATAAAAGACAAATAGCAAGTTTGCTATTTAATTATTTTTATTCTGTAGCCAAAAACTTGGCTGACAAAACTGCTTTATTTGAGCAGAGTAGATTTAGGACTTTGGAATCTGTTCCAAGTAATTTAAATTAACTGCTGGGACAACAGAGGAATTACCCTCTAGCCAAAATTGTAAATTAATAGAGTTAAATTTAATTGCAAACCATAATTTTATCGGAAACTGTCCTCCGAACAAAACTAAATAAAAAAATGTAAATTACATCAGCCTGGTGCATTATAATATTGCAACATTAACGCAGGTCAAAGAGTTTGAATTGGAGCTGTTCATGAGCTCAGAAAATATTGAAATTGTTTGTCTTACAGAACATATGCGTAAGGAGTATGAGCTCATGTTCAGTTTCAGTAGTCACCGGGTTGGTAGTGCGTTCTGCAGGGTCAACACAACACGGGGGGGTTCGTTGATTTTATTAAATAAGAAATTAAAATATAAGGAACGGAAAGATGTTGTGTCCCTCTCTGTAGAGTGTACAGTTGAAATATCGTGCGTAGAATTGGAGCAATTCATAGTAGTATGCGTATATAAACCTGGAGTCTCACCCTTTTGTGAGTTTGAGGAAGTAATGGATAAAGTGCTATTTAAACTTGGAAAAACTAATAAACTAATAAAAAATAATAGTGTGCGGTGATTTTAATGTTAATATACTTATAAATACGCGTCAGACCAATGATATCTTAAATTTATTTAAATCACACAATCTCACTAACTTATTTTTAGAGCCTACTAGATATTGTGATACAACAGCTACTTGTCTGGACAATATATACAGTGATATGTTGCCAGAAAGTAAGAGTATTATAAATAAGATAAAATCAGATCATACTGGGCAAATAGCATCTTTCAAGATCACAAGAGAAAAAGTTAAAAGACGTAAAATATTATGTAGACCAGTAACTAGTGACCGCTTGGAACGTATGCGAGTTGGACTTTGCAATAAACTTCCATTTTTAGACACTGGCTTAGATCCAAATGTAATGTATAAGTTATTTTTTGATTCCTTTTACAATGAGTTCAACTCCGTATTCAAGTCTAAGGAAGTCACAATCGGTGATGGGCCAGCCTTCAGTGAATGGGCCACTGAGGATATACATAAAAGTAGACAAAAACTGTATGAACTATACTCAGAAAGACAGCTTAATAGAACATATGAATTTCTAAATTATGTTAAAACTTATTCAAAAAAGTTTAAAGCAGACTGCTTAGCAGCCAAAAGAAAGTATATAAGTAATAAAATTCTCAATAGTGTAGACAAAGTTAAATCTACTTGGAAAATAATTAACGCAGAAAGAGGCCAAGCAAAATCGAATGATAATAATTTTAAACTTAAAGTAAATGGTAACATAATTACAACAGATGCCGAAGTCGCTAACGAATTTAAACAATTTTTTTCTTGAATTCCAGTAGATTTGACCAGAACCCTAGGCTCTTCTACCCCAATAGCAGAATCCTTGTTAAAAGCAAATGTTCCTTGCTGTATAGAAATATTCAAATTCAGTAAAATTAGTATACACACTATAATAAAAACTTTTAAATATTAAGAAAACGGCTGACCTCTGGGGAATTTCTGTACATTTAGTTAATTCGTTAATTGAAATGGTTGCCCCTGAATTATCAATAATATTTAATAATTGTGTTGATAGTGGTGTGTTTCCTGACTTAATGAAGTTTAGTAAAATAACTCCTCTGTTTAAATCGGGTAGCACCTCAGATCCGTCCAATTTTCGTCCTATTTCTGTACTACCCACGTTTAGTAAAATCTTTGAAAAGGTAATGCTTAATCAAATGCAAAATCATTTTAATACAAATAAACTATTCCATACTAAACAATTCGGTTTCACACGCGGTCGGTCTACCACGGATGCTGGAATCAAATTGTTAGAGTGTATATATGAGGCCTGGGAGGAGTCGTATGATGCTTATGGTGTATTCTGCGACTTATCTAAGGCCTTCGATTGCGTCCAGCATCAGACTTTAATTCAAAAACTGGATCATTATGGAATCAGGGGGACGGCCTTGGATTTAATTAGTTCTTACCTTAGAGATAGAGTACAGAGAGTAGTTATAAATGGTAAACAGTCAAATGGTTCTGCTGTAACAATGGGGGTGCCTCAGGGTTCAATTCTGGGACCTTTTCTATTTTTAGTGTACATAAATGATCTCCCTCACCTTATAAGAGACGATCATGAGGTAGTTTTGTTTGCTGATGACACATCTTTAAGGGGCGGTTATAGCGCACAAGTAGGCATTTGGCGCTCCCCTCGCCCCGGGCGCGAGACACACCGCGCGCCGGCAGCGGCAGAGAACTCTCCTGCCACAGTATACAGTGTAGTAGAAAGAAACAGCATGCTAACTTTGTTTGACGTAGTAAATGCATCTAACTTTAATAAGTGTAGTGATTTATTAGAGTATCGTAAATAAATGAGTTAATTATATATATTATACTATTATTTTTAAGCTAAAGAGTTTGATTGTTTGTTTAGTTATTTGAACTCTAGAGTCTAAGAGACTGCTAGTTGAATTTCAAAAGTTCCTTAACAGAATGTCCATTTTTCAAAATTATCAAAATATATAACATCACGCTAAGGCGAATGAGAGCTGAGCAGCAACGAAACATTTTTCGAAAACTAGGATATTTCATTTCTTTTGAGAGTTTCCGTTGCGTACGTTTGCTAGATGGTTACAGTTGCGTAAAAAATGAAAATTACATAATAGCTGGTCATAAAAATTTCTAAAGTTTTCTAAAGTTGATATGCTAAGTATGAATCACGTTATAATTTTGCAATTCAATATGGGCGCCGCGCCGTAATCACAAAATTTCATGATGGGTATCGTTTAAGGGGTTTCTTGGTATGCTGAGTACGAATCACGTGATAATTTCGCAATCCAAAATGGCCACCGCGGTGTAATCACAAAATTTCATGATGGGTATTGTTTAAAGGGGTTTTTGGTATGCTGAATACGAATGTATTACCGCCTGTCCATTTGAACACGGCAATACGACTCACCACCTATTACGTGGGACAAATTATACAAAGGTGAAATGTGGGCATATAATATGCCTCTGTCTACCCCTTCGGGGATAAAGGCGTGACCATATGTATGTATGTATGTATAAATACGAATTACGTGATAATTTTGCAATCCAATATGGTCGCCGCGACGTTATCACAAAATTTCATGATGGGTATCGTTTAAGGGGTTTTTCGGTATGCTGAGTACGAATCACGGGATAATTTTGCAATCCAATATGGCCGCCGCGCCATAGTCGCAATACTCCATGATGGGTATCGTTTAAGTGGTTTTTTGGTATGCTGAGTACGAATCACGGGATAATATTGCAATCCAATATGGCCGCCGTGCCGTAATCGCAAAATTCCATGATGGTTATCGTTTAAGGGGTTTTTTGGTATGCTGAGTACGAATCGCATGATAATTTTGCAATCCAAAATGGCCACCGCGCCGTAGTCACATAATTTCGTGACGGATATCGTTTAATGGGTTTTTTCGAATGCTGAGTACGAATAACATGATAATTTTGGAATTCAATTTGGCCGCCTAAGCTATTTACAGTAGTAAACTAAAAAGATTTGCTTATTAAGTTTAGGCCTAGCAATGCGAAAATACTATGACAAAAGGTTTTTTTTTTATAAAATTAAGGCCAATGACATTAAATTGGTATCTAGCATACGAAAAAATCCCTTAATCGATACCCATCATGAAATTTTGTGATTACGCCGCGGCGGCCATATTGGATTGCAAAATTATCACGTGATTCGTACTCAGCATTCCAAAAAACCCCTTAAACGATACCCATCATGAAATTTTGTGATTACGGCGCGGCGGACATATTAGATTGCAAAATTATCACGTGATTCGTACTCAGCATACCAAAAAACCCCTTAAACGATACCCATCATGAAATTTTCGATTACGGTGCGGCGGCCATCTTGTATCGCAAAATTAGTACGTGATTCGTACTCAGCATACCAAAAAACCCCTTAAACGATACCCATCACGAAATTTCGTGATTACGGAGTGGCGGCCATATTGGATTGCAAAATTATCACGTGATTCGTACTCAGCATACCAAAAAAACCCTTAAACGATACCCATCATGAATTTTTGTGATTACGGCGCGGCGGCCATATTGGATTCCAAAATTAACATGTAATTTGTACTCAGCATTCCAAAAAACCCCATAAACGATACCCATCATGAAATTTTGTGATTACGGCGCGGTGGCCATATTGGATTGCAAAATTATCACGTGATTCGTACTCAGCATACCAAAAAACCCCTTGAACGATACCCATCATGAAATTTTGTGATTACGGCGTGGCCGCCATGTTGGATTGCAAAATTATCATGTAATTCGTAGACATTTTAATGCATTAGGTAGCTGGTTACCATGTCGTAAAAACACTTAAAAAGTAAAAGATCACCACATTTACCATGAGTCGCGTATGGGAATTTTAGTGAAATCCCTTTATCACTCAGGAATGAAGCTGATGGTCTACAAAATGTATAGCTAAGTACCATCATGGATACATTGACTTACGATCAAAAAACCGCAGCAAAATCGAATTAAGCATTACTAAGTAATTGTAATTTGTAACGGTTAATCTTATTACATTTTGTCCATCACTGATATTTTTATACTGTGGCGCGATTTTAACGTAATTTGGCATAATAATTACGAAATACACTCGAGAGCAATGAATCCGGGTCACTTAAAGAATCCTAAAAATCTCGGAAACTAAAAATGCTAGGTTAATGCAATAAATTGTATTTAATAGACAATGTAATACTCCTTAAATGAAGGTATTAAAACTTCTTAGTTATTGTAAAGTTATATCATAAAAAAATCAAATTTGAAAAAGGGCCACTTTCGAAGATGGAACTACGAAATTACAGCATTTGGTGTTGCTTTTGTTTGTAATCTGTCATTTATGTGGGTACATAAACCATGTTGATAGTGCTCTATATTCATTAATCAAGCTGAAATTATGTCGCTTACGCCTGAAGAATGCACCAGAATACTTACAATGCTGGAAACCGGCCGGAGTCAGCGCGATACAGCCAGGACTGTCGGTGTGTCGCTGTCAACAGTACAAAGAGTTCTCCGACGTTACGAAGACAGACCAGGAACGGGCAGAACCAGGTGTACCACAGCACGAGAAGACCGATACTTGGTGAACACCATGCTTCGAAATCGCTTTCTCACAGGAACTGAACTCACCAATCAGTTTCGACGCCTCGTAGGAAGTAACCCAAGTGCATGGACAGTAAGACGTCGGCTTGCTGAATCTAACTTAAAACCCCTTAGACCTGCAAACGGCCCTAAACTGGAGCGTGGGCATCGTATTTCGAGACTAAGGTATGCCCAGAGCCACGTAAATTGGAGTATTGAAGATTGGTCAAAAGTTATGTTCTCCGACGAATCAAAATTTATGCTCTACAAGCACGATGGAAGACACAGAGTGTATCGAAGACCAGGGGAAAGATTCAAGCAAGCATGCATCGAAGAAAAAGTAGCCTACGGTGGTGGGTCTGTACTTGTGTGGGCCGGAATTTCTTCTGAAAGTCGCACAGAGCTGGTGATCATAGAAAACGGCTCTTTAACTAGCGTAAGATATGTGGAAGAAATCCTCAATGATCACGTTGGTCCATTTATGGTCAATTTAGGTGAGGATGCTATATTTATGCATGACAATGCCCGACCTCATACAGGTAGGATTGTGAATGACTACCTTCAAGAGATGAACATTACTCGTATGGAGTGGCCAGCGCGCAGCCCGGATATCAACCCGATCGAGCATGCTTGGGACGAGCTAGGCAGATGCGTAAAACAACGAAACCCTCCCCCAATCACGCTTCGTGAGCTCAAAATTGCTCTCACAGAGGAATGGGAGAATATTCCCCAAAATCGTATAAGGAACTTGGTGTACAGCATGCCAAACCGCGTAAACGCAGTAATGGAAGCACGAGGAGGCAATACGAAGTATTAAAATTCAAGAAAATCGTAATAAAGTTCAAAAATTTCATGTTTCCTATTTTTGTTTTAAGGAGAGATCAGCAGTTTTTTCTTTATGTAATTTTGTGTTAATAAAATGTATGGTGACTCATATTTTTTTTACTTTCATTTAAGGAGTATTACATTGTCTATTAAATACAATTTATTGCATTAACCTATCATTTTTAGTTTCCGAGATTTTTAACATTCTTTAAGTGACCCGGATTCATTGCTCTCGAGTGTAGTTGCGAAAAAAACTGACACAGGTCCAGCCTCCACAAGCGCTAGCGCGAGACTGATCAGCCGTCAGCGGCGCAATTCTATTGCGTTTGGTAGAAATTCGTACACGATAACTATGTGAATGCTTGTGTATAGAAAAACGCTTGGAAAATGTGTATACAAACTCAATAGCTTTAATTGAGTGCAAAAATACATTATAAAATGTTAATAGTTTAGCCACAGTATTGAAAAAACTTTACTGAGAGAGTCAACTTTGGGATTTTTTTCTATCTAGTGAAATTTATTGGATCGTGTAACGGGCTCGGAATATGTTTAGCTTATATCCTTAACTATTATATATATATTTATCAGAATTATAAACCCTTTACTTTTTGACTAGGATTGTTTCAAAAAACTCAAATTCTGACCCACGCGGCCTTAATATTTAAAGTTGAACGTGGACAACGCGATCTTGACGAAGTAAACAATGCCCTCTCTAGGGTAGTCCACTGGTTTAACGCTAATAATTTATTGTTAAATGAAACTAAAACAAAATGTATTAGATTCACCTTGCCAAATGTTAGGCTTTTTTTTTTTTTTTTTTGTTTAACGTGAGGGAAAATCCTCATAGGATGTTATGTCGGACTCTTACCGACTAAAAAACCTCACGCCACGCCTAACAGCCTATGGTTGAGAGCCCCGGGTAAGCCCTCAGGAAGGATGTCCCGTGACTCCCAACAGACCGATCCGCGGCCTCGCCCAGGGGGTGGTTCGTGTGCAATCCCGCGTCTATGGGGGGTTTCTCGTGTGACCCCGCTTCTAAGGGGGGGGGGGCGTGCGTGAGTTGCTCACGTCACGCTGCCGTCATGGGCCTGCTTCTGTAAGGACGGTGAGCGGCCCTCTCACCGTGCTCAGACCCCCGGTCATGGAGGCCGATAGTCCTCGGCGAAGACACGTCGGCAACGCCCGGGGCGCCGACTGCGGAACTCGGGTGGGAGAGTTCTCTCCCGCACCCGGCCCGCCGCCTCCTTCACGAGCATGACCTGCTCGCAGAAAGAGGCGGCGCAGTCCCACTTACTCCCGCTGGAGAGCATGGCTCGCACCATGGCCTCAAGCGAGAGAGTGTCCACGCCCAGACCCACTACGAGGACCTGGCGCTGTTGTGCCCACGCCGTGCACTCCACCAGCGTGTGGAGCGCCGTGTCGTCGCTGCGGTCCTCGCAGTGCTGACACTCCGCCGTGGTTTCCCGGTGTTTTCGCCACAGATACCTACCGAAGCTACCGTGCCCGGCAAGCATCTGTGTCAACCGGTAGGAGAGAGCACCGTGTCTTCTCTCCAGCCACTCGTCCATGACCGGTCTGACGGCCGCGATTGTGGCGAATCCCCCCTTTGGTTGCTCAAGTCGCACCTTCCATGTCTCCACGGTTTCCTGGTGGAGCAGGGTCCGCTGGGCCTCGATTTCTCGAGACGCAGGCCTTTGGCCCCGCTCCAGCGCCTCCTTGCGCCATCTGAACAGTGACGCAAGGGCTCTCGCTTCCAGGTCCCATGGAGGGGTCCCGGCTAGGAGACATGCCGCCTCACCGGAGATCGTACGGTATCCTCTTATCACCCTGACGGCCATCATTCTCTGCGGGCTCAGCAGTCTAGCCTCATTGCTGGCCGTCAGGGTCTCCGCCCATACGGGAGCCCCGTACAGGGCCATGCTTCGCACGATCCCCAGGTACAGCCTCCTGTAGGGAGCGTTGGGTCCCCTGATGTTGGGCATCAACCGCGCGAGTGCGGCCGATGCTCCCCTCAGTTTTGGGACATAATAATTACGAAATAGTTGCGAAAAAAACTGACACAGGTCCAGCCTCCACAAGCGCTAGCGCGAGACTGAACAGCCTGACGCAGCTCCAGGGCAAGGTGTTGAATGCGTTGGCGATGTCGAGAGACACCGCCACCACCACCTCACCCTGTGAAACTGCTTCCTCCGTCAGGCCTCTAATGCGCATGATCGCGTCCACGGTGGAGCGTCCCTGACGGAAGCCAAACTGGCTATCCGCCAGATCAGGCCCCACGCGTGTGAGGTGCCCGACGAGGCGTTGTGCAATATTGCGCTCAAAGAGCTTGCACACCTCGTCGAGCAACACGATCGGCCGGTACCCTGATGGGGAATTTGCCGGCCGCCCCGCCTTTCGAATCAAGACCAGTTTCCCGGTCTTCCAGACCTTGGGAAACTGGCCTTTCTCGAGGCATGCGCTAAAGAGCCCAATTAGTCGAGACCCAAGCTCTTCGAGAGCCAGGACCCACGCTCGGCCTGGGATGCCGTCGGGTCCAGGGGCGGTGTTTCTGCGGGATTTAAGCCGCAGTATAGCCGCCGCTAACTCACCCTCGGTGACTACGGGCACGTCGTTCTCGCTGCCTTCCGCGTTGGGCGCCTGAGACGGAGCCATGCGCCGAGAAATGTGTTCCTCCGCTCTCGACGGGAACAAGGAGTCCAGGACCTCCTCCAGCCGCTCCGGCTGGAGACTCTGAGTCAGTGGGGGCGCCTTAGGGCGTAATTTGCCCCTCACCATAAGGTACGGGCGCCCCCACGGGTTCCGCTCCAGAGTCTCCATCAGCTCATCGCGGCCCAGCTTTTTGGACCGCTTGATGGCGGTCTGGAGGGCCCTCTTGGCCTCCTTGTACCCATCGTAGAGCTCCGTCTCTCGGGCTGCCGCATCGTCTGGGCGGCGACGCCTCCGGCGAAACCTGGTGTACCGGCGGCGCGCGGTAACGCAATCCACGCGCAACTGCGCGATTTCCGGCGTCCACCAGTACACCTGTTTCCTCGCCGGTCTGGGCCTAGCCCTGGGCATCGCCGCATCGCAGATGCGCGACATGGCTCTCCCGAACCACTCCACCTCGGTATCAACATCGGCAGGCCTGTCCGCTGTCGGAATCCAGGACTGCACGATGGCCGCCTCCAGGAGAGCTTCCCGATCAAGGCGATGGAGTGCCCAACGCGGTTCCGGGGGATTCGCAATTGCTGGCGGCAGGTTAGGTGGAGGGGAGACGTCAAACCGAATATATCGGTGATCTGATGACGTCTCCTCCTCCTCCACCACGCGCCATCCCTGGACACGGCGGGCGATCTCAGGGGTCGCAAACGAAACGTCTATGACCGAGCTGAGCCCCCGCCGCGTCCAGGTTGCGACATTCCCCCGGTTCAGGATGACTAGGCCACGTGTAGTGACCCAGTCCTCCAGTATCCTCCCCCTGTCTCTGGTTTCCCGGGAGCCCCAAGCCTGAGACCAGGCATTGAAGTCTCCCAAGACCAGGACAGGGCGAGGCCGGCATGCAGCGAGAACGACGTCCAGCTCAGGGAGCCATAGCTCAAACTGATGCTGGTCGAGGCTCGGCGAGATGTAGACAGCCACACCCTCGTATTCCGCCGCGACACAACCCGGGCCTCTGGCGATGACCGCCAGGCGCAAGTCGTCCGCGCCGGTCCCCCCAAAAATGGTCGCCACGCCGTCCAGATCCACCGGGCTTCCCGGGTGAACCCAGTACGGCTCGGCGACGACGACGATGTTAATGGACCACTGCCTGATGCTCTGGTACAGAAGGTCCTGAGCACCAGTGCAGTGGTTCAGATTCACCTGCAGGATGCGGATTTGGGTGTCCATTAATGGACGTCCATTTCCGCACCCTGCCGCGAACTTGCACCCACAGCCTCACCCCCCCGTGCGGACGGACGGGGCTTCGGCCTTGAGGCAGCGCAGGCTTTGCTGCCCGCCCGGTGGTCGGCGTCCTTGCCCTCCGCCACGCATTTATAACAGCGTGGCGGAGCGTCACAGGCAAGGACCTTGTGACCGGGCTGACTACAGCGGAAGCACCGATCGCCCACGGTGACTTCCGCCGCACACTGCACCCCCACATGCCCCACGACCAGGCACCTAAAGCACCTGTCTTCGCGGGGCTGCAGGAGATGCACCTGCGCCCTCAGGAAGCCCCCAATTAGAAGGCTCCGTCCGTCCGCGACTTTTTGAGCCGCCGCGACGGGGCAGCTCACGACTGCCGAACCGTGACCGGTGGGGCCAAAGCGGATTTCGCCTGACCTCACCTGATCGCGCGGGCAGCCGCTCGCCTCCACGACGGCGGAGATTATCTCCTCCGTCGTGGCCGCGTCATCCAGACCCGAAATGCGCAGACTCGCGCATTTGTTGGGTCTGGTGACGCGGACGTCGCCCGTGTCCAGCGACGCCCTCAGCTTTGCCGCTAGGGCATCAGCTTTGGGGCCGCTGGTGGCGCCAGAGACCTCGAGGAGGCGTGCTCCGGTGCGCGTCACCTTGCACCGGAGACCTCCCTCAATGTCGAGGGCCTTGAGGTCGACTGAGGCTTTCGCCTGCCTCAGGACCTCGGCGTACCCCACGCCCTTCGCCTTGCCCTCTGCCGTCACCGTGATGACGACGGCAGTGGAGCGAGGAGCGCGGAGCCTCTTTGGCGCCTTCGCCGCGGCGGCCTTTGCCGCTTTTGCGGCGACCTTTGCCGTCTTCTTGGCGGCCTTCGCCGCCTTTCTGGCGGCCTTAGCCGCCTTCTTCTTTGCTCCCGCCACCTCCCAAACCCCCTCTCTTGAGGGAGTCAGGGGTGCAACGGGAGCACTGGCTGTGCTGGCGGAGGCGAGGTTGCCACCTACACCAGGTGCCGTCTTCTTCTTGGGGGCGGAGGGGGCGGAGACCTTCTGCCGGGGACCAGGAGCCCCACTGGGTGCAGCCGTCGTCGCGTACGACGTGACGACGGGTGCCGCCAGCGGCGGGCGGTATGCCCGGTCCTCGAGGACGCCGAGGCGTCGTTCGATGGTCTCCAGCAGCTGGACCATCGTTGGTGTCGCCTTAGGAGGTGCACGGGGAGCGGGGTTTTTCACACCCCGAGCCTCCCCGGCCCCCTGAACCAGCTGCGTTAGCTTGCCGATCTCCTCCCGCATCAGCTCTTGCTGCTTGCGGGAGTCGGCAAGCTCCTTCTCCAGGCTCGCAATCCGAGCCCGGAGCTTCCCCTCCTCGCTGGAGACGCTCCTCTCAAGGAGCTCCTCCAGCGCCTTCGTCGCCCCTGTGACGGCTTCCGTCACTACTTTCTTCTTGACCGCAACATTCTTGGCGCCCTTTACGGCGCCAGTGATGCGGGCAAAAGCCGCCATTATTTCCTTCGCCGCCGGCACCTCCGTGACCCTCCCGCTTGGCAGCGGGGGCACAATCGCCGGCGGCTCTGCCACCCTCCCTCTCGCTCTGTAGAGGTCGGCTTTCCGACCTCTACCCGCGGTGGTAGCAGCTACCTTCCTAGGAAGGCTACCTTCCTCCTCGCTGCTGGAAGATTCGGACCCAGGCCGACGGAACAGGCCTTTGCCTGGTCCGCTTGACCTAGGTCTCTTCCGCCTCGCTTCTTCGGCATGGAGACCGAGGGTACCCTCGGTCTCGGTACCCATATCAACTGCCGACTCCATCTCGGAGCCGGCACGGGTTGACGCGACCTCCGCGTCACTGGGGGTGGTTTTGAGGCACACCCCTGGGCCTGGACTATGGTGACCCCTCCCATATACCACCTGGGATGAACCCTGGCGGGGGTCGACATGCCGAGACATGCCAAGCGATTCCCCGGACACTGTCCGGGTGCGCTCCTGGGTAGTTACAATCGTAGTGTTTTGCTCCATAGTTGTTTTTGCGTTTTGCGTCCGCCGACGTAAGGTTGGGAGTGGGGAAGTTGGGAGAGGATGTGAGGATGGGAAGGGTGGGAAGGTAGGAGTGACGCCCTAGCCACTGAGTTCCCCCCAGCGATGCAACAAATAGCCGGGCGTCAGAGCGTGAGTTTCGGGGTAATTTTTTAAAGAGGTTTTCTTCCTCGCAACTCCAAAGAGCCACCGTGCCCGTCTGTTGCCAGACGGGGTTACGGCTCGGCCGAACGATGGTTCCTATGGAACCGTGTACTTCGCCACTGATCACTCAGTGGCGAAGTACTCGTCGCCCTGGGAGTTCTCCACTAAGTACGCTCTGCATAACAGAGCGCATGTGGAGAACTCCAAACCGGCCATAAAGGCCCCCCCTCCTTGGTGGACTATTGGCCGTGGGCGACGACGTGCGCCTCAGGCGAAGTCCACATCGTCGTCCACGTTACCAGGATGCACCACGTGGAGGTTGTCCTACCCAGCACCCCTGCCAAATGTTAGGCTCGTTAACACCAGTATTAAGATTAGGGATGATCAAGTAGAATTGGTCGATGAAACTGTCTTTCTGGGCATAAAGTTAGACTCCAACTTGCAGTGGGGGCCTCATATCGAGAAAGTCTTGGGCAGACTGAGCTCTGCAGCCTATGCCGTTAAAAAGATCCGACAACTGACAGACATTAGAACAGCGCGTCTTGTCTACTTTAGCTATTTCCACAGTGTCATGACCTATGGCATACTATTATGGGGTAACGCTGCCGACATCGAATGTATCTTTGTGTTGCAGAAAAGGGCTGTCCGGGCTATCTATGGTATGGGGTTTCGGGAGTCATTAAGAGAAAAGTTTAAGGATATCGACATCCTCACTGTGTATTCACAGTACATATATGAAAACTTATTATATACTCATAAAAATAACAGTAAATTTATTAAAAATAGTGATATCCATAACCTAAACTTAAGAAATAAGAATAAATTGGCTGTACCTAGATTTAGGCTTAATAAAATAAGCAATTTTTTTGCGGGCAATTGTATTCGAATGTACAATACATTGCCGACAGCCATAACAGGTTTGTCAGTTAATAAATTTAAAAAACTAGTAAAACTTATATTGTGCCAGAAAGCTTATTATAGCATTAAAGACTTTCTAGAAGACAAGACTGCCTGGCAGTGACACGAATTGCTCCTTTCTACATAAAAAAAAAAAACTGTATTAGATACTAAGATGAATAAGAGGGACCGGACTGAGTTTCTTGGGGTGTTCTTCTCAGTCTGTAGCATTTCCGAACCCCCGGTAGAGTCACAAAAATTTTGACAAACCTAAATAATTTTTTAAAAATTTCAAAGGGAATAAATTTTATTTTATTTCATTTATTTATTTTACTTGAACCACACGGTGCCCTATCACTGCCTAAGGCCGGCGTCCCGGGTAGGTATGTCCTCGGAAGAATGCTCCAGGATTCCCAAAGAAGGAATAGGTCTATTTAGTAAGTTCAATAATAAATATAATCAAACATAATTACTTCATCAGTGCAATATAGCTTTGAGAGATCTGGTAACCACAAATAAAAGCAACTTCTTATTTATTGCCTTATTTAGATTTAGTTTAGTTTATACATGTTGTAAATGAAGCGCTCGTTGCCCCGCGGACTCAGTGTTCTGTAAACGATCACTGCAGTAAGCAACTTTCACTATGGCCGGTCCATGGATGGGTGACCATCCATGTGATCACTTTGTGACATTTATTTGAGCGTTTCCGTGCTTCGGAAGGCACGTTAAGCCGTTGGTCCCGGTTGCCAGTAAAATGGCAGTCGTTAAGCTAAGTTGAAGGCTTTAATTCAACAGCAGGCAGTCACAACCTGCACCTGTCCATTTAAACACGGCAATACGGCTCACCACCTATTACGTGGGACAAATTATACAAAGATGAAATGTGGGCATATAATATGCCTCTGCCTACCCCTTCGGGGATAAAGGCGTGACCATATGTATGTATGTATGTTGTAAATAGTTATTATCCTTTATTGTAACATGTAATATTTTATTGAATAAATTTGACAAGTCTTCTTATTTCCATTCACAAATTGCACCTCATTGCAAGGAGATATTTTGTTGGGGAGGGGGAGGGGGGGATCGTGCGTGAAATCCTCATGTCACACTGCCGTCATGGGCCTGCTTCTGTAAGGACGGTGAGCGGCCCTCTCACCGTCCTCAGGCCCCCGGTCATGGAGGCCGATAGTTTTCGGCGAAGACACGTCGGCGGCGCCTAAGCCACCGACTGCGGAACTCGGGTGGGAGAGTTCTCTCCCGTTCCCGCCGCAAGTTGAAGGTCTTATCTGACGTCTCAAGCTGCGCTTGTACATTTCAACACGGCAATAGGCTCACCACCTATTACGTGGGACATAAAACTATAAGATAACATGTGAGCGTATACTATGCCTCTGCCTACCCCTTCGGTGATAAAGGTGTGACTTTTTTTATGTATGTATCACATAATTTATGTTTGTGCAGTTATATTCGAGGTCATAGTAATATTTTGAGACAGCTAGCTAGTTTCGACTCGATTTATTAAGCTCTACTGATTCGGTTTGAAAATTTCTTTACGAGAAATTGACGAAGGTTATATCTAGGTACTATATTATCATTATCACGTTTTTACCTAACCTTGGCCATCTACAGAATATAAATATAATATTATAATAAGCCGGAACGTATACAAGACCCTTTTTAATGCCGCGTTCTACAAAAATTTGCTTTGCTAATTTATTTATTAATCTAAAGATTATCATAGAAGCCTTTCGCTCGTATATTAGGATAAGCCAGCTTAGTTTAGAAATTAAAAATTGTTACCCATAATATTTTCCATCTAAATTAACCTCTAGATTTTATAAAGAAGTTAGAACTATGAAAAATATTGATAGGTGCCATAATCATAAAAAGTCCAACCGCGACCACGGGCGCTGCAACGTGCTCGAAACGTCGGTGAATGTAAGTAAACAGTATTTCGCGTGAAGTCCCGAATTCTATAAGTATGAGATGCCATAATCCTACTTCCTACTAATATTATAAATGTGAAAGTTTGTGAAGATGTTTGGGCGTTTAGATGTTTGGATTTTTGTTACTCAATCACGCTTTAACGGCTGAATGGATTGGTCTGAAATTTGGTACAGAGTTTGCTTATAGTCTAGAACACACAGGCTATTCATTATCCTGAGAAAATCTTCCCACGGGAAGCGGGAACGCGGAATACCCTAGGTCTGGTGCCATTTCCTCAGGTGCTCTAGAAACGGGAGCCCAAGCTGGCATGCATCCACACATCATGCATTAAGAACATGTAAACTCTGAAACAAACCATTATGTATTACGTAAATTTTAGTTTCGACCCGAGATTCAAACCCGAGGCACAAGCAACGACAGTATACACTCACCACTGCGTCACCGAGGCGGCCCATTATTTTATACAATTTTCAATTTCCTTTTTTCTCATTCGTTCATTGAACGAAATTATCATAAAATCCTCTGATGCAGATCTACACTTATAATAAAGATTCGCAACCCTCTTCCATTTTGGTTTAATAATACTTATCATGTAATAAACTCCCGAGTTACGCTTACTATGTCGTTTTCAATCTAGTTAATGCTATTCGTATCCCATAACGTATCCACCTAAGCTTCGACCAAGTAATAGCATAGACGGGTCCACGTCATACATTACGAACTCAAAAAGTGAGACTAGTTTACACACAAAGCTATTGCAGCAACGATACGACATGCACACATACATTCCTTTTTCGAATTTAGGGTAGGGTTTTTACACTTCGGGAACGCACAAGAAGGCTTTTAGCGTAAAATGTCTTATCTTGCCACGTGTTTCACCTTCGGAACAATAACTTACTTTAACGTATTCAAAACTAATGTATGGATGGGTCTGTCTAAACTATTACTTGGTCGAAGCACCTAACCCATTTCTATCACAAAATGAGGCATGTAGCGATGACATAGATTCCTCGGTAGCAGCTTGTCAAGATCGCACCACGCCTCATGTTTGTAAATATTTAATTTGAGAGAACATCTTTGGAATTTATCTTGCGGTAACACGTACCAACACTGATTCGTATCAATCCCTCATCTTGTACGCACTTCGGCTTGTGTCCTATTTGTGAGCCTCTCCCCAATTCATTCGCCATTCAGCCAGGCCTGTACCATATCTTTTGAAAGGAATATTGTGCAGAACGGGCTTTCTATGTAATAAATTTTGTGAAGGTTCGCTTGTGAAGATTATCATTCATTATTTTACGCAAATATTTTTTTATGTTTCTTAGGCGGCAGATAACTAATACTCTGAAAGAGATCACCGTTTATCTTTCTTATTTACATTATCAATCTTCTAAAAAACGTACCTACGACCAACATTTTTTATGAAAGACGTAAAATAATATAGGGGCTTCTTAAATTCAAATATTCAAACAATAATCGGAGTCACTACATACTTAAATTAGTAGAAAACGTTACATAAACACCAGCAAAATGCATTTGTCTTACTTCTCCTCTGATAATTTTCAAAAATGTAAACAAACCTCAACAAATTTGCATCCTACTTCCCGTTTGCATTTATTGCATGTTTTATTCAGGTAAACTTCACTATGCCATTTCAAGCGCGCATTCTACAGGTGTGTAAAGAGGATTGTTTGCCGCTACTAATTTCGGGAAGAAATATATTGCTTTGTCAAAAAAGTATTATCTTAGGGCTGTTAATTTAAAGGCCACTGTCAATTGGCCTATTCATAAGTACCTTTACGACTGAAATACACAATCAACCTCTGGAGGTCACGTAGTTCCACGAATAACCTTTATCGGTTCAGTCCACTTTCAACCCCCATGATTATGAGACCGTCGGCGCCGCGACATAAAGAAGCCTCGCTATTTCAGTGATATTTAATCTATTTCTGCGATAAACGTGTTTTAATACGAGTACTAACCAGTCCTGCGATGGGTGACCATTTGTGCCATTTTCATATACGAGTGTTTCCATATTTGGAATGGTTTAGCGAGTCGTTAAACCGTTGGTCTCAGTTCCCAATAATATGGTAGCCGTTAAGTGAAATTCAAGGCTTGAAATTTTTCAACAAGCCACAACAACCATCCAATAACAATCAAAATATATCGTGGAACATAACTAGTGAAATACACGTAAACTATGCCTACCCCGTCGGGAAAAAACAATATAAATTTAAAGTGTATACAGTGTTTAGTAAACATAAACAGCATGCAAAATATCTCTTTCTACCGTCTTATTTTCAGTTATATTATTAGCAGGAATGAATTGAATTTGAATTATCGTTTAGTCACGTAATACGCAGGAAGGTACCATGAATCTAGGTGTACGGTACACTAAGCTTAGTATCCCTTTAGCAACTGGAAATCGAATTCGAAACCTGTCTGTATTGCACCTGTGTTTTAGCAAATTCCCAGAAATTGCACTGAACACTGTATCTATTTGAGCTTGGTGGAGGGCAAAGTCCCTACAAGCCTATAGTATCCAGTAGTGCTAAAATAATTCAAAGTGATTAAATGCATTATTCAAACATCTGAATCTACTTAAAACAGGAACAGGCACTGAATTTTGTTGTTTGTTCATTGTCTTTAATTTTAGAACTTTGTAAGCAAATATTAAAGAACACAGGCTAATGAAAAGCTGTCGACATATCAAAAGCTTTAATACCGTTACTACTAGTAAATGTTGCAGGACCCTACCTGTTGAAAATTTTCTAAGATTTATTATGGTAAAATCAATCGTAAGCTTGAAAAGTTCTCAGTAAGAGAGCACAAAATCCTGCTTCATATAGCCCCGGTTCTCTCCACCAGCTTAAAGGACAATAGTATTACGAACAGCGACCCTTTATTCTATAGATGAATCTATGACTATATAGAAGGCATTTTGGTTAGCCATCAGACTTATTTTCTGATAAAGTAGCAGCCCAATTGTGGATCATTTCACAGGCTCGTTTCGTACAGTTCGTTCGGCCTGTACGAGCCTGTGCTCTAAAGCTATTTGACATAACTTTCTGATATAAATAAGGAGTAATGATTTACGAAATGAACCAAAAAAATATCAGGTCTGAAAGCAGACCCCTATTACAAGTAATTTATCGTTTGAAGTGGCTCAAGTTTTGGGGTACAGTCGTAAGCAGCAGGCGGCGGCGATGATTGCAGCCAAGGTCACGCCAACTCGTATTAAAGTGGACCCGACGGTGACACGAATGCTGGTAACAACGTATTAAATCCTAACTTTGGGGCTTACATTGATTTATGCGCAGACGGTACTTTAAAAAATATAAACGTACGTCAACTTTAAGTGTCATTAAATTTGTAATTTTTTTGGCCTTTTTTACTAAGAACTAAAATACTTTAATATCATTATTCTGCCATACTAATATCACAGGGCGAAAACTCCATACCAATTATTCGTTTCCATACCAATCCATACCAATTACAATATTCGTAATAAACACATAGTTCTTACAAAGCTTCACATTCAAGCTTTGTAATTATTAATTGTAAAATAATTTGTAACATTAGAGATAATAGGGCAAGTATCATTGCAAATCAAATGATTATATCCATAAATGCATTTCTCGGCATTCGGGCCGTGCAACTTAACTAAATTGTCGGTAGATGGTGCTTATGTCGCCCCAAGAAGTATTGAGGTGAAAGAGTTTAACGGTCGAGAGTAGTGTCTTGGAGGTCCAACGGTTAGGGCGTCTGGTCAAAATTTTTTCACATTAAATTTGTGATCGAGTCAGCACTAATTGCTTTTCAAAATTACCTTTCTTTTTGGAACGAAGTTTCTTTTACTTTTTATTAACATGTCGAAAATCCGTCATGGATGCTATGCTGGAGTCTTACAGTAAGCGCACAGTGTGCGCCTGCATTGGACTTGTCGCCCAGTGTGCGGAGCTTAGAACAAAATGTACGTAATTTGGCGCCCGGAGCTTGTCGCCGCGACATGTCCCCCAGTGTACGCCTCCTGTAACTGACTAAAAACTCCACATTCCGAACCACACATTTTATACTTAATGAACACATAATATTAATCATGAGTGAAAAATCTCATGAATATTTAAAAGTCCCTCGGCGACATCTCATCAAATATGCAAACTGAATTCATCGTTTCCACTCACACTACTCCACTTACTTCACATTCACTTCAAACATTCGTTACTTTACATTACAGAAGTCGTGTTCCATTCAAACACGTCGGGACATTTCAAAATCCGAAATTGGGAACAAGGACATGAAGCGATCATGCTATTACTCTAAGAGTGTTAACTATTCATTATATTTTGCTGATTTTCAAGAACATAGTCACGTTTCTTCCCAAATGGCTAGGCAGGATATTCTTGTAGTTAGAGTGTCATAACTTTTGCATATTAAGGTGCAATGACAATGTGAACTTGATCAATGACTAGAATATGATATTGTAATTGCAGATATAATACGCCACGGCATGTTAATGTGTGAAACTAAGGAATACTAAAGAGAGTTATGGCGACTGCATGGACGTGACTGATAGTAGGAAATTCTTATGATATTTTGCAAGTCATGTCCTGCGCCATAACATTATGATTCATTGTCTAAATATTTGAATTTGTCAATTTAGCAATAATCGCATCTTCATGTACGTGCTACAGGATGACAATCACCCCCCGCACTACTCCTCAGTTTGATGTATTTTTTTTTATACTACTTAGGTCGCAGACAATCTTACGGCCCACCGGAAGGTTGGTAACCGTAGCCTATAGACGTTTGCAACACCAGAGGCGCTACACACGCGCTGCAGACCCGGGCGCAGGTTGTTACGACCCACAGTTGAAATTTTTCAAGCCGCCCATAAGGCCTTCAACTTGGCTTAACGACTGTCATTTTACTGACAACCGGGACCAACGGCTTAACGTGCCTTCCGAAGCACGGAAACGCTCGTAAATAAATGTCACAAAGTGGTCCACGTGGTGGTCACCCATCCATATCCGGCCATAGTAAATGTTGCTTACTGCAGTGATCATTTACAGAACACTGAGTCCGCGGGGCCACGAGCGCTTCGAAGTATATAATCTTTCGAAGTATAAAAGTATATAGTCATAATGTAGTGCGTAATATAATTAATAGTGATCTGTAAATAGTCAGTAATTATCAGTAAATAAAAGTGTGCACACAACTTCTGTCTCTTCCTACGAACACGCTATAAGAGTCAACAAACAGTTTTTAACCGACCGTCGGCAAAGCGACGTTTTTTTTTTCGTGTGAATGTAGATATTCCCAAGGTGGTTTTAGTGGTTTATTTTTCTGTTATTAGATTTTGTTAGAAGTCGACTTTTTTGTTTAAAAAATTACAGTTAAAGTTAGTGGTGTGTATTTAGAGTGTAACAGTCAGTAGATCTCCATTATATCATCTTACAATACCGGGTTCTTCAAGAGGAGCGTGAAGAGGCACATCACAGGGCCGCCGACTTGAGGACCACTGTCAGAAGTGGCCCTCAATCGCTAGATGCGCCACGGCGCACCATCAGAATGGTGGCGACGTCAATTTGGCGAGTTGAATATAAAAAAAATAATATATATAGAAATTGAGAAATCTAAATATAATTTAAATGTCTGTTATACCAAATTACCAGCTTTTAACTAAATTCACATGAAAGTACATACGGTAACTACTTTCATTCATGTTTGTAAATTACTATTTATTTAATTACTTATTCTTTGTAGACCTGTCCAGTGAATCTCTACAACCAACGGCTGGATCGATTTTAACGAGGCTTTAACTGGCAGTAGCCCAAAATTCTCCATATATCACCTGCTGTTATAAGGAGTAACTTAGGCTACTTATCATCACGTCCCTACCCGAAGATGCGTAACTGTAAGCATACATGTCAACGAATCGAATCAGCTTTTTAATACCACTAATATGGCAAACAAGCATACGGCCCACCAGATGTACCGGTGGTCACCGCAGCCTATGAACGTTTGCAACACCAGAGGCGCTACACTCGCGCTGCCGACCCTGTAAAACCCTTCTAAGACCCGTTTTGAAGATTATTTCTGAACGCTTCAAGCTTCTATAAATTACTAGCTGTTCCCCGCGGCTTCGGCAGCTTAGAAGTCGTTATCGCGTTAAATCATTACCCTCCTATTGAGCGGTCAGTTTAAAAGTAGTCTATGTCCTTCCCTTGGACTCAAACTATCTCTATAACAAATTTCATCAAAATTGGCTCAGCGGTTTAGGTGTGAAAACGTAACAGACGGACAGACAGAGTTACTCTGGCATTTATAATATTAGTAGGGAATAGGAATTTCTAAACGCTAGTTTAATAATACTTGTTTGACACGTATGTACATATTCGTAGCGCGTCTACGGTGCTACGTTCCTTGCTACGTGATATGTTATGATTTCTATTTACGTACTGATTAGAAAATTAACATTCGCAGATAGAGCACATATCAAATTATTAAACCGATACAAACACTTTTTTTTATACCACCAAGGTGGCAGACAAGCATACAGCCCACCAGATGTACCGGTGGTCACCGCTGCCTATGGAAGTTTGCAACACCAGAGGCGCTACACTCGCGCTGCCCACTCTGTAAACACCTTCTAAGACCCCTTTTGAAGAACCTCATACTATAGACGTTTGGAAAAACCGAGGCAGGGAGATCATTCCACAATCAAAGCGTACGCGGGAGAAAGCCCCTACCGGTTCTAGCCGTGCTCGAACGCTTCGGACGCAAAGTGTGAGGATGAACACCCTGTCTGTGGCGAAGAGGCGAACACTCGGCGGAAGCAAGGGAGAAGTCTTACCAGGATATAAAATATTAATAAATATATTTACGTTCTGTTTTATGCAACATCATCTGATCCCAAAATAAGGTGTTTCTATGATATAATGTTGTAAATGATCTCAATATAATATTATATGTTAACTAGCTGATGCCCGCGGCTAATGTTGTTCCCTTTAAGGGCATGAAATCGACGGCAGCAAAGAGCAAACGGACATCTGCAAAATCACTAGTTTTCGGGAGAGCGTTTTTAACGCAAAAACGTTATAACTTTAACAATTACAAAGCTAGCCCTTGAAATTTGGAATACTTAATTAAAATAGCATTTCAAAGAAAGTAATGGCGGTCAGTCAACTGTAATATTTATATTTTTAAAAATACGGCAGATGTCTTTTTATACTTCGTACAATATAAATTACTAAATGAGTCAACTGCCATATGTTTGCTTCTACTTCGGACTTTCTAAATCATTATCCCTTATTAATTTCATTAAAAAAATCAATAATTGTTTTCCTTTTTATAATCTAAATCCAACTACGACAACAAATAAAAGACACGTATGATTGATAGCAAAATAATGTAGTTGTCTTAATTTACTGCGTATCATAAAGGTCCTGTTACTGATTTTGCAGTTGTCTTTTTAATTATGATGAGCTTTTTCAGTACAATAAAAGAGTCCAGTGCAAGCTTCCAAAGTTTGGTGCCGAAATTGAGGGAAGCATGAGCCGCACTCCTGTACTGTACCTGGGGATCCAGCGAAGCATAGCCCTATACGGTGCCCCCGTATGGGCGGAGACCCTGACGACCAGCAATGTGGCTAGATTGCCCCGCAGAGAGCGATGGCCGTCAAGGTGATAAGAGGATACCGCACGATCTCCGGTGAGGCGGCATGTCTCCTAGCCGAGACCCCTCCATGCGACCCGGAAGCGAGAGCCCTTGCGTCACTGTTCAGATGGTGCCGAAATTGAGGGAAGCATGAGCCGGTCTCGGCTAGGAGACATGCCGCCTCACCGGAGATCGTGCGGCACAGGAGGCGCTGGAGTGGGGCCAAAGGCCTGCGTCTCGAGAAATCAAAGCCCAGCGGTCCCTGCTCCACCAGGAAACCGTGGAGACATGGAAGGTGCGACTTGAGCAACCAAAAGGGGGATTCGCTACATACGCGGCCGTCAGACCGGTCATGGACGAGTGGCTGGAGAGAAGACACGGTGCTCTCTCCTACTGGTTGTCACAGACTTACCGGGCACGGTAGCTTCGGTAGGTATCTCTGGCGAAGACACCGGGAAACCACGGCTGAGTGTCAGCACTGCGAGGACCGCAGCGATGACACAACGCTCCACACGCTAGTGGAGTGCACGGCGTGGGCGCAACAGCGCCAGGCCCTTGTAGTGGGTCTGGACGTGGACACTCTCTCGCTCGAGACCATGGTGCGAGCTATGATCTCCAGCGGGAGTAAGTGGGACTACGCCGCCTCTTTCTGCGACCAGGTCATGCTCGTGAAAGAGGCGGTGGAGCAGGAACGGGAGAGAACTCTCCCACCCGAGTTCCGCAGTCAGCGGCTTGGACGGCGCCGACGTGTCTTCGCCGAGGACTATCGGCCTCCATGACCGAGGGTCTGAGGACGGTGAGAGGGCTGCTCACCGTCCTTACAGAAGCAGGCCCATGACGGCAGCGTGACGTGAGGATCTCACGCACACCCCCCTTAGAAGCGGGATCACACCCGAAACCCCCTAAATACGCGGGATAGCACCCGAACCACCCCCTGGGCGAGGTCGCAGTGGCGGCCGTAGGTCTGTAGGGAGTCCTGGGACATCCTTTCGAGGGGCTCCCAACCATAGGTTGCTGGGCGTTACGTGAGGTTTTTTAGTCGGCAGGAGTCCGGACATCCTTGAGGATTTTCCCTCACGTTAAAAAAAAAAAGATCCCTCTTGGGATTGTTCCATGATTCTATTTTCCATCAAATTTGTGAGATCTTCGCTGTTGTAAACATCACTTTGTTTTCTATTTTGTGCCAAATTTAACAATAATTTATTCCTTCTGCTATACATGTTATTATAATTACAGTGTATTATGAAATGTAATTGAATAAATCACAGATTTCAGAATAATAATATTTAGAACGCAAGCTTAAATATGTCAACCTTCCGTGACAAACGGTCAAGTAACTGATACCTTTGTTTATATGAAGCGAGACGCGCCAAATTGCCCGACGCACACACGGACAAGTGTATATGCCCGTGTGTACTTCGTTGCATTCTAAAAAAAGGGTGTATGTGTCTTTTTATACGCTGCAAAATACCACTAAATATTTGATTTAAAAAAAATAAAAGAATATGTCCAAATGGAAGACAAAATTCTTGATTCAGTTATGTAAACAAACGATTTTCGCAAAAATGCAGATGTCCGTTTGCTCTTTGCTGCCGTCGAAATATAATATAGTCGCCGATTCTCAGACCTTCTGGATATACATAAAAAATCATTAGAATCGGTCATGCCGTTTTGGAGGAGTTGGGTACCTAATATTGTGACACGAGAATGTTATACAGGGTGTGGCGTAAATAGTGGTCCAACGTAAAGGGTGTGACATAACAGGTAGTCAACTACAACATACTACAATTTTGTCCGGTTTTGCCCAAGGGTTGCAGAAAAAAAGAACTTTTTATGAAATTCACCCCATTTTTTATAAATTTGGCTGTAGTTTGAAGAAAAATCGTTGGTTTTGAATTTTAATTTCTGTTTATTAAAGCCTAATACATTAGCTAACAAACAATAATATAGTTTGTTTATTTCCATTTCAAACTTGGAAAAAAAAGATAAATTTATCTCAATTTTACCTCAAGTTTTAAAGTATCACTAAAATACAAATGCATTTTTTAAAAAATAAATGTACTGCACTGTTGCTACCCATTATTTCAAAAATATGCCCGTCTAATACCGATTTCGAAATGGTATCACACTAACAAATATTATTTTTTAAAAGCTGGATATTTCATTTTCATTACAAACTGAAATTTTAATTTCATAGTAGGGAATCAAACTGTTTATAACCACATGGTCTCTACTTATCCGTCTATTGTCGGGCGCCTCGGAAAACTACTCGGAAGGATTCCTGACAGACTTTGGTCAACACCTTGGTCCCACTAAGGGTCTGCGGTGTCCTTCCGATTCTTTTTTTTTTTTTTTTTTTTTCTGCAACCCTTGGGCAAAACCGCACAAAATTGTAGTATGTTGTAGTTGACTACCTGTTATGTCACACCCTTTACGTTGGACCACTATTTACGCCACACCCTGTATATAAGAAATACATTGCTAAACATCTTGAAACATGAATCACGAAAGAAATGAGCACTTTTACAAATAAATCGTTAAGGCTCGGCAGTACGGTGAGAAAGTTATCTTATTTCAATTCATCATTGTACCGAACCCGCTCTGAGGATACACATTAATATTACCGCTGGCTACGTCATTACCTCGGAATAATTTTCTTTTCGGACCAGCACGTGCCGCGTGGGCACGTACGGCTAGATTGTGGTGACCGGATAAGGCTGGGTAGGTTAGAAATTTGTATATTAATAATGAATTTTCTCAGACTGCATTTTCGAATTGGGTTTTTTAGGTGAACAAATCCTATATGCGCTATGCCGGGCTCCTACTGACTAAAACTAGTTGCCTTCGGTCCGGAACTCCGAGTATGGCACAAGATCAAGTGTTTCGGTTAACTTTGGTGGTATTATATTGGATGTAATCGGAAGTTTCCGTTTCGAGAGTATGGACGATTTTGCTTTTGTCTGTATGTCTGTATGTATGTGTGTCTGTATGTATGTCAGTTTAGGTCTAGAGGACGCATTTGTAAATCGATTTTCACCAAACTTGGCACACATGTCATGTCATGTTGTGGAGGAAAATAGGAGATAACTCTTTTTTTTCCTATATGATACATGAAGATTGTGGTCGCGTTATTTATAAACGAATCTAGATGATTTTCAGCTAAAATTTAAAGGATATGGTTTCTCACGGGTTGTATTAATTTTCCTGGGTGCTCGCGAGGTGTACTCTTTACAGAAGTGCTAGTTACATATATAATTGGTCATCACACGTCATGATTTAGATTAAGTACTTACTTCACATTGAAATAGGATAGGACAGTTTGACATTTTAAAAAATGTAGAAAAAAAAAGTATGAAAACTTCGAAAGCACACCGCGTCTCTTCACATTACACCCTAGTGTGTTGTGTACAGCCTGCCGACACGCGTGCTGCCACGTCGAGTTATGCTAATCAGTATTTGCACACGCGCCCCTGTCGCCTGCGGAAAGCGTTTAGCGAAGCTGACGAGTTCACACACAGTTTGTATTGGAAAACGTGATAAAAATATATGATTTTATGCTTGTTATGTTTAAAATACTGTGTTCTACAAGTTGGTTTCATTTAAATTTCTATTATTTTTGTGTGAACTGAAGTTTTTCCATGCGTCTAAGAAGAGAGACTGACCTGAAAATATTTTATGGCTTTGCACCTAATTCTATCAATGTCATCATTTCGAATTAAAGGCGACCTTCTTTTCAAACCTAACATCTTTAGTGTAGCTTTTTATATTCTGTTTATGCTACCAAAAAAAAAGAAACGTCTGCAACCACCTGCAACTAGTAAGCAAGCTCCACAAAAAAAAACAACATGCGGAATCGAAAAATAATTTCAATATTCTAAAATTGATGAAATACAACCTTAAAATATCCTCGGTAATGTCGAATAAGAGTCATAATAAAAATATTATTGAAGGCCTTATACAAATTGGGAACAATAATTCTCAATACGTAACAAGTATCTTGGGAAGTTCCCTTTGAATATGATGTAATAATGCCAATATCCTATTGTGTGAAGTAATGAAATTTGTCGTGTACTTGAAACAACTTTTTGTTTATGTTTGAGGGTGGTGAAAATACTTGATACATTTATATTGGGGTCGGAGTTATGCCCACTTTCGCCATTTTTACATTACTTATTTCAAAGAAAGGGGGGCTTTTTTTTAACGTGAGGGAAAATCCTAATGGATGCTATGCCGGACACACAACAAACCCACGGCCGCCACTGCGGCCTCGCCTAGGGGGTGGTTCGGATGCTATCCCGCGTCTTTGGGGGGGTTTCGGGTGTGATCCCGCTTCTGAGGGGGGGGGGGGGGGGCGTGCGTGAATCTCTCACGTCTCGCTGCCGTCATGGGCCTGCTAGAAAGGGGGGCTTAAACATTATGTCGATATCAACCGAATTTTCAGCTAACACTGTCTAAGGAGTGCCTTAATGATAGGGGTTTCGTAGATTCCAACATTACAAATAGTAAAAATTCTTAGACATCATTTTTTAAGATCCTGAAATGGTTTTCAGCCGAATGAAACTGTTTTATGCTTTGCTTGTCAACTGGTGACTTGCCTGAAAGCGTTTCTAGGTGTGTGATTCAGAGATTCGTATGAATCCCATAAGATAACTTATAAAAGCCAAATCCAAAACATTACATATCACGATATCATCCGATTAGATATCGAAGGACATCTTGACAAGTAATACAAGTTGTATCTTACAAAGTCATAAAAATAACATTCGACGAACGTGAAGACAAAAAGATTCAGCTAAATTCCCATTTATATATCATTCAGTAGATTAAATAACTGTGATTTATTACGTGAGCAGAATGTATACGGAATAAGTAGTGGCCTCCGAGCGTCGAATACGTAATGAGATACGTCTGCTTACAAGCAAAAAAATTAAATTATCAAGGGCCCGTCAGAAGCCTGAACAAAGTTTGTGTTTGAGGTAAATAAGTACTTTCTGGGACCAGACTTGTTTAGCGTTGTTTATTTTTTATTTGAGAATTTGTGAGACGACGGGCGAATATCAATTTGTGGGTAAGCTCTTTGCAAGTGGGCTCCTTTAAGAGATGTTTTATTTATCCCGGCTAACTTCATCTGTAAGAGAGAATCTCTGTGAGTGTAGCAAAGAACTTATTATTTACACAGTATCAAATTTGCGGAATGAAAATGCTTCTGCATGGTTTAGATTCCATCACATTTCTTTTGGATCATTACTGTGCGAGCATTAGTCTTCCTTAACGTGGTTGTACTCGTAGGAGCAGTACCTTTCTACTTACTAGGAAGCGTGAAACCGAGTGTAGTGATGAGAATTATGAACAAAATATTGATGTTGATATGGAGATTATAATACCAATAAAATCGACAAAATTATTGATTTACTTTTTTAATGATGACTTTCCAAAATCGAGGCGTATGTTAAGTTTTTTTTTATTCATTATACCTACTTTGTTTCCTATTGACGCCATTGTTATTACAGTTTCAGGAACATGAAGACTGGAAATTATTCACACCTACACTGACGTTAATAAACCTCCCACACGTTTATAAAAATAGACGGTGACTGACTTTTCCGTTTTATTTCAGCTTTGTCAAGTTTTATTACACAAAATTTGTATAACTGAGAAGCAATCAAATTTTTCTTAAAAATTACGACTCATAAAAAAATAATAAACCATTTCTGAACATAAAGTACTGTTCACGCGCCCTGTCGTTAAGACCTACCTGTCGCTTAATCTTCTTATATATAACAATGAATCGCAAAATGTGTTGGTAAGCGCATAACTTTAGAACGGGTGGACCGATTTCACTAATTCTTTTTTTGTTGTGTAAGGTATTGTCAGGAGAAGGTTCTTATGGAAGAAAAAATATTGTATTCCCACGGGAACGGGAACTACGCGGGTGAAACCGCGTGACGTCCGCTAGTAATAAATAAATATTCATAATCATTTTTTACATAACGTTTTCTAGTCCCAAAGTAAGCAAGGATGGTTCTGCTTGTGTTATGGGTATCAGACAGTGGATATAATTCTTATATACTTACTTTTTTTTTGTAAAAACGTAGACTCACCAAGACTCTCAAGCCAAATTTATGGATCATACAAATATTTGTACCCGGTGGGAAATGACCCATGACTTTGTGATCCTCAGTCGTACTTTACGACCTTTAGACCAACGAGGCAGTCAAGAACATAAAGTACTGTTCACACGCTAAGGCGCTTAGCAGACGAAGACGACGCGACGGGGCGGGGCGGTCTTTTTATCTGCGACGTAATAAAGACAGCCTCTGCTCGTCGATGCCCGCGACTGCCCACACCACGAAAATGTGTGACCAGCGGCGGCGCGGTCTTTTTACGCTTCATATGCGTTGGTAGTATACGATTTCTTTAGCGCTATCGTTCGCGGTGTAATTGACTGGCCCGGCCCGCCCCGTTCGTTTTTAAAGCGTCTAAATTATTCTCAACGAGTCATACCAATACGAGTGACTCGTTGAGAAAAATACTCGCATAATTAATACACAGCTCCTGAGGTACCTTGAGGAACATGACCTGCTCAGTGACCGGCAGTACGGTTTCCGTCACGGTCGCTCGACGGGCGATCTTCTTGTGTACCTCACACACCGCTGGGCGGCGGCTATCGAGAGTAAGGGTGAGGCTCTAGCAGAGAGCCTTGACATCTCGAAAGCCTTTGACCAGGTCTGGCACCGTGGTCTTCTTACGAAATTGCCCTCCTATGGACTGCCCGAGAGTTTATGCGGATGGGTGCCCAACTTTCTGGCCGGTAGAAGCATCAGGGCCGTCGTTGACGGTAGCTGTTCTGAATGCATGGCCATAAACGCTGGAGTACCACAAGGCTCAGTGTTGTCCCCTACTTTGTTTCTGCTGCATATCAATGACATGTTGTCTATTGACGGCATTCATTGTTATGCGGACGACAGTACGGGCGACACTTATTACACGGGCCGTCCCGGTATCTCTCGGGATGCAGTGGAAGAAAGTCGTGAACAACTTGTGTCTGAAGTCGAGGCTACTCTCACTAGAGTGTCCGATTGGGGTCGACAAAATCTTGTCCAATTCAACCCTACCAAGACACAAGTTTGTGTTTTCACCGCAAAAAAGACCCCATTCACTGTGGCGCCACAATTTCAGGGCACATCTCTCACCATCTCTGAAAGTATAGGGATCCTTGGTGTTGACATCTCCAGTGATGTGCAGTTCCGCAGTCACTTGGAGGGCAAGGCCAAGCTGGCGTCCAGGAAGCTCGGAGTGCTCAGAAGGGCGCGGCGGTACTTTACTGCTGCGCAAGCACTGCTTCTCTATAAGTCGCAAGTGCGTCCGCATATGGAGTACTGCTGTCACCTCTGGGCGGGGGCACCCGAATACTAGCTTCGTCCATTTGACTCGGTGCAAAGGCGAGCTATGAGAGTTGTCAGCGATCCCATACTTGCAGGTGGTGTGGAACCTCTTAGTGACAGGAGAGACTTTGCTTCTCTATGTGTGTTCTACCGCCTGTACAACGGTTTGTGCTCTGAAGAATTGTTTGATATGATGCCTACGGCTACATTCTATCATCGCACCGCTCGCCATAGACAGGGTGTTCATCCTCACACGTTGCGTCCTGAGCGCTCGAGCACGGTGAGATCTAATAGAGGCTTTCTTCCGCGTACGCTTAGGTTGTGGAATGATCTCCCTGTTTCGGTTTTCCCGGACGCCTACAGTATGGGGTTCTTCAAAAGGGGACTTAGAAGGTTTTTAAAGAGTCGGCAGCGCGCTTGTGGCGCCTCTGGTGTTGCAAACGTCCATAGGCTGCGGTGACCACCGGTACATCTGGGGGGGCCGTATGCTTGGCTGCCACTCTAGTGGTATAAAAAAAAAATCAATTACAACGTGTTCTTCAACAACCTTATATTCATTGGTCAATAGACGGCGGTTTTAAAGTACTTCGTTTAGTGTAAACTTAAGTACGTCGTATTTCACAAAGCTTGTAGCCGGGAATATAAATTATTACTTGCGATTCTGCTTACCGTGTAGAAAATTGTTCACTCTATTTTATATAGTTTTCAGGCAATTTTGGATTTCTGAACTCGGAAATATTGCAAAGGTTCTTTCAAAGTTTGTGCTTTCATATACTTTTTGAAAAGTTTGTATGGATCTTTTTAATGGATATAATACAAATTTCATGATATTACATAATAGAGGAAAATTAACTGGTCAGGAATCTAGGAGATTTTCAGAATATTTCGTCATGATTAGCGCCTGGGGGGTTGGAATTAAAAATTTGGTGAATATTGAACTTAGTGGATATCTTAGCATAATTGTCAAAGTTTCAATAATCAATACCAATACAAACACAAAAATGACGCTCACAGAAGCTTGTATTATTGAGAAAAGGGTACAGCAAGTTATACCTGCAAAAAAATTACACCAATATGCCTCAACAAATTACACGATTACCCGAATAAATTACGGACTCCCTTACCGCGCTTTATAGTTTAGTCAGGAGTACCAACGATACATAGCCGTATTACAACCGTACGTCACATCCTGTTTATTTACCATCTTGCAAAATTATTGATGTTTGTGAGATACGATATTTTGACCCAGATTTTATGAAGGAATCACAATTTATTATTGTGTAGGAATATGTTCGTTCAGTCAGTAAGTTATTCGTAGAGTAGTAGTGTGTATAATAATAACACTTGTTACATGAATCGACAAATTTTAATAGTTTTTGAAGTAAAACTTCTTTAGGCGCGACTAGGCAGTAACTCAGTTTTTTTACCGACGGAAGTAACGCTTACTATTTGAATTTTAAGTAGTGTAACGTTGTGGAACAACGGGCGCAGATATTGATTAATATTAGAGTATTAAAATTGAAATTTAATGAAAATAAATGAAAGCGCCATCTACCGATTAAGTGTCGCAACGACGGAAGCCATAGTCATAGATGCGGTCTTGACGATTGAGTAGTTTCGAGTGGTGCCACTAGAGGCGCTATTCATTAATATATAAAGCGTTGCGTCAATGCAGGAGCACCGCCAGATTAATATTTAAAATAGCTCACGGACGTATAAGTGTCGTTGGAAATTGTGAGAAAAACACAAGTTTAAAAATCATCGTTTATAAAAATATTTGTCAAGTATAAGGAGCAAATAGCTCTAGACAGAAGACCCCATCATTGGGTGAGTTAAATTATTTATAATGTAATCTAGATTTTAAAACAGTGAAAATTAACGGCTGTTGGTCAACCCTGTTGTAGGAGGGTAGATTACAGGGGGTGAAAAAATGTCTCTGTGAAATTAGAATACAAGCAAACATTGTAAGGCACCTGACTCCTGAAATGGTTAACAGGGATCGGCTGTCTTAGCAATGGGCGGGAAAAAGGGTTCCAGCTAACCCGTCATCTGGAACATTCCAGGGTCCACCCTACGGGTTGTCAAGATCCACCCTTCGGGTTCCAAGAAGGAACGTCCACCCTCCGGGTTCTACAAAGAAGCGTTCACCCTACGGGTTACGGAAGTTTAGAAGAATTTATTTACCCTCCCAGTTCAGCAATACCGTGCAGTTCGACGAGTGGACGGCACGGAGACGTCGCTGACTGGATCACTACAAGAAGGACAGGAATCCCAAGATAAGTCGGAACCCTACGAAGGCCTCCGGAAGTCGCACTTTTTGCCTGAAAATACCACGACCCCGAGCTCTTTCCTTTTTTTTAATAAATTGTTATTTTAAATTTTAAACGTCACCTCTTCTCATTTCTCTCTTCTTCTTCCTGAAAGCCTTCAGCTTTTCAGTGTCGCCCATATCGTGGTTTCAGGTAGCGAGAAAGCGATTTCCGACGGGAGTCGGGAGGTCATAGTTATAAGGAATTTTAAGTTGTGTAAAATAGTCTTAAGAGTGCCCGTTAGCGGGGTAGTTTCCCTCAAAATTAACAACTACCCAGGAATTTGGCTCTCCTGACCTCTGCTGCCAACTTGTTCTTTCCGGCTTATTTGGTGTATTTTTATTAATTTTAGACAGATTTCGGCAAACTCAAGAACAAGGCAAAATTTGAATTCTTCTCAACGTAAATATTGTAATTTTCCAAATTTTAACGGTCCCCAATTTATTTTTCACACCCTCAGGTATTTATTTTATGGTGGAAATTTTTTTAAGTAAATTTGAAGTAAAAGTTTTTTCAATTTTAAACATTACATTTGTCAAAGTTCTGAAGTAAAACTTCTAGTCTGAAACGCTTACATTAATTTTCGTAAGAGAGTTGTATAGCATATATTCATCGTAAAAAGTAGTCAAAGGATATCACCACCACAATTTTTATTTTTTAACGGCGTCAAACCGCCTCAATTTGTGTATTATTTTGTTGTATTTCCTATATGTGAATTTACAGCGAGACCAACAGCCGATAATCACACTTCTGGGTAACAATCCCTATTGAATTTTCACTTTAGTAAAACGGTAGAACAAATATTTTACGAATTTGCACTTCACGTAAATAATAAAAGATTTATAATTGTTTCACTTTTCGAATTACGTAGAATTCTGATACACTGAAATAAAACTGTAAGAAAAAACATTCCAAACGTAGATCACGCAGTGAAAACATTCTTGCCAAAAACAATTTTAAACTAATAACTTTGATTCGTGTTCTGAATAAACAACGGCAGATGTTGCTTTCATAACGTTTACGAGTAAGTTGATTTACTAGCTCGATAGTAGAGGATTTTTTTTTCCATATAAACTGTGGGTGGAAGTGAATAAAATACACTCCGGACACCAACAGTCTGATACAAAATATTTCCAGAAGCGTCCAAGTACGAATCGGTTTTTCAAACAATTCGAAATATTCAAGGGTTCCGTAGTGGTAAGGAACAATTTACATAAAAGGTTAGTTACTACTATATAGTTCATTTCAAGAACCGTCCAAGTGCGAATCGTCTTTGACACAGTTCGTAATAATTAAGGGTTCCGTAGTAGAAGGAACGATTTAAAAAAAAAAAATTGTTGGTACGAGTTAATATACAATTAACTCTTAGTACGTTCGTGGGAACAGTTACATTTTAATAAAAATAATATTAACGTCAAAAATTGCATTAATCGATTAAAACGGTCAAACATTTAGCTAACTTCATCAACCCATCATCATACACCTCACTTTCACTACTTACTGCTTCGGATTAGATTACATTTAAACACAGACAGACAGACAGACAAGTAATATCTAGAAGGGTCCAAATTTTTATTTGAGTAAAGGAACACTAAAAGTTGATATTTCCAAACTTAAGTATTTCCAAAAGCAAATACTAAGTTTTATAAAGGTTCAAATTGTAATTCGGTTCACTGAACCCCAAAAAGTGAAATTTATTTTTCGTGATTCCGCGGGTGGGTCGAAAAATAGACACATTCTGCCAACATTCAAGTACGTAAACAGACAACGGTAAGGGCCGTCGTCCACTACAACAGAATTCGTTAGCGAATATAGCGAACGTTCGTTGTTTACATGAAATTAACTTTTCACATAGAATAAACAAACGGATTAACAAATTAAAGTGTGTCATACACCAGTAGCGGATTTCACTACGCAGGTGGCACAGTAGGCACCACAGTTCAGCACACATTACAGTTATACACATATTGATACGAAAGTTTTCACAATTCATTTGATACAACTAAAGTAGCAGATAAATACACTATACATTGGAAAATAATCATCATCACTAAAGATTTCCGGTAATAGTAATTGAGTTAGTCATTACAATGGCATTCAAATCAAATTTCACATCACTTCCAAAGGCGGAGCTTGCATATGAGGTTAAGATCCGGGGAGAGGAACCTGGTTCAACGGTGGCAGCCCTCAGGCAACAAATTAAAAAATTAAAGATAACCACGGACGAAGAGGACTTACAGGTCTCCCCTTTGGATTTGGAAGAAGACTTAGTAGGGTTGTATTCCTCGCTGGCCGTGTTGGAGAAGAACGTGGCGTCCCTTCAGGACAAGTACAAACTGTCATTATTGGCTAGCTCCAAAGCCTTATGTGCTCACATGGAGTCTAGGTTTGCTAGAATCATTCCCCCAAAGGAGTCAGATCTAAAAGAAAGATACGTTGACTTTCATCTCACTTTCAAAACTACATACAAGAGATTGAAAGCCATATCCGAAAGTTATTCGCATGCATCAAACACCAGCGAATTTGATGATGCGGACGAGAGCATTGCTGCCCCTACCAATGAAGCGCAGGAGGCAGACACCCTCGCGGACATGAAAGAGAAAGCAAATAGCAACAACCGGAAAGAGAGTCACCTTCTAAGTTTTCCCGTAAAATATGAGCGATGCTCTCTTACGGAACTTTCCAAATTTAAATACGACGGTAATTCGCAGGTACACTCTTTCATTGAACGGGTGGAAGATTTTAAACAAGCCCGAGAAATCGACGACAAGAGATTGTTAACAGCAGCCTCTGAACTATTCACAGGCAACGCTAGGCATTGGTACCGCAGTAATCGCGATAAATTTGCGTGCTGGCAAGATCTAACGAATGCGCTAATACAGGATTTCGGAGTCAGCAACTACGAAAACCGGCTATGGCAGGAGATTCGACAACGCACTCAAGGAAACGGAGAAGGCATAGTAGTGTACCTGGCCATTATGGATGGAATGTTTGCTCGACTAAGCAACAAGGTGTCTGAAACGGAAAAGCTACACATTATCTTAACATCAGACCCGTCTACGACACCATCCTAGCAACCAATGGAGACATAGTCTCATTGGAACATTTAAAGAACATATGCAGAAAACATGAAGACATGGTGGCACGCAGAGCGTTCTTTACAGAGCCTCCAACAGCATCTGAAGGGAATTCGCATTGCAAGAAAGCAGCGGAATTCGCATTCACAAACAGGAAGACTGCGAGCAAGACCTCAACATCTACAAGGCAAAGTTACAACAACTTCAACAGAAACGGCAGTAACTTCCCAAGCAGCAGAATTGCAACCAATACCTACGGGAACAATAACGCTTACAGCGCAGGTTACAACCGCGACAGTCGTAACTTCAGATCGCAAAACACTGTGGCGGCGACAACATCGGACGACACACGGCCATGTACGAAGTGTGGTTCCAGATACCACTCGACTATGGCATGTCGAAATAGTAATGAGCCATATTGTTACAAATGTGGGAAAAAAGGAGTAAGGGCTACAGAATGCACATCGTGTAATGTACAACCAGATCAAGCACACAGATACACATACCACAACAAAAACTTCAATCACAATTTCCATAAATCAGCCACTCAAGGGCGCCGTAATAATTCGGAAAACTAAGATGGAGATATGGAAGTCTGAATCAGCAAGACGGGGTCGCTGAGAAAGCCCTTCAAAATCAAGAAAACGAACTTACAGTTCAGAAGGAATCTTCTATACTCTCCCCATTACCTACAAATGACCCCAGGCCTTACGCCAAAATAACAATTATGTCAAACCCACAGTTAGAAGCATATGGATTGTTGGACACAGGAGCCGCAATCACAATTTTAGGTAACAACTCACACAGAGTGTTACAAAATATAGGATATAAGATAGAGGAAGACATAACTACAACGGTTACAACGGCCGGCGGACACACAACCGTAGTACAAGGAAAGGTACATTTACCCATCAAATTCGAAGATAAAACTCACATAATTACAGCGTATATAGTGCCTAACATAACCACTAACCTAATTTTAGGTATAGATTTCTGGCTCAGATTTAACCTATGTCCCAAGTACTTCGGACATATACCCATATTAGTGGACGATGACCCTAAACTGTCATTAATATCCGAAGAGCAAAACAAACTGTATGACTGGCGTAGTCTCACGCAACAACAACGCTTAATAGCAGAAAAAATGATATCCAAATGTGCCGAAATATCATATGACAAAGTAGGGCTAGGCAGAACACATCTGATAGAACACGCAATAGATACGGGAGACAGCAAGCCAATCAAACAACGAACCTATAGAATGTCCCCTGAAAAAACACGAATAGTATCAGAACAAATAGACGAGATGCTAAAGGCTGACGTCATCGAGCCTAGTCAGAGCCCATGGTCAAGCCCCGTACTAATCGTAAATAAAAAAGACGGCAAGCCCCGTTTCTGCCTGGACAGTCGCAAGCTCAATGCAGTCACAAAAAAGGACGCTTACAGCCTGCCATACATATCAGAAATATTAGACAACTTGAGAGAAGTGAAGTATCTAACAACACTGGATCTCTCCAAAGCCTTCTGGCAAATTCCTTTAGCACCAAAAGACCGGGAAAAAACAGCCTTCTTCATCCCAGGACGAGGAGCATACCATTACAAGGTTTTACCATTTGGACTAAGCAACTCAAGCAGCTCACAACAAAGACTAATGGACAATCTATTTGGGCCACAGTTTCAAAACAAGGTGTTCTGTTACATATATGACATAGTGATAGCGTCATCTACATTCGAAGAACATGTGTCACTCATTTCAAGAGTTCAACAAATATTAAAAAGGGCAAATCTAACCATCAATCTAGAAAAATCTAACTTCTTCAAAGACAGGCTAAAGTTCCTAGGGTACATCGTGGATGGTCTGGGTCTCAGAAAAGATCCGGAGAAAGTCAACTCAATCCTGAAATTCCCGGTACCAACAACAAAGAAGGACGTTAAGAGGTTCTTAGGCACTGCGTCATGGTACAGACGGTTTATACCCAACTTCAGTACGATTGCTGCACCTCTTAACAAACTGACTACAACAAAGAAAGGAGCCCCGGCTTTTCATTGGAACACAGAGGCGGAAAGGGCGTTCATGGAATTAAAAGCACATTTAATAAAAAGCCCGGTACTAAAATATCCAAAATACGATGAACCATTTCAGGTACATACAGACGCAAGCAACTTTGGCATTGGTGCCATGTTAACACAACTACACGAGGGAGTAGAACACCCAATAGCATATATGAGTCGGTCACTGAGCGGGCCGGAAAAGAATTATAGTGTAACAGAACGAGAATGCTTGGCGGTGATAGCCGCATTAGAACATTGGAGATGCTACCTAGACAATGGTCACAAATTCACGGTGTATACTGACCATTCGGCACTAAAATGGTTCATATCATTAAACAATCCAACCGGCCGGTTAGCTCGTTGGGGAATACGGCTTAGCTGCTTCAACTTCGAGTTAAAGCACAGGAAGGGCAAAGACAACATAATACCAGACGCATTGTCACGAGCGTTACCAGTATCTACCATATCCACGAAACAATGCAAGGTCACCGACAGCAAGGACGAATGGTTCATTAAAATATGCAACGGCGTGACTAGCTTACCGCAGGCATACCCCAACTTCAAAATAGAGAACGACGTACTATACAGACGAACTGACATAAAGGACTTTGTAAACAATGAGTTCGAGTGGAAAACGGTAGTACCACCCGAAGCGAGAAACGCAGTATTTCGAGAAAACCATGACTCACCCACAGCCGGACACTTCGGTATTTTTAAAACATACCATAAAATAAAGTTACGGTATTACTGGCCGGGGCTATATAAGGACACGGTAAGCTATGTGTCATCTTGTGAAAAGTGCAAAGCACACAAACATGACACTCAAGCATCCATAGGTAAGATGGGCCGTCTCAAACAATGCTCTCGCCCGTTTCAGACAATTTCGACTGATCTAGTAGGACCCTTACCGGTCTCTAAAAAACAACACGTATACATTCTCGTCGTCACGTGTTCTTTCTCTAAATACTGTTTAATCTTCCCACTACGCAGAGCTACCGCAGAACCAATAGCCAAAATACTAGAGGACAATGTTTTCATGGTACACGGCATACCACAAACGGTATTAATGGATAACGGTGTCCAATTCATAAGTAAAGAGTTGAACACATTATTTACAAAATATAAAATTCCCAACATCAACTTCACACCTAAATACACACCCCAAGTAAATACCGTAGAACGGTACAACAAAACTATAATGACAGCCATATCAATTTTTACCAATAATGACCATCGATCATGGGACATACATATCCCAAAAATCCAATTTGCGATCAACAACTCGATCAACGCGTCCACCGGTTACACACCAGCATATTTGGTTCATGGTAGGGAATTGGTAACATGCGGGTCACATTACTTACAAAATGATGACCCAAGTGAACTTAACCTATTGCCTAGAAACATATACGCGGAGAACCTAGGATATCTCGCAGAGGTGTTCAACGCAGTACAAGAGAACCTCTGGCGTAGCCATCTAAAGTACGCACACCATTACAACACGAGACACAGACACGCACAATTCGAAGTAGGCGACATAGTGTGGAAAAAATGCTATTTCCAAAGTGATAAAGACGCATACTTCTCTAAAAAACTGGCCCCCAAAGGAGAAAGCCCACAGATCGTTTCTTTTTGAAAAACCTTAATAGAAAGTGTATGGCTATCTAAGTAGATTGACAAATCATTTAATATTATTTTAACAATCTTTTAATTCATTTGATCAATATATTTTGTGGCGTTTAAACTTTGATATAATTCGTAGTGTTATCGTTTTTACGCGTCGCAGACTGACCAAATGAATGGTACTGACGTGACGAAGATGGCCGCCAATTGCAAATATCAATGTGTGGGGTACTCAAATGCACTTATCAGTTTCAAATGGATTAGTTCATGCATCAATGTTGTTGAGATCATAGATTTAGTATCAAAAAATTCTAAATCTAACTAAACTAAAGGATTTTTTAAATCTAAAAGGTCGACAACGTGCATAAGTGTTGGAAAGTGATATAATGCAGTGAAACGTTACTCTTTAATTTTTCGACAAACTCCAGATAACTCGATATTATTATTTTATGTTCTAAAGGTAAATTGGTGTGAAATGTTTGTATAAAATAATTTTATGGTTCCTTATGAAGTGATTATGATCTGGATTGATAATTTAAATGGTAAGTAATTATGGAACTATCGAGATCCAATTTGTTTATTTACTACGTTATCTGAATAAGTTTCAATGTGGTAAGTATATACATTTTCAGGGTTATTTATAAGTGTTTTGGAACAAATACTTCTATCTTTTTTGAATTAAATGTAACGATTAGCATTTTTGGACAAATTGATTTGTTCGGATTGATGAACATTTGCTTCAAAACTAACCTCTAATTTGAGCAGCAAAACGAAGAATGAGAGAAAACCCTACAAAATAAGACAATATTTTTAATTTCCTTTGAAAGTAGGATATCCATCCAATTTAATATCCGATTTTCGCTGTCATACTACATTATTTGTTATGAAACGGCGGTCCATTGAAAGGTGGTCAATCCCCTTTATCAAATGTAGGGTCAAGGAAAAGCTATCAAATTTGGTCTATATCTTGGAAGACATGACAGGAACAAACCTAGGAAGTTGGCACGTTAAAGACATAAAACAACATTCGGTATCGTCCATTGCATCTGTGAGACGAAAAACATAAACATTCCTCAACAATGCGTGTACGAATGCAGATAACGGTAAAGGCCGTAACACACTGCATTAAGATGCATTTGCGAATAGCGCATATAGTACATCAGTACAGTTACACAATAGTGTTTTTAATATTTTTTTTGGAATATATAAGGGTGTTAGCACACCGTCATATAATTTTAGTACTTAGGTGGCACATATAGGTACCACATTTCGTGTCATGTTACACGCATACATGTTATCATACGGAAGTTTCACAATTACACTTACAGAATAATTAGGTAATAGATGATCATCACGTATTCATCACAATTATCTTCACACACAATTCCAAACACTCAATAAGCAGTTTTTTTTTTGTTTGTTTACATAGTGACACTTGAATTTCATGTTGTGTGACTCCCAAAGGCGGAAGTAGGGAACAAACTAGCTACAGGCGAGTCACATTCGTGATTATAGAAGGTGACTCAAATGTCCTAAGTTTTGTTCCCGACCAAAGCTGACGGGTTAATATAGCATGGAATATAGTGTGACACTGGCCTTAGATGCAACGATAAATAACACGTTTACATCAACATTATTACGTCAACATCTTACGCGCTAGCAAAACAAAACCTACACAAGGGTGATTTCATACGTACATACATACATATTATTCATTTAAGCACGCACATACATTTTATACTACTATGGTGAACACAAGGGTCCCATTTTATTTATATAATTGGCGTTATAGCCAAATATTATTTACGGTCGTCATTTTTAGGGTTGACATAATAGCCATAGTCAACATTCTACTGCTAAGATTGCGAATAAGCACTTAGTTTCTGTTATTACCGCTAAGATTGCCAATAAGCACTTAGTTTTTTATTTTATTTTATTTTGTTAAAGGGCTAAATAGCCTAGTAATTAGTTAGGGACACTACACACTACACACGACTTACAAATAACTACATATAACAACGTGACAAACACATGCCGTGTTCGTCATGGGGACATAGGGGTTAATTAGCATCACGAAGGATTCTGCAAGTAAATTATTTTCTATCACTTTTCTGTTTCTTGGTTTAGTTGGGAGTTACTGTTAGTTGGAAGCATGAGTCTATCCCTAACAGAGTTCGTCGTTAACTGTTAGTTGGCAGCATGGTCTTGCCCTAACAGAATTATGTTGTAGGTTACTGTTACGAGGAAGCATGAAGCTTACCCGAACAGATTTATGGTGTAGGTTTATTACTGTTACGAGGAAGCATGAGTCTTACCCGAACAGATATATGGTGTACTGTTATTTGGCAGCATTTGTCTTGCCCTAACAGTCGTAGGTGTAAGTCACCTTTATGTTTATTTTCGTCATATGGCTACTCCTACCACTCGGAAGCTAGAGGCTTGCCCTGGGGGATAGTCCATCCTATGATTCGGAAGTGTTACACTAGCCCTAGTAGGATGTTCTTCTCTGGGACGGTTGTATAAATCCCAGCCTTCAGCAAAAAGCCTTATTATACACACCCCACTTTCAGGCGGTGCGTATTACCTGAACCTTCAACCCAAAGCCTCAAATACGTCTTTTCTCTTTCAGTCCCACAAGATCTTTCAGAATCACCTAAATACATCCTGCGAGTTGGTTTCATTAAGGTTAAGGCCGACTCTTCGCTACACCCAGCATCACCTCATTCACACAGCACACTAACTACATACACACACACATAGACGAGTAGTAGGTCTTAAGTTAGGGGCGTTCGAGGACGAACGCAGCATTTGACGTGTTATCGCACGTCAAACGCTCACCGGGGAGGGGGAGTATGTAACGTTGTGGAACAACGGGCGCAGATATTGATTAATATTAGAGTATTAAAATTGAAATTTAATGGAAATAAATGAAAGCGCCATCTACCGATTAAGTGTCGCAACGACGGAAGCCATAGTCATAGATGCGGTCTTGACGATTGAGTAGTTTCGAGTGGTGCCACTAGAGGCGCTATTCATTAATATATAAAGCGTTGCGTCAATGCAGGAGCACCGCCAGATTAATATTTAAAATAGCTCACGGACGTATAAGTGTCGTTGGAAATTGTGAGAAAAACACAAGTTTAAAAATCATCGTTTATAAAAATATTTGTCAAGTATAAGGAGCAAATAGCTCTAGACAGAAGACCCCATCATTGGGTGAGTTAAATTATTTATAATGTAATCTAGATTTTAAAACAGTGAAAATTAACGGCTGTTGGTCAACCCTGTTGTAGGAGGGTAGATTACAGGAGGTGAAAAAATGTCTCTGTGAAATTAGAATACAAGCAAACATTGTAAGGCACCCGACTCCTGAAATGGTTAACAGGGATCGGCTGTCTTAGCAATGGGCGGGAAAAAGGGTTCCAGCTAACCCGTCATCTGGAACATTCCAGGGTCCACCCTACGGGTTGTCAAGATCCACCCTTCGGGTTCCAAGAAGGAACGTCCGCCCTCCGGGTTCTACAAAGAAGCGTTCACCCTACGGGTTACGGAAGTTTAGAAGAATTTATTTACCCTCCCAGTTCAGCAATACGTCGAACAACTCGTCGAACTGCACGCAGTTCGACGAGTGGACGGCACGGAGACGTCGCTGACTGGATCACTACAAGAAGGACAGGAATCCCAAGATAAGTCGGAACCCTACGAAGGCCTTCGGAAGTCGCACTTTCTGCCTGAAAATACCACGACCCCGAGCTCTTTCCTTTTTTTTAATAAATTGTTATTTTAAATTTTAAACGTCACCTCTTCTCATTTCTCTCTTCTTCTTCCTGAAAGCCTTCAGCTTTTCAGTAGCATCAAAATTCGAATGAATGATATTAAAATAACATTTGATGCCGTCAATGGCAACGAAGTTTTGCTTCAATCGCGCGTAAAGGTTACACGCACACACTTTTTTTTTTATTTATCTCGCTAAATTGACTTCGCCAGCCTGATGGAAAGTCACTCTCACAGTCCGTAATATATGGTATAGTTGCTTAGACTTCACGAATTCGGTTGCTTTATACTTATGTAATTAGAAGTGTTAGAAGTCTCCCACGATAAGTTTACGTACAATGTTGCAATCAAAACACAGTCATGATGGATAGGTAGGTATACTTTTTTGAATATTTGAAAATAAAGTCAGCACAGAGCATGGACATCCGTCTGTCTGTCCATTCAAATCAAGTGCATATATTTTCTATTCATGCAGTTACCACTTAGATGCGTCCACACCTAGATGCATACTTTTTAAATAATATATCATTTAATATTTTCCACCAAAAGTTCTGAAATTATTTTTTTTACATGAAAAGCCATCTAAAAATATTACGATTGCTGAAGTCTGTAGCAATAATATAAATAAAAACTCAAGACTAAAACGGATAACATTTTCCAAAGTGAGTAATCAAAAGTTTTCTAAAACTGGGCGAGAATTTTATTGCGATCGTCTGTAATGGCGCCCATCCCACACAAATACATTGAAACAAATAAATACCCAGAGCATATAACAGATTACTTAGGCGCTAATATTTATGTACACCAAGTCAATGATACTAGTATTAAACATCTTATTGCTGATGCATAAGGTTAAAATTACTTTGCACCAGGGCTGGTTCGTCATTTTTATGATGAACATTTATAGGTCGGCTGAATCGAGCAAAGATATTGCGTTTGAATATTATATTTTACAGGTGAAAGCGGTGAATGTGAAAATATTCATATTTTATGTAATATGCAATTTAGAAATGGCTATTTCAAGGATTGCAGTATTTAATTTACTTATATTAATTTACATTGAAGCGCTCGTGGCCCCGCGGACTCTGTGTTCTGTAAACGATCACTGCAGTAAGCAACTTTCACTATGGCCGGTCCATGGATGGGTGACCATCCATGTGATCACTTTGTGACATTTATTTGAGCGTTTCCGTGCTTCGGAAGGCACGTTAAGCCGTTGGTCCCGGTTGCCAGTAAAATGGCAGTCGTTAAGCTAAGTTAAAGGCTTTATTTCAACAGCAGGCAGTCACAACCTGCGCCTGTCCATTTAAACACGGCAATACGGCTCACCACCTATTACGTGGGACAACTTATACAAAGGTGAAATGTGGGCATATTAATATGCCTCTGCCTACCCCTTCGGGGATAAAAGCGTGACCATATGTATGTATGTATGTATATTAATTTACATTACCCTCTTTCTGCGTAGTCCGTTAAAAAGTAGCCCATTCCTTTCCAGGGACTCAAACTATCTCAATACGAAATTTCATCTAAATTACTTCAGCGGTTCAGGCGTGAAAACGTACCTAACAGGCAGACAGAGTTACTTTCGCAAATATAATATTAGCGGGGACTAAATGGCGCCATCGGTTTCGCAAGCGTGGAATTTTGTTCCCGTTCCCACTTCCCATGCGACCTTATACCTGGGATAAAAAAATAGTAGTTTAGTAGCTGTGTTATTCCAGACTATACTCTATCCCTGTACCAAAATTCAGGCAGATCCGTTCAATCGTTAAAACGTAAAAGAGTAACAAACATTCACACAATTGGACATCCACACTTTCAAACTTTCGAATTTATAATACTCGTAGTACTAGTTGATGCTCGCGGCTTCGCCCACGTGAACCTACGCCGTGAGGCAGGAATGACCATGGAAGGTGAAGGGTATCTCTGTACCAAATTAGTATAGATAAATATATTTACAGCTTTTTAAGAAAAACACTTACTTTTCTATTTATATTTGTGTTCCGAGAATGGAAACCTTTGACCAAGCTTCCTGTTTATATGTGCCACCCAAACAGGATATTTCGTCAAAGGTTACGTAAATCCTTTCTACCTACCGATCTCGGCCAAAATACGTAGGACGAGGGGATTTTATTCCCAAACGGAAATGGAACCCGCGACCCTGAACTAATAGAGCGGACGAAATTGCTCTTATGTTTTGCTAGAGGAATCTAATACATACTTACCTACAAAGGTTCGTTTTCTGATACGGATAAACTTAAATGAAATCGGAGCGGGTTTGCATACATGTACTTACAGCTGGTGTGGAACCTCTTCGCGACAGGAGAGACTTTGCCTCCTTATGCGTGTTCTGCCGCCTGTACAATGGTATGTGCTCTGAGGAATTGTTTGATATGATGCCCACGGCTACGTTCTATCATCGCACCGCTCGCCACAGACAGGGAGTTCATCCTCACACCCTGCGTCCGGTGCGTTCCAGCACGGTTAGATCCGATAGGTGTTTTCTTCCGCGCACGCTTAGGTTGTGGAATGACCTCCCTGCCTCGGTTTTCCCAAACGCCTACAGTATGGGGTTCTTCAAAAGGGGTCTTAGAAGGTTTTTACAGGGTCGGCAGCGCGAGTGTGGCACCTCTGGTGTTGCAAACGTTCATAGGCTGCGGTGACCACCGGTCCTTCTGGTGGGCCGTATGCTTGTCTGCCACCTTAGTGGTATAAAAAAAAATAAAAAAAAAAACAAAAAAAAAAATGTGATACCTGGGGCTTCAAGCCGTAGGCTGTGGTAGGGCACCGTGTGGTTTCAGTCGGTAAGAGTCAGAATAGCATCCATGAGTTCACGGGTAAAAATGTATTAGTAGATTTTTCTCCTGTAGAAGTGCTAGGTGACGGCAATAAGCTTACCCGTTGTTACATAGGTCTAACAAAACTACTGGCAGAATCCTCTGTCAGCCCCTCCCTCGACATGCCCTCGAGAATTTATAATACCTACTAACGGACGTAACGCGGTTTCATCCGCGTAGTTCCCGTTCCCGTAGGATAACGGGAATAAAATTATAGACTATGTTCACCGCGAAGAATTCCCAACAGCGAAAGAATTTTTCAAATCGGTTCGGTAGTTTCGAAGCCTATTCGATTCAAACAAACAAACAATAAAAATTTTCCGCTTTAAAGTATTAGTCAGATCAGTTAGACAAATATTATGGTCAAATAGCTGACAATTAGTCATCATGACACTAACCTAGTTAAATAATCCCTATTAATTTATATTAAACGCAAAAGTAAAGTCGATTGTTTGTATCCTGGGGCATCCTTCCGAGAGCTCACCCGGGACTCCTAGCCGTAGGCTGTTAGGTGGGATACGTAATGCTTTTAGTCGGTAGGTGTTCGGCATAGCATTCACGTAGGATTTTCCTCACGTTAAAAACTGTTTGTTATTCTTATATACCTGAAACACAGAACAGATTCTGATCAAATTAAATAGACAGATAGAACAGAGCTTGAGAAAGGACATAGGTTACATTTTAATCGGAGAACAAATTTGCAACTTTTAAAACTGCAAGATTCGACTCCCGAACTTCTTAGTGTCGAACAAGACGTTCAGGAAAATCGAATAAAGAACAATCGTAGTTTTTGATTACGTACATACTTTAAATTTTTTTATATTTTCTCGTGGGCTAATGCTAAGAGGATGTTACTTGCCAAATTTTCATAGTTCTAGGTTAACGGGAAGTACCCTACGAATTCTGATTCCTTCGAGAGGGTCGAAATACACGTTTTTTTGCGACATGAACAGACGTAACGTTTTCTGCGTTAAATTATTTGTTTAATTTTTCTAAAATTTCAAGAGATTTTTCATCTAAATGTATGAAGTTAATTTCAACTCGATACTTTCAAGCGATCACGAGATTAAAGATCTTGCCAGACGGACAACAAAGTGATCCTCTTAAGGGTTCCGTTTTATCTTTTCAGGTACGGAACCCTAAAATCGTATAATTTTCTTCCTGACTGTACTACATCAAACGTAACTTACAAAACTTTCAGAAGTACATATAACAAACTATTTGACACGTAAAGTTGCCGGAGCCACATAATCAGTGAGCCTTAAACTTGTCAGCCAGGACTTGTCCCTAATACCTTCCTCGGATGTTGTACGGAACCCGCGATAAACAACCCGCTGACTTATTTGTCACTTCGGTATTAGATGAAATAACGGGTTACTAAATTTTTCACCGTCCATCCTTAATAATGTCATAAATACGAAAGTAACTCTGTCTGTATGTCTGTCAGTCAGTCACGCTTTAATTAAACCGCTAATGCGATCAAGATGAAATTAGGTATAGAAATAGTTTAAATCCTTGGACATAGGCTACTTTTTAACCGACTGCGCAAACGGAGGTTAATTTTGTTATGCGATAGCGACTTCTACGCGGACGAAGATAAAGTGGCGCGGAACAGCTAGTAATTATTTAGATTTTTGGAGTTGTCAACAAATTACCTGGAGAAAGGTCACCCATTTTCTTTTTTTTTTTTTACGTAAGGGAAAATTCTCATTACTAAAAAACCTCACGTTATGCCCAACAGCCTATGGTTGGAAGACCCGGATAAGCCCTCTGAAGGGTGTCCCAGGACTCCCAACAGACCCACGGCCGCCACTGCGGCCTCGTCTAGTGGGGGTGGTTCGGGTGCTATCCCGCGTCTTTGGGGGGTTTCGGGTGTGATCCCGCTTCTAAGGGGGTAAAGGTCACTCATAAAACATCAATAGTAGATAGGCGGCCAAAAAGGCCTTTCTTTAACGTTACAAAAATCTGTCATGTATGCTTTGCCGGACTCTTGCCTACTATAAACCACACGTTCTCTACCTACTGCCTACGGTTGGAGGCCCCGGGTAAGCCCTCGGAGGGATGGTTATTATCATTGGTGAAATATGGGCGAATATTATGCCTCAGGCTACCTCTTTGGGGATAGAGGTCCCACTGTATGTATCTGCGTATGTATCTCCTTAGAAATCGAAATAACCAATGTCTTTAGTAAACTCCAATAAACAGTTAATCATTATTCTAGCGACTACTGATATACAAGTTAGAGGGGGAGGGGACACACACATTTTTCCACTTTGGAAGTGTCTTTTGCGCAAACTATTCACTTAAGAAAAAAATGACGTTGGAAACCTCAATAGCATTTTTGAAGACCTATCTATAGATACCCACACGTATGGGTTTGATAAATAAAATAATTTAGAGTTTCAGTTTTGAGTATGGGGATCCCCACAATTAACTGCTCTTTTTCTAGTTTTATACAAAAATCTTGATGCGGTTCACAGAATACATCTACTTACCAAACAGCATAGGCCTTATAGTTTCGGAGAAAAGTAGCTGTGACACACGGACGGACAGACAGACAGACATGACGAATCTATAAGGGTTCCGTTTTTGCCATTTGGCTACGGAACCCTAAAAAGTAGGCATACCGTCGATGTCTATTTCTCAGAGACTAAAAGCATGTACTTAATGTTTGATTACAAAGACTTTTATTTTTGTGGAAGATAAAAACATTACAAGAATGTATTCAAAAAACATTATAAACCGTACCTCAATAATAGCAGATTTTCTAAAGGTCCCTCATAAATTACAAGCGACGAGCTAAAGAAAAAAGCAATAAAGTCAACGTTATAATTAAAATGGCGAGTATTAAAACGGAAAAGATGAAGAAAGAAGATCCACGTCAACGGTTTTGTACTAATAGTTCTTTCATCTCGTTAATTCGACTTTGTCTATTATGCACTATGGTAGCATTGACAAGAAGAACGAAGGGTGAATTTTGCATTTCTGCGAATGATGCTGTAAATTTGTGTGGTACTTGCCTGCGTGAGAGCGTCCCCACTACTTGGTTGCACCACTATAACCTTCAAACAGCATGGAGGATCTAAGATTATGTTAATTTTGAGCCATGTCTGTGGAAGGTTTTTAGCCTCTTGCGGTTGACCTAAGTCAATAGGGGGTGGGTGTAAATAGCTAAAGATAGATTCATGCCGTTCTCCAACCCGAGCGTTTTACCTTTCTGACCCGTTAAACTCACTACATTAATTTTATGATGTGAAGTTACTGGATTTTTTTTGAAATATATAACTTCAGAAAATACAACCTCAAATAAGGTAAGGTAAGTTTATTAGATTCTGAACTTGGAATATATTCAAAGTTGGTTGTTTTACTACGCGAACATGTTCCATAACTTTATTAGATAACTTCTCAAAGTATCTGTGGAATATTTCAACTCATTAGTAGCACTCACCCGCAACTTTATAACATTGCAATATTTCATCGCTTCACGCATAATTATAGATTGCTGTTTCAGATCACGTAAAAGGTAAAAAAGAAACTTAAATACTGTCTTTTTAAAAGTTTTAGAGTGCATTAAATAATATATTAAGGGGTTCGTTAGCTTAAAAATCCTAGAAGTGTGAGGTGAAATGTCGGCGTATGCTATACCTCTGCCTACCCCTTCGGAGATAAAGGCGTGAATATATGTTTTTATGCCTATGTCAAATACAAGATGTCGCCTTCGGCTCCGCATGCGTGGAATAGAATTTTCGTGCCCACATCTCATAGACACGCATACGACTAAAACATTATTTATTAAAGTATATCCTATTGACCATATAGCCATCACCAGTTTATGATAACTTATCCAGTCACTAAGATCAAATATCTGGCAAACTTACTAAATCTCATTTTACATACTAATTTAGTTATCCAAATAAATCGCGGTAATGTCTACCGCCGACATAATTCGCATAATATCTACACTAATAATTATAAAGATGAAAGATTTGATAGTCTGTTTGTTTGTTTGCTTTAGGCGCCTAAACTACTGAGCCGATTTGAATAATTCTTACACCAGTGTGAAGCTACACGATTCACGGATGACAATGACTAAATTTCATTCCCGAGTCTACTAATTCTAACTACGCGGGTGAAACCGCATTATATCCGCTAATACGTCATTAAATTGAACATCGATAAAGGATTGAAAAACATAATATTTGTCACAATTTACGTGGTGTTCTGAATTTACGTCAATAAGAAATGTGCGAACGAGTTACGGCTTCGATACCGGTGAATGTATTACGTGACACACAGTTGCATTTATCACAGGTTAGGGAAAACTCGGTATGTCATAGCAGAGAGAAATTTGTTTCTGAAATAAAAACGAGTCGCGTCGATACCCTGGCGCCCATCAGACTTCAAAATTTTCATGGTTATGACCTTTAGAATAACGTTGCAAAAATCAACATTACTTATAGGTTTAAGATTCTTTAAAATTGTAAATAGAGCAAAAAAAGAATAACCCGCTGAGTTTCTTGCACGTTCTTCTCAGGTGGGTCGCGTTGTGAACTGGTGGTAGAGTTTTGTTTTATATTCTGGACGTTTTACAAGCGCATCTGTATAATGCCTATGTGAAATAAATATAATTTTGATTTTGGTTACACTTTTATCCTCGAAGGGGTAGACAGGGCTATCTGACACGCCTATACTTCGCCATTTGCGTTTTGTCCCACGCAATAAGATGTGAACCTACTGCCGTATTGGAATGTATCTACACTAACATAATAAAAAGGTAAGATTTTATTGTTTGTTTGCGTCGAATAGGCTCTGAAACAACTGAACCGATTTGAAAAATTCTTTCATTGATGGGTAGCTACACTATCCCCAGTGAACATAGGCTATATTTTATTTCCATACTCTCACGGGAACAGGTGCTACGCGGGGGAAGCCCGTGACATCCGCTAGTATTACATAATGTGTAGATTGTGACTAGGCTTCCTGCCGTAGAAAAAAATTGCGTGTACTTAGTGTACACACGTAAGAAGTGAAACTTCTTCATAAACTTAATTTTCACCTCACCTTAAATTAAGTCAAAAAGTACAAAAGTCCAAAAGACACAAAGTCCCAAAGTCCAAAAGTCCAAAGTCCAAAAGTCCAAAGTCCAAAAGTCCAAAGTCCAAAGTCCAAAAGTCCAAAAGTCCAAAAGTCCAAAAGTCCAAAAGTCCAAAAGTCCAAAAGTCCAAAAGTCCAAAAGTCCAAAAGTCCAAAAGTCCAAAAGTCCAAAAGTCCAAAAGTCCAAAAGTCCAAAAGTCCAAAAGTCCAAAAGTCCCAAAGTCCAAAAGTCCAAAAGTCCCAAAGTCCCAAAGTCCCAAAGTCCCAAAGTCCCAAAGTCCAAAAGTCCAAAAGTCCAAAAGTCCAAAAGCCCAAAAGTCCAAAAGTCCAAAAGTCCAAAAGTCCAAAAGTCCAAAAGTCCAAAAGTCCAAAAGTCCAAAAGTCCAAAAGTCCCAAAGTCCCAAAGACCCAAAGTACCAAGGTCCCATCCAAAAGTCCAAAAGTCCAAAAGTCCCAAAGTCCTAAAGTCCCAAAGTGCCAAAGTCCCAAAGACCCAAAGTACCAAGGTCCCATCCAAAAGTCCAAAAGTCCAAAAGTTCAAAAGTTCAAAAGTCCCAAAGTCTCAAAGTTCCAAAGTCCCAAAGACCCAAAGTACCAATGTCCCATCCAAAAGTCCAAAAGCCCAAAAGTCCAAAAACCCTTAAATGACATGCTATCCCTGGATAAAGTACTCTTAATTCGAATCCACCGTGGTGGGGAACAGAACAAAGATGGCGCGTAACCAAAAATCGTGACGTGACGTGACGCAAATTTTTTTCCAACGCCGATAAAGAAGTTTCACTTCAAAAAATTCAAGACTTTCAACTTGGCTTAACGACTTACTTTATACCCTCCAGGGTGTTGGGAATACACTCGAGAGCAATGAATCCGGGTCACTTAAAGAATGTTAAAAATCTCGGAAACTAAAAATGATAGGTTAATGCAATAAATTGTATTTAATAGACAATGTAATACTCCTTAAATGAAAGTAAAAAAAATATGAGTCACCATACATTTTATTAACACAAAATTACATAAAGAAAAAACTGCTGATCTCTCCTTAAAACAAAAATAGGAAACATGAAATTTTTGAACTTTATTACGATTTTCTTGAATTTTAATACTTCGTATTGCCTCCTCGTGCTTCCATTACTGCGTTTACGCGGTTTGGCATGCTGTACACCAAGTTCCTTATACGATTTTGGGGAATATTCTCCCATTCCTCTGTGAGAGCAATTTTGAGCTCACGAAGCGTGATTGGGGGAGGGTTTCGTTGTTTTACGCATCTGCCTAGCTCGTCCCAAGCATGCTCGATCGGGTTGATATCCAGGCTGCGCGCTGGCCACTCCATACGAGTAATGTTCATCTCTTGAAGGTAGTCATTCACAATCCTACCTGTATGAGGTCGGGCATTGTCATGCATAAATATAGCATCCTCACCTAAATTGACCATAAATGGACCAACGTGATCATTGAGGATTTCTTCCACATATCTTACGCTAGTTAAAGAGCCGTTTTCTATGATCACCAGCTCTGTGCGACTTTCAGAAGAAATTCCGGCCCACACAAGTACAGACCCACCACCGTAGGCTACTTTTTCTTCGATGCATGCTTGCTTGAATCTTTCCCCTGGTCTTCGATACACTCTGTGTCTTCCATCGTGCTTGTAGAGCATAAATTTTGATTCGTCGGAGAACATAACTTTTGACCAATCTTCAATACTCCAATTTACGTGGCTCTGGGCATACCTTAGTCTCGAAATACGATGCCCACGCTCCAGTTTAGGGCCGTTTGCAGGTCTAAGGGGTTTTAAGTTAGATTCAGCAAGCCGACGTCTTACTGTCCATGCACTTGGGTTACTTCCTCCGAGGCGTCGAAACTGATTGGTGAGTTCAGTTCCTGTGAGAAAGCGATTTCGAAGCATGGTGTTCACCAAGTATCGGTCTTCTCGTGCTGTGGTACACCTGGTTCTGCCCGTTCCTGGTCTGCGTAGGTTACAACCAGTTTCTTCGTAACGTCGGAGAACTCTTTGTACTGTTGACAGCGACACACCGACAGTCCTGGCTGTATCGCGCTGACTCCGGCCGGTTTCCAGCATTGTAAGTATTCTGGTGCATTCTTCAGGCGTAAGCGACATAATTTCAGCTTGATTAATGAATATAGAGCACTATCAACATGGTTTATGTACCCACATAAATGACAGATTACAAACAAAAGCAACACCAAATGCTGTAATTTCGTAGTTCCATCTTCGAAAGTGGCCCTTTTTCAAATTTGATTTTTTTATGATATAACTTTACAATAACTAAGAAGTTTTAATACCTTCATTTAAGGAGTATTACATTGTCTATTAAATACAATTTATTGCATTAACCTAGCATTTTTAGTTTCCGAGATTTTTAGGATTCTTTAAGTGACCCGGATTCATTGCTCTCGAGTGTATTATAACGCCTTCACAATACGACATTAAGTCGACGTACAATTCGCCTTCACATGAGGCAATCTCAATACCGCTCGGCTTCAGGAAAAGACGAAAATCTTTGCATACCAATAAAGAATATAGATTCTATCTTCACATATTCTATTGCTATACAGATAGACCGGCCATCTCAATGAGATACGTCATCGTATATCATTCGAGTTATTCTCGAGCCATGGAAGTGAAAATACTGATATCATGAAATAAAATTACATTAGGTATGGTATGTATATCACAGCATTTTTTTCTCTTCTCTAATAAAAGCTGCTATAATTCTTTTATAAATACAAGACTGCTTCGGTGGTTCGTTCGGTAGTGTAATCGCCTGCCGCGCTGAGGTCCTGGGTTCGATTTCCGGTCGGTCCCGGTCTTAAATATTTGTGTGATCCACAAATGTTTGTTTTGGAGTTTAGGTGTTTTCTAAGTATGTTATGTATACGTATGACTGTCAGTCGTCCTGATTCCATAGCACGAGCTTATATTTAGCATGATTTGGGCTAAATGATGTAGTGTGAGAATATTCAACAATATTTATTATTAATTTTCAAGAGCGTGTGGCATATTGTTGCATAAATATCTACGTTCCGCAAGAGATCTACACACTTATCAATGATATACCCACTGACCACACATCTCACTTAGCAATGATTCCTGCAATAAATAGATCATTTCAAGTCAGAAAAGCCTCGACGTTTAATGTAGGACGTATTTATATTAATCCGCCCTGCCCCACATTGAACGTCTGAAAACTGTCCACCGAGAGGACGCCTAGGTAATAATCCTACACCGTCACTGGCGGTGCGCATCTATCAACACGCATTAACACGTCACGATGGGACAGAGGCCGAATGCTCCGGTCTACCGTATGAAGCCGGCCAGGCTTAGCCGTGGTCCTCAAGTTGACTTTAGTCATACAATTTTTAGGGTAAGCATGAGCATATTGTAAATTTTAACAAAGGTTTTTTGTGAAGATACAAGGGGACGCTAAGGATTTCATTGTGTGGTTATCTTAGAAAACAGACAGGGATAGATAATAAACTATCTGCTGTTACATTATTATAATGAAAAATATTGTTAGAAAATGTGGCCGATTCTGAGACTAGATGGCGCTTATCCCAGCATAGTCAAGAACACTATTTCATTGTATAATTTACATGATATCTATTTTATGTGTTTTGTGTTTATATCAAACCCTAAAATTATTAATTGTAATTGTACATAATTGCTCAGTTAGTTTTGCATAATAAAGGTAATTAAATAGTATTGTTTAATTAGCAGTTTTTGGGGGAGAATGTATAAAATGTCTGGTAAGAATATTGTGAGCTCTCTTCATACTGAGCGCTTAGCTAGGGTGTAACGTTGCTCAAATAAATGCAGATGCAAAAGTTATATTTACAAGTTTTATTTAATTTCCGAAGTGTACCTATTTAACAATATCTATAAATTGCATGCTGTAAAACGGTTAAATATGTGGAATCTATTTGATGCAATAATATAAATGAAATATTTCAAGCCATTTGTAAGATCTTGACAGGACTAACTATACAGTGAAATGCTTAAAACAGTACTCATTTACAGAACACTAAGCAAGTGAGGCTACAATTTTAGTTAACTGACCAGGGTCGGTTAGCGTCGATGATCGTGTCCTGGGGTATCCTTCTGAGGGCTTACCTGGGGCTCCCAACCGTAGGCTGTTGGGCAGGATAGGTACGTGAGGTTTTTGGTCGGTAGGATTCCTGCATTGCTTCCATGAGGATTTTCCTCACGTAAAAATAAAGTCTATGAGCGTTTCTCTCTCGTAAAAGGCATACATTTCTTTATTTACATATACATACATACATATGGTCACGCCTTTATCCCTGAAGGGGTAGGCAGAGGCATATCATATGCCCACATTTCACCATTTTAGAATTCGTCCCACGTAATAGGTCCATTAACAGAAAATTATTTTCGGCAGTTAATACATGAGTGGGAAAGGAAAATGTTCAACTTATTAACACGAGGAGTGGATCGACCTAACCAATATTTTTATATTTGAACAATAATGTTCCTCCGATGCACACGGTAAATCCTTCAACCAGGCTTAGTGATCAAGCCTGGCGGGCCGAAGCCCAAAGTGGTAAACATCATCATATATCATGAAATAAAATGAAATCCAACAGCATTAAATCAGTCTACAAATGATGAGTACTGTTCTTTTGATAGTCACATAAAACGAGTTTTCTGGGAGCATTCAATAAAATTGTCTTAGAGTTTCTCGATGAAACTACGTTCCGCACCAAAGTATTTCTACTCAGCCACATTAAAATAAAATAGGTTACCATAGGCTCTCGTAACCACAACCGCGGTTACCTATTTACCACTGTAATGGCCAAGTTTCAGAATTTATTGGCCGTGTAGTGAACTCGCGTAGATTCGACGAAGTTTGCACATGTAGTACGTACGTAATTGCACGAATTTGGCTGCAGATTTATTGAAATTGCGCTGTAAAATGTCGAGTCGTGTTTGCGGGGAAATAATAGACTTTAGGATGTTTTCAGGATAGTACCTACTTCTATGTTATATTCCAAATAAATTCGAATAATTTGGTAATTTACTAATAGTCAGTACCATGCTGTGATCACGGCTGTGAATTACTTACCAGTGTTAATTTAGTTCAAATATATAATGAAAACTTAGTTGTAGAAATTCGAATGACCACTTTTAATACAGTCCACGAGACTATTGTTTCGTGAACAGAAGAGTTTTATTTACTTTTCAAAATAGCTATTAATGTTAATAAACAGTTGGAAAGAAAATATTTCGTGAAGCATGACATTGTGTTAAATTTTGAGAAGGTGCTATTTTTATAAACCTCTTACCCGTTAGTAAAGAAAACTCTTAAATAAACTTTTATTTAAGAGTAATAAGTTAAATCCTCAGTTAAACGACAAGCAAAAAAAATAAGTGACTGAATCTCGAATGTCGACGGTTATAAAAATGGTACCCAAAGTAATTACAGCTGGACGGAATTAATACGAAACATGGCGATACAAACTGCGAGACACAAAATTACTTTTGTTTGAATCAAAACTTTTCAAAACGAATTCACGGAGCTTTTTTTTAATGTGTTTGAATTCAAGTAAGCTGTTTTGTTACTGAGGAAGATATTAACGTAGCCACCATGGTTAAAATCATACTCGTAAATTGCATTTATTTTTAAAGGTTGTGGCTTTAATATCGTGGTTAATTACTTTTTTACTCGCGTTATGTTTTGGAACGCCCGTTAAGGTAGTTCAAAAATTCTTTTCGAGCGGGTATACGTCGAAGATAAAATTTAGGAATAACTAAAACACGGGTTAATTTTTTTTGAAGAGTAGGTATTTCTCTTGTGTGCTGAATAGAAGAAGAAGCGCTCGTGGCCCCGCGGAGTCAGAGTTCTGTAAACGATCACTGCAGTAAGCAACAGTCCTTGGATGGTTGACCATGACCATCCATGTGACCACTTTGTGACATTTATTTCGTGCGCTTCCGTGCTTCGGAAGGCACGTTGAGCTGGTTGGTCCCGGTTCTCAGTAAAATGACAGTCGTTTAGCCAAGTTGAGGGCCTTGTCGAATTGAAAAATTTCAACAGCAGTCAGTCACAAACTGCGCCTGTCCATCTCAACGAGGCAAAACAGCTCACTACCTATTAGGTACATGGAACAAATGCTAAAAAGGTGAAATGTGGGCATATAATATGCCTCTGCCTACCCTGCGGGAATAAAGGCGTTACCATAATATGTTGTGGTTGTATGTGTGCTGAATAAGAAAACAATAGTTTAAAGTTTTACTTAAGTACCAGCACACACCCATCCCAACATCCATCAGGGATTAAATTTCACAATATCCTTTCATAATGGAACTGAAACTATTGTCCAAACTTCATGTTTTAACTTCATTGGTTTCGGCTGGGCAGTCATATCTAACAGTCACAGTCGTTTTTAAGTATATTCCCTGCAAAACTACTAATTATTTTGGTATGTTTCCCAACATTCTTCAGATCACCATTTCAATCAATCAATGGGACATTCTTCGACACAACGCCAGCTAGCCAAAATAAAGTTAATATTATTGATACTGTTGATTGAAGGCACTTGATGGAACTTGCTACACATGATTTTTGATAATACCAAACCGGTTTCGCCTTTCGGCATTCTCAAAGGCTGTTTACTTATTTAGGTCATAATTACACTTCTAACGCATAAACAATGGCAATTATTTTGATGTAGGTATATCAACAGGCAAGGTTGCCAGTTTTTTAAATTTACCCCAAAAATTAGGGAGAATACTAAGAATCAAATTTTTGAAAATTAAATCCTTTCAATGCATATTTATAATAGTTTACAAATTTCAGGCGAAACCGGTTAAGTATTACGAGTAGGTATTATAATAAATATTGTGGAACACGTGAAGTTTTCAATAAGTAAAGTAAATATAACCAATCTAATCAGTCTATAGGAAATCACTCCTGGACGTGGGCCTCTCCCAAATTAACGCCACAATCCACGGTCCTGCGTCTTCCGCATCCAGTCGTTGCCTGCAACCTTTTCTAGATTGTCATCTCGATTGACTGAAAAACGCTCTTCATTATGTCTGAGTAGTTTTCAAGACTAGATGAGTCAGTGAACCTCGTGTACCATTATTATCTTATGTTTATATGAGAGGTCTGATGATATTTTACAGTATCGAGCACATTATCTATGAACCATGCATAAACTAAACTTGAAGCAAATAGATTATGCTAAATTATGGGCTGATCATGGCGAATGAGATTAGAGTAAACTTAATATTTTGATATATGATGAAGTCGGATGGGTTTTAGGGTGCCGCTCTTAGTGCCTTTTAGCCGTACAATTTCACATTTTCCAAACTAAAAATACCTTCAGCAGACTAAACTGTATTCCATCGAATATAGTCATAGATGCTGGTGGTTACTTTTAAATACCGTCTTTTTCCTGATTTATTTCTAAGTCCAGTTCCTAGTCATGGATATTTGGTTAATCAAACCACGTATTAGTTACAATTGAGTTCTCTCTCTCTCTCAAATCATGTACACTGTCGCTAATGAATTTTAAGAACATGTTTATACCTAAAGAAAGCACAAACATAATTAATTAGACACAAATAAGAATGAACCATCACAGATAGGCACTCGCTTCCAATGATGTAACCAGAGGAAATTATGAAACTTTTACGATAATGCAACGTATATTCGTATACATCCTGGCCCTTTTCTGTCACTCATCCTTTGGGGCACACTAATTCTTGAAAGATTCTGTCTATATGACAAATTAGATTAACTTTATAATATCGATTCAATATCGCTCCTCAGTATCCCCTACAATCTGTCGAGCGTGTTCAGTTTGCTATCGTAAATTAGTTTGCAATGGCCGTCCACTGTCAAAATAAATGAGTTTGCCAGATGTGTATCAGCTAATTTACTAATCGCTATTATAATAAACAAATCAATATAGAAACGCTAGCCCCGCGGACTCTGTTCTGTCAATGATCACAACGTTAAGTATTAACGCTATCGCTGGTTCTCAGATGGGTAACCATACATACATGCATATAGTCACGACTTTATCCCCGAAGGTTTAGGCAGAGACATAGTATACGCCCACATTTCAACTTATACTTTTATATCCCACGTAATAGGTGGTAAGCCTATTGCCGTATTGAAATGGTCAGGCGCAGTATGTGACAACACATAGTTGAAATTGTTCAAGACGCCCTTGTTGAAGAAGATTCACTATAAGTAATCGTGTCGGCACGTAAATTACGAATGCTACAGCCGGAGGAAATATAGAATAAAATTACTTAGGTACTGTAATAATGTAAAATTTAAGTCTAAATTAGCCTACGTCAACTATACGTCTAGGTTTGGCGCGTCAACTGTCCTGGCCGATGTACTGGGCGTATCAACCCTATGTGTTGACAGATGAAGGTGGGTACGATTACGGGACATGTGAAGTGCAGATAAACCACAAAACAGTCGACATAACAATGAAACTGTTTCATTAATATGATACAAAATTTGACTGTTGAAAATTGTTTTATGTTAATTAACAACACAAGAGCTATTTATAATTACAACCTATCGAATTTTGAAAAGGTATGCAATCAAATCGACCGTTAATAACTGCGGTTTATATTAAATCTTACTAATATTATAAATGCGAAAGTTTGTAAGTGTGGATGTTTGTTACTCTTTCATGCTCTAACGGCTGAGCGGATCTGACTGATATTTGGCACAAGGTAAGATTGTAGTCTGGAATAACACATAGGGCTTTTTATCCCGGGAATAAGTTCCCATGGGAAACGGGAACGGGAAAAATCTTTTACGCGGGCGAAGCTGCGGGCATCAGCTAGTTTCTCCATATAGAAATTCACTGCTGCAAAGTTATATTTCTCGATTAATTTTCATACTGGAAATAATTATTTTCATATCATATTGCACCAGTAAGACTTCAGTGGGCTTGTGTACAGAAAATTTAATATAAATACTTGTCTGAATTATAAACACCTTATTTTCCTTACATTCTACCTTTGTCTGAATAAAGTAAAATCAATCCTCAATTTAGTTGTCAAATTCCAGAATTATTCTCTAAATTTGTATTTAATGACAGTTATTCATTAAATTAAAAAGTAATATCAGAAAAATGAATAATTCAAAATAATGTTGCAATCTATATTGAGCAAGGTTTTCTAACTTAATTTGTAGTCGTAAGAAAAAATGCTTTGACTTTTTTATTTTTATGAATTGTTAAATTGTCGTCAAAGGAATTTTATAATAAAAGTAATATTCATCTATCTTCTTCAGCTATTTCAATAAGACGTCGTACAAAAGACAATTTCATACAAATATAAGGTTGTTTCACAGTGAGCCAGCGGCCGCCGTTCGGTCCGCGCGTGTTATCGCACCCCGTATGCGCCGCGAGTTAACCGACAATTAATTATTATTGTGACGAAGTATTCATCATAAAGCCGTTGAAGGGTGCTCCTGGGCACAGGAGCACCTCACACCACCATGGATAACCAAACCCCCGAAGTAAGCTACGCCAAAGTTACCTCCAAATTTTCACACCCAACGAAGGAACAAGCCATAGTTATGGATTCTATAGATGGTCTCGTTATACGAGACTATTTACTATCGCTATCCACAGTCACCAAACCGTCTTCAATACGTTTCATCTCACGCATAGCGAACTCCAGAATATGTGTCTACATGGACTCAAAGCAAACAGCAGATGAACTTACCGACACAGTGAAAAAAATCAAAGTCCAGGACCATCTACTTGAAATCCGGCCATTGATCACCAGAAACAAAAGGATTGTTTTATCGAACGTATGCCCAATCATTCCAAATGATGTGATTGAGGAAAAATTTAACCAGATGAATGTGAAGATTTTATCGCCAATTACGTTCATGAAGGTAGGTGTTCCTGACCCTGGGTTTTCACATATTATGAGTTTTCGACGCCAACTATATGTATCCCCAGAGGACGAAAAAATTCTGCCAGAATCAATGCAAATTAATTTCGATGACACCAACTACTGGGTATACATTACAAATGAATCAATGAAATGTTTTGTATGCAATGGAATGGGTCATTCTGCAAAATATTGCCCACAAAATAAAATTCCAAATTTCGCATCTTTACCAAATAATTCACAAATAAGCGCTGATAGCTCAAATTATCCTACAATGGAATTCGACAAACCGCAAACTCCAAGCATTCACCGTCCACACAATAAATCCGAACACAATAAAGGCATTAAACGATTTCTTTCAAGTACCACATCCGACCAATCAAAACTAGATCAGATTCACACCGAGTATAATATAGACGAAAGCCCACCAGTTAGTGACTACGTTGAGGACACCGATAGTAACTACTCCGCTGAAGAAGAACCGTCTAAGATTAAGCCCGCGAAAAAAAAATCAAAAACCATGGATAATAGATCAGAAGAACAGGTTTGGAATGATATTAAAACGGAAATAAAAGAATCCCAGCAGCTCCTTCCCTTAACATTGGATCAATTCATCAGCCTCTTAGACAAAGCCCGCAATAAACAAAATATTCAAGAAATAATCAACGACTACACAGAAAATATTGACGAATTAATTGACATGTGCCTACTCCTTCACCCCAAGATGAACAAAAACCTGAAAAATAGATGTGCTAGATTTGCTAGAAAACTCCAAGACATAAAAACTACGAATACCACATAATACATATCCTTTTCATATTTAGCTATATATTTAAGTTACATTTATTATAAGCAATTATTATGGAAATCATTCAGTGGAATGTAAACGGATTTCATTCTAGATATGAACATATACAACTTTTACTAAATGAGATTAATCCTTTATGTTTTTGTATACAAGAAACTAACTTTAAAAATAATTATTGTGCTGAGTTAAAAAATTATGACAACTTTTATAAAAACCGCTCACATGGCAGTATAGCCAGTGGAGGGGTAGCCATTTACATTAAATCTCATACACTCCCAGAATTAATTAATATTAATAGCCCATTGGAAGTAATTGTGATTAGAATAAAATTCCCACTGACTATTACACTATGCAACATATATTTACCCAACAGCTGTTCCTTTACTGAAAATGACTTGAATTCTTTAGTACGACAGCTCCCAACGCCCTTTATTATAATGGGAGATTTTAACGGACATTACTTTTATTGGGGCTCAAATCATTGTGATCCTAGAGGTAAGGTAATTGCTAATTGGATGGACGGTGACGATAATTTTATCCTACTGAATTCTCAACAACCAACACATTTTAATAGTAGAAACGGCAGCACCAGCAATATCGATTTATCTTTTGCTTCACGAAGTATATCAACTTATTTCGACTGGAATGCATTAGAAGATCTTTATGATAGCGACCACTATCCTATTATTATTACGTCTCAAATAGAACTTGGTTCAACCTTGCACAACTCCCCACAATTTTGGAAATATCAGAAGGCGAATTGGCCTAACTTTCAACTCGAAATAGAATGTAAAATTAATCAATTAGAAAAACTAGACGTGTCAAGTAAACTGTGTATAAATAATTTAGTAGACGAATTTAATAAAATAATAAATCAGTTCCGCCGAAAAAAATATACCAAAAACCACAGGAAAATTAAAAAAGAAGCAAGTTCCATGGTGGACCGAAGAATGTGCTGTGTCTCTGAAGGAAACTAAAAAAGCATATAGAAAGTTTATGAAGGAAAAAAGAAAAAACCAAAACAACGATCATCCTAACCAAGAACAAGAATTATTGAAAATAGAATATCGAAAAAAAAGAGCCAAAACTAGAAGACTATTCAAAGAAAACAGAAAAGCAAGTTGGGAAAATTTCATTACATCAATAAATAGTTATATACCCTTAAGAACTGTATGGCAAAAAATTAACTCTATAAAGGGATATACAAGGAAGAAACAAACAATAATTCTAAAAAATAATGAAGGAACTCTAAGCGGCAATCCTAAAATAAATGCCGATATACTAGCAAAATGTTTTGTAGAAAACTCTAGTTCCAGTAATTACAACCAAGACTTTTTGGGATACAAAAACCAAACAGAAAGGACTAATGATGTAAAAAATCATCTGCAAGACAATAGTAACTTAATTAACGAAAACATTACCCTACATGAACTTGATCTCGTTATACAACATCTGGGTTCATCAAGCCCGGGTCCTGACAATATATCGAATACTATGATCATAAAACTTCCCCGCTTGGCCCTTGAACGTCTTCTAGACATCTATAACTACATCTGGTCGAATCAAGTTTTCCCTGATCAGTGGAGGGAGGCTATTGTTATACCGATCTTAAAACCTGGCAAAATTCCTACATTGCCATCAAACTATAGACCTATTTCTCTTACTTGTAACCTTTGCAAATTGTTAGAAAAAATTATAAGTAATAGATTGAGATGGCATTTGGAAAAAAAAACTATTGATATCGACATTTCAGTTCGGATTTAGGCAGTTCAGGTCAACATTAGATTATTTATCATACTTGGAAAACGAAATAAAAACTTCCTTTGCAAATAAAAATAAACTTGTGGTAGTTGCTCTGGATTTGGAAAAAGCCTACGAAATGGTGTGGAAACACAGAGTCATATTACTTTTAGAACAATATAACTTAAAAGGCAATCTCCTTGCTTTTGTTATAAACTTCTTAGCTAATAGAACTATACAGGTAAAGATTAATAACATCTTATCGGACTCACTTCAAACAGAGAACGGACTGCCACAAGGATCAGTTTTGAGTGTTATTCTCTTTCTTGTATCGATTAACAATATTCTAGAAGTTATAGAGAGACCGGTGAAGGGATATTTATTCGCAGATGATTTGACAATAATATGTAGCGGTAATAGTATAAAACCTACTGAAAAACTCTTGCAAAATACCTTGGATAAATTAAGTGAATGGTGTAGACATACCGGATTCAAATTTTCAGAAACAAAAACTGAGACTATGGTGCTATCCAATAACAAATATAAAGACACAATTAACTTCAAAATTAATAATCATAAAGTTAAAGAAGTACGTCAACTTAAAATTCTAGGTTTAACTTTTGATCCAAAAATGAACTGGGTCTTACACATAAAAAAATTGAAATCTGAATGTTATAGTCGAATGAATGTCATTAAAAATTTATCATCTACAAATTGGGGTTCAGACAGTAAATGTATTAAAAACACTTACAAAGCACTCATTCGCCAAAAATTAGATTACGGTTCTATTATATATGATGCTGCTTCCCCTGCTATTTTAAGACTTCTGGAAAGTATTCATAATACCTGCTTAAGACTAAGTTTAGGAGCCTTCAAAACTAGCCCAATTAACAGCATTCTAGTTGAGGCTGACGACATGCCTCTAACCTTAAGAAGAAAAGAATTGTGCATAGCATATGCCATCAAACATAAAGCTAACAATAAGGACTCATTCATGTTCAAACCCCCGGCGCCGTCTGATATTGAGTACCAACTAAGAACTACCCTTTCTTTTCCATTAAGATTGAGAGTCAAAAAGTATCTAAAAGAATTAGATTTGAAACTACCTCCGGTTTTTGAGCGTAATATTACCCAAACCCCTCCATGGATTAAATTAGAACTCCCAATTAATTTGGATTTAGCTTACAATAATCCCAGAAACACTACCCCTGATTATATCTATAAAAACCTGTTTTATGAAATCACAGATAAAATACCAGAATTCAAACAATATTACACTGATGGGTCTGTTGTTGATTGTAAAACTGGGTGTGCTATTGTATCTGAAAACAAAATTTATAAATTCAGACTACAGGATTACTCATCTATTTTTACATGTGAAGCGGTTGCTATCCTAAAATGTCTAGAAATAATTAGTCAAGACCCAAGAGAAAAACGACATGCAATCTTTTCTGATTCAATGTCATCTCTTATGGCAATCTCAAATGTGGTCAATAAGGATCCACTTATAAATTTATTAAAAGAAGAATTAATAAACCTAACCAATAATAATTACATTATAAAATTATACTGGATACCTAGCCACCAAGGCATTCCCGGGAACGAGAAAGCGGACGCCGAAGCTAAAGAAGCTACGAGAGGAGAACAGTGCAATTACATTACTGCTAGCATTCAAGACCTAAAAAAATATATTAAAACTAGTGTAAAAACTCTCTGGAATAACTGTTGGGTAACAAATAATAATAGTAAATTATACGAGATAAGACAATCAGTTTTTGAAAAAAATAAAACTACCTGCAATAATAGGAAAGACCAGATAGTATTAAATAGGTTAAGAATAGGACACAGCAATGTAACTCACATCCACCTTATTACTAAGGCCAATAAAAATAAATGTACAAGGTGTGACATGGACTTATCCATTAAACATTTACTTGTTGAATGTTCAATGTACAACACAGAAAGACTGATTGTTAACCTACCGAAATCTTTAAAAGAATGTTTATACCTTAAAACAGAAGTAACTATAGAATATCTTAAGCTAATTAATTACTATAAGTTGATATAATGTATATAAACAGAGGTCGCTAATGACCTAGATGTTTCAGCGACCTTAAATAAATAAATGAAAAAAAAAAAAAAAAAAAAGGTTGTTTCACAGTTTAAACATGCCCCCATTTTGTCGTTTGCATGCTCTTGTCACTGAACCCTTAATACGCATACAGCCAACCGGAAAATCCGACATTTTCCTACACATTGTGGTAGACGACATTTTTCACTTACCTATTCTGCAAATTTTCGTTTGTTTCGAAAGTACGCCTGTATTTTGTACAACGGGCATCTCTATCCAACAACTTATTTTTACGATTCAAAATTGTTGCTCTGCTTATTTGGTAAATATAAGATACTACCGGACTTCACGCGGTTTCACCCGAGTAGTTCCCGGAATACGGGAATAAAATATATACAGTCTATGTTCACCGCAAAGAGTGTAGCTTCCCAACAGTGAAAGAATTTTTCAAATCGGTCCAGTAGTTATATATATACCTAAAAACAAGACCGCTTTAATGAATAGTAGTTTTGTATGTATAACACCGCGAATTTACAATAAATTGCCAAAAAAAATTATGGAAATAGCAGAGCTGCATACATTTAAAAAGGAAATTTAGATTATTATGCTAAGTAAATGTTACTAAACCATAAACGATTATTTAAACGACAAATTATTAGAGTTTAAATAAATTTCTATCTTGGCGTTGACATTATAATTCATTAAATATAAATCTTATATATAAAATTCTCGTGTCACAGTTTTCGTTGCCATATTCCTCCGTAACGGCTTGACCGATTTTCATGAAATTTTGTGAGCATATTGAGTAGGTCTGAGAATCGGCCAACATCTATTTTTCATACCCCTGTGACCGGGAAAAACATTGCACGCGGGCGGAGCCGCGGGCGTCAGCTAGTATATTATAAATTGACTAAATATGTTGCATGAAAATGATTATTAAGATACTTAAACATTGACATAATACCTAATATATAATGTGGAATGTTGTCATATTTGACTACAGGTAATCATACAATGTATTCTTGATTTCGTTGTTAATGTCATAAGATATGATTGCATGCCAATCTGGCTGAAATATGGTGATACCAAAATCATAAATTGTTATATCATTGTAACTACCCATATATCGCAATAAATGAAATTGAATTGAATTGAAGTTCCGGAGCCTATTCGTTAGAAAAAAAAACAAACAAAAAAACGAAAAAAAAAACAAATCTTTCCTCTTTATAATATTAGTATAGATATGTTACGCACTAAATTGAGTGTGTCGAGAAATAAGTAAGAAAAAAGTTCTTTAGTGTGGCTAAAAAACTTTTTTCTTCCTTGAAAAATGAGGCCGACAGTTCCCTTGATAATACAGGGCGCGCGATTTTATAAACAGTTAAAGTAGCCAATAAATTTTGCCATTCATACCCCTTTTACGATTCAAGACATTTTAGGTTAGTTAATATGCCTCCACTCGCGTTGCGGGTCGTTACTCCTGAGAGCAAAATACCCCACTGCCACTTTAGTTGGGCAATTCTTTTGCCTATGACTGTAACCCGGGTGAACCTTCATATTTCCTGGTTGCGAATGTGGTCATGAAGTGACACTCCAAGCATGGCCGTCTGAGTGACAGTGATAGAATTTTTCAAATCGGTGCAGTTGTTTCGGAGCCAAATCGATACAAATGAACAATCAAAATCTTTCCTCATTATAATATTTGTATAGAACTGTTCATATTCACTTATTTCGAATTTTATGAATTAGCCGAAAACTTTCACGATTTTTCACAGTTTTCGGACCAAGTATTATTTTTAATTAGTTGGTTGAAAATATCACAATGGAGCGCATCTTTTTATCAGTGAAATGCACAAGAATGAATAACTAGAACAAAATGAAAGGAAGTAAGTAATTATGTGACTATTATTTTGTTTTAATGAGTCAATTTTGTAACTTATGTAATGGAAAATTAAAGCTTGTTAAAAGTGTAACTTCAGAACGCGTTTTTAGGTGGCTCATGGATGCTATGCCGGATTCCTTCGACTCTAACCACAAGCTGCTCTAGGAAGTACTTGGAAAGATGTCCTAGGTCCCCGTAGGTCGAGAAGAGATATTTTCTTAGAAGTAATTCTTCAAGATGACCAAGATCCGTTATGATTGTAAAAATGTACCTTTTCTACGATTCGGCCTTACAAAAAAACCGGCAAAGTGCGAGTCGGACTCGCACATGAAGGGTTCCGTAGCAGCAAGTACCATAGCATAAAGGTTCTTGTAGTTCGTTGTGACTTTAATTGATGTTTTAACACCTTCGCTGTAGTAGTGATTTTTCGATGCGAAAATTGCGGTTTATGACGTTTTAAAAAAAACTACTTTCCAGATCTCGTTCAAACCAATTTTTCGTTGGTAGTTATTATAGCAATGTACATTATATATTTTTTTAGATTTATTATCCTCTTAGTTTAGAAGTTAGAGGGGGGAGACTCACATTTTTTCAACTTTAGAAGTGTCTCTTACGCAAACTATTCAGTTTAGAGAAAAATGATGTTAGAAACCTCAATAGCATTTTGAAATCCTATTTATAGATACCCCACACGTATGGGTTTGATGAAAAAAAAATTGTTGAGTTTCAGCTCTATGTATTTTTACCCCAAAAGTTAATGCTTTTTTTCTAGTTTTATATAAAAATATTAATGTGGTTCACAGAATACATCTACTTACCAAGTTTGAAAAAAATGGCTGTAACATACGGACGGACAGACAGACAGACATGACGAATCTATAAGGGTTCCGTTTTTTGCCATTCGGCTAAGGAACCCTAAAAATGTCGCTGCATTTCATTTAGGGATCCCTTGGTCTGTGCCTTAACACAAAGCACCGTCAAGAATGACGTAGAAATAAATTTACACTAGCTGACCAAAATTAGCTCGGAAATGCTGCTTCGTAACTACGAAAGGAATAACATAACTATGTTATTCCTTGCGCTCCACCCAAAATATTTGAGTTTGTGCCTTATCAACATTCGGCGTTAAATTTAAGTTTTGTCTAAAACAGCTTTATTTTTCACTTATACTCTTTCCGCGCTGCCACGTCAAGCTCTTTCATGATTATTTAATGCCCTCACAGCTCCACGTAGAACCTTAGAAAGCCCGGGTGGTGTAAATAAAGTGGGTAGTACAACTTAGTCCGGATAAAGACGAACGTGTCAAGCGCGCACCGGATTATAGTACGCTGTCGGAGGGAGAACCGCAGTGTAAGTTATAAAATGAAGCGATTATTATTCAAGTTAGCTAATAAAGGTCCAATAAACTGTTGAAGTTGTTAAGTTTTTGGTCATTATTTGCCAAAGTATAAAAATAAAATATCAGACTAAGCTAAAATTTGCCGTCCAGCGCGGAAATACGGAGAGCGTTTTGAGCACCTTTGCACCGAGTACGACCGGGGTGGGTTATTAAGCTAACAATTTCTGTTAGTTTTACTTTGTTTTAAATGTGACATTTGTGTGTATGAATTTTGACTTCATATAATATAATTTAATAATTTAAAAAATAACTAAAATTAACTCACTTTGTAAAACCATTTTTACCTACTATCTTATGGAGCATAAAATAATGATAAAGTTTTACGTTACCTACTGACAGTTATTTTATTGAGAATGACAACTATGATGCTAACGGCTTCGTCCGCGTGAAATTTGGTACCCGTATCCGCTTCCCGTGGGAACATATTCCCGGGACGAAAATTTGTTATTTCAGACTATAAGCTATCTCTGTACCAAGTTTCAGCCCGAGCGTGATTGAGTAACAAACATCGAAACATCCAAACAACCAAACATCTTCACAAAATTTATAATTAGTAGGATATACTTGATAGCCTCTATAATCTATACTTTTAAATATTCATTGTAAACTATACAAGTTTCCTACAAATCCACAAAAAGTTCTGTCGCTACCGGTTATCGCTTGTACCAGTCGTCAATAGAGACAGTGGATTACCAACATCCTCACACATGTACCAGCTAGTGAGACAAAATGCTCATTGAATTTCATAAGCTAGGATTGCGACGAACCGGACGTGACGTACTACTTTTATCTATAACATTCTATCTTGGCACATTGTTCTTTGCGTGGTGTTTTGTTCATGTATGTGTGTTTGTGTGTAGTGTATTTGAATTACAAAGTTTGATGAAATAATTTTTCAATTATATCTATAAATTTTCAGTTAACACTACTTTTTATTGCCATAACCCGAAAAAATCTAAATTCTAAATCTAATCTTAAATATTGCCTTAACAGTGTATGATTACCATGTAGTTCCAGAACATAATGCTTTTCCAATGTAAATTTTTACTTGTCTTAAATTATTTAATTGATGTAGCATTTTTCACTCATATGCGTTTTTGGATTTCTCAGTTATTCTCTCATATAAAATATCCAGGTAAATAGGGCTCAGTGAGACTTCTATGGCAATCTTACTGACACAATATGTTGAATATCAACGTAGTAGTCAATATGTTGAATCCGTGCTAAGGTATGGATTGCTTATATGGGGTAATGGAACCGATGTAGATAAGGCATTTGTTGCACAAAAGCGGTGCATAAGATCTTTATGTAACATTGCTCCAGATGTGTCATGTAAACCATATTTTAAAAAGCTGAAGCTCCTTACACTACCTTGCCTATATATACTTGAGGTAAATAAGTTTGTGAAACAACATACTTCAGCATTTAAGCGGTTAAAGGATATTACAATACGTACTAATATGAGAAACCCAGAAAGACTAGTATTGGATGTCATACCTAAAACGACCAGAATGCTCAAAAACAGTCACTCAATGTGCGTAAAGATTTTTAATAAAACTCCCAAACACTTGAAAGCTCTTCCGTTGAACAAATGTATTTCGGCTTTGGGTGAGTGGTTAATGGATAAGGTGTTTTATTCAATTGACGAATTTTTGAATGAATGAATTGGTTTATTTTAATTTAAATGTATTTTAATTTGTTAAAAAAATGAGTTAAATTAATTGATTACGAAACATGTTGTGAAGAACTTGTATGTCCTAAATTTATTACAATATTGATTAGTGTTGTTAAGTAATTTTAGTTCAATTGTACAAAATTTGCATGCTGTTTAATTATGGCTAAGTGGGCTTGCGCTGTTAACATAAATAATTCTAGTAAATTATGTAACACATTATGTATCACCCCATTTAAGGCAAATAAAGAATTATGAATTATGAACACTTATTGAAAGCCTATGCTTTCAAAACCTAGAGTACCTACCTACCTATTATCACATCATCTTCCTCAGTTTTATATTTCTTAAACATGCTAACAATACATTTTTGCAAAGTCCTCAAGATTAAAGAAGATTAATTTCTTTTAATTCTGTAGAACTTTTTGGACACACTTTTCAAAAGTAAACAAACATCGTGCAATCATAATTTGTAAAGATTACACCGGCCGGGTGTGAGGAACCCTCCTCCGTGTGTTTGTTATATTTGCCTACCCTACCCCTACCCAGCCTAAGGCAAAGATTACGGTACTGTAGAGAGGAAAGTGTTTTTGCTTCAAGTAAAAACTTTTTAACTGGTTTGGGCAGTAAGCCGCAGCTAAAAATACAAAGTTAAAAGACTTTTATAAACTTAAATAAAATATCTCAGATGGATACTCAAATTTTACTGATTTTTTTACTGTTCTGTGTCTGTCGCTGTGTACGATGTTTTCAACTGTAGAAGCTGTACCTCCCTCAGTTAAGTTATAGGTGCCTGTTGAACCCAAAACCCTACCTTTAGATTTGACTATTATTAGTTATTCATTCAAAAGGTCACTGTAATTTTTTTACTAAAATAATGTATTTTCAAAGAACTGACTCTTTTTTTTAACGTGAGGGAAAATCCTTCACAGATGCTATGCCGGACTCCTACCGACTAAAAAACCTTACGTAAAGCCTACGACTGGGAGCCTTAGGTAAGCCCTTGGAAGGATGGCCCAGAAGAACTGACTCTATGTGTAATAATAATATAAAATTGAGTTGTTACTAAGATATTTTGAAGATCATCAGCTCACTTCCTAGATATGAAGGGATCTCACTACCATCCACAGGTCCTTTTGATGTGAAATTTAATATTCCACTACTACGATGTTATTTCCACGAAATGGCAACCTGAAGCTGTTGCTGCTGTATTAAGTAATCCGCGACATTCCAAAGTTCTTAAAATCCTAAACTTCAATTAATGTCAGTTTCAAATACCTACGCAATTGACTTTTCACTGCGTCGTAGGTCTAGAGGTCTAAATGCGGAACTGCGGATCAAGAGGTCATGGGTTCTAATCTTCCTAGAGATAAAAAATCGTGTGTGTTTCTATGTATGATATAAAAGTATTTAAGTATTAATATACGGAGTCTTATACCCATGACACAAGCAGGTTACTTCTAGCTTACTTTGTGATCAAATAGCGTTGTGTGAAAATGTCCGTAAATATTTGTTTATTTAACTTAATGAAGTAAATGGTTTGACATCTCTGACATTGTTGAGAGTGAATGCTAACAGCCGAGAATTAGGTAAGACTAGGGTGAGATTAAATGCTTCGAATTTCATTTGAATGGAATGAATAAGCGCGTAAAGTATTTATTTACCAGATACCTATCTGATTATTTCTTTAGAAAACGATTCGAGACAATCTGCGAAACATCCAAACAACCAAACATCTTCACAAAATTTATAATTAGTAGGATATACTTGATAGCCTCTATAATCTATACTTTTAAATATTCATTGTAAACTATACAAGTTTCCTACAAATCCACAAAAAGTTCTGTCGCTACCGGTTATCGCTTGTACCAGTCGTCAATAGAGACAGTGGATTACCAACATCCTCACACATGTACCAGCTAGTGAGACAAAATGCTCATTGAATTTCATAAGCTAGGATTGCGACGAACCGGACGTGACGTACTACTTTTATCTATAACATTCTATCTTGGCACATTGTTCTTTGCGTGGTGTTTTGTTCATGTATGTGTGTTTGTGTGTAGTGTATTTGAATTACAAAGTTTGATGAAATAATTTTTCAATTATATCTATAAATTTTCAGTTAACACTACTTTTTATTGCCATAACCCGAAAAAATCTAAATTCTAAATCTAATCTTAAATATTGCCTTAACAGTGTATGATTACCATGTAGTTCCAGAACATAATGCTTTTCCAATGTAAATTTTTACTTGTCTTAAATTATTTAATTGATGTAGCATTTTTCACTCATATGCGTTTTTGGATTTCTCAGTTATTCTCTCATATAAAATATCCAGGTAAATAGGGCTCAGTGAGACTTCTATGGCAATCTTACTGACACAATATGTTGAATATCAACGTAGTAGTCAATATGTTGAATCCGTGCTAAGGTATGGATTGCTTATATGGGGTAATGGAACCGATGTAGATAAGGCATTTGTTGCACAAAAGCGGTGCATAAGATCTTTATGTAACATTGCTCCAGATGTGTCATGTAAACCATATTTTAAAAAGCTGAAGCTCCTTACACTACCTTGCCTATATATACTTGAGGTAAATAAGTTTGTGAAACAACATACTTCAGCATTTAAGCGGTTAAAGGATATTACAATACGTACTAATATGAGAAACCCAGAAAGACTAGTATTGGATGTCATACCTAAAACGACCAGAATGCTCAAAAACAGTCACTCAATGTGCGTAAAGATTTTTAATAAAACTCCCAAACACTTGAAAGCTCTTCCGTTGAACAAATGTATTTCGGCTTTGGGTGAGTGGTTAATGGATAAGGTGTTTTATTCAATTGACGAATTTTTGAATGAATGAATTGGTTTATTTTAATTTAAATGTATTTTAATTTGTTAAAAAAATGAGTTAAATTAATTGATTACGAAACATGTTGTGAAGAACTTGTATGTCCTAAATTTATTACAATATTGATTAGTGTTGTTAAGTAATTTTAGTTCAATTGTACAAAATTTGCATGCTGTTTAATTATGGCTAAGTGGGCTTGCGCTGTTAACATAAATAATTCTAGTAAATTATGTAACACATTATGTATCACCCCATTTAAGGCAAATAAAGAATTATGAATTATGAACACTTATTGAAAGCCTATGCTTTCAAAACCTAGAGTACCTACCTACCTATTATCACATCATCTTCCTCAGTTTTATATTTCTTAAACATGCTAACAATACATTTTTGCAAAGTCCTCAAGATTAAAGAAGATTAATTTCTTTTAATTCTGTAGAACTTTTTGGACACACTTTTCAAAAGTAAACAAACATCGTGCAATCATAATTTGTAAAGATTACACCGGCCGGGTGTGAGGAACCCTCCTCCGTGTGTTTGTTATATTTGCCTACCCTACCCCTACCCAGCCTAAGGCAAAGATTACGGTACTGTAGAGAGGAAAGTGTTTTTGCTTCAAGTAAAAACTTTTTAACTGGTTTGGGCAGTAAGCCGCAGCTAAAAATACAAAGTTAAAAGACTTTTATAAACTTAAATAAAATATCTCAGATGGATACTCAAATTTTACTGATTTTTTTACTGTTCTGTGTCTGTCGCTGTGTACGATGTTTTCAACTGTAGAAGCTGTACCTCCCTCAGTTAAGTTATAGGTGCCTGTTGAACCCAAAACCCTACCTTTAGATTTGACTATTATTAGTTATTCATTCAAAAGGTCACTGTAATTTTTTTACTAAAATAATGTATTTTCAAAGAACTGACTCTTTTTTTTAACGTGAGGGAAAATCCTTCACAGATGCTATGCCGGACTCCTACCGACTAAAAAACCTTACGTAAAGCCTACGACTGGGAGCCTTAGGTAAGCCCTTGGAAGGATGGCCCAGAAGAACTGACTCTATGTGTAATAATAATATAAAATTGAGTTGTTACTAAGATATTTTGAAGATCATCAGCTCACTTCCTAGATATGAAGGGATCTCACTACCATCCACAGGTCCTTTTGATGTGAAATTTAATATTCCACTACTACGATGTTATTTCCACGAAATGGCAACCTGAAGCTGTTGCTGCTGTATTAAGTAATCCGCGACATTCCAAAGTTCTTAAAATCCTAAACTTCAATTAATGTCAGTTTCAAATACCTACGCAATTGACTTTTCACTGCGTCGTAGGTCTAGAGGTCTAAATGCGGAACTGCGGATCAAGAGGTCATGGGTTCTAATCTTCCTAGAGATAAAAAATCGTGTGTGTTTCTATGTATGATATAAAAGTATTTAAGTATTAATATACGGAGTCTTATACCCATGACACAAGCAGGTTACTTCTAGCTTACTTTGTGATCAAATAGCGTTGTGTGAAAATGTCCGTAAATATTTGTTTATTTAACTTAATGAAGTAAATGGTTTGACATCTCTGACATTGTTGAGAGTGAATGCTAACAGCCGAGAATTAGGTAAGACTAGGGTGAGATTAAATGCTTCGAATTTCATTTGAATGGAATGAATAAGCGCGTAAAGTATTTATTTACCAGATACCTATCTGATTATTTCTTTAGAAAACGATTCGAGACAATCTGCGAAGCCAACGTTAATAGAATGGAAATGAAATTATTTGTTTCTGTGAAGTAGAATGCTCAAGTTGTGAAACTTTTGTGCTCAAGTTACAGTGGAGAGATATTATTTTGAGTCTATAATGTTTCTTGGTAATCCTTTAAATCTTGATCAATAACATTCATTGGACTTTGTCTGTGTCAAGGATTAGCTATTGTTACGGTCGGGTTTTACTTTGAGTTTTGCGTATTTTTGGTTTAATTGAAGTAGGTATTTTAAAACATATGTTGGGCTCGGTTGCGTCCCCGTAGAAGCCTATATCCTTCCTAGGGACTCAAACTATCTCTATTCCAAATTTCATCTAAATCGCTTAACCGCCCAAACCGCCGCTGGATTAGGCGTAAAAGTGTAACAGACAGACATACAGACAGAGTTACTTTTGCATTTATATTATTAGAGATTATCTCACAACAGTTTTTAGTATTAATTCGGTTTCCTTACTAAAATATAATAACAAGTGGGAACTTCCTTTATGTCCAGAACCCGCAATAAAACGGTCATGTCAGAATCGCCTCATACTATTCTGCCCACAAAGTACCTACTCTTTTACAGCCAGGGCATTGATTCTCGCCCTTACGACCTGAAACAGAAATTTACGGATGAAATGTGTCTTATTTCACTTTAACCAGTTTTTTCTTTCGTCTTTTTTAGAATTTAGAATCGCCGCCTAATGTGTGGATAGATGGACCTGTCTGAGTAGACAACTCCTAAAGTAATCCCCTACATTTTTTTGAAATTATACGATCAACCAAATTATTCAATATTACAATTCAAATCCCGATATTACAACTAAAACTCAACCTCTTTCTTGAAACTACCGAGCTTAAGTCAGCCTTCTTCGAATATAATACCTGATGTTCCCGTAAATCAAACGTAATAGCCCTAATACTCCCCAATTTGTCTCTGAGCTAGTAACAGTCTGTCGGGCTGCTTTTAACCGACTTATAACAGAATTAGGTTAACTACCGCACAATAACTAACAGTTGGTACTCGTAGCAGTGACTTCTGGGCAAGGACACGACACTCGGTGAATAATCATCTTTTAGTACAGTCTTTGGAAATTGATGAGGTTTTACTGGTTCGAATAAATAGCTTAGATAGTACTTTCTGGGTTGGCAGCGCGAGCGTTGCCAACATTCTCAAGCAACGGTGTCTACTTATCATCTATCAGGAGGACCGTATGCTCATCTGCCGCTTAAGCTGTTTAAAAAACACTTATAATACGAAATATAAGTGTCAAAGTTGCATATTGTTTTATACGACAAACCTTTTGCAACAACCTTTTGACACAATTTGATTGAAAGTGGTCACAAAATCCTATGGAGGTTTTTAGGCCTCTTATTTTACTCTTGCCATTGCTGTTGGCACAAGTAAGAATTGGTTTTTTTTTTATTTAAGAGGTAAATAGGAACGTTTTATTAGTGTTTTGCCAATAAATTATGAATTTGATAAAATACATATTTCTTCTACAAACACAGAAGTTCACAAGCTGATTCTTACACAAAATATAGAAGAACTACGATGTGTCCAGGCATAAATCATTATTATATATTATCATAAATAAATATTCAATGGCGTACCGTATTAAATTTCATCTCGCTGTGTGCTTGGCGAGTTTCCAAAAGCCATGATTACCGGTAAGCAAAGACGTATCAAGTTTTGGATACAATTCACCGCATCCTTACTTACATCAAAGATAATATAATAGTACTAATATTATAAACGGCAAAACTTTGAAAGTAACTATATATAATATTAGATTTTTGTAATGGAGTAGGGGAAAAATGTTCGTCATTGACCCAACTGGCCTCCTCAGAAAATCAGTGCTGCGATCTCGTTGACCAGGAGACAGCAACAAGCTGAGAGAGGGCCATTTTTCGCAGTATGGTGACAGGTCGACATGAATTCACAGTATTAATGTTATTTGTTTAAAATGAATAAAGTCACAATTTCTTTTAAAAAAACACATTTTTGTTGTTGTTGTAGCTTGTGAGTATGAATGTTTGGCTGTTTGTTACTTACTCATGCTCTAACGGATGAACGGATGTGACTGAAACTTGGTAGAGGGATACATATAGTCTGGAGTAACACGTAGTCATGCTAGGTTTTATGCGGATGTGGGAACTCTAAAATAATTCCACGTTGAGGGAACTGCGGGTGCATAAGCTGAAGTATTTATTTTTATTGTTTTGTTTCCTTTCTTACGACCCCTCCGTACAATAACTCGGTAATCGTAAAATCAAAATTGTTCAGGAGAAAAGATTTAGTGATTTTATCAAATAACTTTTTAGTGAGAGGGACTATTGACGTCATTGAGGTATCAAATGAAAGCTAATTTTTTGTTTATTGTAGCTGTACCATTAATGGGAACTTTCTTGTGTTCAAAACCTAGTTATTTACTAAAACAAATGTTACCAAAAATTTTCAAAATCAAATATAACACTACATTACTTACTGGGTTATTGCAGTAAATTTATCATATATAATTTTTCGTAACATATTATAATGGACCTTTATAGCATAATTTTCTATCGCAGGAATAATACGTAACATATCTTTACGGACTTATTGTGGTACTATCAATACATTTTTATAAATGGTATTGATAAGTAACAATGTTATTGCACTTAAAAGTTTTAATATCAATATATTGTTACCGCTCAGTGCCGTTTTTTTTATTCAGCATTTAAGTTGCGTATTCGAAGGTAGAAACGCAGAAAAGTTGTAATATCTTTTTTGTTTTAAAGTATTTTATGAGGCATAGATTGAAATTTGATGCTCAAATATATTGAGAATATGTATTAATAACAATAAAGTAATAAATCAAATGCTGAAATCAACTTTGAGCTTTATAAACTTAAATTTAACAATTTTTCTTCAGAAATAGCTTCCGCGCCTTGGCATATGGTCTACCGCCTCAATTGTACAGCTGGATATTCAATTTCCTGCACAGACGATGTATACGGGTTCTCTGTGATGGTCAGACACCCAGTATATTGCAGAATATTGCCGGGGTATGTAGTACCCAACTCTTTTTTTTCTGCTTAAAAATGAAATGCTATCCCATGAAAGAATTCAGTTTTATTCAAATAAAAGCACTCTGCACGTCAGTAACTCTGCCCGTACTACAGCCGAGAGGACCGATGTGGAGGAAAAGAAGCTAACCCACCGGAAAATACGACTCAAGTCCTCTTGAAAAGGGCCTGAGTTGTATTTACATCCGTGAAGCAGAAATTTTGGTCAATTTTAGTGCTAGAGAGACACAGGCGTGTGTATTTACAACAAGGAAGTTTTGAATAACACTAACTGTAACTGTAACAGAAGGAATGCAGAAAAAAGAGAAACAATACTATTATTTTATGGGCGGCGGCTATCGAGAGTAAGGGCGAGGCTCTAGCAGTAAGCCTCGACATCTCTAAAGCCTTTGACCGGGTCTGGCACCGTAGTCTTCTTACGAAATTGCCATCCTATGGACTACCCGAGAGGTTATGTGGATGGGTGTCCAGCTTTCTGGCCGGTAGAAGCATCAGAGTCGTCATCGACGGCAGCTGTTCTGACTGCATGGCCATCAACGCTGGAGTACCGCAAGGCTCAGGTGTTGTCCCCGTGTACTCTGTTTCTGCTGCATATCAATGACGATGTTGTCTACTGAATGCATTCATTGTTATGCAGACGACGGTACGGGGGACACTTGTTACACGGGTCGCCCCGGTATCTCTCGGGCCACAGTGGAAGAAAGTCGTGAATAGCTTGTGTCCGAAATCGAGGCTACTCTTACTAGAGTGCCCGATTGGGGTGGACAAAATCTCGTCCAGTTTAACCCTTCACAAGCGTGTATATTCATTGCTAAGAAAACCCCATTTACGGTAGCGCCACAATTCTAGGGCACATCTCTCACTATCTCTGAAAGCATTGGGATCCTTGGCGTTGACATCTCCAGAGAGTTCAATTCCGGAGTCATTTGGAGGACAAGGCTAAGCTGGCGTCCAAGAAGCTATGTGTGCTCAGTCGGTACTTTACTGCAGCGCAAACACTGCTTCTGTAAGTCGCAAGTGCGGCCGCACATGGAGTACTGCTGTCACCTGTGGGCGGAGGCAACAGAATATCAGCTTCGTCCATTTGACTCGGTGCAAAGGCGAGCTGTGAGAGTTGTCAACGATCCTATGCTTGCAGGTGGTGTGGAACCTCTTCGCGACAGGAGAGACTTTGCCTCCTTATGTGTATTCTACCGCCTGTACAATGGTATGCTCTGAGGAATTGTTTGATATGATGCCCACGGCTACGTTATATCATCGCACTGCTCGCCACAGACAGGGAGTTCATCCTCACACTCTACGTCCGGAGCGTTCCAGCACGTTTAGACCGATAGGGGATTTCTTCCGCGCACGCTTAGGTTGAGGAATGATCACGATGCCTCGGTTTTCCCAAACGCCTACAGTATGGGGTTCTTCAAAAGGGGTCTTAGAAGGTTTTTACAGGGTCGGCGGCGCGAGAGTGGCGCCTCTGGTGTTGCAAACGTTCATAGGCTGCGGTGACCACCGGTCCTTCTGGTGGGCCGTATGCTTGTCTGCCACCTTAGTGGTATATAAAAAAATATTTATGTAATATTTTATTTAAAACAGAATCAAATTTGACGTTTCAATTTAAAACTTACATGACTTTGTGTTGTTTTTTTTTCCAAATAATCTAATGGAATCAAATCTTGAGTTATTATTTAGTTCAGTTTAATTTTATTTATTAATCTTCAGAAATACTTTCATTCATGGTTTCAGAATGGGTCATGGTTTCAGAAAGGGTGGTATTCGCCATATATGAATCTTCGCCAGAACTGAGCGTTTTAGAAGATCGTTCCTCTGTCGAGCAATAAAAATCTGGAACGACCTGCCCGCACACGTGTTGCCCTCATCTTACAATCCCGGGTTCTTTAAGAGGATCGTGAAGAGGCACATTACAGTGCTGCCATCTTGAGGACCACTGTCAGAAGTGTTACGAACTGCGAGAGTGGCCCCCAATCGCTAAATGCGCCACGGCTTTCCATCAGGCTGGTGGCGACTCCAATTTGGCGAGCTAAATATTTGAAAAAAATGTAAACTGGGCTGATAGACTAATACATGTGCTTGGGGAGCGGCATATAATTATGTTTATTACTGTCTAACAATAAGGAAAAGAAAGAGACAAGTGCACACTGCAATCTTTGCGCGGCAAGACAAAGATCGATAATATCCAGTACAGAGCTAGGTGTATTGTAATTTAGAACATTTTGATCGATTAAACTGTTGCGTACATTTATGAAAAAATTCTATACTTCAACAACCTTGTTAGATTATATTAAGGAATAAGAATATTTAAGCTGGCCCAGCAAAAACTCAGCACTTACTTATACAAAATACTCGAGTAATTTATTTACGCCAATAACTCGGTAAGTGCGACTTACTGAAAAACGTTTATTTTATATTTTTTGTATACACCTATTGCAAGTATATTGCCTACATATTTTTTGTTTCTTAATTTACACCAATAAAATTGTTTTTAGTTATATCTTTTTAAATATCAATAGGAAAAATCTGCAAAAAATTGACAAGGTGTATTCCAGTGTGTAGATGCCGAATCTGACATAACAGCATAAACCGCATAACAGCATTTTACCGAGTTATTGCACGGAGGGGTCGAATTATCTAAGTGCCTATTGTAAATTTTTGTGTGCATCGCGTATTGCCTGAATTGTGAATTATTGTTAAACAATCTGCCATGAGAACGCCTTCAATTCTAATGGTTTGATGAACTTTAGATTATTATCAACCATTAGGCTGATTTGTAGCCTGAAAGGTAATGTATTAAGAAGTTCTATAAATTCATTTGCTTTCAGTCTATGAGTCACTTAGGCATGCCTTTTATTTTAACATTATTTTTGATCTATACTATTATAGCTAACATTTAGTAAATCACTTTCTAAATAATGACTAGTCTTTACATCCACAAAATAAAAGCGTCCATTACAGATATTAATAATTTTAAAACGATAGTCTTTTAGCTTGGAGGCCTCGAGGGACGCTTTATCTCGCCTCATTTATACCGGGTGTTACATTCGGAACGGTCAGTATGGGCAAGTCTGTAAATATGAGAGATACAAAGATCTGTTCTTAGGAACCATGTCATCGATTTTAGATAAAATAAGAACTGATTTAGATTTTTTTTAAATCTCTTGCACTGTCCAGGAATCGAACCCAGTCGTTTTGAAAAATAAAACTGACATTATTTTTAATTGAATATCGATTGTATAGGTCATAAGGAGTAATATTAGTATGAAATATGATGTCTAAGATAAAGAGAATGCATTGTATTTCTTGTTTTTAGGGTTTCGTAGCCAAATGGCAAAAACGGAACCCTTATAGATTCGTCATGTCTGTCTGACTGTCTGTCCGTCTGTCTGTCCGTCCGTGTGTCACAGCCACTTTTCTCCGAAACTATAAGGCCTATGCTATTGAACCTTGGTAACTAGATGTATTCTGTGAACCGCATTAAGATTCTTATATAAAACTGGAAAAAAAGCAGTAAATTTTGGGGGTCCCCATACTCAGAACTGAAACTCAAAATTTTTTTTTTCATCAAACCCATACGTGGGGGTATCTATAGATAGGTCTTCAAAAATGTTATTGAGGTTTCTAACATCATTTATTTCTATAGTGAATAGTTTGCGCAAGAGACACTTCCAAAGTGGAAAAATGTGTGTGTCCCCCCCCCTCTAACTTCTAAACTAAGAGAATGATAAATCTAAAAAGAATATATGATGTGGATTGCCATAAAAACTACCAACGAAAATTAGTTTGAACGAGATAGAGCAGGTAGTTTTTTTTTTAATACGTCATAAACTGCAATTTTCGGTTAGAAAAATCACTACCACTGCGAACGTGTTAAAACATCAATCAAAGTTACAACGAACTATAAGAACTTTTATATTAAGTTACTTGCTGCTTCGAAACCCTTCATGGGCGAGTCTAACTCGCACTTGGCCAGTTTTTTTAATTTAATTAAGTTGGTCATTAAGTACATGTTTGAAGTGAAACCATTTTTTTTTCAATGCAACGTTCAACTCGTTTAGGTCTAAATATTGCATTTTGAATCGGCCGACCACAATAGTCACATAGCTAGCGCCTTTTTAAATGATAACTGCCCCAAAAAATGGAACAAACAGCCCTGTCAAATGAACCGCGGTGTCGCCTAATTTAAAACCGCTACTACTTCTTGTGGAGTTGTGTTTAGAATGATCTTTAGAGAACCAGCTACTATGACATTGCGGACCTAAAAGCAGCAATAGAGTCCATTTTGATGCAAATTCACCACTATAAGTAAAATCATCAACCTAAACAAGTTCAACGTTGCATAAAAAAATGGTTTGCTTACGAATATGTAGCTAGTTAATTAATTCAAAGAAAATGAAATACAATGCATTCTGTTTATTTCAGATATCATGTTTAATAGTATCATTTACTCCTTATGACCTACACAATCGATATTCAAATAGAAATAACATAAGTTTTATTTTTCAAAATGACCGAGTTCGATTCCCGAGCTGTACAAGAATTTTTTTCAATTCTAATTATGCAGTTATTTATTTCTCTAAAATCAATGACATGGTTCCTAAGAACTGATCTCTGTATCTCTTATATTTACAGACTTGCCCACACTGACCGTTCCGAATGTTACACCCTGTATACTGCGGATTATTATGAGTGATTCAAAGAAATATAATATCACTCCATCTTATTAAAACATTTGTGAGAACCTATTAAAAATGGCTTTAACAATAACAATTGCAGAAACGCTATATAGAAGAAATATAAATATTTGTTAAGTAAATAAAGTCAAATAGTTCCATTTACGCTGTTGGTTGATAGCACTTTGTGGAACTTGCTGCACCTATTGAATAACACCACTTGTACTTTACCTTTGTGGTGTTTTTTTACCTTACAAACCGGTCAGGTGTTAAGTAAATAAATTTTGTAGAACAGTACAAGTTTAGTGGTGTTATTCAATATGTTCTAGTGTTTGTAATTTTGTTAAAATAATAGAAGAGATAGTCGTAGAGAGATAACGCTACATATATAATATACATTCGTACTAAGTAATTTGTAAATGCGTGTTTTATTTTAACAGCTGGTCGTCACAACCTGCACCAGGGCCGTGCAACGCGTGTAACGCCTCTGGTTTTGCAAACGTCCATAGACTACGGTCACCATTCACCAGATGGGCCGTAAGCTTGCCTGCAACATGTAGTATAAAAAAGGTATGGATGGATGTATACTGAAATTGATATCTGTTAGTCTTTCGCGCTCTCTAAATATTGTTTTCTTCATGTATCTTTACTAATGAAGAATATAGCCTTAAAATGACACAGCACACAGGTTACTTTAATCTCCAAAATAAGTTTCCATGGAATACGGAAACGGGAACACAATGATTACGCTTGCGCAGTCGCGGGTGAAATCTAGTTGAAAATAAAAGAATTGAAGATATTCAAGTAAACGTAAAATGTATGTCGTCGTACCTACCCCCGTTCCCAACCGACCAACTGAGTTGTCCACCTTGTTGGTCAGTTAGGAATAAATGTTCTTAACCACCCACCTAGTGCATTTGGTGGGTCAATCAGTAAAAAATGTACTAACCGACCACCTGGGTCTGTATAAAATGCTATGGCTCGTATGTACAGGTTTAAGCCGCGGTCTTTCCGTAATTTATTAATTTTCCTGCAGGAACATGTTCTCCTCCAGATAAAGTATCCTATTTACCTACAAATCTTTAGTAGGTACCTATTAGAAATAATTCTCTTCCAATTAGGCTTGCACTGAATAACTAAAATTCATACAAATACATAGAGTTTCTCATACATACCTTACAAACGAGAGAACTGCAATTATTTGTCAGGTTCCTTTTCAATTTATGTCCTTGCCGGTCTTACTGTAACGAACTGAATTACCTAGCGGTATTACCTAACTAGAGTTAGGTAATTCTCGCTTCTACTAGTATTTGCTTAGGGAATAAGCTGCAGAGAGAAATTGGGTGTAGACAGTTGGTGTGCTCGTATACGTATAACGTGTAATGTATATTTTACTTTAGGGAATACTCCGGAACAGTAATTTACTTTATCTCCAAAGGGGTAGGCAGAGGTATATTATATGCCCACATTTCAACTTTTTAGGATTTGTCCTACGTAATAGTACATACGTACATATCATCACGCCTGTTTCCCATCGAGTTAGGCAGAGACTATGACTTTCCACTTGCTATGATCCTGGCATACCACTTTCGCTTCTTCTACTTTCATTAGTGCTTTCATACAATGACTGCCTTTGTGGCGCAGTCGGTAGTGAAGTGATACCGCCTGCGGCGCTGGAGGTCGTGGGTTCGATTACCACTGGAGACAAATATTTGTGTGACTCATAAATGTTGATCTCAAGAGTCTGGGTGTTTCTATGTATAATATGTAGGTATGTATTTAAAAGTATATAAGTATTAATATCCGTGGTCTGATATCCATAATACAAGTAGGTTATTCCTAGCTTACTTTGGGATCAGATAGCGTTGTGTGAGATGTCCGTGAATATTTATTTATTTATCTATTTATTTATACACGCTCGCCGGTTAAAGGTACTCTTGACCTGGCCTTTTTCCAGCAGGTCATCAATTTGGTTACCATGCGTTCGCCGAGGATGACCCCTACCAGCTTGCCTATTCATTCACGCCTTATATATCTGTTTAGTCAGTCTATTTTCATCCATCCTCTCAACATGTCCGAACCATTAAGCATCCCTTTTTATATCTTTGTCACTACATCTTCAGTTATACCACATTGTTTTCTTAGTTTCATAATTGCGCATTTGCTGTCATAGAATATAGTATACCTACATAATCTGTTTACTTCTGTCTTAGATTTGCATCTTCAGTATGAATAGAAGAGATCTATGTCTACAGTGTATATTGAGAGGTTCGGTACTGACCCAAAGGATTATTAAAATAACAGCTCTGCTTTCTTGTCTGTGTTCGTGTTGATTCTATAAACTTATTTTTTTTTTATTTATTTTATTTTGTGAACATAACTTCCCGGCGAATACATTGATAAATAAGCATAAAAACTTTACTATATGTTTAAATAATCCTACTAAATAACATTTCTACTTCCCCTGTCTACCGGACGGTAAACTCGATGCCTTTTGTAAGAAAATAATATTTTTTTAAAGATTAATGACATTATTCTTCACAGAACTAAGTGCAACAAAAGTGTTTCTTTCAACAATATCTGGTGTCACAGCTCCATCACCGAGTCTACAATCACACTCAAACGTCTGAACCATCAATCTCATCTCAAACTTCGCTCTGCTTCTTCGTCTTCACTTTATCATTTGAGGAATATCTGACCTAATTTTTATAAGTCTGATATTAAAGTAGCCGTCCAGAATAATTATAAGATTGTACAAGTCTAAAAAAGCTCTTTTTCAAGAAACAAACTTCAAACAATGTCGATCACCACTCATTTGATAGTCTAAAATCCGCTGTCACAAATTTTATAAAACCGGCCAAGTGCGAGTTGAACTCGCCCATGAAGGGTTCCTTAGCAGCAAGTAACATAATATAAAAGTTTTTGTAGTTCGTTGTAACTTTGATTGATGTTTTAACACGTTCGCAGTGTTAGTGATTTTTCTAACCGAAAATTGCAGTTTACGACGTATTAAAAAAAACTACCAGCTCTATCTCGTTCAAACTAATTTTCGTTGGTAGTTTTTATGGCAATGTACATCATATATTCTTTTTAGATTTATCATTCTCTTAGTTTAGAAGTTAGAGGGGGGGGGGGACCCACATTTTTCCACTTTGGAAGTGTCTCTTGCGCAAACTATTCACCTTAGAAAAACATGATGTTAAAAACCTCAATAGCATTTTTAAAGACCTATCTATAGATACCCCACACTATATGGGTTTGATGAAAAAAAAAAATTTTGAGTTTCAGTTCTGAGTATGGGGACCCCCAAAATTTACTGCATTTTTTCTAGTTTTGTATAAGAATCTTAATGCGGTTCACAGAATACATATAGTTACCAAGTTTCAATAGCATAGGTCTTATAGTTTTGGAGAAAAGTGGCTGTGACACACGGACGGACAGACAGACGGACAGACAGACAGACAGACAGACATGACGAATCTATAAGGGTTCCGTTTTTGCCATTTGGCTACGAAACCCTAAAAAGGGACCCATCGGTGAAATTGCTGAAATGGTGAGATATGACAAAGAAAAAAAAGGAATTCATTACATAACTGACGGAGTTAAAAGGCAACAAACAGATTATATAAACAGATATATGAATACACGTTCAAAGTACGGGTGGGTTTGCTGCTACTAATACTCAAACAAAAGTTTTCCAAGACGATAGTATTTTACAACCGAAACTTTTAATGCTCTTTATCAGTTTCCAAGAAAAATATAAAACGCAGATGACGTCAGCCATACTTAGTTCTGCTACTTGCCCCGAACTTTTTAATTATTACACCACCCTCCGACATTTTTGCCCCTAATTTTAAGGAATCTTGGTAATTTCTTTAGTTCAAAAGTTGAAATTGTATGATTTTATATTACGAGTACTTGTTTTGTTGTAATAATTTTAGAATAAGTTGAAAAAGTACATTTAACACGAAATATTAGTGGTGTAGGCACAGACACACGCCACCTACTCAGACTTCGCCGACTAAATAATAATAATTAGTCCCACGATGAAAACGTAGTAATTATTATTATTATATTTAATCTAAGATACTATCGGCTTAAAGAAGCGCTCGTGGCCCCGCGGACTCAGTGTTCTGTAAACGATCACTGCAGTAAGCAACTTACACTATGGCCGGTCCATGGATGGGTGACCATCCATGTGACCACTTTGTGACATTTATTTGAACGTTTCCGTGCTTCGGAAGGCACGTTAAGCCGTTGGTCCCGGTTGCCAGTAAAATGGCAGTCGTTAAGCTAAGTTGAAGGCTTTCTTTCAACAGCAGGCAGTCACAACCTGCGCCTGTCCATTTAAACACGGCAATACGGCTCACCACCTATTACGTGGGACAAATTATACAAAGGTGAAATGTGGGCATATAATATGCCTCTGCCTACCCCTTCGGGGATAAAGGCGTGACTTTATGTATGTATGTATATTTAATCTGTATCTGGATATACGAGGTCTGCAAACATCCAATCAAACAGACTATTGCCGACTTCAGAAATCATATACATTAAAATATTATTTTATTATTATAAATCCGAAAAATGGCAGATAATGACATTAAATATCTCTTAAATATTACGACTGGCAGATGCCGGGAAGCTCCAGTTACTCGTACAAGTACAATTTAATTATTCCAAGCAGATACCTATAAATTTCGTGCTCCATGTTCATATAAACATTAACTCAGTCCCAACTGGCCCCGGCAAAATATGACATGAGCCTTAAATTAATAACGTAGGAAAAAGTGCTTCAGATGTTTAATTTTTTGATCCCTTTTTGTCAAGCGAGGGACGATATAAAACAGAACGAAATAAAACTTGAGAGGTGTCAAGGGACACCCGGATGGAACGAAGTTCCTTTCGATTAATTAGTGAAGGAATTGTAATAATTTTTTTTTTTAATTAATAATAATATTTTTTTTATTATTAACCCCCATTTTATTACCCCCCCCCCCTTCCCCCCTCCCCCACCTCTCGGTCGGTACCTCTACCCTCCATACTATAGCAATAAGGAACTTTTATTACCCCCATTTTATTACCCCCCCCTTACCCCCCTTTTTTAATTATTAACCCCATTTTATTACACCCCCTTCCCCCCCTTTTTATTATTAACCCCATTTTATTACCCCCTTCCCCACCTCCCCCCTTTTTATTATTAACCCCCTTTTATTACCCCCCTCCCCCTCCCCCCATTCCCCCTTAATAATAATATTTTTTATTATTAACCCCTATTTTATTACCCCCCTTCTCTGCCCTCCCCCTTTCCCCCATCCCCTCCCCCCTTTCCCCCCGCCTCCCCCCTCCCCCATATTAAATCCCCCCCCCCATATTACCCCCATATTAGAGGGTAGAGGTACCTCTACCCTCCATACTATAGCAAAAACATATAAACGGCCGAATTGAGTAACCTCCTCCTTTTTTGAAGTCGGTTAAAAAAGTGTCGTTACAACTTTTCGTGAGAATTTTTTCCGTCTAGCCCCCTTTCACAACGCGCGATAAGGAACTTCGTTCCAAAAGTATATATTTCTTTTTAAATGAATCTTTTTATTTTAACCTTTCCAATGATATCAAGTACTTGAAGTGTATCACAAATATATTCACATTCTAGGTTCAAAATGACCAGGTGGAAAAAAATCTATGTTACAAAACGCCTTACTTTTAAGCAAATGGTCTTACTTTTAAGTATAAACTACACACAATAAAATAAGGAGAGCTATTCCCCAATTCAAACAATACGGATACCTATCATTATATTCTTACAAACCACAGCCCATCGATCTATTCTAAAGACGTGACAAAGTAAACATGATTGAACTACACCAATATTTTGTAATAGCTGAAATGATTACCAATTAGAGAGCGACCCTGATCTTCGGTGGCTCGACAGTGACAAATGAAATAGATATATTACGAGGGACGGGGTCACAGTAGAGGTAAATTACAGTAAGATAAATTGTGTCAGGAATTGTTTGAATAAGGACAAATAATGAAATTTTTCTTTAAAAGTGTCTCAGAATGGTTACCTATTTAAGACTACTAGCTTTGGTAGATCTCTAAATGTGAAAGATATCTAGATAATCTTGTAAATTTGTAATTGGTGTCATGGTCTATGATGTTCGTTTCACTATGGCTGGTCCTCGGAAAGGTGACCCTGACCACATTCTGGTTACATTTCATTTGCAGACGTATCCTTGCTTCGGAAGGCACGTTAAGCTTAGTCCTGGTTGTTACTAATATGGCAGTCCTTAAACCAAGTTTATGAACGGCTTGAAAATGTCACTACCTACTTCTGTCCATTTTAAAATAGCAATATGCTCCCCACCTATTACGTAGGACTGGAAAAAGTATAAAGTGGTATAATGTGAGCGTATTCTATGCCTCTGCGTACCCCTTCGGGGATAGAAGCGTGATTACAGGTATATAGTTCCGTCGCTGTGATCTACATAGCTGTGACAGTTATGTAGTTCCGTCGCTCAATTTTTTAGTTTTGATTTACTGTTTGTTCTACCATTGTGCATACTGACTATGTTCCCAGAGCTAACGAGTTTAACCTACGGTAAAATAAAATAACTCAAGCTTTAGGAATACCATTTTTAGATTTTGTTTTTCTTTTCACTGAGTGCTCTATGATTTTCTATAGGTACTTTATTAATTTTTAACCGACTTCAAAAAAAGGAGGAGGTTCTCAATTCGTCCGTATGTTTTTTTTTTATGTATGTCAAGCGATAATTCCGTCAATTATAGACGGATTTAAATTTTTTTTTTTGTTGAAAAGGGGTTACTTCTGAGGTGGTCCCATTTTCACCAGGTCAGGATCTGATGAAGGGATCTAGGAGAAAACGAGGGCAACCACCGAAAATTGTAGGGACAACTAGTGTGCTTGTTAACTTTTTAATTAAGTGCTTTAATGTTCTACACTTTAATGAAGGTATGGCGTCGATCTGATGAAAGAGTCGAAAGACAGTCAAGGGCATTCCTAAACAATTTACAGCAGTTATCTTGTGTTTGGGCTTGATTGATTTGTATTGATGAGAACTTTACACCTAGATTGATAGATCCAACTTCAAAAAAAAAAGAAAGGTCTCAATGTTTTATGTAGGTATGTTCACCGTCAATTATAGACGGCTTTTAGTTTTTTTTGTTGAATAGAGTTTACTTCTGAGGTGGTCCCATTATAACCAGGTTAGGATCTGTTTTTTTTTTTTTTTTTTTATATTCAGCTCGCCAAATTGACGTCGCCACCAGCCTGATGGTAAGAAAGCAGTGGCGCATCTAGCGATTGGGGGCCACTTCTTACAGTGGTCCTCAAGTTGGCGGCCCTGTGATGTGCCTCTTCATGCTCCTCTTGAAGAACCCGGGATTGTAAGATGAGGGAAAGACGTGTGCGGGCAGGTCGTTCCATGTTTTTATAGTTCGACAGAGGAACGATCTTTTGAAACGCTCGGTTCTGGCGAAGATTCTCTCCACTGTGTATGAGTGGCATCTCTGCCCGGCACGCGTTGTTCGGGATCGGAAAGGAGATGGTGGGATCAGGTTGAAAAGCTCTTCAGAACATTCGCCGTGATACATTCGGTAGAAGGCAGCCAAGGACGCTATGGTTCTTCGCTGCGACAAAGGTTCGAGGCCTCCCGTCACCTCAGGACAACCAATTATTCGGATAGCACGTCTCTGCATAGCGTCAAGCGCGTCTAACAAGTACCTCGCGGAGTCATCCCAAAGGTGAGAACAGTACTCGACGCAGGGACGAATCTGCGTCTGATGATGGGATCCTGGAGAAATCGAGGGCAACCACCGAAAATTATAGGCACAACTAGTGCGTTTGTTAACTTTTTAATTCAGTGCTTTAATGTACTACCATTAATGAAGGTCTGGAGTCGATCTGATGATGGAACCAAAAGAGATTCGAGGGAATTCCTTAACGATTTACAGCAGCTACCTTGTGTTGGGGCTTGATTTATTTGTATTTATGAGAACTTTCACCTAGATAAATATATTTTTCGGTTCACCCGTCACTTAAAATAATGAAAAAAAAATTTTTCAATAAAAAATACAACCGACTTCATAGAAATCCTCAAAAATAAAATTTACTTAGCACAAAGTAATATGTAGTTGATTTATCAGATTTTATTCAATATAATATTGAAGTTGGTGCCATGAATAATACCTCCCTAAACCTATGAATTTACTTGGCGCCGACTTCAATATGATATTGAATAAAAAATCAGATAAATCAAAATACATATTACTTTGTGCTAAGTAAATTTTATTTTTCAGGATTTCTATGAAGTCGGTTGTATTTTTTATTGAAAAATTTTTTATAGTTCAATATTCATTTTCCTGATTGCACTTAGAGAGTTCGTTAGACCAGATTATTCAAAATTTTAAAGAATGATGCGTAATGCGTTGTTACACTGTGGCTGATGAGCATTTCCACAAGTAATCACATAGTCGCTTTTGTTATCGTCTGTTGATTGTTGTCGTCTGAAAGTATAGGCCTTTGCCTATACTTTCAGAGATAAAGGCATGACTATTTATACTGGATGTTATGAGCTACGAGTTTTCAGTGGGCCATACTAGAACATAAGAAAATGAACCAGGTATAGTTGTAGGACATTTTCACACAACATCATCTAGCCCAAACTAAGCTATAAACTTGTGCTATGGGATCTAGACGATTGACAGACATACTTATATATTTCTAAATACAAACATATTAAAGACTAGCTGACCCTCGCAACTTCGTTTACGCCACATAAGGTGCATGAAAGGACAGGTATAGCGTATGAAACTGCCCTGTTTGCTTAATCATAAAAGAGCTTAAAGATTAAGTCCATTCTAAAACAATTCAGACTGAATTGTTTTACAATAGCCTTAAACTCTTTTATGCTCTTTTATGATTAAGCCAACACGCCAGTTTAGACTTACCCTCACATTCAAAGAAACCCTTGAATTCGAAAAGTTAAGATACCTCTAATTTCTGAACTACGAAACTTTCAATAATGAAACTTGTGTGGAACAATGTTAAAAACATTTCCTTTCTGACACTAAAAAATATTTGAAATCGGACCACGCGGTGAGAACTTACAGCTGAAAACCCATTTTATCTTTCATCCCCTCTCCCGCAGGAACCGCGCAAAATATCGGGATCAAAAGTATCCAAGAACCTTCCTCGGACTATAAGCTCAGAATGTACCAAGTATCATTCAAATCGGTTTAGTAGTTTCGGCGTGATACTTATTCGGGATACAGACAGACAGACAGACAGACAGACAGACATGAAAATTTTAAATTACATATTCGGCTTCGGAATCGATTATAGAACGCCCTACAATTGAAATTTTCAAAATATCTTCCATGTACAGACTCTCGACCCTCAACAGTTTTATTATAAGTACTAGCTGACCCTCGCAACTTCGTTTACGTCACATAAGGTTTGCGAAAGGAGAGGTACTTCTTCATCATACTCATCAAGCAGCGTGTGTGAAACGGCCCTGTTTGCTTAATCATAAAAGAGCTTAAAGATTAAGTCTATTCTAAAACAATTCAGTCCCCGCCTTCGGCGCGGACTGAATTATTTTACAATAGCTTTAATCATTAAGCTCTTTTATGATTAAGCCAACACGCCCGTTTAGAATTACCCTCACATTCAAAGGAATCCTTGAATTCCAGGTTTTGCAAAAGTTGAGATGTCTCTAATTCCTGAACTACAAAACCTTCAACGTTGGCACTTGTGTGAAATATTCTTTAAAGTATTTCCTTTATAACACTGAAAAAATTTTTGGAATCGGACCACGAATTGAGCAGTTACAACTAAAAAACCGTTTTGTCTTTCATCCCCTCTCCCAAAGGAACCGCGCAAAATATGGGGATCAAAAGTATTCAAGAACCTTCCTTGGACAATAAGCTCAGACTGTACCATGTATCATTCAAATCGGTTCAGTAGTTTCGGCGTGATACTTATTCGGGATACAGACAGACAGACAGACAGACAGACAGACAGACATGAAAATTTTAAATTACGTTTTCGGCTTCGGTATCGATTAGAGAACGCCCTACACTTCAAATTTTCTAAATATCTTCCATGTACAGACTCTCGACCCTCAACAGTTTTATTATAAGTATAGATAGAAGAAGATTCAAAAGAAACGTTGAATTCTAGATTTACCGAAAGTTTAGATGCCCCTAATTTCTGAACTAGATAACCCTCAATATTGAAAATTGTATGGAATAATGCTTAAAGTACTCCCTTTCAGACTCCAAACAAATATTTGAAATCGAACCACGCAGTGAGAAATTATAGCTAAAAACCTATTTTGCCTTTCATCCCCTCTCCTGAAGGAACCGCGCAAAATATCGGAATCAAAAGTATCTAAGAACCTTCCTCGGACTATAAGCTTAGATCGTACAAAGTATCATTCAAATCGGTTCTGTAGTTTCGGCGTGATACTTAGTCGGGATACAGACAGACAGACAGACAGACAGACAGACAGACAGACAGACATGAAAATTTTAAATTACATTTTCGGCTTCAGTATCGATTAGAGAACGCCCTACACTTAAAATTTTCAAAATATCTTCCATGTACAGACTCCAGACCCTCTACAGTTTTATTATAAGTATATGTATGGAATAATGCTTAAAGTACTCCCTTTCAGACTCCAAACAAATATTTGAAATCGAACCACGCAGTGAGAAATTATAGCTAAAAACCTATTTTGCCTTTCATCCCCTCTCCTGAAGGAACTGCGCAAAATATCGGAATCAAAAGTATCTAAGAACCTTCCTCGGACTATAAGCTTAGATCGTACAAAGTATCATTCAAATCGGTTCAGTAGTTTCGGCGTGATACTTAGTCGGGATACAGACAGACAGACAGACAGACAGACAGACAGACATGAAAATTTTAAATTACATTTTCGGCTTCAGTATCGATTAGAGAACGCCCTACACTTAAAATTTTCAAAATATCTTCCATGTACAGACTCCAGACCCTCTACAGTTTTATTATAAGTATAGATAGATACATATTCGGCTTCAGAATCGATTATAGAACGCCCTACAATTGAAATTTTCAAAATATCTTCCATGTACAGACTCTCGACCCTCAACAGTTTTATTATAAGTATAGACTAGCTGACCCGCGCAACTTCGTTTACGCCACATAAGGTGTATAAAAGGACAGAAATTCTTTCAACAGACTCATGGGAGCGTATGAAACTGCCCTGTTTGCTTAATCATAAAAGAGCTTAAAGATTAAGTCCATTCTAAAACAATTCAGTCCGCGCCGAAGGCGTGGTCCGCGCGAATTATTTTACAATAACCTTAATCATTAAGCTCTTTTATGATTAAGCCAATACGCCAGTCTAGATTTGCATTTACATTCAAAGGAACCCTTTAATTTCTAGGTTTTGCGAAAGTTGAGATGCCTCTAATTCCTGAACTACAAAACTCTCATCATTGAAACTTGTGTAAAAAAAATCCTTAAAGTACCTACTCTCTTTATAACACTGGGACAATTTTTGGAATCGGACTACGCATTAAGAAGTAACAACTTAAAAACCATTTTGTCTGTCATCCCCTCTCCCACAGGAACCGGGCAAAATGTCGGGATCAAAAGTATCCTAGAACCTTCCTTGGATTATAAGCTCTGATTATACCAAGTTTCATTCAAATCGATTCAGTAGTTTCGGCGTGATACTTATTCGGGATACAGACAGACAGACACGAAAAGTTTAAATTACACTTTCGGCTTCAGTATCGATTAGAGAACGCCCTACAAAATGGTATTAATAAGTATTTTCATCGTTTACTGTAGAGCCACAATACCCGCAAATTATAGGATGGGTATCCTTGGTGTTGACAGGTCCGGTAGGGAAATATTTCACGCACTATTAGATTGTGGAATAATCTTCCTGCCTCATTTTTCCCAAACGTCTACAGGAAGGGACTTTTCAAAGGGCAGCACGAGTGTAACGTAAGTAGCCCGTATGCTTGTCTGCCACCTTAGTGGTAAAAAATAAAACATTTATATAAAATAGTTATTTGGAGTAAACCCTTAAAGATAGGCATTGCAATTCCGGGCTTTTTTAGAAGAACAATATGAATCGTGTGCAAGAATCACGCTTCGTAAGTGGTAAAAAGTTACTTACCGTTTACGCAGCGTACGCAAAGAAAGCTCTCAAAAGAAGTAGGTAAATTTTTCCCGTTGTACTCCTGTTCTTTTAACGTAAGTATACTACTAAATAAATAAATGAACACAAAATAAATGAAGTTGCACGGATCCACTAGTTAATAATAATGTAAGTCTAGTGATGGAATTAAAATCAATAAGGTTGAATTAAGGTATCGGAACTTTTTGTTTGTTTTGCCTCGTAAATTGAATATTTGAACAGTCATTTTATTTTCATGACACACTCGTTATAACAGCGATAATAACATTACGAGACAGGTAATATGACACCTTTAGCCGTGCGACAAGTGGCATTTTTTTATTACTATTTCGCACAAGCAAACAATTCTATTTACGTTTGCGATATTAATCTTAATAATATTATCAATACGAATGTTTGTGAGTATTATGGATGTGTGGATGTTTGTTACACTTTTACGCTCTTACGGCTAAATGGATCTGAGCCGGGCGGCACAGCCTGTTAATAAATAAATAAATGAAGATAAAATAAATGAAGTTGCGCTGATCAATAAGTTAATAATAAACCTATGGTGCCTGGTAATGTAAGTCTAGTGATGGAATTAAAATCAATAAGTGTATGAATTAAGATGTCAGAACTTTTTGTTTGTTTTGCCGCGTAAATTGAATATTTGAACAGTCATTTATCTTTATGACACATTCGTCATAAAAGCGATAATAACATTACGAGACAACAGTGTAATAATAATATGACACCTTTGCCATGCGATAAGTGGCATTTTTTTCATTACTATTTTGTAGAAGCAAACATTGCTCATTCTATTTATCCCGAGAATAAGTTCCCATGGGAACGGGAACACAATTTCACGCCAGTGAAGTTGCAGACATAAGCTAGTCGTGACACAAAAGACTGAATTTACAAGCTTCTTTAACATGCCGTAGGGATAACAGGGTGCCTTGTGTGGGACGGTTGGATCGTCCTACTTAGTAAATCATAGTGGTCTACAGCCTCGTCCTAACCTAGCCACCGTAGACCAGAGAACAGGTCACAGCAATTCAGCTAAGGGAATGTCCTGGTAACCTCATCGAGGCATCAAAAGCGCTGCCCACTAAAATCTCCGCAGTGTAGTAGTCTATCACCGCTTAAGCCGCAGTATTTGATATTATGATATTTCATATTATTAGAAGGGAATGAATATAAATTTAGATGTGTCTGTGTAATTACTTATCATAACACGACTAAAATAAAGCTACAACATTGAAAACCTACAAACAGCTGTTAAAAATCATGAGGAGAAGCGAAAGGGTTCTAAGAAGGTATGCAAAATGTGAAGACCACATTTTGCTAGGTAACTGTAATTCAGGAAACGGTTGTACTGTTTTAAAACAATTCTAAAGGAAGGTTTGAAGGTTCAAGATTTTAAGACCAGTCCTTAGCTACCATTGAAATCGAATGGCGTTTTTAATAAGTTCTATTAAGTCAAGTGACTTCTTGATAAACCTTTAACCCGTAATCTTCACAAGCATTCAAAATCCACTAAACGTTTTCGTAAGTAGACGTATAAAGGCGAGTCCAGATTTTGGGATGGAAGTAGACCAAAGTGAGCAGTGAAGAGTACACACGAGTCGAGTGCTTTGTCCACAGCTTGGGCAAACTAACTGCCACCTAGGGGAGCGATAACGAATATACCGTGTACGCTAACATCCTTTCACACGTTGAGGCTTGCTTTCACTTTACAAATGAGGGATGCGCTGGTTTAGTAAGTCAAATACACAGCTAAATGCCCGTTCACACGTTGAGACTTGCTTTTACATTACAAATGAGGGATGCGCTGGTTTGGTAAGTTAATAAGTTCTGCAAGATTACTTGCCGAACATTGTGGAGCAATAACTTAACGCACCACAAAATGTACATGTACATACATTGAGATAAGATTAGTTTCATACTGAACCTATACAATAGTTGACAATCTATCGACAAACATGAAGTGGTAATATAGATATTTTACATTAATGTGCAACTCATTGCCGATAGTGCTATTACCGCGTCAAGTAGTACGTTGGAGAGTGCTTTACCTCCGTATCAGATAGTGATCAACAAAATGTTTTTATATCTAATAATAACATTACTAACAATAATATACTATGTATCAACAAAAAAATTTAACTATTTTAAAGATAAAAAAGTGCCTCATCTCAAACCAACATTCCTTTTAGGTAACTATGGAGATCACATTTTACTTAAAAAGTCTTTATCTGAAATGTTACAAGATCTTTGCAAGCAGTTCCCTGATGAGAAATTCATCGGAGCCTACTATGGTACAGAGCCTGTCCTCATACCAATAGACCCGGAAATCATCAAGCTTATAATGACAAAGGATTTTTATTATTTTCATGGAAGGGAATTATCCGAACATATGAAAAAAGAACCTGTATCCCTGAATCTTTTTAGTACTTATGGAGATAGTTGGAGAGTATTACGACAAAATATGACTCCTTTGTTTTCATCAGCTAAAATGAAGAACATGTTCCATCTCATTCAAAAATGTTCATACGTCTATGAATCAATGTTGGATAGAGAAGTTGACTTGTCTCAATATTTAGAAGTGCGGGGCCTAACAGCTAAATATACAATTGAGTGCATTGCATCATGTGCTTTTGGAATAAATGCAAAAACTATGACAGATAGTTCAAAGACAAATACTTTTACTAAAATAGCATCTTCAGTAACAGATTCTTCAAAGATTTTCTATTATATAAGACTTGTGCGAGCTATATGGCCAAGTATATTTTACAGTCTAGGATTTAAAGTGGTAACTATGCAGATTAAATTTTTCCATAATTTAATTACATCTGTGATGAATCAGAGAGAGTACAAAGCTTCTGGGAGGCATGACTTCGTTGACCTTGTCTTAAGTTGGAAACAGAGTAACAAGATTATTGGAGATAGTATGAAAAGCTTAAAAACAGGTGAATCAGAGAAAATCACTTTGACTGCGGATGATGATCTACTAGTAGCCCAGTGCTTTGTTTTCTTTTTTGCCGGATTTGAAACATCATCAACGACACTTAGTTATACGCTGTTTGAACTTGCTAAGCATCCTGATATTCAAGACAAAGTACTCGAAGAAGTTGATGCTTATTTGCTTCGACACAACAATAAACTCCTTTACGATTGTATTACTGAATTTCCGTACCTGGAAGCTGCTATTGACGAAGCTCTTCGTCTTTACCCAGTTCTTGGAACAAATCTTCGCCAGCAGATGGAAGATTATACATTCCCTAATGGCATACGTCTAGAAAAAGGCTTAAGAATACACCTGCCAGTTTATTATTTGCAACACAATCCAAAGTACTTTCCGGACCCTGAAGAGTTTCGTCCAGAGAGGTTCCTTGGTGAAGCAAAGAAGAAAATAAACCCTTATACATATATGCCCTTTGGCGAGGGACCAAGAACTTGTATTGGTAAGTTTGTTTAATTCATAATGTATAGTATTATTTCATCAAACAGAAATTTATGCGGTGCTATGTTATAATTAAAGGTTCTTATACATTTTTATTCCCCTACGTTTGGACACCCCTTAAATTACAATATAGTGCGGCGCGAAATCCCATTTGATACAACAGTGTGCGTTCAACCCGTTTTAGTTAGAAACAAATGTTAAAAAATGCATTTGTCGATGAATATGGCGCTTTGGAGCCGAACTATTTTGACTGAATTTGATTTAAATCTGTAACTCGATAAAAATTATTTTATTTTACTGCAATACAAATAGCACAATAATGAATGACGTATTTATTCAATTTGTATCTAATAGGTTTTTTTTGCTAATATATCACAGTATTTTCTTATGTGATTTTTAATAATGTGTGTAGGAATTTTTCCAAAACTTTTATACTATTAAACGCCCATATACCTATTACATAGGTCGAATAACAGTAGAGTTAATATCATAATTTGTCAATAATCTTCCTAAATCTTTTATCTCTGGTTACAGGTATGCGATTTGCAAAGATGCAAATGATAGCTGGAGTCATAACTATGCTGAAGAAATACCGGTTGGAGATAGCTGATGGTATGCCGAAGAAGCTGCAGTTCAAACCAGAGTCCCTTGTGACTCATCCTGTTGGAGGCATTAAGCTGAAGTTTATTGAGAGGAATGGGTGGGAGAAGAGAGTATTCGTACAATAAAATGAACAGCCGGAAAGAATGAACTAAGAGCATGACACTGAGATCGTAGATTTTTGTTTTTATGTTATTATTATATTACTTATATTTTATATTTTTATCAACATTCATTCAAATCAAAATAATTCCAAAACTATGTATGGCGTATTTTTTTCATCTCCTCTGACAAAAACTGTCAACTGGGAGTCATGGGTAAGTCCTCGGAGGCATCTCCCAGTGCTCTCCGCAGCATATACATACATACATACATATATCACGCCTTTATCCCCGAAGGGGTAGGCAGAGGCCTATACCAGCCCACATTTCACCGTGTACAATTCGGTCCGACGTAACAGGTGGTGAGCCCATCGCCGTGTTAAAATGGACCGCCGCCGTCAGAGCCTCGTCCGTTGTTCAGCAGGTGAACGAGCTTGCACGTGAGGTTGACTTGGGCCCGATGGTGTTGGTAGGGCCCCACTACACCCGTATGCAGCAGCATATATGTGGTGTATATATAATATGTATGCATATATGTGGTGTATGTATTTGAAGCGCTCGTGGCCCCGCGGACTCAGTGTTCTGTAAACGATCACTGCAGTAAGCAACATTTACTATGGCCAGATATGGATGGGTGACCACCACGTGGACCACTTTGTGACATTTATTTTACGAGCGTTTCCGTGCTTCGGAAGGCACGATAAGCCGTTGGTCCCGGTTGTCGGTAAAATGACAGTCGTTAAGCCAAGTTGAAGGCCTTATGGGCGGCTTGAAAAATTTCAACTGTGGGTCGTCACAACCTGCGCCCGGGTCGGCAGCGCGTGTGTAGCGCCTCTGGTGTTGCAAACGTCTATAGGCTACGGTTACCAACCTTCCGGTGGGCCGTAAGCTTGTCTGCCACCTAAGTAGTATAAAAAAAAAAAAGTTCTTTATATATAAATAAATAAATGTGTATTGCCATTTTATTCATCAAGTTTCGAAAAAGATACATTAATATTGGGATCACAGTTATGTGGGTAGTTCCCGCCTCGTCACCAGCCGGTACCGTACCCCTTAGAGAGAATTAGAAATTTCACAAAGCTCAGAGGTCGAAAATGATTGAGTAACAAACTTGTTCACAACTTTCACAATATTATTATGTAGTAGATTACTACCAACCACGTTAAAGCTGTATAGCTAAGCAAAGGTCCTGATCAAATCGATTCAAAAAAGGGTAATGAAGTTATGCCAAACAAGATTTGTTGTTATTGAACTTTGACTCTTAAGTATCATCATCAATGAAAACGAATACATAAATATTAAAATCATAGACGTACTGAAATTGACGAATTTTAACACAAATTAAGCAAACAATCAAAGTACTCCACATACTGTCTAAATAAATAGGGTTCCGTATTGATTTACTAATGTTTCCAAAAAAACGTTCCCCAAAGTGACACATGCCAAAATATGTTTCCCAAATTTTCATTTGGCAAAAAAACATTTGGTAAAACAACTTCTCGCAATTTTACAGTTAGCAATACTATTTTTGGCAATTTATTAATTTATTTAGGCAAGTATTAGGTAGTCAAATATGGTTTGGCATAACTTACCAACTATTAGGTAGTTAAATACGGTTTGGCATAACATACTTTTCCCAAAATATTACATATCATATGATTTCCTTTAAAGTCTAAATTCATTGCATTAAAAACTTGGCAAATTGCTATTATACGGGCTTCCCCGGCCGCTGCCTCGGCTCGCGCTCTGTTGGGGTCACAGTTCTAACCTAACCTAACCCACTTTTGAATCTGGGGATGCGGGGTCCTACTAACATAACATATATTGTTCATCGCCAGCTCTCCATCTTTTTGTCGTCTTCTAACTCCCTAAGCTCTTTCCAGTCAGGATTTCGCGCTGGGCATAGTACTGTCTCAGCACTGGTTAAAGTAACGGATGACATCCGCTGGGCTATGGAGCGGAAAGAGTTAACTCTCTTGGTCTTGCTTGATTTTAGCAGTGCTTTTAACTCCGTTGACTTCGATGTGCTACAGTAGTATATTATTGGGCATTCTACTCCACCTTAAGTTCCATCAGCTCTCTTCGTTCGCTTCTGTCACTCTCAGTGGAGTAGAATACCCAATAATATTTTTGCCATCCAAATCAGCAGTGTGCATTTGCGCTTCCACACTAATAGCACAGTCGTCAGATATAGACTTAGGCATTCCATCCCTCCTGTCGCTCTGCGACACGCCTCGCTCCGGATGAGACAGAATTTACCATTTATAACCTACGACGTTTTCTGTAGCCAGTTTGGCTCGACTACTTGTAGTTATAAATATTTATGTTATAAATTCATCTTTTCACTACGAATCCATCAGTATTGCATAGCAAACATGAAATTCGTTAAACAAGCACAATCGTTGCAAGTCAATCCAATCAGCGACGATTTAACAAAAAACAAGTTACGTCATGGAGTATTATTACCGAACACTGTACGTTGCATCATTTGCGGACCATCAAATTGTGGAAAAACTAACTTATTGATTGGTCTTCTATTGCACGAAAATGGATTGACATTTCAGAATGTTTATGTGTATTCTAAAACTCTACATCAACCGAAGTACATCTTTTTAGAAAAGGTTTTACGAAGGGTACCTGGTATCACTCTCCAGAAATACCAAGCAAATGATGACGTTTTGAAGATTTCAGATGCAAAACCTAATTCTGTGATTATTTTTGACGATGTAGCATGTGAAAATCAAAGTAATATGCGTGATTATTTTGCCATGGGAAGACATAAATTGATTGACTGTTTTTATTTAAATCAAACTTATACCAAAATACCTAAACAACTTGTTAGAGATAATGCTAACTTAATTGTGCTTTTTAAGCAGGATGAAGTTAATTTGAAACATATTTAAGAAGAACATGTTAACACCGATATGACATGGATGAAATTTCGAGAAATGTGTTCCCTAATATGGAAAGAGCCTTTTGATTATGTGGTAATTAATAAAGATTGTTCAAAAAACAATGGTTGCTATAGAAAAACGTTTGATACTTTTGTATTATTAGATGAAATTTGAATATTTAAGTAGACTGCAGTCACTTTATTGTTATTCTTTAATTGGTTCTTATTCGATTACCACATATTTTACATAATGGATAAATCATTGAAAAAACAAATTGTTGATGCGACACAAGCTGTCAAGAAAAAAATACGTAAAATGAAGGATTTTGAAGATAGTAATAGGTATGCTCTTAATGCAGTTTTTAAGCCTGTTACAGAATCACTCAATTTAATAACCAACACTAATAACCACTTAGCTCCAACAAAAAAGGAGGAAAAAGTAGAACCCCAAGAACCACAAGACCAAGATATGAAAGAAACAGATGATATCAGTATTGCTAGTAACGAATCGGAACCCTCATCAGACTCTTCATTTCAGTCATTAGTCGGTACTAATCCAGATGCATCATCTTGGTCGTTATCTTCACAAGTACTATCAGATGTACCGTTTGGTATAAGAAATGAACGTGGAAAGTTAATGATGGGTTCCTCTAACATAACTATGGGGGATAAAGTTATTACTGTAGCCGGACACAAGTATGAAAGTACCCCTGGGTTGCGAGAGTTACTGTTAAAAAAGGACATTGATCTGAGCTTGGTTAATGACTATGACAAGCAAAATTATAAGGCAATGTTACTTGTAACGAATGCACATCGTCGTGATTTCGATTCAAAAAAACCAATTAAAAGTAATAAAGGACAAAAATATTTGCAAGTTATTAAACCACTTTTCGATCAAGAAAGTAGAAGTCCAAGTTGTAGACAAAAAGTAGGAAAAGGATTACCTTTAACAAAAATGTGGAAAAAAAACACAGATTTTGTATATTGGGATGATCCCAATGAATTGGTTGATAGATTAAAGTTATTAATTGCTTCTCGAGATGCTGGTAACACAGGACTAGACAATGAAATAATATCTATTATTGAAGAACTACGTGAAAGCAAAATTATTAAATAAATAAATCTACTAATATTGTATGTGTGTCATTTTACTATATACCGTTCAACATAATACACCTTTAATATGAATGTAGACAAATTTGGACATTATATTCATAAGCGAATGCGTATATCGGAAATACTTGATTTTAATGATAACGCATTAATAAAATCTGATTATGGAGATTATGACTTGAAGACATCGAGGCTAAAAGGTGTCAAACCTCCTCAATACGCAGATGATGCAGTAAATAAAGCATATGTAGATGAATTGAAAGGTGTACTAATCAATGACTTACGAAAATTGCAAAGTTCTATTCCAAATAGTGTTCAAACCCACATAGAGAAAGCTTTAAAAACAATAATGTCTGAGATAGACACTCATTTGGAAAGCAAATTTTACACAAGAAAAGCAGTTGATAAACTAGTTCAAGACGCAATTCAATCTATATTAAAAGATCGAAAAACATAGACCTCAAAGTTTGTTAAAATGACAAAACAACAAGTCGTCAATGAAATACATAAAGCAGCACGAAAAAATTTTCCTCGACGATCTGTAATTTTAAAAGGTATTGATGATTTGTGGCAAGCAGATTTAGCTGATATGCAAAACCTAAAAACCTTTAATAAAGGATATAACTATATTTTAATAGTTATTGACTGCTTCTCAAAGTACGTTTGGGTGGAACCATTAAAAACTAAATCCAAACATGAGGTCTCTCTTGCATTTGAAAAATTACTTTCTACTAATCACAGGATACCAACTCATCTGCAAACTGATATGGGTACCGAGTTCTATAATTCTACATTTCAAAAGCTTTTACAGAACTATAATATTAATCACTACTCTACATTTTCAACCAAAAAGGCTTCAATTGTAGAACGAGTTATTAAAACTATTAAAAATAAATTGTACAAATACTTTAGCTTGAACGGACACTATAAGTGGATAGATGGTGGCTTGAACGGTATTGTGAAGACATATAACAACTCAAAACATCGTACTATTAAATTTGCACCTGTTAATGTCAATAAGTTTAATGAAACGGACATTAAAAATAATATTACGAATTCCATGATAAAGGTAGCCCAAAAATGTCGTTCAAAGTTTATAATTGGTGACAAAGTTCGAATTAGTAAGTACAAACATATATTTGAGAAAGGATACACTCCTAACTGGTCAACCGAATTATTTACTATAAAAAAGATAAATAACACTGAACCAATAACATATCGCATCGAAGATAATCAAAAACAAGTCATATTAGGAACTTTTTACGAACAAGAGCTTCAAAAGTCGTCCTGTCCTGGTGTCTATTTAATAGAAAAGGTATTAAAAAAGAAAGGGAACAAACTGTTTGTAAAATGGTTGGGTTTAAATAACGAAGAGAACAGTTGGATTGATAAGACTGCAATAGTGGAATAAGTTAAATATATAAGTGATATGTAATTTTAAAGTATATTCATTATTCTTTGGATAATGCAAGGTGGTGGACTAATAAACAATATCATTAATCATTTACCGTTCGAACTACACATACCCGGTTATAACTATTGTGGACCAGGAACAAAGCTTTCGAAACGATTACTACGTGGTGATAAAGGTGTAAATAAGTTAGACGAAGCTTGTATGCATCACGATATCGCATACGCAAACTACACAGACTTGCCTAACCGTCAAAAAGCCGACTTACGTCTTATAGATATGGCTAAACAAAGACTTAAAGCAAAAGATGCTCGAACAGGGGAAAAGATTAGTTCGTGGATAGTAAACAAAGTTATGAAAGCTAAATTGAAGTCTGGTGCTGGTGTTAAGACCTTTAATAACTTTGTTAGAAAAATAAAAAGAAAAATCAAGAAACTCTCACCTAAAGATAATAAGTCATTAATAAATGTAGCTTATATGGCTGCCAGAAAATTAGTTCCATGTATTCCAAAAGTTCGAGTACCTCGAATGATACCTATACCAAAAACTGGAGGCATTCTACCTTTAATCCCAATTTTTGCTGGTTTATCTGCTTTAGGAGCATTAGCTGGTGGTGCAGCTGGTATTGCAAAAACTGTGAATGACTATAAACATGGTCAGAAAAAATTACAAGAAACTGAACGTCATAATAAAACTATGGAGGCTATAGCAATAGGTAAAGGTCTATACATTAAACCGCATAAGCAAGGTCAGGGATTGTTTATAAATCCATCAAAAAACTAATTGATCAGCTACCTAATCGTGCTTTAACTAATATCGATATTCAGAAGTATGGCCATTGTATTCCACATTTTCGAGGAGTTTATATGAAGGATCAGTTACCAAAAACACCTAAACGAATTGAATGTGCTATAGTTAACCTAGATAATTCGAGAAATGATGGAACGCATTGGGTAGCTTATGTTAAAATAAACAATTATTGTGAATATTTTGATAGCTATGGTGATTTAAAACCGCCAAGAGAATTAATGTTATATTTTAAGAACTGTGATGTTCATTATAACTATGATAGATATCAACAATTTAACACAATAGTTTGTGGACATATGTGTTTAAGTTATTTGCAAACTTTTTGGATTAAATACTATAAATCTTTATTATAATTATAATACTTTAAATAAAAATACTATAAATCTTATATCACTCTTTCATTTCCATCATTTGCAAGATGTCACTCACCTTATCGATAACTGGAAACTCATCGGTATTATCTACCTATTATTCAGACACGTTGCCATTAGCTGAGGAGTATGAATGTGCATTATTACATTTCTCTACATATAATTCTATTCCAAATTTTGATAATACAAACAATAAATTATACTATGGTTCTAAAAATGTTATTGAGATACCTGAAGGAACTTATGAATTACAAGATATTAGTGACTATTTAAAAACTGAGATAAAAGATGCATCCATAAAACTCCAATGTAATAACAACACCTTAAAAACGATGTTATTTTGTACATCAAGTATAGATTTTACTAAAGAAGATACATTTGGAAGTTTATTGGGATTTAAAAAGCAGATCTTAGAGGCAAATAAATATCATGTATCAGAGTTTCCAGTTAACATTTTGCCTACGACTGTCATAAGGATTGAATGTGACATAGTTAGCGGTTCCTATATAAACGGTCAATCCAGTCACATCTTACACGAATTTGCACTTAATGTTCCACCTGGATACAGGATTATAGAAATTCCGAAAAACGCAATCTACTTTCCGTTAAATCAAACCAATATAAGCTGCATACAGATAAGGCTGTTAGATATAAATAATAACTTAATAAATTTGCGAGGTGAAGAAGTGCAGTTGTATCTACATATCAGAAGAAAACAATGATAGATTATAATAAATATGTGGTTCGTCCAACTAAAACTAACAGTCCTACTAAAACTATCAAACCCATAAGAGCTCGCTCCAAAAAGGTCATAAAATTGAATAATAATAATAAAGCATTTCTTAAAGCGATCGGTTTATTAAAATGAATATACTAGATGTTTTATCCGCTCCTGCATACAACAACTCTGTGGAAGGAATTGAATTTCACTCTTACAAGCCTTACGTAACAAGTTTCAATAGAAGCGATGAAATCAGGATACCTATTAATCAACAAGACTTGTATATATTACCCTCAGCAAGCACTTTGTTTTTGGAAGGAACTGTTGTTGTAAACAAGGGTGGAAATTCGAAAGAGAGAGTCAGTAGCGTTCATTTCACAAACAATAGTTTACTTTACTTGTTTCAAGATATAAGGTATGAGATAAATGGAGTGGAAATAGATAAAATAAAAAACGCTGGTATAACTACCACAATGAAATCATTAATATCAATGAACGAAAACGAGGCTAAAGTATCTAATGCTTGGGGTTGGAATATCGATGGCATAAATAGTACAAATGGGGGTAGCTTTTCTGCTTCTATACCCCTCTGTAACATTCTTGGTTTTGCAGAAGATTTCAAGAAAGTAGTGATAAACAGCAAACATGAACTAATATTGTTGAGAAGTAATACTAATCTGAACGCCTTAAAACTTAACGAAGGTGAAACGGTAGAAGATATTATTATAAATAAAATAATATGGCGCGTACCACATGTCAAAGTATCCGATAGAGAAAAAATAAATATGTTAAAACTGTTAGAAAAAGATCGACCACTCCAGATGATATTCAGAAATTGGGATTTATATGAATATCCTGCTCTACCAAAAACTACTAAACATACTTGGTCCATAAAAACATCATCGCAAATAGAGAAACCAAGATTTGTTATTATTGGTCTGCAAACAAATAGAAAAAATAATTCAAAATTGGATATGTCTCGGTTTGATCACTGTGACGTTCGTGATGTAAGAGTATACCTAAATTCAACCTACTTCCCTTATGAAAATTTAAATTCAAGTTTCTCAAATAGCAGAATTGCTTTAATATATGAACAATACACCAGATTCCAACACTCTTATTACGGAGGTCGTCGCGGTGAACCGTTATTAAGTGAGAAACAATTTAAAAATATTGCTCCGTTATTTGTCGTAGATTGTTCTAGACAACCAGAAAATCTTAAGTCAGGTCCTGTTGTCGATGTTAGAGTAGAAATTGAAAGTGATATTGATATACCAGATCAAACTTCTGCATATTGTCTTATTTTGAACGACTGTATAATCGAGTATAAACCGTTAAGTAGCACCGTGAGAAAGATATCATGAACAAAAATACTATGATAGTAGATGTTCAAGGTTTTAAAGATCTTTATAATAACTTTATAGTCAAGGAATTAGCTATAGCTACTTTGGAACATACTCATATATTCTTAATAAAACCTCCTTATCCGTTCTCCTCGCTGACTGATGAAGAAAAAAGACGTACTAGGTGGATTGAAAGGAATAGAGGTTACTGCTGGAGCGAAGGATATATAGACTACAGAGAATTTTCTAGAATAATCAAACCCTATTTGAAGGAAAAAAAGGTTCTTGTTAAAGGTAGTGAGAAAATAAAGTGGGTTCAAGAGCTATGTGGTCATAATAATGTTTCTGACATATGTGAAAATAAAAGTGTTCCTAATTTAAAGACTCTTAGTGATCTTTACTGTAAAGATCTATTTTTGTATAACTGTTTTGCTCATAAGAACTATTGTGCTTTAAGGAATGTATTGTGTATTAAGCAATGGTGTTTAAAAAATAACTTTTGTATTTTATAATTTGAATAAACTTAATGAATGTTTTACTAATATACTGTTGTTTTTCATACTATTTCCTACCCAAGGTTTCTCGAACTCTGCCCCACATCGTGCCCAATAATATACTTATTCGTCGTCATCGTTCCCAATATTATACCATTTATTAAATGTCTAATATAATTTACATTGATCTTAAACCTTTTTGATGTTGGTTTGAAAAAACTGAGATGATTTAAGTATCAGCTAGACTATATAACTTTAACGTTTGAATGATTTAAATAGCACTCTTCTTATTATGAATTCATTAATATGATTCAAACAAATGCGACGCCTGGATGATTTTAAATAGCTGACTTCATAATGAAGTACCTTGATGACAGGTATTTCGAATGGTAGGTATATGTAATATAGTTTAATATAGTATTGGTAAATCGTATATTGAAAAATATATTATTTCATAAAAAAAGAAGGTACGAAAAAAAAATATCCAAAAAGAGAAAAATAAACTCAATTGGAATCGAACCATGGTCATCTGATTTCGAGTCCGCCTGATATTTAACCAAGCTATTTGTACGCTTGTCGATTATGCTGAAATTTACCTACGTATTGTAATGTAAAAAGTAATTTGCAGACATCAATAACACGTCGTATTATATTACAAATACTTATACCATGATAAAAATATACTTACGTCTCAATCCAAGATATTAGCTATCTACATACATAGACTCACGCCTCTTTCCTAGTAAGGGTAGACAGAGGCATATCATAATCAATTTATTTTATTTTGATATAAAAACATTTTGATAAGAATATCTGTTATATAATGTACTAGACGATTTCCCTCGGTTTTCGCACCCGTAGGAATACGGGAATAAAATATAGCCTATGTCATTCAGGGACAGTGTAGCATTCCAACTGTGAAAGAATTTTTGAAATCGATGCAGTAGTTTTGGAGCATATTAGAGACAAAACAAACAATCAAACCTTTCCTCTTTATAATATTAAGATAACCTACGCTATTCGAAGCATTGTGCGCTTAGGAATGATGTACAAAAAACTATTTAGAAACATTATATTGGGTAATGTGTAGGCATTATGTATTAATAAAATAAATTTTTCATGTAAATCATGTTTTTATTTTCAGTCAATTACCTACTTTAACATCTTAATAAATCTAATTTAAAATATCAACAAACACTTTTTATGTACCTACTAAAAATCACAATCAACTAAAGTTTTTGATATTTTCTTAACTAAGGCCTCAGTATCGTCCATAACACTGTCGACACAATCCTTAACAATATATTGTGCGTTCAACAAAATGTTCTCACTTTCACTATAACTTGCTTGTGAATTGTTATTACTTAAATCAATTACTGAAATTTTTATTAATTTAATTCCTCTTCTTGGTGATTCGCTGATAACAAAAGATTTCTTAACGTTACATTTTTTTATAGTTTCTCTGCAACGTTTCTTGTATTTCTTTTCTTTTGCCAATGGCCTCACTTCTGGTTCCTTAGATAGATCGGTAGGCCTGTTTTCAATCAGCTCATAGAAATCTCTGGGGGTCCAAGGGTCTTGAGCATATTGGCTTAGGATAATCTCTGAATCCGTTATCTATAACAAATAAAAACATACATAAGAATTATTTTTGTTTTAGAATATTTATATTAAATATATATTACCTATCATAATATATTAACTTCTTCAATTCGTATATGTAACAGGTACATAAATCAGTAATAGAGCGAAATAAATTACTTACCGATGACATGACTGTAGTTTATTTAGACGTCTTACTGTGACTAATAAATCGAAATTCTAATTAATTAGAAAAGCAACATATAAATCAGGTCACTGTCCTTTCAATATATATTGGAAGGGGCAATGATGTGATACGCATACGTATATGATCATGTTTCAACATGAAATTTAGACAAGTTTGCAAAATAAAATACATTATCTATAATAATTAATCAACAAAGGGTTGGAACTGATTCAAATCCTAGATTACGTTTAACAATCTATGTAGAAAGGAGTTGGAGACTTGAGTTAGGTATGTATACACATATACGTATGGTATGGTATGGTGCACATATCCATAAATGTCCACATTTTACCTTATGAAAATTTGTTTCACTTAGTGTAGGTGAGTATATTGCTATGTATTAATGGTTAGGGCAGGTTGTGACTGTTTTGCTGTTAACAATACTATATTACATACATATATATATATTAAGTCGTGTGGTTCCTGGTGACACAGAATAGACCCACCCCTCTCTTCCTAGTGGGGGTCGTAGAAAACGACTAAGGGATAGATAGAAGCGTTCGTGGCCCCGCAACGCAGCGGATAGCCACAACCTGCGCCTGTTCATTTAAACACGGCAATACCGTCGTAAGGTGAAATTTGAGCATATTATATATGCCTATAAAATGAAATTGAGGGATAAAGGCGTGACTATATGTATGTATGAAAAGGTTCATATTATTAGTAAAATGTATGTTCTGAGTTATTGATCTCCTCTCCAGATTCGTCCCTGCGTCGAGTACTGTTCTCACCTTTGGGATGACTCCGCGAGGTACTTGTTAGACGCGCTTGACGCTATGCAGAGACGTGCTATCCGAATAATTGGTTGTCCTGAGGTGACGGGAGGCCTCGAACCTTTGTCGCAGCGAAGAACCATAGCGTCCTTGGCTGCCTTCTACCGAATGTATCACGGCGAATGTTCTGAAGAGCTCTTCAACCTGATCCCACCATCTCCTTTCCGATCCCGAACAACGCGTGCCGGGCAGAGATGCCACTCATACACAGTGGAGAGAATCTTCGCCAGAACCGAGCGTTTTAAAAGATCGTTCCTCTGTCGAACTATAAAAACATGGAACGACCTGCCCGCACACGTCTTTCCCTCATCTTACAATCCCGGGTTCTTCAAGAGGAGCGTGAAGAGGCACATCACAGGGCCGCCAACTTGAGGACCACTGTAAGAAGTGGCCCCCAATCGCTAGATGCGCCACTGCTTTCTTACCATCAGGCTGGTGGCGACGTCAATTTGGCGAGCTGAATATAAAAAAAAAAAAAAAAAAAAAAAAAAAAAAAAAAAAATTGATCTAAGTTCTTTAGTGCGGAAGTTGTCTTTTAATAAAACAAAACTGAAACTTATCAAATTTTATTTATAAAAATATAATGATTTGTATGTGCATATTTACAATTATACAATCTTATATTATTCTTAATACAATCTCATTATATTACTTAGTAGGTAGATAGAATATTCTTTATTGTACACCACATTGGATTACAAAGATAGATACTTAATTATAAAACATATGAAGGTTGATACAATCGACGGTCACTTTCAGACACTTAACTACATACTTTATCTACATATTACTGTGTTACTAACAATCATCTTATTTACCTAAGTACATTCTTATTATAACAAGACAATTAGGTTCATCAATTTAAATAAATAAATATAAATATTGTGGGACACTTTCACACAACGTCACCTAGTCCAAAGTAAGCTACTATAAGCTTGTGTTATGGGATCTAGACAACTGATAAACATACTTAAATATTTCTAAATACATACATATTATACATAGAAAACATCCGAACTCCGAAACAATCATTTGTGGATCACACAAATATTTGAGTCGGTCCGGGATTCGAACCGGAGACCACTGCGCCACCGAGGCAAATTTAAATTAACCTTTGAAAATTGAAAAATGTCCCCATGCCCAGGTTGCAACATTGCAATTTGATATGATACGTTTATCGTCATTGCTTGATAATGCTACTTTGTTTACGCTTTGAGTAAATATTTCATGTTTGATAGATTTGAATACAATATTTTTCCTATGAATTACCTGATTCTTAAATAACACATTCTGATAATCATCTATCGTTAAATCACGCACCACCGAATGTTTAATTCCTTTTGCTTTTTTAATTACATTATTCGCTGTTTTTAATGAATATAATTTTGACCTCAATCCAACAAATTCAGTAATAAGTTTACCACCCATCTCATCTTTCATCAATCCTGGTACTTTTTTATTACTTTGAGATATCATAAATTCATTTTGCGTGCTATAGTTACTAGTATCAAAATACTGTAAAAAGTTATATTTTAAATCACTATAGAAGTCATCGGTGTAGATGAAATAAACAAAAGAATCTGTATCGGTATAGCATAGTTGTATTCTGTTACCATAAAAAGGCTTAACTATATTATAATGAAAATGATACATATGTGCTTTAGATAGCTCTAAAACTGAAAAACCTATATATATTGGTTTATCTAAAACTAAACGATCAGGCTTCATTTGAATTGCCACTAAGTTTTCCGATAAAACTGATGCACTATGAAAATAAGGATTGCTTATAAGTTTCTCAGCGCAGAAAGATTTTTTGGTAATATTGTTAGATGAACTCCAAGAGTTAACTAAATGAACTGTCACCCTCTTTTCAGTGTTTTCTAATGTTTTTCCAAAAACGCTATTGTTTAATAACTTGAAGAAATCCTGTTCAAATACAGTAATTGCCTTTTGTCGTAGTTGTGTATTTAATTCTATATATTCTTTCAAATATGCACTTTGGCGAAACGTAATGACTTTATGTATTTTACGTAAAATTAACCCATGTTCAAGGCATTTCTTTAGATGAACGTAATGAATCACATAATTATACTTATTGTAAAGATTTGAAATAAGTTTTTCCGTTTTTCCGCCGGGCGGTATGCATTTTTCAGCACAAAAAGGTAAGTCGTTATGTAAAATATGCAAGGAATCAGGATATAAAAGATCGACTTCTAGTATAAATCCCCATTCTGCATTGTCTCGGATATTTTCTATGTATAACTGATTTATTTCATGCTGATTTAAAAATCGAAAATCTGAATGCGGTAAGTATTGACACATGCTATATCCGTACAGATTGTTACAGTCTAAATAAGTTATAAAACATTGTGGTTTTGCTGCATCATACGAAGGCATATATTTATTATTAGCTTTAGCATAACGATAGGAACACATACATAAACCTCCTCTAATACCGCTTTGAATCATTCGCAAGATAGATAAGTCTGATATGAGTTCTAATCTAACGCCTGTTTTCAAAAGCATTGCGTCAAATGATAAACTAGGTGCAGTAATGTAAAACGCAGGATCGAGTTTATAATGTAACTTACAAGTTTTTCGAAAATTTTGAAATATGTCGGTAAGTAAAAGTACGTCTGTCTTTAAATATAAGTCTGTATATTCACCCATTGTCTTTATATTAAATTTATACCATACTAATTTAGCATGGTCATAGTCCTCCTGTGATATATGTTCATTGCATAAAGAATTGAAAAACAAATGTTTTGCTGGTAATGTTTTTTCTTCATAACATTTCCAACTACTCATGTAATCGTAGGGATAAATACCTTTTCGTGTAAGTAATAGAAACTGGTCATTATTAGGATAATGTTTGCGCAAATTAATAAAATCATCTATTTGCATAGTTTTTGAGAGTTTGTCTAAACTAGTACCTAAGAAATGAAACGAATCTAAAAATCTAATCTGTACATAATCATTCGAGTTGATAGGTATAAATTTTGAAAACGAAATGTATTTTTCTTTCGTTTTAGGTATGATATTTAACCTGCCAGGCGTTTCTCCTAATTTTTTAATAAATAGATGACAGTCGTATCCTGACAAATTATGAAAAAAAATGGGTATAAACATAGGTATCTTATATTGTAAATTACAATGACGATGCGCAGCGCCCCGATATCGTCCGGTTATATGACAATGATCTCTGACTTTATTATTCCATAACAGATTTTCACATATATGACATTTCCAAGCATTTTTATAATCCCTATCATCTTTCTCAGTGAATATCATAGATACATTTTGAATCAATATATTGTAAATTCTCTTGATATCTTCAGTAAGAAAATCTACAAATTTAGAAATACAATCAATTCCACGATACGTTTTGAATTCATTAAAATTATTACTGCATGATGAAACAATATTATACGCAAAGGCCGAAGGAATGTGACGTTGTAAGCGTAACGTATTTGTGGTATCAGATTCATGGTTGCAAATAGGTTCGAGTAATGTTTCAAAATCAGCATAGATAGTGAATGGAACATTTTGTTTTCTATCATTGTTTTTAAATTGTAAAAATGAGCCTTTTTCAGGCAAAACAGTAACAACTCCTCCACATAAATGGTTATCAAATTCGTTTTCACTAGGAAAAAACACTAAACAAGTTTGACAAAAATATAGCTTACCGTGATGCTTAGTTATTTGACTTCTAACGAGCCGTGGTAAATCTTTGATAAGGCAATAATGAGACGACTCACTAGTTTCTAAAAATAATAAGTGTATTATTTTAGATTTTCGATTGATTTTATTAGGTCTATACAAAGGACCTGTTATAGTCTTACTACCTCTTAAACCATAAATGAAAATGTTAAAAGAAGGATTGTTTTTTTCAAAAATATTTATGTCTGAAAAATTCATTGGGAATGAAATATCATTTACGTTCAAGACATCACGAAAATGAGGATATGACGTTACTCTCTCAGGATGTCGATTGGTTGGGTATAAAGCAGCAACTATACACCATAAAAAACAATATCTATCATCATTTTGAATATTCAAACATGCTCTTTTACTTTTTATAAATTTTGGTAAATCTATAAATTTAGATCCACTAAGAGGTTGATACTTGTTAATATTAATTTCTAAATGTGAATTGTTGAAAAACGTCCATCCACTATCTCTCTCTTGAAACTCCTCAATTTTTTTTAATAATATTGACATAACTTTCTCATATGTGGACTTAAAATCGTAATTTAAATGAATGGTAAAATTTTTTGTTGCAAAAGATTTTAACTCTTGTAGATCATTTTTTAACATTAAAAAGAAAGCGAAATACTCAAAATTAACTTTAACAGAATAATGTTTTTGAAGTGAGCTATCTATTAAAGATTTAACTTGATCAAAAATATTTTTTAAGAAACACTCTGGGTAAATATTTACTTCAGATTTAGATATAGTAATACGATAACTTACAATACGTCCTTTGAAACAGGAATGTATTATTTGGACGTTATCGTTGATAGGTACAGTAATATTATTTTTATGCTTATTAGTTCGCAAATGACTACTCCAACAACGAAAACTGATGTTACAACCCGAACAGAAAGGCATTTTAAAATTATATAAAAATTAGTTACCTGTTATATACCTACTTAAGTTAGATTTACTTAAGTAATTTACAATTTTTAATATTATCTATTGCAGATGGACTTTTTTCTTCTATTAACAGTCAACGCCTTGCAAAGCGATGGTATTCTGGAATTGAAAACACAAATTTATTAATACATATGAAATTTAATAAACTTTCAATTCTTTAGTCATGGATAATATATTTAAACAGCAGATATAGATAATCTAGTCACAAAATTTAAATTTTATACCTCCTTAACGATAGAATAGAGCTCAAACCATAGGTACATAAAATATTATTTATTTAAAAATAAAATATTTTAATTGGATATTTGATAAAAATAATGAACACTATACATACATATCTTCACACCAAAATCTCTTGAGGATAGGCAAAGGCACATATCTAACATGCTTACGCCAGAGTATTATTTTTCGTTCCACGTAATAGGTAGCGAGCTTATTGTCGCTGATAGGACACATATTTTTGCTAGAAAACTATCATGATAATAATTAGGTACAAACCTTATAGGAAAAATAATTTCGTCTCTCTGGATGCATCCACTTTAGAGTAAATTTTCGTTCATTACTAATATAATCTTTACGTCTTGAATAAAATATTTTGCTTGAAACCAACACCTCTACTGATCCGCAATTAGTTTAAGCACTTAATCGTCTGAAATTAAAAATTACGCTTACAATAAGCCAAATAATAGCACAATATTACTGAAATATAGTTATAATTACTAAAAAATAAATATCCTCTCTAAATAAAATAATATTTAAACGTTACAATTACCTTATAATGGTCTTCTGGTAGCACTTTAGCAAATTGTTATTAAATAATTTGTATTAAAAAAGATTAAAACTTTTACAAATTAAAAACACTTTTTACTGCATTATTGTCGCAATCGAAATGTAATGCGAAACAAAAGTATAATGTTATTCAATCAATACATCCGGTAGTAGTTTACCTAATATTATTTTTTTTGCAAGATTGTAGTTTCAAATAGGGTTAGCAGACTAGCAGTAAATCGTAAATTACATTAGTATAGTAATTTGCAATACAGTACATGGTGAAAATTTTATAAGAACCCATATACCAAAGTAATTAGTATAATTAGTAACTAATCTAGTAGCATGAAATACAAAAACAAGAATTATAAAGTTGTTTACGTTAAAAAGAATTACTTAGGTACTCACAGATTGCTCTTTTAATTCGTATTATTCGTAATTATCATACTTATAGATAATTAGATTCTATTAATACTAAAGATAAATTATCTTTATTGAGATATTTTTATTTATAATATACCTATCATAAATATTGTACTGTTTGAAATTTGTATTGTTGACAACCTTAATCGCTGTTTAGAATTTCAACATTAACAAACAAAACAAAAGTATCATATTCTCAGTACTATTTTCTAAATATTGCACAATCAATTAAAATGTAAAACATCATTATTATATAGCAGCTAATTTGACTATGGATGTCACTTCCACAAATTTAGGTTCTGTAAAAATTACATCATTACTTCTTTATTGTTGTGGTAATGTAAAGCTGGAATTTAAACATTATAAACAATGCTATAAAATTTTATATTAACAAAGATTTATTTATTATTAAGTAATTTTTAGAAAGACTATGTTAAGTAAGTTTTTATAAACAAACTAGTGAGGACATAATACCCTATATATCTCCATAGATTGTGATCGATTATTAAAATGTAGCAATCAAAATATGAACAGTTAGCAGAATCCATATCAAAACCGAGGCCAGATACTAGTATAATTGTACTCGTATACCTGGTAAGTGTGACAACCCTAAATAATTGCTATTTGCTGCCTTGACTATTTATTAAATATCTTAGTTGATAATTTTTAGCAGTTATAATACATCCAAGGTAAAATGTTTGATTGTTTGTTATTTGTTAATGAATTACACAAATTTTTAATTAGACAAGCTATCAGCCTTGTTTTAGCTTATAATCTCATAATTTTCAAAAGACTTCCATTACAATTCGAGTTGTCTCTTGTGTAATTACTAGCGACGGTCTAAGGTTAATTCCATCCGGCTAGATACATTAGAACTCATCTCAGCTACGGTACAAGGGTTTTGGTAGAAACCTGGTCGGTCTGGGAAAACTCAGTCAGACGACATAGACAGTAAACAGTATCTATCCTTCTTCAATAACCCTCCACAGCAGAACTAAAAATGTAAGTGTTTAAATATTATTTATCTAACATACATACATACATACATATACTCACGCCTCCATCCTCGAAGGGGTAGGCAGAGGCCTATACCGGTTCACATTTCACCGTGTACAATTCGGTCCCACGTAACAGGTGGTGAGCAGATTGCCGTGTTGAAATGTACTGCCGCCATCAGAGCCTCGTCCGTTGTTCAGCAGGTGCACGAGCTTGCACGTGAGGTTGACTTGGGCCCGGAGGTGTTGGCAGGGCCCCACTACACCCCTAACATATAACATCTTTTTTAATGTTTAACAGGTTTATTGACATATTATTTATTTTTTTACAGGTCAGACTCCGAGTGCGAACAATACAATAATTCTACGAAATGCAATCAAGTCATACCTAAAAGCAAGACTAAAGGTTCTAGAGTGAAAAAGTCTCTTGCTAATATAAGGTAATTATTTGAACAAAATCTATATACTTAGTACTTAAATTTTCAGAAATCCATAGGTGCTACCAGTTCAACAGTTTATTTTATATATATGTATTTGTTTTTTGTTTCAGAAAACCTGTAAAAACAAGTGATGTGTTTAACATTAGTCGTGGCGCAAGTGAATACAGACAGTCTTCCTCACCCGTGCTATCATCATATTTCGTAAATAGAGTGGCTAATGGTAACGAACGTCGAGATCTCAACACCACGGGCGACTACTTTGTGGATGTCAAGGTGTATAAAACAAGTGATGTTCATCAAGCAGATCCACTAACGCTCTGGAAAAAAGCGTTGATTCGAATAAAATTCCAGACCAACGAAGACACTCCTGAGTGGCGTAAGCTTCAAGCGTTCGTGCAATCTGTTGACGCATTATGTGACGAACAACCTAGGTTTATCTCAAACGAATAACGATGAGTTTTTGTACTTGTAATAATTAATATTGTATAGTAATTATTAATTAATAAATAAAATCTCATTCTACTTTTGGGGTGTGTTTCTTTTGTTGTTCAACAATTTACGCACCCTGTCTCTTGGTTGTACGTAGTTGCTAATGCGATGAAGCACTAAACGCACATGTCTATGTCGACTGTGCTATAAGTGTGGAAGCGCAAATGCATACTACATACATTGTCTCTTGGTTGTACGTAGTTGCTAATGCGATGAAGCACTAAACGCACATGTCTATGTCGACGACTGCATAAATACGCACATGTCTATGTCGAACAACTGTGCTATAAGTGTGGAAGCGCAAATGCATACTGCATACATCCGTCTCTTAGCCTCTTGGTTGTACGTAGTTGCTAATGCGATGAAGCACTAAACGCACATGTCTATGTCGACTGTGCTATAAGTGTGGAAGCGCCAATGCATACTACATACATTGTCTCTTGGTTGTACGTAGTTGCTAATGCGATGAAGCACTAAACGCACATGTCTATGTCGACGACTGCATAAATACGCACATGTCTATGTCGAACAACTGTGCTATAAGTGTGGAAGCGCAAATGCATACTGCATACATCCGTCTCTTAGCCTCTTGGTTGTACGTAGTTGCTAATGCGATGAAGCACTAAACGCACATGTCTATGTCGACTGTGCTATAAGTGTGGAAGCGCAAATGCATACTACATACATTGTCTCTTGGTTGTACGTAGTTGCTAATGCGATGAAGCACTAAACGCACATGTCTATGTCGACGACTGCATAAATACGCACATGTCTATGTCGAACAACTGTGCTATAAGTGTGGAAGCGCAAATGCATACTGCATACATCCGTCTCTTAGCCTCTTGGTTGTACGTAGTTGCTAATGCGATGAAGCACTAAACGCACATGTCTATGTCGACTGTGCTATAAGTGTGGAAGCGCAAATGCATACTACATACATTGTCTCTTGGTTGTACGTAGTTGCTAATGCGATGAAGCACTAAACGCACATGTCTATGTCGACGACTGCATAAATACGCACATGTCTATGTCGAACAACTGTGCTATAAGTGTGGAAGCGCAAATGCATACTGCATACATCCGTCTCTTAGCCTCTTGGTTGTACGTAGTTGCTAATGCGATGAAGCACTAAACGCACATGTCTATGTCGACTGTGCTATAAGTGTGGAAGCGCAAATGCATACTACATACATTGTCTCTTGGTTGTACGTAGTTGCTAATGCGATGAAGCACTAAACGCACATGTCTATGTCGACGACTGCATAAATACGCACATGTCTATGTCGAACAACTGTGCTATAAGTGTGGAAGCGCAAATGCATACTGCATACATCCGTCTCTTAGCCTCTTGGTTGTAAGTAGTTGCTAATGCGATGAAGCACTAAACGCACATGTCTATGTCGACTGTGCTATAAGTGTGGAAGCGCAAATGCATACTACATACATTGTCTCTTGGTTGTACGTAGTTGCTAATGCGATGAAGCACTAAACGCACATGTCTATGTCGACGACTGCATAAATACGCACATGTCTATGTCGAACAACTGTGCTATAAGTGTGGAAGCGCAAATGCATACTGCATACATCCGTCTCTTAGCCTCTTGGTTGTACGTAGTTGCTAATGCGATGAAGCACTAAACGCACATGTCTATGTCGACTGTGCTATAAGTGTGGGAGCGCAAATGCATACTACATACATTGTCTCTTGGTTGTACGTAGTTGCTAATGCGATGAAGCACTAAACGCACATGTCTATGTCGACGACTGCATAAAACCGCAATGTCTATGTCTGACGACTGTGTTTTAAGTGTGGAAGTGCAAATGCACACTGCTGATTTGGATGACAAAAATATTATTGGGTATTCTACTCCACTGAGAGTGACAGAAGCGAACGAAGAGAGCTGATGGAACTTAAGGTGGAGTAGAATGCCCAATAATATACTACTTGCTACTTGGTACATTGAAGTCTATAAACGTCTCTCCTCCTGCTATACTCTGGTTTGACTCATACCTTCGAGGGCGTTCCCAGTGTGTTCGTATCGATCAGACGAACTCTGACTGGTGCGAGCTATCTGCGGGCGTTCCTCAGGGTGGCGTTCTATCTCCTCTTCTATTCTGTATCTTCATCAACTCGGCTACGAGTCTTATTTCCAGTAACTTCCATCTCTACGCTGACGACTTGCAGCTGTACCGACATTTTTCGGCTACTGACGCCCCCTCTGGCATATCGTACATTAACCGCGACTTAGATAGACTAAGCGACTGGGCTAATTCGGTCGGATTGCGCATCAACCCTCTGAAATCACAAGCCATCGTCATTGGCAGTAAGTATCAAACGGACAATATGCCGGTGTCTGAACTGAATCCAGTACTTTTGGCCGGTATTCAGATACCTTACGCAGACACTGTAAAGAACCTGGGAGTGATCATGGACACCACACTATCCTGGGGTGCCCATATTAGTGACGTCAGCAAGAAAGTGCATTTCTCCTTTCATTCGTTGAAGTGCCTCCAGAGCCTCTTGCCCTTGAGGACGAAAATTAGTCTTGCTCTAACTATCATCCAACCCATTATTGACTACGCCGACGCCTGCTATTTAGACGCCACTGAGGAGCTTCTGAATAAACTTGAGAGGTTGCAAAATTTGTGTATACGCTTTATATTCAATCTTAGAAAGTACGATCACGTTTCTCACTTTCGCAAAGAACTCAAGTGGCTCCCAATCCGCCTTCGCCGTAACACTCGAATCCTCTGCCTCCTTCACAATATCCTTTATAATCCATCTTCACCTCCCTATCTAAAGGAACGGTTCTCTTTTGTTCGTTCCCCTGATGCTCTCTGCAGATCTCACCTACGTTCAAATCTCAAATTTCCTTCTCACAAAACTGTTCTTTATTCATACTCTTTCACCGTGCATGCAGTCAGACTATGGAACTCACTTCCACCTGGTATCAGAGACAGTAAAACTATCACCACTTTTAAAAAGAAAGTCCGTGAACACTATTTCTCTACCGTATAATCCTATTTATTTATATAATGTATGTAATTTTTATTTAAATATTTATTATTATATTTACTTATTTATATATGTATTATATCCAGTTAATAATATTTATCTTTTATTGTGTGTGTTATGTTAGTTCTATCCTGTTTTGTAAACACACTTTTTCTTGATCTTTTCCTTTTCTTCACGTTCTCCTCTCGCCGGTCTGCTGGTAGATATTTCTTATAGAAATAAGCAGTACCATTGTACCTATTTTTCCTTTTATTATTGTTATTTTTAATTTCCTAGTGTGTGCATAAATTAATAAATAAATAAATAAATAAACATCTTAAGGACCCCAATGGGTCGGATCCTCCTCGTGGTGCATCCTGGGCAACGGAGTAGCGACCACTCCCCTTCCTCTGTGGGGGAGTGGTGCTACTCTGGCTAATTCCGGCCGAGGCGGGAGTAATCCACCTGTGGGTTGCTCGGTGATGTGTGTTGCTGCCGGCCGTGCCGTTATTCACGGCCGGCAGCAGCAGTGCTGGGTCGCCGTCGCTTCGCCACCTTTGCTGGCGAGACGATGGCGGCAAAGTGGGAGAAGCACTGCGTGGGGGGCGGGAGTTTGGGTAAATGCTCCCGCCCTGCCATGCAGTTCGGGCTGCCGGCCGTGAATAACGGCGTGACCGGCGGCCACAGTGCTGGGCTGCTGTCACCTCGCCAGTTGACGAGGTGATGGCGGCAAAGCGGGAGGTGCACTGTGCGGGGGAGCGGGAGTAACGGATAATGCTCCCGCTCTGCCGTGCAGTTCGGGGGCGCCGCGGTGAGGAGTCACTGCGCGCCCCCGATTGTTTCTTGACCGTGGGCGTAAGGTCGGGGGACCCCGCCCACCAACGGTCACATGGCGGTGGGCACCTTCCCCGTGTTCCGGGGGTGCCCATTAGCGCACGCCTGCGCCAGCCGCTCTCTGTCTCCTCTATTACAGAGGGGCGCTCGAGAGCGGTGCAGGCGTGGTCTTCAGCTCCTTAGGGAGCTTTGGGGAGCCGCCCATCTGGCTCCCCCGAGGAGAGCCCCGAATAAACGGGGCGCCCCTAGCCGGGTCGACGTGAATAATCTTTTGATATCCCTCGGCCCGGCTAAAGGGTGAGGAGGAACACCGCGGGGTTTAGTGGGTAGGACGGTCCATTCCGGACCGGGCCGGGAGTCCCACACACCATCCCAGCTGCCCCCGCAGCTGGGGTGAAGGCGCGTAAAGGCGTTCCCCGCGTCAACAAAAAAAAAAAAAAAAAAAAAACTTTTGAATCTGATTTTTTCATGTATTGACAATTTTTCACAAGAGAAAGTATGTTTCGAAAAAGAAATAAAAAAAACCGGCCAAGTGCGAGTTGGACTCGCCCATGAAGGGTTTCGTAGCAGCAAGTAACATAATATAAAAGTTCTTATAGTTCGTTGTAACTTTGATTGATGTTTTAACACGTTCGCAGTGGTAGTGATTTTTGCGGTTTATGACGTATTAAAAAAAAACTACCAGTTCTATCTCGTTCAAACCAATTTTTGTTGGTAGTTTTTATGGCATTGTACATCATATATTTTTTTTAGATTTATCACTCTCTTAGTTTAGAAGTTAGAGGGGGGGGGACACTCATTTTTCGACTTTGGAAGTCCCTCTTGCGCAAACTATTCACTTTAGAAAAAAATGATGTTAGAAACCTCAACAGCATTTTGGAAGACCTATCTATAGATACCCCACACGTATGGGTGTGATGAAAAAAAAATTTTTGAGTTTCAGTTCTGAGTACGGGGACCCCCAAAATTTACTGCTTTTTTTCTAGTTTTATATAAGAATCTTAATGCGGTTTACAGAATACATCTAGTTACCAAGTTTCAATAGCATAGGCCTTATATTTTCGGAGAAAAGTGGCTGTGACACACGGACGGACAGACAGACAGACAGACAGACAGACAGACAGACAGACAGACAGACATGACGAATCTATAAGGGTTCCGTTTTTGCCATTTGGCTACGAAACCCTAAAAACGACGCTTGACACTTAAAAATTATACCTTGAAAATACCCATACTTTGTATAATAACTGCGGTGAGATAACCCGCTAAAGAGGCCTTCTCTACAGGGTCATGGAACGTACGATAGAACATTACAACAACGACTAATGTTTCGGCGTGTGATATGTGGCACAGATCTTAATTATCTATCTTATTATCTGATTTGTGACCAGTAGTGCACTTTAATCTTTTTCGGAGTGTTAAATCATGTTTGTCAATGATGCGATGAACTTTTACGTCATTCAGTTTGCTAATAAATAAGGCTGCATTTATTACGTTTAAAGGATAAACCGTTTACAACCCAAATATGCCAAATTTATTATCGAATACATCATAAACTTATCTCACAATAGATAACGTCATAACTCATATATGTCAATGCATAACTCATTCAAGGTGAAGTTCAATCGCTCATTCGGTCGATACCGCGCACGATATCAACACAATGTTGCTTTACCTCTTTATATTTATATTATTTTTAGTGTACTATATCTCTACGAGAAAGTTTGACTACTTTAAGTCTAAAAACGTGCCTCATGTGAAACCTACATTTTTACTCGGTAATTATGGAGATGCCATACTCCGAAATAAGTCTATGGCTGAAGTGGTGCAGGATCTATGCAAGCAGTTTCCTGAGGAAAAAGTTATAGGTGCTTACTATGGCACGGAACCTGTTCTCATACCGATAGATCCAGAAATCATCAAGCTCATCGTGACCAAGGACTTTTACTACTTCCACGGAAGAGAATTATCTGAACACATGCACAGGGAACCAGTAGCTAATAATCTATTTATAACTCACGGAGATAATTGGAGAGTGATACGACAAAATTTATCACCGTTGTTTACGTCGGCAAAAATGAAGAACATGTTTCATCTTATTCAAAAATGTTCCTACGTCTTTGAATCGATGATGGACAAAGAAGTGTCAATTTCCAAGAGTTTAGAAGTCCGTGATTTAACAGCGAAGTATACGGTAGAATGCATCACATCATGCGCTTTTGGGATAGATGCCAAGACCATGACAGACGATCCAAAAACAAATGTCTTTGCAAAAATCGCAGCGTCAATATCCAATTCGTCCATAATCTTCTACTATATGAGAATTCTGCGAACGATGTGGCCATCTATCTTCTACGGTTTAGGATTCAAAGTATTTACAAAGCAGTTGAAGTTTTTCCATAGTTTGATCACATCCGTTTTGAGTCGAAGAGAGTACAAACCCTCCGGTCGGAATGATTTTGTAGATCTTGTGTTAAGTTGGAAACAAAGTAACAAAATAACTGGAGATAGTATGGAAAATTTGAAAACGGGTAAAACAGAGAAAATAACTTTGACTGCAGATGATGAACTTTTAGTAGCTCAATGTTTTGTTTTCTTTTTTGGGGGATTCGAAACATCGTCAAATACTTTAAGTTACACCATGTATGAACTTGCTAAACGCCCTGAAATTCAGGATAAGGTATTGGCAGAAATTGATGCTTATTTGCTTCGCCATGATAATAAGCTACTTTACGAATGTATTTCTGAATTGCCATATCTGGAAGCTGCTCTTGATGAGGCTCTTCGCCTCTACCCCGTTCTTGGAGTAAATCTTCGCCAGCAGATGGATGATTACACATATCCTAATGGTCTTCGACTTGAAAAGGGCATAAGAGTGCACATACCGGTATATTATTTACAGCACAATCCTAAGTACTTTCCAGGCCCTGAAGAGTTTCGTCCAGAAAGGTTCCTTGGTGAAGCAAAGAAGAAAGTTAACCCGTATACATATATGCCCTTCGGTGAGGGACCAAGAACCAAAGACTTCTATATAAACTGAGGTAGACATGCCCTACGCACCGATTTTTGAAACCTATAAACTGAGCTAATTAGCAGCGTTGCTCGCACTGTTTTGAGTCAAAACTTCGAAAGTAGGTGCTCGACTTGCAATCGGAGTCCATACGCCTTCTCTTTTACTCTTTTTCTATTCGTATATTGCTATTGTGTGTGGTGACAATTACGTAAAAAATATTTATAAGTGAGTGTAGTCTTATTAATATGTGTATTTGAGGATTGCTTTTGAAATCTCGTTTGTTAGAGTACGGCGCGTCTACCTCAGTTTATATAGAAGTCTTTGCCAAGAACCTGTATTGGTAAGTTGTACATAAATCATTATAAATATACGGAGGTCTAGACATCATGTTTGACATCATCATGGATGAGTGGCTGCAGGTAGTATGCTGGTAAATTCATCGGTGATTGGTGCTTGCATTGAGAATATTCTTGGTTAAGTGTCAAGTAAACCTTTAGTAAAGTGTAACTTTAATCAATTGACTGAAGAGCTATAAATTGTTAAAAATCACAGAGCAACGCTACCAGCACAAGGGGAGAACACATAGTATGTTTGCCTGTACATGTCTGTCTGTTATATTTTGCGGAGTGAAATCATATTTATATACACCACTACAAAAGCAATCAGCTGTCACTGAACAATACACTCATAATTTCAGATACACACATATATATTTCTTATATTATGTGGATGTGTAGGCGTACACTTTTAGAGTCCGCTTCGACAAAAGGTAAACTCTCATTATGGTGCCTCCCCTCCCGGTGAACGTCATAGATCGTGTTGCTCTATGTTGAAAATAGACTAATTTCAAAATGAAACAACACAATTTTCTTAGGAATTTACTTTTCGTTTCGATGGGATTCTCCAGTTATCAGATGCAGATAAAGTTTTTAGTTCTTTGCGTGTTGTAATCTTGATAAAATTATGTAACCGTCTCCATTTCCAGGAATGCGCTTTGCAAAGATGCAGATGATCGCTGGCCTTATTACTATGCTGTAGAAATACCGGGTGGAGCTCACTAATGACATGCCAATGAAACTGAAGCTTAAACCAGAATCCATCGTTTCACAATCTATTGAAACAATAAAACTGAAATTTATTGAAAGAGATGGATGGGAGGGTAGAATATTTGTTCAATAATTTAATTAAGGACAGACGTACAGATAAGGCTAATTTACGCACATGAGGGGCTCAATTGACAGGCACGAAGACACAGGTGGACACCAAACCTGTCTATCCATGTATCGATGGATTTAGGTAAAAAGGTTTCAACACGAGAGTAAGGGAATTAATTTATAGCTGCCTAAAAGCCCTGTGTGTGTGTAGAGTCCATGACACATTCGATCACAGTGACACTGAAGAGATTATGTTCATCCAACAAATAAATATTTATCTTCGTTTAGCTCACTCATAGTTTGTTATATTCATATAAGTTGACTCCTAATTTTTAATTAGTTTGTATTAAGAGGGGATATTTCGCCCCACGTTTTGCTCAGAAACCATACTTTTCATTGCGTTTAAAGGCACTTGGTGGAACCTGCTGCACATATTCATTAACGGCACTTGTACTGTTCCACAACATTTATTTATTTTACACCTGACTGGTTTCGCCTTTCGGCAATTTTCAAAGGCAAATTAACATTATATAATGACCACTACATCACTTAATTACTCGAAAACAATAAATTAATAACATATAAATTACCACTACATCATTCTACTAACGTAAACTATCATGAAAAGAAGACGAGAGTATTTTGATTCAAACGCACTTCCCAGGATGCCAATTGCTGCAGACACTCATGTGGCTGGTGGAATACGTATCCACAAAAGAAGTCCAGTGGGAGCTCGCAAGACCTGTTCTAATCTATTCTGTCAACTTACAAAAATCTGAATGGGTAATTAACAACTTCAAGTCCTTCAAATCTCCAGGACAGGATAAAGTCTTCCCTGCAGTGATAAAATGGGGGAGGACACAAGTTGATATTGTCAGCTACATAGTATCTGTACGCCAGACAATGAATGGAACTGTGACCCTGACTGTGGAGAGAGGTCTAAGTGATCTTTATACCAAAACCCGGTAAAGGGTTTATATTTGTGATTCGGACCTCTGGTTATACAGACCGATAAGCCCTTCGTCTTTCCTGCTAAAAACTCTGGAAAGATTGTGTGACAGAGACAATCGAGAGACGGCCCTTCAAAATAAGACACTGCATTCCAACCAACGCGCATATTGCCCCCGGCAAGTCAACAGACTCAGCACTACATGCAGTGGTACACAAAATAGAAGAGGTCATCCAGAATCAATCAATCAATGTGCCTCGGCACTTTCATGAACATAGAGGGAGCTTTTAAAAAAAAGAAGCATAACCACGGCACTGGCAAAACACCGAATATACACGATGTCAGTGAATAGATAGATAACATGCTAAATAACTCATTTTAAAGCTACAGACAAGCAGAAACCAGTGCGCAGCCATGGCCAAAGGTTGTCCAGAAGGGGGCGGGGTCTCACCACTGCTAAAAAACCTTGTTATAGACGACCTAATAACCAATCAATCAATCAATTTAACCTAGAACTGTCCCTATATACATGGATGTGGAACAAGCCAAAGCAGATGGTAAAATTAAATTATGGAGAAAATACGGATCTGTTAATACAAAGCATGACTGGTATTTTAAAATCCAAGGCCGACTTCAATTCAAGTGAGAAGCTGCGTTTATTTTATCTTCTAGTGATCTTGTGTATATAATAAATATTTTTAATGAATTGTATTAAAATTACTTTCAGTCAAGCCAACATTTATCGATTTGCTGGCTTGACTGAACACTAATTTGCCCATAAGCACAGTAAATATTTCGAAAGACCACGAGTACTGGACTACAAGGATGGAACCTAAATTGTTAAATTTTTACGACAAATGTCTGTTGATTTTTAATATTTAAAGCAATTAGTTTGCTAACTTTTTCATAATATTTTATTATGAAGTGAAAAAAGACAACTTGGCCCAGACGGGATGTCTAAATGAAATGTCTGTTGCCCAAAATGATTAACCCCAGAAAGAGTCGATAAAATTAAATTAAATTAAATTTATTCCCTTTGAAATTTAAAAAAATAGGTTTGTCAACATTTTTGTGACTCTACTGGGGGTTCGGAAATGCTACAGACTGAGAAGAACACTCCAAGAAACTCAGTTCGGTCCCTCCCAAAATTCATCTTAGTAGGTATCTAATAATCGATCAATGCCGATACGGAAGGGCTAATTAATTAGCATTTTTCTTGGCGGTGTGCATTGTTATGCACATGCCTCTTAATAAATATTTGGTTATTGTAAATAAAAAACACCTACTATCAATATTAAGATTAGAGTTAGATCCCATAGCTCAAGCTTATAGCTTAGTTTGGGCTAGATGATGTTGTGTAAGAATATCCAACAATATTTATGAATTATTTATTAAAAATATTTTAATGTTCCTGCCAGCACTGAATCTGTAGTAGGCAGCAAAACATCGGACCATGCCAAGCGCCTGCGCATTGCTACGTAAATATTATTTGTTTTTAACCATGTGTATTGTCAAATTTAAATATTTATAGTGTATAATAGAATATTGTCCATTACTTTCTACAATTTTCGTATATTTAGATACTTTAAAAATAAACTTATGAAACCGTTTTCATGTATGTGTGTATTTGTAATTTCAATATTGATATTAGTTAGGTAAATAAATGTCAACTTTATTAATTTTATTGATGTCAGTATCTATCACTACTAGAGTCGAAATATTTCTTTTATTTATTGAGACAAATGTTACAATAAAGCATAATAACTATTTACAATATGAATAAAACTAAACTAAATCTAAATAGGGCCCCGGTGGCATTGTGCCCAAAAAACTGGCAGCATTCCCCTTTTGAACGGCGATGCTTATTCGTTGGGAGAAATAACTGCCAGCCCTTAGGTCACGAGTTGACTCGACAAGGCGCTTCTTCAAAATTTAAAAAAAAACTTTATGCCCATGAACCTAGGGTCTCGACACACACACACACACTACTAAATATCAATAAATTTGCAATAAAGTAATCAATATTTGTTTTAAACTAACACGCGTTGAACACATATTTTTATACAAAACGGGATTTCGCGTGGCACTATTTTATTATTAATTAAAGGTTTCGGTACCTTCACTTTCCGAGGCGACCTCGGGACCACGATAGGTGTAACCCTGTCGAAACGTCGAGGAAAGTGAGGGTACCGAAACCTTTAATTAATAATAAAATAGTGCCACGCGAGATCCCGTTTTGTATAAAAATAATCAATAATTATTAACTAATATTACTAACATAAAAATTAAATTAAAAGATTGAACGCTTAGACTAAGAATATGACACCGGTAATACATCAAGGAAAACAAAAGTATCAAACTTGTTGGTAGCAACAATTGGCACTATACGGCTATATGCGCCGCGCCGCGCTGATTTCTTACGATCGTAAAGAAATTTGAAAACCGAATTAACGCTCTTAATTATACGTATATTTTGTACACCACTTGTTTACTTTTACATCTCGTTAGAATTACTTTTAAAAGAATTGAGAATAATGCCTACTGATTATTGTAAATATAAGGGAATCCGTCTTACTAATCCTATTTCCTACTAATATTATAAACGTGAAAGTTTGTAATGATGTTTGGATGTTTGTTACTCAATCACGTTCTAACGGCTGAACGGATTGGGCTGAAATTTGGTACAGAGATAGCTTATAGCCTGGAATAATCATCACTTTTCATCCCGAAAAATATTTTCAATATATGGAAATGGGAACGGGTACTCACTGAATTTCACGCAAGCGAAGCCGCGAGCATCATCTAGTATTATAAATGGGAAAGATTGTGAGTGTGGATGTATAGATGGGTGGATGTTCGTTACTTTTTCAAGCTCGAACGGCTGAACGGATCTGGTTCAAATTTGTTACACGGATACATTATAGTCTGGAACATTACATAGGTTTGTAACTAATAGGCTACCTTTTTATCCCGGGAATAAGTTCCTACGGGAAGGGGGAACGAGAACATAATTTTACGAGCGCGAAGATGCAGGCATCAGCTAGTATTAACATGATATGTATGATAGCCAAAGATAAGACCTGACAGACAGGCGTGAATGATATGAATACAAGTGCGAGTGTACCGAAAATTACCTTTTTTAACCGACTTCAAAAAAAGGAGGAGGTTACTCAATTCGATCTTGTATATATTTTTTTTATGTTTGTTCGCGCAGAACTCCGTCGTTTACGGACCGATTTGAAAATATTTTTTTCGTTCTAACATAGATACTCCCAAGGTGGTCCCATTTTAAGGAAGTCAGGATCTGATGATGGCATGCTGGAGAAATCGAAGGGAAATTTTAATAATTGTAGGGGCATCTAGTGTGTTTGTAATTTTTTTATTAAAGGCTTTAAAGTAGTACAACTTAATGAAGGTCTGAAGCCGATCTAATGATGGAGACGAAAAACAGTAGAGAGAATTCCGTAACTATATACGGCAGTTACCTTGTGTTTGGTATTGATTAATTTGTACCGTCGAGAACTTTACACCTAGATAGATAGATGCCAATGACTATGAGAGAGATTAAAAATGCCTACCTAAGCCTACATAGTTTACTTATACTTATACTTATTACTTATTACTTATTACTTATTACTTATTACTTATTACTTATTACTTATTACTTATTACTTATTACTTATTACTTATTACTTATTACTTATTACTTATTACTTATTACTTATTACTTATTACTTATTACTTATTACTTATTACTTATTACTTATTACTTATTACTTATTACTTATTACTTATTACTTATTACTTATTACTTATTACTTATTACTTATTACTTATTACTTATTACTTATTACTTATTACTTATTACTTATTACTTATTACTAATACTTATACTTATACTTATACTTATACTTATTACTTATTACTTATAATATAATATAATATATAATATAATAATATTATAAAGAAGTAAAGTTTGTGTGTTTGTTAAATTGTAAGGGGTAATCTCAGGATCTACTGAACCGATTTTAAAAATTGTTTCACCAATAGAAAGCTACGTTATTGTGGAGTGTCATAGGCTATACAGCATCACGCTACAACGAATAGGAGAGAAGCAGTAATAGTAAATGTTTCAAAAACGGGGCAAAAGTTATTCCTTTTAAAAGCTTCGATGCGTGTGCTGCGTAAATATTTATAGTTATGTCAGCGCGTGTCAGCTACTAGCTGATGCCCGTAGCTTCGCCTGCGTGAAATTTTGTTCCTAATTTAAAAATCAATTTTACATCATTAGACAGAATATCATATTGTATCATGTTAAAGCTATGTAGTTAGTACAATAAAGCATATGTCTGTCTATATTATTACATTACATTATTATTGTTTTTATGAAATATTATAAAAATACAATGAAAAATCAATCCCACATCATTAGACAGAATAACGTATTGTATCATATCAAAAATATTTAGTTAGTACAATAAAGCATATATCTATCTATATTATTACATTACATTATTATTGTTTTTATGAAATACTAGCTGACCCGCGCAACTTCGTTTGCGTGATAAATGAAGAACCGCTCGACCGATTTTGTGCAAACTTCACATAAACCATCTACTAAACAGTCCGAACAAAGCCTAAATATTTCGTCTAGATAGGTGAGCCCGTTCTTGAGTTATAAAATTACATTTGTTTTAAACTAACACGCGTTGCACACATAATGTATTGTAAACGGGATTTCGCGCGGCACTATTTTAATATTAAATAAAGGTTTCGGTACGGTATAAGCTCTCAACAGCGTGGAATCCGGTAATTGGTGCCTTAAAGTCTCGCGATAAAATAGTGAACGCGTCTGCGGATACGGTCAGTGTTGTGTGCCGTGTGTTTCCACAGATTGACAATCTCGGGGGTACTTCGAAAACTCCCGACACATAGCAGAATCTCCAGCCTACAAGCATCAGTCGCCTCGAGACCACGATAGGTGTAACCCTATCGAAACGTCGGGGAAAGAAAAAAGAAGGTACCGAAACCTTTATTTAATATTAAAATAGTGCCGCGCGAAATCCCGTTTACAATACATTATAAAATTACAACGAAAAGTGGCATTGATTTTTATATATATATTTTTTATATTTTTTTACATATCTCTGTAGGTACCAAATTTCAGCCAGATCCGTTTAGCCATTACAGCGTGAAAGAGTAACAAACATCCACACTCACAAACATTCACATTTATAATAATACCAGATAGATTTCTGATTAACAAATTCATAATTACACTGGACTGCCTCTGTGGCGCAGTCGACTGTGATACCGCCTGCGGCGCTGGAGGTCGTGGGTTCGATTCCCACCGGAGACAAATATTTATGTAATCCAGAAATGTTTGTCTCAAGAGTCTGGGTGTTTCTATGTATAATATGTGTGTATTTAAAAGTATATAAGTACTAGCTGACCCGCGCAGCTTCGTTTGCGTGATAAATAAAGAACCGCTCGACCGATTTTGTGCAAACTTCACATAAACCATCTACTAAATAGTCCCAACAAACCCTTAACATTTGGATTGGATAGGTGAGCCCGTTCTTCTATACTAATATTATAAAGAGGAAAGATTTGTTCTTTTGCTTTTTTGTTTTTTTGTTTTTTTGTTTGTTTGTTTGTAATGAATGGGCTCCGGAACTACTGGACCGATTTGAAAAATTCTTTCACTGTTGGGAAGCTACACTCTTTGCGGTGAACATAGGCTATATTTTATTCCCGTATTCCCACGGGAACGGGAACTACGCGGGTGAAACCGCGTGACGTCCGCGAGTGAGTTATAAAATTACAACGAAAAGTGGCATTGATTTTTATATATATAGATTAATATCCGTGGTCTGATACCCATAATACGTTAAGATCAGATAGCGTTGTGTGAAATGTCCGTGAATATTTATTTATTTATTTATTTATTTATAATGCATAATAATATTAGCTAAGTGAATGTATTTATTAAATACATTTCTTAATTCAATGGCTAAACTACTACTTGACACAACTTCTCTTTGTTCCTAGTTCTTCCTTGTAACATTGCCTCATAATTATGTCTCCCAAATATTTAACATGCCATTTCTAAGTTCTTTGGGTTTAATTATTTAGTTGTTCAGAACATTTCATAAATTGAAAACTTCATCGGTTGAAGTTTCAATGTAATTGAGATGGTTGACTGCCTCGTTTTCAAAGAGGTAAGTTTATGAAAGTGATGTCCTAAATCTAAAAAAAATATCCAGATCCGGAATCCGAACCTAGGGGTTCGGATTCCGGATCTGGATATTTTTTTAGTATGGTAAAAGGTACCTATTTAGCTTAAATCCGTGGAAAAGCAATTAAAACATGAGCAAAATGTTTAAATTACAAGTGCTACCTACAGGATTGATTTCGAAGTTTTACGATCCACAAACTTTATCTGATAGTACAAATTTAATGTGCCAACCAAGCTCTTTCATTCGACTCCATTCACAATTTTGTAAAGTCGATGAGATGATAACGTTTCTTAGCATTGCAGAAACTTGTTCGGTTCCTTCCAGGACTTTACTGATACGATCTATATCTGCAACCGAACTCTTTACTATTACAAATATCAAGTTAGAAGTACCTCGTGGTCCAGTGGTTAGAGTACCTGACTACGGATTCGGAGGTCGTGGTTTCGATTTCCACCCAGGACAAATCTCTTTGTGTGATGAGCACATTCATTTGTTCTGTGTATGGGTGTTATTTATCTACAGTATGTAAGTATTTAGAAATATATAGGTATGTCTATCGGTCGTCTAGATCCCATAGCACAAGCTTTATAGCTTAGTTTGGGCTAGACGATGTTGTGTGAGAATATCTAACAATATTTATTTATTTATCTTGAGATTCTAATTTGTAGTGATTTAAACTCGTCTGGTTCTGTAGCTTTATAATGATTATTAGCACTTGATGAAACTTGTTGCAATACATTTATGAAAAAACACAATCACTTGTACTACTCCACCACAACTTTTAATTTATTTTTACAATACCTGACCGGTTTCGCTTTTAGAATTATCTAATAGCATTACCATTGCCCAAGATGAAACGGGAAGCCCAAGACCGAACGCGATGGAAAATCACTGTGGACGCCCTCTGCCCCATCTAGGGGACATAGGATTTTAAGTAAGTAAGTATTACCATTGCCTGTCCATTTCAACACGGCAATGGGCTTACCACCTGTTAAGTGAGACATAAAACTATTAGGTGAGATTTTGGCGTATACTAAGCCTCTGCCTACCCCTTCGGGGATAAAAGCGTAACTATATGTATGTATGTATTACCTGTGATAATGCTACATGGCGAAACCGGTCGTACAGTTATAGAAAGTAACAATTCGGTATCTGCCACAAGAGTGGACGGAGTATGGTTTGCTATTACGTTTTTGAAAGGCGCTATATAAATAATATAAATATATATGAATACCAAGCATTTAAAACTGAAATTGTGGTGTAAGGAAAATTTTATTTAACGCTTTTTCCAGACTTAACCTTTATCCGTAAATAGGTAGGTACTTAATATTACATCATTTTGCATAATATATTGACCTAAGTTCTAACCAAAGTGAAACTTCTAATAATACTACACTTAAGCTGAATAAATGTCATGTTTTACGAGATACCTACATAGGTTATATCAGATATTATAGGAAATATTATTTTTACGATTTTTTTAGACCATGTGTTCAGACTAGATTGCAAAATGTATGAATGACCCTATGTATCCTAAATTTCGTTTTTAGGGTTTCGTAGCCAAATGGCAAAAACGGAACCCTTATAGATTCGTCATGTCTGTCTGTCTGTCTGTCCGTCCGTGTGTCACAGCCATTTTTCTCCGAAACTATAAGACCTATGCTATTGAAACTTGGTAACCAGATGTATTCTGTGAACCGCATTAAGATTCTTATATAAAACTAGAAAAAAAGTAGTAAATTTTGGGGGTCCCCATACTCAGAACTGAAACTCAAAAATGTTTTTTTCATCAAACCCATACGTGTGTGGTATCTATAAATAGGTCTTCAAAAAGCTATTGAGGTTCCTAACATCATTTTTTTCTAAAACGAATAATCTGCGCAAGGGACACTTCCAAAGTGGGAAAATGTGTGTCCCCCCCACCCCCTCTAACTTCTAAACTAAGAAAATGATAAATCTAAAAAAACTATATGATGTACATTGCCATAAAAACTACCAACGAAAATTGGTTTGAGCGAGATAGAGCTGGTAGTTTTTTTTTTAATACGTCATAAACCGCAATTTTCGGTTAGAAAAATCACTACCACTGCGAACGTGTTAAAACATCAATCAAAGTTACAACGAACTATAAGAACTTTTATATTTGTTACTTGCTGCTACGAAACCCTTCATGGGCGAGTTCAACTCGCACTTGGCCGGTTTTTTACTACCTACCTTAAAAGTGAAAACACCTTTTTTATACTACTCAGGTGGCGGATAATCTTACGGCCCACCGGATGGTTGGTTACCGTAGCCTATTGACGGTAGTAATGCTTCTCAAAGCACCTCTCCTCAAAGTTCAGTACTTTCTACCTCCCGCTGCATTCAAAATGTCCGCTTAAAAACGCGGAATCTGCTGATTTGGTTTATCTGACCACCAAACCTTGACCATCAGTTATCACCAGTCATGTTGACCATACGTCATATTGTCCATCAATCCACCTTGAGCAGCAGTTACAGTTAACAGCCGAGTATGGCTGAACCCTAAAACATTGTTGGCAAACCCTTTATACCTACCTATTTCATTATTCTTTCTTACTAAATAAATATTATATTCTCATATTACAGAGTATGTAGTAGGTACACGAGTACCTAAAGGCTGGCAAAATTACGTTTTAATGTAATGTGGCAGGAAACCGTATTGCGTACATACTTCCTTTTCTCTAAATATTTTTGTACTTTTTTGGTAAATACTGGTACACTTTGTAGAAAACCAGCCAAGTGCGAGTCGGACTCAGGCACGGATGGTTCCGTACCAAAAGACGTCAATAATTAACGTTTGTTTTGTAGGAGCCCCTCATATATTTTCTCTGGTTTTAGCAACAGAAATAGGCTTCGTGACAGACAGATAGACAGACGCACAGCATATTCTCAGTAATAGGGTCATGTTTTTACCCTGCGGGTACGGAACCCTAAAAAGTTGAATATGTGATTACATCTCATCCATACTTTCAGTCATCGTTCTTTACAAATATTTCAAAACTGGGGACCCAAGGACCCAGGAACCGTCTTCAACTTGCACGTTATTATATTTAGTCGGATGATAGCAACGGCCAGCCCAATGCCACTCGTTTATTCACCTCTACTAGTTATTACTGTTATACCTTAGATCAAGTATAACATAGATTACGGGTCGCGAACAAAATGAAAGTTAAAAAGTGTCCCAAGTCGATACGTAGTTAAAAGGGAAATGACCTTAAAGTTATTACACGTAAGCATAAAATACCATGCTACTGATATATCAGTTAAGTCGTTTTGTTTCATACGTTTGTATTATTCAATGTCGGCCCTTTGTCGCCAGTTCAAACAAGGATGTAGTGAGCCGTCAGTAGTGAGCCGTCTTCTATAGGTGCCGGATTTCTCGCGTCGATATTACATCTAGTTATACTTGATCTAAGGGTTATACTAAGTAATAGCTGTGGTAATAGCACAGGGTGGAAACTCCATACAAATGATTTTTTTTCAATTCTGTCACCTACACTAAAACACGTAAAATGTCTTATCTTGGCACGTGTTTCACCTTCGAAACAATAACACCGACGCCGACCAAGTGAGCTCGTGCGCTCACTTTAACGTCTTCAAAACTAATGTATGGACGGACCCGTCTATACTTGGTCGAGAACTGGGAGGCTCAGAAGGACGCTACTCCTCAAAATCGTCAAATTAAACAATGTTTTTAAAAACAAAATGCCTTCAAAATTTCAGCTTGCGACCGCGCCTGTGCGTCGTTCGCTTAGCAATGCCGACATCCCACAAGAAAATACGAGTAACAAAAAGGTTTCAAAAGTTCTAAGCCTTCCTTGTTGTAATTTTATCTAAAGTACCCTAACTATTTGGGCAAGTAAAACCCGCAGAATTGTTCTTCTACCTACGGTGTAGCGAGGAATTTCCAATTATTCAAAGTTTGTGCTTCACGGCGAGCCGTTTAAAGGGTCGACAGCGCAAGTGTTACACCTCGGGCACTGGAAATGTCCATAGGCTACGATGATCAGATCAGGCGGATCAATCTCTTGTGTGCCACCGTAATGGTATAAAATTGTCAATGAATAAGTTCATTACACTACAATTTTTTTTGGGTGTAAGGGGCCCCACCACCACCTAATTTTGGGGGCCCAAGCGACCTCACCTGCACGTGGTGCACCTGCCGAAAAACTAACGAGGCTCCGCGATTTTCATGTACCCCCATGGTGGCCTAGGCTCCCATGTGGGTGCCAGGTGGTACAAAGTGTTGGTCCGGGGGGGTACCACCGTGCAGCTGTGAAAAGCCCCCAAAGTAACTCAGCCTCGGTTGGGTTGCGTTCGGGGTTCAGCAGCTGCACAGCCGGGCCCGGGGCGATGTTTGATGCAGCAGGGGGGGACCAGTAGGCGCTAAGCGAATTCTAGTGTGGCTGACTGGGGTCGACCCGCCGGCCAGGGAGACCCGTAGAAACGGTTTTCCGCTGGCCGCCCGCGGCATAGTACAGGGGCCCAACTGGGACTAACCACCCTGGGAGGCTGCCCCACCAGGCCGCGCATAATCCCGATGTGGTTCGTCGTGCCGGATGGTGACCGGACTGGGACCCGGCGACCACACTCGGGGGGGAACGGGGGCCCTTCCGTCCGGCGGGTCGGCCTCAGTCTCACCACACGGTCATAGATGAAGCTAGCCCCTACGCCTTGTCACTCACTGCTTTAGCAAATGTCGCTCCGTCTTCACGTCTTCCCTCCAATTCCCAAATATGGCAGCGCACAGAAGAGAAAGAAGTGTCACAGCGGCCGCTGCAACCAGTCCCGGAAACGTTCCGTTTGAGGTGGAGTTCGCTAACATCCGCGGACTCCATGCCAACCTCAACGTCGTCCATCACCATCTGGAGACGGCACGGCCAGCTGTGATGTTCCTAACGGAGACGCAAATACTCCGCCCTGCCGATCAGTCGTACCTTAGTTACCCCGGCTATATCATCGAGGAACTATTTCGAGAAAAAGCTGGGGTGTGCGCGTTTGTTAGGGCGGATGTTTGCTGTCGCCGGCTGCGCTGCCTTGAGGACCCTTCCCTCTCCGTCCTTTGGCTGCACGTAGATCACGGCTCCATGAGTCAGATCTACGTGTGTGTCTATCGATCCCACTCAGGGACAGCTGGGATAACAAGGCTGTTTCAGCACCTCAGCGAGGGGGCTGACGACGCGCAGGTGCGGTTCCCGAACGCTGAATTGGTTTTTCTGGGGGACTTCAACGGTCACCACACTGAGTGGCTGGGGTCCCGCGTGACCGATCCAGCGGGACGGGCCGCCCACGCGTTTGCTCTCTCACATGGTCTGACCCAAGTGGTGCGCGGGATTACGCGCATACCGGACAGGTCAGACCATGAACCCTCCCTGCTGGACTTACTGCTGACGAGTTACCCAGCACAGTACTGTGGATACTGGCAACTGGCCAAAGCCGTGCAGGCCAACTTTTGCAAGCCCTCGCTGCCGCCGCTACGCTATCCTGACGGATCACTGGCTCACAAGGCCCAAGAGAAAGCGGAAATGCTGGCCAATCTCTTTGCGGCTAATTCCCGGGTTGATGACTGTGGCAAGCAACCTCCCACTATCGCCAACTGTGGAGCCACGATGCCGGATATTAAAATCCGGCAGTGCGATGTGCGAGCGGTGCTACAGTCACTCGACACGCGGAAAGCCAGTGGTCCTGATGGCATTCCGGCAGTGGTGCTGAAGAATTGTGCAGCTGAATTAACTCCAACGCTAACACGCCTGTATCGCCTTTCCTATTCCTCGGGAGAAGTGCCGGAGGCTTGGAAGGAGGCGAACGTCCAGCCGATCCCCAAGAAAGGGGATCGGTCGGATCCGGCCAACTATCGACCCATAGCCGTAACCACCGTCATCTGCAAGGTGTTCGAGCTAATCATCAACAAACAGCTCATGCGCTATCTGGAGGATCACTCGTTAATTAACGATCGTCAATATGGCTTTAGGCCGAAACGATCAACGGGTGACCTCCTAGCGTACGTAACGCACACCTGGGGTGAGGCTATGGAGAGGCACGGCGAATCTCTGGCTATTGGCCTAGACATCGCTAAAGCCTTTGATAGGGTATGGCATGCGTCGCTTCTTTCCAAGCTGCCGGCATATGGTTTATCGCCTCTGTTATGCCGCTGGTTGGCCAGCTTCCTGCACGGGCGACGTATGCGGGTCCTCTGTGATGGTCAGGCTTTTTGCAGGTAAATGCCGGGGTACCACAGGGATCGGTATTGTCCCCAACTCTCTTTCTTCTGCATATCAATGACATGCTGTCCCTTGGGTGCATTCATTGTTATGCGGATGACAGTACTCTGCATGGGAGCTATTCTGGCCGCCCAGCGGAGGGGCGTTGTGACGTGGACGAAAAGAGACGGCAACTCGTGGCGGATCTCGACCGGGACCTGGGTCGCATTGCCCAATGGGGTTCAGACAACCTGGTCGAGTTCAATGCCAGAAAAACGCAGGCGTGTGCGTTTACAGCTAAGAAGTCCCCATTCCTACCCCTACCCTCTCTTCAGAACATTACGGTTCCACTAAAGGACAACCTGGAGATTCTCGGTATAGACGTCCGGCGTGAGCTCAATCACAAAAACTAGATAGAGAGTTGTATTGGGCTGGCCTCGCGGAAACTCGGAGTCCTAAATAAGGTGAGACGGTACTTCACGCCACATCAGAGATGTTTGCTGTACAAGACGCAGATTCGTCCCTGCGTCGAGTACTGTTCTCACCTCTGGGATGACTCCGCGAGGTACTTGTTGGACGCACTTGACGCTATGCAGAGACGTGCTGTCCGAATAATTGGTTGTCCTGAGGTGACGGGAGGCCTCGAACCGTTGGCGCAGCGAAGAACCATAGCGTCCTTGGCTGCCTTCTACCGAATGTATCACGGCGAATGTTCTGAAGAGCTCTTCAATCTGATCCCACCATCACCTTTCCGATCCCGAATAACGCGTGCCGGGCAGAGATGCCACTCATACACAGTGGAGAGAATCTTTGCCAGAACCGAGCGTTTCAAAAGATCGTTCCTCTGTCGAACTATAAAAACTTGGAACGACCTGCCCGCACACGTGTTTCCCTCATCTTACAACCCCGGGTTCTTTAAGAGGAGCGTGAAGAGGCACATCACAGGGCCGCCAACTTGAGGACCGCTGTAAGAAGTGGCCCCCAATAGCAAGATGCGCCACGGCTATCCATCGTGGCGACGTCAATTTGGCGAGCTGAATATAAAAAAAAAAAAAAAAACCTATGTTCTGAACTTTTCATCAAATTGTACGATAAACTTATAGATGAAAGAAAGATAATGCTTGTTATTTTAACTTCAACAAAGACAGATTATACGAAGCTTGTGCCCTGCGGCTTAGCCCGCAATCCTCTTTTATTTTACAAAGAAATTTTGTTCAAATACTGAATCAAATAAATGATACAGAGATTCGACATTCAAAGGAAATGTAATTCATTTACTTAATACAGTAAAGGAAAAAAGAAGCCCTGTGGCCCTCACTCAGCGTTCTGTAAACGATCACTGCAGTAAGCAATTCTCGCTATGACCGGTTCTCGGATGGGTGCCCACTATGTAATCACATTGTGAAATTTATTGAAGTAAAACTTCTTTAGGCGCGACCTAGGGATTAACTCAGATTTTTATGAGTAGAATAAATGATATTAATATAACATTTGATGCCGTCAATGGCAAAGAAGTTTTACTTCAATCGCGCGTAAAGGTTACAAGCACGCACTTTTTTTCAGAGCATTTCCGGTCGTCACGCTTGCGCCTGTCCATTTCAACGCGGCAATAGGCTCTCCATCAATACGTGGGACAAATAACGATACGACGAATGAAATAACGAATGAAATGTGGACGTGTACTATGCCTCTGCCTACTCCTACGGGGATAAAGGCGTGGCTGCATGTTGATACGTACGTTACAGTAACGGCAATCTTATTAAAGGTTACCGTTTACAATTTCGTCTTTGCCTTTTATAACGTGAAGAAAATCCTACATGGATGCTATGTCGGACTCCTACCGACTAAAAATCACACGTTTTCTACCAATGCCTACGGTTGGGAGCCTCCTGGTAAGCCCTCGGAAGAATGAGCCCAAGATTTCCAACAGACCTTGGCTACCAATGCGGCCTTATCTAGGAGCCTGCATCTTTGCCTAGAATAGAACTGTCTCAATTTCGTGAATACAAATTAATATCTATCAACGTCTGATACAGCCAAAATAACAATATTACTATAAGTCCAATCCTGCCCGATCTGGCAATAATGTAAATTATGTCATGTTTTGACAATCGTTGTCTAAGGCTGCTCGCACATTTGTCAGCACCGTACGCGCCGCACGCGCCGTACGCGCCGCATTTTAGAATTCGTTGTATGAAATTGTATGGAACCTCGCACATTACACCCGCACCGTACGCGCCGCATTTCGTGGAATGCGGTAGGCATCCGAATAACATTCTGATGACGTCATAATGCGGCGCGTACGGCGCGTGCTGGTGCTCGATGGAGCCGCATGCATGCTCAGTGTTGCCATATATACGTATTTGCCCGTATCTATACGGAAATAATGTTCAAACCGGACAATACATAATACATGCACACGGACTTTTATACTGAGATTCCATTGCGTGGTTCCATGATGGAACTACTGGGATTTTTTGTCCCAGTAGTTCTATGGAACTTTTGGAATGGAACTTATGGAAATTTTTATACACGAGAAAATTAATCCCAATAGTTCCGGTACAGTTACAATCACAATAACATTCACCCATTTATTTGCAATGTTGAAATCCTTTAATATTCTATTTTTTATTTGCAAATGAAGATCGACAAAACAAATGACGCTCGAATAAAGAAATGAAGATCGGCAAAACAAATCAAGATCACTAAACAAATGACGGTCGGGATAAACAAATGAAGATCGACAAAACAAATAAAGATCGACAAAACAAAATGAAAATCGACAAAACAAATGACGGCCAGATAAACAAATGACGATCGGCAAAACAAATGACTTTTGGATAAACAAATGACGATCGGCAATACAAAGGACGCGACGGTCAAAAAAACATATGCAGATCAATAAAACAAAAGACTATAAGCAATTTGACAAGATCAAAAAATACTTGCAGCCATATTTTGTAATCTAGATGTGATTGCCATTCAAAAAAATAGGTGCAAGCAAATCTCGACCTTAATGACTTTTCTCTCAAATCGTGCTTTTAGGCGTTTATAGACTTCACTGATCACGAATATGTAAAAATTTAATAAATATTATTCATGTTCATAAGGTCGAGAATTGCTTGCACCTATTTTTTTTGAATGGTTATAGCATCTAGATTACGAAAAAATGGTGCAAACAAATTTCAACCTTATAAGCACGCATAATATCTATTTATTTTTTATATATTCGTGATCAGTGATGTCTATAAACGCCTAAAAGCACATTTTTAGAGAAAAGTCATTAAGGTCGAGAATTGCTTGCACCTATTTTTTTGAATGGCAATTGCATCTAGATAACAAAATATGGCTCATTTGTTTATCAGACCGTCATTTGTACTGTCGATCTTCATTTGTTTCGCCGATCTTCATTTGTTTCGCCGATTTTCATTTGTTTTGCCGATCTAGACCTATTATAATAAAGACAAGCCCTAACGTGCACATTCTGCGTTGTGTACACTTTGCGAGTTGTTTACATTTTGCGTTTTGTACATTTTGCGTTATGTACATTCTGCGTTTTGTACATTTTGCTTGTGGTGCTCATTTTGCGTTTTGTACATTCTATTCCAAAGGGATCTTCCCCTCATAGCCCACTGTCACAATACCACTCACTGTACCGTTTCACACCAGGGTAAAAGAAACTGCTATAGTTGGCAATACCAAAGATTTGCTTACGGCGCGTACGGCGCGTGCGGCGCGTACGGCGCGTATGTGCGAGGCTATCAGGAAATGCGGCGCGTACGGCGCGTGCGGCGCGTACGGTGCTGACATATGTGCGATCAGCCTAAGACAGATGAGTAGAAAAGTATAGTACTTATGACAAATCATTGAATTTTTTACTATCCTGAGTAGGTATTTTAAATGAAAATAAACTGTCATAAAGAAGTTATTTGGTGTCGAAATGATTGTAAGAACACTGTATCACTCCAGGATACTGGAATATAATCAGGGTGAATACTCAATTGCAAGTAACTATGGATATATAGGATCAAATGTGTTTGTTTACATTTTTGGGCACAGCCATTTGATATGCCGTATACATAGTTAATACTCTTCTTCTATTTTGAGGGTTTCATACCTCAAAAGTTAATATCGAAATTCTTATAGGATCGCTTTGTCTGTATGTCAATGTCAATTATCTCTGAAACGGGTGGACGTTTTGATTTCAAATTCATTCAGCTGTTGGAAATCGGTGATAGATAAGTCACGGTTATCTTTTAGTTATTAATATTATATCTATATGTGACAAGCTGATGCCCGCAGCTTCGCCCGCGATGGCGCTGTTTGTGAAAAATGATTTTCCCGCTTTTCTGTTGAATTTTTTCCTGAATTTTCTTTGCTATAAACCTCACGGAGCCCGAGACCTTTCCAACGAATGCAAAACCGTGGAAATCGGTTCGTGCGTTCTGGAGTTATAGCGTCAGGAAGGAAAACCCGACTTATTTTTATATAATAGATGTTGCATACTATTTGCAGAAATATATTTAGATAGTCGAAAATTATTTTAGGATAATATGATAAAACTTTCGTTAAACATTTAGTTAGTATTAAACTTTGACAACAAATACAGGAAAATTTCCAATTTTGATTACTTACGGTTCTTGTGGTACAGTCGGTCTTGAGATGGGTAACCATTTGTGGCATTTTCATGTAAGATTATTTTTAGGGTTCCGTAGCCAAATGGCAAAAAACGGAACCCTTATAGATTCGTCATGTCTGTCTGTCTGTCCGTCAGTATGTCACAGTCATTTTTCTCTGTAACTATAAGGCCTATGCTGTTGAAACTTGGTGAGTAGATGTATTCTGTGAAACGCATTCAGAAAAAAAAAGCAATAAATTTTGGGGGTCCCCATACTAAGAATTGAAGCTAAAAATTGTTTTTCATCAAACCCATACGTGTTTGACCTATATATAGATAGGTCTTCAAAAATGTTATTAAGGTTTCTAATATAATTTTTTTTTTCTAAACTGAATAGTTTGTGCGAGAGACACTTCCAAAGTGAAAAAATAACCCCCCCCCCCCGCTCTAACTTCTTCTAAAATAAGAGAATGATAAATCTAAAAAAAATATATGATGTACATTGCCATGCAAACTTCCACCGAAAATTAGTTTGAACAAGATCTAGCTAGAAGTTTTTTTTTTAATATATATACTTATACCATTAGTCATAGTCTATTCCTATTGGTATGGTGTTACAATCGTCCTTACGGTACTTTAAATCAGGAGACCCGTATGCTTGTCTGCCACCTCATAAATGTTACAAAAATTTTCTCACAAGAAGATTATGATGTGAAAACTACTTTAATATATTAAAGTTCCAGACAATTACCTATAATCACCCTCGGTACCTACATATTTAAAATCACGTAGTTGCTTAAAACGCCATCATAATAATGTAATGCCTCGCTCTCAGCTCCCGACCGCAAGTCCTTGTCAGAAACTTTAAGTACTCCGGAGCTTTCGAAAAATTTGCATTTTCAATGAGAAATTATGTCGCTCGGTGTCCCGGAATAAAAGGCGACGGCACTTATGCAAAGATCACCGCTAACTAAGCAGTTTTAGCATTATTAGCTAACGTTTTACTGATTGCTATTGAAAATCTTTGACGTTATTTACTTTTAAGGATTTCGAACATAACGATAACAAGAAGCCGTAAGATGTTCTCACCCGACTGCCCCTCTGTGAAAGTGAAGGTTCAATCCCTTCCCTCCGGACCCCTGCGAGGTGCAGACGTGTTGTGAATTACCGAGTTTCTAATTATTTAAAAAATATATTATAAAATAAGTAAAATAAAATCAGTGCAGTACCAGAACCTCATAACAACTACAAGCTTATTAGATTCTACAAGTCAACGTCATCGTGTCACCGCTCATTGTATACTACGGCCTGCGCACACAAACATAAAACTACAGCATTGTCAAGTAAGGCTTAATAATGTTGTTATGTGTATGAAAGGGATAATGCAACTTCCAACACTCAAAAATAAAGGACAAATATATTGCATTCACTGACCTGTAATAGTATCTGGACTGGTGATCGGTTTCATAAAAGTGTGCCTAATTGAAAATCGCCATTTGGCGCTGACGGCAGCTAGCGAATGCACTTGGAACTAATACTAGTGATGTACAACACCTGTCTTGGTGTCGATAAAAACTTTACCAGATATCGACTGCAATGTTAATTTTATTTTTGTACCAATGATGTTTACATAATATGAATGACTACTTTACAGTTAACTCTGGGTTAAACACGTTAAATCAGATCTGTGCAAGTGGGCCTTAGTGCAGCAGAAAGCATCACAAATAACCCAATAGTCGTAGAGCATTGTTGACTTGGCATGAATAGGCCATTCAACTTGGAAACTACTACCTAGTGTTGACTCTTGTTACAAATGACTATGGTCATGGTAACTGTTTACTATCAGGCGGGCTGTATACTTGTTTGGAAATTTTGTGGTATTATAAAAAAAAATACCTGCTTCCTCTGGATTCATTTGGCTATGCTGAGAATCATCAGTTGGTAACTGGACTTGCATATGTATGTAGGCACACACTAGCTATACATTATTGCTGAGTACGCAAAAGTCGAACTAGAGCGCAAACGTCTCAAACTCGACAGTTGTCCCTAACCATCGTGCCCGCTCGCTTGTGTGTCCCTGCCTAACCCTCGCGCGTTCACTTAGCGTAGTAACTTGTTTGTGAATGTGATGATATATTGCAGGAAATTACAGTGACCAAATTAACACGCAACCTATCTTTAATTTATCTCTCCGCATTTCCATACGCCATCCATACATACTTAAGACGCCCAAATGTACTACAGGTGAATTAGATCTAGGTAAGTTGATTGGACTATCACGGGAGCATGGGTCATCATATGTAGATGAAGCAGTTTCTGCAGTGACCAACGATGAATCAGTTTCTGAAAAATATTGAGTGTTGGTTATTTATATTCAATTATATTTCTTAAATACCAAAGAAGTATTCACTAACTAATTTACACCTACCAAGAAATATTGTAGGTATACTGCACTTTTTTAAAGCAGTCCGTGACCCATGTTTTAATAAACAGTCATCAGTAAAATGTTTTGAACAAAGATAATCTGATGTTTTCGGAGTCCAATTGACAAGCTTCATTTTTTTTAGCCACAGTTTTAAACTGTAATCGGAGGGAAACCTGTAATAAAAGGAACATTTAAATATTATGAACAAGAGTAAATAATTAATTATTAACAAAAAATAGTCTCACTAAGTGTTATAATTCAATGTTAGAGCTAGAAAGTTATATTTCACACGCTAGTTAGTTACTGTTTCGATTATCTACTACAATTTTAAGTGTTTATTAATAATTTTAATATGTTCATTAAATTATTAAAGAACTTTTACCATGCCTCTTGTTTTTTAAACTACGAATTTTGGCATTGGACCGAAAATTATCGATATACATTTTGACATCCCTATTAATCATTATAGGTTATAAAAATATTCGTAAAATCCCCGAAACTCGGAGGGTATTCGCTTATGATAGTAAAAAAAAACCTAAATTATGGTTTTATAATAATTGTTTAAGAATTAGATTCTTAGATTTACTTACTTGTGAAAAGAGACGCCACAGCCCTTCTCGTATCTTGTTTTACAATATACACACGATCTCATGCTAAATATCTACTTAATTACACTATGAACTAAATTTATACATCAAAACACTTCAAATTTATACCAATCACAGTAATAACTTAAAAATATTCGAAATTTCACACCTATACTCCTTCTGAAATAAACAAACAACGGCCATTTGCAAACTAATTTAGTTCTCAGTGCACTCGTCAGAGGCGCTTTGAATCGGCACAAAAAAGTAGCTGTCATTTTGTATGGAATAGCCAGTCCAGCGATTATTATTACAGGTCAGTGATTGCATTACTTCAATTGTAAGCGATAATAACACGGGTCAACTTAGAGTGGTGGCTACAAAAAGTGTACGAAATCGTCGATCGGTGACCAGAGAATTGACCCCCGCGTCTCATATTACTTTTTTACTCCTTTGGCAATCTGCTGGCCTAGTACTTTTCGGCGCATTATCGAGCTGCTTCGTGCTGCACCGTCACACATAATTATATTCACGCCCTGCTGACATTGGGGTAGCCAGAGACCACAAATATCTGATTTGGACACATTGTCTTCCTTCTTATAAAGATCAATAAGAAAACAAACATGCCGTTGCGCCACTCACCGAAACAGCAACCCCTTACCCCCACTACTGAAGCCTTGTCACTAGTGGCTCAACAAACTTACGATTCAGATACTCAATCCGAACGGTGTGGTAAATTTAATACCAACGTACGCTCGAAAAGAAGGCGAGACCAGGAGGACGACATAAAAGACCTGAGAACTGAAATGAGGGGGCTCTTTACAAAGTTATCGTCTTCAGTGGAACAACAATTCGAGACCATCAAACAACAAAATATTGAACTGCAAAAAAGTGTCCAATTTATGGCTGAGAAATACGACGAAGTACTTAACAAAATTCAACAATTAGAAAAGGAAAAATTAGAAGACGGGCACAAGATTCAAATTTTGGAAGATAAAGTGGAGTACTTGGAACGCAAAATAAAGAGTACGGGTCTGGAACTTCGTAATGTCACAAGGATCTCGGAAAACGACAAAAAACCGGAATCGAAACAGGAGATGTGTATTTTGGTAAAAAAGATGGCAAAGTCGGTTGGAGTCAGTCTGCAAGATGAACAAATTAAAGATGTATACAGAAACAACTCGAACCGAGACCATATCAAGCCACTTTTAGTGGAATTTAACAGTGTTATAATAAAAGAAAACATTTTGCAATCTGTCAAATCCTTCAATAACAACAAACCGAAGGAGGAAAAATTAAATACGAAACATCTCGGTATCGCTGGAGCACTGAGACCAGTTTTCGTATCAGAAACACTGACTCCCAAGACGCAGAAATTGTTCTTCATGGCCAGAGAATTTTCCAGGGAGAATGGGTATACCTTTTGTTGGGTTTCTAAAGGATCGGTATATCTCCGTAAATCTGAAGGGCAACCTCAAATCCGTATAAATTCTGAAGCGGAATTACACAAAATAAAAAACATTATGTGACTAGATTTTACTTACCTTAATTATTGCATGTTACTTAAATTAATTCTTTTTAGATGTATATGTTTTTTATATTTTAAAGTTTTATTTAGTGTCTTGATTTATAACAAATATTCTAAGATAAGTAACACATCACTCCACTTCTTCAAACTACACAATACAACCAAATATATTCAATTGCTTGCCAAACTACCAAACACTACTACACGTACGCCTACTAACACGACTTCGAACTCGTTGCAAAAACACCTCATACTATACTTAAGCATACAACCTTATACCAGTATACTCACGCCTGTAGAACTCAGAGTGGGTAGTCAGGAGAGCGTAGTGTACCTTTCCTTTGCCATAGACTCAAATGCTAATAACGTATTTATGCGCCAAAGAACTATGAACACCTATAATTTTTATGTCTACATTCAATCCCCTGTGTGAAACTATGAGAGCTATCGATGACTTACAGGTATCCAGTTCATACTATTGTGACCCTGAGGAATGCCATTCTTTTCTGGATGGCACAGTGGACAGTCTAAACATAATGACCCAAAATATTTGTAGTATATCAGCCAATATACCAGGCCTACTTACCTTATTATCTAGAATCAACCAGACGCAGGATCTGATAGTGCTTACCGAATGTTGGCTCTCCACAAACCCTTATATCCCACCATTGGAGGGTTACAGTAGCTATCATAGTACAAACTGGATCAACCAAAATGACGGAGTGGTGATCTATGTTCGTAACACTATCTCTAATCTTAGAGTTTCTGAACCGGCATTCCAGGATGCCAGCTGTGTTGCTGTAACGATAGATGAAAATACGTGCATTTTGGGCATTTATCGACCACCTTGTTTTTCAGACCCAACCAATTTTCTCGCGTCCTTAGATACCTTTCTGGAAAATAACACATACACAAATATTGTACTGATAGGTGACATGAACATAAACATTGTAGAGGGCGCTGGGGATGCGAAGGCTAATGATTACTTGTGTCTAACTGCTGGTCACGGTCTTTTCCCGGCTCACAACAAGGTTACCCGTTTCACGACATGCCTGGATCATGTAATGCTAAAAACCAAACACAAAAGCACAGTATTAATACTCGAATCTACTTTGACTGATCATAGAGGAGTTATACTGTCACTAGCAAAGCGTCTCCATAACAATTCACCCAACAAAACTTACACAAAAATCGACCCTCTCCTTCTCAAACAACATATAACCTCTATGGATTACTCGGAATTGTATAATACCTCTGACGTAAATGACGCTTGTGCATATTTTACGAACTCACTAGCATCGGCTGTTCGTATGAGCTCTACTACCCGTGTACTGCCATCCCGTCTGCGAATCCATAAGCCTTGGATTACCCCTGGGCTACTGAGGTGTATGAGAAATAGAGACCGTATGTACAAAAAGCTTAAAAGGTCCCCAAATGATGAGATACTCCGACTGACATTTAAAAGATATCGTAACTATTGCAACAACTTGCTTAAGAACATCAAAAGGCAATTTGAAAAAGAACTGATAACAAATAGCAGTTATAATACAAAAAATCTTTGGAAGGCAATTAAACGTATAACAAACACATCTAAGGAGACGACCCTTTCGGTCCATTAGGTCCCATGTATCAAAATGCCCGCAGTGTCAAAATGCCCAGTTTTACAAAATGTCCGGAGTTTCAAAATGTCCAGTTTTACAAAATGTCCGGAGTGTCAAAATGTCCAGTTTTACAAAATGTCCGCACTGTCAAAATGCCCAGTTTTACAAAATGTCCGCAGTGTCAAAATGTCAAAAGTAAACTAACTACTTTATTTTCCCTTGTTTTCCTGTGTACCCTTGGCTGTTCCCTTGATGGTACAGTGGAAAATAAATTTTAACCGCTGTACCCTTGGCCGTAAAACCCAACCAACTTAAATTAAACATGAAATCTTTCATTGAAATCATGATCTTTTAGGACATGTAGGTGGAAAAAAACCCCTTATTGGTTGTGGTGTATACGAAGAACATCTAAAAGTTAAAATGTATAAAGTATGTAATTAAATAATTTTCAAAAATATGAAAATCAACAGAACAAATGAAGATCGACAAAACAAATGAAGATCGGCGGAACAAATGGAAATCGACAAAACAAATGAAGATCGGCGATACAAATGGAGATCGACAAAACAAATGAAGATCGGCGAAACAAATGAAGATCAACGAAACAAATGCAGATCGGTAAAACAAATGAAGATCGACAAAATAAATGGAGATCGACAAAACAAATGAAGATCGGCGAAACAAATGAAGATCAACGAAACAAATGCAGATCTGTAAAACAAATGAAGATCGACAAAATAAATGAAGACCGATAAAACATATGCAGATCAATAAAACAAAAGACTATAAGCAAGTTTATAAGGTCAAAAACTACTTGCAGCCATATTTTGTAATCTAGATGCGATTGCCATTCAAAAAAATAGGTGCAAGCAATTCTCGACCTTATGAACATGCATAATATCTATGTATTTTTTATATATTATTCGTGATCAGTCATGTCTATAAAATATAAAAGCCTAAAAGCACATTTTCAGATAAGTGTCATTAAGGTCGAGAATTGCTTGTACCTATTTTTTTGAATGTTTATCGCATCTAGATTACAAAAAATGGGTTCAAGCGAATTTCGACCTTATGAGCATGCATAATAACTATTTATTTTTTTATATACTTGTGATCAGCCATGTCTATAAAAGCCTAAAAGCACATTTTTAGATAAGTGTCATTAAGGTCGAGAATTGCTTGCACCTGTTTTTTTGAATGGCAATCGCATCTAGATTTCAAAATATGACTGCAAGTAGTTTTTGACCTTATCAACTTGCTTATAGTCTTTTGCTTTATTGATCTACATATGTTTTATCGGTCTTCATTTATTTTGTCGATCTTCATTTGCTTTACCGACCTGGATTTGTTTCGTTGATCTTCATTTGTTTCGCCGATCTTCATTTGTTTTGTCGATCTCCATTTGTTTCGCCGATCTTCATTTATTTTGTCGATCTTCATTTGTTTTACCGATCTGCATTTGTCTTGTTGATCTTCATTTGTTTCGCCGATCTTCATTTGTTTTGTCGATCTCCATTTGTTTCGCCGATCTTCATTTATTTTGTCGATCTTCATTTGTTCTGTTGATCTTCATTTGTTTTACCGATCTTCATTTGTTTTGAAAATTATTTAATTACTTTATACATTTTAACTTTTAGATGTTCTTCGTATACACCACAACCAATAAGGGGTTTTTTTCCACCTACATGTCCTAAAAGATCATGATTTCAATGAAAGATTTCATGTTTAATTTAAGTAGGTTGGGTTTTACGGCCAAGGGTACAGCGGTTAAAATTTATTTTCCACTGTACCATCAAGGGAACAGCCAAGGGTACACAGGAAAACAAGGGTTTATTTTGTACTCAAACCATTTTCTTATCTCAAATTTATACCGCAGAGCGTATTTTTAAGTTTAATTTTAAGGTGTTTCATGCCTTATTCACAAATTATACCGGAAAGCGCATTTTTAAGTGTTTCAAGTCTTAAATTCACAAATTATACCGGGAGAGCGCATTATTAAGTTCAATTTGTAAGTGTTTCAAGCATTAAATTCACAAATTATACCGGAAGAGCGCATTTTTTAGTTTAATTTTTAAGTTTTTAATTCTAATTAAAGCCTTAAGTTATAAACCAGTCATTTTGATACTCCGGTCATTTTGATACCCCGGTCATTTTGATATTCTGGTCATTTTGATACTCCGGTCATTTTGATACTCCGGTCATTTAGATACTCTGGACGATTTAATATCGGTCATTTTGTAAAACTGGGCATTTTGACACTGCGGGCATTTTGATACATGGGACCTAATGGACCGAAAGGAAGGAGACCTACTACGGCTAAAGAATTATTGTTAAATAATAATAGCCCTGACATCAGTATCAACAACATAAACAAATATTTTGTTAACGTTGGCAAAAATCTAGCCGAAAACGTTGTAGCCCAAGCTAATATTGTAAATAGTCACCAATCCAATACCAATCCTTCAACAGGTAAGTCGTTTGTTTTTCTCGAAACCGATGAAGCTGAAGTGGAGCAACTGATTATGTCATTACGATCTGACTGTGCTATTGGTATTGATGGAATTCCTTCGTATGTTATAAAACAATTTAGATATATACTCATTCCACCTCTCACATACATATTAAATTTAAGTATTAACTCCGGAGTTTTTCCAAATCTCTTCAAAAAGGCTCTTGTCCATCCCATACACAAAAAAGGAGACAAACATAATGTACAAAATTACAGACCTATATCTGTGCTACCTGCTCTCTCAAAAATATTAGAACGCATTATGAATAAGAGACTCAAAGATTTTCTTGAAGCGAATCACCTTCTATCTGAGAGACAGTATGGTTTTCGTAATTCTAGATCAACAGATGACGCTGTTCTGGAGCTTACAAATAGTATAGTTGAAGCACTGGATAAAAAGGAAAAGTGTCTAGCCATCTTCCTCGACTTAACTAAGGCATTCGACACCGTCTCTGTCCCAAGGCTCTGCAACAAGCTAGAAAAACTAGGCGTCCGGGGAAATCAACTAAACCTGTTTCAGAGTTACCTGACAAATCGAACCCAGTGCACTAAAGTGGGTGAACACTTAAGCCAGGAGCTACCTGTGCTCTACGGTGTTCCACAGGGTAGCATTCTTGGGCCTACGCTGTTCCTGGTGTACGTAAATGACATGTGCAAGCTTGCCCTAGAACATGGTGAAATTATTGCCTTTGCTGACGATACGGCGTTAATTTTTAAATCCCAAACCTGTGATGAAGTGTATCAGGTGGCACAACTAGGTTTCAATAAAATAACACAATGGCTAACCACAAACGGACTTACCTTGAACATTGAAAAAACTGCAACAATGGCTTACAAAATAAGAAACTCAGCGGAAGATCCAACACAAGGCTTAAGCATTTTTGTACACAACCAGGAAGACTGCAGTGGTGATTGCAGTTGCCCAGCTATAGCAAAGACATCTACCACTCGCTATCTAGGTGTCATACTAGATGACAACCTTTCGTTCCACCCTCATATCGAAAAGTTGTGTGGCAGAATACGTAAATTAATTTATGTATTCAAACATTTGAGACATGCTGCCGATGCTAATACTATAAAAATGGTATACTACGCGCTATGCCAATCCATACTGTGTTATTGCATCACCTCTTGGGGAGGGGCAGCAAAGAACTGCTTTATTGATCTTGAGCGAGCACAAAGAGCAGTCCTTAAAGTCTGCACACGTAAACCCTATCGCTTTCCTACGAAAACCCTGTATGAGTATTGTGAGGTACTTACGGTTCGCCAAATCTTTATTCTTCAAATAACATTAAGGCAACACACCAACCATACAGCAGAACACTCCTTAACAACACAACACACACAGACACGCAGCATCCGTAGACACAAAATTCCCGTAACTAAAACTTACAGAACCGCTTTTGCTCAAAGGTTCTACCCCTTTCTTGGACGCTATTTATACAATAAGCTTAGCAAAAATCTTATAGTTTATAGTAAAACTAAGCACGAGTGTAAGAAAATACTTACCAACTATCTAGAAAACCTCTCTTATGAGGAAACTGAAGCACTCCTGCATCCTCCAGTATGAAACACACATAATATTTATATCGACAAGGCACCCTCATACACAGATACACAAACACGCGTACACTCACGAATTTCACATACACATACACGCACCCACAAACCCGCACGCACACATACTCACTCACACGCAAACTACACTTAACACGTATCAAATAATTTTGTTGTACTTGAATAAGGTTCTAAACTGTAACATTGCACTGCGCAGGGCAGATTGTCAATTTGTATTGACTGTATAATAAAACTGTGTAGATGGAGGGCAGCTGATGCTTATACCACAGGTTTTCCTTTTTTAAGCATAAGCAGTAATTCATATAACGATATTTTAAGATGTAACAGTTATGTAGCCCATACTATTTGTAATTTACTTGAATAAATAAACGATTACGATTACGATTACGAAAACGATTACGATTACGATTCTGTGAAACGCATTCAGAAAAAAAAAGCAATAAATTTTGGGGGTCCCCATACTAAGAATTGAAACTAAAAATTGTTTTTCATCAAACCCATACGTGTTTGACCTATCTATAGATAGGTCTTCAAAAATGTTATTAAGGTTTCTAATATAATTTTTTTTTTAAACTGAATAGTTTGTGCTAGAGACACTTCCAAAGTGAAAAAATAACCCCCCCCCCCCCGCTCTAACTTCTTCTAAAATAAGAGAATGATAAATCTAAAAAAAATATATGATGTACATTGCCATGCAAACTTCCACCGAAAATTAGTTTGAACAAGATCTAGCTAGAAGTTTTTTTTTTAATATATATACTTATACCATTAGTCATAGTCTATTCCTATTGGTATGGTGTTACAATCGTCCTTACGGTACTTTAAATCAGGAGACCCGTATGCTTGTCTGCCACCTCATAAATGTTACAAAAAATTTCTCACAAGAAGATTATGATGTGAAAACTACTTTAATATATTAAAGTTCCAGACAATTACCTATAATCACCCTCGGTACCTACATATTTAAAATCACGTAGTTGCTTAAAACGCCATCATAATAATGTAATGCCTCGCTCTCAGCTCCCGACCGCAAGTCCTTGTCAGAAACTTTAAGTACTCCGGAGCTTTCGAAAAATTTGCATTTTCAATGAGAAATTATGTCGCTCGGTGTCCCGGAATAAAAGGCGACGGCACTTATGCAAAGATCACCGCTAACTAAGCAGTTTTAGCATTATTAGCTAACGTTTTACTGATTGCTATTGAAAATCTTTGACGTAATTTACTTTTAAGGATTCCGAACATAACGATAACAAGAAGCCGTAAGATGTTCTCACCCGACTGCCCCTCTGTGAAAGTGAAGGTTCAATCCGATTGACGTTGTCATTTTTGTTTTATTTCAAACTTTGAACAGATGATTCACGTGACCTAGTGACGTAGTTTAAAGCAACAGAGTCACAGACTACAGACACAAGTTGTAGCATTTGTTTTTTAATTAATCAATCAATCGTTAGTCGATTCATCGTTTTTAGGGTTCCGTACCCAAAGGGTAAAGAACGGGACCCTATTCATGAGACTTCGCTGTCCGTCTGTCTGTCTGTCTGTCTGTCTGTCTGTCTGTCTGTCCGTCAGGAGGCTGTATCTCATGAACGGTGATAGCTAGAGAGTTGAAATTTTCACAGATTATGTGTTTTTGTTGCCGCTATAACAACAAATACTGAAAACAAAAACATAATAATATTGAAGGGGGGCTTCCGTACAACAAACGTGTTTTTTAGCGATTTCGTCTTATATATTCGTTAATAATACGGTATCCTTCTCAATTTAAATATGTTAGTTAATTTGAACATTTCATCAAGATCATTCATTCCCTTTACATTTACACCATGCAAATTAAATGAATATTTTAGGAGGTATAGCACAATCAAATGTTGCTCAATGAAATTAATTTCGTGTCGCCATGATTGACCATTATACGGGTCACATTTTTTTTTTTTATTTGCTTTTGTAGAAGGCTTACAGACTAATATAAAAAATGTTTACTACAAATAGGTTACAATGTTGCTAACAACAAGCCTCCATTTTTAAATAAATAATTAACTATAATAGAAAACTATAAATAAATACAATAATAAAGAAAAAAGAAAAATAATACTTTAAATATAAGTATCTACCCTACAACTGATAAATGTTCCTCAACAACATAATACTGCCTACCTACTACTAAATGTCTCAGCTCAACAGTACCTCAGAAACAAACCATCGGTTTCCCACTGAAACAAATAGCAGCAGCAGACGCAAAGCTAAATATCCATATATAAAAATTTTCTCACAAGAAGATTATGATGTGAAAACTACTTTAATATATTAAAGTTCCAGACAATTACCTATAATCACCCTCGGTACCTACATATTTAAAATCACGTAGTTGCTTAAAACGCCATCATAATAATGTAATGTACACAAAGTACACATATTAACTTATTTTTCGACTTTCATCGTACCTACATATTTTTTCTTTAAAAAGTGAACAACGCTTTCAGCAGATTACTTTAGGTAGGTGTAATATTTCAAATATAGCTATTTCATAGGAAATAGCAAACAAATAGTCCATATTTTAGATTTTTCTCCAGTATAAATAATTTACGTACAAACACACAATGTATGTTGTAGACGTAGATATCGTGTTTATAATGTCATCATTTTCAGAATATTGATGACATTTGATGTCATCAATATTCTGAAAAAGAAATTAAACATAGAGTTCACAAACTCTTTTTGAAATATATACTGTACGGTCGGCCAAGAAAGTGGTGTATCAGTTTTGATTTAGTTTTCTAGTCATTGAAAATTACAACAAGTTTCATACTAGATATCATTGAAAGAGATGCATAATAATGACGTAAACCTTTTTGATAAGTATTCATTTGTCGTAAGAAATACATTTATTGTTAAAAATTACAGAGAAACATAATTATTACATATCTATATTTACATTATTACTATCTAAACTAAACCTAAATAAGGCCCCCGCGGCATTGTGCCCAAAAGACTAGCAGCATTCCCCCTTTGAATAGCAATGCCTATTCGTTGAGCGAGAAAACTGCCAGCCCTTGGGTCACCAGTTGACTCCACAAGGCGCTTTTTCAAATTCTTGAAAAATTTTTGCGCATTGGGACCCCATGGACCTAGGGTCTCGACACCGACTGGACAAAAACGATACGATGAGTCGAGACCCTTATATTTATTAATTTTAATATTTTCAGCCGCTTCCGCTGCTGCACTGGCTTTTAATTTTGTTTTAGGAAGATGGGACGGGGCTAGAGTGTCAACACAAGTTGCATCCCACACCAGGACCCGACCCATCTCCCACGGTATCAAAGTTATACCATCCGGTCTCTTGCCATCGTCCCTGAAAACGCCGTTTGGCTCTAAGAGCGCAGGCACATTGGCGGTGGCAAGAGCACGGCGGATGATGTCATTCAGCGCAGCGTGGCGTGAGAAGCGGCCTGCGCTCTTTAAACATGAAAGACCATGATGCCCCAAAGTGTCAACGTTAAAACCGCAGGGGCATCGATGTGGAGCGCAAAGCGTGACGCCAAGTCTCAAACCAACTGAAATTCTTAGGATGTCCGGTTCCAAAAAAGTTCCGGTGTTGGCTGTAGGGAAAGCTTTCAACCAATCACCGGATTCCTTTCTACTGAGCGCTAATAATCTGGCCCGATCCGGGCCTAAGCTAGCATTTAAAAAGGAGTCAAAGGTTAATTTTGACATAGCGTCGTCCCAGCTCCGTTGTAAATTTGGATGGGTGGGTAAATTATGTCCCGGACAAGCCATTAGCCAAGCATTCTTGGCATCTGTAAGGCCAGTCGTCTCATAGTCTGTAAGACAATTCGTCAGAATTTTACCTACGAGACTCGACGTGGCATGTACAGATGACAAAAAGGCTGGCAAAGCCACACTAGAAATTTTGCGGATCCCTAGCCCACTATATTTAATGGGAAGAGATGCCTGGGACCAAGATTGTTCGCTCAGTTGTATATTGAGAATTGATTCCAAAGAAGATCTGATTAGCGAATCAATAGAAAATAAATGACTTTGATGTTTCCAAAAAGGACAACAGCGAAGCAAATAAATAGATTTGGGAACAAACATACAAAATTTCAGAATTGTGATTGCGTAATGTGAACTAATAGAATGTAGCCGATCTACATTGGATTCAAATTTTGAAATTTTTTGTGCTATTAACTCGGGAATAGCATCTTCAAATATAGGGGACCCTAGGAGGTAAAGATTCTCTCTGCTAACAATTTTAATATTCGGACATAGGGAATTGAATTTTTCAACGAGTTCCGAATTAATGTGATTATTATGAATATATAATTCACACTTATTAAAATTTAATTCCAAACCAATTAAATGAAATTTATTTTTAATTTCTATAAGATCTGACAGAACAGAAACTGCATCACCTCCAAGAGTCCCGTCATCTAAATACCAGACGTTAAATTTTGACTTTAAATTTTGAATGATGGGGTTAATGGCTAGGCTGAAAATAGCTGGTCCGAGGGGATCACCCTGCTGGCAACCGACTTCAGAAGAAAGTTCGTTGCATTTATACATTAATTTGGAAGGTTCGTGATAACAGTTAAGTAAATAGTTATAAATTTCAGGAACATTGCTTCTAATTTCTGACAGCAGGATGTCACGGTTTACCGAATTAAAAGCATTTTTGACATCAATTTTCAGCAAAACCTCACACTCACCTTTATTAAGGTAGGTGCGTAAGGCGTGGACCGCCGCCTCACACCCACCTTTGGTACCAAACCCTAATTGAGTCGGTTCAAATTTTTGTTGTAATTTTGACAAGATGTATCGGACAGAAATTTTGGATGCTAAACGCCTAAAAGTGGACCCAACAGCAATAGGACGGACTCCTCCGTCTTTTTTAGTGAGAGCAATGAGATTAGCTCCATAGATAACAGGAGCGATCTCAGGGTTAATGTTACCAGAGAGCATGAGGTTTACTAATTTTGTTAAACAACCGATGAGGTGCTTACCTGCATCACCCACACAGTAAGTCACTTAGAAGTGCATGACATTTTAACCTTTATTAAAAACTGATAAAACATTAATTTCTGCAAAGATAATTTGAATGGTTCTAAATAAAAGTAATAGAATCTTTTTAAATCTAGCAATCTCTTTTTCATATAGAATACTGACAACTGACTTTTTGTCAAATATATTCAAACTAAGAACAGCTGTCACGTAACAAACAGTAGGTATCAATAATCAATATAAAAGGTTATCAATAATCCGATAAAGATGGCAATAGAAATTGACAATTTCTATTGCCATCTTTATCTGATTATTGTCTGCAAGCGAAACTAATCATTATCGCCTATGATTTCGCAAACGACGTTCAACCTTATGATGGTACACCAATTTTTTGGCCCACTGTACCTACCGTAGAGGATCTATACAAGGATAAATAATACTGTAGAGCAACGCGAACTGTCTAAAGACGCGCCTTGTATAACACTATATATAGAGCAACGCAAACTGTTTAAAGACGCGCGTTTTATAACACTGTAGAGCAACGCGAACTGTCTAAAGACGCGCGTTGTATAACACTATAGAGCAATGCGAACTGTCTAAGGCGCGCGTTGCTCTGTGTTAATAGGTAGGAGTCCGGCATATCATCCATTAAGGATTTTCCATCTCTTTAAATAAAAAGAAAAAAGGGGGGCTCCCATGCAACAAATAGGTACGACTTTTTGTTGTTTTTTGGTACGGAACCCTCCGTGCGGGAGTCCGACTCGCACTTGGCCGGTTATTCATTTTTATCTTTGGTTGTCTTTGGTTAGCAAGGACTGAGAGTCTATGGCACATTTATGACAGGATGCTTAGGGAATTTTTAAGTGGTTTTTTGATTTTCATCGTGAGGGTATACGAGATCTGCTCTGAAGTTCCGGGACTTCTGCTAATTATTATTCTTTAATCCTGATTGACTCAGGCACGATATAACCTAAAGATCTGCTAAAGAATTGAGGTTTGTTTGTTTGGTTGGAAAAGAATTAGAAGGGTTTTTTTATGGACATTTCACGCAACGCTATCTGATCCAAAAGTAAGCTAGGAATAACCTGCTTGTGTTATGGGTATCAGACCACGGATATTAATACTTATATACTTTTTACATATTATACATAGAAACACCCAGACTCTTGAGAGAAACATTTATGGGTCACACAAATATTTGTCTCCGGTGGGAATCGAACCCGCGACCTCCAGCGCCGAGAAAAAGAAGAAGAAATATAAATAACATAAAGGAAAAGTCCCAGTTCGAGTAGGTCTCGTCAGTCGAGTGGGCAGTAAATGAGAGAGTAATACAAGCTACGAATGCTATAGGTTGTAGGTAGTATGACATTGAAACAATCCTGCAATGACATCTGCGAACCCTTTCAAATCTCTACAGCACTACATACATATATATGATCACGTCTTTCGTCCCCGAAGGGGTAGACAGAGGCATATTATATGCCCACATTTCACCTTTTTAGATTTAGTCCCACGTAATAGGTGGTGAGCTTATTGCCGTGTTGAGATGGACAGGCACAAGTTGTGACTTTACCCTGTTCAAGTCGCCAATGAAGGCCTTCAACTTGACTCAACGACTGCCATATTACTGGCAACCGGGACCAACGGCTTAACGTGCCTTTCGAAGCCCGGAAACGCTCAAATGTCACAAATTGGTTACATGGCGCCCATCCAAGGATCGGCCATAGTAAAAGTTGCTTACTACAGTGATCGACTGAGTCCGCGGGGCCACGAGTGCTACAGCAGTAATTGCTGTCATTTTGAGAAGTAAAGTTTGTCTAAGAGTATTTAAAGTTGTCTAAAGACTAAAAGTATTTGACAATGAAAATAAATCCCTGAATCGTTTAGCTGAGGCAACGCACTTGCACTAGTTCAAGAGAATGTGACATTGACAGATGAACCTTAGTTTTAGCCCCTCTACGTAGAATAAATTGCAGAAGGGCTTATGGCGAGACTTTGTCTGTAGTCTGTGACTCTGTTGCATTAAACTACGTCGCTAGGTCACGTGGATCATTCTGTTCAAAGTTTGTAATAAAACAAAAATGACAACGTCAATTGGATTGAACATTCACTTTCACAGAGGAGCAGTTGGGTGAGACCATCTCACGGCTTCTTGTTTTAATATGTTCAAGTAAGCACTCTATCGAAAGAAGAGTAAAACTGGCCAAGTGCGAGTCGGACTCGCACACGAAGGGTCCGTACCAAAAAAACGACAAGAAATCACATTCATTGTATGGGAGCCCCTTTTTATCTGAGTTTAGTATTTCTTGTCTTCTTCTTCTTCGTGTCAATGGCGACAAATTTAGTATTTGTTGTCATAACGGCAACAGAAATACATCATCTGTGAAAATTTCAGTTCTCTAGCTATCACGGTTCCTGCGATACAGTCTCGTGATGGACAGACAGACAGCAAAGTCTTATGAATAGGGTTCAGTTTTCTAAAAATGTTCATCCACAACAAAATACAACAAGTTGAGGGTTATATCGACAGTAAGTACGTGTTCCAATTACTTAATCAAACCCGCCCACACCACGGGGCGAGAAACAAATGACTTTGTTTACTCGCCCCGACACTCAGTCTACAACCTTTTGAATTAATTAACCTATTACTTAGAGGGTTAAAAGATTCGAAGCGATTTTGATAGAAACTATTTTGTTTAACGCTTGACTGCTCCGCCAATATCTTTTGTGCAATAGTTAGCTTCATCTTGATGGGTGCACCACTAATGGACGCAGGTGCCTTTACAAGGTTAGAAGTCATCATTGTGTAAAATGAAAAGTCAAAACATAGAAAATCCTAGTGGTTCAGATTTCGAAGCCTAAATAAAACTAGAAAAAGAAGGTTTGAACCATCTGTAAAAGTGATAAGTTGAGGAAAAAGCACATGACTTGTTTGCAAAATAATTAAAATTTAATTTGTTAATTTAAATTTACTAATCAAGTATTTTGATGACGGGCAGTACGTACCTATACAACGCGTCAAAACACAAGTCTTAATTTGATAATGAAAAAGCACCTGATCCTGAGTCTGTTCTAATAAACCCAAACAAGATATTCATGTTATGAAATTTTCAGTGGAATTGAGTGAATGTAAGTAAATAGTACTTCGCGTGAAGAACCGAATTCTATAAGTATGATGGGTATCCCGCAGTTTACTTTATAAATAAATTATTTATTGCATGATGTAACCCAATGATGTTACTCACCAACTAGCGCGAGGTAGCTATGCAGAGAACTCTTTCCCAGGGCGCCTTGTTACAGAGTTTCTAGTGGGTGCGCAAGGGAGGCCAGGGCTCTGACGAAAACAGCCAATAGGGTGTACACACATATATTTACTAAGTACACAGAGATACACAGAGACACACAGAGAGCTTATTCACTGATAGACACAAATATCACAGGTACACAGAAGTAAAGTACTAATACTACTCAATAGACCACTGCCGCGTGAGCAGGTAGAACGGGTAAGCAGCTAACTACACTTATAATTGGGTGACAATTACTGGCCTTGAGTAAGTTGAGAGCAGCACAGCACGAGCGTGCCACGTGGAGGCGGCTGGTTCCTCTCAAAACACCTCGCTCGTGCAGTCCACGTGTCTTTGGGTGTGGCTCTGCCAACCGTGGACGGCCGCTTTTCCCGTAGTAAAAAAACCCTGTCATGACAAGTAAACGACAAATGAAATAATTGACATCGCGACCGACGAAATTCGAACCGCTTTGCAACAATAAAGAACAACTCACCAGTTTCCTGGGTAAAGTTAGGTTAACACAAACTGTCACTAACGAAGTTACTAATTTTAGTTGTAACTTTAGAAAAACATCAATCAGAGCTTGAGATAATCGAAATTAGAGGCTCAAAAGATAATTGGCAAAAGTCGCGGAACCATGTAGTCCTCAAGCGCTTCTTCATTCTTGCTTAGTCATCTGTCATCGATATCCATAGACTACCTGTCACTCGCTAACCAAAGACAACTCAAGATAAAAATAGAAGACGATGAATCGACTACTTAAAGGAAAACACAAAACAAATGCTACAATGAAACATGGTATTTTACAGGGTGTTGTTACAATTGATTCAACGCGCTGCATGTGCCGCAGATTCTTCTGCATACAATATTGTACAAGTAGGTAGTGATACTCAATTATTTCAAGGATTACATAATTAGTAGGTATAACACAAATTATTAACATTATTAACTATTGGATATAACTTAACATTACTGACAACATTAAAGAATGAAATATTATTGTGAAACTAAATTACTACATGAAAGTCATGAAACTATGCTTAAAATTAAAGAATGTCATAAAATTAAAGGAATGTCAGGATACCATAAATTGTCTAGAGGTCAATAATGCAGCTCAATAAATGAATGTCAGAAGTATATCATAAATTGTCTACAAGTAAATTTTACACCTTGAACAGTAAATATTATCAGTTATTACGTCAGTTTAATATCTGACCTACCACACTTATGACATTGTGCTTGCATCAGTTGATTCCAGAATACAGATAATCGTATGAATACAGATAATAATAGGTACGTCTTGCAGCAAAATAAAATATTATTATGTATTTGTATAAACACAGTGTTTAAAGGATTGCCGGGCGAAAATATAATAATAGTTTTTGAAGTTATACTTCTTTAGGCGCGTTATGAAAAAATGATGAGAGTGAAATTTTAAGATCTGTGACACAAAATTAACAGTATGAAGTTGTCTGCTTAACCGCTCATTAAGTCTCGAAAAAAAAGCTACCAACAAAATAGAAATTGAACCTCGATATTAGTCGCGCATGTTGGTACGCTCGTCACCTCTGATCACTGTTTTCATATTTATATTTTTTTTATTTTTTTTTTTATTTTTTTTTAAGAAGTATAACTTCTCACGCGCGTACATAAGTACACGCACCCATTTTTTTTACGTGTGGACAATTCGTCATGGATGCTATGCCGGACTCTTATCGACTAAAAACCACACGTTCCCTACCTACTGCCCACGGTTTGGAGCTCCGGGTAAGTCTTCGGAAGAATATATACTGCGCAAGATTAACATCTAATCTAGCATGTACCAAACAAGTATTAACGAGTAACCAACCAAGCATTTCACCAAGCGCGGTGTAATTTTTGCAAACCAGAAATTACAATTATGCTGCTTAATATTACCAACATCAATTTAAAATATTCCCGTTCCATAAAGGAGTTATTAATCCATAAATAATTAGTAATGAAGCCATAATGCAGATCGGTGTTCGATTTATGCATTTTACTGAACATTCATTGCGGGGGTAGGTCAATAAATTGAATTTTAACTGCCACCCTGTCCATGAATTTCATTGATGTATAAATCTTTTACAGGTAGGTTTTATCTGCAATTATAATCCCTACTAATAATAAAAAAATGCGAAAGCAACTATGTCTGTCTGTTACTTACGTTTTCACGCCTAAACCGCTGAACCGATTTTGATGAATTTCGGTGTAGAGATAGTTTGAGTCCATGGCTTTCCATGACTCAATGAACAACCAATGAAAAAAAGTCATTGTCAGTTAAAAAGTAGCCTATGTCCTTTGACATAGGCTACTTTTTAACTGACTGCGTATAAGGAGGGTAATGATTTTACGCGACAATGACTTCTACGCGGATGAAGCCGTGGGGAACTAGTACGTCATAATTTCGTAAATTCTGAAGAAATTCAACGTTTGCAGGGTGGGGGTCGATGACCTTTCACATTGGTCATACCTTTTAGGCCTGCCCGGGTATATTGGAAGCATGAACGCTGATGTTACCTGGAACGGTGACTTGCAGAGTTGCTCATTCCTGCTCCTATTAGCAGCCGTATAAATTGTCGACAACCTTTGTGAAGGTTCGCTGACATTCCACGAGAGCGTTGTGAAAAACTAGTGTGGATCCCATATTCTCGGTCGATAGAGTGGTAGCTGTTTCCTTCTACTGGCAGAGGGACCCCTCGTGGCACGATAATAAATTGCCGCTGTTGCAGCTTGGGTAGTCAGACTGGCACCTCTGGAATACTTCAAGTCGTTCACAAAACTGCCCTGTTGCGAGGACAATTTTGTGTATATTTTCACATAAATACAGATAGTCACTCCTTTATCCCCGAAGGGGTAGGCAGAGGCATAGTATACACCCACATTTCTCCTTATAGTTATACCTATGTCCCACGTAATAGTTGGTGAGCCCATTGCCGAGTTGAAAATGATAGGCAGCTATTGTCAATTTACTGGCAATCGGGTTTCATTTCGAGTTTTCCTTCTCTATGCAATGGATCTTTTTGCGATAGTGTTCCTTTAGTCGCATCTTACGACACCCTCTGGATGAATTGGCGACATTTTGTACTCTTTCCCGTCGCCACATGGCGTGTTACATTGTACGTACCAAGAAAATGTTCCTAAAGCTTCTACTATCTACCTTGTCTTTAGAATACACAACAACAGCTAGAGCAGTATTTTAAATATGTTCGTCTACTGCACTATACAACAATACAATACAGAACTATGTACTCACGTCTATTAATAGTTACTCATTACTGAAATGGTTTACATTTTCATGCTTAAAATTGTTGAAAATGAATGGCTCTAATCCCAACGATCTGACACAGATCCAAAGAAAGATATTCCACATAAATCTAGAATTTTCTTCAAACAGACGAAATCTGAAACTAATATATCCTCCCTAGACACCTGCTTGGTAAAACTTAAACCGATTTAAACCAGCACCGATTGAATTTTAGTTTGCTTTGCGCGGAAATTGAATAAATTTCCCCCCACTCCCCCGTCACCACACGGCCCCCTCGCACACCCCCTGCTCACTCTCGAGGTGACCTCTGTTTAATTTTATTTGTGGCACGACCTAAGTCTTGATGTCATCGTCCTATAAAAAGATTTGGATTGTTAATTATAGAATAATTGTACTTTATTGCCATTTAATTTTATAAGTATTCACCAAGAGATTGTTGAGAGTTTATTTTTGATAGATCTTGCAATTGGGGAGTAAGTTTGATGATGACGATGTGACTTTTCTTAACAGCAGTCAATAGGCATTACCCAAGTACTAAAACTTGACCTATTTAAGTAGTAACCTACGCATCAGTGGAGTGCAATAAATAGACGCAATCTGAGGTAAAAAGAAACTCGATAGTAATCCACCACAACGCGGGTAATAATCTGTTAAAATCTAGTCCGAAATTAATATTCGGATAAAAGAGATGGAAAAGAAAAACAGAACTCGTACTTCTTCAACACGCTACTGGCTGAAAAAGGTTTTAGAATAGCGGTTCTTATCAGGAACTCCGAAATGTCTCCTCAGTATAAGCTCTTCTACGTAAAGAATCCTGTAAAAAACAAATGAAGGGGATGATAATATCACAAGTGTCTAACTAATGATAATTTCTAGAAATCATATTATCTAAAATCTCTTTCATATATCTAAGTCTTAAGACAATACAATTTTAACTAAATTTTTAATAAGTCAACTACGCTATGACATTTCATGGAAGTTGAAATAGTAGATTGTACTACAAGTGCATAAAAGAAACCATTTTATACGAGACGTTTATCCGCCCAAGCCAAAGGCGAGGGTGGATATTAAGTCGAGGATAAAATGGGTTTTATGATCGAGTTATACACTCTGCTTTTCACTTCGATTGCAAGGAAATGAAACAGTGATATTGTAAATAAAAGTCTTTAATTAAAATTAAAAGTAACATTTGAACAATTTTTCAATTTTTCAATCATTCTACATGAAGCATTAGGCATGGGTAACGAGACCTATACTGCCTAATCATAAGTTCATTTTATAATATTTTTTCACTCATCTGATTTTTAATGTTTCTTAATTTATATAGAACACAGAAAGTACAAATTAAATGTAACAAAAAAAAAACAAGTTATTTAATAGCGTTTTATTATGTTTGGTTCATAGAGTAACACGATCTTCATGGTACCGTCTCTACGGTCTAGTATGGCCATATTGTTTTAGAAGAAGAAAAAGAACTTTATGCACTAGAGCATAAAATGTTGTTTTAGTCCGCATAAACAAGAACTTTACGAGCATAAGAAGTGAAAAGCTTATTTTTTGATCAACTGTTTAAACTGTTGCAAATATAGCTACACCATTTTTTACAATAAAGGTTTGTAAAAAATATGAATAAACTGTAAATTATTCGGTAGAAATTCAATTACCATTTTTTTCTTCGGTTCACAGTGTAACCCTGAGGGTATATTAGAATGCCATGAATATTCAATATATTTCAGCTCTTTCAAAAGGAGTTTTTTATCGTTATTGCTTTTATATGGCCTGACTTAATGATATTTAACTAATAATTTTCAGCTCTTTGAAGTAAAGTCTGTTAAAAGTTCTATTTTGTAGTCATCGGCGCGTTATTCTTTTTTCATAATTTATTTTACGAGGTATTAAATTATGACCTGCCGTAACCCGCAGCAATAAATTTACAATTTGTTTTGAAGAACAAAATATTCTTCGTTTTATATGATCATCATACTTAATCGCTATCGCTAATCTTATCTGCGACCATTGGAAATATAACTATTGAAATAAGTATAAGTTACCCAAAGTTAAAAAAAAAACAATAATCCCTTATAATTTGTAATCTGGCCAGCAATGGTCTGTGTGTTTTCTGTTGGTAGTTTTGGGGTATCCTTCCGAGCCCTCCAACCGTAGGCTGTTAGGTAGGATACGTGGGGTTTTTAGTCGGTAGGAGTCCGGCATAACATCCCGGGAGGATTTTCTTCCGTTCAAAAACCTGGTCTGTGTTATATGTGCGTGTAAACGAACAAGTAATTTTGGCTATAGCCTGCTAGTCCTTGGATGGGTGGGTGCGTGAGTTACCGTGCCTTGGATGACACTTTGTCCCTGTTGTCAGTAAAATGACAGTCATTAAGCCAAGTTAAAGACTTTATGGGCGGCTTGAGAAATTTCAACCGTGGGTCGTCAAAACCTACGCCAGTCCATTTTCAACACGGCAGTAGGCTCTAGGCTAATAAACTAAAAGGTTAGGTAAACTGTGGGCTTATACTATGCTTCTGACTACCCCTTCCAAAGTAGAAAGAAAGAAATTTTATTCAGGCTAATAATAATATAGTACATTAGTTATATCGAAGGCAAGGCTTGTTGCCACGTACAGCGTATGCCTATTTATTTTTTACGTTAGAAAAATCCTACAGGGATGGTATGACTAATATCGACTAAAATCCACATTACAGCACAGCACCATGCATTTCTGTTTAATTTTTTACAATTCACGATATAATAAACTAGCTGTCCCGCGCAACTTCGTTTGCGTGATAAATGAAGAACTACTCGACCGATTTTGTGCAAACTTCACATAAACCATCTACTAAATAGTCCAAACAAAGCCTAAACATTTGGTTTGGATAGGTGAGCCCGTTCTTGAGTTATAAAATTACAACGAAAAGTGGCATTGATTTTTATATATATAGATAATTAAATATGTACTTATTGTAAATATATCTGTGATTTGTTTTTGTGTCAAGAAGGAAAAAAAAAGGAATGGCTTGGCGTCTCTCGGATCGGAGACGGAAGTAATTAATGTTGCCAGCTCAAATATAATTTTGTATGGATATGTTTTAAGGGGTCCCGACACGATCAATTGGCGAATGTTGAACACGTTAAATGTGTGTACATATACGTCGATGCACACTGAAGCAACTTCCATTCATATGTGGCGTGATTGGCGATTGCAAGGCATAGTCGTGTCCAGTGTGCCCATTATATATTTTTTTTTAAATTTTTATTTCGTTTTTTATTTATCATATGTTGTTTGTTTGTTTTTAAATTTTTGTTATTTTTGTTAAAACGCTGATATGAAAAATAGTTTACAGGGGTTGTCATGTGTTCGCGTGATAGAGAGGAGGGGAGAAGATTGTTTTTGTTTTTGATAATTATTATAAAACTAGCTGATGCCTGCAGCTTCGCCTGCGTGAAATTTTGTTCCTAGACTATAACATATCTCTGTAGGCACCAAATTTCAGCCAGATCCGTTTAGCCGCTACAGCGTGATGGTGAAAGAGTAACAAACAACCACGCTCACAAACATTCGCATTTATAATAATAGATACCCTTTTTTTTTTACGTGAGGGAAAATCCTCAGAGGATGTTATGCCGGTCTCTTACCGACTAAAAAACCTCACCGTAACGCCTAACAGCCTGTGGTTGGGAGTCCCGGGTAAGCCCTCGGAAGGATGTCCCGGGACTCATAAGATAGATTTCTGATTTACAAATTCATAATGCATAATAATATGAGCTAAGTAAATTTATTAATTAAATACATTTCTTAATTCAATGGCTAAACTACTACTTGACACAACTTCTCTTCTAAGCAATTGACATCATATCTTAGTTTCTTCGTCAGGTAGTCCCAGCCTACGACGTTTGGACAAACCGAACTACTGTAGGCTTTGTCCTCCTAATGCAGATGGTCCAACCAAGACCTGGTAACGTAATAACAATGTAAATTTCATCAGCTGAGCGTTCATGTTCATCGTAATGGCTCTTTTCAGTCCTGTCGAATGTAGTCTACGTAGAGGCCATTCCCGTATTTTTCAAAGACTGAGTCTGTTTCCTGACAGAATGCAGTCGGCACTATGTATAGAATAAAGTTCATGCCTTCCATGACCAGTCACTTAGGGCACTTGACCAGTGGATACTACCTGAAGCGTGGTTTTTCATTTTTTCTAGCTAGCCATCTTAGAATTATCTTCTTCTTTTCACAAATGTATTTTTGTCACACAAAATTTGAATAAATTAGCAATAATACTTCCATAAATCATATTTGGTTAATATAATACCAAAATAAAGCTTTTTATTTAACTTTATGGCTATGTAGTAAAATCATCTGTTTGAAGTTTGAAATATAACATAAATGAAAACGTCAATTGTATTGAGCTTTCACAAATAATGAGTCAAAATAAAAAGTAATTTAAGTATAAAATAAGAGTATTTAAGGAGTATTGATATCAACTCCGGAGAAAATCAGCCCCAAAATAATTTATATTCCCTTTTTAGCTCATTGTAGTATTAATTTCAATAAAATACGAAACACGTCTTCCGTCAATTATGTTAATAATGCTATATGCAAAATTTTAAGTAGATCGGAGCAAGGAATCACGTTGTCCCATACAAACTTTACCCTCCTTTTTTATACCTTTGGAGGTGGAATTTGCAAAAATGTTAAAATTACTTTTTTCATATTGTAACAAACAACGCTCATGCTTAGTTTCATCATCGTAGCATTAACCGTTTAAGCAATAATTGATAATAACTTTTGGTCTAGGGATCGAACCGCAAAATTTAGATTGGTTTGAATTCTATATACTTTTCCGGGATAAAAAGTACCCAGTGTGGTGCCCAGGCTATTAAAGAATAATTATACCAAGTTTCATCGTAATCGAACCGGTAGTTTTTGTGTGATGCCTGAACAATTACATTAATGCCTGAACCATAACAATTAACAAAAAATTATTATTATTATTTCTCTTTATTCAAATACATTAACATAAAAATTACATTTTTAAATATACGTATAAAAAAGGTACATTTAAAAATATAAAAAATAGTGTCCCACCGGCATCGGGTACAGGGACCAAGCTACCGGTGGTTAGGACTTCAGAGACAGGAACTTCCTCACAATACGTGCCGTGCTCAGAAGAACTGCCTTCTGCATCAAGCCCTTGACCCAACTGCCCACCGCAAGCCTCTTAAGGTGTTGGTCGAGGCTTTTGGCTATTAGTCCATGCACAGAGATTACTATCGGTACAATAATAGCTGAGTCAATACTCCACATGTCCACCATCTCGTGGGCTAAGTCCAAATACTTAGCTTGTTTATCTATCTCAGCCTTCACGAGATTGTCGTCATGTGGAATAGTGATATCAATTATTATTGCAAGGTGCTCTAGCCGATCTATTATCACTATGTCAGGTCTATTTGCAATAATAGTCCTATCAGTGATAATAGATCGGTCCCAGTACAACGTGATATGGTCACTTTCGAGAACTGGGTCAGGCACATATCTATAATACGGTACCTCTGATTCGATAAGGTTATATTTCAAAGCAAGCTGTTGATGGATAATCCTAGCTACTTGGTTGTGTCTATGCAAATACTCACTATTGGCAAGACTAGAACAACCTGAAATAATATGCCTAAGGGATTCTCCGGGACGGCGACATGCCCGACATATGTCAACCGTACCATCCTTTAGGATATACTTTCGGTAATTATTAGTCATCACCACTTCATCAGTAATTGCAAAAACAAAACCTTCAGTTTCTCCAAAGAGGTCACCGAATCGTAGCCAGGATACAGAAGATGTAAAATCAATATCGGGCCCGTGCAGGGCTCGATAAAAACGACCATGCAACTCCTTACTCATCCATATATCCTTACGATCATTGAGACTCTGTATCACAGGTTTATGCCAATTCTCTTTAGCCAGAGCAAGCGGGGTAAGTCCTTTGTCAACTACAACCACATCACGATGCACATCCGCGTCAGCGTGAAGAAAATATTCCCTGAGGTTGCACACCTCACGGTTATGGAGGGTCTTAGCATTAAGGAAACCACGACCCCCGCACTTCCGCGGTATGTACAACCTCATCACAGATGAACGCGGATGATGCATTCGGTATGTGGTGAGTAACGTACGGACTTTCCTATCCAGGGCTTCAAGTTCTGTCTGAGTCCACCTGAGTATGCCAAAGGTCCGCCTTTTATTATTATTATTATTATTATTATTTTTTTGATATTTTGAATGTACAGAATTTTTGCTTCTACAGATTTATTATAAGTATAGATATGGATTCCTCTGTCAAGTGGGGTCCGGCTACCTCTGAAAATCAGCGCTGTCTGCCTGTTAGTATACAGGTGGACAGCATTACGCTGAGAGGTGACCGTTATTCTACTTTCTGTGTTAGGTATACCTTTAATTTATTGTACTATTGCTGTGTGTTTCAAAAGTAGAATAAAAAGCTTTTTCTTTCTTTCTTTCTTTCTTTAAAAACCACACGTTCCATACATAATACTTACGGTTGGGAGCCCCGATATATATATATATACTGTGGCCCCGGGTAAGACAGCGTATGTCTAAAGTTAAATTAACGTTCAAATACAATGTTGATGGGTCGGTAATCCGATAACAGAGGTCTAACGATAAATTTGTTGTGCTCCAATTAAGCTTTGGTACAATTATGTGAAAACTATACACACTATACAGTACAACAGAAGGCAATTTTCATACAAAGTGCGCTCGGGCTACGCACACATAGACACCGCTCATGGACACCAAGTCAAAGGATTTTCATAGTAATTTCGATACTGGTTTGTGCACGAGTGTGCGTGAGGGTAAGTTTGAAATAATAAAGTACATACCTACAACAGATTGCGTTCTGTACCTTATCATTTTGTGGTACAACTATTATAATGATAGTATCACAGCATATTAGCTAAATATGAGAAGATTTTTTGAAATTAATTGTATCAAAAAACATGACTTTAATGCTAAATCTATCATATTACACTGATTGATTGTGACGCTCGAACTCCACCCACGCTACGAAGTTTTTCCGTATTAGTTCCCGTTGCTAATTTTGCATTATTTCTGAACAAATTTGGTCTCCATTAAAAAGTTTATTGTGAACGAACCATATAAGATAGACGACTTCATTTTAGAACTTTTATGAAGAACAATTACGTCATAAACAATTGTTACGTAACTTTGAACATTTATGCAGCACTGAATAAAAGCTCTCAAAACAGAAATAAATTACCCCTATCTATACTAATATTAAAAAGAGGAAAAAATTGGATCATTTTGTGTACATACATACATACATATAATCACGCTTGTCTCCCATCGGGGTAAGCAGAGACTATGGCTTTCCACTTGCAGGCTACGATCCTGACATACAACTTTCGCTTCTTCTACTTTCATAACTGTTTTCATACACGCTCGCCGGTTAAGGGTACTCTTGACCTTGCCTTTTTCCAGAACGTCTCTGATTTGATCGGCATGCGTACGCCGAGGTTTACCCCTACCAGTTTGCCCATTCATTCTCGCCTCATAAATCTGCTTTGTCAGTCTATTCTCATCCATTCTTTCCACGTGTCCAAACCATCTAAGCATCCCTTTTTCGATCTTAGTCACTACATCTTCTGTTATACCACATTTTTCCCTTATCACGCTATTTCTTTTTTTGTCCATTAAAGTCACTCCAGCTATACTTCGCAGACTTCTCATTTCCACTGCATTAATTTTGCTTTCATGCTTCTTCTGCCATACCCAACTTTCACTACCATACATAAGTGTAGGGATGAGCACTCCCCTATGTACAGCCAACCTGGCCTTCTCAGACACATTTTGACTGCTCATAAAGGTGTACATAGCCCCATTTACTTGATTTCCTGCCAAAACTCTTCGCTCAATATCCTGGTCACACTTTCCATCCCTTACAAATTTGGAACCCAAGTATACAAATTCTTTCACCTGTTCCGCTCTTTGCCCTTCAATGAAGATTGAGCAATTCGTCATACTTTCTTCTCTTTCAAAAACCATAACTTTCGTCTTGTTTACATTAACTTTCATTCCTCTACTTTTTAGAGCCTCATTCATACTATTAACCATCAGCTGCAATTCCTCCGCTGATGATGCTAATATCACCTGATCATCAGCGTATAGGAGGCATTTGACGGTCAGTTCATTCATTTTTAAACCATACATACTCTCTTGCAGTTCTTTCAGACAACTATCCATGTATAGATTAAACAGCCACGGAGACGCTACACAGCCCTGTCTCACACCCTTTTCAATGTGAAAGAAGTCCGTGCAGGCCCCGTTGATCCTGACACAATCACTAGAACCCTCATAGAGAGACCTCAGTGCCCGTATCAAGTTGCTGTTCACTCCATACATGGACAATATTGACCACAGTTCATTCCTCACCACTCTGTCATAGGCCTTTTCCAAGTCCACGAATATGCAATAGACCTTTTGACTTTTAGCCAAAACTTTCTCAGCTACGCATCGTAAGGAAAAGACCTGATCCGTACATCCCCTTCCTTTCATAAATCCTGCTTGCACATCTCACATTTTTCCTTCAGTTTCATTCATCACTCTTTTTATCAACACTTTTGCATACAATTTGCCAACGATGCTGAGCAAGCTTATGCCGCGGTAGTTTTTGCACTCTTGCTGCGACCCTTTTCCTTTGTAAAGCGGCACAATGACAGCTTTACACCATTCTGCTGGTACTCTGCCACTTCGCCAACAAAAGTTAAAAAGGCGGTACAGCTGGCAAGCTACCACGCCACGTCCAGCTTTCAGCATTTCGACAGAAATCCGATCTATTCCAGCAGCCTTTCCTACTTTCATACAATTCAACGCTTCCACTATTTCTCCCATACTTAACTCGCTTTCATCGCCAAATTCATTCAGTTCTAAAACACGCGTATCGCCTTGTATATCTTCTTTTTCGAATAAACTCTCAAAATATTCCTTCCATCTCTTTAGCACACATTCTTCTCCTCTTACAAAACTTCCATCCTGGTTTCTGATGTGATTGAGCGGCGACATTGTTTGCTGACTCCTCACTGTTCTTATGGACTTCCAAAAAAATTTAATATTCCGTTGGAAGTCTTCAGATAACCTTTTATCAATTTTTTCTCTATCATTCTCTTTCTTTCTCATCATCGTCTCTTTTGCAACACGTTTATACTTTTTATATTCATCCTTTGCCATTTTTACATCCTCATCCTTTGCCTTTTGCATTCTTTGATTGGCCTTTGTAGCCAACCAGTCCAACCATGCTTTCTTCTTGCCAGTCAACGCATTAAGAACTTCCGCACTCATTCCCTTTGCCATACATCCTTGTCGTCTTTTGCTAACCCCACACACTTCAATCGCAACTTCCACAAGTCCTTCCTTAACCCTACATAACTAAACATTCGTCTACGCGACGACGCCCCTCTCCGAGAAAGTCAAGTGCACCTACTTCCCCGCGCCCCGCTCCCACCACACTTTGTTTACCTTCCTAAATAGGTCAATTAGTGCATCGTGTGATACAATTTCGATCACACGATAATTAGGTAGTGACCTACGACTATATCGTCGCCCGGCTGACGAAAGATTAGTTATTACCGTAGTTTTTTATTAAAGGTATGTATGAGTATTTATTAATGTTTTTTAATTTAAACGCACAATAAATTAAATATTTCTTTTAAATTTAGATTTTGATTATTATATTATATTATATTAAAGTGATAGATGCTATAAAAAGTTTGTTTTATGAAAGTTAGACTTGATTTATACCTCTTTTTCTAGATGGATTTGAGAAACCAAGGTGAACAGATACATCATTAGCTGGAAGAAGAAATGGCAGATGACTGTGAAGAGGGGCCGAATACTTCAGCGTCGGAGACAGAAGATAATGTGGAGGAAGGAATACATCACGACACTGGCAGTGATTCCGATTTTTCAAGTGAATCTTCAGATCAGGACGTTGTACAACCACGTAAGGATAAAGGACTCAAATTATAGACTCTGATGACTCTTCTGATGGGGATATTCATGACCCGAATTCTTTTCAACCAGTTCCTCCAACCTTGATCCAGGGTAATCAACGAGTACTTCAAACAACCGCTCGATTTCTTTATGGCAAAAACAAACATAAGTGGTCGTGTGTACCTAGATTAGCTTCTACCCATACGTTGAGACGAACTTGGCTACAATTAATGCCTATGCCGTTTATATCTCCGATATCATAAGAAATAAAAAAACCGTCATCCTGGCGCGATTTTGTAATGAAGATCGAAGACCAACTAATGGAATCTTGGCTTTTTTTTTTTTTTTTTTTTTTTTTAACGTGAGGGAAAATCCTCGTAGGATGCTATGCCGGACTCTTACCGACTAAAAAACCTCACGTAACGCCCAACAGCCTATGGTTGAGAGCCCCGGAGAAGCCCTCAGGAAGGATGTCCCGTGACTCCCAACAGACCTACGGCCGCCAATGCGGCCTCGCCCAGGGGGTGGTTCGGGTGCAATCCCGCGTCTATGGGGGGTTTCGGGTGTGACCCCGCTTCTAAGGGGGGGCGTGCGTGAGTGCTCACGTCACGCTGCCGTCATGGGCCTGCTTCTGTAAGGACGGTGAGCGGCCCTCCCACCGTCCTCAGACCCCCGGTCATGGAGGCCGATAGTCCTCGGCGAAGACACGTCGGCGGCGCCCGGGGCGCTGACTGCGGAACTCGGGTGGGAGAGTTCTCTCCCGCACCCGGCCCGCCGCCTCCTTCGCGAGCATGACCTGCTCGCAGAACGAGGCGGCGCAGTCCCACTTACTCCCGCTGGAGAGCATGGCTCGCACCATGGCCTCAAGTGAGAGGGTGTCCACGCCCAGACCCACTACGAGGACCTGTCGCTGTTGTGCCCACGCCGTGCACTCCACCAGCGTGTGGAGCGCCGTGTCATCGCTGCGGTCCTCGCAGTGCTGACATTCGGCCGTGGTTTCCCGGTGTTTTCGCCACAGATACCTACCGAAGCTACCGTGCCCGGCAAGCATCTGTGTCAACCGGTAGGAGAGAGCACCGTGTCTTCTCTCCAGCCACTCGTCCATGACCGGTCTGACGGCCGCGATTGTGGCGAATCCCCCCTTTGGTTGCTCAAGTCGCATCTTCCATGTCTCCAGGGTTTCCTGGTGGAGCAGGGTCCGCTGGGCCTCGATTTCTCGAGACGCAGGCCTTTGGCCCCGCTCCAGCGCCTCCTTGCGCCATCTGAACAGTGACGCAAGGGCTCTCGCTTCCAGGTCCCATGGAGGGGTCCCGGCTAGGAGACATGCCGCCTCACCGGAGATCGTGCGGTATCCTCTTATCACCCTGACGGCCATCACTCTCTGCGGGCTCATCAGTCTAGCCTCATTGCTGGCCGTCAGGGTCTCCGCCCATACGGGAGCCCCGTACAGGGCCATGCTTCGCACGATCCCAAGGTACAGCCTCCTGTAGGGAGCGTTGGGTCCCCTGATGTTGGGCATCAGCCGCGCGAGTGCGGCCGATGCTCCCCTCAGTTTTGGGACCAAACTTCGGAAATGGTGTCCGAAGTTCCACCGGCCATCGAGTACGAGCCCCAGATACTTCATCGAGGGCTCGATGCCGATGCTGACGCCCCCCACCTGTAGGCTGGATCCCGCAGGTGGCCCCATCCGAGGTCCGTGGAAGCACAGAGCCTCGGATTTGTGAAGGGCGACCTCAAGACCCAGCCGCCGAATCCGACCCACGACCTGAGCAACCCCTGCCGTGGCCTTAAGTGCTGCGGCACGGTGCGTTGCTCCCCGCGCCGTAACGAGGGTGTCGTCGGCGTAACATGTTACGCCGACCCCTCTGAGCAACGGACCACGCAGCACCCAGTCGTAACCGATGTTCCACAGGAGCGGCCCTAAAACCGATCCCTGTGGAACACCGCACGACACATCTCGCCGACCCGGCCCTAGCCAGCTCGGCTAAGTTATGGCTCTCTCGGAGAGATAAGCCCCGACAATTCGACGGAGGTAGGGAGGCACTCCATGATAGATAAGCGCCTCCCTGACGCAGCTCCAGGGCAAGGTGTTGAATGCGTTGGCGATGTCGAGGGACACCGCCACCACCACCTCACCCTGTGAGACTGCTTCCTCCGTCAGGCCTCTAATGCGCATGATCGCGTCCACGGTGGAGCGTCCCTGACGGAAGCCAAACTGGCTATCCGCCAGATCAGGCCCCACGCGTGTGAGGTGCCCGACGAGGCGTTGGGCAATAATGCGCTCAAAGAGCTTGCACACCTCGTCGAGCAACACGATCGGCCGGTACCCTGATGGGGAATTTGCCGGCCGCCCCGCCTTTCGAATCAAGACCAGTTTCCCTGTCTTCCAGACCTTGGGAAACTGGCCTTTCTCGAGGCATGCGCTAAAGAGCCCAATTAGTCGAGGCCCAAGCTCTTCGAGAGCCAGGACCCACGCTCGGCCTGGAATGCCGTCGGGTCCAGGGGCGGTGTTTCTGCGGGATTTAAGCCGCAGTACAGCCGCCCCTAACTCACCCTCGGTGACTACGGGCACGTCGTTCTCGCTGCCTTCCGCGTTGGGCGCCTGAGACGGAGCCATGCGCGGAGAAATATGTTCCTCCGCTCTCGACGGGAACAAGGAGTCCAGGACCTCCTCCAACCGCTCCGGCTGGAGACTCTGAGTCAGTGGGGGCGCCTTAGGGCGTAATTTGCCCCTTACCATAAGGTACGGGCGCCCCCACGGGTTCCGCTCCAGAGTCTCCATCAGCTCATCGCGGCCCAGCTTTTTGGACCGCTTGATGGCCGTCTGGAGGGCCCTCTTGGCCTCCTTGTACCCATCGTAGAGCTCCGTCTCTCGGGCTGCCGCATCGTCTGGGCGGCGACGCCTCCGGCGGAACCTGGTGTACCGGCGGCGCGCGGTAACGCACTCCGCGCGCAACTGCGCGATTTCCGGCGTCCACCAGTACACCTGTTTCCTCGCCGGTCTGGGCCTAGCCCTGGGCATCGCCGCATCGCAGATGTGCGACATGGCTCTCCCGAACCACTCCACCTCGGTATCAACATCGGCAGGCCTGTCCGCTGACGGAATCCAGGCCTGCACGATGGCCGCCTCCAGGAGAGCCTCCCGATCAAGGCGATGAAGTGCCCAACGCGGTTCCGGGGGATTCGCAATTGCTGGCGGCAGGTTTGGTGGAGGGGAGACGTCGAACCGAATATATCGGTGATCTGACAACGTCTCCTCCTCCTCCACCACGCGCCATCCCCGGACACGGCGGGCGAGCTCAGGGGTCGCAAACGAGACGTCTATGACCGAGCTGAGCCCCCGCCGCGTCCAGGTTGCGACATTCCCCCGGTTCAGGATGACTAGGCCACGTGTTGTGACCCAGTCCTCCAGTTTCCTCCCCCTGTCTCTGGTTTCCCGGGAGCCCCAAGCCTGCGACCAGGCATTGAAGTCTCCCAGGACCAGGACAGGGCGAGGCCGGCATGCAGCGAGGACGACGTCCAGCTCAGGGAGCCATAGCTCGAACTGATGCTGGTCGAGGCTCGGCGAGATGTAAACGGCCACAACAGCCACACCCTCGTATTCCGCCGCGACACAACCCGGACCCCTAGCGATGACCGCCAGGCGCGAGTCGTCCGCGCCGGTCCCCCCAAAAATAGTCGCCATGCCGTCCAGATCCACCGGGCTTCCCGGGTGAACCCAATACGGCTCGGCGACGACTGCGATGTTAATGGACCACTGCCTGATGCTCTGGTACAGAAGGTCCTGAGCACCAGTGCAGTGGTTCAAATTCACCTGCAGGATGCGGATATGGGTGTCCATTAATGGACGTCCATTTCCGCACCCTGCCGCGGGCGTGCCACCTCACTCTCAGCCCCCCGTGCGGACGGACGGGGCCTCGGCCTTGAGGCAGCGCAGGACTTGCTGCCCGCCCGGTGGTCGGCCTCCTTGCCCTCCGCCACGCATTTATAACACCGCGGCGGGGCGTCACAGGCAAGGGCCTTGTGACCGGGCTGACTACAGCGGAAGCACCGGTCGCCTACGGTGACTTCCGCCGCACACTGCACCCCCACATGCCCCACGACCAGGCACCTATAGCACCTGGCTTCGCGGGGCTGCAGGAGATGCACCTGCGCCCTCAAGAAGCCATGGAATCTTGGCTAGGGGAGCGATTACAAACGCCGACTTTGAGGCGTGACATCAAGGTCATGATAAATGATATTCTTGGCGAGGCTTCCAACCCTGAAGCTCCGGTCCAAACTGAGACCAATGTGTGCAAAATTAGTTTTTTATGTCCTCCCAAAGCTCGTAGAATGACAAAGCATTGATGCATGAAGTGCAAAAATGCAATTTGTGTTTCTCACAATATCGATATGTGTAATAACTGTGCAGAATAGTTATTTATATTGTTTTATTTTTTTTAATTGTACCTAATTAACCACACTTAAGTGCCATGTAACTTGTTCCTATTTTTGATAAATATTTTTAATATTTTTCACGTTTTTTATTGCGTAGTCCGCCCGGCGAAAGTTTAGTAACTATGTAACAATGAATATAGTTTAGTTATGTAGGGTTAAACGGCTTCCATAATTCTTCAATCTCACATATTTCATCTAGGTTTTCAAATTTTTCACTCAGTTTACTCACAAATGCCTCTTTTATGCCTAACTCTTGTAAATTCTCAACTTTTATTCGCTCTAGTACACTAACGGGTTCATGCACACGATGTCGCCACCGCTGAAACAGACCCCTTACCCGGCTAATTACCAAGAAGTGATCTGTGTCGATCCCGGTGCCACGGTACGCCCGAGTGTCTAGCACTTTCTTTCTCAGTCTTGCGTCTACTATCACAAAGTCAATCATGCTTCTCTGATCTCTCTCCTCTCTTGTATACAAGTGGATATCCTTGTGGTTGAATATGGTATTAGTTACCACAAGATTCCTTTCCAAACATACTTCTAGCAAGCTTTCTCCATTTACATTCACTCGTTCATCACCAAACTTTCCTAATACACTTTCGTATCCATCGCGCTTCACTCCCACCCAACCATTAAAATCACCTAACATCACTATTCTCTCGTTTCGTTTACATTTATCCAGAATATCACTCATACTCTCCCAAAATGCCTGCCTCTCGCTTTGGTCTTTTGAAGACCGGTGCCACCGCGCATCCTGCGGAGCATACACTCCCAAAACAAAGATGCGGGTAAGTCCAACCTTCAGTCTTAGCCAAAGGAGTCTTGGGCTCACACATTCATACTCTGTCACACACTCATTCATTCTCGCGGACAGTAGTACACCGACCCCCTGGCATGCTGTGCTGGTTGTGGCTACACCTGACCAATAGGCCGTATAGGCTCCGTGTGTCGTGGTGTCACATCCTTTCCGCTTTGTCTCATTCACACACAAAATATCAAGATGCCTCTCTTGCATCATCTTACATACCTCCTCAATTTTATCTTTCATTCCTCCTCTCACATTTAATGTAGCAAAGTGGCTAACCCTAGTCCACTTTTCGCCTCGATGGGAAACGAGACGTGATGGGTGGCGAACCACATCGCCGCCGTTTTTGGTTTTAAATTTCACTACCATAGCGTTCCCACGAGAAGCTAGGGAATTAATTTGGTCCACCTGAACAGAGCCCCGCTTGTCCAGGTAAGGCTAGCCTTGTTCTGGGTTCGCCCGGGCCCAGAGCAATTAGGCACGCTTAAGACTACGCTCGCCCGTAGCCACGCAGCTCATCGGTACGGCGACCTTGGCTTGGCGGATAGTGGAGCGGATCAGGATGGGGTAGGAAGGGTTTCACGGACAAGGAAATGGATAAGGTAGGATAGGACGGGGTTAGAAAGGATCCAAAACCATCTGTAATTCAAACCAAAAAAAAAATTCTAACACAACATTTTGTGTGTATGTTTGTAATGAATAAACACAAAAACTACTGTGCCCATTTCAAAATTTCTTTCACTATTGGAAAGCTACATTCACCCTGAGTAATAAAGGCTAAAAGGTATAACTAGCGGATGTCACGCCGTTTCACCCGCGTAGCTCCCGTTCCCGTGGGAATATGGGAATAAAATAATTATAGCCTTTATCACCCACGGCTTTCAAATAGAGAAATAATTTTTCAAATCTGTTCAATAATTTCGGAGCCTATTCGATACAAATAAACAATCAAATCTTTGAAAAGTGGCAAAGAAAACAGACGGTTTTGTTGTAAGTATTGCATCGCCTTATATTACATCCACACACACCAATATACATTACTAACATACATGCATGAAGTAAATTTCTTTCAAAACATCTAGTTTCGAATGTACGTTGTATAACACGAACAAGTGGCGTAAATCCTTCACTATAAGTCGTGGCCCCTCATTGAATTTCATAAGCTCTCTACACGTATGTAAAACCCCTGTGACAGCAATCTTTAGCTCGTAGACTATGAACAGATTTGTGTATCTAGTTAGATCCTTTGTTCTTGTAATATGAAAGTTTTTATATTGAACTAGCTGAAGCCTGTGACTCCGCTCGCGTCGAAAAATTTACCCGTACCTGTTCCCCACAGGAACTGCTTCCCAGGATTAAAACCGATAAAAATATAGCATTTCAAAGTTTGTGCAAAACTTATGTACCACTTTGTGAGTTTTTAAAGCGTGCACAGAATATTATTAACTATTTGTATTGTGCTGTTTATAGCTAACTACCAAAAAGTCACTGTACAACATGCTTCATGGATAATATCGAAGATTAGCCGCATCCAATTAGACTGGACAGGCCGACTAAAACTGGAGTGGGCAAAGACTCAGAGGTTAATAGTTTTCAATCCCTTTTTGCTATATTGGGAGCCCCAATAAATATCAGATATTGTTATAGCTCTCATTGCCGTATGGTAGCAAGTAGCGTTTCCGTGCTTCGGAAGCCACGTTAAGCCGTCGGTACCGGTTGCCAGTAAAATAACAGTCGTTAAGCCAAGTTGAAGGCCTTATTAGTAGGGAGTAGTGGGGTATCCTTCCGAGGTGGGAGTCCTGGGGTATCCTTCCAAGGGCTTACCCGGGGCTCCCAACCGTAGGCTGTTAGCAGGACATGTGAGGTTTATTAGTCGGTAGGAGTCCGGCATAACATCCATGAAGATTTTCCCTCACGTAAAACAAAAAAAAGACCTTATTAGGCAGCTTGAAAATTTTCACCAGCAGGTAGTCAGAACCTGCGCTTGTCCACCGCAATAAGGCTCACCACCTATTACGTGGGAGAAATTCTTTTAAAAAAAGGTGAAAGTGGGCATATAACAATATGCCTCTGCCTACCTCTTCGGGGAGAAAGACGTGACCGTAGGTATGTATAATACTTTCACAAACAAGCCCAACTAACACGGCCCCGATCCATTCCGCAGATATATTCGTATTCAGGACACGGCTTAGAACTTCTCACTTTATCCACGACAACTGACAAGTCGTAAAGAGTCCACATTAAACTTTAAACTCCTTCCTTCAATTACTCACTTCAGGAGGCTGATGAATTCGTGGAGTCACTTTCGTTTTATTCGAATTCAAAAGTTTGATTTGTAGGCCTGTAAAATGTTATATGTCTTAAGATGTCGTCTCAATTTGCGATTGACTTATAGATATCAAATGTGAGCTCGATTTCAAGCATATATTTGAATGCACAACTTTCGATCATGAGAGCCATATAGTTGTATGCACCCTCAGTAACATAAATCATTATTCATTGTTATGCGGACGACAGTACGGGCGACGCTTATTACACGGGCCGTCCCGGTATCTCTCGGGTTGCAGTGGAAGAAAGTCGTGAACAACTTGTGTCTGAAGTCGAGGATACTCTCACCAGATTGTCCGATTGGGGTAGACAAAATCTTGTCCAATTCAACCCTACCAAAACACAAGTTTGTGTTTTCACTGCAAAAAAGACCCAATTCACTGTGGCGCCACAATTTCAGGGCATATCTCTCACCATCTCTGAAAGTATAGGGATCCTTGGTGTTGACATCTACAGTGATGTGCAGTTCCGCAGTCACTTGGAGGGCAAGGCCAAGCTGGCGTCCAGTAAGCTCGGAGTGCTCAGAAGGGCGCGGCGGTACTTTACTGCGGCGCAAGCACTGCTTCTCTATAAGTCGCAAGTGCGTCCGCATATGGAGTACTGCTGTCACCTCTGGGCGGGGGCACCCGAATACCAGCTTCGTCCATTTGACTCGGTGCAAAGGCGAGCTATGAGAGTTGTCAACGATCCCATACTTGCAGGTGGTGTGGAACCTCTTAGTGACAGGAGAGACTTTGCTTCTCTGTGTGTGTTCTACCGCCTATACAACGATTTGTGCTCTGAAGAATTCTTTGATAATAATATGATGCCTACGGCTACATTCTATCATCGCACCGCTCGCCATAGACAGGGTGTTCATCCTCATACGTTGCGTCCTGAGCGCTTGAGCACGGTGAGATCTAATAGAGGCTTTCTTCCGCGTACGCTTAGGTTGTGGAATGATCTCCCTGCTTCGGTTTTCCCAGACACCTACAGTATGGGGTTCTTCAAAAGGGGACTTAGAAGGTTTTTAAAGGGTCGGCAGCGCGATTGTGGCGCCTCTGGTGTTGCATACGTCCATAGGCTGCGGTGACTACCGGTACATCTGGTGGGGTCGTATGCTTGTCTGCCACTCTAGTGGAATAAAAAAAAATACGTTTCCCCAGATTCTCTCATGATTCTGTTAGTGCGATAACATCCAAATGTACAAGAGCCATAATGGTTCTCAAATGTCACACCACATACTATAATGTGAAGGTATAGTTATAGATCTATAAAACCTCTTTGTGTAATAATATATAAAGATGTTCATTGTAATAAATGAGATAGTATTCAGCAGACAGTCGTTTGATTAGTATCCCGACACCCAACCTTATATGGCGACCCTGCCATGCCATGCCATGCCATGTCTTGGTTTCGGATTGCATTCGGTCGAAGTGCCTACTAAGACAATGTGTAACTTAAAGTATTTTGTGCCGCCGCGCGTGTATATTGAACCGAAAGTGAACTTACTTCCATAAATTAAAAATGTGCAATTCAAATACAAGACCCCAAGATCTTACCATTAACCAAAATGGTATTGGTGCAAAAAATGGAGCTACTACGGATCAGCTACAATTCCACCTATCCACTATAAGTATTGTTATGGTGATTCTTCTTGGACTGTGCCTGTTGGTCGGCGTCTACTTCGTTTTGCGATGCTACAAAAAATGTCACCATGGATGGATCAATGACCAAATAGTTCGTGACAATCTGAGGAGGTCATTTGCTCGACGCAGAGATACTTCAGCTGTATATGATGTAAGATACTCTACGTCTGAAGGAGGACAGAAAATTAATTCGGCAAATTGTGATAAACACTAAGAAAATTATGTGATTGTGTGTACCTATTCAATAACAAAGAAGATACGGAAAGTGTCGGACAAGGTCATTATGTGGTGTGACTGGGTAATTTTAATTTTCATACTTACTCGTATTTTAATGAACTTTTAATATAACATTTTATTTTATGTTTTCGTTACTTTAAAGGAATTGTATTGTAGTTATAATGGAATATTATGGCCCAAGAGCTCAAGAATATACTAGATACATTGAAATTAATTAAAGAAAACTTGATCAAATTGAATAATGATCGTAGGACACCAGAGTTTTTACAAGAAAAGTTAAATAAAGCAAAAAGTGTCTATAATCAGTATGTTACTTTAAATTTTGATGATAAATTTTGCACCAGTAATTTAGTAACAATTCAAGAGTATAGGGATAAAATTAAGGAATTATATTTAGATATTAAGCAGTTTTGTAATAAGACTCACATAAAAGCCTCAAATAGTAAAATAGTAGAGTCGAAATCATTTACAAAAATGGAGTTTAACTTAAAGACGGCCTTGAGTTTGTTACCAGTCATGGACGACAAAGAATCGACTACTAGGCGACTAATAGACGGCATTGATTACTATAGTTCCATGTTAGAAAACGATACATGTAAGTTCAAGTTAATTAATTTCATATTAAAATGTAGACTGTCACAAGTAGCAAAGTTGAAAATGTCGTCTAATTATACCTCTATTGACGCGGTATTGACAGATATGCGAGCGATTCTTTTACCGAAGAAAAGCGCAGTTGCTTTGCAAAACAAGTTGCAGACTTTGCGACAGGAGCAGAAGTCTATTGATGACTATGGCAAAGAGCTGACGGAACTGTTTATGGATTTAACTATTGCCCAAGCTGGAGGCAAGTCCGAATCTCTCAATATTTTACGCCCTTTAAATGAAAATCAGGCGATTAAGCGTTTTGCTGATGGTTTGCGTAATAGGCGACTTAGCACTATAATAGCCGCCCGTAATTTTGAAAGTTTAAAGGATGCTATACAAGGAGCGTTGGACGAAGAAGTTGCTCCGCCATTGCAATCGGAGAATAATCTATTATCTATGGTTAAAAATAACCGAAATAAGTTTTCAGGTACTTTTTATAGGGGTAATTTTAGGTCTGGGACATTCAACCGACCAAATCGAGGTGTTCCTTTTAATAATAATACCTTTAGCTACAATAATCGTGGTAGTCCAGGTCACCGAGGTGGTGGTGCCTATCAGAATTCACCCAATCGTGGGAGATCGACGTGGTACCGAGGTAAGTACCCTAATTTTAATAATAGGACTAATAATTTTAGAGATCATCAAAATACGCGCCATAACGCAAACATTCGTGTTGTAGAGGAGGAACCCAGGGAAAATAAAGAATTAAAATTTTTTCGTGAACAACAAAACTAATAATTATATTTGTTCAACAGACAATACTTGTAATATACAATTATATGTTGGTACCTATAATTACTCATTCTTAGTTGACACGGGAGCTTCAATAAGCGCTATTAAGTATAAACATATCAGTGCCTTAAATATACCGATCCATAAAGAAAACATTAAGATAAGCGGAATCGGAGGCACAGTAACTGCAATCGGATATGTTTATATAACGCTTAGCAACACTTGTAACTTAGCTGGAGAAACATTAGATCATAAGTTTTATGTTTTTAATTCCTTACCATGTAAGGCGCATGCTATTTTAGGACATGACTTTCTGGCAAAATATAACGCTGTTTTGAATCTTAATTGTTTAACATTGACCTTACAGAAAAACCTGCATAATAATATTATTTTACCATTGCAAAATAGTAGTACCAATAACAATTGTTTGACCCTACCGCCAAGATCTGAGTCTTTACATTATATTCAAACTACCTTTACAGAAGAATGTCTAGTCTGTTCATCAGAATTACACGAAGGAATTTTCATAGCTAGTTCTTTGGCAAAACCAGTAAACGGTATGATACCTATTTTAATCTTAAATACAAGCGAAAATACAGTTCAGCTTCAAGATTTTACACCAAAAATAGAGAGAAGTAGCGAGTACGATATATGTAGTTTTAATAAATGTGAAAATATAAACGCGGATCGAGTGAAACAGTTGTTAAGGTCATTAAATTTGAAACATTTGAATGATGAAGAACAATTAACAATTGAAAATATTTGTGCAAAATTTTCGGATATATTTTTATTGCCAGGAGATAAATTGACAACCACAAAAATTTATAGCCACCACATTAATTTAAAAAATAATATTCAACCAATTTATAGTAAACCTTACCGAATACCGTACTCACAGAAATCAGAGGTAAATAAACAAATAAATGATATGCTAAATCAAGGTATAATAGAACCATGTCATAGTGAGTGGTCTAGCCCAATTTTAATCGTTCCTAAAAAAGTAGATAATTCAGGCAATAAGAAGTGGCGATTAGTAATTGATTATAGAAAACTAAACAATTGTATACAGGATGATAAATTTCCTCTTCCAAATATAACTGAGATTTTAGATTCGCTTTCAGGATCTGTATACTTTTCTACCCTTGACCTTTCTAGTGGATATTATCAATGTGACCTTGATAAGGATAGTCGCAAATATACGGCATTTTCTTCGGGGCAGTTTAAAATTTCGGATAGTAGGAATGAAAATAAAAATTGCATTACTTCCGCTTCGTCACAGTACCAGATGACTAGGATGCCCGTAGGCTTGAAGACGAGCCCGAATTCTTTTTCAAGGATGATGTCAGTTGCAATGTCAGGCTTGACATTTGAAAAATGTCTTGTATACTTAGATGATCTTGTAGTTTTTGAAAATTCATTACAACATCATAACAAAAACCTAATAGATGTTTTTAATAGATTGCGACAAGTAAATTTAAAATTAAACCCTCATAAATGTAATATCTGAAAAAAGATATTTTGTATTTAGGCCACGTAATTTCGGGTGAAGGAGTATTGCCCGACCCTGAAAAATTCGTGCATTAAGCGAATGGCCGGTTCCAAATAACGTAGAGGAAGTAGTAAGATTTGTTGCCTTTTCGAATTATTATAGAAAGTTTATAAAAAATTTCGCTGCTATAGCCCATCCCCTAACTCAATTAACGAAGAAAAATACGCCCTTTATTTGGGATTCTAGGTGTCAAACTGCATTTTCTACATTGAAATCTATTATATCATCCCCTCCAATTTTACAATATCCGGACTTCTCCGAAAACAATAAATTTGTACTGCAAACTGACGCTTCGAAATATTCACTAGGTGCAGTTTTGTGTAATTCAAATAACAAACCTATAGCTTTCGCAAGCAGGAATCTAAACAAAGCCGAGGTTAACTATCCCACCATCGAAAAAGAGTTATTGGCGATTGTGTGGGCTGTAAAACATTTCCGCCCTTATTTATACGGCAGAAATTTTATAATTGAAACTGATCATAAACCACTTATTTATTTGTTTGGGATGAGAGATCCATCAAGCCGCCTTATGAAATTTAGACTTTTACTCGAGGAGTATAATTTTGAAATTCAATACATAAAGGGATCTGACAATGTAGCAGCCGATGCAATGTCACGACTGCCTACTATAACATCAACTGAATTGAAAAATATGCATGAAGGTTTAATTACGGTTATGACGCGAGCTCAACGAATGAAGTTGCTTGATTCTCAGAGTTCTCCGAGTGCTATGGTTCCTACCAACGATCGGCCTGCGCAACCGAAAGTTGTAGAAATTCATAGTAAACCGAAAATTTCTGTAGAATTGCAATTTATCGATCATAATAAGTTGAATAAACTACGTAGTTCCAACGAAATAGACTTAGAGAATAATATGTTCTGTTACTCGTCAGCGAAAATGACGTTGTATATAAATCCAGTATCTCGATCACAACTGACGTCAACCGCTTTTGTGAGAGAGCTGAGATATTTTTGTAATAAAATAAACGTGTACGAATTAATTTTTATACGAAATAAAATATATGATGATTTTATAAAAAAGGTAGTGTTAGAAATAAAAAACTACACTAATTGGTCCGGACCCCGTTTATGTATTTTAAATAATATTAGAAGAATAACTGATAAAGACGACCAAAGGGTAATATTGAATGATTTTCATCTTTTACCATCTAGTGGCCACGCTGGTATAAGACGAATGTATAAAAATATCAGAAAATATTACTTTTGGCCTGGTCTTGAAAAGGATGTGACAAATTTTATAAAAAAGTGTGACAAATGTCAAAGACATAAACATAATTCCCATTATATTAAAGAGCCTTTGGTTATTACAACCACAGCCAAATCGGCGATGGAAAAGGTCTTTTTAGATGTTGTAGGTCCCCTAGATAGAGACGATTATAATTATTCTTATATTTTAACTATACAATGTGAACTTAGTAAGTATGTTGAAGCATTTCCTTTGAAAACTAAATGTTCTCTAGAAATAGCTAAAACTTTTGTAAATAACTTTATTCTAAGATACGGAATTCCTGACAGAATCGCGACTGACAGGGGTTCTGAATTTTTATCATCAGTTTTTAAAGAAACGTGTAAACTTCTAGAAATATCTACTTTACAATCTACTGCCTACCATCATCAGTCTACAGGGTCCTTAGAAAATACTCATAAACATTTAGGTAATTTTTTAAGGATTCAAACCGATAACCATCCGGGGTCATGGAGTACATGGCTGCCCTTTTGGTGTTTTACTTACAACACATCTGTGCATGATTCCACTAAATATACACCCTTTGAATTATTATACGGTAAAATATGCAACATCCCATCTAATTTAAGTCAGAATAAAATAGATCCACTTTATAATCATGACGATTATCCCTTAGAATTAAAATATAGACTACAAACATCTCAAAAAGAGGCTAATCAGAATTTATTACACAGTAAATATCATAGAAAACAAAAGTACGACTGTAACTGTAACCCTATAACATATAGACAAAATGACTTGGTACTTGTGAAAAATGAGACTGGAAACAAACTCCAAAGTATTTATAACGGCCCGTATCTTGTGATTAGAGATGTATCACCAAATGTAGAGATACTAAAAAATGGTAAATTAGACTTAGTCCATAAGAATAGAACAAAATTATATTGTTCTTAGTTTTATTTTTATGTAATTTCAGATGTTTTTTATATTGTTTTACAAAATGTACCTTTTATTTTTTTTACATTCTTTACTATATTATGTGCTTGTATTATAAGTAAATACATATAGGTACTTAAACAATTTTATTTTTGGAAAAATGTATTACTTTTAAGATTTATTTCGCAATGTTTAAATGTTGGTAACTTAGCAATTAAATAATAATTATTGTTATCATTATTATTTAATTTCTTTTCGGGGAAGGTGTGAAGGTATAGTTATAGATCTATAAAACCTCTTTGTGTAATAATATATAAAGATGTTCATTGTAATAAATGAGATAGTATTCAGCAGACAGTCGTTTGATTAGTATCCCGACACCCAACCTTATAATAATATTATGTAAGCGACAGCGTGACGTGAGGAATTAACGTACGCCTCCCCCCCCCCACTCCCCCCTCCCACCCCGCCCCCAACCCCCAAAGACGCGGGATAGCACCCGCAGTGGTAGCCGTAGGTCTGGAGGGAGTACTGGGGTATCCGAGGGCTTACCCGGGACTCCCAACCGTAGGCTGTTAGGTAGGTGTTGTTTATAGTCGGTAGGAGTCTAGCATAACATCCCTGTAGGATTCTCCTCATGTTAAAAAAGGTACTTATGTACGTATTTATTTAGATTATAGAGGGGAAATATTGTGGACGGTGAAGGTGAGCGCTGAGTGTCACAATGTGACCGCCATGAACCTACATATGGGGTCACAAGTTACCTGCACCGACGCCGACGCAGTGATTTTTAGTACATCAGCTGTCTTGTATACTGTGTATACGCCAATGTCTTCTACATAAATCAAACTTAAAAATAAGGGAAATGTGGAATAAACTCCGACTGTACCATTTCCCAAATAATAAAGGTTGGGGAATCGAATTCGTGACTTCACTAATTAAGTTACAATAAAGTTATTATTCGAGGGCCGCTCACCGTCCTTGGGCCGCTCACCGTCCTTACAGAAGCAGGCCCATGACGGCAGCGTGACGTGAGCACTCACGCACGCCCCCCCTTAGAAGAGGGGTCACACCCGAAATCCCCCATAGACGCGGGATTGCACCCGAACCACCCCCTGGGCGAGGCCGCATTGGCGGCCGTAAGTCTGTTGGGAGTCACGGGACATCCTTCCTGAGGGCTTACCCGGGGCTCTCAACCATAGGCTGTTGGGCGTTACGTGAGGTTTTTTAGTCGGTAAGAGTCCGGCATAGCATCCTACGAGGATTTTCCCTCACGTTAAAAAAAAAAAAAAAAAAAAGTTATAATTCGACCCAAACAATGGACGCTCAATAGACAATAGAGATCTTAATGTCGCGTCGGTCCCTTTTATCTGTGATTTTTTTTAGAGAGATCCACTGGTTTTCTAGTTGCATTTTTTAATTTTAGTTTTCTGGGCTTGTTGCTCATGGAAATATAAAGTGCCTGTGCCTACCACTTCTAGAGTAAAAGGCGTGATCATCTGTATGTATGTAGTTTTCTGGACCCTATATTAGACATAGCATGTTTGCTCTATACATATCTGGCTGTCGTCATAACTATGTTGCTGGGGAAAATCGTCTTTTTATACTACACACCACTACAAAAGATTAGAGAAAAACAAAACAATACACTCATCGTTTTAGAAACACCTAATTTTGTTATTCCATTTGGAGTTGTGTATCGACATAGGGGAAAGTCTTCGTAAGGCGCCTCCCCTCCCGATCAAAGTCATCGATCGTGTTGCTCTATGCTTACTATAATCATACTTTATTTTTGGATATTAAGCTCGCCAAATTGACGTCGACAGCCTGATGGAAAGACGGGCATCTAGCATCGGATGCTACTCTCACAGTCCGAGGGTCAGATCATACCAAACGGAAAAATGCTCGCGCACCTTTTTGATATCACTGTATAATAAACTGTATTAGCATAGACTTAGGTTCAAAATCTGACGCAGACATCAAGCGTCCAAGGCGCGTGCCCGAGCATTCGGCCGCATACGTCGTCAAAAACGCGCGCGCATCCTCGATACCGCTCGGGTAGCCCCGCGGCCGCGCGCGGCGCGACAATTCCCGAGCGTGCGCGACCCGCGCAGCTCGCGCTGACTGCGCGGCGTTCGCATCTTCTTCAGTGTCGCCAGTGATTTCTACAGGCATTGAAGTGTTTTTCTTCTTCTTCTGCCAAAAGTGCAATATGATCATTTCCCAGTCTATCATTTTCAAGAACATCTTGACGTCTGCGAACTGGCAATTGCACTAACCCTGCACGAAGGCGCGCGCGTCCTCGAGCAGACTCGGGCGTCCTCGCGTGGTCTCGGACATTCTTTCCACGACGCCGCCACCGCGCGCGGCGCGCCACGTCCGTAGCGCATTTTTGCTCTCGGTGTGAACAAAATCTCAAGAGGATGCCCGCGCGCACGCGAGTATTTTTCCGTTTGGTATGATCTGACCCAAGACTTCTGACAGTGGTTCTCAAGTTAGCGACCCTGTCAAGTGCCTCTTCTCGCTCCGCTTGAAGAATCCAGGATTGTAAGATGATCGAAACACGTGTGCGGGCAGGTCGTTCCAGGGTTTTTATAGTTCGGCAGAGGAATGATCTCTTGAAACGCTCAGTTCTGGCGAAGATTCTCTCCACTGTGTATGTGTGGCATCTCTGCCCGGCACGCGTTGTTCGGGATCGGAAAGGCACAAAGAATTGTATTTAGTGGCAAAGGTCACCGACATGATAATGTGATCACCAGCCATTCAATGGCCTAGTGACATACATCAAGTTGTGTAGATATTAGATATATTGTTCAATCAATGTTTTGTGGAACAGATTCTATATTAGGTCAATGCCATTTTATTTACCTAATAAAACAACCTTCGCCAATCGCCCTTGCCTGAAACATCTAATGATAATTATTTTAACTGCCAAGAATAACTTTATTTAAAGATTTAATTTATTAGAATTGTCGGTTGAATCTCTCATCATTGATTATGTGAGTCTAGTCTACACATTCTTTCCACAAAAATCTATGGATGTATAATGTAGGTACCAACCGATAAAGGGTTTTACAACTCCACCCCAACGTAGTCACAGAATAGCTAATATGGTAACGTTCTTCTCATTCCAGTAATAATTTCAAGATCATCAAAATTCTACGAACAAATATCCAAAAACTTCCAAGTTAGAGGTCCGCCTCCACATAAGTTTATCTCATACACTAAAGAACTTATTGATTTAAAAATATTGAAAAATCAACGTTTCTTTCACGTCAAGCACTCAATCTATTCATGAAACCGCATAAACTATTTAATTTCACGTAACCCAACTTCAAGATGCACTTTCATGCCAATCATTCTGTATACCGCCTGTCTCCCAGTTCAATCTGCCAACAATACAAGACATTGCAATCCCCAAAATATGTGTCGGCTAGATCTGAGGGCAATTAATCAGTATTAAGTGTGCCATCTGTCTGAGAGGCTTTGAGTCAGCACCGCCTCGCCGCCGCCCCGAGTATTAAGACCCGTGTGTGTCAGCCTAGTCTTAACAACCATCTGAATAATGCAAATCGAACCTCGGTAAGACTAATGACTGGATGTTCTTTGTATAAGTAACTTGATTTACTAATTTTATCGGTTGCGTAGGGAAATGCAGACTAATTGGACGATTTTTTCCGACCAAACTGAAGCAGCTTTTCGTATCGTCATACATAGGAAGATATTAAATGTCCCTGCTTATAATTTCAGTCATTGAAATTTGGACTATCAACCTGTTTAGAAACTTTTTTAAACGCGTTATCTGGTCGTACCAGTAGCTGTAAAACGATGAGCTGTTAAGGCTCTGGTCTCGGAAATGCTACAGGCTACGGCTACAGGACAGGACGCATGACTCCCACGCCCGGTCGTACCTGGTTCAAAGGATAGCTGTCGCCTTTTTTTTTTTCGCGGCAATGCTGTGAGTGTTATGGGCACCTTTGCGCCGGGTGCGGTCGGGGGCGGGTTGTTCAGTAGAGAACCTATCTGACCAGGTATCAATTATTTAATAGAACTGTCAATTTTAGTTAAATTAAATAGTATAAGTAACTTTTTTTAATAAGTCTAGGTACATTTACAACGTTCAAATTTTAATGCATTCCGTGATTGTTATATTACCCAAAAATATTAGCTGGTGATTGAAACTAGAGAGAATATTAAAATAATAATTTTTCTTTTTAAGTCATAAAAACGTAAAAAATTAATATCGCGTACATGTAAACAATCATGAACCAGACTCATAGCTTCATTCGACATATAATTGGTATTAATCACTCCGTTAGTGATAGCTGTCCGTCACTACCTATATAAGGACAGGTCGTGAATACTTCTTAACATTAACCAATTTAAACGTAGGCTGAACTGTGTTAGAACTTAACCTAGCGAATATATTGGTATCAGTGGATCATTGACTCATTTTACTGAAATACTTAAATATGATCTTATATCTTTTATTAGGAATAACGACTTTTCTATCTTTGTGGATTTACATAAAATGGCAAAGAGTGAAAAACTACTGGCGGGAGAAAGGGGTACCCCATTACCCTCCACATCCGATAATGGGAAGTTTAACATTTCTACAGCGAGAAAATCCTGTAAGTACTTACTTATTATGATTTTTAGGGTTTCGTAGCCAAATGGCAAAAACGGAACCCTTATAAATTCGTCATGTCTGTCTGTCTGTCTGTCCGTCTGTCTGTCCGTCCGTGTGTAACAGCCACTTTTCTCCGAAACTATAAGGCCTATGCTATTGAAACTTGGTAACCAGATGTATTCTGTGAACCGCATTAAGATTCTTATATCAAACTAGAAAAAAAGCAGTAAATTTTGGGGGTCCCCAAACTCAGAACTGAAACTCAAAAATTTTTTTTTCATCATGCCATACGTATCTATACTACGTAGTATCTATAGATAGGTCTTCAAAAATGCTATTGAGGTTCCTAAAATATTTTTTTCCTTAAGTGAATAGTTTGCACAAAAGACACTTCCAAAGTGGAAAAATGTGTCCCCCCCCCCCCCCCCTCTAACTTCTAAACTAAAAGAATGCTAAATCTAAAAAAAATATATGATGTACATTGCCATAAAAACTACCAACGAAAATTGGTTTGAACGAGATAGAGCTGGTAGTTTTTTTTAATACGTCCTAAACCGCAATTTTCGGTTAGAAAAATCACTACCACTGCGAACGTGTTAAAACATCAATCAAAGTTACAACGAACTATAAGAACTTTTATATTATGTTACTTGCTGCTCCGAAACCCTTCATGGGCGAGTCCAACTCGCACTTGGCCGGTTTTTTAATAACATTACAATAATAGTTTCTGTACTTTTGTGGTCAAAGTTATCTTAATCCTAATTCTAATTGGCAGAATGGGAAATGCTAGTTGTGTTCAAAGCCCTGACTTTCGTCCCGTATGGGCGGCGACCCTGACGGCCAGCAATGAGGCTAGACTGCTGAGCCCGCAGAGAGTGATGGCCGTCAGGGTGATAAGAGGATACCGCACGATCTCCGGTGAGGCAGCATGTCTCCTAGCCGGGACCCCTCCATGGGACCTGGAAGCGAGAGCCCTTGCGTCACTGTTCAGATGGCGCAAGGAGGCGCTGGAGCGGGGCCAAAGGCCTGCTTCTCGAGAAATCGAGGCCCAGCGGACCCTGCTCCACCAGGAAACCCTGGAGACATGGAAGATGCGACTTGAGCAACCAAAGGGGGGATTCGCCACAATCGCGGCCATCAGACCGGTCATGGACGAGTGACTGGAGAGAAGACACGGTGCTGTCTCCTACCGGTTGACACAGATGCTTGCCGGGCACGGTAGCTTCGGTAGGTATCTGTGGCGAAAACACCGGGAAACCACGGCCGAATGTCAGCACTGCGAGGACCGCAGCGATGACACGGCGCTCCACACTCTGGTGGAGTGCACGGCGTGGGCACAACAGCGACAGGTCCTCGTAGTGGGTCTGGGCGTGGACACTCTCTCGCTTGAGGCCATGGTGCGAGCCATGCTCTCCAGCGGGAGTAAGTGGGACTGCGCCGCCTCTTTCTGCGAGCAGGTCATGCTCGCGAAGGAGGCGGCGGGCCGGGTGCGGGAGAGAACTCTCCCACCCGAGTTCCGCAGTCGGCGCCCTGGGCGCCGCCGACTTGTCTTCGCCGAGGACTATCGGCCTCCATGACCGGGGGTCTGAGGACGGTGAGAGGGCCGCTCACCGTCCTTACAGAAGCAGGCCCATGACGGCAGCGTGACGTGAGCACTCACGCACGCCCCCCCTTAGAAGCGGGGTCACACCCGAAATCCCCCATAGACGCGGGATTGCACCCGAACCACCCCCTGGGCGAGGCCGCATTGGCGGCCGTAGGTCTGTTGGGAGTCACGGAACATCCTTCCTGAGGGCTTACCCGGGGCTCTCAACGGCGTTACGTGAGGTTTTTTTAGTCGGTAAGAGTCCGGCATAGCATCCTACGAGGATTTTCCCTCACGTTAAAAAAAAAAAAAAAAAAAAAAAAAGCCCTGACTTTCGACCCCGAGCTCGCTTCACTTGAGAGAGAGATGGCTGTTTGAAACGATAATTTGAGTTGCATAAAAGTACTGAAAACCGTAAAAGCTAAACAGTTGAAGTTTTCACAGATGATGCATTTCTGTTGTGTGTTAAAAATTAATACTTAAGCGGGTTTCCATACAACAATGTGTAGTAGTATTTATTAGTTGAGAAGAGTCCGGCATTCCATTCATGATGAATTTCCACATGTTTAAAAAAGTCTAAATTAAGTTTACGCGCAGGTATATGTACGTATTGTGACGTAATTTGAGAGAAGCCTACGTCCAGCAGTGGAAAGTGTCTAATTACATGCAAATAGATAGGTACTAGACTTAACAATAAGTTTTGAGTTAATAATTTATCCGTTATTCATGTTGTAGGCAATGTGGATGAAGAGAGCCTACAATGATTTCAAGTCTCCGTACATCGGTATGTGGTTATTCTGGCGACCCGCCCTGGTCATCAACAGTCCCGAAATTGCGAAGAGGATCCTCGTCAAAGACTTTGACAATTTCAGAAACCATTTCTTGGGTTCTGGCAACACTGATCCTGTAGGAAATTTGAACTTGTTTACTGTTAAAGTAAGTCTTGTGTAATTTAAAGTCGTTTCATAGTGTTTTATTTTTTCACAAAATGACTTCAGTCTAAGCAAAGTCCCTAGAACACTAGGTATAATTATGTAAATGTTTACTGACAACGCGTCATCATTACACTTCATAGACTTCATTGCATCAATCAATCTTTTGAGAAAATACAATGCAATGATTTCATTTCTAGGATCCAATTTGGACGACTTTGAGAAAACGCATGGCTGGAATGTTCACGGCTGCCAAACTGAAGAATTACAGCCATATATCTCAAGCTAAAACGCTGGATCTAGTAGAGCGAATCCGAACTGAAAGCGCCAAAAACAATAAAGCAATACATCTCAGAGTGAGTTTTTCACATAATTTGAAATATAATTTACGTAGCCTTTAAATTGGGGTATACCGGAGCCTAACCACGATCTTTGGAGCTTCTTGCCTTCAAGTGGTGCAACTGTTGATCAAATAGCTAGTAAAATGGATCTCAAGCTCCATCAGTCATTTTCTGGCAGAGAAACAGAGTCGTCCACATAGCTCGCAGAATAAGCACATTAAAATAGCAGTGGGCAATCTGATGGAGCCAACGAGTTCTGAAGTGTAGACCGACGACTTAGAGAAGGTCGCAGGCAGGGACTGGAGGCAAGAGGTGCAGGACCGAATGTTGTGTCATAAATGGAAGAGGCATATGATAAACATATCGAGTAGTGTAGGTACTGTCATAGGCTAATTTGATTGATTGAGTTAACAACACTAGTACGCAACATGTTTCTTGGTGATTCCAATAAGATGAAACAATAATATATTTGCTTATTATACTTTAAACATTTTCTCTTCCACTAGAGTATGCTAACAAACTTCACGACTGATATTATAGGAGAGTCAGCATTTGGTATTAAAAGTGAATCTGTGAAGAATGGAGAAAGTGTAATAAAACAAGTAGCTAAAGAATTCATGGAGTTCACCGTGTGGAGGGGATTATGCTGGTCAAGCATATTCTTCTTACCAGAACTAGTTGATATATTTAGGTGAGACTAAAACAGAACACAATTTCTTTGCTACGACGTTGATAGGTACTATTACCAAATTTAAAGAAAATAAACATAATTTAGTGCTGAATCTCTTTTTTTTTGCTTTTTACACTCGCGAAAAGTATTCAATGGATTATAACGTGATGTTGTGATATAAGGCCTTATTTAGAAACTACTGTGGTTTGAGTCTGCAAATTGTTTTTCAGATTTTCGTTTTTCCCCAAACATACGGTAGAACGACTACGGCACATATGTCGGTCTGTGATCAAACAGAAAGGAGGATTTGAGAAAGAGATCCATGATCCTAAAAACCTACTGGAGACCTTGATTAAACTGAAACAAGTCGCTATTGCGGAAGGTGAAGGTAAAGATCTTATGCTCTCCTGATTTAAAGTTTTGTTTATTATTATTATAAGTTGGTTGTCGTTGGTATAATTTTAGACGGCGACCTAGTACTGTCAGTAAAACATTCATAGTTTCACAATAATGATATGTATACATACAAAATTTCTGCTCAATATATAGCTACTAAATCTAAGTTACTTGTAAAACATTTCGAAATTCATATTGATCTAGGTAGATAAATATCGGTTATACCTTTTTTGGTACTTTGAGGAACTTATCAAAATATTTTTTTAACTCAAAGGCCACATGGAAGTACATCCCAAATCCAGTTGTCTTTAGCAAGATAAATGTATTTGAAAAATTGAATCCATTTGAAGCAAACTTATATGTTTGAAAATCTTATTCTTTTGCCCGACAGACGTTGATGAAGATTTTATACTTGCGCAGGCGTCGATATTTCTACTGGCAGGCTTCGATACAACAGCATCTACCTTAAGTTGGACTATCTATGAACTAGCCTGGAATCCACAGTACCAAGTGAGAATACATTTATAGATCTAGCGGACGCCACGCGGTTTCACCCGCGTAGTTACCGTTCCCGTGGGAATACGGGAATAGAATATAGCCTATGTTCACCAGAAGTAGTATACCTTTCCAACAGTGAAAGAATTTTTCAAATCGATTCAGTAGTTTTGGAACCTATTCGATGCAAACGAACAAACAATCAAATCTTTCTGACTATCTGACCCGCGCAACATCGTTTACATTATAGCTCGGAAATATATAGTACTAATATGTATGTATTGTACTTATATACCTTCCTCTTGAATTTCTCTATCTGCATACGTGTAAAGATAACTGTCTGTGTTAAAACTAATAATTAATTAGGTTAAATAAATAAAATAAAATAAATAAAATAAATAGATTGCTTGCAATTGTTAATTGCAAATTATTATAATGAATATTGAATATTTATCATTTTACGTACGTTTTACAGCTAAGAGTGTACGAGGACCTCCTGCGTGCCAAACAGAAGAATAATGATCAGGATTTCAACCTCAACTGTGTGACAGACTTTACCCAGATTGATTGTGTTATTAAAGGTATATGCTATTTTTATAAAATATCAGTTTGATATCTTTTTTTTTTCAGTAAACAGAATATATTTTATGAGAGTTATGACTTTGCGTAGGTATGTATTTGTATTGTATTTATGTGATATATGTTCTTTGAAGTAAGTTTTCTGATTGAATAAATAGAATTTGATATAGGCACAAAGTAGCAAAGTTTGGCAACTAGATATTTCAACCAGTCATGATTCGAAATTATAACGACTGATGTTTTTTCAAACATTTTATTAGTCCGGTTAGCTACATTATCTATTACTACTTTATTTCATCGTTACTTTAGTCACAAAAACTGACTGAGAGATAACCTTGACTCAGAAAAAGCGATAACCTCCATTAAAACTGGAATATCAGCCACATTATTAAATGAACTCGTATGCTTAGAATATTTGTTTGTATTACGCAATAGATCAGACTAGTAAGTTTTTAAGTTCCATGATTTTGCAAAAAAAAACACATTTTGCTTGATCTTTTACTGAAAGATTATTGGTGGCTTGTATAAGAAAAGATTTATCTTAATATTTCACGTAATGCTTTATTCGGTGACAATAGGCAGAAGAAACATAAAGTAGCGATGACAGCACAGTAAAAAATAAATTGTCTATCAACGTAATAAAAAGGTTTGTGTTCACTATTCAACACCCCCCTTAGAATGCAAACCCATTTTCATTATGCAATACAAGTGTCTATTTTTGATCTCGTAAGACCAATCTTCTTCAGTACACTATCCAGTTTTATATTCCACTGTCTACTGGCTTGCTTTAAACCATAAATAGATTTTTGCAATAAACAAACTTTTGTTCCTTCTTCATAGGATTCAGGTTGTGCCATATAAATTTCATTTTCTAAATCTCCCTGTAAAAATGCTGTTATGGCGTCCATTTGATCAATTTCTAAATCAAATATTACAGCAAGTGCAACTAAGTACCTTACAGAAGTGTACCTTACTACAGGAGAGTATATCTCGTCGTAATCAATACCTCGTTTCTGTGCGTAGCCCTTAACCACAAGTCTAGCTTTATATCTGTTCACAGTTCCATTTTCATCAGTCTTTGTTTTAAAAACCCACTTACAAGGAAGAGCTTTCTTTCCAGGCGGTAAGTTTGTAAGAATCCATGTATTATTTCTTAAAAGTGATTGGAATTCTTCATCCATTGCGGTCTTCCAGTTGGTTGCATTTTCAGAAGATAAAGCTTCTTTCACTGTTTCAGGATCTTTTAGATTTTTAAATGGACATAAGTAAGTAGACATACTGGAGTCTGTTGTTCCAGGCTTGGTCCTAGGTCTTAGGGTTATGCTTCTTTCCTGAATATCCTTTATTGGCTAGCTAGGCATATAGGTTTCATCGAGATCTGATCCTGATTCGTACTCATCAGAGGTCTCATTGACACTTAGAGTTGTAGGCTCTGATTTTTGTTCTTCATTTTCAGGTTCAGGAGTCGGTACTGGTGCTGATGGTACTTCGGGATATTATTATTTTTCTTAAGACTTTCCAAAAATTCAATATCTCTACTTTTCATAATCTTATTTGTTTCAGGTTCAGCAAGACGGTATCCTTTGGTGTTGTCACAGTATCCTATAAAGATCATTTTTCTCGATTTCGGGTCCCATTTCTTTCTTTTTTCTTTAGGGACATGCATCATGACTTCGGAACCAAAGATCCTCATATTGGACAAATCGGGCACTTTACCTGTCCACATTTCGTATGGAGTCCTCTTATTAATGGACATAGTAGGCGAGCGGTTTATTATGTACGCCGCAGTAGCAGTCGCCTCGGCCCAGTATGGTTTAGGTAAATCTGCGTCCAATAACATACACTTAGCTCTCTCCACAAGGGTGCGATTCATTCTCTCAGCAAGACCGTTTTGTTGTGGAGTATAAGGTGCACTTGTTTGGTGTTTTATACCATGCTGACTCAGGTAATTATGAAAGTGATTATTACAGTACTCTAACCCATTGTCTGTACGGATGATTTTTATTTTCTTGTCACATTCTTTTTCTACTTTCATGTGAAAATCTTTAAATGCATTCAGAACATTGAGCTTGTCTTTAAGGAAGTAAACATGAACAAATTTTGAGTAGTCATCTATAAATGTAATAAAATATCTCATACCTCCTAGGGATGGAGTCTCCATAGGTCCACACAAGTCAGAATGTATCACCTCAAGCAGTTCTGATGCTCTAGAACCGACATGGTTGAAGGGTGGTCTCGACTGCTTTCCCTCCAGGCAGGTAGTGCACTTTACAGGTCCTTTCACATTCTCTGAAGATAGGCTCACTCCCTCTGTACACTCTGGTAACCTGGTCACGTCTTTCACAGGCAACGCTGTGTTATTAGCAACGGTGATGGTAGAAATGGGAGGACTTTCCATATCATACATCCAATCAATACGGTTTGTCATGTGCATTGAGGCACCAGAATCCACATACCATTTATAATCTTTTAATTTTGTCGGAGATGTACAAAATGCTGCTACAAAGCCTTTATCATAATTTTTATTGTTTGTTTTCTTGACTGTACGGCAATATTTACTTAAATGACCATATTTATTACAGTTGAAACACCGTGGGCCTTTTGGTTTCAAATTGTTCTGCTTTTCATGAGCTTTCTTTTTAAATGAGTAAAATGCAGTAATTTTGGAACTCTGAACTTCTTGCAGCAGTTTAGTTTTAATAAAGTCTGCACAAATTTTTACTCCGGAGCTTTCTATTGCCATGATCATGGGTTTGTATATGTCCGGCAAACCCGCTAGCATAAGTGTGCCCAACCACTCATCGTCGACGGAAAATCCTATATTTCTCAGTTTGTGGGCTGATGACATTATCTTATTTACGTAGTCTTCGATACTTTTCGAGGATTCTAACGTTGTCGTGATAAGATCTTTTAACAGAGCAACTTTTCGTGATAACCCATTATCGTCAAAAGCACGTTCCAAATTTGACCAGACCTCTTTTGAAGTTGTCGCGTCCTGAATATGAACGTAATTGATAGCATCAACTAATAAAATTAATTTTGATTTTGCTTTGACGTCTTTGGTGGGATCGACTTTGTCCGCTGCTATACATTGCCATAAATCTTCGTGTTCTAAGTACGCCTTTACGGCAAACTTCCAATTCGCATAATTTTCACGACCAATAAGTTTGTCTATCTTGAATGCCGTATTTGTAGACATTTTTCAATTTTACGAATTCCACAAATTTGACTAACCTCAAGGTTGTTACGCCGCTATACGGTAGAATTTTTTCGACACTGAAATATTTTGTTCGGACTTTTCTTTATACTGCACGGAGTCACCACTAATTCTTTTGTAAACCACGCTCTGCTACCATGAAAGATTATTGGTGGCTTGTATAAGAAAAGATTTATCTTAATATTTCACGTAATGCTTTATTCGGTGACAATAGGCAGAAGAAACATAAAGTAGCGATGACAGCACAGTAAAAAATAAATTGTCTATCAACGTAATAAAAAGGTTTGTGTTCACTATTCAACATTTACCATTTCTTTTTAAACTATGCGTAAATTCGTACATAGGTAGACATTATGCCAAAGGCGTTTTCAGCCAGTCAACCTTAGGGTGATACCATTATGATTGACAACAACCACCCTTCTCCCAAGAGTGGTTGACAAAGAGAATATCAAATACTTGGGCATACGTTTGGGTGCCGAAGGAAATTCCACATAATTCTTTTTAGCCACCATGGCGTTCACGGTCACTATGATGAGAAAAAAAAGACCCCTATTAGCGACCACGGTCATTATGATCACCGTTTATTATCCGTTTTTATCCTCTTGCACAGTTAAGCCAATTTCTTCGGCATTCCGTCTCACATCTTAAGTATCCAGGCCGGAAAAAATGCAGGATGAGTTTATCTAATGATTACCATAGCCTGCAGAGTAACAATAAAAGAAAAAACATCAGAAACTTCGGGTTGATTGTGATAAATAAATTTTCTGTTGAGCCGCCATTAGCGTTACTGATGATGGGATGTGACACTTGCGCAATAAAATTGTACCTTATAAGTTGTTCCACTAACGGCTCCTTGTTTATGTAATGAAAACGAAAAATGTAATTTGACTATTTTTAAATGATTGTTTTTTTACAGAATCTCTAAGACTGTTTGGCCCGTTGGGCTGGGTAGATCGCGTAGCAGCAAAAGACTATCGCATTGACGAAAACCTGACCATTCCTGCTGGAACCCCAGTTTATATCAATGCTGTGGCTACGCAGCTGGACCCAGAATACTTTCCTGATCCTATGGTCTACAATCCTGACAGATTTTTGCCAGAAAATGAAGGAAATATCATACCATTTACGTATATGCCTTTCGGGGAAGGACCAAGGAGTTGTATTGGTGAGTTGAGTTTTGATTGAAGAGAAAACTGTGGTTTTTAATTATTCCAATCAGAATGTACCTACTACTGTCAGATTTACTTTTCACTGCTAAGCTCGCAGACACACTTGCTTACTTCCCACCTCAGGGAAAGTGGTTACCGTATCTTTAGGGCGTTTACAACACCAGATGCACCACACATGCGCATGCACATCACATGCACCATAGGATATATATTTTATATTTAAGCCACCCATAAGACCTTCAACTTGCTTAATGTGCCTTACATAGCACAAAAATACAATATATAACGGCAATACATATATACCTGTATCATACCGTCTACAATTCATCAAACAGTAACCTACAGTTGTAACTTTGTAGTTTAGATTCCGTATTGTATTTATTAATTTTTATTTATTTTCAGGCATGCGTATGAGTTACCACGTCCTACGCCTAGCAGTATCAGCGCTAGTCTACAATTTTGAAATTCGGAAAGTACCCAATACGCCGGAACCCAATGATGTGCAAGTTGAAAACCAGGGAATGCTGTATTTGCCCTTGGATGATAGGATGGTGGTAGAATTTGTGCCTAGAATACATTGATTTATTTTGCTATGAGTTTCATTTCCAATCATGAGTGTAAAAGAAGATATAAGCAGAAAAGACTTAATCAGAAGGCATTCAGAAGGCTGCCTTGATCCCCCCCCCCCCTAGGTGAGGCCGCAGTGGTAGCCGTAAGTCTGTAGGAAGTCCTGGGGTATCCTTCCGAGAGCTTACCCGGGGCCCCCAATCCCGGCATAGCATCCATGTAGGATTTTGCCTCACGTAAAAACAAAAAGCAGTCTTGCTCGATAATGCCCGAATAGTTCGTCAGTTTCACTCCCAATCGCCCTGATGCCTCCGACGACTATAGCTGACCTCTTCAAGGTTTTCTCTAAATAAGAGAGAAACATGATGCAGCTACAATTAAATAAGAATAGAATGTAGATCAAACACTAAAGAGAGTACATAGAAGATATTTTGAAATTTTTAACTACTTATAGGACATACTCTAATTTATACTGTAGCCGAAAATGTAAATTAAAAATTTTGTGTCTATCTGTATTCCGAATAAGTATCACGCCAATACTACTGAACAAATTTGAATGATACTTTGCGCGGTTTGATATTTTGAGCGGTTCCTGTGGGAGAGGGGATAAAAGACAAAATGGTTTTTAAGTTGTAATTTCTCCACGCGTGGTCGGTTTTAAATATTTTTTATTTTTAGAAAGGGAGTACTTTAAGGATTGTTTCACACTCTCAGATTGTTTGTTAATAATGAGGGATTTTGTTGTTCAGAAATTAGAGACATCTCAACTTTCGCTAAACCTACCTTCTAGAGTTCCTATGAATGAAAGGGTCATTCTCAACTGGCGTGATTGCTTAGTTAAAAAAAGCTTAAAGATTAAGGGTAATGTAAAATAATTCCTTTTAGAATTGTTTTAAGAGTGTTCAGAAATTATTGACATGTCTACTTTCGCTAAACGTAGAATTCAAGGGTTCCTTTGAATGTAAGGGTCTTTCTAAACTGGCGTGTTTGCATTTTTATAAAAGAGCCCAATGACCAAAAACTCATAAATTAGTCAGTTACTCATAACTGTTATAAGTATGACATAACCTATCGCCTGATTCCACCTATAGCCAGAGCTTTATGCTCGGGGTGGAAGTGTCATTTTCAAGGGCATAACTAAGGAGAAACCCGCTCCGGGTCTGACCCGCGATGGCAAAACCGGCGCCGCACCGCTCGACACCCCTAGCTGCACACACTGGTGTTGCGCTCTGTCGCCTCACAGGCCTACGGGCCTATGGCGAGTGTATAGGGGGCCGATCTATAATGTAAAGCTTGTTTTTTGCTTTTCAGTTGTATGTTTACTTGGCAGTCGAGTTTTTTGTATTCTAAATAGGTAATAAATTTATTATAAAACTTTTTAGTTATGTTAGTAGTGGAGTTATTAATTTTCGTGTAGTGAAGGGACATAACCAAAATTCAACCTGAATTATTATATTTTTGGTCACATTTCTGGTGCTACTCAACTGATTGCAATCAAACAAACGTTAGAATTTAAGTCTGACCAAGGCCTTATAAACACATAATACCGCATCGAAATCGCTTCAGTAGTTTTGCGTTCATCGCAGTTAAATAATTATAACGCCAAAAGTCCGCCATTTTGATTTTACATGAATTTTATTATACCTGGTGTCACGCACGCAATCACGACGAATCAAATGACACCTTGTATTTCAAAATCCATCAATACGTTTAGGCTGTAGAGCGTCCAAGAAAAGTTATCAAACTTTACATTTTAGCGCCAAAACTCTGCCATTTACATTTTTTAAAAATTTTAATAAACCTGGTGTCACTCACACAATCATGACGAATCAAATGACACCTCGTATGTTAAAATCCGTCAAGCCGTTGAGTTTGTAGAGCGTGCAAGAAAAAAATCAACGTTTTCATTTTAGCGCCAAAAGTCAGCCATTTTGATTTCTTAGAAATTTTAATGTACCTGGTGCTTGACCTGGTGTCACTCACACAATCTTGATGAATCAAATGACACCTCACATGTCAAAATCCGTCAAGCTGTTCAGGCTGTAGGACGTGACAAAGAATTGTACTACATATTATGTACATTATCTCGAAAAACATTACCCTCTTGTCTTCGGCAGTTCGGGTAAAAAGAGTTCGATTGCTATCTAACTAGCCAGATTATAACCTGTCGAGTGCTTACAATCTAGCAGACAATTTTGTTGGGAGTCCTGGGACATCCTTCCGAGGGCTTACCCAGGGCTCCCAACCGTAGAATGTTGGGTGTCACGTGAGGTTTTTTAGTCGGTAGTAGTCCGGCATAGCATACATGAGGGAATATCCTTCATGTATATGAAGGATATTCCCTAGCGTTAAAAAAAGCATACTATTTTCAGTTAGATTTTAAACTTGCGAAAGAAAAATTACAAAAATAACACAGGCCTGCAAAATGAGGGTCATAACTTCCTCTCTGGAATTTGATAGCTGATCCTAGGGTATTTTGGTGCGCTGATTACGAATATGTACTTAGATTTTCTCCATCACCTCCAGATTTTTCGAAAAAGGCCCCGATAGAAAATAGAAAAAAAGACCCACGTTTTCTCAAAAAAAATATATATTTAAAAAAGTACATTACCTTTAACTTATAAAACGACTAAAATATATTAATAACTTGTTACTAGTCTAAATTACACGTAAATTTTATATGTGGAACCTGGTTCTTTTTTCCTGGAACCTTCGGTTGTGCGATTTTCGCTTAAATTTCCGGTTTGGATCGTCGCGCTTCAATAAACAACAATAGTCCGCTATCATGCTAGTATTCCATCTTCCACGATACCAGATTTCAAGCTCTTTCAAATCTTGCTAAAATCTTTCGCCTTGTTCTTTGCTAACGGCTCCTATATTTTCTGGGAAGTAATCAATGTGCGAATTTAGGAAATGAAGTTTAGTGCTCGTTTATGTCCCTTTTATTTTAGATTTGTATCCAGTTACGTCACAAAAACAAAAGTAGCCATCTTTATCGTGGTCTTTAGCCTTTCTTCATAGCATAGATGAAACAATTTTGAAGCTATTTTTCTGGCCTTTTAAATACTTGCGAAATTGTAATAAACAAGTCGAACAAAGTTTATGAGGTGTCGAAGTTTTGTCTTGGTTACTTAATACGTGTCCAAAATAACTTTTGTAAATATTTTTCACTAACTCTGTAATGCTGTTTCATTGTTTTATAACCATAAAATTCCGGGAGATATTACAAAAACAATTTGTAGAATTTAAACAAGTTCGCAATGACATTTTAAAGTTCATGTTTCAAGATACAACTGTTAATTTTCTAAATCAGTGTGGGTACTTATACAAAAACCCTTTGGTTTATCTTTATTACACCCTTTTCTAATAATATTTACAAAAATAGGTATCTAATATTACTACTAGGTATTTTTTTTTATTTTATTACAAAATTAAGTCAAAATTACCCGTTTTAACATGGTTAAGGCGAATTACCTATACTTTTTACGTAGTAATTACCAAATTACTGATTTGCATGAATTTCTATGTCCCCTTACACTAATTAAATGCAATAAAAATAAAACTTAAGTAATTTTATGACGTTTTATAAATTTCAAAAGGTAGGCGCTCAGACATTTTGAAGAAAATCTTAAATATTCAATATCAAAAAATCCTGACGTGTAGGATTTTTTTTATTATTTTTCTCGTAATCAGCACATCAGAAACTATAGAAAATGTTGCTCAGATTTCAAAGAGGAAAACCATTGCAGACCTGTGTAATTAATATCTGGTGTTAATAGTCTCTGTTCCACACATCATCCCCACACCCATACCACCCCACCACGAAAGTTGGTTAGCTAAAGGACCTAACCATCTATTAGGTTTACTTCTTTTAAGGTACACAATATCTCTACAATTAACAATTTCCCAGCGTTAGATCAATTACAATCTAATGGTTTTTACAATCTTACGGTCACTTCTTTTGCTTAAGAACTGACTGCTGTTGCAACAGAGACCTACCACCATAATGTTAGCGGCGCTACTATTGTTTCGTCTTGAGTTTTCATTTTGAAGAGTAAAATTGTGCTCCTTACGTCTAGTTTGCGCTATTACGTATCGTTGCACGTTGCACTAGATAAATGTTCAGGCGTTCGCTGGTATATCTTGTAGGCCGCGGGTCAGATATGAACGATCTTAACTGACTACTACAATGTACATTCGCCCTTAGTTTTATGGAATTACTTAGACCTTGACGACTTAAAGAAAATATCGGCGTGAAGTTTGTTGAGCCGTTTCTTTTCATTGCCTCAATATACAATTTTATTTATCTTAGTCCACGTCACTAAACCATTTAAGATTTGAAGATGATCTTGTTTTAATATGCAGTGATCCATACGGGAGTCATACGTGGGATCAACAGTTCAAAAGATCAACAATCAATATGTCAACGCCATGAGATCAGCAGTTTAAAATACCAATAAGTTATGAGTTCAATTGTTCATTAGATCAACAGTTCGTTTCATCAACAGCTGACTACATCAATTATTCATGAGATCGCCGATCGCTGACTCGCCAACTCACTAGATCGGCCCCCTATACACTCGCCATAGGCCCGTAGGCCTGTGAGGCGACAGAGCGCAACCCCAGTGTGTGCAGCTAGGGGTGTCGAGCGGTGCGGCGCCGGTTTTGCCATCGCGGGTCAGACCCGGAGCGGGTTTCTCCTTAGTTATGCCCATGAAAATGACACTTCCACCCCGAGCATAAAGCTCTGGCTATAGGTGGAATCAAGCGATAGGTTATGTCATACTTATAACAGTTATGAGTAACTGACTAATTTATGAGTTTTTGATCATTGGGCTCTTTTATAAAAATGCAAACACGCCAGTTTAGAAAGACCCTTACATTCAATTACCCTTAAATTCATCAATACAGCTTCTATGTTGGCCAGACCAGCATAGGTCCGCCTAACCGAAGATAGTCATTTCAGCCTATAAATTGAGGCAATGTACCTGCCACTAATATCAATAGTCAATAATCACCATAATCAAAACATATAATATAACTCTAGACTAAAGGGTCGAGAATCTGTACATAAAAGATATTATAAAAATTTTAATTGCACGGCGTTCTCCAATTGATACTCAAGCCGAATATGTAATTTTAAAAAAGAAATTGTCTGTCTGTATATATTCTGAATAGGTATTACGCAATTTTAGCTTATAATTCGATCGAGGTGAATCTAGGATACTTTTGATTCCAATATTTTGCGCAGCCCTTTGGAAGAGGGGATATAAGACAAAATGCTTATAATAAATAATAATAATAAAGCTTTATTTTATTCCATGCAAAAATATAAACAGTAACAATAATCATTTATCATCACACAATAGTTGCAATATTAATCGATTGGATATAATAACTCAAATGATATTGATTATGTACATGATTCGAATACTTTAAAAAAAAAAATATTATATAAACATTATTCTTGTATGGACCCCCTTAGGGTAACATGCAAAAATATACAATTACAATACTCATTTATCATCATATAATAGTTGCAATATTAATATATTAGATTATAATAACTCAAATGATATTGATTACATAATTCGAATACTTAAAAATATAAATAAACATTATTTTTGTATGGGCCCCCTTAGGGTCACATGCAAAAATAAAAACAATAACAATACTCATTTATCATCATAGAATAGTTGCAATATTAATATACTAGATATAATAACTTAAATGATATTGATTACATAATTCGAATACTTTAAAAAAATATATATAAACATTATTTTTGTATGGACCCCTTTAGGGTAAAAGCCTCCTCCAAGGTGTGCCACTTCTCTCTATGTTTGGCGGTTTTCAGCCAATCTCTGCCTGCTATCGCTACTATTTCGTCAGCCCATCTGGCGTGCGGGCGACCTCTCGCTCTATTTCCTGGCGGCCCCTGCCATACCACCGATCTTCGAGTCCATCTATCGTCATCGTACCTAGCCAAGTATCCAGCCCATTTCCACTTCCTTTCTAAAGAGTATTTTAAAGCATCAGTTACCTTAGTTTTTTTGCGAATAATCGTGTTCCTCACTTTATCTTTGAGTTTTAATCCCATGATGCTTCTTTCCATCTTCCTTTGAGTGGTTTGGATTTTGTTCATGGTTTTTCCATCAAATGTCCAAGTCTGGCACCCGTAGGTTAAGCATGGTAGTATGTTTGTATCCATAACTAACTTCTTCATGGGTAAGGGCAGTTGTGACTTAAAAATTTCTTTTTGGGCCCAAAACCTTTTCCAGGTGACAGTCATGACTCTCCGATCCACCTCTTTTGAGTTTCTGTATTCATTTAAAGATATTTGTTTCCCGAGATATATGTAGTTATCAACAAATTCGAGTGGTATATTGTTAATCGAGATTGTTGGTATAATATGGTGACTAGTCATGAGCTTTGTTTTTTCTAAGTTCATTTCTAAACCAACTTTTGAACCAGCCTGATGTAGCTCGTTTAACATTTTGTTTAGTTGTAGAGGGCTCTCTGAAAACAGTATGATATCGTCCGCGAATCTAAGGTGACTTAGGTAGTTCCCATTCATGTAAATACCACGTTTGGACCATGGTAGATCCTTCATCACATGTTGTAGAACCGCGATAAACAGTTTTGGAGAGACTGGGTCACCTTGGCGGATTCCTCTTTTTATATCGATTGTTGCCCCAGTTCTGTCCAACTTGACTCTACTCGTACAGTTGTCGTAGATGTTCTTCAGGATGTTGACGTATCTCTCTTTTATATTCACTGCCTCCAAAGCTTCCCAGATGCTTTCGTGTAATATTGAATCGAAAGCTTTTTTGTAGTCTATAAAAGCTACGTACAGGGGACGTTGGAACTCTAGATATTTTTCTATAACCTGGTCAACGACTTGAATGTGGTCTACTGTACTAAAAATAATAATAATGAGACTTAAGTCAGGAAAAAGCCCAAGTCCAGTCGGTATCACTAACGAATGTATCAAACAAGCAAGAACGCTACTTCTCACACCGATAACTATCTTGTGGAATAAAATACTCCAAGAGGAAACTGTACCACACCAATGGAGAGAATCTGAAATTATACTATTGTATAAAAAAGGTGATCCAACCGATATTGGGAACTACCGCCCCATAAGCCTCATGTCCTGTCTCTACAAGTTATTCGCTAACTGTATACTCGAAAGAATAGCACCGGATATTGACGCACACCAACCAATTGAACAGGCAGGTTTCAGGAGTGGTTTTAGTACAGACAAAATGCTTATTCAGTTGTAATTTCTCGACGCGTGATCTGATTTTAAAATATTTGTTAGCTGTTACAAGGGGAGTACTTTAAGGATTGTTCCACACAAGTTTCAATATTGAGGGTTTTGTAGTTCAGAAATTAGAGACATCACAATATTTGCTAAACGTAGAATTATTCAAGGGTTCCTTTGAATGTAAGGGTCATTTTAAACTGGCGTGTCTGCTTAATCATAAAAGAGCTTAGTGATAAAGGGTAGGCATTGTGAAATAACCAATATGAAAGCAAATCTATACATATAATAAAACTGTTGAGGGTCGAGAGTCTGTACATGGAAGATATTTGGAAAATTTTAATTGGAGGGCGTTCTCTAATCGATACTAAAGCTGAAAATGTAATTTAAAATTTTCATGTCTGTCTGTCTGTCTGTCTGTCTGTATCCCGAATAAGTATCACGCCGAAACTACTGAACCGAATTGAATGATACTTGGTACTTTCCGAGCTTATAGCCCGAGGAAGGTTCTAGGATACTTTTGATCCCGATATTTTACGTGGGTCCTGCGGAAGAGGGGATGAAAGACAAAATGGTTTTTAGTTGTAATTTCTCAACGCGTGGTCCGATTTCAAATATTGTTTCAGTGTTGGAAAGGGAGTACTTAAAGGATCATTCCACACAAGTTTCGATATTGAGGGTTATGTAGTTCAGAAATTAGAAGCATCTCAACTTTCGGTAAACATAGAATTCAAGGTTTCTTTTGAATGTGAGGGTAAATCCAAACGGGCGTGTTGGCTTAATCATAAAAGAGCTTAATGATTCAGGCCATTGTAAAACAATTTAGTCCGCGCCGAAGGCGTGGACTGAATTGTTTTAGAATAGACTTAACCTTTAAGCTCTTTTATGACTAAGCAAACAGGGCCGTTTCACAGCTGCTTGATGAGTCCCATGAACAAGTAACCGTCCTTTCGTACACCTTTTGTGACGTAAATGAAGTTGCGAGGGTCAGCTAGTATAATAATAATAGTATTACAAAGTAGACCAAAAATATAACACGATGTCTATAGCTTCATTTTATAAAAATAATAACAATGCTCTATCTGTAGTCATTATTCAGGACTTAAAAAGAGAATAAATAGCATCAAAATAAATAACATAATTTTGATGAAGTAGCGCTGCCTCTGTTCCCTTTTAACGTACACAACGTTATTTCAATAATTTACAGTAATTACTTACGTAAAGATGATATAATTATAAACAATTTTTAATTAAATATTATCAGTCAGGTTATCAAGCACTGTGTGCAGTCCAATTGGGTCTGTTAATGAAATCATAAATTGTAGTTTATTATCGTACTGCCTAGGTATAATTTGTCATCGTTAAATTGTAATAAACTTAATTACCTATTTAGAATACAAAAAACCCGACTGCTAAGTAAATATACAACTGAAAAGCAAAAAACAAGCTCTACATTTCTTTTGTGATTTTCTTTAGCTGTTTTACTTTGTCGGCAACATTTGCAGGCGGGAAGAAGCTATGTCAAGCGAGTGGTGGTTTACAAAATAGCTACATGTTCCCATAATTTGTGCCCGCCTGCAAATGTTGCCGACAAAGTAAAACAGTAAGTAGCAGAAAATCACAAAAGAAATGTTCAATTTCAATTTCAATTTCATTTATTCATTGCGAAATATGGGTACATTATGTTATTTACATTAAAAAGTTGTTCACGCCATACTTAGCTTTACAGCATGCAATATTTTTAGGTTATCAATTCAAATTACCTATTGTACAAACTTACATTTAAATACTCAGATCAATTATAAATAGACTCAGATTATACAATGAAATAATTATGTCAAAATATAAATAGTCAACGAACAATTAAATGAATGTCAAAATTTTATGTACAATTAAATAAAACAAAACAAAATTAAATAAAATGTCACTCTTAAACAATATCACTTATTAGTCAGATATTCGATAATTGAGTAATATGCCTTGTCATTTAAGAATTCTCTTACTTAGGACTTAAAACCAATAAGAGATGTTGTCCGTAATATAGATAAAGGTAATTTGTTATATAGGCGCGGTAATATACAAAATACACTTTTATTAAGAAATGCTGTTCTATTTTTAGGCATCCTAATTTTAGAATTATGTCTACGGCTATTTAACATATCGAACATGTAAATATTCTTTCGAACAAATAAAACAGCTTCAAATATATATATAGATGGAAGAGTGAGCAGTTTTAATTTAGCAAAAAAAGGTCTACAGCTATCAGTCGGTTTTAATTTACACATTGCTCTTATGCATTTCTTCTGTGATACAAACGGTGCTTCTCTATCGGTTGAGTTACCCCAGAATAAAATACCATATCTCAGCAAGGGTGAAACTTTTCCATGATATGCAGTTAATAAGGTCGTTATAGTTGCCGTTTTCGATAATATGTAAAGCGCATATGAAAATTGGTTTATTTTAGAACACAACGATTCAATATGTGATGTCCAGTGCAAACAAGAGTCAATATGTATACCTAAAAATTTTGACAATTCTGTTTGTTTAATGTCATGGTTTAAGTATTTGATTTCGATGTCGGTCAACCTGTTGAGTCTATTTCTAAATGTCATGTAATTAGTTTTGTCAAAGTTGATTTTTAAATTATTCAACTTTAGCTAATTTATTATATTTGAAAAAGTAGTATTTATGTCTTGCTGCATTTTTAAACTGTCATTACCCGTAAATATTATGGTACTGTCATCGGCGAAGAGTACCGACTTATGGTGAGTCACTTTTGGTAGATAATTTATGTAAATTATAAATAAAAGCGGGCCTAGTACACTCCCCTGCGGAACACCAAAGACTACCCTCCCATAGTCTGATAGGTAACCAGTTACTGTATTGGTTAATGGACTAACTCTTGTTATCTGAGTTGCCTGCATTCTGTCAAATAAGTAGGATTTTATTAAGTCCAGCGCACATCCCCGGACTCCGTATGCATATAGTTTGTCTAGTAGTATTCGGTGATCAACATAGTCAAAGGCTTTGGTCAGATCCATGAAGAGTGCACATGACTGATGACCTTGATCTATGCCTATGACAATAGTCTGAAGAAAATCATATAAAGCCATATTTATATCTTTGCTTCTTCTAAAACCTATTTGTTCCTTTGAGAACAGGTTATGGGTGTCAAAAAAACCATATATTATGCTTTCATGAATAACCTTTTCAAAAATCTTAGATATTACTGGGACAAGTGCAATGGGTCGGTAACAAGACATATCGTGCTGGTCATTCTTTTTAAATATAGGTTTGATTATAGTTAACTTTAGTAGGTCAGGAAAAACACCATTCAAAATGCATACATTAATTATGTGACAAAGAACATATGATAACTTTTGCGATACACTTTTCAAGATTTTTACTGATATGTCATCATAACCAGTACTATTTGTGGATTTTAAATTTAAAATTATTCTGTTAATATCACTTGGAATCGTAGGCTGTATAAATATTGATTTAGTATTTCCTAAAATTGTTGTTTTATAATTATTTACTCGTGATGCTGCGGTTGGTCGATTGATAAAAAAGGCATTAAATGAATCAGCAATCTGTTTAGGATCGTTAATCACTCCGCCATCCACATTAATGTATTTTATTTCATCGCTTGGTTTGTTAAGTCTATTTTTATTATTTAGTATGTCCCATGTTGCCTTGCTTTTATTTAAAGCAGTATCGATGTAGTTTGCGTTATGTGATTTTTGTGTTAATTTAATTATTTTATTTAATCTTTTTGATAAGGACTTAAAGTTATTTCTATTCTCTAAATTTGGTTTTTTACGATATTTCCAAAGTAGTTCTCTCTTACGTTTGCAACAATATCTGATTCCTTTACTTATCCATTTCGGTCTGAGCCTTGCACTTATACGTACTCTGGTTTTTGGAAAGCACAAATCATAAAAAAGCCGAAACAGGTCATAGAATTCGTTGAATGCCACATTTGGGTCTTCACTTTGTAATGCATCTGAAAAACTTAAAGAATCCATGCATTCGCAGAATTTTTTTATATTTTCAGCATTGTAATTTCGTCTATAGATGTACCAAAACTTTAAAGAACAAAAAGTTTTTACCGGATATGTTAGAAATTGAGCAGTATGGTCAGACAGTGCATACTCATTAACCTCCGTTTTGCAATTTCTCATGTTGTATATGAAGTTATCAAGACACGTACCTTTTGCTAACCGCGTAGGTTCATGTATACCCAACTTAAGGTTGTAGGTCTGTAGAATGTTAGTAAACTCGGAAGATTCATTGCTCTGTACGAGAGTATTTATGTTAAAGTCACCACACAGAACTATTTTCTTTTTAGTAGTAGAGAAACGCATCAGCAGTAAATTCAGTAGTGAAAAGAACCTTTGTGTATCTTGTTTATTTGACGTGGGCGATCTATAAATGCATATTATATACAAATTATGATCACATAATTCGATTCCTGAACATTCAATGATACGCTCCTGTGAATAGCTACTGATACCATTAATAGGACGGAATTCAACAGAGTTGTGTACTAATAAACAAGATCCGCCCCGATGTTTTTTTCTGAAATAAGCTGAAGCCAAATTATAGTTAGGTATTGATAGTGTATTTCTGTCGCAGGCCATCATATTATGTTCCGTAATACACAAGACCCCTAGCAATTGATATTTTTCATTAATAGAATCCAATATGACAGTTAATTTATCAGATTTGCTAATCAATCCATCAATGTTTTGGTGTAATATTTTAATATATCTATACCAGAAAAAACTCATTTGACGTTGGTGGAAGGACAGTTAGTTGTTGAACATTATTTTCATGCAGAGAATCAGATACTATGGAATCAGTATGTGTATACTTATCCATGCCAGGAGGCAGATTTTTAGGTTTCGCATTATCACGTTTTCGGTCATAATAGATAGAGTAATTATATTTATAGTCATTATGTAGAATTTCTTTTAGTATTAATTGGCATCGATGTAATACACGGTTTCTTGGTAAAAAATTTCTATAATTCATGTCAATGAATGTTGCGTGTTCAAACTTAGAACATTTAAATTTTAGCTCGTAGTTCAATTTACGCTCACTCAGGCATCTATTATAAGGAACCTCTGAAATAAATATATTACAGTTACATACATTACTCAAAAAGTTATAAATAGAGAACAATAATGTATCGGGTCGTTTGTCATTTATACCACATAAAACTATTAAAAAGTCTCTCTTAGTCAATTTACACATTTCAGTTCTTGATGTTAACAAAACTTGACTTAGAGTTGCTCCAGACTTCCACACGCATATGACCAAAAATTTCTCACCCAATAACTTTTGCAACAAATGTTGCATTTTAAAGCCCTGTTCATCCGCCAGTATCATAATCTTTCTTCTATGGTCGCTTTGAATTCTATCTGACGGCTCTGTAACTGTAAGACCAGTCTGATTCTCCTGTGACTCACACAATTTCTTAGATATATTAACCCCATTCGACTTAACAGAGCTAACTGAAACAGACTTATTAGTGGTTTCCGTACTAGATCTCCCATTTTGTATACAGTTACTGAGCGGGTACGTAGCGGCAGACACAGGCTGAGCAAATTTTTTATCCTGGGCAAATTTAGGTGTTCTAGTTACACTTTTCTTTGGTGTATTAAGACACCTGTATGTGGCAATCAGTTGCATTGATTTGCCTAAGTCGTTTTTCAAGCGAAAGTTCTCACTATTTAGATTTTCTATTTCGCTATGAGCGCTCGATAGTTCGTTATTAAGCAGTTGTATTTTGTTGTTCAGATCTTTGATAATGTGATAATACTGGGAGTCATCAGGTAAGCTTGATATACTCATGTCAAACAACGATGACTTATCGTTAATGCTTGTGATATCATCAAGGAAAACCGTTTTGCACGGTTTGCGCAGTGTGACATTGTTTACATCCATTACGTATAGATTTTGGGTCTTTCGTTACTTCTTAATTTGTAGTCGAAATAAACAAAAAGTAATTTGACGACAACCGGGATTTGAACCGCTGGCATGAGCTTCCAATACTAAGCGAGTGCAGCTATCTTAACCATCGCGCCACGACGACAGATAACATTGTGCGTGAAATACGCTTTTACTATTGACTATAACCAATCGCAAGTTGTGGTTATGTTATGGTTTTACATTTTTTATTAATTCGTGCTTTTCACTATGCAAAGTTTGCAATTACGTTTCTTTGTTTGTAACACTATACACTTTTCACAGCTTATGATTCATATTGGCGTTTAATGTCTTATTTTCAATTGGAATTCACTAAGTCCCTCTCTTCAACTTTTTGTTTACACTGTTCTGGTAATTGCGCGAATAACATTTACATCTGTAGTTCTAACTATAATGTCATTGATTTTGATACACTTTACATCTTTTAAGGCGTTACAATATTTTTAAAACAACATTAAATACGGAACTCTTTTTAAACGTGTTCGTCTGCAAAGGTCGGGTAGACGAAAAAAAAGCTATTTTGTAAACCACCACTCGCTTGACATAGCTTCTTCCCGCCTGCAAATGTTGCCGACAAAGTAAAACAGCTAAAGAAAATCACAAAAGAAATGTAGAGCTTGTTTTTTGCTTTTCAGTTGTATATTTACTTGGCAGTCGGGTTTTTTGTATTCTAAATAGGTAATTAAGTTTATTACAATTTAACGATGACAAAATATACCTAGGCAGTATGATAATAAACTACAATTTATGATTTCATTAACAGACCCAATTGGACTGCACACAGTGCTTGATAACCTGACTGATAATATTTAATTAAAAAATTGTTTATAATTATATCATCTTTACGTAAGTAATTACTGTAAATTATTGAAATAACGTTGTGTACGTTAAAAGGGAACAGAGGCTGCGCTACTCCATCAAAATTATGTTATTTATTTTGATGCTATTTATTCTCTTTTTAAGTCCTGAATAATGACTATAGATAGAGCATTGTTATTATTTTTATAAAATGAAGCTATAGACATCGTGTTATATTTTTGATCTACTTTGTAATACTATTATTATTATACTAGCTGACCCTCGCAACTTCGTTTACGTCACAAAAGGTGTACGAAAGGACGGTTACTTGTTCATGAGACTCATCAAGCAGCTGTGAAACGGCCCTGTTTGCTTAGTCATAAAAGAGCTTAAAGGTTAAGTCTATTCTAAAACAATTCAGTCCGCGCCGAAGGCGTGTGCTAATTGTTTTACAATAGCCTGAATCATTAAGCTCTTTTATGATTAAGCCAACACGCCCGTTTGGATTTACCCTCACATTCAAAAGAAACCTTGAATTCTATGTTTACCGAAAGTTGAGATGCTCCTAATTTCTGAACTACATAACCCTCAATATCGAAACTTGTGTGGAATGATCCTTTAAGTACTCCCTTTCCAACACTGAAACAATATTTGAAATCGGACCACGCGTTGAGAAATTACAACTAAAAACCATTTTGTCTTTCATCCCCTCTTCCGCAGGAACCACGTAAAATATCGGGATCAAAAGTATCCTAGAACCTTCCTCGGGCTATAAGCTCGGAAAGTACCAAGTATCATTCAATTCGGTTCAGTAGTTTCGGCGTGATACTTATTCGGGATACAGACAGACAGACAGACAGACAGACATGAAAATTTTAAATTACATTTTCAGCTTTAGTATCGATTAGAGAACGCCCTCCAATTAAAATTTTCCAAATATCTTCCATGTACAGACTCTCGACCCTCAACAGTTTTATTATATGTATAGATTTGCTTTCATATTGGTTATTTCACAATGCCTACCCTTTATCACTAAGCTCTTTTATGATTAAGCAGACACGCCAGTTTAAAATGACCCTTACATTCAAAGGAACCCTTGAATAATTCTACGTTTAGCAAATATTGTGATGTCTCTAATTTCTGAACTACAAAACCCTCAATATTGAAACTTGTGTGGAACAATCCTTAAAGTACTCCCCTTGTAACAGCTAACAAATATTTTAAAATCAGATCACGCGTCGAGAAATTACAACTGAATAAGCATTTTGTCTTATATCCCCTCTCCCAAAGGGCTGCGCAAAATATTGGAATCAAAAGTATCCTAGATTCACCTCGATCGAATTATAAGCTAAAATTGCGTAATACCTATTCAGAATATATACAGACAGACAATTTCTTTTTTTTAAATTACATATTCGGCTTGAGTATCAATTGGAGAACGCCGTGCAATTAAAATTTTTATAATATCTTTTATGTACAGATTCTCGACCCTTTAGTCTAGAGTTATATTATATGTTTTGATTATGGTGATTATTGACTATTGATATTAGTGGCAGGTACATTGCCTCAATCTATAGGCTGAAATGACTATCTTCGGTTAGGCGGACCTATGCTGGTCTGGCCAACATAGAAGCATGAAAGAAATAAGATTTAGGGGTTGTATGAGGTCCCGGGTCCTAATATATGTTCTCGTGGCTTTCCCAAGGGTGACCTATCGATCATATATTATCTTTGAATCTCATTGCATGAATTCAAGAACTGAACTTGAGATAATAACCAGACTAAAACCTTCTCTGATATCTGTGAACACGTGAATGATAATGTTTTGCACCCGCATATAAATCGTTTAAAAATAATATTGAAATTATGCGTAGGTATACAGACCAAATATTTTGTAAATAACGATAACCTTATTATCTATATATATAAAAATCAATGCCACTTTTCGTTGTAATTTTATAACTCAAGAACGGGCTCATCTTTGCAAACCAAATGCTTAGGCTTTGTTTGGGCTATTTAGTAGAGAGTAGATTGTAGTTTTGATAAGTCAATACTAACAACTAACAATTGCCAGGTAAACTTAAACAGATCTATTATGTGTTAAGGATTTCCTTTAAAAGCCATGCCAGTTTAAGGGATACCAATTGGGATCGTGAATGACAACAGCCTGCTATTTATTGTCCTGAGGTAACGGGGACCTTGAGTCACAGTATAACCTTGAGTCGTTTCCAAAGCGGAATCTATCACGGCAAGTGTTTTCACAAACTCTGCAGCTTAATGACGAACAATGCGTGCCGGGCAGAAGGGCCTCTTAGTCGTTTAATTCTGGCGAAGGTAGTCTTCGCTGTATGATAGTAAAGAAAACACTGCGGCTGCGGTTTCATGATGGGAGCCGATGCCGTGCAGATGGCCATCACGTCTTAGTATACCGGCGGTACAGTAGGAACTTTCTGCGACACCACGCTCTGAACGATTTCGTCCGCAGGGCCTTTTTGCCTGCAAACGTACCCTGCGTACTTGAGCGTCCGGGTCTGAGCAGTTCGGACAGCAAGGGGCCGGATGGACTGACTTTAATTTCCTACAGAACTGGCAGCGTTTGAATTGGGACTTAACTTGCGTTAGCAATGTCGCCACAAGTCACTTTAATCGTACCTTTGTCGTCCACTCCCCGTCTGCCGCAGCGAAATGAGTCAGCTTGAAGAAGAGACTGAAGTACATACATATATAGATTTGGAGCCCCTGTACTACTTCATGCCCTGCTACATGGCTACATGCCATGCCACAACCCTGGGAAGATGGTGCAAGAAGGTGAAAGATTTTTGAAATACATTGGACAAAGACTTAAAGACGACTGGTGACTGTCGGTCCGGATCGTTCTTTGTGCAGAGGCTGGCATTCGCAATCTAGCGTGGAAACGCCGCATTTCTCTTCTAGTTCACGCCACAAAACACGCTCCTGCACAGTAATGTACTATTAGTATAGTTATCCAATGACGGAAGTAGATTTATGATATTTGATTAAAAACGTCATTATTTTTATATTACGCAATTAAGCTTTGTAACAGAATTGTATTGTGTCAATGTAGAACGATTCGTATTAAACGATCTTTGATACATGTTGTTTAAAAATGTATTTTGAGTTCTATAAATCTGATTTGGTAGACATGGGTACAGCAGACGGTGGACATAACAATAGAAATAAAATAATAAAAAGTTTTAGTATAATTTAAGAAAAACTAAAGATACTTACTCTGCTAATACTTAATCACTATATTATAGCGAACTTTCACTTTCATTCAAAGTAGGTGTGTACTGCCCGTCAAACAAAATGTTGTATCGACCGGTTTGCGCTCGACATATTGTGCCACCTACCCACTATTTTTGTTATCAGCGAATTTTGTGGAACTCATTGTTAATACTTAAGCATGTGCTACACGGTTTCAAACGGTGGTTTGAAACAGAAAATACTGATTTTTGCTTTGTCGGCTACACGGTTTAAAACGTGTTTGAAACCATCAGTGTTTTATAGAACGTTGCGTGAATAGGACGTCTCTACGCTCGCACCGTATATTCACTACAATAGCGTCCAGGCGCCTTACCTATTTAAGGAACAAAAAGTTGCGGTTCTTGCTCTTTTTTTGATGAAGCGATGGTTAAAGGAGAGATTAACCCTTAGTCATATGAACTTAATTAACCTAGGTACTGGACTTGGATGACATAAGTTTAAAACTTTCTAAGAATGGATAAAGAAGGCCATTTTTCCAAGGTGAGGCCATTTATAAGTAAAAAAGTTACAAACAAGAGACCAGATATTATATCTGTTGGAGAAAGGCTAGATTGTCTATCTGCTTTTTGCAGACGCGGCGTTGGCCGTTAGGTCAATATCTTTTAATTTTGTGGCTAAAATATCCCACGCATTATTTCTGAGTCGTCGCGTGCGTCTGTCTGCGCTCGCCGCTGCACCGAGACTGTCGTTGGCGAGGTTTCAAACAAGCGGCTAGACGGTTTCAAACCAACGCTTCTACCAGTGGTTTCAAACGCAAGCCTTGCTGCCAAGGGCGTTTAAAGGTCAATCGAAATTTGGCTAAAAACTACTATCTACACTGTTTTAAACCAGTGTTTCAAACCACCGTTTGAAACCGTGTAGCAGGGGCTTTATTATCTATCGTAATTCTGAATTTTTGTTTAGAACATAAGTGAATGAAGCATGAAAACTAAAATGTACACTCACACTCAGGATAAACCCTTGTGGGTTTTATGGGTGTAACTTGTTATGTTATATTGTGTATATATCTTAATAAATAAAAAAAAAATAAAAAAATATCGTAAGTCCCAGTCGATGTCAGTGGTTGGTTGTTTCTTCTATGTATCGTGTAAGACCTTATATATATATATTAGAGTAATACTTTAACGTAGTGTAGTGACTTCAGTTAAAGATATTCATCACTCCGTTAGTGATATCTGACCGCCACTATATAAGAACCGTTCGCGAAAAAATCTTAACATTGATCAGCTTAAACTCGGGCTACAGTGTATTTGAACTTGATAAAGCATTATTTATAATTAAAAAAAAACTTAGATATGATTCTGTATCTCTTATTGGGAGTAACAATATCGCTTTTTCTATGGATTTACACACAATGGAAACGGGTGAAAAACTACTGGCGGGAGAGAGGGGTACCGCACTACCCCCCACATCCGATAATGGGAAGCTTAACATTTTTACAACGACAAAACCCCGTAAGTACTTATATATTACGAATTTTTGATAATATTACATAGGTGCATTTTGTTACAAAATCTACGGCTGAAAATGTGTTTTCAATGCTCTGGTGCAATGTATTACATAATCATCTGTTCCGTTGCTAACAGTTGCCAAATCCCTCTCTTCTTCTCGCTTGTCTTCGCTAGATCATCATCGACGTGGAGGTCTCCTCCAGACAGATCACGATTCTTGGATCTACTGGAATCGATCGGAGGTTTTGCAATCTAAAAGAAAGGCGGGCCTGATTATGGTTGTCAGACCTCTCAGGTTTACCAAATTTCGAGGAAAAAAATCACAATTGAGTTAAACGTATTCGCTTCAACTCTAAAGAGGGAGATTATAGATAATAGTTGTATATTTTCATTAAGATGTGAGTGGCACTGATATCTTTCAAGCTTATTGACATTAAAAATTATCAATTTCAAAACTTATGTGTCTACTAAAATGATAACAGAAAAAAAAACAAGTATTATTTTATAACTAAACTAGCCGAAGTTTTGTCCGCGAGTTACTGGTACTTTTTTGAACCTTCATTTTACCCCTTCAGGTGGAAGTTTTCAAATGTTTTCTTAGTGGATGCCTATGAAATAATAACTATCGATTTACCCAATCCAGTTTCATATACTCTAACCACTAGATGAAGAGACTAGTCTATACCTATATAATATTAAATAAGTAAAGCTAAAACACATAGGGTTTTTTTGAAGCATTGCTGTCGAATTTCTGGGGTCTGTTAGGTTTCTAATAATGCTCAATACTCGACGTAAAAATAAGTAAATTCGATATCCACTATTCATCCAGTGTTTGTTGTGTAGGCAATATGGATGAAAAAAGCCTACAATGATTTCAAGTCACCGTACATCGGCATGTGGCTGTTCTGGCGACCCGCCCTGGTCATCAACAGTCCCGAAATTGCGAAGAGGATTCTCGTCAAAGACTTCGATAATTTCAGAAACCATTTCTTGAGTTCTGGCACCACTGATCCAATTGGAAATTTGAACTTGTTTACTGTTAAAGTAAGTCTTGATTTTAATAAATTACAAAGCAGTCCGCCTAAGCAGATTCCTTAGCATGCTATAATTATTTAACTACCTATATGTCCTCAACACATTGTAATATTTCACGTTAAGGTAACGATCTTTTGAACTATGATCATACAACGACTTCAATAAATAAAATACAGTTACTCAATTTCTAGGATCCAATCTGGACGTCATTGAGAAAACGTATGGCTGGAATGTTCACGGTTGCCAAACTGAAGAGTCACAACAGTATGGTCCAAGAGAAAACATTAGATCTAGTAGACCGTATACGAATTGAAATAAACAAGAGTGAAAAAATGCCTCTCAGAGTAAGTTGTTAGCCTCACTTTGAATTGAATTTACACAGCCTTTTGGGTATGGGGTGTACCGCAGCCCGGCCACGTTTTCCAGGACCCCATACAACCTTTTCTGCAAGTGGTGCACCTAGTGACAAAGGAAAGATGACGCAGGGAATATATCGATAAAATCAATTAGACGGCTGTTGGCCCTAAGGTTAGTGAAAATATAATTTTTTTTTGACGTGAGGCAAACTCCTCATGGATGCTATGCCGGACTCCTGCCGAGTATAAAACCTCAAGTATCGCCCAACAGCCTATGGTTGGGAGCCCCGGGTAAGCCCTCGGAAGGATGTCCCAGGACTCCCAACAGACCCACGGCCTCGCCTAGGGGGTGGTTCGGGTGCTATCCCGCGTCTTTGGGGGTTCCGGGTGTGATCCCGCTTCTAAGGGGGGGCGTGCGTGAATCCCTTACGTCACGCTGCCGTCATGGGCCTGCTTCGGTAAGGACGGTGAGCCGCCCTCTCACCGTCGTCAGGCCCCCGGTCATGGAGGCCGATAGTCTTCTCTAGCGAAGACACGTCGGCGGCGCCAAAGCCGCTGACTGCGGAACTCGGGTGGGAGAGTTCTCTCCCGTACCCGCCCCGCAGCCTCTTTCACGAGCATGACCTACTCGCAGAACGAGGCGGCGCAGTCGCACTTACTCCCGCTGGAGATAATGGCTCGCACCATGGTCTCGAGCGAGAGAGTGTCCACGTCCAGACCTATCACAAAGACCTGGCGCTATTGCGCCCACGCCGTGCACTCCACCAGCGTGTGGAGCGCTGTGACATCGCTACGGCCCTCGCAGTGCAGACAGTCGGCCGTGGTTTCCCGGTGTCTTCGCCACAGATATCTACCGAAACTACCGTGCCCGGTAAGTATCTGCGACAACCGGTAGGAGAGAGCACCGTGTCTCCTCTCCAGTCACTCGTCCATGACCGGTCTGACGGCCGCGATTGTGGCAAATCCCCCCTTTGGTTTCTCAAGTCCTTCCATGTCTCCGCGGTTTCCTGGTGGAGCAGGGACCGCTGGGCCTCGATTTCCCGAGACGCAGGCCTTTGGCCCCGCTACAGCGCCTCCTTGCGCCATCTAAACAGTGACGCAAGGGCTCTCGCTTCCAGGTCCCATGGAGGGGTCCCGGCTAGGAGACATGCCACCTCACCTGAGATCGTGCGGTATCCCCTTATCACCCTGATGGCCATCGCCCTCTGTGGGCTCAGCAATCTAGCCACATTGATGGCCGTAACATCCAAACATCTTCACAAACTTTCACATTTATAATATTAGTAGGAATAAAAAAAATCTTTTCCATCAGGAATTGTTGACAGACTACTCAACTGACATAATAGGAGAGTCAGCTTTTGGTATTAGGAGTGAATCGGTGAAGAATGGAGAAAGTATCATCAAACAAGTTACCAAGGAATTCATGGAGTTCAGTGTTTTTAGAGGATTGTGTTGGTCAAGCATATTCTTCTTTCCAGAACTGGTTGATATATTTAGGTGAGATTAAAAACAAAATTTCCTAGCTACGAAATTCTGCTGTTATCAAATTAAATCGCTTAACTGATTTTAATGCAGTTTTTTAAGAGACACTTATCGTCTGACTGGAAAACTGTCGCGTGTTTGATTGTAATCGATTGAATAGGACTAGAGATATGAACAAAAATAATAATAAAGAAGGTTTGGCGACTAGATAGTAGATATGCATGCAGTAGAGGTACATGGTATGTATTTTTGAGGAAGGAACACCTAACGTAGAACTCGCGGAAGGCGAGTCCACAAGAGGATACTTACTTCTTCGTAAAATTTCGACATACTACATCAATATGCATCATTTCAATGAAAGCAACATCGTTTTTCAGATTTTCGCTTTTCCCAAAACCTACGATAGAACGATTACGACATATATGTCGGTCTGTCATCAAACAGAGAGGAGGATTTGAGAAAGAGGTTTCTGATCCAAGGGATCTCTTGGACACCTTGATTAAATTAAAGCAAGTATCTGCTGCGGAAGGTGAAGGTAAGGATGTTGTTAGTAATTCTTTTTTTTATATTTAGCTCGCCAAATTGACGTCGCCACCAGCCTGATGGAAAGCCGTGGCGCATCTAGCGATTGGGGGCTACTTCTGACTGTAGTCCTCAAGTTGGCGGCCCTGTGATGTGCCTCTTCACGCTCCTCTTGAAGAACCCGGGATTGTAAGATGAGGGAAACACGTGTGCGGGCAGGTCGTTCCATGTTTTTATAGTTCGACAGAGCAACGACCCTTTGACACGCTCAGTTCTGGCGAAGATTCCCTCCACTGTGTGTGAGTGGCATCTTTGCCCGGCAGGTGTTGTTCGGGATCGGAAAGGAGAGGGTAGGATCAGGTTGAAGAGCTCTTCAGAACATTCGCCGTGATACATTCGATAGAAGGCAGCCAATTACGCTATGGTTCTTAATTCATAGCTTTAAGATTCACTGCATTATACCAACGCAACGTACTTGCACATGAAATATTAACAAGTTGAAATAACACAATATACAGCTTGCACTATTATTATTATCTTTGACATTGTGTTTCCTTTCCACAAGTAATTTTAGCTGTGCCCGCGACTTCATCCGCGTGGAATGTAATAAAAAAAATAGCTTATTTAGCTTTTTTTTGTTTTTGGGCTTTTTTTTCTAAAATAAAATATTTTTTCTAAAATAAAAGTAGCCTAAGTTACTCCTTATTACATAAGCTATCTGCCAGTGAAAGTCCCGTTCAAATCGGTCCAGCCGTTCTAGAGATTAAATAAAGACAGACAGGAATTTTAAAAATATACATTTTGGTATGTTTACCGTATAAACATTCATATGCATGTAGTAGAAAGCGGTTATTTTAATATTACAAACAGACACTCCAATTTTATTTATTTGTTTTGTACAGATGAAACGTTAGACTAAGAACCGAAGAAGTCGATCTCTTTCCTGCTTTAAACTCTTTTTTATTGCTTAAATAATGATGAGGTAAAAATTTAAATTAATGAATCCCGTGGGTCGTGTTCGGCGTATTAAGTTACTAGCTGACCCGCGCAACTTCGTTCGCGATACATAGGAGTGAGAAAGATAGAAGTGTGGTATAAATATTTAGTGATATAATGTTTCCCGTCTCATTTACTCCATCGCTTATGATCATAAGAGCTAACCCGCACAACTTCGGTTGCGTCACATGAGAGTGAGAAGGAGAGAGGCGTGGTATTGATATGTAAAGTGATATAATGTTTCCCGTCGCTTTTACTGCCGCCCGTCCTTTTTTGGTACGGATGCGACTCGCACTTGACCGGTTTTTATCGTTCATTTGACTGGCTACCACTGCATACCACGATTATTGCCGTCGTCGCCTCGCTCATATTTTAAAACTTATTAAGAGGGTTATTGTAAGCGAACCGTAAAAGATAGGCATATGCTGTTTAGGACTTTTTTTATAACTTTTTAAGAGGAACAATTTTATCATACACTATTTTTACGTAACTTTAACCATTTACGCAGTGTACGCAATGGAAGCTCTGAAAAGAAAGATATTTTCCCCGTTCTCAAAACATTATTCATGGCTGCTCCGCCACTATTGGTCTTAGCGTGATGGTATATTGTCATTAACCATCAATACATATAATAAAATCGTAACAGGTCGCTGTCTGTACATGGAAGATAATAAGAAAAAATATTATAGGGGGGCTTTATGAACGCAATAGAACCCAAAACAATGATTTTTAGAATTTTTGTCTGTTTGTCTGTATGTCTGTATGTCTGTATATCTGTTTGTCTGTACGGTTGTGCACGCTAATCTCAGTAACCGCTCAACCGATTGCAATGCGGTTTTTTTATTGTGTTGAGGTTTGCTTTAGTTAACATTTAGCGTTTGTTTTATGTAAATCGGTTTAGAAATAAAAGAGTTATAACACTTTTAAGAATCAGATATTTTGAAAATTTTCATTGTAGGGGTTTCTTTGAATGTGAGTGAACCTAAACTGGCGTGTTGGCTTAATCATAAAAGAGTTTAATGATTAAGACTATTACTAGACTTAATCATTAAGCTCTTTTATGATTAAGCAAACAGGGCAGTTTCAGACGCTGCTTGATGACTCTGATGAAGAAATACCTTTCCTTTCATACACCTTATGTGACGTAAACGAAGTTGCGGGCTCAGCTAGTCCTCAATAAATTGACTATTAATCTGTAAAATTATTTTTGAAATGCAACCAGTAGTTTCTGAGATCCTAGCACAAACAAACTCTTCAGTTTTAAAATATTGTGAGCGTACCTTAAGAGATAGACAAATTAGGTTATTGTGAGCGAACATTAAAAGATAGACATATGCTGTTGCTGACTTTTTTTTAGAACTTTTTAAGAGAAACAATTTTGTAGTACACAATTTTTACGTAACTTTAACCATTTATGCAGCGTACGCTTCGGAAGCTCTCAGACGATAAAAAATATTCCCCGTTTTCGAAACATTCTTGATTGCTGCTCCGCTCCTATTCGCCTTAGCGTGATGTTATATAGCCTATAGCCATCCTCAATAGATGGACTATCAAACTGTAAAAGAATTTCCGAAATCCAACTAGTAGTTTCTGAGATCCTAGCGTTCAAACAAATAAACAAACTCTTCAGCTTTATAATATTAGTATGGATTAGTATGGATTTACCACTTGTCTAACTCTTGTATAGCTTCGTAACTTATGCTTATCACTGAATTTTCAATGGAATTCTTGTGCGAGTAAAAATTTTGACATATCTCAATATTTTAATTCATTTGTTAGGTACTTTGAAGGAAAGGAAATTAATTAATTAATTAATTAAGAAAAGTAGCTCGATAGATGGCTCTGTGCCATACTCTTAAATGGCGGTTACAATAAGGTGAAGAATTTCAACTTGTATCAGTACGGCTCCCGTAGCTCAATTGGTTAGAGCATTGCCCTGGATTAGGCAAAGGTTGCGGGTTCAAGTCCCGTCTGGGCCAAGTTGTCTTTTTTCACTTTATAATAAAATACATACATACATACATACATATACTCACGCCTTTATCCCCGAAGGGGTAGGCAGAGGCCTATACCGGCCCACATTTCACCGTGTACAATTCGGTCCCACCCACGTGACAGGTGGTGAGCCCATCGCCGTGTTGAAATGGACCGCTGCCGTCAGAGCCTCGTCCGTTGTTCAGCAGGTGCACGAGCTTGCACGTGAGGTTGACTTGGGCCCGATGGTGTTGGTAGGGCCCCACTACACCCAATATAATAAAATATTATAAGGAAATTATTATAATTAAATCTGCTATTATTTTGGCTTTGTCTCCACCGAGCCCGTAGTATCAGATAGATTTATCCACGATCACGTCGGGTGTATCCACTCATACTGGGATCCGTTTCACTCAAAAAATATATTAAAAGTACTTGACCGTAATTCGAAGCTTATATAATGAGATAGGCATATCCGTTACCCGTAGGCTTATCTTACTCATGTTTGATGACGTATTTCCGTCGACTCACCAGCAGATGGCGCCACCTGTGAACTTATAAAGGAACATGGCGTCCACTTTGTCCTCATTGGCGTTTTGATTCCCGTAGCAAAAGGTTATAGCAGGAACACCTGCTAGTGCATTTATTTTTTCTAGTTACTAGTTATATACCTAGTAAAGTTATAAAAAGTGACTTGGGATGAAGTTAGTGAATTACAGAAATAATTATTTAACGGCTTTGCCGTTCGTTTGAATATACAGTGAATCTAAAACAAGTGACTTGTGATTGAAGTAAGTGAACCTACAGACATATTTAACGGTTTAACCGTTCGTTTAAGTCTCAGGTATGTTTTTACTTCATATTTTTACGATCACATATGAGTGTGATACGTCATAACGTGAAATACCCTATTATTTTAAAATAGCACGTAAACCTTTCGAGGTTGCAGTTTCTTTTATTTAATATCTTTAGTTACAGCTAATATCAAACTGATTTTATAGATTGTATTCATAGGTACTAATATTTTTTTTTTAGATATTATTTGCTTCGTGTATGTACAGCGTAAGTACCGCCGAATATAGAAAATATTTTCAAAGTATTTTTATACCTACCCACATAAAGGCACATTAATTACTAGATGTTCCTATACATGTAAAAATATGGCCTATTATGGGTAAAATCGTAATCATCCCAAGTTTCTGAATACGTACGAGTGTGTCAAAGTAATAACTAAATGTTCACCATGAAAGTAGTACTTAAATTTTAGGTACCTAACATAATACTATTTCTTTTAGTTTGGTTTCTTGATAGAAATGAATCCTCCATCCTTAGAAAGTGAGCTAATTCCAAGTGGAGTATTTCAGAAGCGCGCTCTGAGCTCCAGTTACTGTATTAGGTACGTCAAATAGCTACAGTTCCAGCTCATTTAGCTCGAACTTCAAATAAGGGCGATCGCGACACCACGTGCATTGTCGTAAGTGGAGTAAAAGAAGCCGACTTCCACTAAACCAGATAAGGATGATGGAAATAGGTGAGTTATTTCTTATTACCTAACACTGGTCCTGACCAAGTGTAAATTTCTTCACAGATCAGAGGTTAAATTACGAGGATGATAGAAACAATCATCCTTGCTTCGTATTTTATATAGGGACAGCATTAAAAGAGATTTCGGTTACCCAAGATCCTAAGACACAGTATAACCTAAGAGGTTGATAGACACGTTTTGGCGACAAATTGCCTTGATAAGATAATATGCTGATACCCACTATTGTAAAATCATAGTCCTGGGTTCGTCAACCTAAACAAAAACGGGGAGATCCGACAATTCGAATCCCTGCTACAATTTGAAAAAGCTGACAAGGTTTTTTCTGCCAAAAGGCTTTTGCTGCCAAAACCTTTTGTATTTTTAAACAAAGAGAATCTTTTGAAAAACTTAAGTTTCTTCGAAAATATTTATGTCAAAATTGAAGACCTACTTTAATAATAGGATTTCCATAAATCTTTTATCAATTTATTACAAATGGCTTGCGGCCATAGATCTGATTTCATATATTATTCTCAGAATTGTCAAAGACCCAATTCTTAAAAATGAACCTTGATAAAATATCGTCTTCAAACACATACAATTTCGAGGCTGAAGCCTTTTCAACGGCACTCGGGAAGGCATGCATTTTGGTCTTCGATCTCCAAAAAGGATGACCCCAAAAAAAGTTCATCCAAATCATTACGCCAGCCTTCGAGAGGATCAGGCGTCAAGATCAGATCTCCATCGAATAGAGTCCAGATTCCATTGTACCAAGAGCCTTTTTAGGCCTGTATTACAGTTACCACTCTCGAGGGGTGTGTACAATATCCATAATAATTGGGCATACGACAGTAAATGTCCCTTCAATTAAGAAATTTCTGAGCTTTAGGCTCTCAAAGAGACTGAGAAGTTTAACATCCCCTGCCCATACCAGCAAAGGAAACACTAACCAGTAACCACCCTCGAGGGGTATGTACAATATTGTGTATCTATAATAATTGTAATATACGATAGTAACCAGGCGTAAGATAACATACTAAGTAACCATGCAAGGATGTCCCTTCAATTACGAAATTTCCGAGCTCGAGGCTCTCAAAGAGACGAGGAGAGGTCTAACATCCTCTGCCCACACCAGCAAAGGAAACACTAAATGATATGACCCTGTCATTCTATGTCGGTCAGTTAACTCTGTACAAAATACGTTGGTAAGGAACGAGAGTACCAAAAAGTTTTAAATTTATAAAAGGGTACCGCATTCCCTTTATCCAGAAACTCCAATCCGTCCTGCACGGTATTCGAGAGGACGCAGGTTCGAATCCTGCTCAAAACTGATAACCTTCCCACATTTAAATTTACACCGAACTCTGTTCAAGTCCCGTCCTGACAAAGTTGTAAATTTTCACTTTATGTTAAAATGCTATGGAAAACTTGACAAGGTGGAATACTAATTGCTTTAAATACTTAAGAATCCATACAACGAAAAGTTTCCTTATTAACTGAAATGACCACATTGTGCAATGGTTCAAAAGATGAATGCTCAAGGCACTCTAAAACTAGTTCCTTTGTCACCAAGTTTGGTTTCTCCACTTTTCCTAACTTCAAATAGCGATGGGTCATCCGCCCAGAATTCAGTTTTAGGACATTGTACGCCTTTGTGAAGCCAGAATAATTCTATCTTTCAGCAAGTTCCGTTTACCAGATTTCCTCCAAACACGAGATTGGATGTGCAAAATACATCTCAGTCAAGCTTATTTTCATGATAAAGCTGACGTAGTGTACATTATTCTTTCTCAGAGCACATTCTTGTCTTCCGCTCGGGTAAGCCGCACCCAAAACATTTTCGTTTCTCACCATCTGGGTGCCTCGATTTCTATAGAATAAGATTATTCAAATACTCGTCTACCTACACAAAATCTCATTTTGTGCATCAAAATCCTGTTACTCTTCACAAACACGTACAAATAGCCTTGAAAACTCTTCAAACCCAGGGATGGTTAGACAATTGGGAGAAAACAATAATAGGTTCCCAAAGAAACCTCTCATATCGTTATGCGATAGACATAGAACTACCTGAAAGTCCAATACCAAAAGAAAAGTTATTAGACATAAAAGGAAGATTTATTTAATTCCAAATCAAAGAAACTTAGTTCTTTTAAAGAAAATTCAAACTTGGTGGGTCTTTTGAATTTTTACCACTTTCGCAGTGCCTAGAGGTAGCTTTACCTCAGCGTCACATTCGGTCAATCCCCTAACCGACAACCCACTGAAGAAAATAGTAGTGCACGGAGTGGTACAAGTGGAACTCCAATAGTGGGTCCGCAATTACCGCTTCTCGACAATTTTACAAGCTTTCCATCCGAGATGCTTTCTTACCACGGACGCGTCAGATTTCGCTTGGGAGCCCAGCTAGAAAACATTTCTCTAACAGGCTCGAGGGCCTAGAATAACAAAGATTGCACTGCATCAATAGAGATGTTGATAATCTTACACATGATTCGTAATCATATACCGGTACAGTGTTACAGTCTGTACTCTTTCAAAGCAGTTATAGTCCATCCCCCCAGAGGGACGAGATCAAATCAATTGCCTTGACGAACTTAACTCGTCAGCTTGCGTGTAATGGTCCGACATCAAATTGACTTCACCATACACTGCATTCCGAGCCGATACCATATGTATCAGCTCCTCCGGGTATTTTTTGGGAGCATCCTGCTTCAAACACCACTAAGGCAAGATTGCCTACAAACAATATTCCTATTATGAAATGGAGAACACTACACATGATAGGCCTGTTTGTAATGTGTGGATATTACTTTCACTACCATTTTTAATACCCAAGATGCTGTCACACCTTAATCGGTCAACAGGAGTGTTTGTGGTGTCGCGATGGCACAAGGTAATAATAGAGGGCAGATCTCAAAGCGAGAGCTCTGTAAGCTCCATTCGTTCTGCAGAACCTGCAAAAGAACCTAATAAACATTATTTCTTTCCTTCTACTAAACACCACGACAGGTCTCCCACCACCTCACATAGAGAATCTGTGGAAATGTGGGGGGGGGGCGAAGAGGTAAATAACAGATATTAAATCAAAAACTTCTACTATTGAGCTCCTTGAGGCCTACCTTTCAAGATACTTATAAATTTTACAGTTTTAACCGACTTGCATTTTATTCATGGTTATTATATAATACGATTCTGTTACATAAATCTGTTGTTGCTGTTCTTGATAATATAGAAACCGTTAGTCAACTTTACATAGTTCGCATGTTTTGGTTAAACATATTATCTTGGTCGATTTCTTTTAAAAAAAAATGTAAAGAAAGTTAAGTCACATATTCATTGATATTGGGATTGATGACTTAGTTCAATATTACCAAGTATTGATACAAAGAGAACATTTTTCAGGTTTCTCGTCATAGTGATTTTATGCTTAGGTCGCCGCAACCACGATCTAACTTTGCTCGATTGTATTAACTCACGTCATAGGTACTACTTTTAGGCCCGAATCAAGAGTCCGAAACTGATCATTTTCATTTCAGACAATCTGGTTGGAAAACTATTGTAAACAAAGATAACACCTACGACTAATCAATTGAATCCTTTATTCTAGATAGAAATTAGGATATCAGAGTATCCGATATGAGACTACAGTCTAATAGTTTATTTATGACTGTTAGAGGTTCTCCAACTATTCTAGCCCCGGCACTACCCGGTCAACAGCAGCTTCTAAGAATTGGTGGTGGTGGTAAGATCAAAATAATCCTTAACACGAGGTAATTGACGATGGATTTCAAAAAAATTTATCGTCGAGTAATAATGTCAGCTACTACCACCAATCAAGTATAATAATAATTCGCAATTATTTAATCCTGTCAATAGAAGGAATACTTACTACTCCTTAAATAAGATTCCTTATTTAGTCTGTTTAAGATTACATATGAAGTTGTTCAAGATGGTAAAGATTATAAATCTAGATACCATACATACAACATTGTAAAATATTATTTTCCTAAAAATAAATTAGAATCACATTGGCGTTTCCGTCACTCACCAGGCGAAAACAAACATTTCTCATTATATAAGCTTCGAATTACGGTCAAGTACTTTTAATAGCGGCGTTTTCCCTGAAAGAAAACGCATATTAAAATACTTACCTAATTCGAAGCTTACTTTTTAAATCTGCCTGGTGAATAAAAGCCAATGAGGACAAAGTGGACGCCATGTTCCTTTATAAGTTCACAGGTGGCGCCATCTGCTGGTGAGTCGACGGAAATACGTCATCAAACATGAGTAAGATAAGCCTACGGGTAACGGATATGCCTATCTCATTATATAAGCTTCGAATTAGGTAAGTATTTTAATATGCGTTTTCTTTCAGGGAAAACGCCGCTATTAACAGTATTAGCCGCCGAACACGGTATTACTATATTTAATTAAACTATACCTACTCGACTCGAGGGTGCAAAGTTATAAAAATAATAAGATATCTTCATCAATTTGCGGTTCACTTTTTTAGAAGAATGCGACAGAATGGCCAGTATATGGATTTCATATGAAAAATTTAAACCACTTGAAGCAAACCATAATATAGTTTTGTCATTAGATACTATGACCTTAATTTCTTATTTTACAGACGTTGATGAAGATTTCATACTTGCGCAGGCGTCGATATTTCTACTGGCAGGCTTCGATACAACAGCTTCTACCTTGAGTTGGACTATCTATGAACTAGCTTGGAATCCGCAGTACCAAGTGAGAACACATTTATTTTTAACTATTTATACATATTTATATTGTGTGCTGGAATCTGTGCTGAAAAATAATGTTAAGACTGCTTTGTGAACTTTCCTCACCAATCAATCACAAAATACTCTTACCGTCGAAATATAAAATGGGAAAAAATCACGCTCGGGCGGAATCCGTATATTCGGCTGTATAAGGTGTAACATTTCATCAACTCCGATACATGTCTCGTCTCGATAGCTATGCGGAACAGCGTCAGAGGAAAATATTGCTCCATGGAAAATACTCAATTTCGTATTCCGCTCTACAGAGGACATAAAAATATGTTAGTCTATGTGTTCTTTCAAACTACAATGCATAGTATTCACTGACCTGTAATAGTATCTGGACTGGTGATCGGTTTCATAAAAGTGTGCCTAATTGAAAATCGCCATTTGGCGCTGACGGCAGCTAGCGAATGTACTTGGAACTAATACTAGTGATGTACAACACCTGTCTTGGTGTCGATAAAAACTTTACCAGATATCGACTACAATGTTAATTTTATTTTTGTACCAATGATGTTTACATATTATGAATGACTACTTTAAAGTGCCTAAGTAGGCTAACCATCAGGCTCACGAATTCAGTTTGGCGAGCTTAATATAAAAAAATAGTGTTTGCTTAAACAGTGGTCGCAGGTATGTTGCCAAAGTAGTGTTACTATTGTAAATCGGCTGAAAAATCAAAGTAGTGTTACTATTGTAAATCGGCTGAAAAATGACACCGGACACAGCCCACACAGTCATTGGTTGTCTTTAATCATAATTGGGTCATGTTAGAACTTAAAGCTAGGCGTCCAATAGGCGAATGGGCCGGGCTGGGCCGCAACGCAAAAATCCGCATGCCATACGTATTTAATTAAACTGCGTTTCGTTGCGGCCCGCCTCTAGTAAAGGCAGATGCTACACAATTTCATATGAAACGTACGGCACGCGAATTTTTGCTCTGCGCTGCGGCCCGGTCCGCCTGGTGGACGCCTCGCTTAACGTGAGCCGTGCGAGCGTGCTCCCCGAAGCAGCCAATGCCAACTTGCTATTCCGCCTCAATGGCAACTATTTCCCATTTACTTCCCGAAGCAGCCGTGCCCAGAGAGGAATTTTGTTAAGTGACAGGTTAATTAGGATTAGGATTTATTGTAGTTTTGTTTGTTTGCAGTAGGTAAGTACAGAGGGGGGTAGGTATTTAAAAAAAATATGAAATCACACATTTATTGCGGTATATTTTTAAATGCACATCTGTATAATTTTTAAAAGGAAATTATCTATATAAATATATCACATATTTTAAAAAGATTGAAAAACAAAGTAGATTCTCTTAAAATAGGCTTGTGTCCACTGAGAATAAATCTGATTGATGTGTGTTTCTAACGACTATGTCCAATATATAAATAACAAAAGTAATATAAATTGGTACACAAATTAAGGTTTAGGTACTATTATTTTTAGAAAATAAGATTGAAATAAATAGGCATTCCGTCACGTCACATCAAATACCTCTATCAGAAAGTGTGACGTAACAGATTGCTACTTTGACGTTTGACGCACTCTGGCAGTCTTGAGTCTTGACATCTTATGTCACAAGTCGTGTCATCTTGTGTAATTGCTTAGATTCTCACACGTTTTCATAAAATACAACAGATTTCAACGGTAAAAGTTCACCCTTAAACGTTTCTTTTTAGTACTAAAACTTTTTAAAAATCTAAATCACAAAACAAATCATTGAAAGGACTCATAAAAAAATAATACACATTTTCTTTTTGTTTTATTTGGCAACAAGTGACGTCACACGAGGCACCATGACAGTTTGGAGCGTTTTCAATACAAATTTAAATTGGGATATTTTTAAATGTACATCTATATATTTTTTCTGCACACTAGGTAACTCCACTAATTAACTGAATGCACACCAGAAATCTGAATGCTGTACCGAAACCAAATTGATTAACTAAGCATGTACTGCTTAAAAAATCTAAAATTTTACACAAAACGAGATGACCTTTTTGTATCGAATTCACACCAAAAATTTGGTTTGTACACCGGACAAAAAAAAAATAAAAAAAAACTAACGGATAAAAAATACCTGCTTCCTCTGGATTCATTTGGCTATGCTGAGAATCATCAGTTGGTAACTGGACTTGCATATGTACTACAGGTGAATTAGATTTAGATAAGTTGATTGGACTATCACGGGAGCATGGGATGAATCAGTTTCTGCAGTGACCAACGATGAATCAGTTTCTGAAAAATATTGAGTGTTGGTTATTTATATTCAATTATATTTCTTAAATACCAAAGAAGTATTCACTAACTAATTTACACCTACCAATAAATATTGTAGGTATACGGCAAACGGACGGCTTTTTTAAAGCAGTCCGTGACCCATGTTTTAATAAACAGTCATCAGTAAAATGTTTTGAACAAAGATAATCTGATGTTTTCGGAGTCCAATTGACAAGCTTCATTTTTTTAGCCACAGTTTTAAACTGTAATCGGAGGGAAACCTGTAATAAAAGGAACATTTAAATATTATGAACAAGAGTAAATAATTTAATTATTAACAAAAAATAGTCTCACTAAGTGTTATAATTCAATGTTAGTGCTAGAAAGTTATATTTCACACGCTAGTTAGTTACTGTTTCGATTATCTACTACAATTTTAAGTGTTTATTAATAATTTTAATATGTTCATTAAATTATTAAAGAACTTTTACCATGCCTCTTGTTTTTTAAACTACGAATTTTGGCATTGGACAGAAAATTATCGATATACATTTTGACATCCCTATTAATCATTATAGGTTATAAAAATATTCGTAAAATCCCCGAAACTCGAAGGGTATTCGCTTATGATAGTAAAAAAAACCTAAATTATGGTTTTATAATAATTGTTTAAGAATTAGATTCTTAGATTTACTAACTTGTGAAAAGAGACGCCACAGCCCTTCTCGTATCTTGTTTTACAATATACACACGATCTCATGCTAAATATCTACTTAATTACACTATGAACTAAATTTACACATCAAAACACTTCAAATTTATACCAATCACAGTAATAACTTAAAAATATTCGAAATTTCACACATAAACTCCTTCTTTGCCATTTGCAAACTAATTTAGTTCTCAGTGCACTCGGCAGAGGCGCTTTGAATCGGCACAAAAAAGTAGCTGTCATTTTGTATGGAATAGCCAGTCCAGCGATTATTATTACAGGTCAGTGATAGTATTGTATTCTCTTTGCTACAATGTATCAAATCTGACATTCAAATATTTTCACGAACTTTCACATTTTATAATTTCAGTAGGATTATTAGGCGGCGAATACTGTGAATTTACCTGGCTCTATGTAAATGGTCTGCCACAGTATCATTTTATTTTTATTTTTTAGGAAAGATTATACGAAGAGGTGCTGTGTGCCCAACAGAAGAATAATGACAAGGAATTCAACTTCGACGCCCTGACAGACTATACACAGGTTGATTGTATCATCAAAGGTAATTAAAATTTGCACATTTTAAATAACTGACCATTGACTATTGTGTAAAAACAACGTCAAGTCATGGCTATTTTTTTAATGTGAGGAATATCCTACAATATAAATGTCTTACGCTGTCGTCTACGGCATGCTTCTGTAGGGACGGTGAGCAGCCCCCTCACCGTCCTCAGGCCCCCGGTCATGGAGGACGATAGTCTTCGGCAAAAATACGGCGGTGCCCCCGCCACCGACTGCAGAACTCTGGTGGAAGAGTTCTCTCCCGCTCCCTTCCCGCCGTCTCTTTCGCGAGCATGACCCGCTCATAGAAAGGGACAGCGGCGACCCACTTACTCCCGCCGGAGATCATAGCTCACACCATGGTCTCAAGCAAGATAATGTCCACGTCCAGACCTGCCACGAGGACCTGGCGCTGTTGCGCCCACGCCTTACCCTCCACCAATGGGGGGAGTGCTCTGAATGGCCCCTGTGACTTCTGGTTTCTGACCAACTTTCTGGATTGGTTCGACTGTGTTTAACGTGTGGAATTCCTTATGGATGCTATGACGGACTCCTACCGGCTGAAACCACACGGTGCCCTTTCATCTGCCTACGGTAGGCAATCCCTCGCAAGGATGGTCATATTGGTCATCCTTGCGGACTCTCGACATAGACTTTGCCCGCTGTAGCGGTCTCTCTCTAGGGTCTGGGTTTCATACCACTTCTTTTACCTATTAAACGAGAATATAATCATTCACTTCTTTGTTAAATATTTTTGGCTGTTAGATTTAGTAACCTTGAATTGGTAAATACCGATAACCTTAACTGGGATATCAGTCACATTATTAGATATATGCCTAACAAACAATTTTTTTAAACAGTTGCGCAAAATTTATCAACTGATTTTGTTTTCGAATATTTTATTACCATGTAAAAAAAATCTTATGTTATAAAAATATTTATTCGGGTCTTCAAATTCTTTTCTGTTAAGTGCAAAAATTATGTAATCTATGTCCGTTTTATCGCTTTTTCCATGAAAACTCATCCGAAAGAGTTTCGGCGATAACTGTTCGCATTCCTGTCGATATAAAGCTTTGCATAATGCTGAAGCCGGTTGGCATAACCTGGAGCTTCTAGCCATCATTAGAATTCGGCCGTCTTGTTGCAACCAGAACGTATCTCAGTAGCAGAAGATCCGCAAAATAACTATAATTGGAACGAAGTTCCTTATCGCGCGTTGTGAAAGGGGGCTAGACGGAAAAAATTCTCACGAAAAGTTGTAACGACACTTTTGGTAGTGATAGTGATAGTGGTAGTGATAGTGGTAGTGATAGTGGTAGTGATAGTGGTAGTGATAGTGGTAGTGATAGTGGTAGTGATAGTGGTAGTGATAGTGGTAGTGATAGTGGTAGTGATAGTGGTAGTGATAGTGGTAGTGGTAGTGATAGTGGTAGTGATAGTGGTAGTGATAGTGGTAGTAATAGTAGTAATGATAGTGGTAGTGGTAGTGATAGTGATAGTGGTAGTGATAGTGGTAGTGCTAGTGCTAGCCAGGGGATGAACATGAACTCTACGAGCAACACCAAAGCAAATAGGAGTTTCGCTCTTTCAGTTTCAGTCGCGGGTAAAGGTTACACGCACTCACTTTTTTTTTATATTAGTTTTCTTTTTGTTTTTGTTTCTGTTTTTGTTTTTGCTTACAATAAAATTTTAAAATTAAAATAAAATTTTATTACAATTCCTTCACTTTAATCGAAAGGAACTTCGTTCCATCCGGGTGTCCCTTGACACCTCTCAAGTTTTTTTATAATAAGTTCACCGAGCCCCGGTCATCCAATTTCTACTACTTTACTAATAGTTATTCTACGGCACAAGTTCGAGTGGATGTCGTGATGATAGCTTTTGCTAGTCGCGTCATATTTCGTTTTGAAATTGGCGTAGTCTGCAAGATTGCCCAATGTAAGCATCCCAGATTGCTTTCTTCGTGGCCATCACAACTGGCAGCAGTTACTTGACGGATTTCAGCTTTACCACTTAACACAAAGATTTTTATCACAGAAAATCATATGTACATTAAACTATTAGCGGACGTCACGCGGTTTCACCCACGTTGTTCCCGTTCCCGTGAGAAGGCGGGAATAAAATATAGCTTATGTTCACCGCAAAAAGTGTAGCTTCCCAAAAGTGAAAGAATTTTTAAAATCGGTACAGTAGTTCCGTAGCCTATTCGTTACAAACAAACAAACAAAAAAACAAAAAAAGCAAATCTTTCCTCTTTATAATATTAGTATAGATTGATTTAGTTTTAACTTTATAATTAAACGAGATTGTGTTTGCTTTCTTCCAGAATCTCTTAGATTGTTTGGTCCATTTGGCTGGACAGATCGTGTAGCTGCTAAAGATTATCGCATTGATGAAAAACTAACCATTCCCGCTGGAACACCAGTATATATAAATGGCGTGGCTATGCAAGTGGACCCAGAATACTTTCCTGATCCTTTGGTCTTCAATCCTGACAGATTTTTGTCAGAAAATGAAGGAAATATCGTACCATATACGTATATGCCTTTCGGAGAAGGACCAAGACGTTGTATTGGTGAGTTGAATTTTGGTTGAAGAGAAAACTTGATGGACCAGGGTGCCGATTCTCGACCACACGACGTGAATGCGTGGACGCAAATTTACGGGTGAAACGTCGTCCGTCTCATGTTTCGCCGTTCCTAAATATGAGACAGGCGACGCGTCAACCGCCGATTTCCGTCCACGCATTCATGTCGTGTGAAGTGAGAATTGGTGCCCAGAGCGTAAGCTAAAATAAACAATCTAAAAACATTGAAGAAACTGTGATCAAACAGTAGGCTAAGTGATGGGTGATAATTTAAAGTTATAAAAATTATGCTGTTGAAGCCATGCGCGAGCGATGCATTATTTATTTATTGGGTTTTACTCTAAGAAGTCTAAGAGCTCGTAACCCTGCGGACTCAGTGTTACTGTAAACGGCTACTGCAATAAGCAAAATCATTGTAGCTGGTATTCGAATGAGTGACCATTTCGTGAGCAGCACTGCTCTGCATTGCGTTGCTGTCCTCGAAACTTTAGACATTTATTTATGAGTGTTTCCGTGCTTCGGTAAGCACGTTAAGTTGTTGGTCCCGGTTGTCAGCAACATCACAGTACAAGCCAAGTTGAGGTACTCATGACCTGAAACTTTCATTGTCACAACCTGCGCCTGCCCTTTTTAGCACTGCAATAGGCTTAACATCTATTACGTGAGACAAAAACTAAAGTTGAAACATGGGCGCACAGTATGAAAAGATAAATATAACCAAATATTATACAAAACTCGTCGCACAGCATTGAATCTTACTTTGTTTTTCAGGCATGCGTATGAGTTTTCATGTCCTGCGGCTAGCGGTGTCAGCATTAGTCTACAATTTTGAGTTCCGGAAGGTGCCCAATACGCCAGAACCCATTAATGTTGAAGTGGAAAACCATGGAATGTTCTATCTACCGTTGGATGACAAGATGGTCGTTGAATTTGTGCCTAGAAAACATTAAATATATTTTAATCACAATAATATTATACCCCTAGAAACTTTATTCTCAACGAGTCACGCTAAATAAATTTAAAATTCAAACTATGGAAAAAATAATTAAGTTACGGAGAAAAGAGCTAAGTTGTTAGCATACTAATTGCTTTTCAAAAACATTTCTAGAGTAACACTAAATCCATTGTGACTGGGTACGAAAAATACTAGCATCGAGTCACACTGTCCATCATTGCCAGTGTTTTTCAGAACGAGTATCACTATCAAGATACGATGTTACTTGGTGAGGAAACAAGTGACGCTGTTACTCGATGCGAGTATTTTATTCAACCATTCATAATGTTAGCTACCCGATTTAGTGTGACTCGTTGAGAGTATACTCTAAAGTAGTTCATAAGCTTTAATCGTAGTCGTAGTTCATAATCTAATCTTGCAATGTCTGTCGTATTAGATTTTTAAGAAATAAGAAACAATAATGTTTTATGTAGTGTATCTAGTGATTTTCTAATACCTAAGAGATTTTTAATTAGAAACTTTTATTATGAATTCGAAGCAAAATAGAGGGTCAATCTGCATTTGTAAAATACTGTAAGGGGTGACCACATCCACAACAGTGGTTCTCGTCAATAATGTGATATAGTCTTTTTCTGGACAGCTCAGCAATCATGTAAACATGTCATGTTTTGACAGAAGTTGTCTATGATCATAGTGTTGTAACTAAACTGATTCTAATTATGTAAGTAATCATTGAGTTATATCTAGTTCACCGTACATTCATTTACTTCGGTTAATCAATCGCCAAATTCATCAAATCATGTCATTCGGTATATCTATATATATTATGTGCAATAACATTTTATATTAATTTAATTAAAGGATCTTTAAAAAAAAAAGAAACTTTTAGAAAATTTAATAGTGTAATCATTTATTTACAATAATATATTAGTTTAGGGATGATAAAATGTGTAGACGCCTCGTTGGCTGCTCGCCGTTCTTACAGAAGCAGACTAAGAAATTTTGAGAGATTTCTAATGTGGGGTTTTTAAATCCAAAGAAAGGGAACTAGGCCATTACAATGACATGGTGACAGGTATATTCGAAACAAAGTAGTAAAAAATTATAGCTTTTTGAACAAGCGCAATTAGGTCACAAAATTTGATAAAAAATACTACATACCGTGTGATATACTGTGGTCCGAATCAACCCATTACCAAAAGTTCTTGGGCGATTCGAACCGCGGTGCGAAACGTCTCATTTAAAAAGAGCTCTTTGGCAATTCATACCGCGGTTCGAACCGCTCACGGTGCGAAACGACTAAAGACCCTAAGAGTCTGGTTGTTTATATGTATCATAAATATGTATTTACAAAAAAATAAGTTACAAATAATATCCGTTATACTTTTGATTGTTGGCACTTGATGGAACTTGTTTTAATACATTACGAAAATTCACTTGTACTATTCCACTTTTATTTTAATTTTAAAAACACCTGACATATTTCGCTATAATAGCATTATCAAAGGTCGTATTAATATTCGTGGTCGGACACCCATAACACAAGCAGGTCATTCCTAGCTTACTTTGGGATCTGATAGCGTTGTGTAAAAAATGACTGAATATTTTAACCATCCACCGTCAACCGTACCCAGTCTACCCTAAAGAATCATTATTTCTTTTCTTTTTATTCATATTTAAATGTTTATGGCGTTTGAAACAATAGATTATCTTTTTGGCAGTTCACTGATGGACGTTAGCCTCTTTAAACTTACTCCTCCACACGGTACTAAGCCTAACCGGATCCTTCTGACGATTTCTGGGTCGCACAAATACTTAGTTAGTCCCAATTTAATACAAGTACTTCTGGCCCTTTTTCTCCCTTATTTTCCGCCCTATTAAAAAAACTTTCGACAAAAGTTGTATTTTTATCTTTTCGTAGATCAATGATTTTAAATCAAAGAACATGTGTGCCAAGTTTGGAGAAAATTGGTTAACAAATGCGTCTTCTAGACCGAAACTGACATGCACACACACATACGGACGAAAGCAAAATCGTCTATACTGTAGAATCGAAGAACCAAACTCAAAGTACCTTTTCACACGTACCGGTTGCCGGGTAGCCGGTGCCGGGTAACCGGCGACGAATGCAAGCGGTTGCCGGGCAAATCACGCCGTTACGTGTGAAAGCTATAGTACACGGCCATACACCCGGGTACCCGGCAACCGGTACGTGTGAAAGGGGCAAAGACTCGCACTCGTCGCTCTCTGGGTCAATAAGTTATATTATTAAAGTAATTACATTTTTTCGAACTGACAGATTGATAAAACAATGACCTCCTTTTAAAATCAATTGGCCAGTACAACAGTTTTACAACACTATGGCAAAGACAAACAAGTCTGAGAAAAAATAATTTAATGACAAGCAAAAATGACAGTCTTAAATTTTTACCATCCGAGTATTTTTCATGAAATTATTCTATAATCTAAAGGTTTATTAGTGTCGAAATGTCCGCATAAATCTATTAAAGTTCCTTGAAACGACTATGATCAGGATTGATAATTAAATGTAAGTAATTATGGAGCAGTCAAGATCCAATTGCTTTGTTTACTATATTATTTACATCTGTTGAATTCCACTATAGTACCAAGATAATGTATTTACGTCCATAGGCTATGATGACCACTATCCAACAGGTGAGCCGTATGTTTGTCTGTCACCTTAGTTGTAAACATTTTTTTTTACTTATTTTATATCTATACTAATATAATAAAGAGGAAATTTTGTTTTTTTGTTTTTTTTTTGTTTGTTTGTTTGTAACGAATAGGCTCCGGAACTACTGGACCGATTTCAAAAATTCTTTCACTGTTAGGAATCTACACTCTTTGCGGTGAACATAGGCTATATTTTATTCCCGTATTCCCACGGGAACGGGAACTACGCGGGTGAAACGGTGTGACGTCCGCTAGTTTTTAATATAGCCTATTAACGCGATAGTTTGTAAGAGTGTATGTATGCATATGGATGTATCGATAATTGTTACTCTCTCTCACTCTAACGACTAGACGGATCTAACTAGGAATTGGTACTGGGAATTATTAGTCCGGAATAACACTATAAAATTTGTATGATTATTTTTAAAAGCGAATAGAGACCGCGACTTGGTAAACGTGGGATGGATGATGAGACAACGCGAAATAAAACTCCCTTAGCTCTTACTTTCAAAACATCAACTCACCCTATGGCAGTCCACTCCTGGGCGCCGATTCTCGACCACACGACGTGAATGCGTGGACGCAAATTTACGGGTGAAACGTCGTCCGTCTCATGTTTCGCCGTTCCTAACTATGAGACAGGCGACGCGTCACCCGCCGATTTCCGTCCACGCATTCATGTCATGTGAAGCGAGAATCGGTGCCCTGGACGTAGGCCTCTCCCAATTTACACCACAACACACGGTCCAGCGCCTTCCGCATCCAGTCCCAGCCTGCGACCTTTTCCAGATCGTCGCGTCGGCCCATCTGACGGGAGGACGTTCCTACCCCACGTTTGCCAAGTCGCGTCACTTCAGAACTCGTTTGCTACATCGGCCGTCGGTCGTTCTGCTGATGTGGCCGGCCCCCCACTGCCAGTTTCAAACACTAAATTATATTTTATTTTTAATCCGACATCTAACTGAGCTAATGTGTAAATAGCTGCTATCGAGTTGACCTTGTTTATCTGACATTTTACTAAATAATTTGATATTACTGACTCTCGTGAAAATAATTAATATTTATGTTGGTACTACTTATCAGTGGTGATAAGGTCTATATTTAAGAGATTATATAACTTTGTCTGTAGAAATGATACATGTAACAATTTTGCAATAAGTAGATAAGCTAACTAAATCGTCAATTGTAATGTGGAAAATTATATTATCGGCCTTGACCAGAACTCGAACTTGCGTCTTCCTGCACATAAATGATTTTTATTATTTTGAAGAGCAGTTATTATGCTAACTAAATTGTTTTTAATGTTTGGGCACTTGGGCAGGTTTCATCACATACGAATGAACACAGGTTCAATTCTATACATTCATGCTGTTAAACTTAACTAAGTGCCAATGAATGGCCTTACGTCGCCTTCAAGACATTATGAGGGAGTAGACAATCAGATTAGTGGCTGGTTGTATAAGTATCTGGCTCGATATGCCAGAAGACGCAAATTCTATTCCTGCTCAATATTTTTTAACTAATAAAAAAAATGTTAATATGACTCTTTCATTTCCTCTATAACCTCTACTCTGTTTTTAACGATCTTAGCATATATATTTGACGTAAGCTTATTAATAAAAAATATCTTTAGAGGTGTATTGGACTAGCCTCGTGGAAGCAGTGAGTTCTGATTCGAATGAGGTAAGGCTTCACGCCGCACCAGTGGATGCTGTGCAAGGTACGGGTGCCCATTCCCGATCGTACGACTTGAAAGTGTAGAGGAGCGTTTACCCTAGGCGCACTTTAAGCGACATGTCGCGGCGGCAAGTCACCGCGACAGTCGCCAAGTGTGCGCCCAGGGTTGAAATGTCTCTTGTCTCCTCATTCGCAGCCGATTCGCTCGTGGCCCTGCGGACTCAGTGTTCTGTAAACGACCATGTGCAGTGTTCTGTAAACGACCATGTGTAGTGTAGTTAAGCAAATCTTACAACGGCCGGACCTTGGATATGTGACCACTACGTGACCACTTTGTGTCAATTATTTGCTAGCGTCTCATTGTAACATGTAGCAAATATAAGCAATCATGTAGCAATTTTTGAGTATACTTTGGGACTCGTTTGTCGCAGGCAACCTGGCATTCTGACTGTGGCCATACTTCGGAAGACCCGTAAAACCGTTGGTCCCGGTTGCTAGTAAAATGGCAGTCGTTAAGCCATGGAAATTTTCAACGGCAACAACCTGCACCTGTCCATTTCAACACGGCAATAGGCTCAGCACCTATTATGTGGTAAAAAAATCTAAAAAGGTAAAATGTGGGCATATAATATTCCTCCGCGCACTCCTTTGGGGATAACAATATAAATGTATGTATTTAGTAAATTTGCAGATCTACGTATCCGGTCTGAAATTGTTTATAATGTTACGTAATTATAGGTATGGCAGTTTCACGATATGGAAACCTGGGACTTTGCTGTTGTATCAAGTAGTCTCTCAAATACTCAACTCCTCAGAAAATTACACCACAATACCATGTCGTATAACGTTAAATTGTTGGTCCCGATTGTCAGTAATTTGACAGTTGTTAAACCCAGTTTTGATGGCCTTGGAAATTTTCAATAGTTAGGTTATCATAACCTATCCAATTCAACACGGCAATAGGCGCACCACCTATTGCTTGGGACAAAAAACTATAAAAATAAATGTGGGCGTATACCATGTTATACTACTTTGAGACATTCATCAGTCTACCCCCTGGGGGACAAAGGCGTGACTTACATATATGTATAACGTATATAACAGCTTAATATGCTAATTAAATATATTTGTTTTTGTAATGAACAAAAATATGAATATAATAAATTACACAATCGATATCGTATACCTATTATTATAGTATTTTACTAAATGTTAAAATACCAAAACTCGGGTTCACTGTGGCTATTATAATTTTAGGTTACACGCATTGCGCGGTACGCTAAAATTCGTATTCAATACTTACAATATCGTACTTTTTTCTTTTGAAAACAATAAATAATAATAATATTTCATGAATTTCTTCTTTGATTAATTAATTTTAATAAATGAATTAATTAATTAATATTATTTGATAACAGCGGAAGAATAGAACCCCTCCCCTTTTTTTATATTTTAGCCTATATTACAACAAAAAACGTTAGATGTTATTAGTTTTATATAAGTCTATGGTATGATCGGTGTTCGTGATGAAATTCATCTATGAACAGTTGTCTCGAGGTACAAATTTGACGATCATTCTGTCATCCAAAGGAAGAAGAAATAGACTCCTGGGTTCCACCCGGACGTCCTGAGGCCTGGGCGTGTCTGGAAGGGCTTCAATCTTAAAATTCAGGATGATGGACACTAAGGCTTGCTTTAAAACTTGCAAAGAGAAGCGCATACCTGTAAAAAAAATCTTCGAAATCACAAAGACATTGACATTAGGTACTAAATAAATGATTAATAATATGTAATTTGTTTAGAAGTCTTTGACCAATATCGAAGTAAGACTATTACAGTTATGTTATGTATCCTCTACATAGTTACGTCTACTTCAGTATAGTTACTATAGTTTCGTTGTGCATATTAGTTGTTGGTTTATTGAACAATCACTTTTCTTTTAGAATATAATAATATTAATAAAGCCTCTTTATTTCTACATCAAAAATGTTAACAAATTTTACAGTATATAGTAGAATGTTTCTTATGTGTGTTAGTAAATTACTTGAATCTAGTGTTAGTGTGATTATGGGATGTGGATCCCGGCTCGGGTAAAGGCCTCCTCTTTCTTCCTCCATGCTTCTCTTTCTTTCCCTAGGGTCATCCAGTCGTGCCCTGTTATTGCAACAATATCAACAGCCCACCGTTTAGCAGGTCTTCCTACATGTCTTTTTCCCATTTCTTTTAGAATAAGTACAAGTTATTCTCTAGTACAGTCTTACTCCGATTTTGATCGAATCCGGCCTAAGTCTACCACAAATAGCTTACTACGAGTATATTGTAGCTATTTTAAAACTTTGGACAATAGAACGCACCGACACAAATTCTGGGCCCTGCTCCAAAAGGCAAATATATGAAATTCGGGATATTTTTCTCATTTTCAGGCAAGAATCTGTCAGGATTGAAGACCTTTGGATCAGGAAAGTACTTCGGGTCCATGTGCATTCCAGCAGCGTTTACTAAGACTGGTGTTCCAGCAGAGATCGTCAGGTTTTCATCGATTGTATAGTCTTTTTCAGCGATACGATCCAACCATCCCATTGGCGGGTATATTCTTAAAGTTTCTGGAACAAGATAGCGTGCAGCATACGTCATCATCAAATTCACTTTTAGCCTTAAATTGAAAGACATTACCTTAAAGTTTGAGGTAATGTCCTATCTACTACTAATTTTTGAACGAATTGAATACTCCAAGAAACAAGCATAGAGCCGAAGCACGGCACGGCGCTTCTGATTGAAGTAATGACCTAGTGGAAGTGTCTGGCAATGAAGAATATTGCTTTAAGCTGACTATGTAATATAATTATTTAAAAAAAAAACAGTGTTTAGAAAATAATGTAATTTAAGTCTGGCGGGCCTGTGCCCTTGGTTCATTTGGAAAAAAAGTTCATAAATTCCTGAGTTTCATTAAATTTAGAATGACATTAAATTTAGGTGCAAATTTTTATAAAATTCTGAACTTCACAGGGGGGATCGTTGGTACCTACCTGAATTAGTGGCAGATGCTGAGAAATTTACAAGTTTAAAGAAAAAACAAACCTTTGATGCTCGACAGGAAGTTTATTCCACAGTCGTACCGCAGTGACCGTAAACGATTTGTCAAAGAAGGTGGAAGAGTGTGATGGCATCTTTAACCTCAGGTTTTTTGACGACCTTAGACATTTCGAATGCGTGTCATGAAGGAACTCAAACCGTCCCTTAAGATAGGAAGGAGAAGAAGGGCTAAATAATATATTATATAGTAGCGAAAGAACGTGAGCATCCCGCCGAAGTCTTATTGATAACCACCCGAGCTGCGTTCTGAACTGTAAGACATGGTCATATTTACGTAAGTCAAAAATGAACCTAATACATACATTTTGAAGACGCTCAAGTTTATCTAACTGGTTTTCGGTGAGATCAACATAGCTGACATCTGCATAATCAAGTATGGATAACAGTAATGCGTTCGCAAGCGCAATTTTGGTAGTCATTGGTAAAAGATTTTGGAGCTTCCTTATAGAGCCCGCAGATGCGAACAATTTACGACTCACCTCCGTTATCTGTGGATCCCAAGACAAACTAGAGTCAATATATACACCCAGATTCTTTACTTTATGACAGATAGGTATTATTGTGTGGTCAAAGGTAACTGGGGGAACATCACTTAAATCAATTTTCGATGCAAGTCTGGAGCTGCCCAAGATTGCTATCTGAGTTTTCGTTGGATTCACCTTAAGGCCATAGGCCTTACTCCAGTTGCATATGTGGTTCAGATCTCTATTTATACATTCGATAGCTTCTGTTATTTGTTGAGGCGATGTCTGGTGGTAGATTTGTAAATCATCTGCATAAAGGTGGTAAGAAGAAGAAATATTAGTTGAAATAGAATTTATGAAAATTGAGAAGAGTAAAGGGGAAAGAACGCCGCCCTGGGGTACGCCAGCGACAGTATCACACCAATTGGATAATGTATTTTCAATACATACACGTTGCCGGCGTCCACACAGGTAACTTTGAAGCCAATCAATCACTGTTGGAGATATGTTAAGAGAGCGCATAACGTATAGCAACACATTAAAATCAACAGTATTAAAAGCATTACAGAAATCCAACAAGGCAAGGACTGTTAGCTTTCCAGCTTCCATACCGGATCTGATATCATCCGTGATATTAACCAGAGCCGTTACAGTGCTATGACCAGGACGGAAACCGGATTGAAACGGGTTGAGGATATTATTTTTGAGAAGGAATCTGCTGATTTGTGTGTGGACAAGACGCTCAAGTACCTTGGACAGGAATGGGAGTATGGATATTGGGCGGTAATCAGTAATAGTTACCGGTTTAGATTTTTTAGGTATGGGAATAATTTGACTACTCTTCCATGAAGTGGGGAAGACACCAGCAGTGATGGAATAATTAATGATGTAGCAGATTATGGGAAGGAGTTCGTCGAGGATGGGAAGGATCATATGACGGCTGATACAGTCCGTACCCGTTGCATTTGATGATATTGATGTAATGGTCCTCCTAACATCACAAGCAGTGAAAAGATCAAAGACAAATGGTTGATAGTTGGGTTCTGGAAGAGATGAAAGAAAATCAATTGTTTGTGCCTTAGTCGTCTTGTCATAGTTAGACGAGGCTGCGAAATGTTGATTTAGATCATCAACGTGAAGGTCTTTCGGGATTGCATCTTGACGCTTCCTTCCAACCCCTAAAGATTTGAGAAATTTCCATACCTTACCTGAGTCTCCATTTTGGACATTACTATGAATGTACTGGCGTTGCGCTTTCCTACACGCCTTATTGCAGTGATTACGAATTGAAACATATATGTTATAATTATTTTCATTGGGTCTAATTTTATACCTAAATTTAGCCGCTGCTTTTTTGTGTATAAGATTTTTAATATCAGAGGTGAGCCATGGTGCGGGGGGATCCTTAATTTTGACAGGTCTGATAGGTGCATGCTTGTCATACAGCTTAATAATATTTTTTGTAAATATATCAACCTGTTCGTCAGTAGACTCCGAGGTGGTCAGTGGAGACCAGTCAATATTACTGGTATCCTGACGAAGGTTTTCCAGGTTCATGCCACCAAAATTGCGTTGCATGAGGATTTTACACTTAGCTTTAGGAACTCGGATTTTGAAGGACAGGAAAATCAAATCATGATAAGAAAACGCGTCAGCTGGGTATTGCCCATGCTTTACGACGTGCTTTCTGGAGGAAACCAATATAAGGTCAATTAGGCTAGGATTGCAATTAGGGAAGTGATGCGTAGTATTTGAAGGAAGAATTGAAAGGTTACAGGAGTTGGATAGGTTGTAAAAAGCAGAAGTGCGAGAATCATTTTTTACTAAGCAAGCATTAAAGTCACCCATAATGATCGTATGACTGTAAGAAGGCATTAGATTTACCAACATGGTTTCCAAAGAGGGAAAGAATTGTACACTTGACAAGTGACAGTAGTAAATACCGAGGAGAACTTTGGTATGATTGAGTTCAACTTCGAGAAACAAATGCTCGCCAGCGTTGGCTGGGGGCGGCTGCGCTGACATACTTATAATTTTGAAAGGAATATATGTTCGCAAATATATAGCTACACCACCCCCCCCCCCCCCCGTCCATCACCGCTTTCCCAGCGATCGTTTCTGATAAGTTGAAACCGAGGGAGGGAGTATAGAGTCGAAGAGTGGGTTGATTTAAACCACGTCTCTGAAACCAAAATAGCATGGATATTCTTACAGTCAAAAGTTGTCAGCATAACTGGGAGATGTCCCGGGATGCTTTGGGCATTGATGTGAACCGCATTGAAATTCCTTGGTACATCAGAAAACTGAACATCAATATACTCTGCGAGAGACATAACACTTTTAAAGCTATCATTGTGGCCGACTGCTGAATGAAAACTCTCAGAATCACTATCATCTTCTGTATCACTGCAAAACATTAAAAAAGAAAACAAAATCCAAAATATCTATTTCTAATATAAAAATATTTACTTAAATATAATTATATATTTATACTTAATATATCATATACAAATAAACACAAAATAATAATAATAATAAGTAATAAAGCGCCAAGGGGAATCGCAGAGGCGTCGAGCTCATCGTCGAGTGATGAGTTTTTCTCTCCGCCGACGTCGCCAACACCTGTACGTCGGCCGGGGAGAGGCCGGCCACCGTCTCGCTTGGGACCCCGACGCCCACCGGCATCGCATAGGGCCCCCGCTTCCGGTGGTAATGTGCACCGCATGAGATGGACCACACCTATCAATGAAAATGTCATGCGGGCATATTTTATGGCTACAGAGGTTGAAACCAACCTCACTGCGTATCGTAATCGTATACTGCCTCTGTTTCAGGAGCTTGAACCATCTATCAACGTATCGGCTCAACGATTATCGGACCAAGTGCGTGTCATTCAACGCAATCGTATGTTGGATGACGCTGTACTTGACCGTTTACGCTCAGAGTGTCTGCAGAATAGGCGTGTTATCCCTCCTCCGCAACAAACTGTAAGTACAGCAGATAATATCAGCATAGTTGTGGATGACAGTATCACTGCTGTGGATGACACGTATATTCGTGCAGATACGCAGTACAATGACGAGGCTAGGGTAACTTTGGAATGTGCAATTCATGAATATCGTTTCATACCTATTGAATTAAGACCACGATTGCCCCGGTTACCCATGCATAGAAAAAACCTGATGCTGGTTAGTGCGGTTGACTCACTATTATCTATTTATTTAGATAATAGTGGGTCTCTCGGTGATACCCATTCGATCCTGTATTGTGCAGCTGTTGCGGTTTGCCGTGTAGCTAAAGTAAAAATGCCATCTAAAGACCTGGTTACACGGCCAAAGCCAACCGTTCCTGTTTGGCAATCCAGGATCGAAAGACGTATCGCCGAAGCGAGAGTGCTAATCAGCAAATTAACCAGTTTCAGATCAGGTAACACTCGGCCAAGGGTAATGCGCTTTGTGAAACGAGCGTTTTCTGGGACTGAAATTAGTCCTGAGGAATATACCGCTCGGGTCACGGAGCGCATTGATTTTTGGAAACAAAAAGTCTATGCATGGGCACACCGTATACGTAGGTTTAGAAAGCGCGTCGATCGATTTCAAATTAATTGCTCATTCCAAAGAGACCAGAGGTGTGTTTATAGAAATTGGGAGCAACCAGATAAAGGTGTGAGTATTGGTAGCCTACCGGATGCTGATGAAACGAACATGTTTTGGCGAAGCGTCTGGTCGGCACCTGTAAATCACACCGAAGGTGACTGGATGTGCGGTGTCGAGAGAGCATGTGAAGGTGTTGTAAATATGGAACCAATAAGAATAGATTGTTCAGATGTGGCTAATGCAGTTCGTTCGGTATCAAATTGGAAATCTCCAGGACCGGACGGACTGCATAACTTTTGGATTAAATGGTTCCGTAGTTCACATGCTCTTTTGGCATCTCAGTTCCAGGCGGCCATTGATTCTGGTTCTCTCCCAAATTTTATGACCACAGGAGTTACTCACCTGCTACATAAGACAGGAAGTACCTCGAACCCCAGCAATTATAGGCCGATCACTTGTTTGCCATCGGTCTATAAACTTCTCACATCCATTTTGAGGGACAAAATTGCCAAGCATATTAGCTATAATACGGTAATAAGTGCCTCTCAGAATGGATGTAGAAGTGGCGCTCGAGGTACTAAAGAGCTCCTCCTCATTGATATGGCCATCAGCCAACAGGTTCGCCGCAACCGCAAAGACCTCTCCGTATGTTGGATAGATTATAAGAAGGCGTTCGATTCCGTACCTCATACGTGGCTTTTGAGGGTGTTAGAGTTGTATAAAGTAGATACAACTCTATGCACCTTTTTGAAGTCATGTATGAGTCAATGGAGAACTATTCTTAGCTACCCAGGATATCGAGGGCCATGCGGTAGTGGTGAACCTATAAAAATCGAGCGGGGAATATTCCAAGGTGACAGTTTGAGTCCTCTTTGGTTTTGCCTAGCACTGAACCCTTTAAGTACTCTACTTGAAAGTTCAGGGTTAGGTTATAGGTTGCGAAGAGGAGGTCAGGTAATATCTCACTTACTTTATATGGATGATTTAAAGTTGTTTGCTACAACAAACTCACAATTGATAGATTTACTAAAGGTAACTGAAAACTTTAGTAATTCTATCAAAATGGAGTTTGGTGTAGATAAATGTGCAGTCATGCATATTAAGCGAGGGAAGATAATGGAATCAGATGGTATTCAGCTTTCTGATTCCGTCCATCTGACGTCACTCCTCGTAACTGATACCTATAAGTACTTGGGTATATCGCAGGCTTTGTGCATCAATGAAGCTGACTTGAAACATTCATTGCGAGAGCGTTTCTTTGGTCGCCTGAAAAAGGTACTAAACAGTCTTTTATCAGGTGGCAACAAGGTTCGCGCTTATAATGGATGGGTCATGCCACTTCTGATGTACTCCTTTGGTATACTCAAGTGGACTCAAACCGAATTGGACGCTTTGGATCGGAGGGTGCGCACATTGCTAACCGCATACCGTATGCATCATCCACGTTCATCTTTAATGAGGATGTACATCCCACGAAGATATGGAGGACGTGGCTTTTTAAATGCCAAAAGCCTCCATAATCGCGAGGTGTACAACCTCAGGCAGTATTTCCTTAGCATGAGCGTGGATATGCATCGTGATGTGGTTGCAGTGGACGCTGGACTCACCCCGCTTGGTTTGGCTAGAGAGAACTGGCATAGGCCTACAGTACTTAGCCTTGGTGACCGTCAGGAGGTATGGCAGAGTAAGGAGCTACACGGGAGGTTCTATCAGGCCCTACATGGGTCTGATGTGGACTTTTTAGCTTCCGTAGCCTGGCTACGTTTCGGTGATCTTTTTGGAGAAACCGAAGGTTTTGTCTGTGCAATTGCAGATGAAGTTATCAAGACGAACAACTATAGGAGGCATATTATGAGGGACGGCACGATCGACATTTGTCGAGCGTGTCACCAACCTGGTGAGTCCCTCAGACATATAGTTTCCGGTTGTCCTCGTCTTGCTAACAGCGAGTACTTGCACAGGCACAATCAAGTAGCCAGGATTATCCATCAACAGCTCGCTCTTAAGTACCACCTGGTGGACGTTGAGGTTCCGTATTATAAGTGTGTTGCCGAACCAGTTCTCGAAAATGGTCTTATCACATTGTACTGGGACCGTTCTATCATCGCAGACAGGACTGTTATAGCTAACAAACCTGATATTGTGGTGATAGACAGGTCCGAGCGCAAGGTTATGATTGTCGATGTCACAATCCCTCATGATGGCAATCTCGTGAAAGCTGAAAAAGAGAAACAAATTAAATATTTAGATCTAGCTCGCGAGATTGTCGATATGTGGGATGTGGACTCGGCAATCATAGTCCCGATAGTTGTAACTGTGAACGGACTCATAGCCAAGAGCCTCGACCAACATCTAAAGAGGCTCGCGTTAGGTAGCTGGGTCAAGGGCCAGATCCAGAAAGCAGTTCTGCTCGATACGGCACGTATTGTGAGGAGGTTTCTGTCTCTGGAGCCCTAACCACCGGTATCTTGGTCCCTGTATCCGATGCCGGTGGGATGCTATTTTATATATTTTTAAATAGATTTTATTTTTATTTTTATCATTTAAATTTATTTAAAAATGTATCTAATATGTGTATTTGATGAATAAAGGACATAATAATAAATGAATAATTAGATGCAAAAGGCAGTTCTCTTAGACACTGCACGTATTGTGAGGAGGTTCCTGTCTCTGCAGCCCTAACCACCGGTAGCTTGGTCCCTGTACCCGATGCCGGTGGGACACTATTTTTTTTTATTTTTAAATATATTTTTTTTATATAATGTATTTAAAAATTTAAATTAATATGTTTTAAAATTGTAAATAAAGGAAATAATAATAATAATAATCTCTGATGAGGCTGTACATCCCACGAAGGTGTGGAGGACGAGGCTTTTTAAATGCTAAAACCCTTCATAACCGCGAGGTGTACAGTCTTAGACAGTATCTTCATGTGAATGTGGATATGCATCGTGATGTTGTTGCAGTGGACGCTGGACTCACCCCGCTTGGTTTGGCTAAAGAGAACTGTAACAGGCATACAGTGCTTAGCCTTGGTGACCGTCAGAGGGTATGGCAGAGTAAAGAGCTTCACGGTAGGTTCTATCAGGCCTTACATGGGCCTGATGTAAACTTTTTAGCTTCCGTGGCCTGGCTACGTTTCGGTGATCTCTTCGGAGAAACCGAAGGGTTTGTCTGTGCAATTGCAGATGAAGTTATCAAGACGAACAATTACCGGAGGTATATTATGAGGGACGGCACGATCGACATTTGTCGAGCGTGTCACCAACCAGGTGAGTCCCTCAGACATATAGTTTCCGGTTGTTCTCGTCTTGCTAACAGCGAGTACTTGCACAGGCACAATCAAGTAGCCAGGATTATTCACCAACAGCTTGCTCTGAAATACCATCTGGTGGACGCTGAGGTTCCGTACTATAAGTATGTTGCTGAGCCAGTTCTTGAAGATGGTCCTATCACATTGTACTGGGACCGGCCTATCATCACAGACAGGACTGTTATTGCTAACAAACCTGATATTGTGGTGATAGACAGGTCTGAGCGCAAGGTAATGATTGTCGATGTCACAATCCCTCATGATGGCAATCTCGTAAAAGCTGAAAAAGATAAAGAAATTAAATATTTGGACTTAGCACGCGAGATTGTTGACATGTGGGAGGTGGACTCGGCAGTCATTGTCCCGGTAGTTGTCTCAGTGAACGGACTTATAGCCAAGAGCCTCGACCAACATCTTAAGAGGCTCTCGTTAGGTAGCTGGGTCAAGGGCCAGATGCAGAAAGCAGTACTCCTCGATACGGCACGTATTGTGAGGAGGTTTCTGTCTCTGGAGTCCTAACCACCGGTATCTTGGTCCCTGTATCCGATACCGGTGGGCTGCTATTTTATATATTTTTAAATAGATTTTTTTTTTATAATATTTTAAGTGTATTTAAGAATATATTGAATATGTGTTGTAATTAATAAAGGAAATAATAATAATAACCTGGCTAATAATAACCTGGCAACCCCACACAAGAGCAGTGGTATATTTTGTTATCATAGAAACAAATAAATATTTTTAAGTGTTATATTTGGATTATCTTACATTTTATAAAATAGTTGATGTATATAAACCTGCAGCATAATGAAAAATATAAAAGGAATATGTTTTTATCAATCGACAAAAGCGAAGAAAAATTTTATATAGAAGAATGACATGACAAAATGACATGTCATGTCAACCAAAATGTAAAATACATAAAATATACCGATAATGCTTACAAGAGCCAGGAGGCGTTTAGCACAATTAACATCACCGGACTCGTCGCCTAGCTCCGCCTCGCAGCACGTGGAAACCATATCGTCGGAACCGATTGCTGCTGAGGCGTCGAGCTCATCATCAAGCGACGAGTACTTCTCTCCGCCGACGTCGCCAACACCAACACGTCGGCAGGGGAGGACCCGGCCACCGACCTGCTTGGGACCCCGAGGCCCACCGGCCTCGAATAGGGCCCCCGCTACCGGTGGTAATGTGCACCGCATGCGATGGACTTCATCTATGAACGAAAACGTCATGCGGGCATATTTTGCGGCTACAGAGGGAGGAACTAACCTCACTGCGTACCGTGTTCGTTTGCTGCCTTTGTTTCAGGCTCTTGAACCAACTATCAGCGTGTCGGCACAGCGGCTGTCGGATCAGGTGCGGGTCATACAACGTAATCGTATGTTGGATGATGCCGTGCTTGAGAGGCTTCGCTCAGAGTTGCAGTGTAGCCTCATCATCCCTACTTCGTCTCAAACTACTGAAATACAGATCCACGCAACGCAACCTGACGTACGTATTGACGAAATAGTGGATGATGTTGCTACAACAGTAAGTACTCAATACAATGATGAACTAAGGAGTGTTTTGGAGCGAACGATTCTAGAGTATAGGTTTTGCGATCCCATGTGTCGCCCACGTATACCGCGTTTGCCTACGCACAAAAAAAACATGGCTCTAGTGAGCGCCCTGGACTCGGTTCTACCAAGCTATTTTAATACTTGTGTAGATATTAGTGATGCGCACTCAATTCTGTATTGCGCGGCTGTAACAGTATGTCGGGTAGCTGGTGTCAAATTTCCTAAATTTGAGCCAACTACTAGACCTCAGTCTGTTCCAGTCTGGCAGTGCAGAATTGAGCGTCGTATCACCGAGATTAGGGTGCTCATTGGTAAGCTATGCTGCTTCAGGGGGGGTAATACACGACCCAGAGTGATGCGTTTTGTGACTCGTGCATTTGCGGGGACAGATATTAGTCCCCGCGAATACTCTGTATGGGTCACGGAACGCATTGACTACCTGAAGCAGAAAATTTGTGCATGGGCAAACCGTATACGGCGATACAAAAAGAGAGTGGATAGATATACTCAGAATCGTTCGTTCCAAAAAGATGAGAGGTGTGTATATAGAAGATGGGAGCAATCCGATTCAAGTGTGACTGGTGTGTGCCTACCTGATGCCGAAACCACAAGCACATTTTGGCGAGGTATTTGGTCGGCACCTATTAGTCACACAGAGTGTGATTGGATGCGGGATGTCGAGCAGTCATGCGAGTCTATTGAAACCATGGCACCAGTCATAATAACACCCGATGACATTGCCAGTGCAGTTCGTTCGTTGCCCAATTGGAAATCAACTGGGCCGGACAGACTGCACAATTTTTGGCTCAAATGGTTCCATAGCTCGCATGATTGTTTGGCATCTTGCTTTCAATCATCAGTTGAGTCTGGATCGCTTCCATCTTTTATGACTTCGGGTATTACACACCTCCTCTATAAATCCGGTAGTACCACGGACCCGAAAAATTATAGACCGATAACTTGTTTGCCTACGGTCTATAAGCTTCTCACATCTGTTTTGAGAGTTAAATTATCATCTCATTTAGAAAATAATTCTATATTGTCCAACTCTCAAAATGGATGTAGAAGCGGGTCACGTGGTACTAAAGAACTCCTTATTCTTGACATGGCCATTAATCAGCAGGTTCGTCGGAACCGGAGAAATCTGGAGACATGCTGGATTGATTACAAGAAAGCCTACGACTCCGTGCCACATACATGGCTGTTGAGGGTGCTATAGTTGTACAAAGTTGATACAACTCTTCGCACCTTCTTGAAGGCATGTATGGGGCAATGGAGAACGGCTCTTGTTTATCCAGGATGTCGTCAGATTCTTGGGGATGGTGAACCTGTCAAGATTGAGAGGGGCATATTTCAGGGTGATAGTCTGAGTCCCTTATGGTTTTGTCTAGCACTGAATCCCCTCAGTACTTTACTGGAGGATTCAGGGCTAGGCTATCAGTTTCGGAGTGGAGGTCAAGTTGTTTCCCACCTTCTGTACATGGATGACTTGAAATTATTTGCCTGCACCGATTCCCACTTGATAGAGTTACTCAAGATCACTGAAACCTTTAGTAATTCTATCAAAATGGAATTTGGTGTAGATAAATGTGCAGTCATGCATGTAAAGAAGGGACGGATTGTGGAATCTGAAAGAGTAGAACTTTCAGATTTCACAAAACTTAAATCCCTCTCTGCGACTGAAACCTACAAATATCTTGGTATGTCGCAGGCATTAGGTATTGTTGAGGCAGGCATGAAACAAACGTTGATGGATCGTTTCTTCGGCCGCCTGAAAAAAGTACTGAGAAGTCTTTTATCAGGTGGTAACAAGGTACGCGCCATCAACGGTTGGGCCATGCCTGTCTTAGGATATTCCTTCGGCATACTGAGATGGACTTAGACTGAATTAGACACCCTGGATAGAAAAGTCCGTTCGTTGTTGACCGCAAACCGAATGCATCATCCACGTTCGTCTGTAATGAGGTTGTATATCCCACGGAAATGTGGCGGTCGTGGTTTTTTAAATATCAAGACGTTACACAACCGTGAGATATACAACCTTAGGGAATATTTCCTACATGTGGACGTGGGTATGCATCGAGATGTGGTAGCAATAGACAGCGGACTGACCCCTCTTTCTCTTGCCAAAGAGAACTGGCACAAACCAGCAATACTGTCTACTAATGATCGCAAGGAGATATGGCAGAGCAAAGTGCTGCATGGACGGTTTTATCGGGCCTTACATGGGCCCGATGTAGATTTACTAGCATATATATCTTGGCTACGTTTTGGTGATCTGTTTGGAGAAACCGAAGGTTTTGTCTGTGCAATTACTGACGAAGTTGTCATGACGAATAACTATCGGAAATATATTTTGAGAGATGGTACGGTTGACATATGTCGGGCATGCCACCTACCGGGTGAATCTCTCAGACATATTATTTCTGGTTGTCATCGTCTTGCCAACGGTGAGTATTTGCATAGACACAACCAAGTGGCCAGGATTGTCCATCAGCAACTTGCACTAAAATATAAACTTGTTGATTCAGAGGTACCGTATTACAGGTATGTGCCCGACCCAGTTCTAGAAAATGGCCGTGTCACATTGTATTGGGATCGATCTATTATCACTGACAGGACTATTGTGGCCAATAAGCCTGATATAGTGGTAATAGATCGATCAGAGCGCCTCGCAATAATCGTTGACATTACCGTCCCACATGACGAAAATCTCGTGAAAGCAGAAAAGGAAAAACAAATAAAATATTTGGATTTGGCTCACGAGATTGTCGATATGTGGGATGTGGACTCGGCGGTTATTGTTCCGATAGTCGTATCAGCACATGGTCTGATTGCTAAGAGCCTCGATCAACATCTGAAGAGGCTCGGGTTGGGTAGTTGGGTCAAGAGCCAGATGCAAAAGGCAGTTCTCCTAGACACGGCACGTATTGTGAGGAGGTTCCTGTCTCTGCAGCCCTAACCACCGGTAGCTTGGTCCCTGTACCCGATGCCGGTGGGACACTATTTTTTTATATTTTTAAATATATTTTCTTTTTTATAAAATGTATTTAAAAATTTAATTTAATAAGTATAACTATGTAAATAAAGGGAATAATAATAATATATAGCACCTACTTTAAATAATAATAATACTTGATGCAATAAATAATACGAATAAATAATAATAATATCGTTATAACTAGCACTCAACCAACATATAACCACCTGCCAGCTGTGCTGATATAACAAAATCCTCTAACACCACTGCTAAAAGCTGAAGCTCCACCAAGCTGGACATTCACAATAGCAACCATTTAGCCACATAGGTACCAAAGACTGTGTCTACAAGGTCCGAGCAACACTAGCTTTACTTAATTTATTATAATTACAGGTAAGGAATCAATACAGTACTCGTAGTTAATAAATAGTAGTACATAACTAAGTAGATCCAAACTATACATTGACAAACCCCACCGGCAGACGTATCTTTTATGTCTGTGGGCATATGAGAACTGTCATTGCAACTAACGTCACTTGTCAGAATGTCAGTGTCACATCAAATGTGATTTTTTAGTTTGACATTTTAATGGTGATTTGATTTGTAAACATTGTTCAGACAAGTAACCCGTTATCAAAGCAAATACATACCCACATACACATTATAAATAGACAAATTTAAATAAAACTAAAGCAGGTACAGGGAAACAACAAAAACAGTGATATAGTGATACGATTACAAAGCTAGAAAGGTAGCAAGTTAGAATGATAATACAAAAACATATTTTAATAATTAGTTACTCGGACTACAATAATGATATAGTAAGTTCAACTCATTTGTGCGCGCGGCACTATGTGTGGGTAAGCCTCGTCTAAACACAGTTACTTCGTGTGCGTGACATGAGGTACAGTAAAGTACAAAATACAAAAACACTTGTTTAACTAAAATAAAAATCAATGGGTGAAATGTATGTTATACATATTATTATGTATCGCTGTTTGAAGAATAAAATTGAGGAATTTTAGGATTCGCTGCTCTCTCCAAGGTTAATTATAAATTCATTCAAAATGTCGATAGTATTCTTCTTCCTTGGCGTGTCGACAAGTATAACTCCACATCTCTTCATCAATTTACTTAAACGTTCGTTTATTAATTTCATTATTTCCATCACATTTTGTTCGATTTTATGCGAAGCATTATAATTTGTTTAAATTTCCCACACATTTTCTATTAGGTTTCTATTAGGTTTAGTTCAGGATGATACGGTGGTAGCCGAAGAACTTTTAAGCCATATGGCTGAAGTATGTCATTAATCTTATAACAAACTAGCTCTTCCAAAGGAACCGCGCAATATATCGGGAACAAAAGTATCCTAGAACCTTCCTCGGATCATAAGCTCAGATAGTACCAAGTTTCATTCATAACCAGGATACAGACACACAGACAGACATGAAAATTTCTAATTACATTTTCAGCTTCAGTATCGATTAGAGAACGCCCTACAATTAAAATTTTCAAATTATCTTCCATGTACAGACTCTCGACCCTCAACAGTTTTTTTTTAGATGTAAAGATATGGTTTATTTTATTTTTTAAATCAAGTCATGCAGTTCAATTTTTGTCATATTTGCAGTATAAGCAATGTTTTTTTCCGTCGACCATCTCTGCATTTCTATTTTTATTGCATTAGAATTTGGAGCTCTATCATTTATGACTTTTCTGTAGGCCTTTATAAGTTACACAATTCTACCATACATTATTTTGTTATGCCTCGAAGGGTTTAGGCAGCGTTTTCGTTAAAAGCTCACAGACACCTTATTTTTATCCGACATCTCCAACTAATATCATTATATTTTAGTCAGTGTATACAAAAAACTCAACAAATTATATACGTTAACCTTTCTCAAAAATCATTGGTGATCTCAGCATGAAAATCCATGCAGTATTTTTTAAGTTTATCGTGAACAGACAGACGTGGCGGGGACTTTGTTTTATTATATGTAGTGATAACAAATATTAATTCCATCGAATTGACACATAAAAAATATTTACCTGACTTCTTAAACATTTTCTCCGTCAAGAATCAGACATTTTCTTTAACGACTGTACCCATGGTATTATCACTAAGAACACTACGTAATGAACTATAATGTGACCAAGTTACACAGGATCTCAACGTTGCAGTTACATTGAGACTTGTCATGATATTTGATTTCGTTTCATTATAACGTAAGAGTTGCCTACAAACGTGGTAGATGGCGCTGTATGCTTTTTATATAAATATGATGTTAATTTCGCGGCCACGCAGAGCGTTTCCTGCAAAAACTGCTTGGCACCGCTGGTGTCGTCAATAAGTCGAGTTACGTCTCTACCTCATAATATAAAAATGTACTCTGTGAAGACGGCCGCGTCACTGCCAGTACTGCCACACAAATTAAAGCTGTATAATTACTAGCGCACGCACACATAGCGCCGCGCGCACTGATGAGTTGAATTATCTATAACAAATTGGTACCTATTTTCTCTGAGTTCCGGCAACCCGTTTTGCCTTTGCTGCTGGTCTTGTGACGGGGCTGGGGGTTGGCCTCACGGCTTTCTTGGATAAAATCTTCAGCAGCTCTTTATGTAAAGCAATTCGGTGCCGTTGTCCATCGGGTGTGATAATGTGGATGAACCCTTCCCGAGTCCAACAGTTTGTAACTCCAAATGCTTGTCGTGCAGTCATGAAGGTCTGATGGCGCTCTTTGGTCAGAAATTCTGTCACCGTTAAACCCGTACTCTTAAATTTAGTTTTTGCGAACCACAACTGATCACGAGTCGCAGCAGTCTCAAATTTGATAATGATGGGCCTCGGCTTGTGCTCCCCCGAAGGACGTCCCATACGATGGCAGCGTCTGATGTCACCCCCAGAAATTGGTATTGCCAGATGGTTTTGCACAACCTTAGCGACAAGTTCTGATGTTTCCTCCTTCCGCTCCTCGGGGATTCCATGCAGCAGCAGCATTTTTCGACGCGCTCTCATCTCCATGCTATCCACTGTATGCGAGATCACATCAATTTGGTGCTGGATGTTGCCCAACATATCCATGACAAATGTTTTGAATAAAGCAAACTCTGATGTAAGACCTCCCACAGAAGTTGAGGCTTGAGACTTCGGCAACTCTCCCTCGAAATCAGCCATGCGTTTCAAGAAGAACTCTTTCAAATCATGCATAGATTTCTGCACTGAGTCAACCATGTTGCTGTCAGCTTAGCAAATAGTGTGTGGAGAATGTGATTAACACTTCACTGGCAGGTATGGACAATTATTAGTTAATTCCTATCATGTAAACTTTCTGAACTGTGATTATATTTATTTTATTAAGTGTTTATGCCACAACTACACACTTTTTTTTTTTTTAGTTGCAAAATACCGCCACCCCAATTCATTTCGAGGGTGTCGTAAGAGGTGACCAGGGGAACACTTTCTCAAAACGATCCATTGCGTAGAGAAGAAATGAAACCTGGTTGTCAGTAAAATGACAATCGTTAAGCCAAGTTGAAGGCCTTATGGGCGGCTTGAAAACAACTGCGGGTCGTCACGACCTGCACCGGACCATTTCAACACGGCAATAGGATCACCAACTTACGAAGTAGGGCATAAAACTATGAGGTGAAATGTGGGTGTATACTGTGCCACTGCCTGCCCCTTCGGGAATGGGGGCATAACTATATGTATGTATATAAAGATTTTCTAAAAATATTTATAGGGAAAAGTAGGGTGGGGGGTAGAAACAAGTCAGGGTTGCGAAACATCCGAGAGTGGACCGGAATATCTGCAGCGGCTGAACCGTTCCGATGAGCGAGATACCGAGAGGGCTCCACCATGCTGATCGCCAACCTTCACTAGTTGGAGAGGCACCCTAAGAAGAAGACAATATTTAAAACTTGAAATGTGTATTACTTGATACTCGGGGTGCCAGGCCAACTCGTAAATAATCCAGCTCAACGCCGAACCAGATGTGTCGAAGCCTCCAATAAGCAATATTGATGCTTGAGCAAGAAGAAAATCTTCACTAAATTCTAAAAGAAACAAAATTTGTAAAAATTCAAATTAAGCCCTTGGGATATATCATTAAGCGGGGGCGTCATTTTGGCTAGCTAAGAGTCTATTTTGTCTGATTTTGGTCGTTCAGAGCAGTGACGTGTTGCCCCATGACAACATTCTGTTATGTTTGTTGTATAAAGTGATAAGATTTGGCACACTATTCCTTCTTTTACATGTACCTACACTTCTGTGGATCATCCAGATCGACAGCTAGTTCATTTATATGACTTATCAACTTTTAATTAAGTATACTTATGGGGAACACCCAAAAATTCCGAAATAAGTTTTTACGAATTTCAATATTCCGATGTTCAAAATTCCGAAGATTATAATTCCTAAGAAACAAAGCTCCGAATATTCAAAAGGACGACATTCATTTAGCCGAAAGTCATAAGTACGAATTTTTATTTTTCCTATTTTCATTAGTACGAATAATCAAGGCTAAGGCCGGAGCTCTGCTCCGCTTCGCTTTCGCCTTAGCCTTCTAACCTAACCTATCCGTGTCGAGGTGTTAACCATAATAAGTGAATGGTTAACACCCCGACTCAGCGTACCCCGACTACTACCGACGACTACTTTTTTTTGTTTTGTCGTTTGCCTTCCACTCACTTTGAAATAATATTTTCGGTAGTTAGACTTGACTATACTTTATTAAAAAAACGGGTGGAATCGGGAACATAAATAATCGTTTTTAATGATAAGTTTTCGGGTTAAAACAGGAACGGGTGGAAACGACATTCACCCTTCGTATTTATGATATTTCGGATTTTTGATAATCGGAGTTCGTATTTATAATATGGCGGATTTTTAATGATTCGGAATTCAACGGATCGGTTTCTTGAAATTCGGCATTCTGACAGTCGGAATTGTAAACATTCGGAATTTTAAAATTATGACTTTTAATAAAAAGGATTTATGAAACATCGGATTTTTGACTTTCGGGATTTCGAATCATTCGGACTTATGAAATTCGGAATTATGAAACTCGTGATTGTGACTTTCGGAAATAAGTTTTTCGTATTAATGTAGTGTACCCATATTTATGACCACAATGACCTCTTCTTACAAGTGTAAAGTTTTATTTTTACCTTCGTCTTCATCAGCTGCTTCCTCTTTAATTTTGAGTAGGGCATCTAGAAGATCCCGAGGTTCTTCAACCCTTTTGTTATAACCTCCTCTTTGATCGATGACGTACCTTAAAAGCACTCGAAACTGCTCCACTGCTTTGACAGGGAACATTTTGAATCTGTGGATAACATGTCCTAATTGATGATCATAATTTTAAAAATGTAGTGTTCATTGGTCATGAATAAGTACCTGAATATATCTACAATATCTGGAAAGAAGAATATGCTAGTCCAACTTAGTCCCCTGAAGAGGCTAAAGTACGAGAATTGTCTGGAAATAGTCCTCAGAACACCGTCGCCCGTCTTTGCACTTTCACTAATAATGCCGAATGCTGATTCTCCAATGACATCAGTAGTAAAGTCTGCACACAAACTCTACAAAATAAATATATATAAAATCAATGCCGAGTGGTATTCCCAGAGTGCTCTCATACCTGCGCACTGGAAGAGCTCTGGGCATTTAGAGATGACTTACGTGAACATCAAATGGCGGCATATAGGTTAAAATTATAATTTCTTTAGTTGTCGTTCGATATCACGAAAAAATAATTAGGTATATTTGATGAACATTACAAAAGAATTAGACACAGATCACGGTTACTGTTGCACTGCAGCAACTAAAACGTGTTCGATCGAAGGATCGTTCTTTTGAACATGTTATAAAATGGTTCCTATTATTACAGTCACACCACTTACCCTGAGATTACATTGATGATTATTGGCGGTTTCCATCCTTATGCGATGTACAAGATCATTACATTTAATTTGCGTTATTTTGCTGAGGTGTCGAAATTTTGCAGATGTGAACATTGCTGTTATACGGCGTCTTATGAACGTCCATTTGGGATCCTAGAATTTAAAAACAGATATTGTTGTGTGTTCAAACGTAAGTTTAAATTATAATAAAGTCTTCTTTGAGGCTTTAAACACTTAAGGTGTCGGTGGTAATTAGTATTATAAAGTTAAGGACTCTCATGAAGAGCTGTTCAATTCAATGTGCGACTTGTCTTGCATTTTGTCTCTACACTAACATTCTCCTACACTTACTTTCAAATAAAAGTGTTTTACGTATAAATTAACAATACAGGCAAACTATAAAACCCTCGCCAAATCATTTCCCAGTAGTCAGGAATCACGCTACAGCTATACATAGGTGAATCTAGTCAGTGCCAAATCTTTCACAGCGTGACGCATGTAATATCTAGTAGGTACTAGCGGATATCACGCGGTTTTACCCGTGTAGTTCAATTCTCATACCAGGAATACGGGGAATAAATATACCCTATTTGACTCGGGGATAGTGTAGCGTCCCAACAGTGAAAGAATTTTTCAAATCGGTTCAGTAGTTTCGGACCATTATTTAATGCAAACAACAAACAAATAATCAAATCTTTCCACTTTATAATATTAGTGTCACCAAACTGAATAAAAATCATTGAGCCTGTTTTTCTCCAATGGCAAGAACTTAACTATTAAACACTTTACTTACATTAAGAGTCGTGATGTTTGATGAGGCCAAGGAATCCTTTTTACCAGCTTGAGCAAATCTATTTCTGAAGTTATCAGAATCTTTAACCAATATTCTTCTGGTTATTTCCGGACAGTTGACCACTAAGCCAGGTCGCCAGAACAACCATATGCCAATGTAAGGAGACTTGAAGTCATTATACTTTTGCCTCAGCCAGTAAATCTGGGAAGCGAATCCCATATTAGGTACAATATAATGTAAAATACGCCGTGACAATCCATTTATAATTAGTGTTTGCTCGAAAATGTCTCGATTTCAATTCCTCGAGGTTACCAAGGAGTACTGAAGGAGTCCTCTGAACGACGACTCATATAAAGTTTACAACAAGTACCTATTTCCTTCCCTGAGTAATCCTTACGGTAGCTCTGGGCAAGTGAAATAAATGAGATTGACAATATTAGTGTCTCAACATTATTAATGAACAAATCTAGCAGGTGACGGTTCAAGTACCTAACTGATAATTTTGTTACATTGATTTAACAAAATTTAATTCCATAAATCATGATAAAAAGTAAATATTCAATGTTATTATTACTTTTTCAAGAATTTGAAAAGCGCCTTGTGGAGTCGACTGGTGCCCAAGGGCTGGCAGTTTCCTCGCTCAGCGAATAGGTATTGCTTTTCAAAGGGGGAACGCTGCTAGTCTTTTGGGCACAATGCCACGGGGGCCTTATTTAAGTTAATTTAGATAGTAATAATGTAAATATATACATATGTAAATGTATTATATGTTATTATTTAGGTACTTACAGGGTTTTCTTTCTGCAGGAACGTCAAATTCCCCACAATAGGATTAGGGGGATCGTACGGCACCCCTCTGTCTTTCCAATACCTCTTGACTTTGCTCCATCGAATATACATCAAGAGTATTCCGATACATAACAATATCGTTATGATATTTAAGAACATTTTCACGCCTAGCAACACCAAAAAGCAAGAAGAAACCAAGTAGTAGGTGTCCATTGTAGTGCTATCGAAAGTTGTAAGCCTTGCTCCGTTTGAACTCTGTAGTCCTTTGCTAGTGAATGCAACTGCCCTCGCCGAGGACTTGGAACAAATATTTATTCAATTTGATCCCCAAGTGTTGTCTGTTATCTACGTACCTATGTAATTTAAAATATCTAAGTGGGTTTATTTACTTATTCAGGGTAACGAACGCCAGTAAAATAACAACCTGATTAATCCAAAAAAAACTGATTTTACTTTGAATGTTCCGCAGGGTTCAATACTAGAACAACCTTTATTTCTCATTTATAATCATGGTTTACCGTATTACCTATATAGAGGATAAGATAAAAATACGATTGTTTTTAAAACTGATGTTACCTCGGCCTAGGATGTACAAAGTTCAAAAACTTAGTTTGCAACCAATTAATAACTGAAGCCAAGTATTATTGTCTAAACATTTCTTGTAATATGTAAATAAGCATAGAGAACAGGTGACTACTTAAAGATAAAAGCGTCTGGCTGGAGCATCGCGCAGACCGCTCCCAAATTTATATAAATGTGTCATAATTTTTTACTGTTTTTGACACGGGACCAATGTACATTCGTTCATATACACGTACATACCACTGGGGGTATTACAGAGATAAAGACGATTTCCGATGATCACGGAGTCACAAGGAAGTGGTGATTCCCAATGACACCATTGGAGGGGAGGTATCACTTGGGAGTGTTACGATTTAGGCAAGCTTTGATGGTTATGTGTTTAAGATGCTCCGATTGCCGACGACCGAGGAAACTTCACCTCCTTATGTGTGGCCTACCGCTAGTACAAGTTTGACAAATTAAGTTAATCTAATTATCTACCTCACTCGACTTGTGCAGTAATATCTCCCTGCTTACTTATTTCATACTGGTGATCGATGTATCTAATACGTTTATGTGTGTGAATGTGTACGTTCTTTTTATCCTTTTTTTTAACGTGAGAAAAATCCGTTGCGGATGCTATGCCGGACCCGTACGGACTAGAAGCCCCACATTCCCTACCTAATGCCATAACGGTTGGCAGGCCCGGGTAAGGTGTGCTTCAAGCTGTAATTCTCATAATTGAAATCTAATGAAATCGAATTTTGACAACGCTAAAAAATAGTCATAATAGTGATACATGTAAAAAAAATAGTTGCATTATAGTTTCAGCGTTATAGCTAGAGGTTAGTGAGGCTCCGAAACTACATAACCGATATCAAAAATTCTTTCACCAGGGAAGTTACACTCTTCCCGGTAAACATAGGCAATATATTATTCCCGTATCCCCACGGGAACGGGAGCTACGCGAGGTAAACTGCGCGACGTTCTCTAGTATCATTTGAAGTTACAAATTTTGTACGCGACTGTACATCCATAGAAATAAAAACTTTTAATTTTCAAATTAAATCAGCTCAAATTTATTATCGCTTCATACGACTATTTCATGACTATTTTTTGGCACAAACTTTAAACCGAAAATCGCAGGCATTCCGGAGAAATTTGAAGTTTTCAAATGTTCAAGCCATAATCCTCATTAGGGTCATATCTCTGGAACCTTTTATGGACTATTTCTGAGATTTAGCAGGTCGTTTCGACTATTTCATGACAATTTTTGGCACCTAAACCAATTCGATAGACTTTACCGTTTGCTTGCACCAGAGATGAGGATTACAGCTTGACGTTCAAGCCATAATCTATAGCAATAACGCCAAAACTATAATGCAACAATTTTTTTTACATGTATGACTATTTATGACTATTTCATGTCCAAATTCGATTTCTTTGAGATTTCAAATATGAAGATTACAGCTTGAAGCACACCGGGTAAGACCTCGGAAGGATATCTCGAGGATTCTTCTTGACCCGTACAAGGTTGAATACTTTGATCTAATCAACTAGTTTGTCTTTTCGAAGGTTGGACAGATGTCAATGTATGAAATGAGGTATTCTCATTGTAAACTATTTTACTTCCGTGTAAAGAAAACGACGACAGAAGACAGGTACATACATACATACATACATACATATGGTCACGCCTTTATCCCCGAAGGGGTAGGCAGAGGCATATTATATGCCCACATTTCACCTTTGTATAATTTGTCCCACGTAATAGGTGGTGAGCCGTATTGCCGTGTTTAAATGGACAGGCGCAGGTTGTGACAGCCTGCTGTTGAAATAAAGCCTTCAACTTAGCTTAACGACTGCCATTTTACTGGCAACCGGGACCAACGGCTTAACGTGCCTTCCAAAGCACGGAAACGCTCAAATAAATGTCACAAAGTGATCACATGGATGGTCACCATCCATGGACCGGCCATAGTGAAAGTTGCTTACTGCAGTGATCGTTTACAGAACACTGAGACCGCGGGGCCACGAGCGCTTCCAGAAGACAGGTGACGGTTGTAATTTCAGCGCTGCAATCGCTGACCATGCACAGAGTCAAGGCGAAGGTGAGCGAAGTTTTCAAGGCATTACAAGCAGAGCTAGACAATAATTTTGGGGCAGATTTGTATACGAAAAAGCCAATCCTGCTTATTCATGGGCGAACGACTATCATCTCAATCCTCACTCTGCCATATTGTTATTTTTTTTACTTTATTTTATGTCTTATTAGTACATTGTCATATTAACAATTTTAATAGGTACTTGTACAAGTACCTATTAAAATTGTTAATATGACAATGTACTAATAAGACATAAAATAAAGTAAAAATGTAATCGGATAATGCTATTAGAGAGAAAGTGAGAACACCAATCTGAAAAATGTCATTGCACCTTTTAAATTGTAAACATAAGGTAATGTTATTTTTCAAGAAATAAGTCTTTATAGGTACTGAACACAGATTAGTTCTTTTTTCTTATTTATAAACACTATGATAAAGTTTGAGATAGGTACCTACGTCATGTGACATCAAAAGGTATAAAATATCAAATATCTACTAAACCGAATGTTAATTTGCAAGTGCAAAATATACCGATTCCTGTCTTGAATTTTCACTAAACATTGGAACTGATCACTTTGTTAGGTCACTACGCAGGAATTGTCACTGTGGTTGAATGACACAAGATGTGGATAATAAACTACCTTCTGGAGATAGTTGCCTTGAATGATCCCGGGTCTAGGATCTTGTTTTACCGCCCGGCGGTGTTCTGGTGAATTAGACAGACCCCAGAACAGCTCCACAGGGGCAGATCGGCGTCACGGAGTTTAAGTGACTGTTCCCATTGCTATCGTGATCAGGTGCTGGGCAACCCTCACAGGAGCCAATGCCTCGCCAGCATGGGTAGTCCGTAAGCGGAGATCTCCTTGTAAAGAAAAAAGGTCACTACGCAGGACTACCGATATCACTGAATATACAAACACTAACATTATGTCATAATGTATGGTTTGTCCTGGTTTCAACTGAAAGGGTTAATACCTTTACATTACATTACATTGTGTATAAGTTCCCCATTCAGCTACGAGTACTAGGAACGGATGTATCACTTACTAAAAAGCACTTGGGGCGAACTTTTAGTACCGTCAAACGTCCTTTAGTATCCGCTGTAGGTACCACGTAAATGAAACACTTATTTTAACTGTCGAAAGAAGATCACTGAAAAACCCTGACAGTATTTGCAAAGTTTTCAAATCAACACTCTGTATAGAAAAATAAGGGATATAGAAGATAGGGCATTTATTTATATACTTTGTTATTTGTACTGAACAGGATAAATTGATGTATTATTTAATTAAGAATCAAAATGAAACCTCAAGTTACCGACTACACCAGATCGTGTCTTTCTTTTATTTAATTCATTTTAATAATTCTCATATAGTTATATATTTTTTTTAACTTCAAGGATTTTTAAATAATTTGAGCGCCTGCGTAATTTTTTATGAATTCTATTTTGCTGAATGTTGTGCAGATTTTTAATATTAAAATAATAGTAAGTTATCATCTAATTAAGAAGATGATGAAGATTTAAGCAACAACAAGTTATTCTGGTTGCCTGCTGTATAAAACAACAGAATTATAATTAGCAACGTGAGAAGGCATTTGCATCTAAAGTGTTACAACTATGTACCTATCAGATATAACATTGACTGAGTTTCTTAGACAGTTTATCTTGGTCTCATTGCATTTTATTTTCCAAATGTTTGAGTGATCCTCAAATGTTTGTTCCGAAGTTTGAGGAACTTTCAGAGTATCTATTTTCTTTTTTATACATTCTCATACAACGTCATCTAGTCCAAATTAAGCTCATAGTTTCAGTACTGAGTATGAGAGTATGAGGACCCCCAAAATTTACTGCTTTTTTTCTAGTTTTATGTAAAAATCTTAATGCAGTTCACAGAATACATCTACTTTACCAAGTTTCAATAGCATAGGTCTAATAGTTTTGGAGAAAAATGGCTGTGACATACGGACGGACAGACAGACAGACATGACGAATCTGTAAGGGTTCCGTTTTTTGCCATTCGGCTATGGAACCCTAAAAATTAAAATGAAATATCTCTATTTATTACATAGGTCACAAAGTAAGACTTACGAACGTCAAGATTTATGATTCTTCATTTACATTTACTGCCAGATTCGCAAGGACATTCAAATTCGGAGAGTTTCTTATGAAGAGAGAGAAGAAGACGAAGGAAAGCGATAACATAATATAAATAAGTAAAGTTTGAAATAACAATGATACAATGTAATTACATACATACATACATATGATCACGCCTTTATCCCCGAAGGGGTAGGCAGATGCATATTATATGCCCACATTTCACCTTTGTATAATTTGTCCCACGTAATAGGTGGTGAGCCGTATTGCCGTGTTTAAATGGACAGGCGCAGGTTGTGACTGCCTGCTGTTGAAATAAAGCCTTCAACTTAGCTTAACGACTGCCATTTTACTAACAACCGGGACCAACGGCTTAACGTGCCTTCCGAAGCACGGAAACGCTCAAATAAATGTCACAAAGTGATCACATGGATGGTCACCCATCCAAGGACCGGCCATAGTGAAAGTTGCTTACTGCAGTGATCGTTTACAGAACACTGAGTCCGCGGGGCCATCAAATCAGACTATGGTAGTCCACTGATAGACGTAGGCCGGTCTTCGAATTTTGGTCACAACAGACGCTCCTGATAATAATATTATATTATAATTATAAACTAATCACAATATTACAATATTATAGGGACTTGGTTCGCACCGTCCACTCCACACAAGAAGCGAAAAAAGTACGCCGCGATGGAATCGCGTTATCTGTTCGTACCTATAGCTGTCGATGCATGTTTTGTCTGGGAGCTAAGGCCTTGGTCTCGGAAATCGGCCGTAGACTAAAGGACAGGACTCATGACCCCCACAGCCGGTCATACCTTGTACAAAGGATAGCCATTGCTATCCAGCGCAGCAATGCTGCGAGTGTATTGGGCACCTTTGCGCCGTGTATGGTCGGTGGTGGATTGTTCAGTAGTAACTAATACCGGACCATGTTCCTCTCTCTAAGTGAACTGTGTGTTTTAGATTTTAATTAGGTATAATTATGTTTCGTTTTTTAATTTAAGACTTAACTTTTATTTTAATTGTAAGTAAGGCTTTATATGTTAAAAAAAATATTACATATCAAAAATATTTTTAATGAATTCTCGCACCACATTTGACCTTAACAAACTGTCGGTGTACCTGCAGCCTTCGTGATTGTTGTTTTACATTATATATATTGTTTCCGGGCAGTCGTAAGTGAATTAAAATTAGTGTTCTCGAGGAAGAAACTGCACTACCATCCTCTCGTCCAAGGGCATAAAGAACATCCCCTGGCTCTCTACCTTCACATCAATAGGCCTCGGCGTGTCAGGAGCAGACCGGATCTCAAAATTGTACACCAATGATGACAGGGCATGCCTCATAACACGAAAACCAAAACGCATGCCTGAAAAACATTAATTAAACTTGTATAATAGTATTATAGTTATCTTGATTAACATTGTATAATCGACTCATTAGTCTGAATAGTTTTAAATCAACTCAGGGTCAAAATATTAAGTACTAATGATGCTCGCGGCTCCAGCTATGAAGAAATCTGCTCCCGCATCATATTGGCACGAATTCCAGGGAAAAATGTATCCTTGTACTCATTTCAGCCACATCCGTTTAGCCGTTAGAGCGTGATTGAATAACAAACATCCTCACAAACCTTTACATTATCATTTTCAGGATAAAAAAAAATATACCAAGTTTCTACTGACCTATGCAAGTTCTTGGTCCTTCGCCAAAAGGCATATATGTAAAGGGAGTAATATCTTTCTCGTTTTCTGGCAAAAATCTATCAGGATTGAAGACCATAGGATCAGGAAAATATTGGGGATCCACTTGCATTGCCACACCATTAATGTAGACCGGTGTTCCCGCGGGGATGGTCAGGTTTTCGTCAATTTGATAGGCATTTAAAGCAACGCGATCTAACCAGCCCATTGGCGGAAAGAATCTTAAAGTTTCTGCAAAAAGGTAAAATAGATCGTTAGGGTAAAATAAAATTGATTATTATTTACCTAAAATCACACACATTGTCAATTTTCTTAGTAGGTGCATACATACACATGGTCACGCCTTTATCCCCGAAGGGGTAGGCAGAGGCATATTATATGCCCACATTTCACCTTTGTATAATTTGTCCCACGTAATAGGTGGTGAGCCGTATTGCCGTGTTTAAATGGACAGGCGCAGGTTGTGACTGCCTGCTGTTGAAATAAAGCATTCAACTTAGCTTAACGACTGCCATTTTACTGGCAACCGGGACCAACGGCTTAACGTGCCTTCCGAAACACGGAAACGCTCAAACAAATGTCACAAAGTGATCACATGGATGGTCACCCATCCATGGACCGGCCATAGTGAAAGTTGCTTACTGCAGTGATCGTTTACAGAACACTGAGTCCGCGGGGCCACGAGCGCTTCCTAGTAGGTAGTATAAAAAAATCAAACCTTTGATAACGCAGTCGAAATAGGTAAACTCGGAGAGGTTCGTGGGGTCGAATTCCCCTTTCATATTCTTCTGTTTGGTACTCATGATCTCTTCGTAAAGTCGTTGCTACAAAACATACAAGTCACATAAAATCGTAAGCAAAAACATGAAAATTTCGAAAGCAAACAGATCAGTTACTTGTGTCTCTGGATGCCAGGCCAGTTCATAGATAATCCAACTCATAGCAGCGGCAGTCGTATCAAAACCTCCGAGTAACAATATTGCTGCTTGAGCAAGTATGAAATCTTCATTCATTTCTATAACACAAGCAAAACAGTTTCTATTTCATTAAAACCTTAACACATAAGTAATTCAATTCCTAAGCAGGCCAACGATACGGAAATAGTAATTACGTATGAAATACATGTTGGAAAATGACGAATCCGAAAATGAAGAAGTGGCCAAGTTAGGAAGTGACAACTTTCGAAATGGAAAAGTTAGGATCCAAACAATTTAGGAAATAGAATGGAAAATTTGGAAATGATCTATTTAGAAAATAGACAATATTGACCGGAGGGAACAAAATATACTAGCACTAGCTGTGCGTCTGGCTTTGACCGGGATATACTTTGATAACTTTAATGTGCTATTTATCCCATCAAGGCTGTAATTTGAAAAAAAAAGAACTTACTAGACTTCAAGACTCAAGGTTCAATAATTTTGGCTGGGTGTTGGAAGTGTCCCAGCTGGCCGACAATTTTGTTAAATTGATTAGATAAACGGGTAGTTAAAGGAACGAAATTTTTGATTTCAATATTTATGTCCTAAATACCTCTTTGTAAACTACACATTTGGTGATTCCTCGGGCTGAAGAATAATGAGTCTGTTCGATGTCCAGTCAATTAAGTCTATGCGTGCCATCTTTACTGATTGTCCCTGTGCTTTATTTATTTTCAGGAAAATTCCAAATAATCCAGGAAACTTACGTCATTAAATTTGAAAAGATTGTCAGAGGGAAACAATGAAATATGTATAATATATAAATGTAAATAATAGCTGGAGGGTTAAGAGTGTTAATAAATTCTGTATGAGAGTTAACCTCTTCCTCTACCACACTTTGAAAGTGACAAAGATTCATACAGCCGTATAAACCCTTAAATGGTTGTAGCATTTATTTTCTATAGATGCAGTATTCAGGATGTGAAAGCAGCTTAATCGAGTTATCTTTTTTTAATCGGTTGTCAGTGGTGACATTTCTGCTGTCAGAATGACAGGATGTCATAAGTTCGAGGACGAATCGATTTCGCATTTAAAGGAACAGGTTTTGTTAAGATTTTTCGTGAAAGACGGGACTTTGACCGAGACCTGCTTTGGGGTAGTTGGAGGTCCTTTGGCTTATGCTCTGAGACTGTGCCGCGAATCAGTTTTTCGCTCAAGCGCGATTATTTGTTGCCTCGCATGGTCTAGCGGGCTGTGATTGGGTTGCTGCATTGCATCTTACTACATTTTACCCAGAAAACTGGTGAGTCACTTCTTCTTTTGCAAAGCGGGTCGATTGTCGTCTGTCGCGCAGCCAAGATCTTAATTTGTCGTTTCTTTCATGACAGGATTTTTTACTACGGGGAAAAGCGGCCCGTCCGCGGTTAGCAAAAACCACACCCAATGACACGTGGACTACATGAGCGAGGTGTTTTGAGAGGGACCAGCCGCCTCCACGTGGCATTCTCGGGCTGTGCTGTTCTCATCTTAACTCGGGGCCAGTAATTGTCACCCTATTACAGTGTAGTTAGCTGCTTACCCGTGTTACCTGCTCACGCGGCAGTGGTCTATTTAGTAGCATAAGTACCTAAGCACTGACTATACTTCTGTGTACCTGTGATATTTGTGTCTATCAGTGAATAAGCTCTCTGTGTGTCTCTGTGTATCTCTGTGTTATATAAATATATGTGTGTACACCCTGACTGTTTTCGTCAGAGCCCTGGCCTACCCTTGCACGCACACTGGAATCTCTGTAGTAAGGCGCCCTGGGAAAGAGTTCTCTGCATAGCTACCTCGCGCTAGTTGGTGAGTAACACTGATCATCACTGTGTTATAAATTGGCTCCCAACGTAGTGGCAAATCTCTGGGTCTACTCTGCGGTAGCCTCAGTCTAGTGTGTGTGCATAGGTGGTTACCTCTGGCGAAACCATCCTGGTGAATCGTCCGAGACGCTCCAGGACGTTAATTGGTGGTGCTAGCAGCTGAGCACAAAACCTTCCCTTTCGTCTTCTTCCAGCTTCCTACATCTTTGGCTGGAAAAGACACAAAATTCTAAATTCAAAAATTTAAAATAGCTGTGATTTTGGAAAAACTTTTTGATTTTATTTGGCATACCCACTTCTTTTCTTATTGTGTTTCTTTTCTTTGTTATGTTCCTTTTTATGGTGCACACATATATTTATTGTAATATTATATTAGCATAGATTAATATATTACATATATTATTCTATAGCTTCACCTCTGTGTTAACTTAGTGAATTTCACTCTGTGTAATTATAAATTTTTTTTTGAAGGTATGTTGATACCTTGTAATTTTAATTATTAACCTGAACTGTGTTATCAGAAAATTTAGAAACTTTTCTCTCTTAGTATACCCTTAATCTTTGTTAAATTCTAAAAGTCAATTTGAAACATAATTACCTAACTTAGTACACTTTGTTGTAACTCAATTTACATTTTTACTTTGTAATTGATCCCTATCTGTGCCATTTTATCTTTATAATTGTTGTAAGTAAATTTTTACATAATGGCACAGATGAAAAAATATATTAATTATTTAAGAAAGGATGAACTTGCTAACGAGCTGTCCCACATGGGTATTTCAGTGGAACCGGAAACGACAGTGTCTGGCCTTCGGAGTGAGCTAAGAACGGCACACCGACTCGTCCGTCGAGGTAGCATCAAAGCGAGTGCTCCGGTACCCGCTGATGCATCGGCTGAGCTCTCGACCTGCCTTCCGAAGGTCTCCGAGTTGGAGGAGGCTCTTCAGTCAGGTGAGTTTTTGGCCAATAATAATTCTCGTCTTAGGGTGTCTATCAGGGCCAACTACTTATTGAGTAGGTTAGCTCGTTGTGGTCTGGATTGCCCCGACCTGGTGGATATTCGTGGTAGGCTAGTGAAGATCATCGCTAGGGCTGAACCCAGTAGTGATTCTGAATCCGAAGGTTCGGATCATGATGGTGATGATCCTTCGGGTCGTGACCAGGTGGAATATACTTCACCAGTAGTGAGAGAGGACCGCTCGGTGCGAGCTAGTTCAAGTAGGAATAGTTCTACATGTAACATAGTGTATAAAGAACGTCCCCTTAACTTATGTTCATTTAACTTAAAATATGATGGTTCTACTTGTGTACGTGTGTTTTTAGAGAGATTAGAGGAACTTAGATGTGCTCGGGAGGTTACTAAGCCTAGACTCCTTATGGCTTTCTCCGACCTGTTGGATGGACCGGCTTTGTCTTGGTTCCGTACAAACAAAGCTAACTTCATCTCATATGAGGATCTTATTAGTGAGCTTAGAGATACCTTCGATATTCCTGATTATGATTACCGCCTCAGGAACGAGATAAGACAGCGTACACAAGCCCGCTCTGAGTCCTTGGTTAACTATATATGTACAATGCAAGCCATGTTCTCAAGGTTGTCATGTAAGATGCCCAGTGAGGAACAGCTGGACATTCTCATGCACAACATTAGACCTGACTACATGAAGGAACTGGCCTTGCATGATGTCAACTCTGTAGATGACTTGAGACGTTTGGGTAAGCGCTTGGAGCTTGCGCGTACTAGGGCAGACGCTTTCCATGAGCCTGCTCTTGACAAGTTTGAGATTACATCTGACTTACACCAGCTTAAGAACAAAGGTGTACAAAAGCCCGCTAAGCAGGTGTCTGCAGTGGAGACGCCGGTTACCCCCCACGATCGCAAATGCTTTCGTTGCGGCGGGGGCGGTCACACTGCATACAGCTGCACACAGTCAAGGGAGCTGGTGTGTTTCCGGTGTGGTCTCAAAGGAGTCAAGACCCCAGACTGCTCACACTGTACTAGCAAGTCAAAAAACGCGTAGGCCAGGGCCTTATTAGGAACTCTGTGCATCACTCTGTATCTGAGTCTGTTTCTGATAAGGTCCTGTTTCCTAAACGGGATAGTGACATTAGACCGTATCTAGTTGTTAAGGTTTTAAATTTAAATGTCTTAGGCCTTCTAGATTCCGGTGCCTCCTGCTCTATACTAGGTAAGGGAGCGCACCGCATCTTCTTGGAACTGGGTTTTGATCTTGTGAGTATCAATCCTACTTTTCGTATTACAACTGCAGACAGCACTCACTTGCAATGTCTGGGTTGTATCTCTTTGCCAATTGAGTACAATTCGGTTATCCGAGTTGTCAAGTTCTATGTTGTCCCAGGTATAACCACCTCCATGATATTTGGAGTGGATTTCTGGCAACAATTTAAGTTGAGTGATAAGTTAATTTTACAAAATATTAGTCTTGATAACTTTAGTGATAATAATCCTATAGAGTCTGTGTCCCTTAACGGTGGCCTCGAGGATTACAACAACTTGACTGCTAAACAAAGGTGTGTAATCAACGGGGTCATTGAGAAATTTGACTCATTGAACACTGATAAGGTGGGCTTAGGTCGGACCTCACTTGTACATCATGTCATTGACACTGGTGACAGCAAGCCGATAAAGCAGCGTTACTATCCGCTCTCTCCCCTTAAGCAGAAGGCCCTGGAAGCCGAGCTGGACCGAATGCTGGAGATGGGAGTAGTGTCCCCGTCTCAGTCCGCCTGGAACTCTCCAGTGGTCATGGTGGAGAAGGCGAACGGCGACCTCAGATTGTGCTTGGACTCTCGCAAGCTGAACTCTGTGTCAAAGAGTGACGCCTACCCCTTACCCTATATCAATCAAATCTTGGACCACCTTAATAATGCTAAGTATTTAACTTCTGTAGATTTGAGTGCGGCTTACTGGCAGATTCCATTCGACTCACCCCAGTCTGCTGAGAAGACTGCTTTTACGGTTCCCCGGAGAGGATTATTCCAATACAATTCGATGTGCTTCGGTCTTGTCGGAGCCAGTGCCACGATGCAACGCCTCATGGACCGTCTGTTTGGTCCCGAGTTCGACAACAAGGTATTTGCGTTTCAGGATGACATAGTCTGTGTGTCCAGCACCTTTGAGGAGCATGTAGAGCTCTTACATAGAGTCTATCAGCAACTCAAGGATGCTGGCCTAACTATTAACATGAAAAAATCCCATTTTTGTCGGAGTGAACTCAAATACCTGGGGTATTATGTGGACAAACATGGCTTACGGACAGACCCGGGTAAAGTTGAGGTTATCCTCAACTATCCCACCCCTTCTAACCCTAAGGAGGTTAAGAGATTTCTGGGAATGGCCGGCTGGTATCGTCGCTTTGTTAACAACTTCTCGAAGATTAGTAAACCTCTGTGCAAACTCACTTCTACGAACCTTAAGTTCGAATGGACCCCTGAGGCTGAACAGTCCTTTAACCTGCTAAAGTCAGCCTTGGTTTCTGCCCCTATATTAAAAATGCCTAACTTTGAGATGCCCTTCCGCATTCTTAGTGACGCGTCAGCTTACTCAGTTGCTGCTGTACTGACACAAACTCACGATGGTGTTGAGCACCCTATCGCCTACTGTAGCCGTTCTCTCAACAAGAACGAGGTGAACTACAGCACAACTGAGCGAGAACTTCTGGCTGTGATTTTCGCTTTGGAACAATTTCGACAGTACGTCGAAGGCCAAAAGTGTACGGTCGTCACGGATCATTCATCTCTTCTGTGGTTCCATAAACTAAAAAATCCCACGGGTCGTCTAGCACGTTGGAGTATGAGGCTCAGTCAATTCGACTTTGACATAGAGCATCGAAAAGGTAAAGACCACGTTGTACCTGATGCTCTGTCTCGTATCAAGATTGAGTCCCTCGATGCAGTACCCACTAAAGACCCGTGGTATGACCACACCATGAATAGTGTTCGGAAGAACCCGAGGAAGTCACCAAACTTTGACATTCGTGACAACCTTTTATATAGGTTAACTAAAAATAAATATTCTCTGACTTCAGACTTTGACTGGAAGCTGGTGGTACCTCAGGAGGATCGCTTGCCCCTGCTCTCTAAGTACCACGATGACACACTTAGTGCCCATGGTGGCGTATGGAAGACGCATAAAAGGTTAGCCCTAAATTATTACTGGCCCAAGATGTACGAGGACGTCAAAGAATATGTTGGGAATTGCGAAACATGCAAGCAGTACAAACCCGTAAATACGTCTCGTCCCGGCCTAATGGGTAGCCCGAAGCGGGTTTCGAAGCCATTCGAAGCTATCTCTGTCGATCTGCTTGGTCCCTTTCCCACTTCGAGCAATAGAAACGTACATCTGATCGTGGTCTCCGACTACTTTAGCAAATACGTCATGTTGTGCCCTGTTCGGGTTGCCACAGGCGCTGTAGTCGCGAGGTTCATAGAGAAGAGTGTGTTTCTCGTGCACGGAGTCTGCAAGACTATTTACATGGATAATGGCCCTCAGTTTGTGAGTAAGCCATTTAAAGATATGTTAGCTAAATACAATGTACCTAATATATATTATAACCCTAGGTATCATGCCCAAACTAATCAGGCGGAACGAGCTATTCGTAATGTTGTTCAAGCGATCTCATGCTATGTGAAGTCACAACACAAGTCATGGGATTCGTTCTTGGTTGAGATACAGTGCGCTTTAAACACTGCAGTTAACGAAGCAACTCGTTTCACCCCTTACTTCTTGGTACATGGTAGGGAATTTATTGGGGATGGAGTGTTATACAGGCAGACAGATATCGCGTGCCATCCTACTTCAGTCTCTGTAGACGATCCATCAGCCTTCGGTGTCAAGCTGAGAGAAATACAACGCATTTACGACCAGGTGAGGAAACATTTGAACGTTGCCCACCAGCGTAATGAAAAGTATTACAACCTCAGAAAAAGGCATGTAGAGCTGAAAGTGGGACAGATAGTTTACAAACGCACGTTCTACCTGTCCAACAAGGCCAAGAATTTTACTTCTAAGCTAGCCCCTAAGTTCCTTAAATGTGTGGTGACTGCTAAACGATCCCCTTTAGTATATAGGCTGTCAGATCTGGACGGTAAGGATCTTGGGGAGTACCATATCAAGGACATCCTGAAGTATCGGGAGGAGCAGTCTCCAATACCTAACGTAACTACATAGCACTGTTTCTCTAGTTTATTAAACCAGTGCTATGTGATCATTATGTAAGACTATTTTAATCTTTTGTTTGTATTTCTATATGTGTACGTGACTTTAAATTGTCACGTTGTAGTTTCTTCTATGCACCGCACCGAGCGTTTTTCTCTCATTCGCTTCTCGGTACTCTACAATATCCTGAGAGCTTGGGTAGTGTTAGGGTATCGGCAGTGAGTAAAGGGAGCATTCGTTTTCTATGAAGGGCATTAGACTCTAGTTACTTAGCCTAACCGGTACACGAGTCAGTGTCTAGTTAGGTACATAGGAGGATCTTTCTTTGGTATTGTAATGGTCGTAGTCAGCTGGTGTTTGAAGGACCTAGCTGGTTGTCTTTGTTTATTAGTCAGTACTTTTCTGTTTTCTTTATTGTGTATTTCCAGCGTGTCATATCCGCAGGAAATACTATTAAAGGGGGGGTGGTTGTAGCATTTATTTTCTATAGATGCAGTATTCAGGATGTGAAAGCAGCTTAATCGAGTTATCTTTTTTTAATCGGTTGTCAGTGGTGACATTTCTGCTGTCAGAATGACAGGATGTCATAAGTTCGAGGACGAATCGATTTCGCATTTAAAGGAACAGGTTTTGTTAAGATTTTTCGTGAAAGACGGGACTTTGACCGAGACCTGCTTTGGGGTAGTTGGAGGTCCTTTGGCTTATGCTCTGAGACTGTGCCGCGAATCAGTTTTTCGCTCAAGCGCGATTATTTGTTGCCTAGCATGGTCTAGCGGGCTGTGATTGGGTTGCTGCATTGCATCTTACTACATTTTACCCAGAAAACTGGTGAGTCACTTCTTCTTTTGCAAAGCGGGTCGATTGTCGTCTGTCGCGCAGCCAAGATCTTAATTTGTCGTTTCTTTCATGACAGGGTTTTTTACTACGGGGAAAAGCGGCCCGTCCGCGGTTAGCAAAAACCACACCCAATGACACGTGGACTACATGAGCGAGGTGTTTTGAGAGGGACCAGCCGCCTCCACGTGGCATTCTCGGGCTGTGCTGTTCTCATCTTAACTCGGGGCCAGTAATTGTCACCCTATTACAGTGTAGTTAGCTGCTTACCCGTGTTACCTGCTCACGCGGCAGTGGTCTATTTAGTAGCATAAGTACCTAAGCACTGACTATACTTCTGTGTACCTGTGATATTTGTGTCTATCAGTGAATAAGCTCTCTGTGTGTCTCTGTGTATCTCTGTGTTATATAAATATATGTGTGTACACCCTACCTGACTGTTTTCGTCAGAGCCCTGGCCTACCCTTGCACGCACACTGGAATCTCTGTAGTAAGGCGCCCTGGGAAAGAGTTCTCTGCATAGCTACCTCGCGCTAGTTGGTGAGTAACACTGATCATCACTGTGTTATATGGTATCACCTTAATCTCAGAGAGTGCTTACCATTTAAGGGTAACTTACCACAAAAATTCAAATATCTAGGACTAAGGGTTACAGCTGGGACTTGATGGTGCGACCCCTATTTTACCAAAGACTTCTATATAAACTGAGGTAGACGCGCCGTACTCTAACAAACGAGATTTTAAAAGCAATCCTCAAATACGCACATTAATAAGACTACACTCACTTATAAATATTTTTTACGTAATTGTCACCACACACAATAGCAATATACGAATAGAAAAAGAGTAAAAGAGAAGGCGTATGGACTCCGATTGCAAGTCGAGCACCTACTCTCGAAGTTTTGACTCATTACAGTGCGAGCAACGCTGTTAATTAGCTCAGTTTATAGGTTTCAAAAATCGGTGCGTACGGCATGTCTACCTCAGTTTATATAGAAGTCTTTGTATTTTACACCCTTAGGGGTTGAACTTCCAAAAATTCTAAAACAGGCATACGAAACTTGACGTAGTTGTCTTTGAAAAAGAAGAAGTTCCCATTTAAACTTACATAACCTGTATTTACATTTTTATTGTCTATTGTTCTGTTTAAAAACACACGTGTATGTAAATTCATATTGTTAACTTTAAAGCTGATGAAATTCCATGCAACCGTTTATACCATATTTTGCCACCAGAATGGTGAAATTTCCAAAAAACCTAACCTAATATATAAGGGTAGCTTACCCTAAAAATTTCAAGGTTATAGATCTAAGGGTTTCGACTAGGCGTTGATAGATGAATAGTTACTAAAAGTTACCCTGTAATTTTATTAATATAGACATTGTTCGACTTCTCAACCATGTTCTCAACGCCAGTCAGTAGTTAAGTATGTAACATTTATTTTCTATATGTAGCAATGTCTGGTCTTAGGCTTGTCAATAATAATTGAGCGTGTGAGAGCGCCATGATCGATTCATTGTTTGTTTTGCTGTGGCAACAGCTCTCTCAAGGAAACGGACGTTAGTCTATGGGTTTTTTGTGCATGGACGCAGGAATTGCGCAGCAAACTGGTTATGAAAGGATTTTCTAGAGGATTCGATAATCTCTCCTGACCGTATTCGGCCACAGCGATTGACCACTAACTAATGAGAGCCTCGCTGATGTGCTCTCAGGTGACTGACATAGCCAATCTTTGAAGCACATGCACGACCACATGTGCTACAGGTCAGCACCCCTCCGACGTAATTATAATGAATGGCCTCGGGTGGACGGGCCTTGAGCTCGTCACGTTTAGCATCGAGCTCCTCTCTTCGTCTCGTCTCGAAATCGAACACCTTGGTGTGTACGATGCGTCTCCACTTTGGTCGGTCCACTGCCATTGCCTCCCACTGTGTCGGATCTAGATCACATCGTTTCATATGTCTCTTTAGCACATCTTTGTACCGCAGGAGTTGGCCACCCTGTTTGCGCTTGCCATCTTGCAATTCAGAATAAAAGATGCGCTTCGTCACTCTGTGTTCAGACATTCGGGAGATATGACCGCACCACTGCAGCTGCCGTCTCATAAGATAGGCCTCGATTCCATCAACATTTGCCCTTCGTAGAACTTCCGTGTTACGAACACGGTCCGACCAGCTTATGTTCATTATGTCGCGAAGGCATTTGAGGTGAAATCTATCCAATGTACGTATATGCTTGCGATACAGGCACCACGTTTCAGACGCATACAGCAGGCTCGGCAGAACGATAGCTATGCACACGGCTACCTTCGTTGAAAGCTTTATGTCATGTGAACAGAACACCTTTGAACGAAGCCTGCCAAAGGCAGCAGCAGCTGCTCCAATTCTGCTGTTGACTTCGCTGTCTAGATGGCACCTTGATGTAATGGTGCTGCCCAAATATCTGAACTGGTCTACTCGCTTAAGTGAGACGTCTCCAAGTTTTATGTCAGCTGAGGCACTACTCGATGTTTGGGCCATCACTTCGGTCTTTTTAACATTTATTTTAAGGCCGAATCTGTGACATGACTCATCAAGTTTCGACATAAGCGTTTGTAGACCCTCTGGGGATTCCGCCACAAAACACAAATCGTCCGCATACATCATCTCAGTGATCGTCTCGAGACTCACCTTGGTGTGAGCTTTTAGTCTCTTTAAATTGAAGACACCACTACCGTCCATACGGAAACGAATACGAATGCCTTCGGACAGCCCTCGTAGAGCCTCCTTAACTACAACTGCAAAGTACAAGGCGAATAGAGTCGGGGCGAGCACGCAGCCTTGTTTTACACCACAACTCACTGTAAAGAACTCAGAATCTTCGCCTTGCACATTGACACAACATAACATGTCATCATGCAGGAGTCGGATCATCCTAATAAATTTGTCCGTGCATCCCAGTTTCGCTAGCACCACCCATAAAGCTTCTTGAGGCACACTGTCGAAAGCCTTTTCAAGGTCTACAAAACATGCGTACAGTATTTGATTCTGCTCTCGACTCTTTTCTTGAAGCTGGCGAATAGAGAAGATAGCCTCACTTGTACCTCGGTTTGATCTGAAGCCAAATTGAATTGTCTCCAATCTTGTGCAGCTGAATTATCTCCAACGCTAACACGCCTGTATCACCTTTCCTATTCCTCGGGAGAAGTGCCGGAGGCTTGGAAGGAGGCGAACGTCCAGCCGATCCCCAAGAAAGGGGATCGGTCGGATCCGGCCAACTATCGACCCATAGCCGTAACCACCGTCATCTGCAAGGTGTTCGAGCTAATCATCAACAAACAGCTCATGCGCTATCTGGAGGATCACTCGTTAATTAACGATCGCCAATATGGCTTTAGGCCGAAACGATCAACGGGTGACCTCCTAGCGTACGTAACGCACACCTGGGGTGAGGCTATGGAGAGGCACGGCGAATCTCTGGCTATTGGCCTAGACATCGCTAAAGCCTTTGATAGGGTATGGCATGCGTCGCTTCTTTCCAAGCTGCCGGCATATGGTTTATCGCCTCAGTTATGCCGCTGGTTGGCCAGCTTCCTGCACGGGCGACGTATGCGGGTCCTCTGTGATGGTCAGGCTTCCTGCTTTTTGCAGGTAAATGCCGGGGTACCACAGGGATCGGTATTGTCTCCAACTCTCTTTCTTCTGCATATCAATGACATGCTGTCCATTGGGTGCATTCATTGTTATGCGGATGACAGTACTCTGCATGGGAGCTATTCTGGCCGCCCAGCGGAGGGGCGTTGTGACGTGGACGAAAAGAGACGGCAACTCGTGGCGGATCTCGATCGGGACCTGGGTCGCATTGCCCAATGGGGTTCAGACAACCTGGTCGAGTTCAATGCCAGAAAAACGCAGGCGTGTGCGTTTACAGCTAAGAAGTCCCCATTCCTACCCCTACCCTCTCTTCAGAACATTACGGTTCCACTAAAGGACAACCTGGAGATTCTCGGTATAGACGTCCGGCGTGAGCTCAATCACAAAAACTACATAGAGAGTTGTATTGGGCTGGCCTCGCGGAAACTCGGACTCCTAAATAAGGTGAGACGGTACTTCACGCCACATCAGAGATGTTTGCTGTACAAGACGCAGATTCGTCCCTGCGTCGAGTACTGTTCTCACCTCTGGGATGACTCCGCGAGGTACTTGTTGGACGCACTTGACGCTATACAGAGACGTGCTGTCCGAATAATTGGTTGTCCTGAGGTGACGGGAGGCCTCGAACCGTTGGCGCAGCGAAGAACCGTAGCGTCCTTGGCTGCCTTCTACCGAATGTATCACGGCGAATGTTCTGAAGAGCTCTTCAATCTGATCCCACCATCACCTTTCCGATCCCGAACAACGCGTGCCGGGCAGAGATGCCACTCATACACAGTGGAGAGAATCTTCGCCAGAACCGAGCGTTTCAAAAGATCGTTCCTCTGTCGAACTATAAAAACTTGGAACGACCTGCCCGCACACGTGTTTCCCTCATCTTACAACCCCGGGTTCTTTAAGAGGAGCGTGAAGAGGCAAATCACAGGGCCGCCAACTTGAGGACTGCTGTAAGAAGTGGCCCCCAATCGCAAGATGCGCCACGGCTATCCATCGTGGCGACGTCAATTTGGCGACCTGAATATAAAAAAAAAAAAAAAAAAATTGAGTTTCCGGTAGTATGTCTTCAGACAAGGGCAGCAAACGGTTCAGTAATATACGAGCAAAGACCTTTCCCGGAGAAGTCAATAAAGAAATGCCTCTGTAGGAATTACAATCAGATCTGTCGCCTTTGTTCTTGTACAAGGAACAGATACGTGAGACCCGAAAGTCATGGGGTACTCGTTCCTGATCCCACATTTGTACGAATAACTTCCAGACAGTTTCATGTAAGTCGTCGCCCCCATACTTGAGCAATTCACCAGGAAAATTGTCAATGCCAACCGCTTTCTTATTTTGCTGTTGTTGAATAGCGACAACAACCTCACGCAGGGTCAGTGGCTCGTCTAGCTTGTTGTACTTAGGAAGTGATTCCATCAAGCTAATGTGTGCAATATCCGCAGCTCGATCCACATTGAGCAAGGTGTTAAAATGATCTGCCCATCTGCTGAGTACATCTACTTTGCTGGTTAACAACTGGGTGCCGTCGTGATTTTTAACGGGCACTTTATTACGAATTGCAGTACCAACAACTTTACGAATCTCATTATAAAAAAACACCCAGTTGTTTGGTATCAGCAAGCCACTGCATGCGCTCAGCTTTGTCGTGCCACCATTTATCCTTTATACCTCGCATATATTTCCGCAGTTCTGCTCCACTACGCTTGACTTCCTCCGCCTGGTGGTCGTCACGATGCTGGCGTAGGAGAGAACGGTGTTTTTGCATGGCTTTGCTCAAATTTTCATCATTGTCATCAAACCAATCCTCGTGTCTACCAGATTTAATACCCAGTATCTGCGAGGAGGCGGTGACAATATTGGACGAAAGCGATTGCCAATTATCCACAACATTGCCATTCTCAACCTCTACCGCATGGAGTGCACCACTAATTTCCTGAGGGTATAAATAGCCCTGCTATGAAGTTCAAAGCCTCTTTTACCATCCTCTAAGCAGCAGTGAATTTTGAAATAACTCTGAGTAGCACACCTCAATTTTTCTTTAGAGGTTATAAGTTGGAACCTGAGGACTTATTAAGGAGATTAGCCTGGGTTTCACCTATTCTCCTCAGAAAGATTTAAACTCTGTGATAACCTATACCCAGATTCTGGGTTTTTTTAGTACGGCGAAAAATCGAACAGCCACACTTGTAATACACCCAATAACACGTGGACTACACGAGCGAGGTGACTTAAGAGGAACCTGCAGTCTTCATACACCTGGCATTACCATCAGCCACTGCCACTCTCAGCTCACACTGCAGGCCAGTACTTGTCAGCATACTATACGTGTAGTCTAGCCGCCTAAGTTACTTCCTCACGCTGAATTAGTGTAGTGCTGTACTATTAGTACCTAAACCCGTAATATTCTTATGTATGTCTGTGCTTTCTGTATCTATGTAATCTCATTGTCTCTGTACTGTACTGTGTACTAAATATATGTGTGTACACCCTATTGGCTGTTTTCGTCGGAGCCCTGGCCTCCCTTGCGCACCCACTAGAAACTCTGTAACAAGGCGCCCTGGGAAAGAGTTATCTGCATAGCTTCCTCGCGCTAGTTGGTGAGTAACATCATTGTGTTATAAGTATACTTATAGAATTCGGGAGTTCACGCGAAATGCATTTACTTACATTTTCAGACCGACATTTCGAGCACGTTGCAGCGCCTGTGGTCACCGAAATTGTATTGTTTTTTTTTATTTCAATGGATTCACGCGTGAAACCATTGAAATAAAAAAACACAAAAATTTCAATAGCGGAGGGTAGTTCGACAAGAAGCTACTTCATGGTTTTCGTCGATCCTCGCCTCAGTCCAACCGCGACCACGGGCGCTGCAACGTGCTCGAAACGCCGGTCTGAAAATGTAAGTAATAATGATTTCGCGTGAAGTCTCGAGTTCTATAAGTATACGTGTAAAAAACCGCGATAGTTTAAAAATAACAGCTCGTAGTTAAGTATGGCATCACCACTGTCCATCCATCACAATAACTTTATGGTTCAACTAGATACATTTGCAACAATTAAAAACAAACGTATTCTACTTAACATACCTACCTAAGTAACTTTGTTCTGGTTTTACAATGCTAAGATCACAAAAATAGTAGGTACTACCCGTTCGCTCTAACTTTGCCGCTGGCGTAGAGGCGTATACCCGAATTGTTAATTAAACGAAGTAAATTGACAGTAGCTAATGTGACGTTGTCATAGAAAATAAGCAACATTGTATGAGAAGTGACATTAGTTGCTGTCAATTTAGTGCGCCTTCACACTAGCGACTTTCCAGCGTAGGCGTACTATGGACGTATGCGCGGCGGATACGCGACGTATACACGACGCATACGCCGCGTTACTGGGGGATCGTGTACAATCCTGTTCACAAGCGACTTATCCTCGGCATGGAAATTAAGAGTATATTTGACTTAATAAATATTGAGCAAGATGTTAATTGACGAAGCAATTAAAATGCGAAATATAAATTTGCTAAAGATTCTTTTAGAAAATGAAACTATGCGATAAGTTTTTTGGGGAGTGAAAATTGACGAAACAAATTCTGCCAAACGGCAGGATCCCGGTTATTTTATATGCTGAGTGGGAATTCAAATATCATGATATTCGTAGCCAGCATACTTATAAACCCATAAAACGATACCCATCATGAAATTTCGTAATTACAGCGCGGCGGCCATACTGAATTTCAAAATCGTCATAAAAAAGGGCCTTTCGGACTGTTGGTTCCACTGCTAAGTTCCACTAAGGGTCCAACAGGATTTTCAAATATTCATGGACCCATTTAGGTAGTGGAACGAACAATGCATGTTTTATCCTTGATTTTTTGGGACGAGTGACCCCACTAACCATATTTGACGTAAACCTCTGTGATTTAAAATGACGTTAAAAATAATTTCTGGTAATGTCAAGTGGCTTTTGATGCTTTTTATGACTTGTACTATGAATAAGAATAGTGTTCCGTACTTATTATTAACTTTGTTTTTCATGTTCTATATGCGTTAAATGAAGAACGATAAAACAAAAGAGGATCGGCAAAACAAATGAAGATCGACAAACAAATGAAGATAAAAAAAACTAATGAAGATCGGCGAAACAAATGAAGATCAAACAAACAAATGATGGTTGGATAAACAAATCAAGATCGAAAAAAAACATATAGCTATAAAACAAAGGACTATAAGCAAGTTGATGAGGTCAAAAATGGCTTGCAGCCATATTTTGGAATCTAGATGCTATTACCATTGAAAAAAATAGGTGCAAGCGAATCTCGACCTTCTCTAAAAATATGTTTTTAGGCATATATTGACATCACTGATCACGAATATATTAAAAATAAATAGATATTATGCATACATATTTAGAGAAGTGTCATTAAGGTCGAGATTTGCTTGCACCTATTTTTTTCAATGGCAATCACATCTAGAGTACAAAATATGGCTACATGCAAGTGTTTTTGATCTTATCAAATTGCTTATAGTCTTGTTTTATTGATCTTCATTTGTTTTGCCGATTGTCATTTGTTTATCCGACCGTCATTTGGTTTTTCGATCTTCATTTGTTTTGTTGATCTTCATTTGTTTTACTGATCCTCATTTGTTTTACCGATCTTCATTGGCTTTTTCGCTGTTTATTTGTTTTTCGCTGTTTATTTGTTTTGCCGATCTTCATTTGTTTTTTCGATCTTCATTTGTTTTGCCGATCTTCATTTGTTTTTTCGATCTTCATTTGTTTTACCGATCTTCGTTTTTTTTTCGATCTTCATTTGTTTTGCCGATCTTCATTTATTTTGTCGATCTTTTACATGATATAGGTATGTTATTGTTAATTGTACATTACAAGTATTGACAGCTATCATAGATATTCAATTTGAAGTGCATTTTATGTCCAGTATCTTTAACAGACCAAGGGGTACATAAGTATTTAAAAGTCCTTATAGCCCCACCATTATTATGTAGTGGGTCCATGAGTATTTGAAAATCCTGTTGGACCCCTTAGTGGAACTTAGCAGTGGAACCAACAGTTCGAAAAGTACAAACCACCGTACTCAGCATTCTAAAAACTCCTAAAACGATACCCATCATGAAATTTTGTAAATGCGTCGCGGCCATGTTGTTTCGTATTTATGTTAATTATTATGTAATTAATGAAAGAAATCGATATAAAAAAATAATAGCATAGGGTCCCGAGGCGCAGCCCGGAAAGTCTTTCCCGAACTACGAACAAAATATTATTCGCAGTTCGCACTAGTCTTCTTTTTTAAAAGTAAAGCCATCAATAGTGTTTCCTGGTCAGTATCAATTTGTTAACGATGATACCAAAACGCCAACGAAATTGTGTGACGCTAGCGCCGCGTATACGTCGCGTATACGTCGCGTCTACGCTGCGCATACGTCCATCGAACGCCGACGTTAGTGTGAAGGCGCTCTTACTTCGTCTAATTAAAAAATCGACTTTAGTATGGAGCCGAGCGGCAAAGTTAGAGCGAACGAGCAGTACAAATATCCTCGTAAATCTCTACTAATATCTAATGAATGTTTGGTTACCGTCACCCTCTGCAGTAGCTACTTGCTTCATCTTAATGAGGGCATCTAGGAGGTCCTTTGGATCGGTGATTTCTTTTTCGTACCCTCCTCTTTGCTTGATAACCGACCGACAGATAAGGCGCAGCCGTTCTACTGTAGGCTTAGGGAAAAATGAGAATCTGTCGAAAGATATAAAATGTTTAGCTTTAAATAACACACAACAAGGTAGGTTGTTTCTTCTTTAAAACTATTAGCTATGTTAAAATTTTTCTGTTTAGAAAAGGCAGGCAATCTACTCTTAAAAATTTCTTATTCCAATATGAGTTTTGAAATCTGATTGCGATCTGGTTGCGTGTGTAAGATATGCTTAAAATAAGTAAGATACTATAATTTTAATATAAAACGTGGTGAACCACTAGATTGATATTTTATTTGTTATATCTATATTTTGATAGTATTTTAATTTAATATTTATTGTAAAGTATTTAAGTATCGAATATAAAGATATTCGATACATAAATATCACTTCTACAATATTACGTAATATCCCCATCAATTGCGAAGACATAAAAATGTCTGCACTTACAGAGCAACCGCCATTATTGTTCGTCAAGTTGTCTTTTGAAGTAGGTACAGATATGGTTTAGTCGTTGACCATGTTATGTGATAATGAAGTTAGTTAAATATGCTACTGTATAATAACAATACGTTGTGATACGTATTACTTGGAATTTGTATTGCTGGGCAAGTCAGTTGTTTCACTGCCGCAGAACGGATTAACAAAAGACGTACCTAAGTTAAGTATCTCGTTATCTATTTGAAAAGAGTGTCTCGAGTTTACTTGTCAAATTCCTTCTCAAGGCTCTACTACGTGTTGGAATTTGGCATAAGAAGCGAATAAAGGATAAATTGATTTTAGCTGTGTATCTATCTTCACATTTGTGTTTGACTACCTACCATCATATTTTGTGTGATTCAGAAATATTTGTTTCAGAGTTTGGATCTATGTAGGAACTAAGTGTACTTACGTATTAAAATATACAGGGCATCCGACGGCTATGCCACATGGAGGGAAAGTACCTTAAATATTGTAGATGGAACATTTTACTGAAAGAAGACATTATTTTAATTTAAAAAACAATTTAAACTGCATTCATAGATTTTTAAATAATTACATGGTTGAGCCGGGAATCGAACCCGCTACACGAGAAAAATAATTACCCGATAGCTTTATCATACCGATCGAAAGGCTTCATCATAAGGCTTATTTTTTGCTAAGTAACATAATGTCAGAAATAAAAGGAAGACCATGAATTTTAACATTTGATGTGAAATTTTGTTTATAGCCGTGGAACACCCTATATTTTAGTACGTTTATCAGTTGTGTAGATCTATATAGCACAAGCTTTATAGCCCTGGTTCTGCTAGATGGCGTTGTATGAGACAGTCACACGATATTTATAATATTTGTTGTACAGCAAGTCTGTCTGCATTTTCACTTCTCATAGTGAAATCTCACACGTGCATGACACAGAATACAATTATACCTACAGCATAGAGGCGATTCTGATTTTGCATTTCTTACAAAATGCACGCTGTTATCACTGCTCTTATTAGGTGTCCTATCCATTTCGTATAAGGTGCAAAACAAAATTTCTGCTTTGTTGTGTATACGATCGCGCGCGGCAGCATGCAGCAACTCTATTATCTTTATCTACAGTTCCTGTCTTAAATTCCTTCAGCTCACCTAAATATGTCCACCAGTTCTGGGAAGAACCAAATGCTGGACCAACATAGTCCCCTGAACATAGTGAACGCCATGAATTCCTTCGTCACTTGCTTCATGGTACTGTCTCCAGTCTTCACGGATTCGCTCATGATGCCGAACGCAGACTCTCCTATTATGTCTGTGGTATAGTCCGCTAATAGTTTCTATGAATAGAAAAGTAAATTAAACTGAAGTCACCTAAAATATTTATAGAATGGAAAAATTTTTATTGTTCACCAATATAAAACAAACAGAAGTGAAAGATATTATAATTTTATAAATGTACAGAGGGCGGCCTTATCGCCAAAAAGCAATCTCTTAGAGGCAACCTTCGGATAAAAAAGACTGTTAAGAATCACAGGATATGGGTGGTCTTAGTGTATAGAGATTTCGGGCGCGATTTACTAATACACGTCATCAATTTATATTGATTTTTAAAAACTGATCTAATGTTCAAAATATCTAATACGCAATCAAATCAGCCTATATCGATCCACTGCTGGACGTAGGCCTCTCTGAATTTACGCCACCGTACGCGGTCCTGCGCCTTTCGCATCCATTCCCGTCGTCGTCGGTCTATCTGGCGGATGGACGTCCTACCCTACGTTTACCGAGTCCCGGTCTCCATTCTAGAAGTCGTTTGCTCCATCGGCCGTCGGTTCTTCTACAGATGTGTAGCTTGCTGAACGCTGCCCAGCCCAAACGGATCCTTCTAGCGATTTCCTTGTCCAGGTTGCCCTTGTCTAACGTGATAACATGCCTAAGATAGGTATACTCCGCACAACCTCAAGCCTCGATCCTTCGAAGTAGATTGGTCCCGGCGTGACGTGCTCATTGAGCATGACCTTGGTTTTCTCCAAGTTCATGCCGAGACCAACACGTCGAGACGCACCGTTTAGGCTATGTAACATTTCGCCCAACTGTTCCAGCGTCTCCGCCACTATGACATTGTCGTCGGCAAATCGAAGGTGCGAGCTGCGCACGCCGTTGATGTTCACGCCCCATGCTTCCCAGTCCAGCGTCTTGAACACGTCCTCCAGCGCATTGGTGAAGAGTTTCGGGGATATTACGTCACCTTGTCTTACACCTCTGCGCAGTTCGATGGGATTTGTTTTATGGTTTTCCAGCTAGATGGTCATGGTAGCGGTCACGTACAAACATCTGAACACCTCGACATAACGCCAATCGACCCGACACTGCTGCAGAGCGTCCAGGACTGCACAGGTTTCGACTGAGTTGAAGGCTCTCTCGTAGTCCACAAAAGCCAAACAGCTGCTGATTGTACTCGTTCGTCTTTTGTACAATCTGCCGAACAGTATGAATGTGATCTACAGTTCCGAAGCCTTTACGAAACCCGGCTTGCTCTTTCGGCTGAAACTCGTCGAGTTTTCCGGCGAGGCGGTTTGTGACTACTATCGAGCACAACTTGTAAACATGGCTCAGGAGTGAGATGGGTCTGTAATTCTTCAGCAAGATCTAGTCACTTTTTTTGAAAAACAGAGCCACCGCACTCCCGCTCCACACTTTAGGTGTTTGTCCTTGTTGGAGGACGGAATTAAATAGACTAGTCAGCTCTTTGAGAACTGGAGTCCCACCAGCTTTAAGAAGCTCAGTCGTAATTCCGTCCGTTCCAGGGGATCTATTGTTTTTTAGTTGCCTCGGGAACCGCCCTGACCTCGCCCTGGCCAATATCCGGAATGTCTTCCGTATAGTGGCGTGTTACTGGAGCTCTGCGGTCACAGTCGCTTGGTCCCGTTGGTCTTTTTGTCCGTGATGCATATAGGTATCTATAGAAGCTATCAACTTCCTCGAAAATCTCGAACCTCGGGGTCACAGTTTTTCTACCCGCTGTCTTCAATTTCGTCAGACGGTGTCTTCCGAGCTGTTGGGCAAAGACTTTAGTACCCCTATTCTGTTCGATCGCTGCCTCGACGATGTTGGTGTTATAACATCTGAGGTCGCGTCGTATCAGCTTTCGGATTTTGATGTTTAAATCTCTCTGGTCTGACAAAGACGTTTGCATAGATGGCGTTCCCCGTCTGATTCTCATGAGTTCGAGAATCTTGGGCGAAAGCTTGGAACACCTATTTTTGCTTTTTCCAGACAAAAACCTTGGGGGCACTTGTTGTAGCGTCCTGACCACAGTGTCGGCCTAATCGTGAACGTTGCCAGTGGATCCAACAGATCGAAACGATTTTGAAGCTCCGATTGAAACTTCTCGGCACCCAAAGCCATTTGCAGCGCAGAAGGTCGAAGAGTAGGCTTTATCATCCGGGCCCTTTCGGCGCGGAAGTCCAAATTTAGAGACGCTCTGACGAGTCGGTGATCACTTCCGGTATTAAACCTGTTGATCACTGAGACATCACTAAATACGAGTATACGCCTCCTGTCCGTCATGATGAAGTCTATCTCGTTCCTTGTGACCTTGTCGAGGCTTCACCTAGTCCACTTTCTATGGGGCTTCTTCTTAAAGAATGAGTTCATCAAGAAGAACCCCTAAGACTCAAGAAAGTTGACAAGCATTTGCCCCCGGGCATTCCTACGCCCCACACCAAAGGAGCCAATTTTCGTTTCGCCGCGTTCTTGTACTACCACTTCGGCATTGAAGTCCCCCACTACAACAATGTAGTGAGTCTTGGCAGTAGTGTGTAATGCTTTCGCTATGTCCTCGTACCGGGCTCAACTGCCTCTTCAGTGCTTTTCGAGGTCGGGGCATACACCTAAACCACCTTCAGGGAGTACCTGTTGGTGAGTTTCACGATTAAGTATGCTATCCGAGCCGACACACTGCTGACTTCCACATCGCTGTTGACTAGGTGCTTTTTCACCACAAAACCGACACCGCCCTCGGGAGAATGTCTTCCATCACCTTCCCTAAAGTAGAACAGGTCGCCCGACGCAAGGGTTAGCGTGCCCCCCTCACCCCTTTCTTCGGAATCAGCACAACCCCAGTATGTGCCAGTTTATGCGACCTAGTTCTACCTCGAGTTCGGTGAGCCGATGATGATCCAGCCGCAGAGTGGTCCCATTATAAGCGGCCAGGTTCAGTCTTGATTGGTAGTCGGTATCCGTATCCCGGAGATTCTGTACACCCCCCCCCCCCCCTCCTCCTGCCGTCACCACGGCCGCTACCGTAAGTGCCGGGAACTGGAGGCCGTTTTTCTTTAGCCTTTTTCATGTGGGACGATATAATTAGGTCTTACTGTAACACGCTGGCCAAACGGGTTGGTACAGGGTTTTTGTTTAGAGGTTTTTGGAGGAGTGCAGTCAAAGATCGGGTCTGAAGATGAACATCAAAAAGATGAAATATATGGTTATTTCTGGGAAAGACGATGTTAATACTAGCATAAGGGTATCTGGTCAAAATCTAGAAAGAGTGCAGAAGTACAAATACTTGGGTACTTTGCTAAACGAGAGGTGGGACAGTGAAATAGAAATTAAATCCCGTATAGAGGTTGCTCGCAGTGCTTTCAATTCTATGAAGACCATCCTCTGTAGTCGAAACATCAACACCGCACTACGCACTCGTTTACTTCATTGTTACATTTGGCCCATTGTATTGTATGGATGTGAGGCCTGGACAATTAAAGAAGATCTCAAAAAGCGCATAGAAGCATTTGAAATGTGGACATACAGACGCATGCTTTCCATTAGTTGGACCCAGAAAGTTACTAACGACAGCGTTTTGCAACAGATGGGCCAGGAGCGCAGTCTCATGCTAACTGTAAAAAAACGCAAGATCTCGTATCTGGGCCACGTTCTCCGACACCGACGTTACGAGCTCTTGCAACTTATAATGATGGGTAAAGTTGCTGGAAAAAGAAGGGTGGGGGGTAGAAAAAAGTCATGGTTGCGAAACATCCGAGAGTGGACTGGAATATCTGAAGCGGCTGAACTGTTCCGACGAGCGAGAGACCGAAAGGACTGCACCATGCTGGTCGCCAACCTTCACTAGTTGGAGAGGCACTCTAAGGAGAAGAAGACACATACAGTTTTTAAAGTCACATGACTTGCAGTTATTGTGCAGTATTTTCGGGTTCTTTGTTAACTTATTTTGAAAGTTTGCTCACCTCTCAACGTTTCGGCTATATTAAGTAGACTATTATATTATACTCTATACTCTTGACCGCGTTTGTTGCATTGCAACATAGCTGAACTCTCAGCGTGGAATGTTGAGCAAACTTTCAAAATAATGTTAATGCGCGAAAACACCCGAAAACTATGATGAAATTAAAGACCTTTCAAGAATTTTCGAAAACTATGCTTACTCTCAAATGTAAGTTGTTGCTTTTAGCTGTTTCCTCTCTAATACGCTGTATGAGGTCTTTGGTTTTCACTTCTGTGATGCGGCTGTGAGTCTTCATTTTGGCCGTAGTCAACACTCCCGTGAGACGCCGCCTCAACATTGTCCATGTCGGATCCTAAAAGCGGAATTGACAGAGATACAGAACTTGTTTCATTTGCGTTAAAAATTTATTGTATGTACATACATACATTTATTTTCCCGTTATAGGTGTTTAGTCGATTGCCATGTTGTGCAATGTACACACGCAGGTTTTAGATCCCTGTTATTGGCATTTTTAAGCCGATTGTTTTATTTGTTGTTTATTTCTGAGATGCGGTCAAATTTAGGCCGTCGCTTAGGTTACTACTTCGGAAGCTTAATCCTTATTTTGCTTTCTTTTAAAGTATATGGATATCAATATAGGCCTGCTATGCCACACTCATTATGGAGATCACTACATTCACTTGGCGCAGAGTACAGATTCATAAGTCTTCATTTCCTCCCTTAATCTTGGACTGGGTGCTGAAGGTCGTGGGTTCGATTCCCACCGGAGACAAATATTTGTGTGACCCATAAATGTTTGTCTCAATAGTCTGGGTATTTATATGTATTATATCTATGTATTTAAAAGTATATAAGTATTAATATCCGTGGTCTGATACCCATAACACAAGCAGGTTATTCCTAGCTTACTTTGGGTCAGATAGGGTTGTGTGAAAATGTCCGTGAATATTTATATTTATTTATTTTAATTTTATTTATCTCAAAAAGTACTTACTTTGACAGTAAACACATTCAAAGATCCTATTGGATCAGTCTTGCCAGAGGCAATAAAATGATTTCTAAAGTTTATCGAATCTTTGACAAGGATCCTCCTCGCTATTTCAGGGCTGTTGATGACCAAGGCAGGGCGCCAGAATAACCACATGCCCATATACGGAGACTTGAAATCATTGTACGCTTTCCGCATCCAAATTGACTGCAAAGAAATACAAACAAATGTGTGTTAGGCATTGAGGACAACTGTGAATGACCTTTTTGGCTGCGATAGTGGCCATTTTGATGAACGGAATAAAAACTTTCTGAGCATTGACTGTTGTGTACACAAAACACCATATGGATTGAGCTGAAAAGCTCTTCAGGACAATCGCCGTGATAGAATTCGACTCTTCGTCTTGTACAGCAGACATGTCCTCTGGTGTGGAGTGAAGAACCGTTACCTAATTTAGGACTCCAAACTTCCGCGAAGCCAACCCAATGCAACTCAATGTATTTTTTCTCGCCGAACCTCTACGGCAAGGATATTAAGATTGTCCTTCAGTGGTGTAAGCGAGCATTTCCCAGTGGGCGACCATCGGCTGGGCTGATGATAATGCGGAGGTTATCAACAAATGTGGTCAGCCCTTCTACGTGTATTCTAGATTGTGGGTTCAAATTCCTTTTATCTCAATATTTAGAGCGAATAGTGTAAGATAATGATTTTACTATTAATTATTACCAACTAATCACAAACAACTTGAAGTTTATATGCTTATAAACACAACGCCTTTAAATTATCGGCATTAAATTCCAAAGGGCCGCAATGCAAAAAAAAACTGAAACTCTTTTTATTTTAAAAATGACATCCAAATCATTATATATTTTTAATTCGAAAAAGATACCCGTGATTCTGGCGCCAAAAATGGACCAATCAGACGAACGCCTTTTTGGCATTCCGCGACATTGTTGACTAACTTCAGGATGAAACGGCCATCTTGTCAGTTGAACCCTCGTAGTCGGCGTGAGTGTTATTTTTTAAGACAAAGGGCCGCATTGCGATGTAAATCTGATTTTTAATTAAATTTTATAGACTTTTTTTTTTTTGTTTAACGTGAGGGAAAATCCTCATGGATGTTATGCCGGACTCCTACCGACTAAAAAACCTCACGTCACGCCCAACGGTCTATGGTTGGGAGCCCCGGGTAAACCCTCGGAAGGATGTCCCAGGACTCCCAACAGAAATTTTATAGACTAAAGTGCCATATTTTGGATTGTGGCCGTGTGGAATATAAATATCAAGTGAGTAAAATATTAATTTATATGTCATAGAGCCATATTATGAAAGGTGTACATACGCTTCGCATTTTAATACTATGAGCTTATTATTTATTTTTTAAGATTAAAGTGCAGTACTTGTTATGCGTCTGTTTTGTATATAAGGGAAAACTAAATACAATACTATTTCTTTACGCAAATTAGACATGTTTCTTTTGTGACAGTATTGATGTGTGTAATGGTTCGCTTGTAGGTATTTTTTTAGCAAGTTATTAGATTTTACCTAAAACTATATTTTTAAGTAACAATTGCGGGAAATGAGTACCAGAATGGTTTATTTTGCTTTCAGTAGGTACGCTTGCGTAGCTACTCTGTGCACCAAGTCACAGTATACCAAGTTAGTACTTACCTGAACAATTAGGTATAGCTAGTCTAAGCCCAATTTGTTTTATACCACTTAGGTGGCAGACAAGCACACGGCCCACCTGATGGGATAGTGGTTACCGTGGCCTATGAACGTGGGCAACACCAGGGAGGACACACTCGTGCTACTGATCTTGTAGGAACCTTCTAATGCCTTTCTTGAAGAGCCCCATATTTCAGTATTTATTTTTTTTTCTTTTTTTTTTTTGGATTTTTTCCGGTGGATGACGAAGTCATTAGGAGGGGATAGTAGGGTCTGTGTTTTGTTGTGTTTGTATAGGTATATTATTGTTTTTTTTCTTAATTTATAGAATTTATACCCGAGCACAAAAAGTTTTGAGTATGGTAATAGCAGAAAATGGAGATCTTCAAATTACTTCAACACAAAATAACACATTCAACTCAACTCCCAATATTGTGCATCAAGAATTTTGCTCTTCCATACTAAACAGTCTGAACAATATAAATACCGAACAAGATAATCAATGAAGTAATGACACTCTTTATACAAATTCAATACCAGATAGCCAATTCGATACGATGGACGACGGCCTTAGACGGATTTTCCTCTCGATCAATAGTCCCGAAAAACGGCCAAATTTCATTGTTGACAAAAGTACCTCCAATGACAGTAACACAGATAGTGACTCTAGCGATGACTCGTCAACAAGCTCAGATGACTCATCAATAAGCTCAGATTATTCTTCAGATGACAGTGTAAAAGAGCCTGATTTCAAAATTGACGAACCCAAAGCCGACTCAGCCACGGATGAATATATTGAACCATCTAACATTTATGTTCAAGCAATCAGCGATGACAGTCATACTCCTGACATTAAAAACCAGTCACCTTGTCATAACATTCAGCCATATAATGAAGAATGCTATTTGCCCAGTATTCTTCCTCCACCTAGCGTTGTAACCGAGTCACCTAGTTTTGAAGCTCTCGGTATTGACATGCCAAAACGTTCTCGAAAAAAAAAAGCTCATGCGGAGTTGTGGAAAAATAACGTAACAAAACTATTGAGAAACAGCGGTACAGCATACACTTCTCAATCGAAATCACATAAAAAAATTGAAGCAAAAGAAATGAGACCTACATGCACTGACCAATGCAAATACAAATGTGGTGAAGCTAGAAGAAGACAAAACAGGAAATGGTCATAAACTACCAAAAGGGTATTAACAACTAATGAACGATCTTTGGTTATTAGAGAATATTGGAAATTGGCCGATTTAGAAGAGCAGAGGCAATTGGTCCATAGCAACATGACTACTATTGAACCAAAGTATCGATATACGCGAGTGCGTGCAACTATGGACCATGTTTACTATTTGCCACGTGATAATAAACGCATCCGAGTATGCCAAGTTTTCTTCATGAACACACTGGCAATCTCCGATAAAACTATTAAAACCGTTGTCAAAAAATTTTAACCTCACGAGTCCTAAGCTCAAGGACAATAGAGGAAAACATGGTAACAATCCAAAGTTGAGTTCGGATTTGACTGATGGGGTCAGGTCCCATATTAACTCCATTCCCAGGATAGAGAACCATTATTGCCGTGCTCAGACACAGAAGGAATATATCGAAGGTGGCTATACAATTGCAGCTTTGCATCGAGATTATGTTGAGGAATGTAAATCCAAATATATTACAATATATTTGTGACCGAATTCAATATTTCTTTGTGGTGCCCGAAGAAAGATCAATGTGAAGATTGCACTGTTTATTGCAACGCAAAACACAAAGCTTTGTTTGAAGAAAAGTATGATAGGCACCTCAAAGAAAAAGATTTATCAAGATCTGAAAAAGAAATAGACAAGAATAATGATGGCGATAACTTTATAGTCGCTGTGCACGACCTATATGCCATGTCCGAAAGGAGAAATTTCTAATTTTTACTATGTGTCCAAATTGAACCTGCATCTTCACAGTAACTGAGCTTGGTACCAAAAACACTACCTGTTTTGTATGGCACGAAGGCGAAGGAGGACGCGGTGCCAACGAAATAGGTTCATGTGTACTTATGTATTTGAAAAGCTTGCACGACAACGCGAACGGAGACTTTGATGTTGTTTTTTATAGTGACAACTGCTGGGGTCAGCAAAAAGATAAATTTATGTTGGCCATGTATCAACATGCTTAAAATGAGTTACCAAAACTCAAAAGCATTACTCACAAATTTCTGATTAAAGGCCATACTCAAAACGAGGGGGACGCTATATATTAAATGATTCAGTGGAACATCTCCAGGGCATTAAAATCTTCGCCAGTCTATGTACCCGATCAGTACATCACCCTAATAAGAACAGCAAAAAAGACGGGATTGCCTTACCTTACACCGATAAGGAATTTACACATAAGAACTTTTTCAACTTAAAATCTTTGGCTAGGGAAATACAGTAAGAAAGACGATGGCGAAAAGGAGAAATGGGCAGATCTTATTAAGGCTGATAAAGAACACCAGAACAAGTTTTTCTATAAGACTTCCCACAAAGACACTGAGTTTGCCCAAGTCACCACCCTGAAAAGAAGGCAAAATACAAATGCATCTGGATCACGCACACTACGAAAACTTTATTTGAATAAACTACAAGTAAATGAAGCGAAAAAGCAGGGCATCTTAAAACTGATTGAAAAGAATGTAATTTCAAGATATTACGAATCTTTTTACGCCAACCTATAAAGTTCTTAATGTTTAGACTAAGCATAGTTATTTTAATATGCACGTAATTACCTTAAAATTTCAGTAGTTATATTATGTTGTGTTATCTTTATTCTTTTTATGTTTAGTTAAGATTGATTGTCCGGGTTGTTTTTCAAGAAAAATGTGCAACTAACGCTACTTATTTTTCTTAATGTGGCATTTTATTAAATAAATATTCACAGATTCAAGACTCATTTTTATAATCAAAACGGACTCATGTGATATTATACTTAGTTAGTATTACATTAATAAAGCTCTAAAATACGCATCGAATGATATATAACACATAGATGTACCACTTATCAATTTGTTAAAAAAAGTAAAAATAACGCGGCGTAAACTTTGATGGGCTCTCCTGTAAAATTTACCATTTCCATCTTGTGACCCTTTGGCATTTAATCAGCGTATAACAGTCACTGTTCGGAGGTTGTATTAATGTTGTACCTAGTCAATTTTAGATTTAGGCAGCTTTAAAGGTCGAGGATCGACCCGTCACTGTCCACAAGACTACCTTCGAGAATCTTCACTAGAACCGAACGATTCAAAAGATCATTTCTCTATCGAACAATAGAAATTTCAATGAAACACTCTGCTACTGCTAGCGCAAGTTTTCTCTCCTCGTACAACAGCGGGTTTTTTTTATACCACAAAGGTGGTGGACAAGCATACGGCCCACCAGATGTACAGGTGCGGTGGTCACCGTAGCCTATGGACGTGTGCAACACCAGAGGCGCTACACTCGCGCTGCCGACCAAGTAAAAACCTTCTAAGACCCCTTTTGAAGAACCCTTCTTTGGTTTCTTAAAGCGGAGCGTGAAGAAGGACACTTTGGGCAGTCTCGTGGGCTGTGAAAAGGGCAATGGTTTTCCATCAGGCAGGCAGCACTTTGCGACTTGAGAGCTAAATATAAAAATATCTTTAAGAAAAGCAACCATTGCTCTACATGGTAAACATATACCTAACCTTTCAGCTCCCCAATATAATTTACATCACCCCTCAAGTTTTATCATATAATATCTCTTATCATAATAAAAATGTCAAAAAAGTAATAAAATGTTGTTTGCATTTTGTCTCACGGCCAAGTAAATACGGTAGATATATAAATACTTACAGGATTTTGCCGCTGCAAAAATGTTAAACTTCCCAAAATAGGATGCGGAGGGTAATGGGGAACCCCTTTCACACGCCAATAGTTTTTTACCCTTTTCCATTGCATATACAACCACAGAAAAACTATAATTATCACCACAAATATCAGCAACAGATACATGTTTACGCTTTGGTGTATGTAGTAATAATTTGAATTGTTTAAAACAATGTGGTAGCTTTTTGTGAGCGTTTAAACTAGTGACCGACCGAAGTTTCGATTTCGGTTTCGGCCAATAAATCGAGTTTCGGCTTCGGCCAAAATGGGCCAAAACTTTCGCCCGGGCCGAAACTCACGTGTTCATGTATTTTGAGTGCCTGGCTCTGCTTGTGACGTGGTTGGGGTCAGCCCAACCAGTTAATATGTTACTAAAGAAAGAAAGAAAAAGCTTTTTATTCCACTTAGAAAATACATAATAATAGCAATAAAAAATAAAAGTAATAACACAGAAAGTAGAATAACGGCCACCTCTCAGCGTAATGCTGTCCACCTGCGCTAACAGGCAGACAGCGCTGATTTTCAGAGGTGGCCGGACCTCACTTGACAGGGGCACTCTTAATTTAAATTAATATCCTAATATAAAATCAAATTTATCTCTTTTTGTTTTTACTATCACGCGAACATATGACAACCTATTATTTTTTTCTAATAACGAACGAACGTAATCCTACAATAAAAAAAAACATACAGAAAACACACATAACAAAAACCATAAAGATTTGTATTTAGAGCTGGCGACATTCACTACTTCCGTCTCCGAGAGACACCACACCAGACGCAGGACCAGCCACAGCCAACCAAGCCAACGCGCCAGTAATGCTTTTTTTTTGACACTCATATATTCTTCAAAATCTTTTCACAGTATTGGATATAAGTTTTCTGTGAGAAATAGTTATTTATTGTTTATTAAATTGAGTTTAGTAAAACATAAAATTGAAAGAAAATGCATGCTGCTGTGCTGTAATGTGTAGCACTACGATTCATATCAACGTGTGTACACAAATACCACGCTATCCTTCAAGAGGCGTCTCTTATCTGTTATCTATCAAGAAATAACAAACAACGCTGATATCAACAAACAAAAAAAAATACTAACCGAAGATTACAGATTTACAAAGGACTTCCAATCAATAGTTATAATAATACAATTTTTACGGAATTAAAAAAATGTGATCTAAGACATTACATAACCCAACCCCTTTGTTGTCGGTTCCGTTGACTTCGTTGGTCGTCTGTCTGTCTGTCAGCAGGCTGTAACTCATGCACCGTGATAGTTAGATAGTTAAAATGTTTACAGATGATGTATGTCTGGTGCCGCTATAGCAACAAATAATAAAAATAGAGAAATTAAGAATATTAAAGGGGGCCTCCCATACAATATACGTGATTTTTGCCGCTTTTCTTGTTTGGAACCCTGCGTGCGGCTCACTGTTGTCCAGTTTTAGTTATATTCTTCTAATATGTAACCAAAACCAGCCAAGAGCTAGTAGCAGGGCACCGTGTGGTTTTAGTCGGTAGGAATTCGCATTTATGAGTAATTCCACACGTAAAATAAAGAAACTCATCTTTAGGTGGCGATAGTTTCAAAATGAATACTTGAGAAGATTTATATCGTAGATTGTTGGCACTTGGTGGAACTTGCTGCACCTATTAAAAAAATAACCAGCCAAGTGCGAGTCGACCTCTCGCACGGAGGGGTTTAAGCGGGACCCTATTAACGAGACATGAGGCCTAGCCGTTCGTCTGTCTATTAGTCACGAGGTTGTATTGCTGGAACCGTGCCATATAGAGGACTATATTTTTTACTATACAGTAGTCCTACCGACTAAAAACCACGCGTATCCTACTTAACAGCCTACGGTTGGGAGCCCCGAATATGCCCTCGGAATGATGCATACTGTGGCCGCGTATTTGGGGCGTTGTTCAGTTGTTATCCCGCTTGAGGGGGGCGTGGTGCATTAATCTCTCACGTCACGCTATCGTCTAAGGCCTGCTTCTGTAAGGACAGTCAGCAGCCCCGTCACCGTCTTCAGGCCCCCGGTCATTGAGGCTGATAGTATGGGGTGCCGCCGTAGACTATGGGACTCGGGTGGGATAGTTCTCTTCCGCTGTCTCCCCACCGTCTCTTTCACGAGCATGACCTGCTCACAGGAGGAGAACTATGGCCCCGCTCCAGCGCCTCCTTGCGCCATCTAAACAATGACGCAAGGGCCCTCGCTTCCAGGTCCAATAGAGGGTTCCCGGCTAGAAGACATACCGCCTCAACTGAGATCGTGCGGTATCCCCTTATCACCCTGACAGTTGTCGCCTTCTGCGGGCTAAGCATTCTAGCCGCATTGCTGGCCATCAGGATCTCCGCCCATACGGAGGCCACGAATAGGGCCATGCTCTGCACAATCCCAAGGTACAGTCTCCTGCAGGGAGCGTTGGGTCTCCTGATATTGGGCAACAACCGCGAGAGTGCGGCTGACGCCACCCTCCCTCAGCTATGGGTCCAAATTTATGTGAGCTGGATCCTGCAGGTGGCCTTTAGGACTGCGTCTCGGTACGTTGCTCCTCGCGCCGTAATGAGGGTGTCGTCGTAACACGTTACGTCGACACCTCTGAGCAACGGACCAACCAGGACCGAATCGTAACCGGTGTTCCACAGAAGCGGTCCTAAGACCGATCCGTATGGAACACCGAAGGACACATTTCGCTGACCCAGGCCTAGCCAGCTCGGGTAAGTTATAGCCCTCTCGGAAAGATAGGCCACGACTGAGGTATGGTGGCATTCCATGGTAAATAAGCGCCTCCCAGACGCAGCTCCAGTGCAAGGTGTTGAAAGCGTTGGCGATGTCAAGAGACACTGCCACCACCACCTAACCCTGTTCTGTTGCCGCTATAACAAAAAATACCTACTAAAATCTGAAAAAAGCATCGTAACTTTTGTGCCCAATTTTTGAAACGGAACCTTAGATCTAGAATAACTAGATGTAATATCGACGCGAGAAATCCGGCACCTATAGAAGACGGCTCACTACTGACGGCTCACTACATCCTTATTTGAACTGGCGACAATGGGCCGACATTGAATAAGGCCTAAAACTGCATCTCAGCGGAGGGCGGGGCGGCAGCGGGAGCGGGGCGGTGTAACGTATGGAGTCCCATAGAAGTGAACTGCATGTCAGCGGGGCGACGGCGGGGCGGGCGGCGGTGCACGAGCGGGGAGCGCCAGTCGCGCGATATCGCTGCGATTGAGCTGACGTAGTGCCGTTCCTCCATGTATTTTATCGTGTGATGTAAGCGGAGAAATTCATTGGCATAGAATTATAACGCAAAGAAACCTAATACGCGCGAGCGACGTGAAGCCATTTCAAGGCAGCTGATACCAGCTGCCTACATCAATCGGCGCTTTAGTACCGGACATCTAGTGTCAGTGCAAAGAGCTCGCGTAATTTTCGTCTAAAAATGACGTATTCTGCAGTGAAAGGATGCCACAATTCATCTGAAAATTGTTCCAAACGCCTAAAGATCACATTGCATAGGTTAGTACTGCAAAATATGTTACATTTTTGTTAAAAACACCTCATTTAAAGAAACAAAAATCGTACATTTTAGTGACGTCATTTTCATAGACGATGTTGCAAGCAACTAGAATAAAAGGGCATTGTTTTTTTATGGTATCACTTTAAACGGAGTGGTACTTTAAATCGAATATGATGTTAATTTCTGTAAATGCCTTTTACGATTTAATTTAACAATAAAACATTCTTAGTACTAGGGCAAATACAAATTCATTTTAACAGTTTCTAATGCATTTTCCGCCCTGACAGCTATTAAATATATCATGGCGGCTGTTGACTTGAGGGAAGAGCATACCTGTTCTAAAATAATTCAATTTATATGAATCGATTAATACTAATGATCGATTTTTGACATAGTTATACCTACAAGCTTCTTTTTTTTATACCACCAAGGTGACAGACAAGCATACTGCCCACCAGAAGGACTGGTGGTCACCGGAGCCTATGAACGTTTGCAACACCAGAAGCGCTACATTCGCACTGCCGACCCCGTAAAAACCTGCCAAGAACCCTTTTATAGAACCTCATTAATATTACTGCTTAGATTATTTATTTATATTTACGACTAGCTGACTCGCGCGCGCAACTTGGTTTGCGTCACCATAAGAGTGAGAAAGAGTTATGGTATTAATATTTTAACTAATATAATGTTTCTCGTCGTGTTTACTCTCGTCGTGTCGCTTATATTCGTTAGAGCTGACCCGCACAACTTCGCTTGTATCACTTGAGAGTGGGAAAGAGAGAGGTGTGGTATTAGTATTTTAAAATCATGTTTCCCGTCGCATCTACTCCCGTCACGTGTACATCCGTCGCGGAGCGCAGCGTCGCTAATATTTTAAAACTTATTAAGAACGTTAAAAGAGAACCTTAAATGATAGACATATGCTGTTGATGACTTTTTTAGAACTTTGTAAGAGAGACAATTTAGTAACACACAATTTTACTTAACTTCAATCATTTACGCAGCGGAAGCTCACATAATAAATATTTTTGTTCCGTTTTCAAAAAAATGCATGGCTGCTCCGCTCCTATTTGTCTTAGCGTGACGTTATATATAGCCATTAGCCATCTTTAACAAATGGACTATGAAACTGTAAAATATTTTTTGTAATGCAACTAGTAGCTTCTGAGATCCTAGCACAAACAAACTCTTCAGCTTTGTAATATTGTGAGCGAAACATAAAAAACAGACAAATTAGATTATTGTAAGCAAACCTTAAAAGTTAGATATATGCTGTCACAGACTTTATTTTTGAACTTTTTAAGAGGAATAATTTTGTGCTACACAATTTTTACGCAACTTTAACTATTTACACAGCGTACGGCTCGGAAACTCTCAGAAGGTAAAAAAAATCCTGTTTTCGAAACATTATTCATTGCTGCTCCGCTCCTATTCGTCTTAGCGTGATGTTATATAGCCTATAGCCATTTTTAATAAATGGACTATTAAACCATAAAAGAATTTTTGAAATCTAACTAGTACTTTCTGAGATCCTAGCGTTCAAACAAACTAAAAAAAACTACAAACCAAAAAAAATCTTCAGCTTTATAATATTAATATAGTATTAATATCGATTCATTAAAGTAATTACATAATAAACTAATTCAACAATAGTATAAGGTTAAAGATTGATTTAAAATAGGTATCGAATTATTTGAAGAGAAGTATCGATATATCGATATACGATTAACTGTCATTCATTATACAAAACTGTCAGCACTATTTGTCAAAAGCCGCCCGCATGTCAGTATCTTTCAATGGTTGTTTCAAAACATCTTTTTTGTAGTAAAATAAGTTAGATTACTGCAAGGAGTGTGAACAAAGTGTACTTTTACATTTTCTAACTTTTATAAATAAATATCTAGTACCTATATTCGTCGATGAGTCTTTTGTTCGGTTCAATTGTTACATCGTCGCCGGTGGTGGCAAGGAAAATAATGACCTGAATCAACACTGCCATTATCCACATCCACAGGGGTTTCGCCAACGTTGGTAAGTGTATATTATTATTAATACCAACACATGAACTAAACACCTATAACCTATGAATAATATGACCGACAGTTAGGTTATAATATGAGCGGTTTGTTTTTATTCTTCACTTGTCAAAGCCCTAATGCGGCCGTCTAGGGAGACGATGTGGTAGCAATCCTAGAAATCATTTTTTGCCTAATCACCATTATCTTATAACAAGGGACAAACTACCAAATCTGTGATAAGTGCTGAATTAACTGCAGTTTTCAGCAACAGATTGTGATTCAAGGGGAAGGTTAACTAGGTACCTATAGTACATACAATACACTAATAACCAAGCTGTAACATTGTTGCGCAGGTCGGATGGTTTAATAAATAAATAAACACAATGTCAATGATCTGATCCCAGGATTTGCTAGTGCAATTAAAAATTATTTGACATATAAACTGTTTATGTTCTAGATATCACATGACAATACACTGCGCATAGAATATACTATGAATTGTTGCAATCTGTTCTTCAAACTGGAAGGAAGTAGCCCCATCATTTGGACTTTGATTTAATATCTACCGCTATGGCTAATTGTTTTATTGTGAAGAAAAGAACATATGGCTTACCAGGATATCTCCCCACTTGGTATGTATTTAATTACAGTTATTTTATATAGACTAAGGTATAGACTAAGTGATGTTGTAATGAGTTCAAAATACAGTAATGTTTTTATTAACATTGTTAAATGCTCTAGTGGACATAGCTCGCTGAATAAGTAGATACATTAAAGTGACAGTGGGCTGGCCATATCTGCAGAAGAACCAACTGTTGATGAAGCGAATGAGTGCTAAAGTGGAATCTAGCATTCTAGAGTAGGACGTCCACCCGCCAGATGGTTGGACCAACACACTAGAAAAGGTTGCAAGCTGCGACTGGATGCGGAAGATGATTCTATTAGTTATTTAAACAGTCTATCTAATGTTGTATATATTTTTCTATTCAAGGTCTTCACCTGGAGAAAGTATGCAGAGCTATTAAAGGTGAGCTAGAATGGCAGTACCACAGCATTCACTTCACATTACAACCATGTGGTCCATGCAGAGCATCTGTATACAAGAAAATGCAGTTCTACCATCATCTCTACCACCAGAACCATGGTATCGGCCACAAGTTAGGCACAAGGAACGAAACATAAATTCAAACATATACAAACTTGTAGCTATACAACGACTGTTGGAAGGATTAGCACTAAAAAGCCAGACTTCAGTAATGTTCATACGGTTCAATAATCTGTGCCACTATTGACTAGGAATAAGCGCTACTCAGTTCTATGATCTATTGAATATTATACATTTAGCACTTAGTATCTATTTGCCTTCATTTAAATTAAGGACTGGTGACAGTAACGAAAGGTTGACTGGGTTATTTAATGTATCCAGGACTACACATTATTGCTACATGAATAAAGCTAGAGATATTTGGACTGAACAATTATTGCCACGGTATTTGGGTAAAAGTCACATGACTATGATATGGCTTTTATGGAAACATACTATGCCTATTAAAACTAAGCCGGCTATAATTATCTGTGTGAATAGTTATTATGTATAGCAGTCATTTGACTCTGAAGACACTAGCACCATGCTATTGGTGAGCACCATATTAAATGACCTGTTAATGTGACTTGATGAATTAAGATATAAGCACCATAGGATGGGATGCTCCGTTACTTAAAATAGTGGTGCTACAAGATGTTCTGTCATTTAACTTTGTTATTTAAGATGCTCTTTTGTTTAACTATGTAACAGAATATTTCTTATGATAGCAGTTATCATGACATATTCTATTCACAGATTATAGAACTTAAAGACAGATGGCGTTATCATCAAGAAAGTCAGGCCATGAAAGCAGAATCGAATATTGAACCCAAAATAGGTAATCAAAAAGGTATTATTGAACTCTTTGTGGCCAATAGTACAGAAAATCAAGGCATTCCACACCTAATCTAATGTACGATTTGCCATGAAATCCGGAGTGTCACATAATAATTTATTTTTATTTCTTAAAATACACGATAATACCATCACGACGCAGGTTTTTTTTCCTTGGTACCTCAAACTTCAAAGTGATACGAGCTTCCATAGTCATTTAAACATCGCCCTTTCCCACATTTTCTCTTATTTGCTTCAATATCGGTTTTAGGAACTGTTATTGTTATAAAAATACTCTTATCACATACATACATATGCTTACGCCTTTACTCCCGAAGAGGTAGGCAGAGGCATTGTATACGCCCACATTTCACCTTTTTAGAATTTGTTCCACGTAATAGGGGCTGAGCCGTAATGCCATGTTGAGATGACGCAGGTTGTGACTGCCTGCTGTTGAAATTTTTCAAGCCGCCTCGAAAGGCCTTCAACTTTGCTTCATGACTGCCATTTTACTGGAAACCGGAAACAACAGCTTAACGGCCTTCTGAAGCACAGAAACGCTCAAATAAATGTCACAAAGTGGTCACATGAATGGTCACCCATCCAAGGACTGGCCATAGTGAAAGTTGCTTACTGCAGTGATCGTTTACGGATCAGATCGTTTATAGATCACTGAGTACGCGGGGCCACAAGCGCTTCATATCTACTTAAATAATTTTATTTGCAAAATTTTGTAGGTGGGTACCACATAATTTAGTAAAATATTGTAATTAAAACAAGTTTATTAATTTAATAAGTAAGGTAAGCCTTCGGAAGGATGTCCCAGGGCTCCCGGCAGACTTAGGCAACCACCTTGGCCTCGCTTAGAGGGTTCGGGTGCTATCCCACCACTTGGGGAAGGGGGTAGAGTTAGTTACTATTCCACCACCATGAATGCTTCTGGAAAAACGTCGAGTAGCCAACTCGTCCTTCTCAGGCCCTCGGTCAGGGAGGCCGGTAGTAATAATATATTACTTACTACAACAGTTTGAAATACAAATTATTACTGATTTTAGAATTTGTTGGTATAGTGGCAGCAGAAATACATCATCTCGGAAAATTTCAGCTCTATGGCTATTACGGTTTCTGAGATGGAACCTCGAAATAGACAGCGAGGCGGACGGCTGAACCTCATAAATAGGGTTCCTTATTTACCTTTTGGCTACGGAACTCTAGAAGTATATATAGGTATGCCTACTAGTAAAAACTTAAACTGTTTATTATACTGGTTAGTAGGTAAGTCGTTTTACACTTACCCCCTTATTCATAATCGTTTATTAAACCTATTTTAGTTAAAACACACTTGGCGACGACGTGATCTGGGTTCTTGCAGGTGGTGGCAAGAGAAACAGCTGGTTACTTGGTGAACATATAATGTAACGGTTTCTTGTACAAAATCCACGTAGGCATAGGTAGGTACGTATAGGTGCGCGTGTTGAGGTGACGGTGTTTTATGACATAGTGACTGACGGCCGCACAGCTGTTGCTCGGTGAGCGGGGCGCGTGGACCCCCCGCGTCTTGGATGCCCCTGCGTCGTCCTGCTGGCGACGATATGTCTCCGACATGCTCCCGGGGTTGAAGACTTGTCTTCAAATTCAGTGTGTGACTGGAAGGAGACAGATAGTATTATAAGCGCGTCGAACGATACCTGTCTTAGTCTTGATATCGGCGACTCTAGCTATTCCGTCTCTCCCGGGTATGAGACGAACAATGCGCCCCATTGGCCACATGAGAGGCGGCGTGTTTGGCTGCTTCAGGACCACCATAGATCCCTCTTCAAGGGTTCCTTCGGAGTGCGCCCACTTGGTCCTCTGTTGGAGGTAAAATATGTATTCGTTAGAAAACCTTTTCCAAAATTGTTGTTTTAGGTGTTCTATGCGCTCGAATCGCTTTAGGTTGGCAATGTTCTGGCTGGTTACTTCTGGATGAGGCAAAGCAGTGAGAGACCTTCCAATTAGGAAATGGGCAGGAGTTAAAGGGTAAAGGTCAGATGGATCTGTGGATAAGGGTGTAAGAGGACGAGAGTTTAATATGGCTTCAACCTGTATCAAACACGTAGCCATCTCTTCGAAGGTAAGATGTGTAAGACCTAGTATACGTCGCAAATGTCCTTTAACGCTACGTACTAAACTTTCCCATATCCCACCGAACATAGGAGAATAACTTGGAATGAAAGAGAAATTAATACCTGACTCTGCCATTTCGGATGAGTAGTCCTGCTTTAAAATGTCAGCCAGCGCGTTACATGTTCCTACGAAATTAGTACCATTGTCAGAGTAGATGGTTTTCGGTTTACCTCGACGAGCAATAAATCTGTTAAGTGCTGCAATAAAAGCTTCCTTGGTAAGATCCGAGACAAGCTCCAAATGAACTGCCCGTGTGGCTAGACAAACGAATACACAGATATAGGATTTAATGAGTCGGCATCCTCTACCTTTACGATCGGCTATCAGAATGGGTCCGGCGTAATCCGTGCCTGTCTCGAGGAAAGGAAACTCTAACTGAACCCGTTCCTTTGGCAGATTACCCATCATAGGTTGAACGGTTTGACCCTTGATACGTTGACATTTGACGCATTTATGTACTGTGGATTTTGCAAGGTTCCTGCCACCCAAAGGCCAGTAGTTATGTCGTAATGACGACAATAATAACTGTGGTCCAGCATGAAATAATCTTAAGTGGTAGGTATTGAATAGCAACTTAGTAATATGATGCTGACTACATATAAGAATCGGATGCTTTACATTGTAATCATAGTATGAGTTGTCCAGTCTTCCTCCTACACGTATGATTCCTGATTTGATGAATGGTGATAAAGAAATAAGACGGTTTTTCTTGGGAAGAGATTTTCCCGATGAGAGCAGATCATACTCCATGGGAAACATTTCCCTCTGACATGTTTGAATAATAAAGTCAGCACTGTACGACAATTCTGAACTTGTTAGAGTTGAGCCTAGACTTAAATTATTATTACGAGCCTTATTTACAAATCTAAATAAATATGCTATAGTACGTTGTAATTTAGTGTAATTAGATGAATTGTTGATTAAATTCAAAATTAATTGATTATATTTGATTTCATTGGACTGAGTAATTGTGTTTGTATGAAATGATGCATTGTATTGTGTGTGTGATCTCAATAGCTCCGGTAGTGGAACATTGCTGTCTGATTTAGGTGTAGACGGCCACTGAGAGGCATCAAGAGACAGATAGGAAGGACCTGACCACCACAAGGAACATTGACCTATGAGGTCAGCGCTAAGACCACGTGAGATCAGATCAGCTGGGTTCTCTTTTGAGGGCACGTAGCGCCATGTGTGATCACCAAAACCTTCCCGGATCTCGGAAACGCGATGCCTGACAAAAGGCTGAAGAGAAGCCGGGGACGATGACAGCCATCCCAGAACTATCATTGAGTCGCACCAAAAGATACAACTATCAGGTTTTATTGTTAGGGATTCCAGAACTTTCGTACATAGTCTTGTACCGAGTAAAGCTCCGCAAAGCTCCAACCTTGGGATAGTAGTAGCCTTAACCGGCGCGATCTTGCTCTTGGAGGTAAGTAGACTTACATGAATGGAGCCATCGCCTGCCACGGCGCGAATGTAAATGCAAGCGCCGTAACACCGTTCGGAAGCGTCGCTAAAAATGTGTAAAGCTATAGATGAAGGATTGTCACATACAACCCACCGTGGGATACTAAGTGTGTTCAGATGAGGCCAAGTTTCAGTAAGCTTTAGCCAAAGCTTTTTAACCTCTGCCGGCACCTCTCCATCCCAAGAACACCCATCAATCCACAGCCTTTGGAGGATTAGCTTGGCCTCCATGATGGTTGGTGAAACTAGTCCTAGGGGATCAAAGATCTGTGCAATTATAGACAGTATGTGACGTTTTGTAATGATAGTGTTTGTGTGTAATGGTGAATTTATTGAAAAGGTGAGTGTGTCTGTGTTACACCGCCAATTGAGACCGAGAGTTTTACTAGGTTCGTCAATGCTTAAACTCACTGTGTTAGAAGAAGTTGTAGTCTGATTTGTCACTGAATTTAGAATTTCGTGGCTATTAGACTGCCACTTCCGTAGAGTCAACTGTGCTGACCCCAAAGTTTTGATGATGTCTCTGCCTAGGGTGATAGTGGAATCGATGGAGTCACTCCCCGACAGGAGATCATCCACGTAGAGATCATGATGAATAGCGCGTTGCGCTTGTGTAGTAGATGCCTGCTTCGCGAGCTCAGTCAGACATCTTGTACTGATGTATGGTGAAGCTGAATTCCCGTAAGTTACTGTGTTCAAAATATACTCTATAAGGGGCAGAGAAGGATCGCATCGCCATAGAATCTGCTGTAGAGGCCGTTGAGATTCCTCAATATTGATTTGTCTGAAAAACTTCTCTATGTCAGCTGATATGACGTATTTATGTTGGCGGAACCGCAATAGAATAGACATCAGATCATCCTGAACTCTAGGGCCTACAGCCTGAATATCGTTGAATGACTTGCCTGATGTTGTAACCGCTGAGGCGTCGAAGACGACTCGCAATTTGGTGCTTGTACTGGACTCTCGAAACACGCCGTGATGTGGAAGAAAATATGAGTATGGTGATGAATCTGAGAGAATAGGAGATTTAGTCATGTGACCTAATGCCTCATACTCGTTCATAAAATCCACATAAAGTTTCTTAAGTTCCGGTTCTCGGTTGAGTCTACGCTCTAATGACAAGAAACGTCGTTTGGCCATGTCATAAGAGTTTCCTAATGCTTTAGGGGATGCTTTCAATGGAATGGACACAATGAAACGGCCGTTGCTGTCTCGTTTTGTTGTGTCTATGAAGTTCTGCTCACATAGGCGTTCTTCGGAAGTGAGATTGTATTTTGGTGAGATTGAATCTAGTTCCCAAAAACGTGTGAGGTCTGTGGTGTGTGTGTGTGTTGTGTGTTTATCATGTGTAAACATGCACAATAATTTGCTATCAATTGACTGTGGTAGTGCGCCTGATATTAGCCAACCGAGCTTTGTTTCGAAAAGCGTTGGCTGTTGTTTACCTAGCTGTATGCGACTATGACCTATCACTGACCAAAAGACTTCTGCTCCCACGAGGATATTAATTTCAGATGGAATGTTGAATGACGGGTCAGCTAGGTGAATGCCTGATGGTACAGGTAAGTTTTGTATGTCAATGTATGAATGCGGTATGAATGGTGTGATTTTCGGCAAGACAAAACAATCAATGTCAGTTGTGTATGAACCGTCACAAGATTCTAAATGCAAGGAGCAAGACTCTGATATGATTGACGTTTGACTGTTTATACCTGCCAGGCTTGAGCTTACATTACGAATAGGTAATTTAAGCTTACCGCAAAGATCCTTGGTAATGAAATTGGCCGTGCTTCCATTGTCTAGTAAGACTCTGGCGCCGTGCGACCTTCCCAAATGATCCGTCACCTTTACCCATGCTGTGGAAAGTAATACATTACATGATGAGGAAATTGGTTTAAATTCGTGATTTGTGCTCGATAATGCTAAGTGTTCACTATGGGTACTAGATTCTTCAGCGTGGGAATGAACGAGAGAATTATGCTTTTGATCGCAATATTTGCAATTTCCCAGTCTACAGGTTTCCTGCAAATGGCCTGGACGTAAGCAGTTCACGCATAGTTTTAAATCTTTGACCTTTCTAATGCGTGCATCAATGGATAATGCCCTAAACTGATCACAGCTAAATAAATTATGTGATTGCTTGCACAATGGACAGGAAAGTGAAAATCTAAGTCCCGGCTTAGCCTTGCTGGAAGCTACTACGAAACTCTTCGGCTTATTGTTAGTTGTGACCCTAGCATGAGACACCCTTGCCTCCTCGAGCGTCTCCAACAGGTTACAGCGGTTTGAAACGAAGGTAGTGAATGTGCTTAAAGAAGGGGGCTCAGTCAGAGAATTCCTATGTTCCTCCCATTCCCTATTAGTAATTGGATCTAGCTTTGACGCCATGATGTGGATAATTAATGAGTCCCAGTGTTCAATAGGTTGACCCAAGGTTGCTAAAGACCTCAGATTTTTTCTTGTTTCATCCACAACCATACGCAGGCTTTTACTACACTCTTTGCTCACCGACTCAATGTTAAACAAAGCTTGTATGTGATTAGTAACTAGTAGCTGTCTGTTGTCGTACCTGTCACATAATAATTTACACGCTTCCTTATAGTTGCTGCCTGTAAAATCCAAGCTCCCAATTACCAAGGCAGCAGCGCCGTGAAGAGAACTACGTAAATAATGAAATTTGTTGATATCATTGATGCCTTTCTCCTCATGAATCAAGGACACATACATGTCCTTAAACTCCAACCAATTCTGATAACCGCCGCTAAAATGAGGTAAATTAATTTTAGGTAATCTAACATTACCTTGCCTTTGTGTAACCACAGTGAGCTGATCACCAGAACCGACCTCAGATTTTCCAGTCTGCTGACTGCGGTGCGTAGCTACGATTGTGCGAGCAGCTGCTAGCTGCTTGTAGTACTGGGTCTCGAACTGGTCGCGATCAGAATATTGCTCGTCTGGTTTAGCCGCCAAGTACTCCAATTCACTCTGAAATCCATCATAAATAGGATATATAGAAACCAATTTATCAACTTTCAACTCTAATTCGGCTAACTGTTCATCGCTAAGCTGTTTGCATGTTTTTATAGGCGTCAAATAGCTAGTAAATTGAGTCAACTGAGATTTTAAAGCAGCACGCCTCTTTACCAGTTCTTTCACTTTTTCATCAGCCATGGTTGCGAGTTAAAAAGAATTGAAGAACGAAAATAAAAGTGAAGGGCCAAGTATGACTAGTAAAAAGAAATGTTACATACGTAACTGGCAAGCGAACAGCTGATTGCAATAGATAGGTAGGTATCAATCTATTGTGGGTTGAATGACCGTTTGAAAACGGAATAAAAAAATAAATTTAAAAGGAGGTACTTTTGGCTGTCGGCAAAAACTTTTAACTACGGTTGAACTCACTATTAATTTGAAAAAGACAATAGTTTTACAATTTGGGAAAAAAAATGTAGGTAGTTAAAAAAATAAATTTGCAAATTACTTGAACTAATTATTATTCTACACTGCACAATAAAATTAACGGAATCACTACTAACTTTCACTGATATTAATAGATCGGTATTCTACTGTTATGTACGGCACAATAATACATAAGTAGGCGTTTTTATAAAATGTTAAAGATGGAATAACTACAAGTAACCACTAGATAGTTTCACAGCACAGAACACTATTGATCTACGCTGATATCTACTGCGCCGAGGTATATAATTATGGTTATGTAGCTAGCACTACGAGATAGACAGCTACGGGACGATACTGTGGTTTGCGATATTAACTACTCGGACTAGGGATATGGTTAGTAATAAGCGACTAATGTTAGTAGGTAATGAAATTGGAATGATCTCACGTATGCTGCACGCTTCGCATCCAATCTGGCTATTCTGATTTCGCCGTAAATAGAATATTCCTTTGATGAAAACGATGTCGCTGGGCTTCACTTGGGCTGCTACTCGGCTGTGACCCGATGAAAATGACCCTTACGACTGATCGATTTTCTGAATTTCTTCTGAATTTTTGTGAAATATTCCGCACCAATCCTATGCCTTTCCGACGATCGTTGACTGGAACTGGGCTCCGAATTCGATCGAGATGACCTGCTTGTCCAATTGCGACGATTGAAGGTGTCTGATAATTTTTTTTTCAAAAAACCGTTACTCCACTTCGCTGCTGGAATTCTTTTTTCTTCTTCTCGAAGGACCATGTGGCGACGACGTGATCTGGGTTCTTGCAGGTGGTGGCAAGAGAAACAGCTGGTTACTTGGTGAACATATAATGTAACGGTTTCTTGTACAAAATCCACGTAGGCATAGGTAGGTACGTATAGGTGCGCGTGTTGAGGTGACGGTGTTTTATGACATAGTGACTGACGGCCGCACAGCTGTTGCTCGGTGAGCGGGGCGCGTGGACCCCCCGCGTCTTGGATGCCCCTGCGTCGTCCTGCTGGCGACGATATGTCTCCGACACACTTTAAGTATATTGCTATCTCTAACCAATGACAGAGTATGGTTAGAGACAGCAATAGACTTAAAGTGTGTTTTAACTAAAATAGGTTTAATAAACGATTATGAATATGGGGGTTAGTGTTTAATTTAGCTTTTTTTAAACTACATATTAATAAAATATGGGAGACCATTCTGCCTACCCCGCGAAGAGTATAGCATATAGATAAATAGAGTTAAATGTTAAATTAAATGTATACAAACAATTTTATATTTTTCCCATTTATAGGGTAAATTTTATTTCCTGGCAACATTTTCTGTAAGCTTGTGTGAGTGTCACCGAGTATAAAGACGAGTAGTTTACACCTACATTAATATTGGTTCGGCTTCGCGGGCGCGTACGTATAATTGAGCGACTCTCAGTCTATGTGTTATAAGTCTATGTTCATTGGTATATTTTTGATAGATCGGCAATTTGGCCAAGGAAACATGTTAGTCATAAAAATACATACATAATATGATCACGCCTATTATCCCCGAAGGGGTAGGCAGACGCATTTTTCTTTCTTTCTATCTTTCTAGACATCAAAAAGTGATTTTATAATAAAAACCGGTCAAGTGCGAGTCGGACTCGCCCATGTAGGGTTCCGTAGCAGCAAGTACCATAATATAAAAGTTCTTGTAGTTCGTTGTAACTTCGATTGATGTTTTAACACTTTCGCTGTGGTAGTAAATATCTAAGCGAAAATCGCGGTTTATTATGACGTTTAAAAAAAAACTACTAACTAGATCTCGTTCAAACCAATTTTCGTTGGAAGTTTATATGGCAATGTACATTTTTTTTTCGATTTATCATTCTCTTAGTTTAGAGGGGGTGGGGGGGACAGACACATTTTTCCACTTTGGAAGTGTCTCTTGCGCAGCTTCTATTCAGCTATTCAGCTTAGAAAAAAATGATGTTAAAAACCACAATAGCATTTTTGAAGACCTATTTTACTCGTATCGTGTGGGTTTGATGAAAATCAAAATTACTTTCAGTTCTTTTAAGTATAGGGACCCCCAAAACTTACTGCTTTTTTTCTAATTTTATGTAAAAGTCTTAATGCGGTTCACAGAATACATCTACTTACCAATTTTCAATAGCATGGGTCTTATAGTTTCAGAGAAAAGTGGCTGTGACATACGAATGGACAGACAGACATGACGAATCTATAGGGGTTCCGTTTCTTGCCATTTGGCTACGGAACCCTAAAAACGTTGGCATGTATGGCAGCCCCTTTTATATTAGATATACAGTCTCGTGACGAACATTCAGATAGATGGACGGCGAAATCTCATGAATATAGTCCAGTTTTTACCCATTGGGTACGGAATCTTAAAAAGTACATAATCACAAGTTGATAGGTCATTGGGAACACATATTGGGATAATGTTGCTTCCCAACAATAGTGTGAGAATTATTCAAATCGGTTCAGTACCTAGTAGTTTCGGACCTATTAGATGCCAAACAAACAATCAAATCTTTTCATTTTATAATATTAGTATAAAAATCGCGTTATTGTTTTCTTTGTTTTTTTGCCTACAATAAATCATACGAGACAAAAGCACTCCGTTCCGAAAGATGTGGTTGCCCGGTTACCGCCAAACCCAACACTTCGTCGCCGCGACACGAGCGATCCGGCCGCTGAGATCAAGTTCGGTCAAGATCCGCCCCGCTCCCGCCGCCGCTCCCGCCCCGCTCCCGCTGACATGCAGTTTTCGGCCTAATACAAACGTATGGAACAAAACCGACTTCAAACAAAAACTGAAAATTGAAAAATAAAATTAACTTAGCACAAAGTAATAGGTAGTATATTTAGTTTTATATCAGATATTATTGAATGTAATACTGAAATCGGCGCCAAGTAAAACTATAGGTTTAGGTAGATATTATTAATCTCTCATAGAAATATTGGCACCGACTTCAGTATTACAGTCAATAATATCTGATATAAAACTAAATATACTACCTATTACTTTGTGCTAAGTTAATTTTATTTTTCAATTTTCAGTTTTTGTTTGAAGTCGGTTTTTTTTTGTTAAAAATTTTTTTTTCATGATTTTCAGTGACGGGTAGACTGAAATTATATCAGTGTAGTGTAATGTTCTCCCCAATACAAATTAATCAAGCCCAAACACAAGATAACTGCTGTAAATCGTTAAGGAATGCCCTCGATTCGAGGGATTTCTTCGATTTCTCCAGGATCCCAGCATCCGATTCTGACTTCCTGTATATGGGACTACATGGGAAGCACCAGCTTTCAAACAAAAAAAGAATTTTCAAAATCGGTTAACTCCTTCTAGCGATTTGCCGGTAACAAACATAAAAAAAAAAAAAAAAAAAAAAAAAAAAAACAGATGAATTGAGAACCTCCTCCTTTTTTGGAAGTCGGTTAAAAACGACTTAACTGATATATCAGTGGCATGGTATTTTATGCTTACGTTTAATAACTTTAAGGTACATTTTACGTTAAATGTGATACAGTCTTGAATTATTTATTAACGATTGCTAATAAATAGAATATGCCTTGGCTGGTTTTTTTTTTTTCTTTCATTATGGACACGTGAGTGTTGTTTTCCACTGAACTGACCCTGGGGCCGAAAGTTCGGTTTCGGTTTCGGCTGGAAAACCAGATTCGGTCGGACACTAGTTTAAACTGATAAATATTGTTATGAAAGAAACACCGAAACGTTATCTAAGTACTCGTAATCATTATAGAATAATAGGGACCTAACCTATGGGTCGACATAGGTCAGCATGAGATCGATTTCTAAGAACCGAACATTAGCGATACCTACATAAAGGTCAGTATAATATGGAATCTGAGGGGCAAGTGCGAGTTTTTGCGTGAGCTTGTCGACATTCACGGCGCGCCAATTCGTATGGAATCGACACCCCGCCACCTAGCTGTAAACGCGGGAACTTGTCTCGATTCCGTACAAATCGGCAATAACGCGCTCACCCGTGAATGTCGACAGGCGCTCACCGAAACTCGCACTTGCCCCTCTGTTCCTTGTCCCTTATCCCATGGGAATGTATCGGTTTTATTTCAGATAGCGAATGTCTTGTGGTTTTCTCCGCGTAGTTCCTGTTCCCGTGGGAATATGGGAATAAAATATAGCCTATGTTACCCGGGGATAGTGTAGCTTCCCAACAGTGAAAGAATTTTTCAAATCGGTTCATTAGTTTCGGGGCCTATTCGATGAAAACAATCAAATCTTTCTTCCATATAATATTGGTATAGATGTAATGTAGTCTATTCCTGTACTTACCAAATTTCCGCCAGATCCGTTTAGTCGGTTCAGAGTGATTTCATAACAAACATCAAAACTTTCACATTTATAATATTCGTAGGATTACACTGGCCATAGCACACCGACCTGTAATAATCAGGTCAATCAAAACAGGTCAGTGCTATACAAAGCTTATATGCCTGAACACAACAAGAAAATCATCAATATTTAGATTTTCCAGAACTCAACATGAGCACAGACACACGTCTACAAAAGAAGACTTGTGAATAAGTTTGTAGGTACCTACGAACATAATCCTGCAAGAGTTCGGTATATGAATTCAGAACCCTTGCGAAAGTTCCGACTAGATATTTAATTGTTCTTGGGCCCAGCAATGCTAATTACCTACATAGTTGGCGTGTTATTCGCTACAAGTACAGTTGAAAGTTGACGACAAGGCAAAGTTGGCTCGGCAAAGTTAAGGGCTCGGAACAAATGCCTGTTTTATTAGGAGCTACCTGCCCTTTGACGCGGATTGTTCGGATTCCGTCTATTCTTAGTAAAAGTTTGAGATACAATTATTAAGTTTGAGGCTATTTTGTTCAGGTTGTAAGTAACTATGTTACTTTGTTAGGGTTTGGTCGGAAACTCAATCTATATCTTTAAGTAGTTACGTATTACGTAGTACCTACTAATATTATAAACATAAATGATTTGTTTCTTTTACCTAAAGAAAACTACTGCTAAAAATTCTGTTACCAATAAAAGCTACATTATTAGTGAGTAACATTAGACTAACAGGACAATTTTTAAACATTGAAAATAAGGACTTGAGATTGCTAGACGTGTCGCCATGGCTCTTCAGCAAGAGTTTCCATCTCAGTGTGTTTGATCTGCCAACTACCTACTTTGAATGTAGAAATTGAATATGTAATAAGTAAAATCCTAACTGAATATTTATAACGATGCCATAAAAACATCGAAATGTCCGAGGAGCATCGTAAAAATGTTGCAATATCTGGATATAGGGAGACCGAGGTTGGTGGGAGGGCCGACCACGCCGTTTGAAAGGAAATTGGATTCCAGGAATCCACATAAATGTAATATTATATTAGCCTGCATATTTTTGGAAATAATTGTAATAACCATCTCATTAGCTACCTACTAAAATCTCTGCAATGTATAAAATAAAAAAGTGTGTTTAGGTACGTCCGAATCACTGGACCGATTCTGAATAAGAAATATGTTAAGTAAGTCTGTATTCTTAGTTCTGAGTCGGTATTCTTAGTTCTGAATAATAAAATTTGGTAGGTACCTGCAGAGATGGACTAGATTTTAAGAATGTCCATAGATTAGGTACATTTGTTCACAAAATATGTCTCGTCACTTTAATATCTCATTCTTTAATGACGCATTTTTTTTCAAATGTGCCTATTTATCAGAACGTTTGGCGTGGCATAAAATATTGATAAAAAATACGAAATAGAGAAAGGAAAATTATTTTACTTTAAGTACCGGACACAGCAACGCTTGCTTATTTTACTACCTATATTTCCTGTAGGTATCTAGTGCTCAAAAAGGTACAAGGCTTACCTAAAAGCTAGCCTAAAGTTATTCAAGGACCCATGATAGCCAAACATAGAATAGCTGCCAAAAACATGACCACAGTTATTCGGAAACACGAAACTATTCCAATCCTAACCCTTCTTATCGAATTATTTACAGACGCAAACCTTTATATCCCTCCCTAAATATATTACGCCGTGTTTGGTCATAGGTAGGTGGGTACCTATTTATTTATTTCTAAGGGACTGTACCGTTGAATGATTGAAATGGTAATGTACGATGAAATTAGGTTTGTTCAACAATCGGCTTTGTGAAACGTTAGATATTAAATTTATGCATTGGTTTGAGTGAACGGTTTGATTGGGTTTTGTAATACCTACAGTGTTTAGGAACTGTCTGGTGGTGTGTAGCCCAGCTTATCACCCTGTAAATAAACGTTCCATGTAGAAGAAATCAAGTAAATAGATAGGTACTTTTAAACAATTTATTCGAAAATAGCTTCTGTCTGACTTCTCATATACCAGTCAGGGGTAATTAAGGCAAAGACTCACCAGCGAGTCACTTCAACATTAGATTGATGCCAGTTTTTTTTAATTAACTAATTTAATATTATGCCATGACATGAAGCTTTGATGACTCTTCACATGGCATGGCATTTTTAGTTAAGGTTTCATTGGTCATCATAACAATTTTCCAAGTTAGCAATGTCATCTGAAGAGTAATCTTAGGCATTATAAATACCTAGTACGTAGCTAGGTAGATACCACAATAAACTTATAGTTTATGGGTCAAAAAGACAAATTCTCTCTTCTTTTTTTACGTAGGTATTGTTCATAATTGGTTTTTTTTTTACGTGAGGGAAAATTCTCAGAGGATGTTATGCTGGACTCTTACCGATTAAAAAACCTCACGTAACGCCCGACAGCCTGTGGTTGGGAGCCCAGGGTAAGCCCTCGGAAGGATGTCCCGGGACTCACAACTAGGCTTGCCAACTTCAAAATGCGAATTTGCGGGAAATGTTGATTTCAAATGCGGGCCAAGGATTTAAAAAGCGGGATCTTACGAATTTTGTTTAGAATACTAAAAAACGTGAACTTTACTTTCAAATTGGGATGAGAGGTAAAATTCAACGCCTTGTTAGTACTAAAAAACCGTTTAATCCTATCCTATCCTACTAATCCTTCTATCCTACTTTCTACTAATATTTTAAATGTGAAAGTTTGTGAAGATGTTCGGATGTTTGTTACTTATTTCACGCTCTCACGGCTGAATGTATTGGGCTGAAAATTGGTACAAAGATAGCTTATAGTCTGGAATAACAGATAGGCTACTTTTCATCCCGGGAACATATTAGTTTAAACTAGATGATGCTTGCGTGAAATTCGGTACCCGTTCCTGCTTTCCGTGGGAACATATTCCCGGAATGAAAAGTAAAAGTAGCCTATGTGTTATTCCAGACTATAAGCTATCTCTGTACCAGCTCCATAGCTCTGTAGCTCCATAGCTCTGTAGCTCCATAGCTCTGTAGCTCCATAGCTCTGTAGCTCCATAGCTCTGTATCAGTTCCATCCGTTCAGTCATTAGAACACGACAACGCATTTCTTTTCTCAAAACGCATGATACTGCTCTGAATTTTTTTTAAATAGCTGTCAAAAAAACCAAGATAGCATTCCGTCTTTTTACCCTTATCCTCGTCAAAAAATTTCTTCAAAGCGATTGGGACAGTTTTCTCCAAGAATAGCATTATTAGTGGAATACCTACGCAGATGCGTTTCGCTAATCAAAAGGGTCCTGGTCTGGTTTAAAAATGACGAAAAAGAGGTGCAAATAAAAGCATTTTTTGTCTGGATAAGTAGACTGAAAATTATAGCTAAAAAAATATTTTTAATCTAGTTACATGATGTGTGTGAAAAAAATTGCTTTTGTTGTAAATTGTATATTAATCATACTTAATGTCTAAAACGATCATAAAGGCGGCCCCAAATTTTAGACGAATGCATTTTATAACTTAAATTTTTATCGACGCGATAGAAAAAAATATGCCAGATTAAAAAGAAAACACATTTATAATTTGGTTTTCTTCAATTTTGATTAAGTAAGGCTATTGGCTTATTACAACAAAAATAAGCTCTAAAATACAACATTTCCTAGCTTGAAGGCGCGTGTTTGTATGGTCAAGGTCGTTAGCCCTATGAACTGCCTTAATGTTATTGTATATATCTATCGCTTTCTCATTGGGGTCTTCATAGAAATCAAGCAAACATGTGCGAATACCCTCCTCTGGACAGTAGAATTTTACAACTACTTAAGAGGGCTAACATATTTCGCCCCACGTTTTGCTCAGAAACCATACTTTTCATTGCGTTTAAAGTCATTAAATATTTATCGTACTAACATGGTATTCACTAACATACTTAGTAAATTTAGCTCTCTAAACGTTTTATAAAACATATTTTACCTAACAACAGATTACATATGGTTAATATCAACGAAAGTGAACAAGGTTTTTCAAATCATACGATTTGCATCGATTTCGATGCTTAAATTCATGTCAAATAACTGATAAATTTAATGAACAAGGGATACGAAGCAATTGCAAAAGGCCTAGGCTATCTGTTTGTGGAATAACCTGATATCAGGTAGGTTCCTTTTTTTGGAGAAAAATGACTGTCAAGTTTGCTCAAATACTGAGAATTTTCACCACAATAAAGTAGTCTTTTCACCAGCTTCTGTAGTTTAAATCATTATGATAATTATGTAATATTATGTCAGAACTTCTCCTCTGACAATAAAAATATTTCTTCATAAGTAACTAGATACAGATTTTTTTTTACAAAGTATTTTGTGAACCCCTATAAATGCAGATACGCGAACAAATACGATTTAGTACCGCCGAGAGGCTCTCAGAGAGTGGTCATGTCGCTCGATGTTCCATTTTTGAATACGAAAAAATTAACAAAAATAGTCTAATTCTAGCGTGACCAAACAATCTTAGTACTTTGTGACGTATAATATAATATACTAGCTGATGCGCGCGGCTTCGCCCGCGTGAATTTTGGTTCCCGTTCCAGCTTCCCGTGAAAACAATTTTCTGGGATAAGAACTAGTTATTCCAGACTATACTCTATCCCTATACCAAATTTCAGCTGGATCCATTCAGCCGTTAGAGCGTGATTGAGTAACAAACATCCAAACATCTAAACATCCAAACATCTTCACAAACTTTCACATTTATAATATTAGTAGGATAGTAGGAAGTAGGATATAAATATTTATGGTCGATATACAACGTGAACTTTTGTATAGTGCAAAGCTCAGACACCCCGACTAGAGTTTCGCTTCAAAATACTGTATAAAAAAAATTAAATGAATCTAACGAAAACTGACCAAGTTATAAGCTATTACAGTTGCACTATTTTCTTCACGAACAGCGTAGATGTAGGTATTATACGCAAGGCAGGTAGTCACTATTCGTGTGGTATTGATATAATAACATATTAACACCCCATTTCATAAGTGGTAATTATGGAACACCTGTGAGGAACCAGACCAGGATTGGGACGGCTATAAAGCCGCTAAAGCAAAATACAAGTAGCGACTGAGATACAGAAGTACCAAGTCTTGGAGAAACTTCTGCTAGAGTCAGACTAATACTGGCCAAACAAGAGACAGAACTGTCCGTATCTATAAAGAAACCTGACGGCGCGGCGGCCTGACCAACCCATGAAAAGAATTATTTATACTGTTGATGGATGGCACTTGGTGGAACCTGCTGCACATATTCATTAACGGCACTTGTACTGTTCCACAACATTTATTTATTTTACACCTGACTGGTTTCGCCTTTCGGCAATTTTCAAAGGCAAATTAACATTATATAATGACCACTACATCACTTATTACTCGAAAACAATAAATTAATAACATATAAATTACCACTACATCATTCTACTAACGTAAACTATCATGAAAAGAAGCCGAGAGTATTTTGATACAAACGCACTTCCCAGGATGCCAATTGCTGCAGACACTCATGTGGCTGGTGGAATACGTATCCACAAAAGAAGTCCAGTGGGAGCTCGCAAGACCTGTTCTAATCTATTCTGTCAACTTACAAAAATCTGAATGGGTAATTAACAACTTCAAGTCCTTCAAATCTCCAGGACAGGATGAAGTCTTCCCTGCAGTGATAAAATGGAGGAGGACACAAGTTGATATTGTCAGTTACATAGTATCTGTACGCCAGACAATGAATGGAACTGTGACCCTGACTGTGGAGAGAGGTCTAAGTGATCTTTATACCAAAACCCGGTAAAGGGTTTATATTTGTGATTCGGACCTCTGGTTATACAGACCGATAAGCCCTTCGTCTTTCCTGCTAAAAACTCTGGAAAGATTGTGTGACAGAGACAATCGAGATACGGCCCTTCATAATAAGACACTGCATTCCAACCAACGCGCATATTGCCCCCGGCAAGTCTACAGATTCAGCACTACATGCAGTGGTACACAAAATAGAAGAGGTCAACCAGAATCAATCAATCAATGTGCCTCGGCACTTTCATGAACATAGAGGGAGCTTTCAAAAAAAGAACCATAACCACGGCACTAGCAAAACACCGAGTATACACGATGTCAGTGAATAGATAGATAACATGCTAAATAACTCATTTTAAAGCTACAGACAAGCAGAAACCAGTGCGCAGCCATGACCAAAGGTTGTCCAGAAGGGGGCGGGGCACCACTGCTAAAAAACCTTGTTGTAGGCGACCTAATAACCAATCAATCAATCAATTTAACCTAGAACTGTCCCTATATACTTGGATGTGGAACAAGCCAAAGCAGATGGTAAAATTAAATTATGGAGAAAATACGGATCTGTTACTACAAAGCATGACTGGTATTTTAAAATCCAAGGCCGACTTCAATTCAAGTGAGAAGCTGCGTTTATTTTATCTTCTAGTGATCTTGTGTATATAATAAATATTTTTTCAACACCCTTGCTCATAAATAGGTTTTTATCACATGGCTTTTACACTCATAAACCATGGTATTAAACACTTGTGCTTTTATTTTCTTGACCGCACTAGTGTTTTATTTTATATTCCATCAAATTAAGTTTGTAACTCGCTGAAACATATTAGTTAAGCATTGTATTTGCTCTTAAATTAACTGGGTTATAGTCTTATTTTCAAATCTCGGAATTTTTTTTGACTTAGATACGTAAGACTAAAAATAACAATATTTTTGTAAAAATAAGAAGTGTACCATCTCGAATATGATAAATTTTCAACAACTTATTCACTTTAATTAATAATTCAACGTGAAACTAATTTATAAATACATAAAAATTAGATTTTTTTACATTTTGCGTTTTGGCTGTTTAGCGCAATTGTTCGTGCCTACGCTCCAAAAGATAACACGCCGCGCGCAGAAAAAAAAATCAGCGCGCCACTTTTCACAAACTTTCCTTATGTGCTGTGTGCATTGTTCATTTGAGTACGAATAATTATAAAATTAGTTTTTTTACTCGTAAATGTGTTGAAAAACGTCATATGACACACGTGAGCTTTGGTCATTACACTCTCGGTTTCCTTGCCGCCCTCGCCTTCGGCTCGGGCTGTACAATATCACCTCGAGTGTAATGACCAACATACCTCACTTGTATCATAAATAACTATTAATGAATTGTATTAAAAATTAAATTAAAAATTTAAAAAACCCCCGACTTACAAAAAAAGATCAATAAAAAAACCTGTAAAAAGTAAAAAAATAACTATTATATTATGACCTATCTACCCTAAGTATTGAACCTTTATTATTATTATAGACTACAAGGCTGGAACCTAAATTGTTAAATTTTTACGACAAATGTCTGTTGCCCAAAATGATTAACCCCAGAAAGAGTCGATAAAATAAAATAAAATTAAATTTATTTCCTTTGAAATTTAAAAAAAAAATTGGTTTGTCAACCTTTTTGTGACTCTACTGGGGGTTCGGAAATGCTACAGACTGAAAAGAACACTCCAAGAAACTCAGTTCGGTCCCTCCCAAAATTCATCTTAGTATGTATCTAATAATCGATCAATGCCGATACGGAAGGGCTAATTAAATAGCATTTTTCTTGGCGGTGTGCATTGTTATGCACATGCCTCTTAATAAATATTTGGTTATTGTAAATAAAAAACACCTACTATCAGTATTAAGATTAGAGTTAGATCCCATAGCTCAAGCTTATAGCTTAGTTTGGGCTAGATGATGTTGTGTAAGAATATCCAACAATATATATGAATTATTTATTAAAAATATTTTAATGTTCCTGCCAGCACTGAATCTGTAGTAGGCAGCAAAACATCGGACCATGCCAAGCACCTGCGCATTGCTACGTAAATATTATTTGTTTTTAACCATGTGTATTGTCAAATTTAAATATTTATAGTGTAAAATAGAATATTGTCCATTACTTTCTACAATTTTCGTATATTTAGATACTTTAAAAATAAACTTATGAAACCATTTTCATGTATGTGTGTATTTGTAATTTCAATATTGATATTAGTTAGGTAAATAAATGTCAACTTTATTAATTTTATTGATGTCAGTATCTATCACTACTAGAGTCTAAATATTTATTTTATTTATTGAGACAAATGTTACAATAAAGCAAAATAACTATTTACAATATGAATAAAACTAAACTAAATCCAAATAGGGCCCCGGTGGCATTGTACCCAAAAAACTGGCAGCATTCCCCTTTTGAACGGCGATGCTTATTCGTTGTGAGAAATAACTGCCAGCCCTTAGGTCACTAGTTGACTCCACAAGGCGCTTCTTCAAAATTTAAAAAAACTTTATGCCCATGAACCTAGGGTCTCGACACACACACACACACTACTAAATATCAATAAATTTGCAATAAAATAATCAATATTTGTTTTAAACTAACACGCGTTGAACACATATTTTTATACAAAACGGGATTTCGCGTGGCACTATTTTATTATTAATTAAAGGTTTCGGTACCTTCACTTTCCTCGACGTTTCGACAGGGTTACACCTATCGCGGTCCCGAGGTCGCCTCGGAAAGTGAAGGTACCGAAACCTTTAATTAATAATAAAATAGTGCCACGCGAAATCCCGTTTTGTATAAAAATAATCAATAATATTACTAACTAACATTACTAACATAAAAATTAAATTAAAAGATTGAACGCTTAGACTAAGAATATGACACCGGTAATACATCAAGGAAAACAAAAGTATCAAACTTGTTGGTAGCATCAATTGGCACTATACGGCTATATGCGCCGCGCCGCGCTGATTTCTTACGATCGTAAAGAAATTTGAAAACCGAATTAACGCTCTTAAGTATAGGAAATAACTTCACATTTTGGTGATTTGATGCATCGCTAAAAATACTGTAAGCGTTTGTTGCTAGATCAAGAAAAGCAGGATATTACGCGTCCCGCTCACACTCTGAGCGGGACGTCTTGTTATGGGTCTCAGAAACGGGACGTCCCGCGTATAGCGGGACGGTTGGCAACCCTACTCACAACAGACCTACGGCCGCCATTGCGGCCTCGCCCAGGGGGTGGTTCGGGTGCTATCCCGCGTCTTTGGGGGGTTTCGGGTGTTATCCCGCTTCTTAGAGGGGGCATGCGTGAGTTGCTCACGTCACGCTGCCGTCATGGGCCTACTTCTGTAAGGACGGTGAGCGACCCTCTCACCGTCCTCAGACCCCCCGAGTGCCTAATAGATTATGTGCCTGACGAAATATTTTCTTCAGTTATTGCTGCCTGCTTGAACTTTGTGACATAAACTAAACAACATGCAGTGTCAAATATTACAAAACATAATAATATGAACGTAGTTGCATACGTCCAGAAGTGGTTTAATTGCTTGTTGCTTACACCTTACTGACTGTATAACGGTATAACTATCGGTTTGCGAATCGGACTGTATACAAAAGTTTTAGATATCCCCATTTGTCCACTACCGTTTTTGTAAAAATTAGTCAACCCAAAATATAAAAAAATATACCATGTTTTTTTATTTTTATTGTTTATTAGAACCCTCTTCACAAGTCCAGCAATTACAAACAAACTAATATTATAAGTCCAGGACACTAGAGCCCCTCAAGTTTGTAGTGGCTAGTGTACCGCATTTGGTATCTACACGGACTCGGCGGTACCACCCAGCGTGAACCCCATACTGGACTGGTAACGTGTTAAGTCTCATTTTTTAATCCACATGAAGTTTCATTTCATTATTTATTCGTAAGTCTCAAAAAATGTAAACAATAGAATCAACTTCCAATTTTTAAACCATTAATCCTTGTCAATGAAACGCCGGCATATCTACTCCGAATTTGTAATTAAGTCCCTTCAGTATAATACCAAAAAAACACTGACAGCACTCCGACCTAAATTTCCAGATAATGGGGTGGGGCTCCATTGTGTAGTAAGTACCTACGTACTATGTAGGTACTTGACAACATTGCCAAATAAACCTTCTTAGCAGTTTGGTAAAAGGGCGGGCACTAAACACTATCTACGGTCGACGTGAATTGTCATAATTAATTGATATCCTTCGGCCCAGATATAGGGTCAGGGTCCCACTCCGGGACCGGTGAGCCCCACACTCCATTTGTAAGATTAATAGGATTCCTACAACCTTCATTGATGCAACACATTGTTGTCGAACTCTTACGACAATAATTTCGAACCTAACAATTTTAGCACGCAGACGTCGCTCTCCTAGTGGTACCAAAAACGATAGATACCTAATGCGTCGTATGTCAAGTAAATTTTAGGTCTTAGCATCTAGGTCTCGAGTCTGTATCAGAAAAATTCTAAAGAATTACGCCACCTTTAGAGAGAGTAGGCGTTTACCTCGCTGTGAATGGTACCACGCCTCATTCTAATGTTACTTTGATTTGCTTTCATGAAATACTCGTAGAATATTTCATTTTTACGATTCCCCAGGGTATACCTACATCTTTCATATTTTTTATTCTTCTAACAATAAGTCGCTGTGCCTAGGTAGAGAAGGAAGACCTACCGAGGTACTTTTTTGTTAGGTGAGGGAAAATCCTTATGGATGTTAAGCCGGACTCCTACCGACTAAAAAACCTCACGTAACGCCCAACAGCCTATGGTTGTGAGCCCCAGGTAAGCCCTCGGAAGAATGTCCCAGGACTCGGCAGACCTACTGTGGCACTCCCTACTGCCAGATACAAACGGTAATTTAGATACTCGGACAATGATGATATCAATTTGCTGAGAAAGTTTAGCATGATTCCCTCATCTTACCATGACGTTTTAGTAGCATTTAGATTAGAGCGTGGGATCTAGTTAACAGTAGATATTAAATCGCTATTGTTAGAATTTTCCCAGACTTTTAATAGGTACTTACCTACAAGTAAAGTGAGTTTCAGGGTCGGCAGCGCGAATCGCCGTGCGCCTCTGTTGTAGCAAACGCCCATAGGCTTCAGTGACCACTTTCATTAGGTACACACTCACTACCACCTTCCCACCTTATTCATATAAAAAAAAACTTTTTTTATGCACTTGACCATACCACAGACTTACTGAAACCATACTCAGTCCAAGTCCAAACCGGCCAAGACCTAGATTCATGCTCACAATTGACATCCAGTCTCAGAGAAGATGGGGTGCCAGTCTCAGCGCCATATATCAGAGAACAATCGAGCTCTTAGCACAGGGCAGAAACTCCATACAAAAATGTTCGTTTTCACCCACACTAATATACCTACACGTAATGTGAATGCTTGAATCAAGCTTGAATGTGTATGTGAGTATATTAGGGACACTAGCTATGGAAACAAAATAATAAGGAACAGAACGCAATCTCATGTATATAGGTACTTTTTTTTCAAATGTACCCTCGGCTAAGCACAAATTAAACCAAAGCAATAGCACAAAGTAAGTAGGTAGTAGGTAATACGTAATGCAACTTAAGCATGTGCTACACGGTTTCAAACGGTGGTTTGAAACAGAAAATACTGATTTTCGCTTTGCCGGCTACACGGTTTAAAACGTGTTTGAAACCATCAGTGTTTTATAGAACGTTGCGTGAATAGGACTACTCTACGCTCGCACCGTATATTCACTACAATAGCGTCCAGGCGCCTTACCTATTTAAGGAACAAAAAGTTGCGGTTCTTGCTCTTTTGATGAAGCGATGGTTAAAGGAGAGATTAACCCTTAGTCATATGAACTTAATTAACCTAGGTACTGGACTTGGATGACATAAGTATATAACTTTCTAAGAATAGATAAAGAAGGCCATTTTTCCAAGGTGAGGCCATTTATAGGTAAAAAAGACACAAACAAGAGACCAGATATTATATCTGTTGGAGAAAGGCTAGATTGTCTATCTGCTTTTTGCAGACGCGGCGTTGGCCGTTAGGTCAATATCTTTTAATTTTGTGGCTAAAATATCCCACGCATTTATTTCTGAGTCGTAGCGTGCGTCTGTCTGCGCTCGCCGCTGCATCGAGACTGTCGTTGGCGAGGTTTCAAACAAGCGGCTAGACGATTTCAAACCAACGCTTCTACCAGTGGTTTCAAACGCAAGCCTTGCTGCCAAGGGCGTTTAAAGGTCAACCGAAATTTGGCTAAAAAGTACTATCTACACTGTTTTAAACCAGTGTTTCAAACCACGGTTTCAAACCGTGTAGCAGGGGCTGTAGTGACACTCTCTCAAGTACTAACACGGCAATGGACACATCAACTTTGGCGGGGGGATGGGGAAGCTTACTCAGTGGGAGGCGGGGGCGGGGAGTTGCCGATCTGTATGCAATACTATTATATTATCTTTGCTCTTAGCCACATAAGACTTGTGTGGCGCGCTTTAATAATGTTTACGCTGAAGATAGGTAGGTACACTACGAATCCTAAACCGCAGAATTATATCTTTCGTGATGAAGAATGAGATGAATAACTGCCATGGCCAAGTCGACCTGCCAGATATCGCCTTGCCTGGATGAGCGGGGATCCCTTTTGAGTCGAAGCATCATCTGAATCATCATCATCATTATTTTGACGTGTCCGTTATGCTAGCGTACCCAAGAGCTATATCGAGTTGGTTACTATGCCATAAAACTCTGCGTAAATACTGCCTAATTAGTGTAAAAGTAAAAAAAACTCTTCCTCTTTAGTTTAGGTGATAAACACCACTTTCAGTGTGTACGCTGGCGTCACGATCAAGCTAGCGTACCCATGGCGGTACTCGAAAACGGCTAATTGTAAAGCAACAGAGTTTACACAGAAAAACTCTGCGTCAATACATCTCCCGCTATGCAAAATTTCATAACGATTGCTCTTGTAAGAACAGAGATATTGAACAAGACTTTTAAATGACATTCGGAGCGGGCGTTATGCAGCGTACACATAGTAGTCTTATAGAAAGGGAACTTTTCTTTTAATAAATGCTATATTTATGTATGTGCGTGAAATTCTGCCTATATTAGTGTAAATACTTTCGGAGAATTCGCAGTGGAATAATTAAAAAATCCATGTTAATTTCTGTTCATAGTACACGTACAGATATGCTCAAAAGTGCTTTGTCAAGTTTTTGTAAAATACAGAATTAAAACTGAAACATAATGAAATACTGAACTAGGAGGATATTCACTTCATTAATTTGTTTTTTGTGAAAAAATTAAGTGAAAATAAAATAACTGGCAAAATTCTAATAAATAGCTTTATCAGAAAAAGATCATTTGTTTTGCCAAAACAATATTTTTTTATCACAGAGTAACCATATTATTACCGTTTTGTTACAATAATGACAATTTACATTAAAACTAGTTTTTGGTGTATATATAATGTAATGCAACATAACAGGTTATGATATAAACATAATTATTTGTAGCAATCAGTCTTAGAGAATATTTACAAATAATAACAATTGCACAATCATTAATTAGTACTTATATAAAATCACAGTATAATCACATTAGGTACCGTTACAATAATCATAGCTAACATTAAATCAGTATTTGTTGTAGGTATGTAATACAGTTTATGATTTATAAATTTTTATTTGTAATAATCAGTATTAGAGAATATATTTTACTAATAATAACTACCACACAAAATCATTAATTTGTAAAATAATTACTATATTAAATCGTATTACGTACTAGAATAGATTTTTGCTAAAATATGGCACACATCGGTTATCTGTCTAACAATCTATCTTACTACTAGAAGCTGTGTGTTGCTATACAAAACGCAAAGGCTCGTGGCAGTCGGTGCCATAAATCACTTTTGTTACAGGGATGTGCATGCGCAAATTACTGGACTATCGATAATATGGAATGCATGTTCTTATTCGATTGTAAATCATGGAAGAAATCATTTTTATGCGAATAGCTATTTATAAATGTCGAAGATGGCGACACGGACGATAATGATGACGATTACCCTTAATAATTTTATAAGAATAAATGATTAATACCAATAAACAGTTTTTTTCTGAGACCTGTTATTATCGATAAACGCATCAACAACACGGTCGTGCATCTCTGTGTCTGTGTGACGTCATCCATAAACAGTGCATGTGCGACAGAGAACATGATGTGCGCTGTCTCTTTTGCACGTTTTATTTGCCTCGCCTCGCGTCGCGGTGAATCTGTGTCTACATTGCCGGCCGCGCCCGGCCGGCACCGGCCTATACTCCTGCCGGTCTGCGCCGGCCGGCCTATTCTGCATTGCCTGCATTTCCGGCCTTGGCCGCCGGCACTATATCAGAGCGTCGCCGCCGTCTTACTGCCGGCGTGGGACTTCACCCGGTTGCACTTCTTTCTACATGACCGACTTCGGGCAGCCAGCTATTTCTTCAACTGTAGTTATCGGGAGCTGCAACGTCGACAGGATTGACCTTTTATACTATTACCTTTATTCTGATTCTTTATTTTTTATATTACTTTGTCTTTTTGTATTATTCTATCAATATCAATACATACAATAAAATCGTAACTGGTCGCTGTCGGTACATGAAAGATAAATAAGAATAAATATGATAGGGGGGGCTTTATGAATGCAATAGAACCCAAAACAACGATTTTTAGAATTTTCGTCTGTTTGTCTGTATGTCTGTATATTTTAACTTTTAAGTTAATTTATATATTCAAGAATTTACGGAATATTTCCGAATATGCACTTATAAAAAGGGTGTACTTAGCCTTGTGTCAGTCCATCCTAACATATTGCATATCGTCCTGGGGGGGAGCTGGTAAAACAGTCTTACTTCCTCTCGAACGTGCGCAAAGAGCAGTTCTGAAGGTGGCAACCTTTCGACCCTTTTTATTTCCTACACATCAGCTCTATACAGCATGTAACGACAATTTTTCATTCTTTACGTAATACTAAAACAACACTCTGAAATCCCCTTCAGCAAAATACCGGCAGACAGAAGAAGAAAGGACATAGTTTGTACCAAAACAATTTTCAAGCGTGCATTTGTAAACAGATTTTATATATTTTTGGGTCCCTTTCTTTATAATAGATTTAACAGACTATTGGATATCTACGCAACTAACCATAAATTCTGCAAAATTGCAGTATCGGAATATCTGGGTAAACTTGATTATGAGGACACAGAAAGTATTCTACAAAGATTGAGCTAGCATATATTTTAGTAATACATAATTTTATTTTTTTTATTGAAATTATGTAACTTCATTGTAATTATGTACCTAACCAAAGGTTATTTTTATTTTTCTAATTTCTTTGTATTTGCAATAATATTTCATTTTAATTATATAACTTAATGTGATACAATAGATTAAATCGACCAATTAAGTGATAGTCTGAAACACAGGTTAATTCCTAGTTCAGACAAGGTAGCTTACAATTTCGGTACTAAATGAACTCTTGCAGCACTTATTAAACATGCCCCTTTATACTAAATTAAAACATACCTAATGTTATTTTTACTTTTTGAATTGACTTGTAGTATTTATTTTATTATATTTCTGCTTATTATGTAATAACTATGCTTACAATCTAATTTTAAATACCATTGTAAACGTAATGTCTATATTTTACAACTATGTACAAAAATGTTTTTCTGAAATAAATTATTATGTCTCTCTTTAAAAAAAAAAATATCTGTGTGTCTGTACGTTTGTGCACGCTAATCTTAGTAACCACTTTACCGATTGCAATGCGGTTTTTTGTAATGTGTTGGGGTTTACTCCACTTAACATTTAGTGTTTATTTCATGTCAATCGGTTTATAAATAAAAAAGTGAGAGACTTCATCCAGTGCAGCAGAGCGAGCGCGCCTACTCGCTGTGGGGGAGTGGGAGTCGGGTCTATGGCTTCATGCTTTACCTTCAGGCCATATTGGCACACTTTTAGATAACAGCACTTTTCGCATTGCTGCTTGTTTACGCCCCGGTACTTCCTGCATCGCTCCACATCGTTGTCACTGCGGTGCAACTGTCGACCGCCTAGGTCACCACGGTTTATCGTGCTACAAAAGTGCAGGTCGGTTTCCGCGACATGCTAGCATAAATGACATCATCCGTCGAGCCCTTTCCGCCGCCGGCGTGCCAGCAATTCTTGAACCCAAGGGCTTGGCTCGAGACGATGGGAAGAGGCCCGACGGGATGTCATTGGTGCCTTGGAAAATGGGAAAACCGCTTGTGTGGGATGCCACATGTGTGGATACCCTTGCGCCTTCCCATGTTCCAGGCACTGCTAGCTGCGCGGGAGCTGCTGCCACGTCTGCGGAGGCCCTCAAACGGCGAAAATACACAAATCTTGTTGGATCGTATTTATTTGAGCCGTTTGGGGTCGAGACTCTTGGACCGTGGGGTCCTAGTGCAAAGCTCGTTTATAGAGCTATATGTAAACTTTTGGTCGGCGGTTCTCGTGACCAAAATGCTGGTGTTTACTTGGGCCAGAGGCTCTCCATTGCCATACAACGTGGCAACGCCGCCAGCATTTTGGGCACGGTTGTTGTTGACAGCGATGTGGAAGAGTTTTTTGATGCATAGTCTTATTTTCTATTGCCCCTTTTTTTATCGATGTTCCCTTGTAAATATGATATAAATTGTATGTATATTAGTGTATAATAAGTAATAAAAAAGTTATAACACTTTTAAGAATCAGATATTTTGAAAATATTATTTGTAGGGGTTTCTTTGAATGTGAGGGTAAATCTAAACTGGCGTGTTGGCTTAATCATAAAAGAGCTTAAAGATTAAGACTCTTTTAAAATAAATCACTGAATTGTTTTAAAATAGACTTAATCTTTAAGCTCTTTTATGATTAAGCAAACAGGGCAGTTTCACACGCTGATTGATTAGTGTGATGAAAAAATACCTCTCCTTTCATACACCTTAGGTGACGTAAACGAAATTGCGTGTTCAGCTAGTTGTAAATATATCTTGTGAAACTATCCTGATCCTTCTTTCAATGTCGTTTCGTGACAGATTTTATCTATTCAAAAAATCTGTCTAAAACTAAGTAGTACGTGGTCTCTCAATGAGAGCACAGATACAATCCAAATATATATAGATAATTACAGATAAGTACAAGTTAATATTGTATCAAAATAATGTACACCTTCAAATATTTTTAGGGCAACAGTAATAAAATTAGTGTACCTATAAAATGAACCGCGATATAATTCATAAAATAATAGTTTGTAAACTTACCTAATAAATTGACTGCCACAATTCTAAACACATCAGGGTCTGGCTAGTCCGTGAACGGCAATAATATTGTTGTAGTCTTACTAAAGAAACCTGTGATGTGAGCAGGTGTTTTAGCGCATCCTAACCACATCCACCCCCAACCCCCACCCCCCGACTATGAGAGCTGCTATAAGACGTGCAAGAGTTGATTTATGTCAAAACACATCATGCTAACTAATATTAGAAAATAACGCTACATCTCTGTTTATATTTTCACTAATAATTCCTTTGTTCGCGACTGTACATCGATACATTTGTTCCTTGAACTTAACATAGATTTTTTGATTATTCCACTGCGAATTCGCCTAAAGTATTTTTACTAATAGAGGCAGAATTTCACGCACTATTTATAAATTTAGCATTTATTTAAAGAAAAGTTCCCTTTCTATAAGAACTATTATGTGTACGCTGCATTACGCCCGCTCCGAATGTCATTTAAAAGTCTTGTTCAATATCTCTGTTCTTACAAGAGCAATCGTTATGAAATTTTGCATAGCGGGAGATGTATTGACGCAGAGTTTTTCTGTGTAAACTCTGTTGCTTTACAATTAGCCGTTTTCGAGTACCGCCATGGGTAACGCCCGCTCCGAATGTCATTGAAAAGTCTTGTTCAGTATATCTGTTCTTACTAGTGACCGACCGAAGTTTCGGTTTCGGTTTCGGTTTCGGCCAGTTTCGGCCAAAAAATCGAGTTTCGGCCGCAGTTTCGGTTTCGGCCAAAATGGGCCGAAACTTTCGGCCGGGCCGAAACCCACGTGTTCATGAATTTTGAGTGTCTGGCTCTGCTTGTGACGTGGTTGGGGTCAGCCCAACCAGTTAATATATTACTAACCGAAGATTTAGATATTTACAAAGGACAATTTAATCAATAGTTATAATAATTCAACTTTATTTAAGCCACAAGCAATTACGAGTACAATCATTGAGAAGTATTAGACAGTTACCCCTGTGTTATGTCTTCGACCTCCTTTTTAGGGTCCCATTTTTACTTTTGGTTACTGAATCCTAAAGATCTAGGACATTACATAACCCTACCCCTTTGTTGTCGGTTCCGTTGACTGTGTTGATCGTCTGTCTGTCTGTCAGGAGGCTGTAACTGTAGATGATGTATTTCTTTTGCCGCTATAGCAACAAATAATAAAAATAGACAAAATAATAGTATTAAAGAGGGCCTCCCATACAACAACCGTGTCTTTTTCTTTTTGCCGCTTTTTTTGAACAGGAACCCTTCGTGCGCGAGTCCGGCTCTGCACTCGTGCCCAGTTTTAGTTATACACTTCTAGAATGTAACCAAAACCGGTCAAGAGCTAGTAGCAGGGCACCGTGTGGTTTTAGTCGGTAGGAGTTCGAAATAGCGTCTATGAGTAATTCCACACGTAAAAGAAAGAAACTCATCTTTAGGTGGAGATATTTCTAAAATAAACACTTGAGAAGACTTATACCGTTGATCGATGGCACTTGGTGGAACTTGCTGCACCTATTGAAAAAATAACCGGCTAAGTGCGAGTCGGACCCTCACGGAGGGGTTAAAGCGGGACCCTATTAACGAGACATAAGGCCAAGCCCACCGTCTGTCTCTTAGTCACGAGGTTGTATCGCTGGAACCACGCCAGATAGAGGCCTATTTTCACTGATGATGTATTTCTGTTTTTTTTTATACCACTAAGGTGGCAGACAAGCATACGGCCGGCTGCCGACCCTGTAAAAACCTTCTTAGACTCCTTTTGAAGAACCCCATACTGTAGGCGTTTGGGAAAACCGAGGCAGGAAGATCATTCCACAACCTAAGCGTGAGCGGAAGAAAACCCCTATCGGATCTAACCGTGCTCGAACGCTCTGGACGTAGGGTGTGAGGATGAAATCCCAGTCTATGGCGAGCGGTGCGATGATAGAACGTAGCCGTGGGCATCATGTCAAACAATTCCGTTGCCGCTATTTTTTACTCTTAAATCCTACAGAGATGCTATGCCGGAGTCCTACCGACTAAAAACCACGAATTTGGAGCCCCGAATATGCCCTCGGAATGCAGCTCAGAATGCAACATACTGCAGCCGCGTCTTTGGGGGGTTGTTCAGTTGTTATCCTGCTACTTGAGGGGGGCATGCACGAATCTCAAACTTCATGCTATCGTCTAGGGCCTGCTTCTATAAGGACGGTGAGTAGACGTCCTCAGGCCCCTGGTCATAGAGGCTGATCGTATAGGGCGCGCCGTCGCAGACTGTGCAACTTGGGTGGGAGAGTTCTCTACTTCTCTCCCGCTTCCTCCCCGGCGCCGTCTCTTTCACGAGCATGACCTGTTCATAGGCAGGCGCCTTCTTGCGCCATTGAAACAATGACGCAAGGGCCCTCGCTTCCAGGTCCCATAGAGGGATCCCGGTATCCCCATATCCTTACCCTGACAGCCATCGCTTTCTGCGGGCTAAGCAATCTAGCCGCATTGCTGGCCATCAGGATCTCCGCCCATACGAGGGGCCTCATATAGGGCCCTGCTCCGCATGATCCCAAGGTACAGTCTCCTGCAGGGAGCGTTGGGTCCCCTGATATTGGGCAACAACCGCGTGAGTGCGGCTGATGCCCCCTCCCTCAGTTTTGGGACCAAACTTCGGAAGTGGTATCCGATGTTACACCGGCTATCGAGTACGATCCCCTGATACGTCATCGAGAGCTCGATGCCGATGCTGACGCCCCCTATATGTAAGCTGGATCCCGCAGGTGACATAAGGGCTGCGTCTCGTTGCGTTGCTCCTCGCGCCGCGCTGTAATTAGGGTGTCGTCGTAACACGTTACGCACGTAACAGGTTACCCCGACACCTCTGAGCAACGGACCACAGAAGGATGTTCCACAGAAGCGGTCCAAGAACGATCCCTGTGGAACACCGAACGACACATCTCGCCGACCCTCTCTCGGGTAAGTTATGGCCCTCTCGGAAAGAAAAGTCCCGACAATTCGACGGAGGTATTGAGGCATTCCATGGTAAATAAGCGCCTCCCAAACGCAGCTCCAGGGCAAGGTGTTGAAAGCGTTGGAGATTTCACCATGTGCTGTTGCCGCTATAACAAAAAATACCTACTAAAATCAGAAAAAAACATCCACACAACAAACGTAATTTTCTCTGTGCGGGAATCCGACTCGCACTTGGCTGGTTTTTTTTTTTCAATATGAACACGTGAGTTTCGGTTTCGGTTTCGGTTTCGGCCGAAACTGACCCAGGGGCCGAAAGTTCGGTTTCGGTTTCGGTTTCGGCCGGAAAACCAGTTTCGGTCGGACACTAGTTCTTACAAGAGCAATCGTTATGAAATTTTGCATAGTGGGAGAAATACAGACGGAGAGTTTTTGTGTGCAAACTGTGTTGCTTTACAATTAGCCGTTTTCGAGTACCGCCATGGGTACGCTAGCTTGATCGTGACGCCAGCGTACACACTGAAAATGGTGTTTATCTCCTAAACTAAAGAGGAAGAGTTTTTTTTATTTTTACACTAATTAGGCAGTATTTACGCAGAGTTTTATGGCATAGTAACCAACTCGATATAGCTCTTGGGTAGGCTATCATAACGGACACATTTTGACTGCCTCTGTGGCGTAGTCGGTAGTGATACCGCCTGCGGCACTGGAGGTCCTGGGTTCGATTCCTGGGTCGCCCGGTCGGTCCAAATATTTGTGTGATCCACAAATGTTTGTTTCGGAGTTTGGGTGTTTTCTATGTATAATTAAGTATGTAGGTATGTATATCAATCGTCTAGATCCTATAGCACAAGCTTATATAAGCTTAATTTGGGCTAGATCAGTGATGGGCAAAGTACAGCCCGCGGACCAGCTCCGGCCCGCGAAAGGATTTAATCCGGCCCGCCGACGGTCCTCCAACACGAATACCTACCTAGTATATGGCCCGCGATAATTATATTTTGACGGTTCTGAAATATTATGTAGAAGATTCTGATTACTTAGTTCAGCAAAAGGCGCATAGGTGAAGTGAACAGACTTTTTTGACGATGAAATTGCTGAACAACTCAATCACAAACCGACTTACTGATGAACACCTATTCGCGCTGCTGAATGACAGTTCCCGTATCACAACTCGAACTTGCATTCGAAATATGGCACATAAAAAGCAATCTCACAAGTCCCACACGCCTATGTATTGTAATTGCAGGGCCTTCGAATAGCAGTTAAATTATTTTTTTAACATTTGTTTAATCTTTACCCCGTGTGGCGACGACGAGGCCCCATGTGGCAACGTTTCATCCCGAGAATGTCTTATGAGGCAACTAAGAGAACACTTTTGCAAAGAAACACGTTCCCTTCTGGGATAAAAACGTGATTATTATGTACCTATGTAAAAGTTTCAGCAGAAAACCCATTTTCCCTATAATTCTGGCCCTCCCCTAAAATTTCTTAATTTTTCTGGCCCCCCTATAAAAAAGTTTGCCCACCACTGGGCTAGATGATGTTGTGTTATTTATCTCACCCCGTTCCTATACAGTGTGTGACAGTTTTCCAAGAAGCACGACGGATTAACAAGGTTTAAGGGATTTTTGCAGATCCATGGTTTTAGGCATAAGGGTAAGTACAACTACACCGCATACCTACATAGATACATATACTTCCTTTACCCTTGGGTGTAAGGGGCCCCACCACCACCTAATTTTGGGGGCCCAAGCGACCTTACCGGCACGTGGTGCACCTGCCGAAAAACTAACGAGGCTCCGCGATTTTTCAGGTACCCCCATGGTGGCCTAGGCTCCCATGTGGGTGCCAGGTGGTACAAAGTGTTGGTCCGGGGGGGTACCACCGTGCAGCTGTGAAAAGCCCCCCAAGTAACCCAGCCTCGGTTGGGTTGCGTTCGGGGTTCAGCAGCTGCACAGCCGGGCCCGGGGCGATGTTTGATGCAGCAGGGGGGGACCAGTAGGCGCTAAGCGAATTCTAGTGTGGCTGATTGGGGTCGACCCGCCGGCCAGGGAGACCCGTAGAAACGGTTTTACCGCTGGCCGCCCGCGGCATAGTACAGGGGCCCAACTGGGACTAACCACCCTGGGAGGCTGCCCCACCAGGCCGCGCATAATCCCGATGTGGTTCGTCGTGCCGGATGGTGACCGGACCGGGTCCCGGCGACCACACTCGGGGGGGTACGGGGGCCCTTCCGTCCGGCGGGTCGGCCTCAGTCTCACCACACGGTCATAGATGAAGCTAGCCCCTACGCCTTGTCACTCACTGCTGTAGCAAATGTCGCTCCGTCTTCACGTCTTCCCTCCAATTCTCAAATATGGCAGCGCACAAAAGAGAAAGAAGTGTCACAGCGGCCGCTGCAACCAATCCCGGAAACGTTCCGTTTGAGGTGGAGTTCGCTAACATCCGCGGACTCCATGCCAACCTCAACGTCGTCCATCACCATCTGGAGACGGCACGGCCAGCTGTGATGTTCCTAACGGAGACGCAAATACTCCGCCCTGCCGATCAGTCGTACCTTAGTTACCCCGGCTATATCATCGAGGAACTATTTCGAGAAAAAGCTGGGGTGTGCGCGTTTGTTAGGGCGGATGTTTGCTGTCGCCGGCTGCGCTGCCTTGAGGACCCTTCCCTCTCCGTCCTTTGGCTGCACGTAGATCACGGCTCCATGAGTCAGATCTACGTGTGTGTCTATAGATCCCACTCAGGGACAGCTGGGATAACAAGGCTGTTTCAGCACCTCAGCGAGGGGGCTGACGACGCGCAGGTGCGGTTCCCGAACGCTGAATTGGTTTTTCTGGGGGTCTTCAACGGTCACCACACTGAGTGGCTGGGGTCCCGCGTGACCGATCCAGCGGGACGGGCCGCCCACGCGTTTGCTCTCTCACATGGTCTGACCCAAGTGGTGCGCGGGATTGTTGTGCGTGCCAGCCTGCAGGTGTCATCTCCTGCAAGGGCAGTAGAGGTGACGCGGCGACTGTGGCACTACTCGTCAGCAGACTGGGACGGACTACGAGAATACTTTGCAGCCGTCCCGTGGAGTCAGCGCTGCTTTGCAGGGAGGGCTTCATCGGAAAGCGCCTCTGCGGTTGCTGGTGAGATAGCTTTAGGTATGGAATACTATATTCCATACACTGATGTTGCCAGCATCCGCAAAGCCCGCCCCTGGTTCGGGCGTGAGTGCGCCGTAGCTGTTCAACAAAAACAGACGGCTTACCGCGCCTGGATCAGGGCTCGGGCTGTGCGCGACCCGAATGTGGCCCAACTCAAGGCAGCGTACAACAGAGCCACTAGGTCCAGTAAGAGGGCCTTCAAGAGAGCGGACGCCCAGCGCGTCACGCGGCTTGGTCAGGAGCTCACGTCTCATCCGACGGGCAGCCGTGGATACTGGCAACTGGCCAAAGCCGTGCAGGTCAACTTTTGCAAGCCCTCGCTGCCGCCGCTACGCTATCCTGACGGATCACTGGCTCACAAGGCCCAAGAGAAAGCGGAAATGCTGGCCAATCTCTTTGCGGCTAATTCCCGGGTTGATGACTGTGGCAAGCAACCTCTCACTATCGCCAACTGTGGAACCACGATGCCGGATATTAAAATCCGGCAGTGCGATGTGCGAGCGGTGCTACAGTCACTCGACACGCGGAAAGCCAGTGGTCCTGATGGCATTCCGGCAGTGGTGCTGAAGAATTGTGCAGCTGAATTATCTCCAACGCTAACACGCCTGTATCGCCTTTCCTATTCCTCGGGAGAAGTGCCGGAGGCTTGGAAGGAGGCGAACGTCCAGCCGATCCCCAAGAAAGGGGATCGGTCGGATCCGGCCAACTATCGACCCATAGCCGTAACCACCGTCATCTGCAAGGTGTTCGAGCTAATCATCAACAAACAGCTCATGCGCTATCTGGAGGATCACTCGTTAATTAACGATCGCCAATATGGCTTTAGGCCGAAACGATCAACGGGTGACCTCCTAGCGTACGTAACGCACACCTGGGGTGAGGCTATGGAGAGGCACGGCGAATCTCTGGCTATTGGCCTAGACATCGCTAAAGCCTTTGATAGGGTATGGCATGCGTCGCTTCTTTCCAAGCTGCCGGCATATGGTTTATCGCCTCAGTTATGCCGCTGGTTGGCCAGCTTCCTGCACGGGCGACGTATGCGGGTCCTCTGTGATGGTCAGGCTTCCTGCTTTTTGCAGGTAAATGCCGGGGTACCACAGGGATCGGTATTGTCCCCAACTCTCTTTCTTCTGCATATCAATGACATGCTGTCCCTTGGGTGCATTCATTGTTATGCGGATGACAGTACTCTGCATGGGAGCTATTCTGGCCGCCCAGCGGAGGGGCGTTGTGACGTGGACGAAAAGAGACGGCAACTCGTGGCGGATCTCGACCGGGACCTGGGTCGCATTGCCCAATGGGGTTCAGACAACCTGGTCGAGTTCAATGCCAGAAAAACGCAGGCGTGTGCGTTTACAGCTAAGAAGTCCCCATTCCTACCCCTACCCTCTCTTCAGAACATTACGGTTCCACTAAAGGACAACCTGGAGATTCTCGGTATAGACGTCCGGCGTGAGCTCAATCACAAAAACTACATAGAGAGTTGTATTGGGCTGGCCTCGCGGAAACTCGGAGTCCTAAATAAGGTGAGACGGTACTTCACGCCACATCAGAGATGTTTGCTGTACAAGACGCAGATTCGTCCCTGCGTCGAGTACTGTTCTCACCTCTGGGATGACTCCGCGAGGTACTTGTTGGACGCACTTGACGCTATACAGAGACGTGCTGTCCGAATAATTGGTTGTCCTGAGGTGACGGGAGGCCTCGAACCGTTGGCGCAGCGAAGAACCGTAGCGTCCTTGGCTGCCTTCTACCGAATGTATCACGGCGAATGTTCTGAAGAGCTCTTCAATCTGATCCCACCATCACCTTTCCGATCCCGAACAACGCGTGCCGGGCAGAGATGCCACTCATACACAGTGGAGAGAATCTTCGCCAGAACCGAGCGTTTCAAAAGATCGTTCCTCTGTCGAACTATAAAAACTTGGAACGACCTGCCCGCACACGTGTTTCCCTCATCTTACAACCCCGGGTTCTTTAAGAGGAGCGTGAAGAGGCACATCACAGGGCCGCCAACTTGAGGACCGCTGTAAGAAGTGGCCCCCAATCGCAAGATGCGCCACGGCTATCCATCGTGGCGACGTCAATTTGGCGAGCTGAATATAAAAAAAAAAAAAAAAAAAACCCTGCACACTTACCTTTTTAGATCGCCATAATTAGGTACGCCACCCGCCTGATGGACAGTAATGGCACTTAAACTGCCGGAAAGGCTGTTGACAGTGGCCCTTATGTTGACAGCCCTAAGGCTGGTTTTAGAGTCGCGCTGACCTTCGGCGCTGACAGCCAAAGCAAAGTGTATGAACTATAAGGAAGCCTTTTAGAATAACGCGTACCTAGCTATCACGCGTGCGTTGGTCAGCGCTGACCAACGCACGCGCGCCTCTGTACACTACGTCATATGTGTAGGTACATAATGATACTGAAACGTCTCGCGCTGGCGAGCTACGCGATGAGCTGTCAGCGCCGACGGTCAGCGTGATTCTGAAACCAGCCTAAAAAATGCCTTCGCTTGTTTGAGGTAACAAGATAGACCATGACAGACCTGCTGGTAAAACATCAAAAAATTGCTTCTTTGTACCTAATTCCACCTTTTAGCCCCTCTCTATAAAATAGATTGCAGAGGGGCTTATGGCGAGACTCGTGTCTGTAGTCTGTGACTGTGTTGCATTAAATTACCTCACTAGGTCACGTGGATCATCTGTTCAAAGTTCACTTTTACAATAAACGTTAGAGGGGCAGTCGGGTGAGACCGTCTCACGGCTTCTTGTTTGATCTCGGACAACACACATGCCTTTTGTGTTGCAAGTTCCTCCAAAAACCCCGGGTTCTTCAAGCGGAAAGTGAAGAGGCACGTCATTGGGCCCCAAACTTGACAACTGCCATGCTACTGTAACGTCATCGAGCAGCTAAATATATAAAAAATAAAAAGGAATAAGTACCTACATAAGGTCAACTGTGTAAAATTATTTTTACTGGTGCCATGCTGTGCTCCTCAATCCCCCGGCACCAGAGCACAGCATTTTTTTCGAGTGGTTAGAAGTGAGGTGTAAGCACAGGTCAGACCCGGGGCGGGTTTCATGATAGCAATGCTCTTGAAAATGACACTTACACCCTCGAGCATAATAGTTCTGGAGAAATATGAAACTGGTACTGACCAGAGTAGAGTGGTAGAGTAGAGTGGTTAGAAGTGAGGTGTAAGCACAGGTCAGACCCGGGGCGGGTTTCATGATAGCAATGCTCTTGAAAATGACACTTACACCCTCGAGCATAATAGTTCTGGAGAAATATGAAACTGGTCAGTACCAGCTTCATATTTCTTGTGCTCCTTTATGATAATATTAAAAATAAACTCAGAATTTTAAACAATACTCCTATTATCACTACTTTATTCCTTCAAAATTAAACTAGGCTTTGTACACATCTGTATGTTTATAGTTAACCTTCTTGTCAATGCCCAGCATTTGGCGAATTATGAAGTCTGGTAAATTTCTTTTCCTCAAATGTGCAGGTAGCGGGGTGTGGTTAGCTTTCTGTAGCTTGTTAGCCACATAGTCCTCCGCTTTGAACTCATTGGCAGATTTGATGAGTGCAATCAACGAGTTCTGGAAGATTTTCTCTTTCGTATGACGACGTTGCTGTTTTACCTGAAAGTAGGTTTAACAAAAACCACATTATAACGCTATCAAATTAATAACGTTAGTATGAAACAAATGACTGGCAGTAAGTTTTTAATTTAATACAAGAAATAAATTAGAGTTATTAATAGTGATTAAAATGTTCAGTAATTTATAACCCTGAAGTTAAAAATGGAGGTCAAAACTAAAAATCCAACTCAATATAAATGGTCAAACCAAATAAGAAAATTCACTTTACGGCTGCACATAGGCCTCTCAGAATTTCATTTTGCGAGAGTGATTGGTCTGGCTAGGCAGTTGGTACTAGACTATAACTTGAACTCTACTTCTCTTTGATACAACCTCATCCATCAGTCAACAGATGCATCACTAGCAGGTGAAGCTGGCTTGAAAGAATGCTTGGGTCCATCTCTCCAATCTTTATTCAGGAATTGAACACCTAATTGACAAGTTGGGTACACACTATTTTATACAGTTGGTAAGTAAACTTGTGACAATAAGCCCGAATAGAGCCATAAAGGTCATGTGCTCTTTGCTATAGTACTTGAACTATTTGTATATATTATACAAAGATATTTTACGACTTCATTCAGTAAACTAAGACCATAGATTACCAAAAATAGTTGAATACCAACCTTGGCCCAGCGATATTTCATTCTTTTATACAACTTCTTTCTCTGATGCTTCTTCATTTTCTTTCGCCTGATTACAATCAATCTCTCTGCTCTTATCTCCTCTTGTTGGATAGCCGGCAAACCTATTTCATCCTTCACCCATTCTTTATCAAGCAGGGGCAGAATTGAGCGAGGGTTTACAATAGGTATATATGGTATTGGGTCTCGTTGCTTTATCGTCTCAGGTGACTGCGAGGTTGGTTTGTACAATATTTCTACACCAATATTCCTCGGTGTAAATGATAGCAACTTCGTATTGTTAACGATCTCATTGTTGGGCTTATATAAATTTACAGACTTAGTCTGACATTCAGATATTGTATTCAATGCCGTTTTGATGTTCAGCATACGAAATTCTAAGGAATTGAGAAGTAAATTGTTAGTAATTATTACACCAACATAACCTCTTTCACATTCTGTGTGTACTTACGTTTTATTGTATTGTGGATAGAGTTCATTGTGCTCATATTTTAGTAAAATAATGTAAATCAATATAGCATACTGCTCGTTCGCTCTAACTTTGCCGCTCGGCTCTATACTAAAGTCGAATTTTTGATTAGACGAAGTATATTGACAGCAACTAATGTCACTTCTTCTTGTAGTGCTGCGTATTTTCTATGACGAAGTGACATTAGCTACTGTCAATTTACTTCGTATAATTAACAATTCGGGTATACGCCTCTACGCCAGCGGCAAAGTTAGAGCGAACGGGTAGTATTTTTGTGTTATCTTCACACACAAATTATCAAAATAAAGCTATTTTTACTTTTCTCCTGTGAAGTTGAGAAATTAAGTAACGGAGAATTGACATTGACTTACAAAATTGTTGACATTGACATTTCTTTTTTAATTTCTTCGTTCCACATTGAACAGGCTATATACCAAGAACCTTGCTGCCTAGTCTTTGTTAAAATTTTCAATCGTCAAAATTAAATGTCCTTGTCCTTTTACGTCTCTGTCAAGTTCAGCCCTCAGTCAGTCTTGCCGTAGAAAAGTAGTTGAAGCATATCTTTTAGAGCTAAGAATACACCATTATTACACATAAAACTAGATTAAAACACTAGTTTACACTAGTTACGTATTATACATATACAGCACGAATTAATTTAATATCACAGCTTGCTTCCTTCCATCCTCCCTTGCAGGTATCTAGATGAAAAAAGGAGTAACAATAGAGGTGCCACGCCGCGCCCCGTGTCGCTCTAATAATTCGTACCGATCTTCATGTTTTTTTAACCGTGTGGGCTACCCTACCAGTAATACCTATTCCCTATTACTACCCGGCGTATCCCAGTAGTTCCATGATGGAACTCAACAAAGGGTCGTGCCCCTGCCTTTCAGTAGACGACCATTGAGAGAGCAGACTTTAAAAAAAATGACCCACGTTTAAATCCCAGCCCAGCAAGATAGTGAACAATAGATAATTATTGGTATAGTGGCATTCAACAGACCTAAATAATATAATAAACAAAGAAATTGGATCTCGACTACTCCATAATTACTTACATTTAATTATCAATCCTGATCATAGTCCTTTCAAGGAACTCTAGTTAGATTTATGCAGACATTTCTATACTAATAAACCTTTAGATTATAGAATAATTTCATGAAAAATACTCGGATGGTAAAAATTTAAGACTGTCATTTTTGCTTGTCATTAAATTATTTTTTCTCAGACTTGTTTGTTTTTTTTTTTTTTTTAATATTTATTTTACGGCCTCTGGCCTCAAGACTTGTTTGTCTTTGCCATAGTGTTGTAAAACTGTTGTACTGGCCAATTGATTTTAAAAGGAGGTTATTGTTTTATCAATCTGTCAGTTCGAAAAAATGTACTTATTTTAATAATATAACTTATTGACCCAGAGAGCTAAGAGTGCGAGTCTTTGCCCCTTTTCACACGTACCGGTTGCCGGGTGCCGGGTAGGGTATGGCCGTGTACTGTAGCTTTCACACGTACCGGCGTGATTTGCCCGGCAACCGCTTGCATTCGCCGTCGGTTACCCGGCACCGGCTACCCGGCAACTAAATAAACAGGTTTCTGTCAAACTGGTCGCTTAGACTGACTTCCCTGACGATGCGAGGCAAGTCCGTCTGGGGTCCTTATTATCTGATTGGTGATAGTTATGGAGTCGTGCAGATTATAATGGAACGACTTCAATCAATGACAATCTGATTAATACTTTGTGGATTGAATATAGGTAAGGTATAGATTTAACATTATGGCCATTCAAATGTCTTGAGAGGTAAGTCCGGCACAATTATGACCTCAGGTGTTCTAAACATTTTATATTTAATTTTACCCTACTGCGCGACACAAAAGAAGGGTTATTGTGTCGGCTGGTTTGAATAGCAGGCTGAATGAATTGATACACAAATAAAATTAGGAAAACTTAATAAAACGTAATGTTGTAGTATATGACACAGCAATGAGGTACTTAGTATTAGATATAGATACATTCCTAAATACTTATATGGTTAGAAACATTTCAAAACTTGGTTTCGAATGTGGCCGAAGGGTTCTTGATATGAAGCATTCCTACGATTTGTATATTAGACTAGCTGGCCCGCGCAACTTCGTTTGCGTCACGTCACTTATGAGAGTTATGAGTGAAAAAAAGGTAGGTAGTATTAATATTTTCAGTTTTCAGATTTAAAAACCCCACATTAGAAATCTCTCAAGATGTCTTAGTCTGCTTCTGTAAGAACGGCGAGCAGCTAGCGAGGCGTCTACACTTTTTATCATCCCTAAAGTAATTTATTACTGTAAATAAATGATTATACTATTAACGGTTCTAAAAGTTTCTTTTTTTTTTTAAAGATCCTTTAATTATTGCACATAATATAATTATATTGATATACCGTTATACCGAATTTCATGATTTGATGAATTTGGCGATTGATATACCGAAGTAAATGAATGTACGGTGAACTAGATATAACTCAATGATTATGTACATACATAGAATCAGTATAGTTACAGCACTATGATCATAGACAACTTTTGTCAAAACATGACATGTTTACATGATTGCTGAGCTGTCCAGAAAAAGACTCTAGGTACGCTGTTTGCATGCGGGTTAATAAAATAATTTGTTTTGGTAACGTGAAATAAATTTATTGAATATACAACTAAATTAATCTCAATTATATTCTATGCTGTAGGCACTTCAAAATAACAGTATCTAAAATATTAATCTTACATTTCCACTTTCTTCATCATTTCTGCTTTCTGGACTCATTTGACTTGTCTCCACCAACCAGCATTCTTTGGCAGTTGTTCTAGTTGAACCCAGGTCGTAGTATCATGTCATTAGCGAACCATTTCACGATCATGCGGCACGCAGGTGATGTCACCAACTACAGCCACTGCCATGTCAGAACCTGGATATGGACACACAGGAATCAATCATACATTAATAATAATAATAATAATAATAGTTTATTCAACATTTTACTGAAGAAAGGGTAAGTAGACAAATATGAGCTACGAAATTGGTGAGTATGTAGGTACATAGTCAGCTCCTGCTTCGAGACTTCTGAAATAAATGGTGCCGAGAATCATCAGAGTGATTCGCTAAATATTGATCGATATAGCTTTTCCGTTAAGGTTTTCGATCTATCATTCAATTTGATTTGGATTGAAGTAAATTTTTCCGTTTCGTAATTTACATTCCAGACACTATTCTTCTGCCCACCCAACGGGTTGCCTTATAAATAAGCGGAGTCTCCATTGCTTTCTACTCTGTCTTTGCAAAGCTGTACCTAATAGGTAGGTACTCCTCTTAATCCTAAGAATATAAACACAAACTTTTGCAAATAGAATTACTCTCCCAGTGGCTCGTCAAAAGAAACCCTCGCACTGGCAAAAATATTTGAATACTAGGTACCTTCTTTAGGTACCTATTGACTAGTTCCCTCCACCAGGCCATGGTCTTACCAGCCTCTTGGCTATGAATACCGAGTCGTTGGGAGTTACGCACCGTACCTACCTACTTGCGTGTGCTCTTTCAGGCGCGCACTTTGTACACTCCCATTGACTATCGCGGCCCTCTCCTCATTCTGGGGCGGCCTTTAGGTAATGACTAGGATAGTCTGGACGGCTACTTACTCTTGGCAGATAGACATCTAGCAGTACAGGTTAATTCATCCAGAGTGATGCTGTCGACGAGTGCGATGGCTTCTGCCGCGTTGTCGAGCCGAGCGCGGCACGCCAGCTGGAGCGCCAGGCCTTCGGTTATCTTTACACAGTCTTCGTCGTTCAGTGCTAGACTTAGTTCTGGAAATTACAAATTAAGAGAATGAAGAACTCGGAGACATCAGATATTTAGTTAAGAAAATAACTGCACCCAGACTTCTCAAGGGTAGAACGATAGGAAAATGAAGTACCTAGGTTCCTACGTAAGAATGAATAATAACAAAATATTGATTTCAGGATTCAGATCTGAACAGATGCCCACAAAGCGGACCCTTTTCAATTTAAACAAAAAAATACAATATTAACGATAATCTTATTATCTTAACATTTCCAGGTTGAACTGGTGACTTTTTGATAATACTGATAATACCTAACAGCCGAAGAGGAAACGACCCCTACCTGTCGACACAATTATTACATCTGATACTTACTGAGTCTTTGTTTCCCAATTTCAAGTTGTTTAAAGTTAAGATCGCCAACATTCGCCAGGAACTCCGCAGCTGCCATGGCGACGTTCCACGCAGAAACTGCACGTGTCTTAGCTACGACCCCTAGGAACAAATAAAGCAATGTTTACAATTGTTTCTTTCAGGAAAGGTAAATAGAAACCATAATTTTTTGTCGCAAAGTGATCATCCAACCGAGTGATCGATTACAGAACGTTGTGTCCATAAGGCTACGGGCGCATTCGCTTTGTGAAATTTCCAAACCCGTGCTTCGGAAGGCACGTTAAGCCGTTATGTTCCCGTTGTGAGCAACGTTGCCACTATTACCTAAGCCAGGATAAAAACCTGATAGGCGGCTTTTAAAATTTCAACAGCATGCGCCTGTCCATTACAACACGGCAATAGGTTCACCATCTAATACGCGTTACTAAAATTAAGATATAATGAGCACGTATAGTATGACAATGTTCTGCCTGCCGCTTCGGGGATAAAGGTACCTATGTAACGTTTAGTCAACTACAGAAATATTTAACATTCTAACTCTAGCCCAACTGTGCTATACATTACGTCAATATGTATGTAAACCTACCGAAAACTCCCGTATCTTGGTACGATACATTAAACGCTTTGTAGTCGGTGTAGACATCGGCGCCCGACATCAGCCCCAGCGGTGTGTGCGGGGTGCGGTCCATGGTGTGATGACCCATCTGCATGTTGCCCGTGCCACAAGCCGCAGCCACGATCGCGTGCATCGTTAAACACCTGGAAGCTTCCATTCAGTAAGATTACGTCATAAAATAAGGAAAGTGGGTATCTATATCTACTATAACGTATGCCCATCAGAGGTTCCGACAGTGGTGATAGAATCTTCGCCAGAACCGAGACCGAGCGAATCTAGATAATAATATCTTTTCTCTGTCGAACCATGGAAATCTTGAACGTTCTGCTTGCACACGTGTTTCCCTCCAACTATAATCCCGGGTTCTTAATGTGGAGAGTGTATCGTTGGGTCATTGGATTGGGTCGCCAGCTTGAGGGCTGCTGTCAATAGTCATATGGATTGGGAGAGCGGCACCCAATATCTAGAAGATGTCGACATGCATTGCCATGAGGCGGTTGGCATCTTTGGCGAGCTAAATATATAAAATATTTTCTGTAATCTGTTTACTTGAGGTCCCTAGTTCCACAGCCAGGCACCACAACGGCTATCCAGGTGGCACTATTAGGTCCTAAGTCATATACTTCATAGCCTCGTCGAGGGAAGGACCTGGCGACTGCTCTGTCGGCCGGATGCTCCTGTGATGTGCAAATAAATTGTTTACCTTCTGAAGCTGTAAAGGGCGAAATGTCGAAAAATCTTGTTGATAAGTAGATATAATTGATGCTTGCCCACCTACATAGCAGAAATAGAGATAAGTAGGTAATTAAAACTACTTTCTGTAATGGACTTCAGTTTATTTTAGAGTGGGTACCTATTTGAAGTATTTGTTATTGTTGTGAGGGGAGTGAGGGTGTTCTTGTTTTTATTCGCAGATGGCAGAGAACCCAAGGTATTAAAGTGGCAATCGTATAGTCTATGGACGTTTTTAACACCAGTAGTTGTGAAGCGCTCTTGGCCCCGCGGACTCGGTGCTCTGTAAACGATCACTGCAGTAAGCAATTGTCGAGTCTCAACCACGTGACCACTTTCGACATTTATTTGCGAGCTTCGGAAATCGGAAGGCATGTTTACCCGTTGGTCCCGGATGTCGATAATATGACAGTCGTTAAGCCGATTTAATGAAGGCGTTACGGGCGGCTTGAAAGTTTCAACAGTAGTTCGACAATCTGCGCCTTTCGACTGGCAATGTTTGGTTTGTAGCGCCTCTGGTGTTGCAAACATCCAAAAGCTACGGTCACCAACCATCAAGTGGGCCGTAACCTTATATGCCACCTAGGTACTTAAGTAGTCAAAAAAAAATTATAAAAATGACTAACCCGTCTACTTTCAATATTTTCAGCCATTTTCAACGTCTCCTCAAACGGCATGCCCACGCTGGCTACAGAACAGTAATTTGTCCTCATGTTGTGGTTCGCAAACGCGGCCAGGGCTGCGCTTTCCATTATATCTATCCTCTCATACTCGCAAAACATAGAGTTGCTTAAAGGACCACCCCAGCAGGCTCGCTGTACCAAATCAATGACACGCTGCTCAGGGTGGATTCGATGCAAGTCGTCCCAGATTATAGGTTTGAGGTCGTCTATTTCCCATTGGTGGTAGCAAGGTCTATGAAGAATAAAATCTCTTAGTGCTCTATTCAAATCTGCCTATCATTCCACTGAAGGACATAGGGCTTTTGCTATTATTTTGGAAGGGTTGGTAGGTAGCGTATAAGCCCCCCCCCCCCCCCCCCTAAGTGAGGCCGCAGTGGCAGCCGTAGGTGGCAGGACACGTGAGGTTTTTTAGTCGGTAGGAGTCCGGCATAGCATCCAGGCAGGATTTTCCTCACAGATTTTCTGATTTCTGTGATTTTACCTTAGGTAAAAAAAAACAAAAAAAATGTACCTAACCTATAAGTATCACCCTGGCGAGATGTGGTTGCCAGAGGGTTTTTGTTTCAAGAGCAGGTCTATTCGCCATGACCTCGTTCGTGCGTAGTTATGAGCACCACTTGGCGAGACTGCCGTGGGTTTCGAAGGTCGCGGTACAAGCCCAATACACCCTCTCTAAGTAGGTATGTTAAGAATCAAATTCATCTATTTTATCCCTGAATAGTTTACAGATAGGGTTCACTCTCCACTTCTCATGATTAAGTCTTAATAGTGATCTCATTAGGTACGCATATCACAAGTACCTACCTAATAAAATTCCACCACGCGTCAGTTCAGGACAGAGAAGATTTATTGGGTCATAAAAGAATACCTACGGACTTAAATTATGTGTAGGTATATTATTGTAAATAGTAGGTATAGTAGTATTGTAATACGAGTACCTACTCGTATTACAATCAATCAATCAAATCAATCTGTGGCAGTCCACTGATGGCCATACACACAGTTTCTAGTAGATAAGTAGATTAAGAAGAGAATGGGAGGCATTTCGGCTGAAAGCTATTTCTACAAGGCCCTGACTTTACTTACCTGACCGCTGTTTCTAGCAAATAATCCTTCAAGTCTGGGAAACAGGTGACCGGGCACCTAAGCGTGAAGGCTATGGATTGTCGGTCACTGGAGCAGGTGAGTGCGGCACCGTGCTGCGAAAGGAGCCGGGCTTTCGCAAAGCTGGTGTACTTTTGACTGGAGGCGGCGGAAATCGCTCGGAGAAAGTGACTGGCGCCGATTGAATCATCTTCCTCGTAACGGGAGCCAGCCTGAACAGATCGTCTGATTAAGAAGAGCTTGTAAGACTCGAGAAAGTTTAAAAGCCTACTATAATACCACAGCCGACATATCATAGTACTCTTTATACTGTGATAATACCTACCTATATGCCCTCGAATAACGCCTACAACTCCTATCTATATCTCCTTTATGCGATACCCAGTAAGACTTTTTCTTGGTTATTCTAATGGTCAATCACATTGCCCGATTGCACATGGAAACATGCGGATGATCCATATTCGTATTAGATATGGATCATCCGGATGCTTCCATGTGCGCACACGCACGCCAAACCAGTTTAAATAGAGAAATAAAATTCCACACCTCTTCAGCAAACGGAGAGAATCTTCGCCAGAACAGAGCGTTTCAAAAGATCGCTCCTCTGTCGAAGTATAAAAACCTGGAACGACCTGCCCGCACACGTGTTTCCCTCATCTTACAATCCCGGGTTCTTCAACAGGAGCGTGAAGAGGCACATCACAATGCCGCCAACTTGAGGAGCACTGTCAGAAGTGGCCCACAATCGCTAGATGCGCCACGGCTTTCCATCAGGCTGGTGGCGACGTCAATTTGGCGAACTTAATAAAAAAAAAGAAGTGCAGATGCAAAATTAACGTAAACGGTAACCAGGCACAACTAACCTACGGCGCTCTTCACGTCACTTATTCATGAGACACAATATAGGTACGTCCTAATATTTGGGGCCGACATGAAGATAATATATTATGACAACTGCAACCGGCACCGCTGCTTGGATGACGATGATAGCAATACAATCGGCTGCACCGGGGACCAGCGCAGCGTTTAGTTAGATGATGATAGCGATACTTTGTGATAACAATAAGTACCTAGGTAGAACTTTCGATAAAGGTCAGACTAGCTGATGGATAAAGACCGTCTTGGCAATACCAAGCAAAACTAACCTGATACATAATAGTGCAGGATCCCATCTGCGCCCCCAGTGGTTTCGCAGCACCAACCCTAATGCCGTTCATGAGTTCCGAACGTTGTACCTCCACGGGGCCATAGTCTGGTTTCGGTAAAACACTGGACCATTCACCATGATTCAACGACAATTGGCGCCAACACAACCTCATAGGCGCAAACTTATTCATGATTTCGGTAATAAATGATTCATTCGCAAAAATTGACTTTTGTAATTCTAACGAAATTATATTTGTATTTACGGTGACAGTGGGTCGTGGGATATTGTCATATTTGCTTACTCCGGAATTATTATTTCAAAATATGTCAATGCAAACCGTTTATTTTATTATATGCCAGTCGTATAATTAAACCCACAGATATCAGAAAAAAGGCAGATGCAACTTTTTTCTGATTTCTGTGATTAAACCAAATACGCAAAAAGAACATCTTGTATTACTGACATAGAGCAACGCGAACTGTGCGATGCTCAGTGACTGAAGAGCTTGTTTGTTTTAAGTCTAAGGATCTCAGAATCTGCTATAACCTAGTCAAAAATTCTTTTTCAGTTCTATAGGACCAACCCATGTTCCCTCCAGCCATCCTGGCTATGCGAATCGTCGGGAGATGCACGCCGTACCTGCCTACCTACTTACGTCTGCTCTTTCGGGCATGCACTTCTTGACTCCGACAATTTCCTACCCTGAGCACTCTCTCCATTCTAGGGCTGCTTTGCGGCAGTGTCGCCTCTGCGACTGACGTCACACGTCTTCGCTCGTCGTTTGCCAATGCTCGTTCATTGAACTTCAACTTGCTACCTACTGATTTTCTGCAAGCCGCCGAAAGGTTTTCAGTTCGATAGTCCATTTATAAGTACTGTACTGTAATTGTAAAAACCCTCTTAGATCTAGCGCTGACATAGATATTGTAAACCGTCAAGATATTTTGAACCTTAAAAGATAGTCAGGTTAGGCGCCCTATGGCGAGCGGGCCGTGGTAGTCGCCGCCGTACGTTCTATCAGTAGGTATTGCTTTTTTGTAATTTTACTGTTTTCTCGTTTATAATCTAGGTATCGTTGAGATAACCAAGTAGGATTAACTGATTTACCCACTTATAATTATTTATGACGTTCTCCTATACCTACTTACCTATTAATTGTAACAATTGTAAAGATACTTATCATCTACTTATTCAATAAAATTATTCTCAATAACAACTACCTTTTATGTGGGAATTAGGCAGAGACAATTTAGATAGGCGATATTATCTACTTAGATTATCAACAATGTGATAATAGGTAGGTACAGGCTGTTCAATAACATGAGGGAAACGCTCACCCAATTATATATAGTATCCCTAGTAATTCCCACTCCCCACTAACATAATAAAATGCGAAAGTAACTCTTACCTAACGCCTTTACAGATGAATCGCTGAACCAATTCTGCTGAAATTCTACAGAGATTGAATACGCCGTAAAATAGTTTTGTCTGTAAAACTCCTCCTTCGCAGTGTTTCACGCAGGAACTACTAAATTGATTCAAGTTAAACTTTTATAGTAACTGCCTCTCCTGCAGTTGTAAAAAGTGGAGGCACATCGCACAGAGGTCTTAGTACCAAAAAACGGCAAAAAATCACGTTTGTTGTCCTGTGTTGAAATTTCTAGTCTTGGTATCACGGTTCATGAGATAGGTACAGCCTGGTGCCAGACAGACAGACTAACAGCGTAGTCTCAGTAATAGAACTCCGTTTTTGCCCTTTGTGTACGGATCCCTAAAAACAATATGTTGCACATTTTCATTTTTGCGAAACTTTGCAACAAGTAGGTAGGTAGGTACCTACCTAAAAACTGCAAAGGAGGATGTCTGACTACAGTTCCAACAGAACACGTGGCTAGTGGCCAAATTTCATCGCGAATGGCAATAATTACAAAAATCTTTGGATTTCACGAATTTAGAAAAAAAATACATCGTTTCATATCATGGAAGAATTATCAAAGGTTTCATCGTTGACCCTCATGATCGGTAGATCTAGTAAATGTTCCGCAACACCTACTAAGCTAAAAGTTCCTCAGCGGGAACATTCAAGTTGTAACAAAACAGTGCCAAGACGTGACAGACATGAGGACATTGCAGCTATAAAATCTGGAAAAATGTCTATGAGTGTTCAATATTTGAACCCTTTTTTTTATGATAGAGTAGGTACCTAGTTCAGGAGCACCGGGAAAGCTTGGAATTGACTCAGAAGTATTCTCTTTCAATACGTCACGGTGTAGTTATTAGGTGCCTGTGTGATTATGAATAGATCTCACGAAAGTTATAATTCCAATAATCAATTTCCAAAAACTTTTTCAGATCGAGCTCAAATCAATGTGTTGTTTTGGGAAGGACCCAACCTATCACTTTTATGATCATAAGTCGCCATGTGCCGTCTTATCGCGCTCTATAACTATAAAACTAGTGAGACAATGATTTAGATGTTAGTAGGAATCCTAGCAATCATTCTCTAAGATAGCCGTCCTACGAATAATGTATTCTATAGAAGTGTAATTCGGCTCAAAAAATGGCACCAAATGGGGACCGCGGAAGGTGGGGCTTAAAAAGGGGACCGCGCGACACAGTTAAGGTCAAAGCTCACTTTAACGCCTCCACTTCAACACCGCTCCCACCCAACACCTCCCTAAAAGAAGGCTACTGCTCGCAGTCTACGCGGCGACAGCTAGCACGCACCCAGCAGTCCACGCGGCGACAGCTAGCAGACCGCCAGCTGTCCACCCGCCGACCGCTCTCGCTTTTCGCAATAGACACAGTTCGCGATCGGTTTCCATTAAAGCAACTCGTAGTTTTTACTATGTCCCGATTCACAACGCGTGAACTAGCTATTATTGCTATTGCACTTGAGGATGAAGAGAGTTAGTTTATTTTAAGCTACTATTTTTTTAAAGCTTATGTTACTCTAATTTTGTTTGATTATTTAATGTTCATACATGTTAATTGAATTTTTTCTGTTCCTTAATTTTATTTATTTTAAGCTATTATTTTACCACTTTTTATTTTATAAGTAAGTTTTTGTATTTTTATAACTATGATATATGTTTTATATAACGCGTTATTGTTTTATTTGATTAATACATTATTTTCTTCAAATCTTAATAGTAAATCACTATACAATACAAAAATGTTGCTAAAAAAGTAGGATAAACTTATAGTCGCCTGCTTATAACTATCTCTCAAAAACTCCCGATCCCGTATGCTAGTCATATTATTTTTGATGTGGGTAGGTCAGTACTAAGCTAAAATGTAGTTTATCAACAATTATAACTGCAAAAAAACGAAGTAGACATATTTTCTTAAAGAAAATGAGAAAAATGATATTTTGTCATATAGCTCCCAGGGGGTGCCTAGGGGTACCTAAAATGTTTGGCAGATATTTTGCTAATAACCCATCAAAAGTCACTATAAGCGTTAAAATCAGAAAACACGAGAAAATCGCAAGCTATCCCTTTTTTAATGTGCTTTTCCATACATTGAAATCAGTTTTTGTCGAATATTTTTATAATTGAAGTCTAATCAAAATTATGTAGTATTGTTTTCGACTACAATTATTAAGATAAACACATTGGCATCATTAGTTTTTGTAAAATCAGTAAAAAGTTTTTCAAGATTCCTATGTCCGCCGATTTGTATGAATCGATCCACTGTGCGGCGCGAGCCCGTGAGGCGACTGCCAGCAGTAAGCGCGCGGGCACCGCGCGGACCGCTCGTCTACAACGCGTGGCCTGCGAGGCGTCCACTCCCGAGCAGTCTGACGGCGGTAAGCTCGCTGACAGCGAGCTGTCTGCTAATTGATGATGGCAATGTAAAATATATCTAAATAGCAATAGTTAAAGCCTATATTTGAATTATATTATTTTTGCCGGGTGGGAGCGGAGGCGTTATAGTGGGCTTTGACCTTTAGTCCGCGCTGTCACGCGTAACGTACGGTTGTGTCGCTGGAACCAATCAGTCAGTGATATTAATTGTGTTTTCGCGTTAAATATATCCCAAAAATGCCTTCGTGTGTTGTACGGTGGTGCAGAAACCATACGGATATGAAAAACTCTGGAATCACCTTCCATAAGTTAGTAAATATTCATTTTAAAAACACGTACTGCTCGTTCGCTCTAACTTTGCCGCTCGGCTCCATACTAAAGTCGATTCTTTAATTAGACGAAGTAAATTGACAGCAACTAATGTCACTTCTTCCTACAATGTTGCGTATTTTCTATGACGAAGTGACATTAGCTACTGACAATTTACTGTGTCTAATTAACAATTCGGTTATACGCCTCTACGCCAACGGCAAAGTTAGAGCGAACGGGTAGTACTTGGGGAAGTTGAAAAGTGTTATGCAACATGAACGCAATTCCAAAATTAAATTATTTTTATGCAGTGTTCATAGTATGTTAAGCGCTGAGGTAACATTGTTAGTAAGATATTATATTAGTAGGATGATATTATGCATAGAAATTAAATTATAATTTTTGTTTGTTTCGGAGTTTGCATGGCGTTGTCAAATATGCTGTATGTGGAACGTCAACTTCCAGAGACAGTTGAGCAAATTGTGGGCTATATTGCAGGGTTCGTAGCAAAAAAGTTACAAACCAAAATAGAATGTTTGTCCTGCATCAATTTATTACTGGCAACGGAAAAACTTTATTTTCACAAACTAATTTGTTTGAACGATTTTGGAGGATTAGTTTATCCCTCATTCATTGTTTTCAAAATATGTCTTTGGTCTGAAACATTACTCAGGCAGCTTGTCAACATAGAAGGAAAAGGGTTGTCTAGGGCACACAATTTGAAAATAATGGTAAATAAGTGTTTTGCCAAAATAATAGAAAGAAATGACGTCACGAAACCCCTGAAAGACAGTCATCCTATAGAAAGCAATCATGATGTTATGTTGTTGAAGGCTATAATCGAACAATTTCTAATAATTCGTTTGCATTATATTGCTAAAAACGAGTCCTTATTAAATTCCAACCGCCATAAATTTAATAAACTACTTAATTATTTTCAGAGGTTCAAATTCTAATAGTGAAAAAAAAACAACGTTTAATTTGTATATACGCATACAAAGTAGTTCAATCAATAGAAAAATAATAACAATCCAGTTATTATTTTTCTGTTGATTAAACTTTGATTGAACTTATTCTTATTATTGCATAAAACCATCCACGCTTATCACGTTCGCCGCTTCGGGTGGGGCGCCGAGCCGGCATGACCTTGGCGCGACCAATCGCATGCAAGTATTTAACGATGGATGTGTGAGTGTTATGTTTTATTGCTGTTTTTTAGTATGCGTAAGTTACTCCAAGATTTCAGCGGTAACTTTATAGGTGTTACATTTCTATAGAATACATTATTCGTAGTAGCCGTCAGAGGCTTTTTGAAAACATCCACAGTTCACTACCGCGCCTCTAAACAGGCAGGAATCTCCACCATGGCGGTGGACTCGCGTCTCCCCGGTTGATCCCTGGGGAAAGCTTCAGGACTTACTATATCTTGGCAAGATCGTGCGCGCCCTTCCCATAGTGCGCGCAGGGGGTCGGGAGGCGTGGTTGTTCACAGACAACACGAAGTATACTGTAGTTGTGGTAACGCAATAGTAGATGGCGCCTTTCTCAGTTTTACAACACTAATTATCTGATTTAACCCATTCGTTGCGTGTTGACGCCCATCGACATAAATAAAATGTCAACCTGAAGCGGATGACGCCTATAAGCGTCATTGATATTATCATCAAAACTTGACTAATCCATAATCTATACGTACCTATGTTAAAACTGTATTAGGCTAAGCTAGACTAAACTACCTGGATTATGAGGCTATTGTAAAATAACTTAGGTGAATTGTCTTAGAATAGACTTAATCTTTAAGCTCTTTATGATGATTCAGCAAACAGGGCAGTTCCACACACTGATTGATGAGTTTAATAAAGAAATGAGTTTAATAAAGAAATACCTCTCCTTTCATACACCTTATTTGACGTAGACGAAGTTGCGAGGGTCAGCTGGTAATATAATAAAGGGGGAAGATTTGTATTTTTGTGGTTTATGAATATACTCAAAACTGCTGGACCGGTTTCCCTTTTTTAGCCCTTTAAAAAACATTATTATCGAGTTAAAATAGGCTATATTTCATTTCTTCCTTCTACCCCGCAAGGGATTTGGCGTGATAGATAGATATATTTCATTTCTCTGTTCCCATGCGAACGCAAACTGCTTACGTGGTTAACACCACGTGATACTATAGGTTAGAACTCTCTGAAAATAGCTGATATCTTATCCAATTCAGATTCATAGTAAAACGCCAATTTTAAAACTTCAGTCTTTATACCGTTCCATAAATTTTTACAACTAGGTACACTTCAAGGGTTAATGTTTGTCACATGTCATTGCCAGATGACATTGTTGAGAGATTCGATAGCCACAAGAAACTAGCTGTCAGCTCTGTAACATTTCCCACGTCGTCCTATTTAACTTCAACTCCCTCCTGATCCTGACCTATGTTGATTCCCCCCACATATACGTTGTATGCACAGAGCATCGCGCGCCTCTACAGAGGGAGGGGCCAAAGCTTTCAAACCCCCTCTGGCAATAATGTGACACATAATGTGACATATCGACGACAAAAAGTGCCCAGTTCCATACAAACTGAAGGAAGATTTCCCCCCGCCACCCGCAAAATATGACAGAAAATTTTGTATCGAGCAATCGTTCTATGCCGTCTCCCCTCAGACAGTTCGCGTTGCTCTATGGTTGTATGTGATTATGTGATTACATTGACTCCAATAACATTAAACTGTTGAACATTGTGTGTGTCTGCTAAATTACTAACATATTATGTGTGCTTTAATGTTGTCTTTTTTATTGTTACATGTACTTCAACACGAATCTTGGATTTTGGATAATTAGGTACCTACCTACCTACTTTTTCTGATTTTCCTTGTACACTCACAAAATTTTGATCCTAATACGTGTGGATCGCATAAACAATTACCAAATCCACACTGAGTCTTTGGCGGAATAGGTAGTATCGCCATTAAGGAAAAAAGAATGTTATAATGCTACCGAAATTTATAGTCAAGGATAGTTTCAATCTAGATTGAGTTTTCGATACATACCTACATAACTTGTTGGTTAATAGCAAGATACATTATGTTCTAAATTAAAGCACCATGAATGTACTGTCTGAAGCGATGACGTAGCCGTCAAGTAACGGTTTACCACTGTTGATCGAAATTCATTTGATCATTTGACGTGTGACCGAAAAATCATTATGCCATTCTACCACTGATCGAATGAACAATTGACCTAAAGAGTTTTTATCGAACAAACATTTGATATTTTTACTACTGATCGAATGAACGTTTGGTCGAAAAACAGTTGACTGGAGAATATTTTAACATAGGCTGAATCAAAATGGCTCGGTTAGGTTAGGTTAGAACTGCGACCACAACGCACGAGCCGAGCGAGCGAAGCGAGCGTGCCGCTGCAGCGGCCGGCGAGTGCCAGTACCGAATTCTACTTATTTCGCTTTTGTTTGTAAAAATATTCTTGAGTCTACTGTTTTTCGACCAAACGTTCATTCGATCAGTAGTAAAAATACCAAATGTTTGTTCGACAAAAACTCTTTTGGTCACTTGTTCATTCGATCAGTAGTAGAACGGCCTAATGTTGTTTCGGTCACACGTCAAATGATCAAATGAATTTCGGTCAACAGTGGTAAACCCGTCAAGTAAGCCCCGCACACAATTTCCGCACCCCCGCTGACGTCTCCCCCCGTCGCCCGCAGACCATAGGAGGGGCGCGCACGAATTTGCCAAGCTATAGTCCTGGTGTCCATCCTATCAGTAGCAGGTTTTTAATTGAATTTGAAGTACTCGTGTCTCCCTTGAACAACGCTCTGGGGAAGATATCAGGACTGGGTCAGTAGAATACATGTCAATGGGACCGGCCGGCCCAATTCTGATATCATTGATAGGACAGGAGGTAATATACTTAGGCGACCAAGACCAATAAAATTAGGTTCTCAGGGATCTTTGAGGTTATACCTACTAGGTTCCCTGACCAGGTACAGCCTGTCTGAGGGCTAAGGAATGTGGATTGCAAGGACAGGACCCTCTACGGGTGGTGTTATTTTGAATATTTTGATAGACCTTTACAAACGAAGTGAACACTTAATTCAATCTATTAATGACAGTTTAGTAATGTTTTATTACTTTGAAAATCACGTAATAACTATAAAATATTTATGAATCTTTACATTACCGCTACCTAGTCTACCTACTAAGGTAGATTTGGAGTCCAGTTTTTCTAAAAATTAGAAATAGTTCTTACTAAAATCTGCAGATAGACTTTCTCACAAAGTAGGTAGTAATGGATGAGTGGTGGTGTACGAGAACGCCGCCCGTTGCAAGGAGTCAGGTCTTATTGGAGCAAAGAACTATAAATATATTCTGTGACCCAAGGCATTCTTAAGACAATCTATGATGCACTTTTGTATAACGATGTGATTAAATTAAATAAAAAAAAAGATTTCAAAAACTTCCGAACACATTTCCTCGGACAAAATAAATAGAAAACATAAAATGATGGTCACTGTACACTGAATAATATACTAGACAATTAATGAAATTACTACCACCGTGCGGGCTTAAAGATAAGTTATCGGATACCACAATAAACAATCGTTCAAGTATAAATTCATACTTGTCATAGGCGAATGTGGCCTTCCAAACTTTTCTATTATATAAATCTATCTAATCCAGTTCTTATACCACTCGTGAGTGGTCCGGTCCAGTGAACGCGCAATTGTTGAGCTAACGTAAAATGAATCCAGTATATCAAGATGATTCTGAATATCCTAAATTATTAGATAACAACGACCCTCTAAGGCACTTTCGGGAACGCTTTTTTTTGAAGAAAGACTCTATTTATATGTGTGGTAACTCTCTTGGTCTTGCCTCCAAGGATGCTGAGCACTACATATTGCGCGCCGTCGACAAGTGGAAAGAAGAAGGTGTAAAAATTTGGAGCATTGAAGACAACAAATACTATTTGTATTCAAGATATCTAGCTAAATTGATGGCTCCAATAGTTGGGGCCGATCCAGACGAGTTGGCATTCACCGGGAGCACGACAGTCACAATACATCAAGCAATTAGCACGTTCTATAAACCAACCAAAGATAAGTTCAAAATCCTGGTAGATGATATTAATTTTTCGACCGATCGATACGCGGTCGACGGTCAAGTTAGATTGAAAGGGTACACACCCGAAGAAGCTGTTAAAGTAGTAAAGAGCAAAGCATATTTCATGAACGAAGACGACATCATAAAAGCAATGACTGAAGATGTTGCTCTGGTGTTTCTTCCAATGGTATACTACCGAAGCGCTCAAGTTTTGGACATGGCCAAGATTACCAAGGCTGCTAAAGAAAAGGACATTTTCATAGGGTGGGATCTCTGCCACGGTGTCGGTACGATAGACGTTAACTTACAAGAAATTGATGCCGATTTTGCTATTTGGTGTACGTATAAATATCTAAACGGTGGTGCAGGTTCTACGGCGGCGATGTACATAAACAGGATACATTTTACGAAGATGCCAGGTTTGATAGGGTGGTACGGGAATAGGCCAGAGACACAGTTTTTACTGAGACAGGAGTTCGAACATCAGCAAGACGGTAACGGGTGGCAAATTGGTACACCAAACGTTTTCTCCATGGCGGGTCTCGAGGGATCTCTAAAAATCACCAACGAAGCGGGCATTAAGAATATTAGGGAGAAATCATTGCACATTACAGGTTATTTAATGTATCTTATTGAAAAGAAATTAACAAAATATGGATTCAGAATTGGTAGTTTGAGAGAGGATCGACAAAGGGGAGGTCATGTATGTGTAGAACACGACGACGGGTACAGGATAAGCATGGCGTTGAAGTCTCGCGGAGTGGTGCCCGACTTCAGAGAGCCTAATGTAATTCGTTTAGCTCCTGCCGCTCTTTACACAAGCTATGAAGATGTTTACAAAGTAGTGGATATCATTGTAGATATAAGTCAATCGGAGAGCTATAAACAGCTGGAAAACAAACGGAATTATGTAGTTTAGTTTTTAATATGATATGTTGAAATATTTGAGTGTTTACCTACTTTACAACAAGCCCTTTTTATAATGGAGGCGGGCTGCTCTGGCACCTACATGCGGACAACCCTTCGCGTCTTGTGTCATTCTACTTCCTCCATAGAAAAGTTCATGCACACGGTTATAACATTATTATTGAAGAAAGTATTAATACATTTGTGGAGTCCACTAAAATATTCAGTGAAACAGAACGCACCAACGTCACACGTGTAAGTGAATAAAGTGCGTATTTAGATTTTGTATAGGTACCACTATCAAGCTTGCCAGGTAGAGATTGTACTCGTATTTAACGATAAGGCCGCCTATTGTCAATACATAGATTAAGATCTTCTTCTTAAAATATGTTCCTACATGGTGTACAAAAAAAAATATTATTATTATCGAGCACACGGCCAGTATGTTCAAAAGTAATCCCACGTTTGGAATAGGTACCACAAGTTTTACACTTGTGGCGTCGCCGCGTCGTACTTACAGTGAAAAAACTCCATATTAGGGAATATGCATAAAATTTATATTGCCTCAAAAATCATTTTTTTCCATTTTTTATTATCATTTAATTATAATTAAAAGGTTTTTATTTTTTATTTATTATTTAAAAAACCTTTAAAATACTGCATGAAAAGTGAAAATCCTGAGAGCGAAATTCAAAGTTGCAAAACGCTTCACCATTGGTCGACACGAAATGTGACGTCATTTGTCTCACACAACATTCAACATATAGGCGTCAATATTCATACTGAGCTAAAAGTGTCTGTGAGAAAAATTGTTTAAAACTCAGTTCTTAGGTGATTTCTAGTGAATCTATATTTATATTATATTATATTATAATTGTAGGTATACAAATAAGATGCCTTTATGATGTCTGTTAAATAAAATATTTTATACCATTAGATACCTCGACTGACCTCGTACTCCAGTGGTTAGAGTAGGTACCTGACCAAGGATTCGTTGGTCGTGGGTTCGATTTCCACCCAGTTCAAACCTCTTTCGTGTGATAAGCACATTCATTTGTTCCGCGTCTTGGTGTAATTTATATCCCACCAAAAACATTACCGTTAAAAATGGGCCAAGTTTCTATCGGCTAATTGTTCGCCTAAAAAGAGTTGAAATCTAATCCAATGCCAAGTTTAGATGCACTTTAAAATCGATCGTAATCATCTTCATCAACTGTTGTTTAAGGTTCATTGTACATAATCATGTTATCACATTCTTGTTCCCTTCATAAATATTTTTATCTACTCTGATACTATAATATAAAGATTATAAAATTGAAATCAATACTATTATGACAAACATTACGCACAGGCCAAAAAAAAAGTTTTATTACGATACAGGTCTTGTATGGACACCTGTATCATAACAAAACTTTTTAATCATTACGATACACCATAAACAATCTCCAGCTGAAAAAGAAGTTTGAACCTCTACTTTAAAAAAAAAATGTGTCTCCAGATATACGTCTGTGCTCCAGAGTAGCGAAAAATCCTAAATCTATGGTCTCCGCAGCCTAAAAAAAAAACGAAACACGCATGCGCAATCGATGTTTGCGCCTTGGCGCCAACATTTTACATTTAAATTAAACAAAGTTTGGTTTTGTTTGTAAAATTAGTTTTTGTGTAAAAACATGTCTTAAAGCGAGGATGGTGGTAATTGTACACCACCAGACATTCTGGAAACTGCGTCAAACATGACCATGAACCTGTTACCGGCGAAATCAAGGAGCAACTATATATCACAACAAAATGAAATCAGGTATTATAGTATGAGAGTAGATAAAGTAGTGTATGACACTGTACATAACTTGGTCTTATAACACTCGTGTGATGCTATAAAAAAACTCGCCTACGGCTCGTTTTTTTAAAACACACTCGTGTTATAAGAACCCTTATTATGCAACAGTGTCATAAACTACTAATATCAAACTAGTGAACGTCACGCGGTTTCACCGGCGTAGCTCCCGTTCCCGTGGAAATATGGGAATAAAATTTTAATATAGCTTATGTTCACCGGGGGTATTGAAGCTTTTCAACAGTAAAATAATTTTTCTAATCGGCTTAGTAGTTTCGGAGCCTATTCGATACAAACAAACAAACAATCAAATCTTTCCTCTTTATAGGTAATATTAGTAGTATAACCTAGAGATGCAGAACGAGTGGCTTACTCTCGGCGAGTTTTGTATATCCATGGCCTTGCAGTGCCGTACCTTGTTGTACGACTGGTCGCCGGCTTTGCTTAGATTCTATTTGAACGCGTTTCAGTTGACCCTCCCCGACCAAAGTAATCTGGTCCGGTGGGGGAAAGCCACAGATAAAACATTTAATGCATGTGGAGAAGCGATTGGAACTGCTAGGCACCTGCTGGTAGGTTGTAGGACGCTATTAGACCGGGGTCATTACTCACGTCGACATAATAGGGTATTGGAAATCATACGGGAGGCAGTCAGTTTGGCGGTAGCTAGAGCGAAAAAGGGATTAACCACAAACTTAAGAACTGACATTGCGTTTGTAAAGGAAGGCTGTTCAAAGAAAGTACCTCAAAAGCCATATTCAGTTTTAATTTCTGCCGCTGATTGAACCATACTCGCAGACACTTATGAAAAACACTACAAAATCCCGGAGGATGTATCTGCCTTGATCACAGAACAGTTAAAGGAGGTTAGAAGGGCCTTGTGGGCGGGGCAGACGCGCCGCGACATATGAGCAATGCTCATATTCCACCGAAATTCACTTCGCGGCCGACACAGTCGCGCTCTTATTGTAACAACGTAAGAAGCTCCGCGAAAAAAAAGAATTATGCCGTCTTGCGCTATAGTAACATGTCGAAAAAGAAGCCAAGTGTGCAGTGTAGCCCGAGAAGGGATTTCTTCTCATCGGGAAGTCCAAAAACCTTACAATACAAGTAATATTTGTAATTATTACAAAAGTATTATGTAGCTTGTAGACAAAAACGATATAATCGCAAACTGATACAAAATTATACATTGCTTGCAATACATGAGTGCCATCTTGTACTACGTGAGCGATCGCGCAGTGTATTGCGAGAATCACGAGTGCCGGCGATATCCATGCGTATTGATAGTGTTGGACAAAATGATCCGTTATAAACACTGTCGATATTAAGTACGTACGTTATTATCAGTAATATTGAAATCAAAATACATTTGTATATTACCATCATTGTTAATTGTAAAATTTTGTTTGAGGTCAGCCATTTATATTAAAAACAAATTTATAATTAAATTTTAGGTTTCCAACAAATCCAGATATGAAAAAAATGTGGATTGAGGCAACTGGTACAATTGAATGGATACCTACTAAATATATACTATACTCGCGGCCCATTTTGTTTTTTTTTATGTGAGGGAAAGTCCATCATGGATGCTATGCCGGACTCCAACCGCCACATAAACCTCACGTGACACCCAAAATAGGCTGTTGGGCGTTACGGTTAGGAGCCCCGGGTAAGCCCTCGGAAGGATGTACCAGGACTCCCAACAGACACGGTCACTACTGCGGCCTTGCCCAGGGGGCCGGTCGCGTTCACTACCACCACGCCACAGAGGCTGTCTGTGTTAGTAATTAGTGTCTGTGTTATTAATTATGTATTTACATTTAGCCCGACTACGGCTACTTTTCACCTAGTTTGTCAAATTTTTTAAGTCTAAGTATCTCAAAATACCGGAATTATGATGAATTTTTGATGTTACTATTAACGCAGAATGAGCTTACTCAATAAAGTACTCGACTTGTGTAAACTTCAGACAGTATCAAAATTACGGAAATTTTATCGATATCGAAAATCGGCCTTTGTATGAGATCTAATCTAATCGCCGTAACATGTATGAGAAATTTTTATTGCTTTTGTGCGTGTGTGAGTATACGTCAAGTGCAGTATTTCTATTAGTGTGACAACCAACAGCAAACTCGCTAATTAAGTGTGCTGATTTATTTGTGTGCGTAAACTGCGTCGTATTGGTCTCTTTTTTATAGTGGAGTTAAAGAGTGGGAGACAAGCGGCGACACGCGTCCTTATACAAATTAGGAACTATTTCCTTTCTAACCTCCTTTAACTGTTCTGTGGCCTTGATGATCTGCCCAAGGATAAATAGGCGTGCAGCGTGCAGTGGTTGTGGAGCTTACGGCGGCGCGGTGCCGTGGGAGACCAACATACCGAAGGACCACGCCATGAAGATAAATACATACTTTGACTTGACCAATGAGTTAACCAAAAAGGGCATGTGGTTAAACTCTATGCCGTAGAAGTAAGAGCAAGGGGAATTCCTGCTAAATCCCTGTTTAATTTATTTAAAAACCTTGGATTGGTTAAACTCTATGCCGTAGAAGTAGGAGCAAGGAGAATTCCAGCTAAATCCTTGTACTACCCGTTCGCTCTAACTTTGCCGCTGGCGTAGAGGCGTATACCCGAATTGTTAATTAGACGAAGTAAATTGACAGTAGCTAATGTCACTTCGTCATAGAAAATACGCAACATTGTATGAAGAAGTGATATTAGTTGCTGTCAATTTAATTCGTCTAATTAAAAATTCGACTTTAGTATGGAGCCGAGCGGCAAAGTTAGAGCGAACGAGCAGTATAATTTATTTAAAGACCTTGGATTGCCAAGAGCTTCAGTTAGCTCTTTACTAAAACGAATATCCAAAGCGGCATTGATAGGGTTACCAAATCTGGTTGGGCAGGGGAGGTAACATTGATGACGGTGGAAGGTGATCGTTTATGCGCATAGTAAGGTGTGTACCCTAAACCTACTCTGCTGGGTCGCAAGTCCCAGACGCCGTCAGGGTGCTTCCCCCTGTGCCACGGAGAATCCATGGAATGCTAAGAATAAGGTCTCTCTATGGAGTATACATATAAAAATTGGCAAAAAACGTTTGAGAGCGAAGTACGGAGTATGAGAGCGCCCCTTTAATATTTTTTGATGATGTGCATACATTTGTTGTTATGGCGGCAATAAACATAAATAACATAAATCTGTGAAAATTTCAGCTCTCTAGTATCACCGTTTAAGAGATACAGCCTCGTTACAGACAGACAGACAGACGGACGGCGAAGTTTCATGAATAGGGTCCTGTTTTTTTCTCTGGGGTACGGAACCCTATGAAATGGTTTTTCTTGTCAATATTTTTTTTAGTTTACTAATACTACATACCTACTATTTAACTATACTTAACTTTTTAGTAGTTTCGTATCGCATGGAATACGAATAAATACTTTTATCTATTTAGTGCATTTCTAATATTATTATTCGTACTTCGTTACTATACAATACTTGTAAAACCAGTTATTTAGCATTTTCCATGATCGGAATAAAATTACTACTAAAAATTTGTGAAAATATTTATAAAGGTCACTGACTGAAACAAACAGTATAATCATACATACACGGATTGATAAGTGACATCTTTCGTCATCAAAATGGCGCCAATATTGGTGGCGTTTCAAGTGCTCAAATTTAATCAATGTTTTAAATTTGAATTTGAAGAATAATTTGATCATTTTGAGACTTACTAATATATTATTTTTATTTTATAATGATGTAAGGAATTCATTTAAGTTATAAAAAAAATCATGCATATTCCCTATTACTGAGAATCAATATTGGAACAGTGTAAATAAAACAATACGTATTTGGTTTTCATTGTATTTTAAATTGAAAATAGGCTTATACTATTTTACTCAGAGTTGCAATGTGATTATATCAACATGCCGTAACAATTTATCCAATCACAAGGCCTGAAATATATTTTATCAATGTTTTTTGGAGATTTTTAACAAAAAATAAAATATTTACACTAAGTATAATCACACCACAACGGTTCATTTATAAATAAAAAATAATTATGTATAATAATTAACAAATTGTCAAAAGGTTGTCTTCTCTCAGTGTTGCCGGCCGAAATAAACAATTCACTATTTCATCATCGGAGTGTGACTTTTCGTACTTACAACTTAGTAGGGACAGCAAAAGAGTCCCATTTTTCATAAACCTTAACTATAAGTTTTTCTATTTATCATTACTATTTACAGTAATTTACACCACATGAGCTTGTTGTATGGTGGTCGTTAACGAAGGTTGACACGAGGAACTAATTAAACTATTATCAAAGATGGAGGAAATATGACAGATGCTTTAAGTCAATCTCGCGCTTCAACTAGGCGATGTAAGAGAAAGGTATGTTTGGAAGTTCTGACGACGGTCGCTACCTAACCTAACATTGGCTTGATTTATGACACCAGTCAACGAAAAATGCTAATACTAAGCTATATTATCAAAACAACTAATTTTCTTAGCACACTGTAGAAGCTATGCTTCGGTTCAGTTGATTTAACAAAGATTGCACACGATACACTGTAAAGGTTACCGCCTATTATAATACATCACACATATTTAATAGATAACTAAAATATATTCTAGGTTAATTTACTACAAGCCGACAATCCCCGTAAGCTCGTCCAATCAGTAACAAAAATAGTGTCAACTTTCTAAAACTGGTCAATTTTAAGTTCAACTAAATTTACGGATATTTTCGGATTCTAAATAATATAGGGGCGAGGAATGAGTAAGTAAAAACGAAAGTATCCGTAAAATTAGTTCTAAGAATCTTCCGAAACACACCTTTTTACACATAAAATACGTACTACTGATTAAAAACATGTTACTAGTAGAAAATTTACTTTGCAATTAATCGGTATCGCTTTTGTATTACAGCCACGGTTTCAATATCGGTGAGGCGACTCAGACGGCTTATCGCGTGATTCGTATACTTGCTCGGTTCACAATCTCTGACAAACAGGGTATAACATGCCTCAATGAATATAATAAAACTCTGCATGTACAAAATCCATTTGACAACTACTTGAACGCTACAAAATGGGCGCCCGATAAGAACTTGCCAAGTTAGCAAAGTAGTCGTTAAATCCATTTCATCCAGCTCCGATTTTGATGACTTACAATTTGTTGCACTCTAAACGCATCGACACAATGTCTGAGATTGCAAATACTTCTAAAAAATGGTCAATATTAGAAACAAAAAAGTGGCAACAAATGAAATTTTTAAGCTAAAACCGCTCGCCGAGTATTCTACAGTTTGACGGGGCTACATGTTACTGTATTGTGTAAGCCACGATTCACTTCTGCAGCGAACGGTCAAAGAATCTATCCCACTGTATTATGAGCTGCAATCTACAAATCAAGACCTGAAAAAGGTTAATACCCATGAAGTGACTGGATCCGGAAGGCGCAGGACTGTGTATTGTAGAATAAGTCTATGTCAAGCAGTGGATTACCATATGCCGATTAGATGGTTGGCTTGATTATACGAATCACGCGATGCACGTAAAGTGTTACCACTCTAAAGGAGATCTCGTTTACAAGTAGAACATTCGTCCGCAAGTCAAATATGTCAGTCTTACCGCCTGCGACGACGCGACCCGCCCAGTCGAGCTACTACCCGTTCGCTCTAACTTTGCCGCTGGCGTAGAGGCGTATACCCGAATTGTTAATTAGACGAAGTAAATTGACAGTAGCTAATGTCACTTCGTCATAGAAAATAAGCAACATTGTATGAAGAAGTGACATTAGTTGCTGTCAATTTACTTCGTCTAATTAAAAATTCGACTTTAGTATGGAGCCGAGCGGCAAAGTTAGAGCGAACGAGCAGTAGGTCGGTTAGGAGGGCTAGTGACGCGCTAGACGTGTCGGCGACGGGGTGTCGACACGTCGTCAGTCCGTTCGTGACCACCGCGCGTGTCGCCGCTCACAGCGCGCACGACTGAGTGACAGATGGTTGTGGAACTGTTATCTGGAGTCTCTGTGGACAAAACGATAATATAATTGAGAAAATACTTACTATGCATACTACCTACTCTTCAGAAAATCACAGTCAGATATGATGTGAACATTCTAAACCGTCAAGATTAGAAAATGTTTATATTTTCATACTGCAGCACCAGTTGGTATGTGCGTTTGGTCGGGGTACTAGTTTAGAAGATACATAGCATAACTGATTGTGAATTTATATTACCAATAATCTTATTTAAAAATAAATACTAATTTCGAAAAAACATAAAATCGTAATTCTAAAAATAAAATTAAAGCAAATGAACATCAGCGAAAACTTAAAAAAAATGCTAATCAGTCAAAAGTTCTAATCAAATCAATCACGAATGCCGATTCATCGCAATTTACTTAAAAATTTACGATGGAATATGGATTGCTGGAGTGCTTTTGGGCCAGTGATCCATATTCCATCGTTTCCAAGTCGGTGATCACGTAAGCAAGTTTAATATGAAAAACGTTTAAACTCCTATCGCGGATTTGTTTCAGTTAGTCGTGGAAAACCAGAGGACACTGTAGAAAAACAATAAAGGTACAATTCAGTTGACAATGCGTAGAGAATAGTCGCTTCGGCCACATTCGAAACCAAGTTTCAAAACTGGTTTCGAATAGAGAATTCTTCTTTCGTTACTGGTTTCTAATTCTTTTCGAAACTGGTTTTGATAAAAGAATGTTTTTCTTCTTTATGTATCAAATTAGAAGTTCTGGCCCCATTTTTTTATCATACGGACTTCGCACCAAATGGAAATTTATTGGTGAATAATCTTATGTCATTTTCAAATATAACAATTGGTGTGCCAATTTACCAATAAATTTCCAAATACGCCAATAAGGTTGGCGATTACCGTTCTAAAGTAACCGGCGTTAATTTTAATTATAAGCCGAACAATGACTTATCTTTATGTAAATTAGAACATGTTCATGTACTTTTTTTGCTGTCTGTACCTATCACAAAGTGTAATGTAAATGCTTAATTTCTAAAACGAGTGTGATGTGACAGAAGTAAATGGACCACTTCTGAAGTACCTACAAGGTGTTGAACAGAAATGAACAGTCGAAAAATATAGCATACCGTTATCTACCACTTATAAGAAATTTATTATTATCTATGACACCTATCGCAACTAAATTCATTATAAAATACATAAAAACCTAACTACGAAAAAATAGAGAAAAGAAAACTAACAAAAACTTATTTGGAGCTTCCGTTTCGGACCTTGCGCGGTACTGCCGGTGGACGTAAATATATTCTGAAAGCCAATTCAATTATTGACGGAGTATAATTAAATTATTATTAGTTGAGTAACAAACCGAAAATGGAATAGAAAATCTTTAATAATAATATATACTCTCAATCTGGGTAACAAGAGTTTAAATTAATGGGAGAGCCTTTGTGCAATGTGTTAACAGTACGTACTATTTAGGCGCCTTACAAAAAATGGCGGTGCGGAGCGGGCCGGGTCGGGCAATTCTATACTACCAACGCACACGTGCCCGCCTGACTGTGGTGGCGCGCCTAACCAGTTTGTATGAAGTAACGCTGGAGGCGCGGTGCGGGCGGCTAGCTCAGTCTCTTCGCTAGAACGAACGTCGTGAACTAACTGCCTGCGCCCGTCGTGGGCGTTGTGTTCGCGGTGAGGGCAGTCGCGGGCATCGAGGGGCAGACGCGGTCTTTATTATGTCGCGGGCAAAAAGTCCGGCCCGCTCCATCGTCTGCCTAGCACCTTAGGGTTCAATCAGACAGACAGCGGTCAGGCGTTCAAGAGGTCAATTTTGCAATCAATCTAAAAACGTGATACTCTCACGTGCGTGAATCCCTCACCTAAATTCAAATTTAAATTAAATGACTTTATTGCTGCTTTACTGCTGCTTCTGTAGGGACGGTGATCTACCCCGTCACCGTCCTTAGGCCCCGGGTCATGGAGGCCGATAGTCGGGACTACTCTACATAGTGTGTAAGAGAGAAGCTAACTGCACGTACAATCAGTGGAAGGCGTACGCGCGGTCCCTGCGCGGACACGCGTCGTCGGGCGCATCGGTCTCGGGCACGTCGGGCACGCCCAGGGCTTCGTCCTCGTCCGCGGCGGACACGCGCACGGCGCCTAGCGGCGGCGCGAGGGAGGCGAGGGGGGCTGCGGTGCCCGCCGGGTCGGTCCGGAGCCCCGTCTCGTTGCTGGAGCTGGCGGTCCTATGCTGTTCGACAACCTGCCCCGGGCACATGCTAGCTTATCAACTGGTCTGCACTTTGACGTGCTACGCTAGCTATCGTTACTTGTACGTACGTCTACTTTAATATGTAGTCAACTGTTTAACTATTTACGTCTACCTAGTTCACGTATTTTGTTCAAATTGATGGCGTGATACTAAATGATATTAGGATATTTTAAATGTATTTTTCATAGAAGAGCATCAATAAAAGTTGCCTGTAAGTGATTTACATATGCAACAAGATTGTAGAACGTATTAACAAAGCAAGTTCATTAAACGTAATGCTATTTAAAATTCGAATGAATGATATTAATATAACATTTGATGCCGTCAATGGCAAAGAAGTTTTACTTCAATCGAGCGTAAAGGTTACACGCACACACTTTTTTTTATATTTAACCAAGGTGACAGACTGTAAAAAACCTTCTAAGACTACTTTTGAAGAACCCCATACTGTAAGCGTTTGGGAAAACCGAGGCAGGGAGATCATTCCACAACCTAAGCGTGCGCGGGAGAAAGCCCCTATCAGATCTCACCGTGCTCGAGCGCCCCGGACGCAGAGTGTGAGGATGAACACCCGTCTGTGGCGAGCTGTGCGATGATAGAACGTAGCCGTGGGTGTCGTATCAAACAATTCTTCAGAACACAAACCATTGTACAGGCGGTAGAACACGCGTAAGGAGGCAAAGTCTCTCTTGTCGCGGTTCCACACCACCTGCAAGGATGGTTGACAACTCTCATGGCTCGTCTTTGCACCGAGTCGAACGGAAGAAGCTGATATTCAGGTGCCCCCGCCCAGAGGTGACATCAGTACTCCATATGCGGCCCCACTTGCGACTTATAGAGAAGCAGTGTTTGCACCGCAGTAAAGTAACGCCGCGCTCTGCTGAGGCCTTCTTGGTGGCCTTTTCGCCAAATGACTTCGGAACTGATCGTCACTGCAGATGTCAACACCAAGGATACCTATACTGTCAGAGATGGAGAGAGTTGTGCCCTGAAATTGTGGCGCTACAGTAAATGGGGCTTTCTTTGTGTGTGTCTTAGTAGGGTTGAATTGAACAAGATTTTGTTTTCCCCAATCGGACACTCCAGTGCGAGAAGTCTCGATTTTAGACACAAATTGTTCGCGGCTTTCTTCCAATGCGGTCCGAAAGATAGATATCGGGGCGGCCTGTGTAACAAGTGTCCCCCGTACTGTCGTCCGCATAACAATGAATGCCGTCAATAGATAACATGTCATTGATATGCAGCAGAAATAGTGTAGGGGACAACACTGAGTCATGCGGTACTCCAGCGTTTATGGCCATGCAGTCAAAGCAGCTGCCGTCAACGACGGCCTTGATGCTTCTACCCGGCCAGAAAGCTGGACACCCTGGTGCCAGACCTAGTCAAAAGCTTTTAAAGATGTCAAGGCTCACTGCTAGAGCCTCACTCTTATTCTCGATAGCGGCCGCCCAGCTGTGTGTGAGGTACACAAGAAGATCGCCCGTCGAGCGACCGTGACGGAAACCGTACTGCCGGTCACTGAGCAGGTCATGTTCCTCAAGGTACCTAAGTAGCTTTGTATTGATTACACGCTCCATCACCTTGGATAAAAGGGAGGTGACGGCTATAGGCCTGTAATTGGCCGGGTCGGTCCTGTCACCTGTCACCCTTCTTGGGCACAGGATGCACGTGCGCGATCTTCCACGAAGCTGGGACTCGTTTCATAGAGTATAAAAGCGTGAAAAGACGGTTAAGTACCAGACGCAAGTCCGGACCACACTGCTTAAGTGGTACTTAGATGGCGTACCTCGCAGGTATGCCGTCTGGCCCGCTCGACTTATGAACATCAAGGGATCGAAGTTCCCGCCTGACGTCCTCTGCTGCCTGAATTTAATTTCTGGCATGGAAGTGCCACACCAAGAGATGACAGGCGGAATTGCACCTCCATTGTTCATAATCGAGTTGGAGGCAAAGAGAACCCAAAAGGTCGGCCTTCTCCTTGGCACTCTGGGCCAGACCGGCATCCAGTTTATGTAGGGGTGGTAATCCTGATCGACCTGAAGGATAGGTGGCTACTCGTTCACCAATTCTGCGGACAAAATCGAACTTAGTCCTGACAATTGCTCTTTTGCTGGCCCTAGAGGCGGCATTTAGTTTGCGTTTCACCTCGGAGATGCTAGGATCTAAATTAGCGCGAGCCGTGGTCCAAGTTCTGTAGGCAGACTCTTTTACGTTTCCAGTTTCTTTGCAAAGCCCATTTTTAGTAAGTATACTATACAAGATAGTAAATGAGTATATACCTCACATAATAATATATTTCGGGTCTTTTTCGCGTAAACATCTAACTATTCTCACCTCTCGACGTTTCGGCTATATTGCAACAGCCGTGGTCACGAGTAGACTGACTACGGCTGTTGCAATATAGCCGAAACGTCGAGAGGTGAGAATAGTTAGATGTTTACGTGAAAAAGACCCGAAATATATTATTATGTGTAGTACAAGTCGTGCGAGTTTAAAAACCTGAGTATATACCTGTCCCGAAAAAATACTGTTAGGTTTTATTGTAATATACAGGGTGAATTTTTGAAAAGGGCTTGGATGGCCAAATCCTAAACTATAAGGAATAGCTAAAAATGCTCAAAGGAGTCACGAGCCCGATTTTGATAAAACTTAAAACGTCATCATTAGATTTTTGAAAAACCAATAATCCTAGCTGGGAATCGAACCTATTGATTTTGAAAAAAAAAACACACCCTTTATATTACACCATATGATAGTGTCGCTGATAAGGATCAAATTCTGCGAAGTAATGATATAAGGCAAATTTCAGGAAAGATTAGAATTTTGATGGAATTCATATTTCTTGTATCTAAATTTTGTATCATAATTTATTTCGTTCGAATTTCCAGAATAGTTCGTAACTATTCCGTGTTTTAAATCATGCTCAGAATGATTCTTAGAGGAATATTCTAAACGGAATCAATAATATTGAATGCAGTATGATCGTTGAGGTCTCGAATCCAGCCATGTATTAAAAATAATGGTCTACATTATGAACAATTCATCAGATAACGTAAGAAAAATACGAAAGATGAGCACTTTCCCTTAGTTTGCCGTATGTAATTACTTCCCAGAATATGATCCTTAATAGCAACACTATCGAATGGTGTAATAATATAGGGTGTGTATTTTTTTTCAAAATCAATGGGTTCGATTTCCAGCTAGGATTATTGGTTTTTCAAAAATCTAATGATGAGGTTTTAAGTTTAATCAAAATCGGGCTCGTGACTCCTTTGAGCATTTTTCGCTATTCCTTATAGTTTCGGATTTGGCCATACAATCCCTTTTGAAAAATTCACCCTGTATAGAATTTTTCGTGGGAATGTTGTGCTACATATTGGACAATAGCAATACAAAAGAATTATACTCGTAGCACTTCCTAGGACCTTCCAAAAGAACAAAATACCGAGTACACATCGCACCGCTCTCGAGGGAGAGCAAACGATCGGGCGCGCTTCTCTGAAACGGGGAGCTTTCCGTCAAACGATCAGCGGTGGACGGAGTGGGGGGCCTCCGCCCACCCGCACCACAATAGCCGCGGATGGAACGGAATGCGACAGTATGATAATACGTGGCCCGTCTTACGCCGCGAGGGACTGGTGTGCCTCCTTCACGGCACCCTGCTGTACTGCTGCAGTGCTGCAGTGGTGCAGTGGCGTAGCGTGGGCACACAAGTGCGTCTCCTTCCACAGCCACTCGGCGACACAGCCACGTCCTGTGAGAAGTGCACTCGCGATTCGCCGCGCCGGCTCACAGTGCCCCCGAGGACGGAGCACACAGTCCCGAACCGTACACTCCCCAAATGAACAGTGCACTCCTGGAAGACAGTAACGAGTCGAAATTCTTCAGCGTTCGATCTTCTCCGGACGGGCGACCTTCGTGGCTACGTACCGGGACGCTCTTCACATATATTCAATTAAGGACTTCAGCATCGAAATCCCAGGGGCGAACTACCGCTAATGAAACACGCCACGCCGCCTTTGGAGACTATAAAGCAGTGCAGGAAGTTCTATTGAAACTTTATTTACTAGAGTCGAGAAATCCATAAAGAAATGAAACTGGATAAAACTATAAAAAATTCAGCAAGTTAATAAGATAGAAAATTGTTATCTTTGAAAGTAAAGAATTTCCATAAGCTTTCGACCCTCCTTATAATAGAAGCCTTATGTTTCAATACCTTTTACACATACCCATTTATTTGTAATTAAAGCAGGTACACGCAATTTCATATTCCTAACATTAAAAATAACGAATTTCCACACGACCCCAAGTGTGTGATAAATGAATGAAGAAAACAATAAACTACATAGCTACGTTGTACGGTTGTATGAGCGCCACATGGGATGTGAATTTAATTGTTATGATATTTAGGGCCTTCGCTGCGTGAAGTGTAAGCACATGGCGTATTGGTAAATAGTACGAACAGCGCTAAATCATCACTTACCGCGAAGCCTCTTATTCCATGTGTTACGGTTATGTTGCGTGATTGCTACGTACGTCGAGTATGGGCTAGGGTACATGTAGTATGTGCTAAACTACGTGAGGTGTGCGCTACGATACGTAGTACATTTGCTACGATCTTTATGTGTGTACGTTTAATTTAGTTAGGTGTGTGCTACGTTACGTAGGGTAAGTGCCACAACATTTTGTTTCTGTACCTCGCTACGTTATGTGTGTGCTACGCTACGTAATGTGTGCTATGCTATTGTGTAATAAGCATTATGCTACGCTACATGTAATTATTGTGGTACGCTACTTGAGATGTGTGCTACGGAACACGTGTTATATTTTATATTTGCTACGCTACGGTATGTGTGTGCTACGATACATGAGTTGTGAGCTACGATAGGCTAGTTGTGTGCTACGCTACGTGTAGTGTGTGCTACGCTACGTGTAGTGTGTGCTACGATACGCTAGTTGTGTGCTACGCTACGTTATGAGTGTGCTACGATACATAAGTTATGTGCTACGATACGTGTAGTATGTGCTACGCTAGTTAGTGTATGCGCTACGCTACATGCGCTACGCTACGCTACGCTAGGCTACCCTCCGCTACGTACAGTTGTGCAGGCGCACCGAGGGCCAGTCGTCCAGGTCGGCGCCGTGCGGCGGCGCGCGCTCGGCGCTGGGCTCGGTGCGGCGCGCCAGGCGGGGCGGCTCCGAGCGCGCCACGCAGCCCTCGTGGATGTGCACGCCCGCGATGTCCGACCCGGGGATCTCGAACATCACTTCTAGCAGCAGGTTCTCCTGGAAACACATCAACGTATTACACCACCTATCGAGGATAGCGACACAAATCATATAGTAGTTATTTAGACCTCAAACTGGATGTCAGCGATACAGACAGCCCATACAACCATAGTACAAAAGAATAAGACAGTTTCAAACGGACGATAACAAACGATTGGTAAAGGTCGCCGCCCATCCCATCCATAGTATCACCGAGATCGCACACAAGCAAATTGCGCTCGGTGAGTTAATCCTATGTAACATACTCTTGTACTGGTGCGCCGTGTTCTGGCCGCAGGCCGCAGTCGCCGTCGCACTACTCTAGTCGCTAACATTCAGTTTGAAGCCTTGTAGTTTGAACCTCTGTGTTCTCTCTACATGTTCTTTTTAGGGTTCCGTGACTAAGGAGTAAAAACAGGACCCTTTTCATAAAATATCACTGTTCGTCTGTCTACCCGTAACGAGACCGAATCTCATGAACCGTGATGACCAAGAAAGCTAAAATTTTCACAGATTATGTATTTCATTTGTCGTTGTAACAGCAAATGCTTACTCTAATCAGAAAAAACGGGGATTAAGGGAGCTAACTTACAACATAGGTACGTGATTTCTTGGTACGAATACCTTGGCCAGTGTATATAGTAGAGCCCACTCACCATGATGGCCCTCAATCCTCTCGCGCCGGTCTTCCTCTCCATGGCGAGCCCGGCCACGGCCTTCAGAGCATCCTCACTGAACGACAGCTCGCACTTGTCCATCGCGAATAGCAGCTTGTATTGTGACACCTACAACGACAAAACGTGCTATTATAAAAGCAAACAGCAATTTCCAGGTTTTAGGAAATCTTTTATTTCTTACCATTGCATTTTTTGGTTCTGTTAATATTCGCACAAGTAAGTCCTGGTTCAAACTGTGAAACGGTACCAATACTGGAAATCGCCCAACGAACTCCTGCAGAAAAGAATTAATAAATTGGTTAAAAAGCTGAAATTCTTGAAAAACAGTCTCTGACAATCGGATTCCACCAGCTTCAAGCAGCTCAGTAGTAATTCCGTCCTCACAAGGGATTTATGGTTTTTAAGGTGCTCGATGACCTCGCCCTGCTCGATATACTGAATATCCTCGATATAATGACGCGTCGCACAGTGGATCGATCCCATACAAATGCCTGGACGTCTGGCTCAATATGCAAACTAATCAATTCGAGTAGATGTGATGTGATATCGAAAGACGAATACATACTTCATCTAATATGGGTAGATAAACACCTCAAAACACACTTATTATTACATAAAATAGGTTCAAAACACACCCGATCTTTTTCTGGAGAAATTAACTCGTACTTTAATTTTATTTATTTACAAAATTCGTGGTTTTCTTTTACTTTGTTAAATATGAATAAACAGGATATATATTAGGCTTCACATTTTTATGATATTTGTAAATTGTAACAGCCATTTAATACCGATTTGAAGAAAAAATAATATTACTTTTATTTTCGAATAAAAGTTGAGTTTTTGTTACTACTTCCAAATAATTCCAAAAAAATATTGATTAGGGTAAATAAACCAATAAATACTCGATACTTCTTGCTACTTTTAAGAGCCGCATGTGTCCGCGTTATTGAGAAAAATAAAATTATTTAAAACGCGTACTTTATTTTAAACAGCAAAATTTCTATTAAACGTAAAAAAATATACGTATTTTGATTTATCAGATATTATTCAATACTATCTGACCCTCGCAACTTCGTTTTAGTCACAAATGGTGTATGAAAGGAGGAGTATTTATTCATCAGACTCGTCAAGCAGCGTATGAAACTGCCCTGTTTGCTTTATCATAAAAGAGCTTAAAGATTAAGTCTATTCTAAAACAATTAAGCCCACGCCTCACTGAATCATTTTACATTGCTCTTTTATGATTAAGCCAACACGCCAGATTAGATTTACCCACAAATTCGAAGGAACCGTTGAATTCTAGGTTTTGTGATAGTTGAGATGCCTCTATTTCCTGAACTACAAAACCTTTAACATTGAAACTTGTGTGTAAAAATCCTTAAAATATTCTCTTTGTGACACTGAAAACATTTTTGAAATCGGATCACGCATTTAGAAGTTACCACTAAAAAACCATTTCGTCTTTCACCCCCTCTCCCAAAGTATCCTAGAAGACTTCTAAGACTATAAGCTCAGATTGTACCAAATTTCACTCAAATCAATTCAGTAGTTTCGGCGTGATACTTATTAGGGATACAGAAAGACAGACATAAAAAATTAAATTTCATTTTCGGCTTCAGTATCGATTAGAGAACGCTCTAAAATTATTATTTTTTTAACTATCTTCCATATACAGACTCTCGACCCTCAACAGTTTTATTATATGTATAGATCATATTAAAGTCGGCGCCAAGTAAACCCATAAGTTTAAGTAGATATTATTAATGGTACCAACTTCAATATTATATTGATTAAAATCTGATAAATCAAAATTCATATTACTTTGTGCTAAGTAAATTTTATTATTTAGGATTTGTTTGAAGTCGGTATTATTTTTAAAAAAAAAAATATTTCATTATTTTAAGTGAAGGGTGGACCGAAAATATATCTATCTAAGTGTAAAGTTCTCATCAAAACAAATCAATCGAGCCCAAACACAAGGTAATTGCTGTAAGTCGTTAAGGAATTCCCTCGACTGTCTTTCGGTTCCATCATCAGATCGACTCCAGACCTTCATTAAATTGTAGTACATTAAAGCTCTTAATTAAAAAGTTAACAAACGCAATAGTTGCCCTACAATTTTCAGTAGTTGCCTTCAATTTCTCCTGGATCCCATCATCAGATCCTGACCTGGTGAAAATGGGACCACTGCAGAAGTAAACCCTATTTAACAAAAGAAAAAAAAATTAAATCCGTCTATAATTGACCGAAACATCGGTGAACATACATAAAAAAAACATACAGATGAATTGAGATCCTTCTCCTTTTTTGAAGTCGGTTAAAAATAGGTACATGATACAAGAATAATATTTTATTAACAGTAGGGTCCCCTTAAGTAGGAGTTATAGAACGCGTATATACTCTTTATTTTAAGATATATTCTTACTAACATGCGACCCTATACGACGTCCAAGCATTTGTATGGGATCGATCTACTGTGCGTCGGTGGTAAAAGTCGCTGGGACGCTCGAATGAATATAGATGCAATTCTATACATTCGTGCCGTGTAACTTTTTTAAAAGTACCGGTAGATGGCGCCTACGTCGCTACAAGAAGTATATAAGGTGGAAAATTTGGTTGGTTCTGAGTAGGTTTCGGTGGCTAAGTGGTTAAGCATCTTGCACGGAATGCGAGAAGATGCAGGTTCGAATCCTGCTCGAAACCAATTCTTTTTCCATATTTAAAAATTTATGATCAATTAGCATACTAATTGCTTTTCAAAAATAATCGTAATGCTAAAAGATTGTATGATGACATTTGATACATGCCCGTGTCAACTGTCAGTTTGAAATTTATTTGTTTGACATCTGTCATGTACATGACATGACGTACATGACAGATGTCGAACAAATAAATTTTATAAAGAATATTAAGTAACAGAAAAAAACAGTGTTTCTGCTCCGACGCCAGATTTTACTTGTCACGCTCGTCTTAGTTCTGCTGCGTCCAGTCCAGCGAAATGCAGAGCTAGAGGTGGGGGGAGACTAGGTGAAGGGGAGGGTACACTCACGGGGATCATGCATGCCGAAGTCGACGCAGTCGCGCGCCTGCACCTGCCGCAGCCAGACGTCGCGCTGTAGTGTAGTGTGTAGTGTGGCGCTAGAGCTAGAGCGAGGCACACTCACGGGGATCATGCCGAAGTCGATGAGGTCGCGCGCCTGCACCTGCCGCAGCCAGGCGTCGCGCTCGCTGTTGTCCTGCGCGGCCGAGTCCAGCGGCGAGGCGTCCTGGCGCGCTGTAGTGTAGTGTGTAGTGTGTAGTGTGTAGTGTGGCGCTAGAGCTAGAGCGAGGCACACTCACGGGGATCATGCCGAAGTCGATGAGGTCGCGCGCCTGCACCTGCCGCAGCCAGGCGTCGCGCTCGCTGTTGTCCTGCGCGGCCGAGTCCAGCGGCGAGGCGTCCTGGCGCGCTGTAGTGTAGTGTGTAGTGTGTAGTGTGTAGTGTGGCGCTAGAGCTAGAGCGAGGCACACTCACGGGGATCATGCCGAAGTCGATGAGGTCGCGCGCCTGCACCTGCCGCAGCCAGGCGTCGCGCTCGCTGTTGTCCTGCGCGGCCGAGTCCAGCGGCGAGGCGTCCTGGCGCGCTGTAGTGTAGTGTGTAGTGTGTAGTGTGTAGTGTGGCGCTAGAGCTAGAGCGAGGCACACTCACGGGGATCATGCCGAAGTCGATGAGGTCGCGCGCCTGCACCTGCCGCAGCCAGGCGTCGCGCTCGCTGTTGTCCTGCGCGGCCGAGTCCAGCGGCGAGGCGTCCTGGCGCGCTGTAGTGTAGTGTGTAGTGTGTAGTGTGTAGTGTGGCGCTAGAGCTAGAGCGAGGCACACTCACGGGGATCATGCCGAAGTCGATGAGGTCGCGCGCCTGCACCTGCCGCAGCCAGGCGTCGCGCTCGCTGTTGTCCTGCGCGGCCGAGTCCAGCGGCGAGGCGTCCTGGCGCGCCTGCTGCGTGGCGGCGCGGCGGCCCGAGCGCGCGTCCCAGGCGCCGAAGCCCAGGTACTTCTCGTTGGAGCGGCGCTGCACGAGGCGGTCCAGCCCGTTGTAGGCGCCGCTGGCCACGAACAGGATGTTGGTGGTGTCCACCTGCACCGCGTCGCCGCGCAGCTTGCGCGAGTTGCGCTCCGGCACCGACACCACGGCGCCCTCCAGCATCTTGAGCATGCCCTGCTGCACGCCCTCGCCTGCGGACACGCACACGCTACAGCCGCACGAACGGCAGGAACCAACAAAACTGACAGCAAAGTTGGTTCACTTCATCATGTTAGCACGCTTGGTAAGAAAAAATCCTGGACAAGGAAATGTACAAAAGGATTTGACGAATAAAAAACTTGACGCTGTTTCTTGAACACTGCATTTAGCAAACTGGATCGGGTTTTTTATACACCTGTACAGGTGAACCACGTTTATAAGTCGCATCGACCAAATTCGCCTGCTCAGAAGAGAGCAAGCTAACGCCAATTACTTACGATTGCCAACGCTGTTCAAACATCGACTTTATTGCGTAACGTTAAGATTGAAAATGCAATAAATCCAGAGAGCAGTGCTATCTCGCTCATTATTGCTCATTGCACCACGATGCTGCGGGAATCGAACATGGCGCGCAGGCGGCAACCAATAACAAAGGGCCATGTTTGGCGCGTCTATGCGGAGTGTTGTGATTGGTTAAGATTTTTTCGCGCGTTTCGTATATGAGACTTCTGCGCAGGTACATGGGTGTAACTTATAAACGTGGTACTACTGTAACGGCATAAGCAAATAAAAACAAAAGATCAAGTTTGCGTACGGGCAAAACTTTACATTTCTCTCCTTGATTGCACCGTTGCAATAAACGACGCGTTAAGTTAAAGTTTTAAGTTTCCATTTTTCAGCTTCCATTTACAGTCCGCTTTAACCTCTTTACGTTCTCCCTACAGGAGACTGTACCTGGGGATCGTGCGAAGTATGGCCCTATACGGGGCCCCCGTATAGGCGAGACCCTGACGGCCAGCAATGTGGCTTTGATTGCTGAGCCGACAAAGGGGGATGGCCGTCACGGCGATAAGGGGATACCGCACAATCTCAGGTGAGGCGGCATGTCTCCTAGCCGGGACCCCTCCATGAGACCTCGAAGCGAGAGCCCTTGCGTCACTGTTTAGATGGCGCAAGGAGGCGCTGGAGCGGGGCCAAAGGTCTAAGTCTATAGAAATCGAGGCCCAGCGGTCCCTGCTCCACCAGGAAACCGTGGAGACATGGAAGGTGCGACTTGAGCAACCAAAGGGGGGATTCGCGACAATCAGACCGGTCATGGACGAGTGGCTGGAGAGGAGCCACAGTGCTCTCTCCTACCGGTTGTCACAGATACTTAGCGGGCACGGTAGCTTCGGTAGGTATCTGTGGCGAAGACACCGGGAAACCACGGCCGAGTGTCAGCACTGCAAGGACCACACCGAGTGTACGGCGTGGGCACAACAGCGCCAGGTCCTCGTGGTGGGTCTGGACGTGGACACTCTCTCGCTTGAGACCATGCGCCGCCTCTTTCTGCTTCTGCGAGCAGGTCATGGTTCTGGCGCCGCCAACGTGTCTTCGCCGAAGACTATCGGCCACTATGACTGGGGGCCTGAGGACGGTGAGAGGGCTGCTCACCGTGACGTGAGGAGTTCACGCACGCCCCCCCTTAGAAGCGGGATCACACCCGAAACCCCCCCAAAAAGACGCGGGATAGCACCCGAACCGCCACCTGGGCGAGGCCGCAGTGGCGTTTGGGAGTTGGGAGTCCTGGGACATCCGTCAGAGAGCTTACCCGGGGCTCCCAACCATGGGCTGTTGGGCATTACGCGAGGTTTTTTAGTCGGTAGGAGTCATAGTATCCATGATGGATTTTCCCTCACGTTAAAAAAAGCCTCTTCACGTTTACCAACACCAATAGACTTTCGTCTTCATTGCAGAAGTGCATTCTACCAAAGACACGTCGCGACAACTTTTGCAATGCGACAATTTTTGTAACAGTTTCGTGACGCCTATTATAACAGCGTTGCGCCGCCTTTTGCAACAGCGTCGTGACGCCTATTGTAACAGCGTTGCGGCGTCTTTGTAACAGTTTCGTGACGCCTACTGTAACAGCGATGTGACGCCTAGTGTAACAGCATTGCAACACCTATTGTAACAGCGGCGTCACGACTATTGTAACAGCGCTGCGTCGTCTTTGTAACAGTATCGTGACGCCTACTGTAACAGTGTTGTGATGCCTATTGCAACAGCATTGCAACACCTTTTGTAACAGCTTCGTGACGCCTCCTGTAACAGCGTTGTGACGCCCAGTGTAACAGCGTTGCAACACCTTTTGTAACAGCGGCGTGACGCCTATTGTAACAGCGCTGCGTCATCTTTTGTAACAGTATCGTGACGTCTACTGTAACAGCGTTGTGACGCCTATTGTAACAGTGTTGCAACACCTTTTGTAACAGCGAGCGGCGTGACGCCTATTGTAACAACGCTCCTTCGTCTTTTGTAACGGTTTCGTGACACCTACTGTAACAGCGTTGTGACGCCTATTGTAACAGCGTAATAGCGGCGTGACGTCTATTGTAACAGCGCTGCGTCGTCTTTTGTAACAGCATCGTGACTCCTATTGTAACAGCGTTGCGGAGCCTTTACATTACGAAATACATTATTTTTGTCAAAATTTCAACGTCAGATAAACAGACAGATAGATGTAAAGCGGAGTCTCGGTAATAGGGTACCGTTTTTAACCTTCTTTTACGGCACATTTGTCCCTTATCGTATCAGACTCGCGTGGCGGTACCGTTGAAAAATGCAGCTACGTGTTACATGTTCGGCACTATGATACGCTGATATTATGTTACAAATGTGGAGTCAGCATAACAAGAGAGTACTTACCGCCGACGTCCCTCAGCTGGTGTATGCCGGGCACGGCGCCTATTTTGTCCACCTCGTCTAGGAACACGATACCGGTTTGCGCTCGCTCCACACTGCAATGCAAAAAAAAGTAATACAATACACAAATTTAGTCTAGCTATTTTACGAAAGCTTTCATCAATCTATGGAATCTCAAAAATCCTAAAAAAAAAGTCATGATCATGTCTTGCCAAAAAAAAAATCAAGACTATTGACATTTGTCCAATAATGAGCTTAGTCACGCTCCAATGGAAGAGCCATTTTTCATCCATTGGACGACTACGCTTACTGTTTTTTGACACAAATAATAGATAATAATAATGTTTCATGTTGTGATAGAAAAAGAGGTGTATGTGTTATAGGCAATGTGTATAATCCGGCATTGTATACAATGCCTAGGCATTATATTTATTGCCTAAAACGTTCAGGCAATGTGTATAATACGATTTATTTCATACATTGATTAGGTATTGTATGAAATGCCCGAAGCGCATCAGGCAATGTGTATAATGAATGGACAGATTCGACGACAGAATCGTTAACCAAATAAGAACTAGTCGACAAAACAAAAAAGCTTCCTAAGTGGTAATAAATGAACAGGGCGACTTTCGGCAGCAATTTCTTGGAAAGGACTGCTATGTAAGAAACATTCTAAGGCATACCAACCAATAGAACACATGTCTTATCAGCAGTGGCGGCTGGTGGGTCCTCGATCTGGTGGTGCACTTTACCTGCTTTCTTGTTTAAAATTTAGGTAGTAAGCGTTAATTTTATACCAATCAAGTTTATTTTGAAAAGTTTTGTATAGTTTTAAGTACTTAGGTACTTAGTTATTGTTTATGCTCATTTTCACACACTCCACACACTTTGCACGCAATATAGAATTGAACTAAGAACAAAATAAAACAAAACAACTTACAATTTAAAAATTAAAACAATCAATACATATTTAACGCGTCACAGATGCAGCGAAACAATACCGGGAGAATTCAAATTTCGTCATCAACAAAACATCGAGGACTCTCGGTAATCTTCGGATTGCCCGAGCGCGTGCGGCGCACGAAAAGCGACTCATTGCCCGGTACATTTTCTATGAACGATGTTTTGTCTCACGCGCCAGGCGTATTAGCTCGTATCTAGTACAAGTTGTATGAGCAGCCCTCGTGCACTCGGGAAAGCGCACGCCGATTTTTGGTTACAGGGAATCTAGGCTTTAGTAATGTAGCAAAGAGCTTAAATTGTTTCGTCATAATTAGACATGTTATTAGTTTTGAGTTTTTATATGTTTAAAGAAAAAGTGGTAGGTAAATAGGTACCTAATTGTAAGTAATTTATTAATACATTTTGTTATTTTAAATCCTCTGAGCGGTGTGGTTGTGGTGGTTCACTGCACGAGCGCACTTAAGGTACAGCCGCCACTGCTTATCAGCACTGTCTGCTGTTGGAAGTTGAAATTAAGAGTAGCTTTCAAAAGATTAGTACTAAATCATAGAGAAGAAAAATAGATTACACACATTACCTATGCTTCGACCGGCATTCTATACAATGTCTAGGTATTCTATACATTTCCTAGGGAAAGTGTAAAATAGTTTAAACATTTAATATCATTTCATACATTGTCTGAACGACCCCGTCATTCTATACAATGCCTAGGTGTTGTATAGAATGCCTGCATTATACACATTGCCTATAACATTTATACAATGTTACTATGATAATTCGCTAAGGCGAAACCGTCCAATTTGAGATAAGATGGTACAAGTATGTTCATTTTCATATTCTATTATTGGGGACTTCTAGTTCACCTAATACACACGGTTGGCAACGTCCCTAGTAGAGGCCACTAACTCCGCACTCACTTGAAGTTGGCGTCCTGCAGCAGCTTGGCGATGACGCTCTCGATGTCCTCGCCCACGTAGCCCGCCTGCGTCAGCGTGGTGCAGTCGCAGATGGCGAACGGCACGTCCAGGCACGCGGCGATCGTCTGCGCCAGCAGCGTCTTGCCTGCAACACAAGCCACCGTGCTCTGTGATTATGGGCTCGTGGACGAATGATATAGCGGTCGTTAGGGCGTGCGAGTGCAAGCAAGTATATTGTACACATCCACACGCGAGTGAGAAACCGCATGACAATAAAATTGGCAAATACAGTAGAATAAATTCGGGTTTAGGAGCAGAATACAAAATGGTAAATTTGTCGAAATGAGAATAAGCCAGTTGCCATGTCATTGTCAATTCTACTACTACGTAACATATAGTACTATTATCTTCACTAAAGTGGCAACCAAGCATATGTCCCGCGAAGGTAAAGGTGTACGTATGGAACTTAACACCCTCAAAGGAGTAACACTTTCATTGCCCACCCAGTAAAAGCTTCTCAAGGTCGCTTTCGAAGTAACCCGATACTGTATACGTTTAGGAAACCAATGACAAGGAGTTCATTTCACAAACATCGTACATGAGTGCTTCGGATACTATGTATGTAAGGAACCTGTCTCGTTCTCAATAAATTTTATAGAACAGCTGTGTGATAAGCCGGCTGTGTTCCCTACAATTATGCAAACTGGACCGACGCGTTTCGGGGAGGACTTAATAAAGTATTTTATAGACAGACGCCTACCAATAAGTTTAAAATAAGATAGAATTATACAAACAGATCACAACTAAATTAACCTTCGAATTGTATTTTACTTAAAATAAATCCTAAAATAGATGCGCATGATAAAATTTGCATAACATCTTGAATACACAAACAGTGTTTCAAAGTTACACAGAAAGCTCATTATAAATGTAATTGCGGCTCGGAGCGTGCTTCGAATATAATAAGACAGTCTGTTTGCTCATAGATTTATTGTACATAATTATGTTATTTAAGGGCTAATCCATTAAATGATATAATATCTTGTTAATGTTAAAAAGTTTAACTTGTTTTAATAAACACTAATCGATGGCCATTTTGAATATTGCAAATGATTTATGGTCGAATATTGCCGATGTTAACATGTTTTTAATGTTTTACCGACTTTGAATTAATCATAATTATAACGGCGATGTTCATTTGTTTACCAAAGTTCTTTTGTTGTGATAGCCGTTATTTGTTTTTTGAAGTAAAACTTCTTTAAGCGCGACCTAGGGAGTAACTCAGATTTTTTTTGACGTTAGTAACGCTATTTGAATTTTGAATAGCCGAAACGTATTTTCTGCTATTCAAAATTCGAATGAATGATATTAATATAACATTTGATGCCGTCAATGGCAAAGAAGTTTTACTTCAATCGCGCGTAAAGGTTACACGCACCTCACACCTTTTTTTACGAATGTTCATTTATTTCCTACAAGATTGTGCCCGCATGGAATTCTGTTTAATTTGTGTGTTATTTCAGTCCAGACTATTTATCTCTGTATCAGATTCGTTTATCTATTAAAGTGTAAAAGACTAACAAACAGGCTTAGAAACTTTCGCGATTATAATGGCATTCGGACAGAATTACACATGGGCATTAGAAAAGCTACTGCCACAGTATATGAGAATTCAGTTAATTCGTGCGATAATTTGCATACGGAACCATATGCTATGTTTGTAATTCAACACATTCGCGCAGTTACAATGAATCATTTGCACAGCCCACCCACGGCGGCCGAAGGTTCGGGACTTCGGAATGTACGTGGCGAAAATGTGGGGAAACTAAATTACATGAGATATCCATAGTTCTAAATGAAGGCTTATAATCATTTTAGAACAAGAATAATGGCCTATACAACAGGAGAGTGATTAAGTTGTTTGAGTAAGATCGATACAGTATTGTCATCTAAAAATGTAATTTTTTGAGTGATTTCGAAACAGTATCTAGTCATCTAAACCTTTGAGAATGCCGCAAGGTGAAACCGGTCAGGTATATTTAATAAATATTGTGGAACAGCGAAGCGAATGAACGTGCAAGTAAGGAAACGGATCGACCGGAAGGAATTTACAGAAGAAAACAAAAACGTAATGTAAAATGAAAAACTTAATAATCAAGGTTTGATACATTTACATAATTTATTATTATAGTCCTTGCTGCAAATTGTTATATTATTTCCGTAGAAAGTATTTTAGATACCGATTTATTAAAAGGTTTAAATCTTTTCGTAAATGGTTTTTTTACAGGGTCGGCAGCTCGAGTGTAGCGCCCGCGGTGTTGCAAGCGTCCATAGGCAGCGGTAACCACCAGTAATCTATCTGGTGGGCCGTATGCTTGTCTGCCACCTTAGTTGTATACAAAAAATGTTGTATTGGTTAAAGTTACAATCGTGCGTATTTCGAATCGAAAGAGACATTATGCGAAAGAGACATTTTACGACTAATAAACGTTTTTCAATAAAGGTATTCTGCGAATAGGTCCTTAGCTAATAAATAACATGCCTGATTTAGGGTAGCAACATTCGTCAAAAAAATTACCGAAGTGAAAAGAAATAACTCGAACTGCAGAACGATTTCAGACCGTTTCTATTTCTGAATAGCTCGCATTAAATACCTACTAGCCCTAAGGCCTCAAAACTGGATGTGAAAGACGAGCGGGCAACGGCGACAGCGGAAAGAGCGCGGCCCACGAATACAGAGATAACAAGCGCACCGATCGAGACGAGCACGCACACTTTGATTAAATTTCTAAATTTGATCAAAGTTTGCGTCGGCTCGTCCCGACCGTAGGCATATTTTTTTTATACTACTTAGGTGGCAGACAAGCTTACGGTCCACCTGAAAGTACCTTGGTCCCATAGCCTATGGACGTTTGCAACACCAGAGGCGCTACACAAGCGCTGCCGACCCGGGCACAGGTTAATTTTGTGTCTTGTTTGAACACATGATAACAAAAGCGCGCTCGGTGCGTTTGTTATCATTTGTTCAAATTGCTTACTCTCTTATACTCGCTGGTCGCGCTGTCGCCGCTATCGTCATCGCTCCGCTCGTCACTGATATCCAGTTTGGGGCTTATCACCTCATGCCCCGAGACCTAAATCTAAAAAGCAGTCACATAAATAAAGACAATGTGTATGTGTGTGCACTCACCGCATCCAGTGGGCCCCAGCAGCAGCACGTTGCTCTTGTCGAGGCGCAGCTCGTGGTGCTGCCGCTCCAGCATCTCCGCGCCGCCGCCGCCGCCGCTCGCGTTGCTCAGGTGCAGGAGGTCTGACACAACCATTACACTTGTAGCCTGTTCCCTCTAAGTTTGCCGCTGGCGTAGAGGCTGGTGTAGAGGCGACCGGCAAACTTAGAGCGAATGGGTAGTACTCAAGTTTGGTTACACTACAGAGGTAGTGCCGGGTTAGGTTAGGGAAGGTCTGCGATATGGGACAAGGTCTGTGTCGGGAGCCGTGGGGTTATCCTTCCGAGGGAATACCCGGGATTCCCGGGTTTAAACAGATGTCAAGGCACCGTGTGTAGCAGACAAAATCGGTAGAAGTCCGGCATGGCATCCGGCAATGATATTTCCACACAAATTAAAAATATAGGTGCTTTTGATCGCAGTGCATCGCTCCCTCTTATACTTCTATTCATTTCAACAGCAATGGACAGAAGTAAAACGTCGAGTGTGAAAAAAAACGAAAATGCAAAAGAATCGATAATTCCATCGAAAGCTGTAGCGTTCCCGCTCTCTTTTTCTTACTCTTGTGTCTGTTAACACATAATAAAATTTTCAAAACAAATTAAAAGTGTGAGTTTCTCAGAAGCCTTTCATCCTCATCATCATCATCAATCCACGTTCGTAGCTGAAGTTTCGTAGACAGCTACGAATAAGGATTTTTTTCTCGTTCGTTAAATAGTTATGAAAACAGAAAGAGCGTTTGTTTTTAGTCTTTGATATCTATACTAATATCTAATATTATAAAGAGGAAAGATTTGATTGTTTGTTTGCAACAAAAAGGCACCGAAACTACTGGACCGATATGAAAAACTCTTTCACTGTAAAGAAGCTACAGTCTCACCAGTGAACATAGGCTATATTTTATTCCCGTATTCCCACGGGAACGGGAGCGCGGGTGAAACGGCGCGACGTCCTCTAATCTTAAAAATAATAATACTTTTTTTACAAAAACAAAAAAATGAGCAGACAAAAACTGTCGCAGCTAAGGTCACTTGTGCAATGAAGCGCACAGTTTCATTCAACGATTGGATACACTTTCACAATTTCAATACTGTAGTTTCAGAAATTTGGCAGGGAGAGTGAATTACGTACTATGCTCAATTTCACTTTCTTTAAAATGGTAAGAAAAGCTTATTGTATGCAATTATACTGTTTGAAACATTTTACTGATCGCAATACTATTATGTATTGTATTGTTGACAAACGAAAGTGAGCTAAATAGTTTGGGACATTGCAACACAGCTATATATCACAAATTAAAGATAGTACAAAAGGAAACCTACATACTAAATTCGCTGAGGCTACGCACACATAGACAACTTATTCACAGACACGAGGTCAGGCGGTCTCAACCGAATTTTCGATACTGATATGTGCGCGAGTGTGTGGGTAGGTGTGAAAAAAAGTATATACATAAGTTTTCCATCTGTACTATCTCTAATCTGTGGCTATATCCAGTCCAAATTAAGCTAATATACACTTGAGCTCTGGGATCTAGGACTACCGTCTAGACGACTGGATATTTAGATAAACTAAATATTGTCCCGTGATCACAACATTTTTTGAACTTGAACACTCTTTACAAGGTGTAACATTTTCAAAAATACTTTCATAATGGATATCTAAATTAAATCAAACTCTAGGATGCGTTTGAACTGCGCATTGATGGATCATCAGACCAAAGATTTCTATATAAAATGAGGTAGATACGCTCTACTATAAGAAACGAAAGCATAAAAGCAATCCTCATACACACACACATTGCTAAAACTACACTCACTAATAAACTATATTTACGTAATTGTAACTGCAATAGCAATATACAAATAGAACAAGAGTAAAAGAGAAGGCATATGGACTCCAATTACAAGCCGACTACCACCGAATACTCTCGAAGTTTTACGATTCTGTATCACACGTACTGACTGCAGAAAAATGTTAAGTAGGTATAAAGGTATAAAATGCAAAATTTACCAATGATGTTCATATTTAAATATAAACTTAAAAAACTGATTATATACTTATTTAATTAAGGCATGTATTTTAATCGATATCTGAATATTCCCCTTTTCCGAACAAAATATTTCAAAGCCAAACTAAAAATACTGACTTGAACACTAATTATGTACACCAAATAAATCAAATTAAATGTACTGTTTAATGGTGTTTGCAGAACTACTTTACTGAACGAATAACTATTTTCAAAATAGTTTGTCTAACAATTCCATAGTTCAACAAACATAATATCTATACGTTTTTAAGGAAAACCATCGCCTAATTTACTTTTAGGAACATCGTTTATGATTATGCTAAATAAAATCCCAATTTAATAAGTAATCAGTCATCTTCATATAATTAAATTTAATTAAGGCCACAAGGAGAGGCTCTGCCTGCCACAAATAAGACTGGAACTAATGAAAAGAAATGTACACTAAATGTGTGTAATATTCTATAACCACTTTCAAGGCGGATCTCTCATTTGAACAACAGAACTTATTATATTATTCAGGAATAAATTAATGACAAATCCTAGTTTATTTAAAAATCAATGCAATTATTACTACTATTATATAGGATGTCCCACGGCAATGCCACATGGAGGCAAAGTACCTAAAATATTGTAGATGGAACATTTTAATGAAAGAAGACATTATTTTAATTAAAAAAATAACTTAAACTGCATTCATAGATTTTTAAATTATTACATGGTTACGCTACACAAGAAAAAATAATTAATCCGTAGCTTTATCATACCGATCGAAAGGCTTCATCATAAGGATTATTTTTTGCTAACTAACATAGTGTCAGAAATAAAAGGAAGACCATGAATTTTAACATTTGATGTGAATTTTCCTGCCAACCGTACTTGCGTAGAACTATAACTATTCGGGGAATCCCCGTGCCTCGACGCTCGCTTGGCATATTCAGCAAGTATTATGCTGTCAAAAAACGAAGTACAACAAAAGCATTGGGGTCGTCAGATTAGTTAGGCCTGTACAATTTGGTGGGTTAATACAATCACGAATAATCATAAAATTGATGAAAAATAATTAATTACGCATAAATTGTGCGTACTTACCAAATAAATTTGTACTCCTTCGTAAACTACCAAGACTTAAGCACTTTTATGACGATAATTATGTACTTTTCCACGTTAAAAATACACTTTTGTTGTTAAATCGTGGGAGATACGACAGTGACATAGTGTCAGCGCGAATTGCGCGCAACCGCGCTAACTAGCTCAGTTTATACGCTTCAAAAATTGGTGCGTAGGGCAGGTCTACCTCTTTATATAGAAGTCTTTGCATCAGACACATTTCATCACAAAAACGTGTCTTGGGCGGTAATTAAAAATAGTACCTAGAGCTCTAGTTTCGTAGTTCTTTGACCACTACACCAATAGAACTTTTATTCATACATACATATGTATGTATGTGTATACATACATATGTATGTATGTGTATACATACATATGTATGTATGTGTATACATACATATGGTCACGTCTTTATCCCCGAAGGGGTAGGCAGAGGCATATTATATGCCCACATTTCACCTTTGTATAATTTGCCCCACGTAATAGGTGGTGAGCCGTATCGCCGTGTTTAAATGGACAGGCGCAGGTTGTGACTGCCTGCTGTTGAAATAAAGCCTTCAACTTAGCTTAACGACTGTCATTTTACTGGCAACCGGGACCAACTTCGTGCCTTCCGAAGCACGGAAACGCTCAAATAAATGTCACAAAGTGATCACATGGATGGTCACCCATCCATTGACCGGCCATAGTGAAAGTTGCTTACTGCAGTGATCGTTTACAGAACACTGAGACCGCGGGGCCACGAGCGCTTCAAATAAACGTTTTATTCAATAGACACTAATATAACAAATTAGAGATAGGTCAGATGGAAATCTCACGTATGTACTCTTTTTTCACACCTACCCTCTGCTACGCACACTCGCGCATAAATCAGTATCGAAAACTCGCCTCAAACCGCCTGACCTCGTGTCTGTTCAGTGAGCGTGTCTAATTTAGTACTCTAATTTGTGCTAATATCAAGCACGGTAGATCAGCACTGCTGTTAAGTTAGTACCATGGATTGGTTTCTCCACTCTCTAATACTAATTATCGGGATAAACCAGTTCATTTGATCGAAGGATTAACTCGATATGATAGTAGGTTATTTTCTCGATGTAACAAGCCCCAAGGCGACTTAATGCGCAAAAGTGCGCGGTGGAAAGAAAATATACCCACTGAATGAATGTTACTAAGTTATAATTGTACTGCGTGTGTTTAATTATAGTATCGTAGTACCATTCAACACAACGTGGTTGATTACTGACACTCGAAAAAATTGGCTGTCCGGTAATATTTGTTAGTGTCTGTTGCTATTTTGACAAATACAAACAGCATTGGTAGTTACAAAAAATTAACCATTTCCTCGAAATTTTGGCAGAACGATCTCAATGTATAAGGTTGGAAACTCCTCATCACTACGCAGTTTGCTACTAGACACTTATAAACAATATTACCTCTACTAAATGTAGATATTCAGTTTGCGATACGATATTCCGCTTCAAGTGGCTCCAAAATCTAAATTTCTAAACACAAATTGGGATTTGATCGAATCTGGCCCATTGTGAAGTGAAAATAACCCCATACTTTCCTTTTACCTCACCGAAAGTAAATAGTGTGTATTGAAAAAAAAAACCTGCCACGTGCGAGTTGGACTCGCCCACGAAGGGTTTCGTAGCAGCAAGTAATATAATATAAAAGTTCTTATAGTTTTTTTTTTGTTTAACGTGAGGGAAAATCCTCATAGGATGTTATGCCGGACTCTTACCGACTAAAAAAAAAAACCTCACGTCCCGCCTAACAGCCTATGGTTGAGAGCCCCGGGTAAGCCCTCAGGAAGGATGTCCCGTGACTCCCAACAGACCTACGGCCGCCGATGCGGCCTCGCCTAGGGGGTGGTTCGGGTGCAATCCCGCGTCTATGGGGGGTTTCGGGTGTGACCCCGCTTCTAAGGGGGGGGCGTGCGTGAGTTGCTCACGTCACGCTGCCGTCATGGGCCTGCTTCTGTAAGGACGGTGAGCGGCCCTCTCACCGTCCTCAGACCCCCGGTCATGGAGGCCGATAGTCCTCAGCGAAGACACGTCGGCGGCGCCCAGGGCGCTGACTGCGGAACTCGGGTGGGAGAGTTCTCTCCCGCACCCGGCCCGCCGCCTCCTTCGCGAGCATGACCTGCTCGCAGAAAGAGGCGGCGCAGTCCCACTTACTCCCGCTGGAGAGCATGGCTCAAAGTTGTTATAGTTCGTTGTAACTTTGATTGATGTTTTAACACGTTCGCAGTGGTAGTGATTTTTCTAACCGAAAATTTTGGTTTATGACGTATTAAAAAAAACTGCTAGCTCTATCTCGTTCAAACTTTTCGTTGGTAGTTTTTGTGGCAATGTACATCATATATTTTTTTTTAGATTTATCATTCTCTTGGTTTAGAAGTTAGGGGGGGGGGGGGGGGGGCACACATATTTCCACTTTGGAAGTGTCTCTTGTGTAACCAGAAACTGTGTGTATGTGTAACAAGGGCTATTTATTTTCCTTAACTAGGTACTAGCTGCAACTACCCTAATAGTAAACCGTAACTATTCGGTTAGTTTGTTTTTTAAACAAATGGCTTTATAGCAGTTATATCAAAACAAATTATTATAATCCGGCCAATAAATCGATACCTATGTCAATCCGGCCATCTGTCGAGTCATAATCTAAGGATCAGCGACTGATTTAAATGTGAATCTAAAATTCCAACCAATATTATAAATGCGAAAATGATTACTGCGAACTAGACCAAACTATCGCTACATGCCAAGTCAAATGCTCCGCAATTATCGGCCGAGAACGACGCCTGGATCTAGTCTAGTTTGGAAACGAAGCCACGGTAGGCTTCGTTTCCAAACTAGACTCGATGTTTATCTATACTAATAATTATAAAGAAAAAAGTTTTGATTGTTTGTTTGCATCGAATAGGCTCCGAATCTTCTGGACTGATATGAAAAAATCTTTCACTGTTGGGAAGCTACATTATCCTCGGTTAACAGGCTATATTTTATTCCCGAATTCCCACGGGAACGGGAGCTATGCGGATTAAACCGCGTGACGTCCGCTAGTCTCGAAAATATTGATCTAGTACCAAGTAATATTAAAATAACGTTTACAGTCTGTACAACGTAGCTTGACTCTGTGACAGTTGTATTAATATTATCAAAATAGAGCTTTATTGCACAGGCATAAAGTAGTTATTTATATGTAGTATGAACCTATGTTCTGACTCTCTGCATTTCATCCACCTTTATGCCGTTGGGATAAAGTACATTTTTCTTTACGTCATTTGAATCGAGCTATATTTTACAGAAGTACTAAGTACTCTTACTTCTAGGAATGTTCTATGTAAACTAAATGAAACTACAGCTGCGCTAATGCCTCATCTACTCGAGATGATAGTACCACAGCGCCCTGTACCTTTAAGGTTACCTCTGTGCGTGTGGTGCAGGGGGTGGTGAGCGTCGGGGGGCGCCCCGCTCGTGATATTGTTGTAGATCCTCTTGTAGTGGTTGTACACAGCCACTGATAGCACCTTCTTGGCGTACTCCTGGCCGACGACGTGCTTGTTTAGGTACTCGAATATCTTCTTAGGAGGAGGCGGTGGTTTTCTGGAAAAGATAGACGTATTGTTTTTAGATTGCATGATAATCCCGTGTGGCGACGGAGCCTTGTGTGGCAACTGGAAAGAGTACAAAATGTCGTTACCCCAAGAGTGGCTCATCCCGAGGGTGTCGTAAGAGGCGGCTTAAGGAACACTTTCGCAAAACGATCCATTGCGTAGAGAAGGAAAATTCGAAATGGAACCCGATTGTCAATAAAATGACATTCGTTGAGGCAAGTAGAAGGCCTTAGGGGCGGATTGAAAACATTGCAACTGCGGGTCGTTATATTTATTTTTGCGAGATTAGACGCAGCTTCAAATGGAGGCATTCTGTGATTATGGTCGGAGCATCAGATAAAAAATAAGGTATGCAATACAACGTAGCCGCTTTTAACGCCACAAAAATATTAATTTATCTCTTTTTTATTGGATTTAGGTTTCTAGAATGCGAAATTTTAATGTTGGCTGCATCATGCAACTACAGCTCACCTTTTATGATAAAACAATTTGAATTTTATAATTGGAAAACAAAATTATATGGTCAAATTTGTTCTTACATATTATTTGCTTACTTAGTATCTGTAGCAGTTCAAATCCGGCAGAAAATGCTTTGTGAGTTAGCAACCCGCACAAAACAATAAACCAGATGTTCTAGTTCAAAATGGCACAAGGCCTGAATGTATCAAAAATATAAAAGAATTAGGTTAAATAAATAATAAACCTACAAATGTACAATTTGAAGGATGTTGCAATTATGCGAAATAGGCAGGTACTTATATGTTTTTATTTATATACTTATGTACAAATTGTACAATTACAATATTTCGTTGTTCTGCTCATTAATCTCAGTACTAATTATTGTATGTAATTATTTACTAACAAAATACCGATTTCATAGTTTGGATTTTTCTTTAGGTATTTTGCAGATCCTTGCTGTACTCCGAGCCCCAAAACAGAAAAATAATACGCGCATTATTATTTTTAAGGACTAACTATACGATACATAGTTGATGATCTCTTTGAAAAAAGATTACGTTATCATATAAACGTAATATGTAATTATGATGTGACGTGACATGTATGACTGATTGCTCGATATCGAGAAATGTATGACTGATTGCTCGATATCGATCGAAGGAAAGAGCGTGGAACAGGTGAAAGAGTTTGTATATTTGGGTTCAACATTTGCAAGAGATGGAAAGTGTGACAATGATATTGAAAGAAGAGTTTTGGCAGGAATCCAAGTGAATGGAGCCATTCACACCTTTATGAGCAGTCAGAACGTGTCTAAAAAGGCAAGGATGGCTGTACATAGAGGAGTGCTTGTCCCTACACTTATGCATGGTAGTGAAAGTTGGGTGTGGCAGGAGAAGCATGAAAGTAAAATTAATGCAGTGGAAATGAGAAGTTTGCGAAGTATAGCTGGAGTGACATTAAGGAATAAAGTAAAGCATAGTGTGATAAGGGAACATTGCGGTATGACAGAAGATGTAGTGACTAAGATAGAGAAAGGGATGCTCAGATAGTTTGGACATGTGGAGAGAATGGATGGAAATAGGCTGACGAAACAGATTTATGAAGCGAGAGTGAATGAGCATACTGGTAGGGGTCGACCTCGGCATACTCATGTCGATCAAATCAATAATCTTCTGAGAAAAGGCCAGGTCAAGAGTACCCTTAACCGAAGAGCATGTATGAAGACACTTATGAAAGTTGAAGAAGCAAAAGTTGTTTGCCAGAATCGTAGCAAATGGAAAGTCATAGTCTCTGCCTACCCCGTTGGGAGACAGGCGTGATGTTATGTATGTATGTATGTATGTGACATAAAAAGGTGCACAGGTGCTGCAGTGCACTTATCAGCAAAGTGCGGACGCCGTGCGAAAAAATAAACTTTGTTTACATTTTTAATATGTCTTATTATTTTTTATTTATAACAAATTAACAGACGCTAGTGGCAGTGCACTCAATTTTGATGGTCACTAGACTAAACTAGAAAAATATATGGATACTAGCTGTTGCCCGCGACTTCGTAAGGGTGAAAATTATGTTATAATGCCAATTTGATTGCTCTCTGCTCAGCCCCTAGGATATGTAGCGTGATATCATATGGCCTATTTGAAGACCCTACCTCTAGGTAATATTTGTGCAAAATTTAAATCAAATCTATTGAGTACTTTTCGAGATCCTTCCGGACACAACAAAGCAAACAGACACACAGACTAAATTCTTTTCAACTGTATTTTCGGTATCTTATGTTGAACACCGACCAAGTTTTTTTTTAATATTTCCAATGTACAGTGTGTACAGTTATGACTTTTCTATCATTTGTATAGATATAGATAATTATACCTACAATCTAGTCGGGAATTTGTAGTAGGTATGTTTACAATAAAACAATAGCTTTCAATACGTTTCAACAACGAAACGAAATAAAAAAAATCAGTAAAAGTATATGATTCAACGACTCCAAAATATTCCCCTTTACGTAACCCAGCGAGGTTTTTACGAGTATCCGTGAAAGCGAATCCTTTCGAATGACACATTAGTGCCTGACAACCGATCCGTTTTAGCTTCCTTCTAGAAAACAAAGAAAAGGAAAGTGACAAACGCAATTACAAGAGCTCGGATTACGACGATTGAACCACTTTTGAAGAAAGTGTCGTATTTTGGTGATAAAATGTGGATTTTGATACCTGCCGTGTGATAAAAGAAAAAATATACTACGAACACTGTTTTCGTTCGGTGTAACCGTAATCTTCTTACTGCTAAGATGGAGACTACAAACAATGAAGATCGGGTTCCCTATATCTCATTTTATCTTTAGTTAGTGCATCTTGAGAAGCCTTTTTGGCAAATTAAGATAGGTAGTATGTATTAAAGATTCGTTCCGCAATGAGAGTATTTCTTTTTCATGCCGAAATCCCTCATGGATGCTATGCCGGACCGACTAAAACCATACGTGCTCTACCACTGCCTACGGCCGGGAGCCCTGGGTAAGCCCTCGGAAGGATGTCCCAGGCCAATGAAGAGTTAGAGAAAGACTCGTTCAAAGCGAGGAGAAAACTGGGATGGAAAACAATTCTGGAATTAAAATTGTAGAAAATGGTTAATGAAATACGCGAGGGACAGTGTTCTTTGTTTACTTACTTGATTTTTTTTGTTTACCAATATTGCCTTAATAACACATTGAACTAATTCTTATACAACCCTGTTAACCCTGTTATTATATTATCGTTTTCGCAGTGTGAACTCGAACAGATGACCCTGTGCAAGTGGTGTTTTGAATTTCAAAGTAATCAACGTGACTTTAGGAGATTATAAAAACCGGCCATGTGCGAGTTTGACTCGTGCACGGAGGGTTCCGTAACAAAAAGGCGGCAAAATATACCTATTTTTTTTTAGTACTTATTTGTATTTTGTTGATGAAGCGGCAACAGAAATATCTGCCAGAATTTCAGCCGTCTAACTACCACGGTTCATGAGTTAAAGCCTGAAGATAGACAGGCGAAAAGCGGAATTTCAGGGTCCTGTTTATACCCCTTAGGTACGGCCCCCAAAAAATAATGTAAAGTGTGCATCTATAATGTTTAGATAATAATGAATTTAAGGTCAAGCGAGGTGGTATCGTTCATGCGTGCCCGAGGACAGTCTGACCTTCCTCGAGAACTGGTTCCGGATTAACACTTTTGTTTTAACCAACTTGAGCACGTTACATTTTGATAGTAATTACAAGTTTGTGTGTTAAGGTTGTACACTTCCGAGGATTACAGGAAGAAAACTCTGTTGCATTGCAGTTGTGAACTAGACTTTAAATAATTATGTATTTGTCGTTTTTCCTCATAATTATCTACGTTACATTGTCTATAACCTAGTTTAAAACAAAGACGCATTTGTATTTGTCCCTTTCTTTGTACACGTCAATTTACAAACCACACAAGTATTTTTTCTTATGAAAAAAAATTATGACGCATTTTTTCTCCACTAATTACTGAAACACTAATAACAGTAATAGACATAATAAACATGTACTTATTACGAATATAATCATAATCATAATCATAATCATTTATTTGCACAAATATGGGTAGGTGACAGTAGAAGATGAATACAAAAAAAAATAAAGTATCGCCATATTTCGCCCTTAAGCATGCAAGTACATTACAGAATAAAAATATTATCCATAGATTTAGAATTTCTCGCTACTCTCAAATCTATCATTAGCATTATCATTATCATGTACATTCTAAGGGTCTGTTTCACAATGTACGGATAAAGTGTCAAATAGTTATGTTACACATAAATTATTCGGAGTATAAAAGTTCTGAATACGAACCTTTGCGTTTCACATGCTTATTTTATCTGACACATAACTACACAGAACTTATAGGGAAGAGCGGTGGCAACACCAAATACACACGTTCCATTTTTTAGTGTCCTTGTAATGAACAAAAAGAAATCTATCACAAAATTCGTATAAAATTATTTTAATTGATACTAAAAGTATTGTTTTAATTTAAAATTTTTACATACTTAGCTCTTATTCACATAACAGTTAATATCCTTTAAAAATCCTATATTTAAACGATTTTATGATAATTAAACATTGCTTGTAACGAAACGGGATGACGTTTGCCAATGACACTATTTCAAATAAACAAATGGCGGGCCCATTCAAGAAAAGAAGAAGAAATAAAATATCACGGGGAGTTTTGTTTAATGATTAATGTTATTATTATTTAGTGCAAGTTAAGTCCAGTCTTTTCGGTGTTGGTATTTTTGTATTTCGGTTTGTTTTGTGTGTTCAGTGATTTAGAACTCTATATATAAAGTTAAAATGACGACACAGCTAAAACGAGAAAGAAGCGGCAATTTTAACCGAGAAGAAGTTGAGCTACTGACTTCGTTAGTAGCTCAATATAAAAACATATTAGAAAACAAGAAGAGTGATGCTGTCACATGGCACGAAAAGGAACAGTGCTGGAAGACACTGGAGGCAGCGTTCAATAGTATGAGTGGGGCAAACTATCGAAACGCTAAAACTTTAAAAGCCGAGTATGAAGGCATTAAAAGAGCGACTAGGAAAAAGTCAGCTTTAATACGAGCTGAAACATATCGCACAGGAGGGGGCCCTAGTGCTGGTCCTCCTCTGACGCCTATTGAGGAAAAAGTTAAAGACATGATATTATTGTCTGTTGATGGAGTTGAGAGTCAATTTGACTCCGATCATGTTGGTAAGAGCATACATTTTATTGTTATTAATTGTGTAATAGTGAATCAATTAGATAACCAATCTGTATTTTTAATTATTTATTATCTTACATGGTGAACTGAATACATTTTTCTCATCCCTTCTTCTGTCATATATAATTTTCTTTATATTACAGATTCTACACAAATAAAACCAGTACTTAATAGCGAAGACATATTTTTAACAAGTGCTGAAGCTACAGAGACCATCGCAGATAATAAATGTGTCCTGTCAATGAATGCTGATGTAGAGCATCACATAATATGTAAGTTTCTTTTTGTACAAGTTACGTAAAGCCCAGTTAACTCAAATATTATTACCAGTTAATAACAAAAATGAACTATCACTATCCGTTATATATTAAATTATAAAAAAAATTAAATTTATAATGATTTTTGATTTTCAGATGATCAACCTACAGAAGATTTATACTCGGATGATGAACAGTCTCCAAGAAAAAAGATAAGTAAGTAGTGTTCCTGTTGTAGTCCCTCAGTATTGTTAATAAGCACACCCTAACCATGATCTCTTTTTTTTTATTTCAGTTCAACATACAACACCTAAAAGGGTTGACAATGATGAGAAGTGGGCTAATTGGAAGCCAAAATCTCTGCGTTCCAAGAAACATCCTGCTTTATGTGAGTTCAAGTAATATTAGCATTAGAATAAACAAAGACCCTAGATTAAGTTGTCATATAATATCGTACTTAAAGCTATTTGCACTAGTCTGGTCATTTGACTGACTCTGTAGTGTTGCTGGTAGTGATACTGCCTGCAGCGCTGGAGGTCCTGGGTCAGTCCAAATATTTGTGTGATCCAAAAATGTTTGTTTCTATGTCAAATATGTATAAGTATGTATTTAGAAATATATAAGTATGTATATCAGTGGTCTAGAACCCATAGCACAAGCTTATATTAGCTTAATTTGGACTAGATGATGTTGTGTGTGAATGTCCACAAATATTTATTTATGTCTCTGAGAGCACATTAGGCCGTCGGTCCCAGTTCATATGTACTGACATACATGGCAGTCGTTATGGGGGAAATAGGTAAAATGGCTCATGCGGAAGGGCTGATCACTCAACGGTGTCCTTATTGGAAGTAGTACACAACATAATTGATTTAACGGAGTTGGTGGCATGTTACAACCAAAGGCATAATTGCTGTTAAAACCTGGGGTTTGATTTTTCATGGCCTGTCTGAATGTGTTATCTACATGTTGATATTAATACTAGCTGGTGTAATTTTTAACAATAAAAATCTTTTTTTAGCTGGCGTGAAGATAAAAAGGCCATTTGAAAGCGTGGCAGATTCAAAATTAGAAATTGCAGAATTGCAAAAGAACATCCTGGAGGAAGAGTTTTTGAATAAAAGAAAACAATGGGCATTTGAAGAGGAAGAAAGGAAGCATAAAAGAGAAATGTGGCTTTTGGAAAAAAAGAACTTGCTAAATAAATTAGAAAAATAATTAGTTTTTTACAAAATACATAATAATTAAACACCAGTCAAAAATTCTCAAATAAATGACTTTTATTTTCATAGTAATGAAGCAAAGTAATAATGAATTAAATTGGCTCGCACTGTTGCATCCCCCAGATTTTCTGATATGCTTTGACTGACATCATGTTCCTCAGACTCGTCTACTGGTTGGATGGGTTCAAAATGATCATCTCGCATATCTATTGCAATATTGTGCAATATTGCACATGCTACTATTACAGCCTGCACACGAGTTACATGTAACAAAACTTTTTTTGATAGAACAGGGAATCTATTTTTCCATAGGTCCTTTCAACCACATTCCTGCTTCTTATTTGGGACTCATTATACAGATGTTCTTCTGGAGTCATGGGGTTTTGTAGTGGTGTAAGCAGGTATGAAGTATTTTCATACCCTTTATCTCCTACAATCATGCAGTTTCCGAATTCTCCATTTTGAAGTCGTTGCTTTATAAAAGAATTGTTAAATATTGTCTGGTCATGCGCTGCTCCTGGCCATCTAGCAACTATGTCCAAGATCTTTAACTTCGCACTCACTATAGTTCGTACGTTAAAAGAAAATTGTGACTTCCTGTTTCTCCATTCTTCTGCACTGTTTCCACCTGAAAATATTAAAAGAAACTGTACTTATTTATAAAAAGTAGAAGCTTTATTTGATCATTTAGACCAGGGGTTCCCAACCTGTGCGCCGCACCACGCGGCGCCCCTTTGTACGTAAAAAAAGTTAGTAAAAAATATCATAAACATGCAATTAATCAATCAATACCTATGACAGTCCACTGCCAGACGCAGGCCTCTCCCAACTAACGCCGCACGGTCGCCAAGAGAGATATCCCGCCACGCCGTCTGGTTCGGGGGCGCCGCATGGAAGCCTTCGTGTGCGTCTCCGACTAGCGTTAGTTGGGGGCACGCACGAAGGCGGTGTGGGCGTAGGTCGAGGGACCACCGATGATCATTTGGCGGAAGACACCTCTCCGTGCTCCGGAGGTGCCTTCAGTGCCTCTCTGCTTCCAGGGATCGGTATTGTCCCCAACTCTCTTTCTTCTGCATATCAATGACATCCTGTCCCTTGGGTGCATTCATTGTTATGCGGACCATAGTACGCTACATGGGAGCTATTCTAGCCGGCGCTCAAGATCGGTGCGGTTTTAGTCAGCTTCTTATGCTGGCTTCTCACGGCGTGTGTTATCACAAGTCGCGCCGCGCCAGGTCAAGCCTACGCGCCGTGTGAAGGGAGTGGCTCGAGGGGACGCGGGCTGGCGCGAGCAAGCGCGTCCTATCCGATCGAAGTCGGTAACTTCAAAGGCGCGGGCCGGCGCGGCGCGGCGCGAGCGCACTCGTGGTGACTCGAGCGCGCGCGGGGTGGCGCGTGGCGCGGGGTGCTGGAGTGAGGGAGCGATGCATCGGCCAATAAATCATTTCAATAAAGCGGCAACAGATTTCTTCTTCTTGCGACATGACGCGTTGCGTGTCTCGGACTGTAGTGTCGACCTCGCTGCGGCAGGACCAAGTGCGCCGCGCCAACGCGCGCCGACACGCGCCGTGAGAACGGGTAGCGCGGGCTCGCCTGTTGACGCATGCTCGCTCGCACAAATCGGCTCGGCTCAGCGCGGCGCGACTTGTGATATCACGCGCCGTGAGAAGCAAGCATTAGGGAGCTCATGGGGAGCCGCCCATATTGCTCCTTCGAGAAGAGTCCCGGACGTGCGGGGCGACCCCGGCCGGGCCGGTGACGTGATTATTCTTTGGATATCCTTCGGCTTGGCTGTACGGTGAGAAGGGACACAGCGCAGTGAGCAGTGAGGAGGTGGCCAGCGGAGAAACGACGGGGGGAGGGGGGGGGGGGGGGAGATTTCACGTGGCATGTGAGGGCGCCGTGAAAATTTTCAAACCTTAAAAGGTCGCCGTGGCCTGAAAAAGGTTGGTAAGGTCTGATTTAGACATTGATGAATATAGAATTTAATACTATGTTATTATTAGTTTTCTTTTACCTGGAGATTTTATAGGTACATGGGTACAATCGATAGCGCCAATAAGTCTAGGGAATTTAGCTATATTATAGAACTCTTGCTGGATTTCTTGAGTGCTAGTAGGAAATTTGATGAACTCTGGACGCAATCATGCAATAGCTTGTGAAACCAGGTAGATAATGCGACTGGCAGAAGCCTTGCTGACGCCTGAGAAGTCACCTACTACTGTGAGAAAACTTCCCGTTGCGTAAAACCTCAATGTCAATAGTAGGCGCGTAATCGGCCTTATAGCCTGATTCCTAAAAAAAACTGGTAGGTTGGTTATATGCAAGGAACTGATAAAAGATATATAGAATATGTATCTAAAGCTAGACGAGGATAGGAGTGCCGTATTAAAAAAATGCAGGTTGTAGGTAGGCATGTACCTTCTTACTTACCGTTCTGTAGGAACAGAAATTGCTTTCTCAATATTTGAATATACAAACATCACAGCTGTCTTGGTGAGTCTGAAACGCGTCCTAAAGTCCGTTTCGTCTAATAACTCCATGTAGTTTTTCCTTTCCCGATACACAGGATTCCTGCGTGGTGTTATAAGGCTATCAAAATATTCATCAAACTCATCTTCAAGAGTCTTCTTCTCTGATAAACGTAAAACTTTACGAAATGATTTTACGTCAGTAATAAACAAAAGAACAACACGAACTAAAAAAAGACAAATTTTATTCAATTTGAAATTTTTAACTGTAAAACACACTAGGTACATACCTATGTCTCGGATAAATGTGTTATTTGCCACTTCGACTAGCCTATAGTTTATGGTGGACTTTAAGTGACACATAGCGCTATTTGTCGTTTGTGAAACGCAACAATAGGGCTTATCCTAGCAATAAGTAAGAAATTGCTTATACGAAACTTATGCAGAACTTATCGGTACATTGTGAAACAAACCCTATATCTATGATATTATCACAGTTATGACAGAACAATTTATAATGATGCATTAATTCAAAAAGAAAATGTCATTCGTAATACTGAATCTTGTTACGAGCAACAAGCATCACGTGACGTAAGCCGTGGAATCAAATTATAATGTAGTTCAACTTCACACTTTCAATGTATGTACAGTCTTTTTCTTATTTACTGCTGTCGTGCTACAAAAATCGTAAATTCATTTAGAACAATGTAAATACAAATTTACAAACAATTACTTTTATTTTTGTTTACTAATTACGTAAAAATGTAGAACAAAAACAGACAAAAGGCGAATAGATCTTTTTACGTGTGAAATCCCTCATAAAGGGGTAAAATATGGGGTTAGTTCGTTATCGAAGAAGTCGTGGTATGTAGCTAGTCTAAATATATATAACTCAAAGGTGACTGACGGACTGACATAGTGATCTATCAACGCACAGCCCAAACCACTGGACCGATCGGGCTGAAATTTGGCATGCAGGTAGATGTTATGACGTAGGCATCCGCTAAGAAAGGATTTTGATAAATTCTACCCCCAAGGGGATAAAATACGGGAAGTGGGACGGGAACAAATTTTACGCGGGCGAAGCTGCGGGCATCAGCTAGTTATTTAATATAACTTGCCTCTCAAAATAACTTACAGTACAATGAATACATGAAACAAAGATCCGCGTTAAAAATCCAAACAAAATTGTGGCGTTCGGTGACCTTGCGTGCATTGAACTTATCAACTTCAAACGACGTGATTGATGTGTTTATAGCTTCGTCACCGCAGACATACATACATATAAGTAAATAATAATTCATGCAAATTAGATAATATGACTATGAAGACCTTTTTGAGATGTGCCCACAGAACGGATGGTGCAACAAACGTACTCGGTACAGGATTTCACTTACGTGTGGAGAATCCGTCATGGATGCTATGCCGGTTCAAGAAACATAGGTACGTTCCCTACCTACTGCCTATGAGTGGTTCAACGTAAGCCCTTGGAAGGATATACCCAGGATTCCCAACAGACCCTGGCTACCACTGCAGCCTCATCTAAGGGGTTCGGGTGCTATCCCCTGTCTTTGGGGGGTTGTTCGGGTGTTATCCTGCTTCTTAGGGCGTGTGGCGAGCGTGAAACTATCACGTCACGCTGTCGTGCCTGCTTCTGTAAGGACGGTGAGCAGCCTACCCACCGCCCTCAGGCCACCGGTCATGAGAGGTCGATAAACTTGGGCGAAGTACTAGGTACTGGATAGAAGTTACATTCTTTCCAAAAAAATATGCATAAAGGGTGCCTCGGTGGTGTTTGCTATTGTCGCATGCCGTGCCGAGATTTCGGGTTTGAGTCGAAACAAATATTTGTCATATTCTTTTGCCCTTCCGATCACTGCAGTAAACAACTTTCACTATGGCCAGTCTTTGGATGGGTGACCATCCATGTGACCACTTTTTTAAATTTATTGAGCGTTTCCGTGCTTCAGAAGGCACGTTAAGCCGTTGGTCCCGGTAGCCAGTAAAATGGCAGTCGTTAAGCCAAGTTGAAGGCCTTTTAAGGCGGCTTGAAAAATTTCAACAGCAGGCAGTCACAACATGCGCTGTCCTGCCAGTCCATCTCAACACGGCAATACGGCTCACCACCTATTACGTGGGACAAATTTTAAAAAGGTGAAATGTGGGCAAATAATAACATGCCTCTGCCTACCCCTTCGGGGATAAAGGCTTGGCCATATGTTCTCTTGCCCTTGTATCAATTTATTTGGAGATGTTCTGGCTAGATGGCACTGATTAAAATACACAGTATTTAAGTATATGTTTTAAGTATCTAGTATTTAGTTGGAGCCAAGGTTCTATCGCATTAATTGCTACATACTATGTTATACTACCCCTTCCTCCCCCCCCCCCCCCTCTCTCTCCAATGATATCTATACTTCCGATTACAAACAGCCAGCGCTTTACGACCTTGACGTTTTGTAATCAGCACAGCAATAATCATTACAGTAATACCGAATTTGACTGGCAAAAATTACGTATGTTCCTTCCTCCTTGAAAAATATTAACACTGTCAAGTATACGTAGGCCTATGAACAATGTCCTAGTTAAGTCTTTTCAACATCAGCTTTTAATAAGGTGACCACTCGTGTGTTCAGTTCTAGAGGAAAGGCGTCTAGTATATTTTTAAACTGCTTAAACAACACGGTGTCCTACAATGTCTACGGACGGGAGTCTAGCAAAGCCTGATAAGGATGTCGCAAGAATCCTGCCACAACTTTCTGTGCTACTTCTTACTATCTTACTAATATTATAAATGCGAAAGTTTGTGAGTGTGGATGTTTGTTACTCTTTCACGCTCAAACCGCTGAACGGATCTGGCTGAAACTTGGTACAGAGATACATTATAGTCTGGAATAACACATAGGCTACTTTTCATCCCGTGGATAAGTTCCCACGGTAAGAAGAAATTTTACGCGGGCGAAGCTGCGGGCATCAGCTAGTTACTCATACATGAAAAGCTTCTAATCATGTAACCAATCGTCGAGTGAATGAATCTTTTTTGTCAATTAAAATGATTAAAATTTAATTTACAGGCAGGAGGACTTATCTCTGAGAATAGATTTAAATTCAAGTTTAATTTGCCATTAAAAATCTTTTTTTAAATATTTATTGTAAGTCGTACCTAGTAATATTATTTCAATGCTAGAATATAATATTTTCACACCAGATTTATTCAATAGTCAAAAGATAATAGGAGCAACGACATCATCACTTTGTATTAAGTAGGTAGTTTATTCGTTAATAAACACATTCTTATCAAAATTGTGAGACAAGCTCTTAAATGATTCACAAATTTAAATGGCAAATGATTTGTGCATATTTAAACAGTGCCAAGTCTCATTTGGTCACTTAAAACATTTGTGTGATATTAAACGCGTGGGTAATCCTTGCTTGCTGTCCACAGAAATTCACTCTGGCAAGATGATTTCAGAAAATATTTTCCTTAAATATGTTGCGCCACTAAAACACACGGAAAATTAAGTGCAGGCAGATTCATTGCTAAACTCCGTGTTAAGTTTCATTGTATTAGTTATCACTATGGGTAACATATTTCAATTTTGTCGTCTTTTGGCCCATTTATAAAGGGCTCCCGACACGAGCATGCCCTGCCATTGTCAAGCACGTTAAATATGAATGGAAGTTGCTTCAGTGTGCGTGATTTCTTTGCATGTGTGTGTGCATCGACGTATATATGTACACATGATATTTAACGTGCTTGACAATTGCCAATTGATCGTGTCGGGACCCGTTAAGGGACTTTTTCATGTCCTCTGCTGCAGTCTTACTTATACAGTGCAACTACAATCGACCTTATTTCAGCTTTAACCTGTTGCATGCCAAATTTTGGAACAATTTGTCCCATATAATCAAATATTCTGAGCCCTTTTTTTTTATTTAACGTGAGGGAAAATCCTTCATGGATGCTATGCCAGACTCCTACCGACTAAAAAACCTCGCGTAGCGCCTAACAGCCTAGGGTTGGGAGCCCCGGGTAAGCCTTTGGAAGGATGTCCCAAGACATATTCTGAGCCCTGTGTCAAACATAGCTTTAGCCGACAATCAATTCACGATAATGTACACGTTAAATCAACGCCTGAAGTCACGAATTGTGTCAATTTGAACATGATTAATGAACCTGTCACTTCAGTTAAATGACACCGAATAAAAGCAATAATCAATTTCACTTTTTTCGTGACCACCGAGTTCCGCGTATCGCAATAAAGTGACTTCTTTTTTTTTGCTTTTTACTGTGAATTTGTGGCCAGTAAATATTCGTTTCTTTTGTTAAGACTTCATCGTCATCTTATTTCAATTGTTGTAGAAAATTGCGAGACTCAATAAGTTGATTCGATGGACAAAAGGTTGTATGAAAGTAACATTTCTTTTTGAAAATTTGTTTGTTTTTTGGGATTATTGGGAAAATTTATTTTCCTTTAGTCTTAAGGCGCCATTACACTTGATCGTTAGTCCGTATTCGGGTGCACAAAAGATTTTAATCGAATTTGAACACCCAATACATTAATTACCTACGTTTGTCGGTAACCGGCACACGGGCAAACAACCCTGCGCCCGCGTTCGGTTGGAACAATTTTCGAGACTCATTGTGACGAATGGTGGAGTACTGCTTGATCAATGACAGACAAACGGCGTTGGTCAACCGAAACGAAAGCTGTTTGAATTCGGACATACGCGAATTAGTTCATTCACACTTCGTCGTTTGTCGGAATTCCAGAGACAATCTAATACGAGCTAACGATGTAATTTCCCAGTGTAATTGCGCCATTAAATTTTACAGAGGTATTCTCATCAATATATCACACCTGCAAAGCCTCCATAGCATTTGCATTTATTTAAAATTTTGGAAGAATTGCACTTACCTGTAGAAACCAGATTTATTTTCGGCGTTATCCTTAATGCTCTTCTTAGTGTCCACTTCGCTGAGGACCACGAAGAAATGGTGACATTTATCACATTTGACGAATCTGGTGCTGCTGACGAACGTTTCCACGTGTGTACAGGGATCCCCGCACTTGGGGCACGTGAGGACCCCGCTGCCGGAACCTGATTTCTTGCCACCTGACGAACCTGAGGAAACGGGCAGAATAATTATGTAGTAAAGTAATGTAGTAGAAGTTTGCTTTCTAAATAAAACAATATGAGAGATGAACTACTGTTGAATATTTTTGGGACTTTCTGCCCTGCCTCGGTTTTCTCGAAGGTCCACAGTGTTGGTTTCTTCCAAACTTTGTTGCTCCGACCTGGCAAAACCCTGATAAAACCAGAGGGTTCTAGAAGGTGTTGCAAATGCCCATAGGTTGCGGTGACAACTCTCCTTCAGGTGGGGTCGTATGCTTGCCTGCCATCGGATCGGCTCTTCTGATATTGAGTTCGAAGCATTTGGAAGGCTATATTACTGGGTATATTCTTACCTGTATTCATAGGATCTTTAGACGAGTGTGTGTGGTGTGGGGGTCCCGGCGGCTGCTCTGTGGGGCTTTTGCACAGCACCGCGCACGTGCTCAGCTGATGCGGACACGACCGGCGGAGCGCACGACATTGCTGGACTCCTGGGAACAAAGAAGAAGACATTTTATTGTTTGTCAAGTGAAGATAGGTAAGGCCTCATGTAAGTAATGTTTTTTTTTAATTCTCCACAGTAAGGCTTTTACTCTTACATCTATTCTCATACAACACTACTATCCACTAATATTAAGGTACAATTTACGATAACGGTCACATAATACTTAACATGCAGTGTAATAATCATCGATATAGATTTAAGGAAGTGCCTGTAGGCAAGTCGCTATGGTATTATTAGGCATTAGATAATGTAATCTGAGATTATGATTTAATGTAAAACTTTAAAAATAAATAAATATGATATGTGTAGTTACATAAAATTATGCTTATATCATGAACAAGGTCGAATCAAACCGGTAGGTCAGTGTCAGTACTCGGTAACTTTGCATAATCCCAAGGTCGATTTCATAGTTAAGTAGCTGCTGCATGCGTCTTGTTAAGCCGAAACATTTTTTTTTTAATCATCGTCATATGAGCGCTAGTCCCAGTTGCTGCCGAAGCCCTCGCCTTTGAACCCAGGGTTCGCTTCCTACTCTTCCTCCAATTTCGCAGAATCTTCGGCAATTTTTAAATATTTATCTACACCGATATTATAAACTTTATTGTTTTTAATACGATGGGATGTTAGAAATGACCTAATTCATTGAAATTCATAAATTCTTTTTCAGTTCGATAGTGCCTTTATTAAGGAAACTTTATAACATCAGCATGCTACGATGAATAGGAGCGGAAAAGCTATCAAAAATACCGTTTCTAAGCCGCCGAAATATGAATGTTAAAAAATCGTACATTACGTTGGATGATTGGGTAATCGAGAGACATTTCTTTGTCTTTGCTTTATTCACAGATATGCACATTAGTACAGTACAAAATTTGCACAAAAAGTATACCTAACAAATTGCTGTCGGCACGTGCATTGCACCGTGACCGTCTATTGCAAAGATTGCAATGAAATGAATAGGGTATGGAAATATTGTAATCAATTGATTTTGAGACTACGATCGCCCGCGGCCTTCTTGATCAGGAGTTGCACTATAGGTGACAACACAGCACAAACAGTAATAGATTGCATTTAAGATGCATTGCACTGTGAGTCTTTTTTTTCTTAACGTGAGGAAAATCCTACAACGATGCTGTGCCGGACTTCTACAAACTAAAAACCACACGTATCCTACCTAATGATTACGGTTGGGAGCCCCGGGTAAGCCCTCGGAAGGATGACCCCAGGACTCCCAACAGACCTACGGTTACCACTGCCACCTCACATAGTGGGGGGGGGGGACTGTGACGGGCGGCGGGGGGTAACCGTGACAGGATGGCAATGAAATGAATATCGAAATAAGGTAAACAAGTTCTCATACTCTTGATGGTTCATCAAAAACTTAATAAGAAGATATTATGGCGATGTAAACATCTTGTTGATGACCATCACAAGTCACAGCGGCTAAAATTAGTACAGTGATTTTTTGAGTTCAACGCTCTAAGAGATATTTGCAATATAGAGTTTATATGTCTCTACAAACATCTCAACAACTAAATACGATATTTCTAAAGTGCCTGGATCGTTAGACTGAATTCACGACTTGATAATTTGCAAATGCCCCGTCAATAATAGGTGTAATCTCTCTACAAATCTCAATGTAAGTTCAGACGAGCTCTTAACCCAGTCAATCGTTAAGGGATACGAAGTAAACAGAAGATCATTCGGGCTTTTAAATCTCCTATATCAGCTACGTATTGTGTCATAATCGTAATCGTAGCCTATGATTACGATTATGACACGATTGAAATAGCAGATTTAACAGACAAAACCGCAAGTTCACGCTAAGATGACATGAAAAAATTGGATTGTGTAATAGCAATTCTCGTCAAAGATCCACATCATCCGAATACATAATCGCGATGTCCAGCTACCATCTTCAACAATACAAACGTCATCATTACGACAGATTTCCACTCCACTTATGTTGTTTACAATACAAGTGTGGCTTGTGGGAACGGCTTAACAATAAGTACCATTGTTCATTTAACTTTCTTCGTTAGCACGCCATTGTGAATCCTTCAAGGTGATGGTATTGATTTATTGTTTGTACTTAGTGTTCTGGTAAAGGGAGGCGGATTAATGAGAGACTGGCCCTGCAGCGGAGAGCGTGGTGGACATTGAACTAAAATAAATGTGTTCTGTAGTAGTACTTAATTTCTTTTGGACATGATTTTTGTTTTTAAATATAAAAAAAATATTAAAAGTAGTGGTAGTAGTAGAAACAACATTTTAAATAACTCAACAATAAATGGGTTAAGCTTTTCATTACATTTTTAGGCTACCTACACTGTCTATCTTGTCTTTATGATATAGTTGAGTAAAATATAATACACTCACACACATATCCTACAAAAGTACATTGATAACATTCTACAAATAATAGTCTAAAAAGAATTTAATAGCAAACATCTAAAAATAGTTTTAAAAACTATTTTAGCTTCTTAGTGGGTGATTGACCTTTGAGCTAAATGACAACATATTTTCATCGTAGATTTTCCGACATTTCTTTTATAATCTAACCGGGAAAGTTGATAGTAAATCTTTCAACTCTATAATGATAGTTGTAACGGAGTTAGAAATGGAAATCAACATTTTGCATAGGCAAAGAAACGGAGATTAATCTTCTCTCCAAGGGTTTTTACACCAATAAAGAGGCAGACAAATATACAGTCCATCTGATTGAAAGTAGCTAACAGCCTATAGATGTTAGCAACACCAGCGGTACTAAACTTGCGCACCCTCTTTTGAGGTACCCATACAGTAGTCGTTCGAAAAAAATGAGGCAGGAAGTCCACAATCTAAGCGTGTGCGAAAGAAAGCCCATAACGAACTTTTCCGGGCACGAGAGCTCACAATACTGAAGAGAGCCACGATCCTGGGACTAGTAGAAGTGAAGAATTTAAAAGTTAATAAACCAAAAAAAAAGACCTTTCAACATTTAAATTGGCTCGTACTTCATCGAGTATGACGTATGACTAGAATTGCAGCAGTAATTCGCTCTGTAACATAAAATACATTGTTGTGGTGTACTTGCCCATCGGCATGAACCTCGACAGAAATGCCACCTTCATTAAACATACGTTACTTGTGTTCATTATCATTGCGGCAATGATTTATTAAAATATGTTTATTTATGAACATGAAACATTCGAAAATCTCATTCGTGTTAATCTGCTGCCAGTACATTCTTGAAGATTTACACCCTTTTTGTAATCATCCATGTGTTTAATTTGTAGATGTACTTAACTTATATGGTATGAAAACGTCACAGTAATTAAAATATTTATTATCTTTGTCATAAAATATAATATTATCTTATTACCTACTTGATTTGTTTTAACTAATTCATAGCGATACCAAAAAAAATCCAATAAAAGATTATGATTTAATGTTCGTTCTCGTAGTAGTGTCGTCTTTCTAACTATACCTTATTTCAATCGTCATCCTAAGATGTATAAGCTGGAATCATCAACGCAAAAAGTGGCACAAATATGATGTGTTTTCCGTCAGTCCAAAAGGTTTTCCGCGAAACGGAAAGAGACGCAGCTTGAAATTTTCATTTTCACATTAAATTATAATTATCCGACGCCGTTCAATAAGTTACATTACCGCAACTTGGTAATTTTCCTCCGGTATTTTAAATCTCAAGAGCTTTAAAAGTCCCGCAACAGTTTTCAATTATAATTTTGGAATCAATTTTCGAACGTCATTTCATCATGTGATGCAGCTTAATAGTATATACTTATGATAATAAATATGTTTTACAGTAAATGAAGAGGAATAAGTAGCGATAATCGCTACTGTTATACCGCTGCAGGCTGCAGTCCTGTTCGGTGTCAAGGTGAAGCTCTTGTGCAATCACAACTGGGTTAAACCGTTTTATTTGCCTTATACCAAAAGTGAATCGAACAGAACTAATTTGAAGGTCCAGGCGACCCTCAAATTTGTTTTTAGTATTTTCTGGGAGGTTTTTATGTAAATTTGAGAGCCTGTAGTCCACAATTTTGCTTATACATAGGTACTACGATCCCTGTAGCACTTTTGTCAGTTGACATTTTAGGAAGAACACAATCTGTTTTTGACTATCCCATTGTTGCTCACTCGCTAGCTTAAACTCCCCAACAAGCTGCTTAGACTCCCCAACAAGCAGCTTTTTAACCTCGCTCCGTGTCACGTGTCACGGTCTAACAATCTAATTTAGGAATATCTTATTCAGTTGTTGGTGTTATTACAGAAATAATAATCTTGCAAACATCTCATAGAACATACATACATATAATCACGCCTTTATCCCCAAAGGGGTAGGCAGAGACATAGTATACGCCCACATTTCACCTTATATGTAGTTTTATGTCCCACGTTATAGGTAGTAAGCCTAAAGCCGAGTTGAATCATCGTTTCGCATGAATTACTGTTAAAAAAATTTGCAATATGTGGAATTAGAGGTCCTGCCTATAAATGGCTTGAATCGTACTTATAGGATAGGGAACAATGTGTCGAAATTATGCAAATAGATGACAACAAAGAGCTAGAAGCACATAGATCCTCGTACAGGGTCAATAGCTCTGGGGTGCCTCAAGGCAGTATTCTTGGACCTTTGCTGTTCTTGATTTATATCAATGACCTGCCGAGTGTGACCCCCAGCCCCCAACCCTTGTATTTTATTCGCTGATGATATATCTCTTATCATGACTTCTGATTATTCCAATATAAATTATACTAATGACATAAATAACTCAATTGACTCAATAATTCAATGGCTTTATAATAACAATCTGCAAGTTAACATGACTAAAACTCAATATATTCAATTTGGTACTTACGGTAGAATATTACAAGACTTGAATATCAATAATTATTTGACAGATAATTAAGTAAAAGTAAACAAAACACCATTTTTAGGTATTAAAAACCTTAACCGGAAGGCACATGTAGAAAAGGTTTGCAATAAAATAAATAAATTTGTTTACGTTCTTGCTACTGAGAAAAACCTCCAACCCCGAATCAGTCATCATGGCTAACCATGGCTATGTTGCCTCAGTTTTAAATTACGGCCTGGTAGTTTGAGGTAACTCTACAGAAGTAAATAGAGTTTTTATTGTCCAAAAAAGGCTGTGTGGTTCAGCACCATGGCACTCGTTGTATTGTATTGTGTTGGTACTTCACTTGTATTGTATTGGCACACGACGTTTATCCCAGGAATACTAGAAACCCGGATAGAATTGTTTTACCACGAGTCCCAAATACAGTTCTGTACCAAAAAAATTGTTTCGCGATGTGTGGTCGTATTTATAATGCAATTCCCAACGGCCTTAAATCATTCCAAACCTTTATGTTTCTGAGGAAACTGAAAGCATGGCTCACTAAGAAATGTTTTTACACTATAGAGGAATTTGAAATGCTATAGGTAAATTAGAATAATAAGCTATAAGTAGTTGGTAACAAAAAAATATTGAGGCATTGTGCTTAATATCCATGTAATATTTTTAAAGTTTTAATATTCAAATTGTTTTATTCACTGGACATTGTTATTAATATATATTTGTATGCCAGGAAATGGTAAATGTGCTGAACTTGAAATGGACAGGCGCATGTCACCGCGACTCGCCGTATTTCCTTTCGTCTACTCCCTCCTGTTCTGTCGAGTAGTTCTGTCGAGTAGTTCTGTTAACAGCAACAGCAACATTAGTTCTGTCCACAGAACAAATGGTAATGCAATTCTCAACCTAAAAAAACACTTATATTTTTGGAAGCTGTAATGGTCATATATCACTTTTAAACAGGATATTAACTTCGCCATAATATCTTACTATTAAGTTTCCGTTGAATCTTTACATTCGTCAAGTGTATGAGAATCAGAAAACGAAGGCGATGATGTAGTCTCAAAATAAATTGCTTACAACTTTACATTATTTCGATACTCATTGCAATATTTGCAATAAACTGTCACGGTGCAATGCACGTGCAGACAGCCGTTTATTATTGTTTGTGCTGAGTTGTCACCTATAGTGCAACTTCTGACAATCGGTACAGTTGTTTCAGCGCTTATCGATCAAACAAATAAATCTATCCTTTTCATAATTATGTATACGCAACCTATTATCGCTATCCTATTAAAAACTGGTGGACGAATGTTCCGAGTTAGTTGATTTTATGTTTCTTTTAGATACGGCTGTACTTTTATCGCATAATCATAATATACACAATACACATAATCAGAAAATAACTACGTATAGATAACATAATTGTAGGAATAAAACCATTTCCCTATGCAATTTATCACGAATGCAACGTTTCAACATTACAATTGCAGAGTCTAATCTATAAAAATCTACTTAATATTATAAAGAAGAAAGATTTGTTTGTGTTTGTTTGCATCGAATAGGCTCCGAAATTACTGAACCGATTCGAAAAAATCTGTCACTTGTTGGGAAGCTACACTATTCCCGGGTAACACAGGCTATATTTCATTCCAGTATTCCCACGGCATCGGAAGCTACGTGGGTGAAACCCGGTGACGTCCGCTAGTCTATCTTCTATACTAATTACAAAGAGCAAAGATTTTTTTTCTTTGTTTGTTTGTTTGCATCGAATAGGCTCCGAAACTACTGAACCGATTTAAAAAATTTTTCACTGTTGGGAAGCCACACTCTTTGTCTTGAATATATGCCATAATGTTATTTCCGTATTCCCGCGGGAACGGTTAGCTACGCGGGGGAGACAGTCGGACATCCCGAAACGCGTGAAAGCGGGGATCTTCATCCCAGAGAAGGAGGATATAGATGTGATCAGATCCTTCCTGGTGAGCCAGAACCGCTGGTACAGTGTCAACGAGTGGCACATCTACTCAGACCAGGAGCAGGAAGAGGGCGTCTTCCTCATGCTCGGCATTCCTGCATACGACGTCGAGAAGCTAAAGGCCAGAGGACAAAGGGTCGCCTACGAGCTAGGCAGCCTTTACCTCAGGTTCCTCGGATCCTCCGCCGCGCAGGAAGAGACGAAGAAGACGACCGAAGCCGCCCAATCCCAGGTTGACACCAACGTGGACAAGGCAGGACCATCGGGCATCAAGTCGCTCGCCACTCAGGGGAGAAGCGAAAGCGCCCCCACCGGACGAGGTGCCGCCGCAAGGCCGGAAACCCCTGGTGCATCGTCGAGCGACGAGAAGAAAAAGGAAGAGGGGATGGAGACCATCAACAATGATGACCTCCCAGCCGCCACCACCTCATCCCAATAATCCCCAGGCTTGCACTATACCGATAGTGCAAGCAAACCTCCAGCACAAGCGGCTCGCAGCGGCTGCCCTGCGCAGACACCTGGAGGTAAACAAGTTGACCATAGCCGCTATCCAGGAGCCGTGGATAGCGAAGAACAAGATCTGTGGTCTCTCCAACATTGGAGGTAAGTTACTCCTAGATACTACAGTGAGCGGGCCTCGTACTTGTGTTTATATGCCTAACAGTATCCCCGCCACTTTACTAAATGAGTTCTGTTCTAGAGATCTAACTGCTGTTAGACTCAGGAACACCTCCGCTGTTGACAGCACAACATCCATGACCGGTGACATCATACTAGCGTCCTCCTACCAGCCCGGAGAAGACGCAGTGCCCAACGACGAACTGGTCAAGTTGACGAGATATTGCGAAGATGAGGGCCTGGAGCTCATCGTGTGCGCAGACTCTAATGCGCATCACCACATCTGGGGAAGCGCAGACACAAATAATAGAGGTGAGTCATTTTTCAACTTCCTATTATCCACACAGCTAAACGTATTAAATGTAGGCTCCGAACCGACCTTCAATACTCGTAGGGCCCACACACTCATAGATATTACTTTAGCATCTAATCTAGCATCAAATCTGATAAAAAACTGGAGACTATCAGAGGAACCATCATGCTCCGACCACAGAAGAATCATGTTCGACTTGGACTGGAGCAAAATTCCCACGGCCCCAAGACGTAACCCACGTAAAACGAACCGGCAAAAATACAAAATTCTAGTAGGTCTAAACATAGGAGATGCACACTCAGAGGTAAGTTACTCTGGCACCGCCGACATAGAACAACATGTCCGGAAGGTGACAAACACACTCACCACTTGCTATGAGGAAACGTGCCCCCTAACCGTCCCTGACAATCGAGCAAAATCGGGAGAAAAATGGTGGAGTAAGGACCTCGAACGGTTGAGAACCAAGGTAAGAAAACGCTTCAACCGAGCCAAAAACACCAGAACAGAGTCTGACTGGGACGCCTATAAGCTAGCACAAGCAAAGTTCAAAAAGCGTTTAAGTCAGAGAAAAAGAGGCGTGGAAACGCTTCTGCTCCAATATTGAATCCAATAGTCACGCACTAAGAGTCAAAAAACTTCTATCTCAGGACACGGATAAGTCTATTGGATCTCTAAAAAAGGTAGACAACACCTACACAAAATCTGACTCCGAAACGTGTGAGGTCTTACTACAGACACACTTCCCAGGCTGTCAAATCCAATCAGATATCAACTGGGAAGACACAGAAGGCGCCATCGAATCCGAGCCGGACTGGTCCACAGCTAGGGCCATAGTATCCGATAACAAGGTAAGATGGGCAATCGAAAGCTTCCAACCATATAAATCACCGGGACTAGACGGTATATTCCCCGGACTTATGTTATGGTGTATAGAGGCTATCACTACGCACCTGACAAAGATCTTCACGGGATGCATCGCGTTCAGGTACGTGCCAAAGTCATGGAGAGAAGTCAAAGTACTCTTCATACCTAAACCAGGTAAAAGTGACTACACTCATCCTAAGTCCTTTAGACCAATAAGCCTCACTTCATTTCTATTAAAGACTCTAGAGAGGCTATGCGAGAGAGAAATAAGGGAGAAAGTACTCCGACAAATACCAATGCACACAAAGCAGCACGCTTACTGCTCCGGAAAATCCACCGAATCAGCACTGCATGAGGTAGTATCGTACATAGAAGACTCCCTAGAGAGTAAATCATCAACACTGGGCGTCTTTATAGACATCGAAGGTGCCTTCGACAAGACGACCTTTGTAAGTATCGAAAGAGCCCTGCAAAAGCATAAAGTACACCCCACTGTGGTAAGTTGGATAGTGAACATGCTACGACACAGGGCTATACAAATTACAGTGAACTCCACATCTAGAGGGATCGCAGCCAAAGGATGTCCGCAGGGGGGGGTTCTATCTCCGCTCCTGTGGAATCTCGTGGTGAACGAGCTCATAGATGTACTCAACAGAGAGAGATACCTCACTGTAGGTTACGCTGACGACCTCACCATACTGGTAAGTGGCAAGTTCCTAGGTACAATAACAAACCTGATGGACAACGCCTTGAGGATCGTCGAAAAATGGTGCATCAGACATGATCTCACGGTAAATCCGACGAAAACAGAAATGGTTCTGTTCACCAACAAACGCCAAATAGATGATCTGAAACTCCCACAGCTCTTTGGCACAAAACTTTCCTTAGTAAATGAAGTCAAGTACCTGGGGGTCACACTGGACAGCAAACTGCTATGGAATAAGCACCTCACACAAAAAATCAGTAAGGCCACCATTGCATTCTGGCAATGCAAACGAATGATCGGTAAGAAGTGGGGACTCTCACCGAAAATCATACATTGGCTCTACACCACAGTCATAAGACCACAGGTAACGTATGGCGCAATAGTTTGGTGGCCCAGGGCCGAACTAGCTTCAGCCATAGATAAAATGCAGCAGTTCCAGAGAGCGGCGTGTTGCGCCATCACGGGATGCTTTCGCAACACACCCACAGCAGCGATGGAGGCAATGCTCTGCTTACCGCCTCTGGACCTGTTCGTTCACCAGGAAGCGGCCGCCGCGGCGGCACGACTTCAGGCGTCAAAACAATGGACGCGCTCAAGGGTAGGTCATAGGCGCATACTAGAGGACGCAATAGAGTATGAACCTCTCGTGGAAGCCCCTAACGACAGGATACCGAAAACATACGTGTTTGACCGTAAGTACAATATATCGCTGGCAGAGTCCGCCAAGGACCACTCCGGTATAAGAGAACTCAGAGTGTACACGGATGGATCCAAAACAGACTACGGATCAGGAGCAGGCACCTACTCCCCGGAGCTCAACATACACTCATCAATACCTTTAGGGTCTCATTCGTCAATCTTCCAATGTGAGTGCATAGGTTTAATTAACGCCGCCAATGCAATCGACTCCAGGAAAATTGAGCACAACCACATCAGGCTCCTCTCCGATAGTGCAGCAGTGCTAAAAGCTCTGAGGAGCACCACAATCGACTCTGGGCTGGTGCTTCAATGCCACCAGGGGCTACAAAAGCTGGCCCTAACACACAAGGTAAGCCTTCAGTGGATAAAAGGTCACAGCGGATCGAGCGGCAATGATGCAGCTGACGAACTGGCCAGATTGGGTTCCAGCACCACACCGGTGGGACCAAGCCCGATTATACCAATACCATTCTACCAGGTAAGGGCATGGCTGAGACAACGCACGAAAGAGCGGCATGAAAAGAGATGGGCACAAACAGTAAGTTGCAGGCAATCAAGGGAAGCTCTACCGAGACCCAGGCCAAAACTAGCTAGAACGTTGCTACATCTGAATAAAGGTGATCTGCGAACCATGGTGGGCACAATAACGGGTCATTGCACAGTAAATAAGCACTTGAATGTCTTAGGTATCACGGACAGCGCGCTGTGCAGAGCGTGCCTGTTGAAAGAAGAAACCATAGCTCACGCAATCTTGGAGTGCGAGAGCCTGGTTACATACAGAGTCGACATACTTGGCAGCCCCACAACACTCCGGGAGGCGTGTGAGGACCCGAAGAGGATCCTGCGCTTCTGGTCGGAGCTGGGTTGGCTGGAGTGACAGCCAACGGTCACGTACAATGGGTCCACTGGCGGACCTAAGTGCGGAAAATGGGAGCCCAAGAAGACTGAAGACTGAAGACTACTCATTGCAATATTTGCAATAAACTGTCACGGTGCAATGCACGTGCAGACAGCCGTTTATTATTGTTTGTGCTGAGTTGTCACCTATAGTGCAACTTCTGACAATCGGTACAGTTGTTTCAGCGCTTATCGATCAAACAAATAAATCTATCCTTTTCATAATTATGTATACGCAACCTATTATCGCTATCCTATTAAAAACTGGTGGACGAATGTTCCGAGTTAGTTGATTTTATGTTTCTTTTAGATACGGCTGTACTTTTATCGCATAATCATAATATACACAATACACATAATCAGAAAATAACTACGTATAGATAACATAATTGTAGGAATAAAACCATTTCCCTATGCAATTTATCACGAATGCAACGTTTCAACATTACAATTGCAGAGTCTAATCTATAAAAATCTACTTAATATTATAAAGAAGAAAGATTTGTTTGTGTTTGTTTGCATCGAATAGGCTCCGAAATTACTGAACCGATTCGAAAAAATCTGTCACTTGTTGGGAAGCTACACTATTCCCGGGTAACACAGGCTATATTTCATTCCAGTATTCCCACGGCATCGGAAGCTACGTGGGTGAAACCGCGTGACGTCCGCTAGTCTATCTTCTATACTAATTACAAAGAGCAAAGATTTTTTTTCTTTGTTTGTTTGTTTGCATCGAATAGGCTCCGAAACTACTGAACCGATTTAAAAAAATTTTCACTGTTGGGAAGCCACACTCTTTGTCTTGAATATATGCCATAATGTTATTTCCGTATTCCCGCGGGAACGGTTAGCTACGCGGGGGAGACCGATTGACGTCCGCTAATCTAAACTAATATTACAAAGAAGTAAAGTTTGTGGAGTGTCATAGGCTATATATCATCACGCTACAACGAATAGGAGCGGAGCAGTAATAGTAAATGTTTCAAAAACGGGAGAAAAGTTATTCTTTTTAAGAGCTTCGTTGCGTGTGCTGCGTAAATATTTATAGTTATGTAAAAAATATGTACTACAAAATTGTTTCTCTTAAAAAAGTTACAAAATAATTGCGCGATAGCATGTGTCTATCTTTGGGTTGGTGCACAATAACCATTTTAATGGCAATAATTTTTTTTCTACAATAATGCCACGGGATACCTCTTTCATAAACGAAATTGTTCTTAAAAATAATGCGACGGGAATACACGCGACGAGAAACCTCTCTCTCTCTCACGTAGTATTGAATATTAACGACGAGACGCTACGGGAGTAAATGCAACGCGACGGGAGTAAATGCGATGGGAGTAAATGCGACGGGAACAGGTAATACTCTCTCTTATGTGGCGCAAACAAAGTTGCGCGGGTCAGCTAGTAGTAAATAAAATAATTAAAAGGTTACACCAGTATATTGGCATTGGATAAACGATTTACGTTCAAAACCAAGTGCGCTTACAGATTGAAACGTTCGCGTCATTATAGCTTATCTTATCAAATTTAGAGTGTAAACAGTCCGACGCATGATGAGTAGATATTGTAAGGGCAAGATTACACTGAAAGCGATGAGCGATGCGATAGATTAAGCGAAACGGAGCGAACTGAGCGTGGAGAGCTACATCGGCAAACGTAAATCAAGTGTGTATAAATTGTATTTACAAGAAAAAATATTAACTATAGACACGCGCTGAGTCTTATAATGTCGAAGCTTAATTATGTAGATACTGATGTTTTATTATCACTATAATTTAAAGCATTTAATCTACAATTAAGTCATAAACGACCGGATCGATTTCATTAATGTTTCATTTCTTGAACTTGCCTTCACCTCGAAACCTTTTTTCTATGAACCAGATTCTAAGGTCTCCTTTCCGAATCAAGGGCTAATATTAATTACGCTAGCACAGAAAAAATAATATTACAAGTACTGAAGGTTCACTCAGAGAAGCGAGAGTGGGACAGTCCACTGAAAGAGATCAGTTCAGGCTGAAACACGAACCTGCTTGTAGTGCACCTAGTTCACCACTAGCAAGACCTGATATGGACCTGATTTGTGTGCCGACAAAGTTCCACATTGAAGTATGAAAGGTGAATAGTGGAATGGGCTTCAAGCAAAAGCCCAGACCCTTGGAGGACTAAATTACTGTGGTAAAGTTCAAAGTTAAGATGTGCAGGACTGCAGAAGACAGGGCAATACAATCATGTCCCCATTTTATTTTAAGTACATGCCTAGTTTTTGAAAGCTCTTGTACCAAGTTATCCTCGTCGCCTACCAAATTAAAAGACAGTCGCTAACGATATTAATGATATAGATTACAGGCATAAAAAGTTGGGATAGTTTTATGGTGATCGCAAAATTAACGCAACATAGTCGCTTAGTATAGCAAGTAGTATCGTAAAAGCCTAAAGCAAAAGAGATTCAATGGCCGCCCAGTGCCATTCATTAGCATAAATTAAATGCTATTTGAATTCTTACGTCACGACCACGAGGTGAAAAATATCCATACTTTACCTTTAACATTGGGATTTTTATGGGGGATATCAATCAAAATAGTAAAGATCGTTAGCATTATAAATCTTTATTTCAAGGTTTTTGGCACATTTTTTTTAATTAAAAAGGGACAACTTATTATAAACTCCACAGTTGGGTACAAAATCTTAGAATCTACCTAATGTAAAGGTATAATTTGGGGGCACGGCAGTGCCCCCAAGCCAAGCCGAGCGCGAAGCAAACACTACCAGGTATAATTTGGGGGCACGGCAGTGCCCCCAAGCCAAGTCGAGCGCGAAGCAAACACTGCCGTACCATCCTTTACAGGAACCATTTCGCCGCATTTTCAGGCCCCTAGTAGAGAACCTCTGGATAAGACCAGAACGCAGAAATTTTCGTCATCTAGTAAGCTATAATCACATACTTAAAATCCAAAATTTCAAGTCTGTAGGTCATTTACTTCCGGAGTTAAGCGAAAGCAAAGTTTCGCATTTATGACACTCATTCACTCATGATCATCAAAATACAACTAGTACTTCCCATAAACTCAGAGAGCTGAAATTTGGTACAGAGTTAGGGTTTAATCACCACATAAAGGGAAAACTATAAAAACTAGGATAATCGAAGATACCTGGTGACCCTGATTAGAAAACACAAGAGCCCAACCAAACTATTAGAGATCGACATACGGCCTTTACAAAAAATATTCAACTTGGTGGGCCGCATTATTTGAAGTCAAAAATCGAAGGTCTGAAGTATCTGATGAAGAACCTTCAGCTGGTCTCAGGTCTATTAGAGATATGGTAATGCCCCCTTCTACTATTGGGACATAAAAAATCGACATCTGACACAGCTTTTAATTTAATCTAGCCTATAGCATCCCACTGCTGGGCGAATGCCTCCCCTTCTGCTTTTAATCACTACATATTATAAAACAAAGTCCCCAGCCGCGTCTGTCCGTCTGTCTGTCTGTTTGTTCACGATAAACTTAAAAACCACTGCATGGAGTTTCAGGCTGAGCTAACCAATCGAGAGAGTGGTTCTCGAGGTAGGTTTTCGTATATAATTTGTTGAGTTTTTGTTGACATTGACTAAAATATTACGACATTAGTTGGAGAGGTCAGAAAAATATAAGGCGTCTGTAAGCTTTTAACGAAAACGCTGCCTAAACCCTTCGAGGTATTACAAAATAATGTACCGTGGAATTGTGTATCTTATATAGGCCTACAGAAAAGTCCGAGGCAGCATATGTTTATCTCATAAGGATAACATACAATAACCATGTTCATTCTTTAAAAATTTAGCAATTATAAAGTGGTAATTGGAATGCTATTTACACCAAGAAAGTGTTAACCCATCTCAATTTAAATACATTAGTGGGCATGAAAATATAATGAAAATAATTTTTTCCCTTTACACCATGCAAATTAAATGAATACCTTAGGAGATATAGCAAATCAAAATAATGCGCAACGAAATTAATTTTGTGTCGCCATGATTGAACTGGGTCGTTTTTTTTTGTTTGTCCAGGGAAATCTTTTGTGGATACCACCTGTATATGAACAGAGTGGTTATGTGGGGCTCCCCAAAAACTGGTATACCCACTAAAACCCTGGAGTGTTCCTTCACGTCGCTATTGTTGGGTTACAGGTAAGGCAAGCGTTCAACTTCTGCAACCCAACAAGCGTTGCCTGCGACAGGCTCGACACTGGGGGGCCTAGAAATTACCCCCCGAAACTGCACTGACTGTGACCCCGGAACACGAGGGGCGCACCTTAGTCAGTCGCACGGCTGGCATAAAGCTGCCGTCGACGACCACGCGTGCGAGGTTGGCGAGGTGGTAGTATGAGACCACTCATCTCTCGCACTCGCAGCGGGTCACATACTAACTTATTATTCTACTTTTATCGCAAATATTTTTTCGTTAAAAGTGAATAACGCCTTTTTTTTTTTTTTTTGTTGACGCGGGGAACGCCTTTACGCGCCTTCATCCCAGCTGCGGGGGCAGCTGGGATGGTGTGTGGGACTCCCGGCCCGGTCCGGAATGGACCGTAGTACCCACTAAACCCCGCGGTGTTCCTCCTCACCCTTTAGCCGGGCCGAGGGATATCAAAAGATTATTCACGTCGACCCGGCTAGGGGCGCCCCGTTTATTCGGGGCTCTCCTCGCGGGAGCCAGATGGGCGGCTCCCCAAAGCTCCCTAAGGAGCTGAAGACCACGCCTGCACCGCTCTCGAACGCCCCTCTGTAATAGAGGAGACAGAGAGCGGCTAGCGCAGGCGTGTGCTAATGGACACCCCCGGAACACGGGGAAGGTGCCCACCGCCATTTGACCGTTGGTAGGCGGGGTCCCCCGACCTTACGCCCACGGTCAAGAAACAATCGGGGGCGCGCAGTGACTCCTCACCGCGGCGCCCCCGAACTGCACGGCAGAGCGGGAGCATTATCCGTTACTCCCGCTCCCCCGCACAGTGCACCTCCCGCTTTGCCGCCATCACCTCGTCAACTGGCGAGGTGACAGCGACCCAGCACTGTTACCGCCGGTCGCGCCGTTATTCACGGCCGGCAGCCCGAACTGCCTGGCAGGGCGGGAGCATTTACCCAAACTCCCGCCCCCCACGCAGTGCCTCTCCCACTTTGCCGCTATCGTCTCGCCAGCAAAGGTGGCGAAGCGACGGCGACCCAGCACTGCTGCTGCCGGCCGTGAATAACGGCACGGCCGGCAGCAACACACACCACCGAACAACCCACAGTTGGGTTACTCCCGCCACGGCCGAAATTAGCCAGAGTAGCACAACTCCCCCACAGAGGAAGGGGAGTGGTCGCTACTCCGTTGCCTAGGATGCACCACGAGGAGGATCCGACCCATTGGGGTCCTTAAGATGTTAGTAGGACCCCGCATCCCAAAGAGGGGGACAGCGCGTACGCAGTCCCCACTACCAAAAATTACGCATCCGAGTTATCCACATTAGGGATAATCGCAAGGGTCAACCAATCCGCAGTGCAATGGAAAGGCCTCGCCCTGGGGGAACCGCCTTAGTGATCACGGTATCTCCTATGCCAGGTAAGTATAAGTGAATAACGCTTACAGCAGATTACTTTAGGTAGGTGTAATATTTCAAAATAAGCGATTTCATAGAAAATAGTAAACAAAGAGTCTTTATTTTAGAATTTTCTTCAGTATTGGCCATTTACATACAAACATCGGCGTGTTACAATTTTATTACATGTATCAATGTAGTAGACGTAACGTGTATAAAATGACATCAATCAAATGTCATCAATATTCTGAAAAAGAAATTAAACATAGAGTTCACAAACTCTTTTGAAAATACATATTGTACCTACCTTAGAGGATCGTTATGAAAATAACATGATAGTAAACAACCACCACTAAGCAATACGCTTCTCCAGCGTGTAGCTGTGTTTCTCTGTGATAACCACCATGAGAGGTACCTTTGTTCGGGCCATCCATAGAAAATAGATGGCATAATGCTGAATACCGCAAAGAACAAGCGGCGTGGCATAGAATGGGGACTATCCTGATATCCTGAAGGATTTAGATGACGCCAATGACCTGTGCTTGCTGAGGCACTCACACGCCACAAATTAGAGATAGTACAGATGGAAACCTACATACTAAATTCGCTGAGGCTACGCACACATAGACAACTCATTCACAGACACGAGGTCAGGCGGTCTCAACCGAATTTTCGATAGGTACTGATTTGTGCGCGAGTGTGTGTAGCAGAGCGTAGGTGTGACAAAAAAGTACATACATGAGTTTTCCATCTGTACTATCTCCAATTTGGACACACGCCGTCATGCATGTCTACAGGACAACGTGCAAAATGAGACAGCGAATGGAAGGACTGAAAATAAAAGTGGGGAGAAGAGTCTGTTTCGCTGCACATTGGCACAGATGTCGAGCGCGTTCACTAATTCACGTAGACATAGAGTCAGGGTTTAATCACCACATAAAGGGAAAACTATAAAAACTAGGATAATCGAAGATACCTGGTGACCCTGATTAGAAAACACAAGAGCCCAACCAAACTATTAGAGATCGACATACGGCCTTTACAAAAAATATTCAACTTGGTGGGCCGCATTATTTGAAGTCAAAAATCGAAGGTCTGAAGTATCTGATGAAGAACCTTCAGCTGGTCTCAGGTCTATTAGAGATATGGTAATGCCCCCTTCTACTATTGGGACATAAAAAATCGACATCTGACACAGCTTTTAATTTAATCTAGCCTATAGCATCCCACTGCTGGGCGAATGCCTCCCCTTCTGCTTTTAATCACTACATATTATAAAACAAAGTCCCCAGCCGCGTCTGTCCGTCTGTCTGTCTGTTTGTTCACGATAAACTTAAAAACCACTGCATGGAGTTTCAGGCTGAGCTAACCAATCGAGAGAGTGGTTCTCGAGGTAGGTTTTCGTATATAATTTGTTGAGTTTTTGTTGACATTGACTAAAATATTACGACATTAGTTGGAGAGGTCAGAAAAATATAAGGCGTCTGTAAGCTTTTAACGAAAACGCTGCCTAAACCCTTCGAGGTATTACAAAATAATGTACCGTGGAATTGTGTATCTTATATAGGCCTACAGAAAAGTCCGAGGCAGCATATGTTTATCTCATAAGGATAACATACAATAACCATGTTCATTCTTTAAAAATTTAGCAATTATAAAGTGGTAATTGGAATGCTATTTACACCAAGAAAGTGTTAACCCATCTCAATTTAAATACATTAGTGGGCATGAAAATATAATGAAAATAATTTTTTCCCTTTACACCATGCAAATTAAATGAATACCTTAGGAGATATAGCAAATCAAAATAATGCGCAACGAAATTAATTTTGTGTCGCCATGATTGAACTGGGTCGTTTTTTTTTGTTTGTCCAGGGAAATCTTTTGTGGATACCACCTGTATATGAACAGAGTGGTTATGTGGGGCTCCCCAAAAACTGGTATACCCACTAAAACCCTGGAGTGTTCCTTCACGTCGCTATTGTTGGGTTACAGGTAAGGCAAGCGTTCAACTTCTGCAACCCAACAAGCGTTGCCTGCGACAGGCTCGACACTGGGGGGCCTAGAAATTACCCCCCGAAACTGCACTGACTGTGACCCCGGAACACGAGGGGCGCACCTTAGTCAGTCGCACGGCTGGCATAAAGCTGCCGTCGACGACCACGCGTGCGAGGTTGGCGAGGTGGTAGTATGAGACCACTCATCTCTCGCACTCGCAGCGGGTCACATACTAACTTATTATTCTACTTTTATCGCAAATATTTTTTCGTTAAAAGTGAATAACGCCTTTTTTTTTTTTTTGTTGACGCGGGGAACGCCTTTACGCGCCTTCATCCCAGCTGCGGGGGCAGCTGGGATGGTGTGTGGGACTCCCGGCCCGGTCCGGAATGGACCGTAGTACCCACTAAACCCCGCGGTGTTCCTCCTCACCCTTTAGCCGGGCCGAGGGATATCAAAAGATTATTCACGTCGACCCGGCTAGGGGCGCCCCGTTTATTCGGGGCTCTCCTCGCGGGAGCCAGATGGGCGGCTCCCCAAAGCTCCCTAAGGAGCTGAAGACCACGCCTGCACCGCTCTCGAACGCCCCTCTGTAATAGAGGAGACAGAGAGCGGCTAGCGCAGGCGTGTGCTAATGGACACCCCCGGAACACGGGGAAGGTGCCCACCGCCATTTGACCGTTGGTAGGCGGGGTCCCCCGACCTTACGCCCACGGTCAAGAAACAATCGGGGGCGCGCAGTGACTCCTCACCGCGGCGCCCCCGAACTGCACGGCAGAGCGGGAGCATTATCCGTTACTCCCGCTCCCCCGCACAGTGCACCTCCCGCTTTGCCGCCATCACCTCGTCAACTGGCGAGGTGACAGCGACCCAGCACTGTTACCGCCGGTCGCGCCGTTATTCACGGCCGGCAGCCCGAACTGCCTGGCAGGGCGGGAGCATTTACCCAAACTCCCGCCCCCCACGCAGTGCCTCTCCCACTTTGCCGCTATCGTCTCGCCAGCAAAGGTGGCGAAGCGACGGCGACCCAGCACTGCTGCTGCCGGCCGTGAATAACGGCACGGCCGGCAGCAACACACACCACCGAACAACCCACAGTTGGGTTACTCCCGCCACGGCCGAAATTAGCCAGAGTAGCACAACTCCCCCACAGAGGAAGGGGAGTGGTCGCTACTCCGTTGCCTAGGATGCACCACGAGGAGGATCCGACCCATTGGGGTCCTTAAGATGTTAGTAGGACCCCGCATCCCAAAGAGGGGGACAGCGCGTACGCAGTCCCCACTACCAAAAATTACGCATCCGAGTTATCCACATTAGGGATAATCGCAAGGGTCAACCAATCCGCAGTGCAATGGAAAGGCCTCGCCCTGGGGGAACCGCCTTAGTGATCACGGTATCTCCTATGCCAGGTAAGTATAAGTGAATAACGCTTACAGCAGATTACTTTAGGTAGGTGTAATATTTCAAAATAAGCGATTTCATAGAAAATAGTAAACAAAGAGTCTTTATTTTAGAATTTTCTTCAGTATTGGCCATTTACATACAAACATCGGCGTGTTACAATTTTATTACATGTATCAATGTAGTAGACGTAACGTGTATAAAATGACATCAATCAAATGTCATCAATATTCTGAAAAAGAAATTAAACATAGAGTTCACAAACTCTTTTGAAAATACATATTGTACCTACCTTAGAGGATCGTTACGAAAATAACATGATAGTAAACAACCACCACTAAGCAATACGCTTCTCCAGCGTGTAGCTGTGTTTCTCTGTGATAACCACCATGAGAGGTACCTTTGTTCGGGCCATCCATAGAAAATAGATGGCATAATGCTGAATACCGCAAAGAACAAGCGGCGTGGCATAGAATGGGGACTATCCTGATATCCTGAAGGATTTAGATGACGCCAATGACCTGTGCTTGCTGAGGCACTCACACGCCACAAATTAGAGATAGTACAGATGGAAACCTACATACTAAATTCGCTGAGGCTACGCACACATAGACAACTCATTCACAGACACGAGGTCAGGCGGTCTCAACCGAATTTTCGATAGGTACTGATTTGTGCGCGAGTGTGTGTAGCAGAGCGTAGGTGTGACAAAAAAGTACATACATGAGTTTTCCATCTGTACTATCTCCAATTTGGACACACGCCGTCATGCATGTCTACAGGACAACGTGCAAAATGAGACAGCGAATGGAAGGACTGAAAATAAAAGTGGGGAGAAGAGTCTGTTTCGCTGCACATTGGCACAGATGTCGAGCGCGTTCACTAATTCACGTAACTCGGGAGTGTCGTGTCGGAAACTGATGGGTTAGAAGAGTACATCATTTCGAGGCTCGCCAAGGCAAGAACACAAGAGCAAACTTCACACAGCTGCGCCCCGTATGGCAGTTGCGAAAATTGACTCGAAAACTGAAACCCAAAAAAAAGTCAACGTTAAAACTGTACTACCTACTATACGGTTGCAAGACATGGAAGGTCAATAAAGACATTTCGCACCAGCTACAAGTTCCAAGTTGACCTCTAACGGATCCTCGGTATTATACGGGCCCGTTAAAATTACGAACGTAAGCCTATTGGAACGCTGCAGTGAGACCCCTATCCACTAACAGATAAAAAGTCGGAAGTTTAGCTGGATTAGACACACGCTGCAAAGGGACCATGATCAAATACCAAGGCAAGCCTTACTGAAACTACTGAAAGAGCGGAGCAGCAATGTGAAATGTTTTGAAAAAGGGGAAAATTTAATCGATATAAGAGTATCCGTTGCGCCTCTGCGTAAATGGTTAAAGTTACATAAAAATAATGTATTACAAAATTGAAAAGTTAAAAAGTTCTTAAACAAAAAACCTATTGTCGATCTATTCATTTCGTTCGATCACAGTTAGGTACCTTTTTATTAACATGAAAATCCTACATGTACGCTATGCCGGACTCATACCGACTAAAAACACATGCATCCTGCTTAACAACCTACCGTTGGGAGCCCCGGGTAAGCGGAGCTACGGCTACCACTGCGGCCTCACCTATGGGGATGCGGGAGCTATCCCGCGTCTTTGGGAGGTTTTCGATCACAGTAACGTTAATTATTTCTAAAATAATGAATAGTAGCGACGCGACGGAAGTAAACGCGACGGGAACAAATGACGTGAAATATGATATCAAAATAACAATAGCACACCGCGCTCTTTCTCTCTCTCTCTCTCTTTCTCTCTTATAAGACGCAAACGAAGTTGCGCGGGTCAGCTAGTACAAATATAAATAAAATTAAAGGAAAACTCTGGATAAGACTAGACTGGCTTTTATACTTATACTTACAAGTTTACAAGAAGAAATAGTCGAATGATTATCTTTATTCTACTCGAAAATTACACAAATGAAATAAACAAATTACACTAAAATATTAATTTCGCTCTAAATTTGGTCAAAATATAACGGCATGAACGCGAATGGGAAATACAAAAAACTGTTGTACAAGAATCAGAACCGGAAAAAAAGAAAAGAAAGATCTGTAATAATAAAAAAACTACTCCTAAAAAGAAAAAAACTGCGTCGATTAAGAAAATCTAATAAAATAAATCAATATGCCCACGTTTCTACAAAAAGAAGTGAAATCCCACCAAAAACATTCTGTAAAAAACTAGCCAAGTCTCGTTGGAGCTACTTGTTTATCTCTAAAAAAGTAATGAGATCTAGACAAAGTCGTGCCAAGTCTAAGGTTCCTTACTGCGATTTCTTTATTATTATAGTTAATGTTGTGTGACTTGGCCGTTGAAGGGTACACAAGGGTACAAAACAAGATGCTTCATGAGACCATTGCACCAATCTGTCGCCAGAACCGCTACCCATTGACGATCGAAAATTGCCACTTGGAGAACGTTAATTCAATAACTAGTCAATTATTATTATTATAATCATTGATAGAAGTCCTTCTGTGCGTCTATTTTATGTTAGATCGGTGGTCGATTTGCCGCTTCAAAAAGAAGAGAGCAGAAGTCAGCATTGTCAATGTTGAATGCATATGTTGCCCAATCAATAACAGCCTAAAATGAGACACTAGCGTCCAATTACCAATACCAGTATGGGCTTTTATCTCGCTTAACAAACATAGGTAGTTACAACAGATATAACATTACGTGTAAACATAATTGACTTGTACACACTAACGTATAACGAATTTTCAACGGCCAAGTCACACTACATTAACTATAATAATAAAGAAATCGCAGTAAGGAACCTTAGACTTGGCACGACTTTGTCTAGATCTCATTACTTTTTAGAGATAAACAAGTAGCTCCAACGAGACTTGGCTAGTTTTTTACAGAATGTTTTTGTTTTTTTTTTTACCTAATGTAAAGGTATAATATTAAATTACACTTACTGTATTAAAGTAAGTGTAATTTAAAATTTAGTTGTTGATGGTACATAACAAAGTGCAGAGGTATGAATAATTATGCAGTTGTTTTGTAGGTATAAAGCCATACACTTAAAATTGACACTTGTCAACAATTTTTTTATGTCAGCAAAATAAGAAAACGCGCAGAGTGTAAAAAATCACGTTTCTTATAAGACTTATAAGGGAGCTGGTTCTGATTTTAGTATTTTATTTATCTCATAGCGGCAACCATAGACTTATTACACACACATGCGTTATAATTCTATGGCGGCAACATAACATCATCTGTGAAACTTTCAGATCTCCAGCTATCACGATTCCTGAGATACAGCGTCATGTCAGACAGACAGACGGACAGCAAAGTCTCACGAATAGGGTCCAGTTCTTACCCTTTGGGCACGGAACCCTAAAAAACCCACGTATCAATCAAAGTACAGTAAGTGCGTTGTACTCGGCCACATCTGTTTATAAAAGATCGAGAAAGTCGCAGGGGTGACGCATCATATTTATGCAAGTGGGCGAACATTAACATATGGCATTTGACAGTAGGTAACGTAATAAGTATGTTATTGTGTACAATACACGCCACATTACAATTATACCTATTGTTATCACTAGCATTTTTTCTTGAGGTGTCAATCATCTTACAGCCCAAAGTAAGCACAGTATAATTACTTAGGTAGGTACTTTAGTTTTTTTTTTTGTTGTATATGAAAGACAGTGCTTATCGCCTGTATAGGAATGTATTGTATTTGACACTTCAAATTATGAATTTGTTACAACTTAATATGCCTTCAAGGGATCCATTGGCGAGCAATCGCTAGTTCGCCAACGAACTCTACGGACGGTTTGGAGGGGGATTTCTGCACCACTTTAAGGCTGTTTATAGGGCTAACGACCTTGGTCATACAAAACGAGCGTTTTTCATGCTGAAAATGTAGTACTTTATAGCTTATTTTAGTTGTTTTTTTTTCTTTCGCATAGATAGAACTTGATGTCATAAAATGCATTCATTCAAAAATTTTGGGCTCATTCTACGATCATTTTACACGTTTATGTATAATTAATATACAATTTATAACAAAAGCATACTTTGACACACATCTTGTACATTAAAAATCTACCTTTGGCTATAATTTTTCGTCTACTTAAGCCGACAAAAAATGATTTCATCTGAACCTGTTTCGTCATTTTTTACACCAGGCCCCTTTGGGAACATTACCCTACATGGTAACGTCATCGAACAGCGTGACGAAAGGTTCTCCTAGGTATTACAAAGACTGGAAGCTCTGGTGGGATAGGTACATTCTCCTGCGATTATAAAACTTTGGATACGGTCGGTGAAGATGAAGTGGGCGTACCTATTTTCTCTTTTCCTGACACTTGAAGTAGAAGAAGTTACAAATAGTAACGCCTTTATCTCCGAAGGTAAGGCAGAGACGTACTATACCGTTACATTTCACCATTTGTAATTATTCACATGTTGTGGTGAAGCTATTATTTACCTCTTTTTTTTTATATTCAGCTCGCCAAATTGACGTCGACACCAGCCTGATGGAAAGTCATGGCGCATCTAGCGATTGGGGGCCACTTCTGACAGAGTTCCTCAAGTTGTCACCCTGTGATGTGCCTCTTCACGCTCCTCTTGAAGAACCCGGGATTGTAAGATGAGGGAAACACGTGTGCGGGCAGGTCGTTCCATGTTTATACTTGGACAGAGGAATGATCTTTTGAAACGCTATTTACATGGTGTTGTGAAGTAGAACAAAGTAACAAGCTCATAATGATGAAATCCGACAGTTGGCAAGTACGTTTTTTTTTTAATATCAATGAGGTGACAGATAAATGGTCAATGTGGGCTAAGAATGTTTGCAACACCAGAGGTGCAATATTCGCGCTGCCGACTCCGCAAACACCTTCGATGACAACTCTTTAAAACGTGAGGGTAAATCCTTCATGGATGCTATGCCCGACTCCTACTGACTAAAAAACCTCACGTAACAGCCTACGGTTGGGAGCCCCGGCATAGTCCTCGGAAAGATGTCCCAGGACTCGATGACATCTCTTGTAGAAACTTATACTGTAGAGTCGACTTTTAGGAAAACACAATCATTTCACAAGCAAACATACGGGAAAGAAAGAGCTTAATCGGGTCTTAATATTTACGAACGCTTCAAAAGTGTGAAGATATACATCTTTTTCTTTTTTCTTTAACGTGAGGGAAAATCCTCAAAGGATGTTATGCCGGGCTCTTACCGACTAAAAAACCTCACGTAACGTCCAACAGCCTGTGGTTGGGAGCCCCGGGTAAGCCCTCGGAAGTATGTCCCAGGACTCTGTTAAAGACATCACCTATCTGTTATATCAGTAGTAGGTAAGTAAGTATATAATATTATGTGTTAATGAAGAACTAAATAGTATTCAACAACTAACAACCAAACCAAGGCGTTATATTCGTGTACCCAATGTTGTACAAAAGAGATTGTCCGTTCCGGTATAATTATGTTAAAAACAAAAACATTCGGCTTACATAATAACAATATTATCTTGCTACTATTAAATAACTACGCGTATCTACGTAATATAACTCGTGAACATCACATAAAAATTACGTGCCAAAGAACAATTAATATCGAATTTTAAAAAAATTACGACGCCGAAATATTGAATACAGATAAAAAATATTATACAGTGTTACACAAAATGATAACTGATGACGTAAGGACTTTCACTTTGCGCCGTCATTCTAGATAATCTAGGCGAAGTGACTAACGATGGCAAAGCCATAACTCCACGGTGAATACAAACAAAAATAACCTTTTTATGTATTAAAACTAAGTCGATATTTCTTTAAATAAATAAAAGTATATAGGTTATTTGAATGTCGGTACTTCAATCAACTTTGACTGTCACTGCTTAATGTTTAGGTGCGATTAAATGAGCATTACCTCAGGACGGAGATAAAATGGCAAATTACGACTGCGTGAAAAGGAAAGTTGAGTCGGAGTTTAAGTGTTTGTTTCAAGCACGAACACAAGATCTTATCTAATCAGAAACCTCATAATTTGAAAAAACCGGCCAAGTGCGAGTCGAAGTTGCGCACGAAAGGTTTCTTATCATAAAACATAACACGGTAAAAAATCACGTTTGCTATAAGTATAGCTTTGTCGGTAGCCCTCCTTAAATCCCATGGTGGTCCCGTAATTGTCCTATATTTAGTAAACAACACAGGTAATAAAAGGATGCAACCTGGATAGGTTTTAGACACCATAGATGCAGATTTAATAAGAGAGAGGAAAGAAGTAAGCGAAATTTTGAAATATCCTAAATGTGATACTTCCACACATTCTGTCGAGAATTCTGGGACCTCCTTCCGAGGAGTAATAACTATAATCGGTGCAAGACGAGATAGGTAGACTGTGTGTGGCCTCAATAGGCTTGAACATGACCAAGTACGCGGGGATATCCAAACGATTAAAGAAACTTCCATAAATTATTGTTTTGGTACGGGAATATAACAGAATATGGAAATGGAAAATGGTCACCGTTGCGATCTGGCAATAATTACTAATCCACTTTATAAACGCAGCGTTTGCTTTGTTGATTTGTTTTTTTTTATCTATTTGGCATAAGCAATAGCTCGGCTGCTTGGCATGATTGTGGGTAATGAGAATGACACGTGTAAGTGCAAAAGGTACACAAAAAGTCATGAGTGCATCGTACCAATGTCAGTCACCGCCGGATATAATTTCTTTTGTAAGAACGCATATAACAATAAATAAAGATAAATAGTCTGCTTGTGACCACGGCTGGTGCAACCCAGCCGAAACGTCAAGCCTCAATTTTAAGGTATGCATGATCGCGTTAATACCCGTTTTATCTATACATATAATAAAATGATAGAAAAGTCAAAACTGTACATTGGAAATATTTAAAAAAAAAACTTGCTGGGTGTTCAACATAAGATACCGAAGCCGAAAATATAGTTAGAAAAATTTTTGTCTGTTTGTCTGTTTGTCTGTTTGCTTTGCTTTGTCCGGAAGGATCTCGAAAAGTACTCAATAGATTTGATTCAAATTTTGCACAAATATTACCTAGGGGTAGGGTGTTAAAATAGGCTATAAATTATCACGCTTCATATCCTAGGGGCTAAGCAGAGAGCAATCAAATTGGCATTGTACCAATTTTCACGCGTACGAAGTCGCGGGCAACAGCTAGTATAATTAATAATATCATGCAACGCGAAAGTTTAAAAGTTAGTAAATAGAAGTTGCATAGAGCACCCGAGCATGTTTTTTCATTTCTAATATTAAAAATTCATAAGTTAGAACACCATTGTCATTCACTTGCCAATGTCGTCTCCATTCCATTCCTCCCTATTTCTGGTCATCACATCATTCACTTTCACATTCATATCATTCTACAATCCATCTAGGTATCTTTTCGTTGGCTCTTCTCTGGCTCTCCATCCCTCGAAACTCCAATTCATCGCTCTTTTGGTTACATGACTTTCATCCCTTTTCAACACACCATACCAACACAGACGGTTTTCTCTCATTCTTCAGCCATAGGGTGCTATTTTCAAACAGCCTCTGTGAAATACTCATTTGGTATTTTATCCATTCTTTTCATGGCAAGGAAATACAATAAGATGAAAAGAGATTTATTCAATTAAGTGTTGGATCACACGGGTCTTAAGCGATTAAAGTAAATCTCGTGTTAAAACATCCATGATTGCGATGCGATGCCCACAGCGACAGCAACGCGTAAAATGTCAAAAATGTCAATAAAAGTTTTATGGCTCATTATTTTCTGTTTTGAGGTTAAACCCTTATTAGGTAGCACTCATAAAATTAAATTGGTTTTAAAAACCATCATGGTAATTTATGATACTCCTCTTTTTTTAGTTGATGCTCAATCATGCAAAAAGTACTCGATAAACAATGACCACGCCTTTTTAGTTGGCTTTTTTTTTTACTTTTTATGACAATGACTGTCATTTTTATGAATGACAAATTATAGGGTCGGCAGCGCGAGTGTGGCGCCTCTGGTCTTGCAAATGTTCATAGGCTGCAGTAACCGCCAGTCCTTCTGGTGGGCCGTATAAATAAAATGACTTCCACTTTCTGAACACATTTAATATTCTGCATGGAGCCAATCAATTAACAATCAAGAACTCGTATTTTCCCTCACGTATGTTCTTCAATCCCGCTCTGACCTACAAACCAAATTGATTTTCTTACACAGATATATCCCAGGGTCTTCCACAGGAACTTGATCTCGGGACTTATAATCTGGATTAGTAATATAGGATTTTTTTCCCATATTGATAAAACCTACTTATTAATCTAGACACGGCAGTAGGCTCACCACCTATTACGTGGGACTAGGGAATGCAATACCGGGATACCGGGATCCCGAAATACCGGGATCCCGCAGTATTTTTGCGGGACCAGTCCCGCACGTAAATCGTGCGGGATCCCGCGGGATTAGCGGGATTGTGCAAAGGTAAACGCCATGTGTTATTCTGTAAGCGGAAGCGCGCAAACTGATTCGGTTTGAGAAAGTTTTTTGTAATTGTGACGTAATATATAGCCTAATAACGTACTTATTTGATTTTAGTGATTTAATCAGGGAGATTTGACTTTTCTTGTACTATAAAAGTATTCAATTATCTCGTACATTGCTTGCTGGCTATCTGACATGTAAAGTTAGGAGTCGTTGGCAGACAAAAATTTTGACATGCTATGTTTTCTGCGCTTCTAATAATTTGCAGTAGCTATTTTATTACTTATATGTATATCGGTTTAATAATCTCAATACAAAAGTAACATTAAATAATTTACTTTTCCTTGTGCCCCGCGGACTCATTGTTCTGTAAAAGATCACTGCAGTAAGTTACATTTACTATGGCCGGTCCTTAGATGGGTGACCACTTTGTGACATTTATTTGAGCGTTGCCGTGCTTCGGATGGCACGTTACGCCTTTGGTCCCGTTTGCCGGTAAAATGGCAGCTAAGTCAAGTTGAAGGCCCGGCTCGTCTCATCTTATAATGTCCTTTTCTCGAAATGTCCTTTCTCGTAATGTCCTTTTCTCGAAATGTATTTTTCTCAAAACGTCCTTTTCGCGAAATGTCCTTTTCTCAAAATATCCTTTTCGCGAAATGTCCTTTTCTCAAAATGTTTCTTTCTCCATATACGTGCACTACAGGATTAGCCCCGCTCGATCCGATTTGATAGGTTAGGTTAGGTTATAAAAAAATAACCACGAAGGCTAATGCGAAAGCTTCGCTGCGCTCCGCTCCGGCCTTAGCCTTCTAACCTAACCTATCCAAGTCGGATTGAGCGGGGTTAATCCTGTAGTGCACATACACGGTGTTTCTTTTAGGGTGTCAAGCCGCCACTAGCTGGTAGCAGGGTTCCATACCTATCGATTTAACCCCCATGTATGTTCTACGATTTTTTGTAGTTTTCGAGATATAATGTTCTGCACAGTTCCCTATTTTTTATTATCGATTAAAATTTTTACATCTTGTATCAAAATTAGGAAGGAGAATATTTTGTCCATAATACTGCAATCAATAGGCATTATAATAATAAAAAAATATCCAAGAAAAGTCGAACCAAAAAGAAGTTGTAATTATTTAAAGCCACGTGGAAAAATCGTAGAACATACATGGATGTTAAATCGATAGGATATGGAACCCTGCTACCAGCTAGTGGCGGCTTGACACCCTAAAAGAAACACCCAGTATTTTGGGAATGGGAAATTTTGAGAAAAGGACAATATGAGATGAGACCATATGCCTCGTCCTGCCTACCCCTTCGGGGATTAAGGGGGTGACTATTTTTCAGTTCTAGATGGATGTATGATACAGAATTCTATTCTTTTCTCAATGACTTTCTGAAATATGCGGGATCCCGCAAATACCAGGATCCCGCGGGACTGAGATTGCTCAGTCCCGCAAATACCGGGATTACAATCTTGTTGCGGGATTGCATTCCCTACGTGGGACATAAAGCCGTAAGGTGAAATTTTGAAAATAAATATTTATTTTTTAAATATTGTTGGACATTATCACGCAACATCATCTAGCCCTAAAATGTGGAAATGTGGGTGTATACTATGCCTCTTGCGTGCGGCAAAACTTAACCATACAATTGTTTTGAGAATCCTCCTTGTTCTATCAGGCGACTTGCATCGTGACCAGTACCAGTGCATCAGGAAACGCCAGCAAGGCAATTAAGTGAATTAACATAAGCTCAGCATAATTAAACAGTATTATGTAAACTTTAGAACACAAAAGGCGCCACTGCGGAGCCTGAGCGAAAGTAATAAGTATTATGAGATCATGTCAATTATTGCTAACTGTACTTACGTGCAACTGAGGTCCTTTTAGAGTTCCGTACCCGAATAGTAAAAACGGGACCCTTTTCGATTCCGCTGTCTGTATGTCCGTCTGTCTGTCACTAAGCTGTATCTCCAGAATCGTGGCAGTTAGACAATTGATTTTAGCAGACGATGTGTTTGTGTTTAATGTGAAAAAAATTTGGTCGCGACTCGCGAGCAATACTCGAACCTGCATCATCTGGTTTCGCGGACCAGACGCCCTAATCGTTGCACCACCGAGACACTGCTCTCGACGATCAAATTCTTTCACCTTTGCAAAAAAATCACATTAAATTTGTGATTGAGTCAGCATAGGTACTAATTGCTTTTCAAAATTATCTCTAACTAGCGGACGTCACGCGGTTTCACCCGCGTAGTTCCCGTTCCCGAGGGAATACGGGAATAAAATATAGCCTATGTTCGTTCGTTCGTTACATACGTAACAATTAAATTTATTTAACACTAGCGGACGTCACGCGGTTTCACCCACGTAGTTCCCGTTTCCGTGGGAATACGGGAATTAAAAAAAAATAGCCTATGTTTACCGCAAAGAGTGTAGCTTCCCAACAGTGAAAGAATTTTTCAAATCGGTCCAGTAGTTCCGGAGCCTATTCGTTACAAACAAACAAACAAAAAAAACAAAAAACAAAGAAACAAATCTTTCCTCTTTATAATATTAGTATAGATGTATTTGTGTTGCCGCTATAGCAACAAAATACAAAAAACGAAAAAGGTTCTCATACAGCAAACGCGATTTTTATACGAAACCCGTGTGCATGTTCGGCTCGCACTTGGCCGGTTTTTGAGGTCCGAAACTAGTCCGGTTATCACCAAGTTTAGTTAGATACATAATTGCATAATGAACAACATTGACTAAAGTCATTATTCAGATTATGACGTTATTTTGAACTTGTTTTAGAAACCTGTTATGCTTTGGACAAATTCTGAGTGTATGCAAAAATGTGCTCGTAGATAACTAAAGCGTGTTATCAAATTATGGTTTGAGAAGAAACAGAAACGTGTATATTCAAAAACACGCACCTTTTACAAATAGTATAACTGACTTACGTTTTGAACGTTCTGCGTTTTCATCGTTTTACTTGTTGAACTTGCATGATAGGACTTTATAATTACAAATTATTAATGAGGCGACTAACAATTTATTAGGCGACTAACTACATGGTTCCAAAAAAAATAACTTGGTAGTGTAGTGATTAAATATTTTAGCAACAACTATATTATACAAAACGTAAGATTCATAAAAACTAAATAACGGCTGCCACTATAAGATAGCAGGAAAAATGAAATAATATGCGAGGTATTAAAAATAATGACTTAGCAGCTAATATTAATAGTGGGATATCAAACATTGTATTATTGGCAACTATTGGCTTCCATATAAAAATACACTTTCGTTTCCACCATTATTTTTCCCACCCGTTTTAATTATTTTTAAAATCCTAAATAAGATTCGTTTGTCGCCGCGTTAAATACATGCCCTTTATAATGATATAATTATCACTATAGATAAGCCTCGTGCGTGCCCGAAATAGCGCCATCATATCATAATTATATTATTTCACTAAACATACATGATATATCACGGAGGCTTTACGGCGCGTAACCACGCTTACATATTTAAAAATCTCCCCCATTTTTTTTGGCAGCAGTTTTCTTCCAAAGAGTAGACGGCGGCGGCTGTTGAAATTTTTGCAACCGCCCATTATGCCTTCAGCTTGACTAACATTCTACTGACAGCCGAAACAAAATGTCTGCATGTGCTTTCGAAAGCATAGAAACGCTCTAAATGGAAGCACTACAAACAGCCATTCATCTAAGAACTGACTGTACCGGAAGATGCTTATCCCAACTATTGTTTACAGAAAACTGAGCACAGCCAGTGCTTGCATTGATGAAAAATGTCATATAAATCATTTTGCGACATTTCGACTGCACAAATAAACAAAGATGGCTTGATTTAGATGTGACGGGACATGATTGAAAATCGATTGTTCAGACAATACATAATATAGCCTCATGAACCAACATCGTGCAAATAACTAGGTACTTAGTCATCCTAGTATCTATATTATAAATACGTTTTCACGCCTAAAATGCTGAACCGATTGAATTTTGTATAGAGATAGATGGAACCCTGAAAGAGGACATTGCTACTTTTTAACCGACTGCGCAAAAGGAGGGTAATGATTTCACACGATAAAGACTTCCACGCGGACGTAGCCGCGGGGAACAGGTAGTAAGATATAAACCAGCACCGGCTCCTATAATCCATAGTTTTAGGGGTTCCCCAATATGAGCAATATTAGTAGCAGCATACCCTAAACACTGGCGTCTGAATCACCCGGCTTCGTCGAAGAAAGTGCGCTATGTTACGTAACGAACCGGTATAGGAAATGCTTGATATAGGTATTAAATTACCATTTTATTTACCAGTTCTGCGGCGGTATTATCTTGATTATGGACCTTATGATGGCGAAGGGAAAGCGTGCAGAATTTCCTGAACTGTATATAATTATAAATAGTTTTATCTAGAAAGGTACTCGAACCAAGCTAAGATTACGTGTTATGTAGGCGAAACTAGAAGCAAGTACACACTTATAGCTATAATTTAATTTCCAGCTAATAACGAGGGTATCTTCTGGTTTCACACCCGAGGTCGTCCCATGTTTTTAATAATTACTTCACGGGAAATCCCTTTAATACTTATGCAACATGCAAATGGCTCACAAATTTTGACGTGAACTGGGTCAATTATCTTTTCTAGTTTCGTGGAATAGGTAAGTTGAATCTGTACAACAATCTCACGGAGATCTCTGCTGTTAATACAGAAACATGAAAATCTGATACAAATCATTATGCTATCAAAATGCAACTTATTCAGATGTTGCTTATGATGATGTAGGTATAGCTTAGAACTAGAATTTGTTGGCTTAAACTCAATTGCATTACAATATTTAAATCGAGTAAGGAAATCTGACATTACTACGATGACCAAATATCGAATTGTCGTTATGAAACCAGTGTAGAAATCTGCGATCTAGATTGGTATTGGGTAATATTCATTGTATTACAAAATATGGCTGGTGAAGAGATGCTTCCTTTTTTGTAACGCACAAGTAACTATGTTCATTACATTAATCGTGTCCAAGCTATCCAGGACCAGAAGCTAGTTAGCCCGGGTTAGTATGAGGATCACACTCACTAGAACCTCCTGCGGTGTGCCATACTCTGAACCTTGATGGGGGCTCGGTTGAAGAGCACTCCAATGCTAGGATACTAGCACAAGATCTTTTCATCGAAGATTTCCAAGCCATCAAGTGATTACGACCACAAAATTTCCTTAAACGGAAATACCCTGTACCAGAGGAAGTGTTGCACAATTTCTTTTAGATCGAAAGATACGCAGCTACGAGCAAAGACACGCGTCTGCAATAAACATGTTTGTACACAGAGAATAACGGCACGGTAAACAGACATTTTGCAACAGATTTATCTGTCATCTCGTGGAACGTTCCGAGATTTATACTCGATGATTATTGTTGTTTATCGCACTATAAAAGCGACATTTAATACCGTTATGGCAGCAACAGCAAGGAAATGCTAGCCTGACAATAGGAGGACCACTCAAGATCCTAAGTAAATTTTCCTTCATGAGGCCGCGGCCGCGGTGGTAGCCAAAGTTTGTCGGGAATCCTGGGACTCCCTTCCAAGGGTTCACCCGGGGCTCTCGGGCGTAGGTAGTCGTAGGGCACTGTGTGATTTTAGTCAGTAAGAGCCCGGCACATCAGCCATTAGGGATTTCACTGGAATAAGTACATTCAAAAGTTTTTGATAGAGGCTCCGTTGTTAGCAAAACTTTCCGATTATTCCAAACATTTCCACCCCTTCCGTGCCACAAACGACAAGCAGAGATGTTTAGACGATATCACCTTGAGCGATTGGGTACCTGTCTCTCGTAATAAACGAGTGTTTAGGTACTGTCGAGCAAGAACAATTTTGGTATCAGTACATCTGGAGATCAGAGATACCCAAGGCGCCCAGCGCTAAACGGGTAGGAAGGGATCGTGTGGTTTCGGCGAGTCCGGCATGACTTCGTGGAGATTTCCACGAGTTAAAAACAATTCCATGAACGTGCTAGTGTTGTGGTAGTGCTAAAAGTGTTGCTATAAAGCTAGCTAGACTATTTACCTTACCGAAACAATTGTTTTTCCAGACACAGACGTAAGCCTTCTATAGGTAATCCTGATAACGGTTATCGAGGCACGTCACGTTGGCGTAACGCACCGCTCATGTCAACGCACCTTGTAAGTACGTATGTCACATTCACATTGTACGAGCATGACCACGGACTTGTAAGGTGTCGGCGACTATATCGGTAATCGGTACAAGGTCTGTTACGATTATTTAGTCTTGTTAATCAATATCGAGGTTGTTTTTTATAGGGTGGTCAGCCGTGGTATAATAGCAGTTTAGCTCATAATGTATTTTGGAGATAAGCTGTAAGGTCAATTCACGCATGGATTAAGTCGAAGTGAAGCGCTAGTGTAAAATCTTGAATGAAATTTATGTTTTAGCATCATATTTTAAGGCGTGAAAATTAAGGGTGCCATCACACTGACTGCATCGCAGCGACTGCGCGCAGTCGATATATTCAACTGCATGCAGTTTATATTCGACTGCATACAGTTAAGATATCAACTGCACGCAGTCGGCTGCAGTCGTGTGAAGTCAATATCAACTGCATACAGTCGTACTGTCAACTTCGCGCAGTCGCTGCGATGCAGTCCGTGTGATTGCAGCCTAAGAAGCGCTCGTAGGCTGTTAGTCGGGCTATGAGCTTGAGTCAGATTAAAACGCAGTGATCTTTATTGCGATCACTGCATTTTAATTTTTACGCTATGATCCTGAAACGAGTGGCATTTCTGGCATGTCTATTTACGAGCGTTTGCGTGCTTTGGAAGCCAGTAAAATTGTAGTCGTTAAGTCAAGTTGAAGGCCTTGCAGTAGGCTTGAAAATTTTAAAAGCAGGTAGACACAACACACGTCTGTGCTTTTCAAACGCGACAATCTTTAATATCTTCCTTTTATTATGTGGGAGAAAAGCAAACGGTGAAATGTGGGTCTCCCACCCATTTTTTATACACCACTAAGGTGGCAGAGAAGCACACGGCCCACCAGAAGAACTGGTGGTCAACGCAGCCTATGAACGTTTGCAACACCAGAGGCGTCACTCTTGCGCTGCCGACCCTGTAAAAAACCTTCTAAGACCCCTTTTGAAGAACCCCATACTGTAAGCATTTGGGAAAACCGAGGCAGGGAGATCATTCCACAACCTAAGCGTGCGCGGAAGAGAACCCCTATCGGATCTAACCGTAAGGAATAAGGAAGTATGGCTAAGCCCACCCCTTCGGGGCTAATCGGCGTGAATGTATGCATATATTCATATTCAAATTATGTCAATTAAGTACTGAGTGTATCTAGACGTAGATAAGCAGCCGTGAGTTAGATAACAATTTTAAATGAAGTACCTAATTACACAGATGATACTACCTACTTCTTAAAAAATAAATTATTCATTAGGTTGAAAATCGTATGGACTTTTTCCTCACTAGAATTCTACTTTAACTATAACATCCTACTAGTGCATCTTTAAAATGCTCATGATTATGATAAAATTATATCTTAGGCAATCTACTCAGAACAATATAATTATCTTTATGTACATAGTATAAAATGATAACGCTTTATCTGTCTGTGCCCTTAAATCTTTGAAACTGATTGGTTGGAATGGATTTGTTTGAATGAATTTTCAGCATGCATAGATAGTGATTGAAGAGGAAGGTTTATAATATAGTACTTCTATTGCATACATAAACCCCGAAAAAACATAAGTAAGTCCATGTGAAGAATTGGTGGCTTGGCAAATGTCTCACCAGTCACTCTATAGCGTCGCGTCGCTATCTCTAGTTTATTACCTTTATCAGCGACTAGCGGACGTCACGCGGTTTTAACCGCGTAGCTCCCGTTCCCGTGGGAATATGGGAATAAAATATAGCCTATGTTCACCGGGGATAGTGTAGCTTCCCAACATTTTCCCAATTTTTCAAATTGGTTCTGTAGTTTTGGAGCCTATTCGATGCAAACAAACATACAATCAAATCTTTCCTCTTTATAATATTAGTATAGATAACAGGTAGAAGAGTAGTTTATGATATTCAAACTTGTTGTTTATTTGATAACCAATTTTGAACCTTATAGACACCATTTGCTTGAGCCAATGTGTCTACTCACAATATTGTTAGTTTTTGGTAATAGATAAATATTCACGGACATTTCCTATTTAAACTGTTGATAAATTTATGTTATTATGACACTTAGAACTTAAATTACACATTTTGAATTGAAATACTTGTAGGTATTTTAAGTTTAAATATTAGTTTGCTTTGGAACCCCACCGATTTTTCAAAGAACCGATTTAATATCGGTCAGGTTTCAAAGTAAATAGGATGAAAAAAGAACAACTGTTCAAGGAATTTATAAGGTTAGTTAGAAAGTTTGTTTTTCTTAAAGGATTTTTTTTATTTTTCTTATCAAATTATGGATAATTGTTTGTTCTTGTTTCAGGCTGGTAGAAAGCCGTAAGCTGTCTCATCAGCAGAAAGAATTTAGGATAGTCTTAAATGTGGGACTGGCAGCAAAAAGCTTTTGCTTTGCAAGAGAAGCAGGAAATATGCGTAGCGCAGCTCAGTAGTTCTAGCCCAACAAACTTTACTGTAAGCCGTAATGCTTCTTTGAATGAATATATTAATAGCTGGAAGGTAACTCCAATCCAATATCAAAGTGCTCATTAGAGACATGAAAGCAATAGGACAATAGTTTGCACAAACACCTCTGCAATGTTAGAAAGTGCTCTTGCTCACAGTCATAGTTTGCTAGGGCAACAAAGTCAGAAATATGTCATATCTGTAGCTGGCACCTGTATCTATTGCTAACTGATAAGCCATTAATAGGTATGGCCAACACACTATCATGCAGTTTTCCTATATGGACAGAAATATGTGTATTAGGTAGGACTGTTATGCATAAATAGAAGTATTCATACATCCAGTATCCACTCTGAAGCTTGGGTGAGTAAAATTGTCTTATATGAATATCTTTGGAAGCTGGTACCATCTAAACCTAGTTTCTGCTGGACTGAAAGTCATGGTGATGTCTGAATATTGCGAGCCACTGTCACAGCCCGATAGATGACAGCCTACTGAAATTTTTCTACATATTGCATGTAAAGAGCTAATCGTTGTAAGAGAAATACATGTGCACTGGAGACTAACTCCAAGTGTTTATGTTGCAGCACAAATCCAGCATAATACCTAATGCCACTTTGTAAACAGATTGACATTGAGTACATTCTAAAAAATACCACATTTAGTATTCAAAATAATCAGATTTAAAAATAGATAATACCTAATTATTTCATTACTCAGAAATACAAGCATGTAACATTTTAATTCACTTGTAATTCTAAATTCTAATAAGCATCTTGTTACGAAACCAAAACCAAGGTCCAGATATTTTATTTGGTATTTCCAAGTAGGTGAGCTACAAAAGGTCACAATTAGTAATTTAAAACCCAAGTTCGTGCCATGGCTGGTTAGGTTTAAGGTCATTGGATGTAATGAACAGCAGCAATGATGACATTACATTCCTACAATGATGTCATTACCTGAGGGTTGGGAAGAAACACTACAGAATATGTTATGCTATTATTATTGATTATCGCTTCTGTATATTTCTGTTTTTAAACAGGTACAGTACAGATAGTAAAATCTTGATTTTACATACATACCTCCAAAGAGGGGTATTGTGTGGGGTGTTATCAGGGGGTATTACAAGGAGATAGAAACACTGTTATAGCAGGAGTGTATCCTGGAACCTGAGCATTCAGATAGAACTAGAACTGGTGCTCTGATCATAATGTTGATTCCATTAATTCATTACTAAACTAAACTTATTTAGTTTGTCTACTTAATCTTTTTGTATTTGTAAACATTATGTTTTTTAGAGTTCACAAATAGGCAGATACAGTATACATAAGCAATGATAATACTTTGAAGTTCATTGGAGGTCATTCATTTTTATCTGTTTAGCCAAATGTTTGCAAGAATGCGAAATGTATTATGTATAATTACTTTCATGCTGTTGTCTGTTTTCAAAGAGCGTTATACACGTGACATCCTTGACCTTGCCTTCGTTCGCCTTGATAGGGCTCTCTCGCTTACAGTAACTAGTCAGACTCTAATTAGACTAAGTTATTAAACATCGAGCCCGAGCCGCCGTCTTACGCCAAGTGAAGTATACATAAGTGTGTATAAATTTGCATGATAAGCGTTCGTAAAACATCACGTTTTGTTATCAAACACATAATCACGTATGCACATGAACACAAAGAATGACGCTAGATACTGCGACACGAGTCTGGAGCACCGCCAACTGGTGAAAAACAACAAAGTACAGAGAAATTAATGAACGCTCACCTGATATCAATTGTGAATTTCTTCTTACTGCTATCCTGCTCACGGAAACGAAGCTCAATCTAACACTACTCATTATATTTACTTCGATAACGGTTCAATAATAACATCAGCCCCGGACCGAATGACTGAAACTTTACACGAGCCAAATAGAAATTACAATAAAGTCGCCGTAAAGCGAGTCGCAATTTTTATTGTATTTGTTTGTCAGTGAGAGGTCTCTGTCATGACGCAACACTTTTAGTCAACATCAACACTTCGTAAATGTACAATAATAAACGATGTAAGTACGAAAGCTGCACTTTACTATTTTTTTTGTATGATTTTACAAAAACAATTTTATTTTTTAGATAATGGAGCGGCCATACTGATGTTCACAGCTGATTTTGATGTGAAAGAAAATGAAATTTTCGTACCACGTTGTTTCGAATTCACTGCTCTCTAGCGACTAAAAATTTAAAACTTATGTCTGTTTTATCCAGAGAGCAAAGTCAATTGCCTCGATAACATTGTAACACTAAATCTAGATGGCGCTGTTACAGCTAAATTTGAATTATTAAGGCTGATAACACACTGTACCGAATGCAATTTGATTATTAATACCAACTGGTAGCAATAAATTCATAGTACGTAAAGTTTCACCCGCTTGGCTGCGACGAATTTAGTAATGAGATATGTGTGCGTTTGAATTGAATGGACACCTTGTTACGAACATACCGCCTGATTTTTGAAATATTATAATGGGCTCCCGACATGATCATGCCTTGCAATTGTCAATCACGTTAAATATGAATGGAAGTTGCTTCAGTGCGCGTGATTTCTTTGCATGTTTGTGTGCATCGACGTACAGTTTGTCTATAAAGTCGTGAAATTAAGTCGAGTTCGTTCCGAGTAAAATCTTACTAATATTATAAATGCGACAGTTTGTGAGTGTGGATGTTTATTACTCTTACACGCTCGAACGGTTATAGGGATCTGGCTGAAATTTGGTACAGGGATACATTATAATCTGGAATAACCATGGCTACTTTTTATTCCTGGAATAAGTTCTTACGGGAAGCGGGAACGGGAACAATACAAATATTATAAATGCGAAAGCTTATGAGTGTGGATGTGAGACTCTTTCACGCTCGAACAGTTGAACTGATCTGGCTGAAATTTGGTACAGGGATACATTATAGTCTGGAATAAAACATAGGCTACTTTTCATCCTGGGAATAAGTTCCTACGGGAAGCGGGAACGAGAACAAATTCGACACGGGCGAAGCTGCGGGCATCAGCTAGTGAGTTAATAAATAAAACACATTATGCATTTTTAATTTTGTTTCTGTTTTATTGAATCAGATCCAGAATAAAGTTATTGAACCAGATAAAGAAGCCCCGGTCTAATAGCGTCTTACAACCCACCAGCAGGTGCCTAGCAGTCCCAATTGCTTCGCCACAATCATGTAATTACATGTTTTATCTGTAACTTTCCCCCATCTGACAAGGATTTTTTTGGCGCAGTGCACAAATATTAAAATCGTCTATTTCTTTCTTTGCCGACCTTTTCTGTGTTTCCCAGGAGTTTCAAACTTTCCTTCATTATTAAAACCTTCGTTAACTATTCGCCCAACTGTACTCTCTGATTTTCCTGAAAAGAGTAATAAAAAAAAATTAATTACCTAATGGAAACAAACTATTGACATGAAGCAATTAATTCAAAATAAAAAATTGTTAGAAAACCAGATTGAACTGAGTATCAAAAATGTAGGTCGTACTATAAAATAACCATGTTGTTCTAACCACTGACTTACATTATAGGTAGATTGTAAGTTTAAGATTCTAACCTAAAAATATGCAAACAATGCCTTTTTTTTGTCTCCAAATCGTAAATTCAGTAAATTTGTAACTTTAGACAGATTCAAAACAAACAATAACATGATTACATACCCACCAAAGATGCTGTTCGCTCATAAACATCCTCAAAATCCCACAACAATTGTCCAGCTTGGTACTCCACGAAACATCACTGGAAAACTTTAAAAATCACTTCCTGCGCACCACTCCGATTTTCTTTACTCATTTCTCAAACCTTTATGCGTACTTTGGCCTCAATTTGTTGCAGTTTAATCCAAACATTAAAGTTACGTGAAAGAGTAAACGAAATTCGACGATAGCAATGCTATCGTCGAATTTCGTTTACTTTCTCAAAAATAAAATTTGAAATTTAAATTTTTTTTTTTTTTTTTTTAAATTTTAATTTTAAATAAAATTAAATTTTATTTCTTTTGGGTTTCTCCACTCGAAGACCCCGGGCGTATGTTCCTCCAGAAGGTTAGTTGCTTGAAAACGGACGGTGCGCTAGTCCTTAAAGTATGGCGTTTGGTGCTTGAGAACAGACATCCTGAATTAGATACTCCTTATGTGGGAATCTGTCAGACCCGGCAGAGAACCCTGAAATGTACCATGGTTAAATTATTTTCCACCCTTTTTTCTTGGTGAAATCCTCAAAGACCTGTCGACTCGCGGTTCTTTTTTATAGTGGAACAGAGATTTATGTGCACCTCTTGTATTACGATTTACACTTTTCGTGTTTAAACTCAATATTTAGCAAAATTAATACTTTTTCTTAATAACTGGTAGCTTTTATTAAACGGTGCCAATTTTAGTTGCTTCCACTAGAATATTCGTAAAATTAATGAACCCAATTCACCGATCAAGCCATATATAGTATGGAAAAGCGCCATCTGTGTTGCTTTCTCAATCAGCCTTACATGTACGATCGATGTACTAAACTCAGTGACCATACATAGTATTTCGCTGTGAATCGCTCGATGCCGTGGTTCCGCATTTTTGATGTAGTGAACCTCTATTGATTATTTTTGATATTGTGATAGATGTGTGTCATGTGTTCTGTTTAATTATGTAACATCGTGACAATCGGTAATAACAAATGAAGACTGGTGAAAACAAATGAAGATCAGTAAAAACATATAAGGTACTATAAAATGAAGATATCGTAAAACAAATAAAGATCGGTAAAAAAATAAAAATCTGTAAAAATAAATGAAGATCTTCATTTGTTTTTACCGATCTTCATTTGTTTTCACGAATCATCATTTGTTTTTATCGATTTTCATTTATTTTTTATCCAGTAGTACCACGCACGGGTAAAATAGAATCACCATTGGTACTACTAGGACCACTTGGTAGTACCACGGGTAATTTTTTTACCAGTAGTACCACTGGTAGTACCACAGGCATAAAATCAAATTTTTCGAACGTGAACTTCTAAATTAATATACTTCAATAAGCCAAAACATACATATATCCAATCATTTTCTGAGGAGTTGAGCATCCCGCAGGCTATTAGTTACAGCTGCTTGTTTTAAAGTTTTCCAGTGAAGTTTCGCGGAGTACCAAGCTGGACAATTGTTATTGGATTTTGAGGATGTTTATAAGCGAACAGCATCTTTGGTGGGTATGTAATCGTGTTATTGTTTGTTTTGAAGCTGGCTGAAGTTACAAATTTACTGAATTTACGATTTAGAGACAAAAAAGGCATTGTTTACGTTGCATATTTTTAGGTTAGAATCACAGACTTACAATCTACCTATAATGTAATTCAGTGGTTAGAATAACATTGTTAGTAGGTTATTTTATAGTACGACCTACATTTTTGATACTTAGTTCAATCTGGTTTTCTACCAATTTTTTATTTTGAATTAATTGCTTCATGTCAATACTTTGTTTCCATTAGGTAATTAATTTTCTTTTTTTACTCTTTTCAGGAAAATCAGAGAGTACAGTTAGGCGAATAGTTAAAGAAGGTTTTAAAAATGAAGGAAAGTTTGAAACTCCTGGGAAACACAGAAAAGGTCGGCAAAGAAAGAAATAGACGATTTTAATATTTGTGCACTGCGCCAAAAAAATCCTTGTCAGATGAGGGAAAGTTACAGATAAAACATGTAATTACATGATTGTGGCGAAGCAATTAGGACTGCTAGGCACCTGCTGGTGGGTTGTAAGACGCTATTAGACCGGGGCTTCTGGATCTGGTTCAATAACTTTATTCTAGATCTGATTCAATAAAACAGAAACAAAATTAAAAATGTATAATGTGTTTTATTTATTAACTCACTAACTGATGCCCGCAGCTTCGCCCGTATCGAATTTGTTCTCGTTCCCGCTTCCCGTAGGAACTTATTCCCGGGATGAAAAGTAGCCTATGTGTTATTCCAGACTATAATGTATCCCTGTACCAAATTTCAGCCAGATCAGTTCAACTGTTCGAGCGTGAAAGAGTCTCACATCCACACTCATAAGCTTTCGCATTTATAATATTTGTATTGTTCCCGTTCCCGCATCCCGTAAGAACTTATTCCCGGAATAAAAAGTAGCCATGGTTATTCCAGATTATAATGTATCCCTGTACCAAATTTCAGCCAGATCCCTTTAACCGTTCGAGCGTGTAAGATTAATAAACATCCACACTCACAAACTGTCGCATTTATAATATTAGTAAGATTTTACTCGGAACGAACTCCTCGTATCAAAATCATTTTGGTCGTACTATATAGGGTTGCTACATGCATTTAGCAGCGCCCTCATTTAATTTCACGACTTTATAGACAAACTGTACTATGCACTAGTTCATTAGGTAGTACCACAGGGTTTTTTTCAGCAGTATAAACAAAATATGGCAATTTATTGGCAGAATTAAATTCTGCCAATAAATAGTTACAATATAATAAGAATAAACAAAGAATAGCAAATGTTGCTATTCTTTTGTTTATTCTTATTATTATGTTGTAGCAGGTGCACAGTTTTACAATAAACACATTAATAATATTGGAAACTGTTTTTATATTATACAAGCAAAAAAACTTACAATTAATTCTTGGGAATATATTTTTAACCTGACAGTCAAGGAATATCTTCTGTCATACATTTATAAGAAAGAATTTGTTTGTGATCTCAGTGGAGGTCCGCACACACTTCAAAAAAGGATTTAGCTCCACAACACTCCTCCTCACGAACTATTCAATACCCGCTCTGCATCGTAGCTCACTAAGTCGAGGTCCAGGCAAACCTTTGGTAAAAATGTCTGCTTCTATTTTTCCTGTCTCGAGATACTTCAGCTGTATTTTATTTTGTTCCACACAATCTCTAATGAAATGTATTCTGAGATCAACATGCTTTGACTTCGATGATATGATTGGATTTAAGGCTAGCTTTATGGCTGCCTGATTATCATCATATATTACCAAGTTTTCTACTTGGACACCAATATCCTGAAAAATGGACTTCAGGTGAATAGCTTCTTTTGCTGCTTCAGACAATGCGGTGTATTCCGCCTCTGCAGTTGAGAGAGCCACATTTAGTTGTTTCTTTGCCATCCAGCTAACTAGGGATCCGGCATACTTAAAACAATATCCGGAGAATGATTTTCTATCAAGTCTATCGCCTCCCCAGTCTGCATCTGCCATTCCGATAAGAGGCTGTTTTGTCTTTTTATATTCAAGACCAATATTCTTGGTTCCCTTTAGGTATCTCAAAACTCTCTTCGCACTCTTAAAATGACTTTCATTGTAATAATCATTAAACTGTGATAGGTAACTAACAGCAAACATTATGTCGGGTCTTGTACCAATCGCCAGATACATCAATGTGCCTATTAAATTTTTATATGGCAAATCTGGTAATGTTTCTGTATTTCTTTCTAGAAACAAACCCGGCTCAATAGGTGTGGTAGTCGATTTGCACTCCTCCATTTGAAACTTTTTCAATGCATCTTCAATCAGGCCCCTTTTTGGCAAATTTTTATCTTGTCCTTCTTGAATATGAAATCCATGCCAAGGAGTTTTTCCGGTCTACCTAATTCTTTCATCTCAAATTTTTCTTTGAGTGTGTTTTTCAGTTCGTTCAATTTTTCTTTTGATTTATACACGATCAACAAATCATCAACATATATAGCGATTCTTATTATTTCGTCTGATTCTCCTCCTGACACGTAAATACACGGATCGGCTTTGGATTGCAACATCCCAAGCTTTTTCAGTTCAGCATCTAATTTTTTATTCCATATTCTGCCTGACTGTTTCAAACCGTATATTGACCTTTGGAGCTTACAGACTTTGTCTTTGTTTTTGACTGCATCCTTTAGCATTTCTTTTGCTTTATTATACATATCAAGATCTTTGTCGCTTTCTTCAATCATTATCTCGCTTATATATTCTTCTATATTTGTAGGAACCTTCATGTATATGTCTTCAGTTAGATCGCCATTTAGATAGGCTGTAGTAACGTCCATTTGATACATTTTAAAGTCTTTTTCAGCAGCGAACGCTATAAGTGATCTAACCGAGCTTAATTTAGCCACTGGTGCGAATGTTTCATCATAATCTATGCCTGGCCTTTGGGTGAAACCACGCGCAACCAATCTTGCTTTCTATAGATTTGATTATTTGGTCCTAACTTTTCTTTTAATACTATTTTTTTTTTTTTTATACTACTTAGGTGGCAGACAAGCTTACGGCCCACCGGAAGGTTGGTAACCGTAGCCTATAGACGTTTGCAACACCAGAGGCGCTACACACGCGCTGCCGACCCGGGCGCAGGTTGTGACGACCCACAGTTGAAATTTTTCAAGCCGCCCGTAGGGCCTTCAACTTGGCTTAACGACTGCCATTTTACTGGCAACCGGGACCAACGGCTTAACGTGCCTTCCGAAGCACGGAAACGCTCGTAAATAATTGTCACAAAGTGGTCCACGTGGTGGTCACCCATCCATGTCTGGCCATAGTAAATGTTGCTTACTGCAGTGATCGTTTACAGAACACTGAGTCCGCGGGGCCACGAGCGCTTCAAAAGCGCTTTTATGACCAATTTCTCTCATATTCTTTTCTTTTTTAATTATTTTCCAAGTTTTGTTCTTGATATGAGCTCTTATTTCTGCTTTTATCGCATCATGCCACTTTTCATCATGATCATTTTTGTTCAGACATGCGATTTCAGTTACTTGCATATTTGTTTCTAATTCATAATCCTCCGCCCATGCGGGTAACTTTCGCTGTCTTTGCGGTCTTCCACTCGTAGTGGGAATTTCAGACACGATGACGTCATTTTCTGTTTCATCGACATCGGCGAGATCCTCATATTCATCGCTTTCTGATGATTCATCTTGAGTAGGGGAGCTTCCAATGATTTCAGGTTCCCTGATTTCAATTGATTCTGCGTCATATTGAATTATTTCTGGAACTTCTTCATATAATTCTAGGTACTTTTGTTCACCTTTAGTGTCAACACTTTTTGGAATATCTTGAACATTTTCCTTTTCAAAATACATTTTGTTAAGTATTTTTACGTCTCTGCTAATTACAATATCTTGTTTTTCCTCTAGCCAGACTCGGTAACCCTTTACTATATCTGAGTAGCCAAGGAAAATTCCTTCTTGTGCTTTTGGAGAGAATTTATTTTTCTTCCCTTTATTTAGGACAAATGCTTTTAGTCCAAATCTGTGGACATGTCTAACAGAAGGCGCATATCCAACCCACAGTTCAAATGGCGTTTTGTAGCCATTTGCTCTAGTTGGCAAACGGTTTATGATATAATTTGCCGTATTTATCGCTTCAGCCCAGAAACTTTCCTTTACTGCTCGTTCGCTCTAACGTTGCCGTTTGGCTCTGTACTAAAGTCGAATTTTTGATTAGACGAAGTAAATTGACAGCAACTAATGTCACTTCTTTTTGTAGTGTTGCGTATTTTCTATGACGAAGTGACATTAGCTACTGTCAATTTACTTCGTCTAATTAACAATTCGGGTATACGCCTCTACGCCAGCGGCAAAGTTAGAGCGAACGGGTAGTAAATTAGATTCAATTAGCATACATCGGGCTTTTTCTTGCAATGTTCTATTTTTCCTTTCGGATAGCCCATTTTGTTGGGGTGTATACGGCGCTGTCAACCTTCTGCTTATGCCATTCTTTTTGAGAAAATCATTGAATGCTTTATTAATATATTCTGTTCCATTGTCCGTTTGAAACATTACTATTCTTTCTTTCGTGAAGTTCTCCATTTCATGTTTGTAGTCTTTGAACTTTTCTAAAGCTTCACTTTTTTGTTTTAAGAAATAAACCCTGCAGTATCTGCTGAATTTGTCGGTGAATGTGATGAAATATCTGTGACCACCATTGCTAGTCACAGGCATCATTCCACACACGTCTGAGTGAACAATGTGTAATCTCTTCTTTGCCTTCACATCTTCATGACGTTCGTTGGGAAAAGGGAGAGTCACCATTTTTCCTTTGATGCAAGTTTCACATTCGGATAACTTCTCATTTTTGTTTATTTCTACGCCTCTTATTGTTTGATTCTTAATTGCGTTTTTCAAATCTTGTTCATTTACATGAGCTAATTTCTTATGCCAATCATCAATTGTTTTTGTTCCGGCAAGACGAGAAATGTGATTTTTTACAGTCTTCACATAATATAGACCATCTTCTTTGTATGCTCTCAATGACACTCCATCTTTATCATGTATTGTGGCAGTTTTATCGTTGAAACTTACTGTACATCCATTTGACATCGCTTTGGCAACTGATAGTAAGTTTGTTGATAACTTTGGTACATACAAAGTGTCTTTTAAAGTTACTTCTCGATCGTGTGTTTTTATAACAACCGTTCTGTGGGATCTGGTACCTCGGCTGGACTGGTGACGGGAGTTGGAGCAGCTGATTAACTGATTGAGTAGTCTCTTGTTGTTCGTTTGAATATTTATTTAATTGTGCCGTCACAAATGCAGCGAGTCGATGCTTATATATAATTTGATTAGCGCCATCTAACGGCGCGTGGGAGTACTAGGTAGGTCCTAGGCTATATGGTTTAGTGTGTACTCAATACTAAATGATCAATACCACGTAGTTCGGATAAAGGCCGTTAGATGGCGCTGTCAACGAGTTGACATGCTCCCAGCGAGCAACGAGTATAACAAAATAGTATCTATATTATATAGTATAGTATATAGTATTTTCTAATAATAGCCACTGGGGGGCAGGGTGTCTCGGACACCGCTGCGCCGTCGGCGCCGCTAAGGGCAGAGTGTTCAGTGAACCCTCTATTACACAGGTTGGCCAATAGATGGCGCTATTCTACAACATTTTCTAATAATAGCCACTGGGGGGCAGGGTGTCTCGGACACCGCTGCGCCGCCGGCGCCGCTAAGGGCAGAGTGTTCAGTGAACCCTCTATTACACAGGTTGGCCAATAGATGGCGCTATTCTTCTACAACATGATAACGGGTTATATCGTTATCAGGCTTGGGCCACTGACCCATTTTTATGTAATCACATAGGTCAGTGCTCCAAGGCAAGCATTGATCTATCAATGCAGATACACTCCTGCAATCAAACCCTCTTGTGTGTTTGGATACGTAGGCCTATTTGGGTTAAGTTAAAAGAAATAGTAAAGAAATCGAGACAAGAGCATGGGTTTGACTGGAAGGGTGCATTAGGTGTATTGAGTACTCATCATTATCTGGTGTAATGATCATTACCCAATTGTTAAATGAAACAAGAGAAAATAATTGGTTTATTAGAATTTCACATAGCAAGCGGTTCCTAATGAAATAGAACTATCTTAGCAATCTTATCATACTTAGAGATATAACGCAGATTACACAAAACGATTCTTAATCATAGGTCCTACTTAGCTACTTAAACTATTATCAAATAGTTATTCAGTTTGAAATAGGAAGTGGACATAACATATTGAATGCGCGTTTTATGATAGTCTTCTCAGTTTTTATAGTTGCTACTCGTGCTATTCCATCTTGACCGTCGTGGGAATGCGTGATGCGGCCCAGTCTCCACAGGCATGGCGGTAAACGGTCGTCTTTGACAAGTACCATTGTACCCGCTGCGAGGCCAGGACCTTTACAACTGCGCCATTTCGTTCGTTCTTGCAACGTTCCGATGTAATCCTTCGACCATCGTCTCCAGAAGTCCTGCTGGATCTGCTGCAGTTGCTGGTAGTGACTTAGTCTGTTGACAGGTACATCAGAATAGTTATAATCTGGCAGCGTCGTGATAGATCTACCTATCAAGAAGTTAATGCTGAGAAGTCGGTATCATTAGTGCTTAGAGGACACAGAGGTCTAGAGTTTAAAATCCCTTCGATTTGAACTAATATAGTGAGGAATTCCTCGTAGGTTAGTAGGGCTTGTCCTAGAACCCTTTTTAAATGTCCCTTACAGCTGGATATGGCCCTTTCGTGGAGCCCCCCCATATGTGGGGTATACACAGGTAAATACATATCACATATACACATACACAGATCACGTCGGGGTCACCAAAATGTGGGATCTGGTACCTCGGCTGGACTGGTGACGGGAGTTGGAGCAGCTGATTAACTGATTGAGTAGTCTCTTGTTGTTCGTTTGAATATTTTAATTGTGCCGGCACAAATGCAGCGAGTCGATGCTTATATATAATTTGATTAGCGCCATCTAACGGCGCGTGGGAGTACTAGGTAGGTCCTAGGCTATATGGTTTAGTGTGTACTCAATACTAAATGATCAATACCACGTAGTTCGGATAAAGGCCGTTAGATGGCGCTGTCAACGAGTTGACACGTTCCTTTTCCTTCAATTGTTTCAGTTTTGTCAATTGAAGCAAGTTTCAGACTTTCGTTTGTTCTATTCAATGTTTTAAACATTTCTTTATCTTTGCACATGTGTGACGTGCAGCCACTGTCCAAACACCAACTTTCATTTTTGTGTGTGTCCAGAATAGACAAACATGTCTCTTTCACCAGGTGTGATTCTTGTTGAGTCTTTTTCTTAGTCCAACATTTATTTTCCGTATGGCCTTTCTTTTTACAGTACTCACAATATAAATCTTTACTAAATTTTTCGGTCGATCTCTTTTGATATTTTTTATTATTTTTCTTACTGTAGTGTGCCTCTTCTTCTTTTTCTTCTTCGTAGTTCTCTCTCGCTTCACTTTCTTCTATAATCTTTATTTTTAATTCTTCGGACGAAGGAAGCTTGTCTCTCGATTCTATCGCGATTCGAAAACTTTCGTATTTCTCGGGCAAACTGTATAGCAACATTATAGTTAATAAGTCTTCATTGATGTCTCCTTAAACTCATTAATGTGATCTCTGACATTTTCATCAATTTTCAGCTTCTTTTTTATAAGCTTTTTCAAAAGAGTCGCTTTTCTCGCTGGTCCTTGACTTAATTACTTATTATTTACTTGGTTCATGCGTATGTAGAAATCATGTTAGGAGATACCCAGGTATAAATGATAAGGCCCGGCCGCGTGGTCCGCCCACGCAAGAAGGAAATTCTCGATGTTTGACTACAACTTATTGCCAGAACACAATATTTCATTCACTCTTATTTTAACAGCTAGAAGCACTGGTTTAAAATGTCAAATTTTTATATTTATAATCTGTGTGACAAATTATGGAATTAGTTTCAAAATGGCTGAGACAGAAAATGATAATAACAGTATTATCAGAAACGAAAGAAATAATAAGGGCTTAGTAACTAATAATGGGCCCCGTCGTGTTACTCTCTGTAAAACTGAGACTGGTTTCGGTTTCAATGTGCGTGGTCAAGTGTCTGAAGGTGGACAGTTGAGATCGATTAACGGTGAACTATACGCTCCTCTGCAGCATGTCAGCGCAGTTCTGGAGAATGGGGCAGCTGAGGTAGCTGGCATCAGAAAAGGCGACCGGATACTTGAAGTGTAAGTTCATACAATAACATGTTTATAATAATCCTGTATTCGTTCAAAATTCTGGTTCTCATTGAAGGTTCACATTATTGTTACATTGTTTGTGTTATTTTACTATATAGTAATTCTCGCGGGCTTTATGTATTTTACAATAATTGGGTAGTCATAGTACCATGGATCAAGGCCCCCAAATTATCTGCCTTATATTTCTATGGATTACCAACATTAAAGGTATTGGTTACATAGTGATTTGATGAATCATTCCAACATGTATTATTTTCTGAACTCGCTAGGTAACATCAGAAGCATTGATAATTATCTTTACACTTCCTGTTATGCTGTCAATTGGCTATATTTAACAAATTTGCAATGGGTCTTACTATTTCAGATTAATACATTTTAATGTTCCTGATTGGAACTTCCCGTTTTCACTAAAAAACTCACTACCTCTCTCAGAGCTTCTGAAATTACACACTAAATATAAGTAGAAAGTTTAAAAGAGGTAGCCTGCTGCCATACTTCAACAAATGAAAGTTATAATTAATTTGTTAAGTATACTTCTTGATATTCATTTGTATGAACTTTCAACTGTCATTGACATTTTTGTGTAACTACTCAAGAGCTCTTTAAAATCTCTCAAAGGACTTGATGAGTTACCACTGACTCCGAACATGTTTTACAATGAGTAGACAATATTTGACCGACTGTGTCCTCTCATACCTGAAGAGTTGCTATAACCTATGATTTATATAATTAGTTTCCACTGAAACTTATTTGTAGCCTTATCACACCTACCTCTAAAGACTGATGCTTTCCATCCCATTCTGACTATGACTTATAAACACAGCTGGCAATGTAAAGCTTGTATAAGCTCTGCTATTACAGCTTTTCTGACCTTACTATGATGATACCTACAGATTCACCCACTTACAATTCTATGCCTGTTCATGCATCCATGGGCTTTGCATTCTTGGGATATGTTTCCAGACAAAGTTTCCGGACTGTCAATTTTAAACAGATTGCTTACTGTTTGTGATTGAGAAACAAAGATACAAACATCTCATTTTATAATATTAGTAGGATTAGGTACATGATTAACAGACATCAGGTTTGGAACTTATAGGGACAAACTTGCGTAAGATGAGACTAGAAGACATTAGCAGACGTTGTGCAGAAATGAGTTATGTACCTATTTATATTTTGTTTTTAATCCTATAATGGTTATACTGTTCACAAAGGAAGCAGGATCCAAATTTTATGTGGGTGAAGCTGCAAGCATCATCTAGCTAGTGAATAATCTACACCGTTAAGCACAATATTAAACTTCAATTATAATTTAATGATAATGTTCTTTCTGTGAAAGTAAATGTGTAATACTGACCTTGCAAGATAAGTTCTATTCTTAAATCCTAAACACTAGTTGCTTGTTTTTTGACAACGGTTTCGGTCAGTGTCAATTTGAGGGCCACCAGCAATGGTCTATGGCGCCTGTTGTGGCTGCTATCAATTTTTTGATGTTCTATCAGATTAGACACAGCTGATCCATAGCTGTGGACCAAATACGAAATTTGACAAGTAATATCCTCTTAAACTCCAAGTTGGTTGTTATAGGGGACAATCTAAAAACTATAAAGTTGTACGTAATTTAATCATAAAACAAAATTGTGGCCTAACTTTAGAGGCTTTTTATGATTTAATTATGCAGTTTTCGGAAGAGTCTTAACTTTAAAGATGCAGCCAAAAAACTCCTAAATTCGATTGAATTTGATCTTGTAAGTGAACATTTATATGGAACTTACATAACTGGACGAGTCCAGCTCGCATTTGACTGGCGGGTTTTGATTTTCTCTTGCAAGGAAGTTTTGGGTTGACTTGACATGAGTCTGATGACAGCTTTTGTATAATGTTGACAGTTGTAGTTCTGGTAAGTGCTATGATCTAGGTTTACACATAGGTACTGGTTTCAGCAACTCGACGCCATTTATTGTGCTTATTTTGCGTGGAGATAGTGGTGTGCCTACTGTCATCATAGTTCCTCCAGGAAGTCTAGCAGACTCTTGACGAAACTCGGATGAGTGCAAGGCTACTTTTTAACCGACTGCGCAAAAGAAGGAAGGTAATGATTTTACGCGAAAATGAGTTCTACGCTGACGAAGCCGCGGGGAACAACAATTACATAATAAATTAAACTATCTCTCTGATTTAATAAAGGAGTAGATTACTAGTACATATTAGTGTTAACAAGTGACTGAAGTGTAAGGCGCTAACACCAACATTAGTGAGGTTTCTTTAACTAAACAAACCTTGACTCACTTATTTATTTGTAATTTTCGCAACTGGTAACAGGCATAATTTAGTTTTATTTTATAATATATGTATATTCCGAAATCGAGATATTATGATACTAATTAGCCGGTGGCCGGGGAGGTTGGCATAGAGCTGTGGGGCTCAGCCTGCAACTCCGATGTTATGGTGGTACTGAGAGTACAAAATTATATCCTGAAACACATCTCAAATGCGCCATGGTTTATAAAAGTTAATGAGATTCATGAAATGCTATACCTGCCAATGGTAAAGGAAGTAATTGACTGTCTGCCACATTGAAAAGTACATGTCTTGACTACAAAAGCATCCAAACCAGCTTGCGGAGCAGCTGACCATCCCGGAATCCATTCGCCGACTAAAGAAGCGGCGTGACATCTTCGACCACTAATAGTCAACCTGATAGTGACTATACATCTTAAAGGATTGGCTCCACTGGGAGCGGCACCCTAAAACAACGAAAAAAAATTATTACAATGAAAAAAAAAAATTGCGGGCGGCCACGGTTTCGACCACGTGAGATGCCGATCGCCCTAAGGATCTTTTACATCATCAATCATCTTTCCAGTTACATCCATACTCTACTCTTGTACCCGAGGTCTGATTTGATAAACTACGAATGTACGTTGCTCATTAGGTGTACCATTTTGCCATGAAGATCTTTTTAGAGCGAAAGGTGTAGTGGACACCAAGGAATTTGGCTCTAAATAGCTGTCTATCAAGTTTCATGCATAAAAATGCCATTTTTGCATGAAAGCGAAACAGATACAAGGCGCTGAAGCTGTTACTTATTATATTTTTAAGTTAAATTGAGAAAGGCTACCTTTTCTTATGCTCTCGACTAAGACATGCCACCGACAAGACTTTCTCTGCGCATCATAGCACTTGAAAATCACTATCAGATCACGTTTTATTTAGACAGGGTGTGAAGATGCATCAAGTATCTGTAGGCCACTGAAAAAGGTCTTTCCTGCTCAATTTCTGGACATCGCCATGATTTCCTATGAAAGGAACGGCGATATTTTGACGAACTAGGTAAATATTTATAAAAGTGACAGCCAGTGAACGGAAAACCCATTTAAAAGATTAACCGAAATAAACGGTTACAGATTGAATCGGTAACCTTTTATAAGGGTTACATATCGATACGGTTAACACTTTATATCGGTTAATTTATCAATAAGGTTTAAAAGTTGAATGATGTGTTTAAATAACCCTTTGAAACGGTTAATAATCTATTGAAACTGTTATCACATACAATGTTAACCTGGGTTTTTAGTTACGATACAGGTTAATGACACAGCCGACCTTTGGACCTTTGGACTTTTGGATTTTTTACTTTTGAACTTTTGGACTTTTGGACTTTAGTACTTTTGGACTTTTGGACTTTTGGACTTTTGAACTTTGGACTTTTGGACTTTTGGCCTTCAGGACTTTTGGACTTTCAGACTTTTGGACTTTTGAACTTTGGACTTTTGGACTTTTGGCCTTCAGGACTTTTGGACTTTTAGACTTTTGGACTAAAAGTGATTTCAATAAGGTCATGAAGAAGTTTCACTTCTTACGTAAGTACACGCACACATTTTTTTATTATAAAGCGATTACAAAATGGCCCCCGTTTCGCAGTTATATACCTAATGACTTGTTGGATATTTTTCTAAAGCTTTTTGATATGTTGGAACGAATTTCAGGTTAATTTTGCAATCCAATATGGCTGCCGCGCCGCGCCGTTGTAAAATTTCATGTTGGATATCGTATAAGGGGTTTTTTGGTGTGCTGAGTACGAATTTTGGGTTCATTTTGCAATCCAATATGGCCGCCGCGGAACCGATGTAAAATTTCATGTTGGATATCGTATAAGGGGTTTTTGGGTATGCTGAGTTCGAATTTTTGGTTAATTTTGCAATCCAATATGGCCGCCGCGCCACTGTTATAAAATTTCATGTTGGATATCGTATAAGGGGTTTTTTGGTATGCTGAGTACAAATTTAGGGTTAATTTTGCAATCCAATATGGCCGCCGCGCCACTGTTATAAAATTTCATGTTGGATATCGTATAAGGGGTTTTTTGGTATGCTGAGTACGAATTTAGGGTTAATTTTGCGATCCAATATGGCCGCCGCGCCACCGCTGTGAAATTTCATGTTGGATATCGTATAAGGGGTTTTTGGGTATGCTGAGTACGAATTTAGGCAGACATTGAAAATCAGTTTCTGTGATTTGCAATGACATCGCAATCATAGTTTTGCTGAATGTCGGCCTATTGCAAGCTCAGTGTACAGAATTTTTATTCATATTTTTAGTGTATATTATAACCCCAACGTGCTTTTGACCACACATAGCGCCACGTCAAGTGTTAAGTGCGTGATACCGCGCCATAGAGTAAAATATGCGTACTTAGACACAGAAAATAATATGTGTGGTCTCCGGACACGGTCAAATAACCAACAATATCTTGACGAAAATAAATGTATACAACTAAACACTGTTATCTACTTTCATTTAATATTTAAACAGAGTTGACTCAATCTTGTTGACCGTGTCTAGAGACCAAAATATGATAGGATAGTTGCAGCAATTTTAAAGATGGGTCCGCTGCTACCAGTTTTCATAATGTTGTCGCTGACTTTGTAGATAGTGGCGGATGTGGCTGTACTTGAGTTGTAATTGTGTATTTATTTATTTTTATTCGTTTTCCTTTTCATTTTTGCTGAAATGTGGAAAAGTTACAAAAATTTGTGGCGAACTTTATACTTACTGTAATACTGGCCTGTATGGGCGTGTTATTTTCTGCCTATGTAGGTATGTAGTAAGTCGGTTGAATGCATTTTGTGGTTGAAATGTATAGAAGAAAAAACTGTCCTGTAGTTTTGCAATAAACATTTATTTATTTATTTAATTTCGGGTTAATTTTGCAATCCAATATTGCCGCCACACCACCGTAGTAAATTTCATGTTGGATATAGCATAAGGGGTTTTTTGGTATGCTGAGTACGAATTTCGGATTTATTTTGCAATCCAATAGGTATGGCAGCCGCACCTCCACGAGTCTCTACTCTACTCTTTCTCTACTCAGCATACCAAAAACCCTTAAAACTCCAATATGAAATTTTATAACGACGGCGTGGCGGCCATATTGGGTTGCAAATTTAACCCGAAATTCGTACTCAGCATACGCAAAAACCCCTTATACGATATCCAACATAAAATTTTACAACGGTGGCGTGGCGGCCATATTGGGTTGCAAAATTAACCCGAAATTCGTACTCACCATACCCAAAAACCCCTTATACGATATCCAACATGAAATTTTACTATAGTGTCGCGGCGGCCATATTGGAGTGCAAAATTAACCCGAAATTCGTACTCAGCATACCCAAAAACCCCTTATACGATATCCAACATTAAATTTTACAACGGTGGCGTGGCGGCCATATTGGGTTGCAAAATTAACCCGAAATTCGTACTCACCATACCCAAAAACCCCTTATACGATATCTAACATGAAATTTTACAATGGCGGCGCGGCAGCCATATTGGATTACAAAATTAACCGAATATTCGTACTCAGTATACCCAAAAACCCCTTATACGATATCCAACATTAAATTTTACAATAGCGGCGCGGCAGCCATATTGGATTACAAAATTAACCGAAAATTCGTACTCAGCATACCAAAAAACCCCTTATACGATATCCAACATAAAATTTTACAACGGTGGCGTGGCGGCCATATTGGATTGCAAGAGTAAACCCAAAATTCGTACTCACCATACCCAAAAACCCCTTATACGATTTCCAACATGAAATTTTACTACAGTGGTGCGGCGGCCATATTGGATTGCAAAATTAACCTGAAATTCGTACTCAACATACCCAAAAACCCCTTATACGATATCCAACTTAAATTTTACAACGGCGGTGCGGCAGCCATATTGGATTGCAAAATTAATCGAAAATTCGTACTCAGCATACCAAAAAAACCCCTTATACGATATCCAACCTTAAATTTTAGAACAGTGGTGCGGCGACCACATTGGATTGCAAAATTAATCCGAAATTCGTACTCAGCATACCCAAAAACCCCTTATACGATATCCAACATGAAATTTTACAACGGTGGCGTGGCGGCCATATTGGGTTGCAAATTTAACCCGAAATTCGTACTCAGCATACTCAAAAACCCCTTATACGATATCCAACATAAAATTTTACAACGGTGGCGTGGCGGCCATGTTGGATTGCAAAGTTAACCCGAAATTCGTACTCACCATACCAAAAAACCCCTTATACGATATCCAACATGAAATTTTACTACAGTTGCGCGGCGGCCATATTGGAGTGCAAAATTAACCCGAAATTCGTACTCAGCATACCCAAAAACCCCTTATACGATATCCAACATGAAATTTTACAATGGCGGCGCGGCAGCCATATTGGATTACAAAATTAACCGAAAATTCGTACTCAGCATACCCAAAAACCCCTTATATGATATCCAACATTAAATTTTACAATGGCGGCGCGGCAGCCACATTGGATTGCAAAATTAATCCGAAATTCGTACTCAGCATACCCAAAAACCCCTTATACGATATCCAACATGAAATTTTACAACGGTGGCGTGGCGGCCATATTGGGTTGCAAATTTAACCCGAAATTCGTACTCAGCATACCCAAAAACCCCTTATACGATATCCAACAAAAAATTTTACAACGGTGGCGTGGCGGCCATATTGGATTGCAAAATTAACCCGAAATTCGTACTCAGCACACCCAAAAACCCCTTATACGATATCCAACTTTAAATTTTACTACAGTGGCGCGGCGGCCATATTGGATTGCAAAATTAACCCAAAATTCGTACTCAGCATTCCAAAAAACCCCTTATACCATATCCAACATGAAAAGAACGGTCGCTGCACCGTTGTTTTCATGTGGCGCGTAAAATAAACTGACACTGCACACAATAAGACATGAATCGGCATGATCGACGTCACACGGCAGTAACACTGGAAAACGCGACTCAGTTAAATATAAACAAACAGTGGTGCATACTAAAATTCGTAAAATACATTTGATTCTTTCTATTTGTACCTATGTGTGCGTGAAAGGAATCGCTTTGGCGAGCGAAGAACAAAGGAGACGCCGACCGGCATCTAGGTACCTACCTACCTACGAGTAGAGTGCAACAAGCAAAATAACCTTTATCAATTCGGTTACGGTTACTGTATACAAAACGGTAACATGTTGTTTCTGTTAAGCTATTAATTCTGTTACATTATTATTCGGTGTATTCTGGTTACGGTTAACACATATTTGATTGGGTTAATAACAGATATATTTCTGTTATTAACCCAAACCGAAAGAACACTGGTGACAGCAGCGGTAAGACCGGCTGCTATGACAATTGGTTTAGCGACGATAAGTCACAGATTTCATCCCGGCAATTAAACTACAGTCTACAGCCAGTAATCTACTCCCAATATAGCGGAATTCTTCACAGAAATGACTTACGCCCCACGTCCCATTTGTTTTGATAATGAAAGAGCCAGCAGGCGTTTTGCTTTCAATAACAGTGCGCTGCGCTGTAATGGGCCAAATTGCCGTAATTATTCTGTCTGGTACACAGATAAATAACCATACGAGCTACTTAATTGCATACAACGATCTCTTTTAATTCTATATTAAGATGAAGTAGTCACATTATTTACACTTATGCTGTACGTAAAACTTTCAGGAAGTAGACAGGCATATTCTATACAAATCGACTCCAAAAAGATCTCACACTTGCATTGCAGACCAGGCATAAAGGTGCTTTTTAATTTTTATTTAGCGTTTGTTCACGAGCGCAAAGCCGCGTCAAATAAACTGGTATACATTCGTTTCAACCTTATTAATTCAAGGCATCAGGATTTTTAAACTAAGTCATTAAAAGTGAATGGCAGTCGAAACGCGTGCTGGTTGATAGTAAAAGTTATGAGGATGGGATAATTACTTATGCTGTAGTATCGTAGAACTAAAGACGTCGGACTAGTTATGGTTACGGGTTCGACCAGGCTATTACAAAATAATGCGCTAAGATCTTGATTAAAATTGAAAAATAATCGATCGTTTTTTCACACGCAGCTCTACCCATGGCATGTGGTAATGGCCAGTAAGGGTAGGGTTTGAGCACCATTTGCGTTATTTTAGAACCCATTTATAAATTTCTTTTCCTATGTGGGTGAGAAGTTCTAGCGATAAAACTCGATAAATAAATTGGTCACTTCATCCACCAACTTATCTTGTGCCTGTGCGCAAAAAAACACTTCTAGGCATTATGGCAATTGTCTAGATTTCATATTGAACCAGACGGATCGCAGACAGTTACAAATAGTTCCACAATCGAGCTCAATCGATACAATACAAGTATTGCAGTTTGCAGTGCTGTGCACTTGTAAACTAGGGCATATTTGCTAATAATGTATAGTGATACCAATTGTACCACTGCAGTATTGCAAGTCGATGATAGAATTTAATCCCAAGACAGGCAACATCTATGAAGGACGTAATAAGGGCCTTCAAGAAAATTGGTCAGCAAGTGAGAAAAAAAATTAACTCAGCCGCTGAACTTGAGCAACTGCTTGGCACAGACGCAGCGGCTTGGAGACAGAAGGACGGCTGTTGCCACTACCATAAATTTGATGCAACGGGCTCTAGAGTGGAGGCTTCAGTAGTATTTCCGACACAAGGAACTGTTTTTGTATGATTCTGTAACTATTGAGACCAAATTTTGGCAGGTAATCAAGTGAATGGAGCCATTCACGCCTTTATAAGCAGTCAGGATGTGTCTAAAAAGGCAAGTACACAGAGGAGTGCTTGTTACACTTATGCATGGCAGTGAAGGTTGGGTGTGGCAGAAGAAACATGAAAGTAAAATTAATGCAGTGGAAATGAGAAGTTTGCGAAGTATAGCTGGAGGCGTGACATTGATGGATAAAGAAAGAAATTCTGTGATTAGGGAACATTGCGGCATGACAGAAGATGCAGTGACTAAGATAGAGAAAGGGATGCTGAGATGGTTCGGACATGTCGAGAGAATGAATGAAAACAGACTGACAAAAGAGATATACCTATAAGGCGAGAGTGAATGAGCAATCTGGTAGGGGTCGACCGCGTCGCATTATGTCGACCAAATTGGAAACATTTTGAAAAAAAACCAGGTCAAGAGTACCCTTAATCGGAGAGCATGTATGAAAACACTTATAAAAGTAGAAGAAGCGAAAGTGATTATGTCAGAATCGTAGCAAGGGGAAAGCCATAGTGTCTGCCTAACCCGAAGGGAAACAGGCGTGATGTTATGTATGTATGTATGATACCAAATCAGTACTTCCTAGCCACCGGTAAGTGCGAATATTTATTAGCCGGGAAAAAATGATAAGCGATAGATATTTAGTTCCGATGAATTGAGTGCCAACGGAAACTACAAGGTCTCCGGCCTTCAAGCAATAAAAACCGAAATCCTGCAGCTGGCTGATAACAAAATAATTTTGTAATCAAACTGCCGTTTTATGTATCTGATCTCAGCAGTTACATACATAACCTTGATTGGTATTACAACATACCTACCTTACCTACACGTGCTGAATATCGCCGCAGGGGCAGGTAATACTGCAAAATTTCCGGAGAACCCTTCTGTTTTATGCTCCTACTAAATACTCCTACAGGCAAGACGGGTTTTGCCAATTGCATCAAATCTTTGATTTATTGTAAAAAGATTCATCAAACCTGATTACGAGTTACGATAAAACCAAATATAGAAACCGGTTGATTAGTTTAAAACCGTCTACACCAATAATATCTATGACTCACAATGATGGCTTGTGCCTCGCAAACGCTGAACCTTTTGTCTCAAGTATGGGTCATTGGCATATAGGAGCGGCTTATTTTGTCGCAGTAATTTTGACATATGTATTGCATGCACGTATTAAAGGCAAAAAAAATGATAAAAGCAATTGCTGACTTGATTACTGCACTTTGCACAATGTAGGTAGTTCATATGAATAGGCTGCAGTTACGCAACGGAGCTATGTTAGTATTTTTCGTTGCATTATCCACGTTCCAGTTACCTACGTCCAGTTCTAGTGAATGTTTAGATTGTTACGTTCAAGTACTAGGCGCGTGTGTTTTTGATGATAGAATCAAATAGACAAAGAAGATTTTATTGACTGACATCACAAAACAACATTTTTCATTGTCAGACAAAAGGAAAATAAATTTTCTAAACTTTCTCAATCAATCAATGCAATTGCACAGCCTAATGCAGTCCACTGCTGGACTTGGGCTTCCTCTTTACACCATTTACCTTTCTTCTCCTACTTCGGCCATTCCTTCGAGTGTTGCACCACCAGAGCTGACAGACGAAACTTGGCAACAATGTCGAAAAATAAGTCATAACTGCTCATCCTATCGAAATCCAGGTTCAAGTGTTGAATGCTTAGATCAAGTATGAATGGAATCGGGATTTTACGCTGAATATCCTACCACAAATTAGTTTTCCATATGTACTATCTCTAAATTGTGATCCTACTATATTAACTGTTAACTACTCTACCGCATTTAGTGTGCGGAATATACCCACCAATGTACTGTAATTCGCAAATAACAAGCTAGTCTGTTACATCTGACGTGACGTTATCTCGGAGAATCAGAGCCCTAATTTGTATTTTACTGCTTGACTGGAATACTGAACAGATGATATACAAGACTATAAATAACCACGTGATATAGATAGCTTATTGTATCTATTGGCATTGAAGGTACGATTGGGTGTACTGGAACCCAATCATAGCTGCTCCTAGTAGTCGGCTAAAGCGAATCCCACTTTCTGGATGGAAGCTGAGATCAAGAAGAGGTGACTAAGGTCAAATACCTTGATTCAAAAAAATAAAATGATTCAAAAGGCATAAAACACGATTCGCTTTTCCTCATTCCTCTTTTTATATCCATTCAAAATTTTGCACAAGCAGCAAAATTTGATGGATAACAGATGAGGCTCTAAGTCAGTGGTTCCCAACCAGTGGTCCGCGGACCACCAGTGGTCCGCAGGAGCAAAAATATGGTCCCTGAAGGATTTTAAATTTATCGGGTGGTGAGCCGTTAGTCGCCGTGCAATGAGCGAGAAGAGCGCGAGTAGTGGGAGCGGTTGGTACGCCCATTGGCTCGGCAAGCAAAGACAACACAAAGTCTGCGATTTGCCCACGATTGAATGTGTTTCCAGGCCGAACGTGGATCCTGGCTCAAGACCAGTTTCCTAAAGTCTAAAGTGTGGGAAACTGGTTCTGATCCGAAAGGCCGGGCGGACGGTGGACACGCCATCGGGGTACCGACCGATGGTGTTCCTCGTCGAGGTTTGCAAGCTTGAGCGTATCATTACAGAGCGACACCATTTTCGAAGTTAAGTCTTAAAACAGAGGGGGCAACAGCTGCGCTCTCGCGGTTGGTACCCAACATAAGAGTACCCAACGCTCCCTGCAAGATACCTTCGGGGTCGTGCGGAGTATGGCACTATACGGGACCGCCGTATGGGCGGAGGCCCTGACGAGTGGCAACGTGGCTAGACTGCATAGCCCGCTAAAGGCGATGGCCGTCAGGAGAGGGTACCGCACGATATCCGTTGAGGCGGCATGTTCCTAGCCAAGACCCCTCCATGGGACCTGGAAAACAGGGCTCTTGCGTCGTATCAATGGTGCATGAAGGCGCTGGATCGGGACCACAGGCCTGTGCCCAAAGAAATAGAGCCATAGTGCTCCCTGTTTCGCCAGAAGCTCATGGAGACATGGAAGGTACGACTTGAGCTACCAAAGTGAGGACTCACCACTAATTCGGCGCCATGGTAGCCTTACCTACCGAGTGTCACAGATGTTTATCGGGCACGGGTGCTTCGTTAAGTATCTACAGCGGGGACAGGGCACTACATGGGCATTGCAGCGACAAGACCTCGTTACGGGCCTGGGCGTGAATATTCTCACGCTGGACACCATGTTAAGGGCTCTGGTCTCCAACGGGAGAAAGTGTGACGTAACTGTGTCTATCTGCGAGCAAGTCATGCTCGCAAAGAATGCAGCGGGAGAGAAATCTCCATTCCAAGTTCCGTAGTCGGTGGCACGGTCGTCCACCATGACCGAGAGTCTGAGAGCGGCGAGTTGGCTGCTCACCGCTCTTTCACAGAAGCCTAGACGGTGGCGTGTCTCTTCACCCCTCGAAGAAGTGGAATAGTACCCCCCCCCCCCCCCCCCTTCCTAATCCTTTTAGCACGAACGCTGGTGAAGTTAATGAAGGAATCCAGGAAGAACACAAAAAATTCACTTGAGTGGTTTGGTGTTTAAAAGCAATTTCTTATACGAAACTCCAGGTTAGCAGATCTCGTGAAGAAGATGCAAGCCAGAAATCACATTAATAGATACAAAAATACGAAAGTTTCCTGTTTATGCAATTTCCTACTGCGTTTTTTTAAGTTTCAGATTGATTATCACAGTTTGTTTAAATTATGCCTTTATAGTGGTCCCTGTTAACAAGAAAAATATAAAAGTGGTCCCTGACCACGAAAAGGTTGGGAACCCCTGCTCTAAGTAAACGGTCTCTTCGATGTTGGGTTTGAAATGCTGGTCGCTTTAACAAGGACTTTTCTTTTATTGGCTGAAATGTTTCCCTTTTAAAATACCGATGGACTTGAAACAAGTCGAGCCAATAAAATGTAAGTTGATTTGTTGCAATGTTCTAGGCATGTTCTCAGTATGTTATAATTGCAAAAATCTCGTTATCTATGTGTTTATGTGTATTGGTTATCATATTTTAACATGTTATACTGTAACAGTTGCAACATAGTGCAATATTATTATCTGTCGTGGCCGGACACTTTTCCTTGATTGCTAGTGGTTAAATCGAAAACATTACATTTCCAGTTTGCAAATAATATCGTGTTTGTGACTCTGACGTGTTTGGTTAAGGAAGTTTCGTGTTTTTGTCTAAATGTATTGATTCTGCAACCGTTCACCGACAGTCGATTCTCCATTGGACTGATCACCGGCAGAACGTTTCGTTTTTGAAAATTTCACCAACAGAACGATTCCCCTATGGACGGTTCATCGACAGAACGGTTCGCATTTGTGTGTTTAGACGACAGGCGTTTTCCACTATGATCTATTCATCGAAAGAACTTTTCGCCTATGGACGTTTCGAAAACAGAAATAGGGCCAAATGAGTGATTCGACGACGAGACTTTTGAATTATGCCTTATTAATCGAGAAGTAAGCCCGCCTATGTTGTACCAATTGTTAATTGTTTTGTGGCTTTTGATAAATTATAAGTTTTTAACTAAATGAATATCAGTATTTACTTTTTACCTAGATTTTTTTTATTAAGTTATTGCAAATATTTGTAAAAAAATAAAAAAACAATACAATATTTTGAAGAGTGTTATTTATGTATTACTTACAACATAATCAATCGAAAGGTGCTGTAGGTAATCAATAACTTAATAAAAAAAATCTAGGTAAAAAGTAAATACTGATATTCATTTAGTTAAAAACTTATAATTTATCAAAAGCCACAAAACAATTAACAATTGGTACAACATAGGCGGGCTTACTTCTCGATTAATAAGGCATAATTCAAAAGTCTCGTCGTCGAATCACTCATTTGGCCCTATTTCTGTTTTCGAAACGTCCATAGGCGAAAAGTTCTTTCGATGAATAGATCATAGTGGAAAACGCCTGTCGTCTAAACACACAAATGCGAACCGTTCTGTCGATGAACCGTCCATAGGGGAATCGTTCTGTTGGTGAAATTTTCAAAAACGAAACGTTCTGCCGGTGATCAGTCCAATGGAGAATCGACTGTCGGTGAACGGTTGCAGAATCAAATGTATTTGAGTGAAAGGCTTTCTGTATTGTATTAGTGAAATAAGCAAAGACTGACCTAGTTGTTTGAATTCAATTATCTAGTTTTATTACGATCACGCTACCGTGACCGTGAAAAAGTGATGTCCTAATTTCAATTTCAAATCCAAGTTCTCTTACGTACGAACAGCGTCATCTTCAAGTCTGAATGTGATTTTGAAATATGTCCCGCGTTAGAATTTCAAAGTCCGGGTAGGTTATTCTTACCGTTTAATCTTTTAAACTTAGCGTGGTATTTCGGCACTTTCTTGGTGACTATCCTCTTGGTGACTTCTGGTAATTAGCCTATTATTTAGTACTTTTGAAGCTGCGACGTTAGGCTCTACTGCAGCGTGCCAATAGCCACAGAGTTATTGTAATAGAGCTCAAACACAAACAATCAGCAATTTAGTCCCGTAGGAGAAGTCTATAAATAAGGACTACCAGGTGACCCACTCATCTATCAACGCCCAGCGGAAGCCCCTCACACCTAAAACTTGACATCCTTAGGATCTTCGCTTTTGCCTTTTATAAGGGTACTTCCATTATAAAAGGCGCCCAATACACAGGCTTTTTTCTAATCCAACCCTAAGGGACGAAATGGGATAGCCGAATTTCCCGCGATCTCGGGACGCCCACTTCTAAGTACCCATAGAATTATAACGCAAGTCTATGTAGGTATGTACCTATTTTATTTATTATTATTTTCTTGTGGGGGACGCCGGCTATGCCGAGCGGACGATCCGACCGCCTCACAGTGTACTGCCTAGAACAAGCTAGCTGGACAATATTATTTATCAATGTTTTTAATTTTGAAAGTGTTTGTTATTTATGTTTATACACATCTAAGTTGTTTTCAGTGTATAGTTTTAGCGAGAAAAAATAAAAACAAAAAAATGAAATCCATAATATATTTCTTAACCTACACAAAAACATAACAGGATAAAATAGAATAAGAGGAAACAATAAGTTACACAAAAGGAAACAATAACTTAACCTACTCATCATCACTCCTTCTTCTGTGTAGTCTATATGACATACAACACTTAACGTATGGACCGCATTTCTCTTTAAATTACTTGTTGCCTCTAAAATTTAATCTAAAACCTCAGGAGGAGCAGAACCGTCTTTTTTTTGGGAATCTCCTTCATTTCTTTAGTCGCCTTTAGGGAATCTTTGATTTTTTCTGGACTCTCACTGACCTGCCCGATCAGACTGGCCATAGTTCTTTTTCCTGAAAGTAACAGAAGTTAAATTTAGAGGTATTATTAAGAAAGATCTACACATATAAGTATATGTATATGTAATACATATACAATATTATATTTATATAGGTATGTACCAGATAGTCGGTAAGATATCTCGGCAGCAGCGATCAGTTCTTCAGAAAGTCGGGATTGAATAAGACCATCGACACTTCGACGTTTAGTCTTGGAAGCGGCATCTTGCAAATCTACTTTCGGTCTTCCAGGGCCAGCCATGGGTTGTTGAGATGATGTAGACGGCTCTGCAGTGTTTTACAACGTACGAAACGTTATATTCCCTTCTAGCCACGACTTATTCAAAGACAGAAAACTATCCCGAATTATACGAGAATTTTCCCATTTCTCCGATAATTTCGCAGAAAATCTCGAAATAACTGCCTTGATGTCCTTGAACGATTGCTCCGATATGCTGCCCAGATCATGTTTCATCGCAATAAAATTAAAAAGCGCAGCATTTCTGCCATCACTGGAAGTTTTCACCCATTCTTTAAAAAGCTCCATTTTCGATAAAGTAAAACGGCCTCCAACAAAAAAAATAATAAAAAATAAAAGAGCAAATTCGAGCAAAAAAAAGTTCATGCATTTAAAACTAAAATGCTAAATTTCTCGTTTAATAAAAAAAACAGCCCGGGGAAATGAGGGGATTTTTACTTATGGTCTTGTAAATTACAAATTTTAAATTTTTTGGTTATTTATTTTAAATCTAACGTTTTTTTACTGGTTACGCGTTAAACAACATTGAATATAGTAATATAAAAAAAAACTACTTACCCTTGGTTATTGAATCCATCACCAATTCACAACTTAACAACAAACGAGAGCACCTCAAATGTTTTCGTATTAGGTGCTTAAACGCAACTAATTTTATGCATTTTAATCGAGTATCTTAAATACTTACCCTCATTACTAATGTTTTAACACATTTCATAGAAAACATTACCCATATTTATGATTAGCAACTTATACTCTAACTACCCTCAGTAACAGTTTCCAGAATAGTTAATGTTGTTTTTGTCCAGCTAGCTTGTTCTAGGTCTAGGCAGTACACTGTGCGCCTGTTCACCTGCCCATTTCGTCCATTTCCCCAGCCACCTCTCTGGGATTGGATTTTGTATCCCAGCAGTCGTCACGGCGCGCCCTGTCAAATCTTCTTGTTTCTTACAGAATCGGACTATCTGATCCACCTGATCCTTATCTGATAGTCTAGACTTCAGATCCTCTTGATTTAGCGTATCCGTGCCCATAGTCTCCCATCTGCTTAGTGAGTACGTAGGATACTCCCTTGGTAGTTGTTTGTATTACACAATTCGCAAATGTCGTTCATTGATTCACAAATCATTGTGATCACAGTCGCACGAGGTGCGTAGACTTGAGGATATAAGGTCAAGATGGCTGAATTGGGGAACGGCGCAATTCTTTCTGTCATTATTAACATTATTACTTCGTTCATACTTAAACTGCCCATTTATTTTTGATCTCAAAACGGGACATACGTTTTAATACCCCAGTTAGCAGGTTAACAATTAAAATAAACATAATTTCATTATATAGAAACAACAGGCCAAGTGCGAGTCGACGGAAGGATTTGCGCACAAAGGATTCCGTACCAAAAACGGCAAAAAAAAAACTGTTGGCAAAAAAGTCCCCCCCCCCCCCTGTCCCCTTTACCGCCCCCTTTTATAGCACTAAGGTGACAAGCAAAGTGTGAGGACAAACACAATGTCTATGGCGAGCGGTGCGATAATAGAAAGTAGCCGTGGGCATCATATTAAACAATTCTTCAGAGCACAAACCATTGTACAGGCGGTAGACCACGCACATAGTCTGTTTCTCCTGTCGCGAAGAGGTTCCACACCGCCTACAAGCATGGGATCCTTGACAACTCTCTCATGGCTTGCTTTTGCACCGAGTCGACCGGTCAAAACTGATATTCAGGTGCCCCCGTCCAAGGGTGACAGCAGTACTCCTGGTGTGGCCGCACTTGCGACTTACAGAGTAGCCGTGTTTGCGCCGCAGTAAAATAGAGCTGTTGAGCACACCGAACTTCCTGGACGCCAGCCTGGCCATGCTCTCCAAATGACTTCGGAACTTAACGTCACTGGAGATGTCAACACCTAAGATACCTATACTGTCAGAGATGGGAAGAGATTTGCCTTGAAATTGTGGCGCTACAGTAAATCGTTTTTTTTTTGCGGTGAATACTCAAACTTGTGTCTTGGCAGGGTTGAATTGCCAGTCGGTCTCTTTCGGTAAACAAGATTTTGTTTACCGAAATCGGACACTCTGGTGAGAGTACTCTCTACACTCGAGAGCAATGAATCCGGGTCACTTAAAGAATCCTAAAAATCTCGGAAACTAAAAATGCTAGGTTAATGCAATAAATTGTATTTAATAGACAATGTAATACTCCTTAAATGAAGGTATTAAAACTTCTTAGTTATTGTAAAGTTATATCATAAAAAAATCAAATTTGAAAAAGGGCCACTTTCGAAGATGGAACTACGAAATTACAGCATTTGGTGTTGCTTTTGTTTGTAATCTGTCATTTATGTGGGTACATAAACCATGTTGATAGTGCTCTATATTCATTAATCAAGCTGAAATTATGTCGCTTACGCCTGAAGAATGCACCAGAATACTTACAATGCTGGAAACCGGCCGGAGTCAGCGCGATACAGCCAGGACTGTCGGTGTGTCGCTGTCAACAGTACAAAGAGTTCTCCGACGTTACGAAGAAACTGGTTCTAACCTACGCAGACCAGGAACGGGCAGAACCAGGTGTACCACAGCACGATAAGACCGATACTTGGTGAACACCATGCTTCGAAATCGCTTTCTCACAGGAACTGAACTCACCAATCAGTTTCGACGCCTCGGAGGAAGTAACCCAAGTGCATGGACAGTAAGACGTCGGCTTGCTGAATCTAACTTAAAACCCCTTAGACCTGCAAACGGCCCTAAACTGGAGCGTGGGCATCGTATTTCGAGACTAAGGTATGCCCAGAGCCACGTAAATTGGAGTATTGAAGATTGGTCAAAAGTTATGTTCTCCGACGAATCAAAATTTATGCTCTACAAGCACGATGGAAGACACAGAGTGTATCGAAGACCAGGGGAAAGATTCAAGCAAGCATGCATCGAAGAAAAAGTAGCCTACGGTGGTGGGTCTGTACTTGTGTGGGCCGGAATTTCTTCTGAAAGTCGCACAGAGCTGGTGATCATAGAAAACGGCTCTTTAACTAGCGTAAGATATGTGGAAGAAATCCTCAATGATCACGTTGGTCCATTTATGGTCAATTTAGGTGAGGATGCTATATTTATGCATGACAATGCCCGACCTCATACAGGTAGGATTGTGAATGACTACCTTCAAGAGATGAACATTACTCGTATGGAGTGGCCAGCGCGCAGCCCGGATATCAACCCGATCGAGCATGCTTGGGACGACGAGCTAGGCAGATGCGTAAAACAACGAAACCCTCCCCCAATCACGCTTCGTGAGCTCAAAATTGCTCTCACAGAGGAATGGGAGAATATTCCCCAAAATCGTATAAGGAACTTGGTGTACAGCATGCCAAACCGCGTAAACGCAGTAATGGAAGCACGAGGAGGCAATACGAAGTATTAAAATTCAAGAAAATCGTAATAAAGTTCAAAAATTTCATGTTTCCTATTTTTGTTTTAAGGAGAGATCAGCAGTTTTTTCTTTATGTAATTTTGTGTTAATAAAATGTATGGTGACTCATATTTTTTTTACTTTCATTTAAGGAGTATTACATTGTCTATTAAATACAATTTATTGCATTAACCTATCATTTTTAGTTTCCGAGATTTTTAACATTCTTTAAGTGACCCGGATTCATTGCTCTCGAGTGTATTTCAGACACAAGGTTTTTCGTACTGCCGGTCACTCAGCAGGTCGTGTTCCTCAAGGTACCGAGCTGTGTATTGCTGACACGCTCCATCACCTTTCATTTTAAGGGACTACTATAAGCCTGTAATTGGCCGGGTCGGTCTTGTCAACCTTCTTGGGCACAGAATGCACGTGCGTTTTTTTTTCTTTCGATCCTCCACGACGTATTTTCCTATATCTCCTTTTAGTCTGATTTTAGTACCTTTGTTTTTGATATTATCAAATCAGCAGTCCACTCCTGGCCGTAGGCTTCTCCCAATCTACGCCACAATACACGGTGCTGCGCATCCCGCATTCAGTCCCAGCCAGCGACCTTTTCTAGATCGTCGGCACATCTGGCGGAGGGGTCGTCCGTCGTCCTACCCCACGTTTACCAAGCTGCGAGCTCAAGAACTCGTTTCCTCGTTCGGCCATCGGTTATTCTACATAATGTAGCTAAGCCCACTACCACTTCAAAACGCAGACTCTGCAAACTATGTCGACCACTTTGGTTCTCTGATGGAGACGGTTGCTCGCTGCGCAACTTTAAGGGTATGGACTAGCTAGCCCCACTGTAAGTTTTCACAGCACGGCACCATAGGTAATAATTGGTCGTTTGCTCAATAAATGGTTACTTTGCTTGTATGTTGACATTAAATGAACACTTGAGTTACGGCATTCGTAAAATTCCAAAGAAAAAAAACTTCCATTTTGTTATCAGTTTACCTCTAAACTACTTCTCGAATTTTACACAAAAACAAAACCATAGTGTAGGTAGTGAAAACACGGACTGACTCTAAATTCCCCGACCACTGATGTCCCAAAAGCAACGAAATTTTTTAAAAAATCGCAATGTTTCGGAAAACGGGACAATTTAGCGTCCCGAAGCTGTGTTTGGGGACAACGGTACAAGGGAGCGAGAAACGGGACAGTCCCGTTGAAAACGGGACGTATGGTCAGCTTATTCATACTACACAATGTACATTTCAACTTGACAAGACACAACACATGGACCGACCGACCGACCTACCTGAAAAAGGTCGCAGGGAGGATGCGGAAGGCGCTGGACCGTGTGTTGTGGCAATTTGGGAGAGAACTACGTCCAGGAGTGGACTGCTATAGGCTGATTTGATTGGAACACAAGTCTTCATAACACCAGCGACCAATGTGTAATCTAGTAGGTACCTATGCCTATGCTTAATAGCATTTTGGGGCTAGCTAGACCATATCTTGAAAGTGACCTTCAAGAGCTGTACATTATAATTTGTTCCTTTAAAGTTTGGAGCGTGTAAATTTTAAAAAGTCTTTGCATATGAAGGAAATGATAATTGGCTCCTCTCTCCAATGTGGCCGTGCACGACAGAGTTATTATATTTTACTTTAACCAGATTTGTGACATCTTGAAATTTTACATAATGGTGTGCAATCAGTGATTAAGAATAAATAGGTACCATGTAAACTTACTTATTGCTTCCTTTATTGCTCATAGAGTAATGAATACAAACAAATACATACATTCTCCAAACAACTAGCTAGCATTTATTAGGCTGCCTCCCACAAACAAATTCGAATTTAATAGCCTTCAATTGACAAAAATCAATAGTGTCATTTTGTACGCTCAATACTAATGGAAGAATAGCCAGCAAAGCCGTACAAAGAACGAATGATATGTGTATGTCACAGATATTATGTATATTCCTTCAGATGACAAATCGCCTAGTGTTGCGATCCTATGGATAGATGTACCCCTTAAATTGTCGGGAATGTAAACATGAATTACATACATGGGTTTCCTTTCGAATGCCACCTTTTTAAACGACCTACAATAGTAATCCAGTGAAATTCACTGACTGTGAAATAACTCGTTGACTGAAATCGGCGATGTTTCATAAACATTGTTTCAGCCATTGTGCATTGAGGTCGGTTTTAGTAACCCTTGAAAATTATTATTTATATTTTTGGTACTAATAAATTCGATCGCATTCACTTGGACAGCTTAAGGCGATGTCTGCCCTTGATATTTGAGATTGAGAACTGCGAGTCTTGGCGTAGGTATATGAACTGTTGCACCCAAACACATCTACTTACTTTACCCTTATCAGTTTTAAATATTTTCTCACACAGTTTCATCCCATATTTAGACTCTCAAGTAAATATTTTTGTGATTGTATTGACAAGTTCAATAATTGAACGTCGTTCTTCAGGTGAATTTGCGTCTTCCCGCACTTTCGCTTAAGCTACCTGCTCCTACGGCACAGCAAATCCATTATTCCATCTGCTCTATGAAAATTTGGTTTGTTTAGCCAAACACCTCCTTTAGACAACTTCAATAACAATGAAAACTCCGTGTCCCACACCAACCGCAAAACACCTTCTTTATTTTCTCGCATCTATTACATTTTAGTGCTGTCTTAATTTACACAAACGAACTCCAAAGACTTTTGTATGCTTGAAACATAGAGTCTGGTTTAGAGACCTATAGAACCGCATTACCACCACTTAAAAAACAAGTATTTGTATTATTACGTGTTGTGAACTACCTGAGTCACAATTTTATCCAAATCTAGTTGCCGTTTTTGTGTGTATAAGCTGAGCAGCCAACGTTCGTTTAAGACAGTCGTTATTTTCGGGGGAAAACATGATATATTTTTTGTGCCATGTCTCAAGACTGTCGGTCAAACTGCCGGAATATTCCGATCGTACCCGTGTATTGACTTGCAAACAATATGATCTCAAATACAAACCAAACCTGTAGTATGTTATACATTGTTGACGATTCCAGTTTTTGCACATCACAGTGTAGCAGCATACTTTTACCTCGAAAACAAGGAACCTGTTTTATAAGCAAATATCACGTTATGTAACACATTAACGACACCATTACCGGGGATGTGGTGGCAGTGTCAAGTGTCGGTAGTTCAGTTCGATTGAAGACAACATGTTTAACAACATGCATTGTTTGTGCGAGCCGCTGATGCAGAAGAAATTTCGATCCTTATCTCGGTGAGTTGCGTTTTAACTGCTTTTAATAGAGCTCTCAGACTATCTGATTCCGTAACTGCACAACCCAGGATTGTAAGAGGAAGGAAACACGTGCGCAGGTGCGCTGGCAGGTCGTTCCAGATTCATATGGTTCGACAGAGAAACGATCTTTTGAATCGTTCAGTTCTAGCGAAGATTCTCTCCACTGCGTGGGAGTGGCACCTTTGTCCAGCACGCGTTGTTCGGGACAACTGCTGGATCCTTCACACATGATCCTTCACCTCGAATTTCATGTAAATTCTTTTACAATCCCTTTGTGAAACAATTTAGTATTTACTTGAATTACGTACAATAATGTTATAAATATGTACACAATAGACGGATACTAGATAGATAATTACAAACAAATTAGTTCATGACAACATCAATAAACCAATAACCTATATGCGTTATCGACAGGGCAAGGAATTTGACACTCGCAGTAATGTCGGTGCATTGTATGCTGGCCTTGTGTTGAATTGATTCTGCATTATACTAATATGTAATGTATCATATTAACATTAATAATATTATGTATTTTACAAAAATGACAATGTTACACGTACAAATTTACACAAAGCATGAAATTTTATTCGATAAAGAGGTGAGATATATAACACACGACACGACTAGCAGAACTGCCGGTAGACACACGGAATAGATCCGCTTTATGCAAAGATGGTTCTGTTATTGACTATGATATTTAGCGACGAAGACATCTCAACTCAACAGTGGGCATGATACTCGTAATGCAATATACCCGTCTTTTTTATGTACAAAATCGTTGATTATCTGTCACAAAGAAAGACATTTTAAGGATGAATTTGATGTATATTTGAGGACACATTTTTCTTCTTGATTGATCTGTCTTTAGAAACACAACAGAACATGGCAACGGTTCTGTATTAGAATATTACACATCACAACATTCTCATATTCGAATCAATAAGTCTAATGTAATAACACTTTCTTTTGCTACTCCACGTCATATAATGGACAATATAAATAACACCGCAGGCGATTCGGGACTAAATGGTGCTTCATTTAGTCCAATAATTTTTTACAATAACGACCGAAGGTAGTCTGGAAACTTCTAGCATTTCTCCACACATTTGAATGTCAATCTAATAAAGATTATAAAGTAGATCTTGAGCCTATGATTGCATAAGAAGGCTAACTATATAATGAAGATGATGCAATACGTCTTTGATTTGCATGTCGAGGAAATCAGATCTGATTATGTTCCGTATAATCTTCTTAGGGAATGTTTCCACTAGAGAGTACTCTGTAAGGCAGTCCTGGCTTGAATGCCGCCATTTTGAGTCGGGAGAATGTGTGTAAGCTGGTATAAGAAATGAATTAGATGCCAGCCAAGGTCCACTTTTGATAGTCAGCTTTAATTTGGTTTTCTTTTTGTGCGAGTAGCATTGAAATTGAAAAGTGACGACTAGCACATTTAATTTATTTATTTATCAAGTCATGATGTGTCAGCTTGTATTCAAGATTTGATTGAGACCGACTCTCTTTTGTAAAGCTTTTTGTTTACCACCAAATCCATACCGATTCCAAGATCGAAGACGCAAAGATGCCAGTCTTCGATCTTCTTTATCTTTCTTTACAATGCCACTGCAAATTACAAAACATCCAAGCGAACAGACAGCTAAATTCGTTGACTACACTTAAGGTGGGAACAAATTATCGGACTCGTCCGTAAGCCGTGGCTGACGGACGCGGCTTAATAATGTGTACGATTGTTCATAAGGCGTCCGCGGCAGCAAAAATATCCAGCCGGCCAGATTCTATTCGGACGTCCGTGCGCTCGAGGACAGCACAAGGTCACGTCCGCTACTTATGACCGATAGTTTGCACAGTTTCGTTTATTTGTACTAGTCAGATACAAGCAGGCTTGCAAGTATCAGCCGCGGCTTACGGACGCGTCCGATAATTTGTTCCCACCTTTAGTCAATTCAGTTGTCAGTTCGCTTGGATCTTTTAAACTACTCAAAGGATTTTAATGTATTTTTCAACAATAGATAGTGAAGGTTGCTTCACTATATGTTATTAATACACATAAGCCTGTTGAGGCTTATGTGTATTAATAACATACATATTACGAGTATAGTACGGAAACTCCGCTATAATCAAAGATTTCTAATGTGATGTTAGAATTCCGCGAGTCAGCCCTTATAATTATAATCAAGGCTGTGATTTTATTACTATACTAGCTGACCCTCGCAACTTCGTTTACGTCACATAATGTGCACGAAAAGAGAGGTAATTGTTCATCAGACTCGTCAAGCACCGTGTGAAACGGCCCTGTTTGCTTAATCATAAAAGAGCTTAAAGATTAAGGCTATTCTAAAAAAAATCAGTTGTAAAACAAATCAGTTGTAAAATAATTCAGTCCGCGTCCGGCGCGAACTGAATTATTTTACAACAGCCTGTAATTAAGCTCTTTTATGATTAAGCCAACACGCCCGTTTAGATTTACCCTCTCATTCAAATAACCCTTGAATTCTAAGCTTGGCGAAAGTTGAGATGCCTCTAATTTCTGAACTACAAACCCCCCAATCTTGAAACTTGTGTCGAAAAATCCTTAAAGTACTCCCTTTCCAATACTAAAAAAAAAACTTTTGAATTCGCATCACGCGTTGAGAAATAACAACTGAAAAACCATTTTATCTTTCATCCCCTCTCCCGCAGGAACCGCACAAAACTTCGGGATCAAAAGTATCCTCGAACCTTCCTCGGATTATAAGCTCAGAATGTACTAAGATTCATTCAATTCGGTTCAGTAGTTTCAGCGTGATACTTATTCGGGATACAGACAGACAGACATGAAAAGTTTAAATTACATTTTCGGCTTCAGTATCGATTAGAGAACGCCCTCCAATTAAAATTTTCAAAATATCTTCCATGTACAGACTCTCGACCCTCTACAGTTTTATTATATGTATAGATATAGATTGTGTTTCTATTTACATAAAACAATCTGCCGACTGCAATACCGATTATGTCTTTATTGGAAATACGCACTTATCATTCTGAGGTCACTCACAACAGAATCGGTTCTAATCTCCTATCATCAACGAGCGTGACCCAATATGTAACGGCGCAATTCATGTGTCAATGTTTATTGTTGAACTTTATCTAATTAAACCTCATTCGCGCGTGTAACGGTTCTACTTCTAATGTCTAGTTCGTACAAAGCTGTCCTGTTGTATACACTGCCTTTGTAAACTTTAAATTTTCTCGTTGTGAATATCTAAGTGACTATTAGTTCTTAAATAAAAGCTGTAAAGCGCCGTGTTTCTTGTCGCGTGTCAATGTTCTCTACTGCACCAAGATGTCAGAAGTGCAACACGGTGGTGTGGGCAGTTTTCGCTACTGCTTCTATTACTGTGCCGGATTTGAGGTGTACGATCTGGAAACTGAGGAGTCTTTAGCGAATGATGCTAGGTGAATATTTTCATATCTTTTGTTATTACTAGGGATTACGAAGATCGGCCAAGGAAAGAGAAAGATGAGGAGGATGAGGGGAATCTTGTTAAAATTATGGTCTGTAGTGTGGCCAGTTCCTGGATAAGCGACTGCTTATGCCAGAGAAGAGTTGGTGACTTGTTTACAGACAGGCGAAAACATTCCTAAATGTAACAATACTGTTCTGCAAACTCATTGTCGCATTGACATCATCTTGAAATGGTTTGTTGAATAGATCGCGTCACCGAAGAATTTCCTGTACAATGCATGTACTGTGGTTTGGGCTCTAAGGAATTGTTTGATACGATACCCACGGCTTCCTTTTTTTATCATCGTACCGTCGGCCACAGACAGGGTGTTCATCATCACACGTTGCGTCCGGAGCGTTCGAGCACGGTTAGATCCGATAGAGGCTTTCTTCCGCGCTCGCTTAGAATGTGGAATGATCTCCCTGCCTCGGTTTTCCCAAACGCCTACAAAACTTTAAAAGGGGTCTTGGAAAGGTTTTAGAGGGTCGGCAGCGCGAGTGTAGTGCCTCTGGCGTTGCAAACGTCCATAGGCCACGGTGATCACCGGTACAACTGGTGGGCCGTATGTTTGTCAGATGGTATAAAAAAATTGTACAGTGTTACGAATTCCTACATTGATGTACGTGAAATCGCGAATCGGTCTGGGGGTGGATCAGGGTTGCCAGATACAGGCATTTCATTTCCGGGACAATTCGAGAGTTACGCATTAGGTCTGTAGGAAAATATACAAAAAGGAAATTATTTTTGTAAACCACTTGTAATATTTTACAAAACTTAAAACACATTATTGGCACCCCACTTCGCTTTTACTTATTCATTAAATAAAACTTTGGAAAAAAATAACTTAAGTATGTTACTTTACATTTGGTATGAAAACAACTTATCATCTATACTTCTATACTAATATTATAAAGAGGAAAGATTTGTTTTTTTGTTTGTTTGTTTGTTTGTTTGTTTGTATGTTTGTTTGTAACGAATAGGCTCCGAAACTTCTGGACCGATTTGAAAAATTATTTCACTGTTGGGAAGCTACACTCTTTGCGGTGAACATAGGCTATATTTTATTCCCGTATTCCCACGGGAACGGGAACTACGCGGGTGAAACCGCGTGACGTCCGCTAGTCACACATAAAAATAAATAAATGGTTTAAAAAACCCTAGAAAAATACGCTTTTATAATGCACGAAAAAACCCAAAAATAAATTATGGATCGTTCAAGTTGCCTCTATTTCTGGGCTGAAGTGTAAACTATGTGCTTTTAGTTATAATATTTGATTATAAAAGCGTGGGGCGCTGGAACAGGAAAGACTTTCCTGGCGGAAGCTGCATGATGTCTGGTCAGATTAAGGCTAAGATCACATTTATAAAAGCGTGTTTTTCTCGTGTTTTTAAACTATTAATTTACACTGTCCCGCTTTTATATATCTATTGTGACTTTTACTATTATTAATATCATTTTAAATTTCGGAAATGTATTAACGATGATAGGCTTTAATTGAAATACATAACATACTTACTTGAAAAGTAAAGTAGTTAATCACGCCTACGCATTTTCAACACCCACTTTTGCCAGTTTTTCGTGACGCCCGCGTAATAGGAGCAAACCTATTACCGTTACGAATCTCTATTAGATAATTCATTGGTAGGTCCTTAAAGTTTCGGCATTCCAAATATTTAGTACAATATGTAGTGATCACGTAATAGGAATACAAACGCATATATTCCCAAGCGGGTTTTTAACGGTAACCAAAGATATCTCGTTCTCGAACAAGAACTCTACATTTTGCCACTGTTAACGTATTCCCTTCATGTATCTACTTAATTGCCTGAAAGAAAAGGCGTTCCCTTTGGCAGCATAAACGTTATGCTCTTGTGCGACCTTATGCAGCTTTCGTCAGGATTTTTATTATATAAGGATTAGTATTAATAGGAATATGCTTACAAAAAAGTCTATCTTGTTCTAGCACCCCACGCTTTTATAATCAAATATTATAACTAAAAGCACATAGTTTACACTTCAGCCCAGAAATAGAGGCAACTTGAACGATCCATAATTTATTTTTGGGTTTTTTCGTGCATTATAAAAGCGTATTTTTCTAGGGTTTTTTAAACCATTTATTTATTTTATACTTTTTAGTCACAACATTTATACCTTAACTAGATGTGCCCTGCAGCTTCATCCGCGTAGAAGTCGTTATCGCATAAAATCATTACCCTACTTTCGCGCAGTCAGTTAAAAAATAACCTATGTCCTTCTCTTAAACTCAAACTATCTTCATAACAAATTTCATCAAAATCGGTTTAGTGGTTTAGGCATGAAAACGTAACAGACAGACAGACAGAGTTACTTTCGCATTTATAATATTAGTAGGGATTTCTGTATTACATGGTGTTTTGTCTGAGTTCGACTAATGTGAAAATATTTCATTATTACTCTAATACATATACATTTTCTGCAGGTACCTATGTCAATATTTACACAATATTTACACTCAATATTAACTTCAATATATAACAGGTTTGTTATAACCTTAAACCCTAATCGTGGTCTAAGCTCATTACACGACTTTTCTAACAAATCCAAACACAGCTATGATACGATGTTCAATCATGAAGTTACAGTTCATATCTTACGACTTCATCATCAGATCAGTTTGACAGCACCATATTATTGTATTGTTATCAGAACTACAAACATCTGCCAATTTTCATGACGCTACGATCCTTGGATCTTCCAAGGATCGTAGCGGCTTAAATTAGTTACCTGAGATTGCATTGCATAGTTTTACAAGTCAATTAAAAAAAGGTTTGTTATAACCTTGAAACCTAAGCCTGGTCAAAGTTCATTACAAGACTTTTCTGACGAATCCAAAAACAGATATAATACGATATTCCATCATGAAGTTCCAGTGCATATCTTCCGGCTCCATCATCAGATCAGTTCGACCGGACCATATTATTGTATTGTCATCAGAACTACATACAGCTGCCAATTTTCATGACGCTACGATCCTTAGGAAGCTTGTTAAATTAGCTACCTTAGATTCCACTTTTTCCATCGAAGTTTCAGTGCCTATCTTCCGGCTCCATCATCATATCAGTTTGACAGTACCATATTATTGTATTGTCGTCAGAACTACATACAGCTGCCAATTTTCATGACCCTACGGTCCTTGGAAGCTGGTTAAATTAGCTACCTTAGATTCCACTTGTTTTCTGTGCATATCTTCCGGCTCCATCATCATATCAGTTTGACAGTCCCATATTATTGTATTGTCATCAGAACTACATACATCTGCCAATTTTCATGACGCTACAATCCTTGGAAGATGGTTAAATTAGTATCCTTAGATTCCACTTTTTCCATCGAAGTTTCAGTGCCTATCTTTCGGCTCCATCATCATATCAGTTTGACTGTACCATATTATTGTATTGTCATCAGAACTACATACAACTGCCAATTTTCATGACCCAACGATCCTTGGAAGCTGGTTAAATTAGCTACCTTAGATTCCACTGGTTTTCTGGGCCTATCTTCCGGCTCCATCATCATATCAGTTTGACAGTACCATATTATTGTATTTTCATCAGAACTACATACATCTGCCAATTTTCGTGACGCTACAATCCTTGGAAGATGGTTAAATTAGTATCCTTAGATTCCATTACATTGTTAGTTACATACACGACGACCTAATAAAAGCTTTTTAATAACTAGCTGAGCCTTCAACTTCGTTAACGTCACATAATGTGTATGAAAGGAAAGGTATTTCTTCATCAGAGTCATCAAGCAGCGTCTGAAACTGCCCTGTTTGCTTAATCATAAAAGAGCTTAATGATTAAGTCTATTTTAAAACAATTCAGTCCACGCCTTCGGCGCTCTTTTATGATTAAACCAACACGCCAGTTTAGGTTCACTCACATTCAAAGAAACCCCTACAATTAATATTTTCAAAATATCTGATTCTTAAAAGTGTTATAACTCTTTTATTTCTAAACCGATTTACATAAAACAAAAGCTAAATGTTAACTGGAGCAAACCTCAACACAATAAAAAAAACCGCATTGCAATCGGTTGAGCGGTTACTGAGATTAGCGTGCACAACCGTACAGACAAACAGATATACAGACATACAGACATACAGACATACAGACATACAGACAAACAGACAAACAGACAAAAAATCTAAAAATCATTGTTTTGGGTTCTATTGCGTTCATAAAGCCCCCCTATAATATTTTTTCTTATTTATCTTCCATGTACAGACAGCGACCCGTTACGATTTTATTATTTGTATTGACTAGCTGAGCCCGCAACTTCGTTTACGTCACATAGGGTGTATGAAAGGAAAGGTATTTCTTCATCAGAGTCATCAAGCAGCGTCTGAAACTGCCCTGTTTGCTTAATCATAAAAGAGCTTAATGATTAAGTCTATTTTAAAACAATCTCGCAAATAATGTCGTATTCTGCAAAGCCCTGACGGAGAAAGATTGTAAAATATGGCAAAATCCAGTGACAAATACTTAAAAAGTGGTCGGTTTATCGTTTGATTTATATACTGAGCCAAAATAATTGTGATTTTAATATTCGCGTTTATTTAATAAGCAAAAGCGAAGTATTTAAAGTGGTTTTTATGTTTAATATTATAATCTGATGTTGATTTTCTACCAAAGTTAATTTTATTAAGCGACTGAATGACTCGAAAGCGAAGCGTGCGCGAGCGTGGTAGGCATTTGAAATCCGGGACTATAAAGTGTGATTCCTGGACACTGGACAAGACACGTAATTCCGGGACAATCCCGGATTTCCCGGCCATCTGGCAACCCTAGGGTGGATACGTGGGATAGATCCAAACCGTCAAACGATATGACCAATAGGTATGACATGTGTCAACATGGTCAACTAACGGAAGCATCTGTTGACAATGGTGGCTGAGTGACCTGGATTTATTTCAACACATTCACACGTGACTAAACGACCTATTGTTGTTTCGTTGTGTTTACTTTGGACAGTTATGTGCAGACACTATTGATCCATCAATATTTATCTAGTGACACAGTAGCGTTTTTAAATGGACGACATGTTTGCAATAGAGAGGCTTATGATACCATAAGCCACGTCACCGTTGGCTGTAGAAATAGCAACTTTTGTTGCCTCACTCTTGCTTCTAAAACCATTTAATTTTTTTAAGCAATCCATCCATACTGTAATTACTTAAGAAAACCAGAGCAAGGTGCTGACTGCACAATCTAAACATACACAAAAGAAGAACCCTTTTTCGTATTTCACCATACTTCTGTGGTGAGTGAATTGTGAATTGGTCATCATTTCAAACATTTCCTCAAAACATTTTACCGGTGGCTAAGAGACTTAAATGCTCAATGTTATCATCTGAATAACTTGCATTTATCCATGACCATTAAACCCCGGCCTAGTTCTTCTGCCCTTCTTAAGATGTAGTGCAGAATACATCACAGCGTGTGCTGCTGATTTTATAATGTACATCGATTCTCATATTCTCTACTATTTGCTAAGATAACCTCCATATTTCTTTATTACTTACGAAGGAGGCTTAGGGAAATCAGCAAAACAATTCGTAGCTCTTCGAAAAACTTTGAAATATGTAGCTATTGTAGGTCTTTACGTACCTTCTTAGAACTTTTGGACAAATATTTACTTGAAACTTGAAGTAATATTGAAATGAGAAAACTTTTGTTTTGAAGTGAGGTTTGTTTTGTTTGTATATCTTTACTTTAAGACAACTCGATCTTTTACCCAGCTGCTGGCAGCTTTAGAAGAAAATTTTGATTAGAATCTTTGTTGTAATAAATTTAAACAACTTTGCTGAAAGCAAGATATTATATTCTCTTTTTTTTAACTATAAAATTCCTTCATGGATGCCATGCTGGACTCTTACCGACTAAAAACATAGTGCCTTACCGCTGTCTATGGCCGGGAGGGAGCCCCGGGGAAGCCCTCGGAAGGATGTCCCAGGGGTTTACATAAATGCTCCAAGTTAATATTTTCTCTTACTCCTTGGGACTTGCAGTTCTATAAATGTCATATTCAAGTCATATAAGTAACCTTGCTTGTCTGCTTGTTCCAGTAATGGCGTGAATGTGGAAGGTTCAACGCACAGGCAGGTTGTGGATCTCATCAAGTCGGGAGGAGACTGTCTCACTCTTACCGTCATCTCTGTCACACAAAGGGTAAGATGTTTTTTTTTTGTTTTGTTGAACATTGTTGCACTTACTCAGGCGGGGTTTTACTTAGGTATATCATATAGGTAAATAATTATATATTCCTATATATATAATTATTTACGTATATGAATGGAAAGGAAATAGTGAAATAGTATACGTACTACACATTTACTATTTATAGATTGAAATAACAACAGACAGGTAGGTAAATATACAAATTAATTCTGTTAATGGTTTCGATACTTTCGATATACTACTGTTTCACCGTGTTGTGACTTTGTTAGTGATCAATGTAAACATTGATATTATTGATTCTTCAAAACCCCCAACTATCTATACATCTATACAAATAAATAGAATTGGAGTGTCTGTTTGTAATAATAAAATAACCGCTTTCTACTACATGCATAATAATGAATGTATATACGGTACACATACAAAAATATATATTTTTAAAATTTTTGTCTGTCTGTCTGTTTGTTCCGGCTAATCTCTGGAACGGCTGGACCGATTTGGACGGGATTTTCACTAGCAGATAGCTTATGTAATAAGGAGTAACTTAGGCTACTTTTTTTTTACATTCCACGCGGACGAAGTCTCAGGCACAGCTAGTATAGCATAAAGTTGAACCAGAAATCCACTTGGTGCAAGGTACCGCGAGATTAAAATATGAGCCTCTCAGTCTGCCCTCGCCCTTTTTTAGGGGTTCCGTACCCAAAGGGTATAAATCCTGTTTATACCCTTTGGGTACGGAACCCCTAAAAGAGGTCTGTTCGTCACAAGGCTGTATCTCAGGAACCGTGATAACTAGAGAGTAGAAATTTTCACAGATGTATTTCTGTTGCATAAGTACTTAAATTAAAAAAATAGAGGGGATTAAGGGCGGCTCCCGTAGGCCGTAGGTACAATAAACGTGTTTTATTCCCGTTTTTTGGCACGTAACACCTCTGTGCGCGAGTCCAACACGCACTTGGTCAGTTTTTCTTTTACGAACGAAAACGAGCGATGCCCCCAATAGGCCTTCGTGTACTAAAAAGTCAATTGGCACCGTCTAGAGGCCGTCTGTAGGTGGCGTGAGTGTTTGAATCTATAGCTAAATATATTGGTGTATAATATCAATGAATGTTGCATTTTAATGCCTCTATTTGTAACCATTTCGTAGATGAGCGAAGGCGTTATTATATAATACGTGTTTTGTTATTAAGCAATAGGTATGGCATTGATTTGACGTTGGCTACTTTATAATCATATTCCTACGAGCATAATCACAGAAATCAGAAAACAGCCTAATAACAGAGTCAAGTAAAGATTTTTTCAAAACGTTTCAGTAGTTTCAGAGCCTATTTGATGCAAACAAACTATCAAATCTATCAATCTGATTTCACCTTCCATCAGGAACTAAGAATCACAATTTTCCAGGAAGCCGAACGCCTAGAGCCCTGCGACGATGGCAGCGCCCCCGTCGGCGTCATCGGCGGCGCGGCGAACTCCCGCGCAACCGTCTACCAACGGTACGACTACACCGACAAGCGATCTCTGCCCGTGTCCATACCCGACTACAGGCTGGTCATGGAGAGGAACACGGGCCGGTCGTACGTGGCCTTCAATGTGCATATGGCTGGTAGACACCTGTGCAGTAGGCGGTATAGCGAGTTCTCTGCCTTGAATCAGCAGTTGAGGAAAGAGTTCTTGGGTAAGTTTTTTTCAGTATTCTTTCAGTACCTTCCCCGCAGGGATACTCAGAGGCATACTATACGACAACATTTCACCATTACTTTGTGTCTTACATAAGCCTATTATCGTGTTGAAATGGAAAGGCGTAGGTTGCGATTGTGACTACCCGCTATTGAAAATTTTCAACCGATCAAAAGTCCTCAACTTGGCTTAATGACTGCTATGTTAATAACGACGTACTTCAGAACTCATCTGTAGAGAACTGATGGCCCATAAAGCAAACGAGTTCTGGAGACTGCGACTTGGTAAACGTAAGGTGGGATGACACCTCGTCAGACGCACCGATGACCTCAGTCGCACTTGATGTAAGGAAATTGGTGCGTTTGACATAGGACCGTATGTTGTGAGAGGACTGATTTGATTTATTGATCATTTTATTAACATATAATATACTATCCAGGTAGTCTAGTAAGTAAATACTTTAGAAATCGTCCATCAAACAGTACTGTTTATATTAATTCTCAATATGTTTTTGTTCCAGGTTTTAATTTTCCTAAACTGCCCGGCAAATGGCCGTTCACATTGAGTGAACAACAGCTGGACGCTAGAAGAAGGGGACTTGAACAGTATTTAGAAAAGGTAATGTTATCTCAGCTCAACTCACTTTAAATCCATTTAGAAGTAGTAAGTTACCTGAATATAAAGGTCGAATACGGAGATAAAATGTAGACTATGTCACACAAGGATAGTGTTAGCTTCCCAACACTGAAAGTCGGCCTGTAAGAAGTAAATTCTGAGACATCTCCTATCCCTTTCTGTTCTGATTATAACGAGAGAGATAGATGACTTACAGAAAAGTATAGGATAGGTCGACCTCTGTAAGAGTGTCTTAGCATATGGTAGGAACAGCAGGAGGAAACAGGTACAATTATTGATACTGTTTATATCTTTAAGAAATTCCGTCTAGTTGACCGGTGAGAGAACGTAAACTGAAAATAGGCAAAGAACAAGTAAAAGAGGAGGATAAAATTTAATAATCACATTATAAAGGTGCGCAAAATGTACCTAAAGCAGTCGACTACTAAGAAGTACATTCTGACACACATGTCTATATCCCTTTCTGTTGCTCGAGAAACGAGAAAGACACTCGTTTTTTTTTGGTCCAAGTTTTTGTATAGGTTATTAGCGGACCTCACGCGGTTTCACCCGCGTAGTTCTCGTTCCCGTCGCAATACGGGAATAAAATATAGCCTATATCACCGCGGAGTGTAGCTTCTCAACAGCGGAAGAATTATTCAAATCGGCTCAGTAGTTTTGGGAGTATATTCAATGCAAACAAACAATCAATCCTCTTTAATATAGAAAATTAGGACAGAAATAGACATAACATGTGTCAGAATTTACATCTAACTGTTCTGGTTTATATTTACATTCAAGCTCACCAAACCACCATTTATAACAGTTTCCAATCTACCCTCAGGTCTGCGCAATTCGTGTGATAGCCGAATCGGATGCAGTCCAAGAGTTCCTCACAGACTCCGACGACTCCTCCAACCCCACCCCCGTGGACCTCAAAGTCCTGCTACCAGATAAGGAAGTGGTCACCGTCAGTGTCCTCAAGTCTACCAACGCTGATGATGTGTACCGAGCTGTTTGTGATAAGATTGGACTTTCTAAGTCGGTGCAAAAGTATTTTTATCTGTTTGAGATCGTTGAGTATAATTTTGGTAAGTATTTATAGATATTTTTAATCAAAATCTTTTATTGCAGTTATTCTCTTCTACAATATTGGATCATAAAAGAGTATTATATTGGATCACTAGCTGACCCGCGCAACTTCGTTTGCGTAAGAGAGAGAGAGAAATAGAAAGGTCCCCCTTCGCTTCTATTCTTATCGCGTGGTTTTCTGTCACCTGTATTCCCGTTGTAGGTATTATTTTGGCACAAATTGGATTTTTATTAAAATGGTTATTGTAATACGAACCTAATTCGAAGCCCTCCGGAGAGCACTATCAGTGGGGTTACGGGATATTTTACTTTCCCGTGACTCTACTGGATGCCAAGGGAAATATGGGTCGACATGCAGCAGCGCCACTGGTGTTGCAAACGTTCACTATGCGAATTAGTCCACTACAGTAACCAACCATCAGGTGGACCCGTAAGCTTGTCTGCCATCTTAGTAGTATAAAAAACTGGCCAAGTGCGAAGCGGACTTGCGCACAAAGGAAATAAATAAATAATAAAGTATAGATAGGAATAAAGAATTTAAGTCCCGTAGATGAGTTCCACACACACAGCGGTTGGCCGGTTTAGTTGGTCGGAGTGGAAAGACAGAGGGTTCCGTACAAAAAAAAAAAACAGCAAAGCATCACGTTTAATGGTTGGGAGCCCCCTTAATCCCCCCCCCCCCCCCCTTTTCTGACGTTAGTATTTGTTGTCATAGTGGCTACAGAAATATATCATCTAAAAATTTCAGCTCTCTAGCTATCACGATTCCTGAGATACAGTCTCATGACGGACAGATAGACAGACGGACAGCGAAGTCTCATAAATAGGGTCCCGTTTAAGGGCACGAACCCTAAAAATCGTTTCTTTGTGCGCAACTATGCCATTAATCTAATTTCAAGGTTCTAGATCTCGATCAGGTATTTAAGTCAGTTTTTATTTTTATATCAATCAAATCAGCATGTACGCTTCTGGACGTAGGCCTCTCCTAATTTACGTCCTGCGCCTTCAGCATCCAGCCTGCGACCTCTTCTAGGTCCTCGGTCCACCTGGCGGGTGAACCAAGTCACGATGCCCGGTTTGGAACTCGTTTGCTCCATCTGCCGTCGTCTGTCGTCTTCTGTCGCCAGCCCGCCGCACTTTACAGTACTGTTTTTATATGTATAGATATAATTCTGACTAAATAAATCAAATACGTACTTTGAGCGAAGTAAATCTATATTTTTGTAAAAATTGATACCTAACGTCTTTGTTATAGTAAGTTCAACTCATCTGTGCGCGCGGCCCTATGTGTGGGTAAGCCTCGTATAAACACAGTGACTTCGTGTGAGTGACAAGAGGTACAGTGAAGTACAAAATACAAAAACACTTGTTTAACTAAAATAAAAAATTAAGGGGTGAAATGTATGTTAAACATTTTAATATGTATCGCTGCTAAAAGAATAAAATTGAGGAATTTTAGGATTCGCTGCTCTCTACAAGGTTAATTATAAATTCAGATTCCATTTAAAAATGTCCATAGTATCCTTCCACTAACTTTGTATTACGCCCCATCTCTTCATCAATTTGACTTAAACGTTCGTTTATTAATTTCAATATTCCCACCACATTTTGTTCGATGTTATGCAAAGCATTTTTTTTTCAATCCCACTACTATTTCGATTGGGTTTAGTTCAGGATGATACGGTGGTAACCGGAGAACTTTTAAGCCACATGGCTGAAGTATGTCATAAATCTTATAACAAACTAGCTGAACCTTGCATCTTCGTTTACGTCACATGAGGTGTTCGAAAGGAGAGGTATTTTTTCATCAGACTCATCAAGCAGCGTGTAAAACTGCCCTGCCCTCTGACAAAGGAACCGCGCAAAATATCGAGATCAAAAGTATCCCAGAACCTTCTTCGGATCATAAGCTCAGATTGTCCCAAGTTGCCTTGTAATCAATTCAGTAGTTTCAGCGTGATACTTATTCGGAATACGGACAGACAGTTATAAAAAAAATTTATTACATTTTCGGCTTTAGTATCGATTAGAGAACGCCCTACAATTAAAATTTTCAAATTATCTTTCATGTACAGACTCTCGACCCTCAACAGTTTTTTGAAGTAAAACTTCTTTAGACGCGACCTAGGGAGTAACTCAGATATTTTTTCTGTCGGAAGTAACGCTATTTGAATTTTGAATAGTGGAAACATAGTTTTCATTTCTCATACTCGGAAAGTGTGTTTTCTTGGTTTGATTATTGAGTGGAAAATGCTGTTTCCCTCCCTAGAGAGGGAAAAACTCATACAAATTACTTTCCACCTAAGCGCCGGAATGAACTTTAAAAATAGAAGTGCTATCAGCTGTGAAGAGATATATGTAAATAAAAACTAATTAAAAAGTCTTATTATATTATTACCTACTGATTTGAATAATATTACTAACAACATTGTATGTTTCATATTATGAAACGTAAAATGTTTGGTATGCTTTGTATGTTCTGTATTTCAAATTATATGAATTGTATGTTTCATATAATGAAACGTACAATGTTGCCTTTTTAGGCCCGCTGATAGTACCAAGTTCCATTCAGATCGATTTAGTCGTTTCGGCGTGATACTTATTCGGGATAATGACAGACAGACAGACATGAAAAATTTAAATTACATTTTCGGCTTCAGTATCGATTAGAGAACGCCTTACAATTAAAAATTTCAAAATATCTTCCATGTACAGTCGACCCTCAACAGTTTTATTATATGTATAGATTTTCAAATTATCTTCCATGCACAGACTCTCGACCTTCAACAGTTTGTTTACATGTATAGAGTATGGTCTTTTTATTTTTAAATCAAGTCATACAGTTAAATGTTTGTCATATTTGCTGTATAAGCAATATATTGTTTTCTGTCGTAGAATTTGGAGCTCTATAATTTTTTCACTATTCTGTAGGCCTTCGTAAGTTACATAGTTCTACCATACAATATTTTGTTATGCCTCGAAGGGCTTAGGCAGCGTTTTCGTTAAAAGCTCCCAGACTCCTTATTTTTTTCCGACATCTCCAACTAATATCGTTATATTTTAGTCAATGTCAAACAAACTCAACAAATTATATACGCAAACCGTTCTCAAGAATCATTGGTGATATCAGTATGAAAATCCATGCAGTAGTTTTTAAGTTTATCGTGAACAGACAGACGCGGCGGGGACTTTGTTGTATAATAATATGTAGTGATAAAAAATATTAATTACATCGAATTGTCACATCAAAAATATTTATCTGACTTCTTAAACATTTTCTCCGTGAAGAACTAGACATTTTCTTTAACGACTGTACCCATGGTATTATCACTTAGAACAATGTGTAATGAATTATAATGTAACCAACTTACACAGGATGTCAACGTTGCAATTACATTGAGACTTGTCATGATATTTAATTTCGTTTCATTATAACGTAAGAGTTGTCTTCAAAACGTGGTAGATGACGCTGTATGCTTTTTGTTTATTATGATTTTTATTTCGCGGCCTTGCAGAGAGTTTCCTGCAAAGACTGCTTGGCACCGCTGGTGTCGTCAATAAGTCAAGTTACGTCTCGATCTCATAATATACAAATGTACTCTGTGAAGACGGCCGCGTCACTGCCACACAAATTAAAGCTGTATAATTACTAGCGCACGCACACATAGCGCCGCGCGCACTGATGAGTTGAAATATCTATAATTGGTTTAGAGAGCATTCTCTGCTTTTGCTAAGGAATTGGTATCTGAACTTCTTTCTTTCTCGTATTGTGTAAGTCTTCAGACTTTCGAAGCTGAGGCAACCCGTACTAATACAGTTTCTCCTATTGTGACCAGAAATTTACTATAGATTTCATCTGCTAAATGTTCATCTATAATGCCTCTCATCGTTTGTATTATCCCTGTTTACAATACGAAAGTAAACGAAGATGGTAATAAATACTCTGTGATAATCGGAACCGTGTACACCTTACCTAGAACTTGTTATTTCATAATTCCTAGCCAGCCATGTTAAGGTTTTCATCTCACAAATGTATTTTGACATAAAAAATAATATGAAGGCAATTTCGCTTATTGAAATAAATATACTTACGCATAAATAAAATAAATTGCATAATACAATTTAAAATGTTTTGACGTTTATCAAAAATTAGACCATTTTTTTAAATAAATATTCAGCTGTCATGTGTCAAAAAAACGTTTAAAAAGTACCGACTAAGGAGTATCAATATGAACTATGAGGCAAATGCCCCCAAAATTTTTTTTCTAACCCATTTAAAACATATTAAATGATAAATTTCAATAAAATAAAACACACGTCTCCCATCAATTCGGTTAAAGATGTTTTATGCCAAATTTGATGAAGATCGGACCAAGGAATCACGTAGTCCCATACAAACTTTGCAACCCTTGTTTACCCCCTTAGGAGTTGAATTTTCAAAAATCGCTTCTTATTGCTCGCCTACGTCACTTAAGGAGCATTTGTGCAAAATTTCATGCTTTTAGACCCAGCGGTTTAGGCTGTGCGTTGATCGTCAGTCAGTCAGTTCTTGTTTTTATATATATAGATAAGAGATTGGATAATAAAAGATCAATATTGTAGAAGAGAACTAACTTACTAAAGTGAAATAAACATTGGTCTACCACATAGATGATTATCAGAAGAAATCTCTTATTATTTAATTGATGAAACATTTTCGATGTCTTGAATGAAAACACGTAAATATTTTCCACATAATTTTACTTTTTAGTTTGGAGTCTATTTTTAGTCTGCTGTCTTCCACCATCCCACCCTTCTTTCAAAAATAAGTAGAATAAAAAAAATGTGAGCGTGTTATCGTTACGTTCGATTGAAGTAAAACTTCTTTGCCATTGACGGCATCAAATGTTAAAATATTAACATTCATTCGAATTTTGAACAGAAACATAGTTTCCGCTATTCAAAATTCAAATAGTAAGCGTTACTTCCGTCATAAAAAAAATCTGAGTTCCTCCCTAGTCGCGCCTAAAGAAGTTTTACTTCAAAAATCATGAATTTGAGTACATCTCTCATCTAATCTAGTAAAATGTAAACTTGCTCCATTAATTTTGTATTTGAACAATAAATGTCCCTTTTCAACTCTTTGTTCAAACAAAATTTCTACGACAACATAATACGTAAACGTGTACATTTCCCGTGTGGTCCAGAGCGCAAACTGCAACCGAACGAGTGTCCGCACTCGCTGTACATCCAGAACTACTCCACGGCGTCCAGCAGCTGCCTGTCCGTGCGCAAGTGGCTGTTCAACCCGAGCACCGAGGTCTCGCTCGTCGCCGACGACTCCCTTGCTGCTGGCTTTATATTCTGGCAGGTAAGCGTTTGAGCACTCGTTTTTTAAGTTGGTTTTTGGTTGAGATGTGGTAAATGCTTATTTTCTCATGTGGATGCCAATGTGCACTTCCACCGACTAAGACCTGGTGCCTTGCCATATGTCTAAGCCCAGGAGTCCCGGGTACGCCCCCGGATAGATAACCGAAGGACTCCCGACACACGTGATAAATAAGCAATTACCACGTGTGTGGCTAACAAATTTCTGACACTGACGAAAATCGTGTGAATACTATCTAACGAAAAGGACCACTACGATTGATTACTGGTACTACTTGAACGAGACATATCAAGAATGCTAATACCAGCTATCTGACTTCGGGCAAATCAAACCCCTTATGAGGAATTGATTTGCCCGAAGGTGGTGGCTGGTATTGGCATTGTAGATATACCTTGTTCAATACGATATGGGATTCAACGGAATCCTACCGAAATCTTTGAGGCCCAAGTCATCTTCATGTGTCATTGGTGTTTCTGCTGACTAACGAACGAGTTTATGGCAAAAGAAATCAAAACTCGTCTGACTGAAACAATAAAGGTCAATCACTTTCCTAGAATGATTGTGAGAAGCCTCCGTCTAGGTGTGGATAGGTTGATATGATTGGTTAATTAAGTTTTGAGGAGCCATTCGTTTGCCTCAACGACCTTACCATCTAATTGTATAGATCAGGTGTGGCCAACCGGTCGATAGCGGCCATTAATCCGGTCGATCGCGGCACGGCGCGGCGGGTGGATCGACGTTAAGAAAAGGAGACTGCAACTTGTGTCTTGGACTTTTGTCATGAGCTCAATAATAAAAGAAATCTGTATTGGGCTAACTTCGCGGTCACTAGAATTCCTGAATAAGGTAAAGCGATTCTTTGCACCACGGCGTGCACGGTACTAGACACAGATTCGTCCTTGTGTCGAATACTGCTCTCACCTCTTACATTTAAAATGATTGTTCGTAAAGTACTTGTTGGGCGCTATGCACCGACGCGGCGACGTGTACCTAGGTCAGGCCTGAATCGGCCTGGCAGCAGGTGCTCGCTGGAGGTTGCACAGCTGCGCATAGCGTGCCTAACTGCGCGGCGCCGGTATACAGCCCTGTACTCCCTGTTCCCATCGAGAGCTGAGGAACATATTCCTCCGTGTATGGTTCCGTCTCAAGCGCACGATTAGGATTATGGCGAGTATGAGTGCCCGAAGTTACCGAGGGTAAGTAAGGGGAGGCAGTGCTGCGGCTTAAATCCCACAAGAGCAACGCTCCCAGACCTAGGCCGAGCATGAGTGCTCGGCCTAGGTCTGGGAGCGTTCTTCTGAGTCCTGGCTCTCGGTTCTTTAGTGCATGCCTCGAAAAAGGCCACCTTCCCAAAGTGTAGAAAACGGTGAAACTGGTCCTGATCCGAAGGCCGGGGTGGACGGCGGCCTCACCATTCGGGTACCGGTCGATCGTGTTGTTCGACGAGGTGTGCAAGATATTTGCAGAGCGCCTCGTCGAGCACCTGCAAGGAGCTCAATTTGGCGGATAACCAGTTTGGTTTCCGTCGGGAGTGCTCCACATTATGCGTGTCAGGGTCTTGACAGGGGAAGCAATATCGCGGGGCGAGGTGGTGATGTCTGTGTTACTTGACATCTCCAACACACCTTTCCCTGGAGCTGCGTTAGGGAGGCGCTCAATTATCCGGAGTGTTTTCCTACTTCCGTCGAATTGTCGGGGCTTATCTCTCCGAGAAGACATCGTGCCGTGTTTCACAAGAATCGGTCTCAGGACCGCTTCTATGCAATATCGGCAACAATTCGTTGCTGCATGATCCGTTGCTCAGAAGTGTCGGAGTAATGTGCTACGCGGACGACACCCTCATCACGGCAAAAGGATCAACAATAAGGGCCATGGCAGGTGTTGCTCAAGTCATGGGTCGCATAGAGCGAGAGCGATTGGGTTTGGAGGTGGCCTTTCACAAATCCGAGGCTCTGTGCTGTCTCCGACCTCCTAAGGGGCCGCCTGGCGCCTACCAGATCGAATATACACGTAGGGGGCGTTAGCATCGGCCTTGAGTCCTCGATGAAGCATCTGGATAGCCGATGGAACTTTGGACACTATTTCCAAAGTTTGGTCCCTAAACTGGGAGAGGCAACAGCTGCACTCTCGTGATTCTGGCAACGCTCCGTTAGGGTAATCGAATGGAGGGTACCGTGCGATCTCCGTGGAGGTGGCATCTCAATTTAAAAAGCACAAGGAGGCGCTGGAGTGACCCAGAAATAGGCGCAGCTGTGCCAGCTCTGTCAGGATATTTTTTTTTTATACCACTAAGGTGGCGGACAAGCATACGGCCCACCAGAAGGACTGGTGGTCACCGCAGCATATGAACGTTTGCAACACCAGAGGCGCCACACTCGCGCTGCCGACCCTGTAAAAACCTTCTAAGACCCCTTTTGAAGAACCCCATACTGTAGGCGTTTGGGAAAACCGAGGCAGGGAGATCATTCCACAACCTAAGCGTGCGCGGAAGAAAACCTCTATCGGATCTAACCGTGCTGGAAAGCTCCGGACGCAAAGTGTGAGGATGAACTCCCTGTCTGTGGCGAGCGGTGCGATGATAGAACGTAGCCGTGGGCATCATATCAAACAATTCCTCAGAGCACATACCATTGTACAGTCGGTAGAACACGCATAAGGAGGCAAAGTCTCTTCTGTCGCGAAGAGGTTCCACACCACCTGTAAGTATAGGATCTTTGACAACTCTTACAGCACGTCTTTGCACCGAGTCAAATAGACGAAGCTGATATTTAGGTGCCCCCGCCCAGAGGTGACAGCAGTACTCCATATGACTTGCGACTTATACAGAAGCAGTGTTTGCGCAGCAGTGAAGTACCGCCGCGCCCTGTTGAGCACACCTAGCTTCTTGGACGCCAGCTTAGCCTTGTCCTCCAAATGACTACGGAACTGAAAGTCACTGGAGATGTCAATGCCAAGGATCTCTATACTTTTGGAGATGTGCCCAGAAATTGCGGCGCTACAGTAATTGGGGTTTGCTTAGCGGTGAAAAAACACGCTTGTGTCTTGGAAGGGTTGAACTGGACAAGATTTTTTCCACCCCAATCGGACACTCTAGTAAAAGTAGCCTCGATTTCAGACACAAGCTGTTCACGATTTTCCTCCACTGTGTCCCGAGAGATACCGGGGCGGCCCGTGTAACAAGTGTCCCCCGTACTGTCGTCCGCATAACAATGAATGCCGTCAATAGACAACATGTCATTGATATGCAGCAGAAACAGAGTAGGGGACAACACTGAGCCTTGCGGTACTCCATCGTTTATGGCCATGCAGTCTGAACAGCTGCCGTCGACGACGACCCTTATACTTCTACCGGCCAGGAAGCTGGATATCCATCTGCATAATCTCTCGGGCAGTCCATATGAGGGCAATTTCGTAAGAAGACCACGGTGCCATACCCGGTCAAAGGCCTTAGAGATGTCGAGGCTTACTGCTAGAGCCTCGCCCATACTCTCGATAGCCGTCGCCCATCGGTGTGTGAGGCACACTAGAAGATCGCCCGTCGAGCGACCGTGACGGAAACCGTACTGCCGGTCACTGAGCAGGTCGTGTTCATGTCTCTTTGCACTCCCACATGCTTCTTTTGCACTATCCACTATACTTTCTTTCATAATATTCCAGCATTCATCCACATCTAAGTCGGAAAGGCTCGCGTTTGCAAGCCTTTCACTGACTAAGCCTACATACATACTCCTTATCCTTACGCTTTCATCTTCCAGTTTTTCACTCTTTATCCTTTCATAGTCTCCGAAAGGGACACGCACTCGCCAGTGCCTCCACTTCTTGAAAAGACCAACAAACCGGCTTACCACCAGGTAGTGGTCAGTTTCAAGAGTGAGGCCTCTCTCTGTAGGCTCTTGTATCCCTTATAGCCTCTCGGAGAAGACTGTCTATCAAAATCAAATCAATAACACTTTTTTCTTCCTTCCGTCTCCATGTATACGTGTGGATATCTTTGTGACGAAATAAACTGTCCGCCACAAGGAGGTCTCGTTCCAAGCATACGTCTAAGATTGACTTACCAGCATCATTCGCTCTCTTATATCCATACGGACCAAGGACAGCATTGAAGCCATTTCGCTTGGTCCCCACCCATCCATTCAAATCACCACACATGATCAACCTTTCATTCCCGTCAGCCAAATCGAGGACGTTCCTAACGGATTCTCAGAACTCCGCGAGCACTTGGGGCAGCCGAGCTGATGGGAGCATAGGCTGCGACCAAATGATCCCCAGTTTTATACGTACCCACAGGAGTCATTTTGTCTCAACTTTTTTCATCGTCATTGTCTTACATTTATGCGAAAATTTATTTAATTTTCCATCAATTATACAAAGTGATTATCCTTTCCGATAAACAGCATTCCTTGACTACAGCGTTATGTAATGTGTGTCAGGCCGTGGAGGACGTGAACCGCGGCGTGTGCTCGGCAAACGCACGTCTCTACCAGCTCAGAGCGCTACAAGACTTTCGTTACGCGGCCGCTTACTTGCATCTGGCGCGAACACTATCCAGTTACCCCGCGTGCACTGATTGTATACTGTTATTGATTCGTCACGTTTTACAAGATTCCCCTTTCCTCCTAAACCGCGTCACTGAGTAGCATCCTAAACCAAGTCATAGTATATGTAATGTGTGTACCAGGCCGTGGAGGACGTGAACCGCGGCGTGTGCTCGGCGGGCGCGCGCCTGTACCAGCTGAAGGCGCTGCAGGACGTGCGCCGCGCCGCCGCCTACCTCGGCCTGGCGCGAACACTGCCCGGCTACGGCGACGTGGCCTTCCCGCCCGCGCGCACCGACTGTCGCTCGCAGCCGGCCATCGCGCTCTCCATCGGTGAGTCTCTCTCTCTCTCTCTCTCTCTCTCTCTCTATCTCTCTCTCCCCCCCTCTCTCTCTCTCTCTCTCTCTCTCTCTCTCTCCCTCCCTCTCTCTACTATTATTATTCTATCCCCTATTTTCTTGCGTGTCACTCCCATTACGGGTTGCCACATGAACTGCACAGTGGCGCCCCCATAATTTCCCCCACTCTTATTTACCAAGCTATAGCATGTCCATTGTCTACTTCAATTCCAATATCTGTGTTCCACTGCAGGCTGGTCGGGTATAAAGCTATCGGCGTACTGCGAGGCGGGCAGCGGCGAGGTATCCGCTGTAGACGTGGCGTGGCGCGGCGTGCGCACGTGGCGCTCGGACGACGAGGCGGCCGCCATACGACTGACGTATGTACGACATGAGCACACGAGACAGTTGACGCTGTTCACGCCCTACGTGAGTATACACACCGCATTATTGTCTTGTGAGGAAGCTGGAACAGTTCTGCTGCCCAATTCGTCCAGATCCATACCTCATACTCTAATAGTTCCTCCACATTCTCGCGAGAATGAAGCCAAGAACGCGAGAAAAGCATGAGATAGGTGTATGTAAATCAGATCTGCATTCACGTTCTCGTGCTTTTCTCGCATGTGGAGCGCTCATAAAGGTGCGGTTCCACTCAGGCGGAGCGGAGAGGAGCTGCGCCGCGATTCACCAATCACGGTGCGGAGTAGAGAAGAGACGTGGATTTTAAGTCATGTGATTGATGAATCGCGGCACAGCTCCGCTCCGCCTAAGTGGAACCACACTTTTAAAGTTTGACCTCCTTCAGAGGCGTGCTAAAGACATTATTAACTGTCTTAAAGTAACGGGAAACCTAGAACCGTTGGTGCAGTGAAGAATTATCGTGTTTTAGACTGCATTCTACCGAATCTATCACGGCGAGTGTTCTAAGGAGCTCTTCAACCTGATCCCACACTCTCTTTTTATAACAACACGTGGTAGGCCGAGGTCCTTATCTAACATAATAGAGAGAATCTTCGTCAGAACTTAAAAGTTTCAAAAGATCATTTCTTTATCGAACAGTAAAAATTAAAAGAATTTGTTTACCTGAAACTGGTGGCTTGATAAGGATAAAGCCACCAGATTCATCACATTGTTCCAAACGAAAGTCGATAACTACGAGCAGATAAAAAGCAGGACTCCACCGTGCCCCCCTCTGTAAACATTGTTCTCGCGCATTTTAAGACATGTTTTCAAAATTTCTAATCACACCTTTTAACTTTTATACTTATTTTGTTTTCATAATACAGTTACCGTTACAAGATTTTTGAAGTAAAACTTCTTTAGGCGCGACTAGGAAGTAATTCAGATTTTTTTCTGACGGAAGTAACGCTATTTGAATTTCGAATGAATTCAAAATTCGAATGAATGATATTAGTATAACCGGCCCCATAGACGTACAATAATATTGAAGAATATAGAAATAAATTGAACGTGTAGGGGTAATATTGAGGTTTGAACAAACTATATTCGTACAGAAATAAATATTGATGCAATGTTATTGAATCAGTAATATTGTAGGTGTATGGGGCCTCTAACATTTGACGCCGTCAATGGCAAAGAAGTTTTACTTCAATCGCGCGTAAAGGTTAAACGCACACACTTTTTTTAAAACTAGACTGAATTTGTGTGTTTCCAGTATCAATTCCTGTGCAACTGCATGGACAGAATAGCCGAAGAAGCGAACTGGGTGGACACGGGCGACTAAGCGCACGTCGCGTCTCGTACCTAGCACGTAAGCGGAACGGAAACGGTATTATCTCTCACTTTGCGCCTAAATAACAGTTCTTTTTTCAAAAAGCTGCAATATTGCCAGCTCAAAAATAAATTTCCTACCATTTGGCGCGAGTTTTAGTTTGTTATTCTATGAATGATTCTAAAAAAATATATTTAAATATTTATCAGAATTTTTTTTCTGTAATCATATAAGTAGTATTTGATAAATTATTTGTTTTTCCAACTCAATGTTACTATGAATGTATTTGATTAAAATTGTAAATAGTAATATTGTTTATGAAGAACAACAATGAATGTACTTTCATCGACATACATATTATTATAAAAATAGGAAAATGCTAGACTAAACTCTCTTCTGATTGAAAACGCAATATCATGGAATAACGGTAGATTAATTATATTATTGTTAATAGTAATAATCTCTAAGCAATTGCTTGTAATGAATTATTTGTAGCGTCTAATGAGTATAGAGAACAATTATATCATAGACTTGAGTGATTATTGAAGTGGCAGTAGTAGAAATAGTTGAATTGCCAGTTTAGAAATAAATTAATTTTGGTAGTAAATGTGTGTATGTTTAGAGTTGTACAAATATTGGAAAAAAACTAGCACTCTTAGATTATGGAGTAAATTCTGAAGTTTGAACACATGTTAAAACATCAGATTTGATCCGCCAAAAAATTGTACTAATAGCCACTTTTCTGATAAAAATTGGCAAGAGATGAATAGTAAATTTTAACGACGGATAATTCCATGCTTAGCCGGACTAGAACTGGCTAACCCATCCCGTGTTACCTTGTTCTATCTGTCTATCTATAGCACCACAAGCTTCGGCAACCGCCTCAACGTCTTCTAGGGGTTCGTATTTTATATACATTTTCTACCAATACACACATTTACCAATTCCTACTACCTACTCCATGAACTCAAGTCTGGTAACATCGACTGTTATAACTATTAGGTCTCTCTTTGTAAAGTTAGGGTGCCTTTTCACCGAAGATTCGTCGGTCGAACTATTTGACAATATAAACTGTCAAATCTTACATGTGAAACGACGGATATGAACGAATCTATGGCAACGTAGCATAATCTTTGGTGGAAAAGCGCCCTATTGTTATTTTTAGCGGTGTATATTTAATACACTTTTCGGAAATTCTCGCGATATTTATGACAAACTAACTTTACACCGGGGTTGCACCTGTGACGTATTATGAACCCGTATTATCCATAGAACCCATACATGCCCGAATTTATAATAATGTATTAAAATATGCTATAACGCCTACAGTATGGGGTTTTTAAAAGGGGTCTTAGAAAGTTTTTTCAGGGTTGGCAGCGCGAGTGTGGCGCCTCTGGTGTTGCAAACGTTCATAGGCTGCGGTGACCGCCAGTCCTTCTGGTGGGCCGTATGATGTCTGCCACCTTAGTGGTATAAAAAAATATTGCTTGACATTTATTATTACTGCTCCGCTTCCTTGTATAGTAGCATGATATTATATAACCTATGTTACTTCCTTCGTCATCGCATCAGCGAAATAATTTTTAAAATCGGGTTAACAGTTTCCCAATTCTATACAAATCTTTCCCTATATTATTATTAGGTATAGTTAAGTATCATAAATATTGCAGGAATTTCCGAAAAGCTTATTAATTTATAGTTTCTATATTACGTACTTATAGTGGTAGACAAGGTTTTTACTAGATCTGTTTTATTTTACGTTGCTAATCTTGAAATATCTTAGAAATAGTTACACATTAAGGGGTGGATGTAATACGTTCAGAAAGCTGTCAATTAAAGTCAGTATTTAAGGTCGAAATATCATCGATGCCTAGGATATCTAAGATTCATACAAATTCATACACTCTTTTTTGCTGTAAATCATTTATCTTAAGTATACGAATTATATAAGTATCAAAAATTTGTTTAAAACATCTTTTCTTAAGATAAGTCTTAAGAATAGATTTAATATTAAAAAATTCGCAAAGTCCCTTCTCTTACGTTAAAGTAGAGTTTGGTTCTTATCAAGCCATTCATAACATCATATTTAAGTACCTACTGCCTTATTGGGGAAAAATAATGACATAATCTCAAAATATTTTTATGAATTATTGAAACATTTTGAATTATTGCGAGCATCATAATGGAATTTGAATGAAAATACAAGATGTAAGTAAAAAATTGTATGAAATGGCATTCACACGTTCGTGATTGGATTGGTCATGGAATATGTATAAAAAAAATAGAAAATATAAACAAATGAATTTCTTTTTAACTTTTGTACTTATTTATTTCATAAAATGTGGTTTAGGATATTTTTTTACTTGTAGAAATCTGTTTAGGTATGCCTTAATTTGATGGCTGCTACGAATTGTATTTTAAAATACTGACATATATTACTATCGATTTATTATTGATTTTATTTTGGGATTTAATATTGAAATGATTTATATTAGATTATTTGATATTTTTATTAGTTAGTTTGTGTAGCGTGAACGTAGCGATGTGATTTAGTGCTCGTACCGCATTTAAAAGTGATAATGTAAAATACTACAAAGTAATTTAACTTCATTATTAGAATATATTGTGTATAAATTAGATTGTAGTCTATTAAGGCTGGATTCCACCAAAATCGGAGTAAGACTATACTAGAGAATAACTTGTATTTATACTAAAAGTAAAGTGAAAGTGAAAAGTGAAAGTGAAACTAGCATCAACGACTAATAAGCAAAACGTAACTATGGTAACCATACTAAGGAGGAAGGAGTCTACTTCAGTATTGTTACCATAGTTACGTTACGCTTGTTCGTTGTTGATAAAATGAAAAATTACTTTACTTTTAGTATAAGTACAGGTGAACCACATTTATAAGTCGCATCGACAAAGTTCGCCTGCTCAGAAGAGAGCAAGCTAACGCCGATTAATAACGATTGCCAACGTTGTTGATACACCGACTTTATTGCGTTACGTTAAGATTGAAAATGCAATAAGTCCAGAGAGTAGTGCTATCTCGTTCGTTGTACCTCATTGGACCGCGATGCCGCGGGCATCGAACATGGCGCGCAGGCGGCAACCAATAACAAAGGGCCATGTTTGGCGCGTCTATGCCGAGCGTTGTGTTTGGTTAAGATTTTTTCGCGCGTTTCGAATATGAGACTACTGCGCAGGTACATCGTTGTAACTTATTAACGTGGTACTACTGTACAAGTTATTCTCTAGTATAGTCTTACTCTGATTTTGGTCGAATGCGGCCTAAATAACCTTACTTGAATATAGATGGCGTTGATTGTAGTGTACGTTGGCTTATGTTTCCGGAGGTGGCGTTTTTATCAATTTACTGTAGCTTTATGAAGTTCTCAAAGTATTTACTATAAAATAACAATCTTTATATTGATAAATCTTTGAAAATCCCTATACGATGAAATGACACGAATCCCTTAGGTTATAGTGTGATTGAATTCGTGATTTTTTAAATGTGTTGAAACTGACTGTTGATTTTATAGATTTTTTTTTGTACGTAATTCCGACTACGAAATCAATTAATGAATGTTATACAAGTATGCGTTATATATTCCGATCATTTTAAATGTAGGTATTATAGAGTTTATTTAATCTATGAGTAATATACATATTTCAAATATATGTGATTATAGTGTTATATACATGTGTGTAGTTACTTGTCTCGTTTATTAAGCCTTAACTGCTGATGTATTGTTATCATATGTATTTTAAAGTAAAGCGGGAATAGACTATCAATAATTTACCGCTCACTTGAATTTAGACCCTTGCTTTATGTGTAGATACTTTCACAAAGAATTTATAGAAATGCGTAGGACAACGAAAATTCGCTGCGATTTTCTTGCTCGCGTGGACGGCCCTTAGACTTGCGCACGAATACATGAACGTGTGTGGCGATCATAAGGGTTTCTATAAGAAATAAGTTGATGGATCACGTCTTCAGTATCGCCCAAATGATATAATTATTGATAGTCTACGACTTTGCAAAAGTTGATTATATTAAATAAAAGCCACGCTGTCTTAAACCTAAGACAAGCCATGTATTTAGTTGGTTTTCATGAGGGAGCGTTCAAGAATTACTGAACACAATTTTTGAAGATTTTAGAAAGTATTGCACCGAATCGTGTTTCTGTACTCTGTTCAAATACCCCTCCCGCCTCTGTAACGTTTGAAAAGACCCCCTCCCCCCTAAATTGCCTTACGTAATACTTGAATGCTCCCTATACCTATATAAATTTTATTGTAATTATATATACGTTATTGTAATAAATAGCTTTGAATAAACCTTGTTTAGGCAGTGTAACTGTACTGTGTTGAATGTTTGTTGCAATAAGGGCGCATTCGACCAAATTTGGAGCGGACTGTACTAGAGAATAACTTGTACTTATTTTAAAAGAGATTTTAGCCCCTCTCTATAAAATAGATTGCAGATGGGCTTTCTGGCGAGACTTGTGTCTGTAGTCTGTGACTCTGTTGCATTAAATTACGTCACTAGGTCACGTGGATCATCTGTTCAAAGTTTAAAATAAAACAACGTCAATCGGATTGAACTTTCACTTTCACAATAAACATTTCAGAGAGGGGCAGTCGGGTGAGACCGTTTCACGGCTTCTTGTTTCATTTTACCAACATAAGTACAACGTAACTATGGTATACTGTATTTCAATAGCTTTGCGCAATAAGTTAAACAAACACATTTGATCCTATATATCCATAGTTACTTGCAATTGAGTATTAACCCTGATTATATTCCAGTATCCAGGAGTCATACAGTGTTCTTACAGTCATTTCGACACCAATTAACTTCTTTATGATAGTTTATTTTCATTTAAAATACCTACCTACTCAGGATACTAAAAAAATTCAATGATTTGTCACACTATATTTTTCTACTCATCTGTCTTAGACAACGATTGTCAAAACATGACATGTTTACATTATTGCCAGATCGGGCAGTATTGGACTATAACCGTTCTGAGGTAGACGTAACTATCGTAACCATACTGAACTGACTACGTCATGCGTCAGTATCATAGTATAGTAACGTTGTGCATATTAATTGTTGGTAAAAAATGTAAAATCACTTAAAATAAGTGCAACTTTTCTCTAGTATACAACTTGTTCAACTTGTTCTTTAGTATAGTCTTATTCCGATTTTGGTCGAATGCGCTCTAAGATCATATTGACAGTTGAAGCATTTTACATATCTATCATATCTCTCATCCCGATCACTATTAGGTATTTTATAATCGTTTTTGTATAATCAACGATTGATCGCAGGTCCAGTACAAAATAACCGAAAATGTTTGAGACATTGTCAGTCAATAAATTCTAGTTAATTGTGGGATATCTGTTTTTATTGTAATTCACTTGTATTATATAAACATGCACATTATTAAACATTTCCTACTTCTAATAAAGTTATGTATGCATGATTTTACAATCATTTCTCAACAACCCCTGAAACCTTTTGGTAGACAATACAAATGTTGATCGTGACCGAAGCGATAGTGGTATGACAACTACAGAGGAAGGTATGTATGTTTGTTTGTTTGTTTGTGTGTGTTTACCACAGGCGGGCCTTACGCTAGTCTGCCCCCTCAGTGGTATAACGGGGGTTAAACAAATCTTCATGGACACGTAAAGTTCCTACGTCTAACAGCAAAGAAATTGGGACACATGGAAGCATAACTGAAAACAAGAACATACACGTACATAATAATCTCGTCTTTGTTCCCAAAGAATATACGTCTACTAGCTGTTCCCCGCGGCTTCGTGCGCGTAGAAGTCGGTATCACGTAAAATCATAACCCTTCTTTTGTGCAGTCAATAATTAAAAACAGACGAATTGAGAACATCCTTCTTTTTTGAAGTCTGTTAAAAATTAACCTATCATTCCCTTGGACTCGGAACTATCACTATACCAAATTTTATCAAAATCGTTTCAGCGGTTTAGGCGTGAAAACGTAACAGACAGAGTTACTTTTGCATTTATAATATTAGTAAGGATTTATATCTATTTGTATTTTAACCCACGCGGCGAAAATATTGCCGTGTAGAAATAGGCAGGCGCAGGTTATATTGCTACCTATAACTTTGCAAAACGACTGCAATGCTTCTGGCAACCGGGTGACTTGCGAGGCACGGAGACGCTCGTACATGGCAAATGCCCCTAAAATGACACAGTGGTCACCCATCTAAGGACCAGCCCTAGCGAAAGGTGCTTAACGCAGTGATATTTTACAGAAAGTAATTTGTACCACTAGAACTTGATATTATAGCTCTGAGAGTTATTTTGTTATTCTAGCCGTATAAGCATACTTCACGATTTTTTCAAAGCATAGATTTAGTATTTTTCGCTACCACTCTAAATCTATGGTTCGAAGTGTTTAAATTTTTGATTAATTTGATGAAAGCTGTTGCTATGGAAGGCGTAGTGGATTATGTACATATTTTAATTCCAACTAAACTACTCCTTATTAATTAATAAATCAGTCATTGCAGAAATGGTAGAATCAGTCGCTAGGTACTTATAAATTGTATCTAATTTTACATTCCAAGAATTGGCCAATTATAGACTGGTCATTCGCGAATCAGTCATTCCTAAACGGATTTTTGAGCTAAAAATTAACAAAACCACATACTGAGCACCTAGTTAGCAAAATTACCTGACGTAATGATTTATTAGCGCATTTCTGTACAAAGGTAGCGATCAGACTGTCTGAACTCACGTGAGTCTTCCGCTAACCATGCTCTCACGGCGCGCCACTCGCTAATTGACGATCATAATTTATGCTGACGAGATTCTGTGTGCACTAATGAGATGCTGGTGTACCTAAGTACCTAACTTGTACTTTGAACTGGACGAATTTTGTCGAGAGGAGAGATTGCTAAAAGTATTGCTATTTTCTTGAGCCCCTCATCCCACAGCATTATAAAATCGTGATGAAAAAACAAAGTGCTCGTGCATCGTTTGCTCAGTGTCCCAATCGATACGATTTATGCCGCTTGTGGCGTCTCTCTTTATCAACCCCGTTTGTGGCGTCTTCATTCACGAGATTCTGTGCTTATGAAGGTCTGGAGCCGTTGGTCCTTGTTCAACGGCAGATTGAATAAAAATGGGATATAATAAACCGAGCCTCAAAAGTTTTTATCGGCCACGTCATTTAGCCTCATTTAATAACTAAGCCATGCGAAATGAATTAGCCTCTAATATACTAATTCGTCCTCTTTACAAGGTCACCTTAACATTCCGTTATAAGCATCAAATAAAGATCAACAATTATTTTAACTTGTCCTGCGTATTTATATATTAACACCTAATTTACTAATTCAGCCACAGATTTTACATGTAATCACCATTTTATATTTCACAGCTTGAAATCGAGAGCCTTAAAAAATTATAATTTAAGCCTCCACAGACAACATCAGTTTTTATAACTTAGTGTAAAATAAATATATCACATTCTTTTTTCGTTAAATTGCCACTGCAAGGTTTGACGTAAGTGCAAAGAACGACAGCGACTGACCATTTGCATCAATTAGAGGCCACTATTTGATATCACTTTGTAACTAAAGACAGATTACGCTTACCGAACAAGAAAGTGAGGTCAAGAAAGCAAATACTAATATCAAAAGTAAATAATACATTATACACTTTCGAGTTAAGTATATATACATTATGTGAATATGTGGATAATGTCATCATAAATTTCACCATTAATGAGAAATTACTCGTTACGTGTGAACAGTGTTTAGCGCTGCCACGTAATAGTACCTACTCACTTTTGACTTTAGTATTTGCTTTCTTAGTCTTACTTTTTTCTTTGGTAAGCGCTCTGTCTTTCGTTCTATAATCTGTATTACATGCATACATAATGTCTCTGACCGAAATCTGTATAATGTCTAGGCATTCTATAGAATACCTGAAACTTGCAGGCAAGGCAATGTATGATATATACGAGAGTAAGGAAGGTTTGTTCGCTGCTTGTGAAGGTTCGGTTAGGTTGAAACAGCGAAGACGAGCGAGCGAAGCGAGCATGTCGTGGCAGCGGCCGCCGAGCGCCAGATGTCATATAAATTTAATATTTTGCATTATGTTACAATTTACAATATCTCTATAGTTTATAATTCTGCGATTATTACAATTTTATGGTGACCCAAGACCTATTTATTTTACACATTGCCTGTGGACCAGCAGGAATTCTATGCAATCCCTGGGAATTTTGGTACAATACCTAGACAAAGTATGAACAATCATTGTACTTATTCAAAACATTTCATATATTGCTTGGATGGGGCGTCTGGGGTCTGGGGGGGAGTCTTCCTTAGAATGCATAGGTTTTGTATTCGAATAATACCTGAATTATAAAGACTGCAGGTAACACATAATAATAAATAAAAACATTTATGCCCGAAGGTCTGTCCAAACGGACTCTCTTGGTCCGTTTCAACACGGGAGCGTGGGACAGACCTTCGGGCATAAATCGGACACCCCACACAGTCCGCATAACATGCCTTGCAAAGCAAGAAAACTCGCAAATCAAATGTTACAAAGTGGTCCCCATGCGAGGTCCCGAGCACCAGCAATAGCCAGGGCCTGATTTACCCATAAGCTAACTAAGCTGAAGCTTAGGGCGCCAGGACCAAGGGGGCGCCTGGCGTCTCGGGCTCGGCGCTGAGCTGTGTGTGAATTAAGTACAGTGCTCACACACTTTTTTTTTTTAATTATGGTAAATAACATTAGTGAAAATGGATCACTTATAGTAACTTTGGTAAAAATTATCGAACATTCTATCCCAACATTATAAAATGTTTTCATGTAAGATAATGTTTATTAACAAATTTTCAACAAAATTTTATCAGTGTGGGAGCATACAAAACATCTGCCAATTCTTAACAGAATGTAACAACTCCTAACAACATGTTTAAAATTGTTACTTAGTTAAATTTGAGAACACCATTATACTGAAGTACCTACATAATAATATTTGGTAATTTAGTGAAAACAAAAATACCTTAGTGCATTAAAAACTAAATTCCCAGCGCGGCAGCTGGGCGGCTGGGCGTAGGAATTAAGAGAAAGCAGAAACCTTTCTTTCTCAGGCCCCGGGTTATGGCCCCGGTCTTGGACAAGTCTACGGCGCCCTTGCCGCAGACTGCGAAGCTCGGGTGGGAAAGTCATCTACCTTTTCCTCCCTGCCGCCTCTTCTGCGAGAAGGGGCTGCTCGCAGAAAGACTCTAACTCACTAACTCCCTCTGATGATCATGGCTCGCACCATTGTCTCCAGCGCGAAAAATCCACCTCCAGACTTACCACGAGAACCTGACGCCTCTCCCGACTCGTCCTTCTGATCACCCCGATTATGGTGTTTCCCTAGCTTAGTTGCTCAGGTAAAAACATATGTAGATTTTTATTTTTTAAAGCAATTAGTATGCTAACTTTTATCATAATATTTTATTATAAAGTGAAAAAAGACAACTTGGCCAAGTCCCGTCTGGGCCAAGTTGTCTTTTTTCACTTTATAATAAAATATTATGATAAAAACTTATGTCTCTACAAGTTCCAAGCGGAGCTGGGACCGCTGAGCTTCGAGTTCTCAAGGGGTGCAGACCTTTGGCTCTGCTCCAGCGCATCCTTGCGTCTTTTGAACAATGGTGCGAAGGCCCTCGCTTCCAGGAAACATGCCGTGTCAACGGAGATATTGTATGCGATCCCTTTTTATAATGCTGACGGCCATGGCCTTGTGCGGGCTATGTAATCTAGCCCAGTTGCGATCGGTAGGGTCTCTGACTAAATGGTAGCGCGGAATAGGGCCATACTCCGCATGATTCTGAGGTAAAGTCTTCTACAGGGAGTGTTGGGTCCCCTTATGTTGGACAATAGCCGCGGGAGTGCAACTATTTGCCCAGCCCCCTTTGTGTTATGGATACAAACTTCATAAATGGTTTCCGAAGTTACATCGGCTACCGAGTATGAGCCCCAGAAACTTCATCGAGAGGCTCGATACAATGCTAACGCTCCCTACGTGTCTTACTGAGGTCTCTGAAAGAACAGAGCCTCGGAATTGTTCAAGAAACTATCAGATCGAACCGCCGTATTCGACCCACGAGTTGAGCAACACCTGCAGAGTCGGGATACCCAACTCCTTAGTAAATTACAGGATAAATAAACCATGTTTGGGTCATTAGAACAGTCTCACAATCGGAAGTTAGGTACCTATGTAGGATCAGCTTAGTAAACTCTCTTTTGTAGGTACCTACTTGTAATTTAATTAGTTACAGCTGGGGGCGCATATTCATAGCTAGCTTAGGGCGGGCGGAACCCTAAATCAGGCCCTGGCAATAGCCGGTAGTTGCTTACTCCAGTGATCGTTTACAAAAGACTGAGTCAGTGGCTACAAGTGGTTCTAGCTATTTAGGTAATGTTAGTGGGTTTACCACTGATGACCGAAATTTATTTGATCATTTGACGTGTGACCGAAAAAACATTAGGTCATTCTACTTTTGATCGAATGAACAATTGACCAAAAGAGTTTTTATTGAACAAACATTTGGTATTTTTACTACTGATCGAATGAACGTTTGGTCGAAAAACAATTGACTCAAGAATATTTTAACAAACAAAAGCGAAATAAGTAGAATTCGGTACTGGCACTCGCCGGCCGCTGCCGCGGCACGCTCGCTTCGCTCGCTCGGCTCGTGCGTTGTGGTCGCAGTTCTAACCTAACCTAACCTAGCCATTTTGATACAGCCTCTGTTAAAATAATTCTTTAGTCAACCGTTTTTCGACCAAACGTTCATTCGATCAGTAGTAAAAAAGCCAAATGTTTGTTCGATAAAAACTTTTTTGGTCAATTGTTCATTCGATCAGTAGTAGAATGGCATAATGTTTTTTCGGTCACACGTCAAATGATCAAATGAATTTCGGTCAACAGTGGTAAACCGAATGTTAGTGGCCATAATTTACTTTATGATGGCAATTTTACTTAACTTTGATGATCCATTAATGTGGGACGAGTTACATTTTAAACATGCTGAATTAGGAAATTAGAAGCTACAATATTAATAAATAATGTCTATTTTGATGCCATTTTTTAGTAATTTAGAAGTTTACAGTTTGAATGCATGGTACAAAATTAGATGCTAAAAAATAATTAAGAAATAAAAAACAGTGACTAATAAAGAAATTAAATGGTGGCTATAATCTATAAATTGTTTGTGGCTGACTTATTAATTTGGGAGACAAAGTATTTTTTCGGAGACTAACCCCCAGTTTTCGAAAGGCTGATCAACGATAAAATTAACTAACCAGCTGTTAAAGGCGGATCCGCACAGAAGATCCAAAATGAAAATCCATTTACAAGGAACATAAATGCTTCGTAAATATTTAAGAAGAATGTAGGTTGTTGCTACCAAAGCGATTCGACGTCGTTGCTGCACATGTGACTCCATAGCGAACGAAAGTTCAACTGTACAATACTTAGGCGGATCAATGTGGATCGGTTGGAGCGTGTCGGTGGAACGCGGCGTGATCGCAAGAAAAGTTTTCGCTGATCGCAGGAATTGGCGATCCATTTTGGATCTTCTGTGAGGATCCGCCGTTAACAGACGGTTAGTTAATTTTAGCGTTGATCAGCCTTTCGGAAACTGGGGGTAAAAATGCTATTAAAAAGAAGTTCGTTTAATTAGTACCTACGCAATAAAAATTACGCAGTAGCCACTACCAGCGCCTGTCTGTGTCAACACGGCAATAGCACAGCAGTTAGTCTCACCACTTATTATGGGGGATAACCTAACCTAACCTAACTGGTGAAATACATATACATATGATCACGCCTTTCATCCCCGAAGGGGTAGGCAGAGGTATCATATGCCCACATTTCACCTTTTTGGAAATTACATAGGTACATAACATCACGCCTGTCTCCCAACGGGGTAGGCAGAGACCATGACTTTCCACTTGCTACGATTCTGGCAAACAACTTTCGCTTCTTCAACTTTCATAAGTGTCTTCATACATGCTCTTCGGTTAAGGGTACTCTTGAACTGGCCTTTTTTCAGAAGATTATCGATTTGATCGATATGAGTATGCCGAGGTCGACCCCTACCAGTTTGCTCACTCACTCTCGCTTCATAAATCTGTTTTGTCAGCCTATTTCCATCCATTCTCTCCACATGTCCAAACCATCTGAGCATCCCTTTCTCTATCTTAGTCACTACATCTTTGGAAATTGTCCCACGTAATAGCGGCTGTTACCCGTGGTCCCACCAGTACGACCCACTAATGGACCACGGGGATTAGGTAGTGAGCCGTATTGCCGTGTTGATACGGATAGGCGCAGGTTGTGACTGCCTACTGTTGAAATTTTTCAAGCCGCCCATAATGGCATTCGACTGCCATTTTACTGGCAACCGGGACCAACGGTTTAACGTCCCGTTTCTTCCGAAGTACGGAAACTCTCGCAAATGTTGCTTACAACAGTGATCGTTTACAGAACACTGAGTCCGCGGGGCCACGAGCGCTTCTCTCGTGAAATGCTTCTATATATTTCGAAAACCGTAAAAAACATAATACCTATCTAGATGACGAATCGTATGTTTAGTATGTAACCCCAGAAGAACGCTATCCTACTTTCATAGTCCCACCAAAATTTAAAGTTGTTGGTATTTTAGTTATCATGTCTCAAATCCTAGTGCCCTTGTCCTACATTCCCGTCGTAAGTAATCCGAGTCGTGACGTCTGGGAGGACGCATTATCACCTCAATAAGATCCGGCGCCGCGCTAACTGCGCGTGCGACGAAACACGAATTAGCAGCACCGGACGATTTACATGTTGCAATTTGTGATTGAAGCTACGAAAGTGCCAGATGATTTTTTTTAATGAGTGGTAATCCTACATGGATGCTATGCCGGACTCCTACCGACTTAAACCACACAATGCCTTACAGCTGTCTATGGCCGGGAGTCCCGGGTAAGCCCTCGGAAGGATGTCCCAGACTCAGACCCTGACAGACAGATAGATTCCCGGCAGACTTTGGCCACCACCACGGTCTCGCCTAGATGGTTCGGGTACTGTCCCGCGTCTAGGGGGGTTTGTTCAGGTGTTCCCCACTAGTTGGGGAAAGGGGTTACCCCGCTACTTGGGGAAGGGGGGATAGTTGGGTGCTATCCCACTACTATGAGGAGCGAAGAGACATGCCACGGTCTTGGCCTGCTTCTGTAGGAACGACGAGCAGCCGAAGTGACATGATTTAAGCGTAAGAGCAGGCACATTCGTGAACTTGAAATTTATTCAGCAGCTAATCCTTACTAACATTATAAATGCGAAACTCCGAGGTCGAACGTCTTGGGCAAAGACAAGCCTGTGTTTGGAAATCTGGCGGGATAGTTCTCTCGGGTGGGAGAGAAATCTGAATCAAACATCGCCCATGTCTCTTATTTAAATTGTGTCAGAACGGAATCGTAAATGTACAGGGTTTCGTAGCTATTGAGCTACGAATACGATTCTGTTCAGAGGGCGGCGATTCTTGAATTGAATGCAATAGAACGCGTGTCCGGAAATATTCTGATGAAAATATGTCATTTGTCACATATTTGTAAACAGCAATAGACATTTTACTAACAAACTATCGTCGACGCTTTGAAGTCGTACAATCGAGAATCGGCGCCCTGACACAATTGAAATACCAGACTTTGGCCCCCTGGATTTCAAACTGAGACCTCTTCAAGGGCAGTCGGATTATCGGATATACCTACTGCCATTGAGTCACCCAGACAGTAAAGGAATCTGGTAATAACACAATAGGTATTTCATACGTGCTTCTCGTACTTGACTGCCTCGGTGGCACATCCGGCAGGTAGTGTAATCGATTGGCGCACTGAGGTCCTGATTCGATTTCCGAAAATATCAAAAATTCGATGAAATCATTTAGTACGTCACTAAATAGTCCAAAAAATACTGGGGAAATGCATAAATTGAAGAACATTGTATAGGATTAATATCATAATAATATTCTGAGGTAGCTACCTAACATATCAAGTTCTGGAGGAGACCGTGATTTGGCAAAAGTTACCTAAACGGCCTTTTGACAATGATCGTAAATCAAAACAAGATAGTACCTACCTAAGTAAACTATCAGTTATTTATGCGAATTTTTGAGGGTAGTTATTTTTTTTTAAATTTTTGTAGATGTAGACCAACACATCTCTGATGTAGACCATGGTTTTCTTGAAGTTCTGTGGGCCATGGCCGCTAGCGTGTGTGTGTGAAATCCTATCGCCTTCTACAAGAAGAAGGTTTATGTGTAAAAGAGGGCCAGAAATTGCGAAAATGGATCTAAAAAGAGTAATAAAAATCTCCTCTTTACAAAATGTATAGGGCAGAAAAGTGGAAAAGCCTTTTTGACAAGTGCTGGTAACAAAGAAATTCGTAGAAAATAGGACACACTTGCGTCTGCGAACTTGTCAAAGCAATAGGTACCTAGGTAGGTATTTGTTTACACTAGGTGGTACGGATGCATTATGTATTCATCGTTATCGCAATCATGGTCTGTAAAATTGATTTTTAATGTACCAAAACAACTCGGCCATAATTTTTGATATAATTTTCTGCAAGTTACTTACGTTATTTATTCTGTTTACCTCACGTGGTATTGTCGCTATAGCTCAGCTCAGCCCGTGGGCTATCAAGTAAACGATCTGATAATGAGCCAGTGTACGCGGTTCCACTCCTGCGCAGCGCGCGCAATACAAAATTGTGCGTGTGTTATATAAAAAAACGTTGTTTTGAACTTTTTGTGTTACTTTATGGTAGGTTTCGGTTTTATTATATTATTTTTTGTTGTTATTTAAAACATTAATGTCTGCGAACGGTGAGTAAGTAGGTAAGTATGAGTGCCTTTTGATTATTATGAGTGCTGAGTGATATCAAGTTGTCTATGTAGTAAGTAATGTATTACTAGTACAAGTGAACAGTATGGATAATAAAAATAATTGATACCTAGATCATATAAATAGTTAAGTACCTATTAACCTATGTTATAATACCCAGGTACTTTTTTTTTAACGTGAGGGAAAATCCTCATGGATGCTATGCCGGACTCCTAGCGACTAAAAAGACTCACGTTACACCCAACAGCCTATGGTTGGAAGTCCCGGGTAAGCCCTCGGAAGGATGTCCTAGGAATACCCAGGTACTTACAAAATTACTGTCCTTTTTGGACAGTATTAATAGGTAAATACCGAGTACCTATAGGTATAGCGACTTCGTAGGATCATTTTGTGTCCTATTATGTCTACGGCAAGGATACCTACTTATTCACTTATTTTGGATATGCGATGCGGTCCTCCCATGATTTTTTGGACCTCTTGTCTAACGGACGAAGTCATGGCAAAGAGTAGAAAAACTCAAAGTAAAGCCTTGGTGCTATATAGCTAGAGAGTAAAATAAAACTATATAGTCCCCGTCCCATAATAATTGTGGTAGCCCTACGTACCGCCTGCGGTGAACTGTAAATACGGGCAATGTGTGGGTTACATGGGTGCTACAAGGTTCGTAGCGAAGGTGTTCACAGTTGAAGCCGTAGGGCGTAGCTAGTTATGAAATAAAGCCTATCTGAATGCCAGAAACTTAAAATTGTCGAAGTGTTCCTACGGTTTTCACATGGTTTTCACGAATTGATGGAGGGGTATAAAAAGAAAGAAGAATACTGATAGCTGTAAGCTTTTACGGAAATTAAGCTGTCGGTCAAAAAAAGATAATTTTTTCAGTAGTCTGTGGGAAAAGGTTTTTAAATTAGCCTGCTGCTAATTTGGGTTTTGAACTTCTTGGTGGTATACCAAAAAATATTGACAACTATGGTCTGATTGTGGAACAGAAAGAATTTTGACCTAGTTAAGTGAGTGCCAGTGACCAGATCAATTTGGTCTTGATCTGGTCACAGGCACTCACTCAAATAAGGTCAAAATTCTGTCTTGAGTGTCATTGTCATTTGAGTTTCGGTAAAAATTGCGCGAACTTAAATCACGGATAATAACGCATACACAGGCCCCAAGCATAGTCATAGTAGTAATACCTATGTGTATCTCAAGGTGCCTTACTTATCGCTATCAATAAACACTTAAGATTAATAAATTACACAATCAAATATTTACATTTACCTATACTGCGTTTGAACTATTAGGATCAGTTAAAGATTAAAAAATTATCGAGTAGGAGTAGAACTCAGACTAACAGATTAACATTGTTATTCTTTTAGTCTGAGGAGTAGAATTAATTGCAACTATCATATTACAAAATCCTAAGTTATCCTACTAACCGTACGGGAGAGAACTCTCCCACCCGAGTTCCGCAGTCGGCGGCTTGGGCGCCGCCAACGTGTATTCGCCGAGGACTATTGGCCTCCATGACCGGGGGCCTGAGGACGGTGAGAGGGTCGCTCACTGTTCTTACAGAAGCAGGCCCATGACGGCAGCGTGACGTAAGGAATTCACGCTCGGCCCCTTAGAAGTGGGATCACACCCGAAATCCCCCTAAAGACGCGGGATAGCACCGGAACAACCTTTACTATGGATACTTTGGGAGTCCTGGGACATCCTTCCGAGGGCTTACCCGGGGCTCCCAACCATAGGCTGTTGGGCGTTACGTGAGGTTTTTTAGTCGGTAGGAGTCCGGCATAACATCCATGAGGATTTTCCCTCACGTTAAAAAAAAATCCTACCAACCGTAGGGGAGGTCAGCTCAAAGCGGCCACCTTAACTTTGAATTAAAAAAATAAATATTAAATAACAAACTTTTGAACAAACTTCTATTGCAATAATTAGAAAATTTATTTAAGAATCTATATAATCGTTTCAAATATTCTGAAATTTAAAATTAACAATTTTTTTTCGAAATACGAAAACTTGTTAAAATACCGCTTTGCCCGAGTGGTCGCCTAAAGCGGCCATAGGGGTAAGGGCAATGTGGCCACCCCTAAGTTTACAAGAAGTATGGGTAAGGGCAAAGTGGCCACCCCTAAGTTTACAGGAAGTATGGCCATCGTATCGTCGCTCCATGCTGCCTGGCCAGTCTTTCTTATGTAGTTGTTAAAAATGTAAACAATTATAATTAAAGTATTATCCACAATATTATAATATTTGGAACAAGGGCAAAGTGGCCAGGGGGCCGTTTTGCCTTTTTCCGATGTTATGTGTTAAAAGTGAACTACACGTAAGTTATTAGTGAGCTATGTTATGCAATAACATGTCAACCCACAAAATTATGAAAGTTGAGTTAACGACATCTAGGGATAAATTGGTAAACTTTTAATGGTTACAAAAAATGTCTGCACCTGTCAATATCACCCAATAGCGACATCTATCTAAAAATGTTACTGCAGTTTTTATGACTTTACGTCAACAATTTTGCAAAAACCGATTACAAACTTTTCGTAACGTGCTCAGTGTTTCTTATAATGAAAAAAAATTAAAATATTTATTTTAAAAGACTTAATGTACTTCAGACAACAATTATTATACGTGTAAACATAGTTTTCATCGTAATATCATCATAAGTATAGAATTTTACATATCTTAAACGTTTTTTAGTCGACTACCCACTGGAACGGATTTCGAGGTAATTATTTCTTTTGTTTTTTTTATCTTTCAATTAAATTTGAAACAGAATTATCTATAGAAATTGCAGTTTTAAGTCTGCTTAATGAATTTTAGTAATAATTTGAACAAATATTACCCTTACAATACTAATAAACTCGAATTTTTAGTTCACATAAAGTTTAACTGGTTATTGCAAAATAATATTATGAGGTTGAAGCATTTGAATGCTTTTTTATTTTTGATAAATTTAGCCTGAACCGATTCTTTAGAATAACAATTCAATAGGTTTAATGTTCAATTAAATATAAATATATGAGTAGAATCAGATAAAAACATTATTTTAAAATCTTGATTGGTTATTGCAAATAGCGATTTGATAAATTCATAAAAAATAAAATCTCATTTCAGGTACTAACCATGAATTCCAGGGCCCAAAAGTTAGTTGCAATGGCTTGTAGTAAGCATACATCTGCTGAAAACTTTGAATCAGACGAAGAAAATTTTACACTTTTAGAAAAAGATGATTGTGAAGTAACTACCTTAGGTCGTTTGAAAAAAAATCCTCTTCTACAGGTCCAAAATACTGTATTTATTCATGAATCAAGTGCCATCAATACCAACATAGAAGATTCTCTTGGTAGTGCTAGTCTAATACATCTTGAAGATTTAGATATTGTTCAGAATAGCTTGGACTGTACGATTTTGGATTATGATTTTGAGGGAAACGAAATTATAGCAGAAATCGAAACTGAAACTAATAATAATATTAACGAAGCCCTAGCGGATTTAAATAATACACAAACCAATATTGTTGCTGAAAATGAATCCAGTTCAGTGAATAATAATAATTATGTACTCATTACTAATAACACCACCATAGACAATGCGAGTGTGATTTTATTAGATCGAAGTCCAAACAATGAAAATACAGAAAGTCAGGAAAATATTTCAAGTACTATAACAGAACAAGATACAGATAACGGTATTCCATTGTCAGAAGATAGATCAGAAATTAACCAAACTGGAAGACCTAAACGCGGCAGGAAACGTAAAATTGAAGACCAATCTAGGAAAGACCGAAAACGAAGAGCCAACTTAAACGAAAAGTATGTCAATGCCAAAGGAAAAGAAGTTCCACCAAAATTATTTGATCAGACGTTCCATTGTGGATGTAAAAAGAAATGAACAGAAATTATTTCAAGTGAAGACAGGAACCGAATTTTTGACCAATTCTGGACCCTAGGGTCATATGAAGGTCGGTGTGCCTATATTTGCGACAAAGTTAAACAAACTAACAAAGCTAGATGTTATAGTTCTTCAAATTCTAAAAGAGTCTTTTCTAGAAAATACTTCGTCTACGATACGGAAATCTGTAAAAAAACTTTCTTAAAAACATTAGGTATCTGCCAAAGTAGAATCGATCTAGCCATTCAAAAAAGAAATAGGTTATCAGATTTCAAAGACAACAGAGGAATAGCTAGTGGTGGAAATAATAGAACTAATGAAGAGACTATGAACAGAATCGTTGATCATATTAATTCATTTCCAAAGTATATAAGCCACTACTGCAGAGAAAAGACTAGCAGTCGATATTTGAACACCGATCTTAATCTTTTCAAGATGTATGACTTATTTAAATCTAAGTACTCATGTGAGGAAAATTTACCAAGACTGGCAACTTACAAAAAAATATTTTATGAAAAATTTAACTTAAAATTTAAACCTCCTAAAAGTGACACTTGTAAAACTTGTGATGCTTTTGCCGCCAATATAAAATCTCTGTCAGGTGCACATGCTGAAGAATCGAAACAAATGCGTAATGAACATTTGAATAAAGCATCAGCACTTAGAGATAAAATGAATTCAGATTTAAAATTAGCTTCAGAGAGTGATTCTATAGAAACTCTTACTTTTGATATGCAAAAGACACACCCACTTCCAAAAATTCCGTCTAATATAGCATATTATAAACGACAGTTAAATTTATATAATCTTGGAATTTACATTGGTAGTAGCAAACGATCTCTTTTTAATTTATGGCTCGAAAATGAAGCTGGAAAAGGCACGCAAGAAGTTGGGTCGTGTTTGCGTAAATACATTTTGAACAACATACAATTTCCTGTAACTGATTTGATCTTATGGTCCGATTCCTGCGGAGGTCAAAACCGCAGTATAAAGTTAGTACTCATGTTGATTCACACAATGCAACATCACACTTCACTTAAGACGATTACACTGAGATTTCTTCTATCAGGACACAGTTTTTTACCCAATGATGCCAATTTTGGTGTTATAGAAACTCAATTAAAAATGCAACAAAGACTCTACACACTAGACGACTATGCAGAAAGTATTACAAAATCGAAGAAGCACAAGAAGTTTGAAGTTTTACGTATGTTGTCTTCGGATATGATGTCTGTACAGCCATTAGAGAAAGCTATAACCAATAGAAAAGTTGACAGTAAGAAGACCAAAGTAAATTGGCTTAATGTGCACGAAATTGTGATGGAAAAGGACTATCCTTATATTTTTAAAATTAAAAATAATATTGATCAAGAAGATGCTCAAGCAGTAAATATTGAAAAAGCCGGGAAAGGTCGTAAACCTTCATTCAAAAATATAAATTTGCCTGAATGTTGGCCAAATGGAAAGCCTTTGAGTAAAGAAAAGATAAAAGACCTAAAGGAGTTGATGAAACTTATACCTATTGATGCAAAACCATTTTACGATTTTGTTAAAACTGCTCAAAGTACTTCTGTCGAAGAAGATGTCGAAGGTTATCACATCGAAGATATTGAAAACCATTTTGAAGATGAGCAAGCAGACTGATTTTTTGTTTCGTTATTCATTTATTTTATAGCTATTGCCCGCGACTTTGTACGCGTTAAAAACTTTTTTATTTGGATAAAACCATTTTTTTGTTAATTTTGAATAAATTTAAAATATGGAAAACGAATTTGTGTTTTTTTTGTTATTTTTCAATTTGCAAGAAGCTGTCATATTGATATGAAAGATTGTTGCATTAAACAAATCTGTTGAATGATTTTTGCAATAAGTGATTTGAACTTGTAAGGTTTTTGCAATATGCGGAAGGCGGTTATAATTATTTTGCAATAAACGATTTATATAATTTCTAGTAGATTTTTAATTTCTCTCGTATCGTTATATTATTACATGAAGTTACAGTGATAGTAGGTCATATAACAATTGTAATTCATTTTGAGAACTAGGCAAATTAATTGTCTATAATTTTAGAACTGACAATCATGTTCAACTGATTATTTCTCAAAGTTAAGGTTTGTGGGGTTGACACGGTATTGCATAACATAGCTCAGTTATAATTCACAAATAATAAATCACAAGTAATACCAAATACATAAGACAAAATATACGTACAACAAAGCTACTGAAATATTAGTAGATTTGATCAAAACAAGTTGAACTTATCTCGCTTTTTTTTAACAAAACACGTAAATAAATATTTTTATTCACTACAGCCTTGCGCTCGCTCACATCGCCACCGCGCTACAAATCGGTGCGGGGAGGGATGTCTGCTCTGCGGACAGAGCGTCATTATCGCTGTATCGTTTTATTTATCCAAATAATAAAGCATGGCTTCTTTGCCCTCTATGGGCGCTTTGAGCTGACCTCCCCTAATTCCTACATTCCTACTACAACGCGTAACGGGAACAATAAAATTCAACGCGGGCGGTTGTTAGTTTAGTTTATGAATATTTGCTTCCGAAAAGATTTGCCTTATTTACCAAAAGATTTTATTAATCCCAAATCGGTGCGTTAGTAAAACGAACGGGGTTTGAAATAAGAATTTCGTATTTTCGTGAGTATTTGTTTACATCCTACCTGAATAAATAAATCAATCAATCAATACATATAATAAAATCGTAACTGTCTGTTTGTCTGTGCACGCTAATCTCATCAACCGGTCAACCGATTGCAATGCGGTTTTCTTTAGTGCGTTGCGGTTTACTTCAATTAACATTTAAGTGTTTGTTTCATGTCAATCAGTTCATAAATAAAAAAAGTTATATCAATCTAAAGAATCACATATAAAATGCAACGTACGAAGTCGCAGGCAACAGCTAGTAAATAAATATAAATAAATACTATAGTAAAATCGTAACAGGTCGCTGTCTGTACATGGAAGATTAATAAGAAAAAATAATATAGAGGGGGTTTTTAAACGCAATAGAACCCAAAACAATGATTTTTAGAAATTTTGTCTGTTTGTCTGTATATTTGTTTGTCTGTACGTTTGTGCACGCTAATTTCAGTAACCGCTTAACCGATTGCAATGGGGTTTTCTTTATTGTGTTGAGGTTTGCTCCACTTAACATTTAGTGTTTATTTCATGTCAATCGGTTCATAAATAAAAAAGTTATAAGTATCACTTTAAAGAATCATACATAGACATATACCTAAATCTAAAAATGGGTAAATCTAAAGGCGTGGACGGAATTGTTTTAGAATAGATTTAATCTTTAAGAGTCCACATGACGCCAAATAGACTTTTACTTTGATCTAGATCTCAGGACCCGTGAGGTCTGCTGAATTAAAATTTGAACACAGACAACTTCAGTTCATGAACTAAAAACGCTCTAGGCTCGAAACACGATTACTGATAAAATCCTCGATTAGATTTTTGGGTTGAAAATACCTCTATTTCGTGAACTTTTGCTAGCTAGATCTTATAAGTTGTTTTTATAATATAAAATATTTATAAGAAAAACAATAGTAAAATCTTCATTTGCACTAGAGCATTTTTTTCATATTGGTTATAGTTTTTTTATAATTAATTTATTTCGTTAAAAGCGCACTCAAACCGATCGCATCTCTAAAAAAAAAAGAAAAATTTTAGCGAGCAAGAAAGAGTTCTTGCTCGCTAAAATGTATATCTTTATCTTCTTTTAACAATTTGGCGTCTGGTAGGCTCTTAAGCTATTTTATGATTAAGCAAACAGGGCAGTTTCACACGCTACTTGATGAGTCTGATGAAGAAATACCTCTCTTTTCATACACCTTATGTGACGTAAACGAAGTTGCTGGGTCAGCTAGTACTTATATAAATATGTTATGTGCGTATGGGTACGCCTCAAAAACTCAAAATGTACCTACTGAAGCGATTGAGTTAAAAATTTGACACGATATACAACAGGAGATGGTTTTAGGCAAAGACGTATCATATATAGACACGTTATACACGAACATTGCGGCTTTCAAAAACAGCTAAACTTTTATAAATTTGAAAAAACCGGTCAAGTGCGATTGGACTCGCCCATGAAGGGTTTCGTAGCAGCAAGTAACATAATATAAAAGTTCTTATAGTTCGTTGTAACTTTGATTGATGTTTTAACACGTTTGCAGTGGTAGTGATTTTTCTAACCGAAAATTGCGGTTTATGACGTATTAAAAAAAACTACCAGCTCTATCTCGTTCAAACCAATTTTCGTTGGTAGTTTTTATGGCAATGTACATCATATATTTTTTTTAGATTCATCATTCTCTTAGTTTAGAAGTTAGAGGGGGGGGGGACACTCATTTTTCCACTTTGGAAGTGTCTCTTGCGCAAACTATTCGCTTTAGAAAAAAATGATGTTAGAAACCTCAATAGCATTTTAAAAGACCTATCTATAGATACCCCACACGTATGGGTTTGATGAAAAAAAAAATTATATATTTTATAATTTCGAGTTTCAGTTCTGACGCCCAAAATTTACAACTTTCTTTCTAGTTTTATATAAGAATCTTAATGCGGTTCACAGAATACATCTAGTTGCCAAGTTGCAATAGCATAGGCCTTATAGTTTCGGAGGAAAATGGCTGTGACACACGGACGGACAGACAGACAGACAGACAGACATGACGAATCTATAAGGGTTCCGTTTTTGCCATTTGGCTACGAAACCCTAAAAAGAATTCTGTAAATTATCTGTGGTAGCATGCATGAAGTCAATATCAGAGGAATGTGGTGAAAAAGGGAAACTTGAATTTCACTTACTGAGACATAATAATGGTTAATGTATTTACAGGTAAAGTATGTAATATTTAAATTTATAAAATGTTAATGTAGTTTATCGGATTAGTAACTATTAACGTAATTTAAGTCATAAAATAAAAATTTAGTACCTAGTAAGTAATCCAAATATTTGTAATTTAAATCATTTTAATAATCTTAATATATTATTATTATGTTTCATTATTTTTTTAAAGAAATATAATTACCTAAATAAAAAAGATATTCAAATAGCAAAATAAAACATTAGTACAAAATCTCCCCGACATCCCCTTACGGGTCGCGGGCGCCAAACCACAGACTATAGAGTATTATTATTATTCTTGCCGCCATTTTATCGATCCGAGAAAATGAAATAATATTATTATTTCTATTGTACTTACGCATGAAATGAAACGTTTTTATATTGAACAGTTGCTGTGTAGCTTGTGCATCATCTGAAGATACATGAAGGCATGTTTTCTTCGAGTTTTCTTTACTAACAGAATTTAAAACAGTGCTAATAGAACTTTCGCCACATTAAATATATGTGGTTTAACAGTACAGTGTTTAACAATGGTGGTTTAACAGTAGTTTAACAATACAGTGCTTTCGCTAACCCTACAGCCGCGTCACAGATTTTCAGGTAATTACCTACTTTACGTGTTGCCATTTTCAAGTGTCTATACGCCTCTTGGACAACTCTAGTGGCGCCGCGTGGTGGCCGATATAGGCAATACGAGGACGTTAGAGTGCGGTCAGCTGTACGGTTTACGTTTGTAATTCTCTCAAAAACGTTCAAAAGTGGTCTCTTCAAAAACGAAAAATGGGTGGTACGAGATACTGTTGTGTTGTGGGGTGCAAGAATTCCCAATCTCGGAGTCGGGATTTGACGTTTTATTCGTTTCCGAGACGAAATCGGGAAATTAAAAAAAGAGATGAGTGGATAAAAGCCGTCAGAAGAATGTATCTAAGTATAAAAATTAGGTATAACGATTTGATAATTATTATAACTTAATATAATAATAGTTAAATACTAAAACTAACATTAGGATAAGTTATATTGTTACTAACACCATATGGATCTGAGTCCGAAATAAATTATTTGAATTGAATTGATTTTTTCGATTTTTCGCGAAAGAATTCTGCATAAATATTCTGGAATCCACTCTTCATTATAGTTTGGCTCATAATATTATTACAAAAACAATTTTTCTACGAACATATGGTAATTTGCTTAATACATAACCAGATGTCATAGGTGTCTCAACTAGTACTCATTCCTGCCAAGTCGTGTTACAATCAAAGACGTATCTTAAATAGACACGTTATACTCGAACATTACGGCTTTCAAAAACAGCTAAACTTTTCAAAATTTGAAAAAAGAATTTTATATGTGTCGCACCGTACCACAGACTACAGAGTACATTTTCCTGGTGTATTAATTATGCTAGACGCCATTTTAGGCGCGAGAAAATAAAATAATTTTATTATTTCTGTTTTACTTGCGAATGAAACGACACGTTTTTATATTGAACAGTTGCTGTGTAGTTTGTACATCCTCTGAAGATATATGAAGGCATGTTTTTTCGAGTTTTCTTTACTTACAGAATTTAAAACAGTGCTAATAATACTTTCGGTAAGCCTACAGCCGCTTACAATGACCATTTCACGCGGGTAAACCGTTGTACAATGAAACTTTTTTTTATGGCTGTGGCATCAAAAATCAACATATGATTATGCCAAAAATCGCGCGTATTTGCGTCACGACTAAACATCGCATGTAATTAGGCTGTATGGATAAATTGCCTTTGCCTTTCACTTGTGGGATTATAACAATAAAACAACTGTCTAAAATACTGTGGACTGTGGCCGTGGCCGAGGAATATTGACGATACAGTTGAAAGAAAAGTTCAAGATATTCAGATCAAATACTATAGATGCAATAGAAAACAAAAGCATCAACGAAGTGAACATCTATGTCCCGTGCAACTCTACCAATACTCTTTTACTTTTACGTTCTTCTACGCCCGTTATAAACTTTAATACCTAGCTGTACCATCCCAAATGTAAATTACTATAATTCATTAAAGTTCCCCATTGACGGTTTTTTTGTATTTATTTATTTCATGGTCGTAGAAAAAGTTTTGTATGCAACTGCCGCTAACAGCTATTGTAATACTCGTGCTGATCTATTGTGCTATCACCTCGTGTTACAATAGCTATCATTACTCGACAGTGGCATACTTAAATAACTATTCTTATGACGATAAACAAAACAATAATCTCAAATTTGTAGCGACTTGTATGCGCATCAATGTTCACTGTCATGTGAAGAACGACCTCGAGTTGTCACCGCTAACCGACAGTTGGCGCTGCCGTAGCTTCGGCACGATATCCAAGAGGCCTATAACGTATCTATAGTTTTTATATCATTGGTTTTAGGCTTATTTTCTCATCAATATCATCTAAGTTAGAGGTTAGGTTAAGTTTTGCAATGCTATTTTTGAATTATATTTACAATGCGCGCGCACGAAGTTTTAAAAACTGAATAACTTTTTTTGAGTATAACTTCCTCGGCGTGAATTCGATTTTATAAAATAAAAAAGTGTGAGGGAAATGGCACAATGCTTGATTTTGGTTCCGGATGAGTGTTCAGAATTAGACTTTTTTCAAAACGTAAGTACCCAGTCCTTTGTTTTGTTACTCATTTTTTATAGGTGCAACTATAATGCCCGCCTTCCACTGCGAGCGAGTCGGACCCATTACGGACTCCGCTAAACTCGTAACGATGATTTTCGATACATGTCATGTCCGCGAAGGACATGTATGAAAATCGTCGTTACGAGTATAGCGGAGTCCGTAATGGGTCCGACTCTCTCGCAGTGGAAGGCGGGCACAAAAATTCACAGCGAAGCGTGGCAGGGAACAGCTAGTAATGTATAAAATTTAAAGTTGTCTCGTCACTTCTGGTTGACTTATGACCAGCCGGAAGTGCTCTTGCATCTCTCCTGATTGACCTAAATGTCTTGAATATGCCATACTAAATTCCCGGATCGGTAATACCTGTTTGTGAGTTACCTACGTGCTACACTTGCACAGTTGCACTTGCAACCGGAACTTAAGCTAAGATGATATTATTTTGATGCGACTTGAGATAACAAGTCAAGTTATTATTATATAGATTTTATCAATTAGATAATAATTGTATGAGTTCTCACGGTGTCATAACACCTAAGATACTTACTTAATTATATTTACTCGTAGTAATTATGTCATAATGTAAGGTATGAGTCCGAACTCGGCAGCAAGCAGCATTGCTGTCGCTGCTTGCGCTGCTAAGAAGCTTCCTTGAATCAATGTGCTGTATGTTGGAATGGAGATCTGCGTTTACCTCTGCGACGATTTTGACTTACCGTTTTTAAACTACTATACTGTCGTAGGTAGATTCGTACGTAGCAGACATGTCTATGGATTTTTGCAATACCAGGTCTCCATGATTATATTAACTTACAATGTAAGGTTTTCAAATTATACCCACTGGGACAATCTTCGAGGACTTGCCCGTTATGGTATCCATGACGATTTTCACACGTAAATAAAAAAGAAAAGGGTTTTATTTAATAGAAAAGCAACTGAAGTCTTAAAACTGTTTGTGCTCGTGACTACCAGACCTAAGACATTTTCATCATAACCAACCACAACTACTACTATGAAGTACTTAAAATTAAGCTTTAAGTACTTACTTAAAATTTTTACTTGCCTGTCCCAGGAGGAAGTTCAGAATTTCACGCGAGTCGAGCCACAGGCGCTAGGTAATATTATACTATATATACGCGAACTGAATCTATTTTAATGAAATTGCAGAAGAACCAGACAGACAGATCCCGAAAAAATTGTCCTGTGGAAACGAAAACCGAAAAATACGTGGGTTGTCCAGCTTTCTAATGACAAAATAATATATTATTTAAAATAGATGAAGCAGTTTCAATCAATCAATCGTTAATTTTTTTGGTCTTTATTTATGTAGATATACATACTTACTTACTGCCAATTCTCTTTATAATATTGAAAAATAAAACACCACTTGTAATGATACACAATATTTATCTATATACCTTACCGGTTTTGCATTTCCTTTTTATAATATTAGTATAGCCGAAGGTCTGCGGACTCTTGGGCTATAAACTTTTTCTTTATTGTCAGCAGCAGCAGTAAAATAAATATGTTTATGATTGTATCTGCAATTTTGAAATTACGAAAATATTCTTAACCTCATAAATTACAGCATAACGTCCTTCATATGAACAAGTAAATTGATACAATTTTTATAATAGCCTTGTTTGTTTGCGACGATTGCATGTACACTCAGTTCCTGTACAAAACATACTAGCTGTGCACATCCGGCTTCACTCGGAAATATCTTCCATTTTGGAAGGAAATCACATGACTTGTATTCGCACTCATACTTACAGAAATCGGGACTTCACGCGAAATACTTTTTACTTACATACACCGACGTTTCGAACACGTTGCAGCGCCCATGGTAGCGGTTGGACTGAGGCAAGGATCGATAAAAACCATGAAGGAACTTCTTGTCGAACTACCCCCCGTTATTGTTACAACGAAGGATAAGGCTGGCTACACACCACACGCACTACGTCAGTTTTAATTGGCACAGTTTTACGTTCAAGTTTAGTAATCAATGAATTCTACATCCCGGCAATCCCGGAGAGCTATCCATCATCCCTACTGAAAATTTGTGTTTTCTGATCTTAATGGCTTCACTTCTGTATTCGCACTAATAGAATCTACGGGTTCTTGAAGCAGAGCGTGAAGAGCCACATCATAAGGCCGCCAACTTGAGGATCACTCTCAATAGTCTTAAGTGACCCTCAGCTTGCGAGACTATGCCATTTTTTTACGTGAGGAAAATTCCTCACGGATGCTATGCCGGACTACAACAGACTAAAAAACCTCAAGTATCCTGCCTAACAGCCCACGGATGCAAGCCCCGGGTAAGCCGTCGAAAGGATACGCCAGGGAGACTATGGCATAGCTTTCTATCATCGGCACCATTTGAGTGACTAGATAAGAATACTTATTTTAAAAGTCTAAAAACTGGAATGGAAGTCAACCGTAAATTTAAGTAGGATTCCCCTGTGTCCAATGGCAGCGCATTATAACAATTATCACCGGCTTTGAAAATAATAACTTAACTATAATGTTTGTCTTTTCTCAATAATGTGCACTAGCGCTGTATGGGTAGGTAGCCATGACACACGTAACGTTATGTAAAAGATAATATATTCATTACCCCAGTGAATAGGGTCCTTTGTTTGCCAAGGACTCGTCGGCATGCTAATATACTGCAAGCGATTATCTGCGAAACAGATCTATTTTAATTATTTGCACATGGTTGTAACACTGAAACTGCATGTCTTATGTGAATATTGTAAATAAACAGTATTTATCTGTGACGACAGTAAATAGGCGAACCGCTGTTTGAAAATCAGCGGTAAGGGGCCGTTTATATAAACGAGAGAATCGCAACGATATTATCGCCGTGCCACTCATTTAGATCTCAGATGAATTAAATAGGGACGAATTAATTTTTAATTCATCTAAGACTTAGATACAATCTCTCGTCACGATATATCATGAGTGTGTAAACACCTTTATAGCGTGTAGTTACAAAATAAATACTGTAGAAAATAAAACAAAACAGTTTTAGAGATACTGCCTGGTGACAGAGGGACAGGCGGACAGCGGAGTCTCAGAAATTGGATCTTGTAACATGTAACCCTTTAGGTACGGAACCTAAGAAACTACTGACTTTGGAGACTAAAACTCCCAAAACATTTGCGAACCACAACAATATTTGCTTCGAACCGAAGAGGCCAGCACGGCAGTCACATACACCATCATTGCGCCTCCGTTCATCATTCATCATTTACATAAACATTTTACTTTCCAGTGTACATTTTTTTAATACTAAGGTGGCAGACAAGCTTACGTGTCCGGCTGATAGTTACCGTATTATCCTATGGACGTTGGCAACACCAGAGGCGCTACGCATGTTGAATTTTTCAAGCACCCATTAGGCATTCAGCTTGGCTTAGCTTATGTTACTGACAACTGGGACCAACGGCGTAAACAACAGTATCCGAAGCACGGAGACGTTTGGAAATATATATGTCACAAAGTGGTCACCCATCAAACGACCGGCCACATTGAAAGTTGCTTATAGATACGGTGATCGTTTACAGAACACTGAGTCTCTCTGAGAGGAATGAGCATTTCAAACATTTGTGGAGCTCTAATCAGTAGCTGAATTATATAGGTAACGGTAATTAGGGTAATTATCTCAAAATAGAAATTCTATTTTAGTAGGTTAATTTAACCGATTGTATGTGTTATCGAGCGGAACTGAATTTAATTATGTCTCTAAGTAGTTTTATTATTTAGTTTCAATTTATGAAATGGCTACCGATTACCTGAGCAGTGTTCTTTCCTGAGCTTCTGGTAACTTTTTTTAACGTAAGGAAAAATCCATCATGGATACCGGTCGGTTACCAAAAAGAAATTGAATTAAACTATTGAATAAATGTAGTATTATCTACTTTTGCTCAAGGTCAGGTGGCGAAAGTATCGGATAACATATATGTCATACATTTTTTTTAACGTGAGGGATAATCCTTAATGGATGCTATGCCGGACTCCTACCGACTAAAAAACCTCACGTAACGCCCAACAGCCTATGGTTGGGAGCCCCGGGTAAACTCTCGGAACGATGTCCCAGGACAGCTTCTGGTAGCTAGTTGGCACATTGCTTCCTGTATTTCTTTATATTTTGTTCCCCAAAATGACGCAGCCGCCTGATAGGAAGTCCAGATGGGAACACTCTCTCTGTCTACAAGTTTATTGACAGTGACACTGACAGAGTGGTTCTCAAGATGGTTCAATCCTTGAACTCATGAGCTCATAAGCTGTTGTATATTTCTAGCAATAAATTTGCTCGACATATTTTTTACCTTCATTTATGTGTTCTGTGACCTAATCGAAAACGAAATAAAATAAAAAAAATTAAATTTATTCCCTTTGAAAAAAAAGTGGCGTGACAGTGGCGCCATCAGAAAATCAGCGCTCCGCATCCTATGTCATTGGCAGAGGATGCGCAGCATTTATGCTGAGATGGCGACCCATTTAAGATGCGCACAGTTGTTTTTTTTCCTATGTTGTATGTATGCTATTGTTTTATTTTTTGTAAATGTGCGTGTCATAAATAAATGTATTTTCTTTCTTTCTATGCCTGTAACCTTTACGCGCGATTGAAGTAAAACTTCTTTGCCATATACGGCATCAAATGTTATACCTAATATCATTCATTCAAATTTTGAATAGCGGAAACGTACTTTCCACTATTCAAAATTCGAATGAATGATAAACTACGTTTCCGCTATTCAATATTCAAATATCGTTACTTCCGTCAGAAAAAAAAACTAAGTTACTCCCTAGTTCGCGCCTAAAGAAGTTTTACTTCAAAAAAATTAGGTTTGTCAAAAAATTTGTGACTCTACCGGGGGTTCTGAAATGCTAAAGACTGAAAAGAACACCCCAAGAAACTCAGTCCGGTCCCTCCCAAAATTCATCTTAGAATTTAATACAGGTTTTTTTTATTATGTAGAAAGGAGCAATTTGTGTCACTGCCAGGCAGCCTTTTCTTCTGAATAGTATTTAATGCTATAATAAGCTTTCTGGCACAATTTAAAATTTATAAGTTTATTAAATTTAATCACTGACAAACCTGTTATGGCTGTCGGCAATGTATTGTACATTCGAATACAATTACCCGCAAAAGAATCGCTTATTTTATGAAGCCTAAATCTAGGGACAGCCAATTTATTCTTATTTCTTAAGTTTAGGTTATGGATATCACATCCTACTTCCTACTAATATTATAAATGTGAAAGTTTGTGAAGATGTTTGGATGTTTGTTACTCGGTCATGCTCTAACGGCTGAATGGGTCTGGCTAAAATTTGGTACAGGGATAGAGTATAGTCTGGAATAACACATAGGCTACTTTTTATTTGGGGAAAATGTTTTTTTTTTATTTATTTATTTATGTACTTACACACAAGAAATTTAAGAATCACAACATTAAGAAAAATAGGTACAATGGTACTGCTTATTTCTATTAGAAATATCTCCAAGCAGACCAGCGAAAGGAGAACATGAAAAAGGAAAAAGAACTTTCAAAAGTGTGTATATGAAGGAATAGGTTAGAACTAAATAAACATACATACAAAATTAATGAAAGAATATAAATCGAAATGTCATTAATTATTGATAGGTATAAATATGTACTTAAAATATAAATACGGTCTAAATAAACTTATGTACTTACCTACATATACTTAATAAATACATAAATAGGTTTATAATGTAGAAATATAATATTCACGGACTTTCCTTTTGAATGTAGTGAGAGTTTTGCTGTCTCTGATGTTAGGTGGTAGTGAATTCCACAATCTGACCGCATGCACAGTGAAGGAATATGAATAGAAATCAGTTTTGTGTCGAGGGATTTTGAGAAGTAGGCGGAGGTTAGACCTGCAAGGAGCGTCAAGAGAGCGAGCCCATGAGAACTGCGCGAAAGTGAAGCATGTTCCCACGGGAACCTTGACGCGGGCGAAGCCGCGTGCATTAGCTAGTTTTTAATAAATTTACCGTTAAGTTTATGAGTATAATAATAAATTTTCACATATGTACTGTGAATACATAGTAAGGATGTTGGGGAAACCACTGCTTCACTTTCGCGCAGTGAACCCTGTTTAAGACCACAGTGGATTTTTTAGGGCGGATTTCCATGCGTTGTATGGTAGGTTGACTGCGGCAGATTGGGAAGCATTTTACAGAATTGAAAAAATTGAGTAGGCAATTGATTACCCTACAGGAGACTGTACCTGGGGATCGTTCAAAGCATGGCCCTGTACGGGTCTCCCGTATGGGCGGAGACCCTGACGGCCAGCAATGTGGCTAGACTGCTGAGCCCGCAGAGAGTGATGGCCGTCAGGGTGATAAGAGGATACCGGGACCCCTCCATGGGACCTGGAAGCGAGAGCCCTTGCGTCACTGTTCAGATGGCGCAAGGAGGCGATGGAGCGGGGCCAAAGGCCTGCGTCTCGAGAAATCGAGGCCCAGCGGACCCTGCTCCACCAGGAAACCGTGGAGACATGGAAGGTGCGACTTGAGCAACCAAAGGGGGGATTCGCCACAATCGCGGCCGTCAGACCGGTCATGGACGAGTGGCTGGAGAGAAGACACGGTGCTCTCTCCTACCGGTTGACACAGATGCTTGCCGGGCACGGTAGCTTCGGTAGGTATCTGTGGCGAAAACACCGGGAAACCACGGCCGAGTGTCAGCACTGCGAGGCCCGCAGCGATGACACCGCGCTCTACACGCTGGAGGAGTGCATGGCGTGGGCGCAACAGCGCCAGGTCCTCGTAGTGGGTCTGGACGTGGACACTCTTTCGCTCGAGACCATGGTGCGAGCCATGCTCTCCAGCGGGAGTAAGTGGGACTGCGCCGCCTCCTTCTGCGAGCAGGTCATACTCGTGAAGGAGGCGGCGGGACGGGTACGGGAGAGAACTCTCGGCGGCCTGGGCGCCGCCCACTGTCCTTACAGAAGCAGGTCCATGACGGCAGCGTGACGTGAGCAATTCACGCAGCCCCCCCTTAGAAGCGGGATTACACCCGAACCCCCCCAAAGACGCGGGATAGCACCCGAACCACCCCCCTGTGCGAGGCCGCAGTGGCGGCCGTGTGGGTCTGTTGGGAGTTCTGGGACATCCTTCCGAGGGCTTCCCCGGGGCTCCCAACCACAGGCTGTTGGGCGTGACGTGAGGTTTTTTAGTCGGTAGGAGTCCGGCATAACACCCATGAGGATTTTCCCTCACGTTAATAAAAAAAAAGGCAATTGATTATTTTTACACTATTTTTAATAACATTTTAGATGAACACGTGCCGAGAAAAAAGCAAATTCACAAACAATCGTGTAACCAATATCCGGAATGGTACACAAGAACCATTATAAAATACCTAAATATCAAATCCAGGCTCTACAAAAGGTATAAACGAACCAAATTTTTTTTTTAATAATAATATATCTTTATTGAGCAAAATAAAACATTACACGTATGGCTTATGCGACCTAAGGTATTACAAATAATTTTATAGGTATCGAGTTACAGGGCGGACCGAGGACCAATCCCCAGCCCGGTGCTAGGACTTAACTTGTGTTACGGTAGCAGGAAGATGGCCCCGTCCCCGTACCTGCAACCCGATGGTGTTAACATATATTTATACTGTGGTGTTGGTTATAACGGTACCCAAGCTTTAGGTATTATCAAGTTCCCAATATAGGCAAGACTGTATTTTGGGAACTTATTCTTATCTAAGTAATATCTATATTATACTAAAAATTATACTAAGTATTCCAAAAAGTTACCGCTGCGGACGATTTATTAGGTTACGCCTAAAATCAACAGCAGAAGCAATTTGGTATCTTTCGTGTGAGAGTTTGTGCTCGTGTGGTAGGGTGTAAGTGTGCGTGTGTTTGTGTAGTGCAGTAGGTGAGTATGAATCTCATTCAGTAAGTTTGGAGAAGATCCTCAGTTGCTGTATAATCTAATTTATGAAGCCAGTCTTTTAATGCTACAGAAAACTTATATTTATTTAAACTATAAATATTTAAAATTCTATTTACTTTGTTGTATAGAAAGGCACTTTTTACTCTAAAATGTCTCTTTGCCATTGCTGTTCTATGTCGTACCGGAGGGCATACCCTATCTGAGCGGCGTTTAGTCGCGATAATATTGGAATCATAGGCAAGCGTCTTGTGCTTCTTAAGCAGCGTTTGATGTACGAATAGCTGTCTCACTGTTAGGACCTTTGTATCCACATAAAGGTTAGCAGTTGGGTATCTAAAGTTCTTCTTGGTCATAACTTTGAGAACAGCTCTTTGAGCACGTTCCAATGGCAGGAGTTCGGTTTTTGTTGCTGAGCCTCGTGACGTGATACAATAAGACAAAAATGACTGACAAAGTGATTGATATGTTATTTTAAGTGTGTTTAGGTCCGCCGCATTACGAAGGAGTTTAAATACATAAATCATCTTTCTGGTTCGTGTAATTAGGTGTTTTATCTGCTCATCCCATTTTAAGAGTTGGTCTACTTTAATGCCTAAATATTTAACAACATCTGCTCTAACCAATGTCACACAACCACAGCCAGCATCAGTGTTGCAACCTGTGCCCTTGTGAGCCCTAATAAAAAAGGTGTCCTTTGGTGGGAGCATTGAGCTTTTCAAGGCAAAGGTTATGAAGTTAGACTTTTGGATATTAAGCGTTAGAAAGTTCAGTGACAGCCATGTCATAACCTTAGTCATGGCCATTTCTGCGTTTGCTTTTGCTGTGTCGTCGGCATAGGTGAATACCTGGCAATTGGGGGACTTTAGTGAACACAATTCGTTGATATAGATCAAGAATAAAGTGGGCCCCAATATACTCCCTTGTGGTATTCCAAAGTTCAGGCACTCATCATTGCTTTTATAGTTCTTTATTTTGACAGCTTGTGTCCGGTTGGTCAAATAGCTTTTCAACAAATCAAGGGCTACACCTCTAACACCCACTCTTTCTAATTTTGTGATAAGTATCGGAAAGGAGACTGTGTCGAATGCCTTAGACAAGTCGAGGAAAATTCCTAGGCACTTTTCTTTTCCGTCCAAACCATCCACGACACTATTCACAAAAGACAAAACAGCATCCTCAGTGCACAGGTCTCTCCGAAATCCAAATTGGTGCGGTGAGATAATTCCTTTAGATTCAAGGTAGTTTGTCACTCGTATGTTTATCACCTTCTCCAAAACTTTGGACATAGCTGGGAGTACCGAAATAGGCCTATAATTATTAATTTCACTTTCATCACCACTCTTATGTATTGGGTGCACAACAGCCCTCTTAAACACATCAGGGAAAACGCCCGTAGAAAGAGATACCTGGCAGATATGTGTTATGATGGGCACAAATATATCATATGAAGATTGGAGTATGACTGAGGAAATACCGTCAATACCAACAGCACAATCCTTGCGGATGTTTTTTATAACCAATGCTATTTCTTCAGCGTCGGCATCTAAAAGTACCAGTGAGTCGCGCTGAGAATTGATTTGATTGCCATCTACAGTTAGTGTAGTAGTTAGCATTTGGTTCTGGATTTGTGTAGCTAGTTGTTGCTCGATATTTGCATAAAAAGTGTTAACCGTATTCACTGATGAAATTGGATCTTTTTCAGTTTTAAGGAGTGCATCTGCTGTTGTGTAATTAGTTTTTGAGTGCGTGATTGTTTTAATGGCATTCCACGTAGCTTTTATGTTGTGTTTTGCCTCTTGTAGCAAACCTTGCTGATAAGTTCTTTTAAGGTTTTTTAATAACTTATTGACAAAGTTCCTGTATCTTAGGTATGATATTTTGAGCGTAACATTAGTAGGATATGGACACTGATTACAGGGAGTTTGCAAGGTACAGAACACGTGTTAAAGTCGCAACAGAGGTAGCATACAAACAGTATGTGAATAATACACAGAATAAACTAAAAAATGACCCCAAGTCGTTTTAGGAGTTTTTAAGAAGTAAAAAGAGCACGGCTCATAAACAGGCTATTTTGAAGATGGTCGGCAGATTACTGATGAAGAATGTGCTGAACACTTTGCTGATTTCTTTAAGTCTGTGTACAGTAGCTTGCCGATGCAACTTGATGTGAAAGCTGCTATAATGGCAGCGCGGGCGCATGGCACATCCGATGTATGCGTGCACTCGTGACTCCTGTGACTCTTAGCTTTGATAGCATTAGCAAAGCACTCACAAGCTTGAAACCAAAGCGGTCGACGGGCCCTGACGGCATTCCTCCTTTTCTGTTTAGGGATTGTAATTGTAGCATTTGTAGCAGCGTAATAGTGAAGCCGCTTTATTACATACTAGCGGACGTCACGCGGTTTCACCCGCGTAGTTTCCGTTCCCGTGGGAATACGGGAAAAAAATATAGCCTATGTTCACCGCAAAGCCCGCAAGTGTAGCTTTCCAACAGTGAAAGAATTTTTTAAATCGGTCCAGTAGTTCCGGAGCCTATTCGTTACAAACAAACAAACTAACAAACAAACAAACCAAAAAAAAACAAAAAAATAAATCTTTCCTCTTTATAATATTAGCATAGATTTAATATTATATTACAATCCAAAATATTGGATGCACAACATGGATTTCGCCCAGGACGTAGCGCTTCCACAAACCTTCTGAACTTAATGGCTCAAGTGGTGCTGGCGGTTGATTCTGGTGGGCAGCCTATTTTGATATTAAAAAAGCGTTCGATACGGTCGATAATGACGTACTATTAGAGAAGCTTGCTGCGTTTGGATGCACGCAGCACTTGCTGGAGTTTTTTGCAAGTTATATGGGAGATCGGCGACAGTATGTTGACTACAGGGGATGTGTTTCTGAGCCGTATTTCATTAGATCAGGCGTGAGTCAGGGAAGTAACTTGGGACCACTTGAGTTTCTTATAATGGTAAATGATTTACTAGATGTAGTCAAACATGCTACGTGTTTATTGTTTGCAGAGAAATAAAAGACGTCTCTGACTGTGAAGATTTGCAGCATGACGTTGATAGAGTGGTGAGGTAGGTTGAGCATAACAAATTAGCTTTTTACACCTTTAAGTGTTCCACCTGTATTTTTTCAACCTGTATTTGAAATTGTACGGAGTATACCCATTTTACCCACTAATGTATCCGACATTATTTGTACTGGGTATGGTTGGGTATAATCAGTTGAGAGTACGCCGTGATATTTTTATTACCGACTAGGTATGTACTTAATCTCCTGAGAGGAAAGGTATGTTACCCAGGAGTACTTAAACATCTTAACCTCTGTGTTCCGGATCGATACGTTTAGAGGCGAAGACGTCCACCATTGCTGGATATGCCTATGGATAGGACCAATTTACTTCAGAGAACGCCTCTCAGCCGGTCCATAAAAATTAGTAATGATGTTTGTGACAGGAATCAGGATAGATATATTTTCTGGTCAATGGAGTGAGCTCGTTAAGGTGTTACTACTATATGTTTTATGTTACAGTATTGAATAGTTTTGGTTTATTTTTATTTTATTTTTATGTTATTATTATCAGTATATTGATTTGTATCGATGTTAGCTTCTCGTTGTTTTGTTTGTTTGTATTTCTCATATTTTTAGCTATTGTTTTTTTTTAGGTGTATTTAGTTTTAAGTTCATTTTATTAATTAATTGTATAATTTTGTTAAATATAAGTCCATTATCGTTTTGGGGTAATCCCTGTTAAGATAGTGAAAAAAACAAAGTTAGGTATCTGTCATTTATGGACTAGTACTTTCCATACTCTCGATAGATGGCGTTGTGCTAAAATCTGAATGTCGCTATGGTTTCGTTACAGACAGTGAGTTTTAGTAATGATCGGTTGCGTTTATTTGGTACAAAGTTCACAAAGTTACCATCGTAATAATCTAGGTAATAAACATTTTTGAAGGGGCACTTCTTTTCATGGTGTCACCCAGATTCCCGTTTTTATATTAAGCGTTGCATAAGTAAAATATGAAATATTTTTATGTCAGACTATAAGAAAAGCATAGTAGACGGAACGTGCAGAACTAGCGAGCGAAGCAGCCAATTATAAAAATTTGTGTTTTTCTCAAAACTGTATGTTTTAAAGATTTTATTGGAAAATTAGGTTCATTTAATGTTAATTTGAAATAATTTATAGATGGTACCAATAGAAATCAACCGCTTATGGTATATAAACGTGATTTTTTTGGACTAATAGCAATTTCAGCTCAATTTTGTTACTTTTTAATAAATCAAATTAAACCTGAAAAACAATCATTTTTAATTTTTTTTTCACTAATGTTTGAGGACTCTAAAGTTATTTTTTAAATGAAATAATTTCCAAAAAAGTGTGGTCATATCCAAATTAAAGTGTCCTGATGGTCAATTTTGATACTGAAGTAAAAAACAAATGCTATTTTTTAATATAAACTTCTGAGTTTCTAGTCTATATACAATTCTTCGACAAAAATAATTCTAAAGTGGCGTTAAATTTTTAATAGGCATTACTCTTAATGAAAACTTGTTTTTATGACCATATTGAGAGAGAAAAAAAATTAAAATCTAAGGACAGTAACAAAATTGAGTACTATTGGTAACGAAGGAGAAAGTAAAAGCCCTATATTATACAAATACAACTACAAATTCTTTTATTTGCTATAAATAGGGTACAAAGGTGTTACATAATATAAATTATTCCATGCCTATTTAGCTATCAAGACAGCATGCAAATTTCTTAGTGATATCGTGGATAATTAATGTTATACAATAAATTGGACCAAATATTCAAAATTACGTACATAATAATCACAAGGAGTCCATAAATACAATCAATAGTCAATTTAGATGTCACAATATTACATTTATATTAAAATAATCCTAGTTTATACTCAAATTGGGTCACATAGAAAAACAATATACATTAAATAATAATATTAATTAATTTAAATGTTTGCAATGTTAAAGTTTTTATTCAGAAATTTATAGTCAACAAAATATTCACCTGATTATCCTAACACGTCACATGGCTCACGGCATGAATTCCGATACTGAGTAGAAACGTTTGTCCAAAAGCCATGCCCTCAGTTTTGACGAGAATTTATTATAATTCAAGTTTCTAATATTTCTTGGAATAGCGTTATAGATTCGCCCACACATAGCAAAAGAGCTTTTTTGACACATTTTGGTCTTAGGGACCTTTGATAGAACGATTCTGCTTGGATCTCTCGTGTTCCTCGGATACATATCTATCTAGGATATACACTGTAGTAGGTATACCTACTTCGTACCTATGATTTGTTTGTTCATAAATTAGCTTGTGTACATAAAACTATAAAGGATTTCAATAGTATTTGACGTATTTAACGAAACATTGACGTTGACATTATGAATTCTGTTTTTATATTTTTTTGTTTTGCATGTATATACTATGAATGTTACTATGATGTTGGTATTTGTTGAAATTATTCTGATGAATTGTATAGTATAAGTATGGTTTAAATGAATCATCATATATTACCTGTATCAGACACAATTTATATCGTTAATGATTAAATAAATAAATAAAAACAATTTTTGTTACGGGCCAGATCAAGCCTATACGTTACCGACCAAAAGTAACAAATTTGAGGTCACAAAGTTTAGCGTTACGGGGTTTTCCGAATTTCTGAAAAAATATCCTTAGTTTTGTTACCGCTTTTAGAAATAGTAAGAATAAGCGTGTCGTTACTGGTTTCATTAAAAAAAGTAGCAAAATAATGCCATACTTATCAATTAAATTCCAGTAACAAATTTGAGCAGCAATTTGTACCCACAATCTACAAGCACGCTCTTGCTTTGACACTGAAGCTTGTCAACCAATTTTAAGACATCGCATTGTTTTAATGCAAAATTAATGTTGCTAAATAATTTATAAAAACATATCTCTAAATTTTTTTTTGTGTAGGAAATATCGCGGTAGCAAAGACATTAAAAACTGAGGTTTATTGAAGACACGCAATATTTAATTTGTATAATAATTAAATAATTTAAAACTTTATTTTTCAAGTGCGCTGTGAAATTAAGAACTAAGGGCTCGTTTAAGGAGACGCGGGGCGTCAAGCGTCGCGTACGGCGTGGCTTGCAGCGGCGCGTAAAGCGATTGACCGTTTATAGTAAGGCGGCGCGTAAAGCGGCCCGCGTTGCGTCACGCGCAAACTCAAACATATAGAAATGTAGGAGCTCGTTTAAGGAAACGCGGGGCGTCGAGCGACGCGTGCGGCGTGGCTTCCCTCGAGGCTGCATCCGCCGCGTGGTACGCAGCGACACCCGCTGTGTCACCCGCTGCGTCACCCGCTGCTACACCCGCTGCGACTCTCGCATCATATTACTGGCGCCGACTAGGGATGTTAACTTTATTTATAAATGATAATGATATGTATGTCGATATTTCAATAATATCAATATATCGTTTATAAATATCGATATTTTAGTAACGATATTGTAACCCAAAATATCATAAAATCATTAAAAAATAAAATCATTGTTTTGCGTTGTATTGCGTTCATTAAGCCCCCCGTATAATATTTTTTCTTATTTATCTCCCATGTACAGACAGCGACCTGTTACGATTTTATTATATGTATTGATTCGGAGGGTTCTGCTCCGGAGGGATTTATTGTGGTGTAAATTTGGAGCGGCCTACGTCCAGATTTGATTGATTTTGGCTATCTAATTTGAATTACCAAAACTATTAAAATGTAAAATATAAAGTTACCACTTGGCTGCCACCGCCACGGTGGCGGAGTGAAAGTGCATGCGACTGCCACACTGAGGTCTTGAGTTTGATTCCCGAGTCTGATGTGGGGTTCAAACCGATCGGCCGATCGAAAAATAAAATATTTTTCCAAGTTTGGGTGTTTTCCATCTACATGTACTACTCGTATTAAAAAAATGTGAAGTTGTCGTGTCTGTACAACGGAGATATTAAAAGATAATGTTTTGATTACAATATTTTAACGATCTGTTATACGGGGTTTCGAAAACGGTTTTAAAAAAAAAAATAACTTTTAAAACTTTAGGCCCTATGACCTTTATTCAGAAAGAATAGAACAGGATTCTGTTGGGATCCTTAGGCAACCGCGCGATTCGGAGGATGAAGACAGACTGGCCTGTGGCTGAGCCACTGGACAGAGCAAGAGGCTGATAATCGGGATTCAGCATAAAAGATGGTAGGATAGCACTAAGGCTAGCATAGTATAGATATAACAGATCGATACAGCACACAACTTTTTTTTATTAATTCTTGTCTGTTTGTCCTTATGCCTGTTTGTTCGCGATGGACGCAAATACTACTGAACGGATGTTTATAAGTTTTTTATATTAAAGAGATCTTGGTAAGGCTTAAATCTGAGCTTTGTTTAATGGCAATCGGTTGAAAAAAAGCGGAGTCATGAACACAAGTTGAATAATCACGGTTGTGTTTCCGTGCGATCTTTATTCGTAAAAAAAAAACAACAAGAACAGTCAAAAAAACAGTGATAAATCTATACAGGGTGTCCCACGGCTATGCCACATGGAGGGAAAGTACCTTAAATATTGTAGATGGAACATTTTACTGAAAGAAGACATTATTTTAATTTAAAAAACAACTTAAACTGCATTCATAGATATTTAAATAATTACATGCTCTGTCTGTAGCTCGTGGACATTAGCATTTTTTGTAATCTACATTTAATATAGGCTGCGGTGACCTTCTGGTGGGTCGTATAATTGTTTGCCACCTTAGTGGTATAAAAAAAATTACATGTCATAACCCCATAAAAATCTAACGCTGTTAGATCTGTGGATCTCGGCAGCCATCGTATTTGTCCCGATCCAGGAACGAAAGTCTTCATTGAGATCACCGGCGCGGCGGCGATGCCAGCTTTTCATTTTTCTGAACAAAATTTCACATCAAATGTTAAAATACATCTTCTTCTTCTTCTTGACACTATGTTACCTAGCAAAAAATAATCCTTATGATGAAGCCTTTCGATCGGTGTGATAAACCTACGGAATGATTATTTTTTCTCGTGTAGCGGGTTCGATTCCCGGCTCCACCATGTAAGTGTTTAAAAATCTATGAATATAGATTAAATTGTTTATTAAATTAAAATAATGTCTTCTTTCAGTAAAATGTTCCATCTACAATATTTAAGGTACTTTTCCTCCATGTGGCATAGCCGTGGGACAACCTGTATATCTTTCATAAATATCGATGTATCGTTTATTTTGCGAACATGACATTTTGCTTTCATGACGTTCTGCTCCAGAGGGTTATAAACATCGATTACATTTTTTTAAATAAAATATCAATAATTTATTTTGAAAAATATTTTTATTATAATATCGATATTTTCTAGGAATTTAATTGTCCGACATTCCTAACGCATGCCCCGCACCTCTCCCACCCCTTCCTTAGCGCGGACTTTGCGGCGTCACCCGCAGCTTCATCCGCCGCGTTCCTCCATTGCGAGACTCGCTGGTTTACCCGCACAGTGGATCGATTCATACAAATCGGCGGATAAAGGAATCTGGAAAAACTTTTTACTGATTTTACAAAAACTAATGATGCCAATGTGTTTATCTTAATAATTGTAGTCGAAAACAATACTTCACAATTTTGATTAGACTTCAATTTAAAAATATATTCGACAAAAACTGATTTCAATGTATGGAAAAGCACATTAAAAAAGGGATAGCTTGCGATTTTCTCGTGTTTTCTGATTTTAACGCTTATAGTGACTTTTAATGGGTTGTTAGCAAAATATCTGCCAAACATTTTAGGTACCCCTAGGCACCCCTCTGGGAGCTATATGACAAAATATCATTTTTCTCATTTTCTTTAAGAAAATATGTCTAGTTCGTTTTTTTTACAGTTATAATTGTTGATAAACTACATTTTAGCTTAGTACTGACCTACCCACATCAAAAATACGACTGGCATACGGGATCGGGAGTTTTTGAGAGATACTTATAAGCAGGTGACTACAAGTTTATCCTAGTTTTTTAGCAACATTTTTGTATTGTATAGTGATTTTCTATTATGATTTGAAGAAAATAATGTATTAATCAAATAAAACAATAACGCGTATATAAAACATATATCATAGTTATAAAAATACAAAAACTTACTTATAAAATAAAAAGTGGTAAAATATTAGCTTAAAATAAATAAACATATGGAACAGAAACAATTCCATTAACATGTATATACATTAAATAATCAAACAAAATTAGAAATATGTAGACAAAAAAAAATTGTCCGAAGCTTCCGTTTCTAAATCTTCTGCTTGCGCAGAGCCTAATTATTCATCAGTGTCTATGTATTCAATTTCAGAAACTTCTAGAATTAGTAACTAATAAAATAACTTATGAATTCTTGTGGCATGAAGTACCAAGGGTACAATATTCTATGTAAAGCTCTGCCACCCTGGTACTACATGCCATCAAGTATTCATAATTTATTAGTTCACGGGCCGTAAATTATTCAACATTTATCTATAGTTCCGATAGGACTTCTTTCGGAAGAGTTATCTGAGTCAAGTAATAAGGATTTTAGAAAATACAGAGAACACCATTCACGTAAAATAAATAGCATTGCTTGCAATGAAGATGTTCTAAATAATTTGCTGATTTCATCCAACCCAATTTTAGAACAAATACGGCCACGGATGGATAAAAGGCAAAAGAAGGCATTGTTTAAAGAAACTTTAAATCTACTAATTTCATCCAACCCAATTTTAGAACAAATACGGCCACGGATGGATAAAAGGCAAAAGAAGGCATTGTTTAAAGAAACTTTAAATCTACTAATTTTAGAAGTTTCTGAAATTGAATTCATAGATTCTGATGATTTGTTAGTCTCTGCGCAAGCAGAAGAAGATTCAGAAACGGAAGCTTCGGATAATGTTTTTTTTTGTCTACATTTATTTCTAATTTTGTTTGATCATTTAATGTACATAGTTTTAATTTAATTGTCTTTGTTATGTATTTTTGTTTATTTTAAGCTACTATTTTTTTAAAGCTTATGTTGTTTGATTATTTAATGTACATACATGATAATTGAATCGTTTCTGTTCCATATTTTTATTTATTTTAAGCTATGATTTTACCACTTTTTATTTTACAAGTACATTTTTGTATTTTTATAACTATGATATATGTTTTATATAACGCGTTATTGTTTTATTTGATTAATACATTATTTTCTTTAAATATTAATGGTAAATCACTATACAATACAAAATTGTTGCTAAAAAAGTAGGATAAACTTATAGTCGCCTGCTTATAAGTATCTCTCAAAAACTCCCGATCCCGTATGCCAGTCATATTATTTTTGATGTGGGTAGGTCAGTACTAAGCTAAAATGTAGTTTATCAACAATTATAACTGTAAAAAAAACGAACTAGACATATTTTCTTAAAGAAAATGAGAAAAATGATATTTTGTCATATAGCTCCCAGAGGGGTGCCTAGGGGTACCTAAAATGTTTGGCAGATATTTTGCTAACAACCCATTAAAAGTCACTATAAGCGTTAAAATCAGAAAACACGAGAAAATCGCAAGCTATCCCTTTTTTAATGTGCTTTTGCATACATTGAAATCAGTTTTTGTCGAATATTTTTTTAAATTGAAGTCTAATCAAAATTGTGAGCTAATGTTTTCGACTACAATTATTAAGATAAACACATTGGCATCATTAGTTTTTGTAAAATCAGTAAAAAGTTTTTCAAGATTCCTATGTCCGCCGATTTGTATGAATCGATCCACTGTGACCCGCCGCGGCGTCACCTGTCGCTTCATTTGCCGCGTCCGACGCGACGACACTCGCCGCTGGGGCAGCTACAACTCAAACAAACGCCTACAAAAACGCTTCTCCTTGAACGCTCCGAACATTTCCATATGTTTGTGTTTCTGGCGGCCCGCTTGGCGGGCCGCACCGCTCGAAGCGCCGCGTCTCCTTAAACGAGCACTAACTCGACTGTTTAACATAAAATTATTCATTAGGAAAAATATTACGTTTATGTAAAAGGAGTTTCAAATATATCATAATCATAATCATTTATTTATTTTCAGGCAAGAACACCCACACAACAAAAAAGTAATACATTATAATAATGAATATTACAACACGAAAACAAGAAGTATGTAAATAAAATTTACACTATTACAAATAATACATACAGATAAACTAAAAGAAGATAAAATTGCATATGTACATACATACATACATATCATCACGCCTGTTTCCCATCGGGGTAGGCAGAGACTATGGCCTTCCACTTGCTACGATCCTGGCATACCACTTTCGCTTCTTCTACTTTCATAAGTGCTTTCATACACGCTCGCCGGTTAAGGGTACTCTTGACCTGGCCTTTTTCCAGCAGGTCATCAATTTGGTTACCATGCGTACGCCGAGGATGACCCCTACCAGCTTGCCCATTCATTCTCGCCTTATAGATCTGTTTAGTCAGTCTATTTTCATCCATCCTCTCAACATGTCCAAACCATCTAAGCATCCCTTTTTCTATCTTTGTCACTACATCTTCAGTTATACAACATTGTTTTCTAATCACGTTATTCCTTTCTTTGTCCATCAATTTCACTCCAGCTATACTTCGCAGACTTCTCATTTCCACTGCATTAATTTTACTTTCATGCTTCTTCTGCCACACCCAACTTTCACTACCATACATAAGTGGGGATAAGCACACCCCTATGCACAGCCACTCTCGCCTTCTTAGACACGTTTTGACTGCTCATAAAGGTATGCATCGCCCCATTCACTTGATTTCCTGCCAAAACTCTTCTCTCAATATCCTGGTCACACTTTCCATCCCTCGTAAATTTTGAACCCAGGTATACAAATTCTTTCACCTGTTCCACTCTTTGCCCTTCGATAATAATAGGGCAATTCGTCATACATTTCTCTCTTTCAAAAACCATTACTTTAGTCTTACTTACATTCACTTTCATTCCTCTACCTTTTAGCGCCTCATGCATAATATTAACCATCAACTGCAACTCCTCCGCCGATGCAGCTAAGATCACCTGATCGTCAGCATATAGGAGGCATTTGATGGTCAGCTCGTTCAGTTTTATACCACACGCCCTCTCTTGCAATTCTTTCAAACAACTGTCCATATACAGGTTAAAAAATATGTAAGTAAAATAAAATCAAAATACTAATCTAAATAGCATCAAATAAAATTAATTCAAATAAAATAAAATCCAATTAAACCCAATGATATAAAAACTATAGATACGTTATAGACACTTGAAAATGGCAACACGTGAAGTAGGTAATTACCTGAAAATCTGTGACGCGGCTGTAGGGTTAGCGAAAGTTCTATTAAGCACCATAGATTTAGAATTTTTCGCTACTCTCAACACTGTTTTAAATTCTGTTAGTAAGGAAAACTCGAAAAAAACATGCCTTCATGTATCTTCAGATGATACACAAGCTACACAGCAACTATTCAATATAAAAACGTGTCATTTCATGCGTAAGTACAATAGAAATAATAATTTTATTTCATTTTCTCGGATCGATAAAATGGCGGCAAGCTTATTGAATGCACAAAGAAAATGTACTCTATAGTCTGTGGTTTAGCGCCCGCGACCCGTAAGGGGATGTCGGGGAGATTTTGTACTAATGTTTTATTTTGGTATTTGAATATTTTTTTTATTTAGGTAATTATATTTCTTTAAAAAAATAATGAAACATAATAATAATATATTAAGATTATTAAAATGATTTAAATTACAAATGTTTGGATTACTTACTAGGTACTAAATTATTACTTATTAAATAAATTTTTCTGTATGATATTGTTATTTTATGACTTAAATTACGTTAATAATTACTAACCCGATAAACTACATTAACATTTTATAAATTTAAATATTACGTACTTTACCCGTAAGTAAATACATTAACCATATTATGACTCAGTAAGTGAAATTCAAGTTTCCCTTTTTCCCCACATTCCTCTGATATTGACTTCATGCATGCTACCACAGATAATTTATAGAATTCTTTTTTTTAATTTATAAAAGTTTAGCTGTTTTTGAAAGCCGCAATGTTCGTGTATAACGTGTCTATATATGATACGTCTTTGATTAAACCTAGTCAAATAAAATTGAATAAAAATATCCTAATAAATTAAATAAAAACCAATAAAATAAAATGAATTCTAACTAAATCAAGTCAAATAAAATTTAAAAAATAAATTGTATAAAATTATTCTTTTATAATGCTCAGGGGTAGGACAGGACATTTGAAATCCTACATGGCAGTTATCCGACCTTTAGTAAATAACCGATTTCATAATTCGCTAACTTTCCTAGTGGTAATTAATAAGATTCACATTTATATTTAAAGTATTGAATATACAAAAAAAATGTTATTGGTAAATAATTACGCTCTATTATATTTTTAAATTAAAGTTGAAGTTGGCGGACACCTATTTTTCGAACGAAACATTTTATTTGAGAATTGCTTAAATGGCAATGGGATGGGTTACCATTTCGCTCGCTACTCCTAGATATATCTATATCACTGTACCTATATAATGTCCAAACAAGTAGCTGTATCATGTGTATCACAATATCTAGTAGGCTCTAAAAATAAGTTAGTGAGATTGTATGATTTAAATAAATTTAGGATATCTTTGGTCTTACGCGTATTATGAAGTATATCAACATTAAAATCATCGCACACAATTTATATTAGACTATTAGATTTTCCAAGTTTACATAGCACTTTGTCCACGGTCTGTTGGGAGTCACGGGACATCCTTCCTGAGGGCTTACCCGGGGCCCTCAACCATAGGCTGATGGGCGATACGTGAGGTTTTTTAGTCGGTAAGAGTCCGGCATAGCATCCTACGAGGATTTTCCCTCACATCAAAAAAAAAGCACTTTGTCCGTTACTTCCTCAAACTCACTAAAGGGTGAGACTCAAAGTTTACGGCATCTCTCGAATATGGTATCTCGAATGGTAGGTAGCCAAAATTAGCGGTCTCAACAAATAATGATAATTAATATTACATCACGCCCGGAACTAAGCTTCTATAATACCTGAGGATTTTGGTGTATGAAGTAAGCAGTATGGTCGTAATCCAAGGTCGTGATTCAGACTTGGTATAACCTTCAAGATTGATTTGTTAGCTCAGTAGCCTCCTGCTTACAGTGCCTTTACCACATTTTGAAGACAATAAATAACCTAGTTAAATATTCGTCAGTCAAGCGACGCCATTCAGTTTAAATAAAAAATGTTTAAAGTAACTACCAGTTTAAAAAAAATGCTGCATAATTATACCGGTAGTCTAATTTTATTCTAATGACTTCGCCAATGAGAGCGAAAGAGAAGGAGTATTGTAGTCACGCGGTAATCATTAACCGATTACTAATTTCATTTACACATTGGTCGTTAAAATTTGTTTACCCGTTTAGTATACAGTTATACGTCATTAGGTATTGTTTCTACATTCTTTGTGATTTTTTTTTCCAAATTTAAATTTTATTTCATAATTTTTTAAACTTATAAAATCTTTACCCAATGCCTCGACATTGGGTGGTGTCATAAAAAAGTTTAGAAAAGAAAATAAAGTTCAATACTTATTCCATAATCAAATATTTTTGTTTGGCGCGTATTTTGTTTGAGTTCGAGAAGGTTGCAAGTGCTTTTTTTTTCAAACGAAAATGTCTGCGGAAGGTGTTCAAAGTGACAAAGTGGCGAGCTACTGGTGTATCAAATATTTGGATTATCTGCTGTATGGAACCCTAGTGTTGATATTTCTGATAATGTTTCTTTACTTTTTGCTCCTGTAGAGGCCTGCTATGTACATCATACTTATGCCTAAAGGTAAATATTATATTTACAGAACAAACCGACTTATAACATTAAGGCGATTCACCTTTTTTCATTCATAGTCCTTTCCTATTAGTTTTTAATAATGGAAGGAGCAAAGACTTGCATACAGTAGGTAACTACTCTGCAACCTGTAAAGGGAGGTCCCTTTTTACCATTTTCAACTTACATCTAACAATTTTTTTACGTGTGGTAATAAGTACCTCATAGGTCCTCCACATTCACACTAGAATTCTCGCCGAGAACTTCTATTAGTTTCCGCATCTGGAGAACAAAGCGAGAACACGACCAAAACTTGCGAATCATATCCTCATTCACGTTTGTCATGTTCTCGTGAGATTTTCGTCTGAATGTCGGGCGCCCATCAGGGATGTTATGCCGGACTCTTGCCGGCTGAAACCACACGTGCCCTGCCACAGCCTAACGGTCGAAAGCCCCGGGTAAGCCCTCGGATGGATGTATTGAACGACTTCAGAAAACCTAACTGCCTCGGTAATTTAGTGGTACCTAATTAGTCCACGTGATAGGGCTCTGAATGTGTTGGTACGTGATGGGTCTGTCGTTTATTTTTAATTTATATTTAAGTTATTTAATCTATCCTAATATTATAGAGGAAAGATTTGATTGTTTGTTTGTTAGTTTGCATAGAATAGGCTCTGAAACTACTGGACAGATTTGAAAAATTCTTGTTGGAAAGATACACTCTTCCCGGTGAACATAGGCTATATTTTATTCCCGTATTCCCACAGGAATGGGAGCTACGCGGGTGAAACCGCGTGACGTCCGCTGGTAATAAATATTTGTTGGTCATTCTAATACATCACCAAGCCCAAATTAGGCTAATAATAGGTAGGTATATAAGCTTGTGCTATGGGACCTAGACGACTGATAAACATTTTAATAAAGTAAGTGCTTACATTATAAATAATTAGTTAAGTATTAGTTCATCAATTGGCACTACATAATAATTACCTATGTCATCCTTTGTCCTCTACCTCCTTAACGGCACGCGCACACGGTCGACCTTTGTAGATCGGCTTTTACGACTATTTCAATAGACATTATTGCAAGCAGTTTTATTCAAATAGGTGGAAAAGTCTACAAAAGTCGTTCCCGTGCGCGCGCCAAAACGCGTTTCGAAGTCGAAACGTAGATAAAATATGATTGGCTTTCTGCAATTAATATATTCTCTGCGACTGCCTCGTTGGTCTAGTGTGCGTACAGTGCGACCGCTGATCAAGAGGTCGTGGATTCGATTCGCTTCTTCTTCGTCTTCAATTCCGCCGGCTTCTAAAATAAAATCGTAAGAAACAAAACGCCTGTACAAATTGCAAGAGCAAAATATAATACTTATGTTAATTGGCTTTGATACTTTTTCTTTAGGCGCTTTTCTAATGTAAACGTAATAAATGTGTTTTTTATTGAAATTGCAGTTTTATAAGTATAACAATGATTCTTAAGTAGTTGCACTATTTCGTATTAAAATTTTGTTTGGTATTTTAAGATCACGTCATGTTTTTACTTTATTTTTAATAGTGGTTCCGCCATTATGACGTCAAAATAGCGGGACCACTTTCTTTGTAGGATATTTAGTAATTTTATGGGTGTAGAATTTTACTATGAAAGTATGAAATAGTAGAGAAAGTGTATTAAATCCTTATTGCATGATATTCACAAAATTTGGCAGGGTCCCGCCATAATGACCTTCATGTAGATTAGGGGCTCTTCTCGAGGAAGCCAGATGTTCAGCTCCTCCGGTACTCCATAAGGAGCTGACGGAAACCCAGCCCTCATCCACGCATCCCACCGCTCCCGAGCGCCTCTCTGTAAGCTGAGAGGGTAGAGAGTGGCCAAGAGGGCGGTATTCGGAGGACCGTGAGAGTCCCTCAATACTTTTTTTAAAACTATTAAGGTGGCAGACAAACATAGTTACGGCCCACCAGAGGGACTGGTGGTCACCGCAGTCTATGAACGTTTGCAACACCGCCACACTCGCTCTGCCGATCCTGTAAAAACTTTTTAAGAACCCTTTTGAAGAATCCCATATTGTAGGCGGGGCCTTCCATCAGGCAGGCGGCGTCATCTTGGCGAGCTAAATGTAAAAAAATCTGGATTTTTATTGCTCAGTTACAGTATATTAAAGCATTTTATAATATCTTGTCGTAAAACTGTAACTAAAATAATGCGTACAGTTATTGTTGCACTTACAGTATTATGTCTAACAGAGTCGACTAAATAGGCGGAATTAGTTAAGGAAAAACGAAGTTATCATGATTAACTTTTTCCGGTCTTTGTTTTTACTTTTTACCAAGTTATGTTACAAATGCCTAATTTTTTGTGAGATAATGTAATCTTACTTATAGTTATATATTGTTATGGATGCCCGCGACAATAAGTCTGTCTCTGGAACAAGCAGTAGCAGAATAGCCCATAAAACCTCCGATAGACCTCCAGCTCCATGAGCTCAATCTTTATGGTGAGAGTGCCGGCTAACATTGCCCTTGTAGTACAAATCGGCTCAGCATTTGGATTCGCTTTGTGATTATACGTGATCGGCCTAACGGGTAAGAACTACAAAGTCCAATAACGAGCGGTCTATCCAATCTTTGGAGTCTTTGGAGTTCGGAGACATCCTCCACGAAACTACCCAGGTCTTCGGACACACAGTCAAAAAGATATGGTAAGGTTCAGTCGGTAAGAGCCCGCCATGTCGACCTCTTAAAACCTAGCTTGCCATGCATGGAAGAGAGGTTTCAGGACCTTAAAAAAGTCTTTGAAAGTCGTCATGTCTTTCCATCTGGCGTACTGATTTATTTTGAGAAAAAAGGTAAGGTCAGGGCTAGGTACCAATATTCCTAGCACACTATTGTAAAAAGAGCATAATGGGCCACCATTGCGTTATTCATTTATTCAACGTAATATTGGTAAACTACATGAATTGTCGTATTCTGTTTTTTTTTTAATGGCTATAACCACGGGCATTAACGCCCGTAGTTTTACCGATAGGGTGAAGTTTTCCCTTAGACCATATATCACGGGACTAGCCTTTGCGAACCACCGCATACAAAAATATTCTGCTAGTTTTCATAGCGGGTGAAGGGGGAAACACAAAGACATATAAAATTTCATTACATTTAAAAATGTATTAATCGACAAACGCGTAATGGCTGTTGTGTGTTAATTTTTATTGTACAGTCAACTACAATGAAATGTACTAGTTTAATCATATAAAATGATGTACTGAACTACTGATGTACAGTGCTTTTTAATAAGCCAAAAGACCAAATGGTCTATTGGCTTGGCAGAAAACAATGCTTAAGTAAGGCGCATCCTGTGGTTAGATGATCTAAGAGTTTTCCCGTACCCATTTTCCACAAACACCTTACAAGATTCCTGGGTCGGTCCAAATATTTTCTCCAGCGCCGCAGGTCACAGGTACGTCACAGAGGCAGTCAAGTATACTTAATTACTGTACCCGCAGTAGCGTTATTCCAGACTGTACTCTATCCCTACTTAAGTTTTAGTCTGTTTAGCCTACGTAGTAACTATTTATTAATCTGTGCCATAACAGCGTGAAAGAGTAACAATCATCCATTCATACTTACAAACTTCCGCAGCAAAAAATATCTCGACTCTGTTGGGGGGCTTATTACTAAAACCATTGCTCTCCGTTTGCTTGGATCCATTGTGATGACTCTATTAGATAGATCCTAAATTTCGAAGGCTTTGACCTCTGTGTTGTCGGATTATTTAATGTTTTATAGCAAAAAAAATTACCGATTAAGTATAAAAAAGTTGATAAACTTGTAGGTATTAGATAATTGATGTAATGATGACACATCCTCAGTATAGTGACTGCTACGCAATGGTCAAAAGGCATCGAAAGAATGTTTAGACTGCTCACTTTTTAAACTCAATTGTTAAACTACCAAACATTAGCTGGAGGGAATAGGAATGTTAAAAATTAGAGTTCCTACCAATATTATTTTCAAAATCTATATTCTAAAAAATAGGTGAGTGAGTCAACTATCCAACCAAATCCCTTACTTAGACATAGAAACTTAATTTTTTTTAAAGATAAGCTAGCCTAGTAAAGTTGCTGGTAGATGGTGCCTACGTGCATCGCCTCAACACGTATAAGGTGAAAGAATTATTCTGTTGCGACAGGAAGGAGTACAAAATGTCGTTACCCCAATTCAGCCCGAGGGTGTTGTAAAAGAGGAAACTTTCGCAAAACGATCCATTTCGTAGAGAAAGAAAGTGTTTGTTTAGGATTTGTAATGTGTATCTTTAAAAAATATGTAAGAATATTTTGTCAGTTGTCTAGATCCTACAAGCATAATTATGCCATATTAGCATAATTTGAGATCAATCTCAAATTATGCTAATAATAATCTACACGGGTCCCTGTCGCCACACGGGGCTATCAATAGCCCCGTGTGGCGACAGGGACCCGTGTAGCGACGGTAAGAGTACGAAATGTCGCCACCCCAATACATCCCGAGGGTGTCGTAAGAACTAAGGGAATACTTTCGCAAAATGATCTATTGCGTAGAGAAGGAAAACTCGAAATGAAACCCGGTTGTCAGCAAAATGACAATCGTTAAGCCAAGTTGAAGGCCTTATGGGTGACTTGAAAAACTTCAACTGCGGGTTGCAGCGACCTGCGCCTGTCCATTTCAACACAGCAATAGGCTCACCACATATTACGTGAGCGTATACTATGCCTCTGCCTACCCCTTCGGGGATAAAGGCGTGACTATATGTATGTATGAGATTGATGACGCTGTTTAAAAAGTCCCACAATATTTACAGTTATCCACAAAATCCTACTGTTACGAGGAGATGAATCTGCCACAGTGAAGAAAAACCCACAACAAAAACAAAATTCAATAACAAACACCTCAGCAATTTCCCATCGTCTATTATGATCGTCAAAATTTTTTTTCTTACATAAATCGTGACGTCACTCGCGAAAAAAGGTCTCTCATGTTAATCAGGTGATAATCAGTACACAAACTTGGATGTAAGTAACCTTGTCAGTGTGTGGCGAGCCTTACCGTGCGCAGGAGTGGCTCCTGAACGCACTTTGTATTGAATTGGTGTTTCGATGATGAAAATATTGAAGTGCTGGTGTGTTTTGTGTGTGAATTTTAAATAGAAGTGTGGGTTTTTTTTTTAGTTTATTGTGAGTGTGTCTTTTATTGTTATTAATGAATTTTTATTTGTGTTCATATTTTATGTGTTTATCATTTTGTTTGGTCGAGTATGCTGAGTCAGGGGGTTTTTCTAGGGTATTTACTTAAACTCTCGCGTTAAAAGCTACACCGGGCAAAAAAATTAACAGGGTATTACTTTATAGGAATATTTTTTAATTTTTTTGTCCTGATTTGTTTTTTAAAGTAGTGGTAGTCGGTGGTGTCTCGTACGTTTTTGCGTATTGGCGGTCGGAGTTCGATTCCCAGCGCGCCTTAGGAAAATCAACATAAACTCATTTTATTTCTAATACAAGCAATTTACTGAGCCGGAGGTGATACGGCGAATATTAGAAGTTATGGTAAATTGTCTTTTTATTTTAAATCACTTATCTGTTGTTATAAATGTTTGCTTCTAAAGTTACCCTGAATATACACCGGGAAAGTTTAAAATAACTCTGTAAATTTCAAAACCTCAAACCACTATAAGATAGCCTTCTAGTATAATTATCACACACGGTAGGTACTGTTGACTTCGCACCCAATCCCTCCCTCCGAACTTTTCTAGGTCGTCAGTCCATCTGGCTTGCGACTTGTCGTAATGTTGTAGAGTGTAGAGCCTTGCTTTGTGCTTGTATTTCCTTAATTAAGTTCTTAAAGTACCGTTTTCCAACGTATCCAACGATTCAACGGAAATCCTTACGGAAATCATTGGATGACAGGATTTGAACCGACAAAACCTAAACAGCTCTAGCCGTACAGCGCAAGGCGCCGGTATCTCCTCGAAAAGATGTCTCAAGATTTCTTGTAGACTTTGGCTTTTTTTTGTTTAACGTGAGGGAAATGCCGGACTCCTACCGACTAAAAAACCTCACGTAACGCCCAACAGCCTATGGTTGGCAGCCCCGGGTAAGCCCTCGGAAGGATGTCCCAGGACTCCCAACAGACCCACGGCTGCCACAGCGGCCTCGCCCAGGGGGTGGTTCGGGTGCTATCCCGCGTCTTTGGGGGTTTTCGGTGTGATCCCGCTTCTACGAGGGGGGCGTGCGTGAGTTGCTCACGTCACGCTGCCGTCATGGGCCTGCTTCTGTAAGGGCGGTGAGCCGCCCTCTTACCGTCCTCAGGCCCCCTGCAGACTTTGGCTACCAATGAAGCAAACTTACAATTTAGTTACTTTGCTACCACCAGCAAACTGTAAGAGGACTACTACGTACCGCATAAGCATTATGTATCTGCTTGATTTAATATTCTTATCATGAACTATAATGGTAGTCTCAAAATGTCATGTTATATTTAACACATTTAACTCATAAATCATATCCTATTGACGTAGTATACGCTTACTCACTACAAGTAGTACTCAGCAACTCAAATATGGATGTCTGTAATGAGCTATCGTCACGTACATTCAAACACATTGTAAAGGAGGTGTTGAAGCATCAAAACCAATTATATTTATTAACTTAACGACTGTGTACATTGCGGACTTAAAACCGTAGAAACTAGCCGGCAATGTAGAGACCTTGTTAGATAATAGGTATCTTACTAATATTATTTAAGCAAATGTATCGGATTTATCTGGACCGACCCGAAAGTGAAAAATATTTCCGAAACCGGCAGGACAACGGGTAGACCTTTTTTGAAATCACTACAGTTGTGGTGCAGACTAAATCGACTAAAACTGTACAGCGGGGCGAGTTTATTCCGCTGGGTGACGGCACCTAACCAACTATGCCTAGCTACCTAGTTGCCAACTAGGTAGCTAGGCACGCCCCACTGTACTGGTGAAAGCGTGTGACCCAGATCCACACTTTCCTTGACTGGGGTTGGTGGTGGACCACACCAGGTGCGGTTATCACAGGATGCCGGGTTAGCGGCACAAAACACAAACACAAATAAAAGTCACTATGAAAGTTCTTACCGGTCACTAGGTCGGAGGTTTATTACTATTACTGTACTATAAAACTATACTGTTCCTATTCCTATCCTATTCTTCCTGGCAATCCTTTTCTTCCTAGTATTCTTGCTGTTTCTTCCTGTTTTCCTGGTTTCCTTTTCTTCCTGTTGTTCCTGTAGTGCTGGACTGTCGACTGAATGTCGGTACAAAAGTGACGTCTGTATTTATACATTTTTGGCCTAAACTGTGATTCGCTATTAATACACGTCCAATCACAGTTCCTACATAATAGCCTATCAAAAATACGAAATTATACAATTTTAGTGCAAAATTTTTAAGGCACATCCCGCAAACTTTACCGTAACGTGAGCCGTTACGCAACTATGAGCTTTATTGACAAAATTTCCATACATTTTGTTTTATACAAATCAAAGTTTAATATTATGTTATGGAAATTCAAATCTATTTACAAATTATTATTACTATTAAGAAAGGATCGAAAAATACTACATAAATCATTCAAAAATGGAATAAAAACCCTAATAATCGAATGTAACTATGCTATAAGACCTATACTATTCTATTTACATGTTTCGATGTGCAGTCGCCGCTGTGACCCGAAGTGTTGTCCCGTACAAAAACCATGGTCCCTACCTTTTCATCTAGCGTCGGGTGGCTCCTCGGAGGGATGCCCCAGAGAAACTTAAAATTACCCTAGTTCTAATCATCATAAAAAAAAATTAGGTACCTACTTAAAATTTTTAATTGTTGAAAGGGTGAGCTAATATTGTTGTAAACTTTATTATTTTGCAGAGTATTTTGTAAGTACTTTGTAGCAAAAATTTGAAGTATCGATAATTATTACAAAAAAGAACTTAAATAAATTAAGAAAAACTTATGCTAAAACATTTTTACATAAGTCATGGTGTTTAATGAATTCTTGACATGAAATCTTACTAATTATGTTATTTTGATAGGTATTGTACCGTTTTTTTTCATGTACATACATAAACACCGATGCACAGTCATACAAAAATATGCAAACCATTAGTTTTTATTTTAAAAGTGACTACTTACTACAAAATATTCTACAATTCGAATCAGCATGATTTAATAATTATTATTATTTAATGTTTGATTAATTGATTGGGATCAAATTATTTAATCCAACAATTTTACGTAAAAAATTGTATAATCTACCAACTGATAAAAGAGTTGGTTAATATTTAAGTTCCAAATCACTCTACCACGAGATAGCATATTATTATTAGTTCAGGATATCTTTTCAATGACACAAAAAGGCAAGACATAAGATATTGTGTCCATAATCTGGCACAGAGTTAGGCTGTGACTGTGTGAGTAGGATATTGCCCTTTGATAATGAGGATATTTGACTGGATTGAGCCAATTCTACCTACCTAGTCCACATCCTGCTCGTAACATAGTTTAATAATGTTTTTTTTTTGTTACAGATCAGTACTATGAATTAGAACTATGGAAAACAAAAATCAACCGTCAAAAAATATTGGAAACGGAATTAATTCCATAGAACTAAGTCCACATAACGATATACCATACGCAGACGACTTTATCGAGCTTAATCTAGTCAAGCCTAATGAGCCTATACGTCCTACACGAACCAAAGATGAAACAAAGGACCCTGAACCGCTTATACCAGGAAGAGATATCTCGAAAATCCACGCATCAGATTTGGGGGACGTACATTCTTCTCCAGATAATGATACGATAACAGTGAAGACTCCTGAAGGAACGCTATATATTACTCTTGAGCCAGATTCTGGGAAGTCCTCTAAGGCCTGTAGTCCTGTAAGCCCAGATACACAATCTACAGACTTATATTCCTCTCCAAGTACATCAAAAGCTTTTGGAGTACCAGAGTCAGATGAGCTGATTAAACATGAGATAGCTGTGATTGAGCAGAGGAAAGCGAGTTTGAGAAGGAATTCAATATCAATGCCGACGTTGCAGAATCTGGAACTGGAGGTGATGAAGCAGCAGTTTTTGAACAGCGATGGGGTAAGTGTTTACATCAAAATTATTCCTAAGGAATTTGTCGTAAGTGCCATAATTTCAAGTAGATTTATTAACTTAGCAGGGTGCAGATAGACTTCAGATAAGTGACGTCTAACAGTAAAATATTGCAATTTCTTGGTTTGACTTTGTATAGAGTACCTATATGATTACTAATGGTCTTACGAATACACTTTAGCAGAAACGTAATTCCTTCCTCAAAGCGATATAATTTTTACTCTCTTTTTAAACTTTTTTTGCATAGTTTCGTACGCTTAAATTAATTTTAGCGATTTCATTTCTAAAGCTTATTGAAGTTGTGATTATATCTACAGTTTCTTCAGATTTGCTAGCTGTGCTGCTGTTGCAGTCAAATACTACTCATACACTTAAAATAAATTACCAGATTAGACGGATTTTTAGTTACCTGAGGAATTTTTAGCCTCTTTTCCTACTCTACTTCCCAACTTTGTAGTCACAAAAACAACTGACACCGGAGTATGAGGTAATGATTTTAAAAAATGTGAAGTTAAAAGTTTGTAACAATTTTGAGATTTGACACAATTTAGAAGGACCACATAAAAGTGTAAGGACATCGGAATATCGGTAGATAACGTTTGTACCGCACGAATATGGAACATCAATCAATCAATCAAATAAGCTTATAGCAATGAAGGCCTCTATAATCAATGCCAATGAGATATATAAAACGTACTTTTAAACTATTTTCTAAATAGCCTAATTCGTCACTTGAATAATCATAACAAATAGAAGAGACCTCCCATCGCTCGTGTTTATTTCCTTCCTCTCACAACTCCGGGTTCTGCAAGCGAAGCGTGAAGAGGTACATCATAGGGCCATCCTCTTGAGGACCACTGTCAATAGTCTTGTGAACTGTGAGAGTAACCACCAATCGCTAGATGACGCCATGGCCTTAAACGGCGGCGTCAATTTGGCGAACTTCATACCTTTTTTTTTATTTTAAGTGAGGGAAAAGTCTTCATGGATGATATGCCGAACTCCAACCGACTAAAAAACTTCACGTGTCCTGCCTAACAGCCTGCGGTTAGGAGCCTCGGGAATGCACTCGGAAGTATAACCGATAACCCAGGAAGGACGAGCTTAATAGGTACCTAGGTATAAATAAAATAAATCACAAAAACAAACCGCATAAAGTTGATAAGATGTCAGAACATCTGTATTCTTTTGAAAATCAACGTAGATAGAATATGTAACATGATCATTGAAAATTTATGCGCCTTTTATTATCTGTGAAATACACGTTACTCTATTCTAAATAGCCTAATTCGTTCCTTGAATTACCAAGTAGGTAGGTACGGCACACAAAGACTTATCAGGTATAATCTGGAGATGATCTTACACTGTTTGTTGAGGTTATCAGCTTAACCTCGCTCCGGTTCTGAACAATGGCATCTTAAGCTATTTGTGGATACATATTTATACAGCTATCGTCGATCTAGTGCGAAAACAGATTAACTTTTTTTTTATCTTAACAAACATGAAATACGCGATGGCTAAGATAACGCGTTTGTGAGCTTATAGAGTACTAGCCGACGTCACGCGGTTTCACCCGCGTAGTTCCCGTTCCCGTGGGAATACGGGCATAAAATATAGCCTATGTTCACCGCAAAGAGTGTAGCTTCCCAACAGTGAAAGAATTTTTCAAATCGGTCCAGTAGTTTCGGAGCCTATTCGTTACAAACAAACAAGCCAACAAAAAACAAATCTTTCCTCTTTATAGTATTAGTATAGATTAATATAATTTAGTAGCTTCTATTGTCTCAAATGCTCTCACGGTATATTATACTTCCTATGGTTGTTTGGTTCGTTTTAAGTCTAAAGACATACCTAACTTTATTTCTGTAGTGAATCAGATCTGACAGTAATAAAGCCATCGATATTAATATGCTATGGGGTCCCTCAAGGGTGCGATTAGGGCCTTGCCAATATATTCAGAACCAAGACAGGCTCACCAACAATTGATGCACCTGCTGATTCACTGACGAGATAATAAGGAAAACTTTCAAAGATTACCAAGCAATACCTAACGTCGAAGCACTCGTGGCCCCGCGGACTCAGTGTTCTGTAAAAGATCACTGCAGTAAGCAACTTTCACTATGGCCGGTCCATGGATGGGTGACCATCCATGTGAACCCTTTTGTGACATTTATTTAAGCGTTTCCGTGCTTCGGAAGGCACGTTGAGCCATTGGTCCCGGTTGCCAGTAAAATGGCAGTCGTTAAGCTAAGTTGAAGGCTTTATTTTCAACAGCAGGCAGTCACAACCTGCGCCTGTCCATTTAAACACGGCAATACGGCTCACCACCTATTACGTGGGACAGATTATACAAAGGTGAAATGTGGGCATATAACATGCCTCTGCCTACCCCTTCGGAGATAAAGGCGTGACCATATGTATGTATGTACCTAACGTCAGTCATCCTCCCAAAATGATGACACATGCGTAAGTTCAGTAGTAAAGGGACCCTTCCCTAGGTTGATTTAGTTCATTAATCGATAGACGGACAGATTACTTATACCCAGAGTTGCTTCTTGCAACTTCCGGGACTGTACTTATTAGTATAGGTCAAGTTTAAGAGATTTGAACGTTTAGTGCCCCATTTGAAAATCTAAAATTCGACCTATGAAAACAAAAAAATACTTACAAATACTTAATTTCTTTGAAGCTGGTCTTTTCATTTTAGTGACAATATGGAAGCTCTAAGATTTATTTATTTTAACATAAAATGTTAGTCATGAAGTTATTTTGTAGGCCCCTCATGCGGCTTGAAATTTTTCTATAAAATAAACATAATATATCATAAAATTCTGATACGGCAGATTAAATAATCAAGCTGGAGAAAATATTTGCATAAATAATCAAGTTATAAGAGGATAAGGAAGAAATGGGCGCGATAAACCCCGCCGTATCACACCAATGTGATGGTCACCAACAATGAGTGATGTTACGTGTACAACATTTATCTACGCCACCGGTGATTGGCGCACAAATTGATAAAACGTACGAAAGAATTACTCTAAGATTATATTACGAAATAGTTTTATTCCGCGTTCTGATACAATACTAGTCTTGTGATAATAATTACCTTTTGTCTTCAAAGTTTAGTTAAAATGTAGTGAAAATTTTCTGTGATACCATTTAGAGTGATACTATTTTCTGAGATAAAGTAACATTTCTAAAATGAGTAATTTAAATACAAAGAGACAAAGAAAAAAGCCGGATCTTCGTATCAATATACCAGCTTATCCATCAGATTATGTAGAAATGCCTCCAGAAACTCGTAAGAAAATAGAAGATGCCCTTAGATATGGTGCTATTCCTTACATAGATGACGATAGTACGCCAGAAATATGTAACCCTGAGGGGGTTAGGGTTAGGACTCCAGAAGTTAGAATTATAGGACCTGAAGATGAAGTGATAGATGATAAGAAAAATGGTGATAAAGAAGACACATCCAGTGATGGAAGTTCAATAATGATGAGGAACAAACATACTTTAAATGTAAGCATGTTATTTGTTTCAAAAATTGTTTGGGAATGGGTTTGGATACAAATGTGCCATCATTTTGAGAGGGTAAGTAAGAGGGTATGTGCCTTAAAGACTGGCTTGGGTTGGTATATTGAATTCGGTTCGAGTATTTTTCATTAGTCAGCACATGCAGTCATTTAGGTAAACCAATAAACAAATTTCGATGTGCTTGTGTGATGTGCCTTCCAAAATGTTATTTCAGTTGTTTGATAGGTCACAGTTGTTGCCACACCCAATACTCCGTGCAGGAGACTGTACCTTCGAATCGAACGGGGCCCCCGTATGGGCGGAGACCCCGACGGCCAACAATGTGGCTAGATTGCTTAGCCCGCAGAAGGTGATGGCCGTCAGGGTGATAAGGGGATACCGCAAGATGTCAATTGAGGCGGCATGTCTTCTAGGCGGGACCCGTCACTGTTTAAATGGCGCAAGGAGGCGCTGGAGCGGGGGCGTTTAGAGAAATCGAGGCTTGGCAGTCCCAACCCCACCAAGATAGCTCGAGAACCCCCCCTTGGTGACGCCGCGCCGCAGTGGTACCCGTAGGTCTGTTGGGAGTCCTGGGGTATCCTTCTGAAGGCTTACACGGGGCTCCCAACTGTAGGCTGTTAGGTAGGATACGTGTGATTTTTAGTCGGTAGGAGTCCGGCATAGCATCCCTGTAGGATGTTCCCCACGTTAAAAAAAACGTTTATTAGGTTTGAATTTCATTAGACTTCAATACATTCGTCACAACTAAGTACTCCGGTTTTTATTTATTTTTGAGCACCTTTTAAAGTGATATGGAAGGTATGACGATGTGGAGACCACATGTTAATGTTCTGGTGGATTGATGCGATCGTGTTACAAGATCCTACTCAATCATGGGAATAGAGTCTTTTAAAATCTAAATATATATAACTCAAAGGTGACTGACTGACTGACATAGTGATCTATCAACGCACAGCCCAAACCACTGGACGGATCGGGCTGAAATTTGGCATGCAGGTAGATGCTATGACGTAGGCATCCGCTAAGAAAGGATTTTGATAAATTCTACCCCCAAGGGGATAAAATACGGGAAGCGGGAACGGGAAAAAATGTAACGCGGGCGAAGCTGCGGACATCAGCTAATCAATAATAATATTATTGCCGTGACTTTGTATTTGTTGTGTGACTTCTTTGTATTCAAATCAAAACAATATTGTGGTTTTTATCTGATAAACTCTAGATATTAAGATGAGGGCTTATCTTGACGGAAATATTGACATTTGGCTGGACTATTGTTAAGGCTTACTTATTCGAAAGAGACTCATCTTGGGGTGAACTTAATACTAGATACTACTAAATATTCTTTGATTTGATCTGATAAAACGTTATTATTGTAATTTATTAGATACGTTACGTTACGTTTTTGAACCGTTAAAAAGCAAGAGTACCTCTTGCTTTTTTTACGGTTCAAAACACTATTAGAAAAACTTTGTTCGATTGAAATCGCTCTTGAAAGTAAGAAATATTGCAAAAATCTTAACAAATAATGTACTTTTTTTTATATAAATGAATTAGTTTATTCCTCATAAAAAACTTCTCATAAACTTCTTTAGAGCAATATTTTACGCCTAGATTTTTTCTTAAAACCCCTCAGATTTTATAACAATAATAGCATTAGAATTGAATGATAAATGGTCGTATGCTGCAATGCCTGCAATTCCTCGATACGTCGATGTCGAATAAGCAAGCCTTAAGTTAAACATATCAGATCATCTTTCTTTGTTCCTTAAGGTGACCTTAAACTGTCCTATAATAATTTATTTTAGAGCACAACAATATCGCGCATCCTACATTAAATAAATAAATATTCACGGACATTTCGCACAACGCTATCTGATCCCAAAGTAAGCTAGGAATAACCTGCTTGTGTTATGGGTATCAGTAGACCACAGATATTAATACTTATGTACTTTTAAATGCATACATATTATACATAGAAACACCCAGACTCTTGAGACAAACATTTATGGGTCACACAAATATTTGTATCCGGTGGGAATCGAACCCACGACCTCCAGCACCGCAGGTGGTACCTATCACTACCAACTGCGCCACAGAGGCAGTCGGTAGTGATACCGTACATTACCTATGAACATGATCACACTCTGTACTAGCTTTAAGTAAAGCTAACCATACTACTCTACATACTGTTATGCTTGCGACACTTTATAGCACAACTAGCTGATGCCCGCAGCTTCGCCCGCGTAAAATTTGTTCCCGTTCCCGCTTCCCGTGGGAACTTATTACCGGGATTAAAAGTAGCCTATGTGTTATTCCAAACTATAATGTATCCCTGTACCAAATTTCAGCCAAATCCGTTTAGCCGTTCGAGCGTGAAAGAGTAACAAACATCCACACTCACAAACATTCGCATTTATAATATTGGTAAGATAGTAAAGCTAAGTCTTAAGTCACCTTTAGGTATAAGTCTGAAAAGTAAAAATTGCAGTTAGTTATTTAGTCCGGCATTTGATGCAATAAATGCTACTATACTATGTTAACTGCCTACTGCGATGATGACCTTTCTAATAATATAGAGCGCGAACTAAGTGAAGTATTGTAAAACAGAAAGTGCAGTAAAGCATTTAAATATAAAATGTCTATTGGTGTATCGGAAAGTCGGGTCCATCCGATTACAGATACTTACAGGAAACAGAAACGAATGTTATTGATAGGGACTGGAGACCAAAAAGTAGTTTAAGATAAGCTCTGTTCTCGCCGAGGACTATCGGCCTCCATGACCAGGGGTCTGAGGACGGTGAGAGGGTCGCTGACCGTCCTTACAGAAGCAGGCCCATGACGGCAGCGGGACGTGAGAAACTCACGCAAGCCCCCGTTAAAACGGGATTACACCCGAAACCCCCCAAAGACGCGGGATAGCACCCGAACCACCCTCTGGGCGAGGCCGTAGTGGCGGCCGTAGGTCTGTTGGGAGTCCTGGGACATCCTTCCGAGGGCTTACCCGGGGCTCACAACCATAGGCTGTTGGGCGTTACGTGAGGTTTTTTAGTCGGTAGAAGTCCGGCATAACATCCATGAGGATTTTCCCTCACGTAAAAAAAATAAAATAAAAAAAAACGATAATCTCTACTCTGTCTGCTGGGAATGTTCTGCTTTTTCTTTATTCCCACCAATCTCTCGCACGCTCGTGTTGCACTTCAAGATTTATCAGTCGCCTCCTCCACCCTATAGAGACGTTCTCAATGACAATGAAATTTTATCCATTACGACAAGCTTTTTTTAAAAAAAGTGTTGCGAGTATTATTTCATGGGCAAAACCATGGTTAATTCATGTATCTTCGAAAGAGACTCATCTTGGGGTGAACTTTATACTAGGAAATATTCTTCGATTTGATCTGATAAAACTTTATTGTTGTAATTTATTAGATACTCTTGCTTTTTTAACGTATCAAAACACGATTAGGAATACTTTCTTCGATAGAAATTGCTCTCGAAAAACGAGAAATATTGCAAAAATCTTAACAAGTAAAGTACTTTATTTATGTAAATAAATGAGTTTAATCCTCATAAAAACTTGTCATAAAATAGATATAGGTCTTAAGAACAATATTTTAGGGCTAGATTTTTCTTAAAACTCCTCAGATTTTATTACAGTAATATAATGTATTAGAAACGAATGAAATCCGGCAAAAGCGAACGTTGCAATCCTTTGAATTGCCTTAGGATTTGTCAAGGTCGAATATTGCAGCCTTAAACAAAACTAAACCATAAGTACATTAGCAATCTAACGCAGGAGACAAGATTTAATTTGTTCACATAACAATTTCAGCAGCATGGGACCTACCTGTCCTACCTATTTACATAACCAGCGTAGAACTCGACTCCTCTCATTAAACAGATTTTGTAGATTTATAAGGAATACTCATATTTTTAGTGTGTGTATTCACCATAGGTATGTCGTAGCAATCTGTGAAGTGACACTGAAACGAAGACTGGTCGCCTAATACACGACGTCCGGCGGTGGGACTATCAACTCATTCCAGTCAGTTAGACACGGTATCAGTTTCATTGGTAACACGATTTGCTTAGACACAGAACCCACTCTTATTTGCTAAAGCGTGAGAAACTGCACGCAAGTGTGTGGGTATCTTCATTTTATAATCTGCTGTTTCAATTGCTCATAGAGTACGTAATTACTGGTTAAAGGTTGCCTGGCAGAAATAAGCAATAAGGCCGCCCATTGTATTGCTTCCTTTTTGTAATAAGTTTCTAAATTGTTATACTACTTTGGCGTACAAAAAAGTATGTAATACAATAAATAAAATAAAAAAAATTCAAGTGCGAAAACTGGAGCCAAAAGCTTTTAGATATTTTTTCATTTTAAAAAGTGGATGTTTTCGTTGGTTTTGTTTTTTCATAGGAGCTAATAAATTTCAGGCTAGGTGTAGTGGGTAGGTTTTAATTTATCTAGACTTTTACCGGGACTATTTCAATATAGGTAGTACAAATCAACTCTGTAACGATAAATTTTATTATTAAAAAGTTGTTCTTATTATGAAACTAGCTGAGCCCGCAACTTCGTTTACGTCACATAAGGTGTATGAAAGGAAAGGTATTTCTTCATCAGAGTCATCAAGCAGCGTCTGAAACTGCCCTGTTTGCTTAATCATAAAAGAGCTTAATGATTAAGTCTATTTTAAAACAATTCAGTCCACGCCTTCGGCGCGGACTGAATTGTAATTATCATTAAGCTCTTTTATGATTAAGCCAACACGCCAGTTTAGGTTCACTCACATCCAAAGAAACCCCTACAATTAAAATTTTCAAAATATCTGATTCTTAAAAGTGTTATAACTCTTATATTTCTAAACCGATTTACATAAAACAAACGCTAAATGTTAACTGGAGCAAACTTCAACACAATAAAAAAAACAGCATTGCAATCGGTTGAGCGGTTACTGAGATTAGCGTGCACAACCGTACAGACAAACAGATATACAGACATACAGACATACAGACAAACAGACAAAAATTCTAAAAATCATTGTTTTGGGTTCTATTGCGTTCATAAAGCCCCCCTATAATATTTTTTCTTATTTATCTTCCATGTACAGACAGCGACCTGTTACGATTTTATTATAATAATATATGTATGTATTGATTGATAAACACGTTGTAAGGTGAAATGTGGCGTACCGTAAAGAAATAAATTTGTTCATGTACTAATTAGTTTATTTTTTTTTGGCAAATTTAAATGCTGAGCAGGATGCTACATATTGTTTCTATTATAATCAATTTATAATTAAATCAAATGCCGTTTGGTTTTAACAATAAATAGTGGAGTTCTTGAGTCTCAAACTATTGTTTTAGACGAAAATGGACCTCGATAGCTAGGAAGATGCATGTTCAAACCAAAATATGTACGTAAATTAGTAAGTAAAAAGATAAAATAATAGTATTAAAAGTACTTGACCGTAATTCGAAGCTTATATAATGAGATAGGCATATCCGTTACCCGTAGGCTTATCTTACTCATGTTTGATGACGTATTTCCGTCGACTCACCAGTAGGGGGCGCCACCTGTGAACTTATAAAGAACATGGCGTCCACTTTGTCCTCATTGGCGTTTTGATTCCCGTAGCAAAAGGTTATAGCAGGAACACCTGCTAGTGCATTTATTTTTTCTAGTTACTAGTTATATACCTAGTAAAGTTATAAAAAGTGACTTGGGATGAAGTAAGTGAATTTACAGAAATAATTATTTAACGGCTTTGCCGTTCGTTTGAATATACAGTGAATCTAAAACAAGTGACTTGTGATTGAAGTAAGTGAACCTACAGACATATTTAACGGTTTGACCGTTCGTTTAAGTCTCAGGTATGTTTTTACTTCATATTTTTACGATCACATATGAGTGTGATACGTCATAACGTGAAATAACCTATTATTTTAAAATAGCACGTAAACCTTTCGAGGTTGCAGTTTCTTTCATTTAATATCTTTAGTTACAGCTAATATCAAACTGATTTTATAGATTGTATTCATAGGTACTAATACTTTTTTTTTAGATATTATTTGCTTCGTGTATGTACAGCGTAAGTACCGCCGAATATAGAAAATATTTTCAAAATATTTTTATACCTACCCACATAAAGGCACATTAATTACTAGATGTTCCTATACATGTAAAAATATGGCCTATGATGGGTAAAATCGTAATCATCCCAAGTTTCTGAATACGTACGAGTGTGTCAAAGTAATAACTAAATGTTCACCATGAGAGTAGTACTTAAATTTTAGGTACGTAACATAATACTATTTCTTTTAGTTTGGTTTCTTGATAGAAATGAATCCTCCATCCTTAGAAAGTGAGCTAATTCCAAGTGGAGTATTTCAGAAGCGCGCTCTGAGCTCCAGTTACTGTATTAGGTACGTCAAATAGCTACAGTTCCAGATCATTTAGCTCGAACTTCAAATAAGGGCAATCGCGACGCCACGTGCATTGTCGTAAGTGGAGTAAAAGAAGTCGACTTCCACTAAACCAGATAAGGATGATGGAAATAGGTGAGTTATTTCTTATTACCTAACACTGGTCCTGACCAAGTGTAAATTTCTTCACAGATCAGAGGTTAATTTACGAGGATGATAGAAACAATCATCCTTGCTTCGTATTTTATATAGGGACAGCATTAAAAGAGATTTCGGTCAGTATAACCTAAGAGGTTGATAGACACGTTTTGGCGACAAATTGCCTTGATAAGATAATATGCTGATACCCACTATTGTAAAATCATAGTCCTGGGTTCGTCAACCTAAACAAAAACGGGGAGATCCGACAATTCGAATCCCTGCTACATTTTGAAAAAGCTGACAAGGTTCTTTCTGCCAAAAGGCTTTTGCTGCCAAAACCTTTTGTATTTTTAAACAGAATCTTTTGAAAAACTTAAGTTTCTTCGAAAATATTTATGACAAAATTGAAGACCTACTTTAATAATAGGATTTCCATAAATCTTATATCAATTTATTACAAATGGCTTGCGGCCATAGATCTGATTTCATATATTATTCTCAGAATTGTCAAAGACCCAATTCTTAAAAATGAACCTTGATAAAATATCGCCTTCAAACACATACATTTTCGAGGCTGAAGCCTTTTCAACGGCACGCGGGAAGGCATGCATTTTGGTCTTCGATCTCCAAAAAAGGATGACCCCGAAAAAAGTTCATCCAAATCATTACGCCAGCCTTCGAGAGGATCAGGCGTCAAGATCAGATCTCCATCGAATGGAGTCCAGATTCCATTGTACCAAGAGCCTTTTTAGGCCTGTATTACAGTTACCACTCTCGAGGGGTGTGTACAATATCCATAATAATTGGGCATACTACAGTAAATGTCCCTTCAATTAAGAAATTTCTGAGCTTTATGCTCTCAAAGAGACTGAGAAGTTTAACATCCCCTGCCCATACCAGCAAAGGGAACACTAACCAGTTACCACCCTCGAGGGGTATGTACAATATTGTGTATCTATAATAATTGGGTATACGATAGTAACCAGGCGTACGATAACATACTAAGTAACCATGCAAGGATGTCCCTTCAATTACGAAATTTCCGAGCTCGAGGCTCTCAAAGAGACGAGGAGAGGTCTAACATCCTCTGCCCACACCAGCAAAGGAAACACTAAATAATATGACCCTGTCATTCTATGTCGGTCAGTTAACTCTGTACAAAATACGTTGGTAAGGAACGAGAGTACCAAAAAGTTTTAAATTTATAAAAGGGTACCGCATTCCCTTTATCCAGAAACTCCAATCCGTCCTGCACGGTATTCGAGAGGACGCAGGTTCGAATCCTGCTCAAAACTGATAACCTTCCCACATTTAAATTTACACCGAACTCTGTTCAAGTCCCGTCCTGACAAAGTTGTAAATTTTCACTTTATGTTAAAATGCTATGGAAAACTTGACAAGGTGGAATACTAATTGCTTTAAATACTTAAGAATCCATACAACGAAAAGTTTCCTTATTAACTGAAATGACCACATTGTGCAATGGTTCAAAAGATGAATGCTCAAGGCACTCTAAAACTAGTTCCTTTGTCACCAAGTTTGATTTCTCCACTTTTCCTAACTTCAAATAGCGATGGGTCATCCGCCCAGAATTCAGTTTTAGGACATTGTACGCCTTTGTGAAGCCAGAATAATTCTATCTTTCAGCATGTTCCGTTTACCAGATTTCCTCCAACCACGAGATTGGATGTGCAAAATACATCTCAGTCAAGCTTATTTTCATGATAAAGCTGATGTAGTTTACATTATTCTTTCTCAGAGCACATTCTTGTCTTCCGCTCGGGTAAGCCGCACCCAAAACATTTTCGTTTCTCACCATCTGGGTGCCTCGATTTCTATAGAATAATAGTATTCAAATACTCGTCTACCTACACAAAATCTCATTTTGCGCATCAAAATCCTGTTACTCTTCACAAAAAGGTACAAATAGCCTTGAAAACTCTTCAAACCCAGAGATGGTTAGACAATTGGGAGAAAACAATAATAGGTTCCCAAAGAAACCTCTCATATCGTTATGCGATAGACATAGAACTACCTGAAAGTCCAATACCAAAAAGAAAAGATATTAGACATAAAAGGAAGATTTATTTAATTCCAAATCAAAGAAACTTAGTTCTTTTAAAGAAAATTCAAACTTGGTGGGTCTTTTGATTTTTTACCCCTTTCGCAGTGCCTAGAGGTAGCTTTACCTCGGCGTCACATTCGGTCAATCCCCTAACCGACAACCCACTGAAGAAAATAGTAGTGCACGGAGTGGTACAAGTGGAACTCCAATAGTGGGTCCGCAATTACCGGTTCTCGTCAATTTTACAAGCTTTCCATCCGAGATGCTTTCTTACCACGGACGCGTCAGATTTCGCTTGGGAGCCCAGCTAGAAAACATTTCTCTAACAGGCTCGAGGGCCTAGAATAACAAAGATTGCACTGCATCAAAGAGAGATGTTGATAATCTTACACATGATTCGAAATCATATACCGGTACTGTGTTACAGTCTGTACTCATTCAAAGCAGTTGTAGTCCATCCCCCCAGAGGGACGAGACCAAATCAATTGCCTTGACGAACTTAACTCGTCAGCTTGCGTGTAATGGTCCGACATCAAATTGACTTCACCATACACTGCATTCCGAGCCGATACCATATGTATCAGCTCCTCCGGGTATTTTTTGTGAGCATCCTGCTTCAAACACCACTAAGGCAAGATTCCCTACAAACAATATTCCTATTATGAAATGGAGAACACTACATGATAGGCCTGTTTGTAATGTGTGGATATTACTTCCACCACCATTTTTAATACCCAAGATGCTGTCACACCTTAATCGGTCAACAGGAGTGTTTATGGCGCCGCGATGGCACAAGGTAATAATAGAGGGCAGATCTCAAAGCGAGAGCTCTGTAAGCTCCATTCGTTCTGCAGAACCTGCAAAAGAACCTAATAAACATTATTTCTTTCCTTCTAATAAACACCTCGACAGGTCTCCCACCACCTCACATAGAGAATCTGTGGAAATGTGGGGGGGGGGGGGGGGCGAAGAGGTAAATAACAGATATTAAACCAAAAACTTCTACATTTGAGCTCCTTGAGACCTACCTTTTAAGATGTTTTAACCGACTTGCATTTTATTCATGGTTATTATATAATACGATTCTGTTACATAAATCTGTTGTTGCTGTTCTTGATAATATAGAAACCGTTAGTCAACTTTACATAGTTCGCATGTTTTGGTTAAACATATCTTGGTCGATCTCTTTAAAAAATGTAAAGAAAGATAAGTCACATATTCATTGATATTGGGATTGATGACTTAGTTCAATATTACTAAGTATTGATACACAGAGAACATTTTTCAGGTTTCTCGTCATAGTGATTTTATGCTTAGGTCGCCGCAACCACGATCTAACTTTGCTCGATTGTATTAACTCGCGTCATAGGTACTACTTTTAGGCCCGAATTAAGAGTCCGAAACTGATCATTTTCATTTCAGACAATCTGGTTGGAAAACATTGTAAACAAAGATAACACCTACGACTAATCAATTGAATCCTTTATTCTAGATAGAAATTAGGATATCAAAGTAACCGATATGAGACTACACAGTCTAGTAGTTTATTTATGACTGTTAGAGGTTCTCCAACTATTCTAGCCCCGGCACTACCCGGTCAACAGCAGCTTCTAAGAATTGGTGGTGGTGGTAAGATCAAATTAATCCTTAACAAGAGGTAATTGACGATGGATTTCAAAAATTTTTATCGTCGAGTAATAATGTCAGCTACTACCACCAATGAAATATAATAATAATTCGCAATTATTTAATCCTGTCAATAGAAGGAATACTTACTACTCCTTAAATAAGATTCCTTATTTAGTCTGTTTAAGATTACATATGAAGTTGTTCAAGATGGTAAAGATTATAAATCTAGATACCATACATACAACATTCTATAATATTATTTTCCTAAAAATAAATTAGAATCACATTGGCGTTTCCGTCACTCACCAGGCGAAAACAAACATTTCTCATTATATAAGCTTCGAATTACGGTCAAGTACTTTTAATAGCGGCGTTTTCCCTGAAAGAAAACGCATATTAAAATACTTACCTAATTCGAAGCTTACTTTTTAAATCTGCCTGGTGAATAAAAGCCAATGAGGACAAAGTGGACGCCATGTTCTTTATAAGTTCACAGGTGGCGCCCCCTACTGGTGAGTCGACGGAAATACGTCATCAAACATGAGTAAGATAAGCCTACGGGTAACGGATATGCCTATCTCATTATATAAGCTTCGAATTAGGTAAGTATTTTAATATGCGTTTTCTTTCAGGGAAAACGCCGCTATTACATACAGATCGGCAACTCCCTGTCGCGCCACAGCTGTGAGTAGAGTTGACGTGCGCGTTAACGGACAATTTGCTTACATTTTATTGATCACACGCACGCATTTATCAAAAAATATAAATTAGATAGGTATTCGCATCACTATAAAGTGATTACAAATAAGTATCGTTCGTACTTTCAAACAAAAAAAATCGGTTGTCTGTAAAGTCGGTTTACTAACGATGGTTGAACGTGACAACGTCATCAGAAAATAACAATAAAAATAAAATAAAAATACAAATAAAATTAACATTACAAAACAAAAAGAAATATAAAAACACATCAATTGATTATAGTGCCAACTGTAGAAAACATTACTAAAACCAATGGAACGCCTCAGAGCGAGGTAACGACGTATTGCGTCATCATTTTTCGTTCGTGCAGCCGGCTCCATCGAATTATAAGACGTTTTCACGTCAAAAAGAAGAATGAAATCCGTCCCAAAACTCCCCGGCACATTGTGCAGTGCCCTACCGCGACCCATTTGCCTATAACAAAATCGTTTGTCCGTGATCTTAGAAATGGATTCGATTAGTCTCGTGGGATGCGCGTACGCAACACAGACCATATTGTACTATTGGTCACCTTCTTGTTATAAACGGTGAAAGTTCTAGAAAAAATTGAAGTTCAGTACTCTGATAAGGTGGACCTACAAGTTACAGGTGTCGAAATTGTGTCAAGTGTTCTATTGTGATTACAATCTCATCGGATAGTCAGGCTACTATCAATTCAATTTATTCAGACATTCAGAGTTCAACTAACTAGTATTTATTCAAAATTGTATACGTTTGTTGGTTATTATTTATTTATTGTAACAGCAAAAATACATTTTGTATCTATAAATTGATACTTCTTTGACTTTACTAGACTGCTTCTACAGAATTGGTCATTTCACCGACAGCCTTTGATTATTTGGCTATAAAACTTTATTAATATCAATATTTTAATAGGTATCTTATTACAATTCCATGGCACGTACACGTAGCTAGATAAAACAAACACCTATCAGCTCAGCTGTATTAAATAAACTATAAAAGACAGAAAATAAAACATCAAAATGAATCCCGATCGATTCAACAACATCGCTCATAAATTCAAATATCGATCACCATTGTGGATCGAATCTGACTCTGACGTCAGCAAAACCAGTAGCAATAGCAACAGTAACGTCAGCGGAGGACTGTGCAACAGTGACGACAGTATAGAGTACAGGAGTAGCGACAGTTCCGACAGTATTAGCAACTTTTTGGATTCTAAGGTAACCGTACACTTACGATTTACAGTAACTCCTACTTTCTTATCTTTATAAGAGTGAAGTTTTAGTTCGTATGTTTGTATTTTTACTTTAAAACACGATTACACGAAACTTGCTTTGCTGGGCCTCCCAGGGTAGTAATTGATTCAAATTGATTAGATAGTCCCCAGGACTCTCAACAGACCTACGGCTACCACTGCGGCCTCACCGCGGTGCGGCGGTTCTGGTACTATTCTGCGTTTTAGGGGATTATTCGAGTGTTATCCCGTCACGCTGTCGTCTAAAACTTACTTCTGTACGATGAGCAGCCCCTTCATCGTCATCAGGCCCCCGGGCATGGAGGCCGATAGTCTTGGGTGGAGACAGAATCTTCGAGACAGGACTGATCGAGAATCGGTACCAAGGTAGCCTTTGCCTGGATATGTTATGTAGTTGAAGTGGTAAATGGATAAAAGTTATTGGTGCAGTTAAAATTGCAGCTTCATTGATCTTTAAATGGCTCAAAACACACGTTATAGAATATCGTGACAAGGAAACGACTTATTCTGTAAGCGTTAAATAATTGTTCATACGCTGCATTTAATGTTTACAAAGCATTTATTATTATTGCACGTGGGTGTAACACTGAAGTAACAATAAAACTGAAAACTGGCCAAGTGGGAGTCGGATTCGCGCAAACAGGGTTCTGCTTCTGTGCCAAAAATACTGCAAAAATCACGTTTATTGCCGTTGCCGCTGTATCAACAAAATGTTATATCGGAAACATAAACACCTCATCTATGAAAATTTCAGCTCTTTAGCTTACTAGTTACTGATACAGCCTTCTGACAGACAGACGAACAGAAACGTTTCAGTATTATAGTTCATTTTTAGGGTTCCGTAGCCAAATGGCAAAAACGGAACCCTTATAGATTCGTCATGTCTGTCTGTCTGTCCGTCCGTATGTCACAGTCATTTTACTCCGAAACTATAAGACCTATGCCATTGAAACTTGGTAAGTAGATGTATTCTGTGAACTGCATCAAGATTATTACATAAAACTAGAAAAAAAGCAGTAAATTTTGGGGGTCCCCATACTCAGAACTGAAAGTCAAACATTTTTTTTAGTTGTTTAAGATATTTTTTTTCTAAACTGAATAGTTTGCGTAAGAGACACTTCCAAAGTGGAAAAATGTGTCCCCCCCCCCTCTAACTTCTAAACTAAGAGAATAATAAATCTAAAAAAAATATATAATGTAGGTACATTGCTATAAAAACTACCAACGAAAATTGGTTTGAACGAGATCTAGAAAGTAGTTTATTTAAAACGTCATAGACCGCAATTTTCGCTTAGAAAAATCATGTGAGAACGTGTTAAAACATCAATCAAAGTTACAACGAACTACAAGAACTTTTGTGCTATGGTACTTGCTGCTACGGAACCTTTCATGGGCGAGTCCAACTCGCACTTGGCCGGTTTTATTTAGGGTTCTGTACTCAAAGGGTAAAACGGGACTGTGAGTCACAGTAGCCGTTTATACCATCATCTGCCGACCCTGTAAAAACCTTCTAAACAGTGAACTCATTCCACAACCTAAGCATACTCCACCAATTTCACCTTTTTAGAATTTGTCCCACGTATTTGTCTAACTTTTTTTTTTTTGGTGGTGAGTCGTATTCGATGCCTCCAAGGAAAATTTTGAATTTTCGTTTTTTGCCTAATTTGTTTTAATATTATCTAAGGATTAAGCCCCCCAATTTTTATAAAAATATCATGAGAAACAAAAAAGTTTTAAGATTTACAAAACTCTAAGTATATGTACTTCCAGCAATCATGGGGTAGACATGCCACTACCTCAATATAGCGGAGCGTATGCTGAGCGCACGGGCGGCGGCCCGCGACTGCCCGCGAGGTATATTCCACCAACTACGGTTGGTGGGATATACGCGCGCGCTCGTTTGTTTATCGTCGCTTTGGTGGTGAAGAGAGTCAAGCCACAATTTTACTCAAAATGAACTAAATATGCCACATGCATAGAAAAATGTTGTTTTTATGGTGGAGAATAGAGCTAACTGCCAAAATAGCTTGAGAATCTCGAAAATTGAGGTCACGGTATGGCCACCCGCTGTCTTTAATTTCACCAGACGGGGTCTTCCAAGCTGTTGGACTAAGACCTTGGAACCCCTGTTTTGCTCGATCACAGCCTCGACGACGCTGGTGCTATGTCGTCTGAGGTCACGTCGTATCAGCTAGTGGATCCTTAGGTTCAAATCCCACTGGTCTGACGAAGACGTGTGCAAAGATCGCATGTCTCATCTTATCCTCATAAGTTCGAGTCTCGGGCGAGAGCTTAGAGCACCTGTTATTGCTTTTTCCGGACAAAAACCTTCGGGACTATTGCTGCAGCGTCCTGACAATAATATCAACTTTTTATGGGGCTTCTTTTTAAAGAATGAGTTCATCAAGAAAAGCTCAAGAAAGTTGACAAGCCCCCGGTCATTCCTACGCCCCACTGCTAAAAGGCTGATTTTCATTTTGCCGCGTTTAATACTCCCACTATGGCATTAAAGCCCCCCATCACAACATTGTAGTGAGTCTTGGCATTACGGTCGGGGCATACACCTGGATCCCCTTCAGGAAGTACCTGTTGGTAAGACTTAGTATACTAAGGCGAAACACTGCTGATCTCCACAACGATGCTAACGATTTTCACCACAAAGTCGACACCACCCTCGGGAGAATGCCTTCAGTCACTTTCTCGAAAGTAAAACAGGTCCTCGCACAAACCCAGTATTTGCCAGTTTATGCGACCTAGTTCTACCTCGAGTTCCATGAGCCGCTCGTCCAGGCGCAGATTGGCTCCTTTGAACGTTGCCAGGGTTTGGTAAAGGGTTTCTTGCGAGTTTTCTTTCTCTACACCATGACCCCGTCCGTTAATTGGCAGGTGCACCACCGGCAGGTGAGGCTGGCTTGGACCCCGGGGATGCTGGTGGGGCCCCATCGCACCCAGGACTTTTGTAAGAAAGTTACAATTTCTACCTCTTGCCATGATTTTATATAAACCTTAATGCTTCAAGTGAGGATGTTGATGAAGGCCTATTATTAGTAAAGATTTTTAACAAATATCTATATCTTTTATTATTACTTTGTGCCTCGTTATTAATGAAGATAATTTTAGTTTTATGTAAATGAGGTTCTAACTGATACAAATTGCAAGCATTGATTCTAAATTTGAAATTTCTAAATAGGTCTATGACACTTATATCTTTTCACCGCTATGTTTATTAATTAGGAATGTTCAAAAGATTTCAATAGTGAAAGAGAAAGAACCGAAAAACCCGTTTGCTAACAAAAGGTATTATTATAACTAAAAAAACAAGGAACATGTTTACCTAATGTAATGCCACTCTTGTTAAAATCTTACTAACGGTTTGGAAGTTGTAGACAAATTATTATTTTTAGTTCAATCTCGACACTTAAATGCTCGTTATCTTGAAAATTGGTAAATGTGGCTTGACTCTCTTCACCTCCAAAGCGACGATATACTGTGATTTACTATGTAAGAATATTCATTTCTAGAAGTTTTTAAGTTAAAAATAATTATTTTATTCGTACGTACTGTATGTTATTAAGAAATTTTTAATTATTAAAATAAATAAATATGTTTACAGTAAACTTTGTTTCCATTTATTTACGTACGTCTATAAAATAAAAATTAAAAGTATTATGTAAAATTCTAAGGTTTTCGTTGTTATCTATTAATACAAAACGTTAAGTCCGTACACTTTATGAGTTACAATCCACTATATGATTATTAGCAGTTTGTTACACGGCGTAACATTTTCTTGTTATCCCAACTACAAAACTCCAACTAACATAAATTGATATAAATTGGTTTTATTGGCAGAAAATATTGGTTAAAAAACTGTAAATAAGTTACAAATTCGATTTTAGACGTAACTAATATGTGTATTTTATTCTTTCAAGGATTTTATTTATTATTCTGTATTATCTAATATTCCCTCATATATTCCTCCAACTATGAGTTAGTGGAATGTATCCTAATCTTGAACTTGATTTTTTTCTGTTACAATCCGCTAACTGGGGCTAACTTTAAAATTAAAAGGATTTACAATATACTATAAATGGGGTTTGAAGCAAGAGTAAATCACCTAGTAACATACAAAAAATCATGAATATATCTGCATTAATAAAGATTTTATCGAGTTTTTTCGTTCAAATGCTTCTCGTGTAAACCTATGAATTTGAAGTTAGAGGAGTGTTCCTTGGAGGCATCGTATTGCCGTGTTGAGTTGGCCAAGCGCGGGTTGTGACTGCCTGCTGTTGAAATTTCTCAAGCCGCCTTAAAAGGCCTGCAACTTGGCTTAACGACTGCCATTTTACTGGCGCCGGGACCAACGGCTTAACGTGCCTTCCGAAGCACGGAAACGGTCAAAAAAAAATGTCACAAAGTGGTCACATGGAAGGTAACCTATCCAAGAACTGGCCATAGTGAAAGTTGCTTACTGCAGTGATCGTTTACAGAACACTGAGTCCGCGGGACCTCGAGCGTCACTGTCCGTCATGAGCCTGTATCTCAGGAACCGTGATAGCCAGAGCACTGAAATTTTCACAGATGTGTATTTCTGTTGCTGCTATGACACCAAATACTAAAATCAGAAAAAAGAGGGGGCAGGATTAAGGGGGCTCCCATACAACAATAGTAGATTGTATAACAAGGGGGCAAAAGAATACAATAAAATATGTTTACTGATTACAAGAACATTAATTTTATAATGACGAACATGAACAGATCAACAGATAAATGGCGCTCTTTAGTTTTTCTAAGCTAGCTCAGGACACGGCGCTGTGCAGCCAACACTTACCAGCCAGTAATCCATACAATTTGCGTTGGATTTCAATTTTTTTCAAGTTCCAAATTCAAATCACTTTGCCGCCCGCTAAAAACGCTTTTAACAGAAAAGAGCTATTTTGCGCCCCGTTATCGTGGTGGAAGTGATACTTTTCGAATAGAAGGTATGAAAACGTGATTTTTTGCCGTTTTTCGGTACGGAACCCTCAGTGCGCGAGTCCGACTCGCACTTGGCCATTTTTTTTATTTCAGTTTTTGCGGCTACGGTTATTTACTAAATATTTGAAACATCGATATGCTCTACCTGTGACTCTACTCTATAAAACGATTGTGTATGCGAGTGCCATCTAGTAGTCAGTAGGAAAACTATAATGTAACTCAGTCTTTTGTATTGTGTATCGGATAGTTTGCTTGTAGTACTACAATGAAATGATAGATGTCGTTACTTAACTTTGGAGCCCAATATGTGGAAATGGGGTTGATTTTTGAAATAATTTAGAAATCTGACATGGTTATAAAATAATTTAAATAATTAAGCTTATTGAGAAATAGGATGACGGTATTTTAACATAATAATGATTCTGTCCGAATACGCTTTTTCTTGCTATCATATATGTGAAAAAATATTAACCTCCATTATAGTGTTTATTTGGAGTTGTGGTGTTTAACATTGAGGTTTTACATAGGTATCTACAATATAAAGACAATACAATTTAATTGAATGTCAACGGGCGCGTAGTGCGACAAATTAAACTTTTAAGGTACCTTCTGAACATAACACGCAAGCGACTATGGGCCAAAGACTTCTATATCAACTGAGGTAGACGCGCCGTACTCTAACAAGCGTGATTTCAAAAGCAATCCTCAAAAACACACATTGCTAAGACTACACTCACTTATAAATACTATTTACGTAATTGTCATCACATACAATAGTAATATACGGATAGAACAAGAGTAAAAGAGAAGGCGTATGGACTCCAATTGCAAGTCGAGTACCTACTCTCGAATTTTTGACTCACAACAGTGCGAACAACGCTGCTAATTAGCACAGTTTATAGGTTTCAAAAATCGGTGCGTAGGGCATGTCTACCTCAGTTTATATAGAAGTCTTTGGTGTGGGCTAGGCCCCGAAGTTATGTGCCCGAAGCGTTTGGAAGGGGTTCTTCCAAGACCTTTGGAACGCACCCCACATGTTTCTGAATGCATAAACTTTATTAGTATTGGAACTGTCATCTGTCTTTAGATATAGCGCTTATTTTGTAGACCCTAGACATAATAGGTATAAGAGAAGCGTGGGGGTTAATCCGTAAATTTCCATGAATAGATATGACTGATGTTAAATAGTAACCCATTTCAAAATTTAAAGGGTTGGTTGTTTCATTGCTTTTTGCTGTAGTTACTTATGTTTACCAGTTATGCACAAATACGAATATTCATATACGTCGTATAGTAGATATTTATGTATTCGGAGAATATTAACGCGAAGATTTAAACAGAGCAACTGCGAGTGTTTTTTTTTGCTTAACGTGAGGGAAAATCCTCATGGATGTTATGCCGGACTCCTAAAACCTCACGTCACGCCCAACAGCCTGTGGTTGGGAGCCCCGGGGAAGCCCTCGGAAGGATGTCCCAGAACTCAACTGCGAGTGGTACTCGTGCAAGGAGAGTTCTCCACCAAACCGCAAAGAATCACCAATTATTAACTGAGGCCATCTAATTTTTTTTCCGATTTTAGTAGTCTTCTGTCCTTAGGACAGTCTGGAGACAGACCGACACACAGATGGATACATACTACGAATTCCATCATCGGGGATTCAGTACTTACCTGTCTGGTGTAGGACGCCCCGGGTAAAACCATGGGAAAATATCCTAGGATTCTCGACATACTGTTTATCACCGCGGAACTCGGGTGGGAGAGAGGAGAAAAACGCGGCGTTCTGCGTTCTACGCATGACACAGATATTATAGTGCTAGCACTCTCCTGTGGTCTACCGGCGTATACGACGCAGGTGCAGTGTGCTTTTGTGAAGTTTTTATTAGCAGTACGTACCTAGGTATCTATACTATTCGGGCCGTGTCTTCAGTAGTGTGTGATGGGTGTAAGTGTGAAGTCAAAAAAATATCGTATATTATTTACCTAACCTTGTTGAATTATTCGGATTCGTGTTTGTATTCGGAGTAGGTTCTATATTCACATTCATTAAAGGGGCATTCGTAGCCTAGCTGATATTGGGTACTCTGCTCTTTCTAGTAACTTTCTTGGACCTTAATTTAAATAATTATGGAAAAATAATCGAACCTGCGTCTTCTCGTATACTTACCGTTCCTGGACCTGTTAAAACATGCACACAACAAACCTTATAGTTTTATTGACTTAAACATTGAATTTAAACAGTTTTCTTTCAATATCCTTTACATATTATATAGGTTCAGTATAGACTTGCCGTGTGCGTCCGTCTGTTCATCGTTTAAATCTCCACAGCTCAAACAATCAATATATGAATCAGCCTATAGCAGTCACTTGCTGGACGTAGGCTTCTCCCAATTTAGGTCTAGCCCAGCGACCCTTATTAAAATTAAATATTAGTAGAAAGCTACCAGGTTCGCCTTTCTCGTAATTCATTATTTACCTATCATCATCTTATACACTCAAACCCATCCAAAAAATTACCGTCACGGGCTTTAATGTTATCAACAACAACTTTCTAAATTTCTTTATGTACTCTGAGTCAGAGATTTATTTTGAAACGGAGGCGATGTAGGCAACTGTAATTATAATATATGATAAATACACAAATATATACACGGCAAGGTTTTCTGCACAACTCTGACATATATGACGAAATTAGCTTACAATTTTATACTTTCTACCTACCCCGATATGCACAAGGCGTGACATGACATGAAATTTATACAAATTTCTACTAAACAAAACAAATTTACCATCCTTAAATCAGGATTGGTCAGATTCAAAGTTGCGATGGGGCCCTACCAAAAACCCCGGGGTCCAAGCCACCCTCACCTGCCAGTGGTGCCCCTACAGACTAACGAATGAGGTCATGGCGCAGAGAAGGGACAACTCAAAAGGAAACCGTGTACCAACCTGTCTGGCCAGCGTGGTACAGTAAGGTCAAAACCTTCGCAAAATTGTAGCGTAATTTGGGTTGATGTCTACCTCCAGCAGTAGACTGACATAACTTATGCTGGAAAAAGGCCAGGTCAAGAGTACCCTTAACCGGCGAGCGTATATGAAAGTATAAGAAGCGAAAGTGGTATTCTAGGATCGTAGTAAGTGGAAAGGATCTCTGCCTACCCCGATGGGAAACAGGCGTGATTCTATGTATGTATGTATGTATGAAATCACGACTAAATACGTCCGATGATTAATGTCTGTAAACTAATTAGTTCACTTATTAAATCATGTCAAGTGAGTTATCTGGATGTATGCGCGCGCAGCCAGCGTAGTGCAGTGCTCACAGGATGCGCGCGTCTAAACGTTATCGAGTTGAGTTTGATTGTATTCTGCTTACTGAGGTGTGGTTTTATAGTATTTTTTGGATAACTAGCTTTGAACAGATTGAGTTGCACGTATTGTGGTTGTTGTTATCCACCTTAGTATTATGAAAAGTTCGTTTCTCTGCTATTTTTCTAGCCTTGCTCCGCATAGTTCTCGTTCTGATATTTTATGTTAGCGCCAGGCACTGTCATTTGACAGTCACGTTAACAATGCCATTTACTTTGTCATTTAATTGAAATGCTGAACTATTTTTAAAGTTTGTGACGTGTTGCTAAAACTGACATTTACTTTAACTTTTATTTAAAAAGTACGTACCATCAATATGAGCCTTCAAGGTAATTGTCATTGTTGTAGGGTGAAAATGCAAAAAATGTAAATTTATCAATATTTCTAAAAGTGAATGTATTTTACAATAACAGTTAAATTACAGTAGCTAACGTTAACATAAAAGAGCAAAAGACCATGTAGGTAGTAGAGGACATAATAATATCCTTCCCACGTAGCCGGGTTTTCTTAAAATAAAGAAGAAAGTAAATAATTAATTCGATAACATAATGAATGAAGTACACTACATATACAATATAGGAAGAAAACTAAATACTAGGCTAAGTACACAAATATATCCAGAGAAGTTCTCCCGAGGGCTTTCCTGGAGCAACCGGCTGTAGATCATCGTGTGGTTTTAGTTGCTAGAGTCCAGTATAGCATCCATAAAGTTTTTTCACATGTAAAAAAGAAATTCTAGACAAAGAGATAAAACGCCTATAAAACACGAGTATACTTTCTTACACAATATGTTATACATTTCAGATCCCAGAGCACCATCAAAGTTCAGCGTCGGGTTTCAGCGATGGCGACAACACAGCTGATGAACACACCGAGGTGCTCTCCGATGAAGACAGACCTAAGTGAGTTTACAAACTTTTTGAAGGACTATCTTTTTTTTTTGTTTAATTTGAGGGAAAATCCTCATGGATGTTATGCGGGACTCCTACCGACTAAAAACCTCACGTAACGTCCAACAGCCTATGTTTGGTAGCCCCGGGAAGCCCCCGGAAGGATGTCCCAGGACTCCCAACAGACCTTAGGCCGCCGCCGCGGCCTCACCCAGGGGGTGGTTCGGGTGCTATCCCGCGTCTTTGGGGGGTTTCGGGTGTGATCCCGCTTCTAAGGGGGGGGGGGGGGCGTGCGTGGGTTATTCACGTCACGCTGCCGTCATGGGCCTGCTTCTGTAAGGACGGTGAGTCGCCCTCTCACCGTCCTTAGACCCCCGGTCTATCACTATCTACTATTTTTGGGGCATGTAGAGAATGCGAGTGAGATATAGAAATGTTGCAACCATTACCGGGGGCCTGAATAAGGCGTGATTAGTACTTCGATTGCAAAAGGGAATATTGCATAAATAGAGATAGATATTTGAAAGAAAATACTCAGCTCACATAAAAACATTTTATCCTTAACTAGCTGACCCGTGCAACTTCGTTTGCGTCACATAAGAGAGAGTAAATCACCCGTTCCCGTCGCATTTACTCCCGTCAGAATAATTTCGTTAGCGAGAGATAATTCCCGTCGCACTATTCGAAAGAATTGAAATAATTTTAGAAATTGCGCATATTCATGCATATGACGTGGACTACCGATGTACGTCGCCGGCAGAATTGTTAATCGACAAAAAAAGCGAAAAAACAAGCGAGGTCAAACCGGATAAAAAGTATCCTATGTCCGTCTCCTGGGCCTAAGCTACCTCCCCACCAATTTTCAGCCAAATCGGACCGGCCGTTCTTGAGTTATAAATGTTGTAACAAACCCGTCTTTGTTTTATATATTAAGATGTTAATTGAACTCCCGACCATTACCAATCAAAATACCATGGCGGTAACTCTCTCAGCTGTAAAATAAACAGTTCTAACTAACCTTTGACCCAAATTCTATCATCAAGCCAAGACGCTCTAGGTCCTACTTAACAGTGACGGAGGGGTGTTGCACTAAATCTGTCGGTAATAAGGATGTAAGATCGTTGACCGGTGTTGTATGCCAGCCGGTAGTGCATTGCGAAATGTCCACTATGTTATGTAGCCCTGCATCATTCAATTGAGATCTCGAGTACTCAACTTTTGCGGATGGCTTTTGTTCTGTAAAAGCAAATAGGTTGTGAAGAATGATTGAGTTGAAGATCACTTCTTCTGCTTTTGATTTTTTGCGCGAGACCAGTCTAGAAATTTCACATTAAAGATAGTCTACACTAATATTATAAAGTGGAATTTTTTTTTTGTGTGTTTCTTATAAAAATAAACTCAAAAACGACTGAACCGATCTGAAAAATTCTTTCACTGTTAGGAAGCTACACTATCCCTGGGTAACAGGCTATATTGTTTCCCATATTCTCACAGGAACGGGTACTACGCGGGTGAAACAGCGTGACGTCGACTAGTTATTTATATAACAAGCCCTTTCCTGAATGAATCAGGCACCCAGCAAGGGACGAGGTCTCGTCCATCAATGAAATGTAACAGTACACCACTGGACATAAATATCTCCCAGTTTCGCTAGGAGGGTGATTGGTCTTATTGTAGTTCCACCCTGACTAGTTTAATTTCCAGTTTCTTTCCTTCTCTTCATCATGACCTCGTCGGTTAGTTGTCAGTAGTGTACTACTTACAGATGAGGCTTTGGCTCTAAAGATCTCAGTAGGGTTGCAATCTGTGGTACCAATGCATTAAAACAACAAGCACACACAGAGAGAGAGAGAGAGAGAGAGAGAGAGAGAGAGAGAGAGAGAGAGAGAGAGAGAGAGAGAGAGAGAGAGAGCGCTCACAGCAACAAGTGGCTTTGCAGAGTCTAACTTCTCTATTTAGGTAGCTATACAAAAATAAATAAATATTCACGGACATTTCGCACAACGCTATCTGATGTCTGATCCCAAAGTAAGCTGCTCTGTTAGGTGGTGGTAGAGAAAATTGTTTTAAAACAGACTGACAGCTGGATATCTTAGAGAAAGGATAGTTGATAGCAACTATTGGGAATAATAATAAGGGTGAAGGAGTTGAGGTTACGAGCTCCAGAGAAAACACATTAATTTCAACCAGAATTGGAGTTATCAATGTTTTGACAACAATTTTAAACAGTCAAATTGAAAATAAAGTAATTAACTAATCACTAACACTACTAACTAACATTTTAATGATAAAATAATAAAGAGGTTTACAATTTCGGTGAGGCGATAGTCGGGTGTCGCTCAGTGTAACATCTCGGTCACTTTATAAGCGCACGCGCATGCCTCTTGCGATATACACTCGTCAAATATAACGCGGATTTATTTGTACATCGAAAACATAGTTTTGTGATGAATGTGTGTATTTTCTTGTTTTTAAAGAGTTTATAAAGGTTTTTTAATTTTCTTAGTGATTAGTGCGTTTATTGTGTTTTGAATAAGAGCAGGGGTAACTTATCCCTTTCTGAGGTTGTTGTCAAAGGTGATTAATTAGTAAATTCTTAGATTCTTTTGAATAACATTATGTGGTGATAATATGGAACCCTGGATCCAATGGACGTAAATGCCCTTTGAATACTTGCAAATGGTCTTATGTACACGATGTACATCAAGCAGTGTACACTTTAGTAGGCTCCCAAATTATTAGTGAATTTACCTGCACAGTCCTAGACTTTCGACAGGCATCATCATCTACAGTTTTGACGCGAGACCTATTCCGCTACGGAACTTCATCCACTAAATACTGGGAATAATCTCCATACAGGCACTTAGGGCGACAGGACAGACTGTAGTCACCACTCCAATTCATCTCGAATTGGAAATACTTTGGCAAATGTATTTATTGTTTAGGGAAGGAGATTCGTTATAAAGCCTTATACCGATTAATCTGGCCAGCATAGCTATGATCCCATCATATATATACCCTCATGAAGGGATTGTTTGATCCTTGGGGAGGCATACGTCCAGCAGAGGTCTGTCGACTCGCATTGTTGATTGTTTGATTGAACGTCTTAGGTAGATAACATAGTCATTATTATTATTGAATCTATAATATGGCTCAAATCCGTTGATAGACCTTTGTCAAAGTACTTAATTATAGAATTGTACTCTGCCTTTGTCGTTATGTTTTATTTTTGGTTAGTATTGTGTTATTAAATACAAAGTACAAGGAAGCCTATCACAGAATAATGAATAGTGCTCCTGCTAAGATCTCTGTGATAAATAAAGTTTCCCGTTTAGCTGGCACGTGCCTGCCATCCTCAGGCTCATGGCCTGCCATCGGGTGAGCCGTGCCTGATTAAAACTGTAGGTGGTCGTCGTAACTTACAGAGTTTTGTTAGCTTAAAACCACACTATTCAAGTTGCCTTAATCCACAAAATACGTATTTAAAAGAAAGGCCTTATCAGACCTTACTGTATTTAGTATGACCACGCCACAGATATCAGAAAAGAGATTTCTGATTTCTGTGGACCACCCACTGTGACTGTGTGAGAATGACCACTTAATTCCCAATTCCTTATCTTAGCTACTATAAATCTTCGTAATTTGAGTCATAATCGACTTTCTTCGGAATAAAAAACCCACGTTCAACCGAGAAAAAGTGACCATCTCCTTTTATGTCATATCAAACTTTTTAATCAACAAATTATGTAGTTTTCGGTCAGACTGTTCTGATACTTAACCATACTACCCGTTCGCTCTAACTTTGCCGCTGGCGCAGAGACGTATACCCGAATTGTTAATTACACGAAGTAAATGGACAGTAGCTAATGTCACTTCGTCATAGAAAATAAGCAACATTGTATGAAGAAGTGACATTAGTTGCTGTCAATTTACTTCGTCTAATTAAAAATTCGACTTTAGTATGGAGCCGAGCGGCAAAGTTAGAGCGAACGAGCAGTAGACGCGGGGATTCTGACGTCAGAGATAATAAATCGCGCCAACGAACGGTATCCTACGTAAATTGGCTTCCTCATTTACACGCCTTTGACTGCATCAGTATCTCTGATAGGTAGGTACTATTCACCCACTTAGATATGTATCATGTAAAATTATACCTATGTTCCACTGTTTTGAAGTTATTGTTTAACTAGGTTACTAGCGGGCTTCACGCGGTTTCACCTGCGTAGCTCTTGTTCCCGTGGGAATATGGGAATAAAATATAGCCTATGTTCACCGGGGATAGTGTAGCTTCCCAACAGTGAAAGAATTTTTCAAATCGGTTCAGTAGTTTCGGAGCCTATTCGATGCAAACAAACAATCAAATCTTTCCTCTTTATAATATTACTATGGATAAGGCCATGGTGAGGTCTTCCTGTCCTTATTTCTCATAGGGCCTGTTCCCGGGGTAGAAAGTAGCCTATAATATATGCATGATTTCCCAAATTCTATACTATCTCTATACCAAAGTTCTGTATACAAATTTGTAGTTATGTACCTAGTCTATTGAGCCTATCTCAAAGAATTTAGTACATGAATTATTTCCTAGCCTTGAATTATTTTATTAATTTACTAGCTGACCCGCGCAACTTCGTTTGCGTCACATGAAAGTGAGAAAGAGAGAGGTATGTTATTAATATTTCGAGTATTATAATGTTTCCCGTTGCATTTACCCCCTTCGCGCTTATTCCCGTCGCGTCGCGTCGCTTGTATTCATAAGAGCTGAACCGCATATCTTCGTTTGCATCACATGAGAGTGAGAAGGAAAGAGGTGTTTAAAGTGATATAATGTTTCCCGTTGCTTTTACATCCACGCATCGTGTGCGAGTCCGGCTCGCACTTGGTCGGTTTTTATCGTTCAGTTGCCTGACTGGCTGCCACGCAAACCAAGTTTACTTCTGTCGCGTCGCTCATACTTTAAAACTTAATAAGAGGGTTATTTTAAGATAACCTTAAAAGATAGGCATATGCTGTAACGGCCTTTCTTTAAAAACTTTTTAAGAGGAACAGTTTTGTAATACACAAATTTTACGTAACTTTAACTCCCAAAAGAAAGAAATAATCCCCGTTCTCGAAACTCGTTTCTGAGATCCTAGCACAAACAAACTCTTCAGTTTCATTATATCGTGAGCGAACCTTAAGAGATAGACAAATTAGGTTATTGTGAGCGAACCTTAAAAGATAGACATCTGCAGTCGCGGACTTTTGTTTAACCTTTTTAAGAGAAACAATTTTGTAATACACAATTTTTACCTAACTTTAACCATTTACGCAGCGTACGCCTCGGATGCTTTCAGACGGTAAAAAATATTCCCCGTTTTCAAAACATTATTGATTGCTGCTCCGCTACTATTCGTCTTAGCGTGATGTTATATAGCCTATAGCCATCCTCGATAAATGGAATATCAAATTGTAAAAGAATTTTTGAAATCTTACCAGTAGTTCCTGAGATCCTAGCGTTCAAACAAACAAACAAACAAACAAACTCTTCAGCTTTATAATATTAGTATGGATGGGTTTATTTTTTCTCACACTTATTATAAAGTAACAAATTTAAATTGTAATAATTTAACTTATATCCATAATTTACTTACGTACCTACTTAATATTCATATTATATACCACATCCTTGAAATGTAGTATTGTTTGGTATTTGTAACCATTAGTATGACGTCAGTGAGAAGCAAATTTTTGATAACGTCTTGTAAACTGTAGGAGATAGTATTGTTTAAAGAGTGATAGAAAATGGCTGAGTTGAGTAAACAAGGAAATGCCACGGTGATTGAGTTTATGTTTCAATAATAAGATAATGTTATGGAAATAAAACAACTTATTTAATATCGGGTTTAACCTATATTTGAAACTCAGCCACTTATACTCGTAGTATGTTACATAACCCTTATTTTTTAACGTGAGGGAATATCCTCATGGTTGCTATGCCAGACTCCTACCGACTAAAAAATCTCACATAACGCCCAACAGCCTACGGTTGGGAGCTTCGGGTAAGCCCTCTGAAGGATGTCCCAGGACTCCCAAATGTTACATAGCCCTTTGGAAAACCTAAGATAAGGCAAGCTTACTTAGGTACTGCTCACTCGAAAGCGGGACTTGTTAAGCACCTTGTGGTGCTAAACTTACGCTATTAATTTTGCAAAAACCCTTGTAAGACGGCTTTTAAATAACCTCATACTGTCGACGGCTGCGGAAATTGAGACAGGAAGTTCTTTTCTCATAGGTACGGTTGATTTGTAGATTTCATTATAAATTTCAAGTTTTATTCGCATCTAATGTATATTTTTGTAACTTTGCTCACCTCTGAATGCTTTGACTATATTGCAATAGCCGTGTTGTGGTGATAAGTATACATAATATTTAGTATATGAACCAATATTATTAATACCCGTATATTATGTTACTCTTTAGAGAAGGAAAAGAGCAATACTTAGGGAAAAATAAACACAATTTCTCCCTAAGTATACTTCATCAAATGCGAGCAAAGTCGTCAGCAAAAGCATGTGTTTTGTAAAAAATAACTGTACATCATTTAACACGTATCACAGTTTTTCCATACAAACATGAACTCCACATTTCAGAACGCCCTTACGCTCCCCGCGGCGCAAGTCGGGCTTGCCGCGGCGGCTGGGCCGCTCGGAGTTCAGCATGGACGAGGACGAGTACTCGCCCAGCAACTCCGTCACCTCCATCAACTCACTCGCCAGTCTGCTCAGAGAGAAGTTACAGGTGGGTACCCGGGTATAGTCAAACTTCGTAGGTGCTTTGTCGGACTCCTACGTATTATCAAAGATTAGTATTCATAATTAGGTAGAGCAAATATCGGCTGTTTCACCTATCCGCCCCAGCCATCCCACCATTCGGCTTCTTTTTACTTCAGGAAATCGTCATGGATACCATGCTGGATTTATACACCCTCGGGAGGATGTCCCAGGCTAACATAAGACCACAGTATAAAGAGTACTCAGTATTGTAGCTCCCTACAAACGGACGAAGCGCAAACTATACCTACGAGTCTCGTTTTCGGCAGGCCTTTCAGCACGCAAGCAGGCGCCGCAGTCGCGATTGTGCCGAGTAGACGAATGGACGGTGTGTCGTTTTTTAGATAGTAACCGCGCGAGGTTTATTTACTAAAAATATTTAATATGACAACTAGAGTCTATTCTGCTTGTTTTGGTTGCATGAATTCGTCAATAACGCACCCATAGATAACGTTTTTTAGATTACCTACCTGGAAACTCCGAAAGGTAAGACTATAAATTGATTTTACTTCAGAACTAATTGGTACTATACTACTAGTTGACTAAAGTTGAACAAAGTGATTGACACGAGTGAACTAGGTAGTTACATGAAGTAGGTATGTTTGTGTTTAAAACTAGACTTGTGCTTGCTCAGTCAGTGAACGGTGCGATCCAATTTAGTACAATATCCAAAAAAAAACTAGTTCAGAACTCTAGTACGTGTAGGTAGTACATTTAGTTCCGTTGTCAGTTCGTAGTTATTTAATTGAGAGCAATGATTTAGGTATGTTTCAAGAGTATTCATTTCTTTGTGGATGACCGATATGTTACAGTACACGCTAAGTGTACTGTAACATCGGTCATCCACAAAGAAACAAACCATATGACTTTGATTGACAGCATTTTTGTTAGTGCGAGGCCGCATTTGCGTTTTTCCGCGGCGGTTTCTAACATCAAAATGTCAAACCTTGACTTAATTTCATTGATTTTGACAGTTTGATGACACTTTGAGGTTAGAAACCGCCGCGGAAAACAGCAAATGCGGCCTCGCCCTTACCTTTGATTTTTATTACACGCATAGAGACAAATATGAACTTCCAAAATTTAACACAACTTGACAATGTACGAAAAGTACTAGTGTACTAGAGACTGACTAGTACTTTTAAATCGAAAAATAGTTTTAATTTTGTAAATCAAAAATTTAACGCAATGATTATAAAGACTAGAATTCCGTGATTCTATCACTGACTATACATGTGATGAGCTGATTATTATTGTCTACGCCGCTTACTCGTTTTCAAATTTCTATACCCGTCTCACTCAATCGTTAGTAGATAACGGGCGCTGCGCCGCCACGCCGCCGCCCCGCGCCGCCAGCCGTTGCGGGGATATTATATTATTATTCACAAAGTATTTTTTGTTTAAATAAAAAAGGTACATTTTTACTCGAAATGAAAGCCGGTTGTCAGTAAAACGACAATCCTTAATACAAATTGAAAGCCTTGTGGGCGGATTGAAAAATTTCAACTGCATTACGCTCACTATCTATACGCGTACGTAAAACTATAAGGTAAAATGTGGGCGTATACTATGCCTCTGCCTACACCTTCAGGGATAAAGGCGTGACTATATGAATGTATGTATGTACATATTTACAATCACAATACTAAATAGAAAATCAAAGTAGGCACATATTATTAAAATGCTGTAGGTGGGCAGCCCTATCGCATGCTTACGTACCGCGCGGCTCTACAGCCGCGCGGTACGTAAGCCGGCCTACTGTTTTTTCTTTTTTTGGTGCTACTGTAGTTTGACTCGGCCGGATTTTAGAAATAAATGCCTACGCATTTATTTCTAAAATCCGGCCGAGTCAAACTACAGTATACAGTGATAAGACTATATCATGTGGTCAGATGACTTTATTGCATGGGTGGGTACTACCTTCTTATTTATACTCTAAGGTGGGCACCTTATTGCGATATCTCTGAGAATTAGGTATACGGTGGGTATACGCCACCAGCAAAATTGTGACTTTAGTAACGGACGAAGTTTGAAAATCAATAGATACCATAAATAATATTATTTTCAGTCCACTTTTAATTACACTACTGAATACCTAAAAAGTGTCTAGCTCAACAAAATTACTCCTTCTGACAGAAAACTTCCAATTAGAACAACTCATTTGATGCTATAGCTCTCCATTAGCTTAGACAAACCCTTTTGACACCCTCAGCAGCGGCATTTTACTGTTACTGTCAGATTTTCAAGACAGAGAGAGGTAGAGACTGCAATGAAAATTCACAGTCATCTTTTTCTAAAAGCCAGGACATTCGTTTTCTGAATACAGTACGCAATAAGTGTGCTACCTCTTGTTGCGTACACAACGACACAAGTTTAAAATTGAACTAAAAAATAAACTTTCTCTTTTCCAGAGTATTCCACAAAAGATTCGCAAGAAGCCAACAGACTACAAACTCCGCGCCTTCGTAGCGCTCATGTTCCTAGCGATCGTATTCTTCGTATCGTTCGCTTACGTGTTGTACCATCAACAAGCGCTGACGAAAGCGTACTTCGACAACGTCCAGTTCAACGAACCCAAGAGATCGATCAGGATACTGAATAACGATGATGTGGAGATTTTAAGAGCTAGTTTAGGTAAGGTATCTAGGTTAAATCTAGCTTCTAAGAGGGTTCACCAAGATCTTAAGGATTGAGTAATTAGTTGAAGAATGGATGTGTAGAAGAAAGGATGGCCAATGGAGCAAACGAGTCTGGAGTGAAGACCGCGACTGTGTATAGTGGTGTAGTGCTTCTTCCAGCAGTAGATTGGGTGAAAAATAGAACATTTGTGTCTAGTGGATAATCAAAATGGACAGCACAATTTTAATTAGGTTCTAATGGCATCTATACTTCTTTTTTTTTATCTTAGCCATTCTGGTTACAACTAAAGTATTTTCAGTACAAGTGTCGTTTTCAATATATAAAGTATTTTGCTTAGGAGTTTTATATTTACTGTCTGTCATATTAAAAACGTGATCGTAGTCTCGCTGAATAAGTGTTCTGTCATTAAACAAAACGTACACAACATTTCAGCCTAGCGATCACTGGCTTTTGGATGGGTGACTACTTTGTGATATTTCATTTGCGAGCAGATACTCGACACGCCCATTCGTGGCCGGCGTGCTTGTAGTGGTGTTACCGACCGGCGCGTTTGTTGAGAGCTTAGTCTCTGTTCTGTTTACTCATGTGGCCTTATCCTTAGGAGATGAAGGCGGAACTATATATGAAATGTATGTATGTATGATATTCCAGCTGTAGGTCTACCCGCCAAAGCCAAAGCATTCCCGTGCCTGGCGCAACACCGTCGCGCGGACGGGTCGGTGTGTCGCGAGTGGCAGCGCGCGCTGCGCCTGCACGTGCGCGCGCTGCCGCCCGGCGCCGGCGCCGACGCGGCGCACCACAACGCCACGTGCTACTCGCTGCACTGGCAGGCGCTCGCCCACGGCAAGTATCCTAATAGCTTTACATACCGATCAGAGAATTCCGTACCAAAAACGACTAACTACACGTTTGTTGTATGGAAGCCCCCTTAATCTTATTTTTATGATTTTGATAGTTGATGTTATCGCAGCAACAGGAATGCATCATTTGTGAAAATTTTAGATTTCTAGTTATCACAGTTCCTAGGACATAGCCTCATAACAACAGACAGACGAACAGCGAAGTCTTAGTAATCCCATTTGACCCGTTGTGTACGGAACCCTACTAACGACACAATTCTATTCGCAGATTATAGAACTAAAGACAGATGACGCTTACTGAACCAGAAAGTGAGACCAATAAAGCAAAATGCGATTGCCAAAAAGAAAGTAACTACTGTGTAGACTCTATAAGTGAATACATGAATAATACCGTCATAATAAACACTCTTTAAGAATACGCTTACTTTAACACTGCCGTGTCATAGTATCTATTCACTGTTAGATTTCATTAGTATTTTCTTTCTTGTTCTGTAACCGTCATCTGCCTTTAAATTTATAATCTAAGATTTTGCTCTCGTCCCAATATATTTAGGGTTGGTACAATATAACTCCTTCCATTCCTCTCTATTACTCGTTGTCTCATCATTTACTCCTTTCACATTCATATCATTCTTTACACAATCCACCTATCGTTTATTTGACCTGCCCTTTTTCTGTCAATCCCTCGACATTCAAATTCATCGCTCTTGTAGCTTCATAATTTTGATTCCTTTTCGGCATGTGTCCATACTAACAATCTCAGACGTACATAGAACATGTACGCCTTGATTAAAAATTGTTGTTAAACATTTTGATGTGTAATTTTTTTCTCTGTCATTCCGCTTTAGGTAAGAGTAATGTCGTGTCATATGTTAAATTCAACGCGATAGCTTGTTTGCTTGCTTATGTATCTACTCCAGTATCATTTTCGTAATCCCCTTAGACTGTAGGGTCGCAAATGAAAAAAAAAAATACATCATCTTACAATGTTTCCCAAAATTTTCAGATGCTTATCCAAACGACTGTTTCGATTGGGGTGACACCAAAGTAAATTGGTACGGCGGCGGCCAGTCCTCCAACGTCTCATGGCCGATCAACACTGGATATATTGACTATACACCTTTCATCACCGGCGATGTCGAAAAAGGCCAGTGGTCTAATGCCCTGAGTCGATATTTCATCAACTCGAAAGGAGCTGCAATCATTATTGATGAAGACACTCCTCTACACGTTGCTGTCAACAAAGAAGGCAAAGAAATTTGTATCAAAGCCATGTACCATGACTTTGCATACCCAAATAAGTTAACCGAATTCCCAGAAATGAAGTATAATATTTGCACGTCTGAGGATATGACTTCGCTACATTCTTCTATACACAGTCATAGGAGAGCCCCTTTATGGGACGGTTTGAAACCTACTGATATGCAAAGACTAGATACGTTAATATCAGAGCCTGTGTGGGTCGTAGCTCCAAGATTTAAAGAAGAATTACATAAAGACATGATAGCTAAATACGGTGAAGATATCATTAGCTTAGGGTTTTTAAAACAAGGTCATATGCTGATCAATGAACATTGGCAGAATGAAATAGGTGATCTCACGTTAGATGAAAATCGTTTTGTAAAATTAAACGTTTCGATGAATAAGCTGCGACGTAGAGGCTTCAATGTTGCTTTTGTTGTGCAACCCTTTATTAGTACTGAAAGTAAAAATTTCGCTGAATGCGTTCAAAAAAGACTGTTGATCACTGAAAGAAATAGTGATGTACGCATCCCGGCGTTAACTAGATTCAAATCTTTGGCGAGTGCGGGTATTCTTGATATAACAAATAACAGAACGGTACCGTGGCTACTGGAAAAACTCCAAACAGTAATGCAAAATCATTTGATAGATTCTTTCTTTTTGGATTTGGGTACCGCTTACGACATGCCTCACTACTACCGCTGTGAGAAACTGCTCAAAAACCCTGATCAGTACATTAATGTATTTACCAAGACTTTTGAGAAGAGTTTAAACATTATTGGAGTATCTTCAGCCATGTCGTTGCCTCGACCACCAATATTCGTATCTCTACCGCCTTTAGACTCAACATGGGAGGCTTTAAGATCTATTATACCGACAATACTAACTTATGGCGTAAACGGATTTCCGTTTATAATGCCTGGGGCTGTTGGAGGAGATATTTATTGGCCTGGTAATGAGCAATTCTTGCCTTCATCCAAAGGATTGACAGAACCGGCAAATAGAACTGAAAATAACGGTATAGAGTTGCCGGAGGTAGAGTTGTACATGAGATGGTTCCAGCTGGCGACGTTTCTGCCGGTGATGAAGTTCACGCACCTGCCGAGCAAGTATCACGACGAGAGGGTTCTGGACATGGCCAAGAACTTGACAGTGACGAGGCGAGAGCTGGTAAGTATAGAAATAAATAATTTTCTTTTTGTATTATCGATTGCATTTAAGCCCCCGTGTCAGTATGAATAAAAAGTAAAGACTTGAATAGTTGTAGAGTTGCTCTACTTTTATTATCATGATTTGGTTTTGGGCAATGAAGTCAAATCCATGACTGTTGTGATCGGTGCGATTGTCTAACCGAGTGTCTCTTTTTTTTTTCCTTAGCTATGAATAATATAAGCTGTTATTTGGCGAGTTTAGAAGCTAGAGGGTGATTCACAATGGGATGGTCAAAAGCAGATTTTAAAAAAGCTCGCTGATACGTAGCTAGTTTACAAGCTGCTAGCGAACTCGCTGGCTTGTAGCTTGTAAACTCGCTCCGTGTCTTCGAGGCTAACGAGTCTATTGTAACGAGTCTATCGAGACAAAATACGAAACAATTTTGATTTTTCGAACTATGTTCTACCCTGGCATAACCCACTTTATCACCATATTGAATGTAGACCCCTGTCGCAGGTAACCCCACTGCTACTGAAGTACAAGCGTGAAGCTCTAGAAGAAGGGTTGCCGCTCATCCAGCCGCTGTGGCTCATCGGAGGGGGAGACGCAGCGCCCGCGCCCGTCAGTGACGAGTTCGCTATAGGGGGAGAGATAGTCGTTGCGCCTGTCCTACATAAAGGACATACTAGCAGAGATGGTATGTAGCTTTTTGGTTTTTTTTTTCTACCGACTAAAAACCACACGTATCTTACCTATGCTATTCGGATGCTATCCCGCATCTTGGGAGGGGGGGGGGGGAAGGATTTGACCTCGCTGTATTATGCATACTAAATATGCTGGTAGTGAGATAAGTTTGAAATGTTCCTTCTCTTCGCCGTGAGCTAGTTCATTAGTCAGCAGAAGCACCACTTGTAGCTGAGATTAACTTGGCTCCTGAAGGTGCTCAGCCCCATCACACCCAGAACATTGGACTAATTTATCATTTAACGTTGGTCTCGAGATCGTATAGCGGGTCACGAGTTAATCCTTGTGTATAGCTGATGGCGCTGAATGAAAATGTCCATAAATATATATTTGAAGTAAAACTTCTTTAGGCGCGAGTAGGGAGTACCTCACATTTTATTTCTGACGGAAGTAACGCTTTTCGAATTTTGATATTAAACATTTGAATAATCTTTGTAAAACACATTAATAAAAAATATAATTAAATTATAATATGATATTTATTATTAAAGTCAAAATTTACGTAATCATTTCAGTGAAATGTGCCGTCAATGGCAAAGAAGTTTTACTTCAATCGCGCGTGAAGGTTACACGCACACACTTTTTCAATTTTTTTATTCCTTCCAGTGTACCTACCAGCGGGCGTGTGGCGGGACGGCATAGACAACTCGCTTCGTAAAGGTAACCGCTGGATGCACGACTACAAGGTGCCCATAGACAAGGTGGCCTACTTCGTCAGACAACCCGACAACATGAGGTTTTGATATATTACGTAGCTTCTGAACTGTGCAGTGAATAGGATAATAAACTATTAAGTGTTCTGTGATTCTCTTAAACATAATAAAATTTATGATAGTTAAAAAAATAATTGAAAGAGTTGGCTTGAAAGTTAATACGGTATTCATAGTGTTTTTCAATGTGTCAATGAATATTTTTCTCGGACTGATTGTGTATAAATATTTAATAGAAAAAGTGCATTTACGAGGCAAAATTAGTGATTTTTTAATTTCAGTTGCATTAGTTGCTGTGATGGCTTAAGCAGGTCACAACCCGGTGCATTCACAACATGTGATCAATTTTTATTATTTTTGTTTTGTTGGACTTGTTTCCACTCTGAATAGTAGAATACGTATACATACATACACACATACATACATGCATACTTAAATATGATCACGCCTTTATCCTAGGGGTATAGTTTATGCCGTTTATGCCCACTAGAATAACAGAATAGGTAGGTCATAAAAAATAAATTCTAAGACGATACGGCGTTCACCGGGATCACTAGTTTATACACTAGTCCATTTGCTTAGTTGGATAGGTATTATAACGAAAACATTTTCTGAAAATCTCGTGTTTTGTTCGACTCTAGTCTTTATTCTTTAAAAGCTCGTAATGTCCATCGATCTATAGTCGAATTTCTAATTAGACGAAGTAAAGTGACAGCAACTAATGTCACTTCTTCATAGAAATTAATCAACATTGTATGAAGAAGTGACGGTATACCGTCACAATACCAGAAATTATAATGCCTTAACTCAAAATATCGTAGCCCAAAATACCCGAAATCGAAATATCAATATTCAAAAGGCAAATATTTATAATATAAATAATTTAAAATGCCTTACGGTCGAATAACCGAAACCCAAAATATAAATTTATCAAATACCTTATTCTAAAACGTTCAAAAACAAAATACCTTTTTTTAACATGATTTAAATCCCACATGTATGCTATATATCTGTGAATGGTTAACACCCCGACTCAGAGTATCCCGACTCGGATAGGTTAGGTTAAAAGACTAAGGCGGGAGCTCCGCTTCGCTTCGCTCCCGCCTTAGCCTTCGTGGTTATTTTTTTTTTGATTTTTCGTTAGCCCACTGTACTACTTTTGTAGTAACTCTGAATCAAAGTGTTTTAACATGAGGTAAATCCTACATGACTATGCCGGACTCCTACCGACTAAAAACCACACGTATCCTACATAACAGCCTACAGTTGGGAGCCCCGGGTAAGCCCTCAGAAGGATACCCAAGGACCAACAGACCTACGGCTACAACTGCGGCTTCACTTAGGGGGGGGGGGGGGGGCGTGTAAATAAGTTAAAGCCAAATAACAAAACGTGTGAGTGACAGTGACACATTGTATTCTATTTTCGGTATTTTAAATTAAGGATATTTGAAAATTTGTATTTTGAATTCTGATAAAATAATTATTTGTATTTTAAATTTAGACATTTTACGGTAAGGTGTACTGAAATAAGGTATTTTGAACGTTAAGGTATTTCGAATTCGGGTATTTTGGTCTAATGCATTTTAAGTAAAGGCATTTTGATTTCTGGTATTTTAATATATAACCAGAAGTGACATTAGTTGCTGTCACTTTACTTCGTCTAATTAAAAATTCGACTTTAAATGGTAACATCACTTTATACATTCAAACTGACTTTCGAAATAGCAGCATTTTTTAGGTAAGTATGTTAGCTTAGCTTCCTCAAATAGGATTGGCAGATGTTTTTTAATGAAATTCTTTATTTATACCAAAATTTAAAAAAAGGAAGGAATTAAAAATATATTTCTAATGTATCAAGATTTCATTCTTAGGGATGTTATAACATCAGTCAAATTTTGAATGATTTTGTGATTTACTATTATTTAAAAATTATATATCTATTCTGTTCTAATGTATAACAAATACCATAGGATCAGTGTTAGTACAAGTTACGCTGCAATTTTTAAACTGTTAGTGCCATAGTATGTCAATAGATGGCGTGATAAGTATGAGCTAGATCGCGCTTTTATAAGGTCGATCGGTATTAATTTTTGTGTCAATCGCATGTTTATGTAGAAGTTTACATGTTTCTTTATTTATATAAATTTATTAATAAAACTAAATTATGTATTTTTTTTTTCAAGATACCATGCATCAAGATAAATTTAGACTATACACGCTGCATAAAATAATTTCAATGTAAACTTTTAAGTTAAGTTTCAGGTAATTAAGGTGCTAATGTGCATTTATTATCTAAAATTATAATATATATCATTGGTAGGTATATAGCAATTTGAATAGGTACATAATTACAATATTTAAATATTGTAATAAACTATATCCAGAGACGCTTCAGTTGTTGTAAATTGCTCCCTGAGTTTATGCTTCGGCAAAAAAGAACTTTTGCAAATATCATTGGGTTACTCCTCCCAAAACTATGTGCTATTATTCATTGTTACGCTTGGTTAATATTGAGATAAATATCTTTTTCAAAGTGAAGGTATTTGAACTCTCCAGCTAAGCTAAATTAATTGTACAAGATTTGTCACTGCTTATAACATTCCAAAAGATTATTATTTATAGTGAATCGACTTATATTATATCTACCGATTGATCCCTTACTGATGGTACAAGCATCCTCCAAGGGTGCCCCCATTTTACCTAAAGTAAATGGTAGCATAAAATAGTTTACCTTACTTAGGTATTATTTAATTAGGTGAAGAGAATAACGTCGTTTAAAATGAAAACCTGCTTTTTAAATGGCAATTGTGAAGGCGGTATGCCAAGGATTGATTAATAAGTTTAAGTTACTGAAAGTATTATGTATGCCAATTATACTGTAAGATATACAATAATGTGCGGTTATTAAATGTTTTCAAAAATCGAATCTCTATTTTATTTTACCTTCTTTATTATTCTACTACTAAGGTGGTAGACAAACTTACGGCCCCGCCTGATAGAATGTGGTGAGCGTTGCCTATGGACGTTTACCAGCACTAACCTTCTAAAATCGTGAGTAAGTGAAGAATTCCATACTGTAGACTCTCGAACAACCCCCAAAGATGCGGGACAGCACCCCCTAGGTGAGGCCGCGGTAGCAGCCAAGGTCTGTTAGGAGTCCTGCATAGCAGCCCTGTATTTCCTCACGTTAAAAAAAGTGTGTGCGTAATCCTTTACGCGCGATTGAAGTAAAACTTCCTTGCCATTGACGGCATCAAATGTTATATTAATTTCATTAAAATAATAAATAGCGAAAACTACGTTTCCGCCATTCAAAATTCAAATAGTAAGCGTTACTTCCGTCAGAAAAAAAAATCTTAGTTACACACCCTAGTCGCGCTTAGAGACGTTTTACTTCAAAAATGTTGTCACAAATTCAACTGTTCTACTTTTCTCTGTGACATGGTGTTTAGAAGACTCGTTCCATGCGGTATAACACCTGTTTGTACTGTCGTAGCCAGTTTTTCATGCTAAAAATATCTATATGTGCAAGTCTAGTGCTTTCGTATCAAGCTTGGCTTGTCACAACTTAGGAATGTATCCAGATTGCGAAGACTTTATTTTATTTGATCAGACACATATAACTATATTGAAACAGAAACACTTATTGAATAATAGACCAACAGTTTCTTAAAAACTACATCATGAATAGGTACAGTATTCAAACTACCGCTAATCATTACTAACAAGTGCTATTCTGAACATTTCACTATACTACTAGTGCCATTAAATCAACTTGGGATCTAAGGGTTGATAATTATTAAATAAAGAAACAAGGCATTTTTCAAACATATTTATTACTCATAATGACTCATACATACATTACCATCAAACACGCTGAATGGATTATAGCGACGTGACTGATACAATGAATTCTAATGAGTTTAATTTTACAATCATAAATATGCACCTAATTACTTTTAAGGGTTAAGACATTATTCAAATTATTAAACACTTTATTTCAGTTGGTAAATTTGTACGTGTATTTTGTACACGTTCAAAGACGTTCTTAATTGGGTTGGGTTATTATGAAAGGTTGTATTTAGTCATAAAGGTGCACAGTTTTGCAATTAATAGTATTGGCCTCATCCCCGTGCTCAATATGTTATTCTTAAACATTCACAGCCTCAGGCAGAAGTTGATCCAGCTTTTAACGCAACAAATCTTTATATCAGTCTTACATACCATTAGCGTGTTAGTTTTTATCCGTTTAAATGATGATAGTGAAATTTATAAATTTAATAATATTAGAGAAATTTATAATAAAATCAAATTTATTATCAATAAAATCTTAGAACAGACAGACATTCATCCATTCCAAGACTAGGTAGAGTCGGCGGTTGGTCAACTAAATATCTTAACAGAAGAAACTGAATTTATTAGCTAATATATATAAAAATATCATTACATTTAAAATCAAAATAATGTGTGATATTTTTCGTCCACATCACCATTTAAAAGCATTTCACCATTTAAATTCTAATATCATAACGCGTCATTTCTAGCACCACATAAGCATCTCTGACTTTTAGAGAACGGAGTAAACCAAAACCTTCAGATTTAGTTAATTCGTATATTTATTTATTTCACATCACAAAACGATTAACCATTGAGGGATATATAGGTAAAGCAAGCAATGTATTTATACACTTTGATATTATTGTTGACTTAACAACCTAAAACGACATGAACTAAACGAAGCAATGTAGTACCTACAGAAAAGCAGGCCCTTGGTGTCACAAGGTCACAAGGTGCTTGCTTACCCATAGCTTAAACAAAACCTTCATTATGTTCATTATGTATATTTATTATTTTGTCAACTGTAGGATGTTTAGCTTGCTCCGTTTCATTAAAGTCTTCAGCATTCATACCTATCTATAACAAATCCATTGTCGATGTATGAGTATACGAGCAGTAAGTATACAACCTTGAGCTAAGCTTTCCACACATATCCAATTCCATTTGATTTTAGCTAACCCCTTTGTTGTAATATATTCTAATCTATCTAGAAGCAATGACAAACAGTCATACGGATCACCTGGTGGCCATTTAGCTTATCAACATCTTTGGATATTAATCTCAACATGTATTTCTGTAAGCGAAGACGGTAGTGGATGTAGGGTTAAGGTAAATGAGTCTAATATAAGTTGGCATTGTGATGAGATTATCTTGAGGTAATGACGTCAAGCTTATTCAGGTAAGCCGTATGCATGCCTGCCAACTTGACAATCATTGATATCTTAATATTGAATACAGCATAGAAATTATTTGTAAATATTATATTGAAAATGTTGAAAGTTGGAAGAATACAACATTTAATAATTTCAATAATGGTTTATTTCTCAGAGCTATTGATGTTCACTAAGCTGATACAATTCTTAATTTTAATAACATTTTAATATTCCTAACAATATGCATTAATTAGAATTCTAGCTATAAAATACAATATTAAACTTTAGGGTTAGGCTTTATACCCAGCTAGACAGTGGATCCTGGCTGAAAATAACAAAGCCTATTTAAAAAATACTAATATTTTCGAAACATATTAATTTGTCCTCGCCGATGCTCAGTTCAAATAACATATTGGGATTTCAAAATATTTTTGCACTCATCGATAATAGCAGAAATATTTAAAGTGTGAAAGATTTTGCTAATTTCTTCAATAGACTCCTGAAGCCAAAGGTGTTATAAAGGGCAGTAGCATCGGCTCAGACCTCCCTCTGCTAGATATTTCTCACGTCCCTGTTTAGTCCCATCCACAACTACCTAAAGCATAAACCGTAGACAATATTCATAGGGAAATAATATTGTGCTCACATCAATTCACACATTAACACAATACATACTATATTAAAATGTATTTTCAAATATAAAATCAAAACTCGTTCGTTGATTACATACAAAACTAAAATAAAAAAATGTATGCGTTTATATTTTAAAATAATTTTACGTTAATCATTGTGCTAGTGCGCTCTGATAATATTGTTCTCGGCGATATTATCTATATTTAAAATGTTTGGCAAAGTAAGCGATGTATGTTGTGTAACATCAATCCACTTATTGCTATGGATGACTTAAAATTAATTGACTTGAAAGTTTTCTTTACATATTTGGCAAATAAGAACCACATAATATTGGATGAACAGGCTGATCTGATTATTGATTTTATAACCATGAAAATATTTATAAGCTGATAGGCTTTGCCGTGCAAGCCTTAATAAAAGCCTTGAAGGCTGTCTAATACTAGATGTTCAAACATTTATGGATCATTATCACATTCGCTCACATCCAAACAAAATATTTTAAATAAACCGGATTTCTAACGGAGTACTTCATTTATGATCAAATTCAAATTAACAAAACTCTTAAAACAATATTCATCTGAATAGGAACAAATTCAAAGGACTATAACGATTTTTATAAATATTTGGGTCGTCACGACTAGAATTTTTCAACCAAATTACAACAGATCAAAAATATTTAGATGCAAAATAAATATAATAGAGATTCAATAATCTCTTTTAAAGTAATTATCTTCTGGAAATGAGTAGGTTACATAAACTTTATATAACACGTATTTATAACTATGTTATATTACTAAACTTCGACGCAACAAGCAAGTATCAACTTAAACAAAGGTAAATATAATGAATTCTTTAATAATAGTTTTCTACTAAAACATTTATATTTATTTCGGTTAAGCTCTCTATCGTTTTAGGCTCACTGTTGGTCTAGAATAACACAGATGTCTTCGCTCAGGTACAGTTACGATCGATCAATGCTATCCACTCCTCAATATTAGTTCACTACATACACGGTCAATTATATTTAGAGGTGCAGGCGATTCCAATTATAATTGCTCCTGTATACAATGTCTAATATTTTATTTTTGTCAAAATCGATTGTTGCTTAGCATGATGATTTATGCGCAATAGAAATTGTTTAAAAGCAGCTGAGCAATCAATTTATATCAGTAGCATAGTTTTAACTCGGCAATTTTGCTGTATAGTCTTAAGTATAGCCAAAATCGATCGCAAAATTACGACTGTTATATTATGGAAATAAGCTCTAGTTGGAAAACAAATAGCAAATCTTCTCTCCTTAAATCTATCTGTATTACTTACGAGGTATAGATTAGAAGTCATCTTTGTCGTTCTAGAATAATAAGAAGTTTCATCTAACAAGTACCTATACAGCTAGCACACGTAGCACTAGCTAGACGAGACACTTTATTTATATTATTTAAGAAGGTCTTTTAAAGACAATTTGAAATATATTCTCTATTTAAACCTTTATAAATGTACCGTCAGGTTTAAGTCATATTAGCGTCGGATAATATGACGACACGTCCTTTTAAAGCGTCTAAGTTAAACAAAATTCCGCTAAAGACATTTTATATAACTTCTAATTCACAAATGGCAATAGCAAAATAATTATCATTTACAATCTCCCAAAATTTTTGCATCAAAGCTGTGTTATGGCTAAATAAAATGGACTGGTTCCGCTAAATACCGTGTATAAAAGCACTACAGTTTTGTATATGACCAAATGTTAAACATCATCAGAAATATACATCAAATGGCAAGCTACTACAAAACAGTTGTATTTTAGAAAAAAATGGACGTTTCTGTTCTTAGGTCGCAAATTGGATATTGACTTTAAAATTGGATGCGGTAAGGACACAATCAGTTTGGGAGTTACAAATCGTTCCTGGATCTTGGACACCAGCACTTCGGTTTTCATTACTTTTAGTTTTCACTAATAACTAAGATTTTTGCAAACTCATTAGCAGTCTGTTAATTACGTTCATATATCACAAATACTGGTTATCTATTTGCAAACTATCTCATCCGGAGCAGTATCCGTAGCAGGCTATGTTTACCTACTTTTCTCTTTATCACAGTCTTATATTCCTACAACATTATTCCTTTCTTTGGTACATGCAGTTCGTAAGCATGGCCTGCCAATGTGGGATTACTTCTTCGATGAGAAGGCTACAAATAGACCCGAAACCTAGAACTCAAGTCTGTAGGCAGCACATGAAGTCTCATGGTCCTGAAGATTGATTGTACAACGTGAAGCCGACGGCGAGAGGTCGATCTTGTATTTCTCAAGTGCCTCCTCATTCTCTGTCACCCAGTAGCCAAGAACATCGGTGTCGTATGTTGGGATTATTGTTACTTCTGCAAGAAACAAAAAAACGTAAATTTAGAGGAGGTACCCTGAAAAACATTGATTATACCTATTTTGTGACGTGTAAAATCAAGTTCAGCTTTTAATTACATTCGTTTTTAAAAAATTTGACAGTGTACATAATATATGCTCGGAAATTTGAAATATGTTTTTTTTTTTGTAAATAACACTAAAGACTAATATGACTTTCAGGTAGACGAACTGTCGTGTTTTTGAATAGTCGAAGTTTTGTTACTAATGAATATTTTAATGCCCGGAAATTCGGAATTATGATACAATTTAGAACTTTTTGGATGTTCTCGGTTAACCCTTGTAATCTAAATGGTCACCCGAAAAGTTCTAAAATTGGTTTTAGAACAGTCTAGGATTGTTAGAGAAATTCAGATTTGAGTTAGAACGGAAAATAATCTTACTTTAATTAACACGTTGACAGTTTGTGTGAATTAAAAAATAGAATCACGTACTAGCAATTCGGTTCTTCGATGATAGCAGACAAAAAATATAATATGCAACATAATGTGCAGAACAAAAATAAACAGGACATTAAATATTGTCAAACAAAACTGTTTCAAATACGCAAGTAGTTAAGGTAATATCGTAGTGACTCACCGTCACTGACTATGGTTCAAAGCACGTAGATGTTCGAGTGCTTATTGTGACACTGCTATCTCCTAAGAAGTAAAAAGGATATGCGATGAATATAATCTACAAAAGATTGCACTGCACTTACCCAAATCTTTATCATCCCACGTTTTCTTGGCGTCAAGTAAAGCATTGTAGATTTCTTTTGATGGTTCAGTACCAGAAAACACGTAGTATCGTGCACGCACTCTCTTAAAGAATTCCATGGCAGAGTAATAAGAGTTACCATGATGCGGGACGTACGTTAATTCCATATAAACAGGTGCTGGTGTTTTCTTTTTGCTTGGAGACTCAGATGACCTCTTCGCTTCCTTACTTTTTTCTTGGTTAATTTTATTCTTATTTAGAACAGTTGCGCTAGATTGCTTTTTAGGAGTACTTTTACCATCTCCTTGAGTTGGAGGCATAATCGGACTGGGCAAACCTAATGGCTTTCCCCATGATTCAATAGGGTCCTCCGATATACATGTTTCCTTAGAACATTCCGGAAATTCCTGTTTCATTGATGAACTACTTTCAGATGCCTTCTTTGAATCTGAATTCAGGTTTTTTAGTGTTATCGTACTAATTTCTTTAGAAGATTGACTCGAGGCCGGATGAGCTTTATCATCAAGTTCGTATTTTGCGGTTATGTTTGAAATCACATCAGAACCACTAACTTTTTTGTGCTCTTCGATTGCTCTTTCAAAATGTTCATCGGCTTCCTTTAAAAATGTTGCATCTAAATGTTTTAAATGGCTTAGTTTCTCTATGGACAAAAAGTCTTCTGTTAATTTTGTTAAAGATTGATCAGTGAGACTCTCAGTTTTAGGTCTTGAAAGCGTTGATAATGAACTTGGTTCATCGGTAGACAATTGACTATGTAAAGACGTAGACACTGGATCCTTGTATAACGCTGGTTCAAGCTTTTCGTTTCGTTCAGGCTGTGGTTTAGCGATATCTAATTCAAAACTTAAATTTGATCTTGGCGAGTGCGCTACTTGTGATTTTGTACTGCTTGGACTTCCTGGTCCATCGTCGTCACTATAATATATGCCACTGCTTTCGGTGCCCCATATATGAGTGGCAGCCCTTGATCCCCTAGAACTTATATCAGACGGAGGGGAGTATATTTCGTGGTGATCAAAATCTTCACTTGCAGCTGATGAGCTTCTCAACTCACCAGTTTTCGAAGAAAACTTGGAAAATGATTTTTCACTTTCACCCGTATCAATTATTTCTTCAAATTCTTCTTTGAATTCTGACACAGTTGTTTTAGTCGATTTTGTTGTTTTGGTTACACCATCACTGCCTTTGCTGACGGTTGTTGTTTCAAGAGTAGTTTTAATTTTTTCTGGACTGATTACTTCTTTAGTTGTTACTACTGTAATGGTCTGTGTGATTTCATTATCACCTTCCATGATTACTTTTGTAAATGTTTCTGTATCACTAGTTATTTCTCCAACTGGCGAACGTTGTTTCTTTGATTTATGTTCTGACTTGTCTTTAAAACCCAAAGGTAGTTCAGCAAGTATTGGTTTGTCGTCTTCTCCTACTTTTTGTTTTTCTTGCGCAATAGGCTGTTTCTCTATTTCTTCTAATTCTTCTGGAGACCAATCATCAAGATCAGTTCCTATCGGTAGGTATGTTATTTGTGTACGAACATCTTTAGAGGTTTCAGCTGAACCATCTTCTTTAGCAGATTCTGTAATTGTCTCTGTAACTGTTTTAACAGCTATTTCATTGGTATCATTATTAACGAGTTCTTCTTTTGTTACGTAAGTAGTTATATTTTGAGTAATTTTTTGACCGTGGTCAGTGATAATGTTAGTTTTCTTGTCAACAGATGTTTTAATTTTACCTGTCGTTTTAAGGCCTTGTAATGCAGCTTGTAAATCACTATCAGATGTTTTCTGAAATTCCGAAATGGTTATTTTTACGTCTTTTGTGGTTTCTGTAGACCCATCAGGAAACTCATCAACTGTCACTGTTTCCACTGTAGTTCGTAGCCGTTTAACATTTTTGTCTGTACTAGTGAGAGTTTCACGTTTAGTTTTTGTTGTGATTGTGCGCTTAATAGTAAGTGATCCTTTTTGAACTACTTCATTTTTCACATCAGATTCTTCTGTAGTGTCTTCCACTACTTCGGAGTCATTTATGTATGATTCAGAACGTGCTTCGTCATTGTGATCTACGTTTGGCGTGTCAAAGATCACGTCTGATATTGAAACTTTTTCACTCTTTTTAATGACGAGAGTTCCATCTGGGTATTCATCTTCAATTACAGTCTTTATGATAGTTCTAATTTTTTGTGCTTTACTCGAGATATTTTCAAACTGTTGTTTAACTGTAGTTATTGTTATTTTTCGAAGAATGACAACACCATTTTCAACGTATGTTTCGGTATCTGTTGTAGTAGATTCAATTGGTTCGGCTAATTCAGTGAATCCTGTAAGATTCACATCAAATGTTTCGATACCATGATCAGTTACTGATACTTTAATGTCCTTTGTTACTTCAGACGAGCCGTCTGGTAGTTTAGTTTCAGTAACAGTTTCAACAGTAGTTCTTATTTTTTTCTTTAAACCATCTGCATACGAGAATGTTTCTTGAGTTGTGGTTGTTGTTATGATTTCTTTGACTTCTTTGCCATTTCTGAATTCAACGTTTTCTTTAGTGTCTATACTGATAGTTTTTTCTTCTAGATTCGGATACTCTTTGAGGTCTTGACCTATTACTAGCCCTTCATATTCAAAGTCGGTAATAGATGTTTTTGTATCTACAGTTTTTTTTGATACGCCATCAGAGTATTGGTCTGTTGTTGTTACAGTTATAACAGTTTTTATTTTTTTTAAAGTTCCTAAATGATTAGCATACTTGGTTTTTATAGTTTTCGTAGCTATTGTTCTGAAAATAACACTTGAATCTTCTTCAATATTTTCAGTTTCAGTGGTTTCAGTTATCTCAGGGCGGCCCATAGGCGTTAAATCCTGAAGCGCTGCTGCTATTTTAAGCTGCTCAGCCATCTCTCCTTCCTTAGGTTTATTAATATCGAGTGATTCATCATCTACAGAAACTTTTTCACTTACGCTTCTGACCACGGATCCATCAGGATATTTATCTTCAGTTATAGTTTTAGTCGTTATTTTGGTTCGCAGGATGTTCTTTTTGACGTTGTTAAACTTTTGAGTCGTTATTATCACAGTAGTTTTTCTTTTAACATTTATTCCATCTACAAAAGTAACTTCTTCTTGCGTTGTTGTATTTTCTGTTGGAATGTCCGTAACTTCGAATTCTTGACAACTGTCTTCAAAATCGTCAGTCGTTTTGGTTTCAAAATCAGTTACTGTTGTATTAATTTCAACACTAGTTTTTGCAGAGCCATCAGGAAATGAATCTGTGGTAGTAACCGTCATGACTGTTTTTAACTTTCTAGGTTCACCTGCTCCATCAACGTACACAGATTTCACAATTTTAGTTGCTATGTTTCTCTCAATTGTAATATCATTTTCAACTATTTTTAAAGTCTCAGTAGTTTCACTTTCTACTGGTGTACTTTCAGGAGTAAGGTCATTTAATGCGACTTCCATTTTTGTATTTTCTGGCGTACCCTTTTCCACGTCATCAAATTTTTGATGTGAAATTTCTTGGGCTGGTGAGATCTTTGTGTTTTTAGAATCAGAAACCTTATTAGACATATCAATATTGGCTAAACGGTTTTCATCTGTTTCTTCTTGTTTAGCCGATATGGTATTTTCACTAATTATGTCAGTGATTACTGTACTAATATCAATATAAGATTTTGTCAAATTATCAGGATAATTGTCATAAGTTTTAATAATTTTATCCGTTTTGACTTTAGATAGTACACCTCGACTATTACAGTATTTAGTTTTAACAATTTTCGTAACAATAGTTCTGTGTATTATACAAGAATTTTCTTTGATTTCCTCCGTTGTACTTGATTCTGTTATTTCTGGTTCGCCAAATGGGTTTAAACCTTTTAGTTCTGTAAGACTTTTTTCACTTTCCTGATAAATTTCATTATAATTGTTGTCTTCGATAACTTCATCCGAAAGTGATATTTTTTCACTTGTTTTTGTAATTACAGATCCATCTGGATGTTCATCTTCTATGACTATTTTGGTTGTAGCTTTTATACGTTTGATACGGTTGGAGGCATTTATAAAGGTTACTTCGATTGTAGTGACGGTATTTTTCCTCTTTATCTCAATACCATCTTCTATAACAGTTTCATTATTTGTAATTGTGGTTTCTTTAGGATTTCCAATTACCGTAAAACCTTCAAAGTTATCTGTTACACAATCTTTATCAACATCGGATACAGAGATTCTCACATCTTTTGTTACCTCTGTCATTCCATCAGGAAGCATAGTTTCTGTTACTGTTTCTATGGTAGTTTTAAGTTTTCTTTTACTTCTGTCCATGGAAGTTAATATTTCTTTAGTGGTTGTTATAGTTATGACTTGTGGTATACTTTTATCGTTAATTAGAACCGTTTTGTCGTGTTTTTCAGTATTAACAGATTTTTCTTCAACTATTACTAAGTCTTGAAGTTCCAAACTTTCTGCAGATTGCATACAAATATCGGTTAATGATGTGCTGCTGTCTACTTTACTATGTGAAGAACCATCAGGATAATTGTCAGTTGTAGTTATTGTTGTGATTGTTTTAAGCTTCTTAAGAATACCATCATCAACATCAGCATATTTAGTTTTGATGATTCTTGTTACTACTGTGCGCTTAATTGTATAATTATCTTGTTTTAATTCCTCAGTCTTAGTCGTTACACTTTCTTCCGGATCCCCAATAGTAAAATATCCTTTGAGTAATTTATCTAAGTTAATATTAGAATCTACAACAAGTTCTTCAGTTTTAACTTCAACATTCTTTTGTATATCCTTGGAGCCGTCAGGATTTTCTTTAGTTATATTTGTTTCAACTGTCGTACGAACTAGTTTTCTTGTATCATTGATCCTCACAGTTTCCTTTTTGGTTACTGTGGTAACAGTTTCAATAATATCTACATTATTTTCTCGAATTATTCGTTTGCTAACATCAGTGTCGATAATAGTATCTTCAATATCGTTATCAAATTCATCAGTTTCACTAATAAGTGATTTGAAATCCAAATCTACATCTTTGTTTGAAGACTCACGCTTTTCAGGTAAACTTGTGATTTCGAAATCCAAATATTCCTTATCAGATTTATCCCTGGTATATAAATCCATTGAAGAGGTAGATCTTAGACTGGAAGAACATTCTGAAAGTATAGTCTGTGTGTCTGTCGTTGTAGTCGTAGAACCATCGGCACCTTTACTGAGAGTAGTCGTTTCTATAGTAGTTTTGATATTTTGTGGTGTACCATCTTCCCTTGATATTACTTCCTTTGTGACTACAGTTGTTATAGTTTGAGTTACTACATTTTCACCTTCTTTGATAATTTTGGTTACTGTATCAGTTTCCGTTTTAATTTTTCCCATCGTTTTCATAAGATGTAATGTATCTGAATCCTCATCAACAAGAGTTGATTTTTTGGGTACTTTTTCTGTTGAAGTTGATATTCGTTGTGTCAAAACATCATCACCTACGTGGACGACTTTAGTAATTGTTTCTTCACTACCATCTGATTTATCATAAGTAACTTCACTTTGGACGCCGTCACTCACTTTTACATCTTGGAAACTGTTAGGTGTCTTTGGTAATGGACTAACAGGAACTGTTGGAGGAGTAGAGACCCCTATTTGGGAATCTAAGTTTTCTGTCTTAATACCTTGTTGTATTGGCTCTTCTTCAAATGCTTTATGTATGGATTCTACCAAATGAGCAGCGCTATCTTTGACACTTTGTGCAATATTACCCATAAATTCTAAATCTATGGGAATACTGTGAACTCCTGAATCGGAAGCTTCCGACAGTAGAACTTCATCTTTTGGCGAACCTGGTTCTTTTGTTTTATCATCATCCGTTTTTGATAAGTCAAAGTATTTTAAGGTCGAAGTTATAGAACCGACACTCGAAAAGGAATCAATATTTTGAACTTTACTACAGTCCCTTTCTAAACTTTTCTTTTCTGGCTTTTCACTGCTTTCAAAACTGTATTTCTCTTCAAGACTTACTTCTTTTGATAAATCTTCTGAGCTACTGCCAAAAGGCATGTTAGGTACAGAATCAGTGACACTATCATCACCGGTTCTAAATTCTTCAGTAATTGCACATTTTACATCATGCATTAGATTAGCCGATTGTGCCGTGTAACTATGTAAAATGAGCTCAGATTCATCTTTACATGGAATGATATCATTAGCCCGAGTTGTTGAAAATTTGGGTTCTTTTACTTGATTCAGTATTTGACTATCTTCACTAATCGATTCAACATCTTCTAAAATATCCACATCAAAATCTTTTACTTCATCTGTAGCTTGTTTTGCATTATCTGGACTGGGTGCCTTCTCACTTGGTGACTTCTCGCTCAGAACCAGGCTGGATGCCTTCTCGCTTGGTACTGGAGTAGGAGCCTTGTCACTTGTTGCCTTCTCGCTTGGAACCGGGCTAGTTGCCTTGTCACTTGGTTTCTTCTCGCTTGGGACCGGGCTGGGTGCCTTGTCACTTGGTGGCTTTTCGCTGGGGACCGGGCTGAGTGCCTTGTCACTTGGTGCCTTCCCGCTTGGAACCGGGCTAGTTGCCTTGTCACTTGGTTTCTTCTCGCTTGGGACCGGGCTGGGTGCCTTGTCACTTGGTGGCTTTTCGCTGGGGACCGGGCTGAGTGCCTTGTCACTTGGTGCCTTCCCGCTTGGTACTGGGCTATGTGCCTTGTCATGTGGTTCCTTCTCGCTTGGTACAGGGCTAGGTGCCTTCTCGCTTGGGACCGGGCTGTGTGCCTTGTCACTTGGTGGCTTCTCGCTTGGAACCGGGCTGGGTGTCTTTTTGCTTGGTTCTGGACTGGGTGCCTTGTCACTTGGTGCCTTCTCGCTCGAGACCGGGCTGGGTGCCTTCTCGCTTGGTACAGGACTATGTGCCTTGTCACTTGGTGCCTTCTCGCTTGGACTATGTGCCTTGGCACTTAGTGCCTTCTCGCTTGGTATCGGGCTCGCTGCCCTGTCACTTGGTGCATTCTCGCTCGGAACCGGGCTGAGTGCCTTCTCGCTTGGTACTGGACTGGGTGCCTTCTCGCTGGGGACAGGGCTGGGTGCCTTGTCACTTGGTGCCTTTTCGCTGGGGACTGGGCTGTGTGCCTTGTCACTTGGTGCCTTCTCGCTAGGTACCAGGCTGGGTGCCTTCTCGCTCGGGACGGGGCTGGGTGCCTTGTCACTTGGTGTCTTCTCCCTCGGAACAAGGCTGGGTGCCTTCTCGCTTGGTACTGGACTGGGTGCCTTGTCACTTGGTGCTTTCTCGCTGGGGACCGGGCTGTGTGCCTGGTCACTTGGTGCCTTCTCGCTGGGAACCGGACTGTGTGCCTTGTCATTTGGTTCCTTATCGCTTGGTACAAGGCTGGGTGCCTTCTCGCTAGGGACCGGGCTGTGTGACTTGTCACTTGAGGCCTTCTCGCTCGGAACCGGGCCGGGTGCCTTCTCGATTGGTACTGGACTGGGTGCCTTGTCACTTGGTGCATTCGCGTTGGGGACCGGGCTATGTACCTTGTCCCTTGGTTCCTTCTCGCTGGGGACTGGGCGGGGTGCGTTGTCACTTGATGCCTTCTCGCTTGGTACCGGGCTGGATGCCTTCTCGCTGGGGACCAGGCTGTGTGCCTTGTCACTTGGTGCCTTCTCGCTTGGCACCGGACTGGGTGCCTTCTCGCTTGGTACTGGACTGTGTGCCTTGTCACTTGGTGCCTTCTCGCTCGGGACCGGGCTGGATGCCTTCTCGCTGGGGACCGGGCTGGGTGCCTTGTCACTTGGTGCCTCCTCGCTTTGTACCGCACTGGGTTCTTCGTCACTTGGCGTCTTTTCATCTAGGTCAGAGCTGTGTATCTTTTGAATTAGATCAGGGCTGTGTACCAGTTCGCTGGGGACTGGGCTGGCTTCTTTCTTGCTAGTGACCTTGATGATGGCCTTGTCAGTTGTTGCATTTTCACCTGGGACAGGGCTATGAGCTTTTTCACTTGGGACGGGGCTGTGTGCCTTCTCGCTTGGTAGTGGACTCTGTGCTTTCTCGATTGGTAATGTGCTGTGTACCTTGTCACTTAGAGCCTTTTTATCTAGGATAGGGATGTGAGCCTTATCGCTTGATACTGGACTATGTGACTTTTCACTTGGTAGTGGACTGTGTGACTTCTTGCTTGGTGCCTTCTCTCTGGGGATCGGGACGGGTGTCTTGTCACTTGGAGCCTTTTCATCAAGAACAGGACTGTGTGTCCTTTTACTAAGGACAGGGCTGTGTGCTTTCTCGCTTGGTACTGGACTGCATGCTTTCTCGCTTGTGACCAGGCTGAGAACTTTCTCGCTAGGGACTGGGCTGGGTACCTTGTCAATGAGTGCCTTCTTGCTAGGGATCGGGCTGGATAACTCGTCATTTAGTCCATTTTCAACTAGATCGGGGCTTTGAGCTTTTTCAGTTAAGAGCGGGCTGTGTACCTTGTCACTTGGTGCCCTCTCACTGGGGAACGGGCTATGTGCCTTGTCACTTGGAGCATTTTCACTTGGGTCTGGGCTGGGTGCCTTCTCGCTTGGGACGGAACTGGGTGCCTTGTCACATGGTGCCTTCTCGCTTGGGACTGGGCTAAGTGCCTTCTCGCTTGGTACTGGGCTGGGTGCCTTGTCACTTGGGGTCTTTTCGCTTGGGACAGGGCTGAGCGCCTTGTCACTCGGTATATTCTTGCTTGGGTCTGGGCTGGGCGCCTTGTCACTTAGTGCCTTTTCGCTTGGGACTGGTCTAGGTGCTTTCTCGCTCGGGACTGGGCTGGGTGCTTTCTTGCTTAGGACTGGGCTGGGTGCTTCCTCGCTTGACAACAGGCCGTGGGTCTTGTCACTTAGTAACTTCTCGCTGGGGACCGGGCTGGGGGCCTTCTCGCTGGGAACCAGGCAGAGGGCCTTCTCGCTGGGAACCGGACTGTGTGCCTTGTCACTTGGTGCCTTCTCGCTTGGTACCGGGCTAGGTGCCTCCTCACTTGGTACCGAGCTGGGTGCCTTGTCACTTGGTACCGGGCTGGGTGCCTTGCCAGTTGGTGCCTTCTCGCTCGCGAAGGGGCTGTGTGCCTTCTCGCTGGGGAATGGGCTGGGTGCTATCTCGCTTGGGACCGGGCTATGTGCCTTGTCACTTGGCACCGGGCTGAGTGCTTTGTCACTTGGTGCCCTCTCGCTCGGGACCGGGCTGGGGGTCTTGTCACTTGGTACCGGGCTGTGTGCTTTGTCACTTGGAGCCTTCTCGCTGGGGACCGGGCTGGGTGCCTTGTCACTTGGTACCGGGCTGTGTGCTTTGTCACTTGGAGCCTTCTCGCTGGGGACCGGGCTGTGTGCTTTGTCACTTGGTGCCCTCTCGCTCGGGACCGGGCTGGGGGTCTTGTCACTTGGTACCGGGCTGTGTGCTTTGTCACTTGGTGCCCTCTCGCTCGGGACCGGGCTGGGTGCCTTGTCACTTGGTACCGGGCTGTGTGCTTTGTCACTTGGAGCCTTCTCACTGAGGACCGGGCTGGGTGCCTTCTCGCTCGGGACTGGGCTGTGTGCCTCGTCAATTGGTACCGGAGTGAGAGCCTTGTCACTTGGTGCCTTCTCGCTTGGGACCGGGCTGTGTGCTTTATCACTTGGAGCCTTCTCGCTGGGGACCGGGCTGGGTGCCTTGTCACTTGGTACCGGGCTGTGTGCTTTGTCACTTGGAGCCTTCTCGCTGGGGACCGGGCTGGGTGCCTTGTCACTTGGTACCGGGCTGTGTGCTTTGTCACTTGGAGCCTTCTCGCTGGGGACCGGGCTGGGTGCCTTGTCACTTGGTACCGGGCTGTGTGCTTTGTCACTTGGAGCCTTCTCGCTGGGGACCGGGCTGGGTGCCTTGTCACTTGGTACCGGGCTGTGTGCTTTGTCACTTGGGGCCTTCTCGCTGGGGACCGGGCTGGGTGCCTTGTCACTTGGTACCGGGCTGTGTGCTTTGTCACTTGGAGCCTTCTCGCTGGGGACCGGGCTGGGTGCCTTGTCACTTGGTACCGGGCTGTGTGCTTTGTCACTTGGAGCCTTCTCACTGAGGACCGGGCTGGGTGCCTTCTCGCTCGGGACTGGGCTGTGTGCCTCGTCAATTGGTACCGGAGTGAGAGCCTTGTCACTTGGTGCCTTCTCGCTTGGGACCGGGCTGTGTGCTTTATCACTTGGAGCCTTCTCGCTATGGACCGGGCTGGGTGCCTTGTCACTTGGTACCGGGCTGTGTGCTTTGTCACTTGGAGCCTTCTCGCTGGGGACCGGGCTGGGTGCCTTGTCACTTGGTACCGGGCTGTGTGCTTTGTCACTTGGAGCCTTCTCGCTGGGGACCGGGCTGTGTGCTTTGTCACTTGGAGCCTTCTCGCTGGGGACCGGGCTGTGTGCCTTGTCACTTGGTACCGGGCTGTGTGCTTTGTCACTTGGAGCCTTCTCGCTGGGGACCGGGCTGGGTGCCTTGTCACTTGGTACCGGGCTGTGTGCTTTGTCACTTGGAGCCTTCTCGCTGAGGACCGGGCTGGGTGCCTTCTCGCTCGGGACTGGGCTGTGTGCCTTGTCAATTGGAACCGGACTGAGAGCCTTGTCACTTGGTGCCTTCTCGCTTGGGACCGGGCAGGGAGCCTTGTCACTTGGTACCGGGCTGTGTGCTTTGACACTTGGAGCCTTCTCGCTGGGGACCGGGCTGGGTGCCTTGTCACTTGGTACCGGGCTGTGTGCTTTGTCACTTGGAGCCTTCTCACTGAGGAACGGGCTGGGTGCCTTCTCGCTCGGGACTGGGCTGTGTGCCTTGTCAATTGGAACCGGACTGAGAGCTTTGTCACTTGGTGCCTTCTCGCTTGGGACCGGGCAGGGAGCCTTGTCACTTGGTACCGGGCTGTGTGCTTTGTCAATTGGAGCCTTCTCGCTGGGGACCGGGCTGGGTGCCTTGTCACTTGGTACCGGGCTGTGTGCTTTGTCACTTGGAGCCTTCTCGCTGGGGACCGGGCTGGGTGCCTTGTCACTTGGTACCGGGCTGTGTGCTTTGTCACTTGGAGCCTTCTCACTGAGGACCGGGCTGGGTGCCTTCTCGCTCGGGACTGGGCTGTGTGCCTTGTCAATTGGAACCGGACTGAGAGCCTTGTCACTTGGTGCCTTCTCGCTTGGGACCGGGCAGGGAGCCTTGTCACTTGGTACCGGGCTGTGTGCTTTGACACTTGGAGCCTTCTCGCTGGGGACCGGGCTGGGTGCCTTGTCACTTGGTACCGGGCTGTGTGCTTTGACACTTGGAGCCTTCTCGCTGGGGACCGGGCTGGGTGCCTTGTCACTTGGTACCGGGCTGTGTGCTTTGTCACTTGGAGCCTTCTCACTGAGGACCGGGCTGGGTGCCTTCTCGCTCGGGACTGGGCTGTGTGCCTTGTCAATTGGAACCGGACTGAGAGCCTTGTCACTTGGTGCCTTCTCGCTTGGGACCGGGCAGGGAGCCTTGTCACTTGGTACCGGGCTGTGTGCTTTGTCAATTGGAGCCTTCTCGCTGGGGACCGGGCTGGGTGCCTTGTCACTTGGTACCGGGCTGTGTGCTTTGACACTTGGAGCCTTCTCGCTTGGGACCGGGCTGGGTGCCTTGTCACTTGGTACCGGACTGTGTGCTTTGACACTTGGAGCCTTCTCGCTGGGGACCGGGCTGGGTGCCTTGTCACTTGGTACCGGGCTGTGTGCTTTGACACTTGGAGCCTTCTCGCTGGGGACCGGGCTGGGTGCCTTGTCACTTGGTACCGGGCTGTGTGCTTTGACACTTGGAGCCTTCTCGCTGGGGACCGGGCTGGGTGCCTTGTCACTTGGTACCGGGCTGTGTGCTTTGTCACTTGGAGCCTTCTCACTGAGGACCGGGCTGGGTGCCTTCTCGCTCGGGACTGGGCTGTGTGCCTTGTCAATTGGAACCGGACTGAGAGCCTTGTCACTTGGTGCCTTCTCGCTTGGGACCGGGCAGGGAGCCTTGTCACTTGGTACCGGGCTGTGTGCTTTGTCAATTGGAGCCTTCTCGCTGGGGACCGGGCTGGGTGCCTTGTCACTTGGTACCGGGCTGTGTGCTTTGACACTTGGAGCCTTCTCGCTGGGGACCGGGCTGGGTGCCTTGTCACTTGGTACCGGGCTGTGTGCTTTGTCACTTGGAGCCTTCTCACTGAGGACTGGGCTGGGTGCCTTCTCGCTCGGGACTGGGCTGTGTGCCTTGTCAATTGGAACCGGACTGAGAGCCTTGTCACTTGGTGCCTTCTCGCTTGGGACCGGGCAGGGAGCCTTGTCACTTGGTACCGGGCTGTGTGCTTTGTCAATTGGAGCCTTCTCGCTGGGGACCGGGCTGGGTGCCTTGTCACTTGGTACCGGGCTGTGTGCTTTGTCAATTGGAGCCTTCTCGCTGGGGACCGGGCTGGGTGCCTTGTCACTTGGTACTGGGCTGGGTGCTTTGTCACTTGGAGCTTTCTCGCTGGGGACCGGGCTGGGTGCCTTGTCACTTGGTACCGGGCTGTGTGCTTTGTCACTTTGAGCCTTCTCGCTGGGGACCGGGCTGTGTGCTTTGTCACTTGGAGCCTTCTCGCTGGGGACCGGACTGGGTGCCTTGTCACTTGGTACCGGGCTGGGTGCTTTGTCACTTGGAGCCTTCTCGCTGGGGACAGGGCTGGGTGCCTTGTCACTTGGTACCGGGCTGGGTGCTTTGTCACTTGGAGCATTCTCGCTGGGGACCGGACTGGGTGCCTTGTCACTTGGTACCGGGCTGGGTGCTTTGTCACTTGGAGCCTTCTCGCTGGGGACCGGGCTGGGTGCCTTGTCACTTGGTACCGGGCTGTGTGCTTTGTCACTTGGAGCCTTCTCGCTGGGGACCGGACTGGGTGCCTTGTCACTTGGTACCGGGCTGTGTGCTTTGTCACTTGGAGCCTTCTCGCTGGGGACCGGGCTGGGGGCCTTGTCACTTGGTACCGGGCTGTGTGCTTTGTCACTTGGTACCGGGCTGGGTGCCTTCTCGCTGGGGACCGGGCTGGGTGCTTTGTCACTTGGAGCCTTCTCGCTGAGGACCGGGCTGGGTGCCTTCTCGCTCTGGACCGGGCTGTGTGCCTTGTCACTTGGTACCGGACTGTGAGCCTTGTCACTTGGTGCCTTCTCGCTTGGGACCTGGCTGGGAGCCTTGTCACTTGGTACCGGGCTTGGTGCTTTGTCACTTGGTGCCTTCTCGCTTGGGACCGGGCTGGGTGCCTTGTCACTTGGTACCGGGCTGTGTGCTTTGTCACTTGGAGCCTTCTCGCTGGGGACCGGGCTGGGTGCCTTGTCACTTGGTACCGGGCTGTGTGCTTTGTCATTTGGAGCCTTCTCGCTGGGGACCGGGCTGGGTGCCTTGTCACTTGGTACCGGGCAGTGTGCTTTGTCACTTGGAGCCTTCTCGCTGGGGACCGGGCTGGCTGCCTTGTCACTTGGTACCGGGCTGTGTGCTTTGTCACTTGGAGCCTTCTCGCTGGGGACCGGGCTGGGTGCCTTGTCACTTGGTACCGGGCTGTGAGCTTTGTCACTTGGAGCCTTCTCGCTGGGGACCGGGCTGGGTGCCTTGTCACTTGGTACCGGGCTGTGTGCTTTGTCACTTGGAGCCTTCTCGCTGGGGACCGGGCTGGGGGCCTTGTCACTTGGTACCGGGCTGTGTGCTTTGTCACTTGGAGCCTTCTCGCTGGGGACCGGGCTGTGTGCTTTGTCACTTGGAGCCTTCTCGCTGGGGACCGGGCTGGGTGCCTTGTCACTTGGAACCGGGCTGTGTGCTTTGTCACTTGGAGCCTTCTCGCTGGGGATCGGGCTGTGTGCTTTGTCACTTGGAGCCTTCTCGCTGGGGACCGGGCTGTGTGCTTTGTCACTTGGAGCCTTCTCGCTGGGGATCGGGCTGTGTGCTTTGTCACTTGGAGCCTTCTCGCTGGGGACCGGGCTGGGGGCCTTGTCACTTGGTACCGGGCTGTGTGCTTTGTCACTTGGAGCCTTCTCGCTGGGGACCGGACTGGGTGCCTTGTCACTTGGTACCGGGCTGGGTGCTTTGTCACTTGGAGCCTTCTCGCTGGGGACCGGGCTGGGTGCCTTGTCACTTGGTACCGGGCTGTGTGCTTTGTCACTTGGAGCCTTCTCGCTCGGGACCGGGCTGGGTGCCTTGTCACTTGGTACCGGGCTGTGTGCTTTGTCACTTGGAGCCTTCTCGCTGGGGACCGGGCTGTGTGCTTTGTCACTTGGAGCCTTCTCGCTGGGGACCGGGCTGGGTGCCTTGTCACTTGGTACCGGGCTGTGTGCTTTGTCACTTGGAGCCTTCTCGCTGGGGACCGGGCAGGGAGCCTTGTCACTTGGTACCGGGCTGTGTGCTTTGTCAATTGGAGCCTTCTCGCTGGGGACCGGGCTGGGTGCCTTGTCACTTGGTACCGGGCTGTGTGCTTTGACACTTGGAGCCTTCTCGCTGGGGACCGGGCTGGGTGCCTTGTCACTTGGTACCGGGCTGTGTGCTTTGTCACTTGGAGCCTTCTCACTGAGGACTGGGCTGGGTGCCTTCTCGCTCGGGACTGGGCTGTGTGCCTTGTCAATTGGAACCGGACTGAGAGCCTTGTCACTTGGTGCCTTCTCGCTTGGGACCGGGCAGGGAGCCTTGTCACTTGGTACCGGGCTGTGTGCTTTGTCAATTGGAGCCTTCTCGCTGGGGACCGGGCTGGGTGCCTTGTCACTTGGTACCGGGCTGTGTGCTTTGTCAATTGGAGCCTTCTCGCTGGGGACCGGGCTGGGTGCCTTGTCACTTGGTACTGGGCTGGGTGCTTTGTCACTTGGAGCTTTCTCGCTGGGGACCGGGCTGGGTGCCTTGTCACTTGGTACCGGGCTGTGTGCTTTGTCACTTTGAGCCTTCTCGCTGGGGACCGGGCTGTGTGCTTTGTCACTTGGAGCCTTCTCGCTGGGGACCGGACTGGGTGCCTTGTCACTTGGTACCGGGCTGGGTGCTTTGTCACTTGGAGCCTTCTCGCTGGGGACAGGGCTGGGTGCCTTGTCACTTGGTACCGGGCTGGGTGCTTTGTCACTTGGAGCATTCTCGCTGGGGACCGGACTGGGTGCCTTGTCACTTGGTACCGGGCTGGGTGCTTTGTCACTTGGAGCCTTCTCGCTGGGGACCGGGCTGGGTGCCTTGTCACTTGGTACCGGGCTGTGTGCTTTGTCACTTGGAGCCTTCTCGCTGGGGACCGGACTGGGTGCCTTGTCACTTGGTACCGGGCTGTGTGCTTTGTCACTTGGAGCCTTCTCGCTGGGGACCGGGCTGGGGGCCTTGTCACTTGGTACCGGGCTGTGTGCTTTGTCACTTGGTACCGGGCTGGGTGCCTTCTCGCTGGGGACCGGGCTGGGTGCTTTGTCACTTGGAGCCTTCTCGCTGAGGACCGGGCTGGGTGCCTTCTCGCTCTGGACCGGGCTGTGTGCCTTGTCACTTGGTACCGGACTGTGAGCCTTGTCACTTGGTGCCTTCTCGCTTGGGACCTGGCTGGGAGCCTTGTCACTTGGTACCGGGCTTGGTGCTTTGTCACTTGGTGCCTTCTCGCTTGGGACCGGGCTGGGTGCCTTGTCACTTGGTACCGGGCTGTGTGCTTTGTCACTTGGAGCCTTCTCGCTGGGGACCGGGCTGGGTGCCTTGTCACTTGGTACCGGGCTGTGTGCTTTGTCATTTGGAGCCTTCTCGCTGGGGACCGGGCTGGGTGCCTTGTCACTTGGTACCGGGCAGTGTGCTTTGTCACTTGGAGCCTTCTCGCTGGGGACCGGGCTGGCTGCCTTGTCACTTAGTACCGGGCTGTGTGCTTTGTCACTTGGAGCCTTCTCGCTGGGGACCGGGCTGGGTGCCTTGTCACTTGGTACCGGGCTGTGAGCTTTGTCACTTGGAGCCTTCTCGCTGGGGACCGGGCTGGGTGCCTTGTCACTTGGTACCGGGCTGTGTGCTTTGTCACTTGGAGCCTTCTCGCTGGGGACCGGGCTGGGGGCCTTGTCACTTGGTACCGGGCTGTGTGCTTTGTCACTTGGAGCCTTCTCGCTGGGGACCGGGCTGTGTGCTTTGTCACTTGGAGCCTTCTCGCTGGGGACCGGGCTGGGTGCCTTGTCACTTGGAACCGGGCTGTGTGCTTTGTCACTTGGAGCCTTCTCGCTGGGGATCGGGCTGTGTGCTTTGTCACTTGGAGCCTTCTCGCTGGGGACCGGGCTGTGTGCTTTGTCACTTGGAGCCTTCTCGCTGGGGATCGGGCTGTGTGCTTTGTCACTTGGAGCCTTCTCGCTGGGGACCGGGCTGGGGGCCTTGTCACTTGGTACCGGGCTGTGTGCTTTGTCACTTGGAGCCTTCTCGCTGGGGACCGGACTGGGTGCCTTGTCACTTGGTACCGGGCTGGGTGCTTTGTCACTTGGAGCCTTCTCGCTGGGGACCGGGCTGGGTGCCTTGTCACTTGGTACCGGGCTGTGTGCTTTGTCACTTGGAGCCTTCTCGCTCGGGACCGGGCTGGGTGCCTTGTCACTTGGTACCGGGCTGTGTGCTTTGTCACTTGGAGCCTTCTCGCTGGGGACCGGGCTGTGTGCTTTGTCACTTGGAGCCTTCTCGCTGGGGACCGGGCTGGGTGCCTTGTCACTTGGTACCGGGCTGTGTGCTTTGTCACTTGGAGCCTTCTCGCTGGGGACCGGGCTGTGTGCTTTGTCACTTGGAGCCTTCTCGCTGGGGACCGGGCTGTGTGCTTTGTCACTTGGAGCCTTCTCGCTGGGGACCGGGCTGTGTGCTTTGTCACTTGGAGCCTTCTCGCTGGGGACCGGGCTGTGTGCTCTGTCACTTGGAGCCTTCTCGCTGGGGACCGGGCTGTGTGCTTTGTCACTTGGAGCCTTCTCGCTGGGGACCGGGCTGTGTGCTTTGTCACTTGGAGCCTTCTCGCTGGGGACCGGGCTGTGTGCTTTGTCACTTGGAGCCTTCTCGCTGGGGACCGGGCTGTGTGCTTTGTCACTTGGAGCCTTCTCGCTGGGGACCGGGCTGTGTGCTTTGTCACTTGGAGCCTTCTCGCTGGGGACCGGGCTGGGTGCTTTGTCACTTGGAGCCTTCTCGCTGGGGACCGGGCTGTGTGCTTTGTCACTTGGAGCCTTCTCGCTGGGGACCGGGCTGTGTGCTTTGTCACTTGGAGCCTTCTCGCTGGGGACCGGGCTGTGTGCTTTGTCACTTGGAGCCTTCTCGCTGGGGACCGGGCTGTGTGCTTTGTCACTTGGAGCCTTCTCGCTGGGGACCGGGCTGTGTGCTTTGTCACTTGGAGCCTTCTCGCTGGGGACCGGGCTGGGTGCCTTGTCACTTGGTACCGGGCTGTGTGCTTTGTCACTTGGAGCCTTCTCGCTGGGGACCGGGCTGGGTGCCTTGTCACTTGGTACCGGGCTGTGTGCTTTGTCACTTGGAGCCTTCTCGCTGGGGACCGGGCTGTGTGCTTTGTCACTTGGAGCCTTCTCGCTGGGGACCGGGCTGGGTGCCTTGTCACTTGGTACCGGGCTGTGTGCTTTGTCACTTGGAGCCTTCTCGCTGGGGACCGGGCTGGGTGCCTTGTCACTTGGTACCGGGCTGTGTGCTTTGTCACTTGGAGCCTTCTCGCTGGGGACCGGGCTGGGTGCCTTGTCACTTGGTACCGGGCTGTGTGCTTTGTCACTTGGAGCCTTCTCGCTGGGGACCGGGCTGTGTGCTTTGTCACTTGGAGCCTTCTCGCTCGGGACCGGGCTGTGTGCTTTGTCACTTGGAGCCTTCTCGCTGGGGACCGGGCTGTGTGCTTTGTCACTTGGAGCCTTCTCGCTGGGGACCGGGCTGGGTGCCTTGTCACTTGGTACCGGGCTGTGTGCTTTGTCACTTGGAGCCTTCTCGCTGGGGACCGGGCTGTGTGCTTTGTCACTTGGAGCCTTCTCGCTGGGGACCGGGCTGTGTGCTTTGTCACTTGGAGCCTTCTCGCTGGGGACCGGGCTGTGTGCTTTGTCACTTGGAGCCTTCTCGCTGGGGACCGGGCTGTGTGCTTTGTCACTTGGAGCCTTCTCGCTCGGGACCGGGCTGGGGGCCTTGTCACTTGGTACCGGGCTGTGTGCTTTGTCACTTGGAGCCTTCTCGCTGGGGACAGGGCTGGGTGCCTTGTCACTTGGTACCGGGCTGTGTGCTTTGTCACTTGGAGCCTTCTCGCTGGGGACCGGGCTGGGTGCCTTGTCACTTGGTACCGGGCTGTGTGCTTTGTCACTTGGAGCCTTATCGCTGGGGACCGGGCTGTGTGCTTTGTCACTTGGAGCCTTCTCGCTGGGGACCGGGCTGTGTGCTTTGTCACTTGGAGCCTTCTCGCTGGGGACCGGGCTGTGTGCTTTGTCACTTGGAGCCTTCTCGCTGGGGACCGGGCTGGGTGCCTTGTCACTTGGTACCGGGCTGTGTGCTTTGTCACTTGGAGCCTTCTCGCTGGGGACCGGGCTGTGTGCTTTGTCACTTGGAGCCTTCTCGCTGGGGACCGGGCTGTGTGCTTTGTCACTTGGAGCCTTCTCGCTGGGGACCGGGCTGTGTGCTTTGTCACTTGGAGCCTTCTCGCTGGGGACCGGGCTGTGTGCTTTGTCACTTGGAGCCTTCTCGCTCGGGACCGGGCTGGGGGCCTTGTCACTTGGTACCGGGCTGTGTGCTTTGTCACTTGGAGCCTTCTCGCTGGGGACAGGGCTGGGTGCCTTGTCACTTGGTACCGGGCTGTGTGCTTTGTCACTTGGAGCCTTCTCGCTGGGGACCGGGCTGGGTGCCTTGTCACTTGGTACCGGGCTGTGTGCTTTGTCACTTGGAGCCTTATCGCTGGGGACCGGGCTGTGTGCTTTGTCACTTGGAGCCTTCTCGCTGGGGACCGGGCTGGGTGCCTTGTCACTTGGTACCGGGCTGTGTGCTTTGTCACTTGGAGCCTTCTCGCTGGGGACCGGGCTGTGTGCCTTGTCACTTGGTACTGGGCTGTGTGCTTTGTCACTTGGAGCCTTCTCGCTGGGGACCGGACTGGGTGCCTTGTCACTTGGTACCGGGCTGGGTGCTTTGTCACTTGGAGCCTTCTCGCTGGGGACCGGGCTGGGTGCCTTGTCACTTGGTACCGGGCTGTGTGCTTTGTCACTTGGAGCCTTCTCGCTGGGGACCGGGCTGGGTGTCTTGTCACTTGGTACCGGGCTGTGTGCTTTGTCACTTGGAGCCTTCTCGCTGGGGACCGGGCTGTGTGCTTTGTCACTTGGAGCCTTCTCGCTGGGGACCGGGCTGGGTGCCTTGTCACTTGGTACCGGGCTGTGTGCTTTGTCACTTGGAGCCTTCTCGCTGGGGACCGGGCTGGGTGCCTTGTCACTTGGTACCGGGCTGTGTGCTTTGTCACTTGGAGCCTTCTCGCTGGGGACCGGGCTGGGTGCCTTGTCACTTGGTACCGGGCTGTGTGCTTTGTCACTTGGAGCCTTCTCGCTAGGGACCGGGCTGTGTGCTTTGTCACTTGGAGCCTTCTCGCTGGGGATCGGGCTGGGTGCCTTGTCACTTGGTACCGGGCTGTGTGCTTTGTCACTTGGAGCCTTCTCGCTGGGGACCGGGCTGTGTGCTTTGTCACTTGGAGCCTTCTCGCTGGGGACCGGGCTGGGTGCCTTGTCACTTGGTACGGGGCTGTGTGCTTTGTCACTTGGAGCCTTCTCGCTGGGGACCGGGCTGTGTGCTTTGTCACTTGGAGCCTTCTCGCTGGGGACCGGGCTGTGTGCTTTGTCACTTGGAGCCTTCTCGCTGGGGACCGGGCTGTGTGCTTTGTCACTTGGAGCCTTCTCGCTGGGGACCGGGCTGTGTGCTTTGTCACTTGGAGCCTTCTCGCTGGGGACCGGGCTGTGTGCTTTGTCACTTGGAGCCTTTTTGCTGGGTACCGGGCTGTGTGCTTTGTCACTTGGAGCCTTCTCGCTGGGGACCGGGCTGTGTGCTTTGTCACTTGGAGCCTTCTCGCTGGGGACCGGGCTGTGTGCTTTGTCACTTGGAGCCTTCTCGCTGGGGACCGGGCTGTGTGCTTTGTCACTTGGAGCCTTCTCGCTGGGGACCGGGCTGTGTGCTTTGTCACTTGGAGCCTTCTCGCTGGGGACCGGGCTGTGTGCTTTGTCACTTGGAGCCTTCTCGCTCGGGACCGGGCTGGGGGCCTTGTCACTTGGTACCGGGCTGTGTGCTATGTCACTTGGAGCCTTCTCGCTGGGGACCGGGCTGTGTGCTTTGTCACTTGGAGCCTTCTCGCTGGGGATCGGACTGGGTGCCTTGTCACTTGGTACCGGGCTGTGTGCTTTGTCACTTGGAGCCTTCTCGCTGGGGACCGGGCTGGGTGCCTTGTCACTTAGTACCGGGCTGTGTGCTTTGTCACTTGGAGCCTTCTCGCTGGGGACCGGGCTGTGTGCTTTGTCACTTGGAGCCTTCTCGCTGGGGACCGGGCTGTGTGCTTTGTCACTTGGAGCCTTCTCGCTGGGGACCGGGCTGTGTGCTTTGTCACTTGGAGCCTTCTCGCTGGGGACCGGGCTGTGTGCTTTGTCACTTGGAGCCTTCTCGCTCGGGACAGGGCTGGGGGCCTTGTCACTTGGTACCGGGCTGTGTGCTTTGTCACTTGGAGCCTTCTCGCTGGGGACCGGGCTGTGTGCTTTGTCACTTGGAGCCTTCTCGCTGGGGACCGGGCTGTGTGCTTTGTCACTTGGAGCCTTCTCGCTGGGGACCGGGCTGGGTGCCTTGTCACTTGGTACCGGGCTGTGTGCTTTGTCACTTGGAGCCTTCTCGCTGGGGACCGGGCTGTGTGCTTTGTCACTTGGAGCCTTTTCGCTGGGGACCGGGCTGTGTGCTTTGTCACTTGGAGCCTTCTCGCTCGGGACCGGGCTGGGGGCTTTGTCACTTGGTACCGGGCTGTGTGCTTTGTCACTTGGAGCCTTCTCGCTGGGGACAGGGCTGGGTGCCTTGTCACTTGGTACCGGGCTGTGTGCTTTGTCACTTGGAGCCTTCACGCTGGGGACCGGGCTGGGTGCCTTGTCACTTGGTACCGGGCTGTGTGCTTTGTCACTTGGAGCCTTCTCGCTGGGGACCGGGCTGTGTGCTTTGTCACTTGGAGCCTTCTCGCTGGGGACCGGGCTGGGTGCCTTGTCACTTGGTACCGGGCTGTGTGCTTCGTCACTTGGAGCCTTCTCGCTGGGGACCGGGCTGGGTGCCTTGTCACTTGGTACCGGGCTGTGTGCTTTGTCACTTGGAGCCTTCTCGCTGGGGACCAGGCTGGGTGCCTTGTCACTTGGTACCGGGCTGTGTGCTTTGTCACTTGGAGCCTTCTCGCTCGGGACCGGGCTGTGTGCTTTGTCACTTGGAGCCTTCTCGCTGGGGACCGGGCTGGGGGCCTTGTCACTTGGTACCGGGCTGTGAGCTTTGTCACTTGGAGCCTTCTCGCTGGGAACCGGGCTGGGTGCCTTGTCACTTGGTACCGGGCTGTGTGCTTTGTCACTTGGAGCCTTCTCGCTGGGGACCGGGCTGGGTGCCTTGTCACTTGGTACCGGGCTGTGTGCTTTGTCACTTGGAGCCTTCTCGCTGGGGACCGGGCTGTGTGCTTTGTCACTTGGAGCCTTCTCGCTGGGGACCGGGCTGTGTGCTTTGTCACTTGGAGCCTTCTCGCTGGGGACCGGGCTGGGGGCCTTGTCACTTGGTACCGGGCTGTGTGCTTTGTCACTTGGAGCCTTCTCGCTGGGGACCGGGCTGTGTGCTTTGTCACTTGGAGCCTTCTCGCTGGGGACCGGGCTGGGTGCCTTGTCACTTGGTACCGGGCTGTGTGCTTTGTCACTTGGAGCCTTCTCGCTGGGGACCGGGCTGGGTGCCTTGTCACTTGCTACCGGGCTGTGTGCTTTGTCACTTGGAGCCTTCTCGCTGGGGACCGGGCTGTGTGCTTTGTCACTTGGAGCCTTCTCGCTGGGGACCGGGCTTTGTGCCTTGTCACTTGGTACCGTGCTGTGTGCTTTGTCACTTGGAGCCTTCTCGCTGGGGACCGGGCTGGCTGCCTTGTCACTTGGGACCGGACTGTGAGCCTTGTCACTTGGAGCCTTCTCGCTCGGGACCGGGCTGGCTGCCTTGTCACTTGGGACCGGACTGCGTGCTTTGTCACTTGGAGCCTTCTCGCTGGGGACCGGGCTGTGTGCTTTGTCACTTGGAGCCTTCTCGCTGGGGACCGGGCTGTGTGCTTTGTCACTTGGAGCCTTCTCGCTCGGGACCGGGCTGGGGGCCTTGTCACTTGGTACCGGGCTGTGTGCTTTGTCACTTGGAGCCTTCTCGCTGGGGACCGGGCTGGGTGCCTTGTCACTTGGTACCGGGCTGTGTGCTTTGTCACTTGGAGCCTTCTCGCTGGGGACCGGGCTGGGTGCCTTGTCACTTGGTACCGGGCTGTGTGCTTTGTCACTTGGAGCCTTCTCGCTGGGGACCGGGCTGGGTGCCTTGTCACTTGGTACCGGGCTGTGTGCTTTGTCACTTGGAGCCTTCTCGCTGGGGACCGGGCTGGGTGCCTTGTCACTTGGTACCGGGCTGTGTGCTTTGTCACTTGGAGCCTTCTCGCTGGGGACCGGGCTGGGTGCCTTGTCACTTGGTACCGGGCTGTGTGCTTTGTCACTTGGAGCCTTCTCGCTGGGGACCGGGCTGTGTGCTTTGTCACTTGGAGCCTTCTCGCTGGGGACCGGGCTGTGTGCTTTGTCACTTGGAGCCTTCTCGCTGGGGACCGGGCTGGGTGCCTTGTCACTTGGTACCGGGCTGTGTGCTTTGTCACTTGGAGCCTTCTCGCTGGGGATAGGGCTGGGTGCCTTGTCACTTGGTACCGGGCTGTGTGCTTTGTCACTTGGAGCCTTCTCGCTGGGGACCGGGCTGGGTGCCTTGTCACTTGGTACCGGGCTGTGTGCTTTGTCACTTGGAGCCTTCTCGCTGGGGACCGGGCTGTGTGCTTTGTCACTTGGAGCCTTCTCGCTGGGGACCGGGCTGTGTGCTTTGTCACTTGGAGCCTTCTCGCTGGGGACCGGGCTGGGTGCCTTGTCACTTGGTACCGGGCTGTGTGCTTTGTCACTTGGAGCCTTCTCGCTGGGGACAGGGCTGGGTGCCTTGTCACTTGGTACCGGGCTGTGTGCTTTGTCACTTGGAGCCTTCTCGCTGGGGACCGGGCTGGGTGCCTTGTCACTTGGTACCGGGCTGTGTGCTTTGTCACTTGGAGCCTTCTCGCTGGGGACCGGGCTGTGTGCTTTGTCACTTGGAGCCTTCTCGCTCGGGACCGGGCTGGGGGCCTTGTCACTTGGTACCGGGCTGTGTGCTTTGTCACTTGGAGCCTTCTCGCTGGGGACAGGGCTGGGTGCCTTGTCACTTGGTACCGGGCTGTGTGCTTTGTCACTTGGAGCCTTCTCGCTGGGGACCGGGCTGGGTGCCTTGTCACTTGGTACCGGGCTGTGTGCTTTGTCATTTGGAGCCTTCTCGCTGGGGACCGGGCTGTGTGCTTTGTCACTTGGAGCCTTCTCGCTGGGGACCGGGCTGGGTGCCTTGTCACTTGGTACCGGGCTGTGTGCTTTGTCACTTGGAGCCTTCTCGCTGGGGACCGGGCTGTGTGCTTTGTCACTTGGAGCCTTCTCGCTGGGGACCGGACTGGGTGCCTTGTCACTTGGTACCGGGCTGTGTTCTTTGTCACTTGGAGCCTTCTCGCTGGGGACCGGGCTGTGTGCTTTGTCACTTGGAGCCTTCTCGCTCGGGACCGGGCTGGGGGCCTTGTCACTTGGTACCGGGCTGTGTGCTTTGTCACTTGGAGCCTTCTCGCTGGGGACCGGGCTGTGTGCTTTGTCACTTGGAGCCTTCTCGCTGGGGACCGGGCTGTGTGCTTTGTCACTTGGAGCCTTCTCGCTGGGGACCGGGCTGGGTGCCTTGTCACTTGGTACCGGGCTGTGTGCTTTGTCACTTGGAGCCTTCTCGCTGGGGACCGGGCTGTGTGCTTTGTCACTTGGAGCCTTCTCGCGGGGGACCGGGCTGGGTGCCTTGTCACTTGGTACCGGGCTGTGTGCTTTGTCACTTGGAGCCTTCTCGCTGGGGACCCGGCTGGGTGCCTTGTCACTTGGTACCGGGCTGTGTGCTTTGTCACTTGGAGCCTTCTCGCTGGGGACCGGGCTGTGTGCTTTGTCACTTGGAGCCTTCTCGCTGGGGACCGGGCTGTGTGCTTTGTCACTTGGAGCCTTCTCGCTGGGGACCGGGCTGGGTGCCTTGTCACTTGGTACCGGGCTGTGTGCTTTGTCACTTGGAGCCTTCTCGCTGGGGACAGGGCTGGGTGCCTTGTCACTTGGTACCGGGCTGTGTGCTTTGTCACTTGGAGCCTTCTCGCTGGGGACCGGGCTGGGTGCCTTGTCACTTGGTACCGGGCTGTGTGCTTTGTCACTTGGAGCCTTCTCGCTGGGGACCGGGCTGTGTGCTTTGTCACTTGGGACTGGACTGCGTGCTTTGTCACTTGGAGCCTTCTCGCTCGGGACCGGGCTGGCTGCCTTGTCACTTGGGACCGGACTGCGTGCTTTGTCACTTGGAGCCTTCTTGCTGAGGACCGGGCTGGGTGCCTTCTCGCTCGGGACGGGGCTGTGTGCCTTGTCAATTGGTACCGGACTGTGAGCCTTGTCACTTGGTGCCTTCTCGCTTTGGACCGGGCTGGGTGCCTTGTCACTTGGTACCGGGCTGTGTGCTTTGTCACTTGGAGCCTTCTCGCTGGGGACCGGGCTGGGTGCCTTGTCACTTGGTACCGGGCTGTGTGCTTTGTCACTTGGAGCCTTCTCGCTGGGGACCGGGCTGTGTGCTTTGTCACTTGGAGCCTTCTCGCGGGGGACCGGGCTGGGTGCCTTGTCACTTGGTACCGGGCTGTGTGCTTTGTCACTTGGAGCCTTCTCGCTGGGGACCGGGCTGGGTGCCTTGTCACTTGGTACCGGGCTGTGTGCTTTGTCACTTGGAGCCTTCTCGCTGGGGACCGGGCTGGCTGCCTTGTCACTTGGTACCGGGCTGTGTGCTTTGTCACTTGGAGCCTTCTCGCTGGGGACCGGGCTGGCTGCCTTGTCACTTGGGACTGGACTGCGTGCTTTGTCACTTGGAGCCTTCTCGCTGGGGACCGGGCTGGCTGCCTTGTCACTTGGGACTGGACTGCGTGCTTTGTCACTTGGAGCCTTCTCGCTCGGGACCGGGCTGGCTGCCTTGTCACTTGGGACCGGACTGCGTGCTTTGTCACTTGGAGCCTTCTTGCTGAGGACCGGGCTGGGTGCCTTCTCGCTCGGGACGGGGCTGTGTGCCTTGTCAATTGGTACCGGACTGTGAGCCTTGTCACTTGGTGCCTTCTCGCTTTGGACCGGGCTGGGTGCCTTGTCACTTGGTACCGGGCTGTGTGCCTTGCCACTTGGAGCTTTCTTGCTTGAGACCGGGCTGGGAGCCTTGTCACTTGGGACTGGGCTGTGTGCTTTTTCACCTGGTGCCTTCTCGCTCGTGACTGGGCTGGGAACCTTCTCGCTGGGGATCAGGCTGGGTGCCTTCTCGCTCGGGACCGGGCTGTGTGCCTTGTAACTTGGTTCCGGACTGTGTTCCTTGTCACTTGGTGCCTTCTCGCTTTGTTCCGGGCTGGGTGCCTTGTTATTTGGGACCGGGCTGTGTGCTTTGTCACTTGAAGCCTTCTGACTCGGGACCGGGCTGGGAGCCTTGTCACTAGGGACCGGGCTGGGAGCCTTGTCACTTGGTACCGGACTGTATGCCTTGTCACTTGGTGCCTTCTCGCTGGGGATCGGGCTGGGAGCCTTGTCACTTGGTACCGGGCTATGCGCTTTGTCACTTGGAGCCTTCTCGCTGGGGACCGGGCTGTTTGCCTTGTCACTTGGTACCGGGCTATGCGCTTTGTCACTTGGAGCCTTCTCGCTGGGGACCGGGCTGGGTGCCTTGTCACTTGGTACCGGGCTGTGTGCTTTGTCACTTGGAGCCTTCTCGCTGGGGACCGGGCTGGGTGCCTTGTCACTTGGTACCGGGCTGTGTGCTTTGTCACTTGGAGCCTTCTCACTTTGGAACGGGCTGGGTGCCTTGTCACTTGGTACCGGGCTGTGTGCTTTGTCACTTGGTGCCTTCTCGCTGGGAACCGGGCTGGGTGCCTTGTCACTTGGTACCGGGCCGATTGCTTTGTCACTTGGAGCCTTCTCGCTCGGGATCGGGCTGAGAGCCTTGTGACTAGGGACCGGGCTGTGCGCCTTGTCACTTGGTACCGGACTGTGAGCCTTGTCACTTGGTGCATTCTCGCTTTGGACCGGGCTGCGTGCCTTGTCATTTGGGACAGGGCTGTGTGCTTTTTCACTTGGTACCTTCTCGCTCGTGACTGGGCTGGGAGCCTTCTCGCTGGGGACTGGGCTAGGTGCCTTCTCACTCGGGACCGGGCTGTGTGCCTTGTCACTTGGTACCGGACTGTGCGCCTTGTCACTTGGTGCCTTCTCACTTTGGAACGGGCTGGGTGCCTTGTCACTTGGTACCGGGCTGTGTGCTTTGTCGCTCGGGACCTTCTCGCTTGGGACCGGGCTGGGAGCCTTGTCACTTGGTACCGGGCTATGTGCTTTATCACTTGGAGTCTTCTCGCTGGGGACCGCGCTGGGAGCCTTGTCACTTGGTACCAGACTGGGTGCCTTGTCACTTGGTGCCTTCTCGCTGGGGATCGGGCTGGGAGCCTTGTCACTTGGTACCGGGCTATGTGCTTTGTCACTTGGAGTCTTCTCGCTGGGGACCGCGCTGGGAGCCTTGTCACTTGGTACCGGGCTGTGTGCTTTGTCGCTCGGGACCTTCTCGCTGGGGATAGGGCTGGGAGCCTTGGTACTTGGTACCGGACTGGGTGCCTTGTCACTTGGTGCCTTTTCGCTGGGGATCGGGCTGGGAGCCTTGTCACTTGGTACCGGGCTATGTGCTTTGTCACTTGCAGCCTTCTCGCTGGGGACTGGGCTGGGTGCCTTGTCACTTGGTACCGGGCTTTGTGCTTTGTCTCTTGGAGCCTTTTCGCTGGGGACCGGGCTGGGTGCCTTGTCACTTGGGACCGGACTGCGTGCTTTGTCACTTGGAGCCTTCTCGCTGAGGACCAGGCTGGGTGCCTTCTCACTCGGGACTGGGCTGGGTGCCTTGTCACTTAGGTCGGGGCTGTGTCCTTTGTCACTTGTATCCTGCTCGCTCGGGGATGGGCTGTGTGCCTTCTCGCTAGGGAATGGGCGGGGTGCCTTGTCGCTTTGAACCGGGCTTTGTGCCTTCTCGGTAGGGAACGGGCTGGGTGCCTTGTCACTTAATGTCTTCTCGCTCGATACCGGGCTGTGTGGCTTCTCTCTGGTGACTGGGCTGGCTGCTTTGTCACTTGGGACCGGGCTGGGTGTCTTATCACTTGGAACCGGACTTTGTGCCTTGGCACTTAATGTCTTCTCGCTCTGGACCGGGCTGTGTGCGTCATTCTTTACTGCACTAAGTGCTTTTTCAGTAAGGGCGGGGCTTGGTGTCTTCTCAATTGGTTTATGACTTGGTGTTCTTTTATTTAGTGCCTTGTCGATAGGGTGGAATGTGTTTTCACTTGGAATGAGACTGGGTGGCGTTTCACTTGCGACTAGGCTGTCTGCTGTGTCTACGTGCTTGGTGTCGGGTTGGTGGCCAGAAATTATTTTAGTAACTTCACCATCGATTTTAGGAATAAATATATTTAACTCCTCAGTATCTTTTTCTAAACTTACTTGCTTTTCATCAAGTTTGTTAGAACTGATATCTTTATTTTTATCTAATATATGTGTTTTTGAGTCTTTAATTGAATTATTTGATAATTTAATAAATTCATCTTCACGCAAATCATGAATATCTCTTTTTATTGGTTGCAGGTTTGAATTTTCCTTGTAAGTCGGACTTAAGCGTTCTTTCTGAGCCAAGTCATTAAGCTTGTCGTCAAATTTGATAATATTTACTGATTTTTTGAGGTTCTCTACATCTATGCCCATAGGTTTTACTTCATTTACAATATCTTGCACAAGATCAGGACTTGATCTATCGGTTTCTGATAAAACAGTTTGTTTTTTTGTTACCTCATCTAATATTCTGTCGTCTATTCTTCTTAGTTCTTGGACCATTTTCTCTGAGCTAGGTTCTTTTTCAGGAACTTTGCTGAGAATGGCTTCAGACTTTTCAGAAACCAGTGATTGGTTATCGATGGTGATTTTACTATCCTCCAATTTTTCTTTGTTGTCGATTAAAATTCCATTTTCATCACAATGATGAGAATCATGCAATAAAGATTCATCATTACTGTACTCCAAGAATTTCGAAACTTTTGGAAAATCTTTGGAAAGTGAGTAAACACAGTGTTCTTGACTTGTTATTTTTCCATCTGGGTGATTATCTTCTTTGGTTGTTATTTTAGTTATTTTATATAACATCATTGATGTCGACTTATTAAAGTATTCCTCTACAATAACTTTCGTAAATATTTTTCTTATTATGACAACGTCATTAATCTTAAGCGAGGTTACTTGCGTGGCAGTTGATTCTTCAGGTTGACTTGTAGATAGGAATCCGATCAGTTTCTTCTTTATTTCTTCTTCATTGTCACATACCAATATAACCTTTTCATTTGATATCGAAAAAGGCATCGTTTCTTCATTGGAATGTACTAGGCTACTTACCTTATCCAATACTGTGCTGGGTGCTTTCTCACTAAGAATTGGGCTAGGCACCTTCTCAGCAAGCGTTGAGCTAGATGACTTTTTGTCAAGTACTGGGCTAGATACCTTTGCACTTATCACTGTGCTAAGTGCTTTCTCACTGAGCACCGGGCTAGGTAATTTTTCCATAATCGGTGCGCTTGGCGCTTTTTTTCTAATTAAAGGAATAGGTGATATGTCACTAACTTTTGGACTGGATTCCTTCGAAGCAAGTACTGGGCTGGGCGACTTTTTATCCATTTCTGTATACGGTATCATTTCTGTTAGCTCAGGGCTGCGTGCTTTCTCATCATCTGCTGGACTAGGCGCCCCTTCACTACACACTGGACTCGGTGCCTTCTCACTAAGCATTGAGCTATATGCCATGTCGCTAAACACTGGGCTTGGTATCTGCACTGGACTAGGTCCCTTCTCGCTAAGCATTGGGCTAGGTGCTTTTTCACTGAGCATTGAGCTATAAGCCATGTCACTAAATACTGGGCTAGGTACCTTTTCACTGACCACTGGGCTAGGTACCTTGGCACTCAGAATTGATGTAGTTTCTAGTGAATCCGGCGGTTGAACTTGTCTAACGTTAAGCACCGGTTTTTCGTTTGCAAGAGTGATTTTTCTGCACGTTCTAGTAATTAATCTTCCGTCGGAATATTCATCTTCCTGATTAGTTAAATGCGTAACTTTGTATATTGTTATTGCTTTAGTTGTATTAAAATATTCCTGAACGAAAGTAGTTATTGTAGATTTCCGATAGAAAACTGTTCCCTTTTCAGTTATAGTTGTTAACTGAGTATTTATTTCTTTTGAAGGCGGGCCAGTAGGTTCAAATTCTTTTAACTTCTCAGCAATTAGTATTTCTTCATCTTCATCGAAAATAAAGCTAGGCTCTATTTCCTCCAGTTTACTTGAGATACTAATATCTAAATTGTCCTTATCAAGTATATTTTCGTCATATTCAAGTTTTGCGCTATATGCAGGTTCTTTACTTATTTTTTCCAAATTATCTGTTTCTTTGTCAGTCATATCTTTTTCTGAACTGGATTGCTTTTTGTCAGCTGATTTTTTACCAAAAAATCCAAATACTTCATCTTTCAATGCCGAAACTTTCCCTACCACCTTTTCAGCTTTAGTTTCAGCCTTTTGTAATAACGTCTTTTTAGACAGATCTATATCAGATTTATTATCTTTTTGCTGAATTTGAGGTTTTACAGCAGGCGCTACACTTGGTTTTTCTTCAACACTAGCTTCCTTTTTTCGGCTTATATCTTGCTCATCTTCTAAATTGAATATTTCTTTCGCCTTTAAATCTGCGATTTTTTCTTCTAATTTTTCTAAAGTTTTAGCAGATTCTAATGCTGTACTTACTCTTTTTTCAGGGCGTTTATTTTCATCTTCCATGTCATTTTGTTCTGATTTACACCCAGTTTGCTTTTTTAAATCATTTTCCATAACGTTTGATGTAGAAGTAACTATTTGGTCTATAATATCTTCGCTGATACTCAGAGTATCTTTAGACCCAGTTGCCAATTTATCTTTTATCATATCATCAGATATAGTTAGTGTTTGAAGGTCTCGTTTTATTCTTTTGCCTTCACTCAAAACCGTTTTATCAGAAATTTCACTGATGTCTTCAGATGTTATAGATCTTACGGGAGAAACTTCTTTATGTAAGGCATTAATAATATCTAGTTCACGTTTGTCACATTCTTGTTCAATTTTGGCATCCATTATTTCAATTCTTTCGACTTTCTTTGGCAAATCATGTTTAATATCCTGTTCACTTGATAACAACTGTTTTGTTGCTTCAATAGCATCAATCGTTGTAGCTATTTGATTCAATACTTCAGGTGATTTACGGAGCAATGGTGATTTCTCAGCCATTATTTGTTCTAAGCTTTTATCTGATTTTAGCACCTCGGCAACATCAACTACAATTCTCTCAACATCTTTTGGGCTTAAAGGAGGCTTCTCTGCTGTTTCCAATTTAAGTTCTTCTTCAATCTCTTTTTCAACATCTTCAGGTATTGAAGGAATTTTATCTGGCATGCACGAGACCTCTTCAATGACAATAATATCATCTTTGATAGGTGAATCTAAAGTTGTGATATGAGTTTCTCTTAATTTTGTAAATTGACCATAATCATAATCACGATTTTCATATTCTTTCACGGTATCAAGGCTTGGATCAGGAATTACTAAAACTTTTGCTTGATCATGATAGATCGGTGACTCTGGAGCAGATCCTGGAGTTACTGTTACTAATTCAGCATGTGATGCACGTTGTACAGTTTTAAGCACAACGTCATCTTCAACATTTCTAATTTTACAAGAAGTTTCCTGGATCGGTATTTGGAGGTCTTTAGGCACTTTAATTTCATCCATCTTCCGTTTAATTATTTCCTCATCGGGTGTTTTCTTTTCATCAAACGATCTATAATCCACCTCTTCATGTAAAGGTAAATCTGCTACTTCATCTGGTGTTTTGACAATTTCCCTGACAGGGATAGGTAAAGGTTCTAGTCTTGGACTCTTGTTTAAGAATTGTTTGTTATCTAATAGGCTACGAGGTGGCATTACTTCTTTAGTTTCTTCTTGTATATGTTTCTCTTCTATTTGTTGGTCTTCTTTAATATCATCTAAAGTTATTCGTTCATCCTCTGGCAAGGTAGGAGCTGTTGTAGCACCAGATTCAATGGTAGTCGAAACTTTTTCATCTGGTTGTGACTCTTGGACTTGCATTTCAAGAGAATCTTTTGGCTTTGGCACACTTTTGCTGTCTGATGTTTTCTTTTCACTGCTGTTGTCTTGTTTTTCTTCAAGACTCAACGAAGGGTCCTTGGATTCAATTTGTTTTAATTCCTTGTTAATGATAACGTCAGATTTCGAGTGTGTTTCAACAAGTTTATCATCTCTTAATGGTAACGTATCTCTCTTTTTCTCTGACTCCTCTTCATCTTTTACATGTTTTTGTACTTCCTTTTCTTGTTCATGACTACTTTCATGGTCCAAGATCGAGTCTTCTGTATATTGTTCTACTTCTTCCTTTTCAATTATAAGGTATTCTTCTTCAAATTCGGCGTCAGCTGTTGGGTCAGTCTTTGTGTCACCAATCATACAGGTAATTTTTTCAATGTCCGAGCGTCCTATGAATTCTACTTTTTCTTCAGTTTCGACATCTCTATTAAATACTGCTTCAATTTCTCTAACAATCTCTTGCTCTTCCTTTTCGTCTAATTCTTGCTGTTTTATGTCATCAAGAGACTTTGATGTTTCTTCATCAGATTTTTTTGCTTCTTTCAAAATATCTTCATAGTTTACTCTTTGTAGGCCTTTTAATTTTGAAGTATCGCCTTTGACTATTTTCATAGATTTAGAAGGGCTCTTCATTGTCTTAAGGCCTTTGATAGGTGATGACAGTGGCCTTGGTCGGCGGGAAATAGGTTCTCTTTTGGGTTTGTTTTCTTTTTTCTCATTTGTTTTCAGTGTAGTGTCACGTTTGGGCGATAGTTGTTTGTACTTTGATTCAACAACCATGCGATTTCGGGCTTCTTTTGTACTTTTAGCAGAGGTTGCTCCAGGGCTTAATCTCCTTGGCTTTACTTTAACTTTCTCTTTAGTGGGTGCTAAAGTAATAGTAGATTTAGTATCTAATACTTTTTTCGGTGTTGTGGGTGGTGACTTTTTAGAATCATCTGTGGTTGGTTTTTTGTCGGCAGTAGCTACAGTTGTCTTTTTTTCAGAAAGAGGGCGTGAAGCACGATTACTTACTTTACTTTTGCCCAATGATGCGATCTCAAATTTCCGAGCATCTATTTTCCTTTTTTCCATTTTTTTCAGTTCACTATCAATTTTCTTACTTTCACTTTTAATTATAGAGTCTTTTATTTCATCAGTCTTATCACTACGTTTTGGCTTTTTGTCAGCAGCCTTCTTCTTAACTTCTTTCTTTTTAGGTAAACCATCTATCACAGTACTCTCATATTGCGCAATCTTATCGTCTAATTTTGTAGTTTCTAATCTTGCAGTAATGGCATCTCCTAAGACGGAATCAATTTTGTCATCACCTAGTTCATTAAGTAATCTATTATCAATAACATTCTTCATTTTATCAGTTTTTATATCTTTTGAGGATGTCTCTGTTTCTATATTTTTATTGTCCTTCATTTTATCCATAATTAAGCTTTTTTCTTTACTAACTTTTGTTGCAGTTTTAGTTATAGCTTTAGATGATGTCACTACAGTGGTCGTTGTAGTAGTAGACGGTATCGCCGGTGCCATCTGGCGCCCTGTGCAAGTAGGGTATTGAAGAAACTCTAAATGTTTAAGTTTTTCTAAGCCTTCAAATATTTTATGTTGTGGAGTCGATCCTGGAAACATTATCCTTGTAATCGTATCATCGAGATTGGCGGGACGCCAAACAAGTAATGCACAGATCGATACTAAATTGGGTATAGGGAAATTAAATTGGCCCGATACACCAGCGCCTTCAAACAGCTTTTGTTCACTGTTGTGCCACCTCTTAAGGAATTCACGAACGTATTTTGAATCTTGGGATGGATTCAAAACGTACATGTCGAGGGTTCCTGTAAGAAAACAAAATAATGCATGTAACTTTTTGGTACATTACGCAAGATTTGGAAAGGTCGAGAGGATAAATTAAAAAATATTAGTGGAAACTATGCATTAAATATGACATTCTTTCATTACATTCGAGTCGTTGGCGCTGCAAAGAACCATGGCGTCAATGGATGCCTTTTACTGAATCTTTTACGGCAAGTGCTCTTCAACCTGATTCCCGCCTGATGGAAAGTCACAGCGATATCTAGCGATTGGGGGCCACTGTCCCAGTCTGTAAGACTATAGAAAGCGGCCCTCAAGTTGGCGGCCCTATGATGTGCCTCTTCACGCTTCGCTTGAAGAACCCAGGATTGTAAGAGGAGGGAAACACGTGCACTGGCAGGTCGTTCCAGATTTATATGGTTCGACAGAGAAACGAGCTTTTGAATCGTTCAGCTCTAGCAAAGATTCTTTCCACTGTGTGAGAGTGGCACCTCTGTCCAGCACGCGTTGTTCGGGATCGGAAAGGAGAGGGTGGGATATTGGTTGAAGAGTTCTTCAGAACAGTCACCGTGATAGATACGGTAGAATGCAGCCAAAGATGCAATAGTTCTTCGATGCGCCAATGTCAGGGCAGTTGACAATGCGAATAGCTCACCGCTGTATAGAGTCCAGCGCGTCAAGCAAGTACCGCGAGGAGTCGTCCCAAAGGTGAGAGCAGTATTCGACGCAAGGACGTGTCTGCGTCTTGTACAGCAGATACCTCTAGTTTGGCGTAAAGAACCGCTTCATCTTGTTTAGGATTTCTAGTTTTCTCGATATAATACTTGTGATTGAGCCATATGCCGGAAGCTTGGAAAGAAGGGACGCATGCCATACTCTATCGAAGGCTTTAACGATATGCAGGCTTATAGGCAACGACTCACCGTGACTCTCCATAGCCACACCCCAAACATGCGTCACGTATTAGCATACGTGAAGCATGTTTGGGGTGGAGGGCACCCGTAGATCGTTTTGGCCTAAAGCCATATTGTCGATCATTGAGTAGCGAGTGATCCTCGAGGTTGCGCATGAGCCGTTTGTTAATGATCACCTCAAATATTTTACAAATAAGTGAGGTGACGGCTTTTGGGGCGATAGTTGGCAGAGTCCGACCGATCCCCTTTCTTGGGGATCGGTTGTACGTTCGCCACCTTCCAAGCCTCCGGCACTTTCCCTGAAGAGTAGGAGAGGCGATACAGGCGCGTTAACGCTGGAGCCAATTTAGTCGCACATTTTTTTAGCACCACCGCCGGAATGCCGTCAGGACCACTAGCTTTCCGCGTGTCAAGTGACCGCAGCACCGCCCGCACATCGCACTGCCGGATGACAATCTCTGGCATTTTGTAGCCACTATCGACGATGGTGGTGGGGGACTGCATGCCACAGTCGTCGACCCGGGAATTGGCCGCAAAGAGGTTAACTAGCAGGTCGGCTTTCTCTGAGCCAGTGATCCATTGGGGTAACGCAGCGGTGGCATCGAGGGTTGGCAGAACTTAGCCTGCCCTACAGCTTTGGCCAGCTGCCAGTAGCCACGGCTACCCGTAGGTTGCGAGGCTAGCTCCCGACCCAGCCGTGTGACGCGTTGGGCATCAGCTCTCTTGAAGGCGCTCTTGCTGGCTCTAGTGGCTCTGTTATACGCTGCCTTGAGGTGAGCCACGTTCGTCTTCTTTATCTTTATCTCGCTCTGTCATTGTCACTCTTATGCTAGAGATGTGGCACGTTAGACATATTAAATACGATACATCGTATACGACTACAAAATGCAATACAACCTAATAGACAAAGCTTAACCGGGGTATGAAAGAATAAGCATTACAATCTTTTTTTTTTTTTTAACATCATCTAGCCCAAATTAAGCTAATATAAGCTTGTGCTATGAGATCTAGACGACTGATATACATACTTATATATTTCTAAATACATACATATTATACATAGAAAACATCCAAACTCCGAAACAAACATTTGTGGTTCACACAAATATTTGGACCGACCCAGGAATCGAACCCAGGACCTCCAGCGCCGCAGGCGGTATCACTACCGACTACGCCACAGAGGCAGTCAAAAGAAACCGAAGTTATGTCCGGATACGTTATCAATGCTCGCGACTTCGCCCACGTGGAATTAGCTTTCCGATCCCGACTCCCATAGGAGAATATTTCCGGGATAAAAAGTAGCCTACATGTAATTCTAGACTATAATCTATTCATATTGAAAAACGACACTTGAGCTGTTCCACAACATTTATTATTAAAAACCTGGCCGATTTCGCCTCACATCATTTTCAAAGGTCTAGATTAGAATCTAGACCTTTGAAAATGCCGTGAGACGAAACCGGCGGGCAGTTCGTACTATTCATCTAGATATATAGCATTAGTAGCAGTACGAGGTGGTACTGTCTCAAAAACACTCAAACAACAACATTTTACAGTGTACGCAAAGCCAAGTGTGTAGCATTTATTTTTTGTGTAGCAATCTGGTCTCGGGCTTGACAATGTGTAAAGCCGCCCTTAATCAATTCATCGCTGGTTTTTTTTATCTGTGGTTTTCCTTTGACACAAGTGACAAGTTTTGTCTGTGGCACCCCCGATGATTTGCATTAAGGAGAAACAGGTTTTATTAAAGATTGCGAGAATATTCCTGGAGTAAGATATATGACCTGCTTTGAGGTAGTCGGTTCCTTTTTTGGCTTGGTGAGCTGTGCCTCGAATAGGTTTTCGCACAAGCTCTGGCATTAGTGCCTCACCGTTTGGTAGAAGTTATAACGGATTATTTGCTGCATTTTACCCAGACAACTGGTAAGTTGCACTTTTCTGTCTGCAAGGCAGTTCGATCGTCGTCTATCGTGCTGTCAGTGGCTTAATTCGTTGTTCTTTTACAACAGGGTTTTTTACTACGGGGCTAGTTGCCGGTTGAGATATTTGGTGCCGCACCTATAAGTTAGTGGGCTGCACGTGGTACGACAACGTGGAAGTGCGGACTACACGAGCTTCTCATGTGAGAGGTATCTGCCGTCATCACCTGGCAGTAACAACAGCCAGTCACTCTCAGCTCGCACCGCAGGCCAGTACCCCATTATTTTGTCACCTTGCTATGTAACTGCCTAAGTACTTAGTAACAAGTAGCTGTAGACCGCCTCTGTAACACTAGTGCAGTAATTAGTACTACTCCTCTGTATATCTGTGATATTTATGTCTCTAAGTGTATAACTTCCCCCTATGTCTCTGTAGTGTACTGTGTACTTAATAAATATATCGCTACTTAAATTCAAGAGTACCACAAATCAAAAGAACTATGTTTTACAGGAGAGCTAATCAAAGAAAAAATAACTATTTTTGGCCTATCATTTTCTTATCTTATATTAAATATATACATATTATACATCATTATTTGCGCGTTTTTATGCAGCATTTAGTGTTATATATAACTTCACAAAGAACTAAATACAGGATGAAATATGAGCATATAAGTTACTCTTGAATTTAAAATAAAAAATAAAATTATGTTTGAATTAAAATAAAGAAGCAATAAAACAACCACAAGTCAAAAAAATTAAGTGTATTATTCATCTTATTTAAAGATTTTTAAAAAAAATCAAATAATATTGCCATGCTATCTAATAACTTAGCTAAGTTGCTATGTGAAACTGAAGACAAATCAGAACATTTCAAATAAACAAATAAATATCTTCAAAAACTGTTGTACAGTAATTATAAAAATTGTTTTCTAAGTTCTATTAGAACTATAAAATCGACATTATAATAATAGAAATAACAAAATTTGCCAAGCTAATTAGTAAAACCAACGTAAATATTTTCCAAAACTTAAATAAAACAAAGCTTTTCAACATTTTTTTTATCAATTTGCTTTAAGTTCAAAATCAACAACAAACATGTTAGCTACTGTTATTTGTTTGTTAATATAACAGTTCACAATCTTGTTACTTATATATGTACTATTAATATAATTAGGTATATTTATGAGATCACAGAATCACAACCATTTTTATATTAAAACTATGAAAATTTTATTGAAATCGGTTCAGTAGTTCAAAAGTTATAAATGCAAAAGTAACTCTGTCTGTCTCTTACGTTGTCTCGCCTAAGCCGCTGAACCGATTTTGATAAAATTAGGTAAAAAGACAGTTTGAGTCCAAAGGAAGGCCATATGCTACATTTTAACTGACTGCGCAAAAGGAGGGTATTGATTTTACGCGATAACGACTTTTACGCGGACGAAGCCCTGGGGAACAGCTAGTTTATAATATTGGTAAAGAAGTAAGGATAAGAATTATACCATCATATAATAATAAATAATGAATCTTTATTGTGTTATATTATACACTAGCGGTCATCACGCGGTTTCACTCGCGCAGTACCTGCTCCCGTGGGAATATGGGAATAAAATATACCCTATGTTCACCGGGGATAGCGTAGCTTCCCGATAGTGAAAGAATTTTTAAAATTGGTTTAGTATTTTTAGAGCCTATTCAATGCAAACAAACAAACAAACAATCGAATCTTTATTCTTTTTAATATTATTAGTATAGATTATAAATTTGTATTTATTATAATATAATAGATTATAATAATTATTATATACATTGTATAGCAATGTATATAAATATTATTTACAATAATAATGAACCATTTTGTGATGAAATAATAATATATTATGTCCCAATGAAATCATTGGTTCTTATTAGTAAAATACTAGCTGACCCACGCAACTTCGTTTACGTCACATAAGGTTTGCGAAAGGAGAGAACTTCTTCATCAGACTCATCAAGAAGCGTGTGAAACGGCCCTGTTTGCTTAATCATAAAAGAGCTTAATGATTAAGGCTATTGTAAAATAATTCAGTCCACGCCGAAGGCGGGGACTGAATTGTTTTAGAATAGACTTAACTTTAAGCCAACACGCCCGTTTAGATTTACCGTCACATTCAAAGGAACCCCTAGAATTATAGGTTTTGAGAAAGTTGAAATGTCTCTAATTCCTGAACTACAAAACCCTCAGCACTGAAACTTGTGCGAAACAATCCTTATAGTACTACCTTTATAACACTGAAAAAAACTTTGGAATCGGACCACGCATTGTGAAGCTACAATTAAAACTCCATATTTTCTTTCATCCCCTCTCCCAATGGAACAGCACAAAATATCGGGATCAAAAGTATCCTAGAACCTTCCTCGGGTTATAAGCTCTGATTGTACCAAGTTTCATTTAAATCGATTTAGTAGTTTCGGCGTGATACTTATTCGGGATACAGACAGACAGACATGAAAAGTTTAAATTACATTTTCGGCTTCAGTATCGATTAGAGAATGCCCTCCAATTAAAATTTTCAAACTATCTTCCATGTACAGACACTCGACCCTCTACAGTTTTATTATGTATAGATTAAATTAATCGTTAATATAATATATTATTATAATTCATTATTTCAAAATTATACCAAACTCTCTAAAACATCTTCTTATCGCTTACCATAATTACAACAAACTCGAGTAAAATAAGAACAAAACAAGTGTATTCCGTAAAAAGGTTGTTTCGATTTAAAATAATTTTATTATTAAGCAGTTTTATTATATTCAAAATTAACTATTTAGAAATACAGAATTTGAAATGAATTACCTTAAAATCAAAACGAACGCATCTACTGATAAGTTTATCTTCAATAAAAGATATGCGTTTATTTAGCTATATTTTCTATGCAAAACTACCCGTTCTGCTTTATGGTCTTTTTAATTTAAAAATTATATCCATACTTACGTGAATTTTATTCTCAAAACTATCGTATTCTGAAATGTGGTAGTCTTCCGTATAAAACTTATCACTAATACGAATTAAATTTCTAAATATGGCACTCTTGAAAAAAAGAAACGCGCTCTCCGCTTCGTTGACAGCACGCAACTGACAATGTGGTGGTTTTGAACATATTTCGCGCGTTTTTTACTTAAATTCAAGAATAACGGTTGTGTTATTTTTATACCTAGAAGTGCAAAATCAATGGGTGTCTTTTTTAAATATGAAATATGTAGGATCGAGATTACATTTTTGCAATAAAAACGATTTTGATTTTTTCTGGTTTGTGGTACTCTTGAATTTAAGTAGCGATATGTGTGTACACCCTACCTGGCTGTTTTCGTCAGAGCCCTGGCCTACCCTTGCACGCACACTGGAATCTCTGTAGTAAGGCGCCCTGGGAAAGAGTTCTCTGCATAGCTACCTCGCGCTAGTTGGTGAGTAACACTGTTCATCATTGGGTTACAAATTGGCTCCCAACGTAGTGGCAAATCTCTGGGTCTAATCTGTGGTAGCCTCCGTCTAGTGTGTGTGCATAGGTGGTTACCTCTGGCGAAACCATCCTGGTGTCTCGTCCGAGACGTTCCAGGACGTTAATTGGTGGTGCTAACAGCTAAGCACAAAATTATCCCTTTCGTCATCTTCCAGCTACCTACATCTTTGGCTGGAAAAGACACAAAATTCTAAATTCTAAAATTTAAAAATAGCTGTGATTTTGGAAAAACTTTTTGATTTTATTTGGCATACCCACTTCTTTTTCTTATTGTGTTTTTTCTTTTATGTGTTTCTTTTTCTTTTTTTATGGTGCACACATATATTTGTTATAATATTAGTGTAGATTAATATATGGTACATGTTGTTCTATAGCTTCACCTTGTAAGGTGGGCTTGGTGAATCTCTCTGTGTTAACTTAGTGAATTTCACTCTGTGTAATTATAAACTTTGTTGAAGGTGTGTAGATACCTTGAAATTTAATTATTAACCTGAACTGTGTTATCAGAAAATTTAGAAACTTTTTTCTCTTAGTATACCCTTAATCTTTGTTAAATTCTAAAAGTCAATTTGAAACATAATTACCTAACTTAGTACACTTTGTTGTAACTCAATTTACATTTTTACTTTGTAATTGATCCCTATCTGTGCCATTTTATCTTTATCATTGTTGTAAGTAAATTTTTACATAATGGCACAGATGAAAAAATATATTAATTATTTAAGAAAGGATGAACTCGCTAACGAGCTGTCCCACATGGGAATTTCAGTGGAACCGGAAACGACAGTGTCTGGCCTTCGGGGTGAGCTAAGAACGGCACACCGACTCGTCCGTCGAGGTAGCATCAAAGCGAGTGCTCCGGTACCCGCTGATGCATCGGCTGAGCTCTCGATCTGCCTTCCAAAGGTCTCCGAGCTGGAGGAGGCTATTCAGTCAGGTTACATCTTCATTAATAAGGGTAGTCGTCTTAGGGTGTCTATCAGAGCCAACTACTTATTGAGTAGGTTAGCTCGTTGTGGTCTGGATTGCCCCGACCTGGTGGATATTCGTGGTAGGCTAGTGAAGACCATCGCTAGGGCTGAACCCAGTAGTGATTCTGAATCCGAAGGTTCGGATGATGATGGTGATGATCCTTCGGGTCGTGACCAGGTGGAATATACTTCACCAGTAGTGAGAGAGGACCGCTCGGTGCGAGCTAGTTCAAGTAGGAATAGTTCTACATGTAACATAGTGTATAAAGAACGTCCCCTTAACTTATGCTCATTTAATTTAAAATATGATGGTTCTACTTGTGTACGTGTGTTTTTAGAGAGATTAGAGGAACTTAGATGTGCTCGGGAGGTTACTAAGCCTAGACTCCTTATGGCTTTCTCCGACCTGTTGGATGGACCGGCTTTGTCTTGGTTCCGTACAAACAAAGCTAACTTCATCTCATATGAGGATCTTATTAGTGAGCTTAGAGATACCTTCGATATTCCTGATTATGATTACCGCCTCAGGAACGAGATAAGACAGCGTACACAAGCCCGCTCTGAGTCCTTGGTTAACTATATATGTACAATGCAAGCCATGTTCTCAAGGTTGTCATGTAAGATGCCCAGTGAGGAACAGCTGGACATTCTCATGCACAACATTAGACCTGACTACATGAAGGAACTGGCCTTGCATGATGTCAACTCTGTAGATGACTTGAGACGTTTAGGTAAGCGCTTGGAGCTTGCGCGTACTAGGGCAGACGCTTTCCATGAGCCTGCTCTTGACAAGTTTGAGATTTCATCTGACTTACACCAGCTTAAGAACAAAGGTGTACAAAAGCCCGCTAAGCAGGTGTCTGCAGTGGAGACGCCGGTTACCCCCCACGATCGCAAATGCTTCCGTTGCGGCGGGGGCGGTCACACTGCATACCGCTGCACACAGTCAAGGGAGCTGGTGTGTTTCCGGTGTGGTCTCAAAGGAGTCAAGACCCCAGACTGCTCACACTGTACTAGCAAGTCAAACAACGCGTAGGCCAGGGCCTTATTAGGAACTCGGTGCATTACTCTGTATCTGAGTCTATTTCTGATAAGGTCCTGTTTCCTAAACGGGATAGTGACATTAGACCGTATCTAGTTGTTAAGGTTTTAAATCTAAATGTCTTAGGCCTTCTAGATTCCGGTGCCTCCTGCTCTATATTAGGTAAGGGAGCGCACCGCATCTTCTTGGAACTGGGTTTTGATCTTGAGAGTATCAATCCTACTTTTCGTATTACAACTGCAGACAGCTCTCACTTGCAATGTCTGGGTTGTATCTCTTTGCCAATTGAGTACAATTCGGTTGTCCGAGTTGTCAAGTTCTATGTTGTCCCAGGCATAACCACCTCCATGATATTTGGTGTGGATTTCTGGCAACAATTTAAGTTAAGTGATAAGTTAATTTTACAAAATATTAGTCTTGATAGTTTTAGTGATAATAATCCTATAGAGTCTGTGTCCCTTAACGGTGGCCTCGAGGATTACAACAACTTGACTGCTAAACAAAGGTGTGTAATCAACGGGGTCATTGAGAAATTTGACTCATTGAACACTGATAAGGTGGGTTTAGGTCGGACCTCACTTGTACATCATGTCATTGACACTGGTGACAGCAAGCCGATCAAGCAGCGTTATTATCCGCTCTCTCCCCTTAAACAGAAGGCCCTGGAAGCCGAGTTGGACCGAATGCTGGAGATGGGAGTAGTGTCCCCGTCTCAGTCCGCGTGGAACTCTCCAGTGGCCATGGTGGAGAAGGCAAACGGTGACCTCAGATTGTACTTGGACTCTCGCAAGCTGAACTCTGTGTCAAAGAGTGACGCCTACCCCTTACCCTATATCAATCAAATCTTGGACCACCTTAATAACGCTAAGTATTTAACTTCTGTAGATTTGAGTGCGGCTTACTGGCAGATTCCATTTGACTCACCCCAGTCTGCAGAGAAGACTGCTTTTACGGTTCCCCGGAGAGGATTATTCCAATACAATTCGATGTGCTTCGGGCTTGTCGGGGCTAGTGCCAAGATGCAACGCCTGATGGACCGTCTGTTTGGCCCCGAGTTCGACAATAAGGTATTTGCGTTTCAGGACGACATAGTCTGTGTGTCCAGCACCTTTGAGGAGCATGTAGAGCTCTTACATAGAGTCTATCAGCAACTCAAGGATGCTGGCCTAACTATCAACATGAAAAAATCGCACTTTTGTCGGAGTGAACTCAAATACCTGGGGTATTATGTGGACAAACATGGCCTACGGACAGACCCGGGTAAAGTTGAGGTTATCCTCAACTATCCCACCCCTTCTAACCCTAAGGAGGTTAAGAGATTTCTGGGAATGGCCGGCTGGTATCGTCGCTTTGTTAACAACTTCTCTAAGATTAGTAAACCTCTGTGCAAACTGACATCTAAAAACTTTAAGTTTGAATGGACCCCTGAGGCTGAACAGGCCTTTAACCTGCTAAAGTCAGCCTTGGTCTCTGCCCCTATATTAAAAATGCCTAACTTTGAGATGCCCTTCCGCATTCTTAGTGACGCGTCAGCTTACTCAGTTGCTGCTGTACTGACACAAACTCACGATGGTGTTGAGCACCCTATCGCCTACTGTAGCCGTTCTCTCAACAAGAACGAGGTGAACTACAGCACAACTGAGCGAGAACTTTTGGCCGTGATTTTCGCCTTGGAACAATTTCGTCAGTACGTCGAAGGCCAAAAGTGTACGGTCGTCACGGATCATTCATCCCTTCTGTGGTTCCATAAACTGAAAAATCCCACGGGTCGTCTAGCACGTTGGAGCATGAGGCTCAGTCAATTCGATTTTGACATAGAGCATCGAAAAGGTAAGGACCACGTTGTACCTGATGCTCTGTCTCGTATCAAAATTGATTCCCTCGATGCAGTACCCACTAAAGACCCGTGGAATGACCACACCATGAATAGTGTTCGGAAGAACCCTAGGAAGTCACCAAATTATGACATTCGTGACAACCTTTTATATAGGTTAACTAAAAATAAATATTCTTTGACTTCAGACTTTGACTGGAAGCTGGTGGTACCTCTGGAGGATCGCTTGCCCCTGCTCTCTAAGTACCACGATGACACACTTAGTGCCCATGGTGGCGTTTGGAAGACGCATAAAAGGTTAGCCCTGAATTATTACTGGCCCAAGATGTACGAGGACGTCAAAGAATATGTTGGGAATTGCTAAACATGCAAGCAGTACAAACCCGTAAATACGTCTCGTCCCGGCCTAATGGGTAGCCCGAAGCGGGTTTCGAAGCCATTCGAAGCTATCTCTGTCGATCTGCTTGGTCCCTTTCCCACTTCGAGCAATAGAAACGTACACCTGATCGTGGTCTCCGACTACTTTAGCAAATATGTCATGTTGTGCCCTGTTCGGGTTGCCCCAGGCGCTGTAGTCGCGAGGTTCATAGAGAAGAGTGTGTTTCTCGTGCACGGAGTCTGCAAGACTATTTACATGGATAATGGCCCTCAGTTTGTGAGTAAGCCATTTAAAGATCTGTTAGCTAAATACAATGTACCTAATATATATTATAACCCTAGGTATCATGCCCAAACTAATCAGGCGGAACGAGCTATTCGTAATGTTGTTCAAGCGATCTCATGCTATGTGAAGTCACAACACAAGTCATGGGATTCGTTCTTGGTTGAGATACAGTGCGCTTTAAACACTGCAGTTAACGAAGCAACTCGTTTCACCCCTTACTTCTTGGTACATGGTAGGGAGTTTATTGGAGATGGAGTGCTATACAGGCAGACAGATATTGCGTGCCACCCTGCTTCGGTCTCTGTAGACGATCCATCAGCCTTCGGTGTCAAGCTGAGAGAAATACAACGCATATACGACCAGGTGAGGAAACATTTGAATGTTGCCCACCAGCGTAATGAAAAGTATTACAACCTCAGAAAAAGGCATGTAGAGCTGAAAGTGGGACAGATAGTTTACAAACGCACGTTCTACCTGTCAAACAAGGCCAAGAACTTCACTTCTAAGCTAGCCCCTAAGTTCCTTAAATGTGTGGTGACTGCTAAACGATCCCCTTTAGTATATAGGCTGTCAGATGTAGACGGTAGGGATCTTGGGGAGTACCATATCAAGGACATCCTGAAGTATCAGGAGGAGCCGTCTCCAATACCCAACGTCTCCAATACCTAACGTAACTACATAGCACTGTTTCTCTAGTTTATTAAACCAGTGCTATGTGATCATTATGTAAGACTATTTTAATCTTTTGTTTGTATTTCTATGTGTGTACGTGACTTCAAATTGTCACGTTGTAGTTTCTTCTATGCACCGCACCGAGCGTTTTTCTCTCATTCGCTCCTCAGTCCTCTACAATATCCTGAGAGCTTGGGTAGTGTTAGGGTATCGGCAGTGAGTAAAGGGAGCATTCGTTTTCTATGAAGGGCATTAGACTCTAGTTACTTAGCCTGTCCGGTACATGAGTCAGTGTCTAGTTAGGTGTATAGGAGGATCTTTCTTTGTTATTGTAATGGGCGCTTGCACATTGAACGATATCGTGGCACGATATCGTCCACGATATCGTACGATATCGGTCCACGATATCGTACGACATCGTTCCACGATATCGTACGATATCGTGGAACGATATACCGAACGAAATTGACACAGTATAAACCACAGCTTGTTATTCGGTTAGTAGCTTTGCGCCAGGAAAGGTAACCGCGCGATTCTTAAAGCTAATTAAAATATCAGAAGCAATAATGGCAGCAGTGAACAAGTAACGTTACGTTTACTTAATGACTGTGGCGCAGTCGGTAGTGATACCGCTTGCGGCGCTGGAGGTCGTGGGTTCGATTCCCACCGGAGACAAATATTTGTGTGACCCATAAATGTTTGTCTCAAGAGTCTGGGTGTTCCTATGTATAATATGTATGTATTTAAAAGTATATAAGTATTAATATCTGTGGTCTGATACCCATAACACAAGCAGGTTATTCCTAGCTTACTTTGGGATCAGATAGCGTTGTGTGAGATGTCCGTAAAAAAAAAAATTATCTTTTATTATATAATATTATCTTTTATATTTACGGATGGAATTGCAGCTGAACTACTGAAGGCGGGAGGGGGGGGGGAGGGGGCTCCGGTTCTCAACGAGCTGACAAGTTTGTTTAATTCCGTCTTCGAACAAGATGTGTCTTGAAATGTTGTGATTACGGCGCGGCGGCCATATTGGATTGCAAAATTATCACGTGATTCGTACTCAGCATACCAAAAAACCCCTTTAACGATACCCATCATAAAATTTCGTGATTACGGCGCGGCGGCCATATTGGATTGCAAAATTATCACGTGATTCGTACTCAGCATACCAAAAAAACCCCTAAAACGATACCTGGAGCATGACTTGTAGCTCACTACAAGTCATGCTCCAGGAACGTCACGGGTCAGTAGATGCGCACGTCTGTGTGAGTGAGCCGTTTCGCACATTTCTATGAAGTTACTCTACTGTTGTAAGTATCTGTATATTGTCACGACAGTAAATATCGTCCACGATATCGTGCGATATCGTGACGATATCGTGGCAGTGTGAAAGCGTGTAGTAGTAATTGTATCAAAACACCGCTCCTACGATATCGTGTCGTTACGGTTATCGTGGCAGTGTGCAAGCGCCCAATGGTAGCAGTCAGCTTGGGGTTGAAGTACCTAGCTGGTTGTCTTTGTTTATCAGTCAGTACTTTTCTGTTTTCTTTATTGTGTATTTCCAGCGTGTCATATCCGCAGGAAATACTATTAAGGGGGGGGGGGGGGGTGTGGTTGTAGCATTAATTTTTTGTGTAGCAATCTGGTCTCGGGCTTGACAATGTGTAAAGCCGCCCTTAATCAATTCATCGCTGGTTTTTTTTATCTGTGGTTTTCCTTTGACACAAGTGACAAGTTTTGTCTGTGGCACCCCCGATGATTTGCATTAAGGAGAAACAGGTTTTATTAAAGATTGCGAGAATATTCCTGGAGTAAGATATATGACCTGCTTTGAGGTACTCGGTTCCTTTTTTGGCTTGGTGAGCTGTGCCTCGAATAGGTTTTCGCACAAGCTCTGGCATTAGTGCCTCACCGTTTGGTAGAAGTTATAACGGATTATTTGCTGCATTTTACCCAGACAACTGGTAAGTTGCACTTTTCTGTCTGCAAGGCAGTTCGATCGTCGTCTATCGTGCTGTCAGTGGCTTAATTCGTTGTTCTTTTACAACAGGGTTTTTTACTACGGGGCTAGTTGCCGGTTGAGATATTTGGTGCCGCACCTATAAGTTAGTGGGCTGCACGTGGTACGACAACGTGGAAGTGCGGACTACACGAGCTTCTCATGTGAGAGGTATCTGCCGTCATCACCTGGCAGTAACAACAGCCAGTCACTCTCAGCTCGCACCGCAGGCCAGTACCCCATTATTTTGTCACCTTGCTATGTAACTGCCTAAGTACTTAGTAACAAGTAGCTGTAGACCGCCTCTGTAACACTAGTGCAGTAATTAGTACTACTCCTCTGTATATCTGTGATATTTATGTCTCTAAGTGTATAACTTCCCCCTATGTCTCTGTAGTGTACTGTGTACTTAATAAATATATGTGTGTACACCCTACCTGGCTGTTTTCGTCAGAGCCCTGGCCTACCCTTGCACGCACACTGGAATCTCTGTAGTAAGGCGCCCTGGGAAAGAGTTCTCTGCATAGCTACCTCGCGCTAGTTGGTGAGTAACACTGTTCATCATTGGGTTACAAGTGTGGGTCGCACTAACGGCAAAGAATTACTGTTTTGTCTGGGAGCCCCTTATTTTTTTCTGTTTTTAGTATTTGTTGGTATAGCGGGAACAGAAATACATCAATTGTGAAAATTTCAGCTCTTTAGCTACCACGGTTCTTGAGATATAGCTTCGTGACAGACAGACAAACAGACAGCGAAGTCTCAGTACCTATTACTGTTTTACTATTTCGCTTTTACTTTTTGGGTACATACAGAACCCTAAAAAAGAGGTTATTGTGTTCCAATTAAATATACATACTTATCTCATAGCATAAGCTTGTACTAGCTCGGACCACGCGGTCAGGGGGCTTAATTTGGGCTAGATAATGTTACAGAAGAATGTCCCAAAATAATAATAAAAAATAAAAAAATTGGAGAGCGTCTTCACTTTGTAAGTTAAATTAGCTTTTTTTTTTTAACTAAAGGAAAATTCTAAATGGAAGCTATGCCGAACTCCTACCGACTAGAAACCACATGTATCGTACCTAACAGCCTACGGTTGGGAGCCCCGGGCAAGCCCTCGGAAGGATACCCCAATACTCCCAAAATAAAAAAAAAAAAATTAAATGAATAACACTCACCATGCCCAACTTTATGGTACAAGTTGATGGGTTCCGGACTCCGGTAGCAGTGCTGGGGCTTCAGGTTGATGTGCCGAAGGTCGGTCATCATGTCCGAGCCCTCTTGGATGAGGGACACCAGCAGTGGATCAGCGTCCTTGTCGCCGTCAGGGCTCGCCAGAATGCGGCGTTCCTGAAATTAAAATTGTAGGATATGTTAATATATTTAGTAAGTCAGTATAGCCCGTTCGCTCTAAGTTTACCGCTGGCGTTGAGGCTGGTGTAGAGGCGTAGTAGGGGGAGCGATTGGCACACTTAGAGCGAACGGGTGTGTGTTTGTTACCTGTCTGTTTAAAAAAGCAGAAGCGAATTAGTGTAAATTTGTGAGTATATTTACTAAAACACAATTGCCAACATAAAGTTGCCAAAGAAATTCTGTGTGGCAGCGCAACGGCTCGTGTTTCTGAGATACTCAAATGAAAATTTGATTGATATTTCTATGGATCTCTCTAATAAAAATACTTCGAGCGAGAATTCAAGCAACTACCACCGATTTATATCGCGGGTATAAATTACAAGGAATAAGGACGTTACCTCGTATATAACTTAAATATTACATATTCGTAGCTTTTCAATTACAGAATAAAAATATTTTACGAGATTTGTTGTATTTACAGGAGCACTATCACTTTCTGTACAGTATTCCGCACCAAGTCGGCGAGTCTGATTGTGGAGGCTACCTCGTGAGACACTGTTGCGTCTCACTGATCGGAAATTGATATTGAATGCATGAATGACTGCCCTAGACACAATAATGTTGGAATTAATCGAATTAAATACATAGATCTATTTAAGATTTTATTTTTTTATAAATAAAATAAAATTTATTCCATTAGAAATTGATCGTGTGGCGACGGGGTCCCGTGCTGCAACGGGTAAGAGTGCGAAATGCCGCCTCCCCTATACATCCCGAGGGTGTCGTAAGAGGCGACTAAGGGACAATTTCGCAAAAAGATCCATTGCGTAGAGAAGGAAAACTCGAAATGAAACTAGGTTGTCAGTAAAATGACAAGATCGTTAAGCCGAGTTAGGCCTTAGGTACTTTACTTACTTAGGGCGGCTTGAAAAATTTCAATAGTCAATAGGCTCATCACCTGTTACGTGGGACATAAAACTATACGGTGAAATGTGGGCGTATACTATGCCTCTGCCTACCCCTTCGGGGATAAAGGCGTGACTATATGTATATGTATATGTATGTATAGAAATTGAAAAAAGAAATTACGTTTGTCAAAATGTTTGTGACTCTACTGGGGGTTCGGAAATGCTACAGACTGAGAAAAACAACCCCAAGAAACTCAGTCCAGTCCCTCTCAAAATTCATCTTCGGTTCTTTCCAAAATTCATCTTTGGGACCAGAGCGACCTCAATTGGTAAAAAAACCTGATTAACAATGGATGAGAGGCACCGACCGGTAGTTGCTACCAACATACTTAAAAATAAAAAGTCAAACCACAACCGCTGCTAACAGCAGCCGATAAAAGCAGTTCCCAGGCTCCAAATTCAGTTAGAGTTTCGAAGACATTGGGAATACGCAAAGGTGATGAAGAATGACATCGTATGCCTGATAGTATTACCATATTTTAATGATTCTACCAATAGCGTCTATAGGAGAAAGAACAACTACTGACAGTATCAGGAACTTGTGACCAACAAGTATGTACAAGGAGATTGTTGAAAAAGAGTACGGCCATTAGTTATGTAGAAGAATCGGATTTTATATTTAACTTGCCAAAATGATGTCACCCGCTTGATGGGAAGCTATGGTGAGATCTAGCGAATTGGGGGTCATTATCATAGTTAACAATAGTGACCTTAACGGCTCAATATTGTGCCTATTTAAGCATCCCGAGGATGTAAGAGGAAGGGGTAGAGCGGTCCAAGCGTCTTTGGTTCGACAGAGAATAGTATTTTTTAATTGCTTTTCTGGTGAAAATGTCTCAACTGTATGAGAGTGGCATCTCTGCCCGGTATGCGTTGTTCGGGAAGGCTTTGCCTTCGTGAGGCAGGGATTTAATAAATAAAAAATAAAGATCACTTGCCGTGGAATATAAATTGTGTGAGATTAATAGTATTCACGTTATAAAAACACAGTTATTGGGACTTGGGACCCAAAAGAAGGTTTAGGAGGTACTCCTGGCGAGAGAACGGTCCTAATAGACGGTCGAGTGTATTAGATTCTTAGGTCTACATTAAAACCAGTAATCAATGTGTATTCATGTGTAGCGATGAAGTGTAAAGTGTCAACCTTGTACGTCTATCAGGCGCCAATATCTAGCGCTATAACTATAAGTACCTACTAAAATACCTACCAACCAATAGCTAAGGAACCTTAAATTGGGCATATTCCAACACGCAATTAAGTATTAAAGTCTACATGTTCAATCGACTGAAAATGCCCCATTTTTATGTGTCGAAATTCCTTATTAATGCTATGCCGAAGTTTCACCAACTGAAACTACACGTGCCCTAAAAGTATCTATGGCTGGGAGCCCTCGGAACCTCGGAAGTATGTTTCAATATACTGATAAAACCCTGGGTAAACTAATGTGTGATGTTATAAAAATTTGATGGTTACCTACAAGCATTACAACAAGCCCAATTACTAATTTCTTCACTTTTGATTAAGTGATAGTAGTGGTTGCTTTAATTAATGAAAAGAAAACTGGTCAAGTGCTAGTCGGAATCACACAAAGAAGGTCACAAATAACATCAAAAATACGTTTGTTGTATAGGTACTCCCATTAAATATTGTTATTTTTCTGGTTTTAGGTTTATATCGGTAATAGAAATACATTATTTGTGAAAATTTCAGCCGTCTAGCTATCGCGGTTTATAAGATCTGTCTCATGAACCGTGATAGTTAGAGAGCTGAAAGTTTGAGTAGGCTTTAGTCTTGTGACAAACAGACAGACGGACAGCAAAGTCTTAGTAATTGGGTCTCGTTTTTACCCTTTGGATACGGAGCCCTTAAAATACTGACAATATAATCTTACCTCTAAATTACAGAAGAAATGTCCAATCTGTGGGTAGACAGTGGCGCCGGCCTTCCTGCGCAAGACCGATGCCATGCCCGAGACGGAGCAGTTGTTCAGTCTGGTGAACAGCACTGCGTCCAGTCGGTCCAGGTGGCGGGCGAAGTCCCACCAGCAAGCCTTGCGGGAGAAACCGCCGTCGACTGGAATTTGAGAAATAATAGTAAGAAAATAGTCTTTTTGAGATGATTGTGCAGAAGTCTCCAAATAGGCAAGATGATCATTCCTTATGGGATGTGATCAGATGATCTGTAGGTATATTTTGTAAGTGATGGACTCCGAAACTCCTCGATCAATTTGATTAAATCAACTAAATTAAAGAGCTCCAGGCGGAGCTCCGCGCGCGTGTAATTTGTTTCCGCTCCCCAAGAGATTTTATTCCCGGAAAACGGGTAACAGTAAGAAAGTGATCCTCGGAATCCACAGGAAGAGTTTTTATACAACCGGGAATACAGTTGGGATGCATAAAAAACGTTTATAAACCATTAGTCTAACCAAAAAAATACTAGATTTTTTTTGCATTTTTTAGTAGTTCGTGGTATAAAAACAGTACTATAAATAGGATTATTAGCCTATAGATTTGCGATATAGTTTCACCTTTCGCTAATGCGTTTCTGACAGGTGAACTGACGTGCCTTCAGTATTGATTTATGCTAGATATTTATACACTATCTAAGCTAACATCTATGTATAGTTAAACTGTTATTAAAAATGCATCTATTCATGTTATTGAACCATTTGCATTTCTGTGGTAGATACTGATTTAGACTTATGATAACCAGGAATTATACTTTCTTTCTTCGAAATAAAAAGACCATGAGAAACGAAATTCATGTGTGCTGCCTATCTTCAAACCTTATAGGTTGCAAATAGTAAGTACTTTGAGGCTGCTTACAATCTGCATATTGAAGTAAAAATTTAATTTGCTATGATAATACTTTCGAAATTTATAATTGACAATGAAATTTTAGAAAGAGTAGCTTTTTTTTATTTGTGAAAACCCTCATGTACCAGAATTGCATACTGCCGGAGGTCAAGAATGTCTATAATTTCATAGTGTGATGATATCAAACATCTAAAAGACGCTAATAAACCAGTAATAATAAAGGAAAACGTAGAAATTACAGTACATTTATATCACTATAACTATCTATCATCCACATAATAAATAGAGTTTCTCTTAATACAAACAGTTCTGATTGAAATTTACTCGTTTTAATCAAAAAACAACTAAAAAAATATACAGGTATAAGTAAAAAAATACAAATTTTATTTAAAAAAAAGCATAAGCTAGCTTAAAAACCATTTCGATTGACAATATTGACACGGAAAAGACAAAAAAATCCGATAAAGCTGTGTGCGAGCGCGAATGGGCTCTTGATTGGAAAATAAATTGAAGAGGTGTACAATGTGTACATTCCGATGTACATTTCCAATGTGTTGTAACACCTGTCCGTTAGATGTATTTATATTTATTTAACGTGTGGAAGAAGCGCTCGTGACTCCGCGGATTCAGTGTTCTGTAAACGATCACTGCCGTCAGCAACTCATTTAACTTTCACCATGGCCAGTCCTTGGACGGGTGACCATCCATTTGACCACTTTGTAACATTTATTTGAGCGTTTCCTTGTTATAGAACGCACGTTAAATCGTTGGTCCCGGTTGCTTGCAGTCGTTAAGCCAAGTTGAAGGCCTTTTTAGGCGGCTTGAAAAATTTCAACAGCAGTCACTACCTGCGCCTGTCCATCTCAACACGGCAATACGGCTCACCACCTATTACGTGGGAAAAATTCTAAAAAGGTGAAATGTGGGTATATAATATGTCTCTGCCTATTCCTTCGGGGATAACGGCGTGACCATGTTATGTATGTATATATGTATGTATTACGTGTGGAAATCTTCAATCACTGAGTAATACCAAACTGTGTTCTGTCATCTGCCCCTGCCTAAAGTAAAACCTCAGGGCTACCATTGAGTTATTATTACAGAAGCCATCCAAAAAAAAAACGCACGCCTTTTGCCACAAGTTACCACTAAAGTTCATAAGCGCCGGGAATTTCATGGCGCTTACGCGTTTCCTTCAACGTATTCTCTTTGACCTCCACCTAAACATGGCCGCGTCGCCGCTGTCAGCTGTGGCACATTATCGCCTACAACATTTGAGAAAATATAATTTAACCCGTAGATTTAGGATTTTTCGCTACTATTTAGCCAAGTATAAGAAACTTATTGGTGAAAAGTCACTTCTTGACATTTGGTAATATTTCTTGAGCTGTTTGTGCAGTATTTTAAAGCACACGAAGCCATATTTCGTAAAAATAAAGTGCACAGAAACGTCGCGTTGCAGTGAGCGCTCAACACAGACTAAATGAGTTAGAGCCCGTGCGCTCTGACTCGTGTTACAAATTATTGTGTAGGGGTGTCTCCTCTAGTACGTAGTACATTATAACTCAATGAGGGCTACCGATAATGTGTTATGTATAGGAACGCATAATGGTCTTGCCAAGAATTTCTTTTTCAGTTTTTGCCCCACACAATACACAAACAGACGCAGGTAAAACTACGTAAATGTAGGTAAGGAAATAGTAGTAAATAGTAGGGTGAGGAAACCAACGTAACCTGACTAGAACTTCCACTAAACACTACACTATCTAAATTCCATGATGATCATACCTTCAATGGGTTTCTACTTCTGATACCATTCAAAATGTGACTCATCAAATCTCGACATTCCTTTTTTTAACCTAAGTAAAATCCTACATGGATGCTATGTCGGGCTCCTACCAACTAAAAACCCTACGTTCCCTACCTATTATAGTGCCTACAGTTGGGATGAGCTCCGGGTAAGCCATCAGAAAGAGGACACCAGGAAAGCTTGACATACCTACCAACAATTTTTGAACGATTTAATTTAACTTGGTAATCAACAAACTCTCAAAAACACATCGATTAATCCCCAATACACCGTTGTTCAATTTAAACTGTCGCGAAATCCCTTGTTTGGTCAACAAACAAAATAAGCCGTTGTAGTACGTAACTGTTTTATGTCGCTGGAGCCCTAATACCGGCGCCTGAGTAAACAATTTACTCATCGGAATTGTCCTAACATGTGGTGAAGCACTTAATGAAGACTGTATTGGATTTTGTTGTTGATAGAAGTGGGTATAAACATTCCAACGTCTTTTTTTTTCGTACAGTTTGCCAGGAACTGTGAAAGAAGCAAGCCTAGGAAGGCGATTTGAAACATCTAGAGGAAAGTGAGAAATGGATTGACAAACAAGATGAACAGGAGTTGCCAGAAATCTGAGGTCAAATTTGGACAGAGCTTGAAATATTTTCTTTCGAATGGAATCTATTAATCAGTCAAATTAGTATATGGCAATAAACTGCTGAACGTAGGCCTCTCCTAAATTAAGACAAAATAGGTCCTGCATTTTCCACTCCCTGCAACCTTTTTCAGGTCGTCGGTCTATCTGGCAGGGGGTGTTCCTATACCAAGTCGCGGTACAGCAGTGGACTTCCATAAGCTGATTTGATTATTTATGGGGTACTCTTTGCTAACAGTCCTGATATCAGCGTATCGAGGAAAGCGGTGTGAGATGTCAATAGGATAAGTAAAAATAGCTTCCCACACATGAACAGGAGTTATTATCGAAGTCAAATTTGATCAGAACTTCAAAAACTTAATTTCAAATGTAATCAAGTTTACTCTAACTAGGTTTGATTCTGACATGGTGAAAATGGGTGTATAGTATGCTCTATTCTTAGGCGCTTAAGACATGAGTAATATCGAAGTTTAGTCACTATTTCAACGATCTACGTCAAACTTCTCCACAACTTACTCGATCAAACCAACGAATAAGTAATAGTTCACGGCAATCAAACTAACTGCTTCATACATTGCCGATATGCCGATATGGGTTCTGCCACAACTCGTTACAAGTTCAAATTGGTTTAACAACTTACATGTAGCAGGTAGTCATGTAAAGTTTAATCGAAACGATTTGAATAACATTTAATATGAATATATTTAGTAATACCACAAAATAATAAGGTACAGTAAGCAATCTCATCTCATTCTTCATACATACATATAGCCACACCTTTTTCCACCACATATCACCTTTTTTTTGGAATTTGTCCCACGTAATAGGTTGTGAGCCGTATTGCCGTGTTTATATGGACAGCTGTTCCCCGCGGCTTCGACCGCGCAGAAGTCGTTATTGTGTAAAATCTTTACCCTCCTTTTGCGCACTCAGTTAAAAAGTAGCCTATGTCCTTCCCTGGTACTCAAACTATCTCTATACCAAATTTCAACAAAATCGGTTCAGCGGTTTAGGCGTGAAAACGTAACAGACAGGCAGAGCTACTTTCGCATTTATAATAATACTAGGGAAGTAGGGATTAATAGAGAGCTATCGATACACCTTTTATCTTCAGAGAAAAGAGATAGTGACACGTATATTCTGAAACCCAAGAAACAAAGCGTCTATTTCTAGTATCGCCCAGTAACAATACAAACTTGACAGCAGCCTACGCGTATAGACTTGGTTACATAACACGCCTCGGCACTGCGCCGGTGTGACGTCATTTGACATGCTTTAATGGAATAGGGTGTTTGCATGCCACTTTGTCGAGGTACCGTGTCGCTGTCAGGTGGAAAACGTTTCAATAGTGAATGGGGACTAGATATACTTGTAAGAACTTTGTCATTGAACTGGGTATGGATATTGATTTTACATTTTGATTGGGGCTTATAAATAGACTGACATGTTAAATTAACTTGAATGTGATTTGAAAACATGCTTTGTTAAGTTGGATTTGTGATTGAATTGCGTTTAAACGAGGCTCTCCTGCGTGGAAATCTATTCCCTTTCCAGCATTATATGGGGAGTTGTTCCAATGGCCTTATGTTTTCAGGCTATGATCTATCCCTCTACTATACTATATTTCAGATCCATTCAGCCATCAGAGCGTGAAAGAGTTACAGACTTCCATACTCAAAATGATTACGTTAATAGTAATAAACGTTAAAGTGGGAGTCGAACCCGCACCCGTCGAACTTTTACCTGACTGGGGAGCTGCTTTACCAACTAAGCTACCTTAAGTATGTATATTTCATGAAATAATGAAAAACATTTGGAACATTATGTTGTATCTGTATAAATTATTGTCTGAGGCAATCTAAAACCAAAATTTGTTCCAATTCATCATCAAAATGTAAAACAATCTCCAGTTAAATGGAATTTCAGCTGAAATTTGTTCGAAGCCCGCCCGGAAAATCGTAACAATGAATTTGACAAGCGATCGAGGCGCCTCAATACTCTTTGTATTGGAGACAAGCAATTCTTTGGTACACAGCCAACTTTGAAGTGGTGTATTAAGGCCTTTATAAGTTGGCGTGTCAAGGTCTATTCGTCACTTTGTACAATATAAAGGTACCGTGTCAAAATTAAGGAACGGTAAATTTGTTTCGGGAATTGTGTTAATGAGGGCAAATTGGTTTAGAGGGTGAGGAATGTACATAAAAGGTATGAAAAGGGTATTGAATTGAGCGTTCTGGATTTGAATAACAGTGATGAATATGAAATGAATTGAGGTTTAAAGTAAAAAGAAGTTATATTATCTATGCTTGGAACAATTTTATTTTCTTTGGCTAGCGTCCTTTTCGCGCAATATAGACACTTCTTCCTATGTAATCGCAAGAACCGAGCGAATCATTGGTATGGATATTTAATCAATGCGACCCTGTGAAGGCGATACCCTGATGCGACCGAAGTTTTAGCCAAAAGTGATTGATGGCCCATCTCTATAGTGATATAAAGTGGGGTAATTCTCCATTCCCTGTGGAGCATTGACAGTTATTTATACTCTGGATAGTTGGCACTTGATGGAACTTGATAAAATTCATTATTCAAACTCACCCATTTGGGTATATTTCCACTATTGAATCTTAATATTACATAACTCCTCCATAAATAGTATTCTTCAGGCTCTCGAGACTCTAGTCTAGAGTCTCGAAAGTCTCGAGAGTACCCCAAGGCGAAACCGGTCAGGTTATGTAAAAATAAGATTAAATAGTAGAAAAGTACATGTGTGAGTTTGAATAATATATTGACAGTTAAAGATGAATACGAAAGTTTAAGGAGCATTCTAACAACTTAAAAACTGTCTTCAATATTGCATCTTGAAGTTTCCAGTGAAAATTCACCTTTAAGTTTATCGAGACATTTGTTCAGAAGAAAATTCGTGAGCCACGAGTTGAAACTACAGTAGAATCGTAAACCGAAATTGTGAAAGGTTCAGTTTTATTCAGAGCGGTGAGTAATGTTGCCAATGTAAAGAGATGTGTTGGAGCGGTGCCAGGGGGAGCAAAAATGCCGCAGTGCCCAAGGCGACTCACTTATGCGGCATGGAACGCTGGCTTTTGGCACACTGTTGACTTACTTGAACGATAAAGGATGGGATTTGTATACATTTCTTTTGGGAATTGTTGTTATTAGAATAAGTGAAGTATAAATGATTTTGAGTAAATATGTCGCATGATCAGAGGATTGTTAAGAAAGCTTCGTATTTTAGATATTGTCTGAGAAGATATTATATCTGTGACAGATATGGGTCAGATAGGTCGGATTATTTGACTAGGGATACAATAAATATCTACATATTTCTCGAGTTGCTGAGCAGGCTTGAAGGTTTATATAAAAGAAAATAATAAGATGAGTTTTAAAGATATCTGTCGTACCAAACAACACTGCAGATTGCTGATTGATATTGTTAATTTCCAATATTTGAAAGGTTGGCTAACCTGCTCGTGGAGAAAACGCAAGGCAAAATAATGACGAGGACAAAACCTGGCTACAAAGGCTGAACTTGCAGCCAGTTTTTGTCCTCCTAATTATTAGTTTAACAATTTAAAACAAAATAGAGAAAAAAAGAGAAAAGAAAACAAGGGGAGATAAGTATAAGTGGAATGGTTAGTTCTAATAGAAATCTTGTCTACACTAGAAAAACCTTCCAATTAATAAGTAAAATAACTCACCAAGCATATTAAATCCATTGATTCCGAAGAGGGCTGCGTCCCCCTGTCCGCCGGGGAACACGTAGAGCGTGGGGTGGGTGAAGCGGATGTTGCCCACGACCTCGCTGGACACCAGCAGCTGGTCCAGGCTCGCTGGCACCACGTATGGCTCCAGGTATCCTGGGGGAAAATAATAACAAGTTAGTGTCATGTAGTAAGTTACTGGTAACTTTATTGAAAGACATGCAGGACGAGAAAGGCTGGAAATGATCAGCTGGATTCTCAATGACTTGTTTTAAGTATTTTTAAGATTCAAAATAGTGCGCAAAAAAGGACACCTAGCCCGCCGAGTTTCTAGACAGTTCTATCGTAATTGAATTTTGAAAGAATATCATCTAAACTAATATTATAACAATGCCACGGGGGCCTTATTTAGGTTTAGTTTAGATAGTAATAATGTAAATATAGATATGTGATAATTATGTTTCTCTGTAATTTTTATCTACCATTGTTAATGAATAAATAAATATTATAAAGAGAAAAGGTTTTTTTTTTTGGTTTTTTTGTTTGTTTGTTTGTAACGAATAGGCTCCGGAACTACTGGACCGATTTAAAAAAAATCTTTCACTGTTGGAAAGCTACACTCTTTGCGGTGAACATAGGCTATATTTTATTCCCGTATTCCTACGGGAACGGGAACTACGCGGGTGAAACCGCGTGACGTCCGCTAGTAAATGATAAAATTTATTGCTCGTAGTTCATTCAATAATTCATTCATTAAATCTTTTAAACATGTAAAAATCCTCAGGGATGCCATATCAGATTTATTATTATTTATATTGGAAGTCCTAAGTTTCACGGCAGAATTTAGCAACCACCACAACCGCTACCACCGCCATCTTGCCTCACATTTACGTCAGCCATGGAGGGTGATAGTCTTGGGCGAAGTCTAGTCTCAGTAACTCAGAACCCTTTTTTGAAAATGTGTTTATGAATATCCATATACAACAGGGAGAGGCTGGATTTATCATCTTTAGGTATTCCTTTTCAGTGCATTAGATTCCAAGCCATTTTTTATTTGTCATTATGCCTCTCTGCTAGAATATTACCTATGCTATAGATAGACCTTGAAAGCACTAGATTCTTTTACTTCTTTTAGCATTTAAAACTAAAGCCACAGATTTAAATATTCCCGCCAGAGATAAACGAGCCGTAAATTTCAACAGTAACTTTACACAAACTTAATTAAATGGACGCTTTCGCCCACAAGTTGAGAGGAATCTTCATACAAATGGTACAACGCTAATGAGACGACCTTTTTTGTAATTAATGTGAAGTAAAATAAGATTTTTTTTACGAGAGTTTTGCTGTAGATGTTCTTAGGGTTTTGTATCTGAAGTTTTCTCAGTGTAAATATGTGTATTCATTAGTTAGCCAGAGCCTATATAGTATGATTCTTACTCTCAAGGAATATTAGTAGACAATACTCGTATATAATATCGTCTTAATCGACATTCAATTGATAAGAAAATTGTAGACTTACATTACTGTAACTACCTATTACATATGAACCGCTGAATTCATTTTAATGAAGTATAATTATAGTTTAACAAGCTGTCCCGCGCAACTTCGTTTGCGTGATGAATGAAGATCCACTCGACCGATTTTGTGCAAACTTCACATAAACCATCTACTAAATAGTCTGAACAAAGCCTAAACATTTGGTTTGGATAGGTGAGCCCGTTCTTGAGTTATAAAATTACAACGAAAAGTGGCATTGATTTTTATTTATATAGATATTGTGAACGGAGACAGCTGAGACTTCAGAGTCTACTATACATTTTATCAGGATGGTTTTGCGTAAAACTTAGTACCTAAGGAACAAAAATATAACCATAATACCATTTACATACACGCAGATAAAAGTCTACTCTAACCCTCTCTTTATTCAAAAGGTCTAAAACAATACACGGTCTCATATTATTTCAATATATCACCCCTAACAAAGACATAGGTATAACCCGTTAATGCGAGCGTTTATCAAGCCGCGCAGTCCCGCACAAATCCAGCGAAGTCCCAGCATTCAATAGCTTTTAATAGTACAATGCAAACGCACTGAATGGCCCGTTTATGCTCTTAATGGCATTTCAAGTGACTTTACTTAGCGTATTACAATTTTACTGGTAGAACTATGCTGTACCTACATAATTTGCATTTGAGAGGAGTTAGTTCTGATTGTACAGGGAGTACGCACTTTGGAGTTCGCTTTAGTCTTTCAATTATCTTCTTAATATATTACATTATAAAAAATATTTTTTCATCGTGGAATTCGAATCATGGAAAATTAAAGTGGTTTTTAAGTAGAGCATGACGATAGCGAGCAGGCCATGTTCGTAAAAGAGGCGGCGGGGCGGGAACGGGAGAAAACTCTCCCACCCCAGTTACGCAGTAGGCGGCTTGGGCGCCGCCGACGTGTCTTCGCCGAGGACTATCGGCGTCCAAGACCGGGGGTCTGAGGATAGTGAGAGGGCTGCTTACTGTCCTTACAGAAGCAGGCCCATGACGGCAGCGTGACGTGAGAGATTCACGCACGTCCCCCTCTTAGAAGCGGGATCACACCCAAAACCCCCCAATGACGCGGGATAGCACCCGAACCACCACCTAGGCGATGCCGCAGTGGCGGTTGTGGGTCTGTTGGGAGTCCTGGGACATCCTTTCGAGGGCTTACCCGGGGCTCCCAACCATAGTCTGTTGGGCGTAACGTGAGGTTTTTTTTAGTCGGTAGGAGTCCGGCATAGCATAAATGATGGATTTTCCCACAAGTTAAAAAATAAAACCTGCCAAGTGCGAGTTGAACTTGCCCATGAAGGGTTCCGTAGCAGCAAGTAACATAATATAAAAGTTCTTGTAGTTCGTTGAAACTTTCATTGATGTTTTAACACGTTCGCAGTGGTAGTGATTTTTCTCGGCGAAAATTGCGGTTTATGACGTATTAAAAAAAACTACCAACTCGATTTCATTCAAACTAATTTTCGTTGGTAGATTTTATGGCAATGTACATTATATATATTTTTTTTGATTTATCATTCTCTTAGTTTAGAAGTTAGAGGGGGGGGGCACACACATTTTTCCACTTTGGAAGTGTCTCTTGCGCAAACTATTCACTTTAGAAAAAAATTATGTTAAAAACCTCAATAGCATTTTTGAAGACCTATCTATAAATACCCCACACGTATGGGTTTGATGAAAAAAAACTTTTGAGTTTCAGTTCTGAGTATGGGGACCCCCAAAATTAACTGCTGTTTTTCTAGTTTTATATAATAATCTTGATGCGGTTCACAGAATACATCTTCTTACCAATTTTCAACAGCATAGGCCTTATAGTTTCGGAGAAAAGTGGCTGTGACACACGGACGGACAGACAGACAGACATGACGAATCTATAAGAGTTCCTTTTTTGCCATTTGGCTACGGAATCCTAAAAAGGAGCATTAAGATACATAACATACTCTACAATCTTTCCAGCAGTATAAGTTGCAATCTCTGGATTATAAAACGGGCTCATAACTTTAATTAAACGGGCAACCCTACACTGTACCGACATTTCCGAGAGCTAAATATAAAACCAAACTATGGGGTAAAGAGCAGATGACGAATATCTTAGATTTCCTACATATTTATTTAACTTGAGAAGCAACATCTGTAGGTTCTTTATTCTATTTCCCCATAGCTGAGTGAGATGCCAACAAAAACTAGCGAAATTGATTGAGACTGATTATGACCTATTTCGTTATTTAGGGTACCTGTATCAGCTATTGCGACGCAACCAATGACCTGAATGCATTCACTTTACTAGCTGCATATCACATTAATTAGTGTATTTTCTACTTTATGCGCTACGATATAGAGGTGAAATTTGAATACAACATGTTGGATTGATGTCAGACTAGGGTTGATATACATTTTCTATTTTATGTTCTACTAAATGGAGTCGAAATTTCAACGAAATACATAATAATAATAATAATAATAATCATTTAATCCTGCTATTACAATTTCACATTATCCACAAAGAATAAAATATTTTACAGTATAATAATTGTATGGTTACATAGGTTTTGCGCCCTTGACACCCAAGCTAAGATTTAACTTGTGTTATGGGTGTCAAGTCCCTCAAATGCGTGTTACATCCATGTAAACACACAAAGTTGAACGCTTCGAGTATATCTATCTAGGTCTACATTAATATCATTCTAAGGTAAGCGACTTTCGTGTAACAACAAAAAAACAAATAAAAATAGAATAAAACATTGCTAAAAAATATAAAAGTATAAAAGAATAAAAAAAGAATAATAATAACATGCTCTGCTATGATGTGAGGGTGTTGTGTATGTCTGGGCGAGTGTAAAATGTGTGTGTATTATATATATGTCTATGTGTAATGTATATAGAATATGAATGGCTCAGGAGTGTGGTGTTATGTAATCATGGGGGACAATAGTTCCTCAACCTCTTCGTAGCAGAGATTCATTATCCACTTACTAATCCTATCCCTGCATTCAAATTTGTTTAGGGTAAAGATATTACATTTCTTGTTAACAACATTGTATAGTCGGCTCGCAGCTATTACGAAGTGTCTTCCAGCCAGTTTTGTTCTATGTCGTTTTACAGCACACACTCTCTTGGATCTACGTGAAGTGAGTCGATTATAATCTAGTTCCAGACTTCCATGTTTACGCATCAGGGTATGGAGCACATACAGCTGTCTCACAGACATTACCCGGCAATTCTTATACAATGTGGCTGTACAAAATCGAAAGTGCTTGAACGTCATAACCTTGAGGACCGCTCTCTGAGCCCTTTCGAGTGCTATCATTGTAGTCTTCGGTGTTCCACCCCACACTGTTATACCAAACGATATTATGGACTGACACAGGGAGATGTATACTGTCCTCAAGGTCTCAGCATCCGCACTATATCGCAGCTTTTTAAATATGGCGATAATTCTTCGAACCCTACCGCTCAGTTCCCTAATTTGAGCGTTCCAACTTATTTGGCTATCTACTAGTATACCAAGATACTTAACACTCGTGGATCTCATCACAGGTTGACAGGGACAGTCACTAGAGAGATAATCGCAGTCATGAGCCTTAATACAATAGGTGTTATCAGGTTGAGTTGCGTCAGTGAGCGAAAAGGCGACGTATTTAGTCTTTGCTATATTCAATGTTAGACTGTTTGCTGACAACCAAGTCATAACTTTGGCCAGTGCAGATTCTGCTCTCCTCCGTGCTTCAGTCCAATCTGGCGCCTGTACGAGAAGCGCTGTATCATCTGCATAGGTATACGTACTACAATACGGTAGCTTGAGGTCACAAAGTCCATTAACATATATCAAAAACAGAGTCGGCCCAAGTATGGAACCCTGTGGCACTCCGTATGTTAGCTCACAGTCATCGCTCACGTATGATGCTACTCTCACACATTGCGTCCGTTCCGACATGTAACTTTCAAACAGTTTCAGAGCCGGCCCCCTGATCCCAACCCTTTCCAATTTATCCAGCAAATTTGGGACAGAAACAGTATCAAAGGCCTTGGATAAGTCCAGAAATAAGCCCAAGCACTTAGACTTTTTATCCAGTATTGCTACGGCCTCGTCGATGAGCGCTGCAGTGGCACTTTCACACGATTTACCTTTGCGGAAACCAAATTGGTTATCAGATAGAATCTTATGATGCTCTAGGAAAGATACCAAGCGATTATTTAGGACTTTTTCGAGTATTTTAGATAATACCGGAAGTACTGATATAGGCCTGTAATTGCCTACACTGTCTCTGTCTCCTGCCTTGTAGATCGGGTGCACGACTGCCCTCTTCAATGACTTTGGGAATATGCCTGTAGTAAAACTCAAGTCACATATGTGAGCGACTAGTGGAGTGAAAATGTGTCGGTTCATTTTAATTATTCTTGGAGGAATTCCATCCCATCCCGCACTTGACTCTGTACGTAAATTCATTATAATACCGCCAATTTCAGCACAATCTGGCGATAGTAGCGTAATTGATTTTAACAGACGGTCATTATTGTGCCTGTGTTTAGCGTCTACATTTGTAAGTTTGGCAGCGAGCTCACTACCCATATGTGCAAAAGTATCATTTATTAAATTCAATGAAGATTTACAGTCGAGTCCCGACATAGACAGTAGCTCCGTTGGGGGTGGGTTAATTGTATGCTTATTTATTATGGAGTTTATAATATTCCAAGTCTTTTTGGTATTATTTTTCGACTCAAGTAGTGCATTTTTCTCATATTTATGTTTAAGATTTTGCAATAGTTTATTACAGAAGTTACGATACCGTAAATAAGTTACCTTTAAAATATAGTTGTCAGGAGTTTGTTTATGTTTTCTATGCATATTATCTCTATTTCTAATACACCTAAGAAGACCCGGGGTGATCCAAGGCTTAATTATTCTTGTCTTAGATAGAACACGCTTTTCTGTGGTATGCTTATTAATAATGTGCCTTATCGTGTCTATCATGTAATCAGTGGCGTAATTAGGATCATCCGAGAGCAGGATTGGGCTGAAGTCAGTATTTGATAGGTCCAAGGCGACTTTACTCAGGCTTGTCTTAGAAACAAATTTGGGTATCTTCTGCATCTTAACCTCGGATATGCATACAAGCACAGGACGATGATCGGTTGTATGATTATCGAGTATGAATGAAACCACAGGCTTTGTGACTTTAACCATAGCGTGGTCAATACATCTTTCCTTTCTGGTAGGAGCAATATATGCAGGAAGCAGGCCATGTGAAGCTGTAAGGTTGATGTATTCATTATAATTTACATCCTCCCATTTACATAAGTTTGATGCCAGGGTTGGCAAACTTAATTAGAAGGATGTTGCTAATTATTTTCAGTGAGTGTGGGTTTAAGCCATAAGGCGTAATTATGGGCACATAGAAAACGTGTAAGGATATACTGACACCTTATACTTTGACGAGGGTCGTGATAGAGAGGTTATTTTGTTAGGTAATTTGCTGATTAGTGTGGTCTCAAGATTAATATCGGTTTGTTGGGTAAGGTTAGTGAGTATAGAAGAATATCTTACTAATATTATAGGTACGTATAAAGGCGAATATTTGTGTGAGTGTGATATATAAATGTAGATGTCTGAGTGTTGGTTACTCTTTCACGTTTCAATGGTTGAACAGATCTGTCTAAAATTTGGTACAGAGATATATTATAGTCTGAAATATCTATGGAAAGCAAAAACGGGAACAATCTCGTAATTTTATAAACAAGTGTTGCATATTACGACAGGCGCAGCAAAGAAAATTATTTTCATTTTACAGAACATTATGTAATTATTGCCTTTCTATTCACGTTTCAAAATCTATATCTTTTTAAATCTAATAATTCTCCTCCTTTATCACGTCCCAGAGCATTTAAAGTGATTTCCACAACGAGCCAGAAACCCAAAATACAATTTTCTTCAGTATTAAAAGCTCAAATCTCTTTTTTATAACTTGTATTTTCTTTGCCTTAAATGGCAATTTCGAGATAATGGATTCTTATCGCGTAGACTTTATTTTTTTTACATTGACTCTCAGATATTAAATCCTGTGAAGTTCAGTGAAAGTAAAAGACCTACTTTCAGAGATGAAGATTTTTTATTGAGGTTGCCAATTTGAATGTACTTAGAATGAATATAAAATAAGCTCGATTCGAAGTACGGCATGACCCCATTCACGATCCTGAATAAAATTCGATATAGGGATAGATACTTTTTATTATCGGAAATAAGTTCCCGTGGGAAGCTGGAACGGAAACAAAATCACACGCGGGCGCCATCTTGTTAAGTTTATCTCTATTTAAGTCTATTTTTGTCCTTGATTCGGCAAACTTAGGCACCCTGAAGGAAATTAAAATAAATATTTGTGGAAATTCTCACACGACATTATCTAGCCCAAATTAAGCTAATAGGTATAAGCTTGTGCTATGAGATCTAGACGACTGATAAACATACTTATATAAACATACTTTGAAATCGTACCTTTAATGGAAATAATAGGCATTTATTGCGACGTTATTGTGCTAACCGAGTGCTGGATTAGTAAAATGTCTCAATTACCAGCTTTGAATGGCTATGCCGCATATTGTACCAAAAACAACCCCATTCAAAATGACGGCTGTGCTATATACATAAAAACATCTATTAAAGGCATTGTGACGGAACCCGAGATATTAAATGCAAACTGCTTGATGTGTCATATTGATAACATTTCAATAGTTGTGATCTATCGCTCGCCATCTTATAGGGACTCATCGAACCTTTATAGAAAGTTTGGATGAGATACTACAATTGCCTGCACAACAAAACTTTGTTTTAGTTGGTGATATCAACATCGACATCAAGCATGGGAGTACAGACGATAAGATGGAAGACTATCTGAACTGTACGGCTTCACATGGGCTACTACCTGCTCATTACTTAATTACACGTGATCGTAAGTGCCTGGATCACATACTTTTAAGGACAAGTCTCCCTGCTACTACAGTTGTTCTCGAATCATCCATCACTGATCACTATCCTTTACTATTATTTTTACAAACGAATAAGAAATATACATCTCAACCTCGAATGAAAGCCAAAATCAATAACCCGCTCATAATTAATGACATAAATATGTTTGATTGGTCCCCGATTCTAACAATGCTGGATCCAAATTTAGCAGCCGAAACGCTCGTGACCAGTATCTCAACCACAGTGCAGAAGCATACAGTGGTCGTTCCTATTACGAGAAAAGAACGTTGTCTTAAACCTTGGATTACACCAGGTGTATTACGTTGTATCCGCCACCGGGATAGTATGCATAAAAAATTAAAGAAATCTGAGGACAATGAAATATTAAGAATATCATATTTAAGGTATCGTAATTATTGCAACGTGTTACTTAAAAAACTCAAGCGGCTATATGAACAGGAACAATTTTCTAGGGCAAAGAGTAGTGCAAAGGCAACCTGGGACGTAATTAAGATAGTCGCGGATCTCCCATCAGGCGCTGTAGTTCCAAACGAACTTCTATATCTCCGTGATACTCCAAAATCATCGCTTAACGAAGTAAATAATTACTTTTCTAATATTGGTAAGAGCCTTGCACAAGAAATCACTGGACGATCGACAAGTGCCAAGCATTCAATATCCATGCCTAATTACTCTCACTCTATGGGACTGCCGTTAGTAACGGATGTAGAAGTTAAAGACATCATCCTTAATCTTAAGACCGACTGCGCTACCGGCTGGGATGGTATTCCTACCAACATTATAAAAAATACCAGCAAGACACTAGTTCCCATCATCGAGCACGTCTGCAACCTTTCCATTTCGTCTGGAATCTTTCCGAATGTCTTCAAAAAAGCATTAGTTCACCCAGTGCACAAAGCTGGCCGCAGGGACGATGTCAACAACTTTAGACCAATTTCAGTCCTGTCTGTGTTGTCAAAAATTTTGGAGAGAATTCTTAATAAAAGACTCGTTAGCTATTTGGAGTCTAACAAAATTTTAGCCGACAACCAGTTCGGGTTTCGGAAACATATTAGTACAGAGGACTCTGTTTTGGCCCTCTCTGAACACGTGACAAAGCTGTTAGATAGAAGGCAAAAATGCGTGGGTATATTTCTAGATTTGTCTAAGGCTTTTGACACCGTCCCGGTGCCAATATTATTACGTAAAATGGAAGGCATTGGAATACGAGGTTTGGTGCTGGATCTATTTGCAGACTATCTTACTAACAGATCTCAGATTGTTAAAGTGGGAGATTATGTAAGTGACGAGTACCTTATTGAGTACGGTGTGCCGCAGGGTAGCATCTTGGGGCCTACCATGTTTCTCATTTACATTAATGATTTGTGTAAACTCCAACTGCAACACTGTAAGGTACTCACGTATGCTGATGACACGGCATTACTGGTGGATGGTATAGACTGGGACCACTGCTATGAAAATGCTGAGGTTGCTTTGGCGCGAGTATTGGACTGGTTAACAGACAATTTACTAACCATTAACTACTTGAAAACAGTACATGTACCTTTTGCAATCAGATCAAGTCTATGTCCTCCACTATCCATGTGTCTTAAAGCTCACTCCTGCTCGGCAACTGATGACTGCGAATGTCCAGTGGTTGCAAAAGTGAATTTCGCCAAATATCTAGGCATCCATATAGATCAGTGTCTTACATGGGAAACACATATAAATATCCTGTCCGGTAGAATACGCAAGCTTATCTTTATTTTTAAAAAACTGAGGAATTCAGCAGACACACACACCTTAAGGATGGTTTATCACGCGCTCTGCCAATCACTTTTATCATACTGTGTTCCGGTCTGGGGCGGCGCAACAGAAAATTATTTTATTAGGCTGGAGCGTGCTCAGAGGGTCGTCCTGAAAGTTATGCTTGGCCGGCCTTTAAGGTACTCGACTTCCCTTCTGTATGCAGATTGCAAATTGTTAACAGTAAGACAACTTTATATCCTTCACTCTGTACTACGTAAACATTCAGCTCGCCCGGGCACTCAACCTGTTGGCAGATTGAAACATAAAGTTTTCACACCAATGCCTCATCGCACATCATTTGCTCGCCGACAATTTCATGTCAGCTCAATAAAGCTCTTCAACCATTTAAATAAAACCCTAGACTTATTTAATAAAACTAAGTACACTTGTAAAAGTGCAGTAAAAGAATATCTCCTAAGTTTAGAATTTCGCAGCACAGAGGATCTTTTGCGATCAGGATAGACTAGGTATATACTATATCATTACACACACACACACACACACACACACACACTCACACACACTCACTCTCACACACACACGCACACACACACACTCACTCTCACTCACACACACACACACACACACACACACACACACACACACGCGCGCGCGCACGCGCGCACACTCTCACACACACACACACCTCTTCTCTCATTAATTTTGCAACCATTAATAGCACTTTATACACATGTACTCGTAAGTGTTATCAACTGTTTTAACTGCGGATGGCACTGTCCTCTAAGATACAGGCTATTGCCTAGTTTGGAGGCCAGAGTTGTGATTTATTTGTACTCTTTGCTTAGCGTAAGATATTTTGTGTAATATGGTGTTCATATTTGGATTAAATGAGATTTATTATTTATTATTTATTTATATTTCTAAATACATACATATTATAGATAAATTACACTCACACACAGAACAAATCAATGTGCTCATCACACTAAGAGATTTGTCCCGGGTGGGAATCGAACCCACGACCTACGAATCCGTAGTCAGGCACACTAACCACTAACCACGAAGCCGGCGACGTCTAATATAGTTCAGAAAAAGAAAATTAAGAGTTGAGACTTCTGGTCGCCCAATTAGGGTACATATAAACTAACACTAGTAGGACGAGATGAGTAACGTATACCTCTTCAGTAAAAGTTTAAAGCTCTAACTGATGTGCAGAGTTGCAAACCAATTTGTACTTGTAACAAGTTGAGGCTGTACCCATATTGCCAATTACCGGTAACAAAGTGGTTAGTTCGCTAACTCATTGTTAGTTCGAACAAGCTTTATGAACATTTCTAACTAATGTAGTTGTCAACCAAGACTCGGTTAGTGCTATTATAGAACCTTGCATGATGTAGATGCACTTTACTTTGTTATGTATTTATTTATTATTTATAAAAAAAACTTTTGTATAAAAACACATGGCCGAATTGAGTAACCTCCTTTTTCGAAATCGGTTTAACAATGGCCAAGTTCGTGATGAGATTCGTGCAAAGAGGGTTCCATACCAAAATGCTGCAAAGATACGTTTTTGTATGTGGTAAAATTATTTAATTTTTGGCAAAAGAAATATGTAATCTTTAGGTTTTGTTCAGATAGCATTAATGTAAATTTATTTGAAATCATTAATACCTACCTACTAATAATAATTTGAAGTTTATTTCTGCAGAAAACTTTTAGTTTACTGTTCTTACACTATTACTTCTAACACCGTGTTAGAAGTAATAGTGTAAGAACATTATAATATCTTTGAGAATGCTATAAAGCGAAACCGGTTAGGTGTTGTTAAATCAAATTAAATTGTGGAATGTAAGTGCAAGTGTGTGTTTCAATAATGTATTACAACAAGTTCCATCAAGTGCCGACAATCGAGAGTACAAATAATACCCTTGATGAGTTAAAAAACAAAACGGTACAATACGAGCCCATTATTGCGTCATCAGCTCCGAAATTGTTTGATTACAGTTTAATTTTCCTCATGACCGTATCAACTCTCTCCGGGGAAGTTGAACATGAGTCTCATGAAATAATTCCCTGTACTATTTGTGGTCCAAGTGATAAGGCGAGCTTACTACTAATAAAAGTTGAATAATTTTACAACTTTTTTTTTTATTTATTTAGGTAAATAAACAATGCCACAATACATAATGGTAATAAATTTGTTAACATTGAAATAGTGGTAATTGTGACACCAACAACATTTACCACATATTAACTAGTAAATTATTTGTGCAGTTAGGTCTAAAGATATAGGTAAGATTACAATTTTACGTATTGCTAACTTATTGCATGCATATTATACAAAGTGCATAATATATATACAAAATATACAGAAATTGGTACAGAAATCTTTAAATGTTTTTTCTACTCTTGAAGTGAGGCTAAAACTTATGGTAAAATACCCGAATTTTGTTTGTAGATTTGACTGTCACTTACTAAATAAAATTGCTGAGTAATAATTTAGAAAAGCAATTATTTAAGACGCTAACTAAACCGTAAATAAAATGTGAAAAAGTTATCGGTTGAGAAGGACTCAAACCTGCGTCTTCTGGCCTGTCGTCTTTAAACTTATGAGATGATGAAAAAAATCGTCGGTTGTGAAATAGTTCTTGATACCTATAGGTACCAGTTATGTATATATATAGCCTATGTCACTCGAGTGTAGTGCAGCCTTCCAACAGTGAAAGAATTTTTTCATATCAGTTCAATAGTTTCGGAACCTATTCAATGCAAACAAAAAAACTATCAAATCTTTTCTCTTTATAATATTAGGTAGTACAGATACAATTCTCTAAACTTAAGTACCACAAAAATCCGAACAAAACAATTTTATGATGTCAGAGGCACTCGCTCTCGCTCAGCTTATCTCTGCCTCTTTTGATTAAACCATACCACAGTCACGAGGCAAAACTTTCGCGTTCAGAACAATTTGCGACTTGCGAATGTCAAATTAACTCCTGAACTATACTTATATTGTTCCGATGTACATCACGAATGAAACAGGCTTTATAATGACAAAGAGAAATGACGCTTGTATTTTAAAACAAATATAATAATGAGCCTATTATTTCTGAAGTTTTTTTTTTTCAATATTTACCTCTTCAAAATGATGCCTAATGACTCTCACTATCTAAAAGATTATTGATTGAGACCATGAGATATTCCCGAGTTTCGCAGTTGGCGGCCTGGGCGCCACCGACGTGTCTTCGCTGAAGACTATCGGCCTCCATGACCTGGGGGCCTGAGGACGGTGAGACGGCTGCTCCTTAGAAGATGGCCCACGACGGCTGCGTGACGTGAGGAGTTCACGCACGCCCCCCCTTAGAAGCGCGATCACACCCGAAACACCCAAAGACGCGGGATAGCACCTGAACCACCCCCTAGACGAGGCCGCAGTGGTAGCCGTAGGTCTGTTGGGAGTCCTGCGACATCCTTCCAAGGGCTCACCCGGGGCTCCCAACCATAGGTTGTTGGGCTTTACGTGAGGTTTTTTAGTCGGTAGGAGTCCGGCATAGCATCCATGATATCCACGTTTAAAAAAAGACCCCGAGATTATTAATTTTGTTTTTATACCTATGTGTGTATTGCTTTATTCAAGTTTTTGAACACTAGACGGGAAAGAAAAGAGACCTTAAATGGAACAAGTGTTGCAAAAAATAAAAATAAATAAATATGAATAAATAAAATAAACCGGCCAAGTGCGAGTTGAACTCGCCCATGAAGGGTTTCGTTGCAGCAAGTAACATAATATAAAAGTTCTTATAGTTCCTTGTAACTTTGACTGATGTTTTAACACGTTCGCAGTGGTAGTGATTTTTCTAACCGAAAATTGCGGTTTATGACGTATTAAAAAAAACTACCAGCTCTATCTCGTTCAAACCAATTTTCGTTGGTAGTTTTTATGGCAATGTACATCATATAATTTTTTTTAGATTTATCATTCTCTTAGTTTAGAATTTAGAGGGGCGGGGGGGACACACATTTTTCCACTTTGGAAGTGTCTCTTGCGCAGAGTATTCATTTTAGAAAAAAATGATGTTAGGAACCTCAATAGCATGTTTAAAGATTTATCTATAGATATCCCACACGTATGGGTTTGATGAAAAAAATATTTAGAGTTTCAGTTCTGAGTATGGGGACCCCCAAAATTTACTGCTTTTTTTCTAGTTTTATATAAGAATCTTAATGCGGTTTACAGAATACATCTAGCTACCAAGTTTCAATAGCATAGACCTTATAGTTTCGGAGAAAAGTGGCTGTGACACACGGACGGACAGACAGACATGACGAATCTATAAGGGTTCCGTTTTTGCCATTTGGCTACGAAACCCTAAAAAGCAATTTTAGGGTATTTTCAAAGAGTGCCACCTACAGACAGTACTATGACTGACGTGACGTAACATGACAGAACTCTATTAAGGTACATACAATGAGCCTTAAAACTTTCAATACCCTATTAATTCCGAAATGAGACAGAAGGTTCTAGTTTAAAAATAATGTTAATGGACTAAGAACACGCTAGACTGCCTTTAACTAGGTCTAATTTTAATATTTAGTGTTTATGGTATTGACAAGTAGCTTGTTTATTTTAAATATTAGCGTGGCGGTGAACATTATCGTAAAAACGTAATTACTCTATTTAATTTTGGCCATATATTCGTATTATTAAAATATTTATTATACACACATTTTGTATACCGAAGGCCTGAGAACGGCGAGTTGGTTGCTCGCCGTTCTCAGGCCCCTCGCCCCAATAAAGCTGGATAACCCTAAGCCCTAAGGCAGTGCTTCTGAGAGACTGCCCAAAACTCCCGGCCGTAGACAAATCGTACCGTAACATAGTGTAACTTTGATTTGTAACAATTTTCTACATTCCCAACCGTTTTCAAACTACACGTTCCATATACATATGGTCACGCCTTTATCCCCGAAGGGGTAGGCAGAGGCATATTATATGCCCACATTTCACCTTTGTATAATTTGTCCCACGTAATAGGTGGTGAGCCGAATTGCCGTGATTTAAATGGACAGGCGCAGTTGTGACTGCCTGCTGTTGAAATAAAGCCTTCGACTTAGCTTAACGACTGCCATTTTACTGGCAACCGGGACCAACGTCTTAACGTGCCTTCCGAAGCACGGAAACGCTCAAATAAATGTCACAAAGTGATCCCATGGATGGTCACCCATCCATGGACCGGCCATAGTGAAAGTTGCTTACTGCAGTGATCGTTTACAGAACACTGAGTCCGAGGGGCCACGAGCGCTTCAGCTTCGCGAGAGTTCCAGAAATGTACAAATTTTAAGTTATTCAGCATGATAGTTCGTTCATCGTGAAAACTAAGAAGTATCAATAGTTACTGTTGTACGTGTATACCCTTGATGAAAAAGGTCTACAACAAAAGCTACGCCGTAACTCCATTTGCTTGACATTCGTAGCGCTACGCTACGTGCTACACTGATTCCCTTTCAGCTACGCAGCTGTTTACAGTTTACTACATTCTACATGTGCTACGGTTTTGTAGGGTGACTACTAAATGCCAGTATAGGGGATAATCGATATTTATAGCGGTAGGGTAGAAAGTAAATTATATTAGTGTGAGACTTTACCACAAAAAAAATGACTTCAAAACATTTAATTCAATGTTATTCATAAACACAAATTAAAACACTACGTTTTTTCACGTTACGTTGGAAAAAGGATGAGAAGATAGATTGTAAATGAAATAGAAAAAAATCTGTAATGTAAATAAAAATTACAAAATAAAACAATATAAATTCAATACAACAACATTTAAGCAAAATAGAATCAATGCAAAAAGCCCTTTACATTAAACGCGAGGTGTTAAGCCTTCGTTAAATATTTACGTTTAAATCTCGGAGATGGGCCGACGCCGAGGCGTCAAAGTTAACACCTAACTTGTTACTTACACTTTACAATTTGAAGCCGCTTAGTTCATTTTGTAATCCTTTATTTAAGAAAATATTATTCTCTTGTGAGAGTTAAATGAGATTATTCCAGAAATCTATGGTTCATCATCACGCCTTTATCCCCGAAGGGGTAGGCAGAGGCATATTATATACCCACATTTCACCTTTTTATAATTTGTCCCACGTAATATGTTGTGAGCCGTATAGCCGTGTTTAAATGGACAGGCGCAGGTTGTGACTGCCTGCTGTTGAAATAAAGCCTTCAACTAGGCTTAACGAATGCCATTTTACTGGCAACCGGGACCAACGGCTTAACGTGCCTTCCGAAGCACGGAATCGCTCAAATAAATGTCACAAAGTGATCACATGGATGGTCACCCATCCATGGACCGGCCATAGTGAAAGTTGCTTACTGCAGTGATCGTTTACAGAACACTGAGTCCGCGGGGCCACGAGCGCTTCATACTTCACTTCTTTTAAGCACGAAATAAAAATTGATGGCCGCAGATTTGTCCGCGTGGATTTCTATTCCCCTTACGTATTACATGAGAATGCGTGATTTCAAACAATAATATATCTCTCTTCCAAGCTTCAGTCAGATCCGGTCTACTGTTAAAGCCTGATTGAGTAAATATATTTAAACGTAACCATATGCAAACATGTTCACATTCTTTGCATTTATAATACTAGTTGGACTAATAGGAAGTATAAATAATGTTGACAGTTGAAAGTAAAATGACAATGGTTAAGCCAAGTTGAAGGCTTTATGGGTGGCTTGGAAATTTTCAACAGCGAGTCGCTGGGACCTGCGCCTGTCCATTTCATTACGGCAATAGGCTTACCACCTATTATGTGGGACATAAAACTATAAGGTGAACTGTGGGCGTATACTATGCCTCTGCCTACCCTTTTTTTTTTTTTTTTTTTTTTTTTTTTACGTGAGGGAAAATCCTCGTAGGATGCTATGCCGGACTCTTACCGACTAAAAAACCTCACGTAACGCCCAACAGCCTATTGTTGAGAGCCCCGGGTAAGCCCTCAGGAAGGATGTCCCGTGACTCCCAACAGACCTACGGCCGCCAATGCGGCCTCGCCCAGGGGGTGGTTCGGGTGCAATCCCGCGTCTATGGGGGGTTTCGGGTGTGACCCCGCTTCTAAGGGGGGGCGTGCGTGAGTGCTCACGTCACGCTGCCGTCATGGGCCTGCTTCTGTAAGGAAGGTGAGCGGCCCTCTCACCGTCCTCAGACCCCCGGTCATGGAGGCCGATAGTCCTCGGCGAAGACACGTCGGCGGCGCCCAGGGCGCCGACTGCGGAACTCGGGTGGGAGAGTTCTCTCCCGCACCCGGCCCGCCGCCTCCTTCGCGAGCATGACCTGCTCGCAGAAAGAGGCGGCGCAGTCCCACTTACTCCCGCCGGAGAGCATGGCTCGCACCATGGCCTCAAGCGAGAGAGTGTCCACGCCCAGACCCACTACGAGGACCTGTCGCTGTTGTGTCCACGCCGTGCACTCCACCAGCGTGTGGAGCGCCGTGTCATCGCTGCGGTCCTCGCAGTGCTGACATTCGGCCGTGGTTTCCCGGTGTTTTCGCCACAGATACCTACCGAAGCTACCGTGCCCGGCAAGCATCTGTGTCAACCGGTAGGAGAGAGCACCGTGTCTTCTCTCCAGCCACTCGTCCATGACCGGTCTGACGGCCGCGATTGTGGCGAATCCCCCCTTTGGTTGCTCAAGTCGCATCTTCCATGTCTCCAGGGTTTCCTGGTGGAGCAGGGTCCGCTGGGCCTCGATTTCTCGAGACGCAGGCCTTTGGCCCCGCTCCAGCGCCTCCTTGCGCCATCTGAACAGTGACGCAAGGGCTCTCGCTTCCAGGTCCCATGGAGGGGTCCCGGCTAGGAGACATGCCGCCTCACCGGAGATCGTGCGGTATCCTCTTATCACCCTGACGGCCATCACTCTCTGCGGGCTCATCAGTCTAGCCTCATTGCTGGCCGTCAGGGTCTCCGCCCATACGGGAGCCCCGTACAGGGCCATGCTTCGCACGATCCCCAGGTATGCCTCTGCCTACCCTATGTATGTAAATAATTTTGAAAAGCAATTACTAACAAGCTAACTTAATCATACTACTATTGATACTCGTATACGTCGCCGTCGCCTCAAGACTTAAACATATAAGTTGGAAAAATTAGTCAGTTCCGAGTAGGGTTTCGGTGGCCCAGTGGTTAGGGCGTCTGGTACGCTATGCGAGAAGGCGCAGGTTTGAATCCTGCTCGAAATCGGTTATTTTTTCTAATACGAAATAGTATGCCAAAAGCGTCATTTAAATGACACGCAACCAGGACTTTAGTTCTAGATAGAAACCATTTATATGTATAAAGGATAGAAGATAAAAAATGCCGTAAGACGAAACTGACCACTTTACTAAAAGTAAATAATTTGGAAAGCGAATATATCTATTCAAGATATATAGGGCTCCACCAAGTGTAATCAATCAAACGTATAAATGATCTGCGGTACTTAGTAAAATTGCAAAACAAATGTAATATAATTACTTTTCTTTCACAAAAATCGTCTGAATGATATATTGGCCGGTGTTGCCATAGATACAAGTCCCTAATGACCTAAATAAATAACTTATTTCGTATACGGGCGTTATTGATCGTTCCGAATTTACTTTCGTGAGTTCCCTTGATGGATTGTCTTAGTGTTTAATTTATTGTTTGTGGATGTGTATGTAGTAAACTATGTTCTCTATACAAACTGATATTTTGAAAGTGGAAATAAACGTTGTTACGTAAAGTGGGGAACAGGTACGAGCCGAGCGTCGCGCGAGCACGACGTGTGTGCGCGATGTTGCGTTCTCCGCCTTCAAGTTTAAAAAATAATTCTACAAACTGTGATAGTAACGGTGACGTGAAATGTAATAAGTGTAACATAGTAATAAATGAGTTGCTTGCTTTTGTGTGTTTTTTTGAAGCACAGACAAAGTTATGAGCAATATCCTAAAAAAATGTTTGTCTTTTCAATTCCCGTATTAAAATTTGTTACTTGATTACAAATTAGCCGATTCCCGCCTATCTATACGATTGGATGTCAATAATTGCGGCCAAAAGAATAATTATCTCAAAGAAAACGTTAATTGTTCTATTTTACCTTCAAATATTATCTCCTTGTCTTTATAACTTAACAACAGCGTCAAATTTCGTTCAGGAGTTTTTGCGACCATCGCATAAGCTGTACATAGAAACATTCATAACATTCCAGTTCTTCAGAGCGGCGCCGTCGCGTTGGTAGAAATCTCAGTTATCAGTTGTCTTGATCTCACAGTACAAGCTTACTATTAAGCTAAAAGAACTTGGGTTAACTGGAGTTGAATTAAATATTTGTCTCTTTATTTCACTCATCCGCCATAATTAATCTAAAATTTCCGAAACTAACATTTCAATTGAAACACTCCAAGGCTTACGAAACTACTAAACATCAGCGAACTAATCCTCAGCACAATCAAATTGTGTTAATAACAAACTGTTGGGAACTACACGAGTCGTCTGGTAACTAGTTCGCTACGTTCCGTTGTAGAAGCCATTCGTATTAGCTACTAACGATCTCGCTTGTGTAGGAATTCTCTGGTACGGTAACCATGGATTAAGGGCTTTAGAAGACAGTCTTGTAAATGGGTATAATAATGTTTTTTGATCATTATTATCTCAGCCGACTGGCGTCAAATGGAGTAGGTCTGTATTTTAAACCACTAAGGTGGCAATCTAACCACTTGATGGAAAGTGGTCACTGAAGCTTATATTAAGGACGTTTCTAATAGAATGTGTTAAAGCGATTTTTAAGAACATTATTTTACGGTCCGATTGATCAACCTAACGGGTCGGTCAACTATTAGAACAAAAGTCTCACTAGTTCCGTGGCGGAACTACTGGGAATTAAGGATTATGTGGATATTATGTTGCATTGTATTATTGTTTGTATGCTGTTGAAGAAAAACCTGGCATATCGTAGTCGACATCGACGTGTATTATATACATATATTCTGAGGCAACTCATACACAGAACCGATATGAATTAATACAACAACAAATAGAAATTTAAATTATATCACTCACCGATAAAATCCTTGATGGCTTGAGAGCCGGAGTCCAGTATATCAGTAGGGTTGACACGTATCTTGCAATACTTGACAAAAGGCATGTCAGGGAGCTTAGCCCAGTCGCCGCCGCCGCTGGTCGTGCAGTGAACATCGATCGAAATGGAATTCTCGTATGCGCGAATCACGCGTTGTACTTCGTTCTCTTGGTAAGCGTCTGTGAAATCTGCGAGGGAAAATGTGCCGTCCTGAAACAGAGAAACTTGGTTATCCTATGTTTAGCAGATTAACTTTGCAGTAATTCAGTTTCTATCATTTTATATTTCTACTTTATTATTGAGGCTCGATTTTTTTCAGGAGACCACGTAATCTTTTCTAGTATGTACAGCATCGGTTTTATAACCGGAAACTGTTAGATTGTAGCTTAGGTAGCAATAATAGTTAACTGTAAAAGTGTGTTTTGGCGTAATATGGCAGTACCTAAATAGGAATAGTATTTTAAAACATGTGCTAAATTTTTTCAAGTTATAATATTTTGATTTTCTTCAAGATCCTCAGTATGAAGGAATCCTCTTTGCCATTGATCTCTCCATAATTTATTAATGACTGCAAAAGCTTAGATAATTTTTGTTTCATACGTCACTATCCTTATCAGTAAAATCTTACTAATATTATAAATGCGAAAGTTTGTGAGTGTGGATGTTTGTTACTCTTTAACGCTTAAACCGCTGAACGGATCGGGCTAAAATTTGTAACCGAGATACATTAAAGTCTGGAATAACACATAGGCTACTTTTTATACCGGGAATAAGTTCCCGCGGGAACAAATTTTACGCGGGCGAAGCTGCGGGTATCAGCTAGTATTGTTATAAAGAGAAAAAATGAGTTCGAGAGGCATGACTTATAAAAAGAGACTATCCAACATTAACACAGAAATATATAAACGTAGCACAGAGTGTTCTACATTTTCCCATTTTAATTTCCGATAGCACATCCAACAGGCGGATGAGGATCGCTATACTCACTATATAACACTTAGCCTTTCAGAAAATACAATAGAAAATAGTGGTTCTAAAATTGACCTATTAATCTCAATTCGTGTGAAACTGCCGACCACGGTTTTCAAATGGCCGGCTTTGGTTTTGAAATGACTACAGGGTTAGCAGCGTGCGTGTAACACCTCTAGTGTGGCAGATGTTCATAGTTTCATAGGTCTAGAGACCACTTTTGATCAGATTGACTATATAGACTATAGACTATAGAGTTTGTCTGCTAGCTACTTTAATGGTTTGAAAAAATGCTTTATATAACACTAGCGGACGTCACGCGGCTCCACCCGCGTAATCCCCGTTCCCGTAGGAATACCACGCCATATGACACGCCACAATAACGTAGCTATCTATTGGTGAAATAATTTTGAAAATCGGAATTATTCTGAGATTACTCCTTACAACGTCACAAACTCACAAACGTTACCCCTTTATAATATTAGGAGATAGTGTAGCTTTCCAACAGTGAAAGATTTTTTTCGAATCGGCTCGCAGTTTTGGAGCTTTTTCGATACAAACAAACAATTAAATCTTTCCTCTTTATAATATTAGTATAGATACATATTGTAGCTCCTTTATACTGGGTACGCAAAGGTCTACTATATGCCCACATTTTACCATCGCCTTTGTAAAAAACTAGTAATTTATTAAAATGTAATTAGATAACTTCGATTTATTTCACTTCGAATACTCTCTCTTTTATTTTTGTGGGCATAAATAAACAAGAAACTTTATTCATTACGCGAACATTTCAAAGTTATAGTATAAAATCTATATTTATAAAAATCAATGCCACTTTTCGTTGTAATTTTATAACACAAGAACGGGCATACCTATCCAAACCAAATTTTAAGGTTTTATTCGGACTATTTAGTAGATGGTTTATGTGAAGTTTGCTCAAAATCGGTCGAGCGGTTCTTCATTTATCACGCAAACGAAGTTGCGCGGGTCAGCTAATAATATATAGAGACGGTATTTCTTTCCCAATAAATGATTCGGAAAGTCGAGCGATATCGGGCGGTGGTTTTCTAATACTCGTTTGATGAATTGTGACTTCGTTACATCAAATTAGTTTTGACTCTGATATTGGTTTTTTACTCTATTGCACAAGGTATAGGAGGGTAGTGTGTTTATAAGTCTATATATCTTTGAGTTCTAATCTTAGACCATTTAGATAAATGATCTAAGGTTCCAAAACCAATAGTAATCTCTGATATGGTAAAAATATATTTTTACTAGTATTTTTTTTTGTACAACAAAACTATTTATTGTAGCATTAATTCATGCATAATTGCAGACTCTTTGAATAAAGTAGCCGTGAGTTTTATTGCTCTACCTATTGTCTTGCAAATCTGGCAGTAAATGTAACTGTAGAATCGAAAATTTTGACGTTCATAAGTGTTAAGTTTGTGATCTATGAATATGATTTTTTTTTAAGGTTCAAGCATATTACTTTAATTTAAAAATACAACAGCATACTTCCATTTAATCTAATTTCACAGATTGTAACACTATTCCCAGTTGTCAGCGATACATACGTGATGACGTCATAATAACGAATACAAGGTATTTTATTTCACACCAAATGAACAACAAAACCCATTTCAGAATTCATCTAATTCAACCACACATCCAACCGAACTGACTATAATGGATTCTATTACATTGCGTATTCCCTCGATAATGGGACTAAATTTGTCTCAAAATAGCAGCGGTTTCGATCCTATGTTGTTGATTTTGGGTGACGTGAAATACATTTGCGTTGGGACCTCAGAGGTTGAATAATTATTTCGAACGATTAATTTTGTTTTGGTAGATAAGTGTATTTAATTATTTGCTTCGAAATTCTTGGTTAATCGGTATCTAGGGGTAACATGGGTTCGCTGGTCCTTAATTATTTATAATTATACTCTCGCCAATTTAACTCAAATACTCATTAATGCAATATCTAGCGGTGCTCCTACTCAGCGGTGATTTGACATATTTGGCATTATAGAAGAAGACTACCATTTGATCATTGAATCGTTTTTCAGGAATCTGACACAGTCTCATTCGTCAGCAAGCACAAACACAAACTTGTAAGAGAGCGCTGCAACTGAACTCAAACCAGAAGGATTTGAGTTGCATGAGTCAAAACTAAAGGAATTCAAATACTCTTTTCCTGCTGCCGCGAAAGCGACTCAAAAAATTTGTAGCTTTTTACCTCTACACGTGTTTTCTTTTTCTCAATCCTGGGTTTTTCTACAGGAGCGTGAAAAGGCATAGCTTACCTAGAGAGTATCGATCTTACTGTCTGAATAACGTTCAGTTAGGCATCATTTTGATCCCTTCATCGTCAGCCTAACAAAACGTACTAAATATAAAAAAACTTGCAAACGTACTTGCATAATCCATGAGCCGTTTCCAGCAAAAGTATATCCGGCGTGCACGAGGTGCCTGTGCCTCGTGAAGGAGCTGAGCAGGTTGCGCATGCACTGCATCAGCGTGTTCATCTGCGGGTGGATCAGGATCTCTGTCACCAGGTTCTCTGACGCGAACTGGATGAGGCGCTCGCCTGGAACAAACCACAACATTACACTATTTAATATTTAAGCTTTTGAAACGCTCGTGAACTCAGTGTTCTGAATACGATTCCTACATTAAACAACTTTTGCTATGGCCGATCCTTGGTTTGGTGACCACATTGTGACATTTCTACTTGTCTGTCTGTGTTGTCATTAGTCCCAGTTGTCGGTAAAATGGTAAATGGTAGTTAAGTCATGTTATAGGCCTTACGGGCGGCTTGAAAAATTTCAACAGTCACAACCTCCGCTGGTCCATTTCAACTTAACACTAGTCTCACCACCTAAAACGTCGGATACAAAACTATGAGGTGAAATTTTGGCGTATACTATGCTTCCACCCACTTCTAGATTAAAGGCGTGACTCTATGTATATAATATGTATTTTTGACTGCTTCATGCACAAGAATGTATCGGAGTTTCAAAACAGATCATAGGCGAAGCTGGAAGACACAGCTAGCTAACAAAATGAAAAGTTCACGACATTTCTCAAAGCTCTTTCAAATTGCGATCTCTAAAAACAAATTCCAACTTCAAAGTGAAAAAAAACCTTCAAATACATCATAGGCTTAGGCTAGCAACGTATTCCGCATTGCGTCACCTTCCACACCACATTCATATTCTATGCCCCATTCACCTTTGCCATTCCATTCAGCGAATTTTGTTCGTCACGTATAGCCATTGAAAGTCAATTTTATTTGATCGTATTAGGGAAAGCTTACTTAGTTTTATCACAGTTAAGGGTGAGACGGCTTCCAGCTATTTGTGAATTGGTTGGATGATATATTCCTTTTGTGTGTTGAAAGGTAGTTTTCGTTGCTTTATTTTTTTTTGCTACTGAATTGGCTGATTAGCATACATCTTACCAGATGGGAAGTGGGTACCGTATCCTATAGACGTTTGCCAGAGGTGTCGACTCCACTGTCCTGTTGAATCGTTCGTACACCCTATGGGTACTTGCTGTTGACATCCTTTAAGGCTTTCAACTTGATTTAATGATTGCCTCGTTGATAGTAACTAACTAGGACCAACGGCCTACCTTGCCTTCAGATTCATCAAGAAAAGTAGCCTATCCTTAGACCTACAACTGCCTCCATTTTAAAAATTATATTACTTTATTCATTACTAGCTGATGCCCGCAGCTTCGGCCGCGAAAAATTTGTTCCCGTTCCCGCTTCCCGTATTTTATCCTCTTGGGGGTAGAATTTATCAAAATCCTTTCTTAGCGGATGCATACGTCATAACATCTACCTGCGTGACAAATTTCAGCCCGATCCGTCCAGTGGTTTGGGCTGTGCGTTGATAGATCACTATGTCAGTCAGTCAGTCACCTTTGAGTTCTACATACTTATATACAGGGTGTGGCGTAAATAGTGGTCCAACCGTCAGGGTGTGATAGACCAGGTGCCCCACTATAACATACTACAATGTCATCCAAAACCCAAGGGTCTCAGAAAAAAATAACTTTTTTTGAAAAATCGTCCCTTTTTTGTAAAGTTGCCTGTAGATTATAGGAAAACCGCTATTTCTGATTTCTGTTTTTTCTCTCTTAAAGCTAAATACATAAGCTATCAAAAAATAATATTGTTAATAGAATTCCACAACAAACGTTTGAAATAAATATAAGTACATCTCAATTTTCTCTCTAATTTTCAGGTATCATGAAAATTGTTCAACGTTTTTTTATAAAAAATATGTACTACACTGATGCTACCCAAACGTTTAAAAATATGCTTATGTAATACTGATTTCAAAATGATACCATGTAAGGATTTCGCATAAACAGAAACTAGTAATTTTTACTGTTAAAGTTCAAAACGGGTTAAGAAAAATTACCAAAATCAACTTACATACATCACACTTATAATGTTTTTTTCATAGTAATAGTTCATAGTCGACATTATTATTATTTATTTAAAATCTTATAACCTAGATAGCGCCCGCGGCTCCACCCGCGTGGGATTTTGTAACTATTCTCGCTTTTATTTATTTTCTATCTGAAATTCTGTTCCCATTCCATGACAAATTCCTAGCGCGTGGAACTGCGGGCGCCATCACGGTTATGATTTTTTTAAACTATCGCAGTTTTTAACACTTCACGCGAAATACTATTTACTTACATTCACCGACGTTTCGGGCGTTCAACCGCGACCTTGATGTTGCCTGCGGTTTCACCCGCGATGAATTTTGTTACTATTCCCACTTCCGGTGGGATCATAAAAGCGAGAATAGTTACAAAATCCCACGCGGGTGGAGCCGCGGGCGCTATCTAGGTTATAAGATTTTAAATAAATAATAATAATGTCGACTATGAACTATTACTATGAAAAAAACGTTATAAGTGTGATGTATGTAAGTTGATTTTGGTCATTTTTCTTAACCCGTTTTGAACTTTAACAGCAAAAATTACTAGTTTCTGTTTATGCGAAATCCTTTCATGGTATCATTTTGAAATCAATATTACATAAGCATATTTTTAAACGTTTGGATAGCATCAGTATAGTACATATTTTTTTATAAAAAACGTTGAACAATTTTCATGATACCTGAAAATTAGAGAGAAAATTGAGATGAACTTATATTTATTTCAAACGTTTGTTGTGGAGTTTTATTAACAATATTATTTTTTGATAGCTTATGTATTTAGCTTTAAGAGAGAAAAAACAGGAATCAGAAATAGCTGTTTTCCTATAATCTACAGGCAACTTTAAAAAAAAGGGACGATTTTTCAAAAAAAGTTATTTTTTTCTGAGACCCTTGGGTAAATTTGGATGATATTGTAGTATGTTATAGTGGGGCACCTGTTCTATCACACCCTGACGGTTGGACCACTATTTACGCCACACCCTGTATATATTTAGATTTCGTTGCCACATGAAAGACAAAGGGCATGTAGGTATGTATGAAAGACAAAGTACCAAAAACATTTTCCCTCATATAATAAGAGCATGTAAAATATGTTAACAAATATTTTGTATCCGAAATTCCTCCAATTAAAAACCAATATGGATGCCTCCCAGCCCAATCAATAAATACCTCGGCTTTTGTTTCCAAAATGTCAAAGGCGCTTGAAATTTGAACGGCCCGCTCTAATTGATGTTTCGGTACAATAACGCCACATTTTTATTCAGGTTTCAAACTTTTTGTCTACGAGAGGTAGACAGGAGTAATTAATTTCGTAGCTGGTAACCAGTTGAGGGCGTGACAAGCCTTAATTGGGCAGTGTCGGGTAAAATAATGTTTTATAAAGATGCTGTGCCGTAATAGAACTTGAGAGTACCTATCTATGTTCTGGTAACGGTAATGAGGTAGGTAGTTTTAGGTTTGTCTTTTAATTGGTAGTTTCTTATTTTAGCCTGACAAAAACGATGCGACCGCTTGATGGAAAGTTATGGTGACGTTTAGTCCCAGACTATCGCCTCCATGACCGGGGGCTTGAAACGGTGAGGGGGTTGCTCATCGTCCTTACTTAAGAAGCGTGGTGACACCCAAAAGACCCTCCAAAGACGCGTGAAAACACCCCCCCCCCCCCCCCTGTGGTGACGCCCAGGCTGCAGTGGTATAGCCGTAGGTCTGTTGGGAGTCCCGGAACATCCTTACGAGGGCTTACCTGGGGCTCCGAGCCCCCGTAGGCTGTTGGGCGTAACGTGAGGGTTTTAGTCGGTAGGAGTCCGGCATAGCGTCCATGAAGGATTAGTCTTTTGATAGTTGCCCTCAAGTTTACGGCACAATGATGTGACAACTTTTTAGAAGAAAGCGTTCGTGATCATGGGCATACTGATCTTAATTATATAAGTGAAAACCTTACAATTCTCAAAAATATAATAGCAACGTGGTTGCTTTGAGATTCCGTTTATGATTGTACTCTGACCAGCATATTCCGATATAAATTCAGGTGTAGAGAATATTCCTAGTGGATAATTCGTGAGATCGTCACAGTCAGTCAAATATAAACCATTCCAATAAACATTAAATATTCGAAAAGCTTTCAGCTAGGTTGCTTTAGGGAATAAATTGAATAGCATTTCAATTAGGAACCATTTGCAATCTAATGAAACTGTTATTGTCAACCTAGCACTGAGCTTCGCATGCAAAACAATACATTTACATAATACTCAGCGAAATTGCTACTGAAATTGACGTTCTTACGATTTCGTACTGTCTATTGTCTTACTATAGCTATGCATCTATAGGTCCTGGTTGACTGACACATAAATGCTCAGCCGCAAGTACTGAAGATGAGAAATGTGACATTTTGACAGTAAGTTATTTGATGTAGGAGGCAAAGTCTTTAGGAGTCCTGGGACATCCTTCCGAGTGCTTGCCCGGGGCTCGAAGCCATAGGCTGTTGGGCGTTACGTGAGGTTTTTTAGTCGGTAGGAGTCCGGCACGACATCCATGATGGATTTTACATCACGATAAAAAAAAGGAGGCAAAGTTTATGTATGACAGAAAACAAAGATTTATACCACTATGAACGGTTGCAACACAGAAGGTGCTACACTCGCTCTGCAAAAGAAATCGACACTGTGTTTCAGAGTTTTTTGAAATGAATGTTAAACCCCCCCCCCCCCCCCCCTGTGGTGACGCCCAGGCTGCAGTGGTATAGCCGTAGGTCTGTTGGGAGTCCCGGAACATCCTTACGAGGGCTTACCTGGGGCTCCTAACCGTAGGCTGTTGGGCGTAACGTGAGGGTTTTAGTCGGTAGGAGTCCGGCATAGCGTCCATGAAGGATTAGTCTTTTGATAGTTGCCCTCAAGTTTACGGCACAATGATGTGACAACTTTTTAGAAGAAAGCGTTCGTGATCATGGGCATACTGATCTTAATTATATAAGTGAAAACCTTACAATTCTCAAAAATATAATAGCAACGTGGTTGCTTTGAGATTCCGTTTATGATTGTACTCTGACCAGCATATTCCGATATAAATTCAGGTGTAGAGAATATTCCTAGTGGATAATTCGTGAGAACGTCACAGTCAGTCAAATATAAACCATTCCAATAAACATTAAATATTCGAAAAGCTTTCAGCTAGGTTGCTTTAGGGAATAAATTGAATAGCATTTCAATTAGGAACCATTTGCAATCTAATGAAACTGTTATTGTCAACCTAGCACTGAGCTTCGCATGCAAAACAATACATTTACATAATACTCAGCGAAATTGCTACTGAAATTGACGTTCTTACGATTTCGTACTGTCTTTTGTCTTACTATAGCTATGCATCTATAGGTCCTGGTTGACTGACACATAAATGCTCAGCCGCAAGTACTGAAGATGAGAAATGTGACATTTTGACAGTAAGTTATTTGATGTAGGAGGCAAAGTCTTTAGGAGTCCTGGGACATCCTTCCGAGTGCTTGCCCGGGGCTCGAAGCCATAGGCTGTTGGGCGTTACGTGAGGTTTTTTAGTCGGTAGGAGTCCGGCACGACATCCATGATGGATTTTACATCACGATAAAAAAAGGAGGCAAAGTTTATGTATGACAGAAAACAAAGATTTATACCACTATGAACGGTTGCAACACAGAAGGTGCTACACTCGCTCTGCAAAAGAAATCGACACTGTGTTTCAGAGTTTTTTGAAATGAATGTTAAAAACAATGGAGAAAACATTGTTTGAAAACTGATTAAAGGGGCATATTATGTTAGAGAAGTTTGGAGAATTAAATTAGTAGTCATATTTAAACCTTGCTCGATTATTCCTTAAACCACAAAGCTTGCTAGTCATAAATAACAAAATACACAAAATAAAGACACTGAAAATGTTAATAGTGACGTCAATGTGTAGAGGAGAATTACTCTAGCCTTGAGCCAAATAGCTCAAACAACTGATGCTATGTCCCTCTGAAACCCCAGGAGAGTCAACAAGGGAAAAGAACAAATATTTGCTTCTCAAACACGCAGCACTATTTTGGCTTGTTTTCTCGTGGTTACACTATTACTAGTTTGTACTGATCTACGCTAAAACTTGCAAACAGTATGACCGTATAGAATTGAATAGAAGAATCGACTTCAGAGGTTGTTGGATGGATAACATCTCTCCTGGCTCAATGAATTTTGATTCGGATTACAAAATGCTTATAATGCGCCCGGTCACTGCAACCCACTTGCGTTTTCTCTCAAGGTACTTCTTCGCTTTCTCTCTTAAGGATAAAAGCGTTCCTAATCTTAATATAAAACCCAAGGTACAAAAATCTCTAATAAATAGGGCTTTGAGAAGTAGACTGCGATTTAATATTTCAAGAAACTTTTATACTTAGAAAGCGTCATTTTAAACACCTCTCCATGGATACAAAAGATAAGCTTAGAAAAATAATGACGTAACTAAACAATGAGAAACAATGCTTTCTTGTCGACACAAAAGAGGAGTGTTAAAATGCTGCTTATTTTACGGGCTTTGTGTGTATGACCTTGAACTTTGCTTACCTTAAGCAGTTGTTTAGACCAATGCATTATACAAGTTGTTGACTTGCCAAATACTAACAGGATATGCTTTTGCTTATACATACATATAGTCACGTCATTATCCCTGAACGGGTAGGCAGAGGCATATTGCACGCTTATATTTCACACAGGTATTGATTAAACCTATACCTAATACTGATGTGATTATATTATAAATCTTGTTTATATACTTTGTACCAATATTCTGACCCAGTTTCAAATAAGTAGTCCAACTGAACATAATTTCCCCAGACACATAATATCCGATCCAATACGTATGGCTTTTTAATAACCAGATTATGTAAATACCCTCGTTTCCAATTTTTGCTGGTCATGTTAAAATTCATTTAAAAAAATGTAGGCTCATTTATTTTACTATCAGTCTAATAAAACACTTTTTACATTTCATCCCGGGAATATGTTCCCACAGGAAGCGGGATCGGGTACTGAATTTCACGCGGGCGAAGCCGCGATCATCATCTAGTATGTATATAAATATAAATAAATGAAATAAATAAATAAATATTCACGGACATCTCACACAACGCTATCTGATCCCAAAGTAAGCTAGGAATAACCTGCTTGTGTTATGGGTATCAGACCACGGATATTAATACTTATACCCTATTAAATACATAGGTACATATTATAAATAGAGTATATTTATCAATTGTCTGGATCTCACAGCATAAACTTATAGTAGCGTAGTTTGGGCTAGATGGCGGTATGTAAAAAAATATTGTGCCATGTTTCACCCCAAGCACTTCGGGTTGAAATATCGGATGCAACAGGGATATAACGCTAAGATGAGAGTCCTAATCGAGGTATTTATCATTCATGGTCAGTCTGATATCGATGTAAAATCGATAAAACTAAAAGCTAATTCTAGTTCACACAAATGTGTATGATTACGATTATAATACTCATTAATTTACCACCAATTACGAGTTTTAATGGCGTCTATTAATTTAATGAGTTTTTACAAGTACTTATTAAGATTTTAAGGTCCTATTTACTTATGAAAATAAGTACCTACCATATAAATTTTGACTAATAAACCGAGGTTATTAGGTTGCGGGCAGAAATAGGTTTAAGCGATAAAGCCGGTTATCGTACTAATTTAGTTTTAATAAATTTTGTAATGTGTTTTTCTTGGTATACTAATAAAGTAATATGGTAGAAATGATTAAGTGTTTCAAATTTCATACCTAATTTACTTTGCCGATTATAATACAGTATATTTAGGATGGAAACGATGTTATCTTGACTACGATAAAGATAAGATTATTTTTGAAAAGCAATTAGTATGCTAACTGATCATAAACATTAAATATGGAAAAAGAATTGGAATCCTGCTCTAAACCAATTCTTTTTCTATCAATCAATACATATAATAAAATCGTAACAGGTCGCTGTCTGTACATGGAAGATAAATAAGAAAAAATATTATAGGGGGGCTTTATGAACGCAATAGAACCCAAAACAATGATTTTTAGAATTTTTGTCTGTTTGTCTGTATGTCTGTATGTCTGTATATCTGTTTGTCTGTACGGTTGTGCATGCTAATCTCAGTAACCGCTCAACCGATTGCAATGCGGTTTTTTTTATTGTGTTGAGGTTTGCTCCAGTTAACATTTAGCGTTTGTTTTATGTAAATCGGTTTAGAAATAAAAGAGTTATAACACTTTTAAGAATCAGATATTTTGGAAATTTTAATTGTAGGGGTTTCTTTGAATGTGAATGAACCTAAACTGGCGTGTAGGCTTAATCATAAAAGAGCGTGGACTGAATTGTTTTAAAATAGACTTAATCATTAAGCTCTTTTATGATTAAGCAAACAGGGCAGTTTCAGACGCTGCTTGATGACTCTGATGAAGAAATACCTTTCCTTTCATACACCTTATGTGACGTAAACGAAGTTGCGGGCTCATATTTAATATTTACGATAAAGATAACTTTTATATATAAAAATAAAACTTCAAAAGAAAGAAAATTGAAGACAAAATCCACTCACATTACATTCTCAGTCCTCAATAACGAGTATTTCTCAGAAAATGGAACATTATACAAATTTTCCCCCGTCATAACAAGTAAGGGAGAAAAAATACACACATAAATCAATCATGATTCGCCCACTTCGTCCTTGGTTCAAGGGAACCAGCCAGCCAGAAATGTTGATAAGGTTTCGCGCTAAAGTTGGGCTTCATTTTATGTGCCCTATATTCCGCAGCGTAACAATAGCTGGTAGGTTTTGAAAGAGCTTTGTGTAAACCTCTCTACTTAACACTTTTACTTTTTTAAAAAGGTGTTGATGCTGTTGATGTTCAGCGCTGAAGCGCTTGTGTTCTGCAAACCATCACTGCATAAGTATCTTTAGATACGTTTAGTTCTAACATGGATGACTGATATTTGGAACATTATTTGAAAAAAGGAAACTATTGATTTATGCAGTTGCAAGTATTAAGCTCGGTAAATAGAGTGGATACATCCCGAGGATGTAGAAGTGATAAGAGGCGACTAAGGGAACACTTTCGCAAAAAGATTCATTGCGTAGAGAAGGAAAACTCGAAATGAAACGCCAGTAAAATGACAATCTTTTAAGCCAAGTTGTTGCCAAGCCAAGCAATGGGCGGCTTGAAAAAATTCAACTGCGCGTCGCGGTTACCTGCACCTGTCTATTTCAACACGGCAATAGGGTCCCCACCTATTACGTGGGGCATAAAACTATAAGGTGAAATGTGGACGTAAGGCCTCTGTCTACCCTTTCATGGATAAAGGCGTGATTGTATGTATGTATGTAAATAGAGTGAATACGTATATATGTACTTTTGGTTTTTTTCCAAATTACAATAGTTACTAGCCATATAGATTTAGAACTTTTCGCTACGGAGCCAACGTAACCCAATAATCTTACCGACTTTAATACGAAATGTGTCCGTCTATCAAGATATATCGGCGATCAATCAGCGTTACCACAGGGCAGCAGGTTGTGACGACATGACGTATGAGGGTAAGCGAACGTGTGTGGTTCACTACATACATTATTAGCTATTGGTAGCTTTGAAATTTTGTGAGGCCAACAGCTACCAAAATGGTTTTTCTACTTGCATACTTTATTAAGTTTAACTATTTAAGGACCTTTCAGAAAAGATAAAGATGAATTAGTTCACCAGAAATTCGTTGACGAAAGTCCTTACTTGTGAGTAGTTGTGAGGGTCGGATACGTTGGGAGTCACTGGCTGATGGAAACGGCGATTAATCGAACAAATACTTTATTCTGAATTAACCCTGGGAAATGAACCTCGCGTGTCGAGTAGTGCGCAGTAACTGGCTCGACCCAGTCATACATCGCGCTTACATACAAAACTGCTTACTTGCAATCTTTCATACTACAGAGTCCTTAAACTACACCCCCCAATTTTTCACAAGAAGAATTATAAATTTTTCATTACATAAATCAAACACAAAACTAAATTAACAGTTCACATACAAAGTAACATTAGACGTACAATCAGCATTGATTAATTCATGTTAAACCGTTAGCACAACAACACTGTGTCACATTACATTACATTACACTCTTTGTTGCTGAGTTTGTACCGGACGTTAAGTCTCACGAGTAGTTGAAGTTACCTGGCTTTTAAACCATTTCAAGCAGCCCATAATGCCATTTTTATACTACTAAGGTGACAGACAAGCATACGGCCTACCAGTTGTGCTGTTAGTCACCGTTGCCTATGCACGTTTGCAACACATAGAGGCGCTAGACTCGCGCTGCCGACCCTGTAAAAACCTTCTAAGACCTCTTTTGCAGAACCCCATACTGTTGGCGTTTGGGAAAACCGAGGCAGGAGATTATACATAATACATAAGATCACGCCTATTATCCCCGAAGGCGTAGGCAGAGGATATGCCCACATTTCGCCTTTTAGATTTTTGTCCCACGTTATAGATGGTGAGCCGTGTTGCCGTGTTGATATGGACAGGCGCAGGTTGTGACTGTCTGCTGTTGAAAAATTTTCAAGCAGCTCATAAAGGCCTTTAATTTGGCTTAACGACTGCCATTTTACTGGCAACCGGGACCAACAGCTTAACATGCCTTCCTAAGCACGGAAACGCTCGAAAATAAATATCACAAAGTGGTCGAAGTGAGAAGATCAATGTTTCCAATTTACTCTGCTACCATGTTACTAGGTAGTCGTAACTATCTAACTAACTAAATGGAACAAACCATAACTCAACTCATCTCAGGACTGAACATGGCATAAAGGAACGGAAGCCATATGTGGTGGAGATGAAGATGACTGTGGCATCAAGAGGTACCCTCACAGAAATATTATTGCCATATTTAAAGGTCCCCTGCGGCGACGGGATCCCGTGTTGCGACGCGTTAGAGTACAAAATGTCGCCACCGCAATTGTAAATTGTAACAATTTGGAATGTGTGTATGTTGTTGGCGATTTTTAATGCTCACCCGAGTGAATTATTTAGCAATGAAATGTTAAACTTTTGTGTAGATCAAAAATGGCAGTGTGCCGATTACAATATTCTAGGGCTAAATTCTGATACCTACACGTTTGTATGTGAGACTTGGGGTAGTAGACGTTGGCTTGATCATTGCCTTGTTACTGAGGCAGCGTGGAAGTCAATTGTAAGGGCTGAAGTTATTTACGGTACTTATTGGTCTGACCATTTTCCGCTGTGCGTGCATGTTCATATGGGGACGGTTAGGAGGACGGATACACCGAATGGGCGAGAGTGTAAAAGGTATGATAGGGCGGTATGGGGTGAGAGAAATTCAGGTCAGATAGATTGCTACCACCGGCTGTGCATGGAAAAGCTGCGAGGCATTGACTTTCCCTCTGAACTGGGTGCCTGTTGTGATGACTTCTGCACAAACGAACAACACAGAGTCATTATCGATTGTTTGTACAGAGAGGTCGTCAGTTCACTTAGGGAGGCAGCTGAAGGGAGCTCCAGGTCCGGGGAGAGTGGGAAAAGACGGCGTACGGTGATTGGGTGGAATAGGCATGTCAGGAGCGCTCATGGGGTTGCTAGGACTGCGTTTTTGAACTGGGTGTGGCATGGTAAACCCCGGACTGGTCAACTTTTCGTGGTAATGAATGAAACTAGAAAACTATTTAAACAGAAGTTAAGATTTTGTCAGAACCACGAGGAGCAGATCCGAATGGATATTTTGGCCTCGCAACGGGAGAGTGGGAATTTTAGACAGTTCTGGAAGTCAACCAAGAGGTTGAGTCCTGGACAGGTGGCTCCCGTGAGCGTTAATGGTGTAACCGAACCGAAGAACATAGCTGACTTGTTTAGAAAACACTTCCAGGTATCCTCAAAGCTGCCGCCGGAGAGGCGGGCAGGAGGGCAGGGAGATTCAATGACGGTGCCCATTACTATCACAGCTAAGGAAGTGCAACTCTTAATAAGGTCTATGACAAAAGGGAAGTCACCAGGTTGGGATGGGCTCAGTATAGAGCACTTCCAGCATGCGGGTCCTCATCTTCCGAGGATTTTGTCAATGTTATACAACTGTTGTGTGAGGCACTCATACCTGCCAGATGAGATGACGAAGACAATAGTTGTACCCATTGTCAAAAATAAAACGGGCGACATCTCTAGTCTTGAAAATTACAGGCCCATTTCCCTGGCGACCATTACGGCCAAGGTGCTTGACGGTGTGATTGAGCGACGCATAGTAAAACAGATTAAATTGCATGATGCACAATTTGGCTTCAGAGCAGGTCTGTCCACAGAATCAGCTATACTAGCGCTCAAGCATACCGTTAGGTACTACACGGATAGGAGTACACCAGTGTATGCTGCTTTTCTTGACCTCTCCAGGGCATTTGACCTGGTTGATTATAATATTCTGTGGGCTAAAATGCGCAAGCAAGGCTTACCAGAGGAGTTGGTAAGACTTCTGGAATATTGGTATGACAACCAAATTAACCAGGTCCGGTGGGAGGGAGCGTTATCCATTGGATACGGGTTGGAGTGTGGGGTGAGGCAGGGGGGGCTAACATCTCCGTCGCTCTTCAACCTATACATTGATCAGCTGATCGGGGAGCTCAGTAGCACCGGGATTGGATGCTCTATAGACTCAAATATCATAAACAGTATTAGTTATGCTGATGATATGGTGTTGCTGAGCCCCTCGCTTAGTGCACTTCGTCGTTTACTTGCGATGTGTGAAGGGTATGCTAAGGCCAATGGGTTGGTATACAATGAAAAAAAGTGTGAGCTTGTAGTGTTTAGGGCTGGGTGTAAAAAGCTAGACACGGTACCGCCGGCATATATTAACGGGGTAGCATTGAAAAGAGTGTCACAGTTTAAATATTTGGGTCATATCGTTACTGAAAATTTGAGTGATGACAATGATATGGAGAGGGAGCGGAGGGCGTTGTCGGTCAGATGTAATATGCTGGCCCGCAGGTTTGCTCGGTGTTCGCAAGACGTAAAGATGACGCTATTCAAAGCCTTCTGTCAGACCATGTACACTTGCAGCCTGTGGGTCAGACATACGCAGAAGGCCTACAACGCTCTTCGCGTACAGTACAACAATGCTTTCAGGGTGCTGTTGGGACATCCTAGGTTTTGTAGCGCGTCAGGTATGTTTGCTGAAGCGAACATAGACAATTTTCAGACGATATTAAGAAAGCGTGTTACATCACTGATACAACGGTTGAGAGGATGCCCCAACAGTATCATGAAGGTGATTGTTGATCGTCCTGATTGTCCCTTTTCATGGTATTGGGTGCGGTTACATACATACCGATCAGGAGCACCTTTACATACAAGCTTTATGAATTAAACTGTGATGATGACATTATTTATATTCACTTTATTGTTATAATTCGTATATATTGGTCTGATTATTATAGCTCATTATTATCAAAATTACATCAAAGATATTTAATATTATTTTATATATTTATTTTGTAATTCATTGAATCCAATTTAATAATTCATTTAATACAATTTATTTACTTCTTAATGTTAAAATTTTATGATATAATTATTTATTTTTGTATTCTTTATTATTATTTCTTTTGTTAATTATATAATTATGTTGCCTAATATAAAAATAATGTATGAATTAGAATTCAATTGGAACTAAATCAACATATATTCTACTAACATAGTCCGTAAGCTTTTTGTATAAGTACTAACTCTATTATGGATAATATGAAAAATCCGAAATAAAGTTTATTATTATTATTATTTCCTTTATTTACAATTTTAAAACATATTAATTTAAATTTTTAAATACATTATATAAAAAAAAATATATTTAAAAATATAAAAAAATAGTGTCCCACCGGCATCGGGTACAGGGACCAAGCTACCGGTGGTTAGGGCTGCAGAGACAGGAACCTCCTCACAATACGTGCCGTGTCTAAGAGAACTGCCTTTTGCATCTGGCCCTTGACCCAACTACCTAACCCGAGCCTCTTAAGGTGTTGATCGAGGCTCTTGGCAATCAGACCATGTGCTGATATGACTATCGGAACAATAACCGCTGAATCCACATCCCACATGTCGACAATCTCGTGAGCCAAATCCAAATATTTTATTTGTTTTTCTTTTTCTGCTTTCACGAGATTTTCGTCATGTGGGACGGTAATATCAACGATTATTGCGAGGCGCTCTGATCGATCTATTACCACTATATCAGGCTTATTGGCTACAATAGTCCTGTCAGTGATAATAGACCGATCCCAATACAATGTGACATGACCATTTTCGAAAACTGGGTCGGGCACATACCTGTAATACGGTACCTCTGCATCCACAAGTTTATATTTTAGGGCAAGTTGCTGATGGACAATCCTGGCCACTTGGTTGTGTCTATGCAAATACTCACCGTTGGCAAGACGAGGACAACCAGAAATTATATGTCTGAGAGATTCACCCGGTCGGTGGCATGCCCGACATATGTCAACCGTACCATCTCTCAAAATATATTTCCGATAGTTATTCGTCATAACAACTTCGTCAGTAATTGCACAGACAAAACCTTCGGTTTCTCCAAAAAGATCACCAAAACGTAGCCAGGATACTGATGCTAGTAAATCTACATCGGACCCATGTAAGGCCCGATAAAATCGTCCATGCAGCTCTTTGCCCTGCCATATCTCCTTGCGATCATTAGTAGTTAGTATTGCTGGTTAACATTTAACATATAAGGGAAACTGGGGACACTTGATCCCCCCTTTTGTTTTTTATCCCTAATTTCTATATTGAGTATCCGTATTTATTATTATTATTATTATTAATACTTCCCGAGGGTGTCGTAAGAGGCGACTAAGGGAACACTTTCGCAAGTATTGCGTAGAGAAGGAAAACTCGAAATGAAACCCGGTATTCCGTACATTGACAATTGTTAAGCCAAGTTGAAGGTCTTATGGGCGACTTGAAAAATTACAACTATGGGTCGCGGTGACCTGCCACTCTCCGTTTCAACACGGCAATAGGCTCACCACCTATTACGTGGGACATAAAACTATAAGGTGAAATGTGGGCGTATACTATGTCTCTATCTACCCCTTCGGGGGTCAAAGCGTGACTATATGTATATATGTATGTATTTAAAGAATAATCTTCGCAGAATCCCCTCACCATACAAACATCTGAAAGGTAGGTACGAGTATGCTATTACAGGAGTGTAATCCAATGATAGAGGACCACCTTTATAATCTCATAGGTTTATCCCTCTTAACTCGGGAGTATTATATGAGTGTCATGTTAACCATTGTTTCTCAAGAGAGTTAGGGGATTATCCCACTCCTGTTGTATTAAAATACCTGTTATTATTGGTGACATGTTAAAGGTGGGAAATAGCAGGTGGAATAATGTTCATTGTATTGTTTTTAGAAAGAAAGAGATGGTGAAAGGGTGAGGCGTATTGTTGTGTAAATAAAATAAATATAGAATTAACTGAGTATTTATTGTCGCGTAAACACATTATCAACTGAATGGCCCCTTGTGACGTACCTACGGTTGACCTATGGCCAACAGAAAGTGTCTCTGCAGCTCTCCCTGAACAATATGCTGTATCGTGTTACCGGATCGCGCGTGTAGAACAAAAAGTAAATCACACACATAATTCAAGACGCGGAGAATGAAAGGCCAAGACGTTGGAGTGTCTCTTCCCCCTCATAGTGGTGGGATAGTACCTCACTCTGAAATAGCGGGATAGCACCCGAACCAACCCCCTAGACGCGGGATAACACCCGAACCCCTTAAGGTGTGGTTCCACTTAGGCGGAGGGGAGAGGAGCTGTGCCGCGATTCACCAATCACGGTGCGGAGCGGAGACAAGGCGTGCCGCGATTCACCAATCACATGGCTTAAAATTCACAGCTCCTCTCCGCTGCGCCTAAGTGGAACCGCACCTAGGCGAGGTTGAGGTTGAAACGAAATTCTGCCGAGAGCCCTGGGACATCCTTCCGAGCCGTAGACAGTAGTCAAGAATCGTGTGGTTTTAGTCAGTAGGAGTTCGTCATAGCACGTATGTAGGATTTCAACAGGAACAAAAAGAGGGGTACGAGGCCATTAAAAAATCATCCTGGAACCTTGTTTATTTTCTGAGATAACAGTGAAGATAAGGTTGCATAAAATAATTCAGTCAAACTGTTATAAGTAATGTTATATTGTGCTCTTTACGTAAGTAAGATTTCACAACAACTCGAACAAGAAGCCGTGAGACGGTCTCACCCAACTGCCCCTCTAACGTTTATTGTGAAAGTGAAAGTTCAATCTGATTGACGTTGTCATTTTTGTTTTATTTCAAATTTTGAACAGGTGACCTATAGACGTAATTTAATGCATCAGAGTCACAATCTATTTTATGGCTATTTCTACTTTTTACGATTCTCATCGTCACCTTCATGGTAAATTTTAAATACTGATGATTTTAACAATTTTTTTAAACAAACACAAAGCGTTTGGTAAGTTAAGTAACATATAAGGGAAACTGGGGACACTTGATCCCCCCTTTTGTTTTTTATCCCTAATTTCTATATTGAGTATCCGTTTAAAAAACTGTTGGTACTAAAATACGTGGAATTTATTTGCTAATAATTGCTGTAAGAGCCAAAGATATAAATATCTAAATTTGGTAGTTATTTGACAAAAATCAATAATGAGGAATCGTACCATGTGTCCCCTATACACGTAAGACTTGATCCCCCCGGTCTGGATGCCCTGATCCTGGGGGATTAACAGGGGGATCCTACAGAGATGTGGCCAGCCCACTGTCATTTCAAGACGCATGCTTCTGCGAGCTATGTCGACCACTCTGATTCTCTTACGGAGAACATCGTTCCAGATTTTATCCCTCAGAGGCATCCATAGCATAGCTCGTTCCATTGCTCGCTGTGCAACTTTAAGGGCATTGGACTAGCTTTGTTTTCGTTCTCTGGCACCATTTTTCGGGCACCTTCTGTGGTTTTGCAGGCTCTTGGGATATTGTTCTGCAATGAATTGAAAAAAAAATAGGTAGGGGACACTTGAGTCAGGTGGATCAAATCTCCCATAATAAAGTGTACCAAGTATACCCTGAACTATTTGAGGTTATAAACAAAAATATTTTCAAATGTCTATAATATTACCACTTTATTACGTAAAGAATGGCTAATAATATAGATAATGGCTCGTATTAAATGCATACACACTTAAAAGACCTATTTTTAATAAATGTTTAGTCAAAATAAAAACTCACCAAAATTTTCTTTCTGCCGCAACAATTACTTACTCGGCCGCCGTTTGCCAAAGTGTCAAATGTGATAGATGTACCATCTTTAGAAAGTTATCGGGTACCACATACAACCGATATTGCCGCTATAAAACTAAATGCGGCTTATACAAGTTCTGTAAATCTCGTGTACCTAGTCTCCCGTAAGGATCAAGTATCCCCAGTTTCCCCTATAAGTCAACAAGTTAAATTTTGAGTCAGATTTGGAAGAATAAGGTTTTGAATTATTTGATCCCACGTAGGTGACGCGACGATCCACGAAGGTGACGCAGTAGCTTTACAGACATTATTAATCATTATTTAAGTACAAATTATAAGTTAGTTCTGCCGAATAGTTATATGGTAACAGCTACTTAACTAAAAACAATTACCAGATCCTATACCTACACATGCTTTTGACGTAAAAGTTATTCTGGAACCATTATATTATAAAAATAACACAGTACATCTCTTTGGCACAAAGTGGCAAATTATCAGTTGTCTAGATCCCATAGCATAAGCTTATATTGTCTTAATTTGGGCTAGATGATGTTGTGTGAGAATGTCCGAACCTCGCTACTTATAATGGAAGCACTCTGCGGCTGGACGATCGGCTCACCGAACTCGAGGTAGAACTGGGTCACATAAACTGGCACATACTGGTGTTGTGCGAAGTCCGAAAAAAGGGGGAGGACACGCTAACCCTTGGGTCGGGTGACCTATTCTACTTTCGGGAAGGTGATGGAAGACATTCTTCCGAGGGCGGTGTCGGCTTTACGGTGAAAAAGGAACTCGTAAGCAGCATTGTGGAGATCAGGAGTGTTTCGCCTCGGGTAGCATACGTAATACTGAGGTTACGTCCGCACAGGCAGGCGGCTTGCTTGGCGCCTAGCGCCTAGCGAGTCACCTAGCGAGTAGCTTAGTAAAACGAACATACTTGAATGTTCGCGACCGGCCGCACTGCGCGCTTGGCGCCTAGTGAGTAGCTTAGCGTGTATCCAAGTAAACAAACATGTTGGTTTTTTGTCGCCAGGTGCGAGGCATTTTTAACCGACTTAATAAAAGGAGGAGGTTCTCAATTCGTCTGTATGTTTTTTTTTATGTATGTTTACCGATATTTCCGTCAATTATAGAAGGATTTAATTTTTTTTTCTTTTGGTGAATAGGGTTTACTTCTGAGGTGGTCCCATTTTCACCAGGTCAGGATCTGATGATGGGATCCAGGAGAAATCGAGGGCAAACTCCGAAAATTGTAGAGACAACTAGTGCATTTGTCAACTTTTTAAATAAGTGCATTAATGTACTACAATTCAATGAAGGTCTGTAGTCGATCTGATGATGGAACCGAAAGACCGTCGATGGAATTTCTTAACGATTTACAGCAGTTACCTTGTCTTTGGGCTTATTTGATTTGTATTAATGAGAACTTTTCACCTAGACAGATATTTTTTGGCCCACCCGTCACTTAAAATATTGAAAAAAAATGTAAGTGACGGGACAGATTTTACTCAATATAATATTGAAGTTGGTGCCATTAATAAAACCTACCTAAACCTATGGGTTGACTTGGCGCCGACTTAAATATGATGTTCAATAAAATCTGATAAATCAAAATACATATAACTTTGTGATAAGTAAATATTTTTCAGGATTTGTTCGAAGTCGGTTTAATTTTTTATAATTTTTTTTTGAAGAAAAGAATGGACTAAATATTAATCGTATCATAAATCGAAATAATATTATCTAGAGTTTCACTTAATTACCTCAATGTAACGACTAGTCGTTCTTCGGCTGAAAAGTATGTTTTTTTAAATTACGCAATTGCTTATACAAACCAGTAAACTCCCCATGACTTGACCGTGACTTATTTATGTCATGAACCCAATATGAAGTGCTCGTGACCCCGCGGATTTTACTACTACAGTGTTCTGTAAACAATCACTGTAGTAAGCAACATTTACTGAAAGTGACATCTCGTCAACGTGCCGATAAGCAAATGACCAAGGCACCTAGCGACCCCCCACGCAAAACACCTTTCAGTGCGGCCACCGTGTATCCTAGCAAGTAGCCAGGATGCAAGCCACCAGGCTCTAGGCGCCAAGCAAGCCGCCTGCCTGTGCGGACGTAACCTGAGAGTTACCAACAGGACTCCCTGAACAGGTGTACATATGCCCCAACTTCGAGAAGCACTGACGAGGCAGTTGAGACCGTGTACGAGGACGTGGTCAAAGCATTACACGGTACTGCCAAGACTCACTACAATGTTATGATAGGGGACTTCACTGTCAAAGTACAAGAACGCGGTGAAACGAAAATCGGACTTTTTGGTGTTGGGCGTAGAAATGACCGGGGGCCGCGGGGCAGTATGCTTATCAACTTTCTTGAGGCTCAGGGGCTCTTCTTGATGAACTCATTCTTTAAGAAGAAACCCCATAGAAGGTGGACTTGGCGAAGTCCCAACAAGGTCACAAGGAACCAGATAAAATTCATCATGTTGGACAGGAGGTGTATATTTGGAGAAGATGTCTCTGTGATCAACAGGTTTAATACCGGAAATGATCACCGACTCGTCAGAGCGTCTCTGAATTTAGAAGTCCGCGTCGAAAGGGCCCGGATGATGAAGCCTACTCTCCGACCTACTGCGCTCCAAATAGCTTTGTGTGCCGAGAAGTTTCAATTGGAGCTTCAAAATCGTTTCGATCTGCTGGAAACCACTGGCAACGATCACGATAAGGCCGACACTGTAGTCAGGACGCTGCAACAAGTGTCCCGAAGGTTTCAGTCTGCTTTCGGCTTTCGCCCGAGACCCTCGAGCTCATGAGAATCAGACGGGAACCGCCATCTACATTTCATTGAAGTGCGAAAATTAGGATGCATGCGGTGTTCGCACTGAGTTCTCGGCTGAACTGAGTCTAAATGAGCGATGTTGAATAGTGTTGCCGAGAATCCAGTTTGCGAACCTCAATAAAAAAATAATAATCTATGCATACTTACTTTTGCTTACTTTTGGTCTTCGTCAGACCAGAGAGATTTAAACATCAAAATCCGAAAGCTGCTATGACGCGACCTCAGACGTTATAACACCAACATCGTAGAGGCAGCGATCACACATAATTGGGGTACTAAAGTCTTTGCCCAACAGCTCGGAAGACCTCGTCTGACAAAATTGAAGACAGCGGGTGGCAAAACCGAGACTTCGAGATTCTCGAAGAAGTTAGGAGCTTCTACAAAGAACTATATGCATCACGGAAAAAAAGACCGACGGCACCTAGCGACCGTGACCACAGAGCCCCACTAATGCGCCACTATACCGAAGACATTCTGGATATTGACCAGGGCGAGGTCATGGCTGCTCTCGAAAAACTAAAAACCAATAAATCCCTGGAGAGGACGGAATAACGACTGAGCTTCTTAAAGCTGGCGGGACTCTAGTTCTCAAAGAGCGGACGAGTCTCTTTAATTCCGTCCTCCAACAGGGACAAACACCTAAAGCGTGGAGCGGGAGTGCGGTGGCTCTGTTTTTCAAAAAAGGTGACAAGACCTTACTGAAGAATTATATACCCATCTCACTCCTTAGCCATGTTTACAAGTTGTTCTCGAGAGTAGTCACAAACCGCCTTGCCGGAAAACTCGACGAGTACTAGGTACCTAAATGTATTTAAGTTGATATAAGTATAAGGTAGTAGGTGCCTTGATTAAGTTTTAGGTGGCATGACTCTTTCCCAGGATTTCGTCTGAGACTTGGACGCGAAGGTCATTGTGTCTTTGTTCAAAAGTTCTTAGCATGCCGCACGCCTCAAGAAGCGGAAAAGCATCCGAACTAACCCAAAAGACGCAAGATAACACCCGAACCCGTAGACGAGGCCACAGTGATAGCCTAAGCCTGTCGGGTACCCTGATACATCATTCTAAGGAGTTGCCCGGGGCGCCTAATACTAGACGGGTAAGTAGCTACCATGTGGGTTTTAGACGGTTTGGATCTGGCATAACGTCCGGTGGGATTTCTACTCCTATAAAAGGGCTTCACACGGAATGTTATAGGTATTGCTCTGTCCTTTGCCATGATTGTAGTTACCTACTTATTTGTTCTACTATTATTCCGCTACATATCTACTACAATACAAATCTAAAAGAGTACCACTCTTACTGAAACTAGTCAGAGATCACCTTCGTGGCATAAACTCACCTTCGTGGGTAAAAGGCCACGAAGTATGTGACACGAAGGTAACGAAAACATAGCTTTTTTTAAAATTCCGACAAAGTTTAGCCGTTACGTTTTAAATCAAATACTACATAAATATCTCAATTAATTTGCGGTTTCGATGAATAATTTCTGACTCCAATAGCTATTATACAATGTACAAAAAGTCACCCACGAAAAGTACTCGAATTAAGCGTCAAATGTAGAAACTTACTGATATTTTTTTTTCTTAAGGAGCCAGGAGTTGCACGTTGCACTCTCGCGATGCCCGAGCTCGAATAACGTTCAGTTAAGTTGAGTTTTGTTATTGGGGCGGTCGTTTTGGTCAACAGTAAACCGTTTACTACGCAAATTTAGAGTACCTAGATTCGTGTGACCGATGTATATTGTGTTTTAAGTTCTAAATAATAGTTAGAAGATTTTTTTTTGAAATACTGTGTGTGTAGTGTATGTTATTACGGTGAATTTAGTGTATGTAACTTCAAAATCTATGGAAATTTGGTGAAGCAGTAACCAAATGTTTAACTGAATCGGGAAGTGTGACACGAGTAGAATGCGAAAAATGACCCCGATTTTGACCTTTCGTGTTAATTTTTGGTATGAATATTTACTTCTATTGCAACAAATTTATTGTATTTAATAGCTTAATAGCTGTTTTATCCTCTATTTTAAAACATTTCTTTCTAACTCATACGGTTTAGAAAATATAAGCGTGTGACCATCAAATTTAAGCAACCAGGAGAAATAGCCTTATAGAGAGGGGCTAAAATGGATGTTTAATCTCACGAATAAAATTAAAATGACATAACCGTTAATAAGAACACTATTTTCAAACTCATTAATCATTTCAGGCGGCGCAATTACTGGATCGGAATTTATATGAACACAAATAAAACCCTTTTAGCACTTCATGAATAAATTATGTAACTCTTTTCGACGGATTTAGTTGCTCCGTATTTTCAGAATGAAAGTGACATATTTAATAGAATAGGTAATTCATCTATACTATTATCACAGTTTAAAGGGAACTAATTTTAGCTGTGCTATTATATAAAGAGAGAAACTGACTGACTGACTCATCAACGTAAAGATGAAACCCCTGAACCTAATATAGAATGATGAAATTTGGACAGTAGGTATCTTTTATTAACGAGGTAAATAATCAGAAAGGATTTTTGGATATTTCACCATTAAGATGGTAAAATAAGGTATAATATTTTATATTTTACTAATAAAACTCACTGAAGTGTTAGGTACATATTTTAGTAGTTTGGAAATTTTCTACAAGTTGGCATCCAATAAAATATTCTTTTAATTAGTTTAATATGCGCTTGGTGGTACTATGTAAGAATGTCACAAAAACATAATTTGAGGTTCGTCTTAGAGGATAAGTGACAGTCTGAAATGAATATGTAATCTCGTGATACGCAGTCACACTGTACGACCTCTAGACAATGGTGGCAGTCAAATTGAACTATTTAAGTAGCGTACTTTAGGTAGGACTAAGTAGGTACGTACCATATCGTGCTTCCTCCCCCTCGGGTGCCTGCGCCGTGAGGGTGGCCAGCTCCTTCTCCAGGTCGACCTGGTGCTCTCCAGAGTCCCATGACAGCAGCCCTGCAACAACACCACACATTGGTTAAACTCAACATAGTTGAAAAAACAAACGAAGGGAGTCTTCCTGGTAAACAACCTCACGAGAGGTAATGATTCCTATTGTATACGGTCATAATTTTCTTATGCTTTTGCTAACATGATTTTATTACAATTGATTCTTTCATTATTAAATGACTAGCTGACCAGCGCAACTTCGTTTGCGTCACATTAAGAGAGTTAATCACCCGTTCCCGTCGCATTTACTCTGAGTGACCAAAAAAAGCGCATATAAAAGCGCGCTGAAACGGGATAAAAAGTATCCTATGTCCGTCTCCTGGTTCTAAGCTATCTCCCCACCAATTTTCAGCCAAATCCGTACAGCCTTTCTTGAGTTATAAATAGTGTAACTAACACGACTTTCTTTTATATATATAGATTCTGATAATGTTATAACAAAACAATATAATGAAATAAGACACCCCCAATGCTAAGAGTTACAAGTTAAAGAATTCATAAATAAGTGAAAAGTTTTACCTACATACTTAATGAAATTAATGATATAGTTTATATCCAAGGTTCTAATATACCATGATCTATATCCTAGAAATATATTGGACGGGGATTTTGGCGCCACGGGCAAAGATTGTTATAAAAATTCCCCAATAAAAAACTTGACTCAAAGTCGAGTTCTTTCAATATTAATAAAAGTAAATTATGGAAGAACTACATTCTCTTTGCTTTTCGTTGTTATTTTTAAAAATTAATTATTCAAAGAATTCTGTTGTTTCTCAAATGCGACGTACTTTTTCCAATGTTTTATTCATGCTACGAGATAAGACAAGTTTTGAGTTAAAATTGTCAAAGTTCAGTACACTGGTTTTGGTTTTTGAGTTGAATATTATAAAAGAAATAGAGTTTATAATGAGATAACGAACAAGGTCTCTGCGATGAGAAAAGAAACTAGAAATAAAACCCCATACCATCATCTGGTCCAACCTCTCCAATGAATAGGAGAGGATTACGTCCGAAGGTTACTATTTATACCAACTCTCTATATTATGACGTTATGTCACATTAACATCATTTTGGGTTTTAAATTTAGGGTTAAAGTCAGGCCTCATAAGGGTAAAAGCAAAGTATGAAAAAGAGATCTCTTTTTCATACTTTGCCGACTCTCACCCGACTGCCCCTCTCTAACACGTTTATTGTGAAAGTGAAAGTTCAATCCGATTGACGTTGTCATTTTAAACTTTGAACAGATGATCCACGTGACCTAGTGACGTAGTTTAATGCGACAGAGTCACAGCTACAGACAAAGTCTCGCCATAAGCCCCTCTGTACTCTATTTTATAGAGAGGGACTAAAAGAAAAAATTTATAGGGCGATAACGTACAAGGTCTTTGCGATGAGAAGAAAAACGTGAAAACAAAATCTACCAACCCGTCTGGCCAGCGTGGTACCAAAAGAAGTGGTCTATGTCGTGTCCGACAGTTACTATTTCTTCCGACTCTCTATATTGACGTTAAGTCACTTTAACATCATTTTGTGTTGTAAATTTAGGGTTAAAGAGACCACACTAAAGCAAAGTAAGATAAAAGAGATCTCTCTTTCTTTCTCTCTCTCGCTCTAATGGAGATATTGATGAAAATATCAATAAATTTCCAATGAATGCGTCAGTAATTATTTAATTAACTATACCTTAATTCATACAGGTATTTTAATTCCATCCACTTTATATACAACTTATTAAACAGTAGATATAATGTTAGACCAATAAATAGCCTTTGTGAGTCTACAACCTGTTTTAATTAAAACTCTCTTTCATCATGGATCTCCGTGTTGTATGCATGTTCGTAATTATGATACGTTAATGGACATAGCCATCGTGTATAATAATTTTAATTAACTGTACTGTGTTTAACATAATATATCAGTCTTTTTGATTCCCTGTAATTATTTATTTTTATTCAAATAACAAACATGGTGTTGTTATCCCGTAGGCAGCTGTAATTTCTCACAGGAAGACAAATGTTTTTATGATGCATAGATGTTTCTTTAGGAGTTTGAGTTATGTTCTTAGAAATATGGGAATATGTTTATACGTTTCTAGATCCCATAGCATAAGTTTCAGTTAGCTTAGTTTGGGCTAAATATCGCTGTGTAAAGATATCCCCTTTCTTTACTATTTTTATTTAAAAATGCATCAAAATACCCACCATACCCCCACTGGCAACGGGTACAGGTACCAAGCTATCGGTCGCAGAACTTCAGCACCAGGAGTCTCTCCACAATACGTGCTGTGTTAAGAAGAACCGCTTTCTGCATCAAGCCCTTGACCAACCGCCCACCGCCAGCCTCCTCTTTGTTGTCTATTATTCCATGAACACATATTACTATCAGTACCATAATACTCGTAGCCGAGTCAAATTTAGTTTCACCCTGGTAACGGAATTTACATTTACACATTGAACATGTCACTTGTTCCAAGCCCGAAATTCCTAAGCCCTCGCAACTTCAGTAGGCACTCCAACTTTCTTAAGCTCTACATCACAAGCGTGCCGTGACATAATGTACGTAACTGTCAAGCTCTTATCAAAGTTCGCAACTTCTCTATGTATTATTCAGTGGTGATATAAACGGTTTTATGGCTCTAGGGAGTGTTTATAGGTAGGCATTGTGTTATTAGTAGGCTATGGTGGTAATGGTATGGCATTTGCGTTTGAATAGTGCGTATTGGACACGAGACAAGTCAAATCGTTATTTAATACTAGCTGATGCGCGCTTCCCGTGGGAACGTTTTCCCGAGATAAAAGTAGCCTATGTGTTATTCCAGACTATACTCTATCCCTGTACCACATTTCAGCCCGATCCATTCTGCCGTTAAAGCGTGATTGAGTTATAAACATCCAAACATCCAAACATCTTCACAAACTTTCACATTTATAATATTAGTAGGATAGTAGGATGCAAGAGATTCAAGTTTGAGCGGGAATCGAATCTGATTTTTATTACAATCTTGGGAGATATTTTTCCGTAAAATGATAGTATTTTTGGTCATATCTTTTAGTATATATAATCTTTAAGTAAGACAGAAAAGACAAAGGCAGTCAAACCAATCTACCACATACCAAAAAAAATCGTTCGTAATAATATTTCTTTATTTCAATTGGTCGAGCAATTTCGGAGGAGTACGACCTCAAACACGTCAATATGATTGTTTTTATATTTTAGGCAATATCAGGCAGCTGTGAATTACTGATACACACAACTCAAATTGCTGAACGGATATCAGGATTAACTAAGAAACGATTTCCGAAAACTTCATCATTTAACAGTAGAGAAAAGATTTATATGCAAACATTTTATCTCAAAAATGTTTCTCTAAAATAAACTTAGGTATCACCGAGGACTTAACACCGCAATATAAATCGTAGCCCAACCCCAAATACCTGTAGTTAAGTATATAAACGCGATGTTCTCGCAACTTGAACTAGGTTAATTGCAACCAGCCAACTGAACAGTGCCATCCCCTTTATTAATTTAGCTGTTGCAGGTCGCACTGGATATCGTGTTTCAGGAATTGGGATTAAGCTTTGGTGATACGTTTACTGAATATGGTGGTGACTGTATGTTAGAAAAGGCAGGACTGCTCGCGCAGAATGCAAAATTTACTATAGAAAGTAATACCAATTTAGCGGAACCAGAGATGAGCAAAGATACAAAATGTGTTAATACCTTTAATAAGCCCAGAAAATGTAATGAATTATTGCACAATTTGTGCGAGTTTACGGCAAGTGGTTCCCTCACGTAAAAAAAAGACTGCATAAGATATAGACAAAAAAGATTATAAGCTCACTCTGATCATAAAATCTAAGCACATTTTCAGTAGTTTTGAATATAATAACGTAAATTTTATCATGTAGTGTTCACTAGTGTTCAGAGCACCCAAAACGTACCGACACGCGACAGCGTTGACATTTCATATATAAACAAAATGATCACGTGACCAGATATGTAAACATGGTAGAAATGCTGTTATTAAATGCATTTTGTTAGTAAGTTCATTTAAGTATTAATATGCAACGATACAACAATGTAGAAATTACAACGAATGGATTTTCTTAACACGCTAAATAATTATGTTAAGAAAATATAGTCCTTCGTGAGCATGACCCTGCAAGTGAGATGGTTTTTTATTATTGTGAGATATTTTTAATCTTAGCCAGATTCATTTACAGATTATAATATAACTAGCTGTTGGCCGCGACTTCGTACGCGTGAATTTGATTGCACTCTGCTAACCCCTAGGATATGTAGCGTGATAATATATAGACTATTTGAAGACTGTACCCCTAGTTAATATTTGTGCAAAATTTGAATCAAATCTATTAAGTAGGTACGTTCCGAGATCCTTCCGGGCAAAGCAAAGCAAAAAAGAATTAAAAAAAAATAAAAGTAAAATTTTTAAATAAAAAAATAAAAAACATAAAAAATAATATATTTTTAAGTTTTTTCTAATTTTTATATTTTCAAATTTTTGTCTGTTAGACAAACAGACAAACATTTTCTAACTATATTATCGGCTTCGGTATCCTATGTTGAAAACCCAGTTATTTTTTTTTTAAATATTTCCAATGTATAGTTTTGAGTTTTCTTTCGTTTTATTATATGTATAGATTATCTTTCTTTTGTGTGCAGAACAAATACACACACACACGTATTACATCTGCTTCACAGAAATTCTGACATAAACTAATATTACCTAATTTTCAGTTTGTACCTACTAAAGCTAGACCGCCAGGTTATCCAATATCTGCTTAACGTATTAGTCCGCTTCTAATTAATCCGTAGTCAGGCAGTTTTAATTAATCTGGATACACTGTAGCATATAATGAAATATGCCGCGTTATGCCCTTTGGAACGAAAGCCTCGTAATCCGATTTCGGTAATAGATTATGACCTCGGTGGCATAGATTGACGTATTTTGTGACATCCGTGTCACGTGACCGGATACCTGACGTACTATTTATCTATACTTATATTAAAACTGTTGAGGGTCGAGAGTCTGTACATGGAAGATATTTTGAAAATTTTAATTGGAGGGTCTTCTCTAATCGATACAGAAGCCGAAAATGTAATTTAAATTTTTCATGTCTGTCTGTCTGTCTGTATCCCGAATAAGTATCACGCCGAAACTACTGAACCGAATTGAATGATACTTGGTACATTCCGAGCTTATAGTCCGAGGAAGGTTCTAGGATACTTTTGATCCCGATATTTTGCGCGGTTCTTTCTGGAGAGGGGATGAAAGACAAAATGGTTTTTAGTTGTAACTTCTCAATGCGTGGCCCGATTCCGAATTTTTTTTCAGTTTTTATAAAGGGAGTTTAAGCATTATTTCACACAAGTTTTAAGGTGTAGGGTTTTGTGGTTCAGAAATTAAAGGCATCTCAACTTTTGGCGAGCCTAGAATTCAAGGGTTCCTTTGAATGAGAGGGTAAATCTAAACGGGCGTGTTGGCTAAATCATAAAATAGCCTAACTATTAAGGCTGTAGTAAAATAATTCGGTTCGCGTCGAAGGCGTGGGCTGAATTGTTTTAGAATAGTATAATATAAATAAGCCTAAGCCTAATCTTTAAGCTCTTTTATGATTAAGCCAACATGGCCGTTTCACACGGTGCTTGATGAGTCTTACGAAGAATTACCTCTCCTTTCGTACACCTTATGTGACGTAAACGAAGTTGCGAGGGTCAGCTAGTTGTCTATATATTTTTTGACGTGATTATTCATTTCGTAGACGATATACGTGCACGCGAACCTAATATGTCAAAGCCAAAAACCAAGAACCCGAAATGAACACAAAGACAGGCTGCGGTTACGAGCTGTTGAGAAATTTTCAAACCACTCCAGACCTTCAGCTACGATTAATGTCTAACCAATTAGAACCTCAATATTTCATTAATAATATTTTCTACCACACGCTATCACAATTCTGAAATTTTGTATGTTTGTTCCCAAATCTATTTATTTGCTTCGCTGTTGTCCTTTTTGGAAACATCAAAGTCATTTATTTTCTATTGATTCGCTAATCAAATCTTCTTTGGAATCAATTCTCAATATACAACTGAGCGAACAATCTTGGACCCAGGCATCTCTTCCCATTAAATATAGTGGGCTAGGGATCCGCAAAATTTCTAGTGTGGCTTTGCCAGCCTTTTTTCATCTGTACATGCCACGTCGAGTCTCGTAGGTAAAATTCTGACGAATTGTCTTACAGACTATGAGACGACTGGCCTTACAGATGCCAAGAATGCTTGGCTAATGGCTTGTCCGGGACAAAATTTACCCACCCATCCAAATTTACAACGGAGCTGGGACGACGCTAAATCTAAATTAACCTTTGACTCCTTGCTAAATGCTAGCTTAGGCCCGGATCGGGCCAGATTATTAGCGCTCAGTAGAAAGGAATCCAGTGATTGGTTGAAAGCTTTCCCTACAGCCAACACCGGAACTTTTTTGGAACCGGACATCCTAAGAATTTCAGTTGGTTTGAGACTTGGCGTCACGCTTTGCGCTCCACATCGATGCCCCTGCGGTTTTAACGTTGACACTTTGGGGCATCATGGTCTTTCATGTTTAAAGAGCGCAGGCCGCTTCTCACGCCACGCTGCGCTGAACGACATCATCCGCCGTGCTCTTGCCACCGCCAATGTGCCTGCGCTCTTAGAGCCAAACGGCGTTTTCAGGGACGATGGCAGGAGACCGGATGGTATAACTTTGATACCGTGGGAGATGGGTCGAGTCCTGGTGTGGGATGCAACTTGTGTTGACACTCTAGCCCCGTCCCATCTTCCTAAAACAAAATTAAAAGCCAGTGCAGCAGCGGAAGCGGCTGAAAATATTAAAATTAATAAATATAAGGGTCTCGACTCAACGTATCGTTTTTGTCCAGTCGGTGTCGAGACCCTAGGTCCATGGGGTCCCAATGCGCAAAAATTTTTCAAGAATTTGAAAAAGCGCCTTGTGGAGTCAACTGGTGACCCAAGGGCTGGCAGTTTTCTCGCTCAACGAATAGGTATTGCTATTCAAAGGGGGAATGCTGCTAGTCTTTTGGGCACAATGCCACGGGGGCCTTATTTAGGTTTAGTTTAGATAGTAATAATGTAAATATAGATATGTAATAATTATGTTTCTCTGTAATTTTTAACAATAAATGTATTTTTTCTACCTATTTCGTTAGTGTTGTATAGGTACTGTTAGAACATGCTGCCAGCTACGAGTACTAAGACTGAGGCTAGATGGCGCTTATCTCGACATAGTCAAGCTAACTGTTCAATATTGTTATTTAAATGATAACTATGTGTTTTGTGTTATTTCGACCCCTAGAATTATTAATTGGAATTATAAATAACTGCTATATTAGTTTTGCTTAAGTTTGTGTAATAAAATGGTAAGTATTGTCTAATTAGCAGCTTCTGGGGGAGAAGGTATAAATGGCGGGTGAGATTATTGTGAGCTCTCTTTTGTCACTGATTGCTTAGCTAGGGGGTAACTCTGCCCAAATAAATGCAGATGTAAAAGTTGTAGCAGTGTTTTATTTTATTTCTGAAGTGTACCTATTTAACAGTACCTAAGTAGATGTAAGTGCGGCGGCAGCTGCGACCCCGCCCCTTTTTAGACAAATACACGACAGTGCATTATAATAACCGCAGTTTGATTCACCTGTGTCACTCGAATACGTAATAGTTAGCATTCACAGTTACAGCTAGTAGATAAAAATCGTAGGTACTCAAAATAAAGTCTTGGTTGATCTAAAAAATCCCTTCACCTTAACTTTATTAAAGGGTCGGCAGCGCGAGTGTAGCACCTCCTTGCAAACGTCCACAGGCTGCGGTGACTATCAGTACATCTGGTGGGCCGTATCCTTGTCTGCCACCTTACTGGTATAAAAAATAAACCTTTACTTATTAAAAGCAGATAGAGAGAGTAATCAAAATAATAAGCTACGTATGTTTGCATGACGCAATCGACCCGCCCATTTAGGTACCCTAAATTTCCATAGACACTGATGTCTACGTCTGCAAAAGTAGAAAAGAGGTCGTTATTAATAACAGGTCTCGACCCCTAACCCGGTTTCGCCTAAACAAAGAACAGGGCATTGACCGCATCTTTTTTTTGTCAGACTCTGCTCAGCTGTATAGAAATTGTTAAGTCAGTCTGGCCTATTTTTGCGGTAGAAGTAATGTATCGTACTCGTGTCTATATGGACGTTCGTGTTTGGTTGATGGGCGTTGTATTACTTAGTGTCAAGTGGGGGATTAAAAAGAATTGGGTGAAGGGATTGGTATATTTTACTTAGTCTTCTAAATATATGTGCATTGTGAGGCGGTAGAATGAATATTTTTGTGTGATCCGCAAATGGTAGTTAGTTATGCTTTATTGTAACTACTTCTTCTATCGTGTCAATGATTAACGGAATTTTTTGACTTCTCAGATAGTTTGGGCATAAAACGTTGCCATCTTAACCGCCCGGGGGCATGAAAGCAAGTGCAACATGAACTGCACTGGGCCTCTGCAGTCACATACGGTTAAGCCCGGGTCTCTCATTCCCCACCTGCATAAATTTTGTTTGTGTGACTGTCAAGCATTACAATCAGCCTTCTTTTTTACAGAACTGAGATTTTCCTCTACAGTCATGTTAAGTTCTGGTACAAACCTTCTTATTACGATATTATTATGAAACTTTGACAATTTTATTAATACAATACGAGAATAGAATAAAATATGGTGGTAATTCTTCTTTAAGGACCTAACGAGTCCTTTGCTTTGGGCTAACGGATGTATTCAGAGTTACTACGTGTAAATGTTTAGCTTGGGCTTAAGGTTGGAGATACTGGGTGGAGTATAATTTAAAAAATTGGCACTATGATTTTACAGAAAAATCCTCTTTTTTTGTCGTGAGGGAAAATCCTCATGGATACTATGCCGGACTCCTACCGACTAAAAAACCTCACATAACGCCCAACAGCCTATGGTTAGGAGCCACGGGTAAGCCCTCGGACGGATATCCTAGGACTCCCAACAGACACAGAAAAACCTTTATCACAAAACCTCAAAGTAGGTACTTTCTATGTGAATTTATTTTCTTTGCTTAGAACTGAAATAAATTGAAAGCGATCTTCCAATAATCGATGTCCCTTACTTTGTAGACATAATAAATGGCAACAAATTGTAACCCAATTACATAAATGTATTATTATTCAAATTGAATCAGTAGCACTCTGTAATACCTAACTTAGCGCAATGTAAATATTTGCTTAAGAAATGGTTTACCATCTTATTTGAATAAGTAAAGTTATATTGACTTTGGGATAAATTAACTTTATGTACATACTAGCTAATGCCTACGCCTTTACCTGTGTGGAATATTGTTCTCCCTACCACTTTTCATGCGAACTTAATCACGAGGAAAATGTAACGTATGAATTATCTCAGACTATAATCTATGCCTTTACTAAATTTTACTCAAATTCGTTCACCAGTCAGAGCGTTAAAGAGTAACAAACATCCACCATACGGGCATCCTGATATCCAGACATTCCAACATCCACACTCCCAAACTTTCGCATTTATAATAGGTACTTATTAGTAAGATTGGTAGTTTTGTGAACAGTTTCTGGCAACACCAAACCGGATTGGTAGGTTTCGCTTTGAGAGCAAAGCTTAATGGATTAATTGAATTTTAAGACAGAAGCTCCCATTGTTTGTTGAACTAACATCCTAAACTAAATTAATATCGATGCGCATTTCAAAAGCTGTGGTTATCGGATTTCGTCTTCAGGAGAGACAGTGTTTGACTTTAAAACAATTATATTTGGTGGTAGGTAGATTATTATTCACTACTAGATGTTGCTCGGGGTTTCGCCCGCATTCAATTCGGTTCCTGTTCTTGCTACCCATGGGAACATATTCCCGGGATAAATGTTATTCCAGGCTATCTATCTCTGTATCAAATTTTAGCCCGATCCGTGTACTTGTACCTGTTAGAGCGTGATTGAGTAACAAACATCCAAACATTCAAACCTCCAAAAATCTTTACAAAACATCACATTTATTCTACTAGCTGTTGCCTGTGACTTCGTACGCTGCATTTTATATGGGATTATTTAGATTGATATAACTTTTTTATTTATGAACCGATTAATACGAAACAAACACTAAATGTTAAGTGAATTAAACCGTAAAGCAATAAAGAAAACTGCATTGCAATCGGTTGAGCGGTTACTGAGATTAGCGTGCACAAACGTACAGACCAACAGACAGTAGCGATTTTATTATATGTCTTGATTTATTGATATTGATTAGTAGGAAGTAAGATTACTATTACTATCCCGTTCCACAGATTGAAACGAATATTTTATTGGAATGGCAACTCATTCCCGTAATTGACTATTTCAAATTAATGTCTTTCGAATTCTATTCAATAAGGAACGCGCGCGTCAACCCTAATAAACTTACGTCACTGTATAATAGTGTTGCCAGTAAAAACGTCGACATTTTTCTATTTTATTGCTGAAACTTGGTTATCATTTGATGAATAATGTATTTAGGATCCGATTGTCTCTCTTTGAACTTTAACTGTTGAGGTACTTGTCATACATAATTTCGGATTCAGTTTAGAATTTGTGAAAGATTTAATTTTTTACCAGTAATCTTCATTCTTGTCCAATTTTGGGTTCTTTATCAGAGTGTGTAAGCAATTTTTTAAATGTAGGATAAGTACCAAACAATAGAAAGACTTTGAATGCCTGTGTGGCGCAAATTCATTCCGAGGGTGTCGTAAGAGGCAACTAAGGGAATACCTTCGCAGAACGATCCATTGCGTTGAGATGGTAAACTCAAAATGAAACCCGGTTGTCAGTAAAATGACGCTGAACGCCTTATAAGCGGCTTGAAAATTTTCAACTGCAGATCGTCACGACCTGTGCCTGTCCATATCAACACGGCAATAGGCTCATCAACGTGGGTCCTGAAACTGTAAGGTGAAATGTGAGCGTATACTATGATTCTGCCTACCCCTTCGGGTTCTATGAGTTTAATGAATGTCACAGAAATATATGACATATTTCCATACAATTGTAAACGTTAAAGTGGTGTGTCATTCTAATCCTGGCAACACTATCAAACAGTCATAAAATTTTGACACCTCCTAGCCAAAACGAATTCCTTTTATCACAAACGAAGTCGCAGTAAGGCACAGCTAGTTATTTATAACACCCGATCCATATTCAATCGGCCTGAACTATTTATGACGTAAATAGGAGACAAAGAAAGATCCTGTAAGGAATTTTAGCTTCAAGAGTAGCCAATGAATAAAACAACGATTTGAGTAATGTTTTATTTAACACGACTCTGCTGTGTGGCAATGGAGCTCTCCACTAAACTGTGCTATTAGATATAACTTATAGCTTCTTAGGGTATTGCTTGCAGGGATAGATATAAAAAAATACCTATTACTAAAACATATCTTTGTCTTTCAGCTTAGAAATTCTTCTGCCTGCGTAAACTAAAAGGTTCTAGAAATATAATTAAAAGCACAATGACGCAGTGTTTTTAATTTCGCTGGGGTAGGTCTATAGATGGGTTACCACTTTGTGACATTCCCATTTGTGAGTGTTTTTGTACGTTGGAAGGCACGTTGTTTGCCAGTCGTTAAGCAAATCGAAGGCCTTACAGGTAGCTTGAAAATTTTCAACAGCGGGAATCCTCGACTTGCACCTGTCCATTTCAGCTGGCGATAAGCCGGTGGTATCGGCTTATCGTCTATTACGTGACAAAAACTAATGGTAAAATGTAGGCGTGTAATATGCCTCTATCTAACCCTTCGGGCGTGACTATAAGTATATGATGTGTATATTTAACCCTTAGAGCTCCTCGCGGCGACCCGTCGCCGCGCATAATAATCAAGTTTTTCCGTAAAGCCCCGCGCGGCGACCGGTCGCCGCACCTACCCAGACGACTTTAAACTTAAATTTAGCCTGCTTACGTCCTACTTTTCAATGAACAGGTTTATTGCATGTGTAGTTTATAACATTTTCTTGTTTTTGGAATCTTATGAAATGACGTCAATGGGCCAGAATTATTTACAAAAATCGAACAGTTGAAGTTGAGAGTGGATTGCGCATGGATGGCGTGCGTTTGTGTAGTACGTGTGTGTTTCGTGTTTTTATTATAAATAATGTGTTTGCATTATTATTTATTATTATACACAGTAAAATAAACAATATATCAATAATCCGGTTGGTGGTTACAGGATCGTAAAATATGGTGTGGTGGTAGAGTAATCAATGTTTTTTTTGTTGAGTGCGTGTGTACCAAGTGCAAGTGTGCGTGTGTGTTTTGTTTTTTTATTATAAATAATGTGTTTTCATTATTGTTTATTATTATACACAGTAAAATAAACAATTTATCAATAATCCGGTTGCTGTTTGCAGAATTGAAAAATTTGGTCTGGTAAGTGAGATAAAATTTTTTTTTGGGAAATGGGAAATCTTTTTTCATTTTTAGGGTGGTGGAGCTAGGTCCACGTGATTACCGATTTTCGATATATTTTTTTAGTGTGTTGAAGGGTTAACTAGTACTTCTGCGAAAAGTAGAAATCGCGAACGTCCAGGAAAAATTAAAAAAAAAAACAACCTGTGAGAAATCAAATCCTTTATGTTTCAGCCAAAAAGTGGGCATATAGCATGCTTCTAAATAACCTTTCGGGGCTGAAAAGCGTGATCATTACGTCATGCTAAAATCATCAAGATTTGTTTATAAATAACACGACCGCAATCTTTTCCCATATTTTTTCCTCTATCAAAAAAAGCTTTCTACAAAAGTTGTATTTTAAATCAAAAAACAACTATGCCAACTTTGGTGAAAATCGGTCAAGAAATGCGTCCTCTAGACCAGAACTGACATACACACAGACATACGGATGAAAGCAAATTCGTCCATACTGTCAAATCGGAAACGGAAACGTTTGCTTCACTCGCTTGGTCAATTAGACATCATGAGTACATAGACAAGTATAACAATATACTTAGAAGTAAGTAATTCACAATGTAAAAAATTATTACAAAACGTCTTGAACATTAAACACCATAATCCTAACCTAGACTCGCTGGAGAACGACGTCGGGTTTAATTTCCGCCCGTAGACGACGGAACAGGAATTAATATAAAGGTCCCAATGTACCACCCTGGAGTACGCCCTTATTATGTCATCCGTTCTGGATATTTATAGTCAGGTAATGAGGCTAAAGGAAACGTTAGGGCAAGGGATTAGGGTAGATAAATGATATTAAGTGCTTGGAATTTTATGTTGAGTTGACTACATTTTTATGTAACGTTTTTGGTGATTTGTTGTTTATGTAAGTTTATTTTGTTATTGGTTATTGTCGTATTCTTCTGTAGAGGAGAGAATTGCGTAATAGAGTTATTGATAAAACTATGAAAATGGGATTGATTGACAACTAGCGAAGAGTGAACATGTATTACGAGTATTTTCATACTTTATTATTAGGTAATAGAGTATTGCTTGGGATTTAAATGGTTCTTGTTTGCTAATTATATATGATTATTCTTAAAATAACTAGTCCACCCAAAAGACAAGAATCATTTTAATCGATAGACAATATTCATTACGTGAATTCAGATATTATTAATGTAAAGTCGTATCTTAAGAACTGTCTCAGCCAAAAACAAACAAGACTCACTTACAAAATTTGATAAAAGACCTTAAGAAAGTAGTAAGAAAGAAGAAAGTAGAAAAATGTTACTTCACGGTTCACGCCAAATAAAACTTTTTTAATTAAAAATTCTTACGCAAGTGAACACAACGACATAAAACGTATTCGCCCTACACTTAACCTACAGGTCGTTCAAGTTGAGCTAAAGCAGCTCTAGACACGGCAGCGACACGTAAACTGTCTTCAAAGGCTTATTTATTACGTGTAAAAGCAGAATTGTGTACACACTTGTGTAATCTTAACGTAAAAGCTTAATAAACGCGTGTGATTTTAAGGTTTCACGTGTATAATAATGTGTAATGAGTTAGATAACGTTACATATTTTATTAATGTTAGGAATGCTGATTCCTGTCGTGCCGGAGTCGAAATGGCTACAATCACACAGTCCTATGGTTCCTGACACTCTGACAGACAGACCGTCGAGGCCTTGCCTCAGGTTGCCTTTAGGGGTTGGTTAGAGTGTATGCGTCTTGGGCCTGCTTCTGTAGAGACAGCGAGCAGAATTTTTTGGCAGATCAGCGGCGTTACCGTAACTTCAAAAAAGTATTACGTGGGGTTTTAAGGTGGATATTAATATGTAAATATGCTTTAGCTATGGCAACTGTGGCGAAATATCATCAATGGGACATGTAATGGAACCGCGGGGAAGAAGAGGTAGTATCGCGGGAATAGCAATACTTCATACAATACAAGTAACTCTATAAACGTCTCAAGTTGGCTTTTCGAAATCACTTAAAGTTTTCCAGACTAGAACGTTTTCTATAAAACTTTCCTTTTGAAAGGGTGAAAACTGTCGATAGCTTCAACATTAAAGTTTCTGAAAGTTTTACGTATAAGCGCCTTTTACTTTGTAGGTTATGCTTAAAAGAATGTAGAATAGTTCATTGTATTCTACAAAGAAAACGTATTAGAGTTTTACGTACGTACTTATATAATATTTCGCTATACGAATATTATGTCTCTCTATACTATATTCATGATTGATTTTAAATTAGGTACACAGAAGCTATTCTTATTCGAAATTAAACCGTAACACGTAATATGTAAGTAAGTAAGATATAGATATTCAATTGTGTACGTGACTTGGCGCCGATATCGTGCCTTAGATGTTTGGCCTTCATACTGTGCTTAACTATCTATATATCAGAGTCAATATCTTTCTAATAAGTAGTCAAGAACTTAATGCGCGATGAAGGTTTTACTTCTATTTTGGTCTACCTATTTGGAAAGAGAATGAGAGATAACTGAATCGAGAATATTTAGCAGAAAACCAGAATGGTCAACACATGTCGCAGAAAACGTAAAAATGACAATGGGCTGGTCACATCTGTAGAAGAATTAATGGTCGATAGTGTTAACGAGTTCTGAAGTGGAGACCACGACTCGGCAAACGTCAGATAGGACGTCCACCCGCCAGATGAACCAACCGAGTGGTGTTAATATCTCTGAAATAATCATGCTGTTTTGGAAAAGATAGAAGGTGGAGGAAACAGCTCAGCTGAACACACCGTTGCTGAGCCGATGATGATGTAAATTATTGTTGAAATCGTATGAAATAGAATGACTCTTTGTGTGCTCTAAACATCTTCAATTTTAAGAGAATTTCATAGAACTTGATGTATCTCAGGTTGAAACTCTAATTTCAATATTATATAAGCTTTGAACATTTTGTAAAAGCTATTATAAACAGATTTCCCAGAAAATAAATTTGTAAAGGTTAAGTTAATAACTGCTAACTTAAACGTAATAAGTTACGTAAAGTCTAGACTTCGTTTGCTATGAAATGTTAACAGATTTTAGAATAGCTAATAAATTTAACTTTGTCCGCCCTTGAAATGAATAATTTAATATCGAAATTATTACCCTTATATTTTACCTTCATATTTTTATTATATTACGAGTACATACAACAATTTTGACAAAACGTTATTACGTTTTTTTATGAAGTTCATGTGTATGTTTGATGTCACAATCATTAAGAATAACTATAGTAATTGCTTCATTTAGTAATGTTACAGTAAACTTGTTATGTTCTCCTTTTACACATTCTGTCTGAAGAACAACCGGTATAAAATGTTTAGTTTAAAGAATTGAATTATTATTTCAAATCAATATAAACTGTTTTCCAATAAAGTTGTCGCATACATTTCTATCTATCAGTTGAATCATATTTTCCTCCCCTTCAAGATGAATATGTAAATTATTTCAGTTCTCATTGGGTCCTGTTTCATATTTTAATGTATTCCTATCGCATCTTCAGCAATCTTTTTTCATGTTTCTTTTATATTACATCTGTGTTGTTCTTGTGCGTAATAAAACCAGTTACTGTCATGTTGGAATAAGACATTGTCAGACTGCGGGCACTATGGCGTCTATGACGTGGTCGTCTGCTATCGATCGTCTGTCTGGCCGCGCCTCTACTGTTCAAACTACCTACATACAAACTTTCAACAAATTGAATTTTATCTAGCTAGTTAGGGTTGGTACATTTACCTATGTGCTTTTTCTATTTTTAAATACTATGTTGTTATTGAATTGTTTTGTTGCGTGATGGATCACATATTAGATAAGAAGTATATAATAGCATGTTCATAATAATTATGTAACTTTAAATAGGTCTTACTTTTGATAGTTTCTGAATTTCTGTGACCATCTCACTATTAATAACTATCACGTCATGCTTCCAGAAGATTTTTATTGAAGTAGCTGTGTATTGTACTATGAACTAAGTAAATGAGATCTCTTTTTCATGGGCCTCTTTTACAAGGTAAGGTTACCAAACGGAAAGGAAATGAGATCGTTAGTAACGGAATACACATTATTCTATTTAGTCACAGAAAAAAGATGTCTTGAAAAATACCTAGATATATAAATAAAAATTTGGTGGACATTCTCACACAACATCATCTAGCCCAAATTAAGCTGATATAAGCTTGTGCTATGAGATCTAGAGGACTGATAGATATATTTGTATATTTTGAATATATACATATAATACATAGAAAACACCCAAATTCCGAAAGAAACCTATTCATAAATAAATATTCTGTGTACCTATTTACTTACTAACAAAACCAGCTCAAAACATTTTCCCCTATAACCTACACTATCTATCTTCTCTAAAGTCTAGAAACTGTAATATAGCCAGTAGAGTTCCTTGGTACTCTGCATTGGTTTGAAGTTCAACTTGTGCCGGCTTTTCACCGGCTGCGGAGGCTAAGTCAGCCAAATTGAGAGATCGGGTGTTTGAAAGGCGCTTATTGGCGACAGCCTGCATTGATTTCAAATGTATTGCTAGGTAATAACTCTCTCAATTGGCAGGGTTGTTGATAAATCAAATAGGTAGGAACTTAGTAACTGACTTTGTACGTTTAGTAAATAATGTTTGATTGGATTTTAAGACACTAGATGGCATCCACACGACTCCGCCCGCGTGGAAAATGATTCCCGTTTCCATGGGATTCAATTCCCGGGATGTAGGTACAGCATAATATGTTATTCCAGACTATAATCTATCCCTGTGCCGAATTTCTGTCAGATCCGTTTTGACGTTAGATCATGTAAAAGTAACACTCACAAACTTTCGCATTTATAACATTAGTTAGAAGTATATTATTGGGATCTAGGTACCTATTACTGTTTATAACCTTTTTCGATTTTACATACATACATATTGTCACGCTTTTATCCGCGAAGAGGTAGGCAGAGGCATAGTATACGCCCACATTGCACCTTATATAGTTTATGTCCCACGTAATAGGTGGTGAGCCAATTGCCATGTTGAAATGGACGTGACGACCCGCAGTTGAAAGTTTTCAAGTCATAAGGCCTTTAACTTGGCATAACAATTATCATTTTACCGACAACCGAATTTCATTTCGAGTTTTCCTTCTTTCAGGTTTCCTTCGTCGCCTCTTACGACACCCTCGGGGTAATTGGGGTGGCGACATTTTATCACGGGGCTCCGTCGCCACATGGGGCATTTTTATTTTTAACTAATATTTATGTATAACGTCGTATTCGTGACGTACGGGGTATTACTTAACTTGTACTTCCTTGACGTACCAAGCTTACAAACATATCTAAATAATGGGATTTGTCCAAAAGTTTTTTTTTTTATACCACTAAGGTGGCAGACAAGCATACCAGAAGGACCGGTGGTCACCACAGCCTATGAACGTTTGCAACACCAGAGGTGCCACACTCGCGCTGCCGACCCTGTAAAAACCTTCTAAGACCCCTTTCGAAGAACCCCATACTGTAGGCGTTTGGGAAAACCGAGGCAGGGAGGTCATTCCACAACCTAAGCGTGCGCGGAAGAAAACACCTATCGGATCTAACCGTGCTGGAACGCACCGGACGCAGAGTGTGAGGAAGAACTCCCTGTCTGTGGCGAGCGGTGCGATGATAGAACGTAGCCGTGGGCATCATATCAAACAATTCCTCAGAGCACATACCATTGTACAGGCGGTAGAACACGCATAAGGAGGCAAAGTCTCTCCTGTCGCGAAGAGGTTCCACACCAGCTGTAAGTACAGGATCGTTGACAATTCTTACAGCTCGCCTTTGCACCGAGTCAAATGGACAAAGCTGATATTCAGGTGCTCCCGGCCAGAGGTGACAGCAGTACTCCATATGCGGCCGTACTTGCGACTTATAGAGAAGCAGATTTTGCGCCGCAGTGAAGTACCGCCGCGCCCTGTTGAGCACACCTAGCTTTTTGGACGCCAGCTTAGCCTTGTCCTCCAAATGACTACGGAACTGAACGTCACTGGAGATGTCAACGCCAAGGATTCCTATACTTTTGGAGATGGAAAGAGATGTGCCCTGAAATTGCGGCGCTACAGTAATTGGGGTTTGCTTAGCGGTGAAAAAACACGCTTGTGTCTTGGAAGGGTTGAACTGGACAAGATTTTGTCCACCCCATTCGGACACTCTAGTAAGAGTAGCCTCGATTTCAGACACAAGCTGTTCACGATTTTCCTCCACTGTGACCCGAGAGATACCGGGGCGGCCCGTGTAACAAGTGTCCCCCGTATTGTCGTCCACATAACAATGAATGCCGTCGAAGTCAGCCTAGTAGTCAAATAATTGCAAAATACTGATATACACATCACATTACCACATTTAACCCACTTGTCAAACTCCAAGGAACTGTTTCTGTGAATAATTCATTCCACTTCGTTGGAATAAAAATAAAACTGACAGTAATTCACTTTAATCAGTTATTCCATTTCCAAAGTGCCAGCCACTTTGGAAATTATTATCAACTTTTTCTGGTTCACTTATTCTAGACTCCTTTTGAGGACTTATCCTGGTAAGGAGTGAATAAAACATTCCCAACGGTTCTAGGTATTTTACAAGCCTTTATTTAACATTTAACCTGGATAGATGGAATGAGGACAAAACCTAGCAAATGCTACTGTCTATGTCTGGGTAGGCGGGGTACTAAGTTTACGTCATATGACCCCGGGCTTGCTATAGGCGGGGAAAAAGTTTCTATAATATCGGAAACCGTGCCTTTCAAATTTCTTGGCAGAAAGATAGATAACAGAGGTTGTACTCCAGCTTTGGACGACATAATTGAAAGTTTCATTGTTGACATAAAAAAGGTAGACCAACAACCAATAGGTAACGTCAAGAAAGCATGGATATACGACAACTATTTAACATCACGTCTAAACTGGCCGTTTCTTGTGTACGATAAGAGCCAAAACCTTCTCAGAAAATTGGATGCGAATGTTACGAAGACGTTGAAGTCGTGGCTAGGGCTAGCTCAATCGGCCGACCCGTCGGCATTATACAGACCCTCTAATAACTTCGGAATGACGTTTAAGAAGCCGTCGGAACTCTATAACCACCTTAGAGTTACTAAAATGCACGTCTTGGCAAAATCAAGAGACAAAATCGTTCAAACTCTTCCAAAGGATAAAAATATAGCAGAACTTGAGTCACGCCTCCAATTCCACAAGAAATTCATGGTGGGTTCGCAGACTGGTCGAGCGGGGTTGGGTATCATCCGGAGACAAACAGATAAAGACATTACAAAATCTTTTCTGGAGCAGGATGAGAGCGATGCCTATAAGGTGCACGCGATGAACCTGGAGATGCAGAATGAATGGCTAACTCTGGGCGAATTTTGTATGGCGTACCTTATTGTACGACTGGTCGCCGGCTTTGCTTAAGTTCTACCTGAACGCGTTTCAATTGACCCTCCCCGACCCAAGTAATCTGGTCAGGTGGGGGAAAGCCACAGATAAAACATGTAATGCATGTGGAGAAGCGATTGGAACTGCTAGGCACCAAAGACTTCTATATAAACTGAGGTAGACGCGCCGTACTCTAACAAGCGAGATTTCAAAAGCAATCCTCAAACACACACATTGCTAAGACTACACTCACTTATCTATACTTATAATAAAAATGTGTAGAAGTGAAAATTCTGTACATTCAAAATATCAAAAAAATAAATAGCAGGGGGTGTTACTAGACCGTCACCGAACCCAAAAATGTGATTAAAAATTTTTTTGTCTGTCTGTCTGTCTGTCTGTCTGTCTGTCTGTCTGTTTGTTCAGGCATCACGCAAAAACTAACGGTTCGATTACGTTGAAACTTAGTATAATTATTCTTTAGTAGCCTGGGCACCACACTGGGTACTTTTTATCCCGGAAAAGTATATAGAATTCAAACCAAACTTAATTTTGCGGTTCGATCCCTAGACCCAAAGTTATAATCAATTATTGCTTAAACGGTTAACGGTACGATGATGAAACTAAGCATGAGCGTTGTTGGTTACAATATGAAAAAAGTAATTTTAACATTTTTGCAAATTCCACCTCCATAGGTATAAAAAAGGAGGGTAAAGTTTGTATGGGACAACGTGATTCCTTGGTCCGATCTACTTAAAATTTGGCATATAGCATTATTAACATAATTGATGGAAGACGTGTTTCGTATTTTATTGAATTTTATACTATAACGAGCTAAAAAGGGAATGTAAATTATTTTCGGGCTGATTTTCTCCGAAGTTGATATCAATACTCCTTAAATACTCTTATTTTATACTTAAATTACTTTTTATTTTGACACATAATTTGTGAAAGCGTTGTCATTTATGTGGTTTTACTTCAGACTTCAAAGTGATGAATATACTACAAAGTCATAAAGTTAAATTAAAAGCGCTATTTTGGTATAATATTAACCAAATATGCTATACGGAAGTATAATTGGTAATTTATTCAAATTTTGTGTGACAAAAATACATTTGTGAAAAGAAGAAGAAAATTCTAAGATGGCTAGCCAGAAAAAATGAAAGACCACGCTTCAGGTAGTCTCCACTGGTCAATGAAATAACACCGCATGTTACCATCTACCTCTCCTTACGACAAATATTGTCAGCAGACTGATCATGGAAGGCATGAACTTTATTCTACATATAGTGCTAACTACATTCTGTCAGGAAACAGATTCACTAAGTCTTTGTAAAATACGGGAATGGCCTCTACGAAGATTTACATTCGACAGGACTGAAAAGAGCCATTACAATAACATGAACGCTCAGCTGATGAAATTTACATTGTTATTACGTTACCAGGTCTTGATTGGACCATCTGTATTAGGAGGACAAAGCCTACAGTAGTTCGATTTGTCCAAACGTCGTAGGCTGGGACTACCTGAAGAAGGAACTAAGTTACGATGTCAATTGCTTAAAAGAGAAGCTGTGTCAAGTAGTAGTTTAGCCATTGAATTAAGAAATGTATTTAATAAATAAATTTACTTGGCTCATATATTATGCATTATGAATTTGTGAATCAGAAATCTATCTAACTAGATATTATTATAAATGCGAATGTTTGTGAGTGTGGATGTTTGTTACTCTTTTACGCTGTAACGGCTATACGGATCTGGCTGAATAAATTAGCATTAATACTTCCGTATAGCATATATGTACCCGCGACGGGAAACTTCTCTATTTCTCTATCTCTCTCTCTGTCTCTCTCTCTATCACGCAAACGAAGTTGCGCGGGTCAGCTAGTAAATACTATTTACGTAATTGTCACCACACACAATAGCAATATACGGATAGAACAAGAGTACAAAAGAATGCGTATGGACTCCAATTGCAAGTCGAGTACCTACTCTCGAAGTTTTGACTCACAACAGTGCGAACAACGCTGCTAATTAGCGCAGTTTATAGGTTTCAAAAATCGTTGCGTAGGGCATGTCTACCTCATTTTATATAGAAGTCTTTGCTAGGCACCTGCTGGTAGGTTGTAGGACGTTACTAGACCGGGGTCATTACTCACGCCGACACGATAGGGTATTGGAAATCATACGTGAGGCTGTCAGTTTGGCGGTAGCGAGAGCGAAAAAGGGATTAACCACAAACAAAAGAAATGACATTGCGTTTGTAAAGGAAGGCTGTTCAAAGAAAGTACCTCAAAAGCCATACTCAATTTTGATGGCTGCCGCCGATTGGACTATACTCTCAGACACGTATGAAAAACACTACAAAATCCCGGAGGATGTATGTGCCTCGTCATCCAGACCCGACATATTCCTGTTTTCGAGGATACACAGGCGTGCGGTGCTCGTGGAGCTTACGGTGCCGTGGGAGACCAACATACCGAAGGAACACGCCATGAAGACAAATAAATACTTTGACTTGACCAATGAGTTAACCAAAAATGGCTATGTGGTTAAACTCTATGCCGTAGAAGTAGGAGCAAGGGGAATTCCAGCTAAATCCCTGTATAATTTATTTAAGGACCTTGGATTGCCAAGAGCTTCAGTAAGCTCTTTACTAAAACGAGTATCCAAAGCGGCATTGATAGGATCTTACCAAATCTGGTTGGGCAGGGGGGGGGGAACATTGTTGACAGTGGAAGGTGATAGTTTATGCGCATAGTAAGGTGGCCACCCTAAATCTACTCGAATGGGTCGCAAGTCCCAGACGCCGTCGGGGTGTTCCCCCCTGTGCCACGCTATGGACCCGGCGCCCGCACGGAGAATCCATGGAATGCTAAGAATACGGTCTCTTGGTGTGGTTAGTACGGGTGGAATTTTGCAACTTAATTTATCTTATATAATAGATATCTACAAGTATGTAAAAACAGAAGCAAAGGGCAGGCTGTTGTCTCTGCCTACCCCGGAGGAAAAAAGGCGTAAGTATATGTATGTATCTTCAAGCGATTGAGTTGAGTTGATTGAAGGGACATACTTAACGGTGACCGAGAAAAATACACTGGATACTTTTATGAAATCTTTTTAAGTAGCACTATGTAATAAATTTTAAACAAGTAATATTACATTTCTGATCGTATCTTAGAGGTTTACCAAATTGAAAGCCTAAAGAAGGAAATAGTTCCATCGCAGATATCATTCAGACATTTCGAATACATTTGAAGGATAAACAGGGTTCGCGATATCTAGGATGTGCATTCACTGGCCAAATGCAAGGAGATATTAGAAACTCGGTTGAGAGCGAATAGTTAGATTGAGTTCAATTTATAAGCTCGAACCAACCACGATTAAACTCTAGCTAGATGATTCATTTAAGTAGGTACCTATATGCATAAAACTGACTGACTGATGAGCAATGCATAGCCAAAACCGCTGGACCTAGACTCTACCTATAAGAATGCCGTAAATAATTCGAAATTTAGGGAACAGTACAGGTGTCTCAAAATGTGCAGCAAGTTCCACCAAATGCCATTAATCTGCAGAATTCATGAAATATTTAAATAAATAATTGTCTAGCAGAAATTGATATAAGCGACAAGACCGTCCATGTAAGAGCAGTACCCCTTGGTATCTTATTTCTTTATTGTAATAGGTACAATCTTGTCGCACAACAAAGTGTAAAATAAATAAATAAATTTAGCTTAGCTAGAAGAATTACTTAGAACACTAAACCACCTTTCCTAAGCAATTAAGTGTGCTCTAGATTAAGCTTTCGTAGAAACTTTCCCTTTATCGCCTTTTTATAGATATCCTTGGAGTGAAATTAAAGCTTGGAGAACTCGTCAGGTTACTCCCGAGAGTACATTTGATCAATTAAGAATACCTACTACACGAGCAGATTACGCTTTGCTATCGAGGTCTGGTAGTTTCAATCTTTTTAAGCTTACATAAGGTAAGCTTCAGATAGTTATTTTATACTTGATGGCATCCGCTGCTACAGCGGCGTGAAATTTTATTCCCGTTCCCGCTTCCCGTGGGAACTTATTCTGGGAATGAAAAGTAGCCAAATTTTGTTTCCGTTACCGCTTCCCGTGGGAACTTATTACGGGAATGAAAATAAGCCAAACTAAACGCCCATATTTCATCAATTGAATTTGATCGAATGTGATATTTGGTAAAGTCGTTAAAAATATGTTCAGAAAAATGAAAAGGAAAACGCATGCGACAAAACAACTAGCCAGCGTGGTACAATGGGGCCTCTTATCGCCTTTTCAAAATGATTTGGAGTGAACTGCGATATGTTTTAATCAAAATCTACCGAATCTATACTAATTTATAAAGAGAAAAGATATGATTGTTTGTTTGCATCGAATAGGCTTCTAAACTACTGAACCGATTTGAAAGATTCTTTTATTGTTGGAAAGTTACACTATCGCCGGGTGACATAAGCTTTATTTTATTCCTATATTCCCACGGGAACGGTAGCTACGGCGGTGTAGCCACGTGACGTCCACTCGTCTCTAATTTATCTAAAAAAACCTTTTCAACGTAAACTAGGGCGACAGATGAAAGAAAGTGTATGCACGACCTGGATACCTAAACGCTCTAACTTTAAACGAGAGCTTAAAATGTTCCACTAAGAGCTAAATAACATGGCTGAAACTTGTCCTAGCTGTCAAAGTGTATAAAAGAAATAAAAACGGTCTGGTTTAGAAGTATTATAAAATGTCGGCATCGTACAAAATTTTAAAGTAAAATTTATTTAAGGTTCATTTATTTCAAACTTTCACATTTAAAATATTAAAAACTTTCACATTTATAATAGTGAGCGACCACATACCACATAGTATGCCTTTGTCTGTTTATACAGGGAATTAAAAGGAACCTTATTTTTTTTTTCTCACTATGAACCTGAGCTTTATGATACACCAAAATTGAATTTGTTTGAAAAATCTTTGCCAAGAACAAAATCAGTGAACCAGGCACAGAATTATGCAAAAGACATGACCTTTTTTCCTGTTTTCTTTTGACCCTTGCAGTCAAGGGTTGTTAGTTTTGATAGAAGATATACTAGCGAAAAGTAAGAAAACTGTCCGACAAATATTCGACTGGTTTTGATCTATAAAGGGGAAAGTTTGTTTGTTTTGGGCAAACTTTGATACTTTTAAAACACGCATTTTATACAATTTTTACATTTTCTAGACGATAATATCCGTAAGTAAGAAAGTTTTGTATTTTGTAAAGTCTAGGTTAAAGTAAAGTTGTGTTAAAATTTTCACTATCTTAGTCAAGTCCTAAAATTTAAGGACGGAATAGACGGATCCCTAGGCTCTGAATCCAATTAAGGTTTGAAAACAACTGGGTAGAAGCAAAGAATATAACACAAAGAAGTCTGTACTGATCCATAACTTACCCGAGCTGGCTAGGGCCGGGTCGGCGAGATGTGTCGTGCGGTGTTCCACAGGGATCGGTTTTAGGACCGCTCCTGTGGAACATCGGTTACGACTGGGTGCTGCGTGGTCCGTTGCTCAGAGGGGTCGGCGTAACGTGTTACGCCGACGACACCCTCGTTACGGCGCGGGGAGCAACGCACAGTGCCGCAGCACTTAAGGCCACGGCAGGGGTTGCTCAGGTCGTGGGTCGGATTCGGCGGCTGGGTCTCGAGGTCGCCCTTCACAAATCCGAGGCTCTGTGCTTCCACGGACCTCGGATGGGGCCACCTGCGGGAACCAGCCTACAGGTAGGGGGCGTCAGCATCGGCATCGAGCCCTCGATGAAGTATCTGGGGCTCGTACTCGATGGCCGGTGGAACTTCGGACATCACTTCCGAAGTTTGGTCCCAAAACTGAGGGGAGCATCGGCCGCACTCGCGCGGTTGATGCCCAACATCAGGGGACCCAACGCTCCCTACAGGAGGCTGTACCTGGGGATCGTGCGAAGCATGGCCCTGTACGGGGCTCCCGTATGGGCGGAGACCCTGACGGCCAGCAATGAGGCTAGACTGCTGAGCCCGCAGAGAATGATGGCCGTCAGGGTGATAAGAGGATACCGCACGATCTCCGGTGAGGCGGCATGTCTCCTAGCCGGGACCCCTCCATGGGACCTGGAAGCGAGAGCCCTTGCGTCACTGTTCAGATGGCGCAAGGAGGCGCTGGAGCGGGGCCAAAGGCCTGCGTCTCGAGAAATCGAGGCCCAGCGGACCCTGCTCCACCAGGAAACCGTGGAGACATGGAAGGTGCGACTTGAGCAACCAAAGGGGGGATTCGCCACAATCGCGGCCGTCAGACCGGTCATGGACGAGTGGCTGGAGAGAAGACACGGTGCTCTCTCCTACCGGTTGACACAGATGCTTGCCGGGCACGGTAGCTTCGGTAGGTATCTGTGGCGAAAACACCGGGAAACCACGGCCGAGTGTCAGCACTGCGAGGACCGCAGCGATGACACGGCCCTCCACACGCTGGTGGAGTGCACGGCGTGGGCACAACAGCGCCAGGTCCTCGTAGTGGGTCTGGGCGTGGACACTCTCTCGCTCGAGGCCATGGTGCGAGCCATGCTCTCCAGCGGGAGTAAGTGGGACTGCGCCGCCTCTTTCTGCGAGCAGGTCATGCTCGCGAAGGAGGCGGCGGGCCGGATGCGGGAGAGAACTCTCCCACCCGAGTTCCGCAGTCGGCGCCCTGGGCGCCGCCGACGTGTCTTCGCCGAGGACTATCGGCCTCCATGACCGGGGGTCTGAGGACGGTGAGAGGGCCGCTCACCGTCCTTACAGAAGGAGGCCCATGACGGCAGCGTGACGTGAGCAACTCATGCACGCCCCCCCCTTAGAAGCGGGATCACACAGGAAATCCCCCATAGACGCGGGATTGCACCCGAACCACCCCCTGGGCGAGGCCGCATTGGCGGCCGTAGGTCTGTTGGGAGTCACGGGACATCCTTCCTGAGGGCTTACCCGGGGCTCTCAACCATAGGCTGTTAGGCGTGGCGTGAGGTTTTTTAGTCGGTAAGAGTCCGGCATAACATCCTATGAGGATTTTCCCTCACGTTAAACAAAAAAAAAAAAAAGTCTTTACTGATCCTAAATCGGTTTTATACTTTGTAAGATTTCATTTGTAAACAAAAATAAATATGGATGGGTGACCACCACGTGGACCACTTTGTGACATTTATTTACGAGCGTTTCCGTGCTTCGGAAGGCACGATAAGCCGTTGGTCCCGGTTGTCAGTAAAATGACAGTCGTTAAGCCAAGTTGAAGGCCTTACGGGCGGCTTGAAAAATTTCAACTGTGGGTCGTCACAACCTGCGCGCGGTTCGGCAGCTCGTGTGTAGCGCCTCTGGTGTTGCAAACGTCTATAGGCTACGGTTGCCAACCTTCCGGTGGGCCGTAAGCTTGTCTGCTACCTAAGTAGTATAAAAAAAAAAAACATACCGACATAATATCTATCTTCTAATACAACTTAAAGGGATCGCGGTCCCCGAGGCAACCCACATCGATGCCAAATCAAATCAGCTTATGTCAAAACGGTAGAATAAATACAAATACAAAAAATGTATTTCAGAATAGTTCAAAGCGTTATTTTTTCTGTTGATATATTCAAATCTACCTTCCAGGGAGTCCATTGCTATTTCTATAAGATTGAATTTGTTCTTAATATTATTTGAAAAGAAAAATCTATCTAAGTACTTTTGATAGGTGGGCGTCTGTAATACTGTTGTCGCTCACTCAAATAGTAAATTTAAAGAAGTTTTTGTTTCTGAATTCTTAGACCTTGTAAATTTCTGTTAAGTTTTTTTTTATACCACTAAGGTGGCAGTGGTGGTGGTCACCGCTGTCTATGGACGCTTGCAACACCGGAGGCGCTACACTCGCGCTGCCGACCCTGTAAAAACCTTCTAAGACCCCTTTGAATAACCCCATACTTTAAGCGTTTGGAAAAACCGAGGCAGGGAGATCATTCCACAATCTAAGAGTGCGCGGGAGAAAGCCTCTACCGGATCTAACCGTGCTCAAACGCTCCGGACGCAAAGTGTGAGGATAAACACCCTGTCTATGGCGAGCGGTGCGATGGTAGCAAGTAACCGTGGGCATCATATCAAACAATTCTTCACAGCAGAGCACAAACCATTGTAAAGTCTCTCCTGTCGCAAAGAGGTTCCACACCACCTGCAAGCATAGGATCTTTGACAATTCTCATGGCTCGTTTTTGCACCGAGTCGAACGGTCGAAGCTGATAGTCAGGTGCCCCCGCCCAGAGGTGACAGCAGTACTCCATGTGCGACCGCACTTGCGACTTATAGAGTAGCAGTGTTTGCGCCGCAGTAAAGTACCGCCGCGCCCTGTTGAGCACACCGAGCTTCCTGGACGCCAGCCTGGCCTTGTTCTCCAAATTCTTGAATAAGTTCTCGAATATTTATACAGAGAGAGAGAGAGAGAGAGAGAGGGACGAAGGAGATATTATTTATCTAGTATGTAAACTTTAGTGACCACAAATCAAAATCAAAATCAAACTAAGAACCTGGAGGGTCCCACCCCTGTCATGTTAGAAGTTTCTCCTTGCTTCCCCTACTTTCCCGTCCTACGAAAACTTCCGCCATGTAATGCCTGATTCCATTACTATATTTCCATATAAATCTAAAGGCATTTAGTGATGTTCTTATCTCTTAAACTTGCTTCACCCAACGAGTCACACTCCCATAAAAAAGGTAACAAAAGGATCCACTCAATTGGAGAAAATAAACGCCTTTTTCGTCCTTCCCCGCACCGCTTCTGCCAAATTACGGACAATAGAGATCAAAAAGAGTAATATCACGCAATTTCAGGATCGTTTGCTTTTGTTCGACCGTAAATTGAACGTCACTGCTTCAATTCACAGGATTCATTGGCGTTTCTTGTATATAAAACCTTGGTAAATGAACTGTATTTAACTGATACTGAAAAGGTTACCCCTTCAATGTAGGGTTACTTTTATTTGAATCCTACTAATATTATGAATGTGAAAGTTTGTGAAGATGTTTGGATGTTTGTTACTCAATCACGCTCTAACTCCTGACGGATTGGGCTGAAATTTGGTACAGGGATAGAGTATGGAATGGGGGTCTGGGAGTCTGGAATAACACATAGGCTACTTTTTATCCCGGGAAAATGTTCCCACGGAAAGCGGGAACGGGATCTAAACTTCTCGCGGGTGAAGCCGCGCGCATCAGCTAGTACAAAATAAATTTTAAACCAGAATCTTGCTGTAAGAGGGAGGTATTGTACACCCTCGTTAAGATAGTTTAAACTTGTCAAATTTCATATGACCTAGGATATCGGAAATATCCTTGTGAGCGCCGAAATATACGGTTTTGCGACATTAACGGCTGTATCGTTTTCCCCATTTACTTTGAAGTCTGCTTTTTACACAGCTTCAAGATACTATAGACATGACTAGAATGGTTTTAATTTTAAACCGGCACTTACGCGCATTCTCCAGATAAAGGACAGACGGACGAAAGGACTGCCATTTTTACTGTTGAGGTACCGGACCATAAAATTTATGTTTGACTGTACTGTAAGTTTGAAGCCTGAACTCTTGATTAATAATTCAACAATTACGCGATACGTGTAAGTTCCAAGGAAATTTCTCGTCAAACAAATTATCTAGTATTAGTTATCCCTCACGCGTTAGACAGGTCTTAATATAGTTAGCAAGTTTCGCGTCCTTGATGCGTCGCGTCTCTTTGATTCCAACTTCTAAGATAGAAATTACATAAGACGTACTTTAGACAAGTTTCGAACTTACTTGGATTAATAATATAGAAGTAGCATAAGAGATTGATAAATTAGATAATATGCTTTTGCTGAATTTAGAGGGAGTTTTTGATAAGATACCTACCTACATAATAATCAAGCCTTTATCGCCGGAAAGTTAGACAACTCACATTTTTCATCGTGTAGATTTTGTTCCATGTAATAGGTGGTTAGCTTATTGCCATGTTAATATGGCTAGGCGCAGGTTTTAACGATCAGCTGCTGAAATTTTTCAAAACTGCCCATAAGACTTACAACTTGGGTAGGTATCGACAACTGACTTCACGTGCCTTTCAAGGCACACGGAAACGCTGGCAAATGAGATATTTCTGTTTTTTTTTATAATTAAGTGCCTTTCCTGGATTTTCTGCATTGTTTTACTGTGTGCACTAGTTTACGTAACAAACCAGAAAAGAATTGTATTTTTTAGTCATAGCTTTTATGATTGTAATGTGTTTTGTGTGCTTAAATAAATAAAAAAAAGAAATGTTATAAAGTGCTCAATGCCTCTTGGGACCAGCAAAAGAAAGAAAGACCAGCTTACTGAACAGTGACGGTTTACAGAACACTGAGGCAGCGGGGCTATGAGCCCTTAAATTCGTCTTTTTCAATAATGAAATTGATTACTCTAACAAGGTTACGGCAATGAAGATCCAGCCAACCATTTATCAAATTGAGGTTAAATTATATAACTCAAAAATTAATTCACTAAACGAAAAAGAGAGTCCGAAACGGATAGGATACTCGGAAAAAATAACAACATCATACAAATAATTTATAACCAAACACATTTATGTTGTGAAAATATTTTCTCGCAATAAATATCACGCCGGTTTTGATAGCTAGCTGGATAATATCCAAAGCTCCCTGAAAATACGAGCAATACTCAGCAAATGAATAAATCGACGTAAAAACCACCCGCCTGGAAGTCTCAGGGCAAAACGGTAGAATTGCTCACAATTTCGCCGGAATTCGTCTGAAAGGCTATTACGGTTCCAATTTCTGTAATGTAACACATTCGTGTGTACTGGAAAATGACACATGATTGGTCGAAAACATTGTTGTATACGTCTAAATAGGGCTCTTGTAGGTAAGTACAGGTTTTAAGGGCACGGCATATTGGTCACATTTGACAATATACAGCTGGATATTATACCTTCAACATAATACCGATTTGAAATATAAGGGTCGCTTTCATGACGAAATTTTCGAACAACTCACGTAGGTACCTACTATAAAATTTAGTCCTTGCTTCCTAACGAATATTATTACTGACCAATTATATTCAAGTACCTGAAAAGTTTTCTCGAAGCCATTGGCTCTCAAAACATCTCGAAAATTCACAAAAATTAAAAGGACGGTGAATTCTAAATTGCTCTCTTGAATTATAACCAATGCCCGGGTCTAGCAGAAAATATTTAATTAGTTTTCAGACAAAAAATTTTAGGTCGTCAGGTGGCCCTCATTGCCTAAAAAAAAACTGAAAAGGTCAGGTCTAAATCTATATTAAGGCCTTCGCTCCGACGGCCGAGTGTCAGCACTGCGAGGACCGCAGCGATGACACGGCGCTTCACACTCTGGTGGAGTGCACGGCGTGGGCACAACAGCGCCAGGTCCTCGTAGTGGGTCTGGGCGTGGACACTCTCTCGCTCGAGGCCATGGTGCGAGCCATGCTCTCCAGCGGGAGTAAGTGGGACTGCGCCGCCTCTTTCTGCGAGCAGGTCATGCTCGCGAAGGAGGCGGCGGGCCGGATGCGGGAGAGAACTCTCCCACCCGAGTTCCGCAGTCGGCGCCCTGGGCGCCGCCGACGTGTCTTCGCCGAGGACTATCGGCCTCCATGACCGGAGGTCTGGGGACGGTGAGAGGGCTGCTCACCGTCCTTACAGAAGCAGGCCCATGACGGCAGCGTGACGTGAGCAACTCACGCACGCCCCCCCCCCCCCCCTTAGAAGCGGGGTCACACCCGAAACCCCCCATAGACGCGGGATTGCACCCGAACCACCCCCTGGGCGAGGCCGCATTGGCGGCCGTAGGTCTGTTGGGAGTCACGGGACATCCTTCCTGAGGGCTTACCAGGGGCTCTCAACCATAGACTGTTAGGCGTGGCGTGAGGTTTTTTAGTCGGTAAGAGTCCAGCATAACATCCTATGAGGATTTTCCCTCACGTTAAACAAAAAAAAAAAAAAAAGGCCTTCGCTCCGCGAGCGGTATTTTGCTTGTTACCTTTATTGACCCCCGTGTGGCGACGGGGTCCCGTGTTACGACGGGTAAGAGTACAAAATATGTCGCCACCCTAATACATCCCGAGGGTGTCGTAAGAGGCGACTAAGGGAACACTTTCGCAAATAGATCCATTGCGTAGAGAAGGAAACTCGAAATGAAACCCGGTTGTCAGTAAATTGAGAATTGTTAAGCCAAGTTGAAGGCCTTATGGGCGGCTTGAAAAGTTTCAACTGCGGGTCGCGGCGACTGTGCGCCTGTCCATTTCAACACGGCAATAGGCTCACCATCTATTACGTGGGACATAAAACTATAAGGTGAAATGTGGGCGTATACCATGCCTCTGCCTACACCTTCGGGGATAAAGGCGTGACTATCTGTATGTATATACCTTTATTGATATGTTCCAAACTTCCAATTCTATTGTAAGTTAGATTGGAGAAAAGTTTTTCCTCGTAATATGTAGGTAAGTAATTGTAGTTATACATACTTTAATGGAGTGTCGCAACTTGACTTTAGTACATGCATTTATTTTTGGGCTAACAGTGGTCACCCGAACAATTTCGTACCTGTAACCAAGGAGATAAAAATTATTAATATTACATAATTTATTTTAACAAACGTAGCAGAGGTTTATAATACAATAGCGGCCGTCACGCGGTTTCACCCGTGTAGTTCCCGTCCCCGTGGGATTATGGAAATAAAATAAAGCTAATGTCAGCGGGATAGTGTGGCTTCAAAATGTCCAGGGATAATCTAATTTGGGCTAGACGTTGTGTGAAAATATCCACAAACATTTATTTATTTATTCCCAACTGTGAATGATTTTTTAAATCAGTTCAGTAGTTTCGGAGCCTATTCAATGCAAACAAACAATCAAATCTTTCCTCTTTATAATATTAGTATAGAAGACTCTCAGATTTCACTAGTTGTATTTTGGGCCAGCTTATTCCTGTACTGAAACGGACTAAAGCAGGCTGTTTCGAATACAGAAACAGTCGCAAATGTAAACGCTCTACCCATCCCAAGACTGACCTAGCGTAAGAAATTTAACCCAGTGATCGTTTAAGATCCATTGAGCAAGTAGGACTATGATTCCTTTAAATATATACACAGACATTTTGTCCTGCGTAATAGGTTTGTTCCATTACTAGCAGCAAATATCAGTTCGTGATATTAGGGAACATTTAGGTTACGGGGAAATGCAAATGTATTAAAGGTCAGGTTGGTTTGAAAAAAACTTCAACACGGTTTTTTTTTGTAATACTCCTAGCTGAGGAGGCTTAGGGCTCGTTCCATTAAATGATCACAAAAAGATGTTTCGACGACGGAATAATAAGGACTACTAATAAAATCCACTGGACAGAATAATAAGTATCTACTATTGTAAAAAACCGGCAGCCAAGGATCTACTTTTGAAAGAAGTCGGCAGTGAATTACAAATGCAAGTAATTACATAAAATTGCTGTTCTGTTAAATACGATTATATCTGTACGAATTAAACTAGTTGTAAACATCAACTACACACATTTAAAAGTGACGTAAAAGCCTCTTACCAAGTACACGTTACTTAAAAATTACTACAAGACCTTGAAGACCTAATTCCAGCCTAAACTTCAAAGATCAAGCTCATAAAATAAAATAGGGCGTCATGACTAGGGAATGCAATCCCGCAACAAGATTGTAATCCCGGTATTTGCGGGACTGAGCAATCTCAGTCCCGCGGGATCCCGGTATTTGCGGGATCCCGCATATTTCTGAAAGTCATTGAGAAATGAATAGAATTCTGTTTCATACATCCATCTAGAACTGAAAAATAGTCACCCCCCTAATCCCCGAAGGGGTAGGCAGGACGAGGCACATGGTCTCATCTCATACCTAATGTCCTTTTCTCAAAATGTCCCATTCTCAAAATATGTGCACTACAGGATTAACCCCGCTCAATCCGACTTGGATAGGTTAGGTTAGAAGGCTAAGGCCGGAGCGGAGCTCAGCGAAGCTTCCGCAGCCTTCGTGGTTATTTTTTTTATAACCTAACCTAACCTATCAAATCGGATTGAGCGGGGTTAATCCTGTAGTGCACATATTTGGAGAAAGGGACATTTTGAGAAAAGGTATTTAAGCTATTTATTAGAAGCGCAGAAAACATAGCATGTCAAAATTCTTGTCTGCCAAACGACTCCTAACTTTACATGTCAGATAGCCAGCCAGCAATGTACGAGATAATTTAATACTTTTATAGTACAAGAAAAGTCAAATCTCCCTGATTAAATCACTAAAATCAAATAAGTACGTAATTGTTTATATTTTACGTCACAATTACAAAAAACTTTCTCAAACCGAATCAGTTTGTGCGCTTCCGCTTACAGAATAACACATGGCGTTTACCTTTGCACAATCCCGCTAATCCCGCGGGATCCCGCACGATTTACGTGCGGGACTGGTCCCGCTAAAATACTGCGGGATCCCGGTATTTCGGGATCTCGGTATCCCGGTATTGCATTCCCTAGTCATGACGTAACACTAAACAAATTTAATGAGGATACACTACATTACTCATAGTACACTTAGCACACATTACGGCACATACCAGATGTGTCATTACACCTACAATTACTATATTAATAGTGCCATCATGGTATTGCCACTCTAATTAATTTGTAGGTGTGAATAATAGACATGGTGTTTTGGGAGTAAATTTGAAACATGCTTATAAAGTCTGTCTATTCGTGAAAAAGTAAGATAAAATTTGAACTGCGCTGCACTGCACCAATAATGCTATCAATAAATGTTTGTTTATGTATAGCATAAAGGCGAAATCTACATAAAATATCAAAACCTGTGTTATTTTTGGCTGGGAGTAAACTCAGATCACGAAAAATTCTGTATGCGGTTTCAGTGTGTTTATTTTTGCAAAGTTGCGCGCTGCAGAAGTTTTCATGGTTGCAGAGCAACCTTATAAAAATGTGACAAAATATTTTCTTATTTTTTAAAATGGAGAAAAGGCTGCTTCAGCGACAGAAATCTTAAAAATATCATAGAAATATTTACGAGTATCATTTGCCTTTCAAATTAAAAATACGTAATAATGGCCTTTCCTTTCGTTCCTTTGTCGAACTATAAAAACCTGGAACGACCTGCCCGCACACGTGTTTCCCTCATCTTACAATCTCGGGTACTTCAAGCGGAGCGTGAAGATGCACATTTCGGGGCCGCCAACTTGAAGACCACTGTCAGACAGAAGTCTAACGGACTGTGAGAGTGGCCCCCAATCGCTAGATGCGCCACGGCTTTCCATCAGTGGTGACGTCGATCATTGGGCGAGCTTATTATAAAAAATAAATATAATCTTATATCAACCTTTACAAGTAACATGAACTCCCTCACATTTCAATATTCCCAACCATTAAGTACCAGGTAGATAAGATACCTAGTAGTTTATTCCCACATAAATTATGTATGGATATCGTCTTTAGGGACAGGCTGGTACATTAAAAGCACATTGTGTCCACACATTGTCATTAAATTAGACATTTGCATTTTAGGGTTGGGTCTTTTTGGGCGAAGGTAGTATTGCTATATTATAGACCAATAAATTATGTTTTATTGTTAACATTATTAAGCACATGATATTAAGTGTTTCCGATATTTCAGGCATTGTAGCAAGCACCATGATCACAGAGGAACCACAAAAAAATAAGGTACAGTAAGCAATCTCATGTACTTATCTACTTATTTTTCATACCTACCCCCGGCTCGCACACTCGCGCTCAAACTAGTATCACAATTACTATTAATCCTCTGACCTCGTGTCCGTGAGCGGTGTCTGTGTGTGTAGACTTCTATATCTTATTATTTACTACTGTTTGTAACTGTAGTACTGACGGTTAAAATATTTTTTTAAGATGAGCACATGATATTATCAATCTACCTTCATTCGAAATCGTTTAATGAAGTTTTGAAAATCTTTCTAGTTCAAGTGGTTTTATTAAACTTGTTATATTCAGCAAGTTCTACCAAGTACCATCAAGCAAAGATATGTGTTACAAAAATGTTCTTTTCTCCATCCTTTATCCATTAACTTGGGTTATTTTTAGACATCCAAATAAAATAACAATATTCACCAAAGAAACATTACGATTATTGTTATTACACTAACAATATTTCCTTAACCCGAACAACAAATAAAATTATGGTACCCCAGATAATGTAATATAATTCTAATATAGTCAATGATGTTATAGTAAAAAAGGGTAGATATCGCATTAGCGCTCAAAAGCTGTTGCGGACAAAGTCACACAATTGTTATAATTCCATTTAGTCGGCTAATAGCTGCGAGCGAAACAAGTCGTGGTGTGGTCTGCTGCTGTGTGCAAAACGACACAGATAGCCTTCTCTTTCTGTATTAAACGTTTTGTATTCTCTATCGCATTCATAGATGAAATCTATTAGGTACCGATAGGTAAGTATGTGAAATTATAACTCAACAATAACTGAACGCTGTTTTGTATGAAGGTAGCATATCTTTACTTAAATATCATTGAATATAGTAGTGTATTCCCAGCTTATCGCACAAGATTCGAGTAAGCCTCGATAAAACAAAATGGTTGCCGCCCGAGGGTAGGTCTGGAAATAATGCTTAGTCGTCGGAATAAAGCCCGATTTTCACTTGCTATTTCTTACAAGGAATAAAACTTTATTGCTCTCTCAAGAGACTTCACGGAAAAAAGTGTAAGAGAGAGTGGGATTAATGAATTAAAACGCTTTAGGTGACACAGATTATTTGTTTACTTTTTCTTTTTCTACGCGAGGAATTCACTAAGGAATATTATTCACGGCTAGGTGAGCAGGTAAGCCTTTAAGTAATTTCACAAAACTTTGAATGAAAAGTTGTATTTTTGCCTCCATTTTAGTAGAAATAATGAAAGCTTCTAAGTGGAATACAGTCGACAACTCCGAAGTGCCTACGCCCCTAAAGAAACTAATAAATAAGTGACGTCATTTACCTCACCCACAAGCAGTGTCAGTGTCACCCATTAGTGTCACAAAGGATGTCATAGATCTTGACTGACACCTGGGACAAGTATCAGACACTTGACATGTGAGTGTTGTACTTTAGATAGAACATTTGAGAATGCTTTGAAGCGAAACTGGTTAGGTATACGTAATATTCATGAAAATAGTGGAATAAAGTACAAGTGAGAAAGCAAAAGTGCATAATGTGTTAGAACATTTGAAATTGAATGACTTTTTAGAAATACTTTTCTTGAGAGTAAAGAAGTTATTCTAGCGGAATATTGGAGAGTTGCCACTGAGAACACAGAGGATTCATCCGCAAGTTCAAGACTACCGATAATTCCCAAGGCACTACCTTCTTCAATAATGGCTCTATTGACCAGACAGTCAATAGACAAGACATTGGCAAATTGCTTCTGAGAGCACATAAAGCCACAAAAAGAATTGAATCGATTTGTACTTGAGCAAGGTTTTTAAAATTCAATATCAAGAAATGAAGATGCCCATTTTGTGAACCTACTTTTTATTGAGTTAAAAAGGCATTCTAGAAATGAATGGTTTTATACTTGTATGTAAGCATTAACTGGGCACTTACCAGTATCTGAACTGCTTCGCACAGGATTTGTAAACTGGGCAATACGATGACTGCAGAAACTTTAAACTAAAACTTTATTGATCAAAAAAATTTAAAAGACAAGAATTCTAAGTAACACGGGTCTGGGCAAAAATTATTTACATAAATGGTGAGTATCACATTTCAAGCTCTCAATTTCCCTCCAAAAATAAATGTTTAGCTTCTAACCAATCAAATGAAGCCATAACGAAGTTTTCCAATACCTCCGGCATGCGGCGACCTACAGACATCCTTCAAACTTATGTAATAAGTGTTGTTCTACTCTGTAACGTCGCAATATCAAGCTATAAGTCAAAAAGTATTTGGCACTGAATTACAATTTAAGCTCTTTTTTTTTGATGTGAGGGAAAATCCTCGTAGGATGCTATGCCGGACTCTTACCGACAAAAAAACCTCACGTAACGCCCAACAGCCTATGGTTGAGAGCCCTGGGTAAGCCCTCAGGAAGGATGTCCCGTGACTCCCAACAGACCTACGGCCGCCACTGCGGCCTCGCCCAGGGGGTAGTTCGGGTGCAATCCCGCGTCTATGGGGAGTTTCGGGTGTGACCCCGCTTCTAAGGGTAGGCGTGCGTGAGTTGCTCACGTCACGCTGCCGTCATGGGCCTGCTTCTGTAAGGACGGTGAGCGGCCCTCTCACCGTCCTCAGACCCCCGGTCATGGAGGCCGATAGGCCTCGGCGAAGACACGTCGGCGGCGCCCACAACTTAAGCCCTTATGGCCCTGTTTGTGACACACCACACAAACTTATAACATTCCGCAGAAATGCAATAATAAATACGGAATATGCCTCCGCCTACATTAGATTAATAAATACTTTGACTCGACAAATTGGTTAATCAAAAATGGCTATGTGGTTAAACTCTATGCCGTAGAAGTAGGAGCAAGGGGAATTCCAGCTAAATCCCTGTATAATTTATTTAAAGACCTTGGATTGCCAAGGGTTTCAGTAAGCTCTTTACTAAAAGGAATATCCAAAGCGGCTTTGATAGGATTTTACCAAATCTGGTTGGGCAGGGGAGGTAACATTGCTGACGGTGGAAGATGATCGTTTATGCGCATAGTAAGGTGGCCACCATAAACCTACTCAAATGGGTCGCAAGTCCCAGACGCCCTCGAGGTGTTCCACCCGTGCCACGCTATGGACCCGGCGCCCGCACGGAGAATTAATGGAAAGCCAAGAACAAGGTCTCTTGGGGAGAAGTCGTGGACTAAATATGTGATGTAGACACTAATATTAAAAGTTTATCTTTTCAGTTAGGCAGGCCCTTCAGTATTTTCTTCATTACAAAGTTACTCAAGTTATATAAAATCAATAAAAATGACGTATGGTTTATAAACAATCGTTAGATTGGTAAGGGTTGCCAGTTGTTTGGTTTTGGCGGCTATCAAATATTAATGGCATAATTACCTCACGCACGTTAAGGCTTTAATGAAATGGGGTCACAGCTAAACCAATATTTCTATACAATATGAAAGTTATATTAGCTTATTATGTTTGTCTATATTTGAATAGGCATTTTTATTTGCTTTCCAAATTTCCCTAATGTAGATAGGGTTAGGTATATAAAGTAGGGATCTTAGAAGGTTCTTGCAGCATCAGAAGTGGGAGTGTAGCGCCTCTGGTGTTGCAAACGTCCAACCAGGTACTTGTCTGCGGCGTAAGAGGTATAAAAACCGGCCAAGTGCAAGTCGGACTGGCGTACTAAAGGATCCGTAAAAAATGAAAAAAAAAGCAGGTTTGTAGTATGGGAGTCACCTTAATTATTTTTATTTGTTGTTGTAGCGGCAATAGAAATACATCATCTATGAATATTTCAGCTCTCTTGCTATCACGGTTCCTGAGATACAGCCTCATGACGGAAAGATAGACAGACAGTCAGACAGACAGAAAGACAGCGAAGTCTCATAAATAGGGTTTCGTTTTTACCCTTTTGTAATAGAACCCTAAAAGGTAATGAATTTATTGGATCACATCTGATATTGACAAAATATCTATTTTGACAGTAATTTTCACTCATCGCACTGTTTTTCCCTGTGGAAAAACGATCTAAGAAAATTGAAACATTGATAAACTGAAATTAATATTTGATATTGAGTTGCGATACGAAATTGGCAATTTATTGTAAAGTGAACTTTGGCACGTACTTAGATATTCTCAAAAGGTAATCTATTGCGTTGAATTTGATCTTGTAGATAGGTAAGAATCTTTATAACTGAATCCATTGTAGGGCTCCACATTCAAAGGGTAGAAACGGCACCCTATGTCTGAGCTTTCACTGGGGCTAAAATTTTAATGAATAATGTCTGTTGCCGCTATAACAATAATAACATATTGAAAACAGACCAGAAAAAATAATGTGATTTTTACCGCTTTTTGATACGACACCCTTCGTCCACGAGTCTGATTTGCACTTGGCCGGTTTTTTAAAACTGATAGGTATTTCTTTTGGAAACAATGCCTTGTGAGGTACTTGGTTCATAGAAATAAATAAATGGTTTAAAAAACCCTAGAAAAATACGCTTTTATAATGCACGAAAAAACCAAAAATAAATTATGGATCGTTCAAGTTGCCTCTATTTCTGGGCTGAAGTGTAAACTATGTGCTTTTAGTTATAATATTTGATTGCAAAAGCGTGGGGCGCTGGAACAGGAAAGACTTTCCTGGCGGAAGCTGCATGAAGTCTTGTCAGATTAAGGATAAGGTCACATTTATAAAAGCGTGTTTTTAAATTATTAATTTACACTGTCACGCTTTTATATATCTATTGTGACTTTTAGTATTATTAATATCATTTTAAATTTCAGAAATGTATTAAAGATGATAGGCTTTAATTGAAATACATAACATAGTATACCTACTTACTTGAAAAGTAAAGTAGTTAATCACGTCTACGCATTTTCAACACCCACTTTTGCCAGTTTTTCGTGACGCCCGCGTAATAGGAGCAAACCTATTACCGTTACGGATCTCTATTAGATAATTCATTGGTAGGTCCTTAAAGTTTCGGCATTCCGAGATATTTAGTACAATATGTAGTAATCACGTAATAGGAATACAAACGCATATATCCCCAAGCGGGTTTTTAACGGTAACCAAAGATATCTCGTTCTCGAACAAGAACTCTACATTTTGCCACTGTTAACGTATTCCCGTCATGTATCTACTTAATTTTCTGAAAGAAAAGGCGTTCCCTTTGGCAGCATAAACGTCATGCTCTTGTGCGACCTTATGCAGCTTTCGCCAGGATTTTTATTATATAAGGATTAGTATTAATAGGAATATGCTTACAAAAAACTCTTTCTTGTTCTAGCACCCCACGCTTTTATAATCAAATATTATAACTAAAAGCACATAGTTTACACTTCAGCCCAGAAAAAGAGGCAACTTGAACGATCCATAATTTATTTTTGGTTTTTTCGTGCATTATAAAAGCGTATTTTTCTAGGGTTTTTTAAACCATTTATTTATTTTATACTTTTTAGTCACAACATTTATACCTTAACTAGCTGTTCCCTGCGGCTTCATCCGCGTAGAAGTCGTTATCGCATAAAATCATTACCCTCCTTTCGCGCAGTCAGTTAAAAAGTAACCTATGTCCTTCTCTTAAACTCAAACTATCTTTATTACAAATTTCATCAAAATCGGTTTAGTGGTTTAGGCATGAAAACGTAACAGACAGACAGACAGAGTTACTTTCGCATTTATAATATTAGTAGGGATTTCTGTATTACATGGTGTCTTGTCTGATGTCGACTAATGTGAAAATATTCCATTATTACTCTAATACATATACATTTTCTGCAGGTACCTATGTCAATATTTACACTCAATATTAACTTCAATATATAACAGGTTTGTTATAACCTTAAACCCTAATCGTGGTCTAAGCTCATTACACGACTTTTCTAACAAATCCAAACACAGCTATGATACGATGTTCAATCATGAAGTTACAGTTCATATCTTACGACTCCATCATCAGATCAGTCTGACAGCACCATATTATTGTATTGTTATCAGAACTACAAATATCTGCCAATTTTCATGACGCTACGATTCTTGGAAGATGCTTAAATTAGTTACCTGAGATTCCATTGCATAGTTTTACAAGTCAATTAAAAAAAGATTTGTTATAACCTTGAAACCTAAGCCTGGTCAAAGTTCATTACAAGACTTTTCTGACGAATCCAAAAACAGATATAATACGATATTCCATCATTAAGTTCCAGTGCATATCTTCCGGCTCCATCATCAGCTCAGTTCGACAGTACCATATTATTGTATTGTCATCAGAACTACATACAGCTGCCAATTTTCATGACGCTACGATCCTTGAAAGCTTGTTAAATTAGCTACCTTAGATTCCACTTTTTCCATCGAAGTTTCAGTGCCTATCTTCCGGCTCCATCATCATATCAGTTTGACCGTACCATATTATTGTATTGTCATCAGAACTATATATAGCTGCCAATTTTCATGACCCTACGATCCTTGGAAGCTGGTTAAATTAGCTACCTTAGATTCCACTTGTTTTCTGTGCCTATCTTCCGGCTCCATCATCATATCAGTTTGACAGTACCATATTATTGTATTGTCATCAGAACTACATACATCTGCCAATTTTCATGACGCTACAATCCTTGGAAGATGGTTAAATTAGTATCCTTAGATTCCACTTTTTCCATCGAAGTTTCAGTGCCTATCTTCCGGCTCCATCATCATATCAGTTTGACAGTACCATATTATTGTATTGTCATCAGAACTACATACAACTGCCAATTTTCATGACCCTACGATCCTTGAAAGCTGGTTAAATTAGCTATCTTAGATTCCACTGGTTTTCCGTGCCTATCTTCCGGCTCCATCATCATATCAGTTTGACAGTACCATATTATTGTATTGTCATCAGAACTACATACATCTGCCAATTTTCATGACGCTACGATCTTTGGAAGATGGTTAAATTAGTATCCTTAGATTCCATTACATTGTTAGTTACATACACGACGACCTAATAAAAGCTTATTAAAAATATAGTGCGGCTTACGTTCGAGAGAGAATGTGTGAAAATGTGAAAAAAAAAGGCGCACTAGTAAAATTATTATCAGAACAAGATAATTTTTAAGATGTCAAATACCTGGGTATAACCTGCACGCAACGAATAGAATGCGGAATCTTGTCAAAAAACAACGAAATTGACAGATTTTCGAACCATTTTGCTAACGGTACACTTGTTCTGGGGACATCCTTCCGAGGAATTAGTCGGGGCTCCCAACGGCCATAAACTGCTGTGCGCTCCATGTTGTCGATGATTTTGATCTTGGAGTTATCAGAAGAAAAATTCAACAGTTTTAAAAATGTAAACTGATATCGTAAGATTTGTCCGACGTGTATTAATCGCATAATGTGTACTCATGCTCTTTTTTCCCCGGCTCCCACCTCGTCGCGCATACCTCAGAGAGTGCACAGCAGTTAAGGCCAGACTATAGCAAGATATGTGAGGTTTTTTAGCGGTAGGAGTTCGGCATAACATCCATGAGGATTTTCCCTTACGTAAAACAAAAAAAACGGTACACTTGATATCTGTCATTTTCCATTTTCCTTGACAAAGTTCCGCATTCTATTCGTTGCGTGCGGAATATATTTATACCCTAAATAAGCAGGCCTATGGAATGTGGCTTAGAATAACCTGGTTTATTATTGAACATCTGGTTACCTAATCACTTAGTGGCAAATGCTTTCAGACAATGAAAGTCACAAAGCTCTGCATTATAACCGATTCTTTTACGAGTCAAGTTGTAACCATTATACGGCAGATGGCATTCGTTACGTAAACTGGGTCACTCGGTAATGTTATACCGTGTACAGTCAACTGAATGGTGTATTGTCTGCCTGTGTCTAATCAAAATTGAATCTAGCCCCTTTCTATAAAATAGAGTGCAGACGGGCTTATGGTGAGACTTTGTCTGTAGTCTGTGACTCTGTCGCATTAAATAAATAATAAAAAAAAAACTATAGCGTATTTAGTGTCATCACAGCCTTTATCAATATTAAGCAGACTATACTTAGTAGATTTTTTATTGTACTCTATTGCAGGGTATACTTAGTGATTCTTCATTATATAAGTACTATTGCATATTATTCTATTACAAGGAATTTAAAAGATCTATTTATTTATAAAGCTCTAAGAGAAATCTTTACCAATACTATGGATTTTTTGAAGTAAAACTTCTTTGGGCGCGACTAGGGAGTAACTCAGATTTTTTTCTGACGGAAGTTACGCTTGCTATTTAACTTCTTTCGAACAAAGATTTACATTCATTTGAATTTTGAATAGCGGAAACGTAGTTTTATTATGATATTAATATAACATTTGATTCCGTCAATGGCAAAGAAGTTTATCTTAAATCGCGCGTAAAGTTACACGCACACACTTTTCAAGTATGAAAAGAGATAATTAGAAAAGAAACAGTATGCAAGGAAAGTCAAAATTGACAGCTGTTCGAACCTTTTTGGCAACGCTATATTTGAAATCTGTCATTTTCTATTTTCTTTGTCTGCAGTCTACTTGTTGTATGCGGATTATACGTATACACATAGTCACGAATTTATCGCGGAAGGGGTAGGAAGAAGCATAGTATACGCCCACGCCCACATTTCACCTTATAGTCTTATGTCCCACGTAATAGGTGTGAGCCTATTGCCGTGTTGAAATAGACAGGCGCAGGTCGTGACGACCCGCAGTTGAAATTTTTCAAGCCGCCCGTAAGGCCTTTAACCTGGCTTAACGATTGTCATTTTTAATTTTATTTCAAATTTTCCTTCCTTTCACAATGGATCGTTTTGCGAAAGTGTTCCCTTAGTTGCCTCTTACGACACCCTCGGGATGTATAGGGGTGGCGATATTTTGTACTCTTTCGCATCGCCACAATGGTGCCCCATTGCTCGCCACATGGGGTAGTTTCGTCGATTAGAGGCTGATATAGTATTCATGAGGAAATTCCAAATGTAAAAAAGAAAAGGAATGTTACATACGCTCCCATGACGGCAGCGTGACGTGAGGAACTCACGCACGCCCCCCCTTAGACGCGGGATCACACGCGAAACCACTCAAAGACGCGGGATAGCACCCGAACCACCCCCTGGGCAAGGCCGCAGTGGCGGCCGTGGGTCTGTTGGGAGTCCCGGGGTATCCTTCCGAGGACTTACCCGGGGCTCACAACCATAGGCTGTTGGGCGTTACGTGAGGTTTTTTAGTAGGTAGGAGTCCATGAGGATATTCCGTTACGTAAAATAAAAAAATAATAATAATAAAAAAAGGTTACAAACGCTTCAGAGGACAAATAAAAGATTAATGATCCAATCAGGTCGCCTAACATCTCCTTACGGGATAACGCGTAATCCATTATTACGTGGACCGTGACGTTAGCGAAGACAATTAGTATCCATTTGTAATGTCACCGGACTTATTGCTTACGGTAGACTTAGTAATTTTGTGCTGGAAAAGATGCTGAAAGGAATTTTATGCGTGGAAGTTATAGATGGAAAAGAAAAAGATGTGTGGTCACATTGGAGTCTTATATAATTATTGTAATTAACGTCGTACTGGTAGTTTTGTAATTGGGTTACATAAGACTTGTAGGGGAGGGTTGGATAATGCCGCGCCCTTAAGAGAATATAGGTATATTTTTTTACTAGCGAAGATCAGATCGACTTCAGCTAGATATTTATTAATACAGGTTACCTAGCTATCAAATTTAAAAACAATTTTTACTTTTTACAACACCTACATGAAAATAAATGAAGAAAATCAAAATTTGTGAAAGCGCGGTATTATCTAACTGGTTTGATAATACCGTGCGTTAAAAATAATAGGCCATAAATAGGTCAATCAACATTTATTTGGACATAAATCACAGCCATTGTGCATTGCGAGGTAAAGTGCTTATATTTATCTTAACAGAAGTCTCACTCCTTATCATCTGCTTTTGAAAATGTTGCCTTTCGGCTAAGACGAAGGTCATAGTACTCTCCTTTTTTAATCTTTCTCTTATTGAAGATTCTGGAAGTATAAAAGATCTCGCTACTTCCTTTATTTTTCTCCCACTATTTACAGCTTTCATTTGAAGTGGGTCCCAAGACCCCTTTTTTCTTTTTGGTGCACTTTCAGACATCTGTGAAAGAAGGAAATATACGTTTGATAATGCCGCGCCTAGGGCGGTTGTCAGCCTACGCCATTTTGATTTACCGCCACAACAGAATTTTACAATCAAAACGTTCACCATAAAACTTATATCCACTTTAAGTAACAGCAAATAACGCTACAAAATACATAACTAAAACAAAATTTAGCTAACAGACAGAAGTACATACCTAGATTGGCCTGTCACCAAAAAATTATAAGAAATACGCGCGAAAGTTCTCTGCCCATGTACCGATCGTTTCACTGATCGTGGGCCACTGTCGTGCGGGGAGGGGTTTCTCAGTCGCAAGGGCAATCACGCAATGGAAATAGCTATAACTTTCTGTTGGTAGATATTTAGTTGCACTGAGGCGCGGTATTATCGGCCGCGCGGTATTATCCAACTCTCCCCTAATATTGTAATTGTAATTGAAAATACCTAATATAAGTAGAAACTTTGATCAATGTTATATTCTTTTTAATTAATCTAGGTTAGTGGCACTAAGTATTCTAGCCTATAAGTAGACGAACTGAATAATGCTCCTCTTATATTTGCTCCATGAATGCTATAATCCTATGAAACCTATTAAAACATCTTGGGAGTCCTGGGACATACTTCCGGGGCTCCCAACCATTGGCTGTTGGACGTTACGTAAGGTTTTTTAGTCGGCAGGAGTCCGGCATAGCGACTATGATGGCTTTTCCCTCACTTTAAAAAAAGCTACTAAAACATTTATGATCCCCAAATTTTATAAAAGCCATACTAATATTATGATGATTGTTTGTTTGCATCGAATAGGCTCCGAAACTACATGACCGATTTGAAAAATTCTCCTCTCTGTGGGGAAGCTACACGCCCGTGTAACATAGTCTATATTTTATTCCCGTATTCACACGGAAACGGGGTCAACGCCGGTGAAACCGCGTCACGTCTGCTAGTACTCAAATAAAATTCAAGCAGCTGAACCAATTTTGATAAAACATGTAAAACTACGCGTACTACTGGAAAACCTACAAATCATTATTACCTAAAATCCAACGTGACCTAAAATAGTCTCTCCCTATCTAAAATTACATAAAATATAGATAACATAAATGAAAAGGGTTTCATCCAACATTTTATTGGGGCCAGTCGCTGACCGCACAGACATATTAATAATATAGATATCGCTGTATCACTGATAGGTAACAGTGACACAGAGTAGGGATAAAGGTGCCAAGAGGATAGATCGTTCCAATTTGTTAATATCGCACCTTTTCTTATATCTGGGATGACCTGGAAATCCTTTTTGTGGTTCCATTTTTTTTTTATTTTTATATTTAGCTTGCAAAATTGACGTCGCCACCAGCCTGATGGAAAGCCGTGGCGCATCTAGCGATTGGCGGCCATTTCTGACAGTGGTCCTCAAGTTGGCGGCCCTGTGATGTGCCTGTTCAAGCTCCTCTTGAAGAACCCGGGATTGTAAGATGAGGGAAACACGTGTGTGGGCAGGTCGTTCCAGAGTTTTATAGTTCGACAGAGGAACGATCTTTTGAATCGCTCAGTTCTGGCGAAGATTCTCTCCACTGTGTATGAGTGGCACCTCTGCCCGGCACGCATTGTTCGGGATATAGGTATATCGCAGACAAAACCACGAGTGCATACACCAGGTTTCCTACAAAATTCCGATAAGAACACAAAAATACTAGCATAGAGTAGATATATGCGAATATTGATCTACATTTTTATGTAGGCGATATCAGTTTCAGGTTTATTATACCTGCTATGTTATGACCTAGGTATTCCTGAGATTGACTGATAGCAAACGTTATGAATATATCAGTGAGCTCAGTGTTAGGTTGCAAATTGTTCATAGTTTTCAACGGAACTTTGGGGTGTGGTACAAGTAACGAGCGATTGTCTAGTTTAGAATAGTTTTAGATTTTGAATTTATATTTGTTTGTTGCATTTAGAGCGTAGTGCGAATACTGTCCTACACTTCTAGTAGATGATATAATTTGCGAAATTTCATAGTTCTAGGTCAACAGTCAAATGTTATTATTATTATAACGGGAAATACCCTATGAATCTCAATTCCCTTAAAATTTAAGTCCAAATAAACGTTTTTTTTTTGCGACATTAACGGCCGTATCTTTAATAGAATAGAATAGAAATATTCTTTATTGTACACCAATGTAGAATTACATGACTTTAACTTAAAAACTTTAGGTTATTTTAGAATTTTGCTGTACTTATAACAGCTCGAAATTAAAACCATAGAAATAAATTATGTTTACAATTTCTTGATAACTTCACGTGTTCTTTATTTGAAGGTTTTAACAAACATACGCGGACGATCGAACAAGAAAGCGGTCCGTTAAGGGTGCCGTCTATTTCCTATTGAGGCACGGAACGCTAAAAGGGATATAAATTTTATATTGGAAACGGAATCACATATCAGAATTATTATATTCGGAACAGGTTCCTATGAAATTTCAAAACGCTTATATCTCTTAACTTAAAAAAGCTGCACAGTAAATTTTATGACCAGCGTCAACCAACCTTGCTTGCTCTACACTAGCCTACACCTGCCATTTATATATAAACTTTATTGGAACACATTAGAGCACAATTTTGTTTGATACACTATTGCGAAGATTCTAGTCGTGTACGGATGATTTTATTACTACCTACGAAAGTTATAAAAGTTGGCAAGTTATTAAAAGGTTATGGGCTATCAATGCTACTTTTGGAATATAGATTCACTATAGGCACTATAGTAGCCATATAGAGCGGAGGTATGAACGCAGCATTTTATATAGATGACATGATAAAACATTTGCTTATATCATCCTCAGTAGCAGCGCTCGTGGCCCCGCGGACTCAGTGTTCTGTAACCGATCACTGCAGTAAGCAAGTTTTACTATGGCCGGTCCATGGATGGGTGACCATCCATGTGATCACTTTGTGACATTTATTTCAGCGTTTCCGTGCTTCGGAAGGCAAGTTAAGCCGTTGGTCCCGGTTGCCACTAAAATGGCAGTCGTTAAGCTAAGTGGAAGGCTTTATTTCAACAGCAGGCAGTCACAACCTGCGCCTGTCCATTCAAACACGGCAATACGGCTCACCACCTATTACGTGGGACAAATTATACAAAGGTGAAATGTGGGCATATAATATGCCTCTGCCTACCCCTTCGGGGATAAAGGCGTGACCATATGTAGGTATGTATCCTCAGTATTGTCACAGCCGACATATACTATGGTTTAGTTCCCTTTATACTGTGGTATTGTGGTTGAACTCCGTTGAATTTAAATGTTTGACTTGCCAAAATAATGCCGCCCGGGCCTGTTGGAAAGACATGGCGAAATCTAGCTATTTGAGGGCCACTCTTACAGTAACGCACCTAATACTGGTGGAAAGGGTCTTGATTGAAATTTTATTGGACAGGGGTCCACGAATGTTAATACTACTGCATCGATTTCTTATTTCGGAATGTCGAATCGGACTAAAAAACTCAGTAGCCCGATGATTTATAATCATCTGCATCATCGGAATACTGAGCCGGAAAAGTTTCAGTAGTTCGATCATCGGACTATTTAATCCGACTACTGATACTAGGGCTATACCCCCAATCAATCAAGTTGGCGGCCCAATGATGAAGGTTTGAAGAGGAGGCAAACACGAGCGATGGTAGAGTTTTCGAAATTATAATAACTAATAACTTTACTAGGCGGACTTACTGCCTAAGGCATTAAGTCCGCCTTGTACTCAGTGCTAAAGTTTAAAATAAATAAACAAATAACTTGGAACGTTCTGCCACCGTTCTGTTTATTTCGAGTTTCCGGGGCCGCCCATCAGGTTCGACAGACAAACGATCTTTTGAAGCACTCTGTTCTGTCAAAGAACTTCTCTGTGTGAGTAATAAAAATAAAGACTACAAAAAACTATGAGATAAACAATCAATAAATACAATCTTTAATATGGCAATGACAATTTGTAACTAAGGATATCAACTACTGCTCGTTCGCTCTAACTTTGCCGCTCGGCTCCATACTAAAGTCGAATTTTTAATGAGACGAAGTAAATTGACAGCAACTAATGTCACTTCTTCATATAATGTTGCTTATTTTCTATGACGAAGTGACATTAGCTACTGTCAATTTACTTCGTGTAATTAAAAATTCGGGTAAACGCCTCTACGCCAGCGGCAAAGTTAGAGCGAACGGGTAGTACTGTTAAAATTATTCTTAACTAGCTGAGCCCGCAACTTCGTTTACGTCACATAAGGTGTATGAAAGGAAAGGTATTTCTTCATCAGAGTCATCAAGCAGCGTCTGAAACTGCCCTGTTTGCTTAATCATAAAAGAGCTTAATGATTAAGTCTATTACACGCCTTCGGCGCGGACTGAATTGTTTAAAAATAGTCTTAATCATTAAGCTCTTTTATGATTAAGCCAACACGCCAGTTTAGGTTCACTCACATTCAAAGAAACCCCTACAATTAAAATTTTCAAAATACCTGATTCTTAAAAGTGTTATAACTCTTTTATTTCTAAACCGATTTACATAAAACAAACGCTAAATGTTAACTGGAGCAAACCTCAACACAATAAAAAAACCGCATTGCAATCGGTTGAGCGGTTACTGAGATTAGCGTGCACAACCGTACAGACAAACAGATATACAGACATACAGACATACAGACAAACAGACAAAAATTCTAAAAATCATTGTTTTGGGTTCTATTGCGTTCATAAAGCCCCCCTATAATATTTTTTCTTATTTATCTTCCATGTACAGACAGCGACCTGTTACGATTTTATTATATGTATTGATAGCAAGCGGAATCATAAAATAGAATGGCAGTGAAGTTTATATAGATAGTCCGGAAACTCTCTCGGGAATATAAATATGTAGGGTCCGGAAAGTATTCCATATAATATAATGATTATAATGATATCAGAAATCATAACGGTGCATCATAACCCTTTACGACGGTTTAAAAGGCTTTCCGCAGTAATAGCGTAACTTTACAGTAATACCTGTATCTTTTCATCTTAATGTAAAGTACCGGTTGGATTCAAAGCAGCTATTTAGGGTTCTGTGCCAAATGGGTAAAAACAGGGCAGAGACTCCGCTGTCCTTCTGACCATCTGTCTGTTTGTGACCAGGCTATATCTCATAAACCATTATAGCTGATGTATTTCTGTTATCGCCGTAAAATTAACACTAAAACCGGCCAAGTGAGAATAGAATTCGCGCCCAGAGAGTCTCGCACCAAAAAAGCAACGGGAGTCTCCCTTAATCCCTCTCCCCCCCTTTTCTGATTTTAGTTTTTTTTTAGTCGCAGCGGCAAAAGAAAAACATATCTGTCACAAGCTATCACGGTCCCTGCAATACATGCATGACTGACAGACATAAAGATAGACTGAATTTTTAAATATAGTCCTTAACTTGCACACACTTATTAATCTTTATCTCGTCTTAACATCTCCTCTCACGGGCCTACTGGAAGAGATTTCTGTAGAAATAAGTAGGCCTTTGTACAATGCTGTTTTCTTTATTTTTTTCCCTGTTTACTGTAATTTGTGTGTACATAAACTAATAAATAAATAAAATAGATATTCATACAGAAGGGCATCGAAGTCTCATGAATAGGGTCCCGTTCTTACCCTTGAGTATGGAACCCTAAAAACAGAAAAAAATTAAGGGGTCTAGGTTCTAGGTTTACACGGGTCGGTTTCCGCAACTCGACGTCATATATGCGCCTATTTTTTTTAAGTGGTCTCCCTTAAGATACCACAAACGTGATATTTTTTAGGTTTATTTGATACGGAACGGAAGTTTTTTATACTACCTCCCCATCAAATCGAACTTTTGCGACACGATATTACCAATTTTGCCTATTACCGTGTTGAAATGGACATGGCAAGGTCATTTGATAGTAAACACAAAGGTAAAATTAAAACAAATAATAAAAACTGACCAAATGTGCTCTCTGTAGCTACCACGGTTCCTAATATACAGCCGTGACAGACAGACAGACGGATAGCGATGTCTCCTTAATAGGGTGCTTTTTCTCCCCTTTCAGTAAGGGTTCCATTTCTACCGTTTTGGTACGGAACCCTGAAAACACCACTTCTTTACCTAAGTCGACAAACAGTTCTAAACGATCTCATTAAACTTCAGAAGCTTAAAAAGTTCGTCACACTATTGTTACCAGAAAGTGATAATTTTTGCGTCTGTCCCCCTAATACCCTTAACAATAGTCAGCTAAAGGATTAAGTTTTGTATGAGCATCCTTTGTCAGGCGGCACCGGGCTGCAGGCCATTCGGTTCGGTCTATAAAAGCTTTTACAAAACCAAAGCTTTCAAAATTAAAAGTTATGGAAAGGAAAGTCTTTTGCTTGGTTATGTTATTTTTAATGAGATTTTATGATTTTGAATGGTAACTGTGGATCAAAAAGTTATTTAAAGAAATCAATTGAAAGGTCAGTTTAGTTATGAAAATTTTACCTTTTAGCAGGGGATGAGTATGAGGCGAGTTATTTGTGAGTTAACTCACTGATGTGTCTTTTGCATTAATAAATTCTAATTCTATTATTATGTCATTTTACATAATTGTTTTCAAAACTTTTATTTGGTTGTAAAATATTTTATATTATCTGTGATTTGGTGTAAATAGCATAAATTATGTAGTGACAAACAAATTCGTTACGTTCGTTTTTGTCACGCAATAATGAAACAGCTTTAAGCAGTCCACTACTGAGGGCCTAAAAAGGAATGTTTGGTATGCTTTGTATGTTCTGTATTTAAAATTATATGAATTGTATGTTTCATATTATGAAACATACAATGTTGCCTTTTTAGGCCCGCTGGACACCTTCCTTTCCCAACTTACATTAAAAAAACTTTGAATATTTAATTTTGTTCAAATTCCTGGTGCTCAGTTTATCGACTGTGAGTTTTAACTCGACCCTCAAGTACCTATTTCATCTATTATTTTGTGATCAATTTTGTTTTGGTTCTAATATGCAGTTTAAAGTTAAATGAATGAATGGTTCATTGCATGCGCCGAAGCATAGTCTTCCTGTCCCTGTCAGCAGTTTTCTCATCCAGCTCTCTGCTTAGACTCCAGAGATTTTAATCTATACTAATATTATAAAGAGGAAAAATTTGATTTTTTGTTTGTTTGTTTGTAACGAATAGGCTCCGGAACTACTGGACCGATTTGAAAAAAATAGTCCCGTATTCCCACGGGAACGTGATCTACGCGGGTGAAACCGCGTGGCGTCCGCTAGTTATATTATATCACTACGATTGCAATTTCAAAAAAATGTACACTCTATTAAAACAATGGTAATTGAAATAACACCAACGTCAAGAGCCAAGTAAAAATTTATTAATAAATGGAATAAAATGTAAATATAGCTCATTAGGGGCAAACAACACAAATAATATCCAAGGAACAAACCGCACGGCGCCTGTAGAATAAATTATGCAAATCTAGTTGGTGCTGTTCTTTGCTTTATAACATTATCAGGGGCTTGAGTTTCATTTTATTGTGGATAATAACTTTTAGAAATTATACAATATTATACAATCGTCAGCTGCTAATTTTCTTTCTATCGACATACCCTTTTTGACTTCCGACCATAGACAGTTGTAAAGCTCGTATGGTTTCAGTCGGCAAGATTCCGGCAAAGTAAGTACCCTTGAGGGATTTCCTCACCAAAAATCTAACAATGTACCTGATACCATATAATGACTGCATCAAAAACCTTGAACAAGCCCAGTAAACGGTTCTTCGATCGGTGAAGTACTTTATAGTTTGCTTAAGATAGGTACATCATGGCACTTTCAGTTGCAAGTACGGCAGGGGCTATGTACCTACAATTTATGTGTTTAAGTAGTACACCACTAAGCAAGCCGTCAAGATTTTTTGATATAACTGTTGCTAGCGACATAGGGTGATAGTTGCCCATTTCCGAAATATATTTTTTAATACAGTTGCTCAAAAAGTGGCGTATTACAGGGACGTTTAGCGTTCGGGATGTGGGCTATTACACACTCGTGCTTTTTCTTTACCTTTCCCGCACTGGTGCGCGATTCCTTTCCCAACTGTCAAAATAATGTCTGAGATTCATGCAAATATTTCAAAAAAAGATACTAACTTGTTTCAATATCAGATTAAAAGTAATTTTAATTAAAATTTAAACATAAATTAATATAAGTATCGGCCAAATTAAATTTATAAATATAAAAAAATTTGGCTGTATGAAGTGCACTGCCATAGTCTCTGCTTAGGTAGGTATATATTCTTTTACTGTTGCCGCCATTTTGGACAATTCAGGTTTATTGTGTTTTTATTATTTTATTAGATTGCTTAATTTTTTCGCAACAGTATTAAAAATAGTTGTTCAATACAACGTGTGGGATTGTTATTTCAACTCGTTCCGACTGTCCACCCTCGCCTTCGGCTCGGGTCAACATCTGTCGAAACTCGTCGTAATAACAGAAATCCCACACTTGTATCGAAAACTACTATTCCTCTTGTGTCTTCTCATATTGTCATTAAGTAAATAGCCTTGACATAGAAGTTATAGGACATAGAGAGAACGCGTCACATTTAAAATTTTTCATACCTACTCAGACTGTCTTGCTCCGGAGTCTATAATAAACCTATTGCAATATTTCAAACGTTTATTTACAAGTTCCAAAATACTATTACTCTTTGCTCCCAAACGTCTGCCACATACCGCAAAGCCTTTATTTCAGCACAAAGTTTATTGCGTGGAGTATTTATATAGCTCTCACGTTGAGTGAATCTTGCTCGTTTTGTTTTGGGAAGAAAGGAGAGAAATATAGGCAATCTTGTGAGACGTTGTGTGGAATATTGTTTGACTTATCCTTGATGTATACGACTGTGAGGCTCTTGAGTCGTTCAGTAGAGTTTTGGTTAGCGGAAGTGAGGAATGTGATATAAAATAGAACTAAACTTATTGGCATAACATTCTATAAATTGCATTTCAGGCAGTTTCTTTTTTTTTCAAATCTGTTGATATATGATGGAAGTTTAAAAATGAAATAGTGTTCTATAAAAGATCATAGAAATTACACTTTTCTACCCTATTTTTTCCACCAAACTAGAAAGTAGGTACACTCTAAATAAAAACCATATTATAATATTAACCCGTCCGGTCGTGTCAAAATACCTCTCAAATTTGCACTTTTGAGCTCAATATTTCACAAACGAAGCCTGTAATTGTGAAATTCTCTTTGAACATTTTTAATATTTTTCAAAAATTTGTCCGACCGTACAACATGGAGTAGATTGAAAGTATTAGGAAAAAGTAGTCTCGATAATATCACACCTCTATTCTAAAGTCAAGGTAATGGTAGTGGTCTTACCGTTAGGGATACAGCGTTTGGATTTACATATATGTAATATCGTTACTCGGCAGCATAGGTCTTTGTTAACTTCTTATAAAAATGTCACTTTCAGTTCAGAAACGTTTAGATATTTCAGCAGCATCTTTAGAATAAATATCCGAGTACCTAGTGTATATAAAACTCTGCCATTTCCTCCCCGGAGTATCGTAAAGTTAAGACGATTTTACTGCTTCCACGACACAGATCTGAGTCACGTATCCTCTCTAGAATATAGAGTTTGAGTGTACCTTGAATTTTTGAAGAAATAGTTTCGTTTTAAGACCGTTATAGATACATTTTTGTGGAAAAAATCTGTGAATTACGGGAAAAGTGGGAGAAGAGAAAATTTATGTGTTCTGTATTCAGTTAGGTAGGTAAGTACTAGATTTCTTGTTATTGGTTTCTTTTCATAATGTTTAGAGATTTATTTTAGTTGTTGCACTTTTAACTTGACGCGACTTGTCTTTGTTTTAAATAGAGAATCTTACTCCAGACTTCATAATATAATTTACTAGCTGACCCGCGCAACTTTGTTTGCGAGATAAATGAAGAATCCCTCGACCGATTTTGTGCAAACTTCACATAAACCATCTACTAAATAGTCCGAATAAAACCTAAACATTTGGTTTGAATAGGTGAGCCCGTTCTTGAGTTATAAAATTACAACGAAAAGTGGCATTGATTTTTATATATATAGATTTGTAGTTTCTTTATTTTAATAGATTGTTAATTTGTGAACTATATCTGAAATAAATGATTTTATACTATTTTAATTGTTTCTCTATTTTTTAAGACAGGCCTATGAAAAATACTTTATACTCACGACAGCTATCGCCTTCTAGTGTCGAGTTATAATACGCTAGTATAATTAGTTCAATGCTTAGGTATTTCTCTGTGAAATTAACACAGTAGAATATCGGGAGTTATTGGCTCCATCAAACTAAGCTTATTTCATAAGTTAAGAAAAGATTTTATTAGCCAATTTCTATAACATATCCTTCCTTATATCACCGAGGAAGATGTGTCCTAATCCGAGAACGGAGATAAAATCCTTTTATTTTCAATATGGCCACTGAAAGTCATAAATTTTATTACATCATATTAGAGAGGCGTATCAATATTTGACGTTAGTGCGATGTAACAGCCAGGTCATTAATCATCGTTAATGATGCAAAAAATGGCGGGATAGATTTGACTGAAATTCATCACACGATCATAACATTACGTGTGATGTTACAGGCCAAAATGATAACACCCGAACCCTTAGACGAGGCCGCAGTGGTAGCCAAAGCTTGCTGTAAACCCTGGCACGTCCTTCAAAGGAATTATCCGGGTACCCGGCAATGTATTAATAGTACATAGTCAAGGCATTTAAAAAAATATCGATATTTTCTTTTTATAATCCGAATTTCAAAGATAGGGTTACTCACAGCTATGAAATCATCGCGTGGTTTTAGTGGGATACGGTCCTGAGTCTATATGACTGTATGAGTGATGAGAACTGCACATCTCACTTTTTCAAAACCGATGCTTGGTTCCTCTTTAAACAGGAAAAGCCTGTACTTACTTTGCCCATCTGTTCACAACCTTACTAGAACATAAACTTAACTACAAAAAGAAATTAACTACATTTAGGTCTGTAAAATACTCAAGAGTCCTATTCTTAATTCCATACTTCAATAAAAATTTGCTAAATAATGTGATTGATCAGCAATATCTAAGTAGACACTAATAAAATTAACGACTAAAATACTAATTTCAGTCTAGTCCTTAACCTACCAAGAAAGGTTCTTTTATATTCTACAGATCTCATAAAATTTTGTAATCGTAAGGGCATTTTTATTATCCTAAAGGTGTACAAGTAATTTCCTTTAAATCCTAAACAATGTTGCGATCATTACAAGTATCTATAACTTAGAAGAGTACAATCATTAACTGAATGAATGTTCATTTGATTGTCAAGAAAATAACAGCGAGTGGCCGAAGCCTGTCATCGATTTAATTTACTAATCGCCTGTTGACAAGGTAATTTGGGATGGGAAAACATACAAATGAACTGTTTACAACACGTCTTTATTAACTTGACCTTTATATGTGTAGGTTAATATTTTAGAAAGCAGAACTTTCCCATTTCTATAAAACATCATAATATATTATACGAGCATTGTAATTTTACACTGATGATTGTGAAGGAAGGGTTGGGAAAGTTCCTTCAACACACAAAGGGAGGATCCTCCGACCAGGCTAGGTGATCGCACCTGGCGGGCCGAAGTCCAACGGTTGATGTTGGACTTTTTGTTATATCAATCATCGCCACGAGAATTGTGATATGGCGATGCAGGATTTCTATTGATTTTCGCTATGTGGCGGTCGCCACAGATAAAGCAATTTTAAACATGATTTAATTAGAAAATACTAAAAACACAAATCTTTTAAATCCCTTATATCTGAACGTTTCAGTTGTTTCGTGTAAAATTAAATAGCCGTTATCACAAGTATTAACATGTTTAAAAACCGTATCTCCGCAATTTACGCACAAAATATGCTAACAGCTTTTCAGAAACCGACAACCCATATCAATCATTGCAAGGTAATCCGATTTCTCACCCCTCACCCGACTTAATCCTAGCCTAAAGGTCCCCGTTTCATCCCTAGGGGGTGAATACTCGCAGACGAGGCAAACTTTCACAATTAAAAAGATTATTTAATCTCTCAAGGGATTCTAGATGTTGGAATATGCTTTTAGCTAGATTAACACTGCAAACGTCCTTGTCTGTTTTTGAAATGACAAGGAGTTTGCAATTGGACTAGTGACTAAGTTTATTTTTGGATTGTAATTTCTTATTTTTGTCCTGAGAATAGAATAGTATATCAGAATAAGCAAGAGTTGTACTTTTCAGGGTGACTTTTCATTGTATTTCTGCCTTAATTGGCAGGGGTCTAAACCGTACATGCCATTCAGTTTTAGCCCCTCTCTATAAAATAGAGTGCAGAGGGGCTTATGTCAAGACTTTGTCTGTAGTCTGTGACCCTGTCGCATTAAACAACGTCACTAGGTCACGTGGATCATCTGTTCAAAGTTTGAAATAAAACAAAAATGACAATGTCAATCGGATTGAGCTTTCACAATAACCGTGTTAGAGAGGGGCAGTCTGGGATTTAGGTACGTGTAACATTGTCATGTTACTAACAACCGGGACCAAAGCCGTAACATGCTTTCCGAAGTTCGAGCCAATTCGAAAACCAGTCTTATTAAAAGTTGCTTACTGCAGTGATCGTTTATAAAACACTGAGTCAGCGGGGCTAGCACTCAAGTAATTCAATAAATACACTTTTCAATGTATACTTAATATTAATTAATATAGATTGTGCCAGCTTGAATATTCTCTCTTTCTTTGTGTTCGTGGTAGCACTAATAACAAATTCATAGAGCGCTTTAATTTTCAATCTGCGAGTTGACTATTCGCGTATTCATAATACCATACATATTTAAATTCCCGCCGCTGCATAAATCCGTCCATTCAAAACTTATTGACTGCAAAATTCATATGGAAATCTTATTTCCTATGAAGCCTCGGGCGCGTCTCTGAAAGTTGTGCCATTCAATACTCGGCGTTTAGCGGACGATATTAATATCGGTAGCTTTGAAATGTCTCTTTAAAATTCATGACTAGTGTGTGGACGTCTTTTATGACACAGATATACGTAACTTGGACTTTTTGGATATTGTAGGTATATTGAAGCGCTCGTGGCCCCGCGTACTCAGTGTTGTATAAACGATTACTGCAGTAAGCAACTTTCACTATGGCCGTTCCTTGGATGAGTGACCATCCATGAGACCACTTTGTGACATTTATTTGAGCGTTTCCATGCTTCGGAAGGCATGTTAAGCCGTTGGTCCCGGTTGCCAGTAAAATGGCAGTCGATAAGCCAAGATGAAAACCTTTACAGGCGGCTTAAAAAATTAAACAGCAGGCAGTCACAACCTGCGCCTATCCATTTAAACACGGCAATATGACTCACCACCTATTACGTAGAATAAATTCTAAAAAAGATGAAATGTGGGCATATAATATGCCTCTGCCTACCCCTTCGGGTATAAAGGCGTAACCATATAATTATATGTACCTATATGAATTAATAATATTTTAAGTGTTTCTGGGGACTTCCTCTTTTAGTATTACCGGACTCCCTGATATAGCACATATTAGCACCGTGTGGTTTGAGTAGGTCCGAGACTAATCTACCCAACCTGTTTACATTCCCAATGGGATTTCCACAATGTTATAAAAAACAGGAATATGCTCCACTTACAGAAAATAAACCTTGAAAAATCGTCCCCATAACTTACACTATCTTTACGTACTGAGATTCTCATTGAAAAATTTATGTACTGCTCGTTCGCTCTAACTTTGCCGCTCGGCTCCATACTAAAGTCGAATTTTTAATTAGACGAAGTAAATTGACAGCAACTAATGTCACTTCTTCATACAATGTTGCTTATTTTCTATGACGAAGTGTCATTAGCTACTGTCAATTTACCTCGTCTAATTAACAATTCGGGTATACGCCTCTACGCCAGCGGCAAAGTTAGAGCGAACGGGTAGTAAACCACATTGTTTTCTTTGTGTCTCGCAAAATCTCGCGATCCCCCATCTATTATTATCCCTAGTCTTGCAATGGTCGTTGACATTGATATTACCGCCAGTGCAATGCACTCGGCGCCAAAATTAGACGCGCCGGCGCACGGTATATCACGTCTAGATTTGCACTTTCGTGCCAGTTGCCATTTTAAAATTATAACGATTATTTTTGGAATATTGAAATGCGTGGGGTTTTGTTGTTATTAACCTGAATATATTGGACTATCTGTGCTTCACGGTTTTGCCTATGGTATAATGTGAACCCCGCAGGACACAGTGAACCCAACCATTATCTGTAGTGACAATTAGGGAATGCAAATCTCGCGAGATTCGGCTCGGACGAGATCTCGCGAGATTACAGAGAACAATACCGCGAGATCTCGCAAATTACGAGATCTCGCGAGATTGGCATTTTTGTGTGTTTATTCTTTGAAATAATCACAATATTCGAGTAAAAATAGAAAAAAATTAATGAGAGTTGTAGGTACTTCTTGTGAAATAAACATTTAAGTACCTATTTATAAAAAAGTATATCAACTATTACTTTTTATACTTACATTATTTGACGTACCTACATAGTTTTTTAAAATAAACTTGAAACATCAAATATGTGAGCGATATACTAGAAGTTTAGAGACTTATTAACAAACATACTATGTACATTATTAATTTACAAAAGAATATCCTTTACAATACTGTTTTCATTATTTTGTTTTGTCTGTTTACTGTAATTTGTGTGTACATAAACTAATAAATAAATAAATAACGTCTAAACATTATAAATTATTATGAATTATTTTAGAAGTAGCTCCTCAAAAAACACAATGAGCTTAGAGTAGAATCTGTTAAACGGCTTATTATTTTGCTGTTCAGATAACCAGCCACTGAAAAGGCGCTTTCCAATTCAATTCTAGTGGGAACCATCGATCGAAGGCAGTCATCAGTTCTTTTTACAGGCTGAAATGCCTTGTCTAAGTTTACTAAAACCTCATTTTATTCCGCACTCAAAGAGTAGTCCGGATCTGCTTCCAGGCCCAAGTCGATAAAAGCTTTCCTGACACACATCTTGACTCTATTGTACTAGTAGAAATAATGTCTTCTAGGCTCGGCCAACGGGTTTTACAATCAAGTTAGAACTTTATATCTTTCCGAATTCTTGTTTCGTGTAATTTGCAGAGTATCTGTTTTGCTAGGTGATCTTTTAAAGTGTCATCAATGTCCTGTCTTTCTAAATAATGTCCACATGCTCTGCATCTAGCAGTTCGCGTTCACGCGCAATTATTTTTATGTTTGAGTGCAATCTCGTTAACCTCGCGAGATCTCGCCTATTTTTCGGCCGAGATCAATCTCGTAAAAAAAGGCCGAGATCTCGCGAGATCGAGATTGCATTCCCTAGTGACAATAATGTATGGAAACATTATAAACTTATTTACCTACTGTACATGATTTCATACATACCTAACTAATTATGTAAAAAAACCAGTGTCGTTTGAAATAAAGAAAAACCTACCCAAGACATGAAATTTAAATGGAATTCAAGGATTCAGAATATACTTCTTTACCTACTTTTGCCTAACTGTAGGTTTTATAATAAAGAATAAGTAGTTTTATTCGTTCAAGAAAATGCATAAATTATGTGTGTCAGTGTGGTAGATAGTACGTGTGACAGGAAATCCAATTTCAGAAGCGTTGCAGAACATGACAGGTTATCTAGGAATGCATGTAGATAATATGTTCGATGTCAATACGGAGATGAATAGAAACGGGAACGTAGTGAATAAGAATTTCCGTATATGGGTGGTAGGTAGTTAGGTAAAAATAGAAAGAGAGGCAGAATAAAAATCTCCAAACCTTTAAAAATTAAACTTTGAAATGAAGTTTTTCAGAGACTGTGCTGAACAGTATCTAAAATGGTTCTTTTACACTCCGACGTAGCAGCTTTCGTTTGGAAAATGGCGTTACTAGAAGCAATTGCTGTCTGAGCTCCAAATTTCCATTGCCAGGCGTAAACTAGTCGCACAGGGCGGAAACTCCATACAAATGATTCGTTTTCGATTCTGTCATCATACAAAGCTTGAATGTGTGCGTGTGACCAATAAGGCTAAGCAAATGTTCCCTTCACGACACCCACGAACTATAATGACAGGTGTGGCGGGACTGGCGGGGCTGGGGAAGCCTGGTCGGTGAGGGGCAGGGAGTTGCCTATCTGTATGTAATACAGTTATATTATCTTTGCTAGTCGTAAGGTTAGCTTCGAAAAACCGAGCACTAAAAGAGAAAATTTAGGTGTGTATGTATAATGCTTGTGGTGAGCTGTGTGATGATAGTGAGTATGTAGCAGTAGGCATCATTCCAAGCAATGCCTCATAGCACAAACCACCTACAAGCATCAGTGGCAAAGTCTGTCACGAAGATAGATACTTCCTGAGGATGGAGGATTGTATAATCTTTCGTGCACATGCAAGTCTATTCAATATACTATGGTTCTCGTTTAACTTCAACTAAATTCAATTTACATATCTGACAATTACGGTAAACTTTCCTAAATGTAGCGTTTCATAGGCGAATGCTCGCATAACAACAAAGTTGAGACACACTCATGAACGCATGAAACACGCTAACGTTACAATCTCATCCAACTGGCAATTATTAATTGATTGCTTGTTGAATATTTACGTTAATATCGCTAATTAGAGAACGTTAGTTTTTCGTAATAGTGTTTATACACGATGATTGACGCCTTCATTTGGAACAGTGCAAAATAATGAAGAAAACAAAATAGCTACTGAAATATGCCTTTATTCGTGACAAAAAGTAATGGTAGTAATTGATCAAACGACACGTGTGTGACAGGATCCCTCCTCACCTACTTAATTATCTTTCTATATATTGATTTCAGTCATGTAACGTCGCAAGTTATGGTATAGAATAATGTGTAAATCTAAAATGTAATGTGTAGATCTAAAATGTAATGTGTAGGACTAAAATGAGGTGCACAGTACATACTAAACCCTCCTTGCTGACCCAGCTATTCTGGGTCAAGTGCAAGTGCGTACGTAGAGTATGTAAGCTGCTTGTCATGCCTAGCAAGTAGTAAATGGTAGGGGAAATTTACTATAGAACATGGCGACGTCTTTTTACCGCCCAAACTCAATGGCTCTCGCACTCACATTACCAATACTCGTTAAAGAAATGAGGACCTCAGCTTAGAATGCAACCGAGATTACCACAGTAATTGAAATAACAAAGTCCTAGACAAATAGAATTCAGAGAGACCTCGTTTACTAATTTCTAAAGCACTTTTAATCGTTTCATACTATGAGTGTCCAGTAATTCTGTGACAATGACCGGTGCTGACTGGTCATAAGACTTTCATCCTACAATCCCGGGTTCTTCAAGCGCAGCGTGAAGAGGCACATCACTGGGCCGCCAACTTGAGGACCACTGTCAGAAGTCTTACGGACGGTGAGAGCGGCCCCAATTGATGCGCAACGGCTTTCCATCAGGCTGGCGACGTTAATTTAACGGGCTTAATATAAAAAGAGGCACCAAAAAAGCATGAAACCTAACCACATTTATCCCAATAAAAATAAATGTACCTACTAACAGTCCCGCTTTCTTTGTCACAGTTTTTGCTAGACTCCGAATGACCCTGAACCTCATCGACGCCGGCGTAACACCGCACTGCGCACTAGCGAACCCCGCGCCGTAATATCTCAGAGACGTCGGCTGGGTGAACCATTTATTACTCTCACTGTCTGAATAAAAAGGCCTGCGCATGAAACCTTACTCACAATGGCATGTGAAATTAATGAGTAACTAGCGGACGTCACGCGGTTTCACCCGCGTTGTTTCCGTTCCCGTGGGAATACGGGAATAAAATATAGCCTATGTTCACCGCAAAGAGTGTAGCTTCCCAACAGTGAAAGAATTTTTCAAATCGGTCCAGTAGTTCCGGAGCCTATTCGTTACAAACAAACAAACAAAAAACAAATCTTTCCTCTTTATAATATAAGTATAAATAACAATACCTTTACCTAATTCTTTTTTTTTACGTGCCGGAATCCGTCGTGGATGATATGCCGAACTCTTACCGACTAAAACTACGATGGGAGCTCTGTGTACGCCCTCGGAATGATGTCCTAGTATATGCCTATAATGTTTCTGTTTAGTTTCGGTTGTATCATAAGCCCTTGCCTACTTTTTACGTATGGGTAGCCCAAGGATGTCCTACTGGACTCGAACCGACTAAAACTACACAGTCCCAACCTATCCATCTCGCATCGCGCTGGACGCCCCGGGTAACTGACCTCGGAGGGTTGTTCCAGGATTTCCGGCATACTACGGTCCTTTGACAAGTCTGGAGGAAGCTGGGTTCCTCTTTTGACGTGACAATGTCTTATAATTCGATGGAGCCGACTGCACGCACGAAAAAACATGATGTATGCGGCGTTACCTCGTTCAACTATCGCCAGTAAACCGACTTTTCAGACAGCCGATTTTTTTTCTACTCTTTCTTCACGCCAGTATGCAATACGATCTTTAATGTGATTGATGTATGTATTAACGATAAAACTAAACAATGTAGTCTATTACTTATAATAAAACTGTAGAGGGTCGGGAGTCTGTACATGGAAGATATTTTGAAAAATTTAAGTGTAGGGCGTTCTCTAATCGATACTGAAGCCGAAAATGTAATTCAAAATTTTCATGTCTGTCTGTCTGTCTGTCTGTATCCCGAATAAGTATCACGCCGAAACTACTTAACCGATTTGAATGATACTTTGTACGATCTAAGCTTATAGTCCGAGGAAGGTTCTTAGATACTTTTGATCCCGATATTTTGCGCGGTTCCTTCAGGAGAGGGGATGAAAGGCAAAATAGGTTTTTAGCTATAATTTCTCACTGCAAGGTTCGATTTCAAATATTTTTTTAGTGTCTGAAAGGGAGTACTTTAAGCATTATTCCACACAATTTTCAATATTGAGAGTTATGTAGTTAAGAAATTAGGGGCATCTCAACTTTCGGTAAATCTAGAATTCAACGTTTTTTTTTTGAAAGTGAGTCTAAACGGGCGTGTTGGCTTAATCATAAAAGAGCTTAATGATTAAAGCTATTGTAAAATAATTCAGTCCGCGCCGAAGGCGTGGACTGAATTATTTTACAAGTTGCGAGGACACGAAGACACGAAGTTGCGAGGGTCAGCTAGTACAAAATAAAGTTAATAAATAAAATGGAAAGCCAATCCTTTCATTTCCCATGCGATTCTAGAGTTCGAGTAATTTCTTCCCCAGTAAATAAAATGTAGCTTTCAAAAAGTAAAGTTCTGATAATAAAGATTGTTAGACATAGAAGGTACTTCAAGCTTCCTTCAACCTTGAATGAACCAAGACTGAAGAAGTTTTCTTCTCTGTCTAATTTGCAATAATAATTTTGTCAGGTCGCTAATGCTATGAGAGTAGTGTGAATATAATCCTCTCTGAAGGCCTCCCCCAAACGCGGGATAGCATCCGGGTCCTGCACATGAGGCCACGGTGGTAGCCAAAGTTTGCCGGGAACCCTGGGACATCCTTCTGAGGACTTAGTTGTATTAGCCGGTGGAAGTCATAACATTCATGTATGGTTGTCACACGTCAAAAACGTTGTATATTGTTGTTCTTTTTATACCACTATGGTGGCAGACAAGCTTACGGCCCACCAGAAGAACCGGTGGTCACCGCAGCCTATGAACGTTTGCAACACCAGAGGCGCCACTCTCGCGCTGCCGACCCAGTAAAAACCTTCTAAGACTCCTTTTGCAGAACCCCATACTGTAGGCGTTTGGGAAAACCGATAATAATTTTGTTGTACCCTGCAAGAACGTCTAAAATTATTCTCTACTTCACATTAAGCCCAATTAAGTCCCTTACAAGAATACGACTTCGTTATCAAAGTCATACATGTCATATATATTACGTACATGTTTAGAATATTAATGAAATTATGCCAAAGAAGCGGAATAATACCGTACAGTGAAATACAGAATGACAAACGACGAAATTGTAATTATACTGAATCTTGTATTCAAATTACCTAAATGAGCGTTTACTTTGTGAACGAAATTGAAAAAAAAATCCTTCGCGTAATATATTACAGGAATAGTAGATACCTATATATGTTTAAATAGGTTGACTGACTCATCAAGCCCTAACAAAACTACTGAAGATAGAATGAAGGATGTTTAAAGAGTTTCTTTTCCATCATCATCCATGTAAGTATGATTTTTTTGCTTGTAATTTTTACTATACACTCCACGGTATTGCAATGTAACCTGTCTCGTTTTTCCCAAACGCCTACAGTATGGGGTTCTTCAAAAGGGGTCTTGGAAGGTTTTTACAGGGTCGGCAGCGCGAGTGTGGCGCCTCTGGTGATGCTAACGTTCATAGGCTGCGGTGACCACCGGTCCCTCTGGTGGGCCGTATGCTTGTCTGCCATCTTAGTGGTATAAAAAAAAAGATGAGCAAAGTTAAAATTTTACGCGAAAAGGGTCAGAAACTATAATGAACTCTTCTTACTTGATCAGTCAGAGACGTCGAGTTCGTATTATCTTAATGCACGTACCTGTAACAAAAAAATATTGAGTTATTACAAAGTGTGAAAGAAACTGAACAATAATCAAATGAGTAAAGAACGGGGTCCTATGAACTTTCAATCTATACTAATATTATAAAAAGGAAAGATTCGATTGTTTGTTTGTTTGCATCGAATAGGCTCAAATAGGAAAAAATCTTTCACTGTTGAGAAGCTATACTCTTTGCGGTGAACATAGGCTATATTTTATTCCCATATTCCCACGGGAACGTCCGCTAGTATCTAATCAAATGACAACTTAGGTCAGCATTAGCTGTCAAAAGTCTCTTTGGAAATAATGGAAATACTTATAGGATAAGTTAAATATGAAATATCGTACCGGACCGATACACAACCCGGCCGGTGATTTTTCTCTGTCCTTTGTACTTTTTTTTATACCACTAAGGTGCCAGATAAGCATACGGCCCACCAGATGGACTGGTGGTCACCGCTTCCAATGGACACTTGCAACACCGGAGGCGCTACACTCGCGCTGCCGAAAAAACGGCTGGAAATGTACTGCAGTAGTATCACAGATTCGTTGGGCTAATAGGAACAAACTATTCCTGATATCCCAACTAGTTGTGCGTACGTGGTTGATCTATGAGGAAAGCTAAGTGAAAAGCTAGGAGTTTGACAAGCTATTATTAAATAAATATCTATTAACTAAAAGGCCTTTTTTTAACGTGGGGGAAAATCCATCTTGGATGCTATGCCGGACTCCTACAGACCAAAAAAAACTTCACGTAACGCCCAACAGCCTATGGTTGGGAGCCCCGGGTAATCACTCTGAAGGATGTCCCAGGACTCCCAACAGACGTACTGCGACTCCCAACAAACCTACTGCGACCAACTGCGGCCTCGCCTAGAGGGTGGTTCGGGTGCTATCCCGCGTCTTTGGGAGATTTCGGGTGTGATTCCGCTTCTAAGAGGGGGGATGCATGAATCCCTCACGTCACGCTGAGTACGTAAATGGCTAGAAAATTTCCCGCATTTTGGAAACACTGAGCCCCATTAACAACTGCTATATAAATATATGATTTAGATCAAAATTTGTTATGCCAATGAATATAGTGAATATAGAAGCGCTCGTGGCCTCACAGACTCAGTGTTCTGTAAACGATCACTGCAGTAAGCAACATTCACTATGGCCGGTCCATGGATGGGTGACCATCCATGTGATCACTTTGTGACATTTATTTGAGCGTTTCCGTGCTTCGGAAGGCACGTTAAGCCGTTGGTCCCGGTTGCCAGTAAAATGGCAGTCGTTAAGCCAAGTTGAAGGCTTTATTTCAACAGCAGGCAGTCACAACCTGCGCCTGTCCATTTAAACACGGCAATACGGCTCATAACGTATTACGTGGGACAAATCATAAAAAAGGTGAAATGTGGGTATATAATATGCCTCTGCCTACCCCTTCGGGGATAAAGGCGTAATGATGAACCTGAACCAATGAACACAAATTGCAGGGGTTCCCTGCAATTTGTGTTCACTGACACTTACACGATTATGACGACAGAAAACAATTATGTTACAAAGAAGTTCACGTAAAACGTGTTAATATGTAAATAAATGTCTATTAATTACAGGCCTTGTTCATTAAACGGTTGGACGCCTGCAGTAATGCGTTTTTTTTTCGTAGATTTTTGCAAAAGGGTGCTGAAATAGTTTTTGTTACCTGGACTGTCTCTTTCCTATCAAGTGATAATTGGTCAAGCTAGTATCTAATATATAATAATGGAGACGTAAAAGAAGTGACGTTGGTAATCAAGGAAAGGGCACACAACCAATGACGTATTATAATTAGACACGTCATGCACGAACATCATGGCTTTCAAAAATAGCAGATCTTTTATACATTAAAAAAAATCTATATGAAATTATCTATGGTAGCATTTATGAAAAGTAAGGCAATTGCCTGACGTTTTTGTTGCTATTTTTCAGTGTTGGTAACGTATCTATAGTTTTTATATATCATTGCACACAACTATCTTGACGTTTTTGTACTAGTGGTAATCCCTCATTGATGTCCTGCCGAAATCCTATCGACTAAAACCACCTAGTATTCTAATGTTACACTATTCTGCCCCAAATATTAGCTTATAATGAAATCTCCATCCTAGGTTGCCTGATAGAAATTGCCTCTGTGCGATAAGACCGCTAATTGTAAAAATATTTAAGTTTAACATTACCTATGTGTACAAAATGAATTTTGGTATTACAATAAAGTATAACAAAACTAGATGTTGCCCGCGAATTCGTACGCGTGAAAATTATGTTATAATGCCAATTTGATTGCTCTCTGCTTAGCCCCTAGAATATGTAGCGTGATAATATATAACCTATTTGAAGACCCTATCCGTAGTTAATATTTGTACAAAACTTGAATCAAATCTATTGAGTACTTTTCGAGATCCTTCCGGACAAAGCAAAGCAAATAGACAAACTGACAGACTAAAAAATTTCTAACTATATTTTCGGCTTCGGTTTCTCATGTTGAACACCCAGCGAGTATTTTTTTGTAAATATTTCCAATGTACAGTTTTGACTTTTCTATCATTTTATTATATGTACTTTTGTACTTATAAATAACTATAGATATTTCAACTCATCAGTGCGCGCGGCGCTATGTGTGCGTGCGCTAGTAATTATACAGCTTTAATTTGTGTGGCAGTGACGCTGCCGTCTTCACAGAGTACATTTGTATATTATGAGGTAGAGACGTAACTCGACTTATTGACGACACCAGCGGTGCCAAGCAGTCTTTGCAGGAAACTCTCTGCGTGGTAGCGAAATAAAAAATATAATAAACAAAAAGCATACAGCGTCATCTATCACGTTTTGAAGGCAACTCTTACGTTATTATGAAACGAAATTAAATATCATGACAAGTCTCAATGTAACTGCAACGTTGACATCCTGTGTAAGTTGGTTACATTATAATAATAATTCATTACACAGTGTTCTATCTAAGTGATTATACCATGGGTACAGTCGTTAAAGAAAATGTCTAGTTCTTCACGGAGAAAATGTTTAAGAAGTCAGATAAATATTTTTGATGTGTCAATTCGATGTAATTAATATTTTTTATCACTACATAAATATTATTATAAAACAAAGTCCCTGCCGCGTCTGTCTGTTCACGATAAACTTTAAAACTACTGCATTGATTTTCATGGTGAGATCACCAATGATTCTTGAGAACGGTTTGGGTATAAGAGTCTGTTGCGTTTGTTTGACATTGACTAACATATAACGATATTAGTTGGAGATGTCGGAAAAAAATAAGGTGTGAAAGAAAGAAAGAAAGAAAAAGAAATTTATTTCACATAGACATATACAGATGCTCTTGTAAAACGTCCAGAATATTAATCAAAATTTCTACCACCAGTTCACAACGCGACCCACCTGAGAAGAACTGGCAAGAAATTCAGCGGGTCATTCTTTTTCGTGCTCTATTTACAAAATGAATCTAAAAACTATGCATTTTAACAATTGGGAATCTGGGAGCTTTTAACGAAAACGCTGCCTAAACCCTTCGAGGCATAACAAAATTATGAATGATAAAATTGTGTATCTGATAAAGGCCTACAGAATAGTCAGAAAATGATAGAGCCCAAATTCTAATGCAAAATAAAATAGAAATGCAGAGATGGTCGACAGAAGAAAACATTGCTTATACAGCAAATATGACAATACATTCACTGTATGACTTGATTTAAAAAGTAAAAAGACCATACTCTATACATCTAAAAAAATTGTTAAGGGTCGAGAGTCTGTACACGGAAGATAATTTGAAAATTTTAATTGTAAGGCGTTCTCTATTCGATACTGAAGCCGAAAATGTTATTAAAATTTTTTATGTTTGTCTGTCTGTATTCCGATTAAGTATCACGCTGAAACTACTGAATTGATTTAAATGAAACTTGGTACAATCTGAGCTTATGATCCTAAGAAGGTGCTGGGATACTTTTGATCCCGATATTTTGCGCGGTTCCTTTGTCAGAGGGCAGGGCAGTTTTACACGCTGCTTGATGAGTCTGATGAAGAAATACCTCTCCTTTCGTACACCTTATGTGACGTAAACGAAGTTGCAAGGGTCAGCTAGTTTGTTATAAGATTTATGACATACTTCAGCCATATGGCTTAAAACTTCGGTTACCACCGTATTATCCTGAACTCAACGCAATCGAAAATGTAGGAGGAATTGAAAAAAAAAATGCTTCGCTTAACATCGAACAAAATGTGATGGAATTAATGAAATTAATAAACGAACATTTAGTTCAAATTGATAAAGAGATGTGGCGTAATACAAAGTAAGTAGAAGAATACTATGGACATTTTGATATGGAATCTGGATTTATAATTAGCGTTGTAGAGAGCAGCGAATCCTTAAATTTCTCAATTTTATTTTTCTAGCAGCGATACATATTAATATGTTTACCATACATTTCACCCATTAAGTTTTTATTTTAGTTAAACAAGAGTTTTTTATTTTGTACTTCACTGTACCTCTTGTCACGCACACGAAGTCACTGTGTTTATACGAGGTTTACCCACACATAGGGCCGCGCGCACAGATGAGTTGAACTTACTATAACTAGAACCATACAGAGCTATTTAACTACTCTAGGCTCCCTATTTTTGGTACGGAACAGTGCGTGCGCGAGTCCAACCCACACTTGACCGATAGTTTTTGAATGGACATCAATCATGAAAGTCAGTAGTAACTTTTCCATGATCAATAACTTATCAGCTGCCAATATTTACGATCTCAGTCTGTCACCCTTTGTCGCAAGTTTGTAGTTAATCGATAGTTCTCGATCTGGACCGAGATACGACTTGATGTGGAGGACATTTGTACCGTACCATTTGTTTCAACGATCTAGATAAGAAGCTTCTCCGTCTATTGTCCAGCGTGACGTGGTTATTTATAGCTCAATCATTGGTTCTGCCAGTCAGAGGGGTGTCAAGAATAGAGGTAACTTTATAGATGATTTGCAATAATTCAAGTCTTTCAGTCGTTTTCTATCGTTTTCTGAAGTCATGGTGGTTAATTTGTATAAGAGAATTATTAAGTATTTGTGGCGTAGTCGGTAGTGATACCGCCTGTGGCGCTGTAGATCCTGGGTCGGTCCAAATATTTGTGTGATCCACAAAATATTTTAATAAATAAATAAATATTTCGGAGTTTGGGTGTTCTCTGTGTATAATATGTATGTGTTTAGAAATATATAAGTATGTTTATCAGTCGTGTAGATCCCATAGCACAAGCTTATATTAGCTTAATTTGGGCTAGATGATGTTGTGTGTTTTTATATTGTAACTGTAGAGTTTAGTCTGCATTTGGTGGTGCCGAATAAAGGAATCAGACAATGAACAGGAGAGACATCATTCATCAGATTTCCGTAACGCAAATGCTCATAGCATGGATGACCCTTGACCTATTAACTAAAACTACATAGTGCCTTTTATCCCCCTGGACCTGGATAACCCCAGGACTCCTGACACTGGCTTCGTCCACCATTATGACCTCTCTTCATGGGTTCGATTCTTATCTGGCTACTTGGAGGTGGAAGGGCGTTCGATTGTTGTAACTACATACTTAAAGGTGAGCGACATTTGTAATATGTGCATCTACTAAGAAAGGACTTTTCAAATTTTACCACTAAAAAGTAAACTAGGACTTAAATAGCTGGAGGTCCCGGGTTCGATTCCTGGGTCGATCCAAATATTTGTGTGATCCACAAATGTTTGTTTCGGAGTTGGGTGTTTGCTATGTATACCTATTATGCATGTATTTAGAAATATATAAGTATGTATATCAGTCGTCTAAATCCCATAGCAGAATCTTATACTAGCTTAATTTTGGCCAGATGATGTTGTGTGTGAATGTCTACAAAAAATTTTAAAAAAAATAGTAGTTATAATTTTCTGGGTTATGAAACCTAGCCTAGATTATTTTCAGAGCTCGTTAAACCTATTAGCAAATTAAAAGTCCATAATAAAAACACATATTTACGTCACATCATACGCTCAAAAGCTTCCAGTTCCCGACGGGACGGAAACACTCACTACACTAATAAACAACTTTACTTCAATTAAAAACAAACTTTGGTCGCAACGAGCTGTGTTGTGTGAGGACGGAATTATGTTTGAAACAGTGTAAATTAACATTTTACGATGGTTAACTGCGCTAAATCGTACATTTAAACGATAAAATTACAAACCACATTATAACTAGTAATGATTTTTTTTTTAACGTGAGGAAAAATCCAATCTATGCCGGACTCCAACTAACTAAAAAACCTGGGAGATCCGGGTAAGCCCTCGGAAGGATGTCCCAGGACTCTCAACAGACCCACGGCCGCATCTGCGGCCTCGTCCAGGGGGCGGTTCGGGTGCTATCCCGCGTCTTTGGGGGGTTTCGGATGTGATCCCGCTTCTAAGGGGAGGCGTGCGTGAACTCCTCACGTCACGCTGCCGTCATGGGCCTGCTTCTGTAAGGACGGTGAGCAGCCCACTCACCGTCCTCAGGGCCCCAGTCATGGACTGTGGAACTCGGGTGGGAGAGTTCTCTCCCGTTCCCGCCCCGCCGCCTCTTTCACGAGCATGGCCTGCTCGCAGAAAGAGGCGGTATGAGTTATATGTAAAGTATAAAAACAACATATCTGTATTTTAGCTTTTGTGAACACCAGTTAGCCTTCTAAACTGTCTCACTGTCATACAGCCGATATTAATAATTAATTATTACTTACTGTACAGAACCTCATTAAAAATAAATTTTAAATATGGAAAAAGAATTGGTTTCGAGCAGGATTCGAACCTGCGTCTTCGGCGATCCGTGCCGACGCGTTATCCACTCCGCCACCGAAACCTACTCGGAACCAACCAAATTTTCCACCTTGTTATACGTCTTGGGCGAAGTGGATAACGCGTCGGCACGGATCGCCGAAGACGCAGGTTCGAATCCTGCTCGAAACCAATTCTTTTTCCATATTTAAAATTTATGATCAGTTAGCATACTAATTGCTTTTCAAAAATAATCTCATTAAAAATACATAACACACGCGAGCCAACGGTAATATAAACACAGAAAGCGACTTTTATAAAAGTCTTGAACCTCGCAAATCACAGATTTAACGGTCCCACTTTGAAAGGTACAAAAGTGTATACACATTTACAAAGAAAGCTCGGAATTGCGAAGACTTTTTTACAAATAGATATTTTCTTCAAATGTAACAGCTCATATTCTTTACAAAGGAGTATAAAATACAATTTGTTCGTTCGTTTCCATTTTTGAATTGAAGAATATTTTCTTGCTTGGTTGAACTAGCTTAAATTTATTCTTTGTCTAATTTGCGATCTTCACATTCTTAATATGAACATTACTGACCAAACTATCAACGTATAGCCCCTCAATGAATTTGATTCAAGTTTTTACAATAAATATTTGACCTAGCTCGCTCTCTCTCTCTCTCTCTCTCTTTCGGATCTCTATCTGTTGAATCGGAAAACGAGAGTCTCCGATTCGACAGTATGGACGATTTTGGTTTCGTCTGTTTGTATGTGTGTATTTATTTCTTTGTTCCGGTCTAGAGGACGCATTTTTTACCAGATTTTCACCAAGCTTAACGCACGTGTTCTTCGATTTAAAATAGGTACAACTTTTGTCGAGAGTTTTTTTTTGGTATGCGGAAAATCGGGGAGATCAGGGATGAAGCTTGGGTTGTCGCATTATTTGTGAACAGATCTTGATGATTTTAGCCTAAAACATAAAGGTTAAGGATTCCCCGCAGGTTGTATTTTTTGGGTACTCGCGAGGTCTACTCTGCGCAGAAGGACCTACTACCGTACCCGGGGGTTCCCGATCGTATGCTGTGGTAGAACGCCGTGTGGTTTTAGTCAGTAAGCCTCCATGACTGATTTTCACACGGTATGATAAAGGTATCTACTAGGATTTTTGAGGGGTTAAATAATGACTTAAAGTATGTCACAAGCGTAAGCTCGGTCAACAAAAAAAGCTAATCTGATTTGCCAGCGAACTAACCTTGACGGTCCATACAGAAAAGTTTTAATGCCACTTTCAAAGAATTTGAGACAGCAGCCTTGAGGGAGGACAAAGTCTAAACACGATTTGAAAGTTTTTCGGCGAGAAATATATTTTCTTTTTTATATAGCTGTAAAAAGAGATAAGGATAGAATTTATTTCTGCAACAAAAATGAGCAAGACATTACGCATATACTATGTTATCTATATCCAGGATTAGGATTCACCGCTTATTATAGTTAGTGACGAAATTTCTTATGAAATGACAAAGATCGACGAAGTATGCTTTACTGAGATATATTGTTATAAAAATAAATTTGTTAATTATTATTAGATACCTACTTATATCGAACTTTACTTATGGATGTTGCCGGTCATAACTTAAACACATCATCTCAGCGCCAACTCCGTACTTAGATATATTTTATATTAAACTGCTCCATAGAACCCATATCTACGATCAATATATATAAATAATACTTCGATATAATAAACTAGTAAAATTAGATGTTACATTCCCAAAGCAAGAGTAATACACAGCAGGAACCCATTTAAAATTGTAAAATCGCGCAAATCACAGATTTAACGACCTCTCTTTGAAAGCTACAAAAGCTTTCATACATTCATTCAAACAAAAAACTTGGAGCAACAAAGGCTTTCTTACAAATAAAATATACATCTCATATACAAGTACTTATATTTTATAGAAGAGTTAGCCATTACTGTTTTACAAAAGTTGATGCTTTGAAGATTTTAAATCAGTAGTCGATTACAAAGCACTGAGATGAATTGAAACTAATAAATGCGTCAATTTTACGTGCTTTAATAATAATGACGTTTTTGCTAAAATGCAATATCAATATTATGCAGTGTGTTGCGGACACATTTTAAACAATATCTATTCTTAGCTCTATTTTTATACTTTTCATTATGCTACTATATAATTATGTATTTAAAACTAATGCTACTACATAATTATGTACAACTAATCAAACTGCCTATTTTTTTACTTGTCTACATCTATGTATTAATATTATGCTAGCTAGAAATACGCCAATCAGTCAGGCCTTTTCATTTAACTTGAATTTGAGGGGCTTAACAGCAAAACATTATTACTCAGCAAATATTTTAAAGTATTTCTCCAACCATTCTTATGTCAACCAATTTTGATACCCTTTTCTGAACGAACCAGTTCAACAAAAAGCGGATTTCTTTATCACTCACAGCAAACTCTGAACGAGAGATGAGTGCGTTATCTATTGTGATTGGATAGCTTACTACAGGATCTATCTCTAATAATACGGATCTTTTATCGGCTTCCAATCTCTCGGATTTACTAAAATCTTTTATATTCTCGCCGTCTTCATGTTCTCAATTCAACACTGAACGAGAGGATCACTTAGGTTTTTGAGAATTTCTTCAAGTTTTGTGAACGAAATTCTTATATCAATGCAGTCTGAGTTCAATTTAAAACTGTCCTCAGGATACTCGCCTCCGAATGCCGATATATCCTGGTATCACCAGACGTTTTTTTCTTATAAAAATTTTTCATTTTACCGAATTGAGCCACTTGACAATTATGTAGTATGCATTTTTGTGCAACCATTCTCAAGTAGCGACGTTTCTAAGGGCCAAAGGGCTTAAAACCTAACAAAAAACATAATATATTTATCAAATTCTAATTCAAAATGTATTTTCTAAATAGTATTAAGCAGCGCTTCTCAAGAAGATACTTAGTAGGTACAGAAACAAAGTAATTGACGCGTTTAGAGCCAAATTCAAACTTCGAAGTTGAGCCTCTCGAGACCTCCCTAAGTTGAGCACTTAGTACTTGGAATGTTGTGTCAAGTGGAAAGGCGTGTTGAAGTACCGTTAAGTCTTGGGTATTTGTTGGTCTTCAAGTTGGTAGTTTTGGTAACTGAAGGTTTCAGAATATTTTAAATGGCTCTGCATTAAATAGCTTTGTCAAAATGTCACAAGTATTTTATAAAATGTGCAATAAGTGGGCACATTCTCATGCAGTGAAGAGATTCTTCGCCAGAGCCAAATGATGAAAAAGATAGTTTCTCTGTCGAACTAAAGAAACTTTGAATACTATGCCTGTTCAATTACTTCCCTCCTTTTACAACCACCGCTGCACCGTTTCTTTAAGCCTCTGCCTAGGGATACATCTTTGTGGGCTGTAAAAGTGACCTCCAATTTACTAGATGGCTTTCCATCAGGCAGGTGACAAGAATTCAAAAGAAACAATAAGTCTAATTTCTCTTGCATTCTCCCATTAACTACACAAGTTCATTCATTACATTTCAATAGGTTAGATACCAATCAAATCTAAAATGATAAATACAATGTTGACTAACAAACATGATAAACATACCAGAAAATTATTCAAATTTGGTCCGGGACATTAATCTGCAGTTGATCAAAAGCTACATACAAATTGGGTCACTGTTTGCACCGGTGATTGGCGTGCACTGGTGACCTCAAATCAGATGAAACTGTGAATATGATTGTTGTCGCTAATAACAGTCTCATTTTATATTGGAGGATTGGACAAACTTGACTCTACATCAATATACAAATATGTGTGGTTATTTACCCCTTTTTAGGTCAAAACGAAGAAATAGATTGACATGTTTTTAAGGGAACAGTCGTACAATACTAGCTGATGTCCATGGCTAAACCCATGTTGCTCCATCGGATTCCTATAGGTTATAACCACACTGCCTCCTACGGCTGCGGCTGGTAGTCCGCGGTAAGCCCCTGAAAGGATGTTTCTGGAAAGATGGATAACCTACCTGAACACGGATGGACTATGTGCAAGCATATTTGAACAATGTCAGAGAGATTTGAAATACAACCTTACTGAACCCAAAGCAAACGCTAAAATGAGAGAAACAAACTAAAGAACATGACCGTATTAAAAAGTAGATAAAAAACCCTAAGTCGCTAATTACTCCTGTAATTGTAATGTTAATGTTGTAATAGCAGTAATAACTCTATTTATAGTCACAGTTAATTACTTCATTTGGTGAGTACAATGGTACCAGTTGTTTGTTCGAAGGATAAATAGTAATCTGTCTGTCGTCTACTTAGCATATTCGTGTGTAAGTAACAGTTGTAAGAAAGTAAAATTGAAATTTGTAGTATGAATCGTACCCGTGCGAAACCGAAGAGGATGACTAGTCTTACCAAAAAAAACCGGACAAGTGCGAGTCGTACTTAAACAGTAAACAAACACGTTTGTTGATGCTAGTATGATGTTTTCAGATTATGATTTTATGAGAATATCATATTTTGCGCATATCGTGTTTAGCGAATTTGATATTTTACGAATTTGATTTTATTTTTCGATTCTTTTGAGAATATGATATACAGCGAATAAAGGGTATAGTATAGGAGCCCCCCTTAAATATTATTGTTTTTTCTGATTTTAGTATTTAGTTAGTTAGTAGTATTTTGTTGTTATAGCGGCCACAGAAATACATCATCTGTGAAAATTTCAGTTCTTTAGCTATCACGGTTCCTGAGATACAGCCTCGTGACGGACAGACAGACAGACGGACAGCGAAGTCTCATGAATAGGGTCCCGTGTTTTACCCTTTGGGTACGGAACCCTACAATCAGAATAAATTTAAGAGAAGGAATCAAATATTCTTAACCACAAATAGACAATATGTCTACAAAACAAATCTGTACCACATACCGCTATATAAAAGAAAATCAATTCTTCTGTAAGCCCTGCAATATACAGTACCAAAATTTCATTCCGAAAGCACTATTTTTAGTTTTCGTCCAATATCTGTTCAATCTCAGCGTGTTCCGGATTCTCGTCGCGATCACAAAATGGCGTCACATACTCGTATATCGAACATTTCGCTACAGATTGACAACTGATCAAAATTAGATTTTCCCCTAATCTCGCCAGTGATATTAGAAATTTCGAAACTGGGCTGTCAAAAAAGAACCAATAATAAAAGAAAATATAGTTGGTAGTGTTTTAAGGTGGGAAAGAAAAGCCATACGTATCCTACCTAGCGACTTACGGTTGGTAGCCCCGGGTAAGCCATCGGAAGGATGTCCCAGGACTCCCAACAGACCTACGGCTACCACTTCGGCCTCGCCTAGGGGAGTAGGGGTCTATAGGTCGGTAAACGCAAGTTTAGAAGTGACAGTCTGCATTTATTATAACATCTATCAAAGAATTAATCTGATACCGCGACTTGCCAAAAATATAAATGACCAAGAAAGACGAAATTGGTTCATCGTGCAGTGAACTTCGATAAGATTCTTCCAGTCATTTCATTTTGCCAATCTTTATATTGACAAAATGAAATTTAGCATTTATCTAATCAATTAAAGATACATTTAAGCGTAATTAGGATGTTTCCTTTTTTGTTTTACGTGAGGGAAAATCCTGATGGATGTTATGTCGGACTCCTACCGACTAAAAAACCTCACGTAACGCCCAACAGGCTATGGTTGGGAGCCCCGGGTAAGCCCTCGGAAGGATGTCCCAGGACATCGTAATTAGGATGTTAGGTACTTATTAAAACTACTATTTACCAATATAGCCATTTTAGCCCCTCTCTATAAAATAGAGTGCAGAGGGGCTTATGTCGAGACTTGTGTCTGTAGTCTATGACTCTGTCGCATTAAACTACGTCACTAGGTCACGTGGATCATCTATTCAAAGTTTGAAATAAAACAAAAAGGACAACGTCGATCGGATTGAACTTTCACAATAAACGTGTTAGAGATGGGTAGTCCGGTGAGAACGATCTCACGGCTTTCTTGTTTATATATTTTAAAGCATTTTACAAAGTAACAAACGTTGGTAGTACCAAGCGGTAGTGCCATGGGAAATGAAACGGATTATTTGCCTATGCATGAATCTTTTCCCAACCAAACATTTTGCAATCCCGACTATACGAACGTAGCCACAAGTAGGATCTTATTGCTGCCTGCTCTCAGTTTGAAAATTAATCAAAATGAATGAATAATACTGAAACATAGGCACTAGGTATATATGAACTTACTTCATGGATGACGATCTAACGGTAATAGTTATAAATTCTAAGAAACTTTAGTCATGTTCTAGAATTTTCTAAATTAGTAAGGAAAGCTTGTAGATTTGCCCGCATGGACTTTGGTTTCAAACAAATGTTTCTTGCCGAGAGGATAAAATATTTTTTGGGATAAAAAATAGGATTCTTACGTAACTCTCTAGACTTATAGAAACTTATTAAAACTATCCCCAAAACTTTTTAATTTGGGCAAAGATCCTTTGGCCTTTGAAATTCGACAGAAATTCTCGACAGAAGTTTTTCTAATATACATATAGGTAGGTATAAACTTTACCTGTGTCATTCACGTTCATCGATTTGGGCAAATTTTCTTTTTTTTTTCACTTATTAATTCATTCACAAGTTTAGGTATATCAGTTTAATTTGGGCTAAATGATGTTGAGTGAGAATGTCTTTTTTTTTTTTTTTTTGTTTAACGTGAGGGAAAATCCTCATAGGATGTTATGCCGGACTCTTACCGACTAAAAAACCTCACGCCACGCCTAACAGTCTATGGTTGAGAGCCCCGGGTAAGCCCTCAGGAAGGATGTCCCGTGAATGAGTGAGAATGTCTACAAATTTTTATTTATTTTATTTATTTACTATTTATTCAGTCTAGTCAATCAAGTACAAAAAGACAGATTTTAAACCCTTCATAATAATCAACCCTCTTCATTAAATCAATAATTTTTACCCCTTGTTACACCGAATCCATTAGCGCAAAGCGAGCTATCGTTAGTGCCCCTTTTAGGGTGCCTAAGTCCAGACGATCGATCCCCTCTTTCCTTTAGTGAGTCATGTTACAGGGTAATTCTTAGAGTTCCGCACCCAAAGCGTAAAAACGGGACCCTTTTATATGACTTCGCCGTCCGTCTGTCTGTCTTTCTATCACGAAGCTGTCTCAGGGACTGTGATAGCTAGAGAGCTGATATTTTCACAGATGATATATTTCTTAAATCATAAAATTGAAATGGAAATTCACAGCGACATCTAGCGATTGGGGTCCACGGTCCCAGTTTGTAAGACAATAGACAGTAGTCCTCAAGTTGGCGGCCCTATGATGTGCCTCTTCACGCTCCGCTTGAAGAACCCAGGATTGTAAGAGGAGTGAAACACGTGCGCTGGCAGGTCGTGCCAGGTATTAATGGTTCGATTTTTTATGGTTCGCTACTATACAACAAACGTGATACTCGTATTTGTCGATTTTTGGTACGGAACCCACAGTGCGTGAGTCCGACTAGCCCTCGTTAAATTCAGTCTGTCTGGACGGTTTTAGTTTGAGGTTGATTTATGGTATCAGTTCTCTGTAGTAGAAGTACTGAGAAGTCCATAGTACCATATAAGTGTAGACCTGACATCATTAATCTTACTGTTAAATCTGGATTGTGATAACATCTACCACTCTGTTGTATTGTTCTGTAAAAACCTATATTTTTTTGCTTTATTTTTCTCGTTTCGTTGCTGCGGTGGTGTGAATCGTCACTGTTATAAATTTGTTGAATAATATCCACAGGGTTGGAATTTTCCATTCTGTTTTACTGTCAGAAAAAATGAAACTTTTTTTAATTTTTCGCTTAGGGCAATAACGTTTATATTGCGGATGGTGTAGGCACAGATGAATTACACATCCACTCTTTGACAATAGATTTGTTGATGTCAAGTAATTCCGAGCAAGCCTATTGTCGCCACCGCGTACATTTACAGAAGAAATCTACAACCATTCTACAACCAGAATCAAAATTATCAGCCAGGACAGATGTTGCACATCCAAAAATACAATCTATGCAGTCCGAGCATAAATTTTTCCCACCGTTTTTTTTTAAAACCCCTCAGATTTTATAACAGTAATATAATGTATTAGAATCGAATGAATTCCTGCAAAAGCGTACGCTGCAATCGTTCGAATTGCCTTAGGATTTGTCAAGGTCGAACATTGCAGCCTTAATGGGAGAATACAAGACAAATTAGAATTAGTATTTCTTTTAAATTCTTGTCACCTGCCTGATGGAAAGCCATCTAGTAAATTGGAGGTCACTCATACAGCCCACACAGATGTATCTCTGGGCTGAGAATTAAAGAAACAGTGGTTGTAAAAGGAGGGAAGCAGCTGAACAGGCGTAGGATTTGTCAAGGTCGAAAATGGCAGCCTTAAAGTTATATCCATTGCAAGTTCGAAGTTTTTACTGAACACAGAAGAAATCTTAAAAGCAAATAAAACGGATCTAGATTCCCTAGATGACTAGGGTGAGTCATCCCTTAATTATTTCCTCAAATACACAATGTTATGGCTCTCGCAATGGACGAATGGCGTCAAGACTGACATTAGAATAGAATAGCAGATTATCTAATAAAGTTTCAGGAGGCATGCGTGGTACGAATAACAATTTTATTGGTGTACCCATAATTGGACAGGTCAACTAGATAATGGACGACTGAATAAGATCACTGGTTTGTTACTAAATTTAGATTCGTATTCCAGTCCCAGACTTCTGAATTTTAAGAACTGTAAATATGCACTCGGGTTTTTTTTAACGTGAGGAAAAATCCTCATGGATGCCATGCCGGACTCCTACCGACTAAAAAACCTCTCGTAACGCCATACAGCCTATGGTAGGGAGCCCCGGGTAAGCCCTCGGAAGGATGTCCCTGGACTCCCAACATGCACTCGGGATTCCTCGCAGACTGTCGCTTTAATATAATCAAGACTTTGCCATGTATGGTGGTTCATACAAAATATCCGGTACATTATATCCTAGGGCAAGCTTAAATTATTTGGTGAGCAGTACCTATGCTTGATAGTTGATTAAAAAAGACTTTCGAATTTTTTTTATTGGTTACCAATGAAGTGTGCTATAGAGTGTGAAGTAACTGATAAACATACTTATGTTTTTTTTTATATTATGTGTACTGATGGTCACCGCAGCCTATGGACGTTTGCAACACCGGAGACGCTACACTCGCGCTGGTGACCCTGTTAAAACCTTCCTAGACTCCTTTTGATGAACCCCCTACCTTTGCCCGCGAAATTCGGTACCTGTTCCCTTGTTCCATGGAAACATATTCCCAAGTTGAAAACCCTTTGTGTTATTTCAGACTGTAATCTATCCCTGTGCCAAATTTCAGCTCGTTAGAACGTGATTGAGTAACCAACATCCAAATATCATTAAAAACTTGCACATTTCCAGTTTTATTAGGAATTGTAAATACATAGAGTTATGTAATACCTAGCTAAACATAGAAAATACCGAAACTCAGAAAAGACGATTCATATTCACTTGCAATCACTTTTCACACACAACAATTTTCTACTAATAAAAGTTAGCAAAAGTGAACTTTCAACTTTGTTATTGCAAACGGAACTCGGTCCAACTCACCACACAAACTCTCGCTAAAAGTTTCACACACTCATACATCAAGTATATTGAAACCATGCATGGAACTTCACCATGTCCTGCGATCCAATAACATTTCCTACGACAAATTTCAAATGGAAAAGTTGACGTGGAAGTGGAACTCATTTTAATAGAGATGGCACTTGTTATTAACGGAGATGGAACTAGTCGTAAGAATACGAGGAAAACTTTTGTATGTTTGCCTTTTTAGGGTTTCGTAGCCAAATGGCAAAAACGTAACCCTTATAGATTCGTCATGTCTGTCTGTCTGTCTGTCCGTCCGTATGTCACAGCCATTTTTCTCCGAAACTATAAGGCCTATGATATTGAAACTTGGTAACTAGATGTATTCCGTGAACCGCATTAAGATTCTTTCTTATATAAAATTAGAAAAAAGCAGTAAATTTTGGGGGTCCCCATACTCAGAACTGAAACTCAATAATTTTTTTCTCATCAAAACCATACGTGTGGGGTATCTATAGATAGGTCTTCAAAAATGCTATTGAGGTTTTTAACATCTTTTTTTCTAAACTGAATAGTTTGCGCAAGAGACACTTCCAAAGTTGAAAAATGTGTCCCCCCCCCCCCCCTCTAACTTCTAAACTAAGAGAATGATAAATCTAAAAAGAATATATGAAGTACATTGACATAAAAACTACCAATGAAAATTGCTTTGAACGAGATAGAGCTGGTAGTTATTTTTAATTCGTCATAAACCGCAATTTTCGGTTAGACAAATCACTACCACTGCGAACGTGTTAAAACATCAATAAAAGTTACAACGAACTATAAGAACTTTGATATTATGTTACTTGCTGCTACGAAACCCTTCATGGGCAAGTCCAACTCGCACTTGGCCGGTTTTTATTTAGGGTTTCTTACCCAAAATGTCTACTAAGAACGTCAACTTGAAATCTGCGCCTTTTCATTTTTAAATAGCAACAGACTCAATGGCAATTACGTGGGACAAAACAAAAACAGCGGTACGTAAATGTGGAATAGAATGTAAAATTACATTAAAAATAAAATTACATTTAACTCTTCGAGCATAAAGGTCGAAAATCCTGAATAGTCAACTTCATATCCTCTTAACCCTATTGGCGCCTAGGTATTATAGGTAGAGTGCATCAGATACTATTTGCTATATATATGTCCAGGGGTATTCTTCCAAGGGCTTACCCGCGGCTCCCAACCGTAGGCTGTTAGGCACGATACGTGTGTTTTTTTAGTCGGAAGGAGTCCGGCATGGCATTCATGTAGGATTTTCCACAATTAAAAAAAAACAGTCATGTCTTCCTTTTCCTTCAGTAATGACATAATTTCAACCCTATTACCTGAATGTATGTCATTATGGTCTAAGTGTAACACTTAAAACCATTATAATCAGTAAGCATTTCTCGGGTTAACCCTTCTAATTTCCCATTAGAATCATTCCATTACCGAACCTTTGTTCAAAATCAATTAGGTAACCCGTCAATATTGACGGCTTTCCATTTGTTTCAAAGGTTCCATGTAAATACGTACAGCAACTTTGATAGGTATTCGGAATACGGTTGCGAAACAGAATAATTGTGCGCCATTTGTAAAATAGGGTGGCATTTTAGAGTTGGATGGAAAATACATTTTATGGTTGATTGTGGGGTCTAAATTCTAGGGTTCTGTATTCAAAGGGTTAAAACGGGACTGGATTGTTTGCCGTTTATTGGATCGGAACGTCTGTTTTCTTAACGTGAGGGAAAATCCTCATGGATGCTATGTCGGACTTCTACCAACTTAAAAAAACTCACGTGTCCTACGTAACAGCCTACGGTTGGAAACTCCGGGTAATAAAGCCCTCGGAAGGACACCCCAGGACTCTCAACAGACCTACGACTACCACTGCGGCCTCATCTAGGACTGCGGCCTTACCTTGGTCACTGTATATATTTATACTTTAAACAACATATATTTATACTGTGCCTTGGTGGACCGGAACGTCTCCGTGCACGAGTCCTACTCGCCGTTGACTGGTTTTATAAAGAAAATTTTTATTAAATCGGTTGTGAATCCATTATGAAATCCCACTCACTTGTACTATTCCACAACTTTTATAATAATTTTAATAATACCTGACCGGGTTCGCTATTATAGCATTCTCAAAGCCTGAGAAGTTGTGAATCAATGTGGAATACTGGACACTCATAATAAAACGTCAAAGTTATTTTGTTTTCGCTATCTATACACAGTAGAAAGGATTGTAGCGAAATACACTCGAGAGCAATGAATCCGGGTCACTTAAAGAATGTTAAAAATCTCGGAAACTAAAAATGATAGGTTAATGCAATAAATTGTATTTAATAGACAATGTAATACTCCTTAAATGAAAGTAAAAAAAATATGAGGTACCATACATTTTATTAACACAAAATTACATAAAGAAAAAACTGCTGATCTCTCCTTAAAACAAAAATAGGAAACATGAAATTTTTGAACTTTATTACGATTTTCTTGAATTTTAATACTTCGTATTGCCTCCTCGTGCTTCCATTACTGCGTTTACGCGGTTTGGCATGCTGTACACCAAGTTCCTTATACGATTTTGGGGAATATTCTCCCATTCCTCTGTGAGAGCAATTTTGAGCTCACGAAGCGTGATTGGGGGAGGGTTTCGTTGTTTTACGCATCTGCCTAGCTCGTCCCAAGCATGCTCGATCGGGTTGATATCCGGGCTGCGCGCTGACCGCTCCATACGAGTAATGTTCATCTCTTGAAGGTAGTCATTCACAATCCTACCTGTATGAGGTCGGGCATTGTCATGCATAAATATAGCATCCTCACCTAAATTGACCATAAATGGACCAACGTGATCATTGAGGATTTCTTCCACATATCTTACGCTAGTTAAAGAGCCGTTTTCTATGATCACCAGCTCTGTGCGACTTTCAGAAGAAATTCCGGCCCACACAAGTACAGACCCACCACCGTAGGCTACTTTTTCTTCGATGCATGCTTGCTTGAATCTTTCCCCTGGTCTTCGATACACTCTGTGTCTTCCATCGTGCTTGTAGAGCATAAATTTTGATTCGTCGGAGAACATAACTTTTGACCAATCTTCAATACTCCAATTTACGTGGCTCTGGGCATACCTTAGTCTCGAAATACGATGCCCACGCTCCAGTTTAGGGCCGTTTGCAGGTCTAAGGGGTTTTAAGTTAGATTCAGCAAGCCGACGTCTTACTGTCCATGCACTTGGGTTACTTCCTCCGAGGCGTCGAAACTGATTGGTGAGTTCAGTTCCTGTGAGAAAGCGATTTCGAAGCATGGTGTTCACCAAGTATCGGTCTTCTCGTGCTGTGGTACACCTGGTTCTGCCCGTTCCTGGTCTGCGTAGGTTAGAACCAGTTTCTTCGTAACGTCGGAGAACTCTTTGTACTGTTGACAGCGACACACCGACAGTCCTGGCTGTATCGCGCTGACTCCGGCCGGTTTCCAGCATTGTAAGTATTCTGGTGCATTCTTCAGGCGTAAGCGACATAATTTCAGCTTGATTAATGAATATAGAGCACTATCAACATGGTTTATGTACCCACATAAATGACAGATTACAAACAAAAGCAACACCAAATGCTGTAATTTCGTAGTTCCATCTTCGAAAGTGGCCCTTTTTCAAATTTGATTTTTTTATGATATAACTTTACAATAACTAAGAAGTTTTAATACCTTCATTTAAGGAGTATTACATTGTCTATTAAATACAATTTATTGCATTAATCTAGCATTTTTAGTTTCCGAGATTTTTAGGATTCTTTAAGTGACCCGGATTCATTGCTCTCGAGTGTATTATAAAGGAGAGAGTATTTAGTCAGAGAGTTACGGTTGCCAGTAAGAGATTGATAAATATCGTAATCATTGATAAATATCGTTGGAGACACTTTCAGTGGAAGTCAGATTAGATTCACTAAGCATATTTTTAGATTAGATTTTGATCTACTTTACGGTCAGAATCGCGAATATAGCACCTCTTATTAACCCCTTAATACATACATGTATTCACTTACGATCGTGATGGCAGTTAGCTTATATACTACCTTAGAGACATAAAAATTGCATTAAAATTTAAAATATGTATTATCAATTTATTCACAGGAACACCTCAAGCCACTTGCTTTCTGACTCAAACCTGACTCATGCGCAAAAACCGACCACTCTGCCTTGACATTCCCTGCCCCTCTCGTCTGTAAACATAGTCTACTAGAGGGGAACAAATAAATGTAGTGTTGAAGGTCTGTGTACAATGGTCGTGTCTCACGCACGTCTCGCCGTGGCCTTCGTTTTAATGATGTTTGTCTCTGAGAGTATTCGCGGGTTATTATCGTGATAGTAAATTTTGTATGACAAAATCAATATCGTCAACCGAATGTTAAAGCCTTCGGAGTTCCATTAAAAAAGTAAGAAAGCGAGCTCACTAGCTATCACGGCTCATGAGATACAGGCAGATAAACAGACGGATAGGAGTAAGGAACCTTAAAATCCAGCCAAGTGCGAGTGGGACTCTAGCATAGAAGGATCCGTACCAAAAAACGGCAAAAAATGAAGTTTGTTGTATAAGGGCACATAATTTTTTTTTATTTTTGCACATACATATATGCACACAAATAACTTGAATAATAAATTTCAGTAATAAACAAGAAGCCGTGAGATCGTTCTCACCCGACTGCCCCTCTCTGACAAGTTATTTGTGAAAGTTCAATCCGATTGACGTTGTCATTTTTGTTTCATTTCAAACTTTGAACAGATGATCCACGTGACCTAGTGACGTAGTTTAATGCGACAGAGTCACAGACTACAGACAAAGTCTCGACATAAGCCCCTCTGCACTCTATTTTATAGAGAGCGGCTAAAAGATGAAGAGTAAAACAGTTTGGTACAGCTCTTAGCATTTGTTGTGAAAATTAAAGAACCCGGGATTGTAAGATGAGGGAAACACGTGTGCGGGCCGGTCGTGTCATGTTTTGATAGTTCGACAGAGGAACGATCTTTTGAAACGCTCGGTTCTGACAAAGATTCTCTATAGCTATAGCGGTTTCTGAGATATAGCCTCGTGAGAGATAGACGGATAGCGAAGTCTCAGTAAAGGGACTGACAGTCAGATACTCACTGACTTTCAGCTGTGAAGCAGTGCTAGTAACTCCAACATCACAATACTGCAAAGAGCACAAAACGCTATATTAAGAGCAATAGCACACGTCCCTTGGTTCGTTACCAACTCTGAAATCCACACGAACCTAAAAGTGAACACAGTTACAGCGTAAATCGAGGTCTCCAGACAGAAATACCGGAGAAGACTGGAAAACCATCCGAATGTTCTTGCGACCAGTCTTGTTGCGCGGAGTTACCGAAGGCGACTTACCGAAGACGAGCCTACCAGACGCCAAATTGTTAAAAGAAGATAGAAGATATACATTTTAGCGTGCCAGAAAGAGAGAGATGCGATCCGTTTTTGTGCGCTTTTAACGAAATAAATTAATTATAAAAAAACTATAACCAATATGAAAAAAATGCTCTAGTACAAATGAAGATTTTACTAATGTCTTTCTTATAAATATTTTATATTATAAAAACAACTTTTAACATACGAGATCTACATACATACATATGGTCACGCCTTTATCCCCAAAGGGGTAGGCAGAGGCATATTATATGCCCACATTTCACCTTTGTATAATTTGTCCCACGTAATAGGTGGTGAGCCGTACCTATTGCCGTGTTTAAATGGACAGGCGCAGGTTGTGACTGCCTGCTGTTGAAATAAAGCCTTCAACTTAGCTTAACGACTTATTAATAAATTATAATAGCTTAAAATTTCACGAAATCGAGGTATTTTCATCACAAAAATATATCGAGGATTTTATCAGTAATTGTGTTTCGAGCCTAGAGCGTTTTTAGTTCATGAACTGAAGTTGTCTGTGTTAAAATTTTAATTCAGTAGACCTCACGAGTCCTGAGATCTAGATCAAAGTAATAGGCTATTTGGCGTCATATGGACTCTTAAAAGAAAGGACATTATCTAGTCGGAGAGATCAGACTAGATCATAAGGAGTAGCAGTCATCACTGGAGGATGCACTCGACTTGCCACCATCCTATCATACATCCCATCTGCTTATTGTTTTCTACTGATTGCAGATAAGAACAGAGACAAAAAAAAGTCAGGTACTATTGCTGCCTCTGGTTTTTTTCCACAGTTTTCGTATTTCAGTGACTTGTAGTAGCTATTTTACGCAAGAGAGAACCTGAATGTTGCAATTGTACAATTTTCTCAGAACTACAGTTAGAGCTATAGTTTCATTGTGAGCAATTAGCACAGGCTTGCGTACTAAACTTGTGTTACTAACAACCTAACCTAGATGTTTGAATGTCTAAGTCTACTGTGTAATATGACGACATATCAGGTTGAAAACTTTTACAATAATTTTCATTGTATTTAGTAAGTCCTTTGTTTTTTTTACATATTTAGCTCGCCAAATTAACGACGCCACCAGCATCTAGCGATTGAGGGCCACTTCTGACAGTGATCCTCAAGTAGGCGGCCCTGTGATGTGCCTCTCCACGCTCCTCTTGAAGAACCCGGGATTGTAAGATGAGGAAGACACGTGTGAGGGCAGGTCGTTCCAGGTTTTTATAGTTCGACAGAGGAACGATCTTTTGAAAGGCTCTGTTCTGACGAAGATACTCTCCGCTGTGTATGAGTGGCATCTCTGCCCGGCACACGTTGTTCAGGATCGGAAATGAGAGAGTGGGATCAGGTTGAAGAGCTCTTCAGAACATTCGCCGTGATACATTCGGTAGAAGGCAGCCAAGGACGCTATGGTTCTTCGCTTCGCCAACGGTTCGAGGCCTCCCCTCACCAAAGGTGACAACAGTATTCGACGCAGGGACGAATCTGCGTCTTGTACAGTAAACATCTCTGATGTGGCGTGAAGTACCGTCTCACCTTATTTACGACTCCCAGTTTCCGCGAGGCCAGCCCAATACACAATCTATGTAGTTTTTGTGATTGAGCTCACGCCGGACGTGTTTAAGTATTGTAAGATAAATCTTCGCACATGACCAGTTTTTTTTGTTACTTAGATAGGGAGTGTGCCCCGTGTGGCGATGGGGTCCCGAGTTGCGACGGGTAAGTGTTCCAAAGGTCGCCACCCCTATACATCCCAAGGGTGTCGTAAGAAGCGATTAAGGGAACACTTTCGCAAAAAGATCCGCGTAGAGAAAGAAAACTCGAAATGAAATCCGGTTGTCAGTAAAATGATAATCATTATGCCAAGTTGAAGGGCTTATGGGCAGTCGGTAGGAGTCCGGCATAGCATCCAACAGGATTTTCCCTCACGTTAAAATAAATTACTACGTCATTCAATAAGTTCATTTACCTCTTTATCTACTTTACCTCTAAACTAGAGGGCAGATTATATATTATCACCTTGACACCACAACTAATATCACCAACTACCTGACTAAATGCCTTGGTGACACGTGCAACTAATTATTGTATTTTGTCACCGTTGATAGTTTTAACATACAACCGATCGTGACAATTGGGTTCAAATAGCTTTCACAATGAACTAGCTGACCCTCGCAACTTCGTTTACGTCACCTAAGAGAGAGAGAAAGAGAAAGGTGTAATTATGCATCAGGCTCAAAGGACTGTGCGAAATTAGCGAGTTAGTCATAAAAAAGCTTAGAGATTTAACTTTTTGTCTACGCTGCTATGAAGTGAAATTTTATTCAAAAAATTTTTTTCATCACTCAGGAAGCGAGCTGATGATCATCAAAATGTATAGCTAAAGACCGTCTTCATCATAACAGTTTTAGAATAAAAATCCGAATCATAATTGGTTCAGCCATTGGGCAGCTACGTTGCCACAGACAGACTTGTCAAACTTATCTAACCCCTCGTTTTCGTTGGAGTTTAAAAAATTGACGACGGTGTTCGTTTACTTTTTTATAGCGTGAGGAAAATCCTACATGGATGCTATGCCTAATGCCTACGATTGGAAGCCCCGGGTAAGCCCTCGGAAGGATGAACCCAGACTCCCAACAGATCTTGGCTAGCACTGCGGCCTCACCTAGGGAGTTCGGTTGCTATCCTGCGTCTGTAAGGGGTTGTTCGGGAGTTATCCCGGTTCTTGGGGCGTGTGGCATGCGTGAAACTATCACTTCACGTTATCATCTTAGCCCTGCTAAAAAACAATATAACTGAACAACCTTAGACTATACACTCTCTATATCAATATACACTCTCTCTTAGAATATACACTCACAATATCAATATACACTCTCTCTTCGAATATACACTCACAATATCAATATACACTCTCTCTTAGAATATACACTCACAATATCAATATACACTCTCTCTTAGAATATACACTCTCTATATCAATATACACTCTCTCTTAGAATATACACTCACAATATCAATATACACTCTCTCTTAGAATATACACGTTTACTAAATAATCTAAGTGTAACTGTGTAAATAAACTAAGTGAAGTGTAAAAAAAAGGTAACATTTAAATGACTTGGCAAAATAAAATATAATTGCAAATGGAGAATTAAGTAGACTTTAGATTTCAGCTTTAAATACATCGAAAGCTCAAAGTTATATCTCCATAATGCCGTATATTTTCAAAGACAATATTTATTCCGTTAGCCATTTTGTTATGACAGGGGCGTAACAAAAGTTTGATTGGAAATCGTGAACTGAATAATAAGTGGGATCCAGAATGTTATTATTTAAAATGGCATCGTATAACTTTTCTCTAATATGGAACTCGGCTACATGTATCTTCTTCGCTTTTTCATTTTCAGAGACCTTACTCCGTGCGGGCACCGGGTCCTTAGCGTGGCACAGGGGGGAACACCCCGACAGCGTCCAGGACTTGCGACCCATTTGAGTAGGTTTAGGGTGGCCACCTTACGCATAAACGCTCAGCTTCCATCGTCAGCTATGTTCCCTCCCCTGCCCAACCAGATTTGGTAAGATCCTATCAATGCCGCTTTGGATAATCGTTTTAGTACAGAGCTTACTTAAGCTTTTGACAATCCTAGGTCTTTAAATAAATTATACAGGGATTTAGCAGGAATTCCCCTTGCTCCTACTTCTACGGCATAGAGTTGAATTACATAGCCATTTTTGGTTAACTCATTGGTCAAGTCAAAGTATATATTATTGTGCTGCAAATTAGGTATAGGTATATTACAATGCGAAGAAACAAAATATAGGCAGGAAGAAAGATGAGCTGATTGTCTGTAGTTTATTTATGAACAAAAACTGTACTTGCTGTGCTTCGGAAGGCACGTAAAGCCATTGGTCCTGGTTGGCAGAAAAATGGTGATGTGAATTTCAACAGCAAGCAGTCACAACCTGCGCTTGTCCGTTTCTATTCAGCACACTATCTATTACGTGGGATAAATGTTAAAATTGTGAAATGTGAGCATCAAATATGCCTCTGCCTACCCCTTCGGGGATAAAGCCGTGATCATATCTATGTAATAAATGTATGTAGCTGTACTTGGATACGTAATGCACACTGAGTCGTTTCGCTGGGTCGTTTTGTTATAATCCCGTAGTCGGTTACCTCTACATACTTGTATGTTACTGGTACACTTACCTGTGAACAAAAAAAAACAACATAAGTCTTCAAATAAAAAAAAATTGGTAATCATGCTAGCGATCTTCTGGGACATCCTTCTGAGGGCTTACCCGGGGCTCCCAACTATAGGCTGTTGGGCGTAACGTGAGGTTTTTTAGTCGGTAGGAGTCCGGTATAGCATACATGAGGATATTCCCTGACGTAAAAAAAATCATGCTTACGACACATTTAACACATGGAAAAGATGAATCAAAGTGATAGAAAAGTATATTTATCAAGATTCCAAATAATCTCGATAAATCAATGTCATAGCCTGCGTTTTGGAAAAGATGACCAAAGTGTTATAAAAGTACCTATATTTATCACGATTCCGATCATTCCTGAAGCCAAAAAAATAGATTAGCTTTCAGCAAAATGTGTAATTTATTGCCCAAAAAACTTTCTAGATACATCACGTCCCTGTATTTAAGGCTATAAGTTGGCAAATTGCCTATAAACATTGCCTGATCATTTGGGCACAATCGTCCGAGAAATAGCCGTTATATGAGACATAAAGAATTTACGAATGGATTAAGGGATGAATTTATTTATCTTTTCTCTGAATATCTTTAGCATTTGACCCTTTGTGACCTATTATGAAAATACGAGAAGGGACGACGTGACTTTCTGATGTAGATTGAAAGAAATATTCTCTTTGTGACACTAGTAATTCATGTTGCTAAACTATTGTATTTCAACGAAAAGCGCCCAGTTCATCAACGGGGTCCTGGTTTGATCTTACGCTCTGTGTTAGAGGGATTTCTTTTCAGTTTCCATGTTTCAGAAGCCTATGCCGTTGATCAGGGTGCTACTAATATTGAAAAACTTGCCTCATCTTTTACGACGTAAAACATAGGCTCTTAATGAAAATAACACAATAGGTAGTATCATTATCTCTACTATTATAAAATTGTAAAAATAGCTGTGACGGTACATTCAAGATAAATTTTAAAAAAATAACTGTAATCGTCTAATTTTGAGCTTCTGAGTCCAAATCTATAATTGGTTTTCTTCGTGTCTGTTTGTTCGTTTATTTATTTGTTCGGGGTTGGAGCAAAATTCAGTAACTTGATCATAATTGTACTATTAGGATTTGGTAGGTATTTTTTCAACTTAAACATCTCTGTATGTTTCATCGAAATCGGTTTAGCGGAAATGATAATACAGCTTGACCTATGTTTTACTAGAAGCCCTATGCATTGGACAGGTCAAAGTCCATTGGTTATTACTTATTAGTTAAAATCACCTCGCGAGCGAAGTCGCGGGTAAAAGCTAGTAATTCAAATAAAACTTTAGAATATACACTTATCTGCAAAAGCAGTAAGATTAAAATACATTATATAAAAATAACAGTTATCTAACGCGTTACTCTGTCTATTAAACTCACCATATGCATTTGTGCATAAAATAAAACAGTAAGTACCGTTTGTTTTCGTCTCACTGACAAGTGTCTGTACTCGTAAAATGTGCAAAAATCTGCGCTTGCGTCATCAAGGCGAACGGGATAGCTATCAAGTCTAGTATAAATCATAAGCGAGAGCGTTTAAAGTTTAACAGGATTTTGACGAGTTGCAATCCCTTTTTTTAACGTCAGGTAAATCTTACAGGGATGCTATCCCCGACTTCTAACGACTAAAGCCACACGTATCCTACCTAACAGCCTACGGTTGGGAGACCCGGGTAAGCCCTCGGCTATTCGGTTACCCCAAGGCTCCCACTACGGATATAATGTCGGACTCTACCCTTCTGAGGCTGAGGCCGCACTGTGGTTGGCGATTGCGGTTTTTAACCTGAAATTGTTGGCTAATACGTCTAGCGTTGGGTACCCCGGGATCATTAAAAGGAATTAAACATTAAAGTATAACGGATAATATTCTAGAAACTTCTTGAATGTGGGTGAATGCGAAGTCAAGCTGCAAAATATGTAAAAGATAAAATCTGTAGTCTCGCGAAAATCTCTTGCGATATGTCATGTATGTCTATCAACTAAGAGGTAATGTAGCCTTGTTATGAATTTTGTACAATCCTATCCAATCCAATTTTCCACTGGTTGACCGGTTACAGAAATAATCTAAAGTGAAAAACATTTTTGAAGCATGGTAATTCTAATAATTAGTGTACCCTATCATTTACGCACGTTATCTTGTCAAATTGTTGGTTTCAGGTTTTCCAAAAGTTATACTTGAAGTCTGATTTTTGCTTTTTGTAAGATTTTGAGTGGATGGTCAAAGAGATTTACCCGATACTTACTTATTTTCATGCAGTTCATTTTTAATTGAACTATTTTGATTTCACAAAATACAATCCAAATAAGTACAAGTACATTCAGTATAGAACCAAGTCGCCAGATCTTGTCTCTTATACCACAAACAGCACAGAGATATGAATCATGTGAAATTTAAGTACTTAGCCTGGAGCCAAGGTCTCGCCATAGTTGAATTAGATGCAAGAGACGACCATTTAGCGCTTTAACGTTAGTGTTTAGTACTTTGGGACGTTTTTTTAATGTCTAAATCTTTAACAATAAAATGAGTAGCATTATGCTAAAGAAGAAGAAGTCCACTTGCACTCGGCCGGTTTTTGTTTGTAAAAATAAAACATTATTTATGTAATAAAAATAAACTGAAAAATCTTAATACTAAAATGTAACAGCTTGTTCTGATATTTGTTACCGATTGAGTAAGAGACTGCAGTGTGAGATAAAATCATCCATTGTTTCTTTGTAGGCTCATTTATTACATTATATCCTTTATACTGTCGAATTGTGTTAACCCACTTTAGAGTACAATGCTTAGTAGTACTAACTATGCCCCCGGCTTTGCCCTAACACCCTATTTTACTTCATAAGGCCACCCGTTCCCCGTGTAGCGACGGGGTCCGGGGCGTAGAGGTGACTAAACGGAAACTTTCGCAAAACGATCCATTGCGTAGAGATGGAAAACTCGAAATTAAACCTGGTTGTCAGTGGTTACAATGACAGTCGTTAAGCCAAGTTGAATTGAAGGCCTCATGGGCAGCTTGATAAACTTTTACGTCGTGACGTTAGAGTTTTTCAAGCCGCCTGCGCCTGTGCATTTCAACACGGCAATAGACTCACCACCTATTACGTGGGACATAAATCTATAAGGTGACACGTGGGTGTTATCCCACTTATTGGAAGGGTTTTGACGTGCGTGAACCCCTCACGTCGTCTAGGGCCTGCTTGAGGTCAATAAACCTATCGAAATTTAAAGAGACCTACGCATAAGACTCTGAAAGACTGAAAGTTATAAAAAAATAAACTGCATTAGTACATAATACAAGACTTAGCGTTTGCAAACATACTGCAATCGCAAGGCCGACTCGTCTCGTGGGAATCAAGATTCGAAATAAAAAGATAATAGGCACCTATTCCAAATAGAATTGAAGACGTAACTCGGTGCTGTCATATTGTGAATTATTCATTTTTATGCTAATTTTCTTTGTATGCATAAAGATATATATGCAAAAACTTCGGTCGTATGGTAGCATAACAGTGCTTTACTTCTTAGTAATGTCGTTACAGTATTTGGATTTTGAATATTTAAAATATTATTATCAAGAGCACTGTCTTCGTTATTCATGTTATCTGAAATAATATAATATAGAGGAAATTTTAGTTTGTTTCAAACTGCTGTTACTATGGGTAGCGTGATGATTCATAGCTTATATTAACTTCAGAGTAAACTGCCAATCTCAATTTTTTAAATCAGTTTCAGATTTTATTAATTCCATGAAAACAGATTTTTTCTCTTTACAATATTAGTACCTAAGACAAGAGCTTATGGAACGAGCTTTGCTTGGAGTGTCTTTAAGGGATAAACTTCGAAATGAGGTCGCTAGCTATGTGCTCGCAGAATAAGCACTTTAAAGTGGCTATGGACCGAACAGCAGAACAACCGACGGCCGATGCACGATGGAGCAAGCGAGTTCTGAAATGGAGACCGCGACTTGGCAAACGTAGCGTAGGACGTCCACCCGCCAGATGGACCGACGATCTGGAAAAGGTCGCCGGCTGAGACTGGATGCGAAAGGTGCAAAACCGCGTGTTGTGGCGTGAATTAGGAGAGACAATAGGCTGATTTGATCGAAGACAAGACTAGCTAAAACGAATGTTTCCACTGACAGTACTCAAATATAGAGTCTCTCAACCTATCAATCTCGTGGTAATACTGTTCATACAAAATTACTTTCGAATTTACAACGTTAGTTACAATACCAAGAATACAATTACCGATTTGTTTACACGAAGTGAAACTTTCATCAATCGCAAGTGAAAGTTACACGTAAGGATGGAGCAAAGGCCGTTTGTCTATTGTGTCTTGGTGTAAAGGTCTTAGATAGTGTAACTAATGAGCTTTAAGAGCGCTGAGATTGCTTTTACTCAGTACACGATATAGTTACAACATAAAATGATTTAACTGCATAGTGGCAGCTCCAAAGTAATAGTTATATTGAAAAAATTGCCACAACATTTCTAAGTTGCATGCAATTTTTGAAGAGAGTATGTTTCCTTCTAACATCTCAAGTAAGAAGAATTTTTAAAAGAAATATCAATTATCATCAATTTAGTGGTAATGGATATCTAGTATTAACTAAAAGTATTTAATATTCAAGCATCCGAATGAAGATAATGCATAGTAAATGAGATTATAGTGAAAAGAAAAAACTCGAGTACAAATCTCTGGACAAAGATGAATGGCTAGCGTAATACTGGTTAGGATAAGAGACTCATCACAGTATCAAAAATTGGAAGACAGATTGATCAGTATGAGATTTATATATCAAATGCTTTGAAGATGATATGGAAATCGTTTCAGGAGTAGGGATGCTAATATTTTCTGTTTAAGTAGAAAAACGTGTTTATTTGAACACAGACGTCGATGACTCATTTACACGTGTGCATTGTGAGGTCAAACAATCTATTGTCACGATGAAACTATGTAGTTTTAATGTTCATCTATTATTATGAAAATAAAAGGACTTTGTTCGAAATCACGTTCTATGCAAAATAAGAGCTTAGAACGACCTGGCCGCACACGTGTTTCCCTGCACTTGCAACTGCAGGTTCTTCAAGCGAAGTGTGAAGACGAACATCAAGGGCCACCAACTTGAAAACCATTGTCAGAAGTCGTATGGACTGTGAGAGTTGCCCGCAGTTTCACCATAGCTTTCCATCAGGCTCATCTCGGAGTCAATTTGGCGAGGCTTATATAAAAAGAAGAGACTATAACACCTGTTTTGTTAACATTGCTGGAGATGGAAAAAGGGATAAAAGCAATAACTTTTTATTGCATACCAGGCAACACATTTGACCAGATTAATATTAGAGACTTCTAGGTATAACAATTGTAGGCCTTATTGCATAAGACAATCTTTGATGTAGACTGTAGGGTGTGAAATATTTTAAGACAGTTGCATCCAAAAAATAGCATAAAAGGAGAGCAAGATTATAATTATCCTCATGGGAATACTGTGAATGTATGTAAAACGTAGTACAAAAAGCGAGAGTTCCAAAATAATCCGGGGTTTATGCATTGAAGTACACCTTAAATGTCTTACGGCTAAATCTGCAAATACCAAAACCTTTAAAAAATCGATTGCACTACATGAAACACATGCACGATTTGCTACAAACATGCGAGTGCGATCATCGATCGAATCGATTCCAAATACAGAACCGATTTCATGAAACGTAATCGTTGTGTAAACATCGATTTTAATGATCGAGTGAATACGGTACTAAAGATAAAATCTGGTGCTATGCAATAGTATTAGCGAGGAGAAGGAAAACTAGAAACAAACTGTACGAAGCAATACTAAGCAAAAATAGTGTAATCTTTAATCTAAACTGATTAATAGGCTATTAACAAATTTCATTGATGTAATGATAAGCATAAATTATAATGATCCACATAATCCATATCGAACGGAAACGATCGAAAAGGCAAGCTAAGCACCAATTGGTACAGCGGGAACTGAACCCGGAACAAACGGTTGGCAGTGTGCCAATTATGAGCATGCCAGACTGTTCGTAACAGTTTTTATGGTTCAAAACATAAATTACATAGGTACACTGCCTATTGGAGTACAATGGCTAGACATATAGCCAATATTGCTCAAAAAAGTGATAATAGAGGCACGTGGTGTACTGCAAAAACTGGCTAATTCATTCCTTCTAACATCATCAAGTCATACAAAGTGGACAAGAGTTATGTAGGCCTCAAATATTTCCAGAAAATTATAACGAAATAAATAGGTAGGATCGCGAAGGAAAATGCGAGTAAAAGCTACCTGAAGCCGCTAAAATATCATAACTAAAATATAGAAAGAAGAATCTTCATAAAAGATTAATCAGACCTGAGAGATCAGATTGACACTGAACAAATTCAGAAGCTGAACTTATATACTAATCTAAGTAATAGCAACATGACCTAGCAAATGGCTTCGTTTCAAACAACAAGTTTTCAACCAGTAACTTATTAGCTAATGACAGTTACAGTTAGCGAACGAATAGTTTCCTTCGCAAACTCCATTTAAACGAAACTAATCATTTAAATGGAGAACTGTGACAGTAGGTAATAGCTCATACGTCATATCTATTTTGTGTAACAATATGGCGGCTTTGTGTACTGTCAAAACTTGGTAACAAGGTAATTTTTAGATTCTAAAGTTCTGATAAATTATAATTAAATTTTGAAAGATGTTTTTGACTGTTTTGACAAGATAACTTTTTTGAGGTGTGTTTCAGAAAGTTATATAAAAACAAGAAATGTGTAACTTATATGTACAGTCTGAAATTTTGACTTCGAATACCTATTTTGTGCTTAATTAGTACGATCTCAATAATTATAACCAAATAATATTTTTAAATTACTAATCTCAACGTAACATTGAAAGTTTGAGGGCCACTTCCAGAAACGCTATTAACAGTGGCCTTCAAATTGACGTTTAATATAATAAAGAAAGCAAGCAAGGCGTTTCTTAACAAAATAATCCACTTTATGTTCAAATACGAAACCTAAAAAGCCGCTAAATCCTTCAAGATCTTCAGAGAAAAGCTCTAAAAAGTACGTAAGATATAAATCTCGGGACGAAGGAATTCATATTTGATGAATAAAATTATGCTTCAGTATTACGGCAAATCTCGTTCCTTATTATATAATTTATGTGTTTCTTGTGAGCAAGCTCGTGGCTCGCCTATTTAAGATATAAATTGGATATTATGAAGCTTAACGATTATGTTTCTAAAGACGCACATATTTATGGGTATGTTTGAGATGGAAATGTTCCAGAAAGTCATTTCAAATTAGTCCAATATTGCAATTTTGAATTATTTTCAGGAAAAAGGCACAAATCTTTAATTGTCTTTGTTACAATCAAGGCTCTCGCTTCGGAGACTGGGTTTCGCTTGCCTATTCTTAGTGAAGCTTTTAACATGTACCTATTATCATCTACCAGCAATAACAATGTAGGTACGTCATTATTAGTTTATCTTTCTGTTGGGACTGATCTGACTGAAATCATAATGATTGATTGATTATTATACTAATAACAAAAAAAAGTAGACATCTCCTAATATTAGATGAAAATAATTGAAATTGCAGTTGACAACGCAAAATGGCATAATTATTATTCATGTAAATGTGTATAAACACTTCCGCTGAACACTTGGTACGAACGGACGTCTAAACGCGTCTTATAGTTCACTAGAACTCTTTAGTGTCCGAGTTCAGACTAGCGCAACTAATCGCATAAAGCGTAGGTCACATCGAGAACCAAGCGAAAAGAGGTTCGGTAATAATGCCTTTCGCTGTGACTGTCAAGTTCATTAGTTCACTGCGCACGATTCCATGTTTTGGATTTGCTATTTGGGAGTGCAAACAGACACATTTTTTAGTTCAGCATTCGTTGTTAACAACTTGCTTTTAAAAAGCAAGGTACAATTCAAAGTAGGCAAAGTAGCCTTACAACGTGAATGATGTACATTATATGTTATTTAGCATATTATTTAGAATAGTTTTATGTTAAATTATTGATATTAAGTCTCGTTTTATAGGCAGTTGCCTGGCTCAGATTGAAAAGAAATGCCGTTCCACTTAGTTCTGCAGATTAATTGATTTTCATTCAACGTCCGCCGCTAGGATACGATGCGACAAAATTTGGGGTTAGACATCTAAATCTGGTGCGTTATTCAAAATTAAACAGTTTAGTACCTTAAGCGGAGCTAAACGAACTAAGCTCTGTTCACAATATAGCCTGTGCTTTATACGAAAGAGTTATATTAGCGTAGCGGTCATTACCCTGATGATAACCTTGCGGTTTTTGTTCAGTATTACAGTGCTTACTTTTTTATATCTTTTATTGTCTTCAAAGTCATTTCACCTAGTCTGATGCTAAGCTGCCAGCAACCTTAGAATTAAGGGGTACATTTTCTGTAGTTTGAGTGAAATTTATTGTACACAGAAGTCATATTTTTACAGCTTAACCTTTTAGGCTGTTAATCGGGTTACAAGCTTGGGTGCTCAACACTTGAAGTTGACATTAAAGTTCTAAGTTGGTATAATTACTTCAATTCAATAATAAGGAAGAGAACGTTTTGACGGTTTATCTTATGCATTAACTGTATACTAGTTACTGCCATTTTAATACGCGTAATTTAAACTTTTTATTGCAGCTGTATTGTGTTAATAAATAAAAAAAGTTTCATATTTACAACTTTTTTAAATATTACTTCGGTGGCGGACAAGCAACCACCTCATCTGATCGAAAGTGTGAAATATCTCTATGTATTAAAACCACTGTACTACATCTGTGGAAACCAATTCAGAATGGAATGAATTTTGGATTAATAAATTTGTTAGTTAGAATAGTACCTAACCACAACTATAGCAACATAGCCGAAACATCAAGAGCAAAGTTTCCTAAAATCAATGTCAGTCGTGGAAACTTAAACACACTAATAAGCAATTTCGTTCCCGAAAACAAATATAAACTTCACTTTCCATAATAAACCGACCCACTAATCCAAATACTGAAATATTATTCCGATACAGCGACTCAGTCTGCATCAGTGACGTTCTGCTTATTCATCAGCACATTGAAACTTATTGAGCATTTCACGGACAATCGGCTACTCACATTTTGTACCGTACGAACGCACACTGAGCGATCATGAGCAAATCGTGAGCCGAATTTATTATTTATTGACTGAACATCATCAGAAGTAGGATTGCGAATAAAAATGAAAGTATAACGGTGATATAGAGTTGTATGGGGCTTATGATTCAGTTTTGTATTCGTATGTCTTTAGTCTGTATTTTGGTTTCTATATTTTGATAGCTTAATGGTAACCAATAAATTCTAGTACTTACTTAGTAGTTTCTAGGATAGTACTGGTACTACGGTAGTTACTGGATTTCTGTAGATGGCTACGGGAATCCTAACTACTTCCACAGAACGACTAAGTACTTCCACAGTCTTAAAGTTCTATTCTATCAATAATGCCATTTTCATCAAATCGATGATGGGAGTCCGTTTCTACACAGTGAAACAGTGACTGGAAGTTAGAGCTGTCCTAAATCTACTTCTATTCCAAACCCTAGGGCTGCGAAAGGCGCCTCTGGGTTTGCGAGGAGGATTTGCCCCCACGTGCAGACTAGTGACCTGTACGTCGGTTGGCTCATTCAGTAGAAGGCCGCAATGCCTATTGAAGCATAAGGTCCCAAGTGGTCCGAATTGAGAAGATGTTTTCTTTTTTGTTTTTTATTAGCATAACAAGAAAAAATACACATTAACACAAGTTTCTAGCACTGAAATAAACCTCCGAGGTTTGTACACAGTGCGATGTAGGTTTAGGTGTTACAGCGTAACAGACAACCTTCGTTTATGTTGCATTTATATATTAGTAGGGAAATTAGGATAATTATATCTCAGTTGCACTTTCACAAACCGTTTTTATCATCTCCACCATATTTTTTCTCCAGACAATAACGTCTTACTTAAACCATACAAGGCCGTCCGTCCACTCCGGCGCCTCATATTTAGGACATCTAGATAACATCTTAAGACCTTGAATGACTAAGAGTAAAAGTGCATGCGACATTGTTATTTTTAAGCAAATCTACTTGACGTCAACTGTCTGATAAATTATGATATTGTCCAGATTTAATCTGGTTCATGATTTAATACAGATAACAACTACAGTTCAAACTGTGTGAAAACCTTTTGAGAAAAGGCCATTTCTAGAGTACCTACTCTTAACTGGAGAGTATGTATGAAAACACTTAAGGAAGTAGAAGAAGCAAAAGTGATATTGGCATATCATCCTGGCGGATCGTAGCACGTGATAAAACCATAGTCTCTGCCTACCGCGATGAGAGTTGGCGTGGTGTTATATATGTATGTATGTATGTTCAAACTGTCAGTCTCTATTCATACGTGAATTCCCGTAGAGGACGTTACAAGGTTCGGTCTTAGGTCGGTCACACTTATTTTTTACATAAGGATATCCTCATGGATGCTATGCCGGAGTCCAGGGATTGTTCTCGTCAGGGTTACTCCAGGACTCTCGACACAAACTTTGTTTACTATACCGAACTCTTCCTGTGGGTTTGGGTTGATACCTTTAGCGTCTGCTACATGAATGTAATCCAGTTTCCACCTTTGTTTGGTCCCACCAAGGACAATGAAGGTCATGATATAATTTGAATTAAATCTACCGTTTACATGCCTGGCAACAAGTACCTAAAAACAACCTGAATGGGGCGATCTGTGCTGAGAAAATGCTCTCGCGACATTGTGGGATAGTTGTTCACATTCACGTAGTCATAGTTTCTTTATAGATACTCATTTATCTTGGTTAAACGTATCTTGATTGTTGGCTCTATAATACTTATAATCGCCATCCATAAACAAAGAGTTCTGGTTATCCTCTCGCTTTATAGCCAGCACATCAAACAAGAAAAGGTTTAGTACTCTATTCATATTAAACACCAGCAGTAAACTCTATCAGAATGTCTCCATTTTAGTCAAATGACGTCACTCTAATTCCCCCAAGGACATTGCTGGCAACTCGCCAATATTTTTGCTGACTGACGAACTATCAAGATTGAATCACTGCGTTCACTATTTATAATTGCGAGGGAAATGGCAAGATGGATTACGAAAAAGGAAATAAAGTCAATTAATTTTAATGTCGTACTGGCATATGTGAAGCAATAATTTAAAAACCTATGATCTACAATTCAATCAGATCTCAATATGAAATCTATGTGTATAGGCTCAGGCCAATTGCGGTTACCGCGGCGGTTTCTAACCTCAAAATGTCAAACCATTGACTTGATTTCCTTGATTTTAACAGTTTGATGACTTTTTGAGGTTAGAAACCGCCAATGTAAACCGCAAATGCGACCCTAGGCTTAGTAAATAAACGTTGTTCGGGCCGTATTGGTCGGTCTAATACAGCCTGTGACACATACCTTACGTTTTCAACCTCAAAGGTATATGGTTTGAAAAAATATTTATGCTACTGCTCCAGTGGCGCAAGCTGTAGTGTAACCGACTGGTGCACTAAGGTCCTGGGTCCGATTCCCGGGTCGGACTAAATACATATTTGTGAGGTAGTGAGGTAGGTACCTATGTTGTTGTTCATTAAGAACTGTAAGAGCTTGCTTCTTCATAAGTTTTAGTTATGTGATGAGCTCCTCCAAGGTTTTGTAGAGTCAGCAGCGAGAGCTGAGCCCCCATTGCAAAAAAATAGCAGAAAAGCACCAACATTTTTTCTATAAATATCGAAATCTGTCCAAAATTTTGATATTTTTTTGTGAAATGAATTTTAACTTACTAGCTTACTAGCTTATTACACTATGTAGTTAACATTTAACGTCTAGTCGACATACGTGACTTGCCAGCCTTAATTAGCTTTTGTTTCATAATAAGGTCGGCATATCTTTTCTTATGGCAACACAATAGAGCCTCCCCCAAAACAATGGAGTGTCGGCTCTGTATGGGGCGTATTCGTTGGTAGATTTGGGTGGGATAAGCGGACAATACGGTGAAAGTAGGGTGACTAACAATTGTATATATTACATGAACATTTTTTTTAGGCTTCCAATCCTGAAGTTAGGTAGGATTAAACTCCTTGTGATAAGTGTTATCTAATCTAGTAAACTATGAAGAGGAAAGATTTTTGTTGGTAATTATTAAATTCTGAAATGGCTGAACCTTTTTTTAAAAATCTTTTGTTTGTAAAGCAAAAAGCAAGGAAGCTAAATTATTGTTAAGTATAGAGTATGTGTATGTATGCTACTATCCAAGCAGGCTGAGCAGTAATAATAAATGCCAAACAAAAAAATATTAATTTCACTTAGGCATATACAGATGCACTTGTAAATCGACCCGAATGTAAACCAAGCGTGGTTGATCTATGAGGAAACCTGGCAAAGAATTACCACCAGTTCACAACGCGACCCACCTGTGAAAACCAAAGAACCCTAAGAACTGGCAAAAAACTACTAATCCTACTTCCTACTAATATTACGGCGGGACGGGTGCGAGAGACAACTCTCTCACCCGAGTTCCGCAGTCGGCGCCCTGGGCGCCGCCGACGTGTCTTCGCCGAGGACTATCGGCCTCCGTGACCGGGGGTCTGAGGACGGTGAGAGGGCCGCTCACCGTCCATACAGAAGCAGGCCCATGACGGCAGCGTGACGTGAGCAACTCACGCACGCCCCCCCCCCCCCCCTCCCCCTTAGAAGCGGGGTCACACCCGAAACCCCCCCTGGGCGAGGCCGCAGTTGCGGCCGTAGGTCTGTTGGGAGTCACGGGACATCCTTCCTGAGGGCTTACCCGGGGCTCTCAACCATAGGCTGTTGGACGTTACGTGAGGTTTTTTAGTCGGTAAGAGTCCCTCACGTTACTAAAAAAAAAAAAAAGATGTTTGGATGTTTAGATGTTTGGATGTTTGTTACTAAATCACGCTCTTACCGCTGAACTGGTTATGCTGAAATTTGGTACAGAGATGACTTATAGTCTAGAATAACACATAGGCTACTTTTCATCCCGGGAAAATGTTCCCACGGGAAGAGGGAACGCGTACCGATTTTCACGCGGGCGAAGCCGCGAACATCATCTAGTTTACAATATTTTAGAATCTAAAAACTACCTATACATTTAATCTTTTTTTTTTTGAGAATCCAGCAGAGCAGGTCATTTCCAGCCATGGGACCCAGGAACATTCCTTCAATGGGTAAACATTGTAAGGCACATTTCTTTCGTTAATAATGTAGCCATTAAGCCATAAAGGGAACATTAAACAGCGGGCTATTACCACTAATTTAGGTTAATCACTCCATTTAATAACTTTAGGTGTAATATTTGCGTTGTTTTAATGTTAGAAAGACTTTTTTGTTATTACTGAGGTGACAGATAAACATACGGTCTTCGTGATCAAAAGTGGTTACCGTAGCCTATAGATAGATGAAAGGTATTATTTAACTTGCAGTGCTGACCCATCGTGTTGAAATGGAAATAGATAGGTCCTTTGAAATTTATTGTCCAGATAGGTACATAAAGCTTGCGTTACTGACAATCGAATTTGAAATTCATTAATCTGCAATGAGCCTTTATTAAAATTATAAAACATTTTAAAAGCAGAACAGGCTAAGATATATTATTATATATATTAATATTACAATTAAGTAGACAACCTTGATATTTGCCTCATCTTCAATCAATTGTAATTATTAAAGTTTATGAACGTATTATTTAATTTAATGTATCACTACCGACTGCCTCTGTGGCGCAGTCGGTAGTGATACCGCCTGCGGCGCTGGATGTCGTGGGTTCGATTCCCACCGGAGACAAATATTTGTGTGACCCATAAATGTTTGTCTCAAGAGTCTGGGTGTTTCTATGTATAATATGTATGTATTTAGAAATATATAAGTATGTCTATCAGTCGTCTAGATCCCATAACACAAGCTTATATTAGCTTACTTTGGGCTAGATAATGTTGTGTGTGAATGTCCGCAAAAAAAAAATCAGCCTGTGGCAGTTCACTACTGGACGTCAGCTCCAAGCTCCAACTCACGTGTGACGTGAGTTGGAGCTTGGAGCTGATGCACGGTCACTGAACACACGGTCCCTACGCCTTCTGTATTTCCTCCCTGTCACCTTATCCAGATCTCGATCCATCTGGCCGTGAGTTGATCCTACTTTACATTTACCAAGTCGCGGTTTCCACTCCAGAATTCACTATCACTTCAACCCGTTTACTCTACGAGCTATGTCAACCACTGGTTCCTCCTGCTACACTACTAGTATAAAGGTATGTAATGTATGTCTGTAGGTAAACAAATCTAACAGCTGTATAGTGTTAACACTTGCAAATCGTATACAATTTACCGCTACCTCAAGATAACATCATGACGTACTAATAGTTAGCAATAACTGTATTTAATGCAAAAAATATACGTAATAGGTATGACGCTTGAATGCGTAACCAATTGTAATTTACATATTAAGTAGCTAATAAGTCACTGTTAGAGAAAATTCTAACAAATTATACAAAGGTAAGAAAAGGCATTGCCCAGTTTTTTACGTGTCGAAATCCCTCATTGATGCTATGCCGGACTTCTTACGACTAAAACCACACGGAACCCTTCCTACGGCAGGGAGTCCCGGGTACGGACAAGTCGCAAATATAGTGCCTTATGTAATCATGTTGTTGGTGTAAACCAATGTTCCTCTTTTCCTCTACCGCGGGTTAGACCATAAATTAAGTCAGAGTTCACTTGGCCAGTTTTTATCAGAATTAAAATGTATATATGTTGAATCTATATATATAAAAATGTTGTGTGCGTTTAAGTACTCATTAAAAACTCAAAATTTACTGAATCGACTGAGCTCAAAATTGGACACGATATACCATAGGATTCACAGATGGTTTTAGGCTACTTTATACACTTTTATGACTGCCTCTGTGGCGCAGTCGGTAGTGATACCGCCTGCGGCGCAGGAGGTCGTGGGTTCGATTCCCACCGGAGACAAATATTTGTGTGACCCATAAATGTTTGTCTCAAGAGTCTGGGTGTTTCTATGTATAATATGTATGTATTTAAAAAGTATATAAGTATTAATATCCGTGGTCTGATACCCATAACACAAGCAGGTTATTCCTAGCTTACTTTGGGATCAGATAGCGTTGTGTGAAAGGTCCGTGAATATTTATTATTATTATTATTATAACAATAATAAAAATAAAATAGCTTTGAAAAGTGATTTTTTTTTATTATATTCTGCCAGCTTCAGAAAAAAAACTGAACATTGATCACAGAATAGATTTTTTTTTCAAGTGAAGCTTCTATTGATTTGGATGATAGTTGGATTATCAGAAAAATTTATAATTTTGGTTACGGCTCAACATTTAACTTTTTTGAAATGTACCCATCCTTTGGTTTGTTACTCATTTCTCATAGGTACATGAAACCACCATAAAAAAGTCAGAGCGAAGCGTGGCAGGGAACCGCTAGTAACTTTATAAAATGACTGATGTAATGAAATCTGGCAAAGTCAAATCTAACCTACTTTAAGATCTTACATTTTCTTTAAATAACAGCAATTTTTATAGGTATCCAATAAAGCAAAGATATAGATTTTATACTTCTTCATAATGTAATTTTGTTCATATAAATACTTATTTGGATTTTGCATAGAACTTGGCACTCATTTAGATCTCCATTCTTTTTGCGGCGAAGCCCACAGCCGAGCATAATTTTTGTGTTGAACTTGGCTCTCCTTTTTTACATTTATGTTTTTGGTGGGATACATGTATACCTAAGTAAACTTTTCTGTAGTAAGTTAGTAAATTTTTCACCAGATATTCATTTTTGTTCCACATGGTATAACACAGTGATGATCGGTGTTACTCACCAACTAGCGTGAGGTAGCTATGCAGAGAACTCTATCCCAGGGCGCCTTATTTCTGAGTTTCCAGTCTGTGTGCAAGGGTAGGCTAGGGCTCTGACGAAAACAGACAATAGGGTGTACACACATATATTTACTAAGTACACAGAGATACACAAAGACACACAGAGAGCTTATTCACTGATAGACACAAATATCACAGGTACACAGAAATAAAGTCTAATTCCACTTGATAGACCACTGCCGCGTGAGCAGGTAGAACGGGTAAGCAGCTAACTACACTGTAATAGGGTGACAGTTACTGGCCTTGAGTAAGCTGAGAGCAGCACAGCCCTAGAATGCCACGTGGAGGCGGCTGGTCCCTCTCAAAACACCTCGCTCATGTAGTCCACGTGTCATTGGGTGTGGCTCTGCCAACCGTGGACGGGCCGCTTTTCCCCGTAGTAAAAAAAACCCTGTTATGACAAGTAAACGACAAATGAAATAACTGACATCGCGACCGACGAAATTCGAACCGCTTAGCAAACAAGAAATGACGCTTACCGGTATCCCGGGTGTAGGTTGACACAGAGTCCAACTCCTTCCGAAGAGAATAAGTTAACTCAGACTAATTCCTTAACAGGTCCTCATGTTGCAACTAACAACCTCCAAAGCTAAATTGAGGCGTGCCACTCAGAGTAATATCAATCCCTCGTCCTTAGCCGATGGTCAAAAGAGACTCGGAACCTTGTATCAGGGCTTTATCCCCTCTCTCACGTGGAATCGTCTCGAATTTTTCATCTAAAACCAGCTTTCATTCAATGCAGAAAACGATTCGTCACTCGTCCTTATGACATCCTGTCATTCTGACAGCAGAAATGTCACCACTGACAACCGATTAAAAAAAGATAACTAGATAAGGCTGCTTTCACATCCTGAATACTGCATCTATAGAAAATATATGCTACAACCACCCCCCCTTTAATAGTATTTCCTGCGGATATGACACGCTGGAAATACACAATAAAGAAAACAGAAAAGTACTGACTAATAAACAAAGACAACCAGCTAGGTCCTTCAAACACCAGCTGACTACGACCATTACAATAACAAAGAAAGATCCTCCTATGTACCTAACTAGACACTGACTCGTGTACCGGTTAGGCTAAGTAACTAGAGTCTAATGCCCTTCATAGAAAACGAATGCTCCCTTTACTCACTGCCGATACCCTAACACTACCCAAGCTCTCAGGATAATGTAGAGTACTAAGAAGCGAATGAGAGAAAAACGCTCGGTGCGGTGCATAGAAGAAACTACAACGTGACAATTTAAAGTCACGTACACATATAGAAATACAAACAAAAGATTAAAATAGTCTTACATAATGATCACATAGCACTGGTTTAATAAACTAGAGAAACAGTGCTATGTAGTTACGTTAGGTATTGGAGACTGCTCCTCCTGATACTTCAGGATGTCCTTGATATGGTACTCCCCAAGATCCTTACCGTCCAGATCTGACAGCCTATATACTAAAGGGGATCGTTTAGCAGTCACCACACATTTAAGGAACTTAGGAGCTAGCTTAGAAGTAAAATTCTTGGCCTTGTTGGACAGGTAGAACGTGCGTTTGTAAACTATCTGTCCCACTTTCAGCTCTACATGCCTTTTTCTGAGGTTGTAATACTTTTCATTACGCTGGTGGGCAACGTTCAAATGTTTCCTCACCTGGTCGTAAATGCGTTGTATTTCTCTCAGCTTGACACCGAAGGCTGATGGATCGTCTACAGAGACTGAAGTAGGATGGCACGCGATATCTGTCTGCCTGTATAACACTCCATCCCCAATAAATTCCCTACCATGTACCAAAAAGTAAGGAGTGAAACGAGTTGCTTCGTTAACTGCAGTGTTTAAAGCACACTGTATCTCAACCAAGAACTGATCCCAAGACTTGTGTTGCGACTTCACATAGCATGAGATCGCTTGAACAACATTACGAATAGCTCGTTCCGCCTGATTAGTTTGGGCATGATACCTAGGGTTATAATATATATTAGGTACATTGTATTTAGCCAACAGATCCTTAAATGGCTTACTCACAAACTGAGGGCCATTATCCATGTAAATAGTCTTGCAGACTCCGTGCACGAGAAACACACTCTTCTCTATGAACCTCGCGACTACAGCGCCTGTGGCAACCCGAACAGGGCACAACATGACGTATTTGCTAAAGTAGTCGGAGACCACGATCAGGTGTACGTTTCTATTGCTCGAAGTGGGAAAGGGACCAAGCAGATCGACAGAGATAGCTTCGAATGGCTTCGAAACCCGCTTCGGGCTACCCATTAGGCCGGGACGAGACGTATTTACGGGTTTGTACTGCTTGCATGTTTCGCAATTCCCAACATATTCTTTGACGTCCTCGTACATCTTGGGCCAGTAATAATTTAGGGCTAACCTTTTATGCGTCTTCCAAACGCCACCATGGGCACTAAGTGTGTCATCGTGGTACTTAGAGAGCAGGGGCAAGCGATCCTCCTGAGGTACCACCAGCTTCCAGTCAAAGTCTGAAGTCAAAGAATATTTATTTTTAGTTAACCTATATAGAAGGTTGTCACGAATGTCATAATTTGGTGACTTCCTAGGGTTCTTCCGAACACTATTCATGGTGTGGTCATACCACGGGTCTTTAGTGGGTACTGCATCGAGGGAATCAATTTTGATACGAGACAGAGCATCAGGTACAACGTGGTCTTTACCTTTTCGATGCTCTATGTCAAAATCGAATTGACTGAGCCTCATGCTCCAACGTGCTAGACGACCCGTGGGATTTTTTAGCTTATGGAACCACAGAAGAGATGAATGATCCGTGACGACCGTACATTTTTGGCCTTCGACGTACTGTCGAAATTGTTCCAAAGCGAAAATCACGGCCAGAAGTTCTCGCTCAGTTGTGCTGTAGTTCACCTCATTCTTGTTAAGAGAACGGCTACAGTAGGCGATAGGGTGCTCAACACCATCGTGAGTTTGTGTCAGTACAGCAGCAACTGAGTAAGCTGACGCGTCACTAAGAATGCGGAAGGGCATCTCAAAGTTAGGCATTTTTAATATAGGGGCAGAAACCAAGGCTGACTTTAGCAGGTTAAAGGACTGTTCAGCCTCAGGGGTCCATTCGAACTTAAGGTTCGTAGAAGTCAGTTTGCACAGAGGTTTACTAATCTTCGAGAAGTTGTTAACAAAGCGACGATACCAGCCGGCCATTCCCAGAAATCTCTTAACCTCCTTAGGGTTAGAAGGGGTGGGATAGTTGAGGATAACCTCAACTTTACCCGGGTCTGTCCGTAGGCCATGTTTGTCCACATAATACCCCAGGTATTTGAGTTCACTCCGACAAAAGTGGGATTTTTTCATGTTAATAGTTAGGCCAGCATCCTTGAGTTGCTGATAGACTCTATGTAAGAGCTCTACATGCTCCTCAAAGGTGCTGGACACACAGACTATGTCATCCTGAAACGCAAATACCTTGTTGTCGAACTCGGGACCAAACAGACGGTCCATGAGGCGTTGCATCGTGGCACTGGCCCCGACAAGACCGAAGCACATCGAATTGTAGTGGAATAATCCTCTCCGGGGAACCGTAAAAGCAGTCTTCTCAGCAGACTGGGGTGAGTCAAATGGAATCTGCCAGTAAGCCGCACTCAAATCTACAGAAGTTAAATACTTAGCGTTATTAAGGTGGTCCAAGATTTGATTGATATAGGGTAAGGGGTAGGCGTCACTCTTTGACACAGAGTTCAGCTTGCGAGAGTCCAAGCACAATCTGAGGTCGCCGTTCGCCTTCTCCACCATGACCACTGGAGAGTTCCAGGCGGATTGAGACGGGGACACTACTCCCATCTCCAGCATTCGGTCCAGCTCGGCTTCCAGGGCCTTCTGCTTAAGGGGAGAGAGCGGATAATAACGCTGCTTGATCGGCTTGCTGTCACCAGTGTCAATGACATGGTGCACAAGTGAGGTCCGACCTAAACCCACCTTATCAGTGTTCAACGAGTCGAACTTTTCAATGACCTCGTTGATTACACACCTTTGTTTAGTTGTCAGGTTGTCGTAATCCTCGAGGCCACCGTTAAGGGACACAGACTCTATAGGATTATTATCACTAAAACTATCAAGGCTAATATTTTGTAAAATTAATTTATCACTTAACTTAAATTGTTGCCAGAAATCCACACCAAATATCATGGAGGTGGTTATACCTGGGACAACATAGAACTTGACAACTCGGATAACCGAATTGTACTCAATTGGCAAAGAGATACAACCCAGACATTGCAAGTGAGTGCTGTCTGCAGTTGTAACACGAAAAGTAGGATTGATACTCACAAGATCAAAACCCAGTTCCAAGAAGATGCGGTGCGCTCCCTTACCTAGTATAGAGCAGGAGGCACCGGAATCTAGAAGGCCTAAGACATTTAAATTTAAAACCTTAACAACTAGATACGGTCTAATGTCACTATCCCGTTTAGGAAACAGGACCTTATCAGAAATAGACTCAGATACAGAGTAATGCACAGAGTTCCTAATAAGGCCCTGGCTTACGCGTTTTTTGACTTGCTAGTACAGTGTGAGCAGTCTGGGGTCTTGACTCCTTTGAGACCACACCGGAAACACACCAGCTCCCTTGACTGTGTGCAGCTGTATGCAGTGTGACCGCCCCCGCCGCAACGAAAGCATTTGCGATCGTGGGGGGTAACCGGCGTCTCCACTGCAGACACCTGCTTAGCGGGCTTTTGTACACCTTTGTTCTTAAGCTGGTGTAAGTCAGATGAAATCTCAAACTTGTCAAGAGCAGGCTCATGGAAAGCGTCTGCCCTAGTACGCGCAAGCTCCAAGCGCTTACCCAAACGTCTCAAGTCATCTACAGAGTTGACATCATGCAAGGCCAGTTCCTTCATGTAGTCAGGTCTAATGTTGTGCATGAGAATGTCCAGCTGTTCTTCACTGGGCATTTTACATGACAACCTTGAGAACATGGCTTGCATTGTACATAAATAATTAACCAAGGACTCAGAGCGGGCTTGTGTACGCTGTCTTATCTCGTTCCTGAGGCGGTAGTCATAATCAGGAATATCGAAGGTATCTCTAAGCTCACTAATAAGATCCTCATATGAGATGAAGTTAGCTTTGTTTGTACGGAACCAAGACAAAGCCGGTCCATCCAACAGGTCGGAGAAAGCCATAAGGAGTCTAGGCTTAGTAACCTCCCGAGCACATCTAAGTTCCTCTAATCTCTCTAAAAACACACGTACACAAGTAGAACCATCATATTTTAAGTTAAATGAACATAAGTTAAGGGGACGTTCTTTATACACTATGTTACATGTAGAACTATTCCTACTTGAACTAGCTCGCACCGAGCGGTCCTCTCTCACTACTGGTGAAGTATATTCCACCTGGTCACGACCCGAAGGATCATCACCATCATCATCCGAACCTTCGGATTCAGAATCACTACTGGGTTCAGCCCTAGCGATGATCTTCACTAGCCTACCACGAATATCCACCAGGTCGGGGCAATCCAGACCACAACGAGCTAACCTACTCAATAAGTAGTTGGCCCTGATATACACCCTAAGACGACTATTATTATTGGCCAAAAACGTACGAGGACGTCAAAGAATATGTTGGGAATTGCGAAACATGCAAGCAGTACAAACCCGTAAATACGTCTCGTCCCGGCCTAATGCGCCCCACGTTGGGCGCCAATTTATAACACAGTGATGATCGGTGTTACTCACCAACTAGCGTGAGGTAGCTATGCAGAGAACTCTATCCCAGGGCGCCTTATTTCTGAGTTTCCAGTCTGTGTGCAAGGGTAGGCTAGGGCTCTGACGAAAACAGACAATAGGGTGTACACACATATATTTACTAAGTACACAGAGATACACAAAGACACACAGAGAGCTTATTCACTGATAGACACAAATATCACAGGTACACAGAAATAAAGTCTAATTCCACTTGATAGACCACTGCCGCGTGAGCAGGTAGAACGGGTAAGCAGCTAACTACACTGTAATAGGGTGACAGTTACTGGCCTTGAGTAAGCTGAGAGCAGCACAGCCCTAGAATGCCACGTGGAGGCGGCTGGTCCCTCTCAAAACACCTCGCTCATGTAGTCCACGTGTCATTGGGTGTGGCTCTGCCAACCGTGGACGGGCCGCTTTTCCCCGTAGTAAAAAAAACCCTGTTATGACAAGTAAACGACAAATGAAATAACTGACATCGCGACCGACGAAATTCGAACCGCTTAGCAAACAAGAAATGACGCTTACCGGTATCCCGGGTGTAGGTTGACACAGAGTCCAACTCCTTCCGAAGAGAATAAGTTAACTCAGACTAATTCCTTAACAGGTCCTCATGTTGCAACTAACAACCTCCAAAGCTAAATTGAGGCGTGCCACTCAGAGTAATATCAATCCCTCGTCCTTAGCCGATGGTCAAAAGAGACTCGGAACCTTGTATCAGGGCTTTATCCCTCTCTCACGTGGAATCGTCTCGAATTTTTCATCTAAAACCAGCTTTCATTCAATGCAGAAAACGATTCGTCACTCGTCCTTATGACATCCTGTCATTCTGACAGCAGAAATGTCACCACTGACAACCGATTAAAAAAAGATAACTAGATAAGGCTGCTTTCACATCCTGAATACTGCATCTATAGAAAATATATGCTACAATGGTGAACCCACCCGAGTGCATTTTTTTTAATTTACATTAACACTGAATGAAATTAACTATTAAAATCAAGGTCATCAGAAATCTTGTTTTCTTATTCGTGACAAGAAGTGCACCAAAAAAATTATAACCACGCATTCCACAAATACGCAGACACACATGAATCAGTTATCTTGTCAACATTCCTCCGAAAGTTACTATTGCCCAACGAATTGCTAACAAAGACAAGTAAATATACACTAAGTTGGGTGTAAGTGATTTCACAAAGATCTTTGGACTCCTCAACTATATGCCTCTGCCTACTTCTTCGGGATAAAGGCTTGACCATATAATATACTGGGTGTTGCTTTTAGGGTGTCAAGCCGCCACTAGCTGGTAGCAGGGTTCCATACCTATCGATTTAACCCCCATGTATGTTCTACGATTTTTTGTAGTTTTCGAGATATAATTTTTTTTCGTTATTTTTCCACGTGGCTTTAAATAATTACAACTTCTTTTTGGTTCGACTTTTCTTGGATATTTTTTTATTATTATAATGCCTATTGATTGCAGTATTATGGACAAAATAATCTCCTTCCTAACTTTGATACAAGATGTAAAAATTTTAATCGATAATAAAAAAATAGGGAATTATGCAGAACATTATATCTCGAAAACTACAAAAAATCGTAGACCATACATGGGGGTTAAATCGATAGGTATGGAACCCTGTTACCAGCTAGTGGCGGCTTGACACCCTGAAAGAAACACCGTGTATATCTACAGTGTTTAGTACAGTAAACCTGTGCTGCAACGTAACCGAAGTTGCGCGGGTCAGCTAGTTTATAAAACAATATTCACGTGACGAATTTGACCGTAGATCTACATTGAGTCTAGTCGGTGTCTCGGTTGGTTCAATTCGCGAGTTGAGTGCCCGAGTTACTACTTGCATGCATGTTTAGCGGAGATAGATCCCGATATTATATGTTTTAAAATTTAAATAACAGTAACGTACAAGTCCCGGTTATTTCTTTCTAGAAATGTTATGACTTTACGTCGAAGTGGAAATGCTATGGGTTCACGTCTTTGACATGCTAATAAAGTATTATTTATACACGGGCCTGTGCTGTATAGTATGCGCTAGTGACCGACCGAAGTTTCGGTTTCGGTTTCGGTTTCGGCCAGTTTCGGCCAAAAAATCGAGTTTCGGCCGCAGTTTCGATTTCGGCCAAAATGGGCCGAAACTTTCGGCCGGGCCGAAACTCACGTGTTCGTGAATTTTGAGAGCCTGGCTCTGCTTGTGACGTGGTTGGGGTCAGCCCAACCAGTTAATATGTTACTAACCTAAGATTTAGAAACTTACAAACGAATTCCAATCACTAGTTACAATAATGCAATTCTATTCAAACTACAAGCAATTACATTCATTGACAGGTATTAGACAATTACTCCTGTGTTATGTCTTTGACCACCTTTTTAGGGTCCCGTCCTTACTTTTTGGTTACGGAATCCTAAAAACGTGATCTAGCACATAACATGAACCCTTAGTAGTCGGTTGCGTACAAAAAGGGTAGAAACAGGGCCCCATCCTAAGACTTCGTTGGTCGTCTGTCTGTCTGTCAGCAGGCTGCAACTCATGCACCGTGATAGTAAAACAGTTAAAATGTTCACAGATGACGTTTTTCTGTTGCTGCTGTAGCAACAAATAATAGAAACGAAATAAATAATATTATTAAAAGGAGCCCATACACGTAATTTATTACCGCTTTTCTTGTATGGAACCCTATTTACTTGCGCGATTCCGGCATGCTCTTGTCCAGTTTTATTAATGTACTGAATGTAACCAAAACCGGTCAAGAGCTAGTAGCAGTAGAAGGGCACCGTGTAGTTTTAGTCTGTAGGAGTTCGCAATAGTCTATGAGTAATTCCACATGTAATAGAAAGAAACCTATCTTTAGGTGGAGATATTTCTAAAATGAACACTAGAGAAGATTTATACCGTGGATTGATAGCACTTGGTAGAACTTGCTACACCTATTGAGGAAAAAAAAACCAGCCAAGTGCGAGTCGGACTCACGCACGGAGGGGTAGACCGGGACCCAATGAAAGAGACATGAGACTAAGCCGTCCGTCTGTCTGTTAGTCACGAGGTTTTATCGCTGAAATCGTGACAGACAGAGACCTAAAATTCTCAGAGATGATGTATTTATGTAGTTGTTTTTTTTAACGTGAGGGAAATCCTACAGGGATCCTACCTAACAGCCTATGGTTGGGAGCCCCGGGTATGCCCTCGCAAGAATGTCCAGAGGATTCCCAGCAGACCGATTGCTACTACTGCGGCCTCACCTGTGGGAAGGGGGGTTCGGGTACTATCCCTATCGTTGTTCAAGAGTTATCCCGCTTCTTGGCGGAGCGTGCGTGAATCTCACGTCACGCTGTCGTCTAGGACCTGCTCGCGCGCAGGAAGTAGCAGCGGACTCCCACTTACTCCAGCTGAAGATCATGGCTCGCACCATAGTCTTCAGCGAGAGAATGTCCACGTCCAGACCTGCCACGAGGACCTGGCGCTGCCGCGCTGTGCTTCTGCTTAGCTCCTTGCAGTGCTGGCACTCAGCAGTGGTTTCCCGTTGTATTCGCCACAGATAATTAACGAAGCTTCCGTGCCCGGTAAGCATCTGTGACAACCGGTAGGAGAGAGCGCCGTGGCTCTACTCCAACCCCATAACCAGTCTGACCGCCTCAAGTGTGGCGATTCCACCTCTTGGTTGCTCGAGTCGCACCTTCCAGGTCTCTTTGGTTTTCTGGTAGAGTTCGGACCGCTGAGACTCGATTTCTCGAGACGTAGGCCTATGGCCTCACTCCAGCTCTTCCTGCCGCCATTTAAACAATAACGCAAGGGCCCTCGCTCCCAGGTCCCATTGTGGGGTCTCAGGTAGGAGACATACTGCCTCAACTGAGATCGGAAGGTATCCCCTTATCACCCTGACTAGAGATGAAAATGACCAAAGTGACTGAATTTGACTGACTGTCATTTACGGTCAAATTGGTCAAAAACGGTCATTTACTGTCAAAAAGGGTCATAAACAGTCACTTTGATCTTGAGTGCTTTTTGATATTTATTTTGAACTAGCTGACCCTCGAAACTTCGTTTACGCCACATAATGTGCACGAAAGAAGAGGTACCTAATTCTTCATCAGACTTGTCAAGCACCGTGTGAAACAGCCCTGTTTGCTTAATCGTAAAAGAGCTTAAAGATGAAGAGAAGATATTCTAAAACCATTCAGTCCACGCCTTCGGCGCGGACCGAATGGAATTATTTTACAATAGCCTTAATCATTAAGCTCTCTTATGATTAAACCAACACGCCCGTTTAGATTTACCCTCTCATTCAAAGGAACCCTTGAATTCTAGGCTCGTCGAAAGTTGAGATGCCTCTAATTTCTGAACTACAAACCCCTCAATCTTGAAACTTGGGTCGAAAAATCCTTAAAGTACCTACTCCCTTTTCAATACTAAAAAAAATATTTCAAATCGCATCACGTGTTGAGAAATTACAACTGAAAAACCATTTTATCTTTAATCCCCTCTCGCGCAGGAACCGCGCAATACAAGGTTCTAGGATACTTTTGATCCCGAATCAAAAGTATCCTAAAACCTTCCTCGGGATATAAGCTCAAAATGTACTAAGTATCATTCAAATCAGTTCAGCAGTTTCGGCGTGATACTTATTCGGGATGCAGACAGACAGACAGACATGAAACGTTTAAATTACATTTTTGGCTTCAGTATCGATTAGAGAACGCCCTCCGATTAAAATTTTCAAAACCTCTTCCATGTACAGACTCCCGACCCTCTACAGTTTCTACCCAAGCCAACACGTTCGTTAAGATTTACCCTCACATTCAACGAAACCCTTGAGTTCTATGTTTTGCGAAAGTTGAGATGAGTCTAATTCCTGAACTACAAAACCCTCAATATTGAAACTTGCGTGAAACAATCCTTAAAGTACTCTCTTGATAACACTGAAAAATATTTTGGAATTGGACCACGCATTGGAAACTTACAACGAAAAAAACATTTTCTCTTTCATCCCCTCACCCAAAGGAACCGCGCAAAATATCGGGATCAAAAGTATCCTAGAACCTTCCTCGGATTATAGGCTCTGATTGTACCAAGTTTCATTCAAATCGATTCAGTAGTGTCGGCGTGATACTTATTCGGGATACAGACAGACAGACAGACATGAAAAGTTTAAATTACATTATCGGCTTCAGTATCGATTAGAGAATGCCTTACAATTAAAATTTTCAAAATATCTTCCATGTACAGACTCTTGACCCTCAACAGTTTTATATGTATAGATTATACTGAAATGGTGCCCCCTGCCGGGAAAAATTGCCATAATTAGTCACTTTAATATTAAGTATAAGTCAAATTGATTGAATTTGACAATAAATGACCGGTCAAATACGGTTTTTGACAATCGTGACTGGTCAGATTCAGTCATTTTACATCTCTAACCCTGACGGCCATCGCCTTCTGCGGGCTAAGCAATCTAGCCGCATTGCTGGCTGTCGGAATCTTCGCACATACTGGGGCCCTATTTAGGGCCATGCACTGCACTATCCCAAGGTACAGTCTCCGCTCAGACGTCAGACGCTTGACGCCCAGGATTGCGTTGGGTCTCCTGATGTTGGGCAACAACCGCGAGAGTGTGACTGATGCCCTCTCTCAGTTTTGGGACCAAACTTCGGAACTGGTTGCCAAAGTTCCACCGGCTATTGAGTACGAGCCCCAAATACGTCATCGAGGGCTCAAAGCCGATGCTGAAACCCTCTACATGTAAGCTGGATCCGACAGGTGGCCCCCTTCCAAGGTTCCAAAGCACAGAGCCTCGGGTTTGTGAAGGGCGACCTCAAGACCTAGACACCGTATTCAACCCACCACAGGACTGCATCGCGATGTTTTGCTCCTCACGCTGTAACGAGGGTGCCTTCGGCGTAACATGTTACGCTGAAAAATCTGAGCGACCCGCAGCGCCAATCGTAGCCGATGTTCCAGAGATGTGGTCCTAAGACCGATTCCTGTGGAACACCAAACGACACATATCGCCGATGCGGTTCTAGCCAGCTTGGCTAAGTTATGGCCTTCTCGGAAAGATAGGCCCAAACAATTCGACGGAGATAGAAAGGCATGAGCAAGGTGTTGAAGGCGTTGGCAAAATGTCAAGACACTGTCACCATCACCTCGCCCTGTTCTGTTGCCGCCATAACAAAAAAAAACCTACTAAAATCAGAAAAAACATCCACACACAACAAACGTAATTTTTGTGCCCAATTTATGAAACGGAACCGTCTGTGCGGGAATCCGACTCGCACTTGGCTGGTTTTTTTTTTTTTTTCAATATGAACACGTGAGTTTCGGTTTCGGTTTCGGTTTCGGCCGAAACTGACCCTGAGGCCGAAAGTTCGGTTTCGGTTTCGGTTTCGGCTGGGAAACCAGTTTCGGTCGGACACTAGTATGCGCTTTTTTCTTTTTTTACGTGGGAAAAATCATACATACATAGATGCTATACTGGGCCCCTACCAACTGAAAACCACACGTATCGTGCCTAACAGACTACGGTTGGGAGTGGGAGCCCCGGGTAAACCCCGGAAGGATACCCCAGGACTCCCAAATATAGTGGGTATGCGCTTTGGACCAATTAAAGTAGTCAGGTGAGTTTATAACACCGACATGTTGTTTTCAGTTCATTCGGCAGTATCAATAACTAACTACTTTTTCTTTATAGTCTTTATATACTATAGCCTAGCCTCCTATCAACAATAAAGGAGCCAGCGTTCCCTACCCTCAAAATACCTCAATTCTTCTATCATAATCCTGTGTTTTTAAAGGAACATTATTCAGCCCATCGCTAATATTTACTGGTGCCTATCACTTTGATAGGCAAGGTGTTACCAACTTAAGCGTAATCGTGTCGCATATAACGGGTTCAATCAATACTAAAAATGCGGGCTACGGACCTAATTGCCCCCTATGAATATATAAGGAAGCGAGGGCATTGTTTCCGGCGCGGCCTCGGCGAGATTCGCGCGTAGTGACTCACGCGTCACAATGTCGCGTTCGAGACTACACTTGCGACAAATGTGCGAAAGAGATGAGCTGTTTAACTTTGTTTTCAACGACTGCTTACATATTTATTTGAAGTTCTTTTTACAACCTATGGTAGGTATTTTATATTTTCTAATGACCCTGATTATAATCAAGATATGGATATTGAAAATCTACTAAATCTTGTTACCATCATAACAAAAATGATCTGTAATCTGCAGAGCAAACTCAATCACATAATTTGCATTCTATCAATTAAGAATTGTAAGTAGATATAAAAAGTATATTTCCGTATTATATAAAAATATCCCCTACAGCTATAACGCCTTTTGCTGCCCAATGAGACGTCCCGGAATTCTCACTTGAGTTACATAGCGATGGAAAAATAATAGATTCTAGATTCTAATTGACTATATCGACGCACCCATCGGAAGCTACTAAATAAATATCCTTGAATATTTTTAATATATCCAGAAGTGTTGCACATATTGATGTTGTCAAACACAAACTTGAATTAAACAAACATTACATTAGCAAGTTTAATCAATTTTAAGTCAACTGCAGACAATATGCGGAATATCTTATGACAATATTTTTCAAGAGGCGTGAATAATGTCACGGTTTGCAAATTTCCAGTTTAGTAAATATTGAGTAAGGCCACAGGAATAACAATGATGTAATAGCTTGTTTTTTCTGACGCTACAAACTAACATCATAATGTATCTCAAACTGACCTCGGGATACGACAGACTATATTGACAATAATAACTTCATCGATGGCCTTATTAATTGACCTTAAATAATGGTGTGTAGTGATATGAATAGAAAAAAAAACTGAATAACTAAAATAACATGTTAGATTCAAAGAGAATTTCCACTGTCACTGAATTCAGAGACAAGCGCTCGTGGCCCCGCGGACTCAGTGTTCTGTAAACGATCACTGCAGTAAGCAACTTTCACTATGGCCGGTCCATGGATGGGTGACCATCCATGTGATCACTTTGTGACATTTATTTGAGCGTTTCCGTGCTTCGGAAGGCACGTTAAGCCGTTGGTCCCGGTTGCCAGTAAAATGGCAGTCGTTAAGCCAAGTTGAAGGCTTTATTTCAACAGCAGGCAGTCACAACCTGCGCCTATCCATTTAAACACGGCAATATGGCTCACAACGTATTACGTGGGACAAATTTAAAAAAAGGTGAAATGTGGGCATATAGTATGCCTCTGCCTACCCCTTCGGGGATAAAAGGCGTGATGATGATGAACATGTTAGATTCAAAAGTCATGTAGTTAGTAGGATATTATTGTCATAGGAGGAGACGGAAATGGAGAGAAATGGCAACGTAGACAGTGGAAATTTAATTTCAGATGCAACCAGGAATAACTTAGATGATATACGAAACTCGCCATTTGGGATATTCGCATCAATCTAATCAAAAACCGATTCTGATGAATTTTATCTTATTTTTTATGGTAAAAGTACGCTTGAGGTAGATGAAATAAAGGATAACAATATGTATACTTAGTGATGTTCAAAGTAATGAACCAGGCGGACGTAAAGCCAGTATTCTATACATAGCTTTATATTGTACCCGTATAATAGAAATAAAATAATATATCTTTTGAAATAAGGATGACGCACAAGTTTATTGTGGAAAGAAGATCGATGTTATTGCGCAACGTAATAAAAGTAAGCCAATATTAGGTTTAAGAGACTTTGTTATGATTTAGGAAAAGGGCCAAAACTACAGTACGGGTATTATGAAAATTGAAAGTAGTCTGCTTTCAGTAGTGGACTGTGATAAGTTGATTTGATTGATTGGCTCAGGACGGTAATATATTTAAATATACAGTGGTGTATAAGGAAGGAAAATATCATCGAAAATTTGTATATTTAGACATGTTTCTAGGTTGTTTCGTGAAGTGTTTCCTATCTTTGTGTCCTTGATTTTGTCATTTTGACATTTTAGGTGATGTGGAATTTTTCTTCTTGGTTTTCGTTGACCAGCCTTGCGTTATCAATTATGCAGAGGCTTTGGGAGTTAATTTATAACCTAATCTACATTCCTATATCTAGAACCTCAGACTACATGTCCTGGCTGATGGAATTTTGTTTTGGATTAGGTACAGAATTCTGATACATTTTCTCCTTTAACAAAGCTATTGGTAAAGTATTGACGTGTAAGTACCTTTGCCTACCTCTTTTAGGATATCGCCATGATTGTGTCATGTTAAATTCTTATTTCGACAACCCTCAAACAAAAGAAATGATTTTTTAAAGTTATTACACTCATTCATTCATTAAAAAATTCAACAGTTCGTCATGGTAATAACTGTTAAAAAATGAGAATTTCAATGTGTCTCCGACACGCGATGGCGACATTGCGTGCCGGGCTGGCTCACCGACATTCCGCGGATATTACAGTTGCCAAAGTTATTAAGCGATTAAAACTGTTCATTACATATTCAGCAGTATACATTGTCAGATTCAGAGGGGGGAGAGAGAATATTTTACTAGAAAGTCAGCCCCGTTGAGGGAGAATCAAGCTGGGGCAAAATATACGCGAAGGGGTCTGCCAGAACATCAATATTAGCTTTGAGCAAGCACAGAACTTATTGGTATTTTGTCGTATCCGTGCGAGTTTTTGCTATCCATTCTTTTAATTATTTGCGATATTTCTCTAGCAGTAACCCTTAGGTTACCTAAGTTAAACTAAAGGAATTTTAATCCTTCGCCACCCATGGTCCGAACTCACCGAATCGCGGGAGGCGACCGTTGCAGCGGTTCTCCATGGGTCTTTTCTCTTGACTCCCTACAAATCTTTAACATTCTCAGCTCTAATCTCCTCCATCAGCTTTCTACCATAATTGTGTGCGTAAAGCATCACAGGGCCGCCAACTTGAGGACCACTGTCAAAAGTCTTACGAACTGCGAGAGTGGCCCCCAATCGCAAGATACGCCATGACTTTCGATCAGGCTAGCGACGTGAATTTAGCGTGCTTAATATAAAACTAGCTGACCCTCTCAACTTCGTTTACGTCACATGAGGTGTACGAAAGGGGGGGTACTTCTTCATGAGTCTCATCAAGCAGCGTGTGAAACGGCCCTGTTTGCTAAATCATAAAAGAGCTTAAAGATTAAGTCTATACTAAAACAATTCATAGAATTATATTACAATAGATTAAGCCAACACGCCCGTTTGGATTTACCCTCATTCAAAAAAGCCCTTGAATTCTAGGTGTACCAAAAGTTGAGATGCTCCTAATTTCTGAACTACATAACCCTCAATATCGAAACTTGTGTGGAATGATCCTTTAAGTACTCCCTTTCCAACATTAAAACAATATTTGAAATCGGACTACGCGTTGAGAAATTACAACTGAAAAACTATTTTGTCTTTCATTCCCTCTCCCGCAGGAACCACGCAAAATATTGGGATCAAAAGTATCCTAGAACCTTCCTCTGACTATAAGCTCGGAATGTACCAAGTATCATACAATTCGGTTCAGTAGTTTCGGAGTGATACTTATTCGGGATACAGACAGGCAGACAGACAGGCATGAAAATTTTATTTTAATTTAACTATCTTTTTCTGTCAAGTTTGATCGTTTAACTAAAATACCACAGGCTGTGAATTGTTTTCTTCAACATCCGGCAATAGGTATGTATGTAGGTAGGTAGGTACTATCTCTTTAACACTTTTAACTTCTAATGTTGTCATTTCTCTTATTTGCATTTTTATGTGAGTATAAATAATATTACATTATAAACAATAGCAGATTCTTAGATTGGAATCAACTTAAGTTTCTTAGTTTTACTATGTCATCTGAATTTCAAAAGGCAACGCTCTTTTAAAATTCATTCGTTTTGGCATTATTTATTTTTGCGTTGTCAAATATCAAGTGACTTACTGCAGAGAAGAAAACAAGATGAGTAAAAGTATTATCATGTTCGAGAAATGTGGCACTATTTAAATACGATTAACTATTCGCACCAGATTATACAATAGATAAAATAGGAAATTCATAGTCTTACTCAAACCCATAATAATTGAGTTGCTTGCTGTGGGCGTTTCCATTATCTTCCGTTATCCGGCTCGTAGACGGATTACCGGCATGACCTTGTTTGGACTTTGGCTTTAAATCGATTTAGACTAAGTCAGAGATTACGTCAAGTAGTGGCTATCTAGATGTTTGAAGTCAGTTTATAGAGTAAGTATATTTTTTTTAGCATTCAGACGGTGCCATATTGACAGTTAGACGAAATTATTTATAACAAAGTTACCGACAATTCTGCCAATGCTAATTTACTATGTAGAGTGCTATAAATTTTAAAAAACGTCGACGAGATTTGCGTGTATTAATTGACTTAAATGTTTTTTTTTCATTGAATATATAATTTTTTTTTGTATAAATATAATTTTTGACTTTCTGTGTCAATTTATTCATATAAACCGCTGGATCAAATTGCTATTTTTTGTGTACGCTGCCGTCACTGACACGTTTTTTATTTAAACTTTATTGTAATCCAATTACAGTGGAGACGCGCTCATCTCACATCGATGCGCCCGCGACGATAGTCGTGCTCAGTGAGGAAAATAATTATACATTTCTTACAAGCATACTTTCTTTTGCACCGCTCTTTGAATTTGTTAACTAGCACTGTGTTAGAGGATATAGGGATTGTATGACTTAAGCTTAGAGGCCAAAAATATAGTATACTTGATATGCAAAAGTAAAGATCTTGTTCTTAGGGAGCGTCAGAATTGTTGACTTGAGTAAATGGCGCCCGCGGCGCCATCCGATTGTTATTTTATTTCCCGTTCCCACTTCCTATGGGAACTTATTCCCATGATAAAACTTGCCTATATATTATTCCAAACTATGATCTATCCCTCTACCATTATTTCTGCCAAATCCGTTTTGCAGTTAGAGCGTGAAAGAGTAAAACATCCAGACATCCACATTCACAAACTTTCAGTAAGATTAATGAGATGATAATGTTGTGTACAAACCTAACTAGCTGTAAATAACCGTTGTGTAAACACATTATGTGAATGGCCGCCACTTCCGAATTACCGTTGCACCTCTTCTAATTGGCCAGTACAATATGCTTGCGTAACTCCCAAAGGATCTTATCAAGATCCCGGATCGTTTAGGAGCTACGCATGTAATAAGAACCGGAACTACGCACGAAATTCAAGAAGTTAGCTCTTTTATTAATAGCTTTGTAAACATCACATTATCATAGTAAGTGCTAAGTGCTGATTGCATCGCGAAATTCTCCCTTTTCCAGGACATGATGTCCGCCCGGGAAAGGGAGATTGCCGTCTAATCTTCCGAATTCTCGATATATATCAAAAGCGCTTCATTCCTAGGTCCGCAGGTGTAGATGAGAATGACTTAACCCTTGACTTACTGCCTGTTCAGATACAGTCTTCAAAAGATGTGTGCAATTAGTTCCTTTGTAAAACTAAATATTATTGCGCAATGTATGACAGATTTGATGCTGGCAGTAGACAAAAATAAGCCTTTCAATAAATAGATGCTCAGTGGAGTCAATTAAGTGAAGGTGTAGAAGTAACATGAAAAAAGAAGCTTAATTTAATATTGAAACTATTGAAGTAACTGAGATTTATCTAACTTAATACATCTAAGCCGATCTAAACCTTTCTCTTTTTTTCTTGTAAAAATTGAAGAGGTGTCTGAAGTAAAGAAAACCTTGTTCAGGTCTTTACAATCTTCAAAAAGTGATGAGTTAGAGTAAAGTATTTTCTTATGGTTTTTATAACTATAAAAAAATTGTAGTAAGTAAATGAAATTTGCCAGTAAGCACTTTCGAGTTATGATCTTTACGTGTAGTATTTAACTAAACATTTACCCTTTTGACGTATGAATACCGCAAAAAGTATGAACAGAACTATTATTACAATCATTTTGCTGTATGTCTGTCTGCTAATGCGCTGACATCTACAACTTTGAATGAAATTCTTGGGGCGCGTGTCTGATTCACACTAATTGTCCAGTTTCGTCATTATTATCATAAACACCTCATACGAATGAATCGTTGGAAAGTTATCAGTTGGTATGGCTTTGACTATATTCTGAAGCCTCCGTCTTGTCATATTCACTGAATGTGCAAAACTTTCCCGATATTTCTATGTAAACTAACCCACCAAATTTGCTACATTAATACACCCACTACAAAATACATAGAATTTGGAGGATATCAATGTATAGTTACACCAGTTACTCGCCGAAGCCACACAAGTGAAGGACATCGAATAGCCCGCTCGGATGTCTACGTATATATTATGAGATTACGTGTTGTGTTGCCCGGGTATATAATCTTGTGAGAGACGGTCCAATTCCCTGTTGCACTACATTCGGCGGGTTTTGATAGAAACCTGATAAGTTTAAGAAAACCTTATTCATCAGTTGGTTCGGTAATCTTTTCACTGGAGTAGGTTGTCTATCCAACAATTTGGTCTTTGAATTAGGCATAATAATATAGGTCTATTATAATTATTAATGAATGTTTCTAGGAGATAATTATCTTTTAAAATCATACTTAAATTTAGACAATATGCTGCGCTACGCCGACGTGTCGTCTGTATTGCATTGCAAATATTTTCTACTCTACTTCAACACTACCTTCATACGAAGCAGTTATCTCTCTCAATCAACACATTTATTATGTACACCATCCACAAAAAAATCTGTATCATCTTTGCACAAAATAGTAATAACTATTCTATTACTATCTTTAACATTTCAAATAACTTTCTATTAAATTGTCATTATATTTTATTTCTTTAGTGTTTAGCTAAATACTTCATAAGCCTTGAAGAAAGTGGCACAACTAAATATTTTTGTCAATATCTTAATATTTTACCAACACGTTTCTACCTAATTAGTCATCTGTCACGCTACTAGATTCAGCGATCCGTGTAAAGTTGTTTACTAGAAAGTTTATCTTCAGTATGTTCATAATCAAATACTCAATTCCAATATGTGAAATCTTACCTCTATTCAAGAGATTTATCAACTCAATTATATGCTTTATCATAGATACTTTACCATAGTACTTATTGCAATTAGTTATAACTAAATAATAATAATAAATAAATATTCACGGACATTAAACACAACGCTATCTGATCCCAAAGTAAGCTAGGAACAACCTGCTTGTGTTATGGGTATCAGACCACGGATATTAATACTTATATCTCTACAACACTTAGTTAACAACTAGTTTAGTTTTAAGTTAGTATTAAGTTGTATTTATGTTTCACTGTAACGTAATTTTTACAATAAATTCATTTATAGTTATACATACTACAACGTAAGTAAGAAAGAATACACGCATTTTCTTCTTTAAAAATCCAGAATTTGTTAAGTATGTCATGAAAAGGCATCTCTCAAGGCAGTGAAATTCGGACTTCTATTTTAGATTTACCAACAACCTTGACTATAACTTATCATCAGCAGCAAAAACATTGTCTATTTCTACGGTAATAATAAAAACCATAATTCAAATTAAAAGTGAATTTTATAGCCATCTTCCATCCCGGTGTGGTATCATTATGAGTGTCTAGTGCGCAGTAAATCAAATGTCACTGTGTTTCACTTTTATAATCTGAGTTATAACACTGCATAATGTTTATTTGCTGATTTATCTATTGTGTCTTTTTTAAAAGTCTTTCTTTTTGGGGAGCTGATTCAAAGTATCAAGTTCTTCAAAACTGACATGGACAGGATTGGTTTTAAGGCTTCATTTACCCCTAATCATTTTTAATATGGGGTTGGTGTATCAATAACCTGATATACTACAACAACTTCATACAGTGGGTATTGTGCAGATATTACGTCACTGAGGTGCTGTGTCTTTACTTTAAAATCAAGTTTCTTGAACTATTGCCAAAGATCTCAAAATATTCTAAAATGAAAATAGTATTTATTAAGCTATCTAGTTATATAAATAAAGGGTGCGATGGGGTTTCAGAGCCCAATCAGCTCGACGTGCAAATGGTGCATCTACTGAGTGACGTATAAAGTCATGGCGAAGGGAAGGAAAATTCCAAATCATATCTTACTATAGTAAAATCATTCTTTTAAAATGCTGAAGTTCAGCTGTGGATTACAAGCGACTTATTTCAATAATTGATTCACATACTAAAATACTTGTTTTATCTCCTTTGACTTAAGGTAAATTCGACGGTAAGTTAAGTTAAAATAAAATAAAGTCATTATGAAAACTCACTCACTTGCACTATTCCACAACTTTTATTTTAATTTTAATAATACCTAACCGGTTTCGCTATTATAGCATTCTCAAAGGTGTTTACACTAACTTTTGACATTAGTAAAAGTTAGTGTAAACACCTTTGAGAATGCTATAATAGCGAAACCGGTTAGGTATTATTAAAATTAAAATAAAAGTTGTGGAATAGTGCAAGTGAGTGAGTTTTCATAATGTATAACAAGTTCCATCAAGTGCCAACAATCAAAAGTATAAAGGATATAAAATAAATTCAATTATGTTTAATAACATCAAAGTGATTACGGAACTAATTAATTTATGTGCATCTATATTATCTAATTTTACAAACAACTACTCGTGTTTATCATTATTAATATTAGCATGAGTAGCGGTAACAATTACTTATCAATACAATTATCGAATTAGTATCATTTAAATAATAAATAAATAAATATTCACGGACATCTCACACAACGCTATCTGATCCCAAAGTAAGCTAGGAATAACCTGCTTGTGTTATGGGTATCAGACCACGGATATTACCTAATACTTATATACTTTTAAATACATATTATACATAGAAACACCCAGACTCTTGAGACAAACATTTATGGGTCACACAAATATTTGTCTCCGGTGGGAATCGAACCCACGACCTCCAGCGCCGCAGGCGGTATCACTACCGACTGCGCCACAGAGGCAGTCATTTAAATCAAGTTGCAGTTATTTAAAAATCAAACAAGATATAGACACTACCTACTGGCCGAAAGAGAGATTCAAAACACATAGTTATAAAGATAAGAACTGCATTATCAGCAGATATAGATATGGTTATGTTAACATTATCATCATCAAAAGATAAGGAACATTTCTGTGATATTTGCATGTTTTTCACAAGATTTTACAAAGGTCTCCATCTGCTACTATGCATTTGTAAAAAAAAGTAACTGTAGACCGTGTACGCTGGATTTATCTTGTTAAAAAAATCATCAAAATAAGCCTGGACTTCGAAAAACTAACTTAGATTTTTTCGCACGTCAAGGGTCACATCACATTTATTCAAGGGTCACATTATATTAGCTTAATTTGGGCTAGATGATGTTGTGTGAGACTGTCCACAAATATTTATTTATTGCATCCGTAGAATCGCCTCAGAGCATGGTATTCTTATTCTTTACTTTTTCCTTCCACTTAAAAATGTTTCAGTAACCCTAGTAATGTTGCAGGTAAGTAATCATTGTTTTTCTTGATTTACTGACCGCACTGAGACTCGGTGGAAGTTTCGTTGCTATGCAAATACTTATTCCCACGTTTTAGGATTTTGAGTATCTTGCACTATATCTGTTGTATCTCAAAAACAAAGCCAGCCACATAGCAGATGTTTTGTTTTTCACGTAGATCCCCCTAGTCACTCTTCTTTCTTAGTCACCTTACTTCCTTACTCATCAAACCTTCCTTAGTGCCATCTTCTTTATCTATTTATCAAATATGTTTAAATTCCATTTACCACCGTGCAAGAAAAATGGTTATTAAAACAGTTTTTTCCTATTGAATGTTGCTTGTCTAACTACACTTTTGAATAAATTATAAACATGAACAAAAACAAAAGAAAAAAAACCAAGCCAACCATGAAATCTACAAAACGGGTGAATTTTTCAGTAGCTAGATTTTATGTAAAATTTAAGAACAGTAGGTTGTTGCTTCATCTGATGTATCTGCCAAGAAAGGGCAAATACTTATCTTTTAAAATTGAAGATAAGATATTTTGAACAACGAATTCTGAAAACATTTCTGTTTATAATAATATGTAACACAACGACAAATGTCATGGTTTGCTATGTATGCGTAACTAGCTGTGTCCAACGGTTTTATCTGGGACAAAATTTAACCCTCCGCAGCTCTCCCATCTCATTAAAAGAACATTTCAAAAACCTATGTGCCAGTAAATGAGCCAGTCGTAATTTATTTATATTTTGAAGTATGTGATAATGATTAAACGGGAGTAAAGAAGCTCTACCTAGATCTTTAGGTTCATTCCGCATCCTCACCAGTTGGAAAATTCGGAACAATATAGCCTTTGTTTGCCATCATTACGTTTGATAGTGACACCATTGGTATCTTTATTCTCTACCACATGTTCTCCCTGGTTATTGTTTAATAAAAAAGAACGCAGTACCTACATTGTCAGATAGACATCAGCTATGGAGTTTTGCTGTAATCCAAGGATCTTGATGAAATCTCCTAAAATTGATATTAGGAAATAGCTGAAGACATTATCAATGTTGTGTCTCCTGTTCTATACGCCTATCTAATTTATCTGCAGTCTAATCTTATAAAGATTTGCTGAAGAAGAAATCTAATCTACAATAGATAAGTAATGAACTCTGTCTAAATATTGATTAGTTTTATCTATTATGCATCAAAATAGTAACAGTCTCTTTTATAGATTATGTAACTTCTTCCCTTTATTTCTGATTATTGTCTTGGACTCTTTAATTTGCCTGCAGATGGCTGGAATAGTTGTTTCCTGTTCGCTTAATCCAGAATAAAGATGGTTGACTAAAACCACACAATGCTTTACAACAGTCTATGACCGGGAGTTCCGGGTAATCGGCAGACTTTGGCTACCAAAGCGGGCTCGCCTATATGGTTCAGGTACTATCCCGCATCTTGGGGGGTTTGTTCGAGGGTTATCTCTATACTTGGGGAAGGGGAATAGTTGGGTGCTATCCCACTACTATGAGCGAACATGCGACGAAATAAAGATGCTGCATGGATTTTTGTGCACCAATTTAAATCAGCTTTATTAATTGTTTACTAAAAGCCATTTTGTCATAAAACGAACGAAATCTTCATAATTGATCAGTTAGTATCTAAATCTGATATCAAAACTCTCGTAATTCATAATGCATCGTAAATATTAAATGAAACAAGATAAAAGACGAGTGAAAGTCAATGTCAGAATATTTTTACTGTTGGACTTTATAAATCATTGTCTATTTCAATAGTCTTTTTATAGTTTTAATATTATAATAATGTTATGTTATACTCATATCAGCTAACGGTTTGTTTTCAAAATTATTATACTGTAGCCGGCTAACTCCGCCGCCGGCCGGCGTTTCTAGACCGGTAAGTTATATATAGTGACATAATGCGTCTCAAGTTTAATAAATTTTGATTCATATTTCGTATAATTAGCATTAATAACGGCACTTATCCGAATAGTCTTGTAATTTTTAAGTCTATCTGCCAATTTAAGTTTATAAACCTTCATTTTAATTCAAATGGAGTAATTAAAATAGATTGCTGATTTGGGTTTCAGAGATATGTCATGTATCCAGTTGCTTTTTTCATTTCTTTATAAATAAAAATCTAATTATTAACGATTTTCTACGGTCGAAGGTGTTGTAAAGTTAGTAAATTGTATTGACGAAAACAAGACAATAAACGATTGCGCAATACATCAAATAGTTTGTCCCAATTTTCATTTCCCGACGACAGTTACGATTTCGTTGTACAGAACTAATTTTCATTACTGCTGTTTTAGAATATGTCCTCTTATACACCTGGATAATGTCTCTTACTAATTATGTTAGAAGTTTTTGAGTTATGTCCTTAACAGAGATTTTTTTTTTATACTTTTATAATCATCATCATCATCACATTACTGTCTTTAATTAACGGTATATCACATCGGTGGCGTACAATACCGAGCTGTAAAGCTAAATAATATGAAGTCAACGGCTAACCAAATAATCACCAATTTCTTTAAGTATTTTATAACACTCTTCGTTAAATATCACACCTGTAAATTACACGACATAAACACATTGTCATTTAATTAATACGAACACTCAGAAAACCTTGTCACTTTTTTTCTTGTTAAAGAATCAATAGAGAAAGTGCGTGTTGTGACGCTAAAAAATAGCGTTTCTAATTCCACAATAAACGATCGTCAAACTGCCGGCGAATTCAATTTTCTCTACAGTTGACAGCTGTCACAATGACAGATCGGTGTTTTCCGAGTGTCAATATCCAGCCTACTCACCTTTAACAAGCCGCTGCAGTATAATCTCCTTGTGCTCGTGAGTGTGGGGTTCCCCGATCACCGCGAGCAAATAACATCCCGTAAGAGGGCTCGGTGGGGGTACGGAGGCGGACATCTCCGTCCCTAAAGACAAGGACCTGTCCTCGTCGTGGTCCATTGCCGACGGCGGCGCCGGCGCGACTGCCGACGGTTCGCCCAGGGCTAGCGTATGAGTCGACCGCTCGGCACGAGAACTCCGATCGGAATGGATTGGAACGGCCGGTGTGGTAGACACTTGCGCGCGCAAAATTTCAGCATCGACCGCTGGACGTGCGCGACACGCAGACGCGTCGGCGACTAGACTCAACCCCAAAGCTGCCTTTTCTCTCTAACTTAAAATCTCCTGTACTTGTGAGATAGGGATGGGATATGTCGTAGGGCGTATACAGAAGCCGCTGTAGGTTTTTCAGCGCACACGTGATCTGCATTGCGTCTAAACAACCCGGCTGAATAACCTCGGGCCGGTGCCTCAGCTGTTCAGAGAATGCCATGGCTGTTACAATCGATAATGATATAATCGAAATGACATATTGACATTACACCGCATGACTCTAGCAGGGCTTCTGGTAAACACTGTTAAAAGCCAATAGGGGTTTCTATAGTGAAGGACTAATCTTGCCTTACTCGTTTAATTTTGTCTCATATTATACCACACCATTTTTTTTGCACCAAGGTTTCATTTTTTACCGCAGATAATTAAGTTGTCACATTTTTCCGGCATGTAGTTTTCTCGTTTTTGTATACGTACAGAACGTTCAGTTATTACTTACAGGTTATTAAGTTTGACCAGCTGTTCGATTGACAGGACGCCTTAGATTTATTTTCCATCTGGATTATCTTTGTAGGACAAGTTGTAGGCGAAATTATAAAGTACTCCGAAAGGCCTAATATAATATTACCTAAAAGATTCTTGTAAGTTATTTTGTTCTCAGCAGTTTTCATCTCATCTAAACAGTTGCATAAAAAGGAGCTATTTTCACGGATAAGGTCAAGTATACACCAAATTTCAGTAATGAGTGCGGATTTGACCAAGCCGGAGACTTAGCCGAATTTTTCTTCTTTTACTTTAGATCCTATATCTTCTACTAATTTTAGAAATAAAGTAATTTTCCATTTTACCAACAGCTGACATAAGCATAACGCAAGTTTATTGGAACCCATAAGTAATTGAAAAAAAAACTAAACCAACATAATTTTAAAAAGAACTAAACTTCTAGGTGCAAAATTTATGCCCGAAATAGGAACACTCGTTTAATATCGAGTTTAGTCGAATCAGGCCTAAGTCATATACGAATCAAAAGCTACAGGATGTACTGTAGACCTAAAAAGTTGATCGATTGCACGTCGGCAGAAGCAACATGGCAATAATTAGTCTCGTTATTAGAATTAGCCCCACGTAGTCAGTGTTCTGTAAAGATCAGTGCAGTAGGCTACCTCCGCTGGGTCCTCGAATGGTTGACCACTTTGTGACATTTCCATTTAAGGGCATTTCGTGCTTAAGAAGGCACGTTAAATCCGCTGGTCCCAGTTCTTAGTAAGATGACAGTCATTTAGCCAGGTTTAATGCCATAATGTGGACTAGATAAATTCAACAACAGGTCTTTACAACCTGCACCTGTCCATTTCAACACGGAAATAGGCTCACCACCTCTATATGGCACTATAAGGTGAGAATGAAGGCAAATAATAAATAAATATCTTTCTGTACACAATTTCTCACAACACTTTTTCTTTTTTATATGTGAAAATTCTTCATAGATGCTATACCGGACTTATGCCGACCAAAAAGTAAGCCCTCGAATAGATGTCCTGTCATACCTCGCCTAGCCCAAATTAAGTTGATATAAGTTTTTGCAACGGGATCTGACAGGCAAAGGTATAGCAATTAAATGTGGGCGTATACTATGCCTCTGCCTACCCCTTCGGGGACAAAGGCGTAATAATGATGTATGTATGTGATTGTTTTTGAGTTCGTTTTATCCGATTTGATAACTTTTCGAATTTCAAGAATAGACGTATCTTTTTTAGGGCTTCGTAGCCAAATGGCAAAAACGGAACCCTTATAGATTCGTCATGTCTGTCTGTCTGTCTGTCTGTCTGTCCGTGTGTCACAGCCACTTTTCTCCGAAACTATAAGGCCTATGCTATTGAAACTTGGCAAGTACCTAGATGTATTCTGTGAACCGCATTAAGATTCTTATATAAAACTAGAAAAAAAGCAGTAAATTTTGGGGGTCCCCATACTCAGGTATTCAAAAATGCTATTGAGGTTTCTAACACCATTTTTTTCTAAAGTGAATAGTTTGCGCAAGAGACACTTCCAAAGTGGAAAAATGTGTCCCCCCCCCCCCCTCTAACTTCTAAACTAAGAGACTAATAAATCTAAACAGAATATATGATGTACATTGCTATAAAAACTACCAGCGAAAATTGGTTTGAAAGAGATAGCGCTGGTAGTTTTTTTTAATACGTCGTAAACAGCAATTTTCGGTTAGAAAAATCACTACCACTGCGAACGTGTTAAAACATCAATCAACGTTACAACGAACTATAAGAACTTTTATACTATGTTACTTGCTGCTACGAAACCAATCATGGGCGAGTCCAACTCGCACTTGGCCGGTTTTTATTATTGATACGAAAATGTGACGGGATAGACTTCGTGAATTAAATATTTCTGCATTGACTAAGTTTAAAATTCAGAAAAATCATAATCATAATGAAAATACTTTTGTCAAAAATATTTTTTATTTCTGTGACTTACACAATTTCCAATAATAAATTCTTTAAACTTTTGTAATAGTTTTTAAAACTAAACCCCTTTTTAACCCCCGACGGAAACCCGGACGGGGTGTTATTACATAACTCCATCTTGCCAAATTACGGTAATGTAAGCTTATGCTTTACGATTTAGACAACTTGGTAATAAAATATTTAACATAAAAGTACTCGTATTTAACATAGAAAACAAAACTCCACTTAACATTATTTATTTATTTTTTAACTATTGTAGCTCGTTACCTAATGTAATTGCAGATAATTAGAAAGAGCGGTCGTGAGTTTTATTGTCAGGTTCTTCTCAGGAATTTGACACTAAATCTAAACGTAAAAGCAATAATGTTGAGGGTACCAACATGAATACTACATAAGAGATATTTTAATTGTATTTGTACAGAGCCGGGGTTCGAACCAACTACACTATAGCAATGGAAGACGCAAGTAGTACCACTGAACTATTGAAATAGTCAGAGAAAAAAGAAATCGCCAATATAAATAATGACTTCACAAAAAATAGTGTACTGTAAGGTGCGACGCAGACGACAGACTTTTGCGCATAAAAGTCTCTTTATGCGCTGCAGCATTTATCGCAATAGAGGCTGCAGCGATAGAGGCTGCAGCGCACAAAGAGACCACTTCGCCATGTAGCAAATATTAAAAGTAAAAACATACATACGTATGATCACGCTTTTTATCCCAAAGGCATATTATATGCCCACATTTAACCTTTTAGATTTTTGTCCTACGTAATAGGTGGTGAGCCGTGTTGCCGTGTTGATATGTACAGGCGCAGGTTGTGACTGCCCGCTGTTTAAATTTTTAAGCCGCCCATAAAGGCCTGCAACTTGGCTTAACGGCTGCCAACTGGGACCAACGGCTTAATGTGCCTTTCGATGCACGAAGTGGTCACGAGATGGTCACCCATCCATGACCGGCTATAGTAAATGTTGCTTACTACAGTGAGTCGTTTACAGAACACTGAGTCCGCGAGGCTACGAGCGTTTTAAAAGAGTATAATATAATATAATATGTATAAATAAATATTCACGGACATTTCACACAACGCTATCTGATCCCAAAGTAAGCTAGGAATAACCTGCTTGTGATATGGGTATCAGACCACGGATATTAATACTTATATACTGTTAAATACATACTTATCATACCTAGAAACACCCAGACTCTTGAGACAAACATTTATGGGTCACACAAATTTTTGTCTCCGGTGGGAATCGAACCCACGACCTCGTGATTCGCAATTGCACATTTCGACCTCTAGACCAACGAGGCAGTCTGTAAATATACTCTTTATTTACTCCTAAAGCAGATTTAGAACTAAAGCAGATTTTTCACAGACTGCATCACGAATAGTCTGTCGTCTGTGCAACACCTTAAATTAACATGGAATATACCAATTCAACTTTCACTATCAGCACTTTGAATCATACCGAACTGTTCTGATTACCTACATATTAAGAGAAATTGTTCAGTACCTACCTAATTATGCGAGCTAAAACAACGACTGTTTTGTTTGTCTTTTTTTTTTCTTGTGGAACCACTGACTCATAGGTCTATGTTGTGGAAAAAAGCATGGCTATTTTTGTGAGTGTGTTTACTTGCAAGTTAAGCTACGTTGAAGTTATTGTGCCCCAAGGTCTATAATTATAACAGCATGTTGTATATTTTCCAGAAGAAGGTGCCTGCTACTCCGCCCGCGTGGAATTCTGTTCCCGTTTTTATATCCCATAGGAACTGTTTTAATTTTTTTTATACCACTTTGGTGGAAGACATAAGCATACGGCCCAACAGAAGGACTGGTGGTCCCCACAGCCTGTGAACGTTTGCAACACCAGAGGCGCCACACTCGCGCTGCCGAGCCTGTAAAAACCTTCTAAGACCCCTTTGGCAGAACCCCATACTGTAGGCGTTTAGGAGGCAGGGAGATCATTCCACAACCTAAGCGTGCGCGGAAGAAAGCCCCTATCGCATCTAACCGTGTTCGAACGCTCCGGACGTACAGTGTGAGGATGAACTCCCTGTCTGTGGCGAGCGGTGCGATGATAGAACGTAGCCGTGGGCATCATATCAAACAATTTCTCAGAGCACATACCATTGTACAGGCGGTAGAACACGCATAAGGAGGCAAAGTCTCTCCTGCGCGAAGAGGTTCCCCACTCCCTGAAAGTATTGGATCGTTGACAACTCTCACAACTGGCCTTTACACCGAGTCAAATGGACGAAGCTGATATGCAGGTGCCCCCGCCCAGAGGTGACAGCAGTACTCCATGTGTGTCTGCACTTGCGACTTATAAAGAAGCAATGATTGCGCCGCAGTGAAGTACCGCCGCGCCCTGTTGAGACACCGAGCTTCTTGAACGCTAGCTTGGCTTTGTCCTCCAAATGACTGCGGAACTGAACGTCACTTGAGATGACAACGTAAAGGATCCCTATACTTATTTATGACGGATTTGTTTTTTCAGACTATAATTCAAGTCTATACCAAATTTTAGCCAGATCTTTTCAATAGTTATAGCGTGAAAGAGAAACAAACATCCATGTCTACAAACCTTCTATTAAGAATTTTCCACCATGTATAGACTGAAAGAAATTAAGTAGTAGGTACGAGTACCCATAATACCTGTGTGTGTAAGTCATGAATATATTTCAGATTCCCCCACAGGCCTTCGTCTATCGACTCTATCGTATTCACGTATGAGTCATAGGGATTGCTATATATTTGTAAGGACTTGCCAACTTCACGGTACAGGAGAAAGTAGGCTTTTGTTTGGGTAGATTCATGTCTCAATCTAGCGTGAGGTATCGATTGCATTTAACATTGTCACTACAACATTTTTTTAAGTTACCTCTTTCTCCTACATATAAGTATGGAAAACATAGCATTGTTTTCTTACACATACATACATACAGTCATGGCTTTATCCCCGAAGGGGTAGGCATAGTATACACCCATATTGCACGACTGCACGACTGCAGCCGACTGCGTGCAGTTGATATCATAACTGTATGAAGTCGAACATAAAACTGCATGCAGTTAAATATATCGACCGCGCGCAGTCGCTGCGATGCAGTCCGCGTGGTTGCAGCCTTATAGTTTTATGTCCTACGTAATAGGTGGTGAGCCTATTATTGTAATGGACATGCGCAGGATTGTTTTCTTCTCTTCACAAAATACCTACATTACTGGATAGGTATTTTCAAACTGAATTGAGGTTAATTTAAGCCGTCGGTCCCTGTTGTCAGTAACACGAAAGTCAAGTTAAAGGCGTTAAGGGTGGCTCGAAAATATTCAAAAGCTATGTTACAACCTGCGCCTATCCAATCCAACACGGCAACAGTCTCGCCACCTATTTATTTTACGTGGGACAATAATCGAATGTCGGCGTATTCTCTCTACCTGCCCCTTCGGAGATGAAGGCGTGGCTATATTCATGTATCAGCTAAACGAAGTTTTGTGAGTAATAAAGTTCACAATAGGTATCTAGTAGGATTTCCGCTGTACTTTTCGAAGCACGAAAATAGAAATGTCATAGCAGTCTGCCATTTCAATACAGATCATAAAGAAATATCCTTTTACTTTTGTTGTAAAATAATTTTCTATTCCGTGCAATGCATGGAGTTTCTATTTCCGCACTTCGAAAAGCATGGTAATATCCGTTTTAGTACGCAATAGGATCCGCTCACAGGTTACGTGAGTCTAACCATAACTGGCGAAATATGAGTACATAGACCAATACCGCTGACTACTCCTCACTAAGCCACGCAAGACTGTCGGCCTGAGGATGGTGAGGGACTGCTCGCCTTCCGTCCAGGCTCTGGACAGCAGCGTGATCCGAGAGTTTCACGCACGTCTCACGCCCTAACAAGTGGGATAACACACGAACCTACTTCCAAGGACGCAGGATGGTATCAGAACCCCTAGGTAAGGCCACAGTGGTAGTTTGTCGAAAATCCTGGGACATCCTTCCGAGGGCTTACCCGGGGCTCCCAGCCGTAGGCAGTGGTAGAGAACCGTATAGTTTTAGTCAGTAAGAGTCCAGCACAGCATCCATGAGGATTTTCACGCGTAAAAAGAACCCTTTGGAGAAAACTAGTGTCTATAAGTTCCATGAATGCAAAATCATTCGTTCATTTCCTACACGACGAACATAGTAATTCAAATCAAACCAACACTGATTGCTGTGCAATTTATGCCACTGTTTACTACACGGCGTTTCTCGTTTCTCGGACCGGAGGGCATAATATGAGATTAGTATGCGTGTGGCGTATTCGAGCGTGTCCGGGCAAAACAACCCTTTCGGATCGAGGTTGATTTGAAAGTATTTTAATCCGGAGTACGTGCATGAATTCGTTCAGAACTGTTCGGTCGTATTGTGGTTATCTAATGAATTTTCAAAAAGGTAAATCCAATTTTGTTGGAATTAATTTATGTTTCTTTGAGAAAGTTAGGTATTCATAGGAAATGGATTAACTAGATTTTATTTGCAATATTGAGTCATTTATTTCATACCTGACCAGTTCTGCCGTTAACTATCTATTTGGTTATTATACGTGTTCCATTCTTTCTACTAATCATTCTGTCATCCATACATCGACATGGAACCTCTGTTTATGGCGTAGTGCAACTATTTAGGCACTTCTCAGACTCCCAGCCCTCGAGAAGGCCTGGAAAAGAACACGTCTCACGATAGTCACCACGACTCGGTAAAAATTCTTCTCAGTTTAGATGAACGACACAATAAAATAAGATACCTTTGAATTTTAAGTAAGTAATTTATAGGAGTGGTATAATTTTTCCTTCTAGTTCACTTGGTGGGTGGGATAATATGATCCACTGGTATTAAATACTAATTACAGGCAAATCAAGAGCAATTATCGCATGATTATAAAGTGTACCACGGCACAGATAAGATAACATTTTATAAGCCTAACAAGGCTTAATCGCCAAACCGTGACATCATTATACACTAAAACACATTTTACTATGAGAGGAAATTATAAAGTTTCGTGTGAGGATATTCAAGTCGGTAGTGTGATGGCTGGAAATCGAATTCAGGATATTAAATTTCAAGTACGACGGCTTACCCGCGTCGACTTGATCTTTGATCAAGCTTTTCTTACTAATCTATCTAGTATCATAAATGCGAAAGTTTGTGAGTGTGGATGTTTGTTAGGTACCTACTCTTAACGTTCTAACAGTTGAATGATTTATTAAATTAATAACGTGAATATTTTAAATAAAAAGATTAAAATGGATCTCACTGAAATATGGTACAGGAATAGATTAGGCTGGTACCTATTATCTGGAACACAAGGAATAGGCTACTTTTAATCCCAGGAATAATTTCCGTGGGAAGGGTGACGGAAACAAAATTCCTCGCGAGCAAACCCGCGGGCATCAGCTGGTATTTTGTTTTAAGTTTACGCCGCACGCGCCTTCCTGAGGGAAAGCTGTGGTGACATTTAGCGATTGGGAACCACTCTCACAACACAATCCATACGCCTTCTGACAGTGTTCCTCAAGTAAGCGGCCCCATGATGTAGGACCCGGGATTGTAAGAGGAGAGAAACATGGAGTGAGCAGGTCGTTGCAAGTTTTTATAGTTCGACAGAGAAACGATCTTTTGAATCGCTCAGCTCTGGCGAAGATTCTCTCCACTGTCTACAAACGGCTTCTCCCCAGCACGCGTTGCTCGGGATTGGAAAGGGATAGTTTTTTTCGTGCGTATATCCTCATGGATGCCATGCCGGACTTCTACCGACTAAAACCACACGGTGCCTTGCCATCTGTCTAAGGCCAGTAGTCCCAGGTAAGCCCTTGGGAGGATAACCTTAGCGCTCCCGACACAGACTTGGTCCACCATCGCGGACTCTCACAAAGGGTTTTGGTTCTATCCCACTTCTCTTCAGGTTCGGCTATTATCCTGCTTCTTTGGGGGGAAGGAAGGGTACTATTCCACTTCTATGAGGGGTGAAGAGACACATTACCGTCTTAGTCTGCTTTCAGGCCCTCGGTTGATCGGTCTTGGAGACCGGTAGTCTTGCACGAACGAAAAGGGAGGGTGGGATTAGGTTGAAGAGGTCACGGTTCTCTTTGTTCACAAGTAAAGCCACGCACAGAAACTAGTACATAAATAAACAATAATTGCTAAAGCTAGCAAACAAGTTCATCTTTCACTTGGTAATAATTATTTTATACCTCTTAGTCCAAAGGTAACTGTAATTATTTAGGGTCTATTATGATTTATGGGCAACAGTTTTTGCACCTGCGGTTAATTTAAGAGAGGAGATAGCGAATTTAGGTGAAATTCATTATGAAAGCTCCTTTCATCATTATTAATGATTGAACACAGTTTCATAATAAGTAATTTTTCATCGATTTTGAGCAATGAAAATTGTCATGAGATGTTTTTAGGGTTTAGAACGGGAACGTAGTCATTGTTAAATTTTAGCCCCTCTATAAAATAGAGTGCAGAGGGGCTTATGTCGAGACTTTGTCTATAGTCTATGACTCTGTCGCATTAAACTACGTCACTAGGTCACGTGGATCATCTGTTCAAAGTTTGAAATAAAACAAAAATTAATAACAACGTCAATCGGATTGAACTTTCACAATAAACGTGTTAGAGAGGGGTAGTCGGGTGAGAACAATCTCACGGCTTCTTGTTTAGAGTTCCAGAGGTGCTGCATTATTGACTTGTTAAAATCTTGAAAAATCTTCTTTAAAGCACCCTAATCTGAAAGCATTTCGGAAACCCGTTGCAGGAAACTCAAAATAATTCTCTTCTTTATACGAGTGCTATGGATGCAAATTGTAAAAAGTATGAAGAAAATAAAAAAAACGTTACATTACAGACATCTTTCACAAAAATAAAAGGCTGATAAGTAAGTTAAACCGAACAATTGAATTTGTACAATTTCCAGCACCGCAACATCGATCGTTACAATCTCGCAAAGCTCCTAATATATAATCTGTGGCTCGCTATCTGTCAATATCGCTCTAGTCAGCCTGGACCTCTCAGGCCTTGGCTTGACTCCAACAATAATCTGTTATTCTGACCTATAAACACAAAATAAATGTACATCTATCATTGTAGGTTCGGGTTGATGACTTTGCTCTAAGCTAGATAGGTTTGATTGTATTGTGGATCAAATAAGTGCTATAGAATTTTTAGGTCGTTGAACTTTACTTCTCTTGTAGGTAATAGAATCCCTACTTACCTACTAATATTATAAATCTGAAAGTAACTTTGTCTATCTGTCTGCCTGTTACACTTTCACGCCTAAACCGCTAAAGTGATTCAGATGAAATTTCGTGTAGAGATAGTTTGAGTCCCTAGGAAGGACATTGGCTACTTTTTAACCGACTACGCAAAAAGAGGGCAATGATTTTAAGCGATAACGACTTCTACGTGGACGAAGCCGCTGGGAACAGCTAGTTTAATTTAAAGCTGTCTAATATTTGAGGACCGCTCACCGTCCTTACAAAAGTCCTTACTAAACGATAGCGTGACGTGAAAGATTCACGCACGCCACACAAGAAACCGGGATAACACCCGAACAACCTCCCAAAGACGCAGGATGGCACCCGAACCCCCTAGGTGAGGCCGGAGTGGTCGCCAAGGTCTGTTGGGAATCCTGCTCCGGCTCCCAACCGTAAGCATTAGGTAGGAAACGTGTGGTTTTTAGTCTGTAGGAGTCCGGCATACTATGCATTACTTAAATGTTTTGTCACGTTAATAAAAATCGGTTGTCTATAAAGTCGGTTTACTGACGATGGTTGAAAGTGACAACGTCATAAGAAAATGAAAATAAAAATAACATTACAAAACAAAAAGAAATATAAAAACACACTGTTTAAAGTGCCCAACTGTTGAAATCATTACTAAAATAAATGGAACGCCTCAGAGCGAGGCAGAGAGAGGTAACGCGAGGAAGGTAACGACATATTGCGTCATCTTTTTTCGTTCGTGCAGCCGGCTCCATCGAATTATAAGACGTTGTCACCTCAAAAAGTTGTCTAATATTTGCCGGAATTTAAAATTTATGTATTTACTCGATATGGCTCTCGAATTCGATCATGCATGACATACCTCGAAGTCTTCTGGAATCGGTAAAAACTTCAAAACTCTATTTATCTTCCCATGAGTGAATTTTAAAAGCAGGAAAAGCTTTTTGTTTTTATGTAACAAATAACGATAACCCTTTCTCTTTTTGTGTGTGTACAAGATGAGGGTAGCTTACCCTAAAAAGTTTAAGGTCGTAGGGTTTAAGTTGATCGTTTAGATATAGGTTAGTTCATCATATAATTTTATCCCTACTAATATTGTAAATGCAAAAGTAACTCTAAAAGAAAGAGGGCATTGCCAGTAATGGGTTGCGATATATTTAAACACTAGCTGTTCCCTACGGCTTCATCCGCGTAGAAGTCGTTATCACGTAACATTATTACCCTCCTTTTGAGCAGTCAGTTAAAAAGTAAATTAGGTCCCTCCCTTGGACTCAAACTATCTCTATACCAAATTTCATCAAAATCGGTTCAGCGGTTTAGGCGTGATAACGTAACAGACAGACATAGCTACTTTCGTATTTCTAATATCAGTAGGGAAGTAGACATTCATCTAAAGTAGAATAGGAATAGTAAACCTCGGTATATTCGAGATAATTTTGAAAAGCAATTAGTATGCTGACTCAATCACAAATTTAATGTGAAAAAATTTTTGGTCTCGAGCAGGATTTGAACCCGCGTCTTCTGGTTTGATGAGGTGAAAGAATTTGACGGTCGAGAGCAGTGTCTCGGTGGTCCAATTGGTTAAGGCGTCTGGTCCGGCAAACTAGAAGACGCGGGTTCAAATCCTGCTCGAGACCAAAATTTTTTTCACATTAAATTTGTGACTCGGCATATACCTTTGGGAAATAGGAGTTATTGTGTACTAAATCAACTTCACAAATGCTACTATTACCTACGTCTCTCCAAACTATTCCCACATAAGGTCAACTTCTAAAGCCAGACGGATGACACTTGCCACGCCTCTAGTCCTGACTGTGACGCGTTGAACAGCAAAAAATATACTAGCGAAACTATTAAAGCCACAAACTCTCGATAAAGTTACTACGGGAATTCGAACTCACTTTGTAGATATTCATCTCAAATCAGCAAATAAATAATAGAAATTTGTCGACATTTTCACACAACATCATCTAGCTCAAATTAAGCTAGTATAGTTAAGCTTGTGCTATGAGATCTAGACGACTGATAAACTTAAATACTTATATATTTCTTAATACATAGTAACATATTATGGATAAATAACACCAAGACACAGAAAAATCATTGAGCTCATCACACAAAGAGATTTGTCCTGGGTGGGAATCGAGCCCACGACTTCCAAATCCGTAGTCAGGAACACAAACTATTGGACCGCGAGGCCAGTCGAAGCCACGTCCAGCAATGAAATAAGATTTCACTGCTGGCATGCCCAGCAGTGAAACCTCTCCCAACTCATGCCTCAAATTACGGTACTACGCCTGCTACATCCAGATCCTACCAGCGACTTTTTCCAGGTTCATCTGGTGGTTAGTGTTAGACAAGTCACGGTCTCCATTCCACATCTAGTTTGCTCCATCACATTCTCACTTCCCATGAGAGCTTCTTCCCGGGATAAAAAGTAGCCTATGTTTTATTCCAGACTATAATGTATCCCTGTACCAAATTTCAGCCAGATCCGGTCAGAAGAGTAACAAACATCTACACATCCACACTCGCAAACTTTCGCAGCTGAAAGAATTTATCCGGACCAGACTTTTCGCCCAAATATTAAACCCAAGGTCACAGTGTAACCTAGGTCATTACAATTGGTATGCGAAGCATTTCTTTCATTTTGAGTAAAATATTTGTCATATCTTATGATTATTTCGTGTACCGCCTGTCCTTCGTGAGGAGAAATAGTTATCTATATTATTTCGATTAATAAATGTTTTAGCTGGTTAAATCATATGTCCACTTTCGATTAGGTAATGCTTGTCCACCGCCTTAGTAGTATAAAAAAAGACATCTGAAAGAAAGAAAGAAAATAGTTTATTTTTGATTTTGCAACAAGACAGACACAATATCACAACTAATTTTATGATGCAAATATGTATGGTAGGTTCGAAATTTCGAGTTATCAACTTGGTGGTGACACGGGGAAGGAACGAGAGCGTTCCAATGAGACCAATTTTTCACATTAAAAAAAATTACATCAAATTGACTCTGTATACTAATTGCTTTTCAAAAATTATCTCTAAAGAACAATGGTTGCGTTTCCCTGACACTTTTAGGTCACGTCGTGTTCGCAGCTATTCTGAACTTCAGACAACCGGCGCGAATACATTAACTAGGATAATAATATACTTGAACAGTTCCTCGGCGTCATTAGACCTTATAGTTTATGTATATGTACATATCTGAAGGCTTGAACTTGGATAAAACCAAGATCATGTTCAATGAGCATGTCGTGCCGGGATCAATATACGTTGAAGGATCGAGGCTTGAGGTTGTCCATGAGTACACCTATCTCGGTCAGGTTACCACATTGTAAACAAATAACCTGGATAATGGAAATAGCCAGAAGGATTCGCATGGGGTGGGCAGCGTTCACAAACTGCGTCGGGTGTTCTACTCGCCGATACCGCAATGCCTCAAGACGAAAGTCTTCAACCAGTGTGTTCTACCCGTTATGACCTACGGTGCCGAGACGTGGACATTCACGGTGGGGCTGGTCCGTGCCCTTGGGGTTGCGCAACGAGCGATGGAACGAGCTATGCTTGGGGTGTCTCTGAGGGATAGGATCCGAAACGATGTTATCCGTCAGAGAACAAGAGTGGTCGACATAGCTCGCAGAATATGCGTTTTGAAGTGGCAGTGGGCTGGCCACATTTGTAGAAGAACTGATGGCCGATGGAGCAAGCGAGTTCTGGAGTGGAGACCGCGTCTTGGTAAACGTGGGGTAGGACGACCCCCTGCCAGATGGAGCGACGACCTAAAGCAGGTTGCAGGGATTGATTGGATGCGCAAAGCGCAGGATCGTGTGTTGTGGCGAGGTTTGGAGGAGGCCTATGTCCAGCAATGGACTGCTATAGGCTAAATTGATTGATTGATATAGGCTTTGATAAGAATGATTTCCCGTGTGGCGACGGGGCTCCGTGTGGCAACGGGAAAGAGTACAAAATGTCGCCACCAAAATACATCCCGAGGGTGTCGTACACGGAAAACTCAAAATAAAATCCGTTTATCAGTAATCTTTTTAAAAAGGTTTCAACTGTGGATCGTCGCAACCTGTCCATTTGAACACGGCAATAGGCTCACTACTGTAGGACATGAAACTATGAGGTGAAATGTGGGTGTATACTATGCCTCTGCCTACCCCTCCAGAGATAAAATCGTAACTATATGTATGTAGGTACTCATTAGATCCTGTACTAAAAATACTTTAAATCTTATTTTAGGAGTAAACTCTACTGAAAACATCAGAAACATTATTATTACACTCGTAATCTGAAACAATCCCCAAGACAGAGCTCAGAAATGACAAAACAAACTCAAAACAATCGTTCCCATATAAAGAGCCCAATTAACTCCCAACGCCGACATTACAAAGCACCTAATTTTGAATTCGTATAACCCGACAGATTTTAATAGGTAGCTGTCGCGTAGAGTGTGCGATAACGGATGCGTGCAAGCAGTCGCGGTCGTATTGATCCGTAGTCGCACTGCGGCAGCACGCGATATCCTCACAGCTGATTTTTAGAACACGCTCATCGGCTGTTTTATGGGCCACCTCTATTATAATGCAATTTGTGGGTGGAATTCTTTTTTTGAGTAAGCATTGGGGGAAAATCTCTGTGCCTTTTTATATAAGCAACTTAGTTGACCCGGAAAAATTTGTTCTGTTTTTAAAAAATGTAAACTTCTGCAAGCATTTTGCGATTCCACAGTAAATAGATCATCTCCCAGATTATAGCACCAAAAGCAGATGATGCTTACAGAACAAGGAAATGAGGCCATGAAAGCATATATACTGTATTTCAATAGCTTTACGCTAAAATGTAAACAAACACATTTGATCCTATATATCCATAGTTACTTGCAATTGAGTATTCACCCTGATTATATTCCAGTATCCAGGAGTCATAGAGTGTTCTTACAATCATTTCGACACTAAATAATTTCTTTAAGATAGTTTATTTTCATTTACAATACCTACTCAGGATAGTAAAAAATTCAATGATTTGTCATACTATATTTTACTACTCATCTGTTTTAGACAGCGATTGTCAAAACATGACATGTTTACATTATTGCCAGATCGGGCAGGATCGGTCAAATCTAAAAGTGAAGTAATCTGAGTCTCATTATTTGAATGAATTTCAAATTGAAGCGACACTTCATTTAACTAACTATTTGTTATTCTGTGATTTAACTGACTCCACCCCCATAAACGGACAATGGGAGGGACAGAAAAAAAGCGGACTAGTGCGAGTCGGACTCAGCCAACAAGGATTCCGTATATCCGTCCACTCAACCGTCCGTCCATCCACCCGTCCGCCTCTCCGTCTGTCTGTCAAGACCCTATATCTTCCTGGGACATCCTTCCGAGGGCTTCCCCGGGGCTCCCAACCATAGGCTGTTGGGCGTTACGTGAGGTTTTTTAGTCGGTAGGAGTCCGGCATAACATCCATGAGGATTTTCCCTCACGTTCAACGAAAAAAAAAGACCGTAGAGGTATATCTCAACCGTTTTATTTTTCATGATTTCGCTATAAATGTAGCCTCATGGTTATAGACTAACGGAAAGTGTCATAATAATTTTGATTACCTTGGCAATACTCCCGAAATACAAAAAAAACGGCTATAACCTTTTTCTGTATTAACTTAGAAGTTTAATCATTTATAGTTTCACAGGACTGTAGACCTTAATACTTATATAAAACTAGCTGATGCGCGCGGCTTCGCCCGCGTGAAATTTGGTTCCCGTTCCCGCTTCCCGTGGGAACATTTTCCCGGGATAAAAAGTAGCCTATGTGTTATTCCAGATTATACTCTATCCCTGTACCAAATTTCAGCCAGATCCATTCAGCCGTTAGAGCGTGATTGAGTAACAAACATCCAAACATTCGTACATCTTCACAAACTTTCACATTTATAATATTAGTAGGATTAATTTTTACTCCATACCTTCACGCATTCACGAGATAAAGGGTCCTGACAGACACGGATGGGCAACAAAGTGATCCTACAAGGGTTCCATTTGTAAGTCCTGGGACATCCTTACGAGGGCTTACCCGGGGCTCCCAACCATAGGCTGTTAGGCGTTACGTGAGGTTTTTTAGTCGGTAGGAGTACGGCATAGCATCCATGAGAATTTTCCTTCACGTTAAACAAAAAAAAAGGGTTCCATTTGTTCCTTTTGGGGTGCGTTACCCTCAAAATGGGGTTTGGAAGGTGAATCCTACTTTACAATATACGTACGTAAATAATTAAAATTGGTCATTTCAGAAAAGTGCGAAAAATTCAAAAAAAATAAGTAGGTTCTAGAAATAAAATAAATATATTTTAAAAATGCGTCAATCTTTACTCAGTTAAAGTTTAAATGAAAATAAAAATTGTTTTAATAAATAACTACTAACGAATTTCGATTAGTAGATGAAATTCAAAATTATGTACCTAAACGTATTAACTTTTTAAATACCTAGTCTGCTGAATTTTCTTTTTCTCAACTCTAAGAGCCTGCTTCTAAGCGAGTGTGTTCGTGAATTTGATAAAGTGGATAAACCTCACTCCGTCGTATTTACAGTAAGCCTCGCCTCATTTATGTTAATAATATTGCTTAAACTTGGAATTGTATTTCTTAAGTTGTATTTTATGTATTTGCGCAATACTATAAATACATACAGTCATGCTTTTCCCCCGAACGGGTAGACAGGGGCAAACTATACGGCCACATTTCACGTTATTACCCGAACTGCCGAAGACAGGAGGGTAATGTTTTATTTTATCCCTACGTAATAAGTGCTGAGCTTAATGTCGTTTGGAACAGAGAGGCGTAGGTTCTGCCTATCAACTGTCAAAATTTTATTAGCATTCGGGAGCAACGGAGTGTAGCAACAGGTGGTGTGGAACCTCGTCGCGACAGGAGAGACTTTGCCTCCTTATGCGTGTTCTACCGCCTGTACAATGGTATGTGCTCTGAGGAATTGTTTGATATGATACCCACCACGGCTACGTTCTATCACCGCACCGCTCGTCACAGACAGGGAGTTCATCCAAACTCTACATCCGGAGCGTTCGAGCACGGTACAATCCGATAGCGCTTTCTTCCGCGCATGCTTAGGTTGTGGAATGATCTCCCTGCCTCGGTATTCCCAAACGCCTACAGTATGAGGTTCTTCAAAAGGGGTCTTAGAAGGTTTTTACAGGGTCGGCAGCGCGAGTGTAGCGCCTCTGGTATTACAAACGATCATAGGCTGCGGTGAACACCGGTCTGCCATCTTAAAGGTAAAAATAAATAAAAACGGCCTTACCTTCCAAAGCACGGAAACACTCATAAGTGGTAAAGTAAGAAACGCTCACCTGTCTATGAAATGTAGAATAAGATGCTTACTTAATCCAGTGCTCGCTTACTGAATACTAAGCAAGAGGAAAACTCATCGACATAAAATAAATCGTTGTAAACTTCTCATTTACGCATCATTTAGCAATTTTGCAACCTTCATTGGGTCTCTGAAGATTTAAGAAGACTTCTAAGACCTTTCATAATAGGTAAGTAGGTACTGTAAGACTATAAACGACCTAAATTTATTTATTTATAAATGCTTATTAATAGATGCTTATCTATTGTTGACTAAGTCAAGGCTTCATCGAAGCCCAGCGAAAACTGGGGAAAATTCTTCAGTTAGTTTTATCCTCAGATACAAGAAGAGAGACAAGAACAACGTACAGGTAATTTTTCCTATCCCACATCCAAATTCCTTTCCTGAGGAGTTCGGTTCGTCATTCCTCCCATACAATTAGTTGGGGTTATCCTTAACGGTTGTAAGTTAGGATTGACGAATCTAGGGTGTGAGGCGGGTTCCTCTTCCCCCCTCCCCTCCTTTTATTATCATTTTAACAACGTTTCTATTTTTAGATAGAAACGTAGGTAGTTCTTTTTATGAAATAGAGGTGTTCCGAAATTAATTTCTTAAAGGGGTGAATCAGGTGGCAAATTACATATGGCAGATAAAACAAAAGAAAAATGCTGTAGTCTTTCAATCCTCCTTGCATTACTCTTTACTACACTCGAGAGCAATGAATCCGGGTCACTTAAAGAATCCTAAAAATCTCGGAAACTAAAAATGCTAGGTTAATGCAATAAATTGTATTTAATAGACAATGTAATACTCCTTAAATGAAGGTATTAAAACTTCTTAGTTATTGTAAAGTTATATCATAAAAAAATCAAATTTGAAAAAGGGCCACTTTCGAAGATGGAACTACGAAATTACAGCATTTGGTGTTGCTTTTGTTTGTAATCTGTCATTTATGTGGGTACATAAACCATGTTGATAGTGCTCTATATTCATTAATCAAGCTGAAATTATGTCGCTTATGCCTGAAGAATGCACCAGAATACTTACAATGCTGGAAACCGGCCGGAGTCAGCGCGATACAGCCAGGACTGTCGGTGTGTCGCTGTCAACAGTACAAAGAGTTCTCCGACGTTACGAAGAAACTGGTTCTAACCTACGCAGACCAGGAACGGGCAGAACCAGGTGTACCACAGCACGAGAAGACCGATACTTGGTGAACACCATGCTTCGAAATCGCTTTCTCACAGGAACTGAACTCACCAATCAGTTTCGACGCCTCGGAGGAAGTAACCCAAGTGCATGGACAGTAAGACGTCGGCTTGCTGAATCTAACTTAAAACCCCTTAGACCTGCAAACGGCCCTAAACTGGAGCGTGGGCATCGTATTTCGAGACTAAGGTATGCCCAGAGCCACGTAAATTGGAGTATTGAAGATTGGTCAAAAGTTATGTTCTCCGACGAATCAAAATTTATGCTCTACAAGCACGATGGAAGACACAGAGTGTATCGAAGACCAGGGGAAAGATTCAAGCAAGCATGCATCGAAGAAAAAGTAGCCTACGGTGGTGGGTCTGTACTTGTGTGGGCCGGAATTTCTTCTGAAAGTCGCACAGAGCTGGTGATCATAGAAAACGGCTCTTTAACTAGCGTAAGATATGTGGAAGAAATCCTCAATGATCACGTTGGTCCATTTATGGTCAATTTAGGTGAGGATGCTATATTTATGCATGACAATGCCCGACCTCATACAGGTAGGATTGTGAATGACTACCTTCAAGAGATGAACATTACTCGTATGGAGTGGCCAGCGCGCAGCCCGGATATCAACCCGATCGAGCATGCTTGGGACGAGCTAGGCAGATGCGTAAAACAACGAAACCCTCCCCCAATCACGCTTCGTGAGCTCAAAATTGCTCTCACAGAGGAATGGGAGAATATTCCCCAAAATCGTATAAGGAACTTGGTGTACAGCATGCCAAACCGCGTAAACGCAGTAATGGAAGCACGAGGAGGCAATACGAAGTATTAAAATTCAAGAAAATCGTAATAAAGTTCAAAAATTTCATGTTTCCTATTTTTGTTTTAAGGAGAGATCAGCAGTTTTTTCTTTATGTAATTTTGTGTTAATAAAATGTATGGTGACTCATATTTTTTTTACTTTCATTTAAGGAGTATTACATTGTCTATTAAATACAATTTATTGCATTAACCTATCATTTTTAGTTTCCGAGATTTTTAACATTCTTTAAGTGACCCGGATTCATTGCTCTCGAGTGTAGATAGAAATGAAAATGTGTGAAAGAAAATTATGTGGGGAAATACGAGTATAGAGGATGAAAGTTTATCTATACATATAATAAAACTGTAGAGGGTCGAGAGTCTGTACATGGAAGATATTTTGAAAATTTTAACTGTAGGGCGTTCTATAATCGATACTGAAGCCGAAAATGTAATTTAAAATTTTCATGTCTGTCTGTCTGTATCCCGAATAAGTATCACGCCGAAACTACTGAACCGATTTGAATGATACTTGGTACATTCCGAGCTTATAGTCCGAGGAAGGTTCTAGGATACTTTTGATCCCGATATTTTGCGCGGTTCCTTAGGGAGAGGGGATGAAAGACAAAACGGTTTTTTAGTTGTAACTTCTGAATGCGTTGTCTTATTCTAAAACTGTTTTCAGTATTATAAAGGGAGTACTCTAAGAATTGTTTCACACAAGTTTCAATGATGCGAATTTTGTGGTTCAGGAATTACAAACATCTCAACTTTTGCAAAACCTAGAATTTAAGGATTCCTTTAAATCTAAACTGGCGTGTTGGCTTAATCATAAAAGAGCTTAATGATTAAGGCTATTGTAAAATAATTCATCCACGCCTTCGGCTCGGACAGAATTGTTTTAGAATGGACTTAATCTTTAAGCTCTTTTATGAGTCCCATGAGTCTGTTGAAAAAATACCTGTCCTTACATACACCTCATGTGTCGTTAACGAAGTTGCGAGGGTCAGCTAGTATGAGAATAAGTTTGTTCAATAAATCAGTTTCTCTTTTTCCTTTTTTTTTGAACTTGAGAAAAATCCTACAGGGATGCTATGCTGGACTCCTACTGACTAAAAACCACACATATCCTACTTAACAGCCTACGATTGGAAGCCCCGCGTACGCCCTCGGAAGGATACGCCAGGAGTTTCATTTTGCTTGTCTTTGAATTTATTAAAAAAACGTCAAGAGTTATATGTTTAACGAGAGTTTCAAGTATGTCACGGACAAAACCAGGGAGGCACAGCTAGCCTACACATATTTAAGATACCATTAGCTCCTAAAGAGGGACCTCTACCTACGTACTTAAAAAGAAAAGGTAAGTTCATTGTTTTTCGATGAACTCTTTCAGTCCAGTAAACCCTTTTTAGATGAAACAATTGTTTTCTATTTTTCAATCCACTTGATAAATATAAATACAGAAATGGATGGAAAAATAGGTCGGAGGGTGTGGTTTAATCCCCCTTTGAGTTGCGTCACGTCATTGACCAATATAATGAGACACATATACGAACATATTGAAATAGCTAGTTATTTCTTTTTTTAATTAAACTAGATGATGCTCGCAGCTTCGGCCGCGCCTGCTGCCCGTGGGAATATATTCCCGGGATGAAAAGTAGCCTATGTGTTATTGCAGACTATAAGCTATCTTTGTGCCTAATTTCAGCCCAACCCGTTCAGCCGTTAGAGCGTGATTGAGTAACAAACATCCAAACATCTTCACAAACTTTCACATATTAGTAGGATAGGTACTGACGCGGTATATAGTACGTACAAGTACGAGTATGGTATCTACAGTATCTGGGATTAAAAGCGTATCTTTCTTCTAATCTACCTTATTTCTCACTAATATTATAAACTAGATGACGTTCACAGCTTCACCCGCGTGAAATTTTGTTCCCATTCCCATGGAAACTTATTCCCGGGATAAAAAGCCTACATTTAGTTCCAGACTATATTCTAGTTATAGTCCATTTCTTTATTTAAATTCTTCTAGATATGTCTATTTCCAAATTTGACTGTGATTCCACTTCTTACTGTGACTTGTATTGAGTGGGCCAATTCCTGGTAATAACACTTTTATCGTAGGTAATTTAATATCAAACATCTTCACAAACATAATATATTTCCTACTATGGCGGCAGCAATATATATAGGTACACGTCTAGCGGTAATTAACCGAGCCATCCCTTTTAATCTGAACCCATTATTTTCTCTTTTGCGAAATACTCAGAAATGCCTGGCGAGCCTACGTCTATGGTCTAAGTGACAAACTTTTATATAGCAAATAGGTAAAACACAAACGCTCTACACAATATTGGAGAGCACAGCGTGGTCAGGTCATCGTGGTCGGTTTGGACGTAGGCATTCTCTCGCTGGAGACCATGGTGCGCGCCATGATCTCCAGCGGGAATAAGTGGGACTCCGCTGCCTCTGTATGAAAGGAGGTGTATTTCTTCATCAGACTCATCAAGCAGCGTATGAAACTGCCCTATTTGCTTAATCATAAAAGAGCTTAAAGATTAAGTCTATTCTAAAACAATTCAGCCGACGTCTCCGGCGTCCTCTTTCTGTTTGCGGGTCATGCTCGTGAAGGAGACGATGGGGAGGGAGCCGGAGAGAACTCTGCGGACGCCCATGACTATCGGCCTTCATGACCGGGGGCCTGAGGACGGTGAGGGGGCTGCCAATGTTCTTACAGAAGCACGTCCTAGACGACGGCATAACGTGAGGGATTCACGGACGCCACACCCCCCTCCCCTCGCCCTCCAAAGAAGCGGGTTACACTCGAACAACCCCTCAAAGACGCAGGATAGCACCCGAACTCCCCCTAGGTGTAGGCTGTAGGGGTAGCCAAGGTCTGTTGGGAGTCCTGGGGTCTCCTTCCGAGGGCTTCCCCGGGGCTCCTAACCGTAGGCATTAGGTAGGAAACGTGTGGTATTTAGTCTTCAGGAGTCCGGCATAGCATTTCTGAAGGATTTTTCTCATTAAAAAAAGAAGTAAAACAAAATTGTTTCATTATCATTCGCCGAGCTTTTTCTCAAATCTCAACCCCGTTTGGGGTCAGTTTTTCAGTCTAAATGCGATACGGCTGAACTTCGATATTTACCGTGCAGCGATTTTCATCGGCCTCCGCATTTTGATTGCCTTTGATTTAAAATACAACGTTTGTCAATAGCTTTTTTGGTTATTTATGCTGTTAATGGTTTTTTTGGTATTTGAAAAATGGGGGAGAAAGGCGTGAAGATTATTGTCGCATTATTTATGAACGGTCTTGATGATTTTTTACTGAAATATAAAGAATTCCTCACAGGTTGTTTTTTTTATTCCTGGGTGCTCGCGAGGTCTACTCTTTGCAGAAGTACTAGTTTACTTTCTAGTTGAGTTTTCTATTAAAACACGTGTTTATTTATTTTCGCGCCTTTTTCTTATAACTGGGACCACCACATTTAGCCTGCGGAAAATTTAGCACTCGAAGAAGGGAGTGGGTACTGGCAGGGGTAAATATTAACGCAATATGATAAGTATATAGAATTTAGTCCCTAATGATTTATATTTACGTAGATATTCCCATATTTATTACGTCGTAAAATATCCTTGTCTTGGAGAATCTGTTCTGAATGAGGCAGAAGTTCGTCCTTGTATATGTACTTACTTATATAAACTTTAGCCATGAAAATAAATGTTAATTTATTTCTAATGCGTCGTTTGTTTGATTACATTGTTACAACACCATCTAGCCTAAATTAAGATAAGATAAATTTGTGCTATAAGATTCAGACAACTGATAACCAGGCCTGAGGACGGTGGGGGGGGTGTTGTGGGTCCTTACAGAAGCAGACCCAAGATGACAGCATGACGTGATAGTTTCACGAACGCCACACTTCTCAAGAAGCGGAATAACACCCGAACAACTCTCTCTTCGGTAAGTGTCCGGCATCGAATCCATGACGAATATCCACAAATAAAAAAAGTGTGTGCGTGTAACCTTTACGCGCGATTGACGTAATACTTCTTTGCCATTGACGGCATCAAATGTTATATTAATATCATTCATTCGAATTTTGAATAGCGGAAACTACGTTATTTCAAATATAATAAAATTCAATTAGCGTTACTTCCGTCAGAAAAAAATCTGAGTTACTCTCTAGGTTGCGCCTAAAGAAGTTTTACTTCAAAAATAAAGCTATAATTACACCTCTAAACCAGAGTATAAAGTTATACTGTGTCTGAACCTTATTTGATTTGTACAAACCCTACAGCAAGCTTCTCCTCCACTTAATAACACGTTACAAATTAAACCTATCTATCTATACAAAAAAGTTCTCCAGAACCCTTAAAACCCATTTACAATTAGCAAAACATGAACAGCAACTTCGTGTCCTTTGAAACACATGAACCGTGAAAAGTGAAGGGTTAACTCAACTTTTAGCCTAGCAGCCCATTTACAACCTCGTTGGCGAAATCTGAAGGGTTAAGTTTGGCCCTAGTCTATTACAATTTGAAAATATATATTTTTACGGTAGATGCTAAGGGTTTGTTTGACGTGATTAGACAGGAACAATATGCTGATATTTAAATTCATTCTACTAAATAGGTTTGATGAAGCGTTTGTGACCCAGCGGACTCAGTGTTCTGTAAACGATCACTGCAGTAAGCAACATTTACTATGGCCAGTCCTTGGATGGGTGACCACCACGTGATCACTTTGTGACATTTATTTGCGAGCGTTTTCGTGCTTCGGAAGGCACGTTAAGCCCTCGGTACTGGTTGCCAGTAAAATGGCAGTCGCTATTCAATTTGAAGGCCTTTATGAGCGGTTTGAAAAATATCAATAGCAGGCAATCACAGCCTAAGCTTGTCCATCAACACGGTCAACACGGCAATATGACCCACCACCTATTACGTCTTATACAATCTTAAATGGTGAAATGTAGGCATATAATTTATGCTTCTGCCTACCCTTCGGGGATAAAGACGTGACGATATTTATGTGTATGTGATATCGATATTTGTGATTCTGAACTGACATATACAGTACCTATAAATAAAATTGTAAAATCATGAATTTATTAATTTAAAAGCGCAAATTTGTAATACATGAACTTACATAACCTTTTTTTTTTTTTTTTTTTTTAACGTGAGGGAAAATCCTCGTAGGATGCTATGCCGGACTCTTACCGACTAAAAAACCTCACGTAACGCCCAACAGCCTATGGTTGAGAGCCCCGGGTAAGCCCTCAGGAAGGATGTCCCGTGACTCCCAACAGACCTACGGCCGCCAATGCGGCCTCGCCCAGGGGGTGGTTCGGGTGTAATCCCGCGTCTATGGGGGGTTTCGGGTGTGACCCCGCTTCTAAGGGGGGGCGTGCGTGAGTTGCTCACGTCACGCTGCCGTCATGGGCCTGCTTCTGTAAGGACGGTGAGCGGCCCTCTCACCGTCCTCAGACCCCCGGTCATGGAGGCCGATAGTCTTCAGCGAAGACACGTCGGCGGCGCCCAGGGCGCCGACTGCGGAACTCGGGTGGGAGAGTTCTCTCCCGTACCCGGCCCGCCGCCTCCTTCGCGAGCATAACCTGCTCGCAGAAAGAGGCGGCGCAGTCCCACTTACTCCCGCTGGAGAGCATGGCTCGCACCATGGACTCGAGCGAGAGAGTGTCCACGCCCAGACCCACTACGAGGACCTGTCGCTGTTGTGCCCACGCCGTGCACTCCACCAGCGTGTGGAGCGCTGTGTCATCGCTGCGGTCCTCGCAGTGCTGACACTCGGCCGTGGTTTCCCGGTGTTTTCGCCACAGATACCTACCGAAGCTACCGTGCCCGGCAAGCATCTGTGTCAACCGGTAGGAGAGAGCACCGTGTCTTCTCTCCAGCCACTCGTCCATGACCGGTCTGACGGCCGCGATTGTGGCGAATCCCCCCTTTGGTTGCTCAAGTCGCATCTTCCATGTCTCCAGGGTTTCCTGGTGGAGCAGGGTCCGCTGGGCCTCGATTTCTCGAGACGCAGGCCTTTGGCCCCGCTCCAGCGCCTCCTTGCGCCATCTGAACAGTGACGCAAGGGCTCTCGCTTCCAGGTCCCATGGAGGGGTCCCGGCTAGGAGACATGCCGCCTCACCGGAGATCGTGCGGTATCCTCTTATCACCCTGACGGCCATCATTCTCTGCGGGCTCAGCAGTCTAGCCTCATTGCTGGCCGTCAGGGTTTCCGCCCATACGGGAGCCCCGTACAGGGCCATGCTTCGCACGATCCCCAGGTACAGCCTCCTGTAGGGAGCGTTGGGTCCCCTGATGTTGGGCATCAGCCGCGCGAGTGCGGCCGATGCTCCCCTCAGTTTTGGGACCAAACTTCGGAAGTGATGTCCGAAGTTCCACCGGCCATCGAGTACGAGCCCCAGATACTTCATCGAGGGCTCGATGCCGATGCTGACGCCCCCTACCTGTAGGCTGGATCCCGCAGGTGGCCCCATCCGAGGTCCGTGGAAGCACAGAGCCTCGGATTTGTGAAGGGCGACCTCGAGACCCAGCCGCCGAATCCAACCCACGACCTGAGCAACCCCTGCCGTGGCCTTAAGTGCTGCGGCACGGTGCGTTGCTCCCCGCGCCGTAACGAGGGTGTCGTCGGCGTAACACGTTACGCCGACCCCTCTGAGCAACGGACCACGCAGCACCCAGTCGTAACCGATGTTCCACAGGAGCGGCCCTAAAACCGATCCCTGTGGAACACCGCACGACACATCTCGCCGACCCGGCCCTAGCCAGCTCGGGTAAGTTATGGCTCTCTCGGAGAGATAAGCCCCGACAATTCGACGGAGGTAGGGAGGCACTCCATGATAGATAAGCGCCTCCCTGACGCAGCTCCAGGGCAAGGTGTTGAATGCGTTGGCGATGTCGAGAGACACCGCCACCACCACCTCACCCTGTGAGACTGCTTCCTCCGTCAGGCCTCTAATGCGCATGATCGCGTCCACGGTGGAGCGTCCCTGACGGAAGCCAAACTGGCTATCCGCCAGATCAGGCCCCACGCGTGTGAGGTGCCCGACGAGGCGTTGTGCAATAATGCGCTCAAAGAGCTTGCACACCTCGTCGAGCAACACGATCGGCCGGTACCCTGATGGGGAATTTGCCGGCCGCCCCGCCTTTCGAATCAAGACCAGTTTCCCTGTCTTCCAGACCTTGGGAAACTGGCCTTTCTCGAGGCATGCGCTAAAGAGCCCAATTAGTCGAGGCCCAAGCTCTTCGAGAGCCAGGACCCACGCTCGGCCTGGAATGCCGTCGGGTCCAGGGGCGGTGTTTCTGCGGGATTTAAGCCGCAGTACAGCCGCCCCTAACTCACCCTCGGTGACTACGGGCACGTCGTTCTCGCTGCCTTCCGCGTTGGGCGCCTGAGACGGAGCCATGCGCGGAGAAATATGTTCCTCCGCTCTCGACGGGAACAAGGAGTCCAGGACCTCCTCCAACCGCTCCGGCTGGAGACTCTGTGTCAGTGGGGGCGCCTTAGGGCGTAATTTGCCCCTTACCATAAGGTACGGGCGCCCCCACGGGTTCCGCTCCAGAGTCTCCATCAGCTCATCGCGGCCCAGCTTTTTGGACCGCTTGATGGCCGTCTGGAGGGCCCTCTTGGCCTCCTTGTACCCATCGTTGAGCTCCGTCTCTCGGGCTGCCGCATCGTCTGGGCGGCGACGCCCCCGGTGGAACCTGGTGTACCGGCGGCGCGCGGTAACGCACTCCGCGCGCAACTGCGCGATTTCCGGCGTCCACCAGTACACCTGTTTCCTCGCCGGCCTGGGCCTAGCCCTGGGCATCGCCGCATCGCAGATGTGCGACATAGCTCTCCCGAACCACTACACCTCGGTATCAACATCGGCAGGCCTGTCCGCTGACGGAATCCAGGCCTGCACGATGGCCGCCTCCAGGAGAGCCTCCCGATCAAGGCGATGAAGTGCCCAACGCGGTTCCGGGGGATTCGCAATTGCTGGCGGCAGGTTTGGTGGAGGGGAGACGTCGAACCGAATATATCGGTGATCTGACAACGTCTCCTCCTCCTCCACCACGCGCCATCCCTGGACACGGCGGGCGAGCTCAGGGGTCGCAAACGAGACGTCTATGACCGAGCTGAGCCCCCGCCGCGTCCAGGTTGCGACATTCCCCCGGTTCAGGATGACTAGGCCACGTGTTGTGACCCAGTCCTCCAGTTTCCTCCCCCTGTCTCTGGTTTCCCGGGAGCCCCAAGCCTGCGACCAGGCATTGAAGTCTCCCAGGACCAGGACAGGGCGAGGCCGGCATGCAGCGAGGCCGACGTCCAGCTCAGGGAGCCATAGCTCGAACTGATGCTGGTCGAGGCTCGGCGAAATGTAAACGGCCACGACAGCCACACCCTCGTATTCCGCCGCGACACAACCCGGACCCCTAGCGATGACCGCCAGGCGCGAGTCGTCCGCGCCGGTCCCCCCAAAGATAGTCGCCATGCCGTCCAGATCCACCGGGCTTCCCGGGTGAACCCGATACGGCTCGGCGACGACTGCAATGTTAATGGACCACTGCCTGATGCTCTGGTACAGAAGGTCCTGAGCACCAGTGCAGTGGTTCAAATTCACCTGCAGGATGCGGATATGGGTGTCCATTAATGGACGTCCATTTCCGCACCCTGCCGCGGGCGTGCCACCTCACTCTCAGCCCCCCGTGCGGACGGACAGGGCCTCGGCCTTGAGGCAGCGCAGGACTTGCTTCCAGCCCGGTGGTCGGCCTCTTTGCCCTCCGCCACGCATTTATAACACCGCGGCGGGGCGTCACAGGCAAGGGCCTTGTGACCAGGCTGACTACAGCGGAAGCACCGGTCGCCTACGGTGACTTCCGCCGCACACTGCACCCCCACATGCCCCACGACCAGGCACCTATAGCACCTGGCTTCGCGGGGCTGCAGGAGATGCACCTGCGCCCTCAAGAAGCCCCCAATAAGGAGGCTTCGTCCGTCCGCCACTTTCTGGGCCGCCGCGACGGGGCAGCTCACGACTGCCGACCCGTGACCGGTGGGGCCAAAGCGGATTTCGCCTGACCTCACCTGATCACGGGGACAGCCGCTCGCCTCCACGACGGCGGAGATAAGCTCGTCCGTCGTGGCCGCGTCATCCAGACCCGAAATGCGCAGGGCGGCGCATTTGTTGGGTCTGGTCACGCAGACGTCGCCCGCATTCAGCGACTCCCGCAGCTTCGCCGCTAAGGCATCCGCTTTGGGGCCGCTGGTGGCGCCGGAGACCTCGAGGAGGCGTGCTCCGGTGCGCGTCACCTTGCACCGGAGACCTCCCTCTATCTCGAGGGCCTTGAGGTCGACTGAGGCTTTCGCCTGCCTCAGGACCTCGGCGTACCCCACGCCCTTCGCCTTGCCCTCCGTCGTCACCGTAATGACGACGGCAGTGGAGCGGGGAGCGCGGAGCCTCTTCGGCGCCTTCGTCGCGGCGGCCTTTGCCGCCTTTGCCGCTTTAGCGGCGACCTTTGCCGCCTTCTTGGCGGCCTTCGCCGCCTTTTTGGCGGCCTTATTGGCCTTCTTCTTGGCTCCTACCACCTCCCAGACCCCCTCGTTCGAGGTAGTCTGGGGTGCAGCAGGAGCGCTGGCTGTTGGGGAAGCGGGGTTGCCACTTCCCACAGGTGCCATCTTCTTGGGGGCAGAGGGGGCGGAGGCCCTCGGCTTGGGACCAGTCCCGTTGGGTGCAGCCGTCGTCGCGTATGACGCGCCGACGGGAGCCGCCAACGGTGGGCGGTATGCCCGGTCCTCCAGGACGCCGAGGCGTCGCTCGATGGCCTCCAGCAGCTGGACCATCGAAGGTGTCGTCTTGGGTGGTGCACGGGGAGCGGGGGTTTTTACACCCCGAGCTTCCCCGGCCCCCTGGACCAGCTGCGTCAGCTTGTCAACCTCCTCCCGCATCAGCTGCTGCTGCTTACGGGAGTCGGCAAGCTCCGCCTCCAGGCCCGCAACCCGAGCCCGGAGCTTCCCCTCCTCCTTGGAGACACTCCTCTCGAGGAGCTCCTCCAACGCTTTGGCGGCGCCTGTGACCGCGTCCGCCACAACCTTCTTTTTCCCGGCCACATTCTTGGCACCCTTTACGGCGCCAGAAATGCGGGCAAGAGCCGCCATGATTTCTTTAGCCGCCGGCACCTCCGTGACCTTCCCGCTTGGCAGCGGGGGCACAATCGCCGGCGGCTCTGCTGCTACTCTACCCCCTTTCGCTCTGTAGAGATCGGTTTTCCGACCTCTACCCGCGGTGGTAGCCACAACCTTCCGAGGGAGGTCCTCCTCACTCGTGGATGTTTCTGACCCAGGCCTACGGAACAGGCCTTCGCCGCTCGACCTGGGTCTCTTCCTTTTAACGTCGGCATGGTTACCCTCGATGGCACCCTCGGTTTCGGTACCCATGTCGACCGCCGACTCCATCTCCGAGCCAGCACGGGTTGACGCGACCTCCGCGTCACTGGGGGTGGTTTTAAGGCACACCCCTGGGCCTAAACTATGGTGACCCCTCCCATATACCACCAGGGATGAACCCTGGCGGGGGTCGCCATGCCGAGACATGGCAAGCGATTCCCCGGACACTGTCCGGGTGCGCTCCTGGGTAGTAACTTGCGTTGTAATTTCGTCCATAGTGATTTTTTGCGTTTTGCGTCCGCCGACGTAAGGGTGGGAGTGGGGAAGTTGGGAGAGGATGTGAGGATGGGAAGGGTGGGAAGGTGGGAGTGACGCCCTAGGCACTGAGTTCCCCCCAGCGATACATCAAATTGCCGGGCGTCAGAGCGTGAGATTTGGGGTAATTTTTTAAAGAGGTTTTCTTCCTCGCAACTCCAAAGAGCCACCGTGCCCGTCTGTTGCCAGACGGGGTTACGGCTCGGCCGAACGATGGTTCCTATGGAACCGTGTACTTCGCCACTGATCACTCAGTGGCGAAGTACTCGTCGCCCTGGGAGTTCTCCACTAAGTACGCTCTGCATAACAGAGCGCATGTGGAGAACTCCAAACCGGCCATAAAGGCCCCCCCTCCTTGGTGGACTATTGGCCGTGGGCGACGACGTGCGCCTCAGGTGAAGTCCACATCGTCGTCCACGTTACCAGGATGCACCACGTGGAGGTTGTCCTACCCAGCACCCCGAACTTACATAACCTTACTTTTACCCCAACTGATATGGGATGACATGGAAATGAAGGACCGACATTTAATTTTCAAAGATGGCATTGTCCAATTTTAATTGACTTAGTTTCTACATTATTATAATTCTAATACATATTTAAATTCAGCAGGCACCTACCTACTTAACATTGAAATTTGTACGCCTCATATGGTAGAACAGTATAGCGTATCGAGTGCTACTTTGAAACTCTTCATCAAAGTCCAGTATTACAGCCATAACCTAAGTTTTGGGTAGGGATATGAAGATAACATTTACAGGATTAATTAAGTTTAGTCTAAATTGGTGTTCGCAAGACCTTTCTAGGCCATTGCTGAGCTCTAATGTGTTTTCTGAATGGTTCAATTTTGACCTAGTTGGATTCACATAGAATATTATGATATTTAAGCTCTGCGGACAAGTTTGTGTGTGTGTGCGTTTTTCATTATTTAACCAAACATACATGCAAATAGTCATTGGTTTACCTCCAAAGGGGTAGGCAGGTGTAAACTCTACGCCCACAATTTACGTTTTATTTTTGTCCTATGTAATAAATTGATAGTGAGTCTTTTGCCGCGTTGAAATGGACAGTCACTGCGTGAGATTATAGAACGCTGAGTCAAAAGGGCTACGGGCGCTTCTCATTACCTCATTATTTAAACGAAATGCGCTTACAAGTCCACGTCATAATTTCGAAATAATCTTTCCGACCCTCAAAATTCCGAACGCTCATTTCGCCGATGATAAATTCAACGAATGGTTGTATGGTCGACTGTTAAAACTCCGAATGGTCATTTCGCCGATGATCAGTTTTACGAATGATTGTATGAAATTGATGTTGGTGTTGGATGGTTATACAAAAAAATAACCACGAAGGCTAAGGCGGGAGCTCCGCTCCGCTTCGCTCCCTTAGCCTTAGCCTTAGCCTTCTAACCTAACCTATCCGAGTCGAGGTGTTAACCATAATAAGTGAATGGTTAACACCCCGACTCAGAGTACCCCGATACAATCATTCGTAAAACTGATCATCGGCGAAATGACCATTCGGAATTTTAACAGTCGACCATGCAACCATTCGTTGAATTCATCATCGGCGAAATGAGCGTTCGGAATTTTGACGGTCGGCCAGATTATTTCGAAATTATTTTCTTTATCGTTTTGAGTAATTAAATACCTTCTAGTTTAGAGAGGTACAAAACAATATTGAGAATTTGTAACAATATTGAGAAATAGTTACTACCTTATGAAAAAACATAGACCGAAGTGCGAGGTCCACTTTTTTTCGTGTAGTAATTCTCCATGAATGCTATGCTAGAGTCCTGTTGTTTAGCGTGTTGTTTGTTTAATCTTACAAAGTGATGTATCCCTGCGAGTGCCATAAAGAACTAGCCAAACACGGTATCCACCGAACTTGACAGTAAAATGTATACGTGTAAAGAGCAATAATTATGTATCCCAATATCCCAATACTTACATTTATTTTTTGACTGAGAAAGTCAACTTTAAAATGAAAAAATAAATAGCATGCATAGCAATCAATAATGTTACTGACAAATTCGGTGGATACCATGTTTGTCACAATCTTTGATTAGTTCATTATGGCACTCGCAGAGATACATCATTTTGTAAGATTAGGCTATTTTATATATTTATAAAATATATAGATATATAGATAGAGACAGTTTTAGGGCATCGTGTGTCAAATATATTTTATATATATTATTTATTTATAAAATATATTTGACACACGATGCCCTAAAACTGTCTCGACAGTCGTGAGTCCCGGATAAGCTCACGGAAAGATGCCTCAGGGTTCCCCGCAGTCAAACTTAAACTCCAACTCAAACTCAAAAAAACATTTATTTCGCATAATCCTAATACATAGGCACTTGCGACACGTCAATGAATACAAAACAAAGTCACTACCACCAGTTCGTAACGCGGCCCGCTTGAGAAGAACTGGCAAGAAACTCGGCGGGCTTTTCTTTTTGTGCTCTATTTACAAAATTTAAACTAAAAATCACAAACTATTGCTTGAGAATGCAGTAGAGCAAGCAGATCATTTCCAGGCTTCCTTTTCAAGCAAATAATCGTCAATTGTATAGTAGCCCTTGCAGTACAATTCACTTTTTATACACTAAACTTATATAAGGGCATACTTTTTATTTCATTTGGAAGCCTGTTGTAAAAAAACGTATACAGTTACCCAGGAAGGAATTACTGACATTTTTCAGTCTACACTGATGACCAGCAAGGTTATCTTCATGTCTGGTATTTACACTGTGTATATCGCTTAACTAAACGAAACTAGATAGATTTTTTTGCTCCTACATAAGATTTTCAAAAATATATTGTGATGCTACAGTCAGAATATCTACTTCTTTGAATTTTTCGCGCAGAGAGACCCTTGGACCTAATTTACATATGGCTCTTATGGCCCGTTTTAGTAAAACAGAACAGTTACAAGTCCCCTTCTCTACTATTGTCTTTCCATTAAAAATCATGCAGAGATTTAGTTTAAAAGAAAACATTGTACGTTTTGACGTAAATGGCGCACTGCAACCTTAGTCATATAGTCTGCAAAATCCTGTCAAATATGAATGCATTTTACTCCATCTTGGAGGCTTTAAAAGTAGTTTTAAGGCTGTACAAGTGCATTTACTACTTAGCTCTATCAGCAATAAAAAGTTATAACCTAGTCTTATTTCATGCCCGATGTAACATTAAGTCTGTATGCTCGGGGAATTAAAAATGTATTATATGACGGGTTCTGGAGAGATGTAACTTATTAGGTCTGAATTGGAGCAAATATAAAAATGCATGAGCGTAGTTGCAGTCTACCTGGTTAGATCTAGGAACTACTATTTTCTAAAGTAGGTTAAAGAAGCATTCGTAGCCCTTTTTAACTCCTAAAAAAGGAGGTTTCTCAATTCGACCGTATATATTTTTGCTTAGAATCTACTTTGAAATCAGAGGGTGCTGTGTAAAATATATTAGTAAATATTAATGTTTTTGTAATTTTACTTCTAAGCGGGCACTCACATCCTGCGCCCGGCAATACGGCTCACCGCCTATTACATGGAACAATTTCTAAAAGGTGAAATGTGGGCATATAATATGCCTCTGCCTATCCTCGGGGATGAAAGACGCGATCATTATGTGTATGTATGTATGTATGTTTTTTATACGTAAATTTGGACGGTAATTCAAGACACGTGTTTCCCTCATCTTACAATTCCGGGTTCTTCAAGAAGAGCGTGAAGAAGCACATCACAGGCACAACTTGAGGACCAGTGTCAGAAGTGGCCCCCAATCGCTAGATGCGCCACGGCTTTCCGGCTAGTGGCGACGTAAAAAAAATCTGCGTTCAGTTAGCAATGACGCGTGTTAGACTCAGGTTCTTAAGTCAATGAAAAATGAGTAAAAGAGAAATGTTTCGCGTGACAACTACTGAGAAACTCAGCCAAAAAAGCTCAATGGAACTCTTACAATAAATCTGTTTAAAAAATTCGTCTATAATATTAAGATTTTAATGAAAAAGACATAATTTCGCTTGTCTCTAACATTGTCCATCATCTTTCCAAGAAAGAATATTATACTTGCTTCCAAAAACATTTTACCAAATGCCTTGCCAGAATACAATAATAAATTATACCAACACATAACTTGGCAACACCGCACTATGAATTGAAATGAATTCAGAACAAATTGTCCTCGTGCCGTTATGAGGGTCTGCCTATTAGCCTAATATGGAGACTCTTTCATGAATCTGAAATGAACGGTTACTGAAAATTATATTCACCAAAGAAACTTGATTGGCAAAGTCAAGTTGGAGGACATAACTATCATTATATTCACGGACATTTCACACAACGCTATCTAAGCCCAAAGGAAGCTAGGAATAACCTGCTTGTGATATGGGTATCAGACCGCGGATATTAATACTTATATACTTTTAAATACATACATTTCATACATAGAAACATGACATATATTAATTTTGAAGCGCTCGTGGCCCGCGGACTCAGTGTTCTGCAAACGATCACTGCAGTAAGCAACATTTACTATGGCCGGATATGGATGGGTGACCACCACGTGGACCACTTTGTGACATTTATTTACGAGCGTTTCCGTGCTTCGGAAGGCACGAAAAGCCGTTGGTCCCGGTTATCAGTAAAATGACAGTCGTTAAGCCAAGTTGAAGGCCTTACGGGCGGCTTGAAAAATTTCAACTGTGGGTCGTCACAGCCTGCACCCGGGTCGGCAGCGCGTGTGTAGCGCCTCTGGTGTTGCAAACGTCTATAGGCTACGGTTACCAACCTTCCGGTGGGCCGTAAGCTTGTCTGCCACCTAAGTAGTATAAAAAAAAATGAATAAAATGCCTCTCCCCTCATTTGGGTGTCTTTTATTTAACGTTAGAAAAATCCGTCACGGATGCTAAGCTGGACTTTTACCGACTTAAAACCACTTGTTCCCTACCAAATGCCTACGATTGGGAGTCCCGGTTGAGCCATCGGAAGGATATCCCTTGGATTTTCAACAGACCTTGGCTATCGCTGCGGCCTCACCTAGGGGGTTCGGGTTCTATCCCGTCATGTGGTGCCTACATATTCGTTAGAATAATTAATTCTAAATATTTTATGTTTCATGGTGTAAAGATTTCGGTTGAGAGTTGATATGTGAGTGCGTCACGCGAACTTCGATCACAGATTATATAATATATCTTCAATTTCGCCAATTTGTTGTGGAAGTCAGATTATGGCAGTCGCTTCATGGAGAATATAGATGGAGAGTTCAGCCTGTGAAGTTCATTCGTGAAGAGTTCAACCGCATTGCAGTTAGACCAATGATGTTATAGTAAAAAAGAGGTAGATATCGCATTACCGCTCAAAAACTGTTGCGGACAAAGTCACACAATTGTTATAATTCCATTGAGTCGGCTAATAGCTGCGAGCGAAACAAGTCGTGTTGTGGTCGGCTGCTGTGTGCAAAACGACACAGATAGCTATCCCTCTCTGTTTTAAATGTTTTGTATTCTCTATCGCATTCATAGATGAAATCTATTAGGTACCGATAGGTAAGCTCGTGAAATTATAACTCAACAATAACTGAATGCTGTTTTGTATGAAGGTAGCATATATTGAGTTAGACTGTAAAGCCGACCCCAACTGTGTTGAGAAAAGGCTCGGAGAATGATGATGACCTGATGTATAAGTAAGTATGTTTGTTAATATTTTACACCTAAAACGCCGAATCAATAAATGTTACCCTGATTCGCCTATCGCAGACCAAAAGTGGTCTACTACTTATCCTTATTTTCGTCCATGTTGGAAGTGTAATTGACCTTAGTGCGGTAACCGGGCGTTATTGATTTTCGTGTGGTAATCCATTGTGGATGTCGACTCTTAGCGACTAAAACTTCGGAGCTCCGGGTAAGCTCTCAGAAGGAAGTCCCAGAGTACGGTAACCAAACATGTTTTGTTACCTACCAGTTTTACTGCCGTACTTAATAATGACTCTTATAAGTGATTTTTTTTTTTTACGTTCTGGAAAATCTGGGGGGCGTGTGTGAATCTCTCACGTCACGCTGCCGTCATGGGCCTGCTTCTGTAAGAACGGTGAGCTACCCTCTCACCGTCCTCAGGCCCCCGATCATGGAGGCCGATAGTCTTCGTTGAAGACACGTCGGTGGCGCCCTTGCCGTCGACTGCGGAACTTCGGTGGGAGAGTTTTCTCCCGTTCCCGCCCCGCCGCCTTTTTTACGAGCATGACCTACTCGCAGAAAGAGGCAGCGCAGTCCTACTTACTCCCGCTGGAGACCATGACTCGCGCCATGGTCTCGAGCGAGAGGGTGTCCACGTCCAGACCCACTACGAGAACCTGGTGCTGTTGCGACCACGCCGTGCACTACATCAGCGTGTGGAGCGCTCTGTCATCGCTGCGATCCTTGCAGTGCTGACACACGGCCGTGGTTTCCCGGTGTCTTTGCCACAGTTACCTACCGAAGCTACCGTGCCCAATAATCGCCAAAGTATCTGTGACAACCGGTAGGAGAGAGCACCGTGTCTCCTCTCCAGCCGCTCGTCAATGACTGCTCTGATGGCAGCGATTGTGGCGAATCCCCCCTTTCGTTGCTCAAGTCGCACCATCCATGTCTCTACGGTTTCCAAGAGGAGCAGGGACGGCTGGGCCTCGATTTCTCGAGCCGCAGGTCTTTGGCCCTGCTCTAGCGCCTCCTTACGCCATCTAAATAGTGACGCAAGGGCTCTCGCTTCCAGGTCCCATGGAGGGGTCCCGGCTAGGAGACATGCCGCCTCACCTGAGATCGTGCGGTATCCCCTTATCACCCTGACGGCCATCACCCTCTGCGGGCTCAGCAATCTAGCCACATTGCTGGCAGTCAGGGTCTCCGCCCATACGGGGACCCCGTATAATGCCATACTTCGCACGATAAGTTATAAGTGACTTTATTACAACTTTAGCTACGGGCAATTCCTCGTCCTTTACATATCTTTATTTTCAGAAAACCACAGTTCATTTTACAAGACACTAACACCCTTTTTCAGAGGTCCACATAAATCTAATCGTTCCATATGTAAGAAGGCAAAATACCCACGAACATTTTGAACGTTTTTGCGAACTAGGTTCCCTGTGTACAGCGTAGAATAATGATTGCGGTACCTGTCATACACAGCCGGCTGTTACACAAATTTAGAGGCCATAAAATAGTACACTATGAACGCGACCGAAGGTATTTTGAAGTAGTTTGGACCCTTAGAACGAGTGTATAACCTTGTTGAATAGGCAATCAAGTACTAGGAACAGATTGATGTTACATACATACATACATATTGTCACGCCTTTATCCCCGAAGTATGCCCCCCCAGAGGCATAGTATATGCCTACATTTCACCTTATAGTTTTATGTCCCACGTAATAGGTGGTGAGCCCATTGCCGTGTTGAAATGGACAGGCGAAGGTCGCCGCGACACAACATCATCTACCGGCTAGATGATGTAGCCCAAATTAAGCTAAAATAAGCTTGTGCTATGGGATCTAGTCGACTAATGCACATATGTACTAATATAATTATTTCTAAATACATACATATTATACAAAGATGTTTGATGATTTACATTGATGTTTGCCATAAAATCATTCACGATCATAATATTTACTTGCACTATTATCATTTATACTAATAACGTTTGCCTTAACAACTCAACAGTGATAACTTTTATTTGCCATAAAATGAATGTAGATATATAGATACTTTTGTAATAATTATGTTTCACTATATTTCTTTACAATAATGTTAGTCAGTACGAGTAATCGACTATACGTCTATCCAATGTCAAGATCTCTGGGTGACAGCACTTATAGCATACCCTTTTCATGACATGATTGAAATGAGAGATCGTTCAAACTTAGGGTTAGGACACTTTGCGTCAGTGTCGAACGATAGCAAACACATTAAGGGCACTTCTAACTGACGGAAAGTGGTACTATAGTATAGTTATATACAGACTCAAATATTTAAGGAAATAATATTTTTCTCTCACCTACCATCTTTTGCCAATAAAAAAAGAAACCAGCTAAGTGGAGGATACCGTACCAGCAAAAAAAAAACATGTTTGTTTTATACCTCCTTTTTCAGATTTTAGTATTTTTGTCATAGCGGCAACAGAAATACTGGGTGTGTCTTTTAGGGTGTCAAGCCGCCACTAGCTGGTAGCAGGGTTCCATACCTATCGATTTAACCCCCATGTATGTTCTACGATTTTTTGTAGTTTTCGAGATATCATTTTTTTTCGTTATTTTTTATAATTACGTGTCCACGTTGCAACATTTATTTTCTATGAGTAGCAATGTCTGGTCTCTGGCTGGACAATATTATTTGAGCGTGTCAGTGCGCCATGATCGATTCATTGTTTTTTTGCTGTGGCAACAGCTGTCTCAAGGAAACGTACGTGAGTCTATGGGTTTTTTTGTGATGGACGGAGGAATTGCGTAGCAAACTGGTTTAAGGTTTTTTCTAGAGTATTCGATAGTGAGGGTATAAATAGCCCTGCTATGAAGTTCCAAGTCTTTTTTACTATCCTCTAAGCAGCAGTGATTTTGAAACAACTCTTGAGTGGCACACCTCAATTTCGCTTTGGAGGTTATAAGTTCTAACCTGAGGACTTAAGGAGAATTTCCTGCGTTATACCTATCCTCCTCGGAAGGAATTGGACTGTGATAACCGATACCCAGATTCTGGTAAGTTTCAATTAACTGTTTGCAAAGCGGGTCGATTGTCATCTTTTGCGCGGTCAGTGTCTTAATTTTTCGTGTTCTATTTCACGACAGGGTCGTTTATTAAGGGCTGGAAGCGGCTACTGTATGGTGATAGGAGCCACGCCCAATAATACGTGGACTGCACGAGCAAGGTGCATCTGTGAGAGGCCTGCCGTCTTCCTGGCATTGACAACAGCCGGTGTCGCTCTCGCCCTACACGAAGGCCAGTACACTGCATACTAAAAGTTATAACCTGTACGTACCTGTCCACGCCTATTTAGATCACCTGTAGTACCTACTAGTGCATAGACATAGTATCTACTTTTAAGACTATCTAGTCTATATATGTCTCTTAGTGTATAACTTCTTCTTATTGTATCTGTAGCTCTGAGAACCATATAAATATATGTGTGTACACCCTACCTGGCTGTTTTCGTGAGAGCCCTAGCCTACCTTTGCACGCACACTGGAATCTCTGTAGTAAGGCGCCCTGGGAAAGAGTTCTCTGCATAGCTACCTCGCGCTAGTTGGTGAGTAACACTGAACAGCATTGTGTTATAAATTGGCGCCCAACGTGGGGCAAATCTCTGGGTCTACTCTGCGGTAGCCTCAGTCTAGTGTGTGTGCATAGGTGGTTACCTCTGGCGAAACCATCCTGGTGTCTCGTCCGAGACGCTCCAGGACGTTAATTGGTGGTGCTAACAGCTAAGCACAAAATTATCCCTTTCGTCTTCTTCCAGCTACCTACATCTTTGGCTGGAAAAGACACAAAATTCTAAATTCAAAAATTTATAATAGCTGTGATTTTGGAAAGATTTATTGATTTTATTTGGCATACCCACTTTTTTTTCTTATTGTGTTTTATGTTCCTTTTTTTCTTTTTTTATGGTGCACACATTTATTTATCATTAGTGTATTAGTGTATATTATTCTATAGCTTTACCTTGTAGGGTAAACTTGGTAAACTTCTCACTGTGTAAACTTTGTTTTTTTTTTTTTTTATTTTTTTTTTTTTATTAGCATAATAAGAAAACAATACACATTAATAGCTTCTAACACTGAAATAAACCACAGAGGTTTGCACACAGTGCATTATGATGACTACGTCGAACAAGGACAAAACAGGCACCAGATAACTACACAAGATACTATTTTTATACAATACTAATACATATTATACATAGGAAACACCCAATCTCCGAAACAGACAATAATTGTTAATCACACAAATATCTGGACCGACCCAGGAATCGAACCCAGAACCTCCAGCGCCGCAGGCGGTATCACTACCGACTACGCCACAATAATGTACCTACATAATATGTAGGTACATTACGATTTCATACTATATTGTCTAGCCCAAACCAAGCCACTGAAAGCCTGTGTTAAGGGGTTTAGACGACATTTTATATACTATAATTATGTAATACAAAACATACACATTACACAAGTACAGAAGACACCCAAACATGATACAAACATTTGTGTATCATACAGATATTTGATTCGACCCGGGGATCGAACTCAGGACCTCAGTGCGGCAGTCGTCCTACCACTGCGCAAACCAGGGTCATTATAATATAATAAATAAATATTTATTTACATAATTATTTACATATATATAGGCTATATAGGAACCACGTAAGCAATAAAAAAGTGACTTTCGGCAACAAAAGAGAAATTACTAGTTAGGTATTATATCCAAGGTAAAATGATTTGAGTTTATATTTAATGTTTTTTTGCGTTATACTATTTTTAAGGGAAGTGGGTAGTGCATTAATGAATCTTGGTAACAAGTACTGAGCGGTGCGTTCTCCGTAAGTATTGTTAGCTCGCGTTGTGCATAGATGACCTTGAGCAACTGCCCGTGTGTATATAGGGTGTTTCACTTTATTGCAAAAGTTTGTATCAAAATACTGTTCTTTCAGCAAATTACATTCGAATTGAGTATGTACCGGGAGAACTTTACAATGATTGAATAATCCCTGTTCATCATTCCTAAATGTTATTCTGATATTAGGATTTACTATTTGTTTTAGTATCTGTACCTGTAGTTTCCGTATTCTATCTAAATATGATTGGAATGTGCGACCATAGCTACTGAGCCCATAAAGGATATGCGATTGTACTAGGGAGTTATAAAGCATTATTCTAACCTTGAACGGTAGGCGGTCCTTTATAATTATTATGTTAGCAAAAAACTGTCTAATCTTGTTACAAACATAATCGATGTGGTAGCCCCAATTTAGGTTACTATCCATTACCAGACCCAAGTATGTGTGTCTAGACACAAGCTCAATCGAAGGACAGCTACAGGGTCCAGGCATTTGAGTATGCAGACAGCTGTGGTCATGTGCCACTAGCTCTTGCATTGGACGTTGTTTCATGTATGCTGATTTAATATGTAGTAATTTTGTTTTATTTACATTTATAACAAGTCCAGCATCATGACACCATCGTGCCAAAGTGTCAAAGTCATTCTGTAGATGATTCAATGTCTCAGAGAGGTCTGATCCACCAATGACCAAGCATGTATCATCCGCAAACTGATAACATGTGCTGTATTTAATGTGTCTATTCATGTCGTTGACGTATGTTAGGAAGTGAAGAGGACCAAGGACCGATCCTTGAGCGGTGCCGTATTTAGCTGTAACACACTCACTGTAAGCGTCGTTTATCTTTACACAAGAACGGCGATTGCGAAGATAGTCCTTACACCAACCCAGTAATGGTCCACGTACACCACAGTTGTCAAGCTTTTCTATAAGTTTTGTGTGCTCTAGGGTATCGAACGCTCGCGAAAAGTCAATGAACAGAGCCAAAACACTTTCTCTATTATTGAGGTATGTGTTAACCTCGTCAGTGAACAAAGAAAGAAGGTTAGTCGGTCCCACTCCTTTTTGAAAGCCAAACTGATTCTTATAAATTACTTTGCTATTCCTATAAAATCTATGTATTTGGTCTCCCACATATTTTTCAATTATTTTGTCTATGGGTGAGAGTAATGTAATAGGTCGATAGTTCAGGTAATCATCACGCCTACCTTTCTTGAAAACAGGCCGAATGCTACCTTTTTTTAATTCGTTTGGATAAACCTGTTCTTTTACACTAAAATTTATGAGATTTGCTATAGCAACAGATATATGTTTTCCTACAGATTTTATGTCTGAAACTTTTATGTTGTCCGGACCTGGAGCTTTTCTAGAGTTAAGATTACCAATTATTTTAAGTACTTTTTCAGCAGTTGCTTTCTGAAAGTTTATGCTACAGTTTGTCGGCTCTGAGACATCATTAGCACTAAGGAGTTTAACATTACAATTAGGAATTATGTTTAAAGCAGCCCTCTCAAATTCCATTGCAAAATTATCCGCAATCGATTTCACTGTCAGTTTTTGTGAATAAAAAGCTTTAACTATGGCCTGGTCAATGGACAAAGACATGCGGCCAAGCATTTGGTTTATCAGCCAGTATATTTTTTTAGTATTTTTAAAGTTTTCATTAATATATTTTATGTAGTATGTATTTCTACGATGTTCTAAAACCTTATGTACTCTATTTCGTATTTTGTTATAATCTAGTTTAATATGAGGATCCGTGGGATTTTTTTTCCATAACCTAAATAATCTATCACGCTTATCACACAAGCGAGTAACGTTGCCATCTATCCACGGGGCATGGAATTTTTTTTGATACTTTTTAAATGTACAACTTGACGTAGATGCTTTTTGTGCATTTTTAAATGAATCGTTAATAAATTCAAGTACACAACTCGCGTTTTTCATTTGACTTGTTTGACTCCAGTTAACCCTACTTAGTTCACTATATAACGATTTGTAGTCAACCTTTGTTTTGGACACAACCTGTATGTTATCCTTGGGTGCGGCGTCGGTAAGGCAGGTAAAGACTATTGCACGATGATCGGCCAGTACAATATCAAGCGCCGCCGAGTACGGATGAAATGTGGGGAAACGGGCAAATATGTGATCAATACAAGTTTTCGTTAAAATATGTAACTTATTCTGTATTCGAGTGTAATCCGTGATTCCACACATTAATCCGAACCCGTTCAGTGTTTCTAAGTATGATTCTTTGCATGAGGATGGTTTTTTCAGATCTATATTTGTGTCACCAATGACAAGAAGGTTGTGTTTGTGGTTCAAGTGCGCGATATACTTACGTAGTTCCTTAACAAACATGATTTTACTGTTCGATGGTGGCCGATATATAGCACACACGATTATATCATGGGCATTGCTAGACTTCAAGGTTCCACTTAGACTCTCGAAAGTATAACTTTTGTGATAGAATGGAGTGAATTTCAAGTAACTTTTTACATATATAATTATTCCACCACCTTTTTTATTTAAGCGTAATTGTGAGAACATGTTATACCCGGGTATGCTATACAGTTGTGCTATGCTGTCCGATATGTTAGCTTCCGTAATAACAATCACATCTAAGGGAAGAGAACAACTATGTATTGTTTGTAACAATTTAGTATAATTTTTGATAAGTGAACGAATGTTTATATGTAGGCAAGAGAAGTTTACACTAGTGTTAGCTGGTAATTTATTGCAAAAGTTATTGATTGATTTACAATCTAAAATTTCTTCTACACGTAAACTATTCATAAACACAAACTAGTATATAACTCAACAGGTAGGTATGAAATATCAAAGCTTAAATTATTTACACGAAAATTAATTTGAATGCTGATGTACAATTTGGTCGATATCTGATAGTGATCGAATTATAAATACCTTACTGTTTTCAGTTTTTCTTGCCAGTACTTGCCCATTTTTATGCCACACAAACTTAAATATATCATGCATTTTTTGTTTAGCATTATACAATAGCTGCTTAATAGGCTTGGTTAAAGGCTCCCTGATGAATATACGATTATCGGCTAACTCCTTAGTCACTTTAGGTAATACGGCTGCTACTGTTAAACGCTTTTTCTTGCTGGCTGCTATCCACTGATTACGTATGAGTTCCGTCTTCATTTCAACAAGCATAGCTCCAGAATTGTTCCTGCCGTTTGACACTACTCGTGACGAAAGGATTTCTGCTGCATCCACCTCGAGTTTAGAAGCTATTTCATTAAGAATTTTACTACTGCTTTCGTTAGTGCAATTGGGTAAACCAGCAACTTCGAGTGACGAAGAAAACGCTTTTTGTTCTAGGGTATTTCTATCTTGTTCCAATATAGTCACTCGCAGCTCTAAGTTCTTGTTTTTGTTTGCTAAGTCTTGGTTTTTACCTTGAAGTTCTTTAATTTTAACATCTTGATCTTTTATAGATTTTTCCATATTACTAATTTGGTCGCTGAGAAATTCCAAAGATGATTCAAGGTTTCCCAGTTCAGCCCGAAAGGTCTTCTTGAGCTCGCGGCTTATGTCCTGTACAAGTTTTTTGGTGTCCAGGGAAGTACCAACAATCCTCTCTGCGTCCGAGTCTTCATCTTCCTCTTCTGGAATGACATAGGACGATCTCCGTGAAGCGTTAAGCATGCACTCCTCGCAGCTCCACTCCATGCCCACAGCATTGCGAAGGGTGTTCAGCTGCTTATTAGATAGCTTGCAACACGCAGGGTCGGCATGAACAACTTTATTACATCGGCTGCACTCTATTCCAGCACTTTTCTTTGTGATATTCTTTTTACACGTTGAACATTTTTTAACCACCATGGTGTCGGGTAGTTTGTTACACAATTTCTACGAAAGATACACGCTACCGTTCGTGACGATTCGCAATCGACGAGTGAGTTGTGAATTTCTCTGTGTAACTTAAAACTTTTTTATAAGGTGTGTACATACCTTGTAATTTTGAATATTAACCTGAACCTTGCTCTCAGAAACTATAGAAACTTTAAACTCTTTTAGTCAGCTTGCAATTTTGGTAAAATTCTAAATATTAATTTAAAACCTTAGTTATCATACACTTGGTGAAACTTAATTTATATTCTTTACTTGGTAATTGAACCCCATCTGTGTCACTTAACTTTATAATAACTTTTGTAATTAAACTTTTACATAATGGCACAGATGCAAAAATATGTTAATTATTTAAGAAAGGATGAACTTGCTAACGAGCTGTCCCACATGGAAATTTCAGTGGAACCGGATGCGACGGTGACTGGTCTTCGTGGTGAGCTGAGAGCGGCACACCGACTTGTCCGTCGGGGAAGCATCAAAGCGAATGCTCCGGTACCCGCTGATGCATCGGCTGAGCTCTCGACCTGCCTTCCGAAGGTCTCCGAGTTGGAGGAGGCTCTTCAGTCAGGTGAGTTTTTGGCCAATAATAATTCTCGCTTAAGGATAATGGTCAGGGCAAACTATCTGCTAACTAGGTTGGCGCGTTGTGGTTTGGATTGCCCTGACCTGGTGGAAATTCGTGGTAGGCTAGTGAAGATCATTGCTAGGGCTGAACCCGGTAGTAATTCTGAATCCGAGGGTTCGGATGATGATGGTGATGATCCTTCGTGTCGTGACCAGGTGGAATATACTTCACCAGTAGTGAGAGAGGACCGCTCGGTGCGAGCTAGTTCAAGTAGGAATAGTTCTACATGTAACATAGTGTATAAAGAACGTCCCCTTAACTTATGTTCATTTAATCTAAAATATGATGGTTCTACTTGTGTACGTGTGTTTTTAGAGAGATTAGAGGAACTTAGATGTGCTCGGGAGGTTACTAAGCCTAGACTCCTTATGGCTTTCTCCGACCTGTTGGATGGACCGGCTTTGTCTTGGTTCCGTATAAACAAAGCTAACTTCATCTCATATGAGGATCTTATTAGTGAGCTTAGAGATACCTTCGATATTCCTGATTATGATTACCGCCTCAGGAACGAGATAAGACAGCGTACACAAGCCCACTCTGAGTCCTTGGTTAATTATATATGTACAATGCAAGCCATGTTCTCAAGGTTGTCATGTAAGATGCCCAGTGAAGAGCAGTTGGACATTCTCATGCACGATATTCGACCTGATTACATGAAAGAACTGGCCTTGCATGAAGTTAACTCTATTGATGATTTGAGACGTTTGGGTAAGCGTTTGGAGCTTGCGCGTACTAGGGCGGACGCTTTCCGTGAGCCTGCTCTTGACAAGTTTGAGATTTCGTCGAACTTACACCAGCATAAGAACAAAGGTGTACAGAAGCCCACCAAGCAGGTGTCTGCAGTGGAGACGCCGACTACCTCCCACGAACGCAAATGCTTTCGTTGTGGCGGGGGCGGTCACTCTGCATACAGCTGCACACAGTCAAGGGAGCTGGTGTGTTTCCGGTGTGGTCTCGAAGGAGTCAAGACCCCAGACTGCTCACAATGCGCTGCCAAGCCAAAATGCGCGTAGGCCAGGGCCTTGTTAGGAACTCTATGCACTACTCTGTATCTGAGTCTATTTCTGATAAAGTCCTGTTTCCTAAACGGGATAGTGACATTAGACCGTATCTAGTTGTTAAGGTTTTATTTTAAATGTCTTAGGCCTTCTAGATTCCGGTGCCTTCTGCTCTATATTAGATAAGGGAGCGCACCGCATCTTTTTGGAACTGGGTTTTGATCTTGAGAGTATCAATCCTACTTTTCGTATTACAACTGCAGACAGCTCTCACTTGCAATGTCTGGGTTGTATCTCTTTGCCAATTGAGTACAATTCGGTTGTCCGAGTTGTCAAGTTCTATGTTGTCCCAGGCATAACCACCTCCATGATATTTGGTGTGGATTTCTGGCAACAATTTAAGTTAAGTGATAAGTTAATTTTACAAAATATTAGTCTTGATAGCTTTAGTGATAATAATCCTATAGAGTCTGTGTCCCTTAACGGTGGCCTCGAAGATTACAACAACTTGACTGCTAAACAAAGGTGTGTTATCAACGGGGTCATTGAGAAATTTGACTCATTGAACACCGATAAGGTGGGTTTAGGTCGGACCTCACTTGTACATCATGTCATTGACACTGGTGACAGCAAGCCGATCAAGCAGCGTTATTATCCGCTCTCTCCCCTTAAACAGAAGGCCCTGGAAGCCGAGTTGGACCGAATGCTGGAGATGGGAGTAGTGTCCCCGTCTCAGTCCACGTGGAACTCTCCAGTGGTCATGGTGGAGAAGGCAAACGGTGACCTCAGATTGTGCTTGGACTCTCGCAAGCTGAACTCTGTGTCAAAGAGTGACGCCTACCCCTTACCCTATATCAATCAAATATTGGACCACCTTAATAACCCTAAGTATTTAACTTCTGTAGATTTGAGTGCGGCTTACTGGCAGATTCCATTTGACTCACCCCAGTCTGCTGAGAAGACTGCTTTTACGGTTCCCCGGAGAGGATTATTCCATTACAATTCGATGTGCTTCGGGCTTGTCGGGGCTAGTGCCACGATGCAACGCCTGATGGACCGTCTGTTTGGCCCCGAGTTCGACAATAAGGTATTTGCGTTTCAGGACGACATAGTCTGTGTGTCCAGCACCTTTGAGGAGCATGTAGAGCTCTTACATAGAGTCTATCAGCAACTCAAGGATGCTGGCCTAACTATCAACATGAAAAAATCTCACTTTTGTCGGAGTGAACTCAAATACCTGGGGTATTATGTGGACAAACATGGCCTACGGACAGACCCGGGTAAAGTTGAGGTTATCCTCAACTATCCTACCCCTTCTAACCCTAAGGAGGTTAAGAGATTTCTGGGAATGGCCGGCTGGTATCGTCGCTTTGTTAACAACTTCTCTAGGATTAGTAAACCTCTGTGCAAACTGACTTCTACGAACCTTAAGTTCGAATGGACCCCTGAGGCTGAACAGTCCTTTAACCTGCTGAAGTCAGCCTTGGTTTCTGCCCCTATATTAAAAATGCCTAACTTTGAGTTGCCCTTCCGCATTCTTAGTGACGCGTCAGCTTACTCAGTTGCTGCTGTACTGACACAAACTCACGGTGGTGTTGAGCACCCTATCGCCTACTGTAGCCGTTCTCTCAACAAGAACGAGGTGAACTACAGCACAACTGAGCGAGAACTTCTGGCCGTGATTTTCGCTTTGGAACAATTTCGACAGTACGTCGAAGGCCAAAAATGTACGATCGTCACGGATCATTCATCTCTTCTGTGGTTCCATAAGCTAAAAAATCCCACGGGTCGTCTAGCACGTTGGAGCATGAGGCTCAGTCAATTCGATTTTGACATAGAGCATCGAAAAGGTAAAGACCACGTTGTACCTGATGCTCTGTCTCGTATCAAAATTGATTCCCTCGATGCAGTACCCACTAAAGACCCGTGGTATGACCACACCATGAATAGTGTTCGGAAGAACCCTAGGAAGTCACCAAATTATGACATTCGTGACAACCTTCTATATAGGTTAACTAAAAATAAATATTCTTTGAGTTCAGACTTTGACTGGAAGCTGGTGGTACCTCAGGAGGATCGCTTGCCCCTGCTCTCTAAGTACCACGATGACACACTTAGTGCCCATGGTGGCGTTTGGAAGACGCATAAAAGGTTAGCCCTAAATTATTACTGGCCCAAGATGTACGAGGACGTCAAAGAATATGTTGGGAATTGCGAAACATGCAAGCAGTACAAACCCGTAAATACGTCTCTTCCCGGCCTAATGGGTAGCCCGAAGCGGGTTTCGAAGCCATTCGAAGCTATCTCTGTCGATCTGCTTGGTCCCTTTCCCACTTCGAGCAATAGAAACGTACACCTGATCGTGGTCTCCGACTACTTTAGCAAATACGTCATGTTGTGCCCTGTTCGGGTTGCCACAGGCGCTGTAGTCGCGAGATTCATAGTGTGTTTCTCGTGCACGGAGTCTGCAAGACTATTTACATGGATAATGGCCCTCAGTTTGTGAGTAAGCCATTTAAAGATCTATTAGCTAAATACAATGTACCTAATATATATTACTAGCTGACCCGCGCAACTTCGTTTGCGCCACATAAGAGAGAGTATTACCTGTTCCCGTCGCATTTACTCCCGTCACGTTGCGTTTACTCCCGTAGCGTCTCGTCGTTAATATTCAATACTACGTGAGAGAGAGAGAGAGAGAGAGAGAGAGAGAGAGAGAGAGAGAGAGAGAAATGTTTGTCGTCGCGTGTATTCCCGTTGCATTATTTTTAAGAACAATTTCGTTTACGAAAGAGGTATCCCGTGGCATTGATGTAGAAAAAATTGATTGCCATTAAAATGGTTATTGTGCACCAACCCAAAGATAGACACATGCTATCGCGAAATTTTTTTAAGAACTTTTTTAAGAGAAATAATTTTGTAGTAGGTACATATTTTTTACATAACTATGGTGGTCCCATTTTAAGGAAGCCAGGATCTGATTATGGCATCCTGGAGAAATCGAAAGGAACTTTTAAAAATTGTAGGAGTGTGCTAAGTTAATTTTATTTTTCAGTTTTTAGTTTTGTTTGAAGTCGGTTTCTTTTTTGTAATATTTTATTATAAAGTGAAAAAAGACAACCTGGCCCAGACGGGACTTGAACCCGCAACCTTTGCCTAATCCAGTGCAATGTTCTAACCAATTGAGCTACGGGAGCCGTACTGATACAAGTTGAAATTCTTCACCTTATTGTAACCGCCATTTAAGAGTATGGCACAGAGCCATCTATCGAGCTACTTAGCAACTCTGATATCAATGAACGATATTGCAATCATTTTTATACATTGATTTGATGTCTCCGACTCAATCTATAGATTTTTAATATTTAAAGCAATTAGTATGCTAACTTTTTCATAATATTTTATTATAAAGTGAAAAAAGACAACCTGGCCGAGACGGGACTTGAACCCGCAACCTTTGCCTAATCCAGTGCAATGTTCTAACCAATTGAGCTACGGGAGCCGTACTGATACAAGTTGAAATTCTTCACCTTATTGTAACCGCCATTTAAGAGTATGGCACAGAGCCATCTATCGAGCTAATTTATTTTGTATATTTTTTTTTCACTATTTTTAGTGTCGTGTGGACTGAAAATCTATCTATCTAGGTGTAAAGTTCTCGACAGTACAAATTAATCAAACCCAAACACAAAGTAACTGCTCTATATCGTTAGGGAATTCTCTCTACTACCCGTTCGCTCTAACTTTGCCGCTGGCGTAGAGGCGTATAGCCGAATTGTTAATTATACGAAGTAAATTGACAGTAGCTAATGTCACTTCGTCATAGAAAATACGCAACACTACAAGTAGAAGTGACATTAATTGCTGTCAATTTACTTCGTCTAATCAAAAATTCGACTTTAGTATAGAACCTAACGGCAAAGTTAGAGCGAACGAGCAGTACCTACTGTCTTTCGTCTCCATCATCAGATCGACTCCAGACCTTCATTAAGTTGTAATACTTTAAAATCCTTAATAAAAAAAATTACAAACGCCCTAGATGCCCCTACAATTTTTAAAAGTTCCTTTCGATTTCTCCAGGATGCCATAATCAGATCCTGGCTTCCTAAAATGGGACCACCTTGGGAGTATCTTTTTTCGAACGAAAAAAAAATTTTTCTTATCGGTCTATAAACGACGGAGTTCTGCGCGAAAAAACTTAACAAAATAATTTAAAACAAAATGGTTGAATTGAGTAACCTCCTCCTTGTTTGAAGTCGGTTAAATAATATTAGTCACGCAGCACACGCAACGAAGCTCTCAAAAGGAATAACTTTTCCCCCGTTTTTGAAACATTTACTATTACTGCTCCGCTCCTATTCGTTGTAGCGTGATGCTATATAGCCTATGACACTCCACAATAACGTAGCTTTCTATTGGTTAAAGAATTTTTAAATTCGGTTCAGTAGATCCCGAGATTACCCCTTACAATTTAACAAATATACAAACACACAAACTTTACCTCTTTATAATATTAGTATAGATAACCCTAGGTATCATGCCCTAACTAATCAGGCGGAACGAGCTATTCGTAATGTTGTTCAAGCGATCTCATGCTATGTGAAGTCACAACACAAGGCATGGGATTCGTTCTTGGTTGAGATACAGTGCGCTTTAAACACTGCAGTTAACGAAGCAACTCGTTTCACCCCTTACTTTTTGGTACATGGTAGGGAGTTTATTGGAGATGGAGTGCTATTGTCACGTTATGAACTTAAAATAAAAATGTAAAACGTAGGTTTGCTGTAATTATTTTATTAGGCGCCATTAAGCGTAGGTATATCTGGTTATACTTAGGTCGGTATAATGGGTGTGTCCTTAATAGTGTCAAAGTAGGGGTAGTTGATGGAAGGAGATATAGTGGGATGTAAGCTATATATAAGCGTGCGCAATGGTAGAAGAGAAAAATCAGGAACTAACTAAAATTAATTTATTTTACTTCATACTGTCAAAGAAATTTTACATCAAAGTAATTTATTCTATAAAATATATTTCACTGAAATACCAGTGAGGGCGTACGTAGCCCAAGTATTTAAATAAAATTATACATTTGAAAACGGAAGCTCTGGTAAGCATCAATTGCGTAAATTTTATTTAGTAAAATAATTGTGGGTAATTTTCATGTAAAAAAAAGTATATTTTAAGTAAATTTATTTTATCAGGCAGGCGTTTGTGAAATTTAGAAAAGGGGGTAATGTTCTTTTGTATATTAAATGTTTTAAAATGGGGTTAAAAATAATAGTACCTAAGGGAAAGTTTAGGGATGTCTATGGTTGAAGAGGGTGTGTGGCGGCGTTAGTACCAATTCGCGCCACCCAAGCAACTAGCCTTAACGACGCAGACTAGTTGCGGGTCTATGGTCTGGCCAGAGAGATATAGAAGATGTCGGACGGCTAGAATAAGTTATCGCAACGACATTGTAAAACTGGATCTTGTAAGAGAATCAAACATTAAACTGATCAAACAAGTTTTGGAGCGTTATTATTACACATCATAGGTGGTCAGCAGAAACAATCACAACCACCTATAACTGGTGACCCCGAAACCGAACACGTTCCTGATCTGTGTTTTACTTGTTTCGATTCAAGAACTTTCAACCAGACTTTCAAGGTACGAGAAGTTTATTTTACTCCTGCCGAACATATTTCTGCAAATCAGTCAGTACCGTATGGTTATATGTACAGTCATACCTACTCACCGACAAGTTCAAGATCATTTTGGCAATCTCAATCTAAAGCCGCATTTCGTCATATTATCAAGGTACCTATTCGAGAAATACCACTTCGTTCAAAAGATATCTTTGCAACATTGGTACATATCGACATACATTGATCGGCGGACACTAAGCGTCGAGACTTTATGTCGACGTACATCGCTGAGCGGACGGCATTATTAGGACATTATTACCTCACTGCACCACATATACAATCCCAAAATTGTGTTGCACCGTCGCATCTCACTGACTTGATGAACACTACTGGCTAACTTCAAGGCTATTTATCTCCAGCCTGCCTGCTTGTAAGAACTAACGTGCCGTTTGCTGATCATACTAAAAAAGAATTTTTTTTTAATTAATTGCATTATTGTGATTGTTTTGTGTTGTTATTTTTGTGTTACTTGTGTGTACCTAACTGCATTACTTGACTATTAACTAACTAACTGCATTACTGTGTTTGTTTTGTGTTGTATTTTTATGTTGCTTGTGTGAGGTACCTTACCGTTACCTAACTGCATTACTTGACTATTAACTAACTAACTGCATTACTGTGTTTGTTATGTGTTGTATTTTTATGTTGCTTGTGTGGGGTACCTTACCGTTACCTCTTACTAGAAAACTGTAAATTAGGTTTCATGGTTGTTGTTTAACCCTGTTAACTTTTACTGTTTCTTTCACCCCGAGGATTGGGCATGCGGTCTTAACAAATTTTTGAGACTTTTTATTTAATTTTTTTTTATTTTTTTATTGTGGACTGTAAGTTAATGTTAGGGTAAAAACTAGTTTAATGCTACTGCATGTGATATGTAATAACTAATTTAACTTTCTTGCCATTAACCAAACACATCTCACTAAATCACTTCTATTTTCACAATTGAACAAAAGCTTCACACATTTACTTGACTTTGTTCAATTTTGTTCTCACATAACACTAACAATGTCTGAACAGGAACACATTTCACAACAGCTGAAAGCCATGCAGCAACAATTGCAAATTTTACAGTCACAATTAGACGCATCTTCTAAAGAAAATGAACAATTAAAAAATAAATTAGAGTCACCCAGTCTAAATCAGTCAGTCTGTAAAGTTGCTATTAAAGTGCCCCCATTTTGGAATGAAAAACCTGCTGTATGGTTTGCTCATATAGAAACTCAATTTAGGGTCAATAATATAACCGTCGACCAAACAAAATTTGATCACATTGTGTCAAATTTAGACATGAAAACCATGTGTGAAATTGAGGATGTACTGGTCAACCCTCCAGAGATTGGTAAATATCAGCATTTAAAAACAATGCTTATCAAAAGATTTTCTACATCCGAGGAACAGCGAATGCGGCAACTACTGACAGAGGAGGAACTTGGGGATAGAAAACCTTCTCAATTCCTTCGACATTTGCGTTCCCTGGCAGGGAAAGCATTAACTGACGAAGGCATTCTTCGTCACCTTTTCTTGCGCCGTTTGCCTGAGCAATTGCAGGCGATTTTGGCCTCCAGTGCTGATTCTCTAGAAGACATTGCAGTCCGTGCTGACAAAATTTTGGAAGTGGCTCCCAGCATAGGAACATCATCCCCACGTCTAATTCACGCCGTTGCTACTTCTGGAGATGCTACAGCGTCCACATCTGATCCTCTCGGCTTGCATGCTTTAACTACCCAGATGCAGCACCTGACGACGTGCGTTGCAGCGCTTACACGTGATCACAGTCGTAGCACAGACCGCAACCCTGGACAAAGCCAAAACAGTCGAACAAATACTCGGTTGGAAGGTTGGTGTTGGTACCATAAAAATTTTAAAGCCAAGGCCACCAAATGTACCAGTCCATGCTCTTGGAAACCGGAAAACGGCAAAGACAGTCAGTAGTGGCGGCAGCTGACTGCTCCAACCCTAGCCGTCGCTTGTTTATTACCGATAAATCTTCAAAGGTCAGATTCCTAATTGACACTGGATCTGACCTTTGTTGTTACCCAAGACAGTTGTTGGCAACTAGTGGAAAGACTGCGCCTACTGAGTACCAACTCAATGCAGCCAACGGTAGTCTCATCAAGACCTACGGTATTACCGCCCTCAATCTAAACTTAGGATTGCGCCGGGATTTTCGTTGGTATTTCGTTGTGGCTGATGTTAGTACTCCTATCATAGGTGCAGACTTCCTAGCACATTACCAACTTTTACCGGACTGTCGTAACAAGCGCCTCCTCGACAGCTCCACTGGCCTTGCTGTCGCTACGTCTGTTGCTTCTATAGAACAACCCAGCGTTAAGACTATTACTGTGCTCTCCAAATCGCGGTTTAACGACATTCTCGCTGATTTCCCGTCCATCACACGACCGCCAGGGCCACAACGGGAGATAAAACATTCAACACTCCATCACATCAAAACCACAGATGGCCCTCCCGTTTCATGCCGTCCTCGCCGTTTGGCACCGCAGAAACTCGCGGCCGCCAAAAAAGAATTTGACGAGATGATCAAGAATGGCACAGCGCGACCGTCCAAGAGCCCTTGGGCCTCGCCATTACAACTTGTGCCCAAAAAAGATCTTACTTGGAGACCGTGTGGGGATTATCGCGGTTTGAATGCCCGGACAATTCCAGATTGCTACCCGTTACGTCATATTGGAGATTTTTGCCATAACATCGCAGGTTGTACAATCTTTAGCACTTTGGACTTAGTCAAAGCATACCAACAAATACCTGTGCATGAAGATGATATTTGCAAGACCGCAATCATCACTCCTTTCGGATTATACGAATTCCCGTATATGACATTCGGGCTACGTAACGCAGGGCAAACGTTTCAGCGATTCATGGACGAAATTGTAAGAGATTTTGACTTTTGCTTTCCTTACATAGACGACATTTTAATTTTTTCACGCGACGAAGACGAACACTCTCGTCATCTGCGCATCCTCTTTCAAAGGCTGGCAGATTACGGCGTCGTTGTAAACCCAGCAAAATGTGTTTTAGGGCTAGACGAGCTTACCTTTTTAGGATATCGCGTATCTAAGGACGGCGTCAGTCCTCCTACAGAAAGGATCTCTGCTCTTCAGGAATTTCCTCTTCCAAAATCTGTCCAAGGTCTCCGCAGGTTCCTGGGTATGATCAATTATTACAGACGTTTTCTACCTCGTGCGGCTGAAATGCAGGCGCCGTTGATCGACGTCTTGACTGATTCAAAGCTTAAAGGTGCCAAACCTGTACCGTGGACACCGGAGTTGGAGAACGCTTTTCAATCTTGTAAAGAAAGTCTTGCTCAAGCGACTCTTCTGGCACACCCACTTTTCGACGCTCCATTAGGTCTTTTCACCGACGCGTCCGGTACACAAGTAGGTGCCTGCTTGCAACAACGTGTCGGCAGTGATTGGCAACCTTTGGCATTTTTCAGCAAAAAGCTTACTCCTCGTCAATCCTCATTACCCGCTTATTACAGGGAATTACTGGCTGTTTACGAAGCTGTACGGCATTTCCGCCACATCCTGGAAGCACAACACTGTACTATCTTTACAGATCACAAACCTCTGCTATACGCATTTACACAGCGTAGAGAGCAGTTGCCGCCTGTACAACTTAACCAGCTTTCTTTTATTTCTCAGTACACGACTGATATTGCACACGTTAAGGGTGTGGATAACGTCGTGGCTGATACAATGTCACGAGTGGAGACCATTTCCTTGGATCATGACTATGCAGCTTTAGCCGAATCGCAAAAGAACGACGAGCAGTTACAGGAACTTATTAACTCCGACTCCACTCTTAAATTAGAGAAAATTGCCTTACCCGGAACTGACATCACAGTTATCTGTGATGTGTCCACTGGTAAACCTCGCCCGTTCCTTACTATAGATTTTCGCCGTAGATTTTTCACAAAGCTCCACAATCTCAGTCATCCAAGCATTCGTGCTACAACTAATCTTCTTACGAGTAGATTCGTTTGGCCGTCAATTCGTAAAGATGTTCGTGATTGGACTAGATCTTGTCTTTCTTGTCAACGTAATAAAGTTACGAGACATACGGTCGCCCCACTCGGCGAATTCCATACACCATCAAGTCGTTTCAGGCACATCCACATTGACATCGTGGGTCCACTTCCGGTCAGCGAAGGTTATCGTTACCTTCTCACTGCTGTGGATAGATTCACACGCTGGCCTGAGGCATGGCCGATGCGTAGTATCACCGCGGAGGAAACTGCCGAGACGTTGCTACACGGGTGGATTTCTAGGTTTGGAGTGCCTTCCCGCATCACTACGGATCAAGGCAGACAATTTGAATCAGACTTATTTCGTAAGCTTATGTCTCTTTTAGGCACCAAAAAATTCAGGACAACAAGTTATCACCCCTGTGCAAACGGGATGGTGGAGCGTCTGCACAGACAGCTCAAAGCCTCTCTAATGTGCCATGAGGATTCATGGACAAAGGCTTTACCTATCGTCCTACTAGGCATGCGTGCAGTGCTTAAGGATGACCTGAAGGCTTCGTCAGCTGAACTGGTCTATGGCGAACCGTTGCATCTTCCCGGCGAGATGATAGTTACTCCGTCTGAAAACCAAACTGCCGATTCATCCACATTTTTAACTCAATTAAGGAAAACCATGTCTGATTTGAAACCGGTTCCAGCTTCGCGTCACGGTCAAAAGAAAATTTTCGTTTTTAAAGATTTAGAAACTGCAACACATGTTTTCTTGCGGGCAGACCATGTCAAACCTCCTTTGGAATCACCTTATTCAGGTCCTCATCCGGTTGTAAGGCGAAACGACAAAACTCTAACCATCACTATTGGTACTAGGGAAGTAGTTGTGAGCGTAGATCGCGTAAAGCCAGCTTACATAGACGTAAACACTGACTCACACCCTTCCAATCATGCTAAGATTATAAACCCTAATAACGTTACCGATACCCCGGCCCTTACCTCTTCAGACATTCCACATTTACATTCACACAAGCCACTTTTACAAAACACCACGCAAAATCCCCCACCTGTGTCAAAGAATTACACAACACGGTCGGGCAGGAAAGTTAAATTTGCTAATCCCTTCGATTTGTGATTTTTTTTTTGTTTTTAACCTCTTTCCCTTTTTCTTTCTCTTCCCTCCGTGGGGGGGTGGTGTGGCGGCGTTAGTACCAATTCGCGCCACCCAAGCAACTAGCCTTAACGACGCAGACTAGTTGCGGGTCTATGGTCGGGCCAGAGAGATATAGAAGATGTCGGACGGCTAGAATAAGTTATCGCAACGACATTGTAAAACTGGATCTTGTAAGAGAATCAAACATTAAACTGATCAAACAAGTTTTGGAGCGTTATTATTACACATCATAGGTGGTCAGCAGAAACAATCACAACCACCTATAGGTGTATATAAAAAATATTGTTTGTTCTTTTCAGAATGAGCTTCCAAGTTTTGGATAAAAAAAACTGCTTGTACTTTGATGTTAAAGGGGTCTTACGTACAATATTGTTATAGGCGTAGACCCATATTTTTAAATACACATATCCTGGAAGAAGGACGACCCAACCCAGAAATCCGGATGAGTACTTAGTTTTAAGTAGTTATAAGTCTTATATTGTAGAATATTACAATAAAAGTAAAAATACTCTGTAATACTTTCATTATTGACTCCAGGACAAATTATATTACCTTACCTAAACTACTGAACCGCCTGGGAACTCCCGGGATCATTTCCGGACTTCCCAGAAGCGTGTCACTATACAGGCAGACAGATATTGCGTGCCACCCTGCTTCAGTCTTTGTAGACGATACATCAGCCTTCGGTGACAAGCTGAGAGAAATACAACGCATATACGACCAGGTGAGGAAACATTTGAATGTTGCCCACCAGCGTAATGAAAAGTATTACAACCTCAGAAAAAGGCATGTGGAGCTGAAAGTGGGACAGATAGTTTACAAACGCACGTTCTACCTGTCAAACAAGGCCAAGAACTTTACTTCTAAGCTAGCCCCTAAGTTCCTTAAATGTGTGGTGACTGCTAAACGATCCCCTTTAGTATATAGGCTGTCGGATCTGGACGGTAGGGATCTTGGAGAGTACCATATCAAGGGCATCCTGAAGTATCAGGAGGAGCCGTCTCCAATACCTAACGTAACTACATAGCACTGTTTCTCTAGTTTATTAAACCAGTGCTATGTGATCATTATGTAAGACTATTTTAATCTTTTGTTTGTATTTCTATGTGTGTACGTGACTTCAAATTGTCACGCTGTAGTTTCTTCTATGCACCGCACCGAGCGTTTTTCTCTCATTCGCTCTACAATTACCTGAGAGCTTGTGTAGTGTTAGGGTATCAGCAGCGAGTAAAGGGAGCATTCGTTTTCTATGAAGGGCATTAGACTCTAGGTACTTAGCCTGTCCGGTACACGAGTCAGTGTCTAGTTAGGTGTATAGGAGGATCTTTCTTTGTTATTGTAATGGTAGCAGTCAGCTTGGGGTTGAAGTACCTAGCTGGTTGTCTTTGTTTATTAGTCAGTACGTTTCTGTTTTCTTTCTTGTGTATTTCCAGCGTGTCATATCCGCAGGAAATACTATTAAAGGGGGTGTGGTTGTAACATTTATTTTCTATGAGTAGCAATGTCTGGTCTCTGGCTGGACAATATTATTTGAGCGTGTCAGTGCGCCATGATCGATTCATTGTTTTTTTGCTGTGGCAACAGCTGTCTCAAGGAAACGGACGTGAGTCTATGGGTTTTTTTTGTGATGGACGGAGGAATTGCGTAGCAAACTGGTTTAAGGTTTTTTCTAGAGTATTCGATAGTGAGGGATGTAGACATCGCTGTAGACAGGGATAGATTATACCGGGATAATTTAAAAGTTTATCTTATATTCCACAAATCGAAAATTAGTACAGATGCGAAACTTTGTGAGTGTGAATGTATAGTTGTCAGGATATTGTCAAAGTTTGTGAAGATGTTCGGATTTTTGGAAGTTCGAATATTTGTTACTCTTTCACGTTCTAGCAGCTATACGGATGTGGCTGATATTTGGTACAGGAATAGATTATAATCTGAAATACTAAGTATATAAGCTACTTTATATCACAGAAATATGTTCCCATGGGAAGCGGGAACCACAGCATAATTCCATACAGGCTAAGTCGCGAGCGTCATCTAGTAAATTATGAAACGCTATTATAACAGTAAGATTAATAATTGATAATATGTGTAGTATATTCCACCAACTACCATCAATCAGTAGTACCTATACAGGATGGAATTTAAAGACGGTAGTTGGAGGGAAAGAACCCTTAATGTTGATAATGGCAAGTTTTGCTGAAAGGAAACATTCCTTTATTTTAAAAAGTAAGTAAAACTGCATTCAAAGATTTTTGAAAAATCATCTGCTTGAGCCGGGAATCGAACCTGGGAGATGTGAAAAAAAATACATTTTGTATTTATTACCAACCGCAACAGTCTTTAGTAAGGAACAATTTCTTTTAAACAACATAGTATCTTAAAATAAAGGAAGATCAAGTGAAATATGTTTTTATTCTTAAGCTTACTCACTATCTGAAGAAGAAAAAAACGGTCTAATTGAGAAACTCCTATTTTTTTTTAAGTTGGTTGGTTAAGTGACCAGAACGAATATTTCCATTTACAGAAACTAGAACATTTTTTTAAATTTAACTTCAAACAAAAGGAGAAGAATCTCAATAAGACTTTTTTTTTTCTTCAGATAGTGAGTAAACTTTACATAAAAACATATTTTACTAGGTGTTCCGGTAATTTAAGACACTATTATGTTTAAAAGAAATTGTTTCTTATGAAAGACTTTCGGTTGGTATCATAAAATACAAGATTTTTTTTCACATCTCCTGTGTTCGAGTCCCCGGCTCAAGCAAGTGATTTTTCAAAAACCTTTAAATGCAGTTTTACTTACTTTTGAAAATAAAGCCTTTCGGCAAAACTTGCCATTATCAATATTAAGGGTACTTTACCTCCAACTACCGTCTTTAAATTCCACTCTGTATATACGGCACAGCGTACCTTTTTTCATATAGTAAGTTAATATTTTAACGTCATCAGTTATCGAGGTAGACTCGTAAGTTTGCCCCAGTTTACTCATAAGATTGATCGCAACTTACCCAGCTAGACTTTCCTCGTTTCCTTAGGTAACAGATCAATCGTTCGTAGAGTAGGTATATACAGCGATACTAGGCTGAAACCCAGATCGAAAATGAGCAATTGCTTTGCTGAGTAAGTTTTTTTTGTCTCTTTCAAACTCTCAGAGTTTTATTTTTGTCGCATTCATACACGCAACTGTAGACATCATATATGTTAGTGGTAGCTATCTGCCACTAAGATATAATGTCTACAGTTTCGTGTTGTCGGTCTGATCTGCTTTTTATGGACTGAATGCAATTACAAATAAACTTCATATTCTAATCATGGTAATGAAAATGCGATCGTAGAAAACCATAATTACTGCCTACATAACATCCAACACGGTTTCTCCTAAACTACAGTAGGAGGTTCGTCAAGAGGGGTCTTATTTTGCTTTTTTTTTTTTTTTTTTTTAACGTGAGGGAAAATCCTCGTAGGATGCTATGCCGGACTCTTACCGACTAAAAAACCTCACGTAGCGCCCAACAGCCTATGGTTGAGAGCCCCGGGTAAGCCCTCAGGAAGGATGTCCCGTGACTCCCAACAGACCTACGGCCGCCAATGCGGTCTCGCCCAGGGGGTGGTTCGGGTGCAATCCCGCGTCTATGGGGGGGGTTTCGGGTGTGACCCCGCTTCTAAGGGGGGGCGTGCGTGAGTGCTCACGTCACGCTGCCGTCATGGGCCTGCTTCTGTAAGGACGGTGAGCGGCCCTCTCACCGTCCTCAGACCCCCGGTCATGGAGGCCGATAGTCCTCGGCGAAGACACGTCGGCGGCGCCCAGGGCGCCGACTGCGGAACTCGGGTGGGAGAGTTCTCTCCCGCACCCGGCCCGCCGCCTCCTTCGCGAGCATGACCTGCTCGCAGAAAGAGGCGGCGCAGTCCCACTTACTCCCGCTGGAGAGCATGGCTCGCACCATGGCCTCAAGCGAGAGAGTGTCCACGCCCAGACCCACTACGAGGACCTGTCGCTGTTGTGCCCACGCCGTGCACTCCACCAGCGTGTGGAGCGCCGTGTCATCGCTGCGGTCCTCGCAGTGCTGACATTCGGCCGTGGTTTCACATTCGGCCGTGGTTTCGTCTTATTTTGCTTAGTTGACAGTGGGAGTGTAGCACCTCTAGTGTAGACTATCGGCCTCCATGACCGGGGGCCTGAGGACGGTGAGAGGGCTGCTCACCGTCCTTACAGAAGCAGGCCCCTGAAGGCAGCGTGACTTAGAAGCGGGATCACACCCCAAAGACGCGGGATAGCACTCGAACCACCCCCTGGGCGAGGCCGCAGTGGCGGCCGTAGGTCTGTTGAGAGTCCTGGGACATCCTTCCGAGGGCTTACCCGGGGCTCACAACCATAGGCTTGGGAATTAAGTGAGGTTTTTTTGGCGGTAGGAGTCCGTCATAGCATCCATGATGGATTTTCCCTCACGTTAAAAATATAAGCACTTCTAGTGTTGCACACGTCCATATAATACTTGCCTCACACGTATTCTTTTCTGCTATCTGGTTGATAAGAAAGACAATCGTTTACTATTATACCAACCCTGCCCTGCGGCTTAGTCTGACATATTTCGAGCCCGTGCCCATTTTCATGTTATTATGTGACTTTAACTTACTCGAAAAATAGATAATCTAACGTTTAAATAATGTCTTAAAAGTTTTTTAAATTTAGCTAAATAAATAAATTGAATAAAGGTTAATACAAAAACATACCTACAAACTCTTCAGCTTTTTAATTATTTTAAATTAGACCTAGACCGTAAACTTACATTACGCTACGAATGAATTCTACGTCGTAGCTCGTAGCGTCTCGTAGCCGAGCTCAGGTAGGTAAGCTCCATACAATACATTATAGTTGAGAAGCAAAAGCTTCTATACACTAATGTGGACCAAGTTTCATATGAATTTATGATTTTACTTGAACATTATAACATAAGGGAAAGTTAAGAAGCGGTGTATACATTTACAAAGTGTTATTACGACAATGTAAAAGCAATACGCATTTCTACAAAAGATTTATATTTTGGTTTAGGTAGTGGTCAGTTGTTTGTCATAGCCTTACAAATCCTGAGTTATGATGGATGAAAAATATCCTTTTTTTACACCAACAGTCAAGCATACGGTACGGTCATTGCAGCAAAGGAATACAAGGTTTCAGGATTATCAGCACTTGTTTAGCACCACTGGGTTTACAAACGTCCTTCGGCTGTGGTGACTGTAGAGGAACGGGGTCTCCGACCTGGCAAAGTGATCGCGCCTGGCGGGTGGAAGCCCGAAGGTGTATGTTGGGTTGTTGTATATATACTTTACAACGAGTAAATTACATAATCGCGATGTAGAATTCTTTGAATCAACGCACTTTCATTGTTCCTTTTGACACGTGGCGGTCGCCACAGTGGTCATTCCATCGATCAAGTGGTGGGCCGAATGGTTGCTTGCCAACTCATCTCACAAGTATTTGACCGTAAGCCGAGACTTCAGCACGGCAATCGCATCAGCTACATCTACAAAAAGGTCGAACTAAGCTAAGATGGTTTTCCATGAAGTAAAAAGTATAAGTAATAATATTCCGCCATTCCACCAGCTATCGACCGAGACGCCTCACGGTAAGTTGGCACTGCGCCGCGCCACGGCGTCTCGTCGACCCGACGGCTGAGCGGCGCTGTTCTGCTGCCAGCTATGTGAGTAAACATTACTTGGTGGGCTTGATGTTTATAAAAGTAAGATTTTGTGGGGTGTTAGATTCAGCTTTAAACTAGATACTCTGGTAGTGGTAGTGTGTAGAGTGTGGTCACTCGATTGGTGTAACGTCGCATCTCAAGGTTCCCGGCAGACTTTGTCTATCTATTTCTAGTGCGTGAGGCGAACATGGATCTCTGTAAGGATGGCGAGCTATCCAGAGTAGATGCCTATATCAGAATATCTAGTTGCCTCTGAGACAAATCCGGTTTATGCCTTGAACTATACCTTCATTTGTGTGTACAAACTAAATGGCGTCCACAGCTTCCCTCACGAGAAAGTTGGTTCATGTTTCCGCTTCCCACGGGAACTTATTCCAGTGATAAAAATGCTACCTGTGTGTTATTCCCAACTCTTATCTATCCCTGTACCAAATTTCAGCCATCGTTCTATAGTTAGAGCGTTAAAGAGCTATCACAAACAGTAATTACTGATAGACAAACAGACGATCGAGAGTGAATCACGAGAGATTAGGGGTCGTCCATTAATCACGTGAGGCTCGAAAGGGGGGGGGAGGGGTCAGACAAAAATCACGAAACATCACCAGGGGGGACGGGGGGTGTAGTGAGATATCACGTGTATTTATTTCAAACAGCAACTTTACAACCCTGAATTTGAGATCACTGTAATTTCTGAACAACAAAACCTACAATATTAAAACTTGTATGTAATAATTCATAAAGCACTTAATTCCTTTCTTACATCAGAAATTAATTGAAATCGGAATACCTATGCGTTGATCATACAACACAAAAATCATTTTGTCTTTCATCATGTCTCCCATAGGAACCGCGCAGAATATTGGCATCAATCCGATCAATAATAATCTCAAATTATGTCAGTATTATTTAGAACTAGCTGTTTCCCGCGACTTCGGCCGCGTAGAAGTCGTTATCGCGTATGAGTCGTTATATCGTAAAATCACCCTACTTTTGCGCAGTGCTAGTTAAAAAGTAGCCTATGTCCTTCCCAGGGCCTCGAACCCTCCCTATACCAAATTTCATCTCAATCGCTCGAGCCGTTAAGGCGTGAAAGCGTAACAGACAGACAGAAAGTAATAATAGATACATACATTTATCCCCGGAGGAGTAGGCAAAGGCATATCATATGCCCACATTTTAAGAAAGAGTTACTTTCGCATTTATAATATTAGTAGGGATGGTACTTATCCATAGTTTTGGCGTGATACAGAAAGACATACAAATAAAACTATTTTTAACCCCCGACGGAAACCCGAACGGGGTGTTATAAGTTTGACGTGTGTGTGGGTGTGTGTGTGTGTGTGTGTTTGTAAGTCTGTCTGTGGCATCGTAGCTCACAAACGGGTGCACCGATTTTGATTCTGTTTCTTTTGTTTGAAAGATGGGTTAGGGGAGAGTGATCTTAGCTATGTTTTATAAAAATCGGTTAAGCCATTTCAAAGATATGAGGGGTGAAAGTGGTGACGAAAAATTGAATGTGTTCAAATATACCAGTGATGGATATCAAATGAAAGGTCATAACTTATACATCACGATTGCGTTTTATGAAAATCATAACCTAATCGTACGTCTGTCTCGCAAGATCCTAACTGTAGATGCTTTGCGCGTACTCGTTGTTTAGGTATAGAGCGGACCCCCGACGAGACAAACTGTTAGTTGAAAATATGAATACGTAAATAATATAGCTATCTATAATAATAATAAAGGTTTAATACTTAGGGTAGATAGGTCATAACATAATAGTTATTTTTTTACTTTTTAAAGGTTTTTTTATTGTTCTTTTTTTGTGATGCGGGGGTTTTAGCTTCAGTATCGGATGTAATGGAAGTTACATAGATAGAATGTCTAGTAAAAAAAAATCTCTTGGAAAATAATTACCAAATATATTCGACGTACACATTTTCGACTCTCTATAGTTTTAGTATAGAAGTATGGATAGGATAGATTATAACTATAGAGACTTCTATGAATAAAATTTAAAAAAAAACTTTGTAGTTACTAAAAATACACGTGATTCGGCCCAGGGGGGGAGGGGTAATCTGAAACCTCACCAAATATCACCAAGGGGGAGGGGGGGTCCAAAAAACGCCCAAAAAAACCTCACGCGATTAATGGACGACCCCTTAGTGTGGACACGACATACACTCGTCGTTGTACAGTCACGAGCAATAATATGTATACATTGTTACGGCTCCTAAAATATGTAAACACCTTCGGCTCCAAAACGAAGTGCTCAACGTGAAGAGCATAAAATTGTAACCACGAGTTCACATTATAAATGTATATACACTCATTGCTTCAATAATATTTATTCAATAATATGTGTAGACCAGAGTGCACACTCTGGTCAGGGCAGGGGCAGAAGCGTAAAGAGGCACATCACAGGGCCGCCAACTTGAGGACCACTGTCAGAAGTCTTACGGACCATGAGAGTGGCCCCTAATCGCTAGATGTTTTGACTTTCCATCAGGCTGGCGACGTCAATTTGGCGAGCTTAATAATAAAAATAAATCCAATTAATTGATCTTCGGGTTGCAAGCTAGCCTTACGCAGCGTGTGGTGCACCTAACCGCCTTAAGAGATCGTGGCGAAGAGACGGTAACCACGAAACAAAAGCAAGTTTAAATCAAACAATTTAAATAATATTTGTGAACAATCTCACACAACATCATCTAGCCCAAATTAAACTAATATATGCTCTCGCTATGGAATCTGGATCACTGATAGACATACTCCCAAACAAACATTTGTGGATCACACAAATATTTGGACTGACCCAGAATCAAACCCAGGACCTCAGCGTGGCAGGCGGATATACTACCAACTGCGCCACAGAAGCAGGCAATTATTATTATTACTATTATTTTCAAAAAATAAAGGGAATTAATCTATTGTAATCCACTGCGGACGTTTTAAAATATTTTTGGGCCAACTCGTCTTGATAACGCGGTACAGGCCAATCGCGCTCTTAAATATCCCGAAAATTGAAAGAGACTCGCATCTTATAAAGAGGAAAGATTTGTTTTTTGTTTGTTTGTTTGAAACGAATAGGCTCCGGAACTACTAAACCGATTTGAAAAATTATTTTATTGTTGGAAAGCTACACTCTTTGCGGTGAACATAGGCTATATTTTATTCCCGTATTCCCACGGGAACGGGAACTACGCGGGTGAAACCGCGTGACGTCCGCTAGTACGTACTATTTTATCTCTGAAATCTAATACCTATTCCTTGGCATGTCAAATTTCTCAAAAATTGGGAGAGCCTCGCATCTCGCATGATTGATGCACGTTATACTCGTAGGTACTATTTTATCTCTGAAATCCAATACCTATTCCTTGGCATGTGAAAGTTCATTTCATATGGAACTTCAATAAGTGGCCAGGCTCTCGAATCTCAGGGGTACTTCAATTACATTATCTTTGCATTCAATGAAATACGACTGTGACTTGGCACAAAAAAAAATAGGTAAGTCAGATACTTGGCGCGGTGTGTTCTGTAAAATTAGACTTATTCGATTAGATAAGTTTTATTCAAACACAAAAAGCTATTGGTCCCGGTTACCAGTACAATGGCAGTCGTTAAGCCAAATTGAACGCCTATTATTATCTTCTTGTGGGGACGCCGGCATCGCCGGGCGGACGATCCGACCGCCTGTATTGCCGCCCATTTCGTCCATTTCCCCGGACCTCTCCTAGGGATCGGTTTGGGTATCCCATATCGGGCACTCAGCTAGCAGGTGGATGCTGGTTTCCTCCTCTTCCAAGCATTCTGGGCATATTGGGTCGTCCTTCACTCCTATTAGTGTTAGGTGTCTATTAAGGCGACTGTGTCCTGTGATGATCTCGATGACTAGCCTCATGTTTCCTCTGGTTTGTTTGACCAGTTGGCTAGTTCTCTTCCTGTCCATTCCTTTGATGAAGATCTTTGACTGTCTCATGCCATCCGAAGATCTCCATCTGCTGTTGGTTTCTACTGTTATTCTCCTGTTGATTACTCCCTTGGTGATTTTGTGAGCAATGGGGATCCCGGGCTCTGGTCCCACCAAGGGTTCGTCTGCTCCTTCTCTGGCCAGCCTGTCTGCCTCTTCATTTCCTTGGTTTCCCTCATGGCCGGGTACCCAGGCCAGGCTGACTTCTGCTTGTTCCGCCAGCCTGTCAAGGGATGCTCTGAATTCCTTAACAGTAGCTGACATTATCTCTTCATTACTAAGCGCTTTCAGTGCTGCCTGGCTGTCGCTGTATATAGTGGCCTTCCTTGTTTCAGTGTGGTTGTGTATCAATTCCGCACACTCTGTGATTGCTCTAATTTCGGCTTGGAAGACACTAGCGTATTTGCCTAAACTTATGGATCTGTTCATTTCCGTTCCGTCATCACATTTAATGTGCACTCCGGATCCAGATCGCTTTATGGACTCCTTTCTTGAGCCGTCTGTGTAGCAGATAGTGCCCTGCCTGTCATCTATCTGCCAGCTTTCTCGGGTTCCTATATGTACTCTATATTTTTTGTCAAAGATCCTTTCCTTCCTGATTAGATCGTTATTTAAAAGGATCATTGACATTTTGTCCTCGTATTCATCGCTGATTTTTGCGTGTCCGTTATCCGCAGGTTTTGCCCTCTACAGGCCCACGCTCCTCAGCTTGAACCATTGTTCTATCGCTCTCTTCTTTATCTCTAGGTCCAGGGGGTATAGTCCCAGTGCGATCTCGAGTGCGGCTATTGGAGTTGTCCTCATCGCACCCGTGGTCATTAGGGCGGCTAGCCTCTGTACCTTGTCTAGTTCATTCCTGTTTGTTCTGTTAGCAGCCTTGTGCCACCAGACTAGAGCTCCATGTAATATTCTCGGAAGGACAACCGCTTTGTAAATCCATATTACAGTCGCTGGTCTCATGCCCCATGTTCTTCCTATGGCGCTTTTGCATTGCATTAGCGCCATTTTTGCTTTTGCGCATGTATTTACAATGTGCTTCTTGAATGTGAGTTTGCTGTCCAGTGTTACCCCCAGGTATTTAATTTCATTAACCGTCTCTAAGGTGTAAGAATTGTATAGTAGACCCTGTAAAATCTGATCATCGAGGACAATCTGTTCTGTATGCTAGAAATGTTTCCAGAAGTAAGAATGTTATCAGTTTTGTATCAGTAAACTCGAAACGCTTAGAAACTTTCAAAGAAAATATAGCCAAAAAGATAACAGAATTGCCCGATTACACTACTGTAGATAAATCTTACGCTGATTTATATTTAGTATCGTTCGGAAGCAGGTCTGTTTTCAGTGACTGGGCTACACCTGGTATTTATAAAAGTCGTAAGAGGCTTTATGAGCTTTATTCGGAAAAAGCATTTAATTTTAACCCTGAGTTTAAGGAATATGTTAAAAAATATTCAAAGACCTTTAGACAAGTTTGTTCCTTGGCAAAGTCAAATTTCATTAGAAATAAAATTACAGCTTCCACAAATGTAATTAAAACTACTTGGAACATTGTAAATTCTGAATGCGGTAGGTCTAAAACGAGTGAACGAAGCTTTCATTTAAAGATAAACGGGCGCCACGTCACAGGGGATCTGGAAGTAGCGACTGAGTTTGAAAAATTTTTCAGTAATATACCTATTCATATAACGAATACTTTTCGGTCGTCTTCCACTTCCGCTGAGCAAATATTGTCAGAATGTGTAGATAGCTGTCAACACGCGTTCGAATTCACGACTGTTGACTGCAACGACATTCTGAAAGCTTACAGGGCTATTAATGTTAAAAAAACCGCAGACCTATGGGGGCTATCGGTAAAATCTGTATCTAGTGTCATTGATGTCATTGCCCCTTACTTGGCAGCTGTGTTTAACGATTGCGTTTCGGGTGGTGTGTTTCCTGATTTAATGAAACACAGTAAAGTTATACCTTTGTTCAAGGCCGGCAGTGCTTTTGATCCAGGTAATTTCAGACCTATCTCAGTGTTGCCGACTTTGAGCAAGATATTTGAAAAATTAATACTTGAGCAGATGCTGACCTATTTTAACAGTCACAAATTATTTCATAATAAACAATTTGGCTTCACTAAAGGACGTTCGACTACCGATGCTGGTGTACATTTGTTGAAGAGTATTTATGAGGCCTGGGAAGATAAACATGATGCGCTTGGCGTGTTTTGCGATTTGTCTAAGGCTTTTGATTGCGTCCAACATGAGACATTGATCAGGAAACTACAGCACTACGGGATAAGGAACAAGGCTCTCGATCTTCTGACTTCATATTTGAACAATAGAACTCAGAGGGTCGATGTCGGTGGCACACGTTCGGGGGGATCGGTGGTTACTATGGGCGTCCCGCAGGGTTCGATACTCGGACCATTTTTATTTTTAATTTATATTAATGACCTACCCTATTACGTAGAGGACACTAACGGGATTGTTTTGTTTGCAGATGACACTTCCTTAATTTTCAAAATTAAAAGACAACTAGATGACTATGACGATGTTAACAATGCAATCCTAAAAGTAGTACATTGGTTTAACACTAATAATCTTAGCCTGAATGAAAACAAAACTAAATGTATTAAATTTACCTTGCCCAATGTAACACAGGCAGAAACCAATGTGCAACTTAATGGCCAAGAGTTGGAACTTGTGAAATCTACTGCGTTCTTAGGATTGACGATCGATTCTGGATTGCAGTGGGGCCCACATATTGAAAAACTGGCTGGCAGATTAAGTTCAGCAGCATTTGCTGTCCAAAAGATTAGGCATTTGACTGATGTAGAAACGGCGCGAATAGTGTACTTCAGTTACTTCCACAGTATAATGTCGTACGGTATGCTACTATGGGGCAATGCCGCAGATATAAATACAATTTTTGTTTTACAAAAACGGGCCATAAGAGCCATATATAGATTAGGTCCAAAGGTCTCTCTGCGAGAAAAATTTAAAGAAATAAATATTCTGACTGTGGCATCACAATATATTTTTGAAAATCTTATGTATGTTCACATAAATTTATCTAGTTTTACTAAGTTAAGCGATAGACACAATGTGAACACCAGACATAAAAACAACCTTGCCGTTTATCATTGTAGACTGAACAAAGTCAGTAATTCTTTCCTGGGTAACTGTATACGTTTTTACAACAGGCTTCCAAGCGAAATTAAAATCATGCCCCTAATTAAGTTTAAAAAGTGTATAAAAAGTAAATTGTGCTGCAGGGGCTACTATACAATTGACGATTATTTGATTGATAAGGAAGCCTGGAAGTGATCTGCTTGCTCTACTGATGGAGTTTTAGTTTATAGTATCTACTTATTGTAAATATGTAGTGCACAAAAAGAATAGCCCGCCGAGTTTCTTGCCAGTTCTTCTCAAGCGGGCCGCGTTCCGAACTGGTGGTACTATTTGCATTGTATTCATTGACGTGTCGCAAGTGCCTATGTATTAGGATTATGCGAAATAAATGTTTTTTTGAGTTTGAGTTTGAGTTTGTGGTTGTTAAGTCTCACTGGTTCAGCGCTGCCCAGCTTTCTCTTCTTGGTAATAGCACACCATGTCAGTGCTGCCTTCAGTCCCCTGTTCATGATGTCACTTATGACGCTTAGTACTGGGCCGGTGACGAGGAGCACCCCGTCATCGGAGTATACCTGCGTGTATACATGCATTTTATTTATTTTCTTGATTAGCTCTTCTATTAGCAGGCACCATAGTAGTGGCGATAGGCATCCACCTTGTGGGAATCCCCTTTGTGCCACCACGGTGAGAGTTGCGCCTGCTATTTCTGCTTGTATCAGTCGGTGTCTTAGCATATGTTTCACCCATTCTGATATGTTCTTTTTTATTCTTCTCGGTTTAGGGTGCTTTCTATCGACTCGGGAGTGGCCCTGTCAAAGGCTCCCTCTACGTCGAAGAAGCATCCCAGCGCATATTCTTTGGCGTTCATCGATTTCTGCACCCTGTTGACCAGGTTGTGGAGGGCGGTGTCAGTTGATTTGCCCTCCATATATGCGTGTTGGTTCGAGTGCAGTGGTGATTCGCTTTTTTCTAATTGTTCTCTTATTATTCTATCTAGTATTTTTTCTAGTGTCTTTAGTAGGAAAGAGGAGAGACTTATGCATCTAAAGGCTTTCGGCTCCTGGTACGATGGCCTTCCAGGCTTTGGTATAAACACTGCTCTTACCTCTCTCCATTTCTTTGGGATGTATGTTGCGCTGATGCTGCTATTGAACAGTGCAACCAGGTCCTTGGCAATGTGGCTGCTTGCTGTTTGCAGCATCTTTGGGAATATCCCGTCTGGTCCAGCCGCCTTGTAAGGTTGGAAGGACTGGATACTCCATCTTAGATGTTCTTCCGTGATGACTTCTTTCGGCCGTCCAATTTCGATGTTGCGTGAATTGGCCGGCGCTGTGTCATCAATATGGCTCTTGCAGTCTGGAAAGTGCGTTTTCAGCATGACCTCCAGTATCTTAGCGGGTTCGGTGATTAATTCGTTCCCGTTCTTGATGCTGCCAAGTTTGCATGAGTGTACCTTGGATAGGGTTTTCACGAGTCTTGCTGCATCTGGTTGCTTTTCTATGCCCTCGCAGAAAGCCCTCCAGCCACTCATGCTCTCTTTCCTGCATTCTTGTTTGAACTTGTTTCTTTCCGCTCTGTATTTCCTCCAGCTCTCATCATCTCCCCTTTTGAGTGCCTTTCTGAGAGCCCGTCTTACTTCTTTCCTTTTCTTCCCTAGTGCCTTCGTCCACCAGGGTTGTCCCTTTCCTGGTTTAATCTCTTTTAGAGGGCAAGCCTTGTGGTATGCCTTCCTTAGAATTTCATCCAGCTTGCTTGCCTGACTCTCTGTGTCGTCGGTGCTTTCAATCGAGTTCTCCTGACTTGGGGGCCATGTTTCCTTAATTTAGTTTTCAAACATCGCCCAGTCAGTTTTCCTCGGATTTCTTGTCTTTACGCTTTCTATTTTTCCCTCTAGACTGAAAGTTATTCTCCTATGATCCGACATGGAGTCGCTTTCGTCCACTCTCCAGTCTCTAATGTATCTGCTTATCCTGTCGTTGGCGATAGTGATGTCCAACACCTCTTTCCTTGTGCTTGTAACAAAGGTGTGAGTACTGCCCACATTCATTATGGCATGTATTTAAATCGATATCTGTTTATTCCCTTTTTCCGAACAAAATATTTCGAAGTTTAACCAAAAATACTGACTTGCACACTAATAATGCACACTAAATATACCAAATTATCAGAATAGTATATCTAAAAATTCAATTGTTCAACAAAAATATTAAAACTTTTTTAAGGAAATCTATCGCCTAATTTACTTTTAGGAACATCGTTTATTCTAAGTAAAACCTCAATTTAATCAGTCACCTCTACAAAATTAAATTTTATTGATCAAAAAAATAAAAGTTTAACCTAACCTAACCTATTCCGTTATATGATAGTACTATTTAGAGTGCAAGTTAGTATTTTTGATATGCAATTCGTATTTCTGTTTCACAAATCATATATTCGATGTACGAACCACATTTTTGGTGTGAATTCGACTAAAAAGGTCATCTCGTTCTGAGTAATATTTAAGTTTTTTAAGTAGGACATGTTTAGTTTATCAATTGGTTTTTTTGCACAGCATTAAATTTTCTGGTTTGCATTCAGTAAATTAGTGGAGTTACCTAGTGTGCAGAAAAATTAAACAGAGGTGCATTTAAAAATATCCCATTCATTATCCCTAACTCTGAGGAGCTTAAAAATTCTAGCAGTAGGTCACCCTTTTTATTGCAGTCTGTGCTGCCCCATGCTAAGTGATGGGCGTTGGCATCACAGCCTACTATAATGGGTATGCGCTTACCTTGGTATTTCTGCACGATGTCTCTTTTGATGGCGGCTCGAAGTCTTTCTCGCTTGGCAGGTAAGCGGAGACCAGCAACACCCGTTCTTTGGCCTTGTTCGTTTCCAGCGTTATCTCGAGCCTGGCGAGGTCTCTGTAACAGTCTACTTTTATTAGCCCTATCGTCCTAGTCCTACTGCTGGCATAAATGCATGCTCTTGGGGTTGACTCACCATCTTGGTGGTGGATTATGTCTCCTCCCAGAGCGTCGAGCCCAGTTATACGGTTGTTGCGTAATTATGGCTCCTGCAGTAGGGCGATATCTATTCCCTCATCCACCACGTAGCGGCAAAGTTCGGTGGTCGCCTCGCGGCAGTGGTGCATATTGAGTTGTACTATTTTTATTTTATTGTGTTTGTGTTTTGTGTTACTGTGTGTGTTCATTGGTGTGATTTAGGTGTGTGTGTGTGTGTGTGTGTGTGTGTGTGTGTCTCTTTGTTAACCTCCCTACTGCATGTCTGTGGACCTTTCCCCGTACCAGCTGTGCTATTCTCTAAAAAAACAGCCTTGCGTACAGCGCTGCCCACAGCGGCGAGTTATTCGGTTATATATTACAATACCAGAAGTCAGAATGCCTTTACTTGAAATGCATTAGCCCAAAATACCCGAAATCGAAATACCAATATTCAAAAGGCCACGTATGTACTTTTTTGAATATTAGTATTTCGATTCCGGGTATTTTGGGCTAATGCATTTTAAGTAAAGGCATTCTGACTTCTGGTATTGTAATATATAACCGAATAACTCGCCGCTGTGTGCAGCGCTGTACGCAAGGCTGTTTTTTAGAGAATAGCACTGCAGGGCGGCTGCAGTAATGCAACGCTTCGCGGGGGGTTAGGTCACTTTTCGACGTAGGGAGGTGGTGTCTTGTGACGTTTGTTGGTGTGTGTTGGTTGGGAATTGTCTGCTGGGTTTCAGCGGCGTCGCGGTTCCCAGAGGTACATCCTTGCGGTAGGTATGTCACTGACGCTGCCTGGAGACGCTTCCTTCCCCGTGTTGTGTGCTGATGTTGTAGGGGATCTCTTTACGTCGGCCCAGTTGTCCCCCCCAGGTGGGACCCCCTGTGGATGTACCTGGCAGGTTGGTAGCATCGCTGTGGGCCGGAAGCTCGTTTACCCTTTCGGTGCCTCCCTCTGTGCTGCTTTCGGTCTCTTTTGTGAGTGGTCGAGCGAGAACTTGTGTGCACTGATAGTTCAGGCGTATGTTACCCACTGCCACCGCTTCTTTGGGGACACCCACCACCAATCGAGTTCCTAAGGGTACTCACTCCTTGTGGATGAGTGTCCACTGTGAGATCTTTAGATCTGACTCCCTGTTGTCGTTCTGGTTTTTGATAAACTCAAGGGGTTCCATGGACCGACCACCCGTGCAACCAGGGAGCCAGATCAAAATCCGGTGCTTCTCTGCCCGTCTTACCCTTAGGGGCACGCCGTTCTGGTCGCCGAGCTCACAGGTTAGCAGCCATTTCATCGACTCCTCGCCTGGTGTCACAAGGTAGTACCCTTCTGATACCAGGCCCGAGGCTAGGAAGGTTAGTTCGGCGCTGCGCTTTCCGGCTACTATAGCATCCTCGATGAGGTAGGTCAGGCTCTGTTTGATTTGGGCGGCCGTCGCTTCGTCCACCGGGGCGCCGTCCTCACGCTGAATGATAACGGAGAGGTCACTTTGACCCACTACTGATCTCCGTGTCGTCTCAGTCGATTCAGCATGGTATCTCGGACGCTTCGGTGGAAGTTGCTGTGTCCGCTCTCCAGGGTCTGTTCCCTGCCTCCGAACTTTTTGGGGTCTTGGGCCTGCCTGACCCTCTGCCGCTCCAGCCATAGTGGCCGTTGCAGCATGCGGGCCTGCTTGACCCTCTGCCGCGCCAGCCATCTTGACCGTTGCAGCATGCGGGTTGACCTGCCTCAGTGCTTTTTTCCTCTTGTTCCGTTCTGCCTTTCTCATCCGTTTGTACTTGGAGACCGAGATCCAACCATCTTCGGTTAGCCTCATTTTCGAAAGGCGTTCCCCGAGAGTCTCAGAAAGAGACCTGCCGGGATGCCCTTGCGTACTTTCGTTAAATATTGATCGCGCAGGTTGCCCCTCCACAGATACAGTGGGGCTGCCCAAGCCACGGAGTGACCCAGGGAGGGATTCTCCGGCGTCGCCGGTACCCTCCTGTGGTACAATTAACTTTTTACTTGCGCTCATTTTGATTTTTTCCGGGGCTGCCGGTTTGTGAGAGGAGGGGTTATTGGATTGTGGGTGGGAAAGGTTTGTGTAGGATGTATGGGGAGAGGTTGCTAAACCCCGTTAGGCGCGTCAGCGTGTCAGCTTCCACTACTGTGTGTCCGCTGGTTCTCCGTTGCGCCTGCCGGGGTGGATGGGAGGGAGTGGGGCGTTTGGATAGGATTGTCGCTTTTGGAGTGAAGCTTTGGTTTGGTTTGTGAAGGATTTGTAAGGACGGTTGGGCGCTGTGCGGCCACCTCTGGGGATGGGAGTGGAAGGATGGGATTTTTTATTTGGATCATGGGATAGTGGGTATGGGTATAGACGTCATCTACCTTAACCCGTAGGTGAACGCCCTTCCCTTGTCCGGGGCCCAACATGGGCAACCCCCGCACCCGTCTGCATCATTAGATGCTTCCGGGCGCAGGGCGATCTATCCGCAACCTGACCACCCGCTCGGTAGCATGGGAAGAGTGCTAGTCCCTGGGAGGCGCTGCCAATCCCTCCGCTTTCGCAGTAAGGTGTGACCACGCCTCTTCAGAGACCGTCCGAGAATTGAACGCCTATGGGTGGTTTAAAAATTTCAACAGTAAATTATCACCTGCGCCTGTCCATTTCAACGCGGCAATTACACCACCTATTTATGTGGGACATAAAATGAAGGTGAAATATGGGCGTATACTGCCTGAGCCTACTCCTTCGGGGATAAAGGCATAACTATCTAATATATAAAATTCTCGTGTCACAGTTTTCGTTGCCATACTCCTCCGAAACGGCTTGACCGATTCTCATGAAATTTTGTGAGCATATTGAGTAGGTCTGAGAATCGGCCAACATCTATTTTTCATACCCCTAAGTGACCGGGAACCGGGAATACCATTCCACGCGGGCGGAGCCGCGGGCATGAGCTAGTTATGTATAGTAAAAAGGAGGGGTGTTTCACTTACATTAACATATAAAATTCTCGTGTCACAGTTTTCGTTGCCATACTCCTCCGAAATGGCTTGACCGATTCTTATGAAATTTTGTGAGCATAATGAGTAGGTCTGAGAATCGGCCAACATCTATTTTTCATACCCCTAAGTGACCGGGAATAACATTCCACGCGGGTGGAGCCGCGGGCATCAGCTAGTCTAATATATAAAATTCTCGTGTCACAGTTTTCGTTGCCATACTCCTCCGAAACGGCTTGACCGATTCTTATGAAATTTTGTGAGCATATTGAGTAGGTCTGAGAATCGGCCAACATCTATTTTTCATACCCCTAAGTAACCGGGAACCGGGAATAACATTCCACGCGGGCGGAGCCGCGGGCATGAGCTAGTTATGTATATAATACCGCGGTACGCGTATGTAATTTTACCGCGGTACGCGGTTGTCGTGATCGGACGTGTTTCCGAGATCGTGTTAAATTAAACTATTACTTACGCAAAAAGTGCTAAAAAATTATGAACTGTCGAGCATGTGGTGTAAAAGTGCCAGATGGATTTTGTATGAAGTGTACCAAAGAAGGGTGCCAGAAGGTATATGATTATAAGTGCCTTGGTTGGTCGCAAGAAGAATTTAAATGTTTCTCCGATAACCATGAGTGGATGTGTCCAGAGTGCGTTTGTTCTAAGCCCAAGCGAAACGATCCGGACACACCTGTCCGGAGCACTCTTGAGCTGAAGGTCTATACGCCCAACACCAACGTAAACACTCAAAGAGGAAGTCGTTTTAAAACAACAGATACAGCCAATGTTGATTGTGATAACTACGCCATTTCGAGAAACGAGTTTAAAGAATTTAAGTTGGAAGTGTTAAAGCGTTTGGATATGCAAAATGAATTAATTAAACAGCTTATGGAAGTATGCTTTTCTACGAAATCCGAACTTGAAGAAATAAAGACGCATATGAAGGTACACCAAACTAAATCTGAAAACAACAAGATAGATACTAATAATGCAAACCAAAACATCGGATCTGGTGAAGAGGATACTTCAATCATAATCCCACCAATTACATACGCTGAGGTAATTTTGAATGATACTAATAGTGTTCTTCCAATTAATGATAAGATTCCGACCCGCATTAGCGAAAAAAAGTCGAGAGAGGCCACGAAAACAGCGGCGATGGCAAAAGCTGCCAAAGGATGCGCGCCCATGCATGTAAATCTGTCTCAGGACAACTCGAAAGTGGGTTTGAATATAAGAAAGGAGGATGAACAACATGGATGGACTGAAGTAAGAAGGAAAAAAGGAAGTTCTCACAATAAAAATGTTAAGAAAGGAAATAATATAGGATTAGCGGAAATTCAGGCAACTGAAAAAAAGAAGCATCTGCACGTTTGGCGTCTGAATACTGAAACCACGAATGAGACATTAACATCTCACGTAAAGAAAATCTTGGGACCGGAAACGTACCTTAAAGTCGAAAAGATTAAGCATAGAACGGAAAGAGATTATGCATCCTTTATTGTTACAGTACCAGAATCTAAGTACGAAATTCTATGTCAACCTGAAGTGTGGCCAGTCAACACCGAATTTTGCGAATGGATTTGGTTTCGAAAATCAGGAACTACAGCAAAATCATACTAGCTATGATTTTTACTACCAAAATGCCGCAGGTCTTCGTACAAAATTAAACTCGTTCTGTAGGTATGTGGAGTCATTGAGTGCTGACATTATAGCCATCACGGAAACAGGATGTAATGACTCCATTATGGATGCAGAAATTGTTCCACCGGGGTACCAATTACTACGATGCGATCGCACGGACGGCCGCAAGCAAGGCGGCGTTCTCGTGGCCACACACGGATTGGAACTACGACGAGTGAATGTGCCGAATGACGTCGACATAGATAAGCGACCGTTTGAACTGGTTTGTGCGACGGTGTATAGCAGAGGTAGATACTTATTCTTGTGTTGTGTTGTTTATATTCCTCCAACGACAAATGAATCGGAGTATATGATTTTATTTAGAGTTATTGAACAAATGAGTGTAAGATATAAAGAAATTATTGTTATAGGCGATTTTAATCTATATTCTAGTAATGAAAATGTAAAGAATTATTTTAATTATTTTATGACATTTTGCGAATTCGCTCAATTGAATAAAGTAACAAATTATAAAAATAGACAGTTAGACTTAGTATTGTGTTCGTCTTCCTTATGTTCGCGTTATGACGTGCATGCCTCACGGGCAAACGAGACAGTTGTGCCTGTAGACCGCCATCACCCACCGCTCGCGGTAAGCCTACGGCCGAATACATCACGACTATCTACAATGCAGCCCTCGGCATCGGAATGCGAAACGCGCGTTACTCAAACAGAACCATCTTGGAATTTTTATAAAACTAATTTTAATGTATTGTATAACTTACTAGCATCTGTCAACTGGGATCCCATCTATGATTTGCAGGAGGCTGATGAAGCGATAGCATTTTTTTATGACGTCTTAAATAATATTTTTTGTAACTGTGTACCTAAGAAGCAACCTAAACCACAAAACTCAAGGTTCAGTTATCCGGAATGGTATACGAAACAAATAATATCAGACCTAAAGGTAAAGGCTAAACTTCATAAAAAATATAAATTGTCTAAATTACGTAGTGACTATGAGGCTTTTTCTGAATGTAGGGCTAGAATTAAAAAGAGTATAGACCGCGAGTGTAAAATTTACGAAGATCGTGTACAAAATGGCATAATGGAGGACCCAAAATCGTTTTGGAATCTTATTAGATCTAAAAAATCAACAAGTACTAGTAGGACTATACTGAGGGCAGGTACAGTGGTACCGGTACAAGAATGCGCGTCGGAATTTGCGAAATATTTTTATTCTGTATATAGTACACAGACGGCGCGGCTCAGCGTGGACGAGGCAGTGGCGGCAGGCGGCGTGAACAGCGCGCACATTCACATACCGCAGTTGACTGTGTTTCAAGTGCGGACTGCGCTTAATAGACTCAAGCCGAAACGATCAGCGGGCCCGGACGGTATTCCGGTATTCGTTATGCGTGATTGCCGTTTTGTATTTGCGAAACCTCTTACGCATATATTTAATAGGTGTTTGAATAGTTCTTATTTTCCAGAAGCTTGGAAAGTTACTAGGGTGATACCCATTCCGAAGGGAGGGGATGGGTCCTCTGTTGAGTCATATAGACCAATAGCAATTCTGTCGACCCCAGCGAAGGTGTTCGAGTCTGCGGTCCAACAAACTTTTCTGCAGCAAGTCACATCGCAATTATCAGATGCTCAACATGGCTTTCGACCGGCTCGCAGTACAACCAGTAACCTGTTAAATTGCACGGCGTATTTGATCCCACATATAGATTCGGGGTTGCAGGTTGATGTCGCCTACCTAGATTTTAAAAAGGCATTTGATTTAGTGGATAATGACACACTGTTAGCGAAGCTGGCGAGGGTCGGTTGCACACCAAAACTGCTACAATTTTTTGCCAGCTATATGAGGGACAGGCAGCAGTACGTGGAGTTCGGCGGATACCGATCTGAACCCTATTTCACTAGGTCGGGGGTGAGTCAAGGCAGCAATTTGGGCCCGTTGGAGTTCCTCATCATGATCAACGACTTGCCCGAGGTTTTAAGGGACGCAAAGTGCCTGCTTTTTGCCGATGACCTAAAGTTGCTGCTGGCTGTCGAAAGCGAGGACGATTGCAAGCGCCTTCAACGGGACATTAATCGAGTGTTGGAATGGAGCCATACTAATAAGCTTCTTTTTAACATTTCAAAATGTTCAATGCTATCTTTCAGCCGCGCCAAGGTACCAATTCATTATAAATATGAAATGGATGGCGTGGTCATGAACAGAGTACAATCAGTTAGGGATTTGGGCGTTCGTGTGGATTGTCAGCTAACATTCCGTGAGCATATAACTGATGTCTGCAAAAAGGCTTATCGAGGACTCGGGTTTGTGCTTCGTAGGGCAGGAACTTTTACGAATATGAAAGCTATAGTGGCACTTTATAATGCTCTTATAAGGAGTCAGTTAGAAGGTAACGGCATGGTGTGGGCTCCACATGAAGTTAAGTACAGTCTTATGTTAGAGCGCATTCAAAATAAATTTACTAGGTACCTATACTTAAGACTGTATGGAGTCTACCCCTTCTACCCCTTGATGTATCCAACTTTATTTGTGTTGGGTATGGTTGGATACAACAAGTTGGAAGTTAGGAGGGACTTGTGGTCAGCCACATATCTACTTAAAGTGTTCCGTGGATGCGTCAGCGAACCGGGTATTTTACAGTGGATTTGTTTAAGCGTTCCGGACAGGTATGTGCATCGTCGCAGACTGCCCAATTTATTTGCGGTGCCTCGGGGCAGAACTAAATTATTAAAGAATGCACCAATCACGCGAGCTATTAACACCCTAAATATAGTTGCAGAAAAAATAGATTTGTTCTCGTGTCCAATGAGCGAATTTGCAAAGGTTACCTTGCATTCTATATGCTATGCTGATTAAATTTATTAATTATTATTTGAAATCTATAAATAATTATTATGATTACCTATATTATTATTTAGTATTATTGTGTATTTTTATTATTTCAATTATGAATTAATTAATAACGTAGCTGACTTTTCTAAACAAAATATGAAGTTGCAACTTCAATATTTTGTTGAATAATTGTATAACATGGTAATGAAAGAAGTGAATTATGTATTATAAAATAAATAAATAATTAAGTATGATCTAATGGAAATTATGTTCAATTATGTATGTATATAGAATGATAGAACAATAATTATAATTACCTAATTAATATTCATCAATATTTAGTTATGTTGTTTTTGATAATGAAGTAAGTACCTAATCAATAAGAAATATTTAAATGTATACCTATATATTGTGATCTGAAAGTACATTAGATACCTATGTCAATTCCTACACTGTCGCATTGGGAAAGTTGCCTGTTATGACTGTTGTATGTAAGAAATAAAATAAATAAAAATAAAAATAAATAAATAATGTAAAAAGGCAGGGTGTTTCACTTACATAAAAAACAAGAAAAGCTTTCAAAAGAAAACAGACATCTGTGTTAGTTGGCGAACTGCCTATTCACTAGTTAAATACTTGGCATAAGAAATATAATCCAAAACAAATGTATTCTTCCCGAAATCAAAGTTAGGCGAAGCTTTAACATACGGGGTCGTCGACCTATTGTTCTCAAAACTTCTATACCGCAATTGCACCGTGACGTACCTATGCGGCTATCATAAGGTAATATTTTACAATAGAGAGCTGTCTACACGAGCGAGAAAATCGCGGCGATATTGTCGTCGTGTCGTAAATTCTCAATTCTTTATGGTATTCCACAATGTTGATAGCTTATTTGGTAGGTATAAATTTTAAAGGTCCTCGTGGACCCTGCCGTGCACAGAAAGTCTGAAAGAGAGGAGGAGTGCACTTTTTTAAAAACTCGAACTAGCAAATATTATGGCTGTAAGGGTTAATATTCCTAGAATGCTTCTTAAGCATAGACTTAGAATTTCTTTAAGTAGATTTGATCAAATTTTTATAGGTACTTTCTCAATGAACATGACTTCACTCGGCGATACATAATATTGCGACGAAAGATGGTATGGAAATACTTGACATGACGATATTCTGTTCACGCTGCCGTCATGGGTGGAGGGAACTCGACCAGTTCCTCTGCAGTGGAAAAGGTATCGTTTAGCATCGTGAAATTTCTGTTTACGAGCGATTTGGTAGTTTAGAAGATACTCTAAATCGCTGGTCCTGGTTTTCAGTAACGTAGTAGCCGTATTGTCCTGCCTACCAGTTTGGGAAATAGGCATGACTGTAAGCATGTAAGTTTCTGAATGATATACTTTCTCCAAGAGTTTTTACGGAGCCCTGTCATTACTCATAGATAAAATTGATTGAACGAGTATGTTTCATCACACTTTTGGTAAGGACTTCTAGACGATTTCAAATATCAATACAATTAATATTATAAGTGTGAAAGTTGGTGAGTGTAGATGTGTGGATGTTTGATACTCTTTCACACTCGAACGGCTGAACGGATCGGGCTGAAATTTGGTACAGAGCCTGGTACATTATAGCCGTGCCGTAGCCGTGAGAGAGATACATTATAGCCTGGAATAACACATAGGCTACTTTTTATCCCGGGAACGAGTTCATACGGAAAGCAGGAACGAGAACAAATTTTACGCGGGCGAAGCTGCGGGCACCAGCTAGTTCAATATAAACTCAGCAATGGCCATGGAATGTCACTTTCAGAATAGCTGCAAATGCCATGGAGTATATCTACATAGGAGGTATATTCACTTATTACCGCATGAACGAACATATGACGCTGTTATATATCTGCACATGACGTGGAAATATTGAAACAATGCTACTGTATATTCAATTGCTATTGATTTTTCACTGTGTATTTCTTTTTGGCAGAATTTTAGTGACTTTTTTTAGGGTTCCGTACCATTAAAGGGTAAAAACCAGGACCCTGTTCGTGAGACTTCGTCATAGGTCTATACGTCTGTTTTCTCGGACAGCTCTGGATAAGACGGGTCCGGTTTCTAACACATTCGTGGGAGAGCCGGGCACGGCTTAACAAAGAGCCAGCCCTTCTTCCCGGGCTACCGAGCGGGTTGGCAGGTTGCGGATAGCCAGCCCCGCGCACTGCATCACCACTACCGTGGGGTGTAGGGCGTGGGGAATGTCCCCAATGGGGGCCCCGGACAATGGGAAGGGCCGTACCTACTGAATCCAGGTGGTTACGGTCTACTCCTCTACCCCAATCCCGTGATCCCATGATTCCCATCCTTCCCAACACCCCTCCTCGGGACATTACGTGGCACTCCACATGGGTCTCCCGGTCATGATGCGAGGCTATATGCTCCGCTCCGGCTGGGGAAAACATTGGGCTGTTCGTGGCTGTCCTCCCCCAAATTCCTTTCACTCCCCCCCTCACCACACCAAACCACAGGGTGGTTTGGTGTGGTGACGACTAACGACATGAAAGACTCGACAATACTTTCATACCGTTTTCCTCCGCGGCATGGGGGACTCAATTGAACGCGTTCAGTGCGCTGGCGGGGGACCACCATGCTGTCGGCATCCGAGCGGACGGTCGTTCCTTGTCGCGGCTGACACTGGGTAACAACCAGGGGTCGGGTGCGCCGGGGGGCGGTCGCCCGCAAACACAAACCCTTTTCCCACCTTATAAACTCCTAAAGACTCAACGATGACTGTAGACCTAAACCACGACGACCAAGAAATAGTTGACGAAACCTTCCCAACCCAAAATACAATAGGCCACTGCTGCTTGGGGTACCCCACGAACACGACCTGTGCGTGGGCCGGGGGACAACAAGTCAGCGGGGGTTGGGTGGATGGACGGACCCTCCTGCATCAGAAACTGGACTACAACCCAGGGTCGGGTGCGGGGGGGGCGTGCATTCGCCTACACCTTCCTTTTCTCTTCCGATCCCAAGACACCAAAAGACGTGACTTCAAAGACGACGTGACAAGACACAACCGGGCCACCGTGTTAGTAGGCGACACGGTGGTCTATAAAGGCCTACCTGCACTTTGGTCCTGTGCAGTTGATCGCCGTACGCTGGGATGCAGGAATCCTGGAGGGCTGAGCCATAACGGGGTCGGGTTAGTTACCCCGGGAGGCAACACTCCCTCTTTGGTCCGAATTTCCAGCTAAACGGTAGCCCCACATAGAGCCAATGTGGGGTAACGGACAAACAGCCGCTTCACGGCCGTAGGCTAGGTGGGGTAGGAAAGGGGACAGGCCATGCTGACGGAACGAGGTCTGTGCAGGCTTGGTCGCCTGTACAGACTGCAGCACCCGATGTCGCGCTTGGGAACCTCCTACTGTACCGAAATCTCCTGTGGTAGTCCTGGGGTTTGTAAAACCTCCCCAGTTGCGGGCTCCGTGGAGGGTGGGAAGCCACGGGAGATTATTTTTCATACTAGGATCATGGATACCTCAGATAAAAAAACCTTATTTAACATCCCCTCTGATTCGGAAGCGGGCACGACGAACGCAGATCACTCTGCGGGCTCGGGAACGCCAACGAATCAAGAGACGACCAACCCGGCCTGAGCCAGGTTCAAACTGGATGGACAATAGTCCCTCCAAAAAAACCGGTGTCGGCGCCATCTAAAAAACAGATGGCGACCACCAACCAAACACGCGACGTCAACCCTCCCAGTACCAGTGGAGTGGCCAAGAAGCGAAACAACAGGCGCTCAAAAGCCAAAGTGAGACGGCGTGAGGCCAGCGGCCTGGCATCGGAGGGGTCCGCCGCGCACCTCCCCCCGAAGGCAGATCGACCTGCATTGGACCCCCGAAGACGGGTGGAGGATGCCTCAAACCGCTCCATTCAAACCACGATCTCCGCGGAGCACCCCAGGGCACAGCCGACGGCCAAAAGGGGGCGCCTCGATGATACCATTTCTCCTCGAGGCGAACCCAAGAAGCTCAGACTGGAGAACTCGGGCCGACTCTACGCGGATGTGGCGAAGAGTGAGCTGATGGTGGCAATAACATCGTCCACCGGATCACAGCTCACATCCGAACAGATGCAGCAGATCATGGCAAAACTGGAGGCAAGACATGAACAGGAGGCCTTCAACCAAGCTCCGAACACGTTTGGACCCACACTCCAGGGCAAGCCAGTGTACGCAAATGGCGTGATAAAGCTCTGGTGCGAAAACAAAGAAACTGTGGAGTGGCTGCACAAACACCTACACATAGTCTCCAAGGAAACCACCCTCGGGCTGTCACTAAAACGACAGAGCGAAGTCCCTCGACGGATACGCTGCGGCATCGTGCTGCCGGGGATACGGACAGACGCAAGATCAGTGGGGTGCACACTGAAGCTGCAGAACAAATGGGCTGCAGTGGATCGCTGGCTGCTGCACAAAATGATCCCACAATCAACAAAGGAACAAACGTTCATGATCGTCAGCATCCCGGAAGACCTTGTACCGGTTCTGGAGCAGCGGGAACGCCGCATTGCCTACATGTTTGGGGCGGTCTACGTACTGTTCCAGGGACCGGGGGGGAAGTTCATCAGGACTCCCCCGAGTCCAGTCGGGGGGTTGGAGAACACGGAGGATACCCCAGCGCCATCAACCTCGACCGCTATAGTGGAGGTACACAACACAGCCGTGCCAAGTGCGGCTAGTAGTAGCAACCAGCCCCTCACCTCATCGCCACAACCCCAGCAACCAACCTTGGAGGAAGAAGATGCGCTCCTGGGACTCTTCGAAGGCGGCGAGGCGTGCATTGAAGGGCTGGGTAACCTGGACATAGGGGTGGACGAAGGGCCTGACAGCGATGGCGTCCCCTTCCCTATGTCCAGTTAAAATCAATCAAACCAACCTCCAGCACTGTACTGCTGCTACGGCTCAACTGCGCAAGTGGCTGGAGGTAAATGGAGATGCCGTAGCTCTGATCCAAGAGCCGTGGGTCAGAAAAGGCAACATATGTGGTCTACAAAGCTTAAATGGTAAGATGTTCGCACACTATGGCCCGGAACATCCGCGAGCCTGTATATACATAGGTAAAAATATCAGAGCCCATGCACTAACGAATTTCTGTTGCAGAGACGTATGTGCGGTGAGGCTGTCTAACGAACAGGGTGCCAACACATCCGGCGCAGTCCTGGCCTCCGTCTACATGCATGGTGCGGACGCCCCGCCACCACACAATATGGCGCGGTTGGTGTCGCACTGCGAGAACGAAGGCCTACAACTGCTTATCGGCACGGACTCAAATGCCCATCACACATTATGGGGTATGAAAAATTGCAACGACAGAGGTAAGGCACTTTTTGACTACCTTATAACTACTAAACTCACAGTCCTAAACCACGGCTCAGAGCCAACATTTGTAACTAGAGTTGCTAGAACTATAATTGATTTAACACTAGCCACAGAGGCAGTAGCAGGAACGATCACGGACTGGCACGTGTCCAGTGAGGCCTCTTGCTCGGACCATAGGTGGCTAAGATATAATCTACAAGCAGAATTGCACTACGCACCTCCGCGCCGAAACCCTCGTAAGACGGACGTAAAGCAATACTCGCATCACCTACAACAACGATTAAAAACTCAGGTAATACCGGACATAATCGAAAGTACTGAACAAATCGATCTACACGTGAAAGAACTGACAGACAACATCATACATAGCTATCATGCGGCCTGTCCCCAAGCTGAACCCATCAACGCGAGGGATAAAGGCTCTAGTTGGTGGGGGCCCGAACTGGAAAGACTCAGGAAGAATATGAGGCGGCTGTTCAACAGAGCAATGAACACTTGTGCAGACCACGACTGGGACTGCTACAAAGCCGCCAAAGCAAAATACAAGAAACGACTAAGATACAGAAGTACCAAGTCGTGGAGAAATTTCTGCAGTAGCATTGAAAACTGCACACAAGCCAATAGAGTCAGACTAATACTGGCCAAACAAGGGACAGAAATATCTGGATCTATAAAGAAACCTGATGGCAGCCTGACAAACACCCGTGAAGAGGCGGAGAGTATTTTGATACAGACGCACTTCCCAGAATGCCAAATGCTGCAGGCACCCGAGTGGCCGGTGGAAAATTTAATCACAGAGAAAGTCCACTGGGAGCTGGCACGACAGGTAGTCAACCAACAAAAAACTGAATGGGCAATCAACAGCTTCATGTCCTTCAAATCCCCAGGACTGGATGGAATCTTCCCCGCACTTTTAAAATGGGGGGGACACCAGTTGACAAGGTCACTTACCATCATCTTGGTAGCATGTCTGGCGCACAGATACGTACCCAGACTGTGGAGGGAGGTCAAAGTGATCTTTATACCAAAACCCGGCAAAGGGGACTACTCGGACCCCAGATCATACAGACCGATAAGCCTCACGTCTTTTCTTCTAAAAACTCTGGAAAGATTGTGTGACAGAGACATTCGAGGGACGGCCCTTCAAAATAAACCACTGCATCCCAATCAACACGCATATGCCCCTGGCAAGTCTACGGACTCAGCACTACATGCAGTGGTACATAAAATAGAAGAGGCCATCCAGATTAAATCAATGTGCCTTGGCACTTTCATAGACATAGAGGGAGCTTTCGACAGAACTAGCTTCAATAGCATAACCATGGCACTGACAAGACATGGAGTGAATACGGTAGTCAGTGAATGGATAGAAAACATGCTGAGCAAACGCATTATAAGACTACAGACAAGTGGAAAACAGTGCGCAGCGGTGGTCAAAGGATGTCCACAAGGGGGCGTCGTCTCACCGCTGCTATGGAACCTTGTTGTGAATGACCTAATAACCAAACTAAATGCAAATCACCACTACACTGTGGGGTATTCAGATGACATAACAATACTGACAAGGGGAAACTTCACTAACACGGTGTGTGATATTACACAGACGGCGCTTAAGATCGTGGAACGTTGGTGCACTGCCAACGAGCTATCGGTCAATCCCAGCAAGACGGAGCTGGTATTGTTCACAAACAAAAGGATTCTGGGAAACTATCGGTTGCTACGTCTCTATGGCACCGAATTACAATTCTCCAAAGAGGTCAAGTATCTTGGGGTACTCCTTGACAGCAAACTAAACTGGAGTAATCATCTCGAAAACAAAATCAACAAAGCTACAATCACATTCTGGCAGTGCCGCAGAATGATAGGAAGCAAGTGGGGGTTGAGCCCCAAGATCACCCTCTGGCTATACGAATCGATAATAAGACCCATCGTTGCCTACGGGGCTGTGGTATGGTGGACGCGCACAAGCCTAACCACAATCGAGAAGAACCTTAAAAGTTTCCAAAGATCAGCCTGCATGGCAACTACCGGCGGAATGAGAACAACGCCCACCGCCGCCATGGAGGCTATGCTGGGTCTCCCGCCGCTGCACATCTTCATAAAACAAGAAGCTGCAGCTACAGCCATTAGACTCAAAAGTCTAGGACTGTGGAAACCAAGCAAGGTAGCACATACAGAGATATACAAGAAGCTGGTGGATTCGGAACCACTAACTGAAGCAATCACCGACACAATAGCAAAGCAGTTTGTGTTCGACAAAAAGTACAAAATACAACTACAAGAGTGCCCCCAAGAGGGACTCAATATCAGGGAGTTGAGGATATTTACGGATGGATCCAAGACGAGGCTGGGTACCGGAGCGGGAACCTTCTCGGAGGACCTGAACATTAATATCGCAACACCTCTAGGCACCCACGGCACGGTATACCAGGCGGAGTGCATGGGTATAATCTAGGCGACTGAAGCCATCAAGGCCAGGACCGTACAGAATCAGTGTATCCGGATACTGACTGATAGCAGATCGGTCCTACAGTCGCTACAGAGTCACACAATAACATCGGGCCTTTTCATGGAATGCCACATGGGTCTCATGGATATATGCACAAAGAATAATGTTACCCTACAATGGATAAAAGGACACAGTGGCTCACGAGGTAACGACGCAGCGGACGAGCTGGCTAGAAGTGGCTCTTCGCTGACAGCAATGGGCCCTGAACCTATTCTGCCTTTACCATCGGGATGGGTACGTAACCTGCTAAAACAACAAACAAGGAGCCATCACCGGGATCACTGGAGCGGTTTAGATACATGCAGACAAGCGAGAGAGGCACTGCCGACAATCAACACCAGATTCTCTCGCAAAATTCTGCAACTAAACAGGACCAAGATAAGTATGATAACAGGTATAGTTACGGGTCACAGTCCACTAAACAAACATCTCTTTAATCTAGGTGTCACAGACAGTCCCCTTTGCAGAGCTTCTATGGAGACGGACGAAACTGCCAGTCACATTCTTATGGAATGCCCGGAACTGGCCAGATACAGGGCTAAACACTTCGGTACACCGAGGTCGCTCCAGGAAGTCGTCGGCAACGTGAAGAGTCTGCTAGACTTCCTGGAGGAACTGGGATGGCAGTAGCCATACCACAACCCCTCACGCAAAATAGGCGCAAAATTGACGTCGAGTTGCGGAAACCAGCCCGTGTAAACCTAGAAACCTAGAAATACGTCTGTTCGTCACGAGGCTGTATCTCAGGAACCGTGATAGCTAGAAAGCTGAAATTTTCACAGGTGATGTACCTATTTCTGTTGCCGCTATAGCAACAAATACTAAAATCAGAAAAAATGGGGGAATAGCGGTGGCTCCCATACAACAAACGTGGTTTTTTGCAGTTTTTGATACGGAACCCTCTGTGCACGAGTCACACTCGCACTTGGCGGGTATTTATTTAGTGTAGGAAAGGTCAGGACCACAGTATAATATAAAGAGAGCTATGATATGTCAGCTTTGGTCAGGACCGTGTATTGTGGCGTAATATGGAGAATGCCTACGTCCAGCAGCGGACTGCTATAAGCAATTCTGAAAAAAAAAGTATTTTCTGATTTATCAGATATCATCAAATATAATGCTGAAGTCGGCACAGTGTGTCCAAATACAGCAGGAAAAAATAGAAAGGAAGGGAGAGACCCGCACCCAGCAGTGAACTGATTGTTTGGATTGATTGATTGACATATATACGAACTATTTTGTTTCATCTCTGAAATCCAATGCCTTGGCATGTGAAAGTACATTTCATATGGAACTTCAATAAGTGGCCGGGCTCTCAACTCTCAGGGTTATCTCTCCGAACTCCGTAGGTAGTTCAATTACATTATCTTTGCACTCAATGAAATACGACTGTGACTTGGCACAAAAAAAGAATAGGTACGTCTGATACATGGCGCGGTGTGTTATGTAAAATTAGACTTATTCGATTAGATAAGTTTTATTCAAAGATCCAAAAGCTTGTATGAAAGGGAAGTTCGCATGTCTTTCAAGGGAAGCCAGTTTATCTTCAAGCTGGTCAAAATTGGAGAGATCATTCAGATGTGCTCCCCCGTTGGTGTGAAGACTGATATAGATTTTCATAGCAGCGACCACTCCGGCCTGGTTACCTCATCGGCCACATTAGCGTCAAGGCACCGAACACGGCACTACTACGGTACTTGTAAGAAGAGCGCATCTCTCCCGTCTACGCAGCAGCCTACCACTACGCATCGAACCGCCCCGACTCACTGAGGGTACCGCAGCTCTGCACTTAACCCCGACTCACTGGGACTAGCAGCATTCGATTCCGACGCACTGGAATCAGCAGCATACGATTTCGCTTCAAAGGAATCAGCGGCACACAGTTCCACGCCCTGGAACTAAGCGGAGTACAGTTCGAACTAAATGGAACTACACAAACTGGCACTGGCGCAACTCACAACAGACCAAGACCCAGACTCATACTCGCAATCGACCTCCGGTCTCGGAGGCGACCGCCACATAGCGAAGATCAACTGAAGTCCTGCACCGCGATATGAAAGTTCTCACAGCGAAGATAAGATAAATCCTGCATCGCGATATCAGAGTTCTCACGGCGATGAATGATGTATCCAACAGTCCAACATCAACCGCTTCGGCCCACCAGGTGCGTTCACCTAGCCTGGTCGGAGGCTCCTCGCTTTGTGTGTTGGAGGAAAATTCTCACCCCTTCGTTCACAAGCCAAATTGAAAGCCTTATGGGTGGCTTAAAAATTTCAACAATGGATCGTCACAACCTGCGCCTGTCCATTTCAACGCGGCAATTACACCACCTATTTATGTGGGACATAAAATGAAGGTGAAATATGGGCGTATACTGCCTGAGCCTACTCCTTCGGGGGATAAAGGCATAACTATTATGTATATAATGTAAAAAGGCGGGGTGTTTCACTTACATAAAAAAACAAGAAAAGCTTTCAAAAGAAAACAGACATCTGTGTTAGTTGGCGAACTGCCTATTCACTAGTTAAATACTTGGCATAAGAAATATAATCCAAAACAAATGTATTTTTCCCTAAATCAAAGTTAGGCGAAGCTTTAACACTTGGGTCGTCGACCTACTGTTCTCGAAACTTCTATACGGCAATATCACCGTGACGTATGCGGCTATCATAAGGTACGTTTACGGTATCATTATCGTAAGTTACGATTACGGTAAAGAGCCGTCTACACGAGCGACTCATATAAGTCATATATGGAGCGAAAATCGCGGCAAAATTGTCGTCGTGTCGTAAATTCTCAATTTTTTATGGTATTCCACAATGTTGATAGCTTAGTTGGTAAGTATAAATTTTAAATGTCATTGTGGACCCTGTCGAGCACAGAAAATCTAAAAGAGAGGGGGAGTGCACTTTTTTAAAAACTCGAACTAGCAAATATTATGGCTGTAAAAGTTTATATTTCTAGCATGCTTCGTAATGTGTTAGTTTGCCTGTAAGAGATTGCCTTGTGCGATAAGGCCGCCAATTGGCACACCAATAAGTTTAATATTATGTAAATTCAAATAAATTTCCTGGTGTACAATAAAGAATTTTTATGTTTATGTTATGTTATCTGTTGTTTCTTTAAATAGATTTAGGTTTTTATCAAATTTTTATATTGTGTGGATGAACGTGTCTACACTCCACGATAGATATAATTGCGATGAAAGAAGGTATGGAAATACTTGACATGACGATATTCTGTCTCACCGCGTAATCGCCGCGCTCTTTCGCTTGTGTAGACGACCCCTAATATATTCGCAAGGAAAATACTCGTGATATTATCAAATAAGTAATTCATAAAATTAACTTTTAATATTTTGTGATTTGTCATGTTCATGTTCACCAGTAACTTATCAAGTTATATGCAGGAACTAACAATTCCTCGTGCTCAAGATTATCTACTTCCTACATATTTTTACGAGAAGCAGCAGACCACTTATATCCGAAGCATTCTGTCTGAGAAAATAATGGAAACAGCCTCGTTCCTGGAAAGTATACTTGCATATTTATAGTTTAATAATGAGGCTTTTACTTGGAGTGGTGCAAAAGTAGTTTTTTATACTACGTACGTACTTACCGATCCAAGATTTTTTTTCTATAGGCAATCGACCTATTTTACATTTCAAGTTAGTATAAAATGTGCAAATATCGTATTGATTTCTAATAACAGCATACAGAAAAAGGTTATTCTATTTATTTAGGCTGAATCAATCAATCAATATCATCATCAATCAATCAATACATATAATAAAATCGTACCTGTCTGTTTGTCTATACGTTTGTGCACGCTAATCTCAGCAACCGCTCAATTAAGCGATCAAAATGCTGTTGTGTTTATTGCGTTTAGTGTTTGTTTCATGTCAATCGGTTCATTTGTTGTGTATGTTGCGCCAAAAGATGAACATTCGTCACAGTTAAAGTTTATATGGAGAAAAAGTACACAAACCTATGATCCTACAAAATTATGCCCCACAATGCAGATGTTGTCAGACTTACGTATTGTAGAATTTTCTCTAAGAAATAGCGCATATATATTTAGGCCTATTGTTACCAATATGATTGGTTAGACCTGGGTCTTAACCTAAATACCCCCTACGGTTTGAGTGTATTTTTGCTCTATATACTTAAATACTTAAGGTTCGCGTGTTACGTATCCATATAAGTCAAATACCATTATGTGGCCACGAAGTTCTCGTTAGCGCACTGTTCTGTCAACGATTGCTGTGTACTGACCACCATTTGTCAAGTAACTTATTCTGTTTTTAATATTTCGTAGTTAGAACGGCAACAGAAAAATATTTTCCGTTTAAATTTCCGGTGTAATCACCACCGTTTACGAGATACAGCTTGATGACAAACAGACAGACAACGGAATCTTAGAAATAGGGCCTGTTCTTACCCTTTGGTTTAGGAATTGTAAAGGGGCAATTGAAGTGCTTCGATATAAAAATTCTGCATAGCCATTATTTAATTCGCACGCACATACCGTTGGGCTACGACCTGCCAGGCGTAATCACCTTGCCTAGTCGGAGAATCTTCCCTTTGGGTTGGAGGGAACTCTTTTTTTTTAACTTGAGGGAAAATCCTCATGGATGTTATGCCGGACTTCTACCGACTAAAAACCTCACGTTACGCCCAACAGCCTATGGTTGGGAGTTCCGGGTATGCCCTCAGAAGGATGTCCCAGGACTCCCAACAGACCCACGGCCGCCACTGCGGCCTCGCCCAGGGGGTGGTTCGGGTGGTATCCCGCGTCTTTGGGGGGTTTCGGGTGTGATCCCGCTTCTGGGGGGCGTACGTGAATTCCTCACGTCACGCTGCCGTCATGGGTGGAGGGAACTCTACCAGTTCCTCCGCAGTGGAAGAGGTTTCGTGTAGCATCGGGAAATTTCTCTTTACGAGCGATTTGGTAGTTTATTATTATACTCTAAATCGCTGGTCCTGGTTTTCAGTAACGTACTACGTTGCCGTACTGTCCTGCCTACCAGTTTGGGAAATAGGCGGTAAGATTCTGAATAATATACTTTCTCAAAGAGTCTTTACGGAGCCCTGTCATTACTCATAAGTAAAATGGATTATTTGTTTCATCACACTCTCAGTAAGGACTTCTAGACAATTTCAAATATCAATACAATCTTACTAATCCTACTAATATTATAAATGTGAAAGTTTGTGAAGATGTTTAGGATGGTTGGATGTTTGTTACTCAATCACGCTCTAACGGCTGAATGGATCTGGCTGAAATTTGGTACAGAGATAGCTTATAGCCTGGAATAACACATAGGCTACTTTTATCCCGGGAATGAGTTCCTACGGGAAGCGGGAACAAATTCTACGCAGGCAGAGCTGCGGGCATCAGATAGTTCAATATCAACTCAGCAATGGCCATGGAATGTCACTTTCAGAATAGCTGCAAATGCCATGGAGTATATCTATATAGGTGGCATATCCACTTATTGCCGCATGAACGAACATGTGACGCTGTTATATATCTGCAAATGACGTGGAAATATTGAAACAATGTTAAATACTGTATATTCAACTGCTATAGATTTTTTACCGTGTATTTCTTTTTGGCAGAATACTAGTTACTATTTTTTTAGTGTTCCGTACAGTTAAAAGCCAAAAACGGGACCCTATTCATGAGACTTCGTCGTAGGTCTGTTTGTCTGTCCGTCACGAGGCTGTATCTCAGGAACCATCATAGTTAGAGAGCTGAAATTTTCACAGATGATGTACCTATTTCTGTTGCCGCTATAGCAATAAATACTAAAATCAGAAATAATGGGAAATTAGCGGTGGCTCCCATACAACAAACGTGATTTTTTGCAGTTTTTTGGTACGGAACCCTCTGTGCACGAGTCACACTCGCACTTGGCGGGTATTTTTTGGTGTAGGGAGGCCGAGGGTCAGGACCATGTATTGTGGCGTAATATAGGGGCCTACCTCTAGGAGCGGACTGCTAAAAGCTGATTAGATTGATTGATTGGTAGCAGAAAAGTATACGGCAGAAATGATTAAAAAGGTCACCGTAGCCTAAGGACGCAGACCGACTTAACTGATTACTCGCGTTAAAATATACATCGTAATAACTAATGGAATCAGGCGTTACATGGCGGAAATCCATCCTAAAATGATAATAAAAGGAGGGGAGGGGGGAAGAGGAAGCCGCCGCACACCCTCGATTCGTCAATCCTAACTTACAACCGTTAAGGATAACGCCAACTAATTGTATGGGAGGAATGACGAACCGAACTCCTCAGGAAAGGAATTTTGGATGTGGGATAGGAAAAATTACCTGTAGGGGAGACCGGGGCAAGATGAGATAGTTAAGAGAAAAAACGACATAAAATAAAAATCAGACTGTTTATTAAACTTCCCTTACAACAAACCCAACACTTATAGTTTTAACTAACATAATTATAAAATTTTAAGGAGCTAAATCACATATTTTTTTGGCAAGTAGTAATTAAATGGCACATGTCAAATATTCCGTCTTGCCCCATGATCGGGGCAAAATGGGAAACGATATGGGGCATAATGAGTATTATGTCAATCTGGTTGGCAGCGTTCACATATTATTATATGCGGAACTTCATTCTCCTTGTCCACACCTGCGCAGGAGTTATGAGCCTAGCCCTTGCATATGCTATAAATATGTACCACAATAAATGCAAGGGCAATCATTTTCATCAGCAATCAATCTCATTGTTCATGAGTTCTGCAACTGCAGGATCATCAGAAATACCTTTTGTTCTGAAATGAATGCTTCAGCTTGGATCACTTCTGACAATGCTGACGTGGATAGCGTGGGCTACAATATCGATTCTATATTTTGATTTTCAGGTGGTAGAGAATCGATCCCAGGGGTGTAGGTTCCCGAAAAATATCATTGTTAGCTATAACAGTGGACTATGTTTCTTGGGTTGCCTCTGAAGAAGTTGCGGTCGAAGTTATTGTGACCTGAAATGTGGATGCTAGATTTAAATAGTCAGAAGTCAAAGTCTCGGTGTTTGTTGTTTCAGCAGCTATGAAGTCTGCATCTGTGAATACATTTCGTCAAGTGGCCATATACCACATTGCCCAAATCCTGTTTTATAGGCGTCCTGATTTTTTGTTTGCCGCAATCATTCCCTGTACCAGAATCAGCATGTTCATTACATCGTGCCTTTCTCACACGAGGTTCCTTTTAAAATGAAAACGAAAAAAGAACTTCGAACGAAACATTTTACCAACACATATGGGGCAAAACGGGATACTATCCCGTTATGCCCCCACCTTTTTGCCCCAACAGACATATTTTGCAAATATAACAACAAATTTTAAACTACAATATAATTCCGAGAAAAAGTCATATCAATTTGTTAGTTTTCCACTACTACAATAAGTGTGCGGCATAATGTTACAATAGCATTGATACTTACCTTAGTGCACATCGATCCAGAACAGAAAACTTCGTAAAAATTCCCAAACAAACAGTTTTTGTTTGCTGTGAAGCCAAAACACGAAGTAACACGCGCACGCTGCTCGGAGTCGTGTGACGCGACTGAATATCGACCGAATGGCGTTGAGTTAGGATCTATAGTGTTCACCATTCACGCACACAAGCATACTTCCCGTCCTGCCCCGAGCTTCGTTTTGCCCCGGTGTCCCCTACCCTCCACATTGTTGGTAATTAGCACTACTCCGCTTAACAATGTGACTAATTTGTCTACACGTGTTTCGCCGCCTACACACGAGGCATCTTCAGGACTACTTGGCAGCGAATATACATCGTATCAAATGGAGCAAACAATGTCGTGTACAAACTCAGGTCGAATTAAAAATAAATAAATAAAGTTTATAGCAGTTTTTCAGCAGCTGGCGGTTAAGTGTCTTGCATGGTATGCGAGATGACGCAGGTTGAAATCCTGCTCGAAACCGATCTATTTTGCATATTTAATTGAGTTAGCCATTCCATATTCCATATAAATAATTTTGAAAAGCAATTAGGTCTACTAATTTCTTTTTAAAATGATTACCATTACTTAGGTATTTATTAAAATACCTTCATTACAATTACATTGAAAACGTTGCGTCTCACAGCATGAAAAAATTATTACCTGAAATATATTAAACTCTCAAGCAATCAGTTTCATGGCCACAAGCCCAGGTCGTCCAGCGATATAGCCTTAGAGCGGACAAGAGCCACAATTGCCGTGAACTTTGACCTTATGGCACCACCAGTAATTTCTGCCATATTGCCACGAATTTCGTAATGCATTACGTAACGGTATTGATTTGACACCATTACTAAGGCCTATCGCCACGTAAGGCTTTAAGTATAGCTTGTTATAGTTATGGGTGGAAATCTTTGGGAGTCCTTCCGAGAGCTTACACGAGGCTCCCAAACGTAGGCTGTTGCGTAGGATACGTGTGGTTTTTAGTCAGTAGGAGTCCAGCATAGCATTCCTGTAGGAATTTCCTCACGTTAAAAAAAATGGTTAGTCATCCCAAGTTGGGGTGGGTATTGCGAGTACGGCACCTCTGGAGTTGCAAACATCAATAGCCAAGGTTCGATCAGAGACAGATTCCTCCTTAGTAGTACAAAAATTGCATAAATTTATAACTGAATTATGAGTCCTGACGATTACATGGAAATTGATGAAAATGTCCGTGAATATTTATTATTTATTTATTTATTTGATAGAATTCAATTTTGGCTGTTATGATTCCTACAAAAATTGGAACAGCCCGTACGTAAGTAGATGCAGCAACAGGAGTTGGGAGTCATGCTGCACCTACATAAGGGTTACTGCAAGACCTTCCAACGGAAGGTCATTCGTACAAAAGGCATCCCTAAGTAGCCTTTTTTTTATTTGAGGCAAAAATCATCATGGATGCTATGCCAGACTCCTACCGACTAAAAAACCTCACGTAACGCCCAACAGCCTATGATTGGGAGCCCCGGGTAAGCTCTCAGAAGTAACTCCTAAGACTCCCAACAGACCTATGACCACCACTTCGGCTTCGCCCAGGGGGCGGGCAGTTCGGGTGCTATCCCGCGTCTTTGGGGGGTTTCGGGTATGATCCCGCTTCTAAGGGGGGGGGGCGTGAGTGAATCCCTCACGTAACGCTGCCGTCATGTCAAATATATCCTAGGACTCAAGCTCTGGAACCAGGACAGACTTGACGCTAAGATGAAACAGAGTATTTGTGTTACCACTATGCCTTATAAGAGACTAGCTGACCCGCGCAACTTCGTTTGTGTCACATGAGAGTGAGAAAGAGAGAGGTATGGTATTAATATTTCGAGTATTGTAATGTTCCCCGTTTCATTTACCCCCGTCGCGTCGCGTCGCTTGTATTCATTAGAGCTGAACCGCATGTCTTCGTTTGCGTCACATGAGAGTGAGAAGGAAAGAGGTGTTAAAGTGATATAATGTTTCCCGTCGCTTTTACTTCTAGCCATCCGTTTTTCGGTATGGAACTCATCGTGTGCGAGTCCGACTCGCACTTGGCCGGTTTTTATCGTTCAGTTGACTGGCTGCCACTGCAGACCATTTTTACTCGCGTCGCTCATACTTTAAAACTTAATAAGAGGGTTATTGTAAGTGAACCTTAAAAGATAGGCATATGCTGTTAAGGACTTTTTTTTAGAACTTTTTAAGAGAAATAATTTTGTGTTACACAATTTTTACCTAACTGTAACTATTTACGCAGCGTACGAACTCTCAGACGGTAAAAAATATTCCCCGTTTTCAAAACATTCTTGATTGCTGCTCCGCTCCTATTCGTCTTAGCGTGATGTTATATAGTCTATAGCCATCCTCGATAAATGGACTATCAAACTGTAGAAGAAATTTTGAAATCCAACCAGTAGTTCCTGAGATCCTAGCGTTCAAACAAACAAACAAACTCTTCAGCTTTATAATATTAGTATGGAAGTATGGATATGGATATGGATTTTTCTTGCGCCATTTTCGTTCCTTGATGACATGAGAAAAATACTGTAAATAGGCAGGTACTAGATAATTTAGTGGTGTTTGTAAAATACTTTACATCAAAAGCTGTCTCTCAGAGTGGAAGATGTGGAGTAATTTGATTTACCTCTTGAATGAACACCTTCAGAACCTTAACATATACCTACTTTAGAACTAGGTTAAAACATGAATTTTAGCTTAATGTTCATTTATCGGTATGGATATTCATTAATTTTTAGCCTCTCTTTATAAAATAGAGTGCAGAGGGGCTATGGCGAGACTTTGTCTGTAGTCTGACTCTGTCGCATTAAACTACGTCACTAGGTCACGTGGATCATCTGTTCAAAGTTTGAAATAAAACAAAAATGATAACGTCAATCGGATTGAACTTTCACTTTCACAATAAACGTGTTAGAGAGGGGCAGTCTGGTGAGAACGATCTCACGGCTTTCTTGTGTTAGTATAATCTAATTATGTTATTTTACATTGCACAATTAATGAATCAAATTATTTCACCATAGACAGTTCCAGTGCGCTATAAGTAGGCCTTCACAAATATCAATTTTCACTTAACTGCACTAAGCTATGCTAGCACACGGGTTGGTAGAAGGCTTCGTTTCGAGTTTTCCTTTTTTTTTTCACTATTTCCTTCCTTCCTTCTTCATAAGTCAGTAGGTGCACTTGCAGATGCTAGCCTGGACTACAAAACTCTTGGTAGGTAAGTAAGGCCCAAGGATTAACTCTCAAAATGCCTGACATATTACATTTCATAATTCCGACGCAATAGGAACAGCGCGAGCGGTCGGTAATATTGCAGAGATATATCTATCACAAAACAGACTGGATGCGCCAGTACCGACGCATACATATTTTTTAGTTTATGTATTTAATGGTATTTATTATAATTATTATATGTCAACACTCACGCACTAAACGCATCTTACTTTTGTGTATTGTCTATGGCAACACTATCCCGCCCGCTTCCTACATTCACATTCCGCCATAGCTATTGGAAGATACGCACGCACCCGTCTCTTAACGCTCCGCTCCGCTATCGGCCGCTGTGATTACCCATCATATCGCGCTACATCGCTTATCATCAGCCACAGTCTCGAGAGTTACGGTTATAACTCCTGTGTGCATATTTCGCGGTCGTGAATCAAGACCCCGAACGCAAAGCTGGGAGCAGCGCCTACCTACCAACAAGAGTTCAAGGTAAGTGCACTTCCAAGTGTGGTCCTCCGTCCGGATATTCCATCTAACGCATTCTTTCTACTAATAATATTAATTACCTCTTTTCCTATTAAATTCACGCATACGCATATATATATTTAGTATATTACTCATAAATACTCAACGCAAATATTATATTTAACGCCACCCGCACGCATTAGAAAAGTTAATTATCTTTTCACACCGCATATTTTATATTACTCATAAGTACTCATATTCTATAACGCATTTACGCTATTTATCATAATCATATTTACCTATATATAATCAACCCGCTGGCAGGTAGCGCCTCCCGAAATTATCGCTACCCAGGACTTGGACCATCCTGGCCATGTTAGTCCGGTTGTCCGATTCTAGGCAATCATTTTGATATTTTTTGGTAATTAGGAGTTTTGGCATAAAGTAAAACGGACAATCCAAAATTAACAATTTTCTCAACCGTCATAAATTTAACGTAGTTTTCCCCAATTTCATTACAATTTCATATTATCTTTCGAATTGTAATCGTAGATAAAACTCATATTTATACGTTAATTTTATACCCACATATATTTATTTTATTGTGACGGTACTGGGCAACGCAGCCGATACATAACGGTATTCAAACGATTAACAGCTGATTGTTACGCAGACTCCATATTGGGTTTGTTCTCTGAATACTTTACCGCAAACAGCTGATTTAAGCTAACAGCTGATCGTTGTTCGAATTTTATACTTTTTCGCTGAATATTTCTATTACCTACCCACTTATATACATACTCGTATCTCGTATCAATTATATTATCATGGCTTCTAAAGACAAATCCCATAGTAAAAGTTCAGACGAAAGTCAGGTCATGATAAATTTTTTAGAATACAAAAAACAAAGTTTGTTTCACATAGTTCAAGAAGTGTACAACTTAAGTCTCAAGGTTACCGATGAAACAGTACGCATGATGTTTCTCGCTCGGGTTCAATCTATCGATAAAACCCGATCGGATTACATCGAAACTATCGATAAATTGTTAATTGAACAATTAAAAGATAATCCGCAGGTACAGCCGAGTTATAGTGTTTTTAATACATTTGATGAATTATACTGTTTCATAAAGCAAACGGAAACTACTCTGAGACAAGAACTCGACGATAAAAAGAAAAGTGATAATTTTAATATCAAATTACCCCCACTTAAACTCACAGGTTTCGATGGTACTTATGGTAAGTGGCCTATATTTTATGAAAATTTCTGTAGTGTGATACATACGAATACTCGTCTCACCAACGCCGAAAAGGTTCAATATTTGATAGGTTGCCTTTCGGGTAAGGCACTTACTGTTTGTTCAGGCATAGCTGCTACCGCACAAAATTACGATGTTATTTGGCAAGCCCTTCTGGCTAAATACCACGATACCAGGGTTCAGGCGTCGTGCTATTTAGAACAAATGTTACACCAGAAGCCAGGGCAATCGGCTGATCAGATCTTGGAGAACTTTTGTTCAGCTGAAGCAGCTCTGCAGCGTCTACCTATCACAAATTTATCAGATTTCATAATAACTCATTTAGCATTAAGCAAGTTTGATAAACCTATGCTTGAATTGTTTGAACAATCTCATAGACATTTGAGTGTACCTACATATAGTGACGTCAAAACATTTTTGACAGAACAAAGCAAACTCCAAACGCTCCGCTCACCATCACATTCCCAAAAAGGTGATTATCGCGCTCAGCGGAGTTCAACCGCCTCTCATTTAAATAAACCTAAGTCATTTTTTACGCAAACCCGCCCTACTAATTTGAAATCAGTCGATACTTCTAACATAAAAAATTGTATCGTATGTAACAATAATTCCGCTCACCCTTTGTTCAAATGTCAACATTTTATTCAAGAGACTGTTGAAACGCGAAATGAAATAGTTCGTAAACATTCCTTTTGTGTTAATTGTTTAGGTTTTCATCACGTGAGTGCTTGCAGATCTGTTAATAGGTGTTCGATTTGCAATCGGTCTCATCATAGTTTACTGTGTTATAAAAATAATTTGAACGCATCAAATTCAACAAGAAATCATGCTACCGGCAACGCATCGAGGCAGGCAAACGCGTCTACTGCGCCGTCCGAGCATTCCATGTCGACTCATGCGTCATCGGCAGATGATCCGTCCCGCTCGCACTCGCGGGAGGCGCGGTCACATAGTGGCAATATCGCGTCGTTATCGGCTGTGATCCCTCCGCCGCGTAATTCAAGCAGCGCGACCACGGTTTTGTTGCCGACTGCTTGTGTATATGCAAATTATAAATCGGATCGTATACGTTTGTTTTTGGACTCAGGGTCTATGAGTAACTTTATTACGAAGTCTTGTTGTGAGCGTTTGCACTTAACCATACTTAACGCTCCTTCTGTCATTAAAGGCATAGGTCAACTTGAAAGCCAATCTTATGGAATTACGCATTTCAAAATATATTCGCGATTTGATGCCCGCTGTTCTTATTCGGTTAGTGCACGGGTTATAGACACTATTACAGATTTTTTGCCTAACGTGGAAATTGATACAGCGGAATTAACCCATTTACAAAATTTACCTATGGCTGACGAACGATACTATACTCCGGGTGGTATAGATTGTTTGTTAGGTAATGAACTCTTCCCCATGATTTTAGGGTCGCAAAAAATTACATCCCCAACCTCATCAGTAATCGCGATAGAAACCACGCTCGGATACGTCGCAATGGGAAAGGCGCATGCTTTACCTTATTCGCTAGTGGCAAACAAGCATCCCCGCGATCGCATGTCTCATTCCTCCGTGTCCGACAAGGCCTTCTTATGTCACACTCAAGATGTGTCTCTCGAACAATTAACGCAACGCTTTTGGGAGATAGAACAGGTGCCAGATAAGAAGCACATTAGCACGGACGACGCGGCATGTGAAAAGCTGTTCTCGTCTACGTACTCACGCGACGATACCGGTAGATATACGGTTAGTCTTCCCTTTAAATACCCTCCCAGTGAGCTAGGGCATTCGTACACAATCGCCAAACGCAGGTTTTTAAATTTAGAAAAAAAAGTTAGACGCTTCTAACTTACGCAACGATTATAATGCCATTATTCAAACATATATTGATCAAGGTTATCTCACTAAAGTGTCAAATAGCTTTCTAGACTCTCAAGTTTATTATATGCCGCATCGGGCCGTTTATCGCCCTGACAAAGAAACCTCTAAAACGCGTGTGGTCTTAGACGCTGGGTGTAAAACCACGTCAGGTAAATCGCTTAACGATTTGCTTTATACGGGACCAATATTACAGAACAATATCTTTCATTTGCTTCTCAATTTGCGTATGTACCCGGTTGCTGTAACCGCGGACATAGAAAAAATGTATTTTCAAGTGAAACTTACTCAAGATCATCATGCATATCAAAGAATATTATTTAGGTTCGATTCCAATTCTCCTATTGAAAGCTATCATTTCAACCGCGTTTGTTTTGGCGTCTCCAGCTCACCCTTCCTGGCAATGCGAGTCGTAAACCAGCTCGCGTCAGACTGTCGCGCTTTATATCCTCTGGCGGCGTACGAAGCTGACAATCACATGTATGTTGACGACTACGTTAGTTCCATAGAGAATGTAGATTTAGCTGAAGACACCTATAGGGAAATGGTCGCTATGTTTAAATCTGGAGGTTTTAACTTAACTAAGTGGATCTCTAATGACAATACCCTATTGTCACGTATCCCGTCAATTCACAAGAGCTGTCTCGCTGTCAAGTTTGATGAGGATCCTCATGTTGACACTAAGATCGTGGGTATGCAATGGCAACCTAACGATGACACCTTTAACTTTAAAATAGTGATCGACATGCCTTTAACATGCACTAAACGCTCGATCCTTTCCGTAACCGCGCGCTTGTTCGATCCGCTTGGAATCATCAGTCCAGTGGTCGCATACATGAAGTTGCTTATACAAGAATGTTGGAAATTACAACTGGACTGGGACGAGACGGTCCCGGGTTGCATTCTGTCTAAATGGAAACACTTTCATAGGGAGTTGTCGCGTTTATCTGAAATAAAAATACCGAGACATATAGGTTTAACATCCGCTCGTCGAATTACTCTAATAGGCTTCTCGGATGCCAGCCAGCAATGTTATGGTGCTGTTATCTATGTACGAATAGAAACGGCTGAGAACGGAAACGCTCTTAATGTGAATCTACTGACCGCTAAATCCAAAGTGTCAGATTCTAATAAAACGCTAGCGCGTTTAGAACTCTGCGCGGCGGTCTTACTCGCAAAATTAATTAATTCTGTGCGCACTGTTTTTAATAAGCGGTGTCAAATAAACAATATATTCGCATTCTCTGATTCTACGGTAACCCTTACCTGGATTCACTCTCCCGCTCATAAGTTTCAAACTTTTGTAGCTAATCGCATCGCTCAGGTAAATGAATATCTGCCTGCTTCCCATTGGTATCACGTTCGTGGGGTTGAAAATCCCGCCGATATAGTCTCGCGCCCTGTGACACCTAAAGGGTTAATAAATAACTATCTTTGGTTTCACGGGCCGAAATGGCTGTCCGCACCTATAAATGCATGGCCTGTGAAGGAATATAAAATCAATCATAACGAGAAGACAGAATTACCGGAAATTAAAATAGCTTCTCTCCATGCACATACCATACCTGTCTCCGATCACGTTCACATGATAGACGAACTTGCCGAGCGTTGCTCGAGTTGGGTAAAATTTATTCGTTCACTGGTTTATGTATTACGTTTCACTAAGATTCTCAAATCCCGCGGTATACTTTCTGTATACGATTTAGAATACGCAGAATATTATGCGGTTCGCTTCGATCAGTCTAAGTATTTTCAGGTAGAATTACAAGCACTTAAGGCTACTAAAATTTGTCCAAATCAGGCTATTTTAAAACTCAACCCTTTTCTTGACGAACAAGGGTTAATTAGAGTAGGTGGTCGACTTACTCATTCTCAACTAAATTACAATACAAAATATCCAATACTGCTATCACCTAAAGGACGTATAGTGTCGCTCTTAGTAGACCACTATCACACCGACAATTTACACACCGGTCCTGGACTAGTGTTAGCATTGACTCGCCAAAAGTATTGGATTCTTTCTGCACGAAATTTGATTCGCCAACGAGTACATAAATGTAATTTATGTTTTAAAGCTAGGCCTCGTTCTACAACTCCACCTATGGGTGATCTTCCATCCATTAGAGTTTCACAAGTAAAGTCGTTTGTGCATACCGCAGTTGATTACGCGGGACCCTTTTACGTAACTCACATAAGGCGTCGTGGAGTAAAAAGTCATAAAGCGTATATTTGCTTGTTCGTCTGTCTCACAACAAAGGCGCTCCATTTAGAGTTAGTAAGTGATCTTAGTACAGATTTATTTCTCGCTGCCTTTAAACGCTTTATCTCACGCAGGGGTCCTGTTTCAGTGTTGTACAGCGATGGAGGCACTAATTTCATAGGTGCGAAACGAAAATTGAACGAAATTTACACGCTTATACAGTCCACTAATTATAAAAATGATCTGAATAAATATCTAACTCAACATAAGATTCAGTTTCAGCACAGCCCACCTTTCGGGCCCAATTTTAATTCGTTGCCTGAAATTAATGTCAAATGTGTTAAGTCTCATTTATTTAAAGCTATCGGGAGTCAAATACTCACCTATGAAGAATTCAGTACAATATTGGTGCAAATTGAAGGCATTTTGAATAGCCGTCCGATTTGCATACTTTCTTCGGATCCATCGGATCCAACCCCCCTAACGCCTAATCATTTTCTTAATGTTACTCCGCTTAAATATTTACCCGCTGAACACATTGAACCCCTATTACCAGATAACAGACTCACCCGCTATCAATTATTAAATAGAATTGTTCAAAGTTACTGGACACGTTGGAGCAAAGAATATCTTACCTCTCTCCAACTTAGACATAAGTGGAATATGCCGTCCAAACCTGTGACGATAGGAACAGTAGTTGTTGTTAAGGATGACAATACGCATCCTTTATCGTGGCCACTCGCGGTTGTATCAGAGGTGTTTCCCGGGAAGGATGGTGTAATTAGAGTCGTCAGAATTAAGACTTCTTCTGGTGAATACATTCGTCCTGTAACTCGGCTTTGCCCGTTACCCACGCAATAACTCCTACGCTTTTGAATTATTTTTAGTTCATAAGTTTTCATTCCTTTTATATTTTTAAATTTTGTTTACTCAATGTAGAGGAAGAATCCTCTAAGCCCCCCGAAGTTGGATGCGCCAGTACCGACGCATACATATTTTTTAGTTTATGTATTTAATGGTATTTATTATAATTATTATATGTCAACACTCACGCACTAAACGCATCTTACTTTTGTGTATTGTCTATGGCAACACTATCCCGCCCGCTTCCTACATTCACATTCCGCCATAGCTATTGGAAGATACGCACGCACCCGTCTCTTAACGCTCCGCTCCGCTATCGGCCGCTGTGATTACCCATCATATCGCGCTACATCGCTTATCATCAGCCACAGTCTCGAGAGTTACGGTTATAACTCCTGTGTGCATATTTCGCGGTCGTGAATCAAGACCCCGAACGCAAAGCTGGGAGCAGCGCCTACCTACCAACAAGAGTTCAAGGTAAGTGCATTTCCACAGACCAACTGGCAAATACAAAACAACTGTGACAAAAGTTTGCTGAGTCGCTTCGCATATAATTATACTTATTTAAAACTTCATTATAACTTGGACTAAGAAACCTTGCTTCTTTAATACTTTTAATACTTTAATGCAACTGACTGACGAGAATATTCTCTTTTTCTATTTAACCTTTTGTATTTAGATTTGTTAGATTTGGGCATTTTTATATTAGGGTGGCGCCACCTATGCCGGTGTCAACATAGACTCAGTGATAATTTGTAATTTAAAAATACTTAAATAGTGAAGAAAACTGTAAAACCGTGTTAAGTCAGTGAAGTTAACTGTGATACATCTGAGTTATTGTTAGCAACCTTGTAATATACCCTTGGAAGGTGAATTATTCAAGAAACATTACACAAGGAGTTCACGCAAAAATTGTTGTTAAAGTGAATAGTGAAAGTGGAAGACCAATAATACAGGTCAGTTATCACTGGGACAATTACCTATTACCTATATTAAGTGATACAAAAAGTTTTGAAACATATTCTGTAAAAGTATATAACCTATTTACCTAAAATAAAAATCACCAGCCACCCACCTGGAAGAAGAAAAATATAAACAATACTTTGAAGTGAATTTTATTCAGCGCCATCTATTGGCGAGTAGCACTTTCGAAAATAATATAATTGGTTTTACTATCTGTCGCAAGAGGCCGTTACTTGGACAATAACAATGGAAAATATTATAAAAGCTCTGAAAAATATCCAAAAAGAATTAGCAGAGCAGAAACAGGATATAAAAAATATGGAACACAGTATTAAAGAAACTATTATTAAAACAATGGATGAAACATTTTTGGTAATTGAAAATAAAACTATTTATTTAGAGAAAAAAATAGAAAACCAACAAAAAACCATAGAATTTTTGGATAAGCAAATAAGAAAAAAGAATTTGGTTTTCTTTGGGGTCGAGGAAACCGAAAAAAATTACGAGGATTTGCTAGAATTGGTTCTTAACGTCATTAACAGTAAAATGGGCATACCATGTCCAAAAATGGAATTTGAAACTGTAATTCGAATCGGAAAAAACAGTGGAAAGGTGAGACCAGTTGTAGTTACGACAACCACTACATTACGGAAAATAGAGCTTTTACGTAATAAACACACTCTGAATAACACTGGTATCTATATAAAAGAGGACTACTCCCCCACCGTGCTACAGAAAAGAAAAAGTCTCCAAGAAGAATTGAAACGGGAGCGAGAGGCTGGGAGTAAAGTAGCATTACGTTACGATAAGATAGTCAGGCTTGACGGACCTCAAAAACGATTTAACCAAGAAACATTTTCTAATAATAAAAGATTACCATCAGTGTCACCAGAGAGCATAAGACGTTCAGAGACTCACGAAAATGCTGGAAATACGAAACAATTAGCAAAGAAGAACAAGTATCAAAACATAACGAGTTACATGCGTCCATCATTAATGAATTCCTCACGATCATCAGGAAATGACGAACTCCTAGAAACCAAAAAAAACTGAGTGGTGCCCCTCCACCTCTTCCAAGCCGGCCGGTCACCGTGGAAGAGTTAGACCAAAACCCCCTAAATCTTAACAAAATTAATGTCAAATTAAAGAAAGAGAGACAGACGAGAAATTTATATATAGCTAGTATCAATGTAAATACCTTACTTTCAGACACGAGGCTTGTGGAGCTCTGCCATGCTATAAAGTCACTTAAGTGGGATATCATGGGTTTATGTGAAGTAAGACGCAAATATGAGACTATCGATGAGTACCCAGACTTCATCCTTTGCCATACTGCAGGATCAGAAGGTAGAAATGGAGTGGGATTCTTGGTTAGAAAACAATGGAGAAATAATATCATGAGCTTTAAGTCAGTGACAGACAGAGTGGCGATTTTAGATATTAAATTTTCCGAAAAGTCGACCTGGTCTTTTGTGCAAATTTACGCCCCTACAGAAGTATATTCGGAGGAAGATATGGCGTTGTTTTACCAGTCAGTAGATGCCGCTCTTGACTCTATACACTCGAAAAACATTATGATTCTCGGAGACTTTAATGCAAGAGTAGGGCAAATGAGGGTGGGTGAAAGTCATGTTTTTGGAAATTTTTCGTCGGGAATTAGAAGTAAGCATGGTCAGACACTAATAGATTTTGCACTCGAAAAAAAATTTAAAATAATAAATAGCATGTTCAAGATGAAAACCAGTAAAAAGTGGACCTGGCGACACCCGAACGGCCGAAACTATAATGAAATTCATTACATGCTAACTAATCGACCTACCCTTGTCCACCAATTTAACATCATAAATAATTTAAATTTCAGTACCGACCACAAAATGATACGATGCAGGATATCGGTACAAACTGAGGGCCTAAAAAGGCAACATTGTATGTTTCATTTTATGAAACGTAAAATGTTTGGTATGCTTTGTATGTTCTGTATTTCAAATTATATGAATTGTATGTTTCATATTATGAAACATACAATGTTGCCTTTTTAGGTCCGCTGATAGAAATCGAAGACTCATAAAATCAAATATCAAATACACAAGAAATTTACCTTTAGTTACAGGAGAAACTGCCAGGTATTGGGAGAGTATATTTATGAATTCTATAAAATCAGGATCCGAAATTCAACTACAGTATAATAAATTAGAAGAAGAACTTAAAAACTTACTAACGCAACTACCGAAACCTGTGAAGAAATCCAGAGAGTATGTGAATGAAGAAACAAAACAGCTTCTGATTGAACGTAAATTATTATATAGAGCAGAAAAAACAACAGAAACTAAATCAAAAATTACAACTCTAAGTAAAGAAATCAACAGAAATATCAAGTTCGAAAAGAAAAAAATAAGGCAGGAATTTTTAGAAAAATACATTAATGAGACAGGTGCGATACAAAAAGCTTATAAACATCTTAGAGAAAAGTCAGAATGGGTTTCTAATATTAAGAATAAATACGGTAGTGTGTTATACAAACGTCCGGATATATTGGAGTCGGCAACAAGCTTTTACAGGGAGCTCTACAGTTCGGACAGAAGTGGGTCAGAATTAAGCTACAATATAAATTTCCCAACACACTCTACCATCGAACTAGAGTCACAGGGAATTCTAACTTCGGAAATTGAAAATGCTATTAAAACTCAGAAAAATCATAAGACTCCGGGAAATGATAGTATTGCAAATGAAGTATTAAAGTCTCTTTGTGAACCACTACTAAAACCTCTACAATTATTTTTTAACAACATTTTAAACTATGAAAAAACTCCTGATCAGTGGTCGAAATCTACCATTACCTTATTATACAAGAAAGGAGATCATTCGGATCTGGGAAACTACAGACCTATCAGCCTCATGACCAATATGTATAAGATATTTTCAAAAATTATTCTACAGAGGATCACCAAAGCTCTGGAGGAACATCAACCACGTGAGCAAGCTGGTTTTAGAAAGGGGTTCTCAACAATGGATCATATCCAAACAGTCACGCAAGTAATAGAGAAGGCAAATGAATATAGAGTCACTCTATATTTGTGCTTTATTGATTATAAAAAAGCCTTCGATTTATTGAAACATGAAGCAATTTGGGCAGCGCTTACGCATCAGGCCGTTGATGTAAGATATATTCATGTCATACAAAATATTTATTCGAAGTGTTATGCTAGAGTGAGGCTTGAGCGTGAGGGTACGGAATTCCCAGTACATAGAGGCGGCAGACAAGGTGACCCAATATCTCCGAAAATATTTTTGGCAGTACTAGAATCCGTCTTTAGGGCACTCGAATGGGAGACCAAAGGAATAAGCATTGACGGAGAGACACTGAGTCACCTTCGCTTTGCAGATGACATCGTCGTGTTTGCCGATAGCGCTCAAAATCTAGAGACTACGGTAAATGAGCTGACAAGAGAAAGCAAGAAGGTAGGGCTGTCACTCAACCCATCTAAAACGAAGATCTCACTCATGAGACGGTAAGTGTAGACGGCGAAACAATAGAGTACGTACAGGACTATATCTATCTGGGCCAACTGGTATCCTTCGAAGACCAAACAGAAAAAGACATACAGCGAAGAATTGCTTTGGCTTGGAGAAAATACTGGGCATTTAAAGAAATAATGAAAAACAGAGAAATCAGTTTAAATGTAAAGAAAAAGTGTTCGACATAGCCATACTTCCATGTCTATCATACGGATGCCAGACTTGGGCCTTAAGAAAAGAAGACGAAGAAAAATTAGCTATATGTCAAAGAAAAATGGAAAGAAGCATGCTTGGTTTAAAAATAAGTGACCGAATCAGTAATGAGACTATTAGGAAAAGAACAAAAGTTATTGATATAAAGAAGCGAATAAGACAGTTAAAGTGGAGGTGGGCGGGGCACATCTGTAGATTGGAAGGTAATAGATGGACAAAAAAGATAACTGAATGGATCCCGCTGAATGGGAAACGAAAGAGAGGCAGACCTAAAAGACGATGGAGAGATGTATTTGCACAGAGATGTTGTCGAGATTGGATGAGAATGGCAAGGGTAAGGGAGTTGTGGAGAGATTTAGGGGAGGCCTACGCCGTGGAGGCGACTATTGCAGATGAAATCTGAAACTTGTCATTTTTTTAACAGAATTTTAATTTTGCAATAGAAATGGCTTTTTTATTTTTTTTATTTTTTTTATTTTTTTTTATTTTTTATTTTATTTTATTTTATTTATTTAGATTTGTAAAAATCTTCTGTCAGTGTGGTTTCTAGTCTAGCTAGAACTAAGATTTTTATTCCGAGATGATAAATAAATTAATATGACATAAATTCTAAATCTCTCTCCAAAAAGTCAAAGAAATTCATTGTGTTTGTACGACATGGAACAAGCATGTATGTATGAGTTAAGGCATGTATGAAAAACGCATTTATTTCGCATAATCGTAATAAATAAGCTCTTACGAAACGTCACAAATACAAATCAAAGAACCGTCCTCAGGCCCCCGGTCATGGAGGCCGATAGTCTTGGGCAAAGACACGTTGGCGGCGCCCCCACCGCCGACTGCGGAACTCGAGTGGGAAAATTCTCTCCCGCTCTCTCCCCGCCGCCTCTTTCACGAGCATTACTTGCTCGCAGAAAGCGCCAGCGGAATCCCACTTACTCCCGCTGGAGATCATGGCTCGCACCATGGTCTCGAGCGAGAGAGTGTCCACGTCCAAGCCTGCCACTAGGACCTGGCGCTATTGCGCCCACGCTGTATAGTAGCCATTGCAGTATAATTTATAAACATAAGCTTTTGAGCTCTAAGTCATAGTAAGGCACAGAAAAAGCCGTGGGCCACAGCTAGTACCGTAATAAATAACACATACTCGTCCAAGTGAAAAAAGCGCTCTACACACGCAAAAACTATTTATCAAATTCAGACAGCGTGATGTAATATCGAAAAGCAATTAATGTCTCGAATGTCGATTTTGTACCATTAGCGGTTGTTAGAGCGGATACCGAAAATGGCGAAAATGAAATATGGCCGTTTTAAAAATGCTTTTTTTTAATAATAAATTTTCTTAATCGCTCTTCAGCAGCGCACGTTAAAGGTTTTTTTTGGCGCCCTTAATTAAAATTAATTTCTTTGCACTGAAGTTATTTGAGGGTTAGGTATGTAAGTATTTTTTAGTTAATTTCGCGTTTATTTTTTGACAATATTGAAAAGCTGTGTGCTTTCAGGAAGAAGAGAGAAATGAGAAGAGGTGACGTTTAGAATTTGAAAGTAATAATTTATTTAAATATAAGGAAAGAACTCGGGGTCGTGGTAATTTCGGGCAGCAATTACGGTTTCCGAAGGCCTTCGCAGGGTTCGACTTATCTTGGTGGTTCTGAAGTCTGAGGCAGTCCGTGACGTAGCCGTGCCGTCCACAACTTTGGCTGGCACGGTGTTCTCAACCCGCAGGGTGGATTACTTCTCTCGTAGAACCCGAAGGGTGTACTTTCACAACCCGTAAGGTGGATCTCTTGAACCCGTAGGGTGGACGAACACTTGTCGCCCGTAGGGTGGACGAACACTTGTCGCCCGTAGGGTGGACCCTGGAATGTTCCAGAAGACGGGTTAGCTGGAACCCTTTTTTCCCGCCCATTGCTAAGACAGCCGACCCCGGTTAAACCATTTAGGAGTCGGTTGCCTTACAATGTTTGTCTATATATTAAGTTTACAGAGACCTTTTTTTCACACCCCTGTAATCTACCCTCCCATAACAGGGTTGACCAACAGCCGTTAATTTTCACTGTTTAAAAAATCTAGATTTATAATAATTAATTTAACTCACCCAATGATGGGGTCTTCTGTCTAGAGCTATTTGCTCCTTATACTTGACAAATATTTACGATGATATTTACGATGATATAAACGATGATTTTCAAACTTTTGTATTTCTCACAATTTCCAATGACACTTATACGTCCGTGAGCTATTTTAAATATTAATCTGGCGGTGCTCCTGCCTTTGACGCAACGCTTTATATATTAATGAAATAGCGCCTCTAGTGGCACCACTCGAAACTACTCAATCGTCAAGACCGCCTATATGACTATGGCTTCCGTCGTTGCGACCCTTACTCGGTAGATGGCGCTTTCATTTATTGATCTAAGTTTTCATTTTAAACCCCTAATGTTAAACCCCTATTTGCACCCGTTGTTTCACAACGTTACATACTCCCCCTCCCCGGTGAGCGTTTGACGTACACTAACACGTCAAATGCTGCGTTCGTCCTCGAACGCCCCTAACATAATACCTACTACTCGTCTATGTGTGTGTGTATGTTAGTGTGTAGTGTGAATGAGGTGATGCTGGGTGTAGCGAAGAGTCGGCCTTAACCTTAATGAAGCCAACTCGCAGGATGTATTTGGGTGATTCTGAAGGATCTTATAGGACAGAAAGAGAAAAGACGTATTTGAGGCTTTGGGCTGAAGGTTCAGGTAATACGCACCGCCTGAAAGTGGGGTGTGTATAATAAGGCTTTTTGCTGAAGGCTGGGATTTATACAACCGTCCCAGAGAAGAACATCCTACTAGGGCTCGTGTAACACTTCCGACTCATAGGATGGACTATCCCCCAGGGCAAGCCTCTAGCTTCCGAGTGGTAGGAGTAGCCATATGACGAAATTAAAGATAACGGTGATCTACACCTACGACTGTTAGGGCAAGACAAATGCTGCCAAATAACAGTCCACCATAATTCTGTTCGGGTAAGCCTCATGCTTCCTCGTAACAGTACTAAACCTACACCATAAATCTGTTCGGGTAAGACTCATGCTTCCTCGAAACAGTAATAAACCTACACCATTAATCTGTTAGGGCACGACCATGCTGCCAACTAACAGTAACCGACGAACTCTGTTAGGGATAGACCCATGCTTCCAACTAACAGAAAACTCCCAACTAAACCAAGAAACAGAAAAGTGATAGAAATAATTTACTCGCAGAATCCTCCGTGATGCTAATTAACCCCTATGTCCCCATGACGAACACGGCATGTGTTTGTCACGTTGTTATGTGTACTTATTTGAAAGTCGTGTGTAGTGTGTAGTGTCCCTAACTAATTACTAGGCTGTTTTAGCCCTTTAACAAAATAAAATAAAAAACAAGTGCTTATTCGCAATCTTAGTAGCAATAACAAAGTTAAGTGCTTATTCGCAACTTTAGTAGAAGAATGTTGACTATGACTATTATGTCAACCCTAATAAATAACAAAGATAAACGCTCTCTGGCCATTATGCCAAATCTCCAATAACATATGGTACCCTTGTGTGCCACCATGGCAGTGTAAAATGTATGTGCGTGCTTAAATAAATAATATGTATGTATGTACGTATGAAATCTCCCTTGTGTAAGTTTTGTTTTGCTTGCGCGTCTAATGTTGACGTAATCATGTTGATGCAAACGTGTTATTCATCGTTGCATCTAAGGCCAGTGTCACACTACATTCCATGCCATATGATAACCCGTCAGCTTTGGTCGGGAACAAAACTTAGGACATTTGAGTCACTCTCTCTAATCTACGAAAGTGACTCGCCTGTAACCAGTTTGCCTCCTACTTCCGCCTTTGGGAGTCACACACCATGAAATGCAAGTGTCACTATGTAACCAAACAAGAAAAATTAAAAAAAAAAACTGCTTATTGAGTGTTTGGAATAGTGTGTGAAGATAATTGTGATGAATATGTGATGACTATATACTACTTAATTATTATGTAATTGTAGTTGTGAAACTTCCGTATGATCATATGTATGCGTGTAACATGTCACGAAATGTGGTACCTATATGTGCCACCTAAGTATTAATATTCTATGACGGTGTGCTAACACCCTTATATTTTCCCAAAAAATAATTATCAAAAACACTATTGTGTAACTGTACTGATGTACTAGATACGCTATTCGCAAATGCATCTTAATGCAGTGTGTTACGGCCTTTACCGTTATCTGCATTCGTTTTTGTAACATTGAGGAATGTGAATATTTTTCGACCCACCCGCAGAATAACGAAAAAATAATTTCTTCGTTTTAGGGTTCGGTGAACCGAATTATAAATTGAACCTTTATAAAACTTAGTATTTGCTTTAATAAAAACTTAAGTTTGGAAGTATTACCTTTTAGTGTTCCTTCACTCAAATAAAAATTTGGACCCTACTAGATATTCTTGTCTGTCTGTCTGTCTGTGTTTAAATGTAATCTAATCCGAATCAGTAAGTAGTGAAAGTGAGGTGTATGATGATGGGTTGATGAAGTTAGCTAAATGTTTGACCGTAATCGATTAATATAATTTTTGACGTTAATGTTATTTTTATAAAAATGTTACTATTCCCACGAACGTACTAAGAGTTAATTGTATTTTAACTCGTACCACTAATTTTTTTTTTTAAATCGTTCCTTACTACTACGGAACCCTTAATTATTATGAACTGTGTCAAAGACGATACGCACTTGGACGGTTCTTGAAATAAACTATATAGTAGTAACCAACCTTTTATGTAAATTGTTCCTCACCACTACGGAACCCTTGAATATTTCGAATTGTTTGAAAAACCGATTCGTACTTGGACGGTTCTGGAAATATCTTGTATCAGACTGTTGGTGTCCGGAGTGTATTTTATTCAATTCCACCCACAGTTTGTTTGATAAAAAAAAATTCCGCAACTATCGAGCTAGTTATTCAACCTACTCGTAAACGTTATGAAAGCAACATCTGCCGTTGTTTATTCAGAACCCGAATCAAATTTATAAGTTTACAGTTGTTATGGCAAGAATGTTTTCACTGCGTGATCTACGTTTGGAATGTTTTTTCTTACAGTATTATTTCAGTGTATCAGAATTCTACGTAATTCGAAAAGTGAAACAATTATAAATCTTTTATAATTTACGTGAAGTGAAATTCGTAAAATCTTTCGTTTTACTAAAGTGAAATTTCAATAGGGATTGTTACCCAGAAGTGTGATTATCGGCTGTTGGTCTCGCTGTAAATTCACATATAGGAAATACAACAAAATAATACACAAATTAAGGCGGTTTGACGCCGTAAAAAAAATAAAAATTGTGGTGGTGATATCCTGTGACTACTTTTTACGATGAATATAGGCAATACAACTCACTTACTAAAATTAATGTAAGCGTTTCAAATGAGAAGTTTTACTTCAGACTTTAACAAAGTACTATTTAAAATTGAAAAAAAAAACAAAGAACAAAAGAAAAACTTTTACTTTAAATTTCATTAAAAATTTTCCACCATAAAATACTATTTGAGGGTGTGAAAAATAAATTGGGGACCGTTAAAATTTGGAAAAATTACAATTTACGTTGAGAAAAATTCAAATTTTGCCTTGTTCTTGAGTTTGCCGAAATCTGTCTAAAATTAATAAAAAACACACAAAATAAGCCGGAAAGAACAAGTTGGCAGCAGAGGTCAGGAGAGCCAAATTCCTGGGTAGTTATAATAATTTGGAGGGAAACTACCCCGCTAACGGGCACTCTTAAGGCTATTTTACACAAATTGAATAATCTTATAATTATGACTTCCCGACTCCCGTCGGAAATCGCTTTCTCGCTACCCGAAACCACGATATGGGCGCCACTGAAAAGCTGTGTGCTTTCAGGAAGAAGAGAGAAATGAGAAGAGGTGACGTTTAGAATTTGAAAGTAATAATTTATTTAAATATAAGGAAAGAACTCGGGGTCGTGGTAATTTCGGGCAGCAATTACGGTTTCCGAAGGCCTTCGCAGGGTTCGACTTATCTTGGTGGTTCTGAAGTCTGAGGCAGTCCGTGACGTAGCCGTGCCGTCCACAACTTTGGCTGGCACGGTGTTCTCAACCCGCAGGGTGGATTACTTCTCTCGTAGAACCCGAAGGGTGTACTTTCACAACCCGTAAGGTGGATCTCTTGAACCCGTAGGGTGGACGAACACTTGTCGCCCGTAGGGTGGACGAACACTTGTCGCCCGTAGGGTGGACCCTGGAATGTTCCAGAAGACGGGTTAGCTGGAACCCTTTTTTCCCGCCCATTGCTAAGACAGCCGACCCCGGTTAAACCATTTAGGAGTCGGTTGCCTTACAATGTTTGTCTATATATTAAGTTTACAGAGACCTTTTTTTCACACCCCTGTAATCTACCCTCCCATAACAGGGTTGACCAACAGCCGTTAATTTTCACTGTTTAAAAAATCTAGATTTATAATAATTAATTTAACTCACCCAATGATGGGGTCTTCTGTCTAGAGCTATTTGCTCCTTATACTTGACAAATATTTACGATGATATTTACGATGATATAAACGATGATTTTCAAACTTTTGTATTTCTCACAATTTCCAATGACACTTATACGTCCGTGAGCTATTTTAAATATTAATCTGGCGGTGCTCCTGCCTTTGACGCAACGCTTTATATATTAATGAAATAGCGCCTCTAGTGGCACCACTCGAAACGTCAAGACCGCCTATATGACTATGGCTTCCGTCGTTGCGACCCTTACTCGGTAGATGGCGCTTTCATTTATTGATCTAAGTTTTCATTTTAAACCCCTAATGTTAAACCCCTATTTGCACCCGTTGTTTCACAACGTTACAATATTTATTATATTAACAGTTATATTGTCCAGTATAAACAGATAAATGTTTGGCGATGACAAAAGACATCCCTGTCAATATATAAATACGACAATATTCTGTCTGTCGGTGTGTTACGCTTTCAAGCATGAACTTCTGAACCGATTAAAATGAAATTTTGTACAACCTGTAAAAGATCACTTTTTACAATGAAAAAAGACTTTAAGGGATTAAAAAGGCAATTTCCTTAAAACAAGTTTCAACAAAAATTTCAAAAGCAAGTATCCTGGGGATATATTGCCGATTCTTACTCGGGGCTCCAAACCGTAAGCAATAGGTAGAGAACGTATGGTTGAGTCCTAGGACATCCTTCCGAAGGCTTACCCGGGACTCCCAACCATAGGCTGTTGGGCGTTACGTGAGGTTTTTTAGTCGGTAGGAGTCCGGCATGTTAAAAAAAAAGGGAACGTGTGGTTTTGTTTTTAGTCGGTAAGAGTACACTATTAGCATCCATGACGGATCCACCTCACGTTAAAAAAAGGCAAAAGCAAGTAGCATATTCTTTATGAATGAAATCGCGTACAAAATCAAAAACATCATAAAGCCTCGTCCACTGCCTGTAGTTGCTCACTAAATAACGATCAGTAAACTGGCCGTTATGACATTTAATTGCAGCGGCGAGTATACGCTGTTATGGCTATTTGTATTCTGTTACGTGGTTGCTCCTCTGTTTTAAATAATTAACTGTGTTATTTGCTGTTTTATTGATGCTATCAGCTTTGACTTTTCGTGCATTTTTTTTTTTTTTTACCTGAGGGAAAATCCTCAGAGGATGTTATGCCGGACTCTTACCGACTAAAAAACCTCACGTAACGCCTAACAGCCTGTGGTTGGAAGCCCCGGGTAAGCCCTCGGAAGGATGTCCCGGGACTCCCAACAGACCTACGGCCGCCACTGCGGCCTCGCCCAGGGGGTGGTTCGGGTGCAATCCCGCGTCTATGGGGGGTTTCGGGTGTGACCCCGCTTCTAAGGGGCCGTCATGGTCCTGCTTCTGTAAGGACGGTGAGCGGCTCTCTCACCGTCCTCAGACCCCCGGTCATGGAGGCCGATAGTCCTGACTTTTCGTGCCTATACGGAAAATATTGTTTGTTTGTTGAGTTCAATAAAATGAGCAGGTTCTCTAGCCAATATTCCTGAGGTGATGGGAGGCCTCGAACCGTTAGCGCAACGAAGAACCATAGCATCCTTGGCTGTTTTCTACCGAATGTATCACGGTGAATGTTCTGAAGAGCTCTTCAACCTGATCCCACCATCTCCTTTCCGATCCCGAACAATGCTTGCCGGGTAGAGATGCAACTCATACACAGTGCAAAGAGGAGAGAATTTTCGCCAGAACAGAGCGTTTCAGAAGATCATTCCTCTGTCGAACTATAAAACATGGAGCGACCTGCCCGCACACGTTTTTCCCTCATCTTACAATCCCGGGTTCTTTAAGAGGAGAGCGAAGAGGCGAATAACAGGGCCGCCAACTTGACAGACCACTGTCGAAAGTCTTAAGGACTGTGAGACTGGTCTCCAATCGCTAGATGCGCCACGGCTTGCCATCAGTCTGGTGGCGACGTCAATTTGGCGATAAATATAAAAAAAGCCAACTATGTTTTCATTATCTATGTATGTTAGTAGGTATTACTCCGTTGTTTCAGAGTAGATTTTGCTAATTTTGGATAAGATCATGATATATTAAGTAGTCAGGTAACCTGTAACATATAAAAATTCGTTTCAATAAATTCAGTGTTTCTAAAATACTATAAATAGGTACTACGGCCGAGACATGTCTCACAGTCACAGAGCAACCCAAACGGGATGAAGATATTGAATTTGACGCTTAGTGCGGGCTATGCTTGTCCTAAATACAGACAAATTGAACCGAGGAAAGAATTTAATTTTTTTTCCGAACAACCTGTAACTTGAAACTGTCCCGAAAGTCCGTAATTCTTTCTAGAATGTGCTCGTTAATCACTGAAGTAAAAGTAATTTTAAGATTGTACCTATATTTTGTTATTAAATAACAAAGTTGGCAATGATGGCATAACACGAATAAATACTTCATTTAATAACTTTGTGGTTGGTAAGTACATTAAACATTTTTATGTTTGTTCATAGATTTATCAACAAAGCACAAGTGACAATACATTCTGTATCATTGTGCATCCAAAATGGCCTCCTGTATAAATACCAATATAGGTCTCAAATGCGAGAGTATGTAAGTAATGCAATTCACTTTGAAAAAAAACCTGGCCGCAATCATACCTACATTTTTATTCCTATCTTTCTTTTTGTCGTGCTTGTCGTGCGTGTCTATTTCTTTTGTGTACATAAATAAATAAACAAAAGAATTTTTTTTTAATTTTCATAAACCGTTTATCTTAAACTTGCCGACTCCTTTTATTAGTTCACTTTCAGAAGTGATTTCACACACGTTTTTAAATTATGGGGACATACTGACCGAAATATTCCTTAAAATTTCTTCGATTTGATCAACATACCTACATGCACCGAGGTCGCCCACTCGTCCAAAATAGTTATTACCTGAAAAAAACCTCTTTGCATTCGTAATGGGGTTAACAGCTTAGTCAACACGGTAATGGCACTCAGCCCGTGCCCTTATCCGCCCTACGACCCACATCAGAGGGTCGATGACCTGCAAGGTCGTCGGCTGATCGATTGCGTCACTAAGGAATTAGCGGCATCAACGTAAGGTGAACTAGAAAAGTGGTGTAAGGGGGCCAAATAAAACTAAAACGGTTAGAATAAAGTTATTTTGAGAAATATATTGAAATTCTTTGGTTTATAAAATTAGGATTTTCATACGCAAAAAGAAGGGTTTTATCTATATACCTAGGAACCTATATGCAAAAGCTTTGTACACCTTTTCAAGAAAGACCCCCATAGGCGAGGCTGCAGTGGTAGCCGGACATCCTTCCGAGGGCTTGCCCGGGGCTCCCAACCATAGGCTGTTGGGCGTTACGTGAGGATTTTTAGTCGGTAGGAGTCCGGCATAACATCCATGAGGATTTTCCCTCACGTTAAACAAAAAAAAAGGAAGATTAAAAGTTTCAGCACATAATTCATTTTTTTTTTAAATAATTATGACCCTCTGAAAATTCTTAATTTTTCTGGCCCCTCATTAAGAAAGTTTGACCACCACTGGTCTAGGTCGTATTTTGATTTTGGTTTCACTTCGACTGTCACAGGCAACCTGTCTTTACTTAACCAATACTTGAAATTAAATATTATGGGACATTCTCACACAACGTTATCTAGGCCAAACTAGGCTATTATAATCTAGTGCTATGGGATCTAGACAATTGGTGAACATAAACATTAACATGAATTTATAGAAATTAGTTTTGACTGAAAGTTTATGTAGAAAAATAAACAACTAAAGATATAAATACAATATATTTTGTTCACCGGTAAAGCAATATTGACAAGACAAATAATGGACAGATAAAAGAACGCACTAGCGCCACTATAAGCAAAACAAATACATGTTCCTATTTTAAATTCATGTTTACTTTTTTCAACATCCTCCCTTAAACATGTATCAAACCCATCTTCGCAGAGCAATAGGTCAGTTTAGAAAATGGTGTAGCTTTAGTAAGTGCATCTGCTACCATTGCATCAGTCTGTATAAACTGCACATCAATTGCTCCTTCAGCCACCTTATCACGTATAAAGTGGTGCCTCACATCTATATGCTTAGTCCTAGAATGATAGCCTTCAGACCCTGAAAGTTTAATAGAACTTTGATTATCACTGTAAACGAGCATTGCCTCATATTTTAGTTGAGGCCAAAATGTTTCTTGTAATTGCTTCAACCACAACGCTTCTTGTACACAAGACGATAACGCCATGTATTCTGCTTCGGTCGTAGACAAAGCAACAGTAGGCTGGCGTTTCGAGTTCCAACTGATTGCTCCTCCCTGGAATAAAAATGTGTAACCAGTACAAGAACGCCGGTCGTCTTCAGAGCTTGCCCAGTCTGCATCACAGAAGCCATGAGTCATGTTTTCCTTTGAATTTTGCACATAACTCAATCTAAATTCTTCAGTGCCTTTCAAATAACGCATAACTCTCTTCAACGCTATCCAATGTGACATTTCTGGCTGATTGTTGTATTTACTCAACTTGTTTATGACAAAACTTATATCTGGCCTAGTAACTTGTGAAATGTACAACAAGCATCCAATTATCTCTTGATATGGACACTTTAGGACACTCGTTTCTTCAGATGTCTCTTGACACTTTGTATTGGGATCAATCGGAATCTTGACACTTTTACAATCAGACATGCCATATTTATTTAGAACTTCTTTTATGTATTTTTTCTGATCTAAATATAAGATTCCTTTCTTTCTGTCTCTTTCCACATGTATACCAATATAGTAGTTGATATCTCCGAGATCCTTTATTTTAAATTGTTTCTTAAGCTCTTCCTTAATATAATTCTTTGATGTTATATTATTGGTAAATAGAATTATGTCATCAACATAAATAGCTAAAAAAACCATATTAGTACTGTCCACTATTTTATAGTAGATACAAGGATCTATTTTGTTCTGTGACAATCCCATTCCTTTAAGAGCAAAACTAAGCTTCTTATTCCACTGCCGACTTGCCTGTTTCAATCAATATAATGATTTTTTAAGTCGACATACTTGTTTATCATTGCTGTATAAAGGTGGTTGTACCATATATATCTCCTCCTCTATGTCACCTTGAAGAAAAGCTGATACAGCATCCATTTGACAAATATCTAAATCAAACTTCACTGCTAAGGCAAACAGGTATCTTAAAGAAGCATACCTTATTACTGGTGAAAATACTTCCGTATAGTCTACTCCAGGTTTTTGTGAACAACCTTTACAGACAAGCCGTGCCTTATATTTTACAATTTCTCCATTTTCATTTGTCTTCCGCTTAAAAACCCATTTGCATGGTATGGGACGTTTATTTTCTGGAAGAGTAGTCAGCTCCCAAGTTTTATTTTCCAATAAGGATTGATATTCTTCATCCATTGCTGCTTTCCAGTATTTAGCATCAGTGCCCGACAAGGCTTCTTCTACAGTCAGTGGGTCTGCAATCTGTTGAACACACATGTAATTATTGTGTCTCTGATGGGATCTTAAAGTCATTTTTCTTGTAATATTTTCAGCGATACTATCATCATTTGAACTGGGATAGTAGGTTTCATCATCAGTCATTCTATTCAACACACAACTATCAAACGATGTGTCAGTGGATGGTGACGTAGTGTCATCTTGAGTCTCACTCGGTGTTCTATGATCAACAGATATTACCTCATCATTATCTGCAGTGACAGGGATATTTATAATCTGTTTTGTAGGTAAAGGTTCCAGAACTTTATTAGTCATAACTTTATCAATAAAAACCGGCCAAGTGCGAGTTGGACTCGCCCATGAAGGGTTTCGTAGCAGCAAGTAACATAATGTAAAAGTTCTTATAGTTCGTTGTAACTTTCATTGATGTTTTAACACGTTCGCAGTGGTAGTGATTTTTCTAATCAAAAATTGCGGTTTATGACGTATTAAAAAAAAACTACCAGCTCTATCTCGTTCAAAATAATTTTCGTTGGTAGTTTTTATAGCAATGTATATCATATTTTTTTTTTAGTTTTATCAGTCTCTTAGTTTAGAAGTTAGAGGGGGGGGGACACACATTTTTCCACTTTGGAAGTGTCTCTTGCGCAAACTATTCACTTAAGGAAAAAATGATTTTAGGAACGTCAATAGCATTTTTGAAGACCTATCTATAGATATCCCACACGTATGGGTTAGATGAAAAATAAAATTTTGAGTTTCAGTTCTGAGTATGGGGACCCCCAAAATTTACTGCTTTTTTTCTAGTTTTATACAAGAATCTTAATGCGGTTCACAGAATACATATAGTTACCAAGTTTCATTAGCATAGGCCTTATAGTTTCGGAGAAAAGTGGCTGTGACACACGGACGGACAGACAGACAGACAGACAGACAGACAGACAGACAGACAGACAGACAGACATGACGAATCTATAAGGGTTCCGTTTTTGCCATTTGGCTACGAAACCCTAAAAATGACGTCTCTGCTAATAATAATTTTTTTGTTTTCTGAATCATACAATCTGTATCCCTTCGTATTGTCACAATATCCTACAAAAACCAATTCTCTTGATTTACGATAACATTTTAAACGATTTTGTTTCGGAATATGTACCATGGCCTTAGAACCAAAAATCTTTAAATTTGAAAGGTTAGGTTGCTTACCAGTCCACTTTTCATATGGTGTTACCTCATCCAAAATTCGAGATGGTGATCGGTTGATGACATAGGCTGCAGCATTGACAGCCTCTGCCCACAGACGTTTATGCAGCTTTGCTTCAAATAACATGCATTTCGCACGTTCCACCAACGACCGATTCATCCGCTCCGCTAACCCGTTTTGCTTAGCGATGGGCGGGTCGGGCTAAAAAACTCGAGTTACCCGGGCTCAGCTTCCAACCCGTCGACTCGGGTTCATTTTTGCTTGATTCGGGCTGACTCGGTTGACCACTACACTCGGCACGCTCGCCACCCGCCACGCTGTTCAACTCGCTTTGTCTCGCTCGTTCACGGTCAGCTCGCTCAGCCCTTCTCGTTGACTCGGCTTGTTTCGGTTTGGGTCGGGCTCGCTCGCTAACTAAGCATGCGGCCTCGCACACATTTACACCACACGCAGCATTATGGAATATCGAACTAAGATTGAAGTAATAAAAGCTATTCTACGTTCGATGAATAGAAAACTGGTCAGGTCGTTATGGAACCCTGGCTGTTTTTAAAATTTAGTTTGTTATATCTTAATTAGAGATTATATGCCAACGGTGCAACATTCATTTGATTGATGACGCTATTCCACTTGTTATTCGCTATTTCAACTCGCCCGTTGTTTGCACAAGTTACCTAGTTAGTCTTAGACCATATAACACGGGACTAGCCTTTGCGAACCACCGCATACAAAAATATTCTGCCAGTTTTCATACAAGTGAAGGGGGAAACACAAAGACATATAAAATTTCATTGCATTTAAAAATGTATTAATCGACAAACGCGTAATGGCTGTTGTGTGTTAATTGTTATTGTACAGTCAACTACAATGTAATGTACTAGTTTAATCATATAAAATGATGTACTGATGTACAGGCTTTTCATAAAGCCAAAAGACCAAATGGTCATGTGCAATGGCAGAAAACAATGCTTAAGTAAGGCGCATCCTGTGGTTAGATGATCTAAGTAGTAAGTTTGACGTCGCACTTAAGTCTACTGATAAATCCCGAGACACTAAAACCTCCTTCGCTGTTAGCTCTAGATACGGGACATTGGCGAGTTGATGCTAAGAGCACAGAAGGCCATTGAAAGAATTGAATTGAATTGAAGTAGTAAGTACATGAAATTATGCAAAATAATATTAATTTAATTACTAGACAGTTATTATACGATGATACGATAGGCGGGTCGGGTTAAAAACGTGGAGTTTACTCGACACACTGCGGTGCGGCGGCGCGGGCGGCGGGGTGGCCGGCCAGACTCAACCCGGGTTAACCCGAGTTACAGCCCGGGTTACGTAATATATCAATTCGAGTTGCCCGAGTTGAAAAATCTGTTAGCGGTACGCTATTGAGACCGACTGACCGACACAGGTTAGCTTTATTTCATGATAGGCGTTTAATTTATTACCAACGATAATCTAATATTATCGTGGGTTACAGAAGGGTACTATACCTTTTCATTCCACTCCAAAACAGGTTTTTATCCTCCAAAATCTATTTCTTAGATGAATTCAATGACATGCAAACTGTTATTGATGAATTATTGAAATCGGGTGCAATCACTGAATGTACTCCAAGTGATGAGCAATAGGTACATCTCAAGTATTTTGTTAGTTCCAACGGAAAAATCGCATTACATTTTAAAATGGAGGATAATTAATATCGAGGTTGATTTTTGCGACAATTATGTTAAAATCTTTGGGTCTTCTTATAAACCAAAGACGGTTCTTTCCCGATACTATACTTAATAGTATTACATACAGTATAACATACAGTATTACATACATGCCTATCTGTGTGATACAGATAGGCAACTCTTTGCCCCTCACTGGCCCGCCAGTAACGACACAGCTGTCATTATAGCTGGCGGTGGCGGGTGTCATGAGGGATCATTTGCTTAGCCTTATTGGTCACACACATTAAAGCTCTGTACGAACATAGCTTATTTTTAGTGTAGGCGACAGAATTGAAAACTAATAATTTGTATGGAGTTTCCGCCCTGTGTTAAAAACTATAACAAAGGTTTTAAAATACAATGATACTCAATTCGTCGATTCCCTCGCCTAGCTGGTCTACTCGCCTCATCCGGCCTCGCCATCCAGTATGGTTGGCTATATACTAGGTAAGAACATTGAACGATTACGACTGTTATATGTCTATACTCGAGTCTCTTAATGACTATTTAAAGTGGTGGCAGACCCAAGTTAGTTCCGTTAATCCAATAAGAGGCGATGACTATTGTGTGGATTTTTTTTTGATACCAGCAAAACAGGGGGGGGGGGGCGGCAGTATGTGGTAAGGATAGAGCTAACGGAAAATGGCACAATTGTCATTTTGTATATAAACAAAATAGGTGACGTAAGTTTCCCAAATTTTAACCGATATTACGAGTACAAGGAGTGTTTGGAAATGGTGTGAAGACAGAAACATAATTAAGTATTATTGTGTTTTCGCATCACAATATTAGCTCCCAAGATAACGAAGTTGCAGATGTGGAATCGCGACGATCACACCCGGATACGGATATCGAATGGGAGCTAACTGACCATGCCTTCAGTAAAATTGTTGAACACTTTGGAAAACCGGATATTGACTTCTTTCCTACAAGATTAAATAAAAAATGCGATAAATATGTGTCTTAGCATCGAGATCCCGGTGCTATAGCCATCAATTCGTTCACTTTAAACTGGAACAAAGTATTTTTTTAAGCATTGCCGCCAATATCGGTTATTTTAAAAATGCTTTGAATAATCATATTAGAAAATGCTGAAGGCATAGTAGTTGTTCCTCAATGGCCTACCCGTAGCCATGGTTTCTCATCTTAAAAAGCTTATGTAGTGATATGATATAATACTCTTATTATTGATACTGTTGATTGATGGCACTTGATGGAACTTGCTACACATAATGAAAAACTTCACTTGTACAATGCGTGCGAAGTGTAATTATGATCTAAATAAGTAAATAGCCTTTGAGAATGCCGAAAGGCGAAACCGGTTAGGTATTACAAAAATGAATGTTGTGGAACAGTAAAAGTGAAGTTTTTTCCATACTCTTATTATTTGTACTTAACAAACAACTTCAACACAAAGTCACCTTGATAGCCGCTAAATTATCCGCACGGCACTTTCACGGAGGAGCATCCCAACAAGTGACTTAGATTTTATGTGTACCTACTTCCCTCTCGGATAAGTCAGTCAAGCAGTATGGTGTTGCATTTAAAAAATTTAAAATTACCTACTTAATAATATTGCACCATATGAAGCATCAATCACCCAAGTGATTTCTTTTTTGACTGATTGTTATCAGGGTGGTACTCAATATACCTAGTACGTTAAACACATACCTACCCATAGGTCTGCACTTTCGCTAATTGGTACTGACGATAGGGTAACTAGATTATTCAAGAGTCCCTATAGGCTACGCCTTCGATGAGGTAATGATATGGACCGGCCCGTCCATGCATTAGTTTTGAAGATGTGATCTACCACCGATTACGACAAAGTGAGCGCATGTACTCACTTGGTCGTAATCGGTGTTATTGTTCCGAAAGTGAAACACGTGTCAAAATAAGACATTTTACGCAAGATGCCTTCCTGTGCTTTCCCGAAGTGTAAAAACACTACCCTAAATTCGAAAAGGAGCTCTCCATTATCTTCGTGTGTGAACTAGTCTCACTTTTTGAGTTCGTAATGTATGACGTGGACCCGTCTATACTATTGCTTGGTCGAACGTATTCCAAAATACAATATAGGTAACTTGGAATACAGCGACTGTTTTAAATTTTTTTGACCTACCCACATCATGAAATCAGTTTGGATAAATTATATACCGAAGAGCAAATTATTGAAGTATGTCCGGATGATTGTATTATTATTAAGATACCTGACTTTATTAAGACCTCACGAGCTCACTCAAAGCAACCCACATTCGTTTTACCGGTTTTTAAAGGAAGATCCCAAATATGCCCAGTAAATGCATTGCTAGATTATAAAAGTTGAACAGATTCTATAAGAAATTCTGATCAACTACTCATCAGTTATAAAAGTTCATATAGGTAAACCAGTTTGCTCCCAGTCTATCAGTCGCTGGATAGAATATAAGTATATTGCGTCAAAGTGGTATTGTAACAAACATTTTTCTACTCATTCAATCAGGCATGCTTCTACATCCATTGCGCATAAAAATGCTGTGAGTCTAGATCTTATACGTAAAACCGCTGGATGGTCAGATTCATCCAGTGTGTTTGCCAGATTATATAAAAAATCTAGGTATTATTATCGAGAAAAGTAACAATTTTGCAATGTCAATACTAAATTCAAATGATTGAATAATAATGATTTGAGAAAAAATCATAAAACGTCATTGTTGTTTATCTATTTGTGCTATGTTCTCTAGTCAAATCAATATAAAGTTATATTTCTTTATTGTTGGTAAATAATAAATCAAGAATAACTTATATACTTTTCCATATTAATTTATAAATTATTTCATTATACAATCTATTACAATTTAAAAAAAAAATGTAATAATATGATTGTAATAATTATTATTATGAATTTGAAAATTATTTTTTATTTAGAAATTTACTCCCAACTCTAAAGATCTACAAGTATTCTAATCTCGAAGACGAAGCAAAGTATAATTAATGATTAAACGAACTTACCTTAAGTGATGTTCTATCATAATTATACGAAGGCTTCGTCTGAAGAGATTAGCTCCCCCCCTACCCAAACCCAAGAAAAATTTGCTAAACAAAAAATAGTAAAATACTTACTCTGAACTAAATGAAAATGGCGCGCACAGTGTTGCCATAGTGGGATCGCTGTACATGAATGGATCTGGGAAGATATCTTTCTATTTTTAAAATATTTGTTTATTTTTTTACATATCTCAACTATAGTGTATGAATGGCCACACGGTACGTGCTACTACAAGTATTCTAATCTCTTCAGACGAAGCCTTCGTATAATTATGATAGAACATCACTTAAGGTAAGTTCGTTTAATCATTAATTAAATATATTACAGCCCATGTTGGTGAATTCCACTTTACAGCCATTTTTTGTTAGTTGACTAACTGACAACAAGTTTACACTCAGCTCAGGAATAAATAAAACATTTCTCACCTGGATAGGACAATCGTCTTTGCAAAAAATGGTTTTAATGTTTACTTTACCCATGCTTTGCACGGAGATAGCATCATTATTAGCCACCTTGATTTTCTGAATCGGAGATGCTTGTATATCATACATCCAGTCAGAACGTCTCGTCATGTGCATTGTGGCACCTGAGTCTATGTACCAGTCATCTTTATTCACATTTCTGTAAGCTGAAAAAACTGTTGAAAAACTGTTATGGTTAGACTTCACTGAGCATTGATTTTTGAAATGTCCGTATTTATTGCAATTGAAGCAACGAGGGCCTTTTCCTTTAAGTTTAGCTTTGTTATAAGAGGTATCCTTGTGCTTTGTGAACAATACAGAAGACTCGGAAACTTTCACCTCCTGTAAAAGTTTTGTCTTAACAAAGTCTGATGAAATTTTTATGCGGGAGCTTTCCAGACCCATGATCATCGGTTTATAATTTTCCGGTAAACCTGCCAACATGAGTGTCCCCAACCAGTCGTCATCAACTTTGAAACAAATATTTCGTAATTTATACGCAGTACTCATTATTTTATTAACATATTCTTCGACGCTTGAGCAGTTATCCAGTGTTGTGTTAATTAAATCCCGCAATAAGCCGACTTTCCTTGATAGCCCGGAGTCTTCGAAAACATTTTGCAGATTTGACCATACTTCTCTCGATGACTTTGCATTTTCAATATGAACGTAGTTTATTGGTTCTACCAACAAAATAATTTTAGACTTAGCTTTTACATCTTTCTTGCTGTCGACATCGGTGCCAGGATCGACACATTCCCACAAATCTTCGTGTTCAAGATATGATTTTACTGCAAACTTCCATGTCGAAAAATTTTCCCGGCCTGTCAATTTTTCAATTTGTACGTGAGACGAGACAGCCATTTTTCGGGACGATGTTCGATGAAATACTCGCAAATTATTCTTGTCCGACGCTTTATGTAAATAAAATAAATATACGGATCTTTAGATGAATACTGGGCCCATAACCTGTATAAAAATAAACAACTAAAGATATAAATACAATATATTTTGTTCACCGGTAAAGCAATATTGACAAGACAAATAATGGACAGATAAAAGAACGCACTAGCGCCACTATAAGCAAAACAAATACATGTTCCTATTTTAAATTCATGTTTACTTTTTTCAACAGTTTATAATGTATATTCGACCTGACAAAGGGGATAGTGCGTTTGTGGCATATCCACCCGCCGCCATTTTGAAAGTTTCCGCGCACGAAATAATTAGTAAATATGGATAGAGGACACTAAAACAAACAAAAAATGTCAAGTAATTGGTACCCTCAAGTGTCACGTTCCCGAGATATTTGGATGTAAAAATCACCATTTTAAAATTAATTGTAATGATATTAAGTTGTTAAGAATATTAAGAATAATGACTATCAATTAAAAATGCAACGATTACGTGTTTGTATGCATTCCACTGTATTCAATTAGTATCTTCCAGGTTGATTTAACCATTAATTAGAAGGTAGTACACCTAGTACCACGAGAAAACCACTTTGACCAATGACTTACTTACCTACTAAATCGCATCGTATCGCAGTGAAACATTATTTTGCCATATGAAGGCGCCCATTCAAGTACTTAACTGATTAAAAATAAAACAAAATATATAAGTTATACTTATGACAACGTTTATTATTTTTGAAAGAAACCAACATAATAAAAAATGGGTTGTTACAAATATTAGATACTTAAGCTAATGGGTGAGCTTATCGCGTTAAGGAATCTCTTACAGCTAACTTTTGAGAGCCTGAAAGTATCAACTGTCTAAACGAGTTGGTACGTATTTATATAGTTAATCATCACTGTCTTCATCAACTCTAATTATACTGTCTAAAAAGGCAGCAGGAGGTCGAATAGGGGTTTCTTGGTGCCGGGCCCAAGCCATGTACCAAATAATGCACATGACGTGGGCAAAGCACCCAAGAGTTCGCATTCCCACGAGACAGTTACAGTAGTGGCCAATGATTTTATTTCTGCCTTCCAAACTGTTATCTATTAGTACGTATACGTATACGTAGTAGGTAAGTCATTGGTCAAAGTGGTTTTCTCGTGGTACTAGGTGTACTACCTTCTAATTAATAGTTAAATCAACCTGGAAGCTACTAATTGAATACAGTGGAATGCATACAAACACGTAATCGTTGCATTTTTAATTAATAGTCATTATTCTTAATATTCTTAACAACATAATATCATTACAATTAATTTTAAAATGGTGTTTTTTACATCCAAATATCTCGGGAACGTGACACTTTAGGGTGCCAATTGCTTGACATTTTTTGTTTGTTTTAATGTCCTCTATCCATATTTACTAATTATTCCGTGCGCGGAAACTTTCAAAAAAAATCAAAATGGCCGCGAGTCGGTATGCCAGCTCCCATACAAAAATGTTCGAACCCCTTTAAATACTTGATAAGTGTAAATTTAAAATGTGACATAGTATATTGTTATTTATAAACGTTATTCTTATCCTATAGTTAAACCTAATGTTGTTAGAAATAATTTGTTAAAAAAATTACATGCCGTATTGTCCGGCGAAACCACAGAGCATCGCGCGCGTTGCTCTATGGGCGAAACATGCTGTAACTGTAGACTACTACTTAGTAATATAAGAACAAGTCATCCATGTTTCTTGTAATAAACTATCATTCATTCATTCATTCATTCATTAATTCATTTATTCATTCATTCATTCATTCATTCATTCAACATTCTTGAATTCAGACCCAAAGACTCAGGCTTCCAATAGCTTCAACGAGCTACGTTATACAAAACAAAACCAAACCTTCTCGGCTGTGACAACTCACTCGATTGCCCCGACAGACCATTACTTTGCGATAACCGTAAAGTATCGCTAAACCCGTGTTTACTCTTTAATACACAACAAAAACTGATACAAGGAAGTTAAGTTATTTTTTAAGGTATACTGAAATTCCCTATTTTATAAAGCATTTTCTCATAATTCTCATAAGGGTTTTCAAACATCATTTTCTGAGAACACGAGAAGACTTATTTTTTAGGGTTCCGTACTCAAATTTTAAAAACGGGACCCTATTCATAGACTTCGCCGTCTCTCTGTCTGTGTGTCCGTCACGAGGCTGTATCTAAGGAGCCACGGAGCTAGAGAGCTGTTTTTTAGGGTTCCGTAGCCGAATGGCAAAAAACGGAACCCTTATAGATTCGTCATGTCTGTCTGTCGTCTGTCCGTCCGTTTGTCACAGCTATTTTTCTTCGAAACTATAAGACCTATGCCATTGAATCTTGGTAAGTACCTACATGTATTCTGTGAACCGTATTAAGATTTTTACATAAAACTAGAAAAAAAGCAGCAAATTTTGGGGGTCCCCATACTCAGAACTGAAACTGAAATTTTTTTTTTCGTCATACCCATACGTCGGCGCGGACTGAATTATTTTGGGGTATCTCTAGATAGGTCTTTAAAAATGCTATAGAGGTTTCTAACATCATTTTTTTTCTAAACTGAATAGTTTGCGTAAGAGACACTTCCAAAGTGGAAAAATGTGACTCATCATCAAGGTCGCAATTGGATTATAGTGCTCCCCAGATAGCGAAACTTATTGACCTGCTTCAGCATGTCCTGCCCAAGCTGTATAGACAGTGTCTCGTGACCATGTGTGTCCAGAGGCATCACCTCCGTCTTCTTGACACTGATTTTTAGGCCGAACCTGCAGCAAGCTTGGTGAAAACTGGACATTAGCCCTTGCAGGTCATCAGGGGATTCTGCCACAAAGCATAAGTCGTCAGCATACATGATTTCTGTAATCATTGCATGGGAGACCCTAGTGCGCGCCTTAAGTCTGGCCAAATTGAACAGACTGCCGTCTGTGCGGAAGCGGATGCGGACTCCCTCAGCAAGAGTCTGTAAAACATCACTGACTACTACTGCTAAGTACATGGCGAACAGTGTGGGCGCTAGCACACACCCTTGTTTCACCCCACAGGTAACGGGGAAGAAATTTGATAGTTCGCCATCGACACCGACGCAGCATTGCATGTCGTCATGCAGGAGTCTAAGAAGTCTCACAAACTTTTCCGTGCATCCTAGCTTCCTTAGCACCATCCAGAGAGCTTCACGAGGCACACTGTCGAACGCCTTCTCCAGGTCAACGAAGCAGAGAAATAGCGGACGACCTTGTTCTCTGCTTTTTTCTTGCAATTGACGCACAGAAAAGATTGCTTCACAGGTGCCTCGTTCAGGTCGGAAGCCAAACTGGGTTTCTGGCAGTATCTTTTCAGACAGAGCTCTTAAGCGGTTTAAAAGGACTCTGGCAAAGGCCTTTTCAGGAGCTGACAAAAGCGAAATACCGCGGTAAGAGCCGCAGTCGGAACGGTCACCCTTGCTCTTGTAGAGGGTACAGATGCGAGACACTTTGAAGTCATCCGAGACTCGCTCTTCCTCTCGCATGCGAGCAAAAGTTTCCAAACCAACATGTGCAACTCCTCGCCGCCGTACTTTAACAGCTCTCCCGGTATAAGGTCAATACCAACCGCTCGCTTGTTCTGTTGCTGCCTGATGGCAGAGACAACCTCATCATATGACAGGGGCTCATCCAGCTCAATGGAAAGAGGGAGTTGAGGTATTAGTCTCACACTTTGTAAATCAGGTGATCGATCTACGTTGAGCAAGCTGTCAAAGTGTTGGGCCCAACGATTTAGTACATCTTCCTTGTTTGTCAATAGGTGCATACCGTCTAACGACTTCAACGGCACCTTCGCTCGGTAGGATGTACCGGTCAGCCTACGTACCTCAGAGTAAAACTCCCCGAGCTGGTTAGTATCAGCGAGCCACTGCATGCGGAGAGCCTTGTCTCGCCACCATTTGTCTTTTGCTTGACGAGTCAGCTTCCGCAATTCAAGATCACTCGATTTGACTACCGCAACGCTTCCACCTTGCCTACTATGCTGTCGCAAGAGGTCTCGATGTTTGTTGAATGCTGTCCTTAGAACCTCGTCATTCTCATCAAACCAGTCCTCACTACGACGGCTTTTTAAACCTAAACTAGCTGAGGCTGCCTCCATAAGATGAGAAGAAAAAGTTCCCCAGACCGCACCAACATTATCTGTCTCAGTCACTGGCAACAACTTTCTAGACACAGCTTCAGCATATTTCTCCCTCACCTCGAGATTTTCAAGCCTATCCACGTTCAAAAACGCAGGCTTTGTAAGTGTGGATCTACAAGGTCGACGGAGGCGGAGACGTAGCTTTGTGACAACAAGTTGGTGATCAGTCCAACAGTGAGCACCGCGCATGACGCGAGTGACTTGGACTTGACCGGTATCTCTCTGCCTGACAATAGCATAATCGATCAAATGCCAGTGTTTGGATCGAGGGTGCATCCACGTTGTCTTGTGCTTAGCGGCAAGTCTGAACATAGTGTTCGATATTGCAAGCTCATATTGAGCACAGAGACTGAGTAGCAACTGATCATTGCTGTTCATGTTGCCAACTCCGTGTCTACCCAGGACTCCAGGCCAAGCCTCATAGTCTCGTCCAACTCTGGCATTGAAATCGCCTAGCAATAAAACCTGCTCTCTGGCGTTTATGCTGTCAAGGCATCGAGATAGTTCCTCGTAGAATTCATCCTTGATGTCATCAGCCTTGTCTAGCGTAGGAGCATAGACACTGATGACATTAAGGTAATTGTCTTTGTCCAGGTGAAGGCGCAGTGTCGTAACGCGGTCTGAAGTATGCACAGGGTGCACCTCAAGTCGCTTAGCTATGTGATTCTTGATGGCAAAACCTACGCCTGAACGTCGCGGTTCAGAGGCTGCGGTACCTTTCCAAAAGAAAGTATAGCCGCCACCTTCTTCTACCAGCTCTCCTTCATCGGCAAGATGGGTTTCGCTAAGAGCAGCCACATCCACGTTATAGCGATGTAGTTCCCGAGCTACTATGGCAGTTTTGCGTTCAGGGCACGCGTTGCCATCGCGATGAATAAGCGTTCTCACGTTCCACGCACTGAATGTCATGATAGGTGTTTTCATGGTATGCTTCAATAAGCATACCATGAAAACACTTTCTTTCGACCACGTTTTATTATGATGCAGTGACAGCCGCGGTTACCATCACCTTCCGAGTAGGAACGAGCACTTTTTAGGGCACCTTTTCTAGCCCCGGCTGAGCGAGGAGAGCAGTGCCTCCCTTAAAAGGGCTGCTCTGTCATCCCGGGTGCTGCCGAATCCGCACTGTCGTTCCTAATTTGCAGTGCGAAAGCGACCACGATGTGTACTCACACCCCCAGGACCGCCCATGTGCAGGAATCAGACAAAGACTAGCTTGCATCAAACTAGACCTCTCTACCTCATCCTATCGCCATAGGACTTTAACGTATTCGGAGTCCAAGATACGGAAGCGGTCAAGTGCGCAGGATATTTGTAGGTGCGCAAACGTTCGCGCAAACGCAGGCGCACACACTCGTCTTTCCCCTCCTGAACCCAGTGGAACGGAAGACCGCTACGACTGGAGGAGAGGTCGGATGATGTGTCTGGCCGACGGTAACTGTACGCCCTCTACCGCCGCCCTAGGCCATCTACCTTGCCTTGCTGAATCGCCGAGTCCAGCAAGCCCTTTTGTATATCTACGGTGGGTTGCCTTCCTCGCCGAATCAGACTTTATGCGCTATGCGGGAGGGATCCGCAATAAACTTGCCACCGAGGTGACAAGCTCCCTCAACCAGGTTTAGTCCGCGAGCCGACGCGGTTTACCGGGGTGTGGCCGCTGCGCGCATCACAACTGCTTGGAGCCACTGGTGAGAGTTTATGGGCCAACAACGAAATTAGCACATCTCTGCCACTTCTAAAATAGAAGTCAGCTGGCAGAAATAGGCGCTATTACCCCACTACACCCCACCTATTTGTAGTTATAGCGTCAAAAGAAATACAACATCGGTGAAAATTTTGCTTGATAGCTAGACCGTTGAAATTTTCACTTACTTGAACTGTGATCAGTTCATGAGAAACAGCCTCGTGACGGACAGACTGAACCCTCCGTGTGCGAATCGGATTTGGAGTTACTTAGGCATTGTGCTATTTCAGCCTGGTACCTGCATCGTTGCCTTGCCTATGGGTCAGCAGTGAACCACGCGCTTCGCTTGCCCAATTACGCTTAAGGCCAAATTTTATTTCCCCAATTTATTTTTTATATTATAGCCATCATGAATTTTCATTTAGTATTCCAAGCAAATTCTTTTGGCTAATCGCCAGTAGAACTGACGCCGTTCTGTCCCAAAGCCGATTATAATATAAATATACTTACTGAATTAAGTTATAATGTACCTATTGCTAAATAAATACGTATAAAATTTCTTGAATACATTTCCAGGCATCAAGGCAGTCTGCGTGACCTATATAGGTTTTTGCTGGGCTCCGATGTTATTTAATTATGTATGTAGGTATGTTGTAGGTAGGTACATTAAACATTTATTTTTGCTATGTTAAAAGCTTGCATGACTGGGCTAGCCAGAGACCGATTATTTGTAGGAGAAGAATATTCATTTTTTCCCGATTGCGTGATTCAAAAGAAGGGTAATATCGATATCCTTTCTACCCGGGACTCCCTGCCGTAGGTATGTGGAAAGACACCATGTGGTTTAAGTCGTTAGGAGGCCGGCATAGCATCCATGAGGATCCCTTCCCTCATTCGTCTTAGGACAGATTCTTAAAAAAAATTAAAGTAATATTATGTTTGCAATAGTGCCCGCACAAGTTCTAGAAAAACTGGTTGACTGTCCTGTAAACACAACATCACTTGTACCCTGTGACATCTGAATCGGTAAAACCGTTAGAAAAGAAAGCTACGCGTGAATGATCATGCACAGTTTTCGTTAAGATAGAAAATGGGGGACATTTTTTTTTTTTTTTCACGTGACGGAAAATCCTCGTACGATGCTATGCCGGACTCTTACCGACTAAAAAACCTCACGTAACGCCCAACAGCCTATGGTTGAGAGCCCCGGGTAAGCCCTCAGGAAGGATGTCCCGTGACTCCCAACAGACCTACGGCAGCCAAAGCGGCCTCGCCCAGGGGGTGGTTCGGGTGCAATCCCGCGACTATTGGGGGGTTTCGGGTGTGACCCCGCTTCTAAGGGGGCCCGCGTGAGTGCTCACGTCACGCTGCCGTCATGGGCCTGCTTCTGTAAGGACGGTGAGCGGCCCTCTCACCGTCCTCAGAACCCCGGTCATGGAGGCCGATAGTCCTCGGCGAAGACACGTCGGCGGCGTCCAGGGCGCCGACTGCGGAAATCGGGTGGGAGAGTTCTCTCTCGCACCCGGCCCGCCGCCTCCTTCGCGAGCATGACCTGCTCGCAGAAAGAGGCGGCGCAGTCCCACTTACTCCCGCTGGAGAGCATGGCTCGCACCATGGCCTCAAGCGAGAGAGTGTCCACGCCCAGACCCACTACGAGGACCTGTCGCTGTTGTGCCCACGCCGTGCACTCCACCAGCGTGTGGAGCGCCGTGTCATCGCTGCGGTCCTCGCAGTGCTGACACTCGGCCGTGGTTTCCCGGTGTTTTCGCCACAGATACCTACCGAAGCTACCGTGCCCGGCAAGCATCTGTGTCAACCGGTAGGAGAGAGCACCATGTCTTCTCTCCAGCCACTCGTCCATGACCGGTCTGACGGCCGCGATTGTGGCGAATCCCCCCTTTGGTTGCTCAAGTCGCACCTTCCATGTCTCCACGGTTTCCTGGTGGAGCAGGGTCCGCTGGGCCTCGATTTCTCGAGACGCAGGCCTTTGGCCCCGCTCCAGCGCCTCCTTGCGCCATCTGAACAGTGACGCAAGGGCTCTCGCTTCCAGGTCCCATGGAGAGGTCCCGGCTAGGAGACATGCCGCCTCACCGGAGATCGTGCGGTATCCTCTTATCACCCTGACGGCCATCACTCTCTGCGGGCTCAGCAGTCTAGCCTCATTGCTGGCCGTCAGGGTCTCCGCCCATACGGGAGCCCCGTACAGAGCCATGCTTCGCACGATCCCCAGGTGCAGCCTCCTGTAGGGAGCGTTGGGTCCCCTGATGTTGGGCATCAACCGCGCGAGTGCGGCCGATGCTCCTCTCAGTTTTGGGACCAAACTTCGGAAGTGATGTCCGAAGTTCCACCGGCCATCGAGTACGAGCCCCAGATACTTCATCGAGGGCTCGATGCCGATGCTGACGCCCCCTACCTGTAGGCTGGATCCCGCAGGTGAAATGGGGGACATTAAATAAAGGCGACCAGATCGTTTGGCCTGTAAAAAGCGTGACGTGGACGCACACCCACCCGGAGGCAGTGAAAATTGTGTAGGTATTTTAGATTTATATCCTCAATTATGCTATGAGTTCTTGTAAGTTGCCAAATTGTCGAATCGAGGCCAACGGGAACAGGCACTCCACAAATAGGAGCTTTGATTTATCTGGACGTATCTATTCTGTCTGCAAGGAGCTGATTTACATTTATATACTTATGTTAATCTAATTAGCTGTTCCATCGACCAGTGAAATACGTCGTTAAAACCCCCAATTTTACCCAGATTTTATCAGGGTAAAATTGGGGGTTTTAACGACGTTTTAAATGCGGCCTCGCACAAATCCTTTCTTAGTAGGTGGTTTTTTTTGCGTGTGCAAATCCATCATGGATGATCCGATTCCCAACCGACGGCAGTGATAGCACAGATTATATAATATATTCTATAGTGATAGGTAAAGAGAACGTGTGGAAACGTGTGAACACGGAAAAAATGCCGGACTTCTACCTACCTAATAAAACCACACGTTGCGTTACAACTGTATACAGTGGAGAGCGCCGAGTAAGCCCTTGGGAGGATGCCTCAGTACTCTTGACAGCCTTTAGCTACCATCGCGGCCTCTCCTAAGGGTTCAGGTGCAATAACGCGTTCCGTATCCGCCGCCCATAAATCACTATGACAGTTGACATAAGAAGTGACGTAATTTCCGAGTTTACATCTTTATAATTATGAGAATGCGAGCATGTTGTCGGGTCATTCTGTAATGTACATTAAGACTAGTCGAAGCTCTGCCCAAATTATTATGTGTGTCTATACGGAGAATAAAGTAATTAGCTTAGTCTTGAAGTGTTTAATTGCCCCTCTAGTTACATATTCGAGTATGATCCCGCTTCTTGCGGCGTGGTGGGGCACGCGCCGGCCATCGTCTTGGGCCTGCTTCTGTGAGGACTTAGGTAGGAGGCTTATACATAGGCATTCGCATTAGGCGTACTGTACCTTCTATATGTTTAGACGGAAGTTGTGGCTGCCTGCTGTATATTTTTTTAAGCTGCCAATATGGTCTTTAACTTGGCTTAACGATTACCATGTAAGGATGGTAGCTGCTGTGAGAATTGTTTAAATATTTTTCCCAACTGTTTGAAACAACATTTTACATTTTCTCCTAGATATCTGGCTAGCATCCAAAAGAAGAGCTTGTTAAACTGGAATGCCTACCTAGGCAATATTTTGAGTGCCCATCTAGAAAATGTACTTGAGTATTGGATAACCTTTTTAATCAAAGAATACTTGAAACACTAGCTGATGCCCGCGGCTTCGCTCGCGTGGAATTCTGTTCACGTTCCAGCATCCCATGGGAGTATAGTTTAAGGATAAAGTGACAGTCCACATGTTACTACAGACTATTATCTACACTGTACCAAATTTCAGTCAGATCCGTTCAGCGATAAGAGCGTGATTGAGGAGAAGGGGTAGGCACAGTATACGCCCACACTTCACCCTACAGTCTTATGTCCCACGTAATAGGTGGTGTGCCCATTGCGGGTCGCCGGTCAATGGACAAGCGTAGGTCGCCGCAACCCGCTGCGCTGTTGAAATTTTTCAAGCCACCCATAATGCCTTCAACTTGTCTTAACGATTGTCATTTTACTGACAACCAGGTTTCATTTCGAGTTTTCCTTCTTAACGCAATGGATCATTTTGCGAAAGTGTTCCCTTAGTCGCCTCTTACGTCACCCTCGGGATGTATTGGGATGGCGACATTTTATACAGTTACCCATCTCAACACGGAACCCCGTCGCTCGCCACACGGGGGGATTGAGTAATAAACATCCAAATATCTTCAAAAAGTTTCACATGTTTAATACCTGTTAGTAGGATCACGCTACGACCAATAGGAGGTAAGTACTAACTACTCGGTGTCCTAGAAATTCCCCTGTGGTTTGATAGCCATTGCTAACAAATTCAATAAAAAGTATTGAATGTTCTCTCTGCGCAAGTCACGTGTATTTGACGTTCGGCCAGGTGGCTTAATCTCTAACTTTCCATCCTACCTACCAATAAATTGTGAAAATACCTACTATTCGTAGATATTCAGTCCAACCGCCCCGATGCCGAGCAAATTTTAATCGCTCTCTGAGACTTCAATAGAAAGAAGTTGGCGACAATCAAACAAAACAATTTTTCTATATCTATATGTACTAATAAGAGGAAAGATTTGATAGATTGTTTGTTTGCATCGAATAGGCTCCGAAACTACTGGACCGATTTGAAAATTTCTTGCGCTGTTGGGAAGCTACGCTCTTCCCGGTGAACATAGGCTAAACTTTATTCCCGTATTTCCACGGGAACGGGAGCTACGTGGGTGAAACCGCGTGACGTCTTTTAGTTTTTACTAAATTCACACTTTCTTAGGTTTTTTTTCTGTTTAATTTCTAAAATACTGCGAAACGACCGCATCATAACATTAAGAATGCCGATATTTTCCAAGGTGACGAGAGATGAGCGCTATAAAGTGGCACTTAAATTGTACTTTTCTCAGTGGTCAATCAATCAATCAATTTAGGCTAGGTATAGCAATCCACTACTGGACCTAGTCCTCCCCCAGTTCACGCCCCAATACACGGCGATAACACGGCAATCGTTCACCACCTATCACGTGGGACATAAAACTGTAAAGTGGAAAATATACATTTATTGTTAAAAATTACAGAGAAACATAATTATTACATATCTATATTTACATTATTACTATCTAAACTAAACCTAAATAAGGCCGGGATGCGGGGTCCTACTAACATCTTAAGGACCCCAATGGGTCGGATCCTCCTCGTGGTGCATCCTGGGCAACGGAGTAGCGACCACTCCCCTTCCTCTGTGGGGGAGTTGTGCTACTCTGGCTAATTCCGCCCGAGGCGGGAGTAACCCACCTGTGGGTTGCTCGGTGGTGTGTGTTGCTGCCGGCCGTGCCGTTATTCACGGCCGGCAGCAGCAATGATGGGTCGCCGTCGCTTCGCCTCCTTTGCTGGCGAGACGATGGCGGCAAAGTGGGAGAGGCACTGCGTGGGGGCGGGAGTTTGGGTAGATGCTCCCGCCCTGCCATGCAGTTCGGGCTGCCGGCCGTGAATAACGGCGCGACCGGCGGCCACAGTGCTGGGCCGCTGTCACCTCGCCAGTTGACGAGGTGATGGCGGCAAAGCGGGAGGTGCACTGTGCGGGGGAGCGGGAGTAACCGATAATGCTCCCGCTCTGCCGTGCAGTTCGGGGGCGCCGCGGTGAGGAGTCACTGCGCGCCCCCGAATGTTTCTTGACCGTGGGCGTAAGGTCGGGGGACCCCGCCCACCAACGGTCACATGGCGGTGGGCACCTTTTCCGTGTTCCGGGGGTGCCCATTAGCGCACGCCTGCGCCAGCCGCTCTCTGTCTCCTCTATTACAGAGGGGCGCTCGAGAGCGGTGCAGGCGTGAACTTCAGCTCCTTAGGGAGCTTTGGGGAGCCGTCCATCTGGGTCCCCCGAGGAGAGCCCCGAATAAACGGGGCGCCCCTAGCCGGGTCGACGTGAATAATCTTTTGATATCCCTCGGCCCGGCTAAAGGGTGAGGAGGAACACCGCGGGGTTTAGTGGGTAGGACGGTCCATACCGGACCGGGCCGGGAGTCCCACACACCATCCCAGCTGCCCCCGCAGTTGGGATGAAGGCGCGTAAAGGCGTTCCCCGCGTCAACAAAAAAAAAAAAAAAACCTAAATAAGGCCCCCGTGGCATTGTGCCCAAAAGACTAGCAGCATTCCCCCTTTGAATAGCAATACCTATTCGTTGAGCGAAAAAACTGCCAGGCCTTGGGTCACCAGTTGACTCCATAAGGCGCTTTTTCAAATTCTTGAAAAAGTAAAGTGAAATGTGGGCGTATAATACACCTCTGCCTACCCCTTCGGGGATGAAGGCGTGACGTGTATGTATGTAAATTTACCCCAGTCGTACACTGTCACGAGAACAGCCTCAGTTTCAGCACCTGCTGCCAGGGGGACATGGTCGTAGCCCCCCGAGCAGCCGTGTCGGCTTATTTGAGACATGTTTTCGGATCTGCGTACATAAAGGGAATGGCAAATTTTGACATTCGCATTATGTATACTACCGAAAGAAAGCATGGCACAAATAAGTAAAAAAGAAAGAGCGGTGGGCAACACCCAGCACCAAACCTTGTTGGATCCCAGCGCTTGCTTATGTAGTCCTACTAGGTAGCTACCGTCGACGACTCCGATGGTAAGCCTCTGATGGACATATCTGCAAGCTAAAGACGTGGCGTAATGCAGGTTTCCCTACGTTTTCAATAATTTTGCTGCCATCTTAGCTGGTCTGGGGGTCATGTGATAAACTTTTATTATTATTTACGACGCGCTGCCGAGCCTGTAAAAACCTTCTAAGACCCCTTTAGAAGAACCCCATACTGTAGGCGTTTGGGAAAACCATTCCAACATCATTCCACAACTTAAACGTGCGCTGAAGATGCCCCTATCGTATCTAACCGTGCTCGATCATTTCGGACGTAGAGTGTCAGGATAAACTCCCTGTCTGTGGCGAGCGGTGCTATGATGGAATGTAGCCGTGGGCATCATATCAAATAGTTCCTTAGAGGACAAACCATTGTACAGGCGGTAGAACACGCATAAGGAGGCAAAGTCTCAAAGAGGTTCCACACCACTTGTAAGCATAGGATCGTTGACAACTCTCACTGTTCGCCTTTGCACCGAGTCAAATGGACGAAGCTGATATTCGGGTGCCCCAAAACCACTGCGCCAAGGTAAAGATATAAATTACTTTCGAAGCAACCTACTAAAAACTACTACAGTTATTTCTATCGAGGCCAGGAGGTTATAACAATACAAACTTCAATACTAAACCATTTTTTATTCGCGGAATTCGCTAACATTGGGTAACATAATGCCGGTATTACCGCCGCATAGCTGTATGTCAATGAACTCCTGAAAATATGGCGCTTGCTTGCAGTGGAAAATAAAACTGACTGCGTCACAATAGCCCGCTATACCTGGAATCAGCGCGAATTAGCATAGACAACGCTATCGTTCAAATTATGCATTCATTCAAATGCTATGAAAATGAATAACTCATTTATTCCGTTGAAAGCTTGTAATCGTTTTTTCGCCCCTATTGATGATAAATATCTACTATACATAGTCTTACAAAGTCTCCTCTGGTCAAATAGACCAGGGTATCTGGAGGCGACTTGATTGGATTGGGGCCAAACGGTACACGGGTAGGACGCGAACGGCCGGGCGGCCCTACTAAAGCATCAAGGTAGCTGAGGTGAACGTAAACTATTAAACTATAATTTTATGACAGATGATAAGCCTCTGGTAATCCAGTGACTCAGTTGGGGAGAGGTGGAACTCCGCGGTCTATTAGTGGGTAGGCCAACCCCACTTCATCAAAGCCAGGAACTGTGGTGAAGAACTGCGATGCATGTAACTGTGGTTCACTGGGTCATGGCACCCAAGCTTTAAACAATCTTTGCAGTTACCTATGTTTTCTAAGTATTTTTAAGTAGGCACTAATATTATGAAGAGAAAAGCTTCGATTGTTTGTTTGTTTGCACGAATAGAAACTAGTAAGCTGTATTAATTTTTCTAATCGGTACGAAACTACAGCACCGATTAGAAAAATTACTTCACTGTTGGGAAGCTATACTATCCCCGAGTGACTTAGGCTGAGCATGGAACGTTAATATATTATTATATTCCCGTCAATACCCGTATTCCCACGGGAACGGATGCTACGCGGTTGAAATCGCGTGATTTCCGCGGGTATTATACGTAAAACCAGCTTTGGTGTGACCAAGGCTGGTACGTTTGAAACCACAGTAAGGAAGTGCTATCTGGTTGAAACACCCAAACAACAAATATAGAGGTATGTAGCTTATATTATTATTTTATTATTAACCTGTAATAAATTTTTCTAGAATAAAAACTCGTTTACATTTCTCTAGTACAATAATAAACCAATTTCCTTTTCAAAAATATCCATAAAGCTGCGGTTCCACTGAGGCGGAGCGGAGCAGAGCGGAGACGAACTGTGCCGCTATTCACCAATCACATGCTTTGAAATCCACATCTCTTCTCCACTGCGCTTCAAAGGAAACAGCATTGACGGAGAGGAGCGGAATTGTTCAAAATATCGGGAAAACAGGCTAGATTAGACTAGCGACGCGGAGCGGGCGGGGCAGTTTGTAGCGGGGCGGGGCAAACTCGGGTGGGAGAGTTCTCTCCCATACCCGTCCCGGGAGAGAACTCGGGTGGGAGAGTTCTCTCCCGGGACGGGTGCAGGAGAGAACTCTCCCACCCGAGTTCGACAGTCGGCGGCCTGGGTGCCGCCGACGTGTCTTCGCCGAGGACTATCGGCACTGTATCTATCGGCCACCATGACCGGGGGCCTGAGGACGGTGAGAGGGCGGCTCACCGTCCTTACAGAAGCAGGTCCATGACGGCAGCGTGACGTGAGCAATTCACGCACGCCCCCCCTTAGAAGCGGGATCACACCCGAAACCCCCCAAAGACGCGGGATAGCACCCGTACCACCCCCTGGGCGAGGCCGCAGTGGCGGCCGTGGGTCTGTTGGGAGTTCTGGGACATCCTTCCGAGGGCTTCCCCGGGGCCCCCAACCACAGGCTGTTGGGCGTGACGTGAGGTTTTTTAGTCGGTAGGAGTCCGGCATAACATCCATGAGGATTTTCCCTCACTTTAAACAAAAAAAAAGAGGGGCGGGGCAGCTCGGAGCGAGGTGGCTTAATCGCTTGTAATCTGACTGAATGAACGCGTGTCACAGGACCACTCACGCACCACGCGATGCCAATAGGCAAAGCAGCTCCGCTCTGCCCAGCTCCGCTCCGTTCCACCCCGCTCCGCTGCAGTGGAAACACCTACCTCTTTTCACAGCTCAACCCCGCTCCGCACCGCTCCACTTCGCCTCAGTGGAACCGCAGCCTTAAGGTTGTTTTGGTTGTAGGTATTCACTTATCAGTCTTGTTACGTGATACGTTGACGAAGAGCAAAAATTCTAAATCTATAGTTCATTGTATATTATATAGTTCATTGTGAACCCCGAGTTTATTGGGTGAGTGTTGCATAATCTATATTTATTACTATGTAGGTAACTCGAATCTAGAACTTAGAAATACATCTAAATACATCATTCCATAATTGCTAGATTCTTCCTAATTTTGTTTAGTACAGCCTTGCTAGTGCTTATAAAATATATTTAAGGCTTAATTACATTTTATGTAAGGATTGCACTGCTAAATTTTAATGGCAACTAAATACAGCCAAACTAGTCTATCACGCAATTCAGCAATCCCATTGTGTAAAGTCTTCTTACTAATCTATAACTTTGCTTTGTATGACTGCCTCATCATCGAACACCATGGTAGCCTATGATGCCACTTGCTTCCTGCTTAGCCCTCTCCGGGAGTGGTCGTTGTGGTGTTCGTGATGTTGCAGTCAGTAGGAAAACTAGGACAAACTCTGAATCGACTAAATTACGATTCCAGGGTTCACGTTCACCCTTCACTCTTCGCCTTCATCTACTCCTTCACATCATCTACGTGACGTCGGTCACATTGCCGCTGCCCCTACCTGCACGGCCAGAGCCCTGCCTACTGCTGCTGCACGGCCGCTGCTCCGATCCTACCCGGGGACTAACGCAGGACAGTGGCATTTTTATTTCTCAGTGTAATTGCAACCTACGGTTACGAGCATACCGAACCCCCCTGAGAGAACCTTCACCTACATACCCCTATTTTTTTAAATAAATTTTGTATACCTACTATTTAATTGTTTTCTTCCTAACTATCTCCTAACCCCTAAGGTTACAGCGTGGACCAAACACCTAGCGCCATCTCTGATACGGACGACCTAAACACCAAAACACAGGAAGGGTTCCCTACCAAAAAAAGAATAGATAGACCGAAAGAAGAACGACTAAGTCTCATGTAGGTACCTACAGGGTCCCGTTTTTATCTATCCTTTGGGTACGGAACCTACAACGTTCTAGACCAGAGACTCAATAGGTATAGATACATAGGTTTATTATACTTTACAGTTCACAATAGAACATAGGTAGGTACGTACTTTAAAATTCACAATTAATACAAAATTTAACTATGAACCTACACGTTTTTAAATAAAATTGTGAGTCGTCACGGGACGTGCATGGCAGATTTGAAACATCGAATTTATTTCGTCATAATCCAAAATTCCAAATTCAGAGTTCTGAGTACAGATACAATATTGTGGTTCTATTATATATTCCGATAACGTCGCATCGCCACCGCAAGATTTGCTCCTTGGCTAGATATTAAATATTGAATATACTTTATAAACCAAGGTACCGAGTACCGAGGTATACTTTAAGGTAAATATGATTACAGGTATAATGCTTTATCGACCACCCTTTGTGCACACCAGCGTCGTTCTGGAAGGGTTTTGAACTGATATTTACCCCGTCCCCGTACACCTGGACAAGTAGATATACAATATTTCTTCCATAGATTTAGAATTTTTCGCATTTCTCCCATCTGAGATAATTATCTCCATGAACTAGGCCAAATATGAATTAAAAAAAAAGAATATTGTTGCCATACTTAATAACTTTTTCTGCTGATTTCTGTCCACTAATAATTTACATTTATTTATTAATAGAAATTACAATAGCAACTATAATAGTCATGGTATAATAGGAAAAACCTATTAATTCACGAATTTTCCCCCCCGTACTATGTCTAAGTCTCAGGGACCAATTTAAACCGTTATCTTCGTCAGAGTCAGATCGCATTCCCAAGCGTTTTGACCGTCGGGTCCGCTGAAAACCCTCTGCATGGCTAAAAACAAGTAATGTATAGGCGCATCTGCAGTGTGACCAATTGTGGCAGATTTCTGCCATTTTGGCAGATTTTGGTCCTAAATTTTGTCTGTGGCAGATCATGCTGACGATTTACTAAAATGGCAGATTTCGGCAGATTTAAAATATTTTAAGACCCAAAATTGGGTTAGGGGATATTCGTCCCACTATGGAACTGGCCCGGGTACCAGTTGCCCCTCTCAAAATTTGATAATGGTTAACTGGGCCCACATCAAATTGGTGTTGAGTGGTCAAAAAAAAATAACCACGAAGGCTAAGGCGGGAGCTCCGCTCCGCTTCGCTCCCACCTTAGCCTTCTAACCTAACCTATCCGAGTCGAGGTGTTAACCACAATAAGTGAATGGTTAACACCCAGCGTCTCAGAGTACCTCGACTCGGATAGGTTAGGTTAGAAGGCTAAGGTGGGAGCGAAGCGGAGCGGAGCTCCCGCCTTAGCCTTCGTGGTTATTTTTTTTTATAACCCACCGGTATATATATGGACATTCTGGGATTTAGACATTTTGGGACATGGACAACGTTATGATGAATATTGGACATTTTGTGAACTGGACATTCTGCGCCTAAACGCCCTTCACTTGATTGAAACCAAAACAGATGTAGGCCCAGTTAACCATTATTAAATTTTAAAAGGGGCAACTGGTACTCGGGCAAGTTCTATAGTGGGAGTTGGGACGAATGTCCCCTAACCCAGAAAATTCACATTAGTTTATCTGAATTTTCAATGAATTCATTGTTTTAAAGTAATTACATCAGGTTTCTTATGAAATTAGATTACTTACACATTATTTTATCAAACTGGAAACTTCTGTTTCATGGCCAAATGTACAAGGATTTACCGCTTATTCTGTTTTTAAACAAATGAATCATATGATTATGAACTGTAATAGAGTTCATATTCTTATCTTCTTTATTGATTTTGTTTCCAATCAACTTTCGATTTTATTTCATTATTTTTCCTTTCATAGGGGTGTAGTGGGGCCCTACCAACACCATCGGGCCCAAGTCAACCTCACGTGCAAGCTCGTGCACCTGCTGAACAACGGACGAGGCTCTGACGGCGGCGGTCCATTTCAACACGGCGATGGGCTCACCACCTGTCACGTGGGACCAAATTGTACACGGTGAAATGTGGGCCGGTATAGGCCTCTGCCTACCCCTTCGGGGATAAAGGCGTGAGTATATGTATGTATGTATGTAGACCTTACCCATATGACGTTAAAGATGTTGCGCGGGTCAGCTGGTTGTTGCAAATATTTGTTGATTAAAAAGTTATTTTTTCCGAACTTCATCGAGTGCAGCAGAGCGAGCGCGCCTACTGGCTGTGGGGGAGAGTGAGTCGGGTGAATAGCTTCATGCTTTGCCTTCAAGTCATATTGGCACACGATTAGATAACAGTACTTTTCGCATTGCTGCTTGCTTACGCCTCGGTACATCCTGCATCGCTCCTCATCGTTGTCACCGCGGTGAAACAGTCGACCGCCTAGGTCACCACGGTCTATCCTGCTACAAAAGTGCCGGTCGGTTTTCGCGACATGCTAGCATAAATGACATCATCCGTCGTGCCCTTTCTCTCGCTGGTATGCCAGTAATTCTTGAACCCAAGGGCTTGGCTCGAGACGATGGGAAGAATCCCGACGGGATGTCATTGGTGCCTTGCAAGATGGGAAAACCGCTTGTGTGGGATGCTACATGTGTGGATACCCTTGCGCCTTCCCATGTTCCAGGCACTGCTAGCTGCGCGGAAGCTGCTGCCGCGTCTGCGGAGACCCTGAAACGGCGAAAATACACAAGTCTTGTCGGATTTATTTATTTGAGCCATTTGGGGTCGAGACTCTTGGACCGTGGGGCCCTAGTGCAAAGCTCATTTACAGAGCTATAATGTAAACTTTTGGTCGACAGTTCTCGGGACCAAAATGCTGGTGTTTACGGCCGGAGGCTCTCCATTACCATACAACGTGGCAACGCCGCCATTATTTTGGGCATGGTTGTGGTTGACAGCGATGTGGAAGAGTTTTATGATGCATAATCTTATTCCGTATTGCCCTTTTCTTTTAAATTGATGTTACTCTAGTAAACATGTTATAAATTGTAGTACCTATATTAGTGTATAGTAACTTTAGGTTGTTTATATTAAAAGTGTTATTTTTCCGTTAGTATATTTTTGGCAGTTTTGGCTATAGGTGTGGCAGATTTTGGCAGATTTTTTGCCCAGTCTGTGGCAGATTCGCCATTTCTGATATGGTCACACTGCGCATCTGTCATGATTCATTTCTCCGTAAGGGAACTCAGTTAGTATAAATATCGCACCCGGCTCCTATAAAACCACCTTTCTCTTAATGCTTCTTTTGTCTTTATGATTTTTTTTTTCGATGACCGTGTACGGCAGTAGCCTTCTTACTTTTGTGAGCTTATTTAACAATTATTATAAATAAGCCCTAACGATCATTCCTCTTTATGAAGTCAGTCTAGTATAAATAGCTTTTTCCGCAATTCAATTTTATTATTTCTTATCATTCTACTATTTTTTTAATAGATGGCAAGACTGACTAATTGACAGCCAGCTCCTACTTCATCAAAGCCATACAATGAATTAAAAAAAAGACAGTCAGCTTTCCGTCAGCTATGTATCTTTAGTGCCGTGTATTTTATTAAATTAAAACAGAAATACAGTTTAAATTAGTTTTATATATTTTTAGATAGTGTATTTTTGTAGTATAAATCTCACATAAAATGTAAAGGTACCATATGTGGTACGTAACAGTGCAAAAGTGCATGTGAACGTTCTGACTCCATTTGTACAATGAAAAATGTATTATTGGTATGTGTACAGCCGAACAAAACGAAAGTGACTCGTAGTTGACCATTGATTCTTTAGTGCCTATTGAAACATTAGATCGGCACTAAAATGGCGCAAACAGTGAGGAGGGCTATTGAGGGCAGATACCCTTCCTGCTACATACCAAGTAGGATAAAGGAGAGACGTGCGAAGGCTAGGGCTCTGAGGTAAATATTGCGTTAATTGGGCCGTTTTAAGGTCTTACCACTTCGAAGGTATGCGCAGTGCTATAAATTTGTGATTCTTTCATAACTTTTTTTAAATTAAGAGATTAAAACTTACATAAACATGCAAAACAGCACTGCAATAAAAAAAAAGTTATGCAGTTTTCCTGGCGTTCAGAAAGTCTTTTTGTTATCTTAAAAAGTGTATAATTATACAACAATGTAACTAGTGTTTGCAATGTTTTGAATTTTACAATCTTTTCATAATAAATCTGGCTTAAAACAGTAAATTTTTCCATTGCATAAAATTATATTTGTCATTACAAGATCCACAATAAAGTGAACACACATTTTGGAACCTTTATGTAGTAAACCTACACTTGATACTGATTAAGCAGCATTCGCAGCATTTTTTGGCTCTTGTAATGTTAAGTTTTGGCACTTTTGCTCTTTGAGCTCCAAGGTTTGAGCAAAAATTAATGTGACTATTTGTATAATGATTGAATATCAATTTTTTTTTTCAGATTAGAACAGCAAAGGAAACCAGACAAGCCTGAAGATTTTGTCTGTTACTCAGACAGCGATAGTGAAGAGGAGACTCCAACACAACAACATAGGATACTGTCAACATCGTACAACTTTGTTGATTATGTGCGATCACGAGAGCTGCAGACTAAAGAGGTATGGGCATTTTAAGTACAGTACCTACTAATTTTTATACTAAACTAGATGGTTTACACAATTCTGCCTGTGCGGAATTCTTGTATCCCATAGAAAAATATTCTGGGGATAAAAAGTTGCTGTGGTATTCCTGACTATAAGATCTATACCTGTACCTAACATCATCACAAACTTTCACATTTATAATATTAGTAGGATTGTATGGTACAATGCAACTTCAATTTTTTTTACTCTTTTTTTATTTCATTGTTAATCTTAACAAGTAGTAGAATTTCATTGTTAAATTCCTCAGAGGGTAGCCCTTTGTAAACTTAAAACCTTTTCATTGGTACAGGTTGTAGCAATACAATAGCATAAGTTTCCCTTCATATTTGAGTAAAACATCAATAAACCACAAATTCTTTCATCATTTTTGTTTATCAGTAGTTCTAATGATTGTCTCATAATCTCCTATGTTCCTACTATCTATGTATATTATCAGACCAAACTTTTGTAATATTTAATCAGCCAAACAAAAGGTATGTTTACAAAGAGCAAGTTAGTAAAAAGCTTGTGTATTTACATTTTGAGATGTTTCATTATTCTTATGATTCACTTTCTCTTCTTGTGAAACATTTATTATGCAATGTCAAATAATAAAATAGTGGATTTATTGGTGTGTGAGACGCCCCATAACATGAACATACATCACTCCTATTTTTAAGTATTTATATCTATTGTGTAAGTGTATCTTTGTCCATAGAGTAAGATAAAATTGGAAAAAAAAGAATAGGTACAAAGAAAAAATTTAAATTGTTAAGATGTAGGAAGTTGGAAAACCTTACTAGAACTAGCTCTTGTTCATCATGTCATGAATATTGTGCTCATATAAAAACAAATTATTCGGGTGATTCATGGCATACTGATTTATATAGCATTCCATATTAATTAAATATTCTTTATTGTAATGATAATGATTTATTCCATTATCTTGATTGACAAACCAATTTTATAATACTTTTAATGACAAACTTAAGCATATTTATTAAAAACTGCAGGTTGTACTAATTACCCGCAAATCAATCAATATCAATACATATAATATAGGGGGGCTTTATGAACGCAATAGAACCCACAACAATGATTTTTGTCTGTACGTTTCTGCATTCTGTTCACAGCAACCGCACAGCCGATTGCAATGCGGTTTTTTTTATTGCTTTGCGGTTTTTTCCACTTAACATTTAGTGTTTGTTTTATGTCAATCGGTTCATTATAAAATGCAGCATACGAAGTCGCGGGCAACAGCTACCTAGTCTATAATAATATTATAAAGAGGAAAGATCTACCTAATTGTTTCTATGCATTAAATAGGTTCCGAAACTACTAAAACTATTTGAAAAATTCACTGTTGGGAAGCTATACTATTCCTGGGTGAATTACTATACTTGGGAATATAATTATAGTCTATGGACTATATGTGATTTTATTCCCATGTAAAGATTTCAGTGTATATTAATATTATAATACCTTGATGCTATTGTTTCCAGCCTCGCTCAGTGGATCCGTCATACGCGACACGACACATGCTCACCCACGACATGTTCAGAGAAACACCGGTCAACCTCGGCAACATGAACAAGGTGTTCTGTTCGCAGTGGTTGTCCGACAGACAGGTGGTGTTTGGGACTAAGTGCAATAAGGTAAGTTATATAACTCAAGGGCAAAATATACATACATGCATATAGTCACGCCTTTATCCCCGAAGGGGTAGGCAGAGACATAGTATACGCCCACATTTCACTTTATAGTTATATGTCCCACGTAATAGGTGGTGAGCCTATTGCCGTGTTGAAATGGACAAGTGCAGGTCGCCGCGACCCGCTAATTTTTCAAGCCGCCCATAAGGCCTTCAACTTGGCTTAACGATTGTCATTTTACTGACAACGCAATGGATCTTTTTGCGAAAGTGTTCCCTAAGTCGCCTCTTACGAAACCCTCGGGATGAATTGGGGTGGCGGCATTTTGTACTCATACCCATCGCAACATGGGATCCCGTCGCTGCACGGGGCAAAATATACAAATTGATATTAAGATCAAAGATGGGTTTTGACGTACGGCAATGGGCTGGTCACATCTGTCGAAAACGAATGCAGCAAACAAGTTCTGATGTGGAGGCCACGACTTGGTATACTTGGGGTAGGACGACACCCCTCCAGATGGACCATACACCTCAATAGGGTTGCAGGGACTGACTGGATGAGAAAGACCGTGTATTGTGGCGTAATTTAGGAGAGGCGTAAATTGATGATTAATGATAATGAGATATTGTATAGTTCAGAAGGTCAAATAGTGCATGTAGCAAGAATGAGATTGTGATAAATGTGTGGTGTGACTAGGATAGATAAAATACGAAATTAGAATATCAGAGGGAGTTTTAGAGACATAAACATTAGAGGAAACTGTCCATCTTGGAATGGGCGTTTGATGAGAAGAAGTAAAGAAATAGTTAAGGGATGGGAAAGATTCAAGAGGAATAAATAATCATAATAATTATGATTATTTCGAATGTATCACGGCAAATGTTCTGAAGAGCTCTTCAACCTGATCCCGCCCTCTCCTTTCCGATCCCGAACAACGCGTGCCGGGCAGAGATGCCACTCACACACAGTGGAGAGAATTTTTGCCAGCACAGAGTGTTTCAAAAGATCGTTCCTCTGTTGAACATGTGTCATAATGGAGGATGTTAAATTACAATTATTGTCATTTAACATCCTCTATTATGACACATTGCGACAAACGCTCGGTATATAAGGCATTATGCATTAGAATATAGTGTGCTGTTCAATATTTGTCAGATTTTTGAAGTGAAACTTCTTTATCGGCGTTGGAAAAAAAATCACCGTTACATTTTTCGGTTACGCGTCACATTTTTTCGTTACGCGCCATCTTTTTCTCGTCCTCACCACGGTTGATTCGAATAAAGAGTACTTGCTTTCATATACAGGGTGGAATTTAAAGACTGTAGTTTGAGGTAAAGTACCCTTAATATTGATAATGGCAAGTTTTGCGGAAAGGAAACATGCCCTTATTTTCAAAAGTAAGTAAAACTGCATTTGAAAAATCGCCTGCTTGAGCCGGGAATCGAACCTGGGAGATGGAAAAAAAAACACCCTGTATTTTATGATACCAACCGAAAGAGTCTTTAATAAGGAGCAATTTCTTTTAAACAACATAGTATCTTAAATTAAATTAACAAAAGTACAAAATATTGATCTATTCACAGTTAATGGTGTACGATGTACGGCGACGCACGCTGGACGCGATACCCACGCTCAGGCCGCGGGCGCCCTGGGCCGGCCCGGACCAACAGACCGGGATACATGCGCTACAGATTAATCCCTCCAGGTATGTGGGCATTACCTACTATTAAAGAGGGGGTTATAGGAACCTCAAAAACTTTCCAATACGAATTGGGCAAATAACCCTATTCTTTCTACGAAATGTGAAAATAACCCCATTCTTTTCTTGGTTTATTTTCTACGAAATGGGAAAATAATACCTTTTCTGGGCGTATTTTCCTATCTCCAAGTTTTCCAAATGTTAAAAATAATGGATGGTAGGTCTAAGAAATGTGAAAAAGAATAGAATTTTTTTAGAATAGAATATATTTAATAAGCTCCATTCTTTTCTGTGTGCTTTTTTCTACGAAATGGGAAAATAACACCATTCTTTTCTGGGGCGCTTTGCCCATTTCCCAGTTTTCCTGTTGGCTTATGAATGTGGTCGTAAGGAACGGAATTCAACCTTCCTCTCAATATCAAAATGTAAAAGAATTATTAAAATCCGACCGGTAGTTTCTGACCTCCTAGCATTCAAATAAACAAACTTTTCAGCTTTATAATATTAGTGAAGATAAGAACTAATTGCTAGATAATATATGTACATATCATATTAGGTCATTACAATTAGTATGCCTATCTTAATTGGGTACGGATAATGAATATTTAATAATGAAGTTTTTAATCATCTATTGCTTTGGTACAGGGATAATTAATAGTTTGAAATAACACAGAGGCATCTGGAATAATAATTTTGTCCTGGAATTCATTCCCATGGAATGTGGGAACAAAATTCCACGCAAGTTCCGCGGGTACAAATATAGTCTATACTAATATTATAAAGAGGATAGATTTGATTGTTTGTTTTGCATAGAATAGGTTCCGAAACTACTGTACCGATTTGGAAAATTCTTTCACTGTTGGGAAGCTACACTATCCCTGAGTAACATAGCGTATATTTTATTCCCGTATTCCCACGGGAACGGGAGCTCCAAGGGTGAAACGCGTGCGCTAGTATTTTATAAAGTCACTAAATGGGGCCCGGTGCTCTGCACGCGTGAAATTTTGTTACCATTCCAACCTCCCATACAAACAAATTCCCGGGATAAAAATTAGCCTATGTGTATAATAGGATTAAAATTAGCCTATTATTAGTAAACCAATGTATTATTTCAGACTATAGTCTAACGGGTCTCCGTTCAGCCGTTAAATCGTAAAAGAGTTACAAACATCCACACCTGCCTCGGTTTTCCCAAACGCCTACAGTATGGGGTTCTTCAAGAGGGGTCTTAGAAGGTTTTTACAGGGTCGGCAGCGCGAGTGTGCCTCTGGTGTTGCAAATGTTCATAGGCTGCGGTGACCACCGGTACATCTGGTGGGCCGTATGCTTGTCTGCCACCTAAAAGGTATAAAAAAAAAATTAAAAAAAAACACTCACAAACTTTCGCATTTATAATATTAGTAAGAATATTGTGAACGGTGGAAGGTGAGCGCTGACGCGCCTTAAGGTGTCCTCCCTAAACCTACTTGCATGAACGCAAGTCCCAGACACCCTCACAGTGTGTCCCTCTGCACCACGCTATAGACCAGGCGGCCGTACTGCATCCATGGAATGCTGAGGAAACGGTATCTGGTGCGAACTAAAATCATACAATAAGTGTTTGTATTACAGAACGTTGCTAGCGACGGGCGCTAGGAACTCCTGCGAGCTAGCCATCTACAGCTTACCCACGTTAGACCCCGTGTGTGTTGGAGAGGCGCATAAAGACTGGGTAAGTGTTCCACTAATGTATTGACTGTATAATATACCAGCGGACGTCACGAGGTTTCACCCGCGTAGCTCTCGTTCCCGTGGGAATATGGGAATAAAATATAGCCTATGTTATCCGGGGATAGTATAACTACCCAACGGTGAAAGAATTTTTTAAATCGGTTCAGTAGATTCGGAGCCTTTTCAATGCAAACAACATACAAACAATGAATCAAATCTTTCCTCATTAAGGGAAACTGGGGACACTTGATCCCCCCTTTTGTTTTTTATCCCTAATTTCTATACTGAGTATCCGTTTAAAAAACTGTTGGTACTAAAATACGTGAAATTTATTTGCTTATAATTGCTGTAAGAGCCAAAGATATGAATATCTAAATTTAGTAGTTATTTGACTAAAATCAATAATAAGGAATCGTACCATGTGTCCCCTATATACGTAAGACTTGATCCCCCCGGTCTGGATGACTTGATCGTGGGGGAACAAGTCTCCCATATTTAGGGTCACATGATACCTTTACTAAGGAGTTAAATAAAAAATGTCTTGTCTGTTTATTCATTTTCGAAATCACATATTTCTTCATATATCTATCTATATCACGGTTTATTGGTAGCGCTCGTGGCCCCGCGGTTTCAGTGTTCTGTAAACGATCACTGCAGTAGCGACTTTCACTAAGAGCCAGTCCTTGGATGGGTGACCATCCATGTGATCACTTTGTGACATTTATTTGAGCGTTTCCGTGCTTCGGATGGCACGTTAAGCAGTTGATCCCGGTTGCCAGTAAAATGGCAGTCGTTAAGCCAAGTTGAAAGCCTTTTTAGGTGGCTTTAAAAATTTTAACAGCACAACTCGTTTGCTCCACCGACCATCGGTTCTCCTACAGAGATGTGGCCAGCCCACTGCCATTTCAAGGCGCATGCTTCTGCGAGCTATGTCGACCACTCTAGTTCTCTAACGGAGAACATCGTTCCAGATTTTATCCCTCAGGGACATCCATAGCATAGCTCGTTCAATTGCTCGCTGTGCGACTTTAAGGGCATGGACTAGCTTTATTTTCGTTCCCTGGCACCATTTTTCGGGCACCTTCTCTGGTTTTGTAGGCTCTTGGCATATTGTTCTGCATTGAATTGAAAAAAAAAGGTAGGGGACTAGACTTGAGTCAGGTGGATCAAATCTCCCATAATAAAGTGTACCAAGTATACCCTGAGCTATCTGAGGTTATAAACAAAAATATTTTCAAATGTCTATAATATTACCACTTTATTACGTAAAGAATTGCTAATAATATAGATAATAGCTCGTATTAAATGCATACACACTTAAAAGTCCTATTTTAAATAAATGTTTAGTCACAATAAAAACTAATCAAAATTTTCTTTCTGCCGCAACAATTACTAACTCGCCCGCCATTTGCCAAAGTGTCAAATATGATAGGTTTACCATCTTTAGAAAGTTATCGTGTACCATATACAATCGATATTGCCACTATAAAACTAAATACAGCTTATACAGGTTCTGTAAATCTTGTGTACCTAGTCTCCCGTAAGGATCAAGTATCCCCAGTTTCCCCTATAATATTCCATATGTACCATGGTTATATTCATGTGCCAGTAATATAACTCATCCGCACCACGTCGTTTGTGACGTACTACGAACATTCTTAGGTTCATTGAATCCACATTCCACATACATGAAGTTTGTCAGTTTTGTTTACATTTTATACATTTATTTTTACATTTTTAATAGTGTTTGATGATGTTACTTCAGAGTGAATTGGCTTTCTAATTGTAAAGGAAATATTAAAATCTATTAGTTTCAGAATTTAATTACAAACAGACGAACTGATCCTCCTCATAATATTGGTATAGATAACGTTACTATAATTACCAATTAAATAAAATGTAAATATCACTTAATTATGTCAGGGTTAAATATGATCATAAAACAATTTGTGAACACTTCTACACTAATATTATAAAGTGGAATGATTTTATTTTTGTTTACTATTGATTTTATAACGATTCTGAAACTGCTGAACTTTTTTTTAAAATTCTTTTATCAAAATGAAGTTACATTATTATTAAGTAACATAGGTAACATATCTATAACATCACGCTACGAGCAATAAAACCATAATGTTAATAGGAGTTCATAGTAGGACCAAAGATAATATAATATTACTAGCTGATGCCCGCAACTTTGCCCGCGTAATAGTTTGTTCCCGTTCCCGCTTCCGGTGGGAACTTATTCCCGTGATAAAAGTGACCTATGTGTTATAATGTATCTCTGTACCAATCCGCCAGATCCGTTCAGCCGTTCGAACGTGAAAGAGTAACATACATCCACACTTCCACACTCACAAACTTTCGCATTTATAATATTAGTAAGATTACATACAGATAGGCATCTCCCTGCCTCACACTTAGCAAGCTTCCTCACCCCCACCACAGCTGCCATTATAGTTCGGCGGGTGTTTTGAGGGGACGTTTGCTTAGCCTTATTGGTCACAGACACATTCAAACTTTCGAACATAGCGTGTTTTTAGTGTAGGTGACGGAATTGAAAACGAACCATTTGTATGGAGTTTCCACTTCCTGTGGTAGGACTTCAAGTGGAGCGTAAAGAGGTACATCATAGTACCGCCATCTTGAGAACTACAAACAATAGGCTTGCCAACAGGTGAACGGCGTTATTGTGCAAGATAAAAAAAAACCAGTACCTACCAGCACTCCAGAGTGCCGATTGAGGTGAAAATTATTACCAGGTTTCCAGTTACTGGTTCCAAGTTCCTTGTTCCGAGATTTAATATCCAAAATCGCAATCGAAACCATTTCCTCGAACAATTCGAGCCAGTTACAGTTTCGAGGTGTCGGCAAAGATAATATAATAGTATTACATACAGATAGGCCCTGCCCCTCACTGATCAAGCTTCCCCACCCCCGCTATTCCCGCCACAGCTGTCATTGTAGTTGGCGGGTGTTTTGAGGAATCATTTGCTTAGCCTTATTGGTTCTGAGTTTCCGCCCTGTGGTGTCGGTAAGCATGACGGTCGCGTTTTCATGAATTTGGTCCCAGTACAAAAATGCCGACGCTGAGTAACAACTTTTTATATTTAGCTCACCAAAATTATGCCGCCCTCCTGATGGAAAGCCATGACGACATCTAGCGATAACCTAAAACGACCGGCCCGCACTCGCGTTTCCCTTCTCTTACAATCCCGGGTTCTTCAAGCGGAGCGTGAAGAGGCACATGTTGGGGCCGCCAATTTGAGGACCACTGTCAGAAGTCTTACGAACTGTGAGAGTGGCCCTCAATCGCTAGATGTGCCTTGACTTTCCATCAGGTATGGAGATGTTTGACCAGGGTTCTATATCTGTAGATCCTGGACATGTGTTGGCTGGACGACGAGTTCCTAGTGACGGGGTCGCGGGACTCGCGCCTGGCGCTATGGCGAGCGCCACAAGCCCCGCCCCGACAGACCATGCACCACTATGTGGCGCCACTCGCGCTAAGGGAGTGCCGCTCAGGTACGTATAGCCCGCTCGCTCTAAGTTTGCCGCTGGCGTAGTGGCGTACTATGGGAGGCAACCGACAAACTTAGAGCGAACGGGTAGTACCTATCACATAGATTTTTTTGGTACAGTATTTTTTGAAACGAAAAATAGTAAGGTAGCTTTATTTCTTACCACGTGTGATATCACCTTTTGTGCTTTTTCGTTGTCAAAAGAATTCTACTATGTAGTCAAAAATTATGTCGTAGTAACTTCTCATATGTACTTGAAGAATTTCACTCATTTAAAATTGCGTTTACATAAGCTAAGATTATAATACTTAAGATTAAAGCGTTCATACCCATAACTCCTCTTTGCTTGAAATTATGATTAAGTTTAATCCGCTATGGTTACCAATTGTGACGAGACAGTCTATTTATCACTTGTATTAGGCAGTCCAGTTCCCTTAATTGTTGACTCACAAATACCACTGTCATACCGCGCTGTGATCATACCATACGTGTCTGTCCTTGAGCCCTCTTGTGCACTTTATAACATAATATACCATCCACCATCAGGTCAAAAAGTTCGAGCATTGACGTTTAACCAGAAATGGCGGGAGATCGCCGCGCTCACTCTCAACGGATACATCCACGTGTTCAACGCAGAGACGTTCAAACAAACGCTTTCGAGGAAGCTACCGTCTTGCCAAGACCTCGTCTGCTTAGCTACACAGGTATGTCAATGTTTTAAGAACAATTGTGATGACATACAGTTTCTATCCTTTCTATAAATAGCTGAATACTGGTCCCAACTAATTTAGGTACATACAAAATCTTTTTCATTCCTTCTATTCGAAAAGTATCACTTTGCACCACGATAACGGGGCGCAAAATAGCTCTTTTCTGTTAAGAGCTTTTTAGCGGGCGACAAAGTGATTTGAATTTGGAACTTGAAAATTTCATAGAAATCGAACGCAAATTGTATGAATTACTGGCTGGTAAGTGTTGGCTGCACAGCGCGGTGTCCTGAGCTAACTAAAAAAAACTAAAGAGCGCCATTTATCACTGTTCGTCTGTTCATGTTCGTCATTAATAGGGTTCTTGTAATCAGTAAACATATTTTATTGTATTCTGCAAATATAATAAGTTCTACGTCTAGTTATGAATGTGACTAAGTGACAATCCATGAACTCCTGGAACTATAACTATAGAAGGTAACTGCGTCGTACAAAACTTATTTTTTCTCATAGAAAGGGAATGAAAAGTAGAGTATATTACTCGAGGGCAAATTATTTTTTCCTCGGGCGGTGTACTTTGAATCCCTCACTGCGCTCAGGATTCAACGTTAGAATCCCTCGCTATGCTCGGGATTCTATTCTAGAATCCTTCGCTTAGCTCGTGATTCAAAGTAGCGCCCTCGCCGTAAAAATACTATTTTGCCCCCTTGTTATACAATCTACTATTTCAATTTGGTTCATTCGGCAAGACTGGGCATCATTGAGCAAACGGCGTTAAATTTTTCATTCACCTATACCGCAATGACTGAAAATTCCACAATCAGTCGTTCTACCAGTTATGATTTACGGTGCCGAGACGTGAACACATATGCGGCAAACCCATGAATAGGAAAATGCAGAAAGAATACACAAGGCTTAAGAGACCCACGTCTTACTATTTCATTGATAAACTGCTTTTCTAAATAAGAAACCCACGAGAAACAATTTTCTATGTTCATAACGAAAATAAACAAGTAGTGTAACCGTACAGGAGAGCGGCGTGTACGCCATCGGCTGCAAGTCGTACACGCTGCTGCTGGACTGCCGCACGCTGCAGTCCGTGAAGAAGATCACGTCGCGCTACAACGGCTGCGGGATCCGCTCCGCCAGCTTCCGAGGCGACATGCTCACCATCGGCACTGGGCTCGGTACGTACCCTTCAATCACTCTAAGGTTGTCGTGTCTTATTCTAAACATTTAGATTCAGATTCACGTATTCACTGCACCACCTTATGTTGTAAAATCGGGCGTTCATACTATGTCACAGGCGTGGCCGGGGTACAGCTAGTAGTCTTATCATTATTAATTGTAATATTAATGTTAATAACATTTATGCAATATTGAATTTAAAGAGGTCCTGATAAACTGCCTTGCGAAACACCAATTTCAACAGTATTTTTTTCCTTCAGAACTAGTTATTCGTGAGATTTTATTTCCTTTCTTTCAGTTAATGAGAATTAAATTAGCTCTAATAATTTTTAATTTTAGCTGACATGATTTTAATTCATTTATCGACGTTTAGTAAGTTATTCTATGCTATGTCAAAAGCTTTTGCAATTCCATTTAACTTTTTTGAATTGAAAAAATCAAGTTGTTGACTAATTTTGTATATGGATTGCAACTATGATCATGTCGTCTAATTACGATGCGACATATTTATATACGTTTCTCTTTCAGGTTTATTAATGTTCTACGATCTGCGCGCGGGCAAGTATCTTGAAAGCAATATACACACTACTAAGACCGTCACGCTCAAAGCTTCCAGAGGCTATGTGGTAAGTACATATTTTTAATTTTCAACCCCGACGAAAACTGTGTATCTGTCTGTGACATCATTACGCTGTAACAGACAGACCAATTTTGACGACATTTTTGTTGTTCGAAAGCCGATATCGTTCTTAACTTTAAAATTTAAAAAACGTTAGCTCACTTTCTGAATGATAAAAGGATTTCACTAATTATGTAATTCATAGATCTGATTGATCTGGAATTTGGTGTGCTTTACAAGACGCAGGTTCGTCCCTGCGTCGAGTACTGTTCTCACCTTTGGGATGACTCCGCGAGGTACTTGTTAGACGCGCTTGACGCTATGCAGAGACGTGCTATCCGAATAATTGGTTGTCCTGAGGTGACGGGAGGCCTCGAACCTTTGTCGCAGCGAAGAACCATAGCGTCCTTGGCTGCCTTCTATCGAATGTATCACGGCGAATGTTCTGAAGAGCTCTTCAACCTGATCCCACCATCTCCTTTCCGATCCCGAACAACGCGTGCCGGGCAGAGATGCCACTCATACACAGTGGAGAGAATCTTCGCCAGAACCGAGCGTTTCAAAAGATCGTTCCTCTGTCGAACTATAAAAACATGGAACGACCTGCCCGCACACGTGTTTCCCTCATCTTACAATCCCGGGTTCTTCAAGAGGAGCGTGAAGAGGCACATCACAGGGCCGCCAACTTGAGGACCACTCTAAGAAGTGGCCCCCAATCGCTAGATGCACCACTGCTTTCTTACCATCAGGCTGGTGGCGACGTCAATTTGGCGAGCTGAATATAATTGTGTGATCCACATAATATGTTTGTTTCGGAGTTTGGGTGTTTTCTATGTATAGTATGTATGTATTTAGAAATATATAAGTATGTCTATCAGTCGTCTAGATCCCATAGCACAAGCTTATATTAGCTTAATTTGGGCTAGATGATGTTGTGTGAGAATGTTTACAAATATTTATTTAGGTACGTATTACTATTATTTTATTGTTGGGCTTATTAGAACAGTCTGTCGAGTTTTTTTTTTAAATTGTAATATTAATCATTCGTACAACAGATTAATTAAAACCTTATAATTTTTTTTTTTCGTATTTTAAATGATATTATATCTCCAAAATACTTGTTCTCTGCCAGTTCCCTGACGAGGAAGCCGACGCATTCAACCAAGTGAAGCACGTGCCCGCCATCTACACACATTGCTACGACGACAGTGGCACGCGGATATTTACCGCGGGGGGACCTCTGCCTGCCCCCCTTATAGGGAACTATGCGGGGTTGTGGCAATAACACTCTACCGGGGTATTATCACAGGGCGGAAACTCCAGCTTGAATGGTGTGCGTGTGATCAATAAAATGTAAACAAATTGTCCGTCAACGCGCACGTCAACTCTACTGACAGATGTGGCGCGACAGGGAGTTGCCGATCTGAATGTAATACTATATTATCTTTGGTATTATGTAGCACTATAGGTACAGACGGCAAAGGAGATAGGTATACAGGGCTGCCTTAGGATGGTATTTTACGATTTTGGACCCAAAAGTTGGTCTATCACCAAACTGTATCTCGTGAACCGAAAAAGGGGGGGCTCCCACACAACAAACGTGATATTTTGCCGGTGGTACTGTACCCTCCGTGCTCGAGTCCAACTCGCACTTAGTCAGTTTATAAAAAAATCTTTTAAACATTTTTATGAAATTTGCTTTTAATATAGTGTATTTATTGTGGAACCATACAAAACCTCGTAAAAAAAAAGAAAGAAAATCAGTCCTTATTAGGCGGCCCTGTATACTTAGTCCATTTGCCGACTGTACCACGGTATAGTGAACTACGCTAAGAGGAAGAAACGACATTCTATTGAAGAATATGTTGATTACTAAGAAATATATTATCGAAAACAGTTTGATAAACAGGAATTATCTGCCAATTTTGTTGTGGTCAATTTGTGGCCAACATGAGGACTAGCAACGACAATGCGTGTATTTTAATTTATTTCGAAGGAAACGTTTTGATTGAAATATATTAACGGTTGCAGTTTTGAAACCTTTAGACAAGCCACATTTCTTTGCTGTATTTTTATATTTATATAGATACAAACAAATAATATTGGAACACTATCCCTCCATTGTCCTCAGCGTAACATTGTTTTTATTTACCCTTACTTTTCCAATGTCATTTCTCATGTTTTTCACAGCAAATAATCTCATTTGAGTTTTAAATGGTAAACGGACCCCATTATCTGTAGGGTTTGAAAGCAACTGGGAATATAATAAGACCAGAAGAATTAAAATATGTTTGTAAAATCAAACGTTTTGAGAGACTTTTCAAAAAAATGTCGTTTCTGGTTTTAGCGTAACAAATGGTACAGTGGTGGTACTTTAAGGTTTGAATTTACCATTTTAGAGCGCTTTTAGAGTCGTGCTGATTTTAAATCACTTTCACTTTAATTTCTCGCAGCTTCATCATTTTTAACTTACGAGCCATCGACCATTCGACCGAATAGACTCGTTGCTTATTGTACCTACTAAAAAACTTCACATAACTAACAGGGGCAGAAAGGGAGAAAAGATGTGGGAAGGGAAGAGATAGATACTTTACCTATATAAGAAAGGGACAAAGCTATTGCCTATCCTTATCTACACTCTCTCATTGCTTACATGGAGATGTATATAAATATGTGATCTGTATTTCGGTGTCTATTCATGGTGTGGTGGATGCTTCGCGCCAAATCTGCGAACGTGTTAAAATTGGCATGACTTTAAAAACGCCCTTAAATCGATTTATTTATAAACCCTTCTCAACTTAGAACATATTTAAATATTTGTCGTCCCTTTTCCACCTTTGTAACTTTGGTAAAGTGTTACAAGGACAACAAATATTCAAACATGCCGTAAAGATAAACCCCCTTTATTTATCAAAGACATAAATTATTAATTGGTTGATATATAAAGGGGTTAATATTGGATAGTATTAATTTATCATTACCTTGGCATTATTAGGTATCATAATTATCAAATTGTGTAACTATTTCCCAACTTAACCCTACGAATGTTTATTGAACGACTTTTTGATATAGCAAAATTAGTTTAATACTAGCGACGAAAAGAGCGCATTTTTGTAAATTGATTGAGATTTTTTTACAGCTAATATTGAGATTGTAATTTTGCTTTTAACTGATATGCGCCAATTTCGTTTAAAGTTCAATTTTTTTATACTTTTGAATCATTTTAGTAATGACTGTCTATTATAATTCCTCTGAAGTCTGGCCCAAATAAATGCAGAAACGAACTTGTACCATATAAAGGCGTACAATCGGCAAAGGAGATAGGTATACTGGCAATCCTATAAGGATTGCTTTGTTTCAGATTCTTTTTTTATATAAAAGAAATATTTCCCCATTTGCCTATCAGTGATAATGGGGAGAAATGACTTGTCTTTGCAATCCAAAGGTCAGAAGTCGCGAAAAATATAACACATCTACTGTAAGACAATCTTTTTTTGTTACCTTTAAAAGTGATTCTCATATTGTCTGTTTACAATCATTTTCGAGTAGGTGGTTGTAAGACTGTGTGCTTTTATACTCGATAATATCCATATACATAGTACGTTATGTACGCAATTAAACTACTTTTCAAAGTAGTGCAATAAAACTCTTGTAAATATAATTATAAGTTATTTTTTAAGATGACTTTTACAATTTTTTGACAGAAGTGCAGTATTTTTTAACAATAACTCGATGTTTGTACTAGAATTCCAAAATGTCCCACAAAAAGTTTGATAATTAATTAATTCTAAATAGAATTTATAATAAAACTTTTGCAGAATGCACTAAATTCTTAGAATTACAATGTTATCATTATGGACTACGCGTGTGCGGTAATTTGAGGCACGCTTGAGAAGAGTTGTTCCTTAGCGGGCCTCAACTTATCGCGCATGTGTAGAATACCAACTTGATTTAGCACATTTTTGATATTTTTTACAAACATCAAAGATTTACAAAAGATACTGTATTTCTGTCAAAAAAATTGAAAGCCCTCTTAAATAGGAAATTATAGGGTTTGGGTTGAATAGCAGTTCAAAACGGATAGCGTATATTAAAGTTATGTACTATTAAAAAAATAAGTTTGATCATTTTCAACAACTTTATGTGGGTTATCCGTTTGGGTCTGCTTGTCATAATATTAAAGCTATGTAATAAATAGGTTTATTTTACCAAGGGATTGTGATAAGAATTTACTTATAATCAGATAAATATAGATAAAACCAATTTGTACTCGTATGAAGCTTCTAATTTATTATCATTAATTCATGTAGAACTATAATAAAGGAGGGGAGGGAGCAACCCACCACACACCCTTGATCCGTCAAGCACGACTAGTAGTGGGGGGGAATGACAAATGGGAGTTCCCTTCGTCATTCCCTCTAAGGAGATGTAGGACAATTAATAGGTACCTTTAGGCTCAAGATCAAAAGACAAAACAGATTTATTATAATCATTGCCGTGACTATTAGAAAGAAAGAAAATACATTTATTTATGACACGCACATTTACACAAAATAAAACAATAACATACATACAACATAGGAAGAAAACAACGTGCTCATCTTAAATGGGTCGCCATCTCAGCATAAATGCTGCGCATCCTCTGCCAATGACATAGGATGCGGAGCGCTGATTTTCTGATGGCGTCCGCGATGTTACGCCACGCACGTTTGCACTGAACAGATCTAGAAATACTATTACCATTACCATATTACCATTTTTATTTCATATCAGTCCGATTCGTCATTCCTCCGTTACAATTGGTAGTGGTTTTCCATGACTGTTGTGAGAGAGAGGGGGGCTCCGCTCCCTCCCCTCCTTTATTATCGTTTTACGATGGATTTTCGCCATGTAACGCCTGATTGTGGGTGGTGATGCTTGCGATGTTCTTATCACTTCCCCTTTGGTAGGTTAATTAGTACGCAATTAGTGTGTGAATATGATTGCTAAGGTATTACGGAACTATCAATTGACTGAGAATTAGAGGGTGGGGAGGGGGTTAGACAACATATTTTACGTGGGAACTACAAAAAGAATATGTAACGTATGGTCACACATTAGTATTGGAGTTAATGGTATATTTACCATGTATTATTCAAACTCAAACTCAAACTCAAACTCAAAAAAACATTTATTTCGCATAATCCTAATACATAGGCACTTGCGACACGTCAATGAATACAATGCAAATAGTACCATCAGTTCGGAACGCGGCCCGCTTGAGAAGAACTGGCAAGAAACTCGACGGGCTTTTCTTTTTGTGCTCTATTTACAAAAATTTAAACTAACACAAACTATTGCTTGAGAATGCAGTAGAGCAAGCAGATCATTTCCAGACTTCCCTGTCAAGCAAATAATCGTCAACTGAATAGTAGCCCCTGCGGTACAATTTACTTTTTATACACTTTTTAAACTTATTTAAGGGCATACTTTTTATTTCATTGTGCGTTGTGAATATTTCGGCAGTGTTGGAAGCGCCATGATCATGACGGAACTTGAGTTCCGTGATCATGGGTGCTTGTAACATTGCCGAAATATCAGTATAACACATGGTAAATATACCGTTAACTCTAATACTAATGAATCCCTTCCTAATGTTCCCCATTGTCCCCTTAATTTGTCTTCCAACATAACGACCATATTCTATGAGTACAAAACGAAAGGTAATATGAACTCAAGCATTGCACACAGCTTGGCAAAAATTTAAGCCACTGACTGTGCTATTTATATATAGCTAAACGATAGAAAATACCGTCATTAATTTTATAAAAATGTTAAAGGATCTTCTAGAATTACACGATTGTAATTCACAATCCCAGCTAATTACCTTATTTTTTGCCATCCATGTAGTAGACGGTAGATGTAATCCAAATTATATTATGATTTTCATCGTCCTTGATAGTACCAATCGGGTCCCCTCTGTTGGGACGCTAGGTTAGAACCATGTAGACGCTTTATTTTCCCACTTCATTGTGATATTCAGAATAATAATCATTATTTGCTAGAACATAATGCTATCTCCATTTCAATACACTTTTGCCAAGCTATAGATGTAACCAATTGATAGTTTCGAACCTAAGGCTTGTATCGGTGATGTTATGCCTCTAATCTATATATATAAAATGTCGGTTGGTTAACTAATATTATTGTGAGTATTTCACTCCGCGTTAATACCACATTACCTCATTAATGATGCAATCGCAACTGGACAGTTATCTTCATACTGCAGTTTGTTGGTGGGAACATTGGGGCTATGTACAATCAGCTGCATAGAAAAGTATACAGGGAGACCTTGAAAGAAACTTTTTCAAAATATCTTTCACTTGTTTTATGAAATTTGTTATCGTTATTATATTTAAGTACTAGCTGACCCGCGCAACTTCGTTTGCGTTACATGAGAGTAAGAAAGAGAGAGGTATTGTATTAATATTTCGAGTATTATAATGTTTCCCGTCGCACTTACTCCCTTCACGTCGCTTATATTCATTAGAGCTGACCCGCACAACTTCATTTGTGTCACATGAGAGTGAGAAGGAGGGGTATTAATATGTAAAGCGATATAATGTTTCCCATCGCATTTACTTCCGCCCATCCGTTTTTTAGTATGCAACTCATCGTGTGCGAATCCGACTCGCACATGACCGGTTGTTATCGTTCAGTTGACTGGCTACCAGTGCAGGCCACGTTAACTCCCGTCGTGTCGCTCATACTTTAAAACTTCATAAGAGGGTTATTGTAAGTGAACTTAAAAGATAGGTATATGCAGTTGAGGACTTTTTTTTTAACTTTTTAAGAGGAACAATTTTGTGATACACCTTTTTAATGTAACTTAAACCATTTACGTAGCGGACGCAGTGGAAGCCCTAAAAAGAAAGAAACTTTCCCCGTTCTCAAAACATTATTCATGGCTGCTCCGCTCCTATTCGTCTTTGCGTGATGTTATAACGTCATTAGTCATCCTTAATAAATGTAAGATTAAACTGTAAAATAATTTTTGAAATGCAACCAGTAGTTTCTGAGATCCTAGCACAAACAAACTATTTAGTTTTATAATATTGTGAGCGAACCTTAAGAGATAGACAAATTAGGTTATTGTGAGCGAACCTTATAAGATAGACATATGCTGTCGCGGACTTTTTTTTAGAACTTTTTAAGACAAACAATTTTGTAATACATAATTTTTACGTAACTTTAACCATTTACGCAGCGTACTCCTCGGAAACTCTCAGACGGTAAAAAATATTCCCCGTTTTCAAAACATTCGTGGTTGCTGCTCCGCTCCTATTCGACGTAGCGTGATGCTATATAGCCTATAGCCATCCTCGATAAATGGTCTATCAAACTGTAAATAATTTTAGAAATCCAACCAGTAGTTCCTGAGATCCTAGCGTTCAAACAAACAAACAAACAAACAAACAAACAAACTCTTCAGCTTTATAATATTAGTATGGATGTAATTCCGTAACTATACAAAATTTCATGAGAAATACATAAAATATTTTCTGAGAAAATTCCATCTTTAACTGGTGGTTCTGTATACTTTTCTCTGCAGCTGATTGTGCTATTTCTTAAAGCTAATATTTCAATTTTAGTGTAACTTTCAGTGTGAATTGGATTTTCACATCCATGTGAATGTTAAAGTCTGTAAAGTATAGCTTGATTCAAATGTATCAACGTAAACAAAAATAGACTTTAATTGCAACTGCTTAAAGTTTTATTGTGGTTGAAATGCAGGGAGATACACAGATACGCAGAGGTCTAAACTAGTATAATAAATACTTTGTGCCTTCTAATTTAGTCAATAGTAACTGTCACGGAGATCATGCTAAATTTTACAGACTAGTGTTCTGTATTTAGAATTATTTATTGTACTATACAAATAGTCTGTGGATATAAGTAAAATACAGTCCGAATCACAATGTGAAAGTGAAAAGTAAGATAGAAATAATTTAGCTTTATGATATGTATGAAGGTGCTATATCATTCGCAGCCCTAAATGTTCACGCTTACTTTGAGCGGCGCGGCGCCTTATTGACGCGACATGATAAATTTATCAATGGACGCATGTTATACAGTATGCTGTCTCATTCACACAAAAAACACTTCTAAACTAGTTGGCTTGTAAGAACTAAATTCTGACACATGGAAAGATAGTTTCCATTCAGAATTTACAAGCTGAATAATAAAGTGCTGTGTGTCATGTCAAAAAATAACCGCCCAATTACACCTTGTATGAACACCATTATTTTGTTTGATATGAACACATCTTCGAAAGACGTTACTATTGAGGAGTAACGTCTTTCGAAGATGTGTTGCATACTTACCTACTGTGAAATTTTAATTTGGCCAGTTCAAAAGCTATGTGAATCAAGCTGACTTTAGCATAAAAGTAAGATATAATACCGTGCCTCATATTGTCATGTTTTCGGGATATTATCAATCGGTGTCACGTGATCTTCCTTGACGGTTAATATTTCGAAAATGCGACACTTACAAATGTTACTCTGTATATATTTTCTGAACTGTTTATTTGTAGCTGTTCGTATATTTAATAGTGCAATTTGTAACGCGCCTTACAAAAATAACTAAACCCCTTTGCGTTGCATGGAGGGTAGTTTAAAAAAAATATTTTTATTCATTAGCTTTGATATTTTATAGAGGATTGTTTTTCTATAGTTTCCTACCTTACATACACCTTATAATATCTCTTTAAATGGGATTAAACGGCCTTATGTCTGTGTCAAAAATAATCTATACTGTTGTTGTAAATGGGAAAATGTGTCTGTTTGCCGTAAGAGACTGTTTTTAAATGAACATAAATGTAGGTCTGGAGAGTGTCATTACCTACTTTTTTCCGGAAAAGCAACTTTTACACAGACACATTTGTGTGGAATTTAAATTCCACGCGGGCGGGTCCGCGGGTGTTCTCTAGTACAAAATACATTTACTTATATCTGTCCCGTTGAAACGTTTGCATTATTATAATGTAAATTCATAGGCAAACACCTCTAGAGATATTGTCTATGGATTATAGTATCTACTAATTAGATAGCGTTAACATGAAAACCGTAATTAACATGTACATTAGAAGGCGCCGTGTGTGCCGACATTTATACATATAATTTCTTACTAATAATCTTGAGAAGTGGAGATTGTGAAGAGTAAAAGACTTGAATACGCTGTTTGTGTTTTACTGAAAACTTTTTTGTACCCGAACCACTCTTGTTTGCTTCAACTTTTGAGATGATTAGTTATAAATTAGACTAATCGAGATTTAGACATCATTTTGAACTTTGGTTGAATCGCGAATTGGACCAATTACGCCTAAAAGCCACTTTTTTTATACCAATAAGGTGGCAGACAAGTATACGGTCGGTAGACCGTACATAGGCTGCGGTGACCGCCAGTCCTTCTGGTAAGAAGGACTGGCGGTCACCGCAGCCTATGAACGTTTGCAACACCAGAGGCGCCACACTCGTGCTGCAGACCCTCTACCTCGGTTCCCAAACTGGGTTCCGAGTAACCTAGGGGTTCCGTGGAGTAGGCATCAGGGTTCCGCCAAAATTATGTTGAAACACGCTAAATATGTGATGAGAAAAACTCCATTAATATAATTAAATCTTAAACTACTATTATAATAGGGATAATCACTATCTATTTTCGTAGAGATATAAACTATGCATAACTTCTAAGAAAACGCGTTACAGCTATGAATAAAAGGAAATCTATTACAACTGAATATTTGGTAGATCTAAAATCCATGTCCGATTACTATCCTGAAAATAACAATGAGTTTAAGGGGTACACAATCCATGTAAGTATTATAAAAAGAACAGCCAGAGGCGCTGATTTTGGGTGAGCGTCAGAATGGACGGTCACTACCCATAGATCACATCGAAACAGTTATAGAAAGTTGCTACCTAGTTGCTACTAGTTGCTACCAACCATTAAATAGTTGCTACCTTTGATTTAAACGAAATAAACGAGTTTTTAAGGTGACCGGCCATTCTGACATCAGAATGGCCGGTCACCTATGCAGGGAGAAAAAACTGAGCAAATGAATTGAGTTTTTTTATAAGCAATAGTTGCTACCTTCATATATGTCGGTTTAGACCTTGTAGCGTTTAAGGATTCATAGTTATAGTAATTTACTGTTTTGATGGCGAAGCGCCTGTAGGAAATAAATGAGCAAATAAACAAAATATAAGTTTATAAGCAGGCGTTATCAATGTTTATTTATTTTATGTGTTATAAATATGGAATATAATTATGTAGTTGAGATTCGCAAACTTACTTAAAAGTGTATATTGCAATTTTAAACAGAAAGGTATGCTTAAATATTTGCAATTTAATTAAAAATTACATACATATCGACGGTAAAAAGGAAAAACACTTTAAGCGACACTTCGGTCGAAAATGAGTTATATACATATTTGGAATCAGCGAATTTTTCCGCGTCGATTGGTCTTGGTTTCGTAGCTATCTGACCTCTTTGGTGTCGCTTCAAGTAATGGCACTATTAAGCTTATTTTTTTCAGACGCTAAATGAAGTGACACAAAGTTGTAGCGAATTTCGGTAAATTACCGCGTAGAGTAACGACTCCTTATTAAGATTGTTATTTGATGTGTTTTTCTTTTTGTTTCGGATATCCCAAGTCACTTAAATTTAAATAATTTTTCTCCGTTATAGGAAATGCGGCGTAAAGCACTACAAGTGTTTTGGCTCACTCTTGTATCGCTAGTTCCTAGTCGTTACATTCGTTTTTCCTTGCTTTCATCGTATCTGTAAGAGTTTAATGAGAGTGTTAATAAAGTTAATGTGTTTTGCCTTCACGATCAAAATAAATAAAATAAAATTTATTCCCTTTGAAATTTTTAAAAAATAATATTTAGGTTTGTCAAAATTTTTGTGACTCTACCGGGGGTTCGGAAATACTACAGACTGAGAAGAACACCCCAAGAAACTCAGTCTGGTCCCTTCTCTTCTAGTATCTTAGTATCTAATACAGTTTTTTTTTAATGTAGAAAGGAGCAATTCGTGTCACTGCCAGGCAGCCTTGTCTTCTAGAAAGTCTTTAATGCTATAATAAGCTTTCTGGCACAATTTAAGTTTTATTAGTTTTTTAAATTTATTAACTGACAAACCTGTTATGGATGTCGGCAATGTATTGTACATTCGAATACAATTGCCCGCAAAAGAATTGCTTATTTTATTAAGCCTAAGTCTAGGTACAGCCAATTTATTCTTATTTCTTAAGTTTAGATTATGGATATCACTATTTTTAAAAAATTTACTGTTATTTTTATGAGTATATAATAAGTTTTCATATATGTACCTACTGTGAATACACAGTAAGTATGTTGATATCCTTAAACTTTTCTCTTAATGACTCCCGAATCCCCATACCATAGATAGCCCGGACAGCCATTTTCTGCAACACAAAGATAGATTCGATGTCGGCAGCGTTACCCCATAATAGTATGCCATAGGTCATGACACTGTGGAAATAGCTAAAGTAGACAAGACGCGCTGTTCTAATGTCTGTCAGTTGTCGGATCTTTTTAACGGCATAGGCTGCAGAGCTCAGTCTGCCCGAGACTTTCTCGATATGAGGCCCCCACTGCAAGTTGGAGTCTAACTTTATGCCCAGAAAGACAGTTTCATCGACCAATTCTACTTGATCATCCCTAATCCTAATACTGGTGTTAACGAGCCTAACATTTGGCAAGGTGAATCTAATACATTTTGTTTTAGTTTCATTTAACAATAAATTATTTGCGTTAAACCAGTGGACTACCCTAGAGAGGGCATTGTTTACTTCGTCAAGATCGCGTTGTCCACGTTCAACTTTAAATATTAAAGATGTGTCATCAGCAAACAAAACTACCTCGTGATCGTCTCTTATAAGGTGAGGGAGATCATTTATGTACACTAAAAATAGAAAAGGTCCCAGAATTGAACCCTGAGGCACCCCCATTGTTACAGCAGAACCATGTGACTGTTTACCATTTATAACTACTTTCTGTACTCTATCTCTTAGGTAAGAACTAATTAAATCCAAGGCCGTCCCCTGGATCCCATAATGATCAAGTTTTTTAATTAAAGTCTGATGCTGGACGCAATCGAAGGCCTTAGATAGGTCGCAGAATACACCATAAGCATCATACAACTCCTCCCAGGCCTCATATATAAATAATTTGATTCCAGCATCCGTGGTAGACCGACCGCGCGTGAAACCGAATTGTTTAGTATGGAATAGTTTATTTGTATTAAAATGATTTTGCATTTGATTAAGCATTACCTTTTCAAAGATTTTACTAAACGTGGGTAGTACAGATATAGGACGAAAATTGGACGGATCCGAGGTGCTACCCGATTTAAACAGAGGAATTATTTTACTAAACTTCATTAAGTCAGGAAACACACCACTATCAACACAATTATTAAATATTATTGATAATTCAGGAGCAACCATTTCAATTAACGAATTCACTAAATGTACAGAAATTCCCCAGAGGTCAGCCGTTTTCTTAATATTTAAAGATTTAAAAGTTTTTATGATAGTGTGTAAACTAATTTTACTGAATTTGAATATTTCATTACAGCAAGGAACATTTGCTTTTAACAAGGATTCTGCTATTGGGGTAGAAGAACCTAGGGCTCTGGTCAAATCTACTGGAATACGAGAAAAAAATTGTTCAAATTCGTTAGCGACTTCGGCATCTGTTGTAATTATGTTACCATTTACTTTACGTTTAAAATTATTATCATTTGATTTTGCTTGGCCTCTTTCTGCGTTAATTATTTTCCAAGTAGATTTAACTTTGTCTACCTACACTATTGATAATTTTATTACTTATATACTTTCTTTTGGCCGCTAAGCAGTATGCTTTAAACTTTTTTGAATAAGTTTTAACATAATTTAGAAATTCATCTGTTCTATTAAACTGTCTTTCTGAGTATAGTTCATACAGTTTTAATCTACTTTTATGTATATCCTCAGTGGCCAATTCACTGAAGGCTGGCCTGTCACCGATTGTGACTTCCTTAGACTTGAATAAGGAGTTGATCATTATGACATATTATGGATTTCAGTATTTTTTGCAATTGCAGAAAGAATTGATAGTGTCGGTTAAAGTAACACCATCAGAATGTTTACAGAAACTATTAAATTAACCGACATCATCTTTTATTCCCACAATTTCGGTTCATTTAATTTTGTCGACTACCTAAGTAATGAAGAAGCGCTCGTGGCCCCGCGGACTCAGTGTTCTGTAAACGATCACTGCAGTAAGCAACTTTCACTATGGCCGGTCCATGGATGGGTGACCATCCATGTGATCACTTTGTGACATTTATTTGAGCGTTTCCGTGCTTCGGAAGGCACGTTAAGCCGTTGGTCCCGGCAAAGCAGCCTGATCTTCAGCCGTTCGTTGTTCCACAACTGCATCAGGAGATCGCTTGGGAGGGCTCTGTACACCGATGGCTGCCTTACTGTTGCGAGGACCCCCAAAACCGCCCTGACCCAGCACGAATATTTGCTGCTGAGTGCGAGCCACCAGCTGCTTGCTTTGGTAGATTTCACCTGTGTCACAAGTGTAAGTATTTAGGCAAAATATTGATGGCGCTAATATTTTTTACATTCTGGTATAAACTGATGATAAAAAATCTTATAAGGCCTATTATATTCTAACGCAGTAATTTGACCTTTACTCTAAACATGTGTTAATTTTGAAAACAAAACCCCCTATAAGATTGTTCTTATAAACCCAAATATGGAATTAATCACTGAACATGCGCTTTCTTCTCCTTCCGTTGGACGTTGTTTACAACCTGCACCTGTCCATTTAAACACGGCAATACGGCTCACCACCTATTACGTGGGACAAATTATAAAAAGGTGAAATGTGGGCATATAATATGCCTCTGCCTACCCCTTCGGGGATAAAAGGCGTGACCATAATGAATGTAATGTATGTAACTAAATAATGACGAAAGTCGCTTAAAGTAAACATGATTTTCAAAATTCAGTAATCAGATTTTTACAGAGCTTGGACCACGTTGGACGCTAATTTTGATCCTAATATCTCTAAAGTGAAACGCAAATTCAATGCTGCAAATTTGAGAGTAGACTACCTAAATCATGTCTAATTTAACCCTACACACTGGTCAAAATCAAAATCAAAAATATATTTATTTCACATAGGCATTATACAGATGCGCTTGCAAAACGTCCAGAATACAAAACAAAAACTCTACCACCAGTTCACAACGCGACCCACCTGAGAAGAACTGGCAAGAAACTCAGCGGGTTGTTCTTTTTTTGCTCTATTTTCAATTTTAAAGAATCTAAAAACTAGGCATTTTAACAATTTTTTTGAGAATCCAGCAGAGCAGGTCATTTCCAGGCTTCCTTATCCAACAAATAATCATTGATTGTATAGTAGCCCCTGCAGTTCAATTTACTTTTAACAGATCTTTTAAACTTATTAAGGGACATACTTTTAATTTCGTCTGGAAGCCTGTTGTAAAAGCGTATACAGTTACCCATGAAAGAATTGCTGGTTTTGTGCAATCTGCTATGAAAAACAGCAAGGTTATTTTTATTTCTAGTGTTGACATTGTGTCTATCACTTAACTTAGCGAAACTATGTAGATTTCTTTGTACATACATAAGGTTTTCAAAAATATATTGTGATGCTACAGTAAGAATATTAACCTCTTTGAATTTTTCGCGCAGAGAGACCCTTGGACCTAGTCTATATATAGCTCTTATGGCCCGCTTTTGTAAAATAAAAATTTTATTTATATCTGCAGCATTGCCCCACAGTAGAATACCATAAGACATTATACTGTGAAAGTAACTGAAATAAACTATTCTAGCCGTATCTACATCAGTCAAGTGCCTTATTTTTTGTACAGCAAATGCTGCTGAACTTAATCTACTAGCTAGTTTTACAATATGTGGACCCCATTGTAAACCAGCATCAACCGTTAACCCTAGGAATGTGGTTTGTTCCACAAGTTCCAACTCTCGACCATTAAGTTGAACATTGGTTTCTGACTGTGCTACATTAGGCAAGGTAAATTTAATACATTTAGTTTTATTATCATTTAGTTTAAGATTGTTAGTGTTAAACCAATGAACCACTTTCAAGATTGCGTTGTTGACATCGTCATAGTTATCTATTTGTCTTTTTACTTTGAAAATCAAAGAAGTATCATCTGCAAACAAAACAATCCTGTTGTTGTCCCCCACGTAAAAGGGTAAGTCATTAAAATATATAAGGAATAAAAATGGTCCGAGTATTGAACCCTGCGGGACGCCCATAGTAACTACAGATCCCTCTGAGCGTGCACCATTAACATCGACCCGCTGAATTCTATTGTTCAAATATGAAGTCAGAAGGTCGAGAGCCTTGTTTCTTATGCCATAATGGTGTAATTTCCTGATTAATGTTTTATGTTGGACGCAATCAAATGCCTTAGACAGATCACAAAACACACCAATTGCATCTTGTTTATCCTCCGGTACTTCACTGGTGCAAACACTGCTTATTTATAAGTTGCAAGTGAAGTGCTGAATGCTGAAAACAAGCACCTGAATATCAGTTTCACCCATTCGACTTAATACAAAACCATGTTATGAGAGTTATTAACCATCACACAATTACAGGCGGAGTGTAGTCGCTTTAAGATAGGAAAACTCCACCATCTTTTGAGTGAACTACTGCCTGTACAATGGTTAGTGTTCTGACAAATAGGTTAATATCAAAATGATACGGCCCACGGTTACTTTCTATGATTACACCGCTTGCCACAAACAGGGTTCATGCTTACACTTACACTTTAATACATTTTTTTTTTTTTATACTACTTAGGTGGCAGACAAGCTTACGGCCCACCGGAAGGTTGGTAACCGTAGCCTATAGACGTTTGCAACACGCGCTGCCGACCCACAGTTGAAATTTTTCAAGCCGCCCGTAAGGCCTTCAACTTGGCTTAACGACTGTCATTTTACCGACAACCGGGACCAACGGCTTATCGTGCCTTCCGAAGCACGGAAACGCTCGTAAATAAATGTCACAAAGTGGTCCACGTGGTGGTCACCCATCCATATCCGGCCATAGTAAACGTTGCTTACTGCAGTGATCGTTTACAGAACACTGAGTCCGCGGGGCCACGAGCGCTTCAAAACATTGTATGTAGCGACGTGAGTTGAATAGGTAACTTAAGTACACAATTTTGAAAACAATGTTTACTTTAAGCGACAATCGTTGTGGCGTAAATCATGGATTTGCTATATTAGTTTATAAGGCGCTATTAAGCGTAGGTATAATGGTTATACTTAGGTCGGTATAATGGGTGTGTCCTTAATAGTGTCAAAGTAGGGATAGTAGATGGAAGGAGATATGGTGGGATGTAAGCTATATATAGGCGTGCGCAATGGTAAAAAGAAAAATCAGGAACTAACTAAAATTAATTTATTTTACTTAATACTGTCGAAGAAAATTTACATCAAAGTAAATTATTCTATAAAATATATTTCCACTGAAATAATCAGTGAGTGGCTTAATAGCCCAAGTATTTAACTAAATTTTTATATGTGAAAACGGAAGCTCTGGTAAGCATCAACGTCATAAAATTTATTAAGTAAATTAATTGTGGGTAATTTTTATGTAAAAAAGTATATTTTAAGTAAATTTATTGTATCAGGCAGGCGTTTGTGAAATTTAGAAAAGGGGGTAATGTTCTTTGTATATTAAATGTTTAAAAATGGGGTTAAAAATAATAGTAAGGGAAAGTTTAGGGAAATCTATGGTTGAAGAGGGTGTATATAAAATATATTGTTTGTCTTTTCAGAATGAGCTTCCAAGTTTTGAGTTAAAAACCCCTGCTTATACCCGTAAGCAACTATTTGTTGAAAATATAGGCGTAGAGCCATATTGCATATTTTTCAAATCCTGGAGGAAGGAAGTCCCAGAATCCGGATGAGTACCTAGTTGTTAATTTAGATATAAGTTAATATTGTGAAATTAAAATAAAAGCAAAATACTCAGTGATACTTGCATTATTGACTCCAGGACAAATTATATACCCTTACCTACCTAAACTACTGAACCGCCTGGGAACTCCTGGGATCACTCTGGACTTCCCAGAAGCGTGTCATGGCGCCCGAACAGATTTAATTGTCCTGGAGTTAATAACTTATTTGGGTATTACTGATTTGCTGGGTCTAGTGACTTCTATATAATTAATATTTTTATTATAAGGTGTGTCCCGCTAGCAGGTAGCCTCCCCCGAAATTCGTGCTACTTCAAGGATTAGACGCCCTTGGCCTATGCTAGTCTGGATGCCCGAAATTTGATCATTTTATTTTGCATTTTACATAATTTTTTTTGGCTAAACGGGTATTCCGAAATTGGAAAATTCTCAACATCATTTTTATTAACGTAGCTTGTCCCCAAATTTAATTACAGTTTTTTTATTTTATTTCAAACTGTAATAGTAGAATATCTTTTATTATATAATTGTTGGCTTATAGTCATATTCATATTTTGTATTGTTCATCGTAAGGAAAAAATTCTACCCTCATTGTTTTTGACAATTCCTTGTAATAAATTTAACGCAAAAAATATACCCACATTAATAAAATTGTTACGAACCTTATTGTAGAAGTAAAATTGTTGTTAATGTTTTAAAGATATTTAATGCAAAACATTCACGGTAGGTTTTGTTTTGTATAATTTGTGTATTGTTTCAGGAAAATCTGAATGATATTGTAGTTCTATGTGAATAGAGAAAGTGATTTGTGTATTAAAAATTGTGAGTGATTCGGTGCTTACCAGAGCCGTTTAATATGGATATCAATAAAATTAGGTATTTCTTGCTCAGTAAAAATCAATTAACTTGTGAAGTAGTTATTCGCGGTTTTGAGCCGATTTCTACGGCAAAAAATAGTATGGGGTTCGTTAAAAAGGGTCATAAAAGGGTTTTACAGGTTCGGCAGCACGAGTGTAGCGCCTCTGGTGTTGCAACCGTTCATAGGCTGCGGTCACCGCCAGTATTTCTGGTGGGCCGTATGTTTATCTGCCACCTTCATAAAATTATATCTTTTCTATATCGAAAGCCACCTTATTAATATAATTATTTTTTGGGGTAGGTAACAAATATTCGTCATTAAAATCATTCCAATAATGCTGTATAACAGTTAGTAATACGAATATTCAAACTTGTAGCATTTATTTTCTATAGATGCAGTATTCAGGATGTGAAAGCAGCTTAATCGAGTTATCTTTTTTTAATCGGTTGTCAGTGGTGACATTTCTGCTGTCAGAATGACAGGATGTCATAAGTTCGGTGACGAAGCGTTTCGCATTTAAAGGAACGGGTTTTGTTAAGATTTTTGGTGAAAGACCGGACTTTTGACCGAGACCTGCTTTGGGGTAGTTGGAGGTCCTTTGGCTTTTGTTCTGAGACTGTGCCGCGAATCAGTTTTTCGCTCAAGCGCGAGTATTTGTTACCTCGCGTGGCCTAACGGGCTGTGATTGGGTTGCTGCATTGCATCTTGCTACATTTTACCCAGAAAACTGGTGAGTCACTTCTTCTTTTGCAAAGCGGGTCGATTGTCGTCTGTCGCGCAGCCAAGATCTTAATTTGTCGTTTCTTTCATGACAGGGTTTTTTACTACGGGGCTAGTTGCCGGATGAGATATTTGGTGCCGCACCTATAAGTTAGTGGGCTGCACGTGGTACGACAACGTGGAAGTGCGGACTACACGAGCTTCTCATGTGAGAGGTATCTGCCGTCATCACCTGGCAGTAACAACAGGCAGTCACTCTCACTCAGCTCACTCTGCAGGCCAGTAAATCCACTACTTATGTGTAGCTTAGTAGCATAAGTACCTAAGCACTGACTATACTTCTGTGTACCTGTGATATTTGTGTCTATCAGTGAATAAGCTCTCTGTGTGTCTCTGTGTATCTCTGTGTTATATAAATATATGTGTGTACACCCTACCTGACTGTTTTCGTCAGAGCCCTGGCCTACCCTTGCACGCACACTGGAATCTCTGTAGTAAGGCGCCCTGGGAAAGAGTTCTCTGCATAGCTACCTCGCGCTAGTTGGTGAGTAACACTGATCATCACTGTGTTATAAATTGGCTCCCAACGTAGTGGCAAATCTCTGGGTCTACTCTGCGGTAGTCTCAGTCTGGTGTGTGTGCATAGGTGGTTATCTCTGGCGAAACCATTCTGGAATCGTCCGAGACGCTCCAGGACGTTAATTGGTGGTGCTAGCAGCTAAGCACAAAACCTTCCCTTTCGTCTTCTTCCAGCTTCCTACATCTTTGGCTGGAAAAGACACAAAATTCTAAATTCTAAAATTTAAAAATAGCTGTGATTTTGGAAAAACTTTTTGATTTTATTTGGAATACCCACTTCTTTTCTTATTGTGTTTTTTTTCTTCTTTATGTTCTTTTTTTTATGGTGCACACATATATTTATTATATTATTAGTGTAGATTAATATATAATATATATTATCCTATAGTTTCACCTTGTAAGGTAAACTTAGTGAATCTCTCTGTGTTAACTTAGTGAATTTCTCTGTGTAACTTAAAACTTTTTTTTATAAGGTGTGTACATACCTTGTAATTTTGAATGTTAACCTGAACTTGTTATCAGAAAATTTAGAAACTTCTCTCTTAATATACCCTTAATCTTTGTTAAATTCTAAAAGTCAATTTGAAACATAATTACCTAACTTAGTACACTTTGTTGTAACTCAATTTACATTTTTACTTTGTAATTGATCCCTATCTGTGCCATTTTATCTTTATAATTGTTGTAAGTAAATTTTTACATAATGGCACAGATGAAAAAATATATTAATTATTTAAGAAAGGATGAACTTGCTAACGAGCTGTCCCACATGGGTATTTCAGTGGAACCGGAAACGACAGTGTCTGGCCTTCGGAGTGAGCTAAGAACGGCACACCGACTCGTCCGTCGAGGTAGCATCAAAGCGAGTGCTCCGGTACCCGCTGATGCATCGGCTGAGCTCTCGACCTGCCTTCCGAAGGTCTCCGAGTTGGAGGAGGCTCTTCAGTCAGGTGAGTTTTTGGCCAATAATAATTCTCGTGTTAGGGTGTCTATCAGGGCCAACTACTTATTGAGTAGGTTAGCTCGTTGTGGTCTGGATTGCCCCGACCTGGTGGATATTCGTGGTAGGCTAGTGAAGATCATCGCTAGGGCTGAACCCAGTAGTGATTCTGAATCCGAAGGTTCGGATGATGATGGTGATGATCCTTCGGGTCGTGACCAGGTGGAATATACCTCACCAGTAGTGAGAGAGGACCGCTCGGTGCGAGCTAGTTCAAGTAGGAATAGTTCTACATGTAACATAGTGTATAAAGAACGTCCCCTTAACTTATGTTCATTTAACTTAAAATATGATGGTTCTACTTGTGTACGTGTGTTTTTAGAGAGATTAGAGGAACTTAGATGTGCTCGGGAGGTTACTAAGCCTAGACTCCTTATGGCTTTCTCCGACCTGTTGGATGGACCGGCTTTGTCTTGGTTCCGTACAAACAAAGCTAACTTCATCTCATATGAGGATCTTATTAGTGAGCTTAGAGATACCTTCGATATTCCTGATTATGATTACCGCCTCAGGAACGAGATAAGACAGCGTACACAAGCCCGCTCTGAGTCCTTGGTTAACTATATATGTACAATGCAAGCCATGTTCTCAAGGTTGTCATGTAAGATGCCCAGTGAGGAACAGCTGGACATTCTCATGCACAACATTAGACCTGACTACATGAAGGAACTGGCCTTGCATGATGTCAACTCTGTAGATGACTTGAGACGTTTGGGTAAGCGCTTGGAGCTTGCGCGTACTAGGGCAGACGCTTTCCATGAGCCTGCTCTTGACAAGTTTGAGATTACATCTGACTTACACCAGCTTAAGAACAAAGGTGTACAAAAGCCCGCTAAGCAGGTGTCTGCAGTGGAGACGCCGGTTACCCCCCACGATCGCAAATGCTTTCGTTGCGGCGGGGGCGGTCACACTGCATACAGCTGCACACAGTCAAGGGAGCTGGTGTGTTTCCGGTGTGGTCTCAAAGGAGTCAAGACCCCAGACTGCTCACACTGTACTAGCAAGTCAAAAAACGCGTAGGCCAGGGCCTTATTAGGAACTCTGTGCATCACTCTGTATCTGAGTCTATTTCTGATAGGGTCCTGTTTCCTAAACGGGATAGTGACATTAGACCGTATCTAGTTGTTAAGGTTTTAAATTTAAATGTCTTAGGCCTTCTAGATTCCGGTGCCTCCTGCTCTATACTAGGTAAGGGAGCGCACCGCATCTTCTTGGAACTGGGTTTTGATCTTGTGAGTATCAATCCTACTTTTCGTATTACAACTGCAGACAGCACTCACTTGCAATGTCTGGGTTGTATCTCTTTGCCAATTGAGTACAATTCGGTTATCCGAGTTGTCAAGTTCTATGTTGTCCCAGGTATAACCACCTCCATGATATTTGGAGTGGATTTCTGGCAACAATTTAAGTTAAGTGATAAGTTAATTTTACAAAATATTAGTCTTGATAGCTTTAGTGATAATAATCCTATAGAGTCTGTGTCCCTTAACGGTGGCCTCGAGGATTACGACAACCTGACAACTAAACAAAGGTGTGTAATCAACGAGGTCATTGAAAAGTTCGACTCGTTGAACACTGATAAGGTGGGTTTAGGTCGGACCTCACTTGTGCACCATGTCATTGACACTGGTGACAGCAAGCCGATCAAGCAGCGTTATTATCCGCTCTCTCCCCTTAAGCAGAAGGCCCTGGAAGCCGAGCTGGACCGAATGCTGGAGATGGGAGTAGTGTCCCCGTCTCAGTCCGCCTGGAACTCTCCAGTGGTCATGGTGGAGAAGGCGAACGGCGACCTCAGATTGTGCTTGGACTCTCGCAAGCTGAACTCTGTGTCAAAGAGTGACGCCTACCCCTTACCCTATATCAATCAAATCTTGGACCACCTGAATAATGCTAAGTATTTAACTTCTGTAGATTTGAGTGCGGCTTACTGGCAGATTCCATTCGACTCACCCCAGTCTGCTGAGAAGACTGCTTTTACGGTTCCCCGGAGAGGATTATTCCAATACAATTCGATGTGCTTCGGTCTTGTCGGAGCCAGTGCCACGATGCAACGCCTCATGGACCGTCTGTTTGGTCCCGAGTTCGACAACAAGGTATTTGCGTTTCAGGATGACATAGTCTGTGTGTCCAGCACCTTTGAGGAGCATGTAGAGCTCTTACATAGAGTCTATCAGCAACTCAAGGATGCTGGCCTAACTATTAACATGAAAAAATCCCATTTTTGTCGGAGTGAACTCAAATACCTGGGGTATTATGTGGACAAACATGGCTTACGGACAGACCCGGGTAAAGTTGAGGTTATCCTCAACTATCCCACCCCTTCTAACCCTAAGGAGGTTAAGAGATTTCTGGGAATGGCCGGCTGGTATCGTCGCTTTGTTAACAACTTCTCGAAGATTAGTAAACCTCTGTGCAAACTCACTTCTACGAACCTTAAGTTCGAATGGACCCCTGAGGCTGAACAGTCCTTTAACCTGCTAAAGTCAGCCTTGGTTTCTGCCCCTATATTAAAAATGCCTAACTTTGAGATGCCCTTCCGCATTCTTAGTGACGCGTCAGCTTACTCAGTTGCTGCTGTACTGACACAAACTCACGATGGTGTTGAGCACCCTATCGCCTACTGTAGCCGTTCTCTCAACAAGAACGAGGTGAACTACAGCACAACTGAGCGAGAACTTCTGGCTGTGATTTTCGCTTTGGAACAATTTCGACAGTACGTCGAAGGCCAAAAGTGTACGGTCGTCACGGATCATTCATCTCTTCTGTGGTTCCATAAACTAAAAAATCCCACGGGTCGTCTAGCACGTTGGAGTATGAGGCTCAGTCAATTCGACTTTGACATAGAGCATCGAAAAGGTAAAGACCACGTTGTACCTGATGCTCTGTCTCGTATCAAGATTGAGTCCCTCGATGCAGTACCCACTAAAGACCCGTGGTATGACCACACCATGAATAGTGTTCGGAAGAACCCGAGGAAGTCACCAAACTTTGACATTCGTGACAACCTTTTATATAGGTTAACTAAAAATAAATATTCTCTGACTTCAGACTTTGACTGGAAGCTGGTGGTACCTCAGGAGGATCGCTTGCCCCTGCTCTCTAAGTACCACGATGACACACTTAGTGCCCATGGTGGCGTATGGAAGACGCATAAAAGGTTAGCCCTAAATTATTACTGGCCCAAGATGTACGAGGACGTCAAAGAATATGTTGGGAATTGCGAAACATGCAAGCAGTACAAACCCGTAAATACGTCTCGTCCCGGCCTAATGGGTAGCCCGAAGCGGGTTTCGAAGCCATTCGAAGCTATCTCTGTCGATCTGCTTGGTCCCTTTCCCACTTCGAGCAATAGAAACGTACATCTGATCGTGGTCTCCGACTACTTTAGCAAATACGTCATGTTGTGCCCTGTTCGGGTTGCCACAGGCGCTGTAGTCGCGAGGTTCATAGAGAAGAGTGTGTTTCTCGTGCACGGAGTCTGCAAGACTATTTACATGGATAATGGCCCTCAGTTTGTGAGTAAGCCATTTAAAGATATGTTAGCTAAATACAATGTACCTAATATATATTATAACCCTAGGTATCATGCCCAAACTAATCAGGCGGAACGAGCTATTCGTAATGTTGTTCAAGCGATCTCATGCTATGTGAAGTCACAACACAAGTCATGGGATTCGTTCTTGGTTGAGATACAGTGCGCTTTAAACACTGCAGTTAACGAAGCAACTCGTTTCACCCCTTACTTCTTGGTACATGGTAGGGAATTTATTGGGGATGGAGTGTTATACAGGCAGACAGATATCGCGTGCCATCCTACTTCAGTCTCTGTAGACGATCCATCAGCCTTCGGTGTCAAGCTGAGAGAAATACAACGCATTTACGACCAGGTGAGGAAACATTTGAACGTTGCCCACCAGCGTAATGAAAAGTATTACAACCTCAGAAAAAGGCATGTAGAGCTGAAAGTGGGACAGATAGTTTACAAACGCACGTTCTACCTGTCCAACAAGGCCAAGAATTTTACTTCTAAGCTAGCCCCTAAGTTCCTTAAATGTGTGGTGACTGCTAAACGATCCCCTTTAGTATATAGGCTGTCAGATCTGGACGGTAAGGATCTTGGGGAGTACCATATCAAGGACATCCTGAAGTATCGGGAGGAGCAGTCTCCAATACCTAACGTAACTACATAGCACTGTTTCTCTAGTTTATTAAACCAGTGCTATGTGATCATTATGTAAGACTATTTTAATCTTTTGTTTGTATTTCTATATGTGTACGTGACTTTAAATTGTCACGTTGTAGTTTCTTCTATGCACCGCACCGAGCGTTTTTCTCTCATTCGCTTCTCGGTACTCTACAATATCCTGAGAGCTTGGGTAGTGTTAGGGTATCGGCAGTGAGTAAAGGGAGCATTCGTTTTCTATGAAGGGCATTAGACTCTAGTTACTTAGCCTAACCGGTACACGAGTCAGTGTCTAGTTAGGTACATAGGAGGATCTTTCTTTGGTATTGTAATGGTCGTAGTCAACTGGTGTTTGAAGGACCTAGCTGGTTGTCTTTGTTTATTAGTCAGTACTTTTCTGTTTTCTTTATTGTGTATTTCCAGCGTGTCATATCCGCAGGAAATACTATTAAAGGGGGGGTGGTTGTAGCATTTATTTTCTATAGATGCAGTATTCAGGATGTGAAAGCAGCTTAATCGAGTTATCTTTTTTTAATCGGTTGTCAGTGGTGACATTTCTGCTGTCAGAATGACAGGATGTCATAAGTTCGGTGACGAAGCGTTTCGCATTTAAAGGAACGGGTTTTGTTAAGATTTTTGGTGAAAGACCGGACTTTTGACCGAGACCTGCTTTGGGGTAGTTGGAGGTCCTTTGGCTTTTGTTCTGAGACTGTGCCGCGAATCAGTTTTTCGCTCAAGCGCGAGTATTTGTTACCTCGCGTGGCCTAACGGGCTGTGATTGGGTTGCTGCATTGCATCTTGCTACATTTTACCCAGAAAACTGGTGAGTCACTTCTTCTTTTGCAAAGCGGGTCGATTGTCGTCTGTCGCGCAGCCAAGATCTTAATTTGTCGTTTCTTTCATGACAGGGTTTTTTACTACGGGGCTAGTTGCCGGATGATAATAATTACAAAGAATAATTAATTATAATCATCATAAAATAATTCAATAATTTAACCTTGTAGCTAAAAATAGTCAATGTAAATCGTAGTATCATTTTGTTTTTCTCCTAAGTATGGGTAGTTGTGAATATCATTTAAATATCGTTGGGCTTCTTACAGACTGCATTTCATCACATAATTCCACAAGTGTAAGGACAGGATACGGTTTTGATGAATAATGTTGAGATTTAGTATAAAATTTAAGCTAAATTCTCTTGTATATAAGAATTGCGTCATCATGTGATTGTATTGATGACACAAGTGTGCATGAGTGTTTTATGAGCGGGAATTGTATGAGATGTATGAATATATGAAAGGGATGAATATCAGAGCATGAAAGGCACATTATTCAAAAGAATGGGTGAGTCCGGTGAGTTATGAAAGTTTGAAATAGTCAGTAGTTACTTTGCATACACATAAACTGCGTCGCTAAAATTTTTGTTCCCTATTCTTAAAAAAAAAAAAATTAACGTCATTTTTTTAGATTTTATCAAATTAAATTAGGTTAGATATGACAAGAATAACAATGTCAGGTCAGTTATTTGAAAATGAACGTTAAATTACTTTAGGATGTTGTCGCGGACAGTCAAACATACACGAGAAATTTAAGTCAGTGTGTAAGAGACCTTATGAAAAATTGTGAAAATTGATGAGGGTACCTCGAAATATTGTTAAGCTTGAGGTCACATTGTGATTTCATTGTCATGTTAAGTGAAAGTTGTGTACGTGCCGTGAGTTTATAAAATTACAAAGTATTAAGAATTACAAAGTTATGAAAGTTTTATGCACATGCATTATGTTAATAGTGATTAGGGCTTCCAAAATGACGGATTTATGAGTTACGGAACTGGTTACGATTTTTTATGTCTCAATTACGTAATTACGGAATTACGTAACTGCCTTGACTATTTATAACAAGGGCCGCTATTTTGTCCGTTTTTTTAAGTGTCAACTTTTCCAATTAATAATTAATTGGAAAACTTGATCCTTAAAATTATTTTAAGTCTGTCTGTCTGTTTGTTCAGGCATCACGCAAAAACTACCGGTTCGATTACGATGAAATTTGGTATAATTATTCTTTAATAGCCTGGGCACCATACTGGGTACTTTTTATCCCGGAAAAGTATTTAGAATTCAGACCAAACCTAATTTTTCGCTTTGATCCCTAGACCCAAAGTTATTATCAATTATTGCTTAAACGGTTAATGGTACGATGATGAAACTAAGCATGAGCGTTGTTTGTTACAATTTGAAAATAGTAATTTTAACATTTTTGTAAATTCCTCCTCCAAAGGTATAAAAAAGGAGGGTAAAGTTTGTATGGGACAACGTGATTCCTTGGTACGATCTACTTGAAATTTGTCATATAGCATTATTAACATAATTGATGGAAGACGTGTTTCGTATTTTATTGAAATTTATACTATAACGAGTTAAAAAGGGAATGTAAATTATTTTGGGGCTGATTTTCTCCGGAGTTGATATCAATACTCCTTAAATACTAATATTTTATACTTAAATTACTTTTTATTTTGACACATAATTTGTGAAAGTTCAATACAATTGAGGTTTTCATTTATGTTTTATTTCAAACTTCAAACAGATGATCTTACTACATAGCCAAAAAGTTAAATAAAAAGCGCTGTTTTGGTATAATATTGCCCAAATATGCTATATGGAAGTATTACTGCTAATTTATTCAAATTATGTGTGACAAAAATACATTTGTGAAAAGAAGAAGAAAATTCTAAGATGGCTAGCCAGAAATAATGAAAGACCACGCTTCAGGTAGTATCCACTGGTCAATAAAATAACACCGCATGTTACCATCTACGCTCAATCCTTACGCTAAAGATTGTCAGCACCCTGATCATGGAAGGCATGAACTTAATTCTACATATAGTGCTGACTGCATTCTGTCAGGAAACAGACTCACTATGTCTTTGTAAAATAGGGTCAAGTGTTCAACAATGAAACAGTGGTACACAATAAAACATAGTAATATTTCCAAAACGCGACGTTGGCAGTTAGTGCAATATATCGCGTAAGGACACTCAATAGATACCACCGGCGTATCCCAGTTTGCGGCGGCACCGCGTGAGAAAAGACGCGTCTGCGGCTCATTTTTACTATTTTCGTCAAAAATTGAAGTATTTCTGGCTATCTTTAAAATTTTTTCATTATTTAATGGTTAGGAATATTATATTTTTTATGATTATCCTGCATTCTACATGTTTTGTAGATTATTTTGGCATATTTCATTTGTTTCAAAATTACAATTTTGTGAACATAAATTAAAAGTTAGTTAGATAAACCCTAGGTAGTCAACAATGAAACAGTTTAACAATGGACACAATGAAACACTGTTTTATAGATTTTTATTGGTTGATATTGTGAAACCTTATCTATTAAAATTTGTTTTAATTTTAAGATGGCGCGTAACAAAGCTGTAAAAAGGACGAGGGGCGTATTGCCTTACCAAATGGCAAAAATTAACAATATTCGATATTCTGTTAGCTGGGAAAATGGCTGGAATCGAATGTTTACGGTCTTATAAATCAGGGAATACATATCTGTCATTAAAAAAGCCTGAAGCATGCGGCATGGCACGTCGTGCCACTGCATTTAACGTAGAAACGGACTGCTCTTTCTTTAATAACAACCTACATTAAACAAAATTTGAATAAGGCACAGTTTATTTATGGTGTTTCATTGTTGAATATATGGTGTTTCATTGTGTACGCCTATATGGACACAATGACACAAATCCCATTTCTTAGTTTTTATTTCTTTGTCGATTCAAATCACTTCATTTAAAAAAAAACTATAAATGACATTCGATACCCAATCATATTGACTACATGCCTGTAAAATTATAGACTTCTATCAGCAAAAATATGAGATGTACGAGGTTATGAACTTTTAGTGTTTCATTGTTGAACACTTGACCCTACGGGAATGACCTCTACGTAGACTACATTCGACAGGACTGAAAAGAGCCATTACAATGAACATGAACGCTCAGCTGATGAAATTTACATCGTTATTGCGTTACCAGGTCTTGGTTGGACCATTTGTATTAGGAGGACAAAGCCTACAGTAGTTCGATTTGTCGAAACGTCGTAGGCTGGGACTACCTGAAGAAGGAACTAAGTTACGATGTCAATTGCTTAGAAGAAAAGTTGTGTCAAGTAGTAGTTTAGCCATTGAATTAAGAAAAGTATTCAATAAATAAAATAACTTAGCTCATATTATTATGCATTAAGAATTTGTTAATCAGAAATCTATCTAACTAGGTATTATTATAAACGCGAATGTTAGTGAGTGTGGATGTTTGTTACTCTTTCACGCTGTAACGGCTTAACGGATCTGGCTGAAATTTGATGCCTACAGAGATATGTTATAGCCTAGGAACAAAATTTCACGCAGGCGAAGCTGCGGGCATCAGCTAGTTGTAAATAAATCAAATAGTTTAACCGTTTAAGAAACTATGCAAGAATCAAGAAAATCTGCCATTTATGAGATCATTCGTTGCATGCAATGTCATTAAAAGGATTATTAAAATCCACGTAAATGACGATACTGACGATAATAATGAATACTCTTAGGCCAGTCGTAGCAAATAATCAAGTGTTGCAAAACAAACAATAAAATCAATAAAAGTAAAATATAGTCACCTTTCTTTATTTGTTGCACCTCTGTTCCTGATAATGTGATCTCATAAATGACAAAGAATGTAATGTTTTATCATTTAGGGAACTTCTCAGTTTATTGCAGAAATAGCCGGCTGAAGAAAATCCTCGCTCAGCTTCAACACTAGTAGATAGGCGTTATTCCCTCTGGCTCTGTTCTTTACAAGTTACGATTCGAAATTAAATGTTCTTACTCTTATAAAGTTACGTCGGTACTCTTAACTGTTATAAATGTAAGCTTAGGGGAAATACCCAACAGTACAGATTTGGTGTTGCCATTATGATAAGTATTCTGCATTGCATATATCTAAATTAAATAATTGTATAAATTTATTATTTATATCACTAATTACGTAGTTACGGAGTTTTAATCTTAAATTACGTATTTATAAAAGCTCTTAAAACTGTCCGTAGTTACGTAATTGCGTAGTTCCGTAATTACGTATTGGAAGCCCTAATAGTGATGCATACGTTTTGAAAACGTTATTACATATTGGATTTGGATTTCAGTGAAATGTTAAGGTTGGTGTAACGAATGATGACAACACTAATTGTCGTTGGTCATCCCTATTAGGTAGGTACGCGTGCCTGCGTGCACGCGCCATTTTATTGCAATAGACCAGTTTGCCGCCAGCCTCCGTGTTTTACTTACGTGCCCGCGACATACCTACTTACCACGAGACGTTACACTGGCGACGAGGCCTCTTCTAGCGAACCGAATATTCGTGTGTGATTGAGTATATATAGTATTGATAGTGATTTAGACACAATAAACATGCCTATAGGCAAAATAGAAACTTTTAACCTAAATACGAAACAACAATGGCCGACTTACATACGTCGCGTAAATCAGTACATTATGTTAAACAGTATAGAAGACAAACTGCGAGTGTCTATGCTAATTACAGTCGTGGGGGATGAAACGTATGCACTAATGTGCGATTTGTGCTCGCCTGGCTTTCCCGAAGATAAAACGTTCGACGAATTAGTGAAACTCGTAACTGAACACTTAGAACCACAGCGTTCCGAAATTGCCGAACGCCACGTGTTTAGATTACGCCGCCAACGTGCCGGCGAGCCCCTCGCGGAATACCTACAGGCGTTGAAACATCTCGCTGCCACGTGCAATTTCGCCAAGTGCAAATCATGTTCTACACTCGAAGAAAACTTGCGTGACCAATTTGTATCAGGCTTAGAGAACGACCTAATGCGTTCTAGAATTTTTGCTGAGAAAAATGTCGGATATAAAGAAGCGGTCGAGTTAGCACTGGCACTAGAGGCAGCGGAAAAGCATGCGGAGGTGAGCGGCTCCTCGAAAGCAGTGGACGCATTGGGCGTCGGCAGCTCGGGCGAAGGCCTGCATTATGCGCGCTATGGTGGCGACGGACGAGCGTCACAGGCGGCGCGAGCACCCGGAGGCGCGGGCGCGGGCAGCGGCCGCGCGGGACCAGGCAGCAGGAACGTGGCTGCGGACCCGCGCGCGCGGGCTTGTGGGCGCTGCGGCAAGGGACACGCGGCGGATAAGTGTAGATATAAAAACTATACTTGTGATGAGTGCGGTCAAAAAGGACACTTGAAAGTAGTGTGTAAAAATGGGCGTGGCAGAGTCGATCGCCAAAATTTCGTAAGTGATAGTGAAGACCTATTTAACCTGAGCCTGGCAAGTACGGAGAATGCAGGTAATGAACCTTATTTCGTTTCGTTAAAAATAGATAAAGTTATAGTGAAGTGCGAGGTTGATACGGGCAGTCGTATATCCGCGATAGGCGACGTAATGTTTAGAAAATTATTTTCATATAAAGACATTATAAAAGATTATTTAGTTTTACGTAGTTATAGTGGTTCACGAATCGACTGTTTGGGCTATATCAACGTTAACGTAGTGTTTAAAACAAGCACGTGTAAGGCCTTGCGATTATATGTTATTAAAGGCGGAATTCGTCCGCTATTGGGGAGAGAGTGGATGCGTGCATTAGAAATGAAAGAAATTCAACTCCATGTCATTACAGACGATCGATTCGTGAACCAATTTTGTGAACAATTTCCTACAGTATTTTCCGAAACACTCGGTACTTGTAATCGCCCCATTCGACTACAACTCACGGACCAGGACCCTGTATACGTACGGGCGCGCCCCGTACCATTATCATTACGCGAACGCGTCGAGCGGGAGCTAGCTAGGCTTGAGGCCGACGGGACCATTTATCGTATAGATTACTCGGATTACGGGACTCCTATAGTGCCCGTGATTAAACGCAATGGGGATATAAGGATCTGTGGCGATTATAAGATCACGATTAATCCAAAACTTAAACGAGATTGTTACCCTTTACCACGTATTGAAGAACTGTTTTCTACCTTAAGCGGGGGGAAAAAGTTTTCCAAAATTGATTTAAGCCACGCCTACGAACAATGCCTATTAACGGAGGATTCTCAATTGTGTACTGCGATTACTACGCATATAGGTACTTTTGTATATAGACGTACACCTTATGGGCTATCGTGTATCCCGGAGAAATTTCAAAAGCTTATGGAAGAAACGTTGCGAGGGATACCAGGGTGTGTAGTATTTTTGGATGATATTTGCGTAACGGGAATTGACGATAAAACACATTTAAGTAACTTACGGGCAGTTCTGGAAAGATTACGCGATACAGGGCTTACAGTTAAACAAAGTAAATGTAGCTTCTTACAAGATTGTGTCAAATATGTAGGGTTCATTATTAACAAAGACGGGTTGAAACCAGACCCAGAAAAGATAGAGGCCATTTCCAATGCCCCCAAACCTGAAAATGTTTCTCAACTTAAAAGTTTTTTAGGTATGTTAAATTATTATGGTCGATTTATTCAAAATTTAAGTACATTGTTACACCCTCTGCATAACCTACTCAGGAAGGAGGTGAGTTGGAAATGGGATAGCACATGTGAACAGGCTTTCAGTCAGGCGAAGCAGACTCTTTTAAGTTCGCAGGTACTAGCGCATTATGAGGAAGGGAGACCACTCGTACTGTCAGTAGATAGCAGCGCGTATGGGTTGGGCGCAGTACTTGCGCATCGCTATGAAGACGGTAGCGAGCGGCCCGTCAGCTGCGTCTCGCGCACGCTTAGCGGGGCCGAGCGTAACTATAGTCAACTAGACAAGGAAGCACTGGCGATAGTATTCGGTGTTACTAAACATCATCAATACCTTTTTGGAAGGAATTTTTTACTGCGGACAGATCATCAACCCCTGACGCACATTTTCGGGAAAAAGGGGGGGATACCTCAAACTGCGGCCAGTAGACTTCAACGGTGGGCAGCACGTTTGGCTGCATACGATTTTAGGGTGGAATTTGTAAGATCGGCGGACAACGGACCGGCTGATGCACTATCACGATTACCGTTACCACAACTGGGGCAGAGGGAAACTACGGTAGAATATTTACATTTAATAAAAGATACGTTCCCTATATCATTTAAAGACATTGCACGCGAGGTAGAACGTTGTGTAGTGTTAAACAAAATAAAGGGCTATGTCTTATTTGGTTGGCCGGGGATGCCAAGCTGCGAAGCAGAGAGTCCCTACTTTGCACGTAAACTCGAGTTGTCCTTGGATCAGGGATGTTTAATGTATAGGTATAGGGTAGTTATTCCCCAATCATTACAAAAACGCATTTTAGAGGAAATTCACGAGGGTCACCTAGGTATCAATAAAATGAAAAATTTGTCGCGTAACTATGTGTACTGGCCTAGTTTAGATAAAGATATTGAAGAGACATGCCGAGCATGCGCTGCGTGTCGAGTTGTGCGGGACGCGCCACCGCGGGTGCAGCTGCACCCTTGGGAGTTCCCGCTGCACCCGTGGCAGCGCGTTCACGCAGACTTTGGGGATTGTGGAGGCACTAGGTATCTCATAATAGTAGACGCACACTCTAAATGGATTGAAGCATTGCCAATGAAAAACACGGATGCCCGTTCCACCATTAATGCTTTTAGAGGTATATTTGCGCGTTTCGGGTTGCCGTCACAACTAATAACGGACAATGGTCCACCATTCTTTTCTGCGGACTTCAAAGAGTTCTGTGAAAAAAATTGTATTAAACATATTACTTCGGCCCCTTACAGGCCCCAGACAAACGGCGCCGCAGAAAATGCCGTGAAAACTGTTAAAAAAGCTATTAAGAGAGCGCAACACGAAGGCGACGATATTAATACGGCTCTAAGTAAATTCTTATTTAAATATCGGAACTGCCCGCACGCTACAACAAACATATCACCGGCCGTCGCGTTGCAGGGTAGGCGGCTGCGTAGTCGTCTCGACGCCTTACGCCCGGAGGTAGGAGAGGTAGTACGCGCCGCTCAAGAGCGTCAGGTACGTCACGGGCCTGACGGAGTTAGGGATTTTGAAATAGGTGACAAGGTCTATGCACGCAATTACTCAAAACAAGGGGAGAAGTGGACGTCGGGCACCATTTGTAAAAAAACAGGTCCTGTATCGTACAATGTAGACGTAGGAGATGGATATCAGTGGCGAAGGCACGCCGATCAAATTATAGCTGCGGGTTATAAAAATAGATATTCACTTACGCGAACTAGTGGTGTCGAACCGGGAAACGGGAAAGAGGGTCCGGACGTATCCGGGGTCACTGGTCAACAAAAAGACGCGCTTGGTGCTGATGAAATCGCGCCGACAGATTTGACAGACCCTCCGCAAGGACCACCTGTTCAACCCCCGGAAACGGGCCCGGAGTCGAACCCCCAGCCGACCCCATCACCACCGAGCGTGTCAGCTCGTGCACTGCGTGCAATTACCCGAGCTAAACGATGCATTTGTGAAAATTAATTGTTATACCATATCTGTAATCTTATGTGTCTTTCTTGTGTCATTTTTGTGTCATTTTATCTAGGTAGTTAAAACCTACTCTGTAACTTAGGAGGGAGAGAATGTAACGAATGATGACAACACTAATTGTCGTTGGTCATCCCTATTAGGTAGGTACGCGTGCCTGCGTGCACGCGCCATTTTATTGCAATAGACCAGTTTGCCGCCAGCCTCCGTGTTTTACTTACGTGCCCGCGACATACCTACTTACCACGAGACGTTACAGTTGGTAAATGTGATTTTTTTTCTGGGTTGTTTGTATATTTTTGGTTAGAATTCTGGTAGGATGATTCTGTAGGTGTATTCAGTGCTATATTTCTGTTTCTTGGTTTTTTTGTAGTAAATACTGCCACTCGGAAGCAGTAAGCTTGCCCTCGCAGATTTACGTGGTACTATAGGAAGCTCTTAAAGGCTTGCTTATCATATGCAAATATATTGCATTCAGTTATATAGACATATACAATGTTATTACATCGTTGTATATGTTGTTATATAAATTTTCTTCTCTGAGACGGTTATAGAAATCTCAGTCTTCAATTTAAGCCATATTCTATATTACATTCAGGCGGTTTGTATTACCTGGATTTCTTAATATTAAGCCTTAAATACGTCTTTTCTTCTATCTATCTTGTGAACACCATCAGAGTTACTCTATTGGAATATTTAAATTATTTATTTTTGGGAGACATTATCTAAGTAATACAGTTGTTATAGATTGATTGTTATATACTAATTCAATCTTTTTAAATTGAATTAGTGTTCTTAAATTTTGTCTATAGGGACAAAATTTTCTCTTGGGGAGGGGATATTGTGGCGTAAATCATGGATTTGCTATATTAGTTTATAAGGCGCTATTAAGCGTAGGTATAATGGTTATACTTAGGTCGGTATAATGGGTGTGTCCTTAATAGTGTCAAAGTAGGGATAGTAGATGGAAGGAGATATGGTGGGATGTAAGCTATATATAGGCGTGCGCAATGGTAAAAAGAAAAATCAGGAACTAACTAAAATTAATTTATTTTACTTAATACTGTCGAAGAAAATTTACATCAAAGTAAATTATTCTATAAAATATATTTCCACTGAAATAATCAGTGAGTGGCTTAATAGCCCAAGTATTTAACTAAATTTTTATATGTGAAAACGGAAGCTCTGGTAAGCATCAACGTCATGAAATTTATTAAGTAAATTAATTGTGGGTAATTTTTATGTAAAAAAGTATATTTTAAGTAAATTTATTGTATCAGGCAGGCGTTTGTGAAATTTAGAAAAGGGGGTAATGTTCTTTGTATATTAAATGTTTAAAAATGGGATTAAAAATAATAGTAAGGGAAAGTTTAGGGAAATCTATGGTTGAAGAGGGTGTATATAAAATATATTGTTTGTCTTTTCAGAATGAGCTTCCAAGTTTTGAGTTAAAAACCCCTGCTTATACCCGTAAGCAACTATTTGTTGAAAATATAGGCGTAGAGCCATATTGCATATTTTTTCAAATCCTGGAGGAAGGAAGTCCCAGAATCCGGATGAGTACCTAGTTGTTAATTTAGATATAAGTTAATATTGTGAAATTAAAATAAAAGCAAAATACTCAGTGATACTTGCATTATTGACTCCAGGACAAATTATATACCCTTACCTAAACTACTGAACCGCCTGGGAACTCCTGGGATCACTCTGGACTTCCCAGAAGCGTGTCATCGTCATTATTCAGTTAGTCGACAAAATAAAATGAACCGACGTTCTGGGAATAAAAGACGATGTCGGTTAATTTAATAGTTTCTGCAAACAATTGCAGAAAGAATCGATAGTGTCGGTTAAAGTAACACCATCAAAAGGTGTTACTTTAACCGACACTATCGATCTTTCTGCAATTGCAAAAAAAAAACTAAAATCCATAATATGTCATAATGATCGTGAAGGACAAACACATTAACTTTTTAACATTAACATTAACAATCTTACAGATACAATGAAAGCAAGGAAAAACAAATGTAACGACTACGCACAAGTGTTACAAGAGTGAGCCAAAACACCTGTAGTGATTTACGCCGCATTTCCTACGACGGAGAAAAACGATTTAAGTGACTTGGGATATCCGAAACAGAAAAAGAAGTTACATCAAATAACAATCTTAATAAGGAGTCGTTACTCTACGCGGTAATTTACCCAAATTCGCTACAACTTTGTGTCACTTCATTTAGCGTCTGAAAAAAATAAGCTTAAATAGTGCCATTACTTGAAGCGACACCAAAGAGGTCAGATCGCTACGAAACCAAGACCAATCGACGCGGAAAAATTCGCTGATTCCAAATATGTATATAACTTATTTTCGACCGAAGTGTCGCTTAAAGTGGTTTTTCTTTTTACCGTCGATATGTATGTAATTTTTAATTAAATTGCAAATATTTAAGCATACCTTTCTAGTTAAAATTGCAATATACACTTTTAAGTAAGTTTGCGAATCTCAACTACATAATTATATTCCATATTTATAACACATAAAATAAATAAACATTGATAACGCCTGCTTATAAACTTACCAAATTGTATTTTGTTTATTTGCTCATTTATTTCCTACAGGCGCTTCGCCATCAAAATAGTAAATTACTATAACTATGAATCCTTAAATGCTACGAGGTCTAAACCGACATATATGAAGGTAGCAACCGGGTAGCAACTATTGCTTATAAAAAAACTCAATTCATTTGCTCAGTTTTTTCTCCCTGCATAGGTGACCGGCCATTCTGATGTCAGAATGGCCGGTCACCTTAAAAACTCGTTTATTTCGTTTAAATCAAAGGTAGCAACTATGTAATGATTGGTAGCAACTAGTAGCAACTAGGTAGCAACTTTCTATAACTGTTTCGATGTGATCTATGGGTAGTGACCGTCCATTCTGACGCTCACGATTTTGGGCAGTGTTATTTTCACGCTGTGATTTTCGCAGTGTTGGCCCTCGGCCGTGATCTCCCAGTGCATTCGTCACAGATACTTACCGAAGCACCCGAACCCCGGTATTTATCTGTGACAACCGACAGTAGAAATTGTCGTATTCTCTGTAGTCACTCGTTCATAGCCGGTTTTATCCCCCCGATTGTGGCGAACCTTCGTTGTTAATGTCGGACCTTCCAAGTCTTCATGAGTTCTTGGCGGACCCAGAATCCGACTCTCGATTTCATGAGGCGCAGGCCATTGCCCTGCTCCAGCGCCTCCTTGCACCAAAAAAACGACAGCGCAAGGGCCCGCGTTTTTAAGTCCCATGAAGAGGTTGCGACATGTCGCCTCAACGGCGATCGTGCAGGGCCCTCATGTCACTCTGACGGTCAACAGCTACTTCGGGGTCTCTAGTCATGTTATGGGCCCTCAAAGTCTTAGCCGATATAGGTGCGTACTGTATTGTCAAAGCTGATCTTTCCAAGAGGAGTATAAATTACCCAAGTTGGCTAAAGCCGGGTCGGCGAGATCTCAGGCTCAAGTAGTGAGTCGCCAGCCCAGACGCGGGATAGTACACGAACCATCTAGGTTAGGCCGCGGTGACACCCTGGGACATTCTTCCGAGGGCTTACCCGGGAGTTCCAGCCATAGACTGTTGTGTGGTTTTAGTCGGTAGGAGTCCGGCATAGCATCCATGTAGCAGTTTCACACATAAAAAAAAAGAAAAGAAGTGAGTCGAATAAGGTGGCTGGGTCTTGAGATCGCCCTTCATAAATCCGAGGCTCTGTGCTTTCACGGGCCTCGGAAGGGGCCACCTGCCGGATCCAGCATACAGGTAGGAAGCGTCAGCATAGGCATCGAGCCCTCGATGAAGTATCTGGGGCTCGTACTTGATGGTCGATGAATCGCCACCACCACTTTGAGCCACCGCTGTGCCAGTGCGAGGAACACAGCGGGTACAATTGCTCCACACATTGGTGGGCGCAAGAGCGTCAGGTCCTCGTGGCAGGTTTGGACGTGTATCACACTTTCCCACCCGAGTTCTCCTAAGTATAACGGCCTCGGGGGGGGGGGGGGGGGGGATGTAGCTCGGCGGGGTTCCACAAAATGAAAGATATTTGGCTAGTGTTCCGTTGTCTTTAAAGTTTAGGAAGCCCTGTCTAAAAACCTAAGACCCCTTTTGAATAACCCCATGCTGTAGGCGTTTGGGCGAACCGAGGCAGGAAGATCATTCCACAACCTAAGCGTGCGCGGAACAAAGCCCCTATCTGGTCTAACCGTGCTCAGTTGCAGAATGAAAAATAAATGTACAAAAGAAATGCAAATTTTATTTGTATAAAGCGAAATGCAAGTAAGGCCACATACACAAATTATAAATAAAGATCTGTTTTAAACATTTATCATCATTCAACCATTAGCTGTGTTGATTCCTTTTGAAGGAAGCACCCACCCCATGGGCATTGGAGTCCCATCAGTGCTTATATACTGATCCCATCGTGATCTGAAACAAATATATAATGTACTAGCTGTACCCGTGCTTTGTCCGCGTAGAAGATGTTATCGCATAAAATCATTACCCTCCTTTTGCGCAGTCAGTAAAAAAAATAGCCTATGTCCTTTCCCTTGGACTCAAACTATTTCTATTCCAAATTTCATCAAAATCTGTTCAATAGTTTAGGCGTATAACATGTAATTCCGGTTATCCACCCCATTGGGTGGATTTTTAGAGGTGGATTAACGGAATAATCCGTGAAAACGTAACAGACAGAGTTACTTTCGCATTTATAATATAAGTAGGGATGTTTGATTTGCAGAACAACTTCATCAAAAATATATTGGAAATTTTTTATGAAGTCGTTCATGCATGTTTGTGCATGGAATGTGATCATATTTGTAGAAGTGTAACATCTGTACTGAATGTTATATTTTTTGCTTTGGTTATAGATTTTTACCTTACATAGTTGACTCAGCCTGCCTGATAGAAAGCAAAGGCGACTTTAGCTATTGGAGGTTGTCTTACAATCTATTAGACTGCTCACTGCTGCCTACCTCCTTGAGATATAGGCGTTTGTGAACTGTCACTGTCAAATGATATTAGTCAACTTTCTGGAAATCTTAGTGGGGATATTCTTGTATGCTTCCATACACACACATACATACATATCAAAATGTCCCAACACTTACCTGACAGCAATAAATCTTGTAACATCCCCTCCGAAGTCCACCTGTGGCAATTGACCTCCAAACAGGACATCCTTCCACTTGTCCAAATTACTCGACACTTCCGGCTCCGTCACATTGGTGTAAACATTGTCCAACTGTGTTGACTCCTCTTTAAGTTTTGAACGTAGGCGAGCTTCTTCTTCTTCATAAGAAGACAATCTGCTAGTCCATTCGAACCTTAACTTCTCTGAAAATATATTATTTCACATATTAGAACTTTCTGTAGTGGGGCCCTACCAACACCTCCGGGCCCAAGTCAACCTCACGTGCAAGCTCGTGCACCTGCTGAACAACGGACGAGGCTCTGACGTCGGCGGTCCATTTCAACACGGCGATGGGCTCACCACCTGTTACGTGGGACCGAATTGTACACGGTGAAATGTGGGCCGGTATAGGCCTCTGCCTACCCCTTCGGGAATAAAGGCGTGAGTATATATATGTAGAACTTTCTGTAAGTGTTAACACAGCAAATTATGAAGAATGTCCACAGAATATTCAAAAACTTTGTGCACAAAATAATTAAAACAAGGAACAGCATCGGTCGCAGGCTCTTGTTCCTCAGGCCAAACTAGCAATAGATGTTTACCGAGTCACAGTCTCTACTATAGATACACGAATATTTGGACCGACCCAGGAATCGAACCCAGGACCTCCAGCGCGACAAGCGGTTACACTACCAACAATTTTTGAAGTAAAAGTTATTTAGGTGCAACTAGGGAGTAACACAGATTTTTTTCTGACGGAAGTAACCCTTACTATCGAAATTTTGAATAGCGGGAACATAGTTTGCGCTATTTAAAATTCGAATGAATGATATTAATATAACACTCAGGGCCGTCTTAACCGGGGGTGCAGAGGCGCGGCCGCACCCGGGCGCCGAGCCCGAGGGGGCGCAGGCCGAGCTCTAAACATTGCGATATTTCCTCACCTAATTAAACTTTAACTCATAAGTACAATGTTAACGCCATTCCCCTGTCTCGTAAACTAACGTCAAACCCAAATTAAATTACCATTGTATTATTGTCACTTTTGCCTTTCGGCACGTGTCATACCGTTTACGATATGCAAAGTAAGATAGCTCTTGTTTCGATATACATAACAATTAAATTTATTTAACACTAGCGGACGTCACGTGGTTTCACCCACGTAGTTCCCGTTTCCGTGGGAATACGGGAATTAAAAAAAAATAACATATGTTCACCGCAAAGAGTGTAGCTTCCCAACAGTGAAAGAATTTTTCAAATCGGTCCAGTAGTTCCGGAACCAAATCAAATCTTTCCTCTTTATAATATTAATATAGACGCATACGGCAATATCTGCATTCCAAAGACGTTTGATGCGCTCTTTGACATAGGCGCCTGGCGCCCGCACTTTAAGCGAAATGGCCTCTATTATTAGGTTTAGGGTGTAAATTGTAATTTTTGCCACTTTAATGGTGGAATTTCCAAAAATCCTTTCTTAGTGGATCCCTAGACCATACAAGGAACCTATTTGCCAAATTTGGACTTTCTAGTCCCAGCGGTTTGGGATGTGCGTTGATTATCAGTCAGTCAGGACATTCACGTTTATGCTACTGCTCCACCTGCATCTTAACGCGATTAACACCATAATAGCACTTCAACGTAGATGTGGCCAAGGTTTTAACGTTGTAAATTACAAACGGCATTAGTAATGGCATTAAACGTTAAGCGATAGCTCGGGCTGTCGGTTTTTTTCGACACATCAAAGGGTTTTAGCAGGTAGTTTTGCGCGCTAAGCGATGTTGGCTACATTAACGCCAGTTAACGTCATCTCATTTCGCGGGCATTCATCTAAAAAATTGGGGCTTACTCTATGATTGCTTTACACATTATGTATAAATAATATAAAGTTTACAACCAAATATTTTGACACCGATTTTTAAGATTAAAAAACTATTTCTGGCTATTATTTTCCGTTTGCATAGGTAGACAAAAAACGCCTTCATTTGCGGGGTTTCGTCTTTTTCTAAACTAGTCCCCTTAAACCCCCATTGTGTGATTAGGTTCAACCTCCATCTTGTGTTAACGCGTAACTTCTTGAATTAATCCACTCTAACGGCGTTGTGACGGTCTTCTCTCGTTTTCCATAAATTCATTTGCACTAATATTGTTTGCCATTATCATTCCCGATCATAATATTGTGTAATAATGTTTGCCTTAACAACTCAACAGTGATAACTTTTATTTGCCATAAAATGACTTTCTATAACAACATAATATCATAATAATTAGTTTCCATAAGTAACACATCTCATAATCAACTCTTGACATAATCAAAATTTAATATAATTATGAAAATAATACATAATATTGTTAGGTCGAAATTAATTATTCTTAACACCCCGACTCAGTGCAATCCGACTCGGATAGGTTAGGTTAGAAGACTAAGGCGGATGCGAAGCGAAGCGAAGCTCCCGCCTTAGTCTTCGTGGTTCTTTTTTAAACCACCCAGAAGTAGGAGAAGCCCCGCAAAGCGCAAAGCGGGGCTTCGTCGAGCTTGGTTAGTAGACGCCATTATGAGGTTTAGTTTTAGGTTTAATTGTGAATAAAAAATCTGTGTCGTATAAATTTTCTTTATTTATATTATGGTGAATAAAAGTTATGGAAAATGGCATTATTGAAAACGAAAATTATGGCAAAAACATTTATTGATTTACATAAATTATTATGACACTTGATCGATTATGACCAATGGAATTAGTGAAAGTCATTTTATGACATTTCACGATTATGGCAACTGAAGCGTTATTTCTAATGAAATTATGGCAAATACCAGTATGGCATATGAAATTATGGCAAACATTAGTAAACCCGTTGTGACCTTAATGTAGCCAAAGCGCATTCTTAATGCCTTAATTATCGAGTAGTTGGACATCAACATTAATGTTAACGCAGGTGGAGCAGTAGCAATATATATATATATATATATTACAAATCTTAGAGAAAAAGAAGTGATACATAAAAAAAATATTGCGTTTTTTGGTTAACCGGGGCGGGGGGGGGGGGGGCGCCGTCTGAGCTTCGCACCCTGGCGCTATATAGCCTTAAGACGGCCCTGATAACACTTGTATTAGACACCAACTGTTACCGGAATATCGGCAACATAAGATACAAGCCACATCTATAGAAATCTATGACAAGCAGAGCTCCCTAACGCTGTCTTCAATCTATTGTCCACCAAAACAAAAAAGAAACCCTGAGACTACAGAAAGTGACTTTGATCAATATTTTCAAACATTGGGCAACAGATTCTTGGTTGGAGGTGATTGGAATGCTAAACACACTCTGTGGGGATCACGACTGATATCAACGAGAGGCCGCCATCTACGAAAAAATATAGAAAAACACCACCTAAATATTCTATCAACTGGTCAACCTACTCGCTGGCCTACAGAACCCACAAAAATGCCTGACCTTCTGGACTTCTTCATCTTCAAAGGAGTACAGTCGCACTTCCTAGACATAGAGGAATGCTTTGACTCATCTTCAGACCACATTCCAATAATTGTAACCATGAGCTCACATATCATATATCGACCCATGCCACCATACTTGTATAACAAAAACACAGATTGGCAGTCATTCCAAAAATATACAGATGATAATCTAGACTTGAAGATCTGTCTAAAGTCAGAAGAGGATATTGACTCCGCTGCTGAGCAAGTTACTAATATTATCCAAAGGGCGGCGTGGCTCAGCACCCCACCACTGCTATTAAAATGTAACTCAATGCTGGAAGCCAAATTGCCAAAATTCATAAAAGACAAAGTCTTAGAAAAACGACGGCTTAGGAGGGTATGGCATACCAGTCGGCATCCTATGGACAAGAGGGACTTTAATAGGGCGGCAACTGATCTCAAGAAACTATTAAAAGACTTAGAGAACGAGACTCTACAATCACAACTGCAGACGCTAACACCAACGACATCCACCAAAAATGTAAACTCTTTGTGGAAGATGGTAAAATCCAGAGACAAGCCTCGTATTGCTCAACATCCTCTTAAGAAGACCAATGGCACATGGGCAAGAACAAGCAAAGAGAGAGCAGATGCCTATGGCTCTTTTTTGGCTGACGTGTTCACTCCACACCATGACAACGGAATGAGCAGTTTAGATGACATGGTATCATCATTCCTGGAAAGTGACTTCCAGCCCAGCCCTCCTCTTAGATACTGTACTCCATCTGAGGTCAAGCGCACAGTGATGGAACTAAAGCCGAAAAAGGCTGCAGGATTTGATCTTATCACAGCAGAAGTGCTGCAGAAGTTACCAAGGAAGGGCATAGTTTACATCACATCACTCTTCAATGCCATACTAAGAACTGCATATTACCCCCGCTGCTGGAAGGTATCTCAGGTTACAATGGTACTCAAACCTGGAAAGCCACCACACTTGGCTTCATCTTATCGACCTATAAGCCTATTACCACTGCTATCTAAGGTTCTAGAAAAAATTATTGCCACACGTCTGACTGAAATGATCACCGAAAAAGAAGCAATACCAGAACACCAATTTGGTTTTCGGAAACATCATTCGACTATAGAACAGGTGCACAGGGTGTGTGACTATGTGAGAGATGCCCTAGAGAACAAACGGTACTGCTCTGGAGCATTCTTGGATGTGCAACAGGCTTTTGACAAAGTCTGGCACGATGGCCTGTTGTACAAAATAAAGAAGCTCTTGCCACATAATATGTACCTTCTCCTGAAATCCTACTTGAATGATCGCATCTTCTATGTCAAAATCGATGACGCAACCTCCGATTTTCATAGCGTAAAAGCAGGTGTCCCACAGGGATCAATATTGGGACCGTCACTCTATTTACTGTACACTGCTGACGTACCAGAATCGAATGACGTGATTATTGCCACATTTGCAGACGACACTGCTGTACTTTCAACCGATAGAGATCCAACAATAGCATCCAGAAATCTACAGAAGCATTTGGATAGGGTTTATTCTTGGATGCAGGCCTGGAAAATTAAAGCTAGTGCTGCTAAATCGAACCATATCACATTTACGTTGAGAAAAGAAGATTGCCCACCTGTGAAGTTTGGACAAGAGGTTCTACCCCACAGCACATCAGTAAAGTACCTTGGATTCCACCTTGACCGAAGACAAACATGGAAAACACACATACAAAAAAAACGTGATGAAGTTAACCATAGATCTAGATCACTGGAATGGCTTCTAGGCAGAAAATCACGTCTATCAGTGGAAAACCAAGTTCTAATATACAAAGCGATACTAAAGCCAATCTGGACCTATGGCATTCAAGTTTGGGGTTCAGCGAAAGCATCAAATATTGAGATTTTGCAGAGGTTCCAAAATGGCGTGCTTAAATCAATAATAAGTGCTCCATGGTTCACAAGGGTTGAAGAAGTTCACAAATACTTAAACATCCTCACTGTAAGGGAGGAAATAGTCCGAAGCACAGAGACCTATAAGACAAGAATTACACAACACAAGAACAGACTGGCTCAGGGCCTGATTAATCCCATAAACACAAGACGGCTAAAGAGATCTCACACCTGGGATAACATCTAAGCAGCAAAAGAGGCAGCCTACCAGTGGGCCGGCATGCCTGACACGCCAAAGCCTACTTTTATCGCAACTGCTTATGGTCTAACTGAGACTGATCGCATGTTGGAAATTAAATAACAAAAAAAAAAAAAAAAAAAAAAAATATAACACTTGATGCCGTCAATGGCAAAGAAGTTTTACTTCAATCGCTCATAAAGGTTTCTCGCACTCACTTTTTTTAGTGCAGTTAAATCAAAGTACTACAGTAGATCTCACCTATCATAGTGTGGAATGCAGTAGTTTCACTTTCAGAGATAGTCTGTCCTCTGCCCTTGGCTGTGTTTTGTCGTGCCTTACGGAGAGCAACTAAGGCATCCAGTTTCACAATACATTTCTTCGCATCATGTTTCTTGCGTGTAACTTCTTTTAATACCATATCTGCTTCCAATTTTGCCTCTTGTTCCTGTATAAAATGAAGAAATTATAGGGATTTGTGAAAAAATATTTTAAGGTTATTTGAAGTCTACCTGCAATTTAGTATGCATTAACATGGGACAAAAGTATGGTGTAAACAAATCTTACATGCAAATAGTGTACCTGCTGACCTGGATAAGAATGACATGCCATTATGGAGTTGGGTAATCAGAAGGTTGTCACTCCCAACAATGTAGGACTACCAGCAACCAAGGCAGACCCAAAAGTCCAAATTCAGTTAGTTTATAAGCAATAAGAGAGACATTAAAATGAAGAAGATGGGGCAATTACCTGCTGGGCTCTGACAATATCATCTTTTATCCTCTGCAAGTTCTCATCAATTTTCCGAGATCTCTCTTTTAGTTCCTTTATCTTTTCTTCCTTCTTTCTTTTCTTTTCCACACAGACTCGTTTCATTCGCAACCTTTTTGCTGCCCTTTTAGCTATTAGCTTGCGCAAAACATCTAAACAAGGACCCTTGATACCTGCCAATGTACTGTCTATTAATGATTTGTTCAATTCAATTTGTTTCATGTGTGAATTCCATTCTTCTTCTGAAAGCTCACTGATGTTATTCGTTAAAGATTTCTTAGTAGCTTTTAAATCACTTAGACAGCTAATAACTTTATACAGCTTTTCTCTAGCTTCAGATATGGATATCGGTTTATTGGCTACAGTATTTGACTGTGCAGCAGGAATCTTTTGCTCAATGCTTTTAATAAATTCTTGATCAGTCACCTCTATGGGAACAGTTGGAGGAATAAAAAATGGTGGAGGCGCAGGAGGGGGTGGTACTAAGTATGGTTGATAATTATTTTGGAATGTAGCATTATTTCCACGAAACTTATTATAAAAATTAAGATTATAAGACATGATTGCTATAAATGTTAAAATTATTTTTAAAAAAATGGTTTATTATGAAGTCACTTCTGGTAGCTGAGGTTCTGCGTCTTTAAGCACCTGCTGAGCTGCCAAGTACTCCTCGTTTTCTTGAAGATCTTTTTCAGATTCTAAGGTGTTCTTTAAATCAGTGAATGCTTTTACCAGTCTGGAAATGAGAATAAACATTATTGTACCTACAACCTTGTCTTCAAACAATAGATCATTGTAACATCTCAAGATGACTCATCGTTCCACTTAGCATACAACTTCGACAAAGGTGCGCGAGTTCATTATACTTTAGAGGTTATATACCTATGCGCATCTGCGACTTTCCATCATCATAACAAAAAAGTACAGTACAGATGACTTCAACAATTCTAAATTCTAGCACGTATACATTGGAATATTAGTTTAAATGAAATCTTACCGTCTTTGGCAGTCAGGGACCATCATAAGCGACTCCTGCAAAACTTCTTCCTGCTTACGAATATTGTGTTCGTCCTGTCCCTCGTCTTTTATTTTTTGTATCCTATTCTTCTGCTGTTCAGCTTCTTTTTCGTACACAACTTTTTCCTTAGCAATGCGTTTCACAACGCCGGTTTTGATTTTTATTTGACGAATTCTGGGATCTGCCATTGTTCAAATTTTACGGCGCTTTTGTTTTCTTGATGACTGTCAGTAAATTGAATTGAGTGACAATGACAGCTTCGGCTTGTGACAATAGTGACATTTGTGCTGCGTTTAATTGTTATACTATCTTCAAGCCAAAAATTGGGATCTTTCCTCGTTTAATTGTTGATATTTATTTTACGGCAAGCTACACGACGTCATAGCTACACAGGCCCAACATCATCAACGTCAACATCAACACCACTAGCAGGTAACAACTCCTGGATATTGGTGGGCCCGGGCCCTAAAATCTAAAGAGCAAATTGAAAGAATTTTTTTTTCTTTCTTTTAATTGGCTCTCGGGCCGGGGCCCCTTAAGATCGAGGGCCCGTGGCATTTTGCCACCCTTGCTACCCTGTAGTTACGCCACTGATTGTAGTGTTTCAGCCAAGTTAAAGGCTGTGAGCCATAGCGCCTGTCCGTTTCAACAAGGCAATAAGCTTAACTGTGTTATGGGGAAAAACCATTATCTACAGGCCGCGGCCGGTATAAAAGCCGGTGGTATAGGTAATTACTATAGAATAAATTATATAATCTGCGGTATTATTGTTTGATTTGTTCTCGTTTGTTGTCGGATGTGTGATGTACCTATATGTAACTACTTTGCACTAAATAAATATTTCTTTCTACCAGCAAATATGACTAGCCCTGTTGAGAGTCCTGGGACATCCTTCCGAGGGCTTATCCGGGGCTCCCGACCGTAGGCTGTGGGGCGTTACGTAAGGTTTTTTAGTCGGCAAGAGTCCGGCATAGCATCCATTAAGGATTTTCCCTCACGTTGATAAAAAAAGCGAATATGACTACCGTCTGCTATTGTGCTACCGACATTATGGTACTTTATACACAAAATATGTATCCGCGGCGGTTGCAAAAGTTTAACAGGAATCCGAGGGTTTACCCGGAGCTTCCGACGGTGATGTAGGGAACCGTGCGTTTAGCCGGAAGGAGTTCGGCGCTGCATGCAATATCAGCGCAGAGAGAGGGGCGATACATTTCATTACATATTTCCATAGAAATGGCGTCAGGATGTAAAAATGTAGGTAGGTACATACCTAGCTGCCCTGTGACACTCCTTAGGGGTGCTACAAATGCTTTCATTCTAATACTGAGCAGCGCGCCCCTATCCATGCAGTCCAAATTCACTGGCTGATAGCTTGGGGTCAGATCTCTTGCTTGAGTTTCCATTTTCAGCTACATTCTTTTACATAAGACAGTATTCCTCGAAGGACCTGGTAAACCTCAAAATCAACCTGTGTAGAGAGCTAGAGAGTTACTCACTTTGATCAATTATGATCAATAGATTCTGCTATCAGACCGCCACCTTTGAATTTATCAATAAACTGAGTAGATTTCTTACATCCTGTAATAGTTTTAAAAGAGTTCAAACTACGGTAGATTAAAATATGATCTGTATTTGTTTATCTAACTGGAAACTTTGGAGGAACAGATTATAGGATAGATAATATCTCTTGTCGCTATCTCAGTGACAGATAAGCATTTCATAAATAAAGATCGTGTTGAAAAAAGCAAGCAGTTTGGAGCCAATATGAAGCTGGTACTGTTGTTGGCAGGTATGTCTTTTAATAAACTACATAGTACCTAAATCCAGCAACAAATTGAGATAAATCAGTAAGAATCTAGTTAGTTGTATACTGTATTTCAATAGCTTTGCGCAAAAATGTAAACAAACACATTTGATCCTATACATATATCCATAGTTACTTGCAATTGAGTATTCACCCTGATTATATTCCAGTATCCAGGAGTCATACAGTGTTCTTACAATCATTTCGACACCAAATAACTTCTTTAAGACAGTTTATTTTCATTTAAATTACCTACTTAGGATAGTAAAAAATTCAATGATTTGTCATACTATATTTTCCTACTCATCTGTCTTAGACAATAATTGTCAAAACATGACATGTTTACATTATTGCCAGATCGGGCAGGATTGGACTATACCTATATCAATACCTACTGCCACAGCTGCCACCAACTCTGAGAAACTCTAGCGAATTGACCTAGGTACTTACATAAAATCTTTAGATAGGTAATGGACTTAAAATTTTCTGTGGTCATACCACGATAGACAGTCAATACTTTAGTACCATTGCAGGATATTTGATAGTTAAGCTTTTCTGGGTCCATCAATACGGATCGCTAACAAGGCATTTTGTTAGTATCTACACGTAGCAATAGGAAAGATTCTCATTTTCTGACTACATATCTATATTAATTTTCTTAGGCCATCGTAACGCAGACATCGCGTCATACACACTGAGAGTATCAAATCTGTAAACCACATTGCTTACGAAACAATGAAATACCTCTTCATACTACTATAGACATGGCTGCCGCATGCCGACGTGAAGAATGGATGAAGTATACCTATTCTAGATCATGTTATTCCCAAATAGTCTCTCCTGTACATCTCTTGACCCACGTCGAGTTCATGGTCGTGGCCAAGATAAACGACTGAAGTTCATTATTTTGCAGGATTATCCGCGGTGCTGTGTGCACCCAGGGCTCCCTCGCTGAGGTTCGTCTTCAGCACACACAGCGATGGAGGAGTGGTGGTCGAAGCCATCGGCTGTAAGTGTTATTTTAAAATTAATAAAGTTTTACAAATTCTCTGTGTAGGTATTAACCGTTTACTGAAAATGAAGTCGTTTACAAACTCTACTATAATGCACTTTGTACCTACCTATCTTAGATGAAACATCTAAGCTACCTATCTAGTTTGAATTTGAACCTATGGAACGCATGGAAAACTAGAAGACGTTTCATACATACATACATACATATTACATACACACACACACACACACACACATACATACATACATACATACATACATACATATGGTCACGCCCTTACCCCCGAAGGGGTATGCAGAGGCATATTATATGCCCACATTTCACCTTTTTAGAATTTCAACTGGTATACTATTCACGTCGAATTGATGTCGAAGGGAATGCAATCCCGCAACAAGATTGTAATCCCGGTATTTGCGGGACTGAGAGATCTCAGTCCCGCGGGATCCCGGTATTTGCGGGATCCCGCATATTTCTGAAAGTCATTGAGAAAAGAATAGAATTCTGTATCATACATCCATCTAAAACTGAAAAATAGTCACCCATTAATCCCCGAAGGGGTAGGCAGGACGAGGCATATGGTCTCATCTCATAAAGTCCTTCCTCATAATGTCCTCTTCTCGAAATGTCCTTTCTCAAAATGTCCTTTTCCGAAAATGTCCTTTTCTCGAAATTACCTTTTCTCAAAATGTCATTTTCGCGAAATGTCCTTTTCTCAAAATGTCCCTTTCGCGATAGTACTTTTCTCAAAATGTAACTTTCTTAAAATATGTGCACTACAGGATTAACCCCGCTCAATCCGACTTGGATTATTTTTTTATAACCTAACCTAACCTATCAAATTGGATTGAGCAGGGTTAATCCTGTAGTGCACATATTTGGAGAAAGGGACATTTTGAGAAAAGGACATTTCGCAAAAAGGACATTTCGAGAAAAGGACATTATGAGATGAGACGAGCCGGGCCTTCAACTTGACTTAACTGCCATTTTACCGGCAAACGGGACCAACACCTTAACGTGCCATCCGAAGCACGGCAACGCTCAAATAAATGTCACAAAGTGGTCACCCATCTAAGGACCAGCCATAGTAAATGTAACTTACTGCAGTGATCTTTTATAGAACACTGAGTCCGCTGGGCCACAAGGAAAAAGATTTTTTTTTAATATTACTTTTGTATTGAGATTATTAAACGGATATACATAAATAGGTAAACAAAATACCTACTGCAAATTATTAGAAGCGCAAAAAACATAGCATGTCAAACAAAATTCTTGTCTGCCAAACGACTCCTAACTTTACATGTCAGATAGCCAGCAAGCAATGTACGAGATAATTGAATACTTTTATAGTACAAGAAAAGTCAAATCTCCCTCATTAAATCACTAAAATCAAATAAGTACGTTATTAGGTTATACATTACGTCACAATTGCAAAAAACTTTCTCAAACCGAATCAGTTTGCGCGCTTCCGCTTACAGAATAACACACGGCGTTTACCTTTGCACAATCCCGCTAATCCCGCGGGATCCCGCGCGATTTACGTGCGGGACTGGTCCCGCAAAAATACTGCGGGATCCCGGTATCCCGGTATTGCATTCCCTAATGTCGACGGATTGATGGCAACGAAGAACTGCGCGTCAGCAGGTGCACCACTCGCAGTTGAGATTGTCTTAGTCTTCTGGATAGAACCACTTCAGAGGATATGCTTTAATGCTCTCGACGATTACGAAGAGCCTAGCGCGCCTGTATAGAGCCTGGAAGGAGCCATTTCTGAGGACGGTCTTCAATGTTCTTAGAAAAGCTAGCTAACTTACTCTCGTTTCTCAGCTTCGGGAACTCAGTTCCGCGCCCACCTTGGTCGTAAAGTGGCCAAGGACGACAGCCAGGTGACGTTCAACCACGAGTACAGCTACGATGAAGCCAGCGGTGGATACAAGCTGTCGGTGCACTGGGACGGGCCTAGTGATCGAGTGTTTGAAGATTGTATCGATTTTGGTGAGTAGGTATTTGTAATTATCCTTCATTTTTTAAAGGTGTTGTTGAACCATTTACTTAGGGCGTGTTCGTCACTACTAAAAACACTTGGAATTTCTTGAATTACGCTTACCGTCATCGCAATACTAAAGTACTCGAAAATTTGGGATCTCGGATTAGTCCTGAGATAGGTAAACATTTTTGAAGTTTTAATTCACAAGTGTTTTCCTGCTACGGAAGGCGTTATGCCATTGGTCCCGGTTACCAATAACTTGGTAGTCGTTTGCCATGTACATGGAGGCATTGACTTTATTTTACACCGTTATAGATCCACCAACCACCTAATATTGTCTGACCTGAGATTTGAACCCGACACCACTGTATACTGTAGTTCGACTCGGCCGGATTTTAGAAATAAATGCCTACAGCCGCGCGGTACGTAAGCATGCCATAGGGCTGCCCAGTTATAGCATTTTAATAATATGTGCCTACTTTGACTTTCTATTTAATATTGTGATTGTAAATATGTACATACATACATTCATATAGTCACGCCTTTATCCCCGAAGGTGTAGGCAGAGGCATAGTATACGCCCACATTTTATCTTATAGTTTACGTACCGCGTAATAGATAGTGAGCCTAATGCAGTTGAAATTTTTCAATCCGCCAATAAGGCCTTCAATTTGTATTAAGGATTGTCGTTTTACTGACAACCGGCTTTCATTTTGAGTAAATATGTACTTTTTTATTTAAACAAAAAAATCCTTTGTGAGTAATAAGTTCTCAATAAAAATGCATGTACCTTTGCATGCATAAAACCATGTTTATGTGTGATTTATTAACAAAATTAGTCTTATAAATGGGATATTTTTAAATGCACATCTATATCATTTTTCTGCACACTAGGTAACTCCACTAATTAACGGAATGCATACCAGAAATCTGAATGCTGTGCAAAAAAACCAATTGATTAACTAAACATGTACTACTTAAAAAACTACAATGTTACACAAAACGAGATCACCTTTTTTTTATCGAATTTAAACCAAAAATGTGGTTCGTACATCGGATATAAGATTTGCTAAACAAAGCGGTAGGTGTATAGCGCGCGCGGCCTTGAGCGAGTGACGGGGGCCTGGCCACGAGTGGTTCAAAATCCTTTTTTTGGGAAAAGAAATGTTTATTATGTTTCGGATCGCCGCGGGACGGTGTGGGTGGGACGGCTGGCGGCGCGGCGTTATCTACCAACGATTGAGTGAAACGGATATAGAAATTTGAAAACGGGTAAGCGGTGTAAACAATAATAATCGGCTCATCACATGTTTCGTCAGTGATAGAATCACGGAATTCTAGTCTTTAAAATCATTGCGTTAAATTGTTGATTTACAAAATTAAAACTGTTTTTCGATTTGAAAGTACTAGTCAGTCTCTAGTACATGTAGTATATGTTGGCGGTAGATTGACATAATTGTATGTGTAATGTCGGTTGATCTAAAATAAAACAGTGTTAAACCAACTAACGTGTGTTTCACTACATGGTGACAGCGGTGATTAAAATATTATTGATACAGTTTGTAAAGTAAAGTTTTGATAATCAGTAAAGTGTTGTAGTACGTTGTTTACATCATTGTCAGTATGGAACACGCGCGTCCTCCAGCGGAATTGTTGCTCGAAGGTGGTCCGTCTGCACGATCTGATGCGTGGCACAAATGGCGGAAGTTGTTCGAAGTCTTTTTAAAAGCCTCTGGAGTGAGCAAAGAGCCAAAAGAAGTACAGGCCAGTCTGTTGGTTAACCTCATAGGTGCGGCAGGATACGAAGTGTATACTACTTTTACGTTTAGTGAGGGTGAAAGTGAGGATGATATAAAAAGTATCCTTAAAAAATTCGACGATTATTTCGGTACCAAACCTAATATTACTGTTCGAAGGTTCAAGTTTTTCTCTCGCAGTCAAGAGGAGGGAGAAAACATCGATCAGACGTGACGGCTTTACGTGTATTAAGCCAGCAGTGTGAGTTCGGTGATTTACATGAGAGTTTATTACGTGATAAAATAGTGTGCGGTGTGACGAATAACACTATAAGAGATCGATTACTGCGAACGGATGAGTTAACTTTGGCGAAAACAATACAAATCTGTCAGGCGGCAGAGATGTCCAAAGAGGAAGGGCAATGTATTGAAAAATCATCAGACGATATGCAAGTAAACGCAGTGTGGGGTCATAGTGCGGGCACCGGCCACTATGGGCGACGTGCGGGCTGGCGCCGAGGGCGCGCAGGCAAGCGCGGCGCGGGCCCGGGCAGTGCGCGGTACGGCCCGCGGACCGACGCAGGCGGCGCTGCGGCCGCGACCCGGTCGCCGGCAGCGCCGGGATGCGCTGCGTGCGGCGGCGTTCGCTGCGCGGGAGACATTCGGTGCCTGGCACGATCAGCTGTGTGTTACGTATGCGAGAAAAAAGGACACTTTGCTCGGGTATGTGAGCAGAAGAAGGCTTTACAAAAAGTTTTAAATTTAAGTATAGACTTAGCGGAAAGTGAAAATAGTGAGGAGGAAATGTTTTACGTGAACACTATCGGCGAGAACGATCATTACGGCACGTCTTCTAAAGAGTGGATAGAAAAAGTACATTGCAACGGTAAGGAACTTAAATTAAAAATCGATACGGGATCTATGCTTAATGTGATTTCTATGTGTGAATACTTGAGTTTGGGTTTATCTATTTTAGACCTTAAGCCGTTTACGAAACGTGTGCATTCGTTTACAGGCGATCGATTGCCGATTATGGGTAGCACTAATATTGACTTTGTGTACAGTGGTCAAACGTTTAACTTGCCATTTGTTGTTGCTAAACTGAAATGTCAGAATGTACTCGGGTTGAACAGCTGTGTTTTGTTGGGTCTAGTAAACCGTGTTTGTTCATTAAATGTTTTTGATAAATATTCTTGTTTGTTTGAGGGCTTAAAAATAAATTAATGATTGAACTACAGCGAATGGAGGCGTTGGGCGTTATAAGGAAAGTTACACACCCGACGGAATGGGTCAATGCGATTGTTTTGGTAGCAAAGAAAGATGGCAGTATTCGCGTTTGTTTAGATCCGCGACCTCTCAACCGTGCCGTGCGCCGCGCGCACTACTCGTTGCCGACCGTGCCTGAGCTGGCCGCCAAGCTGCACGGCGCCACTGTATTTAGTACTCTGGACGCTCGGAGTGGATTTTGGATGATTGGGATCGATGATGCCAGCTCCGATCTTTGCACATTTGGCACTCCCTTTGGAAGATACCAGTACCTCCGCCTTCCGTATGGTATCAGTTGTGCGTCAGAGGTCTTTCACGCTAAACTGCGTCAGTATATAGAAAATTTAGAGGGTGTAGAATCCTTCATAGATGACATCATTGTTTGGGGGCGGTCCCGTGAAGAACATGATCATAGGTTAAAGTGTTTGTTAGAACGCGCGAAGGAAATAGGTATAAAATTCAATCGCGAAAAATGTAAGTTAGCGGTTACAGAGATTACTTATTTGGGACATAAATTTGACGCTAATGGTATGAGAGCGGATGAGACCAAAATAAAAGCTATAATGGACATGCCTTACCCCTCAGATAAAAAATCGTTAGAAAGGTTTTTAGGAATGGTGAATTATTTATCTAAATTTGTACAAAATTATGCTGATTGTGTTAACGTGTTGAGATCGCTCCTGAAGAAAGATTCTCACTGGTCATGGGAGGCACATCATACAAAAGCTGTAGACGAGCTGAAGCAGAAGTTGTGTAGTGCACCGGTCCTAGCATTGTATGCCGAAACGGTCCCTATCGTGCTGTCGGTGGACGCGAGCAGTGTAGCCCTCGGGGCAGTGCTGCTGCAGGCGGGCAGACCGGTCGAGTTTGCTTCACTCACGCTCACCGAAACTCAAACTCGGTACGCCCAAATAGAGAAAGAGATGTTAGCGATTGTGTTTGCTGTGGAAAGGTTTAGGCAATATATTTATGGTAGGTCTGACGTCACCGTGAACACAGATCACAAGCCACTAGAAGCACTATTTAAGAAACCCTTAGTGTCAGTTCCAGCTCGTCTGCAACGTATGATGATGAGAGTGCAAGGATTTGATATTAAGGTTGTATATACTCCTGGTAAATTTATGTACATAGCCGATACGCTGTCCCGGGCCCCTCTCAAAGAGCTAATGCACGATCGGGTTACTGAAGAGGTCGAAGTACAGACTTGTTTTATGATCGAAAATGTACCGTTTAGTGAGACAAGAATGACAGGTATTATGAATGAGACTGAAAGAGATAGTGATTGTGGACGATTAATACACTATATAAATAATGGGTGGCCAAGGAATAGGTACGACGTTCATGAAAAAGTAAGTATTTTTTGGCCTTATAGAGAGCAACTACATTATACTCGTGGAGTAATTTTCAAAGGCGATCGCGTCTTTATTCCGCGAGAATTACGCAAAGAAATGCTATCACGAGTCCATGAGGGGCACATGGGCATAGATCGCTGCAAGCGGCGTGCGCGTGACGTTATGTTTTGGCCCGGCATGTGTAGTGATATTGAGAGCATGGTAAGACGTTGTGAGCCGTGTGGTTTGCGGGCACCGCGTCCTAGGCGTCAACCATTAATTCAGCACCAGGTACCCAGTCTTCCCTGGTACAAATTAGCATCCGATATTTTTGAATATAGGCGCAAGTGTTACATAGTTTTAGTGGATTATTTCTCTAATTATGTCGAAGTCGGTGAGTTAAGAAATCAAAGCAGTAAACAGGTTATTGATTTTTTAAAGGAACAGTTCTCACGACACGGAATTCCCTCAGAGCTGGTGACAGATAATGGACCAGCATATAGTTCATATGATTTTAAAAAGTTTATGAAAGAATGGGAAGTTGTTCATGTTACGTCGTCACCACAGTATGCACAGTCGAATGGGAAGAGTGAACGGACAGTACAAACGGTTAAAAATTTATTAAAAAAATGTATTGACTCGGGTCAAGACTTAAATTTAGCGTTATTAAATTTAAGGTCAACACCTAGAAACGGTTTGGATTCGCCGGCTCAAATCCTAATGGGCAGGAGACTTAACACTAAGCTTCCTATCAGTTTCAACTTGTTGAATGAAACTGTCGATAAAGAACGAAATTTTCGCGTGTTAATGTCACAACGACAAGAAATTAAAGAGCATTATGATAGGACAGCGAGGGGACTCGAACGTGCTATAGTACCGGGCGACAAGGCGACTCTGATAGATAAGGGGCAAAGAAAAAGGGTTACAGTAGTCTCGCGCGCGCCTGAACCACGATCATTTGTAGTTAAAGACGAACGTGGGTGTCAATTTCGTCGTAACTCTGGGCATCTTATAGTGCGCTCCCATAATTCTGGTGTAAGTTACACACATCCGCCACTAAAGTCGGGTGAACGTCAGCAGCTACGTCAAGAGTTTGTGAGGAAGTTAAGTACACGTAAACGTAGGCATAGGGTGACGTCGGAGAGTGCTCAGTTGAGAACCGCGGATGAGTCCCCCCCACTGACTCCGATCGCTGATACCCCTGATAGTAATGTAAGCCTTAGTACCACCGGTGGTAGTGACCATTCGTCACCACTCGTACCTATAACGAGATCGAAGGAGCGAACGGCGCGAATACTGCTCTCTGAAATATTTTGAACAGTCCAGTAGTCATAGTCACAATAAAATTTCTTTCTATAATGAATGCCACTGTGTACCATAGTGCTTAACCCTTCCATTTTGCTATTAGTAATAAGTAAAAGTTTTGCGTTATATGTCTAGCATGTTTAATATAGTCAGTTATAATATTACCTATGTGATACCACAGTATCTACACTAAAGTGATAGAAACTTCCTTTACAATTAATAGGTATCTGCGTATACCAATTCATGTACTATACCTACATAGATATGTTTTGTTTTCTTTTCTGTTATAAAAAGGGAAAGATGTAGTATATGTTGGCGGTAGATTGACATAATTGTATGTGTAATGTCGGTTGATCTAAAATAAAACAGTGTTAAACCAACTAACGTGTGTTTCACTACAGTACACTAGTACTTTTCGTACATTGTCAAGTTGTGTTAAATTTTGGAAGTTCAAATTGGTCCCTATGCGTGTAATAAAAATCAAAGGTAACAAAAATGCTGTCAATCAAAGTCATACGGTGCTAAGTGTACTGTAACATCGGTCATCCACAAAGAAATGAATACTCTTGAAACATACCTAAATCATTGCTCTCAATTTAATAACTACGAACTGACAACGGAACTAAATGTACTACCTACACGTAATAGAGTTCTAAACTAGTTTTTTTTTTTTGATATTGTACTATATTGGATCGCACCGTTCACTGACTGAGCAAGCACAAGTCTAGTTTTAAACACAAACATACCTACTTCATGTAACTACCTAGTTCACTCGTGTCAATCACTTTGTTTAACTTTAGTCAACTAGTAGTATAGTACCAATTAGTACTAAGTAAAATCAATTTATAGTCTTACCTTTTGGAGTTTCCAGGTAATCTAAAAAACGTTATCTCTGGGTGCGTTATTGACGAATTCATGCAACCAAAACAAGCACAATAGACTCTAGTTGTCATATTAAATAGTTTTAGTAAATAAAACATGCGCGGTTACTATTTAAAAAACGACACACCGTCCATTCGTGTACTCGGCACAATCGCGACTGCGGACGCTGCTTGCGTGCTGAAAGGCCTGCCGAAAACGAGAATCGTAGGTATAGCTTGCGCTTCGTCCGTTTGTAGGGAGCTACAATACTGGTTAAACAACATATATATACTGTGCCGACACCCTAATAACGTTTAGGTATGTGGAGACATAATACAACACAAAAAATCAGTATTGAGTTGTGTATGTGAGTCATACAGTTTTGAGTCAACCGGGACTTTGTTGTGTGGCAACATAAATATAAAAAACAGACTTGACGCTAAGATAAGAGAATACCATAACCTTCTGAAGGTTTCTTGCAAAATAAGATAGCAAAGACACCAATAAGGTTACATAATACAGATAAAAGATTGCATCGCTTTTCAGAAGGGCCTAGAAACCTACTAAAATGTCATATGAGATTACTGAAGTTCGAGATTATTGTCTGATATTATCTTCTCCGACCCTGCCAACAGTATCAAATAAATATTATCTTTAACAGTGAAGTAACATTTGCGATATTTAGAGTTAAGTTTCAGTTTGTAGGTGGAAATCCACTTGAGTTTTATTTATTTGCTTTGTTGCGGCATTGTTTGAAGTACCTAACTATGCCGTTCGGCATTCTACCAAGTGATATAGAAATAACTTTCAAGCTGTTTTTTCCCCCCTTTACTGAACCATGAATATGTATTTCACCAGGCAATAAGCAATGGTACGCGGGCCCAGAACAGAAACAACAGCACTGGCCAATTCAGAAAACCAAACTGCAGAAATACTCCATCGTGTCAAAGGAGGATGATAACGCGGCTATAAGCGAAAGATACTGGCTGAACTCTGCTGGCGAATACATCTACGTAGCGCCCGAAGTACCTCTCTTCGTTGACTACCACAATGTACTAGACAACCATCTTTGTCTCATCGCTGATGTAGCAGCCCCTTACTCCAAGAGACGTACCCACAATAACCTCAAATACGACGTCTGGTTCTTTGAAAACGCCAAAGTAGCTCAACTGCATGCTATCGACACTTATTTAGGCAAGCCGATTGGTATTCCTGACTATAGAATGGTCCAGTACCCAATCTTTTCCACTTGGGCCAGGTATCAGCGAGGAATTACTGAGGAGAGTCTTTGGTCATACGCCAATGAGATAAGGGATCATGGTTATCATAATGCGCAGTTCGTTATTGATGATCTTTGGGAAGTCTGCTATGGTTCCTTGACGGTTACCGATGAGAAGTTTGCGAATCTGAAAGAGCTGATTCAGGATATTAAGGGTCTCGGATTCAGAGTGACCATGTGGATACATCCTTTCATTAATCAGAACTGCAATCCTTGGTATTCAGAAGCTTTGGAAAAGGGGTGAGTGCAACATTCTCTGTTTGACTTAATGGTTTAGCACCTAAGTATACATCCTAATATCATATAGCTGAATCCGAAAATCTTCAGAGTGAGTAGTCAGAATATAAGTACTTGATTTCTATTTGACCGAGCGAGCGAAGCGAACGAGAGTCTCCGATTTGACAGTATGGACGATTTTGCTTACATCCGTATATCTCTGTGTAGTATATCAGTTCCGGTCTAGATTTTCAACAAACTTGGCACATGTGTTCTTTGATTTAAAATGCAACTTTTGTCGATAGCTATTTTTATAGGGGGGAAAATCGTAGAGAAATGGGATTCGACTTGTTTTTTTCCGGGATTTGTTAAATTATTATATTACAGAAGGTTAAAGCAGCTAAAAGTCAGTCACTTTGCTTGCTGTAGTCTCAGTTCGATTATCAAACTAGAACCAGAGCATGCAAAGTGATTTACTGGTATTTCTTGATTCTACATTAAAAGTTGGATGTTTTCTCTCCAGATATCTAGTGCTAAATGAGGAGGGCAGCCCAGACACTTCTTGGTGGAACAACAACGGATCAATCCCCGCATACGTCGATTTTACAAAACCCGAAGCAGCCAACTGGTACTCAGATCGAGTGCGCACTCTCATGGACGATTTCGGTCTTGACTCCTTCAAGTTTGATGCTGGAGAGTCTTCGTGGTCTCCTCAGGTAAGTGTCAACGTCAGTCAATAATCTTGTGAATTATGAGAGTGGTCCCCAATCGCCAGATGTCGTCAAGGCTCAGGTCATACCTGGGAAATCCTTCCGAGGGCTTACCCAGGGCCTACAAACCGTAGGCTGTTAGGCAGGATACGTGAGGTTTTTTAATAGATAGCATCCATGAGGATTTTCCTCAAGAACAAATAAAAAGGCTCAGGTAGTAGCGGCATCATTTTAGAGAGCTTACCTAATATTATGAAACTTACAACAAGAAATATCTTGCAGATTCCAGTTCAAGAAGGCCTGGACATCGATCTACACCCTGGTCACGTAGTGCAGGCGTTCGTTCGTAAGGTTGCAGAGTTCGGACGTATGATTGAGATTAGAGCTGGAATGAGGTAGGTAATATTTATTTAAATTTGAACACCATGTGAAAGATCTTGCCTAGTTTTTGGACGGTTTACCAATAAGATAATAGACGATTAATTGTGTGAAGAAATCCGTTTTGATTAAATAGTTTCTTACATTCGTCAGAGATATACCTACAAAAGGTGTTGGACAAGGGTTTTAACGAGCCCTAACATTTTTGTTTATTTATTCCATAAAACATCTATATAACATGGTATCTGGATCAGAGGCACTTTATCAACTAACAAGATTGACTAGAGTCAAAATCTGCCTTCACTTCCTTTGCCAAATCTTATTATGGAAGCAGAATTTAAACTGTAGAAATCTTTACGAACAAAATGTGGTGTATAATAAAATTTATCTTTCTAAGTTTCTACCCGCTCGGGGATATAGGGATGACTGCATGTATGTGTTTCAGGACTCAAGACCTACCGGTATTCGTCCGCCTGGTCGACAAAGACACGTATTGGGACTTCAACAACGGCCTGACGAGCCTCGTCACCAACATTCTGACCGTCAACCTGAACGGCTATCCCTTCATCCTGCCTGACATGATCGGAGGCAACGGGTACAATGAAGCCCCGAGCAAGGAACTGTTCATCAGATGGATGCAGGCGAATGTGTTTATGCCTGCGTTACAGTTTTCGTTCGTGCCGTGGGATCATGATCAAGAGGTAAACGTTTTTATATTTTCAGGATGTTTTTGTATGTGGTCTTCTCAAGGAATGATTATTTATGACGGTTTGGTATCTTTAACATATTAGGGACGCCTGTGCCTTCGCCCAATGTGAATAATATTACCAATAATATTTATCAGAACCTAGTTATTCTAAAGACCGTTTCTCTGACATAGGTACCAACCAACCATAACCTAAACCATATGAAAATTTTTAAAAGGAGCGTGAAGAGACACATCATTGGGACGCCAATAGTCTTGTAAACAGTGAGAGCGACGCTCAACTAGCAAGACATTGTCATGGCTTTCCATCAGACGTCATTTTATCTAACCAAATAAACAAAATACTGCACAACATCTATCTCACCGGGGCCTGAGGACGGTGAGGGTGCCGCCCCCGTCCTTACAGAAGCAGGCCCATGACGGCAGCGTGACGTGAGGGATTCACGCATGCCCATCCTAAGAAGCGTGATAACAACCGAAAAAACCCTTAAAGACGCGGGATAGCACCCGAAAGATGAGGCCGCAACGGTAGCCGTAGTTCTGTTGGGAGTCCTGGGGTATCCTTCCATGGCTTACCCGGGGCTCCCAACCGTAGGCTGTTAGTTAGAATACGTGTGATTTTAAGCCCGTAAGAGTCCTGCTTAACATCCCTGCAGGATTTTCCGTTACGTTAAAAAACATTCAAATTTCCAGACGGCAGAGATCTGCCTCCGCTACAAGCAACTCCACGAGGAGTACGCGCCCGTGATCCTGGAGGCCATGGCGGCGAGCGTGGCGGACGGCACGCCCACCAACCCGCCGCTCTGGTGGCTGGATCCTCTCGACGAGACTGCTCAGGTTGTGGATGATGGTGAGGAGGACATTTTTGTTATACTAGCTGCCCGGCGAACTATGTTCCGCCTTATCAAGCTGACCCGATATAAGATTTTTTATTCTTACTTTTTTTAGATACAAACCTTGACTGACTAAAACTAATACAAATAAAACAAAGAATTAGCGAAATCGACCCAGCCGTTCTGAACTTATGAGCGTACTTATGTCATACATTTCGCAGATCCATTTTTACTATGTGGATTAAGGTTCTTTAAAAGGGGTTCAGATTCAGATTTTGACCACAGGGACTGGTGGGCCGTAGGTATGTACCTTGGTGGTAACTAAAAAAAAGGTAACTATAAGTTACGTAACGTAAGTTCCTATGGAATTCGGAACCGCGAATAACAATCCACGGGCTGAACAGCGGGTACCATTAAGGTAAATGTAGGTGCGTAGATGGTAATGATGGTATCCGCTATTCATCCAGTGGATTGGATTTTTTTCCCGTTCCCGCATCGCATAAGAACTTATTCCAGGGATAAAAGTAACCATTTTTATACTACTAAGATGGCAGACAAGCTTTTAGACCACCTGATGGTTGGTTACCGTAGCCTATGGATGCAACACCAGACGCGCAACACATGCGCTGCCGACCCAGGAGCATAGTATTGTGACGATCCACTATTAAAATGTTTTAAGCCATAATCTCTTTCTTTCAGAATTCCTTCTCGGCCTGAAACTGCTCGCCGCCCCAGTGATGACGGAAGGCGCCGTCAGTCGAGACATCTACCTACCCCGCGGGTACTGGCGGGACGGGAACACCGGCAACCTGATCAAGGGCCCCGTCTGGCTGAAGGATTACCCAGCACCCTTGGACACACTGCCGTACTTCATACTGGAAGATTGAATTATGTTTATGTAATTTGTTGTAAGAATAATAAATTATTTGAATTGATACATTTATCTATTTACCTTCCATTTCTACATCATCTCAGATGTCATCTTATTCCCATTCGCGTGATAGTAATTATTTTTCGCGCCTTATCACCCTAACACCTGAGGGGCAAGTGCGAGTTTTTGCGTGAGCTTGTCGACATTCACGGCTCACCAATTCGTTTGGAATCGAGACCCCGCCACCTAGCTGTAAACGCGGGAACTTGTCTAAATCCCATACAAATCGGTGATAACGCGCTCGTTCGTGAATGTCGACAGGCGCTCACCGAAACTCGCACTTGCCCCTCTGATCGAAACTGATCACGTTAGCGTGTGAACGTTTGAAACACCAGAATACACCATTAGGTATAGATCGATGGACTAAACGATGTTTTTATTTTGATTGGTTTGTCAATTTTGGCCTATTCAAAAAAGTACCTATTGTTTCATGACATAAGGAGAACATATGGATTCATAGAGCAAATATAGTCACTTACGGCGTACTAAAACTAGAACTACTTACGGTGGGGCTAGCGGCTAGTCCATGCCCTCGAAGTTGCGCAGCGAGCTATGAAACAGACAATGCTTAGAGTGTCTTTGAATTTCAATACCTGGAATATCTTTGAGGGATAAACTTTGAAATGAGGTTATCCGGCAGAGGTACTAGATTAATTGAAAGGTGAAGACTAAGCACATACATGAAGTGGCAGGGACCTGGCCACATCAGCAGAAGAACCGATGGCTGATGGAGCAAACGAATTCTAGAGTGGAGACCGCGACTTGGTAAAAGTAGGCAAGGACGACTTACCGCCAGATGGACCGACGATCTAGAAAAGGTCGCAGGCCCCCCGCCTTGCACCCTGTATGTGGAAGGTGCAGGTCGGACCGCGTGTTTTGACGCAAATTGTGTTAGGCTTACACCCAGCCGTGGACTGCCATAGACTGATTTGTTTGATGAGTTGACTGTCACTAGTAGGTACTTATTATAAAAAGGAAAAATCGTTTGTAATCGATTAAATCTGAAACTACTGAAACAATTTACTGTAAAAATTTGATATTCCAATTACATACTCTGAAATGACAGATTTTTATGAGATGCGGGGTCCTACTGACATTTTCGGGACCCCAATGGGTCGACTCCTCGTGGTGCATCTTAGGCAATGGAGTAGCGACCACGCCCCTCCTCTGTGAGGGAATTGTGCTACTCCGGCTTATTTGCCGGGTCGCAAGACGTCCGTCGCCCCTTGTCGGGTCGACGTGAATAATCCTTGAATATCCTTCGGCCCGGCTTCAATGCCAAGAGGAATACCGCGGGGTTTCGTGGTTAGGACGGTCGCGTTCCGCCCTTTCCGGGGCTGAGAGTCCTACACACCGTCCTAGCTGCCCCCGCGGATGGGACGACGTCGCGTAAATGCAATCCCCGCGTCAAGAAAAATCATAGGCTTGGGCGAGATGATACGTAATAGCCTATCCTACCTTATCCCCGAAGGGGCAGATGTATTATGCCCAAATTACATCAATCGAATCACACGACTTCATAGCAATCTGACGGCAGAGGTAGTGAGCCTATGGCCGAATTAAAACGGACAGGCGCAGGTGTGAACCCATTTTGCAAGTCGCCTGTTAGGCATATAACTAGACTTAACGACTGCCAAGTCAATGACAATCGAGACCAAAGATTCAACGTGCCTCCTAAACATTTAAACGCTCATAAATCTAAACGTCACAAAATGGTCACCCATCATAGCGAAAACGTTTACAAACCACTGAGTCATCGATGCTACTAAGCGCTTCATGAAACAAAATGTACGTCTTGAAATCATCAGCTGTCCGCCTGACTGTTTCACTTTATCTCCCAAACGGCAGCAACAAGATTTATCTCAAAGATTTGCCGGACGGGCGGCTTTCAGATGAAGATTGAATGAGCCAAAGATACGTGATTGCGACACGACACTGGTATCAGTTCAAGTGGGTGCTGTCACGGGGTTCGGCAGTTGGTGAGGAGTGATTGTGCGGGCAGGAGATGGCGGCGTTCAAGATTATTTTTGGTAAGTTTTGAATCACAATTTTTGATGAAGAATCGTGTCTTTTTTTCGGATTAGTTAGTATCAAGAGATAGTGAGAACTTAGCCATAGTGTGACACAACTCCAACTAGTGAACCTCCTCAACCAGGTCAAGGCGAAGTGAAGGAAAACTCGAAACAAACCTCTAAACTAATCCTTCTGGTTTGAGTGGTACAATAAGCTCACACATCCTCTCAATATACGAGTATATCATTTGAAGAGGCCTACGACTAGCTGATTAGATTAATTCAGATTCGTTCTAAACTAAGCATGAGAGGTCATGCCTCCTCCCTCTAAGAGTTTATTTTTATATTGACGCGGGGATTGCAATTAGGCACTTCGCCGATCCTGCTTCGGGTGAGCAGGACGGCTTCGTGTAGGATCACGATATGTCCTGGGACATCCTTCCGAGGGCTTACCCCGGGCTCCCAACCATTGCTGTTGGGCGTTACGTGAGGTTTTTTAGTCGGTAGGAGTCCTGCATAGCATCCATGAGGATTTTCCCTCACGTTAAAAAAAAGGACTCACGATACGACCCCGAGAGGGGGACTGTAATACTCACTAAACTAAACCCATCTCGCTTTAAACGGGTCGCAGGATAGACTAGTGGATAAATCACTGCGGCCCAGCTAATATAATAAGTCATTCCCGGTTGAGATACACATAGACGTAATATTAAGTAATATTGTAGACTTTACACAACAACTAGAATGTTTTAAAAAGTGACCTAAATTATCTATCTAGTAGATATCGAATTCACGCACACCCCCTCAAGTGGGATGACACCCGAACAACCCCTCAAAGACGCGGGATAGCACCCGAACCGCCCCCGAGGTGAAGCCGCAGTGGTAGCCTTAGGTCTGTTGGGAGTCCTGGGGTCGTCCTTCCGAGGGCTTACCCGGGTAACCGTAGGCTGTTACGTAGGATACGTGTGGTTTTTAGTCGGTAGGAGTCCGGCATAGCATACCTACCTTTTCCTCACTATTCGAAAGCTGCATACAGTGGTTTATTATTGCCGTCAGTGCATTGTCTGGCATAAACAAATATTTGATTGGTCTATTTTGGGAGGATGCAAGCAATATTCTTACTGGAAGAATCATCGTTACTATTGTAGATAGCATATCTACCTACTCTTATTATGTAAATCGGTGTGATAGCGGTGAGAGGTACCTATCTATCTTTACAATATGTTTGACAACAGTGATAGATTGATTTTTACCAATCTATGATCTTATTTGGTTGCTGTTTTGATTGCACGACATGGCCTAGTCGTTGAGTCAAGTTGAAGGCCTATTTCAACAACAATGAAGAACATGAACTTAGGTCGTCAAAACTGCGGCTGTTCGTTTCAAAATGGGTATAGGTTCAACACCTGTGGTATAATATGCTTCTGCCTACCCCTTAGAAGAAAGACTTGAAGTATGCTTGTGGCATTTCTGTTTAGCTACAAACGTCTCCGTGCTTTGGAAGTAACGTTACAATCGTTGGTAGTAGTGGTGTTACCAGTAGCAACATGGTAGTCAGACGTTGAAGTTCAACAGCTACCAGAGGTCCTACGTGTATACCTTTCAAATCTGCAATAGATTACAAACTCGCTGGGTCGAATCCAGCTCAAGCTTTATTTATTTGCTGGGAGTCCTGGGAAATCCTTTCGAAGGCTTACCCGGGGCTCCCGACCGTAGTCTGTTGGGCGTTACGTGAGGTTTTTTAGTCGGTAGAAATCTTGTCATGTCTGTATAGCATACATGAATAATAATAATTTTCCCTCACAATAAAAAAAATAAAAAAATATTACTTATTTGCAGTAATATTATAAGTGTAGGTACTAATTCGTTTTATGAAAAATATATCTAACGTCATTTCATCCCCACAGCCCTGCTGTCACTGGGTGCGCGGGCGCATTCAGCTTCAGTACCGCTCCAGAGCCCGCGCGGCGCCCAGGCTACGTTGGACCTGGAGCCAGTCAACACGGGAGGGTTCAACGTGTACCTCGTTGACGGTAAAGCAAGCTTACATTTTTAATTTACACACACACACAGCGCGCGCGCAAATTCGACTGCAACACATTTGTGAAGTATCCCAACATCAGTTCTGTGCAAATTAAATTGAGTCGTTAAATATCAAAAAACCGCATGTCCATTCTAAGTGATTTTTGGGAATCATGGCACATTCATTATCTCGTAAAATAAGCAAGTAATATATTTCTTGTTTATAATAGCCTTACGACATACTAAGTTAAAACGTTATTAAAGCAAAACAACTATGTTTAAATAGTTAATTAAGTCACAAAATAGGAATTAAGTTTGGACATATAGGAGTTTGATATTTACCAGCGAAACTTACCGTCGTTTGAAAAATAAACCTTGGAGTTGCCGGACTTTGAAATGTCAGTTATGGACTTGCGTCACAAAACTTATTGGAAATGGCGGCCATCTTAGACTCATGCTCCGTTCTGATTGGTCAATAAGGACATGCGCGACTTTGTTATGTCACAGTCATGGGACGTACAGAAGTTTGAAAAAAATCATAGAGTTTGACCCGTATTTTGTACGAGATATGACTGACTTACCTTAAGTTGAAAGAGATGAAATGAATAATTTTTAATTTTTGAATTTGGCGCCATTCATAGGTCAGTTTGAGATGTGGATGGACTTACGCGAGTTTGATATTTAACGACTCAATTAGGGTAGGCCTTTCAGACTTTTTGTACCGTTTCAAGGCCACATTTTTAAAATAAATTGCCTTCGGTCGGCCACCCAACACTACACCTGCCGAACAATGTATCACTGGCTCAATGGCCTTTGAGAACTATGGAGATCGTGTGGCATACGTATCGCTCTTCACAATTTCTAGTTACATACTCTTAACTGCTCAGTGGTTTGCTGCTTCATTAGGTACTAAATTCTTAGAGTATGTAATATCGGATGGCTGCAGTGCAGCAATACGGCGAAAGCTCAAAGAAAACATAGTGGAGTATCTTCAGCCTCTAAACTAAAGTGTTAATCGGAGTCTTTACAGTTCTAAGTAATTCATAACAAAATGGCTTCCAGGAACCGATCGCAAAACACTCGGACAAATAGGGAGAACTCTGTTTTCTCCTTACGTCGCCGAGGAAATTCAAGATGGAGTTCAAATCAGCATTGGCACCACAAATCTGACGATAAATACTTTGTACGATGAAGGCAGAGATGCGAGGGGTATCAAGTTCACGTGGGTTGCTGACCCGACCATCAGACTTGAAGACTGCTTCGACTTTGGTAAGCTAAAAAATCGTAATAAATTAACAAGTATTTTTTGTGACATCCTTTTTAGACAGCCGTTTAGCTCCATACATACCTACATACAATAGTCACGCCATTATCCCAGAAGGGGTAGGCGTTTAGCTCCGATTTAATATAAACTTAATATAGAGTTTCCACCCAAACTCCGCAAACACATTTGTGAATCATAAAAAATATCTGTTCGAATCTTATTACTGCGCCATAAATACTATGACTAGGACGGCGCCACTAAGAAGAGCTCAAATACAAATACAATCTGTTCATGTTTTGTTCTTCATGCAATTCGAAACAAAATATTAGATCAGATAGGTATTAGGTAGGTATTTACAATTTTGTATCAAATTGATATCACCACCAAAAATCTTAAGGAACTCTTCATTCAATTTCAGGCACCAACCACTGGTACGCAGGTCCTATGCAGCTTAACCAAGTCTACCCCGTCGAGAGTGCTCCTCAGATGTACTCACCCAGTTATAACAAGGAAACTGACAACGGAGCCATCATGGAGAGATACTGGCTCAACTCCGCAGGAGACTACATTTACGTGCACCCTGAAGTTCCTCTATTCGTCGACTACAAGAATCTCTACAATAACCATATCTGCTTTGGGGCACAGATCGCAAATCCTTACTCAACGAAGCGTACCAGGCTTGTTTTAGCCTACGACTTTTGGATCTTACCAGATGTGAAATCCGCACATAGGCATGCAGTTGATAATTATCTAGGAAAGCCTTCTGGAATTCCTGATGAGCTGATGGTCAGAAATCCTATCTGGTCAACATGGGCTCAATATGCCAGAGACATAAACGAAGTAAATCTGCTGGAATACGCACAGGAAATTGTCGATTATGGCTTCAACAATTCCCAGTATGAGATTGACGACGAATGGGAGGTCTGTTACGGTTCTTTGACGATCAACGAGGAAAAGTTCCCAGACTTCCGGGGAACGGTAATGAGTTTAAAAGAGTTGGGTTATCGAGTTACGATCTGGGTGCATCCGTTCATCAATCTCAATTGCGAACCTTGGTACTCCGACGCTTTGAGCAATAAGTAAGTGTATGATAACAAATATTTTGAATGTTGACCTACCGCAGATAGCCGAATTGTGGTTGAAGATTCAGAGAAAACTCGTTCTTTTCAAGTTAACAAAATTAACGCAGTTGACGACTTCAGCCTTTATCTCTAAGGTATCATGGGTTAAAATACCGGTGAGATCTAAATCTACGTACAACATAAGCTAAGTGCTTAACGGTGTTGACAATATTGCGAAGAATGTCAAGAAATTTCCTTTCGGGATATCAAGTTTCTTGGCAACACACACACAGCTGATCTGTGAATGAGTAGCACCATATGGTTTAGTTGGTTGGTGTCCGACATGCGAAATCTTACCGTTATCAAAGCCTGAAAAGCTGTTCCGCACTTTAAAATATCTTTTTGCGATGGCGGCCGAAGGGTTATAAATATTTAACCATCCGGTATACTAGTAGCCTTTCCTTTCAGTTACTTCGTGGTAGACGAGTTGGGGAGTCCAAATACAAGCTGGTGGAACAACAACGGTTCGGTGGCAGCCTACATCGACTTCACCAACCCACGGGCGGCGGAGTGGTGGTACTTACGCGTCAGTGCTCTGATGGAGAACTATGACATCGACAGCGTCAAAATTGATGGTGGAGAGGCTAGCTTTGCGCCGGAGGTACGTCCTTGTAATGATTGGCATCGTGTTTGTAACTAAGTAGGTATGACATGCATGTCTCAATGGTCTTTAGGCTGTGCTATTAGGTAGTAGGTATGAATAAAAACAGTTGATTGCATAGTCGGGATAAATATTTTCAAAGTTAGAGGGGTTAGGATGCCGGGACTCGGATGATGATAAACTACTCAAAACTTGGTGGTGGAACTCTATTGTAATATCAAGTTTTAGTTAAAGACTTACTTGCTTATAGTCATTTCTTTTTTCATTTCAGGTGTCCGTGCTCAATGGTGAAATTGAACTCCAGCCCCATATCCTGGCCCAGGAGTACGCCAAGACAAGCGCTAGATTGGGCAACATGGTCGAGATCCGATCTGGTTTCAAGTGAGTTCAGTCACCGTCTTGATTTTCTAAAACATTTTTGTGAAAAACTAATTTGAACAAAATATCAAAAAAAAAAGATTCTAACTTTTCCCAATATTTATATATTCCACAGAACCCAAGACCTCCCAATATATATCAGAATGGTAGACCGGGACTCCATATGGGGCCTCAACAACGGCCTATCCACCATCATCACGACCACCTTCCAAATGAACCTGAACGGCTACCCATTCGTCCTGCCCGACATGATCGGCGGGAACGGCCTGAACTTAGACCATGAGCAATCCGACCTTCCGTCGAAGGAACTCTTCATCCGATGGGTGCAGGCGAACACGTTTTTGCCTGTGATGCAGTTTTCTTTCGCTCCTTGGAATTTTGATAATGAGGTAAGAACGTAAGACCTTAGGTAGTCTGAAATAACGCAGAAGCTACTTTTTATCCCGGGAAAAAGCTCCCATTAGAAGCGGGAACGGCAGTTAAAATATGTGAAAGTAGACTCTGAGTCTGTGAATCAGTTTTTCGATTCCAATCGTCATTTTTATAAGTACCTACCTAGTCTAGTCTGAAAGTTTAGGAATGGTTAAGTGTGATGTAGGGAGCTGGAATGTAGTCACAAACTCAGTTTACCTCACCTACATATGAGGCGCTGAGAGCATAAGTGGATCAACCTCAAAACAATAAATCTGAGATAGAGGGGTCTAATGACTTTAACATTTAAACAAAGTTAAATAGCAAGAAATTCAGGAGGAAGGTTTGTATCTTTATTGTTGCATTTTGATGGAATTAAAGAACAGTTTCAAAGGGTTATCGTATATTTTCATATAAGTTATTATTTATATTTATTTTGTGGGTTGGACCACTTTTGCATTTATCTATTTAGTAGGTTGACCTTCTTTTCATGTGAATGTTATAGAGACATTTTCGTAAATAAAACTGTTTTTAATTAATAAAAATAATTTTTTTGTTTGTGTATTTTATGTGTATGTTGCCTATGTTTTTTTTATACCACCAAGGTGGCAGACAAGCATACGGCCCACCACATGTACCGGTGGTCACTGCTGCTTATGGACGTTTGCAACCCTGTAAAAACGTTCTTAGACCCCTTATGAAGAACCTTATACTGTGTAGGCGTTTGGGAAACCCGAGGCAGAGAGATCATTCCACAATCTAAGCGTACGCGGGAGAAAGCCCCTACCGGATCTAACCGTGCTCAAACGCTCCGGACGCAAAGTGTGAGGATGAACTCCCTGTCTGTGGCGAGCGGTGCGGTGGTAGAACGTAGCCGTGGGCATCATATCAAACAATTCTTCAGATCACAAACCATTGTACAGGCGGTAGAACACGCACAAGGAGGCAAAGTCTCTCCTGTCGTGAAGAGGTTCCACACCACCTGCAAGCATAGGATCGTTGACCACTCTCATGGCTCGCCTTTGTGTATATTAGGTGCTTACATATGAAATTGGCGTTTTGTATAGGAGGAACAAAAAGTCGAATATTTTTAAATATAATATATTTAATTAATCAAAGTATGAACCATTGTTTTCTATGCATTTTTGACATCTCATAGGTAGTTCATTGATCCCTTTACTAAAAAAACAGTCGGACGGGAATCAATAAAATCTGTGAAGGCGATTTGGACTGCCCCATCAGAGTTGAATTTTTTCCCTTGCAAGAAGTTGTCCAAATTTCGAAAAAAATGGTAATCTGTTGGAGCAAGATCCGGGGAGTACGGAGGATGTTTTAGACATTCCAATTGAAGCTCTTCTAATTTGGTAGCCGTCTGTTGTGCAGTGTGTGGTCTAGCGTTGTCGTGAAGCAGCAGTGGCGTGGAGCGATTGACCAGCCTAGGTTGTTTAGCCGCTAGCTTTTCCATCATGGTTTGCAATTGCTGACAATAGACATCAGCCGTAATAGTCTGGCCAGATTTGAGAAAACTGTAATGAACAATACCGGCACTAGTCCACCAAACGCTTACAAGTAACTTTTTTGGGGTTAATTTTCGCTTGGGGCAGGATTTGGCTCGCTGGCCAGGATCCAACCATTGCGCTGAGCGCTTTCGATTATCGTAAAGAATCCATTTTTCGTCACAGGTAATGATTCGGTTTAAAATACCTTCATTATTGTGCCGGTTCAGTAATGTAACGCAGCAGTCGACGCGCTTTTGCCGGTTTGCTTCAGTCAATTCGTGAGGTACCCACCTTTCAAGCTTTTAATCTTCCCAATTTGCTTCAAGTGAATTAAAACAGTTTTATCACGAACACCGCAGCCTGCAGCTAACTCGGACGTGGTTTGCGATGGATCCGCTTCCACAATAGCCTTCAATACTTCATTATCAACTTGAGTCTCAGGCCGTCCACGGGGCTTGTTCTGCAGGTCGACATTTCCTGAACGAAAACGTTGGAACCAAAAACGAACTGTGTTTTCTTTTGCAACATGACCGCCATACACATCATTCACCCTTCTAGTCGTTTCCGCAGCACTAGTGCCACGGCGGAACTCGTACTCGTAAATAATGCGATATTTTAAGTTTTCCATTTTGTAAAATGAGTGACGCAAACAGAAAAAAACAGAAGAAAAAAACAAATGAATGACGGTCATCGAAGGATAAATACATGAGTAAATAGCTGGGAAAATTTGAATTTGGAATTCCTTACCAAAGAGGAGAAAATCGTAATTAAAGTGGCCAGTACGAAAAACGCCAATTTGATGTGTAAGCACCTAATATATTAATAAACTAGCTGACCCGCGCAACTTCGTTTGCGGCACATGAGAGTTAGAAAAAGAGAGGTATGGTATTATTGGTATTCATATTTTGAGTAATATAATGTTTCCCGTCGCATTTACTCTCGTCGCGCCTAGTCTCGTCGCGTCGCTTAGGTATATACATTAAAGCTGACCCGCACAACTTCGTTTGCGTCACATGAGCGAGAAAGAGAGAGGTGTAGTATTAATATTTAAGGTAATATAATGTTTCCCTTTGCATTTAGTTCCGCCGCGTCGCATAGATTCTTTAGAGCTGACCCCCACAACTTCGTTTGCATCACATGAGATTGAGAAGGAGGCGTGGTATTAATATGTAAAGTAATATAATGTTTCCCGTTGCATTTACTTCCACCCATCCTTTTTTTTGGTACGGAACTCACACTTGGCCGGTTTTTATCGTTCAGTTGATTGGCTACCACTGCAGACCACGTTTACCTACTAACGTCGCGTCGCTCATCGAAACTTATTAAAAGGGGTTATTGTAAGTGAACCTTAAAAGATAGGCATATGCTGTTGGCGACATTTTTTTGTAACTTTTAAAGGGGAACATTTTTGTAATACAAAACTTTCACGTAACTTTAACCATTTACGCAACGTACGCAGTGGAAGCTCCCAAAAGAAAGAAATTTTCCCCGTTCTCGAAACATTATTTATGGCTGCTCCGCTCCTATTCGCATTAGCGTGATTTTATATCGCTATTAGCCATCCTCAATAAATGGACTATTAAACTGTAAAATAATTTTCGAAATGCAACCAGTAGTTTCTGAGATCCTAGGACAAACAAACTCTTCAGTTTTATAATATTGTGAGCGAACCTTAAGAAACAGACAAATTAGGTTATTGTGAGCGAACCTTAAGAGATAGACATATGCTGCCGCGGACTTTTTTTTAGAACTTTTAAGAGAAACAATATTGTAATACTCAATTTTTACGTATCTTCAACTATTTACGCAGCGTACGCCTCGGAAGCTCTCTGACAGTAAAAAATATTCCCCGTTTTCGAAACATTATTGATTGCTGCTTCGCCCCTATTCGTCTTAGCGTGATGTTATATAGCCTATAGCCATCCTCAATAAATGGACTATCAAACTGTCAAAGCATTTTTGAAATCCAACCAGTAGTTCCTGAGATCCTAGCGTTCAACCATACAAACAACCAAACAAACAAACAAACTAACTCTTCAGTTTTATAATATTAGTATAGATATAATTTATAAATAAGTGTCTTTTAAGTATACATTCAAAGAAACTGTTAAAAACCAAATAATACTTTGAGGTTGTACCACTGCTTTGGCGCGCTTTCTACAAACTCATATTAGAAAAGTGGGCTAACCCTCTTGGCCCCAATGATATATAAAAATCTATAGATACGTTACCAACACTTAAAAATGGCAACAAAAAAGTCAGGCAATTGCCTGAATTTTCATATATGCTACCATAGATAATTTCATAGAAATTCTTTTTTTGAATGTAAAAAATATTTGCCGTTTTTGAAAGCCGTGATGTTCGTACATGACGTGTCTATATTATAATACGTCGTTGCTTGGCCCATTTTTCTTTTGTACAGATTACTAATTTTCAATGGTGCATAAATAGTTTGTAACAACGCTATCTCTTAGAATAAGTGGGAAGGTTGGTTGATCCACTTTTCTCTTGAAGTAGATGCAATTTTGCACCCTTTAAACAAGTTTTCTAAATTATCGTTTTTTGTGGGTTGGCCCACTTATGTTCTCAACGCCTGATATAACATAACCATAATTTATTTTCTTCACCGTTCCTCACCATCATCTCATTATAGTAGATTTAACATTTAAAATCAGAGTATTTGCATAATTACTATCGCAATTACTATTATGGCGTCACTGCATTCAATACTTGCAAACCACATCATGTCAACAGGATACAAAAAAAACTTAAGTTCCAATACAAATACCTATTTGATGAGCGAAGATCTCCCGAGGGTCGATTGTATCATGAAAACAGCATGTTGGAATGCAAATGCTGCTCTCAGTTTTTCTACTATAAAAGTAGGTGGGTATTCGTATATACCTAACTTTTGCATAGTCATAATATCGATATTATCGTACACGAAGATGTACTCTCAATTAATGCGTGAGGGTTGGTTCTAAGGAATTTCAAATGGCGAAATTTATTTTGATATGTTCCAGACTGTAGAAATAACCAGGACATACGTGGACCTTCACGCGGAGTACGCGGATGTAATTCTCGCAGCAATGGAGGCCGCTGTCACTGACGGCTCCCCGGTCAACAAGCCTCTTTGGTGGCTGGACCCACAAGACACAGAGACGCTCGCCATTTGGGACGGTAAGGATTTTTAAGTCTATATTTCCACTTGACCAAACGTTTCTTTAAAAATACACAAATTAATTAGAGTCCCGTTGGTCTTCGAGCGGACAGTAATTCAATTAAAATTAATTCTTTCAGAATATCTTCTCGGCGAAACAGTTTTAGTAGCTCCAGTGTTAACTGAAGGCGCCATCTCCCGTAACATCTACCTTCCAGCAGGAACCTGGTACGAAGCTGGAGACCGCAACAGAACTGTTGAAGGTCCTACTTGGCTGACGAATTACCCAGCTCCTCTGGACACCCTCCCGTTCTTTACTAGGGACGCACCTAATGAGCCTAGTTCACAAGCATCTCTCCTTAGTTCTGTAGTTCTGGTAATCTTGGGAGTCGGCTTACATTACTTTAGGTGTTAAAATGATGTAGTATATTTATATATTTTATTTTAATTTGTATGTATTATTAAATGTCCATATTGCTATTACTACAAAACGCTTAGATTTGGTATTATAATAATTTATACAAGCTTATAATTTTACTATTTTGTTTTATTCCGGCTTTACCCTTACTGACAACAATACCATAGTTGAAATTAAATATGGTTTTCAAAGAAACAAATCAACCGGGAAGGCAGAAAGCTGCCACTCGCTGCAATTTGTATCTTTGAAGTTTTGGTGAATGATATCCCCGGAGCATATTATATCTACACGGCCATGATGATCGTTGATATGTCCAAAACGTTGAAAATGGTTTTATACGAACAGCTACTGTCAAAGCTTGAACATTATGACATTAGAGGACCAGATATAAACTTTTTAAAAACCTTCTTGATAGGCAGATATCAGTATGTATATCGAGGAACTATGCAGAAATGACTTGATCAAAATACACCAAAAACAAATATGGGGTTCCTCAGGGCAGCGTGCTGGGTCCTCTTCTGTTTTTGCTATACATTAATGAGTCGACGCGTTAATAGCATCTAATCATTCGTTAGTAACCCCGCTGACTCTGTGTTCTGTAAACAATGACTTTGGATGGGTGACCACTTTGTGGCATTTCATTTGCTAGCGATTTCGTACTTCAAAAGGAACGTTGATCTGTTAATAGTCAGTAAATGGTATTCGTTAGGCCAAGTTAAATGCTTCATGGGCGGCTTGAAATATTTTAACAGTTTATAGGCTCACCACTTATTAACTACGTAGGCAAAAGTGATAGGTGAAATGTGGTTATACTATGCCCCGGCCTACTCCCCCTTTGCTCGTACCTATGAATGTATTGTCAGTAGTTTCGGCTGTACGTTGATGAGTCAAGCAACCGCAGCTTCTTCCTATACATAGATATAATGTGTGAATGAAACAATAAACATTAATTATGTAGCCCGTTCAAGAGATAACAATGACTGGGAATGTAAAAACACGACACAATCGGAGGTAATGGTGCAGTAAGAACTGATTTAATACATGTATTCGGAGCAGAGTGCGCAGCCAAGATGACTGTCCGCATGTTTTGTGAGTATTTTAAATGTTTAATTAATATCTTTTCTATTCGGATTTAGCTTAGATACTAGGTTTTCAGGCGCTTATTTATCTAAACTTCACTTTTTGATGCTAGGTCTGTATGATATGGATAGGTACTCCTCCATCTAGATCTCGAGGTAGATATTTAAAGTACCTAGATAAGTTATTTATTTAGTAAACAATAAAATGATGCAAATGTAAACCAATCTCATCCTGATGTTATTAATAGCAATTAGTAATTAATATGCTTCCTCAGCATTACTCGCGAAGTTCAACGAAGTTAGTCGGCGAAGTTGCCCGAGTCAAAGAAAAATTTTGACGAAGTAGGCCGAAGAGCCCCTCTACACTATCGTACTCGTCCAACTTCGTTCAACTTAGCGAGTAATGTGGAGGCAGCATACAACAAACGACTCATGCGCTACCTCGAGGATCACTCGCTACTCAATGATCGACAATATGGCTTTAGGCCAAAACGATCTTCGGGTGACCTCCTGGCATACGTGACGCATGTTTAGGGTGTGACTATGGAGAGGCACGGTGAGTCGTTGGCTATAAACCTCGATATCGCTAAAGCCTTTGATAGAGTAGGTATGACGACGGACACTGGTCCTCTGTGATGTTCAGGCTTCCTGTTTTATGCAGGTAAATGCCGGCGTACTACAGGGGTCTGTTGTCCCCAACCCTCTTTCTTCTGCATATCAATTACACATTGTTATGCAGACGATAGCACTCTGCACGGAAGTTACTCGGCCCGTCCAGCGGCTTCGAGGACTGATGTTGAGGAAAGGAGATGGCAACTTGTGGCTGATCTTGACGGGGACCTGGACCACATTTCACAATGGGGATCCAAAAACCTGGTTGAGTTCAATGCCCGCAATACACAGGCGTGTGCGTTTACAGCTAAAAAAATCCCCTTTCCTACCCTTCCCCTTCCTTCAGAATACGACGATTTCACTTGGAGATAATCTGGACATCCTTGACATAGACGTCCGGCCCGAGCTCAATCACAAATTATATATTGAGCGATGTATTGGGCTTGCCTCGAGAAAAGTAGGAGTCCTAAAACGGTGAAGCGGTTCTTTACGCCGAACCAGAGGTGTCTGCTGTACAAGACGCAGATACGTCCTTGGGTCGAATACTGTTTTCACCTTTGGGACGACTCCGCGAGGTACCTAGGTACTGGACGCTGGACTCTATGCAGCGGCGAGCTATTCGCATTATCAACTGCCCTGCGGTAACGGAAAGTCTGGAGCCATTGGCGTAGCGAAGAACTATTGCATATATGGCTGCATTCTACCGTATCTATCACGGTGAGTGTTCTGAAGAACTCTTCAACCTAATCCCACCCTCTCCTTTCCGATCCCGAACAACGCGTGCTGAAAAGAGGTGCCACTCTCACACAGTGGAGAGAATCTTCGCTAGAACTGAACGATTCAAAAGATGGTTTCTCTGTCGAACCATAAAAATCTGGAACAACCTGCCAGCGCACGTGTTTCGCTCCTCTTACAATCCCGGGTTCTTCAAGCGGAGCGTGAAGAGGCACATCATAGGGCTGCCAACTTGAGGACCGCTTTTTATATTCTTACAGACTGGGACGGTGGCCCCCAATCGCTAGATGTCGCTGCAGCTTTCTATGAGGCGGCGGCGGCATCATTTTGGCGAGCTAAATATATAAAAAAATAAATAAAACCAAACTCGTGCCTGTCCATTTCGGCTACTTTCTATCATCGCACCGTTCGTCATAGACAGGGGTGTTCATCCTCACACTTTCGGAGCGTTCGAGTACGGTGAGATCCGATGGGGGCTTTCTTCCGCGCACGCTTAGATTGTGGAATGATATCCTTACCTCGGATTTCCCAAACGCCTACAGTATGGGGTTCTTTAAAAGGGGCCTTAGAAGGTTTTCAAAGGGTCGGCAGCGCGAGTGTGACGCCTCTGGTGTTGCAAACGTCCATAGACTAAGGTGACCACCAGTACAACTGGTGGGCCGTATGCTTGTCTGCCACCTTAGCGGTATAAAAAAGCATTCAGGATGGCATCCCGGATCATTCATAGCATCAGAATTCCTATAATAACCATCTGGGTGCAATCTAGTGCTTATAATAAACCGCGTCTCTATTATTAGACGATGTGTATAATTTCATTGTATGCGTTAATTACCTGAGGGGACAATGGGATAAAAAGTAGTATTTTCAGATGTTTTTATGTAAACCTCACGCAACGCACGTGGCTATTAGGATGTCAATTGATCATCATAGTTCTAGAATACATTATTTACTCTATTAAAATGACTACAAACAATTGTATGCCAAGTAGGTTTAAATTAAACCTTATTCTTGTATGTCTGTGGTTTAAATATAAATTAAAGTTATTAATAGATCCTTATGTAGTAGGTAGGTACAGGATGGAAACGTGGAGTTCACTCGTTCGGTTATTTGAACTGTATGCTAGATATTGGAAAATAGAAAACTGAGTTTGCAAAATGATCTGTAGGTAAGCTCTAAGTATCAATTGGTATTAAAATAAGCTAGGTCTGTGGCATTTCCGTGCTTCAGAAGGCACGCTACGCTAAGTCGTTTTACGTGAGGGAACATCCTCATGGATGTTATGCCGGACTCCTACCGACTAAAAAACCTCACGTGTTCTGCTAACAGCCTACGGTTGGGAGCCCCGAGTAAGCCCTCGGAAGGATACCCCAGGACTCCTAACAGACCTACCTACGGCTACCACTGCGGCCTGACCTAGGTAGGTATGCCTTTGCCTACCCTTTCGGGGAAAGGCATGACTATATTCATATGTATGAAACCTGATTATGGTTTCCAGTGCTGCTAACCGCACTGGTTGCGTCTACGCACGGTATCGAGATCTGCCTGCTCAATGGGACCACGGTGCAAGTCAGCCTCGAGACCAACTCCAAGGGGGGACTCAACATCTTCATGGAGAGGCGTGAGTAACTATACACATGATGCATTGGTATTCTCTGTGTAGTAGGTATAGATTGCATTAAGCTCTTCGTTGTTAAACGACCCCCATTCCTTGTCTTCTTGAATTCTGTGCATGTTTGGTTTTTTAGTACACGTGTAGCTGCCAACCGATTTTACCGATCCGGGAACTACGGCACTTATTGTTCATGAGGTCAATTAGGACTGGGAGAGGTGCATTGACACTTGAACTATGGTCAACTGAAAGTCACATGAGCGCCTCGTAACTTCAGCACTGTGAAATGATCAAAAGCTTTTTTTTTGTTTGTAAATCCTCACGGATGCCATGCCGGTCTTCTGCCGACTAAAACCACACGGTGCCTTGCCATCTGTCTGAGGCCAGGAGTCTTGGGTACGCCCTCGGAAGGAAACCCCAGTACTCCCGACACAAATGAGCAACAGCTGATAGAATATTTTATTGAAACTGCTGTAAAATGATAGAACCTCAGCTTTTGCAACAAATACATATCAATTTTATAATAGGTTTAGATTTGAATCATTATGATGACTTTTACTTCTTAATTTGCCACGAGATTCTGATATACCTATCCCACTATTTCGTGACAGGAGGTCTTAGTGAAGTCATAGCAGTGATCGGGCGTCGTACAGGCGCCGTCAAGGACACTGTGAAGACGGCAGAGGGGGACGTGGTCATTCAGTTTGAGCACGGCACCACAGTCAGGATCACCAGCGAGGAGGTGGCTGGCCAGAGGCAAGGATATGTGCTCACCTTGACTTGGGACTCTCCGAAGAATGTGGCGCTGGAAGATTGCATCAACCTTGGTAAGAATCTTTTTCGATCATTACCTATACTGTTCGAACTCTAGGACCATTGCCATTTGCGTTGATGAACTATTTGAACTTTTTGTTACTGTCCTGTTAATTGCTGATTTGGATCATGCAAGTCTACATTTAATGGTCTGTAGCAGCAGCTATGGTGTACTTTTACTTTGTCTACTGCCTTGTCATTCGGCGTCCGTTCCAGAACCTCGTCCATAGGTCAGCAAGTGAGTTTGGCTTGAAATTCGAATCAAGTACGGTTCTCGTTTGTATAGAAAAAGTTTGCCTCTTCAAATGGGTACTCCTTGCATTTTAAATTTTGCAGGTACCTACCACTGGTACGGTGGCCCTCAGCAGAAGAGACAGTACTGGCCTATCGAGCGCCTGGTCCTCGCCAACTATTCCTACATCAGTAAAGAAGATGACAGTTGTGCTATCGCAGAACCCTATTGGCTGAGCTCAGAAGGCGTCTTCTACTACTTAGACAAGAAAGTGCCATTATTCGTCGATCAGAATCATTTCGAAACAAACGCAGCATGCTTCACAGCAGAAATCAAATCACCATATTCAAAGAAACGCGACAAAAATGATCTCATATACGCCATAGGAATCTTCGACGACGCAAGAAAAGCGCACGAGTATGCAGTGGAAAGGTATTTGGGGAAACCTACTGGTATACCAGATGAGAAAATGATTAAGTACCCGATTTGGTCAACGTGGGCCAAATTTAAAAAGGCTATTGACCATAGCATCGTTCAACATTTCGCTGATGATATTACGAAGCATGAGTTTCCTAACAGTCAATTGGAAATAGACGATTTATGGGAAGTGTGCTATGGATCTCAGACAGTTGATGTCCATAGATTTCCGGATATGAAAAACACGGTTGAGTTATTGAAGAAGAAAGGTTATAGAGTGACGATGTGGACGCATCCTTTCATAAATAAAGGATGTGAGCCTTGGTATAGCTTAGCTAAAGATAAAGGGTAAGTTTCATTTGGTCTCATAGGCCCGTTGATTCAGCGTTTTGTGAACAAACACTCAAGTGAAGCATCTTACACTAAGTACGTCTGTTCCTCAGATGGGTCACCACTTTGTGACATTTTCATTTACATACTAGTGTTTCCGTATCATGGAAGGCACGTTAAGCCAAATTGAAGGCCTTATGGGCGCGTAAAATAAATTCAGCAGTAGGTAGCCACAAGCTGCGCCTGTCCATTTCATGACGGCAATTGGTTCACCACCCATTAAGTGGGACAAAGTACGCATAGTGAAATGTGAGTTTATAGTATGTATCTGCCTAGCCCTTCGGGGGCAAAGGTGTGACTTTATGCATATGTGTGTATAGTAGAACAGAATTTACACTATGCGTACGCATAGTGTAAATTCTATTCTATCTATTCTATAGGATAGGTACATACACTAAATACGTATTTAGTAGTACCTATCCTATGGTTTTGTAATTATGATAACTTCAAAAGCCAGTTAGGCAATCAAACAAAGATTTCAAATAACCGTTAGTTCCATAACATCTTCAGATACCTAGTGACAGCGGAATCAGGAAACCTGGAAACGAGCTGGTGGAACGACAACGGAACAACCACATCCTACATCGACTTCACCAAACCAGAGGCACGGCAATGGTACATGGATCGCCTGCACGCACTACAGAACGCCACTGGAGTGGACAGTTTCAAGTTTGATGCCGGAGAGTCCAGTTGGGCACCACCTGTAAGTAAATATGGATATTTTTTTACGTGTGGAAAGTCCGTAATGGATGCTATGACCGACTAAACACCACACGTTCCCTTTCTACAGCCTACGGTTATGCGCCCCGGGTATGCTGTCGGAAGAATGTCCCCAGGATTGTATAATTTTAGGCTCAGTAATTGGCCAGTAGCACCTACAACAAATCCTGTGAAACGTTCTACGCCACGAAGGCAAACTGTTGATGGAAAGCGGTTATCATTCCATAAGGACGTTTGGAAACCAGGAATCTTACAGAATCTTATCTTACTTGATGATCTTCACCAGCAGGAACCTTCACGATGGTTCAGTAGTCAAATCAATAGCTATTAAGAAAGATTCACACTTAGGCAGAAGCGATAGAAAAGTAGTTATGAGGATCGTTAAACAATGATACTTTTCAGATCGCAGTCCTCAAGGGCGACATCAGAGACCAGCCAGGGGTAATAACTGCGGATTACGTGAGAACTGCCGCAACGTTTGGTAACTTTATAGAAATCAGGACTGGATACAGGTATGTACCAGTAAACTTACCAGTCATTGTGAATCCGATAGCAGCAACAAACATTTCAAAGCGAAAATTAGCTAATAGTAGGGAACATAAATTAATATAAATAATCAGTGAAGGATTTGACCAGCAGCCCGCTCCAGCCTATTCCACTAGGCTGGAGCTTGGGAAACTTTATATATTTTAAGGACCCAAAAAAAAAAAAAAAACATAGCGTACGAATTGAGAACCTCCTCCTTTTTATGAAGTCGGTTAAAAATCTTAGTTATCATGAAAAAGAACAACGCTTCACAAAATTTATTCAGGTTAGGGACTTTCTTTGTCTGTTTTGCGAAAATCATCTTCTAAATAAACTTTAAGACGAAAACATAATAAGCGGTTTTTTGACAAAAAGGTACTAAAATAGTTACTTACTACAGTTTGTCTATAAAGTCGTGAAATTAAATGAGGGCGCTGCTGAATGCATGTATGCAACCCTATATAGTACGACCAAAATGATTTTGATACGAGGAATTCGTTCCGAGTAAAATCTTACTAATATTATAAATGCGACAGTTTGTGAGTGTGGATGTTTATTACTCTTACACGCTCGAACGGTTAAAGGGATCTGGCTGAAATTTGGTACAGGGATACATTATAATCTGGAATAACCCTGGCTACTTTTTATTCCGGGAATAAGTTCTTACGGGAAGCGGGAACGGGAACAATACAAATATTATAAATCCGAAAGCTTATGAGTGTGGATGTGAGACTCTTTCACGCTCGAACAGTTGAACTGATCTGGCTGAAATTTGGTACAGGGATACATTATAGTCTGGAATAACACATAGGCTACTTTTCATCCCGGGAATAAGTTCCTACGGGAAGCGGGAACGAGAACAAATTCGACACGGGCGAAGCTGCGGGCATCAGCTAGTGAGTTAATAAATAAAACACATACATTTTTAATTTTGTTTCTGTTTTATTGAATCAGATCCAGAATAAAGTTATTGAACCAGATCCAGAAGCCCCGGTCTAATAGCGTCTTACAACCCACCAGCAGGTGCCTAGCAGTCCCAATTGCTTTGCCACAATCATGTAATTACATGTTTTATCTGTAACTTTCCCCCATCTGACAAGGATTTTTTTGGCGCAGTGCTCAAATATTAAAATCGTCTATTTCTTTCTTTGCCGACCTTTTCTGTGTTTACCAGGAGTTTCAAACTTTCCTTCATTATTAAAACCTTCGTTAACTATTCGCCTAACTGTACTCTCTGATTTTCCTGAAAAGAGTAAAAAAAGAAAATTAATTACATATTGGAAACAAACTATTGACATGAAGCAATTAATTCAAAATAAAAATTGGTAGAAAACCAGATTGAACTCAGTATCAAAAATGTAGGTCGTACTATAAAATAACCATGTTGTTCTAACCACTGACTTACATTATAGGTAGATTGTAAGTTTAAGATTCTAACCTGAAAATATGCAAACAATGCCTTTTTTTGTCTCCAAATCGTAAATTCAGTAAATTTGTAACTTCAGACAGATTCAAAACAAACAATAACACGATTACATACCCACCAAAGATGCTGTTCGCTCATAAACATCCTCAAAATCCCACAACAATTGTCCAGATTGGTACTCCGCGAAACATCACTGGAAAACTTTAAAAATCACTTCCTGCGCACCACTCCGATTTTCTTTACTCATTTCTCAAACCTTTATGCGTAGTTTGGTCTCAATTTGTTGCAGTTTAATCCAAACATTAAAGTTACGTGAGAGAGTAAACGAAATTCGACGATAGCATTGACAACTGACGTACTATGTTTCTTGTTGCCAGTGTTGCCACACACAACTATTTTTAGTTCCTCAAACATTCATTTCACGACTTTATAGACAAACTGTACCTGTGTCGTCGTCAACGTCGAATAACGATGCGGAAGGCTGTTCCTAATGATGGTTATAAAAGATCTGCTGTGATTCCTGCCAGCATCGGCTACTTGACCAAAGCAGCGCAATATATATTTTTCGTTTTGGAATTATAATAACTTCTTACTGCCCTCAGAACTCAAGACCTTCCCGTATTCATCCGAATGTTAGACAAAGATAGCTACTGGACCTTCGAGAACGGTCTCCCCACACTCATCACGACGTTGCTGCAGCTGAACATGAACGGGTACCCGCTGGTACTGCCCGATATGATCGGCGGCAATGGGTACAAGGACCCGCCGACCAAGGAGCTGTTCATCAGGTGGCTCCAAGCTTCCACCTTCATGCCTAGTTTACAGTTCTCATATGTGCCGTGGGATTTTGATAACGAGGTTAGTGCCACTTTCTATCATCACACCGCTCGCCACAGACAGGATAGTCGCAGGTAAATTCCAAAGGGCTTTTGTGTGTGTAAAAGTTAATAACCAATAAGCTTCAGAGTATTCTAAGCCCTCTGCCATGTTTTTGTCAAACGTCAACAATAGCGTCAGAGTAGAACAACACCGAATTTGCCTGAAATTCACCGAATCTATCACGACGAGTGTTCTGAAGAGCAACTGAATCCCATTCTCTCCGTTTCGATCTCGAACAACACGCCGGCCATGTCAATGTGCCACTCTCATACTGTAGACAGAATCTTTGCCAGAACGCAACGACTTAAAAGATTTGAAAAATGTTTACGAACGTGTTACCCTCTTTAATATGGGGCGATTGCGGGGCAACACCAAAAAATAGTCTTGAGGACTGTGAGAGTCGGCCGTAGACAGTTGTACCTAAAGCATCGTGTGGTTTAGTCGGTAGGAGTCCGGCATAGCATCCATTCAGGATTTCCACACGTAAAAAAAAGAGGTCCTCAATTCGCCAAATGCCGCCACGGCTTTATATCAAACTAGCGGACGTCACGCGGTTTCACCCGCGTAGTTCCCGTTCCCGTGGGAATACGGGAATAAAATATAGCCTATGTTCACCGCAAAGAGTGTAGCTTCCCAACAGTGAAAGAATTTTTTAAATCGGTACAGTAGTTCCGGAGCCTATTCGTTACAAACAAACAAACAAACAAACAAACAAACAAACAAACAAAAAAACAAATCTTTCCTCTTTATAATATTAGTATAGATATACCTACCTAATAAACCAGATTCTTCAAAGTGGACTTCCGATACTTTTTCTGGAGTCATCAACACGAGTGCACCCATATTTTGACTTTTGACCGTTTTTCCCCAGACGGTAGTCCTCAGCAAGAAGTTTGTGAACCTGCACGCGCAATACGCACCTCAGATAGTGTCGGCGTGCGAGCGCGCCGTGGCGAGCGGCGCGCCCGTCAACGCGCCCGTGTGGTGGCTGGCGCCCAACGACACCGAGGCGCAGGACATCTGGGACCGTAAGCCTTCCATGCACTCTTCTGTGTAGTGACAATGAATACACTCGTTTATAGAAGGATACGATTTTGTTGAGAACATATCGCCAACTAGCGTAGATTCCAGGTAGCGATGCTGGCGGTAGTATTTCATTTTCACTCTTTTAGTTTTGCTTTACAATTTGTAAGACAAGAATAGCCATCTCGGCTATTCCATTCGATTGCCACGCCGCTAAGCAATAATTTGATTCGTAGAAAGTTTTTCTTCAGAGTGTCCATGAGATCTACTGTCTCCCTATGACTACGTACGTCTGAATTCGTTGGTAATGTGGACTTCATTGTTCATACTGCCGCTGAAATACTAGACTTACCCCCAGTTTCTGAAAGGCTGATCAACGCAAAAATTAACTAATCGGCTGTTAAAGGCGGATCCCCACCAGACGATCCAAAATTGATCGCCAATTCCTGCCATCCACGATCCGGAAGCACGAGGCATGGATCATGTAGCCTGACGAAGAAAACTTTTCTTGCGATCCCGCCGCGTTGCACCGACACGCTCCACACTGATCCGCCCAAGTATAGTACAGTTGAACTTTCGGTCGCTATGGAGTCACATGTGCAGCACTACATGATCCATGCCTCATGCTCCCGGATCGTGGATCGCAGGTATTGGCGATTCATTTTGGATTCGGTGGGGATCCGCCCTTAAAGGCCAATTAGTTAATTTTAGCGTTGATCAGCCTTTCGGAAACTGGGGGTTAGTTACCTATACGTACGAACTTTGATCAACAAACTATCTAAACATTCTTTTGGCTTTTTATTACTCGAGCGTTTTAATTTCGCATAAAAATTTGTACGGGTTACGAGCTAAAAATTAATTTATTTTAGCAGACTGCCACATGGGCACCGCCGCACAGTTCAATAAATATATTGCAGTGAGATAGACATTTGCACAATTTTGAAAGGATATTTCTATTCCCCAGAGTACCTGCTAGGCGAAGACATCCTAGTAGCCCCGGTGGTAGAGGCGTGGGCTACCAAGCGCGACGTTTACTTACCGGCCGGCACGTGGCTGGAGCAGGGCGACCCCGCGCGGCGACTCAATGGAGGCGACTGGCAGCGCAACTATCCCGCGCCCTTGCATACTCTACCTTATTTCGTTAAAATAAAGTCTTAATTGCCTTTTGAGTCTTTGTTTTTTTTTGCTAATATTATTGACTGACCGAGCGAAGCGAACGAGTCTCTGATTCGAGAGTATGGACGATTTTGCTTACGTTCGTATGTTTGTGTGAATGTCAGTTCCGTTCTAGAGAACGCATTTCTTAATAGTTTTTTACCAAACTTGGCACCCGTATTCTTTGATTTAAAATACAACTTTTTTGAGAGCTTTTTTTGATAGAGGGAAAACCGGGGAGAAAAGGGGTGAAGATTGTAGTCGTGTTACATATGAACGCGTTCGCGTTAAACAGATGATTTTTGGCTGAAACAAGATATGATTGCTCACAGGTTGTTATTTTTTCCTGAGTGCTCGAGAGGTCTACCTACTATTCGCAGAAGTACTAGTTAAGCTGAAAAGTATGTTTGTTTAAAAGCTATAGAATCGCAGTACAGGGGTTTGTATAAACATGATATTATTACCTCTCTCTTTCTCTCTCATGTCACACAAACGAAGCTGAGCGGGTCAGCGGATTAAACCCGATGTCAACCTCCTCGCCGGGAGACAACGGCACTTCTTTTGATTAACAAAGCTGGGTTAAAAGTCCATAGTAAAACATACTTTACTATCAATCAACCAAAATCAAAAATCTTGGTATTCTCAAAGCAAAATAATATTCCGTAAAACAAGGTCAAATACTAAATAAAAAGCTGTATCTAAACATAACATTACATATATTCCTTACACTACACTATTATATCTACAATACAGTAATATCTCTGACGAGTCCCTCGCCCAGTATTCTGAAGTCTTCCACCAAGGCTGCGGTGTTCACACGGTACTGCTCACCCCCTGACACCGGTGTTAACGCGTTGGCGTTTGTCAACTGCAAGACAAATTAATATTGATTTGAAAAAAATAGTAGTTTTCGACACAAGTGTGGGATTTCTTTTTTTTTATTTTTATTTATTTATTTATTTAGGCACACAAAACACATTACAATCATAAAAGCTATGACTAAAAAAAACACAGTTCCGTTCTGGATTGTAGCGTAAACTAGTGCACACAGTAAAAACAATGCAGCAAATACGAAAAAGGCACTGAATTATAAAACAACATAAGTAATGACGTGCTTATTAATATAGGTACTTATATTTAACTAGCAGACTTCACGCGGTTTCCCCCGCGTAGTTCCCGTTCCCGAGGGAATACGGGAATAAAATATAGCCTATGTTACCCGCAAAGAGTGTAGCTTCCCAACAGTGAAAGAATTTTTCAAATCGGACCAGTAGTTCCGGAGCCTATTCGTTACAAACAAACAAACAAACAAACAAAAAAACAAATCTTTCCTCTTTATAATATTAGTATAGATAGGTATTTATATAATATTATCTAATATTATTATCTAATTGTCTAATCTTTATGGAGGATGTCTTTCAGAATATGCTCATATCTTTTTTTTTTTGTCTTTCAGAATATGCTTATATCTTTCAGAATATGCTCATATCTTTTAAAGCTTGGGTCAAATATATCAAGGGGCGGGTTCTTTTTCGCCAGCTCATTGTATTGACGGGCCATTCTTGTTCCATTTCTGTTATTACAACGAGTTACGTACGACAGGTGTTGACCCGAGCCGAAGGCGACGGTAGACAGTCGGAACGAGTTTAAATAACAGTCCCACACGTTGTATTGAACAACTATTTTTAATACAGTTGCGAAAAAAATAAGCAATTTTATAAAATAATAAAAACACAATAAATCTGAATATCCAAAATGGCGCCAACCGTAAAAGAGGGTAAGACAGAAACACTGATAGGGGATGAAGAGACCACTTATTACCAAAATCGTTGCCAAGTTAAAGTCCTTATGGCCCGTCAGTTACAACCTGCGCCAGTTAGTTTCAACAAGGGTATAGGCTCACCATTTATTACGCCTTTATTACTGAAGGGGTAGGCTGAGACATACTATACGCCTACATTTCACCATTTTGTATTTTGGTTTAGGAAGCGCTCGTGGCCCCGCGGACTCAGTGTTCTGTAAACGATCACTGCAGTAAGCAACTTTCACTATGGCCGGTTCATGGATGGGTGTCCATCCATGTGATCACTTTGTCACATTTATTTGAGCGTTTCCGTGCTTCGGAAGGCACGTTAAGCCGTTGGTCCCGGTTGCCAGTAAAATGGCAGTCGTTAAGCTAAGTTGAAGGCTTTATTTCAACAGCAGGCAGTCACAACTTGCGCCTGTCCATTTAAACACGGCAATACGGCTCACCACCTATTACGTGGGACAAATTATAAAAAAAGGTGAAATGTGGGCATATGATATGCCTGTCTACCCCTTCGTGGATAAAGGCGTGACCATATGTATGTATCATTCAAGGTCCTCAGGTAGGTTACGAGCAGTTCCGTGCCTGCCGAAGCACGGAACTGCTCGTAATCTACCTGAGGCCCTTGAATGATAGCTGAGTTAACCCGCTTAACTCAGCTATCAATTAATAAAATAATAAGAGAGTACTTCTGAATAGGACGAGAGTGAATTGTCTGCAGTGGGAGTCTCAAATTATTTAAGAATATATTTTCTCAAAGGGTCTCTGCATGTTTGACCAGGGTGGCCACAATCATGTAAGTCTACTAATTATTTTTTTTAATAATAAATATTCACGGACATCTCACACAACGCTATCTGATCCCAAAGTAAGCTAGGAATAACCTGCTTGTGTTATGGGTATCAGACCACGGATATTAATACTTATATACTTTTAAATACATACATATTATACATAGAAATACCCAGACTCTTGAGACAAACATTAATGGGTCACACAAATATTTGTCTCCGTTGGGAATCGAACCCACGACCTCCAGTGGCGCAGGCGGTATCTCTACCGACTGCGCCACAGAGGCAGTCAACCAAAAAAGATCAAAAAAAAAATACCAGGTATATTCGTTAGAAAAAAATAAGCTACTCGTGAACAAAAATAATTATTGCCGATAAAAATTAAATAAATTTCTAAAATCTATGAAACTTTCAGATCAGTGCGATATCGTACCTGGAACTCCCTCAGGTCCTTGACATCAGGTCGCCACAACACGGCGATGACGTCACCGCCGTAACTGTCGTGGAAGAATAGCGCGAACTCGCCGAATGCACTCTGTGAAGAATACTCAGTTAGAATTCATGGTTCTGGTGGAATGATTTGATTTATACCCGTTAAGAGTAGAGACAAAACGGTTTTCCCAAATGCCTACAGTATGGGGTTCTTCAAAAGGGGTCTAAGAAGGTTTTTACAGGGTCGGCAGCGCGAGTGTGGCGCCTCTGGTGTTGCAAACGTTCATAGGCTGGGGTGACCGCCAGTCCTTCTGGTGGGCCGTATGCTTGTCTGCCACCTTAGTGGTATGAAAAAAAAAAACGGTTTGGGTTGTTTTTGTGGCAGCGTAAATCACCAAAAATACTATCACTTCAAAAAATGGCATACAACATCAGTTTACTCAAATTAAGCACATAAAAGCTGAGATTTAGACAACTGATAACTACTTGTAAACCAATTTACTTTATAAATAGTAACATCGTTGCATTTTAAAAGCTGCGGAGTCACGATGAAACTAAATATAATATACTATAAATCGGTTCTTAGAAAAAATTCATTCAATAATTTTATTTTACTTTTCCGGCGACATCGAACTACTCAGAAATATTTATTTTTTTATTTATTTATTAACATACGCTACACTACTATCACAGACAAATCTAATACAATAGTGCAGGACGAAATTAGTTTAAATAACAATAAGCAAAATCCAACAAAAAAAACTCAATTAGCACTGTAAACAAATCATCAATACAAAAAATAAACTATTCGGGGATTTTAATAATCGAACGCAAAATTCAAGTAATAAAAATGTTAAATATTAAAATTTAAATTCAACTCAATAAAATTGTTAAATTACATAAAAATGTCATCAATTTAAAATAATAAAATCCATTAACAGCATACAGTAATCATTCAAATATAATGTCAATATATGTAATAAATAACTTAGAAATTTAAATAATATTGAACAGCATGCAATGTCCAAATAATGTATAATAAGAAACCATTATCCTAATAGTCTCAAGTACAGCTCCTTACCCTCAACTCCTTCAAATAGCTCCTCACAGGATGGAACTCCATCGCGGGTATGATCTCCTCCCCCACTTCCCTGGGCAGTGGCTGCAGTCTCGGCGGCTGGTCCAGCCTCTCGCCGTAGTACGGGACCAAGGCTGGGTGCAGGTGGATCAGTACGTCGTACCCGGATACAGATGGGACGAAGATACCCTGGAATATATAAGCTGTTTTATATACTTCTCAAAGTCAAAGTCAAAAAACATTTATTTCGCATAATCCTAATACATAGGCACTTGCGACACGTCAATGAATACAAAACAAAGTCACTACCACCAGTTCAGAACGCGGACCGCTTGAGAAGAACTGGGAAGAAACTCGACGGGCTTTTCTTTTTGTGCACTACATTAACAGTAAGTACTATAAACTAAAACTCCATCAGTAGAGCAAGCAGATCACGTCCAGGCTTCCTTATCAATCAAATAATCGTCAACTGTATAGTAGCCCCTGCAGCACTAGAGGACGTCACGCGATTTCTCCCGCGTAGTTCCCATTCCCGTGGGAATACAGGAATAAAATATAGCCTATGTTCACCGCGAAGAGTATAGCTTTCCAACAGTGAAAGAATTTTTCAAATCGGTCAAATAGTTTCGGAGCCTATTCGATGCAAACAAACAATCAAATCTTTCCTCTTTATAATATTAGTTAAAGAAACCGTTGGTCCCGGTTGCCAGTAAAATGGCAGTCGTTAAGCCAATTTGAAGGCCTTTTACAGCGGCTTGTAAATTTTCAGAAGTGGATGTTCACAACCTGCGCCTGTGTCGGCAGCGTGTGTGTAGCGCCTCTGGTGTTGCAAACGTTCATAGGCTGCGGTACCAACCTTCCGGTGCGCCGTAAGCTTGTCTGCCACCTAAGTAGTATAAAAATCTAGACAACTGTCACAAGGCCTTAAATTTTATATATGGTAAAATAATAAATAAATATTCACGGACATTTCACACAACGCTATCTAATCCCAAAGTAAGCTAGGAATAACCTGCTTGTGTTATGGGTATCAGACCACGGATATTAATACTTATATACTTTTTAAATACATACATATTATACATAGAAACACCCAGACTCTTGAGACAAACATTTATGGGTCACACAAATATTTGTCTCCGGTGGGAATCGAACCCACGACCTCCAGCACCGCAGGCGGTATCACTACCGACTGCGCCACAGAGGCAGGCAAAAATAAAAAGATCAGTCTCTAGCACGATTCGAACATGCGTCTTCTCGCAAACTGCATTTGAGCAATTTTCATCACAAATTAATATAGGTGCAATTCTATACATTCGTGCCGTGTAACTTTCTAAAAGATGGCGTCTACGTTGCCCCAAGATCTATATAAGGTGGAAAATTTGATCGGTTCCGAGTAGGTCTCGGTGGCAAAGTGGTTAATGCGTCCGCACGGTATGCGAGAAAACGCAGGTTCGAATCCTGCTCGAGAACGATTTTTTATTTCCATATTTAAAATTTATGATTGAGTTAGCATACTAATTGTTTTTCAAAAAATATTTTAAAATACGTTTTTTTTTTGTTAACGTGAGGGAAACTCCTCATGGATGTTATGCCGGACTCCTACCGACTAAAAAACCTCACGTCACGCCCCACAGCCTATGGTTGTGGGCCCCGGGAATGCCCCCGGAAGGATGTCCCAGGACTCCCAACAGACCCACGGCCGCCACTGCGGCCTCGCCCAAGGGGTGGTTCGGGTGCAATCCCTGGTCTTTGGGGAGCGTGCCTGAATTCTTCACGTCACACTGCCGTCTTGGGCCTGCTTCTGTAAAGACGGTGAGCCGCCCTGTCACCGTCCTCAGGGCCCCGGTCACGGAGGATAGTCCTATTTTAAAATACTTATGCAAAAGTTTCAACTAAAAAAAACAAATAATAGTCAAATCTCACCAAAACATTATCAACACAATCGTCCAAAGTAGCCTTCTCCAAATACTGCAGGGTACTGGCAGCCAGCCGACAGGCCCGCGCCAGCACCTGAGGTGAAGGCCCCGTGCGACTGTACGCCGCGGGGATGGGTCCGTCGTGTGACGTCACTATGCACATGGCGGGACGGTCGGAGTCGGTGGAGAATTGCTGCTCGGCTTTTGTTATGTCCTCGCCTGGAAGGTTTAATGACAATTGTTCAGAAAATAAGTCAATAAATAGTGATAGGATATGATAAATAATAAATAAATAAATTAAAGTTTATTGCAAAACTCCAGTCTTATTCTATAACATAACACACATAATTACTATGTAAGTACCTACTCAGACATAGTCCCTAAGGACAATCATGGAAATAATGGGCTCAGGAGACGGTATCCATAAATAATTTGACGTCAACAAATGCGTACGTACACGTCGATGCACAAACACGTGCAAAGAAGGCACTCTTACTGAAATCGCTTTCGCCAAGATTTCAACAGGCTTGACTCAAGTCGCTTGACCGTCTCCGCAGCCACATATAACACAATTTATATAAAACTTGGCAAAATTAGTAGAAAACAATGGAGTCGCCACTGTGCTGTATGTCTTCATCAAGTTGTAAATAGACATAAACGAAAAGAAAAGTGAAAAAGAAAAGAAAAAGATATGTGACCTATGAACGATTTCGTCAGAGTAGAGATTGGAAGCAAGATTTTTGGTAGTAATAAAGTAACAATAATTTTATCAATCAAACAAACCAGCTTATGGCAGTTCACCATGCCGATAAAACCAAACTCTAATTGGTAGTTATTGGTGAAAAAGTAAAAACGAGGATAGGTGTTACTGTCATAAGTAAAATACAGTCAGCGACCATCGAATAGAGAAGACTATAATATTCAATAACAAAATTAAATGCTAACTGAATATTTTACAATGAACAAAGTGTGAACAATGAAATATCCTGTTTTATTTTGATTATTATCATAATTATTTGTTACGATAATTTTAAACTGAATAATCTCTTTTGCATTACTGCCTCTGTGGCGCAGTCGGTAGTGATACCGCCTGCGGCGCTGGAGGTCGTGGGTTCGATTCCCACCGGAGACAAATATTTGTGTGACCCATAAATGTTTGTCTCAAGAGTCTGGGTGTTTCTATGTATATTATGTATGTATTTAAAAAGTATATAAGTATTAATATCCGTAGTCTGATACCCATAACACAAGCAGGTTATTCCTAGCTTACTTTGGGATCAAATAGCGTTGTGTGAAATGTCCGTGAATATTTATTTATTTATTATTTAACTAAAAACAAACGTACAATTAACTAACCAGCTACTCCTACATAGATAAACCCACAAATGAACTAAGAAAAAGATAAAACTTTAAGCTTTAAGCGATAAGGCCGCCCATTGTATTGCTATATTGTATCAAATTTCTGTACTATAATACTAACTTGGCGTACAATAAAGTATATAAAATAAATAAATAAATAAAATTCATACTCACACGACATATCATCATTAAAATCCAGCACCACCACTTGAGTACCCCAGTCGACATCCACCATCTTGCTCAAAACCCTCACAAACCCCGCTGTAGGTACTGTAGGCACCTGCATGGGCTCTGGGCGAAGGTAAACGCTTGCCACCAGCAGCTCGGCCATGGTGTCCGGGAAGTGAGGCTCGCTTAGTAAGTGGCAAGAGAGCCAGCGTTTGAAGAGGCAGACGGTGGGGCCGAAGGATGGGTGTCTTTGATGTAGCCTGGGAATGTTGTAGACATTTTGTTAATTTGTTTTGGTGTAGAAAAGGTGTGAAATTATTAAAGGAACTTAAAGACCTACATATTGTTAGACAAAAAAAAACCGGGCGGATTGGCCCACCGAGGGTTTTTTTATTTTTAACGTGAGGGAAAATCCATCATGACTCCTACCGGCTAAAAAACCTTACGTAACGCCCAACAGCCTATGCGTGAGAGCCCCGGGTAAGCCCTCGGAAGGATGCCCCAGGACTCCAAACAGGCCCACTGAGGGTTCCATGCAGTTTTAATTTTTGAAGTACGGAACCCTAACAAGGAGTAGAATAGTGGAGGGCTATGTACTATTTATATAGCAACACTTTAGAAAGTATTGCAATATTTTTTTTCGGTACAATATGCTACAAGGATTGACTGCACTTCATCTATGACAAAAGATTTCTTTTCGATAAATATGCATATTTGACTTTATCACAAATTATGATTTACAAAGATAACAATTTTTTTTATACCACTAAGGTGGCAGACAAGCATACGACCCACCAGAAGGACTGGTGGTCACCGCAGCCTATGAACGTTTGCAACACCAGAGGCGCCACAATCGCGCTGCCGACCCTGACACCCTGCATGTTATTTTCCAGGAAATTACAAACAAAAAATTACCATTTAAAAAAACCAGTCAAGTGCGAGTCGATCTCGCGCACAGATAAGAGGGTTCCGTAGCAAAAAACGGGAAAAATTACGTTTGTTTTATGGGAGCCCATTCTAATCCCCCTTTTTTTCTGATTTTAGTATCTGTTGTTATTGCGACAACAGAAATACATCATCTGTGAAAGTATTAGCTCTAAAATAAAAATAAAATAAATAAAATAAAAATAAAATAAAATTTATTCCCTTTGAAATTTTTAAAAAAATTATTTAGGTTTGTCAAAATTTTTGTGACTCTACCGGGGGTTCGGAAATACTACAGACTGAGAAGAACACCCCAAGAAACTCAGTCTGGTCCCTACTCTTCTAGTATCTTAGTATCTAATACAGTTTTTTTTAATGTAGAAAGGAGCAATTCGTGTCACTGCCAGGCAGCCTTGTCTTCTAGAAAGTCTTTAATGCTATAATAAGCTTTCTGGCACAATTTAAGTTTTATTAGTTTTTTAAATTTATTAACTGACAAACCTGTTATGGCTGTCGGCAATGTATTGTACATTCGAATACAATTGCCCGCAAAAGAATTGCTTATTTTATTAAGCCTAAATCTAGGTACAGCCAATTTATTCTTATTTCTTAAGTTTAGATTATGGATATCACTATTTTTAATAAATTTACTGTTATTTTTATGAGTATATAATAAGTTTTCATATATGTACTGTGAATACACAGTAAGTATGTTGATATCCTTAAACTTTTCTCTTAATGACTCCCGAATCCCCATACCATAGATAGCCCGGACAGCCCTTTTCTGCAACACAAAGATAGATTCGATGTCGGCAGCGTTACCCCATAATAGTATGCCATAGGTCATGACACTGTGAAAATAGCTAAAGTAGACAAGACGCGCTGTTCTAATGTCTGTCAGTTGTCGGATCTTTTTAACGGCATAGGCTGCAGAGCTCAGTCTGCCCGAGACTTTCTCGATATGAGGCCCCCACTGCAAGTTGGAGTCTAACTTTATGCCCAGAAAGACAGTTTCATCAACCAATTCTACTTGATCATCCCTAATCTTAATACTGGTGTTAACGAGCCTAACATTTGGCAAGGTGAATCTAATACATTTTGTTTTAGTTTCATTTAACAATAAATTATTTGCGTTAAACCAGTGGACTACCCTAGAGAGGGCATTGTTTACTTCGTCAAGATCGCGTTGTCCACGTTCAACTTTAAATATTAAAGATGTGTCATCAGCAAACAAAACTACCTCGTGATCGTCTCTTATAAGGTGAGGGAGATCATTTATGTACACTAAAAATAGAAAAGGTCCCAGAATTGAACCCTGAGGCACCCCCATTGTTACAGCAGAACCATGTGACTGTTTACCATTTATAACTACTTTCTGTACTCTATCTCTTAGGTAAGAACTAATTAAATTCAAGGCCGTCCCCTGGATCCCATAATGATCAAGTTTTTTAATTAAAGTCTGATGCTGGACGCAATCGAAGGCCTTAGATAGGTCGCAGAATACACCATAAGCATCATACGACTCCTCCCAGGCCTCATATATATACTCTAATAATTTGATTCCAGCATCCGTGGTAGACCGACCGCGCGTGAAACCGAATTGTTTAGTATGGAATAGTTTATTTGTATTAAAATGATTTTGCATTTGATTAAGCATTACCTTTTCAAAGATTTTACTAAACGTGGGTAGTACAGAAATAGGACGAAAATTGGACGGATCCGAGGTGCTACCCGATTTAAACAGAGGAGTTATTTTACTAAACTTCATTAAGTCAGGAAACACACCACTATCAACACAATTATTAAATATTATTGATAATTCAGGAGCAACCATTTCAATTAACGAATTAACTAAATGTACAGAAATTCCCCAGAGGTCAGCCGTTTTCTTAATATTTAAAGATTTAAAAGTTTTTATGATAGTGTGTAAACTAATTTTACTGAATTTGAATATTTCATTACAGCAAGGAACATTTGCTTTCAACAAGGATTCTGCTATTGGGGTAGAAGAACCTAGGGCTCTGGTCAAATCTACTGGAATACGAGAAAAAAATTGTTCAAATTCGTTAGCGACTTCGGCATCTGTTGTAATTATGTTACCATTTACTTTAAGTTTAAAATTATTATCATTTGATTTTGCTTCGCCTCTTTCTGCGTTAATTATTTTCCAAGTAGATTTAACTTTGTCTACACTATTGATAATTTTATTACTTATATACTTTCTTTTGGCCGCTAAGCAGTCTGCTTTAAACTTTTTTGAATAAGTTTTAACATAATTTAGAAATTCATCTGTTCTATTAAGCTGTCTTTCTGAGTATAGTTCATACAGTTTTAATCTACTTTTATGTATATCCTCAGTGGCCCATTCACTGAAGACTGGCCTGTCACCGATTGTGACTTCCTTAGACTTGAATATGGAGTTGAACTCATTGTAAAAGGAATCAAAAAATAACTTATAACTTACATTTGGATCTAAGCCAGTGTCTAAAAATGGAAGTTTATTGCAAAGTCCAACTCGCATACGTTCCAAGCGGTCACCAGTTACTGGTCTACATAATATTTTACGTCTTTTAACTTTTTCTCTTGTGATCTTGAAAGATGCTATTTGCCCAGTATGATCTGATTTTATCTTATTTATAATACTCTTACTTTCTGGCAACATATCACTGTATATATTGTCCAGACAAGTAGCTGTTGTATCACAATATCTAGTAGGCTCTAAAAATAAGTTAGTGAGATTGTGTGATTTAAATAAATTTAAGATATCATTGGTCTGACGCGTATTTATAAGTATATTAACATTAAAATCACCGCACACTATTAGGTGTTTATTAGTTTTTCCAAGTTTAAATAGCACTTTATCCATTACTTCCTCAAACTCACAAAAGGGTGAGACTCCAGGTTTATATACGCATACTACTATGAATTGCTCCAATTCTACGCATGATATTTCAACTGTACACTCTACAGAGAGGGACACAACATCTTTCCGTTCCTTATACTTTAATTTCTTATTTAATAAAATCAACGAACCCCCCCGTGTTGTGTTGACCCTGCAGAACGCACTACCAACCCGGTGACTACTGAAACTGAACATGAGCTCATACTCCTTACGCATATGCTCTGTAAGACAAACAATTTCAATATTTTCTGAGCTCATGAACAGCTCCAATTCAAACTCTTTGACCTGCGTTAATGTTGCAATATTATAATGCACCAGGCTGATATAATTTACATTTTTTAATTTAGTTTTGTTCGGAGGACAGTTTCCGATATAGTTATGGTTTGCAATTAAATTCAACTCTATCAATTTACAATTTTGGCTAGAGGGTAATTCCTCTGTTGTCCCAGAAGTTAATTTAAATTACTTGGAACAGATTCCAAAGTCCTACATCTACTCTGCTCAAATAAAGCAGTTTTGTCAGCCAAGTTTTTGGCTAAAGAGTAAAAATAACTGAATAGCAAACTTGCTATTTGTCTTTTATAATAATTGGGTAGACAATACCTACCCTTGTGATTATTATAGACTTTATACTTGCTATGTGACAAATTTGTGTCAAATACAGAATTAAAGTCAATTACATTAAATTTATTATTATACTGACTTATTAAGTTTAAACGTAAATTCATCTTATATCTAAATGAATTTTCCGAATCTGGCACACCTTTTATAAATGGAAGTGTGAACATTACAACTTGTATGGCATTTAAGTTTAAGATGTAATTCATGTATAGAGACAAATCATCATTGCTAATTTTGCCCCTGTTTGCACAGAAAATTATTATTTTACTGTTAGCGTCAAATTTATATTCTATTATCTTTTGCATAATATCACTTAATGAAGCACCCGGATAGCAATTATTAATAACCGAGTAATAACTTGAATTTAAGTTTTGTTTTAAAAATGAACTAAGATTGGTACCAATATCATCACTAAATACAATTAATTTAGTACAACTATTACTATTATTTACACTGTCACACAATATATCCACTGATGTACTGGGTGAGCACATGGTAATGGGAGCTAGGGGCTCAGCGGTAACCGGTTCGCCCTGAGCCTCCACCGGCTCAATTGCTTTAGGGCAGTTAATATTGCATGAGTGGTCATTTAGGAAACAATTAAGGCGCTCAGTGTTATCATTTGATGTTTTGAGTACCTTATCTATGGTTAAAGAACATTTAGTAAAGTCCTTAAGGGACCATTCATATTTTTTAGTCATATATTGTAGCTCAAATTGCAAACTTTGTATTTTTGATTCTAATTTTTGTGTGTCAGTGCAATATTTTAAATGGCTTTGTTCCAGCTCTAACATTGACAATTTAGCTTGTTCTCTAAATTTTAAACAAGAACCTATATTTTTACACTTCTTGATTAACATTTTATGCAGTTTTAATTGCTTTTTTGATTTTTGTATAAACTTTTTAATTCTAAGATATTTTTTTAGTTTATTTCTGCTGCAAAACAAAACCGACTTGTCCTGTTGATATGGACTGTCACCTGTAAGATCTATAGTAGTCAAGTCCAGAGTCCTCTCTAGCTATCACAATTCCTGAGACACAATCTCGTGGCGGACAGACAAACAGACAGACTGACAGACAGTCCCGTTTTTTACCTTTTTGGATACGGAACCCTAAAAATCCAAAGCCTATTACATAATAGCAACACTTACCCATGCAGCGTACTCCTCAGTCTCGGCGCCACAACAGTATCCAGATGCAATCTCATACTTTCTTCCGTATCCCTATACTTGACCACCCCTCTCACCACCTCTCTCCTCAACAGAGTAATCTCTTTCGAGTGAGCTATCTCTAGCCTAAATACTAGACCGTTTTTGAGCACGTCTATATGTGAGGGGTAGGCTTGGGTAGGTAGCGAGTACTGTTTGTTTAAGGACTCGGCTATTTGGAGGTGGAAGGCTGCTTTTAGACATCTGAATGCGTGGATGTTGCCAGGCCATTTGCCGCTGTATCCTGTATTGGAAATGTGTTAAATTATTATTGCGAAGATGTTAGAAAAATCATTGCTTTTTAAATAAAGGTATACGCCTATAGTATGGGGTTCTTTCAGAGAAGTCTTAGAAGATATTTAATTACTTAATCGTGTGTTAGCAGGTGGTGTCAAGAGCCGAAGGAACCGACGTGTATGCATGAAAAGAAAAATGAAAGTTGAAGAAGCAAGTGAGGTGTGTATACCCCCGCAACGGATTTGGCGTGAAGATTGTATAGTAAAGTATAGAAGATATTTGTAGGGTCGGCAGCGCGAGTGTTTCATACGTTTATGGGCTAGTAACCACTTTTCAACAGATAGTTTTAGTGGCATAAAAAAGGGGCAATTCATGGATAAAATGGGGTCTTACCAAGATGTCCGGGGGAGACTGCTGACTAACGGTCAAGGTCATGGCGAATAGACGAAAAATCGAATCCAAAACTCTGTACCAACCAATTTCATTCATATGGTTATGCGGTATGATAAGGTCTGTCACTTTTTCAAAAACAAAATGGGAGATGCCTACGTGCAGCAATAATAGACTGCGATAGGCCGCCATTTTTTTAGAGCTTTGCCCCTTAGATCTCTTGTTATGTGACACAGAGCAAGATACAATGCGACCGCTATTTGACTATACCTCGCTTTCATAAATATTAATTGTCCCTAAGAACCTGTTATAAGCGCATAAAAAATAAATAAATATAAATATTCATGGACATTTCACACAACGCTATCTGATCCCAAAGTAAGCTAGGAATAACCTACATGTGTTATGGGTATCAGACCACGGATATTAATACTTATATACTTTTAAATACATACATAGAAACACCCAGACTCTTGAGACAAACATTTATGGGTCACACAAATATTTGTCTCCGGTGGGAATCGAACCCACAACCTCCAAGCGCCGCAGGCGGTATCACTACCGACTGCGCCACAGAGGCAGTCATCAAAACCTTCTTAAACACTAATAAAAACAAAAAAGTCTTAAAGTTTTACCCAACTTCCTTCAAAAACACTATTAAAAACGAAAAATGTTCTAAAATCTTACCCAGCTCCAGTACAGCTTTACAAGCGGGCGTGTACTCAGGCAGCACGTAAGTACCGTCGTCTCGACGGATGTCTTTAAGCAAGCACGTGTCGGCGCGCCGCCACGGGCTGTGCGGCGCCGCGCGGGGGAGGGGGGGCAGGGGACAGCTGTAGCTGAACACTGGGGACACGCCTGGGGACAATTGGACATGGCAGTTTAGAACCACTCGTGGCCCCGCGGACACAGTGTTCTGTAAGCAACTTTCCCTGTGGTCAGTCCTTGGACAGGTGACCACTATGCGACATTTATCTGCCGGAATTTTCGTGCTTTGGAAGGCACTTTAAGCCATTGGTTTTCGGTTGTCAGCAACATGATAAACGTTAAGCCAAGTTGAAAGCATTATGCCCATAAGGCTTATAGCTTAGCTTGAAATATTTCAAGGGATTCGTCGCGTGTGTAGCGTTCCTGGTATTGAACAATTCTATAGGTTACGGTAACCAACCATCAGTTAGGCCGTGAACTTGTCTGTCACCTTCGTAGTATTAAAAAAATATAAAACAACCAATAGTCACTTGCAGTCGAGATCAACGGCTTAACGTTATTTTCAAAGCACAGAAACATACCAAACAAAATTAAACACGTGCTATCGGCACTGACATTGCTTCTAATCTATACAAATAAATAAAATTGGAGTGTCTGTTTGTAATATTAAATAAAATAACCGCTTTCTACTACATGCATTAATTTGACATGTTTTCTACTTATTTTATTCCGAAATTTAGACATCCTAATTATGATATATTTATGGATAAATAAAATTGTAATTAATTTTTGCATGCCTTTGTAGTAAGGTGAAATATGTATCTGCCTCGAAATAATTTGACCATCATGTTGTACCATATTTCATGCAAATAAAGAATAATCTAATCTAATCTGCATATGAATGTGTATACAGTACATATACCAAAATATATATATTTTTAAAATTTTTGTCTGTCTGTTTGTTCCGGCTAATCTCTGGATCGGCTGGACCGATTTGGACGGGACTTTCACTAGCAGATAGCTTATGTAATAAGGAGTAACTTAGGCTTAGGAGTTACTTTTATTTTAGAAAACATCTTTTTAGAATTTTTCTTTAGAAAAAAATGCCAAAAACAAAACAAAACTAAATAAACTAATTTTTCTTTTATTACATTCCACGCGGACGAAGTCGCGGGCACAGCTAGTAGCTATATAACATTTCTAAAAAAATTGAACTGCTATTCACTATCAGTAGAAATTCAAAGCCAATAAAATCACAATCTTTCTTACAAGTCGGCTGCTTCTATGTGTATTTGAGTAAAATTAAATAAAAGACATAGGCACATATTGGAATCTAAAACAGTTTAAAAAAGAACTTAAAGTAATTTCCATATAAAAGTATAATTTGTTTTAAGCTGACACGCGTAGAACTCATATTTTATTGAAAGCGGGATATGCGCAGCACTATTTTAATATTAAATTAAGGTTTTCGGTACCTTCTTGTTCCCCGACGCGACGCCTAGGGACCACGATAGGTGTAACCCTATCCAGTGGCGGGGCAAGACCTAAATTTGGTGTGGGCAAGACAGATTTCGCGAGGCCCTGTTCTGTGGCGCCAGTAATAATAGTATCGCCATAGGGAAAAAAGAATTAAACCACAGAGGTTTACGTCAAATGTGGTTAATGGGGTCACTCGTCCCAAAAAATCCAGGATAAAACATTTATTGTTGGTTTCACTACCTAAATGGGTCCAGGAGTATTTGTAAATCCTGTTGGACCCCTTAGTGGAACTTAGCAGTGGAACCAACAGTTCTGAAGGAATAAAACAAAGGATTCCCTGCACTGGTCGGCGGTGCACAGTGGATCGATTCATACAAATCGGCGGACATAGCAATCTTGAAAAACTTTTTACTGTTTTTTACAAATACCTTGATGCCAATGTGTTTCTCTTGATATAATTGTAGTCGAAAACAAAGAAACTCAATTTTGATTATACTTCAATTTTAAAAAATATTTGACAAAAACTGCTTTCAATGTCTGGAAAAGTAGGCACATTAAAAAGGGATAGCCTGCGATTTTTTCGTGTTTTCTTATTTTAACGCTAACTTTCTGTCTACATATTTCAAAACTCTCGATCCCGTATGCTTGTCATATTATTTTTGATGTGGGTAGGACAGTACTAAGCTAAAATGTAGTTTATTAACAATTATAACTGTAAAAAAACGAATTAGACATATTTTCTTAAAGAAAATAAGGAAAATGATATTTTGTCATATAGCTCCCAGAGCGGTGCCTAGTGATGCCCTTAAATGTTTGGTAGATATTTTGCTAACAATCCATTGAAAGTCACTACAACCGTTGAAATAAGAAAACACGAGAAAATCACAAGCTATCCCTTTTTTAATGTACTTTTCCATACATTGAAATCAGTTTTTGTTGAATATTTTTTAAAATTTGAAGTCTAATCAAAATTGTGTCACAATGTTTTCGACTACAATTATTAAGCTAAACACATTGGCATCATTAGTTTTTGTAAAACTGTTAAAAGTTTTTCAAGATTCCTATGTCCGCCGATTTGTATGAATCGATACATAATTTTTACAGTAAAATTAATTTACTTCTTTTTTTATTTTAATCTCGCTTTGAAACAAAGCATAAAAATTTTTGAGGCGCGAGGCCCCTTGTACCGCGAGGCCGTGGGCGGTGGCCCACGTCGCCCACGCCTTACGCCGCCACTGACCCTATCGTAACGTGAGGGAACAAGAAGGTGCCGAAAACCTTAATTTAATAGTAAAATAGTGCCGTGCGAAATCACGTTATCAATCCAACAAACGTGATGCTTTGCTGTTTTTTTGGTACGGAACCCTCTGTCTTTCTCCTCTCTCCTTTTCTCACTCCGACCAACTAAACCGGCCAACCGTTGTTTGGGAATGGAACTCATTAAGGGACTTTATTCCTATCTATACTGTATTCTTTATTTATTTCCTCTGTGCGCAAGTCCGCTTCGCACTTGGCCAGTTTTTTTACTACTAAGATGGCAGACAAGCTTACGGTCCACCTGATGGTTGGTTACTGTAGCGGACTAATTCGCATAATGAAGGTTTGTAACACCAGTGGCGCTGCTGCATGTCAACCTATATTTCCCTTGGCATCCAGTAGAGTCACGGGTAAGTAAAATATTCCGTAACCCTACTGATAGTGCTTCGAATTAGGTTCGTTTACAATAACCATTTTAATGAAAATCAAATTTTTTAATGAAAATCAAATTTGTGCTAAAATAATACAACGGGTACACGCGACAGAAAACCACGCGATAAGAATGGAAGCGACGGGGCCGGGGGACCTTACCTTTCTATTTCTCTGTCTCTCTCTTACGCAAACGAAGTTGCGCGGGTCAGCTAGTACAATATAAAACTACAATTTCTTACCATAAACAGCGTTGACATCAAGCGGTAGATTCTGCAACTGTCTCAAATCCTTCCTCAACTCGTCGAAAGTGCGGATCACAGTGAGCGCACTATCATCTGAGCACAACACCCGGCCCGGCGCCTCCGCCCACAGCTTGCACGCTAACACGCTGTCGCACTGACCCGACACGTTGTATACTTCCGACGGGGTTATGTCTGGGAAAAGTACATACTATAGTCACGCTATATCCCAAAGAAGTAAGCAGAGGCATGCTATACGCGTACAATTCTAATCTCTTTGTCCCACGGAATAGGTGGTCCATCTACTGCCGTGTTGAAGTGGACATTAATTTGAAAATTCTCAAGTACATATTCTGTACAAGTAATCGTAGGCCTCAAACTGCATGTCAGTGACGAACGGGACGTTGGCGACAACGGCGATAGCGCGGCGCACCCACGCACGCACCTCATCCCCCCCCCCCCCTCTCCTCTCCCCCCCCCAAGAAGCGGCATAACACTCGAAAAATTCTCCAAAAACGCGGGATAGCACCTGAACACCCCCCTAGATCCTTCCGACTTCCGAGGGCTTACCCGGGGTTCCCAACCGTAGACTGTTGAGCAGTATACGTGAGGTTTTTTAGTCGGTAGGAGTCCGGCATAGCATCCATGAAGGTTTTCGTTCACGTAAAAAAAAGGTATTTTAACCGCCGGCCCCCCCGCGGATCGCTAACATCCAAATTGAAACCTAAAATCAGCTAATGAGAAAGTAGTCCCTATAGTATGTACTCACCAAACTTGAGCCTCAGCAGATATTCCAGTATCTGCGCGGTGACGGAGCGGCGCTCGGCGGGGCTCTCCCCGGCCCACACGCAAGCTTCAATGATGGACCCGTCTTGAAACCGCCGCAACTCCGCCTTGTCGCCCCAGAACGACCTACACACGAGTATATTGGTTAAAATTGGTCACGAAAATTAAAGCGACACTAAGGAGTCCCCTTATTGCGAATGCGCTCCACATTCATATACAATTGACGATTATTTGCTTGACAAGGAAGCCTGGAAATGATCTGCTTGCTCTACTGCATTCTCAAGCAATAGTTAGTGATTTTTAGTTTAAATTTTGTAAATAGAGCACAAAAAGAAAAGCCCGTCGAGTTTCTTGCCAGTTCTTCTCAAGCGGTCCGCGTTCTGAACTGGTGGTAGTGACTTTGTTTTGTATTCATTGACGTGTCGCAAGTGCCTATGTATTAGGATTATGCGAAATAAATGTTTTTTTGAGTTTGAGTTTGAAAACTCCCGAGAACCCGAGAAAAGCACGAGAAACGTGAATATAATTCGCAAGTTCTCGCCGTATTCTCGCTTTGTTCTCCGAATGCGGATCTTAGAAGTTGGAGTGTGAATGTGGAGATTGTTGAATGTGGAGAATTCGAGACAAGTGACTCGTTTACCTAAATGCTTAAATAGTCGCGCTGTTCAGGCACCTAGGTAAGCGCAGCGCACGCAATGATAGTACGTAATGCGTCTGTTCGCTGGGATCAAGTCACTTAGCTCTTAGCAACCAGTTAGGCTCCTAAGTGTGGCCTTGGCCGTAAGTAAGCACACTACGAAGAACCTTGCTTGGTAATAAGAGCTAAGCAACTAAATGACTGATCCGAGCTAACAGACGCATAACGTACTATCACAGCGACCGCAATGCGTGCGACGCGAGGAGCTAGTTTAGACTGTGATAGTACTGATCCAGGGGGTGTTTGTTCTCGCTCTATAGCCGAAAGGAAACTGTTTATTTTTTTGCGGTTGGGACAAGAATGAACGGCCGTTTCTACGAAACCATCGTTCTTTTCACGTCGCCGTTTATCACTGTTAGATTTTGAATAATGGGTTTTGGTATTTGGTTTTTGACAAAATGATTTTGATATTTTACATTTGCCAGGCATCCTGTGATGGCTCACAGTTTATTTTATTTTTTTCACGCTCTGACAGATCTGGCTTAATTTTCTTAAAGAGATAAAAAAATATTTCTTATACCTAGTCTGAACACACAAGCTACTTTTTATACCAGAAATAAGTTTACATAGAAAGTGGTAACGCGAATAAAATTTCACCTAGTACTTAGTCAATAAAATGATTAGGTGCTTACCTAAAGTGTTCAGCTTCAGGCAAGTTCGCAGGGGGCCCTCTCTCAACTACGTTCGCATAATTGTCAGGATTTAGCACCAGGCCGAAGGATAGTTTCTCCACTAAACTGTAAAATTAAAACAATATTATGTATGATTTTATCTATCTAAACAAAAAATAAAGAAAATTGCCCGCCTGATGCATAGCCGTGTCGCATCTAACAATTGGGGCCCGTCTGTAAGACTTCTGACAGTGGTCCTCAAGTCAGCGGCCCTATGATGTGCCTCTTCAGACTCCGCTTGAAGATAGAGGGCCGGTCGTGACAAGCTTTTGTAATTCAGGGGTGAGGGGTAGGACAACCTCCACGTGGTACACCCTGGTAACGTGGACGACGACGTGCGCTTTGTGCAAGGCGCACGTCGTCGCCCATGGCCAATAGTCCACCAAGGAGGGGGCCGTAAAGGCCACTTCGGGCTACTCTGCCTACGCTCTGTTAAGCAGAGTGTACTGAGCGGAATAACCGCAGGGCGTGTAGGCCCTCTGCTCACGCAGGGACCTACAGGCATTCGTGCCAGCGTCGGAGTTGGGGAGGACCAGCCACCCTCCTCGCGTTCCGTAACTCCTAGGGTCAACGCAACCATCCAACTGGTGGCACCAGTTGGTACGCGGTGACCGTAGGGGCCGGAGGGCTTGCCTTAATTGGTCGGCCCGCGACAAGGATAGTCTGTAAAACCCGAGAGCAAAGTCGTAAGGCCTGTAGGGCACCTGGAGCACCCTACAGTATAAATCCCGCTCCCCGGAATGATCGTCACCCGGGGAGTGATTCCTTTCGTCTCCACTCGTGGGATTAGTTATGGAAAAACCAAATAAAACCCAAAACTCGATACATATCTCCAACAACCCAGGCACACTCACAACGGATTTGGAGTCTACAATGACTAACCGTGAGGTTGAATTGAACCTCGTCGAGACTGACGCGGAGTCAGTCCTTAGCATGGATGCTGAAACTGAGGGTCATGCTAGAAGAAAGAGGCCGCGATCCGCTGGATCGGCCAAGAGCCTGTTCCGAAGGCCGGGAACAGTCTCGTCCAGCGAGGATGATCTACCAGCCAAAATACCGGCTACTACCGCAGGAAGGGGTCGAGGATCCGACCACTACAACCAGAAGGAGAGGGTACAAAAATCACCCATGCACGTTCCACCACTACCCAGTGGGGAAGGACAAAGATGTCCCAGAGGCTCGGGAGCTCCTCACTGCTCTGACCCGGATAACTGACGCCATGAAGGGTGCCAAGAATATCTCGGGCAAAAAGAAGGTGGTGACGGAATGCGTCGCCGGCGCTACGAAAGCGCTTGAGGAGCTCCTGTCCAGGAGTGTCTCTGAGGAGGAGGTGAAACTCAGGAGCCGGGTAACGAGTCCGGAGGCTGAGCTCGCTGACTCCCGGGAACAAATTCGGGCCCTCCAAGAGGAGGTTAGTAGGATGGTGGTGGCGACTCCTGGAGTGCATGCTGCCCACACTGGGACTCCTGCGCTGCATAAGCCTCCCAAGCCAGCCGCTAAAGCAACGCCGAGTGTGACACAGCTAATGGCGGCGATGGAGAGGCGTCTCGCCGTACTGGAAGACCGAGCGTACCGCCCACCACTTGCACAGGGGTCCTATGTGTCTGCGACTGGGGTTACTTCAGGCCCCCAGCGAAACACGACGACGGCTGTACCCAGTGGGGCTCCCAGTCTCCAACGGAAGGTCTCCGCCCCCAAGAAGACGGCACCTGGTGGAGGTGGTCATCCGGGCTCCCTTAGCACAGCCAGCGCTCCCGCTGCACCCCAGACTCCCTCCAGAGAGGGGGCCTGGGAGGTGGCGGGAGCAAAGAAGAAGGCGGCTAAGGCCGCCAAAAAGGCGGCAAAGGCCGCCAAGAAGGCAGCTAAAGAGGCTGACAAAGCGGCAAAGGCCGATGCGGCGAAGGCGCCAAAGAGGCTCCGCGCTCCTCGCTCTACTGCCGTCGTTATCACGGTGACGACAGAGGGCAGGGCGAGGGGCGTGGGGTACGCCGAGGTCCTGAGGCAGGCGAAAGCCTCAGTCGACCTCAAGGCCCTCGAGATTGAGGGAGGTCTGCGGTGCAAGATGACGCGCACCGGAGCACGCCTCCTCGAGGTCTCTGGCGCCACCAGCGGCCCCAAAGCTGATGCCCTAGCGGCAAAGCTGAGGGAGTCGTTGAACACGGGTGACGTCCGCGTCACCAGACCCAGCAAATGCGCGAGTCTGCGCATTTCGGGTCTGGATGACGCGGCCACGACGGAGGAGATAATCTCCGCCGTCGTGGAGGCGAGCGGCTGCCCCCGTGATCAGGTGAGGTCAGGCGAAATACGCTTTGGCCCCACCGGTCACGGGTCGGCAGTCGTGAACTGCCCCGTCGCGGCGGCTCAAAAAATCGCGGACGGACGAAACCTCCTTATTGGGGGCTTCCTGAGGGCGCAGGTGCATCTCCTGCAGCCCCGCGAAGCCAGGTGCTTTAGGTGCCTGGTCGTGGGGCATGTGGGGGTGCAGTGTACAGCGGAAGTCACAGTGGGAGACCGGTGCTTCCGCTGTAGTCAGCCCGGTCACAAGGCCCTTGCCTGTGACGCTCCTCCACGCTGTTATAAATGCGTAGCGGAGCGGACACTCATATCCGCATCCTGCAGGTGAACCTGAACCACTGCTCTGGTGCTCAGGACCTTCTGTACCAGAGCATCAGGCAGTGGTCCATTAACATTGTTGTTGTCGCCGAGCCGTACTGGGTTCACCCGGGAAGCCCGGTGGATCTGGGCGGCTTGGCGACTGTCTTTGGGGGGACCGGCGCGGACGACGCGCGCCTAGCGCTTATCGCTAGGGGCCCGGGTTGCGTCGCGGCGGAATATGAGGGTGTGGCTGTCGTGGCCGTCTACATCTCGCCGAGCCTAGACCAGCATCAATTTGAGCTATGGCTCCCTGAGCTGGACGTCGTTCTCGCTGCATGCCGGCCTCGCCCTGTCCTGGCCCTGGGAGACTTCAATGCTTGGTCGCAGGCTTGGGGCTCCCGGGAAACCAGAGACAGGGGGAGGATACTTCAGGACTGGGTGGCACTACACGTGGCTTAGTCATCCTGAACCGGGGGAATGCCGCAACCTGGACGCGGCGGGGGCTCAGCTCGGTCATAGACGTTTCGTTTGCGACCCCTGAGCTCGCCCGCCGTGTCCAGGGATGGCGTGTGGTGGAGGAGGAGGAAACGTCGTCAGATCACCGATATATTCGGTTCGACGTCTCACCTCCACCTAACCTGCCGCCAACAATCGCGAATCCCCCGGAACCGCGTTGGGCACTCCATCGCCTTGATCGGGAGGCTCTCCTGGAGGCGGCCATCGTGCAGGCCTGGATTCTGACAGCGGACAGGCCTGCCGATGTTGATGCCGAGGTGGAGTGGTTCGGGAGAGCCATGTCGCACATATGTGATGCGGCGATGCCCAGGACTAGGCCCAGGCCGGCGAGAAAACAGGTGTACTGGTGGACGCCGGAAATCGCTCAATTGCGTTCGGAGTGCGTTAACGCACGTCGCCGGTACACCAGGTTCCGCCGGAGGCGTCGCCGCCCAGACGATGCGGCGGAGCTCTACGATGGGTACAAGGAGGCCAAGAGGGCCCTCCAGTCGGCCATCAAGCGGTCCAAAAAGTTGGGCCGCGAGGAGCTTATGGAGACTCTGGAGCGGAACCCGTGGGGGCGCCCGTACCTTATGGTAAGGGGAAAATTGCGCCCTAAGGCGCCCCCACTGACCCAGAGTCTCCAGCCGGAGCGGCTGGAGGGGGTCCTGGACTCCTTGTTCCCGACGAGAGCGGAGGAACACATTCCTCCGCGCATGGCTCCGTCTCAGGCACCCAACGCGGAAGGCAGCGAGAACGACGTGCCCGTAGTCACCGAGGGTGAGTTAGGGGCGGCTGTAATGCGGCTCAAATCCCGCAAAAACACCGCCCCTGGACCCAACGGCATTCCAGGCCGAGCGTGGGTCCTGGCTCTCGAGGAGCTTGGGCCTCGACTTATAGGTCTTTTTAGCGCATGCCTCGAAAAAGGCCAGTTTCCCAAGGTCTGGAAGACGCCGGGCACCTCACACGCGTGGGGCCTGATCTGGCGGATAGCCAGTTTGGCTTCCGTCAGGGGCGCTCCACCGTGGACGCGATCATGCGCATTAGAGGCCTGACGGAGGAAGCAGTCTCACGGGGTGAGGTGGTGGTGGCGGTGTCTCTTGACATCGCCAACGCCTTCAACACCTTGCCCTGGAGCTGCGTTAGGGAGGCGCTTATCTACCATGGAGTGCCTCCCTACCTCCGTCGATTTGTCGGGGCCTATCTCTCCGAGAGGGCCATAACTTACCCGAGCTGGCTAGGGCCGGGTCGGCGAGATGTGTCGTGCGGTGTTCCACAGGGATCGGTATTAGGGCCGCTCCTGTGGAACATCGGTTACGACTGGGTGCTGCGTGGTCCGTTGCTCCGAGGGGTCGGCGTAACTTGCTACGCTGACGACACCCTCGTTACGGCGCGGGGAGCAACGCACCGCGACGCAGCACTAAAGGCCACGGCAGGGGTTGCTTAAGTCGTGGGTCGTTTTCGGCGGCTGGGTCTCGAGGTGGCCCTTCACAAATCCGAGGCTCTGTGTTTCCACGGACCTCGGAAGGGGCCACCTGCGGGATCCAGCCTACAGGTAGGGGGCGTCAGCATCGGCATCGAGTCCTCGATGAAGTATCTGGGGCTCGTACTCGATGGCCGGTGGAACTTCGGACATCACTTCCGAAGTTTGGTCCCAAAACTGAGGGGAGCATCAGCCGCACTAGCGCGGCTGATGCCCAACATCAGGGGACCCAACGCTCCCTACAGGAGACTATACCTGGGGATCGTGCGAAGTATGGCCCTATACGGGGCCCCTGTTTGGGCGGAGACCCTGTCGGCCAGCAATGTGGCCAGACTGCTGAGCCCGCAGAGGACAATGGCCGTCAGGGTGATAAGGGGATACCGCACGATCTCCGGTGAGGCGGCATGTCTCCTAGCCGGGACCCCTCCATGGGACCTGGAAGCGAGAGCCCTTGCGTCACTATTTAGATGGCGCAAGGAGGCGCTGGAGCGGGGCCAAAGGCCTGCGTCTCGAGAAATCGAGGCCCAGCAGTCCCTGCTCCACCAGGAAACCGTGGAGACATGGAAGGTGCGACTTGAGCAACCAAAGGGGGGATTCGCCACAATCGCGGCCGTCAGACCGGTCATGGACGAGTGGCTGGAGAGGAGACACGGTGCTCTCTCCTACCGGCTGTCACAGATACTAACCGGGCACGGTAGCATCGGTAGGTATCTGTGGCGAAGACACCGGGAAACCACGGCCGGGTGTCAGCACTGCGAGGACCGCAGCGATGACACGGCGTTCCACACGCTGGTGGAGTGCACAGCATGGGCGCAACAGCGACAGGTCCTCGTAGTGGGTCTGGACGTGGACACTCTCTCGCTCGAGACCATGGTGCGAGCCATGATCTCCAGCGGGAGTAAATGGGATTGCGCCGCCTCTTTCTGCGAGCAGGTCATGCTCGTGAAGGAGGCGGCGGGGCGGGTACGGGAGAGAACTCTCCCACCTGAGTTCCGCAGTCGGCGGCCTGGGCGCCGCCGACGTGTCTTCGCCGAGGACTATCGGCCTCCATGACCGGGGGTCTGAGGACGATGAGAAGGCCGCTCACCGTCCTTACAGAAGCAGGTCCATGACGGCAGCGTGACGTGAGGAACTCACGTACGCCCCCCCTTAGAAGCGGGATCACACCCGAAACCCCCCAAAGACGCGGGATAGCACCCGAACCACCCCCTTGGCGAGGCCGCGGTAGCGGCCCTAGGTCTGTTGGGAGTCCTGGGATATCCTTCCGAAGGCTTACCCGGGGCTCACAACCATAGGCTGTTGGGCGTTACGTGAGGTTTTTTAGTCGGTAGGAGTCCGGCATAACATCCATGAGGACTTTCCCTCACGATAAAAAAAAAAAAAAAAACAAGAAAAAGCTTTTGTAATTCAACAGAAAACAATCTTTTAAACTTCCTTCTTGCTACTTACCCACTTTTAGCCTTTTTGAAGCTAGTCTTGACCGGCCACGACAGATCAGCCTCAACCATTTGATGTATAACCTCGACTCTGTCACCTAGGCCTTTCAGCAATATATCGTATATGGCATTAGCTATGGGAACTAGCTCATCCAATCCGTGATTGATTCGAGATTCCTTACTGGTTTTTTCTAAGACTTTTTCTTTGATTTGCTGCAGTGATTTGAATCTGGGAAGAAATAATTTTAGATTAACAGTCAATTTAGAATGTACCTAGATAGTTCAGGATTGCCTGTGCCTTACTCAATCCAAGATATAAGCCCCGCAAGTTGATATTGCGCTTGGCGGCCATCTTGGTGACGTATGTCCGTCGAGCAGTCAGTACTAAAAAAAATCCGAACGCAGTTTCGCGAGGCCAGCCCGCGCATGCGCTACGTCACGATGACGTCACTTAGCTGTCATTATGACAAGGTTCCAGCGCAATACCAACTTGCGGGGCTTATACTTAGCATTAACATGATATGCTTTCCATCATTACTCCCTTTATCACTAACAGGATGCCCCATTATTTCTTTTTAAATTTTTACAGTGAGTTCTTCAAAAGAGGTCTTAGGAGTGAAGGTTCTTTGGTTTTGTAAACATCCACAGGCTTAAGTAACCAATTTAATCAGGTCTACTAGTTTTATCAGACCAGTAGATGGCTTCAGTGGTCCAGCGTTCAAAAACAAGTCATCAATGCTTACCTCAATATATGGTCAAACTGCAACAAAGGTTTCAGGGGAGTCATAAACAGAGGGGTAAAACTGTTGATTTTTCCATTGTCTAACATATCGATAGCAAATCCACATTCTCGTTTCAACATACTGTAAGTGCCGCTACTCATTTGCCAGCAAATATTGTAGTAGCCAGTTGTATCAATGAACACTACTGGGTAGTGTTTGTGGAATTCTTCTACGGGAGGGCATGACCCTTGACCTCTGTGCAGTGTATATCCTTTTTTGTCCATTTCTGTGGTTTCTGTAAAAGGCAAGGTATAAAAATGTATAGAGATTGAACATGTAAAAAATTTGTGAACAAAAATGGATGAACAAATACACATAAGGTACTTAGTAGTCACTCATGGCACCAGGATTCGGAAAGTCATAAAAATAACAGATGGGAAAAATTAAACAAGTTTGAGCTCCATCAGGCACGCAAGACTATCTCCAAAGTATTTGGCCCTGCATTTCATTTACAGAGGATATTAAAACATAGAGCTAAAAAGTGGATTTATTACATGCATGGGGCGTTATTAATATTGAGAAAGATAGCAATTTAGAAAAATATTCAAGTAGAATAAAGACTAAAAATAACTTACTCAATGCAATCCAAACATTTCTAAGAATTTGATAACTGCTCATAGCAGTATTCACTCTCCTCGCTTGCACAAAATATGCAATCAGCATACACACGACGTGACCAGACACAGGTAACTTCCTTTGACGTAACCAAATCTTCAGTAACACCACAGCTTGCTTTAAATTATTGGCATTATCAAATGTTGCTTTCAAAAGCATCTGATTTTCATGACTAGTTATGTCTGATAACACACTGCTGTTATAATAAGGTGTAGGTGGCCCAACTTCAATATTTGTTTCTGAATTATCATTAAACAACCACGCTTCTCTCAAATTATTCCTTTCTGGGCTAAATCTATGTAACTTGTAGGTATCACTTTCACATACCAAGTTAATACGAACTGATAAATGATTACCGAGTTTTCCCTTTGGCTTGAAGTCCAATACAGGTTTGCTTTCACAGCTGTTTATATAAGAATATTGTAGATCTTCAATTTGTTCAAACTTTGATAAATGTGAAGCGATATATGCTAAATACGCAGCTCTTTTCTTATGATACTTGTAATTGACCGAGTCATTTTTCGTGAATGTATCACTTGGTACGGTAATTTGTAAATCTACTCTCAATTTAGAGTTGATACAACATTCAAGTGCATACGAGCCAACAATTTCAACATCACTAAATGTATGAAACTTAAATATACATTTTATTTTATTCAATCGCTCACTTACAGGTATTTTAACTTTCAGTTTCTTGAACAGTGTTTGTTCAGACAGATCATACTCGGTACCATCTTCAGATATAGATAGTAAATATGTTTTAAATTCACTGAACCACTTTGAGAACTTTTTTTCAGTTTTTTCTTTAAGTTTCACTTCATTAAGTATTTCTCCCACTTGTAGTCGGAAGAGATTTGAATTAAACAAGGTTTCGGACTGGTACAGTCTATTCATTTCGGATGCAGTGGGTTGCCGATAGAGACCTTTCATTTTAATACGTTTCCTTCCATCGTTCTTTTGGTCATTAGAAGGCTGTATTCCATTGCTGGCAACAGCCTCAGATACGGACGATTCTGCTGCCTAAAACAGTAGGTTTTGCTTGTATTCAAAGATTTAGCTTAAAGTTATCGTAATTTGTCAAACTTACGAAGAAAGGTTTAAAATAAATTACTGTAAATAAATACCATATTAATTTATTACTTACCCGCTTCACCATTGTAACGAAGCTAATTATTTTTCACAGTATTTAATTAAAATAAAATTTCCTTGTAGGTTACAAATATGTATGTAAACAACGTGCGCAAGCATGCACAAAAACTCCCTCTACGCACAAAAATGACACATTGACACTGACTGACTGACAACATGAATATTGACATAATGCGAGACACCGTAAACAGAGAATAGTTTTCTCTGTCTACGTGCGAGACGGACAACCATGAAGCTAGACACCGTAAACAGAGAATAGTTTTCTCTGTCTACGTGCGAGACGGACAACCATGAAGCTATAGATAGCTTCATGCGGACAACTGACTTTTTTTTTTTTTTGTTTTTTTTTTCAATTAATTTTTACTGGCTTTGGTTACATAGACCATATGCCAAATCTAGATTCCTTAAAATATCAACAGCGTATTCGAGTATGTCCAAGGTTGGACCAAGGAACTTATACTTCTAAATAAGTTTCTTGGGTTGGTTGGTCTAAGTTCTACTCTAGTAGAGCTGTGGTACTTTACTAGAACTTGCTGTGGAATTTGTCGATAAACTGAAATTCATTTTCATCACATTCATCAAACCTAAAAAGTCGCGTATCACTGCGTGCGCTATATCACTTTCAAACACTTGTGCACGTTGTCGAACTTTTATGTTTGAGAATCCACCATAAATTATACATAAACACTCAAAAGTACACTAGTTTTGAAAAACTTTTAGCTGAGGAAAAATGTAAGTTTCGCGCGCAAAAATCCCCGGACAGACGTAGAGGGAGAATATACCTAGAGAAGACATTAAATAATGTTAGTCATGAGTGAAAGTGACACATATATAATATTTACACAAGAGTAAGCGAGACAGACGCCACTTTTTTTGTCTCGCTCACCGTATGCGTTTTCATTTGTTTGGAACCTCTTTCGTTGGCCCCAAACAAAAGCGTGTTCGATAGTGTTTTGTCGAAAAATTGGTGATAGTGACTTATTTGTGAAGTTAGAAGTTGTTTGGAGCTTATAAAAGTGTAAAATTTATCTTAATAATGGGGCGTTGTTGTGTTAAAGACTGTACAAATCGCCCAGAACGGAAAACTCCGAACATAACCTTTCATCGGTAAGTAAGCCCATTTATGCTGTTTTGTATGTATATAATGATATAATTTACTTCGTAGATTAGTATTCACTATCTTTGCGCCTTAATTTACATACTTTTAAGTATATTTCTCGAATTATTTTTTTGTATTATCCGACATAATTATGTAGCTCATATACATTATGACGGCCACATGTTGTCTAGGGGTCAATCATCAATGTCCGTATAATCAGGGGAGTGTGACCAGTGTTTGGTAAAGTTTACCCAACAATATTGAAAGTTATAGCTATCGTTTTATTTACTTTTAGGTTTCCAGAGGATATAAGTATGAGAGTTTTATGGATTCAAGCTACAGGCAGAAAACATTGGCAACCTGACAAGAATGCTCGGATTTGTTCAAAACATTTTGAATCCTGTTGTTTTCGAAAGGCAAAAACAAGGACTTATTTGAATCCAAATTCGATTCCTCCACTCTCTGTTTTTCATGTAAGTTATTAATCTATACTAATATTATAAAAAGCAGAGGATTTTTGTTTATTTGTAATGAATAGGCTCCGAAACTACTAGATCTATTTTAATAGTCCCAGCGGTTTGGGCTGTGCGTTGATTATCATTCAGTCAGGACATTCACATTCTTTTTTTTTTAAATCTTATGTAACTAAGTATGTACAAAAAAAATCTAGTTTCGTTACCAGACACAAAAATAAGTTTCTTGCCAGGGTACCGATTCTCGCTTCACACGACATGAATGCGTGGACGGAAATCGGCGGGTGACGCGTCGCCTGTCTCATATTTAGGAACGGCGAACATGAGACGGACGACGTTTCACCCGTAAATTTGCGTCCACGCATTCACGTCGTGTGGTCGAGAATCGGTGCCCAGTTCTTCTCAAGCAGGCCGCGTTCCGAACTGGTGGTACTACCTTTTTTTGTATTCATGGACGTGTCGCAAGTGCCCATGTATTAGAAATGTATTTTCTTAATGTATCTGTATAAATTTTGCATGCAGATGAATCTGCGGGACATGCTGACCTCTTATAAAAATGTAACATCTAAAGATACCATGTTTCACGCAATAAATGATTTATTATTTATTATTTAATGCGAAATAAATGTTTTTTTAAATTTTGAATTTTGAGTTTTATTTCCCACGTAAAAGGTGGTGAGCCCATTGCCTTCTTGAAATGGACAGGTCGCACAGTGAACCAGAATCCCAATCTAGCTGGACAATATTATTTAAGAGTTGTGTTACGTTCCAACCGCTTTATATCCACAGAATGTGGTATATTACGATTTTAAAAATAACAAAAACCCATATAATTATATTTAAAAAAAAAATACAACTGAAGCTGACACCCGTTATTAAATATTTCGTATGTGTATGAAGGTCAAGTAAAACTGGATGATTTAGATAAGTTTAATTGTGGTTTCCTTGTAATATAGATCGATTTTTCACCGCTTTAGATTAGTCTTGGCAGTAGTTTTGTGTTAATATAATATATTTATGCTAGGATACTTATTTCTAAATAAAGTAAATTAAATAAAACGAAAGCAATATTAATATAATGAGACCACTTTACTTAGGTATATTGGCTTACAATTTTTTCCAACACTTATTCGGAGCACAGAGCAATGCGACTAGTAGGTACAAGGGGAGTAGCCATAGCATGTTTACCCCATACATATCTGTCTGTCACATTTTGTAGGTGGAAATCATATTCATATACACCACTACAAATACAAAAGCAATCGACTGTCACTATGGAACTTACACAAAAAATTAAAACATATGCTTATAACTTCAGACATACACATTTATATAGCGTGTGTGTATAAATAAGCGTACACTTTTAAGAGTCCGCTTTGATAGAAGGAAAACTCTCAGTATGGCGCCTCCCCTCCCAGTGAGCGTCATATGATTTGGAGTCATCACAACTGGGCAAACTTACATTTGCTGAACAGTCCAGGTGTTTTACTTTTCTTAAGAAATCCAATAAGAAAAGATGTTATTGGATTTCGTTAGAAAAGTAAAAAATCTTAGAAAAGTCATGTTTCGTTTTTTTCAGGAACCCGGTGGAGTTCAAAAGCTATTAGTTTAGCTAATTGTTGATTTCTGGAGTCTAAGGCCAAGTGGTTCAAAGCCAATTAACACCAATCGACCTTGTTTCAAAACCTTTTCGAGTTTTTCCACACAGAACCCATTTTTTTCTAAGTTCGTACAAAGTCGGCAATTATTTTTAAATATTTTGCACAGATTACTCCGTTATATTTACAAAATTAAATCTCATTATATTATCGCATAGACCTGAACGTTTAGTGTCTTTTGGGTAGTTTAGCAACTGGTAGAAAAACTTCCTTCGCGATACCTTCACTTCCTTTTCTGCAATAAAATCAAAGTTGTGCTATCGTGAGGCGCTTATAAATTACTATTTTTGAAAGTAAAGATATGTGGCTCTTTCACATATAAAAATTAGCCCGGGGTCATGAGGGGGCAAGTAGTTTCTGGTCTATGAAATGCGGAAAAACGTATAAAATTAAGAATTTTTATTTTATTTGACATTAATAGTAATTAATTAATAGGTATTCAGAATAAATTTATTGTGAATTATGTAAAACATACCTTCTACTTCTCGATCATAATAAAAATTATCACAATCATCTCTAGTATTTACCTCGAGACCTGACTCATTACACGCAAGAAAGTGAATAATTTCATCGTAAATAACCCGTTTGGTCGGAGACGATTTAAAATTATTAAATTATCAGAGGGTACTTGATAAAAAAAAATGGTTGAATCGTTGCCTCTGGTTTATAACCTACTGTTTTTATTAGGAGAATGATAGAAAGGAGACGACCCTTTTTGTCCAGCTAGATTGGGATTCTGGTTCACAGTGGGTCGCCGCGACCCGCAGTTGAAAATTTTCAAGCCGCCCATAAGGCCTTCAACTTGGCGTTAGGATTGTAATTTTACTCACAATCGGGTGATATATATTATGTGGTTATAAACGTTCAAACAGACGCACCTGGCCTATAAAAGTAGCATATGTCTTAACCTGGGCTGTTAGCTACCTCAATACCAATTTTTTGGTATAGTAGCTTCTTTATATGAATTTACCTATTTCTCAGGTAAAAACATTTGGCGTGAGTGGGTAACACCGATGTCATAATAGCGCTATCTCAAAAGGTATACGCCGATGACTTCTTGTATATTCTCCCTCTACGCGGACCTAGGATCAAGTATACCCTGGATTAGCCAAGCGCGTACACCCGAAAGGGACAAACACATAGTACTTGTGATACCGGTGTTGTTAGTCCCTACCAAATTTTACCCCACGACTTTTTTAAATCCGTTAGGTATAATGAAATAATGTTTTCTGGCATTACATCCTTTAAAAAAACTCAAATACATAACAATTTAGGCATAAAGAATACTGATAACTGTAATTATGTTAAATAAAATTTAAAAAAAAAATTATGTCACAAACACGAAAGGCGGCATCAGATTTTTTTTTTTGATGATTATCACCGTACTTACATTGCCCTAAAAGAGGGACAAGGTTTTACAGTGTCCTACGCGTAGGATATAGATATAGATAGGATATGATATAGATAGCGTAAGCGGGTGGGGTCCCCCGACCTTATGCTCACGATCAAAAAAACAATGGGCAGCGCGCAGTGACTGCTTACCGCGGTGCCCCCGAACTGCACGGCGGAGTGGGAGTATATCCATTGCTCCCACTCCCACGCGCAGTGCACCTCCCGCCACCACCTCGTCAACTGACGAGGTGACAACGGCCCAACACTGTTGCCGCCAGCCGCGACGTTATTCACGGCCGGCAGCCCGAACTGCATGGCAGGGCAGGAGCATCTACCCTAACTCCCGCCCCCCGCAATGGCGGCAAAGTGCCGTTTGCCTCGTGGCGAAGCAACGGCTACCCAGCATTGCTGCTGCCGGCCGTGCTGGTAATGACGGCCCACGGGTGGGTTGTAGCAGGTGGCAGAGTAGCACTACTCCCCCACAGAGGAAGGGGAGTGGTCGCTACTCCGTTGTCTAGGATGCATCATGAGGAGGATCCGATCCATTGGGGTCCTGAAGATGTTTGTAGGACCCCGCATCCCGATGGCATTGGCATTATACCTGACCTTGACCTTAATATTTTATAATGTGGGCTTAAAATAAAAAAGTTGGGGACTCCTGGTCCCCAAGGAGCTGCATAGAATTTATTCAGCGTGTTTGAATAAAAAAAATGAAACAAGTTGCTCAAAATTCCTGTTTTCAAAGTTTTTACTGTCCTTTAAATAAAAATAATTTAGTGTACATATTTCGTATGTTGTCAACTCTATTACAAAAAGATTTTGTGACATAATTAATACGTACATTCAAATATTGTTTGCATATAGCTTTAATTAAAAGAGAGTTTTTCAGCAATAGGTCGATGGACTAATTAGCCGCTTTTCTTGCAATTTTTCTACAATTGCGGAAAGTTCGGCGTTTTTCTTCATAAGACGCTGATTTTTCGAACTTAATATCGCCAACTTCTTTTTTCGTGTCTGGGCTAAAAGCGTCTGCCGATTTAATTGCTTGAATAGTTTCTGTTTCCGTGGTGTTATCTCAACCTCCGTGGACTTTTCAATCAATGTTGAGTGTTCAACCTAAAATTAATTTAAAATAGGGGATTTTAATAATAATAATAATTTAAATTGTTACTAATATTAATAAACCTTTTCTCGATTCATTGAAACTATAGATAGAAGAGAATTATAAACATATTGAAAGAGAATTTTATGTTTACCCTTACAGAATTCGTTTTCTAATGCACTAGCTGTAGGTAGTCTAGGTCCGTTCCCAAGCTCTAATCCATTTTTGTGCCAAATTTCATCAGGATATCTTCAAAAATGGCAAACTTTCATACCCTGTTTAACCCTTTAATCCCCCTTTTTCGCGATAAAAGGTAGCCTATGTCCATTCCTAAGCTCTAATCCAGCTCGTGCTAAATTTCATCAAGATCGGTTCAGTGGTTTGGGCGTAGACAGACAGACAAAGTAACTTTCGGAATCATAATATTAGTATGGATCACCTGCGTAGATATGGACGCGATTTCCATTGGTACTTGTTTAGATGTCGACACAATTTCCGTTGATACTTGGTTGAATATAGACGGCATTTCCATTGGTACTTGGTAAGGGGTCGACGCGATTTCCATTGGTACTTGGTTAGATGTGGGCATGTCTTCCATTGGTAACTAGATGTGAAATAAAAAAAAAAAATTAACAGGAATGGAGTGAAAAGTGGATGGACATCATACAGATACTCAAATACAAGAAGATCATGTAGATGTTATCTACATGATCTTACCATCAGGTGCACGATGTGCTTTTCCCATTACAAAGTAGGTATGTAGTTTAAAAAAAAACAAGAGTAGGTACCTACCATTAATACAATAAAATAGTAACTAACCTCTTCGACAACATGAAGTGTAGGGATCGAAAACGCTTTTAGGTATGTCATATTGCCGGCAGTTTTCCTAAAACAACTTTGTTCAAAATGTCTCGAGCATATTCGAGTGTATTTGGTCGGTTGCCAGTTTAGTCGTCCTGTGGCACGAATCCATAATTGACGGATTGCAGAGTCCTTTGGAAATCTGAAACAACAGTTTCATTAATATAACGTTTTAAGAATAAATAAAAAATACCCCTCATCGTGGGTAATTTACCAGTACCTTAACTGGTATCCTTAAAAAATGTATAACCTGGACAAACTAAAAAGTAGATGAAAATGGCGGACAAGTAAGGCTTTTGTTTCGAGTTCGATAATTTTAACTTACAACTTTATTTGGTTGGTTAACACACTTGATGAGGTGATAATAAATCAATATTTTGAGCCATTATTTCTACTTTAAAGAACTTGTTAATATGCTACGGCTCTTAATCTGTTAATATCTTTACAAAGCAAGGGATATTTTATCTAAAAATCGTACTTACGTATGATAGGTTATGTTTTGTGATGATTTCCGCTCACTACGGCTTTTGCAGCCTAGTATATAACATATAGTGGTTTGCACCGGAGCGGAATCTTGAGCTCCGGTGAAATTCACCGGTTTTTTTGCGAGCTCCGGTTTTTCTCCGGTGAAAACCGGAGCATCGCGTTTGTGTACATAGATTTGATGCCTTGAAATATTGTCTTCTAATTTGCAATTCTTGATTTAAATAAACATGTACAATCAGGGAATTTGTATGTAGGTGATCCAGTAGAGTTTTATGAGGACCTATATTTTAAAAAGTACTCAATAGTTTAATATAAAATCTTTAACATCTATAAATAATATAAAGCGAGATTTGACCGACTGACTCATCAACGTAGAGAAAAACCCTAGAACCTAAAATGATGACATTTGGACAGTAGGTACCTTTTATTAACTAGGTAAGTTATAAGAAAGGATTTTGGGAAATTTCACCATTAAGGTGGTAAATAAGGTATAAACAGTTGTATGGAAATTCGTCACAAAAAAAAAACATGATATTATGTATACCTGTTTTTGGTTATAAAATAATAGACATGCATATTGTTATACGGAGTTTCAAAAACCGTTTTTAAAAAAAAGAATGTGACTGTGATCTTTATTCAGAAAGAATATAATAAAGTATTTTCGGGATCCTTAGGCAACCGCGCGTGTTGGAGGATGGAAACAGACTGGCTTGTGGCTGAGCCACTGGACAGAGCAAGGGGCTAATAATCGGGAGTCAGCATAAAAGTTAGTAGGACAGCATTAAGGCTAGCATTACATGGGTATAACAATATCTTTGATTTGTTAAATTATATCAATAAGGAGGTAAACGAAGGGTTGTAAGTTTGTATGGGAATTTCTTCATTTCTTCAATGGAAACTGCTTCACAATTTGTATACCTGCATCTAATCAAAAATAAATGAACACGTGTTTCAGGATTTTTTAAAGTTGTACCTCCTAAGTATGTAAATCATAAAACCATCAACATCCAGCCCAAAACCTTAGACATTATTACTGTGCCTTAGACCAGGGGTCGGCAACCTTTTTGTCAGAAGAGCCAAAAACTTGTAATTTTAATATCTAGACTTTTAAAGAGCGATCAGAACAAGCGTCATGTACCACTCAACTGCGGTAAATGTACTCATCCCATCTTTAGTTCGGTTTATGCCATAATACGAATGAAACACACGTGACGGAGATATTTTAATTTGTTGTGGTAGAATTATCAAACAAAGTGCTGTAAACGCAATGTACAGAGGTAAAAATATTAAAGTTAATGCTAAGTAATATAATTATACAATGTTAAACCCTTTTTTTTTTCATACCAATATATGAGTTTTATAGCACCCGCTGCGCGAGTCCATTCTCGCTCAAGCGCGTAGAAATCTGGAACATATTCAATGTATGGACGTTCCTGTCTATCGGTAGAATATATGTCAACGGTAATATGTTTTTGAAAATGTACTATGATAATTGCTTAGGGAACTAAAGAGCCGCAAGTGGCTCGCGAGCCGCCGCGAGGTTGCCGACCCCTGAGCCCAAGATAAGTATCATTTAAGAACTAACATAAAGATACATTTGTTTTTGTAAATACGTATTTATTACTAGACTAGATGTTGCCTGCGACTTCGTACGCTGCATTTTATATTTAATTCTTTAGATTGACATAACTTTTTTATTTATGGACTGATTGACATGAAGCAAACACTAAATCTTAAGTGGAGCAGACTAAGTACAACGCAATAAAGAAAACCGCATTGCAATTGATTGAGCGGTTGCTGAGATTAGCGTGCACAAACGTACAGACAAACAGACACGATTTTATTATATGTATTGATACAATAGAAACACTCCCAACAAGACAAATAAACATGTTCTTGCACACAAATATTTGTCTTGCGCGGGAATCGAAACCGCGACCTCTTGATTAATGGACAGTATCTTTGCCTCCCCACCAAACAGGTCGTCTAATAGGTATAATATTATATTTAATAAATAATATTGAATACATAACACATGTTAGAATATTTCAGCGGAGATTAATCAATTGATCTCCGGTACTTTTAATCGAATACTTTTACCGGTACCTACATACCTATACAGTGTAAGAAAACCGGAGAGTAATCAATTGATCTCCGGTACTTTTACCGAGTACTTTTAACCGGTACATCACCGGAGCTTCTCCGGTACTCACTGCTCCGGTGCAAACCCCTAATAACATATGACCATGTTCAATAGATGAGTTTTAAGCAAAAATTATCTGCCTTCTTAGTTACACCACTTAAATTACTGTCAATTACAAAAAAATCTCACAACAATTAACGATCACAACAAACTTGTTGGTCACAACACTCACAACTTCCACTTGTGTGTGACCAACAAAAAAAACAGAAACTCTGACAAGGACAGAGAATACACTTTTTGTCCTTTTCATTCCTTACAGTTTTTGTATGTTGTGTCTCGTTCATACGCGGTATTATTATTTGCGTAGCCAATCCAGGGTATACTTGATCCTAGACGCGGACAGACAACGGAATCCATTATAATAGTAGTAGTAGTTTATTTATCCATTTTCGGATAGGCAAAGGCAATTTGAGCCATACAGCCTAGTCATATAGCATTTCACACAACTGACATCAATTCGATCATCGCGATTACTTTTTTTTGTTTGCTCGACATAGAACAAGTTAAGGTAAAATAACCATGCTGCCCAACTGATAAAATTCGGTCATTTAAAAAAATCAAAGTACTCATTTTCCATATCGATATCATAAAAAATCGCATTTCGCTGAACACTACCTTTCGCATACCTACCGTCATATCACATATCATTATAGCACAACTTGAACTTCGTTGTTATCTGTGAACAGACCTGTTTTAGGGTTTAACAAAGTTAACAAAACGGGACCCTATTCGTGAAACTTCGCCGTCTGACTGGAGACTGTATCGTAGGAACCGTGATAGCTAGAGCTAATTATTTCACATATCCTGTAGGTATTCCGCTGCCGCTATATCAAATACTAAAATCAGAAACGTACTTTAGGTGGGCTCCCGTAAAACGTGATTTGTCGATCTTTTGCATGAAACCCTGCGTGCGCAAGTCCGACTCGCACTTAGCCGGTTTCTTAAAGGAAACCAAGCTTATACCTACTAACTATATCGCAACAGAATATATTAGGCACTAGCGGACGTCACGCGGTGTCACCCGCGCAGTTCCCGTACCGTAGGAATACGGGAATAAAATATAGCCTATGTTCACCGCAAAGAGTGTAGCTTCCCAACAGTTAAAGAATTTTTTCAAATCGGCCCAGGAGTTCCAGAGCCTATTCGATGCAAACAAACAAACAAACAATCAAATTTTTCCTCTTTATAATATTAGTAAGTATAGATAACTTCTGTAACTGTGCAAGTGTAATGAGCACATTGCCACAGATTAAATAATAGTTACTACGTAACAGATACATCACTCCCATACTTAACCTCAAAAATATTAGCTATAACATATCGCTACAGTGGAAAAAATGCTCTACGACGTATTCCGAGAGTCGAGATTCGTGCGCACACCGTATGATTGCGTCATCGAGTGACAACTATTGACAACATTAGGGTTGTAAGCACGTAACAAAAATACATATAACTACAAAAAACAATAAACACAGTGTCTGAAAAAAACCTTAAATAACTTCTTCTTCTTTACATAAGAATTATAATATAACTAGCTGATGCTCGCAGCTTAGCCCGCGTAAAAGTTTGTTCCTTTTCCCGCTTCCAATGGGAACTTTTTCCCGGGATAAAAAGTAACCTATGTGTTATTCCAGACTACAATCTATCCTTGTATCAAATATCAGCCAGATCCGTTGAGCCGTTAGAGCGTGAAAGAGTAACAAACATTCACAGATCTACACATCCGCACTCAAACACTTTCGCAATTAATTTTAGAATAATTATTAGTAAGAAGTAAGATGAAAAAAAAGCAAGACTAAATAAAGCGAAATATTATTTTACTCGGGAAATGTACATTGGTTGTGCGCACTACGCTCGGTCTGGCGTGTGGCAGCCCTCTGCCGGTCGGCCACGTTAGTTCTGCGTCATAATACTTAGGAGTAGGTGCTTATAAAACGAATTGTAGAGAGTGACGGAGGCCTGACATTGCGCCCACTGATCTGCAGATCAGTGATTGTGCCAATGTATTATACAGCAGCGGTTGGCGGCAGTTTTTTATTAATTCCTCAACATACATTTTGAATCGATTACATACATACATACATATGGTCAAGCCTTTATCCCCGTAGGGGTAGGCAGAGGCATATTATATGCCCACATTTCACCTTTGTATAATTTGTCCCACGTAATAGGTGGTGAGCCGTATTGCCATGTTTAAATAGACAGGCGCAGGTTGTGACTGCCTGCTGTTGAAATAAAGCCTTCAACTTAACTTAACGACTGCCATTTTACTGGCAACCGGGACCAACGGCTTAACGTGCCTTCCGAAGCACGGAAACGCTCAAATAAATGTCACAAAGTGATCACATGGATGGTCACCCATCCATGGACCGGCCACAGTGAAAGTTGCTTACTGCAGTGATCGTTTACAGAACACTGAGTCCGCGGGGCCACGAGCGCTTCAGCGAGCTTTGAATCGATTGATATAACAATTTGCGACAACGCTGGCCGACATTCTCAATTTTGTTTTTTTGTGCGCACATTAAAGAAACTCTGCTTACACACATTGTTGCACAACAACTACTTGTACAACGAAACCATGATCCAGTTTTTTGCCTAATGATAATGTGTGGGAGAAAAGCAAAAGAGCTGCTGGGGGAGAAAAGAAAACCAATTCTTACCGTTTTTTTTTAATTTTTGGCCATTTTCTATGATTTTGTGTACATGTAATAATAAATACTTATTGATAAATCGGATACTAAATAAATATAATAACGTCCGTTAAATTTTACTTTGGGCACGGTGTTTGACTATCCAGACGTTAAATAACAATAAAAAATATTAACAAAAGTTTGGTAAGATTGATCTCAAATGTAAATAAATAAAAATACTACTATATAGCAATACTGTCTGTAAAACTAATTCAACTACTTATCCAAGTCAGGCAAGCCTTAGGGCCTACATAAAATATACAATCGTGATTGCGCTGTACCACTCTTTGCTGTCTTCAGCAGATACTTTTTACATAAATTAAATTGTCCAGCATGATTTGTCAATACTAATAATATGGTCATTCAAAAATTATGGTCATTGTATGAAAAAAAGGAAGACGTTCTGAATTTGAAAGGAAAATTAATTTTGCACCATAAACAGTCAATATTTATACATCATGTTTATAATTACATATGATTTTCGTGTAAGCTACCTATTACAAACTTTGATCAAATATTGGTCAAGTGTAATGTCCAACAATCTATTTGATGATATGACTACTTACTAGATTATACGATCCAAATATTTCTCTATTTTATTACTCGATCAGTATACGAAACTTAACGCACAATCACGATAAGATTCGCTGGTGAAACACCAAGATAGAGCAAGTTAAGATTCGAAACCGCGTTTACATTTCCCAGACATGCGTGGGTCTTTATTATGCTATATATGCATGGTCCACCTAACTATACATGTCTGTATGGAACCACGCGAGTGTTTGCTTAACACATTATGTCTTAGAACAGCAATTCTAGTAAGTAATGCATACAAATCAATGATGATAACATCATAGACAATTAATAACATACTCGTAAAAATGTAATAGGCCCGATTTGACATCTGTCATCGCGACGACTCTCATTGGCGGATTCCAGAATCCACAGAGATTCTCATAACGGGCTCTGGCTGTTTTAGGAAACTGCCGATGATAGTGGCGCTTTCTCAAACGAGGCTATTAATGTTTTGAAAAGTTTTAGTTGAGCTTGGAGATGATGGCATTGGTGTACCCGCTGCAGGTGCCCGTGCCGCCCAGGTCGCCGGTGAGCGCCTTGCCCTCGCGCAGTACGGTGTAGCACGCATGCTCCACGCGGTCGGCGTGCTCGTTGAGCTGCAAGTGGCGCAGCATCATGATGGCGGACAACAACAGGGCAGTGGGGTTCGCCATGTCCTTGCCGGCGATGTCTGGAGCCGTTCCGTGCACCTGCACAGATTTACACCATTTGTAAGGGCAGCAAACAATAATACCTACAACCATATTTAAGTTTGGTTGGTCGAATTTCAGGAAATAGGATTTTCTATTCTAGGCAAACAGAAGGCTTACAAAGAAACTATTTTTGCTAAATAGCGTAAATGCTGAATTAATTAATGAATTATTAAAATTACGCGTGGCCGGGTGGGACAAATGCAACAGATTGACTTTATCTGTTATTCAGTAGTCCAATCATGGATTCATGGTATAGCTTGGCAAAAATATCTGGAAACGGAACTAATATTTTGCATGCTGGCTACATTGTAAAAATTCTGTCAATAACGTGACATTGTCTGTCAATCAATGACGTACGTGACATTGTCTGTCAATCAATGACGTATTGCAATTTGATTGGTCCTTCTTTCTAACGGGTTGCCATATGAACAGTGGCGCCTACTTTATTTTCTTACTCTTTTTCGCCAATTTATACTTTGAACACTAAACTTTAGAATATTCAGGTGTTCCACGAGTCAGGGCTTTTTTCGTCACACTGGTATCGCCTACCAAATTTTTAAAGGTTCAAATGCGAAGTCGCTCATGGACAAGATCCACCAACTCACCTGATTTGGGTTGCCACAAAACTACCCTAACCTAACCAGGCACGAGGAACATTTTAATTTGGTAATTTAACCATTCAATGACTTTGAATTTAATTAGGTTTATTAGTAGTAAACTAATTAAAATAGGGATATTTATAAATGCACATCTATACAGGATGGAATTTAAAGACGGTAGTTGGAGGGAAAGTACCCTTAATATTAATAATGGCCAGTTTTGCTGAAAGGAAACATTCCTTTATTTTCAAAAGTAAGTAAAACTGCATTCAAAGATTTTTGAAAAATCACCTGCTTGAGCCGGGTATCGAACCTGGGAGATGTGAAAAAAAAAACACCTGTATTTTATGATACCAACCGCAACAGTCTATATTAAGGATCAATTTCTTTTATGCAACATAGTATCATAAAATAAAGGAAGATCAAGTAAAATATGTTTTTAATGTAAAGCTTACTCATTATCTGAAGAAGAAAAAACAGTCTAATTGAGAAACTCCTATTTTTTTTTTGAAGTTGGTTGGTTAAGTGACCAGTACGAATATTCCCATTCACAGAAACTAGAACATTTTTTACCAACTTCTAGAGAAGAATCTCAATAACACTGTTATTGTTTTTTCACATCTCCTAGGTTCGATTCCCGGCTCAAGCAGGTGATTTTTCAAAAATCTTTAAATGCAGTTTTACTTACTTTGGAAAATAAAGGAATGTTTCCTTTCAGCAAAACTTGCTATTATCAATATTAAGGGTACTTTCCCTCCCACATACCGTCTTTAAATTCCAGCCTGTATATTTTTTCGGCATGTATTTAAATCGATATCTGTTTATTCCCTTTTTTCGAACAAAATATTACAAAGTTAAACCAAAAATACTGACTTGCACACTAATTATGCACACTTAATAAACCAAATTCATCTGTTTAATGGTATTTGCAGAACTGTTTTACTGACTGACTGAAAAATTAAACAGAGGTGCATTTAAAAATATCCCTATTTTTTCTGCACACTAGGTAACTCCACTAATTAACTGAATGCATACCAGAAATCTGATTGCTGTGCAAAAAAACCAATTGATTAACTAAACATGTACTTCTTAAAAAACTAAAATTTTACACAAAACGAGATGACCTTTTTTATCGATTTTACATCAAAAATGTGGTTCGTACACCGTATGATTTACTAAACAAAAATACGAATTGCTTATCAAAAATACTAACTTGCACTCTAAATTTTACAATCTTATAACGGAATAGGTTAGGTTAGGTTAGTTTTTTTTTTTTTTTTAATAAAATTTAATTTTGTAAAGCTGACTGATTAAATTGGGTTTTTAATTAGAATAAAAGATGTCCATAAAAGTAAATTAGGCGATGATTTTCCTTAAAAAAGTTTCAATAAGTTTGTATGGTTAAGGAATTTTTAGATATACGATTTAGATAATAGTGATCTGTTCAGTAAAATAGTTCTGCAAATACCATTAAACAGTATATTGAATTGAATTTATTAAGTGTGCATAATTAGTGTGCAAGTCAGTATTTTTGGTTTAACTTTGTAATATTTTGTTCGGAAAAAGGGAATAAACAGATATCGATTTAAATACATGCCATTAAAATATTGTATTATGTAGGTACGTATGTATGTAATAGTGTTAAAACCTTTTTGTTTATAAATGATTTAGGTTTATGACTAGGTCAGGGGTCGGCAAGGCGCGGCTCGCGAGCCGCATGCGGCTCTTTGGGTGTAGACCTGCGGCTCTTTAGTTGCATACATAATTATCATATTATTCATTTTCAAGAACATTATTACCCTTTCATTTTCAAAAATACCACAAAAGTCTTACTTGTAGTTAAACAAGCAAACTCGCCTAATGGTGGTGTGCTGCGCTTGGAAGCGTTATATGGAGCACCATTTTCTTTCTAATAAGATTCTGCTGCGATGTCTGCAGCGGGCCATAGCCCAGAGAATATAATATCATAAGAGACGGCATGTCTAATTCTGACAGTCCGTCGCGGAACCTAGTGGCTGCTGTTCTGGCAGAAATCTACCGGCTCAATGCTTTGGTGCGTCAAAATGGCAAACAACCATCTTATGATGTGGTAGGCATTGAGCCTGAGGCAACGTACCCACTGCGAGGACGGCGCCGTGGATAAAGCGCTGCACACCCTCGCTTTTTGTACAGAGTTGAGTGGCGAGCGTACCGCTCTAAGAGTCCTAAATTGGCCCGGTCGCGTCGCTGTCTATTATAGTTTACGGTATGTTAGACAGCGAAGAAAATTGGTTCGGCGGAAAAGTTTTGACGTCAACGGCAATGAGAAAAGCGCTGCGGGGTGGCCTAACACTTCCAATATGCCAACCTCGCACGCGTGGCCGACGATGGAAGCTTTATGATAGCCGTGAGACTGACTAAGACGCACCCTTCGTGTTCAGGCGTCGCGGCAGTGAAGTTTCGGTGGGTAATATTTAGACCCCCAGAGTCGAGACTGTTGCAGGTAGCTGTTGTACGCTTGCCTTCCCTGGGAGCCAACAATAGTGACAAGAAGGAAAATCCCAGGGTTTTAGCGGGAGAATCCCACATAATCACTCATTATATCTTTTTAATTGTGGAAATTCTCCAAAACCACCCTGTGACTTACCATCTGCCTATGGCCGTAAGTCCTGGAGACGCCCTTCGAAGAATGTTCTCAGAGCTTCCGACAGACTTGGTTTGTCTCTATAGCAGACTTTCCCCGCAGTCTAGTCTATCCCACTTCTTACGTGGAGGGGGGGGGGGGGGGGGATCGTGGGATCAAGAAAGATTTTGTGGCTCTTTAAAAATTTTGTAATTTAAAATCGTCATTTTTGGCTCTTCCGACTCAAAAGGACCCCTGGACTAGGTACTATGAGTACCTAGATAAAATTGTTTATTTATTAGAAAGAAGTTGGCCAAACAACTACCACTCTACCTTAAACAAACTTTCTCCATCCAATGGTTGCCTGGTAAAAATAGCTATTAGTGATAAGGCCGCCCATTGAACCTGCCTCTTGTAAGGAATCTATGTTCTCTATTTATATTTACATGGTGTACATGTCCAATTAAGTGTATAATAAATGAATAAATAAAATTTTATTCAATTCAAATTGAAATGTATTGATTAAAAATGGAACTTCTATTGTATTAAGGTTTCCTGTAAAGATGTTTTAAAGTGTGAGCTGAAATAAATAAGGAACACTTCTAATTTTGAGTACTTTTATTCGGTAACTATCTATTTACATGAAATAATAAATAGCGACGTTTACAATGAACACTAACAATGTTATCGAGTTTCACAGCATTTTATTTTATTACTAAGCCATACAATACATTATTCTTACTGCATAACAAATAATACTCGTCTCACTAAAATCATACAAGATTTAAGCTGAGGCCGCACTTGTTTACCGCGGCTGTTTCTAACCTCAAAATGTCAAATCATTGACTTGATTTCATTGGTTTTGACAGTTTGATGACATCTTGAGGTTAGAAACCGCCGCGGTAAACAGCAAAAGTGCGGCCCCGGGCTTAAACCATGGGAAATTGACATAATACATAGACACTGGAGTGTAAATGTGAACACAATACATACATAGATGGCGCTACAATAGATAAAGTTTGTATAATTGAGAGAAATTGTACCCTATGCCGACCACTCAGAATTACGATAGTATTTTTTTTATATTTAGTTTTTCATGGCGACATTTTGAATTCAGAGTCATCTCACAGTTCACAAGATTGATGACAGTAGCCTTAGTTGAAGGCTCAATGGGGAATAACCCGGGGTTGTAAGAGGAGTGAAACATGTGCGCTGGCGAGCGTTACAAATGTCTATGGTTCGACATAGAAATTATCTTTTGAATCGCTCGGTTCTGGCGAAGATTCTTTCCACTGAAAGTGTCACCTCTCCCTGGGTACGTGAAGACCTAATAAGTGCTATCGGATAAGTGCGTTATCCCGCAGGGTTGAAAAAGAATGGTGAATAACGGTAATAATTTCACACAATATAAGTACTTTTATCAATACATAAATATCTAAGTATACTAAAATTGAACTACATCGACAATTTCATTGTACCACAACAAATAAAATTGTACGAATTTATTGTCAGATTAAATCCGATCTCTAACGTTGAAAAGTGCCACACGGTGTATGTATGAATATGTAACGGTGTGTGTGACAACCCTAGTAGCTAGAAGGGTGTATAGTCCGTTCACAGTTTATTTACCTCTGACAGATCGTTTTCTGTATGTTGGTATTGCAGAAAAGTCCCCCTATGAGTGCCAGCTTAACCCTCTGTATCATAGTGTAGACGGTAGGCTACATACCGTTTGGTTGTCTACAAAATTCATATTTTTGACATTTTAATATAATTACGCACTGTAGCTGTTGGTTTACACTCTCAGCTAACGAGTTGGTACTGAATAAAATACCTAGGTGGCATAACTTTTCGCAAATTGATATTTATTATTCGGCGGTCGAGATATTTGAAAAGTAGCAGTCGACTCTGATTTAAAAGTGTGATAAATATAATATGCTGCTTGTGTTTTAAGATTTTTATTGAAAACTTAGACAGGCAAGTGTCGTAATTATACTGTACAATATTGTTTTTGACGATTTTTTATGTTGAAATTTGATTTTTTGGGGAAATCTTGTTTGTAGCCCGTAGGCTACATTAGGCAAAAGTGTCATATTTTGGTTGGTGTTCATCGTATTTTTACTGTGTTTCAGAATGTCTCGTAGAAGTTTCTTGGCAACAATGACATAAATCTTGTGCTGCATAATGCTTCTGATAGTGAAGGAGGTCTATATTTTAATGGTGATAGCCTTGCCAAACTTGTTTTTGGTCCTGACTTTGAAAATTTCGAAGATGAGGATCCAGAGATAGAAATTGATGTAGAATCGATAATAAAACCATACAATGTAATGATGAAGGTTCTTGAAAGAAAGGCTGTAAGGCTGAAAGCTGCATTGCTACACGACAGTACTGCAGAACCCTCCCAAGCAAACAGAACTTGACAAGATGCTGCAGGAAAGCCTGCTTAGCTGAATTTAGGCTGGAAAGCAAAAACAATTAGAATTGACTGCCAGAACAGCCTATGCATGCTCATAGTTACGAAAAATAAGAGCCTGATCGAGAGATCTACTTGAGTTAGACACACCCATACAAGTTTTTTCTGTTTTTTCTCACAAGAACATTTCACGTAAATGATTGAGTAGCTAAAGTTTTATCCAGTTCTAAAGATCCTACAGGACTTTCTGATTACATAAGTCTGTCGTAGGGCAATAATTTCATTGCTGCGGTATACCTAAAATATGGTCAACATTCACTAGAGTTACCACTAGAGCCCCATACTTGGAAACCTTCTTCCAAACGAAACAATGACGTCGACCAAATTTGGAAAAATCCATCAAATTTTGCGCTTCACCAACAATAATAATAATCTTCCAAGAGAAAATCCAGACCATGATATGTCCAGTAGCGGACTTCTTGAATATTGCATACAGTCCAGTCGTATGGGAAGTGGACATTTGTGTGTATGAACAAATATGATCCACAAAAGCGACATGGCTAATTGAAGGTAGTCCTCAAGTTGGCGGCCCTATGATGTGCCTCTTCTCGCTCCGCTTGTAGAACTCGGGGCTGTAAGAGGGATGCGCCAGTAGGTCCATTCAGGGCCCTTTATGAATTTCATAAAAAACTTAGTTTGTCTAGACGGAGGACGCTGAAAAACGAGTTTCAAGCTAAAAAGCAAAAATGACCTGCTCGGCATGTACTACCGAAAGCGACGAGAAGAGACGAATTAGTCACTGACCGCAGTTTTTACACAATGTATGACATGAGACATCCGGGGTGGCGTTATATTACACCAAAACCAGAAAATGCCTAAGATATTTTCATCTTTCCTAATACACAGTACGCTCATAATTATGGCCACTTGCAGCAGTGTTGCCTACAGGCAACACTCTCTATTTTTGAAGTTTTTTCCCAAAATATTAAAAAAATTAAAAAATCCAGAAATACGTGTATTTTATTTTTTTGATGTCAATTTGAATACAAAAAATCAATTAAATCCCATTTCTTGAGTGATAGAGGGTTAAGACATTTTGCCGCGTAATAGGGGAGATTATAAGATGTAAACGTTAGCACTAACAACTATGAACGGACTATAGTTTATTATGCGGATTTCTTGTTATTTGAAGTGAATTTTTGTTCCTTTAGGCGCGTCTGCCATCTTGGAATCAGCTTACATAGGACCCGTAATATACTATTACTAAGATGCTTTCCTTTTTCACAGGACGTACACCAAATTGTTTACTTCCGAAGAAAAGTTGAATTACTTTTTCTCCAACACCGTCCAATGGTCTTTTAATTATTTTCAAAGGGGATTCCGGAAATTCGATTTTTTTCTGAGATTTAGCTCGGTGTAACTTCTGATTTGGATTGGCACAACGACGTATTATAATATAGACACGTCATGTACGAACATCACGGCTTTCAAAAACGGCAAATATTTTTTATATTCAAAAAAAGAATTTCTATGAAATTATCTATGGTAGCATCTATGAAAATTAAGGCAATTGCCTGACTTTTTTGTTGCCATTTTTAAGTGTTGGTAACGTATCTATAGTTTTTTATATATCATTGGATTGGCATAGATCCTGGTTAAAGGGATCACATCAATGGGAGTATGGATGGGAATATTTCCAAACACTAGCAATAATCTAATATTAACTAATTAAGCACATAATTAGTTAAGTAAGTACTTATTATAAAACTAAATCTAAACTAGGAAAAATAAATAAATAAATATCTAAGGAATGATTGGTAAAGTCTAGCAAATAGTCGATCACAATCTTAAACCTAATAAACTAATTATGTTTATATAAAATGGTAACTTACAATATTAACTACACAATATGTATTTAATTTTAACATATATAAAGACATTGAAATTAATGAAATAAGATTTTGAAGCCAAAAGACGATTTTGTATTGGATACATTTTTTCTTTTTTAAGTATGGTAACTTTTTATAACATTTATTTAAAGTGAAAAAGGACAACTATCTTGAGACGAGTGTAGGACCCGTTACCTTTGCCTTAGAAGGGTAATGATACAAACCACAAATTAGAGATAGTACAGACGGAAACTTTTTTTTTTCTTTTTTTTTTTTTTACGTGTGGAAACTCTACATGGATGCTATGCCGGACTCCTACCGACCAAAACCACACGATGCCCTACAACTGTCTACGGCCGGGAGTCCCGGGTAAGCCCTCGGAAGGATGTCCCTGGGCCTACATACTAAATTCGCTGAGGCTACGCACACATAGACAACGCTCACATAGTTCACAGACACGAGGTAAGAGATTTTCATAGTAGTTGTCAATACTGATTTGTGCGCGAGTCTGCGTAGCAGAGGGTAGGTGTGAAAAAAAAGTACGTACATGAGATTTTTATCTGTATTATCTAATTTGTGAACAAGCGTTCAAGCACAAATTAGAGATAGTACAGATGGAAATCTCATGTATGTACTTTTTTTTCACATCTACCCTCTGCTACACACACTCGCGCACAAATCAGTATCGAAAACTCGGCTCAAACAGCCTGACCTCGTGTCTGTGAACTCAGTGAGCGGTGTCTATGTGTGCGTAGCCTCAGCGAATTTAGTATGTAGGTTTCCATCTGTACTATCTTTAATTTGTGGTTCAAGGGTCCAAGTTTCTAAACCAAGAGGTCTTTTATCACTTTTACAATGTCAAATTGTACTATACATCATTTAATGTTATGAAATATAATGTACTAAGCCGTTTTTAACGTCTATATTTATGAAGATTACATATTATAGCTATGTAACTATAATTATTTGCATAAACAACATGATAAAGCAAGCAGATCTATGTAACATGTTCTACACAGTGGAATGTCAATAAATACGGTAGCCAATTCTTTGGCTGGCAATAAATAAATAAATAGATTATACAATCTAAAGTACGAAATAAACTACAGTATCGCATGATGACGATACTGTTTAATTTTACCTATACAACAAAATTAGTAGAATACTCTAAAACTTCGGCAAACAAATGTAAATGGCAAGTCAACAGCACATATAATGAGCTGGCAACTTTATTGTAACTTTGCGAATGACTTACTTTACGATGAACTGAATTATGGCAAGTTTATCAAAAATTTTGTCCATTTAATTAATCTTAAAGGAAAAAAGACCCCCCTCTCTTTTTATTGCCCGGCGTTGGTAGCCAACGAACACTATTTTGTAAGTAATACTGAAAAGCGAGTTTTTAAACTAACTAATAATAAAACCTATCACCACTGCGATATTAAAATGACACGATTGTTTCTATAAAATATACAGTAGGTAAACTACATGATTTAAACGAAGTAACTCAAATTACACTTTCCCACAGTGGTATAAAATACTGTTGCATTGACTAAAAATACATGGTAACAAAAAAAAACATTTTAAATTTTAAACAACGAAACATTTAGAAGGTTTTATCACAAATTAGAGATAGTACAGATGGAAACCTACATACTAAATTCGCTGAGGCTACGCACACATAGACAACTCATTCACAGACACTACGCACACATAGACAACTCATTCACAGACACGAGGTCAGACGGTTTCAACCGAGTTTTCGATACTGATTTGTGCGCGAGTGTGTGTAGCAGAGGGTAGGTGTGAAAACAAAGTACATACATGAGTTTTCCATCTGTACTATCTCTAATTTGTGTTATTATCCACTCTAAATTAGTTTCAGAAGTTCAGATTAAAATGGTTCAGTTCACAATTTTGATCATTAATAAGAAATCTCACTAAGATCAAAGGTACAAAAATTAAATTACCAGTATTCAGATATTTAACTAGGGTACTAGGATCAACTTATGGGTTTTCTTCTAGTCAACTTCTTAATACAAATACGAGTATGTATAATTTACCACTAGTATTATTAATTTCTTTGCGAACAGCCCAGGGGAAATATCTGCGAACCTGTCATAATGACGTCATGCAAACTGTACGCTATAATTCGAGCGCAACGAGAATGTGCTGAACCTTGACAAAGTGAATGGAAAATGGCCGATTACAAGTGTATTTCAATCGCGCGCGGGTTATACTGGATGGAAAAAAACGAGGTGAGGTGCGGGGAAGCGCGAGGGGAAGCCCGGTTCCGCAAATATTTCCGCCGGGTAGTAGCTATGATGTACAGTTTGAAACGATCTGCAGTTTAGATTTACTACATAACAGTGCCATCTAGTGACGACACTGTAAACTAATTATTGAGAATCAATACTGAAGATTCTCTACAGGCAAATCAAAGTAGAGAATATTTTTGAGTCACGGCTAGAATACCTTAGCCAGGTCGCAGACGGCTTAAAATCTTAAGTATAACTGTCCCCATTCGCGTTAAGTTTGCTGGTCGCCTCTACGCCAGCGATAAACTTAGCGCGAACGGGATATACCTGAGATTGGCCAGCAAAACTTTTATCCCACATTTAATCTATTACACAGAACTTTGATTTTTGTGACTTACTCTATAAAAATAAATAAAAAATACTAGGTATGTCCCAAAAATCGGTACTTGCTTGCGATCACGCAAAGTTATACGATCACCATGAGAATGTTAATAGCGTTGATTAATTAGTTTTTACGTCACTAGATGGCACAACCAGTTGTACAATGAATTAAACAAGTCCGTCAAACCTTAATTTAAATTCTTGATGATTTCTTCAGTGAAAGCCGAACAAGTGCTTTTTCCTCCGAGATCTCCGGTTAAAACCTTCCCTTCTCGGAGAACCTTGAAGCATGCACCTTCGATCTTGTTTGCATACTCGGTTAGCTTCAAATGCCTCAGCATCATGACAGCGGATAGCAGTAAGGCTGTCGGATTGGCCAGGTCTTTGCCAGCAATCGTTGGGGCCGTTCCATGTACCTATAATTTTATAACATTTTAGTTTTATAGCATAGATGGAAGTTTTGGGTTAGTCATACAACATTCACCTTCATCACAAATTAGAGAGAGTACAGATGGAAAACTCGTGTATGTACTTTTTTTACACCTACCCTCTGCTACACACACTCGTGCACAAATCAGTATCGAAAAGTCGGTTGAGGACCGCCTGACCTCGTGTCTGTGAATGAGTTGTCGATGTGTGCGTAATGTCTGTGAATGAGTTGTCTATGTGTGCGTAGCCTCAGCGAATTTAGTATGTAGGTTTCCATCTGTACTATCTCTAATTTGTGCCTTCACGTAGATGCATGTTATTAAAAATATGGAGGAGAGATTAGCCATGTGCAATCATGAGTTTCTATAAATTTTACATCTCTTGGTTGCGTGCAAGTGTTCAGTGAGTGTAAAACATCATTGTGGTAAGCAATTACATTAAGTTCAGTCCTGAGATGAGTGTCAATTCGTGGCATATTTAGTTACGAGGGTTTCTGCGATTTGCGATGAATGTAGCTTTTGCTGTGCAACTACTTACATGTGAGCCATGGTTAACGAAATAGTCAAAGATGATAAATTACATTAGCTTGGAATCGGGAATCTAACCTAACAGGGTAATAAATGGGGTAATGGTAATGATGGGCTAAATCGTTGTTATGGAGTGTTTTAGTTTTAAACTTATAACACACCAGTCTTAGATATTATTATGTATGTAGTAAACAAGTTCCCATCCCATTAATCTTTTTCTTTTCTTTCTGTTATTAATATTTGTTGCTATAGCAATAACAAATACAAATCTGTGAAAATTTCATCTAACTAGCTATTACGGTTCATGAGATACAGCCTGGAGATTCGAATAACCAAAGCGGCATTGATAGGATCTTACCAAATATGGTTAGGCAGAGGGGGGAACATTGTGAACGATGGAAGGTGAGCGCTGACGCGTCTTAAGACAGCCACGCTAAATTTACTCAAATGGGTCGCAAGTCCCAGACACCCTCACAGTGTGTCCCTCTGTACCACGCTATGGACCCGGCGCCCGCACTGTGAATCCATGGAATGCTGAGGAAACTGTCTCACAAATAAACAGCGGAGTCTCAGTTATAGGGTTCCGTTTTTAACCTTTTGAAACCCTAAAATAGTTGCTTTTAAAAAGCTTGTCACTTCAATGTCAGGGAATCGCTAAATTCCTTGTTTTTCAGAACAAACTGAAACTATCATGATTCGACTGCCTCGGTGGCGCATTCAGTAGTGATACCGCCTGCCGCGCTGGAGGTCCTGGGTTCGATTCCCGGGTCGGTCCACATATTTGTGTGATCCGCAAATGTATGTTTCGGAGTTTGGGTGTTTTCTATGTATTATATGTATGTATTCAGAAATATATAAATCAGTCGTCTAGATCCCATAGCACAAGCTTATAGCTTAGTTTGGGCTAGATGATGGTGTGTGAGAATGTCCAACAATATCATCAAAGTGTTCGCGTTGTATAGACTGTAACACAGGTCATAACATTGCTACCAGTGGAGACCACGACTCCACAGACGTAGGGTAGGACGTCCATCCGCCAGATGGAACGACGACCTGGTAAAGGTCGCAAGCTGGGACTGGATGTGGAAGGCGCAGGATGGTGTGTTGTGGCGTGAGACGCCTACATCCAGCAGTCGACTGCCATAGACCGATTTGATTGATGGAAGATTGAAAGGTGATATATGTACAGACATTCCTGGGTTAATACAGGCACAAACATTGATGTCATAATCCTCATGCGGTTTTTGTTAGATGACAAAAAAAATATCACATTTTTTTAACATGTAACCCACACCGGTTAGTACGTCAAACTCAATCTCAATAACTGGGACATTTACTTATCTTTAGACTTTCAGCCTTGTATATTTTTAATTTTATAGCACTTTTCTAGTTAATATATTGGCACTAACAAACCAAATAATTAAATAGTATATGCTTAAATAATAATATACGCAAAGGGCTTTTCTTAGTGAAATCTATTTAAATGTTCAAGCTTTTTCATTTGATACCCATATTGAGGGAGTTGTGAGAAAAATATTCAACTAGCCATTTTATACCCATGTGCACCAAATATCAGATCAATTTGTGAACAGAAAATAGATAAATTATCAACGACTAAATTTGACCCCAGTAAGCTAAAAAGGCTAGCTAGATTAAACCTACGTTTTAGTACCTAAATCTAGTTTAAAAGTAACAGTCATTCTTTTGTGTTCAGAGTGAATACACCACACCAGGGTCCCTACCTACCAACTGATTAAATCTACGAGGTCATACTGCTAACCCACCAAACATCTTAATCCGCCGGGATCACTCCCCACTCACCGGACTCACTTCACCCAATTTACGATACACTAGGCTTTCACAATGTCACAACTCTAATCAACAGGATTATATTGCCCACTAATTTTGATAAAATTTAGTCTTTCAATCAACTTCGACACATCAAATCGACAGCTTCTACGTTTACTATTGCAACTACATTTTAGCAACTTTGCAGTACAGTCAGATCTAGATTTGTAAAAAGAATATTACTATACTGTTGAAATCTATATCTGGTCGTAATTTTTTTGAAATTTAAAAGACATTTCGGCTCTGCAACTTGACTGCTGTGTCGAAATGGCTTCAGCCATTAGGCTGCAGAAGACCAAGGACTCAAGTTTATTCTATTCTGCAATTTCAATTGTGTCGGAAGAGAATCGTGATCATAGCTGAAAAGCTATTTAAAAATGTGAGTTACCACGGGACCCCTAGCAGATGTGAATCATCAAAATTGAGCAAAGATCCAAAATCCGTTCCGAGTTCCCGTATCCATCTCGTACAGACAACGTCGCTCGCGACACCGTCGGTCGTTCCTTTCACCTGTGTCGCCATCGCAAAAATCCGTTTACCTTTCGGCTATAGATGTTTCACATCAAAACTTTTTTAAAAATATTTTAAGTCTCTCAAAGTGATGCCGCCGCCTGATGGAAAGCCATAACGACATCTAGCGATTGGCGGCTACTGTCACAGTCTAGAACATGACTATAGACAGTGGTCCTCAAGTAGACGGTCCTATGATGTGCCTCTTCACGCTCCGCTTGAAGAATCCAGTATTGTAAAAGAAAGGAAACACGTACGCTGGCCTGGCTACCTGGAACGACATGTTCCAGGTTTTTATGGTTCGACAGAGAAACGATCTTTTTAAATCGTTAAGTTCTAGCGAAGATTCTCTCCCCTGTGTGGGTGGCGCCTCTGTCCAGCACGCGTTGTTCGGGATCGGAAAGGAGAGGGTGGGATTAGGTTGAAGAGCTCTTCATACTCACGTTCTGACACAATTGAAAAAGCAGAATTCAGTCCTTAAAAACGTGGCTTCACACCTAAGTAAGATCGGTAGTCCGATTTTCAAAATGTAGTACTTACAGACTCGAAGAGCGCGCCGTTCTTGCCGATGTTGCCCGAGGGCGTGAGGCCCAAACCACCCACTAGACCGGAGCACATGTCCGACATAATGTCGCCGTACAAGTTGGGCATCACCTGCAATGGAAGCACTGTAAATGTAACTAATTTTAGCTAGCTAACACAAATTTTACTAAGAGACCTTAATCTTAACATTCCATGGATTCTCTGTGCGGGTGCCGGGTCCACAGCGTGGCACAGGGGGAGCACCCCGACGGCGTCTGGGACTTGCGACCCAGCAGAGTAGGTTTAGGGTACACACCTTACTATGCGCATAAACGTGAACCTTCCACCGTCAGCTATTTTTTTATAAAGTAGCTGACTAGGCGAACTTTGTTCCGCCATATCAAGCTGACCCGATATAAGATATGAAAAAATGTATTTATACATTTTTTTGATACAATCCTTGATCTTATAACTAACACAAAAAAAATTAGCAAAATCGGTCTAGCCGTTCTGAACTTGAACTAGTATTATATAAAAATTCAAGACAATCACAATATACTCAAACTTCAATACACAAATCACAAGTAGCAAGACTTACCAAGACATCAAACTTGGAAGGGTCCTGCACCATGTTGAGGCACACTGTGTCGAGGTAGCGCTCCTCGAACTTGATCTCTGGGTACTTGGTAGCCATCTGGCGACAGCATCGCAAGAACAGACCGTCGGACATACGCCTGGAAGGAAATACCACATTGGTTATAGCTTCTTGAAGTATCTTTTAACACAGGTTTCTTCGAGAGGAACGTGAAGAGGCACATCATTGAGGGCAACTGTCTATAATCTTGTAGATTGTGCCCTCAATTCGCTTGATGCGACCATGGCTTTCCATGAAGCGGAAAGTGACATTTTGGCGAGCTAAAGCTCAGAAGATTCGAAGATAAAAAAGGTGGCTAAAAGTTGTAAATTGGGAACTAATTGATTCAGAACCATGGACTTCCAAAAACACACATGTGTCTGGATGTCCATCGTTCTATAAGAATACTTTGCTTCCTGATTAAAAGGTCTCAGGTTAGCAACAAAATGTTCAATAATGTAAAACATCTAATAAACATTAAGGCTAATGTTCATAAAGCAAAGTGTTTCACTATATTAGAGGGTCAGATACGGTAACCACTTTTTTCCATTTCAAAGAAGAAAACATATCTTGATTTTTTGCTATAATTTCTTGTTTGTTGTCTGTCTATCATTTTCAGGGCTCACCAACTTAAGAGTTTATACAAAATATGGCATATGGATGAGTTGAATAATGGAAACACAGAGCAACACGGAGGGGAGGCGCCATACTGATAATTTCTCTTCTGTCAAAGCAGACTCTCAAAAAGTGCACGCTCACACACATAATACATACATACATATAATCACGCTTGTCTCCCATCGGGGTAAGCAGAGACTATGGCTTTCCACTTGCTACGTTCCTGACATACAACTTTCGCTTCTTCTACTTTCATAACTGTTTTCATACACGCTCGCCGGTTAAGGGTACTCTTGACCTTGCCTTTTTCCAGAACGTCTCTGATTTGATCGGCATGCGTACGCCGAGGTTTACCCCTACCAGTTTGCCCATTCATTCTCGCCTCATAAATCTGCTTTGTCAGTCTATTCTCATCCATTCTCTCCACGTGTCCAAACCATCTAAGCATCCCTTTTTCGATCTTAGTCACTACATCTTCTGTTATACCACATTTTTCCCTTATCACGCTATTTCTTTTTTTGTCCATTAAAGTCACTCCAGCTATACTTCGCAGACTTCTCATTTCCACTGCATTAATTTTGCTTTCATGCTTCTTCTGCCATACCCAACTTTCACTACCATACATAAGTGTAGGGATGAGCACTCCCCTATGTACAGCCAACCTGGCCTTCTCAGACACATTTTGACTGCTCATAAAGGTGTACATAGCCCCATTCACTTGATTTCCTGCCAAAACTCTTCGCTCAATATCCTGGTCACACTTTCCATCCCTTACAAATTTGGAACCCAAGTATACAAATTCTTTCACCTGTTCCACTCTTTGCCCTTCAATGAAGATTGAGCAATTCGTCATACTTTCTTCTCTTACAAAAGCCATAACTTTCGTCTTGTTTACATTAACTTTCATTCCTCTACTTTTTAGAGCCTCATTCATACTATTAACCATCAGCTGCAATTCCTCCGCTGATGATGCTAATATCACCTGATCATCAGCGTATAGGAGGCATTTGACGGTCAGTTCATTCATTTTTAAGCCATACATACTCTCTTGCAGTTCTTTCAGACAACTATCCATGTATAGATTAAACAGCCACGGAGACGCTACACGCTCAATGTGAAAGAAGTCCGTGCAGGCCCCGTTGATCCTGACACAAGCACTAGAACCCTCATAGAGAGACCTCAGTGCCCGTACACACATAATAAGAAATATATATGTGTCTGTCTGAAATTATGAGTGTATTGGTTTGTGATTAATTGTGATAGCCGATTGCTTTTATAGTGGTGTACAGGTGAACCACGTTTATATGTCGCATCGACAAAGTTCGCCTGCTCAGAAGAGAGCAAGCTAACGCCGATTAATAACGATTGCCAACGCTGTTGAAACACCGACTTTATAACGTTACATTAAGATTGAAAATGCAATAAATCCAGAGAGTAGTGCTATCTCGCTCATTGTTCCTCATTGCACAGCGATGCTGTGGGCATCTAACATGGCGCGCAGGCGGCAACCAATAACAAAGGGCCATGTTTGGCGCGTTTATGCGGAGCGTTGTGATTGGTTAAGATTTTTTCGCGCGTTTCGAATATGAGACTTCTGCGCAGGTACATCGGTGTAACTTATAAACGTGGTACTACTGTATATGAATATGATTTCCCCCCGCAAATATGACAGACAGATATTGTATAGATCAAACATGCTGTCTTCTCCTCTTGTAGGTACTGGTCGCGTTTCTCTGTGAATGGAAAAGGACATAGGCATTATTAAGCTGACAGTAAAAGCACACTTACATAATATTAGCCTTATGTACAGCAGTGACTTTCTTCCTGTTGTTTTCCTTGGCGAAGTGGAACGCGAACTCAGCAACCCTCTTACTGGCCTCCTCGGTGATAAGTTTGATGGACTGCACCACTCCGTCGACGATCTCGTGCTCTATGCCGGAGTATTCACCCTCTGTGTTCTCTCTGATTGTCACTACGTCCACGTTGTCGTATAGGGTTTTGATTCTGTGGAGGATTGTAGGGTTATTATTTTGTATTATGGCGCAGGGCCGTAGTCGTGGCGTGAATGAATTGGGAGAGAGCTATGCCCATCAGTGTATGGACTGCTAAAGGCTGATTTTATTACTAACTCTACACTTTACGATTTGTCTACTTAGCGAGACTCGACACGTTGGCCTTCAAAAATCGACATCAAGTCGTTTGAAAATAGCTTTCTGTATTTCTTCTTCAATTACTTCTATATAGAGAGTAAATTAAGGTGTTTCAAAAAGGCTGGATCAATTTTGATGGGTTTTTTCGCTAACAAATTCGACAAATGAATAAATTCGTTCAAAATTCCCTGCGTTTATCTGTTCTGTATACGTATTTCACATACAGATTTACAAATATCCATTCATTAAAATGCCATTTTTATTATTGTCAAACAATTTCGATTAGGTTCTTACTTTGCGAGATCTTTATTATTTCAATGCAATGAATGATCTATGAGCAATATGAGCATCAACCTTGAGACGAATTCGTCATAAAAGTCAACGACATTGTTTAGAAGATATCTTACTGTAGATAATCAGTACGTGACAAAAGATAAAGAGATATGTATGTATGACATGTAGTATTTCATTAAGATGTGTTCAAATAGCATTGTCTAAGACTGGTATAATTCTACGCGCAATGACAAGTATAGTTATGACGCAACTATGGTGAATAAACCACAAGTGACAGCACCTTCAATAGACTTTCAAATGAAAAATTATGAGCAGGTACAAATCGTGGAAAAGTCCCCTTGTATAGTCTTGGATAAATAAACTATTGAAATAGAAAAATCTTTTATTCTTTAATTTTATATATAGTTATAATTATAATATATTCTTCGTGGTTACTTTGGGAGAGGGTATGAAAGACAAACTTGATTATTTTGTAGTTGTAGTTTCTCAAAACCTGATCTGATTTTATTTGGTAAAATGCCAACAATATTGCAGGTTTACAAGATCAAGGTAGGCAGATAACACCGACAGAGTACCAAAAAGGACTAGAGCTCAGCAAAGTACTACTTGAAAGAAGCGACCGCCACATGGCGAAGAACAATATAAATCCTGCATAAGTTTATGAGAAGTTCTTGCGACGAAGAATGATAATATATACTACAGCCCAATATGAACCGTTCGGCTTCGGCCCGCCATCCAGGCATAATCCCCCTGCTTGGTCGGGAGCACATCTGCACCCGCTTCGCAAAGATAAAATTGGAGTCAGAATACGTGATTCTTGCATAAAACCATACCAAATGTCAAACAAAATTACTGATAGCAATGTTTGCAAACTTTTACGATAAAAATACATCATTGATGGATTATGAATGATTGTCATCACAAATCATGACTGCATTTGTCGCTTATCTTCAGATTTTATCAATAAATTGTCATGTTATAGCGCCTCTGACATTGCAAACGATTAAAGGCTATGGTCACAACATGATTTAAAAAACAATTGTATTTGAAGTTCGGTTTAAGGAAAAAATATTTTACTACAATAATGATGCCGATTTTGCTTCTTTTTCAGGGTCCCGAACTCATCCTGGGACATCCTTCCGAGGGCTTACCCGGGATCCATAGTTGTGGAACAAGTGTGACTATTGTATTTTTTTATACCATTAAGGTGTACAAGCATACGGTCTAACAGATGGACTGGTGGTCACCGCACCCTATGAACGTTTGCAACACCAGAGGTGCCACACTCGCGCTGCCGACCCTGCAAAAACCTTCTAAGACCCCCTTTGAAGAACCCCATACTGTAAACGTTTGGGAGCTCATTCCACAATCTAAGCGTTCGGGGAAGAAAGCCCTTATCGGGTCTTGACGTTTGAGGAGTGAGGATGAACATGCCGTATGTGGCGAGCGGTGCGATGATAGAACGTAGCCGTAAGCATCATATCAAACAGTTCCTCAGAGCACAGACCATACAGGCGGTAAAACAAGCATAATGTATGTATGAAATTATGCCTCTGATACGTACCCATTGTTTAGTTAGGACTGTATCAGAGGCATAATGGTGTAAATCTTCAGTGGTCTGTAACCAATCAATATTGTATGACTGATTTATAAATTAATTTTACTGCAAATCGACAGCGATAGAGCTATAACGTTATCGCAATTGTCAGAAAAGTATTATGCATGTAAATGGTGTTATCGCGTGCGTAAACACTAATATGTCATACAGATAGTGTCAATATTTTTAGACTGATTAATTGAAAAAAGAAAACCTGGCCAAGGGTGTGTTGGGCCACGCATGACTCTGTAGATTTTTGTGTATTCAAACAAACACAACTTATACAGCTCATACTGATTTTAGAAGTCGTTTCTTGGAAAAGTGAGCAAAATAAACTAAAAAAAAAACATTTATTTCGCATAATACTAATACTAGGCACTTGCAACATGTCATGAATACAATTCAAAGTTAGTACCACCAGTTCGGAACGCGGCCCGTTTAAGAAGAACTGGCAAGAAACTCGAATGGATAAAATATGGTGTCTATGTCAATACGCGAAAGAGGCCCGAAAATCGGTATGATGTGATCATATTAAATAGATAAATAATCTGTGTTCGTAAGTGCGTGCATGTGAACGCGAGTACGAGCTTGTGCGTGCACGGGAGTGTGCGTGCGACCAGCGACCATAGAGTAGTGTACACTCTAGTGCGATTTTTGTGTAAGTTCGCATGTGCGTACGTTAACAAAATAGCACAAATTAGAGATAGTACAGATGGAAAACTCATGTATGTACTTTGTTTTCACACCTACCCTCTGCTACACACACTCACGCACATATCAGTATGAAAATTCGGTTGAGACCGGCTGACCTCGTGTCTGTGAATGAGTTGTCTATGTGTGCGTAGCCTCAGGGAATTTAGTATGTAGGTTTCCATCTGTACTATCTCTGTGATAATGGTAAGGTATCTTTTTATTTTGTGCTATGTCGGCAGCGCGAGTGTAGCGCCTCTGGTGTGGCAAACGTCTAAGGCTACGGTGACCACAGGTACATCTGGTGGACCGTATGCATGTCTGCCACTTTAGTGGTATAAAAAAAAAGTGTAGGTATGCGTGAACCTATTACCAAAGATAATATAATAGTATTACATACAGATCGGCAACTCCCTGCCTCCCACTGAGTAAGCTTCGCCATCCCCCCGCCAAAGTTGATGTGTCTATTGCCGTGTTAGTACTTGAGAGTTTCACTGCGTTGCATTACGTATTACTACCTACGTACTTTGTGCCATTGCTTTGGTTTAATTTGTGCTTAACCGAGGGTAGATTTGAAAAAAAAAACGACCTACATACATGAGATTGCGTTCTGTTCCTTATTATTTAGTTTCCATAGCTAGTGTCCCTAGTATACTCACACACACATTCAAGCTTGATTCAAGCATTCACATTACGTGTATATTAGTGTGGGTGAAAACGAACATTTTTGTATGGAGTTTCCGCCCTGTGCTACTCCCAAGCTTTAAAACTCACTTCACTCAACTACATTCAATCTAATACAATACAAGGCATAAATATTATAATGGTTTGAACATAAGTCAGCATCTCATCACGAGATCATAAAGTCGAATGTAAATAGGTACCTACTTTAAGCAGATATACATAAAGAGTACTATTTATCAATATGAGTACCGTGTTAGTATTCATTAGTGCTTCTAAAGATTATTTATGCTTATGTGCCATATTCATAAATATGACACTGTTTTGTGTTGATTTAGCAGTTAATTACTTGAAGATACACAATAATCCTACTATCCTACTTAATATTATAAATGTGAAAGTTTGTGAAGATGTTTGGATGTTTGTTACTCAACCACGCTCTAACAGCTGAAGGGATTGAGCTGAAACTTGGCACATAGATAGCTTATAGTCTGGAATAACACATAGGCTTTTTATCCCGGGAATATGTTCCCACGGGAAGCGGGAACGGGTACCGAATTTCACGCGGGCGAAGCCGCGAACATCATCTAGTTAAGAGTACTTAATACTTTTGTAAACAATGATTTATTCACACTGCTAGTCTCGGTTATGGGTAGGTAGAGATAATTGATTAGTTGATTAAATTAGGAGAAGTCTACGTCCAGCAGCGGATTGCTATAGAGTCTATAGACTAATGTAATTAAAGATGGCCCTAATAGTGTAATTAATAATCTATACATAATAATAAAATAATAGAAAAGTCAAAACTGTACCTACATTTGAAAAATATTTAAAAAAAATACTCGCTGGGTGTTCAACATAAGATACCGAAGCAGAACATATAGTTAGAAAAAATTTTGTCTGTCTGTTTGCTTTGCTTTGTCCCGAAAGATCTCGAAAAGTACTAAATAGATTTGATTCAAATTTTGCACAAATATTAACTAGGGATAGGGTCTTCAAATAGGCTATATATTATCACGCTACATATCCTAGGGGCTAAGCAGAGAGCAATCAAATTGGCATTAAGTATAACATAATTTTCACGCATACGAAATCGTGGGCAACAGCTAGTTAAGGAATAAGATTGTATGATTCCATTGATAATTCGGAGGGCCTAAAAAGGCAACATTGTATGTTTCATATTATGAAACGTAAATTGTTTGGTAAGCTTTGTATGTTCTGTATTTCAAATTATATGAATTGTATGTTTCATATTATGAATCATACAATGTTGCCTTTTTAGGCCCGCTGGACAGCCACATAGTGTATAATAAGCACTATTACTACAGAGGTAGGTATACTAGTTACTATTGTAATCAAACTTTTCATAAAATCGTCCTAGTTATCTATTGCTATGACCTTCTAGCCGCTTGACTAGACGCAGTTATCTATTGCGGCCCTGATACAAACAAAACATGGACGTGTGACAATTTACATGATAAGTGAGTGAAACTACACTTACACTTACGATACCAATATTTAAAAACTAGCGGACGTCACGCGGTTTCACCCACGTAGTTCCCGTTTCCGTGGGAATACGGGAATAAAATATAGCCTATGTTCACCGCAAAGAGTGTAGCTTTCCAATAGTGAAAGAATTTTTCAAATCGGTCCAGTAGTTCCGGAGCCTATTCGTTACAAACAAACAAACAAAAAAACAAATACTATACTATACTATCTTCACGCCAAATCCCTTGCGGGGTAGGCAGAAAGAACCGAGCGCCACACGGCACGGTCCATACACACCTCACTCGCCTCTTCAACTTTCATTTTTCTTTTCATGCATGCACGTTGTCAAAAAAACAAATCTTTCCTCTTTATAATATTAGTATAGACTTATAAAGCAGCAATGCATCGCGTTTGCACTTCTGACATACTTCGTACCTTTAATGCATCCTTCTTACCTTATAGGTCTGCAATGCGACATAAGCTACTTTTCGTAATCTTATTACTCCCGAAAACCATGTTTTTGAATAAATTTTAATAAATCTCATAAGTACTTATAGAATTCGGGACTTCACGCGAAATGCTATTTACTTACATTCGCCGACGTTTCGGACACGTTGCAGCGCCTGTGGTCACGGTTGGACTTTTATACTAATAATTTTGATAAAGTATTTTACACAATATCAATGACTCAGCCGTGTTTGGGCTCAATAATATTTAAAAAACAAAGATGACTCTGTCGTAGCTAGAAGTTTTTTGTCACCGAGGTTCGTCGCGAATTCTAACTATTAAAACATCGAAATATAAACCGGAACCAAAAATAGAATTGAAATAATGTTATTTGTGTTACAATTTTATTCGGTGTTGACGAAGTTCACTGTGACCGTTAACATTACGTAACACTAGCTGTACCTTTTTTTCTGTGCCAACTGTGTTCAAGTTTAGTTGTTTCCTTCTAAAGCGGGAAACAGCAAGCAGCTTCGAATCAGAATTTACACTGAAAGGGTTGGCAGAGACGATACCCAATTGTATGACCAATAGCTCTATATGCCTAAGTCTATAATACCAAGTCACAACTATTTGAATCCCTACCATTTTCCATAACCTTTTGGATAAGTAGGAACTTATAACCCAAAATTTCTTTCTTTCTATCATCGTAACCCTAGCGAACAGGATGTTGATTCTCATACATTGCGAATTGACATGTGAAGGTCCGAAAGTATTATTTTCTATGGATGATTGGATTGTGGAATGAACTCACTGCCTCAGTTTTCCTGAATGTCTACAGTATTCAGTATACAGGTTTTCTTCAAAAAGGATCTAAAAATATTTTTGCAAGGTGATCATTAGCTATGGTGACCTTTCTCGATTAGGTAGGCCATATCTATGGTATCCAGGGAATATCCTTCCGAGGGCTTACTTGGAGCTGCAACTGTAGGCAGTAGTAGGTAGGGAACATGTGGTTATAAGTTGCCCGGCATAGCATTCATGTCTGATTATCCGAATGTTAAATATAAAAAAAACCCCATAATATATGGCATCTTAGTGATATTCCTATTAGCAATGAAAGTTTGCTAAATACCAGTAAGCTGAGGACAGATCCTTGGTTGGTGGACCCTGTTAAGTGACAGTGACAGGAAAAAGATATTTGCATCACTAACTACTAACAAAATCATAGAATACGGCTCTTACATAATAAGGAAAACTTCTTTAGAGTATAAGGATGTTATTTCAAAGACGCAGCTCATGCAATGTTATGTGGCATTATTATTCTTTATTATTAGGCAGATACTTGCTAAACCTGATAGTTGTAAATATATATGATGACTGACAAATTACTACTACTGTGACTAAACTATAAGAATACTAAAATGTCTAAAACAATCACTTATTTATGATATTATAATCAAACTAGCTGATGCAGCAGCTTCGCCCGCGTAAAATTTGTTCCCGTTCCCGCTTCCCATGGGAACTTATTCCCGGGATAAAAAGTAGCCTATGTGTTATTCCAGATTATAATGTATCCCTGTACCAAATTTCAGCATTCGCCGTTTGAGCGTGAAAGAGTAACAAACATCCACACTCACAAACTTTCGCATTTATAATACTAGTAAGAAGTAAGATAATAATAATAATTAAATGAAAATACATACCCCTCCAAACTTTTGCACGGCCTGACATTGGCATACAGGTCAAACTCCTTCCGCAGAGCTAAGTTAAGTGAACGGTAGCCTTTACCGACTGGGGTCATTAATGGACCCTTAAGGCCAATTTTGTTTGCATTTACTGAGTCAATGGCTTTCTGAGGGATGCCGAATTTACCGTCTGGACCCTAAAAGGAAAAGGTCTTATATAATTATAGGAACCAACATAAAATAAATAAATAGGTAAATAATTTTTTGGTAAACAATCTCACACAACATTATCTAACCTAAATTAAGCTAATATAAGCTTGAGCTATAGGATCTAGACAACTGATAGACATAGAAAACACCCAAACTCCGAAACAAACATTTATGGATCACATAAATATTTGGACTGACCCAGGAATTGAACCCGAACCCAGGACCTCCAGGGCAGTAGGTCCTGGGTCCACTACTGACTGCGGCACAGAGGCAGTCAAATAATACAGAGCCTAACTCTCAATTCATCACAGTAATGAAAATGATAGAAGTAGATTCTAAGAAAAAAAATGTAATAAGGTCAAAATTGCAGATACAGCACCTCTGGTATTTTAAACAATCATATGCTTTGTCAGTCTTTATTAACCTCCTGAGTACCAGACACCCTTTTTTTATTGTTTCTATTTGAAACTTTTATATTGCACTATTAGACTATCACTTAGTACAGGAAAAATATTAGAAAAAATCAAGTACCGGAAAAACCTGGTTTTTCACTATGTTCTATACAAAGTACAAGGGAACTAAACTATTATGTGCTTCATAAAGGACGTTGCCTATTATTGGTAGCGTAGTGAGCAGATAGAGGCAATAAATAATAGATGGGATGTATAATTTTAAGTAGTTTTATTAAATGTTTCAAAATTAACAGAAATTAAACTCTTTTTCGTAACATATAAAAAAAAACTAAATTCTTCATCTAATTTTTTAGTAATTCAATAGAAGGAACATTAGAGATCAATCATTTATACTTATATTAAACTTCGTAGGACTCAACAATCAACTAGGAATTAACGGTCTTCATGGAAATCAGTAAAACAATTCCGATTAGGCGTAAAACATAGGTAAATTTCACATTTCTTGCAAAATACCGTAGTTTTTTTATCACAGGCATTCTTTCTGCAACGAAATTGTTTTGTACCATATGCTGGCAAATGCGCTGCACTTTTGGTACGGTTTTCTTTGGAAGGAACTGGTTTAATTAAAATCTTACGTTTTTTATGTTTCGGCTCAAGTTCTTCGTATTCAACTTCACCATCATCATCCGATTCTTCTCCATTGTCATCAATTAGTTTGGTGCCTAAATTCAGCTTGTATTCTCGCATTTGTACGATATTTTTCCTTGTGGTACCCTTCTCTATTGCAACCATTCTATACTGCAACCAAGCATTTACAACGGCTAGGTCGAAAAGATGCGAAATTACGCGTATTGCCTATTTCTTTGTACGATTACGCGATGGGCAAACAGAAAGCATTCTATCGGCGAGATCGACGCCACCCATTTTTTCGATATAATTTTTAATGACGTCTGGCCTTCTGACTCTTGAAATTTGCGGATATTGTAGTGCGGACGTGATCATGATAATACCTATGTAGACCTTAAGCTCTTTCAAAGTTAGTCCCATAGATTTACCGGTCTCTAATACTTGTGTCCTGTTTGTACAGGTTACTATGTGGTCTAAAATATCATCATCTACGTATTGTTCATAAAACTGGTACCATTCCCATTCCTCAGTATTTTTCTTGATGTAGGCAGGTTGCATTAAACTATTTATTTCTGTATCAAGTATCTCGTGTATCCAAGTATCCTGAATGCCAGCGTTATTTTGTCGATTTCGAATAGCTATACGTCGAGTGGATAATAATTTTATTGTGAGTTCTCACCTCTACCCCGGCTACGACCACGACTTTGCCCACGAGATGTTCCCCTTGAACGTCCTCTTGCTCGTGGTAAGTATGACGAAGTTGAAGGACAATCCGAGTTGTCTGATGTTGCTGGAGAAGGCACGGAAATAGCCAAATCATCTTCATCTTCGCTCGAACTACTGGAACCGCTTTCACGGTGATCACAGACTATTTGGTTGGTTTCTGGTGGTTGAAACTCGGGATCTTCGTCTGAATCATCTCCAGAATAGTCAAAATCAGAGTCATTCAAAACTTCTGCGATGAGGTTAGGAGTTAAATCTAAAAAAAATGAAGAAATTGTTAATGTACTTTACATAGTACTCGGGAATACAAACGTGAAATATATTAATTACATACTATTGTACTTTGCAGAGGACATAGAAAATAATGTCAAGGTTAGGTTAGGAATATTAGATCTTTTTTTGATAATATTACTTTGAACAATTAGTTTGTACTATCAATAACTGCTTTACACAAAAAACTATGAAATCACACAATAACAGAAAAGATTAACATGGATAACTTACTTCTGCGTAAACGCACGTCCGCTCGCCCACCTTCCGACGCCATTTTCAAAATAATGGCTGATAAAAATGTGTTGTTTTATTTTTTGTATTAACCAGTGTAGTCAATAGATGTCGCCAGTAACATATTTTTAGAACTAATAATGAAAATAGAGACCACAGATTATTATTTTTCCTATGTACTTTGTGTAGTACAGATGTACGCAGGAGGTATGGGTCATATACTTGTGTGCTCCCTCACAAGTTCAAAAGAAAATAATAGGAAAACACTCAGCCATCAGTGCTTTATGGTAATATCTAATCTTTAATTTCAGAAATCTATAATAGCAGTATCTGTAATAAAACTTGTCAACTGTCCATAGAGAATTTTTTATTTTATTAATAGTACTCAAATCAAAATCTTTAATTCCCAATCTTCATCTAGAATCTAGACTAGACATTCAGATTTCAGAGGTGTGGAATGAATGAATGTTATTATCTATGCTAGGTACTACAATTTAATAGTTTTTCTGGTGTTTGTAAACATCTTTATGCTATGATCTTGTACCAGCAGGTGAATTATGTAGATATTTTATATCGAGGTTTAAAAAATGTTCATTCATGTCATAATATCATACAAGTCAGTTTTTTAAAAATCAATTCGACACTTACCCTAACAGCTGTGACGTCCACCTCATCCCATTCTATTGGCACTTTGGCCGCTGCAAATATCTTCTGTACTGCAATGGTAATTTCGGGTCCTATGCCATGGCCTGGGATCAGGGTTACCTTCCGTGACCCCGAACTGTACTGCGCCGCACCAACCCGACTGGCAGGCACCTGACGAAACCAGGAGAAACCACTCAAATAACCTCCAATAAATTACCGACAAAATGATGAATAAAAAATATTGAACCTCATTTCCCTTTCCTTGCTTCCCATCAGAACTATCACTCGCGCCCGGCTCGAACCATCTCAGTAATTGTCCTAACACTATAATATCACGAAAAGGATCTAAAAACACTTTTATGTAATTCTTCGACATAACTATGGCAAGTCTATTTTTGGATGAAACAAGTTACTATTTCGTAGTGTATGACTGAAGCCTTTCCTATTTACACTGCATGCATAAAGGATTAACGTGTAGCATTATGTAACACTACTGTACACTTACAATTTTTCTAATAATTCTTGCTGCCATTTCTTGGATTTTTTAGTAATTTGACCAAAGAGAATGATTTTGACGGGTGATGACTGCGGTGCGGTGCGGGGTGAAGGCGAAGAACGGCGTAGACAGAGAAAACTAACGGAGAACAAATTGCAAGCGCGGCAACTACGCATGACCGGAAATAGAAATATCAAGGACAATCAAAATGTATGGAGTAGCAACGATGCATTATTTATTTTTACGAATAAAGATAATTATTGTAGCTCTTGTCGCATTAATATGTTGTAATGATAAGCACAGCCATCCTACAGTAACCCAACTTTAATTAAAAAGAGTCAATAAAAAATTCATGCTAATCTATGTATGAGATGTTGATGCCGGCGCGGGCGCGGCGCACGTCGATACTTTACTACTAAGTTTCGCTGAATGACCGCACCATTAGTAATGAACTGCTGAAAAGGAGAATAACAAGGTTTCACTGCAATCAAGATAATTTTTCTACCTAGTCGCGCTAAATAGATGACCAATTCGTGAAAATTTTTGATAACGTCCGCGTCCTGGCAAACACGTCACATTCAAGCCACAAAAGACTATAAAAAAATCTTACTGTCAGTCAGTTTCTCACTGTCAACTTGTTGGTTGTCACTGTCAGTCAGTAGTGTCATTAGTGTCGTGTCACAGACAGACGTCACAGTCGGATGTTCTGTTTAGTTATGTATTCTCTCCTGTATACATTTTATATATAAATAAAATAAAACCAAAATTAAATAATCATAATAAAGCCACGGATTGGCACCGATGTCTGTAGTAACACGTTGGACAATTTGATTATACCAATATTTCTATGAAGCTTTACGACCAAGCCAGCTACAGCTCTCAACTTTTGAATTTATTCGAGATATAACCAAAACAATGGAGAATCATCCGTTGTCCTTAAAATTATCATCTTTGAGTTTAATTTCTCAACATAAACTGCAAAACATTTTATCACTATGCGGGGATAAAAAGGATCTTATTATTGACCCTACTTTAATCAAGCCATTGGAGAGAGTGTGTGGAGTGAACTGGCTAAGGTAAATCATAGCAATCTATTTAGTTACTCATCTGACCGTTGACCCAGTCTTATTAATTGATAGTGTTTTTTTGGTTTTCTTGGTTTTTGGGTTCACAAGAGAAGCGCTAGTGGCCCTGTGGGCTCAGTGTTCTGTAAACGATCACTACAGTAAGCAACTTTCACTATGGCCGGTCCATGAATGGGTGACCATCCATGTGATCACTTTGTGACATTTATTTGAGCGGTTCTGTGCTGTGTGGGGGACAAATTATGGCTTAACTTTAGATTGTCCTCCCACGAGTTCGGGGTTCATATTTTTTTTACACAAAGCTAATATTATTAGAAGCCTCCACACGAAGTTTTAACTTGCGGAGATTAATGGTTAACGAGAAAAAAAATAATGAAAATCATAAAAATTTACCAAAAATTGTCACTTTTGACCACAGAATACCTACACTCATAATGCTTTTGACATTCGGCTCGTCATTAAACGTTTCGTTTTACATAAGGTTTACGCACTAGATGTTTAACTTCATTTAATAATGAAATAAATAGGTATATTCAGCGACTACGTAAAATTTTATGCATATTTTATTGTAATACATATATTTCGTTGACATAAATGAATGCTATTACTTAAATGTATTCTGACAATAATTTACCGACTATTGCCGCTATGTAAAACTAAACGTAAAATGCCGTCGACGCGCTGTCACTGTCACTGTCTGACAGTTATATTTTTTTTGTTATACTTATTTTAAGGCCTTTAACTTCAGCCTTTTAGCCAAACTAATGTTGATTATCCAACTACTGTTGGTTAGGTTAGGTTGGAACTGTGACCATTGACGCGCGACGGCGAGCGAGCGAAGCGAGCGTGCCGCGGCAGCGGCCGCCGAGCGCCAGAGGTGTCCTATATAATATTATTATAACAATTTCAGACCAAGAAAATGCGAAAGTTAGGTTATAATATAAAAAAAATCGTAACTCAAAAAGGGGGGGCGTCCGCAACTTTTCCTTCAAGGGAGGGGTTCTACACGCCCTCCCCCCTCCCCCCCACCACCTCCCAGCCCTTAAATCGTGGGAGGACAATCCGAAGTCCTACCAAATTATACAAAAGGTGAAATGTGGGCATATAATATGCCTCTGCCTACCCCTTCGGGGATAAAGGTGTGACCATATGTATGTATGTATGTTTTTTTGGTCAGTAGAAATAGAATCTCTTATCAGGAAGTGGCATAATAATTATGTCAAAGCTCGTCCAATGCAATGACAGCTATGCAGCAGTGGTAATGTATGTGACTGCTGTGCTGAAGTCTTGGGCTTAATTCCTAGGACAGAAAGAATGTTGATGTGATTTCAAATGTAACATTCTGATAGAAGAAGATTCGAAAATCAAATTATCCCTGTGCCAAATTTCAGCCAGATGCATTCAGCCATTAGAGCGAGAAAGAGTAACAAGCATCCACACTAGTTTGGGTTTGGTATAAAAAAAGAGACCCACAATAAATAAATAAATATTCGCGGGCATTTCAAACAACGCTATCTGATCCCAAAGTAAGCTAGGAATAACCTGCTTGTGTTAATAATAATAATATGTCCCACAATGATTAGCAAATAGGTACTATACCATAGCAAATCATTGAAATGAGGCTGGGGGTTAAAAGAGACTTCAATTAGCCTCACATAATACATTTTTAATTAGTAGTTCGCACCAATAACTTGGGTGAAAGTAAGATAGTTAAAAATCTATAACAATTTTGACATTTGACATTTTCCAGACAACATGGCATAGACAAAATCTACAAAATGGATCCCCAACTCGGCAGCACAGCCAACATGAACAGAGTGTACCTCATACCGGCCTGCATTCACAAGTACAAGTGTGTACTGGACCAGATATCCTCCCTGATCAGTTTAAATGCTTCATGGGCAGAACTGAACTGCTTCCATATAATAATAGTTCCTAAAGTTCTCACAATATATGATTCAATATTGGAAAGCAAAGGATTATACAACATAGTCAAGTTACATACTTTCGCTTGGGACTTTATGGCGTTGGATAACCAGTTATTAAGTTTAGAATTGCCATTTTTATTCAAGCAGCTATATATTGAACAAAATCATTCTCTCCTATCAAGTATATCCATGTCTTTATGGAGCTTGTTTCATGTTACTAGCAAACCAAAGGCTATATTTTCAGTTGGCAAGCTTTCGGCAAGTGTACTAGACATGTTAGAGATCTACAACGAAAGTTATGCAAGAGGATTTGTAGAGAACGAGAGTTCGAAAGAAATTAGCACACTTGTTGTTATAGATAGAAATCAAGATTATGCATCGAGTCTACTAACACCTGCAACATACAGTGGCTTGCTTAGCGAACTATTTAGTATTAACTGCGGAACTCTAGATTTAAATGTGAAAGAAACTAAGTTAAAAAAAGGTAAACTGGATTTTGGCTTTGATGAAGCAAGTGGAACTTCTAAGAATGCAGCTATAGTGTTAGATAGTTCAATAGATACACTCTATGGAGAAATAAAACATAGACATTTCTCAGAAGTTTTAAGCGTTTTGAGCTCTAAAGCTAAGCTGTTGAAGAATGAAGATATTAAGGCATTAGGTATACAAGAAATTAAACATTTTGTTGCAACAAAACTGCAACAAGTCACTCTGTTCAAGCAAAATCTAGTCAATCATGTATTAGCTTGTGAAACAATTATATCAGAAATGAGTAATAAATATGAAAATTTAAAATTAACTGAAACAGAAATGCTGAATAATAGAAATAAGAAATCCAACTTTCAGTTTATCGATGAGAATTTTGGTACAGATATTCACATTCACAATAGTTTAAGACTAATGTGTTTGTTGAGTCTAACACAATCTCTCACTTACGATGAATATAACAGTTTGGTAATGAAATATTTACTAGCATTTGGTTATAAATATTTGTACGTCTTTAATAACCTAATCAATGCAGGATTACTTGTGCAACCATCAAGCCCAAAGCTATCTTTAAACATTTCAAATCTAGGTAATTTGAGTGACAGATTACCAAAATGGCAAAATGAGTTTCAGAGTAATGCAAATAAATTAAAGCAACTACCGTCACAACCAGATAAGGTCGGTAAAGCCTCACCAAGTTATGTATTCAATGGAGGCTACATACCCCTTATTGCAGTGCTCTGTCAAACATTATTAACTTCAGAAACCTTAGCAGATGTCTTAACAAAATTATCAGCAGTTTCAGAATTGAGGGTAGGTGGAAAAATACTCTCAAAACTCAAAGATGGAATGGAGACATTGAATGAAAAGTTATCGAATTTGAAGCTGCAGAATGATTTGGAATTTGGCTGCAAAGACGCGAAAAGTATAGCTAAGATGTTGAAGAATGATCCAAATATTGGTGGATGTTTTCCTTTAAAGCCTAAATCGATATTGGTTTATGTGATCGGTGGGGTGAATTATGCAGAGATTGCAGCTTGCGATGTGATACAAACTATGACGGGCAGTAAAATATACATAGCCAGTGACTGTGTGCACAGTGGAGCGGAAATGATGGCAGCTGCTACTTAGTTATTATTAGTTAGTATTCTGAGTATTAATCCATGACAAACTAAGTTGTTTATGAATATTATTAACTAAGTAAATGATATAATTTATTTCATGGTGAAAACATCAAGACTTGAACCAGTTTTTGCCTTGTATGTACATACTTATATTTATTTTTTTAAATACTATTCTGTTACTAGCTCAGCTGGTCAGAGCATTACCTTTAATAGGCAAAGGTCACCAAGTCCTGTCTAAACCAAGTTGTAAATTTTTCACTCGTACTTAAGTATCAAAAAATTTATAATTCAATGTGTACCTACTTATACAAAAGTTTATATAAAAAAGTTAGCATACTCAAATACTCTAAGAAACTTCATTTGATATTAAGAAAATTTTTGGGTAGGTAACCTGAGTATTTGAATTTTAGCTTACCCACATAGTAGTAAATAGATAAGAAATCTCAAATGTATTGGAAGTAAATATGAAAAGGCATACATTTACTGTGATTATTATTTCCCTTATATTACACAGATTATTTTCATTATTATACGATTTTAGTTTGTTTACTTAGTTCTTCTTGCAAAGACTTGATCTTATTCTATGTAGTTTCAGCATGAGCGCCGCCAGGATTATTTCAAGGAGTGCATCTGCAAATCAAATCAAATCAAAAATATGTTTATTTCACTTAGGCATTATACAGATGCGCTTGTAAAACGTCCAGAATATAAAACAAAAACTCTACCACCGACCCACCTGAGAAGAACTGGCAAGAAACTCAGCGGGTTATTCTTTTTTGGGCTCTATTTGCAATTTTAAATAATCTAAAACTATGCATTTTAACATTTTTTTTGAGAATCCAGCAGAGCAGGTCATTTCCCGGCTTCCTTGATTGAAATCAAATCATTAAATTAATTATTAAATCATTGATTGTATAGTAGCCCATCTAAACATACTAAAATATATTGAAAAGCTGTAAACTTTTCGGGAAGAGAATAGCAGAGAGAAATGATAAAAAGGATTAAAATTATAACAGACGATTTATTCAAATAGAAACTCGGGGTCGTGGGTGTGGTCAAGTAGCAATTATGCAAGTGCGACTTCCGATGGTCTTCGCAGGGTTCCGACTTATCTTAGTTTTGGCCTTCCTGAAGAATGCTGCAGTTGCTGATGTAGCCGTGCCGTCCACAACTTCGGCTGGCACGGTGTTTTCAGCCCGGAGAGTAAAATATTTCCTGTAGCCCGTAGGGTGAACTGTTTCTTCGAACCCGTGGGGTGGATGATCGCTTGTTGCCCGTAGGGTGAATCTCTGGAACCCGTAGGGTGGACGTTCCTGCTTGGAACCCGAAGGGTGGACCTGGAACCCTTTTTCCCGCCTATTGCTAAGACAGCCGATCCCTGTTAACCATTTCAGGAATCGGGTGCCTTACAATGTTTGCTTATATTCTAATTTTACAGAGACATTTTTTTACACCCCTGTAACTACCCCCCTAAAACAGGGTTGACCAACAGCCGTTAATTTTCACTGTTTTAAAATCTAGATTACATTATAATTAATTTAACTCACCCAATGATGGGGTAATTGATGCTTGCAGCTAAACCACTGTTTACTTAGGGAGTATTTCGCTCGCTATAACTTATATTTTATTTCGATTAAATATATTTACTGACACACAGACGCCTTCGCGACGAGTATAATTTAATTTTACGAAAAATGGTTTCTTGAACTTCGCGCGCGGTCGTATTTATATCTTTGTACAGCGCCTCTGGCGGCAAGTCGGGTCCCTACGTCTGACGTCACTTGGTAACGTCAGTGCTGTGTAGATGGGACTAGTTGTCGGCAGATGGCGCTTTCATTTATTTTCACTAAATTTCAATTTTAATCATCTAATATTAATCAATATCTGCACCCGTTGTTTCACAACGTTACATACTCCCCCTCCCCGGTGAGCGTTTGACGTACGATAACACGTCAAATGCTGCGTTCGTCCTCGAACGCCCCTAACCTAAGACCTACTACTCGTCTATGTGTGTGTGTATGTTAGTGTGCTGTGTGAATGAGGTGATGCTGGGTATAGCGAAGAGTCGGCCTTAACCTTAATGAAACCAACTCGCAGGATGTATTTGGGTGATCCTGAAGAACTTTATGGGACAGAGAGAGAAAAGACGTATTTGAGGCTTTGGGTTGAAGGTTCAGGTAATACGCACCGCCTGAAAGTGGGGTGTGTATAATAAGGCTTTTTGCTGAAGGCTGGGATTTATACAACCGTCCCAGAGACGAACATCCTACTAGGGCTAGTGTGACACTTCCGAATCATAGGATGGACTATCCCCCAGGGCAAGCATCTAGCTTCCGAGTGGTAGGAGTAGCCATATAAATAAAATCACATAACGGTGACCTACACCTAGGACTGTTAGGGCCAGACAAATGCTGCCAAATAACAGTACCATAAATCTGTTCGGGTAAGACTCATGCTTCCTCGTAACAGTAACAACCTACAACATAATTCTGTTAGGGCAAGACCATGCTGCCAACTAACAGTTAACGACGAACTCTGTTAGGGATAGATTCATGCTTCCAACTAACAGTAACTCCCAACTAAACCAAGAAACAGAAAAGTGATAGAAAATAATTTACTTGCAGAATGCTTCGTGATGCTAATTAACCCCTATGTCCCCATGAAGAACACGGCATGTGTTTGTCACGTTGTTATATGTAGTTATTTGTAAGTCGTGTGTAGTGTGTAGTGTCCCTAACTAATTATTAGGCTATTTAGCCCTTTAACCAAATAACATTAAAAAAAAAACTAAGTGCTTCTTCGCAACCTTAGCAGTAGAATGTTGACTATGACTATTATGTCAACCCTAAAAAATGACGATCGTAAATAATATTTGGCTATAATGCCAATTATATAAATAAAATGGGACCATTGTGTGCCACCATAGTAGTATAAAATGTATGTGCGTGCTTCAATGAATAATATGTTTGTATGTACGTATGAAATTATAATTGTGTAAGTTGTGTTTTGCTACCGCGTCTAATGTTGACGTAATAAAGTTGATGTAAACGTGTTTTCTATCGTTGCATCTTAAGGCCAGTGTCACACTACATTCCATGCTATTTAACCCGTCTGCTTTAGTCGGGAAACAAAACTTAGGACATTTGAATCACCTTCTATAATCAACGAATGTGACTCGCCTGTAGCTAGTCTGCTCCCTCCTTCCGCCTTTGGGAGTCACACCACACGAAATGCAAGTGTCACTATGTAAATAAACGAATAAAAACTGCTTGTTAAGTGTTAGGAATTGTGTGTGAAGGTAATTATTATGAATGTGTAATGACTATATATTACCTAGTTGTTATGTGAGTGTAATTGTGAGCTTCCGTATGATAATATGTATGCGTGTACATGACACGAAATGTGGTACCTAATGTGCCACCTAAGTATTAATATTGTCTTACTGTGTCCTAACACCCTTATATTTTCCAAAAAATAATTATCAAAAACGCTATTGTGTAACTGTACTGATGTACTATGTAAGCTATTCGAATACGCATCTTATCGCAGTGTGTTACGGCCTTTACCGTTATCTGCATTCGTCTTTGTAATATTGAGGAATGTGAATATTTTTCGACCCACCCGCGTACTATCGGAAAAAAAAATCTTCTTTTTAGGGTTCGTTGAACCGAATTATAAATTGAACCTATATGAAACTTAGTATTTGCTTTAGGAAATACTTAAGTTTGGAAATATTACCTTTTAGGGTTGCTTCACTCAAATCCTAAATTGGACCCTTCTAGATATTATTTGTCTGTCTGTCTGTCTGTGTTTAAATGTACTCTAATCCGAATCAGTAAGTAGTGAAAGTGAGGTGTATGATGATGGGTTCATGAAGTTAGCTAAATGTTTGACAATTTTAATGGGTTGATGCAATTTTTGACCCTAGTCTTGTTTTAGTTACCTGTAACAATTCCCACGAACGTGCCAAGAAATAATCGTATATTGACTCGTTCCAATTAATTTTTTTTTTTTTTATAATAGTTCCTTAATACTACGGAACCCTTTAATATTATTTACTGTGTCAAAGACGATTCTCACTTGGACGGTTCTTGAAATAAACTATATAGTAGTAATTAACTTTTTATGTAATTTGTTCCTTACCACTACGGAACCCTTGAATATTTCGAATTGTTTCAAAAGAAACGATTCGTACTTAGACGATTCTGGAAATATTTTGTATTAGACTGTTGGTGTCCGGAGTGTATTTCATTCACTTCCACCCACAGTTTATATGGAAAAAAAATTTTTCCGCTACAATCGAGCTAGTAAGTCAACTTACTCGTAAACATTATTAAAGCAAAATCTGCCGTTGTTTGTTTAGAACACGAATCAAAGTTATCAGTTTAAAATTGTTTTTGACAAGAATGTTTTCACTGCGTGATCTACGTTTGGAATGTTTTTTCTTACAGTTTTATTTCAGTGTGTCAGAATTCAACGTAATTCGAAAAGTGAAACAATTATAAATCTTTTATTATTTACGTGAAGTGAAATTCGTTAAATATTTGTTCTACCGTTTTGCTTACGTGAAATTTCAATAGGGATTGTTACCCAGACGTGTGATTATCGGCTGTTGGTCTCGCTGTAAATTCACATATAGGAAATACAACAAAATAATGCACAAATTGAGGCGGTTTGACGCCGTAAAAAAAAATAAAAATTGTGATGGTGATATCCTTTGCCTACTTTTTACGATGAATATATGCTATACAACTCGCTAACGAAAATTAATGTAAGCGTTTCAAATCAGTTTCAAATCAGATGTTTTACTTCAGAACTTTAACAAGTGTAATGTTTAGAATTGAAAAAAAAAAAACTTTTACTTTAAATTTACTTAAAAAAATTTTCACCATAAAATAAATACATGAGGGTGTGAAAAATAAATTGGGGACCGTTAAAATTTGGAAAAATTACAATTATGTTGAGAAAATTTCAAATTTGGCCTTGTTCGAAATATGCCTAAAATTAATAAAAAATACACAAAATAAGCCGGAAAGAACAAGTTGGCAGCAGAGGTCAGGAGAGCCAAATTCCTGGGTAGTTGTATTAATTTTGAGGGAAACTACCCCGCTAACGGGCACTCTTAAAACTATTTTGCACAACTTAAAATTCCTTACAACTATGACCTTCCGACTCCCGTCGGAAATCGCTTTGTCGCTACTTGAAACCACGATATGGGCGCCACTGAAAAGCTGTAAACTTTTCGGGAAGAGAATAGCAGAGAGAAATGATAAAAAGGATTAAAATTATAACAGACGATTTATTCAAATAGAAACTCGGGGTCGTGGGTGTGGTCAAGTAGCAATTATGCAAGTGCGACTTCCGATGGTCTTCGCAGGGTTCCGACTTATCTTAGTTTTGGCCTTCCTGAAGAATGCTGCAGTTGCTGATGTAGCCGTGCCGTCCACAACTTCGGCTGGCACGGTGTTTTCAGCCCGGAGAGTAAAATATTTCCTGTAGCCCGTAGGGTGAACTGTTTCTTCGAACCCGTGGGGTGGATGATCGCTTGTTGCCCGTAGGGTGAATCTCTGGAATCCGTAGGGTGGACGTTCCTGCTTGGAACCCGAAGGGTGGACCCTGGAATGTTCCAGATGACGGGTTAGCTGGAACCCTTTTTCCCGCCTATTGCTAAGACAGCCGATCCCTGTTAACCATTTCAGGAATCGGGTGCCTTACAATGTTTGCTTATATTCTAATTTTACAGAGACATTTTTTTACACCCCTGTAACTACCCCCCTAAAACAGGGTTGACCAACAGCCGTTAATTTTCACTGTTTTAAAATCTAGATTACATTATAATTAATTTAACTCACCCAATGATGGGGTAATTGATGCTTGCAGCTAAACCACTGTTTACTTAGGGAGTATTTCGCTCGCTATAACTTATATTTTATTTCGATTAAATATATTCACTGACACACAGACGCCTTCGCGACGAGTATAATTTAATTTTACGAAAAATGGTTTCTTGAACTTCGCGCGCGGTCGTATTTATATCTTTGTACAGCGCCTCTGGCGGCAAGTGGGGTCCCTACGTCTGACGTCACTTGGTAACGTCAGTGCTGTGTAGATGAGACTAGTTGTCGGCAGATGGCGCTTTCATTTATTTTCACTAAATTTCAATTTTAATCATCTAATATTAATCAATATCTGCACCCGTTGTTTCACAACGTTACAATTTTTTTTTTTGTGCCTGCCAATATAGCTCATTGCAGCCCCCTCCCCGCGCCCATGAGTTTGAGGTTGCCCTCGTGATCCTCGTGATAGGCGGGGTTCTGGATTATTGAGCTTGCCATCAGCCATCTCACTCATTATCTTGGTACCAATTCCATATTCAATACTAGCTTCAGGTCTTCTCATTATTAGCCTATACCATCTAAGACGCATTGTCGGGAATTCAGTTTTACAGTATGTTTTAACAATTATAGAAAATCGTCACTACGGCAGAAAATGTATCAAATTTCCGATGCCGACATGTCTTATTTCGAAAATAGGTAAAGATGAAATCCTTGATCTTTTAGCTCGATATATTGGCGTCAAAGTTCGGTTTAATGAATTTCTTATTGCTTTAGAGATTTCGAGTGGGCTGTGCCGAATAAACTACATAGTTAGCAAAAACAGGGCCGTCTTAAGGCTATATAGCGCCAGGGTGCGAAGCTCAGACAGCGCCCCCCCCCCCCCCGGTTAACCAAAAAACGCAATTTTTTTTTTTGATGTTTCACTTCTATTTCTCTAAGATTTGTAATCTATATATATAATGCTACTGCTCCACCTGCGTTAACATTAATGTTGATGTCCAACTACTCGATAATTAAGGCATTAAGAATGCACTTTGGCTACATTAAGGTCACAACGGGTTTACTAATGTTTGCCATAATTTCATATGCCATACTGGTATTTGCCATAATTTCATTAGAAATACCGCTTCAGTTGCCATAATCGTGAAATGACATAAAATGACTTTCACTTATTCCATTGGTCATACGATTATGACCAATGGAAACCCTTTGATGTGTCGAAAAAAACCGACAGCCCGAGCTATCGCTTAACGTTTAATGCCATTACTAATGCCGTTTGTAATTTACCACTTTAAAACCTTGGCCACATCTACGTTGAAGTGCTATTATGGTGTTAATCGCGTTAAGATGCAGGTGGAGCAGTAGCATAAACGTGAATGTCCTGACTGACTGATAATCAACGCACATCCCAAACCGCTGGGACTAGAAAGTACAAATTTGGCAAATAGGTTCCTTGTATGGTTTAGGGATCCACTAAGAAAGGATTTTTGGAAATTCCACCATTAAGGTGGCAAAAATTACAATTTACACCCTAAGCACCTAATAATAGAGGCCATTTCGCTTAAAGTGCGGGCGCCAGGCGCCTATGTCAAAGGGCGCATCAAACGTCTTTGGAATGGAGATATTGCCGTATGCGTCTATATTAATATTTTAAAGAGGAAAGATTTGATTTGGTTCCGGAACTATTGGACCGGTTTGAAAAATTCTTTCACTGTTGGGTAGCTACACTCTTTGCGGTGAACATATGTTATTTTTTTTAATTACCGTATTCCCACGGAAACGGGAACTACGTGGGTGAAACCGCGTGACGTCCGCTAGTGTTAAATAAATTTAATTGTTATGTATATCAAAACAAGAGCTATCTTACTTTGCATATCGTGAGCGGTATGACACGTGCCGAAAGGCAAAAGTGACAATAATACAATGGTAATTTAATATGGGTGATGCCTATATTTATATGCATGTAGGTGATTATTTGACGTTAGTTTACGAAACAGGGGAATGGCGTTAATATTGTACTTTTGAGTTAAAGTTTAATTAGGTAAGGAAATATCGAAATGTTTAGAGCTCGGCCTGCGCCCCCTCGGGCTCGGCGCCCGGGTGCGGCCGCGCCTCTGAACCCCCGGTTAAGACGGCCCTGAGCAAAAAGAAATTCCCAAAATAAGTACTACATTCGTACAGCGTTATAACCCGTGTGTCAATATGCTTACGGTCCGGTACGGTGTTTTAAAACTGTAACAACCGTTTAGAGTGTTAACACTGATAACCGATGGGCGCGAGAGAGTGGGGTAAAGGTAATTTTCTTGCATTTAGTCATCAATTTATGCTTTCATGTGTTCTCTTTTAGTATACCTGGGTGCCGTTTCTTGGTCTTAGGACTTAACTTAGATGAAACATGTACACAGGCCCTACGAATGTCTTACACGTACTTACCACATTGATTGGAAAGTAATATAAATAAAATAAATAAATATTCACGGACATTTTCACACAACGTTGTCTGATCCCAAAGTAAGCTAGGAATAACCTGATTGTGTTATTGGGTATCAGACCACGGATAACAATATACAAATACTTTAAATACATATTTATCATACAAGAAACACCCAGATTACATTTATAGATCCCACAATTTTTTGTCTCTGGTGGGAATCGAACCCAGGACCTCGTGATCAACAGTAGCACATTTCTACTTCTAGACCAACGAGCCAGTCATATATACGCGTGGACGGACGGGTTAAATGTCTCTGGTTTCATTTTTGTCATTCCTATTTGTGCTATCGACTTTTCACAAGTAAATTTCCGTCCACGCATTCACTTCGTCGTATGATCACCGCCCAGTCATTCACATCGTTTCATTTAACATCTTCAGAATCGTTAATGTCCATCTCAATTTTTTAAAAGGTCAGGGCAACTTAATACATATAACAAAAAGACATTTTGATTTAAAAAATACGATTTATTAATTATTTAAGAACACTTATAATACCTGCTTACGAGTATATCACAGTAAATAGTTTGACCACTTTCACAAACAAACTTGCTACCTACGTAAAACTATAATATTAGAAAATGGTCCCGATGGAAAATTATGAATTAAAATTGTTTAATTTTTCATAGAAAACTTCAATGTAAGTACAGTACTACCAGTTTTATAAGTTACACCGATGTACCTGCGCAGAACTCAATTTCTTGTAAGGCGCGAAAATATATCTACCAATCACAGCGCGCCACATATTCCCGCGAAAATACTCGTCTGCTATTGGCTGATGCGTACGCGCCATGTTTGGGTCGGCAGTCAGTCTGTTTAGACAACGGTGTAGTCGCGTTCATTGCTCTGTCGTACACTTGAGTGCAAAAAATCTTGTTATTTTCGACCTTAACTTAGTAGCAATAAGTTCGAAATTGCTTTGCAATTTTCATTCGGTTTAATTCGTCAGTGGGATGAGCTATTCTGCGCAGCCGAATAAAGCCGATGCGACTTATAAACGTGGTAGTACTGTAATGTAACAGTAAACAAGTCTTGTCAATATGGTTTTCTGTAGGTAGATAAAATGGGCCATGGATCTTAAAAAATACTAGCTGAAGTAAAGTAGTTTACATATTCTTAAAATCAGGCACATCTTAAAGTGAAGTCATTTTAATAGGTAACATTTGACAATTCATCTAAATTCAACAACGCAACCTTGTAACGGCGGGCATAAAATAATTATTTTTTTCGTTTTGTTAGCACTGCACAATGAGGATCCGTAACGTTTTTAGGTAATAATGCAGATTTATAGACCTTAGAAACCCTTATTAAACAGTGCAAAAAATTTTGTTCTACGACGAAAATTCAAGAAGTTGTGACCAAATAACTAGAGAAGTTCGCCGAGTGTCCGACGCGGTAGCTTGTGACGTCACATCACCCAAATCGCTGCCGGTTAGCCGGAGCCGCGGTATAGACGCGCAGGGTTTTGTTTGATTTTTGTAACTATGTTTGAGTGTGAGTTCATTGCTAAATATCTCCGTAATTAATAGTCTGATTTAGATAATTCAAAAAGATATATCATTCTGATGTCCTAGAGAATAACGGGGATACATTTTTTTTGGAATTTGCTATACCTTTACTGATCCTCATTGTTTAACTTTTTTCAATTACGATTACATATTGTAATAATGACAGCTACGAGTAATTTTACGTTTCACTTTCACAAATAAATGTATGAATTGACAGACGTCAAATGTTACTATTAAAATGACGCCACTTTAGGCAACGTAATTTTGAGTTTTTAAAGCATGCAAATATTATCTATAGTTGCCACATTACTTAATTTTAATTAGTCCAAATAAAATTATTATTCACAACAATAAGTCCTCTTCGCAGTTAAAAAAAAATGAGGGTTCCCTTTACCAACTGTAGGTGCCCTTCGACTAGCTGTGGGTTCCCTTGACTAGCTGTGGGTTCCCTTGAACAGCTGTGGGTTCGCTTGACCAGATGCGAGTTTCCTTGAACAGCTGTGCGTTCCCTTGAACAGCTGTGAGTTCCCTTGACCAGCTGTGGGTTCCCTTGAACAGCTGTGGGTTCCCTTGAACAGCTGTGAGTTCCCTTGAACAGCTGTGGGTTCCCTTGAACAGCTGTGGGTTCCCTTGAACAGCTGTGAGTTCCCTTGAACAGCTGTGGGTTCCCTTGAACAGCTGTGAGTTCCCTTGAACAGCTGTGGGTTCCCTTGACCAGCTGTGGATTCCCTTGACCAGCTGTGAGTTCCCTTGAACAGCTGCGAGTTCCCTTGACCAGCTGTGAGTTCCCTTGAACAGCTGTGGGTTCGCTTGAACAGCTGTGAGTTCCCTTGAACAGCTGTGGGTTCGCTTGAACAGCTGTGAGTTCCCTTGAACAGCTGTGAGTTCTCTTGAACAGCTGTGAGTTCCCTTGAACAGCTGCGAGTTCCCTTGACCAGCTGTGGCTTCCCTTGAACAGCTGTGGGTTCCCTTGGCCATCTGTGGGGTTCAGCGAGGTTATAAATTGCAGGCCAGCAGTGTGCCTGCAATTTATGAACGACCCTCGGGAGCGACGAGGGAGCGACCCTCAATAAATTGGACAATACCCTCAAATAAGTACCTATATTACTCTGACTCAAAACAATGTCTGTGCGCGTCAGAATAAACTAAGAGTCATCAAAGTAGTTATTAAAAGTTTCATTACATATTAACTTCTCACTGAAATTAAACCTGTTACTCGGACTATCTTTCTCTTTTCTCTTGTATCCAGTAGAAAGAGACGGAACGTTAAAATCGCAAGCGCGAGCGTTATACATACTACATTGGCAATAAGAGAGCTTAAATTATTATAATATTAAAGCTCATTTTAATTTACTAAAACAGTAGCCTCTGATTCCCATCTGAAATTGACAAATAGCAAATATTGAAGGAATTTGCTTTTGTATCGATTATAGGCTGCTTTCAAATATTGAAAATCTAAATGAAGTGACATTTCAAGTGTCCGTCAACAGAAATGAGAGACATTTTAGGTATCCCTCGATAGGAATGAGGGACTTTTAAGGTATCCTTTAAAAAATAAACAAAATCATCGGTATCGATTAATCGAAATGAAGCAACTCTTAAGACTCAAAAACTCTCAACGAAAATGAGAGAAACTCGACTGAAATGAAGTTACATATATCTGAAAAAATCCTATATCTATTTCGTATTGTAGCGATATCCTATCTTTTCACAGGCAATTTAATACATTATCTGTGGTCAATATCTTTGACAAGATGAAATTGTAAATTACTTTTTATTAAATTATCAATATCAGATGAGTTTCAAAGGCACGCAAACTTATTATATCGTATAAGTACGTGTGTTATTTGCGCCAGTACTGCGCGAATTTGTGGAATTGTTCTACCAACACCGCCATGACGGCTGTGACTGACATATCTAGTAAGTTCTGTAGGTAGTGGACTGCTTCCTCGTCGCCTAGGTCCAGTCTGAAACAACGTACGTAAAATATAGGTTTTACACCTTTTGGCGGTATAAAAATATGGTGTATTTTGAAATTAAATAATAGGTATTGAAAATGTGGAGGTAGAAGAATATTTTTTAACGAGAATATGCGGGTAGAAAATTATTTTTTTAACTTCATTTTGAGGCGTGAATAAAAAAAAAAAAATGTCCTGGGACATCCTTCCGAGGGTTTACCCGGGGCTCCCAACCATAGACTGTTGGGCGTGACGTGAGGTTTTTTAGTCGGTAGGAGTCCGGCATAACATCCATGAGGATTTTCCCTCACGTTAAACAAAAAAAAAAAAAAAGGCGTGAATAAAATAATATTCTTAATTTTTTTATTTTTAAAAAAAGTTTTTGTCGCACAGTAAGAATTCGTTTTTTACCGCGGCAATTCGAGGTAACATGGTCGCCGTGGCAAAACAAACACGGAGCACCCGTCTGGCTGTCATTGTCGCTTTTCTACTGCCGCTCAGTAGCGATAGAAATGGTGATAATGACAATTTATAGGACCTTTAAAACGGATTTACGGTTAAAGTATTCATGACTGTGATTTTTTTTCTTCATTTTTGTAATGTTTTTTGACTGATGCCACGTCACATGACGAAATTTGGAGAGTCAATTTTGTTACACCCAATATATTCGTTTTTTAAACGTCGTCGGTCGTCGCATATGGGCCACCGGCCCTGGTGCTATAGCTACTTTTGTAACAACTTCTAGCTTCTAGTAGCGGTGTTTTTGGTGGTGAGGTGACTCCCCATCAGCAGATGCACCACTTGCAAGTGAGATGTTGTTAGGGCCCTGTAGTTTAGGTTTTTGAAGTTTTGTAGAGTCGGTTTCTGTTGTTCCAAACTCCTATAGCTTATGGTAACTAGCTATACGATGGGCCTTTACCTTAGTAGTATAATGTAGGTGTAAAAGATGTGTGTGGTTAATTACCTGAGTTTGTCCTGAACTTTCTTGACAGCCTTGTCCGGTTCTAATGCGATGTCCGGTACGGAGGCGTCGACCATCAGAGAGAACAAGTTCAGCATCAAGTTTGCGTGTCTGCGAAGAGTACAGGGATAAGTATATTAGTTATTATAAAGTACATAGACAGTAGTATTGGGCTAGCCTTATGGAATCTGGCAATCCTCAATAAGGTCAGACGGTTCTTCACGTCACACCGAAAGTGTCTGCTATTTAAGACGCAGATTCGTCCCTGCGTCGAATGATGATCTCACTTTTGGGATGAGCTACGAGTATTATCCATTTTGCCCTGGGATAACGGGAACCCTGGAGCCGTTAGTGCAAAGTAAAAATATTGCGTCCTTGGCTGCATCTACAGAATCTATCATGATGTGTTTTTTCATATTATAAGCTCGCCAAATTGACGTCGCCAGCCTGATGGAAAGCCGTGGCACATCTAGCGCTTGGGGGCCACTCTCACAGTCCGTAAGACTTCTGACAGCGGCCCTCAAGTTGGCGGCCCTGTGATGTGCCTCTTCACGCTCCTCTTGAAGAATCCGGGATTGTAAGAGGAGGACATGTATATTATTTGTAGAGTAGCAAGCTTCGGAAGGCATGTTAAACCGTTGGTCCGGGTTGCCAGTAAAATGGCAGTCGATAAGCCAAGTTGAAGGCCTTTTTAGGCGGCTTGAACATTTTCAACAGCGGGCAGTCACAACCTGCGCCTTTCCGTCTCAACACGGCTATACGGCTCACTACCTATTGTGGGAAAAAAATCTCTGCCTACCCCCTCGGGAATAAAGACGTGTCCATAATGTATGTATGTAGAACAAGAACCTACCTCCTCAGATGCAAGAAGGCGGTATAGCACTGTTTCCGGAAGGCATGGTAGTGTTCAGAATGAACCCCTCCCATGGCCTCCACCATTTCTTTGCTGAGCTTCATGGGAGGCGGGAGGGGTTTGGGGTCCCGGCCAAGGATGTAGCCGAAGTCGATGTGGAATAGAGCGCCAGATTTCGTCAGTAGCAGGTTGTCGAGGTGGCGGTCTCCTACGCCTGGAATATTGGAATTGGAAATGTAAATTTGTGTGATTTTTAAAAACATAAATTTATTAAACCAACTCCGAATCACATAATTATTGAGCTATACAGAACCATCGCAAATGCTGAACTACAAAAACGGGTTCAAATAAAAAAATAAAAAACCGGTCAAGTCTGTAGCCAGCGGATTCATGTTATTTTCTCCAAACGTGAATTTTTATTGCTTTTTAGGGTTTCGTAGCCAAATGGCAAAAACGGAACCCTTATAGATTCGTCATGTCTGTCTGTCTGTCTGTCCGTCCGTGTGTCACAGTCACTTTTCTCCGAAACTATAAGGTCTATGCTTTTAAAACTTGGTAACTAGATGTATTCAGTGAACCGCATTAAGATTCTTATATAAAACTAGAATAAAAGCAGTAAATTTTGGGGTCCCCATACTCAGAACTGAAACTCAATTTTTTTTTTTCATCAAGCCCATACGTGTGGGTTATCTATAGATAGGTCTTTAAAAATGCTATTGAGGTTCCTAAAATCATTTTTTTCTAAAGTGAATAGTTTGAGCAAGAGACACTTCCAAAGTGGAAAAATGTGTGTCCCCCCCCCTCTAACTTCTAAACTAAGACAATGATAAATCTAAAAAAAATATATGATGTACATTGCTATAAAAACTACCAACGAAAATTGGTTTGACCGAGATAGAGCTGGTAGTTTTATTTTAATACGTCATAAACCGCAATTTTCGGTTACAAAAATCACTACCACTGCGAACGTGTTAAAACATCAGTCAAAGTTACAACGAACTATAAGAACTTTTATATTATGTTACTTGCTGCTACGAAACCCTTCATGGGCGAGTCCAACTCGCACTTGGCCGGTTTTTTTGGTACAGAATCCTTCATATGTAAAATAAATAAATATTCACGGACATTTCACACAACGCTATCTGATCCCAAAGTAAGCTAGGAATAACCTGCTTGTGTTATGGGTATCAGACCACGGATATTAATACTTATATACTTTTATATACATCCATACTAATATTATAAAGCTGAAGAATTTGTTTGTTTGTTTGTTTGAACGCTAGGATCTCAGGAACTACTGGTTGGATTTCAAAAATTCTTTTACAGTTTGATAGTCCATTTATCGAGGATGGCTATAGGCTATACAACATCACGCTAGGACGAATAGGAGCAGAGCAGCAATTAAGAATGTTTTGAAAACGGGGAATATTTTTTACCGTCTGAGAGCTTCCGACGCGTACGCTGCGTAAATGGTTAAAGTTAGGTAAAAATTGTGTATTACAAAATTGTTTCTCTTAAAAAGTTCTACAAAAAAGTCCGCGACAGCAGATGTCTATCTTTTAAGGTTCGCTCACAATAACCTAATTTGTCTATCTCTTAAGGTTCGCTCACGATATAATGAAACTGAAAAGTTTGTTTGTGCTAGGATCTCATAAACTACTGGTTGCATTTCAAAAATTATTTTACAGTTTAATAGTCCATTTATTGAGGCTGGCTAATGGCGATATAACATCACGCTAAGACGAATAGGAGCGGAGCAGCCATGAATAATGTTTCGAGAACGGGGATTATTTCTTTCGCTTCATAAATAGTTAAAGTTACGTAAAAATTGTGTATGACAAAAGTGGTTCTCTTAAAAAGTTATAAAAATAAGTCCTGAACAGCATAATTATGTCTATCTTTTAAGGTTCACTTACAATAACCCTCTTATTAAGTTTTAAAGTATGAGCGACGCGACGGGAGTAAACTTGGTCTGCAGTGGCAGCCAGTCAACTGAACGATAAAAACCGGCCAAGTGCGAGTCGGACTCGCACACGATGAATTCCATATCGAAAAACGGATGGGTGGAAGTAAAAGCGACGAGAAACATTTTATCACTCATGTGACGCAAACGAAGATATGCGGTTCAGCTCTAATGAATTCAAGCGACGCGACGCGACGGTGGTAAATGCCCTGGGAAACATTATAATACTCAAAATATTAATATCATACCTCTCTCTTTCGCACTCTCATGTGACGCAAACGTAGTTGCGCGGGTCAGCTAGTACATATTATACATAGAAACACCCAGACTCTTGAGACAAACATTATGGGTCACACAAATACACTCGAGAGCAATGAATCCGGGTCACTTAAAGAATGTTAAAAATCTCGGAAACTAAAAATGATAGGTTAATGCAATAAATTGTATTTAATAGACAATATAATACTCCTTAAATGAAAGTAAAAAAAATATGAGTCACCATACATTTTATTAACACAAAATTACATAAAGAAAAAACTGCCGATCTCTCCTTAAAACAAAAATAGGAAATATGAAATTTTTGAACTTTATTACGATTTTCTTGAATTTTAATACTTCGTATTGCCTCCTCGTGCTTCCATTACTGCGTTTACGCGGTTTGGCATGCTGTACACCAAGTTCCTTATACGATTTTGGGGAATATTCTCCCATTCCTCTGTGAGAGCAATTTTGAGCTCACGAAGCGTGATTGGGGGAGGGTTTCGTTGTTTTACGCATCTGCCTAGCTCGTCCCAAGCATGCTCGATCGGGTTGATATCCGGGCTGCGCGCTGGCCACTCCATACGAGTAATGTTCATCTCTTGAAGGTAGTCATTCACAATCCTACCTGTATGAGGTCGGGCATTGTCATGCATAAATATAGCATCCTCACCTAAATTGACCATAAATGGACCAACGTGATCATTGAGGATTTCTTCCACATATCTTACGCTAGTTAAAGAGCCGTTTTCTATGATCACCAGCTCTGTGCGACTTTCAGAAGAAATTCCGGCCCACACAAGTACAGACCCACCACCGTAGGCTACTTTTTCTTCGATGCATGCTTGCTTGAATCTTTCCCCTGGTCTTCGATACACTCTGTGTCTTCCATCGTGCTTGTAGAGCATAAATTTTGATTCGTCGGAGAACATAACTTTTGACCAATCTTCAATACTCCAATTTACGTGGCTCTGGGCATACCTTAGTCTCGAAATACGATGCCCACGCTCCAGTTTAGGGCCGTTTGCAGGTCTAAGGGGTTTTAAGTTAGATTCAGCAAGCCGACGTCTTACTGTCCATGCACTTGGGTTACTTCCTCCGAGGCGTCGAAACTGATTGGTGAGTTCAGTTCCTGTGAGAAAGCGATTTCGAAGCATAGTGTTCACCAAGTATCGGTCTTCTCGTGCTGTTGTACACCTGGTTCTGCTCGTTCCTGGTCTGCGTAGGTTAGAACCAGTTTCTTCGTAACGTCGGAGAACTCTTTGTACTGTTGACAGCGACACACCGACAGTCCTGGCTGTATCGCGCTGACTCCGGCCGGTTTCCAGCATTGTAAGTATTCTGGTGCATTCTTCAGGCGTAAGCGACATAATTTCAGCTTGATTAATGAATATAGAGCACTATCAACATGGTTTATGTACCCACATAAATGACAGATTACAAACAAAAGCAACACCAAATGCTGTAATTTCGTAGTTCCATCTTCGAAAGTGGCCCTTTTTCAAATTTGTTTTTTTTTATGATATAACTTTACAATAACAAAGAAGTTTTAATACCTTCATTTAAGGAGTATTACATTGTCTATTAAATACAATTTATTGCATTAACCTAGCATTTTTAGTTTCCGAGATTTTTAGGATTCTTTAAGTGACCCGGATTCATTGCTCTCGAGTGTATTTGTGAAAGAGTTGAAAACGAATCATTTGTATGGAGTTTCCGCCCTGTAGTATGAGAATGCAGAGTATATAGCACTCACCAAGTAAATACGTAATGACACAGTATCCAGCGCAGCTCCTGATGTACGTGTCCATGGTGTCAGGCTTGATCCCGTACGGGGCACTCTCGCAAGGGTTGTGCTTGCGGAAGAAGTTCTGGATGCTGCCCTCGGTGGCTAGCGCGTCGGCCACTGTCACTGACTCTATGAACTGGGGAAGTGTACGAATATTATTGACTGTATTGCTCCGCTGTACCCCTGGTTTATACCACCGGTGGTAGAACGGGTAAAATTGGTATGCTCCATAGTTCCCTTCAGGGGTACAGTAGAGCATATGTTCACAAAAAGGGGGAAAAGGCTTTAAATGCTCATAAAGTGAAGAAAAGTCTCAACAAAGAGCAGTATGATTTTTTCAAGTTGATAAACAATGACAGTAGAAAACCGGCCAATTACAAGGACGGAGGATGTCGTACGAATAAAACGACAAAAAACACGTTTGTTGTATGGAAGCCCCCTTTCTTTCTGATTTTAGTATTTGTTGCTACAGCGGCAGAAATACATCATCTGTGAACATTTCAGTTCTCTGGCTATCACGGTTCCTAAGATACAGCCTCGTGACGGAGAGACAGTCTCATGAATAGGGTCCCATTTTTTACCCTTTGGGTACGGAACCTTAAAAAGGACGCGCGTTCATTGTGCTTGGTAGGACATCCTTCCGAGGGCTTCCCCAGAATTATGTATTTTATTCGGTTAGAGTCCAGCAGCATGTATGAAAATTTTACACACAGAAAATAAATTGAGCCCCGACACATCGAAGCCAAGCGATCCCAGCTCCGCCAGGAACTCATGAAGAGATGGTACGACTTGAGCAACTATGGTGGGGAAACTTCACAATCACGGCCGTCAGACCGATCTTGGACGAGTGGCTAGATAGGAGACACGGTGCTCTCTCCTACCGGTTGACACAGATACTTACCGGGCACGGTAACTTCGGCAGGTATCTGTGGCTCTACACCGGGAAACCACGGCCGAGTGTCAGCACTGCGAGGACCGCAGCGATGACACGCTGGTGGAGTGCACGGCGTGGTCAGGTCCACGAGGACATGCCGTGCACTCCACCAGCGTGTGGCCTGCCACGAGGCAGGCCTGGATGTGGACACTCTCTCGCTCGAGACCATGGTGCGAGCCATGTGAGCCAGCGGGAGTAAGTGGGACGCAGCCGCCCCTTTCTGTGAGGCCGTGTTGGTAGCCAAATAGCCAAAGTTTGTCGGTGATCCTGGGATATGCAAATGTATCCCGGCTTCAAAAGCAATCATCTGCAGCAGGCCTTCAAATAACGGTAAAAAAAAGTATCGTTACCTCTTCTGACCGGCTGCTAACGTTAGTACAGAAAGTATCGGTAATAAATTCACGTTAAATTGTCGGTAGCGGTTACTTACAAAAAATATGAACTAACGTTCTATTACCGGTAGTTCGAATCGGTAATTTTGTAAATATCAATGACGTGGGAGGCCCAGTCATTGGGATTGTTGGCGTTGAAGACGTGTAACTGCAGTAGTGAACTAAAGCGAAATATTTATCAGTCAGTAAGGACATCATCATCATAATCTCAGTCGAAATGCCGCGTACTGCTATCACCAGTGCGGCGACGGGGCCACGTGTGGCTATGAGAAAGAGTACAAAATGCCGCCACCCTAATTTATCCTGAGGGTGTCCTAAGAGGCGACTAAGGGACAGTTTCGCAAAAAGATCCATTGCGTGGAGAAGGTAAACTCAAAATGAAACCCAGTTGAGTGAAGAGCATTATGGGCAGCTTGAAAAAATTGAACGGCGCGCGCGCCGGGTCGTCGCGATCTGCGACTGTCCATTTCCACACGGCAATAGCATAGCCTAAAGATCATAATTTGAACCCCCGCACGATTGACCTTTCTAGACGGACGGCTTCGTCGAACGATGGTGATCGACGAAGCCGTCTAGACAGGTCGTGCGGGCTGGCTATTCGTGCAGGGGGAAGGGGACGAGACGCGGGAGGGCATTTTCCGAACTGCGAACAAAATTTTGTTCGTGTTTCGGGAAAGACTTTCTGGGCTGGCGCTTCGCGACCGTTTGCTTGATTTCTTTAATTAATTACAAAATAATTAAAATGGTGCCTACGAAAATTACATGATAATTTTGCAATCCAATATGGCCGCTGCGCGGTAATTACAAAATTACATGATGGGTATAGCTAAAGGGGTTTTTGAGTGTGCTGAGTACGAATTACATGATAATTTTGCAATCCAATATGGCCGCCGCGCCGTATTTTCAAAATTTCATGATGGGTATCGTTTAAGGGATATTTTAGTATACTGAGTACGAATTACATGATAATTTAGCAATCCAATATGGCCGCCGCGCCGTAATTACAAAATTGCATGATGGGTATCGCTAAAGGGGTTTTTGAGTGTGCTGAGTACGAATTACATAATAATTTTGCAATCCAATATGGCCGCCGCGCCGTATTTTCACAATTACATGATGGGTATCGCTAAAGGGGTTTTTGAGTGTGCTGAGTACGAATTACATGATAATTTTGCAATCCAATATGGCCGCCGCGCCGTATTTTCAAAATTTCATGATGGGTACGTTTAAGGGGTTTTTTAGTATGCTGAGTACGAATTACATGATGATTTTGCAATCCAATATGGCTGCCGCGCCGTATTTTTTTAAATTTCATGATTGTTATCGTTTAAGGAGTTTTTTAGTATGCTGAGTACGAATTACATGATGATTTTGCAATCCAATATGGTCGCCGCGCCGTAATTACAATATTATATGATGGGTATCTTTTAAGGGGGTTTTTAGTATGCTAAGTACGAATTACATGATAATTTTGCAATCCCATATGGCCGCCAATATAAAATGCAAGCCAATATAAAATGAAATTTTGTAATTACGGTGCGGCGGCCATATTGGAGTGCAAAATTATCATGTAATTCGTACTCAGCATACTCAAAAACCCCTTAAACGATACCCATCATGAAATTTTGTAATTACAGCGCGGCGGCCATATTGGATTGCAAAATTATCATGTGATTCGTACTCAGAATACTCAAAAACCCCTTAAACGATACCTATCATGAAATTTTGTAATAACAGCGCGGCGGCCATATTGGATTGCAAAATTATCATGTGATTCATACTCAGCATACTCAAAAACCCCTTAAACGATACCCATCATATAATTTTGTAATTACGGCGCGGCGGCCATATTGGATTGCAAAATTATCATGTAATTCGCACTCAGCATACTAAAATACCCCTTAAACAATACCCATCATGAAATTTTGTGATATCGGCGCGGCGGCCATATTGGATTGCAAAATTATCATGTAATTCGTACTCAGCATACTCAAAAACCCCTTAAACAATACCCATCATGAAATTTTGTGATATCGGCGCGGCGGCCATATTGGATTGCAAAATTATCATGTGATTCGTACTCAGCATACTCAAAAACCCCTTAAACGATACCCATCATGAAATTTTGTAATAACAGCACGGCGGCCATATTCGATTGCCAAATTATCATATGATTCGTACTCAGCATACTCAAAAACCCCTTAAACGATACCCATCATATAATTTTGTAATTATGGCGCGGCGGCCATATTGGATTGCAAAATTATCATGTAATTCGTACTCAGCATACTAAAATACCCCTTAAACAATACCCATCATGAAATTTTGTGATATCGGCGCGGCGGCCATATTGGATTGCAAAATTATCATGTGATTCGTACTCAGCATACTCAAAAACCCCTTAAACGATACCCATCATGAAATTTTGTAATTACAGCGCGGCGGCCATATTGGATTGCAAAATTATCATGTGATTCGTACTCAGCATACTCAAAAACCCCTTAAACGATACCCATCATGTAATTTTGTAATAACGGTGCGGCGGCCATATTGGATTGCAAAATTATCATGTAATTCGTACTCAGCATACTAAAATACCCCTTAAACGATACCCATCATGAAATGTTGTGATTTCGGCGCGGCGGCCATATTGGATTCCAAATTTACTATGTACCTAATTGGTAATCAGCATACAGCAGCAAAATCTCTTAAACGACCATTTAAACGAACCATCAGCCATCATCTACATTATGCTACACCCATCACCCATCAGATCACCTATCATTCATCATCCATCACCTATCACCCTGCACCTGTTATATTTCCGCTACATCTGTATGCTGGTCTGCCATCTTAGTAGTATAAAAAGAAAACTAGCTAAGTGTGAGTCGGATCCAAGCACAAGGGGTTCCGTTCCGTACGATGTAAAACGGCTAAAACTCACGTTTGTTGTATGGGAGCTGGGAGCCTCTTAATCCCCTCTTTTTTCTGGTTTTTGTATGTTTTGTTATAGCGACAACAGAAATACATGACGGAAAATTTCAGATATACGGTTTCCGAGATACAGCCTCGTAACGGACAGACAGAACGATAGACATACAGACATACAGACAGACAGACGGACAGACGGACGGCGAAGCCGAAGTAATGAATAGGGACCCGTTTTTACCCTTTGGGTACGGAACCCAAGAAACGACATATTTATTTTTCCTTTTAGAACTGATTACGCGGTCTAACAAACATATCGAAAAGGTACTCTAATAATAAAACGTTAGCTCGTAAGCCGTGTGTAGTTATTATGCACAGAATGGCAACAGCCGCAACGGTCGCTTCATAGTACGCGGGATGGCAATGTCGCCGTCGCCGTCGGTAAAATATATCGGTTAGTATTCACATTAACACTAACACTTTACTAAACGTTAGAATTCAGTATTGTTACCAAGTATCGTTATAAATTTTCTAACGTTAGGCTGGTATCAAATTTAAATTACCGTTAGGTAACGGTAATTTTTTTGTTAGTTGCTAACGTTAACAACCCCTGATCTGCAGGATCAACCGGTCCTGGCTGCGTCAGTAAGGAGCAGGACGGACGGTAGACACTCACCTGCAGGAAGCCATGCTTGGAGCTGGTGGCCAGCACCTTGTAGGGGGTGAGCTTGAGGTCCAGCCCCTCGCGGCGGAGCAGCTTGTCCATGAGCGTGATCATCTGCAGAATCAGCTGGTCCTGGCGCAGGTCGTCGCCGTGCTTGAAGATAGCTTCGTACTCCATACCTACAGCAGGAATTATAATATTGTAGTGGCGCCTATTTGCTAATATATGTGACGTCACGGCAGCCTACGCGCCAACGCGCGCGCGCACGGCTACGCGCCCCTCGGCTACCTCCACGCGCTTTATAAGGACCTGCAAGCGCTCTCTTCCACCTGCGGCTGCCCTTCAGGTGATGTACCTACTCCAACTACGCGACATCACAGGATCTGGTGGTCTAGGGAGTCCTGAAGAACCCTCCCCTAACTGTTTGATAAATAATCTGTACCTGTACATATTCTGTTCTTTGCATTAAGCTATATCAATAAACGCAGGTAAACTGCTGTATTGTAACAATCATTTGTTCTCGATCATCTCCTTGGTAATCCTCACTATATTTGGACCTGATAAGGTGACTGATCCACCTATCAACGTGACATATATTCTGCTGCTGCCGACCGCGTGGTCAGTCACGGCCGGCACCAGCATCAGCAACACTGCAGGTGTCGGAGTGCCACCATACAACGATCCCCTCGTGCAATGGGGTCAACTTCGTCAAAAAAATGGTCGAAAACGCTCCCAACAAACGTCTGCCGGTCGAAAAGCCGAGAGCGTCAGGGCGTCCGCCACTGTATGCTTCGACGCAGACGCGCCGCAACGCCACGGGCCTGGTAGTCCCACCCGATTGCGATCCCCTCGTCATAGAGTAATCTTTCGAGATATCGGTACATCGACTAACGGGGGCATCACGCCGTACCCTTTAATCGATGTTCCAGACTGCACCAGCAAAGTCAGGTTTCCACTCGAAGGAATAGGCAACCGTACCTGCCAACGTAGTTTCCCGACTTCAAACCCAGGAGCCGCACTCAATGCTGAAGAAACGCTAGAAATAGTTTTCGTACTTGATCACCTTATGAAACTACACTCAAGCTTTTCTTGAGTTCTGGTATTATGTCCCTTTAGTGTTGCTAGTGCAAATATTTTACAATATCAATATGGTGTAGTTTGCTATATAATTATAATATACAAGTACTATACAATATTTATTGGTTTAACAAAGAGAATACACAATTTCATAATAATGAACGATACTCACCCTCAGTAGTCAAAAACGTAAGTTTCGAAGGCATCAGCGCAGATTTGAACAGACTAGCCTTCTTGGCGACAATACCCTTTATCGTCACGCTCGGGTCGAGGGGGAACGGCAGAGGTTCAAAGTTGGTGAAGTTGTATTTGAAAGCGTCAGGATCTGCGAGTAATTGCTGTAATCTTTCAGCTTTTTTGTTGCGATTGCCGCTCTCCCGGGTGACGGTTTTTACGAGTTTGACTAGCTTGTCGATGAATACTTGCTGCCGGGCTAGGAATGCACGTGTGCGTTGATGGTCGGCATTGCCTGCAAGGAAACAATATATTTTCATCGGAATTGTGGACCCTGTTTAAAGGGTTTGTATGACTTAGCTACTAAAGTGATATATGCGATCAATAATTGTTAGATAAAGTGTAATATGGCTTGAGGTTTCAATAATTAGAGGGTAAAGTGCAGTTTGTCTTCAATTGCTGTTGGGTACAGAGAAGTATGCTTTCATTAGCTGTTGGGTAAAAGTGTAATATGCCTTTATTTAATGTTGGGTAAAGTGTAGTATGGGTTCAATTACTGTTATGTAAAGTGTAGTATGGGTTCAATTACTGTTGGATAAAGTGTAGTAAGCGTTCGGTAGCTGTTGCGTTAAAGTGCAGTATGCCAACAATTACTGTTGGATAAAGTGTAATATGCCTTCAGTAGCTTTTGGGTAAAGTGTAGTATGCAATCAATAACTGTTGGGCAAAGTGTTGTACTTATGTATTTATTTACTTTTGAGTTAAGTGTAGTAGTATACGTCAATAACTATGGCTGAAGTGTAAGTATGCGTTTAGTAACTGTTGGGGTAAAAGTGTAGTATAACTTCAATTACTATTGGGTTAAGCGTAGTGGGGGGTCAATAAGGGTACCTTTAGCGTCGTCCTCGCACGTCGAGTTGGTCCTCGCACTCGATGAGCAGGTACCAGTACAGGTAGTTGTGTGTGTGTGTACAGTGTAGTGTGGGGTCAATGAGGGTACCTTTAGCGAGTCGGTGCGAGAAGGTGCGCATGACGTCGAGGTACATGTGTGTGTGTACAGTGTAGTGTGGGGTCAATGAGGGTACCTTTAGCGAGTCGGTGCGAGAAGGTGCGCATGACGTCGAGGTACATGTGTGTGTGTACAGTGTAGTGTGGGGTCAATGAGGGTACCTTTAGCGAGTCGGTGCGAGAAGGTGCGCATGACGTCGAGGTACATGTGTGTGTGTAGAGTGTAGTGTGGGGTCAATGAGGGTACCTTTAGCGAGTCGGTGCGAGAAGGTGCGCATGACGTCGAGGTACATGTGTGTGTGTGTACAGTGTAGTGTGGGGTCAATGAGGGTACCTTTAGCGAGTCGGTGCGAGAAGGTGCGCATGACGTCGAGGTACATGTGTGTGTGTACAGTGTAGTGTGGGGTCAATGAGGGTACCTTTAGCGAGTCGGTGCGAGAAGGTGCGCATGACGTCGAGGTACATGTGTGTGTGTACAGTGTAGTGTGGGGTCAATGAGGGTACCTTTAGCGAGTCGGTGCGAGAAGGTGCGCATGACGTCGAGGTACATGTGTGTGTGTACAGTGTAGTGTGGGGTCAATGAGGGTACCTTTAGCGAGTCGGTGCGAGAAGGTGCGCATGACGTCGAGGTACATGTGTGTGTGTACAGTGTAGTGTGGGGTCAATGAGGGTACCTTTAGCGAGTCGGTGCGAGAAGGTGCGCATGACGTCGAGGTACATGTGTGTGTGTACAGTGTAGTGTGGGGTCAATGAGGGTACCTTTAGCGAGTCGGTGCGAGAAGGTGCGCATGACGTCGAGGTACATGTGTGTGTGTACAGTGTAGTGTGGGGTCAATGAGGGTACCTTTAGCGAGTCGGTGCGAGAAGGTGCGCATGACGTCGAGGTACATGTGTGTGTGTACAGTGTAGTGTGGGGTCAATGAGGGTACCTTTAGCGAGTCGGTGCGAGAAGGTGCGCATGACGTCGAGGTACATGTGTGTGTGTACAGTGTAGTGTGGGGTCAATGAGGGTACCTTTAGCGAGTCGGTGCGAGAAGGTGCGCATGACGTCGAGGTACATGTGTGTGTGTGTACAGTGTAGTGTGGGGTCAATGAGGGTACCTTTAGCGAGTCGGTGCGAGAAGGTGCGCATGACGTCGAGGTACATGTGTGTGTGTGTACAGTGTAGTGTGGGGTCAATGAGGGTACCTTTAGCGAGTCGGTGCGAGAAGGTGCGCATGACGTCGAGGTACATGTGTGTGTGTACAGTGTAGTGTGGGGTCAATGAGGGTACCTTTAGCGAGTCGGTGCGAGAAGGTGCGCATGACGTCGAGGTACATGTGTGTGTGTACAGTGTAGTGTGGGGTCAATGAGGGTACCTTTAGCGAGTCGGTGCGAGAAGGTGCGCATGACGTCGAGGTACATGTGTGTGTGTACAGTGTAGTGTGGGGTCAATGAGGGTACCTTTAGCGAGTCGGTGCGAGAAGGTGCGCATGACGTCGAGGTACATGTGTGTGTGTACAGTGTAGTGTGGGGTCAATGAGGGTACCTTTAGCGAGTCGGTGCGAGAAGGTGCGCATGACGTCGAGGTACATGTGTGTGTGTACAGTGTAGTGTGGGGTCAATGAGGGTACCTTTAGCGAGTCGGTGCGAGAAGGTGCGCATGACGTCGAGGTACATGTGTGTGTGTACAGTGTAGTGTGGGGTCAATGAGGGTACCTTTAGCGAGTCGGTGCGAGAAGGTGCGCATGACGTCGAGGTACATGTGTGTGTGTACAGTGTAGTGTGGGGTCAATGAGGGTACCTTTAGCGAGTCGGTGCGAGAAGGTGCGCATGACGTCGAGGTACATGTGTGTGTGTACAGTGTAGTGTGGGGTCAATGAGGGTACCTTTAGCGAGTCGGTGCGAGAAGGTGCGCATGACGTCGAGGTACATGTGTGTGTGTACAGTGTAGTGTGGGGTCAATGAGGGTACCTTTAGCGAGTCGGTGCGAGAAGGTGCGCATGACGTCGAGGTACATGTGTGTGTGTACAGTGTACTGTGGGGTCAATGAGGGTACCTTTAGCGAGTCGGTGCGAGAAGGTGCGCATGACGTCGAGGTACATGTGTGTGTGTACAGTGTACTGTGGGGTCAATGAGGGTACCTTTAGCGAGTCGGTGCGAGAAGGTGCGCATGACGTCGAGGTACATGTGGCGCGGCGCGGGGTCGCGGCCCGCCCCGCCCTCCTGGTCCTCGCACTCGATGAGCAGGTACCAGTACAGGTAGTTGGCCACGACGCTGTTGCTGCACGCGCGAGAGATCAGGAACGACGCCAGCGATAGACGCTCCTCGCCAGGCTCCGGGGATGCGTCCCTGCGAGAGTCCCAAAGATAACATAAAAAGAGGGATCGATATAGTGTTTACGATAATCGTAAACACTATATCGATCCCTCTGTGAAATGATCACGTGGCGGTTTCCTGTCGTTGCTGGAGTCGAGCGGTCGACTATATGAATCATTCATATAGTCGACCGCTCGACTCCGGCAACGACAGGAAACCGCCACGTGGTCATTTCACAGTCAACTGATTCTGACGAGGACGTCACGTCGACACGGAATGAGTGGGCCGATTTTTGTGAACGTATTCTACCTGAACAGCAGAATAAGTAGGAAAACAAAAATAGATAAAATCAGATTCTAATGTGTTTTAGGGTTTAAGTACAACTTTGTACTTAACCCTTAAATGCATGATTTTTTATTTTTCAATGAAAAAAATATACGTATTATCTCAAGAGTACAGATATTACTGGAAAAATAATAAAAAAAATATCGAAGAAGGTTTAGTCCATTAAATCCCTCATTTTTTCTGTGTAGGATGTACCTTACATTATGCACTCGAAGTAAAAAGAGCATGTATGTAAGTAGGTGTATATGTCGCGTGGTTTTCTTCAAAATTGAAACAATTAGATTACGTGTTTTATTATTTTATTGTGGTATTTCCTAAATCAGTTTTTTCTCATAATGTAAGCTAGAGAAATATAAAAAAAATCACATATGGTTTAGGTAAAACCAGAACACAGGCATTTTACATGTTACTTTTATTAATAAAAATGGCCAGAAAAGCAAAATCTTCATCTAAACAGCTAATATCTTCTGATAGTGAAACTAGGGAAACACCGTTCTTCCTTTTTTAGGAAAGCACCGTATTTCCTGTTGTAAAGAAGGACAGGGTCTACCTAGTTTTTTTTTGTCAAAAAGGAAAAGGTTTCGCTACTTCAAGACGAAAGGTATCCAATTTCTGGACGTGGACACTCTTGAGCTCGAGAACATGGTGCGAGCCATGATCTCCAGCGGGAGTAAGTGGGACTGTGCCGCCTCTTTCTGCGAGCAGGTCATGCTTGTGAAAGAGACGGCGGGAAGGGAGCGGGAGTGGACTCTCCCATCCAAGCTCCGCAGTCGGCGGCGGCGATGGTACCTCCGACGTGTCCTCGCCCAAGACTATCGACCTCCATGACCGGGGGCCTAAGGACGGTGAGGGGGCTGCTCACCATCCTAACAGAAGCAGGCCCATGACGGCAGCGTGCCGTGAGGTGCTCACGCATCATTTTCGGGTGTCATCGCGCTAAGAAGCGGGATGACACCCGAAAACCCCCAAAGACGCGGGATAGCACCCGGACTACCCACATTGGTGGCGAGGAAGCAGTGGCAGCCGTAGGTCTGTTGGGAGTCCCGGTACGTCCTTCCGAGGGCATGCCCGGGGCTCCTAACTGTAAGCTGCTGGGCGTTACATGAGGTTTTTTAGTCGGTACGAGTCTGGCATAGCATCCATGAAGGATTTTCCTTCACATTACAAAAAAGGTTAACCATTTAATTTTAGATTTTTGTGACAAAAATTTCTTGTAAGCTACCCATGAATTTATCGTAACTAGGTCTACAAGGCCATGGAACAATCGCATGTACTACTTTCTATTTTTATGGATTTGCGATATTTTCCTATATCACTGCTCCATTAGATCTACGCCACTCAGGTGGGATCCTCTGCACTGTGGTCTACATCAGCGCCAAGAGATTCGTCTTCCAAAGGACCATCTACAGCCTCTTCAGATTCAAATCTCGACACTCAGTCCCTATAATAAACCTGCTCTTCTTTTTTTCCTCACTGAAATCTTTTTCAGCACCATCTTCTGATTCATTGTCATCGAAGACAGCTACGTAGGAGCTTATTTGGTCATCAAAACCAGTCCATCTTCAATTAGACATCTCTAATATATAATTTCTACCTCTATTACAAATATCTCAGACAATATTCTACTTAGTACTGAATGCATAATGTAGGATAAGTCCTACAGAACCAAATTTCGAAGATTTATGGTCATTCCTAATACAAATGAAACTTTTACTAACTATACTCTATATTTAACATTTTGAAGAATAAAAGTAAAAATTAAACAGGACAACTTACCTTGAAATTTTCGAAAAAAAATGTTCACTAAATAAATTGAATTACAACTTTAGCAAATCGCGGTCCCCCAAAAAGTTTTAGCAATCAAATTCAAGTTCAAAATAAAAACAGTACTGCAAACATAAAATATTTAAAAATAGACCTGTTTTCGATTGACAAGAGATAATAAAACATAATATTAAGACAAAAGCGGATGACATTCAGGCGTCAAAATATTGTGTAGCCTGAATCCTACACTATGAATTTAAGGGTTAAAATGACCACTCCACCAATTAATGGCGTTATGTTCCTTTGATTATTTTATACATCGACAAATTATTTTAAATTTGCTCACAGCATTGTTGTAGTTAACATTCCATACGAAATTCTGCTTTCATTTCACACAGCGCTTACCATTGGTACTATAGCAACCTCGTCTATGGGCCTTCGAGCCGGTTGGCAAAAAGAGCTGATTTTGGTCTTTTCGGTTTGATATCGGTATCAGTCGCCTTTTTAAGTCCTAGTGGATAGCTACCAGATCACTCGATCCTACAGTGGATGTCTACCTGACGTTGAGCGCTTAACGGTATCAATAGCAACCCAGTATTTGGTCCTTCGAGCCCTTAGACCATATCGACACACCCATGCAACAACATTGTAACTCATTTTTTAGTCAAATTGAGTTACAATACTATGGCAATTTGTAAAAAAAAGGCCTTTTTATTTGTGTAATCAACGTAACTCTAAGTCCCTTCGTTATTGAGCTATGAGAGAGGCCAAGCATTGTAACTCGTTAAAAAAATTGAATTTTCGACCAAAATCATTGTAACTTGATTTACAAAATTATTAATATCACAAACATTGAACAACATTGTAAATTTATTTACAATCTTACTGCAGGGTAATTTCGAACCCAATGTAGAGACCGTATTCTTAGCATTCCATGGATTCTCCGTGCGGGTGCCGGGTCCATAGCGTGGCACAGGGGGGAACACCCCGACGGCGTCTGGGACTTGCGACCCATTCAAGTAGGTTTAGGGTGGCCACCTTACTATGCGCATAAACGATCACTCCTACTTCTACGGCATAGAGTAGACATAGAGTAGACACATAGCCATTTTTGGTTAACTCATTGGTCAAGTCAAAGTATTTATTTGTCTTCATGGCGTGGTCCTTCGGTATGTTGGTCTCCCACGGCACCGTCAGCTCCACGAGCACCGCACGCCTGTGTATCCTCGAAAACAGGAATATGTCGTGTCTGGATGACGAGGCACATACATCCTCCGGGATTTTGTAGTGTTTTTCATACGTGTCTGAGAGTATAGTCCAATCGGCGGCAGCCATCAAAATTGAGTATGGCTTTTGAGGTACTTTCTTTGAACAGCCTTCCTTTACAAACGCAATGTCATTTCTTTTCAATGTTATCCCTTTTTCGCTCTCGCTACCGCCAAACTGACAGCCTCACGTATGATTTCAAAGACACGATAGGGTAATCGTGTCGGCGTGAGTAATAACCCCGGTCTAATAACGTCCTGCAACCTACCAGCAGGTGCCTAGCAGTTCCAATCGCTTCTCCACATGCATTACATGTTTTATCTGTGGCTTTCCCCCACCTGACCAGATTACTTTGGTCGGGGAGGGTCAATTGAAACGCGTTCAGGTAGAATCTAAGCAAAGCCGGCGACCAGTCGTACAATAAGGTACGCGACTGCAAGGCCATGGGAATACAAAATTCGCCCAGAGTAAGCCATTCATTCTGCATCTCCAGGTTCATCGCGTGCACCTTATAGGCATCGCTCTCATCCTGCTCCAGAAAAGATTTTGTAATGTCTTTATCTGTTTGTCTCCGGATACTACCCAACCCCGCTCGACCAGTCTGCGAACCCACCATGAATTTCTTGTGGAATTGGAGGCGTGACTCAAGTTCTGCTATATTTTTATCCTTTGGAAGAGTTTGAACGATTTTGTCTCTTGATTTTGCCAAGACGTGCATTTTAGTAACTCTTAGATGTTTATAGAGCTCCGACGGCTTCCAAGTCTTAATTTTCTCTACTTTACTTCTACAAGATAATGCACCTACTTTGTTTGTCTCTGCATCACCTATGGTTGACTGTTAGAGAATGCCTATGGCATTAAGTCCGCCTATGTACATTGCGCATGAAGTTTAAATAAATAAATAAAATTAAACAATTCTGTGAGTTTAAAATTTAATTGTCTAAGTATGAAAATGCTGATGAAAATAGTTCATTGTTTTGAATATTATTAAATTAAAAAAATTAAAAGGGTCTTTTCTTAATCCCACTCTAAAACTAATATAGTAGATATTATATACATACTGACTTTATAGTATACTTTAAAGGTTTTTCACTATTTCTATGATAATACATAAGTTTTATAAGGATAAACTTTGCAAGACTGCTTAAATTTCCCATGTAAAATAATTGTAAGTTTGAGTTACAATCACTTTGCAGTGCAAAAAAAAAAGTCTGATGAAGATCTCAATTGTAACTCAGAGTTACAATGTTATTCATTGTAATCGATGTACTGTCATAAACTATTGCTTTTCACGTAAGTCAAGAAAAGCCATGAAAACGTGTTTTCTTCGTTAATCTTACAGCACTTATAAATAGTTAAGCTAAAATGTACGCAGTAACAACACTTTTTGTAACTGCATAGGATAACAGTAGAATTTTATGATTTTTCAAAACTTCAATTCGCGCTAACTGAAAAACAAGAAATTTGAATTACAATGATATTGCATGGGGGTGTCGATATATCACGGGACTAGCCTTTGCGAACCACCGCATACAAAAATATTCTGCCAGTTTTCATACAAGTGAAGGGGGAAACACAAAGACATATAAAATTTCATTGCATTTAAAAATGTATTAATCGACAAACGCGTAATGGCTGTTGTGTGTTAATTGTTATTGTACAGTCAACTACAATGAAATGTACTAGTTTAATCATATAAAATGATGTATTGATGTACAGTGCTTTTATAAAGCCAAAAGACCAAATGGTCATGTGCAATGGCAGAAAACAATGCTTAAGTAAGGCGCATCCTGTGGTTAGATGATCTAAGTTCGAGCCGGATGACAAAAAAAGCTGGTTTTGGTAGCTCTTCCGCGGTGATACCGGTATCTCCCACCTTGTTAGTGGATCGCTAGCCAGATCACTAGTTAGACTAGCTGAGGTTGAACGCTTGCCAGAGGCATAACAACGTCGTCTAAAAGCGATAAGAAACATGTAGAGACATTTAGTCTATACTAATATTATAAAGAGGAAAGATTTGATTGTTTGTTTGTTTATTTGTTTGTTTGCATCGAATATGCTCCGAAACTACTAGACAGATTTGAAAAAATCTTTCACTGCTGGGAATCTACTCTTCCCAGTGAACACAGGCTATATTTTATTTTTTCGGATTTCCCGGATTCCCACGGGAACGGGAGCTACGCGGGAGTAACCGCGTGACTTTCACTAGTATAATATAAACGTAAATGACGTCGACATTTATCGTGGTCCCTACCATCTAAACTAAACGAAAAATGGAACATTATTTTCATTTGAGCTATGTAACAACTACTTTAGTTATATTTATTGAGTTCATCTTTCAAAGAGAGTAGCTCCACGCCTCGTTGCGCGACAAAAATTCCTTAAAAAAATTCAGCACTTACCCGTTATTATTATCTCCAGTAGGGTTGTTATTAAGAGTACTAGTGCTATTGTCTTCTAGAGCAGCAGTTGCTTCTTCCGCCGGTATGGGGGCGCCACTGGAGCGACGACTTGACACCGATGACGTCAGCTCGCTAGCTGTTAGCACTGCTCAGGGGGAATAAAATCACTGTCAGAACATAATAGTGGTGCAAGGAAACTCCGATCCGATTGAGGAATGGGATTACTGGCATAATTGTTGTGTACAGAAATTTTAACTAGTTAATCAAACGGTTGTCTAAATGGACATAATCGTATACTTTGAAACAAACGTATAAAGGTAAAATGACACTATCCGATAGGGCCACGTGCAACACTAACGAACGTTTGATTTTGTAGTTTAATACCCATAAATCGGTTGGCAATAGTAGAGATAACTGAAGAAAAAATGTAAAAAGGAACAGAGACGTGTTGCTTGAAACTGACGAATAAGTCTCTGGCGTAACCACGCTTTCAAGAATGAGGAGAATACTTGGGATTGCTTTTCTCATGTGAAATGACGATGAAAACACACAATAAGATAAAAGACAAATATATATATAGCCCGTTCGCTCTAAGTGGCAAAGAGGATAGAAGCGTAGTATGGGAGGCGACCGGCAAACTTAAAGCGAACGGGTAGTACAATTTTTTTTCTTAGGGGATTAAGATCTGGCCTAAGTCAACCTCACCTACAAACTCTTTATGTTAATGGAGGAACAGGGAGATACGAAGACATGTTTTACAATGCATATTGCCATGACGAAAACAGCCAAATTAACTGACAAAAGTGAGTTTGCAATGAGGGCTTCATCGTTCAATACTCAAGTAAGAATCAGACGCTTATAGAATTGGACCAACAACCTACTTTCAAACACAAACCCAAGGAAAATTCCCACCAAGACTTGCCGTGTTTTCAACCAATCATAAAAGAGCTATATTAAGTTACTACAATTTAGACCAATCACCGTGAATTTTCTTTCTCACACGCTCTACCTATTGCCTTGCGAATCTGGCAGTAAACGTAGAGTCAAAAATCTTGACATTCATAAGTGTAACTTTGTGACATAAAAGAATAAATATATTTTCATTTTTCACATTGCACAAAATGGGACATAGGTAATGTACTAGAGAGCCTTGCTAAGTTTGCCTTTTTTTAACGCGAGGAAAATACTCTAAATACTACATGGATGCTATGCCGGACTCCTACCGACTAAAAACCACAGGTATCCTACCTAACAGCCTCCGGTTGGGAGCCCCGGGTAAGCCCTTTGATAGGATGCCCCAGGACTCCCAACAGGACGCTAAGTTTACCTGAAGCAGACAGTAGACTAGCCTGGCTGCCTCGCTGTCCGCTCTGCATGAGCCGCGTGTCGCGCAGTTCCAGCTCCGACACATTGTCCTTGCCACACACGCGGACATACTCTGGTGAGAGATAACCTTGTTTCACGCCACTTTGACTTAAGATGACGATGTTTTCAGAAATTTACTAGTTTGCATTGAATAAGTTTATATTCTGTAAATTATAGCTTGATCTCTGTGACAGTTATATAACACCCGTAAACAAAATTGACTTTTATTTCCAAGGCATAAAGTTGTTATTTACAGTTTGCACCTCTGTGTTCCAACTCTCTGCATTTCAAACACAAAAACTTTAATGCCGTTGATATAAAGTCTATTCTTGTTTACGTTTGTAGAACTGTCACAGAGATCAAGCTATATTTTACAGAGTGTAGAAAGTTTTTCACAATTGGATAAACAATTTATGGCGGCATAGAGGACGAAAATATACTGTTATTCATATGGAATATGATGTTTTGGAAATGTTTTCAGACTTAAAATCAGTTCAGGAATTTTAGCTCCATCAGAAGAAACATTGACAAAGGTTTATAAGACGAACATACATACATAAATTTTTATTTAAAGCTGACGATACCCAGCAAGCCAAGCAAGACTTGTTTTGTATCGATGATGGTGATTCAGAAACAGTCTGCCTTGCGCTTTATAACTTCCAAAGGTTTTATATTAATCGGACTAATCGTTGACGGACTGATGGAGGAAAATACCCATACCTTTAACTTGGCTTAACGACTGCTAGTGTCATTCGGAGCAGGGAAACGCTTGCAATTGAAATGTTGCAATCGAGGATGCTTCTCTACAGTTGTTTACTGCAGTGATGCTTTACAGAACACTGAGGGGACAAACATACCTTTAAAAAATACATTGGGGTTAGCCTCACTCCTCAATTGCCAGAAAGTTTGTGCGCAAATATGGAACAATATAAGTCTGTTTCATTGCTTTTGATGTTTCCTACGCAATTAGGACATTTACAAAAGGCTGAAAACCCTACAAATCAATCCCTGAATGGAGGAAAACAGTGTATCATGAAAGTATTCTCACCGTCCTGTATCTCCATGAAGTCTTCATACTTGAGCGCCTGCACCAATTGTAGAAGGTACAGCAGCAGGTCGTCGTCAGGAGCTTGCTTCAGACGGGAGATTGCGTACCTACAGACACAACCTACATTAGCATTTTTAGGGTTTCGTAGCCAAATGGCAAAAACGGAACCCTTATAGATTCGTCATGTCTGTCTGTCTGTCTGTCTGTCCGTCCGTGTGTCACAGTCACTTTTCTCCGAAACTATAAGGCCTATGCTATTGAAACTTGGTAAGTAGATGTATTCTGTGAACCGCTTTAAGATTCTTATATAAAACTAGAAAAAAAGCTTTAAATTTTGGGGGTCCCCATACTCAGAACTGAAACTCAAAATTATTTTTTTCATCAAACCTATACGTGTGGGGTATCTATAGATAGGTCTTTAAAAATGCTATTGAGGTTCCTAAAATCATTTTTTCCTTAAGTGAATAGTTTGCGCAAGAGACACTTCCAAAGTGAAAAAATGTGTGTCCCCCCCCCTCTAACTACTAAACTAAGAGAATGATAAGTCTAAAAAAAATATATGATGTACATTATCATAAAAACTACCAACGAAAATTAGATTGAACTAGATAGAGCTAGTAGTTTTTTTTAATACGTCATAAACCGCAATTTTCGGTTAGAAAAATGACTAACACTGCGAACGTGTTAAAACATCAATCAAAGTTACAACAAACTATAAGAACTTTTATATTATGTTACTTGCTGCTACGAAACCCTTCATGAGCGAGTCCAACTCGCACTTGGCCGGTTTTTTCTTTTAACATAACAGATACATAAAAATCCTAATGATATGTACATTATAAATTTTGTTGCCTATTAAGAATAATTCGTCAAAAGCTGTTCAAGGTCTTCAGTACTTGTTTCGTTGTACTATTACCAAGTTTGACTAACGAATACAATTGCCGGAGCAGGAGAGAAACTGAGGGTATTAAGAACATATTTCATCGATCAATGTCTCTTTCTCTTTCACTCACAAGAAAATATGCGTATTATTTCAATTTAAAAATAAATTCTGTCTCATCTGCGATACAATAATACAAGTGAAACATAGTTAGAACTCACTTCCTGACGGCGGGGTGTGTAAACTTGGGCGTGAGCAGCTCCAGCGCGTCGCCTACGTCCATGGGCGCCCACAGCTTCATCATGGCCAGCGCCTGACGCTCCTCGTCTGGCACACACATCATACTATATACTTTAATAATAAAAGAGGGGAGGGAGGCAGGAACGGGAGAGAACTCTCCCACCCGAGTTCGGCAGTCGGCAGCCTGGGCGCCTTCGACGTGATTTCGCCGAAGACTATCGGCCTCCATGACCGGGGGCCTGAGGACGGTGAGTGGGCTGCTCACCGTCTTTACAGAAGCAGGCCCACGACGGCAGCGTGACGTGAGGAATTCACGAAAGCAACCCCTTAGAAGCGGAATCACACCCGAAACCTCTAAAAGACGCGGGATAGCACCCGAACCACCCCCTGGGCGAGGCCGCAGTGGCGACCGTGGGTCTGTTGGGAGTCCTGGGACATCCTTCCGAGGGTTTACCCGGGGCTCCCTACCATAGGCTGTTGGGCGTTACGTGAGGTTTTTTAGTCGGTAGGAGTCCGGCATAGCATCCATGATGAATTTTGCCTCACGTTAAAAAAAAGAGGGGAGGGAGAGGTAAAAAAGAATATTCGTCCAAATCCATTCTATTATATTTATCGCTATCCGATGGATTTAGATCAAGCAACACCTAATTCCGTTACTTATTGTTAAGATTCAACAAAATTATCGTGACCCTGCTGAGGATTCCAAAATACAAGGAGACCAAACTTCCAAAGAAACTTGCTTCTACTTTTCAAATTTTTATCTCGAAAAGGCTGAACAGACCATATGGTGGTTTTTTTTTTTTTTTTTTTTTCTTCTTGTTCTTGGACTTTCTCGGTTTGAGAGTATGCCAAAGTCAAGTAAATTTCATTGTGAAAATATAAATCATTTTCATGTTATGATTCTTCTTATGAGCAGCGTATTCATGTATGTCCAAGTTTGGACTAAGTTCTACTCTAGTAAGGCGGTGGTACCTTACTAGGGCTTGCTATGGAATTCGTCGACAAACCTAAAAACTCGCGTTTCACTGCGCTTTATCACTTTCCAACACTTTTGCACGTTGTCGAACCTTTATGTTTAATAATCCACCATAAATTACACATAAACACTCAAAATTGCACTAGTTTTGAAAAATTAATCTAACACAACGTGACGCTTGTCTGAAAGTTTCCCGCCGAATCCCATATGGTGGTTTGTTGCAGCCTTGCCAGTAACAAACCACACCATGAACGACGCGTCTTCATACAGCCTAAACATACATGGGTATTGGGCATCCCGGAGTATCACTAGATCGACATTCGCATGGTGAACCTGCTGATCAACGGACAAGGATCTGGTGCAAGCACCGCCAAGGGGTTGGGAGGTCAGGCAAGCTTTCCAGCGAGAGCTTCGGATGCAAGTAACTATAAGCTAGGGTCGAAAAGCTGCATAAAGCCCTTAAAACTCCTGTATTTCTACGATCAGCGGATTTACAATAAATCCGGTTGACCTGAAGTGGCTAATGCTTCCACCACATTACTCGCGAAGTTGAACGAGTACGATAGTGTAGAGGGGCTCCTCGGCATACATCGTCAAAATTTTCCTTTGACTCGGGCAACTTTGCCGATGAACTTCGTTCAACTTCACGAGTAATGTGGAGGAAGCATAAGAATCTTGCTCAGACATGTCCCAACAATAATATAGACACGGCCGTGAGTGGCCGTGACACAGTGAACTGAAGAAGTTAATTAGTATCAATAATATTATAAGAGGAAAGATTTGATTGTTTATTTGTTTGCACCGAAAAGGCTCCGAAACTACTGAACAGATTTGAAAAATTCTTTCACAGCTGGGAAGCTACACTCGTCCCGGTAAACATAGGCTATATTTATTGCCGTATTCCCACGACAACAGGAGCTACGCGGGTGAAACCGCGTGACGTCCTCTAGTGTCTTATAAAAATAACTTCAATCGATAATTTACCTGATGTTATTGAAAGATCCATGAATAAAGACACACCACCTTACACCTTTACGTATTCACTATAAACTGGCGAAAAGTAAAAACACAGTTCTCCAGATTCCTATCGCGAGAACAATAACTATTATAAGTTAATTGTTCATTTTATGTAGTTCACTCACAGTTACACATATTTAGATAACATGGATATCTCGACCTGAACTAAAGAGGTCGGCAACCTTTTACACATTTCTTTAGTTTAGATTAGCGCGGGAAATGTTATGAATGGCGGACGCTTGCTTGTTAAAATTTATTTTATTACTTGTTAAAATAGTGCATTAATTTTGATTTATGACAAAATATAGTATCTTAAGAGCGTTAATTCGGTTTTCAAATTTCTTTACGATCGTAAGAAATCAGCGCGGCGCGGCGCATATAGCCGTATAGTGCCAATTGTTGCTACTAACAAGTTTGATACTTTTGTTTTCCTTGATGTATTACCGGTGTCATATTCTTAGTCTAAGCGTTCAATCTTTTAATTTAATTTTTATGTTAGTAATATTAGTTAATAATTATTATTTTTATACAAAACGGGATTTCGCGTGGCACTATTATAATGTTAATTAAAGGTTTCGGTACCTTCACTTTCCTCGACGTTTCGACAGGGTTACACCTATCGTGGTCCCGAGGTCGCCTCGGAAAGTGAAGATACCGAAACCTTTAATTAATAATAAAATAGTGCCACGCGAAATCCCGTTTTGTATAAAAATATGTGTTCAACGCGTGTTAGTTAAAAACAAATATTGATTATTTTATTCCAAATTTATTGATATTTAGTAGTGTGTGTGTGTGTGTCGAGACCCTAGGTTCATGGGCATAAAGTTTTTTTTAAATTTTGAAGTAGCGCCTTGTGGAGTCAACTAGTGACCTAAGGGCTGGCAGTTATTTCTCCCAACGAATAAGCATCGCCGTTCAAAAGGGGAATGCTGCCAGTTTTTTGGGCACAATGCCACCGGGGCCCTATTTAGATTAAGTTTAGTTTTATTCATATTGTAAATAGTTATTATGCGTTATTGTAACATTTGTCTCAATAAATAAAAGAAATATTTCGACTCTAGTAGTGATAGATACTGACATCAATAAAATTAATAAAGTTGACATTTATTTACCTAACTAATATCAATATTGAAATTACAAATACACACATACATGAAAACGGTTTCATAAGTTTATTTTTAAAGTATCTAAATATACGAAAATTGTAGAAAGTAATGGACAATATTCTATTTTACACTATAAATATTTAAATTTGACAATACACATGGTTAAAAACAAATAATATTTACGTAGCAATGCGCAGGCGCTTGGCATGGTCCGATGTTTTGCTGCCTACTGCAGATTCAGTGCTGGCAGGAACATTAAAATATTTTTAATAAATAATTCATAAATATTGTTGGATATTCTTACACAACATCATCTAGCCCAAACTAAGCTATAAGCTTGAGCTATGGGATCTAACTCTAATCTTAATATTGATAGTAGGTGTTTTTTATTTACAATAACCAAATATTTATTAAGAGGTATGTGCATAACAATGCACACCGCCAAGAAAAATGCTAATTAATTAGCCCTTCCGTATCGGCATTGATCGATTATTAGATACCTACTAAGATGAATTTTGGGAGGGACCGAACTGAGTTTCTCAGAGTGTTCTTCTCAGTCTGTAGCATTTCCGAACCCCCAGTAGAATCACAAAAATGTTGACACACCTATTTTATTTTTAAATTTCAAAGGGAATAAATTTAATTTTATTTTATTTTATCGACTCTTTCTGGGGTTAATCATTTTGGGCAACAGACATTTGTCGTAAAAATTTAACAATTTAGGTTCTATCCTTGTAGTCCAGTACTCGTCGTCTTTCGAAATATTTACTGTGCTTATGGGCAAATTAGTGTTCAGTCTACACCGCAAATCGATAAATGTTGGCTTGACTGAAAGTAATTTTAATACAATTCATTAAAAATATTTATTATATACACAAGATCACTAGAAGATAAAATAAACGCAGCTTCTCACTTGAATTGAAGTCGGCCTTGGATTTTAAAATACCAGTCATGCTTTGTATTAACAGATCCGTATTTTCTCCATAATTTAATTTTACCATCTGCTTTGGCTTGTTCCACATCCATGTATATAGGGACAGTTCTAGGTTAAATTGATTGATTGATTGGTTATTAGGTCGTCTACAACAAGGTTTTTTAGCAGTGACGAGACACCGCCCCCTTCTGGACAACCTTTGGCCATGGCTGCGCACTGGTTTCTGCTTGTCTGTAGCTTTAAAATGAGTTATTTAGCATGTTATCTATCTATTCACTGACATCGTGTATACTCGGTGTTTTGCCAGTGCCGTGGTTATGCTTCTTTTTTTGAAAGCTCCCTCTATGTTCATGAAAGTGCAGAGGCACATTGATTGATTGATTCTGGATGACCTCTTCTATTTTGTGTACCACTGCATGTAGTGCTGAGTCTGTAGACTTGCCGGGGGCAATATGCGCGTTGGTTGGAATGCAGTGTCTTATTTTGAAGGGCCGTCTCTCGATTGTCTCTGTCACACAATCTTTCCAGAGTTTTTAGCAGGAAAGACGAAGAGCTTATCGGTCTGTATAACCAGAGGTCCGAATCACAAATATAAACCCTTTACCGGGTTTTGGTTAGACCTCTCTCCACAGTCAGGGTCACAGTCCCATTCATTGTCTGGCGTACAGATACTGTGTAACTGACAATATCAACTTGTGTCCTCCCCCATTTTATCACTGCAGGGAAGACTTCATCCTGTCCTGGAGATTTGAAGGACTTGAAGTTGTTAATTACCCATTCAGATTTTTGTAAGTTGACAGAATAGATTAGAACAGGTCTTGCGAGCTCCCACTGGGCTTCTTTTGTGGATACGTATTCCACCAGCCACATGAGTGTCTGCAGCAATTGGCATCCTGGGAAGTGCGTTTGTATCAAAATACTCTCGGCTTCTTTTCATGATAGTTTACGTTAGTAGAATGATGTAGTGGTAATTTATATGTTATTAATTTATTGTTTTCGAGTAATGTAGTGTAGAGAGAGTGTAGAGTAGTTCGTTAAGTGATGTAGTGGTCATTATATAATGTTTATTTGCCTTTGAAAATGCCGAAAGGCGAAACCAGTCAGGTGTAAAATAAATAAATGTTGTGGAACAGTACAAGTGCCGTTAATGAATATGTGCAGCAGGTTCCACCAAGTGCCATCCATCAACAGTATAAATAATTCTTTTCATGGGTTGGTCAGGCCGCCGCGCCGTCAGGTTTCTTTATAGATACGGACAGTTCTGTCTCTTGTTTGGCCAGTATTAGTCTGACTCTAGCAGAAGTTTCTCCAAGACTTGGTACTTCTGTATCTCAGTCGCTACTTGTATTTTGCTTTAGCGGCTTTATAGCCGTCTCAATCCTGGTCTGGTTCCTCACAGGTGTTCCATAATTACCACTTATGAAATGGGGTGTTAATATGTTATTATCAATACCACACGAATAGTGACTACCTGCCTTGCGTATAATACCTACACCTACGCTGTTCGTGAAGAAAATAGTGCAACTGTAATAGCTTATAACTTGGTCAGTTTTCGTTAGATTCATTAAATTTTTTTTATACAGTATTTTGAAGCGAAACTCTAGTCGGGGTGTCTGAGCTTTGCACTATACAAAAGTTCACGTTGTATATCGACCATAAATATTTATATATATTATATTATACGTCACAAAGTACTAAGATTGTTTGGTCACGCTAGAATTAGACTATTTTTGTTAATTTTTTCGTATTCAAAAATGGAACATCGAGCGACATGACCACTCTCTGAGAGCCTCTCGGCGGTACTAAATCGTATTTGTTCGCGTATCTGCATTTATAGGGGTTCACAAAATACTTTGTAAAAAAAAATCTGTATCTAGTTACTTATAAAGAAATATTTTTACTGTCAGAGGAGAAGTTCTGACATAATATTACATAATTATCATAATGATTTAAACTACAGAAGCTGGTGAAAAGACTACTTTATTGTGGTGAAAATTCTCAGTATTTGAGCAAACTTGACAGTCATTTTTCTCCAAAAAAAGGAACCTACCTGATATCAAGTTATTCTACAAACAGATAGCCTAGGCCTTTTGCAATTGCTTCGTATCCCTTGTTTATTAAATTTATCAGTTATTTGACATGAATTTAAGCATCGAAATCGATGCAAATCGTATGATTTGAAAAACCTTGTTCACTTTCGTTGATATTAACCATATTGTAATCTGTTGTTAGGTAAAATATGTTTTATAAAACGTTTAGAGCGCTAAATTTACTAAGTATGTTAGTGAATACCATGTTTGTACGATAAATATTTAATGACTTTAAACGCAATGAAAAGTATGGTTTCTGAGCAATACGTGGGGCGAAATATGTTAGCCCTCTTAATAATAATTTAAATGTAAAAGTTTGTAAAGTCATTTGGAAGTTTGAATTTTTAGATGTTTGGATGTTTGTTACTCAATCTCGCTATAACGGCTGAACGGATTGGGCTGAACGAGGGTCTGGAATAACACATAGGCTATTTCACGCGGGCGAAGCCGCGAGCATCATCTAGTGCGAATTAAATCATAAATGTAACGTATCCAAATTATCGGTCTTGAGCAGGACTTGATCTTGCACCTTTTGGCAAACTTTCGCATACATTTTCTTACTACTAATGTACATTAGAGCACACAGTACCGTACTATGTGACGATTGGTGAGCGTGAAAGAGAGAGATATGTATGTTTTACGAGTATTTGAACATTGATAAACATCCACTAACAAAGGGATTTTGGTAATTCCTCTTTCAAAGGGTTGTAATGAGAGTTCGAAGTTAATTGCAGGTGAAACCGCAGAGCAAAGCCAGTTATGAATGTGTTGTCTCGACATACCTTGTCTGTTCCAGTTAACACATTCCAGGAACTTGGTGAGCGCCCGGGGCTGTGAAGTTAAGTAGAACCTGGAACAAACAGGAACAATAGTATTTTTAACAATAGTATTAAATGGTGACCACCAATCACTCGAAGTTAATTAATTTGATAACCCTGCTACCAAATTAAAAGATTCGGAAAGTATATCTAACTGCTCAAAATATAATATTATCTCTAATCCGGGGGGACTACATAGATATTTTTTGAAGCGCTCGTGGCCCCGCGGACTCAGTGTTCTGTAAACGATCACTGCAGTAAGCAACATTTACTATGGCCGGATATGGATGGGTGACCACCACGTGGACCACTTTGTGACATTTATTTACGAGCGTTTCCGTGCTTCGGAAGGCACGTTAAGCCGTTGGTCCCGGTTGTCAGTAAAATGACAGTCGTTAAGCCAAGTTGAAGGCCTTACGGGCGGCTTGAAAAATTTCAACTGTAGGTCGTCACAACCTGCGCCCGGGTCGGCAGCGCGTGTGTAGCGCCTCTGGTGTTGCAAACGTCTATAGGCTACGGTTACCAACCTTCTGGTGGGCCGTAAGCTTGGCTGCCACCTAAGTAGTATAAAAAAAAATAAAAGCTCATTACTTCCTAAGAAGGTCTTGCGCTGTTTAGGGCGATGAGCCTAATTCATAGGAGGAACTACGTTGCGGCCATTATATCAAAAACTCAGTGCGTTACGAGATACACTACCGGCAACATCATGATAACAATCTGTTTTATTGTATTACTAGCTGTTGCCCGCGACTTCGTACGCGTGAAAATTATGTTATAATGCTAATTTGATTGCTCTCTGCTTAGCGCCTAGGATATGTAGCGTGATAATATCTAGCCTATTTGAAGACCCTACCCTTAGTTAACATTTCTGCAAAATTTGAATCAAATCGATTGAGTACTTTTCGAGATTCTTCCGGACAAAGCAATGAAAACAGACAAAAATTTCTAGCTATAGTTTCGGCTTCGGTATCATATGTTGAACACCCAGCGAGTATTTTTTTTAAATATTTCCAATGTACAGTTTTGACTTTTCTATCATTTTATTATATGTATAGATTCTGTAATAAATCTGTTGTGAAACTTCTTGTCCGAGACTTCAGGCGCAAATTTTCGATCGTAAGACTTGAAAACGTAGATGAAAGTTTACTGTTGAAACGCTTCATGCTCATCTATTGCCTATTAAGGCATTTCGAGGCGTCAGCAGGGTACTTAGTCTCATTCTATCGCTGTGAGTTTGGTTTTACCTGCCTCCACGCAAAACAAGGGATGGTGACCTACCTATAGGTGTACACTCATCGGTACCTCCACTTAACGTTCTGTAGTAGGGTGAGCGGCAGAAGTGGGAGGCGCACGCCGCGGCCACTCTCTAACGCCGTGGGTTTAGCGTCACGCTCCATTCCCTCTCGACCGAAACGACTGATGGTGACCTATCTAGAGGTAGAAACTCATCGTCAGTCCTAGATCAGATCCTGGTCTGTAGCGAGGCGTGAAAGCGAGTTGGTCTTGCTTCAGCGTCGCTTCTACTCACCCCCTGCCATCTCCCGAATAAGATAGTTGATGATGACCTAGTTAGAAGTGGAGGAATAGACTCACCGGTACTTCCACAGCAGGTCCTGGTCTGTAGCGGGATGAGCGGCAGAGGCGGGAGCGGGTCTCCTCGGCGGCGCGGCCACTAGCGCCGCGAGTTGGTCCCGCTCTAACGCCGTGGGCTTGGCGTCACGCCCACTCGCGCTGCCTGGACCCCCTCCGGCGCCGGGACGGAGAGAGCGGGACAGGCGGTGATGCTTGCTCTCTACTAAGTTCTCCTGTATAGCAAGGATAGTTATAGAAACTAATGGTGTTATATACTTCTGCCTCGAATCCTGAGACGTCCTTCCGAGGAGTCAGCCAGGGTACCTAGCTCTAAATGGATAGATAAGGACCGAGCGAGATAGAAAGTAGTGATTATTCTCTAACAGATTCTCCTGAGAAAGGACACATGTGCTATCTTAGTAGAAACTAATGGTATAATGTGCTTCTGCCGGAAATCCTGGCAAATCCTGTCGAGGACCCGGAGCGCCCGGATCTAGGCGGATAAGTAAAGATCAAGCGAAACAGACAGTGGTGTTTACTCTTACCAAGTTCTTCTGCGTTTTGGTAGCACAAAATTATATTTAGATTACATTTTGATCACGTTATAAGCAAAAATTGATTTAGCAGGCTTACTTTGATGTAAAAGTTTCACACTCGCCTCACGCCCCAAGAAACGGGATAACACCCAAACTAACCCCCAAAGACTAGTACCTACCCGAACCCCTTGATGAGGCAGCGATTGTAGTCAATGTCTGTCTGAAATCATGAGGAAATTTTTCTTAAGGCTTACTCGGGGCTCCTGAAAGTAGGCAGTGGTAGGGCACCGTGTAATTTTAGTCGCTAAAAGTCTATAGCATCCGTGAGGGATTTCCACACGTAAAATATAAAGCTGCCTTACTTTTTTTAGTCTAAAAACGCTGTGCATTCAATCTAAATCCTAGTTGAAACAAACAATTATAAGACATACCTGTAATATTTCATAGTCCGGCACTGTGACTATCTCGCCCTGTGTTTTGAACTGGTATATCTCGTCACCATCCTGTTCGTAGTATACCACGGCGTGCTACACAAAAAGAAAGTAAACTTTTTATAAATAGTCTAAATCCAACTAATATTATAAATGCGAAAGTAACCCTGTCTGTCTGTCTATCTGTTATCGCTCCAGCCGTTTAGACGTGAAAGCTCACGTGATCACGTCTAAACGGCTGGAGCGATTGAAATGAAATTTGGTATAGAGATAGTTCGAGGCCCTGGGAAGGACATAGGCTACTTTTTAACCGGCTGCGCAAAAGGAGAGTTATGATTTTACGCGATAACGACTTCTATGCGGTCGAAGCCGCGGGGAACAGCTAGTATTATTATAAATGTCAAAGTTTGTGAAGATTTTAGATGTTTGTTACTCAATTACGTCATAACGACTGAATGAATCTGGCTGAAATTTGGTAGAGGGATAGCTTACAGTCTGAAATAAGATATAGGTATATTTCCATGAGATGTGGAGACAGAAACAGAACTCCTCGCGAGTAAAGCCAGGGGGTTAGCTAGTTTATCATATACATCAAGTCCAAACAGGCTATCAATTAACATAATGAATGTGGGCTGCCAATCAATCATTCATCACTTATTAATGTGCAAATCCATTAGAAATTCTAAACAATTTTTTTGTGATAATATTGTTTTTTTTTACGATCTAAGTCACTAAAACAGGTTTTAATTAATTTACCATGTTATTCCGCCTCTTAAGAAAAAACATTACAAATCTGATGAACTCGCAACTCGCAAATGATTGTATTGTGATGTAATGAAGGCTCTACAGTTTACTCTGCATTATACAATGAATAAGGATAAGTTTATACTACCTCGTTTTTTTATTTAGGCATTTGTCACACCGCAAGCGAATAGAACCTTTTATCTCATTTCTCGATCTCGATTTTATTTCGTTTAAGAAAAGCGTGGAACATCATTGGGCCGTCAAATAGATGTCTATGATATTAATTTGGTTCTTCGAATGGTCTATGTAACGTGCTTACTTCAATCCATTATGTTTAGGCAACGACGTATAATAATCAGACAGGTAGACACGTCATGCACGAACATCACGGCTTTCAAAAACAGCAGATCTTTTATACATAAAAAAAAAAAAGAATTTCTATGAAATTATCTATGATAGCATGTATGAAAAGTAAGGCAATTGCCTGACTCTTTTGTTGCCATTTTTCAGTGTTGTTAACACATCTATAGTTTTATATATCATTAGGTTTAAGAGGTTACCTCTGCGAGGAATTTGCGAAATAAGTGATTATATTTAGTTATTGCACGCACTGCACCTTGTCAACTCCGTACAGTGCGACTAGATGAGAATAAAATGCTAACAACACTGCTACGTCGCCAGTATTTTTCCCAACGATTTAGGGTAACTCGTTGAGAATAAAGGGATATGGATAGCTTCAATTCAGCTTCAGATCGATATTATTTGGAGAAAATCGATGATTCGTATACGGCTGACTGTTCATCTGCTGATCAAAAATATGCTCAAAACCTTAGTACAATGACATGAGCAAACTGCTAATTGAAATAGCTTCTCGCTATTAGCAAGCAGTGAGACATGTGCCTTATGCATACGATTAACATACTTTGGCAAAAATGTGTCGAACAGATAACTATATGTGATGATGTAATAAGGGATTTATTTGCAATATTTTATTTGTTTTTTACCGTTGAAGTATTACATAATTTTCGTTAATATTAGGATAAATTTAGTAAGATATTAAGTCTGGATTCGACCAGAATCGGAATAAGACTATATTATACAGGGTGAATTTTTCAAAAGGGATTGGATGGCCAAATCCGAAACTATAAGGAATAACGAAAAATGCTCAAAGGAGTTACGAGCCCGATTTTGATGAAACTTAAAACCTCATCATTAGATTTTTGAAAAACCAATAATCCTAGCTGGGAATCGAATCCATTGATTTTGAAAAAAAAAACACACCCTTTATTATTACACCATACGATAGTGTTGCTATTAAGGATCATATTCTGGGAAGTAATAATATACGGCAAACTACAGGAAAGAGCTCATCTTTAACAAAATACATTTTATTTTTCTTACGTTAAACTGATTAATTGTTCAAAATCTTTGCAATACATAGCTGGATTCGAAACCTCAAGGAATAATTAAGGAATATTATTAATTCCGTTTAGAATATTCTCTAAAAAATCATTCTGAGCATAATTTAAAACACGGAATAGTTACGATGTTTTCTGGGATTTCGAACGAAACAAATTATGATACAAAATTTAGGTACATGAAATATGCATTCTATTAAAATTCCAAATGTTCCTTAAATTTGGCGTATATCATTACTTTGCAAAATTTGATCCTTAACAGCGACTCTATCGTATGGTGTAATAATAAAGGGTGTGTTTTTTTTTTCAAAATCAACAAGTTCGATTCCCAGCTAGGATAATGAGTTTTTCAAAAATCTAATGATGAGGTTTTAAGTTTCATCAAAATCAGGCTCGTGACTCCTTTCAGCATTTTTCGCTATTCCTTATAGTTTCGGATTTGGCCATCCAATCCCTTTTCAAAAATTCACCCTGTATAGTACCTCTTCTAAAAGTAAAGTGATTTGCCATTTTACCAACGACTAATAAGCACAACGTGACTATGGTAACCATACTGGAATTGAATACTTCAGTGGTGGTTATGGTGACCATAGTTACGTTGTGCTTGTTAGTTGTTGGTGGTAACTTCACTTTCACTTTACATTTTGTATAAGTACAAGTTATTCTTTAGTATAGCCTTACTTCGATATTGGTCGAATCCAGCCAAAGTGTATAAAACATTAATAAAACAACCGGCCAATAGCGAGTCGAATTCGAGCACAGAGGTTTATTTACTAAAAATCGCGAAATAATCACGTTTGTAGTTAAGCGCCCCTTAATTAATTTTTCTGTTTTTCGTATTTGTTATTATAGCCGCAACAGAAATACATCATCTTTTTTTTTTATACTACTTAGGTGGCAGACAAGCTTACGGCCCACCGGAAGGTTGGTAACCATAGCCTATAGACGTTTGCAACACCAGAGGCGCTACACACGCGCTGCCGACCCGGGCGCAGGTTGTGACGACCCACAGTTGAAATTTTTCAAGCCGCCCGTAAGGCCTTCAACTTGGCTTAACGACTGTCATTTTACTGACAACCGGGACCAACGGCTTATCGTGCCTTCCGAAGCACGAAAACGCTCGTAAATAAATGTCACAAAGTGGTCCACGTGGTGGTCACCCATCCATGTCCGGCCATAGTAAATGTTGCTTACTGCAGTGATCGTTTACAGAACACTGAGTCCGCGGGGCCACGAGCGCTTCAACATCTGTAAAATTTAACTGTATAGTTAACACGGTTCATGAGATACAGCCTAGTAACAGACATACGGACAGTGGAAACTCAGTAAGGGTCCCATTTTTATCCTCTGGGTACGGAACCCTGAAAACTATTTTTTTATTTAACACGTATTTTCCTCCTCTTACCAACCCTTCAAGTAGAGGCGGTTATGTATATGTAGCAAAAAAATCACTCATGTACATGATCACGCCTATTATCCCCGAAGGGGTAGGCAGAAGCATATTGTATGCCCACATTGGTGGTGAGTCGTATTGCCGTGTTGATATGGACAGGCGCAAGTTGTGACTACTCGCTGTTGAAAATTTTCAAGCGCCCATAAAGGCCTTCAACTTGGCTTAACGACTGCCATTTCACTGGCAACCGGGACCAACGGCTTAACGTGCCTTCCGAAGTACGGAAACGCTCGCAAATAAATGTCACAAATTGGTCACGTGGTGGTCACCCATCCATAACCGGCCACAGTGAATGTTGCTTACTACAGTGATCGTTTACAGGGATCGTTTACCGCGGGGCCACGAGCGCTTCAAAATGAAAAAATTCAAAAAAATGCCATGACAATTTTCCTCATTGGATCAATACTCTTTTTCTTAACTTTTTGTACAAACGTCTCGATACCTTACACATCCTTCAATTTAACCTTTACATACTGAATAGTAATTAGATCGTAAATAATTAAAATGTCTGCTGACATTATACTTAAAGATTACATTTGAATTACAGAGCGTTTTAGGATCTTGTCCCACCGCTAGCGAGAAAACGACAACTATTTACTATTTTCTAAACCTGCAGTTACTCCACAGTAGCCCAGCTTCAAAACGATTTGTAGTAAAATATCCCTACTAATATTATAAATGCGAAAGTAACTCTGTCTGTCTGTTACGCTTTCACGCCTAAACGACTGGAGCAATTGTGATGAAATTTGGTACAGAGATCGTTCGAGGCCCTGGGAAGGACCTAGGCTACTTTTTAACCGGCTGTACAAAAGGATGGTTATGATTTTACGATATAACGACTCTTTCGCGATAACGACTTTTCCGCGGTCGAAGCCGCGGGGAACAGCTAAATACATGTTTGTGGACCATCTCGCACAATAATATATCATTTAGCCCAAATTAAACTAATATAACCTTGTGCTATGGGATCTAGATGACTGATAGTCATACTTATTCTAAATACATACATAATATTATCTATAGATAAACTACACCTAGACACAGAACAGATCAATGAGCTCATCACACAAAGAGATTTATCCTGGGTGGGTATCGAACCACGACCTCCAAATCCGTAGTCAGGCACACTAACCACTGGACCACGAGGCCTGTAGTACAAACTAGCTATCTCGTTTGTAGTCGGCGGTGGGACAAATGCCTTACCCAACTGACCCAGGAAGAAATTTACTTCAAATGTATGCAACTAAGTGGATATTGTTCATATGTTTGCTATTATGATCTCTTCTAGTAAACAACGAGGCCGTTTTTGTAGTAGGAACTGATGTTATCAATAATACATACATATACTACCCGTTCGCTCTAACTTTGCCGCTGGCGTAGAGGCGTTTATCCGAATTGTTAATTAGACGAAGTAAATTGACAGTAGCTAATGTCACTTCGTCATAGAAAATACGCAACATTGTATGAAGAAGTGACATTAGTTGCTGTCTATTTACTTCGTCTAATTAAAAATTCGACTTTAGTATGGACCCGAGCGGCAAAGTTAGAGCGAACGAGCAGTACAAGCCAATTTCCTGGAAGGGATAGGCAGTAGACATCCTATACGCTCACGTTTTACCATTTGTATTTTGTCCCACGTAATAGGTACCTAGGTAGTGAGCCCGCACAATATCATCAAGCCCAAATTAAGCTGTCCTGGGACATCCTTCCGAGGGCTTACCCGGGGCTCCCAACCATAGGCTGTTGGGTGTTACATGAGGTTTTTTAGTCGGTAGGAGTCCGGCATAACATCCATGAGGATATTCCCTCACTTTAAACAAAAAAAAGCCCAAATTAAGCTAATATAACCTTGTGCTATGGGATCTTGACGACTGATAGACATACTTATATATCAATACATATAATAAAATCGTAACAAGTCGCTGTCTGTACATTGAAGATACCTATATAAGATCAAAATGTTCTTTCTTGATGAATAAAAGATATATTATTTACATATTATATGAGAAAAAAGTTTATAGGAGGGCTTTTTGGACGCAGTAGAACCTAAAACAATGGTTTTTAGAATTTTTGGCTGTTTGTCTGTACGTTTGAGCACGCTAATCTCACCAACCGCTCAACCGATTGTAATGCGGTTTTTTTATAGCGTTGCGGTTTGCTCCACTTAAAATTTAGTGTTTGTTTCATGTCAATCGGTTCATAAATAAAAAAGTTAAGTATATCAATCTAAAGATAATGCAGCGTACGAAGTCGCGGGTTACAGCTAGTTTTTAAATACATTTAAAACATCTCATCAACATTTGTGGATCACACCATTATTTGGACCGACCCACCCAGGACCTCCAGCGCCGCAGGCGGTATCACTTCCGACTACGCCACAGAGGCACTTTTTTATTACTGGCATCAAATGTGATCTGCAAAAGAAGTAAAACCGAATAGAAGCTGAAACACTTACATTAACACCACTGATGTCCACGGTGGGAAACTCTACCATCAGGTACATGTAGTCAGAGTTCCTTTTCTCTTTTTCGTTGATCATTTCTATCTCTCTGAACGTTAACCTGTCCAGCCAGTCGACCTGCGAACGAATTTCAACCTTATTAATATAAATGCTAAGCTCCTTTCCGACATTTTCGGCACGTCAAACATCTTTACCTTTCGACTATTATATAGATGTTTGACGTCAAAAAAAATTATAAGTGCCATTCATAACATTTTCATAGTTCACGAAGAGACGAAAATATCGAAACAAGATCCTGTACCAATCTGTCAGGTCAGCGTGATTACAGCATTTACAGCTGTTTCTTTACTGCTGAAAATATGATGTGAATTAATTCAATTCAATTCATCATCGTAGTACCGAATCGAAACTTGAAAATCTCTAAGGTTGGATTCGACCAAAATCGGAGTAAGACTATCCTACAGAATAACTTGCACCTCTTCTAAAAGTAAAGTGTATTTCCATTTTACCAACCACTAATAAGTATAACGTAACTATGGTAACCATACTGGAGTTGAGTACTTCAGTATAGAACATTGGTTACCATAGGTACGTTGTGCTTGTTAGTTGTTGGTGGTAACTTCCCTTTCACTTTACTTTTAGTATAAGTACGAGATATTCTCTAGTATAGGCTTACTCCGATTTTGGTCGAATTCAGCCTTATTATACATATATGGTTTTAACTACGGTTTAAATCGGATTATGTAAGACTATACTAGAAAATAACTTGGACTGAAGTAGTCTACTTCAGTATGGTTACGTCTACTTCAGTATGGTTACGTCTACTTCAGTACGGTTACCATAGTTACGTTGTGCTTATTAGTTGTTGGTAAAGTGGAAAATCACTTTACTTCTAGTATAAGTACAAGTTATTCTCTAGTATACCCTTACTCAGATTTAGGTCGAATTCGCCCTGAAAGGAAAGTTATCAGTTACAATATTTTAAAAAAAACCGTGTTGATATAAAAATGCATCCCACCTTAGGTATTTCTCCATTGCGGTGTTTCTTCGCCAGCTTAGCGAGCCTCTGCATCTGTTCCTTGCCCTTGTCGGGAGCTTTCCCCGGAGTCTTCTCGCTGCCTTCAACTCCGGGCCACACGCGCAAATCGAACATCCCCTTTTTGAACACCACAAAAATCTTTTTAAATTTACCCACAAGTTTTAAATAACATACTTCACATAACTTTAATGTACTCAAATAGGCACCCATAGTGGAATTGAATATTAGCAAATTTTAATTCCGCAATATCACTGTTCTAATACAATAGAATTTTTATGGTCTAGCAAGGCTTTCAAAAAAGATATCAAAGTGTACAAGCACGGGTATTGGAAGGTAATCCTTAGGATCTTTCAAAGGATATACACCTATACACCATCTCTCACATAAAAAAGTGCCATTAGATATTCTTAATCTGATAGATACATAGCACAATCACAAAATATAAACACTTCTTTAAGGGCTTTAAAAAGCTACAATCGCACACATGTGTCACCATGTCATCTTAATTTTCATATTTTTTAAAGCCCAAATAACCGGTTCCCTCAAAACCCAGTTCACTCCACTAAACAAGGGAGTATACTGAACTTATTGTTAGCATTTTCCGATGAGTACTCATATCTTTATGCTCCGCCATTTAATTATTATTTATCTGTATTTTAAGAATGTTCTAACAGAATAAAAGTTTGTTTGTCCCGCCTTTGAAATGAGAACTATTTTTATCTGTGGTAGTCTCCATGGACGGCATAACGGACTCAAACCGACAGTATGGCCGTACCTATCAGTCGACCAACTAATCCTTGGAGGGATGTTCCAGAATAGAATAGATAACGGATAAGAACTGGTATAGAATGATAGATAAATATGACATAACCGGAGGAATTATGGAAGTAAACAGTGATCATATGCACAAATTAGAGATAGTACAGATGGACATACTAAATTTGCTGAGGCTACGCACATATAGACAACTCATTCACAGATGGCTACGCACACATAGACAACTCAGTCACAGACGGCTACGCACACATAGACAACTCATTCACAGACACAAGGTCAGGCGGTTTCAACCGAATTTTCGATACTGATTTGTGCACGAGTGCGTGTAGCAGAGGGTAGGTGTGAAAAAAAAAGTACATACATGAGTTTTCCATCTGTACTATCTCTAATTTGTGTCATATGTGAGTGATGTAGAAGTATTTCAAAACATAACAAAGTAGGGCGTATCAAATAATTTGAGAAGGAGGTGATATTGATAACCCTACAAACGTTTATTAAAGGGTCAGTGGCTTGTAGTATTGGGGTCTGTATACTACGCGGGCGAACCAGCAGACGTCTGTTAGTATATAAATAACGGTCCATTGAGATAAGACAACTACATAAATAAAAAAGTCACGACACAAGAGTATATTAATAATAAACGAGTCAATTGAACTTCTGTTATCGAATACCGCGGAATATCTATGTCAATCTTAATCACCATGTTGAGAGTTCTTGTAACCCTTTTACGTTTCTGTATGAGTGTAAAAGGTTCGATTACAGGTTTAAGTAAAAAATATATATTGTGCTCGAAGGACCAGGATCAAAACGTAGGGAGTGCGACTTGCGTGGTACCTGTAAAAGGTTTAGGGTTAGGCTGCTAAACTATCGCTAAAATATGAGAAAGATGGAAATGAATGCACCCGGTCGCTTTCTGACATGCACTGAGTTCGCGGCGCTACTTAGTGCGGCCACATCGTATCAGCAAAACGTGTTCATTTGCAATTAGGTATTGCATCGAACAGTAAATATACAGTCGGTTGCGATTCGAGCACAGTATAAGTAATGCGGCGGTTGGCTGCTCGCCTTTCTTACAGAAGTAGGCCAAGACGGTGGCGTATCTCTTCACCCCTCGATGTACCCACAAAAAGTGTGAAGTGGGGTAAACCCCAAGCCCGCAGGGAGAGTCTGCGATGGTGCAAAGTCTGTCGGGAGTTCTGGAGTTATCACCGTCATCAGATGGCAGGGCATCGTGTGTGTTTAAGCCAATAGGAGTCCGGTATAACATCCATGAGGATAGTTTTATGGTAGAGCTACTTGTGACCGGACCGCGCCGCACTTCCTTACATCGGTTTTCCCAAAAGCCTACAATATAGGGTTCTTCAAAAAAGGGTCTTAGAAGGTTTTCAAAGGGTCGGCAGGGCGAGTGTCGCGCCTCTGGTGTTGCAAAGGTCCATAGGCTACGGTGACCACCACTTTAAAGGAATAAAAAAAACACTTCTATCCTTTTCTGTTACTTAGGACCGTAATTTACTAGAGTGAGAAAGAGAGCGGGAGCACAACAGTGCGCGGCGGAATTCACGGTTCTGAGGTCTGGCTTTTACAATGGGATAGAGTGATATGGGCTTTCATTGAAGCGGTCGTAGTCCTGCTAGGACAGTGTTCTATGAAAGATTACTGTGTTGCACGTTGTACGCTACGGATTTCAACATTTTCAACTGTAGGTAAACACAGCTGTCAGTTACAATTTACAATACAGCTTGTATTGAACAACAACTAATGTATTTACATGATGTAGTGGTCATCAAGTTAGTTTTACCTTTGAGAATGCCGAGAGGTAAAACCGGTCAGGTGTAAAGTATATAAATGTTGTGGAACAGTACAAGTAGTGCTATTCAATATGTGCAACCAGTTCCACCAAGAACCATAAACCAACAGTATAAATAATACAGCTTGAGTTGCAAACATTCTTAGACCATGGTTAACTTTCGATTCTCGCAAGAAGGTTCCTATTCTGATATGCCGGCGACTCTTTATCGGGTCGCAGTGTTTAACTTAACCTATAACCTATTCCCCAAAGTTAACCACTAAACTGGCGGTTTAGTAGCTTGCTTCCTATCCATGGTCTGTCCCACAACAAGTCTTACTTTTGCGGGACTTTTAAGCTAACCTTAACCCGCTACGGGAGAGAGTGGCGGAGCATTTAATTCCGGTAAGTAATTTGTGAGGACAAAGATACATTTGTTGTACTACTAAGGTGGCAGACAAAGTTACGGGTTACCTGATGGTTGATTGCCTAGCCTATGGACGTTGCTCAACACTAGAGGTGTAATAGCGAAAGTTGCTTACTGTTGATGAACAAAGTAATCTTTCACAACACCGACCCGCGAGGTCACGAGCGCTCCAAACATTTGTGGTAAATTGCGGCGCCCTTTGTTTCTTTTTAATGTATAATAGGAATGCACGCGAAATACCTACTATTACGTGCACGTAAGTAAATAGTATTTAGCTCGAAGTCCGGAATTTCATAAGTATGATTGTAAATAATCGCGATAGTTTAAAAATAACAATAATACGAATAATCCCACAAACAATATCCCTCTTACTACAAACTATTAACCCGAGTGCAGCAAAAGTAACAGCAGCATCTCTAGAATGTGGCAATATTTTTAATATGCTGATTTCTATGTATAATATGTATGTATTTAGAAATATATAAGTATGTCTATCAGTCATCTAGATGCCATAGTACATGTACTTAGTAGCCACAGTTAAGAAGCTAATTAACTTTAACCACAACATAATTGCGGTATCGTCGAGCCGCCACCTTGCACTGACCTACATACAACGTATGTTATTCAATGTCAAGTTTACAATCACCTTGAATAGCTGGAATGGCACCTACAAGTCTGACTTGACTTAAAGCGGTGTGCCCATGATTGATAATAGTGGTTTGGACATTAGTTAGGCACTGATAGTCCCGCGATAACTTCGAAACTCTTCCCTTGGCCTAGAGAAGTCCTACTAAGTTCTCACTTGTAGTGTAGGCTCCTAACATCATCAAATCTACCCATAGCCGACCTAATTCCAAATACTTTGTTTATAACTGGGATTTTTTTATACCGCTAAAGTGGCAGTGGCATACGGCCCACCAGTTGTACTGGTGGTCACCGCAGCCTATGGACGTTTGCAACACCAGAGGCGCCACAATCGCGCTGCCGACCCTTTAAAAACCTTCTAAGATCACTTTTGAAGAACCTCATACTGTAGGCGTTTGGGAAAACCGAGGCAGGGAGATCATTCCACAACCTAAGCGTGCGCGGAAGAAAGCCTCTATCCGATCTAACCGTGCTCGAACGCTCGTGAGGATGAACACCCTGTCTGTGGCAAGCGGGAATACCTATGCAAAGAGAAAGTCTTGATCATTTGAATACTGACCTGCCTCAACATGCCATGTTTCCCGAACAGCGATATGGTGGTGCCACCGACCACCATGACTTTTCCGGGACCGGCACAGTCGTATATCGTCATCGCGAGGGTTGCATTCCGGGGCAGGTCGCTGAAGAACACCGGCAGCTTCACCCACTCGTTCCAACTGATAATGTAAAGATATGCTGTTAATCAAGTAGGTAGCTAGATATTTTGAACAATCCGATTTCTTTAAAATTTTGCTCGCCAAATTGACATAGATACATGTACATATTATATACCCACATTTTACCTTTAAGATTTTGATCCCACGTAATAGGTGGTGAGCCGTATTGCCGTGTTGAAATGGACAGGCGCAGGTTGTGACTGCCTGCTGTTGAAATTTTTCAAGCCACCCCATAATGGCCTTCAACTTGGCTTAACGACGGCCATTTTACTGGTAACTAGGACCAACGGCTTAACGTGCCTTCCGAAGAATGGAAACGCTCGAATAAACATCACAAAGTGGTCACCCATCCAAGGACCGGTCACAGTAAATGCTGCTAACTGCAGTGATCGTTTACAGAACGCTGAGTATGCAGGGCCACCAGCGTTTCAAAAAAAGGCGCCAAATTGACGCCGTCCGACATTTTGCGTTTTAGTGGGCCACTCCTCTCACAGCTCACAAGATTAAATGCCTCGTTATGCTACGCTTGAAAATCTCGGGTGGGAAACGAGTGTGCTGGGATAGTGTTCCAAGATTCTGCAGTGCAATAGATCTTTTAAATCACTCTGTGCTGGTGAAGATTTTCTTCTCTGAATGAAAGTGAATACATACATAACATCACGCCTGTCTTCTAACGGGGTAGGCAGAGACTATGACTTTCTACTTCCTACAATCCTGACATACAACTATCGCTTTTTCAACTTTCATAAGTATCTTCATACATGCTCTTCGGTTAAGGAAACCTTAAAATTATTCTAGCATTAGAATACAAATTAAAGAGTTGAGGTTTCACTTACTTCCATCTGTTAGAAAAAGCTTTGTATGAAGTCTGAACCGGTAAAGCCAGGGGCTCCCCATCACTCAAAATCTGGCAAGTCACATACAAGTCGGAGCATCCTTCCTGATACAGGCCGGAAAACTTCAGCATGGGGTCTTGTAATAGCTGGTCATATTCTGGTTTGGCGCGTTTACCTTCTAATGTTCCTCTGGAGAAAAATGAGTAAATTAGTGCCTCTGTTGTGTGGCAAGGTGGCAACATGTGTAGTTGGTTAGGAGAGGAGATAATTCAGTAGATTCTGCATCTAAGAATTGAGTAGTTTTGATTGCTGAATCAAAGAAGTGATAGTGTTTTACTTGCTGTATTGTACCTGTGATTACAGTGTTTGCAATTGCGTTCAAAGATTTTGGCTCTGAAACATACCTCCGACAGACGTTTCTCTGCCGGATGAGCCGCCGACAAAACGTTTCGATTATGAGTTGTTCACCGACAGAACCTTTCAACTACGAACGTTTCGCCGACAGAACGATTAATTCAACCATAATAAATGAATGCTTAACACCCCGACTCGTTTTGGTAGGTTAGAAGGCTAAGGCGGGAGCGAAGCAGAGCGGAGCTTTGTGGTTATTTTTTTTGTTTTGTCGACGAGTTCTTATTTGGTGAACGATTCTGTCGTCGATTTATTATTATTATTATTATATGCATAATTCAGGCAGGCAGTTACAGAACTGATAGAGCCTGTATCCCGCTGACGTTGATCAGTTCCTTTTTGTCTTGTTGTTTTGCATGAATTTGTCCAGTTTGTTTTTAAACAAATTCACACTGGTAGCTGTCACCACATCTTCTGGGAGTTTGCTCCAATCGGTAACAGCTCTGTTGGAGAGGAAATGTTTATGCGGATTATTATGTGAGGTAATTTTTCGAAGTTTCAAACAGTGTCCTCGCAAGTGGAAGTTCGTGTTCCTCTCAAACATCACATTGTCAAAGTTAGGTAGGTCATAGTATGCATTCATAATCTTGTAGGTCTCGATGAGGTCCCCACGCTTCCTTCTATCTTCCAGTGTTGTCAGATTGAGTATTGTCAGCCTGTCTTCATAAGGTTTCTTTCGCAATTGCATAGGTATTTTAGTGAAACCTCGCTGCACCCTTTCCAACAGGTCAATATCTTTTTTGAAATACGGACTCCAGACTTGAAAAGCATATCGTCGCTGCGCTTGCAAAAGTCGCTATGTATTTTTAGCCTACTTTTCAGGAGGAAGTAAAAACCGATTTACTCGAAATATAATTGTGATAGAGAAAGTACATAATTTTTTTATAATGTAAATATTATATTTACGTTGTGGAAAATGACTTTTAGAAAGATAACGTTTAAAACGAAAATACCAAAAAATTAATATTGTGGATCTGACACATAGCTAAAATTGTTTGGGTCACAAATATCGCCATGTGTTGTTGAGCACATAGTGGGAACAAATAAAACATAATTCACGTTGTTTAATTACACATAGCTATTTAATAAAAGGTGTCAATTGAAAATAATATCAAATTTTATTTAGAAACTATGGCAAACATGGTGTTCTCTGTCATAAAACTTTTTTTTTTTGTGTGGGTAGGCGATTAATAAATACTACAATTAGTGAGCTCCCAGTAATTAATAATTTAATAATAGTATTCTTACTATTGCTTATATGATTTATGTGTTAATTTATTGCTGAACTCACCTCCACTCGCTACAAACTTAATTATCTTGTTACATTGATCACTGCAAGAGTTACACTGAAATCCCAATATGGACAGCAGATTTGAGGAGAGTCTCAAGAAATTGGAAAACCTCTTCACCAGCCGTCTTCGTATGCATGAGGAAAATTTGCGTAAGGCCCTGGACTCCACTGGCCCAATTCACACTGATATTACAGCTCTCTCTAAGGACTTCGTGGAGTTCAAATCATTTGTGATGGATTCTTTGGGGCATTTGAAGACTCAAGCCCAGCTGTACTCACAAGGTATGGACCGCATTGAGACAACAATGCGTAGGAAGGTTCTCCTGCTGCATGGTGTCCCTGAAAAGCCAAACGAAAAGGTACACAACACTGTTCTTGGCATATTAACCGACAAGATGCAGTTGCCCGACGTGAATACCAACATTGTTGAGGTGTGCCATCGCCTGGGGTCTATTCAAGGAAAAGCACGGCCCATTGTCATCAGATTGCGCGACATGGAGCACCGTCACTTTATTTGGGATCACAAATCTTCATTGAAAGGCACTGGATACACTTTGTCAGAGTTTCTCACAAGAGGTAGGCACCAGGTCTTCACAGCGGCTCGCGCACATTTTAACATGAAGAACGTCTGGACTACTGGAGGCATCATAAATATAATATGCCCAGATAAAAAGCGCCATAAGATCGAGTCAGCGAAGGAATTGTCAGCATTGATCACAAAATTCCCCAGTGACATCCATGGGGAGATTAGAGTGGGTCCTGTGATTGCGTCTTCGTCATCGAGTGCACCCACGGCGCCTTCTAATTCTAATCCAGACTCCAAGACCACGAGGAGCCGCCGGCGATAGTGGGTTTGACAGCTTTGTTGTTGTTTGTCTCGTTGCACGCGTTGTGGTCACAATATTTGGCCGCGTTATATTGTAATTGTACATCAGAGGGTGACAGCAGGGAGACGGTACGATGTTAATTTATTTTATTTAGTTACCCAGCACTAGCTGATATTCATTTTATTTATAAATAGTGTTCGTTTTATGCCGGTGAATTATGATAATTTTCTGTTTTGTTTTGTTAAACTTCACTCACTGTTCATTTCATCAGCTGACAGCTGTCACTGTCTTTTCTTTTTTTTTTTTTTTTTTCAATTATTTGCTCGTTTCACAAGGAACAGGCTACAGTCAGAGACCATGCGGCCTAGTCACCCGTTAAATTTCAATAAATTTTGTTTTAGCTGAGGAAATGGAGAAAGAAAAAAAAAACCGGCAATTACTTTCATGTGGGTGTAAATATTATTGGGTATTTTTATAGTGCTATTGCTTGTTTATGCATATTGTCATTATTTTCTATTTTGTAATTCTTATGAAATTTCTTCGTATGTTTGCGAGTGGGTGAGTTCGGTATTTTGTTATAAAAAGCTCTTCTTTTTGTTCTTAGTATATTTATTATTAGTATTTTATTTATTAGTATTTTATAGGTATTTATTGTGTATTTTTTTTTATCTATTTTATCTATGATATATTATGAATGATTCTAGTAATGACACTTTCTGCTCATGTTCTCTTTTAGGATCAAGTTTTAATAGTTCTGATGGCAATGGTTTTGCATCCCTTGCTTTGCGTGATCAGCTTTCTTCTATCTTTTCTAAATTTCCCAAAAACTTTAACATAGTTCACATCAATGCCCAGAGTATTCCATTCCATCATTCTGATCTTCTGGCATCCTTTAGCAGTGACCAAATTGATGCTGTACTGGTTTCTGAATCGTTTCTCAAACCTTCTCATTCAACGAGACTTTTTGGGCTACCTGGATATGTGCTTATACGCAATGACAGGACTGGCAAAGGTCGTGGCGGAGTGGCTGTATATTTAAGAGAGGACATACCTTTTAAAATTGTCAGTGCTTCACCATCGGATTACAGTTATTCGGCGGAGTACCTCTTTTTGGAGATTATTGTTCGGCATAGCAAAATGCTACTAGGAGTTTTCTACAGTCCCGATTACCACGTAAATTACTTTGAGTCATTCGACGCCCTGCTTAATGAACTGTGTCTTATTTACAACCACGTAGTCATATGTGGGGATTTCAATACATGTTTAATCAAAAATAATAATCGTACTCACTCGTTGGAATCTATCGTATCCTCACTTAATCTTCATATTCTTCCCCTATCTACTACGCATCATTTTCCTAACTGCCGCCCTTCTCTACTTGATTTAATTATAGTTTCCTCTCCTGATCTAGTTGCCACACATGGTCAACTACCTGCATGTTTCTCTCACCATGACTTACTTTAGTTATCTCTGTCTGTTCGTCCTTCTAAGTGTAAGTCACAGTTTTCTGTGCTTCGTAACTTCAAGGGCATCAAACTGGAGGTATTGAGGCAGGACGCAGAGGACATTGACTGGTCACCTGTAGTTGGTGTCGATGCTATTGACGAAAAAGTGTTAAACTTTAACAAAATCATTACTGCGCTGTACGATCGACATGCTCCTAAACGACGAGTTAAAGTGAAACACATGCCTGCACCCTGGATCACACCTGATATTAGGGATGCTATGACTAGAAGAGATCGAGCTAATCGAAGGTACAAACGTAGTCCTAATGATATTAATTTTGAAAGGTTTAAATCCTGGCTGGCTGGCTAATAGGTGTAATCGTCTGTGTCGTGATGCTAAACGTCGCCACTTTCATCAATCTCTTGAGACCCGTAACTCCTCCGATATCTGGAAATTTCTTAAAGCTAACGGTATTGGCAAGTCTCCCCATATCGATTGTCACGATATTAACTTAAGTGCTCTTAACAAACATTTCTCGCTTCCACCTGTATCTCTTGACCCGATTGTTAAGGCCAGCACCATGCTAGATCTCTCTCTTATGCCTTTACCACAATGTCCTTTATTCAGGCTTAATGCAGTTGATGAGCTTGAAGTGAAAAAATCGATCATGTCGATTACTTCTTCTGCGGTAGGTAATGATGACTTATGCTCAAAAATGTTCACTCCCATACTTTCCAGCGTGATTCCCATCCTCACTAACATATTCAATTGCTCTATAAGCACATGCTGCTTTCCTAGTGCTTGGAAACAAGCACTGATTATTCCTTTACCTAAGACCACAAATCCTACACTGCTGTCCCAGTTCCGTCCCATATCCATTCTTCCTTTTCTCTCAAAAGTTCTTGAGCATTTAGTGCATCGACAGCTATCTTGTTACCTTACACAGAATAAACTTCTCAATCCTATGCAATCTGGCTTCCGTCCAGGTCACAGCACTGTGACGGCTCTGCTGAAGGTGACGGATGATATTCGTCTGGCTATGGAGAACAAATCCCTTACCGTACTTGTTCTGTTGGACTTCAGTAGCGCATTCAACTCAGTGGATCTAGATATTCTTCTAGGCATTCTTAATTCCCTTAATTTCTCCACTGAGACTGTGGCTTGGTTTGACTCTTATATTCGGGGGCGCTCGCAGTGTGTTCGCCTTAACGAGTCTTTCTCGGATTGGCGTAACCTCATTGCTGGAGTGCCTCAAGGTGGCGTACTTTCTCCTCTACTCTTTTCCATTTTCATCAACTCTGCTGTTCGAGTTATTTCTTCCAACTTCCATCTGTATGCAGACGATTTGCAGCTGTATCGTCATTTTAAGTTGAATGGGTATAGAAGCGCCATAGCCGATATGAATCGTGACCTGAGTGCTATTGGCGAGTGGGCTAAGTCTTTTGGGCTTTTAATTAATCCAGGTAAGTCTCAGGCGATAGTGATCGGCAGTAGGCAAATGCGATCTGGACTAGACATGGCCTGTCTTCCGCCTCTCTTACTTGATGGAGTTCGAATACCTTATACCGACACGGCAAAAGATCTTGGTATTACCTTAGATGGAAACTTGTCCTGGAATGCTCATGTTCTGAATGTTAGCAAAAAGGTTCACTACACGTTCCACACCCTCAAATGCATCCAGCCTTTTTTGCCTGTAGATATTAAAATCTCACTTGCTCAAACATTGATACAGCCCATTATTGATTATGCGGACTCCTGCTACTTGGATGCTACTGAGGAGCTTTTAAACAAACTTGAGAGACTGCAAAATGTATGCATTCGGTTTATTTTCAATCTTCGTAAGTATGATCATGTCTCGGAATTTCGTGCAAAACTCAAGTGGCTCCCAATCCGACTTCGGAGGAATACTCGGATATTGTGTGTCCTATTCAATATCTTGCACAATCCTTTATGTCCTACCTACTTACGTGAGCGGTTCTCTTTTATGCGTACACCTGATGCTCTTTGTAGAACACATCTTGAAAATCGCCTTACATTCCCTTCTCACAAAACTGATTTTTACTCTTACTCCTTCACTGTTCACGCGGCAAGGCTATGGAATTCTCTCCCACCGAAAATAAGAACTTGTAAAACTGTTTCCCTCTTCAAGAAGAAAGTGAAAGAACATTACCTGTTATCTTTAACATAACATTTTATCCTTAGAGACGTTTATGATATTTCTCTGTACTTAAGTATATTTAGATAGTATAATACTATATATTATGTATGTATTTATGTATGTATGCTATTTAAGGTTTATGTATGTTTATTATTCTGCACACACTTATTTACTTTGTCTCTCATTCTCATCTCCTCTCTCAGGCCTACTGGAAGAGATTTCATTAGAAATAAGTAGTGCCTTGTACAATATACCATGTGATTTCTTTTGTTTTTAATTGTGTGTACAAAACCAATAAATAAATAAATAAATAAATAAAACTCTGCTGCCTTGATGTGTGAGGATGTGTTGTACGCAATAAAGGCGCCGAGGAAGGATCGGGAGAGCATCAGTTCTTTCCCGTACCGCAGCAGAAGCACTGGTCGCCGGAGATCCCAGAACGATCTCCATCACTCTGGGCTGGCTACTACCCTTGCCTTTTTTTTAACGTGAGGGAAAATCCTCATTAATGCTATGCCAGACTTTTACCGACTAAAAAACCTCACGTATCCTGTAGAACAGCCTACGTTTGGGAACCCCGGGTAAGCCCACGGAAAGATACCCCAGGACTCCCAACAGACCTACGGCTTCCACTGCGGCCTCACCTAGGGGGGGGGGGTCAGGTGCGATCAGGCGCCTTTGGGGGCTTTTTGGGTGCTATCCCGCATCTTAGGGGGGACGTGTGTGAATCCCTTCGTCACGCTGACATCTATAAGGACGGCGGCCTGCTTCAGTAAGGACAGTGGGTAGCCCCCTTACCGTCCTCAGGACCCCGGTCATGAAGGCTGATAGTCTTGGGCAAAGATATGTCGGCGGCTACCCCGCCGACTGTGGAACTCGGGTGGGAGAGTTCTCTCCCGTTCCCAAACCTATCTAAACTCTTTCGCGAGCATGACCTGCTTGCAGAAACAGGCAGCGCAGTCCCACTTACTCCTGCTAGGGTTCATGGCTCGTACTATGGTCTCCAGCGAGAGATACTCATCCAGACCTGCCACGAGATACTTCCAGCCTAGTAAGACGTGGTTTCCACGACAACCGTAGCGAAAGGTCGCAGCAGCTTGGCGACCACGGCTGGTGAGGGTGCCTGGGATTTCCTTTCGAGAGTGCACCAAAATCCCTGGCTACATACAGCCGGGAAGGAGACTACGAAAAGTCGTGCTGTCCAAATTATTTACCTCTACCAACTCCTTTATAGCAACCAAAAAACCTCACTATTTTTAAGGAACCCTAGTAGGTATGCAAATGTACATACCACCTATAATACTAGTAGTTTTAGATACTTGTCTGTAAATGTACGCAACTGTTGTGCTAAGATCCCGTAAGGAGGTTGATTCCCGATTAGACTCAAATACTTGTGTGATCCAAAAAAAATAATGGCTGAAAAGGAATGAGTGCAGAGCTCGGATTTTTTAGCAAGAAATTTTAGAAAGAAACGTATAAGGGTCCTTTATGAGAAAAACAGGCTTACGTAAGGAAGATTGGGATTTTATGGGGTAATGAATAAAATAGACATTCAAGTGATCCAGCGAAGACGGAAGGAATCCACTTGAGTTTTAGGTGAATATATAAAATTCAGCGAGGCTACAGCACTTCTCACAATTAGGGAGTACATAGCGTGGGCGCAGCAGTGCCAGGTTCTCGTTGCAGGTCTGGGCGTGGATATTCTCTCGACTATGTTGTGAGCAATCATCTCCAGCGGGATTAATTAAGGCTCCGCGTCACCGCGTCTTTCTGTGTGCAGGTCATGCTTGTAAAAGAGGCGGCGGGGAGGTAGCAGGCTATGGAGAGGCACGGTGAATCTCTGGCTATTGGCCTAGACATTGCTAAAGGCTTTGATATGCGTCATGCGTCGCTTCTTTCCAATTTGCTGGCATACGGTCTATCGTCACAGTTGTGCCGCTGATTGGCCAGCTTCCTGCATGGGCGACGTGTACGGGTCCTCTGTGATGGTCAGGCTTACTGTTTTTTGCAGGTTAATGCCGGAGTACCACAAGGATCGGTATTGTCCTCAACTCTCTTTCTTCTGCAAATCAATGACATGCTGTCCCTTGGGTGCATTCATTGTTATGCGGATGATAGTAGGACTCTGCATGGGTATTATTCTGGCTGTCCAGCGGAGGGGCGAGGTGACGTGGAGGGGAAGAGACGACAACTCGTGGCGGATCTCGACCGGGACCTGGGCTGCATTGCCCAATGGGGTTTGGACAACCTGGTCAAGTTCAATGCCAGAAAAACGCGTCTGCGTTTTAAGCTAAGAAGTCCCCATTCCTACCCCTACCCTCTCTTCAGAGCATTACGGTTCCACTAAAGGACAACCGGAGTTCTTCGTATAGAAGTTCGGCGTGAGCTCAATCACAAAAACTACATAGAGAGTTGTATTGGGCTGGCCTCGCGAAAACTAGGAATCCTGAATAAAGTGAGACGGTATTTTACGCCACATCAGAGATGTTTACTGTACAAGACGCAGATTCGCCCCTGCGTCGAATACTGTTCTCAACTTTGGGATGACGCCGCCAGGTACTTACTAGACGCACTTGACGCTATGTAGAGACGTGCTATACGAATAATTGGTTGTCCTGAGGTGACGGGAGGCCACAAACCTTTAGCACAGCGAAGAACCATAGCGTCCCTCGCTGCCTTCTACCGAATGTATAACGGTGAATATTCTAAAGAGCTCTTCAACATGATCCCACCCTCTCCTTTCCGATACCGAACAACGCGTGTCGGGCAGAGGTGCCACTCATACACAGTGGAAAGCATTTTCGCCAGAACGGAGCGTTTCAAAAGATCGTTCCTCTTTCGATCTGCCCGCACCCGTGTTTCCCTCATCTTACAATGCCGGGTTCTTCAAGAGGAGCGTGAAGAGGCACATCACAGGTCCGCCAACTTGAGGATCACTGTCAGAAGTGGCACCCAATCGCTAGATGCGCCACGGCGCACCATGAGGCTGGTGGCGACGTCAATTTGGCGAGCTCAATAATAATATAAAAAGTAATAAACTTTTTACACTTTACTGAAATATTCTAGCTCCAAAGCCTTATACTATAATAATACATTCCTGAACGGATCGATGACATAAATATCCAAAACGACTGCCAAATTTCATAGAAAAAGATAGCTATGTGACACTTGATTTGTGCAATGCGCGATGTTTCAGGTCAAATATTGTACACCAATATCGCTATGTGCCCGTAAACACATAGCGGGCGCAATTCCGCGCAATTTACTATATTTTAGTTAAGGTGAACTTTTTAGCTATGTGATTTGAAGCACATAATTATTTTGAGGGCGCAAAAAATTATTGATTTCACATAGCTGTTTTTTAAAACTCCGTTAATATTAGGTTTTTTAAAATTTCGGTTTTTGCACCTTGTGCGCCTTGAAATAAGGATCTAAATGGCATCAAAATCCAAAATTCGAAAAAAATCACATAGCGACTTTTGCAGGCGCAGCGACGATATTCGAGTAAGGGTCTTATATATGTTTTATATATCTTCAGCATCATTTCCACCGTGAGAATACCAAAAGCCTTCCTTATTAAATAAATAAAGCTTTTAGCTTTTTTTGTTATTGCCATAATATGTTCCTCCCATTTTTCTTCAGCATCATTTCCACCGTGAGAATACCAAAAGCCTTCCTTATTAAATAAATAAAGCTTTTAGCTTTTTTTGTTATTGCCATAATATGTTCCTCCCATTTTAAGTCTTCAGTAATAATCACTCCTAAGTCAGTCTGCTTACCAACGGCTACCAGCTTCGTATCACCCAGCTTGTATGGTAAATGAGGGTTTTCTTTACCAATGTGAACTACTGTGCATTTGGTGGTATTTAGGTTGATTAACCACTCTTTAGACCAACTTGCTATCCTATTTAGGTCTTTTTGTAGCTTTTCATAATCCATGAGAGGGTTTGCATACAATTTGGTATCATCAGCAAACATGCTTACCCTGCAGTCCAGTTGAGAAGGCAAGTCAAATGTATATAAAATGTATAGCACTGGACCCAATACAGAGCCCTGAGGCACTCCGCTATATATTTCTCGTTTCTTAGATAAGGCGTTATTCACTCGGACCCGAAAGATCCTCTGGCGTAAGAAAGCTTCAATCCAGGCAAGTAGCTTTCCTCTAATGCCTACTATTTCCAGTTTCTGTAAAAGCCTCGTAATTGGTACTTTGTCAAAGGCCTTCTCATAATCCAAGTAAACAACATTTATAGGTTTTCTATTATTAAAATCATCAGTCCAGTCTGCCAAACACGTCAACAAATTTGTCACAGTGGAACGCTGTGGATAGAATCCATGTTGGTGGTCTCCAATAACAGGATGCTGCTTAAGAAAAGTCCTTATTTGTCTCACTATAATCCTTTCCATGATTTTACATACAACACTGGTTAGACTGATAGACCTATAATTTGATGGGTTCAATTTGCATCCTTTTTTAAATATAGGCGCCACTCTAGCTGTTCTCCACGCAGTTGGCAAAGTTCCCGTATCATATGAGGTTTGCATTATGATTGTTAAGGCTTCTGTGATGTCGCATTTCTGGAGCACTTTGGCCGTGATTTCATCTGGTCCAGGCGCTGACTCAGACTTTAATTCTCTTATTTGTTTTCCAATGATTTCTTTCGAGAATTTCGGGTCTTCTATAGAATCAGCCACTCGAAAATTAGGGTTCAAAATCGGCAAAGGACCGTGCGGTTCCTCCTGATAAACACTAGCAAACTGGTCCGCGAAAGCCTCCGCTATGCCATTGGAATCGCATAGTGTTTCACCATGGTTGTTTTTTAACACTGTAGGAGCACCTGTCTTAGAAGTCAACTGCTGTCTAATGTATGAGTAGAATCGCTTTGGTCCAGCCTGCAATATAGTCTCTTCATATTTTATTCGATTTCTACGAGTGAGATTTGTTAGTTTATTGTTTACTTTTCTATATTCTGCATAATCATTGTCCATTCCTGTTATAACATATTTATTCCATAGTATCAGTTTTTGCTTAATTAGTTTCTGTGTGTCCGTGTGTATCCATGGTTTATGTAGAGTGTATCTATTGACGGTTTTCGGGACATGCTCCTCAATAGCGTTTCCATACATTGTTACAAGGATATCAAACTGGGTCTCTACACAATTTAGGTGCATTAAACGATCTGGCAATGCCTTCAGCATTTCACCGATCCCATCATAATCAGCCTTTCTGTAATTAAATCTGAGTTGTGGTCTGTTTTGCCGTCTGGCCTCAAGTTGTACTGTTGATATGAGACAACAATGGTCACTCTTCCCAATCGGTCCCTCATGCTTTGTCTGCGCAATTAGTGCCTCGTCATTGGTCAACACCAAGTCAAGAAGTGAAGGCTGACATCAGAGTTTAATAGAGTTAGGCATCTTCAAACAAAATTATATCAAAGGTACCGAGCGCGGTATACTTGTGTGCGCGCGCAGTGCCTACGGGCGCATCGCGTCGGAACGAGCCGCGCGTCACGCACACATTTAAATATCAGTACTAGACGGAAAGCTCCCAGCTGGTAAACCAAGCGTTCAATCAGTGTTGCCGCGAACCGCGTGCGCTTGAGTACGTAAAATGTATGTGTCATATGCCCGTTATCTTTACTTACATACATACATATAATCAATTTCAAATTTTTGTGTTATGTCCCCCGTAATAGGTGGTGAGCCTATTGCCGTGTTGGAATGGACAGGCGCAGGACGCCAAGACCCGCAGTTGAAAATTTTCAAGCCAAGCATAAGGCCTTCAACTTGGCTTAACGATTGTCATTTTACTGACAACCGAGTTTCATTTTGAGTTTTCCTTCTCTACGCAATGGATCTTTTTGTGAAGGTGTTCCCTTAGTCGCCTCTTACGACACCCTTGGAATGTATTGGGGTGGCGACATTTGTACTCTTACCTGTCGCAAGACGAGACCTCGTCGCCACACAGGATATTAATATTAGATAAATATGACAATGCCTTTAAAGAGGTAAAGACGATATTGCTGTGTTTTTGGATGCCTCAACACTAATTTTTAAACTCCGTCATTATCTATCGTTATTAACGAATTCACGATAGGTAACAAAAAAGAAGAAAGGTGAGTTTGAATAATTCACTTACGTACCAACTTACCTTGAGATTATTATGGACGTAGTAATATTAATTTAATGCTTACGTACGAATTCGTTCAATACCTATTAGACTTCGTATTTATTAGGGTTCCGTACCCAAAGAGTAAAAAACGGGACCCTAAACATGACCCTTCGCTATACGTCTGTCTGTCCCACAAAAGGTCTGTGTCTCAGGAACCGTGACAGCTAGAGAGCTGAATTGTTACAGATGATGTATTTCTGTTGCCGCTATAACAACAAATACTAAAATCAGAAAAATAATATTGTGTTAGGGGAACGTTAGTTGCATGGGATACAACAAACATGAGTTTTGCCTCTTTTTTGGTAAGGAACCCTCGGTGCGCGAGTTCTACTCCCACTGCTTCGAACCCACTCCGTTCATTTTCGACCCCTTATAATTTCTTAGTGGATAAAACTAGAAGTTTGAAGTATCTTTAGTATCTTTCAACAGAACACTACCCGCCCATTTCAACACGGCAATAGGCTCACCACCTAGGTATTTTGTGAGACATAAATCTAGAAGGTGAGATGTGGGCGTATACTATGCCTCTGACTACCTCTTTTGGGATAAAGGCGTGACTATATGTATGTATGCAGTGAGTGAACACTCGCTGACTGCACTTCAAAAGAATATACAACTTTCAAATTCATGCAAATAGTGTTCAGTGTATGAATTAAGGAAAAGCTAAAATATTCTAGAATTTCGGTCGTTTTGAACTCAAAGGATAAAAACGGGAGTCTATTTATGAGAATAAGTTGTCCATCTGTCTGTCTGTCTGTCTTTGACCATTGAACTTTGTCTGTCAATCTGTCATGAGGCTGTATCTCAGGAACCGTGATAGTTAGAAAGCTGAAATTTTCACAAATTATGTATTTTGATTTTAATTGCCTCTGAGGCGCAGTCGGTAGTGTAGTTCTAGTATTATTCCTTGGTCGGTCCAATTATTTGTGTGATCCATAAAAATGTTGCCATCATTAATATGGGAAAGCTGTACTGAGGTCCCAGGTTGGATTCTGTCTAGATCCCATAGCACAAGCTTAAACTGGCCTAATTTGAACTAGATGATGTTGTATGAGAATGTCCAATTGTTTAACCTAACCTGTCATTTACGACGGTTGAATTAACTAAAAGTGACAGCCCTGATACTATAGGTAAGTAGAGTGCGGTCGAGCTCGGTGATACCCTACTATATATAATTCTACTATGCTGACATCCTTTACGGAATCTCGTTGGTTTGTTGACCAATTGCTCCAGGTTAACTGTTCCAAACCACTGCACAAAATTGGCTTCTCTAGGTGTCAGATAGCCACAGTTTTGAAGTGGCCATCTGACACCAGGAAAATTAAAATCTCCCATAACTATTGTTGCCTGTGACTCTGATGCGATTCGGATTTGTTCCAGAAGGGCATTGTCCTGTTCTATAGTTGAAGTCTGACCTCGATACAATCCACACAACAAAAACTGCCTTGAACCAACTTTAACATCCAACCAAATACACTCAGCGCAATCATGTTTCTTGTTAAATATTACATTTAGCCTCGTAGTCATCATTTCAGATCCATGAACAGCATAAATAGCTACTCCGCCACTTCTCTTCTCAATACGGTCATCCCTGTATATGTCATAACCTGGTATTCCTATAAGTGAATTGGGCATATCTGGTTTCAGCCATGTTTCAGTAATCACAATCAGAGCAGGTCTCGTTAGCTTTACACGGGCCAGAAACAAGTCCAATTTGGAGTGAACGGACTGTATGTTTGTGTACAGAATTGTTAGTGAGTATAATGTTGATGATAGCTCCTCAATACATTTGCTAGTCAAATCCGTTGTGTTTGCCATGTCCTGTGTGGGTCTCCTTGGTATGTTGGTGGTAGAAAAATTTAGTTTTTTTGCACATTGATTGTGGTTATTGTTGGCTGGCCGCGTATGTACCTTATAGTAATACCTTTCTCTCCATTTTCAATGCGTGCATTGAGTTCTTCACGGAGATGCTTGAGGTACTCACGTTGCATTGGTGTTAGGTCTGCTGTGACAGCTGACGGTTTCCTCTGTTTTGACTTCTTGCGCAACACTTCCAAAGCATCATTTTTGTTGCGTAGAATTAATTTTATAGGGCGTGGGCGGGCACTAGAATCTGACCTCCGAGCCCCCAGTCGAAAAGCCTTTATACCAGCACACTTGACCTTATCAGTGATTTCATTTATCAACTTGGAACACTCTTCAACATCATGATCTTTCCTCAGTTCAGCTGAGTCACTGTTTGATTCAGGAATATCCTACACAATCAAATTGGTGGATCTATCATTCCTTTCAGACATTTCCTGTATGGCAGATTCTGTTGACAGCATGTTTTGTTTTACACGCAGTTGCTTAACTTCTTGAGTCAACTCTTCAAGCTTATTTAAAATAGTTGGTAGTTGAACCATAGTTGTTTTGCATTCCCCACACAAAAATGTCATCACGCGAGCAACTGTTTTCAACTCCAGTACCCTGATCTCAGTGGGTGACAATCCATGGCAATCGCCACAAAGTACTTTCTTACATAAGTCACAAGTAACTTTCAATTTGTCATTTGCAACTTTATTGCACTTGGTACATATTTCTTGCAAATTGCGAGTTGGTGTTTTCTTGCTCTGACTAATTTTGATATGGTGCTTTAGTGAGGAGATTTTAATTCCACTGTGGCAATGCTATTTTTCAAAGTCAAACTTTTACAATTTATGCTTGAGGGTAGAAAAATAATTTTATTATCAAACGTAATGTCAACATTCAAGTTAATAACACTTTTTACACAAAAATCCGCAATATTTAGCTTGGATAATAAAATCACTATTAAACTGTATAGTTAGCTACACTTATCAACACAATTTTTGCGAAAACTACGTATTTTGCAACACAAACCGATTAAAAGGTGAGAGCAAGTATTCACTGTGACAAGTCACTGACAGCTGATTTACTCATGAATTAATCGTTCTGACGGCAAACCTTTCGTGGTTGAAAGGTCCTGTTTATAATACTAGCTGTTCTCCGCCACTTCGTTCACGTAGAAGTCGTTATCGCGTAAAATCATTACCCGCTGTTTGCGTAGTCGGTTAAAAAGTAGCCTATGTCTTTCCCAGGGCCTCAAACTATCTTTATACAAAATTTCACCTAAATTGCTGCAGCGGTTTAGGCGTGAAAGTGTAACAGACAGAGTACTTTCAGATTTATAATATTAGCAGGGATTATCCTGCTAATATCACACTAATCCCTACTAACGTTTACAATATTAGTAGGGATTAGTATGATATTAGCAGCATAATCCCTATCTAACTAACGGCTTGATATCATGGCTGGCAAACCCATAGCTGTGGTTGGTTAGCTGACATTCCAAAAATCATAATTATATTATAATGAGTGTATTCACTCTACTAAATGGCGTGATATAGGTATCTAAGACTGGTACTGAAACAAAAAATGTATAGAAAAAATTGTAAATGTGATACATTTACTTTCAATTAACAAAACTAATCTACACACATGGCACTAATGATCAAAACACTTCCTTACAATCAAAGATAAGTAAGATAAGAACTTTCTGTGCTATGCAGTTTCATTACATACATACTGCTCGTTCGCTCTAACTTTGCCGTTTGGCTCTGTACTAAAGTCGAATTTTTGATTAGACGAAGTAAATTGACAGCAACTAATGCCACTTCTTCTTGTAGTGTTGCGTATTTTCTATGACGAAGTGACATTAGCTACTGTCAATTTACTTCGTATAATTAACAATTCGGGTATACGCCTCTACGCCAGTGGCAAAGTTAGAGCGAACGGGTAGTACGTATAGTCATGCCTTTATCCCCGAAAGGGTAGGCAGAGGAATAGTATACACCCTTATTTCACCTTTTAATTTTTTGTCCCACATCATAGGGGGCGAGCCTATTGCTGTGTTGAAATGGACAGGCGCAAGTCATGACGACAAGTGGCTGAAATTTTTCAAGCCACCCATATTTGTTTCAACTTGGCTTAGTGATTGTAACAACATTTTTTACTCTTTTCCATCACACAGGGATTTTTCGTTACAGTGAGGTATAATTTACTGAGAATGTTTTTTTTTGTGAAATTGTGTCTAGGGACATCACAACATTCACAACAGAAGCATTACCTCTGATACATGGGCAAGTCATGTCAGAGATAAACTGTCAATTTTTTACAGAAAATAACAATAACAATGCACAGCACCATTTGTGTATTGCAATTATATTGCAAAAACCAATTATCTCTAAACATCTTGTACTGAGATAAACAGACAGACATGAAAAGTTTAAATTACATTTTTGGCTTCAGTATCAATTAGAGAACGCTCTCCAATTAAACTTTTCAAAATATCTTCCATGTACAGACTCTCGACCCTCTACAGTTTTATTATACGTATAGATAGACAGGCATCCCCCTGCCTCCCACTGAGCAATCCCCCCCAATTCCCGCACCACAACTGTCATTATAGTTGGCGGGTGTCGTGAGGAAACATTTGCTTAGCCTTATTGGTCACACACACACATTCAAGCTCTGTATGATGACAATTAAAAAAAAGAATTTGTGTGTGTCTCATGTCTTTATATGGAGTTTCCGCCCTGTGGTTATGTAAACTGCTAGGTATTCTACTGTCCACAGTCACATGTTACCCTGACATGTAGTGAACTAAATTGGTTAAATTTTTGTTTGTTTTGAAAGAACACTTGTCCTTATTCGAAGATTTAAGTGATTAAAATCACAGTCAAAGTTTACATTTCCAGTTTTTTTATTCTACTCCATTACTATGAATTATGTGCAGTAGCAATAACTTTAGGTATGACTTTATGTTGTTGTTTCTTATACATATAAAGTGGTTAGATAACAGACAAGTAGATTTTTATGTAAGTAGGTAATAATTTGAGAGTGCTAAATGCACGCTGTTACTTTCCCTCTCCTTCTGGGAGATATTACATTTGGCTGACAACATGGTTAAAGTTATCTTTTTACATAGTGTTTATTATATTTCTTTTTCTACCCATCAAATATAAAATAATAAATAATTTAGGAACATTTTAAAATAATGGATAAATAATAATAAAGTCTAAAGCGCCGCATTATTCAGAATACATGGCATGATTACCATGCCATGGATCCTAAACAATATGTACTTTTCTTACTTCAAATCTACAAGTAAATATACTTGGGAAGTAGCCTATATTATTCTGTACATAGCATCACTGGTAATATTGGGTAAACAGGTGGAAATAACCACCACCGTGACAATAAATAACAAAATAATAAACACTCACATCTTTATCTCAACTTTGTGATCCAAAGCGGAGCTATACACGTAGTAGAACTTATCATCAAACTCGTTCATATTGAATTAATTAAATTTCGTAACAAAGAAATCACAACGATCTTAGCAAGACGATGTTGATAACTTCTGTGGTGCATGGATGTATTTAAGAACTCATAGAATAGAATACAATAAATACAACATAAACAGCACACTCAATGACTTAATGACAATGAGAAGAGAATGACATTACCTGCCACAATACAAATACTTTTTTTTTATCAGCTGTTTAATTTTGTTATTTTTATGGCCTGGCTACTAACTCATTAAGTTTTGTCCTCCATCGCGTAGCCCTAAGATCTGTGTAGGTAAAGTTGTTAAAATCAATTTAACCTGCTATTTAGAGTTCCTGAAAATAAAATTACTCTAAAAACATGTTTTTGCTCATGAGTATATCCCTTAAATGTTAATTTTTGTGATTTCTTTGGGATTTATCGAAAAATGTAGTGGAAACCTAACGATTAAGACTTAAGTCTAAGATCTTGAAGAAAAAAAAAAGTGTCACTGTCAATGTGTCAAAACATGTCAATTGTCCATCAAAGTTGTCAAATTTATTGTAAACAAAAATGTGGTTGGCAAATTTGGATGCAGGTTTTGATGTTCTTTCTTAATATTAGGAATATTAGATTTTGTACAAACCAACGACGGTCAAGTAAATAGAAGTTTGTTGATAGAGATATCCAATTGAAGAAAACAAACTAAAGAAGAACGTCAATATCCATAATATTACCCTAAAGTAACAGGTAAGATTATTACATCATTTATATGGATTGATATGACTTTTGACCCTTTTAAAGAACCTATACCAAAACTTAAGAATCATTTGAGTGTAGTTTTATATGATAAATATTAAAATCAAGCGAATGAGAGAGAGCGAGAGATTGTGTGATACCATATAGTACATTTACAGATAGTCGGCCAAAACGCCGCGACTTATTGAAGCTTTATTTGATGGTATAAACACATTATCAACAATAATAATTCTGTTCCAGAGCCATGACTAAACTACTGGAATGGATTTCAGTGCTTTCAGCACTATTTGCTGTATGGTATTCCTTGATTGGAGGTTATGTGAAGCACCCGCTCATTGAAAAAAATATGACATTTGTACTTATTTCGCCAATATTATTCGTCATTCTTTTTGGACTCTATGCTGCAACAGTAGTATTATACCGTGTGTTTACTTTCAACAATTGTGAGGATGCTGCGAAAGAACTGCAAGAAGAAATAAAGGATGCTAAAAGAGAATTATTACAACTAGGTCTAAAATTGTGAAGGTATATTGTAAGTTAAGTTTTATATGTCATTAAATAATATTTGATTTGTTATTCATGAATTTTCTTTGAACCATTCTCTCTTGGTCTATGCAACAAGTGTTTAGGTCACCGGGTGAAAAGATGTGTCCTACAGTATCAATGCTAAGCTCTGTGTGTGCACCTATCTCCTCATCCAGGTCTTAACTGTATGCTTTTATAAGTAGACATTGTTAAGGCGATGAACTACTATATCTTGACTGTTGGTGATTATACTATTTGGACTTAGTATCACCCTATCTCTGAGGATAATAATCGAAGGTTCATTCTGAGTCACGATTCAGATTTGTTTGTACATTATCAGAATCAGATAAGAAAATCTACTAAGTATGTAGGTACTTATAGCAAATTTTTATTATCTTAAAGTTATTTGAGTTACTTTCTTTTATTGAAGCTTTTTTTGCAGTCAGCCTCTGACAGTACAGACATACATATAGTCACACCTTTATCCTCAAAGGGGTAGTCAGAGGCAACCAAATATCACCTTATAGATTTATGTCCCACATAATAGGTGGTGAGGCTACTGCCATCTTGAAATAGACAGGCACAAGTTGAGACGACCCACAGATGACATTATTCAAGCCGCCCGAAGTCCTTCATTTTGGTTTAACAAAATTGTCATTTAACTGACACCTGCGCTTCATTTCGAGTTTCCCTTCTCTATTCAATAGATCGTTTTGCGAAAGTGTTCCCTTAGTCGCCTCTTTAGACACCCTCTTGATGAATTGGGGTGGCGACATTTTATACTCTTTCCCGTCACCACACGGGGTCCTAATAAAATTTTGTATGTACAGAATGTGAGGGTTTAACAGTAAGTAAATAAATTGACCATTTATTTTCCTTAGATGTCTTTATTAAGCTAACCTTTTAAAATATTATTTGCATACAATATGTACAATTTATATTATAAATACAATCATTTTATTTCAACTAAACATTACAAAATACTTACAATACAATATCCTCAATAAAAAAAAAACAATTTACACCACTTACTACAACTGAAAAGAAAATTACATAGGTAGGCTCCATAGGCCTATTTGTTTAAGTCTGTTAAAGTTACTGGATTTGAATAAAGGAAAAAAAAGTACTTTTCTAATTTTAAAGTAAAAGTACTTTTTAAAACAATTTCAAAATTCAAAAACTGCCAGTAAATAAGATTTAAAGTGAATCTTATTATTATGTCTTATCATCTATCCTTTAAAGCTGTCATTCATAAAACTTATTTACCATGCAAAATATACAACCAGCTATTTATCACATGTGACATGCCTAGATAGTGTAGACATAAATGGTCTGTTATTGTACTTAATATAGTGCACATAGAAGCTTTGTAAACCGTGAAAGATGATAACCTAAACAGTGACCATTAACGCGCGATGGCGAGTGAGCGCAGCGAACGGGCCGCGGCAGCAGCTGTCGAGCGCTAAATGCCATAATCGTTCGAGGGGATCGGTTTTATTGGTCGGAATGGAAGAAGGGGTATTTTTATGTAATCATTCTTTTTGGTAGATTACAATCTAACTCGGTCTTTACAATTTGACGGTGACATAATATCTACATAGAAAACACAACTCAAATATAACCTTTCGTAAGATTTTAAAGACATTGAATAGTCCTACTTATTTCCATAATTATTTACCCAAACCTTAGGTAATTAACTTCCTACTATTTATTTAATCAATACCTAACGTTCGTAACCAATCATCATATTCCATTCCGCAATCTTATTTTATTTTGTTTTTCACATTAATGTTCATTCAATTTTACATTAAACTAGAAGCGATCGATGCACCTGATGTCACCATTATTTATTCCTACTATACTTAAAAATGCGAAGTACCCAACTCAATCAGTCTCCAGCGCCTGTACCACAGCACCGATTATGGTCAAATTTGGTCGGTACACAAACTGATACAGATACAGAACAATGACGAAAAGACTTAGGCGACTTTAGCTATTTTTTTTCGCCCCGGGAATAAGCTCAAATTGGAAAGGGACGGACTCACCATGCCTGAGGACGGTGAGGGGCTGCTCACTGTCCTTACAGAAGCAGACCCTAGACTAGACGACAGCGTGCCGTGAGGGATTCACGCACGCCCCTCTAAGAAGCGCGATAACGCCCTAACAACCCCCCAAAGACGCGGGATAGCACCCGAACCTTCCCCTAGGACTAGGTGAGGCCTCAGTGGTAGCCGTAGGTCTGTTAGGAGTCCTGGAGTATCCTTCCGAGGGCTTACCCGGGCTCCCAACCGTAGACTGTCAGGCGGGATACGTGAAGTTTTTCGATAGGAATATCCATGTAGGATTTTTTCTCACGAGAAAAAAAAACGGGTGCACTATGCGAGCGGAGTTGCTCGAGTGACATAGGTACAAAATATTAATAAGGTTTGCCTCGCCGCCGCGCCGCGCCGTATGCATGTCGGGAACGGAACAACGCAGACAGCATGGCAGAAAGTAATTAGGTACAACGTAGAACACGCAAAAGGTATCATTTAATCGATAATGAAAATTAGTTCTGCAACTGTAGACCAGGTAATTCCTATTTCAAGGTTCGGTATCACAAGGAGCAACTTACCTACTAATATTATCAACGCTATTTTTTTCTTTGTATGGATGTTTTTTACCCTTTCAGCAAAATCCGTTGAGATTTTAGAGCGTGATTGAGTAACAAACATCCAAACATCTTCACAAACTTTCACATTTTACTAATATTATAAATGCGAAAGTTTGTGAGTGTGGATGTTTGTTACTTACTTTTCACGCTCGAACGGCTGAACGGATCTGGCTGAAATTCAGTACAGGGATACATTATAGTCTGGAATAACACATAGGCTTTTTTTATCTGGAATAAGTTCCTACGGGAACCGCGAACGGGTACAAATTTTACGCGGGCGAAGCTGCGGGCATCAGCTAGTTTTAATATTAGTAAGCTTTAGCTCTATACAACTCGTCTCTCCTTAAAAACATTGTCAATATTTACGATGGTCCCCTTCAAGACTTTTTAAAAGGAGGGATATAATTTCGCTTCAGGTAGGTATTTATTAATATACCTAAAGATAAATTAAACTCCATCATTTAATAAGTAATACCGTCACTAGATGCCAAATTACGTAGCAGTTTCGTGCCAGCAGATTCTTAATATTAATTTAGTATGCGTACCTAAAATTCTCATCCAAGTGCGAGCCACTTGCGTCAAATATTTATTTCGAGGCCAGTGAGAATTGGCACGCATGTCATTCTTCATATCAGTACAATTTACCTGATTGTGGGAAGAAAACTAGTTCACCCGGACTGAGTTCGGTTACCTTAGTTAAATGGCTGCACTAGAAGACTTTTTTATGGGACTCCTATTAACCGACTTCAGAAAAGGTGGAACTTATTGCCGATTGCATTCGGGTAGAGAGAACTTAAAAGTTCTGCTCATCTAGAATTTCAAATAATCTTCACTTTTCGCGGATGGTACTATCACAGCGAGACATCGGTGACTAGTTAACCGCAGACAGCGCTATCTTTTCTGCCTATGATTTGCATCTGAGAGGAATTAATATTGACCAAAGAGATTTTATTTTATAAAGAAAATCTAAACACCTGGAATAATTTTTATTTCTTTAAACTTTATTATCGAACATAGCTTAGTCCAAGATGAAATGCAATGGATGTCTGAAAAATACAAAAGACACTTGTATTAAATGTGCTGTGGATACCTGTGCAAAAAGCTTCTGCTCACAATGCATTAAAATATCGACGCTGCCAAGCGACAAGATAAAATTATGGAAATGTCCGGACTGCTGTGCCGCGCTAAAAAAAGGAGGAGACAATAGTTCAACGCCGATACGTTGTACAGAATCGAATGTTACTACAAGGAAGAAGGCTGACATGCAGACTGAAGCTTATGTAAACTCTGAAGTAAAAGAATTGATAGAAGAAGTGCGTCATTTAACACAGGAAATTTCTTCTCTTAAAAAACAACTTGAAGACGCCACGGACTCGTTGGTTAATTGTCAGACAAAACTTACCGAACTGGTGTCAGCAGTAGACTCGAACAGCAATAGAATAAACTGCCTAGAAAATCGTGATAAAGACCTAAAGCTGCTCGAAGCTACAGTAGTGGAACTGAAGCAGGAATTAAATGGGCAAGCTCAGTTACACCTTCGCAATGAACTGGAATTGGCTGGGGTCCCCGAGCAGACCAATGAAAATCTATACCATATTGCACTGTTAGCAGCTCGCAAGGTTGGTGTCGAACTAAACGACTCGGATATCGACTGGGTTGCCCGAGTTGGCCCACGCGTCAAGTCTGCGCTAAACGCTGAACAAAATACCAAATTTTCAAGACCAGTAGTGATACGTCTGTTACGTCGTACCAAACGAGACCAGATATTGAAGGCTGCAAAATCAAGAAAGAATATAACAACAGCAGAACTTGACATCCCTGGTACGCCGCAGAGATTATACTATAATGAACGCTTAACAAAAGAAAATCGGCTGCTTTTTCGAGCGGCAAGAACCAAATCCAAAGAAATGGACTACACCTTTTGCTGGTGTACACAGGGTAATATATATGTCAAGCAACGTGAAGGTAAGCCAGCCCTGCCAATTCGAACATACGAAGATCTTCTTCGGGTTTTTAATACTACTGCTGGAAATTAAATCGCGATATATTGTACATGGTTTTCCCACTAACAATGAATTTCCACTTTATATTTTAAGTAATTGTGTTGTCACTATCATTAGTATTTTAAGTAACAATCTTATACATTTATGCTTGTTAAGAAAACACAAACAAACACATTCTTATTTATTTAAAACAACATACACAACTTATAAAAAATACGTTATATTATCAAACTATTGCAATAAGAATAACCTAGAAATTTATACATCAATAGCATTTTATATTTATACACAAAGTACGAGTGTGATTATCTCTAAAATAGCGAGCAATCTACTAAAAGAAATACCTTATATACTATCATACATTTTATACACTGTAAAGTTCAAAACTGGAACTGTAGAAATATTTATTCAGTTAACCAAATACTCACTTATCAAATATGACATTTACACAATAATAACTTTGCTGGAAGGCAGCGGCACTGAGTGCTTGACTAGGTTTTTCGCGTCTATATTGTATGGCACTAGAAATTACTATATTTACATTGTATTATGTCACACATGTTTGGAATTTTCTGTATTACCTATACAGTGATTGATGACACTAACACTGGAGAGTTGGACTCATTACGAATAACCTGTCATACAATAGAAGCGCCTGAGCATTGTCGTGCCGCAGTCTCGTCAAATTACAATTTTAATGTGTTAACATTTAATATTAGGAGCATTAATCAAAATTATGATAATTTTCTTGTAACTCTCAAAAGATGTAATATTACCTTCGATGTAATAATTTTGACTGAATGTTGGCTAGATGACACATCAATTATACCACAATGTATAACACTAAAATAGTTATAAACCAAAATACTGGTGTTGTAGTTTATGTTCACGATAAGTGGAGTGCGCGCGTTTCCGAGCCCAATATTAGTGATGCAAACCTACTGCAGCTGGGTCTTAACAACGGTATTACAATTTATGCCATTTATCGACCACCATCTGGTTGTAAAAAGAACTTCCTCCGATCCCTTCACTGTCTTCTCGATTCAACATCACATGAAAAAAATGTGCAAATTCTAACAGGCGACATGAATATAAATTTGCTGACAACGGAATGTGATTCGGACCTTGTAGAATATTTATGCCTGACTGCAGAACATGGATTGTTTCCCGCAATCACACACCCAACAAGAGGGGCAGCATGTCATGACCACATTTTTATTAGTAAAATCAAAAGTGTGGTTGGTGTGGTCTGCCGAACTGACCTAACAGATCATGATATCGCCATACTGGGTCTTGCCGTTAAACAAAACACTGGGAAATGTTTGGATCGGGTTGTTTCGAGACGAGACGCTGAGGCTATCCGACATGAGCTCCTAAATGCTGACTGGTTGCTGCGGTTGCGTGGTGGGGATGTGAACGAAAGCGTAGGCAATTTCTGTAACCACATCACCAAAGTAGTCGACAAGTATACTAACAGGGTGCGGGTCAGTCATTCAAAATTTAACATCAAACCCTGGATCACACCCGGGCTTATTCGTTGTATGACACACAGAGACCGATTACACCTAAAATACAGAAAAGCTCCAAACGACCCCCTCACACGCATAATATACACCCGGTACAGGAATTTTTGCAACAGCCTCTTGCGCAGGTTAAAAACTGATTATAACAGCAGACTGCTTGCGAGTACTGTAAAGGACCCTAAGCAAATGTGGCGGAGTATAAAAAATGTCTGTAACCTTACAGATACTAATAAAGAACCCAGGGAGTTACTAACTATAAACAACAGTTTATGCCCGATTCAATCTTTAAATGTCTGCAATACTCACTTTTCAACAGTGGGGCAGGACCTGGCTAACGAGATCCTAATTAGTCTTCAGCTAAGTCAAGAAGCACTGGCAAATAAAGTCAATAGAAGTGGCTTGCGTGACTCATTCTTTCTGCAGCCAACTGACGTAATAGAAGTAGAGTCCCTGATTCTATCTTTGCGGAATAATAGAGCACCAGGCATTGATGGAATGACTAATGGTCTGTTAAAAGAAATAAGAAACGTAATAATTCCCCCACTGACTGATGTCTTCAATATGAGCCTTGAATCTGGCGTATTCCCTGAGACCTGGAAAACTGCGTCTGTCACGCCTGTTTATAAACACGGTCCTAGAGACTTCCCGGACAGCTACCGACCCATTTCTTTACTGTCTGTATTCTCTAAACTATTGGAAAAGATAGTTAACAACAGATTGGTTAAATACATGGAAAGTCATAACCTTATATCACACAGGCAGTATGGATTTAGAAGAGGGAAATCGACTGAAAAAGCTGTAACACTTTTAACATCAACAGTGTCATCCTATCTTGACGTGAAACAGTATAGCATAGGCGTTTTTCTGGACTTAGCGAAGGCGTTTGACACCGTTTCAATACCAATCTTGTTGAAAAAACTGGAATCTCAGTTTGGAATACGCGGCATAGCCTTGAAATGGTTTGAGAGCTATTTGACTGACAGAAAACAGTGCGTCCGAGTGGGCATTGACAAAAGTGAACTGCAGATGGTTAATTTTGGTGTACCGCAAGGAAGTGTGCTCGGCCCAACGCTCTTCATAATGTATATGAATGACATTCACGTATGTCTTAAAACCGACATAATATGTTACGCCGATGACACAGTCGCTGTCTTTCATGGATCGACCTGGGAAAAAGCGTTTCGTGAGGCAGAAGCAGGTATGACTGAAATACAGCAATGGCTAAGACATAATCTGCTGACACTAAATACCGGAAAAACGAAGTACATCTGCTTTCACAAAACCGCTGCATCAACTCCACCCACGTCCCTTAATATTAAGCTGCACAACTGCAAGACACTGAACTGTTGCAAGTGTGAGATAGTTCAGAGGGTAGACAGGATTAAGTATCTAGGCGTAATAATAGATGAAAATCTTAACTTTAAAGAACATATCAACGTGTTGTCTGGTCGTGTACGTAAGACGGCGAATATAATGAAGTTGCTCCGCATATCTGCATCTACAGACACTTTAAAGACAGTCTATCTCGCCTTGACGCAGTCATTGATCGCGTACTGCATACGTGCCTGGGGTGCTTCTGGCAAATCGTTCTTGTTACAGTTGGAAAGAGCCCAGCGTTCAGTACTAAAAACTATGCACAAAAAACCATTCAGGTATCCCACTACGCTGCTGTACAGTGACAGTGGGGTTCTTAGCGTGCGGCAGATATTTATTTTGAAATCGTTCCTCATGGTGCACCGGGATGTCATTGATTCTGTAGATTATGACAACCTACTCAGACGTAGAGTATACAGACTTACCTTGCCGAAAATTAATACAGCATTTGCTAGACGCTTTGCCCCGTATATCGACTATTACATTTATAATAAAGTTGCAAGACACTGCAACATTAAAAAATGCTCGGTGAGAGAAGCAAAAATAGCGGTAACAAAATGGCTTGCCACAATGACATATGAAGCCACTGAAATGCTTATTATGCACCAAAGTTAACTTGTTTTTGACTTGCCTTAAAACGTATTCTTTGGTATTGTAAATATGTAGGTATATGTGTATGTATATATCTATGCATGTATATATGTTGTATATATTTGTACGAACACAGGCATGCGCACGCACTCACACACACACACACACACACACACACACACACACACACACACACACACACACACACACACACGCACACACACACGCACACATAAAATTTTCAAGATATTTTATAAGAGTAATAACGTCGACCGAGCAAATGTAATTGTGAAATCGTAGGAGGTACCCACAGGACAGGCTTGCCTAGTGTGGGGCCAACGGACATTATGTTAAAAACTGTACTCTTTTTGACAATAAATATTTTTTCATTTCATTTTTCATTTTCATTTTACATCAGGACTAGGGCTTGAACTCCGGAATTCCGGAATTGACATAATTCCGGAATTCCGATAAAATCTAATATCGTTCTCAATTCCGGAATTGGCGAGATCAATACCGGTATTTCGATATTGAAAAAAAATTTTTTTCGGTTGTCCTTTAATTTCATTACAAACAAAAATGTAGATCATAAGCTTCTTATGCAATTTAATTACCTTTAATTACTACAATGTTGATAGTTTAGGATTTCTCTATTAACAAATTAATTCGATTATGTACTTAGATATTAATCATTTTATTTGATGATATTTCGGAAACCTACTAAGAAAGTAAATCCATAAAATTAATGGTATTTGATAGGAAACATACTATTTAAATAATAATATTATTGATGACGTTTTTGTATTTTTATTTAAGCCTTCAATTTATAGTGCGAACTTAGACTTAGCTCTGACTTATGCTACGAGTCAAATTTAACTTTGATAGAAACTCTGTAAGAATTTGACAGAGGTCTCGCTCAGCATAGTTCTAGTAGTTCTGACGGAACTCATGGGGCCCGTACCTTATTATAAGGGGCAAACGTTGCCCCAAGTATCATTGCACAGCGCACAGTCGGGCACCTCACACGCGTGGGGCCAGATCTGGCGCATAACCAGTTTGGTTTCCGTCAAGGGCGCTCCACCGTGGATGCGAACATGCGCATTAGAAGACTGATAGTAACATTGCAGGGTGAGGTAGTGTTGAAAGTGATGGCGATGTCAAGAGACACCGCCTACTTCCGTCGAATTGTCGGGGCCTATCTTTCCGAGAGGGCCATAACTTACCCAAGCTGGCTAGGGCCCAGCCGGGTCAGCTGTTCCGCAAATATCAGTCTTAAGACCGCTTCTGTGGAACATCGGTTACGATTGGGTGCTGCGTCGTCCGGCATGTCTCGAGAATCTGGTAGCGAGGCAACTTGCGTCCTTGTTTAAATAAATTAATTATATTTCTAATTTATTCTTTTCTGGTGCAAGGAGGCGCTGGAGCGGGGTCATAGGCCTACGTCTCCAGAAATCTAGGTTGGGCAGTTCCAGCTCCACAAGGAAACCGTGGAGACCTGGACTTAAGCAACAAACCGAATCGCCAAATCACATCACACTAGGGGGGAATCGCCGAATCGCTGCAATCAAGGTGGTCAGACGGGTCATGACTAGAGAGGAGCCACGTTGCGGGTGCTCTGTCCTACCGGTTGTCACAGATGCTTACCGGGCACGATAGCTTCAGTAAGTATCTGTGACAAATACACCGGGAAACCACACCTGAGTGCCAGCACTGCGAGGAACGCAGTGAGGACACAGTACTTCTCACATTAGTGGAGTGCACAGCGTGGGCTTAACAGCGCCCGGTCCTCGTGGTAGTTCTGGACGTGGACAGTCTCTCGCTGGAGACCATTGCGCGAGCTATGATCTCCAGTGGGAGTAAGTGGGACGCCACTGCGTCTTTCTGTTATCAGTTAATGCGGCGAAAAGTGATCGAGAGAGAACGCTCCCACCCGAATTCCGCATGTCTTTGCCCAAGACTATCGGCCTCCATAATCGGGGGCCTGAGGACGGTGGGAGGGCTAATCGCCATCCTTGCAAAAGCACGCAGAAGACGAAAGCGTGACGTGAAAGTTTCACGCACGCCACACGCACTGAGATGCGGGATGGCACCTGAACAAGCCCCAAAACGCGGGATAGCACACGAACCTCCTAGGTGAGGCCGCAGTGATAGTCAAGGTCTGTAGGGAATCCTGGGGTCATCCTTCTGAGGGCTTACCCGGGCCAACCGTAGGCAATAGTTAGGAAACGTGTAGTTTTTAGTTGGTTACGTTAAAATAAGTAATTTTACTGGGAATGAAAGTAGTTTATCACTAATCACGTAGGACTGCCAGCGCCCGTTTCTTTTTTTACATATCACTATTTTATATTTTATTTAAATAAAAAAAAAAAAAAAATGTAAATGGCTAATACAGAAGGAAATTCTAAAATAAATTCTAAAATACAAAACGAAACTTGATTGAGTTCCGGAATTCAAATACTGAATATCGAAACCCAATTCCGGAACGGAAAAAGCGTCCGATATTCAAGCCCTAATCAGGACTACGCATACAAATAAGCAAGGTACCTACCTATGGTGCGAATTCAAAATAATTTAGATAAGATATTATGGAGACAGTAAAATTTATCTAAGGCCGCCTTTACATCTCTATTTACTAACGCGAGCCACTTACAATAAATTTTCAAGGTAAACAAACTGTTTACCTAGTAGGCTACCTACCAGTCCAGAGGAAATTACTAGAAAGTTGGATAATTTTAAAGGACAATTAAGCCAAGAAGTGCCAAAATTAAAGAAAAAGAAGAGCGGCAGCAGTACCTACGTACTGATGTAATTTATGTGTCAAATTGGCGGAATTTTATTGCCCTCTCTTGCTGCAAGGAAAGGAGTATTAAAGAAATGCGTCTATGAGAAAGCGCTTTTATTACTGATGTAAATGGACATGTATAATTTATTCAAGTTTTTCACAAAAATTACGTCAGCATTATTTACTGAAAGTTTATTTTAAGTGTAAAATAATGCAACCGTAAGTAAGTTACATAAATATTATGAAAGTAACTTACAGGTGTAAAGGCGGCCTAAAGGCAAGTAATAAAAACCACAGTGAAATTCTTGTTGGTACGGACAATATGTATCTACCTAATGTACCTTGTAGGTAAAGATATTTCGACGTTTTTACATAGCAGAATGTGCTGGTAACGGTGACAGTTGAAGAGCAAGTTAAACTAAATTGGTTTAGTTTCACAGTGCTTGGTGTTCAGTATTTAGTGGTCAGGAAACGTTACAAATAGTCAGGCATAACGATGTCCATTTCACATACCTTCCTATTTATATAAACTTTCATCTTTAGAACGATCTTAATTAGCTTAGTTGGGTTTTCGTCAAATCAAAAAGTATTTGTAATTTTAATGACTAAAATACTTAGGTAGGTTATGATTCCGAAGCTTATAGTCTTCTGATATTCATTAGTAGTTAAATTAATATTAATGATAGGCGTGTTTCTTTAGTGGACCCTTTTTAATTTTCATAATTAATTTGGTCTTCTCTCGTTTTCCATAAATTCATTTGCATTAATATTGTTTGCCATAATCATCCCCGATCATAATATTTACTTGCACTATTATCATTTATACTAATAACGTTTGCCTTAACAACTCAACAGTGATAACTTTTATTTGCCATAAAATGACTTTCTATAACAAGTTTCCATAAGTAACACGTCTCATAATCGACTTTTGACATAATCAAAATTTGATATAATTATGAAAATAATGGTATACCGTCATAATACCAGAAATCATAATGCCTTTACTTAAAATGCCTGAGCCCAAAATACCCGAAATCAAAATATCAATATTCAAAAGGCAAATATTTATAATATAAATAATTTAAAATGCCTTACGGTCGAATAACCGAAACCCAAAAAACAAATTTATCAAATACCTTATCCTAAAATGTTCAAACACAAAATACCTTTTTTTTAACATGATTTAAATCCTACATGGATGCTATATATCTGTGAATGGTTAACACCCCGACTCAGAGTATCCCGACTCGGATAGGTTAGGTTAGAAGACTAAGGCGGGAGCGAAGCGAAGCGGAGCTCCCGCGTTAGCCTTCGTGGTTATTTTTTTTTTATTTTTCGTTAGCCCACTGTAGTACTTTTGTAACTCTGAATCAAAGTGTTTTAACATGAGGTAAATCCTACATGGATACTATGCCGGACTCCTACCGACTAAAAACCACACGTATCCTACATTACAGCCTACAGTTGGGAGCCCCGGGTAAGCCCTCAGAAGGATACCCAAGGACCAACAGACCTACGGCTACAACTGCGGCTTCAATTAGGTGGGGGGGGGGGGGGGCTGTAATTAAGTTAAAGTCAAATAACAAAACGTGTGAGTGGCAATAAATCTTTATTTCTTAAATCATTCATTTATTAACTATGCGCTATATAATGAACTGGTATAGCATAATATATACCTAATAATACCCAGTAGGTTATAGCGATAAACTGAGTAGGTTATGGTTTTTTTTATATTCACATTGTATTCTATTTTCGGTATTTTAAATTAAGGATATTTGAAAATTTGTATTTTGAATTCTGATATAATAATTATTTGTATTTTAAGTTTAGACATTATAAGGTAAGGTGAACTGAAATAAGGTATTTTGAATGTTAAGGTATTTCGAATTCGGGTATTTTGGTCTAATGCATTTTAAGTAAAGGCATTTTGATTTCTGGTATTTTAATATATAACCGAAAATAATACATAAAATTGTTAGGTCGAAAATAATTATTGTTTAATCCCCGACTCAGTGCAATCCGACTCGGATAGGTTAGGTTAGAAGACTACCTTAGTCTTCGTGTTTTTTTTTAAACCACCCAGAAGCCGCGGGGCTTATTCGAGCTTAGTTAGTAGACGGCATTTGAGGTCTAGTTTTAGGTTTAATTGTTAAAAAAAATCTGTGTCGTATAAATTATCTTTATTTGACATTATTGAAAACGAAAATTATGGCAAATACATTTATGGATTTAAATTATTATGACACTTGATCGATTATGACCAAGGAAATTAGCGAAAGTCATTTTATGTCATTTCACGATTATGGCAACTGAAGCTTTATTTCTAATGAAATTATGGCAAATACCAGTATGGCATATGAAATTATGGCAAACATTAGTAAACCAATTAATTTCAAACCCTTACGATTTTTGATACAATTCGATGACTAGCTAAAGTGATTAAGGCCCTAGTATTTATAATAAATTGAAGGAGGGGAATATGGTGATCCAAACATGGTAAGTACTTACTCTAGGTTTCCATTAATATTCCTACAATCACAGCAACTTGAAAAGGAATTCCATACCTAATCCATAGTTCCATAACTACCTCTCATGGAAAACGGCAGGATTACCAGAAACGGGTATTGCTTCACAATCAATAATTATAAAAATTCAGCCCGGGCCAAAGTCTGCAATTTCAATAAAATTGTGTCAGAACAGAACCGTAGCTCATTATAGGGCTGACGCTTTGGCTACAGGACAATTTGACAGTTTTCGTAGCTATTGGGGTACGATGGCTACGATTATGATTTCAACTGTGTCAGAACAGAACCGGAGCTCAACATAAAGCTGAAGGTCCAGCTACGGTACAATTCGACAGTTTTCGAAGCTATTGAGTTCCGATGGCTACGATTATGATTTCAACTATGTCAGAACAGAACCGCAGCTCAATATAAAGCTGAAGGTCCAGCTACGGTACAATTTGACAGTTTTCGTAGCTATTGAGGTACGATGGCTACGATTAGAATTTCAATTGTGTCAAAACAGAATCGCAGCTCAATATAAAGCCGACGCTTCGTACCGTAGTACAATTTGACAGTTTTCGTAGCTAATGAGCTACGATGGCTACGATTACGCACAATTTGAAAGCGGACTTGGGCCCCTGATTCTCTTCAATTCCGATTTTTCTCTAGCTAAGTGATATTTTGTAGGAATTACCTTATACCTTATATTACTTAAGTTCTCGAAATATGCTTGCCATATAAGCGAAGTACCTACACTTAAAATACCAAGACCTATATCCATAATTCTAGTTCTTATTTTATTGTTCTTGTGGCTATTCTTACCTACTATTCCTTCTCATGTACATATCAAAGTGTTAATATTCTTTTTAATATTAGGTATGTCCCATCTCACACTCAAAACCCCGAGGTGATGGCACAAGAAAAAACTACTTTTTCTTCGTGCTAACTATGTTATTGGGTTCTTTTTATTTATAAAGTTATTTTTGAATATCTATATTATATTATCAGTGGCGTAAGCTATAAATATCTTAATTAATAATAAATTTTAACTATAGTGGCACCATTATTCATAAATATCTTGAAGGTACATAATATATATTATAGGTAAGTATATAATAGGTCCATGGGCGTAGGTAAATGAGCATATTCTTATGGAATTAAATCCTCATACCTCTATAATGAACAAAGAGGTATAATTTATGTAAATTCAATGCACTATCCAAGGCGGCGTAGCTTCATAAACTGCAAAGATAACTAATCACCACAAGTAGGTATTTTACTTATTCGTGTTTGAAGCGTATTTCAAAATTTTCAAACACTCGTAGCTTTTCAAAAAATAAAATACATATAACCTGCAAGCTATGGACAATCTTCACGCTGCAAGCGTATTGAAGAATCTAACAGAAGCTACGACGCCGTGCACATGTGGATCTAAGTTGTTTCAAAAGACAAAGTTTGTTCACATCCAACATTCAAATGAAGAAAAATAAATATCACGACACTCAATTATTAGGTTACATATTATTTAAAATTGGTCCAAATTTATTATTTTTCTCGTAAACTCAAAGTATGTATATTTATTGTGTCTTTTTTTAGACTTTTCAGTTAGATACATATGAAGGTTATTGGAATAAAAAATACCTCTCAAAAAGAAACATGTTTTCACTGAGGTACTAACACTTCTTTTTTAATTTTATATGTATATAAAATTAAAGCTTTGCCTTTGAAGCTATCAGCATGAAAGTTTAAGTTTAGTTCACAGATCCATAATTTTTCCATAGACTAATTAGTCAGTAAGTCAGCAAGTAGAGAAAATCAGTGTAGCTGAAGATTTAAGTATATAAAAGTTCTAACTTATGTTCGTATAAGTGTAAATAAATCTGTTGAATCACATTTCATTTTTCTTGTTAGGCAACACATGTTTTGAAGAATTCATTTTCTAAAATGTGAATTGATTAGTCTCTAAAAAATCCATGTTTCATACGAGTCTGGCGACTGCCATAGCTAGCAGTGACATTCCCGCTTTAAGTTCCATAGATGGTCCATGTTGCGTGGCAGAGGCATTGCCTGAAAGGATGAGGGCCCGAAGTCGCAGCCGTTCCCTGTATTTTGTGTCTTCGCCAGGAGGATCGAGGCATTCAAATTCGCAGCATCGCTCACCGACGCGGAATTTTTTGCAGAACTGTGGATTGAGAAAACAAATACATGCATAAGTCTAAAGTCCTGCTCCAATGTAGTTCAAAGGTATAGGGAGAAAAAGTACCAGTTATAGGTGGTATTATTCCACCAGACCCAGAATGTCCAGTATATCATTTTGTTTGATCAGTCTTCTGTCTTATAAACACCAATATGATTTTACCTTGTTTTTATGTGAGAAGCGACAAACTCTATTAAGGGTTTAGAGACTTCTTTAGAAAACAAAACAATGTTACTTGTAAAGTAAAACCAACCCGACTTTGTCCATTTCCTGATGACTAAATGGTTGCGGTGACGGAATAGCGTTTTCGCGGCCTGAGATTGACTTCTGACTAATGACGTTATCTTACTCTGAACACAAGCTATCTAGAATAGCTGAAAGTGTTCATGGAAAAAATAGGAATTAGCATGGTTGATTATACCACATTTTAGGTGAATTACTTACATAGGGTGGATCGCAGTAGATAGCCTTGCACCACATCGGCTCTGAGTGATAGCACACGCACAGTGAGCACACCCCCGGCCCGGGGACGTACAGCAAGCCATGGGCCACAGACTTGCCCTCCCAGTCGATACATTTTTCTTCGACGCACGCTGAGGACAACGGTAACAAGTTAAGGTCCGTTTGAAAATAAGCATATGCCATTTGGTTTACAATAGTCCCATCAAAGTTTTCAAAGGTCATTTCAAAACCTGCAGAGTGACAACCCAGGGTTTCAGAAATTAGATGATACTCGTTCGCACAATAATAATATAGTTATTTTTTATACTTCTATCTTTTTTTAATTATTTAATCTCATGCTGGGCTCTAGCTGTCGGGAAGAAATACAGATTTCTTTTAGAAATAACCAGAGCCTTTATTATAGCCAGAGTATTATTTGTGCAGTGATATGCGACTGCCATACTGAAGGCCTGGATTGGATTCCCGAGATGGACTCCACGAATCCACAAACGTTTCTGTCGGAGTTTCGGTGATTTTAATTTTCTAAGGAATATAATTTATAAATATGTACATGTAAATCTTAAAGTAGGTAAGTCTATCAGTTGTCTAAATCCCATAGTACAAGCTCATATGAATTTAGTTTGAAGTAGGTACATAGCGGTGTGTAAAAAACAAAATGTCATACAGTATTTATATTTATTTATATGTACTCCACCCAGCAGTAATTAGGTAAATAGTGGCTTTTGTCATCAACTCGTTTAAAATATGCAAAAGCGTTCACAATAAACAACATACCTACATGCCTACCCTAATAAAACAAAGGACCCAATTTAGATTCGCATAAACCGCTGTTGGCGTGTGTACCTACCTACCACCTACCACCTATTGAACGCTTTACTTTTGCAATTTAATTTTACCTCACACAGGTAATGTAGGTACCTACATGATGGAATTAATAGTCAATTTTTTTGTAGTATTTATACAGGAGAAAATCAATAACCATTATGTAATGCGCACCAAAATTTCAACAGTCAGGACAAATTATTACCTACATCTACAAAAACTATCTCTGAAGTCCGAGCAACTAATAAGTAGGTACCTAATACACTTACTTATCGATTATCGATTGTAATTCTTATACGAGTAGAAGCTACAGTCAACAGTCGCAGGTACGCTTTCAATTTCTAATGTACCTAAGTAGTTTGCTTGCCTACATAAATAACTAGGGCAGCATTTTCTAAACTTTGTGACAAATATTGAGTGAGTTCTGCAATATAGGACGATACGTCTACCGCAACAAGATGAGTCAGAAAATTACAGCCGCTGTCTGTCTGTCCGTCAAGAGGCTGTATCTCGTGAACGGCGATAGTTAGAACGCTGAAATTTTCACAGAATATGTGTTTCTATAGCCGCTATAACTTAAAAAATATATTAAAGGGGCCTCATACAACAAACGTGGTTTTTTGTAGTTTTTTAGTACGGAACTCCCGTTCGCAAGTCCGATTCGCATTTTTTAAATGTTTCCTATTGTATCAGAGCCGTCAACTTTGGGAACCATTAATCCGGAGCACTAATACACGAGTTGAAAGTCTTGCAGTCAGTTCAAATTCTATTTACAACGACTGACCCGACAAACTTCCTGCCGCGTGCCGGCATATTTCTAGATGCAAATGTAAGCGGTTTAAGAGTATAATAAAACTAAATTCGCGCTGAAGTAATTTTATTATTATCCCTCATTTTAAATCGACTTCGGATCCTACGTTAGCATTTAATATTATTCTCAGCGAGATTCTATACAGTAGGTAGGCACCTAGTCTAACGTCCTTGGCGCGCAGATTTCATTATAATAAAATGAAAACAGACCGTTTAATAAACCGCAAGTGACGCAATACGGAATAATACAACTGTAATAACATGTTTTCATTTAGAAGAAAGTGTTTTTCTGTGTTAAGACGTTAGCCGGGAAACACGACCTTGAAAAGTGGTACATTAACGTATTTATAGGTAATTTATTAAATTATGTACTTTGAAATATATTTTATACTGTTGATTGATGGCACTTGATGGAACTTGCTGCATATATCGAAAACTCCACGTGCAAGGATCTTAGCTGTAAATTGCTAAACATTCTTTATGCCCGTTCTCCGATTATAGCTCATTTATATTTAGCTCGTCAAAATAATGGAATGTCATAGGGATATCTAACAAGTTGAGACATTTTTAGGGATCCTATCTTAAAAGAAAAAAGGGACCTAATACGATCACTTTGTTGATCTGTCCGTCAAGATCCTTTTTCTTATGAACGCGTAGAGAGGTATCGAGTTAAAATTTACACCATGAGCATTTGGGGCTGTGGTCCGTGGGGGTGCTCAAAACTTTTAAATTAAGGAAGAAAAAAGGTTACCCCTAAAGAGTGGAATGTATTTTATAAGGAAAATTTCAGTGTCGAGATACGAGAATCATTACTGAATTAACAGTTTATAAGCTCGCTAAAATGATACCGCGCCACATGGCGACATCTATCGATTGTAGGCCACTCATGCACAGTATAAAACTATTGACAGTGGTCCTCAAGCGGAGTGTTCTCTTCACACTCCGCTTGAGGAACGCGGGATAGTAAGAGGAGGGCAACAGGTACCCTGATAGATCCTTCTAGATATCTAAAAAGTTAAGTTAACTACCTTTGAGAATGCTATAAAGCGAAAACGGTCAGGTTATATTTAGTAATTACTAGCTGATGCCCGCAGCTTTGCCCGCGATGGCGCTGTATGTGAAATTTTGCTGAATTTTCTTTGCTATAAACCTCACGGAGCCTGAGACCTTTCCAACGAATGCAAAACCGTGGAAATCGGTTCGTGCGTTCTAAAGTTATAGCGTCAGGAAGGAAAACCCGACTTATTTTTATATAATAGATTATAATAGTGGAATAAAGTACAAGTAATCAAGTAAAAAGTGCATTATGTGTTATAACAGGTTCTACCAAGTGCCAACAATCAAAAGTAAAAATGATTTCTAAAAAGCTTTCAAGTCGTACGGTCGAGAATTAGGGGCCAGTGCTACACTCGCGCTGTCGACTGACATGGAGAGGGTCAATGCGACTTGAAAAGTCTCATGTACAAACACTTCGATGCACACACCCGTGGAAAGAAAGCACACACACTAGAAGCTACTTTCATACGATCCGAGATTTATTGACGTCAATTATTGATGAGCCCATAAACTGTGGTTCAGATTGCCCGCCATGTTTCTATTTGAATTAACTCGTAAAGTCAATATAGCCTGAATGAATATCCCAAACGTGCGTCCAAGTCTATACATACTTAACTTAGACAGAAAAGGGTAGGTACGGGTTAAATTTGTAGGTAAGTACAGTGTACATGATTTTATTGTTATCTGCTCAATCGACCTTCACGGCTTCACTATGTTGTCAATTGTTGTCCATGCGGCCACATATCGACCAGTGATAGGGTTGTTGATTGAATATATTTCTTTTTGTAATTAATTATGATTAAATAGATCATAATTTTACTAATATTATAAATGCGAAAGTTTGTGAGTTTAGATGGTTTTTACTCTGCACACTCTAAATCCGAATCTGACAAAAATTTGGCACAAGGATAGATAATAGTCTGATATAACACATATTTTTATCTTCCCAGGGAAATCGGGAACACGAACGGGAACAAAATCTCACGCGAGCGAAGCTGCGGGCATCAGCTAGTATTATATACAAACCGTTGGCGTTGTAGGCATGTTTCAATAAACAAGTAAATATTTACGGATATTTTCACACAACGCTATCTGATCCCAAAGTAAGCTTGGTATAACCTATTTGTGTAATGGGTATCAGACCACGGATATCAATAATAAGATACATTTTAATACATATAATACATAAAAACATCCATATTTGGGCTAAAGGGATTCAAAGGGGGTATATCCCTAGTAAACCCGTGGGAATCACCTAGTAGTATACAAGACCGACTGTTATACCAAAGGCAGAAATACAAAGAATTAATGCAGTATAATGAACTCATTGAACCGACACAGATAGCGGCCATGCCTGAATAGGTACATTAGTCACTCTCTGAACATTTTATTACCGGGGAGTAAATACAGGGCTTAATTCCCTCTAACATTTAATTTAAAGTTAATAAAAGGAACAAGTTTTATCTTTTACAAGATTTTAAAAGTACCGTAACGTATTTATAAATTCAAAACAGTGCTATTATCGTTCAAGATTTCCTTAATGAGAAGATAATCCTGTATCACAAAGATTTTTCTACCAAATGGATATAGGTATTGTCACCGCATTTACATAATAATGGTAATAAGCCTGGAGGATTTTTCGCGTCAACCCTAAAACAATTCAATTCAAAGCCAATTGTGTCAAACCAACCATTGAAATAAACGAATAAAATTTTATCTAAATCGGTCCAGCCGTTTAGGGGGAGGTAAGGACAAACATAAAAAAAAGACGTGTGGCACTCGGGGACTGCCGCGGTAAAGCTATTGCATAGCATTTTTATGGTTCCGTAGCCAAATGGCAAAAAATGAAACCCTTATAGATTCGTCATGTCTGTCTGTCCGTCCGTATGTCATAGCCATTTTTCTCTGAAACTTTAAGGCCTATGCTGTTCAAACTTGGTAAGTAGATGTAGAGAATGATAAGTTAAAAAAAAAATATGATGTACATTGTCATAAAAACTACCAACGAAAATTGGTTTGAACGAGATCGATTTGGTAGTTTTTTTTTATACGTCATAAACCGCAATTTTCGCCTAGTAAAATCACGTAATTTCGTCGTTATTTTACATAAACATTACCGTGTGAAAAATAGTGGGTGATTTGCAAAGTGCTGTCAATATTGTTATTTATGACGCATTTCAATCGGAGCATCGAAATTGTTTTCACATTAAGAACTCTAAATTCGACCGATACTCTTAATTCAACTTTGGTCGAGTGGTTAAGACGCGGATCGGTACGCAGAAGGTGCAAGATCGATTCTGCGTACAAGCATAAGTTTTTGGATTATTTGACTTATAATATACTAGCTAACCCGCGCAACTTCGTTTGCGTGATAAATGAAGAACCGCTCGACCGAATTTGTGCAAACTTCATATAAACCATCTACTAAATAGTCCGAGCAAAGCTTAAACATTTGGTTTGGATAGGGGAGCCCCATCTTGAGTTATAAAATTACAACGAAAAGTGGCATTGATTTTTATAAATATAAATAAAGACTGCAGAGTTCATAATTGACGTAAACAAAAAAAATTAGGCCTTATTTTGGTTTAGTTTTCGATAGTAATAATGTAAATATAGATATGTAATAATTATGTTTCTCTGTAATTTTTAACAATAAATGTACATTTAAAAAAATTATAGAAGTCGTTATCGCGTAAACTTTTTGCGTACCCTCTTTTTGCGTAGTCGGTTATAAAGTAGCCTTCCCTGGGACTCAAACTATCTATAGACTAAAGCGTAACAGACAGACAGAGTTACTTTCGCATTTATAATATTAGTAGGGATAGGGATTATATAAATTCAGCTCTATTACATACCAAGAACAAAAAATAATAAACTGTACAATTCAATTCCCAAAGCAACTAAGAGAAAAGTCGCATAACGTATCGTCTGCCTTATTTTAATTACTCGGAGCAAACTCAAGTCAAACGTAGCCTCTTGACGTAGCACGTAGCCCTCCTTCACGAACAAGCTACGAATGTTCTACGCCGCTACGAGCTACGACGTTTGTAGAGGCTATACTTTCGTAGCTGTGTCTCATTACTGCATTGTGTTTGCATTTACAAAGTGAAAATTTGCAAATGTTTTAACCATAGATTTAGACTTTTTCGCTACTCTCAAGTTTTAACTGATTTATGAAAAGGAGGTAGAGTTTTTATACCTAAATTCTTTATTTGATCACTAAACACCCATAGAGCAACGCAATCGATTAAAGTCATAGATCGTGTTCCCTTTTTTTTTAACTTGAGGTAAATCCTACATGGATATTATTATTAGTCGGTAGGCGTCCGGCATAGCATGCCGTACGCCTACCGACTAATAAACACACGTATTCTTCCTAACAGCCTACGGTTGGGAGCCCCGGGTAAGCCCTCGGAATCATACCCCAGGACTCCCAACAGACCTACAACTACCACTGCGGCCTCACCTATGTGAGGTCGTGTTCTCTATAGCTTAATATACTCCGTCTCTTTGATTGTTTTGCTCTTTGTATACAGCAAAATTAAAGATTTTTTAAAATATTGTTAGTTTATCAAATAATAATAATAATAATACTTATTATATAATTTAGTATCATGTGTCATGGTAGGTGCCTACTCATGCAAAAAACCGCCATTATTTTGACCCGGTTTCGCATCCTCACTTAAATACATAGAAAGTCAACCACGTTAACAAAACGACTTCCGCAAATCCCTCAGCTATCTCAACCATGAATAGTTTAAGACAGTATAAATTATTCGTAGCCCGACAGATCTCTCAATGAGAAGCCATCCATCTTGTCGGCGAACATTTTCACAGAGCCAAGAGGGCTGATGGCATAATTAATTTGTTCTATGATTGATGCGAGTCCTTGCTGACACGGAATTCATGGATATTAAGAGCGCACTTGACGCTTATTGGTTAGAGGTAGATAAATAAATAAATATTGTGAGACATTCTCACACAACGCCATCTAACCCAAATTAAGCTAATGGAATTTAAACAACTGATAAACATACTTATATATTATACATAGAAACACCTAAGCTACGAAACGAACACTTAAGAATCACTCAAAAAATTTGATCCAACCTGGGCATCGAACCCAGGATCTCAGCGCTCCAGTCGGTTACTAGTTACTAGGCAGTCAAAGATAATATACATTTTAGCGTACAAGAGAGATAGATTCCATCGGTTATTGTGCGTTTTTAAGAAAATGCATTTATTATAAAAGAACTTTTATCATCAGGAAAAATATGGTTAAAATAGTGAAGAATTTACAATTGTCTTTCTTCTGAATTAAAAATATTATTAAAACAACTTAAAACATTCACGGAATCGAGGTATTTTCAACAAGAAAAGCTATCGAGAGTTTTAACAGTAATCATGTTTTTGGTTTCGAGCATTTTTAGTTCATGAACTGAAGTTGCTTGTGTTAACGTTAATTCATTAGACGTCACGAATACTGAGATCTAAATCAAGAGAATAGTCTATTTAGCGCCATATGCACTCTTAAAGCTGCTTTCACTTCACGAATAGAAAACCCGCCCTACTCATCTTCACTTTCGAGTGATTTTGTATAGATTTGACAGTTTCAGTTGAAGAGGCGTGGCTCGTCAGCTGTTCTGAAACAAAGACTTCTATGTAAACTGAGGTAGACATGCCTGAGAAACCTATAAACGGTGCAAATCGGCACCGTTGCGCACACTGTAGCGAGTCAAAACTTCGAGAGTATTTGGCTTGCAATCGGAGACCATACGCCTTCTCTTTTACTCTTTATCTATTTGTATATTACTATTGTGGTGACAATTACGTAAATATTATTTATTAGTGAGTGTAGTCTTAGCAATTTGTGTGTTTGAGGATTGCTTTTGATATTTCGTTCGTTAGTTAGAGTATAGCGCGTCTACCTCAGTTTATATAGAAGTCTTTGGTCTGAAAGCAGTTCTTCATTTTTCTTTTTACTTTCTATTACCTACATGCAAAGTTTTCTACTTTTCGTTCGTAATATTGAGAAAAGCACAAAAATATTGTTATCCAGTTTGGTGCAGCCGTTCTCAAGTAACAGAGTGATTAGAAAAAGAACGACTGATGGTGACAGTGGAGATATATGAAAGTCTCTCTCTTCTAGATTTTTTCTTCATATCACATTATATTCCCGATATTTGTGTATGTATATTATGGTTTTATTGACATGTATGTGTTGATGACGTGGAACGTTTATACGTTCCAATTTATGACGTGTATTCATAAATCACATCTGAAATCTCGTTACACTAATGACCACCCATATCCTGTGATTCTTAACAGTCTTTTCCATCCAAAGGTTGCCCGTAAGAGATTGCTTTTAGCGATAAGGCCGCCCTCTGTACATGTATAAAATTGTAATATCTTTCTCTTCTGTATGTTTTATATTGGTGTACAATAAAGTTTATTCTACTTTATTCTATTCTATCACCACCAAAATACTTTTGAATCTGTAGTTTCTGCGATTCTATTGATTAAGATGTTCTAAGCAGCGTCCTCGATTGACTTGGCACTTTATCATCTCAAGAAATGCGAAGTTGAAATCTATAGTGAGCAAACTTGGCACCAAAGTAGGTACTTACTTAAACAATAGACTCTTGGTTCTATAGTACTTTTTTGAATTCTTTGGTATTTCGGGTATTCTATTCTGAAAGCAACTCACGGACTTTAGAATACAAAGAAGAGAAATACTAATGACATGAATACGTCGCGTCGTTACACATTTCACTGTGTCTTACGCTACGGTTGTATCTGAGATGGTTGACATCATTCGAGCATATGTATTTAAGGGAGTTTCCGTGCTAAAAAGTACTTTTTCTAAATATGATAGCACTAGCTAATATAAGCATAGGTTGGTTTAGATCGCATTGTGCGAGAGTGCTCCAAATAAATTGTTAATTTAAAATATGTTATGTGATCAAAAATATGTTTTTCGTAAATTATGTAATAGGAACACCCAAACTCAGAAAAGCTCATACATACATATTAGTATTTCGTTAAAATATTTACCGTCCTGACGTTCAACTCATGACCACACATACATAAAAAGCGTCCTCTACACGTCGGCAGATGCATCCGCAGACGTCACCTGCAGATGCGTCCGAACGACGTGTAGAGGGGTGATTTGTGCGTCTGTGATAGGTATTTAACGTCTGCAGACGCGTCCGCCTCGAATCCGTTTGTTGTCGGTTTTTGTGGCACGTATCAAAGGGTTTCGGCGCGAACGTCCGGCGTCTGTCCACACGTCTGCCGATGCATCAGTTTGATCGGAGTCGCGATTGTGAATGCACGCACTCGAAATGAAGAACAATATGAGCACCGAGGAAACTTTTAGGTTTATTGAGCTATATCAAGCTAAAAACTGCAAATAAAATCCTAAAAATAAATATCACAGAAACAAATATGTTGTTATTCTATTGAGGCTAATGGATACCTACGTCATGTAGGTAAGTTAGATATCCATTATGATGATGATTATACTTATCATTTTTGTACAAAAATTATATATGAAAAATCATCGTTACCAACTAAAAAAAAATATCATTTCAGATTTATGAATCATGAAATAATATAGCTGACACGATGGGCGTGCCATTACACGAACTAAAAAAACAAAAAAATAATCTACTAGCTACATTAAGGCTAAATCTAAAAAAAAAAATGTTAATGTGTGAGTGCGTGTGGCGTGTGGCGTCTGTCCAGGTTGAACATAGACTGATCTATCTACAGACGTGTGGACAGCTCATGGAAATTCATCTGCGGACGCAGCTGCCACAGTCCGCGGACGCATCCGTCTACGTGTAGTGGAGGCTTAATGTCCAACGTCACTGGACGCGATAACTGCTTGTTTGTCAAAACTGTCCTTTATCAAAGAGCAACACGGCGGGTGAACGGGGTCTTTCGAGGAAGGCGCTGGTTTTTCAATGAAACTCGAGTAGCTCAATTGTTGACTATATTGTACAACGAAACTGGTAAACTAGATACAGGTGGTAACAATTCAAATAGCGAATCCATTACATGATGGCCGATGCGAACATATAGGCTGCCCGTGTAACCTAGCGTTATCGCGATTCAGCAACATTGTACTACGCGATCTAGCGCGCTCGTTTACCCCTACTGTACAAACTCAGCCAGCGGGCGTGCGTAAGAGTATGACATTTATAGGGAGGCAAGGTTTTCCCCTCTGAAAAGGTGCGACTGCGTCGGTGGCGCATTCGGTAGTGAAACCGCCTGCCGCGCTGATGTCCTGGGTTCCATTCCCGGGTTATTCCAAATATTTGTGTGACCCACTAATGTTTGTTTCGGAGTTTGGATATTTATGAATAATATGTATTTAGAAATATAAAAGTATATCTATCAGTCGTTTAGATCCCATAGCACAAGCTTAATTTGCGCTAGAGGATGTTGTGTGCGAATGTCCAACAATATTAAAAAAAGCGCGCTCTGAAAAGTATGTACGAAATATGTAGACTGATATTTCGACTACATTGTTTTTGAAGTTAATCTTCTTTAGGCGCGACTAGGACTAACTCAGATTTTTTTTCTGACGGAAGTAACGCTTACTATTTGAATTTCGAATAGCGGAAACAGTTTCCGCTATTCGAAATTCAAATAGTAAGCGTTGAATTTCAAAATTCGAATGAATGATATTAATATAACATTTGATGTCGTCAATGGCAAAGAAGTTTTACTCCAATCGCACGTAAAAGGTTACACGCACACACTTTTTTTATTGTTTTGTGTTAGTTTCATAGTGACAGCTTTTGAAGTAGTGTACGACTGGTCGCGTTGCTCTATGGGCCTCTATTAAAGTCGGAAATATAGGGTTGTCCGACATAACTCATAGTTAATACCTTGGCTCAAAGTATCCGTCAGTGGACAGCCCTGGCGCCCAAAGCCAAGAAATTACTCCTGACATTCATTACAAAGTACGGTAGCTTTATGTTTCACGATGTATTCTTATGTGTTAGTCGTTAATGTGGGTCTACCTCCTAAATAAAGCTTTTTGTCTATTCCAATTCTCGTATTTTAAAGAGGAAAGATTTGATTGTTTGTTTGTTTGCATCGAATATGTTCCGAAACTACTGAACCGATTTGAAAAATTCTTTCACTGTTGGGAAGCTACACTATACCCGATAAACATAAGCTATATTTTATTCCCATATTCACTCGGGAACGGGAACTACGCGGGTGAAGCCGCGTATCGTCCGCTAGGGGTTTACCACTGTTGACCGAAATTCATTTGATCATTTGACGTGTGACCGAAAAAATATTAGGCAATTCTACTACTGATCGAATGAACAATTAACCAAAATAGTTTTTATCGAACAAACATTTGGTATTTTTACTACTGATCGAATGAACGTTTGGTCGAAAAACAGTTGACTAGAGAATATTTTAACAAACAAAAGCGAAATAAGTAGATTTCGATTTTGGCACTCGCCGGCCGCTGCCGCGGCACGCTCGCTTCGCTCGCTCGGCTCGTGCGTTGTGGTCGCAGTTCTAACCTAACCTAACCTAGCCATTTTGATTCAGCCCCTGTTAACATATTCTTTAGTCAACGGTTTTTCGACCAAACGTTCATTCGATCAGTAGTAAAAATACCAAATGTTTGTTCGATAAAAACTCTTTTGGTCAATTGTTTATTCGATCAGTAGTAGAATGGCCTAATATTTTTTCGGTCACACGTCAAATGATCAAATGAATTTCGGTCAACAGTGGTAAACCGGTCCGCTAGTGTTAAACCGCTGAAATTCGTCTGTATTTGGCATAAAAACCAGCCAAGTGCGAGTCGATCTCGCGCACGGAGAATTCCTTACAAAAAAAAAACGGTAAGAATCAGGTTTCTTGTATGAAAAATTTTGAATATTATAATTTTTTTGATTTTATAATATTTTGTTGTTATAGCGGCAACAGAAATCGTCTGTAAAAATTTCATGACGGTTCCTGAGATACAGTCCCTTGACAGACAGACGGACCGCGGAGTCTCAGACAGTTTTTGCCCTTCGGGTACTAAACCCTAAAAAGTACAAAAAGGGGTAAAGTAAAGGGGCCACGAGAATCGCATTGCCTAGGGGTCCTGACAAGATTAGTCCAGGTCTGGGCCCTGGATTCCACCCCACAGCTCAATAGCAGCAGTGATATACATTTAAAATAGACAAAATCAACAGCACGTTAAGCCGTTGGTCCCGGTTGCCAGTAAAATGGCAGTCGTTAAGCCAAGTTGAGGCCTTTATCAGGCGGCTTGAAAAGTTTAAACAGCAGGCAGTCACAACCTGCACCTCTCCATCTCAACACGGCAATACGGCTCAACACCTATTACGTGGGATAAATTCTAAAAAAGGTGAAATGTGGGCATATAATATGCCTCTGCCTAACCCTTCGTGGATAAAGGCGTGACCATATATGTATGTATGTACAAAAACTTTTATATTATGTAACTTGCTGCTACGGAACCCTTCATGAGCGAGTCCGACTCGCACTTGGCATTACTCGCATTTATTGCAAAAACATGTAACATTTTTAAATCATAAAAGGTGTTACACGGTGTTAATCACACATGTTCTACCGCTTGAGGCATTTTTTTATCCATTACCCATTACTTTTTTTATTAAAACGCTTCTTGACAAATAGGTACTCGTATTGTTTCGCTGATTAGCAAACATAATGTCGAATATTTTGTCTGCAAAAGTTATTAGTTGATAGTGAGTTCTAGAAGCCCTAATCTAAAATCTCGTTACAGAAGCAGGCGTTGTCGTCATTGCACAAACTACTGTTCAATGTTTATCGCTTCGATAATCTCTAAGAACATTAGCCGACGCTGAGCTCTGAGAAAACTTAAACCTAAAGCTACAATACAGGACCGCTTATTGCTAGGCGTCAAGTGAATCGCTTTAGCCTTCGATCTCCTATTTTTAGGCGAGGAAGCGCTCCCCGCGGAGTCTGTGTTCTGTAAACGATCACTGTAGTAAGCAACATTTACTGTGGCCGGTCATAGATGGGTGACTACCTCGTGACTACTTTGTAACATTTATTTGCGAGTGTTTCTGTGCTTCGGAGTGCACGTTAAGCCGTTGGTCCCGGTTGCCAGTAAGATAGGAGTCGTTAGCCAAGTTGAAGGGCTTTGTGGGAAGCTTAAAAAATTTCGACAGTGGGCAGTCACAACCTGCGCCTGTCCATATCAACACGGCACTACTACCTATTATGTGGGACAAAATCTAAAAGGTGAAATGTGGGCATTAATATGTCTCTGCCTACCTCTTCGGGGTGAAAGGGCGTGATCTATGCATGCATGGAAATCCTACATGAATGCTATGCCGGACTCGTACCGACTAAAACCACACGATGTCTTACAACAGTCTACAGCAGGGAGTCCCAGGTAAGCGCTCGGAAGGATGTCAGGGCTCCCGGCAGACTTTGCCGACCACCTCGCCTATCAGGCACGAAGCCATGAGCGTCACACGCAATGTAGCCGCAGCGATAGTAAGTAATGACTGCCTCTATGGCGCATTCAGTTTGGTAGTGTAACCGCCTACCGCGCTGAGGCCCTGGGTTCGATTCCTGGGTCGCGTCGGTTCAAATATTTGTGTGATCTGCAAATGTTTGTTTCTGAATGTTTCTTCCGGATTCAGACGACGTGGGGCCCTTTTCTTTATGCGCTTTAAGGCATTTCTACCTTCTTTTGAATAGCCAACCAACGACACAGGTCACCAGTCCGCATCGTGAGGGCCTTTTCCTTCTCGCCAAACCCAGAGGCGCCTTTCGCAGCCCAGGTTTTGGTATAGTAGGTTTCGAACAGCCCTAACTTCCAATCACTGTTTCCCTTCTTTCGGAGTTTGAATGTTTTCTATGTATAATATTATGTATTTAGAAAACATATAAGTATGTTTATCAGTCGTCTAGATCCCATAGCACTAGCATATATTGTCTTAATATGGGCTAGATGACGTAGTGTGAGAATGTCAACAAATATATATTTAAAGCGTCTATTCGTAAGGATCAAGGCACTAAGCGACTCGCTAGACTCTTGGTAACTAGCTAGGCATTATAGTGTGACCTTACCCTTACCCTTTGTGGTTTGGGGAAGCAATTTAGGTGAAATATGTGCCTTACATAGGTCTTTTTAATAGTAATATAGGTTTAACTAGCTCATGTGAGTTCTACCGCAACGTATTTATATTATTAATAGGTACATGAGGCGATAACTTTTTAGCCGAGCGGCTTAAATAATTTGCGGCCAAGGAGGGAAGGAATGGAAATTTGACACTGTGTGCCGTAAGAATTCAACAGTGATTCATTAGAATCACTTTCGGATCTCTTTTATCTAATATACCTACTATAATACCCCTATAAGTTGCGAGTTTCAAAAATATGCTGTACTAAAATAGAATAACTATCTAGACTAGAGTGCAAAATTCCTTATTCCTTCAAAAGCAATTGGGTTGAATGGGTTGTGTGAATCTATACCTTGATAGATTAGTTAAAAAAACTTATACCTATACGGTCGAATTGAGTAACTTCCTGTTTTTTTTAAGTCAGTTAAAAAGGTTCCCTTTTATAGATACTATATTAAACCCTGAGAGCCACGCGACCACCTCTTGAAGTAGGTCGCGTTGCTTTATCGGTTAAACCACCTGAGTTCATAGACATTGAACGTCTGGATGAAAATTACTTATAATAAAAATTAACAAGCCGTTGTTTGCAACTTGATTAAAAAACTTGCTAATCTTCTTTCGAAAATAAATACGAACGAAAAACAAAGGCGAACACTGCGTTTGTGAAACTTAAAACTAATTATGCTCGGAATGGAAATTGCCTGAACAAAAATAACGACAGTTTTTTTCTACTGTGGTACTCGTAGACTTGGCTTAAGGACTGATCGGTGCCAATGGTTTAACGTGCCTTCCGAAGCACGGAACCACCCGTAAATAAAAACACCAAGTCGGATGGGTGACCGTGGACACCACAGAAATAAGAAAACATGATATCTGTAATGGACAGTGGGCACCCATCTAGCTCAAGGAATAGTGTTAATGTATTGTCATTATGTTCATTCCGGTTCCATTACATTTAGCTGAAATAGTAAAAGATTATTAATAGATTACGATAATTACACAATCATGGCGTCGCGCCGGTAAAGGACACCCGGTCATAACCTCATTCCTACTAAATAATACATTTCTAAGTGAGGGCTTAGTCACGCTGAGGGTTAATGCCTTTCTAGGGTTCCGTGTGCCAAGTGTAAAAACTGGAACCTATTTTTGAGACTTCACTTTCCGTCTGTCTGTCTTTCTGTCTTCAAGCTATATCTCAGGAACCCCGATAGCTAGAGAGCTGAAAATTTCACAGATGATGTATTTCTTTTGCCGTTGAAATAACAAATACCTACTTACTAAAACCCAAAAAAAAAATGTTTAAAAGGGCCATACGACAATTTTTCTTTCTCGTTCGTAGGTTCTTTCTCGTTTTTGTACGGAACCTACTGTACGCGACTCCAACTCGCACTTGGCCGATTTTTTATGTGTACCTAAGTTTGTGTGTGTCTGTAGGCTATTGACACAGACATTAAGGTATAGGTTATTGAGCTGCGTGAATTAAAACCGGCTTTCCATATTATAGTATGCAATTATTCTAAAGCCTTTAGGAATTTTATGATTTTTTGCTATCTAGTGCTAATTAAACTTACATAAGCTTGTGGAAAATCATATACACATACAACATATGGAAAATCCGTCATTTTTATGCTATACAGACTCTTACTGACTAAAAACCACACGTTCCCTGCCTACTGCCTAGGGTTAGGAGTCCCAGGGTAAACCCTCGGAAGGATGACTCCAGGAGCTATGGTAGTGTGACAATCGGTGTTTAAGATTGAATTTTGGGTTGAAATAAATATTGTGTGATTGACAAAATTTTGTTTAGGGGTGGATAAATAAATAAATAGGGTGGATAAATAAATAAATAAATATTCACGCTATCTGATCCCAAAGTAAGCTAGGAATAACCTTCTTGTGTTACGGGTATCAGACCACGGATATTAATACTTAGGGGAAACTGGGGATACTTGATCCTTACGGGACGGGACACAAGATTTACGGAACTTGTATAAGCCGTATTTAGTTTTATAGTGGCAATATCGATTGTATATGGTGCCCAATAACGTTTTATAGATGGCACATCTATTACATTTGACACGTTGGCAAACGGCCGGCGAGTAAGTAATTGTCGTTATTCCAATATGTTCTACTATTTATGTTCAACTAATAGAACAAATTGGAATATTTTTCTCCATTGTTCTACTAAAAAACATAGTAGAACAAAATGGAATTTAAATTCCTTATTGTTCTACTATTGATTGTATCAATATAACAAACTGGATTATTCATTCCACAATGTTCTATTGTTTTCATCAGTAGAACAAATTGGAGTTATATTCTATAATGTTCTATGATTTGTTCTACTCTTAACGACGACATGAAGAGGTGTGTGTATTTAACACATAAAGATCGAAGTAAATATTCAGTGGAAAAATTAAAATGAGATGATTAGATATTTTAATTAATTTTAAGAAATTTAAAAAAATGGTGCTAATTAAAGGACCTTCTTTTTCATAGCATTATTGGCCTCCAAAAAAATACTTTGCCTCCAAAATTAATAAGTCAGCTACAATTAATGATCCTCAGTATTTATTGAATACAGCCACCAGTTAACTTCTTTATTAGCCACTGCTAATATAATTCTTCAGCATCGTGATTATTATTATTAAACATCAAATTTTGTAACATGCATTCAAACAGTAAACTTAAAATGTAACTCGTCCCACATTAATGGATCATCAAAGTTAAGTAAAATTGACATCAAAAAGGAAATTATGTCCACTAATAGTACCTAAATAGCTAGAAATACTTGTAGCCACTGACTCAGTCTTTCGTATACGATCACTGCAGTCAGCAATTACTGCTATTGCTGGTGCTCGGATGGGTGACCACTTTGTAACATTTGATTGGCGAGAGTTTCCGTGCTTTGCAAGGTACGTTAAGCCGACTGTGTGGGGTGTCACAATCTGGTGGAAACGGACAAGCGAGTCCATTACAAGACGGGAGCGTGGGACAGACCTTCGGGCATAAATGCTTTTATTATCCACATATTCACTTACCCTCATATTCATAATCGTTTATTAAACCTATTTTAGTTAAAACACACTTTAAGTCTATTGCTGTCTCTAACCAATGACAGAGTATGGTTAGAGACAGCAATAGACTTAAAATGTGTTTTAACTAAAATAGGTTTAATAAACGATTATGAATATGGGGGTTAATGTATATGTATGTACTAAACTCAAAAGTGTATTAAGTATACATTTTTGAGTTTAGTATTTGCTTTCTTGACCTCACTTTCTTGTTCGGTAAGCGTAATCTGTCTTTAGTTACAAAATTATATCAAATAGCGGTATCTGATTAATGCAATTGACCGGTCGCTGTCGTCCTGTGCACTCGCGTCGAACCTTGCAGTGGCTATTTTCACGAAAAAAGAATATGATATATTTATTTTACACGCTAAGTTATGAAAACTGATGTTGTCTGTAGAGGCCTAAATTATATTTTTTAAGGTTCTAGTTTTGAAGCTGTAAATTATAAAATGGTGATTACATGTAAAATCTGTGGCTCAATTAATAAATTAGGTGTTAATATACTAATACGCAGGACAAGTTATAATAATTTGCAGATATTTATTTGAGGCTTGTAATGGGATGTTTAGGTGACGTTGTAAAGAAGACGAATTAGCATATTAGAGGCTATTTCATTTCCACAAACTTTTGAAATGTCTAGAATTCCCAAAACGGTGTTCCCAAAAATGGTGAGTTATAGTAGAAAATATTCTCTTTAACTTTAGATTCTTTACACTGTCCTTTAGGTACACTTAACCAAAATTTACTGCAATAGGCTGATTTGACAAGACATCGCTTAGATTGTTGCTTGCGCATTCAATACCCCCTTTTGAGTCAAACCTTGATTGGACTAAAAATATAATTCCAGTTTGTTCTACTGATAGGAACAGTAGAACATTGTGGAATAAAACGTTTACTTTGTTCTATTGATACAACCAGTAATAGAACAATAAGGAATTTTAATTCCATGTTGTTCTATTATTTTTTTTAGTAGAACAATGGAGAAAAATATTCCAATTTGTTCTATTAGTTGAACAAAAATAGTAGAACATATTGGAATACACGAGTAATTGTTGCGGCAGAAAGAAAATTTTGGTGAATTTTTATTTTGACTAAACATTTATTTAAATTAGGACTTTTAAAAATGTGATTTCGAAAATGAATAAACTGGCAAAACATTTATCATTTAATTCCTTAGAAATGGTATCATGTGACCCTAAATATGGGAGACTTAATTCCCCAGAATCAAGTCATCCAGACCGGAGGGATCAAGTCTTACGTATATACGGGACACATGGTACGATTCCTTATTATTGATTTAAGTCAAATAACTACTAAATTTAGATATTCATATCTTTGGCTCTTACAGCAATTCAAGTATTTTAGTAGCAACGGTTATTTAAACGGATACTCAATTTAGAAATTAGGGATAAAAAACAAAAGGGGGATCAAGTGACAAAAACATATTATACATATAAACATTCATAAATGTTTGTCTCAAGAGTCTGGGACTCTTGAGACAAACATTTATGGGTCACACAAATATTTATCTCTGGTGTCACTGTGTCACACACCAGTCGGTATCACTACGGACTGCGCCACAGAGTTTTACATGTAGGTAAAATTAGTATTTTGATAGTAATATTGGTTTTTAATTGTCTAGATTCTCAAGCTTTGGCTATTATTGGCTTAATTTGTACAGAAGTTACTGAACAACTTTTTTGAGTTTTATTTTAACGTGAAATCCTACATAGATGCTATGCCTCTATGTTATGACTCTAACCGACTTAAAACCTACGCTCCCTACCTAATGCATACGGTTGGCAGCCCCGGGTAAGCCCTCGGAAGGATACCCCAGGATTCCCAACAGACCTTAGCTACCTTACCTCACCTAGGGGGTTTGGGTGCTATCTCGCGTCTTTGGGGGGTTGTTCGGGTGTTATCCCTCATCTTGGGGCGAGCGGCGTGCGTGAAACTAACACGTCACGCTGTCGTTTTGGGCTTGCAACAAATACGAGTACCGTCTTGGGCCTGCTACAAATATATTGGAGTACCTACCTACTGACACGCTTACAATACACAAAAACATGAACTTACACATGTAATGCAATGTTGTGTCAGTCCTTTCTCATATAAAATCGTACCGCTAGCTGTAAGTTGTGTTGTGAATGCGTCGTAAAGGTTGTGTTACAGTACTTTGAGGTTACGGCTACTGAAGTTTACTACTTATGGAATGTCACACTTGTGGGTAAAATATAGTACTACCTGAGATTGGTGTGAGTACAAATAGAAAGCAATCCTATTGTCATCAGCGGGCAATAATAATTACAGGAGACAATAATAACCATCATCCCAACAACCAAAATGCGAAACATTTACAAAATAACCGGCTAAGTACGGGTGTGAGTTGGACTATCGAAAAGAGGGTTCCGTACCAAAAAACGGCAAAAAAAACGTTTGTTTTAGCAGCAACAGAAATACATGATCTGTGAAAATTTCCTAAAACAAATAAGTATGTATGCTCATCGTCCCACTTAAAACTAAAAGATTAGATTGATTTAGATTTTGTTATCCTACTAACGTGGCACACAACTTTGCAGCCCACTTGATGGAAAGTTGTTAACGTATCGTATGAATGTTTGCAACAACAGAATAGCTACATACTTTATTACTGCCGACCCCGCAAGAACCTTCAAAATAAATAAATAAATATTCACGGACATTTCACACAACGCTATCTGATCCCAAAGTAAGCTAGGAATAACCTGCTTGTGTTATGGGTATCAAACCACGGATATTAATACTTATATAGTTTTTAAATACATACATATTATACATAGAAACACCCAGACTCTTGAGACAAACATTTATGGGTCACACAAATATTTGTCTCCGGTGGCAATCGAACCCACGACCTCCGGCGCCGCAAGCGGTATCACTACCGACTGCGCCACAGAGGCAGTCAAAGAAAGTTCAAAGAACCCTATTAAGGAACCTCACACTGCAGGCGTTTGATAAAATCGAGGCAATATTCTAGATGGTCTAACAAACAAATCTCTACAATAAATCCTATCCGCCGCGGAACGAACGAATAGATTGTGTGCGAGGAACTTTATCGCGCATAAACATAAATCTTTGTTCTGGAAGACATCTTCAGTTTATTACAGATTTATCGTAAAGCTATATTTAGACCAATCGTTGGGTTTACAAAATAGGTATTGTGGCCATGAATTGATATAGCAACTCTTAATATTTATAGGTATATTTTCATTTTGGAAATGATATTCTTTTCGGTTTGGTGTGAATTCATAGAGCAATAAGACCACATATATAGATAATATAAGACCACACTAATGGAGGTCGTGTTGCCTTATGTGTGAATTGCATTTTATGAACCTTAAAGTTCCTATTCAATAAAAAACAAGAAGCCATGAGACGGTCTCACCCGACTGCCCCTCTAACGTTTATTGTGAAACTTAAAAGTTCAATCCGATTGACGTTGTCATTTTTGTTTTATTTCAAACTATGAATAGATGAGCCACGTGACCTAGTGACGTGATTTAATGCAACAGAGTCACAGACTACAGACACAAGTCTTGCCATAAGCCCCTCTGCACTCTATTTTATAGAGAGGGGCTAAAAGCCCTTGACTACTTAAGCTAAGTTACACTTAAGCTAAACTTAGAGGGGGGCCCTCTAAGTTCTAAAATAAGAGATAAATCTAAAAAATATATATAATCTACATTTCTACAAAAACTTCCAACAAAAATTGGTTTGAGCGAGATCTAGTAATTTTTATTTAAACGTCTTAAACCGCAATTTAGCACACAAGTTTACAGCCCACTAAATGTAGAGTTGTCACCGTAGCCTATGAATTCTTGCAACAACAGAAAAGCTACCTACATCTACTAGTGCCCCCGCAAGAACCTTTAAAGAACCCTTTTGAGGAACCCCACACTGAAGGCGTTTGGTAAAATCGAGGCAATGTTCTAGATGGTCTAACAAACAAATCTCTACAATAAATCCTATGCGCCGCGGAACGAACGAATAGATTGTGTGCGAGGAACTTTATCGCGCATAAACATAAATCTTTGTTCTGGAAGACATCTTCAGTTTATTACAGATTTATCGTAAAGCTATATTTATACCAATTGTTGGGTTTACAAAATAGGTATTGTGAATGGTCACAATACCTATTTTGTACACCCAACAATTGGTATAAATATAGCAATTCATGGGAATTGATATAGTAGCTCTTAATATTTATAGGTATATTTTCATTTTGGAAATGATACTCTTTTCGGTTTGGTGTGAATTCATAGAGCAATAAGACCTATGACATTGATGGAGGAAGTGTTGCCTTATGTGTGAATTGCATTTTATGAACCGAAAAATTCCTATTCAATAAATAACAAGAAGCCGTGAGACGGTTTCACCCGACTGCCCCTCTAACGTTTATTGTGAAACTGAAAGTTCAATACGATTGACGTTGTCATTTTTGTTTTATTTCCAACTATGAACAGATGATCCACGAGACCTAGTGACGTAATTTAATGCAACAGAGTCACAGACTACAGACACAAGTCTTGCCATAAGCCCCTCTGCGATCTATTTTATAGAGAGGGGCTAAAAGCCGGACAAGTTGTGAGTCGGACTTATTCTGTCTGTGACTCACCCTTTATCTCGTGAATGCATGGAGGTATCGGTTTGTGTCCTTCATTCCCAGTAGTTCCGCGGCAGTAGTTCCGCGACGGAACACAGGAATCGAATCTCGCAGTTGTCCGGTCCGGAATTCAGATTTGAAAAGTCATTGACTGGCGCACACGTTATTTTTTCGTCCATTTTGGATAGTTCCATTAGGTTAGTTTTTTTATACATTAAACCACTATGGTTTTCATGCGAGATATATATGATAGTTTATATATATAGATGATAGTTTAACCTTAAGACAACAACACAATTAGAAGTATACAAAATATTAAATTCCATTAAAACCAAAGCTGTAGGTCATGACAACTTAAATATAGAAATGATTCATCTTACTCTAAATGTTACTTTACCAATTATTACTAATATTATTAATAAATCTATTGAAACTCAAAGCTTCCCTGCATGTTGGAAGAGAGCTTTAGTAAGGCCTATTCCTAAAAAGAATCACGCAGAACAACTTAAAGACCTGCGCCCAATTTCGATATTACCAGTTCTATCTAAGGTCCTTGAGAAAGTCGTGCTTAACCAAGTTTTAAATTTTTTAGATCAAAACGAAATAATACCAAAATACCAATCAGGATTTCGAAAGAGCCATGGCACTGAAACTGCACTGCTAAATATAACTGACGATCTGACCGAGGCTTCAGATAATGGTTTAAGTAGTATCATGATACTGCTTGACTACTCCCGCGCCTTTGATTGTCTCATTCCGGAAATACTCTTAGATAAACTACAGCATTACGGCTTCTCCGATAAAACATGCGAGTGGTTCAGATCTTTTTTGTATGATAGAGAGCAAATGGTAGTAATCGATGGTGGTGACGGTCAACAGAAATATTCGGCCCTTAGACAAAACAAGCGTGGGGTACCACAGGGTTCCTTATTAAGCCCTATTCTTTTCTCATTATTTACTGCTGATTTACCTCAAAATATAAATTATTGCAAACATCATCTGTACGCCGACGACACACAGTTATACTATTCATTTCAAGGCAAAGATACTGAACAAGCTATAAAAAACATTAACAACGATCTGGAAAGTATATCAAATTGGTCAAAAAGAAACTGTTTAGCCCTCAACCCCCTAAAGTCTCAGATGCTGGTATTAGGTACAAAACATCAGATCAGATCGGTAATAGCATGCAACAAAAAGATCACCATTAATGGCAACGTAATAGAGCAAGTTAAAACAGCTCGCAACCTAGGTCTGGTTGTAGACGAGGGACAAAAATACATAGAACACATAAATTGTAAAATTAGTAACGCTTTTTTCAGGCTTAAATCTCTATATAAAATAAGGCAGTATTTATCAGAAGAAATTCGTTTAAAACTAGCAGATTCACTTGTTCTTTCCCTGTTCAATTACTGCAGCCCCGTTTTTAGTCGTAGATTAAACTCATACACACATTAAGCCATCCAACGTGTACAAAATGCCTGTATCAGATTCTGTTATACTGTACCCCGGCGAAATCGTATAACCCCCTACCTAAATAAAAAAGGAATTTTAAATATGAAGGCAAGAATGGAATTACATTATGCTTGCCTAGTTCAAAAGATAATGTGGAATAAAAGACCCGAATATTTATTTGAAAAACTGACTTGGGCAAGACATGAGAGTAGAAGCATTCGCACATGCATGCTGAATCTTCTAGTGATCCCATCCCACGCAACTTCACGTTACCGAGGTTGCTTCAAGTTCGCTGCGGCAAGTATTTGGAACGACCTACCACCGCCTCTGAGATTAAAAGTGAGCGCAGCATTTTTCAAAAAGAAATATAAAAATGCTCTGTTAAGTAGACAACGCGCCACCGAGAATTTGAAGCAATACTCAGAAGACAAACTAAGGGACCATTTCTAAGACACTTTCACATTCATACTCACACTCACACATACACACGCAGACACACGCACACACACATAAAGCCATCCAACGTGTACAAAATGCCTGTATCAGATTCTGTTATACTGTACCCCGGCGAAATCGTATAACCCCCTACCTAAATAAAAAAGGAATTTTAAATATGAAGGCAAGAATGGAATTACTTTATGCTTGCCTAGTTCAAAAGATAATGTGGAATAAAAGACCCGAATATTTATTTGAAAAACTGACTTGGGCAAGACATGAGAGTAGAAGCATTCGCACATGCATGCTGAATATTTATTATTGAAACTCAAAGCTTCCCTGCATGTTGGAAGAGATTACATAAAGTTATAGAATTCAAGAGAAATAAATACTATACAAAACTAATTAATAATAACTTTAAAAACACTAAAAAAATATACCGCATCCTCAACCAAATGCTAGGTCGTGTGACGATGTCTATAGATTCCGCGATAGAAAACGCGTTTGGATCACAACAATTAACTATTAAACAAATTACTGATAACTTCGCAACCTCTTTTCGAGATTCTGTCAAAGAGATAATCCCAAGCTGTAACAAAATTATTTTAGATAAAAATGTGTATATTAGAGAGAGTAATTCAAGTATATTTTTTCAAAAAGTATCGAGTGAAAATGAGTTTAAAATTATAAACAAATTAAGTTCGAACAAATCACCAGGTCTAGACAACATTAGAATATCAAACATAAAAGAAGTAGGTCAAGCTGTCTCTGTTGCCATTGCAAATTTGATAAACTGTAGCATATCAACTGGGTTATATCCAGATGGATTGAAAATTGGGTGTGTGAGACCAATTTATAAAAAGGGCTCGACTACTTCAACTATCGGCCGATAACTTTACTATCATCCATAGACAAAATAGTTGAGAGGTCTGTATGTGAACAGATGCATAAATTCTATCAAAAGCATGAAATCATTTACAAAGATCAGTTTGGTTTCCAAGCCGGCAAAGGAACTGGTGAACTTTTGTCAAAGTTTACAGATGAAGTCAATTCCTTTTTAAATGATAGAAAGCATGTACTAGTTCTATTTGTAGACTTTTCTCGTGCATTTGACACACTAGACCACAGGCTGTTAATTAGCAAACTAGAGAGATGTGGAATACGGGGCCCACTACTTTCTTGGTGTGAAAGTTATCTCCAAAATAGAAAATATACTGTAAAGGTGAATAATACGTATAGCGAGTATATAAAAGTCACAGAGGGCACGGCACAAGGATCTGTGTTGGGACCTCTTCACTTCCTGTCATACATAAATGATTTAGCAAACTGTGTCAAAATGTGCTCGTGCTACCAGTTTGCAGACGATACCTGTCTCGTGGTAGCAGATAAAAACGTGCAAAGGGCTTCAGAGCGTCTGCAATCGGACTTCAACACACTCTTAGAGTGGTGCCATGATGCGGGTCTGGTGATAAATGCTGAAAAAACTAAATTGATGCATATAAAATCACCTTATCTAGATCAATCTCAATTTAATGAAATAGTTGCGCACAACCATCGCTGCCTACACACTACATACAAACACCAGTGTAATTGTACAAAAATTCAATCCGTGACTAAACATACTTACCTTGGGCTAATCATCGATAGCAAGCTAAATTGGGGCAACCATATAGAACACGTATGTGATAAACTGAGACAGTTCCTAGCCAATATCACCCTGCTCAAGATCGAATTCCCTTTAAAATCAAAATGATGTTGTACAATTCGCTGGCTGAGTCGTACATACAGTATGGACTGAGCAGCTATGGCCGCACATATAATACTTACATAAATAAAATATTCAACCTACAACGAAAAATTCTCAGGAATATTGTGTCTACCAAGATCAAACAACAATTTTACTATGACGACAGTGGTTTATTTAAACATTGCAAAATTCTTCCTGTTTTAACACAATTTGAATACACACTACTAAAAGAAAACTTCTTTAAAAGTAAACACAATAAAACGCAGATACACGCTGTATATACACGGGCAGCTGCTCGGAATCTTTTGTACGAAACCAGCCGATCCGCCACGAACAATATTTACGGTGAAAGAACAACCGACTACATGGTTCCAAGATTTATTAATCGTCTACCGACAACAGTAAGAGATGTTATTACTGCAACTAACTTAAAACAAAAATTGAACTTTTACTTTAAAAACAAAATTCTTTAAAACAAGGTCAGAACCAAGTATTTTAAATGTATATGTATATAATGTATTATGTATTATTCTGTTTCTTCGTAGGTTATTATTCTTAATTTTGTTATCAAATATATTTCTATGTTTGTATCGATCGAGAGTTACAGCATACAAAACAAACCTTTGTGGTTTATGGAATGCTGACAAAATTTGTATTCTTTGTGTGATATTTGAACAGTAAAATAAATAAAAAAAAAAAAACATCCAAAAATATTTTATTTCTTTATATTGTGCTAAGTTTCACGTTTTTTTTTCTCTCTACTATGTATAAAAACGAAATTTGTTTTATTTATTTTTATTCCTACTATGTGCTCCTTTCAATTTTATTGTACTTACCTTCATCTTTTAAGATATGCTATGTCTTCATAGGTGCAACTGAAAACCAGCGCTACTTGCTACTGCGGTGGTAAGAAGCAAAAGCTGAGTTGCAACCTTTTGCCATAACTGACTATAATAATTGTATCTCGATACTAGTTTATAAGATATTCTAACATGTAAAATTGTTCTATGTTATATGTACCATTGAGTTATGGCAATAAACTATTATTTTTTTTTTTTTTATTTTATTTAGGTAGGTTTAATAAACGAAATCTTTACAATAAATTCTATACAATTCAAAACGAGTGCCCTTAGTCACAACACTAGCTGATCCTCGCAACTTCGTTTACGTCACATCAGGTCTATGAAAGGACAGGTATTTCTTCATCAAACTCCTTTTTTTTTTTTTGTTTAACGTGAGGGAAAATCCTCATAGGATGTTATGCCGGACTCTTACCGACTAAAAAACCTCACGCCACGCCTAACAGCCTATGGTTGAGAGCCCCGGGTAAGCCCTCAGGAAGGATGTCCCGTGACTCCCAACAGACCTACGGCCGCCAATGCGGCCTCGCCCAGGGGGTGGTTCGGGTGCAATCCCGCGTCTATGGGGGGTTTCGGGTGTGACCCCGCTTCTAAGGTGGGGGGCGTGCGTGAGTTGCTCACGTCACGCTGCCGTCATGGGCCTGCTTCTGTAAGGACGGTGAGCGGCCCTCTTACCGTCCTCAGACCCCCGGTCATGGAGGCCGATAGTCCTCGGCGAGGACACGTCGGCGGCGCCCAGGGCGCCGACTGCGGAACTCGGGTGGGAGAGTTCTCTCCCGCACCCGGCCCGCCGCCTCCTTCGCGAGCATGACCTGCTCGCAGAAAGAGGCGGCGCAGTCCCACTTACTCCCGCTGGAGAGCATGGCTCGCACCATGGCCTCGAGCGAGAGAGTGTCCACGCCCAGACCCACTACGAGGACCTGGCGCTGTTGTGCCCACGCCGTGCACTCCACCAGAGTGTGGAGCGCCGTGTCATCGCTGCGGTCCTCGCAGTGCTGACACTCGGCCGTGGTTTCCCGGTGTTTTCGCCACAGATACCTACCGAAGCTATCGTGCCCGGCAAGTATCTGTGTCAACCGGTAGGAGAGAGCACCGTGTCTTCTCTCCAGCCACTCGTCCATGACCGGTCTGACGGCCGCGATTGTAGCGAATCCCCCCTTTGGTTCCTCAAGTCGCACCTTCCATGTCTCCATGGTTTCCTGGTGGAGCAGGGTCCGCTGGGCCTCGATTTCTCGAGACGCAGGCCTTTGGCCCCGCTCCAGCGCCTCCTTGCGCCATCTGAACAGTGACGCAAGGGCTCTCGCTTCCAGGTCCCATGGAGGGGTCCCGGCTAGGAGACATGCCGCCTCACCGGAGATCGTGCGGTATCCTCTTATCACCCTGACGGCCATCACTCTCTGCGGGCTCAGCAGTCTAGCCTCATTGCTGGCCGTCAGGGTCTCCGCCCATACGGGAGCCCCGTACAAGGCCATGCTTCGCACGATCCCCAGGTACAGTCTCCTGTTCATCAAACTCCTAGGAGCGTGTGTAACAGCCCTTTTTGCTTAATCAGAAAAGAACTTAAAGATTAACCCCCTTATTCATAATCGTTTATTAAACCTATTTTAGTTAAAACACACTTTAAGTCTATTGCTGTCTCTAACCAATGACAGAGTATGGTTAGAGACAGCAATAGACTTAAAATGTGTTTTAACTAAAATAGGTTTAATAAACGATTATGAATAAGGGGGTAAGTCTATTCTAAAACAATTCAGTACACGCCTTTAGCGCGTACTGAATTGTTTTACAATACCCTTAATCTTTAAGTTCTTTTATGACTAAGCAAACACGTCAGTTTAGAATGCCCCTTACATTCAAAGGAACCCCTGAATTATAGGTTTAGCGAAAGTTGAGATGTCTCTAATTTCTGAACTACAAAACCCTCAATATATCGAAACTTATGTGGAATGATCCTCTAAGTACTCCTTTTCCAACACCAAAACAATATATGAAATCGGACCACACGTTGAGAAATTACAACTGAAAACCCATTTTGTCTTTCATCCCCTCTCCCGCAGGAACCACGCAAAATATTGGGTTCAAAAGTATCCTAGAACCTTCCTCGGACTATAAGCTCGGAATGTACCAAGTATCATTCAAATCGGTTCAGTAGTTTCGGCATGATACTTATTTGGGATACAGACAGACAGACAGACAGACAGACATGAAAAATTTAAATTACATTTTCGACTTCTGTATCGATTAGAGAACACCCTCCAATTAAAATTTTCTAAATATTTTCCATGTACATACTCTCGACCCTCAACAGTTTTATTATAACTTTATAAGTAGGTAAGTATAGATAGATAATATCTGCAGATTATTATTTTGAGACCAACAAATCTCATTTTTATTTAAATTATTTTTCACTTATTTATTTTCAACTTCTTTTTTAAATTATTTACAAGGTTATTAAAAATTAACTTCTTTAGATTGTTATTAATTTTGTGACTTAATTCTCTGACTTTGATTTGAAGGTTACAGTAATTCGTTGGTACGAATGCAGCAACGTCCGCACAAAACGGTGACCACAAGTTTAATATAAGGTATCGAATGTTTGTCTGCCTTAAACGTTCCGTATAAAAACTGTAAAAACACGGTCATATTATTTCGTTTTAAGGTAGCCTCCATTGTCTTTAGTATTTGTTGTTATCAACAACCGTCTAGCTATCACTGTTCATGAGGAACAGTCTGGTGGCAGATTAACAGACATCGGAGTCTCATCAATACTATAAATCATTGTTTGTTTCGGAGTTTAGGTGTTTTCTATGTATTATATGTATGTATTTAGAAATATAGCTTAATTTGGGTTAGATGATGTTGTGTAAGCGAGGCCGCAGTGGTATCCGTAGGCCTGTTGGGAGTCCTGGGACATCCTTCCGAGGGCTAACCCGGGGCTCCCGACCGCAGGCTGTTGGGCGTTACGTGAGGTTTTTTAGTCGGTAGGAGTTTGGCATAGCATCTATGAAGGATTTTCCCTCACGTTAAAAATAAAATGATGATGTGTGAAAATGTCCACAAATATTTATTTATTTATTTAATAGAGTCTCATTTACTACCTTTTGTGTACGGAACCCTAAAAACAGCACATAAAATTAGTAGAAGCGCAAACAGAAAGTTAGTCAAGCGTTGAAGGGAGTGTTAGTAAACAGCGAACAATTTCTGGCATGGCGCCATTTGTCACAGAGTATAAATTACCTCTTATATATCTCAGAGGAAAATGTGTTACGGTTATTTTATCGGCTCCTCATATTCGTGAATGAATGCTAAAAATATGTCTGAAATGTTTATGCGAATAATTTAATCTCAATTCAACGACACAAACGTAGGATAAAATAGATACGGTGGAAGTGGGTGCATAGTATGCCTCTGCTTGCGTCTTCGGAGATAAAAGCGTGAATATATATATATGATCTGCTTTCCCCTTTCTTGTTAGCCCTTTTAATAAGGTAGACCCAAGGGCTGGCAGTATTCTCTCTCAGCGAATAGGTATTGCTATTCAAAGGGGGAATGCTGCTAGTCTTTTGGGCACAATAACACGGGGGCCTTATTTAGGTTTAGTTTAGATAGTAATAATTTAAATATATAAGTAATAATTGTATGTTTCACTGTATGTAATTTTTAACAATAAAGTTGTGTATCTTACTAATATTATAGATGTGAAAGTTTGTGTGAGAATGTTCGTTACTCTTTCACGCTCAAACCGCTGAACGGATCGGGCTGAAATTTGGTATGGAGATACATTATAGTCTGGAATAACAAATAGGCTACTTTTCAACGTTTGGGAGTATTGGGAGTAGGTGAAATTTAGGGCAGTGTTATATTACAGTCTGTAATAACACTTAGGCTTTTATTCCCGGAATTAGTTCCCATGATGCGGGCACGGGAACAGAACTAAACGCGCAAGCGAGCCGCGGGTCAAAAAAAAACTCACGTGTCCTGCTAACAGCCTACGGTTGGGAGCCCCGGGTAAGCCCTCGGAAGGATATCCCAGGACTCCCAACATACCTACGGCTATAGTCCGTTCACAGTTATATTACCTCTGAGTGACAGCTCGTCGATCGTTTTCTGTGTGTTGGCATTGCAGTAAAGTCGCCCTATGAGTGCCAGCCTAAGACATTTTACCGAATTAAGTGGAGATTATAACATCCAACATTTAACACGAATAGTTTTGTTTTTCATGTCACAATAAACTTAACTTCACTAAGACAGTGCTCTTGTTACTATGCGATTGTTTTTAAAATTTATTTATTTTTCATGAATTTCTGAAAAAAGTAAATCCCTACCACCACTAACGAAAGCGAAGTTGCTGCTTCCACAATGTTCCACATCTCAAATAAAGGTCACACCCGGAAAAAATGCCAGCAAAAGAAGAAAGTAAGTTTCGACTAAAAGTAAGATTACATGGGAGAAACAAAATCTTATTGGGGTAACACAGCAATCCAGATAGGCAACCTAAGTGCTAGAGGTAATATATCTCTGAACGGACTATACCACTGCGGCCTCACCTAGGGGGGTTCGGGTGCTATCCCGCGTCTTTAGGGGGTTTTTCGGGTGTTATCCCGCTTCAAAGGGGGGGCGTGCGTGAATCCCTCACGTCACGCTGTCTCTAGCTAGGTTGGCGTCAGGCAGGGTGCTATCTAGTAAAGTTATAAATCAATGTTCTCATTTAAATTCTCTCATTTTCAAACATCCACTTATGATCAGTGTGTATACAAAGCCCTAATTACATTAAAACATCATGTATTCATACTGAAACAGCAACTTGTTAATTGAATTTGCAAAACGTACGGGGATTCCCTTGTAATTGAATTATTCCTCAAGACGTTCTCTGTCGTTCAAGAAATAAAGTGTCCACATAGAGCGACGTTTTAGGGTTCCGTACCCAAGGGGTTAAAACGGGACCCTATTCATGAGACTTCGCTGTCCGTCTGCCTGTCTGTCCGTCACGATTCTGTATATCAGAAACGGTGATAGCTAGAGAGCTGAAATTTTGACAGATGACGTATTTCTGTGATACTAAAATAATAGTAATTCAGGGGGGCTCCCATACAAGAACCAAGATGTCTTTTTTTCGTTTTTTGGTACGGAACCCTTCGTCCGCGAATCCAACTCGCGCTAAGCCGGTTTTTGTCACTCTACTGTAGCGGTACAGTTGCTACAAGACAAGGATGTTATCACGTTTATATTAATTACCTGTAAAACATACATAGGCACTTACATTTAGTCACACTTTTGTCCTAGAAGGGTTAGGCAGAGGCGATGTAAGCAGAAGCAGGCCCATGACGGCAGCGTGACGTGAGGAACTCGCGCACGTCCCCCCCTTAGAAGCGGGATCACACCCGAAACCCCCCCAAAGACGTGGGTTAGCACCCGAACCACCCCCTGGGCGAGGCTGCAGAGGCGGCTGTAGGTCTGTTGGGAGTCCTGGGACATCCTTCCGACGGCTTACCCGGGGCTCACAACCATCGGCTGTTGGGCGTTACGTGAGGTTTTTTAGTCGGTAGGAGTCCGGCATAACATCCATGAGGATTTTCGCTCACGTAAAAAAAAAAAAAAAAGGCGATGTAAGCACCCACAATTTCACCTTCTTTTTTTCACGAAGACGTGACTGTAAACTGTAATATGAAGGACATTGGTGCTACGGGGTTCGTAGTAGGTATAGGCGGGCGAAGTCGGGAGACAGAGATATTACTGAATGATCCTTGTAGGCCTGTACCAAGTTTCAGAAAGATCCGTTCAGCCGTAAGAGCGTGATGTTAACAAATGTGGTAAGGGCACATTTGTTAATAGATGTTAATAAATGTTACTTAACATTTTGAAACAGACAGTGTGGGAGAACCATTACTAACATCCAAACATTTTCAAAAATAATAATTTAAATATTCACGGACATTTCCGCACAACGCTTTCGGATCCCAAAGGAAGCTAGGAATAACCTGCTTGTGTTTGGGTATCGAACCACGGATAAGAATAATTTTAATATACTTTTAAATATGTACTTATCATTCATAGAAACACCAGACTCTCCAGACAAACATTTATGGATCATACAAATTTTTGTCTCCGGTGAGAATCGCATCCACGACCTCGTGATCCGCAGTAGCAAATTCCGACCTCTAGACCACAGAGGCAATCAATTTCACATATACCTAAATAGTTGTTATGTAGTAGGTTATAGTGCAGAGCTGCATAATAAGTATAATAACAGTGCATTTACAATAAAAAAACCGGCCAAGTGCGAGTTGGACTCGCCCATGAAGGGTTTCGTAACAGCAAGTAACATAATATAAAAGTTGACTTGACTACTTTCCGATTCGTTTTCTTTTTAAATTGTCATCACAACATAATATCTGCAGATTATTATTTTGTGACTAACATAACATCTCATATTTATTTATATTATTTTTCACTTATTTATTTTCAACTTCTTTTTAAATTATTTACAAGGTTATTAAAAATTAACTTATTATTTAGTTTTGTAACTTAATTCTCTGACTTTGATTTTGATTTGCAGGTTACAGTAATTCGTTGGTACGAATGCAATGCAGCAACGTCCGTACGATACTGTGACCACAAGTTTAATATAACGTAGTCTGAATGTTTGTCTGCCACAAACAGTCCGTATAAAAAACTGTAAAAACACGGTCACATTATTTTGTTTTAAGGTAGCCCCCAAATTTATTGTCTTTTCTATTTGTTGTTATCAACAACCGTCTAGCTATCGCAGTTTATGAGAAACAGCCTGGTAGCAGACTAACAGACATCGGAGTCTTATCAATAGATACTATAAATCAATGTTTGTTGCGGAGTTTGGGTGTTTTCTATGTATAATATGTATGTATGTATTCAGAAATATATAAGTTAGAAAAGAATTGTACAATTCAAATTCAATTGATCAGTCGTCTAGATCCCATAGCACAAGCTTTTATTAGTTTAATTTGGGCTAGGTGAGAATGTCCACAAATATGTATTTATGAATGAATGAATTAATTATTTAATTAATTAATTTATTTATTTATGTATTAATTAATTTAATAAGTAATTTATTTAATAGTGTTTTATTTATTACCCTTTGGTTGTGAAACCCTAAAAACAGCGCACATAACATTAGTAGAAGCACAAACAGAAAGTTAGTCAAGCGTTGAAAGGAGTGTTAGTAAACAGCGAACAATTTCTGGCATGGCGCCATTTGTCACAGAGTATAAATTACCTCTTATATATCTCAGAGGAAAATGTGTTACGGTTATTTTATCGGCTCCTCATATTCGTGAATGAATGCTAAAAATATGTCTGAAATGTTTATGCGAATAATTTAATCTCAATTCAACGACACAAACGTAGGATAAAATAGATACGGTGGAATGTGGGTATATAGTATGCCTCTGCTTGCCTCTTCAGAGATATAAGCGTGAATATATATATGATCTGCTTTCCCCTTCCTTGTTAGCTCTTTTTATAAGGTAGACCCAAGGGCTGGCAGTTTTCGTTCTCAGCGAATAGGTATTGCTATTCAAAGGGGGAATGCTGCTAGTCTATTGGGCACAATGCCACAGGGGCCTTATTTAGGTTTAGTTTAGATAGTAATAATGTAAATATATAATACAAGTAATAATTTTGTTTCACTGTATGTAATTTTTAACAATAAAGTTGTATATCTTACTAATATTATAAATGCGAAAGTTTGTGTGTGGATGTGTGGATGTTTGTTACTCTTTCACGCTCAAACCGCTCTGAACGGATCGGGCTGAAATTTGGTACGGAGATACATTATAGTCTGGAATAACACATAGGCTACTTTTCATCCAGGAATAAGTTCCCACGGGAACAAATTTTACGCAAGCGAAGCTGCGGGCATCAGCTAGTCTTAAATAAGGTAGATATTAGTCTAGCAACAATATCACAATAAAAGTTTTGGGAGTAGGTGAAATTTAGGACAGGGTTATATTACAGTCTGTAGTAATACTTAGGCTTTTATTCCCGGAATTAGTTCTCATGGGATGCGGACACGGGAACAGAACTTCACGTGTCATGCAAACAACCTACGGTTGGGAGCCCCGGGTAAGCCCTCGGAAGGATATCCCAGGACTCCCAACTGACTTACGGCTATAGTCCGTTCACAGTTGTATTACCTCTGAGTGACAGCTCGTTGATCGTTTTCTGTGTGTTGGCATTGCAGTAAAGTCGCCCTATGAGTGCCAGCCTAAGACATTTTACCGAATTAAGTGGAGATTATAACATCCAACATTTAACACGAATAGTTTTGTTTTTCATGTCACAATAAACTTAACTTCACTAAGACAGTGCTCTTGTTACTATGCGATTGTTTTTAAAATTTATTTATTTTTTATGAATTTCTGAAAAAAGTAAATCCCTACCACCACTAACGAAAGCGAAGTTGCTGCTTCCACAACGTTCCACATCTCAAATAAAGGTCACACCCGGAAAAAATGCCAGCAAAAGAAGAAAGTAAGTTTCGACTAAAAGTAAGATTACATGGGAGAAACCACATCTTATTGGTAACACAGCAATCAAGATAGGCAACCTAAGTGCTAGAGGTAATATATCTCTGAACGGACTATACCACTGCGGCCTCACCTAGGGGGGTTCGGGTGCTATCCCGCGTCTTTAGGGGGTTTTTCGGGTGTTATCCCGCTTCAAAGGGGGGGCGTGCGTGAATCCCTCACGTCACGCTGTCTCTAGCCGCGGGTGCTATCTAGTAAAGTTATAAATCAATGTTCTCATTTAAATTCTCTCATTTTCAAACATCCACTTATGATCAGTGGTATACACACTGATCCCTAATTACATTAAAACATCATGTATTCATACTGAAACAGCAACTTGTTAATTGAATTTGCAAAACGTACGTGGATTCCGTAGTAATTGAATTATTCCTCAAGACGTTCTCTGTCGTTCAAGAAATAAAGTGTCCACATAGAGCGACGTTTTAGGGTTCCGTACCCAAGGGGTTAAAACGGGACCCTATTCATGAGACTTCGCTGTCCGTCTGCCTGTCTGTCCGTCACGATTCTGTATATCAGAAACGGTGATAGCTAGAGAGCTGAAATTTTGACAGATGACGTATTTCTGTGATACTAAAATAATAGTAATTCAGGGGGGCTCCCATACAAGAACCAAGATGTCTTTTTTTCGTTTTTTGGTACGGAACCCTTCGTCCGCGAATCCAACTCGCGCTAAGCCGGTTTTTGTCACTCTACTGTAGCGGTACAGTTGCTACAAGACAAGGATGTTATCACGTTTATATTAATTACCTGTAAAATATACATAGGCACTTACATTTAGTCACACTTTTGTCCTAGAAGGGTTAGGCAGAGGCGATGTAAGCACCCACAATTTCACCTTCTTTTTTTCAAGAAGACGTGACTGTAAGATAAAGAAGGTCTCCACATTGGTGCTACGGGGTTCGTAGTAGGTATAGGCGGGCGAAGTCGGGAGACAGAGATATTACTGACTGATCCTTGTAGGCCTGTACCAAGTTTCAGAAAGATCTGTTCAGCCGTAAGAGCGTGATGTTAACAAATGTGGTAAGGGCACATTTGTTAATAAATGTTACTTAACATTTTGAAACAGCCAGTGTGGGAGAACCATTACTAATATCCAAACATTTTCAAAAATAATAATTTAAATATTCACGGACATTTCCGCACAACGCTTTCTGATCCCAAAGGAAGCTAGGAATAACCTGCTTGTGTTTGGGTATCGAACCACGGATAAGAATAATTATAATATACTTTTTAACATGTACTTATCATACATATAAGCACCAGACTCTCCAGACAAACATTTATGGATCATACAAATTTTTGTCTCCGGTGAGAATCGCATCCACGACCTCGTGATTCGCAGACGCAAATTCCGACCTCTAGACCACAGAGGCAATCAATTTCACATAATATATAAATAGTTGTTATGTAGTACCTAGGTTATAGTGCAGAGCTGCATAATAAGTATAATAACAGTGCATTTACTGCTATTGTTAGTCTCAAGAGTGCTGTTAGCCACTATACATCACGGAACACAACAGTATATGTGTGTTTTCTAGACCTCAGCCGCGCATTTGACCTGGTTAATTATGAAACCCTGTGGGCTAAGTTATCAGCGTCCCAGGTGTCCAGCAGAGTGGTAGACTTGTTGAGGTACTGGTACGGAAACCAAACTAACGCTGTAAAATGGGGCGACACGACTTCTAGTAATTATAGACTAGAGTGTGGGGTACGTCAAGGAGGGGTGACCTCTCCGGACCTATTTAACCTGTATGTGAACGGCTTGATCGAGGAGCTGAGGAGCACCCAGGTCGGATGCCATATTGGAAATGTGTGTTTCAATAATTTGAGCTATGCAGATGACATGGTGCTCCTCTGTCCCTCGATCAAGGGTCTCAGAAGGCTGCTTTCAATCTGTGAGCATTATGCGAATGCTCACGGATTGAAGTATAACGTCTCTAAAACAGAGATGATGGTGTTTACAGCAGGTTCGGGTCCGGATAGGATACCCAATGTGTATCTGTATGGTGAGGCGATTACCGTTGTAAAGCGCTTTAAATACTTGGGTCATTTGCTGACGGAACGTCTCCATGATGATGCCGATATTGAAAGGGAAAGAAGGGCTCTCGCCATCAGAAGCAACATGCTTGCTCGTCGGTTTGCCAAATGCGGTACTGATGTTAAGAACACCCTATTTAAGGCCTATTGCTTGTGCATGTACACGTGTCAGCTATGGACTGCATTTACACGGAAGGCGATTAATACGATAAGAGTCCAGTATAATGATGCATACCGGGCTCTTATGAGGTTACCGCGATGTTGCAGTGCATCAAGCATGTTTGCGGAAGCAAGGGTTCCTGACTTTTTTGCTATAATGAGGGCGAGAGTGGCTTCCTTTTGGAATAGGCTGAGACGTTCCCAAAACGAAATTCTTGTGGCAGTCTCCGAGGACATAAGGAGCCCGATATTTAGATACTGGGTTTCTGTTCATATGGACGCGAATAAAAAATAATGTCAAGTATTTAATACCTGAATTTGTATGTTAATTTTTAATTATTTATTTATTTAATATCATTTGTATTGACTAGCACCCCTATACAGTGTCATTTATTTTAATCTTTAATCTAATCTTTAATTAATTATTGTTTATTGTTTATTTTTTTTGTATTTGTATTGACTAGCACCCCTATACAGTGTGTCATTTGTATGTAAGTTGAGAATTTTTGTGAATATGGGTTCGAATTGCCTGAAATAAATCATTTTTATTTATTTATTTATTTACAATAAAAAACCCGGCCAAGTGCGAGTTGGACTCGCCCATGAAGGGTTTCGTAAGACAGCAAGTAACATAATATAAAAGTTCTTATAGTTCGTTGTAACTGATTGATGTTTTAACACGTTCGCAGTGGTAGTGATTTTTCTAACCGAAAATTGCGGTTTACGACGTATTAAAAAAAACTACCAGCTCTATCTCGTTGAAACTAATTTTCGTTGGTAGTTTTTATGGCAATGTACATTATATATTTTTTTTTGATTAATCATTCTCTTAGTTTAGAAGTTAGAGGGGGGGGGGGGGGACACATTTTTCCACTTTGGAAGTGTCTCTTGCGCAAACTATTCACTTTAGAAAAAAAATATGTTAAAAAACTCTATAGCATTTTTGAAGACCTATCTATACCTAGATACTACACAAGTATGAGTTTGATGAAAAAAAACATTTTGAGTTTCAGTTCTGAGTATGGGGACCCCCAAAATTCACTGCTTTTTTTTCTAGTTTTATATAAGAATCTTAATGCGGTTCACAGAATACATCTAGTTACCAAGTTTCAATAGCATAGGCCTTATAGTTTCGGAGAAAAGTGGCTGTGACACACGGACGGACAGACAGACAGACAGACAGACATGACGAATCTATTAGGGTTCCGTTTTTGCCATTTGGCTACGAAACCCTAAAAATGGCAGTAAATGTTTTTCTCAGAACATATAAATCTTATTTTCTGAAAAGTAGGTCGGCAAAGATCGAAGCCAGACTGCCTGACGCCAACCATTGGACCACGACCTAAATATTATGTAACAAGCTATACAGAGACAAGATATGTGACTCACTAGTTGATTTATTCAACCACTGCGTTGGCTTGAGATTGCTCTACTGCATGTCCTATGTGAGGTACTTGGGACACAGGATTGTAGTTCGGGAATGGTACTTGCTTGATAAGGAAGCCTGGAAATCATCTGCTGGCTCTACTGGATTGTCCAAATTGTCCAAATTGGGCGTTGATAGATCACTCACATAACGGCCAAAATATATATACCTACAGCTAAGCGGCTAAAAAAAATTACATAATCGAAATGATGTCGTCTAACCTGTCCATTTTCAACATGGCAATAAGTTTACCACCACATAATACCTACGTGAGACGAAATACTTAAGGAGAAATGGACGCTTATTATTTATGCACTAGCTGACCCTCGCAACTTCGTTTACGTCACATAAGGTGTACGAATGGAGGGGTACTTCTTAATGAGACTCATCAAGCAGCGTGTGAAACGGCCCTGTTTGCTTAATCATAAAAGAGCTTAAAGATTAAGTCGATTCTAAAACAATTCAGTCCACGCCTTCGGCGCGGACTGAATTATTTTACAATAGCCTTAATCATTAAGCTCTTTTATGATTAAGCCAACACGCCCGTTTAGACTCACTTTCAAAAGAAACGTTGAATTCTAGATTTACCGAAAGTTGAGATGCCCCTAATTTCTCAACTATATAACCCTCAATATTGAAAATTGTATGGAATAATGCTTAAAGTACTCCCTTTCAGACACCAAACAAATATTTGAAATCGAACCATGCAGTGAGAAATTATAGCTAAAAACCTATTTTGCCTTTCATCCCCTCTCCTGAAGGAACCGCGCAAAATATCGGGATCAAAAGTATCTAAGAACCTTCCTCGGACTATAAGCTTACATCGTACAAAGTATCATTCAAATCGGTTCAGTAGTTTCGGCGTGATACTTAGTCGGGATACAGACAGACAGACAGACAGACAGACAGACAGACAGACAGACATGAAAATTTTAAATTACATTTTCGGCTTCAGTATCGATTAGAGAACGCCCTACACTTAAAATTTTCAAAATATCTTCCATGTACAGACTCCCGACCCTCTACAGTTTTATTATAAGTATAGAGTATAGATAGATAGATAGCCTTAATCATTAAGCTCTTTTATGATTAAGCCAACACGCCCGTTTAGACTCACTTTCAAAAGAAACGTTGAATTCTAGATTTACCGAAAGTTGAGATGCCCCTAATTTCTCAACTATATAACCCTCAATATTGAAAATTGTATGGAATAATGCTTAAAGTACTCCCTTTCAGACACCAAACAAATATTTGAAATCGAACCATGCAGTGAGAAATTATAGCTAAAAACCTATTTTGCCTTTCATCCCCTCTCCTGAAGGAACCGCGCAAAATATCGGGATCAAAAGTATCTAAGAACCTTCCTCGGACTAAAAGCTTACATCGTACAAAGTATCATTCAAATCGGTTCAGTAGTTTCGGCGTGATACTTAGTCGGGATACAGACAGACAGACAGACAGACAGACAGACAGACAGACAGACATGAAAATTTTAAATTACATTTTCGGCTTCAGTATCGATTAGAGAACGCCCTACACTTAAAATTTTCAAAATATCTTCCATGTACAGACTCCCGACCCTCTACAGTTTTATTATAAGTATAGATTACAGTTTGCCTCTACCTGCCCCTAGGGGGCTAAAGACTGATATAATGCCCGTTATATCTATTCTTCCATTTTCTATTATTTATCTCAATAACATGAGCAAGGAGCGCTTTAAATGAAATACTTATCTCGTTGTTTAGACTGCAGATGCAGAGGTTTATAGGTCACAGAGATATTAACTTGGGTGCATACCTACTGCATTATAGAGCTTTATATCACTAGAATAATCTAGCTAGACAAATAATGCTGAGAAAAACAAATAGTTTCGCTTTAAATTTAGCTCCTCAGTATCCTACTAAAATCATGAAATTGTGAAAGTTTGTGAAGAAGTTTAGATGTTTGCTACTTAATCACACTTTAGAAAGTTGAAAGTATCTTTTTAAATTATGGAAAATCCTCATAGATGCTATGCCGGAATCCTTCCGACTAAAATACCTCACGTATATTTAATGTACCAAAGTTGAACCAGATTCTATCAACTCCTGTTGGGGAGTCCTGGGGAAATCCATCCGAGGGCTTACCCGGGGTTCCCAACCGTAGGCTGTTAGGTAGGATACGTGTGGTTTTCAGTCAGCAGGAGTCCGGCATAGCATCCCTGTAGGATTTACCTCACAGTAAATAAACGGGTTCAATCTAGTGCGCAATAATTTAAAAATGGGTAAATCGCGTGTCTACATTGGCAGGATATGCTACCAATTGACATATTTAGGTCGCAGACATTGTCTTCAAGGCTCCTAACAAATTGACATGGATCATAGTCTAATACGTATTCGACAATAACATTAATAAGTAATCAAATTTGTAATATTATCGTAAAAAAATAATGTACGAAAATGATTCCTACAGGGTACCTACTCCTAGATACTTTCTCTTCTAATAGGTACTTTACCTTTTTACTCTTTTTTCTTCTTTTTAATAAAAATAGGCTACTTTTTATCCCGAGGACTTGGCTTTTGCTGCCTCGGTGGCGCATGCGGTAGTGTCAGTATTACTGCCTGCCGCGCTGCGGTCCTGGGTTCTATTCCCTGGGCGGTCCAAATATTTGTGTGGTCCACAAACGTTTGTTTCGGAATTTAGGTGTTTTCAAGATGATTAATAAACAATTATTGTTAAAAATTACAGTAAAACATAATTTTATTAAATATATAGGTATATATTTACATTATTAGATTATTACTAGGTACTTATCTAAATTAAACCTAAATAAGGCCCCCGTGGCATTGTGCCCAAAAGACTAGCAGCATTCCCCCTTTGAATAGCAATACCTATTCGCTGAGCGAGGAAACTGCCAGCCCTTGGGTCACCAGTCGACTCCACAAGGCGCTTTTTCCAATTCTTGAAAAATTTATGAGCATTGGGACCCCATGGACCTAGGGTCTCGACACCGACAGGCAAAAAACGACTGATGAGTCGAAACCCTTTTATTTATTAATTTTAATATTTTTAGCCACTTCCGCTGCTGCGCTGGTTTTTAATTTTATTTTAGGAAGATGGGACGGGACCAGAGTGTCGACACAAGCTGCATCCCGGACCAGCACCCGATCCATCTCCAACAGTATTAAAGTTATACCATCCGGTCTCTTGACATCGGCCGTGAAAACGCCTTTTGGCTCTAGGAGCGCAGGTTCATTGGCGGTGGCAAGAGCACGGCGAATGATGTCATTCAAGGTGTTGTCTATGTAGGTATACCTTATATGTATGTATTTAGAAATATATAATTATGTCTATCAGTCTAGATCCCATAGCCAATTTGGGGAAGATGACGTTGTGCGAGATGTCCAATGACGGTTCCATGTTTCTGTATTTGCAAATAATGTTATGTTATGATAGGTGTGTGTGTGTGTGTAGGTACTCAATGTCCAAACGTCTGTCATATAGTCCCAGAGCCAGGTGAAAATTTGGTTCATTATTTCTTCTCGAGAGATAATTGGTGATACGCATCAGACAATAGTATCATGAAGCCTTATGACCGTCAGCTGCGGCACGGTGGGGGGGAGGAGCAGTTATAACCTCCCACGCTCGAAGAAAAAAAAATACATTCACTCATTTCCTCTCGGCTAAAAATTTATCAAATTATAGCTAACCCAATATCTCAACAAAAAAAAAATCAGCTGGCTATAACATAGTGTAATGTACGTCAGCTGATGTCTCGATCATGGAAAAAAAAATCTTCACTTTCAGTCATATCCTCTCATATAAAAATTTACCTGATGATAGCTTATATGTAACTATTGATAAATATATACGTCAGCTGGCTGTATCTCGGTGGAAAAATCGTCAGCTGATACTTTGAAGGTCGTTACGTAGAAGTTAGCCAGAAGCATTTACTGACAATTTAAATGCATCAGCTGACTAGGTTTCCCTCGACTTACTGCTAGCTGATTTTTTTTATTTATCACTGAAACATATTTAAAATCAGCTCACAAATTTTCATGAGGGAGGAAATGACGTCTCTTTAATTATTCTTCTTATTTTTAAAGATTCAAACAATACACGCTAGCATAGCATAGACAGTATTAAGGTACGCTTGAAGGGGGCTAGTTGTACGCATGCTCGGGGTACCCTTTTCTTGAGGTCACTGGAAAACATGTTTAGAAGTAGAAAAGAAGGGGACTATAGTCGCCTCGCTGTAACAAGGTGCGTATGACAGTTGGCAGTATGACGTTGAAAGCTATCAGTACCACTTGACAAGGGATGTGTCGTTATGCCATTCATCTTTATCGCCTACGATAAATTACGTTCTGTTTATTATTGTTATGAAAAATATTGTTATATTTATTTTTAAATTAACTAAACAGTTCAAAATACCGGCCAATTGCGCGGAGGTCTCCATACCGAAAACCGACAAAAAATACGTTTAAATGTATGGGAGTTTTGGTTCTTATAGAATTTGTTATTATAGCGGCAACAGTAACACATAATCTGTGAAAATTTCATCTCTTCAGACAATTCAGACAAAGACAGACAAAGACAGACAAGACAGATCAAAGAAAATTCAGACAGACAGACAGACAGACAGACAGACAGACCGTTTTTAATGTTCCGTAGCCAAATGGCAAAAACTGTCTATCCGTCCGTATGTCACAGCCACTTTTCGAAAATCTATACATATAATAAAACTGTTGAGGGTCGAGAGTCTGTACATGGAAGATATTTTGAAAATTTTAATTGGAGGGCGTTCTCTAATCGATACTGAAGCCGAAAATGTAATTTAAACTTTTCATGTCTGTCTGTCTGTCTGTCTGTCTGTCTGTATCCCGAATAAGTATCACGCCAAAACTGCTGAAGCGATTTGAATGATACTTGGTACATTCTGAGCTTATACTCCGAGGAAGGTTCTAGGATACTTTTGATCCCGAAGTTTTGCGCGGTTCCTGCGGGAGAGGGGATGAAAGACAAAATGGTTTTTCAGTTGTAATTTCTCAACGCGTGATGCAATTTCAAATATTTTTTAGTATTGGAAAGAGAGTACTTTAAGGATTTTTCGACCTAAGTTTCACGATTGAGGGGTTTGTAGTTCAGAAATTAGAGGCATCTCAACTTTCGCCAAACCTAGAATTCAAGGGTTTCTTTGATTGAGAGGGTAAATCTAAACGGGCGTGTTGGCTTGTTTTAGAATAGCCTTAATCTTTAAGCTCTTTTATGATTAAGCAAACAGGGCCGTTTCACACGGTGCTTGACGAGTCTGATGAAGAATTACCTCTCCTTTCGTGCACATTATGTGACGTAAACGAAGTTGCGAGGGTCAGCTAGTGATTAAATAACATTGTCATTCTTATTGTAATTTTTCATATTTTTTTTATAATAATTTTTTTATCAAGTTACTAGTTACTTTATACTAAGCAAATAGATTATTTAAATATTGGAATAGAATTAAAATTATTTGAATATACACGTATAAGTTTAAAAAATATTGATACGAAATATTTGTTTCACCTCAACACTCATATTGGAGTGCTATGCCGAATAATTAAAGAGACGTCATTTCCTCCCACATGAAAATTTGTGAGCTGATTTTAAATATGTTTCTGTGATAAATAAAAAAAATCAGCTAGCAGTAAGTCGAGGGAAACCTTGTCAGCTGATGCATTTAAATAGTCAGTAAATGCTTCTGGCTAACTTCTACGTAACGACCTTCAAAGTATCAGCTGACGATTTTTCCACCGAGATACAGCCAGCTGACGTATATATTTATCAATAGTTACATATAACCTATCATCAGGTAAATTTTTATATGAGAGGATATGACTTAAAGTGAAGATTTTTTTTTCCATGATCGAAACATCAGCTGACGTACAATACACTATGTTATAGCCAGCTGATTTTTTTTTTGTTGAGTTATTGGGTTAGCTATAATTTGATAAATTTTTAGCCGAGAGGAAATGAGTAAATGTATTTTTTTTTTCTTCGAGCGTGGGAGGTTATAACTGCTCCTCCCCCCCACCGAGCCGCAGCTGACTTTCACGAGACTTCATGGTTCGATTTTCTGATGTATTTTACTAATTATCACTTGAGAGGAACTTGGTCATATATATCTGTTACTGGCTCTCGGACTAATATTATTCAGTAGTTGGCACAGACTGCCACAACAAACCGTTTTATCTTATTTGTACCCAACCCTACTGACACCCGGGTCAAATGTGCAAATAGATAAGTAGATAGTTTACACTTTATTGATCACTAACTAACCCGGCGAACTTCATTAGCTGAAGAGTCAAATGTTTGATTGCCTTTACTTCCATAATCGTATCAAAACAAAATCAGCGACATTGGTCCAGCCCTTCAGGAGTTTTATCGAGACCAAGAAACAGGGCAGGGATATTTTTTTTTTCAGTGAATTTAATGTGCCGCTCAAGACTTCCATGACCAGAGGACGGTGAGAGGTCTGCTCACCGTCCTTACAGAAACAGGCCCTAGACGATAGAGCGTGACGCACGAAAAGAGCGATCGTATTCGTCCAACTTCGTTCAACTTCGCGAGTAATGCAGAGGAAGCATAACATATTATATTTGTATTTATTTGTGGACATTCTTACACAACATCATCTAGCCCAAATTAAGCTAATATAAGCTTGTGCTATGGGATCTAGACGACTGATATACATACTTTTTTTTTAATTACATACGTATTAAGATAAATTACACCCACACACAGAACAAATCAATGTGCTCATCGCACAAAGAGATTTGTTCTGGGTGAGAATCGAACCCACGACCTCCGAATCCGTAGTCAGGCACACTAACCACTAGACCACGAGGCCAGTCAAAATTTATAGAAATAAAAAATACATAAGTAAATGTACTAAGAGACCCTGTCGCATAGCAAAAATACGTAAGGAAACAGAAGTATAAGTATTAGAGGTATTTGTTTGTTGCGATTATAATAAAACAACAATTTTTAAAAAATTTAAAAAGCGTCTAGTAGAGTCGACTGACCCAAGGGCTGGCAGTTTTCTCGCTCAGCGAATAGGTATTGCTATTCAAAGGGGGAATGCTGCTAGTCTTTTGGGCACAATGCCACAGGGCCTTATTTAGGTTTAGTTTAGGCATAGAATAATTATCACGTATCCACCTGGATACGGGGCCTGGAATACTGGGGAATATGTAAGTGTCTGACCATATCATCTGCCTGGTTCTAAGAGAGCTACACCCAAAAGGTAGTAGACGACTATCAGAGATGACTATGATCTCCCTGCCTCGGTTTTCCCAAAGCCTACAGTATGGGGTTCTTCAAAAGGGGTCTTAAAAGGTTTTTTTTACACGATCCAATAAATTTTTTACAGGGTCGGCAGCGCGAGAGTGGCGCCTCTGGTACCTATTGCAAACGTTCATAGGCTGCGGTGACCACCGGGCCTTCCGGTGGGCCGTATGCTTGTCTGCCACCTAAGTGGTATAAAAAAAGAGAAATTTATGGCGAATCTTAGATATCACCATTGTATCTTTATTTACGTAATAACTTGAGGTATAACCTTTGCGTCTCAGTTATTCATTAATTTCGGAAGCTCTTATTGAATGATGGTTTTACTAATTAAGTTTACACTGAATACTACACTTCGACTCTTTACACAATACAGAATAATTTGGATCCCAAATCATTAAAGCGCTGTTGTTTGCCTGAAGTCGTAATAATGCTATTATTATTATTTTATGACATACCTGCTTGAGTATATTTGTGATATTTATCGTACACACACCAGTATAATAAAAGCACCAGCTTACAAAAGAAGGTATACCTACTTACTCAAGTTTTGACGAAATCTTTACATAGTGAAATAACAACAAACTATGTTTATGCGGCACTCAAGAGAAACCAAATCATTATAAGAAAGACCTCCACTTCTTTGCTAAATATTATTATCCTTCAAAATACAGGAGAATAGTATTTATTTTATCATTATGAATTTAATAATAATACAGATCAGTGATTTAATATTACTCAACACTTTTGCACCAAACTAATAAATACTTTATAGTTGTAACTTTCATGTCTTTTTTTGTTTTCTCTATAAAGCAATGACCTTTTTTTTCAATAATCCAAGATTCCTACTGAAATACACAGTATTCCATGGTCATAAACAATAAAAAAATATCTGCAATTCAAAATTTGAACTCACCGACGAGTGCGGCAAAAACAGACAGCGTAGCGGCAAAGAGCGCAGCCGACGCGGACCCGACGCGAGTCATAACTGCCGTAGACACGCAAATACTGCCGTACTGACGTCAAAAACTCGCGGTATTAATACAAAAGTACTTTGTATCTATCACAATAGTCACAAGAAACATACGACTTGTGTGTTCTGAAGTTATAATAACGATTTTTCAGGGCTGTATCACGCTACAAAGTGTTTACATTTTATCTTTATTTCAATGCTCAGTACACGGCTACACGGTAAGCATAGGTAACACAATGCCTAAGAATTTTTATTTTTAATCAAGCTTAGGGTTATGCAGACATAAGTTTATATAGATATCTAATCTCCCCACATAATAAGGAATTTGTTATCAAGGAAGACCTCGATACAAAAACGGTTAGTGGATGGATACTCCAAGCACCGCAGGTTGTCCGCCGGGTGGCCGCAGCATTGTGCGACGGCGCCCGCCCCTCGCCCCCGAATGCGGCACTGCGCTCTCGGTTACAGCAACTAGCTGTGGTTGTTTTCCATTATTGCAAGCGACACGGCATAGAGCCAATTACTTTTGAAAGCTTTATTAGATGTTACTGTAATCATTTGTACAATAAATAATCGCCAAGACTAATCTGAACTGGGCAAACTAAACCAAAATTTTAGAATTTCTACATTCTGAATTGCTTAATTACTAAATTTCAATGTATTTATTTATTTATTTTATTTATTTATTTATGTACACACAAGAAATAAAACAAAAAACAATATACAGAGATATAGGTACGATGGTACTGCTTATTTCTATAAGAAATATCTACCAGCAGACCGGCGAAAGGAGAACAAGAAGGAAAAAGAACGTTCAAAAGTGTGTAAATAAAGGAATAGGTTAGAACTAAATTAATATACATACAAATTAATAAAAGAAAAACAATATAAATCTCAATATGTCATTGATAGGTACAAATATATAAATATGTAATTAAGGACCGGTAAGGTTTGTTTTGTCACAGATCACAGATAACATACTGGTCTACATAACTCTTAACTTTACTTTGTTTAAAAATTAATAACATACTCTACAGCTACGCTGACTATCTCAGTTGAGATTGATGACTATTTATAATAATTTCTGTTAATAAACGTACAGCTTGGTAACCTTCGGTCACCTTAGTAGTATAAATATCTAGACAAGACAGAAATTGTACCCTGCAATATGCGATTGTCGGGTTTCCTTGTACTTAAACTCACTTAAGGGTGATTTCTCATTACAGCGACGCTACGTTCTAAGGAAGTTTAAGAGATGACCAACTGGCTCTTATAGCACAAGCTTAGAATAAATAGCTAAATATTGGAATTTAAAACGCTGTGTAAAATATTTGCAGAAGAACCGACGGCCGATGGATAAAACGGGTTCTAGAGTGGAGACCGCGACCAGAACGTAGGGTAGGACGCCCACCTGAAAAAGGTCGCAGGCTGGAACTGGACGCGGAAGACGTTGGACCGTGTGTTGTGACGTAGATTGGGGGAGGCCTACGTTAAGCAGTGGCCTGCCATAGGCTGATTTGATTGACTGTGTTAAATATGTCCCAAAATATTGAATGATTTATGTATACCATTCAGTGTAAAAGTTTAAAAGTGAGTAGTGTTTGGTTCATATCCAGTACACACTCGAAACACAAATTAGAGATAGTACAGATGGAAACCTACATACTAAATTCGCTAAAGCTACGCACACATAGGCACCGCTCACTGAGTTCACAGACACGAGGTCAGGCGAGGTTGAGGCGTAGTAACTATTTAGTAATCTGTGGTTGAGGAGAGTTTTCGATACTGATTTGTGCGCGAGTGTGTGTAGCAGAGGGTAGGTGTGAAAAAAAAGTACACGCATGAGTTTTCCATCTGTACTATCGCTCGAAACCTCTAACTAAGACATTGGAAACGCACACAGCAGTGAATGCAAGATTCGCCGCATTTGTCTGCACAGCACATCACCTTGTTAGTTTACCGGGCCGCTGTCATCACGTTAACGCATTGACATAATTATTTAACCAACCCTTTGTCATGTCATTGTTTGATTTATCATGTACTTAATGATTTCGCTCTGATTGAATTTGGTTGAGCGATTGAAGCGCTCGTGGCCCCGCGGACTCAGTGTTCGGTAAACGATCACTGCAGTAAGCATCATTTACTATGGCCGACCGTTGACATTTATTTGCCAGCGATTCCGTGCTTTGGAAGGCACGTTAAGCCGTTACCGTTGGTCCCGGTTGCCAGTAAAATGGCAGTCGTTAAGCCAAGTTGAAGGCCTTTTTAGGCGGCTTAAAAAATTTCAATAGCAGGCAGTCACATCCTGCGCCTGTCTATACCAACGCGGCAATACGGCTCACCACCTATTACCTACGTGGAACAATTTCTAAAAAGGTGAACTGTGGGCATATAAATATATGCCTCTGCCCACCCTTTCGGGAATCAAAGGTCTGATCATATGTATGTTATAGATATCGTAGTTGTTTAAATGTACAGATTGTGTACCATTTGTCCAACCAGTTGACTAGTTTAAAACCACTGCGTCGGTGGTATACCCACACTACTACCACAGATTATATTATCTATATATTCTATACTACTACTGAGGGTAAGCGACTTCAGTACTGAGTACTTCGTTTCAAACCCTGGGTCACATAGCAACACAAGCTTATATTAGTTTAGATTATTCTTTGAAAGCAATTAGCTGATCATAAATTTTAAATATGGAAAAAGAATTGGTTTCGAGCAGGATTCGAACCTGCGTCTTCGCTGAATAACTTGACCGAAACGGCTGAATAAGGGCTTGAAGGCGTTGCGTGAGTGAGGATTGGTGCCAGACTCTAGGTTTAGGTTTAAAGATCTTTATTTTCACGAAAGATACTTGTCACTTATGTGATAACATTGTTAAACGGGGGACTTCAACGGTCACCACACTGAGTGGCTGGGGTCCCGCGTGACCGATCCAGCGGGACGGGCCGCCCACGCGTTTGCTCTCTCACATGGTCTGACCCAAGAGGTGCGCGGGATTACGAGCATACCGGACAGGTCAGACCATGAACTCTCCCTGCTGGACTTACTGCTGACGAGTTACCCAGCACAGTACAGTGTGTCGGTTAGCGCCCCACTGGGTACATCCGACCACTGTGTTGTGCGTGCCAGCCTGCAGGTGTCATCTCCTGCAAGGGCAGTAGAGGTGACGCGGCGACTGTGGCACTACTCGTCAGCAGACTGGGACGGACTACGAGAATACTTTGCAGCCGTCCCGTGGAGTCAGCGCTGCTTTGCAGGGAGGGCTTCATCGGAAAGCGCCTCTGCGGTTGCTGGTGAGATAGCTTTAGGTATGGAATACTATATTCCATACACTGATGTTGCCAGCATCCGCAAAGCCCGCCCCTAGGCGGGCGTGAGTGCGCCGTAGCTGTTCAACAAAAACAGACGGCTTACCGCGCCTGGATCAGGGCTCGGGCTGTGCGCGACCCGAATGCGGCCCAACTCAAGGCAGCGTACAACAGAGCCACTAGGTCCAGTAAGAGGGCCTTCAAGAGAGCGGACGCCCAGCGCGTCACGCGGCTTGGTCAGGAGCTCACGTCTCATCCGACGGGCAGCCGTGGATACTGGCAACTGGCCAAAGCCGTGCAGGCCAACTTTTGCAAGCCCTCGCTGCCGCCGCTACGCTATCCTGACGGATCACTGGCTCACAAGGCCCAAGAGAAAGCGGAAATGCTGGCCAATCTCTTTGCGGCTAATTCCCGGGTTGATGACTGTGGCAAGCAACCTCCCACTATCGCCAACTGTGGAACCACGATGCCGGATATTAAAATCCGGCAGTGCGATGTGCGAGCGGTGCTACAGTCACTCGACACGCGGAAAGCCAGTGGTCCTGATGGCATTCCGGCAGTGGTGCTGAAGAAGTGTGCAGCTGAATTATCTCCAACGCTAACACGCCTGTATCGCCTTTCCTATTCCTCGGGAGAAGTGCCGGAGGCTTGGAAGGAGGCGAACGTCCAGCCGATCCCCAAGAAAGGGGACCGGTCGGATCCGGCCAACCATCGACCCATAGCCGTAACCACCGTCATCTGCAAGGTGTTCGAGCTAATCATCAACAAACAGCTCATGCGCTATCTGGAGGATCACTCGTTAATTAACGATCGCCAATATGGCTTTAGGCCGAAACGATCAACGGGTGACCTCCTAGCGTACGTAACGCACACCTGGGGTGAGGCTATGGAGAGGCACGGCGAATCTCTGGCTATTGGTCTAGACATCGCTAAAGCCTTTGATAGGGTATGGCATGCGTCGCTTCTTTCCAAGCTGCCGGCATATGGTTTATCGCCTCAGTTATGCCGCTGGTTGGCCAGCTTCCTGCACGGGCGACGTATACGGGTCCTCTGTGATGGTCAGGCTTCCTGCTTTTTCCAGGTAAATGCCGGGGTACCACAGGGATCGGTATTGTCCCCAACTCTCTTTCTTCTGCATATCAATGACATGCTGTCCCTTGGGTGCATTCATTGTTATGCGGATGACAGTACTCTGACAGCATGGGAGCTATTCTGGCCGCCCAGCGGAGGGGCGTTGTGACGTGGACGAAAAGAGACTGCAACTCGTGGCGGATCTCGACCGGGACCTGGGTCGCATTGCCCAATGGGGTTCAGACAACCTGGTCGAGTTCAATGCCAGAAAAACGCAGGCGTGTGCGTTTACAGCTAAGAAGTCCCCATTCCTACCCCTACCCTCTCTTCAGAACATTACGGTTCCACTAAAGGACAACCTGGAGATTCTCGGTATAGACGTCCGGCGTGAGCTCAATCACAAAAACTACATAGAGAGTTGTATTGGGCTGGCCTCGCGGAAACTCGGAGTCCTAAATAAGGTGAGACGGTACTTCACGCCACATCAGAGATGTTTGCTGTACAAGACGCAGATTCGTCCCTGCGTCGAGTACTGTTCTCACCTCTGGGATGACTCCGCGAGGTACTTGTTGGACGCACTTGACGCTATGCAGAGACGTGCTGTCCGAATAATTGGTTGTCCTGAGGTGACGGGAGGCCTCGAACCGTTGGCGCAGCGAAAAACCGTAGCGTCCTTGGCTGCCTTCTACCGAATGTATCACGGCGAATGTTCTGAAGAGCTCTTCAATCTGATCCCACCATCACCTTTCCGATCCCGAACAACGCGTGCCGGGCAGAGATGCCACTCATACACAGTGGAGAGAATCTTCGCCAGAACCGAGCGTTTCAAAAGATCGTTCCTCTGTCGAACTATAAAAACTTGGAACGACCTGCCCGCACACGTGTTTCCCTCATGTTACAACCCCGGGTTCTTTAAGAGGAGCGTGAAGAGGCACATCACAGGGCCGCCAACTTGAGGACCGCTGTAAGAAGTGGCCCCCAATCGCAAGATGCGCCACGGCTATCCATCGTGGCGACGTCAATTTGGCAAGCTGAATATAAAAAAAAAAACAATGTGAACAAAAAAAAAATCCACGGTCAGTATGTATAAATTATTAGGTTTAATGAAGGTGGTACCAAATACATTACATTGTTGCAAAGCTAATAACAACCAAAATAACACTAATTACCTAGGCATAAAGTGCAAAGATAACTTGTATTCCGTTTTCCAGGCCAACATTTTTTCTGACTCTACAGTAGGTACACGACAATAAGTAGAGCTGTGTAAAGAGAGCCTCGCTATTAAACTAAAATCGTAAGTATATTACATAGGTTTGTACAAAATGCTATAAAATGAAAGTTTACAAGCGTCCCTGGAAGTTTGTTACTGTTTCATGCTAATGATATACTTATATTTCACAAAATTTGTATGAATTTGGCACACAGACTGTTTATAAACCAAGGTTGACACATAGAGTACTTTTTATTACTTTGGGACGTGGCGCGGCAATAATTTATGTCAGAGGCTCGTAACTTTTGTCTCCATGTTTGGGTAAAGTTACACACCTGCTATACCAAGTTGATTGAAAATTTTCAACAGTTTCGAAAATGAATTTGAATACGATATCGGTAGACCTTTGGGACGACTCCGCGAGGTACTAGCTTGACGCGCTGGACTCTATGCAGCGGCGAGCTATTTGCATTATCAACTGCCCTGAGGTAACTGGACTACTAGTTAGAAAGTCTGGAGCCATTGGCGCAGCGAAGAACTATTGCATCTTTGACTGCTTTCTACCGTATTTATCACGGTGAGTGTTCTGAAGAACTCTTCAACCTAATCCCACCCTCTCCTTTCCGATCCCGAACAACGCGTGCTGGACAGAGGTGCCACTCTCACACAGTGGAGAGAATCTTTGCTAGAACTGAACGATTCATAAGATAGTTTCTCTGTCGAACCATATAAATCTGGAACGACATGCCAGCGCACGTGTTTCCCTCCTGTTACAATCCTGGGTTCTTCAAGCGGAGCGTGAAGAGGCACATCATAGGGCCGCCAAGTTGAGGGCCGCTTTCTATAGTCTTACAGACTGGGACGGTGGCCCCCAATCGCTAGATGTCGCTGTGACTCTCCATCAGGCGGCGGCGGCATCATTTTGGTGAGCTAAATATAAAAAAAATAGAGTCTTTGTGTTTTACCGAAATAGTAGTCAAAGGGAACCTTTATACAGTCAAGATAGTACTCTAAGATGACAAAGAGATTATTTAAATAACTCTACTAAGTTAACTACTAGAGAGTGACTTGGTGGTCATCGAAATTCTACAGTAATTCATTAATAATAGCTTTGTTTACTTTTTTTCTGTATATTCATTAACTAGTTGACGCCCGCAGCGCCGCCAGCGTCAAGTTTTGTTCCCGTTTCCGCTTCCCGTGGGATATAAAGTAGCCTGTGTGTTATTCCAGAACTATATCTACCCCTGTACCGAATTTCAGCCAGATCCGTTCAGCCGTTAGAGCATGAAGAGTAACAAACATTCACACATCCACTCTCACAAACTTTCGCATTTATAATATTAGTAAGATGTGCTTTAGCTGTGTCAAAAATGTCGCCCAATTTCTTTAAAAACAGGAACAATTTCACACTGCGCGTTATATTATATTAAAGATACTCCGTATTTTTGAGATATAAATATTCTAGCTATCTTCATTCGTACGTACAAGCCTGCCTTCTCGAGGGAACATAATTCATGTGTCTCTACGATAGAGCTCAGGGAATTCCTACTCTGCCTTAGAACATATAACTACCTACGTAGTTTATGTAACACTACATATAATAAGGAGCAATTAAACACTGGACTCGGATAATTACTTTATTCTCCGTACAGACACACAATAAATTGCTCATTAAATGTAGCATTGCATTATAATATGTAGTGGTATATTATGGCAGTATTATAATATTCTCTTCAATTTTCTAGTGATTTAAATTTCAGGCAGCAGTGGGCTATACAGCGTCGGCATTATTTTGGCGAAAGTTCTTCACAACACCCCTATATACCTACCTACGCTTAATTAGGGATAGTGACGAATTAGGGATTTTAATGAAATTGACCAATTGCAGAAAGTGACCAGTTGACGATAATGACTAATTAACAAATCTGTCGAGTAGATAGCTAACTCTTTATAACTGCCTAGTCGCTGTACCTACGATAATATATGGTTGTAACGACACCCAAGTGAATAATAAAACTGGCCAAGTGAGAGTCGGATTTGCGCACAGAGGGTTCCGTACCAAAAAACGGTTCAAAATCACGTTTGTTATAAGGGAGTTCCCTTAATCCTTACCTTTTTTCTGATTTTAGCCCCTCTCCATAAAATAGAGTGCAGAGCGGCTTATGTCGAGACTTTGTCTGTAGTCTGTGACTCTGTCGCATTAAACTACGTCACTAGGTCACGAGGATCATCTGTTCAAAGTTTGAAATAAAACAAAAATGACAACATCAATCGGATTGAACTTTCACAATTAACGTGTTAGAGACGGGCAGTTTGGTGATAGCGATCTCACGGCTTTCTTTTTAGTATTGCCATTGCAGCAACAGAAATACATCATCTGTTAAAATTTCAGCTCTTTAGCTATCACGGTACCTGACATACAGCCTCATAAAAGACAGACAGATAGACGGACAGCAACCTCATTAATAGGGTCACGTTCTTAACCTTAAGGGACGGAGCCCTAAAAAAGAACCTATTTCCTACCCATTACAACAAAGAGTTAGAATTAATCCCTCTTTTTCCGTAGTACGGTCGTTTTAATTCATTGAGTAGCGAGCTATCGCCCCGATCAATGTATGTCGAGGGTTGAGGGAAAAATAACTTAAAATTATACGTTTGACCTTTTTAGAGGTTAGTTACACATGACAACTGTCGCTAAGTGACAAAATATTTGGTTGCTAGGTAACCATTTGAGTACTCTATGTCATAGTCATATGGATTTTCGAAAACATGTTTGTATTGTGAGTTTCTTTAAACGATATTTTATTGTTGAATTGTGAAAGAAATGGCTGGAATCAAGATGCCAATGAGTCAAAGTAGAAAATTTGAAAGTGTAAGTTCCTATTTAAAATAATTTTGTGTTAGAATTTAGCGGCACCAAGTGACCACTTGGTGACATTTATTTTCGAGCGTTTCCTTGCTTCAGAAGGCACGTTAAGTCGTTGGTCCCAGTTCCCAGTAAGAGCACCTTCGTGCCACAGTGGCGTGCCAGACGCGCCACCACCAGTTTTCATACAATATTTAGAAGCGCCGTTGCAGCGCCACTGACGCGCCACAACTGCGCTTCTAAAAATTGTATGAAAACAAGTGGTGGCGCGTCTAGCGCACCACTGTGGCACCACTGCGGCGCTTCCTCGCGCCTCTAATTTGAAGGCACCCTAAGGCTGGTTTTTCGTCAGCGCTGATGGTCAATTTCATACATTTTGAACATATTGAAAACGACACTTGTACTATTCCACAAGATTTATTATTATAAACCTGACCGGTTTCGCTTTACAGCATTTTCAAAGGTCTAGATGGAAGGACAAGGTAGTATATAGAATATATTATATAATCTGTGGTAGTACTTCATACATTTCGGCTGTCAGCGCCGACGGTCAGCGTGCGGTCAGCGCGACTCTAAAACCAGCCGAAGGTTTTATGTATGCGCTGTGCCTGCCTATTCCAATACGGCAGCACGGCTCACCACCTATTACGTGGGACACAGTCCAAAAAGGTGAAATGTGGACATATTAGCTGCTGCCTACCCGTTCGGAGAAGGCGTGACCGTTATGAGTTAACCTATGTATGTTAATATTACCTAAATGACAATTTGATAATTATGAGGTTAATTTATTAAATATATGTAGTCACAAAATATTTAATACTGTCTACCAGCAAAGTATATTTGAAATTGCACTAGTTTTGCCGTACGGCTTCGCTCTCTAATTACTTTGAAACAGGCTGAATTCTTTTTTGCCACTTAGGTGGCAGACAAGCTTGCACCTGATGCAAAATGGTCCTCGTATCTTAGGGACTATTGCTACACCAGAGACGCTACACTCGCGCGCTAACGACCTTGCAAGAACCTTCTAGAGCGACCCTTTTTGAAGAACCCCATGCTGTAAACTGTGTATCGTAAGATTATCGACTAATACTGGAGTAAAGACCGCGACTTGGGAAACGTAGAGTAGGACGTTCACCTGCCAGATGGACTGACGATCTAGAAAAGGTCTTAGGCTGGGACTGGATGCGAAAGGCGCAGGACCGTGTGTTGTGGCGTGAATTGTATGGGAGAGGCCTACGTCCAGTAGTGAACTGTCATAGGCTGATTTGAATACTGAAAATGACTTTCACTTAAATATCAAATCGGACATTGAAATGGATCATTACCCAATGTTGGGCATAGTTCCAATAGAGGATAGGGAGCCGACCTTGAAATGGTGTCCCACTAAAGTACGAGTAATTTAGCGCACAGATTATAAATGTTCACTTTTTTGCAGTCATAACAATGAATAGATACACACGTACATAGAAGTATTAAATTAAAATTTAAAATAAAACCAGCCTATCTCTTGTTTCAGCATACTTCGACGGACAGTGTTGCAAAGTTATTTTAATTTTCTATGGTATTTTTTTTACAAAACCGTGAGGGTTAGGCCGCTTTTGTTCTGAAATACGGTCTAATTTTTATACACACTATCATCTAGCTAATACTTACTCATTCTATAGGATCTATTACTGCTCCAGAGACACTCAACTTCAAACTTCTTTCAAACTCTGTCCCGTTTATTACCTACCTTTCAGAAAGAAGCTCTGTTCCGTGCTCGGAAGCGGATCCTCAAATACCTGGTGCTGGGCTACCTGAAGCAGGAGGGGTACTTCAACACTGCCGACACGTTCTCGGCCGAGGCGGCGCTCACGGGAGAGTATGAGGTCTGCGATAATATCGACTTGGATATCATGCTGCAGGTATGTTGGCTAGGTTTAAAATTGATTATCTATTTAATTTTCACAGGCGGATTCGTTTGGTCATGTAAAATTAGTTCCAAATTATAATGTGCGGCTATTCTTTGAATAAGTATAAATAATACAAAATAATAATTATACTAAATGCTTTATTCAAAATCCTACATGGATGCTATGCCGTTCAAAATCCTACATGGATGCTATGCCGGACTCCTACAGACTAAAAACCACACGTTTCCTACCTAATGTAGGAACCATAGGGTTTGGGAGCTCCGGGTAAGCCCTCGGAACGAGGCTCCTGGGACATTTATATGGCATCCTTCCGGGGGTTTACCCGGGACTCCCAACCTTAGGCTGTTGGGCGTTACGTGAGGTTTTTAGTCGGTAGGAGCCCGGCATAGCATCCACGATGGATTTTCCCTCACGTTTAAAAAAAAAGCCCTCGGAACGATGATCCCAGGATTCCCAACAGACCTTAGCTACCACTGCAGCCTCATCTAGGGGGATTGGGTGCCATTGTTAGTATTATTCGGGTGTTATCCCGTTTCTTGGGACCTGTGGCTTGCGTGAAACTATCACGTCACGCTGTCGTCTTGGGCCTGCTTCTGTAAGGACTGAGAGCAGCCCCCCATCGTCCTCAGGCCCCGGGTCACAAATGCCTATAGTATTTGGCGAAGACAAATCTGCAGCGGAAGCTGCAGGCTGCGGAACTTGGGAGAGAAAGTTCTCTTTTGCTCCCTCCCCACCGCCTCTTTCACGAGCATGTTCTGCTCGAAAAAAGACACGGCGGTGTCCCATTTATTCCCACTGGAGATCACGGCTCGCACCATGGTCTTTAGACATGCCTCGAGGACCTGGCGCTGTTGCGCCCACGTTGTGCACTCCACCGATGTGTGGAGCACAATGTCCTTGCTGCGTTCCTCTCTCCCAATGGGGTAGACAGAGGCACACCATTTCTGCAATAAAAAATGAATTTAACAATACTAGAGACCTTATTTTTCGTTCGATACATGGTTAAGTAAACCTTATTCTTAGCATTCCATGGATTTACCGTGAGGGTGCTGAGTCTATAGCGTAGCACAAGAGAGAACACCCCGTCGACGTCTGGGACTGGGTGGCTACCTTTTTATGCATAAACCCTCACCTTTCAGCGTTAACTATATTCTGCCCTTGCTTGTCCAAAGCAGTATGATCCTAAATCAATGCCTCTTTGGATATTGGTTTTAGTAAAGACCTTTATAAAGCTCCAGAGCTTCATTAAGCTCCTCTTTTTTGCCCAGGTAATCCAAGGTCTTTTAATAAAATATACAGGGATTTAGCAAGAATTTTCCTTGCTCCTACTTCTACGGCATAGAGTTTAACCATATAGCCATTTTTAGGGTTCCGTAGTCAAATGGCAAAAACGGAACCCTTATAGATACGTCATATCTGTCTGTCTGTCTGTCCGTCCGTGTGTCACAGCCACTTTTCTCCGAAACTATAAGACCTATGCTGTTGAAACTTGGTAACTAGATGTATTCCGTGAACCGCATCAAGATTTTTATCTAAAACTAGAAAAAAAGCAGTTAATTTTAGGGGTCCCCATACTCAGAACTGATAGGTACCTAATCAACATTTTTTTTTTCATCAAACCCATACGTGTGGGTTATCTATAGATAGGTCTTCAAAAATGCTATTGAGGTTCCTAACATCATTATTTTCTAAAGTAAATAGTTTGCGCAAGAGACGATTCGAAAGTGGAAAAATGTGTGTCTCCCCCCCCCCCCCCTAACTTCTAAACTAAGAGTATGGTTGGTCAAGTTAAAGGAAAATAATTGAAGTATAGCAGTACAAAATTGCAATTTACAATGAAGGTGACGATGAGGGCCCTCCCACCAACGCTTTGACCTGGTCGGTCCATCTCATCGGTGATCGTCCTCGCGGCCTGGTACCCTTTATTCTGCCATGTACAACAAGGCGCTCCACAGAATCATCACTCCGCCTGGAGACGTGTCCGAACAGTTCTAGTATCCGAGTTTGTAGCAAGTTTGATAGACACGCTGTGTGATGCCGAGCTCGTGTAGTATCGAGGCATTGGTGCGAAATTCAGTTCACGATACTCGCAGCATACTCCTTCAGCACCACATTTCCAGAGCATCTATCTTCTTCTTTTTCTCGCATCGTCCACGTCTCCGCTGCGCATATGATGAGAATCTAGAAAAGTAGAAATATGCATAAACGAATTCAATTGCTCTGATTTCGATACGCGGCGGCACTTTCACGCTAAAATACATTTAGAGGTAATTTTTTGTGCATAGCCTTATATGATAACCATAAGTTAGCAACTAAATCAATTATCGTAAGCTATGGATATTATAAATAAAAACTACCGCCAAACTCAACTGTTTTTCATTCTGATAATTTTATTGAAAGTGACAGGCAAAGCCGAAGCAATAATGATTTCACCAATATTATTGCTCCTGAATATTTTTCTTATCGTAAATTTTGTCGAACCATACAGCCAAAGTTTTACAATAACCGTTCCTGCGAATTGTCCAAATGATTATCAACCGGTGTGTGCTTCCGATGGTGTGACCTATCTGAATAAGGACTGCATTCCAAGTAGTGATAGCGTGATCGCCAAAGGACCTTGCAAGCCTTACGGAGATGACGGTCTACCCCCAGAACCTTAGTGCGCCCGGTACCCCATTATTTTATAATAAATGAATTAATCTTAATATTTCTTTTAATCTTTTCATAGAAAGTATTTGAAATATTTACAGTTTAAGCGAAATTGGTTTTTTATTTACACAGGCTGGTTAAAAGGCTAGGTGTAAATTACCTGATTTGTCATGGGTTTCATTACCTATAGGTATTTTTTATGTGGTAATCCTCAAATGGTTGCACCCACCGACTAAAACCACACGTTCCCTTTGTCTCATGACTTATGGCATACCTACTATTGTGGGGTAACGCTGCCGACATATTTGAATTATTGCCGAATTATTTGTGTTGCAGAAAAGGACTGTCCGGGCTTTCTATGGTACGGGTTTTCAGGAGACATTGAGAGATAAGTTTAAAGATCAACATCCTTACTGTGTATTCATAGTACGAGTACCTACATTTATGAAAGCATTTTATAACCCTTTATAGAGTCATGACTATATTAGGATTTTTTTTTAATTACAAAGAGAATAAATTTTATTTTATTTAAACCTGCTCGCAAAAGGACGCAGTGGGACGTTCTATATTGACTGAAGATCATGGGTCGCACCATGCTCTACAGCGAGTCCACGTCTGAAGTTTACACAAGGAACTGGCGCTGCTGCATTTACACTAATCTGTACACCAACGTGTGGTGCGCTCGCTGTGTCCTCGCTACGTTCTTCGTAGTGTTGGCACCAGCCGTGGTCTCCCGGTGTATTCGCTACAGAATACAGATACCTACTTATCGAAGCATCCGTGACTGGGAATACGGTCTGTGCAAACCGGTAGGAGAGGTTGCCGTGGCTCCTCTCCAGCCACTCATCCATGCCGGTCTGTTCGCCGCGATTGTGGCACTACTCCACCTTGGTTGCTCAAGTTGCACCTTACAATCTCCACGAGTTCCTCATATTTAATTCAAGTGAAATTTTTCATTTAGATGTGTAGATACTGGTAATGTAGGTACCTACTACTTTCATGAAATCTGAAGATACTCCAACTCTCTGTATTCTTAGGACTACTCTCCATAAGATACGTACAATTGTACATACTTCAACTCTGTATTCTTGGAACTACTTTTCATAAAATCTGAAGATACTCCAACTCTCTGTATTCTTAGAACTACTCTCCATAAGATACGTACAATTGTACATACTCCAACTCTGTATTCTTGGAACTACTTTTCATAAAATCTGAAGATACTGCAACTCTCTGTATTCTTAGGACTACTGCAGCTACTACCTGGTCCGGTTCAACAAGCAGCCCCAGTTCTGCAGGAAGGTGGACGAAAGGCAACAAGTAAGGAGGCCTCAGACCAGAGGAAGAGTCAAGACTGATCCTGTTGTAGAATGTGTGAGTGAGAAAGAAGAAGTTGATCTCCCATCCACATTTACGATAACTAAGTTAATGAAGGTAAGTAAGGTAGGTACTAAGACTAATTTTCGTCCTCAAGGGTAAGAGGCTCTGGAGGCACTTCAACGAATGAAAGGAGAAGTGCACTTTCTTGCTGACGTCACTAATATGGGCACTCCAGGATAGCGTGGTGTCCATGATCACTCCCAGGTTCTTCACAGTGTCTGCGTAGGGTATCTGAATACCGGCCAAAAGAACTGGATCCAGTTCAGACAGTTATATTGTCAGTTTGATACTTACTGCTAATGACAATGGCTTGCGACTTCAGAGGGTTGATGCGCAGTCCGACCGAATTAGCCCAGTCGCTTCGTCTAAGTCGCGGTTAATGCACGATATGCCAAATGGGGCGTCAGTGGCCGAAAAACGTCGGTACAGCTGCAAGTCGTCAGCGTAGAGATGGAAGTTACTGGAAATAAGACTCGTAGCCGAGTTGATGAAGATACAGAATAAAAGAGGAGATAGAACGCCACCCTGAAACGTATGGAAATGTTCGAGTTCGACGTATGGAATTGAACGCCAATCTTTCATAAGTATCGATGTATCGTTTATTTTGCGTACGTGATATTTTGCTTTCATGACGTTCTGCTCCAGAGGGTTATAAACATCGATTACATTTTCAAAATAAAATATCGATATTTTATTTTGATAAATATTTTTATTTTAATATCGATATTTTCTATGAACGATATTGCCCGAAATTCCTACCTAACGCACACCCCGCACATCTCCCACCCCTTCCTTGAAGCGTCCTTCGCGGCGTCACCCGCAGCTTCACCCGCCCCGTTCCTCCATTGCAAGACTCGCTGGTTTACCCGCCGCGTCCTCCGCGGCATCACCCGTCGCTTCAATTGCCGCTTCCGACGCGACGACACTCGCCGCTGTGGCAGCTACAACTCAAACAAACGCTTGCAAAAACGCTTCTCCTTGAACGCTCTGAACATTTCCATACGTTTGTGTTTCTGGCGGCCCGCCTGGCGGGCCGCGCCGCTCGAAGCGCCGCGTCTCCTTAAACGAGCACTCAGTGTTTCTTATTGAGAGGGTTACATACATAGCCTAGCTACTAGACGCAAGCGCCGTAAGAATATTATCTATGTAGATATTAGGTACCTACTAAACATATTATATTTGAAGCCAGGATGAGGAGAAAAACCTAAGAAACTCGCCGGCAATAGAAAGAAAACCATTGGCTGCCTTTTTAGCAAACACGAGTCCTGACAAAAAGCAGCTGGTGGAGCTTCTATACCAGGACATAATCAGACCCTCCGCTGTGTCCTGGGACGATGTCAAGGGGTTGTCTTCAGCGAAAAGTTTACTGATGGAATCCGTCGTTTATCCTGTGCGGTAAGATTTTTGTTTGAACTTATGGTTTTGTAACAAGAGGTTCGCTTGAGTACGAGTAGTTGTTAAATACTAGGATACCCGGTAGGCATTATATTATAATTACTAGCTGACCCGCGCAACTTCGTTTGCGGCACATGAGAGTTAGAAAAAGAGAAATATGGTATTAATATTTTGAGTAATATATTGTTTCCCGTCGCATTTACTCTCGTCGCGCTTAGTCCCGTCGCGTCGCTTATGTACATGAGAGCTGACCCGCACAACTTCGTTTGCGTCACATGAGCGAGAAAGAGAGAGGTGAAGTATTATTATTTAAGGTGATGTAATGTTTCCCTTCGCACTTACTTCCGTCGCGTCGCTTATATTCATTAGAGCTGACCCGCACAACTTCGTTTGCATCACATGACATTGCAAAAGGAGAGAGGTGTGGTATAAATATGAATGTTTCCCGTTGCATTTACTTCCATCCGTCCTTTTTTGGTACGGAACTCATGTGTGTCCGACTCGCACTTGGCCGGTTTTTATCGTTCAGTTGATTGGCTACCAGTGCTACCACTGTAGACCATGTTTACCTACTCTCGTCGCTTCGCTCATACTTCAAAACTTATTAAAAGGGGTTATTCTAAGTGAACCTTAAAAGATAGGCATATGCTGTTGACGTCATTTTTTTGTAACTTTTAAAGGGGAACATTTTTGTAGTACAAAATTTTCACGTAACTTTAACCATTTACGCAACGTACGCAGTGGAAGCTCTCAAAAGAAATAAATTTTCCCCGTTCTCGAAATATTATTTATGGCTGCTCCGCTCCTATTCGCAGTAGCGTGATTTTATATCGCCATTAGCCATCCTCAATAAATGTACTATTAAACTGTAAAATAATTTTCGAAATGCAACCAGTAGTTTCTGAGATCCTAAGACAAACAAACTCTTCAGTTTTATAATATTGTGAGCGAACCTTAAGAAACAGACAAATTAGGTTCTTGTGAGCGAACCTTAAGAGGTAGACATATGCTGCCGCGGACTTTTTTTTAGAACTTTTTAAGAGAAACAAAATTGTAATACACAATTTTTACGTATCTTTACTATTTACGCAGCGTACGCCTCGGAAGCTCTCAGGCGGTAAAAAATATTCCCCGTTTTCGAAACATTATTGATTGCTGCTTTGCCCCTATTCGTCTTAGCGTGATGTAATATAGCCTATAGCCATCTTCAATAAATGGACTATCAAACTGTAAAAGAATTTTTGAAGTTTCTGAGATCCTAGCGTTCAACCATACAAACAAACAAACAAACAAACTCTTCAGCTTTATAATATTAGTACCTATAGATAGAAGATACTTACTGACCGATGGGCTCATAAATTGGAGACCGTTTAGGAATACTGCGTTTAGCTTGAAGAATTAATGGGAGTTATGTAATTTCAATTACCTACCTAAGTCCATAGTGTAAAAAACTGGCCAGGCGCAAGTCGGACTCGTGCATGCAAATAAATCACGTTAGTCGTATGGGAGTCCCCTTTTTTTTTTTTTTGTTTAACGTGAGGGAGAATCCTAATGGATGTTATGCCGGACTCCTACCGACTAAAAAACTTCACGTAACGCCCAACAGCCTATGGTTGGGAGCCCCGGGTAAGCCCTCGGAAGGATGTCCCAGGACTCCCAACAGACCCACGGCCGCCACTGATGGGAGTCCCCCTTACATGCAGTTTTATTTCTGATTCTCTGTAACTATCACTGTTCTTGAGATACAGCCTTGAGACGGACAGACAGACAGATAAACGGCGAAGTCTCATGAATAGCGTCCCGTTTCTACCCTTTGGCACCTAAAACACTAACCAAACAAATCGGATGATCGGCTCAGTATGTCATAGAAGCTAGTGACCTTAGCTATCCAGATTTTTGACTAGATACTTAGGTAGGTACTTAAATTGTTTAGGTATCCAGAAGTATTCACGGGACTATTGGAGCCCTGGCGAGGAGTGCTGCTCCACGGCCCGCCAGGGACGGGCAAGACCATGTTGGCGAAGGCAGTGGCCAGCGAGAGTCTCTGCACGTTCTTCAACATGTCCTGCAGCACCATTGTCAATAAGTGGAGAGGGGAGTCGGAGAAAATTATCAAAGTAAATTGTCTTTTTTATTTATACCTACCACTAAGGTGGCAGTCAAGCATAGGTAATGCCCACCAGCTTTACGGGTGGTACTGTGAGGTCACCGCAGCCTATAGTACCTAACACTTTGCAACACCAGACAGAGGTCTGAAACTCCTTTTTAAGAACCCCATACTGTAGGCGTTTGCAAAAACTGAAACATTGAGGTCATTTCACAATCTAAGCGTGCGCGGAAGAAAGCCTTTATCTGATCTTACCGTGCTCGAACGTTCTGGACCTCTTTTCTGATATCTGTGTTCCGCACGCAGTGAAAGAATCAACTCCCTGTTTGTGGCGAGAGCTGTGCGATGATAAAAGCATATATTATAATGGCAAGAAAAAAAGTAATTTGAACAGTTCACAATGAATTTGAATGTGAATTTTATCCGTGATCGTTTATTTGTTACGTAGGTCCCTTCCAAACGCATTGACCGCTCCGGGAACTTGATACGCTACCCACCTATACGTTTTGTTCACGTCAATTGGAAGAGGTGCTTCAGCACTTCTGGTTGGCCACAATAACCTTAAGGCTGTCAAAATCTAACTTCCAAGTGTTTCCTGCTGGATCGGACGACGCAAGTTCTAATCCCGCTTGAACTTAAAAAAAATCAGCATTGAAATTAAGACATTGTTTATTTCCAGGTACTCTTCGAACTAGCATCGTACTACAGTCCGTCAATAATCTTCATCGACGAGGTGGAGACCCTGGCGTCAGAGCGCTCCGCCCCGGGAGAGCACGAGGCCTCCCGCCGGCTGAAGGCGCAGCTCCTCACCGAACTCGATGGCATCGAGGCGAGGGACGGCATTGTATTCTTGCTGGCCAATTCTAATATGCCGTGGTAAGGATACGTCTTTTTAATAAATAGAGCTCGCTAAAATGACGTCGCGCGCAGTATGGAAAGCTATGTCAATATCCAGCGAGTCCAGGATCACTATCAAGTCCAAAAGACTATTGACGTAGAAAAACCTTGGGGTTGGAACTGTAGAAGAAGTGAGGAACACGTTCGCTATCCAAGTTCGTTTCTAAAAGTAGAATATTTATGATTCAACAGTGAAACAATGTTTTGTTCAGTTTCTTTCCACTCTATGATGGAGAGGAACTCTGCCTAGCGCCCATTGTTCCGATGGTAAAGGAGAGGGTAGGATAAAATTCAAAACACTCGCTTGTATTTGTAGAATACAATTGTAGTTTTTCTCGTAACTTAGAGTGAAATCGTGCTAAACATTTACAGGGAAATAGACCCAGCCATGCTGCGAAGACTGGAAAAGCGTATTTTCATTCCTCTCCCAGATTTCGAGACTCGGGCACAGCTTTTCGAAACATACCTCAATACGAAGAACATAGAGTTGTATCCTAGGGTGGATTTTAAGGAACTCGCTACGAACACCGAAGGGTATTCTGGCAGTGACATAAAGCTGGTTTGTAAGGAGGCTCTTATGTCTACGGTGAGGAAAATCTTACCGAATATGGCTGGGAAAGGTGAGTGTTCACAAGTAATAATCATAATTTATTTCTCAAAATTAGATGATATAGAATAGATAAAAAGGTAGGTATGTAGCCACTGTTTATTAGTAATGTAGGTACATTAACTTAGAGTAGGTATACTCTGAATTCCGAACTAGGCAAAAAACCTGTTCCTAGTACCTACCTATCCCTGTGTCACTAAGACAGTAAATAATTTAATCTGTGATTTTAGTAATGGCCTTATTTATGTTGGGAGTCCCGGGACATCCTTCAGAGGGCTTACCCGGGGCTCCCAACCATAGGCTGTTGGGCGTTAGGTGAGGTTTTTTAGTCGGTAGGAGTCCGGCATAGCGTTCATGAAGGATTTTCCCTCACGTTAAAAAAAATGGCCTAATTTATGGAATGGCAGACTACAATGCAACGGTTTTTAGGGTTCCCTACCCAAAGCGTATAAACGGGTCCCTATTCATGAGACTTAGCCGTCCATCTGTCTGTCTGTCACGATGCTATATGTATCTCAGGAACCTATCACGGTTCCTCTGAAATTTTCACAGATGATGTATTTCCGTTGCCGGTAGGTTAGGTTAGTTGTTATAGAACAACTAACCTAACCTAACCACATCCGTAATGATTTGCTGATTTTTGTACGGAACCCTTTGTGTGCGTGTCCGATACACAGTTAGCCGGTTTTTGCAATTTTACGGTGATTTACACAGCTAGTTTGATGTATATTTCTAGGTAACATGCAAAGCCGTAAGGACAAACTAGAACTGTCCGATATACTGACGGCGATAGAGAAGACGAAGCCGGTTTCCAAAAACCTGGCCACCAGGCACAAACAGTGGCAAAACGAGATGGGCTGTTCATAGGATTTGTTCACCTTTATACGTACCTAAAATGGAACATGAAATACTTAGGAAAACAAGATTTATATTCGAACAAGCAATGAATCAATTCTTTTGATAGGTACAGTGCACGGCATCTAACTTGGCAGTGTGAGTAGTGGGGGCAAATTCGCGCATCGTACACTTAGAGACCCAAAAAAGAACTCCATTCACTCCAAAACCTTGCCAAGTTAGATGCCGCCCACTGTACCTACTCTGGTCTCTTTCAATGTAGGTAGATAGAAACGCAATAACATACGGTCCTGTGCTTTCCGTGTCAGTACCTCTTTCGAAGAATATACTCAATTAATACTAGAAAATACCCAAATTATACTCAAGCATAGCAAAATACTCATTTTATTTTCGAAAACAGTTCCTACTGGATACCTGACACTTGCGGTGCATGTTATTTCTGCGAACTTTAACGATTAAAGATATTACTGCTTTATCGTGATTATGAAATAAATAATTAAACCGGACATTCAGAGTTTAATTTACTGCATGGTACCTACCCTTCCACCTTCTCCTTCACCAAACCACACAGATCACAGATGACGAACGGAGGTCACAGATGATGGAAGGGTTCCGCAGACTGAGCCAATAAGCTTTCTGCCAGAATATAGCAGTGGTTCCCAAAGTTGGCAGAGCTCTGACCCATCTACAAATATTTTCACATCTTCAATACTTCGACTTATGGGTAGTGGCTTTTAAAGGAAATCGTCACGTAACGAAATCCTGTGTGTGTATGCGTAGGTAAATGGAGCCTATTACAAGCAAGCGAGCAGCCAGGTGCGCAACTCTATCTTGTCTCTTTTTACCATATACCCTCTATACACGGAATTTTATTTTTTGTCATTTAATTTTTTTGTAGGAGTCGGGGAAGGCCACGACACACCTACCACGACCAAATTAATCGTGTGTTAGTTGAAGGTGGTGTCAAGAGCCGTAGGAACCGACGTGCATGCATGAAAAGAAAAATGAAAGTTGAAGAAGCAAGTGAGGTGTGTATGGACCGTGCCGTGTGGCGCTCGGTTATTTCTGCCAACCCCGCAAAGGATTTGGCGTGAAGATATTTAGTTAGTTAGTTAATTTTTTTTCATTGAATTTTGAGAATTGAATTTCCCAACGGTTATTTTATTACTTTAATTGGAATGGAAACACGTTTGATTCCTGCCGGTTTGTCCAGCAGCTGTGCGGCTTTTGCTTCGGTTTAGTTGCGGTCGATGTATCTGAGATCTGAGGGGTAGCTTAACATAGATTGAAAATAAAAATATAATATTCTATGTATAAAAAATATATTGAAGTTACAATGAGGGTAGAGGTTACAAAAAAAGGCGAAAGGCTTGCGAAGTCAATCGCAAGACAGTCGCGGCTTTCGACACGTTATAAGGAGTAACGATATTGTGACAGCACGGAGGAATCAACTATACAAATCCTGATCAAAACTGAATTTGAATAGGTACCAAATTAAAAAATGCACCCTGTATCCAAACAATTTTGATAAGTGATTAATATTCTAACTATACCATAATATACTACTGCGCCTGCGTTTAGCTTGAAGAATTAATGGGAGTTATGTAATTTCAATTACCTACCTATAGTGTAAAAAAACTGGCCAGGCGCGAGTCGGACTCGTACATGCACGGTTCCGTACCAAAAACCGCGAATAAATCACGTTAGTCGTATGGGAGTCCCCCTTACATGCAGTTTTATTTCGGATTCTCTGTAACTATCACTGTTCTTGAGATACAGCCTTGTGACGGACAGACAGATAGATAAACGGCGAAGTCTCATGAATAGCGTCCCGTTTCTTTTCTACCCTTTGGCACCTAAATCACTAACTGAACAAACCGGAAGATCGGTTCTAGTGTCCTTAGCCACCCAGGTTTTTGACTAGTTACAGTAGTTACTTAGGTACCTACTTGAATTGTTTGCTTTAGGTATCCAGAAGTATTCACGGGACTATTGGAGCCCTGGCGAGGAGTGCTGCTCCACGGCCCACCAGGGACGGGCAAAACCATGTTGGCGAAGGCAGTGGCCAGCGAGAGTCTCTGCACGTTCTTCAACATGTCCTGCAGCACCATTGTCAATAAGTGGAGAGGGGAGTCGGAGAAAATTATCAAGGTACATAAATTGTCTTTTTTTATACCACTAAGGTGGCAGTCAAGCATAATGCCCACCAGTTTTACGGGTGGTACTGTGAGGTCACCGCAGCCTATAGTACCTAACACTTTGCAACACCAGAGGTCTGAAACTCCTTTTGAAGAACCCCATACTGTAGGCGTTTGCAAAAACTGAAACATTGAGGACATTTCACAATCTAAGCGTGCGCGGAAGAAAGCTTTTATCTGATCTTACCGTGCTCGAACGTTCTGGACCTCTTTTCTGATATCTGTGTTCCGGACGCAGTGAAAGAACCAATTCCCTTTTTGCGGCGAGAGCTGTGCGATGATAAAAGCATATACCTTAATGGCAAGAAAAAAAGTATTTTGAACAGTTCAGAATGAATTTGAATGTGAATTTTGTCCGGGATCGTTTATTTGTTACGTAGGTCCCTTCCAAACGCATTGACCGCTCCGGGAACTTGATACGCTACCCACCTATATGTTTTGTTCACGTCAATTGGAAGAGGTGCTTCAGCACTTCTGGTTGGCCATAATCACCTTGAGGCTGTCAAAAATCTAACTTCCAAGTGTTTCCTGCTGGATCGGACGACGCAGGTTCTAATCCCGCCTGAACTTAAAAAAAAATCAGCTTTGAAATTAAGACATTGTTTATTTCCAGGTACTCTTCGAACTAGCATCCTACTACAGTCCATCGATAATCTTCATCGACGAGGTGGAGACCCTGGCGTCAGAGCGCTCCGCCCCGGGAGAGCACGAGGCCTCCCGCCGGCTGAAGGCGCAGCTCCTCACCGAACTCGATGGCATCGAGGCGAGGGACGGCATTGTATTCTTGCTGGCCAATTCTAATATGCCGTGGTAAGGATACGTTTTTTTAATAAATAGAGCTCGCTAAAATGACGTCGCGCGCCGTATGGAAAGCTATGTCAATATCCAGCGAGTCCAGGATCACTATCAAGTCCAAAAGACTATTGACGTAGAAAAACCTTGGGGTTGGAACTGTAGAAGTGAGGAACACGTTCGCTATCCAAGTTCGTTTCTAAAAGTAGAATATTTATGATTCAACAGTGAAACAATGTTTTGTTCAGTTTCTTTCCACTCTATGATGGAGAGGAACTCTGCCTAGCGCCCATTGTTCCGATGGTTAAGGAGAGGGTAGGATAAAATTCAAAACACTCGCTTGTATTTGTAGAATACAATTGTAGTTTTTCTCGTAACTTAGAGTGAAATCGTGCTAAACATTTACAGGGAAATAGACCCAGCCATGCTGCGAAGACTGGAAAAGCGTATTTTCATTCCTCTCCCAGATTTCGAGACTCGGGCACAGCTTTTCGAAACATACCTCAATACGAAGAACATAGAGTTGTATCCTAAGGTGGATTTTAAGGAACTCGCTACGAACACCGAAGGGTATTCTGGCAGTGACATAAAGCTGGTTTGTAAGGAGGCTCTTATGTCTACGGTGAGGAAAATCTTACCGAATATGGCTGGGAAAGGTGAGTGTTCACAAGTAATAATCATAATTTATTTCTCAAAATTAGATGATATAGAATAGATAAAAAGGTAGGTATGTAGCCACTGTTTATTAGTAATGTAGGTACATTAACTTAGAGTAGGTATACTCTGAATTCCGAACTAGGCAAAAAACCTGTTCCTAGTACCTACCTATCCGTGTCACTAAGACAGTAAATAATTTAATCTGTGATTTTAGTAATGGCCTTATTTATGTTGGGAGTCCCGGGACATCCTTCAGAGGGCTTACCCGGGGCTCCCAACCATAGGCTGTTGGGCGTTACGTGAGGTTTTTTAGTCGGTAGGAGTCCGGCATAGCGTTCATGAAGGATTTTCCCTCACGTTAAAAAAAATGGCCTAATTTATGGAATGGCAGACTACAATGTAACGGTTTTTAGGGTTCCCTACCCAAAGCGTATAAACGGGTCCCTATTCATGAGACTTAGCCGTCCATCTGTCTGTCTGTCACGATGCTATATGTATCTCAGGAACCTATCACGGTTCCTCTGAAATTTTCACAGATGATGTATTTCCGTTGCCGGTAGGTTAGGTTAGTTGTTATAGAACAACTAACCTAACCTAACCACATCCGTAATGATTTGCTGATTTTTGTACGGAACCCTTTGTGTGCGTGTCCGACACACAGTTAGCCGGTTTTTGCAATTTTACGGTGATTTACACAGCTAGTTTGACGTATATTTCTAGGTAACATGCAAAGCCGTAAGGACAAACTAGAACTGTCCGATATACTGACGGCGATAGAGAAGACGAAGCCGGTTTCCAAAAACCTGGCCACCAGGCACAAACAGTGGCAAAACGAGATGGGCTGTTCATAGGATTTGTTCACCTTTATACGTACCTAAAATGGAACATGAAATACTTAGGAAAACAAGATTTATATTCGAACAAGCAATGAATCAATTCTTTTGATAGGTACAGTGCACGGCATCTAACTTGGCAGTGTGAGTAGTGGGGGCAAATTCGCGCATCGTACACTTAGAGACCCAAAAAAGAACTCCATTCACTCCAAAACCTTGCCAAGTTAGATGCCGCCCACTGTACCTACTCTGGTCTCTTTCAATGTAGGTAGATAGAAACGCAATAACATACGGTCCTGTGCTTTCCGTGTCAGTACCTCTTTCGAAGAATATACTCAATTAATACTAGAAAATACCCAAATTATACTCAAGCATAGCAAAATACTCATTTTATTTTCGAAAACAGTACCTACTGGATACCTGACACTTGCGGTGCATGTTATTTCTGCGAACTTTAACGATTAAAGATATTACTGCTTTATCGTGATTATGAAATAAATAATTAAACCGGACATTCAGAGTTTAATTTACTGCATGGTACCTACCCTTCCACCTTCTCCTTCACCAAACCACACAGATCACAGATGACGAACGGAGGTCACAGATGATGGAAGGGTTCCGCAGACTGAGCCAATAAGCTTTCTGCCAGAATATAGCAGTGGTTCCCAAAGTTGGCAGAGCTCTGACCCATCTACAAATATTTTCACATCTTCAATACTTCGACTTATGGGTAGTGGCTTTTAAAGGAAATCGTCACGTAACGAAATCCTGTGTGTGTATGCGTAGGTAAATTGAGCCTATTACAAGCAAGCGAGCAGCCAGGTGCGCAACTCTATCTTGTCTCTTTTTACCATATACCCTCTATACACGGAATTTTATTTTTTGTCATTTAATTTTTTTGTAGGAGTCTGGGAAGGCCACGACACACCTACCACGACCAAATTAATCGTGTGTTAGTTGAAGGTGGTGTCAAGAGCCGTAGGAACCGACGTGCATGCATGAAAAGAAAAATGAAAGTTGAAGAAGCAAGTGAGGTGTGTATGGACCGTGTCGTGTGGCGCTCGGTTATTTCTGCCAACCCCGCAAAGGATTTGGCGTGAAGATATTTAGTTAGTTAGTTAATTTTTTTTCATTGAATTTTGAGAATTGAATTTCCCAACGTTTATTTTATTACTTTAATTGGAATGGAAACACGTTTGATTCCTGCCGGTTTGTCCAGCAGCTGTGCGGCTTTTGCTTCGGTTTAGTTGCGGTCGATGTATCTGAGATCTGAGGGGTAGCTTAACATAGATTGAAAATAAAAATATAATATTCTATGTATAAAAAATATATTGAAGTTACAATGAGGGTAGTGGTTACAAAAAAGGCGAAAGGCTTGCGAAGTCAATCGCAAGACAGTCGCGGCTTTCGACACGTTAGGAGTAACGATATTGTGACAGCACGGAGGAACCAACTATACAAATCTTGATTTATTTCATCAAAACCGAATTTGAACAGGTACCAAATAAAAAATTGCACCCTGTATACAAACAATTTTGATAAGTGATTAATATTCTAACTATACCATAATATAATATGGAAAAAATATTACACGCGAGCGGAATTAGGACTTCTTCTATTTCCAATCTGGCAGAATAGCTTCTTTTGATGAAAGACGTATAAGGGACTACTCACACTTAACTATGCACACAAAATAATAAGGTACGGAACGCAATCTTGTGTAGGTATAAAAAAATGATTATTACAAAACTACAGGACAGCATCTTTTCTTTCCTACATACATACAATCAGAAATAATAACACGCCCTTAAAGGCCGGTATTACAGTATCCAGTATATCAGTAAATTTATTAAAAATAGTGATATCCATAACCGCCGGTAGCCGGTATAACAGTAAATTTATTAAAAATAGTGATATCCATAACCTAAACTTAAGAAATAAGAATAAATTGGCTGTACCTAGATTTAGGCTTAATAAAATAAGCAATTCTTTTGCGGGCAATTGTATTCGAATGTACAATACATTGCCGACAGCCATAACAGGTTTGTCAGTTAATAAATTTAAAAAACTAGTGAAACTTAAATTGTGCCAGAAAGCTTATTATAGCATTAAAGACTTTCTAGAAGACAAGACTGCCTGGCAGTGACACGAATTGCTCCTTTCTACATTAAAAAAAAACTGTATTCGATACTAAGATGAATAAGAGGGACCGGACTGAGTTTCTTGGGGTGTTCTTCTCAGTCTGTAGCATTTCCGAACCCCCGGTAGAGTCACAAAAATTTTGACAAACCTAAAAATTTTTTTAAAAATTTCAAAGGGAATAAATTTTATTTAATTTTTTTATTTTATTCCAGAGTTCGCTAATAATTTCAGTAACCATGCCACAATTAAGCAAAAAAGAAAAAGATGTAGGTTTTTCGAACCTACCCTCAGCGACACACTCGCGCACAAACCAGTAGGTAACGAAATTTAAAAATTATTTTTTTATAATATTTTGATTTTCTTCTGTAGGTACTTATTATTTTGTGCTTTGCAAATTTTTCTTAAACGTTAAAACAATTTCTGATGCTATCAAGCGAGCGAGATACACAGTGAATAGCGAATGCATACTTTCGTATCCATGCCGGAGAACGCGCATTGCTGTGCCTCGCTCTGATATTGATGTTTCGACACGTAAGAAAAAGATAGAAATATGGCATAAGCTGAATCAATGTGAGTAGTCCCTAAGATGGAATATTTAATCGAGGGTCGTTGGATAGCTCTACTCCCGCTACGCTCTGGTTTGGAACTCGTGGCATACACGGTCTTAAGCGATTCCCCCGGATTGGAAATAGACGTAACTCACACATTAATTTGTGTATATTACAAAAAATTAATAACAAAACAACTTACGAACTAAATTGTGAAATAATCATATTTAGTTAAAAATGTAGACCAAAATAAGGCTGGGACCTTATTTTGGTCTACATTTTTAACTAGACTAACACATAGTACACATTTTTGTCCGAAAGGGTTGAAACGGACAGAGAGATTGTGGCTCCCAGCCGTTGAAACTTTTCAAGCCGCCCCTATGGCCTTCAACTTGGTTCAACGACTACCAAGACACTGACAACCAGGACCAACGGGTTGACGTGTCTTCCGAAGCACAAAAACGCTCGTAAATGCCACAAATGATCACCCATCTTTGGACAGGCCGTAAATGAAGATGCTTAATGCTCGTTTACAGAACACTGACCCAGCAGGCTACGAGCGCTTAAATAAATTAAATTTTAATACTTTCTATATTCACATACATTCAAAGCTATCACAGATTGTCTATAGAAAAGCAAGCTATGTAAAGGTCTGTTCACATGACGACAATTCTGCCGTCTTATACTCGTAGCTAAAAAGCAGTTACCTACGTGACATCGAGTCATAATTTATTTATTAGCAGCATTTAAAAACAATATTTTCCAGTCTGTTTTCGGTTAAAAAAAAATACGGATGAAGTCATATTACCGTACCGGCAAAGGTAACAATTTATAATTATATTACCCTGTAAAAACCTTCTAAGACCCCTCTTGAAGAACCCCATACTGTAGGCGTTTGGGAAAACTTTAGGGTCGGCAGCGCGAGTGTGGCGCCTCTGGTGTTGCAAACGTTCATAGGCTGCGGTGACCACCGGTCCTTCTGGTGGGCCGTGTGCTTGTCTGCCACCTTAGTGGTATAAAAAAAATAAAAACCGAGTACGTATTGGTTATGTGCAGTTGGTGAGTACATTTTGGGAACTTCCTCCATGCCGATAAGAGAGATTTAACCACATATGCATATCAAAAACTGGCTTATAGTCACCGGAACGCAGACTTCGCACTTTAATATCATTAATAACGACTTTATATTCGACTAATATCATTTGAATACAAGTTGAAATTTTGTTATCAAAAGTAAATACCTACCTATATTTATGATAATAGTTTAATTTTGTATGCTCACACACAACAATATTCAATAGTAATTTTGACTTTTATAAGTTTAAAGTTATAGATTTAAAACTATAATTAATGTGAACAGACCTTTATTTGAGACACATTTAAAGCGATTATAGGTACTAATACTAGATATGAACACTTTACAAATTAGTGACATCAATACATTCTATAATTAATTTTGGGACTGCATCAAAATCTCAATGTTTATTTTTCACAGTTATAGTTCATTGCATTTTTTTTACCTGGCAACTTTTAGGGTGAATAGAAACAAGACACAAATCGTGCTTGACTACATTTTAACTAGAAATTACCTTATTCAAGATGACCAATATTTTTAATTACCTAACTTACTGAATCAGCCATTGCAACGTGTACTGGATGATTCATCGAATTTAAGAGGTAAATAAGGCTATTAGCCTACGAGTATAGTAGTAAAATATAATTTCCTTGCAATGGCAACACTGTCAGAATGCGTACCGTTTGCTCTATGGTCATGTGTGAATCTTACTCTGTATGTAAATACAAAATTATTTCTATTTTGTGATCTATTGTTAAAAGTACCTATTTAATGATTTTAGGCGACATTATACAACCAAAATAATTTTTCAGGCATTCATGTTTATCAATGATATGTTTTAATAAGATCACTATCCAATGAGGAACTAATTGCTTAATACACATAAGTATCATTATTATAATTATTTCAGATCCTTTTTTGTTATTTAAAAATATTTTTCCTAGATTGCACAGCGAACCCTAAGAAGATTTTGACAATTTTTCACTGATATAAATAGTAAAAGACGAGCTTCTTTTCACAAATAAAGTCAAGTCGTCTTGTTTCCACAATACTATACACAAAACCAACATCAGACTTACGAATCTCAATCAAACACAAAGACTATATTGCTTAGTAAAATTGTTACGTTTGCCACACAGATAAAAAAACATTTTCCTAATTTTCTTTTTTAAAAATAGCGGGGAAATAAAGAAATTTAAAAGTCTGTTCACATAAACACACCACCCCGTTATTTGCTTGCGCAAATAAATTCAATATTTTTCGGAGATATTATGAGCATTTTACAGAAAAAAATATTAAGCTTGACTAGTGTGAACAGACCTTTATTTTTCTGTAAAATCATTGGTACAGTAATACTAGACATTTAGCTACAATATACATATATAGTTACGCCTTAATCCCCGAAGGGGTAAGCAGATACAAATTGCTAAATTTCACTGTGTTTTTGTCCTTCAAAAAAATAACGGTAGATATTTCATCACAAAAATAATTAACGTACCTAGTACCATTCTACTAAATGAAAAAAAAAAATCTCGAGTCTTAAGTTAGCATAAAAAAAATAAACCAAGAACTGCAGCACTCTGGGAGTGCCGACAAAAGTAAAAACTTAATCAATTATGTACTTACTTGAGTATTTTTAAAATAGTACTTTTTTTGTCGGTTTCGCGAGTTAAGTTTGTTTCCCAAATAAAAATGTCGAATGCGCCATAGTAGTTTTCAATTCAAAATTTAGTAACATTCTATCTGTGTGACAAATCAGTTAGTTATAAACAAATGTTGCCAGCCTTCGGTTAGTTTTTAAGTATAGAATATTATGGTAGGAATTTGTCCATCTTCTACGGAGGTGCCGTTATTGTTGCCAGCGGCATATGAGAATTGGAATACGACCTTTTCGCCGTTGTTGCAATCTACTGTGACTCGGCGGAGACCTTTAGTACCGTAGTATGAATCAGTGCCCTGGAAAAAAAAGTAGAGGTTTGTTAGAAATCATTTTCAAAGTCAATGAACTTAGAATGCTAAATGCTATAACATAATGTGAAAAATAATGTATCCATTTTAAAATTAAAAGCCTAAAAATGGTATAATGCGCTGTAATTTTCAGAGCAGTGTGCTAGTAGAGGTGGGTCTCAAGATCCCTACTTATATTATAAATGCAAAAGTAGCTCTGTCTGCCTGTCTGTTACGCTTTCACGCCTGAACGGCTGGAGCGATTGAGATGAAATTTGGTATAGAGATAGCTCGACGCCCTGGGAAGGACATATGCTACTTTTTAACCGACTGCGCAAAAGGAGAGTTATGATTTTACGCGATAACGACTTCTACGCGGTCGAAGCCGCGGGGAACAGCTAGTTGGATATTTTTGTGTGATGGTTCAGAGCCCTGTCAACCTTGGGAACCACTTGTCTAGATAATTACAAAGTATTCTTTATTTTCATATTTCATCTACTTAGCACGCCAAGATGACGCAGTTCGCCTGATGGAACGCCACAGTGAAATTCCGCGATCAAGCCACTTTTACAATCCTCAAGACTATTGACAGTGTACGTCAAGTTAGTGGACAAATGATGTGCCTCTTCACGCTCCGCTTGAGGAACCTAGGGTTTTAAGAGGAGGGAGAACCATGCGCTGGCATCGCGTTCCCGTGCTACTATGGTTCGACAGAAAACTAACTTAAGCATCGATCTGTTTTTGGTGAAGAATCTCTCAACTGTATAATAGACTGCCCGGCACGTTATTCAAGATCGAAAACAAGAGGGAGGGATTAGATTGAAGAGCTCTTCAGAACATTCGCCTTGATAGATTTGGTAGAAGGCAGTCAAGGTCGCTATGATTCCTCGCTGCGCCAACGGTTCGAGGTAACCAACAACTCGGATAGCACGTCTCTGCATAGCGTCAAGCGCGTCTAGTGAGTATCTCATGGAGTCATCCCAAAGCAGGCCTGTCACTCACCTATGCCTACAGCAATAATCACCTACTGCCCGCCAGAACTCGGGGTTAGAAATCAATAGGGGTCGTCTCGTGTTCGTGAGCACACGTGTGTCGCGGCACACACAAACATGTGGTCGATCGGCCGTTTCGAAGCCTTGTTTTGAATGTTTAGGTTTTAACTTAAATGCCTGAGCTTCTAAGGTTAGTAGGTAAACTGTACTTCACCACTGTATACTGTAGTTTGACTCGGCCGGATTTTAGAAATAAATGCCTACAGCCGCGTGGTACGTAAGCATGCGATAGGGCTGCCCACCTACAGCATTTTAATAATATGTGCCTACTTTGAATTTCTATTTAGTATTGCGATTGTAAATATGTACGTACATACATTCATATAGTCACGCCTTTATCCCTGAAGGTGTAGGCAGAGGCATAGTATACGCCCACATTTTACCTTATAGTTTTACGTACGCGTAATAGATAGTGAGCCTAAGTTGCTGTTGATTTTTTTCAATCCGTCCACAAGGCCTTCAATTTTTATTAAGGATTGTTCTTTTACTGACAACCGGTTTTCATTTCGAGTAAATATGTACCTTTTCTATTTAAACAAAAAAATACTTTGTGAGTAATAATATAATATTCCCGCAACGGCTGGCGTCGCGGGGCGGCGGCGTGGCGGCGCAGCGCCCGTTATCTACTAACGATTGAGTGAGACGGGTTTAGAAATTTGAAAACGAGTAAGCGGCGTAGACAATAATAATCGGCTCATCACATGTTTCGTCAGTGATAGAATCACGGAATTCTAGTCTTTATAATCATTGCGTTAAATTTTTGATTTACAAATTTAAAACTATTTTTCGATTTTAAAGTACTAGTCAGTCTCTAATACACTAGTACTTTTCGTACATTGTCAAGTTGTGTTAAACTTTGGAAGTTCATATTTGTCTCTATGCGTGTAATAAAAATCAAAGGTAACAAAAATGCTGTCAATTCTTTTTTTTTTTTTATTCACGGACATTTCACACAACGCTATCTGATCCCAAAGTAAGCTAGGAATAACCTGCTTGTGTTATGGGTATCAGACCACGGATATTAATACTAATATACTTTTTAAATACATACATATAATACATAGAAACAACCAGACTCTTGAGACAAACATTTATGGGTCACACATACAGGGTGTGGCGTAAATAGTGGTCCAACCGTCAGGATGTGATAGACCAGGTGCCCCACTATAACATACTACAATATCATCCAAATTTACCCAAGGGTCTCAGAAAAAAATAACTTTTTTTGAAAAATCGTCCCTTTTTTGTAAAGTTGCCTGTAGATTATAGGAAAACCGCTATTTCTGATTTCTGTTTTTTCTCTCTTAAAGCTAAATACATAAGCTATCAAAAAATAATATTGTTAATAGAATTCCACAACAAACGTTTGAAATAAATATAAGTTCATCTCAATTTTCTCTCTAATTTTCAGGTATCATGAAAATTGTTCAACGTTTTTTATAAAAAATATGTACTACACTGATGCTACCCAAACGTTTAAAAATATGCTTATGTAATACTGATTTCAAAATGATACCATGTAAGGATTTCGCATAAACAGAAACTAGTAATTTTTACTGTTAAAGTTCAAGACGGGTTAAGAAAAATTACCAAAATCAACTTACAAACATCACACTTATAATGTTTTTTTTTTCATAGTAATAGTTCATAGTCGACATTATTATTATTTATTTAAAATCTTATAACCTAGATAGCGCCCGCGGCTCCACCCGCGTGGGATTTTGTAACTATTCTCGCTTTTATTTATTTTCTATCTGAAATTCTGTTCCCATTCCATGACAAATTCCTAGCGCGTGGAACTGCGGGCGCCATCACGGTTCTGATTTTTTTAAACTATCGCAGTTTTTAACACTTCACGCGAAATACTATTTACTTACATTCACCGACGTTTCGGGCGTTCAACCGCGACATTGATGTTGCCTGCGGTTTCACCCGCGATGAATTTTGTTACTATTCCCACTTCCGGTGGGATCATAAAAGCGAGAATAGTTACAAAATCCCACGCGGGTGGAGCCGCGGGCGCTATCTAGGTTATAAGATTTTAAATAAATAATAATAATGTCGACTATGAACTATTACTATGAAAAAAACGTTATAAGTGTGATGTATGTAAGTTGATTTTGGTCATTTTTCTTAACCCGTTTTGAACTTTAACAGTAAAAATTACTAGTTTCTGTTTATGCGAAATCCTTTCATGGTATCATTTTGAAATCAATATTACATAAGCATATTTTGAAACGTTTGGATAGCATCAGTGTAGTACATATTTTTTATAAAAAACGTTGAACAATTTTCATGATACCTGAAAATTAGAGAGAAAATTGAGATGAACTTATATTTATTTCAAACGTTTGTTGTGGAATTTTATTAACAATATTATTTTTTGATAGCTTATGTATTTAGCTTTAAGAGAGAAAAAACAGAAATCAGAAATAGCTGTTTTCCTATAATCTACAGGCAACTTTACAAAAAAGGGACGATTTTTCAAAAAAAGTTATTTTTTTCTGAGACCCTTGGGTAAATTTGGATGATATTGTAGTATGTTATAGTGGGGCACCTGTTCTATCACACCCTGACGGTTGGACCACTATTTACGCCACACCCTGTATATTTGTCTCGGGTGGGAATCGAACCCACGACCTCCAGCGCCGCAGGCGGTATCAATACCGACCGCGCCACAGAGGCAGTCATACGGTGCTAAGTGTACTGTAACATCGGTCATCCACAAAGAAATGAATACTCTTGAAACCTACCTCCTGAATCTACCTCTCATCCTACCTACCTACCAAGAAACCTAAATCATTGCTCTCAATTAAATAACTACGAACTGACAACGGAACTAAATGTACTACTTACACGTACTAGAGTTCTGAACTAGTTTTTTTTTGGATATTGTACTATATTGGATCGCACCGTTCACTGACTGAGCAAGCACAAGTCTAGTTTTAAACACAAACATACCTACTTCATGTAACTACCTAGTTCACTCGTGTCAATCACTTTGTTTAACTTTAGTCAACTAGTAGTATAGTACCAATTAGTACTTAAGTAAAATAAATTTATAGTCTTACCTTTCGGAGTTTCCAGGTAATCTAAAAAACGTTATCTTTGGGTGCGTTATTGACGAATTCATGCAACCAAAACAAACACAATAGACTCTAGTTGTCATATTAAATATTTTTAGTAAATAAAACACGCGCGGTTACTATTTAAAAAACGACACACCGTCCATTCGTCTACTGGGCACAATCGCGACTGCGGACGCTGCTTGCGTGCTGAAAGGCCTGCCGAAAACGAGAATCGTAGGTATAGCTTGCGCTTCGTCCGTTTGTAGGGAGCTACAATACTGGTTAAACAACATATATTTATACTGTGACTTCACCGTTATTAATAATACGCTACACTAGAATTGGCGGCGTAAGTATGCTTGGAACATAAGGGTCAGTTCAAACCAAACGGAAAAATGCTCGCGCACTTTTTTGATGTCACTGAATAATAAACTGTATTAGCATGGACTTAGGTTCAAAATCCGACGCAGACATCAAAGCGTCAAGGCGCGTGCCGGAGCATTCGGCCGCTTACGTCCTCGAGCACACGCGCGCATCCTCGATACCGCTCGCGCAGCCTCGAGGCCGCGCGACAACTTCTGAGCGCGCGCGACCCGCGCCGCTCGCGCAGACTGCGCGTGTTCGCATCTTCAGTGTCGCCAGAGATATCTACAAGAATTCACGTGTTTTTTCTACCACCGCCGGCGTGGTACGTAGGTACATCATGGACGAAGAGAAATTAAGAAGTTGCATCCAAAAGTATAACTGCTTGTACGACGTATCGAGCAGAACCTACAGTGACAAACTGCTAAAATTGAATGTAAAGTAATAAAGTAGTCGTAAAATTTATTACGTCTGTATTTTAAAGTAACGCACAGAGTATTATATTCACCAAAAAAACACCGTTCTTGCCAAGTGTCATCTACCCATATATTTCTTTTGATTTTCCGTCGCTTTACTTTATTTACATGTTCATATCCCAGTCTATCATTTTTAACAACGTGTAACGTCTGCGAACTTCTACGAACTGGCAAATGCACTTACCGGCGGCAGGCAACCCCATCGTGTTTGCTCGCGAAGGCGCGCGCGTCCTCGGGCAGACGCGGGCGTCCTCGCGTGGTCTCGGGCATTTTCTCCATGCCGCCGCGGCGCGCCACGTCCGTAGCGCATTTTTGCTCTCGGTGTGAATAAAAACCAAGAGGATGCCCGAGCGCACGCGAGTATTTTTCCGTTTGGTTTGAACTGACCCTAAGACAGCACGACATGCGACATAGTAACTATTCTCGCACACTGGAGTTAAGGTGGGATTTAAATTGAACGCGATATCTACCTATAGGTTATTAAATTAAAACTCAAAGGACAAATCGAAAATGAAACCCCTGTACGTAGTACTATTAGATTTTCTGTGCCCAAAGGTGAAAGCAGTATTCGATGTAAGACTTACCTTCAGCTTGGCACTCGCTATGTAGGAAGTGTTGGGCAGTATCTCGACAGGCTCCTTGAACATGGCGCGGAAGGTGTCGTCAGTTCCGTCACAGCAGAACGTCGTGGTGTTGGATCCACAAACCTTTTTGGTCGCCAGGTGGATTATCTAAAAGGTAAACATATTGGAGGTGTTTCAATTAAAACATACGTCAAATATTATAACCGATAAAATGTTTATTATTTTGAAACTCTTGTAATACCGCTGATTCAGTGTTTTGTAAACTATCACTGTAGTAAGCCACTTTCACTAGGGCTGGTGCTCGGATGGGAAAACATTTTCTTACATTTCATTTACTGGCCTTTTCGTGCTGCAAAGGATACATTAAGCCGTTGGTCGTCAGTAACTATATGGCAGTCGTTAAACCAACTTGAAAGCCTTATAGAGCTGGAGGCTTAAAAAAGTTATACAGTCACAACCTCCCCCTGTCCATTTCAACACGGCAATAGGTTTACTGGAAAGGACAAACGCTAAAAAGGCATAATTATATCTATAAAAATTTGTTTAAAAGATACGAACCTGCAGATGAACCTCATACTCCGTTGGGCCAAAATACGACCCATAGAGACCAAACCCGACCACAAATATTCTCTGGTCGACCGTGAACCTGATGCGATCTGTGGTCCCGCTGTAGCCCCACCGAGACTCGGTTTGCGGAAACCTGTTCACTGTCAACTCTTTACCAGTCATACAGCATCTCGGGGTGTCGAGAAACCCCACATTGGGTTTAGGGTTCACCGTGAAATACAGGAACAGTTGGACTATTTCTCTGTCGTCTAATAACCCGCTCTGTGCAGGACCCATAGCAAATTCTTCAACGGACATGAGGGGGAAACGGATTGCGTTGAAAGCCCGGCCGAGGACTGTTCTTTGGTTAGTGGCTGTGACGGCTAGCTGTCTGCGAATGCATTCTGCTTCGGACCAGCGCAGAACGGCGGAGAAGATTTTGGCTTCTCTGATCCGAAGTGTGTCTCTGTAAGAAAGAAATGGATTGTTTCGTTTAAAAGAATAATGAAAGAGTACATGACTTGCCTGTGAGGACACACATTCCGTAAAGGATACATTGGCCTGCCAGGAACCCTGGGACATCCTTCCAATGGCTTACCCGGGACTCCCGGCCATAGACTGTTTAAGCAGTTTAGGGCATTGTGTGGATTTAGTCGGAACGAGAAGCTTACATGTAGGATTTCCGAGAGTAGCGTGAAATTCTAAATCTATGAATTTGCACACAAAAAAAAAGAAGGAAGCGCTCCGGGCCCCGCGGACTCAGTGTTTTGTAAACGATCACCGCATTAAGCAACATTTACTGTGGCCGGTTATGGATGGGTGACCATCACATTGCCACTTTGTGACATTTATTTCCGAGCGATTCCGTGCTTCGCAAGGTTCGTTAAGCCGTGGGTCCCGGTTGCCAGTAAACTGACAGTCGTTAAGCCAAGTTTAAGGCCTTTATGCGCGGTTAGAAAAAAATCAACAGCGAGCAATCACAGCCTACGTCTGTCCATATGAACACGGCAATACCGCAATAAGGCTCACCACCGCCGGAGAATTTCTAGAAAAGGTGAAATGTGGGCATATAATATGCCTCTGCCTACGCTTTCGGGGATGAAAGGCGTGATCATATGATGAAAAAAAAAGAGGATACATTGAATTGTTATGATTTCTCTGTTCTCTATGACCTTTTGGCGATGCCAATAATTTCAACAAAGACAGATATGCAATAGAGATTTTTCAAGCTATGTTGTAATATGCAAACCAATAAGCAGCTCTCGGTTTTATACATCTGATATACCTATCTACGTAACTATACCTACGAGAGAAAGAGAGGACGCTAGGAACAAAATATACGAACATGAGAGAAATGTGAATACAAAACCACTTCACAAATATTACAGTTATAAAACAGCTACCTACCAAACTATAAGCCTATTATTTGAATAAATTCCCAGACAAGATACGATGAATGTCGCAAGCTCCGCTGTTGCATCAGGTCGTTAGCAAGCAGCTAATTATGTTATGACATAACATTTAATCAGCCAACAAGAACGGTAGTGTCACGGGAAATTTTACTTTCCCGTGACACTACCGTTCTTGTTGGCTGGTAGTGTTCAGTGGTAGTGTACCGGGAAAGAAACGGACGTTTACAACACCAGAGGTGCTACAATCGCACTGCCAACACTATGTCGTGTTGAAACGGTTAGGGGCAGGTTGGGGCTACATACTGTTATTTTCAAGCTTTTGACTTGCCTTACTTGCCTTGAGAAGCACGGAACCCTCGTAAATCGTATCACAAATGGTCACCTATCTTAGAACTGACCGTTGTTTTTAACGTGAGGGAAAATCCTTCATGGATGCTATGCCGCACTAAAAAACATCACGTAACGTCCAACAGCCACCGGTTGGGAGTCCCGGGTAAGCCCTCGGAAGGATGTCCCAGGACTGCTAACAGACCGACGGCTACCACTGCGGCCTCGCCTGGGGGGTGGTTCGGGTGCTATCCCGCGTCTTTAGGGGGTTTTCGGGTGTCATCCCGCTTATTAGGGGGGGCTTACAAGCTAGCGAGTAGGTTTTTTTATACCACTAAAGTGGCAGACAAGCATACGACCCCACCAGATGTACCGGTGGTCACCGCAGTCTATGGATGGTTGCAACACCTGTAAAAACCTTCTAAGACCCCTTTTGAAGAATCTCATACTGTAGCCGTTTGGGAAAATCGAGGCAGGGAGATCATTCCACAACCTACGCGTGCGCGGAAGAAATTGAGACCGGAGATTGTATAAGAGCTCTATAGGTATGATTGAATAGAGAGCTCGATGACACGGATCGTTACAAGCTGCTAGCGAACTCGCTGGCTTGTACCTTGTAAACTTGCTCCATGTTCGTCGAGACTTTGGAAGGCGTTTTCAAAAAATCCTCCTATATAATAAAATTTGAGCCTACTCCGTTATCTACGTGGTTTAGAGGCCAGTGTGTTAATAGAACAGTCAGGTGTTTTATCAGTGGTGAAACACTGACTAAGTATATCGTCATTGTAAAAAATAAAAACGATTTATAAAATGAGGTTCTTTGATAATTTTTAGTGTTCCGTAACCAAAGTGTAAAATCAGAAGCCTAATACTGAGACTCCGCTGACCGTCTATCATCAGTCTATATCACTTAGTAAAAACAGAAAAATAATATTTCAGGGGGGCAACCAATGTAATTTTATCTGGCGTGTCTTTTGGTACAGAGCCCTCCATGCGCGAATCGACTCGAGCTTGGCCGGATTTATTTAAACAAGGATTAACACGATTTATCACAGACTGCGACCACCGGTGTAACCTAGATCAAAAGTCGAACAACCTCGCGAATTCACCGTTTAAATACAAATGCGTCAAGCCTGGTGATAGTGTTATGCTAGTAGGTTCATTGACATTGAATGAGCTCAAGGTATTTGTTTTGGCAGGCTCTCTGCTTACCATTGTACGATAGCCAGACAGTGATAAAAGATAGAAACAATGACTGAAGATAAAGGATAAAATATTTAGGAATTGCGTCTATGTGCTATAATAATTTTATAGTCTGACTGAGATGGCTTCAAAAAAACCAAGGTCACATTCAATGAGTAAATGGCTAGCGACACGGTCAATAGTATTGAGTCAAGTCTGATATTTATGAATGGAAGTTGTTTCAGTGTGCGTGATTTCTTTGCATGTGTCTGTGCATCGACGTGTATGTGCACATAATATTGACGAGGCATGACAAGTGCAGTTGGACCGTGTCGCGAGCCCTTAAGTCATAGACCAATCTACGTCGAACGATCGATGCTTGGAGACTTGGGCAGATACTTGTCAAGAACTTGGAAAAATATATTGTCAGAAGAATGGTTAGGTTGTGGGGCGTTCAGCATACTACCAATGTAGATCTGATTCCACTATGATAATATGTCGAGAAAGAATTCCTTTTGCGTATCCCTGGGGCGGCTTAATCTATAGTGCAGGGGAATCGGTGCACCCGGGCGCCGAGTGTTAGGGGGCGCCGAGAGACGCTCGCGACACATAGAGCCTTCACTGCAACACTCCCCATGGATCCCGAGTCGGCTCGTCGAGTCGCCAAGTACCAGCGCTAACTCGCTAATTACACGAAGTAGCATTAAAGCTGAGCTAGGGAGTCTAGCGACCACTTCTGTCTCATGCAGGGATATTCATGTTAGGTATCTGTTTAGTGTATAATGCAATATCCTATTGACTTTTATTATGTGTCCTTGCTGCGAGCAGAATAAATAGGTATTTTTCTTTCTTTTTCCAAAGGATCACCTCTTTAAACTCCCCAGACAAATGGATCACCAAAATAGCAAAGGTAGCGACTGGGGAGTGGAGGGACAGACAGGGCACCAATGCTCGATAGTACGACTTTAAAGCGCCGACGAAAGTTTACTGTTAAAATGTCGTTTGTCTCATCCTTTGTCGTGTCTGTACATTCAAGTCGTAATGTCGGGAATCGCCACCCTGGATGCAAAGGTATGGGCCCATGTCGGAGCGTAAATTGGGAAAGAGAACTGAGATCAGAGATAGGCTGATATCAGTTCATTTCATCTGGCTTCAGATGAAGGACTGGATTCTGTCACATGATGGCCCAGGTATCATCCTAATTGGTTTAAATGGGCATTGGAGACTGGAGTATCAATGATGGTAAGTATGTGTAACTAAGTACAATCATACCTATTTATAGTACAGTGGGTGCAGATTCTATCCATAAATTACAGTAGTATTATACCTGCATGCATCCATTTTATTGAACAGTGGAACGATGGATAGGAATTGCTTGTTGATCGAAGATGCTATGCATACGCCGTTTATGAGAAAATGCGGATTTGGGATTGGGGACAGGATTAAACCATAGATTCCAATAAAGGAGAGTATAACCTCAACTGGAGTGCAGTTCTTGTAAGACAAATGAAATTGATGTGATAAATAAAATAAATATTAGTGAACATTAACACACAACATCATCTAGCCCAAATTAAGCTAAAGCTAAGTTAAGTTAAGTTAGCTAAGTTAAGTTATGGACGAGTGGCTGGAGAGGAGACACGGTGCTCTCTTCTACCGGCTGTCACAGATACTAACCGGGCACGGTAGCTTCGGTAGATATCTGTGGCTAAGACACCGGGAAACCACGGCCGAGTGTCAGCACTGCGAGGACCGCAGCGATGACACAGCGCTCCATACGCTGGTGGAGTGCACAGCATGGGCGCAACAGCGCCAGGTCGTCATAGTGGGTCTGGACGTGGACACTCTCTCGCTCGAGACCATGGTGCGAGCCATGCTCTCCAGCGGGAGTAAGTGGGACTGCGCCGCCTCTTTCTGCGAGCAGGTCATGCTCGTGAATGAGGCGGCGGGGCGGGTACGGGAGAGAACTCTCCCTCCCGAGTTCCGCAGTCGGCGGCCTGGACGCCGCCGACGTGTCTTCGCCGAGGACTATCGGCCTCCATGACCGGGGGTCTGAGGACAGTGTGAGGGTCACTCACCGTCCTTACAGAAGCAGGCCCATGACGGCAGCGTGACGTGAGGAACTCACGCACGTCCCCCCCTTAGAAGCTGGATCACACCCGAAACCCCCCAAAGACGCGGGTTAGCACCCGAGCCACTCCCTGGGCGAGGCTGCAGAGGCGGCTGTAGGTCTGTTGGGAGTCCTGGGACATCCTTCCGAGGGCTTACCCAGGGCTCACAACCATAGGCTTTTGGCGTTACGTGAGGTTTTTTAGTCGGTAGGAGTCCAGCATAACATCCATGAAGATTTTCCCTCACGTAAAAAAAAAAAGCCCAAATTAAGCTAGGTAATTATAAGCTTGTGCTATGGGATCTAAACGACTGAAATACATACCTACTTATATATTTCTAAATACATACATTTTATTAGATAGATGTTACATGGGTACATACAGTCATGTTATAACCATCTGTCACTACTTCTTTAGTGACATACCTACTTTACTACAAACCCCATAGCACCCATTGAAGCATACATGCCCATATTTACAATAATTTATGGAAATCCACAGATATCCGTTATACTTTCGATTGTTGGCACTTGATGGAACTTGTTATACCTAATACATTATGAAAATTCACTTGTACTATTCCACTTTTATTTTAATTTAAAAATACCTGACCGGTTTCGCTTTTAAAGCATTAAGAACCTTTGATAATGCTTTAAAAGCGAAACCGGTCAGGTATTTTTAAATTAAAATAAAAGTGGAATAGTACAAGTGAATTTTCATAATGGAAAATCCACAGATTTGTTGACATTTCTTATTACTGATGCACTCACTTTGGTAGTAAAATGATGATTCAGATTAACTTGGATTTCTAATAGTGAAAACAGGTTTAAAATTAAGCAGGTACCTAGTTCAAGAGTTTCTCATTTATAAACAAATCCTTCCTCTTATAAAATTAGTGTACCTAGATTAGATAAACTTTTTGACTGTAGGAAACTTATTTTCAGAACAGTCAATAGTTTCTTGCATTGATGCAATGTTTACTGTGGTTATATGTCACAGGGTTTTTTTTTCTACCACCAAGGTGGCAGGCTTTATTATACACTAGCTGATGCGCGCGGCTTCGCCCGCATGGAATTTGGTTCCCGTTCCCGCTTCCTTTGGGAACATTTTCCTAGGATAAAAAGTAGCCTATATGTTATTCCAGACTATACTCTATCTCTGTACCAAATTTCAGCCAGATCCATTCAGTCGTTAGAGCGTGATTGAGTAACAAACATCCAAACATCTTCACAAACTTTCACATTTCTAATATTAGTAGGATAGTAGGAAGTAGGAAGTAGGATACAGCTCTCAAAAAAAAAAAATGGTGGTCACCATACCCTATTGATGTTTGCAAAACCCGAAGCATGAATAAATAAAAATATAAATAAAATAAAATAAAATTTATTCCCTTTGAAATTTTTAAAAAATTATTTAGGTTTGTCAAAATTTTTGTGACTCTACCGGGGGTTCGGAAATGCTACAGACTGAGAAGAACACCCCAAGAAACTCAGTCCGGTCCCTCTTATTCATCTTAGTATCTAATACAGTTTTTTTTTTAAATGTAGAAAGGAGCAATTCGTGTCACTGCCAGGCAGTCTTGTCTTCTAGAAAGTCTTTAATGCTATAATAAGCTTTCTGGCACAATTTAAGCTTTACTAGTTTTTTAAATTTATTAACTGACAAACCTGTTATGGCTGTCGGCAATGTATTGTACATTCGAATACAATTACCCGCAAAAGAATTGCTTATTTTATTAAGCCTAAATCTAGGTACAGCCAATTTATTCTTATTTCTTAAGTTTAGGTTATGGATATCACTATTTTTAATAAATTTACTGTTATTTTTATGAGTATATAATAAGTTTTCATATATGTACTGTGAATACACAGTAAGGATGTTGATATCCTTAAACTTTTCTCTTAATGACTCCCGAAACCCCATACCATAGATAGCCCGGACAGCCCTTTTCTGCAACACAAAGATACATTCGATGTCGGCAGCGTTACCCCATAATAGTATGCCATAGGTCATGACACTGTGGAAGTAGCTAAAGTAGACAAGACGCGCTGTTCTAATGTCTGTCAGTTGTCGGATCTTTTTAACGGCATAGGCTGCAGAGCTCAGTCTGCCCGAGACTTTCTCGATATGAGGCCCCCACTGCAAGTTGGAGTCTAACTTTATGCCCAGAAAGACAGTTTCATCGACCAATTCTACTTGATCATCCCTAATCCTAATACTGGTGTTAACGAGCCTAACATTTGGCAAGGTGAACCTTATACATTTTGTTTTAGTTTCGTTTAACAATAAATTATTAGCGTTAAACCAGTGGACTACCCTAGAGAGGGCATTGTTTACTTCGTCAAGATCGCGTTGTCCACGTTCAACTTTAAATATTAAAGATGTGTCATCAGCAAACAAAACTACCTCGTGATCGTCTCTTATAAGGTGAGGGAGATCATTTATGTACACTAAAAATAGAAAAGGTCCCAGAATTGAACCCTGAGGCACCCCCATTGTTACAGCAGAACCATTTGACTGTTTACCATTTATAACTACTCTCTGTACTCTATCTCTAAGGTAAGAACTAATTAAATCCAAGGCCGTCCCCCGGATTCCATAATGATCAAGTTTTTGAATTAAAGTCTGATGCTGGACACAATCGAAGGCCTTAGATAAGTCGCAGAATACACCATAAGCATCATACGACTCCTCCCAGGCCTCATATATACACTCTAACAATTTGATGCCAGCATCCGTGGTAGACCGACCTCGCGTGAAACCGAATTGTTTAGTATGGAATAGTTTATTTGTATTAAAATGATTTTGCATTTGATTAAGCATTACCTTTTCAAAGATTTTACTAAACGTGGGTAGTACAGAAATAGGACGAAAATTGGACGGATCTGAGGTGCTACCCGATTTAAACAGAGGAGTTATTTTACTAAACTTCATTAAGTCAGGAAACACACCACTATCAACACAATTATTAAATATTATTGATAATTCAGGGGCAACCATTTCAATTAACGAATTAACTAAATGTACAGAAATTCCCCAGAGGTCAGCAGTTTTCTTAATATTTAAAGATTTAAAAGTTTTTATGACAGTGTGTATACTAATTTTACTGAATTTAAATATTTCATTACAGCAAGGAACATTTGCTTTTAACAAGGATTCTGCTATTGGGGTAGAAGAACCTAGGGCTCTGGTCAAATCTACTGGAATTCGAGAAAAAAATTGTTCAAATTCGTTAGCGACTTCGGCATCTGTTGTAATTATGTTACCATTTACTTTAAGTTTAAAATTATTATCATTCGATTTTGCTTGGCCTCTTTCTGCGTTAATTATTTTCCAAGTAGATTTAACTTTGTCTACACTATTGAGAATTTTATTACTTATATACTTTCTTTTGGCTGCTAAGCAGTCTGCTTTAAACTTTTTTGAATAAGTTTTAACATAATTTAGAAATTCATCTGTTCTATTAAGCTGTCTTTCTGAGTATAGTTCATACAGTTTTTGTCTACTTTTATGTATATCCTCAGTGGCCCATTCACTGAAGGCTGGCCTATCACCGATTGTGACTTCCTTAGACTTGAATACGGAGTTGAACTCATTGTAAAAGGAATCAAAAAATAACTTATACATTACATTTGGATCTAAGCCAGTGTCTAAAAATGGAAGTTTATTGCAAAGTCCAACTCGCATACGTTCCAAGCGGTCACTAGTTACTGGTCTACATAATATTTTACGTCTTTTAACTTTTTCTCTTGTGATCTTGAAAGATGCTATTTGCCCAGTATGATCTGATTTTATCTTATTTATAATACTCTTACTTTCTGGCAACATATCACTGTATATATTGTCCAGACAAGTAGCTGTTGTATCACAATATCTAGTAGGCTCTAAAAATAAGTTAGTGAGATTGTGTGATTTAAATAAATTTAAGATATCATTGGTCTGACGCGTATTTATAAGTATATTAACATTAAAATCACCGCACACTATTAGGTGTTTATTAGTTTTTCCAAGTTTAAATAGCACTTTATCCATTACTTCCTCAAACTCACAAAAGGGTGAGACTCCAGGTTTATATACGCATACTACTATGAATTGCTCCAATTCTACGCACGATATTTCAACTGTACACTCTACAGAGAGGGATATTTCAACTGTATACTCTACATGTCTACCACAACATGCTAACCAACAGCTTAGCATGTTGTGGTAGAGCCCTGACAAAACCAAGTGATCCAAAAAAGTATACAATGTACAGATTTTGAGTTGCCGCTGTGACAAACATACATGATAATAAAGCACACATACCTTTCTAATACAGCATTCAAAGTATCCTGATCAATGTCTGTAAAACCTTCAGCATTTAAGGCATCAGCAGTGTTCTTGTCTATCATCTCCAAGCACAGGGCTGCCAGCTGTGGCTCGTCGAACAACCGCGCTTGTGTCAGCAACAAAAATGCATTGTCGGTACCCAAATTACTTTTTAAAAAATCAACACAATGCTCTTCCAAAGCAGCTACTGCATATTTCTTGGCTGTATAAAGCGTAGTCATCACACTTTCTGGCCCTATTCGGACTTCATCGGAATATAGGAACTTTAATAAATGTAGGAATGCAGCAGGCTCAACATCAGGTAGTTCAACCTCATCAGACTTGGTAGCGAGTACACCGTTAAACATAGCATCGAACACTGCACTGCCTACAGATAACACAAACTTATGCGCAGGAATGACCTGCTGACTAGCCTCCTTGCCAACAATAAAGTGTACATCACATAAAATTTCATTGTTAAATAGGAATGATAGCCTTTCTTTAACAGTCGTTTTCGTTGCTTGCCAGTTGTGTAATCTTCCTCCAGTATTGTTAATTGGTTGCATGTTTTCAATGTTCGATGATGAAGCTATAGGTTCGATTGACTGTCCATTCTCCTCCTCATTTTGACCATGCTGCCTCGACTGCTGGTTGGATGGCAGCATGTTCTGAGGTGGTTGCTGCTGCTCATCGCCGCCTCCACCATCGTCTACCCTCACATTCAGCAGTCTATTAACAATTTCATTCATAGATCCAGATGCCATTACGTGAGATTATTTAAGGGACATCACACGAAAATCCGTTTCTGATCTAAGAACTTTGTCTATGTTTGAACAACTAATATTTTAAGGAGAGAATTTTGAACAGAATTTGCTGTGATTTTTGTATAAATAATTGTTTATACACGGCACGGGACACTGTTTTGCAAGTTTCGGAGCCACAGAACAAAAATGTGATCAAATCAATGTGATGTTTTTTTTTTTTTTTTTTTTTTTTTTTTTTTTTAATGGCTTTTTGCTTTGCAGTTGGCCACAAACAAGTTAGGGAAACCAATAATCAATATTAATAATCGGAATAATTTGGAAGGAAAAGGATTGTATAGGATGGGCTACAATATTACTTACTATATCTACATTTTAATCATATTTAATTCTATGAAGGAAGCTAGTACATTATATACATCAAGATTACTTAAATATAATAAACATTGGATAGATGTAGGAAAAGGTACATGGATCTTAGACAAATTTAGGAAGAATTCGGAACGATCATGTAACAAACAGGAGAAGAAAATATGATTTACATCACCATATTCTCCACAAGGGCAAAGTGGGCTGTCGACAATACGAAATTTATACAAATTGGCAGGAGTGCAAACATGTCCTAGTCTTAGTCTACAAATGACGGTAGTAGTCCATTTGTTGTAATGTGTTTTAGCAAACCATGGTTTTGCTGGTATAGTTGGTTGGATGGAACGAAAGAATTTCCCCTTATTTTCGTCAGCTATCCAGGTTTGGTGCCAAGTGTCAAATAAGAAGGATCTAGGTAAAGACATCAAGTCATGCCAGTAATTTGCATACGGAAAGATGTCTCCATCTACGATTGCTTCTTTGGCGAGTTGGTCAGCCTTTTCGTTACCGAAAATACCGGCATGACTTGGTATCCAGCTGAAAATTACATTATATCCTAGAGAGGTACATTGAGTTAACATTTGGCGTATTTCAAAAATGATTGGAGTTTGGATATGAGATTTAAAGGGAGAGCGAGATAGAGCTTGTAAAGCACTCAATGAGTCACTGAACACAATCGACTCTCGTAGTTTAAAAATAATAATATATTCAATAGCTTTTAATATGCCCATGCATTCACCGGTGTAGACAGAAGATTCAGGTGGTAGTTTAATTTTTTGAGTAATACGGTATTGTGAATGGTAGACTCCCACCCCCACGCAGCTTCTGTTGGAATATTTAGATGCGTCTGTGAATATTTGATGCCAATGTTTCCAATCTTTATCCATAATTTCCTTAAAGTTTGTGTTCTGATTATTGCTTTGTTTGATGCCTAAAATATTAAAATGTATCTGCGGTTGGATAACAAGAGAGGTGTATGAATGTTTATACAATGGTAAACGATCCCATTGATGCGTTTTTGCTTCAAGACTTTGAAATTTTTTAAGGCTTTTTATTAGACCAGGAGTTTCTTTATGTGTCCAATAATCAGAAACATCTATCATTTCCGAAAGTTGTTCTACTTTTTGAAGTAAGGGATGTTTTTTGAGTTGTGTGTTACGAAAAAAGAACCTATCACAAATGTACTGTCTTCGAAACTTAAGGGGGGGATCACAGCATTCAACCTGTAAACAGTTGATCGGGCTGGATTTCATACTGCCTGTAATAATTCGTAAGGCCTTTGATTGTATGTTATCTAATTTTTGCAAAGCGCCTACATTACATGGTTCTAATAAGAAGGTTCCATAATCCAGAACACTCCTTATCAAGGCATTATATATGAGTCTCATAGTAAATAAATAAATAAATAAATAAAATCATTTTATTTCAGACCATTAGATCCATAATGTTAGATAAGTACAATTTAACTTAAGAACTACATTAGTAATAGATAAAATTCATCAATTACAATAATTACAACCAGAATTAAATCAAAATAACATACAAATTAATCAAAATACCATAAATAAAATTCAATCAACAAAATAAAATTCCATCAATAAAATAAAATTCAATCAATAAAATAAAATTCAATCAACAAAATATAAATAAAAATCAGTCAATAAAATAAAATTCCCTACCTATGTGTGGAGTCCCACCCAGTGCTGTAACAGGGGGGAGTCCCACCGGTCCTTAAACACACTCAAGAGACTGTTGGAAGTGGAGCGGAGTCGTGCAAGTGCTGATGCCGAACGTTTTCTAATTATCGCATAAAAATCGTCTGTACGCGCCTCCGCGAACATTCCCGACGCACTGCACCCCCGAGACAGCCCCAACAGCATCCTGAATGCGTTGTTGTATTGGACACGTAGGTCGCCGTAAGCCCGCCGCGTATAACGCGTCCACAGGCTGCACGTGTACAGCGACTGACAGAAAGCTTTGAACAGAGTAATTTTCACTGTATTTGCACAACGTGCAAACCTGCGCACCACCATGTTACACCTAACAGCCAACGACCTACGCTCCCTCTCCACATCCAAATCGTCTTTGAGCTCATCAGTGACCCAATGACCCAGGTACTTAAAGGAACTTACCCAATTCAATCGAGATCCGCAGAGCAGCACCTCAGGAACATCTGTGTAGTTAAAATTTAGTGAACCCGATTTGAACATAAGGAGCTCACTTTTCTTCACATTGTACCTGAGTCCATGAGACGCTGCATAAGCCTCACACAAGGCCACTAGTTTCCTAAGACCGCCGATCGATGGGCTCAGCAGCACCATGTCATCAGCATAGCTCATGTTATTCATGCTAACCCCACCGATGTGACATCCGACACGTGTGCCGCTGAGCCCACCGATCAAGCGGTTCATGTATAGGTTGAACAAACGAGGCGAGCTCAACCCCCCCTGCCTCACTCCACACTCCAGTCTGTACACCTCAGACTGAGCATCAGCCCACCTAACACTATTTTCCTGATTATTGTACCAGTATCGGAACAGAGACACCACATCACTAGGTACCGTTGTATCCATCAGGAGTTTACTCCACAGTGCCTCATAGGATACAAGATCGAACGCCCTCGACAGGTCCAAAAAACAGGCAAATACAGGTGTTTTTCTAGTTGTGTAGTATTGAACAGTCTGCTTGAGGCACAGAATGGCACTCTCCGTGGACAAACTGGGCCTGAAACCAAATTGAGCATCGTGCAGTTCAATGTGCTCAGCCAGCTGTTTATCAAGCAAACTGTCCAAGACCTTGGCAATTACCGTGGCCAATGAAATTGGCCTGTAGTTGGACATGTCGGAGGCATCCCCCGTCTTATCCTTGATAATAGGAACTACCATTGTGTACATAAGGTCCCGTGGTAGATAGTGATGATTAAGACACAGGTTCAGCAGTGTAGCGAGTAGCCCACACAATTGGTGCCCTGCATGCTTTAAGTGTTCGACACTCAGGTCATCATGGCCGGGAGATTTTCCTCTCGTCATATTTTTGATCACAGTGGCAATTTGTTGAGCTGTGAACTCAATAGGCACCTCATCATGCCCCGTTCTACCTCCAACATTAACCCCTCTATGCTCAGCCTGTAATGGAGACTCCACCCTAAAATGATTAACAAACAAGTTGGCTATGCTTTTTTGGTCACTTAGGCCAGCCACACTTACAGGAAGGCTCGGATTCATTTTTAATTTATTTGTAGCTTTCCAAAATTTTCCAAACTGTTTTTTAGAGTGAGTTTCTGCCAAAATATCTAGTTGAATTTGCTGTTGATTATTCTGAACAAATTTTAATTTAGATTTGAATTTTTTCCTAGAATTATGCATTGCCTCAAACAATGTACCATAAGTAGGTGCACCATGACTAAGCCAATTTTTATAATGCAGTCGAGCCTCCCTATGAGCGCCACTCACATGTCTGTTCCAGCCCTTGACATGCTTTTTTCTCCTAAGTTGGTCTCTACCCTTGTAAGTAACCACAGCACCCTCTTGTAAAACCAATATTATGTCAGAATAAAATTTATCTATTTCTATCAAATGATTAGTATTATTACAAGTTTTTTGAAAACAGTCAGTACAAGGTATTTCTATTAATTTTAATTCATCATTACAAAATTCCTGATAGCATTTAATTTGATCATTATTTCTTTCGCCCCACCTAACTTTATTACTCAAAAAATTTCTTAAGGGTTGTCTCTGAGTAATCTTACTCAAGTTACAATCAAATAAGACGGGGTAGTGATCTGAAGGATACACCCCATAAGAAACAGTCACATTATCAATTAAATCTTTAGCTGCACTAGTTATTAGGCAGTGATCTAGCCAGCGCAGTGATCCCCTAGCCTGACAAACATATGTATGTGTGTCTCTGGGAAGTAACTCATAGTCAACACAAGACCAAATCTGTTCATTACATACCGATAAAAGTTCACCGAAGAAGCGTGATCCTGGGTGAGCATTAAAATCACCCATTACCACAACACACTCAATGTTACAGCTCTCAACAACAGCCACTATCTCACCAAGACACTGCGAAAATGCAACTAAGCTGTCACTCTTGCCGTCATCAAAAGGCATGTAGATGGAGAATAGCAGCATAGGACGGTTCTCATATTCCACTGTTATTGCTACTAGACGATCACTTTTACATTTCACAACAGTCACAGATGAAAATACTGTCTTTCTCCACAGTAGTGCCACCCCACCATATGGTCTTCCTGTTATCACCTTCCCTGAGGTATCCATGGCCGACTTCCCAGTGTACGCAAAGTCATCATCCAGGTTTCCTAGAAAAGCTAAGTCATGCGGCCAAACCCAAGTTTCTTGCAGAGCGACTATGTCCGCCTTTCTACATAGTTCTCTCACACTATCCACAGATCTGTGCACTCCTTTACAATTAAATGTAGATAATGTTATATTAGCCATTTTTTATTGGAGTTTTGTTTACAGACAGGTTCTGAGTCTTTTGTATCTTGTTAGACGGTTTAAAAAATATAAAGGGGTGGGCACCCCATCGGACAGCGGAAAGACATCTTAAAATATTGAGGTTACGTTCACACCTTGCAGTGATATAATTACAGTGAGGTAGACCAGTGAGTTTCGAGTCTAAGATTAACCCTAAAAATTTTACCTGATCCTTAACTGGTAATGGTATATTTTTATAAAGAACAATAATGGGTGGTAGGACGCGTTTTCTACTAAACAGAACTACGGTGCTTTTTTGAGGTGATAAAGTTAGACCGTTCCCGTCAAGCCATATATTCAGAGCATTTAATGCTGTGGACAGAGACTGATTAAGGTCTGTTATGGAACACCCTGAGACATAAAGAAGTAAATCATCTGCGTATTGTGATACATTAACACTACTATATTTTCTAACATATGAATCTAAATCCGAGGAATATATATTATACAATAATGGGCTCAAAACAGAGCCTTGGGGTAAACCCTTCCATACTGTTCTACAAGTTTTGGTATTTACATCAGGTGAATACTGGAGAAATCTCTCAGATAACATATTTATAATAAAATTTGCTAAGAGCACGGGTACATTTAATTTTGCCAATTTTAATTTTAAAATACTTACGTTAACATTATCATACGCTGCGGTTATATCAAGAAATGCTGCTAAAACTGATTCATTATTCGTAAACGCTAACCTAATGTCTGTGATAAAAGTACCTAAACTGTCAAATGTAGATTTGCCTTTTCTAAAGCCGTGTTGACTATCCGATAGCAAGTTATTAAATTCTAAAAACCATTCTAGTCGGTTTTTCACTAGATGTTCAGCTATTTTAGCTAAAACAGAGGTCAGCGCTATTGGACGATATGATGTAGGGTCTGTTCTATCTTTATTTGGTTTTAGAAATAATAAAACATTATTTTGAGTCCTCCATGCCAAAGGGATATGACCTGAGATCATTATAGTATTTATGATTGAAAGGTAATATTTTTGGCTGTCGCTATTGAGTTGTGTGACGAAAGAGTAAGGGATGCTATCTTCCCCTGGGGCGGAATCTTTTAGGTTTGATAGTACGTTTCTTAACTCGATGAAGGTAAAAGGGGAATTTAAATCTTCAGAATTGTTAAATGGTATGCTTAGTGTGTAAGAAAGGCCTACATGATAGTCAGGAACAGATGGGGGAGCCAGTCTATCCATTATCTGCTCAACTAGGTCTGGGCTAATGGTTTGATTTGCATCATTATTGTAGCAGGATCTATACTTTCTAATATTTTGCCAGACAGTGGATGGACTAACATCTGGACTCAAGGATGAGCAGAAGCTTTTCCAGCCATCAGTTTTTTTGTTTCTGAGAAATGCTTGTGTTTCCTTGGCTACTTGTAAATAGTTATTGTAGTTTTCTTTAGTCATGGAAACACAATATTGCCTCTCTGCCTCTTTTCTTTTCTTGATTGCTACTGTGCATTCTTCATCCCACCACGGTGGAGATGGTATTTTATTAGGGCCTAAAGATTTTAATGGGAACACCTCATCAGCTGCTTGAACTAGCAATTTTGCAAATAGGTCACAACTTGTTAAAATATTTGCGGATGAAATATCAGGTAACTCTGATATCTTTTGCTCCACTGTGGATTTATATAAGTCCCAGTTTGCATTGTGTAATTTATGTTTTATGCGTGGATTTTTGTTCTGTTTCAGAGGTTTACGGAATGGTAAAGTAATTATGATTACAAAATGATCACTACCATGAGTTGATTCTGTAGTGTTCCATTCTAAGGAGGATGCAAGATCAGGGGTGCAGATAGTTAGGTCTGGAGCTGTAGGAGGATCATCAAGACGAGTTGGAGAACCTGTATTTAATATACACAAATTTTGATCTTCAATTATTTCTAGTAGCTTATTTCCATAAAAGTTTGTCATAGGAGAGCCCCAAGACTGGTGATGTGAATTAAAATCACCAAAACAAATGAAAGGTTTAGGTAGAAAATTTAATAAACTATTGATTTCATTAAAAATATGTAGACTAGGACGAGAAAAATATGTACATACATAACAAATATTATTTACAGTAATAGCAATGACAGAAAGTTCATCACTATATGAAGGAAGGGAAAGGATAGAATAATTTACAGTGTTTCTAATGAGTATGGCAACTCCACCATATTCATCAGATCTGTCACTTCTCAAGCAAGAGAAGCCAGGAATTTTGAAAATGGAGTCCTGCTTTAGCCAGGTCTCCTGAAGGCAAATTACAAAGGGATCATATTTATTAATTATATGAATTAATTCATGTTTTTTGGGCACTGCACTGCGACAATTCCATTGAATTGCTACTGATCTGTGATCCATTATCATTAGATATTTTATAAAGAGTTTCAAGTATTATGGCAACGTTGGACGGTGAAATTGTGGTATTTGATTGTGATAGAAGTTGAAATAAAGTTTTAATCATATCAGCTGTATTATTATTATCATATTTATTATTCCTAAAAACAGGGCCAGGTGTAGATATGGGATCTTTTATAATTTCATTATGAGCAGCATGATCATAACCCTTAGAAAATCGTGGAATGGTTCTGGGTTTTAAAAAGACAGTTTTTTTGTAGGATGGGCTACTATTAATTGGTTTATTGTTATCATTATCAGATGTGTTATGCGTGGTTAAAAATGCTTCAGCATATGATTTTTTAGTGATGGGGGGATGTAACTTTATAGCCTCCATATAAGAAATACAGGTTTTACTCATAGTTTCTTTTATCCCTTTTTGCCTATCAAACTCCAAGCATTTCTTGGAGTTAGCTTGATGTGAGCCTTTACAGAGAACACACCATAGTTCATCTTCGTCTACATTGCATGTATCACCTGAATGTCCTCTACCACATTTATAACACCTACTTTCAGATCGACATTGGCTCTTAACGTGTCCATACCTACAGCAGTTGTAGCATTGTACAGTTGGGTAAATATACAAGTCCACGGATAGTGCTGTGTAACACATAAATACTCTTTTGGGGAGTACCTGTCCATCAAACGTTAATACTACAGTACCGGTGTTTTCAAAATTGTTAATATTATTTAAAGAAACTTTTCTACGGATTCGTCTAATTTTGACGATTGGTCCACAACCAATAGGGACAGATAAGTTAGTAAGAACTTCCTCATCTGTCCAATCAGTTGGAACCCCTCTAATAACACCCATACGGGTAATATTATATGTTGGTATGAAAGCATTAAATTTTTCTAAGGTCAAGCACCTATTTGATATAAAGTTATTGGCATCAATATAGTTAACAAATGTAACACTGACTTTGTTACGTCCAATTCGTTTAAGACTACCATTCACAATCCCGTGGATATTATTCTTTTTAAGAAATCTACCAAACTCTACAGGATGTAAATATGTACGGCTATTTTCAGCTGTTTCTTTTTGTATATTTACAACAAATGGAGCTACATCAGTACTGTTGTAGTTAAGACGACCAATATTAGTACGTGTCGTGTTTTTGTTGTCCTGGTCTTGAAACAAAGGTTGAGATTGTGGGGTTTGTGGAATAGCATCTAATTCACATTTGCAATCTGTACTTCTTTGCATTATCGAACCCTCTTTCCATTTAGGCTTTTTTTTGTTGCAACTTATGCAAACTACTCGTGAGGCGAGTCGTTTGCGTTTTGTGTGATCAGGTTCCGTAGATAGAGAGCAGTCAGATGACTCTATTAAATTAAATGTTGTTGGACTTGGACTATTAATTTTGGCGCCAGACCCCCCACCGGGGTCGGCCGGCTCGTCCATGGGTGAAGGACGACAATTACATAAAATACAGAAAAAACTTACCCTAAATCAGTTGAAATACAAATCTATATATACAAACTACTAAAAATAACAAAAAGCTACTATTTTACACAATCCTTTTTACACAAATAGAAAATATATCAAATTATAATAAAAGACGCGTCCTCGTCGTTCAAAGTTTCCCGCTCTTTTTCAATGTGATGTTTGTCATGTTTGATTGAAGTTTGACGTTGGTTTTTTAGCATGCGTTGAATATTTTTTTTTTTTTTTTTTTTTTTTTTTTTTTTTTTTTAAATTTACTAAAAGCTTTGGCATTTTAAGCCTTTAGCATAGCATGCGTTGACAGCAAAAAAGTGTTGCTGCCGGCAAAAAATTATGTTCGAGTTTTTTTGTTAAATTTTCTTTTACTTATATATAGCAAGGAAGGCTAATGCCGGTCACATAAGAACAAACTAACTTTAATCAGTGAAAAAATAACTTTTATTAAAGAATTTATGATTAAATATAAACTTTAACTATGCTTATCATATAATCACAACTATTGAGATCAATATTATTTAAATTTTTGGCACAATCAACATAGAAAAAAAAAAGGTAATTGACCGGTATTGGCAGACATGGTGGACAATTCCGGTCGGTAGGTGGGCAATACCGGTCTAACATTTAGCGGCACAAATCGCAAACGTAGCCGCGGGGGGACTCAAAACCGGTGCACTCAGCATGAGCCCATCCCCCGCACTGAACGCATCTGTACCACAGCTCGTTGTTCCGCCCATAATCATCACATAGCATACACTTATTTTCATGACCTTCGAGGTCAATGTCTTCGTCATCATCGCACATATCAACCATATCAATTTCAGAATCTGATGAAGACTGGCAGTTATTTTGTAGAACTCTTTTTTTCACCTTGCTTACAGCAGATTTAGTGGGCCCTTTTTTTGCTGAGTTATTTTCAGTTTTTGCCTTAGGATCTTTTTTCTTTTCCTTCGCTGCCCTTCTTATCTCTTTTTCTGTCAAAGCATCTTTATTAGGAGTGCTTGTGAGGACTGTAGCGTGTTGTTTCCGACAGATTCCTCTCGGTTTCCTTTTATTCATCGGTTTCTTCGGTACCGGTAAAAGATCTTTGGCTGTGACTCCTGAAGTTGAAGGAAGACAAATTATATCATTATGATCAGGAGCCGTTTCAATGAGATCACTGAGAATGGATGGTGAATTTGGTGCTGTTATAGGAAGATTTGTGATAGAAGGAATGACTTGAGCATCTGGAGTTTTATTATTGATGTCCCGTTCTTCTGCCATCACAGTTACCAATTCACTACTGTTCAAAATTTCAGCAGCCACGAAGTCTTCATCGGTGAATACATTTGGGTTCAAGGGATAGATTCCAGTACTAGCAAACCCTGCTTCAGCCTTTGGGATAGTCGCTACTTTTTGGTACGCCTTTCTAAAAAGTGAAGCAATGTGATTTTGCGTGATCTTCATTCCCAACTCAGTTTTCATCAAGAGATTGCACTCTTGTTTGTAGGCAGCTTTAAGGGGACCATAAATTGACACATCCAAAGGCTGCAATCGATGGGAGCTATGCGGCGGTAATGAAAGCATTATTATGTAGTTCTTTTTGCAGAATTCATAAATTCTCAAAGAAATATGACTGCTATGGTTGTCTAATATGAGCAGTATTGGTTCATTCTCTGATGGTTTTGTGAATACTGTAAAATGCTGAAGCCAATCTACGAAAAGGTCTTCATTGATCCACCCATTCTTCGAGCAGCGGTATATAGCGCCACGTGGACCATCGTGTTCCAATGCTGGTGAATGTCTTTGACGAGCAAAAATAAACATTGGAGGTAGGTAAACTCCAGTCGCACTTACTGCACACACAGCTGTTACAGTTTGTCCTCTTTCTCCTGATGTTATAGACCCCACACGTTTTTGACCTTTTTGAGTTACAATTTTCTGTACTGAGGAGATACCCGTTTCGTCAACGTTATAGATATTTCTTGGTAAAAAGTGAAACTTATCCATCAACTCTTCAAGCAGGCTGAAAAAGACAGTCACTTCATTTTTGTTAAAAGCTGTAGCTCGGTTTAGACTAGTTCCTTCTGCTTTTCGCACAGATAAGTTGTTTCTCTTCATGAATCCTTTAATCCAGTCTTTTCCAGCCATTCCAAGTTCATCGTTAAAATTATGCTTCACATCATTTTTGAGTGCATATTCATAAGCCATTTTTCGTATTTGTGTTGACGTGCAGCCATAAAATACTTTACCCAAGTACTTTATCTGGTCAGCCATTTCGGTTTCTTGTTCCTTAGAAAATACTGGGTTTCTTCCCAATAATGGCATAACACAGTTCTTGGTTTTCAATCGTTCTTGGAGGGTTGAAAATGGAATGCCACAAGTTCGAGCTGCCTCTCTTATTGTTGTTCCATTTTCAACAAGTTGGAATGCTCTACTTAGATCATCTTGGCTCCACTTTACTTTCAACCCTTGACTCCTTCTTCGTATTCCCGACATCCTACAAAGATTAATTTGATTAGGTACAAAGAAATAATAATGACTGCATAGCGGGTAATACCGGTCAGCGTGACCGGCATTTGCCACTGATCCATATTTTTGTATTAATATTATTAAAAAATAAACCTATAACAAAGTGCTAAAAATTAGTTAATAGATGAATAGCTACATTACTGTATACTCAAAACTATTACTGACAATAACAGAAATACAAAAATAATAATAATTACCTCTTATATTTCGCGGCCCAATATTAACAATACACGCGCGCGAAGTAAGTTGACGTGGATTATTCAGCAACGCATGATCGGAACTGGGCGGGGGGCAGTGCGACGGCGCCGGGAACGCTCGCACCACCCTCTATGCTTGTGTGCGTGCGCGTAACTACTGTTTTTGGTAAGAAAGTGTGCTGACCGGTATTGTCACCTGACCGGCATTACCCATCCTTACCCTACCTAACTAGCTGACCCGCGCAACTTCGTTTGCGTGATAAATGAAGAACCGCTCGACCGATTTTGTGCAAACTTCACATAAACCATCTACTAAATAGTCCGAACAAAGCCTAAACATTTGGTTTGGATAGGTGAGCCCGTTCTTGAGTTATAAAATTACAACGAAAAGTGGCATTGATTTTTATATATATAGATAGATTATACAAGGTTTGTGCAGCTTGGCAAAAAGTCTAGAAACAGAACTAATATTTTGCATGTTGGTGGCATGGTCATAATGCTGTCAAAACTATGTGACCTGACTTTTTGTTTTTAGGCAAAATCATTCCAAAGATAGCTTCAGTAAAGTTTCCACCACTCTATTGAAATTGGAAAAGTACTTTGACAACACTTGAACATGAATCTCTGCTATTTTACAAGAATCTAATTTTTATGAAAATGAAAAAGTACCTAGGTATTGGATTTTTTTTTTTTACGTAAGGGAAAATCCTCATGGATGCTATGCCGGACTCTCACCGACTAAAAAACCTCACGTAACGCCCAACAGCCTACGGTTGTATGTATGGTTGTGAGCCCTGGGTAAGCCCTCGGAAGGATGTCCCAGGACTCCCAACAGACCTACGGCCGCAACTGCGGCCTCGCCCAGGGGGTGGGGGAGTGAGTGCATTTTTCACGTCACACGTATTGGACTTTGGCACACCCTCTAGCCAAGATTGTCAAGCAAAAATTTAAAAAAATAGAATAATATTGGCGGGAACAGAAGAGAGACCCAAACGAAATTGAAATTATTATTTTCAATTTCGTTTGGGTATCCTACCTATTCATCATAGATTTACTTAAGTAGCGAAGAATTCTAAATCTATGTTATTCATTGTATTCATACCTTTTGGCTTTCGGTCGATCGAAGTAATCGACCAAAAGGTTCTGCAAGGAACTCAAGTGTTGGAAAGTGCTATAATGCAATAAAATGCAAACACTTTTCTAAGGTAGGTAAAGTTTCCACCACTTTACTGGAGTAGAACTTCAACTTGGTCAAAATACTCTCACAGACTCTTGAGACAAACAATTATGGATCAATTTCAGTAGGTAAGTATTTTTTGTTAAAGCGGCAAGCCGGCAACAGAAATACATCATCTGTGAAAATTTCAGCTCTCTATCTATCACGGTTCCTGAGACAGTCTCATGAATCACGGACAGACACAGGTAACAACGGGACCCCGGTGATTTTCCCAGATGACTTTTTTTTTGTCTTCGCTGAAATTCGTATTTGATGATAAGAATATTGCTTTGAATTATTTTGTTTCGTTAATCAGTAGATAGTTATTGGGTTGAGGCAAAAGTATTATTTGATTATGACTACATTTAAAGGTATAAACTCCAAATTTTCTAATATCGGTGCTGTTCCACTACTTTTTTCACCAAAAAAAAAGCTTATACTAAAGGGAAAAGTATAACTAAATTAAGTTAATCTATTCCACTTCATACGGTATTAGTTGCTTAATTGATAAATTGCATTTTTTGTTGTTTATCTAACCATTATTTTTGCTGAGAGGCACCAACGTACTTGGCCCAAGAAATGTTCTTAAATCGGTGCCCCAAAGTAATATTGACATAACTTTACACAGATGAGTCTGACAGTGTCCCCTCCCTAATTGATTTACACGTTAGAGGCGTGCTAATGCCTAGGCAGAACGAACAAGTGTGAAATAGCTGCCTTTTCCCGTCAATAACATGAATAAGTCAATATTTTTGGTAATGGACAATTATTTTATATTATCGGTGGTTGTCCTTTTCTAGTGTAATGAGTAGTTATATTACGGGTTTTTTGGTTCTTACAAGTGTAGAAAGTGAATAAGCTTCATCGACTGTTATTTATTTTATCCTAGGTATTATGGATATTTTGTAATTTTTTAAAAAAGTGTGTGTTTTATATTCTCGGTGTTCTATTAGCGATGTCATCGGTGGCCTTTTCAAGCACCGATAGTATGATTATTTTTATATTATAGGTGGCAAAGTAAATCATCGGTGCCTTATTTCTATTCTCGGTGTTTTAATTCAGATACATCTCATAGTGGGTACGTATTTGAATATCTAAAATTATAATACCTAAAGTTAAATAACCTAAGTTCAAAATACCTAAAATCTAAATACCTAATGGTGGGTTGACCTAAATTTTAAAATACCGAAAGTTTAAAATGCCTAAGTATTTGAATACCTAAAATTATAATACCTAAAGTTAAATAACCTAAGTTCAAAATACCTAATGTTTGTTTGACTTACGAAATAATATATGTGGTACGGCTTAAAAAAAAAGGGACACTACTCACCCCGACTCGGATAGGTTAGGTTAGAAGGCTAAGGCGGGAGCGGAGCTCCCGCCTTAGCCTTCGTGGTTATTTTTTTTTATAATCACTCATTCAAGGATTGTCTGCTCCAATCCTGAAGTTCCAAATCCTTGTATGTGTGGTTATAAAAAAATAACCACGAAGGCTAAGGCGGGAGCGGAGCGGAGCGGAGCGGAGCGGTTTTTCTAGAGGTTTTTCTAACCTAACCTATCCGAGTCGGGGTGAGCAGTGTCCCGTTTTCTTTAAGCCGTACTACATAAATATTAATATATATTTATTTAGCTTTCTAACCTAACCTACACGAGTCAGGGTGGGCAGTGTCCCTTTTTTTAAAGCGCTGGATGCGGGCTGCTTTAGATCGGTCATTCTGATTTGGTATATCAACCTTTGTTGTTTTAACTTTAGGCATTTTAAACATTAGGTAATTGGTCCAATAGATATTTCAAATTTAGGTGTTAAGTACTTAGGTATTAGTGGTTTAGGTATTTTAAACCATTTGGTATTTAGATTTTAGGTATTTTGAACATAGGTTATTTAACTTTAGGTATTTTAATTTTAGGTATTCAAATACGCACCCCTCATAGTTTTATGTCATCGGTGCATAACTTTATACTATCGGCGGTTCATTATTTAATATCGGTGCCTTGTTACATAACATCGGTGTTATTTACAAGTCATCTAGGTTGTTTCTTATTTTTTTAATTTTTAGCACTCTAATGCATTGACCTAATCAAAATATTTTTTTAGTGCTAACCAGAAAGTACCTTTTTCCATTCTTTTCACAAATTTCATTATGCGCTAATTCCCGAACAGGCGGGTTTCCGCCCTGGTAATTTAAGTCCTTCTCCAGCCGAGTCTTAAATCTCACGCAATTTATTGAGGATAGATAATGAGCTGGGCCAAATAACAGACGTCTGTCTGGCTGGCTGATAATAAAGAATACATTAAACTTAAAAGCTAAACAGAAAACAAATAGATAGAAAAGAGCACCGATAATAAAAAAAAATCACCACTAATTTTTGAAAACCACCCCCCTATTTACGAGACTTCGCTATCCGTCATGAGGCTGTATCTCAGGAACCGTGATAGCTAGAGAGCTGAAATTTTCTCAGATGATGTATTTTCATTGCCGCCATAACAAACACGTGATTTTTTGGTATGGAACCCTTTGTGAGCGAGTCCCACTCGCACTTGGCCGGTTTTTACACCCTGCTATAAAATAACGAATGTCTGGTAGGTCTGGGCTTTTACTCCGACATAAACTCATTTATACTTTTTCATTTCGGCTAATTACATCGAATGTTTAGCAATTTACCTACACCCAATTCCGGTAGACCTAAGTCCAGTGGGTAAGAACCTTCCTCAGACATGTCTCAACAATAATATTGTCGCAAGGATCCTCCAAGCCTTTCGAGAGTTACAGTGGCGCGACCAAATAGTGCGGACGCACTAACACAAGCACTCGCTTATTTTGGCTCTTATTTTTTACTAGCGGACGTCACCCGATTTCACCCGCGTAGTTCCCCTTCCCGTGGGAATACGGGAATAAAAAGCCTATGTTCACCGCAAAGAGTGTAGCTTTCCAACAGTGAAAGACTTTTTCAAATCGGTCCAGTAGTTCCGGAGCCTGTTCGTTACAAACAAACAAACAAAAAAACAAATCTTTCCTATTAGTATAGAAATGCAATTACTTTACTTCACTGTTTTTCTGCATTTCGGCGCTTTATTTATAGGGTTCCGTACTTAAAGGGTAAAAGCGGAATCCATTCCTGAGACTTCGCCGTCCGTCTGTCTGTCTGTCCGTCACGAGGCTGCATCTCAGGAACCGCCGTGATAGCACAGTATTAAGAGAAAATATGTAGGCTGTGGTGATAGGCAAAGAGCTGAAATGTGTAGATATGTATTCAATAATGTATTTCTGTTGCCACTATAACAACAATTACTTTTGTACTTAAAGTAGTAAAGTAATTTTAAAGTGGACTCATACAACGCGTTTTTTTTTTTGCAGTTTTTTTTTTGTACGAAAGCGCGAGAAGCTACGCGAAATGAGATGCTTGCTCCTCACTTAAATTATTTAGGCACGATTTTAAACGTTGCTTTTTTATTACAATACTTAGATACTATTGCAGCAGACTGTTTAAAAAGTATGTCCGTGAGTTTTATTGCCATGTTCATTTTTAAAGGCTTTATCTAAATGTAGAATCAACAATCTTGACGTTCATAAGTGCTACTTTGTGACCTACATATACATACATACATATTATCACGCTTTATCCCCGAAGGGGTAGGCAGAGGCATAAAGCCCACATTATTTTAGATTTGTCTAATGTACTTAATAGATGGTGGGCCGAATTGCCATGTTGATATGGACAGGCCGCAGGTCCGGGACCAGCTTAACGTGCCATCCGAAGTATGGAAACACTAGCAAATAAAAGTCACAAAGTGCTCATGTGATGGTCACCCATCCTTAACCGACCACAGTAAATGTTGCTTACTACAGTGAACGTTTACAGAATACCGAGTCCGCGGGGCCACGAGCGCTTCACGAGTAAAAACATTTTCATTTATATTTCATTTTCAAATAATAATTGTCGTTGCGGCAACTCATGCTCCAAACATTTAGGCGCTGACTCTCGTATGATTATACTCGTACCTACCATGTAAGATTTAGTCATAGTGACTGGTGAGAACCTGAGTCACAAGACAGGGTAGGTTCCCATTGTGTCTCTCCGGTTAGCTTTCCACGATGAGTCTCACTGCCTCAAGAGTGGCGTGCTCTGTATGGTTGCCAATTCAACCTGATGAAGCTGGGACCGCTGTTCTTAAATTTTCCGCTGTGTAAGTCTCAGATCCTGTTTCAACGAGTCCTTGTGCCGCGCCCGTTCGCCAGCAAGGACCTGCTAGGTCCCTGGACGTGACGACTAGGGGAGATTTAACCAGATTTAAAATCTATCGAACAATTTTATTGTTTTCTGATGTAGTAAGTCTCTACGGGTTGTAATAATAAGTAGCTATCTAATGTATGTATTTCGTTATTGTAAAATGAATGTCTGCAGAATTTTGGCCTATATTAAATTATTTAAAACGGTATCTTCGTCCTACGTTGTACGATGTTCCTTGTATCTACGTCATCAAGGGCACGCAGGCGCGCTGCGGTCGATCCAGCTAGCTACAGGTGCTGGCGTGCTGGTGCTGGCCCGGCAGTCGCACCACAGCCGTCGGCCGCATCGCACCTTACATCTTCACCTAACCAGTCAAGAAAACAAGGGCGACACAAATTATAACAGACTGATACAGTAATCTTCTTTCTAAAAACAACTAAAACTCTTATGATACCTTTAAGCTCCTACTAAAATAGTGTTAGCAAGAAAATCATTCAAAATACTTATTGCGTTTACAAATTCAACAGGCGTTAAAAATAATATCCAGCGCCCGTGTACATTATCTTTCAGGTTAATTATTAATCGTTGTCCCTTTCTATGTGTTTTTCAAAGTGTTGTCTGTTTTCTTATTGACTTGTGAGTGTATTTGAAATATAAATATATTGTTTCAAATTGTTGTTGTTCTTAAAATGGACGCTAAATGCGATCGCGTCGTGAATATTCGACGTAATTATATTATCTTCAGCGAGAGTATGAAGACAGCCTTCTAAATGGTGAGTATCAGAAGCTTATTTTTATTATAATATTATGAGTTTATAAATAAATATATTTGGAGTCTATATCTACTACTGGATGACCTTGAAGTTAGATTGCTCTCGAAGCGGGTGAGAGTGAATGACGCAGATTCACCGTAGGCTCATTAGCCAATTTAGATAGAGCTGCCACGATCTAGGCACACGGGCTGTGTTGAAGTCTTAAATGGGATCACAGATGTGTGGTCACGACTTTTCTACCCAATGGCTCAGTGGCGTTTCGGGCACTCGTGTAATTCTGTGTCGGTTTTACTTATCTTATTGTTTTAGATAAGTATATAGATCAAATACATTTCAACTCACGCCATTTTCGGGGCGTCTGCACTAAGTTTATATAGCCTCATCGCTTAGTCTGTGGGTATAGCTCCCGCTTTAAAGTGCCGGTGAGGGTTTCCTCGACCAAGAACTTCATATCCACGAGGTCCATGAATCAGAACTAATGGTATATTTCTTTTCCAGAAGTCCGTAGGCATGTTAAGCCCGAAGATGCAGCGGGCTGTCCGCGTCAATGACGGACAGCTGCTGGCTCTCTCGGAACGGGCACAATTCGATCATATCCAGGTGATGTATAATAATATGATATACCTATATGTACTTCCTTAGTATGAGAATGGATATATGGCTATCAAATTAAGGAGTAAGGCCATTTTTTACGAGTGGAAATCCATCATTGAAGCTATGCCGGAACTTTTACCAATTAACATCACACGGTGACCTACCACTGCCACTGCCTATACGGCCGGGAGCACTGGGTCAACCCTCGAAAGGATGTCCCAAGATTTCTGACAGAGGAGTAATAAAACTGTACTTTTTTTTAACGTGATGGAAAGTCCTCATGTTACGCCCAACAGCCTATGGTTGGGAGGCCCTCGGAAGGATGTCCCAGGACTCCCAACAGACCCACGGCCGCCACTGCGGCCTCGCCCAGGGGGTGGTTCGGGTGCTATCCCGCATCTTTGGGGGCCGGGGGTTTCGGGTGTGATCCCGCTTCTAAAGGGCGTGAGTTCCTCACGTCACGCTGCCGATGAGCAGCCCTCTCACCGTCCTCAGGCCCCCGGTCATGGAGACCGATAGTCTTCGGTGAAGACACGTCGGCGGCGCCCAACAAAAACTGTACCTAACCACTATTCAAATTACAGTTTTTGATAGACCGGAAAACCAGCAAACTCATTTCGTACCCGTTCCCGCTTCCTCGGGGAAGATATTCCCGGGATGAAAAGTAACGTAGGTATGTGATATTCCAGACTATAATCTATCCCTGTGCCAAATTCCTCCTTTCCGTTCAGCTCTTAGAGCGTGATTGAGTAACATTTGAAGCGCTCGTGGCCCCGCGGACTCAGTGTTCTGTAAACGATCACTGCAGTAAGCAACATTCACTATGGCCGGATATGGATGGGTGACCACCACGTGGACCACTTTGTGACATTTATTTACGAGCGTTTCCGTGCTTCGGAAGGCACGTTAAGCCGTTGGTCCCGGTTGTCAGTAAAATGACAGTCGTTAAGCCAAGTTGAAGGCCTTATGGGCGGCTTGAAAAATTTCAACTGTGGGTCGTCACAACCTGCGCCCGGGTCGGCAGCGCGTGTGTAGCACCTCTGGTGTTGCAAACGTCTATAGGCTACGTCTGGGTCGTCACTAGGGAATGCAATACCGGGATACCGGGATCCCGAAATACCGGGATCCCGCAGTATTTTTGCGGGACCAGTCCCGCACGTAAATCGTGCGGGATCCCGCGGGATTAGCGGGATTGTGCAAAGGTAAACGTCATGTGTTGTTTTTTAAGCGGAAGCGCGCAAACTGATTCAGTTTGAGTAAGTTTTTTGTAATTGTGACGTAATATATAACCTAATAACGTACTTATTTGTTTTTAGTGATTTAATCAGGGAGATTTGACTTTTCTTGTACTATAAACAGTGAAAAAAGTGTTCAATTATCTCGTACATTGCTTGCTGGCTATCTGACATGTAAAGTTATGAGTCGTTTGGCAGACAAGAATTTTGACATGCTAGGTTTTTGCGTACTTTTAAAGTAATGCCAAAAGTACCCATTTTATGGGTAAGCTTCCGAAAAGCGCATTCTGTCGATCAATCAGAAATTTTGTGTAATGACGTATTTTGACCTCCTAATCACGAATATCATAACGAAAATTGGCGCAAACGCCATTTTGAATAAGAGAAACGGAGAAGAACCTGTTTTCGTTCGGTGTGCGAATTCCTAACCGATTTAGACCTTTTTTTTTAGCTAGAGCGGAGCTATTTTTTTGTTTTGTCGTTTTTTATTTTATAATTATACGATTTTGCCGAAATATCCCTTTGTTGGGAAAGCTAAAAAAAGTCTAAATCGGTTAGGATTGCGCGATCATGCACACCGAACGAAAAGAGGTTCTTCTCTGTTTTTCTTATTCAAAATGGCGTTTGCGCCAATTATCGTTATATATTATGATATGCCTCTGCCTACCCCTTCGGGGATTAAGGCGTGACTATTATTCAGTTCTAGATGCATGTATGATATAGAATTCTATTCTTTTCTCAATGACTTTCAGAAATATGCGGGATCCCGCAAATACCGGGATCCCGCGGGACTGAGACCTCTCAGTCCCGCAAATACCGGGATTACAACTGTGTTGCGGGATTGCATTCCCTAGTCGTCACAACCTGCGCCCGGGTCGGCAGCGTGTGTGTAGCGCCTCTGGTGTTGCAAACGTCTATAGGCTACGGTTACCAACCTTCCGGTGGGCCGTAAGCTTGTCTGCCACCTAAGTAGTATATAAAAAAAAAAACAAACATCCAAACATATTTACAAACTTTCACATTTACAATATTAAGTAGGACAACTTTATTTATATAGGTCTCACTTTGTCACTGAATTCACAATGCGACTCTATCGTGTATATCTCTGTTCAAATCCCGCTACCCAAATCAAAAGTGACACTCTGCTAATAGGTACCTGAGAGATGACTCGAAATACTGCCGAGTGCGAGTGATAGCTATATTTAGCGTTTGAGCTCATATGTTTGCTCCATACGTTTGATTTATGTTTCGAAGCTGGAAGCAGAAATTATAGGCTCATCCGAGATTAGGTATTATCTATCATTGCCCAAGGCTGGGGGCCCTAGGGAAGCTCTCAAAAGATTCCTGACATAATGCTCGATGTCAACACTTCGACCAAGTCACAAAATCCAGAGGGAATAGCCCGTGACGGACCCACCATCCCCAGGCCTGTTGAATTATCCCCGGGGTGTGGCACAGGGGAAGCATTGAAACTGCTGTGGCCGTTACGGGATTGATTCACCGTTAGGCTGTGTGATAAACCAGTGTTTGTTTTGGTGTTTTTTGCGTGTGGATGTCCTCATAGGTGCCATGGAGGACTTCTACATTCCCAAACACCTACAGTATGGTATGGGGTTCTTCAAAAGGGTCTTATAACGTTTCTACAGGATCGGCAGCGCGAGTGTAGCGCCTCCGGCGGTGTTGCAAAGGTCCATAGACTGCGGTGACCACCACGGCACCAGTACATCTGGTCGCCTGTGTGCTTGTCTGCCACTTTAGTGGTATAAAAAAAATTGGTACTGGAACTCATGCTGAGGTCTCAACACTTTCGCCACCCCAATACATCCCGAGGGTTTCGTAAGAGGCGACTAAGGGAACACTTTCGCAAAAGATCCATTGCGTAAAGAAGGAAACCTCGACATGAATCCCGGTTGTCAGTAAAATGACAACCGTTAAGCCAAGTTGAAAGCCTTACTGCCTCTGTGGCGCAGTCGGTAGTGATACCGCCTGCGGCGCTGGAGGTCGTGGGTTTGATTCCCACCGGAGACAAATATTTGTGTGACCCATAAATGTTTGTCTCAAGAGTCTGGGCGTTTCTATGTATAATAAAGTATGTATTTAAAAGGTATATAAGTATTAATATCCGTGGTCTGAGACCCATAACACAAGCAGGTTATTCCTAGCTTACTTTGGGATCAGATAGCGTTGTATGAAATTTCCGTGAATATATTTTTTTTAAATTTTAGGGCGGCTTGAAAAAATTTCAACGCACCTGTTCATTTCAACACGGCAATAGGCTTACCTCACCACCAGTTACGTGGGACATAAAACTATAAGGTGAAATGTGGGAGTATACTATTCCTCTGCCTACCCCTTCGGGGATAAAGGCGTGACTATATGTATGTATGTAATGGGACAAAGCACAACCTCTATCTATAGGTATCTGGGATTCGTTCTTTTAATTTATCATCATACTTTACTACTTATCTATTGTAATAAGATTCTGACATACAAAATTTGACGCAATATACGTTTTTCAGTCGGGGTACCTTCACAAGAGGAGCTCCGATAACACAAAATGGCAGTTACGCTGGTTCATCCTGTACCAGGTACGTACGACCTTACTCATTTTGATTATAATTTTTATGACGAAACCGGTAGGATATTCGTGTGTTATTTACATAAAGGTACATGTAGGTATCCCGTAGTTAGAGGTTGCTCGGTACGAGTTGGTACCGACCTTGGAGTTGTGAGGAGTTTTATTTTCATAAGTAGGAACCTATCTTTCTTTTTGACTCGAGGACATCGTATATGGATGCTATACCTGCGTCCTGAGCGCTCGAGCACGGTGAGATCTAATAGAGGCTTTCTTCCGCGTACGCTTAGGTTGTGGAATGATCTCCCTGCTTCGGTTTTCCCGGACGCCTACAGTATGGGGTTCTTCAAAAGGGGACTTAGAAGGTTTTTAAAGAGTCGGCAGCGCGCTTGTGGCACCTCTGGTGTTGCAAACGTCCATAGGCTGCGGTGACCACCGGTACATCTGGGGGGGCCGTATGCTTGTCTGCCACTCTAGTGGAATAATAAAAAAAAAAAAAAAAAAAAATACCGGACTCTTACTGACTAAAAACCACACGTTCTCTATCTAATGCCTACGGTTGGAAGCCTCGGGCACAGTAGGTATATATATATATATATATATATATATATATATTTAGTGCCTCGGGTAAGCCCGGTAGGTATTTACCTACAACATGTTATTACCAGAGTTTAATTACAGTCAAATGTAGCGTCTTTGGCTGCATTTTTCCGAATCTATCGCGGGTAGTGTACTGAAGAGCTCTTCAACTTATAAGCCGTTCGCTCTAATTTTGCCGCTGGCGTAGAGGCTGGTGTAGAGGTGTAGTATGGGAACTAATGGGAAGCGACCGGCAAACTTAGAGCGGGAACGGTAACCGAATCCGAATGCCACACTGGCGAAGCCGCGTGATGGGAAATAATAATTTCAGTGTGAAATACTCGCAACGCCAACCTGTACTCAGAAGGATCTTCTAATCTAAGTTGTTTCAGCAACAAGGCAGAAGCTCCAGTTATAGGTCTTTCGCTTAACCATTTTCTTATCCAAAGTTGTTTCGTTTTCTTTTTTTCTAATATATCAATCAAATCTTCTCATAATAGTGCAAACATGTTCCTTAAACATTTTTTTTAACAGCATTTGCCGCGTTGTCATTATTTTTAAACTTCAAACGTGTGCTCACCCGAAGAAAAATCCGTGAATAACTGGCCTCGTCTGAACAACAGGGGTAGGCCAGCGCCAAAAAAAAAATTCTGGGCAAATTGTAAACTGGCAACCCTTAAAATTGGTTAAATATTGTAATATGAATGGAAATGATTTACTTTTCAAATATTTTGATACTTTGCATTCTTCCTAATTTTTGGGGTAAATTTGAAAACTGACAACATTGTCTGTTGGTATACCTACATGGAAACAAATTGTCATTGTTTATGCGTTCGAAGTGTAATAATGATCAAAATAAGTAGAAATAGCCTTTGAGAATGCCGAAAGGCGAAACCGGTTAGGTATTACAATAATAAATGTTGTGGAACAGTACAAGTGAAGTTTTTCAATATGTCTGCTGGTAGTAAGTCTGCCTTCTCCTTTTCGATCTCGAACAATGATGCCGAGCAGAGGGGCACTCTCATTGGAGAGAATTTTCGACAAAAGAGAAAAAAAAATGAAACTTGCAACCCTGTTTTTTTTCAAGCAGAGCGTGACCAGGCATGTCATCGGGCCGGCCAACCTGAGAACCACTTTCAAATAGTAGTGTAGACTGTAAGCCCCTTTTCACACGTACCGGTTGCCGGGTAGTTGGCAGGCGGCGAAGTGTATGGCCATGTACAGTCACCTCCAATATTGCATGGGCCCCTTAAGATCTATAATCCCATCACCATTTGAGTCCAAATTCACGAAAACTTCACTAGATGGCGCAACTTTACTCGAATATAATATTGCATAGACACCTTAGAATAACAAAAAATGTACTAGATCGCATATTTACATTACTCAAAAGATTAATGAGTTGCCATTTTGACAAAAATCGCGTTCCTGTGTGAGGTATTAAAAAAATCAGCAACGCTAGATACTTGACTTCCAATGTTATCCGAGAGATGGCGTCAATTCTCAGTGCAAAGCAATTTCGTTTCGGATTGACCATGCATTCTTAAATTCGTCTGTACCATAGCTTTCACACGTACCGGCGTGATTTGCCCGGTAATGCCATACACTCGCCGCCGGGCATCCGGCTTCGGCTACCCGGCAACCGGTACGTGTGAAAAGAGGCTAAGGGTAGCCCTCAATTTGTTTGGTATGCCATAGCTTAACATCAGGCAGCAGGCATTTTGACGAGCTAAATATTAAAAAAAAACTGGCTAAGTGCAAGTCGGACGCGCTCACAGAGAGTTCCGTACCAAAAAAAAACTGCAAATAATCACGTTTGTTGTATAGGAGCCCCCTTAATCCTCCCCTTCTTTCTGGTTTTAGTATTTGTTGTCATAGCGGCAACAGAAATACATCATCTGTGAAAATGTATGCTCTCTAGTTAATTAGTTATCACGGTTTCTGAGATACAGCCTCGTGCCGGACAGACAGACAGACAGACGGACAGCGAAGTCTCATGATTAGGGTACGGTACCCTTTAGGTACGGAACCCCTCAAAAATGTTTAAACTTGGCTATGCTGCTTATATTGGACAATGATCCCTGAATTATAATTATTACTAGCTGTGCCCGCGACTTCGTCTGCGTGGAATGTAATATTTTTTTTATAAAATAAAAGTAGCCTAAGTTACTTCTTATTACATAAGCTATCTGCCAGTGAAAGTCCTGTCCAAATCGGTCCAGCCGTTCCAGAGATTAGCCGGAACAAACAGACAGACGGACAGACAAAAATTTCAAAAATATATATTTTGGTATGTGTACCGTATATACATTCATATGCATGTAGTAGAAAGCGGTTATTTTAATATTACAAACAGACACTCCAATTTTATGTATTTGTGTCTATGGATTGTTGTATCTATAGATTGGCAAATTCAAACGGGTATCATTCAAATTGATGGTAATTACTTTAAAAAGTGTGTCAAAAACCTAATCAAAGCTTTTACAACACATGCGAGCCAATCATTGCAGCGTGATAATGCTTGTAACGGACAATTGCCAGTTAATCGACCCCTTTTTATATTCAAACTAGCGGACGACACGCGGTTTCACACGCGTAGTCCCCGTTCCCATGGGAATACGGGAATAAAATATAGGCTATGTTCACCGCAAAGAGTGTAGCTTCCCAACAGTGAAAGAATATTTCAAATCGGTCCTCCGGTTATCGGTCGGTTTTCTGAAAGTATGAGACATCTTTTCGTCGAAGATAGATTAAAAGTAGGGGTTTTCAACCATATATAGTGACGAATTATAAAACTGAGATGTGCGAAGATAATTATTCAAAAGTTTAAGGTTATTTATTTATTTTTATTTATTTATTTATTAGGACCACCATTGGATACCTAATAAAACCATACATCATAAAACCTGCATAGATCTGTGTTAGGTAGTTGCTTAGCCTCTCAAGGTAGCCACTGCTTGTACAATTATTAATAAAGTAGTCTAATTAAACTAAACTAAAACAACCAAGTCAGAATTAAAATTAAATTAAGATCCACTTAAAATTAAACTAAAATTACACTAAAATAAAATAAAAATAAGTACAATAAAATTATATCAAAATTAAATGAAACTTACATAATCAAAATCACATCATGGCTATGTCAAATCTTAATCAAATTAAATTTAAAGCAAGTAGGTATGTCACACTCTCAACAAAAAGAAATTCAATTAATATAAATCATTGAGGGCTCATTTACATATAAATTAACAATATAAAATAAATACGAAGTTATGCGATATTCGGAGAATTACTTCGTCATCTAATCCTAAGTGGTGAGATCCGAAGCAGGACTCGGGTTACCGACGTTACTCGGCTTAAGTTGTAGCACAGATAATATAATAGTATTACATACAGATCGGCAACTCCCTGCCTTCCACTGAGTAAGCTTCCCCAACCCCCCATCAAAGTTGATGTGTCTATTGCCGTGTTAGTACTTGAGAGAGTGTCACTGCGTTGCATTACGTATTACTACCTACGTACTTTGTGCCATTGCTTTGATTTAATTTGTGCTTAGCAGAGGGTAGAACATGAAACAAAAAGTACCTACATACATGAGATTGCGTTCTGTTCCTTATTATTTTGTTTCCATAGCTAGTGTCCCTAGTATCGGTACTCACACATTCAAGCTTGATTCAAGCATTCACATTACGAGTATATTAGTGTGGGTAAAAACGAACATTTTTCTATGGAGTTTCCGCCCTGTGGTTGTAGTCAATCAATCGAACCGACACTGTTGCATGTAAGCCAATCCTCTGCCAAAACAAATGGGAAGACATTTGTTTTGGTAGAGGATTGGTCTTACTCAACGCTATGTAACGGGTTGTTATAGAGTTTTGTTTCGAGTTTTACTACTCTTCATCCTCGTCCGTTACCAGCAGCAGCTTTATACTGCTCACAGCCACTCAGTAATTGGACCTTACAATATAAAGCAAAGAATTCGACTATTCGACTATTTGGTGATCTTTGTAAAATAATAAAACCAAATATAATATAATAGTATTACATACAGATCGGCTACTCCCTGTCGCGCCACATCTGTCAGTAGAGTTGACGTGCGCGTTGACGGCACATATTGCTTAGGTCTTTTTTATTGGTCACACGCACACATTCAAGCTGGAGTTTCCGCCCTGACAGTGAGTAGCTCAAATGATATATGAGGATCCATATCGAATAGTAGTGATGTTTAAAGCATTTTTTATTGTTCTCGAAAAATACGATATCACATAAGCACCCACAAATGTAGAGACCACTCAGGATCGTCAAAAAAACGCATTTACTATAAAAGAGGAGTAAACACTGACTGACATAATTAAACAGTGGCGTTTTCAGGGACGATGGCAAGAGACCGGATGGTATAACTTTAATACCGTGGGAGATGGGTCGGGTGCTTGTCTGGGATGCAACTTGTGTTGACACTCTGGCCCCGTCCCATCTTCTTAAAACAAAATTAAAAGCCAGTGCAGCAGCGGAAGCGGCTGAAAATATTAAAATTAATAAATATAAGGGTCTCGACTCATCGTACCGTTTTTGTCCAGTCGGTGTCGAACTCGAGACCCTAGGTCCATGGGGTCCCAATGCTCAAAATTTTTTTAAGAATTTGAAAAAGCACCTTGTGGAGTCAACTGGTGACCCAAGGGCTGGCAGTTTTCTCGCTCAGCGAATAGGTATTGCTATTCAAAGGGGGAATGCTGCTAGTCTTTTGGGCACAATGCCACGGGGGCCTTATTTAGGTTTAGTTTAGATAGTAATAATGTAAATATGTAATAATTATGTTTCTCTGTAATTTTAAACAATAAATGTATTCATTATACAGTAGTGGGTATATTGCGGTCGATCGGTGTATCCATAGCCCAACACTCCAAAAACTTTGACTTTGTAGAGCAAGGGCTCACCAGAATCACCAAACAAACCATGATACATTGTTGAGTGCTCATCAACTAATTGCTAACTCAATCACAAATTAAATGTGAAAAAGCCGGCCAAGTGCGAGTCGGACTCGCCCATGAAGAGTTTCGTAGCAGCTAGTAACATAATATAAAAGTTCTTATAGTTCGTTGTAACTTTGATTGATGTTTTAACACGTTCGCAGTGGTAGTGATTTTTCTAACCGAAAATTGCGGTTTATTACGTATACAAAAAAAACTACCAGCTCTATCTCGTTCAAACCAATTTTCGTTGGTAGTTTTTATGGCAATGTACATCATATATTTTTTTTAGAATTATTATTCTCTTAGTTTAGAAGTTAGAGGGGGGGTGACTCTCATTTTTCCACTTTGGAAGTGTCTCTTGCGCAAACTATTCACTTAAGGAAAAAATGATTTTAGAAACCTCAATAGCATTTTTGAAGACCTATCTAGAGATACCTTATAGTTTCGGAGAAAAGTGGCTGTGACACACGGACGGACAGACAGACAGACATGACGAATCTATAAGGGTTCCGTTTTTGCCATTTGGCTACGAAACCCTAAAAAATACGGTCTCGAGGAGGACATAAAACTCTAAAAAATATTCACAAAGGACGTTGTAACTGGTTTTTCAATCTATTATTTTAAAAAGTGGGTATTATAGTAAGTACAGAAAAATAAATAAAATATTGATGAAATGGTGAACACGGGTAACCACTTGATAAAGATCTTTAACTACCCACTTATTTGTAATTATTGGGGTCGTGATTTTTTACAGCTAGTTTACATTGTAACTAAATTGAATTCAATTAATTTACTAACTAGTTAAGTACCTATTCGATTTGAAGGATAGATTGTTTGTTAAGGAACTTGGAATAATTTCAGCCAGATCCGTTCAGCTGTTAGAGCGAGAAAGAGTAACAAACATCCATGCGAAAGTTTGTGAGTCTTGACTCTTGATACTCACAAACTTTCGCATTTTAGCCCCCCCTCTATAAAATAGATTGCAGTAGGGGCTTATGGCGAGACTTGTGTCTGTAGTCTGTGACTCTGTTGCATTTTATTACGTCACTAGGTCACGTGGATCATCCGTTCAAAGTTTGAAATAAAACAAAAATGACAACGTCAATCCGATTGAACTTTCACTTTCACAATAAACGTTAGAGGGGGAGTCGAGTGAGAACGATCTAACGGCTTCTTGTTAATATTGGAATCAAACATAGCTTAGATAGCACCAGTAGTATATTACCTTGTTTTTTGAAAAGGTTATACGCCTATTTGCCTTCCTTGTCTCCCTTTTTGCAGAGGAGGGAGGTGGTGTTACACCAACTTTCTAAGCGCAGGTTACAGCAGTTGTTTCTGATCAATTTAGGTACAGGTTTAAAGACACTCCAAATTTTCAATACACAAAAATGCAAAAAAAATATTTGCTGATCAATGTGACTGAATAAAATCATAATAATACCTATAATCTGGTACTTGCCTGCATCAAAGACTTTTATATAAAATGAGGTAGACATGCCCTACGCACCGATTTTTGAAACCTTTAAACTGCGCTAATTAGCAGCGTTGTTCGCACTGTTGTGAGTCAAAACTTAGCGAGTAGGGACTCGACTTGCAATTGGAGTCCATACGCCTTCTCTTTTACTCTTGTTCTATCCGTATATTGCTATTGTGTGTGGTGACAATTACGTAAATAGTATTTATAAGTGAGTGTAGTCTTAGCAATGTGTGTGTTTGAGGATTGCTTTTGAAATCTCGCTTGTCAGAGTACGGCGCGTCTACCTCAGTTTATATAGAAGTCTTTGGCCTGCATGTAAAATATACTTTTTATTTTGTCATCCTTTGGTAAATTATTTGACCATAATAGGCATTTGAACTTTAATTATTCACTAGAAGACGTCACGCGGTTTGATCCGCGTAGCTTCCGTTCCCGTGGGAATATGGGAATAAAATATAGCCTATGTCACCCGGGGATAGTGTAGCTACCCAACAGTCAAAAAATTTTTTAAATAGGCACAGTAGTTTTTGATTTTATATTTTACAAAAACACACACACACACACACTCAAAAAAAATCTTCTTTATGATATTACTGTAGATGTACAATATTAGAATAATTTTGAAAAGCAATTAGTAGATCATGCTCACTAAATTACAAATTTAATGATAAAAAAAAATAGACTATTTATCTACCTTAAATAGTCTTAGTAAAAAAATGAGAAAATCCTGTTTGATAAAAATAATAATTTGATTTGAAACGTCTAAAAGCACATCAACGAATGAAAGATGAAACAAATAATGGCGTACAGGAAAAATTGGAGATATAATTTTCATGCGTAAAATTGTAAATGTGTGTTGAAGGATAGGGCAGTAGGTCACAGCTGTAATCTAACCAGTAAATTGATATCAGAGGCAGGGTTTGCTTGCTAATGTTAATGAACACACGGCTCGCTAGCCGGTTATTGCTCACTGGTTTCAGTAATTACAAATTAGTCATTTAAAGCTACTACAAGTCGATTTTAGCGTTCTTTTATAGGATTCATGAGATTTCGCTGTCCGTCTGTTTGGCTGTCTGTCTGCCAGTCACGAGTCTGAATCTGAGTGACCGTGATAGCTAGAGAGCTGAAATTATCATAGATGATGTATTTCTGTTGCCGCTTTTTAACAACAACTACTTAATATAAAATTAGAAAAAAGGGGGGAATACGGGGGCTTTCATACAACAAACGTGTTTTTTTGCCGTTTGTTGGTACGGAACCCTCCATGCGCGACTCCGACTCGCACTTGGCCGGTGTTTTTTTGATAATTGTGTAGAGATTCTCGTTAGAACTGTTGATGGGGTAGGTACAGACCTTAAGTCTGACTTGCACGGACTAAAATCTGGAACGTGTGTGTAGTCAATCCTTCTTTATTACCCTTAGCAGCGAGATCACACCCGAAACCCCCCAAAGACGCGGGACAGCACCCGAACCACCCCGTAGGCGAGGCCGCAGTGGAGGTCGTGGGTCTGTTGGGAGTCCTGGAACATCCTTCCGAGGGCTTACCCGGGGCTCCCAACCATAGGCTGTTGGGCGTTACGTGAGGTTTTAAGTCGGTAGGAGTCCGCCATAGCATCCATGAGGATTTTCCCTCACGTTAAAAAAAAAAAGAAAAAAATCCCTCTTTATTAGACGTACGCGTATTCGAACCCATGAGCTCATCACTACGCTACCGAGCCAGTCAAGTTAGATAAGCTTATTTCATTACATAAGGTGTATTAAATTTATCATTGCTTGATTAACAACAATAACAGAATAATATTTACCACCTTGTTCTTTCATCTAGAATCTAGACCTTTGAAAATGCTTTGAGGCGAAACCGACCAGGTTTATAATAACGAATGTTGTGGAACAGTACAAGTGCCGTTTCCAATATGTGCAGCAAGTTCCACCAAGTGCTATCAATCAACAGTACCTATAAAAATAATAACAGAATTGCTAACTTATTCAAAATCGGTTAGAAATAAGTAACAAAAAGTAGCTGCTTGTCGGAGTTTTATCTGATATTTATCAATAAGTGGATTGAACGAAAGCAAATACTGCCGGCGCGGCGGGTATCATCCGGGAGGATTACCTAGGATTTTGTGAGTCGCGCTCTGATCGGTGCACTGAAGCGAGCAGTGGTGTACCCTTGAGACGTAGTCTATCGACTAGACTAGAATAAAAGATGGAAACCGTGTTTGATACTAGTGAACGCATGCTAATCCGCTTGCGTAAAGTTTTATTGTCCTACAGAAACTTTAAAGTGGGATAAACGTATACTCTCTTTCCAAGAGCTATCGGTTTATTAATTTTCAGCTAAGTGGCTTATCCGTTGTTGTAAATTGCGTATGTACTTAAACAAACATTCTTATTTTGCGTGTAATTTATATTTTTGAAAGTTAGCGTCTCAACTTAAAAACTTTGCTCAGTCTAATGAATTAAACAAATTGTCCGAGTTTGAAGACGTTCGAAGAATTTCTCTTTAACTTTCGTTGTTTTGTAACAACTTCCCACACTGATTGCAATTTTATCGAACCTTAAAGATGAAGTAGAGTGGCAAGGTATCCCTGCCCACATCTCGAGGCTCCGCAGCAGTGCTATATGGTTTATTGATGAACTTCCTTCTTTCTTTTATAATTAAATGTTGTTCTTTGTCCAGAACATGCTGTTCTACTACGAGTCGGAGAACAACAACCGGCCTACCGGTGTGCTTATGCTCGAGGGCTCGTACTGCGAGCGACTAAGCAAAGCACCTATGGAGAGGAACGCATCAGTGAGTATATTTAAGCTAAGTTATTTATTGCGAGTCGGAGCACAACACCTGCTCTACCGGTGTGCTCACGCTCGAAGGCTTGTACTGTGAGCGATTGAGCAAAACGCCTATGGAGAGGAATGCTTGAGTAAGTATATGTTGTGCTAGCTTATTGTGGATTACAAGTCGGAGAATAACAACCGGCCCACTATTGTGCTCATGCTCGAGGGCTCGTACTGTCAGCGAGTGAGCAAAGCGTCAACGGAGATGAACGCGTCGGTGAGTGTATTTGTGCTAAGTTGTCTATTGTGAGTCGGAGAACAACACCCAGCCTACGGTGTGCTCATGCTCGAGGGCTCTTACTGTGAGCGACTGAGCAAATCACCTACGGAAGGAACCGCTTCGATGAGTATATTGTACACTAACTCAGTTTTTATATATGAAGCTGCTGAGTGTCCGTTAAATCCTGTACCAACTTCACATGGTTGCAAGTTGACGAAAATATCCAAACAGATATGTAATCAGACGTCTTGCCATTTTCGAGTTATTAGCCAGGAGTATAGCGCCTTTCTTTTTACAAAAGTTTATTTTTATACTACTAAGGTGAAGCGCTCGTGGCCCCGCGGACTCAGTGTTCTGTAAACGATCACTGCAGTAAGCAACTTTCACTATGGCCGGTCCATGGATGGGTGACCATCCATGTGATCACTTTGTGACATTTATTTGAGCGTTTCCGTGCTTCGGAAGGCACGTTAAGCCGTTGTTCCCGGTTGCCAGTAAAATGGCAGTCGTTAAGCTAAGTTGAAGGCTTTATTTCAACAGCAGGCAGTCGCAACCTGCGCCTGTCCATTTAAACACGGCAATACGGCTCACCACCTATTACGTGGGACAAATTATACAAAGGTGAAATGTGGGCATATAATATGCCTCTGCCTACCCCTTCGGGGATAAAGGCGTGACCATATGTATGTATGTATGTAAGGTGACAGACCGTACTGGTTACCGTAGGCTATGGACGTTTGTACAACAAAATATTTCTCTCAACAGTTCTGCTTCACAATAACGTATCGGCGGGAGAGCCAGCGTCAATACGAGCTCCGAGCTGCTTCTGAAGTGGACTGCGTGCACTGGGTCGACGCCATAAGAGAGGCGAGGTATTGTACTAGTATAATCTTGATTATTTACTTGCTTTTATATATTTAGCTCTCCAGAAAGACGCCGCTCACCTGCTGGAAAATTAGCGACATTTAGCGAATTCAGGGTCACTCTCACAATTCAGGAAACTATTTATAGTGGTCCTAAAGTTGGCGGCCCAATGATTTGCCTATTCACGCTCTGCTTGAAGAATCCGGGGTTGTATGAGGAGAAAGACACGTGCACTGGGAGAGCGTTCCAAGTTTATAATAATAATAATAATAACACTCGTGTTATAAGAACCCTTATTATGCAACAGTGTCATAAACTACTACACTCGAGAGCAATGAATCCGGGTCACTTAAAGAATGTTAAAAATCTCGGAAACTAAAAATGATAGGTTAATGCAATAAATTGTATTTAATAGACAATGTAATACTCCTTAAATGAAAGTAAAAAAAATATGAGTCACCATACATTTTATTAACACAAAATTACATAAAGAAAAAACTGCTGATCTCTCCTTAAAACAAAAATAGGAAACATGAAATTTTTGAACTTTATTACGATTTTCTTGAATTTTAATACTTCGTATTGCCTCCTCGTGCTTCCATTACTGCGTTTACGCGGTTTGGCATGCTGTACACCAAGTTCCTTATACGATTTTGGGGAATATTCTCCCATTCCTCTGTGAGAGCAATTTTGAGCTCACGAAGCGTGATTGGGGGAGGGTTTCGTTGTTTTACGCATCTGCCTAGCTCGTCCCAAGCATGCTCGATCGGGTTGATATCCGGGCTGCGCGCTGGCCACTCCATACGAGTAATGTTCATCTCTTGAAGGTAGTCATTCACAATCCTACCTGTATGAGGTCGGGCATTGTCATGCATAAATATAGCATCCTCACCTAAATTGACCATAAATGGACTAACGTGATCATTGAGGATTTCTTCCACATATCTTACGCTAGTTAAAGAGCCGTTTTCTATGATCACCAGCTCTGTGCGACTTTCAGAAGAAATTCCGCCCCACACAAGTACAGACCCACCACCGTAGGCTACTTTTTCTTCGATGCATGCTTGCTTGAATCTTTCCCCTGGTCTTCGATACACTCTGTGTCTTCCATCGTGCTTGTAGAGCATAAATTTTGATTCGTCGGAGAACATAACTTTTGACCAATCTTCAATACTCCAATTTACGTGGCTCTGGGCATACCTTAGTCTCGAAATACGATGCCCACGCTCCAGTTTAGGGCCGTTTGCAGGTCTAAGGGGTTTTAAGTTAGATTCAGCAAGCCGACGTCTTACTGTCCATGCACTTGGGTTACTTCCTCCGAGGCGTCGAAACTGATTGGTGAGTTCAGTTCCTGTGAGAAAGCGATTTCGAAGCATGGTGTTCACCAAGTATCGGTCTTCTCGTGCTGTGGTACACCTGGTTCTGCCCGTTCCTGGTCTGCGTAGGTTAGAACCAGTTTCTTCGTAACGTTTGAGAACTCTTTGTACTGTTGACAGCGACACACCGACAGTCCTGGCTGTATCGCGCTGACTCCGGCCGGTTTCCAGCATTGTAAGTATTCTGGTGCATTCTTCAGGCGTAAGCGACATAATTTCAGCTTGATTAATGAATATAGAGCACTATCAACATGGTTTATGTACCCACATAAATGACAGATTACAAACAAAAGCAACACCAAATGCTGTAATTTCGTAGTTCCATCTTCGAAAGTGGCCCTTTTTCAAATTTGATTTTTTTATGATATAACTTTACAATAACTAAGAAGTTTTAATACCTTCATTTAAGGAGTATTACATTGTCTATTAAATACAATTTATTGCATTAACCTAGCATTTTTAGTTTCCGAGATTTTTAGGATTCTTTAAGTGACCCGGATTCATTGCTCTCGAGTGTATTATTCACTATACTGTACAAGCAATTTCTATGGTTCGACACATAAACCACCTTTTGAATTGCTCGGTTTTGCTCACTTTTGGGTTTGCTCATTGAGATAGTACCTAATATTACTTAGTTCATTGATTTGCTGAAGATTCTCTCCACTGTATACTGCACGGATTGTTAGGGATCAAAAAGAGAGGGTGGGATTAGGTTGAAGACCTCTTCAGAACTCTCACTTTCAGATTTGTGATAGAATGCAGCCAAAGACGTTGAAGCTTTCCAACAGCCTGTTACTGTGACCACTTATTGAACAGCAGAGTACTACAAACGAAAGTTTATTCTAGTTGTGCAACAGTGGTGGTGGTGATACATCTCGAGTGTCCGCGTACTGAGTATTTACATATTTTGCTATATTGAATAAAATATTCTTCATTCTCTTAACAATGTGTGTGATAATAAAACAATAGAAAATTTGTGTGAGAGTGATATTGTCAAATGACATATATGTATACTTAACAGACTTACCTAATTCCCGTTCGCTCTAAGTTTGCCGCTGAACGTAGAGGCTCGTGTAGAAGCGTAGTATAGGAAAACTAAGAGCGAACGCGTAGTAAGTATTATAAATTTCTATGTAAGGATTTGTAGTGTCATGTCATATCATGCGTGACCTCACGCTATTTGAACTTTTTATGAGAGCACTAATGACAGTTAAAACTGTCACACGCTCGCGACCTTCGCAACTGAGTGAAAACAATTGATTTTAGTTATATTTGGCTGACAACAGATGCATGCAATGTGTGTTGGAATACACAAATTAGTTTCGTGTGTGACATATTTCAATCAATTTTACACCCTTCTTTACCCCTCTAGGGGTGACATTTTGAAAATTTATTTTCAATGGGTAAGTAGCTGTGTTCAAGGTAATTTTATTAGCATAGGTCTAACTCATACAGATCTTATAAATATTTATGCTGTTGATTAATGGCACTTGGTGGAATCTGCTGCATATATTGAAACAAGAAAGCCGTGAGATCGTTCTCACCAGGCTGCCCCTCTCTAACACGTTTATTGTGAAAGTTCAATCAATCGGATTGAACTTTCACTTTCACAATAAATACGTTGTCATTTTTGTTTTATTTCAAACTTTGAACAGATGATCCACGTGACCTAGTGACGTAGTTTAATGCAACAGAGTCACAGACTACAGACAAAGATCATATGAACGAAAATGTTGTTATAAGCATAGTACAAAATATAATGTACCTTTTGTTGTGTGGTTTTAAAGTTTAAACCAACCTTTTGAGTAGGTATGCATATTATGTAGCTTTACTCAATAAAAGATTTAATTTTTTTAAAAAATGGGTTAAATGTACAAGTATCTACAGATAAAAATATCCGAATCGGATTTAAATGTCGATTAACAGAAAAAAGCTACAGAATCCAATTCAGATTAGTCCTGGGACATCCTTCCGAGGACTTACCCGGGGCTCCCGACCGTAGGCTGTTGGGCGTCGTGAGGTTTTTTACTCGGTAGGAGTCTGGCATAGCATCCATGTAGAATTTTCCCTCACGGTAATCAAAAAAGAAAATCAAACCTATTTCAAATAAACATTCACGGATATTCATCTCAAAGTAAGCTAGGAATAACCTGCTTGTGTTATGGGTATTAGACCACGGATATGAATACTTATATACTTTTAAATACATACATTTTAAACATAGAAACACCCAGACTCTTGAGACAAACATTTATGGGTCACACAAATATTTGTCTCCGGTGGGAATCGAACCCACGACCTCCAGCGCCGCAGGCGGTATCACTACCAACTGCGCCACAGAGGCAGTTCAAATCGTTATTTGTATAGTGGATACGCTACGAAAGCCTTAAATTTGTTATCGGATACTTTTCGCTACCAATTCCCATTACGACCCCCGTGGGAAAACGGGGGTCGTCTATGAACGTCTATGATCCAAACGAAAGGCTGACCTTTACGATAAACCTCTTTTTGATACCAATATGTCTTATTTATTTTGCAACTGAATATGTGAATTTATTTTTATTTACTTATTTATTATTTATGACTTTCGAAATCTTGCAGCTATTAAATCTTACATTATATCTAACTATTTACAACAGTATCACAACGAAAAGCCAATAAAAAGTCTTCACTGTTATCGCTATCTGTTTGAAATAAAAAGCGCAGCGCTTATTAAAAAAAATATTCAAGGAAAACACAAATTACAGAATAACAAAATTACACTTTTTTTGTTGTTTTATGAAGTTTCTGAACTGTTTCTTACTAATTTGACGTCGCTGATTTCAAATCTACCCGCAGTTTCTTTCTAGCAGCTCTAGTTTTAATGATATAGGTACTTCTTGAAATATCGTTACTCGACCTACTTGAATAAATTTTTAGTTCATAAAATTACAAAATTTCATAAATAAACCGCTATGTCTACATTAAGAAGAACATGTTTAAATGATCCGAATAGTTTTTGTGCTGTTTGTGGTGACTATATGTTTAGAGAACGTCGTTTAAGTGCGTCTGATTCTATAAAAAAGGCCTATTTGGACTACTTTGGTAAGCCATTACAAGTGTTTAGCAAGCCTTGGATCCCAAATTTTGTATGTGGCTGTTGCGTAACATCATTGCGTTTATGGGCTAATAAAAAAAGATCCACTTTAAAGTTCAAAAGTCCTATGATTTGGCGTGAACCGACTAATCATCACAATGATAGTTATTTTTGTGTTGTGAAAATTACCGGAATAAACCGCAAAAATTGTTCCAAATGGACTTACCCTAATTTAAAATCGGCTATTAGGCCAATCCTAAATACTAGTGAAGAACCGGTCGCTGATACGCAAACTACTTCAAATTTTACACCACTAGTTCTTTCAGACAATGATGATGGGGACCGTGACTTTTCTTTTCCGAGTACGTCTGAACCTCGACCATTCAACCAAAATGACCTAGATGAGTTGATAAGAGATCTTGGTCTATCAAAGAAAGGGTCAGAACTCCTTGCTTCACGACTTTTAAAGAAAGAAATCTCATAACTCCAGAGACTAAAGTATCAGTTTACCGTACAAGAGAAAAACATTTGATTCCTTTTTTTTCTGAAGAAGATGATTTTGTATTTTGTAACAATATTCCCGGTTTGATGGCTAAAATGGGATTAACAAACTATGATCCAAGAGATTGGCGTTTATTTATTGACTCGTCGAAACGTAGTCTTAAATGTGTGCTCACATAATGGAAATAAAATGGGCTGTTTGCCCATTGCACATTCAACAAAAGTTAAAGAGGAATATCCCACGATAGCCTTGGTTTTGGAGAAAATTAAATACATAGAACATAACTGGCTGATATGCGTTGATCTTAAAATGGTTAATTTTCTTTTGGGTCAACAAGGAGGATATACCAAATATCCCTGTTTCATGTGCTTATGGGATAGCCGAGCCAAGTCAGAACATTGGACTAAAAAAGTTTGGCCTTTGAGAGTGAATTTAGTACCGGGTAGTATGAATGTGATAAATGCACCTCTAGTAGCCAGAGACCGCATTATACTCGTATTACCCCCTCTTCATATAAAGTTAGGTCTGATAAAACAGTTTGTAAAAGCTCTAAACAAGGATGGGGAATGTTTTAAATATATCAGTAAAATATTTCCGAAATTGAGCACAGAAAAAATTAAAGCCGGTATTTTCGACGGTCCTCAAATCAGAAAACTAATAAAGGATCAACATTTTACTGATTGTATGATAGATAAGGAGAAATCTGCATGGATTGAATTTATTTGGGTTGTGCAAAATTTCTTAGGAAATAAAAAGTCTCCAGACTACATTCAACACGTTGAGCAGCTTATGTTGCACTTCCAGAGACTAGGATGTAACATGAGCATCAAGATGCACTTTCTCTTCAGCCATCTAAACCGCTTCCCAGAAAATTTAGGCGACTTCAGCGAAGAACAAGGAGAACGATTTCATCAGGACATCCGCACTATGGAAGAGCGATACCAGGGTCGTTGGAATTCAAATATGGTGGCTGATTACTGCTGGAGCATTCAAAACAAGACTGATGTTTCCCCTCATGCTAGAAAAGCACATAAAAGAAAGTTTTTTTCATGTTGAGTAAGAGCAATACATTTTTTATTTCTTAAATTATAGTACTTTTGGCTAAAAATGTAATATGTTCATATTTCAAAAACTAGAGCTGTTAGAAAAAAACTGACTACAGATTTGGAATCAGCATGGCAAAATCATACAAAATCAGGTAAAAAACTTCATAAAACAAAACTACTGTTTCCCAGTGAATCATAATAATTATAAGTTAAGGCTTCCCGAAAAATCTCAAGGCCAGCGTTTTCTTTAAGAAACAAAAAATCCTTACATCGATTCAATACATAGATTTAGAATTTTTTCGCTACAATAGGTCTATTTTCTTATATAGTTTGACAAATTATGTGTTTCCTAATTCTAATTTTTCAGCACATAAGTAGTCCTTTCGCGGTGGCATAATATGGATTGGAATTACCAAAGATGTGTCAAGTTCTACAACATCCAATAATCTCTTTTTTACATCTCATTTTTTTATAACATCACCTACCTATTTACAAACTTCAACTTTTTCCATTACCGTCCATTCCTCTTATTTTAAAAGCAAAATTCAATTGAAACTTGTAAAATAGGTTTCAAACATGGCCCCCGTTGCCATGGCTACGGCGAGATTAGGGTCACAGCGACCCTGACACCATTGTGGGAGCCGTGCGAAGGGTTAACATGTTAATATTGTTTTCGAATTATCAGTTACATACATATTTAATATACTGCTATTAAGAGAGGCGTATTTTAGGGTTATGAGTAATTAAGCTTCGGGATACATTTATTTAAAAACTCTTTGTGATATTTAGGTACTTTTTTTATTTAAAATAATTAAAATCGTCTACCCACTAACTTAATTTTCAGTAAGAGATCATTGCGTTAAGGTCCTGAGATGGCTGACAACTATGTGATATTTTCATTTAGCAGCGTTTCCCCTCTCAGGAAGGCACGTTAAGCCAAGTAAAAGACCTTATGAGCGGCTTGCAAATTTTCACACCAGTAGTGACTCTCTGTAGAAATTTGTTTTTATTTTCATTTGCTCTCCACTTCAACACGGCAGTTATTGGTAGTAGTATAAATTGTATTTTGGTATTACAATAAAGAGTATCTATCTATCTATCAATCTATCTATCTATCTATCTATCTACCTATTACTTGGGACAAAATATAAATTTAGAAATACATACCCATATGCGCCTGCACAACCTGTACCTTTACCTGATGGTGTGAATGGTATGTTTAAAAATATTATTTTTATACACACCTGGGTCTAGTATCAGTAGTCCGATGATCGAACTACTGAGACTTTTCCGGCTCAGTAGTCCGATGATGCAGATGATTATAAATCATCGGACTACTGAGTTTTTTAGTCCGAATCGACATTCCGAAATAAGAAATGGATGCAGCAGTATTAACGGTTGTTTTGCATATTTATTTTTCCAACATGCTAAATTCCTAATTTTTAAGCTAGGACATTAATAGCTCAGCTCTACATATCTCCTCATTTATTTATTTTATTTATTTTATTATTTAGTGGTACAAAGTGTTACAAAAGGATCTTAATATCAATATACAATCAGTGCGCTATGTCCTACCATTTATTTACAAATTATTAATTTACAAATTACAATTACAAAATTACAATTATTAATTTACAAATTATTAAATTATTTTAGTGTACAAATTAAAAAGATATGGTTAGTTTATTCTTCCTTATAGGTAGTTCTTATACATTCGAACTGCCTACTCGTAGTATGGTTCTGAAACATACCTCCGACAAACGTTTTTCTGCCGTATGAGCCGCCGACAGAATGTTTCGATTTATAATATTTACTTATTTAAAAACTTAATGCACAAATTAGTACAGAGGTGGACTTAATGCCATAGGCACTTTCTTCCAGTCAACCTTAGGGTGATAACAAACCATGCCCAAATAATGTTCGTCGACGAATTGTTATTTGATGAACGATTCTGTCGTCGATTCACTCATGAATTCTGAAACTGTAGTTTGGAAGTCCATCCTGTCTAATGTGTCAAAATTGTAAACTATTTTTATATGTGTTATTGTGAGAAACTCCTTCATTTTAATTCATTTGTATACGCGTTCTTGTGGAATGCAACCTAGGCTCTAATCCTACTGCTTTGTATTATTATATTTTTTATTGGTTGTAATCTGTTACGTGTGATAAATAAATAAAATTAAAATAAAATTAAAATTAATCGTTCTGTCAGCGAAACGTTCGTAGTTGAAAGGTTCTGTCAGTGAAGAACTCATAATCGAAACGTTCTGTCGGCGGCTCATCCGGCAGAGAAACGTCTGTCGGAGATATGTTACAGAATCCGTAGTATAAGGTACTACGAGTAGGCAGTTCGAATGTATAAAAACAAAATGTATTCACTCAATCAAAAAGCCTGCTGCCATAGCTAGGTATATAGCCCGAAACGCTACGTGAAATTATTTCCCTCATATCCATTATTCCAGTGTAATAACGCATAATATATGGAAAGACGTGCGTGCTTCAACAATGGCGACGTAATATCTCGTCTTGTACACGTCCATTGCGTGCGTTTGTCGCTTAGTTTCTCCATTCTCACACCCAGTGGGTTTTTGCTTTACTTTTCAGAATACGTGATTCATTTAGTAGTATTATGTCCAATTCGCAAAATGTCCAACTGTCCAATTCTCAATAGATCCAGTTCGCAATTGGTCCAGTTCGCAGTTGGTCTAGTTCGCAATTGGTCCAGTTCGCAGTGTGTATAATTATATTGTTGTGCGTTATGTGTACATGGACATATGAGTTCGCGGGGCTCCGTCGACATAGCTCATATATTTACAAATATTTGTGTGACCCATAAATGTTTGTCTCAAGAGTCTGGGTGTGGGTGTTTCTATGTATAATATGTATGTATTTAAAAGTATATAAGTATTAATATCCGTGGTCTGATACCCTTAACACAAGCAGGTTAATCCTAGCTTACTTTGGGATCAGATAGCGTTGTGTGAGATGTCCGTGAATATTTATTTTTATTTTTATTTCTTGTTGTTTTAACACAAGAAACCTAACCACGAAGTCAGGGCGAACTGGACCAATTGCGAACTGGCCATTGTGGGAATTGAACGTTGTGAGAAATGGACAATTAGCGAATTGGACGTTGTGAGAATTGGACAATTTGAGCCCGCTGAACATTTTGCAAATTAGACATAATGCGACTAAAGCATTACTTTTAACAGCGACTTCTAAATATAAACATAGCACTGACGTACATAAATGAAACCGAAACCGACATTGGAATCGTAATCAGAACTGGAACCAAAACTGCAACCGTAACCGGAATCGCAACCTACCAACTGTAGGTTTTCATTTTTATTCTAAACTAGCGGACGTCACGCAGTTTCACTCTCGTAGCTCCCGCTCCCGTGGGAATATGGGAATAAAATATACACTATACTACTCAGGGTGAATGTAGCTTTCCAATGGTGAAAGATTTTTTAAAATCAGTATAGTAGATTTTAAGTCTAATCTTTACAAACATACAATAATACAAATATTTTCGTATTTACTTTTAATAATAAAATTACCTACAATGAATAATATAACAATTTCTACATGCAACAATAAACGAGGTCTCGATAATCCGTCCTTGACCCACCGAGACTGCGTGGCGTCTCACGTCTGCATCTACCGGCTGTCCCAGATTCCCCGTAACTAAGGGTGGGCGCCCACTTGCATTGATACAACATTGATTCTGTGTGGGAGCAAAATAGAACGCTGCTTATTGCAATAGCGCAACACAACATCGCGGAAAATTACTTATAATAAAACTACCTGCAACGATGAACAATAAACGAGGTCTCGATAATCCGTCCTTGACCCACCGAGACTGCGTGGTGTCTTACTTCTGCATCTACCGGCTGTCCCAGATTCCCCGTAACTAAGGGTGGGCGCCCACTTGCATAGATACAATATCGATTCTGTGTGGGAGCAACACAGAACGAAGCTTATTGCAAAAGCGCAACACACCATCCTGGAAAAATATTTATAACTAGCTGTTACCCGCGACTTCGTCCGCGTGGAAATTATGTTATAAGCAAAGTTTGAACCGTATTCTATTCGAGCCTCTAGCTAGGATAAGTCGTAACCAAAATGTGGGAACAAATTTAGGACATCCTTCAACTTACCCGGGGAGTTATGCGCTAGATGGATTATTTTAACGGGAGGAAAATCCCACATGAATGTACTATGACTCCCACTGACTAAAAACCACACGTACCCTACCAAACAGCCTACGATTGGGAGCCCCGGGTAAGCCCTCTAAAGGATACCCTAGGACTGCGCTAGATGGATAGGAAGAGACCTCATGGTTTTAGTGGGTCCAAGGCCGGTATGACGTACGTGTTTATTAATTAGCCACTTTAATAATTATAAGAGTAAGTAGTATGGTGACGCGCGAATACGAAACGTTTGTTAGCTTAGGGCCACAGACTGAAAACTTTACGCATAATCGGAAGAGTTGAGACGATAACACTAACGCTAACGGTAGCTAGTAAATGGCAGTCGTTAAACCAAGTTGAAGACCTTATAGATTTAATAATTTTCAAAAGTGGGCAGTACTAACGCCTGTCCATTTCAACACGGCAATGCGGCCCACCACTTATTACGTTACGTGGGACGAATTAAAAAAAGGTAACCATATAATATGCCTCGATACCCCTTTGAAGATAAAGGCGTGACCGTATGCATGTACTTATTATGTTTAAGGTGATTTAATTTATGTACCCATGTCACTGTAGCCAAAGCTCAACATTTTTCAGTAAAGTTGTTTTAAGAATGTTCATTATAAACAACGTTTGTGTGGCGTGTTGGCTTAATCATAAAAGAGCTGCTTAATGGTTATGGCTATCGTAAAATAATTCAGTCCGCGCCGAAGGCGTGGACTGAATTGCTTTAGAATAGACTTAATCTTTAAGCTCTTTTTTGATTAAGCAAACAGGGCAGTTTCACACGCTGCTTGATGAGTCTGATAAAGAAATACCTCTCCTTTCATAGATCTTATGTGACGTTAACGAAGTTGCGAGGGTTAGCTAGTCTATACATATAGTAAAACTGTTGAGGGTCGAGAGTCTACTGAAGCCGAAGATGAAATTACATTTTTCATGTGTGTCTGTCTGTCTGTATTCCGAATAAGTATCACGCCGAAGTTACTGAATGGATTTGAATGAAACTTAGTACAATCAGAGCTTATAATCCGAGGAAGGTTCTAGGATACTTTTGATCTCGATATTTTGCGCGGTTTCTTTGGGAGAAGGGATGAAAGACAAAACGGTTTTTTAGTTGTTACTTCTCAATGCGTTTTCGGATTAAAAATTTTTTTTTTTAGTGTTATAAAGAGAATTCTGTAAGGAATGTTTCACACAAGTTTCAATGTTAAAGGTTTTCTAGTTCAGGAATTAGAGACATCCCAACTTTCGCAAAACCTAGAATTCAAGGATACCTTTGAATATGAGGGTAAATCTAAACTGGCGTGTTGGCTTAGTGATAAAAGAGCTTAATGATTAAGGCTATTGTAAATTGTAAAGATCCTACCTCTAGATTGCTATTCAAATGAAAGATTAATTAAAATTATTCAGTAATTTCTGTATTTTGCAAAAATATACAAACAGATTTTCATTGTTCTCTGCCGAGCTCCTAAAAAATTTAGCGTAATAATAATTGTTGTCTGTCCTATCTCCTACTAATATTCCTGCTACGTTTTAGTTAAATCAATCCGACGGTTTAAACATTTCATTGCTCTCTGCTTAGCCCCTAGGATATGTGGCGTGATAAAAATAGCGTCTAGATAATAGAAATAGCCTACTTTAAGACCACACCCCTAAGTATTATTTGTGCAAAATTTGAACCAAATCTGTTCAGTACTTTCGAGATCCTTCCGGACAAAGCAAAGCAAACAGACAAACAGACAAACAGACAAAAAAAATCTAAATATATTTTCAGCTTCGGTATCTTATGTAGAACACCCAGAGAGTATTTTTTTGTTAATATTTCCAATGTATAGTTTTGGCTTTTCTATCATTTTATTTTAAGTATAGATAGGTAGATAGATGCTACTAAATAAGATCTTGACGCTTTTGTGTTTTTACTCTCACATACATACAGAATTCAATTGTTCTCTGCCAAACCCCTAGACTTAGTAGCGTGATATTAATAATTATGAAGCTTATAAAAACCTATCCGCATACCACGACTTGGCACGCGTGAAAATTATGATATAATGCCAACTTGATTGCTCTCTGCTTATCCCCTAGGATATGTAGCGTGATATTATATAGCCTATTTGAAGACCCCACCCCTAAGTAATATTTGTGTAAAATTTGAGCCAAATCTGTTCAGAACTTTTCGAGATCCTTCCGGACAAAGCAAAGCAAACAGACAAACAGATAAACAGACAAACAGACAAAAAATTTTCTGACTATATTTTTGGGTTCAGTATCTAACGTAGAACACCTAGCGAGTATTTTTTTCTTAATATTTCCAATGTACAGTTTTGGCTTTTCTATCATTTTATTATATGTACTAGCTGAGCCCGCAACTTCGTTTACGTCACATAAGGTGTATGAAAGGAAAGGTATTTCTTCATCAGAGTCATCAAGCAGCGTCTGAATCTGCCCTGTTTGCTTAATCATAAAAGAGCTTAATGATTAAGTCTATAAATATACTTATAATAGACGATAACGATAAATAGACTTAATCATTAAGCTCTTTTATGATTAAGCCAACACGCCAGTTTAGGTTCACTCACATTCAAAGAAACCCCTACAATTAAAATTTTCAAAATATCTGATTCTTAAAAGTGTTATAACTCTTATATTTCTAAACCGATTTACATAAAACAAACGCTAAATGTTAACTGGAGCAAACCTCAACACAATAAAAAAAACAGCATTGCAATCGGTTGAGCGGTTACTGAGATTAGCGTGCACAACCGTACAGACAAACAGATATACAGACATACAGACAAACAGACAAAAATTCTAAAAATCATTGTTTTGGGTTCTATTGCGTTCATAAAGCCCCCCTATAATATTTTTTCTTATTTATCTTCCATGTACAGACAGCGACCTGTTACGATTTTATTATATGTACTAGCTGACCCTCGCAACTTCGTTTACGTCACATAAGGTTTGTGAATGGAGAGGTCCTTCTTCATCAGACTCATCAAGCAGCGTGTGAAACGGCCCTGTTTGCTTAATCATAAAAGAGCTTAAAGATTAAGGCTATTCTAAAACAATTCAGTCCCCGCCTTCGGCGCGGACTGAATTATTTTACAATAGTCTTAATCATTAAGCTCTTTTATGATTAAGCCAACACGCCCGTTTAGAATTACCCTCACATTCAAAGAAACCCTTGAATTCTAGGTTTTGCGAAAGTTGAGATGCCTTTAATTCCTGAACTGCAAAACCCTCAACATTGAAACTTGTGTGAAACAATCCTTAAAGTACTCCCTTTATAACACTGAAAAAATTTTTGGAATCGCATCACGCGTTGAGAAATTACAACTGAAAAACCATTTTATCTTTCATCCTCTCTCCCGCAGGAACCGCGCAAAACTTTGGGATCAAAAGTATCCTAGAACCTTCCTCGGACTATAAGCTTAGATCGTACAAAGTATCATTCAAATCGGTTCAGTAGTTTCGGCGTGATACTTAGTCGGGATACAGACAGACAGACAGACAGACAGACAGACAGACAGACAGACATGAAAATTTTAAATTACATTTTCGGCTTCAGTATCGATTAGAGAACGCCCTACACTTAAAATTTTCAAAATATCTTCCATGTACAGACTCCCGACCCTCTACAGTTTTATTATAAGTATAGATAGATTTTAAGACCACACCCCTAAGTAATATTTGTGCAAAATTTGAACCAAATCTGTTCAGTACTTTTCGAGATCCTTCCGGACAAAGCAAAGCAAACAGACAAACAGACAAACAGACAAAAAAAAATCTAACTATATTTTCAGCTTCGGTATCTTATGTAGAACACCCAGCGAGTATTTTTTTGTTAATATTTCCAATGTACAGTTTTGGCTTTTCTATCATTTTATTATATGTATAGATAGATATAGATTTTTGAAATATATAAGTATGTATATCAGTGGTCTGGATATCATAGCAAACACAGGATTTAATTTTTCTCTATCGGGCCTTCAAGATATTTAGCGTGATAATATAGCCGGTTTGTAAAACCGATCTCTTACTAATATTCCTGTAACGTTTTAGTTTAATAAATCCACATACTTACATATGGCACTACCCTCTGCCTAGTTCCTAGGATATGTAGCGTGATAATATATAGCCTATTTAAAGATGCTACCTCTAGATTGCTCTTCAAGTAAAAGATTAATTAAAATTATTCAGTAGTTTCTCTGTTTTGCAAAAATATACAAAAAGATTTTCATTGTTCTCTGCCGAGCTCCTAAAATATTAAGCGTAATAATATGTTGTCTGAGTGTAAAACCTAACTCTTACTTATATTCCTGCTACGTTTTAGTTAAATCAATCCACCGGTTAAAACATTTCATTGCTCTCTGCTTAGCCCCTAGGATATGTAGCGTGATAATATATAGCCTATTTTAAGACCCCACCCCTAAGTGATGTTTGTGCAAAATTTGAACCAAATCTGTTCAGTACTTTTCGAGATCCTTCCGGACAAAGCAAAGCAAACAGACAAACAGACAAACAGACAAACAGACAAACAGACAAAAAAAAATCTAACTATATTTTCAGCGTCGGTATCTAATGTAGAACACCCAGCGAGTATTTTTTTGTTAATATTTCCAATGTACAGTTTTGGCTTTTCTATCATTTTATTATATGTATAGATAGATAAAACTACCTGCAACGAATAAACACCGACCGGACCTGACTGACTGAGTTCGATCCCCGAGCTGTGCAAGAGATTTGATTCAAATCTAAGTATGCAGTACTTATTTTCTCTAAAATCGATGACATGGTCCGTAAGAACAGATCTTTGTATTTCTTATATTTACAGTGTCGCCCATTCTGACCGCTCCAAATGTTCCAGCCTGTATACTAAAATCATTAACGTAGCTCCCATACAAAAAACGTGAATATTTTTCCGTTTTTTTTTTGTATTCCGTGCGATGTTTTTCTTTAGTTAGATTGTGCTACAAACTCTATGCACCGTAGAGCTCGTAGCACCACCTGCGGCCTACGCATATTTTCAATTAATACTTTGCTCGTACAGTTTTTATAGTAACCATTATAATCTCTGGTACAGCTTTAAGATAGGCGTTGTACTACGAATAATGTATTCTATGTATTCTAGAATAATGCATTCTATGTATTCTAGAATACATTATTCGTAGGCGTTGTAGAATTTTAGTGTGATGTAAGTACCTACCAGTTATGCTTTGTTGCGCGTTCGTTAGTGCAACCGACTGCGGCGCTGGAGGTCCTGGGTTCGATTCCCAGGTCGTTCCAAATATTTGTGTGATTCACTAATGTTTGTTTCGGAATTCGGGTGTAATATTTAGAAGTACCTATATAAGTATGTATATCAGTCGTCTAGATTCCATAGCATAAGCTTATACTAGCTTAATTTGGGCTAGATTATGTTGTGTCAGATTGTAAAAAAAAAAATTCTGAGTCTATTTGTATATCACCGTAAGTTCATTTCCTTTTTTGATGCTCGCAGAGAAATATACTGAAGATATTACGGAGCTTTTTAAATAAGCATGGCATTTAAAACATTCTAGTCCTGACCTCGTTGCCATGGTAACGCGCTTCTCCCGTTCCCTCTCATCCCCCGACCGTGATTGTATCGTAGGTATTTTGCAGTCACAGTACAACTATTTCTTACTATGTAATCTTACTTCTTACCAATATTATAAATGCGAAAGTAGCTCTGTCTGTCTGTTCCGCTTTCACGCCTAAACCGCCGAAGCGATCTAGATGAAATTTCGAGATAGTTTGAGTTCCTGGGAAGCACATAGGGTGCTTTTGAACCGACTACGCAAACAGAATGTAATTATTTTACGCGACAACGACTTCTACGTGGACGAAGTCGTGGGGAACAGCAATTATTTTTTTAAACCACTAAGGTGGCAGACAAGCACTCGGCCCACCAGATAAACTGGTATAAATAAAATAAATAAATAAAATTACGCCACCCAAACGCTTACATAAAAAAAATTCAAATCTCTCCAGCCGTCAAGGAGAAGTTCAGTGGCATACACACGTACAGTAACGTGACTTCTCCTTGACGGCTGGAGAGATTTGAATATTTGAAGATGAGGGATTTGACAAAAGCGCCCTTGATGGTTTAGACTCATAAATCAGCCCGGCAGATGGCGCTGCAGCCGGTATACAGAATTTTTTTAACAACATAGCATCTCAAATTAAAGGAAGACCAAGTAAAATTAGTTTTTATTGTAAAGCTATCTAAAGAAAAAAAAAGTCTAATTGAGAACCTTCTCCTTTTGAAAATAATTTTGAAAATAAAGGAATGTTTCCTTTCAGCAAAACTTGCCATTATCAATATTAAGGGTACTTTACCTCCAACCACCGTCTTTAAATTCCACCCTGTATAAAAAAAACACAGTCCTAGCAGTTCGACTATACTTGTACTACCAGTAGAACTAGGTTAGACTTAGGTATTTCTTAAGGGTTGCATGTTTCTTTCAAAGAACTAAAGTTATATTATAACTTTCATATTAGGTATTACCATTGTGGCCATGCATCCTCCTACTGTGTGTGAACATAACCGGCCAAGTGCGAGTCGGACTCCCACACGGAGGGTTCCGTACCAAAAACAACAAAAGTCTTATTTGTTACATGGGAGCCCCCCTTTTTCTTTTTATTTAACGTTAAGGAAAATCCTTTATGGAGCTATTCCAGACTCCTACCGACTAAAAATCCTACATAACGCCCAACAGACTACGGTTGGGAACCCCGGGTAAGCCCTCGAAAGGATGTCCCAGTAAATTTCCATTTTGTTTTAATTATATTTTTTTTATGAAAATACCCTGCTCGATATTCTCAAAGTATTTCAAGCGTCTACTGGTTGCTCTTATTACCTACCTATTAACACTACATATTATAAAATAAGTATTGCACTGTGGTGGTTGTTAACCACAGAGCAACGCGCACCTTAGACAGTTCGCGTTGCTCTATAGCACTTTAGTGTTAACTATCCTGTTATATAGATCCTCTACGGTAGGTACAGTATATATATATTTCCAAAAGAGTTTGTGAACTCTATGTTTAATTTCTTTTTCAGAATATTGATGACATATGAATGATGACAATATACTTAAATACGTAACGTCTCAACAGTCTCATGCACCGAGCATGTAATTGAATTGTGTGTTTGTATGTACATTGTTTATACTGGAGAAAATCTAAAATATGGGCTCTTTGTTGACTATTTCCTATGAAATTGCTATCTTTGAAATATTACACCTTCCTAAAGTAATCTGCTGAAAGCGTTGTTCACTCTTTAAAAAAAATATTTACGATGAAAGTCGAAAAATAAATTAGTATGTGACCCGTCACCCGTTTAATGTTCAATCATGGCGACAGGAAATTAATTTCATTTAGCAATATTTGATGGTGCTATACCTCCTAAGGTATTCATTTAATTTGTATGGTGTAAAGGGAATGAATGATCTCGATTATATGTTTAGGCCAACTAACGTATTTAAATTGAGAAGGATACCTTATTAATTAATAAATAAGATAAAATGGCGAAAAAACACGTTTGTTGTATGGGAGCCCCCCTTTAATATTATTATGTTTTTGTTTTTAGTATTTGTTGTTATAGCGGCAACAAAAACACATAATCTGTGAAATTTTCAACTCTCTAGCTATCACCGTTCATGAGATACAGCCTCGAGACGGACAGACAGACAGACAGACAGACGGACAGCGAAGTCTCATGAATAGGGTCCCGTTCTTTACCCTTTGGGTACGGAACCCTAATAAATAAATAGGTAAATAAAACAAAATCTATCGATAACCCTTAAAATATGCTTGCCAAAATAGAATATTATCGAAATATAAACTGACGAACTACTTCAGAACTAAAACAAGAAAACATTACCCCATTAATTATGCAGCAGAATCTCCGTCCAAAAACATTAGGAGCCGACCATTCCCGAACAACCCCGACGATTGCCGAGCATACCTTTTACCGTAGATTGGACAAGCAAGCGAGGCAAGGACCACCTTACATAAGTCCTTTGCATAATTCAGTGTCTTTTATTATTAAAGTTTCAATGAATTATTTTGCCGCAAGCCTTTGCGACTCAATGATAATATTAAAATTCTATGAAACTGCCGCACTGGTGGGAAGCTTAATACAAAGTTGAAGGTTTTTTGTAAAGTTAGTAAATGGAAAATTTTGTAGTCAATGTTCGTACATTTTTATTAAATAAAAATACGTGGTTGCTGACATAAAAATAATAAAAGTTTTCCTTGGGTTCACTCTGGCAATTTATCTTTTCTATTTTGTATCTATAATTCTGATCTTTTTACCCGAACTGCCGAAGACAGGAGGGTCATGTTTTTCGAGATAATGTATGTATGTATGTAGGTACGTATGTATGTATCCATAATTCTATGTCACGTCCTACAGCCTGAACGGCTTGACGGATTTTTTTAACTTAATGTAGCATATTATGACAGACCTCTGACTTTACTGAGAACAATACGAAATATAAAACTACGGGTTGTGTAACTTGCTCAGTTATTAATGCCCAGTCGTAACCTAGAAACTAGGGGTTTATCGGGTAAGCTATCCATTTATGTATAAGCTATGTGATATCTGATTTATCAAAAGTTTAACCTCTGAAGAGGGTAAACTAAGGAGTTCAACAGTTTATCTAAGTATTTCACGGACACAGCCGGGTGCACACCTAATTTATGAATTGACCGAGCGAGCGAGAATTCCCAATTCTACAGGATGGACGATTTTGCTTTCGTCCGCATGTTTGTGTGTATGTAAATCAGCTTTGGTCTAGTCTAGAGGATGAATTTCTTAGCCGATTTTCATCAAACTTGACACGCGTATTCTTTGATATTAAATACAACTTTTGTCTACATTTTTTTTGATAGGAGAGAAAAAGAAGTACAGAAGGGGTGAAGACGTCGCGTTATTTATGAACGAATCTTGATGATTTTGGGCTGAAGTGTAAAGGATAATTTGATTCCTAACAGGTTGGTTTTTTTCCTGGGTGCTCACGAGGTCTACTCTTTGCAGAAGTACTAGTATTAGACGGTCATATTTTTAAAATTACATTATTTGAATGATTAGTCAAGAGGATGGGTGACAAAAAAGAGAACCATGACTGCGACGTGCTAGAGCTCAAGTAACACAAACAAATTTTCCGAATAATGTACTTCCTCCTTTATGTACAGTCAGTAAAAATCAATATGAATAATAGTGGCATTGAATAATACAAAAACAACTCATAACGGGGACATATCAACCTATTGACAGCGTGTCATGGACGTACTTAAAGGTCACGTAGGTACCCGTGTAAACTTTTAATAAGTCCATGACACGACACGTGTTTGTCATAATTTAAATTATTATTTCAGTACTAAGTCAAAAAATAAAGAAGCTACGCGTCAATAAAGCAATTTTCAAGTTTCTTGGAAAACGCGGGTAGTTTTACAAATTCGATATTACTGTGATACCACTAATAATTCTCTGAGAATTATAAAAGCTTCTCACAAACTGGCACGAATTGATCTGAAGTTTAGATGCGGCAGGTACAATCAGCCTTAAAAGTAGGTTACGACAATTGTTTATGAAATAAATTCATGAATGAAACTTACACGAGGTACTTATTTGCAGCAATCTTTTTCTAAATATGTTTATGGAGAATAGAGTCATTTTGTACTAAAATTTGTCCGTTGATTTTGATTCCTATTAAATTTTCTTTCTATGCTCAGCTACTTTTGTAGGCCGACTCTACACTACACTCTCAAATAGTAATGTTGGCCGCAATCCGCAATCACACTGATTAATTAAAATGGCCGCCTGCTCTTTTGGCGGGAACCGTACATTAATGCTTACAGCGTGACAGGACGTTTCCTAATATTTATAAATGTGTGTAGTTTCATTCAAACTCTGAGGTGTATAGCAGTAAAGAAAATTAGTTTTATGAGCTTTGAAATGAAATTGTAATCATGAACTTTTTAAGAGTTTATTGATATGACTTAATGATTTTCATCACCTCAGGTGATTGGCACCCTCAAATGGCCACAACAACGTTTAGTTCAATCGTCTTGCTTCCACCTTAAAGTCTTTGCTTCCACCACACTTGTCCATTAGGCTCCTGCGATCCTCAGTTTGCCTTGCCAAGTTACATAATCCAAAAAGATCGCACTAATAAAACGTTTTGGTCCCATTCTGTAAAGTAGATTTACTAGCTTAATACCAAGGTAGTTGTTGAGGATGTTAGGAGTTACCTTGTATGTACGTGAAAATTATGTTTTCAACATTTTATCGAAAAGAGAATGACACATGCCAACGGGTAGCCATGTGACATTTGTCCTAGCAGTTGGAATTTTGGTTTAATATACGGCAGGGATACAGATTTTCTCTTATATAATATTTGGAATCAAATGATAACAATAGACTTGCCCCTTGTTTTGTGGGACCAACAAAACTAAGTCCTTGCAAAGCGTGTGTCTCTAGTTACCCCCTCGGGAATATAGTCGTGATTATATGTATCACAGATGGTCCTGCGATTTTTGTTGTATCGGTAAACTCTGTTTCGTGCACAAAATCCAATTCAATGAACTGGCAACGTTTCAAACCAATTAACTCTTAGGCAACCCGATTACGTGTGCGAGAGCCGGAGGGGACTTTGTAATTCAATATGAACATGCCCAGGTGCGGAGTAATTGGCTCTGGGTATACAGATATTAGTTTAAATACAATTATTTGTTCGATAATTTGTTTTATGCTGTATTGGCGCCCAAGCGTGGGACCTATTCCCACGTTTGGGGGCCAATATAGCGTAGTGTTAGTTTAAATAATAAACATAAACATAGAAAACAGTAGTTGTCGAACTTTTATAGCCGCGTGGGGTGAAAAATGTATTGTGTTTTTAATAGATAAAAATGTGAAAGTAAAATAAGACTAAGTACTTTAGGCATCTTCGACATGCCGTCTATATTTAGTTTAGTGCGCAAAGTAATAAAGATATAAAAAAAAATTGTTTCACGGCCAAATAAATAATGTAGTGGAGATACTGAGATCTTCGGGGTCCTGAATCAGCCTCGTCTGCAAATGGTGTTGCTGCTGACTAACAAATTTTGACTCTCGTAGCATTTTCATAGACGTTCTTTGTTTATTCGTAGCCTATTCATGCATAGGTTAAATAGGTGCTACGGGGTTCGTAGTACCTCATAGAGTTTCTCTCCCCCCCCCCTTAGAAGCGGGATCAAACCCTAAACCCCCATAAGACGCGGTATAGCACCCGGACCACCCCCTAGGCGAGGCCGCAGTGCCGGCCGTGGGTCTATTGTGATTCCTGGGACATCCTTCCGAGGGCTTAACCGGGGCTCCCAACCATAGACTGTTGGGCGTTACGCTTAGATCATCTAACCACAGGATGCGCCTTACTTAAGCATTGTTTTCTGCCATTGCACATGACCATTAGGTCTTTTGGCTTTATGAAAAGCACTGTACATCAGTACACCATTTTATATGATTGAACTAGTACATTTCATTGTAGTTGACTGTACAATAATTAACACACAACAGCCATTACGCGTTTGTCGATTAATACATTTTTAAATGTAATGAAATTTTATATGTCTTTGTGTTTCCCCCTTCACCCGCTATGAAAACTGGCAGAATATTTTTGTATGCGGTGGTTCGCAAAGGCTAGTCCCGTGATATATGGTCTAAGGCGTTACGTGAGGTTTTTTAGTCGGTAGGAGTCCGGCATAGCATACATGAGGATTTTCCCTCACGTTGTAAAAAAAAAGTACCTCATAGACTAAGTTGTGTGGGCACAGCTAATAGTAGTACAGGGATATACATTTTTAAAATACATATGCTTGTATTTTCAACAAAAGATAAATATGCTGCCGACCCTACAAAAACAATTTCTTTTGAAAACCCCTGTACCGTAAATAATTGGGAAAACCAAGGCAGAGAGCTCATTCGACTGATGATGACGGCCGGTTCAACAAACTTCATTCCCCCCTCCAAAATGAGTAACATTGCACTAATTGTTCCCCCCTGGGTCGCCTTTGATATATTTCAATGAACTATAACCTAGGGTTCAAAGAAATCCTTTCTTTTTGGGTGCTAAAGATTTCATATTTTCTAGGTGTAAAATTTTGGTTTTGGGCTTTGATAGATAGTGAGATAACTAGTAATGACATTTCTCCGGAATACTTAAAATTTGTGAGGTGCCAACATGCGTCCGCATTATTATGTTGCGCTACTATAAAGCCCAAATAGTTTGGAGCATCCTTGCGATGAAGATATATTAAGGTTGAGGCATATCTGAGGAAGGTTCTACATTGCTTGAGTTTACATTGCTAAGCATCCGTTAATGGCAGAAATGCAAGAGTATTAACCCTGCCACCCGAGCATATTACTACTACACTCAAACGTTTGTCTTAGCTTCAACAAGCTGCTCCTGCAGAAGGAGGAGCTGGAACAGAAGCAGCTGCACCTGCTGCAGGTGGTGGAGAGCGAGAGGACCTCCCGCTGGCAGTACGCGCAGCAGTGCGACGAGCTCGCCAACGAGGTCAAGAAGTTGAGGACTGAGGTGAGGAAACCATCCTAATAAGCTACAGTTTCTTTCTTTGTATGAACGCTAGGATTTCAGAAACTACTGGTTGGGGAGAACAAATCACTAAGCTGCGTGACTACTACACACTACAACATTGGCAATCTAACCTAAAATCTGGCAATTAAACAATTTCTGCTTCTCTACATTTAACTTACAAAGAAATGGGATTGAGGTTATTAGTAGAGTCACGACAATTTTGAGGGATCTATTATTTTTTTAAAGTTCATTATTTAAGATTTATCAATAACTAGCGAACGTCACCCGTTTAGCTCTCGTTGCCGTAGGAATACGGGAATAGCTATGTTCACCGCGGATAGTGTAGCTTGCGAACAGTGAAAGAATTATTAAAATCGGTTGAGTAGGTAGTTTCGGAGCCTATTCAATGCAAACAAACAAACAATCAAATCTTTCCTTTTTATAATATAATAATCTATATAATTATATAAAAGAAAGTCGTTTAAGTTACACTATTTGTAACTCAAGAACGGCTCTACCGATTTGACTGAAAATTGGTGGGGAGGTAGCTTAGAACCAAGAGACGGACATCGGATACTTTTGTCCCGGGAACACATTCCCGTGGGTAACGGGAAAAATTCACCACGGGGGTGAAGCCGCGGGCATCATCTAGTATTAGTATAGATATTTGATGACAATGAGGACTCCTAAATAAAAAAAGGAATGCTTTCGTAGATGGCTGCCAAAATAAATAATCATTTATCTCCTAGCTATGCACGTACAAGAAAGAGCACGAGACTCCGACCCGGGACGAGTCAGTGTCCAGCTCGTCCCCCAGCGACTCGCCGGACATAGACCCGGCGGAACTGAGGAAGATCAAGAAAGTACAGGTAAGTGAGGTCAACTAGAGCAACGCGTACATACATATAAATTTGGTCACGTCTTTATCCCCCGAAGGGGTAGGCGGAGACATTATTATATGCCTACATATCACCTTTTTAAAAAAAATCCTATGTAATAGGTGGTGAGCCGAAGTGCCGTGTTGATATGGACAGGCGCAGGATGTGTTGTGACTGCCCGCTTTTGAAATTTTTCAAGCAGCCCCATAAAGGCCTTAAACTTTGCTTAATGACTACCATTTTACTGGCAACCGGGACCAACGGCTTAGCGTGTCTTCCGAAGCACGGAAACGAGCGGTCACCCATCCATTAGTACCAGTCATAGTAAATGTTGCTTACTACAGTGATCGTTTACAGAACACTAACGAGCGCTATATAAAGAAACTATGTACCCAGATATTAGAATTTAAGAATTGTTGTAAACTTTTTGCGAAAAGAAGTAGCTGACAATGTCTGGGATGAAAATCTTAATAAGAATGAGATTTGAAACTTTCTCTTGTCATGAAAGTTATTGATTTTAAATTGCCCTTAGAGAACCGCACCCAACTTTTTGCTCATCCCAAAATTTACTTTTGATCGGTACAAACAATAAAGTAACTCTGACAGCTCGTCTTTTGTGATATAACTTTCGAGAAAATAAATGTCAGTTCAAAGGCATTTTCAATTACCTACAAATAGTATTTCAGTGATCGTTGATAGAGAATTTTCCACTTCAGGACCACTGTGTTGTTGTGCTCCAAATTCGATTGTTATTTGTGGGTTATGTATGTTTAACAATTGTATTGAAACGACTAACTGTACTATTTACAACAACATGTAACTGTTATGTGTTCGAAATAAATAAATTAAATAAATAAATAAATTTGCCCCTTGTGGCGGCTGATGTTGTGGTGTTTTGAGGGAACATTTGCTTAGCCTTATATTGGTCACAAACACATTCAAGTTCTGTACGAACATAGTGTGTTTACAATGTAGGTTACAGAATTGAAAACGAATCAGTGGCATGGAGTTTCCGCCCTGTGGCAATAGCTAACTACCACAAATTAGAGATAGTACAGATGGAAACCTACATACTGAATTCACTGAGGCTACGCACACACAGACAACGCCCACTGTGTTCATAGACACGAGGTCGATTTGTGCGCGAGTGTGTGTAGCAGAGGGTAGGTGTAAAAATAAAGTACATACATTAGTTTTCCATCTGTACTATCTCTAATTTGTGTTACTACCGAGGGCGAAGCAATACTTTCGTGTGTATAGAGTTTCTTCCGCGGCTGGTTGTGTCGTCGCCGCTGGAAGCAGATCGTAGACGAGTACATCAAGAGCCCGCACGCCGAGAGCATGCGCAAGAGGAACAGCCTCGTGTTCCGCATGGTGGAGGCCGAGGAGGAGTATCTGGAGCAAATGGAGATACTCGTAAGTAGAATTAAGGCTAACTTAATAGGTATTCGAGCTTTAGCGATGTAAAGGGTTTTGGTCTTGAGAAATATGATTTAAAAGCTACATTGCTCCTCACAAAGCTAAAAAGCCAAAACCTTCGTTTCTTTTACGGAGGCATCTCGAATCCACAAAAAAATTACTTGTGACTAAGAAATTTATTGAGCAGGAAACATGCTTATCTGTGTTTCTCCTTCAAACAGCTATGAAAGAGTACCGCATGGTTTGAAACGCTTTCACTGGTAATATTACTGTAAAAATTTCACAGCGATGATGGAACCAGTTATTCATTTCAAAATGGATCAAGGGTTTCCTCTCATCTAATCATGTAGTCCCGGATGCATCCAGCATTTCAATTCTGGAGACTTTAGTTCGCAATGTTGACAGTTGAAATTTAATACTTTTTTTATATTCTGGAAGCCTGCCTCTCATTCTTTCCAAGTCCTTTACAGTTTGAAGCCAGATTGTACCACGCAAACCCTAACAATAAAAATCCGTTGTCCAGGTAACCTGCTTCCTCCGCCCATTCAAGATGGCCGCCAGCTCCAAGAAGCCCCCGTGCACCCACGAGGATGTCAACTCCATCTTTCTGAACAGCGAGACTGTGCTGTTCCTGCACCAGATCTTCTTCAAAGGACTCACGTCGCGCATGGAGTCCTGGCCCACGCTTGTCTTAGGTGAGTATTTATATAGATCATGTGCAGAAAGTATTGTAAAATTATAGGTACTAATATTAGATGGAGGAAAACATGTTTTTGTTTCCCGAATCCGTAAAACAACAAATTATTGTAAATCAGATGTCAGGTTTAGTGGTGATCAACTTTTACATAACGCAGACAGTAGTATCTACAAGCATGATTCCTTGGCTTATCCAAGTTGATGTAGACATGTGGATGACGATGATAAGAGCGTCATGTTTTTGAAATTTATTATCTGAATCAAACTGGTAGATCACAAAGCAAATGGCACCACTTGTGTTCATTTACGTATTTTATTTAGCTATTATTTTTTTCCTATGTTCAATAGGTTCTATGTGTATATCTATCAAAATCAAAAGCCACTTAGTAGTGCCGTTCCACACAGGAGACTTATTCGACATGCTGCTGCCCATGCTCACCATCTACCAAGAGTACGTGCGGAACCACCACTACTCGCTACAAGTGCTCACCGAGTGCAAGCAGACGCAGCCCTTCGCGCAACTGTTGTCGAGGCTGGAGAGTAAGCCGGCCTGCCAGGGGAGGAGCTTGGAGACGTTTCTGACTTATCCTATGCATCAGGTAAGCATTATAAATTTAAAGATCTTACAGGTCTGTACACATCAGTTATGAGCCGCTTTCTTAATTTAACAGACATATCATACATACTTTTCTGGCCAAAATTTATAAACTATAGCGTTCGCCAAGGAAGTGTTCTCGATTCACTATAATTTTTAATTTATAAGATGATGATGTGTTTTAGTCCCATTCCTGCCGGAATAAAAAGCATAACTTATGTCGCTTATTATGTGTTATTCCAGACTATAATCTATCCCTGTTCAAAACTTTAACCAGATTCGTTCAGCCGTAAAAGAGTAATGAACATCTACACATTCTCACTCCCAAATTTCTGCATAAATATTAATAGGATCTTATTTAATATCTTACATAATCTTATATACCTAATAAATATTAATAAGATCTTATATAATAAATATTAATAAGATCTTATATAAATAAATGAGCCACTTACTACATTTCAAAGCCAGATCATAATTACTTTTTTGGCAAAACACAACAGGAAAAGGCTTCACGCAGTCGGAGTCGCGAATAATAAGTGTCACTATAGATTCCCTCAAGGAAGCGCTATAGCGTTCACCCAGGAAAGATCTCCTCGGTCCACTCTTATTTTTACTTTGATGATCGCGGCTTCCCCCGCTATGTGCAATGCGCTTACTTGGAAAACTTCAAAATAAGGAAATAAATATAACAAATACCAACCCCATCATTATGGGTTCTTTCATATTCTCTCAAACTCCGCATTAACGGTGGTGATGCGTGGTGGGTGGTGTGTGCAGATCCCGCGCTACATCATCACGCTGCACGAGCTGCTGGCGCACACGCCGCACGACCACGTGGAGCGGCGCAGCCTGCAGCACGCGCGCGCGCAGCTCGAGGAGCTCTCGCGCCAGATGCACGACGAGGTAACTGCTCACCTCTCATAACTCGACTCTCATCTCGCGCCTCGCATTTCTCAACTCTCACCTATTCCCTTTTAACTCCCGCTTCTCACCTTCTTCTTCTCACCTCAGATCTTTCGCGTCTCAACTCCCACTTTTTGTTTCTCACCTTTCACCACCTTACGTCATCGCACTGCACAAACTGGTGGCGCACATTGATTTTTAGAAACATGCCCGTGAACACTTATTAGATCAATTATCCATCGAAGTAATGCCTGTTGAATTTTTATGAGCTCCAGTTTTCTAGAAGAACATCAAACCAAAAGCTCGGATTCTCTAGCTAAAAGAGCTCACAATGCAACAGGCGCTCCCAAAGTGCCTTCACCTATGATTTAGCGTTTACTTCTAAATCACACTCACGAAAGGTTTACTTGTAGGTTAGCGAGACGGAGAACTTGAGGAAGAATCTGGCTGTGGAGAGAATGATCATCGAGGGTTGTGACATCCTACTCGATGTCAACCAAGTCTTTATTCGTCAAGGTAAGTGTACAGACTAAGTTTAGGTTTGATCTCAATAGATGGCATAACATGATAAGCTAAATTAAAAAGTTAATATTGAATTCTTGCATTCATTATGTTATATAGCGAAATAATAAATAATTTTAGTATCAGATCTTCAAGTTAGTGTTATCTTCGTTCTTTCTTTCTCATTTTTTTCTTTTTTTCTAAACCCTAGGCACCCTATCACAAGTGGTAGGAAAAGGCCGTCGGGCATCGCTCCAGACTCGCCAAGCATTCCTCTTCAGCAATCACCTCCTACTGGCTACCAGGGCCACTGGTGGTAGACTGCATCTACCTCCATCAGCCAGGCTGCCACTGCATGATGCTCTGCTGATTGAAGACCCAGCCACTGAAAATGATGATGGTAACGTCAATTTCATTTTAGATAACATTATTGTCAATTCAATAGGTATTCTATAATTGAAAGTCAATGTGATATCTAAAGATTGAAAGTTAATTTTACAGCTCCGAAAAGGCTAAGTTGATTATCAGATAAGTCTATTAAAACTCTATTTGAAGAATGCAATATATTACTTTACTACGATATCATTACTATTCCAATTTAACATCACAATGATCTCAGCAACTTTGTTGCTGTAGTTTAAAACTGTATAATCACAAAATACAAAGGAATAATAAACGAAACAGTATTGAGTTGGTTCAGCATCACTAATCATTGTAGACTGTGCTGCAGTGTGTTCATCCCCGGGCGGCGACGTGTACCAGAACAAGGACTTCAAGATACTCGTCGAAGTCAAAGGCGAACAGATCTGCGCGCACTTGGGTAAGTTCATATACTTTCACAGATTTTTAACGAGATGACAATCCTACATAGATGTTATGCCAGACTCCTACCGACTAAAAACCACACGTATCCTACCTAACAGCCTACGGTCGGGAGCCACGGGTAAGCCCTCAGAAGGAACCCCAGTACTATATACCTACACTGTTATACGAGAACATTGCCATATAGTGTCGTTCATAAGTGGAAAATGATTTTAAAAGGCACATTATTCAGTCATAGTATAGACCCTAGTTTCGCGCCCTGTGAGACTCCATACGAGTCAGAAAAAGCCTTCAGAATCTCTTATTATTAGTAAGTGCGATTTCTTTTTAAATATAATGAACTCGTACTTAGTACTTTGCCTCACCATCAATATGATATACCTAGGTAATAATTTAAGTTCGTATGGTAGGATTTTTTTTCGCTTTACAGTATCAAAGGCTTCATAAAAGTCTACGAAGAAGGAAAGGTTTCAAAATATTGCATCTGCGCTGATTCCTTTATGTTGGAAAATCGTGTTGTAATTTCAGTAGTCATAACATTTGTTACTCGTTTATGATCATATGGAGTACCTAATTAGTAGTTGTCAATGATATGATATGACACAATGAATGATACATATCAATTTGTGATTAATGCCTCCAATCACATAATTAAATCATGTGCAACACCACATATTTTTATCCCCCGTTAGTACAAAATATTGTAAATAAGGCACGTATTTGTAAAGTAATTTTCCTAAGATTAATTCATTTTAGTATGTGATAAACTATCTTATATTTGTACCCAGTGGCCGGCAGCGTAGAAGAGAAAGCTGGTTGGACAAGCGAACTAGCACAATGTATGGAAAGCGCCGCTCTCACAGAGCTACTGAGAGCTTGCGGTGCGTGTGGCGCATCATCTGCCAGTCTCCCCGCGTGTCGCTCAGACCGCGCGCTTTTCACTGATGACGTGGATATCCGCTTTAGTCGCACGCTCAACTCTTGCAAGGTGCCGCAGATACGTTCGGCTACGCCGGAGCGCTTGCTGCAGAGGCTTACCGGTAAGTGCATACTACGTAGGCTAGTTACCCGAATACCTACCGTAGAAGTAATGTAAAAGAAGGTGAAACAGACAAACTATTTATTTCTCGATCCCGAATAACGCTTGCCGGTCAGAAATTGAACTGAGCGATTCAAAAGATTCTGTTCCTCTCATAAAACTTAAAACGACTTGATGACTTACGCCGCATAAACAAAACCTGTGGTGCGTATGGTCTGTTGACTGCTCTTGGTTCATTACACCAAAAAATCGAGCTTTAATTACGTTATTTATATTTTGTAATGTAGGTTTTTTCTCTTTATATTGTGGTAATAGTAAGTCCAATTATTGCGTGTATTCAATCCCATACATAAATCAGTATGAACATATTTACATAAAAATTAATTATTTTGGCACAATACATCCCTACTTATTGAATAAGCTAAGAAAGAAAAAAGAAAGGTCAAAAGTGTTTAGGTACAACTTTCCTCCGTGTACAAAAGCTACTAGGAATAATTACGATATCTGTCGACATTGACTCCATGTAAACATTTCACTACGAGATTTATTCATATATTCATATTTCTTACAGACCTACGTTTCCTATCAGTAGACTTCTTGAACACCTTCTTACTCACATACCGAGTATTTACCAACGGAGTGACAGTGCTAGAAGCTCTGAAGCAAGTGTTCTACGAGCAGTCTCAACAAGAGATGGAGTTAGCGCCACCGCCTGATACCTCAGCCATAAGGAAAGCTAGTGGTGCTAGTTCGGTTTCAGGTAAGTAACATAATCATTTTCATTCACTTAAAGTTCATTTAGTAGGTATTTTTTTTCGCCTTGCAGTATCAAAGGCTTCATAAAAGTTCGCGACGAAGAAACAGTTTTGAAAAATTGCATTTTTAGTGGTTTCTCTTCAAGATAATAGTTATTTTTATTAAATGATACCACCTCATAGGTAAAGGTGTATTCTTTATGGCATACGTATGAGAAGGTTTACGTCAGATGTAACAACTTTGAAGTCAATTAAGGCTGGGACTAATAAACATGATAAACAAAAACTGGCAAATATTCCTGAGATACAGCATCGTGACAGACAGACAAATGGACAGTAAATTCTCAGTAATAGGGTCTCGTTTATACCCTTTGGGTACAGAACCCTAAAAATAATAAGTATAGATGAACAATATTTAACGTTCAATAGCAAGCTAACAAATAAAATAATAGAAAAAAGGTCCTTTAATTTCAGGATACGGATCGGAATACAGCGATCGCGACTGGCAGTCTAGATTCTGGCGAAATTCACGCAAGAGTAAGTTTATGACTTGTTTGCAGTCAAATCTATGCTAATATTATAATAACGTTCGCTAGCTATAAATAAATAATAATATAAGTAAATGTTGTTCTTATAGGTGAGGAGGATGACAAACTATCACCTTATTTGTTGGCACCTTCACGCAAGTCGTCTACTGTGAGCAAGGTAGGAATTCGCTTACTTATATTTATACTTTTTAGACATTTCTTAGGTTAATAAAATTAAAACGGTTATTAAAGGCAAAGATGATAATTATAGTTGATACTAGGTCTGTAATGTTGATGACAATAAATGCAGTAGAGCAAACAGATCATTTATGCTAGTTTGACCACCAGTGGTAAAATAGGGTGGTTACCGTCTCAATTGACAACCGGTGGCAAGTTCATGGTGACCACCATGAACTTGACGGAGATGATTCAGAGGAGTTTTATAGCACTTTAATGCTAGTTCCGATTCATTTAAAACATCGTAATGTATTTAGTTCGTTTAGAGATAGGAAGAGAACTATATATTATAACACCAAGTGGGATAGTAAAAGTCGTAGTGGTTTAAAATTGGGTTATTTTGTACCATAAGAGATATTTATTTGTTTTTGTATTTAAGTAAGTACCTATTTATTTGTTGTCTAAACATGCTTACTCAAGGCTCCTGAGGAGGATAACAGTCATTTAACTATACCCAAAATTATGGCTACGTCATCCAGTAACGAAACGTTGAAAGGTAACCATAGCAGTATTCATTGTGAAATAATATTTTAGCATTTTATTTGATAAAATTTATACACCTCTCATTTTATCGATGAATTGTCAAACTTTGTCTGTTTATGCTCGCTTTATGATTTTTCTCATATATTTTGAGTGTAGTGTCCCGTACACAGGTATTCAATTACGACTTTGGGTTTTTTCTGAAATAACCCAAAGTCGTAATTACGTATGGTTATTTATAGAAAACGTTTTACTGTACAGGCACATCACCATCATCTCCAGGTGCTATTAGCTCAGTCACTTTGGTCGGAAGTCCAAAAAAGACTAGTCCAAGTCAGGAGCAATCTACATCTAAAATTAAATCTCCCACCAAAGACAACGATGCAGCGGCAGCACTAATGAAAGATGAGAGCATTGAGATGGTGGACCAAAGTGACGAAGATATTAAATATAAAGAAGAGGAACCGGAAAAGGGTAAAAAGAAATCTGAAGAGAAATTCAAAATATCGCACAGATTTTCAGAGGTAATTTTTCCAGTTTCTTTTAATTAATAACCAAAAATATAATCACTATACAGACAATAAATTATCTAGCTATGTATCTTATCAATCGATGACTAAGTAGTTTTATAATAATTGTGATGATTTTTGAACCATAAAATTTAGAAAATTTTATTCAATTCAACGGGACCTAGATTGTACCTTGTAGTACACCTTGAAGTTAATAACGACTCCAAAATTATATACGTTTTTAAAACGAATATGCCTCATTATTTTATATGACAAATTTGAATATCAAATAATTTGATTTGCCGTTCCCCATGAAGCTGATGACACAGGTATAAAATATATATTTATTTACTTTTCAACACCCGTATGTACCTACTCCTCTAACATATATTTGTGGCTTAGCTAGTTGTCTTGTGGGTAGCAAGAGATATGAAATTTATTTGCTTTATATCTGAGTCCCACAGAATTTTATAACAATCATATTCATGAGACATGCATGAAGCATTCATGAGACCCGTCAACGCTTTCATCACAGCAACAATAATAATGTTTTGCACTGTAACTGACATATTAATTAAATCAGCACCGATTACATTTTAGTTTTTCCTGCATAGAACTATAATTACAATATAATTAGGCTTATACATAATACTACTCGTACAATCAAAACTATCCATAATTAAGTAATAATAATTTCATGAGACCAATTCTATACTAGCTTATACCCATGCTCTCTTGCCCAGGCTGCCATCCCGCATGGTGTAAATACCCATTTTCCACAGGAACTTATTATTTTTGGATAAAAGTAGCCTAACTTTGCCTTATTCCGATTTACAAGCTTTATTACAGTAAAGTATTATTAAAATTCATTCAGTAGCTTTGGACCTGGACAAAATTTATTATATAATATTATTGTGATAACATAAACGACCCAACTAGTTGAAAGACTATAAGTAGTCCCAAAACGAAGTGATCTCAAACAGTTTATACATCAGCGCGTGCGGACCATGTCGGAGAGTCCGCGGCGATTGCAGCCTTCTTCGGCGTCGGCTGCCTCTGAGGCAAGGCGTCGCTCTGAGAGTGCCAGAGACACGAACAGTGCCAATGCACCGGATGAACTGAGACGAGCGTCTGATTCTGGAACACGATTTGCTAGAAGATCTGTTAGGTATGCATACGCTACCACTTATGTTAATTATAATTTTTTACTACTTTCTTTTATTGTACAGTTGATTTTCATACGTTTGTTTGCTTGATATATTTATTTATTTTAATTTAAGTTCATGATAACATCTTATGTACCTGAGACCTTAGATTGGGCCTGGGCCTGAATAATAAATACTTTTTCTTCTTCTACCATAATATCATTTAACACATCCACGTCTTTCACCTGGCCTGGTTAGATCAAAAGGAAATCTTACACATTCCTTCACATGATTGCATGCTTGATCTAAAGATGATGCGATTGCGGATCACGAGGGTTTGAATCCCACTACGGGACAAATATTTGTGTACACGATACTGTGTGTGGTTATTCCCTAAATATTTGTCTCGATACTCGTATCTGAGTGGATTTTTTCTTTATTTATGTATTTGTCTCGATATCTGAATGGAACTTTCATCAACTTTTGGTTACTGCTTCTTGTGGCTTTTTTTTCGCTCAGAGATACGTATTTCCATTAAAACGTGGCAATGCTGCCAGCATTAAGGCTGAAGCAGACCAAATGCGTATGCGTAGACGTAAGCGTAAACGTGCGCGTACCACTGAGTTGCAATGTATGGAACTGTATAAGACAGGACACACCGCTAGGGCTACTCAACACGTCCACGTGCACGTCTACGTTACGCAAGCGGTGTGTCCTGTCTTATACAGTTCCATACATTACAAATCAGTGGTACGCGCACGTTTACGCTTACGTCTACGCATACGCATTTGGTCTGCTCTAGCCTTTATAAGCCTTTATTCGATATCTATAAAATGTTTCCACTGTCTTGTAAATTGTTCCCCCATCAATACCTCCCCATCCTCAGTATCGTCATCTGCATAGAAAACTTAGCAGCAAAAAGTAACTTAAGGCTATATTCCGATCTAGTTTGACCAAATTTGCAGTCACATTTCAATCAATCACATTCAAATTTGGAAAATAATTCAATTTCCAAGAATTCATTTGATGTGTTACTTCTAGCGAGCGAAGATACACCAACGCATCAATTAATAGCGAGCGTCGTCGTTACTGGAACGGTTCTGAACCACGATCTTCCGTGACCTCACAAGTATCACAGGCTGCACAGGTACGTAAGGAAGATTAGTAGCTAATATTTTTATCCATACCTTAGAGAAAACTTAATATGCTTATGTTTTTTTATAGAATTATCGCCGTGAAACAAGTCAGCCTAAAGCGGGTGTTGTCATTACATCCTTTAGACAGTCACATCGCAGGTAATATAACTATCTTCTTCACACTTTTTATCTCATCTATTTATGTTATTATAAGTAAAAACTATAAATGAAAAACTTGGTTATTGATCATCTAGCACACATGGGAGCTCATAATTCTCAATGTTGTGGCATGTCAAACACTTTTTCTATCATAACTGAAGTTCTTTGGTAATTTTATTGAAATTATCAAGCTTTTGCACGATATTTTATCAAGAATCTTTCTTAGCTTTACTTTTTTTCACACTTGATGATAATAAAATTATATTGATTCGACAGCTTTGGAAAAGACCTGTTGTGGTGAGTGATTGGTAAAGGTAACGATTGTAGATACCAGACCTTGTAGAAATGCAGTAGAGGAGTATAATTTTTATTCCTTTGAAATTTTGTATTGATTCCTGTTTCGAAATTGTAGACGCCCAATCACACGACACCACAACAAAGCGAACACTTTTGTCCCACGTTTCTCGGAAATAATAGAGATTTGATTGGAATTCAAGCCCTAACACTTCATTCCTGAATGAAACTCTATTTTAAATTTGGTTGGAAAATATTACGAAGTTTATTCTGTGATCATCATTACTTTTAAGTTGTGTATGCTGGTAACGGGAAATTTACTTCTTGAATCGTCCAAACCTACAAACATCTTTTTATAATCACATTATCTCTTCTCATTATCATTGTCCTCTTACCATCTTGACATAAGTATACTGAACATAACCAATTGGACATGAATTCAAAATTTTAGTCATTTAATTTATCTTGCTTTTAATAATTTAGAAATAGATAGTAATGTTAAATTAATTAATTAATTATAGAAACATTTGTATTAATATCAGTGCTGAAAGTAGAAATTTAATTTCACTTTCGTTGGTTTTGATATAACTTTCAATATATCTATAGCAGTAATGTAACATTGAGTAGGTATAGTTTTAACAAATACCAAATTATCGAAATTAAAATAGTATATAAAATATTTGCATGTATTTATTATACAGTTCATAATTATCAAATGCATAGCAAACTTTTATATTTATATATTTCTGCCTGTATTTATTCCTATGCACGCACGTTTTTCATTGTCTTGACCTTATTTATTACTAGCTGAGATCTGTATGATATCTATGATATTTAATTCCATATATTCATTATCCATATTCATTCTTTAAAGTAAAACTACTTCAATATTATTACAAATAGCGTACATATTAGTGTTGTAGTCTTATCTATTACGCCGGTCTAGGAGCAGTACATCTACAGCGGCTGTAGCATTTGCTGTCGCAACTTCAGCGTCGTCAAACCCGAGATCGCCACCTCCCACATCGCCACCTGCACTACGAAGGGATTCTGTTATATCTACTGCTGCTACTATGAGAGTTCTCAATGTTTTAAGGTATTTATTTATTTAGAACATACAGCAATTAAAAAACTTAAATCTAGATTGGAAAGATGACAGCTGCAAATTTTATACTATGATCACACTATACTAACGAAGGAGAAATTTTGTTTGGGATGTAATTTTGACTAAATCTAGTACTATAATTTATTAGTATGATGTAAGCAATATTCAGACAATATTTGAACTTATCTTCCAAGTGAACCATATAGGTGGCGAATTTAAGTAGCTGCGAGGGTGTATCTAATCAATGTTTAGGACATGATGCAGATACTACACACAAACTGAACTTTAGTTTTTGTGTGTGTTCTATGTTTGTAGATGATGTGAATTGAATAAACTGCTACGAGCTTCTTTCACAAAGTCCACAGCCACCTTACACAAACTCAATTAATCCATGATTTCTTTTCAAAAGCTTACTTATTACAACGATTATTATTATTTTCTTATTTCTATGTTTATAGACATTGGATATCCAAACACGCGCATGACTTTTGGTCTAACGAACGCTTGCGAGGACTGACAATGGACTTCCTCAAGGAGATAGAGAGTAGTCCAGGACTGCTGCCGGCAGAACATAAGGCTGCAGCACAACTGCTACGGCTGTTGGAGAGAGCACCGGATAGACCTGTGGACTTGAAGTTATTGTTTGCTTTACCTCCTGTAAGACTTCATTTATTTATTTATACATTTTGTGCACATGGGTTACAAAGAGGTGTTTATATTTCAGAGATTGAATCTATTTTTTAACGTGAGGAAAATCCTACATGGATGCCATGCCGGACTCTTACCGACTGAAAACCACACGTATCCTACCTAACAGCCTACGGTTGGGGATCCCGGGTATGCCCTCGGAAGGATGACCCCAGGACTCTATGTTCTGTCGATGTAGTACTAACGGACTAACTCTCATTCCAATTCTGTATTTGTTTCCCTCTCTTTTTGAATTCCGTGCGTGATTTACTTTTAGTTACACACGTAGCTCCCAAACGGTTGGACCGATCTGGAAACTTGATATAGCATATTTTTCAGGCCACTTTTGGATGGGGATAGGATAACTGGAACGCCCAGGGTGACCCATGATGGCGTGTTTACACAACAGTCAATACTTAGCTAATTCATTTAATTTTTCTCACGATCACAGCTGTAGGGTCATTCTTGTAAAAAAATTTATGTAAACTGGAACAATAAAATGTTTTCAATATTTTCAGGTGCCAACGAAGGAGAGCGTGGAAACATTGTCAGCTCTTGAAATTGCAGAGCAAATGACTTACTTGGACTATCAAATATTTAGTTCAATTAATAGCGAGTAAGTTAGATATCACTGTAATATAGATGACTTTCTTAACTCAATAACTATCAAAATAAAACGATAGGTATTATTAAGTGGGAAAGAAAATAAGTGTTTTTGTTGGTACTTAATAGTTTTATGTAAGTAAAATGTTTGATACCCAATAATGTCATTTTATAAATGTTTTGATTTTCAGGGAGTTCTTAGGTCAGGCGTGGACAAAAGCCGATAAAGCGGATAGAGCTCCACATATTCTGCTGATGACTTCTCACTTCAATCACATATCTAATCTTGTGATATCCGAAATCTTGCAGAAGTTTACGCTAGCTGGTTTGTATTTTATTTATTGTAGTGATTATTTTACTATAATAAGCATATGTCTGCCCTTCCCGCCCGGTGCCCATTAAGACACTAATTTGTATTATATCAGTAAGATTTATTACTACAATACACTTGCGGCTAATTATTATCATGCTGAGTACTTATATATCTTAAATATCTTTTTGTTAAATTTCAAAACTGAATAGGTACGTTACGTGAAATATTTAAGGATAAAGTGATGAATAAAAGTTGAATGGATAGCTGCTAAGCAAGTTGCAGAATTTTGAGGTACTTAGTAGACAGCATCTACATCTATTCACATTAACAATACCAGCGGACCCAGTTGTGAACCTTGAAAGACTCCATAATAACTTTTTTACGCAATGTTTCTCAAACCCATTGAAATAGTTTTTTTTTGCTACATAGGACGTGTAGCAGCAATAGAAAAATGGGCAGCGGTGGCCGACATAGCTCGCTGTCTGCACAATTTTAACGGAGTGTTGCAAGTGTGCGCTGCGCTCTCTAACACTTCAATATTTCGCTTGAAGAAGACCTGGGATAAAGTTTCTAAAACTGTAAGTTCTAAAATAGTACCACTGTCCTCTGTATTTATCAATTTCATAGTACCATCTTGTTAAATATTTTTAGTTGCATTGTTTCATGTTACTTTGACAGTCGTAAAGTTATAACCATGTCTTGTGCTTAAATAATTGTTAATTTTGATGTTTTGGATGGTCCCGCTGTGTTCCTGATAGTGGCAAATAAACTTTTTTTATATTACAGAGCAAACAAACCTTAGAAAGAATGCAGACGATCATTTCATCGGAATGCCGCTTCAGAATTCTAAGAGATGCTTTACACAGGTAAGTCTTGTACGTTACATTACTTTATAATGTGTGTTGTGTAAAAATATCATATCTATATCGATGATTTCAGATGTGATCCTCCATGTATTCCTTACTTGGGAATGTACTTATCGGACCTATCTTTCATTGAAGAAGGAACATCCAATCACACACCAGATGGACTTCTCAATTTTTCCAAGATGAGAATGGTAATTATTCAGTTAATGTAGTCTTTAATCAAAATTTTATTGAATGAGAGAGGGATATAAACTTTAATAAAATTTTAATATAATATCATTTTCTTGCAGATTGCTCATGTTATTCGGGAAATCAGAAATTTCCAACAAACTCCTTACAAAATCGATCGCATACCAAAGGTTAGTTGAACTATTTCAACTGAATGGTCAATTACATTAGTATTACAGTAACCGGGATATTGATCATGATAGATGAACCGTATTATCACAACTTTAAACTTTATATAAAATATGAATCATTTTTTTCTAATAAGTCTTAACGTATGCATTTTATAAGGTTTTTAAACTCACACGACTTGTACTACACATAATAATATATCTCGGGTCATTTTCGAGTAAACATCTAACTGTTCTCACCTCTCGACGTTTCGGCTATATTGCAACAGCCGTGGTCACGAGTAGACTCATCAGAGTTAGATGTTTACGCGAAAAAGACCCAATCAATCAATCAATCAAATGAGCCTATCGCAGTCCACTGCTGGACGTAGGCCTCTCCTAATTTACGCCACAATCCACGGTCCTGCGCCTTACGCATCCAGTCCCAGCCTGCGACCTTTACCAGGTCGTCGGTCCATCTAGCGGGTGGACGTCCCACCCCACGTTTGCCGAGACGCGGTCTCCACTCTAGAACTCGTTTGCTCCATCGGCCGTCGGTTCTTCTGCAGATATGGCCGGCCCACTGCCACTTCAATGTACTTATTCTGCGAGCTATGTCGACCACTTTAGTTCTTTGCCGGATAGTCTCATTTCGGAGTCTATCCCTCAGAGACACCCCAAGCATAGCCCTTTCCATAGCCCGCTGCGCAACCTTTAGAGCTTTGACCAACCTCTCTGTAAGTGTCCACGTCTCGGCACCGTATGTCATAACAGGTAGAACGCACTGGTTGTAGACTTTGGTCTTCAGGCATTGCGGTAAAGGCGAATTGAAGACTCGACGCAGTTTGCGAAATGCTGCCCAGCCCAAGCGTATCCTTCTGGCGATTTCCTTGTCCAGGTTCCCTTTCCCCAGTGTAATAACCTGCCCAAGGTAAGTATATTCCTGGACGACCTCTAGCCTTGATCCCTCGACGTATATTGGCCCCGGCGTAACGTGGTTATTAAACATAACCTTGGTTTTTTCCAAGTTCATGCCAAGTCCAACACGTCGAGACGCTCCGTTCAGGCTATGCAGCATTCCGCTTAGCTGTTCCAGCGTCTCCGCCACAATTACGATGTCATCGGCAAACCGAAGGTGCGAGATTTGCGTGCCGTTGATGTTCACGCCCCACCCTTCCCAGTCCAGTGTCTTAAAGATGTCCTCAAGCGCATTGGTGAAGAGTTTCGGGGATATCACATCACCCTGTCTTACACCTCTACGCAGTTCAATGGGACTGGTTTTTTGATTATTTAGCTGGATGGTCATGGTAGCGTTGTCGTAGAGACATCTCAACACCTCGATATATCGCCAATCTACACGACATCGCTGCAGAGCGTCCAGGACTGCCCAGGTTTCGACAGAGTCAAAGGCCTTCTCGTAGTCCACAAAAGCCATACACAGCGGCTGATTGTACTCGTTTGTTTTCTGTACAATCTGCCGTACAGTATGGATGTGGTCTACGGTGCTGAAGCCTTTTCGAAACCCGGCTTGCTCCTTTGGCTGAAACTCGTCGAGCCTAAGGGCGAGGCGGTTTGTGACTACTCTCGAGAACAACTTGTAAACATGGCTCAGGAGTGAGATGGGTCTGTAATTCCTCAGCAAGGTCTTATCACCTTTCTTGAAGAACAGAGCCACCGCACTCCCGCTCCACGCTTCAGGTGTTTGTCCCTGTTGGAGGACGGAATTAAACAAACTCGTCAGCTCGTTGAGGACCGGAGCCCCCCCCCGCCTTCAGTAGTTCAGTTGTAATTCCGTCCTCCCCAGGGGACTTGTTGTTTTTCAGTTGCCCGAGAGCCGCCCTCACCTCGCCCTGGTCAATGTCCGGAATGTCCTCGGTATAGTGGCGCGATAGTGGGGCTCGGTGGTCACAATCAGTAGGACCCGTCGGCCTTTTTGTCCGTGATGCATACAGGTCTCTGTAAAAGCTCTCAATTTCCTCGAGAATCTCGAATCTTGAGGTCACGGTTCTGCCATCCGCTGTCTTCAGTTTCGTCAGACGGGGTCTTCCAAGCTGTTGGGCAAATACCTTGGTACCCCTGTTCTGCTCGATCGCTGCCTCGACGATACTGGTGTTATACCGTCTAAGGTCGCGTCGTATCAGCTTTCGGATTTTGAGATTTAGATCCCGCTGGTCTGACGAAGACGAGTGCGTAGATGGCGTTTCCCGTCTTATTCTCATAAGTTCGAGAGTCTCGGGCGAGAGCTTAGAGCACCTGTTATTGCTTTTTCCGGACAAAAACCTTCGGGACACTTGCTGTAGCGTCCTGACCACATTTTCGGCCTTATCGTGAATATTGCCAGTGGTTTCCAGCAGATCGAAACGATTTTGAAGTTCTAACTGGAACCTCTCAGCCCCTGAGGCTAACTGGAGCGCGGTAGGTCGGAGAGTAGGCTTCATCATACGGGCCCTTTCAGCTCGGAAGTCCAAATTCAGAGATGCTCGCACAAGTCGGTGATCACCACCGGTATTGAACCTGTTAATCACAGAGACATCTCTAAATATACACTTCCTGTCCGTCATGATGAAGTCTATCTCGTTCCTTGTGACCTTGTCGGGGCTTCGCCAAGTCCATTTTCTGTGGGGCTTCTTCTTAAAGAAAGAGTTCATCAAGAAAAGCCCCTGAGACTCAAGAAAACTGACAAGCATATGGCCCCGGTCATTTCTGCGCCCCACACCAAAGGGACCGATCTTCGTTTCGCCGCGTTCTTGTACTCTCACTTTGGCATTGAAGTCCCCCATCACAAGTCACAACGCTGTAGTGAGTCTTGGCAGTACCATGTAGTGCTTTTGCTATGTCCTCGTACACGGTCTCAGCTGCCTCGACAGTGCTGCTCGAGGTCGGGGCATACACTTGTATCACCTTCAGGGTGAACTTGTTGGTGAGTCTCAGTATTAAGTATGCTACCCGAGCCGAAACACTGCTGATCTCCACAACGCTGCTAACGAGGTCCTTTTTCACCATAAAGCCGATTCCGCCCTCGGAAGAATGTCTTCCGTCACCTTCCCGAAAGTAAAACAGGTCGCCTGATGCAAGGGTTAGCGTGTCCTCCCCCTTTCTTCGGACCTCGCACAATCCCAGTATGTGCCAGTTAATACGACCTAGTTCTACCTCGAGTTCGGTGAGCCGCTCGTCCAGGCGCAGAGTAGTTCCATTAAACGTAGCCAGGGTCAGTTTTGTATGGCAGCCTCCCGTAACCCGGAGATTCTTAGCACCCCCCCTCCCGCCGTCACTCCGACCGCTGCCGTGATCGGGAACAGCGGGAGTGCCGGGAACTGGGGGCCGTTGTTTTGTTGTGTGCATCATAGGAGGACATTTGGCCTTACTGTATCACGCTGGCCAGACGGGTTGGTACAGGGTTTAGTTTCGAATTTTCCTTTTCTGTGCGCCATTACCTCGTCCGTTTATCAGCAGGTGCACCACTCGCAGGTGAGGCTGGCTTGGACCCCGGGGTTGGTGGTAGGGCCCCATCGCACCCAAAGACCCGAGATATATTATTATGTGTATGCATTTTATATTGAAATTCATATTTGTACTTCCTTGGAACAAAACAAAATGTAAGCGGGTTTATTTGAATTTAAAACTATTAATGTAACGCATTCACAAGTAAAGATTCCGATTCTGAATGATCACGATAAAAAAGCAGTTTGACATTTTAAATAAGGCTTTTACAGCATAATACAATTTCTTTATCTACTTTTAGGTATGCGACTTCCTACTAGACAAGTCGCTGGTATTCGCAGAGGAAAAGCAGTACCTCATGTCTCTGGAACTAGAGCCGCGCCTAGCGCGGGGGTCGGGCGCGGGGCTGGAGGGCGTGCCCGCCGCGCCACGGGCGGCGTCGCCGGGCTCATAGCGGCGGCGCCGCGCCTCCCTCGCCGCGCTCGCACCGCTACGGTCTGAGCGCTAAAGGGGAGACGCGTCACGAGCTTTCAATACGCCCTGTAACGATCTTAATATCAGTGAATTGACACTAATTGTATTATATTTGTGTGCGTTGATGATTCGTCCTGAGTTCATGCAGTCTAATGTTCATTCAGATCCTTGCTTTTCTTTGTTTATTATTGAAAATAACAAAATTATAGGAGGTGTATCACAGGGAGGTATACTGGGTCCCACTTATTTATTTTGACATGATATTAAGTATGACTACTCTTAAGTTTATACATTCTTTTCTTCAACTCGTTGTTGGTAATTTACAATGTACTTTATTTTAGGAAGAGTTCCACAGGGAGGTAAACTGTGTATCTCTTATTTCGTTTGATATAATGTTATTGTTATGTTAAGAAAATATGTCGACTGAAATTAATTTCTACCATACTCTGAAGAGCTTAGTCTAACAGATGAACGCGATGTCTTTTCGTTAAGCATCAAAGTTACTGTGCGGTGTAACATTTCATTGTTTTTGCTTTTTGTACCTACTACTTTCATATTTATCACTGTTTTGTAGTCTAGATTTTCTTTTGAATCAACCCTACCCAATAATGGGTACATTTACTTTAGAAAGTAAGGTGGAAGTGAAATTTATTTGACATCATTTCCCGAAGATTACTTATATAAAATATGAATATTTTTCTGTGTTGTATTATAATATAAATAGTAGTAGTTAATCAAAACTGTAACTATATTAAAATAGGAACTTTAGTATAAACTTTAAATGAACATAGATAACTACTAAGATTATGAAATGTAGATAATTTATTTACAACTCAGACAATGTTGTATAAAGAAAAGACATTTATAAATAGGTATTACGTTTCAGCTCTCTAAAACGATTAGAAATATAGGGAATCTACTTCATTTTCATATCCTTTATTCTTATTATTTTAGGCACTAATTGTACCTATCTATATGTAAATATATAAACATACTCGTACAGTTCTTAATTCGTCGAAGTGAAGTACCCGGCAAGAAGTTCTTCGTCCGAAAAATAGGTTTCTTTAAAAACCTAGTTGTTTTTTCTTTACTAATGCTTATTATAAGATTTGGATTAATGAGGAGCTAAACTTGTATAAAATTACATTTAATAACTATACACTACTCCAAAAAGTACAAATGTATTAACAATACATTTAAAATAGTCAAATCTATTATTACTTTCTATTCTAAAATAACATGTACCATGATTATAGTTGACACTACGGCGTCATTGCTATACTGATAATTTGACACTGTGAGGATTTGAATAAAATGATATTACAAAAGAAAGAAAAGGAAAGGAATATCAAGGTAAATGTCTGTGTGTATCAATCAATTAGTATGTAATAAGATAAACGATACTTGAATACCATGGCAGGTAAATTATTTTTTTACAATACGTTGAGCGTCAGCTAAACATATCACAAACAAAACGTATCAAAGTCTTCTAAATATCATTAAATTTGTGGACATAGGTTATTTAGATAATAAACGATTAAAACATCGGTAGCCAGTAACATAATTATCATGGAAGCTAAACAGCTCAAATGTAACTTTAAGATTAAAGTAATAAATGTGAAATTGAAGCTAAAATTAACCCTTATTCGCATAATATCAGATTCTCAAAAAATGAGATTCTCAAAACTTAAGACTACAAAAGCTTCTAAAAACGCACAGCTTACCTGGCTATAGACTTTCCTGTATGAAATAGGAAAGTAGTAAAATGTTGATTGCGTTTCAAATGTTCGCTACGTACGTAATTTACATTTAAAGTGGCAAGAAACATAGGTTTTAATAATTCGGTAATATTTTTTTATTATTTATTCAAAATACATAACATGAAACTTAAAAAAATTAAATACCAGTTAGAACAATAAACTCAAAACCTTACTTAACATAGAACTATAAAAAATGAGGTTTGTTATGAAAATTTACTGGGTTAATAGTAACCGGATAACCCAATGGATATAGGTAAAATGGGATCTTTTGTAAATATTTTCCTGGTATGTACAACAATCGAACATATATGATAAAAATAAATGTTTTTGATGCGCTCAGATATCATGGCGTAATAATAGGTGTAATATAAGATAGTATATATTTATGTATATAGTATATTTCTACAACTTCGTCGTTATCTGCATATTTAGGCCTAAAAGGTATGTGTACTTACGACTTATGCATGGATGGAATTTAGAAAGGCGTTTGATAGATTATCACTAAAATACTTCGACTGTAAGAAGAATAGGTGAATAAGAAAACAAAACATAATAGACACATATCCCTAAATTTCATCCCTTATCTGGATTAGGCAAACGATAATTGTCTACAGTAAGATTATATTTTAAAAAATCTCTAAATAGGTGTCTTAACTTATAATATAAACTTGACTAATGTACGAAAGTGGTTGTTAAATGTTACTAGTGGTTGTTACAGTCATTTCGACTACGTTTATACAATCTTTAATATATATTTCCCCTGTTATTCTACCTTGCTTGTTAGTTATATTAAATTGTAATTTATTATAAGAGGTGTACCTCAAGGCTATGAACTGGGTCCTACTTTTTCAGTTAGCCTGTATAAGAATATTAAGAATATGACTCAATGGTCATTAAAAATCTGTTGAACAAATATTAAAGGAAATGTTGGTTACATTGATGATGAGCTTTTACCGCGAAGACAAGATTCTAAGAAATTTATGCTACAATTTATAAATATAAGATGAAATATGTTTAGTTCAACAGTATTACGTACATGTAGCAAATACTAATTCAATGTGAATAAATGTTAAATGTACCCTCATATCTATTAAAACTGAACGTGATTTCAAGTGAGACAACTGCCTGCAAGTCTTTTTCTACGTCCTTTTCTATGTCATTTAATGTTAGTGTTGTAATAATGTTAAAAATAATAAGAATGTTTGAAATAAGCTACTAATAATATTAGGTATCTACTGAAGACATGAGCTCTATTAAAATCTAAGCTATGGAAATGTGTCAATGTTGGTATATTATATCTTTATCTTCATAAGCATCAGATAGGTACTTAATCTGTGTGCGGTTTGTGAATTGGTGTCTGACATGATAATACTTCTGTTTATTAGTATACTTAATACCTACGACAGGTTACTTAATATTATGAATAAGTACTTATATTGATGATTTTCACATACCTTTTTATAGATGCACAAGTTTTAAAATTATCATCACTGAATTTCAGTCACATATCTTGATTAGGGTAAAATTTTAAATCTGACATGTTAGTCGACTAGAATCTAATACTTGCGTTATAAAATTATGTCTTCCCCTTTTGCACAACTTTTGTAATTATACTTATTCTTCAAATAACTTCAGTAATTAAATTAAAATGGTAAATTCTTATCGGTCGTTGAATTTTGATAACAATTATTAACAGTGAAGGTGAAATCAATAATGAAATACTACAAATGGAACTACGCTTCGATTTTAACTCTCTTATGAAATATCCAGTAAGGATTTTAATAAATACGTAAGTAATTATTAGCAAAAATATCAAAAAAATATGTCTTCAGAATCTCTTCAGTAAAGTTTAGATATTGTAGATAATTATTATGTCAAGATTAGACAATTATATATTTATTGATAAATTTTGTATTTTCTACCTAACTATCAGATTCTTGTTCTTCTTACTTTATAAAATGAGAGTATAAATTATTAGTATAATTATGTAATATTTTACGTAAAAGTTCCATATCGTAACTATTTTTGATATGTAACATGAGGTGAACTCCATATAAAATACATTCTATCACATTTTTTTAAGATCAACAAAAAAATAAAGATAAAACATTGTTTACTTCATTTTGGTACTTCCACTAAACATTAGATATATGTATTAATTTATTCAGTTTTGAAATTTTGAACTTTAGTAATTAGTTTTTACGACTCAAATTTAAGAAACATCGTTCGAAGTTTCACACTAATTGTAACATAGTGTTATGTAACAAAAATAGTTCTAAAAGTTATATTAAATATTAATTGAGCAATGTTAGATTTATATTTGTAGGTGCTTGGTAGTATTGTGTATTGTATCAATAATTAAAATGATCTGTATTTTTTCTAGATTGTAACGTAATGCGAGGGTGGTAATTTTCGTCAAATTCTTATTTATTTTCGTTTGGTGTTTTGAAAAAAAAAGGTAGCACCGCGAGTAGAAAACTTGATCGTTCAAAATGTCTTATATCGATATCACCTTTTAGGTATAATAACATGTCGTCAAGAAGATTTATCTCATAATATATATCTAAGGTGTCTTTTTGTTCAATAAGAGCAATAATACGATTCTTGGTTGATGGCATCTCCTAGGCTCCATACCCTGCTTCTTCTGATGCATAGCAGTGACAGTGTTATATAGTAAACAAGTTTTTTTATTATAAAGTGAAAAAAGACAACTTGGCCCAGACGGGACTTGAACCCGCAACCTTTGCCTAATCCAGGGCAATGCTCTAACCAATTGAGCTACGGGAGCCGTACTGATACAAGTTGAAATTCTTCACCTTATTGTAACCGCCATTTAAGAGTATAGCACAAAATCTATAGTAAACAAGTCATTAAATATGGCCAACCTAAGACCAATTCACCAACGATTCCCAGTTATTTCTACTTTAAATTCAATCAGCACTCGTAAATTCGTCATCAATTGCCACAATATTGTCTTATTTTCACACTTTAGCTCGCGGTGCATCAACATTTATCACAGCCTTACCTATGTTGCAAAATTCAACATTTTTGAGATTTCAGTTCAATATATTGGGCTGTCAAGTAAATTAGCCGTTTTTATTAACGTAAACGTCCCTCAGATTGGTAATAGATGCAGGATTGAATCACTTTTGAGCGTGAAATTGTTTCGACATTAATTTAAAGTATATGAAAATCAGAGAAACACTCAAGTACTAATCTGCCCCCACGATAGCACTCTATTTCTAAAGGAATTAAAGTAAAATATTTTCTTAAAATAAATAAAAATGAGACACTATGATTATGAGACAAGATCAGTTTAACAGCTGTTATCTATATATTTTTGATGAATAAAATTAATTTATTATGTCAACAGAAAATAACTCTATTTTTCAGAATTAGTTTTACTATTATGATCCACGATATGTCTTGTTAAAATAATGTTGTTATTTAAACAATAATAAACAGAGTCGGAGCGCAATACTTTGCACTACTGTGTCCAATGGATACATCGTGTATTATTTCTCATTCGTGAGAATAATCAACGTATATGGTTCTTTTACAGATATTTCTCGCATTTCCGCCACGATAGTATCCTCAGACACCAATTACTGTCTGACATCCTGCTCCATCAATTCAAAGACCTCTATAATTAGCTAGGTACTGGAATCTTTAATTATAAAGTGAAAAAAAGACAACTTGGCCCAGACGGGACTTGAACCCGCAACCTTTGCCTAGGCAGGCTAACTATTAGGCAAAGGTTGCGGGGTCCAAGTTCCGTCTGGGCCAAGTTGTCTTTTTTCACTTTATAATAAAATGTTTTGAAAAAGTTAGCATACTAATTGCTTTAAATATTTTATCTATAGGTACTGGAATCTACTGCAATTTGCTATTTGTATGACATGACTGTCTTTGTGCTCCCTCTTTGTTAAAAATTACAGCGTCTGATTATATATTTTTATGACCTTTGCTCACTTAGTCATCGGGTTTGCTATTCCTTAGTTCTCTTATTATATGTGACATTGATTTTGATATTGTTTGTCTTCGGCTATCGCCTTATGAAACCTTTAGATGTCCCAAACGTTATTATCTAAAATCTAAACCTGCACTAACTTTGGCTGTGATTAAATTGTTAGTTCAATTCTAAATTAAAACTATTCTATCTTAAGCCCGATGACTGATAACTTTAACACTTTATAACGTTGACGACGTTCAATGATAATTATATAATAGGTAGTTAAAAAACTAGTAATTATCATTGGACGGATTCAATTTAGGGTCTATTTCACGATTTGTTAGTAAAGTAATCTTACCACTTATGCCAGTGATTTATTGAATTTTATCGCATCTTTAATTTTTTTAAGTTTCCAAGAAGTTTAATTACATTTCTTTTTTTGTTTATTAAGCTCGACGTCATTTTTTCCTCTTTCGTCTTGTCTACACTCTTTTTTTTACATGTGGATATCCATAATGGATGCTACGCCGAAATCTTACCGACTGAAACCACACATTATATTTTGTACAACCTTGACGTGTGAAACAACATTTAAATTTTAATACCTTTAATATTCGCAAACTGAAAAACTTTACTTGCACTGTTCTGTAAATGTTGCGTTACAGTACAAGTGAAGTTATTCAATATGTGTAGCAAGTTCCGTCAAGTGCCATCAATCAACAGTATCAATAATTTAATATTGGCGTTCAATGACCATTCATGTTCAATTGCACCCACTAAATTACAACAGAACAATATTAAAAAGCTTCTTGGAAATTTAATCAAAGATGTGCACAACTTTAAGATGAAAGATGATATCAAAGATTCATCCGTGGATAAGATTATTTGACAAATAGGTATCGTGAAACAGGCCCTAATAATTATTATTATACCTATACATATCCCCAGTAAAATTATAATACATGTACAAAATATATATGTTTAGATGTACAACCGAATGGTGAATAGATTATGTTTGTCTAAATATACTGTAGTAGATATATGTCTATGTGTTACTAAGCGTCTTGGATAAGTCGGTACTTAAATATTGTTCTCTGCAAACATCAATGACGTTTCAGACCCTTCATATTGTTACGCATTTATCCCCGAAGGGGTAATCAGAGGCAAATTATCGTCCACATTTTGCTGTGTGCACTTTGGTCCCATGCGACGTAATGGGCGATGACACTATTACATTTAAAACACAATTCTATAATCTTGCATATATTTTTGCTATTTTTATTGAAACTTTAAGGTGTAAAATAAAATAAATAAAAGTTTCTTACCAACTTACTTACTACTTTAGTATTTTAAAGATAAGTAGGTAAATTATTATGATCCTTGTCGCAAGCTTGCTGGAAGTCTTAAGATCCTTGCAGCGGAAATCAGCTGATAACCTTCAAGCGGCTGAAAAGTTTCCGTTAATTAGCTTTCACATATATTTGACTCGGTCGACCGTTTACTTTCTCTCCTTCACACCAACAAATCTTCCGACTTTTTTCTTTAACATTTTCAGTCATTAGAAAATTCGATATTAAGATTTCCAAAACAGCAAGCATAACACGTAATAAGCACTGACTAGTATTTCAGTTTTGGCTTCTTTTAGGTGTCCGTACCTTAAAAGGAAAATATACCTCTGTACCATCGCGAGATAAATTGTCTTGACAAACAAACGGAAGGACGGATGAGTGGAAATTACTTGTGCGACTTTTTTTCGTATCTATTGAACTATGGGTGTTATGCCAGACTACAGCCGATTAGAACCACACGGTTCTCACATATCTATCGCTGGGGGCTTCGGCCATCTTCTCGAAACTAAATGAACATGTTGAGTACCGACTTTTCCAGACACTACACGGTGTTGTTGTTGGCAATCTGACCTCATCCTGTTGTTGTACCCTTCACAATAAAGTTGTTACTGTAAAGTTTCAATAACCAAGTGTTTCATTTTACCCCGACCCGTAGCCTAAGGCTGCCTTTCCACGTTTGATATCCATCAATCATATTCATCGGCATATTTCATAGCAAGCTATGTTTACCATCAGAGGACCAGTTACAGGATAGAGACACCGAGTCAGCGGGGCTACAAGGCTTCGCAAACGGAGCCATTAGGATTTTTCTCGCGGTGTTGGTCAGGGAAAAATAAACATAGAAAAATTATCTTTATTCCTAGTATTTAAGTTACAGTTTTACACTTCATCCTCATTTTCCTTCGCTTCTTCAACGTCCTTTAGCAGAGGCGATGTGCCACACATTCGCACATCTTTAGTGTACGCGATCACACCCACACACAGACCTGACACGACTACCCAGGCGCCTCCTATGTAGAATGTCAGGTCCCAGGACTTTGTTATGTCATATAACAAACCTGGAATAAAAAAATACATTTATTACTAAAAATTATACATTACATATAGGTATATTAACATTACTACTATCTAAACTAAACCTAAATAAGGCCCTCGTGGCACTGTGCCCAGAAGACTAGCAGCATTCCCCCTTTGAATAGCAATACCTATTCGCTGTGCGAGGAAACTGCCAGCCCATGGGTCACTAGTCGACTCTACAAGGAATTGATAAGATAGGTATTAAGTGCTCAGTGGTATTCGACAGCAGTAGCCGAGGTCTTAGATTATCTAGCAGGAGGGTTACAGAGATTCGAAGACGCGGTCGCTGAACGATGAGATCCAATCGAGATCTCTAGGGCACACGCCAGCGTTTTAGTGAAGGGAAAGAAAACTCGAAACAAAATTCTGGCACCCGTTTGGACCGCATGTCATATATCTCCTAGTATATATTATGAAAATTGGGAGAAGGCTACAGCCAGCTATGGACTACGATATGCTGAATAAAAAGCAGCATAAATTCACCTACTTAGATAGATAGCGTATAGGTACCTTGCAATAGTGCAAAGAGATCCGTGCACTCCTTCCATGCGTTGTAAAATCATGGTCGCTATCTTTGCCAAACAATCTTATATAATTAAACACTATCAAATATTAAAAAACTAAAAACGGCCTAAATGAAAGCCGAAGGTTATCATTTCGTATCTTTGTAAGATAATTATCTAATTACGTTTAACTAGGTTAATTAGTGAAGCGGCCTTTAGGGAACTTCTGAATTAAACTATTTGTGGACTGTATTACAATGGGCTTTATTGCCGTAAAATCAAGTTACAATAATTAAGGAAGAACTAAGAAATGCCCGAGGGCGAGCGTGTCGTGGAGCGAAGTGAAGGGCGGCCGCGCGGCCGGCCGCACAGTGGATCGATTCATACAAATCGGCGGACATAGGAATCTTGAAAAACTTTTTACTGATTTTGCAAAAACTAATGATGCCAATGTGTTTATCTTAATAATTGTAGTCGAAAACATTACTACACAATTTTGATTAGACTTCAAGTTTCAAAAATATTCAGGAAAAACTGATTTCAATGTATGGAAAAGCACATTAAAAAAGGGATAGCTTGCGATTTTCTCGTGTTTTCTTATTTTAACGCTTATAGTGACTTTGAATGGGTTGTTAGCAAAATATCTGCCAAACATTTTAGGTACCCCTAGGCGCCGCTCTGGGAGCTACATGACAAAATACCATTTTTCTCATTTTCTTTAAGAAAATATGTCTAGTTGGTTTTTTTAACAGTATAATTGTTGATAATCTACATTTTAGCTTAGTACTGTCCTACCCATATCAAAAATAATATGACTAGCATACGGGATCGGGAGTGGGTTTACCACTTTTGACCGAAATTCATTTGATCATTTGACGTGTGACCGAAAAAATATTAGGCAATTCTACTACTGATCGAATGAACAATAAACCAAAATAGTTTTTATCGAACAAACATTTGGTATTTTTACTACTGATCGAATGAACGTTTGGTCGAAAAACAGTTGACTAGAGAATATTTTAACAAACAAAAGCGAAATAAGTAGATTTCGTTTTTGGCACTCGCCGGCCGCTGCCGCGGCACGCTCGCTTCGCTAGCTCGGCTCGTGCGTTGTGGTCGCAGTTCTAACCTAACCTAACCTAGCCATTTTGATTCAGCCACTGTTAACATATTCTTTAGTCAACTGTTTTTCGGCCAAACGTTCATTCGATCAGTAGTAAAAATACCAAATGTTTGTTCGATAAAAACTCTTTTGGTCAATTGTTCATTTGATCAGTAGTAGAATAGCCTAATGTTTTTTCGGTCACACGTCAAATGATCAAATGAATTTCGGTCAACAGTGGTAAACCGATCGGGAGTTTTCGAGAGATACTTATAAGCAGGCGACTATAAGTTTTTCCTACTTTTTTAGCAACATTTTGGTATGGTATAGTGATTTTCCATTAAGATTTTTTAGAAAATAACGTATTAATCAAATAAAACAATAATGCGTTTTATAAAACATAATTATATCATAGTTATAGAAATACAAAAACTTATAAAATAAAAAGTGGTAAAATAATAGCTTAAAATAAATAGAAATATGGAACAGAAACGATTCAATTAACATGTATGTAAGTTAAATAATCAGACAAAATAAGAATTAAATAAACTTAAAAAATAGTAGCTCAAAATAAACAAAAATATTTAATAAAGACAATAAATATAAGTTGTATATAATATTTATTAGGAATATGTATGTCAATAAAGACAATTAAATTAAAACTATGTACATTAATTTTTAAATTACTATGTACATTAAATAATCAAACAAAATTAGAAATTTGTAGACAAAAAAAATCATTATCCGAAGCTTCTGTTTCTGAATCTTCTTCTGCTTGCGCAGAGCCTAACAATTCATCAGTATCTATGAATTCAATTTGAGGAACTTCTATCAATACATAAAATAAAATCGTAACAGGTCGCTGTCTGTACATTGAAGATATATAAGAAAGATGTTTATAGAAGAAAGCCCCTCTATAAACATTTTTCTTGAACGCAATAGAACCCAAAACAATGGTTTTTAGAATTTTTGTCTGTACGTTTGTGCACGCTAATCTCAGCAACCGCTCAACCTTATATTCTCTAGTCAACTGTTTTTCGAACAAACGTTCATTTGATCAGTAGTTAAAATATCAAATGTTTGTTCGATAAAAACTTTTTAGGTCAATTGTTCATTAGATCAGTGGTAGAATGGCATAATGATTTTTCGGTCACACGTCAAATGATCAAATGAATTTCGATCAACGGTGGTAAACCGAACCGATTGCGATTCAGTTTTCTTTTTCGAGTTGCGGTTTGCTCCACTTAACATTTAGTGTTTGTTTCATGTCAATCGGTTAATATTTTTTTTTTTAACAGATTTAAAGTTTCTTTGCAATTTACAATGCCTTCTTTTGCTTTTTAACCATCCGTGGCCGTATTTGTGCTAAAATTGGGTTGGATGAAATCAGCAAATTATTAAGAATATATATCTATTTTACGTGAATGGTGTTCTCTGTATTTTCTGAAATACAGAGAATAAGAGGACAGATACCTTTTCCGAAAGAAGTCCTATCGGAACTATAGATAAATGTTGAATAATTTGCGGCCCATGAACTAATAACTTATGAATACTTGATGGCATGTAGTACCAGGGTGGGAGAGCTATACATAGAATTGTACCCGTGGTACTTCATGCCATCAAATATTCATAAGTTATTTTATTAGTTACTAATTCTAGAAGTTTCTGAAATTGAATTCATAGATACTGATGAATAATTAGGCTCCACACCAGCAAAAGATTCGGAAACGGAAGCTTGGGATAGTGATTATTTTTTTGTCTACATATTTCTAATTTTGTTTGATTATTTAATGTAAATACATGTTCATTGAATCGTTTCTGTTCTATATTTTTATTTATTTTAAGCTATTATTTTACCACTTTTTATTTTATAAGTTTTTGTATTTCAATAACTATGATATAATTATGTTTTATAAAACGCGTTATTGTTTTATTTGATTAATAAAATATTTTCTAAAAAAAATTAATGGAAAATCACTATACAATACCAAAATGTTGCTAAAAAAGTAGGAAAAACTTATAGTCGCCTGCTTATAAGTATCTCTCAAAAACTCCCGATCCTGTATGCTAGTCATATTATTTTTGATGTGGGTAGGACAGTACTAAGCTAAAATGTAGATTATCAACAATTATACTGTTAAAAAAACCAACTAGACATATTTTCTTAAAGAAAATGCAAAAAATTATATTTTGTCATATAGCTCCCAGAGCGGCGCTTAGGGGTACCTAAAATGTTTGGCAGATATTTTGCTAACAACCCATTCAAAGTCACTATAGGCGTTAAAATAAGAAAACGCGAGAAATTCGCAAGCTATCCCTTTTTTAATGTGCTTTTCCATACATTGAAATCAGTTTTTGTTGAATATTTTTTAAAATTGAAGTCTAATCGAAATTGTGTAGTAATGTTTTCGACTACAATTAATAAGATAAACACATTGGCATCATTAGTTTTTGCAAAATCAGTAAAAAGTTTTTCAGGATTCCTATGTCCACCGATTTGTATGAATCGATCCACTGTGGGCCGGCGCGCGCGCCGCTGGTTGCGCCCCCCGCCTCAGCCCCGCTCACTGCGGTCAGCTGTTGGGAGGCGAGGTGCACCGACATTTACTCATTTTATCAGCAATATTGGGGACAGGGCACAGTAGAATATACATATTTTTAGAACTGGTAAAAATCTTTATGGATGCCATGTCGGAACCCTATCGTCTAAAACCACGCGATGCCCACTCTGTACCTACTCCATTTGCTATATTCTTATCATTTCGAGCATTAAAGAAGTGTCTATGTTTGTATCATTTCGAGGATCCCATCGAAATGATACATATATATACACACGACTATGCGTTGAGTGCCGGGCGCCCCAAGTAGATACTCGCACTAAACGCATAAGTGGGGACGGCTCGAGTCCGCAATAAAAAAGAACCGGGATTTAACAATAAGACCACATAGATACCCAATACACTTACCTCCTACAGGTGGTCCGGCCAAATGACCAATACCCTGACTGAGCAAAATCAATCCATACGCAACAGTGAAATGGTCCATCGGCATAAGTTCCATTAGGATGGCTGGAGTATAAGAGTACGAACTGGCAAACGATAGTCCAAATATGGCAGATATGATGGTTAACGCCCAGTAGTTGGTAATGAAGAAGGGGTAAGCAGCCATGGACAGGCCGCAGACGATGAGGCAAAAAGCGTATGTTTTGGTCACGTTGATCCATGGCTGGTCGCCTGCCCAGCCGAGAGTAACCTGAAATTCGTATGAATAAAAGTTAGTGTTTGTAAGAATAAATACTTATATTGTCAGTGGTATACTAAAACCCAGCTGCCGTTTGCTATTCTCGTAAAAAATGTACCTGTAATACATTCTTATAGTGTGTTCTTTACTAAAACATTGATCAGTTCAAGACTGAAAAACCTTCAAAAGAATGGTAAAAACAAACGAAAATATTTATTTGGTATGGTAACACAAAGTTCTAATTAAACAGTAAAAATCTGTTAATAGCCGATCGTAGCATTATAATATAAATATGCAACAACAACTTACAATGCCAATACTGCTGGCCACTCCAATGATGCAGATCATCAGTTCTCCACCTTCAACATTGCTATCAGTCATGTACGACTTGAGGAAGAAGTAGGGCACAATGAACCACGCCGAGAGTATAAGAGAAGACAGGTTGAACATCAGGAAATGGAACTCCGTGAACATTTTGAAGTCAAATGTAGTTTTTAGTATCTGCATTATGCGGTTGCACCAGTTCTGTAAAATAAAATTTCAAAGATTATTTTACAGTTAAAATTACTGTCTTTATGTGTAAACATCATCATTATTATACAACGGCCAACGGCCTTGTTGGTGTTGCCTTAACGTGAAGGAAGACCACTTTTACAAATAATGTGACTAATAAGTCGACACGTGTTTCACCTACACACGAGGCATCTTTAGGACTGCATGATAGCAAAATCATTTTGATGCCTTGTGTGTAGTCGAAACACGTGCTGACTTATTAGTCACGTTAGTGCTCATTATTAACAATCTGGAGGGTACAGGAGTACAGGAGCTGCTGGCATACAGCAGCAAGCAGGACTGAGTATGTGCGGATGTGGAAAAACTCGGTAATGTGCTCTAAAACCTATACCTATGTTAGTGATTCTCATGGAACTCTGTGTGACCACACACAGCAGTCGGTGTTTTAAAGTTTGTAACGAATATTAAAATAATAAACGATGTGTCATGGTCAACTTCTCAATGATTCTCTATTGTGATATTGGCTGTATTATGCGTAAGGCGTATAACAAATATTCTAGGATATTGGTACGACAGTCAAGTCACAGTATATATATGTTGTTTAACACCTTACGTGCCGCGTGAAAAATTGAGTCTTTCCATTTGCGCCACAGGGCCCACCGGTGAGCCTTCTCTTACTGTTACATTCACGCCGCGCGGGTCACCCGTGAGCCTAATGACTGGTTTAGCGAAAATGCTTCCTACAGGCCGAATTCTACAGATATCGAACAAAACCTTTATGGACGTGAGCCGCAAGGCCCCGTAGTTTAACCGATGTAGCGTGGTTTTCAAATCCATTAGATTTTTTTTGTTTTATGAAGGTTATTGTAATGACACCAGTGTTGTTCTTATCGTAACAGGGAATATTTTAGTTTCACGTATTACTTATATAATATTATTATAATAAAATACAACCATAATAATGAAACATTTATTTAAATTCTAGAACATTTATTTTTGCTCTTTACCGCCAAATAAAAATACCACTTTAAATTATGTCACAAAGTAGGTATCTAATTACTTTTAATCACATTTGCAGCTTTTTTCAATATCACATTAATTAGTCCTCTATTCATATCATTAAAATTAAAAGGAACTTAAAAATAATACCTCTTTCTATGTATATATATATATATATATGTATATAGTTCAGTGTTATAGTTAACGTTTCAGTGGATGCTCCGTTAGGATCGTCGGACCACTGAGTCGTTCGGACGCATGTGCCTCTCGCAAGGCCTGAACCACCTCGGCCCAAGGAGTGGCGACATGTGTGGCACTACAAGTCAGCAGACTGGGATGGACTGCGAGAGTTCTATGCGTCGTACCCGTGGTGGCGGCTTTGTTTTGCCTCAGAGGATCTGGATTCTTGTGCTGTAGCAGTCGCTGAGGGGATCTTGGAGGGTATGGAATGCTACATTCCCAACCGATGGATCCCTGTAGGTGCAAAAAAGCGACCGTGGTTCAATCGGCTCTGCAGAGAAGCTCTAATGCAGAAAGAATCTGCCTACAGGCACGGCTCGTGCAAATTCAGATCCAAACATCTCTGAGGTGAAACGCAAATTAAACGCCGCCTCGAGGTCCAGTAAAAGAGCAATTGTCAAGGCCAAGTTCGATTTCGTCGGCAGAATTGGCGAACGGCTAGCAGGCTACCCTTCAGGAAGTCGTGAATTTTGGTCGCTTGCCAAAGCTGCCGAGGGAAACTTCTGTCGGTCAGGATTACCACCCTTGCTTAAACCCGACGGTAGTTTGGCCCAGAGTGCCAAGGAGAAAGCCGACCTTTTGGGTAATCTCTTTGCCTCTAACTCGACCATGAGCGACGGGGGTGCTTTACCGCCGGGCATTCCGAGTTGTGGCACTTCCATGCCGGAAGTTAAATTTACACAGCGAAATGTCTGGCGGGAGTTTCAATCCCTGGACGTTCATAGGTCGAGTGGGCCAGACGGCATTCCCGCGGTGGTACTTAAGCATTGTGGTCCAGAGTTGTGTCCGGTACTTACACGTCTTTTCACACTTTCCTATTCTATGCAACAAGTCCCGGCGTCGTGGAAGATCGCGTATGTACATCCTGTACCCAAAAAGGGTGACAGAACCGACCCGGCCAATTACAGGCCTATAGCCGTCACCTCCCTTTTATCCAAGGTGATGGAGCGTGTAATTAATACACAGCTCCTGGGGTACCTTGAGGAACACGACCTGCTCAGCGACCGGCAGTACGGTTTCCGTCACGGCCGCTCGACGGGCGATCTTCTTGTGTACCTAACACACCGATGGGCGGCGGCTATCGAGAGTAAGGGTGAGGCTCTAGCTGTGAGCCTCAACATCTCTAAAGCCTTTGACCGGGTCTGGCACCGTGGTCTTCTTACGAAACTGCCCTCATATGGACTACCCGAGAGATTATGCGGATGGGTGTCCAGCTTCTTGGCCGGTAGAAGCATCAGGGCCGTCGTTGACGGCAGCTGTTCAGACTGCATGGCTATAAACGCTGGAGTACCGCAAGGCTCAGTGTTGTCCCCTACTCTGTTTCTGCTGCATATCAATGACATGTTGTCTATTGACGGCATTCATTGTTATGCGGACGACAGTACGGGGGACACTTGTTACACGGGCCGCCCCGGTATCTCTCGGGACACAGTGGAGGAAAATCGTGAACAGCTTGTGTCTGAAATCGAGGCTACTCTCACTAGAGTGTCCGATTGGGGTGGACAAAATCTTGTCCAGTTCAACCCTTCCAAGACACAACCGTGTTTTTTCACCGCTAAGCAAATCCCAATTACTGCAGCGCCGCAATTTCAGGGCACATCTCTTTCCATCTCCAAAAGTATAGGGATCCTTGGCGTTGACATCTCCAGTGACGTTCAGTTCCGTAGTCATTTGGAGGACAAGGCTAAACTGGCGTCCAAAAAGCTAGGTGTGCTCAACAGGGCGCGGCGGTACTTCACTGCGGCGCAAACACTGCTTCTCTATAAGTCGCAAGTGCGGCCGCATATGGAGTACTGCTGTCACCTTTGGGCGGGAGCTGATAGCTCGCGATACTGACTAGAAACTACAGATGAGGCGCGCGGTGAGGCGCGCGGTGAGGTGCGCGGTGAGCCGCGTTGTGACCCCGCGGCCTCCGCCAACGGAAAATACGTTTTCGTTCGTAAGACGCCACGCGACCCACTCGTGAGCCTTTTGTTATATCTCGTAAACTAGACGGTAGAAGTCATTGATTTTTATTTTCTGTACGAATTATCACATTTTATAAACTTAGGGGTAAAAATCTTAAGTTGAAAAAAATTACGGATTTCGTGATTTGGGCTTGGCCTGAACGGAAAGATACGAAAGGCTCACCGGTGGGTCGTACGGCACGCAAGGTGTTAACAATGTTGTTTATACAGTGGTCAAGTTTATCAACTTAAGTGGGAAAATGCCTACTTTAGACCGTATATGAATGACATCTCTGGTTTGGTTTCGGATCTGATCTGGGAGCTGAACAGCACCAGAATTGGCTGTAACGTAGATAGAGTAAACGTTAATAACTTGAGCTACACCGATGATATGGTGCTGATCAGCCCGTCTTAGAAGGCTAGTCAGTATTTTTGTGAACGTTACTCTATTGCTCATCGGCTGACATACAATACAAAGAAGGCGGAAGTAATGATATTTCAGTATGCTAAAGGCCCTGATAATATTGTTCGTATCATTCTTAATGACACAGTCCTTAAGACCGTGAGTTCATTCAAATAACTTGGTCCTATGTTACTGGACACGTTATTGGATGATGCCGACTTGGAGCGACAGAGGAGGGGCATTGCATGCAGATGCAACATGCTCGCTAGGCGTTCTGCTCACTGTTCGAAACAAGCACGATTCACTCTGTTCAACGCATATTGTCAGGCGTTGTGCACCAGCCAGCTTTGGTAGCGGTACACGAAGAGAGCATATAGGTACATATGTAGTGGCATTGATTTTTATATATATGTATCTATATTTCTAGATATATAAAAATCAATGCCACTTTTTGTTGTAATTTTATAACTCAAGAACGGGCTAACCTATCTAAACCGAATGTTTAGGCTTTATTCGGACTACTTAGTAGATGGTTTAAGTGATAATTGCACAAAATCGGTCGAGCGGTTCTTCATTTATCAAGCAAACGAAGTTGCGCGGGTCAGCTAGTATTACATAACTCCGTGCAATACCTACAATAACGCTTCCGATGCTTAAGCGGGGAGCTTATGGAGGAGGTGTAGCGCGTCTGGTATGTGTGCAGACCACAGGGTGGCTGACTTGTTTGCCGTCACAAGGAGGCTCAAGGCTTCTTTTAGATTTAAAGACTGACAAATTGTAAAAAAAAATAGTGACGACCAAAGACGTATTATAATATAGACACGTCATGTACGAACATCACGGCTTTCAAAAACGGCAAATATTTTATACATTCAAAAAAAGATTTTCTATGAAATTATCTATGATAGCATGTATGGAAATTAAGGCAATTGCCTGACTTTTTTGTTGCCATTTTTCAGTGTTGATAACGTATCTATAGTTTTCATATATCATTGGTGACGACTGTGTTCCGCATCATTTTTATGACCAGACCTGAATCTTAAGTAATATGCCTGAACTGTACCTACTGCATTGACATAATGTGAACAATAACATGACTGTATACTTGGCAACTAAACTATATCTAGGAATTTGATATGCATCAATTTAATTTAATACACATTGTTCCAAGTGATAAAAATACATTTTTTGCTTTTGAACAAACTTGATAATGACGAGGAATGGAATAAATAGGTATGTGCATGTACATTTATGTTTTATAAATTCTATAATCATTTATATTATTAATTGTACTATGGTTCCTTTTGACCTATAAATTATGTGTATAATATAAGCGAATTTTTTTTTTTTTTTTTTTTCGTAATTCAGACATTTATTTGGGTGCTACTTTTATAACCGTTGCTTCATAGCTTAGTGATGTAACATTATTACTATATTATTAGCTATAATATAATATAATATAACGTTTATTGCATCATTAACAAATTCATTACAAAAACGTGGATTCTTTTATAAATAGGCAACATTTTATATATTCCGATATCCACATTTGAAACCCTGACTCCTGTGCTAAGTAAAAAACCTGTATTACAAGAGTCAGTGTCCTCCCAGGCTTACAGTTATAATACTTACAATTAAATATAATTAAAAATAATACAATTTTAAAAATACATTAAAATTTCATGCAGAACGTTTCATTTTTGTTTAGTGTGTGTGTGTGTGTGTGTGTGTTTATGTGTGTGTGATGTGTGTGTTGCTTGTGTGTATGTTTATTATTAGTACCTAAATGGTACGAACCACAAGGTGTATTTTATTTATTGTAGTGGTTTTAAAATATTTTCTGTTTGTGTGTAGTCGAGTGTATGCAGCCATATTTTAGTTTTCTGCTTGGTGTTATATGTTGTATGGCAATTTATATTTAGGATCTTGTTAACTTTGTTGTAAAGATATACAGACAAGTAACCACACTGCCGTGCAGCCGATTTTGTTCTGCAGCTTACAGGTATGCAGACATTGGTGATGGTGCGTTTATTGCTTTTTTAACCGGGGTAATCCGATGCTGTTTCAAAATGAGACTCAGGACGTACAATTGTCTCACTGTTAAAACCTCACATAAAATGTAAATTTCAATGTCTAATGTTTCGATATAATGGTTCGCTACTTTTAATATAGGTAATTTGAGAAGTAGGTACTCACCATGTCATCATCAGATTCTGATCCTAAAGACCAAGAAGAATTCTTGTATATGTCCGGTAAAGATGAGGCTCTCAACTTGTACCTGGAAGGTATCGACATCATAGCACCTCGATGCATCATTGTGTTCCTGTACAAATGCATACCCTTTAAATAGTGGTGATCAGAAGATATCTGTCTCAACCAACTCGTATTTTGTGGTAAACCTGGTTTAGAATTTTTTGATACCAATTTTTCTTTCGGTTTTGTTGAATCCATGTCAGGATTAGATTTTTTAGCTTCATTTGTATCAATATTTTGTAGTTCTTTAGAATCCTTTCTTTTATTTTCAGCGTCTTTCGGTTTTTTAGCTTTTATTTCTACAGGTAACTTTGCCGGCTCCTCTATAACTTTACTATTGTCTTTATTCAAATTAGCTTCAGAATGTCTCCGTGTTAATACATCTGGATAATTTTGTAATATAATATTGTAGAGTCGTTTATTGGTCATCAGTTTTTCGATAACTTCGCTCGGAACCTGAAAACGACAACATGCATTTGTGTTTGTATACATGAAGTTAAATTTATATACCCATCCTTTTTTTTAGAAAAATTGCGCCAACGAACGGATATGAAAATTGATACAGATATAGTTTTTTTTAAAGAGAAGAAGCAATTTATTTATGAACTAGCTGCTGCCTGCGGCTCCGCCCGCGTGGAATGTTGTTCCCGGTCACTTAGGGGTATGAAAAATAGATGTTGACCGATTCTCAGACGTACTCAATGTGCTCACAAAATTTCATGAGAATCGGTAAAGCCGTTTCGGAGGAGTATGGCAACGAAAACTGTGACACGAGAATTTTATATATTAGACTTGCTGACGCCCGCGGCTCCGCCCGCGTGCAATGTTTTTCCCGGTCACAGGGGTATGAAAAATAGATGTTGGCCGATTCTCAGACCTACTCAATATGCTCACAAAATTTCATGAGAATCGGTCAACCGTTACGGAGGAGTATGGCAACGAAAACTGTGACACGAGAATTTTATATATTAGATTAGTTATACAACTGTCGAATTTATATCCAACGGGTCTCTAATGAGATCATAATATCAATAGTATTTGTACATACCTTTTCATTCTGTTGTATAAATGTAGGCAAATGAATGTTTGAATGTATTCGCTTACAATTATTGTCGGCATTCAATTGTGTAGCTGCTTCCAATTCTTCCGCTTCCGCTATACTAGTCGCTAACGTGGCTAGAATATATTCAGGGCTCTTCCCACTTTTAAGCAATGATTTCAGTTCATCTGCATCCAAATAAGCTGATTCTCCTCCAATAGATTTCGATGAGACAGATCCTACACTTGAAGATCTTCTAGATCTGGACTTTTTTAATCTACTTTGTTTTATTTCTAACCATTCTGGATCCTTCATCAAAGCTCCACAAACACACATATTCAGTAAAGTACCAGCTAATAAAACGATTGTATTTCTCCAATCATATATTTCTAAGAAATAATATGTCATTGGTGAATATACTAAAGTACCAAATCCAATTCCACACGATGCTAATGATACAGCTAGATTTCTTCTTTTATCAAACCAAAATGCGACAGAAACAACAGCAGTTACATATAAAATTCCCATTCCTAAGCCACTAATGAAGCCGAAAGTTAAACATAACATTGCCACAGAATTACTCATAGCAGCTAATAAGAATCCTATTGTTGAGACTAGACCAGCTATCATCGTCATTATCCTACATCCATATCTATCTACTAAAGCACTCATTATCGGCCCTGCTAGTAATGGTGTCGCGATGAAAAGACTGCCAATTAAAGATGTCTTTGAATGTGTAGTATCGAAGTATGAAGTGAATTCTTCATGTAGTAGACCAAATGAAAATGCTAAGCCATCAGCACATGCTGACACTATAAACGCTGCAATTACTACAACCCATCCCCAACCGCCATCTGGTATAGGAGGTAGTTTATTATGTACTACAGATTCGTCAGAATATATACTGTCATTACTACCTAAACCTACGAACTTGACTCTTTCGATAGGTGAGTCTGATCTATTTACATTGTATTCAGCTACTATTGATGTGTGGTTTTCTGATTTAATTGAATTAATTGTGTTTATATCTGTTTTGTTGTGTGCGTTTAGATTCCTTTCATTTAGCTCATTCTTGGGTTCTTCAGGGCCCTTTGTCTCCGTCATTGTTTTTGATTACAGCATACCGTACATTTTATTGTTACCTGGAAATACAATAAAATTCTGATAAATATTATATTATGGTGCAGGGCTACGTGGTACGGTGATAATTGGAAAGGGTGATAATAAATGGAGTCAATTGCCTCAGAGGCGCGAGGATTGGCTAGTGTTCAATTTTATGTAGGTATGTATTAAAAATAAATACGTCAGTGTATCAGTTGCCTAGATTCCAAAGCACATAAAATTAAAATATTATCATAATTTAAGCTACACGGTGTTAAATGGTGTAAACTTTAACTCAGTACGCGTTCACGAGATACGAGCCTTGACAGATAGACAGGCCGAACGGGCTGCCAAGATCCTTCAAGGTTTTCATGAATTATAAAAACTCCATGCGACGGCGACGTCCTCACACGTTTAGATTTGCTTGAACCTCATATTATTTACAGATAAGAAAGTAATGCCAATTGAACAGATAAGTTAACAAAAAATTTACGAGCCTCCATTAAAAATAAAAGAATTATCAAATTAGGTAGGTCTTTAGAGATAATACACGTTTTTAATTTTAAACTGTCGTATTTAGCGCGTTAATCAAATGGAAGGTCAGTTTGTGAAGTTTGTTTAATTTGATAGGTGTTCTAACACGTTAAAATGTAAATATTGGTCGTGTGATGATAGATCACTATGTCATAATATTTTTCAACTCAACGTAGATAGGCACTTAGTAGGTACACCCACTTAACGTAGATAGGTAGGCACTTAGAAGTTTCACCCACGTTTTCTAATAAATTTAATAATATAGAGTAAAAAATAGCCAAGTACGATGGTATCAAAAAACGGCATTACTCACGTTTTTTGTAAGGGAGTCTGTCTTAAGTTAGGGTAGTAATGTATTTGGGAGTCCTGGGACATCCTTCCGAGAGCTTATCCGGGGCTCCCAACCATAGGCTGTTGGGCGTTTCGTGAGGTTTTTTAGTCGGTTCCTACCATAGCTTCCATGATGGATTTTCCCTCACGTTAAAAAAATATAGGGTAATAATGCGTAATGATCATTGCGATATTATATAATAATAATATTGGTTTTCCCCCGGCAGCTAAAATCGGTTCAGTTATTTCATAGTTTACGTTTACAAACAAACAAATCTTACCCCTTTTTTTAAATATTAACTAAATAAATAAATAAATACTTTTATGCAGCCACATTATTTTTAGATAAACATCGCCATACATCAACCCTACAAGGGGAAACGGACTGTCGGTTTGTCACTGTCTAGGTTTTTGACCTCGACGGAATATCTGATATTGACCTCTTATTATTAACTTACGCAAATGAGTCACTCACGAGCTGAACATTATTAGGTAAGTTAACGCCTATAGTAGGTATGGGGTTCTTCAAAAGGGATCTAAGGCCGAGATTCATGGACGGGGCTTTACTTTGTCTCTTTGAGTCTTCGACCGAACTGTTTAAAGTGGTAGCATTATCATTCAAAGTTTACTTTAGGACGTAAGTCACCGATATCGTGCACTCGTACTTTACCAAGCAAAGTAGGATTTCACAAAGTTAAGACTGGCGTTAGGCACTATAAAACAGTATTTTTGGTCAAAGTGCGACTTTGCTGCAAAGTAAAGTCGTAGTGCGATCTATGAATTTTGGCCAAAGAAGGTTTTTATAAGGTCGGCAGCGCGAGTATTGAACCTCTGGTGTTGCAAACGTCTCCAGGCTACGGTGGCCATCATTCCATCTGGTGGGTCGTGCCAATGCTTCTTCTATTGTATCAATGATACTTTTTTTATTTTCTTTAAACAATTTTGGCATAAAACTCTGCCATCTCAACGGCTCTGTCGGTGGCGTTAATAAGATCGGCCTGTGCTTATCTACCATCTTATTATTACAAAAATTTATTTGGAGAGGCCTAAACTCTGTAAACTGTGGTAGGTAGTAAGTAGTTAAGTAAGTAAGTAAAACTTTAGTGTATACACCAATATAACCAGTTTACAAAAGAAACAAAAGCGCAAATATGTAGATACAAATGGCGGCCATATCGCTAAAAGCAATCTCTTACTGGCAACCTATGATTGGACAAAATGGTAGGCTGATTTGATTAATTTATCTTTGTGATGGCTAACATTGGTAACCAGCTTTCTTGCTCAATGCCTTTGTGGAATTTCTAAAAGATGAAGACAGCATAAGAAACAGGGAATGCTGTTTGTTATGGGTTAACCTTACTATGGGGTGCAACAAACATTACTAGGATAGGAGTACAATCGATAAATATGTCTGGCCAACCATGACTCACGCTTTGACTCTACAACTTAATACTGTATGACTCACCCCCGTCTCGCCATCTTATATTTTATGAGGTTCTCAACCGGATCCAAAATCAGTATGAGTAATCTTAACTTTAATGAGAACTTTTCGTTTAATAAAGTGTCGACTTATATTTTAAACTAGCTGATGCCCGCAGCTTCGCCCGCGTAAAATTTGTTCCCGTTCCCGCTTCCCGTATTTTTTCCCCTTGGGGGTAGAATTTATCAAAATCCTTTCTTAGCGGATGCCTACGTCATAACATCTACCTGCATGCCAAATTTCAGTCCGATCCGTCCAGGGGTTTGGGCTGTGCGTTGATAGATCACTATGTCAGTCAGTCAGTCACCTTTGAGTTATATATATTAGAAGAAGAAGATATGCTCCAGTACCTACTCATAAACTTATCTTGCCTTGTATAACGCAGTGGTGGGCGTTATACAAGACATGAGTAGATCACAAACCAATCGTCCACACTTCCACAGGCTACGTAACCAACCATCAGATGGACCGTAAGCTTGTCTGCCACCTTAGTAGGATAAAAAATGTTAACTACCTCTGCCATGCAATGGTTGTAGAAGGTAGTACATGCAAATGTGAGACAACAGGTTGAAAACGAACACCGCTTCTTTATAATATTAGTAGGGGCAGATACCTAGGTAGGTAGGTATATATAGATGTATTATAAACTAGCTGATGTTCCCGCTTCCCGTGGGAACTTATTCCCGGGGTAAAGGTGGCCTAAGTTACTTCTTATTAGATAAGCTATCTGCCAGTGAAAGAGATTAGCCGGAACAAACAGACAGACAGACAAAAAATTTAAAAATATATATTTTGGTATGTGTACCGTGTAGGTATACATTCATATGCATGTAGTAGAAAGCGGTTATTTTAATATTATAAACAGACACTCCAATTTTATTTATTAGTATAGATTAGAATTATACAGTATCTGGTACCTAAGCCGACAAATGTGATAATTATTGTAACCTTGAACTATTAACAATGTTATCCTGTAGTCAACACAGAGCGATAAAGTCAGCGATACTGTCACGTTGATGGCCTACTTTTACATATACAATCACGCCTATCCCCGAAGTGGTATGCAGAGGAGAATTATGCACCCACAAACCGGTGGTTTCGATGCTTTTACGAAAAGGAGAGAAGCCTATGCTATCACGGCACTATTGTTAGGAGAAAATCTAGAAAAACAACGTAACAGCCATCATAAATACAATGTCTTCAGTTCTCAACTCTGATTTTATCTAAGTAATATCTTATTGACTAGTCTTGGTGAAAAAATGGTAATATAAAGCGTCTGCCGTTGCTGCCGTGTCTGGTTCGATTGCCCGGTTAGAACAAATTCTTGAATGACAGCCCGTAAGCGACAGCGTGAAGCGCTCGTAAGGTAGGTAAACGTAAAGTAAGCAACTTGCACTATGGCCAGTCCTTGGATGGGTGACCGTCCATGTGACCACTTTGTGACGTTTATTTGAGCGTCTCTTTGCTTCGGAAGGCACGTTAAGCCGTTGGTTGCCAGTAAAATGGCAGTCTTTAGGCGGCTTGAAAAAATTCAACAGCAGGCAGTCACAACCTGCGCCTGTCCATCTCAACACGGCAATACGGCTCACCACCTATTACGTGAGACAAATTCTTAAAAGGTTAAATGTGGGCACATAAGAATATGCCTCTGCTTACCCCTTCGGGAATAAAGGCGTGACCATATAAAACAAAAATACCTACCTCGATATTTACTTTAAAACTAATAAATTATGGGTATTTGGGCTAAAGAGGTACCCAAAGACGTACCGATGTATTTATGTGACGGTCGAATTCACAGGCGCAGCTGGTTTATGACAACTGTTCCGCTACAATGGGCAGTAGCGTGATGATATTAGAATTTATAAAACGCACTCATAATGTAGAAAGAAATATATTTTTTGAAATGACATAGAATAAAGTCTATCTACCTAGATACTAAACCCTACTAATATTATAAATGCGTAAGTAACTCTGTCTGTCTGTCTGACTGTCTGTTACGTTTTCACACCTTAACCGCTGAAACGATTTTGATGAAATTTGTTTATTGAGATTTAGAACATTACACATTTGCTATAGTTCGAGTCCAAGGGGTACATTGGCTACTTTTTAACTGAGAGCACAAAAGGATTGTTCCACACGAGTTTCAACATTGGGGGTTTTGAGTTCCAAAATTAGCATCATCATCTCAACTCAACTTTCGCTAAACCTAGAATTCACGAGTTCCTTTGAATGTAAGTATCATTCGAAACTGGAGGCGGGGGCCGAATTGTTTTAGAATAGACTTTAAGCTCCTTTATGATTCAGCAAACAGGGCAGTTCCACATGCTCCTAGTAGCTAGTAGTCTGATGAAGAAATACCTCTCCTTTCATAGACCTTACGTGACGTAAACAAAGTTGCGAGGGTCAGCTAGTGTGAAATAAGATGGGTCGTTTTTGAGATTCGAGCTTTGAAATTAACAAACCGACTCCGCTTCGTTATAATATTAGTTGGTACGTATTATGAACTAGCTGTTGCCCGCGACTTCATACGCGTGAAAATTATGATAAAATGCCAATTTGATTGCTCTCTGCTTAGCCCCTAGAATATGTGACGTGGGAGAGAGCAATCAAATTGGCATTATAACATAATTTTGTCTGTTTGCTTTGCTTTGTCCGGAAGGATCTCGAAAAGTACTCAAAAGTTTTGAATCAAATTTTGCACAAATATTAACTAGGGTCTTCAAATAGGCTTCCGGACAAAGCAAAGCAAACAGACAATTTTTTTTCTAACTATATTTTCGGCTTCGGTATCTCATGTTGAACACCCAACAAGTTTTTTTTTAAATATTTCCGATGTACAGTTTTGACTTTTCTATCATTTTATTATAAGTATGTATCTATAGATTACACATTATCAGGTAAGTGTGCAAGTATGATAATTATTTTAATACCTAAGTATACTTATTTAACTACATATTATGACACTGGCGCTCCCTGGCGTCGACACAAGCGATAAGGCAGACTACACGCCACTGATATTGTTGTAATACTATAGAATATATTATATAATCTGTGGTACTAGTACTGCTGTACTGTAGATTGTCCTTATGACATTTATTAGGTAGATATAGTATAACTAAATTTCTGCGAGGATTCTGTTCCCGTAAGAACGAGTACCTACAGAATCCTCGCAGAAATTTAGCTTGCATTTTCTCCCTTTAATATATTCCTATAGAATGTAAGAACAGCCTATGTTATCCAAACTAATATATTCTACCCTTTAGATTCTACCCCTGTAACAAATTTCAGCTAGCTCAGTTAAGCCGTTAGAACGTAATTGATTAACAAACATTTGAACATCTTCACAAACTTTCACATTTATATTTCGTAATAGCAGACGTCACGTGGTTTCACCCTCATAGATCCCGTTCCCGTGGGATTTTGGGAATAAAATATAGCCTATGTTCACCACGGATAGTGTAGCTTCCCAAGAGAGAAAGAATTTTTCAAATCGGTTCAGTAGTTTCGGAGCCTATTCGTGCAAACAAACAAATAAATAAATCTTTGCTCTATATATATGTCGCAGAACCAAGATAATTAATGACTCTAATATTACTAAAACGCCATCTCTTATCAATTTTGGAAACGTCAAGCAGTTCGCTTGAGTGAGGTCGATACAGAAGGTGACGTTGTCAGCCTGACAGATGTCAGTTGTCTATGTGTGTGTTGTGTCATGTTGGAGAGGGGATGTGCGCTGTGCGGAGCGCACAGACCGGACACTTTCGAACGAGACGTGTTAGAGAACAGTCGCTTTTGGAAAAAGACTCTGTGGTGAACGGTCACCTTTCTGTATCGAACTTACTGCGTTTCCATCCTTTTTAATCTACGTGGTTAACTGTGATTTTTAAGTTTATTGTTTGTAAGTGAATAAACTAGTACTAGTGCTAAAGGATTGTAATCTTATTTCGTGCCTACAACTTGCTGATAGCGGCTCCTGACAACGAATTAACTAACGCGGTACGTCCTGACTCCGACATCAGAAGTGGGATGTAGCCCACGTGGCGACAACACCTGTGCATTATAAGGCGATACAAAAGCGGAAAATGGAGTTTTCTGTTGAAGCAGCAGTACGATGGTTGTTTCCGTCACAGAAATTACAGTGCACGCATTTTCAGGATGCCTACTTAACTTTGGTGAGCAGTTTCATGTTTATTTCTATTCTGGTGTCAAATATTTGCTTGTTGAAGAATCTATTCCTTGTTAATGTAATAGTTAACGACTATATAAGATACTGTGATATAAGACTGTCAGTGGCTCTGACAGGCTACTATTTGCGATAAGAGATTATGATTTGCCGTGACAAAATTATCACTTGGCATTATAGGTACTTCATCATGCAAATTAGGACTTGGGAAATAGTGAATAATCGCGACTATTGACTGTGATTATGACCATTACTTGTGACAGAGGGATGTTTCCCTTTATTAAGGAAACTTTCATCAGAAACTGGAATTCCTTAAACTAACTTTTATTGTTAGTGTGCAAACCTGATATCATAGAGGCCTATTCCCAGCAATGAACAGCCATATGCTAATTTGATTTATTGAATCGTATCGTATAACCAAAAAGGAAAGAGTGGTTGTAACGCGGTGCTAGTTTGCCGCCATTCTCAAATTCTTGTGAAGGTCCGTAGTTATAAAATTGAAATACATTATGACTTGCTGCAGTTACATTAATTGCTAACAGATTGTGTACAAACTGTTTTGACGTGATTTGAACCCAATGCTACTAGTTCCAGGTCGAGATGATAAGTAGCGCTAGCGCCCGCGACGACTGCTGGGAACCGCGAGGCATGCCGCTGCGCGCTACTCGCGCCAGTCTGTGCGCTACACGCGCCAGTCTGTGCGCTACTCGCAGCAGTCTACGCGACGCGCGCCACTGTGCGCTGCTCGCGCCTGTCTACGCGACGCGCGCCGCTGTGCGCTTCTCGCGCATGTCTGCGCGACGCGCGCCGCTGTGCGCTTCTCGCGCCTGTCTGCACGACACGCGCCGCTGTGCGCTTCTCGCGCCTGTCTGCGCGACGCGCGCCGCTGTGCGCTGCTTGCGCCTGTCTAAGCGACGCGCGCCGCTGTGCGCTTCTCGCACCTGTCTACGCGACGCGCGCCGCTGTGCGCTGCTCGCGCCTGTCTGCGCGACGCGCGCCGCTGTGCGCTTCTCGCGCCTGTCTGCGCGGCGCTGCTCGCGCCTGTCTACGCGACGCGCGCCGCTGTGCGCTACTCGCGCCTGTCTACGCGACGCACGCCGCTGTGCGCTGCTCGCGCCTGTCTACGCGACGCGCACCACTGTGCGCTACTCGCGCCTGTCTGCGCGACGCGTGCCGCTGTGCGCTTCTCGCGCCTGTCTGCGCGACGCGCGCCGCGTCGAAAATAGAAAGTTGTGGTCAGGTAGGGCCGAGCTTATGAAAGGTAAAATTCTCACGTATTCTTTCAAAAGTCTTATCGGTCCGATGATTTCTAGATCATATGGGATGCTTTCGTAGGCATGTCCAGAGCCGTGCTATAAGGTTTGATTGAAAATGTGGTAGCGTTTATTTGGGGTCAACAACAATAGCAACAAATTAGGCAAGGCTTGATACGATGTCTGACTAGTGAACCCATTTTTACCATTCTCAAACCAGAACCTGCCGCAGAGGTTCACCCGGATACATGTTACTCAGGTTAGCTGCACTATTTACCGATGCTGATGATGGGAAGCGTGTGGTATCGTACTCCATTCAGCAACATCATCGTTAGCGGTCGTAAAGGCTTATGAACTTGACGAGGTTTGTAAGGAATTTCAATTGAATTCATAGACAGTAAGAACGCCCGGAAGGAAAATGACTTGTGGCGGGCTCTGCGTTCTATAAACGCCCATTGCCGTAAGCAACGTTTGCTGTGCCTACTCCTTGGGTGACGACTTTGTGACACTTCCATTTGGGAGCATTTACGTGCTTTAGACGATAAGTTAATTAAGCTGTTGGTCCCGGTTACTGGTGTACTTTAACTCTAAATTTTGTGAATTTTCATGTGGCGAGTTCCTAAAAATGAACTGAAGAGCGCCGAGGCCTCGACAACCTTTACCGTGAGTGGTTGCGCTGTGGCCGCTGTGGGTGCTCCATCGCCTGCGCAGCGGAGAAGCAGAGCGCGGGTCGACAGCGGCTTGCCCGAGCGCCGCCGCATACAGCATGCGGCACGGGCGGGCGGTGCGGTCACTAGCAGATCGCCTTGTGCCTGAGCTACGAGGATGGATCTCGAAAATTACAGGTCACGTAGTCTTTTTCTTTTCCACTTAAATAGTTTGTTCAGATGATGAAGGAGTTAGATCTTCATGTAAGTGGACTCCTTAAAGACTGACCTGACATATGATGATGAAGGGGTTAGACCTTCATGTGAGTGGACTCTTTAAAGACTGACTTGACAAATGATGATGAAGGGGTAAGACCTTCATGTGAGTGAGTGAGTTTAGTATGCAAATTGCTCAGGTCGCGTACATGTTTATGCTAGTCGTGGGTCTTTGTAGTGACCTACGTCTGGTATGGAGATGTAGGCCGTGATGCCGGGATGCCGAAGGGGGGCATCCCGAGGTTGTGGTCTGAAGTGGGTACCGGATAGAGGTCCCACAGTGTGGTCAAGTTGGGTACCGGATGGAGGTCCCACTTGATGCCTTTGGAGGCATGGTGTTGTGTTAAGAGTATTGCGTAGTGGACTCACTCATTTCGATTGAAGGTTTTACCTACTGTAATCAGATTTGATAATCGTTGCGAACTATTTAGAATGAAACAATGCTGACTTAAGCTTTAGAGTTTATTTAACTGATGACTCGGTCAGGAAGGCCGAGCGATAAATGCTGTACTTTGGGAAAATTTTGTTTCAGATGCTGTTATGTTGTGATGCTACACACTAGGACGTGTGAGTCGTCTTCATGCCAGTGTTGCAGACCGAAGATAACTCGAAGCGCTAACACACGAGGACGTGTGAATTGTCATGATGGCCGTGTCGCAGAACCAAGATAATTAATGACTCTAATATTACTAAAACGCCATCTCTTATCAATTTTGGAAACGTCAAGCAGTTCGCTTGAGTGAGGTCGATACAGAAGGTGACGTTGTCAGCCTGACAGATGTCAGTTGTCTATGTGTGTGTTGTGTCATGTTGGAGAGGGGATGTGCGCTGTGCGGAGCGCACAGACCGGACACTTTCGAACGAGACGTGTTAGAGAACAGTCGCTTTTGGAAAAAGACTCTGTGGTGAACGGTCACCTTTCTGTATTTGGGGGCACGGCAGTGCCCCCAAGCCAAGTCGAGCGCGAAGCAAACACTGCCGTACCATCCTTTACAGGAACCATTTCGCCGCATTTTCAGGCCCCTAGTAGAGAACCTCTGGATAAGACCAGAACGCAGAAAATTTCGTCATCTAGTAAGCTATAATCACATACTTAAAATCCAAAATTTCAAGTCTGTAGGTCATTTACTTCCAGAGTTAAGCGAAAGCAAAGTTTCGCATTTATGACACTCATTCACTCATGATCATCAAAATACAACTAGTACTTCCCATAAACTCAGAGAGCTGAAATTTGGTACAGAGTTAGGGTTTAATCACCACATAAAGGGAAAACTATAAAAACTAGGATAATCGAAGATACCTGGTGACCCTGATTAGAAAACACAAGAGCCCAACCAAACTATTAGAGATCGACATACCGCCTTTACAAATAATATTCAACTTGGTGGGCCGCTTTATTTGAAGTCAAAAATCGAAGGTCTGAAGTATCTGATGAAGAACCTTCAGCTAGTCTTAGGTGTATTAGAGATATGGTAATGCCCCCTTCTACTATTGGGACATAAAAAATCGACATCTGACACATCTTTTAATTTAATCTAGCCTATAGCATCCCACTGCTGGGCGAATGCCTCCCCTTCTGCTTTTAATCACTACATATTATAAAACAAAGTCCGCAGCCGCGTCTGTCCGTCTGTCTGTCTGTTTGTTCACGATAAACTTAAAAACCGCTGCATGGAGTTTCAGGCTGAGATCACCAATCGAGAGAGTGGTTCTCGAGGAAGGTTTTCGTATATAATTTGTTGAGTTTTTGTTGACATTGACTAAAATATTACGACATTAGTTGGAGAGGTCAGAAAAAAATAAGGCGTCTGGGAGCTTTTAACGAAAACGCTGCCTAAACCCTTCGAGGTATTACAAAATAATGTACCATGGAATTGTGTATCTTATATAGGCCTACAGAAAAGTTCGCGGCAGCATATGTTTATCTCTTAAGGATGACATACAATAACCATGTTCATTCTTTAAAAATTTAGCAATTATAAAGTGGTAATTGGAATGCTATGTACACCAAGAAAATGTTAACCCATCTCAATTTAAATACATTAGTGGGCATGAAAATATAATGAAAATTATTTGTTCCCTTTACACCATGCAAATTAAATGAATACCTTAGGAGATATAGCAAATCAAAATAATGCGCAACGAAATTAATTTTGTGTCGCCATGATTGAACTGGGTCATACATTATACGGGTCACATAATAACTTATTCTTCTACTTTTATCGCAAATATTTTTTCGTTAAAAGTGAATAACGCTTACAGCAGATTACTTTAGGTAGGTGTAATATTTCAAAATAAGCAATTTCATAGAAAATAGTAAACAAAGAGCCTTTATTTTAGAATTTTCTTCAGTATTAGCCATTTACATACAAACATCGGCGTGTTACAATTTTATTACATGTATGTTATATGTATGACGTAACGTGTATAAAATGACATCAATCAAATGTCATCAATATTCTGAAAAAGAAATTAAACATAGAGTTCACAAACTCTTTTGAAAATACATACTGTATCTACCTTAGAGGATCGTTATGAAAATAACATGATAGTAAACAACCACCACTAAGCAATACGCTTCTCCAGCGTGTAGCTGTGTTTCTCTGTGATAACCAGTATGAGAGGTACCTTTGTTCGGGCCATCCATAGAAAATAGATGGCATAATGCTGAATACCGCAAAGAACAAGCGGCGCGGCATAGAATGGGGACTATCCTGATATCCTGAAGGATTTAGATGACGCCGATGACCTGTGCTTGCTGAGGCACTCACACGCCACAAATTAGAGATAGTACAGATGGAAACCTACATACTAAATTCGCTGAGGCTACGCACACATAGACAACTCATTCACAGACACGAGGTCAGGCGGTCTCAACCGAATTTACCCGATAGGTACTGATTTGTGCGCGAGTGTGTGTAGCAGAGGGTAGGTGTGACAAAAAAGTACATACATGAGTTTTCCATCTGTACTATCTCCAATTTGGACACACGCCGTCATGCATGTCTACAGCACAACGTGCATAATGAGACAGCGAAAGGAAGTACTGAAAATAGAATCGACAGACGCAGATGAAGTGCGGGGAGAAGAGTCTGTTTCTCTGCGCATTGGCACAGATGTCGAGCGCGTTCACTAATTCACGTAACTCGGGAGTGTCGTGTCGGAAACTGATGGGTTAGAAGAGTACATCATTTCGAGGCTCGCCAAGGCAAGAGCACAAGAGCAAACTTCACACAGCTGAGCCCCGTATGGCAGTTGCGAAAATTGACTCGAAAAGTGAAACCCAAAACAAAGTCAACGTTAAAACTGTTACTACTATACGGATGCAAGACATGGAAGGTCAATAAAGACGTTTCGCACCAGCTACAAGTTCCAAGTTGACCTCTAACGGATCTTCGGTATTATACGGGCCCGTTAAAATCACGAACGTAAGCCTATTGGAACGCTGCAGTGAGACCCCTATACACTAACAGATCAAACGTCGGAAGTTTAGCTGGATTAGACACACGCTGCAAAGGGACCATGATCAAATACCAAGGCAAGCCTTACTGAAACTACTGAAAGAGCGGAGCAGCAATGTGAAATGTTTTGAAAACGGGGAGAAAATTTAATCGATATAAGAGTATCCGTTGCGCCTCTGCGTAAATGGTTAAAGTTACATAAAAATAATGTATTACAAAATTGAAAAGTTAAAAAGTTCTAAAACAAAAAACCTATTTTCGATCTATTCATTTCGTTCGATCACAGTTACCTTTTTAACATGAGGAAAATCCTACATGTATGCTATGCCGGACTCATACCGACTAAAACACACGCATCCTGCTTAACAACCTACCGTTGGGAGCCCCGGGTAAGCGGAGCTACGGCTACCACTGCGGCCTCACCTATGGGGATGCGGGAGCTATCCCGCGTCTTTGGGAGGTTTTCGATCACAATAACGTTAATTATTTCTAAAATAATGAATACTAGCGACGCGACGGAAGTAAACGCGACGGGAACAAATGACGTGAAAACATGATATCAAAATAACAATAGCACACCGCGCTCTTTCTCTCTCTCTCTCTCTCTCTCTCTCTCTCTCTCTCTCTCTCTCTCTCTCTCTCTCTCTTCTCTCTTATAAGACGCAAACGAAGTTGCGCGGGTCAGCTAGTACAAATATAAATAAAATTAAAGGAAAACTCTGGATAAGACTAGACTGACTTTTATACTTATACTTACAAGTTTACAAGAAGAAATAGTCGAATGATTATCTTTATTCTACTCGAAAATTACACAAATTAAATAAACAAATTACACTAAAATATTAATTTCGCTCAAAATTTGGTCAAAATATAACGGCATGAACGCGAATGGGCAATACAAAAAACTGCTGTACAAGAATCAGAACCGGAAAAAAAGAAAAGAAAGATCTGTAATAATAAAAAAACTACTCCTAAAAAGAAAAAAACTGCGTCTAATAAGAAAATCTATGGCGACTGCATGGACGTGACTGATAGTAGGAAATTCTTATGACATTATGCAAGTCACGTCCATGCAGTCGCCATAAAATCTAATAAAATAAATCAATATTCCCACGTTTCTACAAAAATAAGTGAAATCCCACCAAAAACATTCTGTAAAAAACTGGCCAAGTCTCGTTGGAGCTACTTGTTTATCTCTAAAAAGTAATGAGATCTAGACAAAGTCGTGCCAAGTCTAAGGTTCCTTACTGCGATTACTTTATTATTATAGTTAATGTTGTGTGACTTGGCCGTTGAAGTGTACACAAGGGTACAAAACAAGATACTTCATGACACCATTGCACCAATCTGTCGCCAGAACCGCTACCCATTGACGATCGAAAATTGCCACTTGGAGAACGTTAATTCAATAACTAGTCAATTATTATTATTATAATCATTGATAGAAGTCCTTCTGTACGTCTATTTTATGTTAGATCGGTGGTCGATTTGCCGCTTCAAACAGAAGAGAGCAGAAGTCAGCATTGTCAATGCTGAATGCATGTGTTGCCCAATCAATAACAGCCTAAAATGAGACACTAGCGTCCAATTACCACTACCAGTATGGGCTATTATCTCGCTTAACAAACATAGGTAGTTACAACAGATATAACATTACGTGTAAACATAATTGACTTGTACACACTCACGAATAAAGAATTTTCAACGGCCAAGTCACACAACATTAACTATAATAATAAAGTAATCGCAGTAAGGAACCTTAGACTTGGCACGACTTTGTCTAGATCTCATTACTTTTTAGAGATAAACAAGTAGCTCCAACGAGACTTGGCCAGTTTTTTACAGAATGTTTTTGGTGGGATCGAACTTACTGCGTTTCCATCCTTTTTAATCTACGTGGTTAACTGTGATTTTTAAGTTTATTGTTTGTAAGTGAATAAACTAGTACTAGTGCTAAAGGATTGTAATCTTATTTCGTGCCTACAACTTGCTGATAGCGGCTCCTGACAACGAATTAACTAACGCGGTACGTCCTGACTCCGACATATATATATCAGTACCTACTTATAGATAAATTCAAGGGTTATGCAGTTATTTTACGTCAAGCATTTCGTGATAGCTTTAGATCACATCTCGATCGCAGTTTATTCGGGGGTTAATGACTCAGAAAGACCCAGGGGCAGTTATTATATAAGAAAATATTGATCTTTTTATTATTTTACAAACTCTACTGCGTGTAGAGTTTTTTATAGATACGTATGGAAATCCTTCATGAATGCTATGTCGAACTCTTACCGACTTAACTACAGTCAGGATTCCTGGGTAAGCTCTCGGAAGGATGAAAAGAGCTTAGATGAAATCAACACGTTTTAAAATACAAGTGGGTATGCAGTAAAGTGACGAAATTTTAGAATAAATATTTTTAAATAATCTTGGAACTTCTTCTCAGGTTTGAGTTGCAAATTAATTTCCAATTTTCGAGAGGGCCAAGCGGTACAGAATTATCTTCAGACACACAGAGGTTTGCTGGTTCGTCTGAGTCTGATAAAAAGTGGCCTCTGTATCCGTAGCACTCGAATGACCGAGTCTATTGCGCAGTGTTGAAACGTAGGCAAGTACAGCTTTTTCAGAGTACTTTTCAAGCCTTTCATAAGACCTTTAATTTGCCTTTTTTTTAACGTGATGAAAATCCTACATGGATGCTAAGCTGGACTCCTACCGACTAAAAACCACACGTATCCCACCTAACAGCCAAAGGTTAGGAGCCCCGGGCAAGCTCTCGGAAGGACACCCCAGGATAAAGTATGAGTCAGTTACATTATGACTAATGCACAAAAAATCCTCGATATCCGTTTTTAAACGGCCTGCAAATTGATTTATTACCAACGGACCCCGGGTATCTGTCCCCTGACGGGGTCCGTTGGGAACTGAAGATAATTTCATGTCCAAGGGACCTCCTTGCCAAGTACGTGGGGCCCGTTGGGAAAATGAATTCCCTACCCACTCTCCTCCCCGTTTATAAAAAAAGCTGTTTAAGTGGTTACAAAAAAAAAAATAACCACGAAGAGCGTGCGGGAGCTCCGCCCCCTCTTTAGCCTTCTAACCTAATCTATCCAAGTCGTATTGCGCGAGGTGTATACTGCGCTACATGGTGGTTGTTACATATAGCACTGCTTGTACCTACTCGTTTTTTACTAACGGGGGAGGAGAGTGGGGGTCCGTAGGGAATTCTTTTTCCCAACGGACCCCACGTACTTGGCAAGGGGGACATGAAATTATCTTCAGTTTCCAACGGACCCCGTAAGGGGACAGATACCCGGGGTTCGTTGGGAATAAACGTGCAAATCGGCGTAATACTTACCTGACTGCCTCTGTGGCGCGGTCGGTAGTGATACCGCCTGCGGCGCTGGAGGTCGTGGGTTCGATTCCCACCGGAGACAAATATTTGTGTGACCCATAAATGTTTGTCTCAAGAGTCTGGGTGTTTCTATGTATAATATGTATGTATTTAAAAGTATATAAGTATTAATATCCGTGGTCTGATACCCATAACACAAGCAGGTTATTCCTAGCTTACTTTGGGATCAGATAGCGTTGTGTGAAATGTCCGTGAATATTTATTTATTTATTATTTATTTATATTTATTTATTTAGTTAACGTTACAGTATGCTGGAGATAGATACTATTAATTATTATCTTTGGTAATCGGTAACCGGGACCAACGGCGCGGCGTAGAGAAGCATGGCAACGCGCGTACCCAAATAGAAACGGTCACCAACCTCGAACCCACATAAAACGCACTATTCGTACAGCGCTTCTAGATTATTATTATAATTTTTGTCTAAGTAATACTAGCTGACGTCACGCGGTTTCACCCACGTAGTTTTCGTTCCCGTGGGAATACGGGAATAAAATATAGCCTATATCACCTTGGGATAGTGTAGCTCCCAACAGTGAAAGAATTTTTTAAAATCGGTTCTGTAGTTTCGAAACCTTTTCAATGCAAAAAAAAAACAGTAAAATCTATCCTCTTTATTTTATTTATTAGTATTGATAACTTAATAAAATAGAAAAGGCAACTTTTAACTTACAATTTATTAAGTACGTAGTTTATCACTCAATTTTTCGAACTACATCACACCACAGGTTTACAGTTCACTTTTTATTTATTTATTTTTATTTCGACACACGTAAACTTCACCGCATTCATTCACCATTGAATAAACCGCGTCTCACTCATTCTATAGCGCACTACGCTACTGGCGGTGGCGCCCCTGGTGCGTGCGTGCATGTGGTTTTCAAACACACAGCCCACTGATTGTGAATGAAAATAAGTGTTCGCTTTAGAGATTTTACCTAAAATTCGGGGTAATTGATTTGAAACATCTATTGCTCCCATAAGGCTTTCAACTTGGCAGTGGTTTAGCGAATATCATTTTACTGACAACCGGGTTTCATTTCAAGATTGCCTTCTCTACGCAATCCATCGTTTTGAGAAAGTGTTCCCTTAGTCGCCTCTTACTTTCGGGATGAATTGGTGTGGCGACATTTTGTACCCTTTCCCGCGCCAGAGGGGGGGCCAAAATATCGTTATAATTTAATTAAACATACCCGTAGTAATATGGAAAAATAACACCACGTGCAGCGCAACACTGCTGCCTTGCACGGAATCAATGCGCAGGCAGCACTGCTGCGCAACACCTCAGTGGCAGCAGTGCTGCTTGCTGCTTAGTTTGGAAACACACTCTTTTCTAACACAATCTCAAGGTATCTTGAGAGTGTGTTAGAAATGAAAACATTTCGGATGTGATGGTTTTGATTTCGGATCTCAATTGCGAACGAACCGAAGGGATGAAATATTTTGGACGATAAATGGCAGCTTTAAATTATGTGATGGCAACTCTTATTGATACGATTGAACGATTGTAATTGTATAGAATAAAGTTATCAGCCGGCATTTACTTATGAGCGTTGCATACTTTGACATAGAAGGTAAACAGGCACGTTTGTTTACATTCCTATGCATGTATTTGATTTGTGATAAAAGCGTAAACAGCAACAGTAACGCTTCAATAAACAAAATAATGTCACCTACCTAAATATGATGTAGGTACCTACCTTATTTATTACTAGCTGTTCCCCATGGCTTCGTTCACGTAAAAGTCGCAAAATCATTACCTACCCTCTTTTTGTGTAGTCGGTTAAAAAGTACCCTAAGTATGTCCTTCCTAGGGGCTCAAACAAACTATCTCTATACGAAATTTCATCTAAATCGCTATAGCAGTTTAGGCGTGAAAGCGTAATAGACAGACAGACAGATAGGGATGTAGCTGTGACTGAAGTCGAAGGCTTGTGATTATGATTAGCTTTATAACTCTTTACACAATAGTCATGTTCTTATATGTGAGTTATGTGCCGAAAAGGAGGCGAGAACCGAGAAACGAAAATAGATTCACACAATTCTGATGGTCAGAACTTGATTCACCTGCTGACGGATGTGAGGCTCTCCTGCAGAGATTGAAGTTAGATTTTTATACCACTAGGGAAGCAAAAGACAGTTTTTTATGCCAACTTAGGTAAGTCAAGATACCTGAAGACTGTATAATATTTTCTGCCTAAGTAGAAATCTCAGCCAAAGTCGAGTTGACATTTCAAGTAGGTATGAGCCTGCCTGAATTTACAATAGGTTAGTACCTAGTTAGATAAATTAATGAAAATAGGTAATGTTGTGTTGAGTTTAGAATAATTTGGCTTCCTAAATAGCCTTTTTTTTTGCGTGAGGGAAATCCTCAGAGGCTGTTATGCCGGACTCTTACCGACTAAAAAACCTCACGCAACTCCCAACAGCCTGAATAAATAAAATATAAAATAAATAAAATAAAATTTATTCCCTTTGAAATTTTTAAAAAATTATTTAGGTTTGTCAAAATTTTTGTGACTCTACCGGGGGTTCGGAAATGCTACAGACTGAGAAGAACACCCCAAGAAACTCAGTCCGGTCCCTCTTATTCATCTTAGTATCGAATACAGTTTTTTTTTTAATGTAGAAAGGAGCAATTCGTGTCACTGCCAGGCAGTCTTGTCTTCTAGAAAGTCTTTAATGCTATAATAAGCTTTCTGGCACAATTTAAGCTTTACTAGTTTTTTAAATTTATTAACTGACAAACCTGTTATGGCTGTCGGCAATGTATTGTACATTCGAATACAATTACCCGCAAAAGAATTGCTTATTTTATTAAGCCTAAATCTAGGTACAGCCAATTTATTCTTATTTCTTAAGTTTAGGTTATGGATATCACTATTTTTAATAAATTTACTGTTATTTTTATGAGTATATAATAAGTTTTCATATATGTACTGTGAATACACAGTAAGGATGTTGATATCCTTAAACTTTTCTCTTAATGACTCCCGAAACCCCATACCATAGATAGCCCGGACAGCCCTTTTCTGCAACACAAAGATACATTCGATGTCGGCAGCGTTACCCCATAATAGTATGCCATAGGTCATGACACTGTGGAAGTAGCTAAAGTAGACAAGACGCGCTGTTCTAATGTCTGTCAGTTGTCGGATCTTTTTAACGGCATAGGCTGCAGAGCTCAGTCTGCCCGAGACTTTCCCGATATGAGGCCCCCACTGCAAGTTGGAGTCTAACTTTATGCCCAGAAAGACAGTTTCATCGACCAATTCTACTTGATCATCCCTAATCCTAATACTGGTGTTAACGAGCCTAACATTTGGCAAGGTGAATCTTATACATTTTGTTTTAGTTTCGTTTAACAATAAATTATTAGCGTTAAACCAGTGGACTACCCTAGAGAGGGCATTGTTTACTTCGTCAAGATCGCGTTGTCCACGTTCAACTTTAAATATTAAAGATGTGTCATCAGCAAACAAAACTACCTCGTGATCGTCTCTTATAAGGTGAGGGAGATCATTTATGTACACTAAAAATAGAAAAGGTCCCAGAATTGAACCCTGAGGCACCCCCATTGTTACAGCAGAACCATTTGACTGTTTACCATTTATAACTACTCTCTGTACTCTATCTCTAAGGTAAGAACTAATTAAATCCAAGGCCGTCCCCCGGATTCCATAATGATCAAGTTTTTGAATTAAAGTCTGATGCTGGACACAATCGAAGGCCTTAGATAAGTCGCAGAATACACCATAAGCATCATACGACTCCTCCCAGGCCTCATATATACACTCTAACAATTTGATGCCAGCATCCGTGGTAGACCGACCTCGCGTGAAACCGAATTGTTTAGTATGGAATAGTTTATTTGTATTAAAATGATTTTGCATTTGATTAAGCATTACCTTTTCAAAGATTTTACTAAACGTGGGTAGTACAGAAATAGGACGAAAATTGGACGGATCTGAGGTGCTACCCGATTTAAACAGAGGAGTTATTTTACTAAACTTCATTAAGTCAGGAAACACACCACTATCAACACAATTATTAAATATTATTGATAATTCAGGGGCAACCATTTCAATTAACGAATTAACTAAATGTACAGAAATTCCCCAGAGGTCAGCAGTTTTCTTAATATTTAAAGATTTAAAAGTTTTTATGACAGTGTGTATACTAATTTTACTGAATTTAAATATTTCATTACAGCAAGGAACATTTGCTTTTAACAAGGATTCTGCTATTGGGGTAGAAGAACCTAGGGCTCTGGTCAAATCTACTGGAATTCGAGAAAAAAATTGTTCAAATTCGTTAGCGACTTCGGCATCTGTTGTAATTATGTTACCATTTACTTTAAGTTTAAAATTATTATCATTCGATTTTGCTTGGCCTCTTTCTGCGTTAATTATTTTCCAAGTAGATTTAACTTTGTCTACACTATTGAGAATTTTATTACTTATATACTTTCTTTTGGCTGCTAAGCAGTCTGCTTTAAACTTTTTTGAATAAGTTTTAACATAATTTAGAAATTCATCTGTTCTATTAAGCTGTCTTTCTGAGTATAGTTCATACAGTTTTTGTCTACTTTTATGTATATCCTCAGTGATTGTGGTTAGGAGCCCCGGGTAAGCCCTCGGAAGGATGTCCCGGGACTTCCTAAATGGCCTAGTTACAGAGTTTGTTGTTTATATATCGATTACATTCAAACTTATTGACTAGGTATTATCTAAGACCGAGGGCCTGAGGACGTCGAGGGATCTGAGTGGTACCTAGCAAAAGTCTGTCAGGACCTCGGGAATCCTGGGACATCCTTCTGAAGCTTTCCCTCTATTATTTTTTAAAAGGGATTTCCATAATTATGCACGTAAAAAAATCGGTTGTCTGTAAAGTCGGTTTACTGACGATAGTTGAACGTGACAACTCAGCCTTAAATGTAACGCCTCAGAGGAAGGTAACGCCGCATACGTCATGTTTTTTCGTGCGTGCAGCCGACTCCATCGAATTAGGTATAAGACGTTGTCGCGAAAAAAGAAACCAGTAGTAACCTACCATCGAATGAAGACTATTTACTTGAAGAGAGTGGGTCTAGCTAATAAAAAATATAGATCTTGATGAACCTAGGTCCCTATGCGTAAAATAGAAAGAGTGGCGTCTACTTAATTAGGTATTTCGGAAACGCTTTATGACATCATGTTGTAAAAGAATTGTCGCGTCGCTCGAGGCGCCAGCGTGCCCAGTCATCTATGGCACTTCAGCAACCCACATATTGGGTACTTTTATGTAGGTATCAAATAAATAAAGTACGACCTACCCTATGGATTCACTTAATGGTTAAGGCGTATGCACCCCGACTGTTGTGCAAAAGCCGCAAATGTTAATAGATAGATTATTATTATTAGCCAAAATAAAAAGGTATAAAATCTATGGGTAGGTACCTAACCACTTTCAATGTCTCAGCTGTATCTATTAGTAGCAAAGCAACTAATATTTCTAAACTGAGTTTAGATCAAGTTTTGGAATCGACTACGTAGGTAGGTAGGTACATCCTGTAACAGGTAGTAGGTAGGTAAAAGCTCCTAAACCCAAGCCAGAGCCCGCTTGGGCTTACACAGAAACAGAGCATTATTAGAAAATTAGAGTGACATCAATACACTGACCTGTAATAAAAACCACATACCTACCTACCTACTTACAATAATAATACAGATCAGTGTAGTGTAGTGTAAAGTAGTGTAGTGTAGTGTACCTAGTGTAGTGTAGTGTAGTGTAGTGTAGTGTAGAGTAGTGTAATGTAGTGTAGTGGTAATAATACAGATCAGTGCATCAATACCTTAGATTTTTGGCAATTGTTTAGCACTAGATAGCGCGGTGGCGCCCCGATGATGGCTCGACGGAAGCTTTAGTTACCACTATTTTACTGGAGCAAAAATTAGAAATAAATAAGAAAGACTAGACTTGATTATACGCAAAAGACATGTAATCGGAGTTAAGAAAAATAATAAAATAGGTATGTACTGATTTCATTAAATATTTTAGTAGCCAGGCCATAACTCCATAAAAGAAGTGTTTTTACACCTAGCAACATTTTATAAAAGTCAATTTCATTTCATTCATAAAGTTTGTCATTTTGTCAAACAAAGACCCAAGCTGATTGGTTTTAAATCAAAATAAACTTTATTTTCTACAAATAATGGCAGAGAAACCACCTGAGGAAAGCTACATATCTGTAGTTGATGAAGAGCCAGAGTTTTTTCAGCTTCTTAAATGGGACTCGTCTCATACGCAAAAGCAACATGAGCCACAAATTCCACAGCATCAACACAGTAGTAGTTCTATTGAGAAAGCCAGGAGTCCAGAAAAGAGAATCTCCAGGCCCGGGGATTCGGATCCTTTTGATTTAACTGACGAGGCTTTCATAGAAACGTATAGACTGTCCAAAGATTTGGCGCGAAATCTCTGTGAGGAGCTAAAACCTGTGATGCCCGAATCTACCAAGTCTATTGAGTTTTCTGTTGAAAGTAAAGTAAGTGTGTAGTGTGTGATACAATTTTATACCTCAATAGTATTCTCAAAGAGGCTCCGTGTGTTTGGAACTGTAAATTTTCTAAATGTGTTCAATGAAAATTACTATAACTCATCTAGTTCTGGGCTGCGAATCTTAACGCTTGGCTATTGCTTTACAGGTTATGGCAGCTCTCTCGTTCTATGCAACTGGTAAATACCAAAAGTCTATAGGAGGCAGGTCAGATCCACATATTACTCAGTACTTTGTGTCGACGGCTGTGCTGCAGGTCACAGAAGCTATGTCCCATCCCACCATTGTTAAGAAATACATACACTTTCCACATTTGAGAGAAGAACGAGATAGTATAAAAACTAGGTGAGTGAATTGTACTGTCCAATAGCTAAAATTGAGAAAATTTAATTTTTTTATTGTATAGAATTACAACAGTTATTGATTTGTATGTTTGGCACAATTCATGCACAATTCTTAAATCTCAAGCTTAATATTATGAACATTTCCAATTTATTTCTACTGTTCATATTAAAGTTGTTGTCAAACCCAGATATAAATATCTGAAGCTCTGTTCTATCTCTCTACAATTTTTCATCTTAATCAGTTTAGTGGTTCAAACATGAATGCATAACAGACAGACAGAGTTACTTTTGCATATATGTATTTAAAATAGAAATACCTACTTACCAATTATTATTAAATCTGATTCCTTCGCCATATACTTGAATATACCTTTGTATCAATAATTTGTGCATAATATTAAATTAAACTACCAATAAAAGATCCTACTAGCCATTCATAATAAAAGCTTTAAATATTTCAGGTTCTACATGAAATATGCCATTCCCAATGTGGTGGGCTGCGTGGATTGTGTGCATGTGCCGATGGCGAGACCCGATGAGGATGCAAAGAGCCACTTCAATAAGTCTTATCATTCGAAGAAAGTACAAGTTGTGAGTATTTGATTTAATTGAATAACTATTTGAGAAACTTGGAAAATTTCAGGATTAAGAGTCCATATGACGCCAAATAGACTATTACTTTGATCTAGATCTCAGGACTCGTGAGGTCTGCTGAATTAAAATTTGAACACAGACAACTTCAGTTCATGAACAAAAAATGCTCTAGGCTCAAAACACGAGTACTGATAAAATCCTCGATAGATTTTTGTGTTGAAAATACCTTGATTTCGTGAAATTTTAAGCTAGATCTCATATGTAAAAACAACTTATATTGTTTTTATAATATACTAGCTGATGCCCGCGGCTCCGCCCGCGTGGAATGTTGGCCGATTCTCAGACCTACTCAATATGCTCACAAAATTTCATGAGAATCGGTCAAGCCGTTTCGGAGGAGTATGGCAACGAAAACTGTGACACGAGAATTTTATATATTAGAAAATATTTATAAGAAAGATAATAGAAAAATCTTCATTTGCACTAGACCACTTTTTTCATAATATTGGTTATAGTTTTTTTATAATTCATTTATTTCCTTAAAAGCTCACAAAAACCGATTGCATCTCTCTCTTTCTTGCACGCTAAAATGTATATCTTCTATCTTCTTTTAACAATTTGGCGTCTGGTAGGCTCTTAATAGTGTGTGCAAATGGATGAAATGGGCGGCAGATCATGCAGATAGATACATAATCAAAATAATAATGGAGGACTGCATTGCGAGTGTCATATTCAAATTATTTTTATTTTGTCCTCATGTTGTAAACATTTCACCTTGTGTTGTGACTTAAAAACCTCAACCAAACACCACAATGCTGGATATTTCTGCACTAGTTTTGTTTTTCTTTCTCTTAGTTGATTTACTTACCTTGTCCAAATAGTTTATCGTAGTATTATAGCAGATTTATTCCAGTAATCCCCACCGACAAATTCCCACCAGTGGGGATGGTTATATTTTTTCCAGAAATCCCCACTAGTCTAATAAACTCGGTTTATTAGTAATTCTGTGCTTTGTCGTTGCTCATCCCTCAAAGATGGCTGAGCACTTGCACGAATTAGTAATATTAAAAATGCTTACACAGTCAGCTGATGCGAGCACCTTCATAATATTGGCTAATGCGACATGCTGAAATTGGACAAAATATATTTTAAAATAGAATTTCAAATACTGCTGATCTCAACTCATTATCTAAATGCGGCAAAAAACGGCAGAAAGTAATATCTTAAAAATATCCTATGTTACCTCCAGATCTGCGACAGCGAACAAACTATAATCAGCGTGGACGCGACGCCCGGCGGGTCGCTCGCCCACGACGCGATACTCAACAGGCACCCTGTCAGGAACGACTTACAGAGTCTCAACCACTCCGGGGAACATTGTTGGCTTATCGGTGAGTGTATTTGATCAATGTTTATGCAGGTAGATATTGGCAGTAGTTAGTAGAAGTAGTGATCACGACCGGACCAGAACATTTCAAGTTGGAGACTGGTGTATTAATGCAACTAGAAACTGGTGTATTAATACATCTAAAAAAAATAGATTTTCATAAATAATTATCTTTCGTCGGTTCCGTACCCAAAGGGTAAGAACGGGACCCTATTCATGAGACTTCCCTGTCCGTCTGTCTGTCTGTCTGACTTTCTGTCTGTCTGTCCGACTCGAGGCTGTATCTTAGGAACTGTGATAGCTGAAGAGATAAAATTTTCACTGATGATGTCTTTCTGTTGCCGCTATAACAAAAGATCAGAAGAATAATAATAATTAAGGGGGGTCCAAACATAAAACTTGATTTTTTTCTGTTTTTTTTTTTAGTACGGAACTCTCTGTGCACGGGCCCGACTCGCACTTGGCCGGTTATTTTTTTATTATGAGATCAGATTGTCAATTTTTGCCGCCTAAGGAAGTATAATTACTTGTTTAAGTAAAAATTTTGCAGCTCCAGGACTCTTAATTGCATTTTGCCCGCATTTGGCAAGCTTCTGAAAATATTATGTGTCTTCCATAGTCATTTGGGCCTGTTAAAGATTAACATAACTTGTTCTTTTCTACAGGTGGTCCATATTACACGCAGAAAAATTACCTCATGGCGCCCATACCTAAAATAACCAAGAAATCACCAGTTTCTCCAGAAAAGTACTACACGAACATACATACAGAGACACACGGTGCTGTAATAGACACTATCAAACAGTTAAAAAGCCGGTGGAAATGTCTTCAAGCCACTTGCAACAAACAGTTTGACCCTCCAACAGTTACTATGATGATCGTTGCCTGCTGTGTATTAAACAACATATGCAATAGGCACGGTCTACCCGTGGCTCCGATGACACAGACCGAAGAACGTTTAGAAGCGATGAAACAAAAAGTAGCCAACGGACCAGTGCCTAGAAAGCAAGTAGAAGATGTTAACGGAATCCAAGCGAGAGCTCGGTTAGTACAACAGTTGTGGAGTGAACGTAGAGTCACACCAGACTGTGGGAACGCTCCGAGGAAACGGATGTCGAAGAAAGATAGGATACTAGAATCTCATCATGCTCAGGTCAGTCAACCGACCCATCACCCACCTCCTCAGCAGATACATCAGCCGATGATCAATCACCATGATCATGACCTGAGTAAAAGGCCACGGATTCTTTCTATAACGACCCCCACTTATGGGCTGGGTATGCCACCCGGGTGGGGACATTATCCACAACATTGAGGTTTGAGATAGAAATGTAGTTGTAAGTCGAGATTATTGTGATGGGGGTATACTATGAAACGTTTTCAAATTCTTTGACAGCTAAATAATCGTTCGTTTGGGCCATTGCACACTCATCAATATTCCGTTTGTATTTGATTTGTGTTGTACAATAAAAATTTGTTGCGTAAAGATGGATCTGAACTCAAAATCATACAAGAAAGTTTACATGAACATATACAGGGTGTCCCAGAAGCCGACGTCAAGCCGTAATCGGGTAACAGGCTAGGTCATAATAGTTGTCCGAAAAATATTTAAAAAAATCTAGGTCTTGTATTTTAAAAATTATGGACGTCAACCCTGGCCTGTTACCCTTAGACCATCTGACACAGTACCCGCCTTACTGAAGCATTCCCCTCTGCCAAGGCAATAGACCATTCGGACTAAGAGGTTTATAAAAAGCACTTGAGAATCGATTGATTCACTATCATAATCGACATACATCGGCCTTAATCTGAGGACGCCATGCGTTCGCACACAGCTATAACGATTATGATAGTGAATCAATCGATTCTCAAGTGCTTTTTTAAACCTCTTAGTCCGAATGGTCTATTGCCTTGGCAGAATGGTCTATTGCCTTGGCAGAGGGGAATGCTTCAGTAAGGCGGGTCCTGTGCTAAATAGTCAAAGCTGTTACCCGATTCCGGCTTGACGTCGACTTCTGGGACACCCTGTAGATAGTATTGGACCCTTTTAGATGGGTAAAATTTCGTCAGTTTGCATCATCGACAAACTGTTTTCATTCCTCCTATTTTAAATACTCATTTACATGAATTTTTAACATCACAGCAGCTTACACGCGGCTGCGTAATACATTTTATATAAAAGCCTCTACAGACTAAGCCAGGGTGGGTTTATCGGCCCCATGGTATTGGTAAGCGTTCATTGTAACAATTTTCAAATCTATTTATGAGAGGTAGCTAGAGGGATGTTTTGCCATTGAAGTTTTAATGAAGAAATGTAACCATTACATTGTAATATTAGGTTATCGAATCAACAGTATTTAGATTTAGTTTTAAGACATCAATTATGTTTATAGTTTTTATTTCAAAAGACATAGGTATACAGTACGCGGTAATAAAATACAAATCAAAATTGGGAAGAAGGCATTTTCTGGTTTCGTATTTTGAGATACTCTGTCGCACAACAGTCTGGCTAAGGGACTGTTCACATTTATTCAGCTTTTTCTCTATTTTTTATCTTTTTCTTTACATATTGAAATATTAGTAATCAGAGCGAAATACACTGTGAATAGCTTTTATTTGTTTTTACGTGAGGGAAAATCCTCATGGATATTATGCCGGATTCCTACCGACTAAAAATCCTGACGTGTCCTGCTAACAGCCTACGGTTGGGAGCCCCGGGTAAGCCCTCGAAAGGATACCCCAGGACTCCCAACAGACTTACGGCTACCACTGCGGCCTCACCTAGGAGGAGGTTCGGGTGCTATCCCGCGTCTTTGGTGGTTTTTGCGTGTATCTTGCTTTTAAGGGGGGGGGGCATGCGTGAATCCCTCACATCACGCTGCCGTCTAGGACCTGCTTCTGTAAAGACGGTGAGCAGCACCCTCACCGTGAATAGCTACGGCATAATTTCATATCGCCGCCTAACGCGCATTGCTGTGTGTCGTTCTGATTACTGATGTTTGGAAACGTAAGAAAAAGACATAAAACCTACATAAATCTGAATAGTTCCATATGTTACATAATGCAGTGTACAAACCAAGACTAGTGGATGTCTTCCAAAGTTGAATGTATGTACAGAAAAATGACACTGATTGTAAAATAACATGAAATTCGCAAAAATGCATTGTACTTTTACTTTTGGCATGCCAGCAGACGCAGGTTCGAGATCTGCTGGAGACTGATAATTTTTCCACATTTAAATTCATGATTTAGTTACCATACATTTCAAAATAATTTGAATGTCATTTGTATAATATTTATGGCTCAATTACAGTTGGTCGTTAGCACCATGAAATTCGGAAAGTGTCAATGAACGCAGTCGAGTTCGTTCGAGCAGCTTTAGTTTGGGCTACCCACCGCCGTTTTCATTTCAACCGACTATGTTTCGGGTGCCCGAATTCGGGTAACGACCAAGTCTAATTACGCCATTAAAAACTGCATCACAAAGCACATTTTAACAGTAAACTCTCGTCTGCGCTTTTAAGTCGTACGAGCGAAATTTCAGTATATTATTAGCCATTTTCTATTTTGTATCCCGGTTCGTTTCTCATAGTTGTATTTCTAAGGTGCTGTTTCAATATTTGTAAAGTGTTCATAACAATTTCGTGGAGATTCGGAATCTCAGAATGGTGTATCGTAAGATATGTTAAAGTAACAATGAAATACATAACTACTGTGTATATATTAATGCCTTTTATTACTTACCCTTTTTAGACCGATAAAAGCCGGCTGCATGCACGAAAAAGTCTCACGTTCCGTCTGATCCGAGCGTGCAAGCGAGAGCGCGGAACAAGCGATAGAGAGGTATATCGGTCTATAAGCGTTCGACTTGTGATCCATCTCTTACACTCCATCTCGGCCGCTATTTTCGGTTTAGACGTATAATGACAGAAACGCAAAATGACAGATTAGCGAATTGACAGAAACGCATAATAATGCCGGTGTCGCAAAATGACAGATTCTTAGAATGACAGTGTGTGCGTGTTGTAATTTCTTTTGTTTAAAAAAAGGTCGAGTCGAGGTTTAAAGGTGCGCGTCCATTGGCCCGCGCCGGACGCAACGTACGCACGGCACGCAACGGATTTTAGTTTGCTTTGTATGGTTTTACACAGCGCTGCGTCTACTATCCGCACCGGCCGCATCGACAGCCGGCATTTATGAGCAAACAATGCGTTGCGTGACGGTGACGTCACACAAATCAGTTGGCCACGGGCATCACCCACTGAGCACGTGTTGAAATTTAATTTTTTTAATACATACATATCTACGTATGTATGTACCTACATTTATTGAAGGTTATTTTATCTATCTTTACAAATAATAAAATTGAAGTGTGTGTTTGTAATATTAAAAGTACAGATTTTTAATGATTGCATTGAATGTATAAACTATACTTATAGCAATAATACTATTTTAAAAATGTTGGTCTGAACGTCTTAAACTAGAGCTAAAACCCTAAAAAACTGAATTCACGTAGACGAAGGCGCGGTCAGTTAGTTCTAAATAAAAAACCGGTTACATAATTATATACTTTACTAGCTGACCCGCGTTCTTCGTTTGCGCCACATAAGAGAGAGTATTACCTGTTCCCGTCGCATTTACTCTCGTCGCGTTGCGTTTACTCCCGTAGCGTCTCGTGAGAGAGAGAGAGAGAGAGAGAGAGAGAGAAAGGTTTCTCGTCGCGTGTATTCCCGTCGCATTATTTTTAAGAACAATTTCGTTTATGAAAGAGGTATCCCGTGGCATTATTGTAGAAAAGAATTGATTGCCATTAAAATGGTTATTGTGCACCAACCCAAAGATAGACACATGCTATCGCGCAATTTTAAAGAACTTTTTTATGAGAAACAATTTTGTAGTACATATTTTTTACATAACTACAAATATTTACGCAGTACACGCAACAAAGCTCTCAAAAGGAATAACTTTTCCCCCGTTTTCGAAACATTTACTATTACTGCTCCGCTCCTATTCGTTGTAGCATGATGCTATATAGCCTATGACACTTCACAATAACGTAGCTTTCTATTGGTGAAAGAATTTTTAAAATCGGTTCAGTAGATCTCGAGATTACAATTTAACAAATACACAAACTTTACTTCTTTATAATATTAGTGATAGTGAAGATGAAAGAGGTATCCCGTGGCATTATTGTAGAAAAAAAATGATTGCCATTAAAATGGTTATTGCGCACCAACCCAAAAATAGACACATACTATCGCGCAAATTTTTTAGAACTTTTTTTAAGAGAAACAATTTTGTAGCACATATTTTTTACAAAACTAATTATTTACGCAGCACACGCAACGAAGCTCTCAAAAGGAATAACTTTTCCCCCGTTTTTGAAACATTTACTATTACTGCTCCGCTCCTATTCGTTGTAGCGTGATGCTATATAGCCTATGACACTCCACAATAACGTAGCTTTCTATTGGTGATAGAATTTTTAAAATCGGTAGATCCCGAGATTACCCCTTACAATTTAACAAATATACAAACACACAAACTTTACTTCTTTATAATATTAGTATAGATTTTAAAATTTTGGTTTATTGTAACCGTCTACCAGCTCTTACTCCGCTTTGTTGCCAACCTACAGATACAGTTAAGTTATGAATTTAGCTCTTGACATGCGAATGTAATAGAAAAATCTTTCTTCATCATGAAGTAAATCGGGAACAAATAATGAATGATACCTACTCTCCAAATTTAGGCGCACAAGTAATTCTTTTTGTTTAATTTTTTATATTGTTATTTGTTTTCCTAGTCTTGTTTTTAGTTTACAAAGTTTTATGTGTGCCTAATAAAAAATATTTTCTTTCTTTCTTTCTTTCTTCTTTCTTTCAAATATTGGTCGCTTCAAATTCATATTATGAACCCTCATTCTACATTTAGTTTAACGTTTTTCTTCATCTTCCAACAAGCAACTTATTATAATAATTTTGACTATGATCACGGTTGATATATCTGATTGTATTTAGTAATGATTTATAATAGTATTTTATTGTATATAAATAGAAATAAATAATAAAATTCTCATTAAATTTCAATTTTTACATCTAAAAATGTAAATTATAATAATATCTTCGTCAATCTCCATGGCAAAATACGTCCACTCACGACAAGAAAGCACTCAAAACTAAACAAAAAATCCGGCTACAGTGGACGCATGCCATCGGCAAATCCGTTTAATCCGTTGCGTGCCGTGCGTGCGGTGCGTCCGGCGCGGGCCAATCGACGCGCACCCTTTTAACCATAATAAGTGAATCCGACTCCGAGTACCCCAACTCGGATAGGTTGAACTCCACATTACTCGCGAAGTTGAACGAAGTTCGACGGCGAAGTTGCCCGAGTCAAAGAAAATTTTTGACGAAGTAGGCCGAGGAGCCCCTTAACACTATCGTACTCATCCAACTTCGCGAGTAACGTGGAGGAAGCATTAGGTTAGTGATATGTTTCGTAGGGATATTAATGATATTACAAAGCCTCCACTACACGTAGACGGATGCGTCCGCGAACTGTGGCAGGTGCGTCCGCAGATGAATTTCCATGAGCTGTCCACACGTCTGTAGATAGATCAGTCTATGTTCACCCTGGACAGACGCCACACGCACTCGCATATTAACATTTTTTTTAGATTTAGCCCGAATGTAGCTAGATTATTTTTTCTTTTTTAGTTCGTGTAATGGCACACCCATCGTGTCAGCTATATGATTCCATGATTCATAAATCTGAAAAGATGTATTTTTTTAGTTGGTAACGATGATTTTTCATATATATAATTTTTGTTCTAAATGATAAATATAATCATCATCATAATGGATATCTAACCTACCTACATGACGTAGGTACCTATCCATTAGCCTCAATAGAACAACATATTTATTTATGTGATATTTATTTTTAGGATTTATTTACAGTTTTTAGCTTGATATAGCTCAGTAAACCTAAAAGTTTCCTGGGTGCTCATATTGTTCTTCATTTTGAGTGCGTGCATTCACAATCCCAACTCCGATCAAACTGATGCATCGGCAGACGTGTGGACAGACGCCGGACGTTCGCGCCGAAACCCTTTGATACGTGCCACAAAAACCGACAACAAACGGATTCGAGGCGGACGCGTCTGCAGACGTTAAATACCTATCACAGACGCACAAATCACCCCTCTACACGTCGTTCGGACGCATCCGCAGAAGACGTCTGCGGATGCATCCGCTGACGTGTAGAGGAGGCTATAAAACGAAGTGCTCACAGTACACGGTATAATCTCGGACTGGCGATACAAACATTTTATGCGTATACCTACATTAACAGTTAGAAGGCGGCGGGAGCTCCGCTCCGCTTAGCTCTAGCCTTGTGGTTATTTTTTGCATCTGTCATTGTGCGCATCTGTCATATTGCTACTTTGTCTTTTTGCGTTTCTGACCATTTGCGTGTTAGTGCCAACATTTGGCATTTGCGAATCTGTCATTTATCACGTAAAATCAACGTACGTAAACCGACATTATAGACAAAATCGTCTTTTTCGAAGCACTGGTAGACCTGGTTCAGTGTTCCGTACACGAACACTGCAGTAAGTAACATTCATTATGGCTTGTCCTTGGATAGGTGACCGTTTTACGACATTTCATTGTCGAACATTTCCGTGCTTTGGAAGGCACGTTAAGCCGTTGGTCCTGGTTGTCAGTAACATAAGAGCCAAGTAAAAAGCAGCTAAAGACTTCAACTATGGGTCGTCACAACCTGCGTCAGTCCATTTCAACACGGCAATAGGGTCATCAACTATTACGCAACAAAAACTAAAACGGTGTAATGTGGGTGTTTACTCTGCCTACCCCTTCGAGGATACTGGCGAAGCCACGGCATCATCTGGTATGTAAATAAAAGAGATAAGTGATAATTTGATCATATAATGCTTTATTTAATTATATTACTTAAATAACATAATCAGACCATATTTTAAGTCGGTGATATCAGTCGTAGTCCTTTTTCGTTTATGGAATGTCCGTCAATGGCCCTTAGTGGCCCAAGGTGTTTTTTCTCGCTTGGAAAATATGGCGACCTGGACTGACGTGAATTATTGAATTAAGGACCCTGTCTAAAATGAGGTAAAATGAAATAATTTTTTATCGGCAGTAGACAAAAAATGATACCCAAAAAAAGATTTTTAATCTGCAAGATGTGTAAGTATCTCAATCAATATCTCAATTGTCTATATATAATGTGCAAGAAGATCATAGAATCAGCCCCAAAGTTATAGATGAATTTTACAACTAAAATTTTCATCGACGGGACAAAGAAATGTCAATATTTGAATAAAACACACCTTATTTTTGTTTCCGATTTTGAATAAGTATGAGTATTTATTTACTAATTACAACTAAAATATTTCTTTGTTTGAAGGACGCGTGCCCTATCCACGGCCTTTAACTATCACGTCTGTCCAGGTCGCCATATTGAATATACATTTATATTCAAGTTCTGTTGAAAGCCTGTGCTATTTCGTTGGCCAGGAGTGACGCTATCGCCATATTGGAGCAATTGACTGTGACGCGGGAACCATCTCCGTCTGTCTTTACAGATAGGAGGACTAAGTCTTGAGAGGATACCATTCGGCCGGCGAATCTGTGAAGGAAATATTTTATAATCAATTTCACCCGCGTAGCTCTCGTTCCCGTGGGAATACGGGAATAAAATATAGCCTATGTCACCCGGGGTAGTGTAGCTTCCCAACAGTGAAAGAATTTTTCCAATTGGTTCAGCAGTTTCGGAGCCTATTCGATGCAAACAGACATACAAACAAACAAACCATAAAAATCTATCTTCTTAATATTATTAGTATAGACTAGATGATACTCGCATGGAATCCGGTTCCTTTTTTCTTTTCCCGTGGGAACATATTCACGGGACAAAATCCACCAAATGCCATCAATCATCGTTTCTCTGATAGGTCTTTTCCCAGTGAGTTATATGTACCTGAGAAATTCTCCCGTAGAAGTGACGGCGGCGACGTTAGCAGTTTCGTACACGCGCTTACATATAACTTGTTCGTCGTCCAATTTTGCTGCTTTCTTGTCACACTGCAAATATAACGAGACGACCTCATATTAATTTAAAAAAAAGAATGTAATCAATACATATAATAAAATCGTAAAAGAGCCAATTCAGTCAGAGTGAATTGTTTTAGAATAGACTTAATCTTTAAGCTCTTTTATGATTAAGCAAACAGGGCAGTTTCACACGCTGCTTGCTGAGTCTGATAAAGAAATAGGTACCTCTCCCATCATAAAGCTATGTGACGTTAACGAAGTAACGGGGTCAGCTAGTAAATAAATAAATATTGACGGACATTTCACACAACGCTATCTGATCCCAAAGTAAGCTAGGAATAATCTGCTTGTGTTATGGGTATCAGACCACGGAAGGGATATTAACCCTTTTGAGCGAAGTACCTAAATTGCACGATGCCTTTGCAGCAAATTGCCTAAAGTCAATGACTAAAACGCAGGATGCCTATAACGCTTTAAAGTCTATAGGGTTATAATGCCTACGAAGCAAAATGCCTATGTTGTTTAATGTCTACAAAGTATAATGCCGGTGCTAGTTAATTGCCTACAAAGCATGACTTCAATTTTATTACATCAAAAATCTATTTGCTAAAATATGACAAATATACTGACTCTTTAGGCTTAATTACTTTATTACTGGAACACTTCAAACTCATTATCATTGAATAACAATCAAATGAATGCCCCGTACCATGTATTGTGCTGGCAATCTTCATTTTAGGCATTTCCATTCTTAGGCATTAAAAATTGTTGTCAAAGTACATTGTAGGCAAATTAAGTTTTTAGGCATCTTGCAATTTAGGTACTTCGAGTTTCAGGTAATTCGCGTTTTAGGTAGAAATGCAGCATGGCATCGTGCAATTTAGGTACTTCGCTCATAAGGGGATATTAATACTTATAATCTATTTGAAAAGTTAGCGGGTCAACAAATTGCGCGGGAAGGGCGCATGCAAGTATGGCGTGTAGGTCCTAATAATCTTGCTAGCCAAGAGGCTGGCAACCCATGGGCTGGAGGAGGAGACTTTCACCAGTCAGTTCGAGCCCGGCATGAATTTCGTGATGATTTCAACATAATATTAAAAAGAATTTGAGATTTCACGTTGCCTGTGGTCTCAAACTGGTTGGACTCCAACCACGGGAACTGCAACGCAACTTGTTCGATACGTCGGTACATGTAAGTAAAAATATTTCGAGTGAAGTTCCGAATTCTATAAATATGAGTGTAAAAAACCGCAATAGTTTAAAAATAATATTTTATCTACTCTGATACTATAATACAAAGATTATAAAATTGAAATCAATACTATTATGACAAACATTACGCACAGGCCAAAAAAAAAGTTTTATTACGATACAGGTCTTGTATGGACACCTATATCATAATAAAACTTTTTAATCATTACGATACACCATAAACAATCTCCAGCTGAAAAAAAGTTTGAACCTCTACTTTAAAAAAAAATTGTGTCTCCAGAGTAGCGAAAAATCCTAAATCTATGGTCTCCGCAGCCTAAAAAAAAAAGAAACACGCATGCGCAATCGATGTTTGCGCCTTGGCGCCAACATTTTACATTTAAATTAAACAAAGTTTGGTTTTGTTTGTAAAATAAATTAGTTTTTGTGTAAAAACATGTCTTAAAGCGAGGATGGTGGTAATTGTACACCACCAGACATTCTGGAAACTGCGTCAAACATGACCATGAACCTGTTACCGGCGAAATCAAGGAGCAACTATATATCACAACAAAATGAAATCAGGTATTATAGTATGAGAGTAGATAAAGTAGTGTATGACACTGTACATAACTTGGTCTTATAACACTCGTGTGATACTATAAAAAAACTCGCCTACGGCTCGTTTTTTTAAAACACACTCGTGTTATAAGAACCCTCATTATGCAACAGTGTCATAAACTACTATAAAAGCCTTGGTTTTCCTGGGGTCATCCTTCCGAGGGCTTACTCGGGGCTCCCTACCGTAGGCTGTTAGGTAAGATACGTGTGTTTTTTAGTCGGTAGGAGTCCGGTATAGCATCCATGTAGGATTTTCATCAGATTAAAAAAAGGGCGCTGGTTTCCAACCGTGTAGCCGTATCAACTCAATATTAACTTGCCTCCGTCATGCCGCGCAGTCGCCTCTGCTCCGTGTCCCAGCGCGCCTCCGCCATGGTGACTGCCCGCATTAACTCTCCCACCGGCGGGGTTATCGACACTGACACCTCCCCTGTACACACAAGTGTTCATTTTGAAATTAAAAACCCCGTGACCTTGGAGACTGTTCTTATAAGTCCAAACATGGTATAAATCCTGTAATTTTCCGAGGAGTTAGGTATCACGCAGACACTTGATGCATCAGGCAGTTCCAGGTTGCTATATCGTGGATATACCATCAAAGTAACAGTGATATACATTTACGATGAATAGCACCTGTGAATTTTGTAAAATCCCTTCATCACTCATGAAGCTGATGATTTTCAAAATGTATAGCTAAGAACCATATCCGTCACATCAGCCTCAAACAAATTAATCCGCATCAAAATTAGTCCATTCGTTAGGCTGCTACGATGCCACAGACAGACACACATATACAGGTCAAACTTATAAAACCCGTCGTTTTTCATCGGGGTTTAAAAACATTAAATTATCTAAGAGTCAATTTTCAAAGTCGCAGAATGGAAGCGGCGACCCTTTGCAGCCAAATTATAAACTCGGGTCGGAGAACTTCATAAAAATACATATGATCACGCCTTTCATTCCCGAAGGGGTAGGCAGAGGCATATAATATGCCCACATTTCACCTTTTTAGAAATTGTCCCACGTAATAGATGGTGAGCCGTATTGATATGGACAGGCGCAGGTTGTGACTACCTGCTGTTAAAATTTCTCAAGCCGCCTATAAAGGCCTTCAACTAGGTTTAACGACGTCATTTTACTGGCAAACGGGACCAATGACTTAACGTGCCATAAACGTGAGCAATTAAATATCACAAAGTGGTCACTTGATGGTCACCCATCCATAATTAGCCACAGTAAATGTTGCTTACTACAGTGATCGTTTACAGAACACTGGAGTCCGCAGGCCCACGAGCGCTTTATAAACACTGTTCACAATCCTGCTCTTCTGCCATTTGCGAATGTTTAGCAGACATCTCTCTACAGTTAATATATCTTCATCGCAGGGATCCTTCAGGCAATATGGGGAGTAGCGCGACCATAAAGTGCGTACGAATGTATGCACCATACTAATTTATAGTGTTTTGATGAAATGCAACAATCAACTTGCAAAATGGTCCAAACGTTTCACTTACCCAGTGAGCAGACGATGGTGAACTCAATCGGCTGTATGGTGTCGGCGAAGTCCACGCCCAGCGTCACCGTGACGCAGCCGGTCGGGGGGATCGCGGGGATGGGGCTGAACTCGTGGATACTTCGCGACCCTGTCAGTGTCTGCCGAAGGAACAAATGGAATATGTTTAATGTAGGAAATATTTTTTATAGTACGTACTCCTATGTAAACTAGGAGTTTTACCACATGAGTAATAGATTTCCTCTGCCAAAACCGCAAGACTCAGGGGCTCTTCAATGAAGCAGTATAAATATTAAAATTAGCCTATTTAGCTGAACGTAGGCTTTTCACAAGCCTTCTTTGGAGAGTGTAATGGGCCTTACAAGCCAAGCATGCTGGACGGGTAGCTGCACCCGATCGTTTCGAGTTCTTTTCGTTAAGACCCCGTCTGTTAATCAGTGGGCACCCTCACCTGTGATGGCGCCCACTGATTGATATTCTGTTGTAAATTTTCAAGCATAAGCCCTTCAACTTGGCTTAACAACTGTCATGTTATTGGAAACTGGGTCCAATGGCTAACGTGTCTTTTAATGGACTCATCTATCCTAAAACCAGTGATATCATTATATTATACTATACTATGTTCACGCCCAATCCCTTGCGGGGTAGGCAGAAAGAACAATCAATTATGATATTATTAAGGTTATTATTATTTTTTTATTAAGATGATATCATTATGATACTTCATTATTCGTTTACAAAAGACAGAGCTCATCAAATTATCGTCAAATCAGTCTATGGCAGTCTACTGCTGGACATAGTCCTTTCTCAAAGATAGAGTTACCAGCGCTAAAAAGAAAAATATATCACAAAAGTATACCACTAACCTTTTTATTAACCCTGACGTTATTGACCTGGTTCGCGCTATGGTTGGTGAATGCCAGGTCTATCGCGCACATAGCAGGCGAGTACAGGTGGGGAGCCCTCGTCCAGCGCGCGGTAGCCTGTAGCCCTCCCCACATCACACGAGAGACCAGCTCTGTGGGGGACCCGCCGGAGTACGACGGACCGACTGGCACTATGCTGTCCGCTGGGGAATGGATAGTGGTAATGGACTCGATGGAATTTTGAAGTATTTTCGAAATTTTGACACTGTTGCAACAGCATCGATCACGGGAAAACTATACTTCTTCTTATTACAGCTTTTATGGAGCTTGCAACAGTGCCGAAATATCGAAAACGGTCAATAACACATGGAAGATTATCCTTTTAAAGTTTAGTTACCATTGACGGCCTATAATGCGCATTTTCTGGCTCGAATCCTAGGTAAGACAAAATATTTTTTAGATCTGTAATAATCGCGCTATGGTGGGTAAAAGTACAGGTCTATCGCACACATAGCAGGTAAGTACAGGTGGGGAGCCCTCGTCCACCGCGCGGTAGCCTGTAGCCCTCCCCACATCACACGAGAGACCAGCTCTGTGGGCGGACCGTTGGAGTACGACGGACCGACCGACACTATGCTGTCAGCTGGAGGAGAGGATGGTGGTATTGGACTCGATGGAATTTTGAAGTATTTTCGATATTTAGACACTGTTACAATAGCATTTATCATGGGAAAACTATACTTCTTCTTATTACAGCTTTTATGAAGCTTGCAATAGTGCCGAAATATCTAAAATGCTCAATAACACACGGAAGAACATCTTTTCAAAGTCTAGTGACCATTGACAGCCTATATGCGCATTTTCTGGCTCGAGTCCCAGATAAGAAAAAATATTTGCTGGATCTATCTGCAATAAATGCGCTATGGTTGGTAAAAGTACAGGTCTATCGCGCATAAAGCAGGTGAGTACAGTCGAGGCGCCCTCGTTCACCGCGCAGTAGGTTGTAGCCGGTAGCACTCGAGATACTACGTCTGTGGGGGACTCGCTGAAATACGAAGGACCGACCGGCACTATACTGTCAGCTGGAGGGAGGGGATGGTGGTTGTAGAGTTAAAGGGATAGTTAACATGTGGTATTAAGTATTTTTGGTGTTGAGACATTATCGCAAGAGCCTTGATTACGGAAAAAACAGTGCCGAAATATCAATAACACACATTGAAAAGTGATTAAAAATGTTTAAAAGCACGCTATGGTTGATAAAAGCCAGGTCTATCGCACACATAGCATAATCAGGTCGAACAGTCAGTTTCGGGGTGTTGGGTTTTTTCGAGTACAAAATACCTAACGCACCTTAAAAAGATTTCACTTTAAACACATTCTTTACCCGCAGCTACATCAATGTGTCCCCGTCTGATTCTACAGTAATTACTGCCCTGTTAGTCAATATTTTAGTTTTAGTCCCTCTCTATAAAATAGATTGCAGAGGGGCTTATGGCGAGACTATGTCTGTAGTCTGTGAGTCTGTTGCATTATATTACGTCACTAGGTCACGTGGATCACCTGTTCAAAGTTTGAAATAAAACAAAAATGACAACATCAATCGGAGTGAACTTTCACTTTCACAGAGGGGCAGTTGGGTGAGACCGTTTCACGGCTTCTTGTTTTAGATTTATTCATAGAAAGTCCAGCCATCTTGTTAGATTTTGTTAGCTGTTGCAACATAGTTTGGAGTGCCATTGCATTATCTCATATGAGCAACTAGATCGTCCGCAAGCCTGAGGTGGTTAAGTTATTAACTTACGAGTACTACAGTACGATTATGTTATAGACTCAAATTCATGACATACATTCATGTTCACCGACGTTTCGGACACGTTGCAGAGCCCGTGGTCGAGGTTGGACATAGGTTGTGGCGTGGAAACGTGCCGAAACGTCGGTGAACGTAAATAGTGTTTCGCGTGAAGTCTCAAATTCTATTAGTATGAGTGTTAAAAACCGCGATAGTTTAAAAATAACTTATACAACTAGAATAGAATTTTTCAACTCCTCTGACTTGACTTGACTGCCTCTGTGGCGTAGTTGGTAGTGATACCGCCTGCGGTTCGGGAGGTCCTGGGTTCAATTCCTGGGTCGGTCTAAAAATTTATGTGATCCACAAATGATTGTTTCGGAGTTTGGGTGTTTTCTATGTATAATATGTATGTATTTACAAATATATAAGTATGTATATCAGTCGTCTAGATCCCATAGCACAAGCTTCAGTTAGCTTAATTTGGGCTAGATGATGTTGTGTGTGAGCGTCCACAAATATTAAAAAAAAAAAAAAAAAACTAACTTATACAACTTACCGTCCGCTATCACGCCAGGTCCAGCAGAGGGGGGAGACAGCAACCCACCACACGTAGGCGTCATCGTGGGTAGCGAGCTTGCCACCTCGTCTAGTTCTAACAGTAGCTCTAGATTAGACTTTTCGTTCCTGGCCTGCGTTTCTGTAGTGGGTTCTGGTGGCTTTTGAGTCTGGAAAAGAAGTAATGGTGCCACCATATTTATTACATAGTAGATTTGATCAATGATTTTTAGGGTTCCGTAGCCAAATGGCAAAAACGGGACCCTTATAGATTCGTCATGTCTGTCCGTCCGTATGTCACAGCCACTTTTTCTCCTTGTTAGCAACAACAATCGACAAATAATTTCTTTAAGCGTTGGACGTTTCATGAAACTGAAGTTACTCAAGGAATATTAATTTGCTAATAACCAAATAAAAAAAAACACATTTGTTGTATGGGAGCCCCCCTTAATTCACCCTTTTTTGATGGTTTTAGTATTTTTTTTAATATTATTTAATATTTTTTTAAATTATTAATAATTAATTTTTATTAAGTGTTTTTGTCACAGCGGCAACAGAAATCCATCATTTGCGAAAATTTGAGCTCTTTAGCTATCACGGTTCCTGAGATACAGCCTCATGACGACCAGACAGACAGTTAGAGAGATAGATGGACAGCGAAGTGACTTGAATAGGGTCCCGTTTTGAACCTTGGGTACGGAACCCTAAAAATGGATTAGAGGAAGAGATGATTTAGGGTCGGCAGCGCGAGTGTGGCGCCTCTGGTGTTGCAAACGTTCATATGCTGCGGTGACCACCGGTCCTTCTTGTGGGCCGTATGCTTGTCTGCCACCTTAGTGGTATAAAAATAAAAGATTCTAGTCGAACAGTGATTAGTAACGTAGAAAGGATTAGTTAGTCCAATACTGTAGTGTAATGACTGGCCTCGTGGTTCAGGAGTTATAGTACCTGACTACGGATTCGGAGGTCGTGGGTTCGATTCCCACCCAGGACAAATCTCTTTGTTTGATGAGCTCATTAATTTGGTCTGTGTTTGGGTGTTATTTATCTATAATATGTATGTATTTAGAAACATATAAGTACGACTATCAGTCGTCTAGATCCCATAGCACAGGCTTATAGCTTAGTTTAGGCTAGATAATGATGTGTAAGAATTTCCAACAATATTCTATCAAAAAAAACTATGTAACATAGTGCTAAAATACCTTTTTATCATTAACAACGGTGTCATTTTTCTTCTCCGACTCTTCGCTGGACTCGGCGGACTCGTCAGACTCGCTGTCGGACTCGTCGGAAGACCCGCTGTCGGACTCGCTGTCCGATGTGCCCGAGTTTGATGACCTGAGAACAAATCTCTACTATTTTAAAATTGTAAAAATAGCTGTGACGGTAATTCAAGATAGATTTTAAAAAATAACTGTGATCGACTAATTTAGGGCTTCGAATCTTTAATTTTGTTCTTCGTGTCTGTTTGTTTATTTGTTCGGGGTTAAAGCAAAATTTAGTATCTTGATCAAATTGTACTATTAGGATTTTGTAGGTACATTTTTTCAACTTAAATATTACGGTATGTTTCAACAAAATCGTTTCAGCGGAAATGATAATTGTATATAAAGTAGTAAGACGCATACGTAATATAGGGCTTGGCAGAAAAAAAGTGTGTGCGTGTAACCTTTACGCGCGATTGAAGTAAAACTTCTTTGTCATTGACGACATTAAATGTTACATATTATTAATATAATTCAAATAGCGTTACTTCCGTCAGAAAAAAATCTGAGTTACCCCTAGTCGCGCCTAAAGAAGTTTTACTTCAAAAAGTATTGAAAAGAAAATATTATTAAAAGTGATCATCACGCTCACTGCTGGGTATAACACATCAATCAAACGGCTCAGGCTACTTAATACCAAAGACTTCTATATAAACTGAGGTAGACGCGCCGTACTTTAACAAGCGAGATTTCAAAAGCAATCCTCAAACACACACATTTCTAAGACTACACTCATTTATAAATGCTATTTACGTAATTGTCACCACACACAATTAGAAGTCTTTGCTTAATACTACTAAGGTGGAAGTCAATAGCCTCACCTGATGAACTATGGAACCTTACTTTACAACGATGTCCAGACCGGTTGGTATAAGGTTTCTTCTCCATCCGTCCATTAGTAAGCAGGTGCACCACGCGCACGTGAGGCTAGATTGGGCCCCGAAGGTCCTGGTAGGGCCTCACCGCACTAACACATTTCACGATTAGGCATAAATGTAGCAACGTCCAGTTGTATTAAATCTTAATTTAGTTAAAGTTTTACTACAGTAAAGCGATGGAAACTATACCGAAGCTATCGTAAGTCTTATATAGAGTGTAAACGTTACCTGTAGTTGTTAGTTTCTTTGACGGCCTTCTTTTCCTTTTTGTCTTCATTTGGACTCTCTTCCCTATAAACAAATACTATAATATTTAAATTTTCAAAACATCTATATTTAATCATCATAATCATTTATTAAACCATCAAATACACTTATTCATTGAGTCACTGTCTTCAGAACTAAGTAATTACCTGTATCTCAGAAGACAGTTCCTTCCCACATAAAAGGTTTAATAACTATACTTTTATCAAGTTACAGAAAGAAATAATAATTAAAATAAAAAAAGAGGTACAAAACTTCTCATTCACTATAAAGTTACTGCCATTCTAGGTCTATACTCGTAGTTAATAGTTTTATTATAGTTGTATATCTATATTTATTTCTATCAACCCCATTGTACTATTACAACCTCGAAGAATGGCAAGAGAGTCACTGCGGGAACATCTTGACTATCTGAGACAGGACAGCAGCAAAATTATTTTCTTTGAAATATGTAAAAAATTCTGTCGTAACAATCGAGACTCTACTGAAGGTTCCAAAATGCGACGAGCACAGCAGGCTCAATGAAATAATATTACACATTACTAGCCGACGTCACGCGGTTTCACCCGCATAGTTCCCGTGGGAGTACGGGAATAAAATATAGCCTACTAGCTGATGCGCACGGCTTCGCCCGCGTGAAATTTGGTTCCCGTTTCCGCTTCCTGTGGGAACATTTTCCCGGGATCAAAAGTAGCCTATGTGTTATTACAGACTCTATGCTATTTCTCGACCTAATTTCAACCCAATTCGTTAAGCGGTTAGAGCATGATTGAGTAACAAACATCCTCACAAACTTTCACATTTATAATATTAGTATAGATAGCCTATGTTCACTGGCGATTACATAGCTCCCGAACAGAAAATTTTTCTTTCAAATCGGTTCAGTAGTTGCGGAGCCTATTTAATGCATACAAACAAACAAATATTTCCTTCATAAATATTAGTATAGATAACTTTTAATACTCACTCAGGTGAAGACTCTTCAGAGCTGGACGCATCAGCTCCGGACGAGGATTCTGAACCGGAGTCGCTGCTGCCCGGCTCTGAGTAGAAGTTCTTGTTCTTCTGTACAAAATTATTGAGAGTTTCAACTTGACTTCATATAGAAAACGACGATTTTACAAACAAACAGTATAATCATTTTAATATTACATATGTGCAAGTTTGTGAAGTCGTTTATTATCACTATCTTTCATCACTCTCTAACGGTTGAAAGAATCTACATAAAGTTTGGTACAGGGATAGATTATAGTTTGAAATAATACATAGGCTGCTTTTTATTCCTAGAAAATGTTTCCATGAGAAGCAGAAACGGCTACCGAATTTCACGCGGGCGAAGCCGCGAGCAACATCTAGTCTATCTATAGTAATATCACTAGCTGAGCCCGCAACTTCGTTTACGTCACATAAGGTGTATGAAAGGAAAGGTATTTCTTCATCAGAGTCATCAAGCAGCGTCTGAAACTGCCCTGTTTGCTTAATCATAAAAGAGCTTAATGATATAAATTAAATCATTAAGTTCTTTTATGATTAAGCCAACACGCCAGTTTAGGTTCACTCACATTCAAAGAAACCCCTACAATTAAAATTTTCAAAATATCTGATTCTTAAAAGTGTTATAACTCTTTTATTTCTAAACCGATTTACATAAAACAAACGCTAAATGTTAACTGGAGCAAACCTCAACACAATAAAAAAAAACCGCATTGCAATCGGTTGAGCGGTTACTGAGATTAGCGTGCACAACCGTACAGACAAACAGATATACAGACAAAAATTCTAAAAATCATTGTTTTGGGTTCTATTGCGTTCATAAAGCCCCCCTATAATATTTTTTCTTATTTATCTTCCATGTACAGACAGCGACCCGTAACGATTTTATTATATGTATTGATGATGATTGATTGATATTGATAAAGAGGAAAGATTTGATTGTTTTTTTTTTGTTTGTTTATTTGCATCGAATAGGCTCCGGAACTACTGGACCGATTTGAGAAATTCTAACTCACTGTTGGAAAGCTACACTCTTTGCGGTGAACATGGGCTATATTTTATTCCCGTATTCCCACGGGAACGGGTTAAACCGCGTGACGTTCGCTAGTATAATATAAACGGATCGCCAGGACGATCCGGCTGGGCTGCATAGCTTTAGCTCGCCTATACGTGTGTTGTACCTATAAACTTTTGTAAACTAAGTTTCAAAACCGGTTCCAGAATAAGTATAATATTTCCTCTTTCAAAATTGGTTTCGATAAACGAATAATGTTTGTTCTTTCTAAACCCTTTTCAATAAACAATTGAGCTTAATTTTTCGAAACTAAGGAATAGAATCTCTGTATATAAAACAATTCTAACCTGCGTATCTTGAGCAGTAGACACTACTGGAGACGGTTCATCCACTGCACCCCTTAGATTAGCAGCTAGAGGAGTGCGAGGGGCGGTAGGTAAAGCGCGGTAACCCCCCGCCGCACTGCCGATGTACTGCGATAGGGTACCCACTGTGAATTGGCCGCGGTCTGTGAATGGAAACAAGATATTCACTGAATGGAGTATAAGTAAGTATTTAACTATTAAGGACTGGTCCTTCGAGCCGGAGAGTAATGAGGGGTTAAACTTTTTAGAACAGAAACGCGTGAGTTTGTGCTTACGTGTTTGTTATGGTATGTGGCAATTCGAGTATTGTTTAATGAAACACCGACTTCATATAATATCTGTCTGTTTAATGCGATGCATAAGACAATACTACTCTTTTACTCTTGTATTCCCACGGGAACGGATGGCGTAAGTTATATTCAATCAATTATTATAAAGGTACATTATTAGGTACGCACAAGTTAATGAATCTCAATCTTCCAATATTTGCTTTATTAGATAATATTATTCTAGAACCTTCCATGCTCATCAGCACTTTATCTAGGACATGCGTCTAGAGAAAAAATATCAGTTCTGAATGGCCACGACAGCCATTAAGAATACGTCGCTAACGCTACTTGAAATCTGTCATTTTAAATTAACTTCGAAAAGGTTCCATTCTACTTTTACTGCACGCGGATTATAAAACTTTCCGAGACAGGTCCTTCGAGCCGGAGAGCAATCTATAATCGACTCCAAATTTAAGTACTTTATTAGTTGAATGTACATAAAAAATGTAATTTTTAACCAAATTCATTGGCACCGATTTTAAAAGATCGTCGACGGTTGGGGGACCCAATAAACCTCTTCTTTAATTCTATTTATGCTAGGATAGGGAACAAAGTATTAAAAGACTTCACCGAATGAAGTAAGAGGGAGTATTTAACTATATAGGGTCTGGTCCTTCGAGCCGGAAACTAATGGGGGTTATAACTTTCAGGACGCGACGATGAAAACGAGATAAAACTTATTAGAACTGGGATGCGTGCGACCCATCGGTTCTGAATGGATACGACAGCCATTCAGAACATGTTGTTAAACCTACCCGAAAATTATTATTTTCGATTTACACGTGGATTATAAAACATTCTGGGAAAGGTCCTTCGAGCCGGAAAGTAACTTATAACCGAGTCCTAGTTCAAGTAAAAAAAAAGTACTTTATTAGTTGAATGTACTACAGTTTTACATAAAATGTGAGAATACGATTCTTATACCTTAGCGTTCAATTTAAAGTTGAAATTGATTACAAACTATGTTACTAATTTTCAACAATCTGTGCAAATACAAATTTTCATCAAAATATTTTAACAAAATCTGAAAAGCGGTTGGGGTTCATTAAACCCAAATAATGACTAGTTATGGTAGTACATAAGCACCTACCTTTAAAACTACTCTGTACAGTAGGCTTAGGTTTCTCAGGCAAGAATATATCAGCGGCGTAGCGGTGTAGCAGTTTCCCCTCCTGCGGCTCAATGAACCTCCGCAGCATCCGCGCGCGGTCCCTCACGTCGTAGCTGACGTCGTAGCGCGCCAGGGCTACGATGTAGCGACATAGCGGTAAGGTGTCCGGTTGGGTGACGGACAGCTTTACCGCTAGGGATAGGAGTTGGAGTTTTACTAGTTCGTCCTGTAGAGGAATGTAGTAGTGAGCTATCATAAACAAATAAAAAATTTGAACAGTCATGAGACGCCTGATAGATGTGAAAAAAAAAATTGTAAAATCCAATTTCGATATCCAAAATTTTCGATACATATTAAAAGTAGCTTTGCAATGACGTCGCCAACTTCCGTGACGGCGTCGCCACCGCAGAAATCAGTTTACCCCTCTGTTATAGATGTTTAACATCAGAAGATATCAGTGAGTGGCACTTGAAGAGTTGTAACGTTGTGAAACAACGGGTGCAAATAGGGGTTCAACGTTAGGGGTTTTAAAATGAAAACTTAGATTAATAAATGAAAGCGCCATCTACCGAGTTAGTGTCGCAACGACGGAAGCTATAGGCAGTGATACGGTCTTGACGATTGAGTAGTTTCGAGCGGTGCCACTAGAGGCGCTATTTCATTGATATATAAGGCATTGCGTCAATGCAGGAGGACCGCCAGATTAATATTTAAAATAGATCACGAACGTATCAGTGTAATTGGAAATTGTGAGAATCACATCAGTTTAAAAATAATCGTTTATATCATCGCAAATATCCTCGTAAATATTTGTCAAGGATAAGGAGCAAATAGCTATAAATAGAAGACCCCATCATTGGGGTCCACCCTCCGGGTTCCACGAGAACCGTCCACCCTACGGGTTCAAGAAGTCCACCCTTCAGGTTCCACGAAGGAACATTCACCCTACGGGTCCAAGAAACCGTCTACCCTACGGGTTGGTAAAATCCACCCTTCGAGTTCTACGAGCGAACATCCGCCCTGCGGGTTGGGAATACCGTGCCGGCCGAAATTGTGGAAGACACGGCTACCTGGCGGACTGCATCGACATCCTGGAGCCACAAGATAAGTCGAACCCTGCGAAGGCCTTCGGAAACCGTACTTGCTGCCCGAAGTTGCCACACCCACGACCCCCAAGTGCTCAATTCTAATAAACTACTAATTATTTACATTTTAAATTCAATCTTTTCATTTCTCTCTCTCTTCCTGAAAGCCATCAGCTTTTCAGTGGCGCCCATATCGTGGTTTCGGGTAGCGAGAAAGCGATTTCCGACGGGAGTCGGGAGGTCATAATTATAAGATATTCAACTTGTGTAAAATAGTCTTAAGAGTGCCCGTTAGCGGGGTAGTTTCCCTCAAAATTAACATAACTACCCAGGAATTTGGCTCTCCTGACCTCTGCTGCCAACTTGTTCTTTCCGGATTATTTTGTGTGTTTTTTTTAGTGATTTTAGACAGATTTCGGCATAATCAAGAACAAGGCAAAATTTGAATTTTTTCTCAACATAAATTGTAATTTTTCCAAATTTTAACGGTCCCCAATTTATTTTTCACACCCTCAGATATTAATTTTATGGTGGAAAAATTTTAAGTAAATTTCAAGTAAAAGTTTTTTGTTTTGTTCCAATTTTAAATATTACTTTATTAAAGTCTGAAGTAAAACTTCACATTTGAAACGCTTACATTAATATTAGTAAGTGATTTGTATTGCCTATATTCATCGTAAAAAGTAGTCACAGGATATCACCACCACAATTTTTATTTTTGTACGGCGTCAAACCGCCTCAATTTGTGTATTATTTTGTTGTATTTCCCATATGTGAATTTACAGCGAGACCAACAGCCGATAATCACACTTCTGGGTAACAATCCCTATTGAAATTTCACGCTAGTAAAACGTTAGAACAAAGATTTTACGAATTTCACTTCACGTAAATTATAAAAGATTCATAATTGATTCACTTTTCGAATTACGTCGAATTCTGATACACTGAAATACAACTGTAAGAAAAAACATTCCAAACGTAGATTACGCAGCGAAAACATTCTTGCCAAAAAACAATAGTAAACTATTAACTTTGATTCGGGTTCTAAATAAACAACGGCAGATGTTGCTTTCATAACGTTTACGAGTAAGTTGATTTACTAGCTCGATATTAGAAGAAATTTTTTTTTTCCATATAAACTGTGGGTGGAAGTGAATAAAATACACTCCGGACACCAACAGTCTGATACAGAATATTTCCAGAATCGTCCAAGTACGAATCGGTTTTCAACCAATTCGAAATATTCAAGGGTTCCGTAGTGGTAAGGAACAATCTACATAAAACAGTTAGTTACTACGATACAGATTATTTCCAGAACCATCCAAGTGCGAATCGTTTTAACACAGTTCGAAATATTTAAGGGTTCCGTAGTAGTAAATAACTATTTAAAAAAAAATAGTTGGTACGAGTCAATATACAATTAACTCTTACCACGTTCGTGAAAATAGTTACATTTCAATAAAAATAATAGCAGCGTAGAAAATTGCATTATTCGTGCAAAACTGAAAAACATTTAGTAAATTTCGTCAACCCATCATCACACACTTCACTTTCATTACTCACTGCGTCGGATTAGATTACATTAAACACACAGACAGACAGACAGACAATTAATTTCTAGAAGGGTCCAATCTATTAATTGAGTGAAGGAACCCTAAAAGGAAACACTTCCAAACTTAAGTATTTCCTAAAGCAAATACTAAGTTTTATAAAGGTTCAATTTATAATTCGGTTCAACGAACCCTAAAAAGTAGAATTTATTTTTCGTTATTCGGCGGGTGTATCGAAAAATATTCACATTCCTTAACATTCAAGAACGTAAACAGACAACGATAAGGGCCGTCGTTCACTACAACAGAATTCGTTAGCGAATATAGCGAACATTCGTTGTTTACATGAAATTAACTTTTCATATAAGATAAGTAGCAGATAAATACACTATACATTGGTAAATAATCATCATCACTAAAGATTCCCGGCAATAGTAATTGAAATAGTCAGTACAATGGCATTCAAATCAAATTTCACATCACTTACAAAGGCGGAACTTGCATATGAAGTTAAGATCCGGGGAGAGGAACCTGGTTCAACGGTGGCAGCCCTCAGGCAACAAATTAAAAAATTAAAGTTAACCACGGACGAAGAGGACTTACAGGTCTCCCCTTTAGAATTGGAGGAAGACTTAGTAGGATTGTATTCCTCGCTGGCCGTGTTGGAGAAGAACGTGGCGTCCCTTCAGGACAAATACATACTAGCATTATTGACTAGCTCCAAAGCCTTATGTGCTCACATGGAGTCTAGGTTCGCTAGAATCATTCCCCCAGAGGAATCAGATCTAAAAGAAAGATACGACGACTTTCATCTCACTTTCAAAACTACTTACAAGAGATTGAAAGCCATATCCGAAAGTCATTCGCATGCATCAAACACCAGCGAATTTAATGATGCGGACGAGAGCATTGCTGCCCCTACCAATGAAGCGCAGGAGGCAGACACCCTCGCGGACATTAAAGAGAAAGCAAATAGCAACAACCTGAAAGAGAGTCACTTTCTAAATCTTCCCGTAATATATGAGCGATGCTTTCTTACGGAGCTTTCCAAATTTAAATACGACGGGAATTCGGAGGTACATTCTTTCATTGAGCGGGTGGAGGATTTTAGGCAGGCTCGAGAAATCAACGACAAGAGATTGTTAACAGCAGCCTCTGAACTATTCACAGGCAACGCTAGGCATTGGTACCGCAGTAATCGCGATAAATTTGCGTGCTGGCAAGATCTAACGAATGCGCTAATACAGGATTTCGGAGTCAGCAACTACGAATACCGCCTATGGCAAGAAATTCGACAACGCACTCAGGGAAACGGAGAAGGAATAGTGGTGTACCTGGCCATCATGGATGGAATGTTTGCTCGTCTAAGCAACAAGGTGTCGGAAACGGAAAAACTCCAAATTATCTTACACAACATCAGACCCGTCTACGACAACATCCTAGCAACCAATGGAGACATAGTCTCGTTGGAACAAGTAAAAAACTTATGCAAAAAACATGAGGACATGGTGGCACGCAGAGCGTTCTTTACAGAGCCTCCAACAGCATCTGAAGGGATGGTAGCAGCGGAATTCGCATTTACAAATAGAAGGACCGCGAGCAAAACCTCAACATCTACAAGGCAAAGTTACAACAACTTCAACAGAAACGGCAGTAACTTCCCAAGCAGCAGAACTGCGAACAATAACTACGGGAACAGTAACGCTTACAGCACAGGTTACAGCCGCGACAGTCGTAACTTCAGATCGCAAAACACTGTGGCGGCGACAACATCGGACGACACACGGCCATGTTCGAAGTGTGGTTCCAGGTATCATTTGACTATGGCATGCCGAAATACGAATGAGTCGTATGGTTACAAAGGTGGGACAAAAGAAGTTAGGTCTACAAGATGCAAAAACGGAATTACAAGTCAGAAGGAATCTTGTATACTCTCCCCATTACCTACAAATGACCCCAGGCCTTACGCCAAAATAACAATTATGTCAAACCCACAGTTAGAAGCATATGGATTGTTGGACACAGGAGCCGCAATCACAATTTTAGGTAACAACTCGCACAGAGTGTTACAAAATTTAGGATATAAGATAGAGGAAAACATAAGTACAACGGTTACAACGGCCGGCGGACACACAACCGTTGTACAAGGGAAGATAAAATTACCCATCAAATTCGAAGACAGAACTCACATAATTACGGCGTATATAGTGCCTAACATAACCACAAACCTAATTTTAGGTATAGATTTCTGGCTCAGATTTAACCTATGTCCCAAATACTTCGGACATATACCCATATTAGTGGACGATGACCCTAAATTGTCATTAATATCCGAAGAGCAAAACAAACTGTATGACTGGCGTAGTCTCACGAAACAACAACGCTTAATAGCAGAAAAAATGATATCCAGATGTGCCGAAATATCATATGAGAAAGTAGGGCTAGGCAGAACACATCTAATAGAACACACCATCGATACGGGAGACAGCAAGCCAATCAAACAACGAACCTATAGAATGTCCCCTGAAAAAACGCGAATAGTATCAGAACAAGTAGACGAGATGCTAAAGGCTGACGTCATCGAGCCTAGTCAGAGCCCTTGGTCAAGCCCCGTACTAATCGTCAATAAAAAAGACGGCAAGCCCCGTTTCTGCCTAGACAGTCGCAAGCTAAATGCAGTCACAAAAAAGGACGCATACAGCCTGCCATACATATCAGAGATATTAGACAACTTGAGAGAAGTGAAGTATCTAACAACACTGGATCTCTCCAAAGCTTTCTGGCAAATTCCTTTAGCAACAAAAGACCGGGAAAAAACAGCCTTCTTCATCCCAGGACGAGGAGCATACCATTACAAGGTTTTACCATTTGGACTAAGCAACTCAAGCAGCTCACAACAAAGACTAATGGACAATCTATTTGGGCCACAGTTTCAAAACAAGGTGTTCTGCTACATAGATGACGATAGCGTCATCTACATTCGAAGAACATGTGTCACTCATTTCAAGAGTTCAACAAATATTAAAAAGGGCAAATCTAACCATCAATCTAGAAAAATCTAATTTCTTCAAGGACAGGCTAAAGTTCCTGGGGTACATTGTGGATGGTCTGGGTCTCAGAACAGATCCGGAGAAAGTCAACTCAATCCTGAAATTCCCGGTACCAACAACAAAGAAGGACGTTAAGAGGTTCTTAGGCACTGCGTCATGGTACAGACGGTTTATACCCAACTTCAGTACGATTGCTGCACCTCTTAACAAACTCACTACAACAAAGAAAGGAGCCCCGGCTTTTCATTGGAACACAGAGGCGGAAAGGGCATTCATGGAATTAAAAGCACATTTAATAAAAAGCCCGGTACTAAAATGTCCAAAATACGACGAACCATTTCAGGTACATACAGACGCAAGCAACTTTGGCATTGGTGCCATGTTAACACAACTACACGAGGGAGTAGAACACCCAATAGCATACATGAGTCGGTCACTGAGCGGGCCGGAAAAGAATTATAGTGTAACAGAACGAGAATGCTTGGCGGTGATAGCCGCATTAGAACATTGGAGATGCTACCTAGACAATGGTCACAAATTCACGGTGTATACTGACCATTCGGCACTAAAATGGTTTATATCATTGAACAATCCAACCGGCCGGTTAGCTCGTTGGGGCATACGGCTTAGCTGCTTCAACTTCGAGTTAAAGCACAGGAAGGGCAAAGACAACATAATACCAGACGCATTGTCACGAGCTGTACCAGTATCTACCATTTCCACGAAACAATGCAAAGTCACCGACAGCAAGGACGAATGGTTCATGAAAATATGCAACGGCGTGACTAGCTTACCGCAGGCATACCCCAACTTCAAAATAGAGAACGACGTACTATACAGACGAACTGACATAAAGGACTTTGTAAACAATGAGTTCGAGTGGAAAACGGTAGTACCACCCGAAGCGAGAAACGCAATATTTCGAGAAAACCATGACTCACCTACAGCCGGACACTTCGGTATTTTTAAAACATACCATAAAATAAAGTTACGGTATTACTGGCCGGGGCTATATAAGGACACGGTAAGCTATGTGTCATCTTGTGAAAAGTGCAAAGCACACAAACATGACACTCAAGCATCCATCGGTAAAATGGGCCGTCCCAAACAGTGCTCTCGCCCGTTTCAGACAATTTCGACTGATCTAGTAGGACCCTTACCGGTCTCTAAAAAACAACACGTATACATTCTCGTCGTCACGTGTTGTTTCTCTAAATATTGTTTAATCTTCCCACTACGCAGAGCTACCGCAGAACCAATAGCCAAAATACTAGAAGACAATGTTTTCATGGTGCATGGCATACCACAAACGGTATTAATGGATAACGGTGTCCAATTCATAAGCAAAGAGTTGAACACATTATTTACGAAATATAAAATTCCCAACATCAATTTCACACCTAAATACACACCCCAAGTAAATACCGTAGAACGGTACAATAAAACTATAATGACAGCCATATCAATATTTACCAATAATGACCATCGATCATGGGACATACATATCCCAAAAATCCAATTTGCGATCAACAACTCGATCAACGCGTCCACCGGTTACACACCAGCATATTTGGTTCATGGTAGGGAATTGGTAACATGCGGGTCACATTACTTACAAAATGATGACCCAAGTGAACTTAACCTATTACCTAGAAACATATACGCGGAGAACCTAGGATATCTCGCAGAGGTGTTCAACACAGTACAAGAGAACCTCTGGCGTAGCCATCTAAAGTACGCACACCATTACAACACGAGACACCGACACGCACAATTCGAAGTAGGCGACATAGTGTGGAAAAAATGCTATTTCCAAAGTGATAAAGACGCATACTTTTCTAAAAAACTGGCCCCCAAATTTATCAAATGTAGGGTCAAGGAAAAGTTATCAAATTTGGTCTATATCCTGGAAGATATGACAGGAACAAACCTAGGAAGTTGGCACGTCAAAGACATAAAACAACATTCGGTATCGTCCATTGCATCGGTGAGACGAATAACATAAATATTCCTCAACTATGCGTGTACGAATGCAGATAACGGTAAAGGCCGTAACACACTGCGCTAAGAAGTGTTTGCTAATAGTTTATATAGTACATCAGTACAGTTACACAATAGTGTTTTTGATAATTATTTTTTGGAAAATATAAGGGAGTTAGCACACAGTAATATAATATTAATACTTAGGTGGCATATAGGTACCACATTTCGGGTCATGTTACACGCATACATATGATCATACGGAAGTTTCACAACTACAATTACATAATAATTAGGTAGTAGATGGTCATCACATATTCATCACAATTATCTTCACACACAATTCCAAACACTTCATAAGCAGTTTTTTTTTTTTTGTTTGTTTGTTTACATAGTGACACTTGAACTTCATGTTGTGTGACTCCCAAAGGGTGAAGTAGGAGTCAAACTGGTTACAGGCGAGTCACTTTCGTAGATTAGAGAGAGTGACTCAAATGTCCTAAGTTTTGTTCCCGACCAAAGCTGACGGGTTATCATATGGCATGGAATGTAGTGTGACACTGGCCTTAGATGCAACGATGAATAACACGTTTGCATCAACATGATTACGTCAACATTAGACGCGCAAGCAAAACAAAACTTACACAAGGGAGATTTCATACGTACATACATACATATCATTTATTTAAACACGCAGATACATTTTACACTGACATGGTGGCAAACAAGGGCACCATATTTTTAGATATTTGGCATAATGGCCAAAGATCATTTATCTTAGTTATTTATTAGGGTTGACATAATAGTCATAGTCAACATTCTTCTGCTAAGATTGCGAATAAGCACTTAGCTTTTGTTATTGCTACTAAGATTGCGAATAAGCACTCGTTTTTTTTATTTTATTTTGTTAAAGGGCTAAAATAGCCTAGTAATTAGTTAGGGACACTACACACTACACACAACACACGACTTTCAAATAAGTACACATAACAACGTGACAAACACATGCCGTGTTCGTCATGGGAACATAGGGGTTAATTAGCATCACGAAGGATTCTGCGAGTAAATTATTTCTATCACTTTTCTGTTTCTTGGTTTAGTTGGGAGTTTTCTGTTAGTTGGAAGCATGAGTCTATCCCTAACAGAGTTCGTCGGTTACTGTTAGTTGGCAGCATGGTCTTGCCCTAACAGAATTATGTTGTAGGTTACTGTTACGAGGAAGCATGAAGCTTACCCGAACATATTTATGGTTTAGGTTTATTACTGTTTCGAGGAAGCATGAGGCTTACCCGAACAGAATTATGGTGGACTGTTATTTGGCAGCATTTGTCTTGCCCTAACAGTCGTAGGTGTAGATCACCGTTATCTTTAATTTCGTCATATGGCTACTCCTACCACTCGGAAGCTAGAGGCTTGCCCTGGGGGATAGTCCATCCTATGAGTCGGAAGTGTTACACTAGCCCTAGTAGGATGTTCTTCTCTGGGACGGTTGTATAAATCCCAGCCTTCAGTAAAAAGCCTTATTATACACACCCCACTTTCAGGCGGTGCGTATTACCTGAACCTTCAACCCAAAGCCTCAAATACGTCTTTTCTCTTTCTGTCCCATAAGATCCTTCAGAATCACCTAAATACATCCTGCGAGTTGGTTTCATTAAAGTTAAGGCCGACTCTTCGCTACACCCAGCATCACCTCATTCACACAACACACTAACATACACACACACATAGACGAGTAGTAGGTATTATATTAGGGGCGTTCGAGGACGAACGCAGCGTTTGACGCGTTAGGGTACGTCAAACGCTCACTGGGGAGGGGGAGTATGTAACGTTGTGAAACAACGGGTGCAAATAGGGGTTCAACGTTAGGGGTTTTAAAATGAAAACTTAGATTAATAAATGAAAGCGCCATCTACCGAGTTAGTGTCGCAACGACGGAAGCTATAGGCAGTGATACGGTCTTGACGATTGAGTAGTTTCGAGCGGTGCCACTAGAGGCGCTATTTCATTGATATATAAGGCATTGCGTCAATGCAGGAGGACCGCCAGATTAATATTTAAAATAGATCACGAACGTATCAGTGTAATTGGAAATTGTGAGAATCACATCAGTTTAAAAATAATCGTTTATATCATCGCAAATATCCTCGTAAATATTTGTCAAGGATAAGGAGCAAATAGCTATAAATAGAAGACCCCATCATTGGGGTCCACCCTCCGGGTTCCACGAGAACCGTCCACCCTACGGGTTCAAGAAGTCCACCCTTCAGGTTCCACGAAGGAACATTCACCCTACGGGTCCAAGAAACCGTCTACCCTACGGGTTGGTAAAATCCACCCTTCGAGTTCTACGAGCGAACATCCGCCCTGCGGGTTGGGAATACCGTGCCGGCCGAAATTGTGGAAGACACGGCTACCTGGCGGACTGCATCGACATCCTGGAGCCACAAGATAAGTCGAACCCTGCGAAGGCCTTCGGAAACCGTACTTGCTGCCCGAAGTTGCCACACACCCACGACCCCCAAGTGCTCAATTCTAATAAACTACTAATTATTTACATTTTAAATTCAATCTTTTCATTTCTCTCTCTCTTCCTGAAAGCCATCAGCTTTTCAGAGTGCCTACTGAAGTAAAACTTGGACAGTTTTTTTAATTTCCGATTCGAAATCACAATAGAAATAGAAACAATTTTTTTCGAACAGTTCGGGCCGGTTACAGTTTCGATGTCTTGAAAAGCGGAACGATTGCGATTTCATTCCCGTAAAAATGTACCTAATGCTTTCTAAAAGTTTTCACTTTGATAAAACAGTTGTTAAGAGCGGCCATACAGTTTCGAGAGAGTTATAACCCATGGTGTGGCTGAAAACACATACCTGGTCAGCAAAAGTGGACGCCATGTGTGCCAAGATGCCGGCAGCCCGCGGGTGTCTAGCCCCATGCTCTGCCACCAGCCATACGGCCGCTGCTCGTGCATTGCCCGCCAATCTGCCGGTCCACAATACTCGGTATCATTTGCTATGGAATGTATGTCTATCAGCGACACATAGCTAAGAGTAAACGAAGTACTCGGATAATGAGAATTCTGCATCGCGATAAGAAAGTTTTCTCGCTGAAACCTTTTCTGTTATGTATAAAAAACGCGAAAGTTTGTGAATGTGGATGTGTAAATGTGTGGATGTTTGTTTCTCTTTCACGCTTTAACGACTTAACGGACCTGGTTGAAATTTGGAACAGGGACCAATTTATAGTCTGGAATAAGCTACTTTTATCCCTGGAATATGTTCCCATAGAACATTTTCAAGTTTCTGCTCTGGAGACAAACTTTCTTCGACTGAAAGTATCGCTTGACGGTGTGGCAATTCTCTTTTACCAATCAAACATAACATTGAGATAAAGAGCGCGCATATCCGGGAACTTCGCTATCTAGTAGGCACATGTACCCAACAAAATTGACACAAAAAATACTTAAGAACTATCCATCTATATATGCCAAAAACCGTTACGTATACACAAATAGGTACAACGCTAAAAGAAATAAACAGTCATCACATACCTATCGGAGCGCAGCAATTTAGCAGCTCTAGCGACGGCCGCTCGTGCAGACGTGGCGCCCCCTCCCACTACCCGCTTTACCACCACCACGGCCTCACACACCACCCACTCTGGGGACCAAACCCATGCAGGCTGTCATTACTATACATCTATTATTAAAGTGGAGTCACTTAAATAGGTAAAATTTGACAATTCATCAAAATCCAACAATGCAACCTTGTTACGGCGAGCATAAAATAATATACTTTTTCGTTTTGTTAGAACTCCATAATTACGATTACATATTTATTGTAATATTAACACATACGAGTAATTGTACGTTTTGCTTTCACTAATAAATGTATAAACAGAAGTCAAATGTCACCTTTTAAAATGACGCCATTTTGTATATAATAATAATTCTTTATTTCAGACATTGGTGTTTATAGGCTAAAATAAATAGAGACAGTTAAAATAGAATAAAGATGCTGGTATCGACTTTTTTATTTAGCCACACACACATCATACTAACACTACAGGAGAAACCGCGGGACACAGTGTCTTAATTAATGAAACATATACAAGTACGAGTCCTACATACTAGCCTCACAAGAAACAGTATATTTAGATAACATTGGACCTATTTGAGTACCCTGAGGAACTCCTGAAATGGGTAGCTAGATATCTAACTGGAAGCTTTAACAGATTTACAAAACTACATAAGATATGGTACGATTTTAAACGTACTATTTTATTTAACGATTAAATCTATCCCAGAATTTCTATAGAGGTATTTATATTGTGAATGACACAATCAAACGCTTTAGCAAAATAAAAGAGCCCGATTTACGGGTAAGTATGTCAATTAAATTCCAAGTATTTTGAACAAGTTTGTTATTAAATCTAGATTACTTACTTTCTAAACTACATTAGAGATACAAATATTTGGAGATTCTATTATCAATATTATAACAAACTAGCTGTTCCCCGTGGCTTCGACCGCGTAGAAGTCGTTATCGCGTAAAATCATAACCCTTCTTTTGCGCAGTCGGTTAAAAAGTAACCTATGTCCTTCCCAGGGCTTTGAACTATCCCTATATCAAATTCTATCTCAATCGCTCCAGCCGTTTAGGCGTGAAACCATAACGGACAGACAGACAGACAGATAGACAGACTTACTTTCGCATTTATAATATTATAGTACGGAAGTAGGGATTAGAAAGCGATCTTACCATCTTTACTGGACAGTAAATGTAGCAATCCGTTCAAACAAGTCTCAGTCTCAGCCTGTATGGCCACTGCCAGTCTCCCAATGGCCTGTATAGTGGCTCCAGCGAACGCCTTATCGCTAGAAGTGACATAAGTCTGGAACTCCCGAAGTACTACAGGGGCACTAGCCTCTGTTGCCAGATTGGTCAAAATCTCCAGTTTTAGCAATTTGATGTGAGTTGGGTCTGAGTTGCGCACGAAAAATGATTTGAGGAACGGTTCGAAGAGAGCCTGTTAAAGAAATTATAACAAGTCAATACGACGAAGACGGCTTGAAGACAAGGCATATCTCAAAAGGCTTATCTCCAAAGATCTTTAGCGCGTTCTAATATATAGAAAAGACTCGGTAGTTTTCGAGAAAGGGGTTCTCTCTATGCATCAGCATTCATACATAGTGATCTTGATTTTTTTAATACGGACACGGACATAAAGTCCGTGACCACGGACATTACAAAATTAAAGGTTAAGGTAGTTTTGAACAATGAAAGAGATTTTATCTGTCTATCTGTCTTGTAGACTAATTTATCATTATACAAAAGGCCTTTTTATAAGAGGTTAACTTTTAGCAGGGTCTCTCTGCGCGAAAAATTCAAAGAGGTTAACATTCTTACGTAGCATCACAATATATTTTTGAAAATCTTATGTATGTACAAAGAAATCTACATAGTTTCGCTAAGTTAAGTGATAGACACAATGTCAACACTAGAAATAAAAATAACCTCGCTGTTTTTTATAGCAGATTGCACAAAACCAGCAATTCTTTCACGGGTAACTGTATACGCTTTTACAACAGGCTACCAGACGAAATTAAAAGTATGTCCCTTAATAAGTTTAAAAGATCTGTAAAAGGTAAATTGTACTGCAGGGGCTACTATACAATAAATGATTATTTGTTAGATAAGGAAGCCTGGAAATGAGTTCTTCTCAGGTGGGTCGCGTTGTGAACTGGTGGTAGTTCTGTTTTATATTCTGGACGTTTTACAAGCGCATCTGTATAATGCCTATGTTAAATAAATATAATTTTGATTTTGATTTTGAAAAACTGATATAATTATTCCCAACTCCCTGAATACTCCCAAATAGCTCCTGATAATTTTCGATGCAGGTCATTACAACTTTTCCATAATGTTTTTGGTCTTCGGCCATTGCTGTAGATCCTGGTTTACATGAGTCATAATAATGGGAGTGGGGGAGTGATTATTTCCAAATTAAAGAAAAGTACTATTTCCATTTGAAAAAGTCACAAGTTTAAAATAAAATAATATACTTACAGGTTTCGAGACAGTAAGCGACGCAATAGAATTGAGGACCACGCTCTGTACTTCTAGCGGAGCGCGCAGTAGACGCACCATCGCCTTGGCCACCGGCGGTAACTCTTGAACTGCGGAAATATATTTTTCATTCCTTCTATTCGAAAAGAATCACTTTGCACCACGATAACGGGGCGCAAAATAGCTCTTTTCTGTTAAGAGCTTTTTAGCGGGCGGCAAAGTGATTTGAATTTGGAACTTGAAAATTTCATAGAAATCGAACGCAAATTGTATGAATTACTGGCTGGTAAGTATTGGTTGGACAGTGCAGTGTCCTGAGCTAGCTAAAAAAAAACTAAAGAGCGCCATTTATCTGCTCATGTTGTCATTATTAATGTTCTTGTAATTAATAAACATATTTTATTATAATCTGCAAATATAATAAGTTCTACGTCAAGTTATAAAAGTGACAATCCATGTACTTCTGCGACAATAACTATAGAAGGTAACTACGTCGTACAAAACTTATTTTTTCTCATAGAAAGGGAATGAAAAGTAGAGTATATTACTCGAGGGCAAATTATTTTTCCCTCGGGCGGTGTACTTTGAATCCCTCACTGCGCTCAGGATTCTATGTTAGAATCCCTCGCTATGCTCGGGATTCTATGCTAGAATCCTTCGCTTCGCTCGTGATTCAAAGTAGCGCCCTCGCCGTAAAAATACTATTTTGCCCCCTTGTTATACAATCTACTATTTCATTCCTTCTATTCGAAAAGTATCACTTTGCACCACGATAACGGGGCGCAAAATAGCTCTTTTCTGTTAAGAGCTTTTTAGCGGGCGGCAAAGTGATTTGAATTTCGAACTTAAATTTCATAAAAATCGAACGCAAATTGTATGAATTACTGGCTGGTAAGTGTTGGCTGTACAGCGCGGTGTCCTGAGCTAACTAAAAAAAACTAAAGAGCGCCATTTATCTGTTCTTTTGTTATTTTAATTAATAATGACTTATTAATGTTCTTGTAATCAGTAATCATATTTTATTGAATTCTGCAAATATAGTTCTACGTTAAGTTATGAAAGTGACAATGCATGAACTCCTGGAATGATAACTATAGAAGCTAGCTACGTCGTACAAAACTTACTTTTTCTCGTAGAATGGGAATGAAAAGAAGAGTATATTACTCGAGGGCTAATTATTTTTCCCTCGGGCGGTGTACTTTGAATCCCTCACTGCGCTCAGGAGGAGAATCTTTCGCTTCGCTCGTGATTCAAAGTAGCGCCCTCGCCGTAAAAATACTATTTTGCCCCCTTGTTATACAATCTACTATTTCATTCCTTCTATTCGAAAAGAATCACTTTGCACCACGATAACGGTGCGCAAAATAGCTCTTTTCTGTTAAGAGCTTTTTAGCGGGCGGCAAAGGATTTGAATTTGGAACTTGAAAATTTCATAGAAATCGAACGCAAATTGTATGAAATACTGGTTGGTAAGCGTTGGCTGCACAGCGTGGTGTCCTGAGCTAACTAAAAAAAAACTGAAGAGCGCCATTTATCTGTTCGTGTTCGTCATTATTAATGTTCTTGTTTTATTGTAGTCTGCAAATATAATAAGTTCTACGTCAAGTTATGAAAGTGACAGTCCATGAACTCCTGGAACAATAACTATATAAGGTAACTGCGTCGTACAAAACTTATTTTTTCTCATAGAAAGGGAATGAAAAGTAGAGTATATTACTCGAGGGCAAATTATTTTCCCCTCGGGCGGTGTACTCTGAATCCCTCACTGCGCTCAGGATTCTACGTTAGAATCCCTCGCTATGCTCGGGATTCTATTCTAGAATCCTTCGCTTCGCTCGTGATTCAAAGTAGCGCCCTCGCCGTAAAAATACTATTTTGCCCCCTTGTTATACAATCTACTATTATTTTATGAAACAATGACTGTATATAATAGTTACCTATGATGTAGGTATATTTAAGTACACCTATTTGTTGTTATAGCGGCAACAGAAATACATCTTATAAAATTTCAGTCGTCAGTGTCCCTTAGAGCAGGGGTCGGCAACCTTTTGAGTCGAAAGAGCCAAAAATGCCGATTTTAAATTATAACATGTTTTAAGAGCCGCAAAATCTTTCTTGGTCATACGAGCACCCCCCCAAAGTGGCATAAGACCATAGTCCACGGAGAGAGACTGCGGACCAAGTGTGTCGCGAGCTCCAGGATCATCCTTTTCCAAGGGCGTAACCAGAACTTATGGTCATGGGCAGATGGTAGCGGTAGCGCCATGTGGTTTTTGAGGATTTCCAAGCGTAAAAAAAAAGAGGGTGATTATGTGGCATTATCCAAAATTGGTATATCCACTAAAACCATGGGGGTGTTCCTTCTTGTCGCTATTCTTGAGTTACAGAAAAGGCAAGCGTACAACTTCTGCAGTCCAACATGCGCTGCCTGAAACAGGCTGGACTCTGTGGGGTTCAAAAAAAATTACCCACCGAAACTTCACTGCTGCGACCCCAGAACATGAAGGGCGCGATTTAGTCAGTCGTGCGACTGACTGAGACAGCTTGCATAAACTCCCGTCGTCGTCGACCACGCGTTCACTTTTTTTTTCTTAGAATTTGTCCCACGTAATAGGTGGTGAACCGTATTGCCGTGTTGAGATAGACAGGCGCAGGTTGTGACTGCCTGCTGTTGAAATTTTTCAAACCGCCTAAAAAAGCCTTCAACTTGGCTTAACGACTGTCATTTTACTGGCAACCGGGACCTTAGGCTTAACGTGCCTTCCAAAGCAAGGAAACGCTCAAATAAATGTCACAAAGTGGTCACATGGACGGTCACCTATTGAAGGACTCCTTTGCGCTCGGTAAGACTAATTCGCAGTACGCCTAACTCGCGTTATGACTAGTCAAAAGGAGAAGTAGGCATAACGCGAATTGGACCTACTGCGATGTAGGCCAACAGCTAAATAGGTCAAATAATAACTAGACCTACTGAGATTTAGTCTTAATCCTCTTAAGTTGGGCTAAATATTTACATGTGGCATCGAGGTCAGCCCACCTGATGGAAGGCGGTCCCCGTATTCTAGGGACATTTGCAACGCCAGAATGAGATGATTTTAACGCTTAATGTCCGCCGACGTAGGGGTGGGAGTTAGGATGAGGGAATGGATGTGAGGATGGGAAGGGTGGGAGTGACGCCCTAGGTACTGAGTTCCCCCCAGCGATGCATCCCATTGCCGGGCGTCAGAGCGTAGGATTAGGGGTAATTTTTAAAGAGGTTTTCTTCCTCGCAACTCCAAAGAGCCACCTTGCCCGTTTGTTGCCAGAAGGGGTTACGGCTCGGCCTAACGATGGTCCCCATGGGACTGTGTACTAGTACTCGTCGCCCTGAGAGTTCTCCGCTAAGTACGCTCTGCATAACAGAGCGCATGCGGAGAACTACAAACCGGCCATAAAGGTCCCCCTTCCTTGGTGGACTACTGGCCATGGGCGACGACGTGCGCCTCGCGCGAAGCCCACGTCGTCGTCTACGTTACCAGGATGCACCACGTGGAGGTTGTCCTTCCCTGCACCCCTCCTTCCGAGGGCTTACCCGGGGCTCCCAACCATAGGCTGTTGGGCGTTACGTAAGGTTTTTTAGTCAGTAGGAGTTCAGCATAGCATCAATGATGGATTTTCCCTCACGTTAAAAAGAAAAAGTATAGATAACATGAAACTGATAGTAGATATTCATTAAAAAGTCAAAATATCCTTACAGCTGCATGACAACGATTTCATCTATGTACGAATTAAGAATTCAACTCAATTAATATTTTAGGCATAACGCGATGTAGACCAACTAAGAGTTAGATATACGCCGAAGTAGTCCATACACGAAATAGACCAACTGCTATATAGGCATACAGCTAATTAGGCTGAAAGCGAATTGTAAATGACATTTAGACGTAACGCGAGTTAGGCACACTACGAATTAGTCTCACCGAGCGCAAAGGGAAGGACTGACCATAGTGAAAGTTGCTTACTGCAGTGATCGTTTACAGAACACTGAGTCCTTCTTGTCGCAATTGTTGAGTTACAGGAAAGGTAAGCGTACAACTTCTGCAGTCCAATATGCGCTGCCTGCAACAGGATATAATCGCGCGCCGATGATACCGCCGTCACAGACAAAGGGATATAACGCTTTCGAGCACAAAACACCTCCTATACGCGTGGTTGCTTGTTTCTCTGCTAGTAAGGCTGTTGTAGTGTTTATAAAAATAAATGTTTTGATAATTGTGGGTGGAACTAAAGAGCCGCAGCTTCACTTCCAAAGAGCCGCATGTGGCTCGCGAGCCGCGCTTTGCCGACCCCTGCCTTAGAGGGTACGAAACCCTGAAAACCGGCTAAGTATCCGAACGAAAAAACGGCAAAATATCACGTTTTGCGTATGAGAGCCCCTTTAATTTTATTTACTTCTTCTTCTTTTTTAAATTAATGGCCCTCCGTATATTAACGAGACCGTCAACAAAATAAAATCAGTAAAAAAATGGCGATACGCATTTTATTATCTGATTTTAGTATTTGTTGGCAACTTAAATAGGTCATCTGTCAAAATTTCAGCTCTCTAGCAATCACAGATGCAGAGATACAGCCTCATGACGGACAGACAGACAGACAGACGAACGTCGAAGTCTCAGTACCTGGACCCAGCCTACCAGAACCCAAAAAAGAATCTGACAATAAATCAGAGCATATAAACTCACCAGGTCCACAATGACAGAACAGCTGCGCCACAGACATCACAACACCAGAGTTCCTACTCTGCAACAGAGGCTTAGCCGCTCTCAACAGTAGCCGATGGTCCGCGTCCAAACTTGGCGAGTGAGAGGACTTCTTGCGAGGAGTGCCTTCGCTCTCTGACTCGTAGAAGGGCTTGTCTGATTCGCTGTCCGTTGAGTATTCCTGGATGGGTAGAATGCTGGGATAAGTGGTCAATTTTCTTAGGCGATTGAGGTAAGGACTGGTGTGGGATTTCCTTGCAGAAGATTGCATAGTTGTGCCTTCAAAAAACCAATCTAAGTGAAATTGGGTATAGAATAAAGAGTATATCTTACTAATATTATAAAAGTGAAATTTTGTATGGATTTTTGGATGGTTGTTTTTAGTCACGCTCGATTAGCTAAACGGATTTAGATATAGATATAGAAGATAGTTTAAAATAGTGGTCCCGTGTTGGGACGGGTAGAGTACAAAATGTCGCCACCCCCAATACATCCCGAGGGTGACATAAGATGTGACTAAGGGAACACTTTCGCAAAAAGATCCATTAGAAAACTCGAAATGAACCCCGGTTGTCAGTGAAATGACAATCGTTTAGCCAAGTTGAAGGCCTTATGGGCGGCTTGAAAAATTTCAACTGTGGCTTTTGTGACCTGCGCCTGTCCGTTTCAACATGGCAATAGGCTCACCACCTAATACGTGGGACATAAAACTATAAGGTGAAATGTGGGCGTATACTATGCCTCTGCCTACCCCTTCGGGGATAAAGGCGTGACTATGTGTGTGAATGTATGTAATTTCCTGATGACTCTCTCTTCTAATAACACTTTTAGGGTAAACAACCCATTAAGAACGTAATGTAGGCATCCATTAAAGGTTTTACAAAATTCCATCTATAAGGGAGTAAATGGGATAGCTAAAGTTCACTTGGACAGAGCGAAACAATTGTGATTCTTGCATTCACTTCGATTTTGTTCGATAGTTATGCTAATACTAAATAGTCGCGGCGTCGCCAGCATGAAATTCGGTACCCGTTCCCGCTTACCGTGGGAACATAATCCCGGGATAAAAAGTAGCTTATGTGTTATTCCAGACTGTAAGCTATCTCTGTAAGAAATTTCAGCCGAACCCGTTAAGCCGTTACAGCGTGATTGAGTAACAAACATCTAAACATCCAAACATCTTCACAAACTTTCACATTTAGAATATTAGTAGGATTCTTTTGCAACTGTCTTACCTCAGTATTGGGGTCGGGGAAGCAGCTCTTGGCGTACACAGTGAGCACGTTCAGAAGGGCCAACTGACCCCACTCGTCCACATCCGCTAGTAGGGAGCACAGCTTACTACAAAATGGAAAAGATAAAGTTGATTGACGAGGTAAAAATTTCACCACTTTATTTCGGAAGAACACGTAAAATTGTGAAATGTAGGCTTTTATTATGACTATGCTTACTCCTTTGGGGAGACTATGGGCACGGACAGACTGAACATAGAGGATCTGGAACTTTTGAAGGTGGATCAGATATTCCGATTCTGCAAGGACACTAGAAGATTTGACGGGGCGCCGTGAAGAATGCTGGGATACCCAATCTAATCCAAATGGGCAGCGGAACAGGCGGTCGGATCGTCCGCTCGGCATGGCCGGCATCCCCCATAAGAAAATAATAATGCTTACTCCTTTATGTTTAACTAAACGTAGGTATAAAGTTAAATTTAACTAAACATAGCTGTGTCTGTTGATTAACTTACGATCGCCATCATCTGATTTTCAATCGATAGGCACTTTTTATACCACTAACGTGGCTGACAAGCTCAAGTTACGACAATCGGGACCAACAGCCAAGTGCTCGATAAGCCGTTGGTCTCGATTGTCGTAACATAATCATCAGGTTGGCCGTAATCTTGTCAGTAGGTATTCAAACCCTCGCAAATAAAATTCACAAAGTGGGCACATGGTGGACACACATACAAGGACCGGTTACAGTCCCTGGGACATCCTTCCGAGGGCTAACCCGGGACTCCCGGCCGTAGACAGTTGTGAGACATCGTGTGGTTTTGTGGGATCACAAGCACTTCACATTCACTTAAAATGAGAGTGATTTTAATCAAACCAAATAAAATGCATGGAACAATTCGAAAAATCTCAACTTACCGATAACTCCTATGTATCAAAGTCATCCGATCCCCGCACACCTCAGAGAACGCCATGGCAGCTGACCCTACTACTAATGGCGCCTTGTCCGATAGCAGCTTGTCTATGATTGATACCAACTCCTCTTTTTGTTCAGGGTCTAAGCTGTACAAGAAAAATAGTAAGTAAACTAAATAAAACTGATGATGACCAGATTCAAACGATTTCAAAGGTTTCCCTATCAAATCATAGCAGTTTTTACAACACCGGGTTCTTGGAAGTCCTTGGGATTCCGTGAAAACACATCATTGGGCCGCTAATTTAGGGCTAGCACCAATAGTCTTGAGGCTATGGCTTTCCATCAGTAGGGCTTCATTTTCGCAAGCCATAAATAAAAAATGATAAAAGGTAAGATTTGATCCAGGAGGGTATAGAATAGAGCATGAATTTGATTAGAACCAAGTGGACAGATACTTGATGTACAACACGTCGGAAATATCTGCGAACCTGGCTCGTAACGTCATGTAAACTGTACGGAATAATCCGCTCGCAACGAGAATGTGCGGAATCTTGTCAAATACCATACCATTCAATCGCGTGCGGGTTATACTAACTAGGCGAAAATGGGGTTAGGTGCGGGGAAGCGCGAGGGGAAGCCAGGTTCGCAGATATTTCCAACGTGTTGTAAGAGGGTGAGATGACATTTTAAAATCGTGCGGACTAAAAAAAAGTGTGTGCGTGTACCTTTACGCGCGACTGAAGTAAAACTTCTTTGCCATTGACAGCATCAAATGTTATATTAATATCATTCATTCCAATTTTGAATATAGAATAGCGGAACTTGAATTTTGAATAGCGAAATATTTTCAAAATTCAAATAGCGTTACTTCCGTCAAAAAAAAAAATCTGAGTTACTGCCTAGTCGCGCCTAATGAAGTTTTACTTCAAAAGTTCGTGAATGAACAATACGCTCGAAACACGTGGTCCCAAAAATGTTTAAAAAAAACAGGCCAAGTGCGAGTCGGAGTCGCGCATAGAGGGTTCCAAATCATATCTGATTTTAATCAAAATCTTTACCTGTATAACTTAGGAATAGCATGAGCAGCTGTTTTCCTGACATATGGGCTCATATCACTGGCTGAATCTCTGATGGCAAGCATCACAATCGGCACTATCATTGGTACTCTTATAGAGGAAAGGACTCTGAGGGCACTCGCACGAATTAGTTGGTTGGGGTCCTGTAAAAAAGATGCAACTATTATAGCTCTGTGTATTTTAGAGGAATTTAGGATTCTGTAAATTCTGAAAAGTTAGAAGACCCACAAGTAAAAGTAGTAAATGAAAAAGGAATGTTATATATTAAAAGATCTAGGCCACCTATTCTTGAAAAGGCTGGCCAAGTGCGAGTCGGACTAGCGTACAGAGAGTTCCATATAAAATAAACCGGCCAAGTGCGAGTTGGACTCGCCCATGAAGGGTTTCGTAGCAGCAAGTAACATAATATAAAAGTTCTTATAGTTCTTTGTAACTTTGATTGATGTTTGAAAATTTTAGTTTATGACGCATTAAAAAAAACTACCAGCTCTATCTCGTTCAAACCAATTTTCGTTGGTAGTTTTTGTGGCAATGTACATCATATATTTTTTTTAGATTTATCATTCTCTTAGTTTAGAAGTTAGAGGGGGGGGGGGGGGACACATTTTTTCACTTTGGAAGTGTCTATTGCTCAAACTATTCACTTTAGAAAAAAATGATTTTAGGAATCTCAATGGCATTTTTGAAGACCTATCTATTGATACCCCACACGTATGGATTTGATGAAAATAAAATTTTTGAGTTTCAGTTCTGAGTATGGGGACCCTCAAAATTTACTGCTTTTTTTCTAGTTTTATATAAGAATCCTAATGCGGTTCACAGAATACATCTAGTTACCAAGTTTCAACAGCATATACAGCATATATAGTTTCGGAGAAAAGTGGCTGTGGCACACGGACGGACAGACAGACAGACATGACGAATCTATAAGGGTTCCGTTTTTGTCATTTGGCTACGAAACCCTAAAAAGGGAAAAAAATACATTTATTGTATGGGGGCCCCCCTTAATCCCCTTTTTTTCTGATTTTAGTATTTGTTGTCATAGCGGCAAAAGAAATACATCATATTATGTGCAAATTTCAGCTCTCTAGGTATCATAGTTTTTGAGATACAGTCAGACAGAGGGAGACAGATAGATAGACAGACAAAGACACAGACAGGCAGTCAGTCAGTCAGTCAGACAGACGGACAGTGAAGTCCCATAGGGTCTCATTTTTACCCTTTGGCTATAGAACCCTGGAGAAAGAAAAACAATTTAACAAAATTATTAGACCATGTTCCCGTACTGAATAGTAAGGTCATTAATAACTAATATGTAATAAGCCCAGCTTTTTCTTTTAGGTTTTTACTAATTGATTAATATTAAAAGTATAACAATACCTTCAGAGCCCTCTGGAATGTGCTAATAGAAAGTAAAGCAAGATCTTGTTGCTCTTCAGCATATCGGACCAGGTACACATACACTAGCTTCTTCACTTCAATGTTTTTTGACACAACATTCTTTACCACTGCTGGGAACCTGTGAACGTAAGACAGCATATGAAATGAAATGAAAAGGATGAAAAAAATCTTTAGAATATTCTTCATCTATACAGGATGAATTTTTGAAAAGGGCTTGGATGGCCAAGTCCGAAACTATAAGGAATAGCTAAAAATGCTCAAAGGAGTCACGAGCCCGATTTTGATAAAACTTAAAACCTCATCATTAGATTTTTGAAAAATCAGTAATTCTAACTGGGAATCGAACCCATTGAATTGGAAAAAAAAACACACCCTTTATTATTACACCATACGATAGTGTTGCTGATAAGGATCAAATTCTGCGAAGTAATGATATACGGCAAATTTAAGGAAAGTTTAGAATTTTAGTAGAATTCATATTTTATGTATCTAAATTTTGTATCATAATTTGTTTCGTTCGAAATCCTAGAATAGATCGTAACTATTCTGTGTTTTAAATCATGCTCATATTGATTCTTTGGAGAATATTTAAAACGGAATCAATAATATTGAATGCAGTACGATCCTTGAGGTCTCGAATCCAGCTATGTATTGAAAACAATGGTCTACATTTTGAACAATTAATCAGATAAGTAAGAAAAATAAATTGTATTTTATTCAAGATGTGCTCTTTTCTTTAGTTTGCCGTATGTCATTACTTCCCAGAATAAGATCCTTAATAGCAACACTATCGTATGGTGTATTAATATAGGGTGTGTTTTTTTTTTCAAAATCAATGGGTTCGATTCCCAGCTAGGATAATTGCTTTTTCAAAATTCTAATGATGGGGTTGTAAGTTTCATCAAAATCGGGCTCGTGACTCCTTTGAGCATTTTTCGCTATTCCTTATAGTTTCCGATTTGGCCATCCAATCCCTTTTGAAAAATTCACCCTGTATATCCCAGTAAGTTGTCTAATGAAGAAGTGACTGCTGTTTAGTGAAAACCTTTATGTAGGTTGGAGTAGCCTGTAACAGGTAGGCACAGCAGTGGCGATCACAATAGATTAGGAATGATCACAGTGAAGATAGCTTATAGGCTAGAAAGGCCACTCTCTCAAATAATAATAGAGTGGTCTATTGATGTTGTGTAAATTGGCTTTCCCTATATTTTTAGGCTTCATAAAATAAGGAGTTCTTTTGCGGGAAATTGTATTTGAATGTACAATACATTGCCGACAGCCATAACAGGTTTGTCCGTTAATAAATTTAAAAAACTCATAAAATGTAAATTGTGCCAGAAAGCTTATTATAGCAATAAAATTTTCTAGAAGACAAGGCTGCCTGGCAGTCACACGAATTGCCCCTTCCTACATATTAAAAAAAACTGTATTAGATACTAAGATGAATTTTGGGAGGGACCGGAGTGAGTTTCTTGGGGTGTTCTTCTCAGTCTGTAGCATTTCCGAACCCTCAGTAGAGTCACAAAAATTTTGACAAACCTAAATATTTCTTTTTAAAATTTCAAAGGGAATAAATTTTATTTTATTTTCCTCACACTTAAAACAGAATGTATGCTCTAGATCTAGGCAAATATATGCTTAGTAGAAGCGAACCCAATAACCATTGCCTGTAGAAATGGATAAAAATAATGCCATCTTTCAAGTTGGTGCAAAATATAGTTATTGAAAAAAAAAAACATCCTATTTATCCATCAAAGGTTAGTTAGTTAAATATGTGTAAAAGAATTTCTTTACAATTAAAATAATATAGTATTGACTTACAAATCTGATGCATCCCTTCCTTTTGCGATCATTCCTATGATCCTCTTCATAGCCTCTAGTTTCAAGGAATCTTTAGACCCATCCAACATTAGTTTCAAGTCTTCATTCCTACAAAAGTAAAGAACAGTATTTGCTGAACAGTACTTAAACTTTTTTTAATAATTTATAGTGTTTGTTATGTATGTAACATGCGTATGTTATGGATGAAAATAATTAGGGATACTCATCATTGTTGTTTCAGCTGAATACTTGGTAGGACTTCGGATTGTCCTCCCACGATTTAAGGGCTGGGAAATGGTGGGGGGGAGAGGGGAGGGGGTGTAGAACCCCCCCCTTGAAGGAAAAGTTGTGGACGCCCCCCCTTTTTGAGTTACGATTTTTTTTATATTATAACCTAACTTTCGCATTTTCTTGGTCTAAATTGTTATAATAATATTATAAAGGACACCTCTGGCGCTCGGCGGCCGCTGTCGCGGCACGCTCGCTTCGCTCGCTCGCCGTCGCGCGTCGGTGGTCACAGTTCCAACCTAACCTAACCAACAGTAGTTGGATAATCAACAATAGTTGGCTAAAAGGCTAAAGTCAAAGGCCATAAAATAAGTATTACAAAAAAAATATAACTGTCAGACAGTAACAGTGACAGCGCGTCGACGGCGTTTTACGTTTAGTTTTACATAGCGGCAATAGTTGGTAAATTATTGTCAGAATACATTTAAGTAATAGCATTCATTTATGTCAACAAAATATATGTATTATAATAAAATATGCATAAAATTTTACGTAGTCACTGAATATACCTATTTATTTCATTATTAAATGAAGTTAAACATTTAGTGCGTAAACCATATGTAAAACGAAACGTTTAATGACGAGCCGAATGTCAAAAGCATTGAGAGTGTAGGTATTCTGTGGTCAAAAGTGAAGTGAAAAATCCCCCCCTCGGGGGGATAGATGGAGGATAAATATTTTAATATTATTTTATATTATTTACCAAAAATAATATAAAATAATATTAAAATATTTATCAAAAATAATATAATTAAATTATATATAATTTTTATCCCCCCCTTAGGAAGTCAAGGGGACGAGCGGGAATACACTCTAACTCCCACATCAAGATGACGGAGACGTTCCATTTCATTTTTATATTTTGTATTGTTTTTTTGTTCTTTTTTCTTTTGTTCATTTTTTATGACACATAAAACATTTTACAACTAATTATGTGTAAAACAATAAATAACTAGGTATATATGAAAAATTAATAACTAAGACACATTTAACAAAAAATAATGTTCCGTTACACGTAACTTCAAACACATATAAAAAAAAAACTACGCGTCTCCTAGACACAAATATGGTGCCATTTGAAAGGGGTGATCGATCCCTTTAAAATGATACCCCTCCCACTCCGCTATCGAGGATGCGTAATTCAAATGCCCACCCTAGATATTTATAGAGTCAAGCTCAAAACGGATACCTACATCTGTAAATACACTCATTGAACTGATTTTACAGTCCGATTTTTACACAAACACTTAAAGCAAGGGAGTATGTAGCATACATTAAATTATGTGAAAACTGTAGACTTACTTCTTATAATCTGGTTGGAAAAAAGCTCCCGAAGCTGGATCATTGGCCGGGTATTCCACTTCCCCCATAACCACTTTATCATTGTTGTAAGACGATGTGCTCGTCATATTGAACAGAATAGCACTAAATACACTTTAATAACTAACTCTTCTTATTTTTATCATATGTTTTATTGATATTTAGAACTTTGCGATAAAGTGAAATCGCATTATTTTGTTGACGTTTTGACGTTAGACAAGCAATTTAGTGTCAACCAACCAATGACATTGACGTAGCGTCAAATTTGACAAATGCGTTTAGTTGATCATCTGGTGGAGAATTAGATTTTAAATCATTATCAACAAAATTCTGTAAACTTATTAAAGTGACATTGTGCCCAAAAGATTGGCAGCATTACCTCTTTGAATAGCAAAACAAAGGTAGTACCTACCTATATGCTGAGAGAGAAAACTAGCAGCCCTTGGATTGGATCACCAGTCATCGTCGACTCAAATAGGCGCTTTTTCAAGAGCCTGGAACGTTTATCCGAAACTCGTTTGTTCGAATAATCTGTTAACAGAATCATTTTTGGCAGACGTCTCCTTTCATAGAAAGCACGGTTGGCAGAAATCACTACTCGTAGAAAGCACGGTTCGCCGAAGTATTGGTTGATAGAATCATTGTTGCACAGATGTCATGGTTGTTCGAAAGTACTGTAGGCAGAAACCTCTGTACAGTACTCCTTTTTCAAAATCTTGCACATGTCGCTTGACGCTATGCTGAGGTGACGGGAGGCCTCGAACCGTTGGTGCAGCGAAGAACCATAGCGTCCTTGGCCGCCTTCTACCGTCGCCGGCGAGCCGTCGAATGTTCTGAAGAGCTCTTCAACCTGATCCCACCCTCTCCTTTCCGATCCCGAACAACGCGTACCGGGCAAAGATGCCACTCATACACAGTGGAGAGAATCTTCGCCAGAACAGAGTGTTTCAAAAGATTGTTCCTCTGTCGAACTATAAAACCTGCAACGACCTGCCCGCTCACGTGTTTCCCTCATCTTACAGTAACGGGTTCTTTAAGAGAAGCGTGAAGAGGCACATCACAAGGCCGCCAACTTGAGGACTACTGTCAGAAGTGGCCCCCAATCACTAGATGCAGCACGGCTTTCCATCAGACTGGTGGCGGCGTCAATTTAGTTAGTAAATATATAAAAGAAGGGGCTCAACATCAACTGGAAGAAAACGATAGGGCGAGTCGAGACACTTACACTTATTAATTTTCTTATTTTCAGCCATTTCCGCTTCTGCGCTGGCTTTTAAAATTGTTTTAGAAAGATGGGACGAGATAAATGTCTTGATTTTGTCTTACGTCTTAACGGATCTGACTGGAAAATGGAAACGCATACCCCGCATCACCAAAAAATTGCATGCAGTCTCGTCTAAAGGCGCGACTCATACCTATGCACGTCGTGCGACCGAGGCTTTGTCAATGTCTGTAGGTACGGTAGAGGGGATGAATGGATGCATACACTACCACTATCAATTAGCACAGATAGGTACAGTTTTGACCCCGGCACTCGCCCAAAAGTGACATCAGCCTACCTAGGTACTTACTCCATGTCAGGCCGAACTTACGACTTAATAAATTGCCTAGCTAGGTACAGCTCCGGGTTAGATATTTTTCCCCGATAATACCCTTTCAGATATCTATTAATAGATAATGTATTAAATATTTAGTACAGAACCCTAGAAAAATATACTCAGTATTAATCCTGGTTATCTAAGCCTCATTGCGACCCACTTAATCTCCACCCGTATCGTGGTCTCGAGCTTTGGCTAATTCCACTTGAAGTCATATAAATTACGTCTCCAAACAGTGGACGCACAATTTTGTAAGCAATGATGCCAATAATTGCCTTTCAGATTCTAATAGAAATGATATGGACCCAAAATTGAGGTCGATAGGTATATTAAATTGGACTTTTTTTATGATACTTACCTACAATTTTGTTCTGAAATCTCTAATACTAATTTATGTTAAGTACCTATACTTATAATATATTATGTTTAAGGCAGAAATCTACTACTAGGTATATAAACTGCCATATTATTATCATTTTTATTTTGCCTTCATTCAGTGCGTCATGCTGTTATAATGTACTTAGAGGGGTGCTTTTCATGAGGGTGCTCAAAAGCAACATCTTTAGCCAATGCCAATCCCGAGAGCAGTCCACGGTCCTAATGGGTCCTAGTACCTACCTACCTAGGTATTAAGGTTACGCTTCTGATGGCCTTTCTTCAAAAAGTCCTTGTCCTACATAGGTACCTTACGAGGAAGGCAGGGTGGAGGAAAAGTAATATAAATTATGCATTTAAGTCGTTTTCATTTATTTAAATAATCCATATGAAATAAATACCTATATAGAAGTAAGTAATTAGCAGTTTCATCATCAATACCATCTGTATTCTTTATATTAGCTCAATGAAAGTTCCAAGTTCAAAGCTGTCAATACAAAATGAAACTAATGAGCGGGAGTTTCTATTTCCGTCAAAACTTCACCATCAGTTACAAGTTGTAATCATCATTAAGACAGATGGCCAGGATGACCTTCCATGTACTTATTAATTAATAACAAGGTATCTACCTAGACGATGCCCGCGGCTTTACCCGAATGGATAATATTGTTCCCGTTCCCGGATCCTAAGAGAAAGTATTCCCCAGGGGCATAAAGATCCCGTCTTTTTCTGTGAGCAGATCATGATCGTGAAACTGGCGGCGGGAACGGCGGGAACGGGAGAGAACTCTCCCACCCGAGTTCGACCGACTATCGACCTTCATGACCAGGGGCCTGAGGAATAAGAGGTTTGTCGAATAACAAGTTTGTCAGTAAATAAATTTAAAAAACTCATAAAATTTAAATTGTGCCAGAAAGCTTATTACAGCGTTAAAGACTTTTTAGAAGACAAGGCTGCCTGGCAGTGACACGAATTGCTCCTTTCTACATAATAAAAAAAAACTGTATTAGATTCTTAAATGAATTATTTTGGTAAGCACCGGACTGAGTTTCTTAGGGTGTTCTTCTCAGTCTGTAGCATTTCCGAACTCCCGGTAGAGTCACAAAAATGTGACAAAGCTAATTTTTTTTTTAAATTTCAAAGGGAATAAATTTTATTTAATTTTATTTATTTTAAATTTTTTTAAAATATCTGTCATGTACAGATTTTTGACCCTCTACAGTTTTATTATATACTAGTTGATGCTCGCGGCCTCGCCCGCGTGGAATTCGGTACCCGTTCCCTCTTCCCATGGGAACATATTCCCAGGATGAAAATGTGTAGCCTATGTGTTATTCCAGACTATAAGCTATCCCTGTACCAAATTTCAGCCCAATCCGTTCAGCCGTTAGAGCGTGATTGAGTAACAAACATCCAAACATCTTCACAAACTTTCACATTCATAATGTTAGTAGGATGTCGTATGGATTCCAACGGTAATGGGAGCTACGCAAAATGAACTGCGATCACGAATGAGCTACATGAAATCGCGTGGCGTTCGCTAGTTCATAATAATTAGTAGAATGATTAATGACTATACTTTAAAGTTTAAAGCCTCAATTTGCCGAACGCCATAATTATTTAATTCAAATAGGTAATTATTGCTCATTCATTAATCATGCTGTATAATCTACACCCGCTCGAACTGTGCCAACATTATTGTGAAAACTGGCATTATTGGATATTATCGTTAACTAATGAATTGCGTGATATACTTCTGAATTTCAAAATATTAAATAACTGTAAAAACTTTCTACTACAGCAATTTCTATACGATAAAAGTGAAAATATAGGCATTTTTAACGTGAAGAAAATCCTACTTCGATGCTATGCCGGACTCTCACCGACTAAAAACCACACGTTCCTTGCCGCCTTCATTTGGGAGCCCCGGGTAAGCCCACTTAAGGATGACCCCAGGATTGCACTATTTCAAGTGTCAGTTCCTTCGCGATCATTTCAGTGCTGAAATATTGGAAACTCTCAATATCACAAAACAAATAGCCTAAAAATGTCATTATACTCATTATATTACGGTATTTGACTGCCTCTGTGGCGCAGTCGGTAGTGATACCGCCTGCGGTGCTGGAGGTCGTGGGTTCGATTCCCACCGGAGACAAATACTTGTGTGTCCCATAAATGTTTGTCTCAAGAGTCTAGGTGTTTCTATGTATAATTATGTGTGTATTTAAAAAGTATATAAGTATTAATATCCGTGGTCTGATACCCATAATAACACAAGCAGGTTATTCCTAGCTTACTTTGGGATCAGATAGCGTTGTGTGAAATGTCCGTGAATATATATTATTTATTATTATTTCGAATTTACGGGTTTGCCTATTCTTCGTCTGCCACATTGCCTGAAAACGAATGTCCTATGAGTTTTACAAGTAGGCACAGCTTTACATACATACATACATACATGGTCACGCCTTTATCCCCGAAAGGCAGAGACATATTATATGCCCACATTTCACCTTTTTAGAAAAGAGCCGAATTGCCGTGTTGAGATAGACAGGCGCAGGTTGTGACTGCCTGCTGTTGAAATTTTTCAAGCTGCCTAAAAAGGCCTTCAACTTGGCTTAACGACTGCCATTTTACTGGCAACTGGGACCAACGGTTTAACGTGCCTTCCGAAGCACGGAAACCCTCAAATAACTGTCACAAAGTGGTCACATGAATGGTCACCAGTCCAAAAACTGGCCATGGTGAAAGTTGCTTACTACAGTGGTCGTTTGCAGAACACTGAGTCCGCGGGGCCACGAGCGCTTCACAGTTATATGCTTTCAAAACTGCACAGTTGAGAGTCCCTACTCTCAAGAGAGCTATGTAGCAAGCTATGCTAGGAAAACTTCGAGTAACAAATTCCGAAAAGAGTTTATTCGTCAAAAACATAGCCCGAGTGTAGCATGTTAGTGACAACGTGCCTTTGATCACCTCAACACGTCAATAGTCTGTTATATAGTGAACCTACAGTATGCTATATACCTATTTTGTATCTACTCTCTCGGGTCAAAGGCGTGACTGGCGAATGTATGTATTTTATTATAGTTTGTAAGGTGGTCGGTCTGTAAGGCTAAATAGTCACACTATAGTCTGTCTAACAAACGTTTATTTTATAATAATAATAAATAAATAAATATTCACGGACATTTCACACAACGCCATCTGATCCCAAAGTAAGCTAGGAATAACCTGCTTGTGTTATGGGTATCAGACCACGGATATTTATACTTATATACTTTTAAATACATACATATTATACATAGAAACACCCAGACTCTTGAGACAAACATTTATGGGTCACACAAATATTTGTCTCCGGTGGGAATCGAACCCACGACCTCCAGCGTCGCAGGCGGTATCACTACCGGCTGCGCCACAGAGGCAGTCTGATTTTACTTTTGACAGCTCTATTACCAATTAAGTACCATAGTGATGTGACAATGTCGATTAGATTTAATATAACAATCACTTTATTTATTTACTAGCGGACGTCACGCGGTTTCACCCGCGTAGTTCCGGTTCCCGTGGGAATACGGGAATAAAATATAGCCTATGTTCACCGCAAAGAGTGTAGCTTTCCAACAGTGAAAGAATTTTTCAAATCGGTCCAGTAGTTCCGGAGCCTATTCGTTACAAACAAACAAACAAACAAACAAAAAAACAAAATTTTCCTCTTTATAATACACTCGAGAGCAATGAATCCGGGTCACTTAAAGAATCCTAAAAATCTCGGAAACTAAAAATGCTAGGTTAATGCAATAAATTGTATTTAATAGAAAATGTAATACTCCTTAAATGAAGGTATTAAAACTTCTTAGTTATTGTAAAGTTATATCATAAAAAAATCAAATTTGAAAAAGGGCCACTTTCGAAGATGGAACTACGAAATTACAGCATTTGGTGTTGCTTTTGTTTGTAATCTGTCATTTATGTGGGTACATAAACCATGTTGATAGTGCTCTATATTCATTAATCAAGCTGAAATTATGTCGCTTACGCCTGAAGAATGCACCAGAATACTTACAATGCTGGAAACCGGCCGGAGTCAGCGCGATACAGCCAGGACTGTCGGTGTGTCGCTGTCAACAGTACAAAGAGTTCTCCGACGTTACGAAGAAACTGGTTCTAACCTACGCAGACCAGGAACGGGCAGAACCAGGTGTACCACAGCACGAGAAGACCGATACTTGGTGAACACCATGCTTCGAAATCGCTTTCTCACAGGAACTGAACTCACCAATCAGTTTCGACGCCTCGGAGGAAGTAACCCAAGTGCATGGACAGTAAGACGTCGGCTTGCTGAATCTAACTTAAAACCCCTTAGACCTGCAAACGGCCCTAAACTGGAGCGTGGGCATCGTATTTCGAGACTAAGGTATGCCCAGAGCCACGTAAATTGGAGTATTGAAGATTGGTCAAAAGTTATGTTCTCCGACGAATCAAAATTTATGCTCTACAAGCACGATGGAAGACACAGAGTGTATCGAAGACCAGGGGAAAGATTCAAGCAAGCATGCATCGAAGAAAAAGTAGCCTACGGTGGTGGGTCTGTACTTGTGTGGGCCGGAATTTCTTCTGAAAGTCGCACAGAGCTGGTGATCATAGAAAACGGCTCTTTAACTAACGTAAGATATGTGGAAGAAATCCTCAATGATCACGTTGGTCCATTTATGGTCAATTTAGGTGAGGATGCTATATTTATGCATGACAATGCCCGACCTCATACAGGTAGGATTGTGAATGACTACCTTCAAGAGATGAACATTACTCGTATGGAGTGGCCAGCGCGCAGCCCGGATATCAACCCGATCGAGCATGCTTGGGACGAGCTAGGCAGATGCGTAAAACAACGAAACCCTCCCCCAATCACGCTTCGTGAGCTCAAAATTGCTCTCACAGAGGAATGGGAGAATATTCCCCAAAATCGTATAAGGAACTTGGTGTACAGCATGCCAAACCGCGTAAACGCAGTAATGGAAGCACGAGGAGGCAATACGAAGTATTAAAATTCAAGAAAATCGTAATAAAGTTCAAAAATTTCATGTTTCCTATTTTTGTTTTAAGGAGAGATCGGCAGTTTTTTCTTTATGTAATTTTGTGTTAATAAAATGTATGGTGACTCATATTTTTTTTACTTTCATTTAAGGAGTATTACATTGTCTATTAAATACAATTTATTGCATTAACCTATCATTTTTAGTTTCCGAGATTTTTAACATTCTTTAAGTGACCCGGATTCATTGCTCTCGAGTGTATTAGTATAGATAAAGATAGAGTTTCATTCTTTATTTATGAAGGAATTCGTTTTCAGGCCGCTACTGTCAAAAAGTACCTAAAATAAATCAGTCCACGTCATAATTTCGAAATAATCTGGCCGACCGTCAAAATTCCGAACGCTCATTTCGCCGATGATGAATTCAAGGAATGGATGATGAATTCAAGGTATGGTCGACTGGTAAAATTCCGAATGGTCATTTCGCCGATGATCAGTTTTACGACGCGGTAGGTCGATTTAGTTAGTCAGAGTGGAAGGACAGAAAATAATATAAGTACCTACTTTTTTATTTTGTGCTAATGTCCTCATAGCTTACCAACTGGACAGTAGGATAATGCTCCGACTGACTGACACTGATAGGCGATGTCATACTGAAAACATATTAACTGGATTGGGTTTATATAAAACTTATTTATTTGTATACTCGGTTCGATGAACAACTAAATTGAAAATTTGCAATATCGTTGCTTAATTGCTTATGGAGAAGAAATCAAATTTTTAAGACCTCACAGCCTAACTGACCTGCTTTTGAGGGTTCCGTACCCAAAGGATAAAAATGGGACCCAATTACTGAGAGTCCACTGTCTGTCCGTCTGTCTATTTACACGCTGTATCTTATGAAACATGATAGCTAGACAGTAGAAATCTTTACAGATGGAGATATCCAAATGGTTGTTTTTTTTTTTTTATATTTAGCACGCCAAATTGACGTCGCCACCAGCCTGATGGAAAGCCGTGGCGCATCTAGCGATTGAGGGCCACTTCTGACAGTGGTCCTCAAGTTGGCAGCCTTGTGATGTACCTCTTCACGCTCCTCTTAAAGAACCCGGGATTGTAAGATGAGGGAAAAACGTGTGCGGGCAGGTCGTTCCAAGTTTTTACAGTTCGACAGAGGAACGATCTTTTGAAACGCTCAGTTTTGGCGACGATTCTCTCCACTGTGTATCTATGAGTGGCATCTCTGCCCGGCACGCGTTGTTCGGGATCGGAAAGGAGTTTCTCTATTGTTAACGTACCTACTGTATTATATAATACGTTACTGGTTTTGATTTGTTTTCTGTGGTTCGACTGGTTCATTATTGAAATGTAAGAATCTTAATATCGATGTATCAATATCCCATGTTTGTCGCCACAGCTACGACGACCTTCAGACAGTATTGAACAAATTCATCCGAGTCACATCATATATCTAATTTAATATCTCCAAACCATTCATTAAACCTCCCAGAAAGCCTTTACCCACAATATTAGTTTCTTTGTTAGAAATTTAATACCGAAAGCATATAGTTCACGTAAATGGACGAGTAGATTGGACATGTTAGTCTGTGTGTGAGCAAACAGTACCTAAACAATCCAATTTGGCGAGGAAGGCTTAATCTTTGGCTGTGGCAACGTTGGTTTAGTTGAATTGTTGCTGGAGAATGTAACTATTTTGCTTAGAGTTTATAGCATTGTGGCTGTACAATCTATACTAATATAATAAAGAGGAAAGATTTGTTTTTTTGTTTGTTCGTTTGTTTGTAACGAATAGGCTCCGGAACTACTGGACCGATTGGAAAAATTCTTTTTTCTCTGTTGGAAAGCTACACTCTTTGCGGTGAACATAGGCTATATTTTATTCCTGTATTCCCACGGGAACGGGAACTACGCGGGTGAAACCGCGTGACGTCCGCTAGTATAGGATAAGTCGAAGACGAATCGTTCACAAATTAATATACCTAACTCGATATTATGACAGAGTTTGCTGGACCGTTGAGAAATTGTCTATTCTATACTACGAGAATATAACAATTATAGATGACAAATAAATACAAATACAAATAAATACAAATACAAATACATTAATGATTTGCACAAATGTTTGTTTCGGAGTTTGGGTGTTTTCAATGTCTTATATGTATGTATCAATACATATAATAAAATCCTAACAGGTCGCTGTCTGTACATGGAAGATAAATAAGAAAAAATATTATAGGGGGGCTTTATGAACGCAATAGAACCCAAAACAATGATTTTTAGAATTTTTGTCTGTTTGTCTGTATGTCTGTATATCTGTTTGTCTGTACGTTTGTGCACTCTAATCTCAGTAACCGCTTAGCCGATTGCAATGCGGTTTTTTTTATTGTGTTAAGGTTTGCTCCATTTAACATTTAATGTTTATTTCCTGTCAACCGGTTGATAAATAAAATAGTTATAACACTTTTAAGAATCTATTACATGAAGATATTTTGAAAATTTTAATTGTAGGGGTTCTTGAACGTGAGGGTAAATCTAAACTGGCGTGTTGGCTTAATCATAAAAGAGCTTAATGATAAAGGCTATTTTAAAATATCATTTTAAAATAATAAGACTTTATAATTAAGCTCTTTTATGATTAAGCCAACAGGGCAGTTTCACACGCTGCTTAATGAGTCTGATGAAGAAATACCTCTCCTTTCATACACCTTATGTGACGTAAACGAAGTTGCGGGGTCAGCTAGTTTAGAAATATATAAGTATGTATATCAGTCTAGGCTAGATCCAATAGCACAAGCTAATAATAGCTTAATTTGGGCTAGACGACGTTGTATAACAATGTCTACAAAATATATTTATTGTATTAATTTATTGTATTTCTTATTATTGTATTATATCTCTTCTTACTCATTCCAGAAAATAGGCATGATAGTACCTATGATATGGAATAAATTCATTTATGGGTGGGGAGTCTCGGCCCGCATATAAAATTAAATTGGTAGGTAGGCTGTTTTCTATTCATCTTCTAAGAATAGAATATGATAAGTACAGATCCAAGAAATGCTGAATAATATTGCTTTAAGACTTAATTAAACTAAAGTATGTTTTTCGGCTAAATTAATATTTCTACACGCTAAAGATAATATTTTACAATTTCTTAGCAATAACAGATCCCTGTTATTTCTGAGAGCTCTTTATACTTAATAATTTAGGTAAGTAAGTACTACTTGTAATTAATTGTCTTTCTACCTGCCTCGGTAGCGTTTACGACAACGGAACGACCTAAACACTTAAATCTTCGCAAGAAGCTGACTATTAGAAATATAAAAATGTGTGTAAAATTTTCTTTAATGAAGGTAATTTCGCAGGGTTGACAGCGAGAAGGATAGCGCCTCTGATATTACAAACATTCTTAGGCTACGGTGACCACTTTCCATCAGCTGGGCTGTAAGCTTGTCTGCTACGTAAGTAGTGTAAAAAAAACTAAGGGTTGAAGTTTCGCGTTCCTATCTTTAGTAGATTCTTTTTTGATAAGCAATTAGTATGCTAACTGATCATAAATTTTAAATATTGAAAAAGAATTGGTTTCGAGCAGGGTTCGAACCTGCATCTTCTCGCATTCCGTGCAAGATGCTTAACCACTTAGCCACCGAAACCGACTGTCATACTGAATTTCGAAGTTCAAAATACCGATGAACTGTAGCCCTGAAGTACCGCAACGCAACTCACGTTTAGTGCGAAAGTGCGCCACATCGATAACCATAATTTCGAATGTTTTCCACCGCGAAGCACGGTAGTGTGAAAGTATTCCACATCGATTCACACATTGTCGAATGTATTCCAGCGCGAGGAGAGCGCCGCGGTGCGTAGTAGTCAAGGTCGCTCGCTCCCAGAAAGCATCGGTCGCTGGAGTAGGTCGGCTCTCGACTTCTTTCGTGAGTGGGCAATTAGATTCGAGGATCCTTACTCAAGCGTGCGGCTCGTGGGGGCGATCCGGCCCATCCTTCGGACTTCGGTGGAGAGGACACACGGTGCTCCGGCGTACCATATCAGCTTCTCACAGGACGTGGCTGTTTTGCCAAGTACCTGTGGGAGGTGGTGGGCGTGGAGTCGGACCCTGTGTGCCGTCACTGCCTAAGTGGCGTGAAAGACTCGGCGGAACACACCCTCGCTGAGTGTGCGGCGTGGAACGGGCCGCGCATCGCCCTCACGGGCTGTATCGGTAGGGACCTATCGTTGCCGGCCGTGGTGCGAACCATGGTCGGCAGTCAATCGTCCTGGGCTACCGTCGCCTCGTTTGCTAGCAAGGTGCTGGCGGCCAAACGGGAGGAGTTGCGGTCGCGGGAGCGTGCTGGTCAAACGCTTCCGCCCCGCCGTCTCGTGCGGGGACGCCGCATGGTGGCTTGGATGCGCGCCCCTGTCTACGTCGTGGGTTAAGGTCGAGGGACCTCGCCCACTGATGTCCGCACGGTGGCAGGCACCTCCCCGTGTTCCGGGGGTGCCCCTCGTTACAAGGGGGCTTTTAGCGCCCGCCCGCTCGGCCACTCTCTACCTCCTCTGCTTTCAGAGGGACATTCGAGAGTGGTACGATGCGGGCTGTTTTTCAGCTCCTTAGGGAATACTAGGGGCCGCCAATCAGGCCTCCCGTGGAGATTCCTGAAAGAACGGGGCGACCCTTTGCCAGGCCGCAGTGATTTATCCACCTACGACCCGGTTAAGGTGAGGCGGAACACCGCGGGGTTTAGTGGGTAGGACGGTTCCTTTTAGAACCGTGAGTCCCACACGAAGTCACCCCACTCCCCCGAAGTGGGGCGGTGAAGTGTCTAAACTTCAGTCCAAGCGTCAAAAAAAGAACTTTTCTGTGTTAAGCAAGAAGTAGCATGCCTTCGCATTTACTAGACTATCGCACTGACGTGCATCGCGCTGGAATACATTCGACAATGTGTGAATCGATGTTGCGCACTTTCGCAACGTGAGTCGGTACTTTAGGGCTACAGTTCTTATCCCATCCACTCCATTTGGAACTTCGAAATTCAGTATGACAGTTACCGAAACCTACTCGGAACCACCAAATTTTCCACCTTATATACGTCTTGGGGCGACGTAGGCGCCATCTACCGGTACTTTTTTTATAAGTGGTTAAGCATCTTGCACGGAATGCGAGAAGATGCAGGATCGAATCCTGCTCGAAACCAATTCTTTTTCCATATTAAAAATTTATGATCAGTTAGCTTTCTAATTGCTTTTAAAAAATAATCTTAATGTTCGGGCTGGTTTCATCATAAATCGAATAAATATAGATGCAATTCTATACATTCGTGCCGTGTAACTTTCTAAAAAAAAACGGCAAACCATGTTTCTCTGGCAAACCATAAAAACCTGGAACGACGGCCATCGCACGTGTTTCTCTCCTCTTACAATGCTTGGTAGATCAAGCGGAGCATGAAGAGGCACATCATAGGGCCGCCAACTTGAGGACCACTGCCTATGTATAGTCTTTCTTCCCATCAGGCGGCGGGATCATTTTTTTGGCGAGCTAAATATAAAAAAAAAAGCATTTGGAATATCAAAATTTTCCAAATATTATAAATGCTAGACTAGATTAAAATAGTTCTTTAATTGACTGCCTCTGTGGCGCAGTCGGTAGTGATACCCCCTGCGGCGCTGGAGGTCGTGGGTCGATTCTCACCGGAGACAAATATTTGTGTGATCCATAAATATTTGTTTCAAGAGTCTGGGTGTTTCTATGTATAATATGTATGTATTTAAAAGTATATAAGTATTAATATCCGTGGTCTGATACCCATAACACAAGCAGGTTATTCCTAGCTTACTTTGGGATCAGATAGCGTTGTGTGAAATGTCCGTGAATATTTATTTATTTATTTTATATCTTTTAATAAAATTACAGGGTAATCTAGTTTTTTATATATAATAATCCTTTTGTTTGAAGTTAAAATATAAACCTTATTTAACAATGCAAAGCTCATTGTAACGGAGTCATGGATATTGTACGAAAACACGGTAGGTAAACAAATATTTTGTAACAATTTTGAAAGGATTTTAACGTAATACAAAGTATGCAAATTGGTTCTTTGTTGTTTTATGTATCCGGTGCGGTGTTAAACTTGTACATACCTACCTTAGGCATGAATTATACAGAGACAGTGAGTGTAGGACAGGCATGAAATCGCTTAGAACCTTTGTCATACAAAATGTACGGTACGCCACGCCTTTCTTTTTACTTGAGGGAAAATCCTCATGGATGTTATGCCGGACTCCTACCGATACCTACCTTAGGCATGAATTATACAGAGACAGTGAGTGTGGGACAGGCATGAAACCGCTTAGAACCTTTGTCATACAAAATGTACGGTACGCCACGCCTTTCTTTTTACTTGAGGGAAAATCCTCATGGATGTTATGCCGGACTCCTACCGATTAAAAAACCTCACGTAACCCCCAACAGCCAATGGTTGTAAGCCCCGGGTAAGCCCTTCTGTATAATATGACAGGGTGGAAACTCCATACAACAATTCTGTCACTACACAAAACAATAATAATGTTTGTACAGCGCTTGAATGTGTGTGTGACCACCAAACGTTCCCTCAAAATCGTGTATTCCAATATGTTCTACTATTTATGTTCAACTAATAGAACAAATTGGAATACTTTTCTCCATTGTTCTACTAAAAAACATAGAAGAACAAAATTGAATTTAAATCCCTATTGTTCTACTATTGATTGTATCAATAGAACAAACAGGATTATTCATTCCAACCCTCCAACTACACTCGAGAGCAATGAATCCGGGTCACTTAAAGAATGTTAAAAATCTCGGAAACTAAAAATGATAGGTTAATGCAATAAATTGTATTTAATAGACAATGTAATACTCCTTAAATGAAAGTAAAAAAAATATGAGTCACCATACATTTTATTAACACAAAATTACATAAAGAAAAAACTGCCGATCTCTCCTTAAAACAAAAATAGGAAACATGAAATTTTTGAACTTAATTACGATTTTCTTGAATTTTAATACTTCGTATTGCCTCCTCGTGCTTCCATTACTGCGTTTACGCGGTTTGGCATGCTGTACACCAAGCTCCTTATACGATTTTGGGGAATATTCTCCCATTCCTCTGTGAGAGCAATTTTGAGCTCACGAAGCGTGATTGGGGGAGGGTTTCGTTGTTTTACGCATCTGCCTAGCTCGTCCCAAGCATGCTCGATCGGGTTGATATCCGGGCTGCGCGCTGGCCACTCCATACGAGTAATGTTCATCTCTTGAAGGTAGTCATTCACAATCCTACCTGTATGAGGTCGGGCATTGTCATGCATAAATATAGCATCCTCACCTAAATTGACCATAAATGGACCAACGTGATCATTGAGGATTTCTTCCACATATCTTACGCTAGTTAAAGAGCCGTTTTCTATGATCACCAGCTCTGTGCGACTTTCAGAAGAAATTCCGGCCCACACAAGTACAGACCCACCACCGTAGGCTACTTTTTCTTCGATGCATGCTTGCTTGAATCTTTCCCCTGGTCTTCGATACACTCTGTGTCTTCCATCGTGCTTGTAGAGCATACATTTTGATTCGTCGGAGAACATAACTTTTGACCAATCTTCAATACTCCAATTTACGTGGCTCTGGGCATACCTTAGTCTCGAAATACGATGCCCACGCTCCAGTTTAGGGCCGTTTGCAGGTCTAAGGGGTTTTAAGTTAGATTCAGCAAGCCGACGTCTTACTGTCCATGCACTTGGGTTACTTCCTCCGAGGCGTCGAAACTGATTGGTGAGTTCAGTTCCTGTGAGAAAGCGATTTCGAAGCATGGTGTTCACCAAGTATCGGTCTTCTCGTGCTGTGGTACACCTGGTTCTGCCCGTTCCTGGTCTGCGTAGGTTAGAACCAGTTTCTTCGTAACGTCGGAGAACTCTTTGTACTGTTGACAGCGACACACCGACAGTCCTGGCTGTATCGCGCTGACTCCGGCCGGTTTCCAGCATTGTAAGTATTCTGGTGCATTCTTCAGGCGTAAGCGACATAATTTCAGCTTGATTAATGAATATAGAGCACTATCAACATGGTTTATGTACCCACATAAATGACAGATTACAAACAAAAGCAACACCAAATGCTGTAATTTCGTAGTTCCATCTTCGAAAGTGGCCCTTTTTCAAATTTGATTTTTTTATGATATAACTTTACAATAACTAAGAAGTTTTAATACCTTCATTTAAGGAGTATTACATTGTCTATTAAATACAATTTATTGCATTAACCTAGCATTTTTAGTTTCCGAGATTTTTAGGATTCTTTAAGTGACCCGGATTCATTGCTCTCGAGTGTATATGACAACTGTGGCAGGGGTGGGGAAGCTTTTTCAGTGGGGCGCAGGGAGTAGGCTATCTGTATGAAATACTATTATATTGTGTTAGGTATCGGTACATTTTGTATGACAAAAATGTGAAACGGCGTCGTGCCTCGCTGCGCCTGTACCACACCGTCACCGTATGCCGCTTCTGTGTAATTCATACCATATTAGTCAAGTGTTTATTTACATCTTCGGAAATCTAAGGTCAGGCTCCAATGCTACTACCGGGAACCCTGGCTGCTGCTGGGAACCCTGGGACGTCCTTCCGAGAGCTTACCTGGGACACCCGGCCGTAGACAGCTGTAAGGTCCCGCCAACACGATCATGCCTCGCAATTGTCAATCACGTAAAATATGAATGGAAGTTGCTTCAGTGTGCGTGATTGCTTTGCATGTGTGTGTGCATCGACGTATACGTTCAGGGTCAGGTTCATCATCACGCCTTTATCCCCGAAGGGGTAGGCAGAGGCATATTATATGCCCACATTTCACCTTTTTATAATTTGTCCCACGTAATACGTTGTGAGCCGTATTGCCGTGTTTAAATGGACAGGCGCAGGTTGTGACTGCCTGCTGTTGAAATAAAGCTTTCAACTTGGCTTAACGACTGCCATTTTACCGGCAACCGGGACCAACGGCTTAACGTGCCTTCCGAAGCACGGAAACGCTCAAATAAATGTCACAAAGTGATCACATGGATGGTCACCCATCCATGGACCGGCCATAGTGAAAGTTGCTTACCGCAGTGATCGTTTACAGAACACTGAGTCCGCGGGGCCACGAGCGCTTCAGCGCTTCGCGACGTATACGTGCACATGAAATTCTACGTTATTGACAATTGCCAATTGATCATGTCGGGACCCCATTAGGCATCGTGTGGTTTTAGTCGATAGGAGTTCGGCATAGCATCCATGCAGGATTTCCACACGTAAAAAAAGGCCCCACTGCTACCAACACGACACGACAAAATGAATTAATTTGAAATATATCACAAACCGTTTTCCACAAAATGATGAAATATTTTCATTTTACCCCCGTCCAAATTGTCGAATATTTTGTTAAATCAAACATTGTTAAATAAACAGTGATCTGTTATCCCAAGGTAAAGCTTACACGTAACCTAAATATCGAATGATACAAAAGAATATAAAAATATTCTTTCACATGACTGCATGATATAACTTTTTTATGTATTTTACTCACAGTCACAGGAGACCTAAACAAAAAAGTCGTGAGATCGTTCTCACCAGACAGCCCCTCTCTAACACGTTTATTGTGAAAGTGAAAGTTTAATCCGATTGACGTGATCATTTTTGTTTTATTTCAAAGTTTGAACAGAATGATCCACGTGACCTAGTGACGTACACTCGAGAGCAATGAATCCGGGTCACTTAAAGAATCCTAAAAATCTCGGAAACTAAAAATGCTAGGTTAATGCAATAAATTGTATTTAATAGACAATGTAATACTCCTTAAACGAAGGTATTAAAACTTCTTAGTTATTGTAAAGTTATATCATAAAAAAATCAAATTTGAAAAAGGGCCACTTTCGAAGATGGAACTACGAAATTACAGCATTTGGTGTTGCTTTTGTTTGTAATCTGTCATTTATGTGGGTACATAAACCATGTTGATAGTGCTCTATATTCATTAATCAAGCTGAAATTATGTCGCTTACGCCTGAAGAATGCACCAGAATACTTACAATGCTGGAAACCGGCCGGAGTCAGCGCGATACAGCCAGGACTGTCGGTGTGTCGCTGTCAACAGTACAAAGAGTTCTCCGACGTTACGAAGAAACTGGTTCTAACCTACGCAGACCAGGAATGGGCAGAACCAGGTGTACCACAGCACGAGAAGACCGATACTTGGTGAACACCATGCTTCGAAATCGCTTTCTCACAGGAACTGAACTCACCAATCAGTTTCGACGCCTCGGAGGAAGTAACCCAAGTGCATGGACAGTAAGACGTCGGCTTGCTGAATCTAACTTAAAACCCCTTAGACCTGCAAACGGCCCTAAACTGGAGCGTGGGCATCGTATTTCGAGACTAAGGTATGCCCAGAGCCACGTAAATTGGAGTATTGAAGATTGGTCAAAAGTTATGTTCTCCGACGAATCAAAATTTATGCTCTACAAGCACGATGGAAGACACAGAGTGTATCGAAGACCAGGGGAAAGATTCAAGCAAGCATGCATCGAAGAAAAAGTAGCCTACGGTGGTGGGTCTGTACTTGTGTGGGCCGGAATTTCTTCTGAAAGTCGCACAGAGCTGGTGATCATAGAAAACGGCTCTTTAACTAGCGTAAGATATGTGGAAGAAATCCTCAATGATCACGTTGGTCCATTTATGGTCAATTTAGGTGAGGATGCTATATTTATGCATGACAATGCCCGACCTCATACAGGTAGGATTGTGAATGACTACCTTCAAGAGATGAACATTACTCGTATGGAGTGGCCAGCGCGCAGCCCGGATATCAACCCGATCGAGCATGCTTGGGACGAGCTAGGCAGATGCGTAAAACAACGAAACCCTCCCCCAATCACGCTTCGTGAGCTCAAAATTGCTCTCACAGAGGAATGGGAGAATATTCCCCAAAATCGTATAAGGAACTTGGTGTACAGCATGCCAAACCGCGTAAACGCAGTAATGGAAGCACGAGGAGGCAATACGAAGTATTAAAATTCAAGAAAATCGTAATAAAGTTCAAAAATTTCATGTTTCCTATTTTTGTTTTAAGGAGAGATCAGCAGTTTTTTCTTTATGTAATTTTGTGTTAATAAAATGTATGGTGACTCATATTTTTTTTACTTTCATTTAAGGAGTATTACATTGTCTATTAAATACAATTTATTGCATTAACCTATCATTTTTAGTTTCCGAGATTTTTAACATTCTTTAAGTGACCCGGATTCATTGCTCTCGAGTGTAGTTTAAGCTACAGACAAAGTCTCGCCATAAGCCCCTCTGCACTCTATTTTATAGAGAGGGGGCTAAAACTGGAGGGTTCTGTACCAAATACGGCAAAAAAAATCACGTTTGTCGCATGGAAACCCTTTATGCCTATTGCATCTTATTAATGGGGGTTGCGGTTCCCAAGGTTGAAACTGGGACCCTATTACGAGACTCCGCTGTCCGTCTGTCTGTTTGTCTATCATCCGGCTGTATTTCAGAAATACAGCCTGATGATGGTATTTCTATTGCCAACAATTAATATTAGTTAAAATATATTAATAGGGGGCTTACATACGGCAAAAGTATCAATTCTTTTCGACGTATCTCCGTGTGTCCGAGCATTAAAAAGAATAATAGCCAGCCGAGATTTTTGCCAGTTCTTTTCAGACGATTCACGTTGTGAACTGTTGGTACAAAAAGTTAGGATAGAAATAATAGTTGGTGTTATTTTATGTGGCAGCGATGGATGATTTAAGGAACTTATTGAAGTGCACAAGTAGCAATTATATCAATTAGTCAGTCTAAGTGATACTCGATCACTTCAATAAGTACCTAAAATTATCCAAAATTGAGTTACCTTTTACCTTTTGTACTTAATAACCTCTCTCCAATTAGTTCTTATATTGGGCCCGATCAGATATTCGAGAGAAATATTTTGCTTCATTAGCTATCTCATTAAGGTCAATAATATTATAAAGGAAAGAGCTTTTTATAGTTACTTTTTAGGATTCCGTACCCTAAGGGTAAAATCGGACTCCCTGGGGGAGGCCGCAGTAGCGGACGTAGGTCTGTTGGGAGTCCCAGGACATCCTTCCGAGGGCTTACCTGGGGCTCCCAACCACAGGCTGTTGGGCGTTACGTGAGGTTTTTAGTCGGTAAGAGTCCAGCATAACATCCTTTAAAAAAGGGTAAAAACGGAACCCTATTACTAAGGCTTCGTCGTCCGTCTGTCTGTTAGTGACGAGGCTGTATCTCGTGAACCGTGATAGTTAGAGAGCTGAAATTTTCAAAAATTATGCATTTATGTTGCCGCTATAACATCAAATAAAGATCACAGATTTCCTATATATTTCTGTTACCGCGCGCTTTAACAACTAATAATTAAATCAGAAAAATAATAATAATGAAGTGGGCCGTCCACACAACAAACGTAATTCTTTTTGATGCGGATCCCTCTGTAAGCTAATCCGACATAAACTTGGCCGGTATTTTTCTCATAAAATTCGATATTTATAGTAAGGGAGCCCAAGAAGGGATTTCGGGATTTACTAAAGCGCGACAGATTAATATACACGGGGATACCTTGTACCCGGTTAAGTACCTCCACAAAACACGAGGCCCATATATAAGGCCGCCCGTGAAGGATACAGGATCAGATTAGTAAAAAAAAATTGACCATCAGAAATTCTCGAGCGCGTCAGATTAAGGTAGGGTGAGTTAATTACATCCTAAAAAGTGTATATTCCACTAATCTGACAATTTGAGAGTGACGTAAAAAAAGGGGAGTAGCTAAATTTTTTTTTATTTTGAAGGAAATAATTCAAGAATAATGAAAAATATATAATCTGACGATTTCCGCAAGCCGAAATAACAAAAATTCGTCGATAAAGTTACACTATGCGCCAAATATCTTTGCGTCTACGAACTTCGTTTGTACTACTACTTACTTTTAATAATAGTATAGAATTAGGATTACTTAGGATTAATTAATATAATATTAATAATTATATTTATATATATTTATATTTATTTATTTATTTATTTATTTATTATATATATACCTATTTATTTTATATTTATATTAATATTATTAATATATATTAATTATTAATTAGAATTACTCCGAAATTTGTGGTTCGATCGAGCGAAAATTGCAAAATTACTTATGAGGATGATAAAACTGCGTCGAATGCCGCCAACCGCGTGAAAATCGGTTGATCCATTCAAAAGTTATTGCGGTTTGAAAATTCCAAAAATAGTGTTCTATGAAACTTCTATCAGACTTTCGAGCTGAGAGAGCTCAAATGCATAGAAATATTATTTCTTTGAACTCAGCGAGCTCAAAATATCACATAAATTCTATTTTGAGCTCAAAAATGTCATAAGTACAATTTTAAGAGCCCAGGAATGGAATTAGCGGGACGTTGCAGGGATGGCCTTTAAGGTGAACCGTTTTTCTAATTTTTTTTTTGTCAGATCAGGCCAATCTCTCTAGATAATCGTCAGATTATGAGACAGTACGTTTAGAACATAAAGATGAACCATATATATCTTAATCTGACGCGCTTGAGTATTTCAAAATGGCGAATTTTTTTTGCACATTATGAAAATGGCCGCGAGTTTGCGTCCCATCGAAATCGTCAGATTAGTGAATAAGAGCTTTTTTTTGGTGCACTTAACACTCCCTTAGAAAATCTGACGCGCTCGATTATTTTTTTTTTTCATTTTCAACCCTTAAATACAACCACCCGCATCATGCTAACGATCAGATTAACATACGTACATTATTAAAAATACGTAGGGCATTGATGGTATCAATATCTGACGCGCTCGAGGATGTCCATGCAACAGTTTTTTTTTATACATATTTAAAAATCTATAGCCGCTTCCCCCACCGATGTAAAGGTATATATCATATAACATTTTTTTCTTCATATCATCTAAGCTTTGCATCCCAATAGGTCTCTACGACGCTCGAGTAAATCCCCATTTAGCATCGTGGGCTCCCCTACTATTAGGAATCTTTTCCTTAATATTGAATTTTAATTCAAAAAGAGAAATATCGCAGTACCGTGCCAAAACTGTTACCGTTAAATAGAGTACACATTGTAGGAATAATAAGTAATTTACATAATCGGCCGGTATTATTACATACTAGCATTGTACAGAAATATGATGAACGATGTTCTTATGAGGTAATCTATCTTGTTTGTAATATGATTGATGATAAATACATAATATTAATAAACTTAAAGAGAGGAGAAATCAAACTATGAACAAAGGTTTTTTTATGTTTTGCATACTGTTAAGCTAAGTATAATGAATATACTTTATATCTAAATATAATAACACAAAGGTGACTGACCGACTGACATAGTGATCTACCAACAGCCCAAACCACTGGACGGTTCGGGCTGAAATTTGGCATGCAGATAAGTAGATGTTATGACGTAGGCATCGGCTAAGAAGGGATTTTGATAAATTCTACCCTCAAGGGGATCAAATACGGGAAGCGGGAACGGGAACAAATTTTACGCGGGCGAAGCTGCGGGCATCAGCTAGTATATTATATGTAAACATCCTCGGTACCCATTTTTTTGCAAATTAAATACCTAAATGATGAGGATGATGTCTTCATATAAAAACTCTATTTATGGTTCTGTCCCTGTTGCTGAATTTGAACCAAAAATGTCGGTCAAGTGCGAGTCGGGTTCATGCACGAAGGATTCCGTACTTACCAAAAAGCGATCATTTTAATTATTTTGTGGTTATAGTACAGAAGTATAGCTGGACTGACTTAATGGATAAAGTAAAGAATAGTGTGATAAGGGAACATTGCGGAATGACAGAAGATGTAGTGACTAAGATAAAGAAAGGGATGCTCATATGGATTGGACATGTGGAGAGAATGGATAGAAATAGGCTGACGAAACAAATTTATGAGGCGAGAGTGAATGGGAAAACTGGTAGGGGTCGACCTCGGCATACTCAAGTCGATCAAATCGATAATTTTCTGAGAAAAGGCCAGGTCAAGAGTACCTTTAACTGAAGAGCATGTAAGAAGACACTTATGAAAGTTGAAGAAGCGAAAGTTGTTTGCCAGGATCGTAGAAAGTGGAAAGTTATAGTCTCTGCCTACCCCGTGAGGTTATGTATGTATGTTGATTACAACGGTTAAAAAAAAATATTAGCCACAGCACTATCGATGGTACCACGACAAAAACTAAATTCCGTAGTACAATGAATAGTACCATGGCCAAAAAAGGTTATTTTTGGCTCAAATGATAATAATTTTATTGGACTATCAGTGTTGGCATATTTAGTACGTATTGTTATATGTTTCCGATATTTGGGCAATGTTGCAAGCGCCATTACCACGGAGGAAATCGAAGGAATAAATCGGAAACACATAATAACACATGGCAGATATACCGTTAACTCTAGTACTAATAAATATTACGTTGCTTTTCCTTGCTCTTAGAAGCGCTAGTGGCTCCAGTGTTCTTTAAACAATCTCTGCAGTAATCAACTTTCACTATGGCCAGTCCTTGGATGGGTGACCATCCATGTGACCACTTTGTGACATTTATTTGAGCGTTTCCGTGCTTCGGAAGGCACGTTAAGCCGCTGGTACCGGTTGCCAGTAAAATGAGAGTCGTTAAGCCAAATTTAAGGCCTTTTTAGGCGGCTTGAAAAATTTGAACAGCAGGCAGTCACAACCTGCGCCTGTCCACTTAAACAGGTCAATATGGCTCGCCACCTATTATGTGGCAGAAATTCTTAAAAAAGGTGAAATGTGGGCATATAATATATTATGCCTCTGCCTACCCTTTCGGGGATAAAGGCGTAGCTATATGTATATATGTTCCTTGCTCTGTAACGCTTGTGTAGAATGTCTAAATTAACTTTCTTATCTACAAGGAGGTACGATGACTGACTTCTTTAGCAGGAGCCATGTTAAGCTGCTTTAATGGTTAATTTTACGGCTAGAATTTCAACATACGTAATTAATATTTTCAACCAAAGTTATTAATCATTCAAATTACCAATACAAATTTCCTTTCAGATACCTACTGTACACCTCGACTTCGCCCGTGACATTCACCCGCTCAGACTATTAAAATTCATGACCGCTGCTTCATGTTCTTAGCGGTGTAATTTGAAGAAACTTCAATTCGTGTAGCTTACCCTCATCTCGAACCACTTAACCGATTTACCTCAAATTTATCACATAGTCATTATAAAGGATGACTCACGCTACACCGTGCCGGGTCCGAGCCGAGTGTCGGCCGTAGCTCGGACCCGGCACGGTCAACTAATATTACATTATATTTTGTTTTGTATGAACACACTCACGCTAAACCGAGCGGCAACCGAGTGACGGCCGAGCAATGGACAACGGCAACGCTCGGAAACAACTCGGCCCCGCCTCGGCTAGGACCCATCACGGTCTAGCGTGAGTCATCCTTAACGTATAATATAGGTATGTACTAAGAAATAAGGTAGACAGACACCCCCTCTTTGTCCTGGGGACATCCTTCCGAGGGCTTACCCGGTGCTCCCAACCTTAGGTAGTTGGTAGAAAACGTGTGATTTTTAGTCAATAATATATAGCATAGCATCCATGACAGATTTTCTACAAAAAGAAAGTGAGTGCGTGTAACCTTTACGCGCGATTGAAGTAAAACTTCTTTGCCATTGACGGCATCGAATGTTATAATATCTTTCGTTCGTTCAAATAGTAAGCGTTACTTCCGTCAGAAAAAAATCTGGGTTACTGCCTTGTCGCGCCAGAAGTTTTACTTCAAAAATTTACAAACCTACGAATAACAGCAATACATATATTTTTATATAATTTATTTACTTTAACGTCGTTTATCAAGAAATTTTTAACATGTAATTGAAATTAATTACATCGTTATTGTTTCAAACACAAATTAACGAGTAATGATCATAAGTTAGGAGCGAGGTGTCAGGCTTGTGTTTATGATGTCTGTGGTTAACTTTTTAATGGAGTTAATGAATCTAAAGTTGACTGGATAAATGCCTACGCTATTTTTTTTTGTAATAAATACATATTTGTGGACATTCACTCACAACATCAGCTAGCCCAAATTAAGCTAATATAAGCTTGTGCTATGGGATCTAGACGACTGATAGACATACTTATATATTTCTAAATACATGCATATTATACATAGATAACACCCAAACTCCGAAACAAACATTTGGGGATCACAAAAATATTTGGACCGACCCAGGAATCTAAACCAGTTCCTCCAGCGCCGCAGGCGGTATCACTACCGACTACGCCACAGAGGCAGTCGATTAAATCCACAGCGATACAAAATTAAATACAAGAGAAGGCACTGTTTGTTTGTCTAAAGTACTTATACGACCTGAAAAATATCGCAGGGAGTGACTGGATGCGGAAGGCGTAGCATCATGTATTGAGTCGTAATTTGGGAGAGGCCTACGTCCAGCAGTGGACTGCTGTAAGCTGATTTGATTTGATTTTCCGTATTCCATATTCAAGAGATAAAAAGTAGTGTTTTTAGTGAAAATCCTACATGGATGCTATGCCGGACTCCTACCGACTAAAACCACACGACGCCTTACAACTGTCTACGGCCGGGAGTCCCGGGTAAGCCCTCGGAAGGATGTCCCAGGGCTCTCGGCAGACTTTGGCGAACACTTCAACCTTGCCTATGGGGTTCTGGTGCTATCCTGCGTCTGGGGAGTTGGTTCGGGTGTTAACCCGCTACTTGGGGAAGGGGGGGGGGGGGGGAGTTGGGTACTGTGTCCCACCACTATCACCACTATGAGGGAAAAGTAGTGTTTAGAACCAACCATAGAAAATATAAATATGTTTCCTGAATCGCGGTATGATTTGGTTCAACCCCTGTGAAAGTTCACTATTACCATAGTTCGGTAATAATCAAGTAGCCTATTTATTTCCAGACTATAGGCGATCCCCGTACTCAATTTCAGTCAGATTAGTTCAGCTGTTAGAGCGTGATTTTATTACAAACTTTCAAACATCTTTATAAACCTTCACATTTATAATTTTACTAATTAATTAATTAATTATATTAATTTATAGTAATTTAATTGTAAATTAAGTTAATTAACTAATTATAATTAACGAACTTAATTACTATTTAGTAGGTAATATGTATTTAAATAGGTACATATATGTTTATCTGTTGTCATATTTTGCAGAACTAGCCGACCCTCGCAACTTCGTTTACGTCAAATGAGAGTTGCAGACAATCAGGCATTTTTTTTTAAATTACATTTTCGGTTTCAGTCAGATTAGAGAATGCCGTACATTTACATTTTATGTACAGATTCTCGACCCTCTATAGTTTTATTATTGCATAGATTTGGGACTGTAAAAAATGTCCCTAAAATGTATTTATTTTTGTTAAGCTGCATAATACTAACAAGTAACATCAACCAGTAAATTGTGTATTCCAATTGAGGAAATGTCTCTCAGAAGGTCAGTAATGCAAAACAACTGAACCTTCTAATTAAGAGGATTTTCCTTATGACCGCATTTTACAATCAAAATTACAATTTCTTTGACGTCATTGTTTAGCCTTCAGTAACAACCATTTACGAAACTGATTTATTTTATCTCCGCTCTTATCTTAAAAAGTCAAATTTATGACATTGAATAATGTTATTTTGTTTGAAAATAAATTTTATTTATTGTCTTGTGAGGGTGGTTTGAAAAAATGTCAACAACAGTTTGTTATAGTCTACTGACCTTTTGACATTATAAATAGGGTCTTGCAAAATGATCAACCAGTTTCAATCACGTTGACCGTATGCTTATTTGCTACTTGCCATACAAAAGATAGAATGTTTGTTACTCAATTTAGCTCTAACGGTGGGAATGGGATCAGAATTTCATTTTTCATTTCACAACTTTAACACGCTATAATAGAGAGACATAATAATTTTATATATTTTCAGGCACCATTAGAAAAGTTACAGATCTTATTTAACTTAATCTACGGCCATAGATAAATACCTTAAGACTACGAATACATATAAATATAACATACCTATTAGTGTTATAGTATATAAAATCTTAAAGACTATTATTCGTAAACTTTTAATAACATTTATAGACACTGACACGTCATCACATACAGCTACATGGATACATAACCTAGGTGGGAGATCGAACCCATGACTTATGATTTCACAGCCAGGGTTATTACGCGGGAGACATTTCTCCCTCCTGAGTTCCGCAGTCGGCAGCGGTGTCGTCGCCGGCTGGTATACGTCCTGGACTACCGGCCACCATGACCTAGAGCCTGAGAATAAGGTGTTTGCTGGTCGTCGTTCTTATAGAAACAGGCCAAGACGTTGGCGTGTCTCTTCGCCCCTTATAGTAGTGGGATAGCACCCAACTATCCCCTCCTTCGAGGGATAGCACCCAAACCCACTAAGCGAGGCCATGATAGTAGCCAAAGTCTGCGGGGAAGGTTTATCCAGGACTCCCGTCCATAGACTTTTGTAAGGCATTGTGTAGTTTCACACAATAAAAAAGGGTTATACAGTTTAGTTCTTAATCAACGACCAACTAAAGCTTACCTCAGCTCGTAAGCAAAATATCCTTATTAATTAAATAAAAAAAAATTACGTCTTCCACCTGTTCAAAAACCCTATTAGGGCCAGTCGTGGTTGTAAGAGGATATGTTAGAACGCCGAGCAGAGTGTTCCAAGTTTCTATGGTTTGACAGAAAACAGTTCTTTTAAACATCTCCGTTCTGGAAAATTCTGTACACTGTAAGAGAGTGGTACCTCTGTGCGGGCCCGTTGTGCGGAATTGAAAAGCAGATTTTGCGATTAAGCTGAAGAGCTCTTCAGAACACTCGCCGTGATAGATTCAAGACTCTGGCAGAAGTTTGAAGTTATCATTTATTCAGTCAGATTAGAATCAATATCCCATTGTAATCATTTAATAATATAGTAACCTCATCACTGCGAATCAACATTCACCAACTCCCAAGTCAAACATTTCATCGGTTTATCGCGTAATGATGCGCTACGCCGTAGCGCATCTGTAGAGCCAGTCGTAGCCGTGTGGCCGCGTAGCACAGACGTGCTCTACGCCGTAGAAGTCTCATAACTTCGAGAGCACGTAAAACAACTTTGTTACTAAGTTTCTCTAAGTTTTACGTATTGTTTTTATAAAGTTTGTGTTGTTATATCAATTGATAGGATAAATAGTTTGTGTTAAAATAAAAAAAAAAGTTGAATAAATGTATCTTTCTTGAAAGTTTGTAGTGCTTTTAATGTACTTGTGTGTGTGAAGTGAATGTCAAAAAATAATTCATAAATGTGTCAGAATAATTTCATTTATTAAAAGCATGTTAATGTAAGAAAATCTGTGATTGAATTAATTTCAAATAAAAAAACCAAAAAATACTTAAAGTTTTAGCAAATTAAAATTTGTAAAAACATTATTTTAAATTATCTTTAAATAACTTTATATGCTAATTAACAGTAAACAAAATATCTAAATGTGTGTTAAAAACAAAATATTGTTAAAGTGAAAAATAAAACTGCTATAAAAATTTACAAAAAATCCTACAAAATGTTGGTAATAGACGAGCTGTTACCAGAACTAACAACTTCTGCCATAGACAGACAGTTTTGGGACTACTTTGATGACACCGCAACTACAGTTACCAATATTACCGAAACTACTTCATCAGTACTACGTGATCAAAGTCCAGTACTAATCACATACTGCATACTGTTGGTTGTAGGCGGAGTTAGTAACTTGGCAGTGCTGCTAGGCTTGGCCAAGTCTAGGCGTAGGAAGTCAAGAGTGGATCTGTTGATGACGCACCTAGCTTTGGCTGATGTGTGTGTGACTTGTGGAGTTATACCGTTGGAGGTAAGTTTTTTGTATATAACTATAATCTTGATTTGTGTTTATTTATGACTACCTCATTGGTTCAGAGGTTGTGGCTTCGATTTTCTTCACGGGACTAAAATTTGTGTGATCCATAAATATTTATCTTCAGATATGGTTGTTTGGTACCCATAACACAAGCAGGTAAATCATAGCCTACTTTGGTATTAGGTGGCGATGTGTAAAAGTCCGTGAATATTTGCCTATTTTTTTTTAAATTGATGACCTTACATAGGCATACGCAAACACTCCGTTGTTTTCCAAATTTAAGAAGATTACGTACTTCTTTTATATTTATATGTATAAAATCTGGCCAAGTACGAGTTGGACTTGCGCACAGAGGATGCCGTACTAAAAAACAGCAAAAAAATAAGTTTGTTGTATCGGAGCCCCCCTTAATGCCCCTTTATCTGATTTTATTAGTATTTTTTGTTTTAGAGGCAACAGAAATACATCATCTGTCAAAATTCCAGCTCTCTGCCTATTATTGTTTCCAAGATACAGCTTTGTGACGGACAGAAGACGTCTCATAAACAGTGTCCCGTTGTTTACTCTTTGGATACGGAACACTACAAATTTAATGTAAAAGTCGTTTTAGTACACTTCAACTCAAAAGTTTTACACCAACAGCTCACAGCACCTAACAGGGAACATCGTAATATAACACACCTGATCACGAAGAGTCTCAAATATGAAATTAAAATACTATTATTTTATTCCCAGCGGATAAGTAGACGAGAGCATTCAAAATTTGAGTGTTGTGATTACACGGACATATGACATAATTGATGATTGGCTAACTGTGTGATTATAGTAACTTTTTTCAATCAGGTAGGTCGTATGGTTGCCTGCCACTCTAGTCATATAATAATAAATAAAACGCGTTCTCGAGTTAAAGTTTCTTTTTAAACAGACAGACGGACAACAAAGCGGTACCATACGGGTTCCGTTTTTTCTCTTGATGTACAAAACCTTAAAAACTGCGAAAAAGTAGAATGCAAATTTTAACGTTACGAATTATGTTTACGAATAGAGAAATAAATTCCTAAGTGTTTGTAAAATCTGAAGTATTTTAAGTAGGTTTGTTAAATATTCAAGTATTTAAGAGAAAAGTTTCAGGTCAAAGAATCAAAGGCAAAATGCCTTCACTCCCCACAAAGACACAGATAACTGATTAAAAAATATACAAACACTTTTCTAGAATATTTATTCGTTTATACAAACAGCAATAACGTATTCATGGTAGTATAACGTCAGTTTAAACATAATATGTGTTTGGCTGTTGCGTTTCTTGGTTCAGTGAATTCATAACTTAGATATTATTATACGAGCGATAGGTCCTTCCCGGTCCCCCAGAGAAATCTTGTGTCGCTTCATTTATAAAAATTGAAAAGTAATCTGTCGGATTTTTACTGTGTAATCTTGTGATTAAAGTCTCAGATCGCTGAAAGAAGCAATCCTTAAATCTGGACTAGGAAGTTTGGAAATGATCTGCTGGCTTTGTTGGATACTCAAACATTAATTTGTCATAATTTTAGACCGCTGTGATTTTTGCCAGTTCTTCTCAGGCGGGCCGCATTGTGAATCTGTGCTAGTACTTAAATTTGTTTTGTTCTTGAGGTTTTATAAGTGCATATGAATTAGAATTAAGTAAAAAAACGTTTAAAAAGAAAAAGAATAACGGTAAAGTGCGAGTCGGACACGCGCACGGAGGGTAAAATCATGTTTGTTGTATGGGAGCCCCCCTTAATTATTATTGTTTTTCTGGTTTAAGTATTTGTTGTTATAGTGGCAACAGAAATACATAATCTGTGAAAATTTCAGCTCTCTAGCTATAACCCGAGATTCCTGAGATACAGCCTTGTGATGGACATACAGACAGACCGACAGAGAGTTAGACAGTCAGACAGACGGACCTCGAACTCTCATAAATAGGGTACGTTTTACCCTTTGGGTACGGATCTCTAACAACAAATACTAACCTACCTATTTAATATGTTCGTACTTTGCCTTCACTACATAGTATAAAACAAAGTCGCTTTCTCTGTCCCTATATCCCTATGTACGCTTAAATCTTTAAAACTACGCAACGGATTTTCATGCGGTTTTTTTTAATGGATAGAGTGATTGAAGAGGAAGGTTTATACAGGATAAATTTTTGAAAAGGGCTTGGATGGCCAAATCCTAAACTATAAGGAATAGCTAAAAATGCTCAAAGGAGTCACGAGCCCGATTTTGATGAAACTTAAAACCTCATCATTAGATTTTTGAAAAATCAATAATCCTGGCTGGGAATCGAACTCATTGATTAAAAAAAAAACACACCCTTTATTATTACACCATACGATAGTGTCGCTGATAAGGAACGAATTCTGGGAAGTAATGATATACGGCAAATTTAAGGAATGTTTGGAATTTTAATAGAATTCATATTTCATGTACTAAATTTTGTATCATAGTTTGTTTCGTTCGAAATCCCAGAATAGATCGTAACTATTCCCTGTTTTAAATCATGCTCAGAATGATTTTTTTGAGAATATTCTAAACGGAATCAATAATATTGAATGCAGTACGATCCTTGAGGTCTCGAATCCAGCTATGTATTGAAAACAATGGTCTACATTTTGAACAATTAATCAGTTAACGTAAGCAAAATAAATTGTATTTTGTTAAAGATGAGCACTTTCCTTTAGTTTGCCGTATGTCATTACTTCCCAGAATAAGATCCTTAATAGCAACACTATCGTATAGTGTAATAATATAGGGTGTGCTTTTTTTTTCAAAATCAATAGGTTCGATTCCCAGCTAGGATTATTGGTTTTTCAAAAATCTAATGATGAGGTTTTAAGTTTCATCAAAATCGGGCTCGTGACTCCTTTGAGCATTTTTCGCTATTCCTTATAGTTTCGGATTTGGCCAACCAATCCCTGTTGAAAAATTCATCCTGTATATGTATAATAACAGATAGGGCATAGTATAGGGCACCTGTAGCTCTTGAAATATTGTATACCCGTGCGAAGCCGGAGCGGGTCGCTAGTACGTAATAAAGGGTAAATAAAATCTTTAAAATAGTCTTGTTGAAATATACCCGTAATTTGTGACTTCCTGCAATGAAACTTTTCATGAGGCCTTTAAATTCCCTAGGGAGACAGAGAGGGTTCCATAGCTGCAGCCAAATAGCTACACAGATAGGTGAAGACTCTAGTGGGTTCGAGTCCAGCATATCATACGTGGAGGTTACGTAGACAAAAGACTTTCAACTTGAATTGACGACTGCCATGTTACTAGCAACAGGGTCTAGCGATTTAACGTGCCTTCCGAAGCACGCAATTGCTCGTAAATTGTCACAAAGTGGTCACCTATCAGAGTGGCAAGTGCGAGTTTTTGCGTGAGCCTGTCGACATTCACGGCGCGCTATTTCGTATGGAAGCGACACCCCGCCACCTAGCTGTAACCGCGGGAACTTGTCTCGATTCCATACAAATCGGCGATAACGCGCTTACCCGAACGCTCACTGAATGTCGACAGGCGCACGCCGAAACTCCCACTTGCAGCTCTGAGAACCAGCCATAGCGTGAAACGCTTAAAGCAGTAATCACTCGCGAAAAGTGAGTACTTAATTGGATTATGAGCACTTCTTGGCCAGGAGTAGCAGAACGCAAGTTCCTGTCGTTGATGTAAAGTAATATTATTCTCATAGGAAAGTCATGGGCATTCTCTCATACTTTCGCGTTGCAATACAAAGCAGCCTGTAGGCGTAATATAATTATCATCATGCTCAAACAATTCAAAATTATATTTGCCAGCCTCATGAGATCTCTTTGTGAGAGAAATACTTTATACGGATATGTACCTGCATGGCTATCGACTGAAGGAACAATTGAATCTTTACAAACCTAGCATTTTTAACCGATTTCAAAAAAGGAGAGAATTCCCTAACTATATACAGCAGTTACCTTGTGTTAAGGCTTGATTAATTTGTAATGTCGAGAACTTTACACCTAGATAGATAGAATTTCAGTCTACCCGTCACTAAAAATAATAAAAAAAAACAAAAGAAAACCGACTTCAAACCAAATAAAAAACAGAAAAAAAAATTTTCAATAAAAAATAAAACCGACTTCAAGCAAATCCTGAAAAATATTATTTAGCACAAAGTAATATGTATTTTGATTTATCATATTTAATTCAATATAATATTGAAGTCGGCGCCAAGTAAACCCATAGTTTTATGTAGGTATTATATTTGTTTAGGCTTAGAACGCCTACACAAGATTTGAACTATTGGTGATCAATAAACTATTGCCTTACGTTATTGGTAGGCGCCTCGTTCAATGAGGTACACTTGCAATGTATAAATACCTACTATGCATACCTAAATGCATTCTAAGTTCACCTACGAACCATGTAACACCGTCTTACCAAATTAAAGTTTAATTTCTCTAAAACACGGTTTTTATTCAAGAAAATATCAGTAGTTGTGTCCTGCTTGGACATAATTTGGCGACCGTCTACAAGGACCTCAAAAAAACCTGCTGGAAAATATTATCGTCGATCAGTTACCAGACCACTGCGAGGGCATCGGATCCACTAAAGGCCGACATTCTACGTGGAAACTGAGAAAGGCGAACTCGAATAATACTGAGCATTGAAGCAATCGACTCAGGCGTAAAGTATTCCAGCTGCAAAATCACCATCGGGACTTCGGAGCATACCACTACCAGATAAGTGCCCTCCTTACCCGTCTATTCTAATTAGATACCCTTCTATCGTTCCAAATATCATTAATCCTTATTCTATAAAGCTATTTAAGACGTGTGTTACCATTTGTGCGATAATTTCTACAAATTACTGTGAATATGATCCGGGGTCAAAGTCCAATCTTAATTTTCAAGTTCAAAATTAAACACCAATCAAGTTATTTCAGTGCCAATTTCTATTATCTACCTTGTGTTTTCATAATCACATGTTTATTTAAGTGTAAATTACAGTTTTAAAAGAATTTCTGTAACTTTTGCATATATAGGTACATTCTAGACTTCTAAATTATTTCTCATCCCATAAAGTTACTTTTAAAACAATAATAAAATTAGTCCTAATATCCCATTCTAAAATATCTGGCCGAACGTTTCCAGGTTAGTTCAAATCAAATCGAACATTCTACAGCTGAGATACCTAAGTACGCGTAAGGTACCTACGTGGGCCAGCTGATAACAAACCTGTTTCTCGGCAGAGCAGTCTCAGTGAGGTGCGAAAGGTCTATTGTTTACGTAAGATATTCAAACTATTATTAGCACTGATACACCTAACATTGAGCTATTGGATCGTACTTAATTTTATAACAAAAGTCCAAAAGACCAAAAGTCCAAAAGTCCAAAGTCCAAAGTCCAAAGTACAAAGTCCAAAAGTCCAAAAGTCCAAAAGTCCCAAAGTCCCAAAGTCCCAAAGTCCCAAAGTCCCAAAGTCCCAAAGTCCCAAAGTCCCAAAGTCCCAAAGTCTAAAAGTCCAGTCACCACTCAAATACAAAATACTTAAATACGAACCTCACATACTTTCTATACTCAGTCTGTCTCTATACCTGCAATGTAGAACAATATTCACATCATTCTATTACATAAGCCTTATCCATAAAATGCCTAATTATATACATATTAAAAATTACTAATACCAATGATGATATAATTAAAAATGTCGATAACTTTTCTGTATCTAATAATTTTGTCTGCTCTCCAGAGCAAACACAGTCATACATTCAGAACACAAACTACTACTTAAAAATTCTTACACAAAACATACGGTCCTTAAATTCAAATCTGTTGGATTTGGAAGCACTGCTTCACCGTATTAACACTGAATGTGATCTCCTGGTCTTGACGGAATGCTGGTTGGACTGTGCTACCAACAACTTAATCCCAAACTTACAACATTATGTCCCATATAAAACCTGCAAACACCTGAACAAGAATGATGGTGTTGTAGTTTTCGTGAAAAGAAGTCTTGTCTCCGCCTGTGAGGAGCCGGATTTCAATAATTCTGCATCAGGCTTGATTGTTAGAGTGGATGCTGACACGGCTGTTCTATGCATATACCGTTCACCATCTAGCAAAGATATCCAACCCTTCCTCTCTTCGCTTAGTCATATACTTCAGTCACTCGCTCATTACAGAACAGTAATCATAACGGGAGATATTAACATTGACATTGGGCAAAACTCAGTGGACACTCGAAGTGGTGAATATCTGAACACCCTTGCGTTTTATGGTTTCTTACCCACACATACATATCCTACAAGAGAAAATAAATGTTTAGACCATATAATGTCTCGTAGCAAGTGTTCAGCCTTAACCCTAGTTTATGACTCGACCGTAACTGACCATGGCTCGTCTTTGTTGTGCCTTAAAAATAATGACATAAAACCAACTTACCTGAAGACCGTAAATAAGACGAATTTTGTTGCCCTTGACTCACATATGGAAAACCTTGACTTTGTGCCCATCCTATGCATGTCAGATACAAATAGTGCGATGGAGCACTTCACTGGACTCACAAAAGAAGCTTTGGATAAATGTACTGCAACCCTAAACATACCCGCCAAGAAAAGAATAGTCAAGCCCTGGATAACTCCAGGTCTTCTTCGGTGCATTAGAAATCGCGACTTCCTTCATAAAAAATCAAAGCAATCACCTGATAACATTATTGCTTTAACTACATATCGACGATACAGAAAGTTTTGTTCAAACATTTTAAAAAAGGCAAAAAGACAGTACGATTCTCGTGAACTGAATAAGGCTATGAATAACCCAAAAAAGCTTTGGGCTACCATAAAAAACATTACAAATACAACAAAAACTAAACACTCTAATACACAACTGTTGACACTTTCACCATCACCTACTCAGTCGTGCAATGAGATTAATCAGTTTTTTGTAAATATTGGAAAGAATCTTGCAAATATTATAAAACCTTTATCCCATGTCCCACACAATACCCAATTTAAAAATTCATTTGTATTGGAGAAAACTGACCCAGACGAAGTTCTGCTATGCATAAAGTCGTTGAGAGTGGACGCAGCTGCTGGCTGCGATGGTATCTCGTCTCTGTTTCTGCAACGATATGCCGGGATTATTGCCCCTACACTAAGCCATATTTTCAACCTTTGCTTTGAGTCGGCCATATTTCCCTGTTCTCTCAAAAAGGCAAAAATCTATCCTATTTTCAAGAGTGGCAACAGAAGTGTATTAAATAACTACCGCCCCATAGCTGTACTTAGTGCCTTGTCTAAGATTCTTGAGCGCCTCATAAATAGAAGGCTTATTGACTATCTAGAGCACTACAATATTCTCTCACGAAATCAATTTGGCTTTCGCAGGGATAGGTCTACTAATGATGCAGCACTTGCATTAATAGAACATATTGCAAGTAATTTAGACTGTAACAAGAGGGTGTTAACCGTATTCTTGGATCTTGCGAAAGCATTTGATACCGTCCCTGTTCCGACCCTCTTATCCAAATTGGAGGGTGTAGGTATCAGAGGTGCGCCACTCGAGCTATTTAAAAGCTATCTATCTGAACGCTCACAGTTTGTCAATATCGACAACTACTATAGCGATGTGCTTCCCATCGAGTATGGTGTGCCACAAGGCAGTATTCTGGGCCCTACGCTGTTCCTGGTGTTTATCAATGATTTGTGTGATATACACATACATGACGCCCATGTTGTGTCTTACGCAGATGACACTGCGGTAACTTTCACTGCTGATTCATGGCAGGAGTTAGAATCAACTTCGCAGAAAGGCTTCAACTCGATACTCCAGTGGCTATTATCACACACATTAACTTTGAATACAGCCAAAACTAATGTTATGACCTTTTCTATTACCACAAAAAGTCAACCTGAAGAACCCCTCTCATTAAAAGCTCACACTTGTTCTCTATCTCCACATCCAAATTGCCAGTGTCCAGTTTTGAGTTCAGTCGACCAAACTAAATATCTTGGCATAATTATAGACAAAAAATTAAATTTCAAGCCTCATTGTAGTATCCTTGCAGGCCGGATACGTAAACTAATTTACGTTTTTAAGACTTTGCGACATGTGGCTAGTCCACTTATCATTCGAAATGTATATTCTGCGTTATGTCAATCATTGGTCTCTTATTGTATTTGCTGTTGGGGTGGTTCTGCGAAAACATTTCTTGAGCCGGTTGAGGTTGCCCACCGTGCCATTCTTAAAGTTGCAACATTTCGACCAATATTGTTTCCAACCACTGAACTGTATAGAATTTGCGGCGTTTTGAATGTTCGACAATTATATATATTGCATATGGTCCTATCTCAACATTCTAGGACACCATACCGTGTTATTACCAAACGAAGAAAGGATAGAGTTTGCTCGATTCCGCGGCCGCATACTTCTTTTATAAAAAGGTTCTCAACATATCTTGCGCCGGCACTCTATAATAAGATTAACTCAGGGTGCCCAGTGTTTGGACTCACTCGTTTTAAGGTTAAGAAGGCTGTTCGAGCTTTTCTTCAACAGATGAACTATGACGACACAGAAAATTACATCGTATCGTGGACAGGCAATTAGACGTACACACACTCAACTATAAACCCCCCCCCCAACACACACACACACACACACACACACACACACACACACACACGCGCGCGCATGTACGCACGAACGCACAGACCACGTTTCTGCTGACTACACTACATGTAAAAATGCAATAATTGTACTTACTTACCTACCATTCTAAGGGAAGGGCACTGTTTCTCCTTAACACAGGTTACTTGTAGCCTATCTAGGAGAGCAGCTAGTACTACCATATTATTGTACTTAGTTTAGATAACCAATTTCAATCCTGACTATATTTGTATTCTTTGCATGTATGCTTCTAAACTTATTTTATGTAAATTAAATTGAATAAATTGAAAAGTCTAAAAGTCCAAAAAGTCCAAAAGTCCAAAAGTCCAAAAGTCCAAAAGTCCAAGAGTCCAAGAGTCCAAAAGTCCAAAAGTCCAAAAGTCCAAAAGTCCCAAAGTCCCAAAGTCCCAAAGTCCCAAAGACCCAAAGTACCAAGGTCCCATCCAAAAGTCCAAAAGTCCCAAAGTCCCAAAGTCCCAAAGTCCCAAAGTCCCAAAGTCCCAAAGTTCCAAAGTCCCAAAGACCCAAAGTACCAAGGTCCCATCCAAAAGTCCAAAAGTCCAAAAGTTCAAAAGTTTAAAAGTTCAAAAGTTCAAAAGTCCCAAAGTCTCAAAGTTCCAAAGTCCCAAAGACCCAAAGTACCAATGTCCCATCCAAAAGTCCAAAAGTCCAAAAGTCCAAAAGTCCAAGAGTCCAAAAGTCCAAAAGTCCAAAAGTCCAAAAGTCCCAAAGTCCCAAAGTCCCAAAGTCCCAAAGTCCCAAAGTCCCAAAGTCCCAAAGTCCCAAAGACCCAAAGACCCAAAGTACCAAGGTCCCATCCAAAAGTTCAAAAGTCCAAAAGTCCAAAAGTCCCAAAGTCCCAAAGTCCCAAAGTTCCAAAGTCCCAAAGACCCAAAGTACCAAGGTCCCATCCAAAAGTCCAAAAGTCCAAAAGTCCAAAAGTCCAAAAGTTCAAAAGTTTAAAAGTTCAAAAGTTCAAAAGTTCAAAAGTCCCAAAGTCTCAAAGTTCCAAAGTCCCAAAGACCCAAAGTACCAATGTCCCATCCAAAAGTCCAAAAGTCCAAAGTCCAAAAGTCCAAAAACCCTTAAATGACATGCTATCCCTGGATAAAGTACTCTTAATTCGAATCCACCGTGGTGGGGAACAGAACAAAGATGGCGCGTAACCAAAAATCGTGACGTGACGTGACGTGACGCAAATTTTTTTCCAACGCCGATAAAGAAGTTTCACTTCAATAAAAAAAACACTTTTAACTTTGCCTATCCCCAAGATAGTAGAACATTAAAATTAGTCAATTGCAGTCCACTGCGGACCGTCGGCTTTTTCTCTAATCTTTTTGGGAGGACGATTGCCAATTTCTGGCAAGACGGGCTACTACAGGGTTGTGCTTGGAGTTTTCTTTCTCTTCATTGTCTTCATTTCTTTCTCTTATTCGTCAACAGTTGCACCACTACGCAGGTGTGGTTGACTCATATACTATATTGTCATACTCCGATATTGTCAGTAAAGCCACATTGTATTACATATTTGTATTGATACCATGTTGTAATACAATGTGGCTTTTAATTAAATTTGCACCTTACAGCGACCACGCTCTAAGGTGCAAGTTTAACAGAGTATCAATTAATAATCCCACAGTAAGCAACTCTGTATACACAGAATAATTACTAAAGCAGCTTAGAAATCTATTTCAAAACGTCTGGCTGATACCTAGTTGCGTGCATTCGTAGATTTTCTAATCAAAACTCTGTACGACGTAGTTAGGTTAGTACGGGACTGTGACAATGTTGCAAATTAGTGAAACGACTGTTTGATAGGTTCTGTCTGTATGTAATCGTCTGGTTTTAATCAGCCTTGATGAAACCTTTACAACACAAATAGACGTGCTCATACTATTCAATTCAATTCAATTCAATTCTTTATTGCATTCATGTGTACATACAGTTGTTGCTTATAGATAAGGTACTTACAACATGAAACCCTGTACGGGCACAGCAATGTAAGGTAGGGTACATTACCCGTTTGAATTAATTGTATTTAACATCAATCTTTAATGTTTTAAATATTATACATTCTTATGATACTAATTATTTACGTTTACAAAATTAGAAAATTATTTATTTACAATATATTTTTTCATCAACAACAAATATGTACTCGTAAACTACTTAGGCACTATCTTTGTTTTGAGATCTTATGAACATAATATAAAATTATAAAATAAAATAATTATCAATATTTTAATAAGTTGTACATTGGAAATTGTAAATATTTTGTGGACATTCTCACAAATATAAAAATTTATAAGCAAGTACGAGAAATAAGTTTAGGTACATCTATAAAGTAGGTATATTATAATTATGTTATTATGGTCTTTAATTAACAAGGAACAATTATTTAAAATGATGTATCATAAACGGTGGCTTTCTCATCGAAAAATTCCTGCAATGTGTAGTAGCATTTCTGGGATAGATATTTTTGTAACTTACTTTTGAATAAGTTATTACTTTCAAGAGCTTTTAGTGCCTGTGGTATTTTGTTATAGATTTTAATAGACATAAAATATGGGCCTGAGTGGAGCATGGACAAGCTTGATGTAGGTAGTGCTAATTGGTTTTGGTTCCTAAGATTACGGGGTTGTTTATGATTGTCTTTTCTTAGGGTATATAGCGACATATGTTTCCTGACGTAGCTGCTTATTTCCGATATGTATATAGAGGTAAGTGTTAAGATGTCCTGCTCTATAAAATGTTGTCTACAACTCTCCATGCCGTCTATATTAGTTAGAATACGTATGCATTTCTTTTGTAGCTTGAACAGTTTCTCGGCCTCAACACTATTTCCCCACAGAATGATGCCGTAACGTAGCCAGGAGTGAGCGTACGCGTAGTACGCGTAGTACGCATGGAATGATATTGATGATCTCATATTAACCTTAGAATGTAGAGATTGTACTTATTTTATTTCGGATTATAGAGCGGTAACAGATTTTATCTGAAAAGACCGGTGACAGTAATAAATAGTCTTTACTTACGAGTGGAAATCATTAAAGATTAAAAACATACTGTACCCTACAACTGTCTACTACCGGGAGTCCCGGATATACCCTTGGAAAGATGTTCCCGGAGGTGGTAATAGACTTACCCCTGTTACGTGAGACAGCGGCTACTCGCCTAGGAATATAAATGTTATGATGAAGATTAAATAATTATAAAATAGGGTTCCCAAGATTTATAAATTAAAAAAAAACATTGGTGAAAACTGTATCGTTCGGATGTAGTCTTCTTCTGTAAATATTCTAAAGAATAGTAGCTGACCAACGCAACTTATTCTTTTTTCTAATAGAAATTTGTAATACATTACAAGGCAGAACTGGTCTTATCTATCATTTTATCATTAGCTTGTTTCATAACGATTCCAGTGAGGTAAGTATTTTAAATGGCTACCATAGAAAAGTTATGAGAAATCGCCATTTTAAGAACATCAACCGACGCCGCTCGCGCCGCGGGACGCGGGGTAACAGACACGCCCACAGACACGGGTACCGACGCACGCAGACGCCAACAGCCGAAGGGTTATAACCTAGACACCGACTGCAGCGCCATCTGCCGGGCTGATTTGTAAATCAAAACCATCCAGGGCGCCACCCGAAAGCATACAAAAAAATTCATCCAAATCTGTCCAGCCGTTTAGGCGGAGTTCAGTGACATACACACATACAGTAGAATTATATACAGGGTGGAATTTAAAGACGGTAGTTGGAGGCAAAGTACCCTTAATATTGATAATGGCAAGTTTTGCTGAAAGGAAACATTCTTTATTTTCAAAAGTAAGTATAACTGCATTTAATGATTTTTGAAAAATCACCTGTTTGAGCCGGGAATCGAACCTAGGAGATGTGAAAAAAAAAACATCCTGTATTTTATGATACCAAACGAAAGAGACTTTAATAAGGAACAATTTCTTTTAAACAACATATTATTTTAAATTAAAGGAAGACCAAGTAAAATATGTTTTTATTATAAAGCTTACTCACTATCCAAAAAAAATCAGTCAGACTGCGGAACTCAGGTGGGAGAGTTCTCTCCTGTTCCCGCCCCACCGCCTCATGGTCACAATCATAGTAGGTATCATTGTAAAGGAAAATCGATCTAGTAGTTTTTATGACTTTAAACCTACATGAGATTATTTAAGTTGATTTTCGATTTCGTTTTAACTAGGGTCAACTAGTTTCGGTGGTGCAATACATATTGTAGATATGTAGCTTTGCAACCTGCAATATTAAGATTAAGAGTTCATATCTCGGGATGGAACTAAAATATTGTAAAATTTGCAAAGTATGTGGTCTCCGGTGTTACAGACTATGGCGACTAGTTTTGATCAGAAATGAAAACGGATCATGATGTGATCTGGTGGGCCGTGGGCTTGACTGCTACCTCAGTAGTATATAAAGGCACAGCCTACAGATCATTGGTAGGTTTTCTTTTTACACTGTGACTAGCTGATGCGCGCAGGTTTCGCCAGCGTGAAGTTCGGTACCCGTTCCCGCTTGCCGTGGGAATATATAACCGAGATGAGAAGTAGCCTAGGGTGAACTCATCCAATTCCGTGATAAAACAGAAAATGTCAGTAAAACTCTGGTTTAACTTAACCGAAACGTTTAATTTTTAATAGGAACATCAATCAGTCTTTTATTTATCATGAAATAAAATAAAAGCTTAATTATTATTATAATAAACCTACAATAACATCAAATTATTAACAGCATACATTTGTGGGTAATTCTGTGACAGTAACTTTAATTCGGTGATAGCACTACTTTAATTCACAAAACAAAACAATTATCACAAAACAAATGAACAGGTATAAGTTCTTATTGGAGCAAGTAAATTTCCAAATTTCATAAAATTCCGTCAAGTTTTACTATTTAAAATGAATTAATTTGTCGAGGCATTCATCGGTAGCCCGCGAAAACCACCACAATGGCGGCCGGCCGCCGGAATGACTGGGGGCCGAGTCTGCTATTTTCCATCAAAAAGCCGGTCCAGTGCGATTCTATTACGATATTAAAGCGATTGGTCCTAAATCTGCTAGTCGCGTAAATCTTGTCTATCGCCACTATAGAACATCGATAGAATATAAATAGAATCGCAAAAGCAGAGACAAGGGCTTTATTTTGGTTGTTTTGACTCTTGTCAGTCAGTACTATGGTAATAGTAGGTGTTTTTTAGGTTATTTACAAATTACTTAGACTTAAAAGAGACTTTTGTAGAGAATTACGATTTAAAATTGTGAACTTTACCTATAAACAAACGTGAACTTTATAAACGGCTTCAAAGCAAAGAGTGACAGTGTTATACAGAAGAACTATCAATCAAATCAGCCTATCGCAGTCCACTGCTGGACGTAGGCCTTTGCCAGTTTACGCCACAATTCACGGTCCTGCGCCTTCTGCATTCAGTCCCAGCCTACGACCGTTACCAGGGTCGTCGGTCCATCTAACGGGTGGTACCCCACGGTTGCCGAGACGCGGTTGGAAGAACTATATCCTAGAAATTTGAGACAAAACTCAATTGTAAAAAAATGAATTTCATTTTGAAGAAAGGGCTTTGGATGCTAAAATTCATAGAATAAACGCAGGAGACTGTATATTTTCATATACATATATCACAGCAGTTTATTCAAGTCTTCTACAAATACATCTTTACAGAAAAAATATTGAACAATAACCTCATGATAACTCAAGATTGTGAATAGTGAAAGTTTTTATCTACAAACAACTACTCTGTGAAAGTTTTTAAATTGATTAACACTAGTGTACCTAACTACTCAACGGACTTAAAAAGTTATTTCATCATTGTGAAATCACGGTATTCCACAGCAACTATGTGATATAGCCAAACAATCTCAATACAGACAGCTTTTATTAGTGCCCGTGTGTGATAGATAATATGATGGATAGTAAAAATAAATATGCTATCATTTTGTTAATACTCAAGGAAGCTGAGCAGTGATTCTTTTAATAAATCTTGTATTTACTGGCATGTATGGGTTCATAGTATGACACAGGTAAAGCCGTCAACTACAGCTAGTATGTTGGATTATGAAAGAGTAATGTGCATGTACAGAGATCTTGGCCATCCAAGCCTGCCATGATGAGAAGCCACGCCTTCGATTCCAATGACCAATGCACTAGAGCTAGACTAATGTCAATTTGTTGTTTTGACTGGCCTCGTGGTTACTACTCTAACCACTAACATGTAACTCACATACTAACTGTAACTCTAATGTGTAGTCAGGTACTCCCTGTCTACGGATTCGGAGGTTGTGGGTTCGATTCCCACCCAGGACAAATCTCTTTGAGTGATGATCATATTGCTTTGTTGTGTCTGGGTGTAATTTATCTATAATAAGTATGTATATAGAAATATAAGTATGTCTATCAGGCGTCTAGATCCCATAGCACAAGTTTATAGCTTAGTTTGGGCTAGACGGTGTTGTGTGAGAATGTCCAACAACTATACATATTTCTATTAATACCTCCTCAAAATGAAATTGGGTAAGGCCTAGGTCTGAGCATAGTGGTAGACTGTAATAGGGTTATTTGATAGCTTATTTTGGATTTGGAAACATTAAAAATGATGAAATATGGAAAAATATTTTTAATATTCATATTTTACAATTATTGTTTTTACATTAACTTCATCTTGCCAAAAATACTATTGTAATAGCCACGCTGCTTGAAGATCAGGGTTAACACTTCAATTTTCAACTCGAGTATCCTGAAATAGATTACAATACAATTAAGTAGTTTTATTTCAGCTATTGCAAGCTTGTGAATTATGATTGATGATTAAAAAGTGATTTCAAGATGTTGTTAAAAGGAAATGAGATTTATCTGATAGAAATATTAAATGACTGTGATTTACTGTGATTTTAAGTGTCAAAAATTGATTTAAATAAATAATTTTACCAATTTTGTCAACTCTTATTTACCCACCTCATGTTTCCATGGCCATTGTGAGTTCTTCTTCTAAAGGAGAGATAGGAAGTACTACAGATGTTTTATAACACAGTTATGCCATGCACAACATGCATTAACAATCTTCCCTGCTATTTTGAGACCATAATGTAATGACTGTACTCACAGCAAACATCTGAAATTAACATAAAAAGGTAAGGACTAAATCATCTTCACCAAGCTTGATGATCTGAATCACATTTATTAGGGTATTAGGAGCACTGTGAGTTGACCAGTTTTGTATCAGCATTGTTAGATGTGAATGTGACTATCATCGGGCAGCTCTCCAACCAACCCAGTCCTTGTCCGTCGGTGTACTGGTGCACTAGGTACTTGCCAGTTACTTTAAATTTGGAACTGGAAGATAGTTTGAAAACTCAGAATTTAAATGATCTGTTAGAATATTGACCAATTAGTAATGAAGTCTCATACTCCCATCAACACTACTTACAGGTGGGGTTTGCTTGGAATGGTACCCTACAGTAGAGTTCAAAAAGTGATTGATTTTTTATTTATACCTAAGTACCTATACTCTAATATTCCCATTTAACACCTGACTTATTTCAGTTTCTTGAGAGTTTATAGGTATATAAGTCATTAGGGATGCCTATGTAATTTAAAACCTGCAGTCTATACCAATATTACTAGGTATGAGGAAAGATTAGGATGTTTGTTTGTTTGCATCGGAATAGGCTCCAAAACTTCTGGACCGATTAATAAATTCTTTCAGTGTTGGGAAGCTAGACTCTTCCCGGTGAACATAGGCTATATTTTAGTCTCATATTCCCTTGGGAACAGGAGCTATGTGGGTGAAACGGTGACAATATGCTGTGCACCCGGGTAAACTGGGTATTTTAAATGTTCATAAAAACTGTAAAAAACAATTAAGTATATTGGGAATTGAGTGTACATAGGTAAGTACCTATGTGCTTAAACAATAATAACTACCTACTGTAAGTATTAGAAATGTGACTTGTATTTTAGATATGAGTGATTGTAAAGAATATTGGACAGTACTTACAGAAAATAGATGCATGTCAATTGCATACATGTCTTCATACTATTTTGCTGATCTTGTTGAGTTGGCTACTTGGAATAGTTGCCATCTATGTATCTATAACTAATAAAGTTCATTGACCCAGCGACAATGGCTCACTCACAGCAAATTCGGCTCAACTTTAGATTGTCTGACGTGGAGTTTGGGGTTCATGTTTTTTTTACACAAAGCTAATATTATTAGAAGCCTCCACACGGAGACTCATTAAAGCACTACGACCATCCAATGTACCTACTATAATACAATAGGTACAACAATTTATTATGTTCCACGTTCTTCCATGAGGCTCTTTATGGTCTTGTTTTGTAGGTGAAATAAATAAAGTCCGCTTCGGATAAAATGCTGTCTCACAATTAATCAATCTTCATCATTTTGATGTAAATTGTAAACTTGCTTCTATTTAGTTTATCTGCAAATTGATTAATTTAAACAATAATATTGTATGTATACCGGACGAAAATAACCAGGCTCGCACTTTCTATTTCTAGCTGTCAAACATTAATTACCTACGACTACCAAAACAAATCCCATCAAATATTAGCAGACTACGCATAAATGTCAAATACACTGGCGATTCTATCGAGAGGCCATCGGTCGACCATAATCGCACTTCAATAGAAACAAGATAGAAGCTATCGAGTTAGCGAATACGAAAACTGTCAAATTGTACCGATGAGCTTCTATTTTGCTACGATATCTATTCTATTCTGATGCGATTGCAATAGCAGACTCGGCCCCCAGATCGTGTGATTGTTACTTTCTCGCTCGCACGATTTTAACAAAATTTTGCACACAAAAAGAAGCTTTATTGCGCTTGCTTTAAGGTTGAATTTATAATACCGTATTTAACTCCCTTGAAACAAGAAATTGTTTTAAGTGTTGTATGTATCACGGAATTAAATGAGTCACATATTTATGCGAGTTTACCCTATGTGTTATTCCAGACTATAAGCTATTTCTGTGTCAAATTTCAGCCCGATCCGTTCAGCCGTAACAGCGTGATTGTTATCAAACATTCAAATATCCAAACATCCAAACATCTTCATAAACTTTAACATTTATAATATTAGTAGCACAGATTATATAATATAGAATAGAATAGAATAGAATATGCTTTATTGTACACTAATTAACATATACATGTAAACCTATGGAATACAGGGTTTAAAATGTACAATGGGCGGCCTTTTCGCTAAGTGCGATTTCTTCCAGGCAACCTTTATATTCTATAGTAGTAGAATTAGTAGGATAGTTATGAATTTTCCTGCGGACATAAATGTACCTAACTGTTCGATTTACTTACTGACTACTTACTTTTTTAGGTTTTATTATTTGATTAAATTAGGTTAGAGTGTTGCCCCTCGATCACGAATTTGAGTCCCGTTCGAATCGAATTGTCATTTTCGTTTGCCATAATGACCTCATGTTGACACATTGGTCCGCAAATTCTTTTTATACCGCTAGGTTTATTCTAGCTAATGAATCTAGGAGAGGTTTCTTAATTAACTAAAGTTAATTATTTCACTAAAGTTAATTAAGAAACCTCTTGCCTTCTCTAATTTTTTAACTAGAATTCCTCAGTTCCTCGCTAAAGAAACATTTACTTTCATATAAATTTTATACCCGCGTTTTTCTCGTCAATTTTACGACCAACAAAATATCCGAAAATAGAAAATTACAAAATAACTCTTGATATCATAAAAGACGATGTTCTAAAGAGATGTGACGATATTAAATTATACCTCTATAATAAAACCATTATAGAAGAGTGGCTAGCTATTAACTGAGAACAGATAGGAAATTGATCGTCGAGAAATAAATAATTTTATGATGTTTCTAACATTAAATTCCAGTAGGTACCTAACTCAAAATGGCCACTTTATAACCGACTCTGTTTTGATTAGCTGGCAGAGGATGCTGTAATACCACATATTTAGTTTTTTTTTCAGAACTTTTTTAAACCATTAAAGTCATCTGAGACCGAGATTGAGATCCGTACCTTTGCAGTCCATAGTCCTAGTGTTAAGTGTGGCGTTCGCGATGGGATAATATAGTAATAACTTGAACTTAAACCATGCAAACTTTGTTCAAATTCCCACGTTTAATCCCCACAATTTACGCTTGAAGTTCATTGACATTGCAATTTGAAACTTTCATCACAGCTTCCCATAATAAAGCTTGATTTGTTAGAAAACTTAACTAAACAGAATAATAAAATAAAACTTCTATTACTAGCAAAGGACTTTTAGCTCCGCAGAATTGATATTGTATTGGAATATTCATAACCGTTGGCCATTCATCCGTGGTTACATGCGGACAAAGATGGCGGTTGTTTAATCTACGTACGTAATATATTCCCATTTCTATAGGACGCTGATTTAATAGTGCAAAATACATAATACACTTCTCTACATCGACTTTCAGTAAACATTCGAACTGTTCAGAACATTGGTAGAGCGTTCTCTTATTTTACGATAAGTAAAATAGAGCGTTCTCTTATTTTACGATAAGTAAAATAAAGCGTTCTCTTATTTTACGATAAGTAAAATAGAGCGTTCCTTTATTTTACGATAAGTAAAATAAGAGAACGCTCATAAGTTCTCTTATGACGATAGCCGACCCTATGCTCTGACCTCAGCTGTATGAAAAAAAAAAAGGTATTCAACACTTTTTTATTTTATCTGTGTTGCGAGTCCATATTTACTGTGAGGCGGCTGATTTAAAGGACAAAGCTTTGTGTTAGTGATAATACGTCCTACTTTTTCATATGCCAATATGGCAAACCTTGTTTTACCTTTTTATACATTTATATTAACATTTTTATTAAAAAACTAGCTGACCCGCGCAACTTCGTTTGCGTAAGAGAGAGAGAAATAGAAAGGTAAGGTCCCCCGTCGCTTCTATTGTTATCGCGTGGTTTTCTGTCGCGTGTATCCTGTTGTATTATTTTGGCACAAATTGGATTTTCATTAAAATGGTTATTGTAAACGAACCTAATTCGAAGCACTATCAGTAGGGTTACGGGATATTTTACTTTCCCGTGACTCTACTGGATGCCAAGGGAAATATAGGTTGACATGCAGCAGCGCCACTGGTGTTACAAACGTTCATTATGCGAATTAGTCCCCTTGTTTTCCTGTGTACCCTTGGCTGTTCCCTGAATGGTACAGTGGAAAATAAATTTTAACCGCTGTACCCTTGGCCGTAAAACCCAACCAACTTAAATTAAACATGAAATCTTTCATTGAAATCGTGATCTTTTAGGACATGTGAATGGAAAAAGATCCATTATTGGTTGTGGTATACGAAGAACATCTAAAAGTTAAAATGTATAAAGTAATTAAATAATTTTCAAAACAAATAAAGATCGGTAAAACAAATGAATTCGGAGTTAATCGGAGAAACAAATGGTGATCGACGAAACAAATGAAGATCGGCAAAACAAATGAAGATCAACAAAACAAATGCTCTCTGCTTTTGCTAAGGAATTGATATTTGAACCTTTCTTTCTCGTATTTCTGGATTGTGTAGGCCTTCAGACTTTCGAGGCTGAGGCAACCCGTACTAATACAGTTTCTTCTATTGTGACCAGACATTTACTGTAGATTTCATCTGCTAAATGTTCATTTATAACACCTCTGATCGTTTGTATTATCCCTGTATAAAATAAAAAAGTAAGCGAAGACGGTAATAAATACTCTTTGTTATTCGGATGAACCGTGTACACCTTACCTAGAACTGATCTTTCATGATTCCTAGCCAGCCATGTACAGGTTTTCATTCACACATGTATTTTTCACATACAAAATATGAAGGCAATTCCGCAAATTGAAGGGCAAAAATCAATAAAATATGCAGTTTTAATAAAATTATTATCAGATTTTTTTACATTTATCAAAAATAGCGACCATCTTTTTTAAATCGAATTGAGCTGTCAAACATGACAATGTGTCAAATAAAAAAATAAAAAAGTTCCGACTACGGAGTATTAATGAGAACTATGATGCCAATCCCCCGTAAATTATTTTTTAACTCCATTTTAACCATGTTAAAAGATAAATTTCAATAAAATACAAAACACGTATCCCATTAAATCAGTTAAAGATGTTTCATGCCAAATTTGAAGAAGATCGGACCAAGGAATCACGTTGTCCCATACAAACTTTGCAACCCTTGTTTACCCCCTTAGGAGTTGAATTTTCAAAAATCCCTTCTTATTGCTCGCCTACGTGACATAAGGAGCATTTGCACAAAATTTCATGGTTCTAGACCCAGCGGTTTAGGCTGTGCGTTGATCGTCAGTCAGTCAGTTCTTGTTTTTAAATATATAGATAACACTGTAGGTATCTTGTTACTAATGAAGCACATTCTACTTTAAAACGTTATTCCCTTGTACTTTCCTTAATATGTTAATTATTATGTAAAGGGGAAACATATCGCGTGCCAGCTTTGATGAAAATAATAGTGCGTTCTGTGCTATTATAATAATTATAGAGCAACTAGCTCACGCCCGCGACTCAGGGCACATTGTGAAGTTTCCCGTACTCGTTTCTTATACGGTCTTGTTTCTAGAACTCCTGAAGTCCATTTTATATCTGTACCAAATTAATCAATATCAGTTCGATGTTTCAGGCGTAAATTATTATCAAACAATCAGAGTAAGGTTCGCAAAATTATATTACTAGGGATCGGTGTCAATTCAAAATGATAAAACAAATCTTTAAATAGTTTAATGAGAGATTTTCCACCCGCGCTCTTGTTGCTGTAACTGTTGTAAGTACACCAGGATCGATAGCAATGACAAGACCAGAACGCGGCAATGTGCCAGAAAAAGTTGGATTACCTTGGAATCCGCATGGAAACTAATTCGATGATATGTTGCTTAAACCACTCCTTTCATCAAATGCTAAGAACATACTCCCGAGAAGCAATGTAAATGGTAGTTCGGTAAATTTTGAATGAGGTATAGAAAATTGGCCGACCGATTACTTCACTAGGTTAAATAAACGTTAACAAGAAGCCGTGAGATCGGGCTGACTAGACTGCCCCTCTATAACACGTCTTCTAAACAACCACGTGACCTATTGTTCTGAAATTTTGTAAACTCTCTCAAAATGACCAGCTATTACTGTCTGCAAAATTTCAGTATTGTAAGTCACGTAGTTTTGAAGTTATGAGTTTAATGCAACAGACACACTGACAAAACACACACATTGACAGACTACAGACAAAATCTGGACATACCTAAGCCCCTCTGCGCTCTATTTTATAGAGAGGGGCTATAATTTGATTTCTTTTTCTTCCCTATACGGAAGAAAAAAACCGACTCTTAATGTTCCTTTTGTATACCTTTGGTATACCAAAGGTTCATAAAATATTAAACAGTTATGCCTAAGCGAATGTGTCGCGGGCAGGGGCCCTCAAGTTGGCGGTTCAAGCATCACTTTTCTTTCTTTCTGTACCCACATGTCACCTTATAGTATTAGGTATGTCCCTCGTAATAGGCGGTAAGCCTATTGTCCTGATAAATGGCCAGGCGCGGGTCGTGACGAGCTAAAATTTTAAAGCCGCCCGTAAGGCCTTTAACTTGACTTAACGATTGTCATTTTACTGACAGTCGGGTTTCATTTCGAGTTTTCCTTCACTAGGCAATGGATTGGTTTATGAAAGTGTACTTGCTCGGTATCAATAGGGGTGGCGACATTTTGTACTCTTTCCCGTTACCATACAGGGCCCCGTCGCCCCACGGTGCAAATATAATATGGATGTACTACCCGTTCGCTCTAACTTTGCCGCTGGCGTAGAGGCGTATACCCGAATTGTTAATTATACGAAGTAAATTGACAGTAGCTAATGTCACTTCGTCATAGAAAATACGCAACACTACAAGAAGAAGTGACATTAGTTGCTGTCAATTTACTTCGTCTAATCAAAAATTCGACTTTAATATAGAGCCGAGCGGCAAAGTTAGAGCGAACGGGCAGTAAGTGTTACCTATTATGCTTGAAGTATGCAAATGGCCGTCCTTTATTTCGTCATTAATGTGTGCGTGCAATGGCGTTATTCTTATTCAGGAACGTGTCATTCTTATCTATGGTAATTGTAACAATTTTGAATGACATTTTAGTCTTGTAAAGCAAATACGAAGTACTAGCTGAACCTCACGGTTGCGCCCGTGTCATACTTAGAACACCCATTGCATCCTCACGTATGAGTATTCCGTCGATATGAAAAACAACTAGAAGCGCTCGTGGCCCGCGGACTCATTGATCTGTAAACGATCACTGTAGCAAGCTTATTAACTCGCGCGTTAAACACTACCTTTTTTTATTGAAAAAATCCCAGGATACTTTGCCACCACCTGTTTGTCGAACGTGATTTCGTGCTAATTCAATAACTTTCGGAGCATAGCAAACTCTCCAGCCTGCATGCATCATTAGCTCGTGCACAGGTGCAAACATTGTAGAAACTTGAAGTAAAAATAGTATGAAAAAATTTTATTAAGTAAACAATAAACCTAAACTAGACAAATGTTACATGATGTTGGTATTTGGCAATGGATTTAAAAGGCGCAGCGGGTTGGTATTTCGTATGTGCTTACTGGAAAGTTCGTATGTACTTACTTGAGATAGTTTTACAAGTAACCGCATTTTTCAAGTTATTCCTCTTTAACTCCTTAACGAAGAAAGTTATCTAAGTCAATATTTCTTTCTTTTTAACGTGAGGAAAATCCTACGTGGATGCTATGCCGGACTCCTACCGACTAAAAACCACACGTATCCTACTTGACAGCCTACGGTTGGGAGCCCCGGGTAAGCCCTCGGAAGGATACCCCAGAAGTCAATATATCTAGATAAGTTTATATAGAAGTTCAGTAGAAATATGCAATACTGTCATTAAGTTACCGCTCCACACGCTGGTGGATTGCATGGCGTGGGCGCAACAGCGCAAGGTCCTCGTGGTGGGTCTGGGCGTGGACGCTCTCGCTCAAGACCATGGTGCAATCCATGATCTCCAGCGGGACTAAGTGGGACTGCGCCGCCTCTTTCTGCGAGCGAGTCATACTCGTGAAAGAGGCGGCAGGGCGGGAACGGGAGAGAGCTCTCCCACCCGGGTTCCGCAGTCGGCGGCCTGGGCGCCGCCGACGTACCTTTAAACGCCTATATCAGAATAATATCTTAGCAACTTCTTAATGTTTTTAAAATGGTTTAACGCATCCGCAAAGTGCTAAAATAAAATCAAGAAAAATATTTTATTGGGGAACTTCCCATATAAAATATCCATAAATGAACATAAATATACATGCCAAGCCTTTCCAGCACTGTCCAGCTAGACGCCATGTTGAGGATGGACAAAGGGAATAAACGAACCAATCCGAGATGTGAACTAACAGAACCCCTAAAATACGAATAAAATTTGGTTTAAAAGTCGTGTCAACCAGGCCATAGCTTCCAAAAAAAAACGTAATATTTTCACATATATGATTAATAATAATCTATATCTATATCTATATCTATATATATAAAAATCAATGCCACTTTTCGTTGTAATTTTATAACTCAAAAACGGTCTCACCTATACAAACCAAATGTTTAGGCTTAGTTCGGACTATTTAGTAGATGGTATATGTGAAGTTTGGACACAATCTGTCGAGCGGCTCTTCATTTATCACGCAAACGAAGTTGCGCGGGTCAGCTAGTAATAATATATAACTGTGTTCCAGCCAAGTCCTACGAACTTATCATTTTTCATACTGACCGGGCAATTTATATAAATGCTTTCATTAATCACTTGGTCGTTGCTACAGTTATACAATTTATGTGCCTGACATTTTTAGCACAATTAGATTTACAATTTTCCTGTACTGTACTCGTACATATACAACATTCTATTACAAACATACCAGTAAAGGCGCTAAGAAGTATAAGACCCGGCCAATCTGATCGAAAATAGAAGAAAACATATTGCAATTTGCATATATAAATAACAACAATGAATAAATAAACAAATATTCACGTACATTTTTCACCCAACGCTAAATGATCTCTCAAAGTAAGCTAGAAATAACCTGCTTGTGTTATGTGTATCAGACCACGAATATTAATATTTATTATACTTTTAAATAAATAGATGCTTAACATACATAGTAACACCCAGACTCTCAAGACACCGGCAGGAACCGAACTCACGACCTTGTGATCCGTTGTCGCAAAATGAGACCTATTGACCAACGAGGCACTCAAATATGAACATAAATGCGTCACAGCAGTTAATAAATTACCACTGCGCCAACGAGGCGCTCAAATTTATCTAAAAATGTTTCTTTGGAAATATTCCACATAATACCTACCCACACAAAAAAAGATAGAAAACACAATGGCGCTGATGTACCAAAATATTATTGACGTCATACGTTTTTTTTTAAATAATATTTAATATGTTATTTTTTCTGTGTTATAGTAATTGTTACAGTGACAACAGAAATACATCATCTGTAAAAATTTCAAGTATCTGTGATACGGCCCGGAGACAGACAGACAGACGGACAAACAGACAGCGGAATCTCAGTAACAAGGTTCCGTTTTTACCCTTTGGGCACGGAATCCTAAAAAGATACTACTTATCAAAATGGCGTACGAAAATTATTGACGTCAAGCTTGTCCAATTGTTTTCACTTATGTCTATTATGTCATTTCGGCTGAATAAAAATCGAGCAATAATTTGTATCTTATCACTATTCTCTGTAGGCATCAGTGTTTCAAATATAAAATGTGGTTTCCAAGTATTGGCTCAGATATTGATACCCACGCGTCAACCCCAGAATAAGCGTAAATAGTGACTTCGATAGCTTTCTGTACGTACTTACGCCTTTTTATTTAACGTTAGGAAAATTCTACATGGACGGTATACCGGCCTCCTACGTACTAAAAACCACACGTATAAATAAATAAATAAATATTCACGGACATTTCACACAACGCTATCTGATCCCAAAGTAAGCTAGGAATAACCTGCTTGTGTTATGGGTATCAGACCACGGATATTAATACTTATATACTTTTTAAATACATACATTTTATACATAGAAACACCCAGACTCTTGAGACAAACATTTATGGGTCACACAAAGATTTGTCTCCGGTGGGAATCGAACCCACGACCTCCAGCGCCGCAGGCGGTATCACTACCGACTGCGCCACAGAGGCAGTCAATTTAGAAGTCAGTTAAAAATAGATATACCTAAGCTTACATTGTAATCTTTGTGTAAACAATTTTTCAAATAAATATATTATTACTAGAGGGCCAGGCCACGCGTTGCTGTGGCTAAGCTTTTTCTAACCCGGTGCTCCCGGCAATAGCCATGTAGGCTTTTCACAAAAAAAAGAACTATCCTATCTCTCAAGTTGGATCAAACTGCACACGGTGTGCAAATTTGGTTAAAATCGGTTAAGTAGTTTTGGAGTCCATCGCGGACAAACATCGTGACAAGAGACTTATATATATTAAGATTTATTAGATAACAGCCTACGGTTGGGAGCCCCGGGTAAGCCCTCGGAAGGAGGACCCCAGGACCCCCAACAGAATGAACATACATCTATTACCTATGCTCAAAAATATGATATCCACGTTAATGTATTGTACTGTAAGTTATTTATGTAGACTGTTGATGTGCCAAATAAATAAAGGAATAAACTATTCTCAACGAATCACGAATTCTGTGCACAAAATGTGAAAATACGAGATTTATTGAGTTTCCTCAGTAACGTAATACATTGAGGTGTATCCATTTTCATTTCGACATCATTGCTTTTGAATTGGTTGATTTGATGTTATTTGCAAGTAGTCACTTATATAACCTTATTATTTTGTGCTTATTATGTAAAACATATTGATGTTGGTTGCCAATAAAATGGCAGTCATTAAGCCAAGTTGAAGGTCTTTATTAGCGGCTTGAAAAATATCAACAGCGGGTCGCACAACCTGCGCCTGTCTATATCAACACGGGAATACGACTCACCGCCTATTACGTGGGACAAAAACTCTGCCTACCCCTTCGGGGATAAAAGGCGTGATCATCATCTTTATCCTATTGATGTAGGGTCCTTTTTGGAAGTAATTTTCTGGTGTAAATTAATTTCCATGAACATTGACTTGGTGAGTCGTAATTGCCTTGGTGGGCCACTGGTAGGTAGTGGTAAAAGATTAGCTCGTTCAGGTCCTGGGTTCGATTTCGGGATTTATTATTTATTTATGACCTAAATATTTGTGTTACTTATCCACAAATGTTTATTGAGAAGTCTGGGTGTTTTCTATGGAGAAAATAAATAACACCTATAATGTTTATCAATTGTCTAGAATTCGGATGTGGCGATGTGTAAAATGTAGTCGCACTACATTTATTTATTGTCAACTAGCACATGCTCGCGGTTTCGCCCGCGTGAAATTTGGTTCCCGTTCCCGCTTCCCATAGGAACATATTACCGGGATGAAGTGACGATGAAATAGCCTATGTGTTGTCCCAGACTATAATCTACCCCGGTTTCAATTTTCAGCCGGATCCGTTCAGCCGTTAGAACGTGATTGAGTAACAAACCTCCAAACATCTAAACATCCAAACCTCCAAACATCTTCACAAACTTTTGCATTTATAATATTAATAGGATTTCAGATGCCCACTAGCTACGAATTTTGGCAGGCATATTCTATTCTGCGTCAAGCCATATTTTGACATGTCTGATATTTAGATGACGTCACACTCACAATGTTTCGACGCCATGACGTCGGCGCCGTTTTGGCGCGTATTGCATTAGCATAATTCATAGGACTTAGGTATTTTAAGCGCTTATAATGTAAATTATGATAAATATTCAAGAAAAGGGATAGTTGCGAAGGCGAAGGTCTTAGACAGCTCCTGAATTTTAGGTAGTACCTAGTATTAGTAGGTTTAATATTACGAAGTCATACATCAATTGTCTGACAGATCTTCCTAGTACAGATATCAGTCTCTCACAAAGGTATTAAATTGTACATCTTGAATTATACTTAGTATTAAGCCTTTGTAAATAAAAAATATTTTTTTGGCTTTTTTTTCTAAATTAATAGAATTTTTCTAAAATAAAACTAGCCTAAGTTACTCCTTATTACATAAGCTATCTGCCAGTGAAAGTCCCGTCCAAATCGCTCCAGCCGTTCCAGAGATTAGCCGGAACAAACAGACAGACAGACAAAAATTTCAAAAATATATATTTTAGTATGTGTACCATATATACATTCATATGCATGTAGTAGAAAGTGGTTATTTTAATATTACAAACAGACCCTCCAATTTTATTTATTTGTATAGATAATAGTCATGCATTTATTCTCCTAAGGTTAGGCAGAGACATAATACACTTCCACATGTTACCAATGCTCCTGTACCAGATACTAGGTGGTGCGCTTACAGTTACCACTTTTGAACAGGAGCACCGTATGCTCGCGAGCCATTTTAATAGTATAAGAAAGACCCTACCAACACCATCGGGCCCAAGTCAACCTCACGTGCAAGCTCGTGCACCTGCTGAACAACGGACGAGGCTCTGACGGCGGCGGTCCAGTTCAACACGGCGATGGGCTCACAACCTGTCACGTGGGACCGAATTGTACACGGTGAAATGTGGGCCGGTATAGGCCTCTGCCTACCCCTTCGGGGATAAAGGCGTGAGTATATGTATGTATGTATGTAAGAAAGACTCTTGGACCCAAAATCTAAATAGTACCCACTGCAGTAGTACTATAAGTTATTCAAAATAGTATGAAAGCTACAGTAATTCCCTGGCAGAGAGAGAATACACAAATATTTTGGGATAACAAAATACGGATCCGTATTTTGTTTTCCGTATTTTGTTTTTCCCATATTGAAAAATTCGGAAAATTTGTGTGCAATCAGGAATTTAGGCCAAATCTAAAAGCAGAAAATAAATATTCATTTCTACACATCCCAATACTTGACATAAGCCCATCTGTTCTGTTTTAAAAATGTCTGTAGAGGGATGTATGTACATAAATCCTCCCTTGTCATTTTAACTAAAAATATATAACGAGGGGTTGACCAGAAGTGAGACTTCAACAATAAGAAAAAATAACGTACTTGAACTAGCGAGAAAGAACAACCAGTTTTCTTGTAGGAATAAGATTTTTTTGACTGCTTCGATACTGTAACAGATTGCTGCTGAGGTCCTAGGTTCGATTTCTAGATCGGTCCAAATATTTGACCCGACCCAGATGCGATTGACAGAGTTTTTCTATGTTTCATATCTATGTATTTAGAAATGTATAAGTTACTATTAATGTCTGTTATTTATTTTGTCAGCACAAGCTTATTTTAGCTTAATTTGAATAATAGGATGCTGTGTGAAATAGCCCAAAAATTATTTATTTACATAACTTTTATCACTATTCAGAGTTAAATCCCTCTTTTAAATCACACCAATAAATTATTCCTTGCGACGACACGGGGCGATGCCGACGTGAAAAAAAGGAAGAGCAAACATAAATTTATTTTAAAGTTATTTTTCATGACAGCGCGCTTGAAGCCCCGCTGACTCATTGTTATATAAACCATTTTTTCTTACGTGTAGAAATCCTACATAATGGATGATATAATATTAATACTAAATAAATAATTTGTGAAAACTCTCACACAACACCATCTAGCCCAAGCTGCGTGGTATTGTATTTAGACGACTGATAGATATACTTAAATATTTTAAATACATACATATTATTATAAAACACTCAAACTCCAAAACAAACTTTTACATTTGCATCACCCAAATATTTGGAACGACCCGGGAGTCCAACCCATGACCTCAGCGCGGCATTCGATTACACTACCGAGGCAGTCTGGCTATTGCTGTCTAACGCCACACGAGGCCCTACTACGGTCGGGAGACCAGGATAAGATAAGATATGTAAACGATAACTGCGATAATCATCTCTCGTTATGGCTGGTCCATTTCAATTTTGGAAGCGCTTCCGTACTTTGGAAGGTACTTTAAGCCATGTCACAACAGGTTGTTATCATGGCAGTCAATTAACCAAGTTGAAGAGATCAGTGGCGATGGCAGGAAGACCATATGGGTGGTTTAATAAGCGTTTTTAAGCCACTATAATGTCTTCAACTTGTTCTGGTGCGCCTGTTTTGAAAGAAACGTCATCGCCTGAAACGTCATCACCACACACAGCTACGAGTGTACATAACCTAGGTGGGAGATCGCTCCTATGACTTATGATTACACCGTCAGGGTTATTAAAGCGGGAGAGAAATCTCCCTCCCGAGTTCCGCAGTGGGCGGCAGGGTCGTCGCTGGCTGCTGTACGCCCTGGACTACCGGCCTCCATTACTGAAGGCCTGAGAATGGAGTGTTGGCTCCAGAAGCAGGCCAAGACAGTGGCGTATCTCTTCGCCCCTCAAAGTTGTGGGATAGCACCCAAAAATCCCCCCCCCCCCCCCTTACCCAAGTAGCGGGATAACACCAGAGCATTCCTCCCAGACATGCGATAGTACCCAAACTATCTACGCGAGGCCGCGATAGTAGCCAGAGTCTGCCAAGAACCCTAGGACATCCTTCTGAGGGCTTACCCGGGACTCCCGGCCATAGACTGTTGTAAGGCATTGTGTGGTTTCACACGAATAAAAAAGGGTTTTTACAGTTGAGATCTTGCTCAACAACTAACTGAGGCTTATCTCAGCTCATAAGCAAAATTTTTTTTTTTATTTAGCTCAAAATTATGATATCCCTCACCTGTTGTAAAACCATATTAGGGCTGATCACAGTTGGGGTTGTAAGAGGATATGTAAGTGCGTTGGCCAGAGTGTTCAAAGTTTCTATGGTTTGACAGAAAACAGATCTTTTAAATTGGTTGGTTCTGGAAAAATCTCACTACAAAAAGAGACCTCTGTGCGGACGCGTTTTGTGCGGAATTGAAAAGGAAATTTTGCGATTAAGTTGAACACTCGCCGTGATAGATTCGAATCTCTGGCAGAAGTTTGAAGTTATCAATTCCTCAGTCAGATTAGGATCAATATCCCATTATAATAATATAGTAACTTCATCACTGCGAATCAACATTCTCCAACTCCCAAGACAAACATTCCATCGGTCTATCGCGTAGCGCATCTGTAGAGCCAGTCGTAGCCGTGTAGCCGCGTAGCACAGACGCGCTCTACGCCGTAGAAGTCTCATAACTTCGCGAGCACGTAAAACAACCTAGTAACTAAAGTTTCTCAAAGTTTTACAAATTGTTTTTACTAAGTTTCTGTTATATTATCAATTGATAGGATGAATAATTTGTGTTAAATTAAAAATGTTTCAAATAGGTAATATACATTTCTTCAACTTTGTAGCGCTTTTAATGTTCTTGTGTGTGTGAGGTGAATTTTAAAAAAACATAAATCTGTCAGATTAATTTCAATTATTAAAAGGAAGTCATTGTAAAAAATCAGTGATTAAGTGAATTTCAATGAAATAATTATAAAAATTACTTAATGTTTTATCAAAATAAAATATGTAAAAAACTTACTTTAAATTACCTTAAAATGACTTTATATGCTAATTTACCAGAAATTTAAAAAAAAATCTAATTGTGTGTAAGTAATAAATATTTTTAAACTAAAGAAAAAAAGCTACAAAATGTTAGTCATTGAAGAGACATTTCCAGAACTAACAACTTCTGCCATAGACAGACAGTTTTGGGACTACTTTGATGACACCGCAACTACAGTTACCAATATTACCGAAACTACTTCAACAGTACTACGCGATCAAAGTCCAGTACTAATCACGTACTGCATACTGTTGGTTGTAGGCGGAGTTAGTAACTTGGCAGTACTGCTAGGCTTGGCCAAGTCTAGGCGTAGGAAGTCAAGAGTGGATCTGTTGATGACGCACCTAGCTTTGGCTGATGTGTGTGTGACTTGTGGAGTTATACCGTTGGAGGTAAGTTTTTTGTATATAACTATAATCTTGATTTGTGTTTATTTATGACTACCTCATTGGTTCAGAGGTTGTGGCTTCGATTTTCTTCACGGGACTAAAATTTGTGTGATCCATAAATATTTATCTTCAGATATGGTTGTTTGGTACCCATAACACAAGCAGGTAAATCATAGCCTACTTTGGTATTAGGTGGCGATGTGTAAAAGTCCGTGAATATTTGCCTATTTTTTTTAAAATTGATGACCTTACATAGGCATACGCAAACACTCCGTTGTTTTCCAAATTTAAGAAGATTACGTACTTCTTTTATATTTATATGTATAAAATCTGGCCAAGTACGAGTTGGACTTGCGCACAGAGGATGCCGTACTAAAAAACAGCAAAAAAATAAGTTTGTTGTATCGGAGCCCCCCTTAATGCCCCTTTATCTGATTTTATTAGTATTTTTTGTTTTAGAGGCAACAGAAATACATCATCTGTCAAAATTCCAGCTCTCTGCCTATTATTGTTTCCAAGATACAGCTTTGTGACGGACAGAAGACGTCTCATAAACAGTGTCCCGTTGTTTACTCTTTGGATACGGAACACTACAAATTTAATGTAAAAGTCGTTTTAGTACACTTCAACTCAAAAGTTTTACACCAACAGCTCACAGCACCTAACAGGGAACATCGTAATATAACACACCTGATCACGAAGAGTCTCAAATATGAAATTAAAATACTATTATTTTATTCCCAGCGGATAAGTAGACGAGAGCATTCAAAATTTGAGTGTTGTGATTACACGGACATATGACATAATTGATGATTGGCTAACTGTGTGATTATAGTAACTTTTTTCAATCAGGTAGGTCGTATAGTACGAGAGCCCACGACCAAAATTTTTGTCTCATAGCAATACAGCCAAAACCGCATCAAATCGATAGATACGATTATCCTGAACTCGAAAATACCAATATCAGACATTTTCCGCGTAGCGTTTGATCTGACCGAATTTTCAAAATTGTCAAGGAATTTTACCGAACTGCATCATAGCAATATGTCTGATTTGCAGACTGTAGTTGAATGATAGTTCTGAGATACCGGAAACATATTTTTTAGACGTTAGTGGTGTAGCGCAAACCCGTAAAATCACTTAAAAAAATTAAAAATGAGACAAAAAAAATGTCTCATAGCAATACGTCTGAAAATCTTTTTTTTTAGTAAATTTTGGTTATTTGATGCGAACAAAACAATTTTCAGACGGAAATGTGGACGCATTAAATTTTGAGACCGTTTTGAAAATGTTAACAAATTTTACCGATCGGTATCATAGCAATATGTCTGAAAATTGTTGGACATGATAAAATAAGTTGTCCACATGTGCAAAAAATTTATATCAGACAAATTAAGTGTAGCACCTTCTCTATCAGACAACTTTTCGATACTCAGATATCATTTAAAAATCGTATTGAGGCATCTTGAATTCTCTGTTACAAACCAATGAATACGTTGCGACCCTGAATTTATTAGATGATAATTAACATCGGGAAGCGCTAGTGGCCCCGCGGACTCAGTGTTCTGTAAACGATCACTGCAGTAAGCAACTTTCACTATGGCCGGTCCATGGATGGGTGACCATCCATGTGATCACTTTGTGACATTTATTTGAGCGTTTCCGTGCTTCGGAAGGCACGTTAAGCCGTTGGTCCCGGTTGCCAGTAAAATGGCAGTCGTTAAGCTAAGTTGAAGGCTTTATTTTCAACAGCAGGCAGTCACAACCTGCGCCTGTCCATCTAACACGGCAATACGGCTCACCACCTATTACGTGGGACTAATTATACAAAGGTGAAATGTGGGCATATAATATGCCTCTGCCTACCCCTTCGGGGATAAAGGCGTGACCATATGTATGTATGTATGTATAATTAACAAAGAATTTACCCGAAACCGCAACATTGAAGTTGAAGGACTGAAATAAATCGCACAAAAGGAAACTGGGATGAAATTGAAAAAAAAAAACGGTTTCTGCAAAGTTACAAAATATTCTCGTATTCAATCGCTGTCGGATTTGGAATCGTCGTCCAGGATGTGTCGGCCAGGCGACTCCGAAACGTTATTTTCGTTTTTGGGAGTATATGCTACACTTAAAGTGTCTGAAAACAGGTTTTTGGTAATCATGGCAGCAATACGAAAAGTTAAAAAAAAAATTATCCGTATTGCTATGATACAGGTCGGCTAAATTTGTTGACATTTTCAAAAATGCGCTCAGGCTATGTGCTACGCGCAAAATGTCTGAAAACAAACTTTTTCGTAATACAATTATAAAATCTATGTACATTTTCACTATCAGACGTATTGCTATAATACCGACTGCCTTTTTTTTTGACACAGCAGAAATGGCCTCCCACGCAGTTGCTACACTTTCGACCGTTACTACACACCTAGTCGGGTTCAGAATCATACAATCTAACGATTTTATAGGGTTTTTGCCGTATTGCTATGAGACATGGTTTTGGTCGTGGGCTCTCGTACTAGTATGGTTGCCTGCCACTCTAGTCATATAATAATAAATAAAACGCGTTCTCGAGTTAAAGTTTCTTTTTAAACAGACAGACGGACAACAAAGCGGTACCATACGGGTTCCGTTTTTCCTCTTGATGTACAAAACCTTAAAAACTGCGAAAAAGTAGAACGCAAATTTTAACGTTACGAATTATGTTTACGAATAGAGAAATAAATTCCTAAGTGTTTGTAAAATCTGAAGTATTTTAAGTAGGTTTGTTAAATATTCAAGTATTTAAGAGAAAAGTTTCAGGTCAAAGAATCAAAGGCAAAATGCCTTCACTCCCCACAAAGACTGATTAAACAATATACAAACACTTTTCTAGAATATTTATTCGTTTATACAAACAGCAATAACGTATTCATGGTAGTATAACGTCAGTTTAAACATAATATGTGTTTGGCTGTTGCGTTTCTTGGTTCAGTGAATTCATAACTTAGATATTATTATACGAGCGATAGGTCCTTCCCGGTCCCCCAGAGAAATCTTGTGTCCCTTCATTTATAAAAATTGAAAAGTAATCTGTCGGATTTTTACTGTGTAATCTTGTGATTAAAGTCTCAGATCGCTGAAAGAAGCAATCCTTAAATCTGGACTAGGAAGTTTGGAAATGATCTGCTGGCTTTGTTGGATACTCAAACATTAATTTGTCATAATTTAGACCGCTATGATTTTTTTGCCAGTTCTTCTCAGACAGGCCGTATTGTGAATTTGTGCTACTACCTTTGTTTTGCATTCTTGAGATTTTGTAACTATTGATGAGAAATAATACTCCAATGATCCTTTACATAGCTATTTATTCTTCTGTTCTTCGTATAATAATAGATACTACTCCTACATTCCACTTAATGGTATTACGAAATAATAATCCTATGATTGTAGATTCTTTACATTTTTATTTTCACAATCTAACTAATACTTGCACAACTAAGTACTAACTTTTAATTAATACAAATATTCTACTTCAACTAATTAGCACTTTACTGAACTCGATCAGGAAACAGAATGTCTTCTTTTTCCAGAATATTCACTTTTTTTCGCCTCTCAACAAATCCCACCTCATACTGAACATTTTATGTCAAATCAACTACCCACTATTTTCGAATAATCAATAAATGTTTTATGTACAGGCTAATCATTCTCCTATGAGGCGGTGTTGACATCACAAAAATAACTTATTACTACTTAAAACTGAATGGTTTTAGCAAAATCACAACATTCGGCCATCAGACAGCGTGCTATCTCCGGAGCACGCAGTAATCACAACATTCGGACCTGTATATTGAACTAATCACATATTTTTATACATAACGTACATAACAATAAAACCTTTATGCGGCTTTTTATAATATGCTAAATCAAAATCTTAAAGTTTAATTAAACCTAAACCTTCTCTATATCTTCTATCTACTCTGTCTATAGTCTATAGGCTTATAATATTAACTCAATCATTATTTATTTTGTAAAACTATAAGTGAGAACATGAGTCTGGCGAAACGTCAAGAATACAAAACAAAGGCAACAAGTAACCAGTTCACAGAGCAGACCGCCTGCTGAAACTATTTACAAATGTAAAATCTAAAAAGTGATCTCTTTTTTAAAACCCAGCAGAGTCTGCAGATCACTTCCAGGTTTCATTTTCCAGCAAAAGAAATCATTACATGTGTCAGCAATTAGTGTAAAATATATTTAAGAGTGGAATACAACTAGTACAAGCGAGTAATTTTTCATAAAAAAAATCATTAGGTATCTAATATTACCATCATAATAATATTACTTAAATAATATTTGTACGTACGTACGTAACGTCTAGTTTCAGGCAACGTGATGAAGCCACAATATACCTATACCTTAACCCTAAGGACACATATAAATATAGTATTTAAGGCAGCTCTTGTGTGTTATATCAACATCTATCCTTACAGGTTTCCCTAATTCGATAGTGTTACAATGTGTTTATTATAGGTGACAATTTTAATCAATGAATTGTAACTTAGGTCATAAATACATCAATAGATTAAATTCCGATACTGTAAACTAACTTTAATAAATTGTCATGCAAATAATAATGACTTTAGATAATCATTTTAAATATTAATAAAAATCTCAGATGATAATAACAAAAATATTGGTGTCTTATAATGTAATAATAATTTCATTCGTGTAATAATGTCAATAATTAATAATTTCATATCATACTATAATAAATTGTGTCAAACGTTTGCAAACATAAATCTGAAATAGGTACGAATTATGTCAAATAATAATAATAATATAAAGTAATCATGGTATGCGCATAAAATGTGTCAATGCAAAATGTATAAGTATTCTTAAGTCAATCACTGAGATACTCTGATTAATCTAACCATACCAATACCTTCAAATTCGGTTGGTAGCCTGTCGCAAGAGCGTATACCTACCACTGTTTAAGTGGGTAACTACCCATAAAGTGTCATTGACCTTATGCAGTCTACTATGATAACAAGAAAGACTTTTTTTTTTATGGTTGATGTACATGTTATAAATTCGCAAGATTTATTGGGAACTTTTTGGTAAGTAAAACCTTCCTATTTCACAAATACAGGATAAAAAACTAGACATATAATTATTAGACTACTACTTACTTAGAAATAGTATGGTATTACTTTAGAAATGGTATTTGAATAAAAGAAACTGCAAGGTACGATACCTATATTTCTTGTGAGGTGCAGCGACAAGATTCTGATGAATTTCTTATTCTCATAATGTTATGTACCTACTCTTTTTGCAGAGAGACTCTTGGACGTAATCTAAATTATAGAATATCGCTATTATGGACATTTTGTAAGTTACAAGATGGATACAGGTTAAATTTGAATACACTGTTAAAGTAACTCAAATTTACAATTCCATCTACATCTGTTAATGCCTCATCTTTTGCACAGCAAAAGCTGGTGAACTTAACCTTTAGCTAGTTTTAAATTGAATCAAATTATCTAAAATAAACTTCTAGGAGCGGCTAACCCCACAAGTTCCAACTCTCGACCATTTAGTTAAGCATTGGTTTCTATGTGTTACAATAGTCACGGTAAATTTAAGACTTTAGAAGGTTTTCCTTTTCCATTTTTATCAGAATAAGAATATTAACGATAGTTGTTAAAAATATGAAAAAGAAAACTCCTAGTCGAGTCGACTGGCAGACTGCAGTCATCTATCTAAACCAATGGGTATAACTATTTAAAGGGGAAATGCTGCCAGTCTTTGGGTACAATGTCATTATTTAGATTTAGGTTAATTTAGATAGTTATAATGTAAATAGATAATGTTACATTGGGATTATTTTGGTAAATAAATATGTAGCAAGTCTCATTTTGTCAGATGCTACAATACTTTCTAGGCAGCAGTCCCACGATCTGATAAAATTCTACAAGAAACTCTGATAACGTAAGCTGTTCAGGGTTCTTTTTTTTCATTTTGCGAACCAGTCAACTTTTGTTAGAATATAGGATATACATTTAATTCTAGCCTTTACCTCTAACAAAATGGCCCTAAGTGGTCTAAGTGCATATATACTGTTAAAAGGCAGTTTTACCTTTTCTTCAGTCTTAGCGGAATTATAAATATTGCATTAGTAAACCAGTAAGACTGAATCTGTTCTAGCGTAACCATAATAAGCATCAGAATTATACTTAGTTTACTTGGTTCTAAATTATCCCTATAGGGCATAATGTCTTAGTATACTCATTTGACTGGACACTAGTCCATGTTGAAGCGGGCTTAAAAGAAATCAACAACCTGACGCTATTTGTGGTACTAAATCCCTCTTTGTCATAGTGGTACTACAGTATTAGGACTGCTGGTACGAAGTATGTTACAGCCGGTGTACAGCGTAAAATTAAGGCCTAATAGACACCTACGTACCCTTTTTTTTGCTAACAGTTTACAGGGCGTTATTGTAGTGTAGTTTGTCGACTGAAATACGCAACTATATAGTATAATCTGATAAACTAAACTAGTCAGAGAATACCACCTAACCCTGGTGAACTGCAACCGTATGCACTTCGGTAAGGCTTCTGAAACTCGCCTACACCTACAGCAATAATTAACGCCCGAACGGAGACTTCTAAACCGCGTATGGCGCACGCAAAATGTTTTGATCTTTAGGTACTTAAATTTCTCTGTATATATATATTTTTTTGCGATTTGCAGGTATGTTTAGAAATACCTATAAGATAGCACAAAATAATTATTACTCTGTAGCACTGACTTTAACCAAGATCAAGGAAGTAAAACTTGTGTACGTACTACTAAAAGTTATTCCGAGAATCAGTGTTTCAATCAGGATTATCTACATTAATATTATAAGAAGGAAAGATTCGATTGCCTGTATGGTTGTTTTTTTTGCGTTGAATAGTCTCCAAAACCACTGAATCAATTTGGAAAACTCTTCCACTACTGCGAAGGCACACCCTCCCCGAGTAACGTTCCCGTATCTCCACAGGAATGGGACTACGCAGGGAAAACCATGCGGCAACCGCTAGTATTGTCTTCGACCAGTAGAGGTCGTTCAACTAGGTCTTTTTACAAGGATTCAAGTGTAATATTTTGCTTAACTCATACAGTCCACTGCCGTTGTATAGCTCTTTCAATTAAAAAAAAAAAACGGTCTTCATAATAGATATTGCTAGCTGTCTTACAAAGTCTTTTCACAAAACGTCGAAATTAGATAAGAAATCCTAAAATTGTCTACCCATGTACATTGCACGGTATCTCCCGGGATATTTTGAACACCTGATATGATATGATATGATATGGTACAATTGGTCAAAAAGGTCAACGTCTATTACAATTAGAAATTATATTATATTCCCCAATAATAGAGTCCATGCCTAAAATGGTCGCCAGGGATTTTTTTTAATGTGCGCGACACACTAAAAACACGACGCGACTATGTGTAGATAGAATGTACTGCGTATGGTGGCGCATTGGATATTGATAGTGTGACTCTGGTCATAGAAAACAACACAAATTGATTCTACTCAACACGCGTTGCGTCGCGTTTTAACAATGTGTTTCCGCCTTAAACTTCCGACGTGTATTTGACACGGATAACTCTTGAGGAAACCCACACTATAACACATTATAGATTCCTTTATACTTTTGATTGTTGGCACTTGATGGAACTTGTTATACATTATGAAAACTCACTCACTTGCACTATTCCACAACTTTTATTTTAATTTTAATAATACCTAACCGGTTTCGCTATTACAGCATTTTCAAAGGTATATTATTACATGCTATGCATATATATGCATATATATTATAGCATGCTTAATAGCGAAACCGGTTAGGTATTATTAAAATTAAAATAAAAGTTGTGGAATAGTGCAAGTGAGTGAGTTTTCATAATGTATAACAAGTTCCATCAAGTGCCAACAATCAAAAGTATAAAGGAATCTATAATGTGTTATAGTGTGGGTTTCCTCAAGAGTTATCCGTGTCAAATACACGTCGGAAGTTTAAGGCGGAAACACATTGTTAAAACGCGACGCAACGCGTGTTGAGTAGAATCAATTTGTGTTGTTTTCTATGACCAGAGTCACACTATCAATATCCAATGCGCCACCATACGCAGTACATTCTATCTACACATAGTCGATCCGTGTTTTTAGTGTGTCGCGCACATTAAAAAAAATCCCTGGCGACCATTTTAGGCATGGACTCTATTATTGGGGAATATAATATAATTTCTAATTGTAATAGACGTTGACCTTTTTGACCAATTGTACCATATCATATCATATCATATCAGGTGTTCAAAATATCCCGGGAGATACCGTGCAATGTACATGGGTAGACAATTTTAGGATTTCTTATCTAATTTCGACGTTTTGTGAAAAGACTTTGTAAGACAGCTAGCAATATCTATTATGAAGACCGTTTTTTTTTTTTAATTGAAAGAGCTATACAACGGCAGTGGACTGTATGAGTTAAGCAAAATATTACACTTGAATCCTTGTAAAAAGACCTAGTTGAACGACCTCTACTGGTCGAAGACAATACTAGCGGTTGCCGCATGGTTTTCCCTGCGTAGTCCCATTCCTGTGGAGATACGGGAACGTTACTCGGGGAGGGTGTGCCTTCGCAGTAGTGGAAGAGTTTTCCAAATTGATTCAGTGGTTTTGGAGACTATTCAACGCAAAAAAAACAACCATACAGGCAATCGAATCTTTCCTTCTTATAATATTAATGTAGATAATCCTGATTGAAACACTGATTCTCGGAATAACTTTTAGTAGTACGTACACAAGTTTTACTTCCTTGATCTTGGTTAAAGTCAGTGCTACAGAGTAATAATTATTTTGTGCTATCTTATAGGTATTTCTAAACATACCTGCAAATCGCAAAAAAATATATATATACAGAGAAATTTAAGTACCTAAAGATCAAAACATTTTGCGTGCGCCATACGCGGTTTAGAAGTCTCCGTTCGGGCGTTAATTATTGCTGTAGGTGTAGGCGAGTTTCAGAAGCCTTACCGAAGTGCATACGGTTGCAGTTCACCAGGGTTAGGTGGTATTCTCTGACTAGTTTAGTTTATCAGATTATACTATATAGTTGCGTATTTCAGTCGACAAACTACACTACAATAACGCCCTGTAAACTGTTAGCAAAAAAAAGGGTACGTAGGTGTCTATTAGGCCTTAATTTTACGCTGTACACCGGCTGTAACATACTTCGTACCAGCAGTCCTAATACTGTAGTACCACTATGACAAAGAGGGATTTAGTACCACAAATAGCGTCAGGTTGTTGATTTCTTTTAAGCCCGCTTCAACATGGACTAGTGTCCAGTCAAATGAGTATACTAAGACATTATGCCCTATAGGGATAATTTAGAACCAAGTAAACTAAGTATAATTCTGATGCTTATTATGGTTACGCTAGAACAGATTCAGTCTTACTGGTTTACTAATGCAATATTTATAATTCCGCTAAGACTGAAGAAAAGGTAAAACTGCCTTTTAACAGTATATATGCACTTAGACCACTTAGGGCCATTTTGTTAGAGGTAAAGGCTAGAATTAAATGTATATCCTATATTCTAACAAAAGTTGACTGGTTCGCAAAATGAAAAAAAAGAACCCTGAACAGCTTACGTTATCAGAGTTTCTTGTAGAATTTTATCAGATCGTGGGACTGCTGCCTAGAAAGTATTGTAGCATCTGACAAAATGAGACTTGCTACATATTTATTTACCAAAATAATCCCAATGTAACATTATCTATTTACATTATAACTATCTAAATTAACCTAAATCTAAATAATGACATTGTACCCAAAGACTGGCAGCATTTCCCCTTTAAATAGTTATACCCATTGGTTTAGATAGATGACTGCAGTCTGCCAGTCGACTCGACTAGGAGTTTTCTTTTTCATATTTTTAACAACTATCGTTAATATTCTTATTCTGATAAAAATGGAAAAGGAAAACCTTCTAAAGTCTTAAATTTACCGTGACTATTGTAACACATAGAAACCAATGCTTAACTAAATGGTCGAGAGTTGGAACTTGTGGGATTAGCCGCTCCTAGAAGTTTATTTTAGATAATTTGATTCAATTTAAAACTAGCTAAAGGTTAAGTTCACCAGCTTTTGCTGTGCAAAAGATGAGGCATTAACAGATGTAGATGGAATTGTAAATTTGAGTTACTTTAACAGTGTATTCAAATTTAACCTGTATCCATCTTGTAACTTACAAAATGTCCATAATAGCGATATTCTATAATTTAGATTACGTCCAAGAGTCTCTCTGCAAAAAGAGTAGGTACATAACATTATGAGAATAAGAAATTCATCAGAATCTTGTCGCTGCACCTCACAAGAAATATAGGTATCGTACCTTGCAGTTTCTTTTATTCAAATACCATTTCTAAAGTAATACCATACTATTTCTAAGTAAGTAGTAGTCTAATAATTATATGTCTAGTTTTTTATCCTGTATTTGTGAAATAGGAAGGTTTTACTTACCAAAAAGTTCCCAATAAATCTTGCGAATTTATAACATGTACATCAACCATAAAAAAAAAAGTCTTTCTTGTTATCATAGTAGACTGCATAAGGTCAATGACACTTTATGGGTAGTTACCCACTTAAACAGTGGTAGGTATACGCTCTTGCGACAGGCTACCAACCGAATTTGAAGGTATTGGTATGGTTAGATTAATCAGAGTATCTCAGTGATTGACTTAAGAATACTTATACATTTTGCATTGACACATTTTATGCGCATACCATGATTACTTTATATTATTATTATTATTTGACATAATTCGTACCTATTTCAGATTTATGTTTGCAAACGTTTGACACAATTTATTATAGTATGATATGAAATTATTAATTATTGACATTATTACACGAATGAAATTATTATTACATTATAAGACACCAATATTTTTGTTATTATCATCTGAGATTTTTATTAATATTTAAAATGATTATCTAAAGTCATTATTATTTGCATGACAATTTATTAAAGTTAGTTTACAGTATCGGAATTTAATCTATTGATGTATTTATGACCTAAGTTACAATTCATTGATTAAAATTGTCACCTATAATAAACACATTGTAACACTATCGAATTAGGGAAACCTGTAAGGATAGATGTTGATATAACACACAAGAGCTGCCTTAAATACTATATTTACATGTGTCCTTAGGGTTAAGGTATAGGTATATTGTGGCTTCATCACGTTGCCTGAAACTAGACGTTACGTACGTACGTACAAATATTATTTAAGTAATATTATTATGATGGTAATATTAGATACCTAATGATTTTTTTTATGAAAAATTACTCGCTTGTACTAGTTGTATTCCACTCTTAAATATATTTTACACTAATTGCTGACACATGTAATGATTTCTTTTGCTGGAAAATGAAACCTGGAAGTGATCTGCAGACTCTGCTGGGTTTTAAAAAAGAGATCACTTTTTAGACACGGATAACTCTTGAGGAAACCCACACTATAACACATTATACATTCCTTTATACTTTTGATTGTTGGCACTTGATGGAACTTGTTATACATTATGAAAACTCACTCACTTGCACTATTCCACAACTTTTATTTTAATTTTAATAATACCTAACCGGTTTCGCTATTAAGCATGCTATAATATATATGCATATATATGCATAGCATGTAATAATATACCTTTGAGAATGCTGTAATAGCGAAACCGGTTAGGTATTATTAAAATTAAAATAAAAGTTGTGGAATAGTGCAAGTGAGTGAGTTTTCATAACATTATAGATTGTTATGAAGCTAAAAAGTTCAACTAATCCTCAGGAATATCACATTTTTAAAACGTGATACATTATATCTATATCTATGTAATTATAATTCCATAAATAATGCACTAGGAGTTCTTATCAATAAGGTACAACTAAAATAAGTTATAAATGACCACAATTCCTTGTCTGGAGGACTCGTGTCGCGGTTGCTCAAGGTCGTTAGCAATTATCCGAATCAAAGTCTTAATTTCACCTGTCGCTCGGCCCGATCCTCACCATTGCCTTCAGTATCGCCGCCACTGGTTAGATTCCGCCTTCTGGCAGTCACACCGCTCCGCCGCGCCGCACTGTATTCCGACACGACAGTTCACCTGTCTTTCTGCTTGGGCGTGAATCTTTCACTTCAGTCACCTGGAATTGTCATTTTAAACGCAGTTACTGCTCTTTCAAGCTAACAATTTCCCATCTATCATCTCATCTAAGGCGTTTATTACGTCCAAAGCGCTTATATCTCGCCTGCTTGGCGTCCCCAAAAAAAATCTCTATGCCTTACTATGCACACGGCTAGTTATGAAAAGGGTACAGTTTGTGCCGTAATCTTTCTTGAGCGATTCCGTGATTGGGAAAGCTCACTAAGCCGCTGGTATGGAATCTAAATAACACTAAAGGCATAAACAAGGCTGGAGGTGTTAAGTAAATCGAAAAACATCAATACTGATTCACATACGCTCCATTTACTATTGGGCAACAAAATTTGTTATGCATTCCTGTGTGTGTAATCTAAACGCTCCACACATACCAATCCAAGTAAGCCTAATGTCAGCCAAAATCATTGAAAAAACTTCTATATTGTTTTGATCGCCACCATAATAGCAGCAGAACAATATGACTGCATAAAGCACAGATGATAATATGAAGCATTCTCACTATACTCGCCAGGTTGAAATTGACAGCACACCTATACGGTTGCATACTAGCTGCACACTAACACGGCTCCATGTAGCATCGCTTCATGACTAAACAGATCAATCTCAACATACTTACATGATTGTGCACTGGCAGTCTACTTACATAGCTTATAGAAATCATTTGCCGCACCTACATGATTGCACTTCAACAGCACACCTACATGGCTATGAAACTAACTCTCAACATACCTACATGGTTGCGCTTTTACAGCTCACCTACATGACTGCAGACAGCACTCCTGCACGACTATGGAAATAACTCACATCATACCTGCATGGTTGCGCTTCTGCAGCGCACCTACATGGCTGTAGACAGCACACCTGCACGGCTATGAAAATAACTCACATCATACCTGCATGGTTGCGCTTCTACAGCACACCTACATGACTGTAGACAGCACACCTGCACGGCTATGGAAATAACTCACATCATACCTGCATGGTTGCGCTTCTGCAGCACACCTACATGACTGCAGACAGCACACCTGCACGGCTATGGCACTAACTCACATCATACCTGCATGGTTGCGCTTCTACAGCACACCTGCATGGCTGTAAACAGCACACCTGCACGGCTATGGAAATAACTCACATCATACCTGCATGGTTGCGCTTCTACAGCACACCTACACGACTGTAGACAGCACACCTGCACGGCTACGGAAATAACTCACATCATACCTGCATGGTTGCGCTTCTACAGCACACCTACACGACTGTAGACAGCACACCTGCACGGCTATGGAAATAACTCACATCATACCTGCATGGTTGCGCTTCTGCAGCACACCTACATGACTGCAGACAGCACACCTGCACGGCTATGGCACTAACTCACATCATACCTGCATGGTTGCGCTTCTACAGCACACCTACATGACTGTAGACAGCACACCTGCACGGCTATGGAAATAACTTACATCATACCTGCATGGTTGCGCTTCTACAGCACACCTACACGACTGTAGACAGCACACCTGCACGGATATGGAAGTAACTCACAAAATATCTGCATGGTTGTGCTTCCACAGCGCACCCACATGGCTGCAAACAGCACACCTGCACGGTTAATGGAACTGAGTCTCAACATACCTGCATGGTTTCACCTTACAGCTCACCTTAATGGCTGCAAACAACACACCTTGCACGGCTATGGGACTAACACATATAATACCTGCATGGTTGGATAATCACTTGCAACGCTCAGGGTTGCACAGCAGCATTCATACTTAAATTAATAAAATAGTGTCTAAATTTGTCATAGTACGTCTCGTTGATTGGAGATCCACGCACTAAATACAGTCTTTGCCCTTGAGAAGTCGTTAAGTATCTTAACAACATACTTTCAAAAATAAATAGCAAAAACTGCACGTCTAGGCGGTCTTAACACAAAATATACATATTACACATGATAAAATTGATCTATGTAACTGCAATAAGAACGGTGCGTACCTATCGTATTTGGTCACATTTATTTGTCCTATGTAAAAATAAATTTTACCGTACCGGTAGAGGGTATTCACAAAATAAATCAAAATAACTAACTGTAATTATGTCCAAAATTTCTAATAGGACGTCTTATTAACTGAGGATCCACGAATTAAAATGAAGTCCTAGCCCTTGAGAAGTGGCTATGTAACTTAAATATGTACCTACTTTCGTTTCAAGGTAACTAATAGGTAGGTACATATGGGCATAATGGCGGGTATTACCACAATAAAAATATAGCTCTAAGCAACTACAATAAAACGATAAGGACCTTTTTGTCACATTTCTGTGTTCGATCTAAAACAAATGTATTCACCGTTCCGGTAGAGAATATTTCCTAAAACCCTTACCGGAGTTAAATAAAAACGTAGTTAAATGGACACCGCAGCCAATAGAGTTATGTAACCCCAGTTTGCAGCAATTCGTTAAAGTCAAATACCTTCTTGACTACAGTAGAAGTTGCTACGAATATAATACACGCTAATAGGAATAATCACGAACCATGATTAGAATTCGAATAAACTTATACTTACAGTTTTAACTTGTCACGGCTTGGCTCGCAGGTTACCACTTCTGACTTGATGAGAAATAATACTCCAATGATCCTTTACATAGCTATTTATTCTTCTGTTCTTCGTATAATAATAGATACTACTCCTACATTCCACTTAATGGTATTACGAAATAATAATCCTATGATTGTAGATTCTTTACATTTTTATTTTCACAATCTAACTAATACTTGCACAACTAAGTACTAACTATTAATTAATACAAATATTCTACTTTAACTAATTAGCACTTTACTGAACTCGATCAGGAAACAGAATGTCTTCTTTTTCCAGAATATTCACTTTTTTTCGCCTCTCAACAAATCCCACCTCATACTGAACATTTTATGTCAAATCAACTACCCACTATTGTCGAATAATCAATAAATGTTTTATGTACAGGCTAATCATTCTACTATGAGGCGGTGTTGGCATCACAAAAATAACTTATTACTACTTAAAACTGAATGGTTTTAGCAAAATCACAACACTATGATTTAGAATTAAGTAAAATAAACGTTTAAAAAGAAAAAAGAAATGGAAAGTGCGAGTCGGACTCACGCACGGAGGGTACCGTACCAAAATAAAGAAAAACGTAAAAAAATCAGGTTTGTTGTATGGGAGCCCCCTTAATTATTATTGTTTTTCTGGTTTAAGTATTTGTTGTTATAGCGGCAACAGAAATACATAATCTGTGAAAATTGCAGCTCTCTAGCCATCACCCGACATTCCTGAGATACAGCCTCGTGATGGACATACAGACAGACAGACAGACAGACGGATCTCGAACTCTCATGAATAGGGTACGTTTTACCCTTTGGGTACGAAACTCTAACAAGAAATACTAACCTACCTATTTTTTTTCTTTTTTTTCTTCTAGTTCTTGGACTTTCTCGGTTTGAGAGTATGCCAAAGTCAAGTAAATTTCATTGTGAAAATATAAATCATTTTCATATTATGATTCTTCTTAAATATGAGCAGCGTATTCATGTATGTCCAAGTTTGGACTAAGTTCTACTCTAGTAAGGCGGTGGTACCTTACTAGGGCTTGCTGTGGAATTCGTCGACAAACCTAAAAACTCGCGTTTCACTGCGCTTTATCACTTTCCAACACTTTTGCACGTTGTCGAACCTTTATGTTTAATAATCCACCATAAATTACACATAAACACTCGAAATTACACTAGTTTTGAAAAATTATTAAAACACAATGTAATGCTTGTCTGAAAGTTTCCCGCCGAAATAACCTACCTATTTAATATGTTCTTACTTTTCCTTACGTAATAAATGGTAAAAAATAATTTGCATGTCTGGAAGAGATCACTCTTAGCGATCAGACCGCCCTTTGTACTCTCATTGTTAGCTAATATGTTTTAATTAAGAATACTGTTCGTAATGGAGTACAATAAATAATTATTTATCTATCTATCTATCTATAATTATTGTCTTGTTGGAATATACCCGTAATTTGTGACTTCCTGCCATGAAACTTTTCATAAGGCCTTTAAATTCCCTAGGGACACAGAGAGGGTTCCATAGATTTAGGTAGCCAAATCGCTAGATAGATAGGGGAAGACTACGTGACTTTAGTGGGTTCGAGTATATCATACGTGGAGATTTCGTAGGCAAAAGATATTCAACTTTAATTGACGACAGGCAACAGCAACAGGGTCTAGCGGTTCAACGTGCCTTCCGAAGCACGGAATTGCTCGTAAATTGCAAATGACACAAAGTGGTCACGTATCTGAGAACCAGCCATAGCGAGAAACGCTTAAAGCAGTAATCACTCACGAAAAGTGAGTAAGCGGACTATGAGAACTTCTTGGCCAGGAGTAACAGAACGCAAGTTGGAATGGTATGTGGCATATGCTGAGATGGCTGCCCTTTCATGCATGCACTGGGTACTTATATTTTTGTACTATTATAATTTGTTATGAATGTAATGCGCTTGAATAAATTTCTTTCTTTCTTTCTTTACCTGGGACTCCCAACCATAGGCTGTTGGGCGTTACGTGAGGTTTTTTTAGTCGGTAGGAGTCCGGCATAGCATCCATGAGGATTTTACCTGACGTTAAAAAAAGCGGTCTGCTATTGTATTGGGTACCAACCTGTAATGATGGTAGTATGTGAAATAAATAAATTAATATATTAATAAATTTATATTCAACATGAATTGACGACTGCCATATTACTAGCAACAGGGTCTAACGGTTTAAAGTGCCTTCCGAAGCACGCAATTGCTCGTAAATTGACACAAAGTGGTCACCTATCTGAGAACCAGCCATAGCGTGAAACGCTTAAAACAGTAATCACTCACGAAAAGCGAGTAAGCGGATTATGAGTACTTCTTCGCCAGGAGTAGCAGAACGCAAGTTCTACTGTCGTTGATCTTTAGTAATATTATTCTCATAGGAAAGTCAAGGGCAATTTTTCATACTTTCGCGTTGCAATAAAAGACAGCCTGTAGGCGTATATCATGCTCAAACAATCCAAAATTATATTTGCGAGGCCAAACCTCATGAGATCTCTTTGTAAGAGGAATAATTTATACGGATGGCTATCAACTAAAGGAACAATTGACTTTTTACAAACTTATTATACCATAAGATTAGTCTATACTAATATTATAAAGAGGAAAGATTTGATTGTTTGTTCGTTTGCATTGAAAAGCCTCCGGAACTACTAAACCGATTTGAAAAATTCTTTTACTGTTGGAAAGTTACACTCTTTGTAGTGAACATGGCTATATTTTATTCTCGTATTCCCACCGGAACGGGAACTACGTGGGTGAAACCGCGTAACGTCCTCTAGTATTTTATATATGCGAAAGTTATTTAGTGCCTACGAATGTGTGCTCTCATGCTCTCACGGTGGCAATTTAGTTCATGGATCGATTAGGTATAGTCTTGAATAATACAATAAGTACTTTTTTTCCAGAATAAGTTCCCATGAGATGAGGGAACGGAAACAGAATTCAGGCAAAGTGGGCGCCTTTTAAAATCATCTGAAAATGAAAGATAAAAGAAAATGCTTTTTGTTAAGAGTATTTGTGATCTAAATTTACGATTTAGCTGTTAAGGCACCCCCTCACCAGGAGCATTCGCGTGTAATGTAACGTTACAGAGTCGAGCATTACAACAGTGAGGGAGGAGAACTGAGCATTACAGTGTACAAACTGTAATGATACAAGACGAGGTTACATCAGTGAAGGAGCAGAACCGAGCATTACAATGCGCACCTTGTAATGATACAATGTGTAATATTTTGATACAACTTGTAGCATCAATGCGCTAACATTACAAAAAATTTATACTAAATGTTACATTACACGCGAACGCTCGTCGGTCAGGGCGGTAGTATTGTAACGTAATGCTCTAAGTCGAATCGTTAATGTTACATTACACGCGAAAATCCCGGTGAGGGAGGGCCTTTATGCGTTACGGTATTAAAATCTACGACCATCTCTTTGAACATCAGTGAATTATGTACAGCGGTGGTATGTAGGGCGAACTTTATAACAAACTTTTATATTAAAAAAGAAAAGTAAAGGCAGTACTTAAGCGGCATTGGGCAGTTGCTCCTAGAACTAGGAATTTGTCAGACAGGGAGCGGTCAGGCGTTCAAGCGTTTAAGCAGTCAATTGGCCGTTAGAGAGTGAAAGTGTGACAAACCCTTTTTTTTTTTTTTTTTACGTGAAGGAAAATCCTCATGGATGTTATGCCGGACTCCTACCGACTAAAAAACCTCACGCAACGCCCAACAGCCTATGGTTGTGAGCCCCAGGTAAGCCCTCGGAAGGATGTCCCAGGACTCCCAACAGACCTACAGCCGCCTCTTTAGCCTCGCCCAGGGGGTGGTTCGGGTACTAATCCGCATCTTTGGGGGTGGGTTTCGGGTGTGATCCCGCTTCTAAGGGGGGTCGTGCGTGAGTTCCTCACGTCACTCTGCCGTCATGGGCCTGCTTCTGTAAAGACGGTGAGCGACCCTCTCTCCGTCCTCAGACCCCCGGTCATGGAGTGTGACGAACCCTAATTGTAGTTCTTTATGTATTTTTTAAAATTGTTATGTTGTTTTTGTAGGTTGACCTTTAAAAAAATAAGGCTTGTCAAGTATTCGCGTGATAACAAAAACAAAATTCATTTTAAATTAAGGATGCCAACGAGACCCTATTCATGAGACATCACTGTCTATCTGTCTGTCCATCATGAGGCTGTATATCAGGAACCGTGATAGCTAGAGAGGAAAATAATTCACAAAAAATTGTTACTAACAAATACTAAAATCAGAAAAAGAAATTAGGATTAACGGGGACTTCCATACAACAAACGTGATTTATTGAAGGCTTTTTTGGTACGGAACGCTCTGTGCACGAGTTCAACTCGCATTTGGCCGGTTTTTGCTGTGGGATAGGATCTTTATTGCTTATTAAATTACAGTTGGAACACATTTGAGCACTTTACTTTCAAATTATACATATCTTCAAGGAAAAAAAATCGTGTAAGATAAAATTAGTCAGCGAGTAAAACCTTTAGAAGTGTGACGTCATGTACTTCTGTTTGCTTCAGACGAACCTGAAATCATTATGTAAATGAAATACCTTCTTTACAACCCTTGACCGCGCGTTCAACAATAGCGCCATAGAAATGGCCCTTAATCAACCAATTAAGGCGCCTTTCGTGCTCAGCTGACTACGCCATGTCCTGTAATTGGAAAATGTAACTTAGATGTTTTGATTCTTTTTTTATGAACAATACCTTATACTGGGTTGCTTGGTGTATTATGAGGTTAAACCAATCTTTATCTAGAAAATGATTCAGTCTATACTAATATTATAAAGAGGAAAGATTTGCTTTTTTGTTTCTTTGTTTTTTGTTTTTTTGTTTGTTTGTTTCTAACGAATAGGCTCCGGAACTACTGGACCGATTTGAAAAATTCTTTCACTGTTGGAAAGCTACACTCTTTGCGGTGAACATAGGCTATATTTTATTCCCGTATTCCCAGAGGAACGGGAAGTACGCGGGTGAAGCTGCGTGACGTCTGCTAGTAATATAATATAGTGAAAGAGAGGCATTTTGCATAATACAAACATTTGTTTGTATAAAAAATAACTGATGTTTGGTCTATAACGTAAATAAAAGAGGAAAAAATTGTATTCATGTGTGTACGTTTGTAATGAGTAAACTGAAAAACTCCTACGCCGATTTAAAAAAAAAATTCACAATAGGAAAGCTACATTCACCCTAAGTATCATGGATTATATTTTATTGCCGTATTCCCACGGGAACGGGAGCTACGTGGGTGAAACCGCGTGACGTCCGCTAGTAATATTATAAAGAGGAAAGTTTTCATAGTTTGTTTGAATCGAATAGGCTCCGAAACTACTGAACCGATTTGAATATTTTTTTCTTTGTTGCAAAGCTAGACTATCCCCGGGTGACACAGGCTATATTTTATTCCCGTATTCCCATGGGAACGAGAGCTACGCTGATGAAACCACGTGACGTCCAGTAGTAAATTACAGTACATAAAAGCCGTGTTGGGAACGTCCATAGACGATGATTATGACTATGAGGTGTATCGTATGGTTGTATGCCATCTGAAAAAATGGCCCACTCATATATAGCATAGTTCGGTCTATAGTTAGTTAGGGCGTGTGGAACATTTATTGATGAAACTTAGGTGGAACGGGACACATTAAGACAGAATTTATGTAGAAGGTTGCCTCAATGAATATCGTTCTTTATGATTTTTTGTAACAGCGCGGTCAGCAAATTCACTGCATTTCATTAGAGCTAATATAAGGTACCTTTGTAGGGATTTAGTTTTTTTATATTTGGGTAGATATCCGAAATTGGCCACCCGCCTGATGAAAAGCTATGCTATACAGGGCGTCCAACGGCTATGCCACATGGAGGAAGAGTACATTAAAAATTGTAGATGGAACAATTTACTTAAGAAAGACATTATTTTAATTTAAATAATAATTAAAACTGCATTCATAGATTTTTAAATACTTGCATGGTTGAGCCGGGAATCGAACCCGCTACACGAGAAAAAATAGTTACCCGTAGCTTTATCATACCGATCGAAAGGCTTCATCATAAGGATTATAATTCTTCGCTGCACCACCAACGGTCACGGCTTATAGCTTCTAGCGACCTCAGTGTCAAGTATAATAATGAACAAGAATATTTCTTACATCACAATGACTCTACAACATAAACTTAGAATTTAAATTGAGCACTATTAATATATCTTACTCGGCATTTTAATAAAAACAGTAAGCCATTTTAAAGAGCACTTATTTATTACGATAAAGAGTGTACTAAACTAAAGTGGTACCTAAGTATTTATTTCTATTAGAAGCCAAGTAATAAATCTTACCAACTTTATTTTTAAGCCGTACCGTACTTAGGCCCCGGTCATGGAGGCCGATAGTATTGAGAGAAAACACATACAGCAGAACTCGGGTAAAAGATATGTCTCCCGCTCCCTCCCTGCCGTCTCTTTCATGAGCATGATCTGAGCATGAGCGCACAGAAAGATGCAGCGGAGTTCCACTTACTCCCGCTGGAGAAGCAGCGGGGCCTGATAATTACATGGCTATTCTAATTGAGTGTTGTCAATCAATTAATCAAATCAGCCTACGGCAGTCCACTTCTGGACGTAGGCTTCTCTCCATTAACGCCACAATACACGCTCCTGCGCCTCCGGAATCCAGTCACTCCCTGCGACCTTTTGTAGGTCATCAGTCCAGTTGGCAGGTGGACGTCCGACCCCACGTTTGAGAAGTTGCAGTGTTAACTCTAGAACTTGATTTCTGCATCGCCCCTCGGTTCTTTTGCAAATGTGCAGCAAATGAAGCTCGTAAATGGAAATATATACCTACATAATTATCATAAACTGTCACTAAATAGGAAAAATCTGGACTTACGCTATGATCATTGACAGAGCAAATGGGTCTACGAGACCTCGCTTTTGAATAATCCGTCATTACGTACTAGTAGTGCCTCTCAACTGCTCCCGTGGCATACTTCGAACACCACACAGTTTCAATTGCGTTTACGAAAAATAGCAAATGTTACTCTTAGGGACATTCTTGTTAAAAACGATCCAGCCATTTCAGAAATAAGCCGAAACTGTCACACAAGCAAAATTTAAAAAACTTTTTTTTTATTGAAGTACCGTTTATACTCGACACTGCTAAGCTTTAAGCTGTTAATTTGGCAATACAAACAGACCTTCAATTTCATTTCTATATAGATATTGTTCAACCTTGATAACACGATCATCATTCGACACGTAACGTGATCGGAATACGTAATAAGTTATTAGTACGAGTTTATTGCGATTGTGACTGTGTACTTGGGTGTCGGATTAAGCTTTTCAGATTGATTGCGGCTACAGTGATCATCACTGATGGACTACATTCATATTTTTTTACAGGATTAATGTATTATTATGTTTGCACTGGAGCGGAAACCGTGTCTTGGTACACGTTGGGTAGAACAACCTAACCCCCCCTTCTAGCAAGATGAACCGACGACCTGATAAAGGTTGCAGGGAGTGGACTGGTTGCGGAAGGTGCAGTGTCGTGTTTTGTGGCGTATAATGGGAGAGACCTACGTCCAGTAATTTGATTGATAACATAGAATAAGGATAAGTACCTACTATCTACCAGCTTGACATGCCTTCCAAAAGTACGGAAACGATCATAAATTGAAATGCCAGAAACCACCACCCATCTCAACACCACCCGTAGCGTAAGATGCTTACCGCAGTGATATTTTACACTTTCGCCTTCAACTTGGCTTAGCGACTGCCATTTTACTGGCAACCGGGACTCACTAAATGTTACAAACTGGTCACATGAATGTTCACCCTTCCAAGGACTGGCCACAGTGAAATTTGCTTACTGCAGAGATCGTTTACAGAACACTGAGTCCGCGGGGCCACGAGCGCTTCTGAGAATTATAAGGTATAATAGTACTGAAAGTAAAAACCTATACTTAGGTTTCAAAGAGTATTTTTACTAATTATCAAGGCTTTCATTTGGTTGTTCGGGGTAAAGTTTCCAATTTTCACTGTTTCTTTAGAGAAAGTCGGGGTAATTTGGGGTTACAAATTAAAAGTTAGATGACAAAACGTTCTTAATTTAAATTGTTTGTTGAACTTTGATTTACTGATACAGAGCTATGTAAACTTTATGGTCGCTCTTAAGTCGTAAAGTAGGCCGCTTGAGCACGGTTTATATTTACAAGGCCTGGGCGTACTCGATGGCGCGATAGAAGCTATTCTTTTTTAGGGTTATACTGAACCCTAAGGGTAATAAACCCGCAAAATTCGTGTCAAGTCACGCATTTAAGGTAGTTCCGTTGTCTATTGCTATTCGTGGTTGCATACCTAGCATCTGCCTTGCCTATTACTTAGCCCCTCTGTATAAAATAGATTGCAGAGGGGCTTATGGCGAGACTTGTGTCTGTAGTGGGCGACTCTGTGGCATTAAATTATGTCACTAGTTCACGTGGATCATGTGTTCAAAGTTTGAAATAAAACAAAAATGACAACGTTAATCGGATTAAACTTTCACTTTCACAATAAACGTTAGAGGGACAGTCGGATGAGACCGTCTCACGGCTTCTTGTTTTCAGTTCGAAGCACAGAATCGTATTATAATTAATTCTGTAAGTACCTGTATTACGGCTATAGACTATATGCCCCTTATTATGTGGAAATAAAAAAAAAACTTTCAACTTTGCCTATCTCTTGGGGGTAGTAGAACATTAAAATTAGTCAATTGCAGTCCACTGCGGACCGTCGGCTTTTTCTCTAATCTTTTTGGGAGAACGATTGCCAATTTCTGGCAAGACGGGCTATTACAGGGTTGTGCTTGGAGTTTTCTTTCTCTTCATTTCTTTCTCTTATTCGTCAACAGTTGCACCACTACGCAGGTGTGGTTGACTCATATACTATATTGTCATACTCCGATATTGTCAGTAAAGCCACATTGTATTACATATTTGTATTGATACCATGTTGTAATACAATGTGGCTTTTAATTAAATTTGCTCCTTACAGCGACCACGCTCTAAGGTGCAAGTTTAACAGAGTATCAATTAATAATCCCACAGTAAGCAACTCTGTATACACAGAATAATTACTAAAGCAGCTTAGAAATCTATTTCAAAACGTCTGGCTGATACCTAGTTGCGTGCATTCGTAGATTTTCTAATCAAAACTCGGTACGACGTAGTTTGGTTAGTACGAGACTGTGACTATGTTGCAAATTAGTGGAACGACTGTTTGATAGGTTCTGTCTGTATTTAGTCGTCTGGTTTTAATCAACATTGATGAAACCTTTACAACGCAAATAAACGTGCTCATACTATGGAATGATATTACTGATCTCATATTAACCTTAGAATTATTATAAGGATTGGGACTGTAGAGATTGTACTTATTTTATTTCGGATTATAGAGCGGTAACAGATTTTATCTGCTAAAAGACCGGTGACAGTAATAAATAGTCTTAACTTACGCGTGGAAATCATTAAAGATTAAAAACATACGGTACCCTACAACTGTCTACTACCGGGAGTCCCGGATATTCCCTTGGAAAGATGTTCCCGGAGGTGGTAATAGACTTACCCCTGTTACGTGAGACAGCGGCTACTCGCCTAGGAATATAAATGTTATGATGAAGATTAAATAATTATAAAATAGGGTTCCCAAGATTTATAAATTAAAAAAAAACATTGGTGAAAACTGTATCGTTCGGATGTAGTCTTCTTCTGTAAATATTCTAAAGAATAGTAGCTGACCAACGCAACTTCGTTTACGTTATAACCTAGACACCGACTGCAGCGCCATCTGCCGGGCTGATTTGTAAATCAAAACCATCCAGGGCGCCACCCGAAAGCATACAAAAAAATTCATCCAAATCTGTCCAGCCGTTTAGGCGGAGTTCAGTGACATACACACATACAGTAGAATTATATACAGGGTGGAATTTAAAGACGGTAGTTGGAGGCAAAGTACCCTTAATATTGATAATGGCAAGTTTTGCTGAAAGGAAACATTCTTTATTTTCAAAAGTAAGTATAACTGCATTTAAAGATTGTTGAAAAATCACCTGTTTGAGCCGGGAATCGAACCTAGGAGATGTGAAAAAAAAAACATCCTGTATTTTATGATACCAAACGAAAGAGACTTTAATAAGGAACAATTTCTTTTAAACAACATATTATTTTAAATTAAAGGAAGACCAAGTAAAATATGTTTTTATTATAAAGCTTACTCACTATCCAAAAAAAATCAGTCAGACTGCGGAACTCAGGTGGGAGAGTTCTCTCCTGTTCCCGCCCCACCGCCTCATGGTCACAATCATAGTAGGTATCATTGTAAAGGAAAATCGATCTAGTAGTTTTTATGACTTTAAACCTACATGAGATTATTTAAGTTGATTTTCGATTTCGTTTTAACTAGGGTCAACTAGTTTCGGTGGTGCAATACATATTGTAGATATGTAGCTTTGCAACCTGCAATATTAAGATTAAGAGTTCATATCTCGGGATGGAACTAAAATATTGTAAAATTTGCAAAGTATGTGGTCTCCGGTGTTACAGACTATGGCGACTAGTTTTGATCAGAAATGAAAACGGATCATGATGTGATCTGGTGGGCCGTGGGCTTGACTGCTACCTCAGTAGTATATAAAGGCACAGCCTACAGATCATTGGTAGGTTTTCTTTTTACACTGTGACTAGCTGATGCGCGCAGGTTTCGCCCGCGTGAAGTTCGGTACCCGTTCCCGCTTGCCGTGGGAATATATAACCGAGATGAGAAGTAGCCTAGGGTGAACTCATCCAATTCCGTGATAAAACAGAAAATGTCAGTAAAACTCTGGTTTAACTTAACCGAAACGTTTAATTTTTAATAGGAACATCAATCAGTCTTTTATTTATCATAAAATAAAATAAAAGTTTAATTATTATAATAAACCTACAATAACATCAAATTATTAACAGCATACATTTGTGGGTAATTCTGTGACCTTTGTTGCCCGTGGCACTACCGCTTGGCACTACCAGTAGTGTCACGGGAAATTTTACTTTCCCGTGGCACTACTGGTAGTGCTACGGGTAATTGTACATTTACGTTGACACTACCATTTGCCAGTAGTGCCACGGGAAATAATATTTCCCGTGGCACTACTAGCAAATGGATTACTAAAACAAATGAAGATCGCCAAAACAAATGAAGATCGCCAAGACAAATGAAGATCGCTTAAACAAATAAATGGATTACTAAAACAAATGAAGATCGCCAAAACAAATGACGATCGCCAAGACAAATGAAAATCGCTTAAACAAATAAACATCGTAAAAAAATGAACATCGCTAAAACAAATGAACATTGTAAAAACAAATGAATATTGGTAAAAACAAATGAAGGTCGCTAAAACAAATGAACATCGTAAAATCAAATGAAGGTCGCTAAAACCAATGAACATCGTAAAAACAAATGAATATTGGTAAAAACAAATGAAGGTCGCTTATACAAAATGAAGATTAGTTCTAGGTGAGGCCGCAGTGGTAGTCATAAGGTCTGTTGGGAGTCCTGGGACATCCTTCCGAGGACTCACCCGGGGCTCCCAAGCGTAGGCTGTTGGGCGTTACGTAAGGGTTTTTAGTCGGTAGGTGTCGGCATAGCATCCATGAAGTAATTTCCCTCACGTTAAAAAAAATCAAAAATTCAAAAAATCTTTGAATTTAGAAAATATGGCGGAACAAAGTTCGCCGGGTCAGCTAGTTATAATATAATATTCACGGACATTGCCGATCTTCATTTGTTTCACTGATCTTCATTTGTTTCCTCAATCTTCATTTGTTTTATCGACCTTCATTTGTTTTGCCGATCTTCATTTGTTTCACTGATCTTCATTTGTTTTATCGACCTTCATTTGTTTTGCCGATCTTCATTTGTTTCACTGATCTTCATTTGTTTTATCGATCTTCATTTGTTTTATCGACCTTCATTTGTTTTGCCGATCTTCATTTGTTTCACTGATCTTCATTTGTTTTGCCGATCTTTATTTGTTTTACCGATTGTCATCATGGGACCATGTGAGAACATGTTCGCTCTTGATTTGATATGTTTGGTATTTAGTAGTGCCATTGGTAATTGGTAGTGCCATGGGAAATTATACTATATGGATTTAATCAGCCTATAGCTACGGTAGTGCCACGGGAAAGTAAAATTTCCCGTGACACTACTGGTAGTGCCAAGCGGTAGTGCCACGGGCAACAACAGTAACTTTAATTCGGTGATAGCACTACTTTAATTCACAAAACAAAACAATTATCACAAAACAAATGAACAGGTCAATAAGTTCTTATTGGAGCAAGTAAATTTCCAAATTTCATAAAATTCCGTCAAGTTTTACTATTTAAAATGAATTAATTTGTCGAGGCATTCATCGGTAGCCCGCGAAAACCACCACAATGGCGGCCGGCCGCCGGAATGACTGGGGGCCGAGTCTGCTATTTTCCATCAAAAAGCCGGTCCAGTGCGATTCTATTACGATATTAAAGCGATTGGTCCTAAATCTGCTAGTCGCGTAAATCTTGTCTATCGCCACTATAGAACATCGATAGAATATAGAATATAAATAGAATCGCAAAAGCAGAGACAAGGGCTTTATTTTGGTTGTTTTGACTCTTGTCAGTCAGTACTATGGTAATAGTAGGTGTTTTTTAGGTTATTTACAAATTACTTAGACTTAAAAGAGACTTTTGTAGAGAATTACGATTTAAAATTGTGAACTTTACCTATAAACAAACGTGAACTTTATAAACGGCTTCAAAGCAAAGAGTGACAGTGTTATCCAGAAGAACTATCAATCAAATCAGCCTATCGCAGTCCACTGCTGGACGTAGGCCTTTGCCAGTTTACGCCACAATTCACGGTCCTGCGCCTTCTGCATTCAGTCCCAGCCTACGACCGTTACCAGGGTCGTCGGTCCATCTAACGGGTGGTACCCCACGGTTGCCGAGACGCGGTTGGAAGAACTATATCCTAGAAATTTGAGACAAAACTCAATTGTAAAAAACTGGTCCAGCAATGAATTTCATTTTGAAGAAAGGGCTTTGGATGCTAAAATTCATAGAATAAACGCAGGAGACTGTATATTTTCATATACATATATCACAGCAGTTTATTCAAGTCTTCTACAAATACATCTTTACAGAAAAAATATTGAACAATAACCTCATGATAACTCAAGATTGTGAATAGTGAAAGTTTTTATCTACAAACAACTACTCTGTGAAAGTTTTTAAATTGATTAACATTATTGTACCTAACTACTCAACGGACTTAAAAAGTTATTTCATCATTGTGAAATCACGGTATTCCACAGCAACTATGTGATATAGCCAAACAATCTCAATACAGACAGCTTTTATTAGTGCCCGTGTGTGATAGATAATATGATGGATAGTAAAAATAAATATGCTATCATTTTGTTAATACTCAAGGAAGCTGAGCAGTGATAATTTTAATAAATCTTGTATTTACTGGCATGTATGGGTTCATAGTATGACACAGGTAAAGCCGTCAACTACAGCTAGTATGTTGGATTATGAAAGAGTAATGTGCATGTACAGAGATCTTGGCCATCCAAGCCTGCCATGATGAGAAGCCACGCCTTCGATTCCAATGACCAATGCACTAGAGCTAGACTAATGTCAATTTGTTGTTTTGACTGGCCTCGTGGTTACTACTCTAACCACTAACATGTAACTCACATACTAACTGTTACTCTAATGTGTAGTCAGGTACTCCCTGTCTACGGATTCGGAGGTTGTGGGTTCGATTCCCACCCAGGACAAATCTCTTTGAGTGATGATCATATTGCTTTGTTGTGTCTGGGTGTAATTTATCTATAATAAGTATGTATATAGAAATATAAGTATGTCTATCAGGCGTCTAGATCCCATAGCACAAGTTTATAGCTTAGTTTGGGCTAGACGGTGTTGTGTGAGAATGTCCAACAACTATACATATTTCTATTAATACCTCCTCAAAATGAAATTGGGTAAGGCCTAGGTCTGAGCATAGTGGTAGACTGTAATAGGGTTATTTGATAGCTTATTTTGGATTTGGAAACATTAAAAATGATGAAATATGGAAAAATATTTTTAATATTCATATTTTACAATTATTGTTTTTACATTAACTTCATCTTGCCAAAAATACTATTGTAATAGCCACGCTGCTTGAAGATCAGGGTTAACACTTAAATTTTCAACTCGAGTATCCTGAAATAGATTACAATACAATTAAGTAGTTTTATTTCAGCTATTGCAAGCTTGTGAATTATGATTGATGATTAAAAAGTGATTTCAAGATGTTGTTAAAAGGAAATGAGATTTATCTGATAGAAATATTAAATGACTGTGATTTACTGTGATTTTAAGTGTCAAAAATTGATTTAAATAAATAATTTTACCAATTTTGTCAACTCTTATTTACCCACCTCATGTTTCCATGGCCATTGTGAGTTCTTCTTCTAAAGGAGAGATAGGAAGTACTACCGATGTTTTATAACACAGTTATGCCATGCACAACATGCATTAACAATCTTCCCTGCTATTTTGAGACCATAATGTAATGACTGTACTCACAGCAAACATCTGAAATTAACATAAAAAGGTAAGGACTAAATCATCTTCACCAAGCTTGATGATCTGAATCACATTTATTAGGGTATTAGGAGCACTGTGAGTTAACCAGTTTTGTATCAGCATTGTTAGATGTGAATGTGACTATCATCGGGCAGCTCTTCAACCAACCCAGTCCTTGTCCGTCGGTGTACTGGTGCACTAGGTACTTGACCGACTAAAAACCACACGTATCCTACTTGACAGCCTACGGTTGGGAGCCCCGGGTAAGCCCTCGGAAGGATACCCCAGAAGTCAATATATCTAGATAAGTTTATATAGAAGTTCAGTAGAAATATGCAATACTGTCATTAAGTTACCGCTCCACACGCTGGTGGATTGCATGGCGTGGGCGCAACAGCGCAAGGTCCTCGTGGTGGGTCTGGGCGTGGACGCTCTCGCTCAAGACCATGGTGCAATCCATGATCTCCAGCGGGACTAAGTGGGACTGCGCCGCCTCTTTCTGCGAGCGAGTCATACTCGTGAAAGAGGCGGCAGGGCGGGAACGGGAGAGAGCTCTCCCACCCGGGTTCCGCAGTCGGCGGCCTGGGCGCCGCCGACGTACCTTTAAACGCCTATATCAGAATAATATCTTAGCAACTTCTTAATGTTTTTAAAATGGTTTACCGCATCCGCAAAGTGCTAAAATAAAATCACGAAAAATATTTTATTGGGGAACTTCCCATATAAAATATCCATAAATGAACATAAATATACATGCCAAGCCTTTCCAGCACTGTCCAGCTAGACGCCATGTTGAGGATGGACAAAGGGAATAAACGAACCAATCCGAGATGTGAACTAACAGAACCCCTAAAATACGAATAAAATTTGGTTTAAAAGTCGTGTCAACCAGGCCATAGCTTCCAAAAAAAAACGTAATATTTTCACATATATGATTAATAATAATCTATATCTATCTATCTATCTATATCTATATCTATATATATAAAAATCAATGCCACTTTTCGTTGTAATTTTATAACTCAAGAACGGGCTGACCTATCCCAACCAAATGTTTAGGCTTTGTTCAGACTATTTAGTAGATGGTTTATGTGAAGTTTGCACAAAATCGGTCCAGTGGTTCCTCATTTATCACGCAAACGAAGTTGCGCGGGTCAGCTAGTAATAATATATAACTGTGTTCCAGCCTAGTCCTATGAACTTATCATTTTTCATACTGACCGGGCAATTTATATAAATGCTTTCATTAATCACTTGGTCGTTGCTACAGTTATACAATTTATGTGCCTGACATTTTTAGCACAATTAGATTTACAATTTTCCTGTACTGTACTCGTACATATACAACATTCTATTACAAACATACCAGTAAAGGCGCTAAGAAGTATAAGACCCGGCCAATCTGATCGAAAATAGAAGAAAACATATTGCAATTTGCATATATATAATAACAATGAATAAATAAACAAATATTCACGTACATTTTTCACCCAACGCTAAATGATCTCTCAAAGTAAGCTAGAAATAACCTGCTTGTGTTATGTGTATCAGACCACGAATACTTTTAAATAAATAGATGCTTAACATACATAGTAACACCCAGACTCTCAAGACACCGGCAGGAACCGAACTCACGACCTTGTGATCCGTTGTCGCAAAATGAGACCTATTGACCAACGAGGCACTCAAATATGAACATAAATGCGTCACAGCAGTTAATAAATTACCACTGCGCCAACGAGGCGCTCAAATTTATCTAAAAATGTTTCTTTGGAAATATTCCACATAATACCTACCCACACAAAAAAAGATAGAAAACACAATGGCGCTGATGTACCAAAATATTATTGACGTCATACGTTTTTTTTTAAATAATATTTAATATGTTATTTTTTCTGTGTTATAGTAATTGTTACAGTGACAACAGAAATACATCATCTGTAAAAATTTCAAGTATCTGTGATACGGCCCGGAGACAGACAGACAGACGGACAAACAGACAGCGGAATCTCAGTAACAAGGTTCCGTTTTTACCCTTTGGGCACGGAATCCTAAAAAGATACTACTTATCAAAATGGCGTACGAAAATTATTGACGTCAAGCTTGTCCAATTGTTTTCACTTATGTCTATTATGTCATTTCGGCTGAATAAAAATCGAGCAATAATTTGTATCTTATCACTATTCTCTGTAGGCATCAGTGTTTCAAATATAAAATGTGGTTTCCAAGTATTGGCTCAGATATTGATACCCACGCGTCAACCCCAGAATATTTTCCGATGAACACGTTTTCAATTACTCGAAAGTTTCTTGGAAGGACATAAAATAACATCCGAAGTTATTCCATAAAGATGAATAGTGAAAAAGAAAAACATAGTCTTGGCTGAATGTAGCTTTAAGTAGGTACTACCCGTTCGCGCTAAGTTTGACGCTGGCGGACAGGATGGTGTAGAGGCGTAATATGGGAGGCGTTCGGCAAACCTAGAGCGAACGGGCAATACCTACATATTTTAATGCGATTTTTATTACAAAATCTCAAGGACAGATTAGGCTTGCCTGCTTTTGATTTTTATACCACTTATACAGTCTCCTACTTGGCTCGCCTGGTATGCAACTTGATTGCCATGTTAATGACAACCGAGACAAATGACCAACGACAACGCTCGCAAAAGATTATCACAGAGTAGTTACCCATCCGAAGATCAGCCTTAGTGACTGAAGCTTACTACAGTCATCGTGTACAGAACATTGAGTCAGAGGGACTTCGATAGCTTTATGTACGTACGTCTTTTTTTTAACGTGAAAAAAATCCTAGATGGATGCTATGTCGGAGTCCTACCGACTAAAAACCACACTTATCCTTTCTAACAGCCTACGGTTGGGAGCCCCGGGTAAGCCGAAGCCGAAGAAGGAGGACCCCAGGACCCCCAACAGAATGAACATACGTCTATTACCTATGCTTAAAATTATGATATCCAAGATAATGTATTGTACTGTGGGATATTGCCAAATAAATAAAGGAATAAAATATTCTCGACGAATCACGAATTCTGTGCACAAAATGTGAAAATACGATATTTATTGAGTTTTCTCAGTAACGTAATACATTGAGGTGTATCCATTTTCATTCCGATATCATTGCTTTTGAATTGGTTGATATGATGATATGATGTTATTTGAAAATAGTCGCTTATATAACCTTATTATTTTGTACTTATCATGTAAAACATATTGATGTTGGTTGCCAGTAAAATGGCAGTCATTAAGCCAAGTTGAAGGCTTGAAAAATATCAACAGCGGGTCGACACAACCTGCTCCTGTCCATATCAACACGAGAATACGACTTACCGCCTATTACGTGGGACAACAACTCTGCCTACCTCTTCGGGGATAAAAGGCGTGATCATCATCTATATCATATTGATGTAATGTCCTTTTTGGAAGTAATTTTCCAGTGTAAATTAATTTCTATGAACATTGACTGGGTGTGCCGTAATTTCCTTGGTGGCCCACTGGTAGGTAGTGTTATAAGATTAGCTCGTTTAGGTCCTGGGTTCGATTCCAGAAACTCAATATTTGTATTATCCACACACGTTTATTTAGAAGTTTGAGTGTTTTTTATCGAGAAAATAAAATAAATAACACCTTAATATAAAGTACTAGCGGTACCCTGCCACGCTTCGCTGTGACTTTTTTATGGTGGTTTTATGTACCTATGAGAAATGAGTAACAAACTAAATGATGGGTACATTTAAAAAAAATGTGTGCGTGTACTATTGTACACACGTAAGAAGTAAAACTTCTTCATGACCTTATTTTTCGAAAGAAATATCATGAAATATACATAGGATTTAGTAGTCCAAAAGTTCAAAAGTCCAAAGTCAAAAAGTCCAAAAGTCCAAAAGTCCAATAGTCCAATAGTCCAAAAGTCTAAATTCCAAAAGTCCAAAACTCTAAATTCCAAAAGTCCAAAACTACAAAGTCTAAAAGTCTAAAATTCTAAAAGTCTAAAACTCCAAAACTCCAAAACTCCAAAACTCCAAAACTCCAAAGCTCCAAAACTCCAAAACTCCAAAACTCCAAAACTCCAAAACTCCAAAACTCCAAAACTCCAAAACTCCAAAACTCTAAAACTCCAAAACTCCAAAACTCCAAAACTCCAAAACTCCAAAACTCCAAAACTCCAAAACTCCAAAACTCCAAAACTCCAAAACTCCAAAGCTCCAAAACTCCAAAACTCCAAATCTCCAAAACTACAAAACTCCAAAACTCCAAAACTCCAAAACTCCAAAACTCCAAAACTCCAAAACTCCAAAACTCCAAAACTCCAAAACTCCAAAACTCCAAAACTCCAAAACTCCAACACTCCAAAACTCCAAAACTCCAAAACTCCAAAACTCCAAAACTCCAAAACTCCGAAACTCTAAAACTCTAAAACTCTAAAACTCTAAATCTCCAAAACTCCAAAACTCCAAAACTACAAAACTCCAAAACTTCTTCATGACCCTATTTTTAGAATGAAATATCATGAAATATACATAGGATTTAGTAGTCCAAAAGTCCAAAGTCAAAAACTCAAAAGTCCAAAAGTGCAATAGTCCAAAAGTCTAAATTCCAAAAGTCCAAAACTACAAAGTCTAAAAGTCCAAAAGTCCAAAAGCCCAAAACTCCAAAACTCCAAAACTACAAAACTCCAAAACTCCAAAATTCCAAAAGTCCATAAGTCCAAAACTACAAAAGTCCAAAACTCCAAAACTCCAAAAGTATAAACGTTCAAAAGTCCAAAGTACAAAAGTTCAAAATTCCAAAGTCCAAAACTCCAAAACTCCATAACTCCAAACTTCCAAAACTCCAAAACTCCAAAACTCCAAAACTCCAAAACTCCAAAACTCCAAAACTCTAAAACTCCAAAACTCCAAAACTCCAAAACTCCAAAACTCCGAAACTCCAAAACTCCAAAACTCCAAAACTCCAAAACTCCAAAACTCCAAAACTCCAAAACTCCAAAACTCCAAAACTCCAAAACTCCAAAACTCTAACACTCTAAAACTCTAAAACTCTAAAACTCTAAAACTCTAAAACTCTAAAACTCTAAAAATCTAAAACTCTAAATGTCTAAAACTCTAAAACTCCAACTCCAAAAGTCCAAAATGTCAAACGCCCAAAACTCGAAAAGTCCAAAAGTACAAAAGTCCAAAAGTCCAATAGTCCAAAAGTCCAAAGTCCAAAAGTCCATAACTCCAAAGTCTAAAAGTCTAAAATTCTAAAAGTCCAAAACTCCAAAACTCCAAAACTCCAAAACTCCAAAACTCCAAAACTCCAAAACTCCGAAACTCCAAAACTCCAAAACTCCAAAACTCCAAAACTCTAAAACTCTAAAACTCCAAAACTCCAAAACTCCAAAACTCCAAAACTCCAAAACTCCAAAACTCCAAAACTCCAAAACTCCAAAACTCCAAAACTCCAAAACTCCGAAACTCCAAAACTCCGAAACTCCAAAACTCCAAAACTCCAAAGCTCCAAAACTCCAAAACTCCAAAACTCCAAAACTCCAAAACTCTAACACTCTAAAACTCTAAAACTCTAAAACTCTAAAACTCTAAAACTCTAAAAATCTAAAACTCTAAATGTCTAAAACTCCAACTCCAAAAGTCCAAAATGTCAAACGCCCAAAACTCGAAAAGTCCAACAGTACAAAAGTCCAAAAGTCCAATAGTCCAAAAGTCCAAAAGTCCAAAAGTCCAAAGTCCAAAAGTCCATAACTCCAAAGTCTAAAAGTCTAAAATTCTAAAAGTCCAAAAGTCCAAAACTCCATAACTCCAACACTCCATAACTCCAACACTCCAAAACTCCAAAATTCCAACAGTCTAAAGTCCAAAACTCCAAAATTCCGAATGTCCAAAAAGTTCAAAAATAACATGCAAAACATATCTGACCTCTTTATTAGGTAAGTACTCTCTTTTATTATTCTGAATGCAAGGAGGCCGCAATCAAACTTCTCTTAAAAAACATCAATCTGGTAGGTACCTTCTAAATAGGTTGTTATAATATTTTGTTCTGAAACTGGCAGAATATAATTTAAAAAAAAACGACCAACGCCATCTATTGGTAAAATCACTTTTTCAAGCTATTTTATTCTTATTGCTGTTATGATAAAAGTGTATAAAGTAGCCTAAAACCATCTCTGAATCCTATTGTATATCGTGTCCAATTTTGAGTTCAATCGATTCAGTAAATTTTGAGTTTTTATTAGATACACAAACGCACACAACATTTTTATATATATAGAAGATAGATGTTTATCAATTGTCAAGATCTCATACGTGGCGATGTGTAGAAAGTAGTCCCACTACATAATATATAGTTATGGTCAACTAGCTAATGCTCGCGGCTTCGCCCGCGTGAAATTTGTTCCCGTTTCCGTGTTGACCCTATGTAGCCTATGCGTCGGTTGTCCCAGACTATAATCTACCCCGGTTCCAAATTTCAGCCGGATCCGTTCAGCCGTTAGAACGTGATTGAGTAACAAACATCCAAACATCTAAACATCCAAGCCTCCAAACATCTTCACAAACTTTTGCATTTATAATATTAGCAGGAAGTAGGATTTCAGCTTCTCACTAGCTACGAATTTTGGCAAGCTTGTTCTATTCTACTGCGTCAAGCCATATTTTGACATGTCTGATATTTAGATTACGTCACACTCACGATGTTTCGACGCCATGACGGACGTCGGCGCCGTTTTGGCGCGTATTGCATTAGCATAATTCATGAGACTTAGGTATTTTAAGCGCTTATAATGTAAATTATGATAAATATTCAGGTAAGGGGTTGTTAAGAAGGCGAGGGTCTTATACAGCTCCTGAATTTTAGGTAGTACCTACTTAGTATTAGCAGGTTTAGCAGAGTAGATGGCAGTCGTTTCCAAAAAAGCTATATCACGAAGTCATACGTAATAGTCATGCATTTGCTCCCGTAAGTTTAGGTAAAGTTATTATACACTTGACATTTTACCAATGCTTTTGTACCAAGTGCTTAGGTACTAGGGGGTGCGCTTATAGGTAGTTACCAACTTTGAACAGGAGCACCGTATGCCAGTGGGCCATTTCAGTAGTATAAAAAATATTCTAGGACCCAAAATCTAAATAGCACGGCCGTAGTACTATTAGTTATTGAAAAAAGTATGATAGCTATATTTATTTCCTGGAAGAGGATACACAAATATCAAAAAAAAAATACGGTCCCATAGGTACTTGAAAACCAAAAATTTGTGTGCAATCAGGAATTTAGGCCAAGATCTGAAAGAAGAACATAAATATTCATTTCTACACACCACAATACTTGACATAAGCCCATTTGTTCTGTTTTGAAAAAGGTCTGAAGAGGGGTGTACTTACATAAATCCTCCCTTGTCACTCTAACTTAAAATATATAACGAGGGGGTGACCAGAAGTGAGACTTCAACAATAAGAAAAAATAACCTACTTGAACTAGCGGGAAAGAACTACCAGTTTTCTTGTAGTAATAAGTTTTTTTTTACTGCTTCGATACTGTAACAGACTGCTGCACTGAGGTCCTAGGTTCGATTTCTAGGTTGGTCCAAATATTTGGCCCGGCCCAGATGCGTATAGTATTTATGTATTTAGAAATGTATAACTTAGTAATAATGGCTGTCATTTGTCATCACAAGCTTATTTTAGCTTAATATTTTTTTTTATACCACTAAGGTGGCAGACAAGCATACGGCCCACCAGATGTACCGGTGTTCACCGCAGCCTATGAACGTTTGCAACTCCAGAGGCGCCAAACTCGCGCTGCCGACCGTATGAATAATAGGATGTTGTGTGAAATAGCCCAAAAATTATTTATTTATATAACTTTTATCACTATTCAGACTTAAACCCCTCTTTTAAATCACACCAATAAATTATTCCTTGCCACGACACGGCGACGCGAAAAAAAGGAAGAGCAAACATAATTTTATTTTAAAGTTATTTTTCATGACAGCGCGCTTGAAGCCTCGCTGACTCATTGTTATATAAACCATTTTTTCTTACGTGTAGAAATCCTACATAATGGATGATATAATATTAATACTAAATAAATAATTTGTGGAAACTCTCACACAACACCATCTAGCCCAAGCTGCGTGGTATTGTATTTAGACGACTGATAGATATACTTAAATATTTTAAATACATACATAATATTATAAAACACTCAAACTCCAAAACAAACTTTTACATTTGCATCACCCAAATATTTGGAACGACCCGGGAGTCCAACCCATGACCTCAGCACGGCATTCGATTACACTACCGAGGCAGTCTGGCTATTGCTGTCTAACGCCACACGAGGCCCTACTACGGTCGGGAGACCAGGATAAGATAAGATATGTAAACGATAACTGCGATAATCATCTCTCGTTATGGCTGGTCCATTTCAATTTTGGAAGCGCTTCCGTACTTTGGAAGGTACTTTAAGCCATGTCACAACAGGTTGTTATCATGGCAGTCAATTAACCAAGTTGAAGAGATCAGTGGCGATGGCAGGAAGACCATATGGGTGGTTTAATAAGCGTTTTTAAGCCACTATAATGTCTTCAACTTGTTCTGGTGCGCCTGTTTTGAAAGAAACGTCATCGCCTGAAACGTCATCACCACACACAGCTACGAGTGTACATAACCTAGGTGGGAGATCGCTCCTATGACTTATGATTACACCGTCAGGGTTATTAAAGCGGGAGAGAAATCTCCCTCCCGAGTTCCGCAGTGGGCGGCAGGGTCGTCGCTGGCTGCTGTACGCCCTGGACTACCGGCCTCCATTACTGAAGGCCTGAGAATGGAATGTTGGCTCCAGAAGCAGGCCAAGACAGTGGCGTATCTCTTCGCCCCTCAAAGTTGTGGGATAGCACCCAAAAATCCCCCCCCCCCCTTACCCAAGTAGCGGGATAACACCAGAGCATTCCTCCCAGACATGCGATAGTACCCAAACTATCTACGCGAGGCCGCGATAGTAGCCAGAGTCTGCCAAGAACCCTAGGACATCCTTCTGAGGGCTTACCCGGGACTCCCGGCCATAGACTGTTGTAAGGCATTGTGTGGTTTCACACGAATAAAAAGGGTTTTTACAGTTGAGATCTTGCTCAACAACTAACTGAGGCTTATCTCAGCTCATAAGCAAAATTTTTTTTTTTATTTAGCTCAAAATTATGATATCCCTCACCTGTTGTAAAACCTTATTAGGGCTGATCACAGTTGGGGTTGTAAGAGGATATGTAAGTGCGTTGGCCAGAGTGTTCAAAGTTTCTATGGTTTGACAGAAAACAGATCTTTTAAATTGGTTGGTTCTGGAAAAATCTCACTACAAAAAGAGAGTAGTACCTCTGTGCGGACGCGTTTTGTGCGGAATTGAAAAGGAAATTTTGCGATTAAGTTGAACACTCGCCGTGATAGATTCGAATCTCTGGCAGAAGTTTGAAGTTATCAATTCCTCAGTCAGATTAGGATCAATATCCCATTATAATAATATAGTAACTTCATCACTGCGAATCAACATTCTCCAACTCCCAAGACAAACATTCCATCGGTCTATCGCGTAGCGCATCTGTAGAGCCAGTCGTAGCCGTGTAGCCGCGTAGCACAGACGCGCTCTACGCCGTAGAAGTCTCATAACTTCGCGAGCACGTAAAACAACCTAGTAACTAAAGTTTCTCAAAGTTTTACAAATTGTTTTTACTAAGTTTCTGTTATATTATCAATTGATAGGATGAATAATTTGTGTTAAATTAAAAATGTTTCAAATAGGTAATATACATTTCTTCAACTTTGTAGCGCTTTTAATGTTCTTGTGTGTGTGAGGTGAATTTTAAAAAAACATAAATCTGTCAGATTAATTTCAATTATTAAAAGGAAGTCATTGTAAAAAATCAGTGATTAAGTGAATTTCAATGAAATAATTATAAAAATTACTTAATGTTTTATCAAAATAAAATATGTAAAAAACTTACTTTAAATTACCTTAAAATGACTTTATATGCTAATTTACCAGAAATTTAAAAAAAAAATCTAATTGTGTGTAAGTAATAAATATTTTTAAACTAAAGAAAAAAAGCTACAAAATGTTAGTCATTGAAGAGACATTTCCAGAACTAACAACTTCTGCCATAGACAGACAGTTTTGGGACTACTTTGATGACACCGCAACTACAGTTACCAATATTACCGAAACTACTTCAACAGTACTACGCGATCAAAGTCCAGTACTAATCACGTACTGCATACTGTTGGTTGTAGGCGGAGTTAGTAACTTGGCAGTACTGCTAGGCTTGGCCAAGTCTAGGCGTAGGAAGTCAAGAGTGGATCTGTTGATGACGCACCTAGCTTTGGCTGATGTGTGTGTGACTTGTGGAGTTATACCGTTGGAGGTAAGTTTTTTGTATATAACTATAATCTTGATTTGTGTTTATTTATGACTACCTCATTGGTTCAGAGGTTGTGGCTTCGATTTTCTTCACGGGACTAAAATTTGTGTGATCCATAAATATTTATCTTCAGATATGGTTGTTTGGTACCCATAACACAAGCAGGTAAATCATAGCCTACTTTGGTATTAGGTGGCGATGTGTAAAAGTCCGTGAATATTTGCCTATTTTTTTTAAAATTGATGACCTTACATAGGCATACGCAAACACTCCGTTGTTTTCCAAATTTAAGAAGATTACGTACTTCTTTTATATTTATATGTATAAAATCTGGCCAAGTACGAGTTGGACTTGCGCACAGAGGATGCCGTACTAAAAAACAGCAAAAAAATAAGTTTGTTGTATCGGAGCCCCCCTTAATGCCCCTTTATCTGATTTTATTAGTATTTTTGGTTTTAGAGGCAACAGAAATACATCATCTGTCAAAATTCCAGCTCTCTGCCTATTATTGTTTCCAAGATACAGCTTTGTGACGGACAGAAGACGTCTCATAAACAGTGTCCCGTTGTTTACTCTTTGGATACGGAACACTACAAATTTAATGTAAAATTCGTTTTAGTACGCTTCAACTCAAAAGTTTTACACTAATAGCTCACAGCACCTAACAGGGAACATTGATCACCTGATCACGAAGAGTCTCAAATATGAAATGAAAATACTATTATTTTAATAATATAATATATTTATTATTTTAATTGGATGCGCCAGTACCGACGCATACATATTTTTTAGTTTATGTATTTAATGGTATTTATTATAATTATTATATGTCAACACTCACGCACTAAACGCATCTTACTTTTATGTATTGTCTATGGCAACACTATCCCGCCCGCTTCCTACATTCACATTCCGCCATAGCTATTGGAAGATACGCACGCACCCGTCTCTTAACGCTCCGCTCCGCTATCGGCCGCTGTGATTACCCATCATATCGCGCTACATCGCTTATCATCAGCCACAGTCTCGAGAGTTACGGTTATAACTCCTGTGTGCATATTTCGCGGTCGTGAATCAAGACCCCGAACGCAAAGCTGGGAGCAGCGCCTACCTACCAACAAGAGTTCAAGGTAAGTGCACTTCCAAGTGTGGTCCTCCGTCCGGATATTCCATCTAACGCATTCTTTCTACTAATAATATTAATTACCTCTTTTCCTATTAAATTCACGCATACGCATATATATATTTAGTATATTACTCATAAATACTCAACGCAAATATTATATTTAACGCCACCCGCACGCATTAGAAAAGTTAATTATCTTTTCACACCGCATATTTTATATTACTCATAAGTACTCATATTCTATAACGCATTTACGCTATTTATCATAATCATATTTACCTATATATAAGCAACCCGCTGGCAGGTAGCGCCCCCCGAAATTATCGCTACCCAGGACTTGGACCATCCTGGCCATGTTAGTCCGGTTGTCCGATTCTAGGCAATCATTTTGATATTTTTTGGTAATTAGGAGTTTTGGCATAAAGTAAAACGGACAATCCAAAATTAACAATTTTCTCAACCGTCATAAATTTAACGTAGTTTTCCCCAATTTCATTACAATTTCATATTATCTTTCGAATTGTAATCGTAGATAAAACTCATATTTATACGTTAATTTTATACCCACATATATTTATTTTATTGTGACGGTACTGGGCAACGCAGCCGATACATAACGGTATTCAAACGATTAACAGCTGATTGTTACGCAGACTCCATATTGGGTTTGTTCTCTGAATACTTTATCGCAAACAGCTGATTTAAGCTAACAGCTGATCGTTGTTCGAATTTTATACTTTTTCGCTGAATATTTCTATTACCTACCCACTTATATACATACTCGTATCTCGTATCAATTATATTATCATGGCTTCTAAAGACAAATCCCATAGTAAAAGTTCAGACGAAAGTCAGGTCATGATAAATTTTTTAGAATACAAAAAACAAAGTTTGTTTCACATAGTTCAAGAAGTGTACAACTTAAGTCTCAAGGTTACCGATGAAACAGTACGCATGATGTTTCTCGCTCGGGTTCAATCTATCGATAAAACCCGATCGGATTACATCGAAACTATCGATAAATTGTTAATTGAACAATTAAAAGATAATCCGCAGGTACAGCCGAGTTATAGTGTTTTTAATACATTTGATGAATTATACTGTTTCATAAAGCAAACGGAAACTACTCTGAGACAAGAACTCGACGATAAAAAGAAAAGTGATAATTTTAATATCAAATTACCCCCACTTAAACTCACAGGTTTCGATGGTACTTATGGTAAGTGGCCTATATTTTATGAAAATTTCTGTAGTGTGATACATACGAATACTCGTCTCACCAACGCCGAAAAGGTTCAATATTTGATAGGTTGCCTTTCGGGTAAGGCACTTACTGTTTGTTCAGGCATAGCTGCTACCGCACAAAATTACGATGTTATTTGACAAGCCCTTCTGGCTAAATACCACGATACCAGGGTTCAGGCGTCGTGCTATTTAGAACAAATGTTACACCAGAAGCCAGGGCAATCGGCTGATCAGATCTTGGAGAACTTTTGTTCAGCTGAAGCAGCTCTGCAGCGTCTACCTATCACAAATTTATCAGATTTCATAATAACTCATTTAGCATTAAGCAAGTTTGATAAACCTATGCTTGAATTGTTTGAACAATCTCATAGACATTTGAGTGTACCTACATATAGTGACGTCAAAACATTTTTGACAGAACAAAGCAAACTCCAAACGCTCCGCTCACCATCACATTCCCAAAAAGGTGATTATCGCGCTCAGCGGAGTTCAACCGCCTCTCATTTAAATAAACCTAAGTCATTTTTTACGCAAACCCGCCCTACTAATTTGAAATCAGTCGATACTTCTAACATAAAAAGTTGTATCGTATGTAACAATAATTCCGCTCACCCTTTGTTCAAATGTCAACATTTTATTCAAGAGACTGTTGAAACGCGAAATGAAATAGTTCGTAAACATTCCTTTTGTGTTAATTGTTTAGGTTTTCATCACGTGAGTGCTTGCAGATCTGTTAATAGGTGTTCGATTTGCAATCGGTCTCATCATAGTTTACTGTGTTATAAAAATAATTTGAACGCATCAAATTCAACAAGAAATCATGCTGCCGGCAACGCATCGAGGCAGGCAAACGCGTCTACTGCGCCGTCCGAGCATTCCATGTCGACTCATGCGTCATCGGCAGATGATCCGTCCCGCTCGCACTCGCGGGAGGCGCGGTCACATAGTGGCAATATCGCGTCGTTATCGGCTGTGATCCCTCCGCCGCGTAATTCAAGCAGCGCGACCACGGTTTTGTTGCCGACTGCTTGTGTATATGCAAATTATAAATCGGATCGTATACGTTTGTTTTTGGACTCAGGGTCTATGAGTAACTTTATTACGAAGTCTTGTTGTGAGCGTTTGCACTTAACCATACTTAACGCTCCTTCTGTCATTAAAGGCATGGGTCAACTTGAAAGCCAATCTTATGGAATTACGCATTTCAAAATATATTCGCGATTTGATGCCCGCTGTTCTTATTCGGTTAGTGCACGGGTTATAGACACTATTACAGATTTTTTGCCTAACGTAGAAATTGATACAGCGGAATTAACCCATTTACAAAATTTACCTATGGCTGACGAACGATACTATACTCCGGGTGGTATAGATTGTTTGTTAGGTAATGAACTCTTCCCCATGATTTTAGGGTCACAAAAAATTACATCCCCAACCTCATCAGTAATCGCGATAGAAACCACGCTCGGATACGTCGCAATGGGAAAGGCGCATGCTTTACCTTATTCGCTAGTGGCAAACAAGCATCCCCGCGATCGCATGTCTCATTCCTCCGTGTCCGACAAGGCCTTCTTATGTCACACTCAAGATGTGTCTCTCGAACAATTAACGCAACGCTTTTGGGAGATAGAACAGGTGCCAGATAAGAAGCACATTAGCACGGACGACGCAGCATGTGAAAAGCTGTTCTCGTCTACGTACTCACGCGACGATACCGGTAGATATACGGTTAGTCTTCCCTTTAAATACCCTCCCAGTGAGCTAGGGCATTCGTACACAATCGCCAAACGCAGGTTTTTAAATTTAGAAAAAAAGTTAGACGCTTCTAACTTACGCAACGATTATAATGCCATTATTCAAACATATATTGATCAAGGTTATCTCACTAAAGTGTCAAATAGCTTTCTAGACTCTCAAGTTTATTATATGCCGCATCGGGCCGTTTATCGCCCTGACAAAGAAACCTCTAAAACGCGTGTGGTCTTAGACGCTGGGTGTAAAACCACGTCAGGTAAATCGCTTAACGATTTGCTTTATACGGGACCAATATTACAGAACAATATCTTTCATTTGCTTCTCAATTTGCGTATGTACCCGGTTGCTGTAACCGCGGACATAGAAAAAATGTACTTTCAAGTGAAACTTACTCAAGATCATCATACATATCAAAGAATATTATTTAGGTTCGATTCCAATTCTCCTATTGAAAGCTATCATTTCAACCGCGTTTGTTTTGGCGTCTCCAGCTCACCCTTCCTGGCAATGCGAGTCGTAAACCAGCTCGCGTCAGACTGTCGCGCTTTATATCCTCTGGCGGCTTACGAAGCTGACAATCACATGTATGTTGACGACTACGTTAGTTCCATAGAGAATGTAGATTTAGCTGAAGACACCTATAGGGAAATGGTCGCTATGTTTAAATCTGGAGGTTTTAACTTAACTAAGTGGATCTCTAATGACAATACCCTATTGTCACGTATCCCGTCAATTCATAAGAGCTGTCTCGCTGTCAAGTTTGATGAGGATCCTCATGTTGACACTAAGATCGTGGGTATGCAATGGCAACCTAACGATGACACCTTTAACTTTAAAATAGTGATCGACATGCCTTTAACATGCACTAAACGCTCGATCCTTTCCGTAACCGCGCGCTTGTTCGATCCGCTTGGAATCATCAGTCCAGTGGTCGCATACATGAAGTTGCTTATACAAGAATGTTGGAAATTACAACTGGACTGGGACGAGACGGTCCCGGGTTGCATTCTGTCTAAATGGAAACACTTTCATAGGGAGTTGTCGCGTTTATCTGAAATAAAAATACCGAGACATATAGGTTTAACATCCGCTCGTCGAATTACTCTAATAGGCTTCTCGGATGCCAGCCAGCAATGTTATGGTGCTGTTATCTATGTACGAATAGAAACGGCTGAGAACGGAAACGCTCTTAATGTGAATCTACTGACCGCTAAATCCAAAGTGTCAGATTCTAATAAAACGCTAGCGCGTTTAGAACTCTGCGCGGCGGTCTTACTCGCAAAATTAATTAATTCTGTGCGCACTGTTTTTAATAAGCGGTGTCAAATAAACAATATATTCGCATTCTCTGATTCTACGGTAACCCTTACCTGGATTCACTCTCCCGCTCATAAGTTTCAAACTTTTGTAGCTAATCGCATCGCTCAGGTAAATGAATATCTGCCTGCTTCCCATTGGTATCACGTTCGTGGGGTTGAAAATCCCGCCGATATAGTCTCGCGCCCTGTGACACCTAAAGGGTTAATAAATAACTATCTTTGGTTTCACGGGCCGAAATGGCTGTCCGCACCTATAAATGCATGGCCTGTGAAGGAATATAAAATCAATCATAACGAGAAGACAGAATTACCGGAAATTAAAATAGCTTCTCTCCATGCACATACCATACCTGTCTCCGATCACGTTCACATGATAGTCGAACTTGCCGAGCGTTGCTCGAGTTGGGTAAAATTTATTCGTTCACTGGTTTATGTATTACGTTTCACAAGGATTCTCAAATCCCGCGGTATACTTTCTGTATACGATTTAGAATACGCAGAATATTATGCGGTCCGCTTCGATCAGTCTAAGTATTTTCAGGTAGAATTACAAGCACTTAAGGCTACTAAAATTTGTCCAAATCAGGCTATTTTAAAACTCAACCCTTTTCTTGACGAACAAGGGTTAATTAGAGTAGGTGGTCGACTTACTCATTCTCAACTAAATTACAATACAAAATATCCAATACTGCTATCACCTAAAGGACGTATAGTGTCGCTCTTAGTAGACCACTATCACACCGACAATTTACACACCGGTCCTGGACTAGTGTTAGCATTGACTCGCCAAAAGTATTGGATTCTTTCTGCACGAAATTTGATTCGCCAACGAGTACATAAATGTAATTTATGTTTTAAAGCTAAGCCTCGTTCTACAACTCCACCTATGGGTGATCTTCCATCCATTAGAGTTTCACAAGTAAAGTCGTTTGTGCATACCGCAGTTGATTACGCGGGACCCTTTTACGTAACTCACATAAGGCGTCGTGGAGTAAAAAGTCATAAAGCGTATATTTGCTTGTTCGTCTGTCTCACAACAAAGGCGCTCCATTTAGAGTTAGTAAGTGATCTTAGTACAGATTTATTTCTCGCTGCCTTTAAACGTTTTATCTCACGCAGGGGTCCTGTTTCAGTGTTGTACAGCGATGGAGGCACTAATTTCATAGGTGCGAAACGAAAATTGAACGAAATTTACACGCTTATACAGTCCACTAATTATAAAAATGATCTGAATAAATATCTAACTCAACATAAGATTCAGTTTCAGCACAGCCCACCTTTCGGGCCCAATTTTAATTCGTTGCCTGAAATTAATGTCAAATGTGTTAAGTCTCATTTATTTAAAGCTATCGGGAGTCAAATACTCACCTATGAAGAATTCAGTACAATATTGGTGCAAATTGAAGGCATTTTGAATAGCCGTCCGATTTGCATACTTTCTTCGGATCCATCGGATCCAACCCCCCTAACGCCTAATCATTTTCTTAATGTTACTCCGCTTAAATATTTACCCGCTGAACACATTGAACCCCTATTACCAGATAACAGACTCACCCGCTATCAATTATTAAATAGAATTGTTCAAAGTTACTGGACACGTTGGAGCAAAGAATATCTTACCTCTCTCCAACTTAGACATAAGTGGAATATGCCGTCCAAACCTGTGACGATAGGAACTGTAGTTGTTGTTAAGGATGACAATACGCATCCTTTATCGTGGCCACTCGCGGTTGTATCAGAGGTGTTTCCCGGGAAGGATGGTGTAATTAGAGTCGTCAGAATTAAGACTTCTTCTGGTGAATACATTCGTCCTGTAACTCGGCTTTGCCCGTTACCCACGCAATAACTCCTACGCTTTTGAATTATTTTTTAGTTCATAAGTTTTCATTCCTTTTATTTTTTTATTTTGTTTATTCAATGTAGAGGAAGAATCCTCTAAGCCCCCCGAAGTTGGATGCGCCAGTACCGACGCATACATATTTTTTAGTTTATGTATTTAATGGTATTTATTATAATTATTATATGTCAACACTCACGCACTAAACGCATCTTACTTTTATGTATTGTCTATGGCAACACTATCCCGCCCGCTTCCTACATTCACATTCCGCCATAGCTATTGGAAGATACGCACGCACCCGTCTCTTAACGCTCCGCTCCGCTATCGGCCGCTGTGATTACCCATCATATCGCGCTACATCGCTTATCATCAGCCACAGTCTCGAGAGTTACGGTTATAACTCCTGTGTGCATATTTCGCGGTCGTGAATCAAGACCCCGAACGCAAAGCTGGGAGCAGCGCCTACCTACCTACAAGAGTTCAAGGTAAGTGCATTTCCATTAATAATAATAAGTAGACGAGAGCATTTAATATTTAAGTGTTGTGATTACACAGACATTTGACATTTTTACTTCATGATTGACTGACTGTGTGATTATAGTAACTTTTTTCGATCGTTTGGTTGCCTGCCACTCTTGTCATTTGATAATGAATAAAACGCGTTCTCGAGATAAAGTTTATTTACAAACAGACAGACAGACAACAAAGCGGTACCATACGAGTTCCTTCTTCCTCTTGTTGTACAAAACCTTAAAAACTGCGAAAAATTTGAACGCAAATTTTAACGTTACGAATTACGTTTACGAATAGTGAAATAAATTCCTAAGTGTTTGTAAAATGTGAAGTATTTTAAGTAGGGTAGTTAAATATTCAAGTATTTAAGAGAAAAGTTTCAGGTCAAAGATTCAAAGGCAAAATGCCTTCACTCCCCACAAAGGCACGGATGACTGATTAAAAAATATACATACACTTTTCTAGAATATTTATTCGTTTATACAAACACGAATAACGTATTCATAGTAGTATAACGTCAGTTTATAAATATTTGTTTGGCTATTGCGTTTCTTGGATCGGTGAATTCATAACATAGATATTATTATACGAGCGATGGTCGCTCCCGGTCCCCCAGAGAAATCTTGCGAGCATGAGCGTTTACAAAAATTTAAAAGTAATCTTATTTTTACTGTGTAATCTTGCGATTAAAGTCTCAGATCGCTGAAAGAAGCAATCCTTATATCTGGCTAAGCTTGGAAATGATCTGCTGGCTTTCTTGGATTCTCAAACATTAATCCTACTATCCTACAAATATTATAAATGCGAAAGTTTGTGAGTGTGGATGTTTGTTACTCTTTCACGTTCGAACGGCTAAGCGGATCGGGCTGAAATTTGGTACAGATACCTATACATTATAGTCCGGAATAACACATAAGCTACTTTTTATCCCGGGAATAGTTTCCCATGGAAAGCGGGAATTTCACGCAGGCGAAGCTGCGGGCCTCAGCTTGTTTGTCATAATTTTAGACCGCTGTGATTTTTGCCAGTTCTTCTCAGGCAGGCCGTATTGCGATTTTGTGCTACTACCTTTGTTTTGTATTCTTGAGATTTTGTACCTATAATTTAGAATTAAGTTAAATAAACGTTTAAAAAGAAAAAAAAACCGGCCAAGTGCGAGTTGGACTCGCCCATGAAGGGTTTCGTAGCAGCAAGTAACATAATATAAAAGTTCTTATAGTTCGTTATAACTTTGATTAATGTTTTAACACGTTCGCAGTGGTAGTGATTTTTCTAACCGAAAATTGCGGTTTATGACGTATTAAAAAAAAACTCCAGCTCTATCTCGTTAAAACTAATTTTCGTTGGTAGTTTTTATGGCAATGTACATCATATATACTTTTTAGATATATCATTCTCATAGTTTAGAAGTTAGAGGGGGGGGGGGGGACACTCATTTTTTTTTTTTTTTGTTCACGGACATAGGCCTTTTAGTTTCAGAGAAAAGTGGCTGTGACACACGGACGGACAGACAGACGGACAGACAGACAGACAGACATGACGAATCTATAAGGGTTCCGTTTTTGCCATTTGGCTACGAAACCCTAAAAACGGTAAAGTGCGCGTCGGACTCACGCACGGAGCGTAAAGTCATGTTTGTTGTATGGGAGCCCCCCTTAATTATTATTGTGTTTTTCTGGTTAAGTATTTGTTCATACTTATAGAATTCGGGACTTCACGCGAAACACATTTACTTACATTTTCACACCGACGTTTCGAGCACGTTGCAGCGCCCGTGGTCGCGGTTGGACTGAGGCGAGAATCGACGAAAACCATGAAGTAACTTCTTGCCAAACTACCCTCCGCTATTGTCACAACGAAGGATAAGGCCGGCGACACACTACACTCACTACGTCAGTTTTAATTGGCACAGTTTTACGTTCAAGTTTATTAATCACTGCATTCCACATCCCGGAGAGCTTGTATCCATCATCCCTATTGAAATTTTTGTGTTTTTTAATTTCAATGGCTTCACGCACCATACGTGGATAATAGTGGCGATCAGTGGAGAGGACTTTTGGTTGGTGAAGTTCGATCCAGTGATTACTGCCCGTATCGAGGTGTTCTGCTATTGCCGATTTGTTAAACTGACGGTTTTTTACAGCTGCAATGTGTTCTTTGACCCTTTCCGCGATGGTCCGCTTGGTTTGGCCTATGTAGGAACTACCGCAGCTGCAATCCACTTTGTAGACACCTGGTGTTTGCAGAGGAATGACGTCCTTTGGTGTTCGTACGTACCTAGCTACCTTTGTTAACGGTTTAAAAATCGTCCGTATGGAGAACCGCCGTAAACACGATCCGATCTTGTCCGTTATTCCCTTTATATACGGCATAAAAGCTGGTTGACGTTCCACCCCCGGCTTCCCCGGTAGTTTGGCAAGAAGTTACTTCATGGTTTTCGTCGATTCTCGCCTCAGTCCAACCGCGACCACGGGCGCTGCAACGTGCTCGAAACGTCGGTGTGAAAATGTAAGTAAATGTGTTTCGCGTGAAGTCCCGAATTCTATAAGTATGAGTGTAGAAAACCGCGATAGTTTAAAAATAACATTAAGTATTTGTTGTTATAGTGGCAACAGAAATACATAATCTGTGAAAATTTCAGCTCTCTAGCTATCACCCGAGATTCCTGAGATACAGCCTTGTGATGGACATACAGACAGACAGACAGAGAGTTAGACAGACAGACAGCGGACCTCGAACTCTCATAAATAGGGTACGCTTTACCCTTTGGGTACGGAACTCTAACAACAAATACTAACCTACCTATTTAATATGTTCGTACTTTGCCTTCACAACATAGTATAAAACAAAGTCGCTTTCTCTGTCCCTATATCCCTATGTACGCTTAAATCTTTCAAACTACGCAACGGATTTTCATGCGGTTTTTTTAATGGATAGAGTGATTGAAGAGGAAGGTTTATATATGTATAATAACAGATAGGGCATAGTATAGGGCACCTGTGGCTCTTAAAATACTGTATACCCGTGCGAAGCCAGAGCGGGTCGCTAGTACGTAATAAATAGTAAACATAATCTTAAAAGTAGTCTTGTTGAAATATACCCGTAATTTGTGACTTCCTGCAATGAAACTTTTCATGAGGCCTTTAAATTCCCTAGGGACACAGAGAGGGTTCCATAGCTGCAGCCAAATAGCTACACAGATAGGTGAAGACTCTAGTGGGTTCGAGTCTAGCATATCATACGTGGAGGTTACGTAGACAAAAGACTTTCAGCTGGAATTGACGACTGCCATGTTACTAGCAACAGGGTCCAGCGATTTAACGTGCCTTTCGAAGCACGCAATTGCTCGTAAATTGTCACAAAGTGGTCACCTATCAGAGTGGCAAGTGCGAGTTTTTGCGTGAGCCTGTCGACATTCACGGCGCGCTATTTCGTATGGAAGCGACACCCCGCCACCTAGCTGTAACCGCGGGAACTTGTCTCGATTCCATACAAATCGGCGATAACGCGCTTACCCGAACGCTCACTGAATGTCGACAGGCGCACGCCGAAACTCCCACTTGCAGCTCTGAGAACCAGCCATAGCGTGAAACGCTTAAAGCAGTAATCACTCGCGAAAAGTGAGTACTTAATTGGATTATGAGCACTTCTTGGCCAGGAGTAGCAGAACGCAAGTTCCTGTCGTTGATGTAAAGTAATATTATTCTCATAGGAAAGTCATGGGCATTCTCTCATACTTTCGCGTTGCAATACAAAGCAGCCTATAGGCGTAATATAATTATCATCATGCTCAAACAATTCAAAATTATATTTGCCAGCCTCAGGAGATCTCTTTGTGAGAGAAATACTTTATACGGATATGTACCTGCATGGCTATCGACTGAAGGAACAATTGAATCTTTACAAACCTAGCATTTTTAACCGATTTCAAAAAAGGAGAGAATTCCCTAACTATACACAGCAGTTACCTTGTGTTAAGGCTTGATTAATTTGTAATGTCGAGAACTTTACACCTAGATAGATAGAATTTCAGTCTACCCGTCACTAAAAATAATAAAAAAAAACAAAAGAAAACCGACTTCAAACCAAATAAAAAACTGAAAAAAAAATTTTCAATAAAAAATAAAACCGACTTCAAGCAAATCCTGAAAAATAAAATTTATTTAGCCCAAAGTAATATGTATTTTGATTTATCATATTTAATTCAATATAATATTGAAGTCGGCGCCAAGTAAACCCATAGTTTTATGTAGGTATTATATTTGTTTAGGCTTAGAACGCCTACACAAGATTTGAACTATTGGTGATCAATTAACTATTGCCTGACGTTATTGGTAGGCGCCTCGTTCAATGAGGTGCACTTGCAATGTATAAATACCTACTATGCATACCTAAATGCATTCTAAGTTCACCTACGAACCATGTAACACCGTCTTACCAAATTAAAGTTTAATTTCTCTAAAACACGGTTTTTATTCAAGAAAATATCAGTAGTTGTGTCCTGCTTGGACATAATTTGGCGACCGTCTACAAGGACCTCAAAAAAACCTGCTGGAAAATATTATCGTCGATCAGTTACCAGACCACTGCGAGGGCATCGGATCCACTAAATGCCGACATTCTACGTGGAAACTGAGAAAGGCGAACTCGAATAATACTGAGCATTGAAGCAATCGACTCAGGCGTAAAGTATTACAGCTGCAAAATCACCATCGGGACTTCGGAGCATACCACTACCAGATAAGTGCCCTCCTTACCCGTCTATTCTAATTATATACCCTTCTATCGTTCCAAATATCACTAATCCTTATTCTATAAAGCTATTTAAGACGTGTGTTACCATTTGTGCGATAATTTCTACAAATTACTGTGAATATGATCCGGGGTCAAAGTCCAATCTTAATTTTCAAGTTCAAAATTAAACACCAATCAAGTTATTTCAGTGCCAATTTCTATTATCTACCTTGTGTTTTCATAATCACATGTTTATTTAAGTGTAAATTACAGTTTTAAAAGAATTTCTGTAACTTTTGCAAACTTTTACCTACCTACATATACCAACATAGGTACATTCTAGACTTCTAGATTATTTCTCATCCCATAAAGTTACTTTTAAAACAATAATAAAATTAGTCCTAATATCCCATTCTAAAATATCTGGCCGAACGTTTCCAGGTTAGTTCAAATCAAATCGAACATTCTACAGCTGAGATACCTAAGTACGCGTAAGGTACCTACGTGGGCCAGCTGATAACAAAGCTGTTTCTCGGCAGAGCAGTCTCAGTGAGGTGCGAAAGGTCTATTGTTTACGTAAGATATTCAAACTATTATTAGCACTGATACACCTAACATTGAGCTATTGGATCGTACTTAATTTTATAACTTACTTTTTACTATTAGTTAGTGCATTTTAAAGCGATAAATGTTAAAAATGACTGCACTACGTGATTTAATTATACGACGTAGCTCAGTGAAGGGACAAATTACCAAGTTTAAAAACTATTTAGATAAAATATCTTCAAGCAAGTTAAACAATATTGAGGTTGCAGAGTTAACCCTTAAGCTTGGTAAATTTGATCAGTTATCAACTAAGTTCGATGAGTTGCAAAGTGAGATAGAAGTCATGAACGGTGACAGCCTGGCATCAGAGCTTGACGAACGCGAGAACATTGAATGCGAAATTGTGAGTGCGCTCCCGATAGCCAAGGAGTTAGTCGCCAGGCATTCCCAGCAGCAGTGTACACATCATCTGAACGCTGAGCCCCAAGACTCTGGCGTCAGGTTGCCGCGGATTGAAATAGCCAAATTTGATGGTGCATATTTTAAGTGGCTCGAGTTTAGAGACACATTTTTAAGTCTAGTTGATAGCAATAAGCATCTCACTCCAGTTCACAAATTTCACTATCTTTTATCGTATCTCGAAGGCGAAGCGTCACGAATAATTTCCAACCTAGAAGTGTCTTCTGACAATTACACAGAAGCGTGGAAGTTATTGTGTGACCGCTACGATAATAAACGGCTGTTAGTTAATCATCATTTAAATTCACTGTTCAATATTCAACAATTCAATAAAGACTCAGAACGATCCCTTCGATTCGAGGCTCGTGCTCGAGGCCTTAAATAGAAATAATATGAAACACAATTCAACAAATAATCCAGTACGTTATAATTCACATTCACAATTCAATCAAACAAGTAACAATAATCAAAAACACATTAAATCTTTTATAAATATAAATAGTCGTCATCAGAGCGGTAATCCCGGTCGTGCTAACGGCGCACGCCATGGAGCCCATGGTGCTTTTAGCAATCGTTTTCAGTCATTAATGTGTATCATTTGCGATCAAGGCCATAGAATATACGACTGCCCCACATTTAAACGAAAATCTTTAGAGGAAAGGTGGGCAGAAGTGGCTAGGTATAAGTTATGTGCCAACTGTCTGCGGCAGGGTCACCCTACCAGTGCATGTGGCCTTCGGCCATGCCCTGAATGCAATGAGAAACATAATCGTCACTTGCATACGCCATTGGTTACCAACAATCACATACAGACTGACACACATACAAACAACATTAACGTCAATACCACTACTGAGCGTCAGTACAGCCAGGTGCTATTAACTACAGCTTTGATTGATGTCTATAATCCTATAAACAATGTGCATGAGACCGTGCGTGCACTGCTGGACTGCGGTAGTCAGGCCAGTTTTATCACAAAATCACTTAGGGACAAATTGGCACTAAAGTCAATACCTATTACAAGTATAAACGTCATCGGCATCGGTAACCATTCTTCTGATAAGGTTGAAGAAAGTTGTGTTGCTCGGTTGCAATCTAAATACAAACAATTCAATGTTACGCAAAATTTGCTATTATAATAATGAAGGAGTTAACGAGTCACTTACCTAAAAACCCTATTCCTATTAATTTTAATATTCCTAATCACATTCAATTAGCGGATCCAAGGTTTTATGAACCCTCCCAGGTGGACATTCTGATAGGTGCTGACCTATTCTGGGATGTACTGGGCTCTGAAAAATTATCAGTGGGATCCGACCACATAAGGTTACGAAATTCCGAATTTGGCTGGTTAATAACCGGTTCCATTAGTGTAATAAATCTAAATAGGTTACACTGTAATGATAGTTTAATTTCTAAAAATTCACAAACTTCTAGTGATATTCACATCGATCAATTACTCACAAAATTCTGGGAGATTGAAGACCTCCCAAATAAACCCTTTTTCAACGAAATGGAAAGGGCATGTGAAAAACATTTCCAACAAAATACACTTCGCCTAAATAGTGGCCGCTTTATGGTAACACTACCTCTGAACTGTTCGCCAAATAACTTAGGCGAGTCCTACAATATTGCCAAAAAAAGATTATTTAATTTAGAATTACGTTTTAGGAAAAATCCTACACTTAAATTACAATATATACAATTCATGAAAGAATATGAAGAGTTGGGACACATGTCCTTCGCCCCTGAGGCTAAACCCTTACCTTCATACTTCCTATGCCACCATGCCGTGTTTAAGCACAGTAGTGAGTCCACCAAGGTTCGTGTTGTTTTTGATGGATCAGTTCCCACATCTTCTGGTCTATCTGTCAACGACATACTAATGGTGGGCCCAAACATACAGGATTCTCTTTTCTCCATACTGGTAAGGGCTAGACAGTACAAGTATCTATTGACGGGGGACATCGAAAAGATGTACCGTCAAGTAGATGTGGCTGAACCATCTAGAAATTTACAGTTGCTCTTATGGAGCAGGATGAGTCACTGCCCATTAGGACGATGCGTCTGAATACTCTCACTTTTGGAACCAGAAGTGCGAGCTATTTAAGCACTCGCTGTCTTTGGCAGGTTGGCGAGGAGTGAGGGGACGATACAATCAAAACAATAATTCAGCACGACTTCTATGTCGACGATTTAATAACAGGGTGTAATGACCTTCAGCAATTACGTCATATTCAAAATTCGTTATCTACAACCCTAGGGTCCGCATGTTTTAATTTACGAAAATATAAAAGTAATTCAACAGATCTTCTTGAAAGGCTATCAATAAATACCAAAGATCACTTAACTATTAGTGAAGCCTCAAGCACGCTAGGTTTGGGCTGGGACCCTAAGTCTGATACATTGAATTTTCCTATACAAATTAATGATGATAATAAAAATATTACTAAAAGACACATATTATCTAATTAATTCAAGCTATTTGACCCTATGGGTATTCTGAGTCCCTTCGTTATACAGGCCAAGCTAATGCTACAAGATTTATGGCGACTAAAAATAGATTGGGATCAATTAGTACCACTAGAAATTAAAGAAAAATGGTTAGAATTTTCAAATGATTTGAGTTTTATTTCTAAATAGCAAATTCCTAGAATGGTTTTGTGTGATGCACCCAAAATAGTAGAATTACATTCATTCAGTGACGCCTCCCAGCGAGCCTACGGAGCATGTGTTTACATGAGAAGTACCGCTAATGGTCGCGACTTCCATGTGAGACTTCTTTGTTCGAGGTCAAAGGTCGCACGAATAAATCCTATGACTATACCTCGCTTGGAACTCTGCTCGGCCCTACTGGCCGCTAGGCTATGTGATAGTATCCTCAAGTCTATTCGATACAAACCTTCGCGAATTGTACACTGGTGTGACTCAAGCGTCGTGCTGGCCTGGCTTAAAGGTGACCCCACGAAGTTTAAAACGTTCGTTGCCAACCGAGTGGTTGAAATAAACGAACTCACCGATTCGTTATCATGGCGTTATGTTCCGACCGCTATGAATCCAGCAGACCTTATATCACGTGGTGTGAGCGCCAATCAGTTGGTGAACAATAACTTATGGTGGTCGGGTCCTAGCTATTTAAATACACCTGAAGATCAATGGCCAGCCTTAAAGTCTATTGAAGTCAATAATTTGCCTGAAACAAAAAATACATCAAAAATTAATATTAAAACAAAACATTTCAAAGATATCAATCAGGTTACGTCTAATGACGTCATTAACTACACAAAGAACTCAAACTTAGATTCATTTACAACAGAAATGCCAAACCAACAGCAACCACTAGTTGCAAACCTAAATAAATCGTCCCATAAAAATAATACTGGTATTTACCAATCATATCATAATTCAATCGATCCTCAACCCTTGATAAATGTTTCAAATTACAGTAGTTTAACTAAACTAACAATAATAGTTGCATTCATCAAGAGATTTTGCTATAATGTTCGCAATCCTGATAACAAACCGGTTTCGTGTCTATCCACGGCCGAACTAGATGACTCATTCCATTACTTGTGTCGCATAGCTCAGTGCGAATGCTTTCCGCTAGAATACGATTTACTCGCTAAGAACAAGCCGTTAGGCACTAAATCTAAAATATTGAATTTGTCTACATTTTTTGATAATGATAATAACTTAATTAGGGTTGGTGGCAGATTAAGTGCCTCACCTTATGATTTTGACAAGAAACATCCCATTTTATTGGATTCAAATCACCGTTTGACTAAACTTTTATTTGAAAGGGAACATTTACGTAATATGCATGCCGGCCCACAGCTATTGTTATCTATCATTCGTGAATTTGTATGGCCCGTGAACGGTAGACGTCTATCTCGGCGCACTGTACACAACTGCGTGCGGTGTTGTCGTCTCCGAGGCAAAACACTTTGCCCTAAAATGGGTAATCTTCCTTCTCAACGCGTGACGCCAGATTTTCCATTTTCCTCAGTGGGAGTGGACTTTGATGGACCATTTTATATATTAAATCGAAAGGGCAGAGGTTCTAAAGTAATTAAATGTTATTTATGTTTATTCGTCTGTATGCGATATAAGTGCGTGCATTTGGAAGCTGTGAGTGAACTTACAAAAGATGCATTCATTATGACATTAAATAGATTTATTTCCCGCCGTGGTAAGCCAAGGGAAATATTTTGCGACAACGGGAGTAACTTTGTAGCGGCTTCCAAGGAAATAGGAGTATTTTTAAAATCGAATGCCACTGCTTTGTCTAACTTTGCAACTCAAGAACATGTAAAATTTGTATTTTCACCACCTTTCTCACCACAATTTGGCTCTTTATTCGAGTCTTCAATTAAACTTAGTAAATATCATATTAAACGAGTTATGGGTAACTCCCATCTTACATTTGAGGAGATCACTACTCTTTTCGCACAAGTGGAGGCCGTCTTAAATAGCCGTCCGCTTTGTCCCCTCTCCTCATCTCCTGATGACTACCTTCCCTTAACCCCAGGGCACTTTTTAATTGGTAGACCTCTGAGGTCACTGCCAGCGCCTAATTTAGAGACAATTAAAGAAGGCCAATTACAACGATACGAGAGACTACAGCAAATTTATCAACATTTTTGGTCACGATGGCAGCGTGAGTACATCCACGAATTGCAGCAGCGCCCGAAGTGGAAGACAAACAAGGGTTCGCTAAGCATTGGGGACCTTGTACTGATTCAAGAGGATCACGTGCCACCTTTATGCTGGCGTCTTGGACGTGTGCAACGTTTATTTCCCGGCCCTGACTCCATCTCCAGAGTGGCCGACGTAATGACGACAAAAGGAATTTTTAGGCGAGCTCTCGTCAGGCAATGCCCCTTGCCGACAGCTGAAGAGTTGGTGTGTTGAAGGACAAGCCCTTCAACGGGGGGGAAGATGTTTAGGCTTAGAACGCCTACACAAGATTTGAACTATTGGTGATCAATTAACTATTGCCTTACGTTATTGGTAGGCGCCTTGTTCAATGAGGTGCACTTGCAATATATAAATACCTACTATGCATACCTAAATGCATTCTAAGTTCACCTACGAACCATGTAACACCGTCTTACCAAATTAAAGTTTAATTTCTCTAAAACACGGTTTTTATTCAAGAAAATATCAGTAGTTGTGTCCTGCTTGGACAATATTGATGGCACCAACTTCAATATTATATTGAATTAAATATGATAAATCAAAATACATATTACTTTGTGCTAAGTAAATTTTATTTTTAAGGATTTGCTTGAAGTCGGTTTTATTTTTTATTGAAAATTTTTTTTTCATCATTTTAAGTGACGGGTGAATAGAAAAATATATCTATCTAGGTGAAAGTTCTCATCGATACAAATCAATCAAGCCCAAACACAAGGTAGCTGCTGTAAATCGTTAAGGAATTCCCTCGACTGTCTTTCGGTTCCATCATCAGATCGACTCCAGACATTCATTAAATTGTAGTAGGTACCTTTAAGCACTGAATTAAAAAGTTAACAAACGCACTAATTGTCCCTACAATTTTCGGTGGTTGCCCTCGATTTCTCCTGAATCCCATCATCAGGTTCTGACCTGGTGAAATTGGGACCACCTCAGCAGTGAACTCTATCCAACAAAAAGCAGATTTGAAATTCGTCTATAATTGACGAAATATCGGTGAACATACATAAAACATTGAGAACTTCCTTTTTTTTAAGTCGGATCTATCAATCTAAGTGTAAAGTTCTCATCAATACAAATCAATCAAGCCCAAACACAAGGTAACTGCTGTAAATTGTTAAGGAATGCCCTCGACTGTCTTTCGACTCTATCATCAGATCGACTCCAGACTTCATTAAAATGTAGAACATTAAAGCACCTAATTAAAAAGTTAACAAGCGCACTAGTTGTCCCTAAAATTTTCGGTGGTTGCCCTTGTTTTCTCCTGGATCCCATCATCACATCCTGAAAATGGGACCACCACAGAAGTAAACCCTATACAACAAAAAAAGAAATTTTGAAATCTGTCTATAATTGACGGAAATATCGCTTAACATACATAAAAAAAAAATACATACAGACGAATTGAGAACCTCCTCCTTTTTTTTAAGTCGGTTAAAAATAAAATTTACTTAGCACAAAGTTAGTATATTATTCTGATTTATCAGATATCATTAAATATAATACTGAAGTCAGTGACAATATGACTATGAGAGAGATTAATAATGTCTACCTAAGCCTACATAGTTTGACTGGGCACCGATTTCAGTATTATATTTCATGATATCTGATTAATCAGAATATACTAACTTCGTGCTACGTAAATTTTATTTTATATGCTAAAGTTATTCAGTGCCTATAAATGTGTGCTTTTACGCTCCAACGGTTGAAATTTGGTACATGGATCGATTTAGTCTAATCTGGAATAATACATAATCTACTTTTTATTTCTAGAATAAGTTTCCATGAGATGAGGGAACGGAAACAGAATTCAGGTAGAGTGGGTGCCGTCTAAAATCATCTAAAAATAAAAGATAAAAGAAAATGCTTTATACATTTTGTTAAGAGTATTTGTAATCTAAATTTACGATTTAACTGTTAAGGCGCTCCCTCACCGGGAGTATTCGCGTGTAATGTAACGTTACAGAGTCGAGCATTACAGCAGTGTGGGAGGAGAACTGAGCATTACAGTGTACAAACTGTAATGATACAAGACGAGGTTACATCAGTGAAGGAGGAGAACCGAACATTACAATACGCACCTTGTAATGATACAATGTGTAATGTTTTGATACAACTTCTAGCATGAATGCGCTAACATTACAAAAAAATTATACTAAATGTTACATTACACGCGAACGCTCGTAGGCCAGGGCGGTAGTATTGTAACGTAATGCTCTAAGTCGAATCTACAATGTTACATTACACGCTATTACTCCCGTTGAGGGAGGGCCTTTATGCGTTTCGGTATTAAAATCTACAACCATCTCTTTGAGCATCAGTAAAGTATGTACTGCGGTTGTATGTAGGGCGAACTTTATAACAAACTTTGTTATTATAAAGAAAAGTAAAGGCAGTACTTAAGCGGCATTGGGCAGTTGCTCCTAGAACGAGTAATCTGTTAGACAGAGAGGAGCGGTCTGAAGCGGCCAGTTGACCGTTAGAGAGTGAAAGATTTTTTTTTATTAACATCAACACTTCATATTATTAAGATTCCGTACCCAAAGGGGAGTAAAAACAGGACCCTATTCGTGAGACATCGCCGTCTGTCTGTCTGTCTGCCCATCACTAGGCTGGATCACAGGAACCGTGATAGCTAGAGAGTAAAAATTTTCACACAAAAATTGTAATCAACAAACACTTAAATCAGAAAAAGAAATTGGGATTAATGGGCACCATAAACAAACGTGATTTAGTGGTGGTTGTTTTGGTACGAAACCCTCTGTGCACGAGTTCAAATTGCATTTGGCCGGTTTTTACTGTGGGATAGGATCTTTATTGCTTATACAATTACAATTGAAACATAACTGAGCATTTCACTTTCAAATTATACATTTCTTCAACGAAAAAAAAATCGTCTAAGATAAAATCAGCCAGGGAGTAAAACCTTTAGAAGTGTGACGTCATGTCCTTTTGTTTACTTCAGACGAACTTGAAATCATTATGTTAATGAAATACCTTCTTTACCCCTTGACCGCGCGTTACACAATAGCGCCATAGAAATGGCCCTTAGTGCTCGTTTAAGGAGACGCGGCGCGTCAAGCTTCGCGTACGGCGTGGCTTGCAGCGGCGCGTCAAGCGATTTGACCGTTTATGGTGAGGCGTCGCGTAAAGCGGCCCGCGTCGCGTCACGCCCAAACTCAAACATATGGAAATGTAGGAGCTCGTTTAAGGACACGCGGGGCGTCGAGCGACGCGAGTGGCGTGGCTTCTCTCGGCGCTGCGTCCGCCGCGTGGCACGCAGCTTCACTCGGCGCTGCATCCGCCGCGTTGCACGCAGCTTCATATACGGCGTCGTTCAGTGCGACTAGGGATGTGACATTGTACATAAAAAATCGATTTTTAATTAATCGATTTTTTCTTTAGCATGAAAAATCGATTAGTAAATTATCGATTTTTCTCAAGAAAATAATCGATTTTTTTAAATTAATCGATTTTTTCATAATTTGACATTTAATTTTTTATAAAATAAATACCATATCAAGTTTTATTCATTAATAATAAACAATATACTACTACTACTGAACGGCTGTTTATAAGTTTTTTATATTAAATAGATCTTGGTAAGGCTTAAATCTGAGCTTTGTTTATTGGCAATCGGTTGAAAAAAGCGGAGTCATGAACACAAGTTGAGTAATCACGGTTGTGTTTCCGTGCGATCTTTATTCTTAAAAAAAAACAACAAGCATAGTCAAAAAACCAAACCCTTTATTTATTTATTTATTCATTTATGTACACACTAGGAAAGTAAAATAACAATAATAAAAGGATAAATAGGTACAATGGTACTGCTTATTTCTGTAAGAAATATCTACCAGCAGACCGGCGAAAGGAGAACGTGAAGAAAAAGGAAAAGATCAAGAAAAAGTGTGTTTACAAAACAGAATAGAACTAACATAACACACAAAATAAAAGATAAATATTATTAACTGTATATAATACATATATAAATAAGTAAATATAATAATGTATATTTAAATAAAAATTACATATATAAATAAATAGGATTACACTGTAGAGAAATAGTGTCCACGGACTTGCTTTTTAAAAGTGGTGATAGTTTTACTGTCTCTGATACCAGGCGGAAGTGAGTTCCATAGTCTGACTGCATGCACGGTGAAAGAGGATGAATAAAAACTGGTTTTGTGAGAAGGAAATTTAAGATTTGAGCGTAGGTGAGATCTGCAGAGAGCATCAGGAGAACGAACAAAAGAGAACCTTTCCTTTAAATAGGGAGGTGAAGATGGATTATAAAGGATATCGTAAAGGAGGCAGAGGATTCGAGTGTTACGGCGAAGGCGGATTGGGAGCCACTTGAGTTCTTTGCGAAAGTGAGAAACATGATCGAACTTTCTAAGATTGAATATAAAGCGTATACACAAATTTTGCAACCTCTCAAGTTTATCCAGAAGCTCCTCAGTGGCGTCTAAATAGCAGGCGTCGGCGTAGTCAATTATGGGCTGAATAATAGTTAGAGCAAGACTAATTTTCGTCCTCAAGGGTAAGAGGCTCTGGAGGCACTTCAACGAATGAAAGGAGAAGTGCACTTTCTTGCTGACGTCACTAATATGGGCACTCCAGGATAGCGTGGTGTCCATGATTACTCCCAGGTCCTTCACAGTGTCTGCGTAGGGTATCTGAATACCGGCCAAAAGAACTAGATCCAGTTCAGACACCGGCAGATTGTCAGTTTGATACTTACTGCTAATGACGATGGCTTGCGACTTCAGAGGGTTGATGCGCAGTCCGACCGAATTAGCCCGGTCGCTTAGTCTAACTAAGTCGCGGTTAATGCACGATATGCCAAATGGGGCGTCAGTAGCCGAAAAATGTCGGTACAGCTGCAAGTCGTCAGCGTAGAGATGGAAGTTACTAGAAATAAGACTCGTAGCCGAGTTGATGAAGATACAGAATAAAAGAGGAGATAGAACGCCACCCTGAAACGTATTGAAATGTTCGAGTTCGACGTATGGAATTGAACGCCAACCTTTCATAAGTATCGATGTATCGTTTATTTTGCGTACGTGATATTTTGCTTTCATGACGTTCTGCTCCAGAGGGTTATAAACATCGATTACATTTTAAAATAAAATATCGATATTTTATTTTGATAAATATTTTTATTTTAATATCGATTTTTTCTATGAACGATATTGCCCGACATTCCTACCTAACGCATACCCCGCACCTCTCCCACCCCTTCCTTTAAGCGTCCTTCGCGGCGTCACCCGCAGCTTCATCCGCCGCGTTCCTCCATTGCGAGACTCGCTGGTTTACCCGCCGCGTCCTCGGCGGCGTCACCCGTCGCTTCAATTGCCGCGTCCGACGCGACGACACTCGCCGCTGTGGCAGCTACAACTCAAACAAACGCTTGCAAAAACGCTTCTCCTTGAACGCTCTGAACATTTCCATACGTTTGTGTTTCTGGCGGCCCGCCTGGCGGGCCGCGCCGCTCGAAGCGCCGCGTCTCCTTAAACGAGCCCTTAATCAACCAATTAAGGCGCCTTTCGTGCTCAGCTGACTACGTCATGTCCTGTAATTGGAAAATGTAAGTGCGCCTTCACACTAGCGTTTTTCCGGCGTAGGCGTACGATGGACGTATGCGCGGCGCCGACGCAACGTATACGCGACGTATACGCCGCGTTGGCGCAGCGTCTCCACTGGAACACATGAGTACGCTGAACAAGCGTCGCGCGTCCGCGACGTATGCGCGACGTATACGCCGCGTTGGCGCGTCGTCTCCACTGGAACACATGAGTACGCTGAACAAGCGTCGGGCGTGCGCGACGTATACGCCGCGTTGGCGCGTCGTCTCCACTGGAACACATGAGTACGCTGAACAAGCGTCGAGCGTGCGCGACGTATACGCGACGTATACGCCGCGCATACATCCATCGAATGCCTACGCTAGTGTGAAGGCGCACTAAGTCAGATGTTTTGATTTTTTTATGAACAAAACCTTATTCTGGGTTGCTTGGTGTATTATAAGGTTAAACCAATCTTTATCTATAAAATGATTCAGTACTATATAGAGTGAAATAAAGGCATATTTGCAAAATACAAACAGTTGTATGTATTATGCAAATAAGGGCTATGAAGGTAGATTTAGGATAACAAATTAAGAATTATAGGATAATTAGTACTAAAAGTAAAAACCTAAACTTAGGTTTCAAAGAGTATTTTTATTAATTTTCAAGGCTTTAATCTATTTGCTCTGGGTAGTTTCCAATTTTCAATGTTTATTACAAATTTAAAGTTAGATGACGAAACGTTCTTAATTTAAATTGTTTGTTGAACTTTGATTTACTGATACAGAGCTATGTAAACTTTATGGTCGCTCTTAAGTCGTAAAGTAGGCCGCTTGAGCACGTTTTATATTTACAAGGCCTGGGCGTGCTCGATGGCGCGATAGAAGCTATTCTTTTTTAGGGTTATACGGAACCCTAAGGGTAATAAACCCGCAAAATTCGTGTCAAGTCGCGCATGTAAGGTAGTTCCGTTGTCTATTGCTATTCGTGGTTGCATACCTAGCATCTGCCTTGCCTATTACTTAGCCCCTCTGTATAAAATAGATTGCAGAGGGGCTTATGGCGAGACTTGTGTCTGTAGTGGGCGACTCTGTGGCATTAAATTATGTCACTAGTTCACGTGGATCATGTGTTCAAAGTTTGAAATAAAACAAAAATGACAACGTTAATCTGATTAAACTTTCACTTTCACAATAAACGTTAGAGGGACAGTCGGACGAGACCGTCTCACGGCTTCTTGTTTTCAGTTCGAAGCACAGAATCGTATTATAATTAATTCTGTAAGTACCTGTATTACGGCTATAGACAATATGCCCCTTATTATGTAGAAATAGAAAAAATTGCGTGTACTTAGTGTACACACGTAAGAAGTGAAACTTCTTCATAAACTTAATTTTCACCTCACCTTAAATTAAGTCAAAAAGTACAAAAGTACAAAAGTCCCAAAGTCCCAAAGTCCCAAAGTCCCAAAGTCCCAAAGTCCCAAAGTCCCAAAGTCCCAAAGTCCCAAAGTCCCAAAGTCCCAAAGTCCCAAAGTCCCAAAGTCCCAAAGTCCCAAAGTCCCAAAGTCCCAAAGTCCCAAAGTCCCAAAGTCCCAAAGTCCCAAAGTCCCAAAGTCCCAAAGTCCCAAAGTCCCAAAGTCCCAAAGTCCCAAAGTCCCAAAGTCCCAAAGTCCCAAAGTCCCAAAGTCCCAAAGTCCCAAAGTCCCAAAGTCCCAAAGTCTAAAAGTCTAAAAGTCCAAAAAGTCCAAAAGTCCAAAAGTCCAAAAGTCCAAGAGTCCAAGAGTCCAAAAGTCCAAAAGTCCAAAAGTCCAAAAGTCCCAAAGTCCCAAAGTCCCAAAGTCCCAAAGTCCCAAAGTCCCAAAGACCCAAAGTACCAAGGTCCCATCCAAAAGTCCAAAAGTCCAAAAGTCCCAAAGTCCCAAAGTCCCAAAGTCCCAAAGTCCCAAAGTTCCAAAGTCCCAAAGACCCAAAGTACCAAGGTCACATCCAAAAGTCCAAAAGTTCAAAAGTTTAAAAGTTCAAAAGTTCAAAAGTCCCAAAGTCTCAAAGTTCCAAAGTCCCAAAGACCCAAAGTACCAATGTCTCATCCAAAAGTCCAAAAGTCCAAAAGCCCAAAGTCCAAAAACCCTTAAATGACATGCTATCCCTGGATAAAGTACTCTTAATTCGAATCCACCGTGGTGGGGAACAGAACAAAGATGGCGCGTAACCAAAAATCGTGACGTGACGTGACGTGACGCAAATTTTTTTCCAACGCCGATAAAGAAGTTTCACTTCAATAAAAAAAACACTTTTAACTTTGCCTATCTCTTGGGGATAGTAGAACATTAAAATTAGTCAATTGCAGTCCACTGCGGACCGTCGGCTTTTTCTCTAATCTTTTTGGGAGGACGATTGCCAATTTCTGGCAAGACGGGCTACTACAGGGTTGTGCTTGGAGTTTTCTTTCTCTTCATTGTCTTCATTTCTTTCTCTTATTCGTCAACAGTTGCACCACTACGCAGGTGTGGTTGACTCATAATACTATATTGTCATACTCCGATATTGCCACATTGTATTACATATTTGTATTGATACCATGTTGTAAAACAATGTGGCTTTTAATTAAATTTGCACCTTACAGCGACCACGCTCTAAGGTGCAAGTTTAACAGAGTATCAATTAATAATCCCACAGTAAGCAACTCTGTATACACAGAATAATTACTAAAGCAGCTTAGAAATCTATTTCAAAACGTCTGGCTGATACCTAGTTGCGTGCATTCGTAGATTTTCTAATCAAAACTCTGTAGACGTAGTTTGGTTAGTACGGGACTGTGACAATGTTGCAAATTAGTGAAACGACTGTTTGATAGGTTCTGTCTGTATGTAATCGTCTGGTTTTAATCAGCCTTGATGAAACCTTTACAACACAAATAGACGTGCTCATACTATGGAATGATATTGATGATCTCATATTAACCTTAGAATTATTATAGGGACTGTAGAGATTGTACTTATTTTATTTCGGATTATAGAGCGGTAACAGATTTTATCTGCTAAAAGACCGGTGACAGTAATAAATAGTCTTAACTTACGCGTGGAAATCATTAAAGATTAAAAACATACGGTACCCTACAACTGTCTACTACCGGGAGTCCCGGATATACCCTTGGAAAGATGTTCCCGGAGGTGGTAATAGACTTACCCCTGTTACGTGAGACAGCGGCTACTCGCCTAGGAATATAAATGTTATGATGAAGATTAAATAATTATGAAATAGAGTTCCCAAGATTTATAAATTAAAAGAAGCATAAGTGAATACTGTATGAAACTGCGTCCGGATGCAGTCTTCTTCTGTAAATATTCTATAGAATGTAAGTACCTACTTATTTATTTATTTATTTATTTATTGTACACACATTATTTGAAAATTAGATACACAAACGAAAACTAGTACAAATAGTCTGCTTATTTCTAAAAAAAATCTCTTCCAACAGACTCAAGTGAGGAGAGCGTTGTAAGGCAGAATAGAGTAAACAAAAATATTTTAAAAAAGTACGTAAGAAAGTCAATAGAGACATCAGATACATATACATTCATACACATAATACATAAATACAATACATATACATATATATAATGTACATACATAACTCATACATGCTACATAGGTAAACATTTTGAATCTTTCCAATTTTTCGTCGATGTGATAACTACAGAATGATACTCGTATTATACGCCCTAGTCAAACAGATAAGCAGAGACATATTACACTCCCAAGTTTGATCAGTTTCATATTAAGTCCCATGTAAATATGCTATTGCCAACTGATGCAAACTTTAAGGGTGGTTTGAAAATTTCAACAAAAGATTCTGCGACTTCGCAAATCCTTTAAGAATTTGGATCAACAAATATTAAAATTATGTTTGGAAGATTGAATCGACTGAAAAAATCTCTTTCGTTTCTAAAATGGTTTACCTACATACAACAGCCGATGCTCTTGAATTCAGACTTACAGCAACGTAGTTATAAAATCAATATTAAAGGTTGTATAGTAAGTTCAACTCATCTGTGCGCGCGGCCCTATGTGTGGGTAAACCTCGTATAAACACAGTGACTTCGTGTGCGTGACAAGAGGTACAGTGAAGTACAAAATACAAAAATACTCGTTTAACTAAAATAAAAAACTTAAGGGGTGAAATGTATGTTAAACATATTAATATGTTTTGCTGCTAAAAGAATAAAATTGAGGAAATTTAGGATTCGCTGCTCTCTACAAGGTTAATTTAAAAAAATCAGATTCCATATCAAAATGTCCATAGTATTCTTCTTCTTTGTATTACGCCACATCTTTTCATCAATTTGACCTTAACGTTCGTTTATTAACCCTTAGAGCCCCTTCAACACACACAAAATTTATATCGAAAATCGGTAATCGCAAGCACCTACCTAAAAATGAAAAAAGTATTTTCCCATTTTCCAAAAAAAAAATTTTTTCTCACTTACCAGACCAAATTTTACGATTCTGCAAACAGCAACCGGAATATTTTGTTTATTTTACTTTGTATAATAATAAATAATAATGAAAACACATTATTTATAATAAAAAAACAAAACACACACGCACACGCACTTGGTACACACGCACTCAACAAAAAAAACATTGATTACTCTACCACCACACCATGAGCTCTAAGGGTTAATTTCATTATTCCCATCACATTTTGTTCGATGCTATGCGAGGCATTATATATTTTTTTTATTCCCCCTACATTTTCGATTGGGTTTAGTTCAGGATGTTAAGGTGCCGCGGTGGTAGCCGAAGAACTTTTAAGCCATGTGGCTAAAGAATGTCATCAATCTTATTACAAACTAGCTGACCCTTGCAACTTCGTTTGCGTCACATAAGGTGTACGAAAGGAGAGGTATTTCTTCATCAGACTCATCAAACAGCGTGTAAAACTGCCCTGCCCTCTCCCAAAGGAACCGTGCAAAATATCGGGATCAAAAGTATCCCAGAACCTTCTTCGGATCATAAGCTCAGATTGTACCAAGTTTCATTTAAATCAATTCAGTAGTTTCAGCGTGATACTTATTCGGGATACAGATATACAGACAGACGGACATGAAAATTTTCAATTACATTTTCGGCTTCAGTATGTATCGATTAGAGAACGCCCTCCAATTAAAATTTTCAAATTATCTTCCAATTGTACAGACTCTCGACCCTCCACAGTTTTTTTAGATTATAGAGTATAGAGTATGGTCTTTTTACTTTTTAAATCAAGTCATACAGTAAAATTATTGTCATATTTACTGTATAAGCAATGTTTTTTCTGTCGACCATCATCTCTGCATTTCTATTTTTTTCTGCATTAGGATTTGGAGCTCTATCATTTTTCGACTATTCTGTAGGCCTTTATAAGTTACACAATTCTACCATACATTATTTTGTTATGACTCGAAGGGTTTAGGCAACGTTTTCGTTAAAAGCTCCCGTACACCTGATTTTTTTCCGACATCTCCAACTAATATCGTTATATTTTAGTCAATGTCAAACAAACTCACCAAATTATATACGCAAACCGTTCTCAAGAATCATTGGTGATCGCAGCATGAAAATCAATGCAGTAGTTTTTAAGTTTGTCGTGAAGAACTTTGTATTTGTATGTAGTGATAAAAAATATTAATTACATCGAATTGACACATCAAAACTATTTATCTGACTTCTTAAACATTTTCTCCGTGAAGAACTAGACATTTTCTTTAACGACTGTACCCATGGTATTATCACTTAGAACACTGTGTAATGGATTATAATGTAACCAACTTACACAGGATGTCAACATTGCAGTTACATTGAGAATTGTCATGATATTTAATTTTGTTTCATTATAACGTAAGAGTTGCCTTCAAAACGTGGTAGATGACGCTGTATGCTTTTTGTTTATTATAATTTTTATTTCGCGGCCTCGCAGAGAGTTTACTGCAAAGACTGCTTGGCACCGCTGGTGTCGTCAATAAGTCGAGTAACGTCTCTATCTCCTAATAAACAAATGTACTCTGTGAAGACGGCTGCGTCACTGGCACACAAATGAAAGCTGTATAATTACTAGCGCACGCACACATAGCGCCGCGCGCACTGATGAGTTGAACTTACTATACCTAGGTACTCTGCAGATCCGAAGAAATATCAAATCATTTCTGTATGTTATCGAGTGGCGAGTGTACTGAAGAGCTCTTACATGTATACTTTGTCGGCACTTTATAGAACTTCTTATAATACACTAGCTGACCCGCGCAACTTCGTTTACGTGATAAATGAAGAACCGCTCGACCAATTTTGTGCAAACTTCACATAAACCATCTACTAAACAGTCCGAACAAAGCCTAAACATTTGGCTTTGATAGGTGAGCCCGTTCTTGAGTTATAAAATTACAACGAAAAGTGGCATTGATTTTTATATATATAGATTATGAAAATTTACTCACTTGTACTATTCCACTTTTATTTTAATTTTAACAATACCTGACCGGTTTCGCTATAAGGCATTATTTTACATAGTATTTGATCAAACAGTTTGTTGGATAGGAATAAAACCCTGAGTTTTATTCTTTTGGGCAGTTTAGTTGGTCAGGGTGGAATTACGAAAAGAGCTATGATCACAATCATTTTTTTAACATGAGGGAAAATCCATCATGAATGCTATGCCGGACTCCTACCGACTAAAAACGTCACGTAACGCCCAACAGCCTATGGTTGGGAGCCCCGGGTCACGCTGCCGTCCTGGCCTGCTTCTGTAAGGACGGTGAGAGGGCTGCTCACCTTCCTCAGGCCCCCGGTCACGAAGGCCGATAGTCTTCGGCTTAGACACATCGGCGGCACCCAATCCCCCGACTGCGGAACTCGGGAGGGAGAGTTCTCTCCCGTTTCCGCCCCGCCGCCTCATGATCAAAATCATAGTAGGTATCATTGCTCAAATGAAAATAGATACTTGTATGACTTTGAACTTCAATTATGTTTCGTAATCTCGTCCTCATTTTGTACTATGTAGTTTGCACCCTGCACCTACTGGCTGCCACAATTTTTAAAAGAAGAACGCAGTTTCTGTAAAAGATTTTTACTCGATGGTCCATCGTCACCTCTGTGCCTTAGGATCTGTCAATGTCATTGTACTTTTTTGTGCCGAGCGCTGTTCACGTTTCAGAATTATTTATTATTGTTTTTCAAGTTTTTTCGTTGTAAAATGGGAAAACACAAAAAGTAAATACATAACGAAGCATTAGGTGAACTAAGTGAGCGTTTACGAGAATCGGAGGAACGCATGTACAAGCAGAAACATCATAATTACGGGTAAGTTTTTTAGCAGGATCGGAGCAGGAGCAGCATTGCAACAGGATCAGACTTACATGCACATTATATCTAGAGTTTTCACGAGAGGTTAACCAGAAAGATATGTTTGTGTGTTGTATTCTACACAATAACCCCAAAATGAGCTTTCACGAGAGGTTAGCCGGTGGGTTAATATCAAGCGAAACATTATGGCGCACTGACTGGATCAGCGCGCTCCGAAGAGCCCCATAATGTAAATACAGTACTCAAAATCACTATTTGTGAATACAGTAATACTTGACTATTACACTGTTTCGTTGTGATGCGTGTTTCGAATACTTCCTAGAGCTTTCACGAGAGGTTGGCCATGGATTTAGATGCAGTAGTGAAAATTATCTTCTATTTTTATAGAAGACGAGTGCGAAACACGCTCCGGTCAGACACGTTCGAGAAGTCGGTTAACAAGTGTGCGATGCCGTTCGCCCCATGTACGAAGCCCATGCAGCAGTACCCGACAAGGCAAGACGCCTTGTCGTCGTTGCATCTCATCCTTATCAATGCCACATGTAACCGTGGTATTTTAACGAGGCTTAATATTCAGACTGAGAACAGGGGGGGGGGGGGTGACAACAAGGTCCTCCGCTGGGGAGACCGTATCCACTCAGACCCCAGGGATGAACAGCAGAAGCTATACTTGCCGGCTTCTATTGAAGTACTATTAGGCTAAGATGTACCATCTTGCACTACCCACTGCAAGTAATCCTATAGTATTTACATGAGGGTGTAGCCAGACTATGGACTGTCATACTCCAAAGTGGCCTCAGTCCAGAAATAAAATCAACTTAAATCGATAAACAGAGTCCCCCATCAAACTGTAGCCTCTTGATTCCACCGAAACTCAATGGAGAAGTGGCAGCTGCCATGAATAAGAGTGGCATCAAGAGTAACAAGAGAATAGGAGAACAACAACTTGTATTAGCGGCAACTATTACTACCATTGGGAGTGTTGAATGATATTATACGTACAAAAGATGAGCAACATATTGAAACATTAAGTGATTCAACGAGGTTATCGTGTAATTTCTATCACACGCAGATCTCTAATACTGCCAGGATATGAAAGTATGAAAGAAATAAAAACTACAAAGATATGAAAGAGCTGATGGAACAGACCCCCATATCTGAGTATTTGTTCTGTGATAAACTTCAAGATAAAGTAAATGCCGTCAAGGCAGTGAAAAAGCCTGACCGGGAACTAAAAAATACTCTTACCCAGAGTAAACAACCAGCTAAAATGGTTTAATTTAAACTATCGGGACCCCACAACGATCACAGATGATTAGACCGAGTGGGTCGAAGGTGAAGTCGAAGTTTCCGACGTATCCTGTGGCCAAGCCACAGACACGACCGAAGCGATCCCCGCCGAGGCAACATTACCGTCACCCCGACAGGATCATCAACGCCGTTGAACCAGGTACAGACGCGTATACTTTTCTAATCGATGGGCGGCTATTACCGCTATCCTTACTATAATAGGTGGATTAAAGGGTATACCTTTCATGAAGGTTCCTGTACAAACTCTGGTCCATAAAATAATCAGTTTACTCAAAATGAGACCGACCTTATATCTGTAGAAATAGATAAGCTATTACAAATAGGTGCAGTAGAAATATGCTCTCATGCTGCTGGCCAGTATTTATTCACCATATATCTATACCCTAAACCAAATGGGTCGTGGAGATTTATACTGGACCTCAAAAACCTTAACGAGTTTATCTTCACAACTCATTTCAAATTAGAAGATTTGTAGCAACACTTATGACCCTAGGATGTTTCATGGCCTCAAAAAATGCATACGATTTACTGTCAGTAGATAAAAAGCATAGAAAATACCTTCGATATATTTAGACGATATTCTTTGCCTGGCGAATTCTTATGAAATGTGTTAAAAAATATATCCACTACTCAAAATATTTTAGAAAGCCTGGTTTTTTATAACAGAGAAATATATTATATAATACTTATACAGATATGTCAATATCTAGGCTTCATATTGAACTCTGTCCAGTACACCATTTCACCTCTCCAGAATAAGATAGAATCTACATAGAAAACTTTACAAAATGTCAAGGCTAACCGTGATTCAAAATACTCGAATTCACCCAACTGTTAGGCGTGCTTATTGCGGCATGCCTAGCTGTAGAATGTGGTTGACTCTACACTGAAGTCATGGATAACTACAAAACTACAGCTCTAAAAAATAGTGATGAAAACTACAAGGCTTTTCTTACTATTTCAAATGAAATTCAATTAGACCTGGGTTGGTGGTTTTCTCATATAAAAGACAATTATTGAAAAATTAAACAATTTGACTTTAGATTAGAGATTTCTCAGATGCTTCTGGTTCTGGATGAGGTTTGGCATGTAATGATATCAGAAGTCACGGTCACTGGACAGTTGATGACAAAAACATCACATTAACTACCTTGAATTGCTGGCAGCATTTATAGATCTAAGACATTTGCATCGGACTAAAGATGCTGCAAGGTCTTACTTAGGATAACAACATGACAGCAAAGCTTATATTAACGAGATGGGTGGTACTCGCTTCCGACATCTAAATGGCTTAGCGAGAGAGCTATGGCAGTGGTGTTAGAGAAGACAAACATGGGTGTAGGTATCTTACATTACTTCAAAAGACGATCTACCTCGTAAATTGAATGGGAACTATGTCACACAGCAAGACACAATTATTATGAACCTTGGTCAACCACAGATTGATTTTTTTGCGAAAAAATGTAATGCCAAATGCAAGGAATATGTGTCATGGCTCCTGATCCAGATGAATATTCTATTGAGGCTTTCACTCTTAAGAGTTGTCCTGGGACATCCTTCCGAGAGCTTACTCGGTACTCCCAACCATAGGCTGTTGAGCGTTACGTGAGGTTTTTAGTCGGTAGGAGACCGGCCATAGCATTCATGGTGGATTTTACCTCACGTTAACAAAAAAAAAAAAAAAAAAAAAAAAAAAAAATATCTTTTACGTTTTCCCCCCTTTTACACTAGTAAGCAGAGTATTACAAAAAATTAAGAGTAAAAAGGCTACAGGCATTGTTATTGTTCTGAAATGGCCTTCACAACCATTTTACCCGTTTTTTCACCTCCATGGTCATATTTGAAAAATTAATGTTAGAACCCCAATATGACTTATTGTTATCTCCTGCCAGGGCTCCACGTCCCTTATACAGAAGTCTCACACTGATTGCCGCCATATTATCAGGAGCGCTTTCATTAGAAGAGGAATTCCTCCTTGCTCATTAGATTTAATGTTAGTGTCCTTGTCGACCAAAACAAGGAAACAGTATGAGTCAGCTTTAAATCAGTGGATCATTTTTTGCATTGACCATGATGCGGATCCTCTTCAGGACTTAATGTCCATGTTCATATCATTCTTAACACTTAAGTATGATGAAGGACTATCATATAGCTCACTTAATTCTATGCGGTCTGCAATTTCGCTCATTTTGGTACCCCACCTGGGGACAAATGAGATAGTGACAAGATTTTTAAGGGAATATTTAGATTCAGACCAAAGATCTAAATATCGTTTTGGGTCATCTTTCTCACCAGTTCCCCAACGAGACCCTTAGTCTAGAACTATTTACCAAAAAATAGATCTTGTCACTGCTCATAGGATTCAGACCGTGTCTTATTTGTGTATATAATTTTTTCATTGATCTCGATAATATTAATATGAAAATTCCACAAATAATAAAGACATCCGCTTCTGGCAGGTCTCAACCTAATTTGATATTACCATTTTCTCAAGAAAATATTGACTATCTGTCCTTCAAAAACTGCTTTATGTTATACGGATGTTACAAACAGTTTAAGAGGAAATTGAAAAACGTTAATCATGACAACAAGAAAGCCTATGCCAACATCACCGCGACCATTAGCAGGTGGATTAAGCAAGTTTTAACAAACAGTGGGATAGATAGGTACCTACTCCCAAACTTAATGCACACTGCACGAGACATGCTTCTACCTCAAACTCCTCAAAGGCTTCCGAAGGAGGTAATAGTTTGGAGGTCGCGAGAAAAATGGCAGGCTGGATTACACACTTTTCCACTATTGCCAGGTTTTATAAAAAGCCTATTATAAGTAATCTGAATGCCTTTGCAAAGGCTGTGTTTAGGTTAAAATGAAACTGGTTCAAGACAGAATGTTAGATTACCTACTTCATTCACAATAATAAATTTATTAAAATAACAATACAACTTCTTCTTTGAACATCTACATAGTACAAAATGAGGACGAGATTACGAAACATAATTAAATAGATCGGACTAACTTACCTAGTGACGTCCGATCCTCAATTATGTGAAGTAATCTCGTCCTCATTCCAGTCCCAGCCCACCCCTGGGATGATAATCTTATAATTTCTTTTTTCGGAATGGATTCTCACCCAGGAACCCTTCGGAAGTTGTATTCATGCTTTGAAAAAAATGACATTGACAGATCCTAAGGCACAGAGGTGACGATGGACCATCGAGTAAAAATCTTTTACAGAAACTGCGTTCTTCTTTTAAAAATTGTGGCAGCCAGTAGGTGCAGGGTGCAAACTACATAGTACAAAATGAGGACGAGATTACTTCACATAATTGAGGATCGGACGTCACTAGGTAAGTTAGTCCGATCTATTTAATTATAGGGTAGAGACAACATTTTTGTCTGACTGTACCTACATGAGATAAGATTATCTAAGTTGATTTTCGATTCCTTTTTAACTAGAGTCAACTAGTTTCGGTGGTGCACCACATATTGTATGTGACTTTGCAATCTGCAATATTGAGATTACGGGTGCGAATCTCGTGATGGAACAAAAATATTGTAAAATTTGCAAAGTATGTGGTTTCCGGTGTTACAGACTATGGCGACTAGTTTTGATCATAAATGAAAATGGATCATAATGTGATCTAGTGGTTTGATTGCTACCTCATAAGGTCGGCAGCGCGAGTGTGGCGCCTCTGGTGTTGCAAACGTTCATAGGCTGCGGTGACCACCAGTCCTTCTGGTGGGCCCTATGCTTGTCTGCCACCTTAGTGGTATAAAAAAAACCTCAGTAGTACCTAAAGGCACAGCCTACAGATCATAGATAAGTTTTCTCTTTATACTGAGATAAAGGTTATGAGTTATTCTTGATCTAAGGTTGCCCCTCATAGGCAAAGATCAGGAATTTAAGTCCCGTCCGAACTGAATTTTAATTTCCTTTTGACATAATGAATTCATGTTGACACATTGGAATACAATTTTTTTTCTACCGCTGTTTACTCTAGTTATTGAATCTAGGAGAGGTTTCCTAATTAACTAAAGTTAATTATTTAACTAAAGTTAATTAAGAAACCTCTTGCCTTTTTACTAGAATTCCTCAGTTCCTCGCTAAGGAAACATTTACTTTCATATAAATTTTATACCCGCGTTTTTCTCGTCAATTTTTACGACCAACAAAATATCCGAAAAAAGAAAATTATAAAATAACTCTTGATATCATAAAAGACGATGTTATAAAGAGATGTGACGATATTAAATTATACCTCTATAATAAAACCATTATAGAAGAGTGGCTAGCTATTAACTGAGAACAGATAGGAAATTGATCGACGAGAAATAAATAATTTTATGATGTTTCTAACATTAAATTCCAGTAGGTACCTAACTCAAAATGGCCACTTTATAACCGACTCTGTTTTGATTAGCTGGCAGAGGATGCTGTAATACCACATATTTAGTTTTTTTTTCAGAACTTTTTTAAACCATTAAAGTCATCTGAGACCGAGATTGAGATCCGGACCTTTGCAGTCCATAGTCCTAGTGTTAAGTGTGGCGCTCGCGATGGGATAATATAATAATAACTTGAACTTAAACCATGCAAACTTTGTTCAAATCCCCACGTTTAATCGCAACAATTTACGCTTAAAGATCATTGAAATTGCAATTTGAAACTTTTCATCACAGCTTCCCAAAATCACCAAAGCTTGAATTGTTAGAAAACTTTAACTAAACCAAATAATAAAAAAAATCTTCTATTACTATAAAAGGACCTTTTAGCTCCGCAGAATAGATAGTTGGTTATTAATTCGTGGTTACATGCGGACAAAGATGGCGGTTGTTTAATCTACGTACGTAATATATTCCCATTTCTATAGGACGCTGATTTAATAGTGCAAAATACATAATACACTTCTCTACATCGACTTTCAGTAAACATTCGAACTGTTCATAACATTGGTAGAGCGTTCTCTTATTTTACGATAAGTAAAATAAGAGAACGCTCATAAGTTCCCCTAAGTTCTCTTATGACGATAGCCGACCCTATGCTCTGACCTCAGCTGTATGAAAAAAAAAAAGGTATTCAACACTTTTTTATTTTATCTGTGTTGCGAGTCCATATTTACAGTGAGGCGGCTGATTTAAAGGACAAAGCTTTGTGATAGTGATAATACGTCCTACTTTTTCATATGCCAATATGGCAAACCTTGTTTTACCTTTTTATACATTTATATTAACATTTTTATTAAAAAACTAGCTGACCCGCGCAACTTCGTTTGCGTAAGAGAGAGAGAAATAGAAAGGTAAGGTCCCCCGTCGCTTCTATTGTTATCGCGTGGTTTTCTGTCGCGTGTATCCTGTTGTATTATTTTGGCACAAATTGGATTTTCATTAAAATGGTTATTGTAAACGAACCTAATTCGAAGCACTATCAGTAGGGTTACGGAATATTTTACTTTCCCGTGACTCTACTGGATGCCAAGGGCAATATAGGTTGACATGCAGCAGTGCCACTGGTGTTACAAACGTTCATTATGCGAATTAGTCCGCTACAGTAACCAACCATCAGGTGGGCCGTAAGCTTGTCTGCCATCTTAGTAGTATAAAAAACTGGCCAAGTGCGAAGCGAACTTGCGCACAGAGGAAATAAATAAAGAATAAAGTATAGATAGGAATACAGTCCCTTAATGAGTTCCATTCCGAACAACGGTTGGCCGGTTTAGTTGTTTGGAGTGAAAAGACAGAGGGTTCCGTACCAAAAAAACAGCAAAGCATCACGTTTGTTGGATGGGAGCCCCCTTAATCCCCGCCCCCCTTTTCTGACGTTAGTATTTGTTGTCATAGTGGCGAGTTAGCTATCTACTCGACAGATTTGTTAATTCGTCACTTTCGCCAACTGGTCACTTTTGAAAATTTATCATCTTAAAAATTTCAGCTCTCTAGCTATCACGATTCCTGAGATACACCCTCATGACGGACAGATAGACAGACAGCGAAGTCTCATATATAGGGTCCCGTTTAAGGGCACGAACCCTAAAATCGTTTCTTTGTGCGCAACTATGCCATTAATCTAATTTCAAGGTTCTAGATCTCAATCAAAAAAAAAAAACCTAACCTAATCAGGTATCTAAATCAGTTTTTATATTTATATCAATCAAATCAGCTAATTTACGTCCTGCGCCTTCAGCATCCAGCCTGCGACCTCTTCTAGGTCCTCGGTCCATCTAGCGGGTGGACCAAGTAGCGAGTCGTCTGTCGTCTTCTGTGGCCAGCCCACGGCACTTTACAGTACTGTTTTGATTAATCATCATCAATCAATATCAATATCAATACTCAATACATATAATAAAATCGTAACAGGTCGCTGTCTGTACATGGAAGATAAATAAGAAAAAATACTATAGGGGGGCTTTATGAACGCAATAGAACCCAAAACAATGATTTTTAGAATTTTTGTCTGTATGTCTGTTTGTCTGTACGTTTGTGCACGCTAATCTCAGTAACCGCTTAACCGATTGCAATGCGGTTTTTTAATTGTGTTGAGGTTTGCTCCACTTAACACTTAGCGTTTATTTCATGTCAATCGGTAAGTAAATAAAAAAGTTATAACACTTTTAAGAATCAGATATTTTGGAATTTTTAATTGTTGGGGTTTCTTTGAATGTGAGTGTAAATCTCAACTGGCGTGTTGGCTTAATCATAAAAGAGCTTAATGATTTAGACTATCTTTAAGCTCTTTTATGATTAAGCAAACAGGGCAGTTTCACACGCTGCTTGATGAGTCTGATGAAGAAATACCTCTCCTTTCATACACCTTATGTGACGTAAACGAAGTTGCGGGGTCAGCTAGTATTTGATATAATTCTGACTAAATAAATCAAAATAAGTGCTTTGAGCGAAGTAAATCTATATTTTTTTAAAAATTCATACCTAATGTCTTTGTTAATTGGTTTAGAGAGCATTCTCTGCTTTTGCTAAGGAATTGATATCTGAACCTTTCTTTCTCGTATTTCTGGATTGTGTAGGCCTTCAGACTTTCGAGGCTGAGGCAACCCGTACTAATACAGTTTCTTCTATTGTGACCAGACATTTACTGTCATCAATATTTATTTACTGTCATAAATAGAAAGTCCCAAGTACAAAATATCAACATCGACTATCTTGGCAACAATATTAAGGAAATAGAAATGACTAAATTCTTGGGTCTAAATGTTGATTGTGCATTAAATTGGAAGACACATGTAGAAGGCCTAAGTCAGAAATTATATCAACAGTCATACGCTCTCTATATGCTTGCTAGAACAGTCAACATGCAAACATTATTGATTGCATGTCATGGAAATGTAGCGTCTCTGATTAGGTACGGCATTATATTCTGGGGCAACTCTACACACAAAGAAATGGCGTTCATAGCGCAAAAGAGATGCCTCAGGGCGATTTGTAACACTAAACAGCTTGACAGTTGTAAGCCTTATTTTAAGAACCTCGGTATTTTAACATTGCCCTGTACTTATGTATTTGAAATGGTTATGTTTGTTAAAAACAATGAAAAGAAATTTGTTAACTATTATAGTAAGCGAAACTGTTTAAAAATATGCCTTCCGCCACATAAAACGATGCTGTATAATAATAGTGTACTGTGTATGGCACCGCGAATTTATAACCACCTTCCAAAATACTTACTAGATACTAAACCTATTGACCTTTTTAAAAGAAAGTTAAAAAACATGCTTGTTGAGAAGTGTTATTATAGTGTACAGGAGTACTTGACAGATAAATTGTGAAAAGGGAATATTTATTGTGTGACATTATAATTAATTTTCTTCATTTGACATTGTAAAATTGGTAATTACATAAGTACTCATTTTCCTTCATTCCCAGTAGTTCCGCGGCAGTTGTTCCGCGACGGAACTAGTGAGACTTTTTGTCCCAATAGTTCCGTGGCGGAACTAGTGAGACTTTTTTTTCCCAGTAGTTCCGCACCACGGAACTACTGGGACATTTTTATTCTCAGTAGTTCCGTGGCGGAACTAGTGAGACTTTTCTATTCTCAGTAGTTCCGTGGCGGAACTAGTGAGACTTTTCTATTCTCAGTAGTTCCGTAGCGGAACTAGTGAGACTTTTCTATTCCCAATAGTTCCGTAGCGGAACTTTCAAAACAAATAAAGATCTACAAAAACAAATGAAGATCGACAAAAGCAAATGAAGATCGCCGAAACATATGAAGATCAGCAGAACCAATGACAGTTGGAAAAACAAATAACGAGCGAAAAAACATTTTGCAGATCAATAAAACAAACGACTATAAGCAAGTTGATAAGGTCAAAACATACTTGCAGCCATGTTTTGTAATCAAAATGCGATTAGCATTAAAAAAAAAAATAGGTGCAAGCAATTCTCGACCTTAATGGCACTTATTTAAAAATGTGGTTTTAGGCGTTTATAGATATCACAGATCACGAATATATATAAAATAAATAGATATTATGCATGCTCATAAGGTCGAAATTAGCATGGACCTTAATTGTAATCTAGATGCGATAACCATTCAAAAAAATAGCTGCAAGCAATTCTCGACCTTAATGACACTTCCCTATAAATGTGCTTTTAGGCGTTTATAGACATCACAGATCACGAATATATAAAAAAATAAATAAATATTATGCATATTCATAAGGTCGAGAATTGCTTGCACCTATTTTTTGAATGGTAATCGCATTTAGCTTACAAAATATGGCTGCAAGAAATACCCCCTAGTATCAGTAGTCCGATTGAATAGTCCGATGATCGAACTACTGAGACTTTTCCGGCTCAGTAGTCCGATGATGCAGATTATTATAAATCATCGGACTGCTGAGTCTTTTAGTCCGATTCGACATTCCGGAATACGAAATGGATGCAGTAGTATTAACATTTGTTTTGCATATTTATTTTTTCCAACATGCTAAATATAAAGCAAGAAAAAAAAAAGAAAAAAAAAGAATAAAAAAAAGAAAAAAAAAGTAAAGTAGAAAAAGTACCTATTATTGTATAAAAATGCTTTACATTTAGCATGTTGGAAAAAATAAATATGCAAAACAAATGTAATACTACTGCATCCATTTCGTATTCCGGAATGTCGAATCGGACTAAAAGACTCAGTAGTCCGATGATCTATAATCATCTGCATCATCGGACTACTGAGCCGGAAAAGTCTCAGTAGTTCGATCATCGGACTATTTAATCGGACTACTGAAACTAGGCCGAAACTTTTGAGTTTATCAACTTGCTTATAGTCTTTTGTTTTATCGATCTGCATGATGTTTATTCGATCGTCATTTGTTTTTCCAACCGTGATTTGTTTTTCCAACCGTCATTTGTTTTGCTGATCTTCATTTGTTTCATTGATCTTCATTTTATTTCGTCGATCTTCATTTGTTTTGTCAATTTTCATTTTTTTTAATTGTATGAGAAAATAGTCGTAAGACACCGTAGGGAACTAATGGGAACATTAAAATATTCGTATGTAAGAGATGCTTTCTCCCGCGGGACTACTGGGACTTGATTTATTACTTTTTAATTTATGCTTTGTTCCGCGGAACTACTGGGACTTAATTTATTAGTTTTTAATTTATGCTTTGTTGCGCGGAACTACTGGGAATGAATTTATTAGTATTTCATTTCTACTTTGTTCCGCGGAACTAATGGGAACTGATTTATTGATGCTTTGTTCCGCGGGACAACTGGGAAAAAAAGTCTCACTAGTTCCGCCACGGAACAACTTCAACGGAACAACTGGGAATAATCGATAATTTCCTTTTATACTTTGTGAATGACATTTTCTTTTGAATTAATAGGTACATCAATATAAATTGATATGTCATGACTGTGATAATATCATAGATTTGGAATGTACATGATAATGATAATGCATGCTAATGATAGATTTGTGAGTAGCGAGAAATTCTAAATCTATGGATAATATTTTTATTGTAATGTACTTTGCATGCTTAAGGGCGAAATATGGCGATACTTTAATTTTTTTGTATTCATCTACTGTAACCTACCCATATTTATGCAAATAAATGTTTTTTTTTTTTTTTTATACCACTAAGGTGGCAGACAAGCACACGGCCCACCAGAAGGACCGGTGGTCACCGCAGCCTATGAACGTTTGCAACACCAGAGGTGCCACACTCGCGCTGCCGACCCTGTAAAAACCTTCTTAGACCCCTTTTGAAGAACCCCATACTGTAGGCGTTTGGGAAAACCGAGGCAGGAAGATCATTCCACAACCTAAGCGTGCGCGGAAGAAAACCCCTACCGGATCTAACCGTGCTCAAACGCTCCGGACGTAGGGTGTGAGAATGAAATCCCTGTCTATGGCGAGCGGTGCGATGATAGAAGGTAGCCGTGGGCATCATGTCAAACAATTCCTCGGAGCACATACCATTGTACAGGCGGTAGAACACGCATAAGGAGGCATAGTCTCTCCTGTCGCGAAGAGGTTCCACACCACCTGTCAGTATAGGATCGTTGACAACTCTCACAGCTCGCCTCTGCACCGAGTCAAATGGGCGAAGCTGATATTCAGGTGCCCCCGCCCAGAGGTGACAGCAGTACTCCATGTGTGGCCGCACTTGCGACTTATAGAGAAGCAGTGTTTGCGCCGCAGTAAAGTACCGCCGCGCCCTGTTGAGCATACCGAGCTTCTTGGACGCCAGCCTGGCCTTGTCCTCCAAATGACTGCGGAACTAAACGTCATTTGGAGATGTCAACACCAAGGATCCCTATACTTTTAGAGATGGAAAGAGATGTGCCCTGGAATCGTGGCGCTACAGTAATTGGGGCTTTCTTAGCGGTGAAGAAACACGCCTGTGGCTTGGAGGGATTGAACTGGACAAGGTTTTGTCTACCCCAATCGGACACTAGTAAGAGTAGCCTCGATTTCAGACACAAGCTGTTCACGACTTTCTCCCACTGCGTCCCGAGAGATACCGGGACGGCCTGTGTAACAAGTGTCCCCTGTACTGTCGTCTGCATAACAATGAATGCCGTCAATAGATAACATGTCATTGATATGCAGCAGAAACAGGGTAGGGGACAACACTGAGCCTTGCGGTACTCCAGCGTTTATGGCCATGCAGTCAGAACAGCTGCCGTCGACAACAGCCCTGATGCTTCTATCGGCCAAAAAGCTGGACACCCATCCGCATAATCTCTCGGTCAGTCCGTAGTAGGGCAATTTTTTAAGAAGACCACGGTGCCAGACCCGGTCAAAGGCTTTAGAAATGTCGAGGCTCACTGCTAGAGCCTCGCCCTTACTCTCGATAGCCGTCGCCCATCGGTGTGTGAGGCACACGAGAAGATCGCCCGTCGAGCGACCGTGACGGAAACCGTACTGCCGGTCACTGAGCAGGTCGTTTTCCTCAAGGTACCTCAGGAGCTGTGTATTAATTACACGCTCCATCACCTTAGACAATAGTGAGGTGACGGCTATAGGCCTGTAATTGGCCGGGTCGGTCCTATCACCCTTCTTGGGCACAACTCTGGACCACACTGCTTAAGTACTACCGCGGGTATACCGTCTGGCCCACTCGACTTATGAACGTCCAGAGAACGAAGCTCCCGTCAGACGTCCCGCTGCGTAAATTTAACTTCCGGCATGGAAGTTCCACACCACGGAACGTCCGGCGGCACAGCACCCCCGTCGCTCATGGTCGAGTTAGAGGCAAAGAGAGAACCCAAAAGGTCGGCCTTCTCCCTGGCACTCTGGGCCAGACTACCGTCGGGTTTAAGCAAAGGTGGTAAACCTGACTGACAGAAGTTTCCCTCGGCAGCTTTGGCAAGCGACCAGAATTCACGACTCCCTGAAGGGTACCCTGCTAGCCGCTCACCAATTCTGCCGACGAAATCGAATTTAGCCCTGACAATTGCTCTTTTGCTGGCCCTCGAGGCGGCATTTAATTTGCGTTTCACCTCAGAGATGTTAGGATCTGACTTTGCACGAGCCGTGGTCCAGGCTCTGTAGGCAGATTCTTTCAGCATCAAAGCTTCTCTGCAGAGCCGATTGAACCACGGTCGCTTTTTTGCTCCTACAGGGATCCAGCGGTTGGGAATATAGCACTCCATGCCCTCCAAGATCCCCTCAGCGACTGCTGCAGCGCAGGAATCCAGATCGTCTGAGGCAAAACAAAGCCGCCTCCACGGGTACGACGCGAAGAACTCCCGCAGTCCATCCCAGTCTGCTGACTTATAGTGCCACACATGTCGCCACTCCTTGGGCCGAGGTGGTTCAGGCCTTGCGAGAGGCACATGCGCCCGAATGATACAGTGGTCCGACGATCCGAGCGGAGCATCCACTGAGACGTTGTATCCATCCGGACGCGTTGTCAGCAGGAGGTCCAGCAATGCACTATGCTCGTTCTCCTTATCTGGTATCCTCGTATGGGATTTAACCAGTTGGGAGAACCCATAGGTCAGGGCAAATTCGTGTGCAGCGTTCCCCGCAAAGTTGGTCATCCGGGAGCCCAACCAGTCAACATGATGACCGTTGAAGTCCCCCAGAATCACAATCTCCGCAGAAGGATACTGCTCAATCACCTTGTCAGTCGATTGTTGCAGGTGGTCAAAAAGGCGAACTGTGTCCGTGTTACCGCTGTGAGACCTGTACACGCACGCGTAGATCCGAGTGTGGCCCCCGTGATCCACGCGCGCCCATAACGTAGATAGGTCCCTGTCTTCAAGGCTTGTAAGACGGCGACAGCAGACATCATCACGGACGTACATACATACCCCGGCTTTCGGCTTGAAGTTGTACTCAAGCTTATAGCCAGGGTACATTAAGTAGGATGTATCGCCCGGACATGAAATCTGCGTCTCCGTCAGGAAAAAAAGGGTCCGCTTCGCAGTTTCCAGATGGTGGTGGACTACGTTGAGGTTCTTGTGCATACCTCTGATGTTGCAAAGGTCCATGTAAAGTGTGGACGACGAAGCCGCTGTGTATACTTTTCTAGTCTTTTTTCCTTTAGCCATGTTTTTTTTTAAAAAAAGGGGCTTTTTTTATGATTATGATTATGACTGTAGATTTCATCTGCTAAATGTTCATTTATAACACCTCTGATCGTTTGTATTATCCCTGTATAAAATAAGAAAGTAAGCGAAGACGGTAATAAATACTCTGTGTTATTCGGATGAACCGTGTACACCTTACCTAGAACTGATCTTTCATGATTCCTAGCCAGCCATGTACAGGTTTTCATTCACACATGTATTTTGCACATACAAAATATGAAGGCAATTCCGCAAATTGAAGGGCAAAAATCAATAAAATATGCAGTTTTAATAAAATTATTATCAGATTTTTTTACATTTATCAAAAATAGCGAAAATCTTTTTTAAATCGAATTGAGCTGTCAAACATGACAATGTGTCAAATAAAAAAATAAAAAAGTACCGACTACGGAGTAGTCTTCAGTCTTCAGTCTTCTTGGGCTCCCATTTTCCGCACTTAGGTCCGCCAGTGGACCCATTGTACGTGACCGTTGGCTGTCACTCCAGCCAACCCAGCTCCGACCAGAAGCGCAGGATCCTCTTCGGGTCCTCACACGCCTCCCGGAGTGTTGTGGGGCTGCCAAGTATGTCGACTCTGTATGTAACCAGGCTCTCGCACTCCAAGATTGCGTGAGCTATGGTTTCTTCTTTCAACAGGCACGCTCTGCACAGCGCGCTGTCCGTGATACCTAAGACATTCAAGTGCTTATTTACTGTGCAATGACCCGTTATTGTGCCCACCATGGTTCGCAGATCACCTTTATTCAGATGTAGCAACGTTCTAGCTAGTTTTGGCCTGGGTCTCGGTAGAGCTTCCCTTGATTGCCTGCAACTTACTGTTTGTGCCCATCTCTTTTCATGCCGCTCTTTCGTGCGTTGTCTCAGCCATGCCCTTACCTGGTAGAATGGTATTGGTATAATCGGGCTTGGTCCCACCGGTGTGGTGCTGGAACCCAATCTGGCCAGTTCGTCAGCTGCATCATTGCCGCTCGATCCGCTGTGACCTTTTATCCACTGAAGGCTTACCTTGTGTGTTAGGGCCAGCTTTTGTAGCCCCTGGTGGCATTGAAGCACCAGCCCAGAGTCGATTGTGGTGCTCCTCAGAGCTTTTAGCACTGCTGCACTATCGGAGAGGAGCCTGATGTGGTTGTGCTCAATTTTCCTGGAGTCGATTGCATTGGCGGCGTTAATTAAACCTATGCACTCACATTGGAAGATTGACGAATGAGACCCTAAAGGTATTGATGAGTGTATGTTGAGCTCCGGGGAGTAGGTGCCTGCTCCTGATCCGTAGTCTGTTTTGGATCCATCCGTGTACACTCTGAGTTCTCTTATACCGGAGTGGTCCTTGGCGGACTCTGCCAGCGATATATTGTACTTACGGTCAAACACGTATGTTTTCGGTATCCTGTCGTTAGGGGCTTCCACGAGAGGTTCATACTCTATTGCGTCCTCTAGTATGCGCCTATGACCTACCCTTGAGCGCGTCCATTGTTTTGACGCCTGAAGTCGTGCCGCCGCGGCGGCCGCTTCCTGGTGAACGAACAGGTCCAGAGGCGGTAAGCAGAGCATTGCCTCCATCGCTGCTGTGGGTGTGTTGCGAAAGCATCCCGTGATGGCGCAACACGCCGCTCTCTGGAACTGCTGCATTTTATCTATGGCTGAAGCTAGTTCGGCCCTGGGCCACCAAACTATTGCGCCATACGTTACCTGTGGTCTTATGACTGTGGTGTAGAGCCAATGTATGATTTTCGGTGAGAGTCCCCACTTCTTACCGATCATTCGTTTGCATTGCCAGAATGCAATGGTGGCCTTACTGATTTTTTGTGTGAGGTGCTTATTCCATAGCAGTTTGCTGTCCAGTGTGACCCCCAGGTACTTGACTTCATTTACTAAGGAAAGTTTTGTGCCAAAGAGCTGTGGGAGTTTCAGATCATCTATTTGGCGTTTGTTGGTGAACAGAACCATTTCTGTTTTCGTCGGATTTACCGTGAGATCATGTCTGATGCACCATTTTTCGACGATCCTCAAGGCGTTGTCCATCAGGTTTGTTATTGTACCTAGGAACTTGCCACTTACCAGTATGGTGAGGTCGTCAGCGTAACCTACAGTGAGGTATCTCTCTCTGTTGAGTACATCTATGAGCTCGTTCACCACGAGATTCCACAGGAGCGGAGATAGAACCCCCCCCTGCGGACATCCTTTGGCTGCGATCCCTCTAGATGTGGAGTTCACTGTAATTTGTATAGCCCTGTGTCGTAGCATGTTCACTATCCAACTTACCACAGTGGGGTGTACTTTATGCTTTTGCAGGGCTCTTTCGATACTTACAAAGGTCGTCTTGTCGAAGGCACCTTCGATGTCTATAAAGACGCCCAGTGTTGATGATTTACTCTCTAGGGAGTCTTCTATGTACGATACTACCTCATGCAGTGCTGATTCGGTGGATTTTCCGGAGCAGTAAGCGTGCTGCTTTGTGTGCATTGGTATTTGTCGGAGTACTTTCTCCCTTATTTCTCTCTCGCATAGCCTCTCTAGAGTCTTTAATAGAAATGAAGTGAGGCTTATTGGTCTAAAGGACTTAGGATGAGTGTAGTCACTTTTACCTGGTTTAGGTATGAAGAGTACTTTGACTTCTCTCCATGACTTTGGCACGTACCTGAACGCGATGCATCCCGTGAAGATCTTTGTCAGGTGCGTAGTGATAGCCTCTATACACCATAACATAAGTCCGGGGAATATACCGTCTAGTCCCGGTGATTTATATGGTTGGAAGCTTTCGATTGCCCATCTTACCTTGTTATCGGATACTATGGCCCTAGCTGTGGACCAGTCCGGCTCGGATTCGATGGCGCCTTCTGTGTCTTCCCAGTTGATATCTGATTGGATTTGACAGCCTGGGAAGTGTGTCTGTAGTAAGACCTCACACGTTTCGGAGTCAGATTTTGTGTAGGTGTTGTCTACCTTTTTTAGAGATCCAATAGACTTATCCGTGTCCTGAGATAGAAGTTTTTTGACTCTTAGTGCGTGACTATTGGATTCAATATTGGAGCAGAAGCGTTTCCACGCCTCTTTTTTTCTCTGACTTAAACGCTTTTTGAACTTTGCTTGTGCTAGCTTATAGGCGTCCCAGTCAGACTCTGTTCTGGTGTTTTTGGCTCGGTTGAAGCGTTTTCTTACCTTGGTTCTCAACCGTTCGAGGTCCTTACTCCACCATTTTTCTCCCGATTTTGCTCGATTGTCAGGGACGGTTAGGGGGCACGTTTCCTCATAGCAAGTGGTGAGTGTGTCTGTCACCTTCCGGACATGTTGTTCTATGTCGGCGGTGCCAGAGTAACTTACCTCTGAGTGTGCATCTCCTATGTTTAGACCTACTAGAATTTTGTATTTTTGCCGGTTCGTTTTACGTGGGTTACGTCTTGGGGCCGTGGGAATTTTGCTCCAGTCCAAGTCGAACATGATTCTTCTGTGGTCGGAGCATGATGGTTCCTCTGATAGTCTCCAGTTTTTTATCAGATTTGATGCTAGATTAGATGCTAAAGTAATATCTATGAGTGTGTGGGCCCTACGAGTATTGAAGGTCGGTTCGGAGCCTACATTTAATACGTTTAGCTGTGTGGATAATAGGAAGTTGAAAAATGACTCACCTCTATTATTTGTGTCTGCGCTTCCCCAGATGTGGTGATGCGCATTAGAGTCTGCGCACACGATGAGCTCCAGGCCCTCATCTTCGCAATATCTCGTCAACTTGACCAGTTCGTCGTTGGGCACTGCGTCTTCTCCGGGCTGGTAGGAGGACGCTAGTATGATGTCACCGGTCATGGATGTTGTGCTGTCAACAGCGGAGGTGTTCCTGAGTCTAACAGCAGTTAGATCTCTAGAACAGAACTCATTTAGTAAAGTGGCGGGGATACTGTTAGGCATATAAACACAAGTACGAGGCCCGCTCACTGTAGTATCTAGGAGTAACTTACCTCCAATGTTGGAGAGACCACAGATCTTGTTCTTCGCTATCCACGGCTCCTGGATAGCGGCTATGGTCAACTTGTTTACCTCCAGGTGTCTGCGCAGGGCAGCCGCTGCGAGCCGCTTGTGCTGGAGGTTTGCTTGCACTATCGGTATAGTGCAAGCCTGGGGATTATTGGGATGAGGTGGTGGCGGCTGGGAGGTCATCATTGTTGATGGTCTCCATCCCCTCTTCCTTTTTCTTCTCGTCGCTCGACGATGCACCAGGGGTTTCCGGCCTTGCGGCGGCACCTCGTCCGGTGGGGGCGCTTTCGCTTCTCCCCTGAGTGGCGAGCGACTTGATGCCCGATGGTCCTGCCTTGTCCACGTTGGTGTCAACCTGGGATTGGGCGGCTTCGGTCGTCTTCTTCGTCTCTTCCTGCGCGGCGGAGGATCCGAGGAACCTGAGGTAAAGGCTGCCTAGCTCGTAGGCGACCCTTTGTCCTCTGGCCTTTAGCTTCTCGACGTCGTATGCAGGAATGCCGAGCATGAGGAAGACGCCCTCTTCCTGCTCCTGGTCTGAGTAGATGTGCCACTCGTTGACACTGTACCAGCGGTTCTGGCTCACCAGGAAGGATCTGATCACATCTATATCCTCCTTCTCTGGGATGAAGATCCCCGCTTTCACGCGTTTCGGGATGTCCGACTGTCTCTTGACGACGAGTCGGGTCCCGGGTACTGGCGAGCTAACGGGTTCAATGGTGGAACGGAGCCAATCCACCTCTTCTCGGCTTTCGCACCATAGCTTCAGCGTCCCGTCGCTGAAGGTCGGCTTGCCCTTGAAAGCCGGGATGAATGTATCCTTCCCTGTGATCGCCGCTCGCAGTCCAGCCCTTATCGCCTTCCTGATGCCCTCAGCCTCGTCCTCGGTGAGGTCGCGGGAGGGTTCGGTGGTGATTGCGACGCGAAGTTCGTCGTTGGCCGCAGCGTCGGCGTATGAGGTACCAGGTGGAAGGCTGGTGTTGACCTTCACCCGTTTGACGTGAACCCTCGGGGATGTGGTCTCGTTTGGGCGACCCCTCTTGTCGGGTCTTCCCCTACGAGCGTCGCTATCCGAGGGTCCATTTTTCGGCGAGGAGTGCGAGAGTGGTCCAGTCTTTTCAGACGGTCTCCCAGCGGACTTCCTGCCGTGAACGTCACCTTCCGAGGGCCTATTTTTCGGCGAGGAGTGCGAGAGCGGTCCAGTCTTTTCAGACGGTCTCCCAGCGAACTTCCTGCCTTGAGAAGTGGCGGATGCGGGTTTTTGGTCGGCGGTGGCACCTTCACCACGGCTGTGGCTGCTTTGGGTGCTAGACCCTCCAGCCGTGTTTGACTTCTGGCTTTCGCCTTCTGTCGTCGCACGGCGGCTGCAGTCCACCTGGGAGCTAGTCCCTCCATTGGTGTCGGGCCTCCTTCCGTTACCACGTCCGCGTTTCCGCTTGCGGGAACGCCCGGTTGACTTGTCGTGCTCTATGAGGCGCAACTTGTCGCGGGCTTTTTGACGAGGTGTTCTACTCTTCCTGACGACGTGGCTCCAGGAGCCAGAGTCGCGGCGAGCCGAACCCTCAGCGTTCGACTACGGAGTATTAATGAGAACTATGAGGCCAATCCCCCGTAAATATTTTTTAACCCCATTTTAACCATGTTAAAAGATAAATTTCAATTAAATACAAAACACGTCTCCCATTAAATCAGTTAAAGATGTTTCATGCCAAATTTGAAGAAGATCGGACCAAGGAATCACGTTGTCCCATACAAACTTTGCAACCCTTGTTTACCCCCTTAGGAGTTGAATTTTCAAAAATCCCTTCTTATTGCTCGCCTACGTGACATAAGGAGCATTTGCCGCAAAATTTCATGGTTCTAGACCCAGCGGTTTAGGCTGTGCGTTGATCGTCAGTCAGTCAGTTCTTGTTTTTAAATATATAGATAACACTGTAGGTATCTTGTTACTAATGAAGCACATTCTACTTTAAAACGTTATTCCCTTGTACTTTCCTTAATATGTTAATTATTATGTAAAGGGGAAACATATCGCGTGCCAGCTTTGATGAAAATAATAGTGCGTTCTGTGCTATTATAATAATTATAGAGCAACTAGCTCACGCCCGCGACTCAGGGCACATTGTGAAGTTTCCCGTACTCGTTTCTTATACGGTCTTGTTTCTAGAACTCCTGAAGTCCATTTTATATCTGTACCAAATGAATCAATATCAGTTCGATGTTTCAGGCGTAAATTATTATCAAACAATCAGCGTAAGGTTCGCAAAATTATATTACTAGGGATCGGTGTCAATTCAAAATGATAAAACGATATATTTGTAAGGCAATATCTTTAAATAGTTTAATGAGAGATTTTCCACCCGCGCTCTCGTTGCTGTAACTGTTGTAAGTTCACCAAGATCGATAGCAAGGACAAGACCAGAACGCGGCAATGTGCCAGAAAAAGTTGGATTTCCCTGAAACCCGCATGGAAACAGATTCGATAATAAATTGGAGGAGTTGGAACTACATTATGTTGTTGCCAAACACAATAATCGCATAAAAGTCGCCACAATGTTGCTTATACCGCTCCTTTCATCAAATGCGTATTTGGAACATGGATTTAAAAGGCGCAGCGGGGTTGGTATTTCGTATGTGCTTACTGGAAAGTTTTCCAAGAAAGCGCATTTCCAAGTTATTCCTCTTTAACTCCTGAACTAACTTGATATTTTTTTTTAACGTGTGGCAATTCCTACATGGATGCTATGCTGGACTCTTACCGACTAAAAACCACACGTATCCTACATAACAGCCTACGGTTGGAAGCCCTGGGTAAGCCCTCGGCTTCCCGAGGGCCTACCCGGGGCTCCCAACTCCTAACTTCTGGGGTATATTTATACCTCAGAAGTCGATATACCTAGATAAGTTTATATTGAAGTTCAGTACCTACATAATTAGAATACCGTCATAAAGTTGTTCATATTTTTATAGCCAGCTGTGTAGATTTTAGAGGCAGATACACCCTATATCGGAAAAAAATGCGCTTTAACGTTAAATATATGTTTCATAAACGAAACCTAAATCAAAAAAATATCTTAGCAACTTCTTAATATTTTTAAAATTTCTATCTAATGATATCCTCCTCAAATTGCACATAAATATGCATGCCAAGTGTCACCTAACACTGTCGAGCTAGACGATATGTAGAGGACGGACTATACGAACCAATTAGGGCTCCGAGATGTGAACTAACAGAAACCCTAAAAAAACTCTCCTTTCCGATCCCGAACAACGCGTGCCGGGCAGAGATGCCTCTCATACACAGTGGAGTGAATCTTCACCAGAACTGAGCGTTTCAAAAGATCGTTCCACTATCGAACTTTAAAAAAATCCATCATCTTACAATCCCGGGTTCTTCAAGAGGAGCGTGAAGAGGCACATCACAGGGCCGCCAGTTTGAGGACCACTGTCGAAAGTCTTACGAACTGTGAGACTAGCCCCCAATCACTAGATGCGCCACGGCTTACCATCAGGCTGGTGGCGACGTCAATTTGGCGAGCTAAATATATAAAAAAAAAGAATAAAAACTAATAAAATTTGGCTTAAAGGTCGTACCCACCAACATAGCTTCCAAAAAAATTACGAATTGTTTCCACGTATGATTAATAATAATAATATATTACTGTGTTCCAGCTTAGTCCTACGATTTTATCATTTTTCATACCGACCGGGCAATTTATATAAATGCTTTCATTAATCACTTGGTCGTTGCTACAGTAAGTAATACAATTTATGTGCCTGACATTTTTAGCACGATTAGATTTACAATTTTCCTGTACTATACTACATTCTATTACATACCAGTAAAGGCGCAAAGAAGTATAAGACCCGGCGAATCTGATCGAAAATAGAAGAAAACACATTGCAATTTACATATAAATAACAATAATGAATAAATAAATAAATATTGAATAAACTGAGGTGACGGGAGGCCTCGAACCGTTGGCGCGGCGAAGAACCATAGCGTCCTTGGGTGCCTTCTACCGAATGTATCACGGCGAATGTTCTGAAGAGCTTTTCAACCTGATCCCACCCTCTCCTTTCCGATCCCGAACAACGCGTGCCGGGCAGAGATGCCACTCATACACAGTGGAGAGAATTTTTCGCCAGAACCGAGCGTTTCAAAAGATCGTTCCTCTGTCGAACTATAAAAACCTGGAACGACCTGCCCGCACACGTGTTTCCCTCATCTTACAATCCCGGGTTCTGTGAAATCTGTAAAAATTTCAACTATCTGTGATACGGCGGACACACACAGACAGACGGACAGACAGACAGCGGAATCTCAGTAACAAGGTTCCATTTTACCCTTTTGGTACAGAGTCCTAAAAAGATACGTATCAGAATGGCGTACGAAAATTAATGACGACAAGCTGGTCCAATTGTTTTTCACTTATGTCTATTACGTGTATGTCATTTCGGCTGAAGAACAATAGAACAATACATTGTATGTTATCACTATTCTCTGTGGGTATTACATCAATGTTTCAAATATAAAATGTGGTTTCCAAGTATTGGCTCAGATATTGATACCCACGCGTCAACCCCAGAATATTTTCCGATGAACACGTTTTCAATTACTCGAAAGTTTGTTGGAAGGACATAAAATAACATCCGAAGTTATTCAATAAAGTATTAATAGTGAAAAAGAAAAACATAGTCTTGGCTGAATGTAGCTTTAAGTAGGTATCTACATATTATAAAGCTATTTTTATTACAAAATCTCAAGGAAAGATTGGGCTTACCTGCTTTTATTTTTATACCTACCACTTGTACAGTCTCCTACTTGGCTCGCCTGCTATGCAACTTGATTGCCACGTTAATGACAACCGAGACAAATGACACAAAGTAGTTACCCATCCGAGGATCAGCCTTACTGACTGAAGCTTACTACAGTCATCGTGTACAGAACGTTGAGTCAGAGGGACTTCAAAAGCTTTATGTACGTACGTCTTTTTTTAACGAGACGAAAATCTAGCATGGACGGTTTACCGGCCTCTTACCGACTAAATTCCACACGTATCCCACCTAACAGCCTACGGTTGGGAGCCCCGGGTAAACCCTCGGAAGGAGGACCCCAGGACTCCCAACAGAATTAACATACGTCTATTACCGATGCTTAAAATGATGATACCCACGAGAATGTATTGTACTATATGATATTGCCAAATAAATAAAAGAATAAAATATTCTCGACGAATCACGAATTCTGTGCACAAAATGTGAAAATACGATATTTATTGAGTTTCCTCAGACACGTTATATAATCAGCTGTATCCATTTTCATTTCGATATCATTGCTTTTGAATTGGTTGATATGATGATATGATGTTATTTGAAAATAGTCGCTTATATAACCTTATTATTTTGTGCTTATTATGTAAAACATGTTGATGTTGGTTGCAAGTAAAATGGCAGTCATTAAGCCAAGTTGAAGGTCTTTATAAGCGGCTTAAAAATTATCAACAGCGGGTCGACATAACCTGCGCCTGTCCATATCAACGCGAGAATACGGCTCACCGCCTATTACGTGGGACAAAAACTCTGCCTACCCCTTCGGGGATAAAAGGCGTGATCATCATCTGTATATTGATGTAGTGTCCTTTTAGGAAGTAATTTTCCGGTGTAAATTAATTTCCATGCACATTGACTTAGTGAGCCGTAAAATAATGCCTTGCTGGCGCAGTGGTAGATAGTTGATGTTACCTATAAGATTAGCGTGCTCAGGTCATGGGTTCCATTCCTAGATATGACCTTAATATTTGTATTATCCACAAATGTTTTTTGAAGTCTTGGTGTTTTTTAGGGAGAAAATTAAATAACTTATTTATGTCTACCTATGTTTGAAAATGAAATAAATGGCATCTTATTTATGTCTACCTATGTTCTTTTTTATCAATTTTCTATATCTCATATGTGTAAAATGTAGTCGCAATTATACTAATTTATTGTCAACTAGCTGTTCCCCGCGGCTTCGACCGCGTAGAAGTCGTTATCGCGTAAAATCATAACCCTGCCTTTGCGTAGTCGGTTAAATGTTCTTCCGTGCGCCTATGTCCTTCCCAGGGCTCGGACTATCTCTATACCAAATTTCACAGTGAAAGTGTAACAGACAGACAGACAGAGTTACTTTCGCATTTATAATATTGGTAGGGATTTCAGCTTGCCACTAGCTACGAATTTTGGCAGGCATGTTCAATTCTACTGCGTCAAGCATAGAGCAACGCGAACTGTCTGAGGGGAGACGGCATAGAACGATTGCTCGATACAAAATTTTCTGTCATATTTTGCGGATGGCGGGGGGAAATCTTCCTTCAGTTTGTATGGAACTGGGCACTTTTTGTCGTCGATATGTCACATTATGTGTCACATTATTGCCAGAGGGGGTTTGAAAGCTTTGGCCCCTCCCTCTGTAGAGGCGCGCGATGCTCTGTGGCGTCAAGCCATATTTTGACATGTCTGATATTTAGATGACGTCACACTCACAATGTTTCGACGCCATGACATCGGCGAGCCGTTTTGGCGCGTATTGCATTAGCATAATTCATAAGACTAGTTATTTTAAGCGCTTATAATGTAAATTATGATAAATATTCAAGAAAGGGGTTGTTAAGAAGGCGAGGGTCTTATACCGCTCCTGAATTTTAGGTAGTACCTAGTATTAGTAGGTTTAGGAGAGTAGATGGCAGTCGTTTCCCAAAAAGCAATATTACAAAGTCATACATCAACTGTCTGTCATCTGTCCGACAGGATCTTCCTAGTACAGATACCAGTCTCTCACAAAGGTATTAAATTGCACATCTTGTATTAGACTATTCGTAAAAGAAAAATAAATTGACTGCCTCTGTGGCGCAATCGGTAGTGAAACCGTCTGCGGCGCTGGAGGTCGTGGGTTCGATTCCCACCGGAGACAAATATTTGTGTGACCAACTGTTTGTCTCAAGAGTCTGGGCGTTTCTATTTATAATATGTATGTATTTAAAAGTATGTAAGTATTAATATCCGTGGTCTGATACCCATAACACAAGCAGATTATTCCTAGCTTACTTTGGGATCAGATAGCGTTGAGTGAAATGTCCGTGAATATTTATTATTTAAATTAAATAAATAAAGTTATTTATTATTTATTTTAATAAAGTTATTATTATTAAGTTATTATAGGTACATAATAGTCATGCATTTATTCTCGTAAGGTTAGGCAGAGATATAATACACTTCCACATTTTACCAATGCTTCTGTACCAGATACTAGGTGGTGCGCTTATAGTTACCACTTTTGAACAGGAGCACCGTATGCTTGTGGGCCATTTCTGTAGTATAAAAAAGATTCTAGGACTCAAAATCTAAATAGCACGGCCGTATGTAGTACTATTAGTTATTCAAAATAGTATGAAAGCTACAGTAATTCCCTGGCAGAGGATATATAAAATATTTAAAATAAAATTGGAACGCGTACTTTAAAACCAAAATTTTATGTGCAATCAGGAATTTAGGTCAAGATCAGAAAGAAGAAAATAAATATTCATTTCTACACACCCCAAATACTTGACATAAGCCCATCTGTTCTGTTTTGAAAAATGTCTGAAGAGGGATGTACTTACATAAATCCTCCCTTGTCATTTTAACTAAAAATATATAACGAGGGGGTGACCAGAAGTGAGACTTCAACAATAAGAAAAAATAACCTACTTGAACTAGCGAGAAAGAACAACCAGTTTTCTTGTAGGAATAAGATTTTTTTGACTGCTTCGGTACTGCAACAGATTGCTGCTGAGGTCCTAGGTTCGATTTAAAGGTCGGTCCAAATATTTGGCCCGGCCCAGATGCGTATAATATTTATGTATTTAGAAATGTATAAGTTAGTAATAATGTTTGTCATTTGTCAGCACAAGCTTATTTTAGCTTGATTTGGATAATAGGATGTTGTGTGAAAAAGCTCAATAATTATTTATTTATGTAACTTTTATCACTATTCAGACTTAAACTCCGCTTTTAAATCACACTTATAAACTATTCCTTGCGACGACACGGGGCGATGCTGACGTGAAAAAAAGGAAGAGCAAACATAATTTTATTTTAAAGTTATTTTTCATGACAGCGCGCTTGAAGCCCCGCTGACTCATTGTTATGTAAACCATTTTTTCTTACGTGTAGGAATCCTTCATAATGGATGATATAATATTAACCCATTTGTGGTTGCTGTGCCAATTTTGGAACACTTAATAATTGAGGGTAGAAGTGAAAACTGTTGACGCTAAACTTAAAACGTTTGCAGTTTTAAGTAGTTAAAAATACCTTCAATGTATAAACGATACAAACATTGTGCTAATATTAGTGCTATTTTCATACTTTCTTGTTGAACTTTACTCACAGGACGCACGTTGAGGTATGTACTATTTATTTCAATAATTTTTATTGTAAATATAATATACGTCACATTACTATTGATTATTTGTAGTTCAATGTATATTCAGTTATCCACAACATTTTATAGTGATGAATAATGATAGTGAATGCTTTTGTGATATCCAAAACATTACTGTGCCAATTCGGGTACAGCGGCCACCTGTGTACTAATTTTTTCTTGTATTTACAGGTTTAAAAAATGAGTCGTAGGTGAATATTTAGTGCTAGTAACAACTACTTGGGCTTAGAAGAAGCCATAAATTCCATAGAAGAAGATAGTGATGATGGTTTTGAGTATGACTTGGCCATAATTCCCCCAGAACCCAGTGTTGTTACTGATGAAGAAGAGGGGTTTGATGATGAAAATCTACCAACTAACTTGCCAAATGATGTTCCGGGAAATATAGAGGTATTTATTCACGTCAAGGTGCTCTTTCTGATAGCAGTGATGACGAACCATTAGCCTCCAAGAGCGCTCGAATTAGATCCACTCTACCTCAAGCTGCAGGTGACCATTCGACAAACTTAACGGCTTCAATATCAACCAATCCTGTCTGGCGGCACGGCGTGAGCGCAACAGCGCCAAGTCCTCGTAGTGGGTCTGGGCGTGGACACTCTCTCGCTCGAGACCATGGTGCGAGCCATGCTCTCCAGCGGGAGTAAGTGGGACTGCGCCGCCTCTTTCTGTGAGCAGGTCATGCTCCTGAAGGAGGCGGCGGGCCGGGTGCGGGAGAGAGCTCTCCCACCCGAGTTCCGCAGTCTGCGGCCTGGACGCCGCCGACGTGTCTTCGCCGAGGACTATCGGCCACCATGACCGGGGGAAAATATTTCCATAGATGAATCCATAGTGAAGTATTACGGGCATCATTCGGCAAAACAATTTGTTGGAGGCATGCACGCTTCGGGTATAAAAATTGGGTTGCAGCAAGCTCCTCAGGATATTGTAACAGCTTCGATATTTACTGTGGTAAATCTACTGATTCAAGTACCGAGCCTTAGGGATCAACTACTGTTTCGACGAAGCATAGCCAGGTTCTACCTAAAACAATCGCCCAAAAGACAGTCTGCAGCTGCCCGTCATCCCACTTCTAACATAGAGGGACTACAATTTGATGGCGCCAATCACGTACCTGAAAAGCTTCGGAAACCAGTACGCTGTGTTGTTTATAATAACAGAAGTCGATTGGGCTGCAAGAAATGCAAGAAAACTTTGTGCATTGAAAAACAGTGTTTTGAGAATTATCACTCCTAAGTGGCCGCTGTGCCAATTTGGGCACACCTCTTTAAAAGTTTCAAAAACATTATTTTTATTTCTTTTTCTCTTTTTTTTCTATTCTTAGTATCCTCTTTCATAGTGAAATATAAAAATAAATGTAAAAAACCTACTAGTTTTATTTTGACCATTAATGGGTTAATACTAAATAAATAAATATTTGTGGAAACTCTCACACAACACCATCTAGCCCAAATTAAGCTTATAAAGATTGTGCTATGTGTCTAGACGACTGATAGCCTTACTTAAATATTTTAAATACATACATAATTATTATAAAACACCCAAACTCTGAAAGAAACATTTACATGTGCATCACACAAATATTTGGAACGACCCGGGAGTCCAACCCATGACCTCAGCACGGCATTCGATTACACTACCGAGGCAGTCTGGCTATTGCTGTCTAACGCCACACGAGGCCCTACTACGGTCGGGAGACCAGGATAAGATAAGATATGTAAACGATAACTGCGATAATCATCTCTCGTTATGGCTGGTCCATTTCAATTTTGGAAGCGCTTCCGTACTTTGGAAGGTACTTTAAGCCATGTCACAACAGGTTGTTATCATGGCAGTCAATTAACCAAGTTGAAGAGATCAGTGGCGATGGCAGGAAGACCATATGGGTGGTTTAATAAGCGTTTTTAAGCCACTATAATGTCTTCAACTTGTTCTGGTGCGCCTGTTTTGAAAGAAACGTCATCGCCTGAAACGTCATCACCACACACAGCTACGAGTGTACATAACCTAGGTGGGAGATCGCTCCTATGACTTATGATTACACCGTCAGGGTTATTAAAGCGGGAGAGAAATCTCCCTCCCGAGTTCCGCAGTGGGCGGCAGGGTCGTCGCTGGCTGCTGTACGCCCTGGACTACCGGCCTCCATTACTGAAGGCCTGAGAATGGAATGTTGGCTCCAGAAGCAGGCCAAGACAGTGGCGTATCTCTTCGCCCCTCAAAGTTGTGGGATAGCACCCAAAAATCCCCCCCCCCTTACCCAAGTAGCGGGATAACACCAGAGCATTCCTCCCAGACATGCGATAGTACCCAAACTATCTACGCGAGGCCGCGATAGTAGCCAGAGTCTGCCAAGAACCCTAGGACATCCTTCTGAGGGCTTACCCGGGACTCCCGGCCATAGACTGTTGTAAGGCATTGTGTGGTTTCACACGAATAAAAAAGGGTTTTTACAGTTGAGATCTTGCTCAACAACTAACTGAGGCTTATCTCAGCTCATAAGCAAAATTTTTTTTTTTATTTAGCTCAAAATTATGATATCCCTCACCTGTTGTAAAACCATATTAGGGCTGATCACAGTTGGGGTTGTAAGAGGATATGTAAGTGCGTTGGCCAGAGTGTTCAAAGTTTCTATGGTTTGACAGAAAACAGATCTTTTAAATTGGTTGGTTCTGGAAAAATCTCACTACAAAAAGAGAGTAGTACCTCTGTGCGGACGCGTTTTGTGCGGAATTGAAAAGGAAATTTTGCGATTAAGTTGAACACTCGCCGTGATAGATTCGAATCTCTGGCAGAAGTTTGAAGTTATCAATTCCTCAGTCAGATTAGGATCAATATCCCATTATAATAATATAGTAACTTCATCACTGCGAATCAACATTCTCCAACTCCCAAGACAAACATTCCATCGGTCTATCGCGTAGCGCATCTGTAGAGCCAGTCGTAGCCGTGTAGCCGCGTAGCACAGACGCGCTCTACGCCGTAGAAGTCTCATAACTTCGCGAGCACGTAAAACAACCTAGTAACTAAAGTTTCTCAAAGTTTTACAAATTGTTTTTACTAAGTTTCTGTTATATTATCAATTGATAGGATGAATAATTTGTGTTAAATTAAAAATGTTTTAAATAGGTAATATACATTTCTTCAACTTTGTAGCGCTTTTAATGTTCTTGTGTGTGTGTGAGGTGAATTTAAAAAAAACATAAATCTGTCAGATTAATTTCAATTATTAAAAGGAAGTCATTGTAAAAAATCAGTGATTAAGTGAATTTCAATGAAATAATTATAAAAATTACTTAATGTTTTATCAAAATAAAATATGTAAAAAACTTACTTTAAATTACCTTAAAATGACTTTATATGCTAATTTACCAGAAATTTAAAAAAAAATCTAATTGTGTGTAAGTAATAAATATTTTTAAACTAAAGAAAAAAAGCTACAAAATGTTAGTCATTGAAGAGACATTTCCAGAACTAACAACTTCTGCCATAGACAGACAGTTTTGGGACTACTTTGATGACACCGCAACTACAGTTACCAATATTACCGAAACTACTTCAACAGTACTACGCGATCAAAGTCCAGTACTAATCACGTACTGCATACTGTTGGTTGTAGGCGGAGTTAGTAACTTGGCAGTACTGCTAGGCTTGGCCAAGTCTAGGCGTAGGAAGTCAAGAGTGGATCTGTTGATGACGCACCTAGCTTTGGCTGATGTGTGTGTGACTTGTGGAGTTATACCGTTGGAGGTAAGTTTTTTGTATATAACTATAATCTTGATTTGTGTTTATTTATGACTACCTCATTGGTTCAGAGGTTGTGGCTTCGATTTTCTTCACGGGACTAAAATTTGTGTGATCCATAAATATTTATCTTCAGATATGGTTGTTTGGTACCCATAACACAAGCAGGTAAATCATAGCCTACTTTGGTATTAGGTGGCGATGTGTAAAAGTCCGTGAATATTTGCCTATTTTTTTTAAAATTGATGACCTTACATAGGCATACGCAAACACTCCGTTGTTTTCCAAATTTAAGAAGATTACGTACTTCTTTTATATTTATATGTATAAAATCTGGCCAAGTACGAGTTAGACTTGCGCACAGAGGATGCCGTACTAAAAAACAGCAAAAAAATAAGTTTGTTGTATCGGAGCCCCCCTTAATGCCCCTTTATCTGATTTTATTAGTATTTTTGGTTTTAGAGGCAACAGAAATACATCATCTGTCAAAATTCCAGCTCTCTGCCTATTATTGTTTCCAAGATACAGCTTTGTGACGGACAGAAGACGTCTCATAAACAGTGTCCCGTTGTTTACTCTTTGGATACGGAACACTACAAATTTAATGTAAAATTCGTTTTAGTACGCTTCAACTCAAAAGTTTTACACTAATAGCTCACAGCACCTAACAGGGAACATTGATCACCTGATCACGAAGAGTCTCAAATATGAAATGAAAATACTATTATTTTAATAATATAATATATTTATTATTTTAATAATAATAAGTAGACGAGAGCATTTAATATTTAAGTGTTGTGATTACACAGACATTTGACATTTTTACTTCATGATTGACTGACTGTGTGATTATAGTAACTTTTTTCGATCGTTTGGTTGCCTGCCACTCTTGTCATTTGATAATGAATAAAACGCGTTCTCGAGATAAAGTTTATTTACAAACAGACAGACAGACAACAAAGCGGTACCATACGAGTTCCTTCTTCCTCTTGTTGTACAAAACCTTAAAAACTGCGAAAAATTTGAACGCAAATTTTAACGTTACGAATTACGTTTACGAATAGTGAAATAAATTCCTAAGTGTTTGTAAAATGTGAAGTATTTTAAGTAGGGTAGTTAAATATTCAAGTATTTAAGAGAAAAGTTTCAGGTCAAAGATTCAAAGGCAAAATGCCTTCACTCCCCACAAAGGCACGGATGACTGATTAAAAAATATACATACACTTTTCTAGAATATTTATTCGTTTATACAAACACGAATAACGTATTCATAGTAGTATAACGTCAGTTTATAAATATTTGTTTGGCTATTGCGTTTCTTGGATCGGTGAATTCATAACATAGATATTATTATACGAGCGATGGTCGCTCCCGGTCCCCCAGAGAAATCTTGCGAGCATGAGCGTTTACAAAAATTGAAAAGTAATCTTATTTTTACTGTGTAATCTTGCGATTAAAGTCTCAGATCGCTGAAAGAAGCAATCCTTATATCTGGCTAAGCTTGGAAATGATCTGCTGGCTTTCTTGGATTCTCAAACATTAATCCTACTATCCTACATCCTACAAATATTATAAATGCGAAAGTTTGTGAGTGTGGATGTTTGTTACTCTTTCACGTTCGAACGGCTAAGCGGATCGGGCTGAAATTTGGTACTGATATACATTATAGTCCGGAATAACACATAAGCTACTTTTTATCCCGGGAATAGTTTCCCATGGAAAGCGGGAATTTCACGCAGGCGAAGCTGCGGGCCTCAGCTTGTTTGTCATAATTTTAGACCGCTGTGATTTTTGCCAGTTCTTCTCAGGCAGGCCGTATTGCGATTTTGAGCTACTACCTTTGTTTTGTATTCTTGAGATTTTGTACCTATAATTTAGAATTAAGTAAAATAAACGTTTAAAAAGAAAAAAAACCGGCCAAGTGCGAGTTGGACTCGCCCATGAAGGGTTTCGTAGCAGCAAGTAACATAATATAAAAGTTCTTATAGTTCGTTATAACTTTGATTAATGTTTTAACACGTTCGCAGTGGTAGTGATTTTTCTAACCGAAAATTGCGGTTTATGACGTATTAAAAAAAAACTCCAGCTCTATCTCGTTAAAACTAATTTTCGTTGGTAGTTTTTATGGCAATGTACATCATATATTCTTTTTAGATATATCATTCTCATAGTTTAGAAGTTAGAGGGGGGGGGACACTCATTTTTCCACTTTGGAAGTGTCTCTTGCGCAAACTATTCACTTTAGCAAAAAATTATGTTAGAAACCTCAATAACATTTTTGAAGACCTATCTATAGATACCCCACATGTATGGGTTAGATGAAAAAAAAAAATGTTGAGTTTCAGTTCTGAGTATGGGGACCCCCAAAATATACTGCTTTTTTTCTAGTTTTATATAAGAATCTTAATGCGGTTCACAGAATACATCTAGTTACCAAGTTTCAATAGCATAGGCCTTTTAGTTTCAGAGAAAAGTGGCTGTGACACACGGACGGACAGACAGACAGACAGACAGACAGACAGACAGACAGACAGACAGACATGACGAATCTATAAGGGTTCCGTTTTTGCCATTTGGCTACGAAACCCTAAAAACGGTAAAGTGCGCGTCGGACTCACGCACGGAGCGTAAAGTCATGTTTGTTGTATGGGAGCCCCCCTTAATTATTATTGTTTTTTTCTGGTTAAGTATTTGTTCATACTTATAGAATTCGGGACTTCACGCGAAACACATTTACTTACATTTTCACACCGACGTTTCGAGCACGTTGCAGCGCCCGTGGTCGCGGTTGGACTGAGGCGAGAATCGACGAAAACCATGAAGTAACTTTTTTCCGCCAGGTGGCGCTAATTAGTAAACATTGCTTTCGTTTCTGCTTCCACAATATTCAGTTATAAAAATAGTTTACTTGACCTTTTGAATGTGTGTAGTGCATAAAAGTGATAATTGATTAATAAAAATACTGTCATAACATTTGTGAAGGAATACAAGGACCAAAATCAAAAATAGAAGAAAATCAAATAATGTCGAACATTTCAAATGTTAAGTACAAACTTTGTTTATGTTACTATCTTAGTGCAAATATTGGATAATTTCAACATAATACGTGCTATGCAACATAAACAAACTGTGAATTTTGAAAACTGTGTATGTAATATGAAATTTTCAAAAGTTGTGCAAAACAGATTCCGTTTTTTATTCAAAAACATAATTGTGACTGTTTGACATCTATCGAGTTATAAGACGAAAATCAATGCAAATAATATGAGTGACAATTTCGTAACCCAAAGATAGTGCTAAGTTGGTCTCGAGGTTTAGATTGTGACTATATACTCCTGGGTAGGGGTTTCAAATTTTGACTGTTTCTGCACTTTTTGAACATTAATTTTCACTCAGTTACTAAATTAATCCATTAAGGAAAGAATAAAATGGAGACCCGTACAGAAAACAATGTAACATATCGCAAACGGCACAGAACAACCTCACCGAATGACTTGAGCAGAAATAATACGAGTAACTCTCTGTTTGACAACACAGTGATGAGCTTAACCGAAGATTTCAACGACAGTAGCGATATTATCAAAAATCTCACTGAGCAGATTAACATACTGAATATGCAACTCTCAAGCGCGCATCAGGAGATTGACAATCTAAACACTGAAAATTCACATTTAAAAAATAAGTTGCAGGATTATTATAAAAAAATAGAAACTTACAAAAAAATTTGTTCAACACCCGAGAGAAAGCCGTCAACACCAGTATCAGGGCGTAAAAAACAATTACTTTCAATAGGAAACTTACCCGAATGCGTAAATGCTATGTGCAGCGCCCAGTTAAAATTGCAGGGAGAAAAACGGATCACAACACATGATATAGAAACACAAACGGACACAGTACATACACAAATCACACTAAATGGCCGGCGATCAACTAGCAACAGTCCTAGCCACCAAACGCATAGCCGGAATGATACATGTGTTAAGGAGGTAGATGTGTCTACTAGCTACCCTCAAAGCAGTGACTATTTAAAAACTCCATATACCGGTTCTACAGCCTCAGAAAACAAGACATATTTCAATAATATATGTATATTAAGCGATAAAAATGTAAACAAGATCTTGGAAAATGCTGAAAACTTTTTTCCCGATTCCCAAATCTGTCACTACTGCTTGCCAAATGCAGATACTATGAAACTTCTTTCTAGTTTAGATCGAAAACTGCAAAACTACACTTTAAAAGACTTCTGTGTTATTTTTCTGTGTGAAAGTGACTTCGTTTACTCTAAGAACTATGAAACACTAGTCAGTTGCATACGTAGTAAACTTGAACAAATTACTCACACGAACATAATACTATGTAGCCCTAGTTTTAAGTTAAAAAACAATGTAAATTTATTCAATAGACGAATAGAGGCTTTCAATCGACTCCTGTGCTTAAGTAATCAGATGCACCAGTTTGCTTACCTGTTTGACACAAATCAGCTACTGGACTATAGCTATTCTATGTTTTCTAGATTTACTGGTAAAATAAATAATAGTGCCATTAAGATTATTTTTCAAGAATTACGGGATTACATGAACTGTATTGGGAAGTTTTATTGTAGCTATTCTAGTACCAATAATATACCCCTTACGGAAAGTGGCGAATGTAAGATCTCTCAATGTAAACCAGGTACTATACCCTATTATTTTAAAAGTCTTGGTGGTTGTATTGGGCTGAAGACCGGTAAGGATTGCACATTGAATGTGTCTAATGCTGCGTCTATACATTCAAATTGTGATGTTAGTGCTGATCGGTTATTTCGTTAATAATTATTTGCATGTGTTTCATCAAAACATAGCGGGACTGATAAATAAGTCAGATATGCTGTCTGTCTGCTTATATGAACTAGCACAGAAAAATCAACACATAGATGTAATATGTATCACCGAACATTTCATTAAGTCTGGTTATGAAACCGAATTATGTATACCGAACTATAATTTGGCCGCATTTTACAGTAGGTACAATAAAAAGAGAGGAGGCTCTTGCATTTTGGTTAGAAATGGGCATTCATGGAGAGATTTACCAGAAATTAAGTTAATGGCCGTTGTTAATGCATTTGAATGTTGTGCTGTGGAATTAACAAAATATAAAATTATAGTTATTTGTATATACAGGATCCCTATGAGGAAAAACTTATTGACATTTTTAGGTAAACTTGAAGATTTATTATTATATTTAAAGAAAAAAAAGAACTTTAAAGTCATTCTAGCAGGTGATTTCAATATAAATATACTAAAAAATAGTACTGAAACGCGACAATTTAAACAACTATTACAAAGTTTTAACTTAACCTTAGCTTTACATAAACCAACAAGAATGCAGAAAAAAACCTGCTTAGATAATTTTGCCCATTATTTCCACAGATCATGTACAGCTGAAGTTATAGAACTAGCTATGTCTGACCATACCGCACAAATATTAAATTACCCAGTTAATAAAAAATGCCTTATTGATCATTGGCGTAGACCACAAAGAGACTACTCCTTTAGAAATATGCAGAAATTTAGATTCTATCTTGGGAGTTTAACGTTTTCCGAAATATATCAGACAGAAAATCCTAATATAGCATTTAACGAATTTCTGGAATTGTTTAGGCTAATATATGATTTATGCTTTCCCAAGGTTCTCAAGACAATTAGGGTAAATAGAAAGTTTTCTTGGATATCGCGAGGTATTAAAATATGTAGCTCGAAAAAAAGGGAATTGTTGTGGAATGCAAGAAGGAAACCTACTCCTGAAAACAAATTAAAATTCAAAAATTACACAAAACTGTACAAAAAAATTATTAATCTGACAAAAAAATCTCAAAATAACTATAATATAACCAATTCAAACAATAAAAGTAGAACGACATGGCAAATAATTAGAAATAGTGATAAATTTAATGTACCGAATGACTCTGTATGTAGTATTGAAGTTGACAATACAGTTATTAATGACCCACCAAAAATAGCTAACATATTTAATGACTACTTTATAGATAAGATTACACCAGTGTTGAATTCAGATAAAAATTTAACTAAAAATATACCAAAAATACTAAATTCAATGTTTATGACTCCTCCCACGTCACTTGCTATTTTGAACATCATTATAGGATTAAAAAATACAAACAGTGTGGGATATGACGAATTGTCTACGAAAATTGTTAAGTATGTTGGAGATTTAATAGCTGAACATTTAAGTTACATTCTTAACTTATGCATTATTAATGGTGTTTTTCCTGATGCTCTGAAGACATCAATTGTAAAGCCATTGCATAAAAAAAATAACAAAGAGCACATAAAAAACTATAGACCTATTGCTCTTTTATCAATATTCTCAAAAATATTTGAAAAATTTATTCATAATAAAATTTACATGTATTTAGAAAAAAATAACATTTTGTGTAGGGAACAAAAGGGCTTTAGGAGAAACATATCAATAAATTCAGCAATATATGACTTTCTTGGTAGAGTTATGATAGACGTAGATAATAAGAGGCCTATCTGTGCCATATATTGCGATATGACACAAGCTTTTGACTACGTAGATCATAAGATTCTTTTAGACAAACTTGAGTGTTACGGTATCAGGGGTAACATACTAGACTTATTAAAGTCATATTTACAGAATAGGGTACAAATAACTTATATAAAAAAGCTCGATGTAAGTACGAAAATGGAGAAAACATACGCTTCTCAAGTTAGGAAAATTTCGTTCGGAGTTCCCCAAGGAAGCGTGCTGGGGCCTCTACTGTTTATCGTTTACATAAACGACCTTCCTAAAGTAGTAAAATACCCAATGGTATTATTTGCAGATGACAGCACTGTAACTATATCCGGAGTTGAAACGGATACATATGAAAGGGACATAAATGAAACACTATCGGAAATTATAACATGGCTCAATAATAATAATTTAAAAATAAATCTTGAAAAGACACAAATTATGCATTTTAGACAAAGAACAACTGCACAAATTGACATACATATTAAATATCAGGGAACTGAAATTTTAGAAACTGAAACAACAAAGTTTCTTGGTCTGACTATCGATAGGCAACTTAACTGGAAGGCTCATGTAGAAGTCTTAGCAAAAAGAATAAACAGTTCGTCCTTTGCCCTATACAGACTTGCTCCAGTAGTAAGCATTGAAACCCTCGTGACTGCATATCATGGTATGGTTGCATCTGTACTTAGGTATGGCGTTATGTTTTGGGGCAATTCCACAAATAAAGACATTATTTTTAAGTCCCAGAAAAGATGCATAAGAGCTATGTTTAAACTCAATCAAATTGACAGCTGCAAGCCTCTCTTTGTTAGATATAAGATTCTTACGCTTCCCTCAATATATATTTTTGAAGTAGTTTTGTTTGTGAAAACAAACAGCCATTTATTTCCAAAACTGTCTGATGTCTCGACTCGCAATAGGCGTAAAGATAAGTTATGTATCCAAAAGTCCAATACATCTCTGATGTGGAAAAGCGTATTCTGCCTTGCACCTAAGATCTATAATAAACTGCCTGAAGAATATAAGACCTTGAACTTACGCTTATTTAAAAAAAGGGTTAAGGATTTATTAATTGCAAAGTGCTATTACTCAATCTCGGAATTTCTTGACGACACATTACTGTAAAAAAATAAAAGATCTTTGACTTTCCACATCTATATTAATTGTTATTTTTAGACAACTTAATAAATATGTATGTAATGTATTGATTTCAGCATGCTAACTTGACATTTAGAAATAGAGTAGGTATTGCTTAAGTTTATTTGATGAAAATGTTTTACTAATTGGACGAATATTGTATTGATTTTTGGTATTACTGACTTGACATTTTATTAGAAATACGATTGTGATTATTTTATGAATATGATTTGCACACCGCCTATGTACGGTGAAACATGCTGGATCTACCTATCATTGTAATTGTCAACTTTACTTAACCATGTTTCGAGCAAATAAACAATTCTGATTCTGATTCTGATTCTGATTCTGATATTTGTTGTTATAGTGGCAACAGAAATACATAATCTGTGAAAATTTCAGCTCTCTAGCTATCACCCGAGATTCCTGAGATACAGCCTTGTGATGAACATACAGACAGACAGACAGAGAGTTAGACAGACAGACAGCGGACCTCGAACTCTCATAAATAGGGTACGTTTTACCCTTTGGGTACGGAACTCTAACAACAAATACTAACCTACCTATTTAATATGTTCGTACTTTGCCTTCACAACATAGTATATAACAAAGTCGCTTTCTCTGTCCCTATATCCCTATGTACGCTTAAATCTTTCAAACTACGCAACGGATTTTCATGCGGTTTTTTTAATGGATAGAGTGATTGAAGAGGAAGGTTTATATATGTATAATAACAGATAGGGCATAGTATAGGGCACCTGTGGCTCTTAAAATACTGTATACCCGTGCGAAGCCAGAGCGGGTCGCTAGTACGTAATAAATAGTAAACATAATCTTAAAAGTAGTCTTGTTGAAATATACCCGTAATTTGTGACTTCCTGCAATGAAACTTTTCATGAGGCCTTTAAATTCCCTAGGGACACAGAGAGGGTTCCATAGCTGCAGCCAAATAGCTACACAGATAGGTAAAGACTCTAGTGGGTTCGAGTCTAGCATATCATACGTGGAGGTTACGTAGACAAAAGACTTTCAAGTGGAATTGACGACTGCCATGTTACTAGCAACAGGGTCCAGCGATTTAACGTGCCTTTCGAAGCACGCAATTGCTCGTAAATTGTCACAAAGTGGTCACCTATCAGAGTGGCAAGTGCGAGTTTTTGCGTGAGCCTGTCGACATTCACGGCGCGCTATTTCGTATGGAAGCGACACCCCGCCACCTAGCTGTAACCGCGGTAACTTGTCTCGATTCCATACAAATCGGCGATAACGCGCTTACCCGAACGCTCACTGAATGTCGACAGGCGTACGCCGAAACTCCCACTTGCAGCTCTGAGAACCAGCCATAGCGTGAAACGCTTAAAGCAGTAATCACTCGCGAAAAGTGAGTACTTAATTGGATTATGAGCACTTCTTGGCCAGGAGTAGCAGAACGCAAGTTCCTGTCGTTGATGTAAAGTAATATTATTCTCATAGGAAAGTCATGGGCATTCTCTCATACTTTCGCGTTGCAATACAAAGCAGCCTGTAGGCGTAATATAATTATCATCATGCTCAAACAATTCAAAATTATATTTGCCAGCCTCAGAAGATCTCTTTGTGAGAGAAATACTTTATACGGATATGTACCTGCATGGCTATCGACTGAAGGAACAATTGAATCTTTACAAACCTAGCATTTTTAACCGATTTCAAAAAAGGAGAGAATTCCCTAACTATATACAGCAGTTACCTTGTGTTAAGGCTTGATTAATTTGTAATGTCGAGAACTTTACACCTAGATAGATAGAATTTCAGTCTACCCGTCACTAAAAATAATAAAAAAAAACAAAAGAAAACCGACTTCAAACCAAATAAAAAACTGAAAAAAAAATTTTCAATAAAAAATAAAACCGACTTCAAGCAAATCCTGAAAAATAAAATTTATTTAGCCCAAAGTAATATGTATTTTGATTTATCATATTTAATTCAATATAATATTGAAGTCGGCGCCAAGTAAACCCATAGTTTTATGTAGGTATTATATTTGTTTAGGCTTAGAACGCCTACACAAGATTTGAACTATTGGTGATCAATTAACTATTGCCTTACGTTATTGGTAGGCGCCTCGTTCAATGAGGTGCACTTGCAATGTATAAATGAGTCGCTCAGCGGAAGAGTGGCCCAATCCTTGCACATTAAGTATGGAGATAATGAGCATTAATTATTTGAGAATTACATCATTACTGATATTTCAGTAATTTCTTTAGATACGGAAGAATTAAACACAGACTATACAAAGTAATAGTTTTATTGATAGTTTTATGCTTACAAACTAGTATAAAACTTAGAAATTTAAAAAAAGTGTGTTGTGTAGGCCACTATTCTACTGAATTAAACTAAAAAAATTCTACTGAAACTTATTCTTGGGTTAGGTCATCATCATAGAAGTCAGCTTCAGTATATTGTGCTGAATTATTTGTCTTTAGGTTGCGATAGAAATCATGTCGAATTGGGGGGACATAAGGTAAGAGCTGCAATAGATCTTCGTATTTTTTCTTCTCTATGTGGCGACCATTGGGGTACAAAACATCTAGATCAATATCAGTCAAAGAGGAAGAACAGCGAGTTCTTTTTTTAGGGTTCCGTAGCCAAATGGCAAAAACGGAACCCTTATAGATTCGTCATGTCTGTCTGTCCGTCTGTCTGTCCGTCCGTGTGTCACAGCCACTTTTCTCCGAAACTATAAGGCCTATGCTATTGAAACTTGGTAACTAGATGTATTCTGTGAACCGCATTAAGATTCTTATACAAAACTAAAAAAAAAGCAGTAAATTTTGGGGGTCCCCATACTCAGAACTGGAACTCAAATTTTTTTTTTTTCATCAAACCCATACGTGTGCGATATTCAAAAATGCTATTGAGGTTTCAAACATAATTATTTCTAAAGTGAATAGTTTGCGCAAGAGACACTTCCAAAGTGGAAAAATGTGCCCCCCCCCCCTCTAACTTTCTAAACTAAGAGAATGATAAATCTAAAAAGAATATATGATGAACATTGCCGTAAAAACTACCAACGAAAATTGGTTTGAACGAGGTAGAGCTGGTAGTTTTTTTAATACGTCGTAAACCGCAATTTTCGGTTAGAAAAATCACTGCCACTGCGAACGTGTTAAAACATCAATCAAAGTTACTTCGAACGACAAGAACTTTGAAATTATGTTACTTGCTGCTACGGAACCCTTCATGGGCGAGTTCAACTCGCACTTGGCCGTTTATTTTCAATATCAACGCAGTTAAATGGAGAAAAAGTTTCATCATTACTATTGGTGTACTTGTATTGTAATATATTTTGTACGGGTTATCATGGGTAAATCGCAACCACTGAATTTTTAGCCATTCAACTTTGGTTCTTTGACTTTTATCAGTATTATTATCTATTTTTCTATTAGTTATTAGTTTTTCTAATTTATCAGTGCTTCCTCGAAATCTGTCCCAGATATTTCCGATATCTCATTTTCATTTTCAATCTCAAGCATAATTCACAAAAAAATGATTTTTATCAGTTTTAGCCGCGAAATAAACCACAATGTAAAATTAACAATGACAGTGACATATGCTAGCGAAAGTGATTGACGTTTTATTTTGGTGTGGCCATTTTTAAAAACTAAAGTGGCCTAAAGTTGGTTGGGCCACTATTCTGTAGATCTAAAATTAATAAGTGCTGAAGTTAAAGGGCCTATCAAATAATAGGCCGATTTTCCTTTGAAAGTGTTCATGAATTTGAAATGGAATCAGAACATTAATCAACGCCATCTATCAAATACTACCGAAACAAAATTTTAGGCCACTATGATTTTTAAGATCTATAACCTACTATGCAAATATCTACTTATCTCTGTTTTTGTAAATTTGTGGATTAGGCCACTCTTCCGCTGAGCGACTCAAATACCTACTATGCATACCTAAATGCATTCTAAGTTCACCTACGAACCATGTAACACCGTCTTACCAAATTAAAGTTTAATTTCTCTAAAACACGGTTTTTATTCAAGAAAATATCAGTAGTTGTGTCCTGCTTGGACATAATTTGGCGACCGTCTACAAGGACCTCAAAAAAACCTGCTGGAAAATATTATCGTCGATCAGTTACCAGACCACTGCGAGGGCATCGGATCCACTAAAGGCCGACATTCTACGTGGAAACTGAGAAAGGCGAACTCGAATAATACTGAGCATTGAAGCAATCGACTCAGGCGTAAAGTATTCCAGCTGCAAAATCACCATCGGGACTTCGGAGCATACCACTACCAGATAAGTGCCCTCCTTACCCGTCTATTCTAATTATATACCCTTCTATCGTTCCAAATATCACTAATCCTTATTCTATAAAGCTATTTAAGACATGTGTTACCATTTGTGCGATAATTTCTACAAATTACTGTGAATATGATCCGGGGTCAAAGTCCAATCTTAATTTTCAAGTTCAAAATTAAACACCAATCAAGTTATTTCAGTGCCAATTTCTATTATCTACCTTGTGTTTTCATAATCACATGTTTATTTAAGTGTAAATTACAGTTTTAAAAGAATTTCTGTAACTTTTGCAAACTTTTACCTACCTACATATACCAACATAGGTACATTCTAGACTTCTAAATTATTTCTCATCCCATAAAGTTACTTTTAAAACAATAATAAAATTAGTCCTAATATTCCATTCTAAAATATCTGGCCGAACGTTTCCAGGTTAGTTCAAATCAAATCGAACATTCTACAGCTGAGATACCTAAGTACGCGTAAGGTACCTACGTGGGCCAGCTGATAACAAACCTGTTTCTCGGCAGAGCAGTCTCAGTGAGGTGCGAAAGGTCTATTGTTTACGTAAGATATTCAAACTATTATTAGCACTGATACACCTAACATTGAGCTATTGGATCGTACTTAATTTTATAACTTACTTTTTACTATTAGTTAGTGCATTTTAAAGCGATAAATGTTAAAAATGACTGCACTACGTGATTTAATTATACGACGTAGCTCAGTGAAGGGACAAATTACCAAGTTTAAAAACTATTTAGATAAAATATCTTCAAGCAAGTTAAACAATATTGAGGTTGCAGAGTTAACCCTTAAGCTTGGTAAATTTGAACAGTTATCAACTAAGTTCGATGAGTTGCAAAGTGAGATAGAAGTCATGAACGGTGACAGCCTGGCATCAGAGCTTGACGAACGCGAGAACATTGAATGCGAAATTGTGAGTGCGCTCGCGATAGCCAAGGAGTTAGTCGCCAGGCATTCCCAGCAGCAGTGTACACATCATCTGAACGCTGAGCCCCAAGACTCTGGCGTCAGGTTGCCGCGGATTGAAATAGCCAAATTTGATGGTGCATATTTTAAGTGGCTCGAGTTTAGAGACACATTTTTAAGTCTAGTTGATAGCAATAAGCATCTCAATCCAGTTCACAAATTTCACTATCTTTTATCGTATCTCGAAGGCGAAGCGTCACGAATAATTTCCAACCTAGAAGTGTCTTCTGACAATTACACAGAAGCGTGGAAGTTATTGTGTGACCGCTACGATAATAAACGGCTGTTAGTTAATCATCATTGAAATTCACTGTTTAATATTCAACAATTCAATAAAGACTCAGAACGATCCCTTCGATTCTTAGTTGATCATGTCACTAAGAATTTAAGGGCTTTGTCTAGCTTAGACCAACCCACTGAGTATTGGGATACACTTATAATATTTAATTTAGCTTCCAAACTGGATAGCAGCACTTTAATAAAATGGGAGGAATATAGAAACGACTTTGAGAATTTTCCTACATTAGAAAACTTTAAAAAAATTCTTGTTGATCGGGCTGATGTGCTCGAGGCCTTAAACAGAAATAATATGAAACACAATTCAACAAATAATCCAGTACGTTATAATTCACATTCACAATTCAATCAAACAAGTAACAATAATCAAAAACACATTAAATCTTTTATAAATATAAATAGTCGTCATCAGAGCGGTAATCCCGGTCGTGCTAACGGCGCACGCCATGGAGCCCATGGTGCTTTTAGCAATCGTTTTCAGTCATTAATGTGTATCATTTGCGATCAAGGCCATAGAATATACGACTGCCCCACATTGCTGCATCTTTTTTTTCAGCACTTTTTTTTTATTGAAGTACCGTTTATACTCGACACTGCTAAGCTTTAAGCTGTTAATTTGGCAATACAAACAGACCTTCAATTTCATTTCTATATAGATATTGTTCAACCTTGATAACACGATCATCATTCGACACGTAACGTGATCGGAATACGTAATAAGTTATTAGTACGAGTTTATTGCGATTGTGACTGTGTACTTGGGTGTCGGATTAAGCTTTTCAGATTGAGTGCGGCTACAGTGATCATCACTGATGGACTACATTCATATTTTTTTACAGGATTAATGTATTATTATGTTTGCACTGGAGCGGAAACCGTGTCTTGGTACACGTTGGGTAGAACAACCTAACCCCCCCTTCTAGCAAGATGAACCGACGACCTGATAAAGGTTGCAGGGAGTGGACTGGTTGCGGAAGGTGCAGTGTCGTGTTTTGTGGCGTATAATGGGAGAGACCTACGTCCAGTAATTTGATTGGTAACATAGAATAAGGATAAGTACCTACTATCTACCAGCTTGACATGCCTTCCAAAAGTACGGAAACTATCATAAATTGAAATGCCAGAAACCACCACCCATCTCAACACCACCCGTAGCGTAAGATGCTTACCGCAGTGATATTTTACACTTTCGCCTTCAACTTGGCTTAGCGACTGCCATTTTACTGGCAACCGGGACTCACTAAATGTTACAAACTGGTCACATGAATGTTCACCCTTCCAAGGACTGGCCACAGTGAAATTTGCTTACTGCAGAGATCGTTTACAGAACACTGAGTCCGCGGGGCCACGAGCGCTTCTGAGAATTATAAGGTATAATAGTACTGAAAGTAAAAACCTATACTTAGGTTTCAAAGAGTATTTTTACTAATTATCAAGGCTTTCATTTGGTTGTTCGGGGTAAAGTTTCCAATTTTCACTGTTTCTTTAGAGAAAGTCGGGGTAATTTGGGGTTACAAATTAAAAGTTAGATGACGAAACGTTCTTAATTTAAATTGTTTGTTGAACTTTGATTTACTGATACAGAGCTATGTAAACTTTATGGTCGCTCTTAAGTCGTAAAGTAGGCCGCTTGAGCACGTTTTATATTTACAAGGCCTGGGCGTACTCGATGGCGCGATAGAAGCTATTCTTTTTTAGGGTTATACGGAACCCTAAGGGTAATAAACCCGCAAAATTCGTGTCAAGTCACGCATTTAAGGTAGTTCCGTTGTCTATTGCTATTCGTGGTTGCATACCTAGCATCTGCCTTGCCTATTACTTAGCCCCTCTGTATAAAATAGATTGCAGAGGGGCTTATGGCGAGACTTGTGTCTGTAGTGGGCGACTCTGTGGCATTAAATTATGTCACTAGTTCACGTGGATCATGTGTTCAAAGTTTGAAATAAAACAAAAATGACAACGTTAATCGGATTAAACTTTCACTTTCACAATAAACGTTAGAGGGACAGTCGGACGAGACCGTCTCACGGCTTCTTGTTTTCAGTTCGAAGCACAGAATCGTATTATAATTAATTCTGTAAGTACCTGTATTACGGCTATAGACAATATGCCCCTTATTATGTGGAAATAAAAAAAACACTTTCAACTTTGCCTATCTCTTGGGGGTAGTAGAACATTAAAATTAGTCAATTGCAGTCCACTGCGGACCGTCGGCTTTTTCTCTAATCTTTTTGGGAGGACGATTGCCAATTTCTGGCAAGACGGGCTATTACAGGGTTGTGCTTGGAGTTTTCTTTCTCTTCATTTCTTTCTCTTATTCGTCAACAGTTGCACCACTACGCAGGTGTGGTTGACTCATATACTATATTGTCATACTCCGATATTGTCAGTAAAGCCACATTGTATTACATATTTGTATTGATACCATGTTGTAATACAATGTGGCTTTTAATTAAATTTGCTCCTTACAGCGACCACGCTCTAAGGTGCAAGTTTAACAGAGTATCAATTAATAATCCCACAGTAAGCAACTCTGTATACACAGAATAATTACTAAAGCAGCTTAGAAATCTATTTCAAAACGTCTGGCTGATACCTAGTTGCGTGCATTCGTAGATTTTCTAATCAAAACTCGGTACGACGTAGTTTGGTTAGTACGAGACTGTGACTATGTTGCAAATTAGTGGAACGACTGTTTGATAGGTTCTGTCTGTATTTAGTCGTCTGGTTTTAATCAACATTGATGAAACCTTTACAACGCAAATAAACGTGCTCATACTATGGAATGATATTACTGATCTCATATTAACCTTAGAATTATTATAAGGATTGGGACTGTAGAGATTGTACTTATTTTATTTCGGATTATAGAGCGGTAACACATTTTATCTGCTAAAAGACCGGTGACAGCAATAAATAGTCTTAACTTACGCGTGGAAATCATTAAAGATTAAAAACATACGACAACTACCTACCCTACAACTGTCTACTACCGGGAGTCCCGGATATTCCCTTGGAAAGATGTTCCCGGAGGTGGTAATAGACTTACCCCTGTTACGTGAGACAGCGGCTACTCGCCTAGGAATATAAATGTTATGATGAAGATTAAATAATTATAAAATAGGGTTCCCAAGATTTATAAATTAAAAGAAAACATTGGTGAAAACTGTATCGTTCGGATGTAGTCTTCTTCTGTAAATATTCTAAAGAATAGTAGCTGACCAACGCAACTTCGTTTACGTTATAACCTAGACACCGACTGCAGCGCCATCTGCCGGGCTGATTTGTAAATCAAAACCATCCAGGGCGCCACCCGAAAGCATACAAAAAAATTCATCCAAATCTGTCCAGCCGTTTAGGCGGAGTTCAGTGACATACACACATACAGTAGAATTATATACAGGGTGGAATTTAAAGACGGTAGTTGGAGGCAAAGTACCCTTAATATTGATAATGGCAAGTTTTGCTGAAATGAAACATTCTTTATTTTCAAAAGTAAGTATAACTGCATTTAAAGATTTTTGAAAAATCACCTGTTTGAGCCGGGAATCGAACCTAGGAGATGTGAAAAAAAAACATCCTGTATTTTATGATACCAAACGAAAGAGACTTTAATAAGGAACAATTTCTTTTAAACAACATATTATTTTAAATTAAAGGAAGACCAAGTAAAATATGTTTTTATTATAAAGCTTACTCACTATCCAAAAAAAATCAGTCAGACTGCGGAACTCAGGTGGGAGAGTTCTCTCCTGTTCCCGCCCCACCGCCTCATGGTCACAATCATAGTAGGTATCATTGTAAAGGAAAATCGATCTAGTAGTTTTTATGACTTTAAACCTACATGAGATTATTTAAGTTGATTTTCGATTTCGTTTTAACTAGGGTCAACTAGTTTCGGTGGTGCAATACATATTGTAGATATGTAGCTTTGCAACCTGCAATATTAAGGGCCCCACTCACTAACAGTCCGCCTGCAGTCTCTGATCCTATCGGACGGCCTGCCGTCCTAGACCAATAGCGCCAACACACTAAAGCGATTTTTGCCTGCCGGCAAGGGCCTGCTGTCAGTCTTGCGACCACACACTAACAGTCGGGAGTCGGCAGTTTTCCACCGAACGATCGCCCGTCGGCCATGGTCTGATATTGGTTTGAGGGTCCATACACTACATACAGCAAATGATCACAAGTCAACATGTTATTACGTAGATTCATCGACCTGAAAGTAGGTAGATGGATATTTAATGAATAATACACCGTACCATAAATATTTTTATTTAAAATTTTTGACAAACTATTATAATCTGGATAACAATAATAAATATATATTTAAATTTTATAATAATTTCAAAGTACGTAGGTACTTTTAATCTGTGTAAATTATAGATAGGTATAAGATATATAGGGTTATCCCTCTAGAATATATCCCTTATACGCTTTTTGGTAGGTAGCTATCTAGAGTCTAGATAGCTACCTACCAAAAAGCGTATTTAGCATTTTCATATAAGAGTAAAATCAAAATTACCTTCTATAGGTCTTTTCTGAATGTTCTTTTAAGATTTTTTTTTTCACATTGTCAATTGTTGCTGAAGGTATTGTGGTTTGATAATATGTTAATAATTTGTTTTAAGCATTCTTCATTCGTCCTTCAATCGTTTATTGTGATGACAATCATCTTTCACCTTCCATAAACATGGTAACTTCTATAACTCAATAAACGTAAATACAAATTGAGGTTTGCTGTCCATTTTGACGGTAAAATTAAACATGTCGAAAAACTTAAAACTGTCGGCCTGCAACTGATACAAGACGTCGGTCGACAGGCCGCCGGCCGGCTACCTGCTAATGTGTGCTCAATCGCGCGCCAGGCTTTAAACTGTCCGGCCGATATCTGTCGGCGCTGAACGGAATCGTCGAGCGGCCACACACTATCAGTTCGTATTAGTCGTCCGTCCAAAACCTTCAACAGAACTGTTAGTGTGTGGGCTATTGCAATTAACTGACAGATTGATATCGTCCGGTAAACTGTTAGTGAGTGGGGCCCTTTAAGATTAAGAGTTCATATCTCGGGATGGAACTAAAATATTGTAAAATTTGCAAAGTATGTGGTCTCCGGTGTTACAGACTATGGCGACTAGTTTTGATCAGAAATGAAAACGGATCATGATGTGATCTGGTGGGCCGTGGGCTTGACTGCTACCTCAGTAGTATATAAAGGTACAGCCTACAGATCATTGGTAGGTTTTCTTTTTACACTGTGACTAGCTGATGCGCGCAGGTTTCGCCCGCGTGAAGTTCGGTACCCGTTCCCGCTTGCCGTGGGAATATATAACCGAGATGAGAAGTAGCCTAGGGTGAACTCATCCAATTCCGTGATAAAACAGAAAATGTCAGTAAAACTCTGGTTTAACTTAACCGAAACGTTTAATTTTTAATAGGAACATCAATCAGTCTTTTATTTATCATAAAATAAAACAAAAGTTTAATTATTATTATAATAAACCTACAATAACATCAAATTATTAACAGCATACATTTGTGGGTAATTCTGTGACCTTTGTTGCCCGTGGCACTACCGCTTGGCACTACCAGTAGTGTCACGGGAAATTTTACTTTCCCGTGGCACTACTGGTAGTGCTACGGGTAATTGTACATTTACGTTGACACTACCATTTGCCAGTAGTGCCACGGGAAATAATATTTCCCGTGGCACTACTAGCAAATGGATTACTAAAACAAATGAAGATCGCCAAAACAAATGAAGATCGCCAAGACAAATGAAGATCGCTTAAACAAATAAATGGATTACTAAAACAAATGAAGATCGCCAAAACAAATGACGATCGCCAAGACAAATGAAAATCGCTTAAACAAATAAACATCGTAAAAAAATGAACATCGCTAAAACAAATGAACATTGTAAAAACAAATGAATATTGGTAAAAACAAATGAAGGTCGCTAAAACAAATGAACATCGTAAAATCAAATGAAGGTCGCTAAAACCAATGAACATCGTAAAAACAAATGAATATTGGTAAAAACAAATGAAGGTCGCTTATACAAAATGAAGATTAGTTCTAGGTGAGGCCGCAGTGGTAGTCATAAGGTCTGTTGGGAGTCCTGGGACATCCTTCCGAGGACTCACCCGGGGCTCCCAAACGTAGGCTGTTGGGCGTTACGTAAGGGTTTTTAGTCGGTAGGTGTCGGCATAGCATCCATGAAGTAATTTCCCTCACGTTAAAAAAAAGCAAAAATTCAAAAAATCTTTGAATTTAGAAAATATGGCGGAACAAAGTTCGCCGGGTCAGCTAGTTATAATATAATATTCACGGACATTGCCGATCTTCATTTGTTTCACTGATCTTCATTTGTTTCCTCAATCTTCATTTGTTTTATCGACCTTCATTTGTTTTGCCGATCTTCATTTGTTTCACTGATCTTCATTTGTTTTATCGACCTTCATTTGTTTTGCCGATCTTCATTTGTTTCACTGATCTTCATTTGTTTTATCTATCTTCATTTGTTTTATCGACCTTCATTTGTTTTGCCGATCTTCATTTGTTTCACTGATCTTCATTTGTTTTGCCGATCTTTATTTGTTTTACCGATTGTCATCATGGGACCATGTGAGAACATGTTCGCTCTTGATTTGATATGTTTGGTATTTAGTAGTGCCATTGGTAATTGGTAGTGCCATGGGAAATTATACTATATGGATTTAATCAGCCAATAGCTACGGTAGTGCCACGGGAAAGTAAAATTTCCCGTGACACTACTGGTAGTGCCAAGCGGTTGTGCCACGGGCAACAACAGTAACTTTAATTCGGTGATAGCACTACTTTAATTCACAAAACAAAACAATTATCACAAAACAAATGAACAGGTCAATAAGTTCTTATTGGAGCAAGTAAATTTCCAAATTTCATAAAATTCCGTCAAGTTTTACTATTTAAAATGAATTAATTTGTCGAGGCATTCATCGGTAGCCCGCGAAAACCACCACAATGGCGGCCGGCCGCCGGAATGACTGGGGGCCGAGTCTGCTATTTTCCATCAAAAAGCCGGTCCAGTGCGATTCTATTACGATATTAAAGCGATTGATCCTAAATCTGCTAGTCGCGTAAATCTTGTCTATCGCCACTATAGAACATCGATAGAATATAGAATATAAATAGAATCGCAAAAGCAGAGACAAGGGCTTTATTTTGGTTGTTTTGACTCTTGTCAGTCAGTACTATGGTAATAGTAGGTGTTTTTTAGGTTATTTACAAATTACTTAGACTTAAAAGAGACTTTTGTAGAGAATTACGATTTAAAATTGTGAACTTTACCTATAAACAAACGTGAACTTTATAAACGGCTTCAAAGCAAAGAGTGACAGTGTTATCCAGAAGAACTATCAATCAAATCAGCCTATCGCAGTCCACTGCTGGACGTAGGCCTTTGCCAGTTTACGCCACAATTCACGGTCCTGCGCCTTCTGCATTCAGTCCCAGCCTACGACCGTTACCAGGGTCGTCGGTCCATCTAACGGGTGGTACCCCACGGTTGCCGAGACGCGGTTGGAAGAACTATATCCTAGAAATTTGAGACAAAACTCAATTGTAAAAAACTAGTCCAGCAATGAATTTCATTTTGAAGAAAGGGCTTTGGATGCTAAAATTCATAGAATAAACGCAGGAGACTGTATATTTTCATATACATATATCACAGCAGTTTATTCAAGTCTTCTACAAATACATCTTTACAGAAAAAATATTGAACAATAACCTCATGATAACTCAAGATTGTGAATAGTGAAAGTTTTTATCTACAAACAACTACTCTGTGAAAGTTTTTAAATTGATTAACACTAGTGTACCTAACTACTCAACGGACTTAAAAAGTAATTTCATCATTGTGAAATCACGGTATTCCACAGCAACTATGTGTTATAGCCAAACAATCTCAATACAGACAGCTTTTATTAGTGCCCGTGTGTGATAGATAATATGATGGATAGTAAAAATAAATATGCTATCATTTTGTTAATACTCAAGGAAGCTGAGCAGTGATAATTTTAATAAATCTTGTATTTACTGGCATGTATGGGTTCATAGTATGACACAGGTAAAGCCGTCAACTACAGCTAGTATGTTGGATTATGAAAGAGTAATGTGCATGTACAGAGATCTTGGCCATCCAAGCCTGCCATGATGAGAAGCCACGCCTTCGATTCCAATGACCAATGCACTAGAGCTAGACTAATGTCAATTTGTTGTTTTGACTGGCCTCGTGGTTACTACTCTAACCACTAACATGTAACTCACATACTAACTGTAACTCTAATGTGTAGTCAGGTACTCCCTGTCTACGGATTCGGAGGTTGTGGGTTCGATTCCCACCCAGGACAAATCTCTTTGAGTGATGATCATATTGCTTTGTTGTGTCTGGGTGTAATTTATCTATAATAAGTATGTATATAGAAATATAAGTATGTCTATCAGGCGTCTAGATCCCATAGCACAAGTTTATAGCTTAGTTTGGGCTAGACGGTGTTGTGTGAGAATGTCCAACAACTATACATATTTCTATTAATACCTCCTCAAAATGAAATTGGGTAAGGCCTAGGTCTGAGCATAGTGGTAGACTGTAATAGGGTTATTTGATAGCTTATTTTGGATTTGGAAACATTAAAAATGATGAAATATGGAAAAATATTTTTAATATTCATATTTTACAATTATTGTTTTTACATTAACTTCATCTTGCCAAAAACACTATTGTAATAGCCACGCTGCTTGAAGATCAGGGTTAACACTTCAATTTTCAACTCGAGTATCCTGAAATAGATTACAATACAATTAAGTAGTTTTATTTCAGCTACTAGCTGATGCCCGCAGCTTCGCCTGCGTGAAATTTAGTTCCTACACTGTCTCTAACCTATCTCTGTAGGTACCAAATTCCAGCCAGATCCGTTCAGCCGTTACAGCGTGAAAGAGTAACAAACATTCACACTCACAAATATTCGCATATTTATAATAGTTGTTCTGATTAACAAATTCATAAAACTTAATATATGAGTTATGTAAATTTATTTATTAAATACATTTCTTAATTCATTGGCTAGACTACTACTTGACTCAAATTCTCTTCTAAGCAATTGACATCGTAACTTAGTTCCTTCTTCAGGTAGTCCCAGTCATACTGTAAGCCTACAACGTATGGCAAAACCGAACTACGATAGACTTTGTCCTCATAATACAGATGGCCCAACCAAGTCCTGTTAACTTAATAACCATGTAAATTTCATCTGCTAGGTGTTCATGTTCATTTTACTTGTCAAATGTGATCTTCGTAGAGGCCATTCCCGTATTTTACAAAGACTTAGTGAGTCTGTGTCCTGCACCGAATGCAGCCAGAACTATTATATAGAATAAAGTTCATACCTTCCATGACCAGTCGCTTAGTGCTGCTGACATCTTTCATTCTAATGCACAGTGGACACTACCTGAAGCGTGGTATTTCATTATTCCTGGCTAGCCATCTTCGAATTTTCTTCTTCTTTCACATATTTACATATTTAAAAAAAAATAACAACAATATTTACGATAGTACTTTAAAGCAAAATCATGAATATGACAATGTCATTCGGATTGAACATCCACAAATGTGTCAAAATAAAAAGTAATTTAAATCAAAAATAAGAGTATTTAAGGAGTATTGATATCAACTCCGGAGAAAATCAGCTCCAAAATAATTTACATTCCCTTTTTAGGTCGATAAAGTATAAATTTCAATAAAATAAGGAACACGTCTTCCATCAGTTATGCTAATAATGCTATATGCCAAATTTTAAGCAGATCGGACCAAGGAATCGCGTTGTCCCATACAAACTACATTTGTGATACATATAAAACACTTGACCATAATAAGACACCATTATCCCGTAAGCAGCGGAAGGTACGCTATTCTACACCAACCAAATTTAATAAATCGCTTAGGTTAAGTACACATACCAATTCTGAACGGGATATGGAAAATATACATAGGAACACTGTTCCAAGAATGGATACAATTACTGATCAAGATCAGCATCACACTCATGTCACTTCTATTCCACATAGCGCTGAAAAGTGCTCTAGGGACTTAAATTTACCAAAAAGTTGTACCATAAATAAACTGACAAATGCACAACATGATAACTGTTCAAAAGTTGAGATTAATAAGGTTTTACCATCTGTAATAGATACCCGTGTCTCACAAAATTCTATGAAGTTCCAACAACCTGAAACAAGATCAAATATCATTATCATAGCGGATGATCAGGGGCGTCATTTACAGCATACACTGCAGCGCCTAATTGGTGATAGATTTCAGGTATCATGTTTTTGGAAATCAGAAGCACCTCTACAGGAAGTTCTCAAGTCAGAGCATTGTAAAATTAAGTCTTTAAATAACAGAGACTATGTTATTGTATTAGGTGGTATGTATGACAAGTCACCCTATAATTTTCAAATTTGTTTAACAAATTTTTTGTATAATATAACTAATAATACTAATGTAATAATTTGTGAAGTACCATTCAATAATTTTTTAAATGAATCCAAATTAAACTATGAGATAAAACTATTATGCTCCAGGTTTTCCAATGTGTCTTATATTGATATGGGGTATAGTATGAGGATCCCACATCGTGGTGCACTCCCACGGATTGTGGCAGGATATTTGTTAAAAGAGGTATTAAGAATTGACTATTTACACCGGTATAATGACTATTTATTTTGCATGAAAAGTGTATCTTATAAACCTGTACATTCAAGTCGCTCTGTAGGTACACAAACAGACTTTCAGGTTACATGTGTTCAGACTGATTGTAGTTCGGGTGTAAACATTGTTGGTAGTCAGCACAGTAATTTTTTTCGTAGCTAAGTATCTGAACATACTGCATCAAAATATTGACGGTTTGAATAGTAAGTCAGATTTACTCACCACGGCACTTGAAACACTGAGAAAGGATCGAAAACACGTTGGAGTGCTGTGCGTCACCGAGCATAACCTAAAAAATGCTGATAGTAAGCTTATGAATATCCCAAACTATAGGCTGGGCTCTATTTTCTGTAGAAAGGCACGCAGAGGTGGTTCATGTGTATTTGTGCATAATTCATTGTTGTTTAGTCCCCTAAAAGACATTAGTAGCTTTTGTATAGAAAATATTATTGAATGTTCTGGTATTGAACTATCAGACCATAAACTCAACATAATATGTGTGTACAGACCCCCAAGAACAAATGTAGAGGATCTGAACACGTTTTTTGTAACATTCAATACATTACTAGGACGCTTTGTTAATTCCAAAAGAAAAATAATAGTTTGTGGTGACTTTAATATCAACATACTTGAAAAAAGTCGTGACTCTAGGCAGTTTGAAGATATGTTGAAATGTAATGGACTTAAAATTGCCTTCAGAGAACCTACACGATTAGCAAGTGGACGCTGCCTTGATAATTTTCTCTATAATTCACGCAGTCATGGGCATGAAATCTTTGAGTTTGCACTCTCTGATCATACTGCCCAATTTTTTCAAATTCCTGTTAATCAATTACATGAACTTAAGTACTGGTACATTGAGAGGCGTAACTATCATGAAGATAACATTGTTAAATTTACAGATTGTATTAACGGGCTTAGCTTTCAAGAAATATTTGAAAGCCAAGATCCCAATAAATCATTTACATTATTCTATGAAAACTTTAGACTCATTTATGACCGCTACTTTCCTTTAGTAAAAATAAAAATTCATACAAACACAAAACCAAAGTGGATAACAAAGGGTATCAAACTTTGCTGCAGAAGAAAGAGAGCATTACTGTGGCAATATCGTAAAAATCGAACTGATCATAGTAAAAAAAGGTACACAGAATTAAAATCAAGATTAGACCAAATAATAAAGCTTACCCAGAAAGCTCATAATGGAGACTTCATCAACAAATCAAAAAATAAATGTAAAGCAACTTGGACAATAATAAAAAAGAATAAGTTAAATGTTCCCAGAGATAATATTGAATATCTAGTTGTAAATAATAATATTATCAGGGAACCTAAAAAATTAGCGAATGTTTTTAATGACCACTTTATAAATCAGGTATCAAAGATAAATTCGAACTCGTTGCAAAGCCACTCTAGCGTTAACCTACATTCCTTGTTCATGCCCCCATCGCTGCCTAATGATATAAATAAAATTATTATGAATCTTAAACCAACAAACAGTACTGGCTATGATGGGATATCTGTTCATATTCTGAAACGAGTTTCAATGAAACTTTCATATGTACTGAGCCACATTATAAACTTATGTATATGTCATGGTGTTTTCCCTGCAGAACTAAAACTAACAGTGATAAAACCACTTTTTAAAAAAGATAACAAACATGATATAAGTTGCTATAGACCAATTGCTTTGGTTCCTGTCATATCGAAAGTATTTGAGAAAGTTATCCATGAGTGCTTGTATAATTATTTTGAAAGTAAACATTTATTAGTGGATGAACAAGCTGGATTTAGAAAAAAGAAAGATATAAATATTGCTATTTTTAAATTCCTTAGGTCAATAATGACTGAAATAGATAAGCAAAATCTAGCTTGCGCTTTATATATGGATTTATCTAAGGCCTTTGACTGTGTGGATCACATGATTCTACTTAACAAACTATATGCATATGGTATTAGAGGAAACACACATGAACTGATAAAATCCTATCTGACTAACAGAATGCAGTTAACTAATATCTCTAGGTTATGTCCACTTAAAAAAACAGTTATGAATTATTATTCAGAGCAACAAACTGTTGTAGCCGGTGTTCCACAGGGCAGTGTACTGGGGCCGCTGCTATTCATAATCTATATCAATGACTTTCCTAAAGCTGTCCTGCCTCATAAAACTGTGCTTTTTGCTGATGATAGCACTATACTCTTTAAAGGTAACAATAAACAAGATGTTGAACGTGACATAAGTAACACTTTGTGCAGTACTATAGGTTGGTTAACCGCAAATAACTTAATGGTTAATATTCAAAAGACTAATGTTATGACTTTTAAAAATAGAGTTGATAAATTAGACAAAATAAGTGTGCAATTTAATGAAACTGATATTAAACAAGTACAAATGACAAGATTTTTAGGTATAACTATTGACGAAAGTCTGAACTGGAAGAGCCACATTGAAGGTTTATGCTCGAGGATTAATCAGCACTCATATGCTCTTTATATGCTTTCTAAAACATCACACACATCTACTGTCTTAACCGCATACCATGGTTATGTATCGTCAATTCTGAGATATGGTATACTTTTCTGGGGTAATAGTACAGATGTAGAATATGTATTTAAAGCGCAAAAGAAATGTATACGAGCTATTTGTAAAATAAAACAAACTGAAAGTTGTCGACCATTTTTCATTAGACTGAATATTTTGACTTTACCGTGTATTTATATTTTAGAAACTACATTGTTTGTGAAAAAGCATCTAGAGATGTTTGAAAAACTGAAAAGCAGCAGGCATAATTTAAAAATTCGAACAACTCCACATTCTACAGCATATCTTAGTAAAAGCATTTTCTGTATGGCCCCTAGGATATATAACCATTTGCCAAAAACTATCCTAGAAGACTCTAACCACAAAAGTGTCAAAAGAACACTGCAGCAAATGCTTTTGCAGAAATGTTATTACTCTGTTGAAGAATATTTGAAGGATAAATTCCAAAATGGGTCACAATTTTAGAAAAATGTAATCTATGAATTAATGTTGTGTTCTTTCGAGTATCTAATCAGATCTAATGCACTTAATAAAAATGAAATTCTATCCAATATTGAAAATGTAGGTTAATTGTGACAGCCTGAGATTTATGTACACTGACATTTTATTATTTTGATTTATGAACTTGCATGACTGTAAAGTAAATATTGACATTTTGGTAATTCTTTGACATTTATATACAAAATTGACATTATGAATCTTTAAATGAGCCCAACGTTAAATTGTATTTAATTTTATTATGCTGAATGTTGCATGCCGCAAGGTTAAATATGGTGATACTATACATAACTGTAACTCACAACATCTTGTATACCTGTATTTGCAATGAAATAAATAAATAAATAAATAAATAAATAAATAAATAAACTTGACCCTCCTTTTTTATACCTTTGGAGGTGGAATTTGCAAAAATGGTAAAATTACTTATTTCAAATTGTAACAAACAAAGCTCATGCTGAATTTCATCATCGTACAATTAACCGTTTAAGCAATAATTGATAATAACTTTATACAACTTAAGTTCGTTTTTATTTTATAATAAGTATACTTTTCCGGGATAAAAAGTACCCAGTGTGGTGCCCAGGATATTAAAGAATAATGATACCAAGTTTCATCGTAATCGAACCGGTAGTTTTTGCGTGATGCCTGAACAAACAGACAGACAGACAGACAGACAGACAGACAGACAGACAGACAGACAAAAATTTTTTAAATCACATTTTTGGTTTCGGTGTCGGTCTAGTAACACCCCCTGCTATTTTTTTTTTTTATATTTTCAATGTACAGATTTTTCACTTCTACAGATTTATTATAAGTATAGATTGCAAGCTTGTGAATTATGATTGATGATTAAAAAGTGATTTCAAGATGTTGTTAAAAGGAAATGAGATTTATTTGATAGAAATATTAAATGACTGTGATTTACTGTGATTTTAAGTGTCAAAAATTGATTTAAATAAATAATTTTACCAATTTTGTCAACTCTTATTTACCCACCTCATGTTTCCATGGCCATTGTGAGTTCTTCTTCTAAAGGAGAGATAGGAAGTACTACAGATGTTTTATAACACAGTTATGCCATGCACAACATGCATTAACAATCTTCCCTGCTATTTTAAGACCATAATGTAATGACTGTACTCACAGCAAACATCTGAAATTAACATAAAAAGGTAAGGACTAAATCATCTTCACCAAGCTTGATGATCTGAATCACATTTATTAGGGTATTAGGAGCACTGTGAGTTAACCAGTTTTGTATCAGTATTGTTAGATGTGAATGTGACTATCATCGGGCAGCTCTCCAACCAACCCAGTCCTTGTCCGTCGGTGTACTGGTGCACTAGGTACTTGCCAGTTACTTTAAATTTGGAACTGGAAGATAGTTTGAAAACTCAGAATTTAAATGATCTGTTAGAATATTGACCAATTAGTAATGAAGTCTCATACTCCCATCAACACTACTTACAGGTGGGGTTTGCTTGGAATGGTACCCTACAGTAGAGTTCAAAAAGTGATTGATTTTTTATTTATACCTAAGTACCTATACTCTAATATTCCCATTTAACACCTGACTTATTTCAGTTTCTTGAGAGTTTATAGGTATATAAGTCATTAGGGATGCCTATGTAATTTAAAACCTGCAGTCTATACCAATATTACTAGGTATGAGGAAAGATTAGGATGTTTGTTTGTTTGCATCGGAATAGGCTCCAAAACTTCTGGACCGATTAATAAATTCTTTCAGTGTTGGGAAGCTAGACTCTTCCCGGTGAACATAGGCTATATTTTAGTCTTATATTCCCTTGGTAACAGGAGCTATGTGGGTGAAACGGTGACAATATGCTGTGCACCCGGGTAAACTGGGTATTTTAAATGTTCATAAAAACTGTAAAAAACAATTAAGTATATTGGGAATTGAGTGTACATAGGTAAGTACCTATGTGCTAAAACAATAATAACTACCTACTGTAAGTATTAGAAATGTGACTTGTATTTTAGATATGAGTGATTGTAAAGAATATTGGACAGTACTTACAGAAAATAGATGCATGTCAATTGCATACATGTCTTCATACTATTTTGCTGATCTTGTTGAGTTGGCTACTTGGAATAGTTGCCATCTATGTATCTATAACTAATAAAGTTCATTGACCCTGCGACAATGGCTCACTCACAGCAAATTCGGCTCAACTTTAGATTGTCTGACGTGGAGTTTGGGGTTCATGTTTTTTTTACACAAAGCTAATATTATTAGAAGCCTCCACACGGAGACTCATTAAAGCACTACGACCATCCAATGTACCTACTATAATACAATAGGTACAACAATTTATTATGTTCCACGTTCTTCCATGAGGCTCTTTATGGTCTTGTTTTGTAGGTGAAATAAATAAAGTCCGCTTCGGATAAAATGCTGTCTCACAATTAATCAATCTTCATCATTTTGATGTAAATTGTAAACTTGCTTCTATTTAGTTTATCTGCAAATTGATTAATTTAAACAATAATATTGTATGTATACCGGACGAAAATAACCAGGCTCGCACTTTCTATTTCTAGCTGTCAAACATTAATTACCTACGATTACCAAAACAAATCCCATCAAATATTAGCAGACTACGCATAAATGTCAAATACACTGGCGATTCTATCGAGAGGCCATCGGTCGACCATAATCGCAATTCAATAGAAACAAGATAGAAGCTATCGAGTTAGCGAATACGAAAACTGTCAAATTGTACCGATGAGCTTCTATTTTGCTACGATATCTATTCTATTCTGATGCGATTGCAATAGCAGACTCGGCCCCCAGATCGTGTGATTGTTACTTTCTCGCTCGCACGATTTTAACAAAATTTTGCACACAAAAAGAAGCTTTATTGCGCTTGCTTTAAGGTTGAATTTATAATACCGTATTTAACTCCCTTGAAACAAGAAATTGTTTTAAGTGTTGTATGTATCACGGAATTAAATGAGTCACATATTTATGCGAGTTTACCCTATGTGTTATTCCAGACTATAAGCTATTTCTGTGTCAAATTTCAGCCCGATCCGTTCAGCCGTAACAGCGTGATTGTTATCAAACATTCAAATATCCAAACATCCAAACATCTTCATAAACTTTAACATTTATAATATTAGTAGCACAGATTATATAATATAGAATAGAATAGAATAGAATATGCTTTATTGTACACTAATTAACATATACATGTAAACCTATGGAATACAGGGTTTAAAATGTACAATGGGCGGCCTTTTCGCTAAGTGCGATTTCTTCCAGGCAACCTTTATATTCTATAGTAGTAGAATTAGTAGGATAGTTATGAATTTTCCTGCGGACATAAATGTACCTAACTGTTCGATTTACTTACTGACTACTTACTTTTTTAGGTTTTATTATTTGATTAAATTAGGTTAGAGTGTTGCCCCTCGATCACGAATTTGAGTCCCGTTCGAATCGAATTGTCATTTTCGTTTGCCATAATGACCTCATGTTGACACATTGGTCCGCAAATTCTTTTTATACCGCTAGGTTTATTCTAGCTAATGAATCTAGGAGAGGTTTCTTAATTAACTAAAGTTAATTATTTCACTAAAGTTAATTAAGAAACCTCTTGCCTTCTCTAATTTTTTAACTAGAATTCCTCAGTTCCTCGCTAAAGAAACATTTACTTTCATATAAATTTTATACCCGCGTTTTTCTCGTCAATTTTACGACCAACAAAATATCCGAAAATAGAAAATTACAAAATAACTCTTGATATCATAAAAGACGATGTTCTAAAGAGATGTGACGATATTAAATTATACCTCTATAATAAAACCATTATAGAAGAGTGGCTAGCTATTAACTGAGAACAGATAGGAAATTGATCGTCGAGAAATAAATAATTTTATGATGTTTCTAACATTAAATTCCAGTAGGTACCTAACTCAAAATGGCCACTTTATAACCGACTCTGTTTTGATTAGCTGGCAGAGGATGCTGTAATACCACATATTTAGTTTTTTTTTCAGAACTTTTTTAAACCATTAAAGTCATCTGAGACCGAGATTGAGATCCGTACCTTTGCAGTCCATAGTCCTAGTGTTAAGTGTGGCGTTCGCGATGGGATAATATAGTAATAACTTGAACTTAAACCATGCAAACTTTGTTCAAATTCCCACGTTTAATCCCCACAATTTACGCTTGAAGTTCATTGACATTGCAATTTGAAACTTTCATCACAGCTTCCCATAATTACCAAAGCTTGATTTGTTAGAAAACTTAACTAAACAGAATAATAAAATAAAACTTCTATTACTAGCAAAGGACTTTTAGCTCCGCAGAATTGATATTGTATTGGAATATTCATAACCGTTGGCCATTCATCCGTGGTTACATGCGGACAAAGATGGCGGTTGTTCAATCTACGTACGTAATATATTCCCATTTCTATAGGACGCTGATTTAATAGTGCAATATACATAATACACTTCTCTACATCGACTTTCAGTAAACATTCGAACTGTTCAGAACATTGGTAGAGCGTTCTCTTATTTTACGATAAGTAAAATAGAGCGTTCTCTTATTTTACGATAAGTAAAATAAAGCGTTCTCTTATTTTACGATAAGTAAAATAGAGCGTTCCTTTATTTTACGATAAGTAAAATAAGAGAACGCTCATAAGTTCTCTTATGACGATAGCCGACCCTATGCTCTGACCTCAGCTGTATGAAAAAAAAAAGGTATTCAACACTTTTTTATTTTATCTGTGTTGCGAGTCCATATTTACAGTGAGGCGGCTGATTTAAAGGACAAAGCTTTGTGTTAGTGATAATACGTCCTACTTTTTCATATGCCAATATGGCAAACCTTGTTTTACCTTTTTATACATTTATATTAACATTTTTATTAAAAAACTAGCTGACCCGCGCAACTTCGTTTGCGTAAGAGAGAGAGAAATAGAAAGGTAAGGTCCCCCGTCGCTTCTATTGTTATCGCGTGGTTTTCTGTCGCGTGTATCCTGTTGTATTATTTTGGCACAAATTGGATTTTCATTAAAATGGTTATTGTAAACGAACCTAATTCGAAGCACTATCAGTAGGGTTACGGGATATTTTACTTTCCCGTGACTCTACTGGATGCCAAGGGAAATATAGGTTGACATGCAGCAGCGCCACTGGTGTTACAAACGTTCATTATGCGAATTAGTCCCCTTGTTTTCCTGTGTACCCTTGGCTGTTCCCTGAATGGTACAGTGGAAAATAAATTTTAACCGCTGTACCCTTGGCCGTAAAACCCAACCAACTTAAATTAAACATGAAATCTTTCATTGAAATCGTGATCTTTTAGGACATGTGAATGGAAAAAGATCCATTATTGGTTGTGGTATACGAAGAACATCTAAAAGTTAAAATGTATAAAGTAATTAAATAATTTTCAAAACAAATAAAGATCGGTAAAACAAATGAATTCGGAGTTAATCGGAGAAACAAATGGTGATCGACAAAACAAATGAAGATCGGCAAAACAAATGAAGATCAACAAAACAAATGCTCTCTGCTTTTGCTAAGGAATTGATATTTGATCCTTTCTTTCCCGTATTTCTGGATTGTGTAGGCCTTCAGACTTTCGAGGCTGAGGCAACCCGTACTAATACAGTTTCTTCTATTGTGACCAGACATTTACTGTAGATTTCATCTGCTAAATGTTCATTTATAACACCTCTGATCGTTTGTATTATCCCTGTATAAAATAAAAAAGTAAGCGAAGACGGTAATAAATACTCTTTGTTATTCGGATGAACCGTGTACACCTTACCTAGAACTGATCTTTCATGATTCCTAGCCAGCCATGTACAGGTTTTCATTCACACATGTATTTTTCACATACAAAATATGAAGGCAATTCCGCAAATTGAAGGGCAAAAATCAATAAAATATGCAGTTTTAAAAAAATTATTATCAGATATTTTTCCTTTTATCAAAAATAGCGACCATCTTTTTTAAATCGAATTGAGCTGTCAAACATGACAATGTGTCAAATAAAAAAATAAAAAAGTACCGACTACGGAGTATTAATGAGAACTATGAGGCCAATCCCCCGTAAATAATTTTTTAACCCCATTTTAACCATGTTAAAAGATAAATTTCAATAAAATACAAAACACGTCTCCCATTAAATCAGTTAAAGATGTTTCATGCCAAATTTGAAGAAGATCGGACCAAGGAATCACGTTGTCCCATACAAACTTTGCAACCCTTGTTTACCCCCTTAGGAGTTGAATTTTCAAAAATCCCTTCTTATTGCTCGCCTACGTGACATAAGGAGCATTTGCACAAAATTTCATGGTTCTAGACCCAGCGGTTTAGGCTGTGCGTTGATCGTCAGTCAGTCAGTTCTTGTTTTTAAATATATAGATAACACTGTAGGTATCTTGTTACTAATGAAGCACATTCTACTTTAAAACGTTATTCCCTTGTACTTTCCTTAATATGTTAATTATTATGTAAAGGGGAAACATATCGCGTGCCAGCTTTGATGAAAATAATAGTGCGTTCTGTGCTATTATAATAATTATAGAGCAACTAGCTCACGACCGCGACTCAGGGCACATTGTGAAGTTTCCCGTACTCGTTTCTTATACGGTCTTGTTTCTAGAACTCCTGAAGTCCATTTTATATCTGTACCAAATTAATCAATATCAGTTCGATGTTTCAGGCGTAAATTATTATCAAACAATCAGAGTAAGGTTCGCAAAATTGTATTACTAGGGATCGGTGTCAATTCAAAATGATAAAACAAATCTTTAAATAGTTTAATGAGAGATTTCCCACTCGCGTTCTCGTTGCTGTAACTGTTGTAAGTTCACTAGGATCGATAGCAATGACAAGACCAGAACGCGGCAATGTGCCAGAAAAAGTTGGATTACCTTGGAATCCGCATGGAAACTAATTCGATGATATGTTGCTTAAACCACTCCTTTCATCAAATGCTAAGAACATACTCCCGAGAAGCAATGTAAATGGTAGTTCGGTAAATTTTGAATGAGGTATAGAATATTGGCCGACCGATTACTTCACTAGGTTAAATAAACGTTAACAAGAAGCCGTGAGATCGGTCTGACTAGACTGCCCCTCTATAACACGTCTTCTAAACAACCACGTGACCTATTGTTCTGAAATTTTGTAAACTCTCTCAAAATGACCAGCTATTACTGTCTGCAAAATTTCAGTATTGTAAGTCACGTAGTTTTGAAGTTATGAGTTTAATGCAACAGACACACTGACAAAACACACACATTGACAGACTACAGACAAAATCTGGACATACCTAAGCCCCTCTGCGCTCTATTTTATATATATATAGATGCTTAACATACATAGTAACACCCAGACTCTCAAGACACCGGCAGGAACCGAACTCACGACCTTGTGATCCGTTGTCGCAAAATGAGACCTATTGACCAACGAGGCACTCAAATATGAACATAAATGCGTCACAGCAGTTAATAAATTACCACTGCGCCAACGAGGCGCTCAAATTTATCTAAAAATGTTTCTTTGGAAATATTCCACATAATACCTACCCACACAAAAAAAGATAGAAAACACAATGGCGCTGATGTACCAAAATATTATTGACGTCATACGTTTTTTTTTAAATAATATTTAATATGTTATTTTTTCTGTGTTATAGTAATTGTTACAGTGACAACAGAAATACATCATCTGTAAAAATTTCAAGTATCTGTGATACGGCCCGGAGACAGACAGACAGACGGACAAACAGACAGCGGAATCTCAGTAACAAGGTTCCGTTTTTACCCTTTGGGCACGGAATCCTAAAAAGATACTACTTATCAAAATGGCGTACGAAAATTATTGACGTCAAGCTTGTCCAATTGTTTTCACTTATGTCTATTATGTCATTTCGGCTGAATAAAAATCGAGCAATAATTTGTATCTTATCACTATTCTCTGTAGGCATCAGTGTTTCAAATATAAAATGTGGTTTCCAAGTATTGGCTCAGATATTGATACCCACGCGTCAACCCCAGAATAAGCGTAAATAGTGACTTCGATAGCTTTCTGTACGTACTTACGCCTTTTTATTTAACGTTAGGAAAATTCTACATGGACGGTATACCGGCCTCCTACGTACTAAAAACCACACGTATAAATAAATAAATAAATATTCACGGACATTTCACACAACGCTATCTGATCCCAAAGTAAGCTAGGAATAACCTGCTTGTGTTATGGGTATCAGACCACGGATATTATTACTTATATACTTTTTAAATACATACATTTTATACATAGAAACACCCAGACTCTTGAGACAAACATTTATGGGTCACACAAAGATTTGTCTCCGGTGGGAATCGAACCCACGACCTCCAGCGCCGCAGGCGGTATCACTACCGACTGCGCCACAGAGGCAGTCAATTTAGAAGTCAGTTAAAAATAGATATACCTAAGCTTACATTGTAATCTTTGTGTAAACAATTTTTCAAATAAATATATTATTACTAGAGGGCCAGGCCACGCGTTGCTGTGGCTAAGCTTTTTCTAACCCGGTGCTCCCGGCAATAGCCATGTAGGCTTTTCACAAAAAAAAGAACTATCCTATCTCTCAAGTTGGATCAAACTGCACACGGTGTGCAAATTTGGTTAAAATCGGTTAAGTAGTTTAGGAGTCCATCGCGGACAAACATCGTGACAAGAGACTTATATATATTAAGATTTATTAGATAACAGCCTACGGTTGGGAGCCCCGGGTAAGCCCTCGGAAGGAGGACCCCAGGACCCCCAACAGAATGAACATACATCTATTACCTATGTTCAAAAATATGATATCCACGTTAATGTATTGTACTGTAAGTTATTTATGTAGACTGTTGATGTGCCAAATAAATAAAGGAATAAACTATTCTCAACGAATCACGAATTCTGTGCACAAAATGTGAAAATACGAGATTTATTGAGTTTCCTCAGTAACGTAATACATTGAGGTGTATCCATTTTCATTTCGACATCATTGCTTTTGAATTGGTTGATTTGATGTTATTTGCAAGTAGTCACTTATATAACCTTATTATTTTGTGCTTATTATGTAAAACATATTGATGTTGGTTGCCAATAAAATGGCAGTCATTAAGCCAAGTTGAAGGTCTTTATTAGCGGCTTGAAAAATATCAACAGCCGGTCGCACAACCTGCGCCTGTCTATATCAACACGGGAATACGGCTCACCGCCTATTACGTGGGACAAAAACTCTGCCTACCCCTTCGGGGATAAAAGGCGTGATCATCATCTTTATCCTATTGATGTAGGGTCCTTTTTGGAAGTAATTTTCTGGTGTAAATTAATTTCCATGAACATTGACTTGGTGAGTCGTAATTGCCTTGGTGGCCCACTGGTAGGTAGTGGTAAAAGATTAGCTCGTTCTGGTCCTGGGTTCGATTTCGGGATTTATTATTTATTTATGACCTAAATATTTGTGTTACTTATCCACAAATGTTTATTGAGAAGTCTGGGTGTTTTCTATGGAGAAAATAAATAACACCTATAATGTTTATCAATTGTCTAGAATTCAGATGTGGCGATGTGTAAAATGTAGTCGCACTACATTTATTTATTGTCAACTAGCGCATGCTCGCGGTTTCGCCCGCGTGAAATTTGGTTCCCGTTCCCGCTTACCATAGGAACATATTACCGGGATGAAGTGACAATGAAATAGCCTATGTGTTGTCCCAGACTATAATCTACCCCGGTTTCAATTTTCAGCCGGATCCGTTCAGCCGTTAGAACGTGATTGAGTAACAAACCTCCAAACATCTAAACATCCAAACCTCCAAACATCTTCACAAACTTTTGCATTTATAATATTAATAGGATTTCAGCTTCCCACTAGCTACGAATTTTGGCAGGCATATTCTATTCTGCGTCAAGCCATATTTTGACATGTCTGATATTTAGATGACGTCACACTCACAATGTTTCGACGCCATGACGTCGGCGCCGTTTTGGCGCGTATTGCATTAGCATAATTCATAGGACTTAGGTATTTTAAGCGCTTATAATGTAAATTATGATAAATATTCAAGAAAAGGGATAGTTGCGAAGGCGAAGGTCTTAGACAGCTCCTGAATTTTAGGTAGTACCTAGTATTAGTAGGTTTAATATTACGAAGTCATACATCAATTGTCTGACAGATCTTCCTAGTACAGATATCAGTCTCTCACAAAGGTATTAAATTGTACATCTTGAATTATACTTAGTATTAAGCCTTTGTAAATAAAAAATATTTTTTTGGCTTTTTTTCTAAATTAATAGAATTTTTCTAAAATAAAACTAGCCTAAGTTACTCCTTATTACATAAGCTATCTGCCAGTGAAAGTCCCGTCCAAATCGCTCCAGCCGTTCCAGAGATTAGCCGGAACAAACAGACAGACAGACAAAAATTTCAAAAATATATATTTTAGTATGTGTACCATATATACATTCATATGCATGTAGTAGAAAGTGGTTATTTTAATATTACAAACAGACCCTCCAATTTTATTTATTTGTATAGATAATAGTCATGCATTTATTCTCCTAAGGTTAGGCAGAGACATAATACACTTCCACATGTTACCAATGCTCCTGTACCAGATACTAGGTGGTGCGCTTACAGTTACCACTTTTGAACAGGAGCACCGTATGCTTGTGAGCCATTTTAAATGTATTAGAAAGACTCTTGGACCCAAAATCTAAATAGCACGCACTGCCGTAGTACTATAAGTTATTCAAAATAGTATGAAAGCTACAGTAATTCCCTGGCAGAGAGAGAATACACAAATATTTTGGGAAAACAAAATACGGATCCTACGGGATCCGTATTTTGTTTTCCGTATTTTGTTTTTCCCATATTGAAAAATTCGGAAAATTTGTGTGCAATCAGGAATTTAGGCCAAATCTAAAAGCAGAAAATAAATATTCATTTCTACACATCCCAATACTTGACATAAGCCCATCTGTTCTGTTTTAAAAATGTCTGTAGAGGGATGTATGTACATAAATCCTCCCTTGTCATTTTAACTAAAAATATATAACGAGGGGTTGACCAGAAGTGAGACTTCAACAATAAGAAAAAATAACGTACTTGAACTAGCGAGAAAGAACAACCAGTTTTCTTGTAGGAATAAGATTTTTTTGACTGCTTCGATACTGTAACAGATTGCTGCTGAGGTCCTAGGTTCGATTTCTAGATCGGTCCAAATATTTGACCCGACCCAGATGCGATTGACAGAGTTTTTCTATGTTTCATATCTATGTATTTAGAAATGTATAAGTTACTATTAATGTCTGTTATTTATTTTGTCAGCACAAGCTTATTTTAGCTTAATTTGAATTATAGGATGCTGTGTGAAATAGCCCAAAAATTATTTATTTACATAACTTTTATCACTATTCAGAGTTAAATCCCTCTTTTAAATCACACCAATAAATTATTCCTTGCGACGACACGGGGCGATGCCGACGTGAAAAAAAGGAAGAGCAAACATAATTATATTTTAAAGTTATTTTTCATGACAACGCGCTTGAAGCCCCGCTGACTCATTGTTATATTAACCATTTTTTCTTACGTGTAGAAATCCTACATAATGGATGATATAATATTAATACTAAATAAATAATTTGTGGAAACTCTCACACAACACCATCTAGCCCAAGCTGCGTGGTATTGTATTTAGACGACTGATAGATATACTTAAATATTTTAAATACATACATATTATTATAAAACACTCAAACTCCAAAACAAACTTTTACATTTGCATCACCCAAATATTTGGAACGACCCGGGAGTCCAACCCATGACCTCAGCGCGGCATTCGATTACACTACCGAGGCAGTCTGGCTATTGCTGTCTAACGCCACACGAGGCCCTACTACGGTCGGGAGACCAGGATAAGATAAGATATGTAAACGATAACTGCGATAATCATCTCTCGTTATGGCTGGTCCATTTCAATTTTGGAAGCGCTTCAGTACTTTGGAAGGTACTTTAAGCCATGTCACAACAGGTTGTTATCATGGCAGTCAATTAACCAAGTTGAAGAGATCAGTGGCGATGGCAGGAAGACCATATGGGTGGTTTAATAAGCGTTTTTAAGCCACTATAATGTCTTCAACTTGTTCTGGTGCGCCTGTTTTGAAAGAAACGTCATCGCCTGAAACGTCATCACCACACACAGCTACGAGTAATAATCTAGGTGGGAGATCGCTCCCATGACTTATGATTTCACAGCCAGGGTTATTATTGCGGGAGAGAAATCTCCCTCCCGAGTTTCGCAGTCAGCGGAGGGGTCGTCGCTGGCTGCTGTACGCCCAGGACTACCGTCCTCCATGACCGAGTTGGCTACTCGTCGTTTTAAAAAAAGCAGGCAAAGCCGATGGCGTGTCTCTTCGCCCCTCATAGTAGTGGGATAGCACCCAACTATCCCTACCTTCCCCAAGTAGCGGGGTAACACTCGATAAAACCCCCCCAGACGCGGGATAGCAACCGAGCCCTCTAGGCGAGGCCGCGATAATAGCCAACGTCTGCCGGGAGCCCTAGGACATCCTTCTGAGGGCTAACCCGGGACTACCGGCCATTGACTGTTGTAAGTCAATGTGTGGTTTTACACGATAAAAAAGGGGTTATACAGTTTAGTTCTTGCTTAATGACTAACTGAGGCTTCTCTCAGCTCGTAAAAAAAAACATATTAAGGCCGATCACAGTCGGGGTTGTAAGATAGGTATGTAAGTACGCTTAGCAGGGTGTTCCAATATTATATTATAAAGTGAAAAAAGATCAGCTTGTATCAGTACGGCTCCCGTAGCTCAATTGGTTAGAGCATTGCCCTGGATTAGGCAAAGGTTGCGGGTTCAAGTCCCGTCTGGGCCAAGTTGTCTTTTTTCACTTTATAATATAATACTAGCTGACCCGCGCAACTTCGTTTGCGCCTATTAATAGAGAGTATTACCTGTTCCCGTCGCATTTACTCCCGTCACGTTGCGTTTACTCCCGTAGCGTCTCGTCGTTAATATTCAATACTACGTGAGAGAGAGAGAGAGAGAGAGAGAAAGGTTTGTCGTCGCGTGTATTCCCATCGCATTATTTTTAAGAACAATTTCGTTTACGAAAGAGGTATCCCGTTGCATCATTGTAGAAAAAATTTATTGCCATTAAAATGGTTATTGTGCACCAACCCATAGATAGACACATGCTATCGCGCAATTTTTTTAAGAGAAACAATTTTGTAGTAGGTACATATTTTTTACATAACTATAAATATTTACGCAGCACACGCAACGAAGCTCTCAAAAGGAATAACTTTTCCAACGTTTTTGAAACATTTAATATTACTGCTCTGCTCCTATTCGTTGTAGCGTAATGCTATATAGCCTATGACACTGCACAATAACGTAACTTTCTATTGGTGAAAGAATATTTAAAATCGGTTCGGTAGATCCTAAGATTACCCCTTACAATTTTTTTAAGAGAAATACAAACACACAAACTTTACTTCTTTAAAAAAATTACTTAGTACAAAGTTAGTAAATATATTCTGATTTATCAGATATCATTGAATATAATACTGAAATCAGTGCCCAGTAAAACTATGAAAGCCTAGGTAGACAATATTAATCTCTCTCATAGTCATATTGGCACTGACTTTAGTATTATATTTAATGATATCTGATAAATCAGAATATACTAACTTTGGGCTAAGTAAATTTTACTTTTCAGTTTTTAGTTTTGTTTGAAGTCGGTTTCTTTTTTGTTCAGTTTTTTTTCACTATTTTTAGTGTCGTGTGGACTGAAAATCTATCTATCTAGGTGTAAAGTTCTCGACAGTACAAATTAATCAAACCCAAACACAAAGTAACTGCTGTATATCGTTAGGGAATTCTCTCTACTGTCTTTCGTCTCCATCATCAGATCGACTCCAGACCTGCATTAAGTTGTACTACTTTAAAACCCTTAATAAAAAAAATTAAAAACGCCCTAGATGCTCCTACAATTTTTAAAAGTTTTTTTGATTTCTCCAGGATGCCATAATCAGATCCTGGCTTCCTTAAAATGGGACCACCTTGGGAGTACCTATTTTCGAAAGCAAAAAACATTTTCAAATCGGTCTATAAACGACGGAGTTCTGCGCAAAAACATAAAAAAAAAATTTAAAAAAACGGGTGAATTGAGTCCTCCTTGTTTGAAGTCGGTTAAATAATATTAGTCACGCAGCACACGCAACGAAGCTCTCAAAAGGAATAACTTTTCCCCCGTTTTTGAAACATTTACTATTTCTGCTCCGCTCCTATTCGTTGTAGCGTGATGCTATATAGCCTATGACACTCCGCAATAACGTAGCTTTCTATTGGTGAAATAATTTTTAAAATCGGTTCAGTAGATCCCGAGATTACCCCTTACAATTTAATAAATATACAAGCACACAAACTTTACCTCTTTATAATATTAGTATAGAAGTATAGATAAAATGGGACCACCTTGGGAGTATCTATTTTCGAACGAAAAAAAAAACTTTCAAATCGGTCTATAAACGACGGAGTTCTGCGCAAAAACATAAAAAAAAAAATTAAAAAAAACGGGTGAATTGAGTCCTCCTTGTTTGAAGTCGGTTAAATAATATTAGTCACGCAGCACACGCAACGAAGCTCTCAAAAGGAATAACTTTTCCCCCGTTTTTGAAACATTTACTATTTTTGCTCCGCTCCTATTCGTTGTAGCGTGATGCTATATAGCCTATGACACTCCGCAATAACGTAGCTTTCTATTGGTGAAAGAATTTTTAAAATCGGTTCAGTAGATCCCGAGATTACCCCTTACAATTTAACAAATATACAAACACACAAACTTTACCTCTTTATAATATTAGTATAGATAAAATGGGACCACCTTGGAAGTATCTATTTTAGAACGAAAAAAAAATTTTCAAATCGGTCTATAAACGACGGAGTTCTGCGCAAAAACATAAAAAAATAAAAATAAAATAACGGGTGAATTGAGTCCTCCTTGTTTGAAGTCGGTTAAATATTATTAGTCACGCAGCACACGCAACGAAGCTCTCAAAAGGAATAAATTTTCCCCCGTTTTTGAAACATTTACTATTTCTGCTCCGCTCCTATTCGTTGTAGCGTGATGCTATATAGCCTATGACACTCCGCAATAACGTAGCTTTCTATTGGTGAAAGAATTTTTAAAATCGGTTCAGTAGATCCCGAGATTACCCCTTACAATTTAACAAATATGCAAACACACAAACATTACCTCTTTATAATATTAGTATAGATAGATAAAATGGGACCACCTTGGGAGTACCTATTTTCGAAAGCAAAAAACATTTTCAAATCGGTCTATAAACGACGGAGTTCTGCGCGAAAAAACATTAAAAAAAAAAAAAAAACGGGTGAATTGAGTCCTCCTTGTTTGAAGTCGGTTAAATAATATTAGTCACGCAGCACACGCAACGAAGCTATCAAAAGGAATAACTTTTCCCCCGTTTTTGAATCATTTACTATTACTGCTCCGCTCCTATTCGTTGTAGCGTGATGCTATATAGCCTATGACACTCCGCAATAACGTGGCTTTCTACTGGTGAAAGAATTTTTAAAATCGGTTCAGTAGATCCCGAGATTACCCCTTACAATTTAACAAATATACAAACACACAAACTTTACCTCTTTATAATATTAGTATAGATTATGAAAAAGTTAGCATACTAATTGCTTTAAATATTAAAAATCTATAGGGTGTTCCAAGTTTCTATGGTTTGACAGAAAACAAATCTTTTAAATCGCTCTGTTCTGGAAAGATCTCTCTCAATAAGAGAGTGGTACCTCTGTGCGGACGCGTTGTGCGAAATTGAAAAGCAGATCTTGTGATTAAGCTGAAGTGCTCTTCAGAACACTCGCCGTGATAGATTCAAGTCTCTGGCAGAAGTTTGAAGTTAGCAATTACTTAGTCAGATAAGGATCAATATCCCATTGTAAAAATATAGTAACTTCATCACTGCGAATCAACATTCACCAACTCCCAAGTCAAACATTTCATCGGTTTATCGCGTAATGATGCGCTACGCCGTAGCGCATCTGTAGAGCCAGTCGTAGCCGTGTAGCCGCGTAGCACAGACGTGCTCTACGCCGTAGAAGTCTCATAACTTCGAGAGCACGTAAAACAACTTTGTTACTAAGTTTCTCTAAGTTTTACGTATTGTTTTTATAAAGTTTGTGTTGTTATATCAATTGATAGGATAAATAGTTTGTGTTAAAATAAAAAAAAAGTTGAATAAATGTATCTTTCTTGAAACTTTGTAGTGCTTTTAATGTACCTGTGTGTGTGAAGTTAATGTCAAAAAATTAATACATAAATGTGTCAGATTAATTTCATTTATTAAAAAATGTTATTGTAAAAAAAACCTGTGATTGAATTAATTTCAAATAAAAAACCTAAAAAATGCTTAAAGTAGTAGAAAATTAAAATTTGTAAAAACATTATTTTAAATTATCTTAAAATAACTTTATATGCTAATTAACAGTAAACAAAATATCTAAATATGTGTTAAAAACAAAATATTTTTAAAGTGAAAAAAAAAAACTGCCATAAAAATTTACAAAAAATCCTACAAAATGTTGGTAATAGACGAGCCTTTACCGGAACTAACAACTTCTGCCATAGACAGACAGTTTTGGGACTATTTTGATGACACCGCAACTACAGTTACCAATATTACCGAAACTACTACATCAGTACTACGCGATCAAAGTCCAGTACTAATCACATACTGCATACTGTTGGTTGTAGGCGGAGTTAGTAACTTGGCAGTACTGCTAGGCTTGGCCAAGTCTAGGCGTAGGAAGTCTAGAGTGGATCTGTTGATGACGCACCTGGCTTTGGCGGATGTGTGTGTGACTTGTGGAGTTATACCGTTGGAGGTAAGTTTTTTGCATATAAATATAATCTATATTTGTATTTATTTATTAATACCTCTGTACAGCCGTCACCCTAATTGTAACCGACTGCACGCGCACAACTGTAAGGTAAGAACCTACGGAGCCCTACCTAACACGCAAGTCCCTATTGAACCCTAACGTGCCTAATTCGCTAAGGCTCTGTTCTACCCTATAGTGTGATTTTAACCCTAACGTATCTACCTAACACGCTAAGTTCCTAACGAACCCTAACGTCCCTAGTACCCTAAGGCCCTAGCCTAGCATATACCTAGTGTTGTGAATATATACATAGATAGATAGTTACGGGATGCCTGCACCATGCGACCTAAGGTGGCAGACGGATGGTTGGAAGGATGTCCAGGATGCGGAGAGATTACTCACTGCCAATCGCACAGACTCATACGACTGCTGAGGCTAAGGGTGTCTTGGCCACAGTGAGGGGTAGTGGTGGTAGGTGAGGTGGTTGGCCTATTCTTCAGATTCGCCGCTGAACACCATAAAGGGTAGTGGTCGACCCACAATTATATCAGCACTGAAGAATAGACCGGAGGGAGTGAGTCAAAGTCGGGTGAGACGTAATGACTGATTTATTTACAAAATAATTGTTCTTATATATTAAAATTATCCTAAGTACACAAGTATGGGTGTTTATTAGTGTGCCATCGGTGTAAATTGCCTCTGCAGTAGTTTAAATCTTGGTCAAATATTTTGATGATTACAGCCGACCTTTGGAGCGCTGCTGAGTGATGAGTTGCAAATTTGATTGCATTATGTTCTTAATTGAACAACCTCTTTGGTCTAGAGGGTTGGGTTCGATTCCCATCACGGGACAAAAATAAGTGTTTCTTTGTATTGTAAGTATGTATTTACAAAAAGTCATAGAGGTGTTAAACTCTGTTGACTAGTACCCATAACAAAAGCAGGTCAACCATAGCTTAATTTGGTATCAGGTAGCGTTGTGTAAATGTCCGTGAATATTTACCTTATTTTTTAAATTTTATGATCTTACAGGTTATAGGTATACGCCAACACTCCGTTATTTACCAAACTCAAGAAGATTACGTAATTTTTTGATAAGAGGATGTATTCTGTGAACCGCATCAAGATTTTTATATAAAACTTAAAAAAAGCAGTTAATTTTGGGGGCCCTCTACTCAGAACTGAAACTGAAAAATTTTTTTTCATCAAACCCATGCGTGTTGGATATCTATAGATAGGTCTTCAAAAATGCTTTTGAGGTTTCTAACATCATTTTTTTATAAATTAAATAGTTTACGCAAGAGACACTTCCAAAGTGGAAAAATGTGTCCCCCCCCCCTCTAACTTCTAAACTAAGAGAATGATAAATCTAAAAAAAATATATGATGTACATTGCCATAAAATCTAACAATGAAAATTGGTTTATACGAAACGAGTAGGTAGTTTGTTCTTAATACGTCATTAACCGCAATTTTCGCCTAGAAAAATCACTACCACTGCGAAAGTGTTAGCACATCAATGAAAGTTACAACGAACTACAAGAACTTTTATATTATGTTACTTGCTGCTACAGAACCCTTCATGGGTGATTCCAACTCGCACTTGGCCGGTTTTTTTTTCTGATTATAGTATTTGTTGTTATAGCGGCAACAGAAATACATCATCTTTCAAAATTCTAGCTGTTTAGTTATCACTGTTCCTGAGAAACAGCTTCGTAATGGACAGACAGACGGACGGCGCGAAATCTCATAAACAAGGTCCTGTTTTTTACTCTTAGGGTACAGAACACTACAAATGTTAAATTTGTTTTATTACGCTTCAACTCAAAAAGTTTTACACCAATTTACTTTATATTATGACCCGGTTCAAAAATGTTTTTACTTTAGATAGACCTGAAACTTAATATGTAACAAAGTAAAAGTTTATATGGAGAACAATTACGGTAGAATGTTGAAAACCAATGGATTTTGAGTTTACTGAAATTCTCGCATGAGAATAGTAAAGTTAGAGAACTCAGTGAACTATAAAATTGAGTGCACAGTTTCTGATTGTTGCTGCATAGCTACTGTAAAAGTTATACGTAGTTGCTGACCCGGCAAACCATGTTCTGACACGTAAAATACTTTTACGAGTAATGCACCTCATAGATATAGTCATCAAACAGGATGAAATTTAAAGTGACGCAAAGCTTCATTTGGAAAGAACAACTTCCTTTTTAACCGTCGTAGAAAGGAGACAAATACTTTACGAGCTGTTGTCTATCATACCTACCAAATATATAAAAGAATCGTTGAAACTGGACGAGTCGTTCTGGAATAGTGTAATCACAAGTATAATGACTAGCTGACCTGTGCAACTACGTTTACGTCACATGATAAAGAGAAAGAGCGAGAAATGTGTATTTATTCATCAGGTTCAGAGGAACTTGCAAACCTGGAGAATTCGACCCATAATTTTTCAGCAAGCAAAAGCAGATTATTCCTAGCTTACTTTGGGATCTGACAGCGTTGTGTAAAAATGACCTTGAATATTTATTTAAAATAGTTAGGCCTTTATCCCCGAAGGGCTAGTCAGGGGCATATTATATTTAAATAACATAGCATATTTAAAGAATACAAAGTAAATACATAATAATGATAAAAATACAATTACATCATACCCTAAATGGAGCCTCTCCCACACAGCACCTAACAGGTAACATCTTAATATATTATGATCACGTAGAGATGAGAGATCTCCAATGTGAAATTAAAATATTATTATTTTATTCCCAGCGCATAAGTAGACAAGAGCACTCAATATTCAAGTGTTGTGATGACACAGACATTTGACATTTTTACTTCATGATTGACTGACTGTGTGATTATAGTAACTTTTTTCGAACAGTTAGGCCGTTTGGTTGCCTGCTACTCTAGTCATATTATAGTAACAAATAAAATGCGTTCTCGAGATAAAGTATATTTACAAACAGACGGACGGACAACAAAGCGGAACCATACGGGTTCCGTTTTTCCGCTTAATGTACAAAACCTTAAAAACTGAGAAAAATTGGAACGCTAATTTTAATATTCCTGGGACATCCTTCCGAGGGCTTACCCGGGGCTCCCAACTATAGGCTGTTGGGCGTTACGTGAGGTTTTTTAGTCGGTAGGAGTCCGGCATAACATCACTGAAAACTTTTCCCTCACGTTAAACAAAAAAAAACGCTGATTTTAATATTACGGTTAACGTTTACGAATAGTGTAATAAGTTTTTTTTTTTTTTTTTTTATACCACTAAGGTGGCAGACAAGCATACGGCCCACCAGAAGGACCGGTGGTCACCGCAGCCTATGAACGTTTGCAACACCAGGGGTGCCACACTCGCGCTGCCGACCCTGTAAAAACCTTCTAAGACCCCTTTTGAAGAACCCCATACTGTAGGCGTTTGGGAAAACCGAGGCAGGGAGGTCATTCCACAACCTAAGCGTGCGCGGAAGAAAACACCTATCGGATCTAACCGTGCTGGAACGCACCGGACGCAGAGTGTGAGGATGAACTCCCTGTCTGTGGCGAGCGGTGCGATGATAGAACGTAGCCGTGGGCATCATATCAAACAATTCCTCAGAGCACATACCATTGTACAGGCGGTAGAACACGCATAAGGAGGCAAAGTCTCTCCTGTCGCGAAGAGGTTCCACACCAGCTGTAAGTACAGGATCGTTGACAATTCTTACAGCTCGTCTTTGCACCGAGCCAAATGGACGAAGCTGATATTCAGGTGCTCCTGCCCAGAGGTGACAGCAGTACTCCATATGCGGCCGCACTTGCGACTTAGTTCCTAAGTGTTTGTGAAAGTAGGGTAGTTAAATATTCAAGTATTTAAGAGAAAAGTTTCAGGTCAAAGAGTCAAAGACGAAATGCCTTCACTCCTCATAAAGGCACGGATGACTGATTAAAGAATATACAAACACATTTCTAGAATTTTATTCGTTTATTCAAACACGAATAACGTATTCATAGTAATATAACGTCAGTTTATAAATTTTTGTTTGGCTATTGCGTTTCTTGGTTCGGTGAATTCATAACCTAGATATTATTATACGAACGACGGTTCCTCCCGGTCCCCCAGAGAAATCTTGTAAGCATGGGCGTTTACAAAAATTGAAAAGTAATCTGTCGGATTTTTAGTGTTTTATCTTGTGTTTAAAGTGTCAGATCGCTGAAAGAAGCAATCCTTGAATCTGGACTTAGGAAGGAAATGATTAGCTTGCTCTGCGAGATTCTCAAACAATAACTGTTATAATCTTTACCGTTTTAAAAAGAATAACCCGCTGAGTTTCTTGTCAGTTCTCCACAGGCGAGTTTCGTTGTGAACTGAAGGTAATAACTTTGATTTGTATTCGTAGACGTTTCGTAAGTGCCTATGTATTAGGATTACGCGACATAAATGTGGTTTTCATTTTCATTTCACTACGTTTGGTTTGTATTTTTAAGTAAATATTAAGTTATATTTGCGTACTTTTTCTTATGTAATAAGTGATAAACATACTGTCGTATCAAAATATACAAGCGTAATTTGTGGCTCCCTGCAATTGAACTTTTCATAAGACTTAACTTCCCTACGGCCACGGTGGTATTCAAAGAGCGCCGGAGATACTGGGAAATACTTTAGAGGAGTTTCTCGCAGTCCCTGGCTCTAGACAGGTAGGTGGGGACCTTGTGGTTTTAGTTGGTTCAAGTTCGGCATAACATTCGTAAGGATGTCCACCCGTTAAAAAAGGTTTTAAACTTACATTAACGGCTGCCATGCTACGATCAATAGAGACCAATGGAAGCAAAGTATTGCTCGTTAATGCAAATGGTACAATGTGATCATCCATCATAGGACCAGCCGTAGCGTTAAATGCTTAACCCAGTGATCGGTTATAGAACACTGAGTTAGTATGTAGTAGAACTAGGGGTGCAGAACGTAAGCTCTACTGTCGTGATATCAAGTCTAATACTATTTGTATTCTGTACTATATTCAGCAAATAAGAAATTTGAACTTGAACTGTTTCTCTTATAAAACTCAAGGGCATTCTGCCATAATTTCCTGTTACAATTAAGGACAGCCTGGTGGCGTATATCATGTTCAAACAATCCAATGTTTTAGTTGCTTGACGAAACCGCTTATGATCTCTTTCTAAGAGAAATATTTTTACTAAAAAGTACTTCCATACTCGTAGCTATCGACTGCAGAAACAAACAGTATCTTTACTAACCTATTATGCCGTATGCTTAATATTATAAATGCGAAAGTTATTGAGTATCTATGAATGTGTGTAACTCCGTTGCTACTGAACCGATTTTCAAAATTCTTTTACTTTTGGGAAGCTACACTATCTCTGGCTGACATAGGCTATATTTTATTCCCACGGGAACGGGAGCTACGCAGGTGAAACCGCGTGACGTCGGCTAGTAAGTACATAATCTATTTTCTATTTCCTGAATAAGTTCCCATGAGATGAGGAAACGGAAACAGATTTCAGGCAGCGTGGGCGCCATCTAAAATCATCTAAAAATGAAAGATAAAAGAAAATGCTTTATACATTTTGTTAAGAGAATTTGTAATCTAAATTTACAATTTAGTTGTTAAGCGTTACGGTATTAAAATCTACGACCATCTCTTTGAACATCAGTGAAGTATGTAGGGTGAACTTTATAACAAACTTTTATATTAAAAAAGAAAAGTAAAGGCAGTACTTAAGCGGCATTGGGCAGTTGCTCCTAGAACTAGGAATTTGTCAGACAGGGAGCGGTCAGGCGTTCAAGCGATTAAGCAGTCAATTGGCCGTTAAAGAGTGAAAGTGTGATAAATCCTAATTGTAGTTCTTTATGTATTTTTTAAAATTGTTATGTTGTTTTTGTAGGTTTGCCTTTAAAAAAATAAGGCTTGTCATGTATTCGCGTGATAACAAAAACAAAATTCATTTTAAATTAAGGATGCCAACGAGACCCTATTCATGAGACATCACTGTCTATCTGTCTGTCCATCATGAGGCTGTATATCAGGAACCGTGATAGCTAGAGAGGAAAATAATTCACAAAAAATTGTTACTAACAAATACTAAAATCAGAAAAAGAAATTAGGATTAACGGGGACTTCCATACAACAAACGTGATTTATTGGAGGCTTTTTTGGTACGGAACGCTCTGTGCACGAGTTCAACTCGCATTTGGCCGGTTTTTACTGTGGGATAGGATCTTTATTGCTTATTAAATTACAGTTGGAACACATTTGAGCACTTTACTTTCAAATTATACATTTCTTCAAGGAAAAAAAATCGTGTAAGATAAAATCAGTCAGCGAGTAAAACCTTTAGAAGTGTGACGTCATGTACTTCTGTTTGCTTCAGACGAACCTGAAATCATTATGTAAATGAAATACCTTCTTTACAACCCTTGACCGCGCGTTCAACAATAGCGCCATAGAAATGACCCTTAATCAACCAATTAAGGCGCCTTTCGTGCTCATCTGTGCGTCATGTCCTGTAATTGGAAAATGTAACTCGGATGCTTTGATTCTTTATTTATGAACAAAACCTTGTACTGGGTTGCTTGGTGTATTATGAGGTTAAACCAATGTTTATCTAGAAAATGATTCAGTCTATACTAATATTATAAAGAGGAAAGATTGGCTTTTTTGTTTCTTTGTTTTTTGTTTTTTTGTTTGTTTGTTTGTAACGAATAGGCTCCGGAACTACTGGACCGATTTGAAAAATTCTTTCACTGTTGGAAAGCTACACTCTTTGCGGTGAACATAGGCAATATTTCAGTCATGGGAACGAGAGCTACGCTGATGAAAACACGCGACGTCCAGTAGTAAATTACAGTACTTAAAAGCCGTGTTGGGAACGTCCATAGACGATGATTATGACTATGAGGTGTATCGTATGGTTGTATGCCACCTGAAAAAATGGCTCACTCATATATAGCATAGTTCGGTCTATAGTTAGTTAGGGTGTGTGGAACATTTATTGATGAAACTTAGGTGGAACGGGACACATTAAGACAGAATTTATGTAGAAGGTTGCCTCAATGAATATCGTTCTTTATGATTTTTTGTAACAGCGCGGTCAGCAAATTCACTGCATTTCATTAGAGCTAATATAAGGTACCTTTGTAGGGATTTAGTTTTTTTATATTTGGGTAGATATCCGAAATTGGCCACCCGCCTGATGAAAAGCTATGCTATACAGGGCGTCCAAAGGCTATGCCACATGGAGGAAAAGTACATTAAAAATTGTAGATGGAACAATTTACTTAAGGAAGACATTATTTTAATTTAAATAATAATTTAAACTGCATTCATAGATTTTTAAATACTTGCATGGTTGAGCCGGGAATCGAACCCGCTACACGAGAAAAAATAGTTACCCGTAGCTCTATCATACCGATCGAAAGGCTTCATCATAAGGATTAAAATTCTTCGCTGCACCACCAACGGTCACGGCTTATAGCTTCTAGTGACCTCAGTATCAAGTATAATAATGAACAAGAATATTTCTAACATCACAATGACTCTACAACATAAACTTAGAATTTAAATTGAGCACTATTAATATATCTTACTCGGCATTTTAATAAAAACAGTAAGCCATTTTAAAGAGCACTTATTTATTACAATAAAGAGTGTACTAAACTAAAGTGGTACCTAAGTATTTATTTCTATTAGAAGCCAAGTAATAAATCTTACCAACTTTATTTTTAAGCCGTACCGTACTCAGGCCCCGTCATGGAGGCCGATAGTATTGAGAGAAAACACATACAGCAGAACTCGGGTAAAAGATATGTCTCCCGCTCCCTCCCTGCCGTCTCTTTCATGAGCATGATCTGAGCATGAGCGCACAGAAAGATGCAGCGGAGTTCCACTTACTCCCGCTGGAGAAGCAGCGGGGCCTGATAATTACATGGCTATTCTAATTGAGTGTTGTCAATCAATTAATCAAATCAGCCTACGGCAGTCCACTTCTGGACGTAGGCTTCTCTCCATTCACGCCACAATACACGCTCCTGCGCCTCCGGAATCCAGTCACTCCCTGCGACCTTTTGTAGGTCATCAGTCCAGTTGGCAGGTGGACGTCCGACCCCACGTTTGAGAAGTTGCAGTGTTAACTCTAGAACTTGATTTCTGCATCGCCCCTCGGTTCTTTTGCAAATGTGGTCAGCCCTTTTAATTTAATCGAAAGCCATTTTAATGTTCTCCGCGAGCTATATCATAACCATTTTGGTTCTCAACCGGGTAACCTCATTTCGGAGTTTATCCCTCAAAGATACTCTAAGCATAGCACGTTCCATAGCTGGTTGTGCAACCTTGAGGGTATGGACTAGTTAGCTAGCTCAAACTGGTATTACTGTATTGAATAGGTCAGAATTAATAGGGCTATATACTATCTTATACTGGCAGTTGAGATTAAAAGCTTAACATGCCTTTCGTAAAAGCTCGTAAATGGAAATATATACCTACATATCATAAACTGTCACCAAATAGGAAAAATCTGGACTTTAGTATACGCGCTATGATCATTGACAGAGCAAATGGGTCTACGAGACCTCGCTTTTGAATAATCCGTCATTACCTACTAGTAGTGCCTCTCAACTGCTCCCGTGGCATACTTCGAACACCACACAGTTTCAATTGCGTTTACGAAAAATAGCCAATGTTACTCTTAGGGACATTCTTGTTAATAACGATGCAGCCATTTCAGAAATAAGCCGAAACTGTCACACAAGCAAAATTTAAAAAACTTTTTTTTTATTGAAGTACCGTTTAAACTCGACACTGCTAAGCTTTAAGCAGTTAATTTGGCAATACAAACAGACCTTCAATTTCATTTCTATATAGATATTGTTCAACCTTGATAACACGATCATCATTCGACACGTAACGTGATCGGAATACGTAATAAGTTATTAGTACGAGTTTATTGCGATTGTGACTGTGTACTTGGGTGTCGGATTAAGCTTTTCAGATTGAGTGCGGCTACAGTGATCATCACTGATGGACTACATTCATATTTTTTTACAGGATTAATGTATTATTATGTTTGCACTGGAGCGGAAACCGTGTCTTGGTACACGTTGGGTAGAACAACCTAACCCCCCCTTCTAGCAAGATGAACCGACGACCTGATAAAGGTTGCAGGGAGTGGACTGGTTGCGGAAGGTGCAGTGTCGTGTTTTGTGGCGTATAATGGGAGAGACCTACGTCCAGTAATTTGATTGATAACATAGAATAAGGATAAGTACCTACTATCTACCAGCTTGACATGCCTTCCAAAAGTACGGAAACGATCATAAATTGAAATGCCAGAAACCACCACCCATCTCAACACCACCCGTAGCGTAAGATGCTTACCGCAGTGATATTTTACACTTTCGCCTTCAACTTGGCTTAGCGACTGCCATTTTACTGGCAACCGGGACTCACTAAATGTTACAAACTGGTCACATGAATGTTCACCCTTCCAAGGACTGGCCACAGTGAAATTTGCTTACTGCAGAGATCGTTTACAGAACACTGAGTCCGCGGGGCCACGAGCGCTTCTGAGAATTATAAGGTATAATAGTACTGAAAGTAAAAACCTATACTTAGGTTTCAAAGAGTATTTTTACTAATTATCAAGGCTTTCATTTGGTTGTTCGGGGTAAAGTTTCCAATTTTCACTGTTTCTTTAGAGAAAGTCGGGGTAATTTGGGGTTACAAATTAAAAGTTAGATGACAAAACGTTCTTAATTTAAATTGTTTGTTGAACTTTGATTTACTGATACATAGCTATGTAAACTTTATGGTCGCTCTTAAGTCGTAAAGTAGGCCGCTTGAGCACGTTTTATATTTACAAGGCCTGGGCGTACTCGATGGCGCGATAGAAGCTATTCTTTTTTAGGGTTATACGGAACCCTAAGGGTAATAAACCCGCAAAATTCGTGTCAAGTCACGCATTTAAGGTAGTTCCGTTGTCTATTGCTATTCGTGGTTGCATACCTAGCATCTGCCTTGCCTATTACTTAGCCCCTCTGTATAAAATAGATTGCAGAGGGGCTTATGGCGAGACTTGTGTCTGTAGTGGGCGACTCTGTGGCATTAAATTATGTCACTAGTTCACGTGGATCATGTGTTCAAAGTTTGAAATAAAACAAAAATGACAACGTTAATCGGATTAAACTTTCACTTTCACAATAAACGTTAGAGGGACAGTCGGATGAGACCGTCTCACGGCTTCTTGTTTTCAGTTCGAAGCACAGAATCGTATTATAATTAATTCTGTAAGTACCTGTATTACGGCTATAGACTATATGCCCCTTATTATGTGGAAATAAAAAAAACACTTTCAACTTTGCCTATCTCTTGGGGGTAGTAGAACATAAAAATTAGTCAATTGCAGTCCACTGCGGACCGTCGGCTTTTTCTCTAATCTTTTTGGGAGGACGATTGCCAATTTCTGGCAAGACGGGCTACTACAGGGTTGTGCTTGGAGTTTTCTTTCTCTTCATTTCTTTCTCTTATTCGTCAACAGTTGCACCACTACGCAGGTGTGGTTGACTCATATACTATATTGTCATACTCCGATATTGTCAGTAAAGCCACATTGTATTACATATTTGTATTGATACCATGTTGTAATACAATGTGGCTTTTAATTAAATTTGCACCTTGCAGCGACCACGCTCTAAGGTGCAAGTTTAACAGAGTATCAATTAATAATCCCACAGTAAGCAACTCTGTATACACAGAATAATTACTAAAGCAGCTTAGAAATCTATTTCAAAACGTCTGGCTGATACCTAGTTGCGTGCATTCGTAGCTTTTCTAATCAAAACTCGGTACGACGTAGTTTGGTTAGTACGAGACTGTGACTATGTTGCAAATTAGTGGAACGACTGTTTGATAGGTTCTGTCTGTATTTAGTCGTCTGGTTTTAATCAACATTGATGAAACCTTTACAACGCAAATAAACGTGCTCATACTATGGAATGATATTACTGATCTCATATTAACCTTAGAATTATTATAAGGATTGGGACTGTAGAGATTGTACTTATTTTATTTCGGATTATAGAGCGGTAACACATTTTATCTGCTAAAAGACCGGTGACAGCAATAAATAGTCTTAACTTACGCGTGGAAATCATTAAAGATTAAAAACATACGACAACTACCTACCCTACAACTGTCTACTACCGGGAGTCCCGGATATTCCCTTGGAAAGATGTTCCCGGAGGTGGTAATAGACTTACCCCTGTTACGTGAGACAGCGGCTACTCGCCTAGGAATATAAATGTTATGATGAAGATTAAATAATTATAAAATAGGGTTCCCAAGATTTATAAATTAAAAGAAAACATTGGTGAAAACTGTATCGTTCGGATGTAGTCTTCTTCTGTAAATATTCTAAAGAATAGTAGCTGACCAACGCAACTTCGTTTACGTTATAACCTAGACACCGACTGCAGCGCCATCTGCCGGGCTGATTTGTAAATCAAAACCATCCAGGGCGCCACCCGAAAGCATACAAAAAAATTCATCCAAATCTGTCCAGCCGTTTAGGCGGAGTTCAGTGACATACACACATACAGTAGAATTATATACAGGGTGGAATTTAAAGACGGTAGTTGGAGGCAAAGTACCCTTAATATTGATAATGGCAAGTTTTGCTGAAATGAAACATTCTTTATTTTCAAAAGTAAGTATAACTGCATTTAAAGATTTTTGAAAAATCACCTGTTTGAGCCGGGAATCGAACCTAGGAGATGTGAAAAAAAAACATCCTGTATTTTATGATACCAAACGAAAGAGACTTTAATAAGGAACAATTTCTTTTAAACAACATATTATTTTAAATTAAAGGAAGACCAAGTAAAATATGTTTTTATTATAAAGCTTACTCACTATCCAAAAAAAATCAGTCAGACTGCGGAACTCAGGTGGGAGAGTTCTCTCCTGTTCCCGCCCCACCGCCTCATGGTCACAATCATAGTAGGTATCATTGTAAAGGAAAATCGATCTAGTAGTTTTTATGACTTTAAACCTACATGAGATTATTTAAGTTGATTTTCGATTTCGTTTTAACTAGGGTCAACTAGTTTCGGTGGTGCAATACATATTGTAGATATGTAGCTTTGCAACCTGCAATATTAAGGGCCCCACTCACTAACAGTCCGCCTGCAGTCTCTGATCCTATCGGACGGCCTGCCGTCCTAGACCAATAGCGCCAACACACTAAAGCGATTTTTGCCTGCCGGCAAGGGCCTGCTGTCAGTCTTGCGACCACACACTAACAGTCGGGAGTCGGCAGTTTTCCACCGAACGATCGCCCGTCGGCCATGGTCTGATATTGGTTTGAGGGTCCATACACTACATACAGCAAATGATCACAAGTCAACATGTTATTACGTAGATTCATCGACCTGAAAGTAGGTAGATGGATATTTAATGAATAATACACCGTACCATAAATATTTTTATTTAAAATTTTTGACAAACTATTATAATCTGGATAACAATAATAAATATATATTTAAATTTTATAATAATTTCAAAGTACGTAGGTACTTTTAATCTGTGTAAATTATAGATAGGTATAAGATATATAGGGTTATCCCTCTAGAATATATCCCTTATACGCTTTTTGGTAGGTAGCTATCTAGAGTCTAGATAGCTACCTACCAAAAAGCGTATTTAGCATTTTCATATAAGAGTAAAATCAAAATTACCTTCTATAGGTCTTTTCTGAATGTTCTTTTAAGATTTTTTTTTTCACATTGTCAATTGTTGCTGAAGGTATTGTGGTTTGATAATATGTTAATAATTTGTTTTAAGCATTCTTCATTCGTCCTTCAATCGTTTATTGTGATGACAATCATCTTTCACCTTCCATAAACATGGTAACTTCTATAACTCAATAAACGTAAATACAAATTGAGGTTTGCTGTCCATTTTGACGGTAAAATTAAACATGTCGAAAAACTTAAAACTGTCGGCCTGCAACTGATACAAGACGTCGGTCGACAGGCCGCCGGCCGGCTACCTGCTAATGTGTGCTCAATCGCGCGCCAGGCTTTAAACTGTCCGGCCGATATCTGTCGGCGCTGAACGGAATCGTCGAGCGGCCACACACTATCAGTTCGTATTAGTCGTCCGTCCAAAACCTTCAACAGAACTGTTAGTGTGTGGGCTATTGCAATTAACTGACAGATTGATATCGTCCGGTAAACTGTTAGTGAGTGGGGCCCTTTAAGATTAAGAGTTCATATCTCGGGATGGAACTAAAATATTGTAAAATTTGCAAAGTATGTGGTCTCCGGTGTTACAGACTATGGCGACTAGTTTTGATCAGAAATGAAAACGGATCATGATGTGATCTGGTGGGCCGTGGGCTTGACTGCTACCTCAGTAGTATATAAAGGCACAGCCTACAGATCATTGGTAGGTTTTCTTTTTACACTGTGACTAGCTGATGCGCGCAGGTTTCGCCCGCGTGAAGTTCGGTACCCGTTCCCGCTTGCCGTGGGAATATATAACCGAGATGAGAAGTAGCCTAGGGTGAACTCATCCAATTCCGTGATAAAACAGAAAATGTCAGTAAAACTCTGGTTTAACTTAACCGAAACGTTTAATTTTTAATAGGAACATCAATCAGTCTTTTATTTATCATAAAATAAAACAAAAGTTTAATTATTATTATAATAAACCTACAATAACATCAAATTATTAACAGCATACATTTGTGGGTAATTCTGTGACCTTTGTTGCCCGTGGCACTACCGCTTGGCACTACCAGTAGTGTCACGGGAAATTTTACTTTCCCGTGGCACTACTGGTAGTGCTACGGGTAATTGTACATTTACGTTGACACTACCATTTGCCAGTAGTGCCACGGGAAATAATATTTCCCGTGGCACTACTAGCAAATGGATTACTAAAACAAATGAAGATCGCCAAAACAAATGAAGATCGCCAAGACAAATGAAGATCGCTTAAACAAATAAATGGATTACTAAAACAAATGAAGATCGCCAAAACAAATGACGATCGCCAAGACAAATGAAAATCGCTTAAACAAATAAACATCGTAAAAAAATGAACATCGCTAAAACAAATGAACATTGTAAAAACAAATGAATATTGGTAAAAACAAATGAAGGTCGCTAAAACAAATGAACATCGTAAAATCAAATGAAGGTCGCTAAAACCAATGAACATCGTAAAAACAAATGAATATTGGTAAAAACAAATGAAGGTCGCTTATACAAAATGAAGATTAGTTCTAGGTGAGGCCGCAGTGGTAGTCATAAGGTCTGTTGGGAGTCCTGGGACATCCTTCCGAGGACTCACCCGGGGCTCCCAAACGTAGGCTGTTGGGCGTTACGTAAGGGTTTTTAGTCGGTAGGTGTCGGCATAGCATCCATGAAGTAATTTCCCTCACGTTAAAAAAAAGCAAAAATTCAAAAAATCTTTGAATTTAGAAAATATGGCGGAACAAAGTTCGCCGGGTCAGCTAGTTATAATATAATATTCACGGACATTGCCGATCTTCATTTGTTTCACTGATCTTCATTTGTTTCCTCAATCTTCATTTGTTTTATCGACCTTCATTTGTTTTGCCGATCTTCATTTGTTTCACTGATCTTCATTTGTTTTATCGACCTTCATTTGTTTTGCCGATCTTCATTTGTTTCACTGATCTTCATTTGTTTTATCTATCTTCATTTGTTTTATCGACCTTCATTTGTTTTGCCGATCTTCATTTGTTTCACTGATCTTCATTTGTTTTGCCGATCTTTATTTGTTTTACCGATTGTCATCATGGGACCATGTGAGAACATGTTCGCTCTTGATTTGATATGTTTGGTATTTAGTAGTGCCATTGGTAATTGGTAGTGCCATGGGAAATTATACTATATGGATTTAATCAGCCAATAGCTACGGTAGTGCCACGGGAAAGTAAAATTTCCCGTGACACTACTGGTAGTGCCAAGCGGTTGTGCCACGGGCAACAACAGTAACTTTAATTCGGTGATAGCACTACTTTAATTCACAAAACAAAACAATTATCACAAAACAAATGAACAGGTCAATAAGTTCTTATTGGAGCAAGTAAATTTCCAAATTTCATAAAATTCCGTCAAGTTTTACTATTTAAAATGAATTAATTTGTCGAGGCATTCATCGGTAGCCCGCGAAAACCACCACAATGGCGGCCGGCCGCCGGAATGACTGGGGGCCGAGTCTGCTATTTTCCATCAAAAAGCCGGTCCAGTGCGATTCTATTACGATATTAAAGCGATTGATCCTAAATCTGCTAGTCGCGTAAATCTTGTCTATCGCCACTATAGAACATCGATAGAATATAGAATATAAATAGAATCGCAAAAGCAGAGACAAGGGCTTTATTTTGGTTGTTTTGACTCTTGTCAGTCAGTACTATGGTAATAGTAGGTGTTTTTTAGGTTATTTACAAATTACTTAGACTTAAAAGAGACTTTTGTAGAGAATTACGATTTAAAATTGTGAACTTTACCTATAAACAAACGTGAACTTTATAAACGGCTTCAAAGCAAAGAGTGACAGTGTTATCCAGAAGAACTATCAATCAAATCAGCCTATCGCAGTCCACTGCTGGACGTAGGCCTTTGCCAGTTTACGCCACAATTCACGGTCCTGCGCCTTCTGCATTCAGTCCCAGCCTACGACCGTTACCAGGGTCGTCGGTCCATCTAACGGGTGGTACCCCACGGTTGCCGAGACGCGGTTGGAAGAACTATATCCTAGAAATTTGAGACAAAACTCAATTGTAAAAAACTAGTCCAGCAATGAATTTCATTTTGAAGAAAGGGCTTTGGATGCTAAAATTCATAGAATAAACGCAGGAGACTGTATATTTTCATATACATATATCACAGCAGTTTATTCAAGTCTTCTACAAATACATCTTTACAGAAAAAATATTGAACAATAACCTCATGATAACTCAAGATTGTGAATAGTGAAAGTTTTTATCTACAAACAACTACTCTGTGAAAGTTTTTAAATTGATTAACACTAGTGTACCTAACTACTCAACGGACTTAAAAAGTAATTTCATCATTGTGAAATCACGGTATTCCACAGCAACTATGTGTTATAGCCAAACAATCTCAATACAGACAGCTTTTATTAGTGCCCGTGTGTGATAGATAATATGATGGATAGTAAAAATAAATATGCTATCATTTTGTTAATACTCAAGGAAGCTGAGCAGTGATAATTTTAATAAATCTTGTATTTACTGGCATGTATGGGTTCATAGTATGACACAGGTAAAGCCGTCAACTACAGCTAGTATGTTGGATTATGAAAGAGTAATGTGCATGTACAGAGATCTTGGCCATCCAAGCCTGCCATGATGAGAAGCCACGCCTTCGATTCCAATGACCAATGCACTAGAGCTAGACTAATGTCAATTTGTTGTTTTGACTGGCCTCGTGGTTACTACTCTAACCACTAACATGTAACTCACATACTAACTGTAACTCTAATGTGTAGTCAGGTACTCCCTGTCTACGGATTCGGAGGTTGTGGGTTCGATTCCCACCCAGGACAAATCTCTTTGAGTGATGATCATATTGCTTTGTTGTGTCTGGGTGTAATTTATCTATAATAAGTATGTATATAGAAATATAAGTATGTCTATCAGGCGTCTAGATCCCATAGCACAAGTTTATAGCTTAGTTTGGGCTAGACGGTGTTGTGTGAGAATGTCCAACAACTATACATATTTCTATTAATACCTCCTCAAAATGAAATTGGGTAAGGCCTAGGTCTGAGCATAGTGGTAGACTGTAATAGGGTTATTTGATAGCTTATTTTGGATTTGGAAACATTAAAAATGATGAAATATGGAAAAATATTTTTAATATTCATATTTTACAATTATTGTTTTTACATTAACTTCATCTTGCCAAAAACACTATTGTAATAGCCACGCTGCTTGAAGATCAGGGTTAACACTTCAATTTTCAACTCGAGTATCCTGAAATAGATTACAATACAATTAAGTAGTTTTATTTCAGCTACTAGCTGATGCCCGCAGCTTCGCCTGCGTGAAATTTAGTTCCTACACTGTCTCTAACCTATCTCTGTAGGTACCAAATTCCAGCCAGATCCGTTCAGCCGTTACAGCGTGAAAGAGTAACAAACATTCACACTCACAAATATTCGCATATTTATAATAGTTGTTCTGATTAACAAATTCATAAAACTTAATATATGAGTTATGTAAATTTATTTATTAAATACATTTCTTAATTCATTGGCTAGACTACTACTTGACTCAAATTCTCTTCTAAGCAATTGACATCGTAACTTAGTTCCTTCTTCAGGTAGTCCCAGTCATACTGTAAGCCTACAACGTATGGCAAAACCGAACTACGATAGACTTTGTCCTCATAATACAGATGGCCCAACCAAGTCCTGTTAACTTAATAACCATGTAAATTTCATCTGCTAGGTGTTCATGTTCATTTTACTTGTCAAATGTGATCTTCGTAGAGGCCATTCCCGTATTTTACAAAGACTTAGTGAGTCTGTGTCCTGCACCGAATGCAGCCAGAACTATTATATAGAATAAAGTTCATACCTTCCATGACCAGTCGCTTAGTGCTGCTGACATCTTTCATTCTAATGCACAGTGGACACTACCTGAAGCGTGGTATTTCATTATTCCTGGCTAGCCATCTTCGAATTTTCTTCTTCTTTCACATATTTACATATTTAAAAAAAAATAACAACAATATTTACGATAGTACTTTAAAGCAAAATCATGAATATGACAATGTCATTCGGATTGAACATCCACAAATGTGTCAAAATAAAAAGTAATTTAAATCAAAAATAAGAGTATTTAAGGAGTATTGATATCAACTCCGGAGAAAATCAGCTCCAAAATAATTTACATTCCCTTTTTAGGTCGATAAAGTATAAATTTCAATAAAATAAGGAACACGTCTTCCATCAGTTATGCTAATAATGCTATATGCCAAATTTTAAGCAGATCGGACCAAGGAATCGCGTTGTCCCATACAAACTACATTTGTGATACATATAAAACACTTGACCATAATAAGACACCATTATCCCGTAAGCAGCGGAAGGTACGCTATTCTACACCAACCAAATTTAATAAATCGCTTAGGTTAAGTACACATACCAATTCTGAACGGGATATGGAAAATATACATAGGAACACTGTTCCAAGAATGGATACAATTACTGATCAAGATCAGCATCACACTCATGTCACTTCTATTCCACATAGCGCTGAAAAGTGCTCTAGGGACTTAAATTTACCAAAAAGTTGTACCATAAATAAACTGACAAATGCACAACATGATAACTGTTCAAAAGTTGAGATTAATAAGGTTTTACCATCTGTAATAGATACCCGTGTCTCACAAAATTCTATGAAGTTCCAACAACCTGAAACAAGATCAAATATCATTATCATAGCGGATGATCAGGGGCGTCATTTACAGCATACACTGCAGCGCCTAATTGGTGATAGATTTCAGGTATCATGTTTTTGGAAATCAGAAGCACCTCTACAGGAAGTTCTCAAGTCAGAGCATTGTAAAATTAAGTCTTTAAATAACAGAGACTATGTTATTGTATTAGGTGGTATGTATGACAAGTCACCCTATAATTTTCAAATTTGTTTAACAAATTTTTTGTATAATATAACTAATAATACTAATGTAATAATTTGTGAAGTACCATTCAATAATTTTTTAAATGAATCCAAATTAAACTATGAGATAAAACTATTATGCTCCAGGTTTTCCAATGTGTCTTATATTGATATGGGGTATAGTATGAGGATCCCACATCGTGGTGCACTCCCACGGATTGTGGCAGGATATTTGTTAAAAGAGGTATTAAGAATTGACTATTTACACCGGTATAATGACTATTTATTTTGCATGAAAAGTGTATCTTATAAACCTGTACATTCAAGTCGCTCTGTAGGTACACAAACAGACTTTCAGGTTACATGTGTTCAGACTGATTGTAGTTCGGGTGTAAACATTGTTGGTAGTCAGCACAGTAATTTTTTTCGTAGCTAAGTATCTGAACATACTGCATCAAAATATTGACGGTTTGAATAGTAAGTCAGATTTACTCACCACGGCACTTGAAACACTGAGAAAGGATCGAAAACACGTTGGAGTGCTGTGCGTCACCGAGCATAACCTAAAAAATGCTGATAGTAAGCTTATGAATATCCCAAACTATAGGCTGGGCTCTATTTTCTGTAGAAAGGCACGCAGAGGTGGTTCATGTGTATTTGTGCATAATTCATTGTTGTTTAGTCCCCTAAAAGACATTAGTAGCTTTTGTATAGAAAATATTATTGAATGTTCTGGTATTGAACTATCAGACCATAAACTCAACATAATATGTGTGTACAGACCCCCAAGAACAAATGTAGAGGATCTGAACACGTTTTTTGTAACATTCAATACATTACTAGGACGCTTTGTTAATTCCAAAAGAAAAATAATAGTTTGTGGTGACTTTAATATCAACATACTTGAAAAAAGTCGTGACTCTAGGCAGTTTGAAGATATGTTGAAATGTAATGGACTTAAAATTGCCTTCAGAGAACCTACACGATTAGCAAGTGGACGCTGCCTTGATAATTTTCTCTATAATTCACGCAGTCATGGGCATGAAATCTTTGAGTTTGCACTCTCTGATCATACTGCCCAATTTTTTCAAATTCCTGTTAATCAATTACATGAACTTAAGTACTGGTACATTGAGAGGCGTAACTATCATGAAGATAACATTGTTAAATTTACAGATTGTATTAACGGGCTTAGCTTTCAAGAAATATTTGAAAGCCAAGATCCCAATAAATCATTTACATTATTCTATGAAAACTTTAGACTCATTTATGACCGCTACTTTCCTTTAGTAAAAATAAAAATTCATACAAACACAAAACCAAAGTGGATAACAAAGGGTATCAAACTTTGCTGCAGAAGAAAGAGAGCATTACTGTGGCAATATCGTAAAAATCGAACTGATCATAGTAAAAAAAGGTACACAGAATTAAAATCAAGATTAGACCAAATAATAAAGCTTACCCAGAAAGCTCATAATGGAGACTTCATCAACAAATCAAAAAATAAATGTAAAGCAACTTGGACAATAATAAAAAAGAATAAGTTAAATGTTCCCAGAGATAATATTGAATATCTAGTTGTAAATAATAATATTATCAGGGAACCTAAAAAATTAGCGAATGTTTTTAATGACCACTTTATAAATCAGGTATCAAAGATAAATTCGAACTCGTTGCAAAGCCACTCTAGCGTTAACCTACATTCCTTGTTCATGCCCCCATCGCTGCCTAATGATATAAATAAAATTATTATGAATCTTAAACCAACAAACAGTACTGGCTATGATGGGATATCTGTTCATATTCTGAAACGAGTTTCAATGAAACTTTCATATGTACTGAGCCACATTATAAACTTATGTATATGTCATGGTGTTTTCCCTGCAGAACTAAAACTAACAGTGATAAAACCACTTTTTAAAAAAGATAACAAACATGATATAAGTTGCTATAGACCAATTGCTTTGGTTCCTGTCATATCGAAAGTATTTGAGAAAGTTATCCATGAGTGCTTGTATAATTATTTTGAAAGTAAACATTTATTAGTGGATGAACAAGCTGGATTTAGAAAAAAGAAAGATATAAATATTGCTATTTTTAAATTCCTTAGGTCAATAATGACTGAAATAGATAAGCAAAATCTAGCTTGCGCTTTATATATGGATTTATCTAAGGCCTTTGACTGTGTGGATCACATGATTCTACTTAACAAACTATATGCATATGGTATTAGAGGAAACACACATGAACTGATAAAATCCTATCTGACTAACAGAATGCAGTTAACTAATATCTCTAGGTTATGTCCACTTAAAAAAACAGTTATGAATTATTATTCAGAGCAACAAACTGTTGTAGCCGGTGTTCCACAGGGCAGTGTACTGGGGCCGCTGCTATTCATAATCTATATCAATGACTTTCCTAAAGCTGTCCTGCCTCATAAAACTGTGCTTTTTGCTGATGATAGCACTATACTCTTTAAAGGTAACAATAAACAAGATGTTGAACGTGACATAAGTAACACTTTGTGCAGTACTATAGGTTGGTTAACCGCAAATAACTTAATGGTTAATATTCAAAAGACTAATGTTATGACTTTTAAAAATAGAGTTGATAAATTAGACAAAATAAGTGTGCAATTTAATGAAACTGATATTAAACAAGTACAAATGACAAGATTTTTAGGTATAACTATTGACGAAAGTCTGAACTGGAAGAGCCACATTGAAGGTTTATGCTCGAGGATTAATCAGCACTCATATGCTCTTTATATGCTTTCTAAAACATCACACACATCTACTGTCTTAACCGCATACCATGGTTATGTATCGTCAATTCTGAGATATGGTATACTTTTCTGGGGTAATAGTACAGATGTAGAATATGTATTTAAAGCGCAAAAGAAATGTATACGAGCTATTTGTAAAATAAAACAAACTGAAAGTTGTCGACCATTTTTCATTAGACTGAATATTTTGACTTTACCGTGTATTTATATTTTAGAAACTACATTGTTTGTGAAAAAGCATCTAGAGATGTTTGAAAAACTGAAAAGCAGCAGGCATAATTTAAAAATTCGAACAACTCCACATTCTACAGCATATCTTAGTAAAAGCATTTTCTGTATGGCCCCTAGGATATATAACCATTTGCCAAAAACTATCCTAGAAGACTCTAACCACAAAAGTGTCAAAAGAACACTGCAGCAAATGCTTTTGCAGAAATGTTATTACTCTGTTGAAGAATATTTGAAGGATAAATTCCAAAATGGGTCACAATTTTAGAAAAATGTAATCTATGAATTAATGTTGTGTTCTTTCGAGTATCTAATCAGATCTAATGCACTTAATAAAAATGAAATTCTATCCAATATTGAAAATGTAGGTTAATTGTGACAGCCTGAGATTTATGTACACTGACATTTTATTATTTTGATTTATGAACTTGCATGACTGTAAAGTAAATATTGACATTTTGGTAATTCTTTGACATTTATATACAAAATTGACATTATGAATCTTTAAATGAGCCCAACGTTAAATTGTATTTAATTTTATTATGCTGAATGTTGCATGCCGCAAGGTTAAATATGGTGATACTATACATAACTGTAACTCACAACATCTTGTATACCTGTATTTGCAATGAAATAAATAAATAAATAAATAAATAAATAAATAAATAAACTTGACCCTCCTTTTTTATACCTTTGGAGGTGGAATTTGCAAAAATGGTAAAATTACTTATTTCAAATTGTAACAAACAAAGCTCATGCTGAATTTCATCATCGTACAATTAACCGTTTAAGCAATAATTGATAATAACTTTATACAACTTAAGTTCGTTTTTATTTTATAATAAGTATACTTTTCCGGGATAAAAAGTACCCAGTGTGGTGCCCAGGATATTAAAGAATAATGATACCAAGTTTCATCGTAATCGAACCGGTAGTTTTTGCGTGATGCCTGAACAAACAGACAGACAGACAGACAGACAGACAGACAGACAGACAGACAGACAAAAATTTTTTAAATCACATTTTTGGTTTCGGTGTCGGTCTAGTAACACCCCCTGCTATTTTTTTTTTTTATATTTTCAATGTACAGATTTTTCACTTCTACAGATTTATTATAAGTATAGATTGCAAGCTTGTGAATTATGATTGATGATTAAAAAGTGATTTCAAGATGTTGTTAAAAGGAAATGAGATTTATTTGATAGAAATATTAAATGACTGTGATTTACTGTGATTTTAAGTGTCAAAAATTGATTTAAATAAATAATTTTACCAATTTTGTCAACTCTTATTTACCCACCTCATGTTTCCATGGCCATTGTGAGTTCTTCTTCTAAAGGAGAGATAGGAAGTACTACAGATGTTTTATAACACAGTTATGCCATGCACAACATGCATTAACAATCTTCCCTGCTATTTTAAGACCATAATGTAATGACTGTACTCACAGCAAACATCTGAAATTAACATAAAAAGGTAAGGACTAAATCATCTTCACCAAGCTTGATGATCTGAATCACATTTATTAGGGTATTAGGAGCACTGTGAGTTAACCAGTTTTGTATCAGTATTGTTAGATGTGAATGTGACTATCATCGGGCAGCTCTCCAACCAACCCAGTCCTTGTCCGTCGGTGTACTGGTGCACTAGGTACTTGCCAGTTACTTTAAATTTGGAACTGGAAGATAGTTTGAAAACTCAGAATTTAAATGATCTGTTAGAATATTGACCAATTAGTAATGAAGTCTCATACTCCCATCAACACTACTTACAGGTGGGGTTTGCTTGGAATGGTACCCTACAGTAGAGTTCAAAAAGTGATTGATTTTTTATTTATACCTAAGTACCTATACTCTAATATTCCCATTTAACACCTGACTTATTTCAGTTTCTTGAGAGTTTATAGGTATATAAGTCATTAGGGATGCCTATGTAATTTAAAACCTGCAGTCTATACCAATATTACTAGGTATGAGGAAAGATTAGGATGTTTGTTTGTTTGCATCGGAATAGGCTCCAAAACTTCTGGACCGATTAATAAATTCTTTCAGTGTTGGGAAGCTAGACTCTTCCCGGTGAACATAGGCTATATTTTAGTCTTATATTCCCTTGGTAACAGGAGCTATGTGGGTGAAACGGTGACAATATGCTGTGCACCCGGGTAAACTGGGTATTTTAAATGTTCATAAAAACTGTAAAAAACAATTAAGTATATTGGGAATTGAGTGTACATAGGTAAGTACCTATGTGCTAAAACAATAATAACTACCTACTGTAAGTATTAGAAATGTGACTTGTATTTTAGATATGAGTGATTGTAAAGAATATTGGACAGTACTTACAGAAAATAGATGCATGTCAATTGCATACATGTCTTCATACTATTTTGCTGATCTTGTTGAGTTGGCTACTTGGAATAGTTGCCATCTATGTATCTATAACTAATAAAGTTCATTGACCCTGCGACAATGGCTCACTCACAGCAAATTCGGCTCAACTTTAGATTGTCTGACGTGGAGTTTGGGGTTCATGTTTTTTTTACACAAAGCTAATATTATTAGAAGCCTCCACACGGAGACTCATTAAAGCACTACGACCATCCAATGTACCTACTATAATACAATAGGTACAACAATTTATTATGTTCCACGTTCTTCCATGAGGCTCTTTATGGTCTTGTTTTGTAGGTGAAATAAATAAAGTCCGCTTCGGATAAAATGCTGTCTCACAATTAATCAATCTTCATCATTTTGATGTAAATTGTAAACTTGCTTCTATTTAGTTTATCTGCAAATTGATTAATTTAAACAATAATATTGTATGTATACCGGACGAAAATAACCAGGCTCGCACTTTCTATTTCTAGCTGTCAAACATTAATTACCTACGATTACCAAAACAAATCCCATCAAATATTAGCAGACTACGCATAAATGTCAAATACACTGGCGATTCTATCGAGAGGCCATCGGTCGACCATAATCGCAATTCAATAGAAACAAGATAGAAGCTATCGAGTTAGCGAATACGAAAACTGTCAAATTGTACCGATGAGCTTCTATTTTGCTACGATATCTATTCTATTCTGATGCGATTGCAATAGCAGACTCGGCCCCCAGATCGTGTGATTGTTACTTTCTCGCTCGCACGATTTTAACAAAATTTTGCACACAAAAAGAAGCTTTATTGCGCTTGCTTTAAGGTTGAATTTATAATACCGTATTTAACTCCCTTGAAACAAGAAATTGTTTTAAGTGTTGTATGTATCACGGAATTAAATGAGTCACATATTTATGCGAGTTTACCCTATGTGTTATTCCAGACTATAAGCTATTTCTGTGTCAAATTTCAGCCCGATCCGTTCAGCCGTAACAGCGTGATTGTTATCAAACATTCAAATATCCAAACATCCAAACATCTTCATAAACTTTAACATTTATAATATTAGTAGCACAGATTATATAATATAGAATAGAATAGAATAGAATATGCTTTATTGTACACTAATTAACATATACATGTAAACCTATGGAATACAGGGTTTAAAATGTACAATGGGCGGCCTTTTCGCTAAGTGCGATTTCTTCCAGGCAACCTTTATATTCTATAGTAGTAGAATTAGTAGGATAGTTATGAATTTTCCTGCGGACATAAATGTACCTAACTGTTCGATTTACTTACTGACTACTTACTTTTTTAGGTTTTATTATTTGATTAAATTAGGTTAGAGTGTTGCCCCTCGATCACGAATTTGAGTCCCGTTCGAATCGAATTGTCATTTTCGTTTGCCATAATGACCTCATGTTGACACATTGGTCCGCAAATTCTTTTTATACCGCTAGGTTTATTCTAGCTAATGAATCTAGGAGAGGTTTCTTAATTAACTAAAGTTAATTATTTCACTAAAGTTAATTAAGAAACCTCTTGCCTTCTCTAATTTTTTAACTAGAATTCCTCAGTTCCTCGCTAAAGAAACATTTACTTTCATATAAATTTTATACCCGCGTTTTTCTCGTCAATTTTACGACCAACAAAATATCCGAAAATAGAAAATTACAAAATAACTCTTGATATCATAAAAGACGATGTTCTAAAGAGATGTGACGATATTAAATTATACCTCTATAATAAAACCATTATAGAAGAGTGGCTAGCTATTAACTGAGAACAGATAGGAAATTGATCGTCGAGAAATAAATAATTTTATGATGTTTCTAACATTAAATTCCAGTAGGTACCTAACTCAAAATGGCCACTTTATAACCGACTCTGTTTTGATTAGCTGGCAGAGGATGCTGTAATACCACATATTTAGTTTTTTTTTCAGAACTTTTTTAAACCATTAAAGTCATCTGAGACCGAGATTGAGATCCGTACCTTTGCAGTCCATAGTCCTAGTGTTAAGTGTGGCGTTCGCGATGGGATAATATAGTAATAACTTGAACTTAAACCATGCAAACTTTGTTCAAATTCCCACGTTTAATCCCCACAATTTACGCTTGAAGTTCATTGACATTGCAATTTGAAACTTTCATCACAGCTTCCCATAATTACCAAAGCTTGATTTGTTAGAAAACTTAACTAAACAGAATAATAAAATAAAACTTCTATTACTAGCAAAGGACTTTTAGCTCCGCAGAATTGATATTGTATTGGAATATTCATAACCGTTGGCCATTCATCCGTGGTTACATGCGGACAAAGATGGCGGTTGTTCAATCTACGTACGTAATATATTCCCATTTCTATAGGACGCTGATTTAATAGTGCAATATACATAATACACTTCTCTACATCGACTTTCAGTAAACATTCGAACTGTTCAGAACATTGGTAGAGCGTTCTCTTATTTTACGATAAGTAAAATAGAGCGTTCTCTTATTTTACGATAAGTAAAATAAAGCGTTCTCTTATTTTACGATAAGTAAAATAGAGCGTTCCTTTATTTTACGATAAGTAAAATAAGAGAACGCTCATAAGTTCTCTTATGACGATAGCCGACCCTATGCTCTGACCTCAGCTGTATGAAAAAAAAAAGGTATTCAACACTTTTTTATTTTATCTGTGTTGCGAGTCCATATTTACAGTGAGGCGGCTGATTTAAAGGACAAAGCTTTGTGTTAGTGATAATACGTCCTACTTTTTCATATGCCAATATGGCAAACCTTGTTTTACCTTTTTATACATTTATATTAACATTTTTATTAAAAAACTAGCTGACCCGCGCAACTTCGTTTGCGTAAGAGAGAGAGAAATAGAAAGGTAAGGTCCCCCGTCGCTTCTATTGTTATCGCGTGGTTTTCTGTCGCGTGTATCCTGTTGTATTATTTTGGCACAAATTGGATTTTCATTAAAATGGTTATTGTAAACGAACCTAATTCGAAGCACTATCAGTAGGGTTACGGGATATTTTACTTTCCCGTGACTCTACTGGATGCCAAGGGAAATATAGGTTGACATGCAGCAGCGCCACTGGTGTTACAAACGTTCATTATGCGAATTAGTCCCCTTGTTTTCCTGTGTACCCTTGGCTGTTCCCTGAATGGTACAGTGGAAAATAAATTTTAACCGCTGTACCCTTGGCCGTAAAACCCAACCAACTTAAATTAAACATGAAATCTTTCATTGAAATCGTGATCTTTTAGGACATGTGAATGGAAAAAGATCCATTATTGGTTGTGGTATACGAAGAACATCTAAAAGTTAAAATGTATAAAGTAATTAAATAATTTTCAAAACAAATAAAGATCGGTAAAACAAATGAATTCGGAGTTAATCGGAGAAACAAATGGTGATCGACAAAACAAATGAAGATCGGCAAAACAAATGAAGATCAACAAAACAAATGCTCTCTGCTTTTGCTAAGGAATTGATATTTGATCCTTTCTTTCCCGTATTTCTGGATTGTGTAGGCCTTCAGACTTTCGAGGCTGAGGCAACCCGTACTAATACAGTTTCTTCTATTGTGACCAGACATTTACTGTAGATTTCATCTGCTAAATGTTCATTTATAACACCTCTGATCGTTTGTATTATCCCTGTATAAAATAAAAAAGTAAGCGAAGACGGTAATAAATACTCTTTGTTATTCGGATGAACCGTGTACACCTTACCTAGAACTGATCTTTCATGATTCCTAGCCAGCCATGTACAGGTTTTCATTCACACATGTATTTTTCACATACAAAATATGAAGGCAATTCCGCAAATTGAAGGGCAAAAATCAATAAAATATGCAGTTTTAAAAAAATTATTATCAGATATTTTTCCTTTTATCAAAAATAGCGACCATCTTTTTTAAATCGAATTGAGCTGTCAAACATGACAATGTGTCAAATAAAAAAATAAAAAAGTACCGACTACGGAGTATTAATGAGAACTATGAGGCCAATCCCCCGTAAATAATTTTTTAACCCCATTTTAACCATGTTAAAAGATAAATTTCAATAAAATACAAAACACGTCTCCCATTAAATCAGTTAAAGATGTTTCATGCCAAATTTGAAGAAGATCGGACCAAGGAATCACGTTGTCCCATACAAACTTTGCAACCCTTGTTTACCCCCTTAGGAGTTGAATTTTCAAAAATCCCTTCTTATTGCTCGCCTACGTGACATAAGGAGCATTTGCACAAAATTTCATGGTTCTAGACCCAGCGGTTTAGGCTGTGCGTTGATCGTCAGTCAGTCAGTTCTTGTTTTTAAATATATAGATAACACTGTAGGTATCTTGTTACTAATGAAGCACATTCTACTTTAAAACGTTATTCCCTTGTACTTTCCTTAATATGTTAATTATTATGTAAAGGGGAAACATATCGCGTGCCAGCTTTGATGAAAATAATAGTGCGTTCTGTGCTATTATAATAATTATAGAGCAACTAGCTCACGACCGCGACTCAGGGCACATTGTGAAGTTTCCCGTACTCGTTTCTTATACGGTCTTGTTTCTAGAACTCCTGAAGTCCATTTTATATCTGTACCAAATTAATCAATATCAGTTCGATGTTTCAGGCGTAAATTATTATCAAACAATCAGAGTAAGGTTCGCAAAATTGTATTACTAGGGATCGGTGTCAATTCAAAATGATAAAACAAATCTTTAAATAGTTTAATGAGAGATTTCCCACTCGCGTTCTCGTTGCTGTAACTGTTGTAAGTTCACTAGGATCGATAGCAATGACAAGACCAGAACGCGGCAATGTGCCAGAAAAAGTTGGATTACCTTGGAATCCGCATGGAAACTAATTCGATGATATGTTGCTTAAACCACTCCTTTCATCAAATGCTAAGAACATACTCCCGAGAAGCAATGTAAATGGTAGTTCGGTAAATTTTGAATGAGGTATAGAATATTGGCCGACCGATTACTTCACTAGGTTAAATAAACGTTAACAAGAAGCCGTGAGATCGGTCTGACTAGACTGCCCCTCTATAACACGTCTTCTAAACAACCACGTGACCTATTGTTCTGAAATTTTGTAAACTCTCTCAAAATGACCAGCTATTACTGTCTGCAAAATTTCAGTATTGTAAGTCACGTAGTTTTGAAGTTATGAGTTTAATGCAACAGACACACTGACAAAACACACACATTGACAGACTACAGACAAAATCTGGACATACCTAAGCCCCTCTGCGCTCTATTTTATATATATATAGATGCTTAACATACATAGTAACACCCAGACTCTCAAGACACCGGCAGGAACCGAACTCACGACCTTGTGATCCGTTGTCGCAAAATGAGACCTATTGACCAACGAGGCACTCAAATATGAACATAAATGCGTCACAGCAGTTAATAAATTACCACTGCGCCAACGAGGCGCTCAAATTTATCTAAAAATGTTTCTTTGGAAATATTCCACATAATACCTACCCACACAAAAAAAGATAGAAAACACAATGGCGCTGATGTACCAAAATATTATTGACGTCATACGTTTTTTTTTAAATAATATTTAATATGTTATTTTTTCTGTGTTATAGTAATTGTTACAGTGACAACAGAAATACATCATCTGTAAAAATTTCAAGTATCTGTGATACGGCCCGGAGACAGACAGACAGACGGACAAACAGACAGCGGAATCTCAGTAACAAGGTTCCGTTTTTACCCTTTGGGCACGGAATCCTAAAAAGATACTACTTATCAAAATGGCGTACGAAAATTATTGACGTCAAGCTTGTCCAATTGTTTTCACTTATGTCTATTATGTCATTTCGGCTGAATAAAAATCGAGCAATAATTTGTATCTTATCACTATTCTCTGTAGGCATCAGTGTTTCAAATATAAAATGTGGTTTCCAAGTATTGGCTCAGATATTGATACCCACGCGTCAACCCCAGAATAAGCGTAAATAGTGACTTCGATAGCTTTCTGTACGTACTTACGCCTTTTTATTTAACGTTAGGAAAATTCTACATGGACGGTATACCGGCCTCCTACGTACTAAAAACCACACGTATAAATAAATAAATAAATATTCACGGACATTTCACACAACGCTATCTGATCCCAAAGTAAGCTAGGAATAACCTGCTTGTGTTATGGGTATCAGACCACGGATATTATTACTTATATACTTTTTAAATACATACATTTTATACATAGAAACACCCAGACTCTTGAGACAAACATTTATGGGTCACACAAAGATTTGTCTCCGGTGGGAATCGAACCCACGACCTCCAGCGCCGCAGGCGGTATCACTACCGACTGCGCCACAGAGGCAGTCAATTTAGAAGTCAGTTAAAAATAGATATACCTAAGCTTACATTGTAATCTTTGTGTAAACAATTTTTCAAATAAATATATTATTACTAGAGGGCCAGGCCACGCGTTGCTGTGGCTAAGCTTTTTCTAACCCGGTGCTCCCGGCAATAGCCATGTAGGCTTTTCACAAAAAAAAGAACTATCCTATCTCTCAAGTTGGATCAAACTGCACACGGTGTGCAAATTTGGTTAAAATCGGTTAAGTAGTTTAGGAGTCCATCGCGGACAAACATCGTGACAAGAGACTTATATATATTAAGATTTATTAGATAACAGCCTACGGTTGGGAGCCCCGGGTAAGCCCTCGGAAGGAGGACCCCAGGACCCCCAACAGAATGAACATACATCTATTACCTATGTTCAAAAATATGATATCCACGTTAATGTATTGTACTGTAAGTTATTTATGTAGACTGTTGATGTGCCAAATAAATAAAGGAATAAACTATTCTCAACGAATCACGAATTCTGTGCACAAAATGTGAAAATACGAGATTTATTGAGTTTCCTCAGTAACGTAATACATTGAGGTGTATCCATTTTCATTTCGACATCATTGCTTTTGAATTGGTTGATTTGATGTTATTTGCAAGTAGTCACTTATATAACCTTATTATTTTGTGCTTATTATGTAAAACATATTGATGTTGGTTGCCAATAAAATGGCAGTCATTAAGCCAAGTTGAAGGTCTTTATTAGCGGCTTGAAAAATATCAACAGCCGGTCGCACAACCTGCGCCTGTCTATATCAACACGGGAATACGGCTCACCGCCTATTACGTGGGACAAAAACTCTGCCTACCCCTTCGGGGATAAAAGGCGTGATCATCATCTTTATCCTATTGATGTAGGGTCCTTTTTGGAAGTAATTTTCTGGTGTAAATTAATTTCCATGAACATTGACTTGGTGAGTCGTAATTGCCTTGGTGGCCCACTGGTAGGTAGTGGTAAAAGATTAGCTCGTTCTGGTCCTGGGTTCGATTTCGGGATTTATTATTTATTTATGACCTAAATATTTGTGTTACTTATCCACAAATGTTTATTGAGAAGTCTGGGTGTTTTCTATGGAGAAAATAAATAACACCTATAATGTTTATCAATTGTCTAGAATTCAGATGTGGCGATGTGTAAAATGTAGTCGCACTACATTTATTTATTGTCAACTAGCGCATGCTCGCGGTTTCGCCCGCGTGAAATTTGGTTCCCGTTCCCGCTTACCATAGGAACATATTACCGGGATGAAGTGACAATGAAATAGCCTATGTGTTGTCCCAGACTATAATCTACCCCGGTTTCAATTTTCAGCCGGATCCGTTCAGCCGTTAGAACGTGATTGAGTAACAAACCTCCAAACATCTAAACATCCAAACCTCCAAACATCTTCACAAACTTTTGCATTTATAATATTAATAGGATTTCAGCTTCCCACTAGCTACGAATTTTGGCAGGCATATTCTATTCTGCGTCAAGCCATATTTTGACATGTCTGATATTTAGATGACGTCACACTCACAATGTTTCGACGCCATGACGTCGGCGCCGTTTTGGCGCGTATTGCATTAGCATAATTCATAGGACTTAGGTATTTTAAGCGCTTATAATGTAAATTATGATAAATATTCAAGAAAAGGGATAGTTGCGAAGGCGAAGGTCTTAGACAGCTCCTGAATTTTAGGTAGTACCTAGTATTAGTAGGTTTAATATTACGAAGTCATACATCAATTGTCTGACAGATCTTCCTAGTACAGATATCAGTCTCTCACAAAGGTATTAAATTGTACATCTTGAATTATACTTAGTATTAAGCCTTTGTAAATAAAAAATATTTTTTTGGCTTTTTTTCTAAATTAATAGAATTTTTCTAAAATAAAACTAGCCTAAGTTACTCCTTATTACATAAGCTATCTGCCAGTGAAAGTCCCGTCCAAATCGCTCCAGCCGTTCCAGAGATTAGCCGGAACAAACAGACAGACAGACAAAAATTTCAAAAATATATATTTTAGTATGTGTACCATATATACATTCATATGCATGTAGTAGAAAGTGGTTATTTTAATATTACAAACAGACCCTCCAATTTTATTTATTTGTATAGATAATAGTCATGCATTTATTCTCCTAAGGTTAGGCAGAGACATAATACACTTCCACATGTTACCAATGCTCCTGTACCAGATACTAGGTGGTGCGCTTACAGTTACCACTTTTGAACAGGAGCACCGTATGCTTGTGAGCCATTTTAAATGTATTAGAAAGACTCTTGGACCCAAAATCTAAATAGCACGCACTGCCGTAGTACTATAAGTTATTCAAAATAGTATGAAAGCTACAGTAATTCCCTGGCAGAGAGAGAATACACAAATATTTTGGGAAAACAAAATACGGATCCTACGGGATCCGTATTTTGTTTTCCGTATTTTGTTTTTCCCATATTGAAAAATTCGGAAAATTTGTGTGCAATCAGGAATTTAGGCCAAATCTAAAAGCAGAAAATAAATATTCATTTCTACACATCCCAATACTTGACATAAGCCCATCTGTTCTGTTTTAAAAATGTCTGTAGAGGGATGTATGTACATAAATCCTCCCTTGTCATTTTAACTAAAAATATATAACGAGGGGTTGACCAGAAGTGAGACTTCAACAATAAGAAAAAATAACGTACTTGAACTAGCGAGAAAGAACAACCAGTTTTCTTGTAGGAATAAGATTTTTTTGACTGCTTCGATACTGTAACAGATTGCTGCTGAGGTCCTAGGTTCGATTTCTAGATCGGTCCAAATATTTGACCCGACCCAGATGCGATTGACAGAGTTTTTCTATGTTTCATATCTATGTATTTAGAAATGTATAAGTTACTATTAATGTCTGTTATTTATTTTGTCAGCACAAGCTTATTTTAGCTTAATTTGAATTATAGGATGCTGTGTGAAATAGCCCAAAAATTATTTATTTACATAACTTTTATCACTATTCAGAGTTAAATCCCTCTTTTAAATCACACCAATAAATTATTCCTTGCGACGACACGGGGCGATGCCGACGTGAAAAAAAGGAAGAGCAAACATAATTATATTTTAAAGTTATTTTTCATGACAACGCGCTTGAAGCCCCGCTGACTCATTGTTATATTAACCATTTTTTCTTACGTGTAGAAATCCTACATAATGGATGATATAATATTAATACTAAATAAATAATTTGTGGAAACTCTCACACAACACCATCTAGCCCAAGCTGCGTGGTATTGTATTTAGACGACTGATAGATATACTTAAATATTTTAAATACATACATATTATTATAAAACACTCAAACTCCAAAACAAACTTTTACATTTGCATCACCCAAATATTTGGAACGACCCGGGAGTCCAACCCATGACCTCAGCGCGGCATTCGATTACACTACCGAGGCAGTCTGGCTATTGCTGTCTAACGCCACACGAGGCCCTACTACGGTCGGGAGACCAGGATAAGATAAGATATGTAAACGATAACTGCGATAATCATCTCTCGTTATGGCTGGTCCATTTCAATTTTGGAAGCGCTTCAGTACTTTGGAAGGTACTTTAAGCCATGTCACAACAGGTTGTTATCATGGCAGTCAATTAACCAAGTTGAAGAGATCAGTGGCGATGGCAGGAAGACCATATGGGTGGTTTAATAAGCGTTTTTAAGCCACTATAATGTCTTCAACTTGTTCTGGTGCGCCTGTTTTGAAAGAAACGTCATCGCCTGAAACGTCATCACCACACACAGCTACGAGTAATAATCTAGGTGGGAGATCGCTCCCATGACTTATGATTTCACAGCCAGGGTTATTATTGCGGGAGAGAAATCTCCCTCCCGAGTTTCGCAGTCAGCGGAGGGGTCGTCGCTGGCTGCTGTACGCCCAGGACTACCGTCCTCCATGACCGAGTTGGCTACTCGTCGTTTTAAAAAAAGCAGGCAAAGCCGATGGCGTGTCTCTTCGCCCCTCATAGTAGTGGGATAGCACCCAACTATCCCTACCTTCCCCAAGTAGCGGGGTAACACTCGATAAAACCCCCCCAGACGCGGGATAGCAACCGAGCCCTCTAGGCGAGGCCGCGATAATAGCCAACGTCTGCCGGGAGCCCTAGGACATCCTTCTGAGGGCTAACCCGGGACTACCGGCCATTGACTGTTGTAAGTCAATGTGTGGTTTTACACGATAAAAAAGGGGTTATACAGTTTAGTTCTTGCTTAATGACTAACTGAGGCTTCTCTCAGCTCGTAAAAAAAAACATATTAAGGCCGATCACAGTCGGGGTTGTAAGATAGGTATGTAAGTACGCTTAGCAGGGTGTTCCAATATTATATTATAAAGTGAAAAAAGATCAGCTTGTATCAGTACGGCTCCCGTAGCTCAATTGGTTAGAGCATTGCCCTGGATTAGGCAAAGGTTGCGGGTTCAAGTCCCGTCTGGGCCAAGTTGTCTTTTTTCACTTTATAATATAATACTAGCTGACCCGCGCAACTTCGTTTGCGCCTATTAATAGAGAGTATTACCTGTTCCCGTCGCATTTACTCCCGTCACGTTGCGTTTACTCCCGTAGCGTCTCGTCGTTAATATTCAATACTACGTGAGAGAGAGAGAGAGAGAGAGAGAAAGGTTTGTCGTCGCGTGTATTCCCATCGCATTATTTTTAAGAACAATTTCGTTTACGAAAGAGGTATCCCGTTGCATCATTGTAGAAAAAATTTATTGCCATTAAAATGGTTATTGTGCACCAACCCATAGATAGACACATGCTATCGCGCAATTTTTTTAAGAGAAACAATTTTGTAGTAGGTACATATTTTTTACATAACTATAAATATTTACGCAGCACACGCAACGAAGCTCTCAAAAGGAATAACTTTTCCAACGTTTTTGAAACATTTAATATTACTGCTCTGCTCCTATTCGTTGTAGCGTAATGCTATATAGCCTATGACACTGCACAATAACGTAACTTTCTATTGGTGAAAGAATATTTAAAATCGGTTCGGTAGATCCTAAGATTACCCCTTACAATTTTTTTAAGAGAAATACAAACACACAAACTTTACTTCTTTAAAAAAATTACTTAGTACAAAGTTAGTAAATATATTCTGATTTATCAGATATCATTGAATATAATACTGAAATCAGTGCCCAGTAAAACTATGAAAGCCTAGGTAGACAATATTAATCTCTCTCATAGTCATATTGGCACTGACTTTAGTATTATATTTAATGATATCTGATAAATCAGAATATACTAACTTTGGGCTAAGTAAATTTTACTTTTCAGTTTTTAGTTTTGTTTGAAGTCGGTTTCTTTTTTGTTCAGTTTTTTTTCACTATTTTTAGTGTCGTGTGGACTGAAAATCTATCTATCTAGGTGTAAAGTTCTCGACAGTACAAATTAATCAAACCCAAACACAAAGTAACTGCTGTATATCGTTAGGGAATTCTCTCTACTGTCTTTCGTCTCCATCATCAGATCGACTCCAGACCTGCATTAAGTTGTACTACTTTAAAACCCTTAATAAAAAAAAATAAAAACGCCCTAGATGCTCCTACAATTTTTAAAAGTTTTTTTGATTTCTCCAGGATGCCATAATCAGATCCTGGCTTCCTTAAAATGGGACCACCTTGGGAGTACCTATTTTCGAAAGCAAAAAACATTTTCAAATCGGTCTATAAACGACGGAGTTCTGCGCAAAAACATAAAAAAAAAATTTAAAAAAACGGGTGAATTGAGTCCTCCTTGTTTGAAGTCGGTTAAATAATATTAGTCACGCAGCACACGCAACGAAGCTCTCAAAAGGAATAACTTTTCCCCCGTTTTTGAAACATTTACTATTTCTGCTCCGCTCCTATTCGTTGTAGCGTGATGCTATATAGCCTATGACACTCCGCAATAACGTAGCTTTCTATTGGTGAAATAATTTTTAAAATCGGTTCAGTAGATCCCGAGATTACCCCTTACAATTTAATAAATATACAAGCACACAAACTTTACCTCTTTATAATATTAGTATAGAAGTATAGATAAAATGGGACCACCTTGGGAGTATCTATTTTCGAACGAAAAAAAAAACTTTCAAATCGGTCTATAAACGACGGAGTTCTGCGCAAAAACATAAAAAAAAAAATTAAAAAAAACGGGTGAATTGAGTCCTCCTTGTTTGAAGTCGGTTAAATAATATTAGTCACGCAGCACACGCAACGAAGCTCTCAAAAGGAATAACTTTTCCCCCGTTTTTGAAACATTTACTATTTTTGCTCCGCTCCTATTCGTTGTAGCGTGATGCTATATAGCCTATGACACTCCGCAATAACGTAGCTTTCTATTGGTGAAAGAATTTTTAAAATCGGTTCAGTAGATCCCGAGATTACCCCTTACAATTTAACAAATATACAAACACACAAACTTTACCTCTTTATAATATTAGTATAGATAAAATGGGACCACCTTGGAAGTATCTATTTTAGAACGAAAAAAAAATTTTCAAATCGGTCTATAAACGACGGAGTTCTGCGCAAAAACATAAAAAAAAAAAAAAAAAATAACGGGTGAATTGAGTCCTCCTTGTTTGAAGTCGGTTAAATATTATTAGTCACGCAGCACACGCAACGAAGCTCTCAAAAGGAATAAATTTTCCCCCGTTTTTGAAACATTTACTATTTCTGCTCCGCTCCTATTCGTTGTAGCGTGATGCTATATAGCCTATGACACTCCGCAATAACGTAGCTTTCTATTGGTGAAAGAATTTTTAAAATCGGTTCAGTAGATCCCGAGATTACCCCTTACAATTTAACAAATATGCAAACACACAAACATTACCTCTTTATAATATTAGTATAGATAGATAAAATGGGACCACCTTGGGAGTACCTATTTTCGAAAGCAAAAAACATTTTCAAATCGGTCTATAAACGACGGAGTTCTGCGCGAAAAAACATTAAAAAAAAAAAAAAAACGGGTGAATTGAGTCCTCCTTGTTTGAAGTCGGTTAAATAATATTAGTCACGCAGCACACGCAACGAAGCTATCAAAAGGAATAACTTTTCCCCCGTTTTTGAATCATTTACTATTACTGCTCCGCTCCTATTCGTTGTAGCGTGATGCTATATAGCCTATGACACTCCGCAATAACGTGGCTTTCTACTGGTGAAAGAATTTTTAAAATCGGTTCAGTAGATCCCGAGATTACCCCTTACAATTTAACAAATATACAAACACACAAACTTTACCTCTTTATAATATTAGTATAGATTATGAAAAAGTTAGCATACTAATTGCTTTAAATATTAAAAATCTATAGGGTGTTCCAAGTTTCTATGGTTTGACAGAAAACAAATCTTTTAAATCGCTCTGTTCTGGAAAGATCTCTCTCAATAAGAGAGTGGTACCTCTGTGCGGACGCGTTGTGCGAAATTGAAAAGCAGATCTTGTGATTAAGCTGAAGTGCTCTTCAGAACACTCGCCGTGATAGATTCAAGTCTCTGGCAGAAGTTTGAAGTTAGCAATTACTTAGTCAGATAAGGATCAATATCCCATTGTAAAAATATAGTAACTTCATCACTGCGAATCAACATTCACCAACTCCCAAGTCAAACATTTCATCGGTTTATCGCGTAATGATGCGCTACGCCGTAGCGCATCTGTAGAGCCAGTCGTAGCCGTGTAGCCGCGTAGCACAGACGTGCTCTACGCCGTAGAAGTCTCATAACTTCGAGAGCACGTAAAACAACTTTGTTACTAAGTTTCTCTAAGTTTTACGTATTGTTTTTATAAAGTTTGTGTTGTTATATCAATTGATAGGATAAATAGTTTGTGTTAAAATAAAAAAAAAGTTGAATAAATGTATCTTTCTTGAAACTTTGTAGTGCTTTTAATGTACCTGTGTGTGTGAAGTTAATGTCAAAAAATTAATACATAAATGTGTCAGATTAATTTCATTTATTAAAAAATGTTATTGTAAAAAAAACCTGTGATTGAATTAATTTCAAATAAAAAACCTAAAAAATGCTTAAAGTAGTAGAAAATTAAAATTTGTAAAAACATTATTTTAAATTATCTTAAAATAACTTTATATGCTAATTAACAGTAAACAAAATATCTAAATATGTGTTAAAAACAAAATATTTTTAAAGTGAAAAAAAAAAACTGCCATAAAAATTTACAAAAAATCCTACAAAATGTTGGTAATAGACGAGCCTTTACCGGAACTAACAACTTCTGCCATAGACAGACAGTTTTGGGACTATTTTGATGACACCGCAACTACAGTTACCAATATTACCGAAACTACTACATCAGTACTACGCGATCAAAGTCCAGTACTAATCACATACTGCATACTGTTGGTTGTAGGCGGAGTTAGTAACTTGGCAGTACTGCTAGGCTTGGCCAAGTCTAGGCGTAGGAAGTCTAGAGTGGATCTGTTGATGACGCACCTGGCTTTGGCGGATGTGTGTGTGACTTGTGGAGTTATACCGTTGGAGGTAAGTTTTTTGCATATAAATATAATCTATATTTGTATTTATTTATTAATACCTCTGTACAGCCGTCACCCTAATTGTAACCGACTGCACGCGCACAACTGTAAGGTAAGAACCTACGGAGCCCTACCTAACACGCAAGTCCCTATTGAACCCTAACGTGCCTAATTCGCTAAGGCTCTGTTCTACCCTATAGTGTGATTTTAACCCTAACGTATCTACCTAACACGCTAAGTTCCTAACGAACCCTAACGTCCCTAGTACCCTAAGGCCCTAGCCTAGCATATACCTAGTGTTGTGAATATATACATAGATAGATAGTTACGGGATGCCTGCACCATGCGACCTAAGGTGGCAGACGGATGGTTGGAAGGATGTCCAGGATGCGGAGAGATTACTCACTGCCAATCGCACAGACTCATACGACTGCTGAGGCTAAGGGTGTCTTGGCCACAGTGAGGGGTAGTGGTGGTAGGTGAGGTGGTTGGCCTATTCTTCAGATTCGCCGCTGAACACCATAAAGGGTAGTGGTCGACCCACAATTATATCAGCACTGAAGAATAGACCGGAGGGAGTGAGTCAAAGTCGGGTGAGACGTAATGACTGATTTATTTACAAAATAATTGTTCTTATATATTAAAATTATCCTAAGTACACAAGTATGGGTGTTTATTAGTGTGCCATCGGTGTAAATTGCCTCTGCAGTAGTTTAAATCTTGGTCAAATATTTTGATGATTACAGCCGACCTTTGGAGCGCTGCTGAGTGATGAGTTGCAAATTTGATTGCATTATGTTCTTAATTGAACAACCTCTTTGGTCTAGAGGGTTGGGTTCGATTCCCATCACGGGACAAAAATAAGTGTTTCTTTGTATTGTAAGTATGTATTTACAAAAAGTCATAGAGGTGTTAAACTCTGTTGACTAGTACCCATAACAAAAGCAGGTCAACCATAGCTTAATTTGGTATCAGGTAGCGTTGTGTAAATGTCCGTGAATATTTACCTTATTTTTTAAATTTTATGATCTTACAGGTTATAGGTATACGCCAACACTCCGTTATTTACCAAACTCAAGAAGATTACGTAATTTTTTGATAAGAGGATGTATTCTGTGAACCGCATCAAGATTTTTATATAAAACTTAAAAAAAGCAGTTAATTTTGGGGGCCCTCTACTCAGAACTGAAACTGAAAAATTTTTTTTCATCAAACCCATGCGTGTTGGATATCTATAGATAGGTCTTCAAAAATGCTTTTGAGGTTTCTAACATCATTTTTTTATAAATTAAATAGTTTACGCAAGAGACACTTCCAAAGTGGAAAAATGTGTCCCCCCCCCTCTAACTTCTAAACTAAGAGAATGATAAATCTAAAAAAAATATATGATGTACATTGCCATAAAATCTAACAATGAAAATTGGTTTATACGAAACGAGTAGGTAGTTTGTTCTTAATACGTCATTAACCGCAATTTTCGCCTAGAAAAATCACTACCACTGCGAAAGTGTTAGCACATCAATGAAAGTTACAACGAACTACAAGAACTTTTATATTATGTTACTTGCTGCTACAGAACCCTTCATGGGTGATTCCAACTCGCACTTGGCCGGTTTTTTTTTCTGATTATAGTATTTGTTGTTATAGCGGCAACAGAAATACATCATCTTTCAAAATTCTAGCTGTTTAGTTATCACTGTTCCTGAGAAACAGCTTCGTAATGGACAGACAGACGGACGGCGCGAAATCTCATAAACAAGGTCCTGTTTTTTACTCTTAGGGTACAGAACACTACAAATGTTAAATTTGTTTTATTACGCTTCAACTCAAAAAGTTTTACACCAATTTACTTTATATTATGACCCGGTTCAAAAATGTTTTTACTTTAGATAGACCTGAAACTTAATATGTAACAAAGTAAAAGTTTATATGGAGAACAATTACGGTAGAATGTTGAAAACCAATGGATTTTGAGTTTACTGAAATTCTCGCATGAGAATAGTAAAGTTAGAGAACTCAGTGAACTATAAAATTGAGTGCACAGTTTCTGATTGTTGCTGCATAGCTACTGTAAAAGTTATACGTAGTTGCTGACCCGGCAAACCATGTTCTGACACGTAAAATACTTTTACGAGTAATGCACCTCATAGATATAGTCATCAAACAGGATGAAATTTAAAGTGACGCAAAGCTTCATTTGGAAAGAACAACTTCCTTTTTAACCGTCGTAGAAAGGAGACAAATACTTTACGAGCTGTTGTCTATCATACCTACCAAATATATAAAAGAATCGTTGAAACTGGACGAGTCGTTCTGGAATAGTGTAATCACAAGTATAATGACTAGCTGACCTGTGCAACTACGTTTACGTCACATGATAAAGAGAAAGAGCGAGAAATGTGTATTTATTCATCAGGTTCAGAGGAACTTGCAAACCTGGAGAATTCGACCCATAATTTTTCAGCAAGCAAAAGCAGATTATTCCTAGCTTACTTTGGGATCTGACAGCGTTGTGTAAAAATGACCTTGAATATTTATTTAAAATAGTTAGGCCTTTATCCCCGAAGGGCTAGTCAGGGGCATATTATATTTAAATAACATAGCATATTTAAAGAATACAAAGTAAATACATAATAATGATAAAAATACAATTACATCATACCCTAAATGGAGCCTCTCCCACACAGCACCTAACAGGTAACATCTTAATATATTATGATCACGTAGAGATGAGAGATCTCCAATGTGAAATTAAAATATTATTATTTTATTCCCAGCGCATAAGTAGACAAGAGCACTCAATATTCAAGTGTTGTGATGACACAGACATTTGACATTTTTACTTCATGATTGACTGACTGTGTGATTATAGTAACTTTTTTCGAACAGTTAGGCCGTTTGGTTGCCTGCTACTCTAGTCATATTATAGTAACAAATAAAATGCGTTCTCGAGATAAAGTATATTTACAAACAGACGGACGGACAACAAAGCGGAACCATACGGGTTCCGTTTTTCCGCTTAATGTACAAAACCTTAAAAACTGAGAAAAATTGGAACGCTAATTTTAATATTCCTGGGACATCCTTCCGAGGGCTTACCCGGGGCTCCCAACTATAGGCTGTTGGGCGTTACGTGAGGTTTTTTAGTCGGTAGGAGTCCGGCATAACATCACTGAAAACTTTTCCCTCACGTTAAACAAAAAAAAACGCTGATTTTAATATTACGGTTAACGTTTACGAATAGTGTAATAAGTTTTTTTTTTTTTTTTTTTATACCACTAAGGTGGCAGACAAGCATACGGCCCACCAGAAGGACCGGTGGTCACCGCAGCCTATGAACGTTTGCAACACCAGGGGTGCCACACTCGCGCTGCCGACCCTGTAAAAACCTTCTAAGACCCCTTTTGAAGAACCCCATACTGTAGGCGTTTGGGAAAACCGAGGCAGGGAGGTCATTCCACAACCTAAGCGTGCGCGGAAGAAAACACCTATCGGATCTAACCGTGCTGGAACGCACCGGACGCAGAGTGTGAGGATGAACTCCCTGTCTGTGGCGAGCGGTGCGATGATAGAACGTAGCCGTGGGCATCATATCAAACAATTCCTCAGAGCACATACCATTGTACAGGCGGTAGAACACGCATAAGGAGGCAAAGTCTCTCCTGTCGCGAAGAGGTTCCACACCAGCTGTAAGTACAGGATCGTTGACAATTCTTACAGCTCGTCTTTGCACCGAGCCAAATGGACGAAGCTGATATTCAGGTGCTCCTGCCCAGAGGTGACAGCAGTACTCCATATGCGGCCGCACTTGCGACTTAGTTCCTAAGTGTTTGTGAAAGTAGGGTAGTTAAATATTCAAGTATTTAAGAGAAAAGTTTCAGGTCAAAGAGTCAAAGACGAAATGCCTTCACTCCTCATAAAGGCACGGATGACTGATTAAAGAATATACAAACACATTTCTAGAATTTTATTCGTTTATTCAAACACGAATAACGTATTCATAGTAATATAACGTCAGTTTATAAATTTTTGTTTGGCTATTGCGTTTCTTGGTTCGGTGAATTCATAACCTAGATATTATTATACGAACGACGGTTCCTCCCGGTCCCCCAGAGAAATCTTGTAAGCATGGGCGTTTACAAAAATTGAAAAGTAATCTGTCGGATTTTTAGTGTTTTATCTTGTGTTTAAAGTGTCAGATCGCTGAAAGAAGCAATCCTTGAATCTGGACTTAGGAAGGAAATGATTAGCTTGCTCTGCGAGATTCTCAAACAATAACTGTTATAATCTTTACCGTTTTAAAAAGAATAACCCGCTGAGTTTCTTGTCAGTTCTCCACAGGCGAGTTTCGTTGTGAACTGAAGGTAATAACTTTGATTTGTATTCGTAGACGTTTCGTAAGTGCCTATGTATTAGGATTACGCGACATAAATGTGGTTTTCATTTTCATTTCACTACGTTTGGTTTGTATTTTTAAGTAAATATTAAGTTATATTTGCGTACTTTTTCTTATGTAATAAGTGATAAACATACTGTCGTATCAAAATATACAAGCGTAATTTGTGGCTCCCTGCAATTGAACTTTTCATAAGACTTAACTTCCCTACGGCCACGGTGGTATTCAAAGAGCGCCGGAGATACTGGGAAATACTTTAGAGGAGTTTCTCGCAGTCCCTGGCTCTAGACAGGTAGGTGGGGACCTTGTGGTTTTAGTTGGTTCAAGTTCGGCATAACATTCGTAAGGATGTCCACCCGTTAAAAAAGGTTTTAAACTTACATTAACGGCTGCCATGCTACGATCAATAGAGACCAATGGAAGCAAAGTATTGCTCGTTAATGCAAATGGTACAATGTGATCATCCATCATAGGACCAGCCGTAGCGTTAAATGCTTAACCCAGTGATCGGTTATAGAACACTGAGTTAGTATGTAGTAGAACTAGGGGTGCAGAACGTAAGCTCTACTGTCGTGATATCAAGTCTAATACTATTTGTATTCTGTACTATATTCAGCAAATAAGAAATTTGAACTTGAACTGTTTCTCTTATAAAACTCAAGGGCATTCTGCCATAATTTCCTGTTACAATTAAGGACAGCCTGGTGGCGTATATCATGTTCAAACAATCCAATGTTTTAGTTGCTTGACGAAACCGCTTATGATCTCTTTCTAAGAGAAATATTTTTACTAAAAAGTACTTCCATACTCGTAGCTATCGACTGCAGAAACAAACAGTATCTTTACTAACCTATTATGCCGTATGCTTAATATTATAAATGCGAAAGTTATTGAGTATCTATGAATGTGTGTAACTCCGTTGCTACTGAACCGATTTTCAAAATTCTTTTACTTTTGGGAAGCTACACTATCTCTGGCTGACATAGGCTATATTTTATTCCCACGGGAACGGGAGCTACGCAGGTGAAACCGCGTGACGTCGGCTAGTAAGTACATAATCTATTTTCTATTTCCTGAATAAGTTCCCATGAGATGAGGAAACGGAAACAGATTTCAGGCAGCGTGGGCGCCATCTAAAATCATCTAAAAATGAAAGATAAAAGAAAATGCTTTATACATTTTGTTAAGAGAATTTGTAATCTAAATTTACAATTTAGTTGTTAAGCGTTACGGTATTAAAATCTACGACCATCTCTTTGAACATCAGTGAAGTATGTAGGGTGAACTTTATAACAAACTTTTATATTAAAAAAGAAAAGTAAAGGCAGTACTTAAGCGGCATTGGGCAGTTGCTCCTAGAACTAGGAATTTGTCAGACAGGGAGCGGTCAGGCGTTCAAGCGATTAAGCAGTCAATTGGCCGTTAAAGAGTGAAAGTGTGATAAATCCTAATTGTAGTTCTTTATGTATTTTTTAAAATTGTTATGTTGTTTTTGTAGGTTTGCCTTTAAAAAAATAAGGCTTGTCATGTATTCGCGTGATAACAAAAACAAAATTCATTTTAAATTAAGGATGCCAACGAGACCCTATTCATGAGACATCACTGTCTATCTGTCTGTCCATCATGAGGCTGTATATCAGGAACCGTGATAGCTAGAGAGGAAAATAATTCACAAAAAATTGTTACTAACAAATACTAAAATCAGAAAAAGAAATTAGGATTAACGGGGACTTCCATACAACAAACGTGATTTATTGGAGGCTTTTTTGGTACGGAACGCTCTGTGCACGAGTTCAACTCGCATTTGGCCGGTTTTTACTGTGGGATAGGATCTTTATTGCTTATTAAATTACAGTTGGAACACATTTGAGCACTTTACTTTCAAATTATACATTTCTTCAAGGAAAAAAAATCGTGTAAGATAAAATCAGTCAGCGAGTAAAACCTTTAGAAGTGTGACGTCATGTACTTCTGTTTGCTTCAGACGAACCTGAAATCATTATGTAAATGAAATACCTTCTTTACAACCCTTGACCGCGCGTTCAACAATAGCGCCATAGAAATGACCCTTAATCAACCAATTAAGGCGCCTTTCGTGCTCATCTGTGCGTCATGTCCTGTAATTGGAAAATGTAACTCGGATGCTTTGATTCTTTATTTATGAACAAAACCTTGTACTGGGTTGCTTGGTGTATTATGAGGTTAAACCAATGTTTATCTAGAAAATGATTCAGTCTATACTAATATTATAAAGAGGAAAGATTGGCTTTTTTGTTTCTTTGTTTTTTGTTTTTTTGTTTGTTTGTTTGTAACGAATAGGCTCCGGAACTACTGGACCGATTTGAAAAATTCTTTCACTGTTGGAAAGCTACACTCTTTGCGGTGAACATAGGCAATATTTCAGTCATGGGAACGAGAGCTACGCTGATGAAAACACGCGACGTCCAGTAGTAAATTACAGTACTTAAAAGCCGTGTTGGGAACGTCCATAGACGATGATTATGACTATGAGGTGTATCGTATGGTTGTATGCCACCTGAAAAAATGGCTCACTCATATATAGCATAGTTCGGTCTATAGTTAGTTAGGGTGTGTGGAACATTTATTGATGAAACTTAGGTGGAACGGGACACATTAAGACAGAATTTATGTAGAAGGTTGCCTCAATGAATATCGTTCTTTATGATTTTTTGTAACAGCGCGGTCAGCAAATTCACTGCATTTCATTAGAGCTAATATAAGGTACCTTTGTAGGGATTTAGTTTTTTTATATTTGGGTAGATATCCGAAATTGGCCACCCGCCTGATGAAAAGCTATGCTATACAGGGCGTCCAAAGGCTATGCCACATGGAGGAAAAGTACATTAAAAATTGTAGATGGAACAATTTACTTAAGGAAGACATTATTTTAATTTAAATAATAATTTAAACTGCATTCATAGATTTTTAAATACTTGCATGGTTGAGCCGGGAATCGAACCCGCTACACGAGAAAAAATAGTTACCCGTAGCTCTATCATACCGATCGAAAGGCTTCATCATAAGGATTAAAATTCTTCGCTGCACCACCAACGGTCACGGCTTATAGCTTCTAGTGACCTCAGTATCAAGTATAATAATGAACAAGAATATTTCTAACATCACAATGACTCTACAACATAAACTTAGAATTTAAATTGAGCACTATTAATATATCTTACTCGGCATTTTAATAAAAACAGTAAGCCATTTTAAAGAGCACTTATTTATTACAATAAAGAGTGTACTAAACTAAAGTGGTACCTAAGTATTTATTTCTATTAGAAGCCAAGTAATAAATCTTACCAACTTTATTTTTAAGCCGTACCGTACTCAGGCCCCGTCATGGAGGCCGATAGTATTGAGAGAAAACACATACAGCAGAACTCGGGTAAAAGATATGTCTCCCGCTCCCTCCCTGCCGTCTCTTTCATGAGCATGATCTGAGCATGAGCGCACAGAAAGATGCAGCGGAGTTCCACTTACTCCCGCTGGAGAAGCAGCGGGGCCTGATAATTACATGGCTATTCTAATTGAGTGTTGTCAATCAATTAATCAAATCAGCCTACGGCAGTCCACTTCTGGACGTAGGCTTCTCTCCATTCACGCCACAATACACGCTCCTGCGCCTCCGGAATCCAGTCACTCCCTGCGACCTTTTGTAGGTCATCAGTCCAGTTGGCAGGTGGACGTCCGACCCCACGTTTGAGAAGTTGCAGTGTTAACTCTAGAACTTGATTTCTGCATCGCCCCTCGGTTCTTTTGCAAATGTGGTCAGCCCTTTTAATTTAATCGAAAGCCATTTTAATGTTCTCCGCGAGCTATATCATAACCATTTTGGTTCTCAACCGGGTAACCTCATTTCGGAGTTTATCCCTCAAAGATACTCTAAGCATAGCACGTTCCATAGCTGGTTGTGCAACCTTGAGGGTATGGACTAGTTAGCTAGCTCAAACTGGTATTACTGTATTGAATAGGTCAGAATTAATAGGGCTATATACTATCTTATACTGGCAGTTGAGATTAAAAGCTTAACATGCCTTTCGTAAAAGCTCGTAAATGGAAATATATACCTACATATCATAAACTGTCACCAAATAGGAAAAATCTGGACTTTAGTATACGCGCTATGATCATTGACAGAGCAAATGGGTCTACGAGACCTCGCTTTTGAATAATCCGTCATTACCTACTAGTAGTGCCTCTCAACTGCTCCCGTGGCATACTTCGAACACCACACAGTTTCAATTGCGTTTACGAAAAATAGCCAATGTTACTCTTAGGGACATTCTTGTTAATAACGATGCAGCCATTTCAGAAATAAGCCGAAACTGTCACACAAGCAAAATTTAAAAAACTTTTTTTTTATTGAAGTACCGTTTAAACTCGACACTGCTAAGCTTTAAGCAGTTAATTTGGCAATACAAACAGACCTTCAATTTCATTTCTATATAGATATTGTTCAACCTTGATAACACGATCATCATTCGACACGTAACGTGATCGGAATACGTAATAAGTTATTAGTACGAGTTTATTGCGATTGTGACTGTGTACTTGGGTGTCGGATTAAGCTTTTCAGATTGAGTGCGGCTACAGTGATCATCACTGATGGACTACATTCATATTTTTTTACAGGATTAATGTATTATTATGTTTGCACTGGAGCGGAAACCGTGTCTTGGTACACGTTGGGTAGAACAACCTAACCCCCCCTTCTAGCAAGATGAACCGACGACCTGATAAAGGTTGCAGGGAGTGGACTGGTTGCGGAAGGTGCAGTGTCGTGTTTTGTGGCGTATAATGGGAGAGACCTACGTCCAGTAATTTGATTGATAACATAGAATAAGGATAAGTACCTACTATCTACCAGCTTGACATGCCTTCCAAAAGTACGGAAACGATCATAAATTGAAATGCCAGAAACCACCACCCATCTCAACACCACCCGTAGCGTAAGATGCTTACCGCAGTGATATTTTACACTTTCGCCTTCAACTTGGCTTAGCGACTGCCATTTTACTGGCAACCGGGACTCACTAAATGTTACAAACTGGTCACATGAATGTTCACCCTTCCAAGGACTGGCCACAGTGAAATTTGCTTACTGCAGAGATCGTTTACAGAACACTGAGTCCGCGGGGCCACGAGCGCTTCTGAGAATTATAAGGTATAATAGTACTGAAAGTAAAAACCTATACTTAGGTTTCAAAGAGTATTTTTACTAATTATCAAGGCTTTCATTTGGTTGTTCGGGGTAAAGTTTCCAATTTTCACTGTTTCTTTAGAGAAAGTCGGGGTAATTTGGGGTTACAAATTAAAAGTTAGATGACAAAACGTTCTTAATTTAAATTGTTTGTTGAACTTTGATTTACTGATACATAGCTATGTAAACTTTATGGTCGCTCTTAAGTCGTAAAGTAGGCCGCTTGAGCACGTTTTATATTTACAAGGCCTGGGCGTACTCGATGGCGCGATAGAAGCTATTCTTTTTTAGGGTTATACGGAACCCTAAGGGTAATAAACCCGCAAAATTCGTGTCAAGTCACGCATTTAAGGTAGTTCCGTTGTCTATTGCTATTCGTGGTTGCATACCTAGCATCTGCCTTGCCTATTACTTAGCCCCTCTGTATAAAATAGATTGCAGAGGGGCTTATGGCGAGACTTGTGTCTGTAGTGGGCGACTCTGTGGCATTAAATTATGTCACTAGTTCACGTGGATCATGTGTTCAAGGTTTGAAATAAAACAAAAATGACAACGTTAATCGGATTAAACTTTCACTTTCACAATAAACGTTAGAGGGACAGTCGGATGAGACCGTCTCACGGCTTCTTGTTTTCAGTTCGAAGCACAGAATCGTATTATAATTAATTCTGTAAGTACCTGTATTACGGCTATAGACTATATGCCCCTTATTATGTGGAAATAAAAAAAACACTTTCAACTTTGCCTATCTCTTGGGGGTAGTAGAACATAAAAATTAGTCAATTGCAGTCCACTGCGGACCGTCGGCTTTTTCTCTAATCTTTTTGGGAGGACGATTGCCAATTTCTGGCAAGACGGGCTACTACAGGGTTGTGCTTGGAGTTTTCTTTCTCTTCATTTCTTTCTCTTATTCGTCAACAGTTGCACCACTACGCAGGTGTGGTTGACTCATATACTATATTGTCATACTCCGATATTGTCAGTAAAGCCACATTGTATTACATATTTGTATTGATACCATGTTGTAATACAATGTGGCTTTTAATTAAATTTGCACCTTGCAGCGACCACGCTCTAAGGTGCAAGTTTAACAGAGTATCAATTAATAATCCCACAGTAAGCAACTCTGTATACACAGAATAATTACTAAAGCAGCTTAGAAATCTATTTCAAAACGTCTGGCTGATACCTAGTTGCGTGCATTCGTAGCTTTTCTAATCAAAACTCGGTACGACGTAGTTTGGTTAGTACGAGACTGTGACTATGTTGCAAATTAGTGGAACGACTGTTTGATAGGTTCTGTCTGTATTTAGTCGTCTGGTTTTAATCAACATTGATGAAACCTTTACAACGCAAATAAACGTGCTCATACTATGGAATGATATTACTGATCTCATATTAACCTTAGAATTATTATAAGGATTGGGACTGTAGAGATTGTACTTATTTTATTTCGGATTATAGAGCGGTAACAGATTTTATCTGCTAAAAGACCGGTGACAGTAATAAATAGTCTTAACTTACGCGTGGAAATCATTAAAGATTAAAAACATACGGTACCCTACAACTGTCTACTACCGGGAGTCCCGGATATTCCCTTGGAAAGATGTTCCCGGAGGTGGTAATAGACTTACCCCTGTTACGTGAGACAGCGGCTACTCGCCTAGGAATATAAATGTTATGATGAAGATTAAATAATTATAAAATAGGGTTCCCAAGATTTATAAATTAAAAAAAAACATTGGTGAAAACTGTATCGTTCGGATGTAGTCTTCTTCTGTAAATATTCTAAAGAATAGTAGCTGACCAACGCAACTTCGTTTACGTTATAACCTAGGCACCGACTGCAGCGCCATCTGCCGGGCTGATTTGTAAATCAAAACCATCCAGGGCGCCACCCGAAAGCATACAAAAAAATTCATCCAAATCTGTCCAGCCGTTTAGGCGGAGTCCAGTGACATACACACATACAGTAGAATTATATACAGGGTGGAATTTAAAGACGGTAGTTGGAGGCAAAGTACCCTTAATATTGATAATGGCAAGTTTTGCTGAAAGGAAACATTCTTTATTTTCAAAAGTAAGTATAACTGCATTTAAAGATTTTTGAAAAATCACCTGTTTGAGCCGGGAATCGAACCTAGGAGATGTGAAAAAAAAAACATCCTGTATTTTATGATACCAAACGAAAGAGACTTTAATAAGGAACAATTTCTTTTAAACAACATATTATTTTAAATTAAAGGAAGACCAAGTAAAATATGTTTTTATTATAAAGCTTACTCACTATCCAAAAAAAATCAGTCAGACTGCGGAACTCAGGTGGGAGAGTTCTCTCCTGTTCCCGCCCCACCGCCTCATGGTCACAATCATAGTAGGTATCATTGTAAAGGAAAATCGATCTAGTAGTTTTTATGACTTTAAACCTACATGAGATTATTTAAGTTGATTTTCGATTTCGTTTTAACTAGGGTCAACTAGTTTCGGTGGTGCAATACATATTGTAGATATGTAGCTTTGCAACCTGCAATATTAAGATTAAGAGTTCATATCTCGGGATGGAACTAAAATATTGTAAAATTTGCAAAGTATGTGGTCTCCGGTGTTACAGACTATGGCGACTAGTTTTGATCAGAAATGAAAACGGATCATGATGTGATCTGGTGGGCCGTGGGCTTGACTGCTACCTCAGTAGTATATAAAGGCACAGCCTACAGATCATTGGTAGGTTTTCTTTTTACACTGTGACTAGCTGATGCGCGCAGGTTTCGCCCGCGTGAAGTTCGGTACCCGTTCCCGCTTGCCGTGGGAATATATAACCGAGATGAGAAGTAGCCTAGGGTGAACTCATCCAATTCCGTGATAAAACAGAAAATGTCAGTAAAACTCTGGTTTAACTTAACCGAAACGTTTAATTTTTAATAGGAACATCAATCAGTCTTTTATTTATCATAAAATAAAATAAAAGTTTAATTATTATTATAATAAACCTACAATAACATCAAATTATTTACAGCATACATTTGTGGGTAATTCTGTGACCTTTGTTGCCCGTGGCACTACCGCTTGGCACTACCAGTAGTGTCACGGGAAATTTTACTTTCCCGTGGCACTACTGGTAGTGCTACGGGTAATTGTACATTTACGTTGACACTACCATTTGCCAGTAGTGCCACGGGAAATAATATTTCCCGTGGCACTACTAGCAAATGGATTACTAAAACAAATGAAGATCGCCAAAACAAATGAAGATCGCCAAGACAAATGAAGATCGCTTAAACAAATAAATGGATTACTAAAACAAATGAAGATCGCCAAAACAAATGACGATCGCCAAGACAAATGAAAATCGCTTAAACAAATAAACATCGTAAAAAAATGAACATCGCTAAAACAAATGAACATTGTAAAAACAAATGAATATTGGTAAAAACAAATGAAGGTCGCTAAAACAAATGAACATCGTAAAATCAAATGAAGGTCGCTAAAACCAATGAACATCGTAAAAACAAATGAATATTGGTAAAAACAAATGAAGGTCGCTTATACAAAATGAAGATTAGTTCTAGGTGAGGCCGCAGTGGTAGTCATAAGGTCTGTTGGGAGTCCTGGGACATCCTAAATAATTTTTTAACAAACAAAAATTTTGACAAACCTAAATATTTTTTTAAAAATTTCAAAGGGAATAAATTTTATTTTATTTTATTTTATTTTATTTTCCTTCCGAGGACTCACCCGGGGCTCCCAAACGTAGGCTGTTGGGCGTTACGTAAGGGTTTTTAGTCGGTAGGTGTCGGCATAGCATCCATGAAGTAATTTCCCTCACGTTAAAAAAAAGCAAAAATTCAAAAAATCTTTGAATTTAGAAAATATGGCGGAACAAAGTTCGCCGGGTCAGCTAGTTATAATATAATATTCACGGACATTGCCGATCTTCATTTGTTTCACTGATCTTCATTTTTTTCCTCAATCTTCATTTGTTTTATCGACCTTCATTTGTTTTGCCGATCTTCATTTGTTTCACTGATCTTCATTTGTTTTATCGACCTTCATTTGTTTTGCCGATCTTCATTTGTTTCACTGATCTTCATTTGTTTTATCGATCTTCATTTGTTTTATCGACCTTCATTTGTTTTGCCGATCTTCATTTGTTTCACTGATCTTCATTTGTTTTGCCGATCTTTATTTGTTTTACCGATTGTCATCATGGGACCATGTGAGAACATGTTCGCTCTTGATTTGATATGTTTGGTATTTAGTAGTGCCATTGGTAATTGGTAGTGCCATGGGAAATTATACTATATGGATTTAATCAGCCAATAGCTACGGTAGTGCCACGGGAAAGTAAAATTTCCCGTGACACTACTGGTAGTGCCAAGCGGTAGTGCCACGGGCAACAACAGTAACTTTAATTCGGTGATAGCACTACTTTAATTCACAAAACAAAACAATTATCACAAAACAAATGAACAGGTCAATAAGTTCTTATTGGAGCAAGTAAATTTCCAAATTTCATAAAATTCCGTCAAGTTTTACTATTTAAAATGAATTAATTTGTCGAGGCATTCATCGGTAGCCCGCGAAAACCACCACAATGGCGGCCGGCCGCCGGAATGACTGGGGGCCGAGTCTGCTATTTTCCATCAAAAAGCCGGTCCAGTGCGATTCTATTACGATATTAAAGCGATTGGTCCTAAATCTGCTAGTCGCGTAAATCTTGTCTATTGCCACTATAGAACATCGATAGAATATAGAATATAAATAGAATCGCAAAAGCAGAGACAAGGGCTTTATTTTGGTTGTTTTGACTCTTGTCAGTCAGTACTATGGTAATAGTAGGTGTTTTTTAGGTTATTTACAAATTACTTAGACTTAAAAGAGACTTTTGTAGAGAATTACGATTTAAAATTGTGAACTTTACCTATAAACAAACGTGAACTTTATAAACGGCTTCAAAGCAAAGAGTGACAGTGTTATCCAGAAGAACTATCAATCAAATCAGCCTATCGCAGTCCACTGCTGGACGTAGGCCTTTGCCAGTTTACGCCACAATTCACGGTCCTGCGCCTTCTGCATTCAGTCCCAGCCTACGACCGTTACCAGGGTCGTCGGTCCATCTAACGGGTGGTACCCCACGGTTGCCGAGACGCGGTTGGAAGAACTATATCCTAGAAATTTGAGACAAAACTCAATTGTAAAAAACTGGTCCAGCAATGAATTTCATTTTGAAGAAAGGGCTTTGGATGCTAAAATTCATAGAATAAACGCAGGAGACTGTATATTTTCATATACATATATCACAGCAGTTTATTCAAGTCTTCTACAAATACATCTTTACAGAAAAAATATTGAACAATAACCTCATGATAACTCAAGATTGTGAATAGTGAAAGTTTTTATCTACAAACAACTACTCTGTGAAAGTTTTTAAATTGATTAACACTAGTGTACCTAACTACTCAACGGACTTAAAAAGTTATTTCATCATTGTGAAATCACGGTATTCCACAGCAACTATGTGATATAGCCAAACAATCTCAATACAGACAGCTTTTATTAGTGCCCGTGTGTGATAGATAATATGATGGATAGTAAAAATAAATATGCTATCATTTTGTTAATACTCAAGGAAGCTGAGCAGTGATAATTTTAATAAATCTTGTATTTACTGGCATGTATGGGTTCATAGTATGACACAGGTAAAGCCGTCAACTACAGCTAGTATGTTGGATTATGAAAGAGTAATGTGCATGTACAGAGATCTTGGCCATCCAAGCCTGCCATGATGAGAAGCCACGCCTTCGATTCCAATGACCAATGCACTAGAGCTAGACTAATGTCAATTTGTTGTTTTGACTGGCCTCGTGGTTACTACTCTAACCACTAACATGTAACTCACATACTAACTGTAACTCTAATGTGTAGTCAGGTACTCCCTGTCTACGGATTCGGAGGTTGTGGGTTCGATTCCCACCCAGGACAAATCTCTTTGAGTGATGATCATATTGCTTTGTTGTGTCTGGGTGTAATTTATCTATAATAAGTATGTATATAGAAATATAAGTATGTCTATCAGGCGTCTAGATCCCATAGCACAAGTTTATAGCTTAGTTTGGGCTAGACGGTGTTGTGTGAGAATGTCCAACAACTATACATATTTCTATTAATACCTCCTCAAAATGAAATTGGGTAAGGCCTAGGTCTGAGCATAGTGGTAGACTGTAATAGGGTTATTTGATAGCTTATTTTGGATTTGGAAACATTAAAAATGATGAAATATGGAAAAATATTTTTAATATTCATATTTTACAATTATTGTTTTTACATTAACTTCATCTTGCCAAAAATACTATTGTAATAGCCACGCTGCTTGAAGATCAGGGTTAACACTTCAATTTTCAACTCGAGTATCCTGAAATAGATTACAATACAATTAAGTAGTTTTATTTCAGCTATTGCAAGCTTGTGAATTATGATTGATGATTAAAAAGTGATTTCAAGATGTTGTTAAAAGGAAATGAGATTTATCTGATAGAAATATTAAATGACTGTGATTTACTGTGATTTTAAGTGTCAAAAATTGATTTAAATAAATAATTTTACCAATTTTGTCAACTCTTATTTACCCACCTCATGTTTCCATGGCCATTGTGAGTTCTTCTTCTAAAGGAGAGATAGGAAGTACTACCGATGTTTTATAACACAGTTATGCCATGCACAACATGCATGCTATTTTGAGACCATAATGTAATGACTGTACTCACAGCAAACATCTGAAATTAACATAAAAAGGTAAGGACTAAATCATCTTCACCAAGCTTGATGATCTGAATCACATTTATTAGGGTATTAGGAGCACTGTGAGTTAACCAGTTTTGTATCAGCATTGTTAGATGTGAATGTGACTATCATCGGGCAGCTCTTCAACCAACCCAGTCCTTGTCCGTCGGTGTACTGGTGCACTAGGTACTTGCCAGTTACTTTAAATTTGGAACTGGAAGATAGTTTGAAAACTCAGAATTTAAATGATCTGTTAGAATATTGACCAATTAGTAATGAAGTCTCATACTCCCATCAACACTACTTACAGGTGGGGTTTGCTTGGAATGGTACCCTACAGTAGAGTTCAAAAAGTGATTGATTTTTTATTTATACCTAAGTACCTATACTCTAATATTCCCATTTAACACCTGACTTATTTCAGTTTCTTGAGAGTTTATAGGTATATAAGTCATTAGGGATGCCTATGTAATTTAAAACCTGCAGTCTATACCAATATTACTAGGTACGAGGAAAGATTAGGATGTTTGTTTGTTTGCATCGGAATAGGCTCCAAAACTTCTGGACCGATTAATAAATTCTTTCAGTGTTGGGAAGCTAGACTCTTCCCGGTGAACATAGGCTATATTTTAGTCTTATATTCCCTTGGTAACAGGAGCTATGTGGGTGAAACGGTGACAATATGCTGTGCACCCGGGTAAACTGGGTATTTTAAATGTTCATAAAAACTGTAAAAAACAATTAAGTATATTGGGAATTGAGTGTACATAGGTAAGTACCTATGTGCTAAAACAATAATAACTACCTACTGTAAGTATTAGAAATGTGACTTGTATTTTAGATATGAGTGATTGTAAAGAATATTGGACAGTACTTACAGAAAATAGATGCATGTCAATTGCATACATGTCTTCATACTATTTTGCTGATCTTGTTGAGTTGGCTACTTGGAATAGTTGCCATCTATGTATCTATAACTAATAAAGTTCATTGACCCTGCGACAATGGCTCACTCACAGCAAATTCGGCTCAACTTTAGATTGTCTGACGTGGAGTTTGGGGTTCATGTTTTTTTTACACAAAGCTAATATTATTAGAAGCCTCCACACGGAGACTCATTAAAGCACTACGACCATCCAATGTACCTACTATAATACAATAGGTACAACAATTTATTATGTTCCACGTTCTTCCATGAGGCTCTTTATGGTCTTGTTTTGTAGGTGAAATAAATAAAGTCCGCTTCGGATAAAATGCTGTCTCACAATTAATCAATCTTCATCATTTTGATGTAAATTGTAAACTTGCTTCTATTTAGTTTATCTGCAAATTGATTAATTTAAACAATAATATTGTATGTATACCGGACGAAAATAACCAGGCTCGCACTTTCTATTTCTAGCTGTCAAACATTAATTACCTACGACTACCAAAACAAATCCCATCAATTATTAGCAGACTACGCATAAATGTCAAATACACTGGCGATTCTATCGAGAGGCCATCGGTCGACCATAATCGCACTTCAATAGAAACAAGATAGAAGCTATCGAGTTAGCGAATACGAAAACTGTCAAATTGTACCGATGAGCTTCTATTTTGCTACGATATCTATTCTATTCTGATGCGATTGCAATAGCAGACTCGGCCCCCAGATCGTGTGATTGTTACTTTCTCGCTCGCACGATTTTAACAAAATTTTGCACACAAAAAGAAGCTTTATTGCGCTTGCTTAAGGTTGAATTTATAATACCGTATTTAACTCCCTTGAAACAAGAAATTGTTTTAAGTGTTGTATCACGGAATTAAATGAGTCACATATTTATGCGAGTTTACCCTATGTGTTATTCCAGACTATAAGCTATTTCTGTGTCAAATTTCAGCCCGATCCGTTCAGCCGTAACAGCGTGATTGTTATCAAACATTCAAATATCCAAACATCCAAACATCTTCATAAACTTTAACATTTATAATATTAGTAGCACAGATTATATAATATAGAATAGAATAGAATAGAATATGCTTTATTGTACACTAATTAACATATACATGTAAACCTATGGAATACAGGGTTTAAAATGTACAATGGGCGGCCTTATCGCTAAGTGCGATTTCTTCCAGGCAACCTTTATATTCTATAGTAGTAGAATTAGTAGGATAGTTATGAATTTTCCTGCGGACATAAATGTACCTAACTGTTCGATTTACTTACTGACTACTTACTTTTTTAGGTTTTATTATTTGATTAAATTAGGTTAGAGTGTTGCCCCTCGATCACGAATTTGAGTCCCGTTCGAATCGAATTGTCATTTTCGTTTGCCATAATGACCTCATGTTGACACATTGGTCCGCAAATTCTTTTTATACCGCTAGGTTTATTCTAGCTAATGAATCTAGGAGAGGTTTCTTAATTAACTAAAGTTAATTATTTCACTAAAGTTAATTAAGAAACCTCTTGCCTTCTCTAATTTTTTAACTAGAATTCCTCAGTTCCTCGCTAAAGAAACATTTACTTTCATATAAATTTTATACCCGCGTTTTTCTCGTCAATTTTACGACCAACAAAATATCCGAAAATAGAAAATTACAAAATAACTCTTGATATCATAAAAGACGATGTTCTAAAGAGATGTGACGATATTAAATTATACCTCTATAATAAAACCATTATAGAAGAGTGGCTAGCTATTAACTGAGAACAGATAGGAAATTGATCGTCGAGAAATAAATAATTTTATGATGTTTCTAACATTAAATTCCAGTAGGTACCTAACTCAAAATGGCCACTTTAAAACCGACTCTGTTTTGATTAGCTGGCAGAGGATGCTGTAATACCGCATATTTAGTTTTTTTTTCAGAACTTTTTTAAACCATTAAAGTCATCTGAGACCGAGATTGAGATCCGTACCTTTGCAGTCCATAGTCCTAGTGTTAAGTGTGGCGTTCGCGATGGGATAATATAGTAATAATTTGAACTCAAACCATGCAAACTTTGTTCAAATTCCCACGTTTAATCCCCACAATTTACGCTTGAAGTTCATTGACATTGCAATTTGAAACTTTCATCACAGCTTCCCATAATTACCAAAGCTTGATTTGTTAGAAAACTTAACTAAACAGAATAATAAAATAAAACTTCTATTACTAGCAAAGGACTTTTAGCTCCGCAGAATTGATATTGTATTGGAATATTCATAACCGTTGGCCATTCATCCGCGGTTACATGCGGACAAAGATGGCGGTTGTTTAATCTACGTACGTAATATATTCCCATTTCTATAGGACGCTGATTTAATAGTGCAAAATACATAATACACTTCTCTACATCGACTTTCAGTAAACATTCGAACTGTTCAGAACATTGGTAGAGCGTTCTCTTATTTTACGATAAGTAAAATAGAGCGTTCTCTTATTTTACGATAAGTAAAATAAAGCGTTCTCTTATTTTACGATAAGTAAAATAGAGCGTTCCTTTATTTTACGATAAGTAAAATAAGAGAACGCTCATAAGTTCTCTTATGACCATAGCCGACCCTATGCTCTGACCTCAGCTGTATGAAAAAAAAAAAGGTATTCAACACTTTTTTATTTTATCTGTGTTGCGAGTCCATATTTACAGTGAGGCGGCTGATTTAAAGGACAAAGCTTTGTGTTAGTGATAATACGTCCTACTTTTTCATATGCCAATATGGCAAACCTTGTTTTACCTTTTTATACAGTTATATTAACATTTTTATTAAAAAACTAGCTGACCCGCGCAACTTCGTTTGCGTAAGAGAGAGAGAAATAGAAAGGTAAGGTCCCCCGTCGCTTCTATTGTTATCGCGTGGTTTTCTGTCGCGTGTATCCTGTTGTATTATTTTGGCACAAATTGGATTTTCATTAAAATGGTTATTGTAAACGAACCTAATTCGAAGCACTATCAGTAGGGTTACGGGATATTTTACTTTCCCGTGACTCTACTGGATGCCAAGGGAAATATAGGTTGACATGCAGCAGCGCCACTGGTGTTACAAACGTTCATTATGCGAATTAGTCCCCTTGTTTTCCTGTGTACCCTTGGCTGTTCCCTGAATGGTACAGTGGAAAATAAATTTTAACCGCTGTACCCTTGGCCGTAAAACCCAACCAACTTAAATTAAACATGAAATCTTTCATTGAAATCGTGATCTTTTAGGACATGTGAATGGAAAAAGATCTATTATTGGTTGTGGTATACGAAGAACATCTAAAAGTTAAAATGTATAAAGTAATTAAATAATTTTCAAAACAAATAAAGATCGGTAAAACAAATGAATTCGGAGTTAATCGGAGAAACAAATGGTGATCGACGAAACAAATGAAGATCGGCAAAACAAATGAAGATCAACAAAACAAATGCTCTCTGCTTTTGTTAAGGAATTGATATTTGAACCTTTCTTTCTCGTATTTCTGGATTGTGTAGGCCTTCAGACTTTCGAGGCTGAGGCAACCCGTACTAATACAGTTTCTTCTATTGTGACCAGACATTTACTGTAGATTTCATCTGCTAAATGTTCATTTATAACACCTCTGATCGTTTGTATTATCCCTGTATAAAATAAAAAAGTAAGCGAAGACGGTAATAAATACTCTTTGTTATTCGGATGAACCGTGTACACCTTACCTAGAACTGATCTTTCATGATTCCTAGCCAGCCATGTACAGGTTTTCATTCACACATGTATTTTTCACATACAAAATATGAAGGCAATTCCGCAAATTGAAGGGCAAAAATCAATAAAATATGCAGTTTTAATAAAATTATTATCAGATTTTTTTACATTTATCAAAAATAGCGACCATCTTTTTTAAATCGAATTGAGCTGTCAAACATGACAATGTGTCAAATAAAAAAATAAAAAAGTACCGACTACGGAGTATTAATGAGAACTATGAGGCCAATCCCCCGTAAATTATTTTTTAACCCCATTTTAACCATGTTAAAAGATAAATTTCAATAAAATACAAAACACGTCTCCCATTAAATCAGTTAAAGATGTTTCATGCCAAATTTGAAGAAGATCGGACCAAGGAATCACGTTGTCCCATACAAACTTTGCAACCCTTGTTTACCCCCTTAGGAGTTGAATTTTCAAAAATCCCTTCTTATTGCTCGCCTACGTGACATAAGGAGCATTTGCACAAAATTTCATGGTTCTAGACCCAGCGGTTTAGGCTGTGCGTTGATCGTCAGTCAGTCAGTTCTTGTTTTTAAATATATAGATAACACTGTAGGTATCTTGTTACTAATGAAGCACATTCTACTTTAAAACGTTATTCCCTTGTACTTTCCTTAATATGTTAATTATTATGTAAAGGGGAAACATATCTCGTGCCAGCTTTGATGAAAATAATAGTGCGTTCTGTGCTATTATAATAATTATAGAGCAACTAGCTCACGCCCGCGACTCAGGGCACATTGTGAAGTTTCCCGTACTCGTTTCTTATACGGTCTTGTTTCTAGAACTCCTGAAGTCCATTTTATATCTGTACCAAATTAATCAATATCAGTTCGATGTTTCAGGCGTAAATTATTATCAAACAATCAGAGTAAGGTTCGCAAAATTATATTACTAGGGATCGGTGTCAATTCAAAATGATAAAACAAATCTTTAAATAGTTTAATGAGAGATTTTCCACCCGCGCTCTTGTTGCTGTAACTGTTGTAAGTACACCAGGATCGATAGCAATGACAAGACCAGAACGCGGCAATGTGCCAGAAAAAGTTGGATTACCTTGGAATCCGCATGGAAACTAATTCGATGATATGTTGCTTAAACCACTCCTTTCATCAAATGCTAAGAACATACTCCCGAGAAGCAATGTAAATGGTAGTTCGGTAAATTTTGAATGAGGTATAGAAAATTGGCCGACCGATTACTTCACTAGGTTAAATAAACGTTAACAAGAAGCCGTGAGATCGGTCTGACTAGACTGCGTGACCTATTGTTCTGAAATTTTGTAAACTCTCTCAAAATGACCAGCTATTACTGTCTGCAAAATTTCAGTATTGTAAGTCACGTAGTTTTGAAGTTATGAGCTTAATGCAACAGACACACTGACAAAACACACACATTGACAGACTACAGACAAAATCTGGACATACCTAAGCCCCTCTGCGCTCTATTTTATAGAGAGGGGCTATAATTTGATTTCTTTTTCTTCCCTATACGGAAGAAAAAAACCGACTCTTAATGTTCCTTTTGTATACCTTTGGTATACCAAAGGTTCATAAAATATTAAACAGTTATGCCTAAGCGGATGTGTCGCGGGCAGGGGCCCTCAAGTTGGCGGTTCAAGCATCACTTTTCTTTCTTTCTGTACCCACATGTCACCTTATAGTATTAGGTATGTCCCTCGTAATAGGCGGTAAGCCTATTGTCCTGATAAATGGCCAGGCGCGGGTCGTGACGAGCTAAAATTTTAAAGCCGCCCGTAAGGCCTTTAACTTGACTTAACGATTGTCATTTTACTGACAGTCGGGTTTCATTTCGAGTTTTCCTTCACTAGGCAATGGATTGGTTTATGAAAGTGTACTTGCTCGGTATCAATAGGGGTGGCGACATTTTGTACTCTTTCCCGTTACCATACAGGGCCCCGTCGCCCCACGGTGCAAATATAATATGGATGTACTACCCGTTCGCTCTAACTTTGCCGCTGGCGTAGAGGCGTATACCCGAATTGTTAATTATACGAAGTAAATTGACAGTAGCTAATGTCACTTCGTCATAGAAAATACGCAACACTACAAGAAGAAGTGACATTAGTTGCTGTCAATTTACTTCGTCTAATCAAAAATTCGACTTTAATATAGAGCCGAGCGGCAAAGTTAGAGCGAACGGGCAGTAAGTGTTACCTATTATGCTTGAAGTATGCAAATGGCCGTCCTTTATTTCGTCATTAATGTGTGCGTGCAATGGCGTTATTCTTATTCAGGAACGTGTCATTCTTATCTATGGTAATTGTAACAATTTTGAATGACATTTTAGTCTTGTAAAGCAAATACGAAGTACTATAGCTGAACCTCACGGTTGCGCCCGTGTCATACTTAGAACACCCATTGCATCCTCACGTATGAGTATTCCGTCGATATGAAAAACAACTAGAAGCGCTCGTGGCCCGCGGACTCATTGATCTGTAAACGATCACTGTAGCAAACTTATTAACTCGCGCGTTAAACACTACCTTTTTTTACTGAAAAAATCCCAGGATACTTTGCCACCACCTGTTTGTCGAACGTGATTTCGTGCTAATTCAATAACTTTCGGAGCATAGCAAACTCTCCAGCCTGCATGCATCATTAGCTCGTGCACAGGTGCAAACATTGTAGAAACTTGAAGTAAAAATAGTATGAAAATTTTTTATTAAGTAAACAATAAACCTAAACTAGACAAATGTTGCATGATGTTGGTATTTGGCAATAGATTTAAAAGGCGCAGCAAGGTTGGTATTTCGTATGTGCTTACTGGAAAGTTCGTATGTACTTACTTGAGATAGTTTTACAAGTAACCGCATTTTTCAAGTTATTCCTCTTTAACTCCTTAACGACTAACTTCTTTTTAACGTGAGGAAAATCCTACGTGGATGCTATGCCGGACTCCTACCGACTAAAAACCACACGTATCCTACTTTACAGCCTACGGTTGGGAGCCCCGGGTAAGCCCTCGGAAGGATACCCCAGAAGTCAATATATCTAGATAAGTTTATATAGAAGTTCAGTAGAAATATGGAATACTGTCATTAAGTTACCGCTCCACACGCTGGTGGATTGCATGGCGTGGGCGCAACAGCGCAAGGTCCTCGTGGTGGGTCTGGGCGTGGACGCTCTCGCTCAAGACCATGGTGCAATCCATGATCTCCAGCGGGACTAAGTGGGACTGCGCCGCCTCTTTCTGCGAGCGAGTCATACTCGTGAAAGAGGCGGCAGGGCGGGAACGGTAGAAAGCTCTCCCACCCGGGTTCCGCAGTCAGCGGCCTGGGCGCCGCCGACGTGTCTTTAAACGCCTATATCAGAATAATATCTTAGCAACTTCTTAATGTTTTTAAAATGGTTTACCGCATCCGCAAAGTGCTAAAATAAAATCAAGAAAAATATTTTATTGGGGAACTTCCCATATAAAATATCCATAAATGAACATAAATATACATGCCAAGCCTTTCCAGCACTGTCCAGCTAGACGCCATGTTGAGGATGGACAAAGGGAATAAACGAACCAATCCGAGATGTGAACTAACAGAACCCCTAAAATACGAATAAAATTTGGTTTAAAAGTCGTACCAACCAGGCCATAACTGCCAAAAAAAAACGTAATATTTTCACATATATGATTAATAATAATCTATATATATATAAAAATCAATGCCACTTTTCGTTGTAATTTTATAACTCAAAAACGGTCTCACCTATACAAACCAAATGTTTAGGCTTAGTTCGGACTATTTAGTAGATGGTTTATGTGAAGTTTGGACACAATCTGTCGAGCGGTTCTTCATTTATCACGCAAACGAAGTTGCGCGGGTCAGCTAGTAATAATATATAACTGTGTTCCAGCCTAGTCCTACGAACTTATCATTTTTCATACCGACGACCGGGCAATTTATATAAATGCTTTCATTAATCATTTGGTCGTTGCTACAGTAATACAATTTATGTGCCTGACATTTTTAGCACGATTAGATTTACAATTTTCCTGTACTATAACGATTCCAGTCAGGTAAGTATTTTATATGGCTGCCATAGAAAAGTTATGAGAAATCGCCATTTTAAGAACATCAGCCGACGCGGCGCTCCCCCCCCCGCAATAGGTTACACAGATGCGAGCTACCGCGCGCTGACGCCCTACACAGATCAGAGGTCGTACATATACAACATTCTATTACAAACATACCAGTAAAGGCGCTAAGAAGTATAAGACCCGGCCAATCTGATCGAAAATAGAAGAAAACATATTGCAATTTGCATATATAAATAACAACAATGAATAAATAAACAAATATTCACGTACGTTTTTCACCCAACGCTAAATGATCTCTCAAAGTAAGCTAGAAATAACCTGCTTGTGTTATGTGTATCAGACCACGAATATTAATATTTTATTATACTTTTAAATAATTAGATGCTTAACATACATAGTAACACCCAGACTCTCAACACACCGGCAGGAACCGAACTCACGACCTTGTGATCCGTTGTCGCAAAATGAGACCTATTGACCAACGAGGCACTCAAATATGAACATAAATGCGTCACAGCAGTTAATAAATTACCACTGCGCCAACGAGGCGCTCAAATTTATCTAAAAATGTTTCTTTGGAAATATTTCACATAATACCTACCCACACAAAAAAAGATAGAAAACACAATGGCGCTGATGTACCAAAATATTATTGACGTCATACGTTTTTTTTAAATAATATTTAATATGTTATTTTTTTCTGTGTTCTGTTACAGTGACAACAGAAATACATCATCTGTAAAAATTTCAAGTATCTGTGATACGGCCCGGAGACAGACAGACAGACGGACAAACAGACAGCGTAATCTCAGTAACAAGGTTCCGTTTTGTCCTTTTGGTACGGAATCCTAAAAAGATACTTATCAAAATGGCGTACGAAAATTATTGACGTCAAGCTTGTCCAATTGTTTTCACTTATGTCTATTATGTCATTTCGGCTGAATAAAAATCGAACAATACTTTGTATGATAACACTATTCTCTGTCGGTATTACATCAATGTTTCAAACATAAAATGTGGTTTCCAATAGGTGTGGCTCAGATATTGATACCCACGCGTCAACCCCAGAATATTTTCCGATGAACACGTTTTCAATTACTCGAAAGTTTGTTGGAAGGACATAAAATAACATCCGTAGTTATTCAATAAAGATGAATAGTAAAAAGGAAAACATAGTCTTGGCTGAATGTAGCTTTAAGTAGCTACCTACATATTTTAATGCGATTTTTATTACAAAATCTCAAGGACAGATTGGGCTTACCTGCTTTTGATTTTTATTCCACTTATAACGGTCTCCTACTTGACTCGCCTGCTATGCAACTTGATTGGCATATTAATGACAACCGAGACCAATGACTAAACGTACCTTGCAAAGATATTTATAGCTCGGAAACGCTCGCAAAAGAATATCACAAAGTAATTACCTCATCCGAGGATCAGCCTTAGTGAATGAGGCTTACTACAGTCATCGTGTACAGAACATTGAGTCAGAGGGACTTCGATGGCTTTATGTACGCACGCCTTTTTATTTACGTTAGGACTTTTTATTTAACACTACTAGCTGGTAGTGTAGAAGGCTAAGAAATTTCCCCACGACACTACCGGTAGTGTGGCTTGGTAGTGTCGTGGGTAATAAGGGGGAAAATTCTACATGGACGGTATACCGGCCTCCTACGTACTAAAAACCACACGCATCCTACCTAACATTTTATTTTTCATTTTTTAGTTTTTGTTTGAAGTCGGTTTTTTTGATAAATTTTTTTTTTCACTTTTTTTAGTGACGGGTAGACTGAAAATATATCTGTCTAGGGGAGATGTAATGTTCTGCCCAAACACAAGGTAACTGCTGTCAATCGTTAAGGAATTCCCTCGATACGAAGGATTTCTTCGATTTCTCCAGGATCCCAGCATCAGATTCTGACTTCCTGCTTATGGGACCACACGGGAAGCACCAGCTTTCAAATAAAAAAAGAATCATCAAAATCGGTTAACTGGTTCAAGCGATTTGCCGGTAACAAACATAAAAATAAAATACAGACGAATTGAGAACCTCCTCCTTTTTTGGTAGTCGGTTAAAAATAGATATTAGTCTACATTGTAATCTTTGTGTAATCAATTTTTCAAATAAATATATTATTATTTATTATACAACAGCCTACGGTTGGGAGCCCCGGGTAAGCCCTCGGAAGGAGGACCCCAGGACTCCCAACAGAATGAAGATACGTCTATTACCTTCCTATGCTTAAAATGATAATATCCACGTTATTGTTATTTACCCCCCTTCCCTCTGAACCGCGAACGAGTATAGACGTGTGCACTATTTTAATTTTACTCGAAATTCATAATAATTTAATTTTATTATTTTGCAATAAAAAAATCAAATCTACAAAGTACCGCGCGCAGGTGTTGCTGCAGGTGTTCTGTGCGAACAGGAGAGCAACACTCGAGACAAACATATATGCAGAGCAGCGCAACGACGACGCCATCGCCAGTTTTACGCATCTAACTTACTTGCCACAATCTACAAGCGACAGCGGGTAGCGGAAAGGTTCTGCTGCTGCAATTGAACACTGTTCAGATAAGTGCAACTGAGAACATCGGCTACTAGCTCCCGCCATTTGAAAAGGTAATAAAATATATACTTTTAATATGCCCCTTAAACGTACACCTCCAACTACACCTATGCGAGATGATGCCGCAAGTACTTCGACGTCTGGCCAGCTAGTGGCACAACCTGGATCGCCGCCAGACCTCTCATTCAGAGGAAGCGATGTCAACATAACTACTCGCCAAAAGCGTAAACGTCATGATTGCGATTGTGCGTCACGCTTAGACGAGATATACACATTGCTATCTACTTCTGCATTACAATCGGAGACCAAGTTTGAAGCTTTACATACAGCAATTGTAGAAATAACTGCTCAAAATTCAGAAATAAAAGAGTCCATTACTTTTATAGCCAAAGAATACGACGACATTAAATTGAGAATGGCTGACCTAGAGTCAGAACGTGAATCTGACCGTCTTTATATTCGGGAACTGGAAGACAAAGTAGAGAATATAGAACGACAACTATGCTCAACAAAAATAGAAATTCGTAATGTCCCTCAGAAGCAACAGGAGACCACAGCAGATTTACGTGGCATTGTCATTGATACTGCCAAAGTGGTTGGTCATCCGATTCAGGATAATGATATTAAAGATGTCTTCCGTGTCAAAACAAAAAAAACTAAAGATAGCGTAATTACAGTTGATTTTGCTAGCGCCTATACCAGGGAGAATATTTTAAAAAAGACACGCTACTTCAACACACATAGCAAACAGGAAAAACTAAGTACGTCGCACCTAAAACTTGATGGGCCTAGCAAACCAGTCTATGTATCTGAGAAACTCACACTCAAAACCCAACGCATTTTTTACCTGGCCCGCAATTTTGCTGGAAATAGCAATTACAAGTATTGCTGGATCTCATTTGGGAGAGTCCTTCTTCGTAAAGCAGATGGCGAACAGCACATTATTATAAAATCCGAAGCAGACCTAAACAATCTACGTTCTACGCAATGACTAATTGGTCTACTAAGATACCACCCGTACAGTTTTCTTAGCCTTAAGTTTTTGTTTAATTATTCTAATTTGTTTTTTAAATGTTATGTGTTTAACATGTACACAATGTCTTACAACCATTTTACGTCCGCGTGCTTATGCTTACATAATGAACAACAATTCAACAACAATAAACAACACAACCTCACGTCTAATAATAGTCTATCAAAAGGTCTTCTATGCTTAAATACAATAAAAAAACGTCAATGTCAGCTTATGGTAGTCCTTAAAGTACTTAACAAACGTGTCTGTTGGTTCTCTTGCATCGCATCATTGATCTTTAAATACAAAATTCGATTCTATAAATATCATAAATTCTGATTTGGATCAGGTGTCCATAGCTGAATCAGCCACTTGTATTATTGAAGACTGTTATCAAATCGCTAAGTCCAACAAAAACGCCTTCTCACTCTTGTGTCAAAATATTCGGAGCGTTAATAAAAACTTTGACGAACTCACTACTTTACTATCCAGAAGTAACATTTCATGGGATTTAATCGTATTGACAGAATGCTGGTTGCTTAATGCACCGTCTATACCCATAATCCCTGGTTACAGCTCCGCCGCTACTAAGAATAATTACACGCAGAATGAGGGCGTAATTATGTACTTTCGTCAAAACTGTCAATATGTTGTTTCTGAACCCCAATTTCGAGATGCAAACTGTCTTACCTTACAAATTAATAATGATACTATTGTTATTGGTATTTATCGCCCACCATCTTATCATGATGTCAATAATTTTCTGCAATCCCTTCATGACCTTTTACTTACCCTGAAATCTTTCAAAAATATTATTTTAACTGGTGATATAAATATAGATATCTCTGAAAATACCACTGACAGACGGTCCAACGAATACCTGAACCTATCAGCATATTTTGGAATGTTACCGGCACACATCATCCCCACTCGAAAAAACCGTACTTGTCTAGATCACATCCTCCTAAAAACAAAGCAAGCGGCTTTCTGTTATGTTGTGCACACTTCAATTACAGACCATGACACTGTTATACTTTTTCAACACGTTTTCAACTCACCCAAAACTGGTCACTCAGTAAATAAGACATATCGGGTACTCGATTATGTAAAAACTGAATTAGATATCCAGCAAATGAACCTAGATTCATTATACAGTATCTCCGACGTTAATAGTGCCACCAACTATTTTATCGATACTCTAAACACCATTATTGACATCAACACAACAGTTAAGATTTTACCTAGTCGCAAAAGATTCAAAAAGCCATGGATGACGTCGGGTTTACTTAGATGTCTAAAAAATCGAGACAATTTACACTTAAAACACAAAAAGTCGCCAGAAGATGAAATAATTAAAACAACTTATAAGCGATATAGAAACTACTGCGCTAACCTAATCAAAGTGACTAAGATAAACTATGATAAATCTCAAATAGATAAAGCGCAAAATAATAGCAAAAGGCTTTGGCAAGTTATCAAATCAATAACGCACACAAGTAACCAGAAAACTCCTGCGATCAACCTTCTCTCACCCACCGAGCCTAAACGCTCAGTAAATGAAGCCAATACCTACTTCACTAACATAGGACACACAACTACACATATGAATCTTACACACTCAAACACATCCCAAACGAACGCTGAAATCTGTAAACATTCACATCATTCATTTGCCTTACTTGAAACAGACGAAATGGAGATCGACCTTATTATTAAAAACCTCAGAAGTGATTGTGCAGTGGGCTCTGACAACATCTCTGCTTCATTTATCAAAGCGTATAAAGTATTTTTGGTTCCTCCTATTACCTACATTTGTAACTTGGCGTTGACTACCGGCACATTCCCAGATGCCTTCAAATTAGCAATAGTGCACCCAATTCATAAGAGTGGGGCTAGAAATATGCTTACCAACTATAGACCCATTTCTATATTGCCTACTTTGTCTAAGATATTGGAAAAGTTAATGAACAGTAGACTTACAAATTTTCTCGAAAAATATAATATTCTTGCCCCAACTCAATATGGCTTCCGTTCAGGGATATCCACTAGTAATGCTGTACTTGACCTCACTAACGAAATTGTCACTAATGGACGATGGACAGAAAGTTGTAGGGATATTCTTGGATGTTGCAAAGGCATTCGATACAGTGTCTGTCCCCGTGCTTATCGAGAAGCTAGAAAGCATTGGCGTAAGAGGCACTCAACTGTCTCTTTTCAAAAGTTACCTCTGTGGAAGACGTCAGTGCCTTAAGATTGGTGACTGGACTAGTGATGAGCTTCCAATAACCCGGGGTGTGCCACAGGGTAGTATCATCAGCCCGACATTGTTTAATATTTATGTTAACGATCTCTGTCGGTTACAGCTTTCACATGGAACTTTATACGCCTACGCTGATGATACTGCACTGATTTTCCATGATACTTCTTGGGAATCAGTTTTCAGGCACGCTCAGTTAGGTTTTAATGCAATCACGAAAAACAGACGAAATGGAGATCGACCTTATTATTAAAAACCTCAGAAGTGATTGTGCAGTGGGCTCTGACAACATCTCTGCTTCATTTATCAAAGCGTATAAAGTATTTTTGGTTCCTCCTATTACCTACATTTGTAACTTGGCGTTGACTACCGGCACATTCCCAGATGCCTTCAAATTAGCAATAGTGCACCCAATTCATAAGAGTGGGGCTAGAAATATGCTTACCAACTATAGACCCATTTCTATATTGCCTACTTTGTCTAAGATATTGGAAAAGTTAATGAACAGTAGACTTACAAATTTTCTCGAAAAATATAATATTCTTGCCCCAACTCAATATGGCTTCCGTTCAGGGATATCCACTAGTAATGCTGTACTTGACCTCACTAACGAAATTGTCACTAATATGGACGATGGACAGAAAGTTGTAGGGATATTCTTGGATGTTGCAAAGGCATTCGATACAGTGTCTGTCCCCGTGCTTATCGAGAAGCTAGAAAGCATTGGCGTAAGAGGCACTCAACTGTCTCTTTTCAAAAGTTACCTCTGTGGAAGACGTCAGTGCCTTAAGATTGGTGACTGGACTAGTGATGAGCTTCCAATAACCCGGGGTGTGCCACAGGGTAGTATCATCAGCCCGACATTGTTTAATATTTATGTTAACGATCTCTGTCGGTTACAGCTTTCACATGGAACTTTATACGCCTACGCTGATGATACTGCACTGATTTTCCATGATACTTCTTGGGAATCAGTTTTCAGGCACGCTCAGTTAGGTTTTAATGCAATCACGGACTGGTTGACTCTAAATCACCTTACACTAAATGTTGAGAAAACAAAATACATAACTTTTTCAATATCTTCGATTGGTAGATGTCCAGCCTCGTGGTCGTATTTAACTGCTCACACTTGTAGAACTCAACCTAATGTAACTTGCGGTTGTCCAGCACTTAAAAGCGTAGAGTGCATTAAATACCTAGGTGTCGAAATTGACTGCATGCTCTCTTATCATAATCATGTCGATGTACTTACCACTAGATTGAGAAAAATGATGTACATATTTTCAAATCTTCGGCATGTTGCTGATGACAAAGTATTACGACTGGTGTATCTGGCCCTTTGCCAATCGCTTACACAGTATTGCATAGTTGCTTGGGGTGGTTGCACAAAAACACATCTCTTAAAATTAGAACGAGCGGAGAGGGCACTCCTGAAGGTTGGATGGAGGCTTCCATTCCGGTTTCCAACTGATGAACTCTTCAAAACTTGTGGGATCCTTTCAGTAAGGGCTCTGTTTATCCGCAGCGTTATAACGACTACTCACGCACAAATACCTTATGACCGAGAGAAAATGAATACAGTCAGACGCAAACACGCCATACTTCCACCTAGATTAGTCAATACCAGCTTTGCACAACGAAGTTTTCACTTCCTCAGTAGTTTTTTGTATAATAAAATAAACAAAACAATATACATATATCCAATGACAACTCAAAAGTGCAAAATGACCATCACAGACTGGCTACTGGAGCTAAGCTATGATGAGATCGAGCATTGTTTACAAATATTAGCATAATTTCATTTATTAAAATCGAAAACGCTCAAATACTTCTACTTGCACCACACAACTCGCAGTACGCGCGCACACAGACCCACCCATACATAACAGCGTCATTCAACTTGCACCACATACTTTTAATTTAATTTTTTTCCGTAATAATATCTCTACGTAAGAATTATAATTATTATGTTAAGTATGTACCTATCTGTGATATTACTATCTCTACGTAAGAATTATAATTATTATGTTAAGTATGTACCTATCTGTGATATTACTATTAATACAAAGGCATAATTAAAGTGTACTCAATTAAATTAATAATAGGTACAAAAATTATTAACTATGTTAAATGAAGCATAATAAATGTTTAAAATATTGTGGGCCTGGAGATCTGTAACACAGGTCTTGAACCTAGTACAGACTCCAGCTCTCGCTAAGGTATACCTAGAATAATAACAACTTGTATGTAAAAGCTTGTACCTTTTTGAGAGAAATAAAGTTATATTATTATTATTTCATATTTTTTTCACAGCTCTAGTGCTGGTTTTAACTGCATTTACGGACCTAAGCCAAGTAAATGCAGATTGTGGTGTGTTTTTATGTGCATGTGTTTTCGTCTAATTGCATGAACTTTCTGACGATTCTGCATGTGTTGAGTATGGCCGCTTTCTGTAGATTGATGTATATAAATTCTTGTAAATCTAATATTTTTAAACTATGGAGAAGATGATTTGGAATAATACCAGTTGTGGAGAGTACTATTGGGACTATGTAAACAGTATTTTGTCTCCAGATTCTTAAGACTTCTTCTTTGAGCTCTGCATACTTACTTATTTTTTCAGTTATTGTTTTTTGTAAGTTATGCGTGTTGGGGACTGCAATATCTATTAAATAAGTAACTTTTCTGGTTTTATCCTGTAAAATAATATCTGGTCTATTGTAGTGGATTGTTTTATCGGTTAGTATAGCCCGGTCATAATAGATTTTATGTGTGTTATTTTCTAGTATAGATTGTGGTGTATATTTGTAGTAAGGGGTGTCGTTGTCTTGTATGAGTGAATGTTTAATTGCAAGTTTCTGGTGTATGATATTCGCAACTTGGTTATGTCTGTGAGTGTAATCTGTTTGTGTGAGTATCGTGCATGCTCCAGTTATATGTTGTATGGTTTCTGATTGTGTGTGGCATCTGCGGCATTTGTCGTTTGTGATAGTTGGGTCTTTAATAATGTGTTTTCTATAGTTTTTAGTGTTAATGATTTGATCTTGTATGGCTATTATGAACCCTTCAGTTTCCGGGAACAAATTTCCTACTTTTAACCACTGGTTAGATGCTAGTGTATTTACATGAGGTTGTTCTAAATCATGGGGATGTCGTCCGTGAAGTGTTTTCGCTTTCCAGTTAACTATTTTTTGGATTTGTGGGTCAATGATATCTGTGTTTTCTGAGTTGTCTGTATCACATAAGTTAAGTGGTGTATAGTTAAGATCATTTAGTACAATAGCTTTATGAATGTTACTTGAATGAGATTTCGTATAGAAAAATGTTCTCAGCCTATTGATTTGTTTCTGCCAATGATGTTGAATATCAATTAAGCCTCTTCCGCCGTTCAGTCTTTTAATAGTGAGTCTTTCAGTTGCAGATTTTGGATGGAGATTATTATGTTTCGTGAGTGTTGTACGTGTGGTTCTCTCTAAGTCTGCGATATCAGTTTTAGACCATTTTATTACACCGAATGAGTACGTTAAAATGGGGATGGCAAAAGTGTTCATGGCTTTAATTAGATGTTTTCCAGACAACTGTGATTTACATATAGCGGAGATTCTCCTTTGATACTCGGTTTTTAATGTATTTTTAACCAGAGTATGATTAACTCCTCTAAGTTGTTGATATCCTAAATATTTATATAAATCTGTCGGTTCCATAGCTGCTATTGTATCAGTATCGTTAACTACATAATCGCCCGGTTTTATTTTGCCTTTTATAATGTGTACTGTTTTACATTTGTTTAGTCCAAATTGCATGTTTATATCTTTACTGAATTCTGTCGTAGTATCTAAAAGCTTTTTCATTTGTTTTTCTGTTTTCGCATACAATTTAATGTCGTCCATATATATGAGGTGTGAGATAGCAGTGTCTTCGGCGTTAAGTTTCAGATTGTATCCAATTTGACTTTGGTGTAGTAAATGAGATAAAGGGTTTAGGGCTAGGCAGAACCACAGAGGACTTAAGGAATCACCTTGATATATACCCTTTCTGATTTGTATCTGTCGAGTAACAAGAGTACTAATTCCGTTGTTGAGTTGTAATGTAGTTTTCCAGCGTGACATTATACTGCGTAAAAAATCTGTTATTATTGGGTTAATTTTATAAATTTGTAAAACTTGTATTAACCAAGAGTGCGGGATACTGTCGAATGCTTTCTGGTAGTCTATATAAATGCAATGTAAATTTCTATTTTTTGTGTGTGCATGTTTATGTATGGTAGAGTCTATAATTAGCTGTTCCTTGCATCCCATATGGCCCCGTCTGCAACCCTTTTGCTCCTCGGCTATTATGCTATGTCTTTCAATGTGTGAGTTGATTTTATTTGTGACGGCTGATGTTAAAATTTTATATATCGTGGGTAGGCACGTAATTGGTCTATATTGGGAAGGTTGTGGTGTGTGTTTAATTTTAGGTATCATGTATGTTATCCCTGTAGTAATAAACTCGGGTATATTCTGTTTACCTAATACTATATCTGTTAGATTTTTTGCTATGGGCTTATGTAACGAAGTTAGCTTCTTATACCAAAAGTTGTGTATATTATCTATTCCCGGTGACTTCCAATTGTGTGCTCTAGCTGTTATATTTGTAATATCCTGTTCTGTAAATTCTGTAAATTCCATTTCTTCTATTGCTTTCCATTTTGTAGTTTCTTCTTGTATCCAACTTGCTTTATCATTGTGATGTGCCTCTTCCTCCCATATGTTAGACCAAAAATTTTCCAAATTCTCTTTTGTAGGTATGTCTGTGTGATGTTCTACTGGTGTGTCGGTATGCGGCTTTTGTAAATTTCTATAAAACATTTTTTCATTAGTGGCAAAAATAGCATTGTCATTTTTACGTTGTTGTGCTTTTTTATACCTTCTAAGCCTGTGAACTTTAAGTGCTAGTTTTTGTTTTAGTGTATCTAAATATTCTTCAGGGCTTTTGTTGCTATTTTCGTGTCTCGTGTGAGTAGAGTATGTTTTAAATATGGCTTGCACTCTCTTAACTACCTTATTGGACCTAACATTGTTGATATACTGTGTAAGCCGACCGCAATCGGCTCTAAGTTTCTCGATATCGTGTTCTAGCCTACGTTCCCATGGTGGTTTGATGATGTGTCTCGGTGAAGTGTTTCTTATGTGTTCGGTTATTTTAAAGTTTAGCTCTTCAGATACAACAATCGCTGTGCAATATATGAGTGTATGTATGTCTGTCAATTGTGTGTCGGGAGATATGAATTGTTGGAGTATGTCATCGTTAAAAAGATTAACTAGATGGAAAAGTTTAGGGCTATATCGTAGTTTTGGCAGTTTTGGTCGGGATGATGGGTCCATCCCAGAATATAGAACTAGCGCAGACTTAAACTTATCCTGTAATTTCTGAAAGTTCTCTTGTGTTATTGGATTCTGATTTGCATTTACAGTTAGGGTCTCTATGTCATTTTCTATCATAAAAGTTAGTGGTTCAGTTTGTGTGGATATATGTGATGTTTGCGTTGCGTGAAAGTGGCTATATGACTGTGTTTGTGTATGTAATAGTAATTGCGAGTCCAAAGGTATAATAGTGTTGGCTAAATTTTCTTGTAATAATGCACTTACTTCTTCTTTTAATTTATCTAAGGTATCCTGTGTCAGTAGTTTGTTTCTTATTATTGTTCGCCTCTGGTCAGAAACACGCTGCTCGCTAACTTTTATTGTTGGGTAGTTTTGTACAAAAAGTTCATGCAATTGTTTTCGGTATGTGGTCATGTCTGTCTCTAATTTAGTTATGATGTAATATGTGCGCATGATGAACGTATTTACATCTTTGCTCCAGCTCATGCGCTTTCTTGGTTTCCCAGCCTTGGTGGACGCAGGTAAAAAGGTATTCACCTCCTGCGCAACACTCAAGACTGGATTGGGTGAACCTGAATCAAAAGCGGGTGGTGACGATGGTATGGATGGTGATGATAGCCTAGAGGGTGTGTATGAAATGGTACTAGGGCTATACGGTTCAGCTGGGGTATTTGTCCTATCGGTCAAACTAGCACCATCGTCACTTATTTCGGCTGTAGCATCCTTATCGGTGGGAGCCCGCCTGTTCAACTCCTCACCGCTGACGGTTCGCATGCTGAGACACCCAGCGTCAGCTCCAGGTGTGCCCCGGCGATCGCCCCCGGGCAGCGGTCCTATACGTTTCTTCCTTGATCGTGTCTCCATTTTAAATGGGTTTCCAGAGCCACGTTAGCCACGCCAGTAATTTTTCATTCGTGTGTCCGCCCCCCACGTGATTCGATGGTCAATCAGGACGTGTGGTTGTTTAGGGAGCTTATTATTATTATTATTATTATGTCTCTTCTTTTCTCGGGTATCTTCTTTTTTTTATTATTGAAGATACCCGGTCTTTTGGTAGGCTTACATGGGGACATATTGGTCCAACACGCAGAGGCCCTTTGAGATTTTTAATGTATTGGGCAATGGGACCCCCACTGCAGACAATTCACAACCGCCTTATGTAGAAGAACGGCAATGGACTGCCTACAATGGGAGCTAAAACTATTGTAAAATATGCTAAACTACAAAATGGGCTATTGAATTGGGGGTTAAAATGGACTGGGTGATTTGATCTATGGATGAAGACGGCGTCTGCCATTTCAATATCTTATTATTAAAACATTGGCAGACGGTGACTCGCCACTTCACTAGATGGGCCCCCTATACAATCGCCATAGGCCCGTAGGCCTGTAAGGCGACAGAGGGCAACACCGGTGTGAGCGGCTAGGGGTGTCGAGCGGTGCGGCGCCGGTTTCGCCATCGCGGGTTAGACCCGGAGCGGGTTTCCCCGTAGTTATGCCCTTGAAAATGACACTTCCACCCCCGAGCATATAGCTCTGGCTTCCTCCCTCTGACCAGCCAATTAAGGCAAGCCAGAGTTGAGATTTGCTGCACTCCCGGGAGTAACGTCTCCCGTTAGCCCATTAAATGCTAACTGGTCGAGGAACGCAACAAAACTCTGAGGAATCGGGACCGATGTGTAGCCACGCACATTCAGCTCGCCACAAGCTGCCCTGCGGATGTGTGCTTTTCTATAACCTTGTGAGATATTTTTTGTTGATCTCAAAAAGTGGATGACTCGAAAAGCAATAATAATAATAATAGTACATAACAATAATTATTATTATTATTATTGTTATGTACTATAAGATATTGCCAAATAAATAAAGGAATAAAATATTCTCGACGAACAATCACGAATTCTGTGCACAAAATGTGAGAATACGATATTTATTGAGTTTCCTCAGTAACGTAATACATTGAGCTGTATCCATTTTCATTCCGATATCATTGCTTTTGAATTGGTTGATATGATGTTATTTGCAAGTAGTCACTTATATTTGTGTGAACCATAAATGTTTGTTTCAAGAGTCTGGGTGTTTCTATGTATAATATGTATGTATTTAAAAGTATATATGTATTAATATCCGTGGTCTGATACCCATAACACAAGCAGGTTATTCCTAGCTTACTTTGGGATCAGATAGCGTCGTGTGAAATGTCCGTGAATATATTTAATATTTAATATAACCTTATTATTTTGTGCTTATTATGTAAAACATATTGATGTTGGTTTCCAGTAAAATGGCAGCCATTATGCAAGTTGAAGGTCTTTATGAGCAACTTGAAGAATATCAACAGCGGGTCGACACAACCTGCGCCTGTCTATATCAACACGGGAATAATTCTCACCACCTATTACGTGGGACCACAACTCTGCCTACCTCTTCGGGCATAAAAGGCGTGATCATCATCTATATCATATTGATGTAGTGTGCCTTTTGGAAGGAATTTTCCAGTGTAAATTAATTTCTATACACATTGACTTAGTGAGCCGTAAAATAATGCCTTGCTGGCGCAGTGGTAGATAGTTGATGTTACCTATAAGATTAGCATGCTCAGGTCATGGGTTCGACTCCCAGATATGACCTTAATATTTGTATTATCCACAAATGTTTTTTGAAGTCTTGATGTTTTTTAGGGAGAAAATTAAATAAATAGCATCTTATGTACCTACCTATGTTTATCAATTTTCTAGATCTCATATGTGGCGATGTGTAAAATGTAGTGGCAATTATACTAATTTATTGTCAACTAGCTGTTCCCCGCGGCTTCGACCGCGTAGAAGTCGTTATCGCGTAAAATCATAACCCTCCCTTTGCGCAGTCGGTTAAATGTTTTTCCGTCCACCTATGTTCTTCACAGGGCTCGAACTATCATTGGCGGCCGTGGGTCTGTTGGGAGTCACGGGACATCCTTCCTGAGGGCTTACCCGGGGCTCTCAACCATAGGCTGTTGGGCGTTACGTGAGGTTTTTTAGTCGGTAAGAGTCCGGCATAGCATTCTACGAGGATTTTCCCTCACGTTAAAAAAAAAAAAAAGGGCTCGAACTATATTTATACCAAATTTCAATGTGAAAGTGTAACAGACAGACAGACAGATAGAGTTACTTTCACATTTATAATATGGGTAGGGATTTCAGCTTCCCACTAGCTACGAATTTTGGCAAGCATGTTCTATTCTACTGCGTCAAGCCATATTTTGACATGTCTGATATTTAGCTGACGTCACACTCACAATGTTTCGACGCCATGACGTCGGCGTAGTTTTGGCGCATTAGCATAATTCATAAGACTTAGGTATTTTAAGCGCTTATAATGTAAATTATGATAAATATTCAAGTAAGGGGTTGTTGAGAAGGCGAGGGTCTTATACAGCTCCTGAATTTAAGGTAGTACCTAGTATTAGTAGGTTTAGCAGAGTAGATGGCAGTCGTTTTCCAAAAAGCAATATTACAAAGTCATACATCAACTGTCTGTCATCTGTCCGACAGGATCTTCCTAGTACAGACACCAGTTTCTCACAAAGGTATTAAATTGTACATCTTGTATTAGACTTAGTATTAAGCCTTTGTAAAAGAAAAATAAATAAAGTTATTATTACTAAGTTATTATAGGTAGATACTTCATAGTCATGCATTTATTCTCGTGAGGTTAAGCAGAGAAATAATACACTTCCACATTTTACCAATGCTTCTGTACCAGATACTAGGTGGTGCGCTTACAGTTACCACTTTTGAACAGGAGCACCGTATGCTTGTGGGCCATTTCAGTAGTATAAAAAAGATTCTAGGACTCAAAGTCTAAATAGCACGGCCGTATGCAGTACTATTAGTTATTCAAAATAGTATGAAAGCTACAGTAATTCCCTGGCAGAGGACATACAAATATTTTTGAAATAAAAAATAATCGCATCGCGTACTTTAAAACGAAAAAGTTGCAATCAGGAATTTAGGCCAAGATCTGAAAGAAGAATAAATATTCATTTCTACAAACCCCAATACTTGACATAAGCCTATCTGTTCTGTTTTGAAAAAGGTCTGAAGAGGGATGTATTTACATAAATCCTCCCTTGTCACTCTAACTAAAAATAAATAACGACGCGGCTTGCAGAAGTGAGACTTCAACAATGAGAAAAAATAACCTATTTGAACTACCCTCTTAAGAAAGATTATCCTAACAACCAGTTTTCATTTGTGAAAAATAGGTATCTTTTTTTAATCATTGTTTAGATTTAAATATCCTCTTTTAAATCACGTGAATAAATAGTTTCCTTGCGAACACGAGATAAAGAAAAGGTGAACGATTTTGATAGCATTTCCGTGCGTGCGTCAGCGTCGTAAGGCACGTTATGCCGTAAGTCCTGATTTTAAGTATCATGATAGGCGATAAGCCTAGTTGAAGGCCTTGAAATTGAAGATCAAAAAATTTCATTAGGCCTACACGAAAAACGAATGGAAATGTGAAAAAACGAATGGAAATGTGAAATGTCTTTGTCTCCACCTTTGGAGATTAAGAAATAACTATCTTATGTACCTATATACTTTATATACCACGATGCGGACCTAAATCCCTTTTTTAAAAACCACATGAATAAATTGACTTCTCGTAAAAGTAAAAGCAAACATAATTCACTTAAAAGTACTTGTATCCTGTATTTACTTTCAGTACGAACTGTAGAGGCAATGGCGTATATTTAATGACTGTCGATTTGTAATTCTACGTTTTCTGCTTTTAATGGTGGGCGGTATTGGCAGTGATTGGTCGTTACATGATACAACTCATTACGGATGAAACCTTCCCAATTTTTGAATCCCTACAATGTATAAAATTATTTACACAACATTATTTTGACGTTCAACTGTCAATATCCAAAATATGTTCTGATTCTCGACCCCTTTTATTTTTTAACGTGAAGGAAAATCCTTAATGGATGCCGGACTCCTACCAACTAAAAAACTTCACATAACGCCCAACAGCCTACGGTTGGGAGCCCCGGGTAAATCCTCGGAAGTATGTTCCACTACAGTTCTATTACTATAAGATTATTACTTACATAGGTAATCAAGTTTTCGATGGTTTGAAATTATTACAATACGATAAAGTCACACAGCAAGAAAGGCACTTATCGAATTAAATAAATATAGGTTATATTAGTAACGTATCACATTAATAGTGTCGTTAAAGACAAGTTTAGTGTCACCCACTGACTGAATTAGTACTTTGATGGATATTACACGTTCCATCTACCTTTTATCAGATTTTATGACTTACTATGGCACATAGTCACGTCATGCATGACGTCACTATTAATTCATTATAGGTTTCATTTTTTTTCGGGATTTATTATTTTTGAAATTTTGCCTACCTCTCGAAGTTTCAACTATGTATAAACCACAACTAGAGTGGCAACGTAACTACAGCTGTTACACAGTTGGTATACTTGCTAACTGATACGGGTCAGATCGCAGTGGATTTTGGAAGGTTAACGGCACCCTCTTTCCCGTAGGCTCTACGATGACATTACTGCTCTTTATACTATCTAATATTATAAAGAGGAAAGATTTGACAGAATAGTAGATTGTTAACCGAGGGTGGAAAGAATCAATTCCCGAGGTATTTAGACGCCCGAGCGCAGCGAGGGCGGCTATAGTCCCAGTCGGAATTGATTCTTTTACCCGAGTTAAACACTCTACTTTTCATTTCAAATACGAGGAAAATAAAACTAATAATAAGATTCAAACCTTACCATAAAAGATTATTACCAATTGTTTTGAATTCTGTTACAGATAAATAACAACTACATTATGTCGACTTTTTAAATTTTAAATATGGAACTCACCCCGTAATTGTTGCATAGATTATTACCGGCCCAATACACGTACAATATTATTGACTCAATAATATTGCCACAATATTTATTTCCATCCGAATATAGTCTGTTCAAACCTTAGACCATATATCACGGGACTAGCCTTTGCGAACCACCGCATACAAAAATATTCTGCTAGTTTTCATAGCGGGTGAAGGGGGAAACACAAAGACATATAAAATTTTATTATATTTAAAAATGTATTAATCGACAAACGCGTAATGGCTGTTGTGTGTTAATTTTTATTGTACAGTCAACTACAAAGAAATAAACAAAGTTAGATGATCTAAGGTTCAAACCTCAAAATTACACATACACGGTCAATTCATTGCTACATTGATCAATATTATTGTAGGTACGTGTATGGGGCCGGAAGAAATTTTCGCTAAGTTCACACTGGCTGTTTGGAAAGTCGCATGGCCGCAGCATTTTTTTTTATTTTTTTTTTTACACAAATCTCTTCACTATCACAGCTGACCTGTCAGCAGTTCTATTTTTAAAGTTCATTCCGGCCCTTGGGTGGGAAGTAATTTGTATGAGTTTTTCCCTCCCTAGGGAGGGAAACAGCATTTTCCACCCAATTGTCAGATCAAGAAAACACTATTTTCCGAGTATGAGAAATGAAAAATAAATTACATCCTGTTTTTAATAGTAACCAATTTGTCTTTATAGAAAAGAAACTGCAATGCAAATAAAAATACGATAGGCTTGTATCTAGTTTACATAAAAAAATGAAAGTAAAGATTTAACTTCCATATTTTCCTTCCGGTTACAGCTTAAATTACTTTGCGAAGAATGGAATGCCGATCTATATCGAATTTTGTTAAACTTTTCGAGTAATTTATTTCTAAAGTTTGATAGTCGATAGAATGGTAGGTACTGTTTTATTTTATTGGACAGTTGAAGATATAAAAATAAACGAAACTTAATATTTTCTTCGTACATTTTCAACGTAGAGAAGATCCAAATTCCGAAATTTTATTTTGCATACATTTTGTGTCTGCCTACCCACAACTTTATGTTGTGGGTAGGCATAGGCATAGTATACGCCCACATTTCACCTTATAGTTTTATGTCCCACGTAATAGGCCTATTGCCGTGTTGAAAGGGACAGGCGCAGGTCATGACGACCCGCAGTTGAAATTTTTCCCATAAGGCCTTCAACTTGGTTTAACCATTGTCATTTTACTAACAACCGGGTTTCATTTCGAGTTCCATCTTTACGCAATGGATCTTTTTGCTAAAGTTTCCTTAGTCGCCTCTTACGACACCATCGGGATGTATTGGGGTGGCGACATTTGGTACTCTTACCCGTCGCCACACGGGGCAATTATTTTGCTTATTTCTCAGAAATATTTTTGTTCCAATCCGGACACATACATAAACCTAACACAGGGTGGAAACTCCATACAAAAATGTTCGTTTTCACCCACACTAATAAACACGTAATGTGAATGCTTAAATCAAGCTTCAATGTGTGTGTGAGTATTCTAGGGTCACTAGCTATGGAAACAAAATGATAAGGAACAGAACGCAATTTCATGTATGTAGGTACTTTTTTTTCAAACCTACCTTCGGCTAAGCACAAATTAAACCAAAGCAATAGCACAAAGTACGTAGGTAGTAATACGTAATGCAACGCAGTGACACTCTCTCAAGTACTGACACGGGAATCGACACATTAACACTTTCACGGACAGAAACCATTCCTAAAAAATTGTGATATGACACACAAATTTTCCATACAAAATAGTATCACGCCTGCGGACGGACTGCCACATTATTAGATTTTTCAAGTAAGTGTTGCGGCAGTAACGGCCAAAGACGTAACCGGTAGTAGGTAGATCGCCCGGCCACAGAAGGAGTGTCACGACATGATGTCCTTCAATGTGTGCGTGAGAGACTTAACTTGTGTGCACGCGTCGGAGTGCTTGATGTGACACTAGCTGTCTGTATTACAGCCTAAAACGGCACAGAGTCACGCCGTTCCTATGTGTGTAATGAAAAATCTTCGGCTGTGAACGTAATTGCACTTTTGATACATTTAAAATCACCGGCTACAGCCGTAGTGCCATATTATGAGAGTCAGGAAGTACGGTTCTCGACGTACTGTCCGTGAACGTGTTAATTTTGGTGGGGGGATGGGAAAGTTTACTCAGGTGGGAGGCAGGGAGTTGCCGATCTGTATGTTATACTATTATATTATCTTTGCTTATACTACAATAGACTGCTATCGTTTCCCGTAGCTATACCGTAGTCTCTTAAAAAAGGAGATAATATTGCCGACTCAGCATTACACCTTAGCAAAAAGAAAGCATGTTTTTCAAAGCTGCACATTTTCTTTAAAAAACGCGAACAATGATGAGCAGCTGAAAGGGTAGGTAGCTCTTAAGAGAAAGTCTTTATATCTACTTTAAGTCTATTGTAGCTGTAAAAGACGTATTTTGGTATTGAATTTAGTGGTCTATTATAGTGTTGCCATGAAAGAGCTTATTGGTACTTTACCAATTTGTTTTGGAAATGTAGTCGTTCATCTTTCAGGTTGAAATTATGAATATTACCGTGACTATTAGTATATGCAATATTTTGTAGGCATATTTATTTCTCAATATGTCGGTAAAATGCGAGTACATTAATTCTACTTAGGTATTCAAAGGCAACCAGCTTTTGGGCACAATGGAAAAAAACTAAGCTACTTAAATCTTAGGCCCCCTTAAATTTAAATTTAAGTAGCTTAGTTTTGATATTATTATGTAAATAGATAATTTTGTTTCATTGTATTCGTAATTTGTATGGGAAATTCTATCTATTATTATTGATTTTAAATTCACACGACTTCTCTTGTCTTCAGCACAGTAAGAAATTTGACGAAGCCACGACCTCCAGTTTCATAGTCAGTTGCTATAACCACTAGACATTTAGGAAGTAGTAGTCAATATTTGCTGTTTTTTACAGATCGGCTGGAAATACACGAACGCGTGGCTGGTGGGCAACTTTCTGTGCAAGTTGCTGCTAGTGATGCGAGCGTTTGGTCTCTACCTATCCTCTAACGTGCTAGTCTGCATTTCACTTGATAGGTAAGTCTTTTTAATACCTAGTTAATACCAGAGACATGAAAACCCAAGCCGTATCCCAGTAGTTCCATTGCGTAGTTCCATGATGGAACTACTGGGATTTTTGTCTTAGTAATTCCTTGAAACTGTAATCTCGTTTCGTCGTATCCCAGTAGTTCCGTCATGGAATTAGATAATGGAACTACTAGATATGGCGATTTCTTCTTTATCTCATTATTAGTATAAATTAGAATTACGACTATGAATATTGGATTTAATGTCACCTGCTCAAACATTCGAAATAATTTTGGAAAGCAATAAATTCATAAATAAGAAAACCAGCCAAGTGCGAGTTGGAGTCACGCTCGGAGGGTTCCGAGAGCTATCGAAAGATAAGTAGAGTTTGCAAAGTTAACTACTTTGCAACTTACTTGGCCAACTGAAAAAACACACATTTATACCTAAGTGGAAAGTTTTTTGATGTGAAAATGTTGTACAAATTACTCCTCTCTAAGTGTACGGTGTATAGAACCCTACCTTGCGTCATGCACTTGACTTGTCCATTAGAGTTCCGTACCCTGAGGATAAAAACAGGACCCTATTCATGAAACTTCACCTTCCGACTGTCTGTCTAACTGAATATCTGTTTGTGTGTTAGTCTGTAAGTCACGAGGTATCACAGAAACTGTGATATAGTCCGTTCACAGTTATATTACCTCTGACTGACAGCTCGTCGATCGTTTTCTGTGTGTTGGCATTGCAGTAAAATCGCCCTATGAGTGCCAGCTTGAAACGTTTTATCGAATTAAGTGGAGATTATAACATCCAACCTTTAGCACGAATAGTTTTGTTTTTCATGTTACAATAAACTTAACTTCACTAAGACAGTGCTCCTGTTACTATGGAAAAAGGTGCGATTGTATTTCAGATTTATTTATTTCTTATGAATTTCTGAAAAAAATAAATCACTATCACCACTAACGAAGGCGAAGTTGCTGCTTCCACAACGTTCCACATCTCAAATAATGGTCACACCCGAAAAAAACGCCAGCAAAAGAAGAAAATAAGTTTCGACTAAAAGTAAGATTACATGGGAGAAACAAAATCTTATTGGGGTAACACAGCAATCAAGATGGGCAACATTACCTAGAGGTAATATATCTCTGAAAAAACTCTGAAGCGCTCGTGGCCCCGCGGACTCAGTGTTCTGTAAACGATCACTGCAGTAAGCAACTTTCACTATGGCCGGTCCATGGATGGGTGACCATCCATGTGATCACTTTGTGACATTTATTTGAGCGTTTCCGTGCTTCGGAAGGCACGTTAAGCCGTTGGTCCCGGTTGCCAGTAAAATGGCATTGCGCCTGGCCATTTAAACACGGCAATACGGCTCACCACCTATTACGTGGGACAAATTATACATAGGTGAAATGTGGGCATATAATATGCCTCTGCCTACCCCTTCGGGGATAAAGGCGTGACCATATGTATGTATGTATGTATGTAATATATCTCTGAACGGACTATAGCTAGAGAGCTGAAATTTTTACTGATAATGTATTTTTGTTTCCGCATAAAGGTATGAGTCCGAACTCGATCGCCAGCAGCACTGCAGTCGCACAGTGCCGCGACCGCACCACTGGTCCTCATTCATTCTGTATAGATTTGTATTAGAATACATTCCGAACTCGGCAGCAGCGTCGCGACGGCACTCAGTACTGTCGCCTTGCCGCTGCGATAGCAATGCTGCTTGCAGTCGAGTTCGGACGGTTACCAGTTTAATAACCAATATTGAAATCAGAAAGAAATGGCGTGTTAAAATATCAATGAAAGTTGCAACGAACTACAAGAACTCTTATATTATGTTACTAGCTGCTACGGAACCCTTCATGGGCGAGTTCAACTCGCACTTGGTCGGTTTTTTAAATAAGTGTCTAAAGACATTATACAATTTACATCATCCTCATTCCAACAAAGTGCAAAGTATAGCTACTGTCCAATCTTTGTTGTCCTGTACTTGAAAATACAACTTGATATTCACCCTTAATTCGACGCTGTCCAGTATATTTCCCATTGAAGAAAAAAAAATGTGCATGGATAAATATACGGAAGGCTATTTCTACTTTTTACGTTTCTCATCGTCACCTTCATGGTAAATTTTAAATACTGATTATTTCAACTATTTTTGTGAACAAACACAAAGCGTTCGGTAAGATAAGTAACATATATAAGTCAACAAGTTTAATTGTGAGTCAGATTTGGAAGAATAACGTTTTGAATTATTAGATCCCACGTAAAATAAAAAAAAAAAAACAGAAATTAACAATTATAAGTTAATATGTTCATTCGGCAGTTATATGGTAACAGCTAGTTAGCTAAAAACAATTACCAGGTCCTATACACACGCTTTTGACGTAAAAGTTATTCTGGAACCATATAACACAGTACATCTCTTTGGCACAAAGTAGCAATTTATCAGTTATCTAGATCCCATGGCATAAGCTTATATTGTCTTAATTTGGGCTAGCTAGATAGATAATGTTGTGTGAGATTGTCCGTACCTGGCTACTTATAATGGAAGCACTCTGCGGCTGGACGATCGGCTCACCGAACTCGAGGTAGAACTGGGTCGCATAAACTAGCACATACTGGGGTTGTGCGGAGGCCGAAGAAAGGGGGAGGACACGCTAACCCTTGCGTCGGGTGACCTATTCTACTCTCGGGAAGGTGATGGAAAACATTCTTCCGAGGGCGGTTTCGGCTTTATGGTGAAAAAGGACCTCGTTAGCAGCATTGTGGAGATCAGCAGTGTTTCGTCTCGGGTAGCATACGTAATACTGAGACTCACCAACAGGTACTCCCTGAAGGTGATTCAGGTGTACCTATGCCCCGACTTTGAGAAGCACTGACGAGGCAGTTGAGACTGTGTACGAGGACGTGGTGAAAGCATTACAATGTACTGCTAAGACTCACTACAATGTTGTGATGCGGGACTTCAATGCCAAAATGGGAGTACAAGAACGCCGTAAAACGAAAATTGGACCCTTTGGTGTGGGGCGTAAAAATGACCGGGGGCGTATGCTTATCAACTTTCTTGAGGCTCAGGGGCTCTTCTTGATAAACTCATTCTTTAAGAAGAAGCCTCTTAGAAGGTGGACTTGGCGAAGCCTCGACAAGGTACGAGATAGACTTCATCATGTTGGACAAGAGGTGTATATTTAAAGATGTCTCAGTGATCAACAGGTTTAATACCGGAAGTGATCACCAACTCGTCCGAGCATCTCTGAATTTAGACTTCCGCGCCGAAAGCCTACTGCGCTCCAAATAGCTTTGTGTGCCAAGAAGTTTCAATTGTAGTTTCAAAATCGTTTCGATCTGCTGAAAACCACTGGCATCGATCACGATAAGGCCGACACACACAGGTTTCTGTCTGGAAAAAGCAAAAATAGGTGTTCCAAGCTTTCGCCCGAGACTCTCGAGCTCATGAGAATCAGACGGCAAACGCCATCTATGCATACGTCTTCGTCAGACCAGAGAGATTTAAACATCAAAATCCGAAAGCTTATACGATGCGACCTCAGACGTTATAACACCAACATCGTCGAGGCAGCGATCGAACAAAATTGGGGTACTAAAGTCTTTGCGCAGCAGCTTGGAAGACCCCGTCTGACCAAATTGAAAACAGCGGGTGGCAAAACCGTGACCTCGAGGTTCAAGATTCTCGAAGAAGTTAAGAGCTTCTATAGAGACCGATATGCATCACGGAAAAAAACCGATGGGACCTAGCGACTGTGACCACAGAGCCCCACTAACGCGCCACTATACCGAAGAGGAAGACATTCCGGATATTGACCAGGGTGAGGTCAGGGCGGCTCGCAAACAACTAAAAACCAATAAATTCCCCGGAGAGGACGGAGTTACGACTGAGCTTCTTAAAGTTGGCGGGACTCCAGTTCTGAAAGAGCTGACGAGTCTCTTTAATTCCGTCCTCCAACAGGTACAAACACCTAAAGCGTGGAGCGAAGTGCGGTGGCTCTGTTTTTATAAAAAAATCAGGAGTAAGACCTTGCTGAAGAATTACAGACCCGTCTCACTCCTTAGCCATGTTTACAAGTTGTTCTCTAGAGTAGTCACAAACCGTTTCGCCGGAAAACACGGCGAGTTTTACTCGACGAGTACTACCGAAATGTATATAAGTTGATATCAGTTGGTATTAAGTGCCTTAATTAAGCTTTATGTTCCATGACTTCTGTCCTTGAGACTTGGATGCGAAGGCCGTTGTGTCTTCGTTTAAATAGCGCACAAAGGTGCTCGAAAGGTCACAAGTCTACGCCTCGAGAGCCAAAACAACGGCATGACGTGAAAGTTTTCAGCATGCTGCACGCCCCAAGAAGCGGAATTGCACCTGAACTAACCCAAAAGACGCAAGGTAACACCGAAACCCGTAGGCGAGGCCACGGTGATAGTCTACATCTACCCTGATACATCTTTCTAAGGTGTTACCCGGGGCGGCGCCTAACACTAGACGGGTAAGTAGGTACGGTGTGAGTTTCAGACGGTATGGACTATGGTTTGGATCTGGCATAACGTCCGGTGGGATTTCTACTCCTATAAAAGGGCATCACACGGAATGTTATAGGTATTGCTCTGTCATTTGCCATGATTGTAGAAACCTAGTTATTTGTTCTGCTATCATTCCGCTACACACTATAATACGAATCTAAACGAGTACCACTCTTACTAAAACTAGTCAAAGATCACTTTCGTGGCATAAACTCACCTTCGTGGGTAAAACGCCACGAAGGATGTGACACGAAGGTAACGAAAATATATCTTTTTTTCAAATTCCGACAAAGTTTAGCCGTTACGGTTTAAATCAAATATTACATAAATATCTCAATTTATTAGCGGTTTCGATGAATTGACTCTGACTTCAATAGCTATTATACAATGTACAAAAAGTCACCCACGAAAAGTACTCGAATTAAGTGTCAAATGTAGAAATTTGCCGATATTTTTTTTTCTCATGGAGCCAGGAGATGCACTTCGTACTCATGCGATGCCATTCAACCAATAACGTTCAGTTAAGTTGAGTTTTGTTATTGGGACGGTCGTTTTGATCAACAGTCAACCGTTTACGACGCAAATCTAAAGTACCTACATTCGTGTGACCGACGTATATTGTGTTTTAAGTTCTAAATAATAGTTACAAGATTTTTTTTGTAATACTGTGTGTGTAGTGTATGTTCTTACGGTGAATTTAGTGTATGTAACTTCAAAATCTATGGAAATTTGGTGAAGCAGTAACCTAATGTTTAACTGAATCGGGAAGTGTGACACGAGTAGAATGCGAAAAATGACCCCGAGTTTGACCTTTCGTGTTGATTTTTGGTATGAATATTTACTTCTATTGCAACAAATTTCATGTATTTTATAGCTTAATAACTGTTTTATCCACCGTTTTAAAACATTTCTTTCTATCTCATACGGTTTAGGAAATATAAGCGTGTGACCATCAAATTTAAGCAACGAGTAGAAATAGCCATTGTTTGAGTTTTTAGCGCTGTCGCGTCCGCTCAGTGAATCCATGGAATGCTAAGAATAAAGTCTCTAAATCTTATTAGCAGCAAACACCTGAGACTATAGTATTGACTTCCATTGCGTAGGATGTATAATCGCAGTCTTTAAAATACGGCATATGAATGCCTATGAAAAAAAGTCTGTCATAACGACAAGTTTATGGAAATAAGTAGAAATCTGTTTTATACGTATTATCGTTATAGGTACATGTGAAAACCATGTGAATAAAAATCTAAACCCAAAATTCCGTTCGGGCTAGAGAACGGAGGGTTCCTTCCCAAAAAAAATACAAAGTCATGGTTGTAACCGCAACAGAAGCACATCATCTGTAAAAATTTCAACTATCTGACTGTCATGGTTTAAGAGATACACAGTGCACGGCGTTGGCGCAACAGCGCCAGGTCCTCGTATAGTGGTGTGGACGTGGACTCTCTCGCTCGAGGCCATGGTGCGAGCCATGCTCTCCAGCGGGAGTAAGTGGGACTGCGCCGCCTCTTTCTGCGAGCAAGTCATGCTCGTCAGCGGACTTGTTACGGAGAGCGGAGCCTCATTAATGGGTCCCGTTTTTACCCTTTCAGTACGGAACCCTGAAAATGTGTACAAAGTTATACTCTACACGTATGTAGATAACCTATCTATACAGTAGGTACCAAATATTTATTTACAAGTAGCAATAAAAATTCATTAATTATTTTAAGACAAAATATTTATAGAAAAATGGGGGTGGGGGGACTGAAAAAAAAAAACAATGTGCAAGACTGTCTAGGCGTTATAGAATTCCTCTTCATCGCAAACAACTGGTAAGGTTCCCACATTACCTATCTATTATGTAAAGTTTATGGCATGTTGCTTTGTGCATTGTACTGTTAAAAATTACTTGTCAACTAAACGTAGGTATTGTAATGGAAAATGTATTCATGAACGAACGTCACAATGACGTTAGTGTTTTGTTTCGCGGAAAGTTACTTTTACAAAGCACACTGAATGTTTTAGACATTTGTACGTTTGTTAAAACAGGTAATACATACATACATACATATAGTCACGCCTTGTACATACATATAGTCAGTCAGTCGGCAGAGGCATAGTACCTATACGCCCAAATTTCACATTACAGTTTTATGTACCACGTAATAGGTGGTGAGCCTATTGACGTGTTGAAATGGACAGGCGTAGGCACAGGTAACTGCGATCCACTGTTTAAATCAAGTTGCCCGGTAAAGGTTTCAACGTGGCTAATGTCATTTTACTGACAATCGGGTTTCATTTCGGGTTTTCCTTCTCTACGCAATGGATCTTTTGCGTTCCCTTAGGCGCCTCTGTCGACACCCTTTGTACGTATTGAGGTGGCGACATTTTTTACTATTACCCGTCGCAACACGGGACCGTTCCCGTGTTCCGTGTCTCGTGTGCTCCGTGTTGCAGGTATTAATTTTTTTTAATAATTGCAGGTTTTTACCATTCGGGTACGGAACTCTAAAAAACCTAATAAAGGGGCATGAAGGGCTTCAAATAGAGGATGAGATGAAAGTTTATATAGGACGTACTTCAACACACGACTTCAACTTCAAAATAAATCAATCGCAATATAAAGCGAATACGAGTAAATAAGTGGGACAAAGCGTCTGGGCCCAGAAACATAAACTGCGAATGAAAGCTGCCCCAGGGTTAATTTTTTTTCATATGTAATCGAAAGTTGACTTGACAGATAACGAATTGACTGTCAAAGAATGCCTACATAATGTCAAGAAATTACATTAAAATGAAACTAGTTAAAGATATAATATAAACCAATGCTCTTATTTAGCGAAATTGTTCCATAGGTACTAGCTGACCCGACAGACGTTGTCCTACCATAAACTATGCATATGGAAATCGGTATCCCGAGTTCTGAGTTCCCGGTCCCATATTCCCGCTCTATTGCGATTTTCGATCGCAATAGAGCGGGAATATGGGACCGGAAGCCATTTCTTTGAAAAGTTCGAGCCAGTCACATTGCAAATTGTCCACGCAACTTTCTTAATTATTTCTTCCATTAGAACCTTCTCCTGACAATACCTAATACAAAAAAAGAATCGGTCGAGCCGTTCACGCGTCATGACGTGACCAAGGGAAATAGGGATTCATTTTTCTATAAAACATCCTTACTAATTACAATTACAAATGCGAAAGTAACTCTGTCTGTCTGTAACGTTTTCACGCCTAAACCGCTGAACCGAATTTAATGAAATTTTGTATAGAGATAGTTTGAATCCAAAGGAAGGACATAGGCTACTTTTCAAATGACTGCGCAACAGGAGGGTGATGATTTTACGCGATAACGACTTTTACGCGGACTAAGCCGCGGGGAACAGCTAATAATATTATAAACTAGCTGAGCCCGCAACTTTGTTTACGTCACATAAGGTGTATGAAAGGAAAGGTATTTCTTCATCAGAGTCATCAAGCAGCGTCTGAAACTGCCCTGTTTGCTTAATCATAAAAGAGCTTAATGATTAAGTCTATTTTATATAGTCTTAATCATTAAGCTCTTTTATGATTAAGCCAACACGCCAGTTTAGGTTCACTCACATTCAAAGAAACCCCTACAATTAAAATTTTCAAAATATCTAATTCTTAAAAGTGTTATAACTCTTTTATTTCTAAACCGATTTACATAAAACAAACGCTAAATGTTAACTGGAGAAAACCTCAACACAATAAAAAAAACCTCATTGCAATCGGTTGAGCGGTTGCTGAGATTAGCGTGCACAACCGTACAGACAAACAGATATACAGACATACAGACATACAGACAAACAGACAAACAGACAAAAATTCTAAAAATCATTGTTTTGGGTTCTATTGCGTTCATAAAGCCCCCCTATAATATTTTTTCTTATTTATCTTCCATGTACAGACAGCGACCTGTTACGATTTTATTATATGTATATTGATGATTGATGATAAGTTTATGTCAGAGAATGATATGAAACCGTTTATACTCCTGCATTTCTGCGATTAGCGAATTTTTAATAACTTACACCCACTTCTAGTTTATGTGGCGGCCGTGGGTCTGTTGGGAGTCCTGGGACATCCTTCCAAGGGCTTATCCGGGGCTCCCAACCATAGGCTTTTGGGCGTTACGTGGGGTTTTTTAGTCGGTAGGAGTCGTAGCATCCATGATGGATATTCCCTCACGTTAAAAAATAAGGCCAACTAGAGGTGACTAAGATCCTGCCTATATACGTCGTTACATTAATCTTCTTCACAGGGATGCTTCAAACCGTACGGAAATTATAGTCACGGGACCAAATAGTGCGGACGGACGTACGAACCCTCTGTCATACGCCGCCTTTAAGTTACAGAACTCATACAAAGTAAACAAAGAAAACTAATTTATAAATGAAATATGTTGACTAAAATAAAATAACTATAAATAGCATGGATCTGAAATGTCTGGATATAACTCGTCATATTATGGGTGAAGAGGGATAATGGAGCTGGCAGTTTATAAGGCCGTCGCTCGTTACCAGTAGTTGAAAAAAAATCAGCCATTTGTGTAAATGTCATTCTTTCTCTTTTTGAGGGTTCTGCACCCAAAAGGTAAAAAACGGCACCCTATTCATGAGACTTCACCGTCCGTCGGTCTCTGTCTGTCCATTTGTCTGCCTGTCTGTCTGTCGGTCACGAGGCTGTATCTCAGAAACGGTGATAGGTAAGGAGCTGAAATGTTCACAGATTATGTGTTTCTGTTGCCGTTATAACAACAAATCGCCAGAACAGAGCGTTTCAAAAGATCGTTCCTCTGTCGAACTATAAAACCTGGAACGACCACGACCGCACACGTGCTTCCCTCGTCTTACAATCCCGGGTTTTCAAGAGGAGCGTGAAGAGGCACATCACAACACCGTCAACTTGAGGACCACTGTCAGAAGTGCCCCCCAATCGCTAGATGCGGCCACGGCTCTTTCCATCAGGCTGGTAGCGACGTCAATTTGGCGAGCAAAATATATAAAAAAAAAAACAAATAAAAAAATAAGGGGACTGGTTTTGATATGGACACTGATCTGTATTATTACCACACTGGATAGGTGGCTGTCAAACTAAAGTTATGCCTTCTTAATTCTCGCCATTGTGGCGCTGAAATCAGCAGCGCTGGTTCAGAGAACTAAAATTAGTGATGTGCCAAACTTTCTTGAACTGACGCGTATCGATAGATTTAATTTGAAATGAAAACATTTTTAGTATATTATATAGGTTTTTTAAAAATAATTTTGTTTATAATTTGTTTAATACTTATTAGAATATTAGATACCAACAGAAATTACGAATATTCCTCGATCGCAAGACAGTCAGTCTTCTTAACCACTAAGCTATCCACGCTTTATTGAATATTGCTCTTAATAAGGGTGGTTTAAGTTGGTGTCTAGTATAACTACCTAAATGAAATAATATTTACCTGCAATTTGGCATACTCGTGACGCAAAATTGTAGGAAAATATTACTTTTGTTGAAGAGGATGAGAGAGGTATTAAGGCGCATCTCCACTTGAGCAGCCGCGGGGCGAGCAGCCTCAATCTGAGCGTGCCGCGTGCTGGGGAAATTACATGCATCTCCACTTGGGCCAAATTAATCAGCAACTCGGCAGCGTGCCTCAACCTAAGCAACGAATTACTATAGTTTTTTACTAGCTACCATGGGTGACGTATGCCAATTCGCTGCAGCTTTAGTAATTATGAATCCCTACAAAAAGAATAAAAGGCAGACAGACAAACATCATTGTGCGGTGAACGTGGATCCCATAAGTGTCTGTGGCTTTCATATACTTCAGTTAATTTGATGCATTTATCATTGTCCATTTCACCACGAAGTGAGCGTATATATATCATGCTCCATAGAAATAGAAAGGGAGTTATGTGTAGAAAAAAAATAAAAATAAACGTGATTTTATTAATCATTTATTTATTTTACACTTTATTGTAAAACTATGGTACTCTAGCGGACGGTCTACTATTTATTAACCGGGAAGTTCTGGTGTAATGCTCATAATAACATTTAACATCAAAATGATTAGAACACAGATGATCGCTTGAATTTGGAGTCCAGTTATGGGCTCCCATGTTGCCAAGCCATGCACTTCTGATTTTTGGATCAGTTGGAAATCTGCAATAAAATAAACATACATCAATAGAGTAAAAAACATTATGTAGTAAGTATTACCCACACAAGTTAATGTCAGAAAATAAGTTAAATAAATATTACTAATAAGATTTTGTTTGGTTGATACCATTATTATATATTGAAGCACTCGTGGCCCCGCAGACTCATTGTTCTGTAAATAATCACTGCAGTAAGCAACTTTCACTATGGCCAGTCCTTGGATGGGTGACCATTCTGGTGACCACTTTGACACATTCATTTGAGCGTTTCCGTTCTTCGGAAGGCACGTTAGTCAGTTGGTCCCGGTTGCCAGTAAAATGGCAGTCGTTAAGCTAAGTTGAAGGCTTTATTTCAACAGCAGGCAGTCACAACCTGCGCCTGTCCATTTAAACACGGCAATACGGCTCACCACCTATTACGTGGGACAAATTATACAAAAGGTGAAATGTGGGCATATAATATGCCTCTGTCTACCCCTTCGGGGATAAAGGCGTGACCATATGTATGTATGTATATGTGTATTTTACTAATGCATACAGTTTTGAACGTTAATTCAAAGCGTACAGTTTTGAAGTACATTTAATTATGTTTTCCGATAATGTTGGTATAAATATATCGATTTCATTTGGTATTGAGTGTATTTCTATACATGCATACATATAGTCACGCCTTTATTCTCGAAGGGGTAGGCAGACGCATAGTATACTATACGCCCACATTTTACTTTATGGTTTATGTCCCACGTAATAGGTGGTGAGCCTATTGCCGTGTTGAAATAGACAGGCGCAGGTCGCCGCGACCTGCAGTTGAAATTTTTCAAGCCGCCCATAAGGCTTTTAACTTCGCTTAACGATTGTCATTTTACTGAAAACCGGGTTTCATTTTGAGTTTACCTACTCTAAGCAGTGGATCTTTTTGCGAAAGTGTTCCCTTAGTCGCCAAAGTGTTCCCTTAGTCGCCTCTTACGACACCCTCGGCATGTATTGAGGTGGCGACATTTTGTTTTCTTACCCCTCGCAACTCGTGACCCCGTCGCCACACGGGGTTTATATTACAGTACATTAATAGGTATTTTTATACCTACTAATAATACATATTGCATTTCTGGAAGTGCTGTTTTGTGTGTTCGAATTATCTCGTTCGTGTCAATTTATCTAGACTAGACTAATAAAAAAGAGGAAAGATTTGATTATTTGTTTGTTTGCATCGAATAAGTTCCGAAACTACTAGACCAATTTGAAAAATTCTTTCACTGTTAGGGAAATACACTATCCTCGAGTGGCATAGTCTATATATTATTCCCGTATTCCCACGGAAACAAGAGCTACACTGGTGAAACCGCATGACGTCTGCTAGTCTTTAATATAAATAAAAATTAAAATAATTAAATTAATATTCAGGAACATCTCACACAACGCTCTGATCCCAAAGTAAGCTAGGAATAACATGCTTCTGTTATGGGTATCAGACCACGGATATTAATACTTATATATTTTTAAATACATACATATTATACATAGAAACACCATAATATGTAAGTATTTATTTAGTTGTCGAGATCCTATAGCATAGTGCAAGCTTTTAATAACTTAATTGGGCCAAATGACGGTGTGTGATAATGTCGAAAATCATTTTATTTATGACAGATAGCGGGCTAACAGATAAAAAACCGGATTACTGTCACACAATTCTGACGTGAAGCTGCAATTATTCACGCGGATAAGCCAACAATACGCATCGCGTGAAAGCGTCAAAGAGATGTATTGGCACGCACACACAAAATTAAGCTGACGAGCTTTCAGGATTCGCTAATGGCACCTCCACGCTTTTGTAGAACTATATTTTAAACACAATTTTGTAAGCATTTGTATAGGTATTTAACTAAAATAACGATTTAGCTAAATGATGCCACTATGTATGCATGATTGCAAGCCGGGGCGACATTGACAACCTGCGATTGAGGCCATTATCACAGGCCACGAAAGTTTCACTGTGTTTCACTCCTTTCGGTCACCATGGCAACTAAACCTCGCAACCGGTTGCGAATAAGGAATTTTTATTCTCTGTTGGCAATTAGTTGCTATCAAAGAACTTTTTTCTTTTTACATCACTAGTTTCCAACAAAGAATTCTTTTTCCGCCATGGCAACTGAGTTTCGCAACCATCTACTCTGGCCCAATGATGTCTTTATTCTTAACGGGTCGCTCTGAAACAGGTGCGTTACTCGTTGAGTGCTTCTTCACGCTCCACTTGAAGAACCCGGAGCTGTATGGGGGAGAATCACGTAACCGGATTGTTCCAATTTTCTAGGGTTCGACAGAGACACGATCTTTTAAATCGTTCGGTTCTAGCGAAGGTTCTCTACAGAGATATAGGTATATTTATTATATTCTATTTACTGTCAATTTCGTCGGTAATATAAAATTATTAGATATAATTTTGAAAATCAATTAGTATGCTGACTCAATCACAAATTTTTATGTGAAAAAATTTAGGCCTTGAGCAGGATTCGAACCTGCGTCTTCTGGTTTGCCGGACCAGACGCCCTAACCATTGGACCACCGAGACACTGCTCTCGACCGTCAAATTCTTTCACCTCATTACGTCTTGGGGCGACGTAGGCACCATCTACCGGTAACTTAGTTAAGTTGCACGGCTCCAAGCACAAGGTCGCCCCAAGACGTAATGAGGTGAAAGAATTTGACGGTCGAGTATGCTTCTTCACGCTCCACTTGAGGAACCCGAAGCTGTATGGGGGAGAATCACGTACCCTGGTGCGTTCTTATTTTCTAATGGTTCGACAGAGAAACGATCTTTTCAATCGTTCGGTTCTAGCGAAGGTTCTCTACAGAGATATAGGTATATTTATCTTATTCTATTAACTGTCAATTTCGTAAGCAATATAAAATTATTGTTAAGCGTTCTCCCAGCGGGTTATACGACAATATCGTACTCATATTGTCAATTCTAGATGTATCCCATATATTAGATACAGTTCGGTTAGATAGCTTATGTCACACCAAACTTATAGTATTACCATTTATATTAAAGTTGCGGTATTCGTTGGGAAACACGTCGAACAACTTGTAGAAATTACTTTTGTTGGGTTAGAACTTTTAGCGTTTGACAGTTAGACATGGTGGCTGTTCTCAATATCGCTTGGGTATACAATTTCAAAGGATATATGTTCTTAAAGTTCTACGCAGGAAGAGAAGTTTATTTCCTTTGACTTTATTTACTCAGTACATCTACATATCTGTATAAATATCATAAATTAGCTATCTGGCATCATGTGAGTACATTTACCTACTTTCAACATGGAAAAGGCTGTGATTCGGTATAATATTGAATTTATTTACTTACACAAAATGAGGTAAAACAAACTCTTTAAAAAAAGCCTGCTTTTCTCGTTTACATTAAATATCAAGTAGGTACTACTTACGTACTACTTTGTGTATCGTCTACCACATGATGCGAGGATTACCGTTGAATTCCAATATCGTTTCGGCCGGCTAGGAAACCGAAGTTTCGTAACTGGTTTCCATGGATTTTTATTACACCTACGTAACTGGTTACCATGAAGGATTATTTAATACTTCTACGTAACTGGTTACCATGAAGGAATATTTTAGTATGTCTACGTAACTGGTTTCCATGGAATAGTTATCATTAGAGCTGATACAACTGCTGGGCATAAACTTTACCCCAAAAGCACCCAACTGTTTCTCACAACCATTATAATGTCGGCAGTTCACGTTGTAGGAGGTCTGTTTACTGGGAAGCCAGCCCCAGGTGGGTGCCTTAAATTGTCTCTCTTCTTCATCAAATTTCAAGGGAAATTGATGAAGGATTCCAGATACTGATATCTAGACGAAAGAATGGCTTGACAAAACGCCCTCTGTCAGTGGGCGGGGATAGGGGCGAGAATCTCCGAGTGGAAACGGCCACCCGGAAACAGTGGAATAGAGAGCACTCGTTTATTCCAGACAAATAACTGAAAATTTATTAAGGTGGGCTCCCATTCAACGAGTGTGATTTTTACTGCCGTTTTTTTGTTAAGGAACCCTCGGTGCGTGAGTTCAACTCGCATTTGGCCGATTTTTCTCACTTGTAGTCTCACTTTTCTTCATAGAATGCGTAACGAGGAATTTGATGAAGGATCCCTGTTGCTGATATCAAGAGGAAATAAACCGGCCAAGTGCGAGTTGGACTCGCCCATGAAGAGTTTCGTAGCAGCAAGTAACATAATATTAAAGTTCATATAGTTCGTTGTAACTTTGACTGATGTTTTAACACGTTCGCAGTGGTAGTGATTTCACTTACCGGAAATTGCGGTTTATGACGTATTAAAAAAAAACTACCAGCTCTATCTCGTTCAAACTAAATTTCGTTGGTAGTTTTTATGGCAATGTACATCATATATTTTTTTTAGATTTATCATTCTCTTAGTTTAGAAGTTAAAGGGGACACACACACACACACACACACACATTTTTCCACTTTGGAACCAAGTTCCAATACCATAGACCTTATAGTTTCGGACAAAAGTGGCTGTGACACACGGACGGACAGACAGACGGACAGACAGACAGACATGACGAATCTATAAGGGTTCCGTTTTTGCCATTTGGCTACGAAACCCTAAAAATGGCTTGACAAAAGCGTCCACTGTCAGTGGGCGGGGATGAGGTCGAGAATCTCCGAGTGGAAACAGTTGTATAAGAGCACTCATTTAGATTTGAAATGAAACCTAACGAATTATAAAGTTATTTTTGCTCTTGTTCACAACGACAACGCTCATAAGTCTTAATTACGATTTAAAACTTAGAGTTTCGAAACAAGTTTTTATTCAAGTTACTAATTAATTTTGTTAAAAGTTTGGGTGTAATTAAGAAGGAGTAAGACCTTATTTTTGGATATTACCTAAGTTTTGTCAATTTATACTGACTCTAGGTATAAATACCAACTTGTTAGTATTTTCAAAAGACTTGCAATGGTTTGTCTTTCTTTTATGTCGCAAGGAAGTAATGTTATGTTTTAGGTTTGGATAGTTTTAGCATAGTGCCCTTGTTCCTAAATCTATACTAATATTATAAAAAGGAAAAATTTGTTTTTTTGTTTGTTTGTAACGAATAGGCTCCGAAACTACTGGACCGATTTAAAAAATTCTTTCACTGTTGGTAAGCTACACTCTTTGCGGTGAACATTGGCTATATTTTAGTACCGTATTCCCACGGGAACGGGAACTACGCGGGTGAAACCGCGTGACGTCCGCTATTACATTATATTCGCAGAAGAAATACATTCATAAACTTTCTTTAAGGAAATATCCAACATCTTTTAAGAGAATCAGCAACTCCTACGTATTCAAAGATTCCTGCAAAATCTGAGAATACTTATATTATTCTCTGTTAAAGAGTCTGTGAATCTCATTTTCAAATTCAATAAACTTTCATACAGCGTTCTTGAATGTTTCTCGGAATTGCTGTGATTAAGGTAAGTAGTAGGTATAGCATCGTTTTATATTCAATCCCTATCTTTGTATTTCAATTGAATTTCCAAGAACCTATGACAGCCAACGTATAAGATAACTACCCGATATATATTGGTAGAATTCGATATCCAATCAAAAAACGTTCAGAAACAAGGAATTAATTAAACTGCAGATTGGAATCCAATACAAACATCACCGCAAATGAAAAGTTAGAAAATGTTTATCTCGAAATCGACTTTCACAAACTTAGCTGTCTTAAAAACCGACCAAGAGCGCGTCGAATTCGCGCAGGCAGGGTTCCGTGCCAAAAAAACGACAAAAATGAATGTTTGTTTTATAGGAGTCTCCCTTAAATTATGTTTTTTCTTCTGATTGTACTGTTTTTTGTTATAGCAGCACCAGAAATTTATTACATCATCTGTGAAAATTTCAGTTGTCTAGCCTGGACAACGAAGTCACAGTAATAGGGATTCGTTTTTACCCTTCGTGTACGGAACCCTAAAAAAATTGTGTCCGAGGTTTCTTCTAACTTTACTTTGCTATCGAGCTTAAATATTTATTACTAGCGGACGTCACGCGGTTTCACCCGCGTAGTTCCCGTTTCCGTGGGAATACGGAAATAAAATATAGCCCATGTTTACCGCATAGAGTGTAGCTTCCCAGCAGTGAAAGAATTTTTCAAATCGGTCCAGTAGTTCCAGAGCCTATTCGTTACAAACAACCAAAAAAAAAACAAAAAAAAAACAAATCTTTCCTCTTTATAATATTAGTATAGATAACTTCTTATTTAATGTTGTAACTTCATTCTTTTACTGCCGTTTTTGTAGTCTGTGTCATTGCTAGGTTGACTTTTCATTCAATTATTTGTATCTGGTGCAAAGGTTGGCCATCACTGTCCAGCAGGGCAATACAACCGTCGGCATTAGGTCGAAAACGTGTGGTTTTTAGTCGGTAGGAGTCCGACATAGCATCCGTATAGGATTTTCGTCACGTTAAAAAGAAAATGGGCAATGTAGCCAGTGTATAGTACGGCGGGAAAAGGGTTAATTGTCCAATAAGTTTTTATTGCTGTTGCCAGGGCAAAGTTTGATTTCGTCGGCAGAATTGGTCAGCGACTAGCCGGCTACCCTTCTGGAAGTCGTGAATTCTGGTCGCTCGCCAAAGCTGCCGAGGGAAACTTTTGTCGGTCGGGATTACCACCTCTACATAGACTGGATGGTAGTCTGGCCCAGAGTGCCAAGGAGAAGGCCGACCTTTTGGGTTCTCTCTTTGCCTCCAACTCGACCATGAACGATGGAGGTGCGCTTCCGCCTGGTATCCCTTGGTGTGGCACTTCCATGCCAGAAATTAAATTCAAGCAACGGGACGTCAGGCGGGAGCTTCAATCCCTAGATATTCATAAGTCGAGTGGGCCGGACGGCATTCCCGCGGTGGTACTTAAGCGGTGTGGTCAGGAGTTGTGTCCGGTACTTACACATCTTTTCACGCTTTCTTACTCCATGAAGCAAGTCCCGGCGTCGTGGAAGATCGCGTACGTGCATCCTGTGCCCAAGAAGGGTGACAGGACCGACCCGGCCAATTATAGGCCTATAGCCGTCACCTCCCTTTTATCTAAGGTGATGGAGCGTGTAATTAATACACAGCTCCTGAGGTACCTTGAGGAACATGACCTGCTCAGTGACCGGCAGTACGGTTTCCGTCACGGTCGCTCGACGGGCGATCTTCTTGTGTACCTCACACACCGCTGGGCGGCGGCTATCGAGAGTAAGGGTGAGGCTCTAGCAGTGAGCCTCGACATCTCGAAAGCCTTTGACCGGGTCTGGCACCGTGGTCTTCTTACGAAATTGCCCTCCTATGGACTGCCCGAGAGTTTATGCGGATGGGTGTCCAGCTTTCTGGCCGGTAGAAGCATCAGGGCCGTCGTTGACGGTAGCTGTTCTGACTGCATAGCCATAAACGCTGGAGTACCACAAGGCTCAGTGTTGTCCCCTACTTTGTTTCTGCTGCATATCAATGACATGTTGTCTATTGACGGCATTCATTGTTATGCGGACGACAGTACGGGCGACACTTATTACACGGGCCGTCCCGGTATCTCTCGGGATGCAGTGGAAGAAAGTCGTGAACAACTTGTGTCTGAAGTCGAGGCTACTCTCACTAGAGTGTCCGATTGGGGTCGACGAAATCTTGTCCAATTCAACCCTACCAAGACACAAGTTTGTGTTTTCACCGCAAAAAAGACCCCATTCACTGTGGCGCCACAATTTCAGGGCACATCTCTCACCATCTCTGAAAGTATAGGGATCCTTGGTGTTGACATCTCCAGTGATGTGCAGTTCCGCTGTCACTTGGAGGGCAAGGCCAAGCTGGCGTCCAGGAAGCTCGGAGTGCTCAGAAGGGCGCGGCGGTACTTTACTGCGGCGCAAGCACTGCTTCTCTATAAGTCGCAAGTGCGTCCGCATATGGAGTACTGCTGTCACCTCTGGGCGGGGGCACCCGAATACCAGCTTCGTCCATTTGACTCGGTGCAAAGGCGAGCTATGAGAGTTGTCAACGATCCCATACTTGCAGGTAGTGTGGAACCTCTTAGTGACAGGAGAGACTTTGCTTCTCTATGTGTGTTCTACCGCCTGTACAACGGTTTGTGCTCTGAAGAATTGTTTGATATGATGCCTACGGCTACATTCTATCATCGCACCGCTCGCCATAGACAGGGTGTTCATCCTCACACGTTGCGTCCTGAGCGCTCGAGCACGGTGAGATCTAATAGAGGCTTTCTTCCGCGTACGCTTAGGTTGTGGAATGATCTCCCTGCTTCGGTTTTCCCGGACGCCTACAGTATGGGGTTCTTCAAAAGGGGACTTAGAAGGTTTTTAAAGAGTCGGCAGCGCGCTTGTGGCGCCTCTGGTGTTGCAAACGTACATAGGCAGCGGTGACCACCGGTACATCTGGGGGGGCCGTATGCTTGTCTGCCACTCTAGTGGTATAAAAAAAAAAAAAAAAAAAAAAATATTTGTAAACGCCATTGTAATTTTCTGAAATTTTATATTAATATTGTGACTATGGAATGAATAACATACAAGTTCAAGGAGACATACCGCGCGCAACGTGCCACAGCTAACTGTTCGGACAGCGTGACACGCGACACACCGCCCCAAAAAGCAGGATAACACCCGAACCACCCCCCTTTAAGACGCGGGATAGCACCCGAACCCCGCCACTAGGGGGGGGGCGAAGTGGTAACTGTAGGTCTGCTGGGAGTCCTGGGGTCATCCTTTCGTGTGCTTATCCGGGGCTCCCAACCGTAGGCTGTTAGGTAGGATACGTGTGGTTTTTAGTATGGAGTCCGGCATAGTATCCCTGTCGAATTTTTCACACGTAAAAAAAATTGAAAAAGGTAACTTCTCGGAAGCTTGTCCCATGATTCCCAGAAAACTTTGAATACCACTGCGGCCTCGCTTCTGAATAAAGGTCTAGTAAAAAAAGAAACTAAGGAACATTGACTAACAGAATACTCTATTTCCAGGTTCTTCGCTGTGATATACCCGCTTCGGTTGCCTGTAGCTCGCCGACGCAGCAAGCAGATGCTGTACTGTGCCTGGATAGTCGCTCTAGCCTGTAGTCTACCCCAGGTAAGTGAATGAAGTATAGTCTTACATAAATACATATAATCACTCCTTTATACCCGAAGGGGTAGGCAGTGGCATAGTATAAGCCCACATTTCATGTTATAGTTTAATGTCCCACGTAATAGGTGGTGAGCCTATTGCCGTGTTGAAATGGACAGTTGCATTGCCCAGTGAAATTTTTCAAGCCGCCCATAACGGGCTTCAACTTGGCTTAACGATTGTCATTTAACTGACAGCCGTGTTTCATTTCGAGTTTTCCTTCTCTACGCAATTGATCTTTTTGCGAAAGTGTTCCCTTAGTCGCTTTTTAAGACACCCTCGGGATGTATAGGGGTGGCGACATTTTGTACTCTTACCCGTCGCAACACGGGAACCCGTCGCCACACGGGGAAATAGTCTTACAATTGAAGGGTTTAATTCGAGAAGGGGTTAACTGACGTTTTTACGCAAAACGACTTATGGGTACCGTTGGATTCGTAGTAAAATTATCTACCTTGTGACATTAACAGAAAAGCGAAATTCTTTACGTATCTCGATATATTCAGTCTAAAAAGGGTTTAACTGACCAAGGATTTGAAGTCCGCTAATTCAAAAAGGATTTAATGCTTGTAAACTTACCAAAAAATACATAATTCTACTTATTTCAAATAAAAAAAGGATTTAACATATCTAATGAGCTATGTGAATTGGGGGGGGATGTAGTGTGCCTTCACGAAGAGCGTTACCTGTGCTCGGGCCCTCCCCGTAAGTAGCGGCGAAAGCGAAAACGCGAAACAAAACACTACCGATGAGTGCCGACAGGGCTAGGGCGTCCCCCCAAGGCGACGCGTACCGGTATGCCCCCGTCGGTACGACTGCATGCGCACGCGGCGAAGGGGGCCGCCACCCTTCACGCAGCGCCAACTCTGGCGGGATGCGAGGAGCCGAGTGCCGGATAGGCACGTGGAATGTGCGTGGTGGTATGGAAGGTAAGATGAATGAATTGATGGATGTAATGAAAGAGCGATGCCTGGATGTATTGTGTGTCACAGAGACTAAGCGGAAGGGGAGCGGCATCGACGATCTTCCTGGCGGAATAATTGCTTTGTGGTCCGGAGTGGACCAAGAGGATCATGCCAGTAAGGGAGTGGGTGTCTTGCTCTCCTCCCGTTTGGCCTCTGGAGTGAAAGATTATGGATTGGTAGGCCCAAGACTCCTGTGGGTACGTATAAAACTGGGGATCACGAGAGTTTTTTTTGTCGCAGCCTATGCTCCCGTCAGCTCGGTTAATCCCCAAGTGCTCGCGGAGTTCTGGGAATCCGTTAGGGACGTCCTCGATTTGGCTGACGGGAATGAAAAGTTGATCATGTGTGGTGATTTGAATGGATGGGTGGGGACCAAGCGAGATGGCTTCGATGCTGTCCTTGGTCCGTATGGAGATAAGAGAGTGAATGATGCTGGTAAGTCAATCTTAGACGTATGCTTGGAACGAGACCTCCTTGTGGCGAACAGTTTATTCCGTCACAAAGATATCCACACGTATACATGGAGACGGAAGGAAGAAAAAAGTGTGATTGATTTGATTTTGATAGACAATCGTCTTCGACAGGCTATAAGGGATACAAGAGCCTACAGAGGCCCCACTCTTGAAACTGATCACTACCTGGTGGTAAGCCGGTTTGTTGGTCTTTTCAAGAAGTGGAGGCACTGGCGAGTGCGTGTCCCTTTCGGAGACTATGAAAGGATAAAGAGTGAAAAACTGGAAGATGAAAGCGTAAGGAGTATGTATGTTGGCTTAGTCAGTGAAAGGCTTGCAAACGCGAGCCTTTCCGACTTATATGTGGATGAATGCTGGAATATTATGAAAGAAAGTATAGTGGATAGTGCAAAAGAAGCATGTGGGAGTGCAAAGAGACATGATCATTCGAAAGGTGATGCCTGGTGGGATGCAGAAGTTCAATCCTGCGTAGCAAGAAAGAAGAAAGCGTGGTTGGATTATGTCTCATCTTTGCAACTGAATGACAGTATGAAAGACACGAAGAAAGAAATTTACCGCCTCTGCAAGAATGAAGCCAAAGCTTTAGTGAAAGAGAAGCGTGAAAGAATAAATATGATTGCGGAAGAGAAGCTGACGAGGAACTTCGAGACGAATACCAAACTCTTTTGGAGGGAGGTCAAGAAGTCTCGGAGCTGTTCGTCAGTTTCCAGAATGGATAAGATAAAGAGTAAAGCTGGGGACATTCTTGCGGACCCATTAGAGGTGTTAGATCGGTGGAATGAGTACTTCGGAGAAATGTATGAATATCTCCCGGATGCAGGCACTGCGAGGGAGGCGATGACTGATCTTGCGGTGCAAGCATCAAGCGGAGATATTACTTTGGAAGAGATTGAATGGTCGATACGAAGCTTGAAAAATGGCAAGTCTGCGGGAATTGATAGGATATCTGCTGAAATGATCAAATTAGGTGGTCCTTGCGTCCGGGACGCCTTCTGGTCATTGAGCAATCTATGCTGGAAGACTGGAAGGGTCCCAATGGACTGGAGGCGTGCTATCGTCGTGCCCTTGTATAAAGGCAAGGGCTCACGTATGGAGTGCGCCAACTATAGGGCCATCAGTTTGATCAGTATAGCAGCTAAAGTGTATGGCAAAATTATTGAAAGGAGAATGAGGGTGGTATCTGACGGATTACTGTGGGAGGCGCAGGGTGGTTTTCGAAATGGAAGGGGATGTATGGACCAAGTTTTCTCGCTCCGCAACATTGTAGAGAAGCAGCTGGCTGTAGGCCGGAAGGTTTTCTGCGGTTTTGTGGACATGGAGAAAGCATTTGACAGAGTTGTACGAAAGGATCTCTGGGATATATTGCCAGGATACGGGATTGATGGTGCGCTGCTTCGTGCTGTGCAGTCTACATATGTGGGATGTACGGCATGTGTGCGGGTGGGCGGCAGTCTGTCTCCCTGGTTTGACGTCAACATTGGCGTCAGACAGGGTTGCGTGCTGTCGGCTCTGCTGTTTGTCCTGTACCTGGACGATTGTCTTAAGAGAGTAAGATCGATGAATGTTGGATTGCGAATGGGTGACTTACTTGTGAACTGTTTGCTGTATGCAGATGATGCCGTGCTCATAGCCGAATCGCCATCAGAACTACAGTCACTAGTCACAACGATGAAAGATGATTGTCTAATGAGAGGCTTACATTTGAACGCGACTAAAACGAAAGTGATGGTATTTGAAAGAGAAGAGGACAGAACGAATGCCAGGATAACTGTAAATGATGTAGTGCTGGAACAGGTGGATGAGTTTGTATATCTTGGATGTGCATTTAGCAGGGATGGACGGTACACCGCTGATGTAGAAAAGAGGGTAACTGCGGGAAATAGTGTGAATGGAGCGTTAGGCAAACTTTTAGGTACCAAGGCCTTAAGTCAAAAGGCCCAGCTCGCAGTACACAATGCGGTGCTGATACCTACGCTAACGTATGGAAGCGAGAGTTGGGTATGGCAGGAAACGCATGAAAGTAGAATAAACGCGGTCGAGATGCGCGCGCTACGCAAAATCTGCGGAGTAACGCTCGCAGATCGCGTTCGGAATGAAGATGTAAGAAAGAGAGTTGGTCTGAAAGAGAGTGTCGGTGTTAAAGTAAGGAAGGGCATGCTACGATGGTTCGGGCATGTGGAACGAATGGGAGATGAAAGAATGACAAAACAGATATACAACGCGAAAGTGGATGGACGTAGGAGTCGGGGAAGGCCACGACACACCTACCACGACCAAATTAATCATGTGTTAGTGGAGGGTGGTGTCAAGAGCCGTAGGAACCGACGTGCATGCATGAAAAGAAAAATGAAAGTTGAAGAGGCGAGTGAAGTGTGTATGGACCGTGCCGTGTGGCGCTCGGTTCTTTCTGCCTACCCCGCAAGGGATTTGGCGTGAAGATAGTATAGTATAGTATAGTGAATTGTTTCAAGACAGGAGTAAGGTAACTTAAATCATTTTTGCACTAACTTTACAACATAAAAATATTCAGTGTGGATACACTAGACAACGCTAAAAAGGGTTTATTATCGCTTAAAAGAACATTTTTAAGTAATAACAAACCCTTTTAAGCCGACTCGAAAAAAAGAAGAGGTTTTCAATTTATCTTTATGTTTTTTTAACGTATATTCACCGATATTTCCGTCAATTATAGATTGATTACAAAATTGTGTTTTTTTGGATGGTGTTTACTTCTAAAGTGGTTCTATTTTTACCAGGTTAGGATCCGATGATAAGATCCAGAGGAAATAGAGGGTAACCACCGAAAATTGTATGATCGTATGGTGCTCTTGTTACGAAATCATGTCTGACTCAGGTATTCACTTCAGGATGTCAACATAAATGAAGCTATTGTGCTGATGATGAAGCTACAGAACTCCTTAGCGGTTAGGAGTTTGGACACAGTACTGCAAGATTGATGGAAACCACTGATAGCAGACTTAACTGAAAGGCCCATAAATATACCTAGAGCAGTTGTGTAAAAAGTACTGTTAGTGTAGCGGCGTTGTTAATGGCTATCATGGCTCGGATGCATCACACTATGTTAAGTTATGAAATTATGATATTTTAGGGACATTCAACTAAATTTATTAAACGATTTCAAAAAAGAAGAAGGTTCTCAATTTGACTGTATATATTTTTATATGTATCTACAAAATTTCCCTCAATTATAGATGAATTTCAAAAATTTTCTTTTTTCGTTTAATAGTGCCCACTTTTATGGTGTTCCCATTTTTACCAGGTCAGGATCTTATGATGGAATCCAGGAGAAATCGAGGGCAACCACTGAAAATTGTAAAGACAACTAGTGCGTTTATTAACTTTTTAATTAAGTGCTTTAAAGTATTACAATTTATTCAAGGTCCGGAGTCGATCTGATGATGGAGACGAAAGACAGTCGAGGGAATTCCTTAACTTTCTTACTTAACAAATTAATCAAGGCCAAACACAAAGTAACTGCTGTGCATCAGCAAGTTCTTTGAGTTTGGGCTTGGTTAATTTGTATTGATGAGAACTTTACACCTAGATAGATAGATTTTTCAGTCCACCTGTCACTTAAAATGATGAAATAAAAATTCATTAACTAAACTAAAACCGACTTCAAACAAAAAGTTACTGATAAAGCTTACTTAGCACAAAGTAATATGTCTTTTGATTGTTCAGATTTTATTCTATGATCATATTGATATGAAGTCTGTGCCATTAACGGTACCTATTTAAACCTATGGGTTTTCTTGGCGCCAACTTCAATATGATATTTAATAAAATCTGATGAATCAAAAGACATATTACTTTATGCTAAGTCAATTTTATTTTAAGTTTTAGCCCCTCTCTATAAAATAGAGTGCAGAGAGGCTCATGTCCAGACTTTGTCTGTAATCTGTGTGTCTGTTTCATTAAACTACGTCACTAGATCATGTGGATCATCTGTTCAGAGTTTGAAATAAAACAAAAATGACGACGTCAATTGGATTGAACTTTCACAATAAACGTGTTAGAGAAGGGAGATTGGTGAGACCGATCTCACGGCTTTCTAGTTTATCATGAATTCGATTTTACTTTGGTTAAAAAAATAAATGTTTATTTATATAGTTTTATTTGTATACTTGTTAATCATTGTAATAATCTCACACATTTACACATCGCAAAATTTTCCCATACTAAGCAAACCTTGTTAATGGGTAGTATCAACAGGTAAACAGAGCTTGATACTTTTTATCTAAATACATATTTACAAGAAAAACATCCCGAACAAGACAAACATATGTACACAAAAATACTTTTCTATTGCGGTAATCGATCCCGACCTCTGTCGTGAAGTAAAAGCTTGCAATAGTGCATAAAACACAAGTAGTAGCATTTATAAAACACAATAATGGGTTAATTTCCAATAATCTCATTTCAAAGAGGACTAAATCCATAATATAGTAGTGGAAAAACGGTTTGTTTAACATTAAATCGTTTTTATACTCACGAAGTGCATAATTATACACGCAAATTCTGGGTTGAAGTAAAAATCATCAGATATTTACAGTATACAATATATTTTAGCTCCATTTTTGTATATAATTATATAATACGCACTAAAGGTTATTATTTAAAAGTTTACCCAACCTTTTTTAAAACGATTTTCGATGCTTAACATCAGAATAAACCCACCAAACTTTAGAGCCCATTTTTTACAAAATTACGATTAGTCAGTTAACCCCTTTTCGAATTAGACCCTTCAATTGTACTGTAATCTGAAGTTGTAAAAGGGGTAAAATCAAATTCGAAAATTGTCCATAGTCCAGCGAATAAAAACGTATTAGAAAAATGGTGAATTCACTTGGCCGTCATCCTTTCCATTATATTTCTTGGATATGAAAACCTTTATGTTAATAGGGTCATTACCACATCCACCAACACGCGTTATATTCATAAATTCTCTTGGAACCGCATCAAAGTTAAACACACAATAAAGGTACCTACTCAACTTATTATTTATACAGGTATAGGTACCTACATTAAACCTAAGCCATAGAGCAACACGATCTATGACTTTTATCGGGAGTTGAGGCGCCATACTGAGACTTTACCCTCTGTCAAACCGTACCCCTAAAGGAATACACTAAACTTATACACACACATTAATGTAGTATGTGTGTGTCTGAAATTTAGAGCGTATTGTGTTAATTGTTTTGTATAAGTCCCATAGTGACAGCCAACAAACAATTTAAAATATAAAAAGCTTATTTGAAGACTGCTGCGGCTGCAATACAGTCCTTTAAACGTAAAATCATGCGTGTTTTCGCGCGCACGTGGGCAGGGCGGCCATGTTATCATTCACGCCGTAAGTATCACGCACGCCGCAAACACAGCCTCAAGCACGCGGAACGCGGATGAGACGGCACGGTGATGCGGGCCTGGCCAGCATGCGGGCGAAAACACGCATGACAATAAAAGCGCCCTAATAGACGACTGCGAACAAGGGTAGATCGATATATGTGCTGATACTTTCACTTTTAACCGCCAGTACCTACTTCAGTTCCTTCGTGATAATGGCGCTTGCAACAGCGCCGAGATATCGGAAACACTCAATAATCACTCTAATAATATTGTTAGTGACCATGATATATTTATGGTCAGAAGTAGAGCAAACATGCTATGTCTACTCTTCTCTTATTGTACTGGTCGCGTTGCTCTATGAGCTCAAGCCGTTGAATTTTAATATGGGTTGAGAAACCTTACTTGCGGTTTCCTGGATCGCTTTATCGTGTGGCATGCGGATATACATCCTTATGACAATAAAGAAGAAAGTGAATTGTTATATCATCTCGACTAAATATTTTTATAAGTCGCCGTTCACACAGCCTTGTGCTCTGCGGAACGATTTTGATTTTTTTTAAATTTTGTACTGTAAAATAAGCAAATCCTTTTCTCTACAAAATGACTACTATTTTCTCAATCAAATCGTAATGGAAACGATAATCAAGTAGAGCAGGGGAGGAAGAAAACCCACTGTCGTCGTTTCGTTAATTCTTGAGCAGTAGCCTACTACAAAATGTAGGGTGGCAAACTGATGCGAGTGGGTCATGCTCGTGAAAGAGGCAGGGGGAAAGGAACGGGAGAGAACTCTCCCACCCGAACTCCGCTATCTTCGCTCAAGACTATTGGCCTCCATGACCAGGTGTCTGAGGACGGTGAGGGGGCTGCTCACCATCCTTACAGAAGAGGGCCCAGGACAACAGCGTTACGTGAAAGATTCAAGCACGCCGCACGCCCCAAGAAGCGGGATATCACCCGAGCAACCCCCCAAAGAAGCGAGATAGCACATTAACTCCCTAGTGCCCTCGCTGTGGCAGCTAAGGTTTGTTGGGAAACCTGCGGATATCCTTCCAAGGGCTTACCCGGAGCTCCCAACCGTGGGCAGTAGGTAGGAAACGTGTTGGTTTTTAGTCTGTAAGAGTCCGGCATAGTATCCATGACGGATTTGTGGCAAAATGTTAGATGTGTCTTGCATGTTACGCTAGACACACCTTAATTTCGTCAGTAGTTTTGTTGGTGCTAGATAATAAGGGGCAAGCCTATTGACGTCATGGGGCACTCACAGAGGAGAACCTTGCCATCACCGAGCAATTATACAGAAGAAATTTTCTAAACGTTCTGTACCTATTCCCTTTTTTAGGGTTTCGTAGCCAAATGGCAAAAACGGAACCCTTATAGATTCGTCATGTCTGTCTGTCTGTCTGTCCGTCCGTGTGTCACAGCCACTTTTCTCCGAAACTATAAGGCCTATGCTATTGAAACTTGGTAACAAGATGTATTCTGTAAACCGCATTAAGATTCTTGTATAAAACTAGAAAAAAAGCAGTAAATTTTGGGGGTCCCCATACTCAGAACTGAGACTCAACATTTTTTTTTTCATCAAAACCATACGTGTGTGGTATCTATAGATAGGTCTTCAAAATTTCTATTGAGGTTTCTAACATCATTTTTTTCTAAAGTGAATAGCTTGCGCAAGAGACACTTCCAAAGTGGAAAAATGTGTCCCCCCCCCCCTCTAAGTTTTAAACTAAGAGAACGATAAATCTAAAAAAAACATATGATGTACATTGCCATAAAAACTACCAACGAAAATTAGTTTGAACGAGATAGAGCTAGTAGTTCTTTTTTAATACGTCAATAACCGCATTTTTCGGTTAGAAAAATCACTACCACTGCGAACGTGTTAGAACATCAATCAAAGTTACAACGAACTATAAGAACTTTTATATTATGTTACTTGCTGCTACGAAACCCTTCATGAGCGAGTCCAACTCGCACTTGGCCGGTTTTTTTTATATTCAGCTCGCTAAATTGACGTCGCCACCAACCTGATGGAAAGCCGTGTTGACGTCGCCACCAACCTGATGGAAAGCCGTGGCGCATCTAGGGATTGGGGGCCACTTCTTACAGTGGTCCTCAAGTTGGCGGCCCTGTGATGTGCCTCTTCACGCTCCTCTTAAAGAACCCGGGATTGTAAGATGAGGGAAACACCCTTATAATATTCCAATTATGCAGAATAAGTAGATACTATATTACTGCTTCAAATTGACTTCAAATAATAAGAAAGTAGTTCAATCAACAATCAAGAGCGTACCCTTAACTTAATAAGATAAGGGTCTTACCAACTATAATGATTTTCACCATTAACCGTGTTGTCTTTGAAGTCTTGAGCATCCTTTGAACATGATAATTCTATTTATTTGGGAAATATCTACAGTAGGTTCGTGTACCTTGACGCCTTACTAATAGCTTAAGGCTGCAATGTTCAACCTTGACAAATCCTAAGGCAATTCGAACGATTGCAGCGTACGCTTTTGCCGGATTTCATTCGATTCTAATACATTATATTACTGTTATAAAATCTGAGGGGTTTTAAGAAAAAATGTATACGTAAAATATTGTTCCAAAGACCTATATCTATTTTATGACAAGTTTTTATGAGAATTAAACTCATTTATTGAGATAAAAATATGTTAAGATTTTTGCAATATTTCTCATTTTTCCTAATCGTGTTTTGATACGTTAAAAACAAGAGTCCTTTTCTAATAAATTACAGTAATATAGTTTTATCAGATCACATCGAAGAATATTTCCTAGTATAAAGTTCACCGCAAGATGAGTCTCTTTCGAACATACAAGCCTTAAAATGATTTATTCTATATCAATTTTGACAAAATATCTACAAATGAGAAGAGATGAGATCAATTAACAAATACATTTACAAGACTGTCAATGTCTCGTCAAAGCGTCGGAAAATTTCAGCCCATCAGTCAAGTGAAAAAAAACCGGTCAAGTGCGAGTCGGACTCGCCCATGACGGGTTCCGTAGCAGCAAGTATCATAGCATAAAAGTTCTTGTAGTTCGTTGTAATTTTGATTGATGTTGTAACACCTTCGCTGTAGTAGTGATTTTTCTAAGCGAAAATTGCGGTTTATGACGTTTTAAAAAAAAGCTACTTTCTAGATCTCGTTCAAACCAATTTTCGTTGGTAGTTTTTATTGCAATGTACATTATATATTTTTCTAAGATGTATTATTCTCTTAGTTTAGAAGTTAGAGGGGAGGTGGGGGGACACACATTTTTTCACTTTGGAAGTGCTCTTACGCAAACTTTTCAGTTTTGAAAAAAAAAATGTTAGAAACCTCAATAGCATTTTTGAAGACCTATCTATTTATACCCCACACGTATAGGTTTGATGAGAACAAAATTTTCGACTTTCAGTTCTGAGTATGGGGACCCCCAAAATTTATTGCTTTTTTTCTAGTTTTATGTAAAAATCTTAATGCGGTTCATACATTGAATACATCTACTTCCCAAATTTCAATGGCATATCTCTTATAGTTTCGGAGAAAAATGGCTGTGACATACGGACGGACAGACAGACAGACATAACGAATCTATAAGGGTTCCGTTTTTTTGCCATTCGGCTACGTAACTACAAGGGTACCTTTTTTTGCCATTCGGCTACGGAACCCTGGAAGGGACTGGAGACTGGCGTATCGCCAATTTTTACTGACTTTATTTGTATCTTTATTTTGTACCTATGTTGGCGGAATCGTTGCTAAACGAAGCGCCATTAATTTATGAAAAGAAGAAGTCAACTTTCACAAGGCTTGTATGTACTACGTTGTATCGAAATGCTTATGGTGCTTTTCCACTGTTATTGATACTGTTGATTGAGACTTGACGGAACTTGGTACACATATTTAAAAAAATCACTTGTACTGTTACACAATATTTATTACTGTAATACTAGACCGGTTTCGCCTTACGGAGTTCTGAAAGGATATTTCGATCAATAATACATTTCAAGTAGGTACAAGTGAAGTTTTTCGCTACGAATCGTTTTGGATGTGTTTGATTGATATCTATCAATTACATTAGTCGGTCTACAAGTGACGTTGGCCATTTATATTGTCAAACTAGCTGTTGCCCGCGACAAACAGACAAACCGACAAACAGACAAAAAATAATTCTGACTATATTTTCGGCTTCGGTATCTTATGTTGAACACCCAGCGAGTATTTTTTTGAAATATTTTCAATGTTCAGTTTTGACTTTTCCATCATTTTATTATAATGTATATGTTTAGATTGTGCGACCGACGAATGTGATTGGTGGATTTCAAACGCATCCATAGCACATTTTAATTAACTTATTTATTTTTAAATATTTTCAAACCCAAAAATTATAACTATTATAAGAAACTAAATTGTCTGGAAAGTATTATAGCATAATTGTTATTTTTGTAGTAGTGTGGGTGTAAGCTCCATGTGAACTCATCCTATACTTACGTGTACTTGAACGGACTGAACGGTGTTTCAGTTTTATGTTGGCAAAGGGCTTTTTCAAGCCTGAAAAATAAATGTTTTCTCTTCAGATTTTTAACCTTGGCGTGAAAACTGGGGCTTATCGTAGGACCATCAACTTCAAGGCCATTGTTAATAGCCTTTCCAACTGAGATAGTAGTCCTTAATCTTTTGACTTTGCCATTACTTTTCATTAAACGGGTGGCGTCATTTGGACAGACAAAAATAAAAGAAAATTAAATTATACCAGTAGCTACTTCGTAGCTAAAGTTTCTTATACATTAAAAAAAAATCTAATTTCGAAATTTTCGCTTACCAACATTTAGTAGGTATAGGATTGAGGTCGTGAAGATGACAGTGTGGTAAAAAGTCTTTAAATTTTTTAAGAAAGCGAAAGATATCATTGTGTTGAGATTTCGACGATTTTGCAAGATAATTTAGCACTTTTTATTTTCTATACACTATTAATTGATTTAAACGATTCAGATTCAAATTTAAGGTTAGTTCTTTCAACGGTGTATAGAGTATACCTATAAAAGTTTTGTGATTGAAAAGGGACCTTTCAAATAGTTTCAAATCTATACTAATATTATAAAGAGGAAAGATTTGATTGTTTGTTTGTTTGCATCGAATAGGCATCGAAACAACTGGACCGATATGAAAAATTCTTTCACTGTTGGGAAGCTACACTCTTTGCGGTGAACATAGGCTATATTTTATTCACGTATTCCCACGGAAACGAGAACTACGTGGGTGAAACCGCGTGACGTCCGCTAGTGATTTATAAATAAATTACGACGAAGTTTACAAAATAATTTAGCACTTTTATTTTTCTATAGGTACACTAGTGAATTATTTAAATGATTCAGATTCCAATTTAGGGGTAGCTCTTTTTTTAACAGTGTATAGTGTGTACCTAGGTGTCTAAGTTTTGTGATTTAAAAGGGTTCTTTCAAATTGTTTTAAATCTAAACTAATATTATAAAGAGGAAAGATTTGATTGTTTGTTTGTTTGCATCGAATAGGCACCGGAAATACTGGACCGATTTGAAAAATTCTTTCACTGTTGGGAAGCTACACTCTTTGCGGTGAACATAGGCTATATTTTATTCCCGTATTCCCACAGGAGCGGGAACTACGTGGGTGAAACCACGTGACGTCCGCTAGACTAAAACAAAATGCTGTTTTACTTAGGATTTCAACAATGGCAATAATGAGCCATCAAATTGAGGATTGTTATCACTAGTAGCTGCAATGCACTCATTAGCTATAGATACCTACCAATAGTAAATGAGCTAATACACTCTCGCATAATTGAAAAACAGGGAAAACACAGCGCGTCAAACAAAAGTAAACACTTAAGTTCCACATTGCCAAGGTTTACCAATAATTACTGAAATGGACAAACACAACGTACGATGAAAGAACGCACTTCAATTTAGCTATTTTTGGACTGGCTGTGTCAATTAAATACACACTGTGTTTGTCTGACGCAAATGACTCAGAACTATACCTACTAGAGTTGCAGAATAGAAAACAAATTGTGTCTATCTATAGTGGAATGTACCTACGTGTGTGTTTTTATCGGTATCAATCATCATCATCAATCAATACATATAATAAAATCGTAACAGGTCGCTGTCTGTAGGTACATGGAAGATAAATAAGAAAAAGATTATACTCATATCATAGAACCCAAAACAATGATTTTTAGAAATTTTGTCTGTTTGTCTGTATGTCTGTACGTTTGTGCACGCTAATCTCAGTAACCGCTTAATCGATTGCAATGCGGTTTTTTTACTGTGTTGAGGTTTGCTCCACTTAATATTTAGCGATTATTTCATGTCAATCGGTTTATAAATAAAAAAGTTATAACACTTTTAAGAATCAGATATTATGAAAATTTTAATTGTAGGGCTTCTTTGAATGTGAGGGTAAATCTAAACTGGCGTGTTAGCTTAATCATAAAAGAGCTTAATGATTAAGACTATTTTAAATTACTTCAAAAGTACTTTTTGTTCTTGAAGCTGAGTAAAATAAGACTAAGTAGGCATCTTCGACGTGCCGTCTATATTTAGTTTAGTGTGAAAAGTAATAAAAAAGTTAAGAGTAGGTAGGTTGAACTTTGCTCCACATAACATTTAGTGTTTATTTAATGTCAATCGGTTCATAAATAAAAAAGTTATATCACTTTAAAGTCTCATACATCACATTATGAGTCCAAAAATGGGTAAGTCTAAACTGGCGTGTTGGCTTAATCATAAAAGAGCTCAATGATTAAGGCTTTTTTAAAACAATTCAATCATTAAGCTCTTTTATGATTAAGCAAACAGGACAGTTTCACACGCTGCTTGATGAGTCTGATGAAGAAATACCTCTTTCATACACCTAATGTGACGTAAATGAAGTTGCGGGGTCAGCTAGTCCATACTATGTATACACCTACCGTATTTACTACGAAAAATGTAAACAATATTTATTACCTACTTTTTTACTTTTTTATTACTTTACACACTAAACTAAAATATAGACGGCTCATTGAAGATGCCTACTTAGTCTTATTTTACTCAGCTGCAAGTACAAATAGAACTTTACGCTAAGATGACAGACAGATAGATTTCTTTTGTTATATTTATGAACACCCTTTGTTTTACGTCCGCGGTTATCTTTAAACGAAGCTTTTAAGATTAAGCTCAGCAATATTATTCACCATTATATTTTACGGAGTTTCCCATCGTAAATTGTAATACCTCCTACTGCTTTTACAGCGTTAAGTAAAAAGGTCTTTTCTCTGCAGTATCGTAAAAATTGTGCTCGGAATGCAGATATTGTATTTGTGGTTGTGCGTGGGGTGGGATTATGTTTAAGAGATTTACAGAGTACTCGCCGTGGTTTGATAAAACACAATAAAGTAAACAATATTTTTCCTACAACTTAAGCAACATTGCAAAGCTTGCCTTGAGAGTATTTCTATCCTTTAGCTTTGTTTTAATATGTTTTAGGCTATTATTGAAATTAAACGAAGATAAGCAGAAAATTCAAACATTATATAAGTTTCGTTTGCCAATATTTTGAGAAAAAAGGGAGTGAAAAATATCGGAACAATATTTTTTAGGGTCTGATTTATTGAATAAATTGGCAACAAATTCCCACTTTTCAGGTCTAAAAAGCTAAGATGTGGGCATATTCTAGGCCTCTTTTTTTTTTTTTTTTTTTTTATATACCACTAAGGTGGCAGACAAGCATACGGCCCACCAGAAGGACCGGTGGTCACCGCAGCCTATGAACGTTTGCAACACCAGAGGTGCCACACTCGCGCTGCCGACCCTGTAAAAACCTTCTAAGACCCCTTTTGAAGAACCCCATACTGTAGGCGTTTGGGAAAACCGAGGCAGGGAGGTCATTCCACAACCTAAGCGTGCGCGGAAGAAAACACCTATCGGATCTAACCGTGCTGGAACGCACCGGACGCAGAGTGTGAGGATGAACTCCCTGTCTGTGGCGAGCGGTGCGATGATAGAACGTAGCCGTGGGCATCATATCAAACAATTCCTCAGAGCACATACCATTGTACAGGCGGTAGAACACGCATAAGGAGGCAAAGTCTCTCCTGTCGCGAAGAGGTTCCACACCAGCTGTAAGTACAGGATCGTTGACAATTCTTACAGCTCGTCTTTGCACCGAGCCAAATGGACGAAGCTGATATTCAGGTGCTCCCGCCCAGAGGTGACAGCAGTACTCCATATGCGGCCGCACTTGCGACTTATAGAGAAGCAGTGTTTGCGCCGCAGTGAAGTACCGCCGCGCCCTGTTGAGCACACCTAGCTTCTTGGACGCCAGCTTAGCCTTGTCCTCCAAATGACTACGGAACTGAACGTCACTGGAGATGTCAACGCCAAGGATCCCTATACTTTTGGAGATGGAAAGAGATGTGCCCTGAAATTGCGGCGCTACAGTAATTGGGGTTTGCTTAGCGGTGAAAAAACACGCTTGTGTCTTGGAAGGGTTGAACTGGACAAGATTTTGTCCACCCCAATCGGACACTCTAGTAAGAGTAGCCTCGATTTCAGACACAAGCTGTTCACGATTTTCCTCTACTGTGTCCCGAGAGATACCGGGGCGGCCCGTGTAACAAGTGTCCCCCGTACTGTCGTCCGCATAACAATGAATGCCATCAATAGACAACATGTCATTGATATGCAGCAGAAACAGAGTAGGGGACAACACTGAGCCTTGCGGTACTCCAGCGTTTATGGCAATGCAGTCTGAACAGCTGCCGTCAACGACGGCCCTGATGCTTCTACCGGCCAAGAAGCTGGACACCCATCCGCATAATCTCTCAGGTAGTCCATATGAGGGCAATTTCGTAAGAAGACCACGGTGCCAGACCCGGTCAAAGGCTTTAGAGATGTCGAGGCTCACTGCTAGAGCCTCACCCTTACTCTCGATAGCCGCCGCCCATCGGTGTGTTAGGTACACAAGAAGATCGCCCGTCGAGCGACCGTGACGGAAACCGTACTGCCGGTCGCTGAGCCGGTCGTGTTCCTCAAGGTACCCCAGGAGCTGTGTATTAATTACACGCTCCATCACCTTGGATAAAAGGGAGGTGACGGCTATAGGCCTGTAATTGGCCGGGTCGGTCCTGTCACCCTTCTTGGGTACAGGATGTACATACGCGATCTTCCACGACGCCGGGACTTGTTGCATAGAATAGGAAAGTGTGAAAAGACGTGTAAGTACCGGACACAACTCTGGACCACAATGCTTAAGTACCACCGCGGGAATGCCGTCTGGCCCACTCGACTTATGAACGTCCAGAGATTGAAGCTCCCGCCGGACATTCCGCTGTGTAAATTTAACTTCCGGCATGGAAGTGCCACAACTCGGAATGCCCGGCGGTAAAGCACCCCCGTCGCTCATGGTCGAGTTAGAGGCAAAGAGATTACCCAAAAGGTCGGCTTTCTCCTTGGCACTCTGGGCCAAACTACCGTCGGGTTTAAGCAAGGGTGGTAATCCTGACCTACAGAAGTTTCCCTCGGCAGCTTTGGCAAGCGACCAAAATTCACGACTTCCTGAAGGGTAGCTTGCTAGCCGTTCGCCAATTCTGCCGACGAAATCGAACTTGGCCTTGACAATTGCTCTTTTACTGGACCTCGAGGCGGCATTTAATTTGCGTTTTACCTCAGAGATGTTTGGATCTGAATTTGCTCGAGCCGTGGTCCAAGCTCTGTAGGCAGATTCTTTCTGCATTAGAGCTTCTCTGCAGAGCCGATTGAACCACGGTCGCTTTTTTGCACCTACAGGGATCCAGCGGTTGGGAATGTAGCATTCCATACCCTCCAAGATCCCCTCAGCGACTGATATAGCACAAGAATCCAGATCCTCTGAGGCAAAACAAAGCCGCCACCACGGGTACTACGCATAGAACTCTCGCAGTCCATCCCAGTCTGCTGACTTGTAGTGCCACACATGTCGCCACTCCTTGGGCCGAGGTGGTTCAGGCCTTGCGAGAGGCACATGCGTCCGAACGACACAGTGGTCCGACGATCCTAGCGGAGCATCCACTGAAACGTTGTATCCGTCCGGACGCGTTGTCAGCAGGAGGTCCAGCAATGCACTATGCTCGTTCTCCCTGTCTGGTATCCTTGTATGGGATTTAACCAGCTGGGAGAACCCATAGGTCAAGGCAAATTCGTGAGCAGCTTTTCCCGCAAAGTCGGTGGTCCGGGAGCCCAACCAGTCAACATGATGACCGTTGAAATCTCCCAAAATCACTATCTCCGCGGAGGGACACTGCTCAATCACCCTGTCAGTCGACTGCTGCAGGTGGTCATAAAGGCGAACTGTGTCCGTGTTACCGCTGTGAGACCTGTACACGCACGCGTAGATCCGGGTGTGGCCCCCGTGATCCACGCGCGCCCATAACGTAGACAGGTCCCTGTCTTCGAGGCTTGTAAGACGGCGACAGCAGACATCATCCCGGACGTACATACACACCCCGGCTTTCCGCCTAAAGTGGTACTCCAGCTTGTAGCCAGGGTACATTAAGTCAGATGCATCTTCCGGGCATGAGATCTGCGTCTCCGTCAAGAAAAAAAGGGTCGGCTTCGCAGTTTCAAGATGGTGGTGGACTACGTTGATGTTCGCGCGCATGCCTCTGATGTTGCAAAAGTCCACTTGAAGTGTGGACGCCGATGCCGCTGTGGATACCCTTTTATTTTTCCTTTTTGCTGCCATGGTTGTTTTTTTTAAAAAGGGGAATTAAGAAGGTTGAGGGGGTGCCTGTGTGCCGCTGGCGCAGGAGACTAAGCGAGGCTCCAACTCACCAAAGGCAGACAAAGGTAATGCGGAAGATTGGCACGGCGTACGGAAGGGCCCCCGGTCCCCCCCCCAATGCAGTGGCCGCTTCCACTCCGGTATCCTCCTCCGGCACGACCACAGCACAAGGGACTTTACACAGGCTGCTGCTTCAGCCTCCTGGGGCGGAGATTAAGTGATCCCCAGGTTCGGGTTCCGTACAGCCTGCGGGCGGTCAGCGGTCAACCGTTTCACCGGGTCTCCCTGACCGCCGTACCAATACTCCGCGCCTCTATCCGCCAATGGAGCCAGGTAAGCCTCTGGTCTCACCGTCACCGGCACAAAGTCGCCCCAATGAGCTCTGGATCCCTGCTAACCGACGGAGAACATAACCCAACCGGAGTCAGGTTACTATTACCGCGGTCTTCTGCAGGGCGGAGGTACTGCCCCAGGCGGGCTGCTCAACGAACGGAGTACCGTTATGCCCTTCCTCCTAATGTGGGCTTTTTCGTTAATCCCTAAGATATTGAATCTTAGGGATCTCATTGAAGAAGCCACTACTGTACCCTCAGGGTGTAACGTTAGCTCCATGAGAAGTAACGCATATCCCCTAAACCCCGAGGGGGAGGTCTCCTCTGTTTACCCCTTCAGGGATAAAGACCATGGGTATAATATATATGTATTTATCAACAAGTCAACGGAGCTAGGGGAAAAGATCGTCCACATTCAGATGAGAATCTCGCCGAGAACTTCTATTGGACATTCAGAACTGACCATTTCAAATGATCGTTCCTCTGTCGAACTATAAAAACATGGAGCGACCTGCCCGCACACGTGTTTCCCTCATCTTACAATCCCGGATTCTTCAAGAGGAGCGTTAAGAGGGACATCACAGGGCCGCCAACTTGAGGACCACTGTCAGAAGTGGCGCCCAATCGCTAGATGCGGCACGGCTTTCCATCAGGCTGATGGCGACTTCAATATGGCTAGCTAAATATAAAAAAATGGATCTCTATTCAGAGAACAAGACGAGAACTTGTGAATCATATTCATATTTACGTTTCGTGCTTTTCTCGTGTTCGATGTAATAGAACTAGGTTAACAATCCTGGGGCATCTATAGCAGTAAGTAAGGGGTAATACTGCCATGTGTACCTACTAGACTATAGGTACTGAAGATGATACAGAAAGGAATTGATGTACTTACAATGAGTGGATCAAAATGCCAAATGTATATATTTTTACAAAAGCAATATATATAGGGCTGTACAGAAAGGAAGGTGGAGACAGGCACAGGAAGGATAATATTATACAGGTCTGTACAGAAAGGAAGGTGGAGACAGGCACAGGAAGGATAATATTATACAGGTCTGTACAGAAAGGAAGGTGGAGACAGGCACAGGAAGGATAATATTATACAGGTCTGTACAGAAAGGAAGGTGGAGACAGGCACAGGAAGGATAATATTATACAGGTCTGTACAGAAAGGAAGGTGGAGACAGGCACAGGAAGGATAATATTATACAGGTCTGTACAGAAAGGAAGGTGGAGACAGGCACAGGAAGGATAATATTATACAGGTCTGTACAGAAAGGAAGGTGGAGACAGGCACAGGAAGGATAATATTATACAGGTCTGTACAGAAAGGAAGGTGGAGACAGGCACAGGAAGGATAATATTATACAGGTCTGTACAGAAAGGAAGGTGGAGACAGGCACAGGAAGGATAATATTATACAGGTCTGTACAGAAAGGAAGGTGGAGACAGGCACAGGAAGGATAATATTATACAGGTCTGTACAGAAAGGAAGGTGGAGACAGGCACAGGAAGGATAATATTATACAGGTCTGTACAGAAAGGAAGGTGGAGACAGGCACAGGAAGGATAATATTATACAGGTCTGTACAGAAAGGAAGGTGGAGACAGGCACAGGAAGGATAATATTATACAGGTCTGTACAGAAAGGAAGGTGGAGACAGGCACAGGAAGGATAATATTATACAGGTCTGTACAGAAAGGAAGGTGGAGACAGGCACAGGAAGGATAATATTATACAGGTCTGTACAGAAAGGAAGGTGGAGACAGGCACAGGAAGGATAATATTTAACAAGAAATATTTACACTCGCACACAATTCACAAAATAATTAATAAATTATTCGGAGCGACTCTTTTACTCTCTGACTATAAGCATCTCGGTGTTGCATGGTGCGTATGACAGTTGTCGATCGCGTTTCGTTTCACTCTTGAAAGTTGCCGTGAATTACAATTATGAACTTAGTATTTCAGCTACATCCCATTCATAATATATTAAATCGTTAATCACTGTTGTATATAAAATTAAACTCAACCAGAATATTCTAGTCTACAAATAAAATGAATTTGGAAGAAAAAATTAACAAATTGTTGAGTATAACGTAACACCAAAGATGTCTTTAGTGATGGGACTATATACATCTACGATGGATAGTCGATATTTTGATAAAACAAAACGTATATTGTCCGTAGTTCCACCTTTTATTGTAAAAAGTATATTATTGAGTTATTATTACTAATATTTTTCCTCTTCTCGGTTACCTTCTTTTTTCTTGCGAAGTTACCCGGTCTTTTGATAGGCTGTACCTTATGAACGGTGATAGCTAGAGAGATGAAATTTTCACAGATTATGTGTTTTTGTTACCGCTATAATAACAAATACTAAAAACATAAAAATTATAATATTTAAGGGGCTCCCATACAACAAACGTATTTTTGTCGTTTTTTGGTACGGAGACCTCTGCTCACTTGGCCGGTTTCTTAAGCTGTTTAGTTAATTCAAAAATAAATATAGCAATAATTTTCATAACAATAGTAAACAGAACGTGATTTATCTCGTTTATCGTAGGATTCTAAACATGAATTGCATATCGACACATCCCTAGTAATGTGGTACTGATAGATATCAACGTCATACTGCCAACTATCATACGCACCTTGTTACAGCGAGACAAGAAGTTCCGTCTGTCATCTAGAACAGGGGTCGGCAAACTATTGAGTCGGAAGCGCCAAAAACCTATACCTAATATTAAATTTCTATATTTTTAAAGAGCCACGATAAGTTTTTGTTGTTCACACGTAGGTATTAGGTAACGTAGCATTTGCACCTCTTCGGGTATATAGGCCTGTTTGATTTTTAAAATTTTTTCAGGGATATCTTTTATGGATGCCACACCGTACATGAGCAGAGTGATTATGCGGGACTCCCCAAAATTTGTATACCTACAAAAATTCTGAAGTTTTCCTTTTTGTCGCTATTGTTGGGTCAGAGGAAAGACGAGCGTTCTACTTCCACGACCCAACTAGCGCTACCGGCAACTGGTTCGACTCTGGGGGATCTAAAAATTTGCCCCCGAAACTCCACGGACTGCAACCCCGAAACACGAGGAGTCGCACGGCTGGCATAAAGCTGCATGCTGTAGAGTCGCCGACCACGCGTGCGAGGTTGGCGAGGTGGAAGGATAATATAATCTTCTTATTATTATATGGTTATGGCCGGCGGCAGAAGTTACAGTAGAATCCTATGGGGAAGACTAAGAGCGTCCGCCCAAACTGGTGCAAAAAAAATTGCAAGTGCAGCACACCGCCAATAGGCATGGCTGTTTGTTTAAGGCTGTTGTGGTGTTTTTAAAATGCGGAGAAGCATAATATAATTTTTAATCGCTAGTGAATACCATGAACTAGCAACACCAGTCCCATCAAGAACAGAATCGTATGTACGATGGTTTTGCAAGATTTCAGAATTATAGACGACATCTACATAATATTATTACTGGGGTAATCAAGTAAAAAAAAATGCACAGCTTCAACGTGGTATGAAATTTAGCTGAGGCGCTCGAGTGCCGAAACTATTATTTTCATTAAAAACTAGAGGACGTCACGCGATTTCTCTCGCGTAGTTCCCGTTCCCGTGGGAATACAATATTTTTTCTTACATAAGAACCTTTTCCTGAAAATACCTTACACAACAAAAAAAGAGTTAGTGAAATCGGTCAACCCGTTCTGAAGTTATGCGCTTACCAACACATTTTGCGATTTATTTTTATATTTAAGACTAGCGGACGTCACGCGGTTTCACCCGCGTAGTTCCCGTTCCCGTAGGAATACGGGAATAAAATATAGCCTAAGTTCACCGCAAAGAGTGTAGCTTTCCAACAGTGAAAGAATTTTTCAAATCGGTCTAGTAGTTCCGGAGCCTATTCGTTACAAACAAACAACCAAACAAACAAAAAAACAAATCTATCCTCTTTATAATATTAGGTGCTTACACATCAAATTGGCGTTTTTCGTACTGGCCACTTTAATTACGATTTTCTCCTCTTTGGTAAGGAATTCCAAATTCAAATTTTCCCAGCTATTTACTCATGTATTTATCCTTCGATGACCGTCATTCATTTGTTTTTTTCTTCTGTTTTTTTCTGTTTGCGTCACTCATTTTACAAAATGGAAAACTTAAAATATCGCATTATTTACGAGTACGAGTTCCGCCGTGGCACTAGTGCTGCGGAAACGACTAGAAGGGTGAATGATGTGTATGGCGGTCATGTTGCAAAAGAAAACACAGTTCGTTTTTGGTTCCAACGTTTTCGTTCAGGAAATGTCGACCTGCAGAACAAGCCCCGTGGACGGCCTGAGACTCAAGTTGATAATGAGGTATTGAAGGCTATTGTGGAAGCGGATCCATCGCAAACCACGTCCGAGTTAGCTGCAGGCTGCGGTGTTAGTGATAAAACTGTTTTAATTCACTTGAAGCAAATTGGGAAGATTAAAAAGCTTGAAAGGTGGGTACCTCACGAATTGACTGAAGCAAACCGGCGAAAGCGCGTCGACTGCTGCGTTACATTACTGAACCGGCACAATAATGAAGGTATTTTAAACCGAATCATTACCTGTGACGAAAAATGGATTCTTTACGATAATCGAAAGCGCTCAGCGCAATGGTTGGATCCTGGCCAGCCAGCCAAATCCTGCCCCAAGCTAAAATTAACCCCAAAAAAGTTACTTGTAAGCGTTTGGTGGACTAGTGCCGGTATTGTTCATTACAGTTTTCTCAAATCTGGCCAGACTATTACGGCTGATGTCTATTGTCAGCAATTGCAAACCATGATGGAAAAGCTAGCGGCTAAACAACCTAGGCTGGTGAAAGTCGCTCCACGCCACTGCTGCTTCACGACAACGCTAGACCACACACTGCACAACAGACGGCTACCAAATTAGAAGAGCTTCAATTGGAATGTCTAAAACATCCTCCGTACTCCCCGGATCTTGCTCCAGCAGATTACCATTTTTTTCGAAATTTGGACAACTTCTTGCAAGGGAAAAAATTCAACTCTGATGGGGCAGTCCAAATCGCCTTCACAGATTTTATTGATTCCCGTCCGACTGGTTTTTTTAGTAAAGGGATCAATGAACTACCTATGAGATGGCAAAAATGCATAGAAAACAATGGTTCATACTTTGATTAATTAAATATATTATATTTAAAAATATTCGACTTTTTGTTCCTCCTATACAAAACGCCAATTTCATATGTAAGCACCTAATATTAGTATAGATGTAAAGAAATTAACTGCATGAAATTTTCTCTAATTTCACGTTAAGAAACTGCTCTAAGCCACCATTAGACAATATAGCTGCGCGGGAGGCAAAGATACGAAAGAGGAAAAGTTGAAATTCTAAAATACCTTTTCAGAATCAACAATAAGCTTTCGGTAAGCTTTGTATGTAGTTATCTGGAAAATTTACCAGAAGTTTTGAAAATGTGATCCTAGTAAGTACAGTCATTTGGTAGTTCCTAATTTTAATTCCTGGTCCAAGGTTTTCAATTAATTACTATCAATCAAGCTAACTTTTCCTTTAAGTTGTCAGTTTGAAGAGACCCCTAACATTTCTCCTACAAAAATTCTTGATTGTGGTAGCCAACATGGGTAGTATGGATAAATTTTTTGATTTGTTCTTTATTAATAAAATATTAGGTCAATATTGTAGTTTTTTACAGCTAAGTTATCAGAGTAACAGTAAAATATCAGCTAGTTAATCATTTTAGATGTCCTCGTTATCGATTCATGTTAAATGAAGGACTTCATAGATCACATATTCTTTGATCACTGTTAATCAATCAATTCAGATTAAAAGCAACGTTTTTTTTTAAATATAAGGAATGAATTTGCCAGGAACTAAAGAGCCGCAGCTTCAGACCCAAAGAGCCGCAAGTGGCTCGCGAGCCGCGGGTTGCCGACCCCTGACCTAGAACATTCTCCATGACGTTTCGCACATGCGCACGGCGCGGCGCAGTGTCATCATTTACGAATGGTGTAGGTCTGGTCGATAGTCTATCAGTATCGATAAAACTACATCGACCAACTGGTGTTGTAAGAGTGATGTATAAGTGTACCTGTGTAGTATGTCTTCAAGAGTGTGGAGTAGGCCACACATCCCTCCGAGGGTTTACCCTGAACTCGCAACCGTAGGCAGTGACAGGGCACTGTGTGGTCGGTAAGAGTCCGGCATAGCATCCATGAGGTATTTCCAATTAACACGTACAAAAATAAAACCGTCCAAGTACGAGTAGGACTCGCGCACAGAGGCTTCCGTACCAAAACACGGCCAAAATTCAGGTTTGTTGTATGGGACCCCCTTTAATCCCTCCTTTTTGGAACGAAGTTCCTTATCGCGCGTTGTGAAAGGGGGCTGGACGGAAAAAATTCTTACGAAAAATGGTCACGACACTTTTTTAACCGACTTCAAAAAAGGAGGTTTTTTTTTTTTTTTTTTTTTTTTTTTTATACCTGTAATGTGGCAGACAAGCATACGGCCCACCAGAAGGACTGGTGGTCACCGCAGCCTATGAACGTTTGCAACACCAGAGGCGCCACACTCGCGCTGCCGACCCTGTAAAAACCTTCTTAGACCCCTTTTGAAGAACCCCATACTGTAGGCGTTTGGGAAAACCGAGGCAGGAAGATCATTCCACAACCTAAGCGTTCGCGGAAGAAAACCCCTATCGGATCTAACCGTGCTCGAACGCTCCGGACGTAGGGTGTGAGGATGAAATCCCTGTCTATGGCGAGCGGTGCGATGATAGAACGTAGCCGTGGGCATCATGTCAAACAATTCCTCAGAGCACATACCATTGTACAGGCGGTAGAACACGCATAAGGAGGCAAAGTCTCTCCTGTCGCGAAGAGGTTCAACACCACCTGTCAGTATAGGATCGTTGACAACTCTCACAGCTCGCCTCTGCACCGAGTCAAATGGACGAAGCTAATATTCAGGTGCCCCCGCCCAAAGGTGACAGCAGTACTCCATGTGTGGCCGCACTTGCGACTTATAGAGAAGCAGTGTTTGCGCCGCAGTAAAGTACCGCCGCGCCCTGTTGAGCACACCGAGCTTCTTGGACGCCAGCTTGGCCTTGTCCTCCAAATGACTGCGGAACTGAACGTCACTGGAGATGTCAACACCAAGGATCCCTATACTTTTAGAGATGGAAAGAGATGTGCCCTGGAATTGTGGCGCTACAGTAATTGGGGCTTTCTTAGCGGTGAAGAAACACGCCTGTGTCTTCGAAGGGTTGAACTGGACAAGGTTTTGTCTACCCCAATCGGACACTCTAGTAAGAGTAGCCTCGATTTCAGACACAAGCTGTTCACGACTTTCTTCCACTGCGTCCCGAGAGATACCGGGGCGGCCCGTGTAACAAGTGTCCCCCGTACTGTCGTCCGCATAACAATGAATGCCGTCAATAGACAACATGTCATTGATATGCAGCAGAAATAGAGTAGGGGACAACACTGACCCTTGCGGTACTCCAGCGTTTATGGCCATGCAGTCTGAACAGCTGCCGTCAACGACGGCCCTGATGCTTCTACCGGCCAGGAAGCTGGACACCCATCCACATAATCTCTCGGGCAGTCCATATGAGGGCAATTTTTTAAGAAGACCACGGTGCCAGACCCGGTCGATAGCCGTCGCCCATCGGTGTGTGAGGCACACGAGAAGATCGCCCGTCGAGCGACCGTGACGGAAACCGTACTGCCGGTCACTGAGCAGGTCGTTTTCCTCAAGGTACCTCAGGAGCTGTGTATTAATTACACGCTCCATCACCTTAGACAATAGGGAGGTGACGGCTATAGGCCTGTAATTGGCCGGGTCGGTCCTATCACCCTTCTTGGGCACAGGATGCACATACGCGATCTTCCACGACGCCGGGACTTGTCGCATGGAATATGAAAGCGTGAAAAGACGTGTAAGTACCGGACACAACTCTGGACCACACTGCTTAAGTACCACCGCGGGTATACCGTCCGGCCCACTCGACTTATGAACGTCCAGAGAACGAAGCTCCCGTCGGACGTCCCGCTGCGTAAATTTAACTTCCGGCATGGAAGTTCCACACCACGGAACGTCCGGCGGCACAGCACCCCCGTCGCTCATGGTCGAGTTAGAGGCAAATAGAAAACCCAGAAGGTCGGCCTTCTCCCTGGCACTCTGGGCGAGACTACCGTCGGGTTTAAGCAAAGGTGGTAAACCAGACTGACAGAAGTTTCCCTCGGCAGCTTTGGCAAGCGACCAGAATTCACGACTCCCTGAAGGGTACCCTGCTAGCCGCTCACCAATTCTGCCGACGAAGTCGAATTTAGCCCTGACAATTGCTTTTTTGCTGGCCCTCGAGGCGGCATTTAATTTGCGTTTCACCTCAGAGATGTTAGGATCTGAATTTGCACGAGCCGTGGTCCAGGCTCTGTAGGCAGATTCTTTCAGCATCAAAGCTTCTCTGCAGAGCCGATTGAACCACGGTCGCTTTTTAGCTCCCACAGGGATCCAGCGGTTATTCAATTCGGCCGTTTATATGTTTATGGAGGGTAGAGGTACCTCTACTCCTTTAATATGGGGGTAATATGGGTGGGGGGGATTTAATATGGGGGGAGGGAGGGAGAGGGGGGGGAAGGGGGGTGGAAAGGGGTTGGGGGTTTGTTTTTGTTTTTGTTTTTGTTTTTGTTTTTGTTTTTGTTTTTGTTTTTGTTTTTGTTTTTGTTTTTGTTTTTGTTTTTGTTTTTGTTTTTGTTTTTGTACAATAAAATTTTAAAATTACAATAAATTTAAAATTTTATTACAATTCCTGCACTAATTCATTGAAAGGAACTTCGTTCCATTCGGGTGTCCCTTGACACCTCTCAAGTTTTTTAATTTTAGTATTTGCTTTTATAGCGGCAACAAAAATACATCATGTGTGAAACTTTTACCCAGCTATCATGGTTTCTGAGATACAGCCTCATGAGGGACAGACAGACAGACGGACAGCGAAGTAACTTGGATAGGGTCCCGTTTTTGCCCTTGGGTACGGAACCCTAAAAACGCTATGATAACGAGTTTGTGTCAGTTTTATGTCGGTACCCTTTGATTGCGATTTTGTATCGTATTTATGTTAGATCGCGGTTCCGTACGTGGGTCATTTCACTGAAATAGAATGGCCGCACTATAGTTTTATAGGTATTTGGGGATGTTTGAGGTTGCTGTTATGTACGTTCCGATGTTTGAACTAAATAATAAATGTAAATGTAGAAGCTGGCAGTAAGTGTATGTGTAAAAGCAATCATTTTGACGTTTATAAGTGTTACTAGGTGAATAAAGACTTTTCATTTTCAGAATGAGTGACCAAAAATGCAATAACACTATTTGACACATTTTGTTTTTGCGAATAGAATATTGATGTATTCTTCGTGAAAACTAAGGAGTTGAACTTACCGGTCAAAGGGAAGCCACCTAGTGTATTGAATTTTTAACTTGTTAACGTCTTTTAAATCATTGAACGCCGGCTGCACAGACAGAGAGAAAGGGTTATGCTACAGCAGGCCCTTTAGCAGAGTCTGCAAACAAAAGTGAATAACAAGCGATACAGATGCATACACGGTCTGAGCATTCGACTTGTGACGCATTTATCCCTTTTCAGTTAGTTTATGTTATCCTAGGACGTTATTCACGTAAAATGTGCCCTTAAAATAAAATTTGTGCGTCATAAGGAAATAAAATAAAATAAAATAATAAAATAAAATAAAATTTATTCCCTTTGAAATTTTTAAAAAATTATTTAGGTTTGTCAAAATTTTTGTGACTCTACCGGGGGTTCGGAAATGCTACAGACTGAGAAGAACACCCCAAGAAACTCAGTCCGGTCCCTCTTAATTCATCTTAGTATCTAATACAGTTTTTTTTTTATGTAGAATGGAGCAATTCGTGTCACTGCCAGGCAGCCTTGTCTTCTAGAAAGTCTTTAATGCTATAATAAGCTTTCTGGCACAATTTAAGTTTTATTAGTTTTTTAAATTTATTAACTGACAAACCTGTTACGGCTGTCGGCAATGTATTGTACATTCGAATACAATTGCCCGCAAAAGAATTGCTTATTTTATTAAGCCTAAATCTAGGTACAGCCAATTTATTCTTATTTCTTAAGTTTAGGTTATGGATATCACTATTTTTAATAAATTTACTATTATTTTTATGAGTATATAATAAGTTTTCATATATGTACTGTGAATACACAGTAAGGATGTTGATATCCTTAAACTTTTCTCTTAATGACTCCCGAAATCCCATACCGTAGATAGCCCGGACAGCCCTTTTCTGCAACACAAAGATACATTCGATGTCGGCAGCGTTACCCCATAATAGTATGCCATAGGTCATGACACTGTGGAAATAGCTAAAGTAGACAAGACGCGCTGTTTTAATGTCTGTCAGTTGTCGGATCTTTTTGACGGCATAGGCTGCAGAGCTCAGTCTGCCCGAGACTTTCTCGATATGAGGCCCCCACTGCAAGTTGGAGTCTAACTTTATGCCCAGAAAGACAGTTTCATCGACCAATTCTACTTGATCATCCCTAATCCTAATACTGGAGTTAACGAGCCTAACATTTGGCAAGGTGAATCTAATACATTTTGTTTTAGTTTCATTCAACAATAAATTATTTGCGTTAAACCAGTGGACTACCCTAGAGAGGGCATTGTTTACTTCGTCAAGATTGCGTTGTCCACGTTCAACTTTAAATATTAAAGATGTGTCATCAGCAAACAAAACTACCTCGTGATCGTCTCTTATAAGGTGAGGGAGATCATTTATGTACGCTAAAAATAGAAAAGGTCCCAGAATTGAACCCTGAGGCACCCCCATTGTTACAGCAGACCCATGTGACTGTTTACCATTTATAACTACTCTCTGTACTCTATCTCTTAGGTAAGAACTAATTAAATCCAAGGCCGTCCCCTGGATCCCATAATGATCAAGTTTTTGAATTAAAGTCTGATGCTGGACGCAATCAAAGGCCTTAGATAAGTCGCAGAATACACCATAAGCATCATACGACTCCTCCCAGGCCTCATATATACACTCTAATAATTTGATTCCAGCATCCGTGGTAGACCGACCGCGCGTGAAACCGAATTGTTTAGTATGGAATAGTTTATTTGTATTAAAATGATTTTGCATTTGATTAAGCATTACCTTTTCAAAGATTTTACTAAACGTGGGTAGTACAGAAATAGGACGAAAATTGGACGGATCCGAGGTGCTACCCGATTTAAACAGAGGAGTTATTTTACTAAACTTCATTAAGTCAGGAAACACACCACTATCAACACAATTATTAAATATTATTGATAATTCAGGGGCAACCATTTCAATTAACGAATTAACTAAATGTACAGAAATTCCCCAGAGGTCAGCCGTTTTCTTAATATTTAAAGATTTGAAAGTTTTTATGATAGTGTGTATACAAATTTTACTGAATTTGAATATTTCATTACAGCAAGGAACATTTGCTTTTAACAAGGATTCTGCTATTGGGGTAGAAGAACCTAGGGCTCTGGTCAAATCTACTGGTATTCGAGAGAAAAAATGTTCAAATTCGTTAGCGACTTCGGCATCTGTTGTAATGATGTTACCATTTACTTTAAGTTTAAAATTATTATCATTTGATTTTTCTTGGCCTCTTTCTGCGTTAATTATTTTCCAAGTAGATTTAACTTTGTCTACACTATTGACAATTTTATTACTTATATACTTTCTTTTGGCCGCTAAGCAGTCTGCTTTAAACTTTTTTGAATAAGTTTTAACATAATTTAGAAATTCATCTGTTCTATTAAGCTGTCTTTCTGAGTATAGATCATACAGTTTTTGTCTACTTTTATGTATATCCTCAGTGGCCCATTCACTGAAGGCTGGCCTGTCTCCGATTGTGACTTCCTTAGACTTGAATATGGAGTTGAACTCATTGTAAAAGGAATCAAAAAATAACTTATACATTACATTTGAATCTAAGCCAGTGTCTAAAAATGGAAGTTTATTGCAAAGTCCAACTCGCATACGTTCCAAGCGGTCACTAGTTACTGGTCTACATAATATTTTACGTCTTTTAACTTTTTCTCTTGTGATCTTGAAAGATGCTATTTGCCCAGTATGATCTGATTTTATCTTATTTATAATACTCTTACTTTCTGACAACATATCACTGTATATATTGTCCAGACAAGTAGCGGTTGTATCACAATATCTAGTAGGCTCTAAAAATAAGTTACAGAGATTGTGTGATTTAAATAAATTTAAGATATCATTGGTCTGACGTGTATTTATAAGTATATTAACATTAAAATCACCGCACACTATTAGGTGTTTATTAGTTTTTCCAAGTTTAAATAGCACTTTATCCATTACTTCCTCAAACTCACTAAAGGGTGAGACTCCAGGTTTATATACGCATACTACTATGAATTGCTCCAATTCTACGCACGATATTTCAACTGTACACTCTACAGAGAGGGACACAACATCTTTCCGTTCCTTATACTTTAATTTCTTATTTAATAAAATCAACGAACCCCCCCGTGTTGTGTTGTTAATGTTGCTATATTATAATGCACCAGGCTGATACAATTTTCATTTTTTAAATTAGTTTTGTTCGGAGGACAGTTTCCGATATAGTTATGATTTGCAATTAAATTCAACTCTATCAATTTACAATTTTGGCTAGAGGGTAAATCCTCTGTTGTCCCAGAAGTTAATTTAAATTACTTGGAACCGATTCCAAAGTCCTAAATCTACTCTCCTCAAATAAAGCAGTTTTGTCAGCCAAGTTTTTGGCTATAGAGTAAAAATATTTGAATAGCAAACTTGCTATTTGTCTTTTATAGTATTTGGGTAGACAATACCTACCCTTGTGATTATTATAGACTTTATACTTGCTATGTGACAAATTTGTGTCAAATACAGAATTAAAGTCAATTACATTGAATTTATTATTATACTGACTTATTAAGTTTAAACGTAAATTCATCTTATATCTAAATGAATTTTCCGAGTCTGGCACACCTTTTATAAATGGAAGTGTGAACATTACAACTTGTATGACATTTAAGTTTAAGATGTAATTCATGTATAGGGACAAATCATCATTGCTAATTTTGCCCCTGTTTGCACAGAAAATTATTATTTTACTGTTAGCTTCAAATTTATATTCTAATATCTTTTGCATAATATCACTTAATGAAGCACCCGGATAGCAATTATTAATAACCGAGTAATAACTTGAATTTAAGTTTTGTTTTAAAAATGAACTTAGATTGGTACCAATATCATCACTAAATACAATTAATTTAGTACAGCGATTACTATTATTTACACTGTCACACAATATATCCACTGATGTACTGGGCGGGCACGTAGTAATGGGAGCTAAGGGCTCAGCGGTAAACGGTTCACCCTGAGCCTCCACCGGCTCAATTGCTCTAGGGCAGTTAATATTGCATAAGTGGTCATTTAGGAAACAATTAAGGCGCTCAGTGTTATCATTTGATGTTTTGAGTACCTTATCTATGGTTACAGAACATTTAGTAAAGTCCTTAAGGGACCATTCATATTTTTTAGTCATATATTGTAGCTCAAATTGCAAACTTTGTATTTTTTATTCTAATTTTTGTGTGTCAGTGCAATATTTTAAATGACTTTGTTCCAGCTCTAACATTGACAATTTAGCTTGTTCTCTAAATTTTAAACCAGAACCTATATTTTTACACTTCTTGATTAACATTTTATGGAATTTTAATTGCTTTTTTGATTTCTGTATGAACTTTTTAATTTTTAGATATTTTTTTAGTTTATTTCTGCTGCAAAACAAAACCGACTTGTCCCGTTGATATGGACTGTCACCTGTAAGATCTATAGTAGTCAAGTCCAGGTTTTGAGAATTTGCAGAAGGAATAAACTGCGGGATACCACTCATTAACTCACTATAAAGATTATCAGTTTTTTGAGCAGTAACTTTCTCAGCAGCTTCTTCCAGGTGTGAGATTTGTCCCTGGGCATCCCTTAGCTCCTGTTCCAGAAAGGTAGTCCTCCTCAAGGTTTTCTCATACTCGTCACTGCACTCTTGGAACCTATCTACAATTGACTGAAGGTGGTCCCGCTCCGCAACAATGTCATCGTAACTTACATGAAGTCTTGATAATTCGCATTTTAATTTTTTTGTGTCATTTAGAGCGTTTATCAATAGGTTTTCATTTTCTTCTCTTTCCTTCTCCAACTGTACACAGAGCTCCGTTTTAGATTTAAGCTCCAGCAACACCAACTGAAGTTTGGTTTCCTCCTGCTGGCGGCCGAGAGCTCTGCGACTACGGGTATTCATATTATTAATAATAATAATAATAATAAATCTTTATTGTCAGGCAACATTAGAAAGTTACAGTTGGTATTAACTTATTCTACGGCCCATAGATAAATACCTTAAAACTAAAATACATATAAATATCTTAACCTAATTGACACGTAATGACGTCGACGTGTCGCGTGACGTGGGGTTCCGTGTCGGCAGACGTCCTCTGAAGCGCCGGTACTTCACCCCTCTCGGCCAGAACTCAGGATCCATGAATGTGGAGATGCGATCTGTAGGCACCCTCACCGCAAACGAGTTGAAGCTTACGTTACGATGAGAGTCCAGCTTCTCCACCCTCAAACCCAATCCGGTTTTCTTCTGCAGATAGTCTACCACGTCCACAACCTTCACGCTGAAGTGTACACGGGACACGTAGACCATCGTAGATGGAACCTCAGCGCGGAAGCGCTGCTCTATAGATCTTGAAGCAGTTCCGCACTGATTCTTGCAGGAGGGTTTCGTCTTCTTTTTCTTCACCACCAACGTAAAACCCTCCGCATCACAGGGCTCCTTTTGCGGCGCCTTGACGGGCGCAGTGCTGCGTTGAGTGACGCTGCTCTGCTTCCTCCCCTTTGTATGAGCGGCTGTGGGGGTGCTGGCCGTTGCAGCTGCGTAGTCACATGGCCGAGGAGGTGGCAACGTGACAGTCGTCGGCATCTTCGCGGGGGAAGAGGTAGCGGCGGGCGCGGCGGGGCGCGAGCTCACGTTCGAGGCACACGCTACGGCCACTGGACACTCGGGCGCATCAAATTGCGCTGACTCAAAACTGCACAATGACGCGTTTTGCGCGCCTCGCCGTACATTGACATTATCGGAGGCTGACCTACTAACTGAATTATTGCTACGAAGTAACAACAATTCAGCCTGCAGACCACTGATAGTTTTATCTGATGCCTCTAATTTTGCCAACACATCAGCAAGGCTGGACTTCAGGAAAGTTATGTCCTTAAGCAGTCTTGTCACGTCGACGTGGTCAAATCCCACCGGTGGGAGCTTGTGCAGCTCCTTCGCGACGAAATCCGGCACGTCGTCAGGATCCGTTTGCTTCAGCAGGGTGATGATGTCCTGCACACTTCGTTCCCCTCCATCCCTCCTTCGGGACGGCATATGGGCAGTTTTGCCGACTGATTGGTACAGCAACGCCTTACCACTGCAGATCTCCTGTTCCTTGAAATTGGATTTGCAGATCTGCATTATGCTGATCTCATCCATGGTGTCCACTGCATTTTGGATGAACGCGAGTAACTCGTTAACGATGACCGTCTTGTTGGTAGCCATCGCACGGCGGAATTACAGCGGCGCGTAAGCAACGCGTAGCGCGAATTAATTATTAATAAATTAATTACGAGACCGCATTAGTGAGGCGCGACCGTATCCGACCGCGCATCGCTAAGCACTCGTAATCGTATTAATGAGTAAGTGCAATTATACGCGAATTATATTGATGATGGAGCTCTTTGTACAGTTTAATGGTAAGAAGTAACAAGGTTATGTACCGGCAATAAATTACACTTAATATTTTTATGTACTTACGCAAATACACCGACCGTCGTCAACGTCGAGTAAACGCTTATACAAGTATAATAATTCTACTCACGAGAAACAGTCGATTTAGTATGTATTTACGTGAAAAGAAAACATTCAAAATTCGAAAAAAAACCGGTTACCTGACTCGTCACTTTTTACACCAAAATACACGGACAGAACACTTTTATTATATTATCTGACTATTTAAGGACACTACTATTGCGATGATATTGGTTTTAGTTGGTTTAAATACTAAATAACTAATTAATTTTAAAAATATTTTCAGAGAGCTAAAATTTTTGACAGTTCGCTTGTGTTGCCAGACTCGAAAACCTTAACCTTATAACTAAAAGCACATAGTTTACACTTCAGCCCAGAAATAGAGGCAACTTAAACGATCCATAATTTATTTTTGGGGTTTTTCGTGCATCATAAAAGCGTATTTTTCTAGGGTTTTTTAAACCATTTATTTATTTAATACTTTTTAGTCACAACATTTATACCTTAACTAGCTGTTAATCCCTGCGGCTTCATCCGCGTAGAAGTCGTTATCGCATAAAATCATTACCCTCCTTTCGCGCAGTCAGTTAAAAAGTAACCTATGTCCTTCTCTTAAACTCAAACTATCTTTATAAAAAATTTCATTAAAATCGAATCAGCGGTTTAGGCATGAAAACGTAACAGACAGACAAACAGAGTTACTTTCGCATTTATAATATTAGTAGGGATTTCTGTATTACATGGTGTTTTGTCTGAGTTCGACTAATGTGAAAATATTTCATTATTACTCTAATACATATACATTTTCTGCAGGTACCTATGTCTATATTTACACTCAATATTAACTTCAATATATAACAGGTTTGCTATAACCTTAAACCCTAATCGTGGTCTAAGCTCATTACACGACTTTTCTAACAAATTCAAACACAGCTATGATACGACGTTCAATCATGAAGTTACAGTTCATATCTTACGACTCCATCATCAGATCAGTTTGACAGCACCATATTATTGTATTGTTATCAGAACTACAAACATCTGCCAATTTTCATGACGCTACGATCCTTGGAAGATGGTTAAATTAGTTACCTGAGATTCCATTGCATAGTTTTACAAGTCATTTAAAAAAAGGTTTGTTATAACCCTGAAACTTAAGCCTGGTCAAAGTTCATTACAAGACTTTTCTGACGAATCCAAAAACAGATATAATACGATATTCCATCATGAAGTTCCAGTGCATATCTTCCGGCTCCATCATCATATCAGTTTGACAGTACCATATTATTATATTGTCATCAGAACTACATACAGCTGCCAATTTTCATGACCCTGCGATCCTTGGAAGCTGGTTAAATTAGCTACCTTAGATTCCACTTGTTTTCTGCGCCTATCTTCCGGCTCCATCATCATATCAGTTTGACAGTACCATATTATTGTATTGTCATCAGAACTACATACATCTGCCAATTTTCATGACGCTACAATCCTTGGAAGATGGTTAAATTAGTATCCTTAGATTCCACTTTTTCCGTCAAAGTTTCAGTGCCTATCTTCCGGCTCCATCATCATATCGGTTTGACAGTACCAGGTTATTGTATTGTCATCAGAACTACATACAACTGCCAATTTTCATGACCCTACGATCCTTGGAAGCTGGTTAAATTAGCTACCTTAGATTCCACTGGTTTTCTGTGTTTATCTTCCGGCTCCATCATCATATCAGTTTGACAGTACCATATTATTGTATTGTCATCAGAACTACATACATCTGCCAATTTTGATGACGCTGCGATCCTTGAAAGAAGGTTAAATTAGTATCCTTAGATTCCATTACATTGTTAGTTACATACACGACGACCTAATAAAAGCTTATTAAAAAGAGTTTAGTGTCATCCTCTTCTTCCTCCAACCAACACGTTTCCGGCAGGGGTGCCAGTCCTGTGGTGGGGTGTTTTATGATTCAAAAGTGAGTTTCTCTGTCGAACTACCTTGGAAAAACGCCAACTTGAGGACCACTGCCAGAAGTTGTATAGACTACTAGCTGATGCCCACAGCTTCGCCCGCGATGGCGCTGTATGTGAAAAATTTTTCTGTTGAAATTTTTGCTAAATTTTCTTTGCTGTAAACCTTACGGAGCCCGAGGCCTTTCCAACGAATGCAAAACCGTGGAAATCGGTTCGTGCGTTCTGGAGTTATAGCGTCAGGAAGGAAAACCCGACTTATTTTTATATAATAGATGAGAGTGCCACCCCCCCCCCCCCCCTCGAATCGCTAGATGTCGCCATGGCTTTCCATCAGGTGGGCGGCGTCAATTTGAAAGTTACACATTATGATAAAATGTCTTATCGTCTCTCTCGATTCAATGTTTGGGCAGCAATTTTCGATTGATAGGACGTAAATAAGTGGACTGCAATTATTGACAAGATGAAACTTCATCTGTTTCATATTTTGGAAACGGCAAAACATGAAATGGAAAACTATAAATCAGTAAGCCATCAACGCATTCCCGACGTGTAATCGAGAATCGCCGCCCTTCTCGGTTTCCACATAATGGGGTATCATTAGATACGTTTCAGATGTCGGTATGTCAGTCCAACAACTGAGACGCATCTAGAAGCTATTGATTCAAGGCGTCGCGTCGCATCGGTGTTCAATATGGATGATATTAATAGGGTTGTCGATTAACTTGCGAAATCCGTCTTATCCGACTGATTTTATAAATAGGAAAGTTTGTGAAGATGTTTGGATGTTTGCTACTGAATCACGCGAATTGGAAGATACCAAGACAAAAAGTCCCAAAAATATGTAACAAAAAATGAAAATGTAAGTCACAAATTTAATACTCATGAACGTCAAGATTTTTGATTATTCTTATTTATTAGAAGATTCTACTTAAATTTACATTTACTTCCAGATTTATAACAAATTGTAAGTGACAAATTACCCGTGTGGTGACGCGATAGGGTATAAATATCACCAATCAATATTCAATCTCGTGAGCCCAATAAACAGATCATTCTATTTATTGTGCCCTGGGTAGCGTGAATCGCGACTAAAGGTACACTTTCGCAAATGTAACGGTTGTTCAACGAAGAAAATCTGTAAATAAAACCCTAAATCTTTCTTTCTTCTTCATCTTTCTTTATTTCTTCCTACATACATACAGAACACTGAGTCCGCGGGCCCACGAGCGCTTCTATTTCTTCCTAATTGAAAAGAAATTGTGGTCGAAGTTCGAACCTAATTTATTCAAATTTAGAATTTATATCAAACCTCATTATAACCTGTCATAGTCATAGATACAATTCGAAAACAATCATTGTGTGACATTTGATTCGGTTTGATATATAAATGTATTCGAATTATAAAAGCCGAAGGAATGTAAGTAGGTATGTACGTTGTCTTTTAATATTTTTTTTTTGCGTTTAGATACAAACCGGCCAAGTGCGAATCGGACTCCCTCACGGAGAGTTCATTGCCAAAAAAACGGCGAAAAATCATGTTTGTAGTATGTGAGCCCCACCTAAATATTATTAGATTTCTGATTTTAGTATTTGTTGTTGTAGCGGCAATAGATATAAGTACATCATGTGGGAAACTTTCAGCTCTCTAGCTATCACGGTTATTGAGATACAACCTCGTGATGGACTGACAGACAGATAGACAGTCAGATAAACAGACAGACGGACGGCAAAGTCTCATGAATAGGATCCCGTTTTTACCCTTTGGAACCCTAAAAAGCTTTATTAATTTTATTTCTACGCACAGAAAAATGCACATGCCTTAATTAAACTTTAACTGTGTCGTCACGTACTAGTATTATAATTATATATAATATCTGCATAATATTAGGTAGTTAAGTCCGTGATGTGAAATTAGTAACTGCCAACCCTAGCGCAGTATCGCAAGGTAAACCTCTCAAAAATAAATTTATTTTATTCTCGAGGAGGCTAAGCTAGCAGTGGGCGGCAAATGGTTTAGAAGAGGTAACAATATTTGTTCCGACCCCTTGATATTGCGGGTTGCAATGTCGCATAAACTAACAAACGGGATGAAAAACCAGCGAAGGGTTCCGTACCAAAAAACGAGAAAAAAATACTTTTGTTGTATGTAGGTACCTACTCTAATGTTATTTTTGATGTTTTCACTATTTAATTTTGGTGGTATCGAAGAAATACATCATCTATGAAATTTTCAACCTACTGATATGGCTTGGTGACAGACAGACAGAGGGACAGTGTATTCTCAATAATAGGATCCCGTTTTTATCACTTGGCTACGGAACCCTGAACATAAATAATACTTTCTCAATTTAAACTATTCCAAGAGAATTCTCCATATACATGGAGAATTCTGCACTTCTGCCCAGCATGCGTTATTCGGGATCGGAAAGGAGAGGGCGGGATTAGGTTGAAGAGCTTTTCAGAACACTCTCCGTGATAGATTCGGTAGAATGCTGCATAGGCCGCAGTGTAAGAATCAGCACAGGGTGGAAACTCCATACAAAAATGTTCGTTTTCACCCACACTAATTTAGACGTAATGTGAATGCTTAAATCAAGCTTCAATGTGTGTGTGAGTATTCTAGGGTCACTAGCTATGGAAACAAAATAATAAGGAACAGAACGCAATCTCATGTATGTAGGTACTTTTTTTTCAAATCTACACTCGGCTAAGCACAAATTAAACCAAAGCAATAGCCCAAAGCACTTAGGCAGTAATACGTAATGCAACGCAGTGACACTCCCTCAAGTACTGACACGGGAATCGACACATTAAATTTGGTGGGGGGGATGGGGAAGCTTACTCAGGTGGGAGGCAGGGAGTTGCCGATCTGTATGTAATACTATTATATTATCTTTGGAATCAGTAAGAGAATTCATTAAGAGCCTACCAGACGCCAAATTGTTGAAAGAAGATAGAAGATATACATTTTAGCGTGCAAGAAACAGAGAGATGCGATCGGTTTTTGTGCGTTTTTAACGAAATAAATTAATAATAAAAAAAACTATGACCAATTAACTAAAAATAAAAACTATATAATAAAAAAACTTAAAACGTAGGAGATCTAGGTTAAAATTTCAAGAAATCCAGGTATTTTCAACACAAAAACCTATCGAGGATTTTATCAGCAATCGTGTTTCTAGCCTAGAGCGTTTTAAGTTCATGAACTGAAATGGTCTGTGTTAAAATTTTAATTCATTAAACCTCACGAGTCCTGAGATCTAGATCAAAGTAATAGTCTAGTTGGCGTCAGACGGACTCTTAAATCTCATAGATAGAGCGACACGACCTCCGGGAGACATATCCACCTGTCTGTCAAATGTTGCCGGGGAAAGTCGTATACATAAACAGCACTACAAAAACAATCGGCTGTCTCTACGACAAAACAATACACCAAAAATTTCAGACACACTTATTATATTACTTACTAGCTGATGCTCGTAGCTTCGCCCGCGTAAAATTTGTTCCCGCGGGAAGTTATTCCCGGGATAAAAGGTAGCCTATGTGTTATTCCAGACTATAATGTATCTCTGTACCAAATTTCAGCCATATCCGTTCAGCGGTTTGAGCGTGAAAGAGTAACAAACATCCACACTCACAAACTTTCGCATTTATAATATTAAGTAAGATTCTATTTGGAGTACCTAGTGTATTGACAAAACGAAAGTCCGTGTGGCGCCTTCTCTCCCGATGAAATACGTAGATCATGTTGCTTCCGTTCAGTCCCTGTAACTTACCGGCAGGCGAGTGCCATAATTCCTGATACTAAGTATAAGAATATCGTTTTAAGCGTTCCATTATCTTCAGACCAATCAAATTGACGACGCTGATAGTATGCTATTGGAGATAATGAAGATGAACGATATCATAAATCGCTGGAAAATCTCTGGAATTATTGCCGCGATAAATCGACAATGAGTGGGTCTTTGCGATCAACGACTTTATCTTTTTATTTAATTGGAGCAAATATAAACGATTACAGCAACAACAAGCTGGTTTTTTTATTACGTGAGGGAAAATCTTCATGGATAGCATCCATGAAAATTTGCCGGACTCCTACCGAATAAAAAACCTCACCTATCCTGCCTAACAGCCTACGGTTGAAAGCCCGGGATTTCCAACAGAACTACGGCTACCGCGTCTTTGGAGGGTTTTTCGGGCGTTATTCCGCTTCTTAGGAGTGGGGGGGGGGCGTGCAAGAATCTCTCACGTCACGCTATCGTCTAGTATTATAGCAACGGGTAGCAATTAGGGCGCCGGCGCCGCCGACGTGTCTTCGCCGAAGACTATCGGCCTCCATGACCGAGGGCCTGAGGACGGTGAGAGGGCTGCTCACCGTCCTTACAGAAGTAGGCCCGTGACGGCAGCGTGACGTGAGGGATTCACGCACGCCTCCCCCATAAAAGCGGGATCACACTTGAAACCGCCCAAGACGCGAGATAGCAGCCGAACCGGTGGACGTAGGTCTGTTGGGAGTCCTGGGACATCCTTACGAGGGCCTACCCAGGGCTCCCAACCGTAGGCTGTTGGGCGTTACATGATGTTTTTTAGTCGGTAGGAGTCCGGCATAGCATCCATGATGATTTTCCCTCACGTTTTAAAAATTAAACGGGTAGCAATTAAAATGGCTTTTATGTTAAATGTGGGTAGTTACCGACCACTTATTTCTACACGAAGGTGAATGGAAAGGAAGAGTTGGCAAGAAAAATACGTTTTCCATTTATTAAATTAAGACTCGTAACTATGTTCAACCTTTGCCATATACTACCTCATCTTGAAATAGAAAAACGAAAATATCGGTGGGAGTCTGGATTATTACCTACTAGTAAACCTTTCAGTGTGCTATTTTGAGAAACTATTTCCGACCTAATCTTTGCGTGTATCCGTAAATCACTAACCGGATTTCCAGAGCTGCAATTCGGAGGCACTAAAAGCTTCCTCCACATTAACGGTCAATACAAATTATACCGTTACTGTTTAACATTCAAACACTTGAGAAGCCCTTTCACGATATCCAGAAAATTTGTTTAAAAACTTATTGACATTAGGATGTTCAAATACGCAATTGTACACATTTCATTTTATATCTGTGCTTAAATAAAAAAAATCACGAGTAAATGCATATCAAATGCAGATCATAAGCAACGTACTATGTCCTGGGGTATCCTTCCGAAGGGCTTATCCGGGGCTCCCAATCGTAGGCAGTTAGGTAGGATACGTGTGGATTTTAGTCGTTAGGAGTGCGGCAAGGCATCCCTGTACAATTTTTCTCACGTTAAGAAAAAGCTACGTACTATTTTTTTTTCTATACTAATAGTTTTTTTTTGTCCACAGAGTATTGTCTTCCGAGTAAAGCGCCACCCACACGTAGCTGGTTTTGAGCAATGCGTCTCATTCGGTGCCTTCAGCTCCGACCAGCAGGAGGTGGTGTACAACGTCTTCTGCCTCTGCGCTATGTACTTCTTACCACTGGTGGTGATCACCGTGTGCTATGTGTGTATCTTCTGCGAGATACATAAGAGTAGCAAGGAGCTAAGTGGTAAGTACAAATAGTATTTTGATTAAAGTGACTTAGAACAATGTGTCTCATTCAACGCCTTCAGCTCCGACCAGCAAGAGTTAGTTTACAACGTCTTCTGCCTCTGCGCTATGTACTTCTTACCGCTGGAAGTGATCACTGTGTGCTATGTGTGTATCTTCTGTGAGATACACAAGAGTAGTAAGTACAAGTAGGATGTTTCGAGGGACGCGGTTGCAAGCAATGAGTCTCTTTCGACGCCTTCAGCTCCGAGCAGCAAAAAGTAGTGTACAACATCTTCATCGATACCAGTTTCGAAAGAAGAAATATTATTCTTATTACGCAATTGATTTCTACTTTCGGAAACGCCGAAAGCCTCCTGCATCTGCGCTATATATATCACCGAATGCTATGTATATGTATGCCCCGTATCTTCTGTGAGATACACAAGAGTAGCTAGGAGCTAAGTGGTAAATACATACAATGATATCTAAGATTTCGAATTTTAGAAAAGTAGTAATTCAAATTGCAAAAAAAAACCTGCGTCTGTTCCTAATCCGGAGTTCCATTTTACACCGCTAAGATGTTAGCTTAAAAGTCTGGTGGTGCCATTTACCCAAATTTACTTCAATTACTAGGTCCGAAGGTACATTTAGAATAAATATTTCTAAACTAAAGTAAAGTAAGTAAGTAAAGTAAAGTAATCTTTATTTTTACACTAAACTTATATCCAATATGACATTCTACATCTAGCCGCAAAGCCGTTCGGGTTAACCCCCGCCATCCCCATGCTAGTTGACACTAATTTTATGTCATTCGTAGTCGATTTAACAAAATGTAAACAGGGACATGTGGAAAACTTTCCCAAATCACCAACTAACAAAAAATGTGTGAGATTAAATTGAAAGCAGCAACAAAAAGGGATAAATACTCAATAAATTGGAATAAGACCCTCGTCTAAGCCGATAACGTGTGGAATTCGACGGAAATTCGATGGATTCTGTCGGGAAATCGAATGAGGGAAAGGAATTTAAGTTCGGTTATTTGGGCATTGTATCAATTGTTTCTATCTACGAATCTAGACAGCTCTATAAAGAGTTCATATGGTACAATAGCTGACTACTATCCTGTCTACTCTTAATCAATCGCATAGATAACAAGTAAATGATTATCGGGAATGGTTGTGGTAAATGTTCTTACTTATATAATATGAGTATAGATGTGTGGATGTTTGCGACTCTTTCACACTCGAACGGCTGAACGGACCTGGCTGAAATTTGGTACAGGGATACATTATAGTCTGAAATAACACATAGCTACTTTCTATCCCGGGAAAAATTACCTGTAGTTCTCCCAACAGAACAGGTGGGAATTGCATTACCATTTGTTTTGTGGACAGTACTAATGGGAAAAAAATTACCAGTAGTTCTGTTAACAGAACTACTCAACAAAACAGGTGGGAGTAGACGGAATAAGGTCCTACCGGAAGCAGGAACAAATTTTACGTGGGCGAAGGTGCGGGCATCGGTAAGTTTGCTATAAACATGGCTGAAGCTTTCGAAGTGCTAGTTCAGTCTTCTGTAAATGATTACTTTGTTAAGCATCTTACGGTTAAACCACAGCGCGGAAACTCCAGCTTGGATGTGCGCGTGTGATCAATAAAATGTAGGTAAGCAAATTGTCCGTCAACGCGCACGTCAACTCTACTGACAGCTGTGGCGCGACATGGAGTTGCCGATCTGTATGTAATACCATTATATTATCTTTGGTTAAACTTAAATTGGGTGTTCGTTTGGGGCATGGCATTTCTATGTACGAAGGATACTCTATTTATGACAGAGAAATATCTTCACCCCTTCCTTTTAAAAAAGTCAACAACTTTTACAAGAAATACATTGGTGTAAAAATGTTACTATGTAACTATTTAAGCAAAAATGTCCGTAAGCAACTCTGTATTTTCGTTACGCTTTCACGAGTGACCCATTGAAACGGGTCTGATGAAATTGGAAAAGATATAGAATAGAGCTTTGAAAAGATAGTAGGGTACATTTATTTAAGGAAAACGGTAACTACAGGATATCGGTACGGGAAAACCTCACCGTGCGGTTGAAGCTTATAATTATGTTTTCATCCCGCCTATTCAGGAAATTTGCACAAAATATGCAGAAAAGTGCGAACGAAATACGTGTTTCCTGAAAGGGACTTTTACACTGGGCAGTAATGAGTCTTGAAATTGAAACGTAGCGTTTTATGTACAAGGAGGTCGAATATTAGTCAACAGATTGATGTGCAAAAAAGCTAAAATAGGGCAAACAGGATTTAGAAAAAAAAAACATTATTTTGTTGTATGGAGCTCCTTTTAGCACCTCTCTATAAAATAGAGTGCAGAGGGGCTTATGGCGAGACTTTGTCTATAGTCTGTGACTCTGTTGCGTTAAACTACGTTAGTAGGTCACGTCGATCATCTGTTCAAAGTTTAAAATAAAACAAAAATGACAACGTCAATCGGATTGAACTTTCACTTTCACAATAAACGTGTTGGAGAGGGGCAGTCTGGTGAGAACGATCTCACGGCTTGTTTTTATTATACATAATTATATGGTCACGCATTTATCCCCGAAGGGGTAGCCAGATGCATATTATATGCCCACATTTCACCTTTGTATAATTTGTCCCACGAAATAGGTGGTGAGCCGTATTGCCGTGTTTAAATGGACAGGCGCAGATTGTGACTGCCTGCTGTTGAAATAAAGCCTTCAACTTAGCTTAACGACTGCCATTTTACTAGCAACCGGGACCAACGGCTTAACGTGCCTTCCGAAGCACGAAAACGCCCAAATTAATGACACAAAGTGATCACATGGATGGTCACCCATCCATGGACCGGCCATAGTGAAAGTTGCTTACTGCAGTGATCGTTTACAGAACACCGAGTTCGCGGGGCCACGAGCAGCACGGTTTTTATTATAGTGGCATCAAAATACATCACATGTGAAAAATTCAGCTCTAGCAATCACGGTTCTTGAGATGCAGCCCCGATATTGCACCTTATTGCAGAAAATTCTTTCTAAAAAACAGGACAAGAGCGCGTCGGATGCGCTCAACGAGGGTTCCTCACAAGATTTGCATAGTTCAGAAATTGAGTCTCGATTTTTTACGTCTCAAAAAGTTGGTATCGAGGTTCAACATAATTGTTGTAGTCTTTTGTGAGACAATCCACATTATTAGCTTGGCCCTTGAAGTCCTTTAAATTTGAAAAAAAAAAGATATAAAAAGGCCTAGTTCATGAGAGAAACGACCTTGTCATCCGTTTCTTATACTATCTAATCTTCAGTATATTAGACCTCCAATTAGTACTAATAACAACTTGAACTAAGAATACTTGTATATTAGTATTCTAGAAACCTTAGAATACTTGTATTCTTATATTAGTACTAGCTGATGCGCGCGGCTTCGCCCGCGTGAAATTTGGTTCCCGTTCCCGCTTCCCGTGGGAACATGTTCCCAGGATAAAAAGTAGCCTATGTGTCATTCCAGACTATACTCTATCCCTGTACCAAATTTCAGCCAGATCCATTCAGCCGTAAGAGCGTGATTGAGTAACAAACATCCAAACATCCAAACATCTTCACAAACTTTCACATCCATACTAATATTATAAAGCTGAAGAGTTTGTTTGTTTGTTTGTTTGTTTGTTTGTTTGAACGCTAGGATCTCAAGAACTACTGGTTGGATTTCGAAAAATCTTTTACAGTTTGATAGTCCATTTATCGAGGATGGCTATAGGCTATATAACATCACGCTAAGACGAATAGGAGCGGAGCAGCAATCAAGAATGTTTTAAAAACGGGGAATATTTTTTACCGTCTGAGAGCTTCCGAGGCGTACGCTGCGTAAATGGTTACAGTTAGGTAAAAGTTGAGTACTACAAAATTGTTTCTCTTAAGTTGGCTACAAAAAAGTCCGCGACAGCATATGTCTATCTTTTAAGGTTCGCTCACAATAACCTAATTTGTCTATCTCTTAAGGTTCGCTTACGATATAATGAACGTAAAGAGTTTGTTTGTACTAGGATCTCAGAAACTACTGGTTGCATTTCAAAAATTATTTTACAGTTTAATAGTCCATTTGTTGAGGCTGGCTAATGGCGATATTACGGACGCTAAGACGAACAGGAGCGGAGCAGCCATGAATAATGTTTCGAGAACGGGTATTATTTCTTTCTTTTGAGAGCTCCCATTGCGGACGCTGCATAAATAGTTAAAGTTACGTAAAAATTGTGTATTGCAAAATTGTTTCTCATAAAAAGTAATAAAAAGAAGTCCTTAACAGCATATGCCTATATTTTAAGATTTACTTACAATAACCTTCTTATTAAGTTTTAAAGTAGGTATGAGCGACGCGACGGGAGTAAACTTGGTCTGCAGTGGCAGCCAGTCAATTGAACGATAAAAACCGGCCAAGTGCGAGTCGGACTCGCACACGATGAGTTCCATACCGAAAAACGGATGGCTGGAAGTAAAAGCGACGGGAAACATTATATCACTGGAACATCTTTTCTTCTCACTCTCATGTGACGCAAACGAAGTTGCGCGGGTCAGCTAGTTTATAATATTAGTAGGATAGTAGGATTTTAGAAACTTTGATAAATGAACGAATTGAATTTCTTTCATTCAAGATTATTCTAAGAACTGCATTTGCTTTGAAATTGATCCAAAGGAAATAGAGTCTGTAGTTCTTTGAAGAAACTTATTTAGTCTAGGAGGACAGACTTCTTTGTGTGTAATCGTCAATTTGTATCTGAAACGATTGCACCAATTTAAATAACTTTTTTACTATCAGAAATCAAACTTATTTTGAAGTAAAATGCCATGGATATCTATGCTACTTTCCAAGGGAGATGAGCATTAATGTTAAATGTGAAGAAATCAAGTAGATTCCCATACATTATTGTAAATATTTTGCAACTATTATGTTTAGTGGGTGATTAGGTAGGCACGGTAGGCAGATCCAGTCTAAACTTTTTTTTAACGTGAGGGAAAATTTTATAGAGTAAAAATTTGATTGTTTGTTTTTGGGCATCGAATTGGCTACGAAACTAATGAACAGATTTGAAAAATTATTTCCCTGTTGAGAAGTTACGCTGTCCCCGGGTAACATAGGCTATGTTTTATTTCCGTATTCCCAAGGGAACAGAAACTACGCAGTTGAAACCGCGTGACGTCGACTAGTACCAGAGAAATTTATTACTAGAGTTGTAAGTAAGCCCTGGAGATATCCTTCCGAGTAGTACCTTAAATTCCCAGTCATGAGCAGATGGACGGGGGTCGTATGGTATTAGTCATTAGGAGTCCGGCATAACATTCACGAGGACATCCACACGAAAAAAAAACGAGTTGCTTGTATTTAACGAATTTAGGTACGAATGTAATTTATCAATCTGTTTTTAAGATTACTTTTAAAAAGCAATTAGTATGCTAACTGATCATAAATTTCAAATGTGGAAAAATAATTGGTTTCGAGCAGGATTCGAACCTGCGTCTTCTCGCCCCAAGACACTTAACCACTTATCCACCGAAACCTACTCGGAACCAACCAAATTTTCCACCTTATAAACGTCTTGGGGCGACGTAGGCGCCATCTACCGGCACTTTTTAGATACCAATTCTTTATTGTAAAATTTATAATCTGTTTTTGTCCATAGAGAAGAGTAACCATCGCACAAGTGTGGGCCCAGTGCGCCTGCGTCGCTCAGACCGCAGCGTGTTGGAGCGAGCGCGCCGGCGCACCCTCCGCATGACGGTGACTATAGTCGCTGTGTTCGCGCTCTGCTGGCTGCCCTATGTCACTATAACTATGTGGTGAGCTATTGTTGAAATCTTAAGAGAAGTCAAACCATCGCATTAGTGTGGGCCCAGTGCGCCTGCGTTGCTCAGACCGCAGCGTGTTGGAGCGCGCGCGCCGGCGCACCCTTCGCATGACGGTGACTATAGTCGCTGTGTTCGCGCTCTGCTGGCTGCCCTATGTCACTATAACTATGTGGTGAGCTATTGTTGAAATCTTAAGAGAAGTCAAACCATCGCATTAGTGTGGGCCCAGTGCACCTGCGTTGCTCAGACCGCAGCGTGTTGGAGCGCGCGCGCCGGCGCACCCTTCGTATGACGGTGACTGCAGTCGCCGTGTTCGCACTCTGCTGGCTGCCCTATGTCACTATAACTATGCGGTAAGTTGTTGTTGAACTCTTTAGATAAGTCTAACCATCGCACAAGTGTTGGGCCAGTGCGCCTGCGTCGCTCAGACTGCAGCGTGTTGGAGCGCGCGCGCCTGCGCACCCTTCGTATGACAGTGACCATAGTCGCCGTGTTCGCGCTCTGCTGGCTGCCCTATGTCACTATAACTATGTGGTGAGCTATTGTTGAACCCTTTAGAGAAGAGTAACCGTCGCACAAGTGTGGGACCAGTGCGCCTGTGTCGCTCAGACCGCAACGTGTTAGAGCGCGCGCGCCGGCGCACCCTTCGCATGACGGTGACTATAGTCGCCGTGTTCGCGCTCTGCTGGCTGCCCTATGTCACTATAACTATGTGGTGAGTTATTGTTGAACTTTTTAGAGACAAGTAACCATCGCACCAGTGCAGGGTTGGTGCGCCTGCGTCGCTCAGACTGCAGCGTGTTGGAGCCAGCGCGCCGGCGCACCCTTCGCATGACGGTGACTATAGTCGCCGTGTTCGCGCTCTGCTGGTTGCCGTATGTCACTATATCTAAAGTGGTGAGTTATTGTAATACTCTTTAGAGAAGTCAAACCATCGCACAAGTGTGGGCCCAGTGCGCCTGCGTCGCTCAGAACGCAGCGTGTTGGAGCGCGCGCGCCTGCGCACCCTTCGTATGGCGGTGACTATAGTCACTGTGTTCGCGCTCTGCTGGCTGCCCTATGTCACTATAATTATGTGGTGACTTATTGTTGAACTCTTAAGAGAAGAGTAATCATCGCACGAGTGTGGGGCCAGTGCGCAAATCAGCCTATGACATTTCAGTCCTGGACGGAGGCCTCTCCAAATTTACGCCACAATAAACGGTTCTGCGCTTTCCACAAGCAAAAAATCCTCGCAACCCCCTCCAGTTTGTCGTGCCATCAAGCATCCTAACGCACGATTACCAGGTAATCTGATTTTAGTCACATAGCATGACATTCGCACGATCAAAACAGGTCAAATGCGAGCTGGATTCGCGCAAGTTGGGTTCTGTACCAGAGACGACAGTTAAAAATGTTGTATGGACGACCCCTTAAGGGTGGTTTCACTGTCATGCAGGAGTAGTCTGTGGGTGTGCTAGCACGGGGTTAAGACCTACAGTCCACTGCCCTAAATACTTTGTTTTAGTATTAGTAGTTATAGCTACAACAAAATTGCATTATCTGTGAAAATTCCATTCCATTCTAGCCATAATGGTTCATGAAATACACCTGACCTTTGGGTATGAAACCCCCAAAAGTATGCTGACTTTGGCACTAAAACAAAGACTTGAAATGCGACCGGAAATAATGTTCAGTTGGGTATGATAGTGTTCATAAACTTGACCCAATTTCAACCAAACGTACCGTCCCTAATACTTTAACCAACAAACTTTACCCAAGTTAGAAAGTCTTATCAAAGCTTATCAAACCTCATTCCTGCCAATGTTACAATTTGTGGCTTTTTTCTCTGCCAATCTCACTGCACAAAGCGGAGAAAATATTTTCTAACTTTTGCTATCTGTTATTTTGTACCCTTTGCGCCTTTAAAATTTTCTGAGATCTTTTGTGTAGATCGTCGGAGATCAAGTTAACAAACATTTTCAGTTGTTATTTTTGGAAAATGTTTTATAATTATAAAATTTCAAGGTCTGATCTAACGGGTACTTTTATATTGCAGGAAAATAATTCCGTCACAGGTTATTTGTATGTGCATAGAACCTCGTCAAATACCACAAGTTCAGATAGTTCCTTTTAACTTATCCAATTAACAAATTAAGTTCTAAAGAAATTTACGCATAGCTTCGTCTCCGTGCTCTACATTTAATTGATTTGATTGGATCGATCAAATCAGCCTTTGGGACTCCACTGCTGGACGTCAGGCTCTTCCAAATTACGCTACAAATGTTTCTAATTGTATATAGTACGATATTACAAAATGGATAATTCAAAACACAATTTTTCAATCAATCAAGACCAGCCGCCAACACAGACTAAAAGGTTCAATCTGAGGCCGCCAATATCTATTTGAAAATGTAGGCAAAAACTTACTGAATAGAAAAAATTTATAGTAGAAGAAGAATAGAAGAAGAAGAAAGAAGACATAGATTAATAAATAGTTGCTGCTTACTTTGTCATTTTAAAATACAACAGAAATGACATGTATTCTACAAGTAAATAAAATTGGAGTGTCTGTTTGCAATATTAAAATAACCGATTTCTACTTTTTTTTTATTTTTTTTTATACTACTTAGGTGGCAGACAAGCTTACGGCCCACCGGAAGGTTGGTTACCGTAGCCTATAGACGTTTGCAACACCAGAGGCGCTACACACGCGCTGCCGACCGCAGGTTGTGACGACCCGCAGTTGAAATTTTTCAAGCCGCCCATAAGGCCTTCAACTTGGCTTCACGACTGTCATTTTACTGACAACCGGGACCAACGGCTTATCGTGCCTTCCGAAGCACGGAAACGCTCGTAAATAAATGTCACAAAGTGGTCCACGTGGTGGTCACCCATCCATATTCGGCCATAGTAAATGTTGCTTACTGCAGTGATCGTTTACAGAACACTGAGTCCGCGGGGCCACGAGCGCTTCGAAACATGCATAACTACTACATGCATATGAATGTATATACGGTACACATACCAAAATATATATATTTAAAAATTTTGTCTGTCTGTCTGTTTGTTCCGGCTAATCTCTGGAACGGCTTGACCGATTTGGACGGGAATTTCACTGGCAGATAGCTTATGTAATAAGGAGTAACTTAGGCTTTTTTTTACATTCCACGCGGACGAAGTCGCGGGCACAGCTAGTTTTATAAATAAATGTTTATCTACGCTTTCAATGTGTATGACTGACTTGATTAGCATCTCAGTAGTTTACGAGATTAATATAAACGTTATATGTTCACAAACTCTTAGTATAATGAACACATACAAGAAATTAATGAATAATTCTTACTCACATTCCTATTCAAAGACCTCATGCCACCATGTGACATTATAACATCCACTTCTACTTAATGTCACGCTGGCATTACACTTACTACAAAAGTACTTACTGAATCACGCTCATACGTCAGAAACCCATTTTGTTCATTAAAATTTCATTTTCCCGTCTGTTTTCGATAGGACTCTTGAAATTAATCAGTGCGTGCTCTTCCGGATCATCTATTAACAGTTTAATTACATAAAATTATTCATTACTGGCTTAGCAAATAAGCGATAAGCTTAATAGTAGCGTCAAGTAAATACGATTAACGATCAACTTGATAAATCACAAGAGTCTTGCGACGTCATGTGATTGTCTCCGGCACGCATTATACAGAGTGCATGTGTATCTAAGACAGGCAACACACAACACATGCAATATAATTTACCGACTGCCAAGTTATAAAAGAGAGTTCTTTTACGTCATTTTTTTAAATCGCCGATAGTTATGATGCCGCTGGCCTGTTGAAAAGCCATGGAAAAAAAAAGAAAGAAAGAACGAAACCTTTATTTCAAGCTAACATCTAGCTAGCTATCAGAGTTTACATTTTGGCGGCAAATTGATAAACTTGTACTCATAAAGTTAGTAGAGAGTTTTGGCGCGAACACGAAAGGACTCGTACATTATTCCGTGTTGTAATTTTTCAAAATTAGTGTATTTATGAGTATTTATGTTTAATAATGGTGGATTCTTAAACATAAAAGTTTCAACAACGTGCACAAGTGTTGGAAAGTGATAAAACGAAGTGATACGCGACTTTTTTGTACCACCAAACTCCAAAGACAACTCTTAGTAAAGTACCACCGCTTTACTTGAGTACAAAATTTGTCCAAACTGGAACATACAAGAATACGCTGATAATAAAAATAATTATTAAGAAAAAGATATATTACACTTACACTGCTATTTGCAAGATTCTCAACATGAAAAGGATTGATATTTTCGATATATAATTGACTTGACATTGGCACACTCTCAAGCCGAGAAAGTCCAAGATATAAGGAAAAGAAGAAGAAAGTTAGTAGAGAATCTACTCTTCAACTTTTTTTTTTATTCAATATTTATTTAGGGGTTTTTATTCCAAATGGAAGATGTCAAGTCCATTGTACCCTTAACTATTACAATCTCAAAAAAAGGAGTAGAGAGTCACTGCGAGGACTTCTTGACCATCCGAGATAGGTATCTAGCTATAAGTGATGTTTGTTGTGCTAGGATGCTTTGTATGATTCCTACGTCATATAAATTAATGTTGAATTTCTCCATGAGTCTCTTTCCCTTCGGGTCTGGACACCTTCCATCAAAACATGCGTGACGTCTTCCTCCACTCCACACGAGGTAGGTACAATTAGGAGTGCCGATTTTTTCATTAGGTATGCCAACATATTTGATGGGATGTGTCCAGACCTAAGCCTTAATAATGTTTTAACCTTATTTCTATTTAGCTTACATTCTAAGAACCATGGTATACGAAGAGGTTCAGTCTGTAAAACTTTGTACCATATTCCCTTCTGTTCGGAAACTTCATTAAAATGTATCTTCCAATTATTAAAATTTCTCGCTTTAAATACGTTTATTGTTTTTGAGCAGTCAGGTAAGATATGGATTTCTGTGCCTTCATTACAACCTAGTCTTGCTAATCTGTCTACCACTTCGTTACCACTGCAATTTTAGGGCCCTGTTCCGTTCCTGTAGATATATTTTGTATTCCAGTATCGATACACCTCTGTAAGCAGAGGCGCATCGAGCCACGTGTTTCAGAGTACTTTTGCTGCCTGAAAATATTACTGTATTGTCCCAGTCCTTCTCTATTACAAACGACGGGGCCTCCGAGACAGCAGTCAATTCCGCCGACATAATAGATACATTATCTTTAATGTTAAAGCTCAAACCGTGGTCTACAGACATGGCATAAAATGCAGCCCCTAAAGAATGGGTTTGTTTGGAGCCATCAGTAAAAATTTTGTGCCAATTAGAGTATTTATGATTTAGTTCATCTAAAACGTTGTATTTTAAGGTGTTCGTTTCATATACTTTCTTCGTTTTATATTCATAACTATAGAAGTTACTATAGTTATAGCTATATATAGTATAGTAGTAACTATAGAAACTTGTAACGGTTTTCAGACAAGAGGATAGGATTTAGTTAAAGAGTAGATTTTAACTATACTAACTTTATGAGTACAAGTTTCATAAGTACTAAATTTTACTGCTCGAATAGTTTCAATACATTTTCCCTACTGAAATTGTGATGGTATTACTAAATCAATAGCTTCCCGTTCTATGCTTCGATAGTAAAGGGGATGGAGAGCACTTTGAACTGACGAAACTCAATCCATTGAACCACTGATTACTACTCGATTCACGAAGTTCCGCTACTACCGATTTGATGAGCAATGAGGTTTTCTATAGCCGTGATCAACAACAACGTATTAAATACTAGCGGACGTCACGCGGTTTCATACGCGTATTTCCCGTTCCCGTGATAATACGGGAATAAAATATAGCCTTTGTTCACCGCAAAGAGTGTAGCTTCCCAACAGTGAAAGAAATTTTTAAATCGGTCTAGTAGTTCCGGAGCATATTCGTTACAAACAAACAAACTAAAAACAAATCTTTCCTCTTTATAATATTAGTATATATAGACACGTCATGCACGAACATCACGGCTTTGAAAAACAGCAGATCTTTTATACATTTAATAAATAATTTCTATGAAATTATCTATGGTAGCATGTATGAAAAGTTTGTTGCAATTTTTTTTTTATATTCAGCATGCCAAATTGACTTCGCCACCAGCCTGATGGAAAGCCGTGGCGGTTCTAGCGATTGGGGGCCACTTCTGACAGTGGTCCTCAAGTTGGCGGCCCTGTGATGTGCCTCTTCACGCTCCAACGCTGATTTATCAGTGTTGGTAAAGTATCTATAGTTTTCATATAATATTGGTGATCACTGATCATAGATGACGCTTAAAAAACAAAAATGAGGCCAAAAAACGTACAAATCTGAATCTGAATCTCAATCTGGCTGTCACTATAGGCATCACTGCTGTATCTTTTTAGATAGCTAGATAAAATTTTTACAGGTGATGTAGAAATTTCCTTTACTACTCTATAAAATGACAAATAGGTACTAAAACAACAAAATAAATAATAGATGTTTGGTTTTATGCTTGCTTGTGAAATTAATTTCAACGGAGTGCAGCGTAACTAGGCGATCCAAACCGCATTCAATGAAACTCGCAGTTCAAATATTCGAACCATTCATCCATCGAATTTCACGCTGAAGAGGAAAATAGCATGAAACTAATACGTACACACATACATACGGTAGGTGTATATGGTCACGCCTTTATACCCGAAGGAGTAGGCAGAGGCATAGTAGACGCCCACATTTCACCATATGGTTTTATGTTCCCCTTATGTACCTATAGATGGTGATCCTATTGTCGTGTTAAATTGGACGGGCGCAGATTTTGACGAACCTTCTGTTAAAAATTTTCAAGCCGCCCATATGGTCTAAAATTTGGCCTAACGACTGTCCTGTTACTTATAAACAAGACCAACAGCTTAACCTGCCTTACGAAGAACGACACTTTCGCAAAAAAATGTCACATAGTCGTCACATGGTGGTCACCTATTCAAGGACCGGCTATAGCGAAAGTTGCTTACTGCAGTGATTGTTTATACTGAGTCCGCGAGGCTACGAGCACTTCTATTTACGAGCACTTACCCAGTTAAGGCTTCCTTATTCGACCTTGACAAATCCTAAAGCAACTCGAAGGATTGCAGCGTACGCTTTTGCCGAATTTCATTCGATTCTAATCTATATACAGGGTGGAATTTAAAGACGGTAGTTGGAGGGAAAGTACCCTTAATATTGATAATGGCAAGTTTTGCTGAAAGGAAACATTCCTTTATTTTCAAAAGTAAGTAAAACTACATTTAAAGATTTTTGAAAAATCACCTGTTTGAGCCGGGAATCGAACCTGGGAGATGTGAAAAAAAAAACATAATGTATTTTATGATACCAACCGAAAGAGTCTTTAAAAAGGAACAATTTCTTTTAAATAACATAGTATCTTAAATTAAAGGAAGACCAAGTAAAATATGTTTTTATTGTAAAGCTTACTCACTATCTGAAGAAAAAAAAACAGTCTAATTGAGATTCTTCTATTTTTTTTAAGTTGATTAATAAATGTTCTAGTTTCTGTGAATGGGAATATTCGTTATGGTCACTTAACCAACCAACTTCAAAAAAAAGTAGGAGGTTCTCGATTAGACTGTTTTTTTTTCTCCAGATAGTGAGTAAGCTTAACAATAAAAACATATTTTACTTGATCTTCCTTTAATTTAAGATAATATGTTATTTAAAAGAAATTTATCCCAATTAAAGACTGTTTTGGTTGGTATCATAAAATACAGGATGTTTTTTTTTTACATCTCACAGGTTCGATTCCCGGCTCAAGCAGGTGATTTTTCAAAAATCTTTATATGCAGTTTTACTTACTTTTGGAAATAAAGGAATGTTTCCTTTCAGCAAAACTTGCCATTATCAATATTAAGGGTACTTTCCCTCCAACTACCGTCTTTAAATTCCATCCTGTATATAAAAACAAGAACCGACTGACTGACGATCAACGCACAGCCTAAACGGCTGGGTCTAAAAGCATAAAATTTTGCACAATTGCTCCTTAAGTGACGTAGGCGAGCAATAAGAAGGGATTTTCGAAAATTCAACTCCTAAGGGGGTAAACAAGGGTTGCAAAGTTTGTATGGGACTACGTGATTCCTTGGTCCGATCTTATTCAAATTTGGCATAAAACATCTTTAACCGAATTGATGGGATACGTGTATTTTATTTTATTGAAATTTATCATTTAACATATTTTAAATGGGTTAGAAAAAAATTTTGGAGGCATTTGCCTCATAGTTCATTTTGATACTCCTTAGTCGGTACTTTTTAAACTTTTTTTTGACACATGACAGCTGAATTTTTAATAAAAAAAATGGTCTTATTTTTGATAAACGTTAAAACATTTCAAATTGTATAATTTTACTAAAACTGTGTATTTTATTTATGCGTATATTTATTTCAATAAGCGAAATTGCCTTCATATTATTTTGTATGTCAAAATACATTTGTGAGATAAAAACCTGTACATGTCTGGCTAGGAATTATGAAAGAACAAGTTCTAGGTAAGGTGTACACGGTTCCGATTATCACAGAGTATTTATTACCATGTTCGTTTACTTTCGTATTTTATACAGGGATAAAACAAACGATCAGAGGCGTTTATAGATGAACATTTAGCAGATGAAATCTACAGTAAATTTCAGGTCACAATAGGAGAAACTGTATTAGTACGGGTTGCCTCAGCCTCGAAAGTCTGAAGACTTACACAATCCAGAAATACGAGAAAGAAAGAAGTTCAGATATCAATTCCTTAGCAAAAGCAGAGAATGCTCTCTAAACCAATTAACAAAGAAGAAAACCAATTTACAAAAATATAGATTTACTTCGCTCAAAGTACGTATTTTGATTTATTTAGTCAGAATTATATCTATACATAGAAAAACAGTACTGTAAAGTGCCGCGGGCTGGCCACAGAAGACGACAGACTACGGCAGATGGAGCAAACGAGTTCCAAAGCGGGCATCGCAACTTGGTCCACCCACTAGATGGACCGAGGACCTAGAAGAGGTCGCAGGCTGGATGCTGAAGGCGCAGGACGTAAATTAGGAGAGGCCTACGTCCAGGAGCGTACCTACATGCTGATTTGATCGATATAAAAATAGAAACTGACTTAGATACCTGATCGAGATCTAGAACCTTGAAATTAGATTAATGGCATAGTTGCGCACAAAGAAACGATTTTTAGGGTTCGTGCCTTTAAACGGGACCCTATTTATGAGACTTCGCTGTCCGTCTGTCTATCTGTCCGTCATGAGGCTGTTTCTCAGGAATCGTGATAGCTAGAGAGCTGAAATTTTCAGATGATATATTTCTGTAGCCACTATGACAACTAATGCTAACGTCAGAAAAGGACGTTCGTTTGGTTGGCCCGGCCCTCCCGGAATTTACGACTTCGGAGTATAGCAATCTACTGTACTCATCACCAGAAACATATGTACCGCTTTCTTTTTCAATGTAACTCTGTATTTTTGGAGAAAAACTCATGAAAAGGGGGCCGGGCCAACCAAACGCTTTCAGCTCGGCCCCCCTTGTAACTCGAAAAATATACAGCCAATTAAAAAAACACTTGAGCTTGAGAAATGTACCCCGGCATCTCGTCATACGTTCCAAAACAGATTTTGTATATTCGTAATATCAAACGATAAATCGATGTAGAAAGGGGGCCGAGCTGAAAATTTCTGATAAGAAAATACTTACAGAAGGACAAAAGATTTTTATTAAAAAACTATAATTATAGAATCTACACATGGTAAATATCATATGTACCGCCTTAGTTTCTAATAAAACTTGCTAAATTTAAAATAAACACCAACCTCAGTTCGTTCAGCTCGGCCCCCTTTAAACGTCTATAGCTTCTAAACTATGACATATTTCATTACAAAAAAAACTACTTCCTGACTCATATAAAGGAGTACACTCCTTCTATATGAATTAAGATTCTGTGAAATTAGTATTTTAAAAGATAAATGGGATCGAAAATATCATATTGTATGTGTAGGGTGACCATGATTTAAGTGAAAATTATTAAGAAAAAGCTGCATAAATTGAGTAAATCTTTAAATGAATAAACCAATCAACAGCTTCATTTTCCCATGTATCAAAATTTCCGCAGTGTCAAAATGCCCAGTTTTACAAAATGTCCGCAGTGTTCATTTAATTACCAAGTTGGTTACTTTGTTCAGTCCCTACATACCAGACCTTCTGTCTTCAATTTTACTTTTTTTTTTTCTACTAGTTGAGTAAAGTTGAAATTGATGGATACGAGTAAACTAGGAAGTTATATGAAGTTCATGAATCATGATACGATGTGTACGCTTGGGTTTTAAACTACTCTCCAGGAGGTAATTTTTTAAACTTGTCATGTTCACTTTTGTACGCTTGGAAGAAAAAATAAAATTAGTTTAAGAGGAATTAGATCAGTTTAAGAGGTCACCCTACACATACAATATGATATTTTCGATCCCATTTATCTTTTAAAATACTAATTTCACAGAATCTTAATTCATATAGAAGGAGTGTACTCCTTTATATGAGTCAGGAAGTAGTTTTTTTGTAATGAAATATGTCATAGTTTAGAAGCTATAGACGTTTAAAGGGGGCCGAGCTGAACGAACTGAGGTTGGTGTTTATTTTAAATTTAGCAAGTTTTATTAGAAATTAAGGCGGTACATATGATATTTACCATGTGTAGATTCTATAATTATAGTTTTTTAATAAAAATCTTTTGTCCCTTACGGATTATTCCGTTAATCCACCCCAAAAAATCCACCCAATGGGGTGGATAACCGGAATTACATGTTATGGTATGTCCGGAATTCCACCCAAGGGGTGGATTTCCAGATCTATTCATGATAGATAAAAAAGATCAAAAAAAAACAAAAGAAGATCGAAAAAACAAATGAAGATCGGCAAAACAAATGAAGATCGTCTAAACAAATGACGGTCGAAAAAACAAATGAAGATCGGCAGAACAAATGAAGATCGTCGAAACAAATGACGATCGAATAAACAAATGACGATCGAAAAAACAAATGAAGATCGGCAAAATAAATGAAGATCGTCAAAACAAATGACGCTTGGATAAAAAATGACGATTGAAAAAACCAATGAAGATCGGCAAAACAAATGAAGATCGTCAAAACAAATGACGGTCAAATAAACAAATGACGATCGGAAAACAAATGAAGATCGGCAAATAATCTAGCTGCGTTTGCCATTGAAAAAATAGGTGCCAGCAATTCTCGATCTTATGAACATGTATAATATTTATTTATTTTTTACATAGTCATGATCAGTGATGTCTGTTAACGCCTAATAGAACATTTTTAGAGAAGTGTCATTAAGGTCGAGATTTGCTTGCACCTATCCCCTCAAAAATCAACAAGGCTGAAAGCTCAAAAGTCAGAACTCAGAACTCAAAACCCAAAACACAAAACTCAAAGCTCATACTTAGGTCTTTTGTTTTATTAATTTGCATATGTTTCATCGATTTTCATTTGTTTTTCGATCTTCATTTATTTTGATGATCTTCATTTGTTTTTTCGATCGTCATTTGTTTATCTGACCGTCATTTATTTTGTCGATCTTCATTTGTTTATCCGACTGTCATTTGTCTTGTCGATCTTCATTTGTTTTGTCGATCTTCATTTGTTTTGTTGATCTTCATTTGTTTTGTCAATCTTCATTTGTTTATTGTATTTTTATATTAGTGATTTTTCACTCACGTTAAGCAAAAAAAAAGAAATCTTCATTTGTTTATCCGACCGTCATTTGTTTTGTCGATCTTCACTTGTTTTTTCGATCGTCATTTGTTTATTCGACCGTAATTTGTTTCGACGATCTTCATTTGTTTTGCCAATCTTAATTTGATTTTCGATCGTCATTTGTTTATACGACCGTCATTTGTTTTGACGATCTTCATTTGTTTCTTTTGATTCATTTGTTTTGCTGATCTCCATGTGTTTTGTCCATCTTCGAAATCCACCCTTTTTATGGGTGGATTAACGGACTAATTGGATTAATAATATATAATTCCGGAAATCCACCCCTTGGGTGGATTTTCGTGGGTGGATTACCGGACTATTTTGATTAATAATACATAATTCCGGAAATCCACCCAAGGGGTGGATTTTTATGGGTGGATTAACGGACTAATCCGTATTTTCTTATCAGAAATTTTCAGCTCGGCCCCCTTTCTACATCGATTTATCGTTTGATATTACGAATATACAAAATCTGTTTTGGAACGTATGACGAGATGCCGGGGTACATTTCTCAAGCTCAAGTGTTTTTTTTAATTGGCTGTATATTTTTCGAGTTACAAGGGGGGCCGAGCTGAAAGCGTTTGGTTGGCCCGGCCCCCTTTTCATGAGTTTTTCTCCAAAAATACAGAGTTACATTGAAAAAGAAAGCGGTACATATGTTTCTGGTGATGAGTACAGTAGATTGCTATACTCCGAAGTCGTAAATTCCGGGAGGGCCGGGCCAACGAAACGAACGTAGAAAAGGGGGGCGGGGATTAAGGGGGCTCCCAACCAATAAACGTGATGCTTTGCTGTTTTTTTGGTACGGAACTCTCTGTCTTTCCACTCCGACCAACTAAACCGGCCAACCGTTGTTCAAAATGAAAGTCATTAAGGGACTTTATTCCTATCTATACTTTATTTATTTCCTCTGTGCGCGAGTCCGTTTCGCACTTGGCCAGTTTTTTATACTACTAAGATGGCAGACAAGCTTACGGTCCACCTGATGGTTGGTTACTGTAGTGGACTAATTCGCATAGTGAACGTTTGCAACACCAGTGGCGCTGCTGCATGTCGACCCATATTTCCCTTGGCATCCAGTAGAGTCACGGGAAAGTAAAATATCCCGTAACCCTACTGATAGTGCTCTCCGGTGGGCTTGAATTAGGTTCGTTTACGATAACCATTTTAATGAAAATCCAATTTTTTCCAAAATAATACAACGGGAATACACGCGACAGAAAACCACGCGATAAGAATAGAAGCCACGGGGGACCTTTCTATTTCTCTCTCTCTTTACGCAAACGAAGTTGCGCGGGTCAGCTAGTACATTATATTACTGTTATAAAATCTGAGGGGTTTTAAGAAAAAATCTATTTGTAAAATATTGTTCAAAAGATATATTATTTTTTTATGACAAGTTTTTATAAGGATTAAACTAATTTATTTAGATAAAAAAAGTACTTAACTATGTAGTTAAGATTTTTGCAATATTTCTAATTTCTCGAGAGCGATTTCGGTCGAACAAAGTATTCCAAATCGTATTTTGATCTGCTAAAAAAGAGCAGGAGTATCTAATAGATTACAATAATATAGGTAGTTTTATCAGATCAAATCGAAGAATATTTCCTAGTTTAAAGTTCACCCCAAGATGAGTCTCTATCAAATATACAAGCCTTAAATAGAGTGCTATGATGTTATTCTCCATTGAATTATTTTCCATCTTTCAGGTACATGATAGACCGCCAATCAGCAATCCGAGTGTCCCCAAGGGTCCAGGACTTGCTGTTCGTGATGGCAGTCTCGAACTCCTGCATGAACCCGCTGGTCTACGGGTCCTATAACTTAGAGATCCGATCAGTGGTGAGGAGACTGCTGAGGAAGACCTGTTGTCACTCCTCAGCAACTTCAGATACTATAGGTAAGGTGATTTAAATGTTACTTTTAGCTAATTGGCGTGATTAGTGGCGCAACAATTTACTTCGTAAAAGAGTAGCGGACGTCAGGCGGTTTCACCCGCGCAGTTCCCGTTCCCGTGGGAATATGGGAATAAAATATAGCCTATATACCCGGGAATAGTATAGCTTTTTAACTGTGGAAGAATTATTCAAATCAGTTTAGTAGTTTCGGAGCCCTTTCGATGCAAACAAACGAACAATTTTTTTTTCCTTTTGATAATATTATAGTATAGAAACCTTTTCTATAAAATAAGGTTTCCCTTCCTTTATATGACATCGCTCGTCTGATGGAAAGCAAACATTCGGCCATATCCGTTCAGCCGTTAGAACTTGAAAGAGTAACAAACATCCTCACATCCATGCTCGCAACTTTCGTATTTATAATATTAGAAAGATGTGAATGATGTGTAGCTATGGAGATGAGTCTGTTGGGATCCCTGGAGACATCCTTCCCAGGGCTCCCAACTGTAGGCTGTTAGTTAGGATACGTATGGTTTTTAGTAGGTAGGAGTCCGGCATAGCATCCCTGTAGAATTTTCCTCACGTTAAAAAACAAAGAGAGGAGGTGATTGAATGTTTGTGACTCTATCACACAATGGCTGAACGGATCTGATTGAAATTTGGAGCAGAGATAAATTATAGCCTGGAACAAATATAGGATTTTATCCCTGAAATATTTTCCCATAGGATGCGGGAATGGATACCGAATATCATGCGAGCGAAATCGCCAATATTCCCTACTAGTATCCCTACTAATATTATAAATTCGAAAGTAACTCTATCTGTCAGTCTGTCTGTTACGCTTTCACGCCTTAACGGCTAGAGCGATTGAGATGAAATTTAGTAGGTATAGAGATAGTTTGTGGCCCTGGGAAGGACATAGGCTACTTTTACACCAACTGCGCAAAAGGAGGATTATTATTTTACGCGATAACGACGTCTACGCGGTCGAAGCCGTGGGGAACAGCTAGTAGCTAATATTTCAATCTACAATTGGTAGATTGAAGCTACTACCCGTGACCTTTGTGTATAGAGCTAACTGAAACTCACTCAACATGACAGCTTAAAAGCCTTTCATAGAATTTTAAAGGAAAAGTCGATTTATGATGCATGACGCAACCAAGAACTTTTCATGTTGGAAAATGGCGCTGTACATTTATATTGACATCTGTATTTACTTGGTAAATAATAATAGAGGTATAACTTATGTAAATATTTGAGTAAAAACTAACCAAGTGCGAGCCGGACTCGCGCATGGAAGGTTCTGTAAAAAAAATGGAAGCCCTTTTAACTATCATTATTTTTCTGATTTTAGCATTAGTTTTTATAGCGGCAACAGAAATACATCATTTGTGAACATTTCAGCTCTCTAGCTTTCTCGGTTCCTGAGATACAGCCTCGTGACGGACAGACAGACAGCAAAGTTATACGAATAGCGTCCCGTTTTAACCCTTTGGGTACGGAACGCTAAAAACTTACCAAGTGCCAGTCGGACTCGTTCATGAAGGGTCTCGTACCAAATAACGTTAAAATGTAGTCACATTTGTTGCATGGAACGCATTCTAATTGACTTTGAAAGGCAAAAATAAAAAAAAAATATTCCCTTTGAAATTAAAAAAAAATATTCATCGTTGTCAAAATTTCTGTGACTTTACTGGGGGTTCAAAAATGTTACAGACTGAGAAGAACACCCCAAGAAACTTAGTCCAGTCCCTACTACGACAACAAATACTAAAATCAGGGAAAGGGCGGGATGAAGGGGGGCTCCCGTACAACAAACGTGAATATTTGCCGTTTTTTGCTACGGAACCGCCTGTGTGTGAATCGGACTCGCACTTGGCCGGATTTTTTATTACAATTTCATCTCTTTTGTTTATTTAAATATTTCGCCGTCACGCAAAGATCGTAAACAAAAGAAGCGGCCCACAAAGTCATTCTAACTTTTTTGTATTTTTTGATGACATTTAATATTTGAAAGATCATAGAATTCTATGATTAAGTAATATAATACTGTACATTTATTTTACTTTATGGCGGCCGCGGCTCCGCCCGGGTATTTTGTGTCTGTTCACGCTTCTAATGGATTCCCGCGATAAAATGTAAACTATGTGTTATTCTAGACTATAATGTATCTCTGTACAGAATTTCAACCACATCCGTTCAGCCGTTAGAGCGTGAAAGAGTAACAAACATCCACACACAGTAGGCCACGACTCCGCCAGCGTGGAATTTTGTTCTCGTTCCCGATTCCCATGGTACCTTATTACCGGGATGAAAAGTTAGAGTTAGAGCTAGAAAGAATAACAAACATCCATACACTCTGCACCCTGACATCCTGATATCCACACTCACAAACTTTCGCATTTATAATATTATTAAAAATATTAAGCTTCTTTGAACTTTGATGCTTAGGCTCTTTGAACAAAATGGTTTCATAGAATTTTATTTTCACAGGTAATTCAGGGTCCAGCTCAATCAAGAATAGGAATATGAACGTTGATAAGCCTGTAATGAAGGTCATGAAGGTAAGGTATCATAGTTATGCTAATTCCATTTATTCGCCTATCCAGACTCGACACATTCCTGTTTTCGAGAATACGTAGGCGTGCAGTGCTCGTGGAGCTCACGGTGCCGTGGGAGACCAACATACCTAAGGACCACGCCATGAAGATAAAAAAAATACTTTGAAATTGACCAATGAGTAAACCAAAAATAGCTATGTGGTTAAACTCTATGCCGTAGAAGTAGGAGCAAGGGGGATTTCAGCCAAATCCCAATATTATTTATTTAAAGATCTTGGATTGCCAAGAGCTTCAGTAAGTTCTTTACTAAAACGAACATCCAAAGGGGCATTGATAGGATCTTACCAAATCTGTTTGGGCAGGGGAGGGAACCCAGACGCCGTCGGGGTGTTCCCCCCTGTGCCAGGCTATGGACCCGGCGGCGCCCGCACGGAGAATCTATGGAATGCTAAGAACAAGGTCTCTATACAAGAGTGACTTTTAGGCACGTTGAGGGTTGATTTCTGGTTCTACATTTTCATCTACTATTTTTCTTGTATTTGTTTTGCCAAAAAAAAACATGAGGGTTTTTTTACGTGCAGACAATGCGTTATGGATGCTATGCCGGATTTTTACCTAATAATAATAACACGTTCCCTACTACTGCCTACGGTTGGGAACCCCGGGTTAGCCCTCGGAAGATTGTCCTCAGAAACATATACAATGGGATGAATTTATAATCTACTAGCAAACCCGGCGAACTCCGTTTCGCCACCAGATGGCTTCGTTTTATGTAACAACATTTCGTTTGGTGATTAAAAGATGAAGAAAAGGAAAAAAAATATTTCATTTCACAACAGTAATGAATTCATTTCGATTACAAAAATTAAGTGTTATTTAGTTGAACTTCTCTAAGTAAATGAAAGTGAATCCAAAGTAAGTACTGAATCGAAGAGTTATACGTGTCCGCAAATTCTGTTTCATTGAATTGCTCTTTGGTAAACCACATTTTTTATTTTTTGGTCTGACGTTAACACAAAAAAAGCGGATGGTTTCCCAACTCGTGAACACGCAACGTATAACTGCCCATGTGAAAAACAATGATTTTCTAAATTTATCCCGCAAACACTAAGCGATTGGCCTTGTGACTTGTTAATTGTCATTGCGAACGCAAGGCGAACTGGAAATTGCAATCGTTTGAAGTCAAACGGAAGATCAGTCGGAATCATTGGTCTTCGAGAAATACATACATTTACACCTGCGTACTTTCCGTTAATAATGGTTGCCTCAATCAAATTCGGCATAAGTTTTTTTACCGAAAGTCGAGTACCGTTGCAAAGTCGCGGTGAATTCAAATTTCGCAATATCATAATAACTGTAGCAACTTTGAGTTGCAAGTTATGTGGTGGAAATCCTGGTAACTCCAGAGAGTTCAAAAACTCCGTTGGATAATTTACTACATCATCGGGATTTGTTATGTAATCAACGGATTTGTATGTCACCAAATCGCCAGCAATTTTTGATTGAATGGTGAAATTCAGTGCGTGTACATCATTATTCTTTGCGGCGAGAATTGTTCGTTGACTTAACCAAGCATAATTCTGATAATTCTCACTAATGTTTGGGAAAACATTTTCAATAAGAGCTAATTGAGAGTCTACAAATCGGCAAAAGTCGTTGGAAAGAGTAATTAATCCAGATGTCGCATCAACTTTTCCATTTCCAACAGCTAACAATTGTTTGGAAAATTGTGCAGCACTTTGATCATTTTGAAGTTGATCTCTCATATTAGTGGTCAGCGATAATGTTTTTACGTTATTCCATAAAGGTGATGCCTTCAGGCATCAAGCATTCAATTCATCTGCAGGCGTTCCACGGGGAATCGCCTGCCAACAATATCATCAAGCCGCCAAAGATGTTGTTATTTCGCCGAAGATCCTTCAGTGTGAAGTTAAGTGCTTCAAGTGATTTCTTATGTGCCATTGTGCACTCATCCCAAACAATGAGCTTGCATTGCATCAACAATTTTCCCATTACACTGGATCGGGAAATATTGCATGTTGGAGTATCAATTGTATTGAAATTGAGTGGCAAATTGAGGCGCAGAATGTGCATTACGACCGCCATCTAGAAGAGTCGCCGCAATTCCAGATGATGCTAACGCCAAAGCTATGTCACATCTTGATCGAATAGTGGCCAAAATCAATGAAATGACAAATGTTTTCCCTGTTCCTCCAGGTGCGTCCAGGAAGAATAGATCACCAGTATTATTGTCCACCGCTTGCATTAATGTTTCGTATTCTTGTTTTTGCTGTTCATTCAGCAACGGCACATTATTTCGAACGAATTCCTGCAATGTATCAACATTGTATTGCAACCTTTGACTATTTAGCACAGGACCCGCCTTACTGAAGCATTCCTCTCTGCCAAGGCAATAGACCATTCTGCCAAGGCAATAGACCATTCGGACTAAGAGGTTTATAAAAAGCACTTGAGAATCGATTGTTTCACTATCATAATCGTTATAGCTGTGTGCGAACGCATGGCGTCCTCAGATTAAGGCCGATGTATGTCGATTATGGTAGTGAATCAATCGATTCTCAAGTGCTTTTTTATAAACCTTTTAGTCCGAATGGTCTATTGCCTTGTCAGAGGGGAATGCTTCAGTAAGGCGGGTCCTGTGTTAGATGGTCTAAGATTGCAGCTCTCGATTTAATTCTTGGTTGAATGCATCGTGCATCGATCGATTTGGCGCAATCATTCCTACTTCAATCAGTAGCTTGTTTGCAATAGTCAAGCATTGATCTTCAATCAGTATCAATCCTTCATTGTAGATTTCATCGGTTATTTAGATGTCAGGATTATTCGTTTGAATGCGCAAGCGATGCAAGATATCTTCACATTTGTCGTCTTTGTATTTGTTCCATAACTGATGTGAAGGAAAACATGTGGTGATGATAATTGCGAACAGCGTTCGTATTTGGTACGCATTTGATGAAACAACTGAATCTGCAAGTGTTAAATCCCAATGAGAATCGTTCTCCAGCAAACCCAATAGTTGACATGCTTCTCGATATGTTTGGCATCAGTGATGGCGCTGTATGTGAAAAATGATTTTCCCGCTTTTCTGTTATAATTTTTCCTTAATTTTCTTTGCTATAAACCTCACGGAGCCCGAGACCTTTCCAACGAATGCAAAACCGTGGAAATCGGTTCGTGCGTTCTGGAGTTATAGCGTCAGGAAGGAAAACCTGACTTATTTTTATATAGTAGATAACAATGTTTTTCATATTTAGCGCACCAAAATGACGTCACCCTATGTTTTAACGATATTCTAAAATGTGTGCCACTTTTCTATCCACACGTACATCCGCATATACACACACACACACACCACAAACAGTTTACACAAATTACATGTCACTTGCAGGAAACTATTACCATCAGGCTTCACAGACAGTACATCGTTGAGGATGTCTCATTTGTCTGTGATGGAAAGGCCATCTATAATAGATGAAATCTTGCTTATAATTCACAACAAGATTCTACACCACGCTGTCTGTCAACTTGACAATCAATGATTGATTAATGATAATAGACGTGGAACATTAAATAATGAATCCTATTCAATGCAGCTCTGTCACCGCCATTCGTCATATCAGGAGAATTTCGGATAATATTCTAATCTCATTTACCATTAGTAAAATACAGTGTGTTGGCAAAATTGTGAAATAAGTCCATCAATAGACTTCCTCGTGTATTAAAGGTAACTAGATGAAGTCCGCAGCTTCGCCCGCGTTAAATTTTGTTTCCGTTTACCATGGGAACTTATTTCCGGGATAAATAGTAGCCTATGTGCACAGCATATGTGTACAGATTATAATATATCCGTATACTAAACATCAGCCAAATCAATTTAGCCGTTAGAGCGTGAAAGAGTAACAAACATACACACTCACAAACTTTTGCATTTATACACACATTCATATAGTCACGCCTTTATCCCCGAAGCTCCATGGCACCTTACAGTTTTATGTCCCACGTAATAGATGGTGAACCTATTGCCGTGTTGAAACGAACAGGCGCAGGTTGCGACGGCCCGCAGTTAAATTTTTTCAAGAACCCATAAGGCCTTGAACTTCTATGTATGTATGGTTCTATCTAACGGGTTGCAATGTGAACTGCACAGGGCTCCATAATTTTTTACTATTCTTTTGCCAAGCTGCAGATTAGTGCCCCGTGTGGCGACGGGGTCCCGTGTTGCGGCGGGTAAGAGTACAAAATGTCGCCACCCCAATATATCCCGAGGGTGTCGTAAGAGGCGACTAAGGGAACAATTTTGGAAAAAGATCCATTGCGTAGTCGCCTCTTACTACTCCCTCGGGATGAATTGGGGTGGCGACATTTTGTACTCTTTTTCGCCGCCACACAGGGCATTCGCATTTATAAATGAAAGCTCGAAATGAAACCCGGTTGTCAGTAAAATGACAATCGTTAGGCCAAGTTGAAGGCCTACTGGGTGCCTTAAAAAAATCAACTGCAGGTCGCCGCGTCCTGCGTCTGTCCATTTCAACACGGCGATAGGCTCACCGCCTATTACGTGGGACATAGAACTATAAGGTGAAATGTGGGCGTATATATGCCTCTGCCAATCTTTCGGGGAAAGGTGTGACTATATGGGGTGTAACAAAATTGACTCTCCAAATTTCGTCACGTGACGTGGCATCAGTCAAGAAACATTACAAAAATGAAGAAAAAAAAACGTTAACCGTAAATCCGTTTTAAATTTCCTATAAATTTTCATTTTCACCTTTCTATCGCTACTGAGCGACAGTAGAAAGCGACAACGACAGCCAGACGGGTGCTCCGTGTTTTTTTTTGCCACGGCGACCAGGTTGCCTCAAATTGCCGCGGTAAAAAACGATTTCTTAATGTGCGACAAAAAAATTATAAAAAAATTAAATAATTAACCCCCCTTTTTTATTCAATATTTGTATTTGATTTCCGATGCCAAGTCATCTCATGAAATTTGGAGAGGTAATTTTGTTACACCCAAGTATGTATGTATGTAGGTAGATAAGTATGAAGTGAAATCTTTACCTGTTTATCTTTGGTTCAATGTAAGTATTAACTAATGATGAATTTAAGCAACTAAAATCTTCTTTTTTTAATTGATACTTCTTTGCAAACATTTACTTAAATTCAAAATTAAATTCAAAAAATCCTTGTAATAAAGTCAATAACAAACTTTTTAAATCCAATATCAACTCATTATAGAATTAAGTAACTTTTCTTGAATTAGAACCAATTTTCAATTAATTATTCATTTTAAGTAATGTAGGTATTTTTTCAATAAGTGAATATAATTTTACGCTCTAATAATAATTTAAAGTTTATTATTAATCTTATAACTTTATACACTTTATTATACAGGGTGGAAAAAATCTTTGAGCACTGGAGGGCAACTACCTTAAATCATTTAGTTAGCTAATTTTGCTGAAAGGACACATTCCTTTATTTTTCAAAAGAAATAATACTGCATTCAAAGATTTTAAAAATTAGCTTGTCAAACCTAGGAAACCAACCTAATCTATCATACTGAAATAATACTATATATGTATATAAATCCCTTCTCCCTACTAATATTATAAATGTGAAAGTAACTCTGCCTGTCTGTCTGTCTGTTACGCTTTTACGCCTAAACGGCTGGAGCGATTGAGATTAAATTTGGTATAGGGATAGTTCGAGGCCCTGGGAAGGACATCTGCGCAAAAGGAGGGTTATGATCTCACGCGTTAACGATTTCCGCACAGTTATTCTGGCATCATCTCGTCGTACATTGACGGGCGATGCTTTGAGGTCAAGCATTGCAGCAAAGAATTGAAATTGCAAGAGGTCAGGTCTGGAGTGCCTCAGGGCAGCATACTGGGGCCTGTGTTTTACCTAATTTTCACAGCAGATCTACCAACGACCAATGACATTGTTACAGTTATATGATACAGCAATAATGTCTGTTAGTTCCGACCCTGTAACAGCTACATTGCTGTCACAACTAACAGACATTGAAAAATGGTTCTACAAGTGGCGAATCAAGGCAAATCAAGCTAAGTCTTCCCACGTACCATTTACCCTCAGAAGACAAACGTGTCCGCCAGTCACTCTCTATAATATGACTTTGCCTCAAGCAGATAATGCGAGATACCTTGACATGCACTTAAACAGACGCCTGTGTTGGCAAAAACACATCTGGACCAAGAGAAAACAGTTCGATACACGGCTGAGACAGATGTACTGGTTAATAGGACAAAAATGGCAATTATCGCATACAAGTAAAATAACCATCTATGAAGCCATTCTAAAACCAATCTGGACGTATGGGGAACTGCCAGCAACAGTAATATTGAGATCCTAGAAAGATACCAAAACAAAACCATGAGAACTATGCTAAATAGGTATACCACAATATATAAGCAATATTTTTTTACAAATGGACCTGAATATCACTACAGTCAAAGATGAAGTAACAGCTTACAGCAGAAAGTACCAACATAGGCTGTTAACACACGTCAACGAACTGGCTTCAAATCTGGGAGGCACAGGAGGAGTGCAGTTCACCAGGTTAACGAGTCATAGCGTCCCGAACTTAGAGACCAGAGGGGCAAGTGCTAGTTTTTGGGTGAGCTTGTCGACATTCACGGCGCGCCTATTCGTATGGAATCGAGACCCCGCCACCTAGCTGTAAACGTGGGAACTTGCCTCGATTCCACACAAATCGGCACTAACGCGCTCACCCGTGAATGTCGAGAGGCGCTCGCCGGAACTCGCACTTGCCTCTCAGATTCCAAGTCGCCCAGTGAAGGATGAAAGTGTCAGTGGAGAGTGATCAGCCGAAGAAGTAGCTCATTGTTTCAGAAGGAAACAGATTGCTATGATGAAAAAATACAAAAGAGAAAAAAAAAAGAAAACGACTTCTACGCGGTCGAAGCCGCGAGGAACAGCTAGTAAGCTATAAAAGACGACATTTCTTTGTGTGGAGGACGCGTGGCGCGTATGGCCAAGGTCGTTAGTAAGTTTTGAAGTTTCATTAATTCGTTGTTGGTCCCATTCACCTTCTATTTTTTTTTGTTTAACGTGAGGAAAAATCCTCATGGATGTTATGCCGGGCTTCTACCGACTAAAAACCTCACGTAACGCCCAACAGCCTATGGGTGGGAGCCCCGGGTAAGTCCTCGGAAGGATGTCCCAGGAGTCACAAAAGACCCACGGCCGCCACTGCGGCCTCGCCCAGGGAGTGGTTCGGGTGCTATCCCGCCTCTTTGAGGGGTTGTCCCGCTTATATCTCCTCACGTCACGCTGCCGTCATCACAGATTCCTACTGAAGCTACCGTGCCCGGCAAGCATCTGTGTCAACCGGTAGGAGAGAGCATCGTGTCTCCTCTTCAGCCACTCGTCCATGACCGGTCTTGGTCCCATTCACCTTAATCGCGATTGTATTCAAAAAAATAACTTTTAAACTCTTAAAAAAGCATTAAAGCCCAAATAAGATAAAAATTAAAAAGTAATTAAGTATGTCTGTTACACTTTTATGTATTATTAACTAAACTCGTCCTTCAACTGAACAGGTTTCTTCCTCTATGGTAGCAGATAATCATACGGCCCTCCTGATGGAAAGTGGTCAATGTAACGAACGGACATTTTGCAACAACAAAGGTGTAGCCACTCACACTCTCGACCCATTAAAAACCTTTCTTAGACCCCCCTTAAAAAAACCCCATTCAGGCGTTTGGGGAAACCGAACGGGCTAAGCCGCGGGCATTAGCTAGTTGATTACATTTCCACATTTGGTTGGTAACGTTCCATTTCAAGTAAGAAATATTATTATTCACGGCGGTAAAATAAAAATGCTAGTGACGTCGTCTGCGTTTTATGAGCTAGGCGCCTATTCTCAACCACACGACGAAAATTTACGGGTGAAACGTCATCTGTCTCATGTTTTGCCGTTTCTAAATATGAGACAGAATGGCGTTTCACCCATAAATTTTCATCGTATGAATCGAGAATCGGCGCCCTGAGGGTGTTACTGGTAAGGCAGAATTATTTATGGAAATCCAAATGGTGATTCTGTTGAGAGCCTTTTATTTATTATGCTTCAGATTTACTGACATTTCTTTAGTCAGTGTTGTTTATTGGTTAGTAGTTACATTAAGCAGCGGCTTTGCTCACGACGTAGACAAATGCATCAAAAAATATTTTAATTTACACAAACCTTCTTGATCTTACCCTTAGCTTTTGGCCGCACGTCACACACAGGTGAAAAATGCCCAAAAGACGGTCAATATTACGCTAAGCATATTATCGCCTATATATTGCTGCAATTAGTCAAAAATAGTTATTAGAAGGTGCTTTATTAAAACTTTACTTTATTGTCACTATGTTTCATTGATTTATTTAATCTTACTTATAATAATAGGCCGGCAAAGGGCGTGTTAGGTCGCGTATAGAAAAGGACTTCATAGTCACTCCGTGTGGACCCTATAACTTCTGAACTAAGAAGTTCATCTCAGCCGTTATAGAATTCCTTCAAATTTTATTTAATGGACTAAATTTAAGAATATTTTCAGATTTTTTGAACTAGCCGATTAGGTTTTAGAGAGGGGATGGGAGACTCCCTATTTTAACAAAAAATGAGCTTTAAAATTAGATTTCTTGCAAATAGCTTGAACCGCTCGTCGCTCTGAGCACTCAGTGTAATGTATAATGTTTACTTCAGTAAGCAACTTTCACTATGGGCGGTCCTTTGATGGGTGACCACTACTTGACACCTTGCGAAATTTATTTACAAGCGTTTCCGTGCTTCGGAAGCCACTTTAAAGCTATTGGTCCCGGTTATCAGTATCATAAAAGTCTTTATGCCAAGTTGAAGGCATTGTGGGTGGCTTGAAAAAGTTCCACAGTTGGTCACAACATGCGTCTAGGTTGGCATGACGTGTGTACCGCATCTGGTGTTTCAAACGTCTCTATGCTACGGTAACCAACTATCAGGTGAGCACGTAAGCTTGTCTTCCACCTCAGTTGTATAAAAATTGGTACCTAAATAACAAAAACACATTTTAGCAACTTTGCAACGCTTTTAAGAGACTTATCTTATGATACCCCACACAATGGAGTAGACCCAAGTAAAAAAGCGAACACTCTGGGGATACACCCCCATTTTTTTCGGGGTTTTATTTTAATACTTTGTAGGCGTGGTAAACACACATATCCATGCAAAGTTTTAGCTTTCTAGCGCTAACTGTTTGAACAGTAAGTCTAGGACGGACATGGTGAAGCTACAATGGTTTACGGAACCCTAAAAATTAGAAAGTCCAAAAATAATACTATTACATTATAAAAGTTACTATCCTTATGATTATTTTGTAACATTTATAATAATTATATGAAAAAAATAGTTAATTTTATCATTAACATTTTTGTGGGTATTTTTTTCATGCATGAACATTGTTATATTTAGCACTACTTTGTTCTGGTGATGCAGGTGGTTGCAGCTAAATTTAGTGTCATATGAAAGCTACACATATAAGCTTTAGAAATATGTTAAAAATCCTGATTAAGTGCACTTTAGTATAAACTTTTTCACAGTTTAAAAAATAAAGTAACTGGAAAAGTACAGTCTTCTATTCAAGGCTATATATATATTAAATAGTAAGTTATGTAAGTGTTTTAGTTAATTAGAAACAATAAACATACCTTTAGGTATAGAATTCATTACGTTATTCACCTAAAATCAACTTTAAAACATTTAAAACATTGTAGTTAAAACAAATGTTCATAATTGTAAAAAAATACCCCATTAGCATACCTGTGTTTGTTCAAGGTTGTGGATGTCTGAATAATATGTAAGAAACGTTTTACAGATCATTATTAGATAGTGGGATATATCTCGTTCCTAATTTAGGTTACTATTTTTGAAACAAAGTATCTTTGTTTTTTTGAATTTTGACCGTGAATTTCGTATTTCTCACCTATGTGCGTCAGTACATTAAAAGTACCTGTAATAATAGTCTTTGATCGCAAACAGACAAACAGACGCGGTGGTAGATTTTGTGTTGCAATAATGTAAGAATCTTGTAATTTTTATTAGGAAAACGTAGTAAATTATTTAAAAATCCATTCAGACGTAAGGACAAACAAACATACAGACAAACCGTAAACAGAAAAGAATTTCAAAATAAAAATTTTTGTGTTCAGCTTCGTTACTACAAAATTCAAGTTTTTTTAAATATCTCTCACGATCACTTTTGTACTTAATTGTATAGAATTAGATTTTTTGTTAGTATACGAAAGAAAATAAAAATGTTGCAAAGCATTTCAAACTTCAGAGTCAAGCGCCAGATGTTCTCTAAATAAACGACCAATAAAGCTGAATCGTCTAGATAAAGAAAAAAGCGAACTAAGGGTTTTCTACCAAATAAGAATTACCTAAATGCCTGGAGAAAAGGATAAGGTAAATAAAATGATTTCGCAGTTTGATTAACAAAGAAAAGAAGAAGAAATTGGCAATCATGGCGGCTGGCGACAAAAATGAAAGAAGAATCTCATTTTACCCATCTAAAAAGCGTCACACGTACATCATTGGATTCCGAGTCTGGCAACACTATCGAACTGTCAAAAATTTTAGCTCTCTGAAAATATTTTTAAAATTAATTAGTTATTTAGTATTTAAACAATTTTAAACCAATTAAAACCAATATCATCGCATTAATAGTGTCTTAAAATAGTCAGATAATTTAATAAAAGTGTTCTGTCCGTGTATTTTGGTGTGGGAAGTGACGAGTCAGGTACCCGTTTTTTTCGAATGTTAAATGTTTTCTTTTTCACGTAAATACATAATAAATCGACTGTTTCTCGTGAGTAGAATTATTATACTTGTATAAGCGTTTACTCGACGTTGACGACGGTTGGTGTATTTGCGTAAGTACATAAAAATATTAAGTATAATTTATTGCCGGTACATAACCTTGTTACTTCTTACCATAAACTGTACAAGGAGCTCCATCATATAATTCGCGTTTAATTGCACTTACTTATTAATATGAATACCCGTAGTCGCAGAGCTCTCGGCCGCCAGCAGGAAGAGCCCAAACTTCAGTTGGTGTTGCTGGAGCTTAAATCTAAAACGGAGCTCTGTGTACAGTTGGAAAAGGAAAGAGAGGAAAATGAAAATCTATTGATAAACGCTCTGAATGACACAAAAAAATTAAAATGCGAATTATCAAGACTTCATGTTAGTTATGATGACATTGTTGCGGAGCGGGACCACCTTCAGTCAATTGTAGATAGGTTCCAAGAGTGCAGTGACGAGTATGAGAAAACCTTGAGGAGGACTACCTTTCTGGAACAGGAGCTAAGGGATGCCCAGGGACAGATCTCACACCTGGAAGAAGCTGCTGAGAAAGTTACTGCCCACCAAACGGATAATCTTTTTAGTGAGTTAATGAGTGGTATCCCGCAGTTTATTCCTTCTGCAAATTCTCAAAACCTGGACTTGACTACTATAGATCTTACAGGTGACAGTCCATATCAACAGGACAAGTCGGTTTTGTTTTGCAGCAGAAATAAACTAAAAAAATATCTAAAAATTAAAAAGTTCATACAAAAATCAAAAAAGCAATTAAAATTCCATAAAATGTTAATCAAGAAGTGTAAAAATATAGGTTCTTGTTTAAAATTTAGAGAACAAGCTAAATTGTCAATGTTAGAACTAGAAAAAAGCCATTTAAAATATTGCACTGACACACAAAAATTAGAGTCAAAAATACAAAGTTTGCAATTTGAGCTACAATATATGACTAAAAAATATGAATGGTCCCTTAAGGACTTTACTAAATGTTCTTTAACAATAGACAAGGTACTCAAAACATCAAATGATAACACTGAGCGTCTTAATTGTTTCCTAAATGACCACTTATGCAATATTAACTGCCCTAAAGCAATTGAGCCAGTGGAGGCCCAGGGCGAACCGATTACCGCTGAGCCCCTAGCTCCCATTACCACATGCTCGCCCAGTACATCAGTGGATATATTGTGTGACAGTGTAAATAATAGTAATAGTTGTACTAAATTAATTGTATTTAGTGATGATATTGGTACCAATCTAAGTTCATTTTTAAAACAAAACTCAAATTCAAGTTATTACTCGGTTATTAATAATTGCTATCCGGGTGCTTCATTAAGTGGTATTATGCAAAAGATATTAGAATATAAATTTGAAGCTAACAGTAAAATAATAATTTTCTGTGCAAACAGGGGGAAAATTAGCAATGATGATTTGTCCCTATACATGAATTACATCTTAAACTTAAATGTCATACAAGTTGTAATGTTCACACTTCCATTTATAAAAGGTGTGCCAGATTCGGAAAATTCATTTAGATATAAGATGAATTTACGTTTAAATTTAATAAGTCAGTATAATAATAAATTTAATATAATTGACTTTAATTCTGTATTTAACACAAATTTGTCACATAGCAAGTTTATAGTCTATAATAATCACAAGGGTAGGTACTGTCTACCCAAATATTATAAAAGACAAATAGCAAGTTTGCTATTTAATTATTTTTATTCTGTAGCCAAAAACTTGGCTGACAAAACTGCTTTATTTGAGCAGAGTAGATTTAGGACTTTGGAATCTGTTCCAAGTAATTTAAATTAACTGCTGGGACAACAGAGGAATTACCCTCTAGCCAAAATTGTAAATTAATAGAGTTAAATTTAATTGCAAACCGTAATTTTATCGGAAACTGTCCTCCGAACAAAACTAAATTAAAAAATGTAAATTACATCAGCCTGGTGCATTATAATATTGCAACATTAACACAGGTCAAAGAGTTTGAATTGGAGCTGTTCATGAGCTCAGAAAATATTGAAATTGTTTGTCTTACAGAACATATGCGTAAGGAGTATGAGCTCATGTTCAGCTTCAGTAGTCACCGGGTTGGTAGTGCGTTCTGCAGGGTCAACACAACACGGGGGGGTTCGTTGATTTTATTAAATAAGAAATTAAAATATAAGGAACTGAAAGATGTTGTGTCCCTCTCTGTAGAGTGTACAGTTGAAATATCGTGCGTAGAATTGGAGCAATTCATAGTAGTTTGCGTATATAAACCTGGAGTCTCACCCTTTTGTGAGTTTGAGGAAGTAATGGATAAAGTGCTATTTAAACTTGGAAAAACTAATAAACACCTAATAGTGTGCGGTGATTTTAATGTTAATATACTTATAAATACGCGTCAGACCAATGATATCTTAAATTTATTTAAATCCGTAATCTCACTAATTTATTTTTAGAGCCTACTAGATATTGTGATACAACAGCTACTTGTCTGGACAATATATACAGTGATATGTTGCCAGAAAGTAAGAGTATTATAAATAAGATAAAATCAGATCATACTGGGCAAATAGCATCTTTCAAGATCACAAGAGAAAAAGTTAAAAGACGTAAAATATTATGTAGACCAGTAACTAGTGACCGCTTGGAACGTATGCGAGTTGGACTTTGCAATAAACTTCCATTTTTAGACACTGGCTTAGATCCAAATGTAATGTATAAGTTATTTTTTGATTCCTTTTACAATGAGTTCAACTCCGTATTCAAGTCTAAGGAAGTCACAATCGGTGATAGGCCAGCCTTCAGTGAATGGGCCACTGAGGATATACATAAAAGTAGACAAAAACTGTATGAACTATACTCAGAAAGACAGCTTAATAGAACAGATGAATTTCTAAATTATGTTAAAACTTATTCAAAAAAGTTTAAAGCAGACTGCTTAGCAGCCAAAAGAAAGTATATAAGTAATAAAATTCTCAATAGTGTAGACAAAGTTAAATCTACTTGGAAAATAATTAACGCAGAAAGAGGCCAAGCAAAATCGAATGATAATAATTTTAAACTTAAAGTAAATGGTAACATAATTACAACAGATGCCGAAGTCGCTAACGAATTTGAACAATTTTTTTCTCGAATTCCAGTAGATTTGACCAGAGCCCTAGGTTCTTCTACCCCAATAGCAGAATCCTTGTTAAAAGCAAATGTTCCTTGCTGTAATGAAATATTCAAATTCAGTAAAATTAGTATACACACTGTCATAAAAACTTTTAAATCTTTAAATATTAAGAAAACTGCTGACCTCTGGGGAATTTCTGTACATTTAGTTAATTCGTTAATTGAAATGGTTGCCCCTGAATTATCAATAATATTTAATAATTGTATTGATAGTGGTGTGTTTCCTGACTTAATGAAGTTCAGTAAAATAACTCCTCTGTTTAAATCGGGTAGCACCTCAGATCCGTCCAATTTTCGTCCTATTTCTGTACTACCCACGTTTAGTAAAATCTTTGAAAAGGTAATGCTTAATCAAATGCAAAATCATTTTAATACAAATAAACTATTCCATACTAAACAATTCGGTTTCACGCGCGGTCGGTCTACCACGGATGCTGGAATCAAATTGTTAAGAGTGTATATATGAGGCCTGGGAGGAGTCGTATGATGCTTATGGTGTATTCTGCGACTTATCTAAGGCCTTCGATTGCGTCCAGCATCAGACTTTAATTAAAAAACTTCAACATTATGGAATCCGGGGGACGGTCTTGGATTTAATTAGTTCTTACCTTAGAGATAGAATACAGAGAGTAGTTATAAATGGTAAACAGTCAAATGGTTCTGCTGTAACAATGGGGGTGCCTCAGGGTTCAATTCTGGGACCTTTTCTATTTTTAGTGTACATAAATGATCTCCCTCACCTTATAAGAGACGATCATGAGGTAGTTTTGTTTGCTGATGACACATCTTTAGTATTTAAAGTTGAACGTGGACAACGCGATCTTGACGAAGTAAACAATGCCCTCTCTAGGGTAGTCCACTGGTTTAACGCTAATAATTTATTGTTAAACGAAACTAAAACAAAATGTATTAGATTCACCTTGCCAAATGTTAGGCTCGTTAACACCAGTATTAGGATTAGGGATGATCAAGTAGAATTGGTCGATGAAACTGTCTTTCTGGGCATAAAGTTAGACTCCAACTTGCAGTGGGGGCCTCATATCGAGAAAGTCTCGGGCAGACTGAGCTCTGCAGCCTATGCCGTTAAAAAGATCCGACAACTGACAGACATTAGAACAGCGCGTCTTGTCTACTTTAGCTATTTCCACAGTGTTATGACCTATGGCATACTATTATGGGGTAACGCTGCCGACATCGAATGTATCTTTGTGTTTCAGAAAAGGGCTGTCCGGGCTATCTATGGTATGGGGTTTCGGGAGTCATTAAGAGAAAAGTTTAAGGATATCAACATCCTTACTGTGTATTCACAGTACATATATGAAAACTTATTATATACTCATAAAAATAACAGTAAATTTATTAAAAATAGTGATATCCATAACCTAAACTTAAGAAATAAGAATAAATTGGCTGTACCTAGATTTAGGCTTAATAAAATAAGCAATTCTTTTGCGGGCAATTGTATTCGAATGTACAATACATTGCCGACAGCCATAACAGGTTTGTCAGTTAATAAATTTAAAAAACTAGTAAAACTTAAATTGTGCCAGAAAGCTTACTATAGCATTAAAGACTTTCTAGAAGACAAGACTGCCTGGCAGTGACACGAATTGCTCCTTTCTACATTTAAAAAAAAAAACTGTATTAGATACTAAGATGAATAAGAGGGACCGGACTGAGTTTCTTGGGGTGTTCTTCTCAGTCTGTAGCATTTCCGAACCCCCGGTAGAGTCACAAAAATTTTGACAAACCTAAATAATTTTTTAAAAATTTCAAAGGGAATAAATTTTATTTTATTTTTATTTATTTTATTTATCACAATCTTATATAGGTATAAAATTCTCGTGTCACAGTTTTCGTTGCCATACTCCTCCGAAACGGCTTGACCAATTCTCATGAAATTTTGTGAGCATATTGAGTAGGTCTGAGAATCGGCCAACATCTATTTTTCATACCCCTAAGTGACCGGGAAGCGGGAATAACATTCCACGCGGGCGGAGCCGCGGGCATCAGCTAGTCTAATATATAAAATTCTCGTGTCACAGTTTTCGTTGCCATACTCCTCCGAAACGGCTTGACCGATTCTCATGAAATTTTGTGAGCATAATGAGTAGGTCTGAGAATCGGCCAACATCTATTTTTCATACCCCTGTGACCGGGAATAACATTCCACGCGGGCGGAGCCGCGGGCATCAGCTAGTATGTTTATATATAATGTATATGTATAATGTTATGTCAACTTAATTAATTATGTTCTAAGTAACAAACAAACAATAAGCAAATTGTTTGTTTGTTACTTTGAACATAATTAATTATGTTGACATAACATAATTATTTTGGTGAACTGCAGCTTCGCAACACGTCATTACCATGTCGGTGATACGAAATCATAATGTTTTCCAACTGAAAATGGCTCAACGCGCATAAAGAAGTTAACAAAGTAGTAGTAAACAAAAATAAAAAATAAATTACCCATGCATATTCAGAAACTCTGCCTTTTAAACAAGAAACGTGTTTCCCTCCTCCTACAATCCCGGGTTTTTCCAGCGGAGCGTGACGAGGCACATCACAGGGCCGCCAACTTGAGGACCACTGTCAGAAGTCGTACGGACGTTTGGCGAGCTTAATATAACAAACAGAAATCATGACTAGTTATTCATGAAAATTAGGAAAGAGGGAAAGGAGAAACCTACTACAACCCTCAATTCGACAATCCTAGCGAACAATAGTCAAGTTCACCCCAACTCTTCAAAAGCAAGACGTAGGCACAGCCACCACACACGTTTAGAATTTATCCATGAATAATTACGTTCCACACGTAGGCTTTAAATTATGACTGTGACGTATATATATAGTAGTACCAATTATTGTAGTGCTTCAAATTCTAATTTATAGCAAACTAATTGTGCCACACGGGTTTGTATGTAACGTACCTAGAACCCCGGGGGCCTGAGAACGGTGCGGGGGCTGCTCACTGTCCTTACAGAAGCAGGCCCTAGACGACAGCGTGACGTGAGAGATTCACGCAGCACGTCCCCCTATGAAGCGGGATGGCACCCGAAAAAAACCCCCAAAGACGCGGGATAGCACCTCCCCCCCCCCTTCTTAGACGAGGCCGCATCGGGGCTCCCAACCGTAGGCTGTTAGGCAGGATACGTGAGGTTTTTCAGTCGGTAGGAGTCCGGCATAGCATCCATGAGGATTTTCCCTCATGTTCGGGCCACACTAAGGAGAAATGCCATTAATAAACGCGTTGATGGACGTTAAACGTTAGTGTAGCCACCGAATTATCGCGATAATTCGACAACGGCATTCACATTGCCGTTTGACGTTAGGCGATAGCTCAAGTGGCGGCACATCATAGAGATTAACGCGAAAATTATTACGTTGAAGCGGCCACACTACGTGTGTCAGTGCGCACCGTGAGAGTGTGACCGTTTTCAGTATTTTAATACTTTTTCGGTATATTTTATTGACGTTTTTCGATATCAGTATATTAATGGGTATATTGGTAAAAGTCAGTATTTTTGGGTATATTTTGAATAATAGGTTAGGGTAAAGGTGCTCCCTCTCCGGGAGCATTCGCCTGTAATGTAACAAATTAGATTCGACTTTGAGCATTACGTTACTGCCTGCCTCCCTGACCGACGAGCGTTCGCATGTAATGTAACATAATTTATAGATTCGACTCGAGCATTACGTTACGATGCTACCTCCCTGACTGACTTGAGCATTCGCGTGTAATGTAACATTTATAGATTCGACTCGAGCATTATGTTACGATGCTACCTCCCTGACCGACACGAGCATTCGCGTATAATGTAACATTTATTATAGACTAGCTGAGCCCGCAACTTCGTTTGCGTCACATAAGGTGTATGAAAGGAAAGGTATTTCTTCATCAGAGTCATCAAGCAGCATCTGAAAGTTCTGAAACTGCCCTGTTTGCTTAATCATAAAAGAGCTTAATGATTAAGACTATTTTTAAACAATTCAGTCCGCGCCGAAGGAAAGAATTTATGATTAAGCCAACACGCCAGTTTAGGTTCACTCACATTCAAAGAAACCCCTACAATTAAAATTTTCAAAACATCTGATTCTTAAAAGTGTTATAACTCTTTTATTTCTAAACCGATTTACATAAAACAAACGCTAAATGTTAACCGGAGCAAACCTCAACACAATAAAAAAAACCGCATTGCAATCGGTTGAGCGGTTACTGAGATTAGCGTGCACAACCGTACAGACAAACAGATATACAGACATACAGACATACAGACATACAGACATACAGACATACAGACAAACAGACAAAAATTCTAAAAATCATTGTTTTGGGTTCTATTGCGTTCATAAAGCCCCCCTATAATATTTTTTCTTATTTATCTTCCATGTACAGACAGCGACCTGTTACGATTTTATTATATGTATTGACTAGCTGATGCCCGCAGCTTCGCCTGCGTGAAATTATGTTCTCTTTTCCGCGTCTCATGGGAACTTATTCCGGGCGCCGAAATCACAAAATTTCATGATGGGTATCGTTTAAGGGGGTTTTTGGTATGCTGAGTACGAATTTCGGGTTAATTTAGAGATGCAATATAGCCGCCGCCCCAAAATCACAAAATTTCATGATGGGTATCGTTAAAGGGGTTTTTTGGTATGCTGAGTACGAAATTTATGATAATTTTGCAATCCAAAATGGCCGCCGCGCCACTACCACAAAATTTTATGATGGGTATCGTTTATGCTTGGACTTGGAAAAGGCCTATGACAGAGTGGTGAGGAATGAACTGTGGTCGACACTGTCTATGTATGGAGTGAACAGCAACTTGATACGAGCCTTGAAATCTCTATACGAGGGCTTCAGTGCTTGTGTCAGGATCAATGGAGCTTGCACAGACTTTTTTCCCATCGATAAAGGTGTGAGACAAGGCTGTGTAGCGTCACCATGGCTGTTCAACCTATACATGGACAGTTGCTTGAAAGAACTACAAGAGTGTGCGTATGGATTAAAAATGAATGAGCTAACCGTCAAATGCCTCCTTTATGCTGATGATCAGGTAGTACTGGCATCATCGGCGGATGAGTTGCAATTGATGGTTAATATAATGAACGATGCGCTTAAAAGTAGAGGAATGAATGTAAATGTAAGCAAGACAAAAGTAATGGTTTTTGAAAGAGAGAAATGTATGACTGATTGCTCGATATCGATCGAAGGAAAGAGCGTGGAACAGGTGAAAGAGTTTGTATATTTGGGTTCAAAATTAGCAAAAGATGGAAAGTGTGACAATGATATTGAAAGAAGAGTTTTGGCAGGAAATCAAGTGAATGGAGCCATTCACACCTTTATGAGCAGTCAGAACGTGTCTAAAAAGGCAAGGATGGCTGTACATAGAGGAGTGCTTGTCCCTACACTTATGCATGGTAGTGAAAGTTGGGTGTGGCAGGAGAAGCATGAAAGTAAAATTAATGCAGTGGAAATGAGAAGTTTGCGAAGTATAGCTGGAGTGACATTGAGGGATAAAGTAAAGAATAGTGTGATATGGGAACATTGCGGTATGACAGAAGCAGTGGCGGGGCAAGACCTAAATTTGGTGTGGGCAAGACAGATTTCGCGAGGCCCTTCTCTGTGGCGCCAATAATAATAGTATCGCCATAAGGAAAAATAGTTTAAACCACAGAGGTTTACGTCAAATGTGGTTAGTGGGGTCACTGGTCCCAAAAAATCCAGGATAAAACATATATGTTGGTTCCACTACCTAAATGGGTCCAGGATTATTTGTAAATCCTGTTGGACCCCTTAGTGAAACTTAGCAGTGGTACCAACAGTCCGGAAGGAATAAAACAAGGGATTCCCCGCACTGATAAATCAAAATACGGTATTCATTGTTATGCGGACGACAGTACGGGGGACACTTGTTACACAGGCCGCCCCGCTATCTCTCGGGACGCAGTAGAAGAAAGTCGTGAACAGCTTGTGTCTGAAATCGAGGCTACTCTTACGAGAGTGTCCGATTGGGGTAGACAAAACCTTGTCCAGCTAAGCCCCTCCAAGACACAGGCGTGTTTCTTCACCGCTAAGAAAGCCCCAATTACTGAAGCGCCACAATTCCAGGGCACATCTCTTTCTATCTCTAAAAGTATAGGGATCCTTGGTGTTGACATCTCCAGTGACGTTCAGTTCCGCGGTCATTTGGAGGACAAGGCCAAGCTGGCGTCTAAGAAGCTCGGTGTGCTCAACAGGACGCGGCGGTACTTTATTGCGGCGCAAACATTGCTTCTCTATAAGTCGCAAGTGCGGCCACACATGGAGTACTGCTGTCACCTCTGGGCGGGGGCACCTGTATATCAGCTTCGTCCATTTGACTCGGTGCAGAGGCAAGCTGTGAGAGTTGTCAACGATCCTATACTGACAGGTGGTGTTGAACCTCTTCGCGACAGGAGAGACTTTGCCTCCTTATGCGTGTTCTACCGCCTGTACAATGGTGTGTGATCTGAGGAATGGTTTGACATGACGCCCACGGCTACGTTCTATCATCGCACCGCTCGCCATAGACAGGGATTTCATCCTCACACCCTACGTCCGGAGCGTTCGAGCACGGTTAGATCCGGTAGGGGTTTTCTTCCGCGCACGCTTAGGTTGTGGGATGATCTTCCTGCCTCGGTTTTCCCAAACGCCTACAGTATGGGGTTCTTCAGAAGGGGTCTAAGAAGGTTTTTACAGGGTCGGCAGCGCGAGTGAGGCGCCTCTGGTGTTGCAAACGTTCATAGGCTGCGGTGAACACCAGTCCTTCTGGTGGGCCGTATACTTGTCTGCCACCTTAGTGGTATAAAAAAAATAATAATAAGTAAATTTTATTTTTAAGGATTTGTATGAAGTCGGTCCTATTTTTTATTTAAATTTTTTTATTACTACTTTTGTTTTTATAAGTAAGTTTTTGTATTTATATATAACTATGATATATATGTTTTATAAAACGTGTTATTGTTTTATTTGATAAGTACATTATTTTCTTCAAATCTTAATGAATAACCGACTTCAAAAAAAGGAGGAGGTTCTCAATTCGTCTGTATGTATTTTTTTATGTACGTCAAGCGATATTTCCGTCAATTATAGACGGATTTCAAAAATTTTTTTTTTGTTGAATAGGGGTTACTTCTGAGGTGGTCCCATTTTCACCAGGTCAGGATCTGATGAAGGGATCCAGGAGAAATCGAGGGCAACTACGGAAAATTGTAGGGACAACTAGTGCGCATGTTACCTTTTTAATTAAGTGCTTTAATATTCTACATTTTAATGAAAGTCTGGCGTCGATCTGATGATAGAGTCGAAAGACAGTCGAGGGCTTTCCTTAACAATTTACAGCAGTTATCTTGTGTTTGGGCTTGATTGATTTGTATTGATGAGAACTTTACACCTAGATTGATAGATCAGACTTAAAAAAAAGGAAGTTCTCAATGTTTTATGTATGTTCACCGATATTTCCGTCAATTATAGACGAATTTAATTTTTTTTTTGTTGAATAGGGTTTACTTCTTAGGTGGTCCCATTTTAACCATTATGGGATCCTGGATATATCGAGGGCAACCACCGATAATTATAGGGACAACTAGTGCGTTTGTTAACTTTTTAATTCAGTGCTTTAATGTACTACTGTTAATGAAGGTCTGGAGTCAATCCGATGATGGAACCAAAAGACAGTCGAGGGAATTCCTTGACGATTTACAGAGCAGCTACCTTGTGTTGGGGCTTGATTGAATTAATGAGAACTTCCACCTAGATAGATATATTTTGCGGTTCACCCGTCACTTAAAATATTGAAAAAAAAATTTTCAATAAAAAATACAACCGACTTCGAACAAATCCTGAAAAATAAAATTTACTTAGCACAAAGTAATATGTATTTTCATTTATCAGATTTTTAATTCAATATCATATTGAAGTCAGCGCCAAGTAAATTCATAGGTTTAGGTAGGTATTATTCATGGCACCAACTTCAATATTATATTGAATAAAATCTGACAAATCAAAATACATATTACTCTGTGCTAAGTAAATTTTATTTTTCAGGATTTGTTCGAAGTCGGTTGTATTTTTTATTGAAAATTTTTTTTTCAATATTTTAAGTGACGGGTGAACCGAAAAATATATCTATCTAGGTGAAAGTTCTCATTAATACAAATCAATCGAGCCCCAACACAAGGTAGCTGCTCTGTAAATCGTCAAGGAACTCCCTCGACTGTCTTTTAGTTCCATCATCGGATTGACTCCAGACCTTCATTAACTGTAGTACATTAAAGCACTGAATTAAAAAGTTAACAAACGCACTAGTTGTCCCTATAATTATCGGTGGTTGCCCTCGATTTATCCAGGATCCCATAATGGGTAAAATGTGACCACCTCAGAAGTAAACCCTATTCAACAAAAAAAAATTTAATCCGTCTATAATTGACGGAAATATCGGTGAACATACATGAAACATTGAGAACTTTTTTTTTCTGATCTATCAATCTAGGTGTAAAGTTCTCATTAATACAAATCAATCAAGCCCAAACACAAGATAACTGCTGTGAATTGTTAAGGAATGCCCTCGACTGTCTTTCGACTCTATCATCAGATCGACGCCAGACCTTCATTAAAATGTAGAATATTAAAGCACTTAATTAAAAAGTTAACATGCGCACTAGTTGTCCATACAATTTTCCGTGGTTGCCCTCGATTTCTCCTGGATCCCTTCATCAGATCCTGACATGGTGAAAATGGGACCACCTCAGAAGTAACCCCTATTCAACAAAAAAAAATTTGAAATCCGTCTATAATTGACGAAAATATCGCTTGACATACATAAAAAAAAATACATGCAGACGAATTGAGAACCTCCTCCTTTTTTTGAAGTCGGTTAAAAATTATAGTCGTCTGCTTATAATTATCTCTCAAAAACTCCCGATCCCGTACGCTAGTCATATTATTTTTGATGTGGGTAGGACAGTACTAAGCTAAAATGTAGTTTATTAACAATGAACTGTAAAAAAATAAAATGTAGACATAATTTTCTTAAAGAAAATAAGAAAAATGATATTTTGTCATATAGCTCCCAGAGCGGTGCCTAGGGATACCTAAAATGTTAGGCAGATATTTTGCTATCAACCCATTGAAAGTCACTCTAAGCGTTAAAATAAGAAAACACGAGAAAACCGCAAGCTTTTTACTTTTCCATTCATTGAAATCAGTTTTTGTTGAATATTTTTTAAAATGGAATCTAATCAAAATTGTGTCTCTATGATTTCGACCACAATTATTAAGATAAACACATTGGCATCATTAGTTTTTTGTAAAATCAGTAAAAAGTTTTTCAAGATTTCTATGTCCGCCGATTTGTATGAATCGATACATTATTTTCACAGCAAAATTATTTTATATTTTCTTTTATTTTATTCTCGCTTTGAAGCAATGCATAAAAATTTTTGAGGCGCGAGGCCCCTTGTACCGCGAGGCCGTGGGCGGTGGCCCACGTCGCCCACGCCTTACGCCGCCACTGGACAGAAGATGTAGTGACTAAGATAGAGAAAGGGATGCTCAGATGGTTTGGACATGTGGAGATAATGGATGGTGTTGAATGCACTAAGGTCTATTTTTACTTTGGCAAGATTTTATGAATAAAACAAACGTGTGTCTCGATGCAAGTGTATTATGCGACTGGATATTAACTAAACATGCGCTCGTTCCTACAACATAGAACATACCGCCCACCAAAAGGACTATAAGTCCTTTTCTAAACGATAGAAATGATTTAATTTTTAACAATTCAAGTAATTTTACAATACGCAATCAAACTATACATAACATTACACAATGTGAATTAAACTTCAGCTATTTAGTATCAATAGGCAAAGAACATAATTTGGTAACTGTTCTTTTCGTTATCGAAGTGCCACTTTTAACGCTGTAAACTCTTGATATGCCGTCATTACCTGGAAGTTTTTCTATTATTCGTCCCAACGACCACTTCCCAGGAGGCAGATTGTCAGTTTTGATTAAAACAATATCTCCAATGCTGAACTCCTTCTCTCTTTTCTGCCACTTAGGACGTTGCTGTAAACGAGACAAGTACTCGTCTTGCCATCGTCTCCAAAAATCATTAATCAGTTTCTGTGTCAACTGCCATCGGGACAGGCTAGACACTCTTGTGTCCTTCAAATTGGGTGATGGAACTACAATTGGCGCTTCTCCAATTAAAAAGTGCCCCGGCGTGAGTGGGCTCGTATCATCTGGATCAGTGTCGTTTATGGGACATAGCGGACGTGAGTTCAGGCAAGATTCCACTTGGCAGAGTATCGTGGTCATCTCCTCGAATGTCAGATGTGTGGTTATGATCCTTTTCAGGTGCCCTTTAATAGATCTCACCCCTGCCTCCCATAATCCTCCGAACGAAGGGCTATAAGCTGGAATGAAGTGCCATTGAGTACCTTCTGTGGCAAGCATCTTTGCTATGTCTCCAGAGAATTGTAACTGAGCTTCCTTCCAGGCTTCGAACAATTCTTTGTTAGCTCCAACGAAATTACGGCCTTGATCGCTCCATAAGTGGTTACATTTACCTCTTCTTGCAACAAAACGTCTGTAGGCACCGATAAAGGCTTCGGAAGAGAGGTCACCAACAAGCTCAATGTGGATAGCCTTAGTGGACATACAGATAAATATAGCGATGTAAGCCTTCATTGTTTTATTTCCTCGACCCTTGGACATCAAGACTTGGAAGGGTCCTGCAAAGTCGACACCGCTGTTCAAAAATGGCCTTGATGGCGTTACTCGCATTTCAGGTAAGTCTCCCATAATCTGCGTCTTGTTAGTAGCATTCATTCTGGCACAAACAAGCCATTTGTGGATATGCTTCTTAACTAGCGATTTTGCCCTTAGTATCCAGTATCGAGCTCTTAGATAACACAACATCAGCTGTACGCCTCCGTGAAGCGTCCTTTGATGAGCGTCAGCAATTATCAAAGGTGTAAGATTATTGTTGTAGCCCAAAATGATTGGGTGTTTTTTATCATCTGGTAAGTTTGCATGTCTGAGTCGACCGCCCACCCTGAGAATATTTTTCTCATCAAGGTAAGGATTGAGGGACCTCCTCTTATATTTGCTCCATGGGGACCTCAGTGGACTTTTCTTCTTAACTTCTTTGTTTAGTTTTAATTTTTCTATTTCTTCGTTATATTCTTCCTCTTGAACCTTGATTAAGCAGACGGTAAGTGCGTCTTCTAATTCTTGTGTAGTCACTTCTGTATCTATGTTTAAGTTGTTTCTAAAGTGTAAGAATCGTTTGCAGTAAGTAATTGTATTCAGCAATTCTTGTAATGTTGTAAAGTTTTGAAATTGGTAAGTCAACGAGTTTTCTGCTTCTTCTGTATTAAGGTAAGTATTTAATTTTAATGTTTTCATCTCTAATTTTGTTGTTATTATATTTGGATTCTTATTTTGTGTACTAATCTTATTTTCCATTTTAGATAACCAACTTGGGCCCTTCCACCACAAGTCAGAGGTCTTCAAAGTCGACAGTAGCACTCCCCGGGATGCCAAGTCAGCTGGATTATCACTGGACTGAACATGATACCAATGCTTGTTGTTCAGGTTCTCTACGATTTCTACGACGCGATTAGCAACGAAGGACAATTGAGGAGTCTGTCCAGGCATACATATCTGAGGTAGGGATTTTCATTGCCAATCCTATTTGTTTCATTAGCTTCGAGAGGAGAAGTGCACCGCACAACTCAAGTCTTGGTAGGGAAATTGTTTTAAGAGGTGCTACTCTAGTCTTAGCAGCGATAAGCTTCGTTTCTATGTTACCATTGGCTGTTTCAGTTCTTATATAAACAACCGCTGTATACGCGTTCATTGAAGCATCACTAAAGCCATGTATTTGTATTGTCATTTTATTGGATTCAGTTGTGCCAAGCCATCTATCTACGTGAATTTCTTTTACATTAGCAAAATCGTGTGTTATCCGTCTCCATTCTTCTCGTAATGCATCACTAACATTCTCATCCCAAGTCACTCTTTCGAGCCATAGTTTCTGCATAAGCATTTTTACCATTACAGTGCTTGGTGCGATCCAACCCAGGGGATCGAAGAGCTTTTGTATGTCGGATAAAATACGTCTCTTGGTCACGCAGGTGTGTTCATACGTCGGTATTGATATGTTGTATTGGAATGTGTCTGTCCTCAAGTTCCATACAATACCTAAGGCCTTCACTGTTCCATCTAGATTCATGTCTATGTGAGCATTAGTAGATCTTTTTTCTTCTTCTATCGATTTCATAAATTCTATGTCATTTGATGACCATTTAGCTAGTTCTAAACCTCCTTTTTGCAGAATTTTTGTCACATTTTCAGCCAACGACAAAGCAGCTTCAGTGTCGTCTGCGCCGTCTAACCAATCGTCCATGTAAAATTGATTAGTGATGGATTCAACGGCCTTTAGTTGGTTCTTTCCTTCGTCGTGAGCTACTTGGTGGAGTGTTCTGACAGCAAGGTACGGTGCTGAAGCTGTGCCGAAAGTAACTCTCAGCAAGCGGTATTCCTGTAGATCATCCGATTCATTAGACCGCCAGATTATTCTTTGGAAGTCTGCATCATCTTTCGTTACCAATATTTGACGATACATTTGTTTTATATCGGCCATAAAGCAGACACGTTTCATGCGCCATTTCAGGATGAGATCTCTCATATCTCCTTGCAGCTGTGGACCAACCATCAACTCGTCGTTAAGTGAAATATTGTTTGTCCCCTTGCAAGACGCATCGAAGACTACACGGGTTTGAGAAGTTTCTTTGTCATGGCGGACCACAGCATGGTGAGGTAAATATACTGTTCTTGGTAACTTAATTTCTCTTTCTGGTATTATTTCTAAGTGTCCTTGTTCTATATAATCATTAATAACTCTTTTGTATTCTCTTTTCAGGTCTGGTGATTTCTTAAACTTCCGTTCTAGTTGCAGAAATCTTTGTTTAGCTATTTCCTTCGTGTTTCCTTCTGGTGTTTGTGGACTGTCAGTGTTAAAAGGTAACTTTACAATATATCTCCCTTCTTGATTTCTAGTTACTGTTTTTTCATAAATATCTTCACACATCATATCTTCCCTTGTCAAATATCTATTATCATTGTTTTCTATTTCCCATATTGATTTCAGAACTTCATCGACGTTAACTTCATGATGCATGACAAGGTACGTATTTTCTTGAGAACAACTGATATCTCCAAAGAGTATCCAACCCAACTTCGTTTTTTGTGCTGTTGGGGTGCCTGATGGACCCTTGATCAGGTCTGGCTGAAGAATCTGTGCATATTCTTTGACTCCCAGCAGGAGATCTATAGAACCAGGTGTGAAATAATTCGGATCAGCCAGAGTGAGTCCGTCGATATGAGGCCATGTTTGAGTGACAATGGTTTTAGTGGGTAACTTCGTGGTCAGCTGTTTTGACATTACATAAGCTTGAATCGGCATGCTATAATCTCTTTCACAATGCGATTTGATTTGAAACTGTACCACGTGCTTGATATCTGCTCTCGTAGATCCCACTCCTACAACACTTCCTTTGATTGATTGTCGTTTCAGTTTTAATAATTGAGTCGCTCTTTCGCTAATAAATGTAGCTTGGGAACCCTGGTCTATCAGCGCGCGCAGTGGAATGATGTGTCCATGCTGGCTAGTTGCTTCCACAACGGCAGTCGCTAACAGTGCTACTCCCTGTCTAGTAAGTTGAGACGCGATCATTGTATTTACTTGAACTGGTTGTTCCTCTTCCACTACATGCTGTGAAGTCAACGGTTGGGGGTACTACTCGGTGAAGCCGTTGCTTCTGTGCCTTTATTTTCATGCAGTAGAGAATGATGGCGTCGGTGGCATATAAAACTGGAAAGTCTCAATTTGCATACCTTTACAGAGTGTCCAGGTAGCAGACAGTTAAAACATAAGTTTTTGGTTTTAACAAATTGACTTCTCTCGATGGGTTCCATTTTGGCAAATGACTTGCAATGACACAGCTTGTGATCTTCGTTACATAAAATACATGTTCTTTTGTGCTCTGTGATTGACGTGGCAGTATGGTGTGAACGCTCCTTAATTTGCTTTATTTCTCTTGTAGTGTTATTTGCACTAATTAATTCTAAAGTATGAAACTTGGATTCCATGAATTTCTTTAAATCGTTCCAGGTCGGCAAAGCTTCACAATTGTCCTTATAAATATGCTCCTCCCAATTTTTATGTGTCTCTGGGTCGAACTTCTGTACCAGAAGGTATATTATTATTAGATCCCAAGAGCCAGCAGGAATTTTAAGGTTTTCAAAATTATTCAGGCACTCAGACGTGGTGTCGAGAAGACCCTTAATTTGAGAAGCTGATTGAGAGGTCATCTTCTTTTGTGTAAATAATTTTTTCATAACACTATTTAAAATTATACGTCTATTTCCATACCTGCCGTTTAGAACATTCCATGCAGTTGAGTAATTAATGGACGTCACTTGTATATGTTTCAATAAAATTTCAGCTTCACCCATGACACTAGTTTTTAAGTAATGAAATTTCTGCACATCACTAAGATTATTGTTCTCATGTACTAAAGAAATAAACATATCCTTGAACGTCGGCCATTCTTCATAACTTCCACAAAATTTTGGTAATTGTATTTTCGGTAAATGTACATAACTATTTTGCGAAAAAGTTCCATGCATGCTTGAATTTGCTGATCTTGAATCCATAGCCGTAGATTGCACTAACGATGCGAGCATATCTTTTAAATCACCTTGCAAAACGTTATATAGATCTTCATACGTAAAAAACTCTTCGTTCAAAAAATACGGTAATATTCCCTTTTGTTCTTTGGGGGTTATTTTCACTAATGTGTCATGAGCGCGTTTGAATGACATCCAATACTCATCAATAATTTTAAGTCTTGCTTCAATATAACCTTTCGTCAATCTTGCTTTAGGGCATTTCTTCAAGTTTGTTTGGGTTTTTCTTAATAAATTAGCCCCATCCTCCAATGCACTAAGATGTTGCTGTTGTTCATACGTAGTAGTAGTCATTTTTCACCAATAAAACAATAAATCTTCAAATTAACTGTTGTAGAAACGTAAACAAACTTGCAGTCTTGCAATTATTACAAAGTTGCTTAAAATCACTGATTTATTAGCGATGCGCTAGCGACGGACAACTCCTTATCGCTGTGGAATGCGGTTCTATTGTTCTCACTGCATAGGCGCCGGGCACAGGTGTTTGATTGGTATCCGGCTCGATTGCGACCATATGTTGAATGCACTAAGGTCTATTTTTACTTTGGCAAGATTTTATGAATAAAACAAACGTGTGTCTCGATGCAAGTGTATTATGCGACTGGATATTAACTAAACATGCGCTCGTTCCTACAACATAGAACAGATGGAAATAGGCTGACAAAACAGATTTATGAAGCGAGAGTGAATGAGCAAACTGGTAGGGGTCGACCTCGGCAGACTCATATCGATCAAATCGATAATCTTCTGAAAAAAGGCCAAGTCAAGAGTACCCTTAACCGAAAAGCATGTATGAAGACACTTATGAAAGTTGAAGAAGCGAAAGTTGTTTGCCAGAATCGTAGCAAGTGGAAAGTCATAGTCTCTGCCTACCCCGTTGGGAGACAGGCGTGATGTTATGTATGTATGTATATTGTATGAGGGGTTTTTTGGTACGCTAAGTACGAATTTTATGATAATTATGCAATCCGAAATGGCCGCCGCGCCATTATCACAAAATTTCATGATGGGTATCGTTTAAGGGGTTTTTCGGTATGCTGAGTACGAATTTTATGATAATTTTTGCAATCCAATATGGCCGCCGAGCCGAAATCACAAAATTTCATGATGGGTATCGTTTCAGGGGTTTTTTGGTATGCTGAGTACGAATTTCAAGATAATTTTGCAATATTAACCCTAAATTCGTACTCAGCATATAAAATTCCATTTATACGATAAGCTACATGAAATTTTACAACGGTGGCGAGGCAGCCATATTGGATTGGAAAATTTACCAAAAATTCGTATTTGGCATACCAAAAAACCCCATAAACGATATACAACATGAAATTTCACAACAGTGGCACGGCGGCCATTTTGGATGGCAAACGTTAACCTGAAATTCGTGCTCAGCATACCAAAAAACCCTCATACGATATACAGCATGAAATTTTACAACGGTGTAAGGCGGCCATCTTGGATTGCAAAATTGACCTAAGATTCGTACTCAGCATACCAATAATCCCCTTAAACGATACCCATTATGAAATTTTGTGATAACGGCGCGGCGGCCATATTCGAATCTTTAAATTAACCTGAAATTCGTACTCAGCATACCAAAACACCCCTTAAACGATACCCATCATGAAATTTTGTGATAACGGCGCGGCGGCTATATTGGATCTCTAAATTAACCCGAAATTCGTATTCAGCATACTAAAAAAACCCTTAAACGATACCCATCATGAAATTTTGTGATAACGGCGCGGCGGCCATATTCGAATCTTTAAATTAACCTGAAATTCGTACTCAGCATACCAAAACACCCCTTAAACGATACCCATCATGAAATTTGGTGATAACGGCGCGGCGGCCATATTGGATCTCTAAATTAACCCGAAATTCGTACTCAGCATACCAAAAACCCCTTATACGGTATCAACATGAAATTTTACAACGGTGGCGCGGCGGCCATCTTGTATTGCAAAATTGACCTTAAATTCGTACTCAGCCTACCAAAAAACCCCTTAAACGATACCCATCATGAAATTTTGTGATAACGGCGCGGCGGCCATATTGGATCTCTAAATTGACCCGAAGTTCGTACTCAGCATATCAAAAAACCCCTTAAACGATACCCATTATGAAATTTTGTGATAACGGCGCGGCGGCCATATTGGATCTCTAAATTAACCCGAAATTCGTACTCAGCATACCAAAAAACCCCTTATACGGTATCAACACGAAATTTTACAACGGTGGCGCGGCGGCCATCTTGTATTGCAAAATTGACCTTAAATTCGTACTCAGCCTACCAAAAAACCCCTTAAACGATATCCATCATGAAATTTTGTGATAACAGCGCGGCGGCCATATTGGATCTCTAAATTAACCCGAAATTCGTACTCAGCATACCAAAAAACGCCTTATACGGTATCAACATGAAATTTTACAACGGTGGCGCGGCGGCCATCTTGGATTGCAAAATTGACCTTAAATTCGTACTCAGCCTACCAAAAAACCCCTTAAACGATACCCATCGTGAAATTTTGTGATAACGGCGCGGTGGCCATATTGGATCTCTAAATTGACCCGAAATTCGTACTCAGCATATCAAAAAACCCCTTAAACGATACCCATCATGAAATTTTGTGATAACGGCGCGGCGGCCATATTGGATCTCTAAATTAACCCGAAATTGGTATTCAGCATACCAAAAAAACCCCTTAAACGATACCCATCATCATGAAATTTTGTGATTTCGGTGCGGCGGCCATATTGGATCTCTAAATTAACCCGAAATTCGTACTCAGCATACCAAAAACCCCCTTAAACGATACCCATCATGAAATTTTGTGATTTCGGCGCGGCGGCCATATTGGATTGCAAAATTATCATGTAAAACAGCTGGGTGTGGGGCTCCCGGTCCCGGAACGGGGCCGTCCTACCCATTAAACCTGGTGGTATTTCTCCTCCCTATAGCCGGGAATCTGGAAAGCCGGGAAAATTCTTTGGCTTTCGGGCGAAAGCCAAAGAATTTCCAAAGATTATTCCCGTCGAGAACCGTTCGGCTGCTCTCCTCGGGGGAGCAAGATGGGAGGTTCCCCCGGAGCTCGCTAAGGACCTGAAAAAATAAAAACCCAATTCCTCATCGCAATGATTTTTTTCTTTGTAGGGTTTGTTGCAATAACATTCGGTAAATTTTTTTTTACGAAGCGTGTTGCAGGTGAAGGACGTTGAATTCAATCCTTCAAATAAAATGTTAAATGTAAATTCTAGGTTCTTCTTTTATAAAAATAAGGTAGTAATTAAAGAATAAACACGTTTTGATAATCGGTATTTTTATCGGTATATTTTCACTGTGCCAGTATTATAGTATATTTAAAGATACATTTCAGTATATTTTTAAGGAGCTAAGGTTTTTTGTAAAATTTAATTCGGTCACACTTAACGTCAATTTTAACGCCAAGAATGGGCATTCACGCGAGAATTATTACGTTGAAGCGGCCACACTACTCAAATGGTGACGTTAAGAATTAACGCCATAATTAGCGCAATATTTATCGCGATGATGGGCATTGACGTTTTCTTTAATGTGGCCCCGGCATCACGTAATAAAAAGGTATCTAGAACCAAATTACTTATTCGCCCGTACTTACTATAATGAATGGACCTGAGACCTATTTAATATTTTATGATATTTGAGCATAATCTTGACTTTCTAGTGGCAAAGGCATTTTTTAAACCTTTTCAGTATTTTCTGAATATGTGCCTACATAGATTACAAAAAAAAATTCAAAATTTTCATAATATTGGATCGAAAATACTCTCAAAATTAACAACCAGTCGAGTTATTCTTGATTGCGTCTCATAGGGATCTGTGTCGAGGATTTTGTGAATAACGAGTTTTGAAAACATCGCGTTGACTGTGAGAGTCGAGCAGATGTGAGCTGTACATAATCCCGGCATCATCACGGATAAGGAGGCTTGCTAACCTGAAGTTTTTAATTCATATAAAGTTTCTTTTATTTATTGATTTTGTATACGCAATTAAAAGCAAAAGAAATAATTAGAAACATTGTACGAGACACTACTTTTATCTACAGAAATGTGTTTCAGTAGGCCTGAGAGAGGGTGATATAGATATCAGAGAGCATAGTACGAGTATATACATACAAACTTATATTATACTGGAACACATTGAGTTGTTCTGTGTCAGGTTATTGTGTATCTAAATACTTTTTTTTTAACGTGAGAAGATCCGACATGGATGCTATGCCAAACTCCTACTCCGAAAAACCACACGTATCCTACACAATGCCTACGGTTGAGAGCACCGGGTATGATGGTATCCGAGAATTTGCGTTTAAGCGTCGAGAAAAGTTAATGTGTAAACGGCCTAAACTGACATACGGCGCTGTAAGATTTGTGCGTAGGCTACAAATATAATTGAAGCGCTCTTCATTATTATGTAGCGTCAAATATTTTTCTTTAATCTTTAACGTACTGCCAATAACGTGATTTCAGAATATAAAATCCGGTATATGACGCACTCGCGTACAGAATGTTCAGTTACCTATCAAAAATTGCAAAGAAATCATGTTTGTTGTTTGGAAATTCCTTTAAAGTTAAACCCTTAGTGCCGTGCCATTTTTTTACGAGTGGAAATCCCATAATGCTGCCTACCACAGCCCACGACCGGGAGCCCGGGTAAGCCCTCGAAAGTAGGTCCCAGGACTCTCGACATCCTTGGTGCAGGTTACCAAGAATATGGCAACCATTTAACGGACGGTTTAAAAATTTCTACAGCAGATAGCTACCATCTGCGCCTATCCATTTCAACGTGGCAAATATGTCCAGTATTTATTGGCAAAGGCTCACCACATACTTACGTGGAACAAAAATAATACCAATGGAGAAATGAGGTCGTATACTATGTCTCTGCTTACCCCTAGGGTACTGACGTGAGGGATTCATGCCCCCCTCCCCCTCCAAGAAGCGGAATAGCACCCGCACAACCCCCCAAAGATGTGGGATAGCACCCCCCCCCCCCTCTCTAGGTGAGGCCGCTGTGGTAGCCGTAGGTCTGTTGGGAGTACTAGGGACATCCTTCCGTGGGCTTCCCCGGGGCTCCCAACTGTAGGCTTTTAGGTAGGATACCTGTGGTTTTTAGTCGGTAGGATTCCGGCATAGCATCCATGTAGAATTTTCCTCACGTTCCAAAAATGAAGCTGCCATAGAAATATTAAAAAAATTACTTATTCATTACGGTAAGTAATTATAACAGTAATAATACTTACACAAGCTATTTATCTTACGTGGGCGTTTTAATGGAAACCAAAATGAGGGACCAATTACACAGTGAGGACCGCCATTTATTAAAGCGCCCCGTATTTCTGAACTTGTAATGAAGTCTCATTTTGTACCGCCATCGGACCGAGCTTACGGGATTAATGATTTTAAAAATGAGATAGTAGATGTAACTAATTCTTCGTGGTCGAATTGATATCTATCGATGTTAATTTTTGTAATCGTTTTGATTCAAACTCATCAAGTTATTTCAATAATTGTTATGTATGTATTGTATACGTATTCACAAACACAACCACTGCAGTCTTTGCGTTTTCAATATTATTTTGAAACTATCTTCTGTTTAATTTAATTTTAAGCCCTAAATTTAAATAAACCGGCCAAGTGCGAGTTGTACTCGCCCATGAAGGGTTTCGTAGCAGCAAGTAACATAATATAAAAGTTCATATAGTTCGTTGTAACTTTGACTGATGTTTGGAAATTGCGGTTTATGACGTATTAAAAAGAAACTACCAGCTCTATCTCGTTCAAACTAATTTTCGTTGGTAGTTTTTATGGCAATGTACATCATATATTTTTTTTAGATTTATCATTCTCTTAGTTTAGAAGTTAGAGGGGGGGGGGGGGGGGGGACACATTTTTCCACTTTGGAAGTGTCTCTTGCGCAAACTATTCACTTTAGAAAAAAATTATGTTAGAAACCTCCATAGCATTTTTAAAGACCTATCTATAGATACCCCACACGTATGGGTTTGATGAAAAAAAATTTTTGAATTTCAGTTCTGAATATGGGGACCCCCAAAATTTACTGCTTTTTTTCTAGTTTTATATAAGAATCTTAATGCGGTTCACAGAATACATCTAGCTACCAAGTTTAATAGCATAGACCTTATAGTTTCAGAGAAAAGTGGCTGTGACACACGGACGGACAGACAGACGGACAGACAGACAGACAGACAGACTGACAGACAGACATGACGAATCTATAAGGGTTCCGTTTTTGCCATTTGGCTACGAAACCCTAAAAAGCGGGTCAAGCACAAGTTTCATATCCACCGACGGACTTTATTATACGGTATGGATGTACGGAAACATCCATACCGTGTAATAAAGTCTACGGTACCTTGGCGACTATTGACCTATAATATATAGATATGGTGTCATTGAGTTATTATTACTACGTAGTACATTGTAAATCAATGTATGGTGTTATTTTAACTCGATACTTCCACGCATTCACGACATAAAGAGTCTTGACAGAGAGACGGACGGACAACAAAGTGATTCTATATGGGTTCCATTTTTTCTCTTCTATGTACAGAACCCTAAATCAGAGTTCTGACTGCTTTATTGCAGCGGTGTGCGCAGTCTAGGCGGGCGGGCCGCTTCTAATTTATAAATCATAATAACAGAATTACAAAAGAGAGCATAAATTTCCCTTTCAGTTTATTGAAACAGTACCAAACCAAGTTTGGTAAACGAGGATTAAATGTAAAATGGCTTTGCGGTTTTGTAACGCAATATTAAATTTATTCTGTTCATTTCGTCGTGTTTGTGGAATTAATAAAGTTATATTCAATTATCCGTTCAGTTATTATTAAGGTTTGTGCGTTTTGCTATTCGATAGGTGTGGTCCGTAAAGCTTGTTATTCTATATTAAGAGGGCTAACATATTTCGCCCCACGTTTTGCTCAGAAACCATACTTTTCATTGCGTTTAAAGTCATTAAATATTTATCGTACAAACATGGTATTCACTAACATACTTAGTAAATTTAGCGCTCTAAACGTTTTATAAAACATATTTTACCTAACAACAGATTACATATGGTTAATATCAACGAAAGTGAACAAGGTTTTTCAAATCATACGATTTGCATCGATTTCGATGCTTAAATTCATGTCAAATAACTGATAAATTTAATGAACAAGGGATACGAAGCAATTGCAAAAGGCCTAGGCTATCTGTTTGTAGAATAACCTGATATCAGGTAGGTTCCTTTTTTTGGAGAAAAATGACTGTCAAGTTTGCTCAAATACTGAGAATTTTCACCACAATAAAGTAGTCTTTTCACCAACTTCTGTAGTTTAAATCATTATGATAATTATGTAATATTATGTCAGAACTTCTCCTCTGACAATAAAAATATTTCTTTATAAGTAACTAGATACAGATTTTTTTTTACAAAGTATTTTGTGAACCCCTATAAATGCAGATACGTGAACAAATACGACTTAGTACCGCCGAGAGGCTCTCAGAGAGTGGTCATGTCGCTCGATGTTCCATTTTTGAATACGAAAAAATTAACAAAAATAGTCTAATTCTAGCGTGACCAAACAATCTTAGTACTTTGTGACGTATAATATAATATACTAGCTGATGCGCGCGGCTTCGCCCGCGTGAATTTTGGTTCCCGTTCCAGCTTCCCGTGAAAACAATTTTCTGGGATAAGAAGTAGCCTATGTGTTATTCCAGACTATACTCTATCCCTATACCAAATTTCAGCTGGATCCATTCAGCCGTTAGAGCGTGATTGAGTAACAAACATCCAAACATCTAAACATCCAAACATCTTCACAAACTTTCACATATATAATATTAGTAGGAAGTAGGATATAAATATTTATGGTCGATATACAACGTGAACTTTTGTATAGTGCAAAGCTCAGACACCCCGACTAGAGTTTCGCTTCAAAATACTGTATAAAAAAAAATTAAATGAATCTAACGAAAACTGACCAAGTTATAAGCTATTACAGTTGCACTATTTTCTTCACGAACAGCGTAGGTGTAGGTATTATACGCAAGGCAGGTAGTCACTATTCGTGTGGTATTGATAATAACATATTAACACCCCATTTCATAAGTGGTAATTATGGAACACCTGTGAGGAACCAGACCAGGATTGGGACGGCTATAAAGCCGCTGAAGCAAAATACAAGTAGCGACTGAGATACAGAAGTACCAAGTCTTGGAGAAACTTCTGCTAGAGTCAGACTAATACTGGCCAAACAAGAGACCGAACTGTCCGTATCTATAAAGAAACCTGACGGCGCGGCGGCCTGACCAACCCATGAAAAGAATTATTTATACTGTTGATGGATGGCACTTGGTGGAACCTGCTGCACATATTCATTAACGGCACTTGTACTGTTCCACAACATTTATTTATTTTACACCTGACTGGTTTCGCCTTTTGGCAATTTTAAAAGGCAAATTAACATTATATAATGACCACTACATCACTTAATTACTCGAAAACATTAATAACATATAAATTATCACTACATCATTCTACTAACGTAAACTATCATGAAAAGAAGCCGAGAGTGTTTTGATAGAAACGCACTTCCCAGGATGCCAATTGCTGCAGACACTCATGTGGCTGGTGGAATACGTATCCACAAAAGAAGTCCAGTGGGAGCTCGCAAGACCTGTTCTAATCTATTCTGTCAACTTACAAAAATCTGAAAGGGTAATTAACAACTTCAAGTCCTTCAAATCTCCAGGACAGGATGAAGTCTTCCCTGCAGTGATAAAATGGGGGAGGACACAAGTTGATATTGTCAGTTACATAGTATCTGTACGCCAGACAATGAATGGGACTGTGACCCTGACTGTGGAGAGAGGTCTAAGTGATCTTTATACCAAAACCCGGTAAAGGGTTTATATTTGTGATTCGGACCTCTGGTTATACAGACCGATAAGCCCTTCGCCTTTCCTGCTAAAAACTCTGGAAAGATTGTGTGACAGAGACGATCGAGAGACGGCCCTTCAAAATAAGACACTGCATTCCAACCAACGCGCATATTGCCCCCGGCAAGTCTACAGACTCAGCACTACATGCAGTGGTACACAAAATAGAAGAGGTCATCCAGAATCAATCAATCAATGTGCCTCGGCACTTTCATGAACATAGAGGGAGCTTTCAAAAAAAGAAGCATAACCACGGCACTGGCAAAACACCGAGTATACACGATGTCAGTGAATAGATAGATAACATGCTAAATAACTCATTTTAAAGCTACAGACAAGCAGAAACCAGTGCGCAGCCATGGTCAAAGGTTGTCCAGAAAGGGGCGGGGTCTCACCACTGCTAAAAAACCTTGTTGTAGACGACCTAATAACCAATCAATCAATCAATTTAACCTAGAACTGTCCCTATATACATGGATGTGGAACAAGCCAAAGCAGATGGTAAAATTAAATTATGGAGAAAATATGGATCTGTTAATACAAAGCATGACTGGTATTTTAAAATCCAAGGCCGACTTCAATTCAAGTGAGAAGCTGCGTTTATTTTATCTTCTAGTGATCTTGTGTATATAATAAATATTTTTAATGAATTGTATTAAAATTACTTTCAGTCAAGCCAACATTTATCGATTTACGTACACCGCAAATCGATAAATGTTGGCTTGACTGAACACTAATTTGCCCATAAGCACAGTAAATATTTCGAAAGACGACGAGTACTGGACTACAAGGATGATGGAACCTAAATTGTTAAATTTTTACGACAAATGTCTGTTGCCCAAAATGATTAACCCCAGAAAGAGTCGATAAAATAAAATAAAATTAAATTTATTCCCTTTGAAATTAAAAAAAAAAAATTGGTTTGTCAACATTTTTGTGACTCTACTGGGGGTTCGGAAATGCTACAGACTGAGAAGAACACTCCAAGAAACTCAGTTCGGTCCCTCCCAAAATTCATTTTAGTAGGTATCTAATAATCGATCAATGCCGATACGGAAGGGCTAATTAATTAGCATTTTTCTTGGCGGTGTGCATTGTTATGCACATGCCTCTTAATAAATATTTGGTTATTGTAAATAAAAAACACCTACTATCAATATTAAGATTAGAGTTAGATCCCATAGCTCAAGCTTATAGCTTAGTTTGGGCTAGATGATGTTGTGTAAGAATATCCAACAATATTTATGAATTATTTATTAAAAATATTTTAATGTTCCTGCCAGCACTGAATCTGTAGTAGGCAGCAAAACATCGGGCCATGCCAAGCGCCTGCGCATTGCTACGTAAATATTATTTGTTTTTAACCATGTGTATTGTCAAATTTAAATATGTATAGTGTAAAATAGAATATTGTCCATTACTTTCTACAATTTTCGTATATTTAGATACTTTAAAAATAAACTTATGAAACCGTTTTCATGTATGTGTGTATTTGTAATTTCAATATTGATATTAGTTAGGTAAATAAATATCAACTTTATTAATTTTATTGATGTCAGTATCTATCACTACTAGAGTCGAAATATTTCTTTTATTTATTGAGACAAATGTTACAATAAAGCATAATAACTATTTACAATATGAATAAAACTAAACTAAATCTAAATAGGGCCCCGGTGGCATTGTGCCCAAAAAACCGGCAGCATTCCCCTTTTGAACGGCGATGCTTATTCGTTGGGAGAAATAACTGCCAGCCCTTAGGTCACTAGTTGACTCCACAAGGCGCTTCTTCAAAATTTAAAAAAACTTTATGCCCATGAACCTAGGGTCTCGACACACACACACACTACTAAATATCAATAAATTTGCAATAAAATAATCAATATTTGTTTTATACTAACACGCGTTGAACACATATTTTTATACAAAACGGGATTTCGCGTGGCACTATTTTATTATTAATTAAAGGTTTCGGTACCTTCACTTTCCGAGGCGACCTCGGGACCACGATAGGTGTAACCCTGTCGAAACGTCGAGGAAAGTGAAGGTACCGAAACCTTTAATTAATAATAAAATAGTGCCACGCGAAATCCCGTTTTGTATAAAAATAATCAATAATTATTAACTAATATTACTAACATAAAAATTAAATTAAAAGATTGAACGCTTAGACTAAGAATATGACACCGGTAATACATCAAGGAAAACAAAAGTATCAAACTTGTTGGTAGCAACAATTGGCACTATACGGCTATATGCGCCGCGCCGCGCTGATTTCTTACGATCGTAAAGAAATTTGAAAACCGAATTAACGCTCTTAATATTATAAAGAGAAAATTTTTGATTGTTTGTTTGCATCGATTAGACTCCGAAACTACTGAACCGATTTGAAAAACTCTTTCACTGTTGGGAAGCTACACACTTTACGTAGAACATAGGCTATAATTTATTCCCATATTCCCGCGGGAACGGGAGCTACGCGGGTGAAAACGCATGATGTCCTCTAGTATTTTATATTCTGTTGATGAAACACACTTGGTGGGGTTTACTACAGATCTTGAATTAAGAAAATATTATAATGTACTTTCTTGGGGCATATTTTCGGGGGCTATCCGGAGCTCCCGACCGTAGGCAGTGCTAAGGAAGGTGGGGGCACCGCCTACGTGTCTTCGCTCAAGAGTATCGGCCTCCATGACCGGGGGCCTGTGGAGGGTGAGGGGGCTGCTCACCGTCCTTACAGAAGCAGGCCCTAGACGACAGCGTGACGTGAGGGACTCGCGCACGCCCCCTCAAGAAGCGGCATAACACCCGAATAACCCCCCCAAAGACGCAGAATATCCCTCGAACCCCCTACCCTCCTTAGATGAGGCCACAGTGGTACCGTAGGTCTGTTGGGAGTCCTGGGTTATCCTTCCGGGCTTACACGGAGTCCCCAACCATAGGCTGTTGGGCAGGACACGTGAGGGTTTTTAGTCGGTAGGAGTCCGGCATAGCGTCAGCTATGAAGGATTTTTCCTCACATAAAACAAAAAAGCACTGTGTGGTTTTAGTCGGTAAGCATCCATAAAGGATTTCCGCGAATAAAAAAGAGTTACATATGTTTTCCACATATTTACTTTCAGACCGCAAAAGAACCAGACCAACCAGAACGCAAAAGTTTGCACACCTGTCGACCATTGTAAATGCCCTCAGCTAAAAAAGTAAATAACGTGTAAAAAATACTTTTTTAAGCTGTTACTTTTTTAAGCCTATATTACGCATGGCTCGACATGTAATTGGCCATTTCGTTGTCCGCCAACTTGAGGACCACTGTCAATAGTGGCCCCCAATCGCTAGACGCGCTACGACTTTCCATCAGGCTGGTGGCGACTTCAATTTGGCGAGCTAAATATATAAAAAAAAAATTGTTGTCCACAGTATCATTGTTAAGGGCCCCACTCACTAACAGTTTACCGGACGATATCAATCTGTCAGTTAATTGCAATAGCCCACACACTAACAGTTCTGTTGAAGGCTTTGGACGGACGACTAATACGAACTGAGAGTGTGTGGCCGCTCGACGATTCCGTTCAGCACCGACAGATATCGGCCGGACAGTAAAGTTCAAAGCCTGGCGCGCGATTGAGCACACATTAGCAGGTAGCCGGCCGGCAGCCTGTCTACCGACGTCTTGAATCAGTTGCAGGCCGACAGTTTTAAGTTTTTCGACTTGTTTAATTTTACCGTCAAAATGGACAGGAAACCTCAATTTGTACCTACGTTTATTGAGTTATATATAAATTATAAATAAATTAAAATTAAATAAATAAATTAAATTATTCACGGACATTTCACACAACGCTATCTGATCCCAATGTAAGCTAAGAATAACCTGCTTGTGTTATGGGTTTCAGACCACGGATATTAATGCTTATATACTTTTAAATACATACATATTATACATAGAAACACCCAGACTCTTGAAACAAACATTTCTGGGTCACACAAATATTTGTCTCCGGTGGAAATCGAACCCACGACCTCCAGCGCCGCAGGCGGTATCACTACCGACTGCGCCACAGAGGCAGTCACATAGAAGTTTTCCATGTTTATGGAAGGTGAAAGATGATTGTCATCACAATAAACGATTGAAGGACGAATGAAGGATGCTTACAACAAATTATTAGCATATTATCAAACCACAATACCTTCAGCAACAATTGACAATGTGAAAATAAAAAAAACCTTAAAAGCACATTCAGAAAAGACCTAGGTATAAAAGCCATAAAAGGTAATTTTGATTTTACTCCTATATGAAAATGCTAAATAGGTACGCTTTTTGGTAGGTAGCTATCTAGAGAGATAAACCTATATATCTTATACCGATTCATAATTTACACAGATTAAAAGTACCTACGTACTTTTAAATTATTATAAAATTTAAATAATCTATATATATAAAAATCAGTGCCACTTTTCGTTGTAATTTTATAACTCAAGAACGGGCTCACCTATCCAAACCAAATGTTTAGGCTTTGTTCGGACCATGTAGTAGATGGTTTATGTGAAGTTTGCACAAAATCGGTCGAGTGGTTCTTTATTTATCACGCAAACGAAGTTGCGCGGGTCAGCTAGTTAAATATATATTTATAATTTTTATCCAGATTATAATAATTTAGACGAAAATTTTGAATAAAAATATTTATGGTAGATACGTGAATACGAACCATATTTTTATTTTATATTCATTTAATATCCATCTACCTACTTTCAGGTCGATGAATCTACGTAATAACATGTTGACTTGTGATCATTTGCTGTATGTAGTGTATGGACCCTCAAACCGATATCAGACAATGGCCGACGGGCGATCGTACGGTGGGAAACTGCCGACTCCCGACTGTTAATGTGTGGTCGCAAGACTGACAGCAGGGCCTTGCCGGCAGGCAGAAATCGCTTTAGTGTGTTGGCGCTATTGGTCTAGGACGGCAGGCCGTCCGATAGGAGAGACTGCAGGCGGACTGTTAGTGAGTGGGGGCCCTTTAGATTCCATTAGAGTGGACTTAGGAATAAGATAAAAAGGCTCATCTTTCTAGATGAAATGAGAAAGAAGTTTGTCATATATTATCCATATTTCTAACCGACTTCCAAAAAAGGAGGAGGTTCTCAATTCGTCTGAATTTTTTTTTATTCGAAAGTAAAATTGAAACAACCAGGACAGCATTTACAACTAGGTACTGCAGTTCGAGCATAAAGGTTTTCGCCATTATCAATATTTTTAAATAAATACTTTTGGATATTTCCACAAATCGCCATCAGTAAAATGACAGTCGTTAAGCCAAGTTAAAGGCCATATGGGCGGCTTCAAAAATTTCAACTGTCGGTCGCCACAACCTGCGACCGGGTTGGCAGCGCGTGTCGCCTCTGGTGTTGCAAACATCCATAACCAACCTTCCAGTGGGCCGTAAGCTTATCTGCCACCTAAGTAGTATTCAAAAAGCCTAAATTAAGGTAAGATAGATAGATACATAGATAGATATATGCCAAAAAAAAAATATAAACCATATTGCCTTATTATTGGTGAGCTTGTACTATGGTATTTAGACAACTGATAGAGACCGTTTTCTCAGCATTCCATGGATTCACAGTGCGGGCCTCGCCGTGTCGGGTCCTTAGAGTGATACAGAGGGAAACACTGTGCGGGTGTCTAGGACTTGCGACCCATATGAGTAGGTTTAGGGTGGCCACCTTAAGATGCGTCAGCGCTCACCTTCCACTGTTCACAATACTCCCCCCTCTGCCTAACCAGATATGGTCTGGGGAAATGGATGAAATGGGCAGCGGAATAGGCGGTCGGATCGTCTGCTCGGCGTTGACCAGCATCCCGCACAAGAAAATAATAATAACCAGATATGGTAAAATCCTATCAATGTCGTTTTGAATATTTGTCAAATGTTTTTTTATTTATTCTCAGGATGGTCGCGTGCGTCCTCGTCTCGGGGTACGTTTTGCAGAAACGTCCCTGACAGCGGTCCCCGAGCGGCTGGAGGTACCCAAGAAGCCCCGCGGACCCGCCTGACATCCACCTCCAAGGCTGTTCTGCGCCCACCATGAGCGATGCCGTGTGCTACATGAGTATTATAGAGATAAAATTGTGACTGTGTAAAGGAGATTTAATAGTTTTTATCTATAGAAAATAAGTACCTATGTGTTTGTAAATAAATAAATGGAATTTGTATTATCCAAATAAAAAAAAAATATTGAAAAGTTGAATTTATACAATTAATGTTGTTTAGTTGTCTGTTTGTTCCGGATCATTTCGTATTAATCATAAGAGGAATTTCATTTGTAAGTACCCCAATAAAATTGGTACAGTCAGAATAGTTTATTCACGACCGAATATTTAAAAGAATGATCCTGTCCATATCAATACAGCTCACCACCTATAACGTGGGACAAAATCTAAAATATTTGTGGGCATATATTAAGCCTTTGCCCCCTTCAGGAATAAAAGGCGCGATCATTATTCATTTTCATTCATTCTTTTAAAAGAACATAGTTAATATTTAAATACATCCTTATTTTTCTAAAATAAAAGTAACCTGCCTACTGAAGTTACGTCAACTATCAACTTCAAGATTTTAAGGACTGAGCAAAAAATATAGGTATAAACTTTTAAAATCTTGGGTAAATTCGAGCGTAAAAAATCACCGGCAACAGATACGACGGAATAAAAGTTTTGAATAAAAATTGTATGAAGGTTTTTATTAAATTTATAGGAAATTATTTAAATTTCAGCGTGGATAGTCAGAAAATTTAATTTGTTTTTAGCGTTTTTTACACAGACGTACAATAAGTAGCAGACGAAACATTAATTATGTTTGTGTGCGTTGGTCTTTCCATTCCGCTCGCTCTAAGGGGTTAGTGAATGCTGCTATCTCGTTTCTACACGTATAGCAACACTATACATGACATGTTAAAAAAAATGACGTCCGCCTGGTTTTTGAAAGGTTTAAGCTGCCGATGCTGCAGTTTGACGTATTAGATACCTCTCATTAATGTAGGGGCCAAACTCAGGCACTTCTTTTCAAGATTAAATTTAATGCTAACATAAAAATAAGTGTGGCAAACTGTGATTCAGCATTTAATTAGTTCAGAATTGCATTTTAATATAATGCCTGTAATCTTCGATGATATTGAGTATACAATATATAAAAATGAAGCCCGATTTCCGTGGTCACGGCATCACGCATCACACGAATCTCATGATAATTTTGCAATCCAATATGGCCGCCGCGCCGAAATCACAAAATTTCATGATGGGTATTGCTTAAGGGGTTTCTTGGTATGCTGAGTACGAATCACGTGATAATTTTGCAATCCAATATGGGCGCCGCGCCGAAATCACAAAATTTTCGTGATGGGTATCGTTTAAGGGGTTTTTTGGTATGGTGAGTACGAATCACATGATAATTTTGCAATCCAATATGGCGGCCGCGCCGAAATCACAAAATTTCATGATGGGTATCGTCTAAGGGGTTTTTTTGTATGCTGAGATCGAATCACATGATAATTTTGCAATCCAATATGGCCGCCACGCCGAAATCACAAAATTTCATGATGGGTATCGTTTAAGGGGTTTTTTGGTATGCTGAGTACGAATCACATGATAATTTTGCAATCCAATATGGCGGCCGCGCCGAAATCACAAAATTTCATGATGGGTATCGTCTAAGGGGTTTTTTTGTATGCTGAGATCGAATCACATGATAATTTTGCAATCCAATATGGCCGCCACGCCGAAATCACAAAATTTCATGATGGGTATCGTTTAAGGGGTTTTTTGGTATGCTGAGTACGATACACATGATAATTTTGCAATCCGATTTGGCCGCCGCGCCGAAATCACAAAATTTCATGATGGGTATCGTCTAAGGGGTTTTTTGGTATGCTGAGTACGAATCACATGATAATTTTGTAATCAATTATGGCCGCTGCGCCAAAATCACAAAATTTCATGATGGGTATTGTTTAAGGGGGATTTTGGTACGCTGAGTACAAATCTCATGATAATTTTGCAATCCAATATGGCCACCGCACCACTGTTGCGAGATTTCTGTCAGTATGCTGAGATACCAAAAAACCCCTTTCACGATATCCAAAATGAAATTTTACAACGGTGATTCGGCGGCCATCTTTGATTGCAAAATTGACCTAAAATTCGTATTCAGCATACCAAAAAACCCCTTCTACGATATGCAACATGAATTTTGCAACGCTGGCGCGACAGCCATCTTGAATTGCTAAATTAACCCAAAGTTCGTACTCGGCATACCAAAAAACCCCTTATAAGATATCCATCATGAAATTTTGTGATTTCGGCGTGGCGGCCATATTGGATTGCAAAATTATCATGAGATTCGTACTCAGCATACCAAAAAACCCCTTAGACGATACCCATCATGAAATTTTGTGATTTCGGCGCGGCGGCCATATTGGATTGCAAAATTATCATGTGATTCGTATTCAGCATACCAAAAAACCCCTTCTACGATATGCAACATGAATTTTGCAACGCTGGCGCGACAGCCATCTTGAATTGCTAAATTAACCCAAAGTTCGTACTCGGCATACCAAAAAACCCCTTATAAAATATCCATCATGAAATTTTGTGATTTCGGCGTGGCGGCCATATTGGATTGCAAAATTATCATGAGATTCGTACTCAGCATACCAAAAAACCCCTTAGACGATACCCATCATGAAATTTTGTGATTTCGGCGCGGCGGCCATATTGGATTGCAAAATTATCATGTGATTCGTACTCAGCATACCAAAAAACCCCCTGTATGATATGCAACATGAAATTTTACAACGGTGGCGCGGTGGCCATATTGGATTGCAAAATTAACCTGAAATTCGTACTCAGCATACCAAAAAACCCCATAAACGATATCCAACATGAAATTTACAATGGTGGCGCGGCGGCCATATTGGATTGCAAAATTAACCTGAAATTCGTACTCGTACTACTATTTTTTTCCCAAAAGCGTTTGACATCTTAGATCGTATGTCCACCTATTTATAATCCGGACCAGTGTGCGGCCGGCCAGCCGCAACAAAAAAAGCGCATTGATGTTACGAGTTGGATCAAAACGTTACACATTGTATCATTACAAGGCGCGCATTGCAATGCTGGGATCACTTGCCTCACTGCTGTAACCTCGTCTTGTATCATTACAAGGTGCGCATTGCAATGCTCGGTTCACCTCCCACACTGGCTGTAATTCTCGACTCGTAACATTACATTACGCGCGAATGCTCCCGGTGAGGGAGCACCTTTAGAAAAAAATTATGTTTTGTAACATCATTTTTTTCTAAAGGTGCTTTAGCCTCAACAGCATTTTTGAAGACCTATCTATGGATACCCCACACGTATGGGTTTGATGAAAAAAATCTTTTCGTTTCAGTTCTGAGTATGGGGACCCCCAAAATTTACTGCTTTTTTCTAGTTATATTTAAAAATCTTAATGCGGTTCACAGAATACATCTACTTACCAAGTTTCAAGTGCATCGGTCTTATAGTTTCGGAGAAAAGTGGTTGTGACATTCGGACGGACAGACAGACAGACATGACGAATCTATAAGGGTTCCGTTTTTTGCCATTTGGCTACGGAACCTTAAAAAAGGTATTTTAAGATACTCTTATTTCATTAAAATAAATCTTATTGAACTAGGCGGCTAACTCCTTCCCTGTAGTTGCGTTAGTGTGTGTGGTTTTTATATGTGTTAGTTTTGGCGTACTTTTCAATCTCTTATGCTTTGTCTGCTACTTATTGTAAGTCTGTGGTTTTTTATGGTTGGGAGCCCCGGGTAAGCCCTCGGAAGGATGTCCCAGGACTTTGTTTTTAGCGTTTTGTGTGTAAAAGAGATATTATAAAAGCCCTATTAATTGAAATTTCAAGTTGAAATGTACCTTGTTAGGGTTCCGTACCCAAAGGGTAAAAACTGGATCCTAAACAGGTACATTTCAATTTCAACATTATTTTTTGTATTTCAAAGTATTTCTAGGTTTAGGTTTTGAGCTAAAAGATATGTTTATAGTATCTAAATTAAAAATATTTTATTTTTGTATGGAAAATATAAACCAGAATGATATAAAAGAATCGATGTTATGTCAATTTTAATTAGCGTCTATTTCTATTCAAATGTTAAAGGCTCTAAATAGCAGTAAGTTCAGTGTATTTTTGTTAAGAACGAGTACATTTAAGGCTTTTTAATAAAAATTGTTATAAATGTTTGTAATACTCTGTGGAAAGATCTAATTATTTAAAATAAACATGAAACTTACTTACTGTTTTATTTCACTCTGAAGCACTTGACTGGGGTGGACTTTTGTTCCCATTCCTGCTTTCCATGGGAACTTATTCCCGGGATAAAAATCCTATGTTTTATTTTGAACTATAATCTATCCCTGTACCAAATTTCAGCAGATTCATTCAGCTGTTAAAGCGTGAAAGAGTAACAAACGTCCAAACATATGATCAGATAAAAAGTGAATAATTTAAAAAAAAACTAAGATACCGACACTATTATTCAAACTAGCATAAAAATGGTATAAAAACTGTTATTTGTTGACGAATTTAGCATCCCGCAGACTAATTGACGGCGGTAGCAATTTTTTTAAACTCAAACTCAAAACATCATATATTCCGCATAATCCTTATACATAGGCACTTGCGACACGTCATGAATACAAATCAAAGGAGTATCCCCAGTTCAGAACGCGGCCCGTTTGAGAAGAACTGGCAAGAAACTTGGCAGGTTCTTCACGTTCTTGAAACTATCAAAATAACAGTAAGTATACCTCATTTTCTATGAATTGTACCTGTGAATTTTAGTAAGTTAATTCCCTTCATCACTCAGAAAGTAAGCTGAAGATCTTAAAAAAATATAGCTATGATCCATTCCGGTCAGGTCGGCTTTTAAAAAAAACAACCGCATCAAAATTAGACAGAACTTCTCAACAGAACAGGTGGGAATAGACGCAACTGTTGGGCTGCTACGGATGCCTCAGACACAGGTCAATTTAATAAATATACCCTTTTTCGTCGTGGGTTGATATAAGGATAATAGTGTACCTCTTAAAATAAAGGCAAGCGGGTAAGCAAAGCATTTCGATTCAACGCACAAGTTTCTTTTCTGCTACGATTCCACAGACATGCAGTCACACAGATACACTGGTCAAACATACGACGTCGGGGATTAATATTGTAGACTAGTTGAGCCGACAGACGTTGTCCTGCCATAACTATGAAATCGGAAATCGGCAACTTGCACGCAGCACTCCTGACAGCAACAAACACAACAAAAAAAAGAATTAGCGAAATCGGTCCAGCCGTTCACGCGTGATGTCGTCACCAAGGAAATAGGGATTAATTTTTATATACTAGACTAGATAAAGATAATAAGTAGAGCACCTCTTGTAGAAGCCGCGAGTTTAGACAATAGACGGAAGTAAGCTATATTGGTTGAAATAAGTGGTGTCACTTGATATCTTTGGAGATATGACGAAGTATCTTGGTTAAGATGTTTGCTCTTGTGCCTTGTTGTATTGTGCAAGTTCACATGCTCGCTTGTCAGTAAAACCTGCATAACACGCAGCGAGTTTAAAAGCTAGCGAGTGATTCACAATGGGATAGTCAAAAGCAGCGGGCAGTCAGAACCTGCACCAGTCCGTGTCAACACGGCAATACGGCTCACCACCTATTACGTGGGACAAAATGTAAAAAGGTGAAATGAGAGCATATAATAGGTCTACCCCTTTGGGGATAAAAGAAAACATCCCAACTCCAAAACAAACAAGTATCAGTTATGCAGTCGCATTCACCATCACTGCACCATTAGGGCAGTCAGATATGTCTATATGTATACATACACTAGCGGACGTCACGCGGTTTCACCCGCGTAGTTCCCTTTCCCGTGGGATTACGGGAATACAATATAGCCTATATTCACCGCAAAGAGTGTAGCTTCCCAACAGTGAAAGAATTTGTCAAATCGGTCCAGTAGTTCCGGAGCCTATTCGTTACAAACAAACATAATAAAACAAATCTTTCTTCTTTATAATATTAGTATAGATAAACTCACGCCTCTACTGACAAAGGGGTAGACAACGGCATACATACGCCCACATTTCACCTTCTTAGGTAGGTATGGAAAACGGGACCCTATTGCTGTGACTTCGCTTGTCCCTTATTGACATAGGTGGTGACCGTGCTGAGCCATATTGCGGGGTTGAGATAACCGGGACCAAATACTTAGCTTTCCAAAGTACCGAGACGCTCGCAAAGAGAAATGTCATATACTTTTAGTCACAATGACCAACGTGCGATGACCAACCACATCGAAAGTTGCTTACTGCAGTGATCGTTTACAGAACGCTTACATAACACTGTGACCGCATTACCACGAGCGCTTCAATAGGTACAGTCAAAATATAATGTCGCTATTTTTGATTTTCTTTGAACGTTTATTCTTCTCCAAAATTAAAAATAAATGTTACAATGAAAACAAGAAACATCAAAGCCTTCAAAAATATAAAAATTGAAATTTTGGAGATCGCAATGCAAGGGGAGCTGATATCAAAAGGAATTTTGATAAGAGGTAAAATTTTCATGGTCGAGAAAAGTTACTAAAGAGAGTTCGAGGAATGCTGATAATAATACCGATTGGATGTAACTTTATTTAATTCTAAGAACGAGGAAGAGACGTATTTATTTTCAAAGGGATAAATATAAATTATATATTAGAATAAATTTGATTTCCACGAAAAAGGTTAACTTCATAAAAGATGTAAATCATTTTCGTGGAAACCAAATTGTAATCCAACCTTAAAAAGATGAACTTTTGAAAAGTTTCTAAGCGGAGCACGTAATAAACGGTGGTTACGCCTGAAGTTCTCAAAAGGAGCAAGTTTAGCTCTCCTGCTAGTAAATGTAGCGTGATGTTAATTACCGTGTATCCTTCTCTAATAAAATGGATTAAAGAAGTTCAAGTCGGATTAAACTTTCACAATAAACGTGTTAGAGAGGGGCAGTCTGGTGAGACCGATCTCACGGCTTTCTTGTTTATTTTATTCTTTATTTCCGTGCCAAATACAGGCGAAAATGAAGTTTGTGTTATGGGCGCGGGGGAGATACTAGTATTTATTCCGGGTACACTACATTAATACGAAAAACTTAATTCCGAAAGTCACAATCACGAATTTCATAATTCCGAATTTCATAAGTCCGAATGATTTGAAATCCCGAAAGTCAAAAATCCGATGTCTCATAAATTCTTTTTATTAAAAGTCATAATTTTAAAATTCCGAATGTTTATAATTCCGACTGTCAGAATGCCGAATTTCAAGAAAACGAACCGTTGAATTCCGAATCATTAAAAATCCGCCGTATTATAAATACGAACTCCGATTATCAAAAATCCGAAATATCATAAATACGAAGGGTGAATGTCGTTTCCACCCGTTCCTGTTTTAACCCGAAAACTTATCATTAAAGACGATTATTTATGTTCCCGATTCCACCCGTTTTTTAATAAAGTATAGTCAAGTCTAACTACCGAAAATATTATTTCCAAGTGAGTGGAAGGCAAACGACAAGACAAAAAAAAATAACCACGAAGGCTAAGGCGGGAGCTCCGCTCCGCTTCGCTCCCGCCTTAGCCTTCTAACCTAACCTATCCGAGTCGGGGTACTCTGAGTTGGGGTGTTAACCATTTACTTATTATGGTTAACACCTCGACTCGGAAATGGAAATAATATCTTCGGTAGTTAGACTTGACCGTACTTTATTAAAAAAACTTTAACAGTGAATTTTCGGATATTTAAAATTCGTAATAATGTTTTTCGGAAAAATAACAGTCCGGTCTTTTGATTATTCGTACTAATGAAAATAGGAAAAATAAAAATTCGTACTTATGACTTTCGGATAAATGAATATCGTCCTTTTGAATATTCGGAGCTTTGTTTCTTAGGAATTATAATCTTCGGAATTTTGAACATCGGAATATTGAAATTCAGAAAAACATATTTCGGAATTTTTGGGTGCTCCCATTTATTCCTGCGTTTTAGTAGTTTTTTTATAATGGAAAATGATATAAATAATTATCTGTGAAAATTTCAACAGTTTAGCTATCACGGTTCATGAGATAGGTACTGACAGACGGACAGCGGAGACTCAGATATAGGGTCCCGTTTTCACCCTTTGGCTACAAAACCCTTTAAACTTTGAAATGGTGGAATTACTTTGAGCATTTCGAAGCTTGAATTCAATTCGAAACTAAATCAAACTGTACATTCAAATTGTAGTTGAAAGTTTGTAACAAGCAAACTTTGAAATCCCTATCTTGTGTGCGAAATCGACAGTCGATCATATGCAGAATGGTGGGCATCTTCCCAGTAAGTTTATGTAAGTACTCACTATGCTCAACAGTTTATATACGTAATATCAGAAGTAGTTTACCTACTATGCAGATTTCGTGGAATCAAGTACGAATTATGTTTTTACAAGTTTCTACAATAACTACATGATATTGAAGAGACTCTCTCCTTGCCGGAACTGTTTAGATGGTGCAAAGAGACGCTAAAGCGTGGCCATAAGCCTGCACCCCGAGAAATCGGGGCCCTGTGGTCCCCGCTCTGCCACGAAATCATGGAGTCTTGGAAAGATGGGGAAACGCCATCATTTCGGGGAGATCAGAACGGTCATGGATATGTGGCGGCAGAGGATCCACAACAACCACCCCAGTTGTCACAGATAATTACCAGGCACGAGTGCTTAAGTAAGTATCTGCGGCGAATACACCGGGAGACCACGGCCGAGTACCATCACTGCGAGGACACACGTTGATGGCGTGCTCAGCGTGTATACATGTTGGAATCAAATAATTTATCTGGTTAATCAATAATAGATGTAAGCGAGGTGATTTTGACTTCTACTTCCCTATATAGGATCTACACCTTCGTCTTTCAGTCTCTTTGAGGGAAGTGGGGTTATTTTATCAACTCCCTCAATTCATTTTCATTTAATTTCGACGCGTGTTCCAAAAGACTCTAACTTCACAAGATAATTTGCCGAGTTGAGCTTTGTAGTTATTTGGTTGTTGTAGATTTAATGAGTCAAACAAAATGGGGTCATACTGGGACTCGTTGACAAACATACTCACATCGAGTACCGGTGTGACTCGTTGAGAGTTTTTATTCTCATCTAGTAACACCAGTTCGTCATAGTGATACCACAAATTAGAGATAGTACAGATAGAAATCTCATGTGTGTACTTTTTTTTCACGCCTACCCTCTGCTACACACACTCTCAAACAAATCAGTATTGAAAATTCGGTTGAAAACGCCTGACCTCGTATCTGTGAAAGCGTTGTTTATGTGTGCGTAGCCGTAGCCTCAGCGAATTTTGTACGGAGGTTTCCATCTGATCTATAATTTGTGGTTGGTGATACTCTAACAGCAACCATTTTTATTCTCTACCACTACGTCACAGGGGCAGTAAATAGATTGAGTTCTAAAAATCTTAAACAACTAAAGAGTGAAACATAAAAAAGTAGGTACCAAGTTAATTTCATACTACTATTAAAGATTGCGCATTCTTTATAAAAGCAATGAATATTTAATTTACAAAGCGATCTTTGCAAAAGTTGGCAAAATCGTGAAGTCAAACGTCTCAAATATTGCTGACGACTAAGTGAAATTTTGATCATTCCTGTCGGTTTTAGGTTTTAGAGAGAACTGCGTTTAACCAACTGCCAAAAAAAGAAGGTGGTCCTCAAGTCTACTGTGTACCACATTTATTTTCTATTGTTGGTATTTGGTGGAACTTGCTATACTAATGTTATAAAGAAAAAAGATTTGATTATTTGTTTGCAGAGAATACGCTCCGAAACTACTAAACCGATTTGAAAAAATCTTTCACTGTTGGGAAGCTACGGTATCCCCGGGTGACAAGAGCTATAGTTTGTTTATTCCCAGGGCCTCGAACTATCCCTATACCAAATTTTGTCTCAACCGCTCCAGCCGTTTAGGCGTGAAAGCGTAACAAACACACACAGACAGAGTTACTTTTGCATTTATAATTTTAGTAGGGATGGTTTTTTACAGATTGAAATGTATATAGCCAACAACTATAGGTACCATTTTTATCTTTAGATAGTTAAATAATTGTTTCAAAAAAGTAATTTATTTTAGAAATGTAATCATCCAGATAAAGAGAACTATTAAAATAAAATAAAAATCGTTCTTAGCCGTGGCTAAATGGTTTTGACAATCTAAATGACGTGTCATTTAGATTGTCAAAACCATTTTAACAAGTAATTATTTTCAGACAGAATGTAGGTATTTTTTTCATATTAATCACCACTGCCTTGATGACATACCTTCACACAATAATAAATTACTTACTGATTAAAAAAACGTTATTAATATTTTTTTCTGGCTTTAAAAAATTGATTTTGTTTGTGATTCTTATTTTCATCAACTTTATTGTTATTTGAAATAAAAATTACACAGAATAATAAGAATTGAGAAATAATTTTTTTTTTTTTTTTTTTTTTTTTTTTTTTTTTTTTTTTTTTTTTTTTTTTTTTTTTTTACGTGGGTAGCCGTGACAGAAACACATTTGTTTATTGCTCACTAGTAAAATTAATTAAAATAATAAAATAAACAGTTCAATTTAATATTAATGTTGATGATTATTTAGTAGACAACATCACCTACCAGTGAGAGTATTATTTCCTCCTGATATTCTGCACAAATCTTGGAAAATATTTTTCACTAAAATGGACACTGTCCAAGACTCAATAACAAGTTTGAGAACCATGTTCCGCGACCAGATGTCCAGTTTTGCAGCAAGGTTGGACAAGAACAACAGCACTTCCCCAGATATAGTCAACTTGGCAGCTGAGTTTGAAGCTTTCAAAATGTTTATTATCACTGCTTTGAATCTCCTACAAAGTCAGGTGGAAACTTTGGTCAAGAAGGTGGATGCTGTAGAAAATCACAGTCGAAGGAAAATGCTCCTCCTGCATGGTGTCAAGGACAATTCCTCAGAAAACACGGCAGAGGTTGTGGTAAGTGTTATAAACAAGCAACTTGGTATAGACACCTTTGTGGCTGCAGATATACAGCGTTGCCATAGGCTAGGCAGACAATCTTCTAAGCCTAGACCAATATTGATCAAGTTTGCAAGGGTTGGCCAGCGCGACAGCATTTGGTTTTCCAAGACAAAGCTCAGGGGCTCGGGTATTACTCTGTCAGAGTTCCTCACTAAGATGAGACACGACGCGTTCATGGCTGCGAGAGAGCGTTTTGGTGTTAACAAGTGCTGGACGAGGGAAGGATCAATCCACATCTTTGGCCCTGATGGAACGCGCCACCGTATCACTTCCTGCCAGGAGTTGGATGACATTAAGATCCTGATCATTCCAGATCAGGAAAAGGCAGCATCTGTCCCACCTAAGCCATCCAGTATTAAGCCCAGACGTGTAGCTGCATCAAAAAAGTAATAACTTTTTAGCACCATATTCAACCTTTCAATGTTATGTATAAGTACTGTACTGTTATTTTCACTCTCTTTTTCACTTCATAACTATTACTTAATTCTACTTATTTTATCACCACCGGCATTACAAAATATTAAAACCTGTAGAGATTAGAAAGTGCAAGTGTGCAACATTCAATTTCATTTGATAACAAACAAACAACGCGTGCGTGCTGCTGTCAAACTGTCAAGTGTCATCTATGACACGAACGTCAAACCAATGTGACATGTTTTTTTTTTTTTTTTTTTTTTTTTTCCTATATTTAATACTATACACTGGCTTTGGTTACTACACCATAATGCCAAATTTGACATGCCTGACGGCTGCGTTTATAGAAAGTGTTGTAGTGTATTATGTAGATGTATTTGTTATATTTAGTGTTCATAGCACAGATACTTATGGTTCTATTCTTGGCTTTTCTTTTCTCGCAGTGCGTGTTTTGTCAATGCTTTAAAGTTTGTTGGGCTCACGCTGGAGTAACTATTGAACTTGGTTTTTGGGATTGATGCAACTGTTTGGGCTGGGATGATATGTTATGTGAGAATTTTAATTGTTTAAATTTTGTTTTATTTTACATTTTGTTCATCAAAAATTATCTAGTACCTATTTATATTTCCCAGGCTTAATTTTGTAGTTGCACTCGGCTGGTGGGTGAATAGGAATGTATAGGTACTTCGTAAGTGACTATACTTTTATAAATAATCTATAATATATTTATTATCATTATATTTATTGTATTGTATTTTATATAAGTAACTATTCTTAAATATATACATTTACCTATGTCATTTTTAGAATGTATAGATGTTGATTCAGACACTTCAAATAGTGTAAACAATAGCTTTGCAGATTTGCCATCACTGGCAAACCTGCTTCGAAAACAATTTTCTGATGTACCCTTGAACTTTAATGCTGTACACATCAATGCCCAGAGTATTCCCGCCCATTTCCCCGAGATGCTGGCCAATTTTGACTCTGAAAACTTACACGCCATTCTGGTTTCGGAAACATGGATGAAGCCAGGAAAACATTCAACTGTCTCCTATACCCTTCCGGGCTTCAGACTAGTAAGAAATGACCGTGTCCCTGTACCCGATGTTTGTGAGCGTGGTGGCGGTGTTGCTATTTATCTACGCACTGATATTCCATACAAAGTTATTGAGATATCAGCACAACCACCACCAAGAAACTCGGCTGAGTATATTTTCATGGAAATAGAACTTTGTCATACTAAGGCTCTTTTAGGCGTGTATTACTGTCACTCTTCAAAAATTGACTATTTCTCTTCCTTTGAACGCATTCTTGAAAACCTAGTCCCATCAAAATCAAATCAAAAATATATTTATTTCACATAGGCATTATACAGATGCGCTTGCAAAACGTCCAGAATACAAAACAAAAACTCTACCACCAGTTCACAACGCGACCCACCTGAGAAGAACTGGCAAGAAACTCAGCGGGTTGTTCTTTTTTTGCTCTATTTACAATTTTAAAGAATCTAAAAACTAGGCATTTTAACAATTTTTTTGAGAATCCAGCAGAGCAGGTCATTTCCAGGCTTCCTTATCCAACAAATAATCATTGATTGTATAGTAGCCCCTGCAGTTCAATTTACTTTTAACAGATCTTTTAAACTTATTAAGGGACATACTTTTAATTTCGTCTGGAAGCCTGTTGTAAAAGCGTATACAGTTACCCATGAAAGAATTGCTGGTTTTGTGCAATCTGCTATGAAAAACAGCAAGGTTATTTTTATTTCTAGTGTTGACATTGTGTCTATCACTTAACTTAGCGAAACTATGTAGATTTCTTTGTACATACATAAGGTTTTCAAAAATATATTGTGATGCTACAGTAAGAATATTAACCTCTTTGAATTTTTCGCGCAGAGAGACCCTTGGACCTAGTCTATATATAGCTCTTATGGCCCGCTTTTGTAAAATAAAAATTTTATTTATATCTGCAGCATTGCCCCACAGTAGAATACCATAAGACATTATACTGTGAAAGTAACTGAAATAAACTATTCTAGCCGTATCTACATCAGTCAAGTGCCTTATTTTTTGTACAGCAAATGCTGCTGAACTTAATCTACTAGCTAGTTTTACAATATGTGGACCCCATTGTAAACCAGCATCAACCGTTAACCCTAGGAATGTGGTTTGTTCCACAAGTTCCAACTCTCGACCATTAAGTTGAACATTGGTTTCTGACTGTGCTACATTAGGCAAGGTAAATTTAATACATTTAGTTTTATTATCATTTAGTTTAAGATTGTTAGTGTTAAACCAATGAACCACTTTCAAGATTGCGTTGTTGACATCGTCATAGTTATCTATTTGTCTTTTTACTTTGAAAATCAAAGAAGTATCATCTGCAAACAAAACAATCCTGTTGTTGTCCCCCACGTAAAAGGGTAAGTCATTAAAATATATAAGGAATAAAAATGGTCCGAGTATTGAACCCTGCGGGACGCCCATAGTAACTACAGATCCCTCTGAGCGTGCACCATTAACATCGACCCGCTGAATTCTATTGTTCAAATATGAAGTCAGAAGGTCGAGAGCCTTGTTTCTTATGCCATAATGGTGTAATTTCCTGATTAATGTTTCATGTTGGACGCAATCAAATGCCTTAGACAGATCACAAAACACACCAATTGCATCTTGTTTATCCTCCCAGGCGTCATAAATACATTTCAATAACTCTACACCAGCATCGGTAGTAGAACGTCCTTTAGTGAAGCCAAATTGTTTCTCATGAAATAATTTGTGACTGTTAAAAAAGATCAGCATCTGCTCTAGTATCAATTTTTCAAATATCTTGCTCAAGGTCGGCAACACCGAGATAGGTCTGAAATTACCCGGATCTGAAGCGGTGCCAGCCTTGAATAGTGGTATAACTTTACTGTGTTTCATCAAATCAGGAAATACACCACTAGAGACGCAATCGTTAAACACAGTTGCCAAGTGGGGGGCAATGACATCTATAATACTTGATATGGATTTTACTGATAACCCCCAAAGGTCAGCGGTTTTTTTAACATTAATAGATCTAAAAGCTTTTATGATGTCGTTGCAGTTGACAACGGTGAATTCGAACGCGCCTTCACAGGCAGCTACAGATTCTGCTAATAATAGCTCGGCGGAGGTGGAAGACGACTGGAGAGTGTCAGTTATCTCTATTGGAACATTACTGAAAAATTTTTCAAACTCGGTCGCCACTTCCAAATCCCCCGATACGTGGCGATTGTTTATATTTAAATGAAACTTTCTTTCATTCGTTGTACACCTACCACATTCCGCATTGATAATGTTCCAAGTAGTTTTAATTACATTCGCAGAATCATAAATTTTATTTCTAATGAAATTAGACTTGGCTAAGGTACAGGCTTGCTTAAATATCTTTGAGTATTTCTTAACATATTGCTGAAACTCTGGGTTGAAATTATATGATTTTTCAGAATACAGTTCATATAGTTTATGGCGACTTTTATAAATTCCGGGTGTAGCCCAGTCACTGAAAGCAGAACTGCCTCCGATTGATAATGTTTTCGGGGTAAAGATTTTCCCAAACACAGTATGTATCAAATTAAATAAATCAGAGTAGGATTCTTCTACGCTAATGTAATCAGGCAATTCTGTTATTTTCTTGACTAAGTTTCTTCTAAAGGTTTCCAAGCGATGTGTGTTAACTGGGACAAAACTAATAATCTTCTTAGTTTCCCTACTATTTCTCAGATAAGAAACAGACTGGCCACGATGATCTGATTTTACAGGGTCCACTATACATTTTTTAATGGGATTTATATTAGTAAAAATATTATCAATACAAGTAGCACTAGTTGCAGTTATACGAGTAGGTTCCAAAAATATATTATACAAACCAAATGACTTGAACAAATTTAACATTTTCTCTCTCTGTAAAGGTTCCCGTGCAGTTTCTAAAATGTCTACATTGAAGTCCCCACAAAATAGGACGGTTTTTTTTGTACTTTGGCATTTAAACAATGCTTCTTCAAGTTTCTCTTCGAACTGTGCATATGGAGCATCCGGGGGACTGTATACGCTTAGTACAATGAACCGCTCAAACTCTATACTGGCTATCTCAATAACTCGTTCAACAGAGAGGTCTACTATGTCTATCCTTTAAGCACACCATCATCATGGGTGATTTAAATACTTGCCTTGTTAAGAACGATTCCTACTCTCTTCGCCGGTCTGCCTTTCTACGTAATATTTTAGACTCTTGTAACTTGACTATTCTTCCCCTTAATACTACTCATCATTTTCCTGACTGTGCACCTTCCCTCATAGATCTTGTCATTGTTTCATCTTCTGAGCATGTGGCCAAACACGGCCAGTATAATGCTGATATCTTCTCATATCACGATCTCATCTTCCTTTCATACCGACTTCGCCCTCCTAAGGCAAAACGTAGGGTGCTGATGCAGCGGAACTTTAGTGGTATGAACGTTGAACGGCTTTGTGAGGATGCAAGTATTATTGACTGGACACCGCTATATAGCACAAATTCCCTTGATGACAAGGTTTCAATTTTGACTAATAACTTGATCCGACTTTATGACACCCATGCGCCGATCCGCGCTGTCAAGTTGAAACATGCACCATCTCCGTGGCTCACAGCTGAAATCAAGGAACTAATAACTAAAAAGGGGAGGGCTAAAACTAGATACAAATTCAAACCAAATGACTACAACCGTGAGAAGTATGTGTCTATTCGCAATCACTGTAATAAGGTGTGTAGGAATGCACAACGCCAATATATCCATTCGTCTGTTGATAATGGAGATCCAGCAAAAATCTGGAAATTTCTTAGAACACTTGGAGTTGGTAAAGAAAAACAAGAAGTGAATCCAAAAAATATCGATCTTAATGCGTTAAACAAGCATTTCTCCTCTACTTTCAGTTTTGATGGTTCTACCAAAACTAACACTCTAAATCGACTTTCTCAACTTCCAACTCCTGAGTATCCACCTTTTGTATTTAGTCAATTCACTGAATGTGGTGTTAAGAAAAGCATAGAGTCTATATCGTCTAAAGCTGTCGGAACTGACTGCATTGGACGAAATATGATTCTTCCTATTCTAGATGTGATACTCCCAATCATCTGTGACGTTTTGAATCACTCCATTACCACTGGTTTATTCCCAACAAAGTGGAAAGAAGCACAGATTATACCCTTACCAAAACAATCCAATCCTTCATCCTTTAGTCATTACCGTCCAATCTCGATCCTACCATTTTTGTCTAAAGTTTTAGAACGTTTAGTCCACAACCAACTTAATTCTTTCCTAGGTAAAAATCTCCTTTTAAACTCCTTCCAATCCGGCTTCCGTCCAGGGCATAGTACCGTGACGGCACTAGTCAATGTTACAGATGACATCAGAATGGGTATGGAGAATGGAAATCTTACACTCCTTACGTTGCTCGACTTTAGTAATGCATTTAATACGGTGGATTTCCATATCCTACTTGGGATACTGCGCTCTATTAACATATCTCCTACAGTGATTGACTGGTTTCATAGTTACCTGTCTGGTCGCCGACAACGTATTTGCATTAATGATGTTGTCTCTTCTTGGTGTGAAGTATCAGTTGGTGTACCGCAGGGTGGCGTTTTATCTCCTCTTCTGTTTACAATATTTATAAATTCAATAACTCGACAATTAACTTCGTCCTACCACCTTTACGCAGATGATTTGCAGATTTACACTCAAGCACCACTCAGTGCTGTGCATGAGGCCATTTCTGTCATAAATAGCGACTTAGAGCGAATTTGTGAATGGAGTATTAACTATGGCCTACAGGTGAATCCGGCTAAAACACAAGTCATTCTTGTGGGTAGTTCCTGGATGACTTCTCGTGTTCAGTGGGCACAGCTTCCACAAGTCATTTTTAACGGGATGCCATTACCTATTAGTGACAGTGTTAAGGATTTGGGTATCTTAATTGACAATAACTTATCCTGGGATCCTCAATTGCGGAATGTCAGTCGTAAACTGTATGCTTCAGCTGGTTCCTTACGAAGACTACGTAACTTTCTTCCAACCACTACAAAGATCTCGCTGGCGCAGTCTCTCTTACTCCCAATTCTGGACTATGCAGATGCCAGCTATCTTGATCTTACAGAGGAGCAATTAAATAAACTTGAGCGCCTTCAAAACTTTTGTATAAGGTTTATTTATGGCTTACGTAAATATGACCATGTCTCGAATTTCCGCAAAGAACTCAAGTGGCTCCCAATTCGCCTTCGTCGGAATACTCATATACTTTCTTTACTTTATAGCATACTCTTTAACCCTCTAGCTCCTTCTTACCTCAAATATCGTTTTGAGTTTCTTAGTGACACGTATTCCAGGTTCCTAAGGTCATCAAAGAACTTGAAGCTACACATACCGGTGCATTCTACAAAATTCTGTAACAAATCCTTCACAGTTCAAGCTGCACGTTTGTGGAATGCACTCCCGGTAACTGTAAGGCGAGCTCAATCCTTAACTTCGTTTAAAACACAGGTAAAAGAATATTATTTATCCATATGAATCTAAGTATCTATGTATGTGTATAGGTATTTATATTTATAATATAGAAAGTATATATTGTATATATGTATGATATGTGTATGTAAATGTTTATTTGAGTATATGTGTAGTATATCAGTGAGTATGTATGTCTACATTATTTTGACAAAGACTTGTCACCATTAAACTTCCCACACTCTAGCTCAATACAGTCCTATCCATCTAAAGGTCGCCTGTAAGAGATTGCTGTTAGCGATAAGGCCGCCCATTGTACATTAGTTGATAAGCAATATCTGTAATTTGTTAATTAATGGTGTACAATAAAGTATTTATTATTATTATTATTATTATTAAATTTGATGCAAAATTAATCTCGAATAATATATTTGTAAGTAACGTAACGCCCAACAGCCTACGGTTGGGAGCCCCGGGTAAGCCCTCGAAAGAATGTCCCTGGACTCCTAACAGACCTACGACTACCACTGCAGCTTCACCTAGGGGTTGGTTCGGGTGCTATCTCACGTTTTTGAAGGTTTTCGGGTGTCATCCCGCTTCTTAGGGGGGGAGGGCGTGTATCTCTCACGTCACGCTGTCGTTATGGGCCTGCTTCTGTAAGGACAGTGAGCAGCCCCCTCACCGTCCTCAGGCCCCCGGTCATGAAGGCACTTTGGCGGCACCTAAGTCGCTGACGTGTACTGTGACTGTGACTGTAGGCTGGATCCCGCAGGTGGTCTTCATAAATACCTATAACTTAAGCTCACCAAACTGATGCCGACCTGCTGTTACTGCTGATGCTGATCTGATCAAAACTGGGCCTTCTCAGCTTCCGTAAGACTTCTGACAGTAGTCCTTAAATTGGCGGCCCTGTTATGTGTGACTCTTCCCGCTCCGTTTAAAGAACCCGGGTCGTAAGAGGTGGGAAACATTGCGCGCGCTGGTTGTTCCAAGTTTTTAAACTTATTTCTTCCTCCTGTATCTATTGAATTACACGAAAATTCTTTTTGCTGTATGTGAGTGGCAACTCTGCCCGGCACGCGTTGTTCAGAATCGGAAAGGAGAGTGTGCCGAGAAGAAGAGGGGACAGGTTAGAGAGCTCTTCAGAACACTCGCCATGATATAGTGCCGAACATCCATTTAGGTGACTAACATTGCCACTATCACGTAACAACCACACAAAAAACCAGTACGAATTTTGAAAATTATAAAATATATTCCTGACTGTACAAATGCTCATCTATTATATAAAAATAAGTCGGGTTTTCCTTCCTGACGCTATAACTTTAGAACGCACGAACCGATTTCCACGATTTTGCATTCGTTGGAAAGGTCTCGGGCTCCGTAAGGTTTATAGCAAAGAAAATTCAGCAAAATTTCACATACAGCGCCATCGCGGGCGAAGCTGCGGGCATCAGCTAGTACCTCATATAAATATTTAAATTGAATTTGAAATTACTACGATTTCTATTAGGTAGGTAGCATGAGTAGAGATTTTTTCAAATTAGATTCCGGAAACGAATGGGGTGTTTTCAGTAACGAGATTTTAGGGCTTTGAAAGGTAAATTAAGCCATAGGTCTTTGTTGCTAAGTACCATGGCAGTATGGCAGTCGTTAAGCCTAACCAACTTACGCCTTTCGTTTTCAACATAGCAATGGGCTCATTACTGTTTACGTAGAAAATAATACAAAAATTGTGCATTAGCATGGTGAGATCACGTAGTAAAAAGTTTATGTGTAAATGTGAGCAACACAACCTATGTTTTTAATCGGGTGGGAAGACGTCATACGCCTTTCTCCTCTGTCAAAGCGTGCTTACTTACAAGGGCCACGCTTTACACGCCGGTGGATTTCCGTCCGCTCATTCTTCTCATGTCGTATGAATCTGGGAGTCGGCACCCTGTTCGGACTCGCCGCCTGGTCGCAGTATGTTTCTCTGGCGAAACCCGACCTCATCTATTTTTCTTATGCATACAATCTACAATGTAATATTATATATCTATGCCGTGTCATTTATGTGAATAATAGTACATTATGATACAAGTTCGGTAAGTTGTTATTTACAGCCGAGGCGTTATTGCTAGCCCGAGCCGCAGGCGAGGGCTACAAGAAAGCAGAGGCTGTAATTATCAACTTACCGAACTTGTGTCATACGACGTTTTATAACATATTTGCGAGGAAACAAGGAAATAAATAAAACGGGGACATTCATAAACTAACAAAAAAACGTAGCAAAAAATAGCCAGAATAAAGCGCGCGGAATTTTACTTGTTCACAACGCTTTCTTTTTTTCTTATTTATTCATACTTATAGAATTCGGGACTTCACGCGAAATACTATTTACTTACATTCTACCGACGTTTCGAGCACGTTGCAGCGCCCGTGGTCGCGGTTGGACTGAGGCGAGGATCGACAAAAACCACGAAGTTATTTCTTGTCGAACTACCCTCCGCTGCGCGTTGTTATTACAACGAAGGATAAGGCCGGCGACACACTACACTCACTACGTCAGTTTTAATTGGCACAGTTTTACGTTCAAGTTTATTAATCACTGAATTCCACATCCCGGAGAGCTTGTATCCATCATCCCTATTGAAATTTTTGTGTTTTCTGATTTCAATGGCTTCACGCACCATACGTGGATAATAATGGCGATCAGTGGAGAGGACTTTCGGTTGGTGAAGTTCGATCCAGTGATTAATGCCCGAATCAAGGTGTTCTGCTATTGCCGATTTGTTCAACTGACGATTTTTTACAGCTGCAATATGTTCTTTGACCTTTTCCGCGATGGTCCGCTTGGTTTGGCCTATGTAGGAACTACCGCAGCTGCAATCTACTTTGTAGACACCTGGTGTTTGCAGAGGAATGATGTCCTTTGGTGTTCGCACGTACCTAGCCACTTTGGTTAATGGTTTAAAGATCGCCCGAATGGAGAACCGCCGTAAACACGACCCGATCTTGTCCGTTATTCCCTTTACATATGGCAGATAAGCTGGTTGGCGTTCCACCTCCGGTCTCACTCTCCTCGGTGCACGTCGTGCCTTTCTACTACTCGCAGCATACCCATTCATCTTCAGTATCTCCTGAACATAGTCTAACTCCTGCTGTAAATGCTCCGGGTCGCAGAGGTCATTGGCTCGCTTGATGAGCGTGGAGCTGACTGATTTCAAATGAAGTGGGTGATGATGCGAGGAGGCGTGCAGGTATCTGTTTGTGTGAGTGGGTTTGCGATACACAGTGTGGGCCAAGGAACCGTCTGTTCTCACCATTAATTTGACGTCAAGGAAAGGCAATGACCTGTTGTTCTCAATTTCATACGTAAACCGTGTTTTCACATGTAATGAGTTGAGATACTCGTTAAAACAAACCACCTGCTCCCTGTTGCCTTTAAATATGCAGAATATATCATCTACATACCTTTTCCACAACCTGATCTGACCTTGGACATCCTGGAATACCATGTCTTCTATATGCTCCATCCAAATATTTGCCACTACTGGTGCTAATGGACTTCCCATAGCTACGCCGTCTATCTGGAGGTAGTATTGGTTGTGGTAAAGGAAGTAGTTTCCTTCTATGCAACTTCGAAGCAACGTTGTATAACCAATTGGCAGGCCATTCTCTCTTACCTTGGTCTCGACTATCCGCAGACAATCCTGTATTGGAACGTTGGTAAATAAAGACTCCACGTCAAAACTTACCAAGAGCTCGTCCGGTTCCAGCTTAATGTCTTGAATAATGTCCACAAAATGGCGAGAGTCTTTGACAAAGGACGGTGTTTTCCCCACCAATGGCTGCAGTGCTTTGGCAATGTGTTTTGCTAGATCGTAAGTGGGAGAGTTAATTTGACTCACAATTGGTCGCAGTGGCACATTGGGCTTATGCACTTTGGGCAAGCCATATAGTTTGGGTGGTTGCGTGATCTTTGGTCTGTGTAAATGGTTGAACTCATCCTCTGTAAAATCTTCTTCGTGTTCCTTAATCAATTTCCGTATACTACGTGTTACTCTGGCAGTGGGATTGTAATTTACCAGCTTATATGTCTGTGTGTCCTCGAGCAAAGCGCGTATCTTGTCCTCATAGTCCGTGGTTTGAATCACTACGGTGGCGTTGCCTTTATCCGCTTTAAGTACCAGTACCTCATCATTGCTTCTCAAAGCAGCAAGTGCCTCGCGCTCTTCTCTGGAAGTGTTGCTTTTGGGCAGGCGTGCCTTACGTAAGACGTGTGAAACGTCTTGCCGTAGTATCTCAGCCTCCCCATAAGGCACTTTGTTTCGGGCGATGGCCTCCTCCACACCACATATGATAATTTCATACGGCACTTTACTCGGTGTGATCGCGTAATTTAATCCCTTCTGCAGTACGTTCAAGGTTGGCTGGTCTAAGTTAACATTTGACAAATTGATCACTGTGTCATTAAAATTTGATAGTGTGGAACAAGCCTTATTTTGTGAGTGCGTATTTTTCTTCTGAGAAGCCGTTAATTTGCTAAATTTCTTTTCGTGTGTTGCACTGCTTAGTTCGTATGTTCTCTCCGCTTGTTTATATGTTATGCGATCAACTAAGTCGAAATCACTCCCGGTCAACACTTCACTGCATTCCAAATGTAACACATACAACGCACTGTGTATCTTGTCTAACTCTGCATGGTTGTTTTTTATTAATTGTCGTAGTAAACGACCACTCGCGTGTCTTAGAATCCTATCCGAGAAAGCAATGTCCTCACGCGGCCTAATCTGAACGCACTTAGGAATAATATTCCAATCACGGCACTTTTTTAAAAATGTGAGTGAGGTAGTTATACGCGCACACTTTCTCCGATAACACTCAAGGTCTTTCACTTTTTGTGCAATTTCCGGCCCGTAACGGTTTGCTAATGTTATTTTTAAACTATCGCGGTTTTTAACACTCATACTTATAGAATTCGGGACTTCACGCGAAATACTATTTACTTACATTCTACCGACGTTTCGAGCACGTTGCAGCGCCCGTGGTCGCGGTTGGACTGAGGCGAGGATCGACAAAAACCACGAAGTTATTTCTTGTCGAACTACCCTCCGCTGCGCGTTGTTATTACAACGAAGGATAAGGCCGGCGACACACTACACTCACTACGTCAGTTTTAATTGGCACAGTTTTACGTTCAAGTTTATTAATCACTGAATTCCACATCCCGGAGAGCTTGTATCCATCATCCCTATTGAAATTTTTGTGTTTTCTGATTTCAATGGCTTCACGCACCATACGTGGATAATAATGGCGATCAGTGGAGAGGACTTTCGGTTGGTGAAGTTCGATCCAGTGATTAATGCCCGAATCAAGGTGTTCTGCTATTGCCGATTTGTTCAACTGACGATTTTTTACAGCTGCAATATGTTCTTTGACCCTTTCCGCGATGGTCCGCTTGGTTTGGCCTATGTAGGAACTACCGCAGCTGCAATCTACTTTGTAGACACCTGGTGTTTGCAGAGGAATGATGTCCTTTGGTGTTCGCACGTACCTAGCCACTTTGGTTAATGGTTTAAAGATCGCCCGAATGGAGAACCGCCGTAAACACGACCCGATCTTGTCCGTTATTCCCTTTACATATGGCAGATAAGCTGGTTGGCGTTCCACCTCCGCCTCTTATTTATTATGAGGCAAATGCACAAAAACAGCCAGTGTTAATAATAAAGTAAATTAATATTATTTGTTTTGGTTTCACATTTAATTGTCAAAATTTAACACAATTTATTGTGAAAATTAATTAAATTAAACAATTCAATGTTTAGTTTATTATATTTTATCTCCCAAAGTCAATTTTATTTATAAAATGTTGACCACTTTTCTGGCATAAAAACTCTTTGCTAAGATTTTTAAAAAGTACCGTTCGTTTTAGACGCAATCGTACGTTTTACTTTACATTACCGGACTAGGCCGTAATGAGATACATTACGTTAGTGAAATTGGTCAAATAAGAGACCCTTTACAAGCAAATGTGTTATAAAATATTATTATTGTTCTCTATATTCAATTAAAAAAAACACATCTCTATTGTAATTTTATAACTCGAGATCGGGCTCACCTATCCAAACCAAATGTTTAGGCTTTGTTCGGACTATTTAGTAAATGGTTTATGTGAAGTTTGCACAAAATCGGTCAAGCAGTTCTTGATTTATCACGCAAACGAAGTTGCGCGGGTCAGCTAGTTATATATAAAAATAGCTTTATGTATGCGTCTGAAATTATAAGTGAATTGTTTTAATTGCTTTGCGTAAGTTCCAAAGTGACAGCTGATTGCTTTTGTGGTGGTGTATAATAATTTTAATAGTTTAAAAAACTAAAAAACACGCTTGTTTTTTAATAGTTTATCTTGGGTGTGCGCCATGTTGGATTTAAGTCACGTGACTATTTTTTTCGTATTCCTGACAGCAAACCCTTTTATTTGATACCCATATCATGGAGGTGCATTTCAAATAGCCTGTCCGCCATCTTGGACGTCCGCCATATTGGATTTAAGTCACGTGACTATTTTTTTCGTATTACTGACAGCAAACCCTTTCATTCGATACCCATATCATGGGGGTGGATTTTAAACAGCCAGTCCGTCATTTTGGGGAGGCCGCCAAATTGGATTTGTAATGACGTTTTTCAGCTAGTCATGTATTGTCATCAGAACTCAGAGCGTGTGCAAAATTTCAGCCTGATCGAAGGACGGGAAGTGGGTCAAATTAACATTTCAAGATTTTCTTACATACATAGTTACCAGTGAAGCTAATAGCAGCATGTTAAAAATAGGATTTCAAACATGCTATGTCTACTCCCTTTGTACTGGTCGCATTGCTCTATGCTATGGTGTATAAATATCCGTTAACCTTTTTGTAGCTGAACAAAGCTTTGATGAGTGTCCCCATTGTTGTTTTAGTATAGCACGTGTCGGTACAGAGCTTTAAATATGCATGAACTGCTACAAAATGAAGTTTGTGCATTGAAAAATGTCGCATAATGGCCAAGTACGAGACGAAGTGCTACAAAATGAAGTTTGTGCATTGAAAAATGTCGCATAAAGGCCAAGTACGAGACTAGTCAGACTCGCGAACGAAGGATTCCGTTCCAAAAACCGTAAGCAGAACACATGTTTAGGGTTCCGTAGCCGAATGGCAAGAATCGGAACGCTTTTAGATTCGTCATGTCTGTCTGTCTGTGCGTCCGTATGTCACAGCCACTTTTCTCCGAAACTATAAGGCCTATGCTGCTGTGTGTTTAAATATATACATACACGTCACCTTTTTATGTCCGAAGAAGAAGGCAGGCTCATGGTGAGCCTGCCTTCTAATGCACAATTTTTGTATTATTTTCTACGTAATCAGTGGTGAGCACATATTGCTATGTTGAAAACGAAAGGCGCAAGTTGGTTAGGTTTAACGAGCAGTAATAGTAATAGTAATTTATTGAACAAATTTACAACACATAGGTTACATGATAAAATTACAATGTAGGTTACATATTGTTGTGTTACTAGAGGTACTAACGACTGCATCCCAAACTAAGCTATTGCCTGTATTATGGGATTCAGTGTTCTGACTTGGAGATACGGTGCTAGTCATATACTGAGTGATCGTTTCCGGAAAAATCTCTACTCATACTACTTACTTACCTAATAGAAATCGTAATAATTTCAAATTCGATTTTTTTTATATTCAGCTCGCCAAATTGACGTCGCCACCAGCCTGATGGAAAGCCGTGGCGCATCTAGCGATTGGGGGCCACTTTTGACAGTGGTCCTCAAGTTGGCGGCCCTGTGATTTAAGTGGTATTAGCATTTGTACATTCAGGAAAATATATTTAATCATTTTCAAACTTCGTACTGGTTTTTTGTCATTTAATAAATGATAGTCTTCATAATTTATTCAATATCGAGAGCAGTGTACATTGTCGGTGCTGTTGAATAATTTATCTACCTCCGGCTTTACCTTACGTATTCAGGGGTTTAAATGAGGAAATCCTGGATTTTACGAATTAGGGAAAGAATTTTCAAGTCAAATTTGCTTGCGTTTTAAATCTCTAATACAAAAAAAAGGTGCTGTGTGTATCTATGTAAATAAATTTATACGTTTACTAGCTGACCAGCGCAACTTCGTTTACGTTATAACCGAGATACCGCCTGCAGTGTCATCTTTGTGAATCTAAACCAGCCGTTTAGGAGGAGTTCAATGACATATACACACGTACAGTAGAATTATATATAAATAAAGAAAATATATGGTGATAAGTTGCCGGTGTTCTAATTGTATTGGTATTTCTCAGAGCATTTATACTATATTTAACACTAGCTGATGCGCGTGGGTTCCCGTTCCCGCTTTCCGTGGGAACATTTTCCCGGGATAAAAAGTAGCCTATGTGTTATTCCGGATTATAGGTACTCTATCCCTGTACAAAATTTCAGGCCAATCCATTTAGCCGTTAGAGCGTGATTGAGTAACAAACATCCAAACATCTCTTCACAAACTTGCACATTTATAATATTAGTTGGAAGTAGGATTCTCGATCTTCAATCTTGGGGTTTTTGAACGACAGTTTCATGAAATAAACAGAACCTTTATTTATTCTTTTCTGTTTGTTTTTCTAAACCAGTGGTGGGCAAACATTTTTAATGGGGGCCAGAAAGATTAAGAAATTTCAGGAGAGGGCCAGAATTATGAAAAAAAAAAGAGTTTTGTGCTGAAACTTTTAATGATATAATAAAAACTTTACAGTACAGTACACTTGCACTTACAAAAGTAAAAAAACTGCTATTTGAAGGTTCTGCTATGGCAGGCGTGCGGGACGTATGACATTTTTTTATGTTTCATACTTATAGACCGACAAAATAAAGCTATCACGGGCCATATACTAACTAACTATTCATTTCGAAAGACTGTCTGCGGGCCGGACTAAATGCTTTTGCGGGCCGGAGCTGGCCCGCGGGCCGTAGTTTGCCCATCACTGTTCTAAACTATAGTCTACATGTGTACAATAATAAGTAAACAGAGTTTAAGCTAGCTTGTTTTATTAAAATGAATAACAGAATAAATTATAGGTGTGCCATTATAATTATCTGCTAACAAATTTCACGAAAACAGGTTCAGCAGGTCGAATGAGCAGGTCGGCCAACAGCAGAGGCCTTGCTCCTTTCATCAGAGGCTTCAGTCTGAAGTTGCGACAGATCGCACTTAAAGCTGACTTCATCTCTAACATCGCGAACCGTTGACCTGTAAAAAAACATAATTTCTTTAACTGGTAGGATATTACCACTATTATTTTAAACAACTAGTGGTGTTCTGCAACGTTGTTCGACCTATTTAAAAATGAAACATTCAAAACTTTATTTGTTATCTTCGTTTGTCTGCGTGCCAAATTTGAGCCAAATTCATAAATATTGAGCTTGGGCGCAGAATATGTTTGCAGCTGGAAATCAGATTGAACTAAATCTGTAGAAAACCTAAAAATTTCTAAAGCAACAACATATTTCTAAATTTGTCCAGCCATTTCGTAAAAAACACTTACATCAAAATAAATGGAAAACGATTGCAAAATCTCATGTTTTTTGAAACTGGTAAGCGAACGTCACAATATTGCAAATCAAAAACAAACAAACCAAGCAAGCAATAAGGCTAACTATATCACAGGAGTTTGAACAAACTTTAATAAGGTTTACAAAGGTTAACATCTTGGAACTTTAATTGGAATAAATTTAACACTGGTTTGGAGATTGACAGCAAAGTTATATCGAAGTTTAACGGTTCCTGATCACGTGATCATGGTAGTTAGATGCAGCCATAGAGCAACACGACCTATGACTTATCGGGAGGGGAGGCGCCATACTGAGACTTTCCCCTCTGCCAAAGCGAACTCCAAAAGGATTACGCTTATACACACACTTATACATGTCAATCAAATCAGCCTATATCCGTCCACTGCTGAACGTAGGCCTCTCCCAATTTACGCCACCGTCTTCATGTGGGAGGGCATTTGGCCTTACTGTACCACTCTGGCCAGACGGGTTGGATAGGGCTTTTGTATCGAGTTTTCCCTCTCTGTGCGTCATGACCTCGTCCGTCAATCAGCAGGTGCACCTCTCGCAGGTGAGGCTGGCTTGCGCCCCGGGGGTTGTTGGTAGGGCCCCATTTGCACCCTTCCTTATACATGTGAGTGTCTGAAATTTGAGTGTATTGTTTCAATTGTACAGGTGCATACTTACCTCTATAATCTCGTAGTAATACTGTGAGTTCATCCGTTTAAGAAAGAGCTACTACATAAAAGTGTTAATATGCATGGCGCCATTAATTTACAATAAACTGCAAAAGACTATGAAAATGCTGAACACTAATAAATTTAAGTTTCGTCTTAAGAGAATGCTGACTGAGAAATGTTTTTATAGTGTTACTGATTTTCTTCAGGATAAAACGGTTAAAAAATATAATGGCTAGGTAATGTATAGGTTTGAGTAATGATATGACTATGCATGTAATGTTATTGATTTCGTTATTTGTAATAATTATAAGCCATCATATTTGTATGCCAAGTTTGTTTTGGTAAAACATGTTGACACAAAATGTTAGTTTAAGATCTGCGTTTATAATAAGCATTTAACCATGTACTTATTTTATTGTACCTACACATGTTTTTGCAAATAAATATATCTTATATATCTTATAAGATGTAATCCTTACCTATACAATTCCTTGGCCCTGCACTAAAAGGCACAAACGCATATGGATGCATGACTTGGTTGTTCAGAAACCGTTCAGGTCTGAACTCCTCAGGATCGGAGTACAGGTCAGCTTGGCGGTGGAGGTCGTAGATGTGTACTGCCACTTCGGAGCCTTTTGGAACTAGCAAGTCATCTGTAAAGAAATGTAACATTGTGTTAATATTTGATGCCAATTTATTTATTTTTGGTGGGTTAGGATGACCACCCGCCATGGACCGACGGCGACAACCTGAAAATGGTTGCAGGGATGGAATATTGTGGCGTAATTTAGGCTATCCTATTGCCTTTGTCCAGCAGTGACCGTCGACCGAGTCCAGGACTGCCATACATAGATGTCACGCCTTTGTCCCAGAAGGCACAGGTAGGTATGCTTTACGCGTACGTTCACTCCACTTATATTTTGTCCTACGTACATAGATGGTGAGCGTATTTGTCATATTGAAATGGACAGATTCACGCTTAGCTGCTGCTTGTAGGTAGGTTGTTCAAATTTTCTAGTCACCCTAAAGGCTATACTTGGCCTTGACCTTGGCTTAACGACTGACAAGTTTCTACCAGCTAGGCTTCCAAAACAATAAATCATACCGTAGCTAAGAATCCCTCCATGCACATACATAAAGTGGCGGGCATTTTGATAAGTAGGTACTTTGTAAATTTCGCGGTAAATACCTACTTATTTATGAATACCTCATCAAATACACATCAAGATACTCGTATTCTACAAACGCTTGTGACCTTAAACATCTTGTAATAAACCATGTTATCACTGATTGACGGATCAAACGATAAGGTCGTTTTCTGTTTTACGTATTCCAATAAATTATTATACTCGTATCTCGTCTAGATCGTATTTACTTGGCTTCAGCGTATAATAACTTGGCTTATTACTTTATTTTTGCCGACTTTAATATAGTCTTCTTTCCCGTCTCAAGTCAATCAATCAATCACAAATTTCATATGAAAAAATTATTGGCCTCGAGCAGGACTTGAACCTGCGTATTCTAGCATTTCCGACCAGACGTCCCATCCACCTTACCACCGAAACTCGATTCCTGCACGATATCGATATTTTTTCACAATAAATTTCTGGTTTAGTTTTCTTAAGTAGCAATTAACTGCTTTTTAAATATTATCTCTCCTACCATCAATTTATCGCCGTCTACTGCTGTACATAGGCCCAATTTGGATGGGTGATCGGCCTCACTGTACCGTTTGGGCGAGACGCGCTACAGGGTTTTGTTTTGAGTTTTTCTTTTCTATGACATGACCTCCATTAGTAGGCAGGTAAGAGGTATCGGTAGGACTCCATTTTACCTTTTCAAGTTCCAGAGTAATACCTAACTATGCTCTGAAATCGTACAGCGCTCTTCGTGTTCAGTACAACAACTCGTTTCGGGTGTTGTTGGGGCTGCCCCGATGCTGTAGAGCGTCGGAGATGTTTGTGGATGCACGCGTAGATTGTAAGCCACCATGCGGACATGGTCTGCGTACCTGGATCGTCGGTTGCGGGCCAGCCCCAATAGCATTAATGAAATGTACGGCGAGCAGGCAGGACTGTGTGAATCTGGGTCGTTGTTCCAAGCTTTCCACCTCTGTAGTGCGCTTATAGCGGCGACTCTGCCACACGGTATTTTTAATTTTAATGAATGTTATTTAATCCCTACTAATATTATAAATGCGTAAGTAACTCTGTCTGTCTCTCTGTCTGTTACGCTTTCAGGCCTAAACGACTGGAGCGATTGCGATGAAATGTATAGGGATAGTTCGAGGCCCTGGGAAGGATATAGGCTACTTTTTAACCGACTGCGCAAAAGGGGGGTTATGCTTTTACGATATAATGACTCTTACGTGAAAACGACTTCTACGCTGTCGAAGCCGCGGGGAACAGCTAGTTTATTATATTCAAATTGTGTTGTTCGTGTCATATAATGTTACTAACATAGTTTTAAGTAAAATTGGTACTAAAAGAACGAGTCTAATGTAACTTGAATAAATAAAATTTCATTATTATTATTTTACTTAGTTATTTTAAAATTTCGAGTATGACAGTGAAAAAACTGCAAAGCAACTCTTTACTCGGATACAAGATCGAGTTCTCATTATAACGTGACGACAAATTATCATGTATAGAGTCGCGTCGTGACTTATTTATTACTAGCTGAACCTGCAACTTCGTTTACGTCACATAAGGTGTATGAAATGAGAGGTATTTCTTTATCAGACTCATCAAGCAGCGTGTGAAACTGCCCTGTTTGCTTAATCATAAAAGAGCTTAAAGATTAAGTCTATTTCAAAACAATCCAGTCCAGTTCAGTTCAGTTCAGTCATCATTAAGAGTCCATATGACGCCAAATAGACTATTACTTTGATCTAGATCTCAGGACTCGTGAGGTCTGCTGAATTAAAATTTGAACACAGACAACTTCAGTTCATAAACTAAAAACGCTCTAGGCTCGAAACACGATTAGTGATAAAATCCTCGATAGATTTTTGTGTTGAAAATATCTAGATTTCGTGAAATTTTAAGCTAGATCTCATAAGCTATATGTTGTTTTTATAATATGAAATATTTATAAGAAAGACAATAGTAAAATCTTCATTTGCACTAGAGCATTTTTTTCATATTGGTTATAGTTTTTTTATAATTAATTTAATTCGTTAAAAGCGCTCAAAAACCGATCGCATCTCCCTCTTTCTTGCACGCTAAAATGTATATCTTCTATCTTCTTTTAACAATTTGGCGTCTGGTAGGCTCATAAGCTCTTTTTTGATTAATTCAACACGCCAGTTTAGATTTACACTCACATTCGAAGAAACACCTACAATTAATATTTTCAAAATATCTGATTCTTAAAAGTGTTATAACTTTTTTATTTATAAACCGATTGACATGAAATAAACGCAAAATGTTAAGTGAAGAAAACTTCAACACAATACAGAAAACCGCAATGCAATCGGTCAAGCGGTTACTGAGATTAGCGTGCACAACCGTACAGACAAAAAAAAGGTACAAACATTCAGACAAACAGACAAAATTTCTAAAAATAATTGTTTTGGGTTTTATTGCGTTCATAAAGCCCCCCTTTAATATTATTTCTTATTTATCTTCCATGTACAGACAGCGACCTGTTACGATTTTATTAATATGTATTGATTGATATGGGGATATAGAGGTGAGAAGGTTTATCAGAACAACACGATTGATTGTCAATTACAACTTTTTTTTTCCGTGACGTCAGATTGTCGTTACAAATCAACCTCCACCATATAGCTTGTTCCAACTGCTTGTACAACTCTCTCACTTGCCAGTGGCTTATTTCAGGATACGTTTATTTCTACTTTTTTCTTTTTTGAGGATAATCTTACAGGAATGCCATACCGCACTTCTACCGACTATATACCACACGTATCCTACCTAACAGCCTACGGTTGGGAGCCCCGGGTAGGCCCACGGAAGGATACCCCAGGACTCTCAATATACCCACGGCTACCACTGCGGCCTCACCTAGGGGGGTTTGGGTGCCATCACGCGTCTTTCGGGGGTTGTTCTGGGGGGGGGGGGGGTGCGTAAATTCCTCACGTCACGCTTTCGTCTAGAGCCTGGTACTGTAAAGACTGTGAGCAGCCCCCTCACCGTCCGCATATTATTCCCTACAAATGGTTTTGTTCATCTTTGTCAATATATCTAACTCTTCCACTTCTGCAGCTGATCGGTGCCACACAGGGCACGCAATTTCATCAGCAGTGTAGCACAATGATGATATAATCGTTGCGATTCTCTCGCCCATGGACATGACCCCTAAGGGAGACTAGGTCGTCACGACTGGATGAAGGTCAGACCGTAATCAATTATAGAAAATAAATATTGTAGGGCGGTAAATAAATATTAACTGATCATATCAAAATATTAGTCCAATCCTGCCCGATCTGGCAATAATGTAAACATGTCATGTTTGAAATCAATCAATGAGAAGTTTGCGAAGTATAGCTGGAGTGACATTGATGGATAAAGTAAATAATAGTGTGATAAGGGAACATTGCGGCATGACAGAAGATGTAGTGACTAAGATAGAAAAAGGGATGCTCAGATGGTTTGGACATGTGGAGAGAATGGATGGAAATAGGCTGACGAAACAGATTTATGAGGCGAGAGTGAATGGGCAAACTGGTAGAGGTCGACCTCGGCATACTCAAGTCGATAAAATCGACAATCTTCTGAGAAAAGGCCAGGTCAAGAGTACCCTTAACCGAAGAGCATGTATGAAGACACTTATGAAAGTTGAAGAAGCGAAAGTTGTTTGCCAGGATCGTAGCAAGTGGAAAGCCATAGTCTCTGCCTACCCCGTTGGGAAACAGGCGTGATGTTATGTATGTATGTATGTATGTCATGTTTTGATAATCGTTGTCTATAAGACAGATGAGTAGAAAAATGTAGTATGACAAATACAAATACAAATAATTTTATTTCGTAAAACATAGGTCATACAGGTGTTACAGTGTGATATTATCTGCTGACAAAGCATTGAATTTTTTACTATCCTGAGTAGGTATTTTAAATGAAAATAAACCATCATAAAGAAGTTATTTGGTGTCGAAATGATGGTAAGAACACTGTATGACTCCTGGATACTGGAATATAATCAGGGTGAATACACAATTGCAAGTAACTATGGACTCGAAGCGCTCGTGGCCCCGCGGACTCAGTGTTCTGTAAACGATCACTGCAGTAAGCAACATTTACTATGGCCGGATATGGATGGGTGACCACCACGTGGACCACTTTGTGACATTTATTTACGAGTGTTTCCGTGCTTCGGAAGGCACGATAAGCCGTTGGTCCCGGTTGTCAGTAAAATGACAGTCGTTAAGCCAAGTTGAAGGCCTTACGGGCGGCTTGAAAAATTTCATCTGTGGGTCGTTACAACCTGCGCCCGGGTCGGCAGCGCGTGTGTAGCGCCTCTGGTGTTGCAAACGTCTATAGGCTACGGTTACCAACCTTCCGGTGGGCCGTAAGCTTGTCTGCCACCTAAGTAGTATAAAAAAAAAAAAAAAATAGGATCAAATGTGTTTGTTTACAATTTTGCGCAAAGCTATTGAAATACAGTAAAAGTATTTATGAATAGGCGCGCGTTGCTCTGTGCTGTATGAGCAATATATTTTATTTATATCTAGGTATATAAAATTATAAAATTGCAAAAATAACCTTGATAGTGCATAGGAATAGTTTGAAATTGCTAGAATTGTTACTTTTAAATTATCTTTATCTGGTATACTGAGCTAAGAGCATTATTTTCTTTATGTCTGTTTGTTTATTTGTTTGGGGTAGACACAAAACACCATTTGCTAAATAGGTCAAAAGGTCTAGAAGGACTACAGAAGTTGTAAGATGTGACAAGACTGAAGTGTAGGAGCATTTTTTTAACGTATGGGAAATCCTACATGGATGCTATGCCGGAATCCTATCGATTAAAAACCACACGTTTCCTACCTACTGCCTACGGTTCGGAGCCCCGGGTAAGCCCTCGGAAGGAGGACCCCAGGATTCTTAACAGACCTTGGCTACCACTGCGGCCTCACCTAGGGGATTCGGGTGCTATCCCGCATCTGTGCCGTCGTCGTCTGAGCGTAGTGTAGTCGCCGCATGGCGGCCTTCATGCGCGCCCTGGACTAATGTCGTACCTGTGGACAGAGGTCAGGGGACCCTATCTATCGATGATCGTTTGGCGGAAGGCACCTCCTCGTGTTCCGGAGGTGCCTTTAGTCACAGATAAATAAATAGTTACTACTTCAGTACCACCCACACGGCTGCTCTCCACTTGAGAGCGATGCGATGCGGGCTTGATTTTCTTAAGCTCCTTAGGGAGTTCAGGAGGAGCAAACCATATGGCTCCCCCGAGGGCCGACGTGACTACTACTACGCATAACCTTCGGTCCAGCTAGCAGTGAGAAGGAACACGGGGTTTAGTGGGTAGGACGGTCCCTTTCCGGACCGGGCCGGGGCTCCCACACACCGTCCCAGTTACCCCCGTAGCTGGATTGACGGTGCCTAAACGCATTACGCGTGTCATTAAAAAAGAACAAAAAATGACCTTCCTCCATTGTATATGAATATTTTTGTTGATATTAGAAAGTGCAAAATGAACTCCTATTTAATGATGGCATGTATTTAAATCGATATCTGTTTATTCCCTTTTTTCGAACAAAATATTTCAAAGTTAAACCAAAAATACTGACTTGCACACTAATTATGCACACTAAATAAACCAAATTATACTGTTAAATGGTATTTGCAGAACTGTTTTACTGAACGCATAACTATTATCAGAATAGTAGGTATATCTAAAAATTCAATTGTTCAACAAAAATATTAAAACTTTTTTAAAGAAATCTATCGCCTAAATTACTTTTAGGAACATCGTTTATTCTAAGTAAAACCTCAACTTAATCAGTCGCCTCTACAAAATTAAATTTTATTGATCAAAAAAATAAAAGTCTAACCTATCCTAACCTATTCCGTTATAAGATAGTACTTTTTAGAGTGCTGATAGTACTTTTTAGAGTGCAAGTTAGTATTTCTGATATGCAATTTGTATTTCTCTTTCACAAATCATATATTCGATGTAATGTTAAAAAGGTCATCTCGTTTTGAGTAATATCACAGGGTGGAAACTCCATACAAAAATGTTCGTTTTCACCCACACTAATATTTATTCACATTACGTGTACGTAATGTGAATGCTTGAATCAAGCTTGAATGTGTGTGTGAGCATACTAGGGACACTAGCTATGGGAATTAGATAATAAGGAACAGAACGTAATCTCATGTATGTAGGTACTTTTTTTTCAAGTCTACCCTCGGCTAAGCACAAATTAAACCAAAGCAATAGCACAAAGTACGTAGGTAGTAATACGTAATGCAACGCAGTGACACTCTCTCAAGTACTGACACGGCAAACGACACTTAAATTTTGGTGGGGGGATGGGGAAGCTTACTCGGTGGGAGGCAGGGAGTTGCCGATCTGTATGTAATACTATTATATTATCTTTGGTGATATTTAAGTTTTTTAAGTAGGACATGTTTGGTTAATCAATTGGTTTTTTGCACAGCATTTAATTTTGTGTGCAGAAAAATTAAACAGAGGTGCATTTAAAAATATCCCTTTAATAATCAAATTCATCCAATGCTAAGGCTAATATCAAATAACATAGGTACCCGTATGTAAGTACTAACAATTAATTGAGAAATTCAGGCTTTTGAAATTACAGTTGATTAAATTGAATAAAGGGCTTTTGGAAAATGTATTTGAAAATAATAGTGGACATCAAAAGCTGGTTTTAATGAAACTCTAATAAATCTTCTATTTGACAAAGTCTATACCCAAATAGCAAAATATTTATCATTAATTCGGTCTTGCGACTAAATCTAAAAACAAATATTGCTATTCTGAAACATAATTTAATATAAATATTTCACGAATCAAAGCGCTTTTGACCCCGGGAACTTTGTGTACTGTAAACGATCACTGCAGTAAGCAACTTTTACTGTGGCCGGTCCGTGGATGGGTGACCACCGCGTGAACCCTTTGTGACATTTATTTGCGAGCGTTTCCGTGCTTCGGAAGGCACGTTAAGCCGTTGATCCTGGTTGCCAGTAATATGGCAGTCGTTAAGCCAAGTTGAAGGCTCTATGGGCGGACAGCTTGAAACATTTCAACAGCAGGCAGTCACAACCTGCGCCTGACCATTTCAACACAGAAGTACGGCTCACCATAGGTTGCTCACTGTAGTATGTGGTGAGCCGTATTACCAGAAAAAATTCTATACAGAAGTAATGTGGGCATGTCCCATGCCACAAATATATTTTTTTATTTAAAAAAAATATTTAAACCGCTCTTTGCCGCTTTTGTTAACATTAAATATTATATATCTGAAACTGGACTCGTGCACGTACGATTCCGTACAAGAAAAGTGGCAAAAAATCACGTTTGTTGTATGGGAGGCTTTTAATATTGCTATTGTCTGTTTTTATTAATTGTTGCTATTAGCGGCAACAAAAATACATCATCTGTGAAAATTTTAACTCTCTATCACGGTGCATGAGTTAGTCTACTGACAGATAGACAGACGACCAACGAAGATAAGATAATGGCTTGGACATGGCTTTCATGAAGGAATTCCCCACGTGTAAACCAGAGATGCTTTCCAATCCCAGTATTCAAACCCATTTTTTCCAAAAAAGTGGGATTATGCTAAGATGAGAACAAATATTAAGTCAATCCCAAGAAAACAAGCAAAAGCGATATAAAAATATATTTTTGTGAACAGCTACGTTGTGAATGCTAATAAGGATTAGGATCTTAAATCTTTTTAACAAAAATCTGAATTGAAGATGCTTACTCTAAATTCTAAACGTTGCACGCGGGAGACATTATATAAGTTAACCGTCTTGAAAAATAAAACAATATGTGATATTTATGTAGCGACTGTCAGTAAAATGACAGTCATTAAACCAAGTTGAAGGTCTCATGCTTCATCAGGTTGACCGCAAGCTTGTCTGCCACCTTAGTCGTATTAAAAAGAGCGGTCTTTCATTACGACTGACTTCGTACAGGGGGCAAATCATAAGAAGGCCCATGACGGCAGCGTGACGTGAGGGATTCACGCCCCCCCCCCCCCTCCTTAATAGCGTGATCACACCCGAAACCCCCCAAAGACGCAGGATAGCACCCGAACTGCCCCCTGCGCTAGGCAAAACAATATGCTACAAATTATGCCTCCACAATTTTTTTGTAAGACTTATAGTTTCCGAGATAATGTGAAAAAAAGTGTTTTTCCCCCTCTTTTCAAGATGGCGGCCGGGGGACAAGGGTGGCGACACATGTCCCAAAAATAAAATTGCGTCCTCTAATAAATGCAAAGCTCATGTGACATTTCAATGGACTAAAGAGCCCTACCAGATATCCATTATTTTTAACCGACTTCCAAAAAAGGAGGATGTTCTCAATTCGTCTGTTATAACAGCTGACAATTTCTCAGAGAAAGTCCCCAAACACAGTTAAAAACGATCTGTGGGTGTGGAGTTGGGACTGTAGTTACTTGAGGAGATAAGGTCTGGGCTTTGACTCTATTATGATTATGAATAGCAAGATTTCCTGAAGAAAAAAAACCTAATTCCTATAAGGCGAACCGCCTTATAGGAATTAGGTTTTTTTTTCTTCTTCTGTATACTTCTGTATACTTTATGCTTTCTCCACTAATTAAAAATGTTTCACATACCCAACAAAAAGTCCTCTGTAATTTCCCTGGCGATGAACGGTACACTCGGGTACAGCCTCAGGGTCTCCTTTACGACCGCCTCCAAATACTTCATCTCAGCTAAATCCGCCATTGTAGGGGCGTGATTCGAGTCACCTAGGATGTTATGGCATTCTTCATGGATTTGGTCCTGGGTTGAAAAAGGCGTTATTAGTACCATATGAACCGGACTAGCTGGACCTTACGAAGAAGTCAGGTTAGGCGGGAGAGGGTCATAGTTGACGTTGGAAGAGAGCGCTGATGTATCGTAAGGTAGCCAGCCTAAACATTATATTTGCTATCAACAATTTTAATGGGAAATAACATATTTATTTTTATAATTAATATTCACTAAACAACATTATTTTAAGGGGAGCTCGTCAATTTAACCGTGATCCTTTTTTTGACTTTTTGTCAAAATAGTTTTGGACTCAAAAGCCTCCATTAAATCGCGTAGCCCCCATTCCCGCGAGAATACGCGAATAAAATATAACTGGGGTACAAAATGGAACACTGTAATGTACAGTTACCGTTACAGTGTTCCATTCTGTACCCAGTGTGACCCAGGAGGCGACTGCACGGTAAATCCATGTATGATACTGCCTCAGATGGGAGACCCTGATCACTTGGTGAGTTTTCTAATTGCGAGAGTTTAGGAAGACATGATAAATCTTTCTTGGTTGCCAGTAAAGGGCAGTCGATGTTAAGTTAAAGGGCAGGTTTGAAATTTTCAACAGCGGGACCACCCTGCGCCAGCGCACCTAAGTGGAACAATCACAAACGGTGAAGAGCTTGCGAATAGAATCTCAAAATTGTGACATTTCAATAATATTATGTATGAGCGTGGGTATATATATGTTTGCTAATTAATGACGCAGTTAGGATGAAATACAACAGTCAAATATACAGACTACAAAGAGAAAAGAGTAAACAATGCTTAATTCGTAGAACCTCTGCTTATAACTTCGTGACGCGAACTGAACTTCACCTGAAGTCCTTATTCACAACCATTCTTAAACTTTCCGACCAAAAGTTTAACAGCTTATTTGAATTTCCATGGAATTTAAAAGGTGAAACTAAGAAAGGATATAAGAATACAGGGAATATAATAATATGGATGGGAAGTTTTTTGTGTACAAAAAAAAATTTTATGAATTTGTTTTTATGCCCCATGTGGCAACGGGGTCTTATGTTGCGACGGGTAAAAGTACAAAATGTCGCTACCTGCTCGCTGCTGGCTGGCTAAATGCTCGGCACCTATAACGTGAAATACAAAACTGTATGCTGAAAATTGGGCAAATGCCTCTGCTTCCCCTTTCAGAGATAAAAGCGATACTATAATATATGTGTAACAGGATTTGATCGCGTTTCCATTGATACCGGATTGTGAATTTTCAGATAGCTTGTGGAAGGTTCGTCGGAAAATACGAATGACATGAATAAGTGGCCTGAAGTTTATATGAAGTGCTTGAATTCCTACATCGCCTCGGAAAATTCTTGAAATAAATTTACATAATTTTCAGATATCAAAAGTAAGATAACGTGTAGGGAAACGTTGTATTTGCATAATGTTGAATAAATGGCACGCGACTCGTTGGAAATTGTTTGACATATTAAAGACCTTGGTTTGAGGAAGAGTCATATTGATAATGGCAAATTTTGTTCAAAGGGAAACATTCCTTAATTTTCAAAAGTAAAACTGCATTGAAGGTTTTTAAAAAATCATCTGCTTGAGTCAGAAATCGAACCGGTGAGATGTGAAAAAAAGTATTTTTTATTTTATGCTACCAACAGAAAGGGCCTTTCATAGGGAACAATTTCTTTTAAACAACATAGTACCTACATATCTTAAATTAAAGAAAAACTAAGAAAAATTTATTCAAAAACTTGTGAGTAAGTTTTAGAATAAATTATCTTGTCTAAAGAAAATATAAATAATTGCCATCCTACGAAACAATTTCAAATAACAAAACAGTTACATTGTTATGATCCTACGAGTCAGTAGATGAATTGAAAACCGAAGTTTATAATATTATGTAGTCAAAAAATACGTCTTTTGATACATAACAATGGGTCTCATTTTAATAAATTCATAAGTGAACTATTTTCTTTAGGTAGTGATAGCTATACCATATAAAAATTACTTGGCCTTTCTTTAATTTAAGACAATATAATAATATTATCACGACTTTATCCCCGAAAGGTAAGCAGAGGCATATTATATGCCAACATTTCACCTTATAGTTTTATGTCCCACGTAATAGGTGGTGAGTCGTATCGCTGTGATGATATGGAAAGGCGCAGTTTGTGGCCTTCAACTTGACATAACGACTGCCAGTTTACTTGCAACTGGGACCAACAGCTTAACGTGTTTTCCGAAGCACGGAAATAAATGTCACAAAGTGGTCACGTCACGCTGTGGTTACCCATCCATAACCGGCCATAGTAAATGTTGCTTACTATAGTGATCGTATAAAGAACACTGATTCCGCGGGGCCACGAGCGCTTCAGAAATCAGAAATTATGAGTGTATTAATTGTTCTTTGTAAGTTCCGTAGTGACAGCCGATTGCTTGTGTGCTTCTGTAGTTGTGTATATACCTATATACTATTCCCCCCCTCAACATAGGTATGACAGACACAATGGAGGTAGGGTTGCTTTATGTTCCCAGGCTACTAAGTACAAGTTTTGGATGCCTCTTTGCTCAGATGATGTTGGTGCGGTGCCAAAACAAGCTATTAATTTATAATATTAAAGACACAAAAAATGTAGATACAAATAAAATCTCAGCAAATCTTATTCTTCGAGAACAATCTCTAGAAATTGCCTCGACTTTATTATTGGTACAAGCGAATATATTCATGTTATCCATCCATAACCATTGGACATTGCTTATGAAGTACGCTCTTACTTGATTACTGTATTTTTTTATTCAGTACAAAGAAAAACATACATGAAAGCAGTGATATACTACCATAAAAGCTCTCAGAATATATTTAAGGATTTGTCTGGAGAAGCAAATGATTTAGTGAGCATTATGAAAATAGTAATGAATGTGAAAATCTCAATTACTTTTTTTAAAATAAGTCGTGTATGTACAGTACATTAGAGATATAAAAATAATGCGAGTCAGGCTCGCTCATGAAGGGTTCCGTACAGAAGATGGCAAAATATCAAGTTTGGATAAGGTTGTATGGTATTCCACTACAATTATTATTTTGTTGTTAGTTATTAGGTAAGGCGGCAATAGAAATATCATAATCTGTGAAAAATCATCTGTGTTTCTATCACAGTTCATAAGATAGTTACACCCTTATGGCAGACAGACAGACGGGACAGTGAAGTCCCAGTTATGGGTCCCATTTTACCCTTTGGGTACGGAACTCTAATAAGTAAAAACTTACTTGAACTTCTTCATGATCAGCTAACAGCATAAGTCCAAAAACTAGCGCCATCGCTGTAGTGTCGTGGCCCTGTGGAAAAAAAAAACTAACTAAGTAATTTTGACATACTTAATATAGCTGTGCTTGCCTACATCTTAAAGTTCTGGATTTTTTAAGTTTTACCAAGATTTTTGGATCTTATCCAGCCACATGCACGCGGTACACTTGCTACCTACCAAACGAGGTCATAGCGAAGAAAAAGAATACTAGAAACAAAAACCCTGCACCAGCCCATATGATCAGCGTGAAACAGATATTAGAAGAGCGATTGAAATAAAGACGTTTACCAGTCTTAGGTATAGAGAGGGTTCGTTCGTTATCTCATCTGCTAGTCAGCAAATGCACCAACACAAGCTCGATGATCTCGGTCGAACTCCATCACATCCTGATAAATAGATCAGAGATAAATTGTCTCACCTCAAACATGAACGTGTTGACTTCTTCTCTAATTCCTTCCAAATCAATTTCTCCTTTATTCTCCGCTTCGAGCAGCAAATCCAACATAGCCAATCTCTTCTTACGCCCAGTATCTTCATTCATGAAATCTTGCTCTCCAGATTTCCAATTCTTCTTCCTTTCCATAATGACATTGTCAGCAAAAGAATGGACGATGTTCAAGCACTTAGCATATTGTTGACCAATGGGGAACTTTCTGAATAAGTACTCGTTGTGGAGCCAGACTCTGGTCAGGCGAGATAAGAGTAAGGAGCCTATTTCCATGATGGCCTTCTTGTATTGTAGTGTTGCTGCAGATTTATCGGAATGTAATTGTGTTCCCATTGCCGTCTCTAAGGTAAAAAAAACCTAGGTCATTTTATAGATCGTAATAACCATAAATGTTTAAAAAGTGTGTCGATGTTTTTTAATCACAAAATAAAATTCCCGAGATCCGTGAGATACATGAGATACATCACTACTAGCACAGATAATATAATAATTCTCTACAAGTCACTCAGTAATTGGTGCATTCAAAGCTTAAACATTTTCAATTTGGGTGTAAAGTTTCGGTTTTACCCTTATTTCAATGTTGAAGTTGAAGTCATTTTATTCAGCGTTATTGGAAACGACTGCCGTTGGATCTTCCACTCCCTTTACGAGTGCCATTTACAGACGAAGTTCTGAGCTTTGGTGAGCTTGGTGGAATTCTATAAAAAATATAGTCAGAAAACTCCCAAGTACTTACCACAAATAGTTGACAAAGTATAGTCACTCATCAACGGTAGCAAGTCAACTGCAGTTCCTCCTGTCGTCTTCAATCTCTCCACCAGCGCCCGGCTTCGCTCTTCCATCACTATGACGAAGCTCTTCAATATGTTGAAGTGGAAGGTGGGAGTCAGAATCTTGCGACGATTGTGCCATTTTGAACCTAAGAAAATGTATAATCCCAAGAATAATTTGCAGCTTGGCTTGGGAGGAAAACTTCTATGAATTTATTCTTGGTGAGTAAGGTGAAGCTTGAGAGGTACAATTTGAGGAAAAAAAAACTGGCCAAGTGCGAATTGAACTCGAGCACAGACGGTTTCGTACCAAAAAATCACGTTTTTTGTATGCGAGCCTCCTTAATCCCCCCCTCCTCCCCCCTTTTTATTTTAGTATTTGTTGTTATAGCGGCAACATCATCTGTGAAAATTTCAGCTCACTAACTATCACGATTCTTCAGATACAGCCTTGATAACGGACAGACACACAGACTGAAAGACAGATGACAAAGTCACATGATCAGCGTCAGTACGGAACCTTCTTTGTGAGCCTTTTAGCCATGACGTAGACCTAAGTGGCAGGCGGAGCCGGAACGAAAGCAACAACGATCAATCAATCAATCGAATCAGCCTTTCCACCCGCTTTGCTTTGGTTCGGGACCCTGCCTTATATGTATACAATACAATCACCCCTATTTCCCCGAAGGGGTACCTATCCCTAGTAGTATAGGATCCCGCTATAGAACGACATTCACCGAGCTGGTTAATGGATAAAAAGTGTTTTAAATTCAATTGAATGTCAATAAATAATTAGCAAAAGAGTTACCTAAAAAATTTCAGTTCAGAATATGATTTCGGCTTCGCCCGCGTTAAAGTGGTTCCCGTTCCCGCTTCCCATGGCGTTTCGGCATTTTCGCGGGATAAAAAGTAGCCTATGTGTTATTCTGCCCTATACTCTATCCCTGTACCAAATTTCAGCCAGATCCATTCAGTCGTTAGAGCGTGATTGAGTAACAAACATCCAAACATCTAAACATCTTCACAAACTTTCACATTTATAATATTAGTAGGAAGGATTTTTTTTTTCATTTTATTGGTTTGCTTCCATACTAATTGAAGTACTAACGCCTATAGAATATGCAAACGTTAGGTTATCGATAGGTTACGCAAGAATAAACAGGTTGCAAGTTACCAGTATGGATTTACCTGTTTATACCTGCCTAACCCATAGACAACCTTTTCATCCATTAACCAGCTCGGTGAAGGTCGTTCTATAGCGGGATCTTAGACCATTATATAAAATTACGTATTTACGTTTTCAACACTATTAACATTTAAACATGACCACTTTTGCTTTAGCAGGCATTTATAAAGGACCTAACTCCTCATGAAAAAGCTACTGTATAAATTTAAACGTCATGTGTGGCGTAGGTGTTTGATGAATTGGCCACTTGGGTATTCAATCTAGACAGAGTATCTACCTAGTTTTATATTGCATGACTTAAATGGATGAAGTGCTGTTGTAGACTCCGTTTTTTTTTTGTTTAACGTGAGGGAAAATCCTCATAGGATGTTATGCCGGACTCTTACCGACTAAAAAACCTCACACCACGCCTAACAGCCTATGGTTGAGAGCCCCGGGTAAGCCCTCAGGAAGGATGTCCCGTGACTCCCAACAGACCTACGGCCGCCAATGCGGCCTCGCCCAGGGGGTGGTTCGGGTGCAATCCCGCGTCTTTGGGGGGTTTCGGGTGTGACCCCGCTACTAAGGGGGGGCATACGTGAGTTGCTCACGTCACGCTGCCATCATGGGCCTGCTTCTGTAAGGCCGGTGAGCGGCCCTCTCACCGTCCTCAGACCCCTGGTCATGGAGGCCGATAGTCCTCGGCGAAGACACGTCGGCGGCGCCCAGGGCGCCGGTTATAGACTCCGTTTTAATAATGTGAAGATCCAAAATGATCCAAGTAGGTAAATTTGAAAATCAAACTGTATCTCATTTGAATCAAGATTTTATCAGAATGACAGGACTATTGTATACTATTTTTCAAAAGAATTCATATTGCTATTGAGTTAGCAATTCATTTTAGGGCTCCGTAGCCAAATCATAAAAACGGAACCCTTTGCTGAGACTTCTCTGTCCGTCTATCTGTCACTAGGCTGTATCTCATTAACTGAAAGCTCTAATGAAGTTATAGCTGAAACTTTCATAGATGAACGCCAAATACTGACCGCAGAAAAATTATATTTAAGGAGGGCTTCCACGCAACCTACATAATTTATTTGCCATTTTTGATACGGAATCCGACTCGCACTTGGCCAGTTTTTATATTTGCTAGAATAATTTTGTTCAATCTGGTTGTCGCTATATTATTGACGCTGACTGTACTACGATCCAATTTTATAATCAAAACTTTCTTGGCATTCAAAGCAGATTCTAATTTTAAAACTGAAGGCAGCTTTCTGTTGAGTTTCTATCGCGGTCAATTCAAGTCGCTCCATGTTCTGTGACCCCATTTCATTGCCATACATACCTAAATATAGTCACGCATATCTCACATCGAGGTAGACAGGCAGACCGTGAACTATGACTTTCTACTTGCTACAATTTCCAAAAATCATTTTCCAAAAGGTCATCGACTCAATCAACATTCTCGCCTCATCTTCACGTGTCCCAGGTATATGTCGTGGTGAATTCCCTCAAGGGTACACATAAAATAGAACATTGTAAAGTACAGGCTACCCACATTAACAGTAAACCCATAAACATATAATACTTGACTTTATTTAGGTCGTGAGGATAGAAAAGTGCTTTTATGGCCCATCGTCTTTTGTCCCGAGGGAAAGTAACTTTATTACAATTTATGTCCTCTTACAATACGCTGGGTTTTGATTTGTCTGATAAAATAAAGCTGTTTTATAAACCATCATCATCAGTGAGTAGTAGATCTGGTATTTTTAAAATATTTTGAGACGTTGTCACACAACGTCATTTCGTCGAAATTAAGCTAATATACGTAGGTATATTAGCTTAATTTCGACGAAATGACGTTGTATGCACAGTACACATGCACAATACATATACAAGCTTAGGCTTGTGCAATGGGATCTAAACAACTCATAAATATAATTTAACATTTTAAATACAAACATACATATTAAACACAGATGACCTTTAAACTCCGCAATAAAATTTATGGAAGACGATTCCTAATCATTTAGGCTCAATACAGTCCACTGCAAGACGCAGGTCCTCTACCTATAATTTCAGGAGAGTAATTGACCTTACCACGCTGGCCAGACGAGTTGGTACAGGTTTTTATTAAGAGTTTCTTTCCGTTCACCTTGACTTCGTTCATTAGTCAGCAGGTACACCGCTTGCTGATAAAACCTACTTGGGCCCTGAAGATCTCAGTAGGGGCCCATCATGCTAATAATAAAAGTAAACTTACCTGAACTCAAAAGCAGCCCAGTTCCAAGCCAACTTTCTAGGAATGAGTAAGGTTTGCTCTTCTTAATGTTCTTTGAGTGGGATAACACAATCTGGGAACAAGTAATTGAAGACGTGAGTGAATGAAGGGGTTATGTAACATTTTTTGAAAAATATTTTTTTTCATTGAATGAAGGTGATAGATGCTAATAAACTATATTAAACCTTAAAGTGACGTGAATTAGGCTTAGTTTTAGAATAAATAATTCATGAAGGGGCTATGTACCAATATAAAATAATAATCGCACTGAATGAAAGTGATATGGGCACTTAACATATTTTTAATCTAAACATTTTAAATTTAAATGACTTTCGTGCGTGGATGAATGAGCCAAGTGCCAGCAAAAGCGCGGGCGCTTCGCGTTATGGTGGATGAAGGTGTTATGTGATGCACTTGCCCCTTTCTTCCATTTTGCGTCTCGTTAATCTCGCTGCAGTGCCGTGTAATTTGAATGTAGGAGCTATGTGATCTACTTGTCCCTTTCTTAAATTTCTCCTCGTGTATATTTGTCTTTTTCTTTCACTTCATGTCATGTTTAATTGCGCTAAAACACGGGCCACGGACGCATGTCACGAGTGTTTTTTTCTTTACGTGAGGGAAAATCCTCATGGATGTTATGTCGGACTCCTACCGAGTAAAAGACCTCACGTAACGCCCAACAGCCTATGGTTGTGAACCCCGGGTAAGCCCTCGGAAGGATGTCCCAGGACTCCCAACAGACCCACGGCCACCACCTCGCCCAGGGGGTGATTCGGGTGCTATTCCGCGTCTTGGGGGGTTTCGGGTGTGATCCCGCTTCTAAGGGGGGGCATGCGTGAGTTCCTCACGTCACGCTGCGCTGCCGTCTTGGGCCTGCTTCTGTAAGGACGATGAGCGACCCTCTCATCGCCCTCAGACCCCCAGTCATGGAGGCCGATAGTCCTCGGCGAAGACACGTCGGCGGCGCCCAGGCCGCCGACTGCGGAACTCGGGTGGGAGAGCTCTCTCCCGCACCCGCCCGCCGCCTCCTTCACGAGCATGACCTGCTCGCAGAAAAAGGCGGCACAGTCCCACTTACTCCCGCTGGAGATCAGGGCTCGCACCATGATCTCAAGCGAGAGAGTGTCCACGTCCAGACCCACTACCAGAACCTGGCGCTGTTGCGCCCACGCCGTGCACTCCACTAGCGTCTGGAGCGCTGTGTCATCGCTGCGGTCCTCACAGTGCTGAAATTCAGCCGTGGTTTCCCGGTGTCTTCGCCACAGATACCTACCGAAGCTACCGTGCCCGGTAAGTATCTGTGACAACCGGTAGGAGAGAGCACCGTGTCTCCTCTCCAGCCACTCGTCCATGACCGGTCTTACGGCCGCGATTGTGGCGAATCCCCCCTTTGGTTGCTTTAGTCGCACCTTCCATGTCTCCACGGTTTCCTGGTGGATTAGGAACCAATGGGGCCTCGATTTCTCGAGACGCAGGCTTTTAGCCCCGCTCCAGCACCTCCTTGCGCCATCTGAACAGTGACGCAAGGGCTCTCGCTTTCAGGTCCCATGGAGGGGTTCTGGCTTGGAGACATACCGTCGCACCGGTGATCTTGCGGTATCCTCTTATCACCCTGACGGCCATCGCTCTCTACGGGCTCAGCAATCTTGCCACATTGCTGGCCGTCTGTCGGCCGCTGAATCCGACCCACAACTTGACACGGATTCTATACGTAGTAAGATTGTAGTACACAACGTTCAAATGAGCAAAATAAGCAGAAGGTAAATTTCAGGGATGGTATTAAATGGATAAGGGTAGAGGAATTCGGTGCATTTTTATAGAAATAAAGTTATGATGAGATGGCGCCGTTTAGAAAAGTAGATATATTTAAAAAAGAGGACAAGTAGAAGACTTTGTAGTGGAACGGGTTCAAGAAAAATATGGTACAATTTAGAAAAAAAGAAAGCTAATATTAAAGAACAGTTAAAATTTGTTAAACCGGAATATCGGTATTATTATGAAACTATTTTAGGGTAAAATTAAGAATTGATTATGTAGTTGACCCATTCATCTTTTATTTTCGTATGCAACTTCTATTTTAAGAAATGAATGAAGTGGTTATGTACGGTTTTTTTTAATAAATACAAATCCTTACACTTTTTTAAAAATTTTCCACTCCATATTAGTAGACGTGTTTATTCACTATATTTTAGGTAAAAAAACTTTGTTGATAAATACAACGAAAAGCGATTTATTTCAATCACAAGTAACGAAATTTGAAACCCATTTTCTCAAATTTTACAAATTTTATTATATCTCCTTCATCCACTCATGTCTTCAATTGTATCCTTCAATGTCAGGCTGTTGTATATTTCATCAATAATCCGATACCAGGGAGTACATGCACAGATTAGAGATAGTACAGATGGAAACCTACATACTAAATTCGCTGAGGCTACGCACACATAGACACCGCTCACTGAGTTCACAGACACGAGGTCAGGCGAGGTTGAGGCGAGTTTTCGATACTGATTTGTGCACGAGTGTAGGTGTGAAAACCCATACCCAGGTGTGAAAAAAGCTACTACTACTCTAATTTGTGGTACATGTTTCCCTAAAACGACTGAAAATCTTAATCTCGTTGATTGACAGTGTCGCTTATTATACTTATACATAATGCGGACTGCGTTCTATTTAGCTGAATCGGAGATCGCCGGTAGTATGTAAATCCTTTAAGCCTTTCCCACACCGAAGTTAAAGCAGACAATATAGACTCGAGCTGACTAAACTCCCCTTTTCGGCTGTTGGTAGCTAGAGAAACTAGTACCGTTGGGAGTCCTGGGGTATCCCGAGGGCTTACCCGGGGCTCCCAACCGTAGGCTGCTACGTAGGATACGTGTGGTTTTTAGTCGGCCGAAGTCCGGCATAGCATCCCAGTAGGATTTTTCTAACGTTACAAAAAAAAGGGGAACAAGTATTTCACTTACGCGATGCCGTACCTACTCCTACGTAACAAGATAAATGCTGCAATTGATTTCCCATGGGATCGGGCAGAAATATATGGCTGTATCATCAAACCTTATCTCAGCATCGATAAATTTATTCTATTTTTACTACTTACTGATGCAAGGCGTTTGGTGAGAGGAGTCTTGGGAATAGATGTTTGAAGCTAAATGTTATGAAAATCTACTTAGGTATGTTAGACTCTAAGATAATATCGAAATAACATCCTCCTCTTGACCTTAAGTTATTTTATTTATGAAGAGAATTATCAAGAAGAAGACAAATCACAATTATGTAACAAAAAAAAGAAAAACAAAAACTAATGTTTACAAAAATAATCAAAAACAAGTTAATAAAAACGTTAATTGACATGACCAAAGTACATAATAATATCATTCATCTTAAAATACCTATGTTGCCAAGACGGATAAGCCATTACGGTAATTACTATTGAAGTAGGTATAATTGTTAATTGTGGTAATAAAATAGAACGATTGTTTACCTCTACATCTTTGACACCGTGTATATGTAAAATCCTCCTGTTAATTATCTTCACTATGTACCGGTCGCCATACAACTTCGCATTCTTTCGCATTTGTATAAATAGTTCATCTGTAACAAACAAAATACCAGTTTATCATTTTTTAGGGTTCCGTAACCAAAGGGTAAACGGGACCCTGTTCATGAGACTTCGCTGTCTGTCTGTCTGTTCGTGACGAGGCTGGATCTCAGGAACCGTGATAGCTAGAGAGCTGAAATTTTCACAGATGATGTATTTCTGTTGCCGTTATTACAACAAATAAAATCAGAAAAAAATGGGCATATTAATGGGGGCTCCATTTCAAATAACGTGCTTTTTTGCCGTTTTTCGGTACGGAATTCTCTGTGCGTGAGTGCAACTCGCACTTGGCTGGTTTTTTTATATTTACCTCGTCAAAATGATGCCAGCCGTCTGATAAAAAACATGTCATCGTACATATCTCGGGTATGTAAGAGGAGAGAAACCCGTACGCGGGCAGCCTTTTAATGGTTCGACAGAGAAACGTCTTTAGAATCGCTCAGTTCTGGGGAAGATTCTCTGAACTATGTGAGAGAGGGATGTCTGTCTGGCACTCGTTGTTTGGGATCGAAAACGATAGGGAAAAATTAGAAAGATTCGGTAGAATGCAGTCGACGACGCAATAATTCTTTGCTGCACCAGCGGTTCTAGGCTTTCCGTTACTTAGGGACAATTGATAATGCGAATAGCACCCCTCTACAATAAATGCTACGATGGCACTCGTAGCCCCACTGGCTCAGTATCAGTTATTATGACAGGTTCATCATCACGCATTTATCACCGAAGGGGTAGGCAGAGGCATATTATATACCCACATTTCACCTTTTTATAATTTGTCCCACGTAATACGTTGTGAGCCGTATTGCCGTGTTTAAATGGACAGGCGCAGGTTGTGACTGCCTGCTGTTGAAAATAAAGCCTTCAACTTGGTTTAACGACTGCCATTTTACTGGCAACCGGGACCAACGGCTTAACGTGCCTTCCGAAGCACGGAAACGCTCAAATAAATGTCACAAAGTGATCACATGGATGGTCACCCATCCATGGACCGGCCATAGTGAAAGTTGCTTACTGCAGTGATCGTTTACAGAACACTGAGTCCGCGGGGCCACGAGCGCTTCAGTTATCATGACAGGGACAAATGAATAGGTGTACCACGGGTCAGAAGGAGACGGTGAAATGCGGGCTTATATTTTTTTCTTGCCTACTTCTTTGGGAATATAAACGGGACTAATGTATATTCCCGAAAAAATTTAAAAAAGATGAACGTGAATATAGATGGTCATGTGGTTTTTAGGGCATTTAACAACCAATTTAGTTGAATTCAACATGTTTAGAATCATTGTATCGATGCCTACAAAAAAAGTCCGTCCGTTACTTAACATACCTACTTCTACCCTAAACGAGTATAACGAAGGTCAAAGTGTATCTAGAAAATATTTACATAGATAACCTAAAGGATACGAGAGGTAAGTATACCTAGTATAGCCCTTTCAATCTATTGAAATACACTCGAGAGCAATGAATCCGGGTCACTTAAAGAATGTTAAAAATCTCGGAAACTAAAAATGATAGGTTAATGCAATAAATTGTATTTAATAGACAATGTAATACTCCTTAAATGAAAGTAAAAAAAATATGAGTCACCATACATTTTATTAACACAAAATTACATAAAGAAAAAACTGCCGATCTCTCCTTAAAACAAAAATAGGAAACATGAAATTTTTGAACTTTATTACGATTTTCTTGAATTTTAATACTTCGTATTGCCTCCTCGTGCTTCCATTACTGCGTTTACGCGGTTTGGCATGCTGTACACCAAGTTCCTTATACGATTTTGGGGAATATTCTCCCATTCCTCTGTGAGAGCAATTTTGAGCTCACGAAGCGTGATTGGGGGAGGGTTTCGTTGTTTTACGCATCTGCCTAGCTCGTCCCAAGCATGCTCGATCGGGTTGATATCCGGGCTGCGCGCTGGCCACTCCATACGAGTAATGTTCATCTCTTGAAGGTAGTCATTCACAATCCTACCTGTATGAGGTCGGGCATTGTCATGCATAAATATAGCATCCTCACCTAAATTGACCATAAATGGACCAACGTGATCATTGAGGATTTCTTCCACATATCTTACGCTAGTTAAAGAGCCGTTTTCTATGATCACCAGCTCTGTGCGACTTTCAGAAGAAATTCCGGCCCACACAAGTACAGACCCACCACCGTAGGCTACTTTTTCTTCGATGCATGCTTGCTTGAATCTTTCCTCTGGTCTTCGATACACTCTGTGTCTTCCATCGTGCTTGTAGAGCATAAATTTTGATTCGTCGGAGAACATAACTTTTGACCAATCTTCAATACTCCAATTTACGTGGCTCTGGGCATACCTTAGTCTCGAAATACGATGCCCACGCTCCAGTTTAGGGCCGTTTGCAGGTCTAAGGGGTTTTAAGTTAGATTCAGCAAGCCGACGTCTTACTGTCCATGCACTTGGGTTACTTCCTCCGAGGCGTCGAAACTGATTGGTGAGTTCAGTTCCTGTGAGAAAGCGATTTCGAAGCATGGTGTTCACCAAGTATCGGTCTTCTCGTGCTGTGGTACACCTGGTTCTGCCCGTTCCTGGTCTGCGTAGGTTAGAACCAGTTTCTTCGTAACGTCGGAGAACTCTTTGTACTGTTGACAGCGACACACCGACAGTCCTGGCTGTATCGCGCTGACTCCGGCCGGTTTCCAGCATTGTAAGTATTCTGGTGCATTCTTCAGGCGTAAGCGACATAATTTCAGCTTGATTAATGAATATAGAGCACTATCAACATGGTTTATGTACCCACATAAATGACAGATTACAAACAAAAGCAACACCAAATGCTGTAATTTCGTAGTTCCATCTTCGAAAGTGGCCCTTTTTCAAATTTGATTTTTTTATGATATAACTTTACAATAACTAAGAAGTTTTAATACCTTCATTTAAGGAGTATTACATTGTCTATTAAATACAATTTATTGCATTAACCTAGCATTTTTAGTTTCCGAGATTTTTAGGATTCTTTAAGTGACCCGGATTCATTGCTCTCGAGTGTATTATGTGTATAGTAGACGAAAGCCACAATGTTTATCGGTAAACGTTCCAAGCCAATGAAGTTAATAATCTTTCTAACATAATCTTACTCTATGCATAATATTCTACTAGAAAACGCCCGCAGCACTACCCGCAAGATATTTATATTATAATGCGAAAGTTTGTGAGTAAGGATGCGTAGATGACTATCTCGCTCGAGGCCATGGTGCGAGCCATGCTCTCCAGCGGGAATAAGTGGGACTGCGCCGCCTCTTTCTGCGAGCAGGTCATGCTCGCGAAGGAGGCGGCGGGCCGGGTGCGGGAGAGAACTCTCCCACCCGAGTTCCGCAGTCGGCGCCCTGGGCGCCGCCGACGTGTCTTCGCCGAGGACTATCGGCCTCCATGACCGGGGGTCTGGGGACGGTGAGAGGGCTGCTCACCGTCCTTACAGAAGCAGGCCCATGACGGCAGCGTGACGTGAGCAACTCACGCACGCCCCCCCCCCCCCCCCCCCCTTAGAAGCGGAGTCACACCCGAAACCCCCCATAGACGCGGGATTGCACCCGAACCACCCCCTGGGAGAGGCCGCATCGGCGGCCGTAGGTCTGTTGGGAGTCACGGGACATCCTTCCTGAGGGCTTACCCGGGGCTCTCAACCATAGGCTGTTAGGCGTGGCGTGAGGTTTTTTAGTCGGTAAGAGTCCGGCATAACATCCTATGAGGATTTTCCCTCACGTTAAACAAAAAAAAAAAGGGATGCGTAGATGTGGGGGCTGCTAATGAGGCTGCGAACAACCCCCCACAGGCGCGGTATAGCACCCGAACCCCCTAGGCCAGGCCCTAGTGGTAGCCAAGGTCTGTTAGGAATTCTGGAGATATCCTTCCGAGGGCTTACCCGGGGCTCCCAACCATAGGCAGTATGTGGGGAACGTGTGGTTTTGAGTCGATAAGAGTCCGGCATAACACATATGATGGATTTTCTTCGAGTTAAAAAAAGAAGAAGCGCTCGTGGCCCCGCGCACTCAGTGTTTGTAAACGATCACTGCAGTTATCAACTTTCACTATGGCCGGTCCATGGATGGGTTACCATCCATGTGATCACTTTGTGACATTTATTTGAGCGTTTCCGTGCTTCGGAAGGTGTGCGTTCGCGCAGCGGAATGTTGTTGAATTTAAAGATTTTAATTATGCAGATATTTAGTGTATGACGTCGTGTAATTGTGTATGGTAAAAGAAAATTTGTGTATGCAGCCATTGTGGAGAAATTCGCTAAAAACTGATTCCGCTGGGCGAACGTTGTCCTGGCGGCACTTTTTTTAAATCCATGCACTTAGAAGAAAAAAAATGAGTCCAACAATTAGTGTGTATTTGTGTGTAATTGTGTATGTATGAATAAAATTAGTGTATGCATTGACTTCGGAGAAATTCAAGTTTCCGCTACGCGAACGTTTGGCCATTAGCTAGTTTTCATATAAAGCGCTTTTATAGAGAGCTGTAGATTTTTACATACTTTGTTTTGAATTTGTTTATATTTGTTTGAAAAACCGATTTAGAAAAAAACCTAGGGCTTAAAAGATAAAAATATAAACGTAAAATACGCTAATTAGATCGTAGTTCGTAAAGTATGCACTTTGGGGTCTAGATTTTCACGTTTATACAAACCTTGTAAGTGCCTGCAACATGTTGCCAAGTATCAATGAAGTTCCGTTAGTAATTAAAGGGTTATAGGACAATTTACCGTGAATAGATCACTGTTTACAAAGCAGTCAAATATCACGACGTTCTAAAGGAATTGCATAGTAAAATGTATTCCAATAATTAGTTTATTAATTCAACTACTCACATGCAAAATTTCATCTCATTAAATTCAGTAATTAAAGAGAAACAATTAAAATACTGACTAAGCATCGAAAGCCTACATAACCCGACCAAGTTCGAATGGCTACAAAAAAGCGGCCGTGCCATATATCTTAGTAACGTTCTTAACCTTCCAGTATAGTATTTATTAGTATGGTACAGTTGCGTACACAAGCGTTAGGAAAAAATAAAACAATTGCATGTCTTGAACGAAAAATATTTTTTTTAATAATAACGCCACTATCTACGATAAAAATAAATCTTCTGTTAACAAGTACTTCTCTAATTAAACATCTGTGTACAAAAATATTTATAATTACATATAATAACAAAAATATTTATAATTAAATATAATAATTATGTATTAATTATTTATTTCTCGCCACCTGTAACGTAGAAACCCAAAAACGGCAAAATGTGGGTGACACAGAAATGTCACACCTCTGCCTACCCTTTCTAGGCCAACAGCCGTAAGCATATGAATGAATGAATGAAAATACAGCTCTAAGCGACTAACATGACAATCCTTGGGCGCGCGCCCCAGTAACGGCAGAACTTGGCATACAACTCATGTGCGCGCACAGGCGCGTGTATTTCGAGCGTATCAGGAGCGCAGCTGAGGTGCTTCTCATGACTAGTCCCTTGTTCATAAAAACTTAACGTTAACAAACGCTTGCTAAACATACTGTCATTGGTTAGAGACAGCAATAGACTTAAAATGTGTTTTAACTAAAATAGGTTTAATAAACGATGATGAATATGAGGGTAAGGATATTAAGTATTTTGAGCTTCAATAAAAATTTAAATCACTGATCAAATAACTAGACTATTCAGATGTTCAGATTTGAGAGTCTGCCTAATATACCTAAAAATCACCATTTATAATGTGCTTATAAACTAAAACATTGGTATAAAAAGGTATTTTCAAGAAAATATTAAATATTCTTTAATTAGCAGCCTATAAATTATATCGAAACAACAATTGTGTTATCACCTGTACCAATTCAAAACCGGTATTAGACTGTAAATTTTAGAATGTTACCTAAATATATTGCGCGGCCGCTTTTTTGTGGCTATTCGAACTTGGTCGGGTTATGTAGGCTTTCGATGCTTTGTCAGTATTTTAATTGTTTCTCTTTAATTACTGAATTTAATGAGATGAAATTTTGCATATGAGTAGTTGAATTAATAAACTAACTATTGAAATAAATTTTACTATGCAATTCACTTAGGACGTCGTGATATTTGACTGCTTTGTAAACAGTGATATATTCAAGGTAAATTGTCCTATAACCCTTTAATTACTTACGGAACTTAATTGATACTTGGCAACGTGTTGCAGGCACTTACAAGGTTTGAATAAACGTGAAAATCTAGACCCCAAAGTGCATACTTTACGAACTACGATCTAATAAGCGTATTTTACGTTTATATTTTTATCTTTTAAACCCTACGTTTTTTTCTAAATCGGTTTCTTAAACAAATATAAACAAATTCAAAACAACGTATGTAAAAATCTACAGCTCTCTATATAAGCGCTTTATATGAAAACTAGCTAATGGCCAAACGTTCGCGTAGCGGAAACTTGAATTTCTCCGAAGTCAATGCATACACTAATTTTATTCATACATACACAATTACACACAAATACACACTAATTGTTGCACCCATTTTTTTCCTTCTAAGTGCATGGATTTAAAAAAAGTGCCGCCAGGTCAACGTTCGCCCAGCGGAATCAGTTTTTAGCGAATTTCTCCACAATGGCTGCATACACAAATTTTCTTTTACCATACACAATTACACGACGTCATACACTAAATATCTGCATAATTAAAATCTTTAAATTCAACAACATTCCGCTGCGCGAACGCACACCTTCGGAAGGCACGTTAAGCCGTTGGTCCCGGTTGCCAGTAAAATGGCAGTCGTTAAGCTAAGTTGAAGGCTTTATTTCAACAGCAGGCAGTCACAACCTGCGCCTGTCCATTTAAACACGGCAATACGGCTCACCACCTATTACGTGGGACCAATTATACAAAGGTGAAATGTGGGCATATAATATGCCCCTGCCTACCCCTTCGGGGATAAAGGCGTGACCATATGTATGTATGTTGTAAAAAAAGAGGATGTGGATGTTACCCTTCGGTACTGACTGAAATTTTGTAGAAGGATACTTTATGGTCTTGTATAAGAGGCCCCATACACCTACAATACTATTGATCAATATTTTTATTGTTCAATATTTATAATCACCATCTTTTGAATACACACCTTCCATAATATTGACTCAATAACATTACATCAATATTTTTACTTCTGTCCGAGTATATGTCTGACGAAGAAAAGTAAATTCCAAATTCGAAATTCGGTTATCCGACTGAAAAATATTGATCAATATTAAGCCTACACGGTGCGAAAAAAAAATTTTGATCAATAAAATTTAAGCTCCGTCAAACTTTTGTTTAGTGATTGTTCAAACCTCAATAATATTGAGGTTTGAACAATCACTAAACAAAAGTTTACACGGTCAACTTATTGAACAATAATTTATATTGATCAATATTATTGTCCGTGTATGGGGCCGGTTACACATAGGCTCCTATTTTCTCCCTGGAATAAGCTCCAAAGGAAGCCAGAAAGAGAACTATTTCTAAAGTTTTTTGTTAGTAGTTACCAAAATCGCTCAACGCCTAAATGAGTTTTATATTTTTCCATGGCATTGGGAATAAGATCGTCTGCCAAACACGTAACAAAGTAAGTAGCCTACGGCACTCTTCACATGAGTATTTACATCTTACCACTATTACAAAAACAATATTACGACATGAAAGAAAGAGATATATACAAACACATTTCTTTAATAACTTTAGTATGACTGTGCTCGTTGAAACAGATTCTACTCCAAGTATATATTATTACTTTACGAGTCTTCGACAAAGTAATAGAATAGACGGGCCCACGTCATATTTTACGAACTCACAAAGTGAGACTAGTTCACACAAAGATATTGCAGCAACGACACGAAATGCACACATACACTCTTTTTCAACACCCTTGCTCATAAATTGGTTTTTATCACATGGCTTTTACACTCATAAACCATGTTATTAAACAAGTATTTAACACTTGTGCTTTTTCTTTCTTGATAGCAAATCGTTTTTTTTTAACATAAGACTAAAAATAACACAATTTTTTTTGTGTACTACCTTGAATATGATACACAGACACAACTCATTTACTTTAATTAATAATTCAACGTGAAACTAATTTTTTTTGGCTGTATAGCGTAATTTTTCGTGCCTACACTCCAATAAATAAAACACCGCGCGCAGAAAAAAAATTAAGCGCGCCATTTTTAACAAACTTTCCGTCTGTGCTGTAAGCATTGTTTATTTGAGTACGAACAATCATAAAATTTGTTTTTTGCACTCGTAAGGGTGTTGAAAAACGTCGTATGACACACGTGAGGTTTGGTCCTTACACTCTGAGTTTCAATATCACCTCGAGTGTAATGACCAACAAACCACACTTGTATCAAATATAACTATTTTCGAATTTAGGGTAGGTAGTGTTTCTACACTTCGGGAATGCACAGGAAGGCATCTTGCGTAAAATGTCTCATCTTGATACGTGTTTCACCTTCGGAATAATAACACCGACTGCGACCAAGGTGCATGCGCTCACTTTAACATTAATAACTAATGTATGGATGGGCCGGTCTATTATATTACTTGGTCGAAGTTACGAGTAGGTAGGTATTTTCTTGTGTTCCAGTGGCTCTTTGTAAACTAATATTACAGAATGTTCCTAACCTAAAGTAGAATACAGATTTCTGTAATAATTTCGTTACAAGGAAACGCCTCATATTGTTTGGTATTTACCGTGGTTTGGTTTTCAAGACGAGAGCTATATGACACTTGATATTATAACATAATATCAAGTGTGTGAGATTTACAGGGTATAATATCCTGTATACATTGTATACTACCCTGAAAATCCTACTCTTACTAATGTTATACATGCGAAAGTTTCTGAGTGTAGATGTTTGTTACTCTTTCACGCTCTAACGGCTAGACGGATTTGGTTGAAATTCAGTACAGAGATAGATTATAGTGTGGAATAATACATAGGCTACTTTTTTATATATTTTTCTGGGAATAAGGGAAGCGAGAAGGAAAACAATATTTCCCTTTTTTTTAACGTGAGGGAAAATCCATCATGGAGGCTACGCCGGACTCCTACCAACTAAAAAACCGGCCAAGTGCGAGTTGGACTCGCCCATGAAGGGTTTCGTAGCAGCAAGTAACATAATATAAAAGTTCTTAAAGTTCGTTGTAACTTTGACTGATGTTTTAACACGTTCGCAGTGGTAGTGATTTCACTAACCGGAAATTGCGGTTTATGACGTATTAAAAAAAAACTACCAGCTCTATCTCGTTCAAACTAATTTTCGTTGGTAGTTTTTATGGCAATGTACATCATATATTTTTTTTAGATTTATCATTCTCTTAGTTTAGAAGTTAGAGGGGGGACACACACATTTTTCCACTTTGGAAGTGTCTCTTGCGCAAACTATTCACTTTAGAAAAAAAATAGGTTAGAAACCTCCATAGCATTTTTGAAGACCTATCTATAGATACCCCACACGTATGGGTTTGATGTAAAAAAAAAAATTGAGTTTCAGTTCTGAGTATGGGGACCCCCAAAATTTACTGCTTTTTTCTAGTTTTATATAAGAATATTAATGCGGTTCACAGAATACATCTAGCTACCAAGTTTCAATAGCATAGACCTTATAGTTTCGGAGAAAAGTGGCTGTGACACACGGACGGACAGACAGACAGACAGACAGACAGACAGACATGACGAATCTATAAGGGTTCCGTTGTTGCCATTTGGCTACGAAACCCTAAAAAACCTCACGTTACGCTCAACAGCCTATAGTTGGAAGCCCCGGGTGAGTCCTCGGAAGGATGTCCCAGGACTCCCAACAGACCCACGGCCGCCACTGCGGCTTCGCCTAAAGGGTGGTTTGGGTGAAACAATATTTCGCTTGGGCGGAGCCGTGGGCATATAAATCTTTATCGAATATTCATCGTATCCAAGAATCTTGTTAGCAAATAATATTTAAATTTCATAACCTACATACAATAGCTGTGTGAAAACACTTAAACATTAAAACTAGTTCAAAGCGATTACGAATATTTGGGAACACATTAAATTTCACAAATTCTGCTAACTTTATAAAGTTAGTGAAAGTTATTGTTTTATAACTGAGAGGCTTTATTTATATCCCGAATAGCTACGAATAATGTATTCCATTATTCGTAGCCGAATAGGAAGAAATATATTTACGTGATTCGCAAATGCTTATTTCAGACTAGCTGTTTCCCGTGGCTTCGACCGCGTAGAAGTCGTTATCCTAATATATATTAGTCCATATACTCCTTTGGCATAGTCGGTTAAAAAGTAGCCTATGTCCTTCCAGGGTCTCGAACTATATCTATACCAAATTTCGTCTCAATCGCTCTAGCCGTTTAGGCGTGAAAGCGTATAACAGACAGACAGACAGACAGACAGAGTTACTTTCGCATTTTTATAATATTACTAGCTGATGCCCGCAGCTTCGCCCGCGATGGCGCTGTATGTGAAATTTTGCTGAATTTTCTTTGCTATAAACCTCACGGAGCCCGAGACCTTTCCAACGAAAGCAAAACCGTGGAAATCGTTTCGTGCGTTCTAAAGTTATAGCGTCAGGAAGGAAAACCCGACTTATTTTTATATAATAGATAGGTAGAGTAAAATAGTAGTAGTAGTAGAGATTATAAGTATTATATTTTATGTAAGGTAATTTAGGTATAGTGACTGTTTATTTATGAATATAAGAATATTTATCACTTAGGTACTAGCTGTTCCCCGCGGCTCCGTCGTCGTAGAAGTAGTTATCGCGTAAAATCATAATCCTCCTTATGCGCAGTCAGTTAAAAAAATAGCCTATGTCCTTCCCTTGGACTCAAACTATCTCTATACCAAATTTCATCAAAATCGGTTCAGTGGTTTAGGCGAGAAAACGTAACAGATAGACCGAGTTACTTTCGCATCTATAATAATATGGAATATAATAAACCGAGCCTCAAAAGTTTTTATCGGCCACGGCATTTAGCCTCTCATTTAATAACTAAGCCACGCGAAAATGAAATAGCCTCTAATATACTAATTCGTCCTCTTTAAAACGTCACCTAAACATTCCATTATAAGCATCAAATAAAGATTAACAATTATTTTAACTTGTCCTCTGTAATAATACATTTGTTAATGTATATAAATTAGGTGTTCCTAATTTACTAATTCAGCCACATATTTTACATGTAATCACCGTTTTATATTATATAGCTTCAAAACAAGAGCCTCAAAAAATTATAATCTAAGCCTCCACAGACAACATCAGTTTTTATAACTTAGCGTGTAAAATAGATATATCATATTCTTTTTTCGTGAAAATAGCCACTGTAAGGCTAGACGTGAGTGCACAGGACTACAGCGACCGGCCATTAGCATCAATCAGAGACCACTATTTGATATCACTTTGTAACTAAAGACAGATTACGCTTACCGAACAAGAAGCAAATACTAAACTCAAAATTGAGTACATTATAGACTCTCTAGAAGTGAATATCGTGAATGTCGTCATAAATTTACGATTAATGAGAAATTACTCGTTACTCACATTTGGGTTAAGTGTTTGCATTCTTGGTCTCACCTTTTTGTTTAGTATCTGACTTTAGTTCTATAATTAATCTGTATTACATGCATACATAATGTAACCGACCGAAATCTGTATGATGTCTAGGCATTATAGAAAATACCTGATACTTGCAGGCAAGGCAGTGTATGAAATAACGAGAGTATGGAAGGGTTGTTCGCTGCTTGCGAAGGTTAGGTTAGGTTGGAACAGTTACCACTAACGCGTGAAGGCGAGCGAGCTAAGCGAGCATGCCGCTGCAGCGGCCGCCGAGCGCCAGATGTATTACAGATAAAAAAAAATTACAATATGTTACAATTTATAATTCCTCGATAGTTTATAATTTTGCGGTACTTATAATTTTATGTGGACCAGCAGGTATTCTATGCAATCCCTAGGAAATTTGTACAGTACTAGACAAAGTATGAACAATCATATACTTATTCAAAACATTTCTTAAATTGCTTCGAAGGGGCATCTGGAGTTCTAAAGCTAGTATTCCTAAAGCTGTCTACGACCTTACCCGGCAGCTTTGGTGTGTAAGTGTGTAGACAGCTTCAAAATGAGGCCGCCGGCCTTATCCGGCTCGTTCTGCCACTATCGGCTTTGGTGCGTAGACAGCTTTAGAATGCAGGTATTGTATAGAATATCTGATTATAAAGACTGCAGGTAACACATAATAATAAATAAAAGCATTTATTCCCGAAAATCTGTCCCATGTTCCCGTATGAAACGGACAAGCGAGTCCGTTTCAGGACTCGCTTGTCTTTTTCCACCAGATTGTGACACCCCACACAGTTGGCTGAACGACGTGCCATGCAAAGCTAGGAAACTCTCGCAAATCAAATGTTACAAAGTGGTCAACCATCCGAGCACCAGCAATAGCGGTAGTTGCTTACTGCAGTGATCGTTTACAAAAGACTGAATTAGTGGCTACAAGTGGTCCTAGCTATTTAGGTAATATTAGTGGCCATAATTTGCTTTTTGGTGGCAATTTTACTTAACTTTGATGATCCATTAATGTTGGACGAGTTACATTTTAAACATGCTGAATTAGGAAATTAAAAGCTGTGATATTAATAAATAATGTCCATTTTGATGCCATTTTTTAGTATTTTAGAAGCTTACTGTTTGAATGCATGTTACAAAATTAGATGTTTAAAAATAATCACGGTGCTGAATTATATTAACAGTGACTAATAGAGAAGTTAACTGGTGGCTATAATCTATAAATTCTGACGCTCATTAATTGTGTCTGACTTATTAATTTAGGGGGCAAAGTATTTTTCCGGAGGCTAAAAATGCTATTAAAAAGAAGGTCGTTTAATTAGCACCCTAATAATATTAGTAGGGATTTTTAGATTTTCGTACTCAAAGGATATAGACCCGCGGTAATCCGACCCCCGGCTAATCCGGCACCCTCTGTAATCCGACAGGACATAGTAGTAGGTTTCTACCAATTTATTAACGATCGTTACGTTTTCACTTATGTAAATAATGCAATATTGATCGGGCTACAACTAAAAAAATATATTTATGATCGCTTCAATCACAATTATTTCTTATTTAAAGTTATTAAATATTTTGGTGTTGTTTATTAAACTAAATTCGGCATCTGTATGATTTGTAGGTAGGTACTTCAGAGATAATGACACACGCTCTGGATGGCTAAGATTCACAAATAAGCCCGGCAGATGGCGCTGCAGTCGGTGTCTATGTTATAACGTAAACAAAGTTGCGCTGGTCAGCTTGTATAATATAAATAAGTATCTATGTACTTACGTGGTGCAATTCGCAAGAACTGCAACACATTTCCAATTATTGGCTTCCGAGGAGGTCCAGGAAGCTTGTCCAAAGGATGCTCTTCATCACCCAGGAGCTTCCAAACGACGTATCCAATCACTAGGGGAGACCGGGTACAAAAGTAACACTTTACACTTTTACCTTGATTTATGGATAAGTGTTAATATTTTCAATAAATGAATATATCCATGTATAAATTCAGTTTATGTTCTTTGCACTGGTTACTCAATTTATTGTTAAATGGTGTGCATTATGAGAATAATGGGGAGTTTAAAAAAAATCGTCACTTGTTACTTTCGACCTAGCAGGCAGGTCGAAAGTAACACGTTATGGGTCGAAAGTAACAAGGATTTAATTGATTATAATTCGTGATATTTAGGCACTAAAGAAGATTAGAAAAATAAAATCAAAATCTCTTTCAGTTTAATATAATTTATTTAAAATGTTTTTTTGAGTGCATATGATACTCACAACTTAAACTTTAAATTTGAGCGTATCTAGAAAGATACATAGTCAAAGATACAAACAATCAAATTAAACATGAAAAATAAGTAGGTATTTGTTACTAAATAGAAGAAAAGCTAATAATTGTCTGTATAATTTCAAAAGTAATCACTTAATCGTTGAGAGATAAATACAAATAGTCATCCCTGGGGCCCCCAAATTGCTGTGGAGCACCGTCAGCTCGACGATTTAAGAGTTACCTAGGACTCGTTATTAGGCAAACGATGGAAGTTGCTCAGCACTTCTAGTAAATCATCCCAGAGAACATGATCTTTTTGTGGAATGTTAGCCAAACATCATCCCAACAAGGAGGGATCAGGCAGTATCTGTGGCTGCCTTTATGGAGCACCAAGATAGGCAAATGTACGTCTTCGGCGTATTGCATCTTATTATAATGAGGCAGCGCTCCACACAATGGTGGCGTGCACGGCGTGGGCGCAACAGCGCCAGGTCCTCGTGGCAGGTCTGGACGTAGACACTGACTGACTGACTGACTGAACGGACGTGTCTTCGCCCAAGACTGTCGGCTTCCATGGCCGGGGGCCTAAGGATGGTGAGGGGCTGCTCAAACTGCAAACATTATATTTTTTTGCCAGGGCTCTTATTTTTGCACCATCTTTAAATTCTTTTCAGTCGCTTTACGACACACTTCCGTGTCGGTAGTTCTTATATGTTGTCGCGGCATTCTGTTGAAGTAAAGACATAAAAATATAATGTAAGTAGGTACTGAAATCATTACGGGGACAAAAGTAACATGTTACTTTTGTACCCATAGGCCTATGTTACTTTTGTACCCTTCCTCATTTTTGTTAAAACGTGTTATGTAACCTTAAAACGGAACGTTCCAGACAAAAACGAATTCAAACAATATACAATGAATCTAATCAAGAGTGTATATGCAAACATTCAGATTACTATTATCCTGTTACGACTACGTAAACACTAAACAAAAAAACGTCGAAAAACTTACTTTTGAGTTGTGAAAACACATTGCGTCCTGTCACACAACTTCACAGCGCATGGCGCACGCAGCGACTACATGCGAGTGAGGGGGGCGCTCCCGGCTATCATCTGACGGCGGCGAAGCGAATGTTCGCCCATTGGATAAACCTAGAGAGCATTTGTTACTTTCGACCCGCCGTTACTTTTGTACCCGGTCTCCCCTACTATCGCAGCTATAGTGAGATACATTTTCAATAGGGCTTGATATAATTCTGAAATAGGAGAGTCAGTTTTAATTGAAATCATTAAAGAAATTGTGGCGAAGTACAAAATGTCGTCACTCCAATTCATCCCGAGGGTGTCTTACAAGGCGACTAAGGGAACACTTTCGTAGAACGATCCATTTCGTATAGAAGGAAAACTCGAAATGAAACTCGGTGTCAGTAAAGAGACAGTCGTTAAGCCAAGTTAAAGGCCTTATGGACGGCTTGAAACATTTCAACTGTGGATCGTCACGACCTGCACCTGTCCATTTCAACACGGCAATAGGCTCACCATCTATTACGTGGGACATTAAACTACAAGAAGCGCTCGTGGCCCCACGGACTCAGTGTTCTGTAAACGATCACTGCAGTAAGCAACTTTCACTATGGCCGGTCCATGGATGGGTGACCATCCATGTGATCACTTTGTGACATTTATTTGAGCGTTTCCGTGCTTCGGAAGGCACGTTAAGCCGTTGGTCCCGGTTGCCAGTAAAATGGCAGTGGTTAAGCTAAGTTGAAGGCTTTATTTCAACAGCAGGTAGTCACAACCTGCGCCTGTCCATTTAAACACGGCAATACGGCTCACCACCTATTACGTGGGACAAATTATACAAAAAGGTGAAATGTGGGCGTATACTATGCTTCTGCCTACCCTTCGGGGATGAAGGTGTGACTATTTGTATGTACCTTTGAGAATGCCGTAAGTCGAAAACGGTCAGGCGTTAAATAAATAAATGTTGTTGTGGAACAGTACCTACAAGTGGTGTTATTCAATACGTGCAGGAGGTTCCAACAAGTGCCATCAAAATCCAGCATAAATAAATAAATAACCAGCCAAGTGCGAGTAGGACTCTCGCAGGTAGGGCTCCGTAAAATGAGTTATAGAGAGAGTCCTGCAGAATATGCCTACATTTCATCTTTAGTTTTAGTCCTAAGAAACAGTTTTTTTTAAATATATTTCGCGCGTCAAATTGACGTCGTCACTGATGGAAAGCCGTGGCGCATCTAGCGAGTGGGGGCCACTCTCACAGTCTGTAAGACATCTGACAGTGGTCCTCAAGTTGGCGGCCCTGTAATGTGCCTCTTCACGCTCCGCTTGAAGAACCCGGAATTGTAAGATGAGGGAAACACGTGTGCAGGGTTCCAACTGCCCATAAGGTCTATAACCTTGCTTCCATGTTACTAATAACAACCGGGACATATGCTTCCGAAGCATGAAAACCTTACAAATTAAATATTTGTGGACATCAACACACAACATCATCTAGCCCAAATTAAGCTTATGCTTGTGCTAGGTATGGGATCTAGACGACTGATATTCATACTTATACTATATTTGTAAATACATAGGTACATATTATACATAGAAAACACCCAAACTCCGAAACAAACATTTGTGGATCACACAAATATTTGGACCGATCCAGGAATCGGACCCAGGACCTCCAGCACCGCAGGCGGTATCAGTACCGACTGCGCCACAGGGGCAGTTAAAAAAAATTAAACAAAGTAGTCAAGTGGTGGTCACCCTTCCAAGGACGGACCATAACGAAAATTACTTACTACTTTACTTATTGCAGTGATCGTTTACAGAACACTGAGTCCGCGGTGCTACAAGCGCTCTCTCTTTTTCCCCTTTATAATATGGAAAATTTATTTTCAAACTAGCTGTTGCCCGCGACTTCGTACGCGTGAAAATTATATTATAATGCCGATTCGGTTGCTCTCTGCTTAGCCCCTATGATATTTGGCGTGATAATATATAGCCTATTTGAAGACCCTATCTCTAGTTAATATTTGTGCAAATTTTAATCAAATCTATTGAGTACTTTTCAAGATCCTTCCGGACAAAGCAAAGCAAACAGACAAACAGACAAAAATTTTACCTACTATATTTTCGGCTTCGGTATCTTATGTTGAATACCCAACGAGTATTTTTTTTAAATTGCCAATGTACAGTTTTGACTTTTCTATCATTTTATTATGTAGGTACTAGCGGACGTCACGCGGTTTCACCCGCGTAGTTTCCATTCCCGTGGGAATTCGGGAATAAAATATAGCCTATGTTCACCGCAAAGAGTGTATCTTCCCAACAGTGAAAGCTTTTTTAAATCGGTTTAGTAGTTCCGGAGCCTATTTGTTACAAACAAACAAACAAAAAACAAATCTTTCCTCTTTATAATATTAGTATACATAGATTAAGGATCCTAAAAAACACAATTTCTGCTAGCTCTCGCCTCCAGGCTTACGAACAGTAATTACGTTATTGTAATAAATAAATATTAATTGTAATTGCTTGTTATTTAAATTTCGTGGAGATACTTACCTACTCAATAATAATGTTGAACGTCTTATACTAAGAATTCAAATTAATTGTACGTAGATACTGAAAGTAAATATTTGGGGTTTTACCCAAACGGTAAAAACGCAAACCTATTACTGAAACTCTGATGTCCGTCCGTCTGTCTGTCCGTCTGTCACCAGACTATATCTCAAGAAACGTGATAGAACTAGACAGATGAAATACCTATTCACAAATGATGTAGGTACAGTCAGCTGCAGAGAAAAGGATACAGAGCCTCCCTGTAAGAATTGATTTTTTTAAAAACTCTTTCATATATTTTTATGAAATTTGCTACGGTTGTTGGTTTTGTATAATTCTATAACTATAGAAAATTTCATAACAATATATTTAAGATTGTCCGAGAAAATTCAATCCTTATAGGGCGACCCTATTTACTTTTCTCTGCAGCTGACTGTACCATTTTTGCTGCCAATGACGGCTTTCGGCTCCCATACAACAACAATGTGCTTTTTTTGCCGGTTTTTGCTGCGAATCCGTCACACTTGGTTGGTTTTTTTTTTTATTTATTAACATAACAACAATTAACCAATCTTATTCAACAATATTTTCAGCCTTTTAATTACATATCAATCAGACTGAATCGCTCGTGGCCCCGCGGACTCAGTGTTCTGTAAACGATCACTGTACAGTAAGCAACTTTAACTATGGCCAGTCCTTGGATGGGAGACCATCCCATCCATGTGACCACTTTGTGACATTTATTTGAGCGTTCCATGCTTAGGAAGGCAGATTAAGCCGGTGGTCAGTAAAATGGCAGTCGTTAAACAAAGTTGAAGGCCTTTTATGGCAGCTTGAAAAATTTCAACACTCTCACTGTCCATCTTAACACGGCAATACGGCTCACCCCCTGTATGTGGAACCAATTCTAAAAAGAAGAAATGTGGGAACATAATTATGCCTCTGCCTACCTCTTCGGAGATAAAGGCGTGACCATATGTATGTCAATCAGAATTAGGTAGGGTCAAGTGTTCAACAATGAAACAGTGGTACACAATAAAACATAGTAATATTTCCAAAACGCGTCGTTGGCAGTTAGTGCAATATATCGCGTAAGGACACTCAATAGATACCACTGGCGTATCCCAGTTTGCGGCGGCACCAAGTGAGAAAAGACGCGTCTGCGGCTCATTTTTACTATTTTCGTCAAAAATTGAAGTATTTCTGGCTATCTTTAAAGATTTTTCATTATTTAATGGTTAGGAATATTATATTTTTTATGATTATCCTGCATTCTACATGTTTTGTAGATTATTTTGGCATATTTCATTTGTTTCAAAGTTACAACTTTGTAAACATAAATTAAAAGTTAGTTATATAAACCCTAGGTAGTCAACAATGAAACAGTTTAACAATGGACACAATGAAACACTGTTTTATTGTGTACCATCATAAGATATCTATATAAATCTAGATTTTTATTGGTTGATATTGTGTAACCTTATCTATTAAAATTTGTTTTTATTTTAAGATGGCGCGTAACAAAGCTGTAAAAATGACGAGGGGCGTATTGCTTACCAAATGGCAAAAATTAACAATATTCGATATTTTGTTAGCTGGGAAAATAGCTGGAATCGAATGTTTACGGTCTTATAAATCAGGGCATACCGAACTGTCATTAAAAAAGCCTGAAACATGCAGCATGGCACGTCGTGCCACTGCATTTAACGTAGAAACGGACTGCTCTTTCTTTAATAACGACCTACATTAAAAAAAATTTGAATTAGGCACAGTTTATTTATGGTGTTTCATTGTTGAATATATGGTGTTTCATTGTGTACGCCTATATGGACACAATGACACAAATCCCATTTCTTAGTTTTTATTTCTTCGTCGATTCAAATCACTTTATTTAAAAAAATCTATAAATGACATTCGATACCCAATCATATTGACTACATACCTATAAAATTATAGACTTCTATCAGCAAAAACATAAGATGTACGAGGTTATGAACTTTTAGTGTTTCATTGTTGAACACTTGACCCTACCTTTTTTTTTTTTTCTTTTTGTTTAACGTGAGGGAAAATCCTCATAGGATGTTATGCCGGACTCTTACCGACTAAAAAACCTCACGCCACGCCTAACAGCCTATGGTTGAGAGCCCCGGGTAAGCCCTCAGGAAGGATGTCCCGTGACTCCCAACAGACCTACGGCCGCCAATGCGGCCTCGCCCAGGGGGTGGTTCGGGTGCAATCCCGCGTCTATGGGGGGTTTCGGGTGTGACCCCGCTTCTAAGGGGGGGGGGGGGGGGGGGGGGCGTGCGTGAGTTGCTCACGTCACGCTGCCGTCATGGGCCTGCTTCTGTAAGGACGGTGAGCGGCCCTCTCACCGTCCTCAGACCCCCGGTCATGGAGGCCGATAGTCCTATAGTCCTCGGCGAAGACACGTCGGCGGCGCCCAGGGCGCCGACTGCGGAACTCGGGTGGGAGAGTTCTCTCCCGCACCCGGCCCGCCGCCTCCTTCGCGAGCATGACCTGCTCGCAGAAAGAGGCGGCGCAGTCCCACTTACTCCCGCTGGAGAGCATGGCTCGCACCATGGCCTCGAGCGAGAGAGTGTCCACGCCCAGACCCACTACGAGGTCCTGGCGCTGTTGTGCCCACGCCGTGCACTCCACCAGAGTGTGGAGCGCCGTGTAGAATTAGGTACCTAGATAGAGTTGACTCCCGGCCATAGGTAGATGGCAGTGCATCTTGTGGTTTTTAGGGTTTCGTAGCCAAATGGCAAAAACGGAACCCTTATAGATTCGTCATGTCTGTCTGTCTGTCTGTCTGTCTGTCCGTCCGTGTGTCACAGCCATTTTTCTCCGAAACTATAAGACCTATGCTATTGAAACTTGGTAACAAGATGTATTCTGTGAACCGCATTAAGATTCTTATATAAAACTAGAAAAAAAGTAGTAAATTTTGGGGGTCCTCATACTCAAAACTGAAACTCAAAAATTTTTTTTTCATCAAACCCATACGTGTGGGGTATCTATAGATAGGTCTTCGAAAATGCTATTGAGGTTCCTAACATTATTTTTTTCTAAAATGAATAGTCTGCCCAGGGGACTGTTCCAAAGTGGAAAAATGTGTGTCCGGGGGGGACACACATTTTTCTCTCTTTTCATTCTTTTCTCTAACTCCTAAACTAAGAGGATTATAATTCTAAAAAAAATATATGATATACATTGCCATATAAACTACCAACGAAAATTAGTTTGAACGAGATAGAGCTGGTAGTTTTTTTTTAATACGTCATAAACCGCAATTTTCAGTTAGAAAAATCACTACCCCTGCGAACGTATTAAACATCAATGAAAGTTAAAACGAACTATAAGAACTATTATATTATGTTACTTGCTGCTACGAAACCCTTCATGGGCGAGTCCAACTCGCACTTGGCCGGTTTTTTTTTATTTATTTAAACTTTTTGCACAAATTTTAACTGTACAAAGGCGGACTTAATGCCAAAAAGCATTATCTACCAGTCAACCTTTGGGTGATGCAGAGATAAGTTAGAGTAGGTGCTCAAAGAACATGATGAAAGCTTTATGAACGAGAGTGTATATTATGTATTCTAAGATGAACGGTACAAAACTACAAATATATATTTTAGTCGGTAGAAGTCATCCAGGTAGATAGAGTTGGATATAAATCTCTATTAACTCTCCTATCAGCATTCAAACAAACAATGCCGGTCATTTGTGTTCAATAACCATACCTAATCGTATACCTACCTATTGTCTGTAAAATATGTTTACAAACCTTGACCAAACACTCCTGATCAAACCGCTTCAACACTTTCACTTTTATCACGAACACAGCAATTATTGTTCAAAAACACAACCATTTACTCTCACGATATAACTTTAATCAAGTTATAACAATTCACGGAGACTCTCCTGACGCGACCTACACAAAACTGATGATAAAAATAATAATAACAAACTAAATTACCTACAAACTGTGTAAAAAATTCTAAAGTGATATTCATTGACCGCGTCATACGAAGACATACAACGTTGTTTAGAACTCAACCAGCAATGTAGACATGACAAGACAATTATAACAATGCTATTATCTTCGTGTGTGTTATATAAGTACGTATGTGTGTAGTAAACCGGTCGGTCTATTTATGATGTTGATAACTTTTATTATTATACTTAGGTATGATCTGGTATGATACAACAAATAGATAAACATGGATTACTGATGCAAGAGCACGTTCCCACTATGTCACGATAAAAAAAAATGTGTCGTGACTTTTGTATTTAAATGGAGGTGTTACATACCATATTAAAGGAAAACACAAATAATTATCGTCTAAGACAGTTTTTTTTGAAGTGACGACAACTCATGGCGGTAGTAGCCTTGCACCACGGTCGAAACAAGAAAGTCGTGAGATCGTTCTTACCAGACTGCCCCTCTATAACACGATTATTGTGAAAGTGAAAGTTCAATCCGATTGACGTTGTCATTTTTGTTTTATTTCAAACTATAAACAGATGATCCACGTGACCTAGTGACGTAGTTTAATGCAACAGAGTCACAGACTACAGACACAAGTCTCGCCATAAGCTTCTCTGCAATCTATTTTATAGAGAGGGGCTAAAAGGATAAAAAATCACATGTGTACACAACAATGTTAAAAGCATCGTCTGAAGACAAAAGGTAAGTACTAAGTACCTACTCACGACAAAAAGTATAATATTCGGAACAGGTACATACATACATACATACATACATACATACATACATGTCACGCCTCTATCCCCGAAGGGGTAGGCAGAGGCATACTGGATGCCCACATTTCAGCCATTCAGGTGGTGAGCCGTTTATGGGAACAATTTATAGACGATTTTTATCGTTCGACGATAATAAATTATTTGAAACGAAATAGTGGGAACGTGGCCTAGCTCTACTTAACTGAAGGATGATCCAAGGTTTGCTGTCGTAGTTCAACACAGATTCCACAGATGGCGTTAGTATTAACATTTGAAAATGGAACATCTTATTCACTATCGTCTCTCAAGCGTAATCAATCAATCAATATCAATCAATACATATAATAAAATCGTAACGGGTCGCTGTCTGTACATGGAAGATAAATAGGAAAAAATATTATAGGGGGGCTTTATGAACGCAATAGAACCCAAAACAATGATTTTTAGAATTTTTGTCTGTTTGTCTGTATGTCTGTATGTCTGTATATCTGTTTGTCTGTACGGTTGTGCACGCTAATCTCAGTAACCGCTCAACCGATTGCAATGCGGTTTTTTTTATTGTGTTGAGGTTTTCTCCAGTTAACATTTAGCGTTTGTTTTATGTAAATCGGTTTAGAAATAAAAGAGTTATAACACTTTTAAGAATCAGATATTTTGAAAATTTTAATTGTAGGGGTTTCTTTGAATGTGAGTGAACCTAAACTGGCGTGTTGGCTTAATCATAAAAGAGCTTAATGATTAAGACTATTTTTAAACAAACAGTCAGTGGACTGAATTGTTTTAAAATAGACTTAATCATTAAGCTCTTTTATGATTAAGCAAACAGGGCAGTTTCAGACGCTGCTTGATGACTCTGATGAAGAAATACCTTTCATTTCATACACCTTATGTGACGTAAACGAAGTTGCGGGCTCAGCTAGTAGGGAATATGGCATGAGTTTTTTTTTTACTTAAATGAATTCCTTACATCATTATAAAATCAAAATAATATATAAATAATAAGCCTTAAAATGATCAAATCATTCTTCAAATTCAAATTTAAAACATTGATTAAATTTGAGCACTTGAAACGCCACCAATATTGGCGCCATTTTGATGACAAACGATGACACTGTCGTCAATCCGTGTATGCTTGTACTGTTTGTTTGGGTCAATGACCTTTATACATATTGACGCCTATAAGTTGAATGTTGTGTGAGACAAATGGCGTCACATTTCGTGTCAACCAATGGTGAACTTCGAAATTCAAACTTGCACAAACGCTTGTGCAAGTTTGAATTTCGCTCTCAGGATTTTCACTTTTAATGCAGTATTTTACAGGTTTTAAATAATAAATAAATAAAAAAAAAACCTTTTATTTAAAATTAAATGATAATAAAAAGTGGAAAAAAATGATTGTTGATGCAATATAATTTTTATGCATATTCCCTATTCCGGTTTGCAGTTTTCAGTTTCCTGGTTTCTACCTCTTTCGCCTTTTGTTATAGCTCTGATATTGTCTTTATAACGCCAAGCCAAGATTCAAAAGATTGTTTCTCTGTTGATCCATAGGAACTAGGAACACTCTGTCAGCATACGTGTTTCCCTCTGACTAAAACCCGGGCTCTTCAAGCGAAGCGTGATGTCCTGGGACATCCTTCCGAGGGCTTCTCGGGGCTCCCAACCATAGGCTGTAGGGCGTTACGTGAGGTTTTTTAGTCGGTAGGAGTCCGGCATAACATCCAATAGGATTTTACCTAATGTAAAAAATAAGAAAAAAAAAGCGAAGCGTGATGAGGCCCATTTTTATCTAATTGATTTGGAGAGCGGCCCTTAATCGCTAAATAACACCTTAGCATCATTTTGGTGAACTAAATAATACATAAAGAATTATTATAAAAAAAATAAGGTGCAATATACAGTACACAGTACAGTACAGTACATCAGTTTGATTTTATTTTATATTGTTGGCCATTTTTGCTTATTGCCGTGATAAAAAGTACAGGGACAGACTCTGACTTACATATTGTTAAAAAATCATCATGTTATCGAACTTTAGCTGCTTCTCGAAGATAAACCTAAGTTTAGCCGGCTAATTTTAAGTTTATGTTCACACCTACCTTTAGCCGTAACATATATTATAGACTTGTTGGGAGACGCATCTAAGCTTTATCCAACAGGGATTGTCTGGACCTAGTTCTAGCCGGAATAATATCAGATAGACCTAGTTTTATCCAACAGGGATTGGCCGAACCTAGTTGTAGCCGGCATGATGAAGGCTAGACCTAGTTTTACCCGAAAACAATCGGCTCGTACTAGGTTTAACCAAGAGTAAGTGGCTACACCTAGTTCTAACCGGCTAAAACTAGGTGCAACCGCACTTCGGGTATTAGCCGTAACATATATAGGTAGTAGGTACATATATAGGTTTCAGACAGGTGACTTAACTTAGCTTAACCAATCCCGTGTCTCAGGAAAAATCTTAGAGTAAAATGCTTAGATTTATTTAGGTACTAGCTGACCCGCGCAACTTCGTTTGCGGCTCATCAGAGTTAGAGAGAGAGAGGTATGGTATTAACATTTTGAGTAATATACTGTTTCCCGACGCATTTATTCTCGTCGAACCTAGTCCCGTGTCGCGTCGCTTATATACATTAGAGCTGACCCGCACAACTTGGTTTGCGTCACATGAGCGAGAAAGAGAGAGGTGTAGTATTAATATGTAAAGTGATATAATGCTTCCCGTTGCATTTACTTCCACCCGTCCTTTTTTTGGTACGGAACTTATGTGTGTCCGACTCGCACTTGGCCGGTTTTTATCGTTCAGTTGATTGGCTACCACTGCAGACCACGTTTACTCACGTTGACTCCCGTCGCGTCGCTCATACTTCAAAACTTATTAAAAGGGGTTATTGTAAGTGAACCTTAAAAGATAGGCATATGCTGTAGACGACATTTTTTTGTAACTTTTAAAGGGAAACATTTTTGTAATACAAATCTTTTTCGTATCTTTAACCATTTACGCATCGTACGCAGTGGAAGCTCTCAAGAGAAAGAAATTTTTCCCGTTCTCGAAACATTATTTATGGCTGCTCCGCTCCTATTCGTATTAGCGTGGTTTTATATCGTAATTAACCATTCTCAATAAATGGACTATTAAACTATAAAATAATTTTCGAAATGCAAGTAGTAGTTTCTGAGATCCTAGGACAAACAAATTAGGATTCAGACAAATTAGGTTATTGTGAGCGAACCTTAAAAGATAGACATATGCTGCTGCGGACTTTTTTTTAGAATTTTTCAAGAGAAATAATATATATATGTCGGGAAAGCGGATCCCATGTTTTAAGGAAATTAGACTCAGTGCGCACACCCGGCGCTGTCGAGTTTTACCGCCATGTCCAATCTAGTCGCCCCGCCAAAATATATCCTTATTGACATTTGACAGCGTCAAGTCTGTCACTTGCGACATGGACAACTTTTTAAAGTTAAAACCCGAGCTACTGAACCTTGGATATTTATCCATCGGTAAAGATGGTACTTTGACACGTTCACTATTTCTGCTGCTGCGACACGGCCATACTGACATTAAGCGCGTTCTCGCGCGCATCTATAGAAACAATGGCTGTCGCAAATTTAGACCACCGTACAAAAATGTCGAAGTTTAATATCAGAACAATGAGTATAAGAGCATGGAGCTCAACGCAGCATCTTGGACACAAATCGTAGAGCTTTCAGTACTACACTAGTCATAGAAGTATCGAGCACAAGAGCTTTTAATGCTACACAGTCACAGTAGTCACGAGCACAAAGCGCGGAGCTTTCAATGCCACACAGTCATTGTAGTCACGAGCACAAAGCGCGGAGCTTTCAATGCAACACAGTCATAGTAGTCACGAGCACAAAGCGCGGAGCTTTCAATGCAACACAGTCATAGTAGTCACGAGCACAAAGCGCGGAGCTTTCAATGCAACACAGTCATAGTAGTCACGAGCACAAAGCGCGGAGCTTTCAATGCAACACAGTCTAGCACAAAGCGCGGAGCTTTCAATGCCACACAGTCATAGTAGTCACGAGCACAAAGCGCGGAGCTTTCAATGCCACACAGTCATAGTAGTCACGAGCACAAAGCGCGGAGCTTTCAATGCAACACAGTCATAGTAGTCACGAGCACAAAGCGCGGAGCTTTCAATGCCACACAGTCATAGTAGTCACGAGCACAAAGCGCGGAGCTTTCAATGCAACACAGTCATAGTAGTCACGAGCACAAAGCGCGGAGCTTTCAATGCCACACAGTCATAGTAGTCACGAGCACAAAGCGCGGAGCTTTCAATGCCACACAGTCATAGTAGTCACGAGCACAAAGCGCGGAGCTTTCAATGCAACACAGTCATAGTAGTCACGAGCACAAAGCGCGGAGCTTTCAATGCAACACAGTCATAGTAGTCACGAGCACAAAGCGCGGAGCTTTCAATGCAACACAGTCATAGTAGTCACGAGCACAAAGCGCGGAGCTTTCAATGCAACACAGTCATAGTAGTCACGAGCACAAAGCGCGGAGCTTTCAATGCAACACAGTCTAGCACAAAGCGCGGAGCTTTCAATGCAAAGTAGTCTAGCACAAAGCGCGGAGCTTTCAATGCAACGAAGTCTAGCACAAAGCGCGGAGCTTTCAATGCAACGAAGTCTAGCACAAAGCGCGGAGCTTTCAATGCAACGTAGTCTAGCACAAAGCGCGGAGCTTTCAATGCAACGTAGTCTAGCACAAAGCGCGGAGCTTTCAATGCAACGTAGTCTAGCACAAAGCGCGGAGCTTTCAATGCCAAGTAATAATAAACACAAAAAACTCGAAGTAGGGTATTTGAGTTGCAAAACAATTGGTTTTAGGTACCTAAGTAGTTTCAATACTCATAGAGTAACAAATAATAGTCTTTACACAGTGTTTCTGAAATCATTTTAATATTGGAATCATCGATCTTCTTTATCATCGTCGTTGCTGCAAAGTCATTTAATATGATCAAAATGAAACTCACAAAGAACACGCAATGACCCTAAAAATGTCATAAATTGTCCAGCGAATAAATGATAAGTAAATTAAGTACTTAGGTACTTACTTAAGTTGATTTTGTATTCTTTGAAATGACAAACCTTCCAACACGACTGGTTGTTAGTCTTGCATAGATTCTATCTCAATGCATTTCAATTGACACTTACCGATCAAAACAATCTTATCAGATGGGAAAACTGCAGAGAAGATCATGTAACACATGTGGATAGTCATGTATCATGTAACTAGTACCGCCAGGCACCAACTCGTGAGTGGTGAGGCGCTATCAGCCTGGTATCACTACCTACCTTCACCGACACGATATGGTTCCTACTAAAGATCATACCTACACGTGATGACAACTTAGGCGGTTGGAGTAGGACACAGAAATAGCGTTAGCAAGGGAAAACAGTCAAGGAACTTAAAAACAGTAACTGGACACTGAGCTTCCACTTGTAAATACGTACGAATAACACCATCAAATCCCCTAAGATAGGTAAATCTTTAATAATCGCCATTCAGATCCGACGTTGGCGCTAAATCAATGTGTTTTCATTGTAACTTAATTTAAAATTTTATGCTCTTTTTTTTTTTTAACACAAGTTCGGCAGACATGCCCACGGCCACGCGACGAATAGCCAACGCAGCCCACGGACGCCCGCAACACCAGAAGCGCCACACACACACCGTCAACATAGGCGCAAGTCGCGACGACCTACTATTGAAATGAAACCCGCGAAGTCGCGCACAAGGTTCCCAACTCGGCCCAAAGATCGTCATGCTAACGGCCCAACGCGCCCTCCGAACCACGGAAACGCCCGTCAAGAAAACGTCTAAAAGCGGTCGCACGGCGGTCACCCATCCATGGACCGACCACAGCGAAAATAATCCGCAACAGCAATCGTTCACGGAACATCGAGCCGGCCACGAGCGCCTCCATATTCATTCGTCGAATAGGTATTGTGAATCAAGTGAGCGCGATCTATTCTTATTGGTCAATAAAACTTCGTAAACCTTTCGAATACACGTATCGTGAATCTCTGATCAATTATAGTCCAAGGCGGACACAAAACCTTTCATTTCGATTATCACCAACCAGTGCAAATAAAGTTCAACCATTTTCATCAAATAATTATGAAGTTATAGGTAAAGAGTGTACAGTAATAACAAAGTATACCTAAAACATGATTAGTGTTTTTCAATTACGGTCAGTTGAAGCGCTTATAACCCGTTTTCAAAGATCTCGGGCTTCCAAGAGCCCTCTCCCCCCCCTTTTTTATCTTTTATCAGAGCTCAACAAGCTCCTTTGAACAATACACACAAAACGGCACCCACCAAATCCGGCTAGGCACAGAGGAGAACAATGTTAAAGGCATAAGCGAATGCCATTATCTCACAAGGTGATCTACCTCAAACACACATCCATTTACAAATCCCAGACACCCATGGAGTGCACCAACCCACACCATGCCACGGCGAATACATACAAGGCCAAGAGTTAGGTCTCCTTTGACACAGACCCGCTCGTCCATTCTGTACTTGTATTGCATCTAAATCAAACACTAGTTCAATAATTAAATTAAAGCAAAATCATATCCGTACTCCAACTACGGTACAATTTAACGCAAGTTGCATGATCTTTCAGGACTTATTGTCATGCTCATCAGTTACCGTAAAATAATAATCAGGACCGACACATATCTCTCCACTTGACTGAGCGCTGACTCCATAAACCATTCCAGTACCCTCATGGATCATTACCTTAGCAGGCCTACGATACTCACCTACACCTCAAAGTAATAAGGTAAAAGCACAAATTTTATCTTCATCATAGAGTCAATCATAACGTAGGCATAATTCGATTATTGTGTCAAGTGGTCAAAATCTTAATCTTTGGTATGTTTAGTCTTTGGCATGGAATTGTTTAGAACACAGGGAGAATCTTTTATAAAAGCGACAGTTACCACCACTTTTGGAAGAAATACAGATGCTGTGCTTATTTAAGCCATAGTTAATAATATCTCTAAAATAACTGTGTGCTAGAAGTAAAATAGAAGTGTTAAATAAGCCTACACCCTTGATCCATCTCCTAAGCTCATTTCTACATTCTTAAATGAGATTGCTATCAGCACCTTATTACACAGAAAATCAATATTAATTTGCGCCTTTACCATTGGCAACAATCAACCACTTATTGATTGATTTTAAAATTCTTTATTTAGTACAAACTTCACAAATTCATTATCAAAAGATCTTATTCACTCTGCATACACTCACATGAACTTATTATGAACATTAGACAGGAATGTACCCAGAAGATATTTTTTTAAACAAAAACACTATTGTCTTACCATGCAGTTCTGAAGCAAACAAGGTCATTGTAACATGTACACCCAAACAACTGAATGCGCACGTCCCAGGATGGACTTACATTACACTTGAAAGGTACTTACGCATTATGTAAAAGCAAATAAGTTAATACTTAGGCATAATTCACTCACTGTCCACCTGAAATAGTTTCAAACCAGTAGGGTCAACCGTTGTGTTTGTAAGCACACACATATCACGGCACACAAACTGTTGGTAAATCAGCCATCTTAGAGCTACTTTATGTGAGCTTAATTTATTGCTTTTGTTTTACAAACATCCGTGTACAGTGCCTCTAAGATTTGTATGTAAACTGCACCGCACCATCAACAACAATGATGTATTACAAATACCAATAACTGGTGCGTTGACCTCACAATCAAGTTAGTGATATCAGGGGTGCCAGGGCTGACTTAGTGGATACACACATCACACAGCTTTAAGGTATCTCCGTCTAACAAGCTGAACAGTCCATCCACACACAAGCAGTACCTCCCTACTGCTCTCTCGAGCACCAGCACCAAGGCAAGATTTACTTTGCACTCTTATGGTGGTATGTACTGGATTTTGTAATTAATTGAAACGGCAGCTTTCTTTCAATATTCAAGATTAAATAAATAAAACCTTTGTAAGTACATAGTACTATTAGCCATGCGATTAGGGATACACTTCTAGGATCAACTAGCTACTCAAAATCAGTTCGGTAACGCATCGTAATCACAATACGAATTACGATACGAAGTTACGATGACGTCTGGTGACATACGCAGAGAACTTCGTGTCTAGATCAGAAATACTTCGAAGAACTCTGAGAGAATCTGTTTTACTTTAAGAGCGCTAGATACTCGACTAGATAGAGTGTATGAATTTAAAAATGGTCGTCAATCTCAATGTATCCAGTCGTTTCTTTGTTTTACTAGGAAACAAACACATACCTGAGAATCAGTTAAACTTAACCTGATACCTGTTAACCTCGCTCTAAGCAGGCTCCAATCTCATTACGATCACGGCGTGTTTGTGATGTTAGCCGAAGACTTTTGAAATCGTATTTTAGCCGGCGCCATTTTCCACTCGAGGTACAGCCGAATTACGAAAACAATTAGACTTTCTTATCTTATAGCTGAAAGGTTCAGTAAACACTAGGGAAACGCCGCTCCGATCCCACCGCTGCTGTCGGGAAAGCGGATCCCATGTTTTAAGGAAATTAGACTCAGTGCGCACACCCGGCGCTGTCGAGTTTTACCGCCATGTCCAATCTAGTCGCCCCGCCAAAATATATCCTTATTGACATTTGACAGCGTCAAGTCTGTCACTTGCGACATGGACAACTTTTTAAAGTTAAAACCCGAGCTACTGAACCTTGGATATTTATCCATCGGTAAAGATGGTACTTTGACACGTTCACTATTTCTGCTGCTGCGACATATATTTTTACATATCTTTAACTATTTACGCAGCGTACGCCTCGGAAGCTAAGACGTTAAAAATATTCCCCGTTTTCGAAACAATATTGATTGCTTCTTCGCCCCTATTCGTCTTAGCGTGATGTTATATAGCCTATAGCCATCCTCAATAAATGGACTATCAAACTGTATAAGAATTTTTGAAATCCAACCAGTAGTTCCTGAGATCCTAGCGTTCAACCATACAAACAAGCAAACAAACAAACAAACTCTTCAGCTTTATAATATTAAGTATAGATACGAATATGTATTTCCGTCTTACATGATTTCTATCTAACTTAACCATTAAGGCTGCACACGCGACCGAAGCTTAAAAAATGGAGTAACTTCTCCAGTTTTCCCAAAATTTCCCTTCACTACTCTGCTCCTATTGATTTAGCGTGATGAATAGTATACTATAACCTGCCCGAGTATGAAGAATAATTGTATCAATTTTCGTTAAAATCCGTCGAGTAGTTTTTGTTTCTATAAGGAACATACAGGCAGACAGACAGACAGACAGACAAAAATTTTACTGATTGCATTTTTGGCATCAGTATCGATCACTAATCACCCCCTCATAGTTATTTTGAAAATATATTTCATGTACAGAATTGACCTCTCTACAGATTTATTATAAGTACTAGCGACCCGCCCCGGCTTCGCCCGGGTGCAATGCTGATACTAAATACACTAAGTACAGAAAAACTGTGAACTTTAAAGCATTGTGGAACCCAAACCCGCAGGGATACGCGGAAATTTTTTATGTTGTCGTATTAAAGACCATAGTTGCTTATCAAAATATAAGGTGAGACCTTTATACTTTGATACTGAACTGAGAAATTGAACCAAATAAATTTTCCCCCATACATTTCTTATTTTCATTATTTTTTTAGGCATGAATGAGTCATTTTATGGAAAAGTTATAGTACTAAATGTTAATTAGCACTATATTTTCTATCCAAAACAAATTTGACATCTTATATCGTATGTCCACCTATTTTAAAATCCGGACCAGTGTGCGGCCGGCCGGAACGGTCGCAAACGCTGCGTCCTGCAATTTTATATCTGTAATATCTTAGAAAATATTCATTTAAATCATATGCTGTAAAGGGTCATATAGATCTATATTAAATAAACAATGTATTTAAGGTATTTAATTGGATAAGGATTAATGATGTATTGGTTAAAACCGCTTCGAAAATAAGCCATTATTTGTCGTAAAAAGTAAATGACTTAAAAATGTTATTGTGGTATATCCATAAGAGATAGAGATATGCCATCGCGGAGTTTTCTGTAGACCTTTACAATGTGTACAATACTTAGTGCATTACTTTGATAAATCTCGTAGGATTCAGCCTGCGGTTGCAATGTAAGTGGAAAAAATTTAATTATTTACGACATCACATTAGAAACCTCAAAAATAACAGTATTTCTCCACTATTAAATGGATGTTATTTTATATATAAACCTTCCTCTTTAATCACTCTATCCATTTAAAAAAACCGCATCAAAATCTGTTGCGTAGTTTTGAAGATTTAAGCATACAAAGGGACATGGGGACAGAAAAAGCGACTTTGTTTTATACTATGTAGTAATAGATATAGATAGATTACACCATTCACGTCGAGTGGTCGAGAATCGGCGCCCAGTGGTGCTAATTGCATACGGTCCTCCCGCAAGCTGTGCTAATGAGAGTAATCTGAAAATCACGTAAACCATTTAGCTACAAAAAATTAATATAAGGGAAACTGGGGACACTTGATCCCCCCTTTTGTTTTTTAAACGGTTTTATTTAGCTCACCCCGTTTGTTTTATTTATTATTTCTTGGGTCAAATTTAGTAATTCAAATTTCACCCTCTTCCTGTCAACCGATTAATCTGAAATTTTGTATACACTTTGGATTTTGATGACAATACAATTATGTTTATTCATTATCTTTATAAATTCAAGATGGCCGCCGCTACAAAATGGCGTATAATTTATTTATTATTAATCACATCAATATGGGTATCAAATGAAAGGGCTCAACAAGCAGAATACAATATACTATAAAAAATTGAAATCCAAGATGGCGGCCGCTACAAAATGGCGGACAACGTAGGTTTTATCAATATGGGTATCAAATGAAAGGTCTCAACAAGCAGAATACAATATACTATAAAAAATTGAAATCCAAGATGGCGGCCTCTGAAAAATGGCGGATAATTTAGGTTTTATCAATCCCATCAACATGGGTATCAAATGAAAGGTCTCAACAAGTAGAATACAATTTACTATGCAAAATTGAAATCTAAGATGGCTGCCGCTACCAAATGGCTGATAACAATTTTTAACAATCCCACCAATATGGGTATCAAATAAAAGGGCTTGACAAGAAGAATACAATGCACCATACAACCTCAATATTTAAGATGGGCGCAGCCACTAAATGGCGCATAATAATAAGATTTAAATTTAGAAATTGAATCTGTAATTTAGGTATCTGATTAATCCAGCCTGAATCCACCACCCAAGTCAAGATTTTGTATCGTGTTGAGGACTGTGTTTCGTTAGTGTGGCTAAAAATGATACGTCGTTAGCGGTACACCACCCAAGTTAAGGTGAAAGGTTAAAACGCGCCGAGAACTGTATGGCATTAGGGTGGATAAAAATGATATGTCGTTAGCGTTTTCCCCTCAAGACTCAGGCGCATCTTGTTGTACATAGCCTTGCCCCTTTATTGGACCTCTGGGGGGGTCGACCGTTTAAATGTTCATTACTCGTGGGAACAAATTGGTAAAAAAAAAATATAATAAGCTAGTTAAAAAATAAAACAATAGGTTTCTTCTTACCTACTTAGAAACTATTTTTACAATTTTTATGGTAATAATAGACATTCTTTGAAATGTGCATTTATGGTATTGTTGTGACTTTTATGACACGTATATAGTACCTATGTATGGGGTAGATGGCGCTCGTTTCCAGCTAAGTACAATTACGGGACGGCTGAAAGAAGAATGTTGCCTTTAATATACTATCATGGGCTTCTACAATACATAAAATGCAGGGCAGCACTGTGGATCACGCAGTCGTATACTTAGGTGCGAAACTGTTTGAAGACGGTCAAGCCTACGTGGCTCTTAGTAGAGTAAGATCTTTGCAGGGACTACGTATAGAGAAGTTGGACTGCAATAAACTAACGGGCAAGAAACCTTGCAATAATGAAGCACTAAATGAATTAAACAGAATGCGAAATAAAAACTAAAAACTAGAAAATAAAAATAGGTAAAAAAACTTTTTAAGTTAAACGGTTTTATGTTAAACATACATTGCAATGTTTAAGATAAATGTACTAAAAACCAAAAAATAATTAAATAGATACAGTCGTGGGAATTATAAACATATGCATAGACTAGACTAAAATAAAACCGTGGGGCACGTCAATTGTCTACAAATTATCGACTTAATGTGCGATAGAAGAATCGTTTAATTCGTCGTTAGGCAGTTGGCCCGCAGACGGTGAGGAAATTACTCACTATTTTCTTGCTCATGGAAATTCCAATAGTTATACACTCCATGTAAATAAAAGAAATGTTTCAACTAGTTTATCGTTGGACATTCACACTGCTGACTGGCGAGGAATCGTTTCACTGCTCGTAGTTTGTCTTTAATCGACAAAACATATGATAAAAGTACTACTCGCTCACCACTATGAAACCGCGAAAACTCGCTTATAATCGAGCTTGCTAGCTTGTTTCCACATTCTAGCCGTACTTATCACACGCCCATCGTTATCGGTTGAACAACTGTCTAATTATAGTGTAACATTACAAAATAAACATTTTAATCAACGATTGTAGACAATTGACGTGCCCCACGGTTTTATTTTAGTCTAGTCTATGCATATGTTTATAATTCCCACGACTAAATCTATTTAATTATTTTTTGGTTTTTAGTACATTTATCTTAAACATTGCAATGTATGTTTAACATAAAACCGTTTAACTTAAAAAGTTTTTTTACCTATTTTTATTATACCTAATTTCCATATTGAGTATCCGTTTAAAAAACTGTTGGTACTAAAATACGTGAAATTTATTTGCTTATAATTGCTGTAAGAGCCAAAGATATGAATATCTAAATTTAGTAGTTATTTGACCAAAATCAATAATAAGGAATCGTACCATGTGTCCCCTATATACGTAAGACTTGATCCCCCCGGTCTGGATGACTTGATCCTGGGGGAACAAGTCTCCCATATTTAGGGTCACATGATATCTTTACTAAGGCGTTAAATAAAAAATGTCTTGTCTGTTTATTCATTTTCGAAATCACATATTTCTTCATATATCTATCTATAACACGGTTTATTGGTAGCGCTCTTGGCCCCGTGGTTTCAGTGTTCTGTAAACGCTCACTGCAGTAGCGACTTTCACTAAGAGCCAGTCCTTGGATGGGTGACCATCCATGTGATCATTTTGTGACATTTATTTGAGCGTTTCCGTGCTTCGGAAGGCACGTTAAGCAGTTGATCCCGGTTGCCAGTAAAATGGCAGTCGTTAAGCCAAGTTGAAAGCCTTTTTAAACGGCTTGAAAAATTTTAACAGCACAACTCGTTTGCTCCACCGACCATTGGTTCTCCTACAGAGATGTGGCCAGCCCACTGCCATTTCAAGACGCATGCTTCTGCGAGATATGTCGACCACTCTAGTTCTCTAACGAAGAACATCGTTCCAGATGTTATCCCTCAGAGACATCCATAGCACAGCTCGTTCAATTGCTCGCAGTGCGACTTTAAGGGCATGGACTAGCTTTATTTTCGTTCCCTGGCACCATTTTTCGGGCACCTTCTCTGGTTTTGTTGGCTCTTGGCATATTGTTCTGCATTGAATTGAAAAAAAAGGTAGGGGCACTTGAGCCAGGTGGATCAAATCTCCCATAATAAAGTGTACCAAGTATACCCTGAGCTATTTGAGGTTATAAACAAAAATATTCTCAAATATCTATAATATTACCACTTTATTACGTAAAGCATTGCTAAATATATAGATAATGGCTCGTATTAAATGCATACACACTTAAAAGTCCCATTTTAAATAAATGTTTAGTGACAATAAAAACTATTCAAAATTTTCTTTCTGCCGCAACAATTACTTACTCGCCCGCCATTTGCCAAAGTGTCAAATATGATAGGTTTACCATCTTTAGAAAGTTATCGTGTACCATAATATACAATCGATATTGTCACTACAAAACTAAATACGGCTTATACAGGTTCTGTAAATCTTGTGTACCTAGTCTCCCGTAAGGATCAAGTATCCCCAGTTTCCCCTACAGTTTGTCTATAAAGTCGTGAAATTAAATGAGGGCGCTGCTGAATGCATGTATGCAACCCTTTATAGTACGACCAAAATGATTTTGATACGAGGAGTTCGTTCCGAGTAAAATCTTACTAATATTATAAATGCGACAGTTTGTGAGTGTGGATGTTTATTACTCTTACACGCTCGAACGGTTAAAGGGATCTGGCTGAAATTTGGTACAGGGATACATTTTATACTACTTTTTATTCCGGGAATAAGTTGTTACGGGAAGCGGGAACGGGAACAATACAAATATTATAAATGCGAAAGCTTATGAGTGTGGATGTGAGACTCTTTCACGCTCGAACAGTTGAACTGATCTGGCTGAAATTTGGTACAGGGATACATTATAGTCTGGAATAACACATAGGCTACTTTTCATCCCGGGAATAAGTTCCTACGGGAAGCGGGAACGAGAACAAATTCGACACGGGTGAAGCTGCGGGCATCAGCTAGTGAGTTAATAAATAAAACACATTATACATTTTTAATTTTGTTTCTGTTTTATTGAATCAGATCCAGAATAAAGTTATTGAACCAGATCCAGAAGCCCCGGTGTCGAGTTGTAAAAAGTATCATTTGTACGTTAGTGAATGACTTACAGATATAATGCATTGGGTGATCTGAATCGCGCTATCAACATTTTCCGTCACCACATATAGTCTCAGCAGACATTCTAGTAATAAATGTTTCGTCCTGAACCTGGTGTTTTCTTAGGTGAATTCCTCAAATACTAGTGACTCGTTGGGACGTTTTTGGGAATTATACATGGTCCTTCGAGCCGGATTGCTAAATTGGTTGAGTCATAAGTGACGACATACTACAGCATAGTTTGGTGCAAGAATTATTCGACGTGACGTCGCGACACCCATCAGTTGGCCAAAGGAACAGCGGGCTTATGTTGAGCAGAGGAAAAAGCGGTCAGCGGATTAAACTGCAGTGCATATCTAAGTGAAGTATACAAGTGACAAACTGTGAGTACTCTTTAATGTAATAATATAGTGGACACATAAATTTCAAGTAAATAATAACTTAGAGAAATCAGTGCAAAAAGAGATTAGCTTTGATTATTTTACAAGTGTTGCATGAACTTAGAATAGTTTCCCAAAAAGTGATAATACGGGGAATCCATGCCGGATTTCGGTTCGGATTGTATGATTGCAAACACTTAGAATTTGAACACAAAATTCATCGACTTAGAAAATCTTTGAGCAAAATACCATCAACTTAGAAAATTTTATGAGCGATATTCATAGACTTTGAATAATTTTGAGCTAGATTCATCAACGCGGGTTCTTTTGAATCTCATATTCAAATTAAATTGGAACATAACATCACAACAATGGAAGGTTATATTAAAATACAGGAAGATACTAAGTCTAAGATTCAAAAGGCTAGAGCTAATTTTAAGAAATCTCCTAAGGAGAGAGTAACCCAGTCATACGTGGAAACTCGCCTGGAAACACTGGAAAACTACTGGAATTCTTATCAAGATATGCATAGAACTATCGTATCGGAAATTGATAGCAAGGATCTAGTGAAGACGAGTTATCACTCTGAAGATATATATGGCATGGTTGAAGAACTCTATACAGATTATAAAACAGAATTAAAAGGATGTATACTTAGATTTAAGAACCCTGCTATGTCTTTATCAGATAAGTTTACTGTGTCAGACGTTAAGCAACCCCTTGGTGTTCGGTTACCCAAAATATCCATCCCTAGTTTTAGCGGTCAATATGCGGAATGGACTAGTTTTCGAGATTTATTTGTGTCGTTGATACATAACAACAAGGGATTGGATGACGTTCAAAGGCTACACTATCTCAAGGGATATTTAACGGGTGAAGCCGAACAACTTTTGCGTCATATTCCAATTACGGCTGCAAATTATAAAGATTGTTGGGATCAGTTAAACCAAAGATACAATAACAAAAGACATTTGGCCAATTGTATTCTAAAGCGTTTTATGAATCAAAAGAATTTACAAGTAGAATCTTCTAGTGCAATCAAAGAACTTTTGGATACAAGTAATGAATGTATTAACGCTCTTAAAAATTTACAGATTGACATTTCTACATGGGATGTAATTGTGATTTACCTACATTGTAAGTCTAAAACTAGATACTGACTCAAGAAAACTATGGGAAAGTCAAATAAGTAAATGTTCTGATGAATTACCTAAACTTTGTGATTTTTTTGAATTTTTAGGTCAACGTTTTAGGTCGATTGAGTTTTTAGATAATAGGAATATTAAACCTCAAGTTAATAGTACTCGCACTACAAAGGTTATGCATGTCACATCAGGAACCAATTGTATTTTTTGTAATGAAAGTCATAAGTTGATAAATTGTAAAAAGTTTGCCAAGGAAAATGTAGACGCACGCCGTAGTTTTGTCCAGACCAGTAGGTTATGTTTCAACTGTTTGGGTTCGAACCATTCAGTATTTTCTTGTCGTTTTACAACCAATTGTCGCATTTGTAAGAAGAGACATCATAGTCTTCTCCACCCAAAAACAGTCCCTAGAAGTGAGCACAGCACCGGTGATCAGGTAGTAGATAGTTTGGATTCTACTGCACCGTCTAATTCACAGGGCGAGCCATCTCAAATTGTATCTTGTTTCTCAAATTTGGATAGTCAAGTGTTATTGGCCACTGCCATGATAAAGGTAGAATCGAGAACGGGTACTTTCATTTTAAGATCTCTATTAGACCAGGGATCTCAAGCATCTTTTATAACCGAAGCGGCGGTTCAGATGCTTGGTCTAAGAAAAATTCCGAACAAGAGCTTTATATCAGGACTTGGTAGTGACCAGACGGCTACATTGCAGTCTCGATGGTATGTAACTATCAAGGTTCAGTCACGCCATGATCCCAACTTTATTGTTGAAGTAAAAGCTCACGTTCTCAATAAATTGACATCACTGCTTCCAGAAAAAAAGATTGTCCTCAATACACTGTCAACACAGTTTGCAGATTTACAATTGGCTGATCCTATGTTTAATGTGCCAAATAAGATTGACATTCTACTGGGAGCAGAGGTGTATTGTGAAATATTAATGGAAGGAATAATCAAGGGTCTTCCTGGTCTTCCTATGGCGCAGAACACCAGGCTAGGTTGGATCATTTCTGGTCTTGTGTCGTCATCAAAGCAAAATAATTCGCTAAATCAGAAAAATATTGTTTCCATGCACACACAGGTATCCATCGACGATCTTTTAAGGAAATTTTGGGAACTGGAAGAACCTCCTTCTGACAGGCAAGGGATGCTATCAGAGGAGGAGCAGGCCTGTGAAGATTTCTTTTCGAAAACCTACAAAAGAAATTCTTCAGGTCGGTATGTGGTCAGGTTGCCTTTTAAGTCAAGTGATCCCGGTTGTCAATACGGCAATTCGTATGAAATTGCGCGGAAACGGTTTCATTTGCTGGAGAAGAGGTTACTTAATAATCCTGAACTACAAACCCAATATTCGAACGTCATAAATGAGTACTTGTCACTTGGTCATATGGAAATAGTTCCAGAAATGCAGATAGAAAAATCTACTGCCGTGTACCTTCCGCACCATGCTGTTATCAGAAATGATAAAACTACAACTAAGGTTCGAGTAGTATTCGACGCATCCTGTACTTTGAGTAATGGAACCTCATTAAACAAGGATATGTTGGTTGGTCCTACCCTTCAAGCTGAGTTGAGACATATTATCATGCGCTGGCGCTGTTATCCAATATGCCTTGTGTCTGATATAGTTAAAATGTATAGACAAGTGAAGGTTGCTGAGGCTGATGTTGATTTTCAACGCTTGTTATGGCGTAGGGATCAGAATTCAGAACTTCAACATCTTAGGCTATTAAGAGTTACCTTTGGTACATCCTCAGCACCTTACTTGGCTGTACGCAGCTTGCAGCAGCTAGCGCGTGATGAAGGTCATAAGTATCCCTTGGCCGCAGAGAGAGTGCTAAGGGACTTTTACATGGACGATTTCATGTCAGGTTGTGAAAGAGCTGAAGAGGGTATTCAACTCTACAACGAGATGAATGAGCTTCTTCGGCTTGGTGGATTTGAGCTTCAGAAGTGGACAAGTAATGACGATCATTTGTTGCAGAAAATAGAAAAAGACAGAAGTATAGAAAAAGAAAATATAGAATTGAGACTAGACTCAATTATGAAAATACTGGGTTTAACGTGGAACAGATCAAATGACGAATTTCAGTATACTGTCCAACTTCCTCAACTCGAGACACCTGTAACGAAGCGTAGGGTAATCTCGGATATTGCAAAGCTGTATGACCCGCTCGGTTGGTTGGCACCCGTAATAACCACTGGAAAGAGTTTTATTCAGCGGATATGGCTATCAGGTGTAGGTTGGGACGATGAAATTCCAGCGGATATTTTTAAAGACTGGATTGCATATCGTGAGGCTCTTGTTTATCTCACTACTTTCCAGCTTCCAAGGTGGATTGGAACGCGCAGAGATGACATCCACAAAGAACTGCAAGGCTTTTGTGACGCCAGTAACGTTGCTTATGCAGCCGTTGTCTACATCAGAACCATAACAGAGACTGGTGAAGTCCGTGTTAGTTTGATCGCTTCTAAATCCAGGCTTGCACCGGTAAAGCAGGTATCTATACCTCGTTTGGAGCTTTGTGGTGCCGTCCTTTTGGCAAACCTGCTTAAGGAAATATCAGAGGTTTTAGAAGTACCGAAGACGACGATCCACGCATGGACTGACTCCAGCGTTGTCCTTGATTGGCTGAGTAGTCATCCAAGTAAGTGGAAGACGTTTGTGGCCAATAGGGTTTCTGATATACTTAATTTTGTGGACAGCAGCCAGTGGTCGCACGTTAAATCAGAAGATAATCCAGCGGATTGTGCGTCGCGAGGAATACACCCAAAAGATATTTCGAATTTGGCATTATGGAGTAATGGCCCGAAGTGGCTGCAAGAAACTACAGTCCATTATAGTAAAGGAAATTTTAAAAAATCTGAGCTAGAGGTGAAGAAAAGCAAGATTTTATGCCACTTAAGTACCGACAGTAATGGTACCGAAATGATGTCAAGATTTTCAACACTAAAAAGACTAACCAGAGTCTTATCATATTGTAGAAGATTCCTCAAATATGCTGGGGGATCAACTATCAATAAGACAAGGTGGCTTACATTTAAGGAAATAAAGGAATCTTTACTTATTTGCATACAAATGTGCCAGAGAACATATTTCCTGCAAGACATAGAATGTTTGCAAAAATGTGGTAAAGTAAAGGGGAACAGTCAACTTGTCTCGCTTAGCCCGTTCATTGACAGAGAAGGCATCGTCAGGGTTGGGGGGCGTTTACACAATTCTAGCGTGTTGGAAGATATGAAGCACCCAATACTACTACCTAGTAAGGCACATCTGACACATCTCATTGTTGCAGACGCTCATGAACGCACACTTCATGGCGGTCCTCAATTAATGCTAAACTATTTGAGAACACAGTATTGGATTCTGAAGGCAAAGGATCTCGTAAGGCAACATGTTCGGAAGTGTATAGCTTGTGTTCGTCATTCTGCGCAGACAAGTCATCAGTTGATGGGCCAACTTCCCACCTCTCGGGTTACCGCTTGCCGCCCCTTCCGTCGAAGTGGAGTTGACTATGCGGGACCTATTGCTATAAGATCATCAAGGGGACGTGGTTGTCGCTCCACAAAGGGTTATATTTGCTTGTTCATCTGCATGGCTACTCGAGCAATTCATCTTGAAGCTGTTAGTGATCTCACTTCAAACGCGTTTTTGGCTGCTTTCAAACGTTTTGTAGCACGTAGAGGGCATTGTGCAGAATTGTGGAGTGACAATGGCACCAATTTTGTAGGTGCGAATAGGGAATTGCAGACTTTACTTAATCAAGAGGGTTCACTTATGACGGCTGATGTGGTTGGCTGCCTAGAGACGAATGGCACAACTTGGCATTTTATCCCCCCCCACGCCCCAAATTTCGGGGGATTATGGGAAGCGGGAATAAAATCCACCAAGTATCACTTGAAAAGAGTGATTGCCAATAGCACTCTGACATTTGAGGAAATGGCTACTGTTTTATGTCAGATTGAGGCTTGCCTTAACTCTCGACCCATCACTCAAGCAAGTTCTATTCCAGAAGACCCGTATCCACTCACTCCGGGGCATTTCCTCGTGGGTGAACCACTGATACTTGTTCCAGATGCGAATTATGAGACAGAAAATATGAGCACTCTTAAACGCTGGCACTTTACACAGCGCCTAGTTCAGGATTTTTGGCGTAGATGGTCTCACGAGTACCTCACTCAGCTTCAACATCGGTACAAATGGTCACACGTCACTCCAGAGCCAAAGGTAGGGGACATCGTCTTAGTGAAGGAGGATGACCTTCCCCCGGCAAGATGGCTGTATGGAATGATAACTCAAAAACATTCTGGTCTGGACAATCTTACGCGAGTTGTGTCCTTGAAAAGTAAAGGGTCTATAATAAAGAGGCCAATTTCTAAACTGATTATTTTACCGGTTTCTAATGATTAAGTTAATGTGTATTTATTTGTATATAATAACTGTGTCAATATGTAATGTCTTTGTGTTCATTTTACTTTATCTAGTAACTTGTTTAAATATTTATGGAGCTCGTCCATGGTGGGCGGAATGTCGAGTTGTAAAAAGTATCATTTGTACGTTAGTGAATGACTTACAGATATAATGCATTGGGTGATCTGAATCGCGCTATCAACATTTTCCGTCACCACATATAGTCTCAGCAGACATTCTAGTAATAAATGTTTCGTCCTGAACCTGGTGTTTTCTTAGGTGAATTCCTCAAATACTAGTGACTCGTTGGGACGTTTTTGGGAATTATACACCCGGTCTAATAGCGTCTTACAACCCACCAGCAGGTGCCTATAGTCTTTTTCTGGACAGCTCAGCAATCATGTAAACATGTCATGTTTTGACAGAAGTTGTCTATGATCATAGTGTTGTAACTATACTGATTCTATGTATGTAAATAATCATTGAGTTATATCTAGTTCACCGTACATTCATTGACTTCGGTATATTAATCGCCAAATTCATCAAATCATGAAATTCGGTATATTAATATATATTATGTGCAATATTTTTTTTATATTAATTTAATTAAAGGATCTTTAAAAAAAAGAAACTTTTAGAAAATTTAATAGTATAATCATTTATTTACAATAATATATTACTTTAGGGATGATAAAAAGTGTAGACGCATCATTGGCTGCTTGCCGTTCTTACAGAAGCAGACTAAGACATCTTGAGAGATTTCTAATGTGGGGTTTTTAAATCCTGAGAAAGGGAAGTAGGCCATTGTAATGACATGGTGACAGGTATATTCGAAGCAAAGTAGTAAAAAATTAAAGCTTTTGAACAAGCGCAATAAAAGCACATTAGGTCACAAAATTTGATAAAAAAAGTTACGAAACCAAATACATAGGTATGTTGCCAATCTCGCCGCCTCAAAAAAAAAAATAACGGCATCTTCGCTTAATTACTTTGAACTTACTTCGGGACAGGTAAAGTCTTACGTAGGAAGAAAAAAAAACAAATCATCAAATATAACAGAAGTTGAAGTACTGCTAAAAATAGGTTTGACTAGAATCGAATTGTCACTTGTAAAAAGGAACACATGTAAAAAAATGACTAGAAATTAAGCATTTGGTTAGCGAGGCTGTAACAACGCACTTTATAATCACTGGGAAAAGTCTGGCATGACTTCCATGAAGAATTGCATCTAGCACCTACTACGGTCATATGGCAGCTTGGCAGCGTCGCGCGCATCATTCATTTGTGTCTGATTCGTAATAGTCACTAGATGTGTCGCCGGACACAGTAATTAAAAAAGTGTTTGTTACGGTATCGCTAACCTGATCCATAATCTCAATTAATTTTTTCATGTGTTCCTCTACCTCTTTAACGTGAGCAACACATTTTGACCATTGTTCTGCTCCGATTCTCGCCAAACCTTGTTTTAGCAGTTCTTTGATTTCTGCCATTTGAAATGATTTGTTTTTTCTTCCGACATAAGATTTTACCTGTGCCCAAATAAGTACAATGGGATTTAGCTCTTTAAGTTTGGAGAAAATCGGTTAACAAATGCGTCTTCTAGACCGAAACTGACATGCGCACACACATACGGACGAAAGCAAAATCGTCTATACTGTGGAATCGAAGACCCAAACTCAAAGTGCCTTTACACACGTACCGGTTGCCGGGTAGCCGGTGCCGGGTAACCGGCGGCGAATGCAAGCGGTTGCCGGGCAAATCACGCCGGTACGTGTGAAAAGGGGCAAAGACTCGCACTCTTCGCTCTCTGGGTCAATAAGTGATATTATTATAGTAAGTACATTTTTTCGAACTGACAGATTGATAAAACAATGACCTCCTTTTAAAATCAATTGGCCAGTACAACAGTTTTACAACACTATGGCAAAGACAAACAAGTCTGAGAAAAAATAATTTAATGACAAGCAAAAATGACAGTCTTAAATTTTTACCATCCGAGTATTTTTCATGAAATTATTCTATAATCTCAAGGTTTATTAGTGTCGAAATGTCCGCATAAATCTAACTAGAGTTCCTTGAAACGACTATGATCAGGATTGATAATTAAATGTAAGTAATTATGGGGTAGTCAAGATCCAATTTCTTTGTTTACCATATTATTTACATCTGTTGAATTCCACTATAGCAGTCCCAATTGCTTTGCCACAATCATGTAATTACATGTTTTATCTGTAACTTTCCCCCATTTGACAAGGATTTTTTTGGCGCAGTGCTCAAATATTAAAATCGTCTATTTCTTTCTTTGCCGACCTTTTCTGTGTTTACCAGGAGTTTCAAACTTTCCTTCATTATTAAAACCTTCGTTAACTATTCGCCTAACTGTACTCTCTGATTTTCCTGAAAAGAGTAAAAAAAGAAAATTAATTACATATTGGAAACAAACTATTGACATGAAGCAATTAATTCAAAATAAAAATTGGTGGAAAACTAGATTGAACTGAGTATCAAAAATGTAGGTCGTACTATAAAATAACCATGTTGTTCTAACCACTGACTTACATTATAGGTAGATTGTAAGTTTAAGATTCTAACCTAAAAATATGCAAACAATGCCTTTTTTTGTCTCCAAATCGTAAATTCAGTTAATTTGTAACTTCAGACAGATTCAAAACAAACAATAACACGATTACAAACCCACCAAAGATGCTGTTCGCTCATAAACATCCTCAAAATCCCACAACAATTGTCCAGATTGGTACTCCGCGAAACATCACTGGAAAACTATAAAAATCACTTCCTGCGCACCACTCCGATTTTCTTTACTCATTTCTCAAACCTATATGCGTAGTTTGGTCTCAATTTGTTGCAGTTTAATCCAAACATTAAAGTTACGTGAGAGAGTAAACGAAATTCGACGATAGCATTGACAACTGACGTACTTATGTTTCTTGTTGCCAGTGTTGCCACACACATAACTATTTTTAGTTCCTCAAACATTCATTTCACGACTTTATAGACAAACTGTACATTGTTTTATCTGTACCTAGGTAATGGTTTGTATGTCATAAACCTTACTCCAGGTTAAGATGAAAAATCTTGTAGATATTTGAATTTGAATCCAAAAGCTATGCTATAGGTACTCGTATTACCAAAAGCTATCTAGGTACTCGTATTATATAAACGATTAAACATATTTACATAGAAGTAGGCCCTCGGGACGAGAAGTATTGATCTTATCTTATCAAAAGTACTCACTACTCACGAGAACTTCACCATTTTATCCTTTTTCATATACCCACCTACTCAAATATATTTTTCATACTGCATCGGTTTTCATTTCGGTTAAAGGGTTCTTTCAAAGTGATTTTAGAAGGTTCTTGCAGAGTTGGCAGCGCAAGAATAACGCTTCTGGTGTTGAATACGTCCATGGCTATTTTAGTAGAGGTGGAGGTATACTGAGGTGTGTAACAAGTATACGGTCTTATAAAGACGTTTTTTAAACTACTTAGGGAAGCGGGTGATAGTTGGGTGCTCTCCCACTACTATGAGGGGCGAAGAGACATGCCATCGTTTTGGCCTGCTTCTGTAAGAACGACTAGCAGCCGAATCGCCATTATTAGGCCCTCAGCCATGGAGGCCGCTAGTCCTCGCGTCCGATAAGCCCTTTCACTTGGCTTGATGACTACCTATGTACAATGTTAAAGTGGTCATCCTTTTCCGTTAGAACTGACTGTTTAAAAATGTGGGCGATAATCAAAATGAATGGTCATACCCACCCCCTTACCTGTACCAGCTGTACCTGTGATCTGTTATTCATCATGAAATAATGAAAAAAGAAGAATGATTGAAAGCTTGTTTTCTCTTACACGCTCTAACGGCTGAACAGATCTGACTGAAACTTAGTAGGTACACGGGTACAACCTTTTATTCCGGAATAAGCTCCCATGAACATCAGCTTATAACTACCTCGAACAAATATAGTCCAAAAACTTCAGGCTTTTTCCACATGTATCCAAAGTTTTTGCAACATTAATGAGGTCATTAATTCATTTCCATTGCAAAGCCTAGCCACTCTAAGCTCCCAATTACGCGGTTGTCACTCAAGAAGTTTTAAGCCATCTATTTTATGAGTACGTAAATGACCAGAGAATCATTTTTCCTTGTCCCTCTACAGTGAGAACTCAATACTGAAAACCGGCCAAGTGCGAGTCGAACTAGCGAACAGAGGGTTCCGTACCATAAAACAGGAAAAATTCAAGTTTGTTGTATAGAAGCCCCCCCATTAAGCGCCTTTTTAATCTGGTTTAGTATTTGTTGTCATACATAGTTCAAATTCAAATAAAATGTTTTATTAAATAATGGGTAGGTACCTACATAGTTAGTTAGTGGGTATAGTAATTGCCACTATTACAACAAAATTAAATACTAATAAAAAACCGGCCAAGTGCGAGTTGGACTCGCCCATGAAGGGTTTCGTAGCAGCAAGTAACATAATATAAAAGTTCTTATAGTTCGTTGTAACTTTGATTAATGTTTTAACACGTTCGCAGTAGTAGTGATTTTTCTTACCGAAAATTGCGGTTTATGACGTATTAAAAAAAAACTACCAGCTCTATCTCGTTCAAACTAATCGTTGGTAGTTTTAATGGCAATGTACATCATATATTTTTTTAGATTTATCACACTCTTAGTTTAGAAGTTAGAGGGGGGGGGGGACACTCATTTTTCCACTTTGGAAGTCACTCTTGCGCAAACTATTCACTTTAGAAAAAGTGATGTTAGAAACCTCAACAGCATTTTGAAAGACCTATCTATAGATACCCCACACGTATGGGTATGATGAAAAAAAAATGTGAGTTTCAGTTCAGAGTGTGGGGACCCCCAAAATTTACTGCTTTTTTCTAGTGTTATATAAGAATATTAATGCGGTTCACAGAATACATATAGTTACCAAGTTTCAATAGCATAGGCCGTATAGTTTCGGAGAAAAAGTGGCTGTGACACACGGACGGACAGACAGACAGACAGACAGACATGACGAATCTATAAGGGTTCTGTTTTTGCCATTTGGCTACGAAACCCTAAAAAGACGTGTGGTGTAAGGTTGTGCGTTGGAGATGAGTGAAACTCGTGAATATCTTGAGTATACTGTCCTTTATTAGAGAATAACATGCCTTATATAATAATAATGAGTAACTAAGCTACCATACCACTACATCTCCCCTTTTCGAGGAAAAAAAAAACTAGAATACAGATAAGTTTTTTTTTTTTTTAGTTTCATACATTTTATTTTGTTGTTCAATACATTACAATTCTACTAATACATTGACAATTTCCACTTTCTTAAACCTCCTCCTCTTAAATGGTTCAGTTCAGTAAACCTAAACATTGCACATTATGATTCAATCTGGTAACTAACTAACACTTATGATATCACCCTACCTTATGCGAATAAAAGATAAACAAATCTTCCGTTACATATTCACTCTTACTCTTAGGTCATGGGTCAGTGGACTCATAGTATTTATATTACGTTGAAGTAAATTATAAGTAAGTTAATACTCCATTTGTCATTTTCCTATAAATGCCCGAGTGGCCACTGGCGGGCAATAAGTGAAAGTCATTTGAAATAACTCGTCTATTATCGACATTGTCTATCCTTTCCCCCTTATTTACCTCTTGGTCTTGGACCATTTATCAAATCTCTTTATTTTCGCAATAAGATTTGCTATTAAATCTTTATTTATATCGTATCTTAGTATGCATACATGTTTAATTGATTGCTCTTTGCATAACCATAACAAATCCCTCACTAGCTCGTCTCGCGTTACTAATGATCGGGTTGTTAGGTATATAGTAGATCTACTTGGTATATAAATAACATTAGTATACCTACCTTTCTTTTTATTAATGTCTTACTACATATCATTTTATTACAATTATTGCTCCAGCTCACTCACATAAGCGTCTCGCGCTATACATGATCGTAAGTCAGGACATTTGTATTTAATATTAGTTCATTTTCTTTGTCTTTTACAAAATTTCTCTAACTTGTCACAAATTCGACTCGTGAGAGTTGTGCCCTAACGTTGAGATTTAAGGTACTACTAGGTACCTTTTTTTTCTGCTGCTAGCAGTATCTATCTTTTATTATTATTTATGATTATTCATTAAAATCATTTTACCGAAACACGCGGTTTCCTTAATAACCGTACAATTCTTGGCTGATCAGACCAATCATCACTAGGTTTAATAAGTAACGGTGAAATGGTTATTAGTCTTGGCAAGTCAAAACATTCACTTCCGAAATTTTCCTTCACCATAAATAAGTAACTCAGGTATCAATATAAGTTCGTCATAATTCGTGAATAAATTATTAAGCCATCCTATAATTAGATAATCCTAAGAAACAATTGCATCATCCCAGTGCATTCGAATTCTTGTGCAGAGTACCTAATATGGATAACTATTCAAAACAATTCCTTGTCTGTCACCAAGTATCATATTCACCTCGTCGCTCTGCATGATTCAAGCGATGTTTACAAACGCAGGGAATAAAACTTTTGCTATTCACTTACATAATAATATACTTAATTAAAGATTATTTTATTTACAGACTGAAATTTAGTTTTAAGAGTTAGTATATATATGTAATTTAAATATGTATATATGAAAAAAAAAATGAAAACTAAACATCAAAACGAATTAAATGTCTCTAAAATGTTCCGTAACGCACTTAGGTACTTATCACCAATAGTCTCTCACATTACATGCGTAGTGAAAGTGATAAATAAGATAATTTGCAAAGTCACTATGCATTTTTGTAATGCATGTTCAACGTTTTTGCGAACCACATACACCGATTTTTTTAAGCACTTAGAACTTTTTCGGCACTTTAATTACACTGTATGTACCTACACTACGCACGGACACGCCTTGTTACGTTTTTTCTACATTTTCTCGGTGTTGTTGAAATGCACTATGGTCCTCTGGTATTTGTGGTACTTAGGGTGGAGTATCTTATTTGTGTAGTTGCGTAGTTCTTTTCATCACCCGCGCCATTTACTTCTTTTTCTTTTTCTTCTTTTTGGCCATGATTTTAAACGATTTGATCTAATCCCGCACGAAAAAAAACTAGAGAAGAAAATTTTTCGAAGGTCACATTAGTAGTACAAGAATATTACTCGCGGTTTCGCGTCGGCACAGGCACAGACACGCCCGAGCGCGCCTTGTATGTCACGGTCGCCATGTAAGGTTGTGCGTTGGAGATGAGTGAAACTCGTGAATATCTTGAGTATACTGTCCTTTATTAGAGAATAACATGCCTTATATAATAATATATGAGTAACTAAGCTACCATACCACTACAGTGGCACTCGGGGACTGCCGCGGTAAAGCTATTACATAGCATTTTTAGGGTTCCGTTTTTGCCATTTGGCTACGAAACTATAAGGCCTATGCTATTGAAACTTGGTAGCTAGATGTATTCTGTGAACCGCATTAAGATTCTTTTATAAAACTAGAAAAAACCGGCCAAGTGCGAGTTGGACTCGCCCATGAAAGGTTTCGTAGCAGCAAGTAACATAATATAAAAGTTCTAATAGTTCGTTGTAACTTTGATTGATGTTTTAACACGTTCGCAGTGGTAGTGATTTTTCTAACCGAAAATTGCGGTTTATGACGTATTAAAAAAAACTACCAGCTCTATCTTGTTCAAACTAATTTTTGTAGATAGTTTTTATGGCAATGTACAGCATTATATTCTTTTTAGATTTATCATTCTCTTAGTTTAGAAGTTAGAGGGGGGGGGGGGGGGAGACACGTTTTTCCACTTTGGAAGTGTCTCTTGCGCAAACTATTCACTTTAGAAAAATGATATGTTTAGAACTTCAATAGCATTTTTAAAGACCTATCTATAAATACCCCACACATATGGGTTTGATGAAGAAAAAAATGTTGAGTTACAGTTCTGAGTATGGGGACCCCAAAATTTACTGCTTTTTATCTAGTTATATATAAGAATCTTAATGCGGTTCACTGAATACATCTAGTTACCAAGTTTCAATAGCATAGGCCTTATAGTTTCGGAGAAAAGTGGCTGTGACACACGGACGGACAGACAGACGGACAGACAGACAGACAGACATGACGAATCTATAAGGGTTCCGTTTTTGCCATTTGGCTACGAAACCCTAAAAAAGAGTCCGATGATCGAACTACTGAGACTTTTCCGGCTCAGTAGTCCGATGATGCAGATGATTATAAATCATCGGAGTACTGAGTCTTTTAATCCGATTCGACATTCCGAAATAAGAAATGGACGCAGTAGTATGAACATTCGTTTTGCATATTTATTTTATCCCACATGCAAATATTGAGCAATTTTATACAAAATAAAACCGCCCATGTGCGAGTTGGACTCGCCCATGAAGGGTTTCATAGCAGCAAGTAACATAATATAAACATTCTTATAGTTCGTTGTAACTTTAATTAATATTTTAACACGTTCGCAGTGGTAGTGATTTTCTAACCAAAAATTGCGGTTTATGACGTATTAAAAAAAACTACCAGCTCTATCTACTTCAAACCAATTTTCGTTGGTAGTTTTTATGGCAATGTACATCATATATTTTTTTTAGATTTATCATTCTCTTAGTTTAGAAGTTAGAGGGGGGGGGGGGGAGACACACATTTTTCCACTTTGGAAGTGTCTCTTGCAAAATCATTTTTTGCTAAAGTGAATAGACTTTAGCAAAAACTGATTTTAGGAACCTCATTAGAATTTTTAAATACCTATCTATAGATAAATAAATTTTGGGGGTCCCCATAATCAGAACTGAAACTCAACGTTTTTTTTTTCATCAAACCCATACCTGGGGTATCTATAGATAGGTTTTTAATTAAAATTGCTATTGAGGTTTCTAACATCTTTTTTTTTTCTAAAGTGAATAGTTTGCGCAGGAGAGACATCCAAAGTGGAAAAATGTGTGTCCCCCCCCCCCCCCCCCCCTCTAACTACTAAACTAAGATAATGATAAATCTAAAAAAACATATGATGTACATTGCCATAAAAACTACCAACGAAAATTGGTTCGAACGAGACAGAGCTGGTAGTTTTTTTTTAATACGTCATAAACCGCAATTTTCGGTTAGAAAAATCACTACCACTGCGAACGTGTTAAAACATCAATCAAAGTTACAACGAACTATAAGAACTTTTATATTATGTTACTTGCTGCTACGAAACCCTTCATGGGCGAGTCCAACTCGCACTTTGCCGGTTTTTATCAACTATGCTAGTATATTTTTTTCTATTTAAGAATATTTTAAGGCCTATGTTCAACAAAGTAAAGTACCAAGTTCCTACTTGACTGTGGACATTTGGGCTTTTGGACTTTGGGCCTTTTGGCCTTTTGGACTTTTGGACTTTTGGACTTTTGGACTTTTGGTCTTTTGGACTTTTGGACTTTTGGACTTTTGAACTTTTGGACTTTTGGAACCTTTGGACTTTTGGGACTTTTGGTACTTTTGGGACTATTGGGACTTTTGGGACTTTTGGGACTTTTGGGACTTTTGGGACTTTTGAGACTTTTGGGACTTTTGGGACTTGTGGGACTTTTGGGACTTTTGGGACTTTTGGAACTTTTAGGACTTTTGGGACTTTTGGGACTTTTGGACTTTTGGTATTTTGGACTTTTGGACTTTTGGACCATTGGACTTTTGTAACTTTTGGGACTTTCGGGACTTTTGGGACTTTTGGACTTTCGGTATTTTGGACTTTTGGACTTTTGGACCATTGGACTTTTGGGACTTTTGGGACTTTTGGCACCTTTGGACTTTTGGGACTTTTGGGACTTTTAGACTTTTGGGACTTTTGGGACTTTTGGGACTTTTGGGACTTTTGGGACTTTTGGACTTGCCAACAAAAAGCAGGATCAAAAGTCCAAAAGACCAAAGTCCAAAGTCCAAAAGTCCAAAAGGCCAAAAGTCCAAAGTCCAAAGTCCAAAAAACCAAAGTCCACGCTCACATGTACACGTTGGTATATGAAGTGCGAGATACACGAACGTGGTTGAGCGTGGCCGAAGGTAGCCGAGAGTGTTACCTTATTTTCGTGACAGAATTTCTGGATTCGGTCTACACGCTCAAGGCTCAAAATAAAAGCTATGCAATAGCTTAATAACATCATCAGCGAAAATTTCATCTCTCTAGCTATTGCGGTTCCTGAGATACAGCTTCGTGACGGACAGACAGACAGACATAAGGTGAAGTCTCATTAATATAGGGTCACGTTTTAACCCTTTGGGTACGGAACCCTAAACACAAGCAGGCACTATTATAAGTACAAGTAATTCAAATTATAAGACCAAACAATCAGATTTAATTTTATAATTACAAAAACCAATGTTGTAACTTATAATATTAACGCGACAAAAACTTCACGTATATGGGCTCGGTAGGCCTTAACACCAGAAAGTCCGTCATTACCTTCACCCTTGCACCCTTCGTCTTCGGCGCGAGTCTGAAGTGACGTATGATCTCACTTATGGTACATTTCATTTCTTGCATAGCGTATCTTTGTCCTGTGAACAGAAAAAAAACATAAATTAATGCGAAACTAAAAAGTTACAGATTAAACAGTACCCTATAACTGAGACTACACTGTCCGTCTGTCTGCCTGTCTGTTTGTCCGTCTTGTCTCTCACCAGGCTGTATCTCATGAACCGTGGTAGCATAGAGTTAAAAAATTAACAGATTTAATTCTGTTACCGCTATAACAACAAAATTCTAAGTATTCTAACAGAAAAAAAAAGTATATTTAAGAGGAGTCCCATGATACACAGTTAGTTATCGTTCCCATACAAATGTTTGCCGTTTTTTGGTGCGAAACTCTCCGAGCACGAGTCCAACTCGCACTTTTTTTTACGTGAGTGAAAATCCTGCATGGATGCTATGCCGGACTCCTACCGACTAAAAACCTCACGTATTCTGCCTCTTCATGGCGGAGGCGCGCGTGAATCCCTGACGTCACTCTGTCGTCCAGGGCCTGCTTCTGTAAGGACGGTGAGTAGCCCCCTCACCCTCCTCAGGCCTCCGGTGTCCAACTTGCATAAGTATAACCTTTAGCATCTTTTTTGTCTGTCTGTCTGTCTGTCCGTCCGTGTGTCACAGCCACTTTTCTCCGAAACTATACGGCCTATGCTATTGAAACTTAGTAACTAGATGTATTCTGTGAACCGCATTAAGATTCTTATATAGCACTAGAAAAAAAGCAGCAAATTTTGGGGGTCCCCATACTCAGAACTGAAACTCAAAATTTTTTTTTTCATCAAACCCATATCTGTGGGATATCTATAGATAGGTCTTTTAAAATGCTGTTGAGGTTTCTAACATCATTTTTTTCTAAAGTGAATAGTTTGCGCAAGAGGGACTTCCAAAGTGGAAAAATGAGTGTCCCCCCCCCTCTAACTTCTAAACTAAGAGAGTGATAAATGTAAAAAAAATATATGATGTACTGTACGGACATCAAGCCAGTCCTGAGTTAATTTCCTATCCAAATTGTTTTCCTTCCTTTTAAATTTGCCGCCAATGGCGCTAGTATCGCCGGTCGAACGGATCGGCCTATCTGAACGTTCCACGCGCCGCTCGCGCCTCTAGCGGCAACCACCAGAACTAAGAGTTCGAAAATTTTCTTTGCAATGGACGCGTCTGAGGTCCCGTAAAATCAAAAATTTAAGCTGTTTTCAGCATAACTATACTCGTTAGAAGTTCAATGACTGTTCTAAACCTACGATCAATCCACTGATACGGTGAAAGTGCAATTCGGGTGAATTTTCGTGATAGCAGGCCGATCAATCATTACAACGGTTTCGCCGCCGGCTCCCGTCAAGATCCATCCCCATCTCCAGGTGAGTTGTTTGTGCTTTTCCACCCTTGAAGGTAACTGGATTTCGTCTAGGTTTACTAGCAACAGGGCAATGCAGAGGCTTCTTCAACGAGTCCCATACATTTAAATGGTGCCTCCTGTGAGGATTATATACTTACCTAATCATAATCCCACATTAATCATAAAAAGTCAACTTTTTACGACTTTATTTTACATTCATAAAGATTAAGTGAATCCAATGGTGGTATAAAGGCCCACAAATTCACTTATTTCTTAGTAAAATTTCATTTAAGTACGCGGCAGGTATATCTACCTCCGTAGGTACTTTTGTCAACGCGGCCGCTCGCTTGCATACAGCGAAGCGCCCGGCGGACATACCTAACTTACCGAACGATTTGTTCGTAATTCATTTTAAAACAGAACTAAAATTTCATTATTCACGTTAGATTGCAAATAAATAAATAGTAAATTAAGCTGCTGTCTTGACTGATGCTAGTTTTTTGTATTTTCTTGTGTTAGTTGTGCTCGAAATTGAAGTTGATAATTTGTTAGTATGTTTGTGCCTGCTCCATACCTCCGAACCACATAGTTTGGTTTTTTGAGATTCGAATCATCTCGGGCTGGTTGTAGACGTGTACCTACCTACTTATATTTTGAGTTACCTACTTATATTTTGTACCTACCGAAATAATTGGTTGGTTACCGAGCGTTACCGAGTGTTACCGAGTTTCTACCTATTGCCGTTCGGAGATTGGGTACTTTGCGCTATCGAATATCGAATACTGTTTCAATTCGTTTATTTTACGAAACTAAGACAAGATGGCGGATGTTGAACTGCAGCAGTACATAAAAAGGCGTGAATATGAGTTTAAAAGTATGCAGATTATTTATGATTTAGTTAAAAATGCTTCTACAGATAAAACGAAAATTCCGTCGTTTAGAGCTCGATTCAAATCTATCGAGAGAATTAGGGAGAATTTTATCGATTCGCATGAAAACTTAAATAAATTACAATTAACTGCGAATTCGAAGCATGAATACGATAATCAAACCCTGTTATCTTTTGACGAGTTGTATTACGCAGCTGTCGAATTTGCCGATTCGCTTGGTTCTCCGTCAGTTTCTAAATCGGAGCCCGTTGCGGGATCTAGTCGTAATTCGTCTATCGCGCAAGTTCGGTTACCGAAAATAGAGATACCTAAGTTTGACGGCCAGATTGAAAATTGGCAAACCTTTAAAGACAGTTACGTTCCTCTTATTCATAATAATGTCGCCTTGTCCGACATTGAAAAATTTCACTATTTAATCTCGTGTTTATCTGGAAATGCATTAATACTAGCTAAAGGTGTTCCTATTACTTTAGCTAACTATACTGTAGTTTACAGTGCGTTGTTAGACCGATACGACGACAAGCGTACTCTGGCTACAGCTTATTTGGAAAATATATTGAAATTGACGCCGCTAAATAAACCGTCATTAACCAACTTATCTGAGTTTACGAATGTACCTACTTTACGAAAATGTCAATGCCTTACGCGCGTTGAATATTGAGGATTAATTAGAGTTTATTTTGTTCTATATTGCGTCAAGGCCACTTGACCATGAAACGAAAAAACGTTTTGCGTTACAAAATAAGAACGAGATTCCGAAATTTAACGACTTGGTGGTTTATTTACAGAATTATATAAAGGTTCTAGAAGTGAGTCAGCCGATTTCGACCACTTCACTTGTATCGAAAAATAGACAGTTTCGTAGTACTCAGAAGGTTGATAGTACGCGTAAGGATAGTAGTAGTAGTACACATCCTACCAAGTCTGTACCAAGGTCGTCATTTGTGGCGTCCAATAATAATAAACAAAATCAGTTTATGTGTTTATGTTGTAATGAAACTCACTCGATTTATCGGTGTAGTAAGCTGCATTCCATGAGTATGGAACAGCGTAAAAAATTCGTTCATGACTTAAAACTTTGTATTAATTGTCTAAGGCCTGGTCACGACAATACTAGTTGTAAATCCAAATCAACTTGTTTCATTTGTGATGCGAAACATAATACGCTTTTGCACGTTGAAAAGAAAAGTTTATTAACACAGTCGGTTAATTCAAACTTATCTGACAACCCTAGCACGAGTGCTACACTTGCTAGCACGACCGAGAATTCAACTCGGAGTCGTACCACGATTAGCCGTACAAAAATATTAGGTTCTGCGATAGTGCGAGTGTACCACGCGAATGGCTCGCTTCAGTATGCGCGCGCCCTTATTGACAGCGGTTCGATGGATTCTTTTATCACGAGTGCTTGCGCACGGCGATTGGGTTTACGTATTAAAAAATGTAATTTAAGTGTTACTGGTCTTGGACAAAATTCAGTTTGTAATATAAAAGGTTACACTTTCGGCTCGATAATACCTCGTACGAGTGAATCGCCTAAGTTTGACTTGCCATTGGTAGTTTTACCTAAAATTACTTCGGCTTTGCCTTCGACAACATTACCGTTGGTCGTCAAGGATTATTTTATGCATCTGGATCTCGCCGACCGCGACTTTCATAAATCCGGTCCGATCGATCTTTTGTTAGGTGTTGAATGTTTTGATCAAATATACACCGGGTCTCGTTTTACTCCCGGCCCCGAATTACTCTGTGCGTTGTCCAGTGTGTTCGGCTGGGTGATAACCGGTCAGTATTTTCATAACATGAAAACTAACGTTCCCAGTGAACCCGTTACGTCACTCTTCGCGTCTTCATGTACGCTCGACGAGATCGTTCAACGGTTCTGGGAGTCCGAGGAACCACCGAAATGTACAATTTCCGTTCCCGAGGACGATATTTGCGAAGAAAAATATAAAAATGGTACCTACCGCACGTCCGATGGTCGGTATGTTGTACCAATAATGTTAAGAGATGACGCTCCTTCTTTGGGGGACTCAGACCGTCACGCTTTTAATCGTTTTCTTAACTTAGAAAAACGTCGTACTAATCAGACGGAGTTAAAAAACGAGTACAAGGAATTTATGAAACAGTACGAAGACCTTGGACACATGCAGCCAGCAGATTCTTCGTCTACTGATCGTTATATAATTCCTCATCATTGCGTCGTACGCCCAGAAAGTGCTACGACACGTCTTCGAGTAGTCTTCGACGCAAGTAGCAAGACTACTAATAATCTTTCTTTAAATAATATTGTTCATGTCGGACCGAAACTTCAAATCGACATAATCGATTTAGTTACAAAATTTCGACTTCATAAAATTGTTTTTACTGCGGACATTTGTAAAATGTATCGCCAAATTTTAATTAGACCTGAAGATAGGCGCTATCAACACATTCTATGGCGTGCTGAACCTACTGAGCCGCTAACTGAGTACGAGCTAAAAACAATTACGTACGGGGTCGCAAGTTCTCCGTATCTCGCCATTCGAACCCTTCGTCAACTGGCCGAAGACCACGGTTCCGAATATGCGAGTCGTGTGTCCGAAGTTCTGTTCGAAGAAACGTTCATGGACGATATTACAACGGGCAGTTCGTCGCTTGAAGGTGCTAGGCAGTTGAAAGCAGACGTAACCTGCTTGCTGTCGAAAGGCCACTTTGAACTTCGTAAGTGGAGTACTAACGAGCCGAGCCTTTTATCTGATGTTCCTCCGGATCACTGTCAAACTTCCAAATCCTTCGAAGAATCAGGAAATGAGTTTATTAAAATATTAGGCATCCGTTGGAATCCATCGGAAGATAACTTCTCGTACACTTTTTCAGACACTTTTGATGTTCAGTTCACTAAAAGATCAATTTTGTCTATAGTTGCCCGGATATTCGATCCATTAGGCTGGATCGGCCCGGTTGTCTTTGCAGCTAAGTCACTGCTGCAAGAGATGTGGTGCTTAAAGTTGTCCTGGGACGAAACGATCCCCAAGGACCTAGCAAAAAGATGGCATTGCATAGCCGCCAATTTGTCCGACCTACAAAACATTTCGCTTCCAAGGTTTGTGATACCTTCCGATCCAATCGAGGTACATTTAATAGGGTTTTGTGACGGGTCGTTGAAAGGATATGGCTGTTGTGTATATTTGTGTGTCGTCACGGAAGACGTTAAAAGTCCTACCGTTACTAATTTGTTAATAGGAAAGTCTCGAGTAGCTCCTATTAAAACTACTACAGTGAATAGACTCGAGCTAAGCGCAGCGGTGCTTCTAGCACGAGTACTGTCTCACATGTATACTCTTCTGAAAAATAAAATTAAAATTAGCTCCATCCGAGCTTATTCAGATAGCATGACTACCTTGTCATGGTTAAACACAGCACCACATTTGCTAAAAATGTACGTTGCTAATCGTGTTGTTCAGGCGACAGACTTGATCAGTCCTGAACATTGGTATCACGTTGCAACTGAAGACAATCCGGCTGACTGCTGCAGTCGCGGTGTGTCTTGTTCTGAACTTGCCAGCCATCCTTTATGGTGGACTGGTCCTGCCTGGCTGCAAGCCCTACCCAACTCTTGGCCTTCCAAGCAATTATTGCTGGCTAAGGAAGAGTTACCGGAATTAAAACCTGCATTCACAGAGAGTTTTCACATTGTTCAAGAAGAAAATAATATATTTTTTAATCTAATAAACAATTGTTCGTCTTTAACGAAACTTCAAAGAGTTTTAGCGTGGTGTTTTCGGTTTATCTCGAACGCAAGGACAGCTAAGACAGATCGAAAATTCTCTGTACTTACTAGTTCGGAGCTCGAAAACTCTGTCAAGACACTCGTCAAATTTACTCAAAATCACTATATGACATCACAAGTCGATCTAATACAAAATAATAAACAATGTGAAAAATCAATTCAAAAATTATCTCCCTTTCTTGATGAGGATGGTTTAATGCGAGTGGGGGGACGTATAGATAGAGCAAAGTTATCTCTATCAGCGTTGCATCCTTTGCTGTTGCCAAAGCTGTGTCCCCTCTCGCGACTAATTGTCGAACATTTTCATATAAAATATCTTCATTGTGGTCCCCGAACGCTGCAGTCATTAATTCAAAGAAAATTTTGGATTATCGGGATAAGACTCAGGGAGTGATACCAGAGGACCTCCCGTTAGGAAATGCCCGGGGGTTAAAACGTCGGATTCCCGAGGATCCGGAGATAATGAACAAAGTGGTCGGGAGTTTAGAACTGCCTCGACTTTCGTAAGGATAGTGGCAAATTCTTCTAACGTAAGAACTTGAGCCCCAATTGACCGTTTAAGAAGATATTTTGTAGACATGATTCCGATTTCAATTATTCCAGAGAAATGAGGCGCGGCTGGGGGATTAAACTGCCACTTTATTTGACGGTTAGCTAAGCCATCCGATATTTCAGAGTAATATTTCCGAAATTCGTCGTTAATTTCGTTGAGATACCTATTCGCTCCAACGAAATTCGTCCCGTTATCGCTAAAAATTGTATGACAAATCCCACGGCGGGAAACAAACCTATCTAGTGCTGCGAGGAATGCTTCAGCGCTCAATTCAGTCACGGGCTCTAAGTGAACAGCTTTCGAACTTAGACAAACGAATAAACAGAGATATGCTTTATAAGTTCTTGCTCCGCGACGATGGTTTTCTTTTATTATAAACGGACCTCCGAAATCAATGCCGGTGGTATGAAAACATCGAGAGGGTTGAAGTCGCTCAGCTGGCAACTTACCCATCAAAGTCGATACAGGTACCGGTTTCACTTTGAAACAACGGACACATTTCGAAAGGATGTTTTGGTAATCGTAAACGAACCTAATCTTCCACCTTTGTTTTGGAAGTTAGCTCGCGTGGACCAGGTTCATGCTGGTTCAGATAATATCGTCCGGGTGGTTACTCTCCGAACGGTTAATGGAAAAACTATGCGACGGCCTGTAGTTAAGGTCTGTCCCTTACCTCTTAATTAATTATATTATTATAAGTGTGTAAACAATATTATCCGCCTGAGATGGTATTGTTTCTTAAGTTAAGTTGTTAATATTTAGTATTTCGAGCACAATTGTCATAAGCATTAAATAATCTTAATGTGTGAAATCCTGGTGAATTTCAAGTGGGGGGAAAATGTACGGACATCAAGCCAGTCCTGAGTTAATTTCCTATCCAAATTGTTTTCCTTCCTTTTAAATTTGCCGCCAATGGCGCTAGTATCGCCGGTCGAACGGATCGGCCTATCTGAACGTTCCACGCGCCACTCGCGCCTCTAGCGGCAACCACCAGAACTAAGAGTTCGAAAATTTTCTTTGCAATGGACGCGTCTGAGGTCCCGTAAAATCAAAAATTTAAGCTGTTTTCAGCATAACTATACTCGTTAGAAGTTCAATGACTGTTCTAAACCTACGATCAATCCACTGATACGGTGAAAGTGCAATTCGGGTGAATTTTCGTGATAGCAGGCCGATCAATCATTACAACGGTTTCGCCGCCGGCTCCCGTCAAGATCCATCCCCATCTCCAGGTGAGTTGTTTGTGCTTTTCCACCCTTGAAGGTAACTGGATTTCGTCTAGGTTTACTAGCAACAGGGCAATGCAGAGGCTTCTTCAACGAGTCCCATACATGTACATTGCCATAAAAACTACCAACGAAAATTTGTTTGAACGAGATAGAGCTGGTAGTTTTTTTTAATACGTCATAAACCGCAATTTTAGGTTAGAAAAATCACTACCACTGCGAACGTGTTAAAACATCAATCAATGTTACAACAAACTTTAAGAACTTTTATATTATGTTACTTGCTGCTACGAAACCCTTCATGGGCGAGTCCAACTCGCACTTGGCCGGTTTTTTAATACTTATTCCAAGTTATCGAAGTCGATATGTCTTTTCCTGTTATTCCTTGCATTTAAATTTAAAAATCCCATAAATAAATAAATATTCACGGACATTTCACACAACGCTATCTGATCCCTAAGTAAGCTAGGAATAACCTACTTGTGTTATGGGTATCAGACCACGGATATTAATACTTATATACTTTTAAATACATACAAATTATACATAGAAGCACCCAGACTCTTGAGACAAACATTTATGGGTCACACAAATATTTGTCTCCGGTGGGAATCGAACCCACGATCTCCAGCGCCGCAGGCGGTATCACTACCGACTGCGCCACAGAGGCAGTCTCTCCAATTAGCTCTAGCCTTCCCCAATATTGTTTACTGTGTAGTAGTTGGAATAAAATCTAATCAATAATGAAAATAGCCGTTTACATCTCGAAAATCCTACCTAAAACAATAATAAAGGACGGCAGAGAGAAACCCATCACACACCACCGATTCCATAATCCTAGCGTACTACATTCAAGGATTATCCCAATTAATTGGTACATAGTAATGATAAATCGAACCCAAGAAAGGGATTTAGTACGGCTTGTAAGTAACTTACCTACTGTAGAGATTAACATCGAATCAGCTTATGAAGCTCACTTTCATTGACTAGTTTATAAACTTAGGTAAGCAAATAAAGATATTATTATTATCCTACTTCATCACTACATGTATAAAACAAAGTCGCTTTCTCTGTCCCTAAGTCCCTTTGTATGCTTAAATCTTCAAAACTACGCAACGGATTTTAATGCGGTTTTTTAGGGTTTCGTAGCCAAATGGCAAAAACGGAACCCTTATAAATTCGTCATGTCTGTCTGTCTGTCCGTCCGTGCGTCACAGCCACTTTTCTCCGAAACTATAAGGCCTATGCTATTGAAATTTGGTAACTAGATGTATTCTGTGAACCGCATTAAGATTCTTATATAACATTAGAAAAAAAGCAGTAAATTTTGGGGTCCCCATACTCAGAACTGAAACTCAAAAATGTTTTTTTCAGCAAACCCATACGTGTGGGGTATCTATAGATAGGTCTTCCGAAATGCTGTTGAGGTTTCTAGCATCATTTTTTTCTAAAGTGAATAGTTTGCGCAAGAGGGACTTCCAAAGTGGAAAAATGAGTGCCCCCCCCCCCCCTCCCCTGTAACTTCTAAACTAAGATAGTGATAAATCTAAAAAAAATATTTGATGTACATTGCCATAAAAACTACCAACAATAATTAGTTTGAACGAAATAGACCTGGTAGTTTTTTTTTAATACGTCATAAACCGTAATTTTCGGTTAGAAAAATCACTACCACTGCGAAAGTGTTAAAACATCAGTCAAAGTTACATCGAACTAAACTACGATTTTTAATTCGAGTCAATAAAATGACATTTTCAGTGTTGCGGGTTTATTGTCACAAATAAATAGTGATGTGGTTGAATCGAATTTTACAATTAAGTCAACAACAAGTTAGTCGAGATTATAGTTTTTTATCCAATATCAAACAATAATTAAATATTACATAAAACCCTCTATACGGTATTTCAACTCATTCAAATAATGCAGTAAACAATCAATTTGGATCTCGATTGCTCCATAAATTTTTACCTACATTTATGAATATACCTAATCACTTTTCTAGGAACCATAGTTTGTTTTATACAAACATTTCACACCAATTTACCTTGAAAACTTTTGAAACTTTGATGACAAAAATTTAAAACTGTCATTTTAGCTTGTACTCAAATTACTTTTTTTCTACGACCATTTGGTAATTTGCTTAATACATAACCACACTTTCACTACCATGCATAAGTGTAGGGAAAAGCACTCCTCTATGTACAGCCATCCTTGCCTTTTTAGACACGTTCTGACTGCTCATAAAGGTGTGAATGGCTCCATTCACTTGATTTCCTGCCAAAACTCTTATTTCAATATCATTGTCACACTTTCCATCTCTTGCAAATTTTGAACCCAAATATACGAACTCTTTCACCTGTTCCACGCTCTATCCTTCGATCAATATCGAGTAATCAGTCGTACATTTCTCTTTTTCAAAAACCATTACTTTTGTCTTGCTTACATTAACATTCATTCCTCTAATTTTAAGCGCATCGTTCATTATATTAACCATCAACTGCAACTCCTCCGCCGATGATGGCAGTATTACCTGATCATCAGCATAAAGGAGGCATTTGATGGTTAGCTCATTCATTTTTAGTCCATACGTACACTCTTGTAGATCTTTCAAGCAACTGTCCATGTATAGGGTGAACAGCCATGGTGACGCTACACAGCCTTGTCTCACACCTTTTTCGATGAGAAAAAAGTCCATGCAAGCTCCATTGATCCTGAGTTCCTGACACAAGCACTGTAGCCCTCATATAGAGATTTTAATGCTCGTATCAAGTTGCTGTTCACTCCAAACATGGACAGTGTTGACCACAGTTCATTCCTCACCATATTGTCATAAGCCTTTTCTAAGTCCGCGAACATGCAATAGACTTTTTGGCGTTTTGCCAAAAACTTTTCAGCTAGGCATCTTAGTGAAAAGACCTGATCCGTGCATCCCCTTCCTTTCATAAATCCTGTTTGTACATCACACATTTTTCCTTCCATTTCATTCAACACTCTTTTAATCAAAACTTTCGCATTCAATTTGCCTACGACACTGAACAAGCTTATGCCGCGGTAGTTTTTGCACTCTTGCTGTGACCCTTTACCTTTATACAGCGGCACTATGACAGATTTGCACCATACTTCTGGTACTCTGCCATTTCGCCAGAAAAGATTGAAAAGGCGGTACAGCTGGCAAGCTACCACGCCACGACCCGCTTTCAGCATCTCGACAGAAATTCTATCAATCCCAGCAGCCTTTCCTAATTTCATGTTTACAATAGGTATATAATTTTAAATTCAATAATAAAAAAACACTTTCACACCTAATAAAATAAAGAATGTCTAAAATGTCTAAGTCTATTGATTGCGGAACATCACTATTGTAGCGGGTCACCCTTTTTTGTATCAGTTACAGTTGCACTTGTCATTTTACTGACTGAGAATAATAATCCGACTTTATAAGAACTTTTATATTATGTTACTTGCTGCTACAAAACCCTTCATGGGCGAGTCCAACTCGCACTTGGCCGGTTTTATTTTATATATAGAGTGATTAAAGAGGAAGGTTTAGGTATATGTATAATAACATCCATTAAATAGTGAAGAAATACTGTTATTTTTGAGGTTTCTAATGTGATGTCGTAAATAATTACATTTTCTCCACTTACATTGCAAACGCAGGCTGAATCCTACGAGATTCATCAAAATAATGTACTAAGTATTGTACACATTGTAAAGGTCTACAGAAAACTCCGCGATGGCATATCTCTATCTCAAGGCTCTCGTGACCACTTTGTGACATTTTTTTGCGAGCTTTTCCGTGTTTCGGAAGGCACGTTAAGCCGTTGGTCCCGGTTGCCTGTGCGGACGTAGCCAAGGCTACGTCCGCACAGGCAGGCGGCTTGCTTGCGCCTAGAGCCTAGTGGCTTGCATCCTGGCGACTTGCTAGGTTACACGGTGGCCGCACTGAAAGGTGGTTTGCGTGGGGGGGGGGGGGGGGGTCACTAGGTGCCTTGGTCATTTGCTTATCGGCACGTTGACGAGATGTCACTTTCAAAAATAGCTTAACGACTTAAAGACTGTCATTTTACCGGTAACCGGGACCAACGGCTTAACGTGCCTTCCGAAACACGGAAAAGCTCGCAAATAAATGTCACAAAGTGGTCACGAGACGGTCACCCATCCATGACCGGCCACAGTAAATGTTGCTTACTACAGTGATCGTTTACAGAACACTGTAGTAGTAAAATCCGCGGGGTCACGAGCGCTTTATATTGGGTTCATGACATAAATAAGTCGTCAAATCTTGATTTTAATCGATTAGATTTAAAGAAATCTTTCAGTTAAAAATAATTACTCTTTGGTAGTATAGCGTAAAATTATTATTTTTATAAAAATTGAATTATATATCTATATATATAAAAATGTTGTGTGCGTTTGTGTATCTATTAAAAACTCAAAATTTACTGAATCGATTGAGCTCAAAATTGGACACGATATACAATAGGATTCAGAGATGGTTTTAGGCTACTTTATACACTTTTATCATAACAGCAATAAGAATAAAATAGCTTTAAAAAGTGATTTTACCAATAGATGGCGTTGGTCGTTTTTTTTTTTTAAATTATATTCTGCCAGCTTCAGAACAAAATATTATAAACAACCTATTTAGAAGGTACCTACCAGATTGATGTTTTTTAAGAGAAGTTTGATTGCGGCCTCCTTGCATTCAGAATAATAAAAGAGAGTACTTACCTAATAAAGATGTCAGATTTGTTTTGCATGTTATTTTTGAACTTTTTGTACATTCGGAATTTTGGAGTTTTGGACTTTAGACTTTTGGAATTTTGGAATTTTGGAGTTTTGGAGTTTTGGAGTTTTGGAGTTATGGAGTTTTTGGACTTTTAGAATTTTAGACTTTGGAGTTATGGACTTTTGGACTTTGGACTTTTGGCCTTCTGGACTATTGGACTTTTGGACTTTTGGACTTTTGGAATTTTAGAGTTTTGGAGTTTTGGAGTTATGGAGTTTTTGGACTTTTAGAATTTTAGACTTTGGAGTTATGGACTTTTGGACTTTGGACTTTTGGCCTTTTAGACTATTGGACTTTTGGACTTTTGTACTTTTGGAGTTTTAGAGTTCTAGAGTTTTAGAGTTTTAGAGTTTTAGAGTTTTAGAGTTTTAGAGTTTTAGAGTTTTAGAGTTTTAGAGTTTTAGAGTTTTAGAGTTTTAGAGTTTTAGAGTTTTAGAGTTTTAGAGTTTTAGAGTTTTAGAGTTTTAGAGTTTTAGAGTTTTAGAGTTTTAGAGTTTTAGAGTTTTAGAGTTTTAGAGTTTTAGAGTTTAAGAGTTTTAGAGTTTTAGAGTTTTAGAGTTTTAGAGTTTTAGAGTTTTAGAGTTTTAGAGTTTTAGAGTTTGAGAGTTTGAGAGTTTTGGAGTTTTGGAGTTTTGGAGTTTTTGACTTTGGACTTTTGAACTTTTGAACTTTTGGACTACTACTAACTCCTATGTATATTTCATGATATTTCTTTCGAAAAATAAGGTCATGAAGAAGTTTCACTTCTTAAGTGTGTACAATAGTACACGCACACATTTTTTTTTAAATGTACCCATCATTTAGTTTGATACTCATTTCTCATAGGTACATAAAACCACCACAAAAAACTCACAGCGAAGCGTGGCAGGGTACCGCTAGTATTTAATAAATATTAGACGATCTTTATTATTTTTATCAAGTTTTGGTTCCGTTTGAACCCTTCCAATTTTCCTTTCACACTCTCGTGGTACTATGTTCGGCGAATCAACAGTTCCGGGTCGATCGTGTGTTATGTGCGTGTGAGTGTGAACGTGTGTCTGAATTGTGTGTTTTTGTAAGTGTGAATGATGTGTGCGAACCTAGGTTCGTGTGTATTTGTGTATGTGCAGTAAATGTACGTATGCAATCACCAACGAACCCGATGACAATTTAATTTCCCTGCTTAGTCTGTACCCAATAGTAATTTAAAGCAGAGTATGTGCCAAATATTAAAAGGAAAAGGGTAAAATATACAATTTAACTGCCAATAGGCTAGAGTTTTAGATAACTATGGGAACTGTAGCCCAGCTACGTCTTATATACTATGTATGGCCAAAAGAGCCTTGTCGTGTATACAAAGAACTTAACCTAACTTAAAAACTGTGAAATTTGGACAAAAAATCCAAATTTGTCTTAGCCTAACTCTATATTACTAGTCCCTCTACCTCTGTCGGAGTCCTCCCGGGCCTAATTTGTCTGAAAACCCCCTAATTTACCAAAAAATTGAATTATTTGATCCCAAAACTCTACCCGCTCTATCTAGAGTCAAGTAGAGTGGCCCAACTGGTAGCCCTCGCCGAGCCCGACCCAACAAACCCAAACACGGCCGTCCTAGCCCTAGGGGCTCCGGAGCTACGAGGTTTCAAATTTTTGAAAAACTTTTTGAAAAATATTCAGGATTTGTTAAAACCCTCGTATCTCCGGAACCACTGGTCCGATCTCGCCCGTGTTTGGGTCTATCGTGATGTACGCGACGAGACCCACCCCCTGGTGACCTTTTTGAAAACCGAAAATTTTTTCACCCCAAGCCCCCCCAGTCGGGTGAAGTAGTGGCCGCTGAGCCCCCAAAAGAAAACCAGACCCCTCTACGGTGCCCCGTTCCAATTTTACAGACGATCAAAGTTTTCCAAAATGGCGGCCGAGCTGTCAAACTCGAACTTTGATCGTCTGTAACTCCGGTCCCAGACGTCGCAGAGCAGCCAAGTTTGGGTTTGCCTTGGTCGGTCTAGCCAATTTTTCAAAATGTTCAACTTGACTTTGTATTTATTTATTTATTTATTTAATAATTTTTTGTACACACATTATTTAAAAATGAGATACAAAAACGAAAACTAGTACAAAGGGTCTGCTTATTTCTAAATAGAAATCTCTTCCAACAGACCCAAGAGAGGAGATCGTTGTAAGTCAGATTAGGGTAAAAAAACAAAAAAGTACGTAAGAAAGTCAATAGAGACACCAGATACATATACATTCATACACACAATACATACATACAATACATACACATACATATAATATACATACATAACAACACTATAGTGTAGCTAATAAATATACATAGAAAATTACATACAATAAATACATACAATTACTTATAGACAAAAATAATAATTGCGAAATTAGTCAACATCAAGATAAGGAAAGATAATGGAGTCTGAGTTTATGTTTAAAACTGTTAATAGATTTACAGTCCCTAATGGCAGCTGGAAGTGAGTTCCAGAGCCTTACTGCATGGACGGAAAAGGAGTAGGAAAAGAAGTCAGTTATAAGAGAAGGAAAATTCAGTAAAGTGCGTAGGTGAGCCCTGCTGAGTTTATCCGCAGAACGAGCAAAAGAAAATCGCTCCCGCAAGTAGGATGGAGAGGAAGGATTGTGAAGAACGTTGAAAAGAAGACATAGTATCCGAGTGTTCCTGCGAAGGCGGATTGGGAGCCACTTGAGTTCTTTGCGAAAGTGGGAAACATTATCATACTTTTTAAGATTAAAAATAAAGCGAATACTTAAGTTTTGCAAACGCTCAAGTTTGTCAAGGAGCTCCTCGGTAGCATCCAAATAGCAAGCGTCAGCGTAATCAATGATGGGCTGTATGAGCGTTTGAGCCAAGTAAATTTTAATTTTCAAGGGTAAGAAACCCTGCAGCATTCTCAATGTATGAAATGGAAAATTCACCTTCTTACTAACCTCAGCAATTTGTTTACGCCAAGAGAGATTGGAATCAATAATGATCCCTAAATTTTTTGCAGTGTTAGCAATTGGTATCTGTATGCCGTCAAGAAGCACTGGTGCAATTGTCGCATCATTGATCCCTCCGCGAAAGTATCTGCTGCCAATTAATAAAGCTTGTGATTTGGCAGGATTAACCAAGAGACCAAAAGCCTTGGCCCATTTACTCAAGCAGTCCAAATCCCTGTTCATGTTATCGATAGCCAACCCAATATCGGCTGCCGCACAATGACGATACAGCTGCAGGTCGTCCGCATAGAGATGGAAGTGAGAGGAAATAAATTTAGTGAGAGTATTAATAAAGATTGAAAAGAGTAGAGGAGAAAGAACGCCACCCTGAGGTACGCCCGCCGTGAAACTACACCACTCTGATGAAGCTTCATCAACCCTGATACACTGCGAACGTCCCCGAAGATAAGAGTCGACCCAAGAGATAGTTGATCCAGAGATGTTAATAGATTTTAATATGCCTAGAAGAATATCAAAGTCTACACAGTTAAAAGCACTGCTAAAGTCTAACAAAATTAAAAGAGTTAGCTCCTTATTCTCCATAGCCCAGCGGGTATCATCGGTCACTTTAAGCAGTGCTGTAGTTTTGCTATGGCCTGGACGAAATCCGGATTGGAAATTGTTAAGTAAATGATGATAGGTTAGAAAACGGGATAGTTGACTGTGGACAACATGCTCTAGGACCTTTGAGAGAAATGGTAGGATAGATATAGGCCGGAAATGTGATACAGTAGATGGGTTTAGAATTTTAGGAAGAGGGATAATATGTGCCAACTTCCAAGAAGTAGGAAATTTTGATGAATTAAAAGAGTAATTAAAAATATGTGTGAGTATAGGTAAGAGAATCGGAAGAATAGGAACAATCATCCTAGAGCTTATATCGTCACTCCCCACAGCCGCAGAGGAGATGGAAAGTAAAGATTTCTTTACCTCGAGTTCCGACACGGAACTTAGTTCAAATAAAAATAGGTAAAAAAACTTTTTAAGTTAAACGGTTTTATGTTAAACATACATTGCAATGTTTAAAATAAATGTACTAAAAACCAAAAAATAATAAAATAGATACAGTCGTGGGAATTATAAACATATGCATAGACTAGACTAAAATAAAACCGTGGGGCACGTCAATTGTCTACAATCGTTGATTAAAATGTTTATTTTGTAATGTTACACTATAATTAGGCAGTTGTTCAACCGATAACGATGGGCGTGTGATAAGTACGGCTAGAATGTGGAAACAAGCTAGCAAGCTCGATTATAAGCGAGTTTTCGCGGTTTCATAGTGGTGAGCGAGTAGTACTTTTATCATATGTTTTGTCGATTAAAGACAAACTACGAGCAGTGAAACGATTCCTCGCCAGCCAGCAGTGTGAATGTCCAACGATAAACTAGTTGAAACATTTCTTTTATTTACATGGAGTGTATAACTATTGGAATTTCCATGAGCAAGAAAATAGTGAGTAATTTCCTCACCGTCTGCGGGCCAACTGCCTAACGACGAATTAAACGATTCTTCTATCGCACATTAAGTCGATAATTTGTAGACAATTGACGTGCCCCACGGTTTTATTTTAGTCTAGTCTATGCATATGTTTATAATTCCCACGACTGTATCTATTTTATTATTTTTTGGTTTTTAGTACATTTATTTTAAACATTGCAATGTATGTTTAACATAAAACCGTTTAACTTAAAAAGTTTTTTTACCTATTTTTATTTTCTAGTTTTTAGTTTTTATTTCGCATTCTGTTTAATTCATTTAGTGCTTCATTATTGCAAGGTTTCTTGCCCGTTAGTTTATTGCAGTCCAACTTCTCTATACGTAGTCCCTGCAAAGATCTTACTCTACTAAGAGCCACGTAGGCTTGACCGTCTTCAAACAGTTTCGCACCTAAGTATACGACTGCGTGATCCACAGTGCTGCCCTGCATTTTATGTATTGTAGAAGCCCATGATAGTATTAAAGGCAACATTCTTCTTTCAGCCGTCCCGTAATTGTACTTAGCTGGAAACGAGCGCCATCTACCCCATACATAGGTACTATATACGTGTCATAAAAGTCACAACAATACCATAAATGCACATTTCAAAGAATGTCTATTATTACCATAAAAATTGTAAAAATAGTTTCTAAGTAGGTAAGAAGAAACCTATTGTTTTATTTTTTAACTAGCTTATTATATTTTTTTTTTTACCATTTTGTTCCCACGAGTAATGAACATTTAAACGGTCGACCCCCCCAGAGGTCCAATAAAGGGGCAAGGCTATGTACAACAAGATGCGCCTGAGTCTTGAGGGGACAACGCTAACGACATATCATTTTTATCCACCCTAATGCCATACAGTTCTCGGCGCGTTTTAACCTTTTCACCTTAACTTGGGTGGTGTACCGCTAACGACGTATCATTTTTAGCCACCCTAACGAAACACAGTCCTCAACACGATACAAAATCTTGACTTGGGTGGTGGATTCAGGCTGGATTAATCAGATACCTAAATTACAGATTCAATTTCTAAATTTAAATCTTATTATTATACGCCATTTAGTGGCTGCGCCCATCTTAAATATTGAGGTTGTATGGTGCATTGTATTCTTCTTGTCAAGCCCTTTTATTTGATACCCATATTGGTGGGATTGTTAAAAAATTGTTATCAGCCATTTGGTAGCGGCAGCCATCTTAGACTTCAATTTTGCATAGTAAATTGTATTCTACTTGTTGAGAACTTTCATTTGATACCCATGTTGATGGGATTGATAAAACCTAAATTATCCGCCATTTTTTAGAGGCCGCTATCTTGGATTTCAATTTTTTATAGTATATTGTATTCTGCTTGTTGAGACCTTTCATTTGATACCCATATTGATAAAACCTACGTACCTACGTTATCCGCCATTTTGTAGCGGCCGCCATCTTGGATTTCAATTTTTTATAGTATATTGTATTCTGCTTGTTGAGCCCTTTCATTTGATACCCATATTGATGTGATTAATAATAAATAAATTATCCGCCATTTTGTAGCGACGGCCATCTTGAATTTATAAAGATAATGAATAAACATAATTGTATTGTCATCAAAATCCAAAGTGTATACAAAATTTCAGATTAATCGGTTGACAGGAAGAGGGTGAAATTTGAATTACTAAATTTGACCCAAGAAATAATAAATAAAACAAACGGGGTGAGCTAAATAAAACCGTTTAATAAAGGAATCTGTGGTACCGGCAAATTCAGAAGTGACTGTAGTGTGTACTGCTTATCGTCTGATTTTAATTTTGTAGGTGGAAGTGCGAAATGTTTATTTAAAACACTGAGGTCAGTGAAGTGATTCACGCAGTTCGCTGATTAACCAATTCCCACAGATCTAAGGAAACGCCAAATGTCGGGAGCATTGCGATTTTCGAGATTTTCGTGGAAATGGCGTCTTTTGGCATCTCTACACATTCTACTGCAGCGGTTCCGAAGTGTCTTATAGCGATTAAAGTTGTAATCCGAAGGGTTGCGCTTGTATCTGCTTTTGGCCTTATCCCTATAAGCCATTATGTTTTTAATCGTATCAGTCAGCCATGGTGCAGGATTATGTCTGATTTTAACTTTGTTTTATATATGTAGGTATGAGTACATGCGTTGACCCGCAGGTTTTTTTCAGGCTTATGTGTAAGTTGGTATCGAACCAGCTAAAATCAAAAAAATACTTATATATAAATACTACGGTATTCCGTATTTGATAAGAGTGACCGCGAGCTTTTATGCCAGATTTCTTTCTCACTGGCTCTACATATTGTCTTGCAAACCTGGCAGTAAATGTAGAATTTAAAAAATCGGCCAAGTGCAAGTCGAACTCGCAAGCGATTGTTTCAGTACCAAAAACGGCAAAAATGACGTGTGTTTTATATGAGCCCATGAGCCCCCCTTAAATATTTTTTATTTTTTATTTTAGTATTTGTTTTTATAGCAGCAACAGAAATACGTCATCTGTGTGAATAGGTTCTCTTGCTGTCATGGTTCCTGAGAGTTTTTTTTTTTTTTTATAATTAGTCCGCCAAATTTACGTTGCCTCCGGCTTGATGGAAAGCCGTGGCGCATCTTGGGGGCCACTTCTGACAGTGGTCCTCAAATTGGCGGCCCTGTGATGTGCCTCTTCACGCTCCTCTTGAAAAGATACAGCTTCATGATGGACACACAGACAGACGGACATCTAAGTCTCATGAATAGGGTTCCGTTTCTGCCCTTTGGGTACGGAACCCTAAACATCATGTAGTAAATAAGCGTTACTTTGTGACCTCTATGATTAAATATATTTTAATCTCATCTTATAAGGACCTGGGACCTAAGACTTCTATATAAACTGAGGTAGACATGCCCTACGCACCGATTTTTGAAACCTATAAACTGCGCCAATTAGCAGCGTCGCTCGCACTTTTGTGAGTCAAAACTTCGAGAGTAGGTACTCGACTTGCAATCGGAGTCCATACACCTTCTCTTTTACTCTTTTTCTATTCGTATATTGCTATTGTGTGTGGTGACAATTACGTAAAAAATATTTATAAGTGAGTGTAGTCTTAGTAATGTGTGTGCTTGAGGATTGCTTTTTAAATCTCGTTTGTTAGAGTACGGCACGTCTACCTCAGTTTATATAGAAGTCTTTGCCTGGGACACAGTTCGAGTTCTACTTACTCTCGTTACAAATGCGAAAAGTTCATATAATTCTGTCTTCGCTTGAACCTTGAAGCCAATTAAAATTTGTAAAATTTTATACATGAATAAATACGAGCATCAATTAGGATTTTATATACACCATCGCACTTTAAGAAATATAGGGACCTAATTCGGGCTTAGAATCGTACTGACCTATTTGTAAAATTTTCAGTAAATGTTATTTAGATCTCTACAAGTACCTATTTGATTTTAGTATAAATAATTTTAAATACACCTGCTAAAATAATTTACTTTAAACAAGATTCGATATAGAATCCCCCCAAATACTCGGAATAGGCACCCGAAACACTGCGGCCTCTCCTTGGGGGGGCTAGGTGAGGTCGCAGTGGTAGCCGTAGGTCTATTGGGAGTCCTGGAGTATCCTTCCGAGGGCTTACCCGGGGCTCCCGACCGTAGGCTGTTAGGTACGATATGTGTGGTTTCATTAGTCAGTAGGAAACCGCCATAGCATACACGACGGACTTTCCACTCGTAAAAAAAGTCCAAGTGGATGCTATGCCGGACTCTTTACCGAATAAAAACCAACACGTTCCCTACCTACTGCCTACGGTTGGGAGCCCCGGGTAAGCCGTCGGAAGGATATCCCCAGGATTCCCAACCAACCCTGGCTTCTTTACGGCATTATTCATGCATATAATAAAATCGTAACAGGTCGCTGTCTGTTCATGGAAGATAAATAAGAAAAAATATTATAGGAGGGCTTTATGAACGCAATAGAACCCAAAACAATGATTTTTAGAGTTTTTGTCTGTTTGTCTGTACGTTTGTGCACGCTAATCTCAGTAACCGCTTAACCGATTGTGATGTAGTTTATTTATTGTGTTGAGGTTTACTCCACTTAACATTTAGTGTTTGGCTATTTCTACTTTTTACGATTCTCATCGTCACCTTCATGGTAAATTTTAAATACTGATTATTTCAACAATTTTTTTAAACAAACACAAAGCGTTTGGTAAGTTAAGTAACATATATAAGTCAACAAGTTAAATTTTGAGTCAGATTTGGAAGAATAAGGTTTTGAATTATTTGATCCCACGTAGGTGACGCGACGATCCACGAAGGTGACGCAGTAGCTTTACAGACATTATTAATCATTATTTAAGTACAAATTATAAGTTAATTTGTTCATTCGGCAGTTATATGGTAACAGCTACTTAACTAAAAACAATTACCAGATCCTATACCTACACATGCTTTTGACGTAAAAGTTATTCTGGAACCATAATTATATTATAAAAATAACACAGTACATCTCTTTGGGACAAAGTGGCAAATTATCAGTTGTTTAGATCCCATAGCATAAGCTTATATTGTCTTAATTTGGGCTAGATGATGTTGTGTGAGAATGTCCGAACCTGGCTACTTATAATGGAAGCACTCTGCGGCTGGACGATCGGCTCATCGAACTCGAGGTAGAACTGGGTCGCATAAACTGGCACATACTGGTGTTGTGCGAAGTCCGAAGAAAGCGGGAGGACACGCTAACCCTTGGGTCGGGTGACCTATTCTACTTTCGGGAAGGTGATGGAAGACATTCTTCCGAGGGCGGTGTGGGCTTTACGGTGAAAAAGGAACTCGTTAGCAGCATTGTGGAGATCAGGAGTGTTTCGCCTCGGGTAGCATACGTAATACTGAGACTTACCAACAGGACTCCCTGAAGGTGATTCAGGTGTACCTATGCCCCAACTTCGAGAAGCGCTGACGAGGCAGTTGAGACCGTGAGAGAAGACTTACTACAATGTTATGATAGGGGACTTCACTGTCAAAGTGGGAGTACAAGAACGCGGTGAAACGAAAATCAGACTTTTTGGTGTTGGGCGTAGAAATGACCGGGGGCCGCGGGGCAGTATGATTATCAACTTTCTTGAGGCTCAGGGGCTCTTCTTGATGAACTCATTCTTTAAGAAGAAACCCCATAGAAGGTGGACTTGGCGAAGCCCCAACAAGGTCACAAGGAACGAGATAAAATTCATCATGTCGGACAGGAGGTGTATATTCGGAGAAGATGTCTCTGTGATCAACAGGTTTAATACCGGAAATGATCACCGACTCGTCAGAGCGTCTCTGAATTTAGACTTCCGCGTCGAAAGGGCCCGGATGATGAAGCCTATTCTCCGACCTACTGCGCTCCAAATAGCTTTGTGTGCTGAGAAGTTTCAATTGGAGCTTCAAAATTGTTTCGATCTGCTGGAAACCACTGGCAACGATCACGATAAGGCCGACACTGTAGTCAGGACGCTACAACAAGTGTCCCGAAGGTTTCAGTCTGGAAAAAAGCAAAAATAGGTGTTCCCAGCTTTTGCCCGAGACCCTCGAGCTCATGAGAATCAGACGGGAAACGCCATCTACATTTCATTGAAGTGCGAAAATTAGGATGCATGCTGTGTTCAAACTGAGTTCTCGGCTGAACTGAGTCTAAATGAGCGATGTTGAATAGTGTTGCCGAGAATCCAGGTTGCGAACCTCAATAAAAAAATAAAAATCTATGCATACTTACTTTTGCTTACTTTTGGTCTTCATCAGACCAGAGAGATTTAAACATCAACTCCGAAAGCAGCTATGACGCGACCTCAGACGTTATAACACCAACATCGTAGAGGCAGCGATCACACAAAATTGGGGTACTAAAGTCTTTGCCCAACAGCTCGGAAGACCTCGTCTGACAAAATTGAAGACAGCGGGTGGCAAAACCGAGACCTCGAGGTTCGAGATTCTCGAAGAAGTTAGGAGCTTCTACAGAGAACTATATGCATCACGGAAAAAAAGACCGACGGGACCTAGCGACCGTGACCACAGAGCCCTACTAATGCGCCACTATACCGAAGACATTCTGGATATCGACCAGGGCGAGGTCAGGGCTGCTGTCGAACAACTAAAACCCAATAAATCCCTGGAGAGGACGGAATAACGACTGAGCTTCTTAAAGCTGGCGGGACTCTAGTTCTCAAAGAGCGGATCTTTTGATTTGAGAGTCTCTTTAATTCCGTCCTCCAACAGGGACAAACACCTAAAGCGTGGAGCGGGAGTGCGGTGGCTCTGTTTTTCAAAAAAGGTGACAAGACCTTGCTGATGAATTATATACCCATCTCACTCCTTAGCCATGTTTAGAAGTTGTTCTCGAGAGTAGTCACAAACCGCCTTGCCGGAAAACTCCGAGTACTAGGTACCTAAATGTATTTAAGTTGATATAAGTATAAGGTAGTAGGTGCCTTGATTAAGCTTTAGGTGGCATGACTCTTTCCCAGGATTTCTTCTTGAGACTTGGACGCGAAGGTTATTGTGTCTTTGTTCAAAAATTCTTAGCATGCCGCACGCCTCAAGAAGCGGAAAAGCATCTGAACTAACCCAAAAGACGCAAGATAACACCCGAACCCGTAGGCGAGGCCATGGTGATAGCCTAAGCCTGTCGGGTACCCTGATACATCATTCTAAGGAGTTGCCCGGGGCGCCTAATACTAGACGGGTAAGTAGCTACGGGTTTTAGACGGTTTGGATCTGGCATAACGTCCAGTGGGATTTCTACTCCTATAAAAGGGCTTCACACGGAATGTTATAGGTATTGCTCTGTCCTTTGCCATGATTGTAGGTACCTTACTTATTTGTTCTACTATTATTCCGCTACATGTCTACTACAATACGAATCTAAAAGAGTACCACTCTTACTGAAACTAGTCAGAGATCACCTTCGTGGCATAAACTCACCTTCGTGGGTAAAACGCCACGAAGGATGTGACACGAAGGTAACGAAAACATAGCTTTTTTTTAAATTCCGACAAAGTTTAGCCGTTACGTTTTAAATCAAATACCACATAAATATCTCAATTAATTTGCGGTTTCGATGAATAAACTCTGACTTCAATAGCTATTATACAATGTACAAAAAGTCACCCACGAAAAGTACTCGAATTAAGTGTCAAATATAGAAACTTACTGATATTTTTTTTTCTCAAGGAGCCAGGAGTTGCACGTTGCACTCCCGCGATTACCGATCACGAATAACGTTCAGTTTAGTTGAGTTTTGTTATTGGGGCGGTCGTTTTGGTCAACAGTAAAACGCAAATTTAGAGTACCTAGATTCGTGTGACCGATGTATATTGTGTTTTAAGTTCTAAATAATAGTTAGAAGATTTTTTTTGTAATACTGTGTGTGTAGTGTATGTTATTACGGTGAATTTAGTGTATGTAACTTGAAAATCTATGGAAATTTGGTAAAGCAGTGACCAAATGTTTAACTGAATCGGGAAGTGTGACACGAGTAGAATGCGAAAAATGACCCCAATTTTGACCTTTCGTGTTAATTTTTGGTATGAATATTTTCTTCTATTGCAACAAATTTCATGCATTTTATAGCTTAATAGTTGTTTTATCCACTATTTTAAAACATTTCTTTCTAACTCATACGGTTTAGAAAATATAAGCGTGTGACCATCAAATTTAAGCAACCAGGAGAAATAGCCGTTTATTTCATGTCAATCGGTTTATAAATAAAAAAGTTATATCACTTTAAAGAATCATACATTGACTTATGAATCTAAAAGTGGGTAAATCTAAACTGGCGTGTTGGCTTAATCATAAAAGAGCTTAATGATTAAGGCCATTTTAGAATAATTCAGTCCGCGCCGAAGGGTCTTCTTTACGGCATTATCCTACTAATATTATAAATGTGAAAGTTTGTGAAGATGTTTGGATGTTTAGATGTTTGGATGTTTGTTACTCAATCACGCTCTAACGGCTGAATGGATCTGGCTGAAATTTGGTACAGGGATAGAGTATAGTCCGGAATAACACATAGGCTACTTTTCATCCCGGGAAAATGTTCCCACGGGAAGCGGGAACGGGAACCAAATTTCACGCGGGCGAAGCCGCGAGCATCAGCTAGTTCACAATAAAATCACTCGTTACGTGTGAACAGAGTATATATAATATTGCCGCGATACAGTTCTCAGTTTTGAATTTAGTATTTGCTTTCTTGTCCTCGCTTTCTTGTTCGGTAAGCACCATCTGCCTTTAGTTCTATAATCTGTGTACTTATCGATACAATTCCTGGGCCCAGCGCTAAATGGTATATAAGCGTAGGGGTGTTTCAATGTAGCACCAAAGAACCGCTCAGGTTTGAACGCCTCAGCATCAGGAAACAGATCTTCACGATGATGAAGGTCGTATATGTGCACGTCGATTACTGTGCCTTTCTTCACCAGTAAATCACCTAAGAAACATAAATGTAATGATAGATTAAGAGTCGAACTGGCGCACGAACGGTTCCGTACCACAAAACGGCAAAGAATAACGTTTATTGTACGGGAGCCCCCATTCTTTTTTCTGATTTTAGAAATATATATTACGAAGAGGAAAATTTGTTTGTTTGTTTGCATCGAATAGGCTCCGAAACTACTGGACCTATTTAAAAAATTCTTTCACTGTTGGGAAGCTACACTCTTTGTGCTGAACATAAGCTATATTTCATTCCCGCATTCCCACGGGAAAGTGAATTACGCGGGTGAAACCGCGTGACGTCCGCTAACAGTAACACATCAACTGTGAAAATTACAGTTTTCTAGTTGCCACGGTTCCTGTTTAACAGCCTCGTGACGGACAGACAGAAGTTTTATGAATAGGGGCTCGTTTTTACCCTTTGGGTACGAAACCCTAAAAAAGCAGTAAAAAAGGCCTCCTGTTTATGCAAATGAGATGACGGATAAGCATAGGGTCTACCTGATTGAAAGGAGTTGCTGTAATTGAAAGAGAATGCAACGACCTGAGATGTTTATCTAACTCTATTACCATACGAGATTTGCCCTATTGAAGCTCTCCGTCTTTAATATGGCAATAGATGTCTATTGCTACCTGTATTTGAAGTTTTTTAACTGACTAATATGGTCTTCAATTTGGTATAACGACTTCCATTATTACTGGCGAAAGACCCCACCCCACAACTTAAAATGCCTTTTGAAGCACATTAAACGCTCTTGGCGTTCAAAAAAGTGGTAGACAAGCTTTATTTAATTCAAAGAAGTACAAAATAAATGAAGATTACCCATCATAAAGTCCTCGGTGACCTCACGAGCGATAGAAGTTACACTCGGATACAGCCTCATGACCTCCTTGATGACAGCTTCTAAGTATTTCATCTCAGGATGGTCGGATACTGTCAGATCGCGGTCTGAATCTCCAAGAATGCTTTGTAGTTCTTCGAAGACGCGTTCCTGTAATAATATCACTTTTGAAATCATCAATGTAAAGAGAGTGCGGAAATCTGGACGCGATGATATAAAGCTATCAATGGTGATAATAATAATTAATAATTCGGAGTCCAAGATACGGAAGCTGTCAAGTGCGCAGAATATTTGTAGGTTCGCAAGCGTTCGCACAAACGCAGGCGCACACACTCGTCTTCCCCCTCCTGAACCCAGTGGAACGGGAGACCGCTACGACTGCTTTGCGGGTAATTGTATTCGAATGTACAATACATTGCCGACAGCCATAACAGGTTTGTCAGTTAATAAATTTAAAAAACTAGTAAAGCTTAAATTGTGCCAGAAAGCTTATTATAGCATTAAAGACTTTCTAGAAGACAAGACTGCCTGGCAGTGACACGAATTGCTCCTTTCTACATTTAAAAAAAAAACTGTATTAGATACTAAGATGAATAAGAGGGACCGGACTGAGTTTCTTGGGGTGTTCTTCTCAGTCTGTAGCATTTCCGAACCCCCGGTAGAGTCACAAAAATTTTGACAAACCTAAATAATTTTTTAAAAATTTCAAAGGGAATAAATTTTATTTTATTTTATTTTATTTTACTGCAGGAGAGGTCGGATGATGTGTCTGGCCGACGGTAATTGTACGCCCTCTACCGCCGCCCTAGGCCATCCACCTTGCCTTGCTAAATCGCCGAGTCCGCCAAGCCCTTTTGTATATCTACGGTGGGTTGCCTTCCTCGCCGAATCAGACTTTATGCGGGAGGGATCCACAATAAACTTGCCACCGAGGTGACAAGCCACCTCAACCAGGTTTAGCCCGCGAGTCGACGCGGTTTACCAGGGTGTGGTGGAGTAGTGGAGTGATGTCACTCTGAGTCTATGTACCCTTACAATTATTATAATTCTGATTAATGAACGATGCAAAAATTTACTTGAAGAAGCACCGCCAGGTTTCGACTTATTTTGAAAGCTTGTTTTCAATTCCTCGGTGTTCGGTTGTTGTATCAATATCAATATATATATAATAAAATCGTAACTGTCTGTTTGACTCTACGTTTGTGCACGCCAATCTCAGCAACCGCTAAACCGATTGAAATGCGGTTTTCTGTACTGCGTTGTGGTTGTCTCCACTTAACATTTAGTGTTTGTTTCATGTCAATCGCATCATAAATAAAAAGTTATACCTATCAATCTAAAGAATCACATATAAAATGCAGCGTACGAAGTCGCAGGCAACATAAATAATATGTCTGATGATATCGAAAAGATCGCAGGGAGGTTCTGGTTGCAAAAGTCGCTATACCATGTGCTGTGGTGTTCTATGTGTATGTAACTGGGAGAGGCCTACATCCAGCAGTAGACTGCCATGCGATATACATTTGATTTTTCAAATGATATGTATGAGTTGTCCAGATCCCATGTCACACACTTAAATCATAAGCTGATTTAGGCTAAATGGTATTGAGTAAGAATGCCCCTAAAATATATATTTATTATCCCGAAATACACATATACACAATACATAGTAGTTATTTCAAACTTCACATTAAGTATATTGATTGCGGGTCTTTTTCGCGTAAACATTTTAAACTTCGCTCACCTCTCGACGTTTCGGCTATGTTACAATAGCCGTGGTCACGAGTAGACTGACTGTCAGTCTACTCGTGACCACGGCTATTGTAACATAGCCGAAACGTCGAGAGGTGAGCGAAGTTTAAAATGTTGTTCGTGTGAGTTTAAAAACATTATCTCAAACTTAGAGATCAGATTCCTAATCGCCCAGTGAAGGCCGAAAGTGTCGACTCTGATTCAAAACATATAGCAGAGTGATCAGCCAAAGAAATACATTATTATTTGGAAATAAAATAGATTGCCATGTAAAAGAAACAAACATAGTAAAGACAAAAAAAATCCCGGATTATCATAATAACCTGAATCTCCTCGTGTTCTGCCAACAACATCAGGGCATATGTAAGGCTAGCAGCTGTCGTGTCGTGGCCCTGAAATGCAGATAAAAACCAGTTTAACATAAAATATTAAAACTCATACTGTTCGGGACATTGCAGGACCCATTTCCTCTGAATGTTGATAAACATTCAAAACAAAATGTAGGTATTGAAACCTTCTGTGCCGGTTTTGTCCTAATGCAATACGGAACTACAAAATGTCCTTAAATATTAAAAAGGTTACGGTTTTTGTAACATAAAATTTCGGCCTTCAAAGAGTCTGAAATGATTAAATTTGCAACCTCTATTGTTTCTGGGTACCACTTTCAAGTAAATTGAATAAAAACCGAGAAATGTTTCGCGCTTTACATTTTGTTCTTACTAGTAATAGTAATCTAATAAGCTTTATTCAAAGCTGGTACAAAAGTAATGCCTTTTTTTTTTTTTTTTTTAACGTGAGGGAAAATCCTCGTAGGATGCTATGCCGGACTCTTACCGACTAAAAAACCTCACGTAACGCCCAACAGCCTATGGTTGAGAGCCCCGGGTAAGCCCTCAGGAAGGATGTCCCGTGACTCCCAACAGACCTACGGCCGCCAATGCGGCCTCGCCCAGGGGGTGGTTCGGGTGCAATCCCGCGTCTATGGGGGGTTTCGGGTGTGACCCCGCTTCTAAGGGGGGGGCGTGCGTGAGTTGCTCACGTCACGCTGCCGTCATGGGCCTGCTTCTGTAAAGACGGTGAGCGGCCCTCTCACCGTCCTCAGACCCCCGGTCATGGAGGCCGATAGTCCTCGGCGAAGACACGTCGGCGGCGCCCAGGGCGCCGACTGCGGAACTCGGGTGGGAGAGTTCTCTCCCGCACCCGGCCCGCCGCTTCCTTCACGAGCATGACCTGCTCGCAGAAAGAGGCGGCGCAGTCCCACTTACTCCCGCTGGAGAGCATGGCTCGCACCATGGCCTCAAGCGAGAGAGTGTCCACGCCCAGACGCACTACGAGGACCTGGCGCTGTTGTGCCCACGCCGTGCACTCCACCAGCGTGTGGAGCGCCGTGTCATCGCTGCGGTCCTCGCAGTGCTGACACTCGGCCGTGGTTTCCCGGTGTTTTCGCCACAGATACCTACCGAAGCTACCGTGCCCGGCAAGCATCTGTGTCAACCGGTAGGAGAGAGCACCGTGTCTTCTCTCCAGCCACTCGTCCATGACCGGTCTGACGGCCGCGATTGTGGCGAATCCCCCCTTTGGTTGCTCAAGTCGCACCTTCCATGTCTCCACGGTTTCCTGGTGGAGCAGGGTCCGCTGGGCCTCGATTTCTCGAGACGCAGGCCTTTGGCCCCGCTCCAGCGCCTCCTTGCGCCATCTGAACAGTGACGCAAGGGCTCTCGCTTCCAGGTCCCATGGAGGGGTCCCGGCTAGGAGACATGCCGCCTCACCGGAGATCGTACGGTATCCCCTTATCACCCTGACGGCCATCATTCTCTGCGGGCTCAGCAGTCTAGCCTCATTGCTGGCCGTCAGGGTCTCCGCCCATACGGGAGCCCCGTACAGGGCCATGCTTCGCACGATCCCCAGGTACAGCCTCCTGTAGGGAGCGTTGGGTCCCCTGATGTTGGGCATCAACCGCGCGAGTGCGGCCGATGCTCCCCTCAGTTTTGGGACCAAACTTCGGAAGTGGTGTCCGAAGTTCCACCGGCCATCGAGTACGAGCCCCAGATACTTCATCGAGGGCTCGATGCCGATGCTGACGCCCCCCACCTGTAGGCTGGATCCCGCAGGTGGCCCCATCCGAGGTCCGTGGAAGCACAGAGCCTCGGATTTGTGAAGGGCGACCTCGAGACCCAGCCGCCGAATCCGACACACGACCTGCGTTGCTCCCCGCGCCGTAACGAGGGTGGCGTCGGCGTAACATGTTACGCCGACCCCTCTGAGCAACGGACCACGCAGCACCCAGTCGTAACCGATGTTCCACAGGAGCGGCCCTAAAACCGATCCCTGTGGAACACCGCACGACACATCTCGCCGACCCGGCCCTAGCCAGCTCGGGTAAGTTATGGCTCTCTCGGAGAGATAAGCCCCGACAATTCGACGAAGGTAGGGAGGCACTCCATGATAGATAAGCGCCTCCCTGACGCAGCTCCAGGGCAAGGTGTTGAATGCGTTGGCGATGTCGAGAGACACCGCCACCACCACCTCACCCTGTGAAACTGCTTCCTCCGTCAGGCCTCTAATGCGCATGATCGCGTCCACAGTGGAGCGTCCCTGACGGAAGCCAAACTGGCTATCCGCCAGATCAGGCCCCACGCGTGTGAGGTGCCCGACGAGGCGTTGTGCAATAATGCGCTCAAAGAGCTTGCACACCTCGTCGAGCAACACGATCGGCCGGTACCCTGATGGGGAATTTGCCGGCCGCCCCGCCTTTAGAATCAAGACCAGTTTCCCGGTCTTCCAGACCTTGGGAAACTGGCCTTTCTCGAGGCATGCGCTAAAGAGCCCAATTAGTCGAGACCCAAGCTCTTCGAGAGCCAGGACCCACGCTCGGCCTGGAATGCCGTCGGGTCCAGGGGCGGTGTTTCTGCGGGATTTAAGCCGCAGCACAGCCGCCCCTAACTCACCCTCGGTGACTACGGGCACGTCGTTCTCGCTGCCTTCCGCGTTGGGCGCCTGAGACGGAGCCATGCGCGGAGAAATGTGTTCCTCCGCTCTCGACGGGAACAAGGAGTCCAGGACCTCCTCCAGCCGCTCCGGCTGGAGACTCTGAGTCAGTGGGGGCGCCTTAGGGCGTAATTTGCCCCTTACCATAAGGTACGGGCGCCCCCATGGGTTCCGCTCCAGAGTCTCCATCAGCTCATCGCGGCCCAGCTTTTTGGACCGCCTGATGGCCGTCTGGAGGGCCCTCTTGGCCTCCTTATACCCATTGTAGAGCTCCGTCTCTCGGGCAGCCGCATCGTCTGGGCGGCGACGCCTCCGGCGGAACCTGGTGTACCGGCGGCGCGCGGTAACGCACTCCGCGCGCAACTGCGTGATTTCCGGCGTCCACCAGTACACTTGTTTCCTCGCCGGCCTGGGCCTAGCCCTGGGCATCGCCGCATCGCAGATGTGCGACATGGCTCTCCCGAACCACTCCACCTCGGTATCAACATCGGCAGGCCTGTCCGCTGACGGAATCCAGGCCTGCACGATGGCCGCCTCCAGGAGAGCCTCCCGATCAAGGCGATGCAGTGCCCAACGCGGTTCCGGGGGATTCGCAATTGCTGGCGGCAGGTTTGGTGGAGGGGAGACGTCGAACCGAATATATCGGTGATCTGACAACGTCTCCTCCTCCTCTACCACGCGCCATCCCTGGACACGGCGGGCGAGCTCAGGCGTCGCAAACGAAACGTCTATGACCGAGCTGAGCCCCCGCCGCGTCCAGGTTGCGACATTCCCCCGGTTCAGGATGACTAGGCCACGTGTTGTGACCCAGTCCTCCAGTTTCCTCCCCCTGTCTCTGGTTTCCCGGGAGCCCCAAGCCTGCGACCAGGCATTGAAGTCTCCCAGGACCAGGACAGGGCGAGGCCGGCATGCAGCGAGGACGACGTCCAGCTCAGGGAGCCATAGCTCGAACTGATGCTGGTCGAGGCTCGGCGAGATGTAGACGGCCACGACAGCCACACCCTCGTATTCCGCCGTGACACAACCCGGACCCCTAGCGATGACCGCCAGGCGCGAGTCGTCCGCGCCGGTCCCCCCAAAGATTGTCGCCAGGCCGTCCAGATCCACCGGGCTTCCCGGGTGAACCCAGTACGGCTCGGCGACAACTGCGATGTTAATGGACCACTGCCTGATGCTCTGGTACAGAAGGTCCTGAGCACCAGTGCAGTGGTTCAGGTTCACCTGCAGGATGCGGATATGGGCGTCCATTAATGGACGTCCATTTCCGCACCCTGCCGCAAACGAGCACCCACACCCTCACCTCCCCGTGCGGACGGACGGGGCTTCGGCCTTGAGGCAGCGCAGGATTTACTGCCCGCCCGGTGGTCAGCCTCCTTGCCCTCCGCCACGCATTTGAAACATCGTGGCGGAGCGTCACAGGCAAGAGCCGTGTGACCGGGCTGACTACAGCGGAAGCACCGATCACCCACGGTGACTTCCGCCGCACACTGCACTCCTACATGCCCCACGACCAGGCACCTATAGCACCTGTCTTCGCGGGGCTGTAGGAGATGCACCTGCGCCCTCAGGAAGCCCCCAATAAGGAGGCTCCGTCCGTCCGCCACTTTCTGGGCCGCCGCGACGGGGCAGCTCACGACTGCCGACCCGTGACCGGTGGGGCCAAAGCGGATTTCGCCTGACCTCACCTGATCACGGGGACAGCCGCTCGCCTCCACGACGGCGGAGATAAGCTCGTCCGTCGTGGCCGCGTCATCCAGACCCGAAATGCGCAGCGCGGCGCATTTGTTGGGTCTGGACACGCGGACATCGCCCGTATTCAGCGACTCCCGCAGCTTCGCCGCTAAGGCAAAAGTAATGCCTATAAAAAAAATTATGAGGTTCATTTCCGTTCTATAAACCCTAGGAAACAAAAATCATAAACGATCGAGTGACCTAGCCTTCTAGAACATAAGTCCGAATCGAATACGAATCGAATTGAAATTGAATTCTGAGCTTTCTAATAAATAGCCAGTCAAAAAATAATCATACCTAATATAAGGCGTTAGATGGCGAAAATCCATCGTAGAATGATAAATATTAAACTATAAGAAAAAAAAAAAAAAAAAACAAAAAAAAAAACCAAATCCTCACCGCAAACATAAAAGTGTTGACTTCATCTCTGATCCCCTCCAAGTCAATCTCTCCTCTAGCTTCAGCTTCAAGCAAGAGATCTAACATTGCCATTCTTCTCTTTATTCCAAACTCCACTTCAGCTGCCACTTTAACATTATTCTCTCCTCTTTCTGCTTTCCTTTCCATAATTACATCATCAGCAAATTTTCTAGCTGTTTCCAAATGTTTCATATTATACTGTTTCCCTTCAGCTGAATAGCTGAAAAGGTCTGACCAGAGCCAAAATTTCATTAACCTCTTCATGAGGAGTAAAGCCATGTTTGAAATGGCATTCTTGTATTCTTGGAACGCCAGCGGTAGATCTTTGTCTAGCTTAATACCCATCGCTGTTTCTATCAAAGAGAAAAAATATACTTAACTCTTGATTGTGGTTAAAATGAGAATAAAATTATGTACTTATACCATCCTCAGTTTATACTAAGAAATACATTCGAGCTCATGATCAAGGTCATGCTCGTGAAAGAGACGGCGGAGAGGAAGAGGGATATAGCTCTCGCAATCGAGTTCCGCAATCTGAGATGAGGGCGCCGTAGCCTTATAACCGAGGCCTCATTGACCAGGGATCTCAGGACAGCGGAACGGCTGCTCGCTGTCCTTGTAGAAACGGGCCAGGACACACACGCCCAAAGAAGTGGAAAAACACACGATCCGAACCACCTCCAAACTGCAGAACAGTACCCGAACCACGTAGGCGAAGACGCAGTGGTAGCCAAAGTCTGTCGGGAATCCTGGATGATCCTTCCGAGGGCTTACCCGTGGCTTCGGGCCGTAGGTAGTGGTAGCGCAAGCATGACATCTAGAGGAATTTCCCGTATCCCTTTTGACTGCTGCCGCGCCGGTGGCGCACTAAGTAGTGATACCGCCTCCCGCGCTGGAGGTCCTGGGTTCGATTCTTGGGTCGGTCCAAATATTGGTGTGATTCACAAATGTTTGTTTCGGAGTTTGGGTGTTTTCTATGTATGTATTTGAAATTATATAAGTATGTCTATCAGTCTAGATCCCATAACACAAGTTTATATTAGCTTAATTTGGGCTAGATGATGTTGTGTGAGATTGTCCATAAATATCCCTGTAGTTCAATGATGGAACTACTGGATCTTTTTTTTTTGTAGTTCCGTCATGGAATATTAGTAGCATAGGAACATTAGAACTACTGGGATTTGGTGGATTTCCATAAGTAAAAATAATACTTAGAAATAAAACCTGACCATTCATTAACTTTTTACATCTAAATAGTTGAAGAGACATTATCATAGTCTGATTCAATAAACTAAGGGTCCGTAGAGATTATGCCGTATACAAATACAGTTCTCTAAACTAAGCAGGATGTGAGTTATACATTGCGGTTGGTGTTTATTTGGCCTTGTGACCCATCCAAATGTAATTTAACAATTTAAATCCGACACCGAGTGAGTTCAGTGCTAAGTAATCTTTTGTAGAGCTACCTAAATTTATTTTATTTATTTTACATTTTATTGTACGCGATAGTATTGCAAATCACATTGCATTACAATTTGGTTAAAGAAAATTGTGCCAGATAGTCTTTAGATGGCTTTGTAGACATTAATTGGTTATTGTGTGTGTGTGTGTGTGTGTGTGTGTGTGTGTGTTTATCAATAAAGGCAGAGAATAATAATTAGTATATTCCATTGTTATGTAATACTCATAGAGCAACGCGAACTGTCTTAGCGCGCGTTGCTCTGTGTGTAATCTAATTCTTCTATGCCAGAGATTGCATTTTTTATTCGCTTTGCATACCGAGAGGTTAATATTTTCGTTGACAAATACGGTCAAATATACTTACCACATATGGTGTACAAGGTGAAGTCACTGATAGCAGGCATCACGTTTACTTCAGTGCCTCTCTTCTCTTTGAGCACACGCACCAGGTCCCTGGTCTTCTCTTCCATGATGATGGAGAAGTTCTTCAGGATATTAAAGTGAAAGGTAAGGTAAGGGCGTAAGAATTTTACGGCGCTTTTGCCAAAATGCATCTGTTGGATAAATTTGAGTACTTGAGTTTTCTGTTACAGATTTAATACAAGTCGACATGAAAAAATATGCTTTGTAATGTAAACTCACTTATTTTAAAAACTACACTATGTAATTGCTAAATGAATTGTAAATTCCCTACTTAACTGACATTTAAAAAGAAAAGAGTGGCCGTGAGTTTTATTGCCAGGTTATTTTCTCTCCGACTCTACCTATTGCGTGGCCAATCGGGCAATAAACGTAGAAGCAATCATTTTTACGTTTATAAGTGTTACTTACATGAAAGAATAAAGATTTTTTTTTTCATTTTTCTTACATGAAAGAATAAAGATTTTTTTTTTTCATTTTTCACTTTAGACAATGCCGATAACAATAGATCAGGAATGATCACAGTGATCGTATTTACAGTATCGTATTTAGGCTCGAAAGGTGACTCTCTTGAATAATAATCAAATGGCCGATGAAGTGCGAATTGTGTCACGAGAAAAGCCTAGCTAATTTGAAAGAAGATTCTAGTTCAATTAATTTTCATAAAACTACTTTATTATAAGGCGACGTCCTACGTAAGCGAACGTGAAGCGGCGCGGCGCGGCGCGGTACCAACAAACAGTTGAAACCTATTGAAGTGTCCTACGTAACCAAACGCAAGTGCGGTGCGGTGCGGGGCGGCGCGAAATGAAGCGAACGCGATCAGTTGGTTTGATATTTGCGCGCGAACTGGATGCGGTGCCGCCGTGTTTTTTATAATGTTGGAAATAGAAATTTTAATCAATGCAATCCAAGAAGTAAATTTATTATCTTCGATTATGCCTTTCTAAGTATACAATATTAGTCCCACTTCTTCGCCGTGCATACTTCTTGAGCATTTGATATTTAAGAAATGAATTTGCCAATAATGGGAACACCCAAAAATTCCGAAATATGTTTTTCCGAATTTCAATATTCCGATGTTCAAAATTCCGAAGATTATAATTCCTAAGAAACAAAGCTACGGATATTCAAAAGGACGATATTCATTTATCCGAAAGTCATAAGTACGAATTTTTATTTTTCCTAATTTCATTATTACGAATAATCAAAAGACCGGACTGTTATTTTCCCGAAAAACATTATTCAGAATTTCGAATATCCGAAAATTCACTGTTTAAGTTTTTCTTCGCTTCGCTCCCGCCTAAGCCTTCTAACCTAACCTATCCGAGTCGGGGTACACTGAGTCGGCGTGTTAACCATTCTCTTATTATGGTTAACACCTCGACTCGGATAGGTTAGGTTAGAAGGCTAAGGCGAAAGCGAAGCGGAGCGGAGCTCCGGCCTTACCCATCGTGGTTATTTTTTTTTGTTTTGTCGTTTGCCTTCCACTCGCTTGGAAATAATATCTTCGGTAGTTAGACTTGACCGTACTTTATTAAAAAAACGGGTGGAATCGGGAACATAAATAATCGTCTTTAATGATAAGTTTTCGGGATAAAACAGGAACGGGTGGACACGACATTCACCCTTTATGATATTTCGGATTTTTTATAATCGGAGTTCGTATTTATAATATGGCGGATTTTTAATGATTCGGAATTCAACGGTTCGGTTTCTTGAAATTCGGCATTCTGACAGTCGGAATTGTAAACATTCGGAATTTTAAAATTATGACTTTTAATAAAAAGAATTTATGAAACATCGGATTTTTGACTTTCGGGATTTCGAATCATTCGGACTTATGAAATTCGGAATTATGAAATTCGTGATTGTGACTTTCGGAATTAAGTTTTTCGTATTAATGTAGTGTACCCGCCAATAATATTTGTTACCAACCGTCCATGACAAATCATCCATCCATCCAAGATCCAAACTGCCACGTCTCCACGGCACCGAATTATAATTCTCAAAAGAGGTCAAGTATCTTGGGGAGTACCCCCAAGATACTTGACCTCTTTTGAGAATTATAATTCGTTTGGTTACTCCAGTTTAGTTTGCTGTCAAGAAGTATCTTGACAGCAAACTAAACTGGAGTAATGATCTCCAAAACAAAATTAACAAAGCTACGGTCAGTCTTTTTTTTTTGTTTAACGTGAGGGAAAATCCTCATGGATGTTATGCCGGACTCCTACCGACTAAAAAACCTCACGTCACGCCCAACAGCCTGTGGTTGGGAGCCCCGGGGAAGCCCTCGGAAGGATGTCCCAGAACTCCCAACAGACCCACGGCCGCCACTGCGGCCTCGCCCAGGGGGTTACGGTCACAGTCTACTTAACAAACATCTCTTTAATTTAGGTGTCACAGACAGTGCCCTTTGCAGACGGATAAACTGCCAGTCACATTTTTATGGAATGCCCGGAACTGGCAAGGATACAGGGCTAGACACTTCGGTACACCAAGATCGCTCCAGGAAGTCTCCGGCAACGTGAAGAGTCTGCTAGACTTACTGGAGGAACTGGGATGGCAATAGCCATACCAAAACCCTGCGCAAAATATGCGCAGAAATGACGTTGATTCGCGGAAACCAGCCTCTGAAAACCTAGTACCTAGAACTCCATACATATTTTTGATCTATGGCAGTTGCATTAGGCTGATGCAAATGTGCGAGACGATTCGCGTGCACGTAGGACAGAGCCGCCGCGTCGCACCGCGTCGCGTTGAATTCGCGTGTCACCGCTTTAGAATCGCGTTCGCTTCGAACCGCCTACCTAGGACGTAGCGTAAGTCTCTAGAAAGTGAAAACTTTTAATTGGCGCTCTTTGTTAAAAGGTTGTCAATTTTAGGACGTATTAAAAAATCCTTAATGGAAACCAGTTACCAAACTCCGGTTTTCTAGGCGGCCGAAGCGAGTTTTCGCTTTCACAAAAAATTTCAAGAATTAATGATAGCCATACACATTTAACCACACTTTTATCACCGAAGGCGTAGACAGAGCTATAGATACTACTACTACTACTTTGTAATCACAGGGCGGAAACTCTATACAAATGATTCGTTTTAATTCTATCACCTACACTAAAAACTCGTTATGTTTGTACAGTGCTTGAATGTGTGTGTTGCCACTAAGGCTAAGCGAACATTGCGTCAAAATACCCTCCAACTATAATGACAACTGTGGCGGAGGCGGGGTAGCTTATGCTCGGTGGGAGGCAGGGAGTTGCCTATCTGTATGTAATACTATTATTAATTTTTGCTACTAATAGAGACGTACGTAATGAAGGTGAGCCTATTGCTATAGATAGGCGCATTTTCAAACTTCGCCTTTCTTCATTTAATCGCCCACAGAAACCCATATCCATTGTGAACCAGCTACAATAAAAGATGCTTGCCGTAGTGACAGTTTACAAAACTCAGAGTCAGAGGGCAATAAGTATTTCTACGAGAATTACTATTTGCCATTATTAAGAGTCTTAATGAGCTGAGAACTTTTTAGTTGTGGAGGAGGGTCTAGATAGCTGAGCTGGTAAAGCTTCTGGTCCGGTATGCTAAAAGACGGAGAGCCGTGGCATGTAAAAATCATGTTACAATAAACTAGCGGACGTCACGCGGTTTCACCCGCGTAGCTCCCATTTCCATACGAATATGGGAGCAAAATATACTGATGTTCACCGGAGATAGTGCAGCTTCCTCACAGTGAAAGAATTTTTCAAATCGGTTTATTAGTTTCGGTGAAAACAAACAAACTAACAAATCTTTCCTCTTAATAATATTAGTATAGATTTTCCTCATTTAAAATTAAAATCTAATGCTAATTGCTTTTAAAATTATTTTTAAACTAAAACTTTTAATTGACGTGCATTAGTTAAAATTAAGTATTAGTAAATATTATATATTCGTTTTTGTTAAAAACTTTCAATTTATTTAAGAGTACTTTATTAGAAGTAACAAAATGCCTTAATTATTATGCCTTAATTATCAGAAGTTATTAGCTCCATCAATTTTTGAAAATATTTTAAAAGTAAATTTAACAACGTTAGCATAGCATTTTTTTTCCAGTGAAGATGTTTACACAATTTAAAAAAACTGGGGACAAACATCCAACTTGCAAATGTATTTTTTTAAATTCAATGAAAGGCATTTTGCTGAACCATGAGAATATTTCAGGGTTCCAGTATAATACCCTTCATTAACAGTAATGACATGTAAAGAGTACCTATTTAGCACATTGTGAAATATAAAGTCGGGCAATTTTTTTTTTTTTATATATTCACGGACATCTTACACAACGCTATCTGATCCCAAAGTAAGCTAGGAATAACCTGCTTGTGTTATGAGTATCAGACCACGGATATTAATACTTATATACTTTTAAATACATACATATTATACATAGAAACACCCAGACTCTTTGGACAAACATTTATGGGTCACACAAATATCTGCCTCCGGTGGGAATCGAACCCACGACCTCCAGCGCCGCAAGCGGTATCACTACCGACTGCGCCACACAGGCAGTCTATATGTATATATTTGGGTCAGTACTTCATACAAATTTTATTTTTCCCTCGGGAATCGCCGAGTTCGTGCTCGATGTATTTCACGTTTAAGATATTGCTGTAGATCCTAATTTAGATAACCTTCAGAATTCTGGGAAAATAACGTTGGAAAATTATATTTTTACTAGATAATTCTCGCGGCTTAGCTCTCGTGGAATTCGGTTTATACCGGTCCCACTTCCCATGGGAACTTAATTTTCCCGGGATAATATAGGCTATTATATTATTTCAAATTATAATCTATGTGTAACTGTTGCTATTTTTAGCCAGATCCATTTAGCCGTTAGAGCATGATTGAGTTAGAAACATCCAATTACTAAAACTACACAAAATTTCACCTTTATAAATATTATTAAGATGGATCCTGATTTAGGTAACCTTGTTTGAAAAATAACCTTGGAAAATTAATATTGAATAGGTAGTCTCCCGAGCGAGTACCTATAAAATAATAACCCGGGAGAGCGGGGCCTTTTCTTGTTAATGAATTTATTTTCTTACCAGTGCTCAAAAGTAAACCATTTCCGAGCCAGTCCTTCAGGAAGTAGTAAAATTGACTTTTCGTTATGTTCTTCGAATGAGATAGAACCACCTGAAAGAGAAAATAAGTGTTAGAAAGAGAGGGGCGCGCGGGGTGGATCTTCAGGGTAAAATTCATCGATTCCTGTGTTCCAAGTTCACCGTCACCAACATCTGGGGTTCCTTTCTCTTGTCTTTTAGGCTGTAACAGTGGCCCTCAATAATTTGACGTTCTCATGACTTTCCATGAGGTGGATAATATCATCGCGATGACTGGTCCTTGGATGAGTGACCACCATGTGACCGCTTTGTGACATTTCATTTGCGAGAATTTCCGTACTTCGGAAGGCACGAAAAGCCAGGTCACGGTTATCAGTAACATATGACAGTCGTTAAGCCAAAGGAAGATCTTGGGCGGCTTGAAAATTTTCAACAATGGGTCGTCACAACCGTCGCCTATCCATTTAAACACAGCAATAGGCTCACCACCAATTACGTGGGACAGAAAACTAAAAAGGTGAAATGTGGGCGCGTACTACACTTCTGCCTACCATTTTGTCCCGTGGCTGTATGTAAATTGTTTGACGATGAAAAATAATCTAATTTAGAACTAGTTTTAGCCCCTCTCTATGAAATAGAGTGCATAAGGGCTTATGGCGAGACTGTCTATAGCTGTGACTCTGTCGCATTAAACTACGTCACTAGGTCACGTGGATCATCTGTTCAAAGTTTGAAATAAAACGAAAATGACAACGTCAATCGGATTGAACTTTCACGTTCACAATAAACGTGTTAGAGAGGGGCAGTCTGGTGAGAACGATCTCACGGCTTTCTTGGTGATGCAGTAAAGAAAGAAAGAAAAATATTTATTCTGCTCTCAGCAAGGACAAATTAAACAGATAGATAGTAGGTAACATGAATATCCCCGCATGAGACAGAAATGGTCCCTAGCTCAGCTTTAATGCTACTTCGCGTAGTATAAGCGAGCTAGCGCTGGTATTCAGCTAGACCCAGTGAAAATACGGCCAAATAATCTGCCAAAAAACAAAATAAATAAATAAATAATAAATAAATATTCACGGACAAAATGATTATTCAATAAATTGACCGTACACGTACAGGATAAATTTTACCCACCTCCATATCAGCGGGACCAGAGATGTGCAAGTTTCTGTGCCCCAGCAATATGAATACAAATCTCTCGCCATATTTCTTGGTGTAATCGAACATTACATCAAGGAGCTTATCTAGAAGAAAGAAATACTCTGTTTAGGCAAACTGTTAATATACTTTTATTTAGTTACTTTACACTATTCACATACAAGTTATAATACAGGGGAACATAAATAAAAAATAAACAAGGGCAATACCAAATTAAAATATGCATCAAAAAAACTCTTCCACATCGCTGTCAAAACATACACCAGCCTTTTGATCACTAGAACCGTCGACCAAAAGTTTACATATAGCTCTGTAAATGAGCTTTGCACCAGGACCCCACGGTCCAAGAGTGAAACTAAACTTAAAAAACATTTAATGTACCACAGTATGGTTCTTCAAGAGAGATCCTAAAAAGTTTTTGTAAAAAAAAGAAAAATAAGGGTCGCCAGGGCGGTTGTAGCAATTGTCACACGTGAGGTGTAAGACGTAATGCTGGTCCATCCCGGGTAGTCACCCATGAGTCTCAATCAGCCGGATTAATACCTAAGGATTTACATTATAGTAGGGTAGGTATACATTGTAAATAGTTCAGGAGTTGAATCTCGCAGTTTTAGCCCCTCTCTATAAAATAGATTGCAGAGGGGCTTATGGCGAGACTTTGTCTGTGACTTTGTTGCATTTTATTACGTCACTATGCCACGTGGATCATCTGTTCAAAGTTTGAAATAATACAAAAATGACGACGTCAATCGGAGTGAACTTTCACTTTTACAGAGCGGCAGTTGGGTGAGACCGTCTCACGAATTCTTGTTTGAGTACGTTCTAAGGTTGTATTCTTTTGCATTAACTTTATCATTGTCTCAAGGAACTCTACACCTGAGTATATTATAATTTTAATTTCAACACGATACTTCTACGAGTCCACATGTTCGCGAAATAAAGAGTCTTGACAGACAACAATGTGATCTTGCAAGGGTTACGTTTTACCTTTTGAGATTCAGAACCCTAAAAAGGTGTTCGGAAATTAGAATCAAAATGAAGCATAGAACTCAAGCTGGACCTGCTGCAAAGGCTACTGACCTGATGTATACTCATAATCTGGTGAGCGTTTCCGATGATCGGCAGCCTTGGAGGTCCAGGCAGCTTATCTAACGGGTTTTGCTCCCTGAAGAACAGCCATGCTAGGGTGAAGACGAACAATCCGACGAGAACTTCAAATAGCATCTTGATTTCAGTGGTTCCTTTCAGACCCTGTTTAAAAATATTCTCTTAAAAAACTCACACATTTTCACTACACTCGATATGGCTGGTCCTTGGATGGTTATCACCACGTTACCACTTGGTTACATTTGCCAGTAAAATGGCAATTGTTAAGCCAAGTTGAAGCCCTGGGACATTCGTCCGAGGGCTTACCCGGGGCTCACAACCATAGGCTGTTGGGCGTTACGTGAGGTTTTTAGTCGGTAGGAGTCCGGCATAACATCCATCAGGATATTCCCTCACCTAAAAAAAAACAAGGCCTTATGGGCTGCTTGAAGAATTTTAACTGTGAGAATCCACAGCCTGCTTCTGTCCATTCCACTTCGACAGGCTCTCCCTTTCTTTATCTTTTTTTTAAGGTGAGGTTTATTCTACATGGATGCTAAGCCGGACTCCTACCGACTAAAAACCACACGTTTCCTACTTAATACCTACGGTTGGGAGTCCGGGTAAGCCCTCGGAAGGATGTCCCCAGGACTCCCAACAGACCTACAGTTACCACTGCAGCCTCACTTAGAGTAAATCCTCACCTACGGGGACAAGCTCTCCCTTATTAAGAGCCTACCAGACGCCAAATTGTTAAAAGATAATAGAAGATATACATTTTAGCGTGCAAGAAAGAGAGAGATGCGATCGGTTTTTGTGAGCTTTTAACGAAATATATTAATTATAAAAAACTAAAACCAATATGAAAAAAAATGCTCTAGTGCAAATGAAGATTTTACTAATACACTCGAGAGCAATGAATCCGGGTCACTTAAAGAATCCTAAAAATCTCGGAAACTAAAAATGCTAGGTTAATGCAATAAATTGTATTTAATAGACAATGTAATACTCCTTAAATGAAGGTATTAAAACTTCTTAGTTATTGTAAAGTTATATCATAAAAAAATAAAATTTGAAAAAGGGCCACTTTCGAAGATGGAACTACGAAATTACAGCATTTGGTGTTGCTTTTGTTTGTAATCTGTCATTTATGTGGGTACATAAACCATGTTGATAGTGCTCTATATTCATTAATCAAGCTGAAATTATGTCGCTTACGCCTGAAGAATGCACCAGAATACTTACAATGCTGGAAACCGGCCGGAGTCAGCGCGATACAGCCAGGACTGTCGGTGTGTCGCTGTCAACAGTACAAAGAGTTCTCCGACGTTACGAAGAAACTGGTTCTAACCTACGCAGACCAGGAACGGGCAGAACCAGGTGTACCACAGCACGAGAAGACCGATACTTGGTGAACACCATGCTTCGAAATCGCTTTCTCACAGGAACTGAACTCACCAATCAGTTTCGACGCCTCGGAGGAAGTAACCCAAGTGCATGGACAGTAAGACGTCGGCTTGCTGAATCTAACTTAAAACCCCTTAGACCTGCAAACGGCCCTAAACTGGAGCGTGGGCATCGTATTTCGAGACTAAGGTATGCCCAGAGCCACGTAAATTGGAGTATTGAAGATTGGTCAAAAGTTATGTTCTCCGACGAATCAAAATTTATGCTCTACAAGCACGATGGAAGACACAGAGTGTATCGAAGACCAGGGGAAAGATTCAAGCAAGCATGCATCGAAGAAAAAGTAGCCTACGGTGGTGGGTCTGTACTTGTGTGGGCCGGAATTTCTTCTGAAAGTCGCACAGAGCTGGTGATCATAGAAAACGGCTCTTTAACTAGCGTAAGATATGTGGAAGAAATCCTCAATGATCACGTTGGTCCATTTATGGTCAATTTAGGTGAGGATGCTATATTTATGCATGACAATGCCCGACCTCATACAGGTAGGATTGTGAATGACTACCTTCAAGAGATGAACATTACTCGTATGGTTAGGCCAGCGCGCAGCCCGGATATCAACCCGATCGAGCATGCTTGGGACGAGCTAGGCAGATGCGTAAAACAACGAAACCCTCCCCCAATCACGCTTCGTGAGCTCAAAATTGCTCTCACAGAGGAATGGGAGAATATTCCCCAAAATCGTATAAGGAACTTGGTGTACAGCATGCCAAACCGCGTAAACGCAGTAATGGAAGCACGAGGAGGCAATACGAAGTATTAAAATTCAAGAAAATCGTAATAAAGTTCAAAAATTTCATGTTTCCTATTTTTGTTTTAAGGAGAGATCAGCAGTTTTTTCTTTATGTAATTTTGTGTTAATAAAATGTATGGTGACTCATATTTTTTTTACTTTCATTTAAGGAGTATTACATTGTCTATTAAATACAATTTATTGCATTAACCTATCATTTTTAGTTTCCGAGATTTTTAACATTCTTTAAGTGACCCGGATTCATTGCTCTCGAGTGTACTTACTGATAATATTTTATATTATAAAAACAACTTATAACATACGAGATCTAGCTTAAAATTTTACGAAATCGAGATATTTTCAACCCAAAAATCTATCGAAGATTCTATCAGTAATCGTGTTTCGAGCCTAGAGCGTTTTTAGTTCATGAGCTGAAGTTGTCCGTGTTCCAATTTTAACTCAGCAGACCTCACGAGTCCTGAGATCTAGATCAAAGTAATAGTCTATTTGGCGTCATATGGAGTCTCAAGTGCTAAGATGTTTGATCTTATTTTCTTTCTCGATTCTTTACTTACATACTAAATCTACGCTTTTTACTCTTTGTTTACTGTGTTTATTTATTTTATAGCCTTAAGTAATAATATTATACCTGCTAACTTACTTTTAATCCACATAGAGTTGCGTGTAACTTAGGTAATCATTAAAATTCGTACATTGTTCGTATTTTTTCATTACTTCTGACATTTAGAATCTCGAAGATAATAATTACGCGTAGTATCCAAAAAAGATTTTATTATTTTGAAAATAATCAAATCAGCGTGCAGCCTTTAACTACATATTTTTAGAGTTCCGTAACTAGAGAGTAAAAACAGGATTTAGTGAGACTAATAATGTCTGTCCGTTTGTCTGCCCGTCACCGTAAACCATGATAGAGACTAGAGACATATTGAAAACGACACTTGTACTGTTTCACAATATTTATTACTAGCGGACGTCACGTGGTTTCACCCGCGTAGTTCCCGTTCCCGTGGGAATACGGGAATAAAATATAGCCTATGTTCTCTCAACTTGTACTGTTCCACAATATTTGTTACTAGCGGACGTCACGTGGTTTTACCCGCGTAGTTCCCGTTCCCGTGGGAATACGGGAATAAAATATACCCCATGTTCACTGCAAAGAGTGTAGCTTCCCAACAGTGAAAGAATATTTCAAATCGGTCCAGTAGTTCCAGAGCCTATTCGTTACAAACAAACAAACAAACAAACAAACAAACAAAAACAAAAAACAAATCTTTCCTCTTTATAATATTAGTATAGATTAAAAACCAGACCGGTTTCGCTTCACAGCATTTTCAAAGGTCTAGATAGAAGGACAAGCTAGTATGTAGGTACTAATAGAAACTAATGATAGAGACAGTTGAATTTTTCACAGATGATGTACCTACCTACCTACTTCTGTCATAGGCCGCCCTTTGTACAACAATTTGTAAAAAAATATTGTACTACCCGTTCGCTCTAACTTTGCCGCTGGCGTAGAGGCGTATACCCGAATTGTTAATTAGACGAAGTAAATTATTAGTAGCTAATGTCACTTCGTCATAGAAAATACGCAACATTGTATGAAGAAGTGACATTAGTTGCTGTCAATTTACTTCGTCTAATTAAAAATTCGACTTTAGTATGGAGCCGAGCGGCAAACTTAGAGCAAACGAGCAGTAAAACTAGTTTTACATGGTGTACAAATAAAGTTTATTCTATTCTATTCTATTGCCACTATAACAGCAAAATAGATATAACTTCTAAAGCGGGGCTCGAACGTGATTTTTTTGTCGTTTGTTGCTACGGAACCGTGCCTGCGTGAGTCCGACACGCACTTGGTTGGTTTTTTGTATTGTCGTAATAACAGCATAAATATTATGTTTAGCGTACTATGTTTATACACGTAATAAGACTTATTTCCGACGCAAGTATTTATATAATGATAGAATACTAGAATTTGCTCGTAATTTGTCCACGGAGAGTTTTTTTTTATACCCCTAAGGTGGCAGACAAGCATACGGCCCACCAGATGTACCGGTGGTCACCGCAGCATATGGACGTTTGCAACACCAGAGGCGCCACACTCGCGCTGCCGACCCTGTAAAAACCTTCTAAGACCCCTCTTGAAGAACCCCATACTGTAGGCGTTTGGGAAAACCGAGGCAGGGAGATCATTCCACAACCTAAGCGTGCGCGGTAGAAAGCCCCTATCGGATCTAACCGTGCTCGAGCGCTCTGGATGCAACATGTGAGGATGAACACCCCGTCTGTGGCGAGCGGTGCGATGATAGAATAAATAAATAAATAAATAAATAAATAAATAAATAAATAAATATTCACGGACATCTCACACAACGCTATCTGATCCCAAAGTAAGCTAGGAATAACCTGCTTGTGTTATTTTTTGCCCTGATGCTTCTACCGGCCAGAAAGCTGGACACCCATCCGCATAAATTCTCGGGCAATCCAAAGGAGGGCAATTTCGTTAGAAGACCACTGTGCCAGACCCGGTCAAAAGCTTTAGAGATGTCAAGGCTCACTGCTTGAGCCTCGCCTTTACTCTCAATAGCCGCCGCCCATCGGTGTGTGAGGTACACGAGAAGATCGCCTGTCGAGCGACCGTGACGGAAACCATACTGTCGATCACTGAGCAGGTCGTGTTTCTCAAGGTACCTCAGGAGCTGTGCATTAATTACACGCTCCATCACCTTTGATAATAGGGAGGTGACAGCTATAGGCCTGTAATTGGCCGGGTCGGTCCTGTCACCCTTCTTGGGCACAGGATGCACGTAAGCGGTCTTCCACGACGCTTGGACAAAAGTAAAGTAAGTGGGAGAAGTACTTTTCATAGCATTTATAATGTCCGCCAATTCAACACTGTCCAGCATTTTTGACCTGAAGCCAGTGCAAAGACCCACGATTTTTTTTTTACTTTTTTTTTATTACTAGGGTGGCAGACTAGTTTTTTTTTCTAGTTTTTTTTTAGTGCGTTGAGGTCTGGGCAGCTCCAGTTGGTTGCAACCAACTGGAGCTGCCCAGACCTCAACGCACTCGGAGGCCCTCTAAAGAAGTCACGCACCGCATTTTCCATGGCAAGTGAACTGCGCGTGGTCGCACAGGGTATGGTCCGGCAGACTAGCTTGCGTCCTACCTGACGGAAAGTAGTTACCGTAACCTACGGACGTTTGCACCACCATTCACACAAAAATACAAAAATAAAAATATAAATAAAAAGATTTACATAAAAATATCCATTAAAAATCATACATAGTGAAAGAAAGAAAGAAAGAAAAATAAATTTATTTCACGTAGGCATATACAGATGCTCTTGTAAAACGTCCAGAATATAAATCAAAATCTACCACCAGTTCACAACGCGACCCACCTGAGAAGAACTGGCAAGAAACTCAGCGGGTTATTCTTTTTAGAGCTCTATTTACAAAATGAATCTAAAAACTATGCATTTTTACAATTTTTTTGAGAATCCAGTAGAGCAGGTCATTTCCAGGCTTCTCCATCCAACAAATAATCACCAATTGTATAGTAGCCCCTGCAGTACAATTTACTTTTCATTCCTTCTATTCGAAAAGAATCACTTTGCACCACGATAACGGGGTGCAAAATAGCTCTTTTCTGTTAAGAGCTTTTTAGCGGGCGGCAAAGGATTTGAATTTGGAACTTGAAAATTTCATAGAAATCGAACGCAAATTGTATGAATTACTGGCTGGTAAGTGTTGGCTTGGCTGCACAGCGCGGTGTCCTGAGCTAACTAAAAAAAAAGAAAATAGCGCCATTTATCTGTTCGTGTTCGTCATTATTAATGTTCTTGTAATCAGAAAGTGACAATCCATAAACTCCTGTAACAATAACGTTTTGTACGACGTAGTTACCTTCTATAGGTAACTACGTCGTACAAAACTTAGTATACGCTTTTCTCATAGAATGGGAATGAAAAGTAGAGTATATTACTCGAGGGCAAATTATTTTTCCCCTTGGGCGGTGTACTTTAAATCCCTTACTGCGCTCAGGATTCTACGTTAGAATCCCTCGCTATGCTCGGGATTCTATTCTAGAATCCTTCGCTTCGCTCGTGATTCAAAGTAGCGCCCTCGCCGTAAAAATACTATTTTGCCCCCTTGTTATACAATCTACTATTTTACAACCTTTTTAAATTTATTAAGGGACATACTTTTAATTTCGTCTGGTAGCCTGTTGTAAAAGCGTATACAGTTACCCATGAAAGAATTGCTGATTTTGTGCAATCTGCTATGATAAACAGCAAGGTTACTTTTATTTCTAGTGTTGACATTGTGTCTATCACTTAACTTAGCGAAACTATGTAAATTTCTTTGTACGTACATCAGATTCTCAAAAATATATTGTGATGCTACTGTAAGAATTTTAACCTCTTTGAATTTTTCGCGCAGAGAGACCCTTGGACCTAATCTATATATAGCTCTTATGGCCCGCTTTTGTAAAATAAAAATTTTATCTATATCTGCAGCATTGCCCCACAGTAGAATACCGTAAGACATTATGCTATGAAAGTAACTGAAATAGACTATTCTAGCCGTATCTACATCCGTCAAGTGCCTTATCTTTTGTACAGCAAATGCTGCTGAACTTAATCTATTTGCTAGTTTGACAATATGTGGACCCCATTGTAAACCAGCATCGACCGTTAACCCTAGGAACGTCGTTGATTCCACAAGTTCCAACACCCGACCATTAAGTTGAACATTGGTTTCTGACTGTGTTACATTAGGCAAGGTAAATTTTATGCATTTAGTTTTATTATCATTCAGTCTAAGATTGTTAGTGTTAAACCAATGAACCACTTTCAAGATTGCGTTGTTGACATCGTCATAGTTATCTATTTGTCTTTTAACTTTGAAAATCAAAGAAGTATCATCTGCAAACAAAACAATCCTGTTGTTGTCCCCCACGTAAAAGGGTAGGTCATTAAAATATATAAGGAATAAAAATGGTCCGAGTATTGAACCCTGTGGGACGCCCATAGTAACTACAGAGCCCTCTGAGCGTGTACCATTAACATCAACCCTCTGAATTCTATTGTTCAAATATGAAGTCAGAAGATCGAGAGCCTTGTTTCTTATGCCATAATGGTGTAATTTCCTGATTAATGTTTCATGTTGGACGCAATCAAATGCCTTAGACAAATCGCAAAACACACCAATTGCATCTTGTTTATTCTCCCAGGCCTCGTAAATACATTTCAATAACTCTACACCAGCATCGGTAGTCGAGCGTCCTTTAGTGAAGCCAAATTGTTTCTCATGAAACAATTTGTGACTATTAAAATAGTTATAGTATTTTTGGCGCTCGCCCGAAAATCTAGTGCGGGGGGAGTCGTGTTGCTAGACGGACGTGTGTCGCTCTGGTCTGCAAAATATTCTCGTAAAATGTTATATTTTCATTCATGTACAGAGTAATGCATGTAACAGACAGAGCCCGAGTTACACAATGCATACTGCATTACATGAGAATATAATGCATTTCAACTTATTTTTCGTATTGTTTTATTAAATTACTTCGGAAGGTAATCATGCTTATATTGTAAGCGGTACTTAATCATTTCAATATAAATAAATGAAGAAATATTTGTGGACATTCGCACACAACTTAAGCTATTATAACCTTGTGCTAAGGGATTTAAACAACTGATGAAAATACTTATATTATAGTTATTATTAACACACTGCTTTTTTGAGACACTGCTCTCAACCTAAGCTGAAAGAATTGACTCTTTTAGCTTATTACGTCTTGTGGGTCGCCACAAGTAGGCACCATCTACCGGCAAATTGGTTAAGGTATAAAAGTGAATAAAGTGAGTGCCCGCCGAGTTTCTTGCTAGTCTATATCTATACATAATAATAAAACTGTTGAGGGTCGAGAGTCTGAATATGGAAGTAATTTAAAAAAAAAGAACGCGTTCTCTAATCGATATCTACTTCAGCCAAAATGAAATTTAAAATTTTCATGTCCGTCTGTATTCCGAATACGTATCAGGCCGAAACTACTGATCTGAATGAAAATTGATCCGAGGAAGTTCAGGAGTTAGAGACATCTCAACTTCTCTAAACCTAGAATTCAAGAGTTCCTTTGAATGTGAGGACAAATCTAAACCTGCGTGTTGCTTTATCATTTTTTTCATTCAAATCGATTCTGTAGTTTCTACGTGATACTTATTCGGGATACAGATAGACAGACAGACATGAAAATTTTAAATTGCATTTTCGACTTCAGTATCAATTAGAGAACATCCTTCAATAAAAATTTTCAAAATATCTTCCATGTACAGACTCTCTACCCTCAACAGTTTTATTATAAGTATAGATAATTCAGGCCGCGCCGAGGGCGTGGACTGAATTGTTTTAGAATCTATTCTAAAATTTTCCACGGGGCTTAATCATTAAGCTCTTAACTATAAGAGCTTAATGATTAAGCCCCGTTTTATTATTATGTTTTATTATTATTGAAGCATGTTCTTTAGTCGATACTAAAGCCGAAAATGCAATTTAAAATGTTCATGTCTGTCTGTCTGTCTGTATCCCGAATAAGTATCACGTAGAAACTACAGAATCGATTTGAATGAAACTTGGAACAATAATAATCTTATAATCCGAGGAAGGTTCCTGGATACTTTGATTCCGATATTCTGCGAGCTTCCTTGTGAATAAAATATTTATTTATTTTATTTTTTTATACCTTTTTAGAATTTGCCCCACGTAATAGGAGGTGAGCCGTATTGCCGTGTTGAGATAGACAGGCGCAGGTTGTGACTGCCTGCTGTTGAAATTGTTCAAGCTGCCAAAAAGGCCTTCAACTTGGCTTAACGACTGCCATTTTACGGGCAACCAGGACTAACGGCTTAACGTGCCTTCCGAAGCACGGAAACGCTTAAATAACTGTCACAAAGTGGTCACATGGATGGTCACCTATCCAAGGACTGGCCATAGTGAAAGTTGTTTACTACAGTGATCGTTTACAGAACACCGAGTCCGCAATGCCACGAGCGCTTATTATTTATACATATCTTGCTGACCCTCGCAACTGCGTTTACGACGCTTACGTACGTACATATTTTTGTTGGTTTGTAATAATAAAATGAAATGAAATTTTGTTTCTCAAAAGAAATAAAAATTTCAAGCGGGTGGAAGACCCCTTTTGTCTGGATTTGTAATATGTTAAGTACAAAACAATGAATATACGAACATTCGTCAAATTTGTGAATTCGTCACATTCAATTTACGTAATAATTAATCACGTTTTTTGTTGTGTATTTTATATGCAAAATTGAAATACAAACGTTTGTTTTTTAATTTACTTTTAGCCTCTCGCTATAAAATAGATTGCAGGGGGGCTTATAGCGAGACTTTGTCTGTAGTTTGTGACTCTGTTGCATTAAACTACGTCACTAGGTCATCTGTTCAAAGTTTGAACTAAAACAAATATGACAACGTCAATCGGATTGAACTTTCACAATAAATGTTTTAGAGAGGGGCAGTCGGGTGAGTCTTTCTTGTTTATTTGGTGAAGCCAGGAACGCATTTCCGCTACTATTTTCTTCTTCGTCCGTGGTTCTTTTACTCTGATGTCTCTGTAGTTGCGCTACTCTATGTTGGCGAGTCATATCGCCCATATGCTCAAGGTCGTTAGCCCTGGGTATGGCCTTAAACCATAGATTTAGAATTTTTCGCGCTAAATCTATGCGTTAAACCGAGCGGCAACTGAGTGACAGCCGAACTACGGAAAGCGCTCGGAAGCAACTCGGTCCCGCCTCGGCTCGGCCACGGCCCGTTGCATGAATACAGTGCCGCCGAGCTTCGCCCGAGCAGTCGTGAATGCAATCAGCTCGGTGACCGTGCTACGGCCGACACTCGGTTCGGACCCGGCACGGTCTAGCGTGAGCCATCCTTTAGAATGCTTGCTGATCTCTAAACTACTAGACGGATTTGATCCAAATATTTCACAAATATGAATAACAATATTCAATGTGCAGTATTGACTTTTCCATAATTTGTATGTATAGAGAGAGCATTTGATTGACATTAGTCAAAACATTGACAGCATCTTTCTCAAATCTGATTGAGTTTTTAAACTTGACATGTGTGAAAATAAAAAGTAAATTAAATCAAAAGAGTCCTCTCATCACTAAGAAGTATTGATACAAATTCGAATCAAAACCCCCCGAAGAAAACAATTGTTACCCCCTTTTAGCCATGATCTGGAATGAATTTCAATAAAATACGAAACACATCTTCCATCAATTATGTTAGAGATGATTTATGCAAAATTTGAAGAAGATCCGACCAAGGAATCCTGTAGTCCCATACAAACTTTGTAACCCTTTTCCAACTCACGCTTGACCGATTTCTTAAATTTCGCAATTTTTCGTTAATCTACATATAACACCCGATCTGTGTGCCAAATTTTATAACGCTAGGACAATTGGAAGTGGCCTAGAGGTTTTGATGACCGGTCAGTGAGTGAGTCAGTCAGTGCCAAAATTAGCTATATTCACAGGGTCATATTTCAGGATCTACTAAAGCTACATCTATGAAATTTGGTACACTGCCTTAGTACTAGTATATGATTACGTACGTACAATTTTACTTCTGTACTTGCAACAGGCACTGAGCTACAGGGGGGTTAAAAGTGGGTCGAAGCGGTTCGTGTAAATAGAGTACGGCATGCGCTCGGCCTGTTGCTGGAACTTGGCCTGCGCACTGCCGTGCGCTTAGATCTATGTATAATAGATACTTGTAATCTCTACCGTTATCAAATTGTAAAAATTGCCGTGACGATACATCTGACTTCTTACTAATATTATAAACTAGCTGTTGCCCGCGACTTCGTACGCGTAAAAGTTATGTTATAATGCCAATTTGATTGCTCTCTGCTTAGTCCCTAGGATATTATAGCGTGATAATATATAGTTTATTTGAAGACCCTACCCCTAGTTAATATTAGCGCAAAATTTTAGTCAAATCTATTGAGTACTTTTCGAGATCCTTCCGGACAAAGCAAAGCAAACAGACAAACAGACAAAAAAATTTCTAACTATATTTTCGGATTCGGTATCTTATGTTCCCAGCGAGTATTTTTTTAAATATTTCCAATGTACAGTTTTGACTTTTCTATCATTTTATTATATGTATAGAGTATAGATATCTTACTATTAATATAAATGCGAATGTTTGTGAGTGTCGATGTTTGTTACTCTTTCACGCTCAAACGGCTAAACGGAACGAGCTGAAATTTGGTACAGAGATACATTATAGTCTGAAATAACACATAGGCTACTTTTTATCCCGGGAATAAGTTCCCACGGGAAACAAATTTTACGTGGGCGAAGCTGCGGGCATCAGCTAGTAGATGTATAGATGTGAAAGTTTGTTGGGTTGAGTGTGGATGTTTGTTACTCTTTCACGCTCTAACGGCTGAACGGATCTAGCTGAAATTCGGTACAGGAGTAGATATAGGTCTGGAATAACACATAGGCTACTTTTAATCCCGGGAATAAGTTACCACGGGAAGCATAAACAAAACTTGACGCGGGCGAAGCTGCAGGCGTCAGCTAGTTCAATATAAATTAAAAAAATAACTGTATTCGACTAATTTAAGGCTTCTGCGTCCAATTCTATAAATTCTTTTCTTCGTGTCTGTTTGTTTGATTATTTGTTCGGGGTTGGAGCAAAATTCTGTAGCTTGATCATAAATATACTGGGTATTAGAATGTTATAAATATTTTTCCAACTTAAATATTGCTAAGTATATGTTTCATCAAGGTGGGTTTAGCGAAAATGATAATACATGACCTATGTTTTAATAGAAGGCCTATGCGTTGGACAGCCTAAGTTGTTTGGTTATTAGTTAAAACCACCTCGCAAACGAAGTCGCGGGAAAAAGCTAGTCTATATATCTAAATATCTATACATATAATAAAACTGTAGAGGGTCGAGAGTCTGTACATTGAAGGTATTTTGAAAATTTTCTTTGTAGGGCGTTCTCTAATCGATACTGAAGCCGAAAATGTAATTTAAACTTTTCATGTCTGTCTGTCTGTCTGTCTGTATCCCGAATAAGTATCACGCCGAAACTACTGAATCGATTTGAATGAAACTTGGTACAATCAGAGCTTATAATCCGAAGAAGGTTCTAGGATACTTTTGATCCCGACATTTTGCCCGGTTCCTGTGGGAGTGGGGATGAAAGACAAAATGGTTTTTAAGTTGTAACTTCTTAATGCGTAGTCCGATTCCAAAAATTGTGTTATAAAGAGAATCCTAGTGTTATAAAGAGAGTACTTTAAGGATGTTTTTACACAAGTTTCAATGATGAGAGTTTTGTAGTTCAGGAATTAAAGGCATCTCAACTTTCGCAAAACCTAGAAATTAAAGGGTTCCTTTGAATGTAAGTGCAAATCTAGACTGGCGTGTTGGCTTAATCATAAAAGAACTTAATGATTTAGGCTATTGTTATTGTAGAATTGTTTTAGAATGGACTTAATCTTTAAGCTCTTTTATGATTTAGCAAACAGGGCAGTTTCATACGCTCCCATGAGCCTGTTGAAAGAATTGCTGTCCTTTTATACACCTTATGTGGCGTAAACGAAGTTGCGCGAGTCAGCTAGTATATAATAAAACTGTTGAGGGTCGAGAGTCTGTACATGGAAGATATTTTGAAAATTTTAATTGGAGGGCGTTCTCTAATCGATACTGAAGCCGAAAATGTAATTTAAACTTTTTATGTCTGTCTGTCTGTCTGTATCCCGAATAAGTATCACGCCGAAACTACTGAACCGATTTAAATGATACTTGGTACATTCCGAGCTTATAGTCCGAGGAAGGTTCTAGGATACTTTTGATCCCGAAGTTTTGCACGGTTCCTGCGGGAGAGGGGATGTAAGATAAAATGGGTTTTCAGTTGTAATTTCTCAACGTGTGATTCGATTGCAAATATTTTTTTAGTAATGGAAAGGGAGTACTCTAAGAAATTTTCGACACAAGTTTCAAGATTGAGGGGTTTGTAGTTCAGAAATTAGAGGCATCTCAACTTTCGTCAAACTTAGAATTCAAGGGTTCCTTTGAATGAGAGGGTAAATCTAAAGGGGCGTGTTGGCTTAATGAAACAATTCAGTTCACGCATTCGGCGCGGACTAAATTACATTTCAACAGCCTTAATAATTAAGCTCTTTTATGATTAAGCAAACAGGGCCGTTTCACACGGTGCTTGACGAGTCTGATGAAGAATTACCTCTCCTTTCGTGCACATTATGTGACGTAAACGAAGTTGCGAGGTTCAGCTAGTAATAATATAAAGAGGAAAGATTTGATTGTTTGTTTGTTTGGTTAGGAAGGTACACTTCTACGACCTGATGACATTTTATTTGAAGAGAAGCTGGATGAAGCTTTGTTTAAATGCCAGAGCTCTAAAAAATCAGTAGTAGTGACTTTCTCTGTGGCGCAGTCGGTACTGATACCTCCTGCGGCGCTGGAGGTCGTGGGTTTGATTCCCACCGGAGACAAATCTTTGTGTGACCCACAAATGTTTGTCTCAAGAGTCTGGGTGTTTCTATGTATAATATTTATGTATTTAAAAAGTAAATACCTAAGTATTAATATCCGTGGTCTGATCTGAAAAGACCTATAACACAAGCAGGTTATTCCTAGCTTACTTTGGAATCAGATAGCGTTGTGTGAAATGTCCGTGAATATTTAAAAAAAAAAAAAAAAAAAAAAAAAAAGTAAGAGAAAGAAAAAAAAAATATATAAGAAGCAAGAACTAGCTGACCCTCGCAACTTCGTTTACGTCACATAAGGTTTGCGAAAGGAGAGGTACTTCTTCATCATACTCATCAAGCAGCGTGTGTGAAACGGCCCTGTTTGCTTAATCATAAAAGAGCTTAAAGATTAAGTCTATTCTAAAACAATTCAATCCCCGCCTTCGGCGCGGACTGAATTATTTTACAATATCCTTAATCATTAAGCTCTTTTATGATTAAGCCAACACGCCCGTTTAGATTTACCCTCACATTCAAAAGATCCCTTGAATTCTAGGTTTACCGAAAGTTGAGATGCCCCTAATTTCTGAACTACATAAGCCTCAATATCAAAACTTGTGTGGAATGATACTCTAAGTACTCCCTTTCCAACACTAAAACAATATTTGAAATCGAACCACGCGTTGAGAAGTTATTACTGAAAAACCATTTTGTCTTTCATCCCCTCTCCCGCAGGAACCACACAAAATTTCGGGATCAAAAGTATCCTAGAACCTTCCTTGGACTATAAGCTCGGAATGTACCAAGTATCATTTAATTCGGTTCAGTAGTTTCGAAGTGATACTTATTCGGGATACAGACAGACAGACAGAGAGACAGACAGACAGACAGACATGAAAATTTTAAATTACATTTTCGGCTTCAGTGTCGATTAGAGAACGCCCTACAATTAAAATTTTCAAAATATCTTCCATGTACAGACTCTCGACCCTCAACAGTTTTATTATAAGTATAGATCAGGGGTTCCCAACCTTTGGCAGGCCGCGGCGCCCTTATAAGTCTTGAAATTTGTCACGGCTCCCCGTCATATCACGTGTAATCACCCCCCCCCCCCATCGACTATTAATCCTCCGCACAAGCCACTTTCCTGTGCCACTTTCAAAGCCGGGAAAACATGTGAAGCCGGCGTTATCTAGGGAAACTGTCTTCTTTTTTTACTTGTGGAATCTTTGTGCCGAAATCTTACCGACTGAAACCATACGGTGCTCTACCACTCCCTACGGTCGGGAGCCTCGGGAAAGATATCCCAGGATTTCCGACAGACCTTGGCTACCACTGCGACGTCATATACTTTACTTCGTTTGGTTCGAGTACTTCCCCGCGTCTTTGGGAGTTTTTGGGTGTCACTTTCGCTTCCTGGGTCGTGTGTCGTGCGAAAAACTTTAACGTCACGCTGTCGTCTTGAAAGAAAGAAAGAAATTTATTCAGGCACAACACATATCAACAATTCAACTAGTGCAACACTAAACAATATTTCCTAATGGTCTATGTACCCGAAAAGGCAACTATCTCAGCTCTAAGCTACATGCCATTCATGGGAATGGCATGCAGCGCTGATTTTCAGATGGCTCCTTTGGATGGTTAGAAACATCTTGGGCCTGCTTCTGTAAGGACGGTGAACAGCCCCCGCCCCGATCTTAGGCCCCCGGTCATAGTCTGATAGTATGGGCAAAATCGAGTGTATGGCACCCTCGCCGCAGACTGTAAATCTCGGGTTGGAGAGTTATCTCTCTGCTCCCTCGCCGCCATCTCTTTCACGAGAATGACCTGCTCGCAGAAAGACGCGGCGGCGCGGCGTCCCACGTACTCCCGTTGGAAATCTTCGCTCGCACCTTAGTCTCCAGCGAGATAATGTTCAGGTCAAGACCTGCCACTAGAACCTGGCGCCCACGCTATGCTCTGCATGGATCGCTGTGTCCTTCCTTCGCAGTGCTGTAACTGAGTCATGGTCTCCCGGCGTAATCGCCACAGATACTTATCGAAGCAGCCGTGCCCTTAATTATCGGTGAAAACCGGTAGAAGAGATTGCCATGGCTCCTCTCCAGTCACTCGTTTATTATCGATCTGATCACCTAAGTTGAGAGATCAACTAAGACTCTTCAAGATGGTCAACGCGGTCAGGACTTGGCCGATTTCCTTGGGCGGATGTTGGCAACTTTCGCCTCTAACCATTCTCAGACACCGCGTAGATTAGTTTAAAAAAATCGAAAAGTTGTCTTGATAGACAGACCCTTTTTTACAAAGGAGTTTTGGAGCGGAGTCCGCGACTCGGAAAACGACGGCGACGGGTCAAACTCAAACTCAAAAAACATTTATATCGCATAGTCCTACTACTTAGGCATGTTCATGAATACAAATCAAAGTTAGTACCACCACCAGTTCGGAACGCGGCCCGCATAAGCAGAATTGGCAAAAATCTTGGCGGGCTATTCTATTTGTGCTCTTTTTATTTATTGAGAGAGGGGCGCCACGAGGCACCACGCGGCGCCCCTCTGGACTTTCTACGGCGCCCCAGGGCGCCGCGGCGCACAGGTTGGGAACCCCTGCTATAGATTATTATTATAGTTTGTGGAGATTTCAATGTAGATATTTTAGATTCTTCGCTGGAACCAACAAAGAGACGTAAAATGTTAAATTTATTGAAATCCTTTGGTTTATATAACGTATTTCTAGAACCTACTCGTATAACTGCCACTAGTGCTACTTGTATTAATAACATTCTTAGTAATATACACCCATAAAGAATTGTATTGTGGACCCTGTAAAATCTGATCATCGAGGACAATCGGCTCTGTACTCTAGAAATATTACCAGAAATAAGAATGTAATCAGTTTTGTATGTACACAGGCCTCCAATATATTGATACGAACTAACGAATAAGAAGATACTAACATAAATGAGCTGTAATCGTCGGAAAATAAACATTTTTATTTTTATTATTTATTATTATAATATTGCATGGGCCCCTTAAGATCTATAATCTCATGAACATCTGAGTCCACTTTCACAAAAACTGCACTAGATGGCGCAGCTTTACTCGTAACTACATATTAAAGCATTGACACCATAGAATCATATAAAACGAACTAGATGGCGTATTTAATTAAAAAAAGTCTAATGAGTTGCTTTTGAAAATAATCGCGTTTCTGTGTGAGGTATAAAAAAATCGGCCAAGTACGAGTCGGACTTACTCACGGAGGGTTCCGTGCCAAAAAACGGCAAATACATCACGTTTGTTGTATGAGAGCCCCCGCTTAAATATTATTGTATTTCTGTTTTCAGTATTTGTTGTTATAGCGGCAACAAGAATATATTGGGTGTAACAAAATTGACTCTTCAAATTTCGTCACGTGACGTGGCAGTCACCGTCAGAATGGCAGGTTGCCTGTGACAAACGAGTCCCAAAGTATACTCAAAAATTGCTACATGATTGCTTATATTTGCTACACGTCTCCAAAAATTGCTAGATATAATACATTTTGAGAAACAAGCATATTTTTTTGACCAGCGATCTTGACGTATGGGTGGCTGGTTGCCTTCGCGTTCAGTATGAAGGACGTAGAATTCCAAAACTTTTATTGCATGAATAATTGCTTCATTCATGAATTTCAGGTCTGAGCTTCATACGTACATCGGGTAAGAAGATACAGCTTTGACTGAAAAAGTGCCTGAGTGAAATATTCTTGTTTCTCAAAATGTATTATATGTAGCAATTCTTGGAGACGTGTAGCAAATATAAGCAATCATGTAGCAATTTTTCAGTATACTTTGGGACTCGTTTGTTACAGGCAACCTGCCATTCTGACGGTGACGACGTGGCATCAGTCAAGAAACATTACAAAAATGAAGAAAAAAATCACATGAATACTTTAACCGTACATCCGTTTTTAAGGTCCTATAAATTTTCATTATCACCCTTTCTATCGCTACTGAGCGGCAGTAGAAAGCGACAACGACAGCCAGACGGGTGCTCCGTGTTTGTTTTGCCACGGCGACCATGTTACCTCGAATTGCCGCGGTAAAAAACGAATTCGTAATGTGTAAAAATAAAAAAAATAAAAATTAACCCCCCTTTTTTATTAAATATTTGTATTTGATTTCCGATGCCAAGTCATCTCATGAAATTTGGAGAGGTAATTTTGTTGCACCCAGTATATACCTAATCTGTGAAAATTGCAGCTCTCTAGCTTTCACGGTTCTTGAGATACAGCCTCGTGGCGGAAATACAGATAGACAGACAGACGGACTGCAAAGTCATAGTAATAGCGTCCCGTTTTTTATCCTTACAAACGGACGGGTACGAAACCCTATAAGTACCTACCGACAACGATTTGTAAATTTTTAAAAACTGACCAAAAGGTTTTAATTCCCTGTAAAAAGTTTATTCAATTCACATTCATCGAAAAATGCCGATAATTTTTTTTTACATTGAAATAAAGCAGAAGCCGATAGGCGTCAACTTTATACCGTTCAGTATAATTTTACAACTACATTAAATGGGTTAATAAAAAACTTTTACAATGTTTTAATAGAAGAGTACGCAGCATTAACAGTCAAAATAAAAACAAAATTTAAAATATTATTGTTCTTTTTATTGTAATAACAGATAAATTCAAAAATTTTATTTTTTTAATTACACAAGTAATTCAGGACTGATTTTCGCACACAATCCTGTACTACCGTGTTTGTAATGAAATAATCTTTTAATTTATTTTATACTAGCTGATGCTCGCGGCTTCGCCTTCGTTATATTTGATTCCCGTTCCTGCCTCCCACTGGAACATATTCCCGGGATGAAATATAGTCTATGTGTTATTCCAGACTATAATCTACACCGGTTCCAAAGGGCAATGCCAGGTCTTCATAGTACTTTAGGCCCTGGGTGCCCAATCATGAAAATTGGTACAATATATTGCTTGTAAATAAAAATAATTTATTCATAAAAGAATAGTTAAAACATAAGTTGGGGTTTACAAAATATCAAGGCTTTTAATTTTTATAAATGTGCCCTTACACAAGCACTTTAGAGTTATCAGAAACTCTTCCTGCAGTCATTTAGCTAGTTAATTATGTATTTGTTGTCTTTCCTAAATTTATTTATTTACCTAAAGTCAGTATTCATGATCAGAATTGAATATTTAATTATTGATAAAAAAACAGAAAAACGTACAATGATGCAGTACCATTTTGACAATGACATAACACTGGGTGACTGTCAGTCACTCATTTGACACTTAGGTTGCCTATCTTGATTGTTGTGTTACCCCAATAAGTTTTTGTTTCTCCCATGTTATCTAACGTTTAGTCAAAACTTACTTTCTTCTTTTGCTATCGTTTTTTTTTCGGGTGTGACCATTAATTGAGATGTGAAACGTTGTGGAAGCAGCAACTTCACCTCCGTGGTGATGGTAGTGAATGTTTCTTTAATTTTTTATACGTAAATAAATAAATAAATCTCAAATTCAATCGTATAATTATAAGAGCAGTGTTTTAGTAAAGTTAAGTATATTATGACATGAAAAACAAAACTCTTCGTGCTAACGGTTGGATGTTATAATCTCCACTATAATCGGTAAAACGTCGTAGGCTGGCACTCATTGGTGGACTTTACTGCTATGCCAACACACAGGAAATGATCGACAAGCTGTCAGTCAGAGGTAATATAACTGTGAACGGACTAAAGTCAGTTTAATTAAGTGTTGCTATTTAAACAAACAAAATGTCTACTGTCGATCGTCGCTACAAGTATATCCATATTTTCCGCCTCAGATTCATCCCCACACTTTCCATCCGGAGCGTTCGAGCACGGTATGATCGGATAAGGAATTGTGGAATGATCTTTCTCCCTCGGTTTTTCCAAACGTCAACGGTATGGGGGTCTTCAAAAGTCTCAGAAAGTTTTTACAGGGTTGGAACCGCGAGTGTAGCACCTCTGGTGTTACAAACGTTTTGCATTTTATCTATTATTGATTTATTGTAACACCTTTTTTGTACCCATATTCGCAAAATAAAGAAATTGAATTGAATTGAATTGCTTGTCTGCCACATTGGCGGTATAAAAAAAAAAGAAAAAAGTATCTAAGTAAAAACGTAATCTGAGTATTTTGTAAAAATACTACCTATTCTATTAGTTTACAAAAGACTGGCAACCCAGCAGATGCAAATGGCGGTGTATTAATTATCGAATAACTTTTTATTTTGACGAAATAAATCCTAACTTCTATCAAGTCGTGAATAGCGTCAAAAATTATGCAAATTCATTACTTATTTTTTCAGCTAAATGCCAAGTATGGGCAATCAGGGCCTAATTTCGGCATTGCCCTTTCAGCCCGATCCGTTCAGCCGTTATAGCGTGATTGAGTAACATACATCCAAACATCTTAACATTCAAACATCTTCACAAACTTTCACATTTATAATATTAGTAGGATTTTAATTAACTTAAATTCATTAACCAGGCCGCTGCAAGTTACTAGTATCGATTTACCTGTTTATGCCTGCGTACCCAAGAGTTGTGACGAGAAAAAAATCGACAACCTAACATTTGCATATTACATGGGCGTTTAACTTCCAAATGGTATGGAATGTATACAGGTGAATTTTTGAAAAGGGCTTGGATACCCAAATCCGAAACTATAAGTGCGCCTTCACACTAGCGTAGGCGTTCGATGGACGTATGCGCGGCGTATACGTCGCGCACGCCCGACGCTTGTTCAGCGTACTCATGTGTTCCACTGGAGACGCCGCGCCAACGCGGCGTATACGTAGCGTCTGCGCCGCGCATACGCCCATCGTACGCCTACGCTGGAAAAACGCTAGTGTGAAGGCGCACTAAGGAATATCTAAAAATGCTCAAAGGAGTCGCGAGCCCGATTTTGATAAAACTTAAAACTACATCATTAGATTTTTGAAAAACCAATAATCCTAGCTAGGAAAAAAAAACATACCCCTTATTATTACACCATACGATAGTGTCGCTGATAAGGATCAAATTATGCGAAGTAAAGATATACGGCAAATTTAAGGAAAGTTAGGAACTTTAATAGAATTCATATTTCATGTACCTAAATTATGCATCATAATTTGTTTCGTTCGAAATCCTAGAATAGATCGTAACTATTCCGTGTTTTAAATCATGCTCAAAATAATTATTTGGAGAATATTCTAAAGGAATCAATAATATCGAATGCAGTACTATCCTTGAGGTCTCGAATCCAGCTATGTATTGGAAACAATGGTCCACATTTTGAACAATTAATCAGTTAACGTAAGAAAAATAAATTGTATTTTGTTAAAGATGAGCACTTTCCTTTAGTTTGCCGTATGTCATATTACTTCCCAGAATAGGATCCTTAATAGCAACACTATTGTATGTGTATTGTGTAATAATATAGGGCGCGTTTGATTTTTCAAAATCAATGGGTTCGATTCCAAGCCAGATTATTGGTTTTTCAAAAATCTAATGATGAGGTTCTAAGTTTCATCAAAATCGGGCTCGTGACTCCTTTGAGCATTTTTCGCTATTCCATAATGTTTCGGATTTGGCCATCCAATCCCTTTTGACAAATTCATCCTGTACCTAAATATTAAGCAAACCAGTAAATAGTAATTTTTTTTTTAAATTCTTAATTTATCACATTCTGGACTGAATTTTTTTAGGCAACCCTATTGCATTTTAATTTTTGAATATTTAGTTGAGTGTAAAACACTTTTCATCCAATAACCAGCTCGGTGAAGGTCGTTCTTAAAGGGATCTTAGACCAATAGCAACGCGAACTATCCAAAGGCGCGCGTTGCTCTGTGGTTAACATACACCACAGAGCACGACTTGTTTTATAATATGTACGGAACCCTAAAAAGGATAATAATAGGAACCTATTTATTTCTGATGTGCCTCTTCCCACTCCGTTACAAGATGAGGGAAACACGTGCGCGGGCAAATCATTTAAATTGTTGATATTTCGAAAGTGAGATGATCTTTTCAATCGCTCAGTGCTGGCGAAGATCCTCTCCCTGTATAGGAGTGGCATCTCTGTTCGGCACGCGTTGATCGGGATTGAAAAGAGGAGAGTGGGATCAGGTTGAGGAGCTCTTCAGGACACTCGCCATGATAGATTTGGTAGAAGGCCGCTCGCCCACAGACAGGGTGTTCATCCTCACATGTTGCATCCGGAGCGCTCGAGCACGGTTAGATCCGATAGGGGCTTTCTACCGCGCACGCTTAGGTTGTGGAATGATCTCCCTGCCTCGGTTTTCCCAAACGCCTACAGTATGGGGTTCTTCAAGAGGGGTCTTAGAAGGTTTTTACAGGGTCGGCAGCGCGAGTGTGGCGCCTCTGGTGTTGCAAACGTCCATAGGCTGCGGTGACCACCGGTACATCTGGTGGGCCGTATGCTTGTCTGCCACCTTAGTGGTATAAAAAAAAAAGGCAGCCAAGGACGCTATTGTTTTTCGCTGCTCCCTCGACTCGAGGCTGGCTGTACCTCACGAGTACTCACGACAACCAATAATTCGAATAGCACATCCTAATTAATGATTGTCTGTCGCGTCGCCCCTTCGCTGGACGGCTAAAGTGACTCTCATGTAGAATTCTATCATCCGCAGAAGAATCAAATTACCTAAATGCGGTTTATTGAAGCTGTAAACAAGAGGCTCCATAGTATTTACCATGGTGTCTCCGGTTCGCAACTCACCTCAAATGGGGCGGCATGTAAAATTTCGATAATCAATCAATCAATATCAATCAATCAATATCAATATCAATACATATAATAAAATCGTAACTGTCTGTTTGTCTGTACGTTTGTGCACGCTAATCTCAGCAAGCGCTCAACCGATTGCAATGCGGTTTTCTTTATTGCGTTGCGGTTCGCTCCACTTAACATTAAGCGCTCGTTCAGAAATGCGGGAATCGCGCGTTTACGAAGCGGTAACCGCGCGGTTATGTCTGAACGATTACTAACTAACTCATATAAATAAGACCCGCGTGATTTTAGAATCGCATGGAAATCGCGCGGTTCCCGCCGTGTCTGAACAGCCACTTAGTGTTTGTTTCATGCCAATCGGTTCAAAAATAAAATCGTTATATCAATCTAAAGAATCACATTTATAATGCAGCGTACGAAGTCGCAGACAACAGCTAGTTTTACATAAAAAATTAAAAATCATTCATTTTATAGTATTATCTCATAAGCAAGTCCATATCACGCTATAAAAGTAACATTCCATCAATTATTACCAAACATTATAAAAGTAAGTACAACTTACTTTTTCTGGGAACTCATGATAGACTAATAACACTAAGCTCAAGCAATTGTTTCTTTAAAGCAAAACATTCAGTGAACTCGCGCTGTCCCAATTATTTTATATTATGTTTTAAATAACTAATTGAGGCTATAATAAACTTATAAATTCTACCTTTACCTGTAAAATAATATTGAGAATGCGTAAAAATGTACTCGCCCCTTAAATGGGGCGCTAGGATAATAGGTATAGGTTAATCAAAATATTCTATCTGTAAAACTTTTCGAAGCCAAGGCAAGTATTGTGCTGTATCTGTGAACACGACGTACTCGTTGAGATCACAGAGGCCGTCTGGACTGGCAACAGCTACAGAGACGACGCCGCGAAGCCTCCACTTTCCTCCATCTAATAGGTACAGCCCACCGCCAGAATCTCCTCTACAAGGGCCTGACCCGTCGCGTACTCCTGGAAAATGAAACGCAAAAAAAATTGAACTTTTTAGTCTGTGAACATAGAACGTATGCAATTATATGCAGTAACGCACACGACGCGCAAAAAGTCCAGCTTACACAAAATCCGTGTTTCGGACAGACCGTGCCGCGCCGCGCCGCGCAGAACCGCACCAAAAGTGTGCGAAAAAAAGGGAACGTTGGCTTCAACGCGCGCTAACGCAGACGGCGCACACTTTAGCGGTTGTAGGGCGTTCTCTAATCGATACTGAAACCGAAAATGTAATTTAAAATTTTTATGTCTGTATGTCTGTATCCCGAATAAGTATCACGCCGAAACTATTCAATCGATTTGAATGAAACTTGGTACAATTTGAGCTTATAATCCGAGGAAGGTTCTAGGATACTTTTAATCCCGATATTTTGCGCGGTTCCTTTGGGAGAGGGGATGAAAGACAAAATAGTTATTTAGTTGAAACTTCTCAATGCGAAGTCCGATTCTAAAAAAAAATCAGTGTTATAAAGTGAGTACTTTAAGGACTGTTTGGCACAAGTTTCCATGTTGAGGGTTTTGTAGTTCAGGAATTAGAGATATTTCAACTTTCGCCTTCTATTAAGTCTATTCTAAAACAATTCAGTCCGCGCGGACTGAATTGTTTTAGAATAGACTTAATCTTTAAGCTCTTTTATGATTAAGCAAACAGGGCTGTTTTATACGCTGAAATATACCTCATTTCATACACCATGTGTGACGTAAACGAAGTTGCGAGGGTCAGAAACTCGCCTTCGATTCAGTTTTATTATATGTACTAGCTGACCCTCGCAACTTTGTTTACGCCACATAAGGTGTATGAAAGGACAGGTATTTTTTCAACAGAGTCATGGGAGCGAATGAAACTGCCCTGTTTGCTTAATCATAAAAGAGTTTAAAGATTAAGTCCATTCGAAAAAGTCCGCGCCGAAGATGGGGTCTGAATTGTTTGAGGGGGCTAGTAAAGCCCTAAAAAAATGCTCGCTCCTACTCGGAAGGTAGGTAACTAAATCGTGGTCAAAAGAACAATAAGCTCTTTTATGATTAAGCCAACACGCCAGTTTAGATTTAAAAGAATCCTTAAATTCTAGGTTTTGCGAAAGTTGAGATGTCTCTAATTCTTGAACTACAAAACCCTTAACATTGAAACTTGTGAGAAACAATTCTTAAAGTACTCCTCATAAAATTCTGAAAAAAAAATTGGAATCGGACTACGCATTCAGAAGTTACAACTAAAAAAAACGTGTGGCACTCGGGGACTGCTGAGGTAAAGCTATTCATAGCATTTTTTATCAACTATGCTAATTATTTCTAATAAGAATTTTGTACTTTTGGACTTCTGGACTTTTGTACTTTGGACTTTTGGACTTTTGTACTTTGGAGTTTTGGACTTTTGGACTTTTGGACTATTGGACTTTTGGACTTTTGGACTTTTGGACTTTTGGACTTTTGTACTTTTGGACTTTTGGACTTTCGGACTTTCGGACTTTTGGACGTTTGGACTTTTGGTCTTTGGAACGCGACCCACCTGAGAAGAACTGGCAAGAAACTCAGCGGGTTATTCTTTTTAGTGCTCTATTTACAAAATGAATCTAAAATCTATGCATTTTAACAATTTTTTGAGAATCCAGCAGAGCAGGTCATTTCCAGGCTTCTCCATCCAACAAATAATAGCCAATTGTATAGTAGCCCCTGCAGTACCTACAATTTATTTTTTACAACCCTTTTTAAACTTATTCAGGGACATACTTTTAATTTCGTCTGGTAGCCTGTTGTAAAAGCGTATACGGTTACCCATGAAAGAATTGCTGATTTTGTGCAATCTGCTATGACAAACAGCAAGGTTATTTTTATTTCTAACTAGCTGACCCTTGCAACCTTGTTTACGTCACACATTGTGTATGAAAGGAGGTGTATTTCGTCATCAGACTCATCAAATTGCGTATGAAACTGCCCTGTTTGCTTAATCATAAAAGACTAGTCTATTCTAAAACAATTCAGCCCACGCCACCGGCGTGGACGGATGGAAGACAAAACGGTTTTTAAGCTATTGCATAGCTTCTATCGCGGGCCTTGAGCGTGGAGACCGAATCCAGAAATTCTGTCACGAAAATAACATAACACTCTCGGCTACCTTCGGCCACGCATGGCCACGTTCGTGTATCTCGCACTTCATATACCAACGTGTACACGTGAGCGTTTGCATAGCGTGTACCTATGTATATAATAAGTGAAGTAGGGTGAGGTGGGGTGGGCTGAGGTGTGTAGGGTGGGGTGAGGTGAAGTGGGGTGTGGTGAAGTGAATTGGTGTGGGGTGGGGTGAGGTTAGGTGGAGTGGACTTTTGGCATTTTGGACTTTTGGCCTTTGGGACTTTTGTACTTTTGGCCTTTTGGACTTTTGAACTTTTGTACTTTTAGACTTTTGGCCTTTTGGACTTTTGAACTTTTAGACTTTGGTTTTTGGACTTTTGGACTTTTGGACTTTTGTACTTTTGGACTTTTGGACTTTCGGACTTTTGGACTTTTGGACTTTTGGACTTTTGGACTTTTGGACTTTTGGGACTTTTGGGAATTTTGGGACTTTTTGGACTTCAAAGGAGTCCAAAAGGCCAAAGTCCAATAGTCCAAAAGTCCAAAAGTCCAAAAGTCCAAAGTACAAAGTCCAAAGTCCTAAAGTCCAAAAGTCCAAAAGTCCAAAAGTCCAAAAACCAAAGTCTAAAAGTCCAAAAGTCCAAAAGGCCAAAAGTCTAAAAGTACAAAAGTTCAAAAGTCCAAAAGGCCAAAAGTACAAAAGTCCCAAAGGCCAAAAGTCCAAAATGCCAAAAGTCCACTCCACCTCACCTCACCCCACCCCACACCAATTCACTTCACCACACCCCACTTCACCTCACCCCACCCTACACACCTCAGCCCACCCCACCTCACCCTACTTCACTTATTATATACATAGGTACACGCTATGCAAACGCTCACGTGTACACGTTGGTATATGAAGTGCGAGATACACGAACGTGGCCATGCGTGGCCGAAGGTAGCCGAGAGTGTTATGTTATTTTCGTGACAGAATTTCTGGATTCGGTCTCCACGCTCAAGGCCCGCGATATAAGCTATGCAATAGCTTTAAAACCGTTTTGTCTTCCATCCGTCCACGCCGGTGGCGTGGGCTGAATTGTTTTAGAATAGACTAGTCTTTTATGATTAAGCAAACAGGGCAGTTTCATACGCAATTTGATGAGTCTGATGACGAAATACACCTCCTTTCATACACAATGTGTGACGTAAACAAGGTTGCAAGGGTCAGCTAGTTAGAAATAAAAATAACCTTGCTGTTTGTCATAGCAGATTGCACAAAATCAGCAATTCTTTCATGGGTAACCGTATACGCTTTTACAACAGGCTACCAGACGAAATTAAAAGTATGTCCCTGAATAAGTTTAAAAAGGTTGTAAAAAATAAATTGTAGGTACTGCAAGGGCTACTATACAATTGGCTATTATTTGTTGGATGGAGAAGCCTGGAAATGACCTGCTCTGCTGGATTCTCAAAAAATTGTTAAAATGCATAGATTTTAGATTCATTTTGTAAATAGAGCACTAAAAAGAATAACCCGCTGAGTTTCTTGCCAGTTCTTCTCAGGTGGGTCGCGTTGTGAACTGGTGGTAGAATTATTGATTTATATTCTGGAGGTTTTACAAGTGCATCTGTTGCTTATGTGAAATAAATTTCTTTTTCTTTCTTTCTTTCACTGCGAGGACCGCAGCGATGACACAGCGCTCCACACGCTGGTGGAGTTCACGGCATGGGCGCAATAGCGCCAGGTCCTTGTGGTGGCTCTGGACGTGGACACTCTCTCGCTGGAGACCATGGTACGGGCCACGATCTCCAGCGGGACTAAGTGGGACTGCGCCGCCTCTTTCTGCGAGCAGGTCATGCTCGTGAAAGAGGCGGCGGGCGGGTACGGGAAAGAACTCTTACATGTAAGTTTCGCTGTCGGCGGCACGTGTCTTTGCCAAAGACTACCGGCCTCCAAGACCGGGGGCATGAGGGGGGGCATGACAGTGAGACGGCTGCTCACCTTCCAGAAGCAGGCCCATGACGGCAGCGTGACGTGTGTGGAGTTCACGCACGCCCCCCCCCCCCCCCTTAAAAGCGGGATCACACCCGAAACCCCCAAAGACACGGGATAGCACCCGAACCACCCCCTAGACAAGGCCACAGTGGTAGCCGTAGGTCTGTTGAGAGTCCTGGGACATCCTTCCGAGGGCTTTACCGGGGCTCCCAACCATAGGCTGCTGGGCGTTACGTGAGGTTTTTTAGTCGGTAGGAGTCTGGCATAGCATAAATGTTGGATTTTCCCTCACGTTAATAAAAGGAAGGGCACAAAAAAATAGCTTCTATTAGACCAAAAATAGCTCCGCTTACTCCAAAACTTTGCCAAGTTAAATGCCGTGCACAATAGGTACTATGCCATAAAAAAATGCGAGTCAGATTCGCGCTCAGAGGGTTCCGAACCAAACATCGGCAAAAATTCACGTTTGTTGTATAGGAGCTCCCTTAATCCTTCCCTTTTGCGAATTTAAGTATTTGTTGTCATAGCGGCAACACAAATACATCCCGACGGTGTCGTAAGTGGCAACTAAGGGAACACTTTCGCAAAAAAATCCATTGCGTAGAGAAGGGAAACTCGAAATGTAACCCTGGTGTCAGTAAAATGACAATCGTTAATCCAAATTAAAGGCCTTCTAGACGGCTTAAAAAATTTCAACTGCGAGTCGCGGCGATCTGCGCTTGTCCATTTCAACACGGCAATGGGCTCACCACCTATTACGTGGGACATAAAACTATAAGATGAAATGTGGGCGTACACTATGCCTCTGCCTACCCCTGCGGGAATAAAGGCGTGACTATGGGTATGTATGTATGTAACTACTTCAGTATAGAAAAGTGACTGCCACATCAACTGTTAACAAACCTGCACAGAAAGTTCTATCAGAAGTTATATCATGGAACTTCCTACTGCTGGCCCGACACGTCGTAGTCGACACTATAGGCACGTACAACAGGTTCGGTTCTCCAGCTGCGACACCCAGCTTGTTCTGGGTACCCCAACCTGCCACCTGTCGTTAAAAGAATTTATAGATGCGCTTAGAGACTAAAGTAAAGAAAGAAGAAAAATGAAACAAAGAAAAATGGTTTTTATCCTGCCAAATGGACATTACACCGATACACCAAACAATAACTTATAACTATACTTAATATCATAAAAAAAAAAATAATAATTGTAGGCGATGCGGGATCGAAGAAAATAAAAAGAGACTTTTTCGAAATTAGGGAAGGTGTCGACGGGTGACAAAGTTGTATGTTGTCGACGCGATGTTGCTTATATGCGGTTAGCGGTGAACTGCCGGTCGGGGCGAGTGCGGCCGGCCGGCTCGTGAGTCGCGAGTAAGTATAAACAAAAGGACGACATACATACAACCTGTCTCCCGCGGCACGCTCCTATGGGTTTAATTTCAGTAATATTACACAAATTTATAATATGGTAAGCACGGTAAGCATTACACCTTTTATTCTATGATTAAGTTTGTAAATATTATCTTATATCTAGGTAGGTACTAATCTTAACATAATTATACATTTTTTACAGCAACGTACGGTCAGGCGAGCCATTTATTTATTAGTATCGTTAACATCCTGCCCCCTAGTGTTGCCATGGCGACACTCATTACGGAAAAGGAGCGCTACGCGCGTCGCGGGACGCCTCATGATACCGGTCTTAGTTCTTATATCCAGGGTTCTTACCCGACCGTCGGATCCAGGATATACCCGTTCGACTATCCCCTTTGGCCACACATTTCGCAGTGACGATGGGTCCACTATCACGACGAGGTCTCCTACTCCTAACTGTGTACCTTCGCGTAGCCACTTTGACCGCGGGGCCAAGATGGGTAAAACCTCCCTCATCCATCGGGACCAAAACAAGTCCGCCAGCCGCTGAGCGATACGCCACTGCTTACGGAGGTAGGTCGTCTACCCCGGACTGTGGTAAGTTGAATGACGAGCAGTGGCGGGGCAAGACCTAAATTTGGTGTGGGCAAGACAGATCTCGCGAGGCCCTGTTCTGTGGCGCCAATAATAATAGTATCGCCATATGGAAAAAAAACTTTAAACCACAGAGGCTTACGTCAAATGTGGTTAGTGGGGTCACTCGTCATAAAAAATCCAGGATAAAACATATATTGTTGGTTCCACTACCTAAATGGATCCATGAGTTTTGTAAATCCTGGTGGACCCCTTAGTGGAACCAACAGTCCGGAAGGAATAAAACAAGGGATTCCCCGCACTGGTCGGCGGCGCACAGTGGATCGATTCATAGAAATCGGTGGACATAGGAATCTTAAAATAACTTTTTACTGTTTTTACAAAAACTAATGATGCCAATGTGTTTATCTTAATAATTGTAGTCGAAAACATAGAAAAACAATTTTGATTAGACTTCAATTTTAAACAATATTCGACAAAACTGAATTAAAAAAGGGATAGCTTGCGATTTTCTCGTGTTTTCTTATCTTAATGCTTATTTTTTGTCTACATATTTCTAATTTGGTTTGATTATTGAATGTACATATATAGTTTTAATTAATTGTCTTTGTTATACAACATGAAATTTTGTACAGCGCAAACCGCCTTTCTTCTTCCTTTTATTTTAGACACTATGTTACTTAGCAAAAAACAATCCTTATGAAGAAGCCTTTCGATCGGTATGATAAAGCTACGGGATAATTATTTTTTCTCGTGTAGCGGGTTCGATTCCCGGCTCAACCATGTAAGTATTTAAAAAACTATGAATGCAGTTTAAATTGTTTTTTAAATTAAAATCATGTCTTCTTTCAGTAAATTGTTCCATCTACAATATTTAAGGTACTTTCCCTCCATGTGGCATAGCTGTGGGACGCCCTGTATATTTTTATATATTTTAAGCTATTATTTTTACCACTTTTATTTTATAAGTAAGTTTTTGTATTTTTATAACTATGATTATGTTTTATGAAACGCGTTATTGTTTTATTTGATTAATACATTATTTTCTTCAAATCTTAATAAAAATCATTTTACAATACAAAAATGTTGCTAAAAAGTAGGAAAAAAATATTTCGTCTGCTTATAAGTATCTCTCAAAAACTCCCGATCCCGTATGCTAGTTATATTATTTTTGATGTGGGTAGGACAGTACTAAGCTAAAATGTAGTTTATTAACAATTATAACTGTAAAAAAAGCGAATTGGACATATTTTCTTAAAGAAAATAAGAAAAATGATATTTGGTCATAAAGCTCCCAGAGCGGTGCCTAGGGGTACCTAAAATGTTTGGCAGATATTTTGCTAACAACTTATTAAAAGTCACTATAAGCGTTAAAATAAGAAAACACGAGAAAATCGCAAGCTATCCTTTTTTTAATGTAGGTACTTTTCCATACATTGCAATCAGTTTTTGACGAATATTTTTTAAAATTGAAGTCTAATCAAAATTGTGTCTCTATGTTTTCGACTACAATTAATAAACAAATTGGCATCATTAGTTTTTTGTAAAATCAGTAAAAATTTTTTTAAGATTAGGAATCCTGAAAAACTTTTTACGTCCGCCGATTTGTATGAATCGATCCACTATGCGGCGGCAGGGATTACCTACTCGCGATATAATAGTTACGCAACGTAAGCATATGTTGCCAGACTAAAAAAACATAATTTTCACAACAAAATTAATTTATATCTTTTTTTTTTATTCTCGCTTTGAAGCAATGCATAAAAATTTTGGAGCCGCGAGGCCCCTTGTACCGCGAGGCCGTGGGCGGTGGCCTACGTCGCCCACGCCTTACGCCGCCACTGATGACGAGCCTAGTAAAAGGTGATTCGGAGTTAAAGCCTCTGGGTCTCGTGGGACGACTGACACATGAGTAATAGGACGACTGTTCACCATATTCTCAACTTCACACATGAGAGTGCTTAGGTTCTCCTCTTTAGGGGCACGCTCTTTTAGCACGACTTTGAGCGCTGTTTTAACGCTCCTAATAAGTCGTTCCCAGGCTCCGGCCTGTGGTATGATATGTGGACTTGCCGGTGGTATAAAACGCCACTGTACTCCTCTGTTCACTGCCTCTTCCACCAAGTGAGGTTGATCTTTAACCAAATCCTGATAGGCTCGGTGCAATTCGCGATCGGCACCGCGTAGGTTCGTACCGTTGTCGGAGAAATCGGTGTTGGGCCAACCACGGCGAGCAGCCATTCTTCGGAGGGCCATGACCAATCAATCGGCAGTCAAAGATGGCACGGTTTCAATGTGAACCGCTCGTACCACAGAAATCAGAAAAAAAGGAGAAATGGCATGCGCGCGTATCGGTGTCCGTCGACTGTCATACTGAATTTCGAAGTTCAAAATCGCGATGAACCATAGCCCTAAAGTACCGAAACGCGACTAACGTTAGTGCGAAAGTACGCCACATCGATACCCATAATTTCGAATGTTTTCCACCGCGAAGCACGTTAGTGCGAAAGTATTCCACATCGATTCACACATTGTCGAATGTATTCCAGCGCGATGCACGTCAGTGCGAAAGTCTAGTAAATGCGAAGGCATGCCACATAGACACACTTCCTATTTTCTGCTAACTCGAAGGCTACAATTATGAATTTCGGATTAATTTTTAGTTCATTGATTGCGTATCTTAGAATGATTTCTAAAGAAATTAGGTACATACACTTATATAATAAAAAAGCTCTCTATTGTAACTTAATTACATTTTGTTCCGATGAATTATAAATAACCTAATCCAATTCGTTACTTTTAGTTGTTTTTAACAAACATATCTTTTTTTTATGTTATTGACCATCTTTTTGTTGGTTAATCATTAAATTTTATTTACCCTTATTTTTTCTATTGTTCCACTATTGACACTTATATAAAAACTGACTTTGTTCTGATATTTATTCAAGTTCCAGTAAATCTATAACTTTACACACTCACACAAAACATCGATTCGTCAATCATTGATTTACAGTAAACATTTCTGTGTAAAGCAAGAAGTAGCATGCCTTCGCCTCGTAGTGGGTCTGGGCGTGGACACTCTCTCGCTCGAGACCATGGTGCGAGCCATGCTCTCCAGCGGGAGAAAGTGGGACTGCGCCGCCTCTTTCTGCGAGCAGGTCATGCTCGTGAAGGAGGCGGCGGGACGGGTACGGGAGAAAGCTCTCCCACCCGAGTTCCGCAGTCGGCGGCCTGGACGCCGCCGACGTGTCTTCGCCGAAGACTATCGGCCTCCATGACCGGGGGTCTGGGGACGGTGAGAGGGTCGCTCACCGTCCTTACAGAAGCAGGTCCATGACGGTAGCGTGACGTGAGCAATTCACGCATGTCCCGCCTTAGAAGCGGGATACACCCGAAACCCCCCAAAGGCGCGGGATTGCACCCGAACCACCCCCTGGGCGAGGCCGCAGTGGCGGCCGTAGGTCTGTTGTGAGTCCCGGGACATCCTTCCGAGGGCTTACCCGGGGCTCCCAACCACAGGCTGTTGGGCGTTGCGTGAGGTTTTTTAGTCGGTAAGAGTCCGGTTTTCCCTCACGCAGAAAAAAAAGCATGCCTTCGTCTAGTAAATCTAGACTTTCGCACTGACGTGCATCGCGCTGGAATACATTCGACAATGTGTGAATCGATGTGGAATACTTTCGCACTAACGTGCTTCGCGGTGGAAAACATTCGAAATTATGGGTATCGATGTGGCGTACTTTCGCACTAACGTTAGTCGCGTTTCGGTACTTTAGGGCTACAGTTCATCGCGATTTTGAACTTCGAAATTCAGTATGACAGTCGTGTCCGGACTGTCATACTGAATTTCGAAGTTCAAAATCGCGATGAACCATAGCCCTAAAGTACCGAAACGCGACTAACGTTAGTGCGAAAGTACGCCACATCGATACCCATAATTTCGAATGTTTTCCACCGCGAAGCACGTTAGTGCGAAAGTATTCCACATCGATTCACACATTGTCGAATGTATTCCAGCGCGATGCACGTCAGTGCGAAAGTCTAGTAAATGCGAAGGCATGCCACATAGACACACTTCCTATTTTCTGCTAACTCGAAGGCTACAATTATGAATTTCGGATTAATTTTTAGTTCATTGATTGCGTATCTTAGAATGATTTCTAAAGAAATTAGGTACATACACTTATATAATAAAAAAGCTCTCTATTGTAACTTAATTACATTTTGTTCCGATGAATTATAAATAACCTAATCCAATTCGTTACTTTTAGTTGTTTTTAACAAACATATCTTTTTTTTATGTTATTGACCATCTTTTTGTTGGTTAATCATTAAATTTTATTTACCCTTATTTTTTCTATTGTTCCACTATTGACACTTATATAAAAACTGACTTTGTTCTGATATTTATTCAAGTTCCAGTAAATCTATAACTTTACACACTCACACAAAACATCGATTCGTCAATCATTGATTTACAGTAAACATTTCTGTGTAAAGCAAGAAGTAGCATGCCTTCGCCTCGTAGTGGGTCTGGGCGTGGACACTCTCTCGCTCGAGACCATGGTGCGAGCCATGCTCTCCAGCGGGAGAAAGTGGGACTGCGCCGCCTCTTTCTGCGAGCAGGTCATGCTCGTGAAGGAGGCGGCGGGACGGGTACGGGAGAAAGCTCTCCCACCCGAGTTCCGCAGTCGGCGGCCTGGACGCCGCCGACGTGTCTTCGCCGAAGACTATCGGCCTCCATGACCGGGGGTCTGGGGACGGTGAGAGGGTCGCTCACCGTCCTTACAGAAGCAGGTCCATGACGGTAGCGTGACGTGAGCAATTCACGCATGTCCCGCCTTAGAAGCGGGATACACCCGAAACCCCCCAAAGGCGCGGGATTGCACCCGAACCACCCCCTGGGCGAGGCCGCAGTGGCGGCCGTAGGTCTGTTGTGAGTCCCGGGACATCCTTCCGAGGGCTTACCCGGGGCTCCCAACCACAGGCTGTTGGGCGTTGCGTGAGGTTTTTTAGTCGGTAAGAGTCCGGTTTTCCCTCACGCAGAAAAAAAAGCATGCCTTCGTCTAGTAAATCTAGACTTTCGCACTGACGTGCATCGCGCTGGAATACATTCGACAATGTGTGAATCGATGTGGAATACTTTCGCACTAACGTGCTTCGCGGTGGAAAACATTCGAAATTATGGGTATCGATGTGGCGTACTTTCGCACTAACGTTAGTCGCGTTTCGGTACTTTAGGGCTACAGTTCATCGCGATTTTGAACTTCGAAATTCAGTATGACAGTCGTGTCCGTCCAATCTGACAAACATGATCAGGTTTGTCGTGAGCGGCGTGTCAGAGTGATCAGTGTTGAGTTGATTGCGACAGTGAAATAGTTCAAAATGCCGCCTTGTTCCGTCACTGTATGCAAAAACCGAAGAAACATAAAAAACTTTACTACCCATGGCATCACTTACCATATGTAAATACAAGTAATTCATTGTATTTATTATTAAATTCAATTAAAAACAACAGCCGACACATATTTGTTACTGCTTACTGTGATATAGCAGTATTACCGCAGTAGACGTAGACTCTTATTGTGTTCAAATACATGTCGTGCTGTGTAGTACTAACTTTAGCCGCTGAGCGAGCGGCGGGAAGCGCTTCGTGCCCGGCGCGCGTGCATGTAGGCGAGCTGAGGCCGCGCGACGTGCGCGAAGCGCTTCGGCGCCTCAAGCCTAAGCGATCGGTGGGACCGGATGGAGTACCACCGTTTGTGGTCAAAGATTGTGGAATGGTTTTTGAGGGACCGTTATATATATTTTTAATTTATGCCTAGCCGAGTGGAAAATCACACGAGTGATTCCGGTGCCGAAGGTGCTGTCGGCGTTCGCTAAGGTATTTGAGTCCATTTTGCATAAGTACATTTACGCACAAGTTAAGCTGCAACTTAGTGACAATCAGCATGGATTCCGCGAGGGACGGAGTACAGCCAGTAACCTGTTGTCGTTTGTGACGTACTCAGCAGCGAGCATGGATGCTGGCAAACAGGTGGACGTGGCGTACTTCGACTTCCGGAGGGCTTTTGATGTGGTCAATAATGACATTTTGTTAGATAAATTTTTGAAAATGGGGTTTACGCCACAATTATTAAAATTCTTTTCGAATTATCTTGGCGAGCGCCGGCAGTACGTGGAATACGCGGGACGTGAATCGAAGCCCTATTTTGCGTTTTCTGGTGTGAGTCAGGGAAGTAACCTCAGCGCGTTGGAGTTTATTCTGACCTTCCGTGGGTAGTGACTAGTTCAAGGTGTCTCCTGTTTGCGGATGATTTAAAGCTATTCTTGTCGATTGCTGACGGCTCGGATTGTAGGCGACTGCAAGAGGATATTAGTAGGGTAGTCGAGTGGAGTAACAAGAATAAGCTTTGGTTTAACACTGGCAAGTGTTGTGTGGTGACGTACAGCCGCGCCCGCTCGCCGCACCTGCACCCGTACGAGGTGGGCGACAAAACGCTGGAGCGCCGCGAGAGCGTGCGGGACCTTGGTCTTGAGATGCAAGCAGATCTAACTTTTCATAGACATATTGTTAGCATGTGTACCAGAGCGTTTAAAAACTTAGGTTTTGTTATAAGAGAGTGTAAGGATTTCCATAACACAGATAAATATTCACGGACATCTTACACAACGCTATCTGATCCCAAAGTAAGCTAGGAATAACCTGCTTGTGTTATGGGTATCAGACCACGGATATTAATCTATATATATAAAAATCAATGCCACTTTTCGTTGTAATTTTATAACTCAAGAACGGGCACACCTATCCAAACCAAAAGTTTAGGCTTTGTTCAGACTATTTAGTAGATGGTTTATGTGAAGTTTGCACAAAATCGGTCGAGAGGTTCTTCATTTATCACGCAAACGAATTTGCGCGGGTCAGCTAGTCTATATATATAAATGTTGTGTGCGTTTAAGTATCAGAATCTATTAAAACCTCAAAATTTACTGAATCGACTGAGCTCAAAATTGGACACGATATATGTACGGGCAAGCCCGTACATGCCGAGTCAGCAGTATTGCTGACTCGATTATTGAAGAAATTACTTTAATTGTTATTTCAGTTCGTGAATAGTTTTCAAGTACACAACACGTTCTCGCATTTCCATCATTATATAGACATAGTTAGATTTAGGACAGATTGTTAAGGGGCGGTTAACCCGTACAAGTAGGCATTTGGCGCTCCCCTCGCCCCGGGCGCAAGACACACCGCACGCCGGCAGCGGCAGTCAACTCTCATGCCACAGTATACAGTATAGTAGAAAGAAACAGCATGCTAACTTTGTTTGACGCAGTAAATGCATCTAACTTTATTAAGTGTAGTGATTTATTAGTTTCGTAAATAAAAATAAATGAGTTAATCGTAAATAAATTATGTATATTATACTATTATTTTTAAGCTAAAGAGTTTGTTTGTTTGTTTAGTTGTTCTAACTCCAGAGTCTAAGAGACTGCTAGTTGAATTTCAAGAGTTTCTTAACAGAATGTCCATTTTTGAAAAATATCAAAATATATAACATCACGCTAAGGCGAATAAGAGCGTAGCAGCAACGAAACATTTTTCGACAACTAGGATATTTCATTTCTTTTGAGAGTTTCCGTTGCGTACGTTTGCTACAGTTGCGTAAAAAATGTAAATTACATAATAGCTGGTCATAAAAATTTCTAAAGTTTTCTAAAGTTGGTATGCTAAGTATGAATCACGGGATCATTGTGCAATCCAAAATGGCCGCCGCGGTGTAATCACAAAATTTCATGATGGGTGTCGTTTAAAGGGTTTTTTGGTATGCTGAGTACGAATCACGTACTAATTTTGCAATCCAATATGGACGCCGCGCCGTAATCACAAAATGTCATGATGGATATCGTTTAAGGGGTTTCTTGGTATGCTGAGTACGAATCACGTGATAATTTTGCAATCCAATATGGGCGCCGCGCCGTAATCACAAAATTTCATGATGGGTATCGTTTAAGGGGTTTCTTGGTATGCTGAGTACGAATCACGTGATAATTTTGCAATCCAAAATGGCGGCCGCGGTGTAATCACAAAAATTCATGATGGGTATCGTTTAAAGGGTTTTTTGGTATGCTGAGTACGAATTACGTACTAATTTTGCAATCCAATATGGCCACCGCGCCGTAATCACACAATTTCATGATGGGTATAGTTTAAGGGAATTCTTGGTATGCTAAGTATGAATCACATGATAATTTTGCAATCCAATATGGCCACCGCGGTGTGATCACAAAATTTCATGATGGGTATCGTTTAAGGGGTTTTTTGGAATGCTGAGACTCACATGATAATTCTGCAATCCAATATGGGCGCCGCGCCGTAATCACAAAATTTCATGATGGGTATCGTTTAAAGGGTTTTTGGTATGCTGAGTACGAATTACGTGATAATTTTGCAATACAATATGGCCGCCGCGCCGTAATCACAAAATATCATGATATTTAAGGGGTGTATTGGTATGCTGAGTACGAATCCTGTGATAATTTTGAAATGCAATATGGCCGCCGCGCCGTAATTGCAAAAATCCATGATGGTTTTCGTTTAAGGGGTTTTTTGGTATGCTGAGGACGAATCACGTGATAATTTTGCAATCCAAAATGGCCACCGCGCCGTAATCACATAATTTCGTAATGAATATCGTTTAATGGGTTTTTTCGAATGCTGAGTACGAATAACATGATCATTTTGAAATTCAATTTGGCCGCCTAAGCTATTTAGGCCCACTTGCGCGGAGAGTCGAGTTAAATATATAAATATAGAGTTAGTAAGCTCCGAGTTAAATAAATAACTTCTTAACTCTGACCACGTCTTGCACAGTTGCAAATTGGCACGCGGTTAACTAACTCACAGTAAACCGAACAAGTTTTTTTAGTCTGTGTCGTTCCATGCAATCCAACCACATACAAATGTTAGAATGAAGAATGGAACATGTGTCTCTATCTCTTTTACACTACAGTCTGCTACGTATGATTTACGATAATACCATACTTACGATACTACCATTTACGATACCAATCATAAAATTTTGTGATTACGGCGCGGCGGGCATATTGGATTGCAAAATTATCACGTGATTCGTACTCAGCATACCGAAAAACCCCTTAAACGATACCCATCATGAAATTTTGTGATTATGGCACGGCGGCCATATTGGATTGCAAAATTATCACGTGATTCGTACTCAGCATACCAAAAAACCCCTTAAACGATACCCATCATGAAATTTTGTGATTACGGCGCGGCGGCCATCTTGTATTGCAAAATTAGTACGCGATTCGTACTCAGCATACCAAAAAACCCCTTAAACGATACCCATCATGCAATTTTGTGATAACGGCGCGACGGCTATATTCGATTTTAAAATTATCACGTGATTCGTACTCAGCATACCAAAAAACCCCTTAAACGATACCCATCATGAAATTTTGTGATTATGGCGCGGCGGCCATATTGGATTGCAAAATTACCATGTGATTCGTACTTAGCATACCAAAAAACCCCTTAAACGATACCCATCATGAAATTTTGTGATTACGGCGCGGCAGCCATCTTGTATTGCAAAATTAGTACGCGATTCGTACTCAGCATACCAAAAAACCCCTTAAACGATACCCATCATGAAATTTTGTGATAACGGCGCGGCGGCTATATTCGATTGCAAAATTATCACGCGATTCGTACTCAGCATACCAAAAAACCTCTTAAACGATACCCATCATGAAATTTTGTGATTATGGCACGGCGGCCATATTGGATTGCAAAATTATCACGTACTTCGTACTCAGCATACCAAAAAACCCCTTAAACGATACCCATCTTGAAATTTTGTGATTACGGCGTGGCCGCCATGTTGGATTGCGAAATTATCATGTAATTCGTAGACATTTTAATGCATTAGGTAGCTGGTTACCATGTCGTGAAAACACTTAAAAAGTAAAAGATCACCACATTTTTACCATGAGTCGCGTATGTATTTGTAAGGTTATATATTAAAATACCAGAAATAAAAATGCCTTTACTTAAAATGCATTAGACCAAAATACCCGAATTCAAAATACCTTAACATTCAAAATACCTTATTTCAGTACACCTTACCGTAAAATGTCTAAATTTAAAATACAAATAATTATTATATCAGAATTCAAAATACAAATTTTCAAATATCCTTAATTTAAAATACCGAAAATAGAATACAATGTGTCACTGTCACTCACACGTTTTATTTGGCTTTAACTTACTTACACCCCCCCCCCCCATGCGTGTGGTTTTTAGTCGGTAGGAGTCCGGCATAGTATCCATGTAGGGTTTACCTCATGTTAAAACACTTTGATTCAGAGATACAAAAGTACTACAGTGGGCTAATGAAAAATAAAAAAAAAACCACGAAGGCTAAGGCGGGAGCTCCGCTTCGCTTCGCTCCCGCCTAGTCTTCTAACCTAACCTATCTGAGTCGGGGTGTTAACCATTCACAGATATATAGCATCCATGTAGGATTTAAATCATGTTAAAAAAAAAGGTATTTTGTGTTTGAACATTTTGGGATAAGGTATTTCATAAATAAATTTTTTGGTTTCAGTTATTCGACCTTAAGGCATTTTAAATTATTTATATTATAAATATTTGCCTTTTGAATATTGATATTTCGATTTCGGGTATTTTGGGTTCGGGCATTTTAAGTAAAGGCATTATGATTTCTGGTATTGTGACGGTATACCATTTGTAACGGTTAATCTAATTACATTTTGCCCATTACTGATATTTTTATACTGTGGCGCGATTTCAACGTAATTTGGCATAATAATTACGAAATAGTTGCGAAAAAAACTGACACAGGTCCTGCCTCCACAAGCGCCAGGGCGAGACTGATCGGCCGTCAGCGGCGCAATTCTATTGCGTTTGGTAGATATTCGTACATGATAACTATGTAAATAGTTGTTTATAGAAAAACGCTCGGAAAATGTGTATAAAAACTTAATACCTTTAATTGAGTGCAAAATAAATATACAAAATGTTAATAGTTTAGCCACAGTATTGAAAGAACTTTTCTGAGAGAGTCAACTTTGGGATTTTTTTCTATCTAGTGAAATTTATTGGATCGTGTAACGGGCTCGGAATATGTTTAGCTTATATCCTTGACTATTATATATATATTTTTCAGATTTAAAAACCCTTTACTTTTTGACTAGGATTGTTTCAAAAAACTCAAAATCTGACACACGCGGCCTTAATTATTTCTATTAAATACAGTTATGCTTACATCAAAACATTCTTTTTATGGGATATTCCCGTACATTGGTCCTTCGAGTTATACCGGTATAACGGGATCATACGCGTGTGTATAGCTTGCCAATCGAGCGGGACATGTCGGTGGTTTCGTTAGCTGGCCTGTAGAGACATAGTGCATTGCGTTCGTGCGGACTTGGTGTTCCTGTGCTAACAAGTGGCTACGTGGGACACTACCGACGAGGACATCAGTGAAGATCGTCAGGGCAGCAAGGGCTCAGGCGATCGTAAGCGAGCAGCTGGTGTACGTCGCGGCGCAATACAAGTAAGATCTGTCCAATATATTCTCTGTAACTATGCCTTCAGCAAACGATATTCTAGCTACACAGCAGTAGATATCGGGAGCGATTGATACCTTGCTCTCTAATTTCAAGAAAAATGGGCAGGGTAGAAAATCTTCAGAATATTTGAAGAAAAAGCTAGATATATTAGACAGTTATTGGTTTGAATATGAAAGGCATTTTTCTCAGCTGTCTTCCTTCGACATTGACCAAGGGTTGAGGGAACATATCAATCAGGATATGGAGAGAGTGAGGGAAATGTATGATTATTTCAGAGCTCAAATTCAAAGCTGTCAGGTCGACGCTGGAGACAGGTCAAAGTCTCCGATAATAAAGCCTCCCTCGTTTGTACCTAAGTTGGGTGAGCCCACTCAAGGTGGTTCAATGCCGTCGGGTACACAAGAGGCCCCGGCACATAAAACGAGTGCAACGGTGAGCAAAACAGAAGAGATGTTTCGAAAGCAGTCCAGTAATTTTAAAGCTTTCCATCACACAATACAAAATATTGACTTGGATTCTGTTCAAGACAAGTGGGAATTCGAGGATATATTGAAGTCTGTGCAAGCTCGTTGGATAACAGTCGACGCCTTGCATTGGGAGTTGGACAGCCAGACGGACCTTCCGAATGTAGAGTATGAGAATACTTTCGCTTCCTATGAAAGAAAGTACCAGGCTATCAAGAAAGCCATTAATAAGAAGATGTGGTCTGTAGCTCACGTCGAAAAATCTACCCCTAAAATAGAAATCCCTACCTTCAATGGGAGTTTCGATACTTGGGTATCATTTAAGGATTTATTCACGGAGACAATCCACAAAAATACTTCCCTATCAAGTGCACAGAAGATGCAATACCTCAAGTCAAAGGTGAAAGGGGAAGCAGAGCGTTTAATTCAGCATCTGTTAGTCAGCTCAGATAACTATTCGGTCTGCTGGGATATCTTAAATCAAAGATACAATAATCAAAGGCTGCTATTCACTTCACATATGAACATTCTAACAGGTTTGCCTGTAATGCAGAATCAGTCTGTATCTTTGATGAAACGTATGCATGACACTACTCAAGAGTGCCTCAATGCTATGAAGAATTTAGGGTGCGAAACCAGTTCGTGGGACCCCATGATAGTGTATCTTTTAACACAGAAATTAGATACGCTGTCCTTTACCGATTACATGGAATCAGTAAAGAATCCTAGAGTGTTGCCTGTTCTCAAGGAATTTTTAGACTTTTTAGAAGCTAAATTCACAGCTCTAGAGTCATCGCGTAGGAAACAAGATACTCTAAATATTACAAAAACTCAAGCATCAATAAAATATCAGAACGGTAATGCTACGCCGCAAAAACATAATAATTATAATAAATCGTCATTTGCAAGCAGCAAAAGTGTGGCGAAATCAAACAAAGTCAAAACAAACGATGTTTCTTTGTCAGCTAAATACAGTTGCTCGTTGTGCAACGATCATAAGCATAAAATTTACTTCTGCCCCAAATTTTTAGAAATGTCATCGTTTGATCGATTGAAAACGGTCAATTAACTCAGTTTATGCACAAATTGCCTGAATAATCATCAAGACAAGCCATGTTTGTCGGATAAACTATGTCGTGAGTGCAATAACGATCATAATCGCCTGTTGCATGAAGCATTTACGCAATCGTCTAATTCACGTACAAAAACACAAGATAGCAACAACGGCGAGGGCAGCGGAATGGCCAACGCAAGCAAAACTGTCCGAAGTAGCTCACACTTGTCGCTACCGGACGACTACTGCTCAGAGGTTTTGTTGCCAACCGCGCTAATCAAGGTTCAATCAAGCGATGGTTCATATCAAATTTTGCGCGCTCTATTAGATCAGGGTTCCCAAACTTCGTTGATCACGGAGCACGCGGCTCAATTTTTAAGGATACCAATAAAGAAATGCTTGGGTGTAATTTCCGGGGTAGGAGATAAGGAGAGTAGCAGCAAAGGAATAATTACGATACAATGTGCATCACTTGTATGTGATTTTACATTTAATACGGATGTAATTATTATGAAGAAATTAATTAAAAATGTACCTACTAATTCTTTCTCGAAACCGAATTGGTCATATTTAGAAAATATTAATTTAGCTGACCCACAATTTTATATGAGCCGTCCAGTAGATATGTTGTTAGGTGCAGACATATATTCTGTACTATTGATGGATGGAATTTGCAAAGACAGCACTGCGAACCCCACCGCTCAACAGACGCGTCTCGGGTGGATATTAAGTGGTAACGTTAAGTCCTTCCAATGCAACTACTACTACTAGTACTACATAATATGGATGAAATTCAGAGGTTTTGGGAGATCGAGGATATTTCGGAGCAATCTGATCTGTCGTCAGAGGATAAAGAGTGTATTGAGTACTACGAGACAAGCACTAGGCGATTGAAGGACGGACGCTACGAGGTCAGATTGCCGCTTAAATCAAATTTTAAAGAAAAATTAGGCTTGTCCAAACCCAAAGCAACCGCTCAATTTTACAGATTAGAGCAAAAGTTAAAGAAAAATCCTAGTCTTGCTCAGAAATACGTTGATTTTATTAATGAATATTTATCGCTCGGACACATGACACCTGCCTCAAATTACAATAACAAACTCTAGTGCTATTTGCCGCACCATTGTGTGTCCACTTCAAATAAACTGCGCGTAGTTTTTAATGGTTCCCAACGCACGTCATCGGGTCTGAGTTTGAATGACGTCATGCATCGGGGACCCAATTTACAGCAGGACTTGCAGGGTCTTATTACCAAATGGCGACAATATCAGTACGCGTTTACAGCGGATATAGAAAAAATGTTTCGCCAAATTTGGATCCATCCAGAAGACCAAGACCTGCAGATGATCGTTTGGAGAGATAATGAGAAGAAGAGATTAAAGGAGTATCATCTCTCCACTATAAGCTACGGGACCAAGGCGGCTCCGTTCCTCGCGATGATGACCCTCAAGCGTCTCGCTCGCGACGAGAAATGTCGTTACACAGACAGTTTGGCCCCTCGTGTACTTGAGGAGTCATTTTATATGGATGACCTTGTCCATGGAGGTCATACCATTCCATCAGCAAAGAAGTTACAGTCCGACATGATAACTTTACTGAAATCAGGCGGATTTAATTTAACAAAGTGGAAGTCAAATGTACCCGAGTTACTCCAGAACGTCCACTCCTGTGTTCAAGATCAGGAGACCTTCGACTTCAAACAAGTAGAGTCTACTAAAGCGTTGGGTCTCGGGTGGAATCCACAAGAAGATCAATTTATTTTTCATGTAGAATTTTCAAACAATACCCGGCCTACGAAAAGGTCCCTGCTCTCAGAGGTATCGAGACTTTTCGATCCTTTAGGCTGGCTCTCACCACTCTCCACTAAACTTAAATTAATATTTCAAGATGTATGGAGATCGAAAATACAATGGGATGAATCTGTACCACAAGATATACTGACCGAGTGGAATAAGGTAAAGCAAGATATCGATTCTCTCAGTCAGATCAGAGTATCAAGATGGCTGCAAATCCGAAATCAAGATCAAGTTGAATTACATGGGTTTTGCGACGCAAGTACTAAAGCTTATGGTGGCGTTGTGTACTGCAAAATAAGACGAACCGATCATACTTCGATCGTACTTGTAGTGGGTAAAACAAAAGTTATCCCAATCAGTAAAAAATGTTCACTGCCCCGCTTAGAGTTATGCGGGGCTGTTTTACTCTCTAAGTTAATGTCAAAGGTCAAAGAATGCCTTAAAAATTATGACCTTACTGACTACGGTTGGACGGACTCTATGGCGGCGTTGGGATGGCTCCATGGAGAAGCAGATAAATGGAAGCCCTTCGTTGCAAACAGGGTCAAAATCATTACGTCAGTCATGCCGCCTCAATGTTGGAGATACGTAGTCTCAAAGGAAAACCCAGCGGATTGTGCTAGTCCCGGCATTACAGCTTCGCAGCTTAAAGACCACTCTCTGTGGTGGGAAGGATCGGCTTGGTTACCCTTATACGTACCGGAGGCAGAAAAGCAGAAAAAATATACCACAAATGAAGAGGTCAAGCCGATAAAACAAGTTCATGTTTTGATACTAAAGGGAAATGAAATAGTAAAACAATTATTAGAAAAATATAGCTCATTCAGTAAGGTGGTTAGAGTATTAGCATGGGTGTTGAGGTTTTGTAAATTAAATAAAAAACAAAATCATTTAAGTAAAGAAGACATCAATGAATCCCGCAATTTAATAATAAAATGTATTCAAGAAGAAGAATTTGGTGATGAAATCAGTTGTTTACGACAAGGTAAACAAATCAGCAGTAAAAGCAAGTTGCTTAATTTGAATCCATGGTTAGATGAAAGTGGCCTCCATTTTTTAACAACAGCCATGATAGCCAACAGCCTTTTGTACATTTTGAAGAACATTCAACGGACATTACTCGATGCTGTTACCAATATTTACAACGGAAAGTTTGATTTTCATCTGCTCTCTCCCAATCAATTGAGGCATGAGCTGGGTATAATAGCTGACGAATTACCGAAGGATTTGTCATTACCTATCAAGAAATCCGACAGTTTAGCGGAGATATAAAGGGTGTTTTTTTAGAGGTATAGAACTTTGAAATGGAATTAAACAAATGGGATTATTTTTCTTGATATGAAATTGACTTTATTCGAAAGACAATTTTCTGGCATTATAATTTAAATGTGATTTCTGGCATATGACCGCCACGGCTAGCTCAGACGTAGTCTAATCCAGAGGTCCAATTTTCGATGACTTTTTTCAACATTTGTGGCCGTATATCGGCAATAGCGCGCCGAATGTTGTCCTTCAAGTGGTCAATCGTTTCGGGCTTATCGGCGTAGACTAGCGACTTCACATATCCCCACAGAAAATAGTCAAGTGGCGTTAAATCGCACGATCCTGTAGGCCAATCCACGGTACCAAAAGGTGAAACTATGCGGTTACCAAACGTTTCCTTCAATAAATCAATTGTGACACGAACTGTGTGACATGTTGCACCGTCTTGTTAAAACCACAACTCTTGCACATCATAGTTGTTCAATTGATGGATGAAAAAGTCAGTTATCATCGCTCTATAGCGGTCACCATTGACTGTAACGTTCCGGTCAGCATCGTTTTTAAAGAAGTACGGACCAATTGTTTCACCAGCCCATAAAGCACACCACACAGTCAGTTTTTCTGGATGTAACGGTGTCTCAACATACGCTTCAGGATTATCATCACACCAAACACGGCAAATTTGTTTATTGACGTATCCATTCAACCAAAAGAGGGCTTCATCGCTAAACAAAATTTGCTTATGAAAATTGCGATACGTTTTTCGGGCAGAACCATGATTTTCAAAATAAATTTGCACAATTTGGAAGCGTTGTTCCGGCGTCAGTCTATTCATGTTCAAATGCCAAACCAAACTAAACATAAATCACTTGGCAGTTAACAAAATTACCGCCAGTTAAAAAAGTTGTGCCAACTTAAAGTTCTATACCTCTAAAAAAAACACCCGTTATAATCTATTACAAGCCCGGGCCAGTGTCACGGCCAGATATATTCTCTTTGAGATTAGGATTCCCTTGCTATGCGCGGATTTGTTCGAGGTATTGAGAGTTATTCCAATCCCAAGACTATTAGGCAACGGCAATTATATGGAAGCTATTCCAGTTGCAGAATACGTGGCGGTTAATCTCCATCATGACATGTTTATAACTGTGACACAAGAAGAGTTAAAGTCTTGTTTCCACAAGGGTCCCTACTTGAGTTTGTGCCACGTCCCCGGACCCATTCATTTGATCAAGGACGATCACAGCTTTTGCGAAACCTTCCCGGAAACAAGGGAATGTATAAGCCAAACCAAGTCATGTAAGCACCAATGGCTGGAGCTGAATAAAATTAACTCTTACTTCTTCCTTTGTTGCAACCAGTGTCAAGTTAGACTTGAATGTAACAACGAAATCACTCGGGCTTCTTTGACAAACACTGGATTTATAAGTGTCGACTCAGGATGCACTATACGATTTGAAGATTCGATCATCTATGCTCACCGGTTAGAGGCATTCCGTAGGTTGAACGTGAGCCCTTCTATTCGGGGGCCAGAAGTCTCACCATTAAATAGCATCATGAATATTTCCCTCCCTGACATGCCGAATGACTCCGAGGAATTATCTGAGCTTATTATTAATCATACTACTCAACTCCAAGAAATTGAAAGGAGCCTAGGTATTATGAAACAAACCGAGCCTTTATTAACGGACAGTGTTTCTTACCATGACGTACACCATTATGTAGCGATATATGTGCTCTTCGCACTAATAGACTTAGCTGCTGCTGCATGGGCATACAGACGTTGCAACTGCTGCCCCAGACGAGGCAGTGAGCAACCTCAGCCCTCGCGCCCTGCGGTTCCGGAGGAGATACCTCAAACTCATAGGGAAAGTGTCAGTGAAGTGCCCAAAACGAGTGCGCGGGTGTCTTTTAAAGAAACGGTGTCGTGCCCCGTAGTGTTTAAATCCAATTTTGAAATTCCCAGTGAATACGCGGAAATACAGTGAAAAAGGACACTCCCTAGATATAAAGTTTTGATTTATATTCAGTAGTTGTATTTGATCGTACTAACGCAACATTGTTCATCAACTTGTAGCACCTCATTACTGCTACTAACCCCACTTTTCCCGCCCGGGAATATGTACGGGCAAGCCCGTACATGCCGAGTCAGCAGTATTGCTGACTCGATTATTGAAGAAATTACTTTAATTGTTAATTCAGTTCGTGAATAGTTTTCAAGTACACAACACGTTCTCGCATTTCCATCAATAGATAGACATAGTTAGATTTAGGACAGATTATTAATTATTTCTATTAAATACAGTTATTCTTACATCAAAACATTCTTTTTATGGGATATTCCCGTACAATATACAATAGGATTCAGAGATGGTTTTAGGCTACTTTATACACTTTTATCATAACAGCAATAAGAATAAAATAGCTTTAAAAAGTGATTTTACCAATAGATGGCGCTGGTCGCTTTTTTTTTTAAATTATATTCTGCCAGCTTCAGAACAAAATATTATAAACAACCTATTTAGAAGGTACCTACCTTTTTGATGTTTTTTAAGAGAAGTTTGATTGCGGCCTCCTTGCATTCAGAATAATTAGAGAAAGTACTTACCTAATAAACAGGGTCAGATATGTTTTGCATGTTATTTTTGAACTTTTTGGACATTCGGAATTTTGGAGGTTTGGACTTTAGACTTTTGGAATTTTGGAGCTTTGGAGTAATGGAGTTTTTAGAGGAAGATCCCAGAGCCCCCAGACGTCACTCATTTTCTGATGGACAAAATATATACGAGTGATTAGTGGTGGGGTGTACTATGATCATATAACTAGTTGCTACCTTGGCCAGACGGCCAATTTTCAGGTAGCAATTAATCAAGGTACATAAAAACACTGCTCACTTCACTTAAATTCTGATAGCTGATTTTAACATATATTTTACACAATATCGTTAAAAATCAGTATTCATTACTCCCAGACACATGTTCAGTCGTTAAGCCAAGTTGAAGGCCTTATGGGCGGCTTCAAAAATTTCAACTGTTGGTCGTCACAACCTGCGTCCAGGTCGGCAGCGCGTGTGTCGCGCATCTGGTGTTGCAAACGTCTATAGGCTACGGTAACCAACCTTCCGGTGGGCCGTAAGCTTGTCTGTCACCTAAGTAGTATAAAAAAAAAAACAAATACGAAGAAGTAAATTTTAAAATGACACGTTAATTACTAATAGGTACTTATGCATTTTTATTTACATTTCAATATTAATTCCGACTTCGATTAGACATGCTACATACACGCAATAAACGCACGGATAATGCCCGCGCCCATACTCTCAGCGACATTGAAATTGGGTCTGGGGAATGTTTGGCCCCTTGGATCGGCCTGTCCGTTTGCAAAACGTTTTAAAATAGTTGTCTGAATAACATATATAAAAATGAAGCATCAGAAAATAAGTGACCTTAATAATTTTTTTTCAGAGCATTGAAGCGTCTGTAACGTAAAACCGCCGACCGCATGTGTCTGGGAGTAATGAATACTGATTTTTAATAATAATTATATGTTAAAATCAGAGTGGCAAGTGCGAGTTTCGGTGAGCGCCAGTCGACATTCACGAACGAGAGCGTTATCACCGATTTGTATGGGATCGGGACAAGTTCCCGCGTTTACAGCTAGGTGGCGGGGTCTCGATTCCAAACCGTGAAAGTCGACAAGCTCACGCAAAAACTCGCACTTGCCCCTCAGCTTTTAAGTGAGGTGAGCAGTGTTTTTATGTACCTTGATTAATTGCTACCTGAAAATTGGCCATCTGGCCAAGGTAGCCACTAGTCATATGATCATAGTACACCCCACCACTAATCACTCGTATATATTTTGTCCATCAAAAAATGAGTGACGTCTGGGGGGGGCTCTGGGATCTTGGACTATAATAAACAGGGTCAGATATGTTTAGCATGTTATTTTTGAACTTTTTGGACATTCGGAATTTTGGAGATTTGGACTTTAGACTTTTGGAATTTTGGAGTTTTGGAGTAATGGAGTTTTGGACTTTTGGACTTTTAGAATATTAGACTTTTAGACTTTGGAGTTTTGGACTTTGGAGTTTATGGACTTTTGGACTTTTTTACTCTTGGACTTCTGGACTTTCGGAGTTTTGGGCTTTTGACCTTTTGGACTTTTGGAGTTGGAGTTTTGTAGTTGTAGAGTTGGACTTTGGACTCTTGGAGCTTTGTACTTTTAGACTTTTGGAGTTTTGGACTATAGACTTTGGTCTTTTGGAATTTTGGAGTTTTGGAATTTTGAAGTTTGAAGTTTTGGAGTTTTGGGGTAATGGAATTTTAGAGTTATGGAGTTTTGGATTTTTGGGCTTTTAGAATTTTAGACTTTGGAGTTTTGGACTTTGGACTTTTGGACTTTTGGACTTTTGGACTTTTGGGCTTTTGGACTTTTGGACTTTTGGAGTTTTGGAGTTTTGGCTTTTAGACTATGGACTTTTGGAATTTTGGAGTTTTGGAGTTTTGAAGTTTTGGAGTATTGGAGTTTTGAAGTTTTGGAGTATTGGAGTTTTGAACTTTTGGACTTTGGACTTTTGAACTTTTGAACTTTTTGGGCTTTTGGACTTTTGGACTTTTGGACTTTTAGAGTTTTGGAGTTTTGGACTTTTGACCTTTTGGACTTTTGGAGTTTTGTATTTTTGGAGTTTGGAGTCTTTGGAGTTTTGGAGTTTTGGAGTTTTGAAGATTTGGAGTATTGGAGTTTTGAAGTTTTGGAGTATTGGAGTTTTGAACTTTTGGACTTTGGACTTTTGAACTTTGAACTTTTTGGGCTTTTGGACTTTTGGACTTTTGAACTTTTAGAGTTTTGGAGTTTTGGACTTTTGACCTTTTGGACTTTTGGAGTTTTGTATTTTTGGAGTTTGGAGTCTTTGGAGTTTTGGAGTTTTAGAGTTTTGGAGTTTTGAAGTTTTGGAGTTTTGGAGTTGTGGAGTTTTGGAGTTTTGGACTTTGGAGTTTTGGACTTTTAGTCTTGGAGTTTTGGACTTTTATACTTTTGGAGTTTTGGACTTTTGGACTTTTATACTTTTGTAGTTTTGGACTTTTGGAATTTTGGAGTTTTGGTCTTTAGACTTTTGGACTTTTAGAATTTTAGACTTTTTGACTTTAGTTTTGGACTTTTTGACTTTTTGAATTTTTGATTTTTGAACTTTGGACTTTTGGACTACTAACTCCTTATATAGGGTGTAACAAAATTACCTCTTCAAATTTCATGAGATGACTTGGCATCGGAAATCAAATACAAATATTTAATAAAAAAGGGGGTAAATTTTTAAATTTTTTTTTAATTTTTTTGTCGCACATTAAGAATTATTTTTTTACCGCGGCAATTCGAGGTAACATGATCGCCGTGGCAAAACAAACACAGAGCAAACGTCTGGCTGTCGTTGGCGTTTTCTACTGCCGCTCAGTAGCGATAGAAATGGTTAAAAAGGGAATTTATAGGACCTTTAAAACGGCTTTACGGTTAAAGTATTCATGTGATTTTTTTTTGTTCATTTTTGTAATGTTTCTTGACTGATGCCACGTCACGTGACGAAATTTGGAGAGGTAATTTTGTTACACCCAGTATTCTTTCTTTCGAAAAATAAGGTCATGAAGAAGTTGCACTTCTTACGTGTGTGCAATAGTACACGCACACATTTTTTTTTAAATGTGCCCGTCATTTAGTTTGTTACTCATTTCTCATTGCTACATAAAACCACCATAAAAAAGTCACAGCGAAGCGTGGCAGGGTACCGCTAGTACTTATATACTTTGAGATGTGATAAGAGTTCTATACAATGCATTAGTCAGGAGCCACCTCGAATATAATTCCATTATATGGAGTCCATATGAGGCAAAATATTCCGAAATGATAGAACGCATTCAAAAAAAATTACAAGATTCTTATACTTGAACGAGTTTGGTGTCTATCCGTTCTACCCCTTGATGTACCCGAGCTTGTTCGTTATCGGCATGGTCGGGTACAGCAGGCTGGCGGTGCGGAGGGATGTCGCTCTCCTCAAGTATATGCATAGGGTAGTAAGGGGTGAACTGGAGCACCCGGAGGTGCTTGAGGCTATCGCGCTGTGGGCGCCGCCGGGGCGAGCTACTGCGCGCCGACAATTGCAACTACTTAGAAAGCCTGCAGCGAGAACAAACCTGTTGGAACATTCTCCTATGTCACGTGCCATTAAACTGACTAATTTATTGTCTACCAATATTGATATATTAAGTCAAAGTCTGCCGAGGTTCGCAGTGAGCATTGAGCACTTTATTGAGACCCTCGAATATAATTAATGATGTAATGTAATGTTGTGCAATGTAATGTAATGTAATGAAATGGAATGGAATGTAATTTCTTAATATTAGTAAGAAAATAGGCTAGAATTTATTGTGTAATATTAATTTATATTATGTTCCTGCACTATCGTATTAGGCCTTGCCTGTAAAGATAGGGTGTATGGTTTTAAAAATAAATAAATAAAAGAATTGTAGCACCTCTCGCTTTGTAGGTACTCTTTCTAATAATAAGATATCGCTAGAAACGCGTTTGAATGACAAGTCGAAACTTAACAAATCTGAACTCGAGTGCCAAAGTAAGCCGAGTGCACGCTCAGGTTGATTAGCAACGTCGAGCCTAACTGCCTTATCATTAACCCTAGAACCCTACACTATTTTGCGCTTACGTTATTCCTACAGTGGGGTGCTGGTGCACCCCAAATTGAAATTTTTGTAATTGTTGAAAAATGCATCAATTATTAAATAGTATGTTTTAATAATATTAATTAGGAACATAAGATATCAAATTAGTCTTAATATATGAAATCAGTCTTAATTTGAGTACTTTGTGGAAACTTTGATCTGATGCTCTAAGAAAATTTGTATTTTGCACCTAAGGCACAAAGTCCTGATTTTTGTGTCCTTGGCTAGAAGGTGCAGTAGTAGGATCTGAAGTTTCTTGAGATTTTTTGAGGATAGCTCCAATAGACTTTTTCAGATCCCGCCTCAAAGATGGTACCCTGTAACGCTTTTGCAAATGTTCACAATTGAGCCTAATTGTTTTAGAAATGTACGTCTGAACTTTGTAAGTATTTCCTGTTGCAAAACTGTTGAGTACTTAATAAAAACCCACGAGTTAATTCCAGCAACATATTCAGTAACTGGTAAAATAAACACAGTGGCCAATGTCTGTTTTCTCTTTCGACGGAACATTTTTTTGCCAAAGCATGAAAAACATCAAAATCACCTTTAGTTTTAATGTAAAAATGAAATATTGCTGTCAATTGCACTTATATACATACATACAATATATATACATGCGTGTATACAAATACTTCTACAAAACCAAAACAAGTAGTGAATAAAAATACTACCTACACTTATTGCCTATTTTCCTACACTGGGGTGCAGACGCACCCCACAGCTATTGTACAGGCGACCTTACTATACGACTGTCGTCACGGCGTTGATTAATCGCAAGCACTAATCACCAAACTAAAGTACTGTAACGCGCAAATCTGTGGTTAGTATATTCACACAACAAATCGGTCTGGGGTTCACCAGCACCCCATGTAGGGTTCCAGGGTTAAGGATCTCTTTAGGTATGTGTGCAAGTACAGCTGGCACATTGCTCAACCAATTCCGCATAATAAAATCGTTGTTCGTGAATATATGAAATGTCTTATATAATTTTACTAGTAAAATTTTGATCAGGAAAGCTATCAATATAGTCGTCCATATACTGATTGGTTTGAATAGCGTGGACGGCTTCAGGCATCTGTTCTTTAAACCTAGACGCATTTTTATCTTGACTAATGGTCTGTGCTATGAATGGCGAGCAGTTAGCACCGAAGATTAGTGACGTCATGACACACTGCTCGATGACGTCACTATTCTTTTCCTTCCACAGAAAACGTAGTGCGTGCAGGTCTTCATGCCGAATTTTGATTCTAAGGAATATGTCTTTTATGTCACCTATGACCCCTATGCGATTTTCTCTAAAACGAAACAATACCAAATAGCGAGTTTAACAAGTCGGGTCCCTTGTATAAAAAATCATTCAGACATAAATTATCAGATTTGGCGGCAGCGTCAAATACCAAACGCAACTTTTGTTTGTTGGCGTTATAGACCCCGAAGTGAGGTAGATACCAGCGTCGCACAGCTGATACGTCGCTGCACTCGGACTCGTCGTGAAATGTATTGGGGTACTCGGGATAGTAATGATACAGCAGCTGGATATCTAGACGTATAATCGCAGACTGAGTGACACCGAACATACATTAAACCAAATATGGTATGTGCATCTACCCACACATAGGCACATACATCACACCTCCACCACAATACAATGCCACATCTTATAATTTACTTAATCTATGAGTATAGTGCTAAATACTTAATCTATGACAATACTAAATATTTAATCTATTACTTTTCTAATATACTTAATCTATGTTAATCCGGAACCTGTCTACAGGTTTCCGTGTTCGTTGTGAGTAACGACTCACCGGCGGCGGTGGCAGCTTCGGTGGCGATGATAATCGAGGGGATGGTGGCTTAGAACTAACAACAGGTGCACTGTCCTCCTTAGAACCCTCAATATCCTTCCCCTCGTTCATCAAGGCACCTTCGCGAGCCGAGTCGACCGCGCCCTCACTCAGCGGCAACACGACACTCTCTTTACTACGCTGTTTTTCACAGTTTTCATTAGGTTTGTCAATAGTATCCTCGGGGCAGGTAACATCAGATAGTCGTGATCTACGACGCAATTGATCAATGTGTCTTTTGAGTAATTGACCGCTATTCCCTACCACAGAATACCTACGCAAACTATCTACTCTATCGATAGTGCCCTTCACCCATTTGTCCCGAACACCGTAATCTCGGGCCCATACAGACTCGCCTTCCTGGAAACTACGTGGACTGCCCTGTGCGTATTCGACTTGTCGCTGTTGAGCTTCACAAACCCTATTTTCGCCGACCCGTTCAGTACGCAACATATCTAGTCTTGTACGTAAGGACCGCTTCTGTAAAAGCATCGCAGGTGTTTCTCCAGTTGTACTATGCACGGTATTTCGATATGCCAGCAGGAAGGTTTGCAAAGCTGTATCAATATCGATCTTGTCCCTATGCGCCTTCTTTAAAGCCTTTTTACACAACTTTACAGCGTTCTCTGCGGCCCCGTTCGAGGAAGGATGATACACTGGTGAAAATAACTGTTTGATACCATTCATCTTTAAGAATGATTTAAACTCTAAGCTAGTGAATGGCGGACCCTGATCTGAAACTAACTCCTGCGGCAAACCGAATCTAGCGAAGGTAGATCTCAACGTTTTAATAACGTTCGAGGCATTCGTGCGCGACATCTCAAAGATCTCCAACCATTTGGATGTAGAATCAATGAGTACTAAAAAGGTTGTACCCTTGTAGGGGCCTAGGAAATCAATGTGTAGTCTGGTCCATGGGCGCGTGTGATACGGCCATGGGTGAATGGGGGCCCTTTGAGGGGCATCTGCCTCTGCCGCACACGTGTCACACTGCTTACACATCGTTTCTATCGCAGCGTCTATACCCGGCCACCACACATAGCTACGCGCTAGACTCTTCGTCTTTACAATCCCCGTGTGACTGCTGTGCAACTGTTTTAGTACACTACCACGAAGCGTGTCCGGTATAACCATGCGATAACCCCACATTACGCAACCACGTTCGGTATACAATTCGTGACGCCTCAGAAAATATGGTTGAATCTGGTCACTGCTAGAAGTAGACGGCCAACCCGACTGAATATAGGCTAAAACCCTACTAATGATCCTATCTCCTGCCGTCGCTTTCCTAACATCCTCGCTCGTTACGGGTAAAAAATTTTCTACGAAGTTCACGTAAGTACTTTCCTTCGTCCCTGTCTCCTTGCTTTCCTTGCACGGTAAACGTGATAAGGCATCCGCGCAGTTTAGACTAGATCTAACATATTCTATGTCGTAGGTGTACCCGGATAATAGTACTGCCCACCTCTGCAGTCTTGACGCCGCCATCACCGGGATACCCACTTTATCCCCCAGGATGTACGTCAACGGCTTGTGATCAGTTCTTAAAATAAACCTACGACCATAGAGATATTGATGGAACTTACGTACTCCAAATACGATAGCTAGCGCCTCCCGGTCTATCTGCGAGTAAGCCCGCTCGGCCTGAGTGAGCGAGCGCGACGCGTAGGCCACGGGCCGCTCGCCCGCCGGGGTCACGTGTGAAATGACCGCACCGATACCGACGCTGCTGGCGTCAGTTGTCAGTACTAATGGTAACTCTGGAGAATAATGCGTCAATACTTCACTGCACGTTAAAGCACGCTTAATCTCCTGGAATGCCTCTTGACAATTTTTGTTCCAACTGTACGGAACGCCCGACTTAAGTAAGTTGTACAAAGGTGCCAAAATTGTACTGACATTTTGTATAAATTTCGAGTAGTACATCACCATACCTATAAATGCCCTCAGCTCCGACACATTCGTCGGGGCTGGAGTCTTATAAATAGCCTTCACCTTGTCAGGGCAAGTTCGTACTCCATCCTTACTGATGGTGTGGCCTAGGTAATTGACTGACTCAGCGAAGAATACACACTTCTCTTTCTTTACTCGTAGACCATACTGTTTAAGACGATCAAATACCTCACATAAATTTTTAATATGGGCCTCCGCCGTGGACCCCGTAATAATAATATCGTCCAGGAAGACGCCTACATTAGGTAAATCTGAAAATAGCTGTTCTAGATGCCTTTGAAAAATCCCGGGACTGGAGGACAACCCATAGACTAATCTATTATACCGGAATAAACCTTTGTGAGTATTAATCACAGTATACTTTCTAGTCTCATCAAGTTCGAATTGGGCATATGCCTGCGACAGGTCAATTTTACTAAACCGTTCCCCATCTTTCAATCGGAGCAGCAAATCCTCGACCCTAGGCAAGGGATAACGGTCAACCTCTACGACTTTATTTAAGGTAAGTTTAAAATCAGCACAAATCCTAATGTTACCGTCCTTTTTGACGACCGGTACTATCGGTGTGGCCCAGTCGGAGCGCTCCACCGGAGAGAGTATGCCGTCGTGCTGCAGCTGAGCCAGCGCGCGCTCCACCGGCCCGCGCAGCGCGTACGCCAGCGGGCGCGCGCGCAGGAACACCGGCCGCGCCCCCTCGCGCACGTGGATGCTCACCGCGCCGCCCGTGAACCGACCCAGGCCCTCCGCGAACACCTCACAGTATTTGGAACTGAAAGCAGTTACATCGAATACATTATTTCTAAAAATATTAACATTATTACAATCATAATTCACGATAGGTATTTGTATTTTTAATTCGGCCATCCATTGTCGTCCTAAAAGAATAGTTTTACCATTTTTAATTACAAACAGTTCCAAGCGTTTACCCACATTTTTATATTTCACCATGGGCCGTATAACGCCCATAGGTATTATACATTCTCCCGTATAATATCTAAGATTTAAAGCACATGGCTCAAGCCTTAGCTGCCTAAACCACTTTTTGTAGCATTCCCAGCTGATACACGAAACCGCACTACCCGTGTCACATTCCATTTGTAAATATCTGCCGTCGACACTCAATTCTATATAAACGGGTTTACACTGAGTCGCGGATAATCTACAGATATTCACAAAAGTTACCTCTTCGCTGTCCGCGCTGTCACTGAAACTTTCTTCCTCCCGTATGACGTTCACGCTGTGCTGACCCGCCGAATTCGGGCACATCCGCTGCAAGTGCCCCTGCCGGTTGCAAACGCGGCACACGTACCGCTTGAATTTGCACGTAGCACCGTCATGCCGCCCGCCGCATACCTGGCACTGCCGCTGAGCCCGCTCAGCCAGCACAGGGCCCGCGCGCCCGGCCAGTGCTGGGACCGCGCGCCGCCTCGAGCCGGGTGACTCGGCCGCTTGCACCGCTCCGCTGAGACCGTGCGCTGTGCGTACAGCGCGCCGGTGTCGGGAGCCTGCCGCGCTCATTGCCTGGCACACCACCGACGCCGGCTCCGTGCCCTCTTTAGGCGTTACATGCCCTTCCACAGCAGCCGCATCTTTCTCGGCAGCCTCCATACTAACTGCTAACCTATACGCCTTGCCGAAATCTACGTAAACACATTTAAAACCGAAACCGAGTGAGTTAGCAGAGCGGTACAAGTTTAGACACCGGAAACAAAAAGATGGCGAAACAATATCGGAGTATACGGCGGTATTAAAAAAAATGTCGAAAACTTGTGAGTTCGGGCCGTGGCTTGAGGAAAGTTTGCGCGATCAGCTGGTTTGTGGCATTAGTAATGAGACAATACGGCAGCGGTTATTCGCCGAAAGTGACGATTTGTAGTTTGACGATTGACCGTGTCGGGACCCCCTTACAGTCGCTGCAAATAACCTACTAAAGTCGAATTTCTAACCAGACGAAGCCAGGCGACAGCAGCCAATGTTACCCCGTCACACAAATTATGAAACATCTTATGAAGAAGCGACACCATCCGCCGCCACCCGACCCCGCCCAATCAAAAACCCGACCCCATATTTTGGTTTCCGGACATGGACAATAATATTGTGTCAATTCTGAAATAAATTATTTAATGAAAATAGCTTCCGTCGTCCGTGGCACACATTTATTGACGTCAAGTTATTGATGGTTATTTGACCGTGTCCGGAGCCCACACAAATTATTATATCTGTTTCTCAACGCGTACTCCATGGCGCACGCTCTGTTCACTCTGAGTTGACCGACCTATTGACGTTTGACGTGGCACCATGTGCAGTCAAAAGCATTTAAGGGTTATGTGCGAGGCCGCATTTGCGTTTTTTCTCGGCGGTTTCTAACCTCAAAAATTTAAAACCTATGAAACCCTGTACAAGCGGCCGCACTTGCGGTTTTTAACCGCGACTGATTTCTAAACCGCTTACCACAGAGTACTTAAACCAACTTAAGCTGCGTCTGCTGCATATAGTACGTCTGCGACAACGTGTTTTTTAGTTTCTACCAAATATTTAGAATAGAATAGAAAACACACTATATTAATGATTATACTTAATTTTTGTAATGGCTTAGTTTAGTACGTATATTATTTTGGAGTCCCATAACTAAGTTAGCCGCTGGTTGGCCAGCTTCCTGCACGGGCGACGTATACGGGTGGCACGAGAGAGGTGGATCAGCCACCTATCTCGGTCCAAGTATAGGTATATTTATATGATTATGATTATGATTATATTTACCAAGGAGATAAATATGAACAATAGGGTTGAAGTAATACTGCAGTTATCTGCGTTTATTCTCATATAGCGAATCGATATATTACAAGTACAACATATAACGAGCACGAGAGGGTTCTTCAAGTCCTAGACCACCAGACCCAGTGATGTCGCGCAAATGGTGTATAGTAAATCACCTGAAGAGCAGCAGGCAGCGAGAGAGGCAGACACCGCGCGTGCAACCGTTTTTATAATGGATTCTCTGTGATGTCTGTCTACTCCCACCTGTTCTGTTGACTAGTCGGTTGCTATTAGTTTATATATTCTGTATACCCATTAGTTGGTACTACCAGTGGTACTACTGGCAGTACCACGAGTAAAAAATTACCCGTGGTACTACCAAGTGGTCCCAGTAGTACCACGGGTAATTCAATTTTACCCGTGGTACTACTGGATCAAAAATAAATGAAGATCGGTTAAAACAAATGAAGATCTGTGAAAAGAAATGAAGATCGGTAAAACAAATGAATGTCTGTAAAAACAAGTGAAGATGGGTGAAAACAAATGAAGGTGGGTGAAAACAAATAAAGGTCGGAAAAAACAAGTGAAGATAGGTACAAGCAAAAATTAAAATTGTTAAAAAAGATCTACTTTTTCAAGGGCATTTATGCTAGAAAATTGCAATCAATCAGTAGGTTCTATTTAAATTGTCGCCTGATTTTTTTATATCTTGCCTTTTTTTATATCTTACTGGATCTTCACCCAGGAAATACAAAAAAGGAACTAAGTTCATGTATCTTTACTTATTGGTACTTTATTTTAAAATCTGCAGAGAGCCTTAGCATTTCATTATATTTATGTTTAGATGTAGTTTTTGTTTATGACTATTCTACTTCCCAACCAACTTTAAAAAAGGACGAGGTCTGTTTCGGCGACACGGTCGGCTATCGGGAGAACTCGCCACTTGGCTGGCTATCCCCCGCCCCCCGCTTCCTGCCGGGCGGGCGGCGGTTTCGCATCGACCGACCAGTCAAATCTCGGACGCGGTTCGGAACTATTGTGCGCGATACATGTGTGTGTCAGTGCCTCGGTCGACACGGCAACTCGAAAACAACCTCAAGGGAATATCAAGGCCTCGGAGCAACCTCAGGAAGACGGGGAATCAGGGTAAGTGGCGAATCATTCTTGGTGGCGGTCCGATTTCCGAACTTCTTGTGTCGTCTTATGTGCCTGCAGGAACTACCAGAAAGACAGTCCACTAACTACACTGAGCTATCGAACATATTTATGGTCCATTCGAGCGGATTTCAGCCGGATTTCGGTATATTTGTTGGTATTTTTTCAAATCATAAGTCGGTTGTAGATTTAAAAATTGAAATTCCTAACCGCCACTTACAGCTCTGACACAAGTCTCGATTCGGTCGGATACAATTCAAATTAAAGTCGTTAAGTTTGTTTGTCATTTGCGGTTCGGTTATTGTATTATATTGTGCGGTATGCGATATTTGTGAAATTATCCTCAGTTATTAGAACAATTTATTTGATTTATTGTAGGGTTCCGTTATATATTTTTTTTCTCTTACCCGGGGGTGGGTGCATCACGATTTGGAGTCTTAACGATTTAAAATGGCTAAGGTATCATCAACTAAATTTAAAATTCAAGTCGAATGGCTTAGAAGCACGTTAGAAATGATCGCGGGAAAAACTCAAACCAATGCAGTTATTTCGGCGAGATTACGTAAACTCGATGAACGATACGCACTTTTGTCGGAACAGTATGAGTTATTGCTGGATAATACGGTAGATTCGGAAATGATTAAAATCTATACGGCTGATTATAATGAGGCGGAGTTAGCTTATAATCAGCTGGAAGCGGTCTCGTCGGCTTACCCGGGTTTGGACGGGGTTCACAGACCGTCCGAGAGTTCAAATACGGCAAGACTTCCCAGAATCGATTTATGCAAATTTGATGGTGACGTTTTTCAGTGGACAAGTTTTATAAGTCTATTCAGTTCGTTGGTACTAACACGGAAAGATATATCAAAGACGGAAAAATTTCATTACTTAGTTTCTCATGTGTTAAATGAGCCGCATACCTTAATACGGCATTTACCTATGGTAGACGAATCCCTAGACATAGGCTTAGAAATTCTTAAGGGTAGATATGAAAATATCAGAATGCTAGCAGATAGTCACATTTCTAGAATCCTACAGCTACCTACATTAAATAAACCCTATGATCTGCGTTCTAAAATTCTAAACCCACTGTTGGAGTCCACGCGCGCCTTGAATAATTTAGGCCTTCCTATAGATCAATGGTCTTATATTTTATTATTCATTAGCTTAAATAAAATTCTGTTAGACGTTAAAACTCGGTTTGAACAGAAGTACGGCGGAAATATAATCACCCTACCCACATTCAATCAACTTGTGGAGTTTCTGCAAAATGAATGTCGGCTTATAGACTCAACAACAGCTGACGGCGCGACCTTGAAGGACAATCGTACCCGCCGCACCATACACATCATCGGAAACGAAAGTGAATCTTACAGGAATGAACGAATAATCGCTAGGCGCTGTTTATACTGTGAAATAAGCGGCCGCATGATTTCGGAGTGTTTTAAATTTAAAAAATTAACCGCGGGTCAGCGTAAAGACTGGGTGCGAGCTGAAAATTTATGCTTTGAATGTTTTGGTAAGCATTCGGCATCTGCGTGCGATGGAGGGACAGCATGTGAACGCTGTGGCCATCGGGGTCACAACGACTTAATATGCATGCACAACTATACTGCGTCTCGCGCTGGCTCGCCTTCGGAGGGACCTGGCTACCGCGGCCACCGTCCGCGTCGTCGCACGCGCACGGCCTCTCCTCGCGAAAGGGGAGAGGTGCCGTCGCGCTCATCGGCTGAGCGTGTGGTTCAGGTCAGCTCTCGCAGCGGCTGTCAGGCATGCGAACGGCGGGAATCGCACGAATCGCGCGGTCAGTCACGTAATAATTCTCAAAAGCAATATTCAGCATAGCAATTAAGGTTACATGATGACTCATCTTCAACGTCTTTGCATCGAAACCCGTATAATGTTATTCTACCCACAGCTATTATTGAAATTAAGAATAAAAATGGTGAATTCGTTAAAGCACGGGCTCTCTTAGATTTAGGGGCTCAAATGTCGGTAATAAAGGGGGATTTGGTATCTACCCTCGGATTGAAATGGTCTTATAGTAATGTACAAATCACGGGTATCGGTGGCATTCAAGCCAATACATATCAACACGTTGTTGTTATATATTTCAGACCAGAACATTCAGAACACCCAGTACTAGCGGTAACGGCGGCAGTTTTAAGAAGGCTTACGTCTTATTCGGTTAACAGAACAAATTTGGTTTTTAAAGAGTTGAAATTCGCAGATAACGGCTCATTGAATTCTTCAGAGATAGACGTAATTTTTGGATGTGTTATACTCGGTCAAATCTTAAATGGGGAAAAGATTACTTTGTGTCAGGGTGGGCCCTACGCGTTGGGCACGGTATTTAATTTCGCGGTATTCGGACCAGTTTCGCCGGAGACGCGGGAGCTGGCCGAATCGTCGGTTAACCAGTTGACACTCAAGGAAACGGTGGAAAGGTTTTGGCGATCTGAGGAACCCCCTCTTAATAAAATTAAAAGTCCCGAGGACTTGGAATGCGAACAATTATTTGTTTCAACGGTATCGCGAGGCCCGGACGGTAAATATATCTCGCGCTTACCTCTTATCTCGGCAGGTGATAGACGTCTATTAGGAGACTCACGCCAGCCCGCTTATAAGCAATTTATGTCGCTTGAGAGGCGGATGCAACGGAATCCGGAATTTCGGGAGAAATACATTGAATTTATTAATGAATATATTAGGCTGGGACACATGAGTGTATCGCAATTTGATATTAATTCGGGGCAAGAACATTACTTTCTCCCACATCACGGAGTATTTAAAAAATCGGGCGATGTAAATAAAATTCGCGTTGTATTCAATGGCAGTCAGAAAACAAGTTCGGGAGTGTCATTAAACGACTGTCTGTTTTCGGGAGAACGATTGCAAAACGATATCACTAATACACTCGAGAGCAATGAATCCGGGTCACTTAAAGAATGTTAAAAATCTCGGAAACTAAAAATGATAGGTTAATGCAATAAATTGTATTTAATAGACAATGTAATACTCCTTAAATGAAAGTAAAAAAAAAAAATGAGTCACCATACATTTTATTAACACAAAATTACATAAAGAAAAAACTGCCGATCTCTCCTTAAAACAAAAATAGGAAACATGAAATTTTTGAACTTTATTACGATTTTCTTGAATTTTAATACTTCGTATTGCCTCCTCGTGCTTCCATTACTGCGTTTACGCGGTTTGGCATGCTGTACACCAAGTTCCTTATACGATTTTGGGGAATATTCTCCCATTCCTCTGTGAGAGCAATTTTGAGCTCACGAAGCGTGATTGGGGGAGGGTTTCGTTGTTTTACGCATCTGCCTAGCTCGTCCCAAGCATGCTCGATCGGGTTGATATCCGGGCTGCGCGCTGGCCACTCCATACGAGTAATGTTCATCTCTTGAAGGTAGTCATTCACAATCCTACCTGTATGAGGTCGGGCATTGTCATGCATAAATATAGCATCCTCACCTAAATTGACCATAAATGGACCAACGTGATCATTGAGGATTTCTTCCACATATCTTACGCTAGTTAAAGAGCCGTTTTCTATGATCACCAGCTCTGTGCGACTTTCAGAAGAAATTCCGGCCCACACAAGTACAGACCCACCACCGTAGGCTACTTTTTCTTCGATGCATGCTTGCTTGAATCTTTCCCCTGGTCTTCGATACACTCTGTGTCTTCCATCGTGCTTGTAGAGCATAAATTTTGATTCGTCGGAGAACATAACTTTTGACCAATCTTCAATACTCCAATTTACGTGGCTCTGGGCATACCTTAGTCTCGAAATACGATGCCCACGCTCCAGTTTAGGGCCGTTTGCAGGTCTAAGGGGTTTTAAGTTAGATTCAGCAAGCCGACGTCTTACTGTCCATGCACTTGGGTTACTTCCTCCGAGGCGTCGAAACTGATTGGTGAGTTCAGTTCCTGTGAGAAAGCGATTTCGAAGCATGGTGTTCACCAAGTATCGGTCTTCTCGTGCTGTGGTACACCTGGTTCTGCCCGTTCCTGGTCTGCGTAGGTTAGAACCAGTTTCTTCGTAACGTCGGAGAACTCTTTGTACTGTTGACAGCGACACACCGACAGTCCTGGCTGTATCGCGCTGACTCCGGCCGGTTTCCAGCATTGTAAGTATTCTGGTGCATTCTTCAGGCGTAAGCGACATAATTTCAGCTTGATTAATGAATATAGAGCACTATCAACATGGTTTATGTACCCACATAAATGACAGATTACAAACAAAAGCAACACCAAATGCTGTAATTTCGTAGTTCCATCTTCGAAAGTGGCCCTTTTTCAAATTTGATTTTTTTATGATATAACTTTACAATAACTAAGAAGTTTTAATACCTTCATTTAAGGAGTATTACATTGTCTATTAAATACATTTTATTGCATTAACCTAGCATTTTTAGTTTCCGAGATTTTTAGGATTCTTTAAGTGACCCGGATTTATTGCTCTCGAGTGTATTATAATGAAATTTAGGGTTCCACAAATTGTATTTACTACGGTTATTAAAATGATGTTTAGGCAGACGTGGATTCACCCGGACGATCGGAGATATCAGTTGATTCTCTGGCGAGCGTCGCCCACGGAGCCCCTACTTACCTATCAGTTAAACACAAATACATACGGTTTGAAGTCGAGCTCTTTCATAGCCATACGCTGCTTACACCAGCTCGCCCGGGATGAGGTTGATAAAACCCGTGCCGCTAAGTTACTCATAGACAACACATACGTTGACGATTTGAATGGCGGCGCAGACTCGCTGATTGAGGCGCGTGAGCTTCGCGATGAGTTAATCTCATTGATGAATTCGGCCGGCTATGAGTTACGGAAATGGTCCAGTAATATGCCAGCATTACTGAATGACTTACCCACGGAACACTTGGAGTCACCGCGGCGTTTCGATGATCGCGATTCGGATGGAACGGGTTTTGTCAAGATTTTAGGCATTCAGTGGGACCCCAAATGTGACAATTTCACTTACCATGTAAATCTGCCCACAGATAGTGACGTCACACGTCGTAGTATTCTGTCAATAGTGGCTAGACTTTACGACTCACTTGGGTGGATCTGTCCAGTAGTTTTTAAAATAAAACTTTTATTACAGTCCCTATTGGCGACTTCTGATAACTCAAAGGGGGTAGCTTGGGATGCCCCGGCCCCCATAGATTTAGTGCGACAATGGAGGGATATCATCTCTGACTTACCGCATCTGCAACGTATCTCCATTCCCCGGTGTGTCAAGTTGGAAGGACCGACTAAATATACTCTTCACGGGTTTTGTGATGGCTCCAGCGTCGGTTACGCTGCAGCAGTCTACTTGCGCGCGGAGGGCGCAGACGGACGGACTCACGTACGCCTACTTATTGCTAAGTCACGTATAACGCCATTAACCATACCGAAACTGGAGTTGAATGGTGCTAAGTTGCTGTCAACGTTGGTTAATCACACGGTCGAGTCAATGGAGGATAAGGTTCGGTTAGACCAAATTGTAGGCTGGTGCGACAGCACTATCGTTTTGGCGTGGTTACGGACACCACCTCATAAATTACAAGTCTTTGAAGGAAACCGGGTTTCGGATATAATAACCTCTAAGACCAACATCGACTGGCGTCACGTACCCGGCGAGATGAATTGTGCGGACGTTGCGTCACGCGGTTGCTCGGCGGCAGAACTCTTGAACCATCCCTTGTGGTGGGGATCGAGTTGGCTGGAGCGGCCGCCCCATACGTGGCCGTCCGGGGGCCCAGAGTTCCCGCCAGATTTGTTACCTGGCCTGAGGCCGGCCGTTAGGGTTGCTAACGTAAACGAATTGATATCGGATTTTAATTTATTAGATCGTTTTAGTTCATATGAAAAGTTGCTAAACGTTACTACATACTTACTACGCTTTAAAAACAATTCAAAAATTAACTCTGAGAAGGTTTACGGTAGTTTAACGGTGTCGGAACGTAGACTCGCCAATCTGTGCTTAATTCGTATTGTGCAGTCAAAAAATTTCTCCGATGAATTGACAAACCTTCGAACGGGTACTGAAATTAAAAATTCATTGCGACGGTTGAATTTATTTTTGGACAGGGATGATATTATTCGTGTCGGCGGCAGAATCGGCGCCTCTACCCTTCCATATGAGTCACGGCACCCTATATTAATACCGGCGAGGGGTAGTTTCACAGACTTGCTAGTCAATCATTATCATAAGGTCTACTGTCACGTCGGAGCTAACGCGTTGAGTGCGATTCTCTCACGACGCTACTGGATTATCTCGGCGCGGCGTGTCACGCGACACATAACGTTTAAATGCGTTCAATGTTTTCGACACCGGGCTCGGCCTAAACAGCCATATATGGCGGATTTGCCTGCCGATCGTGTTACCGGAGTCAGACCTTTCGTCGGGGTCGGCACGGATTTCGCTGGACCTTTTTACGTTAAAACGAGCTCGTTGCGTAATGCAAGGGTTCAAAAGTGTTACTTATGCGTTTTCATTTGCTTGTCGGTTAAGGCGGTACATCTAGAAATTGTATCAAACTTATCAGTTGAAGCCTTCGTGGCAGCCTTGACTAGGTTCGTATCTAGGAGAGGTGTACCGTCCTTGATCCGATCAGACTGCGGTACAAACTTCACGGGAACCGATAAATATTTAAGGGAGTTATACATATTCTTACGGAACCATCACCAGGATATTGATCGGAAGCTGACGGCTCAAAACATAACTTGGCTCTTCAATTGCCCTTCAAACCCTTCAAGCGGTGGGATATTCGAGTCGGCAGTGAAGGGTGCCAAGACACATGCGAAACGGGTTCTCGGAGAAGCCAAGCTCACTTTCGAAGAGCTGACCACCTTTTTTACCAAGGTAGAAGCGGTAATGAATTCTCGGCCGCTTTGCCCCCTTAGTACGGACTCGGAAGACCTTGATGTATTGACCCCCGGTCATTTCCTAATAGGGCAACCTCTCGTTGCACTTCCTGAGTATCCCTACACGGAAACTCCGGAGCACCGGTTGTCTCGGTACCAACTTATTCAAAAGATATCCCAGCATTTCTGGTCTCGGTGGAGATGTGAATATCTTCACACACTCCAACAAAGGCATAAGTGGACTTCTCATAACGAGGCTCCCAAGGTCGATGACCTGATATTGATAAAGGAGGATAATTTACCCCCTCTCCAATGGAAACGCGGTCGGATCGTTAGGTTACTTCCGGGTAGGGACGGAATTGTCAGAGTTGTAGAGGTCAGGACTCAGCAAGGGAACATCTTACGACCTGTCTCTAAGCTTTGTGGATTGCCTTCGGTGGTTTAGTGGGTAACCAAGGCAGAACCTTGGTTAGGCGGCAGGATGTTTCGGCGACACGGTCGGCTATCGGGAGAACTCGCCACTTGGCTGGCTATCCCCCGCCCCCCGCTTCCTGCCGGGCGGGCGGCGGTTTCGCATCGACCGACCAGTCAAATCTCGGACGCGGTTCGGAACTATTGTGCGCGATACATGTGTGTGTCAGTGCCTCGGTCGACACGGCAACTCGAAAACAACCTCAAGGGAATATCAAGGCCTCGGAGCAACCTCAGGAAGACCGGGAATCAGGGTAAGTGGCGAATCATTATTGGTGGCGGTCCGATTTCCGAACTTCTTGTGTCGTCTTATGTGCCTGCAGGAACTACCAGAAAGACAGTCCACTAACTACACTGAGCTATCGAACAAGGTCCTTTATTTAACTGTTTATTACCTCCATAACTTTTTGTGCACAAATTCAATCTTTATACAAACTTGTTTATTATCTAGATTGCATCATAAAAGTGTAGGTCTTTGATATTAAAATAATATTTTTTTCTTTACATCGAGCGCCATGATCTACCACGTTTAGGTTTGAATCGTGCATCTATGTATAGTTCATTTGTCATTGACAACGCTTTATTTGTAAACATACATCAAAGACAATCTTAGACAACAACAACAACACCAACAACAACAACTGCAACAACAACAACAACTCAAAATACAATCTTTGACTACGCTTTCGTGAAATCCGCTAGGAAAACAGATGAGGCTGATTAGTTACTATTGGTTCCTTCAAGGCCACTACCTGACATTTACAGTTGTATGCTAATATGTATAGGACATACTAATTGCAATTGCGCAAATCACACGTTTTACAAAATATCATCATTCATTTGCACCGATCTTTATTTGTTTTATCGATCTTCGTTTAGTTTTACCGATCTTCATTTGTTTTTCACGATCTTTACTTGTTTTTCAAGACTTTCATTTGTTTACATTCATCTTCATCTGGTTTTTTCGATCTTTATTTGAATTTACCGATCTTGACTTGTTCTCACCAATCTTCATTTGTTTTACCCATCTTCATTTGTTTTTATAGATGTGCATTTGTTTTTATCGATTTTTACTTGTTCTCACCAATCTTCATTTGTTTTTATCGATATTTGCTTGTTTTACTGTCGTTCATTTGTTTTACCGATCTTAATTTGATTTTACCGATTCATTTGTTTTTATCAATCTTCACTTGTTTTCACCAATCTTCATTTGTTTTACCGATTTTCATTTGTTTTCACCGATCTTCATTTGTTTTTACTGATCTTCATTTGGTTTTAAAGATGTGCATTTGTTTTTATCGATCTTTACTTGTTCTCACCAATCTTCTTTTGTATTCGCGATTTTCGCTTGTTTTATTGACGTTCATTTGTTTTACCGATCTTCATTTGTTTTCTCCGATCTTCATTTGTTTTTATCGATCTTTACTTGTTTTCACCAAGCTTCATTTGTTTCATCGATTTCATTTGTTTTTATCGATCTTCATTTATTTTGGGATATAATAAACCGAGCTTCAAAAGTTTTTATCAGCCACGGCATTGAGCTTCTGATTTAATAACTAAGCCACGCGAAAATGAAATAGCCTCTAATATACTAATTCGTCCTCTTTACAACGTCACCTAAAAAAATCCATAATAAGCATCAAATAAAGATCAACAATTATTTTAACTTGTCCTGCGTATTAATATAATAACACGTAATTTACTAATTCAGCCACAGATTTTATATGTAATCACCATTTTATATATTACAGCTTCAAATCGAGAGCATCAAAGAATATTAATTTAAGCCTCCACAGACAACATCAGTTTTTATAACTTAGCGTGTAAAATAAATATATCACATTCTTTTTTCGTGAAAATAGCCACTGCAAGGTTTAATCTAAGTGCAAAGGACGATAGCGACTGGCCATTCGCATCAACCAGAGACCGCTATTTGACGTCACTTTGTAACTAAAAACATATTACGCTTACAGAACAAGAAAGTGAGGTCAAGAAAGCAAATACTAAACTTAAAAGTGTATAATACATTATACACTTTTGACTTTAGTATAGGTATATACATTAAGTGAACATGTGGATAATGTCGTCATATATTTCACGATTAATGAGAAATTACTCGTTACGTGTAAACAGTGTTTAGCACTGCCACGTTATAGTACTCACTTTTGAGTTTAGTATTTGCTTTCTTGGTCTTACTTTTTTGTTTGGTGAGCGTTATCTGTCTTTTGTTCTATAATCTGTATTACATGCATACATAACGTCACCGACCGAAATCTGTATAATGTCCGGGCATTCCATAGAATACCTGAAACTTGCAGGCAAGTCAATGTATGAAATAATTATATACGAGAGTATAGAAGGTTTATTGGCTGCTTGCAAAGGTTAGGTTAGGTTGGAACAGTTACCACTAACGCACGAAGGCGAGCGAGTGAAGCGAGCATGCCGCGACAGCGGCCGCCGAGCACCAGATGGCAAAAATTTAATATTTAGCATTATGTTACAATTTATAATTTCTCGATAGTTTATAATTTTGCGGTATTTACAATTTTGTGGTGACCCCAGACCTATTTATTTTACACATTGCCGGTGTACCAGCAGGTATTCTACGCAATCCCTAGGAATTTTGTACAATACCTAGACAAAGTATGAACAATCATATACTTATTCAAAACATTTCATACATTGCTTGGACGGGGCGTCTGGAGCCTGGGGCAGGTATTTCTGAGAATACAGGTATTGCACAAAATATCTGAATTATAAAGACTGCAGGTAACATCATCTATACATATAATAAAATGATGAAAATGAGCAATCAAATTGACATTGTAACAATTTTCACGCGTACGAAGTCGCGGGCAACAGCTAGTAATAAATAAAAGCATTTATGCCCGAAGGTCTGTCCCACGCTCCCGTGTTGAAACGAACTCGCTTGTCCGTTTCCACCGCCAGATTGTGACACCCCATACAGCCATCTTAACGTGCCTTTCAAAGCAAGGAAACTCTCGCCAATCAAATGTTACAAAGTGGTCACCCATCCGAGCACCAGCAATAGCGGTGGTTGCTTACTGTAGTGATCGTTTACAAAAGACTGAGCCAGTGCCTAAAAGTAGTTCTAGCTATTTAGGTAATATTAGTGGCCATAATTTGTTTTTTGATGGCAATTTTACTTAACTTTGATGATCCATTAATGTGGGATGAGTTACATTTTAAACATGCTGAATTAGGAAATTAGAAGCTAAGATATTAATAAATAATGTCTATTTTGGTGCCATTTTTAAGTAATTTAGAAGTTCACTGTTTGAATGCATGTTACAAAATTAGATGCTAAAAAATAATCACGTTGCTGAATTATATTAACAGTGGCTAATAAAGAAGTTAAATGGTGGCTAGAATCTATAAATAATGACGCTCATTAATTATATATTGTTGGACATTCTCACACAACATCATCTAGCCCAAACTAAGCTATAAAGCTTGTGCTATGGGATCTAGACGACTGATATACATACATACTTATACTTATATATTTCTAAATACATACATATTATACATAGAAAACACCCAAACTCCGAAACAAACATTTGTGGATCACACAAATATTTGGACCGACCCAGGAATCGAACCCAGGACCTCCAGCGCCGCAGGCGGTATCACTACCGACCGCGCCACAGAGGCAGTCAAAATCAATTGTGGCTAACTTATTAATTTGGGGGGCAAAGTATTTTTTCGGAGGCCAATAATGCTATTAAAAAGAAGTTCGTTTAATTAGCACCCATTTATTTTTATCCAGTGAAGTTGACGAAGTGGTTCCAGTAGTACCACTGGTAATTCAATTTTACCCGTGGTACTACTGGGACCACTTGGTAGTACCACGGGTAATTTTTTTACTCGTGGTACTACCAGTAGTACCACTGGTAGTACCACGCGCAAGAAAGGCAAAAATCTCCGAAAAAGAAAATCCAAGTAGTTCGATCGTTAGTATCAAATCAAATCAGAAAAAAATACGGCAACGAGAAAGTCGGTTTCTACTGGTGTATCTTGATCGGTCAGTTGGTCCGGCCCAGCCGTCCACGTGTTCGGATTTGGTGCAGAGCAGACCACATTCAATGTGCAAACAAGCAGACCACGACGGTCTTCTGTTACATAATACTAATGATCTCCGCTGGATTGCTCTACAGACTGTTTGATATGGTTCGGAACCACTGCACCGAATCCATGGTCCACTCATACTAAATCCGGAACCACTGCACTGAATCCATGGTCCACTCATACTAAATCAGTGGATGTGTTTCAGGTTTAAGATAACAGACAAGCTTACGGCCCTACCTGATGAATTGTGGTCACCGTAGTCATATTTACCTATATTCGTAAAAGTCAATAAAATTACCAGAAAAGTATTAAAATACTTAATTCGGTCACACTGTCATTACGTTAGTACTATTAGTTATCTGTGCTTTCGAGCGGAGTCAACCGTAGTGCGGCCTCATCAGCGGTTCTGCGGTTGTCAGCCACAACCGCAACCGCAGATGCGGCCTCGCCCTAACAAATATAAATATGAAACAAAATTACTGTTCGCTGAGCTTGCAATGGGCTGACATTCAGCAAAACTATGATAGCGATGTCATTGCATATCACAGTAACTGATTTTCAATGTCCGCCTCAAGAGGACACACCCAACGACGCGAGACAGCATGTAAGTCACTCATAGATCATATTTGACAGTAAAAACAATTTTATGTATCTTTGAATCAGTCATCTAGATCCCATAGCACAAGCTTGACTTGGGCTAGATGATGTTGTGCGTGAATGTTCACAAATATCATTATTACCATTATTACACTACCAGATATTCGTCAACCAGATATTGATCACGCTCTCATTAATGCCAAATTAACCGAAACAAATTTACGCTCAGGTCAAGAATCACGCTCATTCCGGGACCCATACATCACAATATTCACAATGTACCTATCTACAACACAAAAAACAAAAATAACAAACATCAAACCAGAGCAACTGTTAAACCCTGCAGATATCAGGCACAATCATCCCGTCAAGGTAAGCATTTAACATACCTAAGTACATTTCTACCTAGTTTTAAACTTGTTATATCTATACAAATATATGGAACAAAATAAGATGGCACCGGGTGGAACCCTTTGCACACACTGAATAACACCACTGGAACCTATCGGCCAACACCTCCTACACCATCACAACACTCATCAACCCCGCACCTGACCAGCCCGGCACAGGCATAGAAAAGCAACCGAAATGCAGCGGTCACCCAGGTTAACCCTCCACGGACCCTACAATGCGGCAAGGCAAAACCGCCAAGTACAGAGCAATTAAAATGCTATGGCATAGCACAAGTAATGTTATTCAATGTATGTTAAAAGAAAATACCAACAGAAAGAGAAATGTCACTAATATTATAAATGTGAAAGTCTTTATTAATATTCCCTTTATTTAAAATGATAAACTTATTAAATTAAATTATTTTTTTTATTATTATTTATTTCTCTTTATTCAAATACATTAACATATAAATTACATTTTTAAATATACGTATAAAAAAGGTACATTTAAAAATATAAAAAATAGTGTCCCACCGGCATCGGGTACAGGGACCAAGCTACCGGTGGTTAGGACTTCAGAGACAGGAACTTCCTCACAATACGTGCCGTGCTCAGAAGAACTGCCTTCTGCATCAAGCCCTTGACCCAACTGCCCACCGCAAGCCTCTTAAGGTGTTGGTCGAGGCTTTTGGCTATTAGTCCATGCACAGAGATTACTATCGGTACAATAATAGCTGAGTCAATACTCCACATGTCCACCATCTCGTGGGCTAAGTCCAAATACTTAGCTTGTTTATCTATCTCAGCCTTCACGAGATTGTCGTCATGTGGAATAGTGATATCAATTATTATTGCAAGGCGCTCTAGCCGATCTATTATCACTATGTCAGGTCTATTTGCAATAATAGTCCTATCAGTGATAATAGATCGGTCCCAGTACAACGTGATATGGTCACTTTCGAGAACTGGGTCAGGCACATATCTATAATACGGTACCTCTGATTCGATAAGGTTATATTTCAAAGCAAGCTGTTGATGGATAATCCTAGCTACTTGGTTGTGTCTATGCAAATAATCACTATTGGCAAGACTAGAACAACCTGAAATAATATGCCTAAGGGATTCTCCGGGACGGCGACATGCCCGACATATGTCAACCGTACCATCCTTTAGGATATACTTTCGGTAATTATTAGTCATCACCACTTCATCAGTAATTGCAAAAACAAAACCTTCAGTTTCTCCAAAGTGGTCACCGAATCGTAGCCAGGATACAGAAGATGTAAAATCAATATCGGGCCCGTGCAGGGCTCGATAAAAACGACCATGCAACTCCTTACTCATCCATATATCCTTACGATCATTGAGACTCTGTATCACAGGTTTATGCCAATTCTCTTTAGCCAGAGCAAGCGGGGTAAGTCCTTTGTCAACTACAACCACATCACGATGCACATCCGCGTCAGCGTGAAGAAAATATTCCCTGAGGTTGCACACCTCACGGTTATGGAGGGTCTTAGCATTAAGGAAACCACGACCCCCGCACTTCCGCGGTATGTACAACCTCATCACAGATGAACGCGGATGATGCATTCGGTATGTGGTGAGTAACGTACGGACTTTCCTATCCAGGGCTTCAAGTTCTGTCTGAGTCCACCTGAGTATGCCAAAGGAGTACATCAAAACTGGCATGACCCAATCGTTATAGGCGCGCACCTTGTTACCACCTGATAAAAGACTTTTAAGTACTTTTTTCAAGCGGCCAAAGAAGCGCTCCTTCAACGATTGTTTCATACCAACTTCACAGATGCCTAACGCCTGCGACATACCCAGGTATTTATATGTTTCGGTTGCAGAAAGACATCCAAGTCGTGTAGAATCTGAAAGTTCTACGCCTTCAGATTCTATTATCCCGCCTCTGTTTACATGCATGACCGCACATTTGTCAACACCAAACTCCATCCTGATAGAATTACTAAAAACTTCTGTTATCTTTAGTAATTCTGTCAGTTGCAGCTTGTTGGATGCAAATAGCTTCAAGTCATCCATGTAAAGGAGGTGGGATATAACTTGGCCATCCCTCCGCAACCGATAGCCTAACCCTGAATTCTCTAACAAAGTACTCAGAGGATTCAGTGCCAGGCAAAACCATAATGGACTGAGACTGTCACCCTGGAATATACCCCGCTCAATCCTTATAGGCACACTGTTCCCGCAAACCCGTCGACATCCTGGATAGCACAAGACTGTTTTCCATTGCCCCATACATGTCTTCATAAAGGCACATAGAGTTGCATCAATTTTATACAACTCCAGTACCCTCAAGAGCCATGTATGCGGCACAGAATCGAAAGCCTTCTTGTAGTCTATCCAACATGTCGCCAGATTCTTACGGTTACGGCGTGTCTGTTGGCTAATGGCCATATAAATTATAAGGAGCTCTTTAGTGCCACGAGACCCACTTCTGCATCCATTCTGAGAGGTGGACAAGATGGAATTGTCAATTAAGTGGGACGATATTTTCCCTCTCAGAATAGATGTTAGAAGTTTATAGAGCGTGGGGAGACACGTAATTGGTCTGTAATTCTTTGGGTCTGTGGCACTACCAGACTTAAACAAAAGATGGGTAACGCCAGTAGTGGTGAAATCTGGCAACGATCCTGACTCTAGGCATGATTCGAATTGAGATGCCAAACGCCCATGAGAGCTCTTAAACCATTTTAGCCAGAAGTTATGCAATCCATCTGGCCCTGCCGACTTCCAATTCGGCAGCAGACGGACTTCACTGGAGACATTATTCGTTGTAATTTGAATTGGCTCCATGGTTTTAATAGGCTCACATGAACGTTCAACATCTCGCATCCAATCACCCTCTGTGTGACCTACGGGCATCGGCCAGATGTTGCGCCAAAATGAAGTAGTGGCATCATCATCCGGTCGATGCACTTCGGTCCCATTAGAGTCAGGACGCTCCCAATTTCTGTAGACCCATCTTTTGTCTCTCTGGAATGTGCGATTTTGTGAATACCGATCCACTCTTTTTTTGTATCTACGCACACGATTTGCCCACGCATAAATTTTTTGCTTCAAGTAGTCTATGCGTTCTGTGACTCGGGCTAAAAAATCTCGAGGTCTAGTGTTAGTCCCCGAGAAAGCCCGGGTCACAAATCGCATGACTCTCGGGCGGGTATTCCCCGACCTGAAGCAAATCAGCTTTCCAATGAGTGCCCTAGTCTCAGAAATACGACGCTCAATTCTGCCCTGCCAAGCCGGCACTGCTTGCTTTGGTCGTATAACAATGTTATCATTAAGAAATTTTACATTTGCTATACGACAAGCTGCAACGGCTCCGCAATACAAAATTGAGTGTGTATCCCCGAGATCTTCACTATTATCGAAATAATTCGATAATAGCGAATCCAGGGCACACACTAGAGCTATGTTTTTTCTATGCGTGGGCAAACGTGGTAGACGCGGTCTAATTTGTACTGGCATAGATCGATATTCAAGCACGGCACACTCCAAAGCACTCCTTAATAATTGTTCGTTGTAATGGGTACTTACGTTTGTAGCACTGGTATTCATCACATCATCGTTACCGTTATTTAATTGTAAAGTAGTTGTAGAAGTTAGTGTCACAGGTAACGATGATGTTGATGGCAGACCAAGACTGCTACACACGTCCGAACGTAGCCTCTCAAGTACGGTAGCATCCAACAGATGACATCGTTGTATGGCCCGCACTTGATCCGATAGACGCTGTGCTGACACGTTGACTGATGGTTCAAGTTCCTGAAACAGAGGCAGCATTCTGACTCGATACGCAGTGAGGTTGATTCCTCCCTCTGTAGCCCTGAAATATGCCCGCATGACGTTCTCATTCATTTATTATTTATTATTATTATTTTTATTTTTTTAGTTTTGATTGCTAGTTCTCAACTACGGTCCAAAGTCCAAATCTGACTATGCCAAAATTTGTGTATCAACATAATTTTACTCTGTATATGCTCCCAATAAGACTGCAAACCATGCAGGCAAAGCGCGAGCATCAACTATTACACAATAAATTTTACACAAAATTATTACAAGTAGGTATACGAGTAAAGCCTCCCAGTCCCATCTCTCTACTGTGCACTCCTCTGTTCAGATAACAAAAGGTTCTTGTATTTAACTTTAAAAGAATGTTTTGATTTTAGGTCCCTAAGTGGCGGCGGCAGGTCATTCCAAATCTTCATAGCTAAATATTTAAGGCAACCTCGAAACGATTTAGTCTTATGTTTAGGCACTGCTAAAATGCCTGTGGTTGATCTTATGGGATGACTGAAACGACTCTGCCTAAAAGTTAATTTTTCATAAAGGTAGGCCGGTTTTTTACTTTTTAACACACCAAAAAGCAGACTGGCCAGGTGAGCCTTTCTCCGAGCCTCCATTTTCAACATATTATTGTTATTTACAAACGGCGTGACATGCCTTCGCCTAGGAATACTAAAACAAAATCTAGCACAGGCATTTTGCATCCTCTGAATCAGTTTTTTCGTTCTAGCCAATAAGCAAGGACCATACACCACATCGCAGTATGTAAATTTAGACAGTATAAGACTGTCCACAAGTTGTCTCCTGATCAGTGAACGGAAAACCCATTTAAAAGATTAACTGAAATAAACGGTTACAGATTGAATCGGTAACCTTTTATAAGGGTTACATATCGATACGGTTAACACTTTATATCGGTTAATTTATCAATAAGGTTTAAAAGTTGAATGATGTGTTTAAATAACCCTTTGAAACGGTTAATAAGCTATTGAAACTGTTATCACATACAATGTTAACCTGGGTTTTTCGTTACGATACAGGTTAATGACACAGCCGACCTTTGGACTTTTGGATTTTGGACTTTTGAACTTATGGACTTTTGGACTTTAGTACTTTTGGACTTTTGGACTTTTGAACTTTGGACTTTTGGACTTTTGGCCTTCAGGACTTTTGGACTAAAAGTGATTTCATAAGGTCATGAAGAAGTTTCACTTCTTACGTAAGTACACGCACACATTTTTTTATTATAAAACGATTACAAAATGACCCCCGTTTCGCAGTTATATACCTAATGTATTGTTGGATATTTTTCTAAAGCTTTTTGATATATTGGAACGAATTTCAGGTTAATTTTGCAATCCAATATGGCTGCCGCGCCGCGCCGTTGTAAAATTTCATGTTGGATATCGTATAAGGGGTTTTTTGGTGTGCTGAGTATGAATTTTGGGTTCATTTTGCAATCCAATATGGCCGCCGCGGAACCGATGTAAAATTTCATGTTGGATATCGTATAAGGGGTTTTTGGGTATGCTGAGTTCGAATTTTCGGTTAATTTTGCAATCCAATATGGCCGCCGCGCCACTGTTATAAAATTTCATGTTGGATATCGTATAAGGGGTTTTTTGGTATGCTGAGTACGAACTTAGGGTTAATTTTGCAATCCAATATGGCCGCCGCGCCACCGCTGTGAAATTTCATGTTGGATATCGTATAAGGGGGTTTTGGGTATGCTGAGTACGAATTTCGGGTTAATTTTGCAATCCAAGATGGCCGCCGCGCCACTGATATAAAATTTCATGTTGGATATCGTATAAGGGGTATTTTGGTATGCTGAGTACAAATTTCGGGCTAATTTTGCAATCCAATATGGCCGCCGCGCCACCGTTGTAAAATTTCATGTCGGAAATAGTATAAGGGGTTTTTTGGTATGCTGAGTACAAATATCGGGCTAATTTTACAATCCATAATAGCCGCCGCGCCACTGTTGTAAAATTTCATGTCAGAAATAGTATAACAAGTATTTGGGTATGCTGAGTACGAATTTCAAGTTAATTTTGCAATCCAATATGGCCACCGCACCACCGATGTAAAATTTCATGTTGGACATCGTATAAAAGATTTTTTGGTATGCTGAGTACGAATTTAGGCAGACATTGAAAATCAGTTACTGTGATTTGCAATGACATCGCTATCATAATTTTGCTGAATGTCGGCCTATTGCAAGCTCAGTGTACAGAATTTTTATTCATATTTTTAGTGTATATTATAACCCCAACGTGCTTTTGACCACACATAGCGCCACGTCAAGTGTTAAGTGCGTGATACCGTGCCATAGAGTAAAATATGCGTACTTAGACACAGAAAATAATATGTGTGGTCTCCGGACACGGTCAAATAACCAACAATATCTTGACGAAAATAAATGTATACAACTAAACACTGTTATCTACTTTCATTTAATATTTCAACAGAGTTGACTCAATCTTGTTGACCGTGTCTAGAGACCAAAATATGATATAGTTGCAGCAATTTTAAAGATGGGTCCGCTGCTACCAGTTTTCATAATGTTTTTGCTGACTTTGTCGATAGTGGTGGATTTGGCTGTACTTGAGTTGTGATTGCAATAAATTTATTGTTAAAAATTACAGAGAAACATAATTATTACATATCTATATTTACATTATTACTATCTAAACTAAACCTAAATAAGGCCCCCGTGGCATTGTGCCCAAAAGACTAGCAGCATTCCCCCTTTGAATAGCAATACCTATTCGTTGAGCGAGAAAACTGCCAGCCCTTGGGTCACCAGTTGACTCCACAAGGCGCTTTTTCAAATTCTTGAAAAATTTTTGCGCATTGGGACCCCATGGACCTAGGGTCTCGACACCGACTGGACAAAAACGATACGATGAGTCGAGACCCTTATATTTATTAATTTTAATATTTTCAGCCGCTTCCGCTGCTGCACTGGCTTTTAATTTTGTTTTAGGAAGATGGGACGGGGCTAGAGTGTCAACACAAGTTGCATCCCACACCAGGACCCGACCCATCTCCCACGGTATCAAAGTTATACCATCCGGTCTCTTGCCATCGTCCCTGAAAACGCCGCACATTGGCGATGGCAAGAGCACGGCGGATGATGTCGTTCAGCGCAGCGTGGCGTGAGAAGCGGCCTGCGCTCTTTAAACATGAAAGACCATGATGCCCCAAAGTGTCAACGTTAAAACCGCAGGGGCATCGATGTAGAGCGCAAAGCGTGACGCCAAGTCTCAAACCAACTGAAATTCTTAGGATGTCCGGTTCCAAAAAAGTTCCGGTGTTGGCTGTAGGGAAAGCTTTCAACCAATCACCGGATTCCTTTCTACTGAGCGCTAATAATCTGGCCCGATCCGGGCCTAAGCTAGCATTTAGCAATTAGTCAAAGGTTAATTTAGATTTAGCGTCGTCCCAGCTCCGTTGTAAATTTGGATGGGTGGGTAAATTTTGTCCCGGACAAGCCATTAGCCAAGCATTCTTGGCATCTGTAAGGCCAGTCGTCTCATAGTCTGTAAGACAATTCGTCAGAATTTTACCTACGAGACTCGACGTGGCATGTACAGATGACAAAAAGGCTGGCAAAGCCACACCAGAAATTTTGCGGATCCCTAGCCCACTATATTTAATGGGAAGAGATGCCTGGGTCCAAGATTGTTCGCTCAGTTGTATATTGAGAATTGATTCCAAAGAAGATTTGATTAGCGAATCAATAGAAAATATTTAAATGACTTTGTGGTTTCCAAAAAGGACAACAGCGAAGCAAATAAATAGATTTGGGAACAAACATACAAAATTTCAGAATTGTGATTGCGTAATGTGAACTAATAGAATGTAGCCGATCTACATTGGATGCAAATTTTGAAATTTTTTGTGCTATTAATTCGGGAATAGCATCTTCAAATATAGGGGACCCTAGAAGGTAAAGATTCTAGTTGTGATTGTGTATTTATTTATTTTTATTCGTTTTCCTTTTCATTTTTGCTGAAATGTGGAAAAGTTACAAAAATTTGTGGCGAACTTTATACTTACTGTAATACTGGCCTGTATGGGCGTGCTATAATTTTCTGCCTATGTAGGTATGTAGTAAGTCGGTTGAATGCATTTTGTGGTTGAAATGTATAGAAGAAAAAAACTGTCCTGTAGTTTTGCAATAAACATTTATTTATTTATTTAATTTCGGGTTAATTTTGCAATCCAATATTGCCGCCACACCACCGTAGTAAAATTTCATGTTGGATATAGCATAAGGGGTTTTTTGGTATGCTGAGTACGAATTTCGGATTTATTTTGCAATCCAATAGGTATGGCAGCCGCACCTCCACGAGTCTCTACTCTACTCTTTCTCTACTCAGCATACCAAAAACCCTTAAAACGATATCCAATATGAAATTTTATAACGACGGCGTGGCCGCCACGCCGTCGTTATAAAATAAGATTGCAAATATAAGATTGCAAAATTAACCCAAAATTCGTATTTAGCATACCAGAAAACCCTTATACGATATCCAACATGAAACTTTACAACGGTGGCGTGGCGGCCATATTGGGTTGCAAAATTAACCCGAAATTCGTACTCACCATACCCAAAAACCTCTTATACGATATCCAACATGAAATTTTACTATAGTGGCGCGGCGGCCATATTGGATTGCAAAATTAACCCGGAATTTGTACTCAGCATACCCAAAAACCCCTTATACGGTATATAACATAAAATTTTACAACGTTGGCGTGGCGGCCATGTTGGATTGCAAGAGTAACCCGAAATTCGTACTCACCATACCCAAAAACCCCTTATACGATATCCAACGTGAAATTTTACTACAGTTGCGCGGCGGCCATATTGGAGTGCAAAATTAACCCGAAATTCGTACTCAGCATACCCGAAAACCCCTTATACGATATCCAACATGAAATTTTACAATGGTGGCGCGGCAGCCATGTTGGATTACAGAATTAACCGAAAATTCGTACTCAGCATACCCAAAAACCATTTATACGATACCCAACATTAAATTTTACAATGGCGGCGCGGCAGCCATATTGGATTACAAAATTAACCGAAAATTCGTACTCAGCATACAAAAAAAACCCCTTATACGATATCCAACCTTAAATTTTAGAACAGTGGTGCGGCGACCACATTGGATTGCAAAATTAATCCGAAATTCGTACTCAGCATACCCAAAAACCCCTTATACGATATCCAACATGAAATTTTACAACGGTGGCGTGACGGCCATATTGGGTTGCAAATTTAACCCGAAATTTGTACTCAGCATACCCAAAAACCCCTTATACATTATCCAACATAAAATTTTACAACGGTGGCGTGGCGGCCATATTGGATTGCAAAATTAACCCGAAATTCGTACTCAGCACACCCAAAAACCCCTTATACGATATCCAACTTTAAATTTTACTACAGTGGCGCGGCGGCCATATTGGATTGCAAAATTAACCCAAAATTCGTACTCAGCATACCAAAAAACCCCTTATACCATATCCAACATGAAAAGAACGGTCGCTGCACCGTTGTTTTCATGTGGCGCGTAAAATAAACTGACACTGCACACAATAAGACATGAATCGGCATGATCGACGTCACACGGCAGTAACACTGGAAAACTCGACTCAGTTAAATATAAACAAACAGTGGTGCATACTAAAATTCGTAAAATACATTTGATTCTTTCTATTTGTACCTATGTGTGCGTGAAAGGAATCGCTTTGGCGAGCGAAGAACAAAGGAGACGCTGACCGGTATCTAGGTATCTACGTACCTACGAGTAGAGTGCAACAAGCAAAATAACCTTTATCAATTCGGTTACGGTTACTGTATACAAAACGGTAACATGTTGTTTCTGTTAAGCTATTAATTCTGTTACATTATTATTCGGTGTATTCTGGTTACGGTTAACACATATTTGATTGGGTTAATAACAGATATATTTCTGTTATTAACCTAAACCGAAAGAACACTGCTCCTGATTGCCACACTAGTGTGATCACGAATGTTATATAGAATCTTTAGTCTATAGAAGCAGTTCTTCACTGTCTTATCAATGTGTGCCTCAAACCTTAACTCTGGGTCCATAATTAGGCCAAGATTACTTGCCTCTTCTACTCTTAAAATTTTATCCCCACTTAAAACTAATGTAGGGTCATAAGACAGAATTGACTCTATTTGCTTTGAACTACCCAATATCAGGAACTTAGATTTAATCGGATTCAAAAACAATGAATGATCCCTTGACCATTCGACCACTCTCTGTAAGTCCTCATTAATTCGAGACACAGCCAACAATGTATCACAGGGCTCAAAAGAATAGTATAATTGAGTATCATCTGCGTACATGTGATACCTGCAATGCTGAAAGGAATCTACAATATCAGCCGTGTACAGAATAAACAAAAGGGGGCCCAAAATAGATCCTTGCGGTACTCCCTTAGTCACCGGTAGCGGAGGCGAAGCCAGCAACGATCCGTCATCTTTGCGCAGTTCCACATATTGCCATCTGTTTGTGAGGTAACTGGCAAACCAGCTCACTGCTCCCGGTTGGAAACCATAATAAGCCAACTTCGATAGTAATAGTGAAGTATCTAAAACATCAAAAGCCCTTGAGTAGTCTAAGAGAACCAATGCAGTACCCTTTCCACGGTCTCTGGCCTCTAGTATGTTACCCACTACATCACTTAATGCCGTGGCTGTACCCCGTCCCTTACGAAAGCCAGATTGCTTGTCAGGAAGAATGTCATGTTCTTCAAGGTATGACATCACTTGGATGTATACAACCCTTTCTAGCACTTTAGACAAGCATGGCATAATACTAATAGGGCGGAGGTCTTTGGTCGAACATGGGTTGCTTGTTTTGGGTATAGGTTTTATTAGGGAGCACTTCCACAGCTCTGGAAATGTACTGGTAGCAATGGAAGTGTTGACTACCCTGGTTATAAGGTCTAATGAGTCTGCTAGTTTTATATAAACACGGATCACGTACAAAACACGTCTGCTTTAGTTGGTGGCGCCACCTCAAAAAAGTGATAGTTTAAAAGAACTAGCAGGCCCGCTGACTTACCCCCAGTTTCCGAAAGGCTGATCAACGCTAAAATTAACTAATCGGCTGTTAAAGGCGCATTCTCACAGAAGATCCAAAATGAAAATCCATTTACAAGGAACATAAATGCTTCGTAAATATTTAAGAAGAATGTAGGTTGTTGCTACCAAAGCGATTCGACGTCGTTGCTGCACATGTGACTCCATAGCGACCGAAAGTTCAACTGTACTATACTTAGGCGGATCAGTGTGGATTGGTTGGAGCGTGTCGGTGGAACGCGGCGGGATCGCAAGAAAGTTTTGTTTGTGGATCGCAGGAATTGGCGATCCATTTTGTATCTTCTGTGAGGATTCGCCTTTAACAGCCGATTAGTTAATTTTAGCGTTGATCAGCCTTTCGGAAACTGGGGGTTAGTGTTCTGTAAATTATCACTGCGGTAAGCATAGACTGTGGAATGAAGTCCCATTCGATTTCCTGAACGTCTACAGTATGGTTCAAAAGGTTTCTCCAGGGTCGGTAGCGCAAGTCTGTACTGTATACTGTAGAGCTAGCGTGTAGCGTCTCAAGGGCTGAAGTCTCCTACTTCAATATTGTATCAGAACAGGATCGGTATTTTAGTTCAATAGCTACGATAACTGTCGAATTTTACCGTAGCCCACGCGTCGTAGGCTTTTTATTGAACAACGATTACGATTCTGAACACAATAGAAATCGTAGATTTAAGCCGGATTACTTTCCATTAGGCTGGCCGTATGCTTTCCGTTTTAATGGTTTAAAAAAACATAATACTTACAATTCCTGAAGCACCCACAACTCTTTCGAGCTCACTATCACCGCTCCAAAGACAAGCTGGTCTGATGTAATTGTTGAATTTTACTCGTTTCTTAAACGTAAGCACCAAGATGTCGTCTGAAAATGTTTGATCAATAAATGCAATATTCTGATATTTTTAATACAGCGCTACCTGCCTACTTCAAGTTAAACTAAAATTAGCTCATGTTTCATGCTCTCTGTGTGTGTGTGTGCGTGCGTGCGTGCGCGTGTGTGTGTGTGTGTGTGTTTGTGTGTGTGTGTGTGTGTGTGTGTGTGTGTGTGTGTGTGTGCGCGTGCGTGTGCGCGTGCGTGCGTGCGTGCGTGCGTGCGTCGTGTGTGCGTGTGTGTGTGTGTGTGTGTTTGTGTGTGTGTGTGTGTGTGTGTGTGTGTGTGTGTGTGTGTGTGTGTGTAGATGGGTCAGGGGAGAGTGTTCTTAGCTATGCTTTTTAAATATCGGTTAAGCCATTTCAAAGATATGAGGGGTGACAGTGGTGATGAAAAATTGAATGTCTTCAAATATACCCGTGTTGGGTATCAAATGAAAGGTCATAAGTTAAACATCACGATACCGCAAATTTTATTTAAATCGGGTTAGCCATTCGAATAATATGAGGAGCGGAATGTATTTCTAATTCTGTAACCACACTCCGCGCAATTCGCATTAGCTCTGAATAATTGTTGATAGACTATACGTATATTGAAATTAAAAAACCCCTATAAAATCCCTATAAAAAAGCATTAAATAAAAACTAAATTAAAAATTTTAAAAACCCCCGACTCACAAAAAAAGAACAATAAAAAACCCTGTAAAAAGTATAAAAATAACTATTATATTATGACCTATCTACCCTAAGTATTGTACCCTTATTATTATTATTATAGGTAGCTTTTTTATTTACGTATTCATATTTTTACTAACAGTTTGTCTCGTCGCTCGGGGACCGCTCACCTAATCATAACCTAATTGTACGTCTGTCTCTGTTTAGGTATAGAGCGGTCCCTCGTCGAGACCAACTGTTAGTTAAAAATATGAATACGTAAATAATATAGCTACCTATAATAATAATAAGGGTTCAATACTTAGGGTAGATAGGTCATAATATAATAGTTATTTTTATACTTTTTACAGGTTTTTTTATTGTTCTTTTTTTGTGAGTCGGGGGTTTTTAAAATTTTTACTTAATTTTTTTTTTTGTTTGTTTGTTGGTAACGAATAGGCTCCGAGACTACTGAACCGATTTGAAAAATTCTTTCACTGTTGGGAAGCTACACTCTTTGCGGTAAACATAGGCTATATTTTATTCCCGTATTCCCACGGGAACGGAAACTACGCGGGGGAAACCGCGTGACGTCTGCTAGTGTTAAATAAAAAAAAAGGTTCACATCAAAATCGATCAAGCAAATTCATAGACTACCGACTTAGAACCACGAACGAAAGAGTAGTCTTTCGTTCGTGGTTCTAAGTCGGTAGTCTATGAATTACATGTGTAATTTCTGAGTTACATGTGTAAAGTCTGTAGAGACTTTAGACTACACGGTGGGATAAAAAACACTCAAGCAACAAACTTACTTTCAAACGTAGTTTTATTATACAAGTAATGTGTAGCGGTAGCTATGAGAGTCCTGGTAACTGTGATGTCATCGTCCCAGTCGTTTTGGTCATGCACTCCCACTTTGACCACAATTTCATTTTTTGAGAGACTTTGTAAGTGCATGCAGTGGGCAGCTGAAAATATTGACATTAAATGGGTTAATAATAACTATACTGACTTAAACTACGACACAAAATCCACGTGTCATCTACCATCTGTGAACAACCTTACACAGGTTGTTTACGAATGGTAGATTGCACGAAGCTTATTTTCTTAATTTAAAATAAATAAAAATAAATGAAATAAATATTCACGGACATTTCACACAACGCTATCTGATCCCAAAGTAAGCTAGGAATAACCTGTTTGTGTTATGGGTATCGGACCATGGATATTAATACTTATATACTTTTTAAATACACTCGAGAGCAATGAATCCGGGTCACTTAAAGAATGTTAAAAATCTCGGAAACTAAAAATGATAGGTTAATGCAATAAATTGTATTTAATAGACAATGTAATACTCCTTAAATGAAAGTAAAAAAAATATGAGTCACCATACATTTTATTAACACAAAATTACATAAAGAAAAAACTGCCGATCTCTCCTTAAAACAAAAATAGGAAACATGAAATTTTTGAACTTTATTACGATTTTCTTGAATTTTAATACTTCGTATTGCCTCCTCGTGCTTCCATTACTGTGTTTACGCGGTTTGGCATGCTGTACACCAAGTTCCTTATACGATTTTGGGGAATATTCTCCCATTCCTCTGTGAGAGCAATTTTGAGCTCACGAAGCGTGATTGGGGGAGGGTTTCGTTGTTTTACGCATCTGCCTAGCTCGTTCCAAGCATGCTCGATCGGGTTGATATCCGGGCTGCACGCTGGCCACTCCATACGAGTAATGTTCATCTCTTGAAGGTAGTCATTCACAATCCTACCTGTATGAGGTCGGGCATTGTCATGCATAAATATAGCATCCTCACCTAAATTGACCATAAATGGACCAACGTGATCATTGAGGATTTCTTCCACATATCTTACGCTAGTTAAAGAGTCGTTTTCTATGATCACCAGCTCTGTGCGACTTTCAGAAGAAATTCCGGCCCACACAAGTACAGACCCACCACCGTAGGCTACTTTTTCTTCGATGCATGCTTGCTTGAATCTTTCCCCTGGTCTTCGATACACTCTGTGTCTTCCATCGTGCTTGTAGAGCATAAATTTTGATTCGTCGGAGAACATAACTTTTGACCAATCTTCAATACTCCAATTTACGTGGCTCTGGGCATACCTTAGTCTCGAAATACGATGCCCACGCTCCAGTTTAGGGCCGTTTGCAGGTCTAAGGGGTTTTAAGTTAGATTCAGCAAGCCGACGTCTTACTGTCCATGCACTTGGGTTACTTCCTCCGAGGCGTCGAAACTGATTGGTGAGTTCAGTTCCTGTGAGAAAGCGATTTCGAAGCATGGTGTTCACCAAGTATCGGTCTTCTCGTGCTGTGGTACACCTGGTTCTGCCCGTTCCTGGTCTGCGTAGGTTAGAACCAGTTTCTTCGTAACGTCGGAGAACTCTTTGTACTGTTGACAGCGACACACCGACAGTCCTGGCTGTATCGCGCTGACTCCGGCCGGTTTCCAGCATTGTAAGTATTCTGGTGCATTCTTCAGGCGTAAGCGACATAATTTCAGCTTGATTAATGAATATAGAGCACTATCAACATGGTTTATGTACCCACATAAATGACAGATTACAAACAAAAGCAACACCAAATGCTGTAATTTCGTAGTTCCATCTTCGAAAGTGGCCCTTTTTCAAATTTGATTTTTTTATGATATAACTTTACAATAACTAAGAAGTTTTAATACCTTCATTTAAGGAGTATTACATTGTCTATTAAATACAATTTATTGCATTAACCTAGCATTTTTAGTTTCCGAGATTTTTAGGATTCTTTAAGTGACCCGGATTCATTGCTCTCGAGTGTACATGCATATTATACATAGAAACACCCAGACTCTTGAGACAAACATTTATGGGTCACACAATTTTTTCGTCTCCGGTGGGAATGGAACCCACGACCTCGGGATCCGCAGTCGCACATTTCGACCTCTAGACAAACGAGGCAGTCAAGAGGAAAATTTGTAAAAAGTGTATAAAATAGTTTTGTAAAACGCAATGATGAATACAAGCATGGATTTCTTGCCGTCAGACCGGTCATGGACAAGTGGCTGGAGAGGAGACACGGTGCTCTCTCCTACCGGTTGACACAGATGCTTGCCGGGCACGGGAGCTTCGGTAGGTATCTGTGGCGAAAACACCGGGAAACCACGGCCGAGTGTCAGCACTGCGAGGACCGCAGCGATGGCACGGCGCGCCACACGCTGGTGGAGTGCACGGCGTGGGCGCAATAGCGCCAGGTCTTCGTAGTGGGTCTGGGCGTGAACACTCTCTCGCTCGAGACTATGGTGCGAGCCATGCTCTCCAGCGGGAGTAAGTGGGACTGCGCCGCCTCCTTCTGCGAGCAGGTCATGCTCGTGAAGGAGGCGGCGGGACGGGTACGGGAGAGAACTCTCCCACCCGAGTTCCGCAGTCGGCGGCCTGGGCGCCGCCGACGTGTCTTCGCCGAGGACTATCGGCCACCATGACCTGGGGCCTGAGGACGGTGAGAGGTCGGCTCACCGTCCTTACAGAAGCAAGCCCATGACAGCAGCGTGACGTGAGCAACTCACGCACGCCCCCCCCCCCCCCCCCCCCATAGACGCGGGATAGCACCCGAACCACCCACTGGGCGAGGCCGCAGCAGCGGCCGTAGGTCTGTTGTGAGTCCCGGGACATCCTTCCAAGGGCTTACCCGGGACTCCCAACCACAGGCTGTTAGGCGTTACGTGAGGTTTTTTAGTCGGTAAGAGAGATCCTCTAAGGATTTCCCGCACGTAAAAAAAAAAAAAAAAAAAAAAAGCATCGATTTCTTTATTTACGTGTGGATTTGTGGATATCTCCATGGACGCTATGCCTAAATTCCTTATAACCACATGGTGCATTATAAATAACTGTCTACGGCCACTCAGTTAAGTCCCAGGTAAGATGTCCCAGGAGGCACTATGGATTTAGTAAGCCCACCCAATAAAAGAACGAATAATGCAATCACATATTAGGATCTTCTTAATTTTAAGCGTTGTACCGGCTGCATTGAAATCTGTATATTTAATCTTATGCTAATTTGGCTATTTAGGCTAAGAAAACAGGACCTTTTAGAATTACTGCGCCAGTATCATGTCCCCAAACCCTAAAGATCTATCTACTTCTATCTACAATACGGGGTACTTCAAAGGGGTCTTAGAAGGTTCTTCTAGGGTCGCCAGTGCAAATGTAGCGCCTCTGCTCTTGCAAACGTCCATAGGTCTGGTGACCATTAGGTGGCTCATAAGCTTGTCTATCACAATCGCAATTGCAAATTAGAAACTCACCAGTAACAACATGTCTATTCGAGACAAGAGTACCGCCACAAATGAAGATGAGGTCGCCTCCCTTCTTCACCCTGTAGAGGGCGACCATCCAGGGGAGAAACCCTCTGATGTAACTCGTGCCACCGTAAATGAGAGGAAGCCTATCGTGGACACTGTATCGCGTGCCACACTCAACGTTGGACTGAGCTGGTGACTGCCGAGATATCGCGCTGCCGATTTGCGGCCTGGAAAAAATATGGAAATAACTATTACAAAACAATATTCTGGTTCGCAATGAAGAAAGCAAAGTGTCTGATGGGTGCTTATCGGGAGTTGTGTCTGGATTCTTGCTATGAGAATAAGCATTGCCAGCCATCTTGGCAATGCGGCCAGCCTTATGGGAGGAATTCTTCGGTGTTTGGATAAGATTTTCCAGTCTTGTACATCGTTCTATCTCCAATTCCCTCTCCCCCTTATGTGTAAATAATAATATTTAATCTTTTATCTAGCACAATTCTGCAGTAATGTTATAAACAGAAAATAAAAATTTTTGGGGGTGTATTTGTGTTTGTAATGAATTTCCTATTTAACATGAAGAACTGTGTGGCTGAGGTTTTAGAATTTGCGCTATCAGACCCCACAGCCCAATTGTTGACTTGCCCAGTAAAAATGACATGTGCTTTAAAATTTTGGTATATTGACAAGCGTAATTATAGCAAAGCACACATTAATAAATTTCAGGAGGGTATAAACTCAATTAATTTTTCAGAAACTCTCTACAGCGAAGATCCCAATACTGCATTTAACAACTTTTATAAGTTGTTTCGTTATTGTTATGATCTGTATTTCCTAAACGAAGAATACGGGTTTATGCAAAAATCTGGCCAAAATGGATAACTAAGGGAATTAGGCATTGTTCTAAACGTAAAAGGAAGCTTTTGTGGGAATTCAGGAAAAAACCAAGCATTGAAAACAAAAATCGGTTCAAGGCATTATCATCCAGACTAGATAAAATTATCAGATTAACCCAAAAATCGCATAATGACTACTATATTAATACTGCTGTAAACAAAGGTAAAGCCACATGGAACATAATCTATAGGTACTTATAATAAATCTGTAGAAGTGAAAATTCTGTACATTCAAAATATCAAAAAAATAAATAGCAGGGGGTGTTACTAGACCGACACCGAACCCAAAAATGTGATTTAAAAATTTTTTGTCTGTCTGTCTGTCTGTCTGTTTGTTCAGGCATCACGCAAAAACTAGCGGTTCGATTACGATGAAAATAGGTAAAATTATTCTTTAATAGCCTGGGTACTTTTTATCCCGGAAAAGTATATAGAATTCAAACCAAGCTTAATTTTGCGGTTCGATCCCTAGACCCAAACTTATTATCAATTATTGCTTAAACGGTTAATGGTACGATGATGAAACTAAGCATGGGCGTTGTTTGTTACAATTTGAAAAAAGTAATTTTAACATTTTTGGAAATTCCACCTCCAAAGGTATAAAAAAGGATGGTAAAGTTTGTATGGGACAACGTGATTCCTTGGTCCGATCTACTTAAAATTTGGCATATTGCATTATTAACATAATTGATGGAAGACGTGTTTCGTATTTTATTGAAATTTATACAATAATGAGCTAAAAAGGGAATGTAAATTATTTTGGGGCTGATTTTCTTCGGAGTTGATATCAATACTCCTTAAATACTCTTATTTTATACTTAAATTACTTTTTATTTTGACACATAATTTGTGAAAGAGTTGTCATTTATGTTAGGTATATGGTTTTACTTTAGACTTCAAAGATATGATTTTATCATAGAGCAACGCGAACTGTCTGAGGGGAGACGGCATAGAACGATTGCTCGATACAAAATTTTCTGTCATATTTTGCGGGTGGCGGGGGGAAATCTTCCTTCAGTTTGTATGGAACTGGGCACTTTTTGTCGTCGATATGTCACATTATGTGTCACATTATTGCCAGAGGGGGTTTGAAAGCTTTGGCCCCTCCCTCTGTAGAGGCGCGCGATGCTCTGTGGATTTTATATACTACAAAGCCATAAAGTTAAATAAAAAGCGCTGTTTTGGTATAATATTAACCAAATATGCTATACGGAAGTATTGTTGCTAATTTATTTAAATTTTGTGTGACAAAAATACATTTGTGAAAAGAAGAAGAAAATTCTAAGATGGCTAGCCAAAAAAATGAAAGACTACGCTTCAGGACGTATCCACTGGTCAATAAAATAACACCGCATGTTACCATCTACCTACGCTCAATCCTTACGACAAAGGTTGTCAGCAGACTGATCATGGAAGGCATGAACTTTATATTCTTTAAAATTGTAAATAGAGCAAAAAAAAGAACAACCCGCTGAGTTTCTTGCCAGTTCTTCTCAGGTGGGTCGCGTTGTGAACTGGTGGTAGAGTTTTTGTTTTGTATTCTGGACGTTTTGCAAGCGCATCTGTATAATGCCTATGTGAAATAAATATATTTTTGATTTTGATTTTGATTTTGATTCTACATATAGTGCTGACTGCATTCTGTCTGGAAACAGACTCACTAAGTCTTTGTAAAATACGGGAATGGCCTCCACCAAAACTACATTCAACAGGACTGAAAAGAGCCATTACAATGATCATGAACGCTCAGCTGATGAAATTTACATTGTTATTACGTTACCAGGTCTTGGTTGGACCATCTGTATTAGGAGGACAAAAGCCTACAGTAGTTCGGTTTGTTTAAACGTCGTAGGCTGGGATGGGACTACCTGAAAAAGGAACTAAGTTACGATGTCAATTGCTTAGAAGGAAAGTTGTGTCAAGTAGTAGTTTAGCCATTGAATTAAGAAATGTATTTAACAAATAAATTTGCTTGGCTCATATTATACTAGGCATTATGAATTTGTTAATCAGGAATCTATCTAACTAGGTATTATTATAAATGCGAATGTTTGCAAGTGTGGAGTGTGGATGTTTGTTAATCTTTTACGCTGTAACGGCTGAACGGATCAGGCTGAAATTTTTGGTGCCTACAGAGATATGTCATAGTCTGGGATTAAAATTTCACGCAGGCGAAGCTGCGGGCATCAGCTAGTAAATAATAATAGTAATAATTATAAAGATGACATCAAATATATATGCATTAATAAAGAGACAATATATGACGCCAAGCGAATAGCTGAACTATTTAATGAATTCTAAATGAATAAACCAAATTAATGCTTTAACTAGAACATACAATTCTAATGTAACTATTTCTAATTATTCTAAATCTGTATTTATTCAACCAACGATTCCTACAGATATTTACAAAATTATCATGAACTTGGAAGTCTACCAACAGTACAGGTTATGATGACATATCCGTGAAAGTTCTGAAACATGTTTCATCCAAAATATCACATGTCCTTAGTAATATAATTAATCTCTGAATTTTACATGGAGTTTTCCCAGATGTATTGAAATATACAATAATAAAACCACTTTTTAAAAAGAATGATAAACAGGACATGAACTGCTACCGTCCAATTGCACTTGTGCCTGTAATCTCAATTTTTTTTGAGAAGGTTATTCATCAGAATGTTTATATTTTTTTTTAACCTATAGACTATTTTCAAATGAACAAGTAGGGTTTAGGATAAATTAGTCAATTAACACGGCTAGTTATGGTTTTCTTGAAACTACACTCGAGAGCAATGAATCCGGGTCACTTAAAGAATCCTAAAAATCTCGGAAACTAAAAATGCTAGGTTAATGCAATAAATTGTATTTAATAGACAATGTAATACTCCTTAAATGAAGGTATTAAAACTTCTTAGTTATTGTAAAGTTATATCATAAAAAAATCAAATTTGAAAAAGGGCCACTTTCGAAGATGGAACTACGAAATTACAGCATTTGGTGTTGCTTTTGTTTGTAATCTGTCATTTATGTGGGTACATAAACCATGTTGATAGTGCTCTATATTCATTAATCAAGCTGAAATTATGTCGCTTACGCCTGAAGAATGCACCAGAATACTTACAATGCTGGAAACCGGCCGGAGTCAGCGCGATACAGCCAGGACTGTCGGTGTGTCGCTGTCAACAGTACAAAGAGTTCTCCGACGTTACGAAGAAACTGGTTCTAACCTACGCAGACCAGGAACGGGCAGAACCAGGTGTACCACAGCACGAGAAGACCGATACTTGGTGAACACCATGCTTCGAAATCGCTTTCTCACAGGAACTGAACTCACCAATCAGTTTCGACGCCTCGGAGGAAGTAACCCAAGTGCATGGACAGTAAGACGTCGGCTTGCTGAATCTAACTTAAAACCCCTTAGACCTGCAAACGGCCCTAAACTGGAGCGTGGGCATCGTATTTCGAGACTAAGGTATGCCCAGAGCCACGTAAATTGGAGTATTGAAGATTGGTCAAAAGTTATGTTCTCCGACGAATCAAAATTTATGCTCTACAAGCACGATGGAAGACACAGAGTGTATCGAAGACCAGGGGAAAGATTCAAGCAAGCATGCATCGAAGAAAAAGTAGCCTACGGTGGTGGGTCTGTACTTGTGTGGGCCGGAATTTCTTCTGAAAGTCGCACAGAGCTGGTGATCATAGAAAACGGCTCTTTAACTAGCGTAAGATATGTGGAAGAAATCCTCAATGATCACGTTGGTCCATTTATGGTCAATTTAGGTGAGGATGCTATATTTATGCATGACAATGCCCGACCTCATACAGGTAGGATTGTGAATGACTACCTTCAAGAGATGAACATTACTCGTATGGAGTGGCCAGCGCGCAGCCCGGATATCAACCCGATCGAGCATGCTTGGGACGAGCTAGGCAGATGCGTAAAACAACGAAACCCTCCCCCAATCACGCTTCGTGAGCTCAAAATTGCTCTCACAGAGGAATGGGAGAATATTCCCCAAAATCGTATAAGGAACTTGGTGTACAGCATGCCAAACCGCGTAAACGCAGTAATGGAAGCACGAGGAGGCAATACGAAGTATTAAAATTCAAGAAAATCGTAATAAAGTTCAAAAATTTCATGTTTCCTATTTTTGTTTTAAGGAGAGATCGGCAGTTTTTTCTTTATGTAATTTTGTGTTAATAAAATGTATGGTGACTCATATTTTTTTTACTTTCATTTAAGGAGTATTACATTGTCTATTAAATACAATTTATTGCATTAACCTATCATTTTTAGTTTCCGAGATTTTTAACATTCTTTAAGTGACCCGGATTCATTGCTCTCGAGTGTATTATGACAAATATTGATAAAGACATCCAATCCGTTTCCGTGCTTCGGAAGGCACGATAAGCCGTTGGTCCCGGTTGTCAGTAAAATGACAGTCGATAAGCCAAGTTGAAGGCCTTACGGGCGGCTTGAAAAATTTCAACTGTGGGTCGTCACAGCCTGCACCCGGGTCGGCAGCGCGTGTGTAGCGCCTCTGGTGTTGCAAACGTCTATAGGCTACGGTTACCAACCTTCCGGTGGGCCGTAAGCTTGTCTGCCACCTAAGTAGTATAAAATAAAAAAAAATAAAAAATCATGTGCGCTTTTTATGGATTTGACTAAAGCATTCGACAATGTTGACCACGAAATTCTTTTAAATAATAAGCTGTATGCCTACGGGGTCCGTGGAAGTGTATTAGAACTGATTAAATCTTATTTAAGTAACAGAATGCAGTCCACACAAATCACTAGACTCTGCCCATCGTCAAAAAAAATAACCAACTATTGTTCTAAATATCAAGCTGTTAAACTGGGTATTCCACAAGGAAGCGTATTAGGTCCTCTTTTATTCATAATTTATATAAATGACTTGCCAAAGGTGACAAATCATAAGTCAATATTATTTGCTGACGACAGCACTATCATATTTACAGGAAAAAACAGTCTCCAAATGCAATTTGACATAAATAAAACTCTATCTGACATTGTGAATTGGCTGACTAATAACAAATTGACAATTAATTATAATAAAATAAAGATTATGACATTTAGAAATAGAATAAATAGATTAGCTGACATGAAAATCAAATATTGTGACAATGAGATTGAGGAAACTGACACTACAAAATTTCTCGGTATAACTTTGGACTCTGGTTTACACTGGTCTTCTCATATTGAATTGTTGTGTGGTAGGGTTCATCAGTTCTCGTACGCGCTCTATATGTTGTCTAAAACCTCTAACACATCAACCGTATTAACGACTTGTCATGGTCAAGTCGCTTCCCTATTAAGATACGGAATTATGTTCTGGGGCAATTCAACAAATGTAAATGTAGCATTAATAGCACAAAAAAATGCGAGCGGGCAATCTTTAAGTTAAAAGAGACAGAAAGCTGTAGACCCTATTTTGTTAGGTTTAATTAACTCACTCTTCCATGCATCTACATTCTTGAAGTTGTGCTATTTGCCAGAAAAAAACATTGAGATATTTGATAAACTTAATAGTAGTAAGTAGACACAAAGGAAAGATACGGTTACCTGTACATAAGACTGCCTTTTTAAGTAAAAGTATATTCTGTATGTTGCCACGGATTTACAACAAGCTCCCTTCATCAATTTTGCACATATCTAATTATAATAACTTTAAGACAAATGTGAAACGGCTGTTAATGGTGAGAGCATACTACTAAGTTTCCGAATACTTATCAGATAATTTAAACTGATTGGGATGCTATAATGGTATGATAATCATATTTATAAATAATATTGTTATTTGATATGAATTGTTCCCGTTGACATTGAATTTAATATCTGGACATTGAAATATATTAATATCTATAGTTGACATTTAGTTTAATATTTTGACATTGAAGAGTATTGATATCTACCGTTGACATTGAATTTTATATTTTGACATTGTAATGTAATAGTATCAACCATAGGCACCAAATTTCAGCCAGATCCGTTCAGCCGTTGCAGCGTGAAAGAGTAACAAACATCCACACTCACAAACATTCGCATTTATAATAATACCTAGTTAGATAGATTTCTGATTAACAAATTCATAATGCATAATAATATGTACTACTACGTAAAAATTATTAAATACATTTCTTAATTCAATGGCTAAACTACTACTTGACACAACTTCTCTTCTAAGCAATTGACCTCGTAACTTAGTTCCTTCTTTAGGTAGTCCCAGCCTACGACGTTTGGACAAACCGAACTACTGTAGGCTTTGTCCATCTAATAGAGATGGTCCAACCAAGACCTGGTAACGTAATATGTAAATTTCATCAGCTGAGCGTTCATGTTCATTGTAATGGCTCTTTTCAGTCCTGTCGAATGTAGTCTACGTAGAGGCCATTCCCGTATTTTACAAAGACTAAGTGAGTCTGTTTCCTGACAGAATGCAGTCGGCACTTTAGGTAAAATAAAGTTCATGCCTTCCATGACCAGTCGCTTAGGGCTGCTGAAAATTTTTTGTCGTGAGGATTGAGCATAGATGGTAACATGCGGTGTTATTTTATTGACCAGTGGATAATACCTGAAGCGTGGTCTTTCATTTTTTCTGGCTAGCCATCTTAGAATTTTCTTCTTCTTTTCACAAATGTATTTTTGTCACACAAAATTTGAATAAATTAGCAATAATACTTCCATAAAGCGTATTATTTGGTTAATATTATGCGCTTTTTATATAGTTTAAAATAAAACATAAATGAAAACGTCAATTGTATTGAACTTTCAGAAATTATGTATCAAAATAAAAAGCAATTTAAGTATAAAATAAGAGTATTTAAGGAGTATTGATATCAACTCCGAAGAAAATCAGTCCCAAAATAATTTACATTCCCTTTTTAGCTCGTTATAGTATAAATTTCAATAAAATACGAAACACGTCTTCCATCATTCTGTAAATAATGTTATATGCCAAATTTGAAGTAGATCGAACCAAGGAATCACGTTGTCCCATACAAACTTTACCCTCCTTTTTTATACCTTTGGAGGTGGAATTTGCAAAAATGTCAAAATTACTTTTTTCAAACTGTAACAAACAACGCTCATGCTCAATTTCATCATCGTACCATTATTTGGTCTACTGATCTAACGGCATAATTAAGTTTGGTTTGAATTCTATATACTTTTTCGGGATAAAAAGTACCCAGTGTGGTGCACAGGCTATTAAAGAATATTTATACCAAGTATCATCGTAATCGAACCGGTAGATTTTGCGTGATACCTGAACAAGCAGACAGACAGACAAAAAAATTATAAATCGCATTTTTGGGTTCGGTGTCGGTCTAGTAACACCCCCTGCTATTTATTTTTTTGATATTTTAAATGTGCAGAATTTTCACTTCTACAGATTTACTATAAGTATAGATTTTGACATTGAAATGTAAAAATATCCACACTTAGTTGATTCAATTTAATATTTTGACATTGAAATGTAAGAATGTTCACCGTCAGCATTGAATTTAATATTTTGGCCTTGAATTGTAGAAATATCCACAAATTTTAGTACCTATTGTCAAATTATTGTGTAGTCATAGAATTTTTGTTTTATATAATCCTTTGCATGGCTGTAAAGCCTGGTATGGTGAAACCTTACATCTACTAACTGTAACATCCTTTGTACCCATATTCAGCAAAACGAAATAAATTGAATTGAATGAATAAACTCAAAAACCCTCGGCTTCGACCACGTAGAAGTCGTTATCGCGTAAAATCATAACCCTCCTTTTGCGCAACCGGTTAAAAAGTAGCCTATGTCCTTCCCAGGGCCTCGAACTATCCCTATATCAAATTTCATCTCAATCGCTCCAGTCGTTTAGGCGTGAAAGCTTAATAGACAGACAGAGTAGGGATTGTTCATCACTTTAAACATTGTCAAGTGCTTATTTAAAAGTGTATTTCTCTGACTTGTCTCATAATATATTTATTGTCTGCGGTAAATTGATCAGTCACTTACTACTTTTAGCACCGAATACCTCAATGAAAAGCTATTACCTAAGCTGAGAGAGTTCCTGGTTTCTAATACTCTAGGGGAGCAGTGTGAGTATCGAAATCCTATTGTCAGTCATCCAAGTTTTCATCAGCAATGTTGTTAATTAGTGAGTTTATTTCCCTGATGACACTTACATACAGGTATCAGTTAGTCATCCTACTGGGCATGGCGAAGAGTAGCCGGAGTTTTTTTTCCAGATTCTTTTTTCTCCAGCTCTACCTATTGCGTTTCGAATCTGGCAGTAAATGTAAATGTACGAGAAAATGACGTTCATAAGCGTTACATTGTGACCTACATGAATAAAGATTTTTCATTTTCAAATGATTAAATACATCTAGATTTCTCAATCTACTATAGCTAATACTACTACAGAAAAAATATGTAAATGATATACAAATAAAATTCACCTCCTTGTTGTAGGCAGTGGAGGTTGCGTAGGTCTTACTGGAACTTTTGTAGGGTATGCTTGTAAACTAGGTCTCGAAAACGACGGGGTTTCTGTAGGCTTTGATGGTTTTGATGGTCTTACTGGTGACGTTCCCTCTGTATGTAAACAAAAAGCCTCGATTATGATACGAACGCAGAACGTCCTCTGTCATCGTACTACATAAGACTGGCCTCTTAGTCCAGTGGTTAGTGTGCCTGACTACGGATTCGGAGGTCGTGGGTTCGATCCCCACGACCTGGCGTGGTGGCTTAGGGCGTTGTATGAGGCCCTGGTCAAGAGTCATCTCGAATCCAGTGCTACCATCTGGTCCCCACCTGAAGCCAAATGTAAATTGATGCTAGAGCGTGTACAGAAGTGAATTAAATTTTTATACAGTAAATTTTACGGAGTATACCCAGGATATCCGTACTTGTACCCAACTCTATTTGTTCTGGGCATGGTGGGCTATTACACTCTGGAGGCAAGGAGAGAGGTGGCATTGGCGACCTACGTATTTAAGGTGCTTCGGGGTAAGTTGCACAACCCAGCTATTTTAGGAGAAGTGAGGCTATGAGTGCCGAGCGAATACGTGTGGCGGAGGAGGCGCCCACCCCTTCCCGGGGTGCCGGATACGCTCACTAACTTACTGCAGAGGGCGCATCTGCGCAATTCAGTGGCCTTGCGATTAGATGTGTTCTCGTATTCGCTGGGGGAGTTTACTCGGGTCACCTATAGCATAATATCAAACAATGAATTGATATTAATATTTTAATTATGTATTATTGAAATGACATTTTTGTTAGTTAGTTGTATTTTTGAATTAACATTGTAATTGTTAAAATGATTTTGGTATTTTTGAATTGACATTATGTAATTTATTTGATATTATGTTTTTGAGTTGACATTATCTTATTGAACTGACATTTTCTTATTGAACTAACAATATATTATTGAATTGACATTATTTTTTTGAATTAATATTATCTTTATGAATTGACATTATCTTTTTTTGAATTGACACTATCTTTTTGAGTTGACATTATCTTATTGAGTTGACATTTTTGTATTATTTTTCTGACATTATCATAATTAGAAATGGCAGTTGCACTATGAAATTGTCTGAAGTTATGATTTTTTTTCCGATGAATTTATGTTTTAAGAAATAAGTGACCTGCGTTAAATAAAAAGTACATAGCTTTTGAATCATTGCGTAATTTGATTGTATGAATTGACTATTGCATGGTTAGGGACTTTGTAACGAATGGTTAGTATTGTTTAGGTAATGCTAGCATGGAATGTCTTTAGTACAAAACTATTTTTAAACTGGATAATCAAGTTGCTTAGATTTATATCGCCGTATAAACTGGTTGCGTACAATATCGCCTTGGTGTTAAGTTACTGTAAGGATGTTGTAAATGTGTGTTATAAATAAATAAATGAATGTTTACCAGTCGTCTAGAAATAAAATAAAATAAAATAAAATTTATACCCTTTGAAATAGATCCCATAGCACAAGCTTATATTAGCTTAATTTGTGATAGATAATTTTGTGTGGGAATTTCCACAACTATTCATTTATTTATTAGAGAATATTGTAGAAAATAAATCAAACACTTCCCCCGTTTTGCACCCATTTCAATCTAATTAAATTATGCCAAATTTCATGGAAATCAGTTAAAATCTTCGGAAAAAGAAAGCAAACAAGAGAAACGAGTAATATGAAATGACCCCCGTGTGGCGACGCGGACGGCGCCCCGTATGGCAACGGGGAAGGGTACAAAATGTCGCCACCCCAATTCACCCCGAGGGTGTCGTAAGAGGCGACTAACGGAACACTTTCGCAAAACAATCCATTGCGTAGAGAAGGAATACCTACTCGAAATTAAACCCGGTTGTCAGTAAAAAGACAATTGTTAAGACAAGTTGAAGGTCTTATGGGCGGCTTGAAAAATTTCAACTGCGTGTCACCACGACCTACTTCTGTCCATTTCAACACAGCAATAGGCTCGTCACCTATTACGTGGGTCATAAAACTATAAGGTGAAATGTGGGCGTATATTATGCCTCTACCTACCCCTTCGAGGATAAAGGCGTGACTATATTGTGTGTGTATGTATATAATGTAGAAATTAAAACTCTTAATAAATAATTTCACTCTGTTAATAACATAAATAGGAAAAGTAGGTTACAAATGTGAATGGAAGGATTTTACTTACGATTGCTCGAAGCTCTTGGCTTTTCTTCGTAACTAACAACATACAAACTTTTTTTGAGCCAGATATTCGTCACAGCTTGGTTGATTTCTTCAACTGAAATTTAAATGGTTATACGTATATTTTAGTAAAATCAAAAAATTAAAAAGTATATTATTGAAAAGATGCAACACAAGCATTTCTATGTTTGATGAAATTTGACTAAGTATCTAGAAATTGTGAATTTTTTGCGGACTCTCGTACAAGTGTCACAGTTTCGAGTGTCAATTAATCATTGAAGTTGGTGACGAGGCCGCATGACCAACTTTCATTGATCATATCTCAGAAACGTGACACTTTCTGACGTACCGTGTTGCAATTATTTTCGTTCATGTAGGTACCTGTGAAAGTTGATGGGTGTATAATAAAATCAATCAATAAATCAAATCAGCCTTTCTCTTAACGTGAGGGAAAATCCTTCGTAGATGCTATGCTGGACTCCTACCGACTAAAAAACCACAGGTAACGCCCAACAGCCTACGGTTTGGAGCCCCTCGGAAGCCCTCCGAAGGATATCCCAGGACTTCCAACAGACCTACGGCTACCACAACGGCCTCGCCTATGGGGAGGGGGGTTCGGGTGCTATCCCGCGTCTTTGGGGGGTTTTCGGGTGTCATTCCGCTTCTTAGGGGGGGGCGTGCGTGAATCCCTCACGGCACGCTGTCAAATCAGCATAAAGCAGGTCACTGCAGCTGCTGGACATGGGCTTCTCCCAAATTTCGCTACAACACACGGTCCTGCGCTTTGCGCATCCAATCAATCCCTGCAACCTTCTTTAGGTCGTCGCTCCATCTGGCAGGGGGTCGATCTACCCTAAGTTTACCAAGTCGCGGTCTCCACTCCAGAACTCATTTACTCCATCAACCGTCGGTTATTCCACAAATGTGGCCAGTCCATTGCCACTTTGACATAGCTAGCAGAATAAGCACATTGAAGTTTAATGTACTTATTGTACTAGTTATGTCAACCATTCTGGCAATTCTGGTTAACAGAACTCGCAATGGGTGTATAACTCAAACCCAAACTCAAGTAACATTCATTTCACATAAACCTAACCAGAGGCACTTGTAAAACGTCAAGAACCCAAAACAAAGGTAGTAGATACCACCAGTGTAAAACTCGGACCGTCCTGAGAAGAACTTGCTAGAAATTCTGCTGGCTATTCTGTTTGGTGCTCTGTTTAAAAATCCAGCAGAGTCAGCAGACGTCTAGGCTTCCTCGACCAGTAGATAATTTGTATTATCTTTTGTGGTATAATTTAGTTTTATCAATTTCTTGAATATTGAAGAGCAGAGATTATGAAGTGACATACTTTTAATTTCATATTGAAGCAGAAATCTTTATACTCACGTTTGGGTCCACTGCACACTGTATTGCCGTTGACTGTGATGCTAGTAATCCTTGGTACTGAGGGCCCCGCTGGGAAGTGAAGCCGGTAGTATACTGCATGTCCTTGGTTATATCCTTGTAGAGCCTGTTTTTGTGTTTTATTCGTTAAATCTAAACCGACGTTATCCTGGAAACCAGTATGTACAAACATTTTTAAATCTTCGTCATCTAACAACAATTCTTTGAGGACAACTTTAAAATAAAAGAAGTACACATATTTCAAATTAAATCCTGTTTCAAAATGATGTCTTTTTGAAATTTGTGTATAACGAGTTTGGAATAGAGTAAAATACACCGAACATGTTAATTAGGTCAATAGCTGATTTTTATTAATATAAAAATTTAAACTTTTGTGAATATTTTGTCTAGTTCGTCGTAAGTTATTTGTTAACTTTTTCCATTTTTTTAGGGTTCCGTAGCCAAATGGCAAAAAGGAACCCTTATAGATTCGTCAAGTCTGTCTGTCTGTCTGTCTGTCCGTCCGTGTGTCACAGCCACTTTTCTCCGAAACTATAAGGCCTATGCTGTTGAAACTTGGTAAGTAGATGTATTCTGTGAACCGCTTCAAGATTTTTTTAGAAAACTAGAAAAAAAGCAGAAGATATGACACAAAATAGGAAGAATTTCATCCAGAATAGGCACGATCATGTTTCGACTTATGCAGTCTGTACCCACTGCGTTGGAACTAAGCGATATTATGCACCTCTTAACCTCACAAGCAGTTAATTGTTCAAAAAGAAACGGTGGAAAGGAAGGAGTTGGAAGCGATGAAAGATACTGTAAAGTACTTGCTTTATTAGATGGATCATAATTTGAAGACGAACAGAAATGTTGATTTAATGAATCAATATCCAGAATTTTCGGAAGGACTTGTGGTTTTGGCTTTCCAACCCCTATTGTTTTAAGAAATTTCCAGATCTTCGCAGGGTCCCCGTTCTGGACCGAAGTATGGATATGTTGGCGTTGCGCTTTCCTACACACCTTGCCGCAGAGGTTCCTCAAAGCTATATACTTTTCACGGTTCTCGCATGTAGCCCTACGCTTAAACCTACACTTGGCAGCAGCTTTTTTTGCTATGAGGGATTTGATTTCCGCTGTAAGCCAAGGTGCCGGCAAGTATCGCACTTTTACGGCCCTGACTGGAGCATGTACGTCGTATAGGTCTATTAATTTGTGTGTGAAAATGCTGACTTTCTCGTCAGTACAGTCCGTAGCTAATAGAGAACCCCAGTCCAAATTTGATGCATCCTCACGTAGCCTATGAAGGTCCATACCACCAAAATTACGCTGCATAAGAATTTTGGGTTTGGATTTAGGAGGACGAAGGTTATAAGAAAGATAGATTAGGTCATGGTACGAAAATTCGTCAGCTGTGCATTGTCCATGCTTAACAACTAATTCAGTGGAAGAAAAAAGGATGAGATCAATAAGTGATGGAGCACAATTTGGAAAGTGATGAGTGACATTTAGAGGCAGGATAGACAAGTTACAAGAGTTTACAATGTTAGTGAAAGTAGAGGCGCGAGCACGCGAGCGAGGATCTTGTTTTTGAAGACAAGTATTAAAGTCACCCCCAAAACAATTGTATGGTTGAATGATGGTGAAAGACGTTCCATTATGTCTTCAAAGGAAGAAAAGAAATTAATTGCAGATGAAGAGGAATAATACACACCAAGCAGAACCTTGGTATGCCAAAGCTTCAACTCGATGAATATTGATTCCCCAGAATCTGCAGGCGGTGGCTGAGGAGACATTTCCAAAATATTAAAGGTAATATTGTCTCGCAAATAAATTGCAACACCACCACCTGTAGTGGAAGTGTAACGATCATTACGTATAAGGTTAAAGTGAGGTAAAGTGTAAGATGAAGAAGGTAGACAGGGGTTTAACCACGTTTCCGAAACCAGAATAGCGTGGATATTTCTACAATCAAAAGTAGTCAGCATCTCCGGGAAATGGGCGTGAGTACTCTGTGCATTGATATGGACTACATTAAAATTCTTGGGTACATCGGAAAACTGGGACTCAATAAATTGAGGCAGAGTGTGTTGGCTCTGAAAGCTATCATTTATGCTGTTCGCTGTAGTGTAACTTACGTCATCATCGCTGAATTCATATGCATCTAACATAATAAATATAGATATTTATAAAAATACAAAAATAATAAAATATAAACAATAAAATTATAAAAAATAATATTACAATGAAATTTACAAAAAAAGAATGAGAATAAATTTGCACTGTAAGTTTTCTGTCCACCCGCTATTTGTGTTAAAACTAAAATATAATAATATTCACAAAACAGTTAAAGAAAACTAGATTTAAAAAAAATTAAAATAATTAATATCTTAACTGGTTTTTTTTTTTTTTTTTTTTATACTACTAAGGTGGCAGACAAGCATACGGCCCACCAGAAGGACCGGTGGTCACCGCAGCCTATGAACGTTTGCAACACCAGAGGTGCCACACTCGCGCTGCCGACCCTGTAAAAACCTTCTAAGACCCCTTTTGAAGAACCCCATACTGTAGGCGTTTGGGAAAACCGAGGCAGGGAGGTCATTCCACAACCTAAGCGTGCGTGGAAGAAAACACCTATCGGATCTAACCGTGCTGGAACGCACCGGACGCAGAGTGTGAGGATGAACTCCCTGTCTGTGGCGAGCGGTGCGATGATAGAACGTAGCTGTGGGCATCATATCAAACAATTCCTCAGAGCACATACCATTGTACAGGCGGTAGAACACGCATAAGGAGGCAAAGTCTCTCCTGTCGCGAAGAGGTTCCACACCAGCTGTAAGTACAGGATCGTTGACAATTCTTACAGCTCGTCTTTGCACCGAGCCAAATGGACGAAGCTGATGTTCAGGTGCTCCCGCCCAGAGGTGACAGCAGTACTCCATATGCGGCCGCACTTGCGATTTATAGAGAAGCAGTGTTTGCGCCGCAGTGAAGTACCGCCGCGCCCTGTTGAGCACACCTAGCTTCTTGGACGCCAGCTTAGCCTTGTCCTCCAAATGACTACGGAACTGAACGTCACTGGAGATGTCAACGCCAAGGATCCCTATACTTTTGGCGATGGAAAGAGATGTGCCCTGAAATTGCGGCGCTACAGTAATTGGGGTTTGCTTAGCGGTGAAAAAACACGCTTGTGTCTTGGAAGGGTTGAACTGGACAAGATTTTGTCCACCCCAATCGGACACTCTAGTAAGAGTAGCCTCGATTTCAGACACAAGCTGTTCACGATTTTCCTCTACTGTGTCCCGAGAGATACCGGGGCGGCCCGTGTAACAAGTGTCCCCCGTACTGTCGTCCGCATAACAATGAATGCCATCAATAGACAACATGTCACTGATATGCAGCAGAAACAGAGTAGGGGACAACACTGAGCCTTGCGGGACTCCAGCGTTTATGGCCATGCAGTCTGAACAGCTGCCGTCAACGACGGCCCTGATGCTTCTACCGGCCAAGAAGCTGGACACCCATCCGCATAATCTCTCAGGTAGTCCATATGAGGGCAATTTCGTAAGAAGACCACGGTGCCAGACCCGGTCAAAGGCTTTAGAGATGTCGAGGCTCACTGCTAGAGCCTCACCCTTACTCTCGATAGCCGCCGCCCATCGGTGTGTTAGGTACACAAGAAGATCGCCCGTCGAGCGACCGTGACGGAAACCGTACTGCCGGTCGCTGAGCAGGTCGTGTTCCTCAAGGTACCCCAGGAGCTGTGTATTAATTACACGCTCCATCACCTTGGATAAAAGGGAGGTGACGGCTATAGGCCTGTAATTGGCCGGGTCGGTCCTGTCACCCTTCTTGGGTACAGGATGTACATACGCGATCTTCCACGACGCCGGGACTTGTCGCATGGAATGGTGTATTCCGGATTGATGCATTGTCCTAGTTTGTGCTTTATTATTTCTATTGTTTAGGGCTAGAAAAAGCAATGCTTTGATCGTAATAAAGACACTCTACTCTCTGCTTTCGCGTGTAATTTTACCTATCTAGTACCTCTGCCCGTCGATACTCTGAAGTTAGATTGCGAGTAGGTACTTAGCAAGTGGTACATCTACAACCAAACCACTTAACAGTATGTATTTCCAAAAGAGTTTATGAGCTCTATACTTGGATGTTTAATTTCTTTTTCAGAATATTGATGACATTTGAATAATGACATTATAAACACGATACGTCTACAACATAGGTACATGTAATAAAATTGTGTGTTTGTACGTAAATTATTTAGTAAACAATTTACTCAACTCTACTCTATGTTGTAGACGTATCGTGTACTATCACAGCCAGCCAGTAATGGAATGGCAACACGGTTAGAGACACGGTTAGAGACACGGCAGGCGCGCGGAGTGTACAGGAGCGCTACAGCTTTATGTCCCAAGTAATAGGTTGTGTTGTGAGCCTATTGCCGTGTTGAAATGAACAGGCGCAGGTTGTGACAACCTACAGTTGAAATTTTTTAGGCCGCCCATAAGGCCTTCAACTTGGCTTAACGATAGTCATTTTAATGACAACCGGGTTTCGTTTCGAGTTTTCCTTCTCTACGCAATGGATCTTTTGTGGTGGCGACATTTTGTACTCTTACCCGTCGCGACACGGGACCCCGTCGCCACACGGGGCATTTTGGTTTTTAGAGAAAAGAAAGTCGAAAAATAGGTTAGTATGACTTTGTCTACCCCTTTGGGAATAAAGACGTGACTATATGTATGTATGTTAAGTTAAAAATTGTGTAAAATAGTGGTTTATGCGACCTAGGACACAGGTGAGTACTTAGATAGGACCTAGGGACACAATAAAACAACTTTTCGATAGTTTCATTTGTTTATTGATAACTTTCGTTTAGAATTTTTTAATAGGTAGGCAGTCTTTGCTTTGCTGCCTCTGTTCTTACGTAGTATTGTATTCTCTTTGGCCTCTGTGGCGCAGTCGGTAGTGATACCGCCTGCGGCGCTGGTGGTCGTGGGTTTGATTCCCACCGGAGACAAATATTTGTGTGACCCATAAATGTTTGTCTCAAGAGTCTGGGTATTTCTATCAATACATACAATAAAATCGTAACAGGTCGCTGTGTGTACATTGAAGATATATAAGAAAAAGTTTATAGGGGGGCTTTTCGGACGCAATAGAACCCAAAACAATGGTTTTCAGAATTTTTGTCTGTTTGTCTGTACGTTTGTGCACGCTAATCTCAGCAACCACTCAACCGATTGCAATGCGGTTTTCTTTATTGCGTTACGGTTTGCTTCACTTAACATTTAGTGTTAGTTTCGTGTCAATCGGTTTATAAATAAAAGAGTTATATTAATCTAAAGATAATTCAGCGTACGAAGTCGCGGGCTATATGTATGTATTTAAAAAGTATATAAGTGTTAATATCCGTGGTCTGATACCCATACCACAAGCAGGTTATTTCTAGCTTACTTTGGGATAAGATAGCGTTGTGTGAAATGTCCGTGAAAATTTCCTTCATTCCCAGTTGTTCCGCGGCAGTAGTTCCGCGACGGAACTAGTGAGACTTTTTGTCCCAATAGTTCCGTGGCGGAACTAGTGAGACTTTTTTTTCCCAGTAGTTCCGCACCACGGAACTACTGGGACATTTTTATTCTCAGTAGTTCCGTGGCGGAACTAGTGAGACTTTTCTATTCTCAGTAGTTCCGTGGCGGAACTAGTGAAACTTTTCTATTCCCAATAGTTCCGTAGCTGTAACTATCATGGATCTTTATGGACATTATATTATGTAACTATCATGGATCTTTATGGACATTATATTATGTCCACTCCAAACCTTAAAGTATTTTTATTTTTTATGAAAAATTGATCTTTTAGGACATGCGAGTGTCAAAAGATCCGTTAAAGGAACGATACGAAGAACATATAGTTTAAAAGTATGAAGCAGTTAAATAATTTACAAAACAAATGAAGATCTACAAAAACAAATGAAGATCGACAAAAGCAAATGAAGATCGACGAAAAAATGAAGATCAGCAAAACAAATGACGGTTGGAAAAACAAATAACGGTTGGAAAAACAAATGACGACCGAAAAAACATTTGCAGATCAATAAAACAAAAGACTATAAGCAAGTTGATAAGGTCAAAAGTTACTTGTAGCCATATTTTGTAATCTGAAGCAATTACCATTAAAAAAACTAGGTACAAGCAATTCTCGACCTTAATGACACTTATCTAAAAATGTGCTTTTAGGCGATGATAGACATTACAGATCACGAATATATAAAAAATAAATATATATTATTTATGTTCATAAGGTAGAGAATTGCTTGCACCTATTTTTTGAATGGTTATCGCATTTAGATTACAAAATATGGCTGCAAGTAACTTTTGACCTTATCAACTTGCTTATAGTCTTTTGTTTTATTGATCTGCATATGTTTTTTTGATTGTCATTTGTTTCACCAACCGTCATTTGTTTTGCTGATCTTCATTTGTTTCATTGATCTTCATTTGTTTCGTCGATCTTCGTTTGTTTCGTCAATCTCCATTTGTTTTGTCGATCTTCATTTGTTTCATTGATTTTCATTTGTTTTATTGATCTTCATTTGTTTTGTCGATCTTCATTTTTTTTAAATAGCCGTAAGAGACCGAGGGAACTAATGGGAACATAAAATATTCGTATGTAAGTGATGCTTTCTCCCGCGGGACTACTGGGACTTAATTTATTAGATTTTAATTTATGCTTTGTTCCGCGGAACTACTGGGAATGAATTTATTAGTATTTCATTTATACTTTGTTCCGCGGAACTAATGGGAACTGAATTATTGATGCTTTGTTCCGCGGGACAACTGGGAAAAAAAGTCTCACTAGTTCCGCCACGGAACTACTTCAACGGAACAACTGGGAATAATCGTTAAATTTATAGTATATTTATATATTATAAATAATAATAATAAATATTCACGGACATAATAAATAATAAATAAATAAAACTAACTTGTTTTTATGTAAATATGATCTCATGTGCCTAAATACCAAATCAAATCAAATCAAAAAACATTTATTTCGCATAATCCTAATACATAGGCACTTGCGACACGTCAATGAATACAATGCAAATAGTACCACCAGTTCGGAACGCGGCCCGCTTGAGAAGAACTGGCAAGAAACTCGGCGGGCTATTCTTTTTGTGCACTACATATTTACAATAAGTAGATACTATAAACTAAAACTCCATCAGTAGAGCAAGCAGATCACTTCCAGGCTTCCCTATCAATCAAATAATCGTCAATTGTATAGTAGCCCCTGCAGCACAATTTACTTTTTATACACTTTTTAAACTTAATTAGGGGCATGCTTTTAATTTCGCTTGGAAGCCTGTTGTAAAAACGTACACAGTTACCCAGGAAAGAATTACTGACTTTGTTCAGTCTACAATGATAAACGGCAAGGTTGTTTTTATGTCTGGTGTTCACATTGTGTCTATCACTTAACTTAGTAAAACTAGATAATTTTTTCTGAACAGACGTAAGATTTTCAAAAATATATTGTGATGCCACAGTCAGAATATTTAATTCTTGAAATTTTTCGCGCAGAGAGACCTTTGGACCTGATCTATATATGGCTCTTATGGCCCGTTTTTGTAAAACAAAAATTGTATTTATATCGGCGGCATTGATACTACGACTACCTAAATATGTATAGGATCTAGAATGTTCCCAATAGTTTCATTTTGTTAAATATATATTGCTTTAAGAGTTTCGAAGTGCTCCTATGCCCTACAGTTTCAAGATTTGTTATAAAATTTAAATAATGTCTATAGTGACAGGAGAGACTTTGTTTCTCTGTGTGTGTTCTACCGCCTGTACAACGTTTTGTGCTCTGAAGAATTGTTTGATATCATATCAAACAATTCTTCAGAGCACACGGCTACATTCTATCATCGCACCGCTCGCCATAGACAGGGTGTTCATCCTCACACGTTGCGTCCTGAGCGCTCGAGCACGGTGAGATCTGGTAGAGGCTTTAATAATACACCTTCTGTACATGGATGACTTGAAATTATTTGCCTGCACCGATTCCCAATTGATAGAGTTACTCAAGATCACTGAAACCTTTAGTAATTCTATCAAAATGGAATTTGGTGTAGATAAATGTGCAGTCATGCATGTAAAGAAGGGACGGATTGTGGAATCTGAAAGAGTAGAACTTTCAGATTTCACAAAACTTAAATCCCTCTCCGCGACTGAAACCTACAAATATCTTGGTATGTCGCAGGCATTGGGTATTGCTGAGACAGGCATGAAACAAACGTTGATGGATCGTTTCTTTGGCCTCCTGAAAAAAGTACTCAAAAGTCTTTTATCAGGTGGTAACAAGGTACGCGCCATCAATGGTTGGGCCATGCCTGTCTTAGGATATTCCTTCGGCATATTGAGATGGACTCAGACTGAATTAGACACCCTGGATAGAAAAGTCCGTTCGTTGTTACCGCAAACCGAATGCATCACCCACGTTCGTCTGTAATGAGGTTGTATATCCCACGGAAATGTGGCGGTCGTGGTTTTTTAAATATTAAGACGTTGCACAACCGTGAGATATACAACCTTAGGGGATATTTCCTCCATGCGGACGTGGGTATGCATCGGGCTGTGGTAACAATAGACAACGGACTGACCCCTCTTTCTCTTGCCAAAGAGAACTGGCACAAACCAGCAATACTGTCTACTAATGATCGCAAGGAGATATGGCAGGGCAAAGAGCTGCATGGACGGTTTTATCGGGCCTTACATGGGCCCGATGTAGATTTACTAGCATCTATATCCTGGCTACGTTTTGGTGATCTGTTTTTAGAAACCGAAGGTTTTGTCTGTGCAATTACTGACGAAGTTGTCATGACGAATAACTATCGGAAGTATATTTTGAGAGATGGTACGGTTGACATATGTCGGGCATGCCACCGACCAGGTGAATCTCTTAGACATATAATTTCTGGTTGTCCTCGTCTTGCCAACGGTGAGTATTTGCATAGACATAACCAAGTGGCCAGGATTGTGCATCAGCAACTTGCCCTAAAATATAAACTTGTTGATTCAGAGGTACCGTATTACAGGTATGTGCCCGACCCAGTTCTAGAAAATGGCCGTGTCACATTGTATTGGGATCGATCTATTATCACTGACAGGACTATTGTAGCCAATAAGCCTGATATAGTGGTAATAGATCGATCAGAGCGCCTCGCAATAATCGTTGACATTACCGTCCCACATGACGAAAATCTCGTGAAAGCTGAAAAGGAAAAACAAATAAAATATTTGGACTTGGCTCACGAGATTGTCGACATGTGGGATGTGGAATCAGCGGTTATTGTTCCGATAGTCGTATCAGCACAATCATGGTCTGATTGCCAAGAGCCTCGATCAACATCTCAAGAGGCTCGGGTTAGGTAGTTGGGTCAAGAGCCAGATGCAAAAGGCAGTTCTCCTAGATACGGCACGTATTGTGAGGAGGTTCCTGTCTCTGCAGCCCTAACCACCGGTAGCTTGGTCCCTGTACCCGATGCCGGGTGGACACTATTTTTTTATATTTTTAAATATATTTTTTTTGTTTATTAAAATGTATTTAAAAATTTAATTAAATAAGTTTAAAATTGTAAATAAACGGAATAATAATAATAAATAAATAAATAAATCATCATTTAATTCAGGTACAACACCCATAAACATCAATTAATAAATTACAAACATTAAATAAACAGTCTAAAATACAATAAATAAATCAAATTAAATAAAACTAGTAATAATAAATAAATAAATAAATCATCATTTAATTCAGGTACAACACCCATAAACATCAATTAATAAATTACAAACATTAAATAAACAGTCTAAAATACAATAAATAAATCAAATTAAATAAAACTAGTAAGTACAATAACATAAAATACCTACCAACAGCGAATTCGAATAATAAAACAAACAATAAAAATAAATAAAAGCATTAACATCAAAATAATAAATTCAATTAAAATAATAAAAGTACAATAAATAAAAAAAAAAAAAAATGTTTTCATAGCATAAAACAATCAAATAAAATTAAATAAAATCAAATACCATCAAACAAAAAAAAAAAAAAATAATAATTAATAAAGTACAATAAAAAGAAATAAATAAAATGGAAATACATAGATTAAATACAATTAAATTATCAAATCAATGAAAATAATTACATTTACACACCAAGCTAATATTGTCTTTTAAATGACAGGTTTGGAACGTGTAGACTGCAGCAGTGGTTTATGTACTGACTATCTACCCGGTCAGCGATCATCTTCAGGAGGGTGTTGGAACTCGCCCTGACTCTGCGCACAAGTGAGGCAGCGCGCTTCCGCATGGTGGTGTAAAAACAATCTACTCGCGCCTGGGCGAACATGCCTGACGCGCTGCAGCGCCAGGGCAGTCCCATCAACCTCCTGAATGCGTTATTGTATTGGACCCGGAGGGCCCCATACACCCTCCGAGTGTAGTCAGCCCACAGACTGCACGTGTAGAAAGACGTACAGTAGGCTCTAAAAAGAGTAATTTTTACTTGTTGTGAGCAACGTGCAAATCTGTGAGCTATCATGTTAGCTCGGACAGACAGGGCCCTCCGTTCCCTATCGATGTCAGCATTGTCGTTGAGGTCGGCGGTGACCAGGTGACCCAGGTATTTAAATTGAACCACTCGTTCGAGTGCAACACCTCCGAGCCTCACGGGCGGTACACTATCCTGATACCGGGCCCCGCCGGCCCCAAAAACAATGTACTGACTTTTTTTAATATTGTAAATAAGCCCGTGATCTGCTGCGTATGATTCACATGTGGCTAAGAGCGATCTCAACCCACAGACTGAGGCGCTCAGCAGGACCATGTCGTCTGCGTAACTCAGATTATTGACGCACACTCCGTCAATATGACACCCGACACGCTGGCTGCTGAGCGCCTCAATCAGTGCATTAATATAAATGTTAAAGAGTGCCGGCGAGGTCAACCCCCCCTGTCTCACACCGCATTCCAACCTGTATGACTCTGACAACGCTCCCGCCCATTTTACACTATTGACCTGGTTCCCATACCAATACCGAAACATACTTAGCAGTTCCATAGGGATACCTAAGGTCTCCAGCTTTTTCCAAAGGACTTCGTAGGAAACCAGGTCAAAAGCTTTCGACATGTCTAGGAAACAGGCAAAGACAGGTGTTTTCCGACATGTATAATACCTGACAGTCTCCTTGAGACAGAGGACTGCACTTTCTGTTGATAAACCAGGTCTGAAACCAAATTGGTTATCATGTAGGTTTATATATTTGTTAAACTGTGTCTCAAGCAGACCATCAAGCACTTTAGCAAACACTGTAGCCAAGGATATTGGTCTGTAATTGTTTATGTCAGACAGGTCTCCAGTCTTGTTCTTTACGATAGGCACAACAAGTGTTCTTATCATGTCCGGGGGCAGGTAAGAGTGACTGATGCATAGGTTGAACAAGAGAGCCAAAACTCTTGGTAAATGAGGTCCAGCGTTCAACAGATGCTCGATACTGAGTCCGTCGTGTCCGGGTGATTTACCACGGGATGAACCTCTTATTTGTTCATCAATTTCATTGGCAGTAAAACGGATATTCACTTTATCACGACCAGTACCTGCATCAGACATTAAACGCGGTCCCCCTGGCTGAGATTTTACAAAAAAGTGACTCCTAAAACGATCAGCTATTTGTTTGGCGTCACTTACACCATCCACACTCACAGGCAAGCCAGGCCGTGGATTCAACTTATTGGTTTGTTTCCAAAAACCACGGAAGTCACGTTTAGAGTGAAGACAGGCAACTATATCCATTTTTATTTGTTCTTGGTGATTTTGACACCATTTTAATTGAGACTTGAAGTACTTCCTACTGTCCCTCATTTCCTCATACACACTGCCAGTTGTAGGTTTCCCACACAACTGCCACATTCGAAACTTAAGCCTGGCTTTAAATAATCTTTATTTACAATTTTTTTTTTACAGTGATGACTTTCTTCCGCGTACGCTTAGGTTGTGGAATGATCTCCCTGCTTCGGTTTTCCCAGACGCCTACAGTATGGGGTTCTTCAAAAGGGGACTTAGAAGGTTTTTAAAGAGTCGGCAGCGCGATTGTGGCGCCTCTGGTGTTGCGAACGTACGTAGGATGCGGTGACCACCGGTACATCTGGGGGGGGACGTATGCTTGTCTGCCACTCTAGATAAATAAAAAAAAAATAGGATGCCTAAATTTGTATAATTTTGTACATATTTCTATCAAGTACTTACTAAACATCTAGATCAGATAGAGTGCTGCCAATTATATTTTCTGATAGGTATTAACGAGAACTATAAGGCGCTAGACAGACGACGGGGCGGGCCGGACTTTTTGCCCACGACGCAATAAAGACCGCGTTTGCCTGTCGATGCCTGCGGCTGGCCGCACCGCTAACACAACGCACACGACGGCGACGGGCCGAGGCAGTCAGTTTAGTTCACGACGTTCGTTCTAGTGAAGAGCGCGTCTGTAAAAACGGAGACCCAGAGAATTAGAGTCGTTGCTTATTTCATGTACAAAAAAAAAGAGACGCAATCGTAATAGAGAATACTGGGTATAATACACTAAATTCACAAAGATTTACCAATGGCTTGTTTCACATAAAACACGCGGACTTTAAATTGTATCCTCTCAAATTCTATAAATATGTTCTAAAATGTCGATTTACACTTTTCACGCGCTACTATCAATCCTGGAACTTTGTATTACCTACTCATTGTTATACAATTATGTGGAAGTCCATTCATCCTGAGGAAAGGTTGGCAGTAACTATAAAGTAAGTAGGTAAATAAAAATATCGAAAAAAATAGTATAAATAAAATAATAATAATAATAATTTTACAAAAAAAATTAAATTAAACATTTTAACAACCCCCGACACAAAAAATCTTAATCAAGTAAACAAAACTATGGAAAAAAATAGCCACAACCAAGTAGGTACCACAAAAAAGATACCGCGAAACCCTATTAAAAAATCTAGAAATTAGGACCGTACGTATAAATTTTTAAATTAAATGTTGTCGCGTCGTTAATATAAAAAAAATATGAAATAATAATACTTAACACTTAGCTGTAGAAACAATGGGCTGTTGGGGGAGTGATGCCAAGGCTCTGGTCTCGGAGATATGCCGTAGGCTACAAGACAAGACGCATGACTGTCACGCCCGGTCGTACCTGGTACAAAGGATGGCTATCGCTATCCAGCGCGGCAACGCTGCTAGTGTATTGGGCACCTTTGCGCCAGGTATGATCGGAGGTGGAATGTTCAGTAGGCAATAGTTTACATAGTAAGTAGTTTAGTTATTTGACCTATTTATTTTAATTTCATTTTTTTTTCATGTGTGTGTTTTTATTTGATTATTGGATAATACTTAATAAAAAAATACATAATTATGTCCACAAATCTAAAATGTTTATTTTACTCCTAAATATTCATCTTTTACCATACTATTTTTCCCTCGGCTTCGACCGCATAGAAGTCGTTATCGCGTAAAATCATTACTCCCCTTTTGCGCAGTCAGTAAAAAAGTCTATGTTCTTCCCTTGGACCTAAACTATCTCTATACCAAATTTCAACAAATTCGGTTCAGCGGTTTAGGCGTGAAAGCATAACAGACAGACAGACATACAGACAGTCAGAGTTACTTTCGCATTTATAATATTAGTAGGGATTTATTTTATAAAAATATTATCCACCATTTTATGGCGGCAGCCATTTTGGATTTGCAATTGATAGTCTATTTTCTACTAGTCAATTGACACCCATACAGGATGTTGATCTGCATTTGTGCATTACTTGCACACATGACTGTACTGCCTACACTCGTTGATATTTCGGGATAAAACGAGACACCTTTTTTTACACTTTTTTTTCTGCTTAAATTCTTTTCTATTTGCTACGGGAACTCTACTGCTTATACTAAACCAATATTAAGTGAAAAAATGGGGCAGTAAAATTAAGTTCTTAATAATTATTAAATAAAATAAATTTAAAAAGCAACTCGTATGAATCGGTTCTAAATATTCTAATAATACTATTACCTACATAGGTACATTTTCACCGTTCATTCAAAACCGTTTCTTCTTTGCCTACAGTTTAGTAGGCACATACAAATGTGTAGGCATAGGCAAAGGCGGCGCGGCGCGTGTAAGTTACCCCTCCAACCCCCGCGCAGGAGCGAGCGGCTCAGGCGGCGCCTTTGATCGGTGAATTTGAAATTTTGAATTAATAAGTCGCTCGCCCGCGTTCAGCGTGAGTATAACCGCACGCGCCGATATCTACGTAACGTCCGTCGTGGTACACAAGGCCTATCAGCTGATCGGCAAGAGCAGATACTCAATTATTTTGAGGAAGAACCTCGAGCCAGTACGCGTGAAGCCGGTCGCCGTTTCGGTGTTCATCATACCACAGTGTGGAAGCTGCTGAATCGCGAACTAATGCATCCGTTCCATTTCCGACGTGTTCAAGAGTTGCATCCGCAGGACAATAACGCTCGGACAGTTTTTTGTCACTGGCTCCTTGAACATCAGGACGTGAACATTTTGTGGTCCGACGAATCATTGTTTACGCGCGTGGGCGTTTATAACGTCCACAATGAACATTGGTGGGCTCACCGACAACACAACCCACATGTTACTACGCGGGACTCGTTCCAGGTCCGGTTTAGTCTGAATGTGTGGGCTGGTATCATCGGTGATCATCTACTTGGCCCATATTTTATTGACGGTCGTTTGAACAGTGCTACATACTTGGTGCTACTCCGACATGTGGTTAATGAGATGCTCGATGACATTCCACTCGCATTTCATAGGGACTTGTACTTCCAACAGGACGGTGCGCCACCTCACTATGGACGCCAAGTGCGCGAATATTTAAGTGAAGTGTTTGGTACGCAGTGGATAGGCCATGGTGGACCGGTAGCCTGGCCGCCGCGTTCACCCGACCTAACGCCCTTAGACTTTTATTTGTGGGGAGATATTAAAAGACTTGTTTACAATGAAGACATTGTGAGTGTTACACAATTACGTGAAAGAATTGTTTTGGCATTTGAACAAATAAAAACAAATGTGCTACATAGTGCTTCGCAGCTTAAAACGCAACTTAGTGCGCCGCGCCAATCTGTGCATAGACACTGGGGGTGAGCATTTTGAACAATTATTGCGTGTTACATGATTTTGTAAATAGGTATTTAAGCTTTGATTCTCAATTAATTCTGTAAATAAGTTGATTTAAAATTTTTAACTACGCCAGAAATGCTTCATTTCAGAATACTTTTCTCATACCTAATGTTTACTAACAGTACTTAATGTTTTTGTTTGCAATTGCATGATAAATAGCGTGTTTCTGCCGGTCCTAAGCCCTTGAAGTAGGAAGGAATCTTTTAAATCAACATAAACTCATCATCAAATCATTAATATCAAATCAAAAAAGTACATAAAGGTCACCGAACTTGTCAGCTGGAACTAAAAACTCATGAAACCTAATAACTAATGGCTCCTCTACACTGCCCGCAAAGTTCATAGGCGAAGTACTCTAGAATCTTTGTCTAAGTTCGAAAAAAGTGCGTCACTACACACTCAGTGGTGTCAGTAGCCTGCGCACGCACATTGCCGCCGTTTGTAATGAACAAAGAAATTTGTGTGGCAGAGTTTCCAGGAACAACATAATTTGCTCCTGACCACTGTTTGACGCTGATAATTGGATCACATACACCAAAGCACTAATTATAGCTTAAATCACGCGCCGGCAAAGCACCGGCACACACGATGTCGGCCAAGTAGTGTAGAGAGGTACTTCGTGAACGCACTTCCCGCATCTTTGGGCCCATTGACTGAGGCGCAAAAATCGACAGCAAATAAAGTCGCCTGAGGGGAGGTATAGTTTTTGACGAGGTAAGCCGAAGTGCCTCTTTACACTATCGTATTCATTTAACTTCGTTCAACTTCGCGGGCAGTGTAGAGGAGCCATGAGATGCGATACGTAGCCGCATTATCTAGGTACCTACTATTGTCTAGCTTTAAGCCCAGGCCACACCGCCAGCGGGCGGGCGAGCGAGCTAGGCGGGCGGGTGAAGTGAGATATTGAAGTTATGCAAACTACGCGACATTGCCGAGCTAAACTATGGGGTTTACACCAAAAACTACATACGGAAGGGCGAACCGGGTAGTGCGGATGAGACTAGACACGTGGACACTGCTATTCGAATGACAAGCGACGACTAGTCTGAGTACCCGAAACGGGGAGGACGGTAGTTAAGCTAGCGAAGCGGGCGCGCCTAACGACGAAAACGAGTAGCTTCGCTCGCATCAGCCACGTAGGTTATTCGGCAGCTCGCAGTGTGCCTAGCTCGCTCACCCGCCCGCTGGCAGTGTGACTTGCGCTTTTGCGTTGGCTCGGCGACGTAAACATTAAATACACGGGTGAAGATTTTTTCTTCGTAAATCATATTTCACTAAAAACAGGATTTTTGGGGTTTTGTTATCTACTGTGTTGCTGTGTTACTTGCAATCGATAATACCTATAGTACACTACGCACTGAAGGAGGCTTGTGCACGACCAAATCAACAGCTTGTATAAGGGAGTTATGAAAAAATAATGAAATTCGCCTTTTCGTGATTGTGGCCATCTTGGATTTGCACTTTGTTCCCCGTCGTTTTTGCGTCGGGGGTTCAAAATCGTGTGAACTTTTCATTTATCTTGTAATCAGTCTTGAAATAGTAAATAAATAAATATTATTGGACATTCTCACACAACATCATCTAGCCCAAACTAAGCTGTAAGCTTGTGCTATGAGATCTAGACGACTATACTATTGATGACTATTTTAGGGCATACTATACTATTGATGACTATTTTAATGATACAGAGACATGGACATGAGTTGCTTGCTCCTCACTTAATTAGGCGCGATTGTAAATGTCGCTTGTGTAGACAAAATTGTTGATCTTTATTGCATGACAAACGAATGTACTAAGACTATTTGAAAAGAGTGGCCGTGAGTTTTCTTGCCAGGTTCTTCCTCACAGGCTCTACCTATTGCTTTGCGAATCTGGCAGTAAATGTAAATGTAGAAGCAAAAATTTTGACGTTCATAAGTGTTACTTTGTAACCTAAATGAATAAAGATATTTTCATTTCATTTTCATTTCATTTCATTTTCATTTCATTTCATTTCACTGATAGACATACTTATATATTTCTAAATACATACATATTATACACAGAAAACACCCAAACTTCGAAACAAATATTTGTGGATCACACAAATATTTGGACCGACCCAGGAATCGAACCCAGAACCTCCAGCGCCGCAAGCGGTATTACTACCGACTAGACTACGCCACAGAGGCAGTCGATAGTCCTTTTTTATATGTATATTTTTAAAGAAAGGTATGTATAATCAGACCTCAAAGCTATGTATTTGAACAAATACACTAAATGTTTTACCGTTAGCAAAAATAACATAATATTCATAATATCGAAACACACAAGTTTTACTTTAAATTATACAATTAGGACTAAATTCATTATAACGTTAAAATAGGAACAAATCCATCCATACTAATATTATAAAGCTGAAGAGTTTGTTTGTTTGTTTGTTTGTTTGTTTGAACGCTAGGATCTCAGGAACTACTGGTTGGATTTCAAAAATTCTTTTACAGTTTGATAGTCCATTTATCGAGGATGGCTATAGGCTATAAAACATCACGCTAAGACGAATAGGAGCGGAGCAGCAGTCAAGAATGTTTTGAAAACGGGGAATATTTTTTACCGTCTGAGAGCTTCAGAGGCGTACGCTGCGTAAATAGTTAAAGTTAGGTAAAAATTGTATTCTACAAAATTGTTTCTCTTAAAAAGTTCTAAAAAAAAGTCCGCGACAGCATATGTCTATCTTTTAAGGTTCGCTCACAATAACCTAATTTGTCTATTTCTTAATGTTCGCTCACAATATAATGAAACTGAAGAGTTTGTTTATGCTAGGATCTCAGAAACTACTGGTTGCATTTCAAAAATTATTTTATAGTTTCATAGTCCATTTATTGATGCTGGCTAATGGTGATATAACATCACGCTAAGAGAAATAGGAGCGAAGCAGCCATGAATAATGTTTCGAGAACGGGGATTATTTCTTACTTTTGAGAGCTTCCATTGCGGACGCTGCATAAATAGTTAAAGTTACGTAAAAATTATGTATTACAAAATTGTTCCTCTTAAAAAGTTATAGAAAAATGTCCTAAACAGCATACGTCTATATTTCAAGGTTCACTTACAATAACCCTCATAGTAAGTTTTAAAGTATGAGCGACGCGAAGGGAGTAAACTTTGTCTGCAGTGGCAGCCAGTCAACTGAATGATAAAAACCGACCAAGTGCGAGTCGGACTCGCACACGGTAAGTTCCATACGAAAAACGAATGGGTGGATTGGGTGGAAGTAAAAGCGACGGGAAACATTTTATCACTTTAACAACTCTTTCCTTCTTACTTTCATGTGACGCAAACGAAGATAGGCGGTTCAGCTCTAATAAATACAAGCGACGCGACACGACGGGAATAAACGCGTCGGGGTAAATGCAACGGGAAACATTATAATACTCGAAATATTAATAGGTACCATACCTCTCTCTTTCTCACTCTCATGTGACGCAAACGAAGTTGCGCGGGTCAGCTAGTATTATAATAATTATTTACTTTTTAACCGACTTCAAAAACAGGAGGAGGTTCTCAATTCGTCTGTATGTATTTTTTTATGTATGTCAAGCGATATTTCCGTCAATTATAGACGGATTTCAAAAATTTTTTTTTTGTTGAATAGGGACTACTTCTGAGGTGGTCCCATTTTCACCAGGTCAGGATCTGATGAAGGGATCCTGGATAAATCGAGGGTACCTAACCACCGATAATTATAGGGAGAACTAGTGCGTTTGTTAACTTTTTAATTCAGTGCTTTAATGTACTACAGTTAATGAAAGTCTGGAGTCAATCCGATGATAGAACCAAAAGACAGTCGAGGGAATTCCTTGACGATTTACAGAGCAGCTACCTTGTGTTAAGGCTTGATTGATTTGTATTAATGAGAACTTTCACGTAGATAGATATATTTTTTGGTTCACCCGTCACTTAGAATATTGAAAAAAAAATTTTTTCAATAAAAAATACAACCGACTTCGAACAAATCCTGAACAATAAAATTTACTTAGCACAAAGTAATATGTATTTTGATTTATCAGATTTTATTCAATATAATATTGAAGTTGGTGCCATGAATAATACCTACCTAAACCTATGAATTTACTTGGCGCCGACTTCAATATGATATTAAATAAAAAATTTGATAAATGAAATTACCTATTACTTTGTGCTAATTAAATTTTATTTTTCAGGATTTGTTCGAAGTCGGTTGTATTTTTTATTGAATTTTTTTTTACTATCTTAGATACTCTTTCAATGCTGTGTTATATATCGGTGATCTTTTTTCAATTTGAGCAATTCAATTCTCGACATCGATGACGTCCATCACTAACTAGTAAACGTGCGGCGCGGAGTGAGCTGCCCGCCCCGCGCCGCCTCGTCTGCGTTACTTCATACAAACTGGTTCGTGTGATTCATGGCGGGGAGCCACGGACATGCTGCACCGCCAGTGCCCGGCGGGCAGCTGCGGCGCGGTCTTTTTGCCCGTCATGTGCGTTGGTAGTATAGGATTCCATTAGCGCTATCGCTCGCGGTGTAATTGACCGGCACGGCCCGCCCTGTCGTTTGCAAAACGCCTAATTATGTGTTTTTACTTTGTTTCTATTTAACTTATTTAATATTTTTTTTTATTTAATATTTATGAACACAAATAACAACAATAAAAGAATTAACATTAAAAGAAAAGAAGAGTAGGTACAACGGTACTGCTTATTTCTAAATTAGAAATTTCTTCCAGCAGTCCGACGAGAGGAAAGCGTGAAGAATTATATTAAAATATGAGGTAGAAGTGTGAAAGAAATCGGGATTATATAAAGTGCACACACACAAACTTATTTTATCACTATATACATACTCATATACACAATTAGACATATACATACATACATACATACCATATAGACACATATATATACCTACACATTATACATATCATATCTATGAACTTATCCATCTAAATGATTATATGACCAAAAATGTAAGAAATAACCAAAATTTAAACACAACGATCATAGAACATTGGAAAGGTAGTGCAAACGAACTTTCTTTTTAAACATTGTTATTGATTTTGAATTTTGTATATTAGGGGGAACAGAATTCCATAATCTAGCTGCATGGACAGAAAAGGAATATGAGTAGAAGTCGGATTTATGGGCAGGAAATCTAAGAGTAAAGCGTAGATGAGACCTACAAGGAGCATCAGGATCACGCCTAAAGGAAAACCGATCCTTGAGGTAGGAAGGTGTAGCAGGATTGTGAAGGATGTTATAGAGAAGACAAAGTATGTGAGTGTTCCTGTGAAGACGGATAGGGAGCCACTTGAGTTCCTGACGAAAATGGGAAACATGATCATATTTTTTGAGATTAAATATGAAACGGATGCATAAGTTTTGAAGTCTCTCAAGCTTGTTTAATAGCTCCTCGGTGGCATCTAAATAGCAAGCATCAGCGTAGTCTATAATGGGACGAATGAGAGTCTGAGCCAGAAGAATCTTAGTTTTTAAGGGTAAAAAACTCTGGAGGCACTTCAGAGTGTGGAAAGTGAAATGGACCTTCCTGCTGACTTCATTAATTTGAGGACTCCAGGAAAGATTGGTATCCATTAGTACTCCTAAATTCTTAACTTTATCTAGATATGGTATTTGAGTTCCGTTAAGAAGGACAGGAGGCATTGTGTTCATATCTAATTTGTCGCGCATGTACTTGCTCCCAATAACGATTGCCTGCGACTTTCGAGGATTAATGCACAACCCCACCGACCTAGCCCAAGCACCAACACGTTCTAAGTCCTGGTTCATATTAGATATGCCAGATAGGCTATCCGAAGCCGCAAAATGATGGTACAGCTGCAAGTCGTCTGCGTAGAGGTGAAAATTGCCAGAGATAAAACCCGTTACAGAGTTGATGAAAATTGAAAATAAAAGAGGAGAGAGAACACCACCCTGAGGAACGCCTGCAGCGAGCTGACACCAGTCCGAAGACTTTTCATCAAAGCGCACACACTGCGAACGACCTCGAAGATAGGAATCAAACCATGAAATGGCGGAAGGAGATATATTTACTGACTTCAACATACCAATTAATATGTCAAAATCGACAGAGTTAAATGCACTGCTGAAGTCTAGCAATACTAACAATGTAAGTTCCTTCCTTTCCATCGCCCAGCGAATGTCATCCGTTACTTTAATTAGGGCAGAAACTGTACTATGCCCTGTACGGAATCCGGATTGGTAGGAACTTAGAAGATTGTTGGAAGTTAGAAATAAAGATAGTTGCTTATGAACAATATGCTCGAGAACTTTTGACAGGAAGGGGAGAATAGAAATAGGCCGGAAATCAGTCATTACACTAGGATTGGATTTGGCCAAGGGAATCACATAGGCGAGCTTCCAGGCATTAGGAAAGGTACTTGAGAAAAGAGAATAATTGAAAATATGAGTCAACACAGGTAGTAATACCGGAAGTATTGGAGTGATCATCATTGAGCATATGCTATCATTGCCGGTAGCAGAAGAAGTAATAGAAATAAGAGATTTCCGGACCTCGTTTACAGATACCGAATTGAAGTTGAAAGGTAAAATCTGTGGTACTGGTGCAGCCGTAAAAGCCTGCAAGGTTGCGACTTTAGTTGCAGCATCCAGAGTGACAGGTGGATTTGAAAAATGGCTGTTCAATGCACCTATGTCCACATCATTAATTTCCGTCACAGCCGGCTTGCCTATGCCAACCGACTTGAGAAATCTCCAGGATACGGAAGAGTTACGGCCTTCGAGAGATTTATTAACTTAGTTCATTAGCTGTGTCAGTTTTTGTGATAAGATGAAAGTTAATAAAGTTTACTACAAAAAAAGAGAGCTCTAAACGGTCGTCGTTACGGTAAAGTTTTGACGTACCTTAGCGAACCGTTTTTTATGTATAACGCGGAACATCGGAACAACGTACATGGACAGGAACAGGAAGAAAGACGAGGAACACTTGGGAGAGACTGAAGACTCAGTGGGACCAGAGGACTGTCGCCGGTGAAGAACACGTGCGCGTGCACCACAGTTGTCCATCCTACTCCGTAAACGCTCCGTCTCGTACCTCATTAACAGTTCACGTTTATCTGCGTGCTCGTCCGTCCGTCGAGCCCTCTTCTGCACATTATTTCTTGTATCAGTGGTTTTACTCATCCTTGCCCCTAGTCCAGGCCACCGGTATCTACACCTCGGTAAGTATAGTGAAGTGCTTGCCGAAGAACATCATCGCCGACAAAAGGGACTGGGATGATCTGAAACCTATAGGTGCAGGGCATAAGCGTCAGGTTTGCCTACTGAGTACCGCGCCGCCCGTCCAGTACATATTCTGGTCCTTCGAGATCCGGATCCATCCAGTTCCATTAACATCAACATGCCGCTGACACGCTCCAGAGGAAAAGCCGAAGCCGTCGAAATGCATGCAGTAGAGGTGCCCGTTCATACTCAAGTACCACCACGTTCACCGTCAGACGCCACCGGTACAGCCGCCCCAGCAGCCTACAAAAGAGGAACGCCCAAACGCTTCGTTTCCCGAGCAAGAGGTTAACTCCGGGGTGACCCCCACCGTCGCTGCGCGTCGGGACCGGGCACATACGCGCGTACAACTTCGACGCGCGTCAAGAAGGAACTGAAGCACGTGAAGAAATTCTACGCATTCGTCTGGAGTTGGCGGAAATTTAACTCCAGAAGACACAGTATACCGATTCCGAAGCTGACTCCGACAACTACGAGGAATATGCGCAGTCCCAGGCACGCTTTGTTCGTTCATGGCTCAAACGAGCACTGAAGAAAACCAACGCCGGCGCCCTAGCCGCCGGTACAGTTATGCCCCGTGCGGGCAAAGGAGAATCGAAGAAGATTCAACGCCTGTCCGAAGAGGTTGAAGATACAGCTCGCCTCCGGGCTATCGACGCCGGGGCTCTAGCCGCCGGGACTGTTACCTCCCGTGGGAGGAAAGAAGAATCTACGAAGATCCTTCACCTCGGTAAGTATAGTGAAGTGCTTGCTGAAGGACATCATAGCCGACAAAAGGCACTGAGCTAGTCTGGAACCTATTGCGTTCTGCGCCACCCATCCGGTGCAATATGTACCTATATGATTTTTTTTAGTTTTGAGGTATGTATCTATGAGCCGTAGAGTAAGTTAATAACACCTGTAACTGTCTCTAATGTTGCTTGAAAATAAAGAATTATTAATAATGTAAACTGAACGTTGACAGCAAATCTAAGATAGTGAATACGCAGTTCACTCTAAGGATCAATATTAAATTTAATCTAGTATAAGTAGTAATCTATACTAGAGGACATAAACTCATCATAAAATTAAGCCTTGATAGGTATATAGGACACATACATACAATGGTCACGTCTTTTATGCCGGAAGGCGTAGGCAGAGGCATAAGACATGCCGACATTTCACATTTTTAAGTATTTGCCCAACCACAAGTGGTGAGTGACTTTCTTGTAATGTACAGACGCAGGATGTAACTGCCCAGACTGTTGAAATTATTCAAGCCACCCATAATGTCTTAAACTTGACTTAACGACTGATATTTTACTGCTCGCAAATAAGTGTCACAAACTGGAAATATAGGAGACAATCATTATTATTACTAAAGTCAAAGGTGACTTCGTTTACTCAAAATCACGCATATCCTAAAACGAAATGTCAAAGAACTCGTTATAGATCCGGATTTTTTTCTTTTTTTTTAACGTGAGGGAAAATTCATCATGGATGCTATGCCGGACTCGTAACGACTAAAAAAACTCACGTAACACCCAACAGTCTATGGTTGGGAGCCTCGGGTTAGCCCTTGGAAGGATGTCCCAGGACTCCCAACTACCGTTATAGTTCCGGATATTTACAATTTTCGACCCTTTAGTGGGGTATTTGAATGCAAAATGGAATAAAGCTGATAATGATTTGGAATTTAGAGAAATACAAGTATACCTATAGAAAACAAAAATGAAAGGGACGCAACTAAATTTATTACTAATATTATAAACCTAAAAGTGTGATTGTTTCGTTGTCTATGTCCAATTGTTATCTACAAACTTTAATAAAGATAGTTTTAAGTCTAGTGTCTTTTTACAAAAGCCACTTTTTAGGATTCCGTAGCCGAATGGCAAAAAACGGAACCCTTATAGATTCGTCATGTCTGTCTGTCTGTCCGTCCGTGTGTCATAGCCATTTTTCTCCGAAACTATAAGACCTATGCCATTGAAACTCGGTAAGTAGATGTATTCTCTGAACCGCATTAAGATTTTTATATAAAACTAGAAAAAAAACAGTACAATTTTGGGGGACCCCATACTCAGAACTGAAACTGAAAATTTTTTTTTGTCAAACCCATACATCATCTATAGATAGGTCTTCAAAAATGCTAGTGAGGTTTCTAAAATCATTTTTCTCTAAACTGAATAGTTTGCGTAAGAGACACTTCTAAAGTGGAAAAATGTGTCCCCCCCTCCCTCTAACTTCTAAACTAAGAGAATGATAAATCTAAAAAATATATATATTGTACATTGCCATAAAAACTACCAACGAAAATTGGTTTGAATCTTGATCGAGTGGGTAGTTTTTTGTTAATACGTCATAAACCGCATTTTTCGCCTGTAAAAATCACTACCACTGCGAACGGGTTAAAACATCAATCAAAGTTACAATGAACTACAAAAACTTTTAAATTAAGTTACTTGCTGCTAAGGAACCCTTCATGGGCGAGTCCAGCTCGCACTTGGCCGGTTTTTATATCTGAACTAGCGGACGTGGTTTCACCTGCGTAACTCCCGTTCCCGCGGGAATAAAAAATAGCCTGCGTGACTTGGGATAGGTAATGCAGCTTCCAAAGAGTGAAAGAATTTTTCAAATAGGTTCATTAACTTCGGGGCCTATTCGATGCAAACGAACAAACAATCAAATCTTTCCTCTTTAAATATTTCCATTGGGGATAAGTATTTGTCAGACTAAACTGTCAATAAAAATTAAAACGATCTAATACATAAAGTAGATTTTTTTATTCGTAGCAAAGATTTCATTATGTATTTGAACGTCTCTCCCGTTTGCTATTACAAAAATACTTACATAACCATGTCCATATATTGAAAATTTAACTTCTAGGTCTACATGCGACACTGAAGCACCACTTTGACCTCTTATTTTAATTGTCCCGAAATCATTAGACCCATCATTACCGTAAGTAAATATGTCAGGACACGGCGACTCAGGGAACTTGCTGAACACTAGATAAAAATTTATAAAAAACACTAAAGCACTTAAACAATTCGCCGTTGCCATGACCTTTTTTTATTAAAAAAGAAGCTCGCTGAGTCGCTCGTAGAAACGAACGAATGAAGCACTGTCTTGCATTAAAATCTGATTAACAATGATAAACAAAAATGTATTTAACTCGTTTGTCAGGAGCCATGATCAATAATTAGGATCTTAGTATGTGAGTTCGTAAGTACGTGTTTTGGAGTCACCTACTTAAAAGTGCGTCATTGAGGGGAATGTTTTTGAGGGTGAGCAGCGAGACGCAGTCCGTTTACTTGAATCGGACGACTCATTTGCTCCACATGACCATGAAATGCTTGCCGCGATCGTCCGCTGGGTTTTGGGACACAGCGAGGTTGGGCGGCAATTCATGCCACGCGAACTTTTGTGATAGATCTGTCGAACGCAGGTTGCGTGGTTGTAAAACTAGATATTCGTTACGCATTTAGCACCCTGGAAAGAGACGCCTGCTGAGCGAGGTCAGGCAGAATAACCCTTTTCTTTACTCCTTTCTTCACCAAGTTTTCTCCCTCTCACCATTTCTTCGGTAATGAACTTATTTCCTCTGAGGTAGGAGTGCAGCAGGGAGATCCTCTAGGACCACTAATCTTCAGCTTAGCCATACACAAGATTATTACAAGCATTATCTGTGGTACCTGGATGACGGCACGATCTGGGGCAACAGCGGAGTTTGGTTCCGTATGTGCTTTGCGTTACACAAAAAAAATATTTCTTGCGGACTGCTCCTACATAGCTGTGTAGTGAAGAGATCCACCTTCTCGATGACTCGTTGAGAAAAGCAGTAGATTCAATACTGAACGTGCTGCTATTCTCCAGTCGGTTGACGACGGCTTCAGTACCCTACGTGTCTGATGTGATCACTGCATGGACTGCTCTTGCTCCGGGGGCACCGTATCCGAGCACTCCTCAGGTCCGGCGTGCGTGGTGTGATATTATTGCCAAGCAAAACTACAGCTTGTTAATGGATGATGCTGTGGGAGCAGATCTCGCCAGATTGCAGGCCGTGGCTCGGACTGAGTCTGGAGCTTGGCTGCACGCGCTTCCTTCGCCATACGTGGGAACTTTTGTGGACGATGACTCTCTGCGGGTGGCCGTGGCTCTCCGCTTGGGCTGCAGAGTGTGTGAACCTCATGAATGCATCTGCGGTGCCATGGTGGGGAGCGATCGCCATGCTTTGAGTTGTCGTCGCTGCGCGAGTAGGCATCCGCGTCACCACGCTCTTAACGAGTTAATCCGGCGGGATCTGGTGTTAGCTGAGGTCACTTGTGTCTTTGAGCAACCAGAATTGTTCCGCGCAGACTGTCTGACCCTTGTGCCATGAAAGAATGGCAATTGCTTAGTGTGGGACGCAACATGCGTCGGCACTTTCTCCGCCAGTCAACTGCGGTCGCAGCGGAAGATGCTGCTTACAAAAAGCGACAGAAGTACGCGAAGATGGAGTTGAATTATCTGGTCGTACCAGTAGCTGTTGAAACGATGGGCTGTCGGGGCACTGATGCTAAGACTCTGGTCTCGGAGATTGACCTTAGGCTACAGGACAGGAGGCATGACTACCGCGCCCGGACTACCTGGTATAAAGAATAGCTATCGCTATCCAGCGCGGCAACTCTGCGTGCGAGTTTATTATGCACCTTTGCGCCTGTTACGATCAGGTTTTATTCCTTTTAGGTAGTTAGGTAAATTTTAGATATAAAATGTACCTAATTATTATTTTATGTTATAATTTGTAAATCAGTATGCTAACTTTTTGAAGATATTTTATTATAAAGCGAAATATGAGAACTTGGCCCAGTTGGCCAAGTTGTCGTTTTTCACTTTACAACGAATCGATATTTTTAGGGTTCCGTACCCAAAGGGTAAAGAACGGGACCCTATTCATGAGACTTTGCTGTCCGTCTGTCTGTTTGTCCGTCTGTCTGTCTGTCTGTCCGTCACGAGGCTGTATCTCATGAACGGTAACAGCTAAAGAGTTGAAATTTTCACAGATTATGTGTTTTTGTTGCCGCTATAACAACAAATACTAAAAACAAAAACATAATGATATTTAAGGGGGGCTCCCATACAACCAACGTGTTTTTTCGCCATTTTATTGTATATTTTAGATAATAAGGTATCCTTCTCAATTTAAATACGTTAGTTGGCTTGAACATATCATCAAGATCATTCATTCCTTTCACACCATGCAAATTAAATGAATACTGTAGGAGGTATAACACATTCAAATGTTGTTTAATGAAATTAATTCCTCTGTCGCCATGATTGGAACAGTATACGGGTCACATACTAACTTATTTTTCGAATTTCATCGTAAATATTTTTTCTTTAAAAAGTAAACAACGCTTTCAGCAGATTACTTTTAGATATATACATAATAGGTAGATGACATTAGACATATAGGTAGGTGTAATATTTCAAAGATAGCAATTTCATAGGAAATAGTTAACAAAGAGCCCTTATTTAAAATTTTTCTCCAGTATAAATAATTTATGTACAAACACACAATTGAATTATATTCACCGATGTTGTAGACGTATCGTGTTTATAGTGTCATCATTCAAATGTCATCCATCAACATTCTGAAAAATAAATTAAACATAGAGTTCACAAACTCTTTTGGAAATATATACTGTACCTACCGTAGAGGATCTATATAACAGGATAGTCAACACTATAGAGCAACGCGAAGTATCTAAGGCGCGCGTTGTTCTTTTATAACCATCCAACACCAACATCAATGGTGATGGTGTAACCCCAAAACGGTTTCAAGTCGAATACTGCTCGCCCCAACTTGGATAGGTAAGGTACCTAATAAATTGACGATATAAAATATTTGCCTTATTTTGTTTTGCATAAAGATGTTCCAACTAATATTTGACTCAAAGATATCTATATAAAATGAGGTAGATACGCCCTAACTATAAGAAACGAAAGCATAAAAGCAATCCTCATACACACACATTGCTAAAACTACACTCACTAATAAACTATATTTACGTAATTGGAACTGCAATAGCAATATACGAATAGAACAAGAGTAAAAGAGAAGGCGTATGGACTCCAATTACAAGCCGAGTACCACCGAATACTCTCGAAGTTTTACGATTCTGTATCACAGGTACAGACTGCAGAAAAATGTTAATTAGGTATAAAGGAAGACTGCAGAAAAATGTTAAGTAGGTATAAAGGAATAAAATGCAAAAACCAATGATGTATATATTTAAATGTAAACTTAAAAAACTGATTACATACCTATTTAATGATATTTAATCGATATCTGAATTCTTCGAACCCTTTTCCGCACAAAATATTTCAAAGTTAAACTAAAAATACTGACTTGAACACTAATTATAAATGTACTGTTTAATGGTATTTGCAGAACTGTTTTACTGAACGAATAACTATTTTCAAAATTGTTTATCTAACGATTCCGATTCAACAAACATAATATCTAAACGTTTTGAAGGAAAACCGACGATTATTATTACCGAAAACGATTATTATTATTGAATAAAAAAATACAAACATAACCTAACCTATTCAGTTATAAGATTGTACCATTTAAAGTCTGGTATGCATTCAGTTAGTGGAGTTACCTGGTGTGCTGAAAATTACACAGATGTGTATATGTATAAAAATATCCCATTAATTAATTACCTTCAAATAAAATTAATTTTGTCAGTTTCTGACGTTTGCTGGTCAAATTCTTTTTATGTGGTGTGTTTAGGTGGAGTGCAAATAATGTAGTTTTACTGATAAATACTTATCTATAACTGCTATTAAAATATGAAGTCTATGATTGGATGTAACAGGTTGTTGTAATGAATGATCTTGTAAAGATCGGAACACGTCTGAGTAAAGGAAGCTATTCAACATTGAAATTTTTACTTTTTTAATAATTTGTGTTGATCCAAAATCATCTACGTGCAATTTGATGTATTCCGTTATTACATGTTCACGTTTTAAACAAATTGTGTAGACATCTTCGGAGGGAAAGCATAATGCACCCATATTTTTTATTGCTATGAGTTTATGGAAATGAAGCTTTTGATTTGAAAATAGTGCATCTAAACAAGTTCCAATCGCTTTCCGATCACTCCAATCTGACAAATTCAACCCATTTTTGCTGACGTAGTTGATCTTGAGGAAAGCTAATAGAAACAAAAAAAAAATCGTAAATGAACGATGTAATAATCTCATAAAAAGTTAATATAATAATCTTAAAAAAATTACCTGTGAAAGGAAACTCCACAAGATTTGTTGCATTTTGATGTGTAATTTTTACAAAATCTTAGTACACAAGATGGCATTATAATGACTGACTCGATCACAATCGTTGTACGTACCTTAAAAGTAAAACATATAAATTAAATTTTCTTGCTAACCGTACTTGCGAAGAACTATAACTATTCGGGGAATCCCCATGCCTTGACTCTCGCTTGGCATATTCAGCAAGTATTATGCTGTCAAAATACGAAGTACGACAAAAGCATTGGGCGCGTCAGATTAGTTAGGCCTATACAATTTTGTGGGTTAATAAGATTAAGAATAATCATAAAATTGATGAAAAATAATTAATTACGCATAAATTGTGCGTACTTACCAAATAAATTAGTACTCCTTCGTAAACTACCAAATCTTAAGCACTTTTAAGACGTTCATTATGTACTTTTCCACGTTAAAAATACACATTTGTTGTTAAATCGTGGGAGATACGACAGTGACATAGTGTCATCGCGAACTGCGCGCAACCGCGCTAACTAGCTCAGTTTATACGCTTCAAAAATTGGTGCGTAGGGCAGGTCTACCTCTTTATATAGAAGTCTTTGATTTGACTATATTAAAATAGGTAAAAGTAGTATTTGGTAAACAAGTTATTGTTTAAACGTTCACATTGCAAACCTAACGTTTGCGTTAGGTGCAATTATTTGTAAAGTAATAATTTGGCAAATGAAATGACGCGAATATTTTTTTTGGGAAGTAAAAATTTGGGAAGTGATAAATACATACATAACATCACGCCTGTCTCCCGACGGGGTAGGCAGAGACTATGACTTTCCACTTGCTACGATTCTGGCCAACAACTTTCGCTTCTTCAACTTTCATAAGTGTCTTCATACATGCTCTTCGGTTAAGGGCACTCTTGACCTGGCCTTTTCTCAGAACATTATCGATTTGATCGACATGAGTATTCCGAGGTCGACCCCTACCAGTTTGCTCATTCACTCTCGCTTCATAAATCTGTTTCGTCAGCCTATTTCCATCCATTCTCTCCACATGTCCAAACCATCTGAGCATCTCTTTCTCTATCTTAGTCACTACATCTTCTGTCATGCCGCAATGTTCTCTTATCACACTATTCTTTACTTTATCTGTCAATGTCACTCCAGCTATACTTCGCAAACTTCTCATTTTCACTGCATTAATTTTACTTTCAAGCTTCTCCTGGCACACCCAACTTTCACTACCATGCATAAGTGTCGGGACAAGCACTCCTCTATGTACAGCCATCCTTGCCTTTTTCATCCATAAAGATGTGAATGGCTCCATTCACTTGGTTTCCTGCCGAAACTTTTCTTTCAATATCATAGTCATACTTCCCATCTCTTGCAAATTTTGAACCCAAATATACAAACTCTTTCACAATATCTTTATTTGAAGACGGTAGTTGGAGGTAAAGTACCCTTAATATTGATAATGGCAAGTTTTGCTGAAAGGAAACATTCCTTTATTTTCAAAAGTAAGTAAAACTGCATTTAAAGATTTTTGAAAAATCTCCTGCTTGAGCCGGGAATCGAACCTAGGAGATGTGAAAAAAAAACATCCTGTATTTTATGATACCAACCGAAAGAGTCTTTAATAAGGAACAATTTCTTTAAAACAACATAGTATCTTAAATTAAAGGAAGACCTAGTAAAATATGTTTTTATTGTAAAGCTTACTCACTATCTAAAGAACAAAAAAACAGTCTTATTGAGATTCTTTTCCTTTTTTTTTTGAAGTTGGTTAAAAAAATGTTCTAGTTTCTGTGAATGGAAATATTCGTTCTGGTCACTTATACAAACAACTTCAAAAAAAATAGGAGTTTCTCAATTAGATGTTTTTTTTCTTCTTCAGATAGTGAGTGACGATTACAATAAAAACATATTTTACTTGATCTTCCTTCATTTTAAAATACTATGTTGTTTCAAAGAAATTGTTCCTTATTAAAGACTCTTTCGGTTGGTATCATAAAATATAGGATGTTTTTTTTCACATTTCCCATGTTCGATTCCTGGCTCAAGCAGGTGATTTTTCAAAAATCTTTGAATGCAGTTTTACTTACTTCTAAAAATAAAGGAATGTTTCCTTTCCGCAAAACTTGCCATTATGAATATTAAGGGTACTTTCCCTCCAACTACGGTCTTTAAATTCCACCCTGTATATAGTTAAGGATATAAGCTAAACATATTCCAGTTCCGTTACACGATCCAATAAATTTCACTAGATAGAAAAAAATCCCAAAGTTGACTCTCTCAGAAAAGTTTTTTCAATACTGTGGCTAAACTATTAACATTTTTTTTTTTTTTGCACTCAATTAAAGCTATTGAGTTTTTATACACTTTTTCCAATCGTTTTTCTATACACAAGTATTTACATAGTCATCATGTACGAATATCTACCAAACGTAGTAGAATTGCGCCGCTGACGGCCGATCAGTCTCCCGCTAGCGCTTGTGGAGGCAGGACCTGTGTCAGTTTTTTTCGCAACTATTTCGTGATTATTATGCCAACTTACGTTGAAATCGCGCCACAGTATAAAAATATCAGTGATGGGCAAAATGTATTTAGATTAACCGTTACAAATTACAATTACTTTGTAATGCTAATTCAATTACTCTACAACAGATTACTTGAGTAATTAATTACAATGAGTACTAGTATAGAATAGAATAGAATAATCTTTATTTGCTAGAAATATGGTTCACAGGATGACATGTTTTTTTAAAATATGACCAAGACATATTTCGCCTGGAATACTCAGACATGCAAAATTATTTAAACAATGATATTAAATTACAATTAAAATAAATTAGAATTTATAGTTAGTATGTCAATCACCAATTAATTACATTACAAAATTATTTAAATAACTAAAATTAGGATAATGTCAAATTATTGATAATACATTGCTAAATTTCAATTAAATACATTCAATAGTTCATTCAATGTCAAGAGGCATTTACTTCACATTAGTAGTAACTAATTACTGAATAATGGAATTACACGTTAATCTAATTACATTGTAACTAGTTACTCATTAATTCAATTAACGAACTCTCATAATTAACAACTCTGTCCTGTGAATTCGTCACGGCCCAATGGGTGGATCGATTTTGATGCGGTTTTTTGATCGTAAGTCAATGTATCCATGATGGTACTTAGCTATACATTTTGAAGACCATCAGCTTAATTCCTGAGTGATGAAGGGATTTCACTAAAATTCCCATACGCGACTCATGGTAAATGTGGTTTTTTTACTTTTTAAGTGTTTTCACGACATGGTAACCAGCTACCTAATGCATTAAAATGTCTACGAATTACATGATAATTCTGCAATCCAACATGGCGGCCACGCCGTAATTACAAAATTTCATGATGGGTATCATTTAAGGGGTTTTTTGGTATGCTGAGTACGAAGTACGTGATAATTTTGCAATTCAATATGGCCGCTGCTCCGTAATCCCAAAATTTCATGATGGGTATCGTTTAAGGGTTTTTTTCGTATGCTGAGTATGAATCACGTGATAATTTTGCAGTCCAATGTGGCCGCCGTGCCGTAATCACAAAATTTAATGATGGGTATCGTTTAAGGAGTTTTTTGGTATGCTGAGTACGAATCACGTACTAATTTTGCAATACAAGATGGCAGCCGCGCCGTTATCACAAAATTTCATGATGGGTATCGTTTAAGGGGTTTTTCGTATGCTGAGTACGAATCACGTGATCATTTTGCAATCCAATATGTCCGCCGCGCCGTAATCACAAAATTTCATGATGGGTACCGTTTATGGGGTTTTATGGTATGCTGAGTACGAATCACGTCCTAATTTTGCAATCCAATATAGCCGCCGCGCCATAATCACAAAATTTCATTATGGGTATCGTTTATGGGGTTTTATGGCATGATGAGTACGAATCACGTACTAATTTTGCAATCCAATATGGTCGCCGTGCCGTAATCACAAAATTTCATGATGGGTATCGTTTAAGAGGTTATTTGGAATGCTGAGTACGAATCACGTGATAATTTTGCAATCCAATATGGCCGCCACGCCGTAATCACAAAATTTCATGATGGGTATCGATTAAGGGATTCTTTCGTATGCTAGGTACCAATTTAATGTAATTGGCCTTAATTTCACAATAAAAACCTTTTGTCATAGTATTTTTGCATTGCTAGGCCTAAACTTAATAAGCAAATCTTCTTAGTTTACTACTGTAAATAGCTTAGGGGGCCAAATTGAATTCCAAAATTATCATGTTATTCGTACTCAGCATTCGAAAAAACCCATTAAACGATATCCATCACGAAATTATGTGATTACGGAGCAGTGGCCATTTTGGATTGCAAAATTATCATGTGATTCGTACTCAGTATACCAAAAAACCACTTAAACGATACCCATCATGAAATTTTGTGATTACACCGCGGCGGCCATTTTGGATTGCGAAATTATCACGTGATTCGTACTCAGCACACTAAGAAACCCCTTAAACGATACCCATCATAAAATTTTGTGATCACACCGCGGCGGCCATATTGGATTGCAAAATTATCATGTGATTCGTACTCAGCATACAAATGTTAAAGACATCGCAGGAGGGAGATAAATCAAACGAATCACAATATTTTAACAAAATTTATTTAACCTCACTACTAATTTACTCCTCAACAGAAACTCACAAACAAAGTTTTACTGACCTTATTTATCTAATCGCGTCCGCCTTCTGACTGGCGTTTCACTCGGAAGCCTAACACATACTCTGTACGCTCCACAACACTTTGACGTTTGACGTGTCAACGTCAAATGTCAACTTGTCACTGTCAAACTTCAAACTAATGGCAGTATCTTATAAAAATAATAAATATGCCTACAAATTCTGTAACAGTCGGCCATCCTATGGGAACGAGTCTCTTCGTTCTAATTAACTATAATTTATATTTCCATTATACATTATTTAACTATATAATAAAATTGAACGTATCACTCGCATCACTTTTATAATTACCTAAATTAAGATTTTTACTGTACGTATATAATTACATACACTTAAACTACTACAGAACCTTCTACTATGGTATAGCTGCGTGGCTTAAAGGTTACTTCCTTCACCAGTAAGTCACACAACTGCGATGTCTCTTACCAATCGTGGGCGGCGAGGTCGTTACGCCAATCTTGCCCGGCTCGAGAACACCCCTCACTACTATGGTATAGCCGGCCGCGAAGGTTACTTCTTTCACCAGAACGACACACAACTGCGATGTCTCTTACCAATCGTGGGCGGCGAGGTCGTTTACGCCAATCTTGCCCGGCTCGAGAGCACCCTCACTATAACTATATTTCAATCACTCTAAAATTATGCGTTCACTCCGTTTTACAATCATAAATGTTTGTCGTCCTAAATCTGTAATTATTCAATCTCATATCATCAAATTACAATTACTCATTGACACTGTTTACAGTTGAAGGGCAAGTAGCAGTGTCTTCGCCAAAATTAGATGATAAGTACATTACTCAGGCTCAATTCAATTTTATGATTTAAATCCCTCATCAATCACTTATACACACGCATACGTATGTACTCGATAATTTACAATCATTTTTCACATCCTGCCTACATACATCACTATACTTAAATCACTAAAATTATGCATTCACTCCGTTTTACAATCATTAATGTTTGTCGTCCTAAATTTGTAATTATTCAATCTCATATCATCAAATTACAATTACTCATTGACACTGTTTACAGTTGAAGAGCAAGTAGCAGTGTCTTCGCCAAAATTAGATGATAAGTACATTACTCAGGCTCAATTCAATTTTAAGGTTTAAATCCCTCATCAATCACTTATACACACGCATATGTACGTACTCGATAATTTACAATCATTTTTCACATCCTGCCTACATACATCACTATACTTAAATCACTAAAATTAATGCATTCACTACGTTTTACAATCATAAATGTTTGCCGTCCTAAATCTGTAATCAATCTCTTATCATTAAAATACAAGTACTCATTAACACCATTTTCAGTTGTGGAGTAAGTAGCGGTGTCTTTGTTAAAATTAGATGATACATTATTTAGACTTAATTAAATTTATTGCAAGGTTTTTTTTTCGCAACCCGTAATAATACCGTCACTAGGTACATTATAGGTATATTTCGCTATTAACTCGTTCACGTGTATTTTTATGCCGTATTCGACGCTTTAACTCTCTTATTTTAAATTGACATATTATAACGATCGCAATATCCTAGTATTTTTTTTTTTTTTTTTTTAAGCAATGTCAGGCTCCTCTTTTCTTGAAATTACGCGCCGATTTAAATAAATTACTTAAATTAGTCTTTTGCAAACAGAATGCCCAAAACTATGGATGATCGTAAATTCCCTGATGGAGTTAAACTTTTCAACGCAAAAAGAAAGTCTATTATACTAAATTTACAAATGAAAGGCATCAATTATTTATCATTACATTTGACCCAATGTTAAAGTATCAGCTGGATGATATATTTTTTTTTTTGTATGGGTATTTATGTATTCAATGATTTAAACTCTAGTCTTAATGACTTCAAATAGTATTTATTTCTTATTGTAATTGTTGAGATTTTTTTTTTAAAGAATCTTATTTAATATAACACTAATCTCTGTAGTCTCTAATAAATTAATTATCTAACGACATATGTACTTACTTCTGAAAATGTGACGGTTTATACACAAAATCTTGCATGCTATTTCAATGGCTGAATAGGCAAGGATTATCTTATTCATATGATGTAACAACATTGTGTACCCTATTTATTGCAGATAGAGAATCTGTATTTGAATAAAAATAAAATGAAATCAAATTTATTCCCTTTGAAGTTTTTTTTTATTTTTTTCTTTATTTTTTTATTATTTAGTGTATAAATTTTTGTGACTCTACCGGGGGTTCGGAAATACTACAGACTGAGAAGAACACCCCAAGAAACTCAGTCCGGTCCCTATGAAAATTCATCTTAAAAAGTAATGCAGGCTGCGCTAATATTTATGGCCACAAAATGTTTATGACCTGTGCTTAATGTTTCCGATGAGTCATGCAAGCATACTTAGTAGGTAGATATCTATTCTTTTCGTAATTTTTTTTATTATTCCGTGGTCAGAAGGAAGAAGGAAACAACCTGGTCTACTAACAAAAACTCCCTCCACTTAACCTGACATTTCTTGACGTTGTTCCAAGTGAATGGTGACTTCTCTACAAGAACCTCATAAGTCTCATTCATGACCACACCCGCCTCTTCACAGGGAAGGTTCAGTACTTAGAGGGTGAATAATCTAACAAGGCTTCGACAGTGTGTTCAGAGATTCCTTTCACTGCCAATAATTACGCTACCATTTGGAAGGCACTTCTAGAAAATTAGTTCTAGAAAACTTAAACCCTAGCATCCTGCTAGGGTTTAAGTTTCGTACTACATCACTAAATATTAATGACACCAATGCAACCATATGACAGCTTTGCGGACGACACAGAATCTCTTATATCTTTGTTGGATATTGATTAACTTCGCATACATTTATCGTTTGAGCTATTAACCGCCTACTGTCGTGAATGCAGTTTGAAAATTGTTGAGACGGAGGCGATTCTGTTTTCAAGGCAAAGTCGCTCCCTAGGTGAAATCTCAAATTTGACTGAAGTGGGATCGAATGGAGTCGTTCTGTTTGAGCTTGGGCACTATGCTAGATCATAAGCTCAATTGGAGTGATAACACAATAAGATTAAAATTTGAGGGCACTACAGCATTGAACGCTTTAACTCCCATTCTCAATTGAGGATTCCTGCCTATTAGTGAAACTAAATTGACTTTATATTGTACCATATGACCTGGTTTTACTTACGTTTGCCCAGCCCAGAATAGAGCAGTACTAGTCATCAACCTTAATAGTCATCTAGTTGTCCAAAACAAGTTACTTAAGTGCGCACTCAACACTCCCTATCTAACAAATTTAATAGAACTACATATTAAAACTAATTTACCAAAAGTTTTATTTGAACAGTAAACCAAGTAGAGCCTGTAGGAAAAGACTTCTGTTTATCCACAACCACAACCAACACAAGTTACCTCACCACTTGTTTCTTGAGTGCGATAAATAGACTCGCATAGTGGCCCGCTCAGGACCGTACCCTACGCCTGTCGGAGCCTTGCGCGCGTTGAGCAGTTATACGGACTAGGAATATAGATACATATAAATGTGTTTGACTGCTAATAAACCAATCTTTTGTGTTTGTTGCATTTTCAATAGAAACCTTTTTTTACTATGTTAATACCTGTATATTTAAAGGGATATTTTATGCACATCTGTATAACCTTTCTGTAGGCTGGGTAACTCCACTAATCAACCAACTGCATATCAGAAATTGAATGCTATGTGAAAACCAATTGATTAACTAAACATGTCTAATTCAAAACTTAAGTAGTACACAAAACGAAACTATTTTTTTTTTTTATCGAATTCACATTAAAAATGTAGTTTGTTTATCGGATATATATATATGGCTTTTTTTAACAAAATAGAAATTGTTTATTAACATGTAATGCTAACTATACCTTGCTAAACTTAATCATTGACGATGCTCCTTGCAGGACACACCTTCGTTCCATCCTTTAACTCCCACGTCATAAATCCGATTTCTATTCTTACTCTTATTCAGTTCATGCGGTTAGATTGTGGAATTCCCTGCCACATGATATTAGAGACGTTAACACAGTTGCGAATTTTAAGAAGAAAGTCCGCGAATACTATCTCTCTACCACTTAACAGATAATGCCTTTTTTTATTTATAAAAATGTAATCTCACGTATGTAAGTTTTTTTTTTGTTTGTTTTAAATTAATAAGTATATATATATATATATATATATATATATATATATATATATATATATATATATATATACTTATTAATTTACATATACACACACACATATACATATATATATACACATATTAATATTTTTGTATTTGTATAGTATGTATAAATAGTTGATTCTACCTAGTTATCTCACACACTTCTACCTCTCTGAATTATTCAATATCATGTTCTCTCGTTGGCCTGCTGGAAGAGATTTCTTATAGAAATAAGCAGTGCCGTTGTACTCTTTTTTCCTAACTATGTATCTTTGTAATATATTATGTGTGTACATAAATTGTTAATTAAATAAAATAAATAAATCATTTTCAACGCAGTACCTACCTCATTATGATTATAATTTTAACGACCTATATTAAATACATCAATTAATTCTTAAAAAAAAACGTCAAATCATTGTGAACTGTAACCTTATTTAATTTGTTAACCTCTAGAATCAAATTTACACTAGAGATTTCACATTTTATGTATGCAATAAAGACTTTGAACGTTGAATAACATCAGTAGATTTCTTCCCAGAACAGTTCTGTAATACAGGATTTGTCTTACCAACATTAAAAATTGACAATTGCCAATACACAACATAAGAACGAAATCACTCGCCTTGATCTCACATCGCTCATAATCAATCCACGCACAGCAATGTACCGCGGTATCATTTTCGTCCTCGCATACATCTCTCACAATACTCTCGCCCGCGCAACTATCAAACACTCGCTCGCGAAAATCACACACGACGCACGCTCAAAATAAAAACATTCGCTTCTCACAACAAAACTTAATTTTGCTTAACGCAACTAACTCCTTCGCTTGAAACGCTTACGCAACACTTTTGATAACTCGAAAGTGTCACTATTAACAGACATTACGAAGTCTGTGACACATTTTTATTTCAACTCTTACTCGAAATGACATCGATCGCCACTCTGATCACACTGATTCACCTCTGGTCCCACCGCAAAACGCCAGTTCCTTACTTTAGAGAAAAAGTTAGAAGCTAACCCCGACCTACGCTTTAATTATAATAATATAATTCAAAATCATATCGATCAAGGATCACATATTTCGAAAATGGCTCATATAGAAGGTCGACGATGAGTCTTCCTCAAAGCGCCCACAATACACCCGTCTGTTGCCATGACATACCTACCTCAAGGAGGCGTATCATATTGATAATGGTTATGGAACCACAAGTCGAAAATCGCTTAACGACGCACTTTACAGGTTCAAATTAACGAATCAATGTTCTTTATCTCTTAAATCGATTGATTAAACTCACGCATGTACTCAGTCACCGTGATCGCTGTTATAGAAAAGGTGTATTTTCAATTACAGAAAGCTTGTTCCCGCTCATCACTATTTTCAACGCATACTTACTACAAATAAGATCGTAGTCTTGAAGGAGTGTAAACCTGGCGACGGGTGCCACTCCAACTTCGTCGCAAATGTACCCGGTGTTCAGGAGAGTTCGTTGCAGAACCTTGTTCGCTCATTCTCTGAAAGCTCGAAAATTAACAAAGTATTAGATTTTATCCCGTATGCGTCACTATAATCTGATAACTGTTTTATCACAAGTTAAGAAAAACCGTATTATGAAATCGAGAAGAAAAAAATAGGGTAGACTAAAAGTATAAATCCATTTGCATCTTGACTAATTCGGGCAGAAATTATAATTTATTTTTATATTCCTGACTTGTTAAATATGTAAATATTAAAATTATGCATATTTTTCATATAACTCAACATCACAAAAGTTTTATTTATTAGATTCTACTGAGGTCAAGTAGGTGGATCCGAATAAAATCCTTTTCCATCCATTAAACCGCGATAAAAATCTTCACAAGAAATGTGTTTTACTATGTCAATGAGGCTACTTTATCTATAGAACACTGTATTTTTATATAAAAATAGTTTCTTTCACTTCATTTATCAATGATGGCCACCGTGCTCGTGGGGTGGATTTTAACGAAATATTGGTTTCCTTCGAGATATCCCACTTCTGAGATGTTAAAGACATCGCAGGAGGGCTTAGATCATCTAACCACAGGATGCGCCTTACTTAAGCATTGTTTTCTGCCATTGCACATGACCATTTGGTCTTTTGGCTTTATGAAAAGACTGTACATCAGTACATCATTTTATATGATTAAACTAGTACATTACGTTGTAGTTGACTGTACAATAACAATTAACACACAACAGCCATTACGCGTTTGTCGATAAATACATTTTTAAATGCAATGAAATTTTATATGTCTTTGTGTTTCCCCCTTCATTTGTATGAAAACTGGCAGAATATTTTTGTATGCGGTGGTTCGCAAAGGCTAGTCCCGTGTTATATGGTCTAAGCAGGAGGGAGATAAATCAAACGAATAACAATATTTTAACAAAATTTATTTAACCTCACTACTAATTTACTCCTCAACAGAAACTCACAAACAAAGTTTTACTGACCTTATTGATCTAATCGCGTCCGCCCTCTGACTGGCGTTTCACTCGGAAGCCTGACACATACTCTGTACGCTCCACAACACTTTGACGTTTGACGTGTCAACGTCAAATGTCAACTTGTCAAAATAATAAATATGCCTACAAATTCTGTAACACAAAGAAACCCCTTAAACGATACCCATCATAAAATTTTGTGATTACGGCGCGGCGCCCATATTGGATTGCAAAATTAGTACGTGATTCGACTCAGCATAAAAAAAAACCCTTTAAACGATACTCATCATGAAATTTTGTGATTGTACCGTGGCGGCCATTTTGGATTGCAAAATGATCACGTGATTCATACTTAGCATACCAACTTTAGAAAACTTTAGAAATTTTTATGACCAGCTATTATGTAATTTTCATTTTTTACGCAACTGTAACCATCTAGCAAACGTACGCAACGGAAACTCTCAAAAGAAATGAAATATCCTAGTTTTTGGGAAAATGTTTCGTTGCTGCTCAGCTCTTATTCGCCTTAGCGTGATGTTATATATTTTGGTATTTTTGAAAAATGAACATTCTGTTAAGGAACTTTTGAAATTCAACTAGCAGTCTCTTAGACTCTAGAGTTCAAACAACTAAACAAACAAACAAACTCTTTGGCTTAAAAATAATAGTTTAATATATATAATTAACTCATTTATTTACGAAACTCTAATAAATCACTACACTTAATAAAGTTAGATGCATTTACTACGTCAAACAAAGTTAGCATGCTGTTTCTTTCTACTATAATACTGTATACTGTGGCATGAGAGTTCACTGCCGCTGCCGGCGCGCGATGTGTCTCGCGCCCGGGGCGAGGAGAGCGCCAAACGCCTACTTGTGCGCTATAACCGCCCCTTAAACTACATGTCAGATCCCAGAAAAGTCATATTTGGTGTACCACAAGGAAGCGTGTTAGGACCGCTTCTATTCATTATATACATTAATGACTTTCCTCAGATAACCAATTACAAAAGAATCCTTTTTGCTGATTACAGTACGGTTGTGCTATCGGACAACATTAAGTCTGAAGTGGAGCAAAATATTAATTCTACCTTAATAATACTATTAATTCCCTTTGTTGCCCGTGGCACTACCGCTTGGCACTACCAGTAGTGTCACGGGAAATTTTACTTTCCCGTGACACTACCGTTTTTATTGGCTAATTAAATCCATATAGTAAAATTTCCCATGGCACTACCAATTACCATTGGCACTACTAAATACCAAACATATCAAATCAAGAGCAACCGTGTTCTCTCGTGGTGTCATTATGACGATCGGTAAAACAAAAATGAAGATCGATAAAATAAAAGAAGATCGGCAAAACAAGTGAAGATCGGCAAAACAAACGAAGGTCGATGAAACAAATGAAAATCGGTAAAACAAATAAAGATCAGTGAAACAAATGAAGATCGGTAAAACAAATAAAGATCGACAAAACAAAAGGAGAATCGGTAAAACAAAATGATGATCGGCAAACAAATGAGGATCGGCAAAATAAATGAAGATTAAAAAAAACAAATGAAGATCGGTGAAACAAATGAAAATCAGCAAAACAAATGAAGATCGACAAAACAATGCAGATAAATAAAACAAAGGACTATAAGCAAGTCGATAAGGTCAAAAATTACTTGCAGTCAAATTTTGTAATCTAGATGCGATTACCATTCAAAAAAATAGATGCAAGCAAATCTTGACCTTAATGACACTTACCTAAAAATTTGCTTTTACGCGTTTATAGACGTCACTGATCACGAAAACATAAAAAATAATTAGATATTATGCATGCTCATAAGGTCGAGAATTGCTTGCACCAATTTTTTTGAATGGTTATCGCATCTAGATTGGGAATGGAGAGGGAATCACGTCTCACAGCTGACCGCGAACAGCATACATTATCTCGCGAGTCCGAAACCTACACTGAGAGGGAATCACGTCTCACAGCTGACCGCGAACAGCATACATTATCTCGCGAGTCCGAAACCTACACTGAGAGGGAATCACGTCTCACAGCTGACCGCGAACGGCATAAATTATCTCACGAGTCCGAAACCTACACTGAGAGGGAATTACGTCTCACATGCGTCTCACATGCGTCTCACATGCGTTATCCCGAGAAGCTGAAACTGCTGCACAACGAGAATTACGTCTCACAGCTGACCGCGAATGGCATACATTATCTCGCGAGTCTGAAACTTACACAGAGCGGGAATTACGGCTTATATATGTACTTAAGCCTCATGTGAAAGTGATCTAAACAATATTACCAACACATTAACATAATAACATACAAGGAGTTACACGCTGATGGTCTCGGGGCACAGCTATTAATAATATTATTCTGAGGTTCCTTATAGCGATATTTTTTAACAGTATTGTGGATTGACTTATTATATTTCCCTTCTAAAATACGAAAGTTAATCTGTCTCTCACATCAAAACCACTGAACCCTCAGGAAGGACATAATTATGCTACTTTTTTACGAAAAACGACGAAAACGCGGACGAAGTCGCGGGCAAAAGCCAGTTAGAAATAAAATTACCGCTTCGACAAATGTAATTAAAACTACATGGAACATTATAAATTCTGAATGCGGTAGATCTGGAAATAGCGACTGAGTTCGAAATTTTTTTCAATATTCTTCGGTCATCTTCCACTTCCGCTGAGCAATTATTATCAGAATGTGTAGATAGCTGTCAAAACGCGTTCGAATTCACGGCTGTTAACTGTAATGGCATTTTGAAAGCTTTTAAGGCTATTATTGTTAAAAAAACTGCAGACCTATGGGGGCTATCAGTAAAATCTGTGTCTAGTGTCATTGCCCCCCACTTGGCAGCTGTGTTTAACGATTGCGTTTCAGGTGGTGTATTTCCTGATTTAATGAAACATAGTAAAGTTATACCCTTGTTCAAGGCTGGCAGTGCTTCTGATCCAAGTAATTTCAGACCTGTCTCGGTATTGCCGACTTTGAGCTAGATATTTGAAAAATTAATACTTGAGCAGATGCTGACCTATTTTAACAATCACAGATTATTTCATGACAAACAATTTGGTTTCACTAAAGGACGGTCGACTACCGATGCTGGTGTAGATTTGTTGAAGAGTATTTATGAGGCCTGGGAAGATAAACATGATGCGCTTGGTGTGTTCTGCGATTTGTCTAAGGCTTTTGATTGTGTCCAACATGAAACGTTGATCAGGAAACTGCATCACTATGGGATAAGGAACAAGGCTCTCGATCTTCTGACTTCATATTTGAGCAATAGAACTCAGAGGGTCGATGTTGGTGGCACACGTTCAGAGGGATCGGTGGTTACTATGGGCGTTCCGCAGGGTTCGATACTCGGACCATTTTTATTTTTTATTTTTATAAATGACCTACCCTATTACGTAGGGGACACCAACGGAATTGTTTTGTTTGCAGATGACACTTCCTTAATTTTCAAAATTAAAAGACAACTAGATAACTACGACGATGTCAACAATGCAATCCTGAAAGTAGTACATTGGTTTAATACTAATAATCTTAGCCTGAACGATAACAAAACTAAATGTATTAAATTTACCTTGCCCAATGTAACACAGGCAGAAACCAATGTTCAACTTAATGGCCGAGAGTTGGAACTTGTGAAATCTACGGCGTTCCTAGGGTTGATAGTCGATGCTGGATTGCAGTGGGGTCCACATATTGAAAAGCTGGCTGGCAGGTTAAGTTCAGCAGCATTTGCGGTACAGAAGATTAGGCATTTGACTGATGTAGATACAGCTAAAATGGTTTATTTCAGTTACTTCCACAGTGTTATGTCTTACGGTATTCTACTGTGGGATAATGCCGCAGATATAAATTCAATTTTTGTTTTACAAAAACGGGCCATAAGAGCCATATATAGATTAGGTCCAAGGGTCTCTCGGCGCGAAAAATTCAAAGAGGTAAATATTCTGACTGTAGCATCACAATATATTTTTAAAAATCTTATGTATGTATAAAAGAATCTATCTAGTTTCGTTAAGTTAAGCGATATACACAGTGTAAATACCAGACATAAAGATAACCTTGCTGTTCACCAGTGTAGACTGAAAAAAGTCAGTAATTCCTTCCTGGGTCACTGTATACGTTTTTACAACAGGCTTCCAAATGAAATAAAAAGTATGCCCTTATATAAGTTTAAAAAGTCTATGAAAAGTAAATTGTACTGCAAGGGCTACTATACAATTGACGATTATTTGCTTGACAAGGAAGCCTGGAAATGATCTGCTTGCTCTACTGCGTTCTCAAGCAGCAGTTTAAATTTTGTAAATAGAGCACAAAAAGAAAAGCTCGTCGAGTTTCTTGCCAGTTCTTCTCAAGCGGGCCGCGTTCCGAACTGGAGGTAGTGAATTTGTTTTATATTCATTGACGTGTCGCAAGTGCCTATGTATTAGGATTATGCGAAATAAATGTTTTTTTTTAGTTTGAGTTTGAATTAGATATATGTCTGTCTATCAACTGTGTGAAATTGATGTACTTAACTGAAAATAATTGTAATATGTCATACTGTGTATCTACCTAACTTATCAAATAGCATGCTTTAAAATAGCCAAATATGTGAAACCACTAACATATTCTACATCTACTTATGTAATATGTTTGATGCAATAAATAAATTATGATTAAGATTATGAATTTTTTTTTCATCAAACCTATTCGTTTAGGGTATCTATAGCTAGGTCTTCAAAAATGCTATTCAGGTGTCTAACATTATTTTTTTCTAAAGTGAATAGTTTGCGCAAGAGACACTTCCAAAGTGGAAAAATATGTATCTCCTCCCTCTAACTTCTAAACTAAGAAAGTGATAAATCTAAAAAAATATATGATGTACATTGCCATAAAAACTACCAACGAATATTAGTTTGAACGAGATCGAGTTCGTAGTTTTTTTTAATACGTCATAACCTGCAATTTTGGCATAGAAATATCAATACCACTGCGAACGTGTTAAAACATCAATCAAAGTTACAACAAACTCCAAGAACTTTTATATTATGTTACTTGCTGCTACGGAACCCTTCATGGGCAAGTCCAACTCGGAGTTGGTAGGTTTTTTTACTTATTCAGGATTTCTAGTTTCTTTGGGACTGGCCCAATACAGCTTTCAATGCAGAATGATGTTATTGTTACACCACGTACATATATCAATACCAAGCTGTTATTACCTACTGTTGTTATCGATGAACTGTACCTATTCTTTTAAAGTATTATTATGTTATTAAATTCATATATGATGTAAATTGTTGATGAATTAATAAACAAACAAACAGAGATGTTTAGATTGCCTTTCATTGGTATTAAAGTTAGCAAAAGACGGCCGAGTGCCAGCAATGCGAGGAGCGCAGCGAGGACACAGCGCTTCACACATTGGTGGAGTGAAGGCGTGGGCGCAATAGCGCCAGGCCCTCGTGCCAATTCTGGACGAGGACACTCTCTCGCTGGAGACCATGATCTCCAGCGGGAGTAAGTGGGACTGCGCTGCCTCTTTCTGCGAGTAGGTCATGTGAGTGAAAGAGGCGGCGGGGAGGGGGCGGGAGAGAACTCTCCGACCCGAGTTCTGCAATCGGCGGCGAGAGCGTCGCCGACATGTCTTCGCCTAAGACGATCGGCCTACATGACCGGGGGCCTGACGTCGATGAGGATTCCGCTCACCGTCCTTACAGAAGCAGGTACTAGACGACAGCGTGTCGCAAGGAATTCACAAAGCGGGATATAACCCAAAAAACCTTATAGGCGGCTTCAAAAAATAAATCATTTCAACACGGCAATAGGCTCACCACCTATTGCGTGGGACGTAAAACTATAAGGTCAAATGTGGGCGTATACTATGCCTCTGCCTACCCCTTTGGGGATGACGGCGTGGCTATAATATGTATGGCGTGACTATAATATGTATGCTACTAAATAAGATCTAGACGCTTTTGAGTTTTTTCTCCCACATACTCGTACATACAGATTTCAATTGTTCTCTGCCAAACCCCTAGACTTAGTAGCGTGATAATAATAATTCTGAAGCTTATATAAACCCATCCGCATGTAAAAATTTAACTAAACCTATTTCGTAAGCATGTCTTTTGCCCATATAGTATACCTACAGATTTTAATCCTTCTCTGCCAAGCCCCTAGGCTAAGAAGCGTGATTGAATATTTACAATTAATCTTTAAGCTCATTTATATTAAATAGCTGTTCCCCGCGACTTCAACCGCGTAGAAGTCGTTATCACGTGAAAGTCGTTATCGCGTTAAATCATAACACTCCTTTTGTGCAGTTCTTCCCAGGGCCTCGAACTATCCCCATACCAAATTTCATCTCAATCGCTCCAGCCGTTAAGGGGTGAAAGCGTAACAGACAGACAGACAGACAGATTTACTTTCGCATTTATAATATTAGTAGGGATAGTAATAATGTAAATATACATGTAATGTAGCGTAATTTTGAAGCGCTTGTGGCCCCGCGGACTCAGTGTTCTGTAAACGATCACTGCAGTAAGCAACATTTACTATGGCCGGATATGGATGGGTGACCACCACGTGGACCACTTTGTGACATTTATTTACGAGCGTTTCCGTGCTTCGGAAGGCACGATAAGCCGTTGGTCCCGGTTGTCAGTAAAATGACAGTCGTTAAGCCAAGTTGAAGGCCTTACGGGCGGGTTGAAAAATTTCAACTGTGGGTCGTCACAACCTGCGCCCGGGTCGGCAGCGCGTGTGTAGCGCCTCTGGTGTTGCAAACGTCTATAGGCTACGGTTACCAACCTTCCGGTGGGCCGTAAGCTTGTCTGCCACCCAAGTAGTATAAAAAAAATACTGAAATTTTTAACAATAAATGTATTAAATTTCTCTCTGAGAGAAAAAAAGGCAAGTTATTAGTTGTATTAATATAGATTTCTAAATTTAGAAATATTTCATTGAGGAATCCAATAAAAATAAATCCAAAATACACTCGAGAGCAATGAATCCGGGTCACTTAAAGAATCCTAAAAATCTCGGAAACTAAAAATGCTAGGTTAATGCAATAAATTGTATTTAATGGACAATGTAATACTCCTTAAATGAAGGTATTAAAACTTCTTAGTTATTGTAAAGTTATATCATAAAAAAATCAAATTTGAAAAAGGGCCACTTTCGAAGATGGAACTACGAAATTACAGCATTTGGTGTTGCTTTTGTTTGTAATCTGTCATTTATGTGGGTACATAAACCATGTTGATAGTGCTCTATATTCATTAATCAAGCTGAAATTATGTCGCTTACGCCTGAAGAATGCACCAGAATACTTACAATGCTGGAAACCGGCCGGAGTCAGCGCGATACAGCCAGGACTGTCGGTGTGTCGCTGTCAACAGTACAAAGAGTTCTCCGACGTTACGAAGAAACTGGTTCTAACCTACGCAGACCAGGAACGGGCAGAACCAGGTGTACCACAGCACGAGAAGACCGATACTTGGTGAACACCATGCTTCGAAATCGCTTTCTCACAGGAACTGAACTCACCAATCAGTTTCGACGCCTCGGAGGAAGTAACCCAAGTGCATGGACAGTAAGACGTCGGCTTGCTGAATCTAACTTAAAACCCCTTAGACCTGCAAACGGCCCTAAACTGGAGCGTGGGCATCGTATTTCGAGACTAAGGTATGCCCAGAGCCACGTAAATTGGAGTATTGAAGATTGGTCAAAAGTTATGTTCTCCGACGAATCAAAATTTATGCTCTACAAGCACGATGGAAGACACAGAGTGTATCGAAGACCAGGGGAAAGATTCAAGCAAGCATGCATCGAAGAAAAAGTAGCCTACGGTGGTGGGTCTGTATTTGTGTGGGCCGGAATTTCTTCTGAAAGTCGCACAGAGCTGGTGATCATAGAAAACGGCTCTTTAACTAGCGTAAGATATGTGGAAGAAATCCTCAATGATCACGTTGGTCCATTTATGGTCAATTTAGGTGAGGATGCTATATTTATGCATGACAATGCCCGACCTCATACAGGTAGGATTGTGAATGACTACCTTCAAGAGATGAACATTACTCGTATGGAGTGGCCAGCGCGCAGCCCGGATATCAACCCGATCGAGCATGCTTGGGACGAGCTAGGCAGATGCGTAAAACAACGAAACCCTCCCCCAATCACGCTTCGTGAGCTCAAAATTGCTCTCACAGAGGAATGGGAGAATATTCCCCAAAATCGTATAAGGAACTTGGTGTACAGCATGCCAAACCGCGTAAACGCAGTAATGGAAGCACGAGGAGGCAATACGAAGTATTAAAATTCAAGAAAATCGTAATAAAGTTCAAAAATTTCATGTTTCCTATTTTTGTTTTAAGGAGAGATCAGCAGTTTTTTCTTTATGTAATTTTGTGTTAATAAAATGTATGGTGACTCATATTTTTTTTACTTTCATTGAAGGAGTATTACATTGTCTATTAAATACAATTTATTGCATTAACCTATCATTTTTAGTTTCCGAGATTTTTAACATTCTTTAAGTGACCCGGATTCATTGCTCTCGAGTGTATTATGTATCCTTATATTACGTTTGCTTTGCAGGTAGGAATGTTGAAAGAAAGAAAAAAAAGAAAAAGAAAGAAAATTATTTATTCGGTAACATGGCAACGGGGCACACAAATAATCAATATAATATGAAGAAAACTTTATTTATTTATTTATTTATTTATTATACAGTTTATTGTACGCCGGATACATAGTTGCAGATGACATATATTATATACGGGTAGCAATACAATGGGCGGCCTTATCACTAAAAGCGATCTCTACCAGGCAACCTTTGGATGGAGAAAGTTTGTAAGGAACTGAGTGGTAGTTGTTTGGCGTACCCAGGGATATGTTAAGTAGGTATTTAGTACGTATTCTTAGGGCGTACCTACTTATATACTTAACATACTTACATACAATAGATAGTAATATCAGTGATCACATTACCTAAAAATATCTATATATCTTTAAATAAACATACATACATACATAAACCCATAAATACATACATACATACATACATACATAAATACATACATAAATACATACATACATACAAATACCTACATATCCTACATAGACAAATAGTGTTCCTTTACCATAGTTTTAAATCTGGCTAAAGTTTGTGCTCGTCTTATCTCGACAGGAAGTTTATTCCATAGTCGTACCGCAGTGACCGTAAACGATTTGTCAAAGACCGTGGAAGAGTGAGATGGCATCTTTAACCTCAGGTTTTTTGACGACCTTAGACATTTCGAATGCGTGTCATGAAGAAACTCAAACCGTCCCTTAAGATAGGAAGGAGAAGAAGGGCTAAATAATATATTATATAGTAGCGAAAGAACGTGAGCATCCCGGCGAAGTCTTATTGATAACCACCCGAGCTGAGTTCTGAACTGCGAGACATGGTCATATTTGCGTAAGCCAAAAATGAACCTTATACATGCATTTTGAAGACGCTCAAGTTTGTCTAACTGGTTTTCGGTGAGATCAACGTAGCTGACATCTGCATAATCAAGTATGGATAACAGTAATGCGTTTGCAAGCGCAATTTTGGTAGTCATTGGCAGAAGATTTTGGAGCTTCCTTAAAGAGCCCGCAGATGCGAACAATTTACGACTCACCTCTGTTATCTGTGGATCCCAAGATAAACTAGAGTCAATATGTACACCCAGATTCTTAACTCTATCACAGATAGGTATTATTGTGTGGTCAAAAGTAACCGGGGGAATATCATTCAACTCAATTTTCGATGCAAGTCTGGAGCTGCCCAAGATTGCTGTGTTTTCGTAGGATTCACCTTAAGGCCATAGGCCCTACTCCAGTTGCATAATATGTGGTTCAGATCTCTGTTTATACATTCGATAGCTTCTGTTATTTGTTGAGGTGATGTCTGGTGGTAGATTTGTAAATCATCTGCATAAAGGTGGTAAGAAGAGGAAATATTAGTAGAAATAGAATTTATGAAAATTTAAAAGAGTAAAGGGGAGAGAACGCAGCCCTGGGGTACGCCAACGACAGTATTACACCAATTCGATAATGTACTTTCAATACATACACGTTGCCGGCGTCCACACAGGTAAAACTTTATACTAAGCTTAAAAAATAAATGCATTAAATTATTGTATAGGTGCCCACCCACACGTCATCCGAAAAGGACCAAGTTTAGCATGTGCCTGACGCAGTGTCAAGCGCTGGTTTTCAACCTGACCTATCCTTAAATTCAAACTATCTTTATGACAAATTTCATCAAAATCGGTTCAGTGGTTTAGGCGTGAAAACGTAACAGACAGGCAGACAGAGTTACTTTCGCATTAATAATATTAGTAGGGATTTATGTATTACATGGTGTTTTGTCTCAGTTCGACTAATGTGAAAATATTTCATTATTACTCTAATACATATACATTTTATGCAGGTACCTTTGTCAATATTTACACTCAATATTAACTTCAATATATAACAGGTTTGTTATAACCTTAAACCCTAATCGTGGTCAAAGTTCATTACAAGACTTTTCTAACAAATCCAAACACAGCTATGATACGATGTTCAATCATGAGGTTACAGTTCATATTTTACGACTCCATCATCAGATCAGTTTGACAGCACCATATTATTGTATTGTTATCAGAACTACAAACATCTGCCAATTTTCATGACGCTACGATCCTTGGAAGATGATTAAATTAGTTGCATGAGATTCCATTGCATAGTTTTACAAGTCAATTAAAAAAAGGTTTGTTATAACCTTGAAACCTAAGCCTGGTCAAAGTTCATTACAAGACTTTTCTGACGAATCCAAAAACAGATATAATACGATATTCCATCATGAAGTTCCAGTGCATATCTTCCGGCTCCATCATCAGATCAGTTCGACAGTACTATATTATTGTATTGTTATCAGAACTGCAAACATATGCCAATTTTCATGGCGCTACGATCCTTGGAAGATGGTTAAATTAGTTGCATGAGATTCCATTGCATAGTTTTACAAGTCAATTAAAAAAAGTTTTTTTATAACCTTGAAACCTAAGCCTGGTCAAAGTTCATTACAAGACTTTTCTGACGAATCCAAAAATAGATAAAATACGATATTCCATCATGAAGTTCCAGTGCAAATATTTCGGCTCCGTCATCATACCAGTTTGACAGTACTTACCATAATCTTGTATTGTCATCAGGACTACGTACATCTGCCAATTTTTATGACGCTACAATCCTTGGAAGATGGTTAAATTAGTTTCCTTAGATTCCATTACATTATTAGTTACATACACGACGACCTAATACCTTAGATTCCACTTGTTCCATCGAAGTTTCAGTGCCTATCTTCCGGCTCCATCATCATATCAGTTTGACAGTACCATATTGTTGTATTGTCATCAGAACTACGTACATCTGCCAATTTTTATGACGCTACAATCCTTGGAAGATGGTTAAATTAGTTTCCTTAGATTCCATTACATTATTAGTTACATCACGGAATAATAAAAACAAGTGGAAGTGTGTTAAGACAAATTTACTACCAGAACCGCTGTCGCCAAACTCACACATACAAACCGTGAATAATATTGTGCACTACTAGGAAACAATTGATTTGATTCGTCGCATAATTTTAATTTCAAATTGACCTAAATCATTTAAACTACAAAGCGAAAACACGTCTTTACGCTTTCAAAATAGAACTTGCTATACTATAAATAAAGAAAAGTACTTACGACGTTTTGTGATACAAATCAAACATGCTTCGATTAACGCAAAAGTTCAGCTACTCAGCGAGAGATGGCAGTGTATATCAAGCAAAATATTGTAAACCTTATTCCCTTGGAATATGTTTGACTTTGCCTCAACTCATTTTAGTTTACTCGCTAATCAGCTAGTGCAGGGCAAAACATATTTACAATATCGATAAAAGGATGTTTGTAATCCAAGATCTTAGGTTTATAATTTTCAAATTAACACTTGTAACAGAAACTTCAATGCCGGAAGTCGGAGACGACGAAATCTACATCGATAACACAGGTCTGCAACATAAAAGCTGTCTGGATGTTATAAATGTTATAACTTATTTAAAGGTGTTTCGAAAACGAAAAACATTCCAGCACGTCAGATTTTTTTACGAAATGCATTTTATTATAAAAAATGAGATTTTAGACTAACTTGAAGTCATAATCATGAGAGGAATTTTTTTTTGGAATCCTGTTCTTTGATGTATTCAAGTCATAACTATAATTTATTATTTTTTAAAGAAAGAGTAATTGGCGTATAACGAAATCAGTTTAAGGTCTTAAAAGCATTTCAAGCTATAAGTTGTCTAATGAGAAAAGGTACATTTTGTTCATTCCCTTATCAATCACTTTCCAATACATAAATAAATAAATATAAGTTAGGAGAAGTGAGTAAATAGCTAGGTTACGTTTGATACGAGTTTGCTAAAGATAGATGGAAATAAATTTTAAATAAGTCTTTTATCTTTAAATAGTGGACCCGGCGAACTTCATCTTTACATGGTATAAAACGATATCGATAAGTCTGCCATCTCATTTGACCACATCACTAAATGAGTAGCAGAGAGAGATCCAGAAAAAATACGCTAGTGTGCGTAACCCAAAACGAGCTTTATTTCTAAAGCGATATGGTTGATTTTCGTGGCAATTTTTATTTAATTTTAGACAAATTGAATTTCTTTACGATTTCTTAGAAAAATTACTAATCTTTACTTTCCGGTGGTATAAAACACCTCCATTCCCAAGATTTATTCTCATACTATCATTTTTACACTGCAAAATGGCACAATTAGGCATATTTGCTGTAAAATAGATTTCATTTATGAAGTTCGCGTAACGAGCAACTAGACACGACTAGACACGATGATAAACACGACTGGGCACGAATAAGCTCAAGTTTGCGGTTTTGCGCTTACTGTTGACACGCGTGCCACGCCTACTTCGCACTTCTAATGTTTTTTTCTTTTCTGTGAGTTACATACACGACGACCTAATACCTTATAATAGATTCCACTTGTTCCATCGAAGTTTCAGTGCCTATCTTCCGGCTCCATCATCATATCAGTTTGACAGTACCATATTATTGTATTGTCATCAGAACTACGTACATCTGCCAATTTTCATGACGCTACGATCCTTGGAAGATGGTTAAATTATTTTCCTTAGATTCCATTACATTGTTAGTGACATATACGACGACCTAATAAAAGCGTATTAAAAACTAAAAAACTCGCTTTTAGCACGCACAAAAAATTACAAAATAATTCTGTTCAATTTATTATGAAAGAAAGCGTGGAGCGTTTTGTCCAAAAAGAGTAAAGATTACATAAAGCGCTCCTGTACACGGCGCCGCAACCGCACCGGCGCCGCACCAACGCCGCAACTCTGTACTGTGTATACGCGCCGCGTACACGCCGCAGCCGCACCGCCGCCGCACCGGCGCCGCATAATTTTATCATACCACTACACAGTTGTTAGTAATACATTGCTGGCTACACAGATCACACGTGTTAAGATGTTTAATTTAACGAAAAAAAAAGAAGTTGCTCTTGGCTTATTATATGTACAAGAAATGGCAAAATGAAAGGCGTAAATTCATTAGAAAGTTGTGGGTGCATCCTATTCTCATGCGGAGGGAGCAATATGGTGAATTTCATACACTTTATGAACAACTACGAAAAGATGGGGACCAGTTTTTTGATTATTTTCGTGATTATTTTATTATTTTTTATTATATTTTTTTTATTATATTTGATTATTTTTGATTATTTTCTCGGTATCGGGTAGCTCCGCAAAATTCTCGATCATAATAAGGTAGATGTCGAACCAAGCTTTAAAAGCTTGGAGAAGTTTTACGCTTATCTTTGTAAATTTCTAAATTTTTGTCCCATAATACTTCCCTCTCCTCAACTAAAGTAATGAAAATTTCATGATCAAAACTTTCCATGATTGTTTTTGCTAAAAAACTCATACACATGCACTATCATAGCCAGCCAGTAATGGAATGGCAACACGGTTAGAGACACGGCGTGTGCGCGGCGAATGTGCGGCGCCGGTGCGGCGGCGGTGCGGCTGCGGCGTGTACTCGGCGCGTATACACAGTACAGAGTTGCGGCGTCGGTGCGGCGCCGGTGCGGTTGCGGCGCCGTGTACAGGAGCGCAAACGCTCCACACTTTCTTTCATAATAAATTTGACAAGATGGTAGGGTTGAATTGGACAAGATTTTGTCCACCCCAATCGCACACTCTACTGAGAGTAGTCTCGATTTTCGAACCCGTGAGATACCGGCAGGCTGATTACGTATAAAACAGCGATCAGCGATAATCGCGCAATCATTGCGCAATCATCGCGCGATTTATCGCTGGTCGCGGAAAAAATGGTATTACGTTAAATTCTATAGCAAATCGTTCGCTAATCGCTACGTCGCACTTATCACTACGAAACTAGCGCCATAAACAATTACGTGGCGATGACTGAAAACTGGGAACTGTCACATCTGTTGGGCATTTCATTAGTGTATGTGTGTGCTGAGAGACCACTTTTATTTTTTCGGATTTTTGCAGTTTAACTAACAATAGTGCATAGTAAAAGTTGCGAAAATATTTGTAAAGCTTAGTGATCAGTTAGAAAGCGCGTCCGAACACGTACTCGCAGCACTATTGTTAGTTAAACTGCAAAAGTCCGCAAAAATTGAAAGTAGTCTCTCAGTACACACATACACTAATAAAATATCGAAATCGCTGCCTGGAGGTTGTCAAAAACGATACGTAATACGAAATTATCGCCAGATCGCTGCCACACTATAGCACAAATGCACTTTTTAATTTACTGATTGTCCTACAGAGGCAGCACCGTCGCTAGTTGGCTATGGCAAAACGATCGTTGATACGTAATACGAAACAGTCAACAAACTGCAATTATCGCGTGATTTCCGCGAGATTATCGCTATCGCTTGCCTATTGTAACATCTATACTTATAATAAAACTGTAGAGGGTCGGGAGTCTGTACATGGAAGATATTTTGAAAATTTTAAGTGTAGGGCGTTCTCTAATCGATACTGAAGCCGAAAATGTAATTTAAAATTTTCATGTCTGTCTGTCTGTCTGTCTGTCTGTATCCCGACTAAGTATCACGCCAAAACTACTGAACCGATTTGAATGATACTTTGTACGATCTAAGCTTACAATCCGAGGAAGGTTCTTAGATACTTTTGATCCCGATATTTTGCGCGGTTCCTTCAGGAGAGGGGATGAAAGGCAAAATAAGTTTTTAGCTATAATTTCTCACTGCGTGGTTCGATTTCAAATATTTGTTTGGTGTCTGAAAGGGAGTACTTTAAGCATTATTCCATACAATTTTCAATATTGAGGGTTATGTAGTTCAGAAATTAGGGGCATCTCAACTTTCGGTAAATCAAGAATTCAACGTTTCATTTGAAAGTGAGTTTAAACGGGCGTGTTGGCTTAATCATAAAAGAGCTTAATGATTAAGGCTATTGTAAAATAATTCAGTCCGCGCCGAAGGCGTGGACTGAATTGTTTTAGAATCGACTTAATCTTTAAGCTCTTTTATGATTAAGCAAACAGGGCCGTTTCACACGCTGCTTGATGAGTCTCATGAAGAAGTACCCCTCCATTCGTACACCTTATGTGACGTAAACGAAGTTGCGAGGGTCAGCTAGTACGTAATAAGCCTGCCGGACGGCCCGTTGTTAAGTGTCACCCGTACTGTCATCCGCATAACAATGAATGCCGTCAATAGACAACATATCATTGATATGCAGAAGAAACAAAGTGGGGGACAACACTGAGCCTTGTTGTACTCCAGCATTAATGGCCATGCAGTCAGAACAGCTGCCGTCAACGACGGCCCTGATGCTTCTCCCGACCAGAAGGCTGGTCACCCATCCACATTACTTCTTAGGCAGTCCATAGGTGGGCAATTTCGTTAGAAGACCACGGTGCCAGACCCAGTCAAAGGCTTTAGAGATGTCGAGGCTCACAGATAGAGCTCCGCTCTTACTCTCTATAGCCGCCGCCCAGCGGTGTGTGAGGTACACAAGAAGATCACCAGTCGAGCGACCGTGTCGGAAACCATACTGCCGGTCACTGAGCAGATCGTGTTCCTCAAGGTACCTCAGAAGCTGTGTGTTAATTACATGCTCCATCACCTTTGATAAAAAGAGAGTTGACGGCTATAGACCTGTACAGTAATTGGCCGGGTCTGTCCTGCCACCCTTCTTGGGCACAGGATGTACGTGCGCGATCTTCCACGACGCTGGGACTTGCTTCATGGAGTTTGAAAGCGTGGAAAGACGTGTAAGTACCGGACACAGCTCCGGACCACACTGTTTAAGCACCACCGCCGGTATCCCGTCTGGACCACTCGACTTATGAATGTCAAGAGATTGAAGGTCCCGTCTGACGTCCCTCTGCTTGAATTTAATTTCTTGTTAAATTTTAATGTCAGGCGGAAGCGCACCTCCATCGTTCATAGTCAAGTCTGTGTTTTTGGTCGGTAGGAGTCTGGCATAACATCCTTGTAAGATTTTCACACAATAAAAAAAAAGGGTTTTCCACAGCAACTTGCTAAGGGATAAAATGACAAAGAACATTTTGTTGGAAATAAATGTATTTATTTCTTCCTCATTCAACATACTAGCATCCGTCACTCATTATTAACACGCTTTTATATAAGCTTCACTTGTAACTATAATGTAAGAAAATCTTGGAATGTTAATTCGACCCACTTCCCGTCCTTTGCGTTTTGTCCAAAAAGAGTAAAGATTACATAAACGCTCCACGCTTTCTTTCATAATAAATTGAACAGAATTATTTTGTAACTAGCTGAGCCCGCAACTTCGTTTACGTCACATAAGGTGTATGAAAGGAAAGGTATTTCTTCATCAGAGTCATCAAGCAGCGTCTGAAACTGCCCTGTTTGCTTAATCATAAAAGAGCTTAATGATTAAGACTATTTTTAAACAATTCAGTCCGCGCCGAAGGTTATGATTAAGCCAACACGCCAGTTTAGGTTCACTCACATTCAAAGAAACCCCTACAATTAAAATTTTCAAAATATCTGATTCTTAAAAGTGTTATAACTCTTTTATTTCTAAACCGATTTACATAATCCGGTGTTGCAAACGTCATAAGCTGCGGTGACCACCAGTATATCTGGTAGGCCGTATGTTTGTCTGCCACCTTAGTGTTATACTCCCCCCCCCCCCCCAATTTAATAGTTGTAAACAGTTCAAAACTCGCTTACAAAAATCATGGAACTGTGTTCTTTTTTTGGGCAGTTTTAGGTCACCTGTGATGTTTCGTTTAATTTCATTTAGGTACATAAAACAGCTTGCCACAGAAATACATCTTCTGTGAAAATTTCAGCTCTCTAGCTATCACGGTTGTTGCACACATCTGTTAGGTATCTCGTTTCCAGAGCCGCCTCTTCAAATCGTAAGGCTCCAGAGGCGGGACTTGAGTATGGTGAGCTGACTGCTTGCCTGCTTGCTCTGTACTTAGAGTTTCACGCACGTCACGCTGCAAGATAACACCCCCATTATCCCCCAAAAGAAGCTGTATACTTCCCGAACCCTGAGGCGAAGCCATGATGGTAGCGAATGTCTGCAGATAATCCATTTGAAGGGTTTCCTTTGACATTAGGGCCTAACCGTTAAAGTGACCGTGTCGTTTAAGTCGGTTCGAAATAAATAGTTATTACATTCTGTGTTTTTTAGGCCACTAAGGTGGCAGACAAACAATACGATTTAACAGAAGGACTGGTGGTAACCGCAGTTATAAACGTTTGCGACACCGGAGGCGCCACACTCACGCTGCCGACCCTGTAAAAACCTTCTAAGACCCCTTTTGAAGAACCCCATACAGTAGGCGTTTGGGAAAACCGAGGCAGGGAGATCATTCCGCAACCGAAGCATGCCCGGAAGAAAGCCCCTATCGGATCTAAACGTGCTCGAACGCTCTGTGGAGGAAGTGCGTTGTTCCTCCAACACACAAAGGGAAGATCCCCTTACCAAGCAGATCGCGCCTGGTGCGCCGAAGCTCAACAGTATGCATGTTGTATTATATCATTCATCGCCGCGAGAACTTTGATATCGCGCTGCAGGATTCATTCATTCTTCATCGTGAGAACTTTCATATAGCTTTGCAGGACTTCTATCGATTGCTTGCTGTCGCCACACATTCAAGGGAATTTCCCCAATTTTGGGTGTAAGGGGCCCCACTACCACCAAGACTCAGGGGTCCAAGCGACCTCACCTGCACGCGGTGCACCTGCTGTACAACTGACGAGGCTCCGCGTATTTAGGTACCCACATGGTGGCCACGGTTCCTATATGGATGCCAGGTGGTACAGTGTTGGTCAGGAGGGTTACCACCGTGCAGCTGTGTGAAGCCCCCCAAGTAACCCAGCCTCGGTTGGGTTGCGTTCGGGGTTCAGCAGCTGCACAGCCGGGCTCGGGGTGATGTTTGATGCAGCAGGGGGGGACCAGTAGGCGCTTAGCTGATTCTAGTATGGCCGACGGGGGTCGACCCGCCGCGCCGGCCAGGGAGACCCGTAGAAACGGTTTTGCCGCTGGCCGCCCGCGGCATAGTATAGGGGCCCAACTGGGACTAACCACCATGGGAGGCTGCCCAACCAGGCCGCGCATAATCCCGATGTTCTCTATGTTACCCTGGCTATGTCATCGAGGAACATTTTCGAGACAAAGCCGGAATGTGCGAGTTCGTTAGGGCGGATGTTTGTTGTCGCCGGCTGCGCTGCCTTGAGAACCCTTCCTTCTCCGTCCTTTGGCTGCACGTAGATCACGGCTCCATGAGTCAAATCTACGTGTGTATCTATCGACCCCACACAGGAACAGCTGAGATAACGAAGCTGTTTCAGCACCTCAGCGAGGGGGCTGATGACGTGCAGGTGCGGTTTCCGAACGGAATTTGTTTTTCTGTGGACTTTAATGGTCACCACACTGAGTGGCTGGGGTCGCCCACGAGTTCGCTCTCTCCCATGGTCTGACCCAAGTGGTACGCCGGATTACGCGCATACCGGACAGGTCAGACCATGACTTACTACTGCAGCACAGTTCAGTGTGTCGGTTAGTGCCCTATTGGGTAAATCCGACCACTGTGTTGTGCGTGCCCGCCTGCAGGTGCCATCTCCTGCAAGGGCAGCAGAGGTGACGCGGCGATTACGGCACTACTCGTCAGCAGACTGGCACGGACTACGAATATACTTTGCAGCCGTTCCGTGGAGTCAGCGCTGCTTCGCAGGGAGGGCTAAAAAAACATTGCATTATAAATTAATTCATTGTTATTTATACAATTATACTAAACACGAGTACTGGTCGCTTTACAATGATAATGAAGATTAGCGTGATCATAGACTACATATTATTTTTCTAAATAATGCTGCCTGATGTAATGACTAGCAGTATACAGGTTAGAGCTCATCCACATAACGATTATTTTAAGTGTCACAAAACACAATTAAGTGACACAGGATAAGCACTGATGATAAAAATCTCGCTCAAAATTAAAATTGAATCACGGAAAAAGACTCACGAAAATAAAATCCGTGCAGTGAATAATCGCAGTATGGACAGTGCCTTTAATAACATTGAGCCTCGAAACTGCAGCAGCAGTACTATTTTAATCAAAATATTCTTTTTGTAAAACTTGTCGAATCCAAGGCAAGTATTGTGCTGTATCTGTGAACACGACGTACTGGTTGAGATCACAGAGGCCGTCAGCACTCCGAAGAGACACGGAGACTATTCCGCGAAGCCTCCACCTTCCGCCATCTACTAGGTACATCCCACCGCCAGAATCACCTGTACAAGGGCCTGATCCGTTTCGATCTCCTGCAAAGTAACAAAAAAGGAAATATTTATGTTCGAAGCACTTGTGAAGCCTGTTCATTTCAACACGGCAATAGGCTCACTACCTATTAGCCTATTACGTGGTACATAAAACTATAAGGTGAATGTGGGCGCATATTGACCCGTTATAATTTTATATCTAAAATTCACACAGTTACCTTCATACGTAATAATAAAAATTCCTGTATTGACAATTTCTTGACTAATTTGGCAGATGAATGCATAGTACATAGTGCAGTGGATCATAATGGCCTGGCTGATGGACATGCTGGCATCAAGCTTAACACTATTCACGAGTTAAACATCGAGGATAGACATACAGACAAACCGACTTTTTCTTATAGACGTAACTTTAATATAAAAAACAAAAATGCCTTTCGAAATGCTCTTGTCAGTAGCAAAATAGATGAAATTGTTGGTCTAAACAGCTTCCTAACTAAATTTTACGAAATTTTTAATAAAAACTTCAAAAAGAAGAAAACTATGTTGAAAAGAAATGGTAAAAAAGGACAAAATTGGATAACCAAAGGAATTAAAGTTTCCAGTAAAATGAAGCGGGTATTATGTGTCGCCAAAACCAACGATTGTGACGTGTCATTATTGATATATAGAAACTCCTACATTAAACTGTATAAAAAAGTCATCAATAAGGCGAAAAAGTTAGCAGTACAGTCGGCTTTAAAAATATCTGATGATGTTGGTAAAGAAGCTTGGAATATAGTAAACAAGTATCGAAATAAAAGGCATAATGCGCAGACTAGGACTCAATTGGAAATTGACAATAATTACATTTCGGATCCTAAGCAAATAGTCAATGTGTTTGCTACTCAATTTAACTTTGGCGATAAAAGTACTTCGCAAGCAAGTTCTATAGCAATAGAATATCTCCACAGCCATTCAAAGAGAGTGGAAAGAGACATTAGCCTTGATCCAATTACACCTCAGGAAGTTAGCAATGTTGTGTGTAAAATGAAATCAAAATTATCTTGTGGTTATGATGAGGTTCCTATAACTATTATTAAAAAAAACATTGATATCCTAGCCGAACCCTTAAGTAAGTTTTATAATAAATGTATGTCGGAAAGCATCTTTCCAGATCAGTTTAAAATAGCCAAGATTATACCAATACATAAGAAGGGGTCTAGAACTGACCCTAAAATGTATCGACCGATATCGATATTACCTACAAAGTCAAAAATCTTTGAGACTTTATTAAAAATAAAAAGGAGGCTACTCAGACATTTTAATTTAAATAGGGTATTTAATAAAAGACAATTTGGATATTTAAAAAATGTAGGAACTTTGGATGCTGTAAACACTTTGGTCAATGATGTGACTATGGCTCTCAATGAGAAGAAAAAAGTAGCAGGAATTTTCCTAGATTTAAGCACTGCTTTTGATTCAGTGGATCATAAATTACTGTTGACAAAGCTTGAGTATTATGGAGTCAGAGGAGCGGCAAAACAGCTTTTTGTATCTTACCTGCAAAACAGATCCATGTTTGTGGAAATTTCTACCACAACTGACGAAAAAAATGACAATCGTTCTTATCGAGCACACAAAGAGTACAGATCCTTTTTATTTCCAATAAAGATGGGAGTGCCTCAAGGATCAATACTTGGGCCATTATTTTTTATAATTTTTATTAATGATGTTATCAATTATATGACTTTTAAGATACCTAATTCTATAAATTTAACGGTTTTCGCTGATGATACGAATGCTGTAGTATATGCAAATAATACAGAAAATCTAAATCAAGTGGTAGATGAATCGTTAAAGGCTTTTCAGGACTGGTTTATGAACAATAATATGAAAATAAATGTTAAGAAGACTAACCTAATACAGTTTCAAACTACAACAAAGAATAATGATACAATATATAGCAATATGAACGGAAATAGAGTTAACACAGTAAAAGTCGTTAAATTCTTGGGTGTAAATATAGATTACTTATTGAACTGGCAAGATGAACTGTCAGGTATAGAGAGTACAATAAGCTCAGCATGTTACGTACTGAGGAGTTTGAGAGACTTGCTTCAGATAGAAATGCTTAAAACAGTATATTTCGCCTTAGTGGAATCTAAGTTGAGATATAGCATTATTGTGTGGGGTGGCAGTTACAATTATAATGTGCAAAAAGCCTTTGTGGCTCAAAAAAGGGCCATTAGAACAATTGTACGAATAAAACAGCAGGAATCTTGTAAACCTCACTGTAAAAGACTCAATATATTGACGGTGCCTAGTCTGTATGTTTTAGTTGTATTGTGTAATTTTGCGAAAAACGTACATGAATTTGAAAAAGAGGAAGATAGGCAAATAAGGGAACACTCACGAAGGAAAGATTTTTGTACAAGACTACTACCAACCTTGGATGTAGTAAAACACAGCTCCTACTATTCCTCAGTGAAATTGTTTAATAGACTACCACTGAATTTGAAAACTGACCTATAAAAAACTCACGAATTTAAAAATAAAGTGAAGGACTATCTGCTTGAAAGATGCTTATATTCTGTAGACGAACTATGAACTCATTATCATCCGAATTAATTTGATTAAATTGAAATCTGTTAATAATTATTTTATTATTTGTCATTTAACTATTGGGTATTTTATTGATGTTTAAATTTTTTTTTGACTTATTGACAGTTTAGTTATCTAATTATCGATATTTTGGGGACATTTTAATTAATATTATTTTTTGATTGACATTATGAAAAATGTAAAATAAAGATGGTCATTTTTTGTTTATTAAGTGACAATTTTAATTTAGTTAATGTGTAGGGGTCATGATGGGAATTGTGTTGAGTTTATTTAACGAGTACTTTCTGTTAGTTTTTCTATTTTTTTATTTTTTTTTTGTAATGAAAATAGTTTTGACTGTATGAATATGTAATGTGCCAATTAGTCTATTATAAATGTATTGATAATGTATATAGTCTTTTGGTAAATTGGTAGTGATTTAGATTAAGAATATTCAAACACGATGTATATTGTTTTATGAATAAAGAAAAGAAATGAAATGAAACTATGCCTGTGCTTACCCCTTCTGGGGTAAAGGTTCAATTCGCTGTATCGCTGTAGTAAACATTTCGGTACGTTTATGGCACAATTAGGTCGTTAACCCGAATTCCTTTACCGATTAGATTCGGGCAAACTACTAAATACTTAAACGGGGTCGATAATTCGGGCAGTTTTCGTTTCGGTAGTTTATGGGCGCATCGTTTGCCCGTGCACCAATACATAGATACCTTCAGCTTCAGTGCCTGAATACGGGCAACGTATTACATGCACCCGAATTCGGGCTAACAACCAAATATAATTGCGCCATTAATCCGGCGTTCAGAAGGTATTTAAAGTCGTTAGTCCCGGCTATGTAGGTACCGTTGAGTTGAATAACATTCTGAGGTTTCAAAATTTCAAAGCAAGTAGCTACCATGGCTATAGGTAGGTACCATTTAGGCCTACATTTGAGATCCTGGTTTTCTTGAATTTGTCTGTACCCTGAATACCAGAGTAAAAAAACAAATTTGTTGTAGGTATTGTAGTCCCCCTAAATCCTCCCCTTTTTTCTAGTTTCAGAATGTTTTTTCTGAAACTCTCTCTCTAATTTTAGTAGAGTAGTATTATATCGGCAATAGAAATACATCATCTGTGAAAATTTCAGCTCTATAGCTATCATGGTTCCTGAGATACCTACAGCCTCATGACGGACAGACAGACAGACAGACGGACAGCGAAGTCCCATGAACAGGGTTCCGTTTTAACCCTTTGGGTACGGAACCCTAAAAACTATTTTCAATGGAACCAGATTAAAAAGGGCAAGTCCTTCAGTATAAAATAAATAGCGGCAATCACTGAAACGAACCTGCACAGAAAGTTTTATCAGAAGTGATCTCGTGGAACTTGTTGCTGCTGGAGCGACACGTGGAAGTGGACACTATTGGCAGGTACACTTGCTTCGGTTCTTCAGCTAATTCACTCAGCTTTTTCTGACTTCCCCAACCCGCAACCTGTCATTAAAAGGATTTATGGATGCTTTTAGAGACTTAAGTGTGATAGTTGCCCCCGCTTTTTTTGACGTGATGGTAAATCCATCATGGATGCCATATTGGACTCCAACCGACTAAAAACCTCACGTAACGATTAACAGACAGACACGTTGGTGGCGCCCAGGCCGCCGACTGCGGAACTCGGGTGGGAGAGTTCTCTCCCGTTCCCGCCCCGCCGCCTCCTTCACTCGCATGACCTGCTCGCAGAAAGAGGCGGCGCAGTCCCACTTACTCCCGCTGGCTCACATGGCTCGCACCATGGTCTTGAGCGAGAGAGTGTCCCCGTCCAAACCCACCACGAGGACCTGACCACGCCGTGCACTCCACCAGCGTGTGAAGCGCGGTGTCTCCGCTGCGGTCCTCTGTTATGGGACCCGTCCGTAAAAAATGCGCTGTGCTATTTACAAAATAATCAAATCATCGAAATTTATATTTGTCATTTTGAGTATTCTTGCCATTTCGATGATTTTTAATAATTTTGAGAGGTGTTTTTTCTAATGTAAATAATTATTTTGTAAATAGCACACGGTGTTAATGTAGTCTCGTCTATTAAGAATTGAAGGTTCCATTTTGGTGTCATTTAATGAAGTGAGTTCTTAAATATTTTCAAAATTCTAAGTGCTATTTTTGCGGACGGGCCCCTAAACAAACGCACGAATTATAAACGCCCTTAGACTGTGGAATGAACTGCCTAATACTGTTTCTTGAACGTCTAAACTGTAGAGTCAGAAGTTCAGAGTGCCTAGTTTAAGTTTTTACGAGCGTTTAATATATTCACGATGAAGCGCGTAGGTATTCGTAAATTTGTATGGAACCGACTCAAGTTCCGTCGTTTGCAGCTAAGTGGCGATGAAACAGGCGCACGCCAAAACTCGCATTCCGGACTCTAAACGTCTACATTATCGATGTTCAGGAAATAGAAGACCCTACTTCTATTTCCTGAACGTCGATAGATCATCACCATTATTATCATCAACTTGTGAGAATGACACGGAAGCTCTATACATTCTTTTTTCTACATATTTAGTAGAGTACTATAGTTAAACCATGTTTTGTAATAAAGCCGGACAATGTCGGACTCCTACCGACTTAAAACCACACGTTTCCTACCTAATGCCTACAGTTAGGACCCCTGGGTAAGCCCTCGGAAGGATAACGCCAGGAGTTTTTTTTTTTTTTTTTTCAAAGTCTTTATTGCATAAAAATAAGTAGGTACATAATATGTTACATCTCCAGTGTAAGTTAGATCCTAGAGGTTAACAAATATGAGTAAGGTTACATTACACAAAGCTTCTACGCTTTTCAAGAATTTATAGGCATAGATATTCATAGGTCGACAAGATCATAAGCATAATGAGGTAAGTATTACGTTTGAATTGTGTAAGTATATGCAAGCTTTAGTATAGCGTTACATTTGGGCGCCAGGAGTACCAAGACTCTCAACAGACCTTCGCTACCACTGATGCCTCACCTAGGATACATCCATAGGCTACGGATATTATTTTTGATCAGATAGGCCGAATGCTTGCCGTTTTAAAGGTATAAAAAATATAATACTTACAATTCCTGAAGCACCCACAACTCGTTCGAGTCTACTATCACCAGTCCAAAGGCAAGCGGGTCTGATGTAATCGTTGAACTCAACTCGTTTGTTAAACGTGAGCACTAGGATGTCATCTGAAACATTTATCTTATATATAAAAATTAATCGCAAAATGTGTTGGTAAGCGCATAACTTCAGAACGGGTGGACCGATTTCACTAATTCTTTTTTTGTTGTGTAAGATATTGTCAGGAGAAGGTTCTTATGAAAGAAAAAATATTGTATTCCCACGGGAACGGGAACTACGCGGATGAAACCGCGTGACGTCCTCTAGTTTCACATACAATTAAAACACTCATCAATCATAAGATTAATTTGGTCAAACGATGGAATTGAAGCACTCTTAGCCCCGCTGATTCAGTGTTCTGTAAGTGATCACTGCAGGAAGCAACTTTCGCTATGACTGGTCCTTAGATGGGTTACCACCACGTCACCATTTTCGACATTTAATTTGCCAGCGTTTGCTTGTTTCGGAAGGCACGTAAATTTGATTTCGGTCCCATTGAAAATCTTATTAAGGACACTTGAAAAAATTCGACAGTAGACCGTCACAACCTGCACCCGGGTCGGCAACGCGCCGAAAGCTTGTCTGCTACCTTAGTAGTATAAAGCATGCATGGTTTTTGACCTTAGCCGAGCTAGATGGAATGACAAAACAAATAAAACGTCTACATCAAAATCGATCAAACAAACAGGACTATAGACTTCAGACTAAAAACGTCAAACTAAGCCCCTATTCACACGTACCGGTTGCCGGGTATCCGGCAGGCGGCGAAGTGTATGGCCATGTACTATAGCTTTCACACGTACCGGCGCGATTTGCCCCGTAATGCCATACACTGGCCGCCGGGAACCCGGCACCGGCTACCCGGCAACCGGTACGTGTGAAAAGGGGCTAACGTTTATACTCTAAAGTCTGAAGACTAAGCGCCTTTTCACACGTACTGGTTGCTGGGTAGCCGGTGCTGGGCATCCGGCGGCCGAAGTGTATGATCATGTAATATAGCTTTCACACGTACCGACGTGATTTGCCCGGCAACCGCTTGCATTCGCCGCCGGGTACTCGGCACCGGCTACCCGGCAACCGGTTCGTGTGAAAAGGGGCTAATGCTTGTAGTCTAAAGTCTAACGTTTTTAATCTGAGGTCTTATTTGCAGGATCGATTTTGAAGTCGACATTTTTTTTATTGATACCATATCAAGAACCCCGTGTGGGGACGAGCCCCCGAGTGGCAACAGGAAACATTACAAAATATCGCCACCCCAATTCATCCCGATGATGTCGTAAGAGGTGACTAAGGGAACACTTTCGCAAAACGATCCATTGCGTAGAGAAGGAAAAGTCGAAATGAAACCCGGTTGTCAGTAAAATGACAATCGAAATTAAGCCGAGTGTAAGGCCTTATCGTCAGGGTCGTCACTACCTGCGTCTGTCCATTTCAACACCGTGGGCGAATAGTATGCCTCTGCCTACCGCTACGGGGATAAAGTCGTGACTATATGTATGTATGTATATATCAAGAATAAGCTACATCCGGGTAAAAGCACTCAGGCAACAACACTTACTTTCAAGCGAAGATCTATTAAACCGGTCATGTGTTGCGGCAGCTATCAGAGTCCTGGTAACTGTGATGTCATCGTCCCAGTCGTTGAGGTTGTGCACTCCCACTTTGATCACCATTTCGTTTATTGAGAGACTGTGGTGCATGAAGTGCATGCAATGGGCAGCTGAAAATAAATTAAAATTAAATGGGTTTCTTTTTTAACGTGAGGGTAGTCCTTCATGGATGCTATGCCGGACCCCTACCGACTAAAAACTTCACGTAACGCCTCATAGCCTACGGTTGGGAGCCCCGGGTAAGCCCTAGGAAGAATGTCCCAGGACAATTAAATGGGTTAATTATAATTGTACTGACTTTATTAACGTGATGAAGTCCTCATGAATGCTATGCCAAACTCTTGCAGGCTAAAACTACATGGTGCCTTCTGATCTGCATACTGGTGGGAGTCTCAGGTAGTCTCAGAAAGGCTAAATAAATTCATACAGCCGTATGGATTTATTTAGCTTTTCCAAAAGAAGTACAAAATAATACAATCACATCGGATCTTTTTCATTTAAGTGTTTTACCGGCTGCGCCGAAATTTATATATTGGACCTCAGTCTGATTTGGTTATTTAGGCTAACTAAATGGAACCCATCACGTACTTTACTAATAGGTACGCTTACACGTTTACCGGATGTTTAGCAGTTTACACCCACTCCTGGTTGACCTAGGTCAACTGGAAGTGAGAAGAACCGGACATGTCCCAACAAAAATATATCTTCATAACGAACAAAAGGGGTCTCAAAAGGTTTTTACAGGGTCGGCAGCGCGAATGTGGCGCCTCTGGTGTTGCAAACTTTCTTAGGCTGCGGTGATCACCAATACTTCTGGTGGGCCGTATGCTTGTCTACCATCTTAGTGGTATAAAAAAAAAAGTGCAAACGCACGAATGCAAATGCGCACCACACAAGTTTATAGCATTCCTCAAAAATGCAATAAATCTTGAAGTGGGTAAAATTAAAAAACTCACCAGTAACAACATGTCTATTCGAGACGAGAGTCCCACCACACATAAACTTGAGGTTGCCTCCCTTAGTATGGTAGAGGGCGACCACCCATGGGAGATCCCCTCTGAGGTAACCCTTGCCACCGTAAATGAGTGGAAGCTTCTCGTTGGCGCTGGATCGCGTGCCACACTCAACGTTGGACTGAGGTTGTGACTGCTGATTTACTCTGGAAGAAATAATAATATCTCAAAATTAGCCGCATGTTAGTACGGGGACTTTATGGAATTACAAAAAAATTATTCGGGTTCACTATGAAGAAAGCAAAGTGTCTGGTGGGTGCTTATCGGGAGTGGTTTCTCGATTCTTGCTAAGTAAATAAGCATTGCCAGCCAACTTGGAAAAACGGCCAGCCTTTTATGAGGAATTATTTGGTGTTCAAATAAGTTTCTACAGTCTTGTACAGCTTGGCAAAAAAGAGAGGAGCCACTGTGCTGTTTATATGGCAACCCGTTAAAAAGAACCACCAATCATGTATCCAGTTGTCAACAACCGTCAATAAAATCCACCAATCAAATTGTATAACGTCATTGACTGACAGACATATTATGTGACGTTATTGACAGCTTTTTGACAATGTAGCCAGCCTGCAAAATATTAGTTCCGTTTCTAGACTTTTTTGCCAAGCTGTACATTGTCCTATCTCTCCTTTTTTTCTGTAATTATTTAATATTTTGTTCTTTTATAGCATAAATGTATTAGTTTTGTCTTATAGGACACCAGCATAACGTAATTCTGGATTTAGTCAGAATTGTTCATCATTTTAAATAATATCAAGTTTTTATTTAAAAGAGTATGTCTCATAAATTGTCTGAGGTTAATTTGTTCAGTTCGTTACTGTTTTTAGCATGGAATACCTTAATGAAAAGCTGGGACCTAAGCCTCGTCCTTGAGAGTCCCTCATTTTTAGGCTTATACTCTAAGGAGCAGTCTCACACTGCACCCTAGAGAAGCTCCTATCGGAATCCTACGGTCAGTTATCGAAGTTTTCATCAGCTATGTTTCGAGCTAGATCTTTGATTCCCGATTATAATATATGTAATGAGTTTATTGCCCTGATGAAACTTATATCACAAATCAGTTAGTTATACTACTGGGCATGGCGGAGATTAGTTAAATGCATCTAGATTCTTCAACCTATTTGACATGGGAAAATCCTTGGCTTAAGAAGAAAATTAATAACAATATTAATAAAATGACAAGGTAATCTAGTCAGCGCCCAGCCCAAAACACTTTGACCTAGAAACTTGAAATTTTTAGGGCAAGCTACCCTTATATGCTAGGCTACTGATAAGAAGGAAATTTTGGAAATACCACCGATAAAGTGGCAAAATAAAGCATAAAACTTTGTATGGAACTTCGCCAGTTTTAAAGTTAGCAGCATGAAATTTCATACACGTATTTTTTATTACGATTTATACGATTCCCCCCGGGCGAAGCCGGAGGGCACAGCTACTAAATTATATAAAAGTAAAATTCACCTCTGTGTATTTGTTACAGTTGTTGGGACAGTTGGTTGTTGGGGAGATTTCTCATAATAAGTTGTTGTAGGTAGTGGAGGTTGCGAGGGTCTCGAAGGTCTTACTGGAACGTTTGAAGGGTTTGCTTGTAAACTAGGTCTTGAAAACGACTGGGTTCCTGTAGGCGTCGATGGTCTTGATGGCCTTACTGGAGAAGATGGTCTTTCAGGACTTGCTGGTCTTGATAAAGATGAGAAAGGATCTTCATACGTTCCCTCTGTATGTAAATAAAAAGCCTCGATTATGATACGAACGCAGAACTTCCGTCATCATATTACATTAGACTGGACTCGTGGTCCAGTGGTTTGTGTTTCTGACTATGGATTCGGAAGTCGTGGGTTTGATTCCCATCTAGGACAAATCTCTTTGTGTGATGAGCACTTTGATTTGTTCTGTGTCAGGGTGTAATTTGTATGTTTATTAAAATTTTCTATAATATGTATGTTTATTTTTGAAAAGCAATTAGTATGCTAACTGATCATTCGCCGAGGACTATCGGCCTCCATGACCGGGGGTCTGAGGGCGGTGAGAGGGCCGCTCACCGTCCTTACAGAAGCAGGCCCATGACGGCAGCGTGACGTGAGCAACTCACGCACGCCCCCCCCTTAGAAGCGGGGTCACACCTGAAACCCCCCATAGACGCGGGATTGCACCCGAAACACCCCCTGGGCGACGCCGCATTGGCGGCCGTAGGTCTGTTGGGAGTCACGGGACATCCTTCCTGAGGGCTTACCCGGGGCTCTCAACCATAGGCTGTTAGGCGTGGCGTGAGGATTTTTAGTCGGTAAGAGTCCGGCATAACATCCTATGAGGATTTTCCCTCACGTTAAACAAAAAAAAAAAATGCTAACTGATCATAAATTTTAAATATGGAAAAAGAATTGGTTTCGAGCAGGATTCGAACCTGCGTCTTCGGCGATCCGTGTCGACGCGTTATCCATCCGCCACCGAAACCTACTCGGAACCAACCAAATTTTCCACCTTATTATACGTCTTGGGGCGGCGTAGGCACCATCTACCGGCACTTTTTTTAGAAAGTTACACGTTATATGTATGTTTATCAGTCGTCTAGATCCCATAGCACTAGCTTATTTTAGCTTAGTTTGGGCTAGATAGTGTTGTGTGGGAATTTCTACAACGATTTATTTATTTACTAGAGAATATTGTAGAAATAAATCAAACACTTCTCCCGTTTTGCACCCATTTCAATCTAATTAAATGATGCCAAATTCGATGGAAATCGGTAAAAATTGTAAAGAAAGAAAGCAAACAAGAGAAACGAGCAATATGAACATCTAAAAATTCGTAAGAGGCGACTAACGGAACACTTTCGCAAAAAATCCATTGCGTAGAGAAGGAAAATTCGAAATGAAACCCGTATGTCAGTAAAATGACAATGGTTAAGCTAAGTTGAAGGAATTATGGGCGGCTTAAAAAATTTCAACTGCGGGTCGTCGCGACCTGCTCCTGTCGAATTCAGCACTTCAATGGGCTCACCACCTATTACGTGGGTCATAAAACAATAAGAAATAAATAAATAAGTATTATTAAAATTTATAATATTTGTTAACATTCATACACAACATCACCTAGTCGAAATTAAGCTAATATAAGCTCGTGCTCTAGACGACTGATATACATACTTATATATTTCTAAATACATACATATTATACATAGAAAACACCCAAACTCCGAAACAAACATTAGTGAATCACACAAATCCAGCGCCGCGGGCGGTATCACTATCGACTACGCCATAGAGGCAGTTAAAAAGAACGGAAGGATTTTACTTACGATTGCTTAAATAATTGAAAATATTGTTATAAAACTTGTCATCTTCTTGATGATTTTGATTTTGATTTATTCGATCATTTTCGAAACTAGGTTCTGTGTCTATTTGATAGTTTTGCATTAATGTAATAGGTTCTTGTCCGGCACTCTGTATGTACGAACTTCGTTTCAGCATGAAGCTCGTCACAACTTGATTGGGCAGGGGTCCAACTGAAATTTAGATGGTTAGACGTATAGTAAAATCATAAAATTGAAAAGTATAGTTTTGAAAAAAATAATGTTATATTGTATTCTAACCAGGAAGACTGTAAACCTTCAAGATTTTACAATGTAACAGTTTAAAGAGATCACTTAGCAAAAAGACCCATTGCGTAGAGAAGGAAAACTCGAAATGAAACCCCATTTGACACAAAAATAACAATCGTTACTACGGGTCGCGGGGACCTGCGCCTGTCCATTTCAACACGGCAATAGGCCCACCACCTATTACGTGGGACATAACTATAAGATGAAATGTGGGCGTATACTATGCCTCTGCCTTCCCCTTCAGGGTTAAAGGCGTCAATATATGTATGTATGTACGTAACTAATGAAAAGAAAAATTATAAAATTGAATACCAATACAAAATCTGTCTGAATAATATTTAACAATGCATGCAACCTCATTGCACGTCCACAAAATTTCACCACATTAAAACCAGTCTCACACACTTGAGGCAGTTCGTACCTTTAAATGCTAACAAATAAAGTTTTATTTTCATATTATTTGCATCTAATTTATCGAGAATCATCATTTGTGATCTTCATTTGTGTCGTCGATCTTCATTTGTTTTACCGATCTTCATTTGTTTTGGTCGATCTTCATTTGTTTCGTTGATCTTCATTTGTTTTGAAAAGCTTTGTTAAAAAAGTATATACTTTTATTATGTTTTAAAAAATAATGTAACCACCAGTACAAATCAGGCAAATCAGTATGACATGCCAGTATGACCACCACGGACCGGGGATAGTGATACCTACTAAGTATTTTAGCAGCGCTTGTACAAAAATAAGATCAAAAGCGAATCTGAAAAAATCTGATTCTGAAATGCGATTACAAAGAAATGCGAATCTGGAGAAATTCCATACTGAATTATCAATATTTTTATTCTCATACACCGCTGTAGAGTATGTTTACTTAAATGTCTTTACCCTAAATGCCACTAAATGTCGTTGAACTTTTCTCGGTGAAGGCAGAGGAGATTATGGTGAACTAAAACTGGATTATATCGGATAAAATACGTTATTTCTGCTTCAGAACACTCTGAGCCAATCGTGTATCTTCGGGTTTTATTGCTACCCTCCCTTCGGCCTTGATAGATAGGCTAGCTCTACTTATAACATTAGGAACCACTCGTAGCTCGCTTGTTCAAAATTTTGATTTCCATTCAAGAATGTTTCTGTGTTTGTTGTAACTAGACTAAATGCCTACAAGCTGGTGAAATTTTTGCGGACTCTCTCAAAAAGTGTCACAGTTTTGACTGTCAAATCATTGAACTTGGTCACGAGACCGCATGCCCAACTTTCATTGCAGATATGACAGAAACGTGACACTTTCTGAGGTACGCTGTAGAGGTTGTTTTCGTTCATGTACCTGTGGAAGTTGATGGGTGTATATCAAATCAATCAATCGATCAAATCAGCCTGTAATCCACTGCTGGACATAGGTTTCTCCCAAATTTCGCCACAACACACGGTCCTGCGCTTAGCGCATCCAGTCGATCCATGCAACCTTCTTTAGGTCGTCACTCCATCTGGCAGGGGGTCGATCTACCCCACGTTTACCAAGTCGCGGTCTCCACTCCAGAACTCGTTTTCTCCATCGGCCGTCAGTTCTTCTACAAATGTGACCAGCCCATTGCCACTTTGACATAGCTCGCAGAATAAGCACATTAAAATTTCATGTGTTTATTCTGCGAGTTATGTCCAACATTCTGGTTCACATAGCTCGCAATGGGTGTATAACTCAAACTCAAGTAACATTTGTTTCACATAAACCTAATCAGTGGCACTTGTGAAACGCCAAGAATACAAAACAAAGGTAGTACCACCAGTTCAAAACGCGGTCCTTCCTAAGAAGAACTTGCAAGAAATTCGGCGGACTATTCTGTTTGGTGATCTATTTACAAATTAATGTAGAATCTAGTTTTAAAATCCAGCAGAGTCAGCAGACGTCCAGGCTTCCTTGACTTTCGTGGTAAGTATAATGAAGTTTTCAACAATTTCTTGAACTTACTTAAGTAGGTCGATGTGAGAAATTTTGTCTACGGGGTAATTCCGTCCAGAAGGATTATCAGCTTTTCTATAATACTTACGGCTTTATAAACTTACTCGTTTTACAGAGAAATACAAATTATGACGAAAAAAAATGATATGGTGTCAATTCAGCCACAAAAAAAGGATAAACAGCGGCGTTGAATTTTAGTCGCGTCTTGAACTAAATTATCGAGTGTGGCTCTCCACACTCGATAATTTAGTACTTATCAAGATAAATATTTAAATAAACGTAATACGACTTTTGTGCTTAGATTGGAGTTGAATGTGTATTCGAATGTTTTGTTTCATTTCTTTTGCATAAACTTTAATATTTTTCAAAATACATGTTATAGAATCTGACCTACCTCAAAGTAGCAAAGTGGGAACTTCCGTCCAAAATTAGCGGGAAAAGATCGTCATTTATCGGATTTACCCCATTGCAGATATTGTTAACCTTCTTCAAAATTTGTTTTACATTTGTATTGGCAGTGTAGTGATAGGTAGAAGTAGGTGCAGTTCAAAAGTGTAGAATGATAGAGTTTATAATCAATACACATATAAAATATTAGCCAATGCATCGCGAACAAACAGACATAATGACAAACAGACAAAAATTTCGAAAATAAAATGTTTGTTTTCTGTATCGTTAATATAAAGTAACCCACATTTTTTATAATATCTCCATTGAACAGACATCATCACTTTACAATTTTATAATAGAAGGCGGATAATAAATTCTAATATGAAACATATTGGCTGCAATAACCCGTATGGGATAGAATGATATTCTAGAACTTTAGATTTAGTGAACGGTTCCCGATTGTTGCATTAAAGAACATACTGTAACACTTCAATGAGTTATACAATTTGATAATAATAATAAGCTACCTACATAATTTTAATTAGAACGCACATTATATTAAGATATTTTGATGTCTTTTTTTTCTTGTCATGAACCTACTTTCTAATCTAAAAAACTACATAGCTCCAAGGTTCACATAAAGATTTGCCCAGTTTAATGTGATTAACCACAATAAAATTAGCAGTGGTTACTTAGGTATTTCAAATGATTGAGCACCCCTGATTACAAGAGTATGCCGGAATACCCCCAAAAATCTTAATTATGCGGCAGAATGGAAACCCGACCTTATATTTAGGCTATTATGAGTCAAATTTCATTGGAAACCATGTGACGTTATTTTCAAATACACTCGAGAGCAATGAATCCGGGTCACTTAAAGAATGTTAAAAATCTCGGAAACTAAAAATGATAGGTTAATGCAATAAATTGTATTTAATAGACAATGTAATACTCCTGTAATAAAAGTAAAAAAAATATGAGTCACTATACATTTTATTAACACAAAATTACATAAAGAAAAAACTGCTGATCTCTCCTTAAAACAAAAATAGGAAACATGAAATTTTTGAACTTTATTACGATTTTCTTGAATTTTAATACTTCGTATTGCCTCCTCGTGCTTCCATTACTGCGTTTACGCGGTTTGGCATGCTGTACACCAAGTTCCTTATACGATTTTGGGGAATATTCTCCCATTCCTCTGTGAGAGCAATTTTGAGCTCACGAAGCGTGATTGGGGGAGGGTTTCGTTGTTTTACGCATCTGCCTAGCTCGTCCCAAGCATGCTCGATCGGGTTGATATCCGGGCTGCGCGCTGGCCACTCCATACGAGTAATGTTCATCTCTTGAAGGTAGTCATTCACAATCCTACCTGTATGAGGTCGGGCATTGTCATGCATAAATATAGCATCCTCACCTAAATTGACCATAAATGGACCAACGTGATCATTGAGGATTTCTTCCACATATCTTACGCTAGTTAAAGAGCCGTTTTCTATGATCACCAGCTCTGTGCGACTTTCAGAAGAAATTCCGGCCCACACAAGTACAGACCCACCACCGTAGGCTACTTTTTCTTCGATGCATGCTTGCTTGAATCTTTCCCCTGGTCTTCGATACACTCTGTGTCTTCCATCGTGCTTGTAGAGCATAAATTTTGATTCGTCGGAGAACATAACTTTTGACCAATCTTCAATACTCCAATTTACGTGGCTCTGGGCATACCTTAGTCTCGAAATACGATGCCCACGCTCCAGTTTAGGGCCGTTTGCAGGTCTAAGGGGTTTTAAGTTAGATTCAGCAAGCCGACGTCTTACTGTCCATGCACTTGGGTTACTTCCTCCGAGGCGTCGAAACTGATTGGTGAGTTCAGTTCCTGTGAGAAAGCGATTTCGAAGCATGGTGTTCACCAAGTATCGGTCTTCTCGTGCTGTGGTACACCTGGTTCTGCCCGTTCCTGGTCTGCGTAGGTTAGAACCAGTTTCTTCGTAACGTCGGAGAACTCTTTGTACTGTTGACAGCGACACACCGACAGTCCTGGCTGTATCGCGCTGACTCCGGCCGGTTTCCAGCATTGTAGGTATTCTGGTGCATTCTTCAGGCGTAAGCGACATAATTTCAGCTTGATTAATGAATATAGAGCACTATCAACATGGTTTATGTACCCACATAAATGACAGATTACAAACAAAAGCAACACCAAATGCTGTAATTTCGTAGTTCCATCTTCGAAAGTGGCCCTTTTTCAAATTAGATTTTTTTATGATATAACTTTACAATAACTAAGAAGTTTTAATACCTTCATTTAAGGAGTATTACATTGTCTATTAAATACAATTTATTGCATTAACCTAGCATTTTTAGTTTCCGAGATTTTTAGGATTCTTTAAGTGACCCGGATTCATTGCTCTCGAGTGTAGTTTGGATTCGTAATTTTTGTCCTGTTCTAGGAAAATAATGAAGTAGACGGAATTGCCCCGAAATGGCGGGAAATTCCGTCTAGGCGCCTATTTTTAAAAAATCGTGTTTATTTATGAATTTAAAACAGATTTTATAGTGATGTAAGATGTATTTCAAAGATGAAAGTATTCTCAGTAAATCTAAATCGCTAAACATCTAATAAAATAACTATGGTCAATGTTATTGTCATTTAAAGTCAACTTGCAAAAAAAAATGACGGAATACCCCTCATCGACCTTATAGAGACATACTTCTAATTTCGTTTGGTAGCAGAAATCTTTATACTCACGTTTGGGTCCACTGCACACTGTATTGCCGTTGACAGTGATGCTACTGATCCTTGGTACTGAGGGCCCCGCCGGGAAGTGAACCCGGTACTGTAGTGCATGTCCTTGGTTATATCCTTGTAGAGCATGTTTCTCATTTGCTAAATCTAAACGCCCGTAATCCTGTAAACCAGTATGTGCAAACATTTTTAAATCTTCGTCATCTAACAACAATTGAGGACAACTTTAAAATAAAAGAAGTACACATATTTCATATTAAATCCTGTTTTGAAAATGATGTCTTTTTGGAATTTTTGTAAAACGAGTTTGGAATAGAGTAAAATACACCGAACATGTTAATTAGGTCATTATGTGAATTTTATTAACATTTAAAATTTTTGTGAATATTTTAACTAGTTCGTCGTAAGTTATTTGTTATGTTTTTCGCAATATTTATTTTCCCTTAAGAGCTTTTGCAACTTAATAATTATACCATAGGAATAGGAGAATATTCTTGAATAATCTCAGAGAATCTTTGTGCTAATATCTATTATACCTATTTTAAGTGAATCCAAAGATAGTGTGGTGGAGCTCAAAATTGGTTCACTTAATTGACAGATTAGACATCGTTAGTTCTCAAGATTCAATCAATTTGATAGACGAGACATTGTTAGAAACGATCGTTGGCAATTGTTCAGTCAGTGCGTGTCAATTAGGTTAAGTTATTTTTCTTTTTCTGGAATCCGACCAATTTAATAATCAGTGCTCCTACCTACTACAAAAAACGTCATGTGTCCTGCTACCAGCCTACGGTTGGGAACCCCTGGGAAGGATATCACAGGACTCCCAACAGACCTAAGCTACGGCTACCACAGCGGCCTCACATAGGGCTTAGGCCAAGTTATATGAGTTCGGGACTGCCCCGCGAAAATAGACTTTAGTGCTAGTGAAGTGACCAAGTACTAACCCAGTGTTCACAAAGTCAATTGAGTGCCTAAAATAGTGTACAGTCAACGACGTATTATAATTAGACACGTCATGCACGAACATCACGGCTTTCAAAAACAGCAGAATTTTTACAAATTTAGAAAAATAGTTTCTATGAAATTATCTATGGTAGCATGTATGAAAAGTAAGGCAATTCCCTGCCTTTTTTGTTGCCATTTTTCAATGTTGGTAGCGTATCTATAATTTTTATATCATTGTGTACAGTAATATAAAGACAATTTAAATTAAAAATAATTCAAAATAGTAAATAAGGCAACCTAGGACAGAGCTGAGACCCTAGAGAGGACTTAGGGACACTAGCTTTGTGTAAATAAAACATCTTTTTATAGTTTTATTTGTTTATTGATAACTTTCCCTTAGAATTTGTGAATATTCTTTGTTTTGTTTACATTCTTAACTTGTTTTTGCGTAAATATGATCTCATATACCTAAATATAGGGTCTAGAATGTTCCTAAGACTTTTGTTTTGTTGAATACATAGTGCTTTAACAGTTTCGAAGTACCATATATCCTACAGTTTCTAAATATGTTGTAAAATTCAAATAAAGTGCATAGGATGTCTTAATTTGTAAAATTTTGTACATATTTCTATCAAGTACTAAAAATCTAGATCAGATAGAGCGTTGCCAATTATGTATTATGATAGGTATTAACGAGACCTATAATTATGGGCTTTTACTTTGTTACTACTTGACTTAGTTCATTAGCTGTGCCAGTGTTTGTATTTTTGTTATGATGAAAGATAAATAAATTTTACGACAGAAATAGAGAGCTCTAAACGGTCGTCGTTACGGTAAAGTTTTGACGTACCTAAGCGAACGGTTTTTTTTTGTATCACGCATGGACACACATAGACGGGAACAGGAAGAACAGGAAGAAAAAAAGGAAGAAAGAAGAGGAGCACTTGAAAGAGACGGAAGACTCAGTGGGATCAGTGGACTGCTGAAGGTGAAGAACACGTGCGCGTGCACTACAGCTGTGTCCATCCTACTCCATAACCATTCCGTCGCGTACTCATAATATGCCGATGTTACACATTTTCTAGTTTTTGTCCCACCTAATAGGTCATGAGCCCTATTGCCATGTTTTGATGGACAGGCGCAGGGTGTAACTGCCCACTGTTGAAATCATTCAAGCCACCCGTAATGCTTTAAACTTGACTCAGACTGCCTTTTAAGTGGCAACCGGGACCAACGGCTTAACGTGCCTTCCGAAGCACGGAAGCGCTCGCAAATAAGTGTCACAAAGAGGAAATACGAAAGAAAATTATTAATTATGACTAAAGTCAAAGGTGACTTCGTTTACTCAAAATTACGAATATCCTGAAACAAAATGTCAAAGAACTCGTTATAGTTCCGGATATTTTCAATTTTCGACATTTTAGTGAGGGCTTTGAATGCAATATGGAATAAAGCTAATAATGAATTGGAATTTAGAGAAATACAGGTAATAAAAACCGGCCAAGTGAGAGTTGGACTCGCCCATGAAGGGTTCCGTAGCAGCAAGTAACATAATATAAAAGTTCTTGTAGTTCGTTGTAACTTTGATTGATGTTTTAACCCGTTCGCAGTGCACTACCACTGCGAATTATTTTTCTAAGCGAAAATTGCGGTTTATGACGTATAAAAAAAAACTACCAACTCTATATAGTAGTAGTTTTTATGGCAATGCACATCATATATTTTTTTTAGGTTTATTATTCTCTTAGTTTAGAAGTTAGAGGGGGGGGGGCACACATTTTTCCACTTTGGAAGTGTCTCTTGCGCAAATTATTCACTTTAGAAAAAAGTGATGTTAGGAACCTCAATAGTATTTTCGAAGATCTATCTATAGATATCCCACACGTATGGATTTGATGAAAAAAAGAATTGATTTTCAGTTCCGAGTATGGGGACCCCTAAAATTTACTACTTTTTTTCTAGTTTTATATAAAAATGTTAATGCGGTTCACAGAATACATCTACTTACTTAGTTTCAATTATAGTTTCGGAGGACAGACAGGCAGACAGACAGACATGACGAATCTATAAGGGTTCCGTTTTTGCCATTTGGCTACGGAACCCTAAAAATGAAAGGAACGCAAGCAAATTCATTACTAATATTATAAACTTGAAAGTGTGATTGTTTCCTTGTCTATGTTCAATTGTTATCTACAAACTCTAATAAAGACAGTTTTAAGCACAATTTAGAGATAGTACAGACTTTTTTTTCACACCTACCCTCTGCTACACACACTCGCGCAGAAATCAGTATCGAAAATTTGGTTGAGACCGGCTGACCGCCTTCGTGTCTGTGAATGAGTTATCTACGTATGTGTAGTGTCTGTGAATGGGTTGTCTATGTGTGCGTAGCCTCAGCGAATTAAGTATGTAGGTTTCCAACTGTACTATCTCTAATTTGTGGTTTTAAGTCTCGTGTCTTTTCGTCGTGTCTCAAAAGCCACTTTTTATACCTGAACTAGCGGAGGTGGTTTCACCCGCGTAACCCCCGTTACCGTGGTAATACGGGAATAAAAAATAGCCTGCGGCACTTGGAATAATGCAGCTCCCCAACAGTGAAAGAACTTTTCAGTTAAAAAAAACAATCAAATCGTTCCTCTTTATAATACTAAATAATAGAAAACTTCTTATTTTCATTGGGAATAAGTATTTATCAGACTTAAACTGTCAATAAAAATAAAAACTATCAAATTCAAACTATCCTATCAAAACCAAAATCTGATAGTGCTAAAAGGTTGTGTCGTTTGGCTTTGGTTATTCAGGAGTGACTCGCTCCATTTAAAGTCCTTCATAAATTTTGTTCATGTATAATTGTTTAGGATACGATTGGGTTGCGTATCCTTCTTGGGTAAAAACCCCGAATTAAAATAAAGATTTAAAAAAACTATCAAATACAGAAAGATACTTGTATGTTTTTGAACGTCTCTTCCGTTTGCTATTATACTTACATTAACATATCCATTTATTGAAAAACTAGCTTCTAGATCTAGACGCGACACTGGAGCACCATTTTGACCTCTTCTGAGCACAATTTTACCGAACACATTAGACCCATCAGAATCGTAAGTAAATATATCAGGACACGGTGACTCAAAGTTACTGAACACAAGATAAAAATTTATAAAAAACACTAAAGCACTTAAACAATTCGTCGTTGCCATGACCTTTTTTATTTAAAAAAAAAAAGTTCGCTAAGTCTCTCGTATAACGAATGAAGCACTGTCTTGCATTAAAATCGTATTAACAATGATAAACAAAAATCTTAACTCGTTTCTCAGAAGCCATGATTAATAATTGGGATTTTGGTATGTGAGTTCGTAAGTACGTGTTTTGGAGTCACCTACTTAAAATGCGCATGTCAAACCGGTTGATTCGTGTTATAGGAAACGGACTGTTGTTTAAATACTAGCTGTGTTTCGCAGTTTCATGCGTGTTATGTCTGCTTCAGTGGCGCATTCGGTAGTGTAAGCCCCTGCAGCGCTGAGGTCCAGGGTTCGATTCCACACAAGTTTCAATAAGTACTGAGAATTTTGTATTTCAGATATTAGAGACTAGAACTTTCGCTATACGTAGAATTCAAGGATTCTTTTAATTGTAAGGGTATTGTAAAATATATTATTGTTTACAATAGACTTACCCCCTTATTCATAATCGTTTATTAAACCTATTTTAGTTAAAACACATTTTAAGTCTATTGCTGTCTCTAACCATACTCTGTCATTGGTTAGAGACAACAATAGACTTAAAGTGTGTTTTAACTAAAATAGGTTTAATAAACGATTATGAATAAGGGGGTTAATCTTTAAGCTCTTTATGATTAAGCAAACAGGGTAGTTTCACTTCCTCCTAGGAGTCTGATGAAGAAATACCTCTAGTAAATAAATCAATCTATACATATAATAAAACTGTTGAGGGTCGAGAGTCTGTACATGGAAGATATTTCGAAAATTTTAATGGTAAGGCATTCTCTAATCGATACTGAAGTCGAAAATGTAATTTAAAATTTTCATGTCTGTCTGTCTGTCTGTCTGTCTGTCTGTCTGTCTGTATCCCGAATAAGTATCACGCTGAAACCACTGAATGGATTTGAATGATACTTGGCACAATCTGAGCTTATGATCCGAGGAAGGTTTTAGAATACTTTGGATCCCGATATTTAGCGCGGTTCCTTCAGGAGAGGGGATGAAAGATGAAATGGTTTTTCAGCTGTAATTTCTCAAAGCGTAGTCCGATTGCAAATGTTTTTGTAGTGTCAGAAAGAAGAAACTTTAAGCATTGTTTCACACAAGTTTCAAGGTTAAGGCTTTTGTGGTTCAGAAATTAGAGGCATCTCAACTTTCACCAAACCTAGAATTCACGGGTTTCCTTGAATGAGAGTGTAAATCTAAACGGGCGTGTTTGCTAAATCATAAATAATCTTTAAGCTCTTTTATGATTTAGCAAACAGGGCCGTTTCACACGGTGCTAATGAAGTATTACCTCTCCTTTCGTACAGCTTATGTGCCGTAAACGAAGTTGCGAGGGTCAGCTAGTACATATAATAAAATCGTAACAGGTCGCTGTCTGTACATGGAAGATAAATAAGAAAAAATATTATAGGGGGGCTTTATGAACGCAACGGAACCTAAAATAATGATTTTTAGAATTTTTGTCTGTATGTCTGTATGTCTGTATATCTGTATTATGAAACTATATGAAACGGGAATTAACGCGATCATACCTTATATTTGAGGCTTGACGTTTCGGCTGGGTTGCACCAGCCGTGGTCACAAGCAGACTGAAGAGGCGGTGTCACTCCGATTGCGAGGTAGAATCGTTCAAATCTACCCTCGCATTGTCCATCCACGCACTAGTACACACTACGCTGACAGTGTCCCTATTCTGGAAGCCGTCCGTATTCCGATTACTACCCGACTGTGCAAAAGAGCGAGATTGCGTGATGTTGATAACTGGATTCCACGTCGCAGATAATTTGTAACCGTCCTCTCTATTGATATTAAGATGTTTTTTAATTTCGATTGCTTCACGCACTGTTCTTGAATAGAAATGGCGGTCAGTGGAGAGGACTTGAGGACGGTGAAATTCAATCCAGTGGTTAGTGCCTGATTGTAATATGTGCTCTGCAATCGCCGATTTGTTGGTCTGTCGGTTCTTTACAGCGGCGATATGTTCCCTGACCCTTTCAGCTATAGTCCGCTTAGTTTGGCCTATGTAGGAACTCCCGCAGCTGCAGTTTATTTTATAAACGCCCGGTGTTTGTAAGAACAGTACATCCTTCGGTGTTCCAACCATGCTGTTTAATTTGGCCCCCGGTGTGCATACAGTTCGAATTTTAAAACTCTTCAGTCTGCTTGTGACCACGGCTGGTGCAACCCAGCCGAAACGTCAAGCCTCAAATATAAGGTATGATCGTGTTAATTCCCGTTTCATATAGTTTCATAATATCATGCAACGCGAAAGTTTAAAAGTTTGTATATCTGTATGTCTGTATATCTGTTTGTCTGTACGGTTGTGTACGTTGATCTCAGTAACCGCTTAACAGATTGCAATGCGGTTTTCTTTATTGTGTTAAGGTTTGCTCCACTTAACATTTACCCTCATATTCATAATCGTTAATAAATCTATTTTAGTTAAAACACATTTTAAGTCTATTGCTGTCTCTAACCAATGACAGAGTATGGTTAGAGACAGCAATAGACTTAAAATGTGTTTTAACTAAAATAGGTTTAATAAACGATTATGAAAATGAGGGTTAGTCATGGGTTAGTGTTTATTTCATATCAATCGGCTTATAAATAAAAAAAATATATCACTTTAAAGAATCATACATAGACATATGAATCTAAAAATGGGTAAATCTAAACTGGCGTGTTGGCTTTATCATAAAAGAGCTTAATGATTAAGGCTATTTTAAAACAATTCAGTCGCGCCGAAGGCGTGGACTGAATTGTTTGAGAACAGACTTAATTTTTAATCTCTTTTATGATTAAGCAAACATAGCAGTTTCACACGCTGCTTGATGAGTCTGATGAAGAAATACGTGTCCTTTCATACACATTATGTGACGTAAACGAAGTTGCGGGGTCAGCTAGTAATAAATATAAATATTCTCGGACATTTGGACCTCTCCTTTCATACACCGTATTAATATGTGACGTAAACGAAGTTGCGAGGGTCAGCTAGTAATAATAAAGCCTTTATTTCCGATGTTTTTTGACAAACTAATTTAAAATTAGAGGTATTTAAAGCAATCAGTATGCGTGGGAGAGGGTGCCACCGTCATAACGTTAAGAACGTATACGAGTCTTTTAATAAAAAAGTTATGTCGCGTTGAATTATTTAAAAAAGTCACAAACGCCTTTAGAATTGTATCCTACTAATTTATTATACATGTGAAAGTTTGTGCAGATGTTTGTTACTCAATCACGCCCTAACGGCTTTGCGGATTGGGCTGAAATTCGGTACCTGGGTATTACCCTCCACCTCCCATGGTCATTCCTGCCTCACGGCGTGCTGACCGAATCGTGGGAGAGCGCCCGGCGGTCTGCTTAAATGCTATTCTCCGTGGGCGCTTTTCTTGACTCCCTACAAATCTTTTCCATCCCCAACTCGATTCTCCTACATCGGGGCTGACTTTGTACCATAATATCCCCCTCTTCTGGGGCTAACGAACAATACACAGTACCGCGCGTCCTGCTGAACTGGTTTCTTCGAAAATATCATCAATCTTCGTAAACGCGCCGAATGTTGTGCCAAGAATGTGCAAACGGTACCTGAGTAGGTTATAATCTGGAATAAACATAGGCTACTATTCATCTCAGGAATCTATTCCCATGGGAAGCGGGAACAGGAACCAAAGAAACAGGCGGGCGAAGCCGCGCGCGTCAGTTAGTAAATAATAAGTGGAATCGTTTGCAATACAAGTAAACAAAAATATTGCGCTAAAGATAAGTCAAGGAAAATGATAATTACCAGTTTGGTCGGTATGCTGGTTTAAAGTAGTTGTTACAATAATGTAGAAAGCTGTAAATTATTGAAGAAAGCTGCAGACTGCTGCATTTAATAAGATTACCACATTGGAGGAATAAACATGAAAGTATTATTGTTTTAATTTTATTTTTTAACGTGAGGAAAAATCCTTCATGGATGCTATGCCGGACTCCTACCGACTAAAAAACCTCACGTAATGCCCAACAGCCTACGGTTATTTTTACTAAGTAATAATATGGTGTCTACGCTGACAATTGGAGCCAAATGAAACTCAATGAACTTTGATATCTATACTAATATTATAGAGAGGAAAGATTTGTTTTTTTGTTTGTTTGTTTGTAACGAATAGGCTCCGGAACCACTGTACCGATTTGAAAAATTCTTTCACTGTTGGAAAGTGTAGCTTTCCAACAGTGAAAGAATTTTTCAAATCTTTGCGGTGAACATAGGCTATATTTTATTCCCGTATTGCCACGGGAACGGGAACTACGCGGGTGAAACCGCGTGACGTCCTCTAGTCTTGAATATATTGAGGTAATGTAAATGCAGCTGCTCGCGGCGGGACGAATATTTGATGTGACGAGAATCGTTAATTGTAGATTGATCTAGTTATTACAATGGTAATTGCAAAATGAATGAGTACTTATACAATGCAACTTGCGTCGCGAGCTCCTATGAACAGAATGCTAGCAATAAAAAGGAAATAAATTAATCTGTATAAACGATCAGGCGCTTCGAGCCTGAACATTTGGCAAATGAAATTATGCGGAAATGTTTTTGGGAAGTGATATTTTGGCAATTTCTTTTCGTTTCAACATAGGTAACCCATAATTTTTTTTAGTATTTGGTTCACCGAACTGCATCTCATAGGTGCAGTAACAGATCGTCAACTATTTGTATTGAGCACTGTAGAGACGTGCTCCCGAGGATGTCGTAAGAGGCGAATAAGGGAACACTTTCGCAAAACGATACATTGCGTAGAGAAGGAAAAATTCGAAATGAAACGTGGTTATAAGTAAAATGACAATAATATAATGTTGTTTAACAAAACATGCAAAGATATTGAATGCTGGCAAAGAACTCCGATAAGAAGCGAATTCGCGGCTTACCTAATTTGACTGTTCACATGCCCCTTCCTGTATAATAAAAACCAGCCAAGTGCGAGTAGGAGTGAAAATGAAATGAAAAAATTAAAATGAAATTTTATGAGTCCCCCTTTTTTTTACGTGAGGGAAAATCGGACTATAAATCTCACGTAACGCCCAACAGCCTATGGTTGGGAGTCCCGGGTAAGCCCTCGGAAGGATGTCCCAGGACTATGACTTCCAGCTCTTTAGCTATCACGGTTCCTGAGATTCAGCCTCGTGACGGACAGAGGGACAGACAAGACGGACAGCAAAGTCTCGTGAATAGAGTCTCGTTTTTACATTTGGATTTTCTACGTTCGGATACCCTAATGAAGTCTGGAGCCGTTGGCGCAGCGAAGAACTATTGCGTCTTTGGCTGCATTCTACCGTATCTATCACGGTGAGTGTTCTGAAGAACTCTTCAACCTAATACCACCCTCTCCTTTCCGATCCCGAACAACGCTTGCTGGACAGAGGTGCCACTCTCACACAGTGGAGAGAATCTTCGCTAGAACCGAACGATTCAAAAGATCTTTTCTCTGTCAAACCATAAAAACCTGGAACGATCTGCCAGCGCACGCTCCTCGTGCAATCCTGGGTTCTTCAAGCGGAGCGTGAAGAGGCACATCATAGGGCCGCCAACTTGAGGGCCGCTTTCTATAGTCGTACAGACTGGGCTGGCCAATCGCTAGATGTCGCTGTGACTTTCCATCGGACGCGGACGGCGGCATCATTTTGGCGAGCTAAATATTAAAAAAAGAACGTTACTTTAGACAGTGGCTCCTACTCAAGTTGCAGATATGGCCCGGTAATAATAGGGCCGCCAACTTGAGGGCCGCTTTCTATAGTCGTACAGACTGGGCTGGCCAATCGCTAGATGTCGCTGTGACTTTCCATCGGACGCGGACGGCGGCATCATTTTGGCGAGCTAAATATAATAAAAGAACGTTACTTTAGACAGTGGCTCCTACTCAAGTTGCAGATATGGCCCGGTAATAATAGGGCCGCCAACTTGAGGGCCGCTTTCTATAGTCGTACAGACTGGGCTGGCCAATCGCTAGATGTCGCTGTGACTTTCCATCGGACGCGGACGGCGGCATCATTTTGGCGAGCTAAATATAAAAAAAGAACGTTACTTTAGACAGTGGCTCCTAAACATGTTGCAGATATGGCCCGGTAATAATAGGGCCGCCAACTTGAGGGCCGCTTTCTATAGTCGTACAGACTGGGCTGGCCAATCGCTAGATGTCGCTGTGACTTTCCATCGGACGCGGACGGCGGCATCATTTTGGCGAGCTAAATATAAAAAAAAGAACGTTACTTTAGACAGTGGCTCCTACTCAAGTTGCAGATATGGCCCGGTAATAATAGGGCCGCCAACTTGAGGGCCGCTTTCTATAGTCGTACAGACTGGGCTGGCCAATCGCTAGATGTCGCTGTGACTTTCCATCGGACGCGGACGGCGGCATCATTTTGGCGAGCTAAATATAAAAAAAGAACGTTACTTTAGACAGTGGCTCCTAAACATGTTGCAGATATGGCCCGGTAATAATCATACAGCCTCTATGTGACCTTGCCACCCACCGCTGCCTGTATAACAATGTGACAACCCCCCCCCCCCCCCACCTGCCCTCCCCTTCATACGTAAGGGGAAAAATATTACAAAACTATGATGAACCTTTTTGTAAACAAAAAAAATAAGGTACTTAACTAAAATTTATAACTTCTCAGACAGTAGTTCGGTTAGTAGGTATGTAGGTACTGTGAAGTATGACGCTGCTTATTTTTTACCTGAGAATTCAAGTGTACCGCAAAAATGATCAGTTTTATACGGGTCTGCGGGCCTAAAAAGTTGTATGTTTCATACTATGAAACACACAATTTTCATCAATTGAAATTCAGAACATACAAAGCATCATTTTGCGTTTCATAATATATCAAACATAGAAAGTTGCCTTTGTAGGCCCTCTGGTTCTTTTTCCAAGTCAGTTTCTATTTTTGAAGTAGGTAAAATTTCTTTAGGCGCGACTAGGGGTAACTCAGATTTTTTTTCTTACGGAAGTAACGCTATTTGAACTTTGAATAGTAGTTTCCGCTATTCAAAATTCGAATGAATGATATTAAAATAACATTTGATGCCGTCAATGGCAAAGAAGTTTGACTTCTATCGCACGTAAAGGTTACACGCACACACTTTTTTTATTTATTTTATAGATAGGTATACCATTGTTGAAAACCCGAATTCATATTTATAAAAGTTTGTGACAAAATTCATCTTTACTGATTTATAATAATAATAATAATAACCCCTCGTGGACAGTCGTTATCTTTTTATGGGATTAACGCATCCCTATATTAGATTTGCTTTTCGAGTCATCCACTTTTTGAGATCAACAAAAAATATCTCACAAGGTTATGGAAAAGCACACATCCGCAGGGCAGCTTGTGGCGAGCTGAATGTGCGTGGCTACACATCGGTCCCGATTCCTCAGAGTTTTGTTGCGCTCCTCGACCAGTTAGCATTTAATGGGCTAACGGGAGACGGTACTCCCGGGAGTGCAGCAAATCTCAACTCTGGCTTGCCTTAATTGACTGGTCAGAGGGAGGAAGCCAGAGCTTTATGCTCGGGGGTGGAAGTGTCATTTTCAAGAGCATAACTACGGGGAAACCCGCTCCGGGTCTGACCCGTGATGGCGAAACCGGCGCCGCACCGCTCGACACCCCTAGCCGCTCACACCGGTGTTGCCCTCTGTCGCGTTACAGGCTTAATGCCTTTGGCAATTGTATAGGGGGCCCATCTAGTGAGTTGGCGAGTCACCGTCTGCCAAAGTTTTAATATAATAATAGGTATATTGAAATGGCAGACGCCGTCTTCATCCATAGCCTAACTTAACCAGACCATCTAACACCCATCACAATAGCCCATTACGTAGTTAGCATATTTCACAATAGTTAGCTCCCATTGCAGATGGTCCATTATCGTTCTTCTACATAAGACGGATGTGGATTGTTTGCAGTGGGGGTCCCATTTCCCCTTAGATTAAAAGTCTCAAAGGGCCTCTGCATGTTGGACCTGTGTCCCCATGTAAGCCTACCAAAAGTCCGGGTGTCTTCGTAAGAAAAAAAAAAGAAGATACCCGTGTGAAAGATAGACATAATAATAATAATAATAAGCATTTATTTCAGGCATCATTAGAAAAGTTACAGATCTTATTAACTAATTCTACGGCCCATATCAATATATACCTTAAGATTAAAAATACATATAAATATAACATGAAATGTTAGTATAAAAATCTTAAGACTATTATTAGTAGATACACACTTCACTATCGCACTATTTCCGTATGCGTTCCGGTGGTAGCTGTCCGCGGAAGTGACGGAACACCACGCCCTTCGGCCATAAGCTCTCCTCCATGACGAGGCCCAGGCAACCGTTGGGTACTCGCACCACGAACGACAGAAAACTGACGTTGCGGTTCGACTCCAACAGCTGCACTCTCGGCACGAAGTTAGTCTTCTTGCGCACGTACTCCACGATGTGCTCCGCCTTAGTAGTGAAATGTAGGCGGGAGACGTACACCGGTGTAGAGGGTATTGCGGCACGCAGTGCTGAGGTGCACTGCACCACTGATGCTGGTGCTGTGCCGCAACGGTTCGCTTTGGTTCGTTGCCGGCGCTTCCTCGATTGCACCGTAACGAACCCATCCGTAGCCTGGTTCGATGCCTTCTCAGGCATAGGCTTCGATGGAGCACTTGAGGTGCTCTAGCTACACGCTAGCAAAACTTCGAGGCACTTCCACGTGAGGTTTTGCCGCAGCTGCAGGAACTTGCAGTGGCGCGGGGAGTGAGGCGCGCGGGGCAGCGACGCGGGGCTCGGCAAGCGCAGGCGCAGGCCTGCACGGCGCCGAGCCGGCGGCCGCGGCGGAATGCGCGGACTCAGCATTCCCACTCGGTGACAACGGCGACGACATAAACGCTGACGCGAAACTTACATTAAGGTCAGCTCCGCTACGCGTATTAATGTTCGCACTCGTAGGCGACCTAGATAATGTTGTAACTTTACGTAACTCCACCACTTCTTTACGTAAATCCACAACAACACCCTCGGTTCGCGCTAACTTGGCCTGCACTTCAGCCAAACTTGCCTTTAAGGACACGATGTCCTTCAAAAGACACGTAACGTCGACGTGGTCGAAAGTGGCGGGAGGGATCTTATGTAGGTCCTTCGCCACAAACGTCGGCACGTCGTCGGGGTCGGTCTCCTTCAAAAGCGCAATAATGTCCTGTACGCTTCTTCGTGTCCCGTCAGGTCGTCGAGACACCATCTGGTCCATTTTGTTCAGGGACATGCAAAACATGCGTTTTTGCATGTCCCTGGGACATTCTTCCGAGGGCTTACCCTGGACTCCCGGTCATAGACTGTTGTAAGGCATTGTGTGGTCTTAGTCAAATTGTAAATAGGTATCTTTTAGTTTATTTACGTAAAGAGGGGCGCCGCGTAGAGGGCCTCTGTACCTCCTACGGCGCCGGCGCGCCCAGGTTGGGAGCCCCTGTTATAACGTATCTAGTGTTGTTAGGTTTATCACTCCAAGGTGGACAACTATAGTTGAAAACGACAACTGTGTAGATGACCACGTAGTTGACGTTTTCAACTATGGTAAAATGGCTTGTCTATACCTACTAGCTATACCAATTTTATAAAGAGTTTGTTTGCATCGAATAGGCTCCGAAAAGTCCGAAACTACTGAACCGATTTGTTTTTTTTTTCTTTTGTTTTCTTTTTAATTTCTTTTTATTATAGTAGTCTTAGTTTACTTTCATTACTTTAGTCAACATTATTAAGGTTTAATAGTTTTATTTTGTTAACATAATTAAATTTGCCTTGAGGCTAATAACCAGATTTAACCTAACTTACTAAAACTCTGTTGAAATGGGCAAGCGCAGGTGGTGGCGATCTACGATTACTGTTGATTTACAGTAGGCGCCACACTAGGCGACAAGCTGCGGGTGCCAAATTACATACATTTGGTTCTAAGCTCCGCACACTGGGCGCCATGTCGCCGCGACTCGATGACCAACAAGGGGAGTCGCGGTGACAGCAGCAGTGCTGCTTGCCGCTGAGTTCGGATTCATACCTTTAAGGTAGCTTTAATATCATTTTCAATGTCTGTTTTTCATTTATTGCACTTACTTGTTTTTGGTTGCAAAAACTGCAGAAGAGCATATTTCACACGAGCTCGAAGTAGCAAATGATAATAATACAGCAGTGCTGATGGCACGATATTCATTAGATGAGCTCGCGAACTTTTCTCGAACTGAGAAAATTCTAACTGTTTGTCCTTGCCGTTTTGAAGCTTTGTGATACAATCACAGGACAATGCTATTAGTTTGTTCTCCGTCTGTTAAAAGTTTCTTTTGAAGTAAAGAGTTTCGATTTGAATTAAAATACATTCCGAACTCGGCAGCAGCGTCACGACTGCACTCAGTACTGTCGCCTTGCCGCCGCGACAGCAATGCTGCTTGCGGTCGAGTTCGGACTCATAGCTTCAGGCTTTCAACTTTCAAAAAGACTGTCATGTTACTGAAAACCGGGACTGGCTTGAAGTGCCTTCCGAAGCACGGAGACGCTCGGAGAAACCGGTCAGGTTGTCCTCAACTAAAATTAATTTGTGGAATATAAGTACAAGTGTGTGTTTCTATCATGTATTACAACAAGAAACTTGTTGTAATACATGATCAAGGAGGATCAAGGATACAAGAACAATACCTAAGAGCCGACAATCTAGAGTATAAACGATAATATAATATGTACTTCCCAATAATCCCTTGGCCAGTTTTACAATTCAAAGTATCAAACAAGTACAATTTTGGAAACATATTTTATTTACGTGGTATAAATTTAATATATATCGGTTCAGCGGGTCTTATCACCAAATCAGTCGTAATCCTTGGTCGTGCATCCTTTACTCTGGGCATCAATCTAAAGTTGCGGATGATCTCGCAGAACGTAATCTTAATCTCTTGCATGGCGAAAAGTTGACCTGTACAAAAATACGGGGTATATGTTTAGAGTAAGTTTTAATTTTTTTGAATCTATTGTCGAGTTTACAATAAGCACTAACCAGTTCAATTCCTCGGTACAGAACTGAACGGCATGTAAGCGAAGGGGTGCTTCAGCTCGCTGCCGGGGAGGAACCGCTTAGGTCTGAACGCTTCGGGTTCGGGGAACAAGTCCTCACGGTGATGGAGCTCGTTGACTACCAAGGAGACTTGGGTGCCTCGCTTAACCAGCACGTCATCTAGGAATCAAAATTGTTGAATTGTTTGGACGACGTGTATATCAAAGCCCCCTAGCTCCTTTTCAGCTTGTTCTAGTCTTTTTTTTTTTTATATATACCACTAAGGTGGCAGACAAGCATACGGCCCGCCAGAAGGACTGGTGGTCACCGCAGCCTATGAACGTTTGCAACACCAGAGGCGCCACACTCGCGCTGCCGACCCTGTAAAAACCTTCTTAGACCCCTCTTGAAGAACCCCATACTGTAGGCGTTTGGGAAAACCGAGGCAGGAAGATCATTCCACAACCTAAGCGTTCGCGTATGAAAACCCCTATCGGATCTAACCGTGCTCGAACGCTCCGGACGTAGGGTGTGAGGATGAAATCCCTGTCTATGGCGAGCGGTGCGATGATAAAACGTAGCCGTGGGCATCATGTCAAACAATTCCTCAGAGCACATACCATTGTACAGGCGGTAGAACACGCATAAGGAGGCAAAGTCTCTCCTGTCGCGAAGAGGTTCAACACCACCTGTCAATATAGGATAGTTGATAACTCTCACAGCTCGCCTCTGCACCGAGTCAAATGGACGAAGCTGATATTCAGGTGCCCCCGCCCAGAGGTGACAGCAGTACTCCATGTGTGGCCGCACTTGCGACTTATAGAGAAGCAGTGTTTGCGCCGCAGTAAAGTACCGCCGCGCCCTGTTGAGCACACCGAGCTTCTTGGACGCCAGCTTGGCCTTGTCCTCCAAATGACTGCGGAACTGAACGTCACTGGAGATGTCAACACCAAGGATCCCTATACTTTTAGAGATGGAAAAAGATGTGCCCTGGAATTGTGGCGCTACAGTAATTGGGGCTTTCTTAGCGGTGAAGAAACAGTCAAAAAGTCTTACCTAGTATAATGTCTTCTTCTACCATACGGCCATAGTACGGACCGATGGGATAGAGTCTGAGCATCTCCTTGATAACAGCCGCCATGTACTTCATATCAGCCAGATCAGATAACAAAGGAAAGCGATTAGTGTTCTGCAGTACACTTTGAATTTCCTAGAATATGCGGTCCTAGAACATACCATCAGATCAAACAGAACAAATAGATTATTGACTTTTAGATACATATTTAGATCACTAAAATTATTTTACTCGCATCATGGAAGGTCTTTCTTACTGTCAACAAGACTATTGATAGTGACTATTGATCCTCAACGTGCGGCTGAATTCTCTTCTTGCTCTGCTTGAAAATCCTTATGTAGCAAGAGTAGGCAAACACATGCGCCGGTTTAGCGTTCGAAGTTTCTGCTTTTGGCAGAGAAACAATTCTTTTGAATCCTTAGGTTCAGGTGAAGATTCTCTCCTTCGGATGAGAGTTGCATTTTTGCGTTCGACTTCCTTCTTTCAGGAATAATATATGGTAACAATACGGTTCCACGCCTATATTTTCAATAATACAGTTGTGCTTAATTAACTGTTGCCGTCAGGTACAAGCAGGGGTTTCTAAATCCAAAATTGGAAGCTCATTCAGAGCCTCCGTTTGCAATTTATAAAGAACTAGCTGACCCCGCGCAACTTCGTTTGCGTGATTAATAAGGAACCGCTCGACCGATTTTGTGCAAACTTCACATAAACCATCTACTAAATAGTCCGAACAAACCCTAAACATTTGGTTTGGATAGGTGAGCCCGTTCTTGATTTATAAAATTACAACGAAAAGTGGCATTGATTTTTATATATATAGATTTATTCTTTAAAATACTTCAAAATATTTTATTTTCACCAAGCTTCGTCAATTTTCTATTTTTAAATAACTGTAGTATTTATGTAGATAATATTTTAGCAATTTAAATTTTATTAATTCTTTTTCCCTTTAATGAGGTGCATCGCTATATATAACGACCTATCCCTTCTAAGATTAACCCTTCTCCTTGACACTAACTAGGATACGCCCATTATACCTACTACCTAACTACAACTAGGTAAATTAATTAAATTAATAAATTAATTTAATTCGGTAAACCGTGACATCCTGCTGTCAGAAATTAGAAGCAATGTTCCAGAAATTTATAACTATTTACTTAACTGTTATCACGAACCTTCCAAATTAATGTATAAATGCAACGAACTTTCTTCTGCAGTCGGTTGCCAGCAGGGTGTACCCTCGGACCAGACATTTTCAGCCTAGCCATTAACCCCATCATTCAAAATTTAAAGTCAAAATTTAACGTGTGGTATTTAGATGACGGGACTCTTGGAGGTGATGCAGTTTCTGTTCTGTCAGATCTTATAGAAATTAAAAATAAATTTCATTTAATTGGTTTCCAGAAATTTATAACTATTTACTTAACTGTTATCACGAACCTTCCAAATTAATGTATAAATGCAACGAACTTTCTTCTGCAGTCGGTTGCCAGCAGGGTGTACCCTCGGACCAGCCATTTTCAGCCTAGCCATTAACCCCATCATTCAAAATTTAAAGTCAAAATTTAACGTGTGGTATTTAGATGACGGGACTCTTGGAGGTGATGCAGTTTCTGTTCTGTCAGATCTTATAGAAATTAAAAATAAATTTCATTTAATTGGTTTCCAGAAATTTATAACTATTTACTTAACTGTTATCACGAACCTTCCAAATTAATGTATAAATGCAACGAACTTTCTTCTGCAGTCGGTTGCCAGCAGGGTGTACCCTCGGACCAGCCATTTTCAGCCTAGCCATTAACCCCATCATTCAAAATTTAAAGTCAAAATTTAACGTGTGGTATTTAGATGACGGGACTCTTGGAGGTGATGCAGTTTCTGTTCTGTCAGATCTTATAGAAATTAAAAATAAATTTCATCTAAATGGATATAGAGCATAATATCATGCTTTATATCCATACAGTAATGCTAGGGGAGGTAGCTCCGTTATAATAAAAGAAAGTATTTCTCACTATCAATCCATGATACATGAAGAATGTGACATCCAAGCAGTATCGGTATGCGTTGAAACGAAACGTTATCCGCTAACAGTGGTAGCAATATATTGTCCTCCGAGATATAAGATCAAAAAATAGCAATACGTTAACTTTTTGCAAAAACTCGGCAATAGATTCATTCTTGGGGGTGACTTTAATGCCAAGAACACGTACTGGGGTTCCAGATTAGCTTCAACAAAGGGAAGAGAACTACGAAGTGCCATGAACGAAATCAAATGCGACGTAATATCAACTGGGAAACCGACTTACTGGCCAACGGATCCAGATAGATTGCCAGATTTGATAGATTTTTTTATTTTTAAAAATATATCGTCAAACTATTTGACCATTGAAGAAGGTTTTGATATGAATTCTGACCACTCCCCGATAACTCTACAACTTGGTGAAAATATTATATTCAGAGAAACTTATCAATCATTAGTCAATTCAAAAACAGACTGGTCAAGTTTTCAGGTTGACTTAGAATCCAAAATCAAACTCAATGTGCCCCTCCGAAATGAAGTTCAATTGGACTTTGAGGTTAACAAGTTTACTTCGGATATTCAGCAGGCGGCATGGGAAAATACACCTGCTTTAATGACAAGGAGTAAAGGTAATATATATCCTAAAGAAATCATTGAACTAATCGCCGAAAAACGGCGACAGAGAAAGAAATGGCATCACACAGGATCACCCTCCGATAAAAATATACTAAATTTTATGTCTGCTGTCGCCGTCTTACAAGCCTCGAAGACAGGGACCTGTCTACGTTATGGGCGCGCGTGGATCACGGGGGCCACACCCGGATCTACGCGTGCGTGTATAGGTCTCACAGCGGTAATACGGACACAGTTCGCCTTTATGACCACCTGCAGCAATCGACTGACAGGGTGATTGAGCAGTGTCCCTCCGCTGAGATAGTGGTTTTGGGAGATTTCAACGGTCATCATATTGACTGGTTGGGCTCCCGGACCACCGACTTTGCGGGAAAAGCTGCTCACGAATTTGCCTTGACCTATGGGTTCTCTCAGCTGGTTAAATCCCATACAAGGATACCAGACAAGGAGAACGAGCATAGTGCATTGCTGGACCTTCTGCTGACAACGCGTCCGGACGGATACAACGTTTCAGTGGATGCTCCGCTAGGATCGTCGGACCACTGTGTCGTTCGGACGCATGTGCCTCTCGCAAGGCCTGAACCACCTCGGCCCAAGGAGTAGCGACATGTGTGGCACTACAAGTCAGCAGACTGGGATGGACTGCGAGAGTTCTATGCATCGTACCCGTGGCGGCGGCTTTGTTTTGCCTCAGAGGATCTGGATACTTGTGCTGTAGCAGTCGCTGAGGGGATCTTGGAGGGTATGGAATGCTACATTCCCAACCGATGGATCCCTGTAGGTGCAAAAAAGCGACCGTGGTTCAATCGGCTCTGCAGAGAAGCTCTAATACAGAAAGAATCTGCCTACAGAGCTTGGACCACGGCTCGTGCAAATTCAGATCCAAACATCTCTGAGGTGAAACGCAAATTAAATGCCGCCTCGAGGTCCAGTAAAAGAGCAATTGTCAAGGCCAAGTTCGATTTCGTCGGCAGAATTGGCGAACGGCTAGCAGGCTACCCTTCAGGAAGTCGTGAATTTTGGTCGCTTGCCAAAGCTGCCGAGGGAAACTTCTGTCGGTCAGGATTACCACCCTTGCTTAAACCCGACGGTAGTTTGGCCCAGAGTGCCAAGGAGAAAGCCGACCTTTCGGGTAATCTCTTAGCCTCTAACTCGACCATGAGCGACGGGGGTGCTTTACCGCCGGGCATTCCGAGTTGTGGCACTTCCATGCCGGAAGTTAAATTTACACAGCGGAATGTCCGGCGGGAGCTTCAATCTCTGGACGTTCATAAGTCGAGTGGGCCAGACGGCATTCCCGCGGTGGTACTTAAGCATTGTGGTCCAGAGTTGTGTCCGGTACTTACACGTCTTTTCACACTTTCCTATTCTATGCAACAAGTCCCGGCGTCGTGGAAGATCGCGTATGTACATCCTGTACCCAAGAAGGGTGACAGAACCGACCCGGCCAATTACAGGCCTATAGCCGTCACCTCCCTTTTATCCAAGGTGATGGAGCGTGTAATTAATACACAGCTCCTGGGGTACCTTGAGGAACACGACCTGCTCAGCGACCGGCAGTACGGTTTCCGTCACGGTCGCTCGACGGGCGATCTTCTTGTGTACCTAACTCACCGATGGGCGGCGGCTATCGAGAGTAAGGGTGAGGCTCTAGCTGTGAGCCTCGACATCTCTAAAGCCTTTGACCGGGTCTGGCACCGTGGTCTTCTTACGAAACTGCCGTCATATGGACTACCCGAGAGATTATGCGGATGGGTGTCCAGCTTCTTGGCCGGTAGAAGCATTAGGGCCGTCGTTGACGGCAGCTGTTCAGACTGCATGGCTATAAACGCTGGAGTACCGCAAGGCTCAGTGTTGTCCCCTACTCTGTTTCTGCTGCATATCAATGACATGTTGTCTATTGACGGCATTCATTGTTATGCGGACGACAGTACGGGGGACACTTGTTACACGGGCCGCCCCGGTATCTCTCGGGACACAGTGGAGGAAAATCGTGAACAGCTTGTGTCTGAAATCGAGGCTACTCTTACTAGAGTGTCCGATTGGGGTGGACAAAATCTTGTCCAGTTCAACCCTTCCAAGACACAAGCGTGTTTTTTCACCGCTAAGCAAACCCCAATTACTGTAGCGCCGCAATTTCAGGGCACATCTCTTTCCATCTCCAAAAGTATAGGGATCCTTGGCGTTGACATCTCCAGTGACGTTCAGTTCCGTAGTCATTTGGAGGACAAGGCTAAGCTGGCGTCCAAAAAGCTAGGTGTGCTCAACAGGGCGCGGCGGTACTTTACTGCGGCGCAAACACTGCTTCTCTATAAGTCGCAAGTGCGGCCGCATATGGAGTACTGCTGTCACCTCTGGGCGGGAGCACCTGAATATCAGCTTCGTCCATTTGACTCGGTGCAAAGGCGAGCTGTAAGAATTGTCAACGATCCTGTACTTACAGCTGGTATGGAACCTCTTCGCGACAGGAGAGACTTTGCCTCCTTATGCGTGTTCTACCGCCTGTACAATGGTATGTGCTCTGAGGAATTGTTTGATATGATGCCCACGGCTACGTTCTATCATCGCACCGCTCGCCACAGACATCCTCACACTCTGCGTCCGGTGCGTTTCAGCACGGTTAGATCCGATAGGTGTTTTCTTCCGCGCACGCTTAGGTTGTGGAATGACCTCCCTGCCTCGGTTTTCCCAAACGCCTACAGTATGGGGTTCTTCAAAAGGGGTCTTAGAAGTTTTTTACAAGGTCGGCAGCGCGAGTGTGGCACCTCTGGTGTTGCAAACGTTCATAGGCTGCGGTGACCACCGGTCCTTCTGGTGGGCCGTATGCTTGTCTGCCACCTTAGTGGTATAAAAAAAAAATATACATATACTAAATAGCTTGACAAAAACGCTAACTAAAACTATTAAAGTCTATAAAGAAGACTCAATTGCCACTTCACTGGAACACTTGTCTAGTGACCGCACCAGCAATTATTCACTCTGGAAGGCGTTGAGGAAATGCAAAGCACCTATTACACCCATTCCTCCCATAAGGGAAACTAACGGCAAATGGGCTGTAAGCAATGAACAAAAGGCAAAAAGATTTGCGCGATATTTAGAATCAATATTTCAACCAAATGAAGGATCATCAGAGGACTTGCCGTACCACGAACGCCAACAAGATTTGTCGGAAATAAAATTGGTAACCCCAAAAGAAGTTGCATTCGAAATTAGAAAAAGCATGAAAGTGAAAAAAGCGCCAGGCTACGACCTTATTACAGGTCAGGTACTACAACATCTCCCACGAAAAGCATTGGTGAAATTAACAAACCTATTTAATGCAGTAATAAGATTGAAATATATTCCAGCCGTTTGGAAAGTAGCTGAAGTCATAATGATAGCAAAGCCAGGAAAACCGCCACACGAACCAACATCTTATAGGCCGATATCTTTGCTACCTATAATTTCTAAATTGTTCGAAAAACTTCTATTAAAAAGAATGAAACCTATACTTGACCAAAAAGCTCTAATACCTAATCACCAGTTTGGTTTTAGGGAGAGACATTCCACTATAGATCAAGTACATAGGATCACGAAACTTATTGAAAATGCATTAGAAGAAAAAAAAGTGTGCTCCTCGGTGTTCCTAGATGTCGCGCAAGCTTTTGATAAAGTATGGCATAAAGGACTAATACATAAACTGAGTTCGATGCTGCCTTCCCCATTTGTAGCTATTTTAAAGTCTTATATCTCTAACAGAAAGTTTAGAGTAAGGCAAGAAAATGCTTTCTCAAAACTTAAGGAAATAAAAGCTGGAATACCACAAGGTAGCGTGTTAGGGCCGGTTTTGTACCTATTATACACCTGTGACATTCCAGAATCAGAAAACAGTCTCATTGCAACTTTCGCCGATGACACCGCCATAATGTCAACTGGAAATACTCGCGAGGAAGCCGTGCAAAATGTGCAAATCGCAGTGACAAAAGTCTTTGAATGGACCAAAAAGTGGCGCATCAAGCTCAATGAAACAAAATCGACTCACATTGACTTTACTAACAAATCAGCTGACTACTACCCAGTTTATATCAACAACAAGATCATTCCGTTTGCAAATACAGCAAAATATCTAGGTATGACACTTGATGCAATGGTGGATGGTTAACGTTTGCCATCCAAAATGGCCGCCGTGCCACTGTTGTAAAATTTCATGTTGTATATCGTTTATGGGGTTTTTTGGTATGCCAAATACGAATTTCAGGTAAATTTTGCAATCCAATATGGCTGCCTCGCCACAGTTGTAAAATTTCATGTAGCATATCGTATAAATGGAATTTTGATATGCTGAGTACGAATTTAGGGTTAATTTTGCAAAATTATCTTGAAATTCGTACTCAGCATACAAAAAAACCCCTTAAACGATACCCATCATGAAATTTTGTGATCTCGGCGCGGCGGCCATATTGGATCTCTAAATTAACCCGAAATTCGTACTCAGCATACCAAAAAACCCCTTAAAAGATACCCATCATGAAATTTTGTGATAGTGGCGCGGCGGCCATTTTGGATTGCAAAATTATCATAAATTTCGTACTCAGCATACCAAAAAACCCCTTTAACGATACCCATCATGAAATTTTGTGATTTCGGCGCGGCGGCCATATTGGATTGCAAAATTATCATGTAATCACCTACAGAGATAGATTATAGTCTGAAATGATACAAGTTTTATCCCGGGAATAAGTTCCCATGAGACGCGAAAAAGAGAACAAAATTTCACGCAGGCGAAGCTGCGGGCATCAGCTAGTCTATAATAAATGTTACATTACACGCGAATGCTCGTGTCGGTCAGGGAGGTAGCATCGTAACGTAATGCTCGAGTCGAATCTATAAAATGTTACATTACATGCGAATGCTCGAGTCAGTCAGGGAGGTAGCATCGTAACGTAATGGTCGAGTCGAATCTATAAATGTTACATTACATGCGAACGCTCGTCGGTCAGGGAGGCAGGCCGTAACGTAATGCTCAAAGTCGAATCTAATTTGTTACATTACAGGCGAATGCTCCCGGTGAGGGAGCACCTTTACCCTAACCTTTTATTCAAAATATACCCAAAAATACTGACTTTTACCAATATACTGATATCGAAAAAAGTCAATAAAATATACCGAAAAAGTATTAAAATACTGAAAACGGTCACACTCTCACGGCGCGCACTGACACACGTAGTGTGGCCGCTTCAACGTAATAATTCTCGCGTTAATCTCTTTGATGTGCCGCCACTTGAGCACAGTATAAATATATGTTGTATACAGTGACTTGAGCTATCGCCTAACGTCAAACGGCAATGTGAATGCCGTTGTCGAATTATCGCGATAATTCGGTGGCTACACTAACGTTTAACGTTCATCAACGCCATTATTAATGGCATTTCCCCTTAGTGTGGCCCGAACATGACGATGATTATTAGGTACTAATAATACGTATCAAAAACGGCAAAAGATAAAATTTTTGTGGTATGGGAGCCCTCTTACAAATATTTTTTTTTATGTTGTTATAGCGGCAACAGAAATACATTATCTGTGAAAATTTCAATTGCCTAGCTATCAGGGTTTATGAAATACAGTCTGGTTCGTCGGGGTCCCGTTTTAACCCTTTGGGTACAAAACCCAAAAAGGAGTAGATAGTACATTGGTTTAATACTAATAATCTTAGCCTGAACGATAACAAAACTAAATGTATTAAATTTATCTTGCCCAATGTAACACAGGCAGAAACCAATGTTCAACTTAAGGCCATACCCAGGGCTAACGACCTTGAGCATATGGGCGATATGACTCGCCAACATAGAGTAGCGCAACTACAGAGTCATCAGAGTAAAAGAACCACGGAAGAAGAAGAAAATAGTAGCGGAAATGCGTTCCTGGCTTCACCAAATAAACAAGAAAGACTCACCCGACTGCCCCTCTCTAAAACATTTATTGTGAAAGTTCAATCCGATTGACGTTGTCATTTTTGTTTTAGTTCAAACTTTGAACAGATGACCTAGTGACGTAGTTTAATGCAACAGAGTCACAAACTACAGACAAAGTCTCGCCATAAGCCCCCCTGCAATCTATTTTATAGCGAGAGGCTAAAAGTAAATTAAAAAACAAACGTTTGTATTTCAATTTTGCATATAAAATACACTACAAAAAACGTGATTAATTATTACGTAAATTGAATGTGACGAATTCACAAATTTGACGAATGTTCATATATTCATTGTTTTGTACTTAACATATTACAAATCCAGACAAAAGGGGTCTTCCACCCGCTTGAAATTTTTATTCCTTTTGAGAAACAAAATTTCATTTCATTTTATTATTACAAACCAACAAAAATAAGTACGTACGTAAGCGTCGTAAACGCAGTTGCGAGGGTCAGCTAGATATGTATAAATAAGAAGCGCTCGTGGCATTGCGGACTCGGTGTTCTGTAAACGATCACTGTAGTAAGCAACTTTCACTATGGCCAATCCTTGGATAGGTGACCATCCAAGTAACCACTTTGTGACAGTTATTTAAGCGTTTCCGTGCTTCGGAAGGCACGTTAAGCCGTTAGTCCTGGTTGCCCGTAAAATGGCAGTCGTTAAGCCAAGTTGAAGGCCTTTTTGGCAGCTTGAACAATTTCAACAGCAGGCAGTCACAACCTGCGCCTGTCTATCTCAACACGGCAATACGGCTCATCACCTATTACGTGGGGCAAATTCTAAAAAGGTATAAAAAAATAAAATAAAAAAATATTTTATTCACAAGGAAGCTCGCAGAATATCGGAATCAAAGTATCCAGGAACCTTCCTCGGATTATAAGATTATTATTGTTCCAAGTTTCATTCAAATCGATTCTGTAGTTTCTACGTGATACTTATTCGGGATACAGACAGACAGACAGACAGACATGAACATTTTAAATTGCATTTTCGGCTTCAGTATCGATTAGAGAACATCCTTCAATAATAATAAAACATAATAATAAAACGGGGCTTAATCATTAAGCTCTTATAGTTAAGAGCTTAATGATTAAGCCCCGTGGAAATTTTTTAGAATAGATTCTAAAACAATTCAGTCCACGCCCTCGGCGCGGCCTGAATTATCTATACTTATAATAAAACTGTTGAGGGTAGAGAGTCTGTACATGGAAGATATTTTGAAAATTTTTATTGAAGGATGTTCTCTAATTGAAACTGAAGTCGAAAATGCAATTTAAAATTTTCATGTCTGTCTGTCTATCTGTATCCCGAATAAGTATCACGTAGAAACTACAGAATCGATTTGAATGAAAAAAATGATAAAGCAACACGCAGGTTTAGATTTATCCTCACATTCAAAGGAACTCTTGAATTCTAGGTTTAGAGACGTTGAGATGTCTCTAACTCCTGAACTTCCTCGGATCAATTTTCATTCAAATCAGTAGTTTCGGCGTGATACGTATTCGGAATACAGACGGACATGAAAATTTTAAATTTCATTTTGGCTTAAGTAGATATCGATTAGACAACGCGTTCTTTTTTTTTCAAATAACTTCCATATTCAGACTCTCGACCCTCAACAGTTTTATTATTATGTATAGATAAAGACTAGCAAGAAACTCGGCGGGCACTCACTTTATTCACTTTTATACCTTAACCAATTTGCCGGTAGATGGTGCCTACTTGTGGCGACCCACAAGACGTAATAAACTAAAAGAGTCAATTCTTTCAGCTTAGGTTGAGAGCAGTGTCTCAAAAAAGCAGTGTGTTAATAATAACTATAATATAAGTATTTTCATCAGTTGTTTAAATCCCTTAGCACAAGGGTATAATAGCTTAAGTTGTGTGCGAATGTCCACAAATATTTCTTCATTTATTTATATTGAAATGATTAAGTACCGCTTACAATATAAGCATGATTACCTTCCGAAGTAATTTAATAAAACAATACGAAAAATAAGTTGAAATGCATTATATTCTCATGTAATGCAGTATGCATTGTGTAACTCGGGCTCTGTCTGTTACATGCATTACTCTGTACATGAATGAAAATATAACATTTTACGAAAATATTTTGCAGACCAGAGCGAAACACGTCCGTCTAGCAACACGATTCCCCCCGCACTAGATTTTCGGGCGAGCGGAGCGCGGGGAAGCAAGCAATGTGATGTATTCTTTGAATACATTATTAGTTATAATTAGTTAAAACTTATACTAATTCAAAATTGAAGAAAACCATTTTAGAGGTCTATGTTTTCTTTAGTCTCTGATATAAATTTTATTATCATTCATTAATAAATAGATGTCATACAACGACTTCTTCTAAAAAAATATGGGCTATTTCAGTGATGTTTTACTAGTTATTTATAATAAATACACAATTTCTGATGAAACCATCCTCTGGAACACATCTTGTAGATTTCAAATCTACTTTTGGCTGTCATTTTTCGTATACTAATACCGAGAAGAACGTCTTTGTTTGCACCTCTTTTTCGCAAACTTTGTCAACCACTCCCCTTAAGGGCCGAGAGTTGGAACTTGTGAAATCTGCGGCGTTCCTAGGGTTGACAGTCGATGCTGGATTGCAGTGGGGTCCACATATTGAAAAGCTGGCTGGCATGTTAAGTTCAGCAGCATTTGCGGTACAAAAGATTAGGCATTAAAGTGATGTGGATACAGCTTGAATAGTTTACTTCAGTTACTTCCACAGTGTCTAACTATATTTTTTGCTAACTATATTTTTTTATTAATTTTGTTCCAAATGTAGTGTACAAGCGAAGGGTTAGGTCAGGTTAGAACTACCTATGACCACAAAAACAAAATATGAAAAAAAAAAACAATGAAACCACCGTCACTAGTGACAATGGAAGTAAACTAATTATTAGTAAACCGAATAATAATATTAGTATAGACCAATCATATTTTTTGCGTGCCACAAATTTGCTTTATTTAGACCTTATAAAATGTCGCACAGAGTATGTTTTTTATGACCATGTGCATATTTTATTCTCATCTCAGTTAATTTTATAAACAACCTCATTGTATAATATATAAAAGCCTATTTTCTACTTTATATTCGCCGCCAAGTTGTCGCCAACAATAAATTCAGTTGCTTCACCAAAAAATCACTGCCAATTTAAATTTAAATAAAGCGTAGATCTCAATAATTATAAAGCTGCTACTATAAAATTGAAATGCTATTTCACTCTGCTGCCAACCCATTAGTTTTTCTACCCGTTTTAATTATTCTTAAAATCCTAAATATGATTAGTTTGTTGCCGCGTTAAATACATGCCGATACTTATTTTGTCAAAGATCTTTGAGGTGGCTATATGCAAGAGAATATCCAAATCCAAATTTGTTATAAAACATAACATCTTGCGAGCTGAGCAATTCGGATTCCAAAAAGGAAAATCCGCGATTGACTTGGACACGTCACTGATTAGAGAGCCTAGACACACAGAATACGCAAACAACTGACATCTTCTTTGACATGAAAAGCGCATTTGACTTAGTTTCCCATGAACTACTATTAAATAAACTTGACAAATACGGTATACGGGGTCTTGCCCACAAGTGGCTTGACTCATAATTAAAAAATCTGGGTCTTTTATTCCTGATCTATATCAATGATTTGCCCAATGTTACGCTCTATCCCAGTACATTGTTCGCAGATGACATTTCAATTCTCTTGACATCTTCCTATTCCAATGAAATTATTTAAATGACATAAATGACATTAAATCTATAATATAATGGCTCCACAATAATAGTTTACAGGTGAATCTAAGTAAAACACAATACATCCAATTTTATACTCACGCTAAAAACCCTAATCAACTAAATCTTAAATATATGATTTTGCTTTTTAGGTATAATGATTGACAAGTATTTAGACTGGAAAGCACAGGTGGATAAGGTTCGTAATAGGGTCAATAGGTTTGTCTATGTGTTGGCAAATCTTAGGAAGACTTCAAATACCAAGACGGTCTTATTGGCATATCATGGATATGTTGAATCTGTACTTAACTATGGTTGGATGCTTTGGGGTAACTTTACTCATACAGCTAAAGCTTTCGTTGCACAAAAAAGACTGTCAGAGCCATGTGTGACGCGGCGCCATGGCACTCATGCAGACCATTATTCAGGAAATTTGAACTCTTGACGCTCCCCGGCATGTACAGACGAATTTGAGAATGCGTGGTCAATCCGAAACGAAATTGTTTTGCACTGAGAATTGACGCCATCTATCGGATAACATTGGAAGTCAAGAATCTAGCGTTGCCGATTTTTTTATATCTCACACAGGAACACAATTATTGTCAGAATAGCAACTCATTAATTTTTTGAGTAATGTAAATATGCCATCTAGTATATTTTTTGTGATTCTAAGGTGTCTATGCAATATTATATTCGAGTAAAGTTGCGCCATCTAGCGGAGTTTTTGTAGTTTGGACTCAAATGTGCATGGGGTTATAGATCTTAAGGGGCCCATGCAATATTGGAGGTGACTGTACATAATATACCAGATTGCGGTGTTTGTAAGGGAACATCCTACACTATTCAAAGGAGCTCTTTTGCGAGTTTTGAAGCGCTCGTGGCCCCGCGGACTCAGTGTTCTGTAAACGATCACTGCAGTTAGCAACATTTACTATGGCCGGATATGGATGGGTGACCACCACGTGGACCACTTTGTGACATTTATTTACGAGCGTTTCCGTGCTTCGGAAGGCACGATAAGCCGTTGGTCCCGGTTGTCAGTAAAATGACAGTCGTTAAGCCAAGTTGAAGGCCTTACGGGCGGCTTGAAAAATTTCAACTGTGGGTCGTCACAACCTGCGCCCGGGTCGGCAGCGCGTGTGTAGCGCCTCTGGTGTTGCTAACGTCTATAGGCTACGGTTACCAACCTTCCGGTGGGCCGTAAGCTTGTCTGCCACCTAAGTAGTATAAAAAAAAAAAAAAAAAAAAAAAAGCTAAGGAGGTGTTTCCAAGATGTACCCGAAATCCTAATAGAATAATACTTCAGCGGGTACCTAGAACAAGCCTTTATCAAAAAAATTGCTTAGCTATGTGTGGCTATATTTATAACGATCTACCTAACGAAATTAAAGAACACCCAACCACTCTCTTTAAAAGTAAGTTAAAAGAGTGGCTTCTTAAGAAATGCTTTTATTCAGTACAAGAATTTCAGAATTCTAAATGCAACTAATAATAGATTATTGAATAGTAACATAAAAATTGTGTACCCAAAGGGTTAAAAACCTTTGACATTTAAAGTAATTCTGACATGTATTTAATGCCCTTTAAATTTTGACATTTAAATGTTCTTCTGACATATTGTAAGTATTTGTAATTGATATTATTGATTTAAAGTAATTCTGACATGTATTTGATGCCCTTTAAATTTTGACATTAAAATCTACTTCTGACATATTGTAAGTATTTGTAATTGATATTTTTTGGTATGACATTATTAATGTAAAAGAAAAATTTGTAAGTTGTAAATTAATATAAGTAGAGGCATAATAATATTTGTAATGACCTCCAGTTTAAACATGTGACTTTTGTAATAAATATGACTTGTATGACGTATCGTAATAACTAAAAAAAAATTGTAATGTAATGCCATAATAATTGAAATCTTAACACAGTATAATAAAAATTCGACATTATTTGAGAATTAAATTCAATATTGGACATCCTAATAATTAGTGGTGAAAATGTAATATCATTAAATGGTCGTGTGTAAGTAAAATATGTCACATTAATAAATACATTTTATTTTGTTTTGAATGCTATAATATATGGCTAAATGGGCCTGTTCTATGGAATTTCAATATCATGTCATGCTATGTACCCCATTTATGGCAAAAAAATAAACTATTAAACACTCAATCAATCAATCAATCAAATCAGCCTATCTCAGTCCACTGCTGGACGTAGGCCTCTCCCAAATCACGCCACAACACACGGTCCTGCGCCTTCCGCATCCAGCCAGTCCCTGCGACCTTTTTCAGGTCATCGGTCCATCTAGCGGGAGGTCGTCCTACCCCACGCGTACCAAGCCGCGGTCTCCACTCCAGAACTCGTTTGCTCCACCTACCATCGGTTCTCCTACAGATATGACCAGCCCACTGCCACTTCAAACTGCATACTCTGCGAGCTATGTCGACCACTCTAGTTCTCTGACGGATAACATCGTTCCGGATTTTATCCCTCAGAGACACCCCAAGCATAGCTCGTTCCATTGCGCGCTGGGCAACCTTAAGGGCCCGGACTAGCTTCTCTGTGAGTGTCCACGTCTCGGCACCGTAGGTCATAACTGGTAGAACGCACTGGTTATAGACCCTTGTCTTAAGGCATTGCGGAATAGGTGAATCGAAAACCCGACGTAGTTTGCTGAACGCTGCCCAGCCCAAGCGGATCCTTCTGGCTATTTCCTTTTCCAGGTTGTTGCCTAGTGTGATTTCTTGCCCAAGGTAGGTATATTCCTGGACAACCTCAAGCCTCGATCCTTCAACGTAGATTGGTCCCGGCATGACATTTTTATTGAACATGACCTTGGTTTTATCCAAGTTCATGCCGAGGCCAACACGTCGAGACTCTCCGCTTAGACTGTGCAGCATCCCGCTCAACTGTTCCAGCGTTTCCGCAATTATGACGTTGTCGTCAGCAAATCGAAGTTGTGAGATGCGTTCACCGTTTATATTCACGCCCCATCCATCCCAGTTCAGCGACTTAAAGACGTCCTCAAGCGCATTGGTGAAGAGTTTCGGTGATATTACATCGCCCTGTCTTACACCTCTGCGCAGTGCTATAGGATTGGTCTTCTTATCCTCTAACCGGACGGTCAAGGTAGCGGTATCGTACAAGCATCTCAACACCTCGATGTATCGCCAATCAACACGACACCGCCGCAGAGCGTCCAGTACTGCCCAGGTTTCGATCGAGTCGAAGGCTTTCTCGTAGTCCACAAAAGCCATACACAGCGGCCGATTGTACTCATTGGTCTTCTGTACAATCTGCCGAACAGTATGGATGTGGTCCACGGTACTGAAGCCTTTTCGAAACCCGGCTTGCTCCTTTGGCTGAAATTCGTCGAGCTTTCCAGCGAGGCGGTTTGTGACTACTCTCGAGAACAACTTGTAAACATGGCTCAGGAGTGAGATGGGTCTGTAGTTCTTTAGTAAGTAAAGAGTAGATAGAGTACTTAGAGTAATATGCTCGTTAGCTCTCTAAGGACTGGAGTCCCACCCGCTTTAAGGAGCTCAGTTGTAATTCCGTCCTCTCCAGGGGATTTGTTGTGTTTGAGTTGCTCGAGAGCCGCCCTGACCTCGCCCTGGTCGATATCCGGTATTTCCTCCGTGTAGTGGCGTGTTAATGGGGCTCTGTGGTCATCATCGCTTAATCCCGTAGGTTTTGTTTTCCGTGATGCATAGAGGTCTGAGTAGAAACTCTCGATTTCTTCGAGAATCTGAAACCTTGAGGTTACGGTTCTGCCATCCGCTGTTTTGAGTTTCGCCAGACGGGGTCTTCCGAGCTGCTGGGCGAAGACTTTAGTGCCTCTGTTCTGCTCAATTTCAGCCTCGATGACACTGGTGTTGTAGCGTCGGAGGTCGCGTCTAATAAGCTTTCGGATTCTGCAGTTTAGGTCCCTCTGTTCTGACGACCTCGTAGGTGGCATTTCCCGTCTGATCCTCATTAGTTCGAGAGTCTCGGGTGAGAGCTTCGAGTCCTTTTTTTTGCTTTTCCCGGACAAAAACCTTCGGGACACTTGCTGTAGTGTTTTGACCACTGTGTCGGTTTTATCGTGAATGTTATCGGTGGTTTCCAGCAGATCGAAACGATTTTGAAGTTCCAGTTGGAACCTATCAGATCCCATGACCATTTGGAGCGCAGTAGGTCGGAGAGTAGGCTTCATCATACGGGCCCGTTCGGCGCGGAAGTCTAAATTTAGAGATGCTCGTACAAGTCGGTGATCACTGCCTGTATTAAACCTGTTAATCACGGAAACATCTCTAAATATACACTTCCTGTCCGTTAAGAAGAAGTCTATCTCGTTCCTTGTGACCTTGTCAGGGCTTCGCCACGTCCACTTCATGTGGGGCCTCTTCTTAAAGAACGAGTTCATCAAGAAGAGTCCCTGGGACTCGAGGAAACTGACTAGCATGTGCCCTCGGTTGTTTCTGCGCCCCACGCCAAAAGGACCGATTTTCGTTTCGCCGCGTTCTTGTACTCCCACTTTGGCGTTAAAGTCCCCCATAACAACGTTGTAATGAGCCTTAGCAGTACCGTGTAGTGCTTTTCTTATGTCCTCTTACATGGTCTCAACTGCCTCGACCGGGCCTTGCGAAGTCGGGGCATACACTTGTATCACCTTCAGGGTGTACCTGTCGGTGAGCTTGAGTATGAGGTATGCTACCCGAGCCGAGACGCTACCGACTTCCACAACGCTGCCAACGAGGTCCTTTTTCACCATAAATCCGACACCGCCCTCAGAAGGGGTCCTTCCATCACCCTCCCGAAAGTAGAACAGGTCACCCGACGCAAGGGTTAGCGTCTCCTCCCCCTTTCTACGGACTTCGCACAACCCTAGTATATGCCAGTTTATGCGACCTAGTTCTACCTCGAGTTCGGTGAGGTATTCATCCAGCTTCAGAGTTTTTTTATTTCGTTCGTCCATTATACGTAGCCAAGGTCAGTCGTGGATGGTAGCCTACTGTATCCCGGAGATTCTTCGCACCCCCCTCCCGCCGTCGTTCCGACCGCTACCGTAATCGGGGACAGCGGAAGTGCCGGGAACTGGGGGCCGTTGCTTTGTGTGACTTGTCATATTCTTATTTGGGAGGATTTCATTGGCGTAAGGCCATGTATCACGCTAGCCAAACGGGTTGGTACAGGGTTTCTTTTCGAGTATTCCTTCTCTACGCCACGACCTCGTCCGTTAATCGGCAGGTGCACCACTTGCAGGTGAGGCTGGCTTGGACCCCGGGGATGTTGGTAGGGCCCCATCGCACCCCTTTTATTAAACACTAAACAAATGAAATAAAAAGTATGCCCTTAAATAAGTTTAAAAAGTGTACAAAAAGTAAATTGTACTGCAAGGGCTACTATAAAATTGACGATAATTTGCTTGACTGACAAGGAAGCCTGGAAATTATCTGCTTGCTCTACTGCATTCTCAAGCAATAGTTTGTGATTTTTAGTTAAAACTATTGTAAATAGAGCACAAAAAGGAAAGCCCGCCGAGTTTCTTGCCAGTTCTTCTCGAGCGGGCCGCCTTTCGAACTGGTGGTATTGACTTTGCTTTGTATTCATATTGACGTGTCGCAAGTGCCTACGTATTAGGATTATGCGAAATAAATGTTTTTTTGAGTTTGTGTTTGGAGTATGATTTGATGACCGAAAGGTATTTTTATCTTGCGAGGTACAATATAAAATAAAATTTTGTAATCGAGACTAAGTAGCACTATAAAATACTTTTTTACCTGATGGAAAATCCATCATGGATGTGTTGAGTCTCGTAGTCGTAGAAGGAGAGAAGTGAAAGATGGTGTATGAAGATAGATTATATTTGAACCAGAACCAATGCGACTTGCTCGCAGTCCGACAATCCCGAGTCGTAGTTAATAAGTGCAATACACAATTCTTATAAGGCTGTGTTCATACTTAAAGTATAAAGCTGTGTCCCCACAGTATTCCCCCCTTTAATAAAATCATACATTATTTTATTAACAAACAAAACAATGCAATTTAAAAAAACCATGGTCACCCTATTGTTCTTAGATAATGTTAAAACATTGTCCTAAAAATATAGTCCGAGTCGGAATTGATTCTTTTACTCGAGTTAAACACTCTACTTTTCATTTCAAATATGAGGAAAACAAAACTAATAATAAGATTCAAACCTTACCATAAATAGTAGATTGTTAACCGAGGGTGGAAAGAATCAATTCCCGAGGTATTTAGACTTAGAATTTAATTTAATTTAATTTAAAAAAAAAATAAAAAAATTACTATATAGGTATGTAATATGAAATCAAGTTAGAGCTAATCTGTAATTTTAAAATCAAACTGGTAATACCAGATAAAAACTCCACGAGACAGGCTCGCCCTAGTGTGGGGTTGATAGGTAAAGTCCTTTCTTCTAGTGAATATGGTAAAAAAAAAAAAAAATGTAATACTAATGTACAGTAATTTAAATAGAAATAAGGAATAACTATGTAAATTGTGTTTAAGGTTAATAAAGATAATAATAATTTAGACGCCCGAGCGCAGCGAGGGCGGCTATAGTCCGAGTCGGAATTGATTCTTTTACCCGAGTTAAACACTCTACTTCTCATTTCAAATACGAGGAAAATAAAACTAATAATAAGATTCAAACCTTACCTTATAACATTATTACCGATTGTTTTGAATTCTGTTACAGATAAAATAATAACAACTACATTATGTCGACTTTTTAAATTTTAAATATGGAACTCCGGCCGGCCCCATACACGTACAATATTGATTCAATATTTATTTCCATCCGAATATAGTCTGTTCAAATCTCAATAATATGTTCAATTTATTGCTACATTGATCAATATTATTGTACGTGTATGGGGCCGGAAGAAATTTTCGCTAAGTTCACACTGGCTGTTTGGAAAGTCGCATGGCCGCAGCATTTTTTAATTTTTTTTTACACAAATCTCTTTACTATCACAGCTGACCTGTCAGCAGTTCTATTTTTAAAGTTCATTCCGGCCCTTGGGTGGGAAGTAATTTGTATGAGTTTTTCCCTCCCTAGGGAGGGAAACAACATTTTCCACCCAATAGTCAGATCAAGAAAACACTATTTTCCGAGTATGAGAAATGAAATAGTAGATTGTTAACCGAGGGTGGAAAGAATCAATTCCCGAGGTATTTAGACGCCCGAGCGCAGCGAGGGCGGCTATAGTCCGAGTCGGAATTGATTCTTTTACCCGAGTTAAACACTCTACTTTTCATTTCAAATACGAGGAAAATAAAACTAATAATAAGATTCAAACCTTACCATAAAACATTATTACCAATTGTTTTGAATTCTGTTACAGATAAAATAATAACAACTACATTATGTCGACTTTTTAAATTTTAAATATGGAACTCCGGCCGGCCCCATACACGTACAATATTGATTCAATATTTATTTCCATCCGAATATAGTCTGTTCAAACCTCAATAATATGTTCAATTTATTGCTACATTGATCAATATTATTGTACGTGTATGGGGCCGGAAGAAATTTTCGCTAAGTTCACACTGGCTGTTTGGAAAGTCGCATGGCCGCAGCATTTTTTTTTTTTTTTTACACAAATCTCTTTACTATCACAGCTGACCTGTCAGCAGTTCTATTTTTAAAGTTCATTCCGGCCCTTGGGTGGGAAGTAATTTGTATGAGTTTTTCCCTCCCTAGGGAGGGAAACAGCATTTTCCACCCAATAGTCAGATCAAGAAAACACTATTTTCCGAGTATGAGAAATGAAATAGTAGTTTTCGATACAAGTGTGGGATTTCTGTTATTACAACGAGTTACGACAGGTGTTGACCCGAGCCGAAGGCGAGGGTAGACAGTCGGAACGAGTTTAAATAACAGTCCCACACGTTGTATTGAACAACTATTTTTAATACAGTTGCGAAAAAATTAAGCAAAAAATAATAAAAACACAACAAACCTGAATATCCAAAATGGCGCCAACCGTAAAAGAATATATACCTTCCTAAGCAGAGACTATGGCAGTGCACTTCATACAGCCAACTTTTTTTATTTTTATAAATTTAATTTGGCCGATACTTATACTAATTTATGCTTAAATTTTAATTAAAATTACTTTTAATCTGATATTGAAACAAGTTAGTATCTTTTTTTAGAAATATTTGCATGAATAGTCATTATTTTGACAATCGGGAAAGAAAACGAACGTTGCGGAAATGGGAAAGAAAAAAGCACGAGTGTGTAATAGCCCACATCCCGAACGCTATACGTCCCTGTAAAACGCCACTTTTAGAGCAACTGTATTAAAAAGATTATTACCAATTGTTTTGAACTCTGTTATAGATAAATAACAACTACATTAAGTCGACTTTTTAAATTTTAAATATGGAACTCACCGCGTAATTGTTGCAGAGATTACCGGCCCCATACACGTACAATATTATTGACTCAATAATATTGCCACAATATTTATTTCCATCCGATCCGTGTATGGGTAATAGTCTGTTCAAACCTCAATATTACCCATACACGGTCAATTTATTGCTATATTGATCAATATTATTGTACGTGTATGGGGCCGGAAGAAATTTTATTAAAATTTATTTTTTACACAAATCTCTTCACTATCACAGCTGACCTGTCAGCAGTTCTATTTTTAAAGTTCATTCCGGCCCTTGGGTGGGAAGTTATATGTATGAGTTTTTCCCTCCCTAGGGAGGGAAACAGCATTTTCCACCCAATAGTCAGATCAAGAAAACACTATTTTCCGAGTATGAGAAATGAAAATATTATTTCTACAGTCGTCGTCAAGACCTTGCATTATAGTATGGTGCATAAATCGGGAAAATGATTGCGATGCATTTTTCAAACCGAAGGACATCCGGGAAAATTCCCATAAACCGAATGGTGTTATTATGGCGGTTTTTTCAATATCATCGGGATGAACCGGAATACAAAAATACGCCTTATTAATATCGATTTTTGAAAAGATTTTCTTACCTGCGAGGTTGTAGGTGAAATCTGACACTCGAGGTATCGGATACCTATCTGGCTTAGTAACGGAGTTCAACTTCCTATAATCACCGCATGGACGTATCTCGCCGTTCTTTTTGCAAATACGTGAAGAGGACTGGCCCATGCGCTCTTTGAGGGTCTGCATATGCCGAGTTCCTGCATCATATTAAATTCATCCCTAACCTTTTTATACTTATCCGGAGCTAATGGTCTAGCCCGAGCAAAAACTGGAGTTCCAACTGTCTCGATGTTATGAAAGATACCGTGACTGGGCATTTCCTTGTAGGATACAAGTTTGGTAATGTCATGATATTTGCATAACAATTCATGATAAGGGTGGTTATCGCTTACAGTTTTCAAGGTAGGTTGAGACATACTAACGATAGAGGCTAAAGAATATAATTTGGTTACATTATCAATTAACTTACGTGAGGCGAGGTCCACGATAATTCCGTGATGAGTTAAAAAATCTGCCCCTAGTATTGGTTGCGTAATGTCCGCTATCACAAATGTCCAGGTGTATGGCCTACGTATATTTAAGTTCAATTTTAATGTCTTCACACCGAAAGTTTTTATTTCCGTGCCATTAGCCGCATACAGTTTGTAGTCACTGATTTTACACGCATTTCGTCTAATTTTAGTTACCGGTATAACAGAGACGTTTGCTCCCGTATCCACTAAAAATCGCATGCCCTATTTAGGTCCGTGATGCATAGACGGTTCGATGGTGAAACTGAACAGACACCCGTCGCTGTCTGCACGAATCCTAGTTTTTTTGATCTTTCTTATGCATTTTCTCGTACGCACATGGTTTCACGCATTTCTTAGCACTTGCTTTGTAGCGAAAGTGGTAAAAACATTGCCAATTAGGATTCTGCCGCTGTATAAATTGCGACCTTTCGCCGCGATTACCTCTGAACGATGATCCTGACCTTGACCTTGATCTCGACCTTTCCATATTTTGGAGACGTTTTGTCAATTGCGCGATCTGGTCGCGTAGATCATTATTTTCGCTTCTCTGAGAGTCAGCTATTTCGGCTATTTCACTTGTACGCGTGGATTCCATGACCTTATACGCCATCGTGGCGAGTTTTCCTAAGTCTGTTATTTCGCTAGCGGTCAAGACGGCACGTGTTGCTGCTGGTAGATGTCCAACCCACAGCATACGAAGGGTTTCTTCCTGGAACTTATTTCTGGCTAGTTCACTCATCTTCCTAAGAAGCTGGGAAGGCTTTTGATCACCTAATTCCTGCTCCTTTAGTAGTTTCTGCACCTGGCGCATCTCGGATTCCTCATATACGACTAGTAGACGCTCCTTAATCGTATTGTATTTCAGCGTGGCAGGTGGGTTAAGTACAATGTCGCTCACCTGCTCGATGTTTTCTTTGCTCAGCTTGGCTACAGTCAGGTTGTACTTCGATTCATCCGATAATTTCTGACCTGCTGTCACCGCCTCGTACTGGGCGAACCATAGACGCGGTGCGTCTCTCCAGAACTCGGGGATCTTCGATGAGACAGTTATCTGCGCTAGGGCGGAACCGCTTTCCGACTCTGCTTTCACGTTCGATACAGGCGGAGTCGCCATTGCTTCTTCACTATACACTTTACTTGTTACACAGAGTTACTAACTAACGTCCGAATATTTTACTGTTCGAATTTTGGTTCAGTATCGGTTCGGTATCGGTTCGGTATCGGGGTCACCACTGTTGAGTCTCGTAGTCGTAGAAGGAGAGAAGTGAAAGATGGTGTATGAAGATAGATTATATTTGAACCAGAACCAATGCGACTTGCTCGCAGTCCGACAATCCCCAGACTGGCGAGTCGTAGTTAATAAGTGCAATACACAATTCTTATAAGGCTGTGTTCATACTTAAAGTATAAAGCTGTGTCCCCACAGATGCTATGCCGGACTCCAACCGACTAAAACACCTCACGTAACGCCCAACAGCCTATGGTTGGGAACCCCGGGTAAGAGCCCTTGGAAGGATGTCCCTGGACTCTCACTTTATAATACTGACTTACGTACCTATTTAGCACACTTTCGATTATTTCAATTTCTGTCCAGGCTCAAATTCAAGATGTTGATTGAAGCAGTTATCGGAACATTCCTGGCCATCATTATATGGCTGTATATCACGGACGCTGCGGATCCCAGGAAACTGCCTGTCTTAGGCAACACTTTAGAGATCATCGGGTTACAAAGCGGTAAATATATATTGACAAACTTTTAAACTTCTGCGTTGCATCTTCGACCAAGCATAGACCGGCCCATCCACTCATTAGTTTTGAAGACGTTAAAGTGAACGCATGCGCTCACTTTGTCGTAGTCGGTGTTATTGTTTCGAAGGTGAAACACGTGTCAAAATAAGACATTTTTCGCAATATGCCTTCCTGTGCTTTCCCGACGTGTAGAAATACTTCCTTAAATTCGAAAAAAGAATGTATGCGTCGCCGTCGTGTCGTTGCTACAATATCATTGTGTGTAAACTAGTCTCACTTTTTGAGTTCGTAATGTATGACGTGGGCCCGTCTATACTTTAACTTGGTCGAAGCATTGCATGATATAATTTTAAAAGAACACATATTTGACGTACCTTACTTGACGTTTCGGCTGGGCTGCACCAGCCGGGGTCACAAGCTGACTCTACGACGGACGAACTTCACGAAAATGTGACAGAGCCAAATTGAAATTTTCAAGCCGCCCCGACTCCCTCGGGATTAATTGTTGGCCACATTTTGCACTCTTTCCCGTTGTCACATTGGGCCCCAGTATATCGTATCATCTATGCTGGGTCCCGTCGCCACACGGGGTGACACGTCAATTATGTCTCTAAATAATATAATACCGAAGTCCAATCGTTCACACTAGGCACCTGCCTACCTGGGAGTCCTGGAGTCATCCTTCTGAGATTTTACCCAGGGCTCCCAGTGCCTATTGCAGGCATAAGGTAGGAAACGCGTGGTTTTTAGTCGACAGGAATCCGGCATAGCATGCATGAAGGATTTTCCTCACGTTAAAAAAAGGCGTCTGCTCACACAAGGACTTCGTACTCGTGTTGTGAACGAAGGGCCCCTCCGGAACCAAGGCTCCCCTGGCGAACACCCCTGGGGCATTGCGGGTTGTCTAAACATGACTTCATTGTCATACAACTAGCTGACACGCGCAAATTCGTTTGCGTCACATACCTAGGTTCTAGTAAAAGAGACATTTTCTGCCGCGAGTAATCGGGGCGCTAACATTTCTATAGATAATACGAGCACAATCTTACTGAGGGAATTTTTTAAGGCAATAGTTGGTGCAGATTGAAAACCAATGTTTGACAGTCATAAAATAGCTTTCATATATAGTTTAAAAATAACATTAGATAGCTTTGTTAAGGTAGACAGCCCTTTAAAGCTGCATTTCACAAGAGTGTGTTAGAAAGTGTACCCGTTTCGTGTGTTATGAAATAATGTAATTGTATCTTTCAATAGACAAATTGCTGGATCACATATTAGCATCAACAAAGGCCTACGGCGACAGGTTCACTTACAAAATTATGCGACACAGGTTTCTGCACATCACCCGACCGTCCGATGTCGAGGTAGGCATTTATTTCTTACTACATAAATCTGTACTCAAATCCGTAGAAGAATCGACGGCCGAAGAAGTAAACGAGTTCTGGAGTGGAGGCCATGGCTTGGTAAGCGTGGGGTAGGACGACGACCTAGAAAAGGGAGACGGGAACGTAGGGATGCGGTAGGCGCAGGATCGTGCATTGTGGCGTAAATTGGGAGAGGCGTACGTCCAGCTGTGCACTTCCATAGGCTGAATCGATTGATCTGTGACCCACTGTTTTGCCTATGACATGAACGAAATTGATACCCAATGTCAATAATCGTATAATCAACGTTGAAATAATAATCAACGCCCTAATATCAGCAACTTAAAAGATCTACGATTCACAAGATCGACAGATCAAAATATCAACAGTTTAAAATATCAACAGTTCTAAAGATCGACAGATCGAAAGATCGTTAGGCAAAATGACAACATTTTGGTTTAGTATAAAAATTGTGTTGATTAAGGTGACGGGTATAGAGAAACATGAAAAACTATGTGTTTTTAGGAGCGTTTTCTGACGTTACCATGCGATATGAAGGGTTGAAATTAATAAATCATGTAATACATAATTATCCTCAGTTATTGCAAGAAGCTTCAATATGAAAGTCAAACAAACTATGGCATAGTTTAAAATAGTCTTGAAACTATTGCTTTAGTATTTTGAAGATGTATTTTTCATAGGCGTGAGAAGGTAATTTTATAAATAACTAAAGTAAAGTTGATCCAAATATTAGCATGCTTTGCTTGGAGCTTCGTTTTGTTATGTAAGCAAAACAGTTATATAGTTATAGTGATAACTGCTGATAGGGTCTGCTGAAAAATATTCTTCCGAAAATGCACGTTGCTCGCATATTTTGACTGAACTGAACCCTTCATGGCATCGCATGGTAACGTCAGAAAACGCTCCTAAAAACACTTAGTTTTTCATGATTCTCTATACCCGTCACCTTAATCAACACAATTTTTATACTAAACCAAAACGTTGTCATTTTGTCTAACGATCTTTTGATCTGTCGATCTTTAGAACTGTTGATATTTTAAACTGTTGATATTTTGATCCGTCGATCTTGTGAATCGTTGATCTTTTAAGTTGCTGATATTAGGGCGTTGATTATTTCAACGTTGTCATACGATTATTGACAAACCCCGTAGCACTATTACATATAACCAAGATTGACATGAAATAAACACTAAATGTTAAGTGGAGCAAACCTCAACACAATAAAGAAAACCGCATTGCAATCGGTTAAGCGGTTACTGAGATTAGCGTGCACAAACGTACAGACAAACAGATAATAATATACAGACATGCAGACAAACAGACAAAAATTCAAGAAATCATTGTTTTGGCTTCTATTGCGTTTATAAAGCCCCCCCCCCCCTCCCTATAATATTTTTCTTATTTATCTTCCATGGTTGCGATTTTATTATATGTATTGATTGATGAAATTAGAGCAAAGTAAAATCTTACCACATATTATATACAGAGTATAATCACTAATAACAGGCATCACATCCACATCAGCACCCTGCTTCTCCTTCAGCAAGTTCACCAGTTCTCTGCTCTTTTCTTCCATGATTGTGGCGAAGTTCTTCAGGATATTGAAGTGAAATGCTGGTGTAAGAATTTTGCGACGTTTTTGCCAGTGGTCACCTGTAGGTGCAGAGCTATAACTGCTTATAAGCAAGCTGCATGTAAGAGCGAGAGTCTCCGATTCGACAGTATGGACAAGTAAAGTTGAAGGACTACTTTTTCCTTTTTCACTTTTCCCTTAGGTAGGCCGTTAGCTTGTCTGCCAACTTTATAAGTAATAGTTAATTGTCCGGGCATTAGGTGTACTCGAAATAAAAGTACGGCAATCTTTGATGATACATAATAAAGATTTCCCGGTCAGGTGACCATGTGAATTGATCGCATGTTTTCAATTCATCGGACTACGCAAGCTTTTTAAATTTTCTGCACATATTTTTTTTGATTAAGTGACTGAAATTTACTCACCTGCGCTCAACAACAAACCATTGCCAAGCCAGTTCCTCAGAAAACCGTAAGACAGGGATTTCTTAATGTTCTTGGAGTGAGACAACACCACCTGAAATCCACCATCCCGTTACAGAAATATTACTTAATACTAACACTAGGCTAAAATGTAGCCTACAATAATTTCCAATGTCCCCTCTATTTTTTTTAGACTTGAAGTGGGGTTTTTTATATGCGGGTACCCATTTTACTTTCGACGGTTCATACCCAATGTTTCGCAGACAATATTGTACGGGGTATAGTAATAGTGCTACGGGGTTTGTCAATAATCGTATGACAACGTTGAAATAATCAACGCCCTAATATCAGCAACTTAAAAGATCAACGATTCACAAGATCGACGGATCAAAATATCAACAGTTTAAAATATCAACAGTTCTAAAGATCGACAGATCAAAAGATCGTTAGACAAAATGACAACGTTTTGGTTTAGTATAAAAATTGTGTTGATTAAGGTGACGGGTATAGAGAATCATGAAAAACTAAGTGTTTTTAGGAGCGTTTTCTGACGTTACCATGCGATGCCATGAAGGGTTCAGTTCAGTCAAAATATGCGAGCAACGTGCATTTTCGGAAGAATATTTTTCAGCAGACCCTATCAGCAGTTATCACTATAACTATATAACTGTTTTGCTTACATAACAAAACGAAGCTCCAAGCAAAGCATGCTAATATTTGGATCAACTTTACTTTAGTTATTTATAAAATTACCTTCTCACGCCTATGAAAAATACATCTTCAAAATACTAAAGCAATAGTTTCAAGACTATTTTAAACTATGCCATAGTTTGTTTGACTTTCATATTGAAGCTTCTTGCAATAACTGAGGATAATTATGTATTACATGATTTATTAATTTCAACCCTTCATATCGCATGGTAACGTCAGAAAACGCTCCTAAAAACACATAGTTTTTCATGTTTCTCTATACCCGTCACCTTAATCAACACAATTTTTATACTAAACCAAAATGTTGTCATTTTGCCTAACGATCTTTCGATCTGTCGATCTTTAGAACTGTTGATATTTTAAACTGTTGATATTTTGATCTGTCGATCTTGTGAATCGTAGATCTTTTAAGTTGCTGATATTAGGGCGTTGATTATTATTTCAACGTTGATTATACGATTATTGACATTGGGTATCAATTTCGTTCATGTCATAGGCAAAACAGTGGGTCACAGATCAATCGATTCAGCCTATGGAAGTGCACAGCTGGACGTACGCCTCTCCCAATTTACGCCACAATGCACGATCCTGCGCCTACCGCATCCCTACGTTCCCGTCTCCCTTTTCTAGGTCGTCGTCCTACCCCACGCTTACCAAGCCATGGCCTCCACTCCAGAACTCGTTTACTTCTTCGGCCGTCGATTCTTCTACGGATTTGAGTACAGATTTATGTAGTAAGAAATAAATGCCTACCTCGACATCGGACGGTCGGGTGATGTGCAGAAACCTGTGTCGCATAATTTTGTAAGTGAACCTGTCGCCGTAGGCCTTTGTTGATGCTAATATGTGATCCAGCAATTTGTCTATTGAAAGATACAATTACATTATTTCATAACACACGAAACGGGTACACTTTCTAACACACTCTTGTGAAATGCAGCTTTAAAGGGCTGTCTACCTTAACAAAGCTATCTAATGTTATTTTTAAACTATATATGAAAGCTATTTTATGACTGTCAAACATTGGTTTTCAATCTGCACCAACTATTGCCTTAAAAAATTCCCTCAGTAAGATTGTGCTCGTATTATCTATAGAAATGTTAGCGCCCCGATTGTACACTAATTAACAAATACATGTATATGGAATATAGAGTTTAAAATGTACAATGGGCGGCCTTATCGCTAAGTGCGATTTCTTCCAGGCAACCTTTGGATGGATATGAGTGTAAGAGATCAAGTTTATAACTGGGCAGATATTTTATTAGTGTTCTAATAGAAAGAAGGTACCTATTAGGTACTATAAAATACGTGGTACATTGAATGAATACAAAGTACAATTACAATAGCTAGATAAATATAATAAGAATGTGTAAATACATACAAACAAATACACAAATATACATAAATAAACACATATACAAATATATAAATGAATAGGTACATATATAAATATATACATATATATATATATATATATATATATACATACATATCAGAATTTATATATATTATATAAATCAATACATATTTCATCAGAACTTTAAAATTTTATTTAACATGCCAAATAGTGTTCTTTCACCATTCGTTTGAATATATTCAAAGATTTTGCTCGCCTTACAGTTATTGGCAAGGCATTCCACAGCCGTACAGCTTGCACGGTAAAGGACTTGCCATAAAAAGAAGTCGCGTGCCTAGGTATTGCCAATGCCAAAGTTTCTGATGACCTCAAAGTTCTCAAATGTGTGTCATTAAGGAACATGAAACGTTCTTTTAAATAATTGGGACTAGCGGGATTGAAGAGGATGCTATATAGCAAACAAAGAATGTGAGTATTCCGTCGAAGTCGAATTGGGAGCCACTTGAGTTTGTTGCGAAATTCGGAGACATGATCATATTTGCGTAAACCAAATATAAATCTAATGCAAAAATTTTGGAGGCGCTCAAGTTTGTCAAGTTGCTCCTCAGTGACATCAAGATAGCTAACATCAGCGTAATCAAGTAGAGGTAGGAGAAGGGATTCTGCAAGCGCAATTTTAGTGGACGTAGGTAGAAAGTTGCGCAATCTACGTAAGGAACCTGATGCGGCAAATAGTTTTCGACTAACTTCACACATTTGTGTACGCCAGGATAATGTATTATCAATCATAATGCCTAAATCCTTCACATTTTCACTTATGTGTAGTGAAACACCATCAAATAAAATATCTGGAAGGATTGTCCGATCTACCTTCGCCAACATTCCAGAGCTTCCAATCACTATGACTTGTGTCTTTGTAGGATTTACTGACAAGCCATATTGCTTGCTCCATTGACATATTTGAGCCAAATCCGCATTTATGATTGTAAAGGCTGTCGGTAATTCAACTACAGGAGCTTGTGTGTAAATCTGTAGATCATCTGCATAAAGGTGGCAGGCAGAAAACAAATACTTGGAAATAGAATTTATAAAAATTGTGAAAAGTATGGGAGAAAGCACGCCACCCTGTGGTACGCCGACAGTTGTACTACGCCAAGAAGAAAAAGAGTCTTCAATACGAACCCTCTGTCGACGTCCAAAAAGGTAACTATGAAACCAATCAATCACTGGTGGAGATATGTTAATAGAGCGCAAAATACCAAGCAGAAGTTGGAAATCTACAGTGTTGAAGGCGTTACTAAAATCCAATAATGCAAGAACTGAAGAGAAGATAGATTGATAGATAGAAAGATATTACTTTATTGTACACCATTACATAAAGTATTTTTAATGATAACTTAATAACTATGAATGAAGAGTACAATGGGCGGTCTTATCGCTAAAAGCGATCTCTTCCAGACAACCTTGGTATGGAGAGAGAAAATCAGGGAATAAATGGTAGTTGATGGCGCACTTATATAACTTACAACTACTTACATTACATAAAACAGAAGTAGTATTACGGAAACAGTTAATATTTATGTACACGATTTACATAAAAAAAGGATATGAAATATTTGGTCAGAAGGACAGATAGTGCTTTTTTACTCTGTCTCTGAAAATTGACAAGGACTTCGCACTTCGTATATTTAATGGCAACGCGTTCCAAAGTCGGACTGCCAGAACTGTAAATGACTTGTCAAACAACTTTGTGGTAATTATGGCGCGGCGCCCATTTGTATTGCTGAATTATCATGTAATTCGTACTCAGCATATAAAAAAACCCCATAAACGATACCCATCATGAAGTTTTGGAACTACAGCGCTGCGGCCATTTTGGATTGCTAAATTATCATGTAATTCTTACTCAGCATACGAGCTTCCAAGAAACGCCCATAAGCATAGCATATATCCATAGCACGCATCATATAACGCATCACATCCTTAGTTGAATTAGTTATTACCACTGCTGGACTTTATGGATCATCCATAGCAATGTAGTACAGCACGTCTCTGGTGGAACGGCACCCTTAGGACGCAGGGTTGGCAGTGCAAGGGTAGCACCTCTAGTATTACCAACATCTAGCTAAAATATAAATAGTAAAATCTATTTTGATATCATTGTGCAATATTCTAGAAATTTACTACGAGTATTCAAATGCATGACACAAAATTAGATGCTAAAAAATAATAAGGATACTGAGTTGTATTTAAATTGGCTTACAAAGAAGGTGGCTAGTAGCTAAAATTTATTAACTCAGCCGCTCAATAATTGTGACAGACTTAGTAATTTAGAGGGCAATTAAGACTTAGTATTTCAGATGCCAATAATGCTTATAAATTAAAATAAATTCTAGAATTTCATTTCATTGCCACCTATTACAAATAAATAACCAATTTTGCATATTAGTGACAACCCTACACGCATCACTGTCTAGACGTTGTCGGTATTTTCGCCGACTTCAAAGGCGACAAGCTACTGGTATTTCTCTTTATACTGCGGTAATACTCTGCACAAAAGATGGACTTAGGCTGTTTTTAATGCGCGGGATGAGGTATGCAGTAGTTCTATCACCATAAGCAATTACTGCTCCAACCGTGACCAATTTTCTATCAGTCTCTTGTCGCGTTTGTATGATAAGCGATATTTCGTGCAAAATGCTTTGATTGAAAAACTGTTCTTTTAAGGGGACTGGTTGACAAAGTTTGCGAAAAAGAGGTGCAAATGAAGACATCCTTCTCGGTATTAGTATACGAAAAGTTATAGCCAAAAGTAGATTTGAAATCTAAAAGATGTGTGTCAAAAGATGGTTTTATCAGAAATTGTGTATTTATTATAAATAATTAGTAAAACATCATTGAAATAGCCTATAGTTTTTTAGAAGAAGGCGTTGTACGACATCTATTTATTAATGAATGATAATAAAATTTATATCAGAGACTAAAGAAAACATAGACCTCTAAAATGGTTTTCTTCAATTTTGATTTAGTATAAGTTTTAACTGATTATACCTAATAATGTGTTCAAAGAATACATTACATTGCTTGCTTCCCCGCGCTCGCCCGAAAATCTAGTGCGGGGGGAGTCGTGTTGCTAGACGGACGTGTGTCGCTCTCGTCTGCAAAATATTCTCGTAAAATGTTATATTTTCATTCATGTACAGAGTAATGCGTGTAACAGACAGAGCCCGAGTTACACAGTGCATACTGCATTACATGAGAATATAATGCATTTGAACTTATTTTATGTATTGTTTTATTAAATTACTTCGAAAGGTAGTCATGCTAATATTGTAAGCGGTACTTAATCATTTCAAAATAAATAAATGAAGAAATATTTGTGGACGTTCCCACACAACTTAAGCTATTATAACTTTGTGCTAAGGGATATAGACACCTTGCGGCGGCTGGGTCTCGAGGTCGCCCTAAACAAATCCGAGGCTCTGTGCTTCCACGGACCTCGGATGGGGCCACCTGTGGAATCCAGCCTACAGGTAGGGGGCGTCAGCATCGGCATCGAGCCCTCGATGAAGTATCTGGGGCTCGTACTCGATGGCCGGTGGAACTTCGGACATCACTTCCGAAGTTTGGTCCCAAAACTGAGGGGAGCATCGGCCGCACTCGCGCGGCTGATGCCCAACATCAGGGGACCCAACGCTCCCTACAGGAGACTGTACCTGGGGATCGTGCGAAGCATGGCCTTGTACGGGGCTCCCGCATGGGTGGAGACCCTGACGGCCAGCAATGAGGCTAGACTGCTGAGCCCGCAGAGAGTGATGGCCATCAGGGTGATAAGAGGACACCGCACGATCTCCGGTGAGGCGGAATGTCTCCTAGCCGGGACCCCTCCATGGGACCTAGAAGCGAGAGCCCTTGCGTCACTGTTCAGATGGCGCAAGGAGGCGCTGGAGCGGGGCCAAAGGCCTGCGTCTCGAGAAATCGAGGCCCAGTGGACCCTGCTCCACCAGGAAACCATGGAGACATGGTAGGTGCGACTTCAGCAACCAAAGGGGGGATTCGCCACAATCGCGGCCGTCAGACCGGTCATGGACGAGTGGCTGGAGAGAAGACACGGTGCTCTCTTCTACCGGTTGACACAGATGCTTGCCGGGCACGGTAGCTTCGGTAGGTATCTTTGGCGAAAACACCGGGAAACCACGGCCGAGTGTCAGCACTGCGAGGACCGCAGCAATGCGAAGGCGGCGCCCTGGGCGCCGCCGACGTGTCTTCGCCGAGGACTATCGGCCTCCATGACCGGGGGTCTGAGGACGGTGAGAGGGCCGCTCACCGTCCTTACAGAAGCAGGCCCATGACGGCAGCGTAACGTGAGCAACTCACGCACGCCCCCCCTTAGAAGCGGGGTCACACCCGAAACCCCCCATAGACGCGGGATTGCACCCGAACCACCCCCTGGGCGAGGCCGCAATGGCGGCCGTAGGTCTGTTGGGAGTCACGGGACATCCTTCCTGAGGGCTTACCCGGGGCTCTCAACCATAGGCTGTTAGGCGTGGCGTGAGGTTTTTTAGTCGGTAAGAGTCCGGCATAACATCCTATGAGGATTTTCCCTCACGTTAAACAAAAAAAAAGGGATATAGACAACTGATGAAAATACTTATATTACAGTTATTATTAACACACTGCTTTTTTTGAGACACTGCTCTCAACTTGACTGCCTCTGTGGCGCAGTCAGAAGTGATACCGCCTGTGGCGCTGAAGGTCGTGGGTTCGATTCCCACCGGAGACAAATATTTGTGTGACCCATAAATGTTTGTCTCAAGAGTCTGGGTGTTTCTATGTATAATATGTATGTATTTAAAAAGTATATAAGTATTATTATCCGTGGTCTTATACCCATAACACAAGCAGGTCATTCCTAGCTTACTTTGGGATTAGATAGCGTTGTGCGAAATGTCCGTGAATATATTTATTTATTTATTTTAATCGTCAATTTTTTCAGCTTATTACGTCTTGGGGTGACGTAGGCACCATCTACCGGCAACTTGGTTAAGGTAATAAAGTGAAAGAATTGACGGTCGAGAGCAGTGTCTCGTTGGTCCAATGGTGAGGCCGTCTGGTCCGGCAAACCAGAAGACGCAGTTCGAATCCTGCTCGGGACCAAAAATTGTATTCAATTATTTGCTAGACAAGCAGGTCTGGAAATGATCTGCTGGCTCTGTTGGATTCTCAAACAATTTGTTATGATTTTTAAGTCTACATTACAGTAAACAGAGCACTAAAAATAATAGCCCGCCGAGTTTCTTGCTAGTCTATATCTATACATAATAATAAAACTGTTGAGGGTCGAGAGTCTGAACATGGAAGCTATTTAAAAAAAAGAACGCCTTCTCTAATCGATACCTACATAAGCCAAAATGAAATTTTCATGTCCGTCTGTATTCCGAATACGTATCACGCCGAAACTACTGATTTGAATGAAAATTGATCCGAGAAAGTTCGGGAGTTAGAGACATCTCAACTTCAACGGGTGAGTTAGGGGCGGCTGTACTGCGGCTTAAATCCCGCAGAAACACCGCCCCTGGACCCGACGGCATTCCAGGCCGAGCGTGGGTCCTGGCTCTCGAGGAGCTTGGGCCTCGACTAATTGGGCTCTTTAGCGCATGCCTCGAGAAAGGCCAGTTTCCCAAGGTCTGGAAGACAGGGAAACTGGTCTTGATTCGAAAGGCGGGGCGGCCGGCAAATTCCCCATCAGGGTACCGGCCGATCGTGTTGCTCGACGAGGTGTGCAAGCTCTTTGAGCGCATTATTGCACAACGCCTCGTCGGGCACCTCACACGCGTGGGGCCTGATCTGGCGGATAGCCAGTTTGGCTTCCGTCAGGGACGCTCCACCGTGGACGCGATCATGCGCATTAGAGGCTTGACGGAGGAAGCAGTCTCACAGGGTGAGGTGGTGGTGGCGGTGTCTCTCGACATCGCCAACGCATTCAACACCTTGCCCTGGAGCTGCGTCAGGGAGGCGCTTATCTATCATGGAGTGCCTCCCTACCTCCGTCGAATTGTCGGGGCTTATCTCTCCGAGAGAGCCATAACTTACCCGAGCTGGCTAGGGCCGGGTCGGCGGGATGTGTCGTGCGGTGTTCCACAGGGATCGGTTTTAGGGCCGCTCCTGTGGAACATCGGTTACGACTGGGTGCTGCGTGGTCCGTTGCTCAGAGGGGTCGGCGTAACATGTTACGCCGACGACACCCTCGTTACGGCGCGGGGAGCAACGCACCGTGCCGCAGCACTTAAGGCCACGGCAGGGGTTGCTCAGGTCGTGGGTCGGATTCGGCGGCTGGGTCTTGAGGTCGCCCTTCACAAATCCGAGGCTCTGTGCTTCCACGGACCTCGGATGGGGCCACCTGCGGGATCCAGCCTACAGGTGGGGGGCGTCAGCATCGGCATCGAGCCCTCGATGAAGTATCTGGGGCTCGTACTCGATGGCCGGTGGAACTTCGGACATCATTTCCGAAGTTTGGTCCCAAAACTGAGGGGAGCATCGGCCGCACTCGCGCGGCTGATGCCCAACATCAGGGGACCCAACGCTCCCTACAGGAGGCTGTACCTTGGGATCGTGCGAAGCATGGCCCTGTACGGGGCTCCCGTATGGGCGGAGACCCTGACGGCCAGCAATGAGGCTAGACTGATGAGCCCGCAGAGAGTGATGGCCGTCAGGGTGATAAGAGGATACCGCACGATCTCCGGTGAGGCGGCATGTCTCCTAGCCGGGACCCCTCCATGGGACCTGGAAGCGAGAGCCCTTGCGTCACTGTTCAGATGGCGCAAGGAGGCGCTGGAGCGGGGCCAAAGGCCTGCGTCTCGAGAAATCGAGGCCCAGCGGACCCTGCTCCACCAGGAAACCCTGGAGATATGGAAGATGCGACTTGAGCAACCAAAGGGGGGATTCGCCACAATCGCGGCCGTCAGACCGGTCATGGACGAGTGGCTGGAGAGAAGACACGGTGCTCTCTCCTACCGGTTGACACAGATGCTTGCCGGGCACGGTAGCTTCGGTAGGTATCTGTGGCGAAAACACCGGGAAACCACGGCCGAATGTCAGCACTGCGAGGACCGCAGCGATGACACGGCGCTCCACACGCTGGTGGAGTGCGCGGCGTGGGCACAACAGCGACAGGTCCTCGTAGTGGGTCTGGGCGTGGACACTCTCTCGCTTGAGGCCATGGTGCGAGCCATGCTCTCCAGCGGGAGTAAGTGGGACTGCGCCGCCTCTTTCTGCGAGCAGGTCATGCTCGCGAAGGAGGCGGCGGGCCGGGTGCGGGAGAGAACTCTCCCACCCGAGTTCCGCAGTCGGCGCCCTGGGCGCCGCCGACGTGTCTTCGCCGAGGACTATCGGCCTCCATGACCGGGGGTCTGAGGACGGTGAGAGGGCCGCTCACCGTCCTTACAGAAGCAGGCCCATGACGGCAGCGTGACGTGAGCACTCATGCACGCCCCCCCTTAGAAGCGGGGTCACACCCGAAATCCCCCATAGACGCGGGATTGCACCCGAACCACCCCCTGGGCGAGGCCGCATTGGCGGCCGTAGGTCTGTTGGGAGTCACGGGACATCCTTCCTGAGGGCTTACCCGGGGCTCTCAACCATAGGCTGTTGGGCGTTACGTGAGGTTTTTTAGTCGGTAAGAGTCCGGCATAGCATCCTACGAGGATTTTCCCTCACGTTAAAAAAAAAAAAAAAAAAAAAGACATCTCAACTTCTCAAAACCTATAATTCAAGAGTTCCTTTGAATGTGAGTGTAAATCTAAACCGGCGTGTTGGCTTTATCATATACTAGCTGACCCGCGCAACTTCGTTTGCGCCACATAAGAGAGAGTATTACCTGTTCCCGTCGCATTTACTCCTGTCACGTTGCGTTTACTCCCGTAGCGTCTCGTCGTTAATATTCAATACTACGTGAGAGAGAGAGAGAGAGAGAGAAAGGTTTGTCGTCGCGTGTATTCCCGTCGCATTATTTTTAAGAACCATTTCGTTTACGAAAGAGGTACCCCGTGGCATTATATAACTACAAATATTTACGCAGCACACGCAACGAAGCTCTCAAAAGGAATAACTTTTCCAACATTTTTGAAACATTTACTATTACTGCTCTGCTCCTATTCGTTGTAGCGTGATGCTATATAGCCTATGACACTGCACAATAACGTAGCTTTCTATACAAACACACAAACTTTACCTCTTTATAATATTAGTATAGATAAAATGGGACCACCTTGGGAGTATCTATTTTCAAACGAAAAAAAAATTCAAATCGGTCTATAAACGACGGAGTTCTGCGCGAAAAAACATAAAAAAAAATTTTAAAAAAAACGGTTGAATTGAGTCCTCCTTGTTTGAAGTCGGTTAAATAATATTAGTCACGCAGCACACGCAACGAAGCTCACAAAAGGAATAACTTTTTCCCCGTTTTTGAAACATTTACTATTACTGCTCCGCTACTATTCGTTGTAGCGTGATGCTATATAGCCTATGACACTCCGCAATAACGTAGCTTTCTATTGGCGAAAGAATTTTTAAAATCGGTTCAGTAGATCCCGAGATTACCCCTTACAATTTAACAAATATACAAACACACAAACTTTACCTCTTTATAATATTAGTATAGAAGAGCTTAATGATTAAGTCCAGAGTTAAATATTTCGTCGTGTGCGCGTGAAATAAATTATTTTAGAATAGATTCTAAAACAATTCAGTCCACGGCCTCGACGTGTACGTTCTTTTATGATAAAGCAAAGAGGGCAGTTTCACTCACCACTTGCCGAGTCTGATGAAGAAATACCTCCCCTTTCATACACCTTAAGCATCGTAAACGAAGTTGTGAGGGTCAGCTAGTTACATACATACATAAATACATACATAATTTACATATATATGTATGTATTTATGTATGTATCTGCCTACCCCTTCGGGGATAACCCTGAAGGCATATTATTATGTCCCCACATTTCACCTTTTTAGAATTTGTCCCACGTAATAGGTGGTGAGCTGTATTGCCGTGTTGAGATAGACAGGCGCAGGTTGTGACTGCCTGCTGTTGAAATTATTCAAGCCGCCAAAAAGGCCTTCTACTTGGCTTAATGACTGCCATTTTACTAAATAACTGTCACAAAGTGGTCACATGGATGGTCACCCATCCAAGGACTGGCCATAGTGAATGAGCTTACTACAGTGATCGTTTACAGAACACTGAGTCCGCGGTGCCACGAGCGCTTCTTATTTATACATAACTAGCTGACCCTCGCAACTGCGTTTACGACTATTTTTGTTTGTTATAATAAAATGAAATGAAATTTTGTTCCAAAAGTAACAAAAATTTTAAGCGAGTGGAAGACCCCTCTTGTCTGGATTTGTAATAATTTAAGTAAAACAATGAATATTATTAACATTCGTCTTTGTGAATTCGTCACATTTAATTTTTACGTAATAATCAATCACATTTTTTGCAGTGTATTTTTACTAGACTTAAAAACATAGGAAAATTGAAATACAAACGTTCGTTTGTTTTTTAATTTATTTTCGCCTCTCTATAAAATAGAGTGCAGAGGGGCTTATGGCGAGACTTTGTCTGTAGTCTGTGACTCTGTTGCATTAAACTACGTCACTAGGTCACGTGGATCATCTGTTCAAAGTTTGAAATAAAACAAAAATGACAACGAAAATCGGATTGAAGTCTCACAATTAACGTTTTAGAGAGGGGCAGTCGGGTGAGACCGTCTCACAGCTTCTTGTTTATTTGGTGAAGCGAGGAACGCATTTCCGCTACTATTTTTCTTCTTCTTCCGTAGTTCTTTTACTCTGATGTCTCTGTAGTTGCGCTACTCTATGTTGGCGAGTCATATCGCCCATATGCTCAAGGTCGTTAGCCCTGGGTATGGCCTTAAGGCCGCCTCTTCCATCAGCTCCCGGTTAAGCGTCTTTAGTCGCCACCGTGGGCGCTCACCGGCCAGGGGACGATCCTGAGCCCTCAGGGCGGGGGAGACGATATCGAACCGAACATACCGGTGGTCCGACATCGTAGAGACTATACGTAACAATTATGTGTATGGGAAAATCTTTACATAATTTATATAATTCTTTTTCATTATTTTAATACATTTGTTTTATATTATTTGGTTATAACAACATGGATATTTGGATATCTTTCCATTAGTCTAGGATCTAGGTCTATGCAACATTCTGTCCAACTATTGAAAAACATATATGTGCGATTGGGACTCTTGGGGCTATCCTTCCAAGGGTGTACTCGCGAGTTCCAGTTCTAGGCAGATAGATGAGCAAATGTGTGTGTGTTCGAAGTGTAGAAGTTCAGTATGGAATCCATGAGGATTTCCACACAGACAAAATATTTTTCTTTTTTTAAATATTAAGTTCACCAAATTGACGTCACCAACCTGATGGAAAACCGTGGCGCATCTAACGATTGGGTGACATTCTAACAGTCCGTAAGACTTCTGTCAGTGGTCCTCAAGTTGACGGCCCTATGATGTGCCTATTCAAGCTCCGCATGAAGAACTCGGTATTATACGTATTATGCGTATGTACATCCTGTACCCAAGAAGGGTGACAGGACCGACCCGGCCAATTACAGGCCTATAGCCGTCACCTCCCTTTTATCCAAGGTGATGGAGCGTGTAATTAATACACAGCTCCTGGGGTACCTTGAGGAACACGACCTGCTCAGCGACCGGCAGTACGGTTTCCGTCACGGTCGCTCGACGGGCGATCTTCTTGTGTACCTAACACACCGATGGGCGGCGACTATCGAGAGTAAGGGTGAGGCTCTAGCAGTAAGCCTCGACATCTCTAAAGCCTTTGACCGGGTCTGGCACCGTGGTCTTCTTACGAAATTGCCCTCATATGGACTACCCGAGAGATTATGCGGATGGGTGTCCAGCTTCTTGGCCGGTAGAAGCATCAGGGCCGTCGTTGACGGCAGCTGTTCAGACTGCATGGCCATAAACGCTGGAGTACCGCAAGGCTCAGTGTTGTCCCCTACTCTGTTTCTGCTGCATATCAATGACATGTTGTCTATTGACGGCATTCATTGTTATGCGGACGACAGTACGGGGGACACTTGTTACACGGGCCGCCCCGGTATCTCTCGGGACACAGTGGAGGAAAATCGTGAACAGCTTGTGTCTGAAATCGAGGCTACTCTTACTAGAGTGTCCGATTGGGGTGGACAAAATTTTGTCCAGTTCAACCCTTCCAAGACACAAGCGAGTTTTTTCACCGCTAAGCAAACCCCAATTACTGTAGCGCCGCAATTTCAGGGCACATCTCTTTCCATCTCCAAAAGTATAGGGATCCTTGGCGTTGACATCTCCAGTGACGTTCAGTTCCGTAGTCATTTGGAGGACAAGGCTAAGCTGGCGTCCAAGAAGCTAGGTGTGCTCAACAGGGCGCGGCGGTACTTCACTGCGGCGCAAACACTGCTTCTCTATAAGTCGCAAGTGCGGCCGCATATGGAGTACTGCTGTCACCTTTGGGCGGGAGCACCTGTAACACTCTGCAATACTCACCAACACATTATCCATACGTTCTAGTATAATACTCTCTTTTTGTCTCGTGATAACGAGGATTTCATACATTAAGCACATTAACACAAAGATATTAAACTCGATATCTTTCTGTCGTTTTATTCCGTGTTTACATCCAGTCACAATACTACACATACACATAGGTTAGACGTCGTGAATCTGACATTGTCATTTTGACAGTGACAATGACTGATCCTTGTCAACGAAATAGTTTAGGAATAAAAAAAAAGAACATAAAAAAAAAATAGTTTTATTTAGTGTACAATAAATCTAGATTAGAGTAAATAATAGGTATATTAAATTAGTAAACAGATTTGGAACTAATGATAATTTATATATAGTTTACGAGCGGATCAATTTCGGAGTGGTCACACCAGAATTCACGTTCCGCGTAACGTAGAACATTATGTCAAATAGTGGATAAAATATTCGCTTAAGAGGATAGGATGGTTAATGTACAGGATAGTTTTAGCTTCAGTTAATGACATGGCGTTAATGCGATAAAGCCCTAATCGTGTATGGCGTATGAGAAGTGGAGGAATAAAAGTCACGAACGGAACGTGAGGGATGAGTGAAATGAAACGGACCGTAGATGTAACTGACCAAGCGGGTTTGGCTTGGTGGGAAGGGGAAGAGACGAAAAGCAAAGATGGAGGCAGTCGGCATTTTTTTCTCTCGAGCGAGAAGACCCGTAAGGTGTCTCTTCAAGAGCAATTCGTACCATCACAGGACCCGCAAAAAGGTATTTATAAGCTAGATAGACCTTGTAATAATCGCGGTCTGTGAAGTGCGTGCTGATTGCTAATGACGCGTAACTTTTGTTGTAGCGGGTCTTTGGAGTACCTACCTATTATTGCTGGGAATACCTGCCCGTCCCTTGGCGGAATCCCAACACGGAGGAATTCTTCCCCGTGAACCCATCAGCGTGGGACGCGTGATCCACAGACGGGACTGCGCGCCGCTGACGAGCCCGGCTTTGTAGCGGTAACCGGTTCTCGCACCGGCATTTTTTATTCTCTTTTTTGCGCCACGTGCATTTCTTTTTCACTACTTGGCACCAAGGAGGGCCACCAGGATTCTTCTTATACATCCATACGCGAGGTTGATTACTGCATCTCGTTGGTTAGCGGTGCCTACGCGATAGTCCACCGACAGTTTAACAACGTAGTTCACCTTCAGGAGGCTGCATAACGATCCGAGAATGTAACTAGATTTATTTAGCCTTTAAATCATAGATTATAATAATGTTAACCAGAATGGATCCATCTCTAGGTCGCTAGATTAAAGTATATTTTGTTAGCCACGTCACAAGGTGATGTTTAATTAATTGTGTCAAATGAAATAATTTCATCGCATCGGCGCAAGAGCCGGCCAGGTCAATAGATCTGATATAAGTTTATAGCAAGTAAGTAAAGTGTGTGTAGATATAAGTATTCTAACTGGAGTAATACTGGTACATCCTGCCATATATATATATAGGCTAAGTAGTGCGTTTGATATACCACAAGGCCTGTGGTTTTTGTATTGTAGACCATTAAACGTGGTGATAATAATATACACTGGTTTTTCTTTCACGAACTCACTGCAACAGGGGTTTACTAGCCAGACAACACGGCCCTTAACCTAAAAGGTCCACTGTATCTCCGGCTGCTGTTATCCAGGTAATCTTCTTTTACAAATCAAACTATTGTAACACGGGACTTGGGAAGTCCACACCGACACCCTTGACGCCCGTTACGTTACATGGCGCCCGAACTTTATTTTATTGTGATCACCTATTAAAGTGCTGCATGTACAGCGCCTGAATTCAATTGAAATTAGTTGGTAACCATTGTTGCAATTGAGCTTCGGGGGGGAATTTCCTTTGTGTTTATCTTTTGAGGGATACAATTTTTGTTGTTGTATCTAGGCTTGAAAGCTGTAGCTTTACTTTAAGAAAATTAATAGTTCATACTTCACCGTTCCCTCAGGAATATGTCAAAATTTTAAATATTAACATATTGATGGTTTATAGATATTGAATCTGGTCACTCACCCTATTAAGAATTCATATCCGTGAAGACCAGACCACAAAATGTGTAAATTTTGACTTTTTTATGCAAATTTAAGTTTTTTTTTCTTTAACAAAAGTTTCATCCAGAACTAACAACATTTTTTAAATATTGACATCTGGATGGTTTAAGTGTTTAATATAATTGCTTACACTGCTTAGAGTTAATGACAGTAAGAAACCAAACCAAAATATGTGCAAATTTTGTTTTTGTGAACAAATTTGTGTTTTATGAGTTGTCGTTCTCATCCCGGCAAAAATCAACTTTTTAAGTATTAACAGATTGGTGATTTTTAAACTTCTATCTGATTCGGTGCACCATTCTGCATTGATAAACACTAGGACCAGATAAAGTCTTGTGTCAATTTTCGGTTTTGTGAGCAAATTTGAGTTTTTTTGTCTTATCGTTCTCCCGACAAAAATCAACTTTTTAAATATCAACATATTGGTTGTTTTTATAGTTTTATCTGATCTTGTACACCCTTTAGAGCTTAAATACACAAGGATCAGGACTAAATAGTTGCAGGTTTTGTTTTTATTAACAAAATTGAATTTTTTCATAGTAATTTTTACGAACATACTTTTGAAACATAACTTTGTTGTTATTGTGTCTGTGGCATTGCTACAGTGATTATACCATTACTACTACTACTACTAGAGCATTTTAGGCTAAATACAAACTAGATATTAAGAACTTATTTATAAAAAAATGTCAAAAACTCCAGATACTGATGCAAGTGAATTTGCTTCACCGGTGCATAGTCGGAACGTTATGCAGGTAACTTCTAGCCCGTATACACGACCTTTAGAGGTACACATACCTATGGATACCGTAAATACACGTCCCCGAGTCAACGTGAACCGGACTTCATCTTTGGCTCCCGAAACGTTTACGACATCCATAGTCTCTAATACGACCACCCATTATGCTGCCTCTCACAGCAACACACAAGAGACATACGTGGCACAAGAACCGATAGCACACGCACATAAGACATTCCCCATTAAAACTAGCGAAATTTTTGACAACATGAACCAAGGTAATGGTATAACACAAGTAGTTGCACCGCCCCCCAGTGCGCATGTGTACTACAAATCATTGAATTTAGCTTCCCTTAAACTCAAGTATAACGGAGAGTCAGATATTGACGACTTCCTCCTTAGGGTTAATGAAACACGTATCGCACGACAGATTGACGATACAACATTAGTAAGAGGTTTTTCAGAACTGTTATCTGACACCGCACTCAAGTTTCATAGAACAATCCAACATAAGATTAACTCTTGGTTTGATATTTGCGTTGAATTTCGAAAATTCTTTCAATCAAAGGATTACAACTACAACATAGAGAGACAAATTCGTGAAAAAAAGCAGAAGCTAGGTCAGTCTGTATCATTCTTTATTTTAGATATCCAGGATTTAAACAATAGACTAACATATCCTATTACAAGCGACAACCTACTTGAAATTATAAAACACAATTTGCTACCTACATACGCCCAACTATTAGCCATCAATGATATTACTACCTTTGACCAATTGGTCAACGTGTCCAAGAATTATGAGGCTTATTCTGGTGTTTTATGTCAATCTAAACCGGTTGGCAAGCGCGAACTCAATGCAGTCAGCGTCGGCAAATTACCTGACAGGCGCGGCTCACCTATTACTTGCCTTAAATGTAAAAAAGTCGGCCATAGTTATAAGGTGTGTAGGTCAATACCAGGCATAATATGTTTCAAGTGCGGTGCTAAGAGGATGACGATTAGGAACTGCACCCAATGTAACACAGGCTTGCGCTCGCAGTCTACTACACAGACACTTAATAAAAAAAACTGATGGGGCCCCCGAGCAAGTCGTTACACACACAAACAGTCTCTTCGCCTGAAATATCGTCATTCGTAGGGGATAATCGGTTGTTTGTTAAATTCACAATAAAGGACCGTAATTTCGAAGCATTGCTCGATCCTGGGGCACATTTATCAGTTTTAGGTGCGAATAAGCATCGATATTTTCAAAGACTCGGATGGACATTACATGCTAGGGATGCTTCAGTCGTGCCAGCAGTATTTTTAGCGGATTTATCACAAATTAAAGTCATTGGCATAATGTCTTTGCCAATAACTTGTAATGGGATAACTGCCCACTTTAATTTTTTAGTTTGCCCTGACATACATCACGAAATCTTGTGCGGTATGGATTTCGCTGATGCATTTGGTCTAGTGGACATTTTTAAGTTTGGAGATGTCGTGAGGAGAGGCAACTCCACAAGTTATAGTGCTTGCAGTGCGTTGTGTGAGGTGAAAGCTTTAATACCCAGAGATGATCTAACATCTCAACAAGCCAAACATCTACAAAAAGTAATGAATGACTTTGAGTCAATTTCATCAGAAAAAAAAGGTTTAGGGAAAACGCATATCGTTACACATAAAATTATTACACAGGGAGAGCCTATTAAACAAAGATATTACCCTTTATCGCCTGCTAAGTTGACAGCATTGAATAGGGAGGTGGACGAGATGTTGAGGCTCGATGTCATCGAACCGTCGAGGTCACCATGGTCCAACCCGGTTGTCATGATCCCAAAGAAAGATGGATCATGGAGATTCTGCCTCGACGCGCGTAAGCTCAATGATGTCACGGTTAAAGACTCGTACCCACTTCCTTATATAAATTCGATTTTGGACAATCTGCGAGGAGCACATTATCTTAGTTCAATTGATTTATCATCGAGTTTTTGGCAGGTCAGTTTGTCAAGTCAGGATGGAATAGACGGCAAAGGTACTTCTTGTGAGAAAACAGCTTTCGTAGTCCCTAATAGAGGTCTTTTTCATTTTAAAAGAATGCCATTCGGATTATCCAATGCGGGAGCTGAAATGCAAAGGCTAGTTGATTCGCTATTTCTGCACAAATTTGACGGAAAAGTTTTTTGTTATCTGGACGATCTTCTGATTGCCACAGAGTCATTTTCTGAACATATGGAGATACTTGCTGCTGTAAAGAAGTCGCTTAGTGACGCTGGTCTCACTATCAACTTAAAAAAGTGCGAATTTTGCAAAGGAGAGCTTAGATACTTGGGATACATCATCAATACACAAGGTTTGCGCACTGACCCAGAGAAGCTGAGCAGCATTCAGAATTTCCCACAGCCTAAAACTGCCAAGCAGCTACGAGGATTTATAGGTCTATGTTCATACTATCGTAGGTTTGTTAAGGATTTTTCCACCATCATAGCACCTATGACAGCGTTGGTAGGTAAGAAGAAAGGCAGTGACGGCATCCAATGGTCCGAAGCAGCTGAGGATTCTTTCAATACCCTTAAAAATGCTTTAATAACAGCTCCAGTTTTGGCGTCGCCAGAATTTTCGAAACCTTTCGTGCTTCATTGCGACGCATCATCCGTAGGCATTGGTAGTGTTTTGACGCAGGACATAGATGGAATCGAGCGTCCTGTGGCTTTCTTTTCACGTTTACTGGCAAAACCTGAGAGAAATTACAGTACAACAGAGCGTGAACTGCTCGCGGTAGTGGATTCCATAAATCATTTTCGTGCTTACATAGAAGGTACTAAGTTCACGGTCATCACTGACCATATGAGTTTAAAGTGGCTTAAGTCTTTAAATAACCCCTCAGGCAGGTTGGCCAGATGGGCAATGCAGATATCCACTTTTAATTTTGACATTTGCCATAAGGCAGGTAAGCTTAATGTCGTACCAGATGCACTATCCCGAATTTCGGTCGATGCTATTACTTTCAATCAAGAACTTTCTTCAACTTCTGATGAGTGGTATAAGAAGATGTATAACGGCTGTAAAACTAAGCCTACTCGTTTCAAAAATTTTCAGATCCTAGGCAACAATTTGTTTAGATTTTGCAAAGGTGGCTCTTGTACTTCAAAAAACAATTGGAGGTTAGTAATTCCTAAAGAGCTGGTCGATGAATGCATCAAGGAAAACCATGACTCCTTCTGTAGTGTACACCCAGGAGTTCAAAAAACGTATTTGAAAATTAGGGAACATTATTATTGGCCAAATATGTTTGAAAATGTTAAGGAATTTGTCACACGGTGTGACAAGTGTAAAGCATATAAACACTCAAATTCACCACCTCACGGACTCATGACAAATCAAAAGGAGGTGGACGTTCCGATGCACACGTTGTCAATAGATATTATAGGCCCATTACCTAAAGCATATTCGGGTCATATATACATTCTGTCAGTTGTAGACGTTTTCTCAAAATTTGTATGGCTTCACCCCCTCCGTACTGCAACCACTCAAACGGTCACTTCATTTTTGGAAAAGGAATTGATCTTGAAATGGGGAACCCCCGCGATTCTTATTTGTGACAACGCTACCATATTTAAAAGCAAATCGTTTAAATCATTTTGCGATGGATATTCTATCCCTCGAATTTTCTATACGGCGCATTATGCACCGCAAGCGAATACAGTCGAACGGTATAACAAAACCGCTGAAGTCTGTTTATCCATACTAGTTGAACAAGATCAACGTAATTGGTCCAAATACCTTCAGCAAATTCAGCTATCACTGAATAGCACGGTGAACCTAGCAACGGGATACACACCGTACTTCTTAGCCACCGGTCGTGAAATAGTCACTGACGGTCAATTCCATTCAATTCTTAGGGATTTACCAACATCAGTTGATGATCTGACCATAGGCGATAGAAGCGCAGCGGCATCATCGTTGTTGGAATTGGGAAAAATTTTTGACAAGGTAGTAGATGCATTAACTCAGGCGTACCAGAAAAATTCACAACATTATAACCTAAGACGACGACACTTCACAGCGAAAATAGGCGATGTGGTCTGGCGAAGGAACTTCGTACAATCTAACGCAGCGAAGTATTTCTCCGCCAAGCTGGCGCCGAAATTTGTGAAGTGCACGGTTGAAAGGAGGTTGTCAGATGTAGTGTATGAGCTACGCGAGTTATCGTCAGGATCTGTTGGTAAATTTCATGTAAAGGACATCTTGCGTGTAGATTAAATTATTTACACACCCTGTCCGATATTGTTGCTTGTCTAGTGGTATTTACTCCGAACCCAAGATTTTTTTTTGATCGTAGGGCTAGGCAAGCATTTATCGAAACTAATGTATGCAATTAATAATTGCTTTGCCGTTTGTGTTTTTACATTGTGTTCTTATTCTTACAGTTAATGTTTATATGATATGATACTTAACAACGCATGAGCAAAAAAGTTGTTTTTCTTGACAGTCAAATGATTGACCGACAGTACGATTGGCCAAAGTATGAAAAACTCTTACAGAATATAAGACTGATGAATGACAGCATGTAAATAATTATGGAATGATAGGAGCAAATAAGAAAGGGAAGGATAAGTGCATGACTGAATGATAGGTGGAAAATAAGCTTTAAATATTATTATATGTATTATTATAATTATTATTAATATGGAAAGGATGACGAATGAATGTACATAGATAAATATGAAATACTGTGTGAGGTATGGAAGAGTGAAGTACGCGTTTTGAAAGGAATACCTATCCAGCTGTGATCATTCTAAAGGGCAGTCAGAAGAATAACTATTGCTAGCAGCGTTCTGAAGTTTTATTCTTTTATTTCTCGGTATTTTTTTAATCCTTTTTGGAGTCGGTTAAGTAACCACTTTTTCCCGGTTACCCCGGCTGTTTCTTTCGGTAAACCTGTCGGTTTACCTCTTTTCCCGAGAAAGGGGGTATTGTAACACTCTGCAATACTCACCAACACATTATCCATACGTTCTAGTATAATACTCTCTTTTTGTCTCGTGATAACGAGGATTTCATACATTAAGCACATTAACACAAAGATATTAAACTCGATATCTTTCTGTCGTTTTATTCCGTGTTTACATCCAGTCACAATACTACACATACACATAGGTTAGACGTCGTGAATCTGACATTGTCATTTTGACAGTGACAATGACTGATCCTTGTCAACGAAATAGTTTAGGAATAAAAAAAAAGAACATAAAAAAAAAATAGTTTTATTTAGTGTACAATAAATCTAGATTAGAGTAAATAATAGGTATATTAAATTAGTAAACAGATTTGGAACTAATGATAATTTATATATAGTTTACGAGCGGATCAATTTCGGAGTGGTCACACCAGAATTCACGTTCCGCGTAACGTAGAACATTATGTCAAATAGTGGATAAAATATTCGCTTAAGAGGATAGGATGGTTAATGTACAGGATAGTTTTAGCTTCAGTTAATGACATGGCGTTAATGCGATAAAGCCCTAATCGTGTATGGCGTATGAGAAGTGGAGGAATAAAAGTCACGAACGGAACGTGAGGGATGAGTGAAATGAAACGGACCGTAGATGTAACTGACCAAGCGGGTTTGGCTTGGTGGGAAGGGGAAGAGACGAAAAGCAAAGATGGAGGCAGTCGGCATTTTTTTCTCTCGAGCGAGAAGACCCGTAAGGTGTCTCTTCAAGAGCAATTCGTACCATCACAGGACCCGCAAAAAGGTATTTATAAGCTAGATAGACCTTGTAATAATCGCGGTCTGTGAAGTGCGTGCTGATTGCTAATGACGCGTAACTTTTGTTGTAGCGGGTCTTTGGAGTACCTACCTATTATTGCTGGGAATACCTGCCCGTCCCTTGGCGGAATCCCAACACGGAGGAATTCTTCCCCGTGAACCCATCAGCGTGGGACGCGTGATCCACAGACGGGACTGCGCGCCGCTGACGAGCCCGGCTTTGTAGCGGTAACCGGTTCTCGCACCGGCATTTTTTATTCTCTTTTTTGCGCCACGTGCATTTCTTTTTCACTACTTGGCACCAAGGAGGGCCACCAGGATTCTTCTTATACATCCATACGCGAGGTTGATTACTGCATCTCGTTGGTTAGCGGTGCCTACGCGATAGTCCACCGACAGTTTAACAACGTAGTTCACCTTCAGGAGGCTGCATAACGATCCGAGAATGTAACTAGATTTATTTAGCCTTTAAATCATAGATTATAATAATGTTAACCAGAATGGATCCATCTCTAGGTCGCTAGATTAAAGTATATTTTGTTAGCCACGTCACAAGGTGATGTTTAATTAATTGTGTCAAATGAAATAATTTCATCGCATCGGCGCAAGAGCCGGCCAGGTCAATAGATCTGATATAAGTTTATAGCAAGTAAGTAAAGTGTGTGTAGATATAAGTATTCTAACTGGAGTAATACTGGTACATCCTGCCATATATATATATAGGCTAAGTAGTGCGTTTGATATACCACAAGGCCTGTGGTTTTTGTATTGTAGACCATTAAACGTGGTGATAATAATATACACTGGTTTTTCTTTCACGAACTCACTGCAACAGGGGTTTACTAGCCAGACAACACGGCCCTTAACCTAAAAGGTCCACTGTATCTCCGGCTGCTGTTATCCAGGTAATCTTCTTTTACAAATCAAACTATTGTAACACGGGACTTGGGAAGTCCACACCGACACCCTTGACGCCCGTTACGTTACACACCTGAATATCAGCTTCGTCCATTTGACTCGGTGCAAAGACGAGCTGTAAGAATTGTCAACGATCCTGTACTTACAGCTGGTGTGGAACCTCTTCGCGACAGGAGAGACTTTGCCTCCTTATGCGTGTTCTACCGCCTGTACAATGGTATGTGCTCTGAGGAATTGTTTGATATGATGCCCACGGCTACGTTCTATCATCGCACAGCTCGCCACAGACAGGGAGTTCATCCTCACACTCTGCGTCCGGTGCGTTCCAGCACGGTTAGATCCGATAGGTGTTTTCTTCCGCGCACGCTTAGGTTGTGGAATGACCTCCCTGCCTCGGTTTTCCCAAACGCCTACAGTATGGGGTTCTTCAAAAGGGGTCTTAGAAGGTTTTTACAGGGTCGGCAGCGCGAGTGTGGCACCTCTGGTGTTGCAAACGTTCATAGGCTGCGGTGACCACCGGTCCTTCTGGTGGGCCGTATGCTTGTCTGCCACCTTAGTGGTATAAAAAAAAAAAAAAAAAAAAAATACTTGGTGTATAATATTTTGTTGTTTGCTTTCTCAAAAGTACCAAAAACTTTATGGTTCAATGTTACAGTCAGCGTAATCAATGATGGGCTGTATAAGCATCTGAGCCAAATAAGTTTTTGTTTTCAGTGGCAGGAAACCTTGAAGAGTTCTAAGGGTATGAATAAATAATTAACCTTTCTACTAGCCTCAGCAATTTGTACACGCCAAGAGAGATTGGAATCGAAAAAGATTCCTAAATTTTTTTGGTATTCCATCAAGTAGTACTGGCGCAATTGACGCATCAATGATCTTCCCGCGAAAGTGTCTACTACCAATTATTAAAGCTTGTGATTTCCTAGGGTTAACTAAGAGACCAAAAGCCTTGGCCCGTTCATTCAAGCGGTCCAAATCGCTATTCATGCCATCAATAGCCTACTGAATGTCAGCTGCTGCAAAATGGCGGTACATCTGCAGGTCGTCCACATAGAGATGGAAGTGTGAGGAAATAGATTTAGTAAGGGTATTGATAAATATTGAGAAGAGTAGAGGAGAAAGAACGCCAAACTGAGGTACGCCCGCAGTGAAACTACACCACTCCGATGAGGCTTCATTAAGCCTGACACACTGTCTGTGGACAATATACTCTAGGACCGCTATACTCAAACGGTGGCCCGCGGGCCACATTTGGCCCGCCGAGCCTTTATTGTTGGCCAGCCAGCGCCGGGCCTTTATTTTTGGCCCATAATTTCTTACTCATCAAAACATGGGCACCGAATGATTTTGGCGTAAATCGGAACGCAGCATATTATAGTAATCTGTGATTGCACGATAACAAATTATAAAACTACCATAAATAAAATAATATCTGGATTGTCTTCTAATCATAAAAACTAAAGTTATTTGGTTCTACACACGTGTGTGAATCGTCTTTTTCAAAAATGAAGTACACGAAAAACGTGACAGAAATAAACTATCAGATTCTCATCTCGATGATTTTCTAACAATAGCAGGTAGCGATAAGTCAGATCTTGATAAAGTTTTAAAAATGTGTTCACAATATCAAAAATCGCACTAAAAACATTATGAAACAACTTTGTATTTTTTTTTATTAATAAAAGTTAATTAATCGTAAAAAAATGAAATTTTAATTAATACCTAAATAATCCCCCCCCCCTCCGGCTTGTGGCCCGCAACCCCATGGCTGAAACGTGTTTGTGGCCCACATAAAAAAAAGTTGTGTCGTTGGTCTAGGACCTTTGAGAGAAATGGTAGGATAGAATGATAAAGGCCAGAAATGGGACACCATAGTAGGGTTTGGTATTTAGGGAATCCGGGGGACGGCCTTGGATTTAATTAGTTCTTACCTTAGAGATAGAGTACAGAGAGTAGTTATAAATGGTAAACAGTCAAATGGTTCTGCTGTAACAATGGGGGTGCCTCAGGGTTCAATTCTGGGACCTTTTCTATTTTTAGTGTACATAAATGATCTCCCTCACCTTATAAGAGACGATCATGAGCTAGTTTTGTTTGCTGATGACACATCTTTAATATTTAAAGTTGAACGTGGACAACGCGATCTTGACGAAGTAAACAATGCCCTCTCTAGGGTAGTCCACTGGTTTAACGCTAATAATTTATTGTTAAATGAAACTAAAACAAAATGTATTAGATTCACCTTGCCAAATGTTAGGCTCGTTAACACCAGTATTAAGATTAGGGATGATCAAGTAGAATTGGTCGATGAAACTGTCTTTCTGGGCATAAAGTTAGACTCCAACTTGCAGTGGGGGCCTCATATCGAGAAAGTCTCGGGCAGACTGAGCTCTGCAGCCTATGCCGTTAAAAAGATCCGACAACTGACAGACATTAGAACAGCGCGTCTTGTCTACTTTAGCTATTTCCACAGTGTCATGACCTATGGCATACTATTATGGGGTAACGCTGCCGACATCGAATGTATCTTTGTGTTGCAGAAAAGGGCTGTCCGGGCTATCTATGGTATGGGGTTTCGGGAGTCATTAAGAGAAAAGTTTAAGGATATCGACATCCTCACTGTGTATTCACAGTACATATATGAAAACTTATTATATACTCATAAAAATAACAGTAAATTTATTAAAAATAGTGATATCCATAACCTAAACTTAAGAAATAAGAATAAATTGGCTGTACCTAGATTTAGGCTTAATAAAATAAGCAATTCTTTTGCGGGCAATTGTATTCGAATGTACAATACATTGCCGACAGCCATAACAGGTTTGTCAGTTAATAAATTTAAAAAACTAGTAAAACTTAAATTGTGCCAGAAAGCTTATTACAGCATAAGACTTTCTAGAAGACAAGACTGCCTGGCAGTGACACGAATTGCTCCTTTCTACATAAAAAAAACTGTATTAGATACTAAGATGAATAATAGGGACCGGACTGAGTTTCTTGGGGTGTTCTTCTCAGTCTGTAGCATTTCCGAACCCCCGGTAGAGTCACAAAAATTTTGACAAACCTAAATAATTAATTTTTTAAAAATTTCAAAGGGAATAAATTTTATTTTATTTTATTTGGGTTTGGATTTATCTAGTTCCGTTAAGAGATATACACAATGTAAATACCAGACATAAAAATAACTTTGCTAGTCATCAGTGTAGACTGAAAAATGTCAGTAATTCTTTCCTGTATCCTGTATAAAAAGTAAATTATACTGCAAGGGCTACTATACAATTGACGATTATTTGCTTGACAAGGTAGCCTGAAAATTATCTGTTTGCTTTACTACATTCTCAAGCAATATTTGTGATTTTTAGTTAAAATTTTTGTAAATAGAGCACAAAAGAAAAGCCCGCCTAGTTTCTTGCCAGGTCTTCTCAAGCGGGCCGCGTTACGAACTGATGGTACTACTTTAATTTTTATTCATTGACGTGTCGCAAGTGCCTATGAATAAGGATTTTGTGAAATAAATGTTTTTTTGGACTTTGACTCTCAACAGTTTTCACTGTTGAGAGTCAAAGTTAAAAAAACATTTTTCAAATATTTTTCAGATATTCAAATCGTTTCAGTAGTTTCGGAGAGTATTCAGTGTAAACAAACAAACAAATCTTTCCTCTTTATAATATTAGTAGGTACCTATATGTAGATAAAACTATCTGTGTTGTTGTGTATCATTTTCATTATATATTAAATAACAATCATTGCCATAATATAAGCCAAAGATTGTTTGGCTTATATAATAGCAATGATTGTTATGGTCCAGGAGCCACCGCCTGTGTCTTTCATTGATTAATAACAGGCTGAATCTTTGTGAGTAGTTTCCGTTCGACGAGACGCCCAATTTTTTTCTCTGTGAAAATTCTCGATAGAGGTAGCTAATAAAGTGCGCAGCTATAAAACATGTCGATTTGATGGAGTGTTGAAATTGTCTGACTAACCGTTTATTTTTTATTACAATGTTTAAATAATTGTATTATAAACTGGGAGGAATAATTGTCCTACAAAACGGATGGTTTGTTTGAGAGCGTCCTCCACTCCGAATATGTCGAAACGACCGGGCCATAAAAATAATTAATAACAAGCTGATTTTTTGTATGCACCTTTGTAAATATTGTTAGAATGGAATGACCGTTTGGTCCTACAAATTTAGTGGTAGGATTTCTCAGTCCGACACTTCGAAGTAGTCAATTCTATGGTAATATTTTTTTCATTAATAACCGTAGGACAAAAAAAACACATCATGAGTTAGTGCATCCTTTGCCTAAATCAAACAGTGTCCTACAAAAAAATGGGTATGTATCGCTAGTCCTACAAAAAAATAAAAAATATAATATGACATTATTTCGTTGCTGTTGTTATTTGTTGCTTATTCCAAGAATAGTGGAAAATGGTACATGCTTATCATGGCCGCTTGATATATATTAAGATTATACAGGGTGAATTTTTCAAAAGGGATTGGATGGCCAAATCCGAAACTATAAGGAATAGCGAAAAATGCTCAAAGGAGTCACGAGGCCGATTTTGATGAAACTTAAAACCTCATCATTAGAATTTTGAAAAACCAATAATCTTAGCTGGGAATCGAACCCATTGATTTTGAAAAAAAAAACACACCCTATATTATTACACCATACGATAGTGTTGCTATTTAGGATCTTATTCTGGGAAGTAATGCCATACGGCAAACTAAAGAAAAGTGCTCATCTTAAACAAAATACAATTTATTTTTCTTACGTTAACTGATTTATTGTTCAAAATGTAGACCATTGTTTTCAATACATAGCTAGATTCGAGATCTCAAGGATAGTACTGCATTCAATATTATGGATTCCGTTTAGAATATTCTCCAAAGAATCATTCTGAGCATGATTTAAAACACGGAATAGTTACGATCTATTCTGGGATTTCAAACGAAACAAATTATGATACAAAATTTAGGTACATGAAATATGAATTCTATTAAAATTCCAAACTTTCCTTAAATTTGCCGTATATCATTACTTCGCAGAATTTGATCCTTATCAGCGACACTATCGTATGGTGTAATAATAAAGGGTGTGTCTTTTTTTTCAAAATCAATGGGTTCGATTCCCGGCTAGGATTATTGGTTTTTCAAAAATCTAATGATGAGGTTTTAAGTTTTATCAAAATCGGGCTTATCCAATCCCTTTTGAAAAATTCACCTGTATATACATACTACTTTTTTTGTAGGCCAGTGATAAAATAGTGTTCTACACTTTATCCCCGATAGGAAAAAATTTAAACTAGGCTGTTATTAATGAAAAAAATATTACCATAGAATTGACAACTTCGAAGTGTCGGACTGAGAAATCCTACCACTAAATTTGTAGGACTAAACGGTCATTCCATTCTAACAATATTAACAAAGGTGCATACAAAAAATCAGCTTGTTATTAATTATTTTTATGGCCCCGTCATTTCGACATAATCGGAGTGGAGGACGCTCTCAAACAAACCATCCGTTTTGTAGGACAATTATTCCTCCCAGATTATAATACAATTATTTAAACATTGTAATAAAAAATAAACGGTTAGTCAGACAATTTCAACACTCCATCAAATCGACATGTTTTATAGCTGCGCACTTTATTAGCTACCTCTATCGAGAATTTTCACAGAGGAAAACTTGGGCGTCTCGTCGAACGGAAACTACTCACAAAGATTCAGCCTGTTATTAATCAATGAAAGACACAGGCGGTGGCTCCTGGACCATTACTTAATATAATGAAAATGCTAACACTATCAGAAGAAGGTTCTTTTGGAAAAAAATAATCAAGTTGAACTCAGGGAACCAATTTCCATATTCATAGTTATGGCAGGACAACGTCTGTCGATGGTCTGAGTATCAAACCCTGCGGAACGCCCTTAGTAACCACCGATCCCTCTGAACGTGTGCCACCAACATTCGATTCGACTCAGAGGGTCGCCTCTGAGTTCTATTGCTAAAATATGAAGTCAGAATATTGAGAACCTTGTTCCTTATCCTATAGTGATGTAGTTTCCTGATCAATGTTTCATGTTGGATGCAATCAAAAGCCTTATACAATTCGCAAAACACACCAAGTGCATCATGTTTAGCCTCCCAGGCCTCATATATACTCTCCAACAAATCTACACCAGCATCTGTAGTGTACCGTCCTTTAGTGAAACCAAATTGTTTGTCATGAAATAATTTTTGATTGTTAAAATAGGTCAGCATCTGCTCAAGTATTAATTTTTCTAATATCTTGCTCAAAGTCGGCAATACCGAGACAGGTCTAAAATTACCTGGATCAGAAGCACTGCCTGCCTTGAAGAAAGGCATAACTTTACTGTTTCATTAAGTCAGGCAATACACAGAAGCTGCTCTACCCCCGGGTGACATAGGCTAAATTTAATTCCTGTATTCTTACCGCGCGCGTGGGTGAAACTGCGGTACGACCGCTAGTTATAAATAAATACAGTTGTTGTTTTCAGCTATAGTTATCCACCTCGAACTGATAACCCGTATAGTCTAGAGCCTCGGTTTCCAAAGTGGGTTCCGCGGAACCTAGGGGTTCCGCGGACTAGTCATTAGGGTTCCGCTAAAAAGGCGACCCACTGCTGTTGGAATAATACCTTAAAGTAACTATTTTTGCCAACAGTTGTTCACGACTTTCATCCACTACGCACCAAGGGATATTGGGTCGGCCTGTGAAATAGTGTCGCCCGTACTATCGTCTGCATAGCAATGAATGCCGTCGATAGACAGCTTATCATTGAAACGCATCATAAATAGAGAGGGCGATAACACCAAGCCTCGTGGGACTCCAGCACTTATGGCCATGTAGTCAGAACAGCTACCGTTGACGACGGCCCTGATGCTTCTACCGGTCGGAAAGCTGGACACCCATCTACAAAACCCCTCGGGCAGTCCATAGGAAGGCAATTTCGTAAGACCACGGTGACAGATCCGATCAAAGGCCTTAAAGATATCGAGGCTCATTGCTAGAGTTTCGCCTTTACTTTCAATAGCTGTCGCCCAGCGGTATATGATATGAGTCACACAAGAAGACCGCCAGTCGAGCGACCTTGACGGAGACCGTATTGCCAGTCACTGAGCAGGTCGTGTTATTCAAGGTACCCCAGGATCTCTGTGTGCATTTAAACGCGCTCCATCACCTTAGATAAAAGGGAGATGACGGCTATAGGCCTGTAATTGGCCGGGTTGGTTCTATCACCGTTCTTGGGTACAGGATACATGTGCGCGGTCTTCCACGAAACCGGGACTTGTTTCATTGAATATGAAAGCGTGAAAAGACGAGTAAGTACCTAACACAACTCAGGACCATACTGCTTTAGTACCACCGCAGGTATGCCGTCTGACCCACTCGACTTTTGTACGAGATCACGGACTGAAGCTCCCGCCTAACGTCCCGCTGCCTGAATTTTATTTCTGGTGTGGAAGCGCCACACCAGGGTATGCCAGGTGGCGAAGAACCCGCGTCGTTCATAGTCGAGTTGGAGGCAAAGATAGAACCAAAAAGGTCGGTTTTCTTCTTACACTGAGCCAGGCTACCATCCGGTTTAAGTAGGGGTGGCAAACCCGACCAACAATAGCTTCCCTCGAAAGCTTGCAAAGCCTTGTAAAGCAAGCGACCACAATTCACGACTCCCAGAAGGGTAGCCTGACATCGTCTCCGTATCATCGCTGTGATACCTGTACAAACATGCGTAGATCCGATCCGATCCCTGTATTTAAGGGTCCTGAGACGGCGACATAAGACATCATCGCAGACGTACATATAGATACACACCCCAACTTTTCACAAAAAGCCGAGCTCCAGCTTGTAGCCAAGGAACTTTAAGTAAGCTGTATCGTCCGGGCAAGATATTTGGGTTTCCATCAAGAAAATAGGGGTCAGCTGCGCAGTTTCCAGGTGCTGGTGGACTGCGTTAACGTTCTTGTGTATGCCTCTGATGTGACAAAAGTCCATTGTGGACGACGATGCCGCTGTGATGTGTGAAGGGGAATTTAAGAAGGTTAAGGGGTACCTATGTACCGGTGGCGTAAGAGACAAAGCGAGGCTACTGCACTTGGAAAGCCGGCGCGTGTGATGCGGTAGATTAGCACGGCGGGCGTACGGAAGGGCCTCCGATCTCCTTTAATGCAGTGACCGTGTCCACTCCGGTATCCTCCTCCGGCACGACCACAGCATCAGGAACTTTACACAGGCTGCTGGTTCAGCCTCCTAGGGCGGAGAATAATTAATTCTCAGGTTTGGGTCCCGTACAGCTTGCGGGGGCCTGTGGTCAACCGTTTCACCGCGTCTTCCTGACTACCACGCCGCGCCGTATCAATGTTCCGCGCCCATACCAGCTAATGAAGACAGATAAGCCTCTGGTCTCACCGTCACCGCCACATAACCACCCCAGTGAGCTCTGGAACCTTGCTCGCCGACGGAGAACGTAACCCAACACGAAGCTAGGTTTCCATTACCGCTTCTTCTGCAGAGCGGAGGTACTACGCCAGGCGGGCTACTCAACGAACGAAGTACCGTTATGCCCTCCCTTCTAATGTGGCCATTAAGTTAATTCCAAGGATATTTGATCTTAGGGAGCTAATTAAATAAGCCAAATTTACTGTGCCCAAAGGGTGTTGCGTTAGCTCCATTAAGAAGTACCTCTTATCCCCTGATCCCCGAAGGGTTCTGGTTTGGAATAACACATAGGCTATTTATTTGCTTAGCCTAGCTCTTAACCCTTAACCACCTACCATACGTCTCACAGATCCAGCAGATATTTAAAACGTAAATATATCTGTGACCGAGTCGTTTACGAACTCTACCGTTCCTGTACCTTTTCCCCGCCCCCCTTCAGTGCCGTGCAACTGCTCATCAAGGTCGTACGTGCGTTAATTGTGCGGTAATTGCAATAATTGCAATAATTGTCGTAAAAAAACTATAAGTTTAGGGCTTGCAATTTTGTTTTAATTTAATTTAATTTTCATCTTTTTGTTTTTTTTTGCTGTGGTTGATTATTGAATAAGTAAAAAATTATAAATGAAGTTACTATCCATGTGATTATTTTTTATAGATCTCATTTACCAAATGACTTAGTTTGTAAGGTAAAAATAGGAGATATTGTTGATTAATAGTAATTAAGACAAAATGCCTATAAAAATGATTCTCTTGTACCTTTACTAAAGAGTTTAATACTTTTCATATTTTTTGACTATATTTACAAGTAACAATAAAATACATTGAACAATTAAATTAAAAATATTTACAGAAAAAGGAGGGGGGGGGGGGGGGAGGCGGAGTCAAAACAATGTGCAAGACTGTCGCAACCCTCGTCTAGGTGTCAAAGAATTCCTCCCCATCGCAATCGACTGGTAATGTTCCCATAAGACTGGCCGCATTGCCACGTTGGATGGCAATGCTTATTCTCTGAGCGAGAAAGAGGCCAGCCTTATGGTCACGAGAAGCATCGACCAAACGCTTTGCTATATCTTTATATAACACACGCGCACTTGGGCCCCACGCGCCCAGTGTCTCGACTCCAAACGGCTCAAATATATAATTTGCAACTAAATTATTATATTTGCGCCGCTTGAGAGTCTCGGCAGATGCAGCAGCAGCACAAGCGCAGCCTGCCGTGTTAGGAAGATGAGAAGGCGCAAGGGTGTCGGCACAAGTTGCGTCCCACACCAAAGGTCTTCCCATCTTCCATGGTACTAATGACATTCCATCCGGTCTCTTGCCATCGTCGCGCGCCAAACCATTTGGTTCAAGAACAGCTGGAACGCCGGCGGTGGCAAGAGCGCGGCGGAGAATGTCATTAAGGTGTGCATGACGTGACATACGACCTGCGCTTCTGCTGCACGAAAGCCCGTGGTGCCCAAGGGTGTCGACTGCTTCTCCACAGTGACATCGATGAGGAGAGACGCAAGGAGCACCCAAACGAAGGCAGGCGGCAATTCTGAAAGTAGTGTCGTCCAACATAGTACCTATATTGGGCGACGGAAGAGCCTGAAGCCAGACACCTGATTCCCACTCTCCCACAGCCAATAGGCGAGCGCGCTCTGCAACGTTTGAGCATGTGTTCAGCAAAAGAGTTCTGACTCTGTTGCAGAGCGGCCTATCCCACTGTCTCTGGGAGCATGGGTAGGTTGGCAAAACAGTATCTGGGCAACTCATTTTCCAAGCATTAATGGCTTCAATCTTACCTGGCACCTCAGAATTAACCAGTGTAGGTAACAAGATTTTCCTGGTCAATTCTTCAGTGCCATGGATTGAAGACAAAAATGCTGGTAAACTTACATCCGAAATTTTGCGAACGCCGAGGCCACCCAAGCGTATTGGTAAAGACGCTTGAAGCCACGCTCGGTCATTCAAATCTGCGTTTAAAATTTTACAAAGTGTGTTTTGTATAATTTTGTCCATTTTCTCCAAAAGTGCCGAATGTTTAAATAATTGAGTTGAACGAAGGGTATGTGTTAATTTTGGGACGAAAAGACAGTACCGAAGAATTGTGTAAGCTGAATGAATATTAATTTGAAGCAGTCGGTTTGAAACTGCACAAAAATTTTGAATTTTCTCTTCAATAAAAGAATCATAGGCATCTTCAAGAACGGGTGAACCTAGAAGTAGGAGAGAACTTTTTTGTAAAAGTTTTAAATTTGGAGCCAGAACGTTAAATTTAGAAAAAGTCGAAACTATATCAATATTATCATGTATTAAAATTTCACATTTTGAAGGATTTAGATCTAAACCAATATTTTGGAACTCGTTTTTTATAAAAGCTAAATCGCTCAGAACAGTGTCTACGTTCCCTCCTAAGGTGCCGTCATCCAGATACCAAATATTTAATTTAGAATTTAGCTGTCTAATTATGGGTTGTATGGATAAACTGAAAATGAGTGGCCCAAGAGGGTCACCTTGTTGACATCCAACTGCAGAGTCTAATATGTTATCTTTGTACAATAATTTTGATGGGTGTCTGTAGCACTGCCAAAGAAAATTAAATATTTTGGGGGTTTCTAATTTGGCCTGCGTCAACAAGGTGTCCCTGTTTACTGAATTGAAGGCATTCTTTAGGTCAACCTTAAGGACGACCTCTCCCTCACCGCAGCCAAGGTAAGTCGACAGGGCATGTATGGCAGCCTCACAACCCCCTTTAGACCCGAAGCCGAGCTGCAGGGGTTGGAATTCGCTGGCCATTTGTTCCTTGTAAAAATGGCAGCAAATTTTGGCTACCATACGCCTAAAAGTACAACCAACGGCAATGGGACGAATGCCACCATCTTTCTTCCGCAAGGCGCAAAGATTGGCCCCATACAGAATGTCGATGATGCCTTCGTCCACATTGCCGGACAACATGAGATTTACCAAACCTGTTAGCTCCTTCAAAAGTGCCTCGCCAGGCTCCCCAGCAGCTGGGCTCAGGAGATCCTTTAGATGCTGAGGAGTCAAACCATCGAGGCCACCTGCAGAACCATTTCTGAAGGAGCCAACAGTTGTCAAGACTTCCTTGGCTGTAACATGTAAAAATTCGGTGTCTAAATTTGGAGGATCGGGGAAGGACAAGTCCTCCTTTGGCGCAGGGTGCTTGCTCTTCAGATCTGCGAGAGTTTCTGGAGAGCAAGGCGCCACCACGTCGCTACTAAATAATAATCTGGACGCGCCTCTTATATCACCTTCTCTTAATTTTGATTCTACATAGTGAAAAAGTGAATTTTTACAGAAATCTGTGAATTTTGGGTCAAAAATATGAGTCGAATTACAATTATCTCTAATTTGTGAAGTTAAACTTTTTTTAATAGCCTGATCTTTTGAAATATGTAGAATCCTATAAGAGAAAGTGAGCAACTGTTCCCAAGCATGGATTGAGTTTTCCCGAACTACAAGACCTATACAGTGGGCCAGATTTTGAGCCACTGCAGGTCTTGCACCACGGGGAATCCTTTTTAACACTGGAATTGAATTTTTGAATTTTGATATTGTCTGCCAAAAAGGAGTTTGTGAAGTTGAAAGGGATATTGTAGGTGATAACTGACTTGAAGGAACATTTTGGGACTTATGCACTTTCCCAAAATGTACCTTCAAACCACGTTCTCCCTTAAAATAACGAGCTTGGGAACAATTGGGGCAACGAACCAGGTTATACTGCGACGTGGAAGGTTGACGGGCTACATTCAAAACACCATCACTACAGTCTTGCAACATAAAGAAATAAAAATGAGAAACTTACCCAGAATTTAAATTACACCTAATATGTACATGATTTTAAAGAAAATATTTACACCAAATATAAAAAGACTGTTTATATACACATGACACGTATTGTCAAAGAGACAGACTTGCGTTGCCTTGGTGCCGGAGGAGCTAGGGCGTCGCTCGGCGTCGCCGCGTTGCTGCACACAGTAAACTCCGACCAACGTCGTCGTTCAAGAAAAAGAATGACCTATGTACTTCTTTCACCAGTTTGATATAATATTAGGTAATGATAATAAATTGTTGTGATAATTTCAGTTGGTGCAGGTAAAACAAATCTGGATATTGCTGTTTTGATGTATCTGAATTTTTCATAAAATCATGGATAGTATAGGTACTTTGAATTTGCCGTATTTCATATTATGTAAAGAGATATTTATTTGGTCTTAAATATAAAATATTACAATAAAATTTTCAATGAAATTTCCATGTTGACCATTTTGTTTATACTTTTCTAAGTTGATTATTACAAAAAAAATATACCTCAATAAACAAGATATTACTTTAAAGAACCATTTTAATCAGGAGTCTCATAGACGTATGATAGGTGGTTGTGTGACAAAAAGTTATGGTAGGTGGCTAAGGGTTAATAGAGCTCTTCAACCTAATCCTACCCTCACGTTTTCGATCCTACAGCGGAGAGTACTTCGCCAGAACAGAGTGATTCAAAAAATCGTTCCTCTGTCGATCTATAAAAGTTTGAAAACGACCTGCTCGCGCACGTACTTCTCTCTTCTTACAGCCCCGGGTTCTTCCAGCGTAGCGTGAAGAGGCACATCACAGGTTCGCCATCTTGAGGACCACTTTCAGAAGTCTTACGAACTGTGATAGTGGTCCGCAATCGCTAAATGCTGCTATGGCTTTCCATCAGGAGAGCGACGTTAATTTTATTTAGCGAGCTTAATAAAAAAAGCGTTTTTATCCCTGGAAAACGTTCCCATGGGAAGCGCGAGCGGTAACAGGATTTCAAGCAGGCGGAACCGTGGGCATTGTCTAGCTAGTTTAATATAACCTTTCATAGGGTTCCGTAGAATAAAACATATTGGTTTGGTGTTCCGTAACATTAAAAGTTTAGGAAGCCCTGGTCTAGAGCTATACGGGTTATCAGTTCGAGGTGGATATTTGGTGGATAGTACCTACGTTAGAATCAATCAATACATATAATAAATTCGTAACAAGTCGCTGTCTGTACATGGAAAATAAATAAGAAAAAATATTATAGGAGGCTTTGTGAATGCAATAGACCCCAAAATATTGATTATTATAATATAATTTTTGTCTGTTTGTCTGTATGTCTGTATATCTGTTTGTCTGTACGTTTGTGTTGTCTCAGTAACCGCTGAACCGATTGCAATGTGGTTTTCTCTATTGTGTTGAGGTTTGCTCCACTTAACATTTAGTGGTTATTTCATGTCAATCGGTTTATAAATAAAAAAGTTATATCACTTTAAAGAACCGTACATAGACAAATGAATATAAAAATGGGTAAATCTAAATTGGCGTATTGGCTTAATCATAAAAGCTCTTTTATGATTAAGCAAACAGGGCAGTTTCACACGTTGCTTGATGAGTCTGCTGAAGAAATACTTCTCCTTTCATACACCTTATGTGACGTAAACGGAGTTGCGGATTCAGCTAGTTCTTATAATATACCTATCGGTCTCTGTTAGTAGACGACATTTGGTGAGAATAAAAACATCACAGTTTTATTTTATCGCTAAAAGGACAAGAACTTGTAAAATTGTTTTCTTTTTCTGATATAGATTTAAAACATTTATCGCTTATGTATTTTATAACTTACCACAACCCTAAATGATATTTACACGACTGGCACTTTGTCCAAATCTGTGGTAGAAATATAAAAAGGTAAGTGTGAATATCTTACTATACTGTATTTCAATAGCTTTTTTTTTTGTTTAACGTGAGGGAAAATCCTCATGGATGTTATGCCGGACTCCTACCGACTAAAAATCCTCACGTCACGCCCAACAGCCTGTGGTTGGAAGCCCCGGGGAGGCCTCGGAAGGATGTCCCTGAACTCCCAACAGACCCACGGCCGCCACAGCGGGCTCGCCCAGGGGGTGGTTCGGGTGCTATCCCGCGTCTTTGGGGGGTTTCGGGTGTGATCCCGCTTCTAAGGGGCCGCCGACTGCGGAACTCGGGTGGGAGAGTTCTATCCCGTACCCGTCCCGCCGCCTCTTTCACGAGCATGACCTGCTCGCAGAAGGAGGCCGCGCAGTCCCACTTACTCCCGCTGGAGAGCATGGCTCGCACCATGGTCTCGAGCGAGAGAGTGTCCACGTCCAGACCCACTACGAGGACCTGGCGCTGTTGCGCCCACGCCGTGCACTCCACCAGCGTGTGGAGCGCCGTGTCATCGCTGCAGTCCTCGCAGTGCTGACACTCGGCCGTGGTTTCCCGGTGTTTTCGCCACAGATACCTACCGAAGCTACCGTGCCCGGTAAGCAGTCAACCGGTAGGAGAGAACACCGTGTCTCCTCTCCAGCCACTCGTCCATGACCGGTCTGACGGCCGCGATTGTGGCGAATCCCATCTTTGGTTGCTCAAGTCGCACCTTCCATGTCTCCACGGTTTCCTGTTGGAGTAGGGACCGCTGGGCCTCGATTTCTCGATAAGCGGGCCTTTGGCCCCGCTCCAGCGCCTCCTCGCGCCATCTGAACAGTGACGCAAGGGCTCTCGCTTCCAGATCCCATGGGGGGGTTCCGGCTAGGAGACATGCCGCCTCACCGGAGATCGTGCGGTATTCCCTTATCACCCTGATGGCCATCGGTCTCTGCGGGTTCATCAATCTAGCCACATTTGTATTTCAATAGGTTTGCGCAAAAATGTAAACAAACACATTTTGATCCTATATATCCATAGTTACTTGCAATTGAGTATTCACGCTGATTATATTCCAGTATCCAGGAGTCATACAGTGTTCTTACAATCATTTCGACACCAAATAACTTCTTTATGATAGTTTATTTTCATTTAAAATACCTACTCAGGATAGTAAAAAATTCAATGATTTGTCATACTATATTTTTCTACTCATCTGTCTTAGACAACGATTGTCAAAACATGACATGTTTACATTATTGCCAGATCGGGCAGGATTAGGCGAAAGTTTGTGAGTGTGGATTTTTGTTACTCTTTCACGTCCAAACCACTGAACGGATCGGGATGAAATTTGATACAATACATTATAGTCTGGAATAACACATAGGCTACTTTTTACCCCGGGAACAAGTTTCCACGGGAAGAAATCTTACGCGAGCGAAGCTGCGGGCATCAGCTAGTTTGTCTATACTAATATTATAAAGAGGAAACATTTGTTTGTATGTTTGTTTGTTTGTAACGTACAGGCTCCGAAACTACTGGATCGATTTCAAAAATTCTTTGACCTATGGAAAGCTACAATATCTGGGAGTAACATAGGCTATTATTTATTTTGAGAAAAATTAGAGAACTGTAAGAAAATCGCAAATTTGTAAAAAAATATACAGGAATAAAAATCTTTATAGGCGTGCGCTGCGAAAACTATTGACGATAGAACAAAATGATGTACTACAGGTTTATAGGTCTTCTTAATGTCTACAAAAAAGTCTGCGAGGCGGTGTATGCAACTGTTATAGTTTTTCCACTACAACAGGTTTTGTATTCTCAAAATAAGTAATTATTGCAACAACAGGAACAAAAGTTGTTCAAATTTGAATCACGTTATTAACCCTTATCCAAATACATAGTTTAATCATCAAGTGCATTATCTAGAAGTAAATGCCCTTTCGAATTTCCTTCCGTTTAGAAGTTATTACGAGTACAAAATAAACCGGCCAAGTGCGAGTTGGACTCGCCCATGAAAAGTTTCGTAGCAGCAAGTAACATAATATAAAAGTTCTTATTGTTCGTTGTACCTTTTATTGATGTTTTAACACGTTCGCAGTGGAAGTGATTTTTCTAACCGAAAATTGCGGTTTATGACGTATTAAAAAAAAACTACCAGCTCTATCTCATTCAAACCAATTTTCGTTGGTAGTTTTTATGGCAATGTACATCATATTTTTTTTTTAGATTTATTACTCTCTTAGTTTAGAAGTTAGAGGGGGGGGACACTCATTTTTCGACTTTGGAAGTCCCTCTTGCGCAAACTATTCACTTTTGAAAAAAAATATGTAAGAAACCTCAACAGCATTTTGGAAGACCTATCTATAGATACCCCACACGTATAGGTTTGATGAAAATAAAAATTTTGAGTTTCAGTTCTGAGTATGGGGACCCCCAAAATTTACTCCTTTTTTTCTAGTGTTATATAAGAATCGTAATGCGGTTCACAGAATACATCTTGTTACCAAGTTTCAATAGCATAGGCCGTATAGTTTCGGAGAAAAGTGGCTGTGACACACGGACGGACAGACAGACAGACAGACAGACATACAGACAGACAGACAGACATGACGAATCTATAAGGGTTCCGTTTTTGCCATTTGGCTACGAAACCCTAAAAACGTTACGAGCAAATATCTAGCTGCTCGCCGTGTTATGTATGGTTATCGACACTATGCTACGAGGTGAATAATTCGTCTCATCTCATAATGTCCTTTTCTCGAAATGTCCTTTCTCATAATGTCCTTTTCTCGAAATGTCCATTCTCATAATGTCCTTTCGCAGATTGTCCTTTTCTCGAAATGTCCTTTTCTCGAAATGTTCTTTTCTCAAAATGTCCTTTTCTCGAAATGTTCTTTTCTCAAAATGTCCTTTTCTCGAAATGTTCTTTTCTCAAAATGTCCTTTTCTCGAAATGTCCTTTTCTCAAAATGTCCCTTTCTCAAAATATGTACACTACAGGATTAACCCCGCTCAATCCGACTTGGATAGGTTAGGTTAGAAGGCTAAGGTGGGAGCGGAGCGCAGCGGAGCTTCCGCATTAGCCTTCGTGGTTATTTTTTTTATAACCACCTAAATCTTGTTTAGGTGGTTTTAAAAAAATAACGTCAAATTTACCAAGTGACTGGTGGTAACTTGGTGGTTATAAAAAAAAATAACCACGGAGGCTAATGCGGAAGCTCCGCTACGCTCCGCTCCCGCCTTAGCCTTCTAACCTAACCTATCCAAGTCTGATAGAGCGGGGTTAATCCTGTAGTGTACATATTTTGAGCAAGGGACATTTTGAGAAAAGGACATTTCGAGAAAAGGACATATTGAGAACACTCGTCCATGACCGGTCTGACGGCCGTATCAGTTTTATCTGTGTTTAGTGCGAGTGAGTTTTCTGTTAGCCAACTGGTAACTTTATCAAAACCTGTTTGTGCAGCGAGGTAGACCTCCTCCCAGGTTTCCCCGTAGAAAAGGAGCGCTGTGTCGTCTGCGAAGGTGACGATCTTTCCATTTGACAAATTTAGCTTACACAGGTCGTTTATAAATACTAGAAACAAGGTGGGGCCCAGTATACTTCCTTGTGGAACTCCAGAATGAACCTCACAGTCATCACTGAGCCATTCTTCCACTTTGACGCGTTGGAATCTATCTTTTAAATAACTGCGGAACAATGTCAGCTGCTCACCACGGATTCCAAGTCTCTCCATCTTCTCCAGTAGGAGTGGCGCAGAGACCGTGTCAAATGCCTTTGCCAAGTCAAGAAACACTGTTAGTACTTTCTTCTTTTTGTCAAGCTTAGACACTATTGTGTCTGTAAGTTGTTGTACTGCGTCGGCTGTGGATCTACCCTTCCGAAATCCGAATTGGTTTTCGGATAATAGGTTTTTTCCTCTAGGTCAGGGCTTCCTAAACTTTTAATGTTACGGAACACCAAACCAATATGTTTTATTCTACGGAACCCTATGAAAGGTTATATTAAACTAGATAGACAATGCCCACGGTTCCGCCTGCTTGAAATCCTGTTACCGCTCGCGCTTCCCATGGGAACGTTTTCCAGGGATAAAAACGCTTTTTTTATTAAGCTCGCTAAATAAAATTAACGTCGCTCTCCTGATGGAAAGCCATAGCAGCATTTAGCGATTGCGGACCACTATCACAGTTCGTAAGACTTCTGAAAGTGGTCCTCAAGATGGCGAACCTGTGATGTGCCTCTTCACGCTACGCTGGAAGAACCCGGGGCTGTAAGAAGAGAGAAGTACGTGCGCGAGCAGGTCGTTTTCAAACTTTTATAGATCGACAGAGGAACGATTTTTTGAATCACTCTGTTCTGGCGAAGTACTCTCCGCTGTAGGATCGAAAACGTGAGGGTAGGATTAGGTTGAAGAGCTCTATTAACCCTTAGCCACCTACCATAACTTTTTGTCACACAACCACCTATCATACGTCTATGAGACTCCTGATTAAAATGGTTCTTTAAAGTAATATCTTGTTTATTGAGGTATATTTTTTTAGTAATAATCAACTTAGAAAAGTATTAAACTCTTTAGTAAAGGTACAAGAGAATCATTTTTATAGGCATTTTGTCTTAATTACTATTAATCAACAATATCTCCTATTTTTACCTTACAAACTAAGTCATTTGGTAAATGAGATCTATAAAAAATAATCACATGGATAGTAACTTCATTTATAATTTTTTACTTATTCAATAATCAACCACAGCAAAAAAAAACAAAAAGCTGAAAATTAAATTAAATTAAAACAAAATTGCAAGCCCTAAACTTATAGTTTTTTTACGACAATTATTGCAATTATTGCAATTACCGCACAATTAACGCACGTACGACCTTGATGAGCAGTTGCACGGCACTGAAGGGGGGCGGGGAAAAGGTACAGGAACGGTAGAGTTCGTAAACGACTCGGTCACAGATATATTTACGTTTTAAATATCTGCTGGATCTGTGAGACGTATGGTAGGTGGTTAAGGGTTAAGAGCTAGGCTAAGCAAATAAATAGCCTATGTGTTATTCCAAACCAGAACCCTTCGGGGATCAGGGGATAAGAGGTACTTCTTAATGGAGCTAACGCAACACCCTTTGGGCACAGTAAATTTGGCTTATTTAATTAGCTCCCTAAGATCAAATATCCTTGGAATTAACTTAATGGCCACATTAGAAGGGAGGGCATAACGGTACTTCGTTCGTTGAGTAGCCCGCCTGGCGTAGTACCTCCGCTCTGCAGAAGAAGCGGTAATGGAAACCTAGCTTCGTGTTGGGTTACGTTCTCCGTCGGCGAGCAAGGTTCCAGAGCTCACTGGGGTGGTTATGTGGCGGTGACGGTGAGACCAGAGGCTTATCTGTCTTCATTAGCTGGTATGGGCGCGGAACATTGATACGGCGCGGCGTGGTAGTCAGGAAGACGCGGTGAAACGGTTGACCACAGGCCCCCGCAAGCTGTACGGGACCCAAACCTGAGAATTAATTATTCTCCGCCCTAGGAGGCTGAACCAGCAGCCTGTGTAAAGTTCCTGATGCTGTGGTCGTGCCGGAGGAGGATACCGGAGTGGACACGGTCACTGCATTAAAGGAGATCGGAGGCCCTTCCGTACGCCCGCCGTGCTAATCTACCGCATCACACGCGCCGGCTTTCCAAGTGCAGTAGCCTCGCTTTGTCTCTTACGCCACCGGTACATAGGTACCCCTTAACCTTCTTAAATTCCCCTTCACACATCACAGCGGCATCGTCGTCCACAATGGACTTTTGTCACATCAGAGGCATACACAAGAACGTTAACGCAGTCCACCAGCACCTGGAAACTGCGCAGCTGACCCCTATTTTCTTGATGGAAACCCAAATATCTTGCCCGGACGATACAGCTTACTTAAAGTTCCTTGGCTACAAGCTGGAGCTCGGCTTTTTGTGAAAAGTTGGGGTGTGTATCTATATGTACGTCTGCGATGATGTCTTATGTCGCCGTCTCAGGACCCTTAAATACAGGGATCGGATCGGATCTACGCATGTTTGTACAGGTATCACAGCGATGATACGGAGACGATGTCAGGCTACCCTTCTGGGAGTCGTGAATTGTGGTCGCTTGCTTTACAAGGCTTTGCAAGCTTTCGAGGGAAGCTATTGTTGGTCGGGTTTGCCACCCCTACTTAAACCGGATGGTAGCCTGGCTCAGTGTAAGAAGAAAACCGACCTTTTTGGTTCTATCTTTGCCTCCAACTCGACTATGAACGACGCGGGTTCTTCGCCACCTGGCATACCCTGGTGTGGCGCTTCCACACCAGAAATAAAATTCAGGCAGCGGGACGTTAGGCGGGAGCTTCAGTCCGTGATCTCGTACAAAAGTCGAGTGGGTCAGACGGCATACCTGCGGTGGTACTAAAGCAGTATGGTCCTGAGTTGTGTTAGGTACTTACTCGTCTTTTCACGCTTTCATATTCAATGAAACAAGTCCCGGTTTCGTGGAAGACTGCGCACATGTATCCTGTACCCAAGAACGGTGATAGAACCAACCCGGCCAATTACAGGCCTATAGCCGTCATCTCCCTTTTATCTAAGGTGATGGAGCGCGTTTAAATGCACACAGAGATCCTGGGGTACCTTGAATAACACGACCTGCTCAGTGACTGGCAATACGGTCTCCGTCAAGGTCGCTCGACTGGCGGTCTTCTTGTGTGACTCATATCATATACCGCTGGGCGACAGCTATTGAAAGTAAAGGCGAAACTCTAGCAATGAGCCTCGATATCTTTAAGGCCTTTGATCGGATCTGTCACCGTGGTCTTACGAAATTGCCTTCCTATGGACTGCCCGAGGGGTTTTGTAGATGGGTGTCCAGCTTTCCGACCGGTAGAAGCATCAGGGCCGTCGTCAACGGTAGCTGTTTGCTGTAGCGTCAATGTGTATTTACATGTTGCCACAGGCACATTGATGGTCAGCACGAATAGGACACATTAATGAAAATGGAGTACAACACAGTCATAATTTTAGGTTTTTTCATATTAACTTGCATACAGAATGCTTTATAACAGTGTACTCAAAAGTGAGATCAGAGAGATGTCTACATTGTGTCGTATCACTCGTATCTTTCTTTAATCACAAACAATCATAATTTGTTTTTAGTTTTGTGGTTTTGAGCCCACAGAGTACATTTTGTATGCTGGAACCACAGATAGCATAGATTTCACATTCACATGTGGTGGTGGTCCGTTCGCAGTTTGTTTACCTCTGAGGCTATGACAGATCGCTTTCTGTATGTTGGTATTGCAGTAAAGTCCCCTTAAGAGTGCCAGCTTAAGATATTTTGCCGCGTAATAGGGGAGAATAAAAGATGTAAACGTTAGCACTAACAATTAATTATTTATGTAAATATCTATTTTTTTTTAAATCTGATACTTTATAATTGTACTTAAGTTTTATTTTAATTTATAAATATAGTTGGCAATGTGGTTGTTTGTAAATTGTGTTAATTTTTTCTTTTTATTTTATAGTTTTTGTTTTTTGTTTTTCATTTCATTTTTGTTTATAATTAAGGTGATAGCAAAATATTTCTACAGGATAAATCACAGTATGTCTAAATCACCATCGGGCCGTCTCTGAAAATCAGCGCTGTCTGCATATTATTATGCAGGCAGCATTAAGCTGAGAGACGGCCTTTGTTCTACATTAGGGTAATTTGTGAATTTTGAGTTGTAGGTATTTTTAATTTTATTTTGTAATCTTTTTTTTTTTATCATTATTTTATTATCTTTTGTATTATTTTTAAGATTGTTTTATATTCAGTAAGATAGTTTACGGTTATTTCATGTAGAATAAAAAAAATTTCTTTCTTTTCTTTCTTTCTTTCTTTCTGTTCTGACTACATGGCCATAAGTGCTGGAGTCCCACGAGGCTTGGTGTTATCGCCCTCTCTATTTATGATGCGTTTCAATGATAAGCTGTCTATCGACGGCATTCATTGCTATGCAGACGATAGTACGGGCGACACTATTTCACAGGCCGACCCAATATCCCTTGGTGCGTAGTGGATGAAAGTCGTGAACAACTGTTGGCAAAAATAGTTACTTTAAGGTATTATTCCAACAGCAGTGGGTCGCCTTTTTAGCGGAACCCTAATGACTAGTCCGCGGAACCCCTAGGTTCCGCGGAACCCACTTTGGGAACCGAGGCTCTAGGTATTTGGTTAGTTGATTGTTAATAACCTTTTCCAAGATTTTAGATAGTGACGGAAGGATAGATATTGGACGATAGTTATTGACACAATCTCTGCTACCACTCTTGTGAATCGGATGAATGAGAGACTTTTTAAGATCGTCTGGAAAGACACCTGTGGAAAGGTAAAGGTTACATATGTATGTAATAGGAGTCACTAATTTATTGGCGTACTTCTTTAACAAGCCACTGGGAATATTGTCACGGCCTACTGCACAGTTGGTCTTGAGTGTGGATATTATGGCTTTTAGTTCATATTTATCAGTTTGCAGAAGGACAAAAGAGTATGGACAAGATAACACCCGCGAAGTACTGTTAATGCCAGTTGTATTAGTTAACCTTGAAGCTGCTCCAGCCAAGGACCCACCCATATTTACAAAGAACTGATTTATGTCATTTACAGACTGTAACGGGTTGCTTATATTAATTAAATCTATAGGTGGGCTAGTATCCTTCCCCGTGTGTGTCATAGTTTTAGTTTTATCCCACATTTTTCTAGCATTCCCTTTGCATTGAGCAAATTCGGCCCTATCGTGACTTTGTTTAACTTTTTTAAGCAAATCGTTGCAAAAGTTACGGTACCGGGTGTAGGTTACCCTAAGAACATCGTCATTAGAATGCTTTTAACATTTGAGGTGTAACCTATCCCGATTTCGCATACAGCGTAATAGGTCAGGTGTAATCCACTGTTTAATTATGCGCTTGCGTCTAGGGACGTTTATGTTTTTAGTGCAGCTGCCTATCGTAGTGGTAAGTGTACGCAGAAAGTAAGTCATTGCTTTGTTAGGACTTTCAAGTGTGTATATTTGGTCGAAGTCAAGTTCATCAACTTTCTTGTCAAGTAAGGCATAATTAATTTTTTTTATTGTTTTTGTTGCTGGTCGAGAAGAAGGCATACCAGCGACACTTACAATGAGGCTATAGTGGTCTGTGATGGTTGTGTGTGCAATAAGACATTTAACAGGCACGTTAGCTTTGACCACGACATGATCAAGACAAGTTTTGTCATGCGTGGGTGAATAGTACGCAGGCAGCATGCCATGGGATGCCATGACATTAAGATACGACTCGGTGTCTGTATCAAAAGTAGGTTTAGATATATCTATATTTACATCACCAGTCAGCAATACGTTCCTGTACGATGACAGGGTTGACAAAATGGCGTTCAGTGACTCAATAAACTCAAATACGTCTGTTTGGGCATCAATCACAACTATCAGACAATTTCCCCCTATTAATAGCGGTTCATATACATTATACGAGTGTGTGGATTTGTAATATGCAATGACACCCTCGTTCTGCGTTTTGACATTGTGTGTGCCTACTGATCGGTAACCGCTCACAGTTGGTATAGTCGGGTTTTTGAATAGCCAGCATTCGGTTAGAATGATCACATCCCAATCTATTCCGGATCTCGTTATAGCCGTGTTTAGTGCCGTGATATTTCGGTTCGCACTTCTTATATTTTGAACCAATATATTTATGGAGTTATTAGTATACATCAAATTACAGCATTTATCAATAGCGCACGTGCCGAAGTCAGCCCCAGCCAAGTCATCCAGGTCATCACTTATACTCATTTGAGCGTTATGATCGAATTTTAACTATTGCTAAACATATTTCTAGTATGAGTCTCTGTCTACTATAAAATTTGCGCTGCACATTTTATGTTCAACCACCTTGTTATAGGTATACAATGAACCAAACACCGAGCGCAAGTCCACAATACTGTGAGCGTTATTCGGTATCATTTGGCTAATAGTAATATTTGGTAAATATGTATTTGTCATACAGCGTGTCTGAATGCACTGACAGTTCGGATGTAAGTATAAATATAGCATAAAAAGTGTTGTGTATGTTGGTTGCGGCCATAAACTTATTAGGGTGGCTAAGAGCAAGCCTGAGCTGTAAAGAAGTGTGTAAAATATGATTATGCAGAAAGTATTTGCCATCTCGGTGCGTTGACGTATGCGAGTCTGGTTGCGTACAACATTGTAAGTGTGAGTCCAATTCTTAAGTGCTAGATTAACATGCTTAACAAAACAAAAACAAAAACGTGTACACTACAGTAGAATAAACAATAAATAGTAAAAGAATTAAAATTAAATTACTAATAAATAGTCATTTACTTTTTCTTAGATTTTCGATGTCTTGTTCGGAGGATATTCGAATCCGTGTTGACTCGGTATTCTTTTTGAGATATATGATTCCGTTTGCTGTCCAACAAAACAAGTATCCATGACTCTTTTTAAAAGATCTTGCCAAGTAGAACAGTCGGTTTGTCTTTTGGGTAAGACATTCTGATATAAAAATTGGTTTAGGTGGATATTGAGGGTTTATATGAGTGGTGTTCAGTTTTTCTACTTTATTCTTGGTTTTGTTAAATCTTTTAGTGCCCCTAATAAAACTTTCCTTCATTAGGGTTGTAGAAAAATCCACAATTATTGGTTTTCCATTATCCTTAGAATTTATTCTATAGATGTCCCTTATTCCGGTCTCATCAATATTAATATCCAGTTTTTTTCCTAGGCTCATGACCATGCTACACAATTCGTCCTTTGTTTCACTGCTGGACATCGGGATATTGCGAATTTCAATCCCTGATAAGCGGGATTTACGCTCTAGTGCTTCGACCTTGTCTTCCAGCTGCCTAATTACCCTCCTGTCGTCCTTACGTTCCAGTTCAAGAGCATTAATTTTTTGCAGAAAATCTTCATATTTGTCGGACATCATAATTACACTCTTTTTTAATTCACTGTTTTGCTCAGAGAGTTTGTTTATAGTACATTGGAGCTCGTGAAAACGGATCTCCTGGTCACGAGAAAACGTAGTGAACATTTCTTGTATCATCTCCGTGATACCCATAACTTCGCACATTTCCTTTTTTTGTTTGAAGTAACCATACCAATACTAGGTGCAGTCGCCAACTCAATGGTTGAATAATCATTTACTGTTTGTTGAGGCACGTAACATTGCCCGCTTTCTAGCGCAGGCGCTGCCTCATATGTTACCTGGGCAGGTGATGCCGGGGGTGTTCTTTTTAGTGGCATAACTATAATAATATTAAACACCTCCTCAAAATACTTATTAGCAATACAGAATAGGGGATTGAAGCATAAACTAAATTTCAAAAATGCAATACAAAAAGTGCAGTCACTACTGGGGCTCGAACCGGCAGACAACTGAATGATAAGCAGCTCTTGTACCACCTGCGCCAACCAGACAGATAGATGGGCGACGAAATTAGTGGTCTGCTATTTACTTGGTAGTTAGTTAGTCAATGAAAATATAATGACTAACACTTATGTTCGAGGTCGACTATTGTTAGACACTTTCACTTTTATTATATTAGGTAAAGAACGGGTATGTTAAAACTTTTATATGCAAAACAAATTCAAATGTTCTCTTCAAAAACACAATTTACATAACAATCTATGCACTACTCGATTCTTCTTCACTTTTATAGATTATTGATCGGTTTCAAACTTCAATAGAACGATTTTTAATCACCTAAATCGATTTAAAATATAGGAGCACTTTGTAACACGACCGTTCGCTTTCGCGGTTGCGTGGCGAGGGAACTTGTATCTTGGTAGGGTTGAATTGGACAAGATTTTGTCGACCCCAATCGGTCACTCTGGTGAGAGTAGCCTCGACTTCAGACACAAGTTGTTCACGACTTTCTTCCACTGCAACCCGAGAGATACCGGGACGGCCCGTGTAATAAGCGTCGCCCGTACTGTCGTCCGCATAACAATGAATGTCGTCATTATACAACATGTCATTGATATGCAGCAGGAACAAAGTAGGGGCCAACACTGAGCCTTGTGATACTCCAGCATTTATGGCCATGCAGTCAGAACAGCTGCCGTCAACGACGGCCCTGATGCTTCTACCGGCCAGAAAGCTGGACACCCATCCGCATAAACTCTCGGGCAGTCCATAGGAGGGCAGTTTTGTAAGAAGACCATGGTGCCAGACCCGGTCAAAGGCTTTCAAGATGTCGAGGCTCACTGCTAGAGCCTCACCCTTACTCTCGATAGCCGCCGCCCAGCGGTGTGTGAGGTACACAAGAAGATCGCCCATCGAGCGACCGTGACGGAAACCGTACTGCCGGTCACTGAGCAGGTCATGTTCCTCAAGGTACCTCAGGAGCTGTGTATTAATTACACGCTCCATCACCTTAGATAAAAGGGAGGTGACGGCTATAGGCCTATAATTGGCCGGGTCCGTCCTGTCACCCTTCTTGGGCACAGGATGCACGTGCGCGATCATCCACGACGCCGCCCTGGACTTGCTTCATGGAGTATGAAAGTGTGAAAAGACGTGTAAGTACCGGACACAACTCCGGACCACACCGCTTAAGTACCACCGCGGGAATGCCGTTCGGCCCACTCGACTTATGAATATCTAGGGATTGAAGCTCCCGCCTGACGTCCCGTTGCTTGAATTTAATTTCTGGCATGGAAGTGCCACACCAAGGGATGCCAGGCGGAAGCGCACCTCCATCGTTCATGGTCGAGTTGGAGGCAAAGAGAGTACCCAAAAGGTCGGCCTTCTCCTTGGCACTCTGGGCCAGACTATCATCCAGTCTATGTAGAGGTGGTAATCCCGACCGACAAAAGATTCCCTCGGCAGCTTTGGCGAGCGACCAGAATTCACGACTTCCAGAAGGGTAGCTGGCTAGTCGCTGACCAATTCTACCGACGAAATCGAACTTAGCCCTGGCAACCGCTCTTTTACTGGCCCTCGAGGCGGCATTCAGTTTGCGTTTCACTTCAGAGATGCTAGGATCTGTCCAAGCTCTGTAGGCAGTTTCTTTCAACATCCTAGTTTCTCTACAAAGCCGATTAAACCACGGTCGTTTCCTAGCTCCTGCCGGGATCCAGCGGTTAGGAATATGACATTCCAAGCCCGCCAAGATCCCCTCAGCTACTGCTGCAGCGCAGGAGTCCAAATCATCTGAAGTGAAGCAAAGCCGCCTCCGCAGGTACCGCGCAAAGAACTCTCGAAATCCATCCCAGTCTGCTGACTTGTAGTGCCACACATGTCGCCACTCCTTGGGCCGAGATGGTTCCGATGAACCAAGTGGTGCATCCACTGATGTGGTGTATCCGTCAGGCCGCGTAGTCAGCAGAAGGTCCAGCAATGCACTCTGCTCGTTCTTCCTATCTGGTATTCTCGTATGAGATTTTACTAGTTGGGAGAAACCGTAGGTCAGGGCAAAGTCGTGAGCAGCTTTCAATTTCAATTTCAATTTCAATTTCAATTTCAATTTATTTTTAAAAACACGTGGTACAATATTTCTATCTTACACACTAAACAAAAAAAGCGAATAAATGAGGTGGACTCTTCCGAAAGATAGAGCTACGGTGTCTGTGCTAGTATAAACTGTGTGACAGACACCGGCGACTTTCTCCCATGCAAGGTAGGTACAAAATTATTATGAAAACAAACAGGTATGTCATAATTACAACTAAAAAATCAAAATAATCCATTCATTACAATTAACAATTACAATATTTTTTTATAAATTAAGAATGATAAATTAAAATCAATCATTATTAAAATTACCTACAAATATTATATAAATTTACTAAATTGGTTACATTATTGGCATTAAAATAATATCAATAAAATGAATTGTGAATTTAAAAAGCATGCAATGAAATTACATTATATTAACATATTTATGTGTGTGTGTGTGTGTGTGTGTGTTTATTTGAGTGCGTTATGTATCCTGGTCATATGGTAGCTTTTGCAAATAAAGCCTCTGTTTCTTCGTAGGACATGCACCGGAGATATTGGACCACTACACGTTTGCATTTCGACATTGGTAGACGATAAATATTAAATAGTTTGTCTACCTTATTATAAAGCCTGCTGCTGAGGCTCCGATAGTGTCGACCTGCTAAAGCCGTACTTACAGGTACACTTGGACACACGCGAGGCCTACGACGACGCTCGTCCGCTGACACTGTTACATACTTCAGCGTGGTGTGCCTACGGAGAATTATGTGGAGCGCACAGAGCTGTCTTACAGTTAGTACAGGGATGTCTTTATAGACCTGTAAAGTCGGATACCGATAAGGTTTGTTAAGCATAACTTTTAAGACAGCTCTCTGGGCTCTTTCCAACCTTAGTAAAGAATTCTTGTATGCGCCACCCCACACTGAGATGCAATAAGTCATCAGAGATTGTACTAGGGCTAGGTAAACAGTTTTAAGAAGTTGGGCATCTGCTACATTTCTCAACAGTTTCAATGGAAATATAAGTTTCCGAACACGGGACACAGTCACATCAACCTGTTTCTGCCAACTGAGTGTGCTATCAATATGAACGCCCAGGTACACACGATGCTCTCTGAATATCAGGACAACCGCATGCACTGCCCGTGACAGTACTGCAACTATGGGCTTTGATATTTGGGATGTTAGGTCTTGTTGCACTGTTCGCCGAAAACGTAACTAAGTTCGTTTTCTCTGTATTGAGCGTCAGTGAATTACAGGCGAGCCATCCCATTACAATGCTAAGAGCTTTTTCAGCACGACGACATGCAATCTCCCAGGTACTGGCGCTAATAATAAGTGCTGTGTCGTCTGCATAAACAAGTATCTTGCAGTTAGGGATTGAGAGTTGACAAAGTTTGTTAATATAAATAAGAAACAGAGTGGGGCCCAACACACTGCCCTGGGGCACACCGAAAGTAATGCTTTCTTTACCGCTAATATATGAGTCTATCTTTACACTTTGGGTGCGATTTGTTAGATAGTCTCGAAAAATGTCCAGTGCTATACCTCTAACACCTATGTTCTCCATCTCATTTAACAGGAGTGGAATTGAGACCATGTCGAAAGCCTTGGCAAGATCTAGAAAGATACCTATTGTTTTGACTCTATTATCCAGATTGTGAACGACATGGTTAGTTAACTCTAGAAGAGCGTCTTTTGTTGACTTTCCTTTTGTAAAGCCAAACTGATTTTGGGCTAGAACTTTATTATGTTCCAGAAAACTCACCAGCCGTCTGTTTAAAACCTTTTCCAAAATCTTAGACAATACAGTCAAAACCGAAATTGGCCTGTAGTTCTCGACACGGCCCTCATCCCCAGCCTTGTAGATTGGAGAAATTAGGGCTTTCTTAAATGAGTCCGGAAAGATACCCTTTGACAAGCAAAGGTTACAAAGATAAACTATAGGCGGAATAAGAGCATGCCGAGCCGATTTAATAACTGATACCGATATCCCATCATATCCTGTAGCACAGTTCGTTTTAAGTCCGCTTATTATTGTATTGATTTCATCACAATCCGTGGGCAGCAGGCCCAAAGAATTACCACCCGGGTTCACAGAATTATCTGATTCAAAATTCTTGAACACGCTAGAGCACCCAGTGGCCCGCAGCTTAGCAGCAAGGCTTTTGCCCACACTCGCGAAATAACCATTGACAGTGTTAACTGAAAAAGTTGGGTCATCAGTCAAAGTAAGAAAAGACGCTGCTTTTGTTTTCACTGGATTATTCTTATAGGTCAATGTTTTGATTACTTCCCATGTAGCCTTTGGGTTACCTCTAGCCTTTTGAAGTTCGTTCTGCTCGTACTCACGCTTAAGCTTCTTTAGAAGGTTGTTACAATAGTTGCGGTATCTAGTGTATGTAATTTTAGCGATCATGTTGTCGCGATTTTGATTTGATCTTCTGTGAAGTATATCACTATTTCTGATACATCTTAGGAGGCCTGAAGTAATCCAAGGTTTAATTATTTTCTTTCTATTTGAAATTTTTCTAATAGAAGAGTGTTCGGCAACGATATTCGAGAGAGTGCACATTAGAAGATCAGCGCATTGGTTAGGATCAGCACAACTGACTATTGGTGTTAAGTCCGTTTCCCCTATTGTATTGATTACAGATGGTAAATCAATTTTCCGCATAATACTTCTCGGTTTTTCAACCAGTAATTCCGAGTCAACGCAGAGCATTGTTGGCGCATGATCAGTAAAGTAAGAGTCAAAGACAAGAGTGGTGGAAAATTTATTAGTTCTAAGAAGTACGTGATCCAGGCAGCGGTCATCACGCGTAGGAAAGTGATGGGTGGGAAGAAAGCCATGAAAAGCCGTAAGGTTAAGGTAGTCCTCGTAGTTACTATCCTTGCTATTAGGTAAAATATTAATGTTAATGTCACCCATTATCGCCACAGTGCTCTGGGAAGAGAGAGTAGACAGAGCACCGTTCAGAGAGCTTATAAATCGATCAGCATCCTTAAACGATGGTGATCGATAGACCGCTACTACGGCAATATCTGGGCCTACCTTTAGAATCAAGCAAGTGGAGTCAAGTAATAAGGGATTGATTATTGTATACTTTAACTCAGAGCGTACGTATATCACAACACCATCGTTTTGATTGGAAAACGTTGACCTTGTTGGGGTATAGTTGTTAATTATGGGCAGATCTGTCACCTTACTTAACCAACAGTCCGAGAGTATAATCACGTCACATGTTATGTCTATTGTGCTTAGAAATACATAAAGCCCATTAAAGTTATGGTTCAAACTTCTAACGTTGACATGCAATATATTAAACGTATGTTTGCTCTCATGCATATGCTGTGAGCAAAAACCCGGTGAGCAGACTAATGACCTAGATTTGTTGAACGAATCAACAGAATCTATATAAGTTTTAAAACAGTCCACTGTTAAAAAAATAATATTAAAATGGTGCAAATGACGGTCTCGAATCAAGAAAGTGTAGGCCCAACAAATCAGTCTGTTCAGGTTTATATGGTACTAATTCCAAATCATTCGGTGCTATGATTATCATTATTATGATAATATAGTTAAAATATATACAATGCTTGTTGGATGTAGGTGTGCTATTCCACTGAATACTCCCTCCGAAAGCGACTAGCAATTCCTGGTTGTTCCATATATTACTACCATTTATTAGGGTGTGTGTTTGTGAGATATGTGTAATGATTACAAAGAACAACATGTGTAGGTATCGTGCGAATGTTGAAGTATGTGTTACAAGTACATAATAAAATATAATATTCAATATTACTTTAAATAAAATAAGCGCATTTTCAGCCAGATCCAGTCAATCATCAGTCCTCAAGTTTTTCAAATCTGTTTCGCTGTTAATGCAATGCCTAGTTGCTCCTTCCTTCTTGCGTATATAAATCTTTCCATGCGAAGTCCAGCAGAAAGTGTAATTGTTAGACTTGCAGAAGTCTCTTGCCAGGAAATATAGGCGCCTAGCTTTAGTGGTTAAGCTTTCCGATATATAAAGTGGCATAGTAGGGCCTTCCAATTGTATAACAGAGGTAGACAATTTTCTAGTTTTATTTGATCTATTATAAACTTTTACACACTCAATCAGTTTTTCCTTCATGATAACAGTTGTGAAATTGATTAAAATAGTCCTGTTTGAGTTGGAATTCGTCTTCAAACGGTAGATATCACGAATGTCAGATTGATTTATTGCTAGTCCTACAGCTCTGCCGGTATCCATGATAATTTTTGTCAATATATCCTTATTTTCTGGCGATTTTGATGGTAGATTTCTCAATTCCACACAAGAAGCCCTGTGGAGATGGTCAAGGGTTTCCACCTTTTCCTCAAGCAATTGTATGTAGGCTAGATTTTCAGTTCGCTCAGCAGTCAACTTTTGAGAATCCTTCAGCAAGTCATCATATTTTTCAGAGACAAAGTCGGTAGCAGACTTGATAGATGTATGAACGTCTTTAATTTCATTAACTGCACTTTGTAAGGCACTGTATTTCTTGTTCTGCTGTGTTTCAAACTTAGAGAACACTGTCTTTATTTCGGCCATATAGGCACCCATCTCATCTACATGTTCATGCTTCCGTTTACGTGGGGCGGCTTTAGTTTGAACTTTGTCCAGTTGCAGTTTTTCACTGGGTAAATCGGGTTCTGATTCAATTGCAAAATGGCAGAGCTAGGCGGAGTGCGCTTCAGAGGCATTTTGTGTAGATAGACAGTACACAAACAAAAGAAGAATCACATAAAAAAAAAATAACACAAAGTGATTCTCGGCTTTAGTCGGAATCGAACTCAGGCTTTCAGGGTCAATGACCGCTCATTCAACGACTGCGCCACCAACACTATGACGTACGGGGTGAAATTTTTGCTTCTCTATTAGTTTGTAAACAGTTCTTACTAATTCTTTAATACTTTTATCTTCTTCTTAAATAAATATTATTACATAAGTTTTTATTTTCAAGCCTACCAGTTGAAACAATAATCAGATAAATTTAACTTTTATCTGAGTGTGACCAATTTGCGAATGGGACCGAATGCGAATGGGACCGAATGCGAATGGGACCGAATGCGTATGGGACCAAATGCGAATGGGACTGAATGCGAATGGGACCGAATGCGAATGAGACCATGGGACGAAATGCGAATGGGACGGAATGCGTCAAACCCTTTATAACTCCAACAGTATTATGTGCGCCTGGTACTCGAGCACTTATATTGAAACTAGTAATATTTGTTTGACTCACCCACAATTAGTGTGATCTGTTTGTCGATCAAGCAACCACTTCTAAGTTCTATGTGCTCCTTGTACTTAATTGGATTAAAATGATTTTATTTTTTAATATAATTTGCAGAATTAAACAATAAAATACTCTGTAACACGTTCACTCGTAATCGAGGTCCAAGGGGAAGGGGATTTCCCCGCAAAGTTAGTGTGCACGGAACCCAACCAGTCAATAGTATACCAAATGCCTGGGCAATTTGATTAATTGAATAGCTACAACAAGGTGACAGACAAGTTCACGGCCTACCTGGGGGAAAGTAGTCACGTAGTCTATGGACGTTAACGGCAGCATCCCAGCTATTGGCAGTGACAAGGCCTTCTGCCCACTTGCGGCCTAATGTGCTCAATCCTTATGTTAATGCATGGAAGAGGGCTAAATAATGACATATTGACCGTAACCGTGTACGTGCCAATATTCTCAGGGTGACATACCTAGTTCCCAGAAATATTTAGAGCCAATATCAGATTTCAGCTGCTGCATCGACGTAGATTACAGCCACCGGATAAACTAAACTAGTACTTCTGCGAAGAGTAGACCTCGCGAGTACCCAGGAAAAAAACAACAACCTATGAGGAATCATACCCTTTATGTTTTATCCAAAAAATCATCAAGATCTTTTCATAAATAACGCCACAATAATCATCGCACCTTTTCTCCCCTATTTCCCCCCTATCAAAAAAAAACTCTCGACAAAAGTTGTATTCCAAATCATCAACAACAAAACGTGTGCCAAGTTTGGTGAAAATCGATTAGGAAATGCGTCTTCTAGACCGAAGCGGACATACATACAGACATACAAACAAAAGCAAAATCGTCCATACTGTCGAATCGGAGACTCTCGCTCGCTCGGTCAATTGTGTAGTTATAGCTCTGCATCTACAGGTGACCACTGGCAGAAACGTCGCAAAATCCTCACACCCGCATTTCACTTCAATATCCTGAAGAACTTCGCCACAATCATGGAAGAAAAGAGCAAAGAGCTCGTTAACCTACTTAGAGAGAAGCAGGGTGCTGATGTGGACGTGATGCCTGTTATTAGTGATTATACTCTGTATATAATATGTGGTAAGTTTTTACTTCGCTCTCTTTCATACGTTCAGTTGAATCTTTTGTCCTTGTGAGAATCAGTTGCCCCGAAGATTTTGATAGGGCCCCATAGCACTCAAGTGAATAAAATACCGCAAGATCATCTAGAATCTTAAAAACACAATTGGACTCTAATTTTTAGTAAGTCATCTGCCAGAGTCCAGTCAAAACTGATCATAACATTTGTTTCTTCTTCAGAAACGGCTATGGGTACAAAATTAGATGCAGATAAAACAGCTGCCACATTGCAATACAAAAAATCCATTACAAATATCGGCCAACTCTTACTGAATCGAATGACTAAAATATATTTATGGATTGATTTTATATTTAAACTCACTTCACAAGGGAAGGAATTCTCCAAAGTGTTACATAGTGTCTCCTCGTTTCCCGACAAAGTCATTAAGGACAGAAAAGCGAGCAGAACAAATAGAAGTATGAAAGTTATATCTCCTGATGAAGATTTAGGAACAAAGAAGCGACTGGCTATGTTAGATCTTTTACTTGAAGCTGAAGAAAAAGGTGAGATTGACATAGATGGGATCAAAGATGAGGTTAATACATTCATGTTTGAGGTGAGTTATAATAAGACTAATGTAATACACCATAAGCAGACATAGAAACCATGAGTAGCCAATCATCTGTTTACACAAAATCATTACTCAAAATCAACAAGTGTTACACAAGGAGACTCTCTCGCACGCGAGTGACGATTTACTAGGCAATAATATAAACTCACCAAGAGTAAACAAATTTCACGAGTCTTGCCTCTTGAATACGATTATCGCTACTCTCCTAGAACTCTCCCAGACCGCGAGCCCCTGTATGGGCGGAGACCCTGACGACCCACAACCATGGCTAGACTCCAAAATCTTCTTATCACCCTGACAGGGGCAGAACGGGGCATGGGATTTGTAAGCGAGGGCACAAGGGTGTCGATGTGTCAATGGCGCAAGACGGCGGTCTGGTTGTCTGCGCTATGTCGAAGCCCAGCTATCCTTGCTCCACCAGGAGCTCATGGAGATAGCAGATGCGACTCGATCAACGAAAGTGGGGACATACATGGGGGAATTGAGCTTCAAAAACAGTCTGTATCGCATTTCTACCATTTGATTGTGATCATAAATTTGCTATTTTGCAGGGCCATGATACAATAGCAACTGCAATAACTTTTGGTCTAATGCTACTGGCTGACCATGAAGACATTCAGGTAAGTACGAGAACAATAACGAATACACCATTAATATTATTTGCTGCCAAAATTTTATGAAAAATGGTGCCCTACATTTTTTTCTTTTAGGAGCGGGTATACTGGGAACTGCAGAGCATTCTGAACAACACTGACCGCACTCCGTCAATGTCCGACTTGACTGAGATGAAATACATGGAGGCTGTCATCAAGGAAATCCTCAGACTCTATCCCAGCGTCCCGTTCATTGGCCGAATGGTTGAAGAAGAGTTTATGCTGGGTAAGAATCAATTGAGAACTGTATTTTGTGAAAAGTAAACTTGAACATGAAGATGGTGACAAGAAATTAGTATTAGACCGTCATCACATGGAACTGCCTAAACGCAAATACTCAGTACTGTATTGTTCTCTTACAGACGATATTCTGGTAGGAGAGGGGACCACCCTCGGACTACACATCTATGAGCTCCATCACCGTGAGGACATGTTCCCAGAACCCGAAGCGTTCAAACCTGAGCGGTTCCTCCCCGGCAGCGAGCTGAAGCATACATTCGCCTACGTGCCGTTTAGCGCTGGACCGAGGAATTGCATTGGTGGGTATAATTTATTCAAGCCAGCTTCTTCTGCAGGTGGTGGTGCACCTGTTAAGTAATAGACGATGTCTTGAGGAGAAGGTAATCTCAAAACAAAACTTTGTGTCAACTCGTCTGTACAACGTGGAACAGTAAGATCAATCATCCTCCCAAAAAAATTGGGAGAAGCTAGGAGCCTACGTCTAGGAATGGCCGGATGACTTACTGTCTACATAATACCTAAAAAGAGTAAAATGTATTCCTACAATAACCATGCCAAGGTTCGATAATGCGGTGTGGCGACCGCCATATATCGAAGACTTAGAAATCCTGCATCGCGATATGAAAGTTCACACAACGAAGAATAGATAAATCCTGCATATCAGAGCTCTCACGGCGATGAATGATATAACCAAGAGTCCAACATCAACCGTAGGGCTTCGGCCCACCAGGCGCGATCACCTAGCCTGGTCGGAGGATCCTCCCTTTGTGTGTTGGAGGAACATTCCCAACCTTTCCTCCACAGCGGGCTTAAAGCTGACCTCACTGCTAATAAAAATGAGTGTTCCAACCAATTTCATCACAATTATTTGGTGCAGGTCAACGCTTCGCCATGCAGGAGATGAAGATCACGTTCTGCGAGATCATCCGCAACTTCCGACTGGTGCCCAAAGTGAAAGGTGCGCGGCCGAGGCTTGTGTCCGATATGGTGCTGAGACCTGCTGAACCGATATACATCAAATTTTTAGCACGCTAATAAAATATAACTTAAAATAATGAGATTTTCTCTTTCGTTCGGGAATTATTTTCCTTTTATAGAAACCCTGTTCCTGTTAAAGAAATCCTTTACGTGTAGAAATTCTCACAGTTTTTATGCTGGACTCAATCCGACTAAAACTACCGGTCTCTAGCAAGCCTGCTATAGCTGGGGGCCCCAGGTAATCCTCGGAAGGATGTCCCGGAATTCCCGGCAGACTTTGGCTACCACCGCGACCTCGTCTAAGGGTTCAGGCGTCATCGCGCGTCTTCAGGGCGTGAAGTGTGCGTGAATCACTCATGTCATGCGCCACTGTATTGGGCCTGCTTTTGTAAGGACGGCGATCTGTAACCCCCGACGAAAAACGAGGACTACAATTTTCATCTAGAATCTAGATATAATGTGTCGAAATGTTTGTTGTCCGCCACTTTTATTCAGACTGCAAAACAATAAGCGGAAAATAAGACGCAATATTTTCAAAAAATGTTGTTTTGTAACGTTGACCTTGAATATCTGATTTCGACTCAATTTTTAGGGTTTCGTAGCCAAATGGGAACACCGGAACCCTTATAGATTCGTCATGTCTGTCTGTCTGTCCGTCCGTGTGTCACAGCCACTTTTCTCCGAAACTATAAGGCCTATGATATTGAAACTTAATAACTAGATGTATTCTGTGAACCGCATTAAGATTCTTATATAAAACTAGAAAAAAAGCAGTAAATTTTGGGGGTCCCCATACTCAGAACTGAAACTCAAATTTTTTTTTCATCAATACCATACGTGTGCGTATCTATAGATAGGTCTTCAAAAATGCTATTGAGGTATCTAACATCCTACTTTTCCAAACTGAATAGTTTGCGCAAGAGACACTTCCGAAGTGGAAAAATGTGCCCCCCCCCCCCTAATTTTTAACTCAGAGAATGATAATCATCTTTTTAGATTCGCAGTGGTAGTGATTTTTCTAACCAAAAATTACGGATTATGACGTATTAAAAAAAACTACCAGCTCTATCTCGTTCAAACCAATTTTCGTTGGTAATTTTCTTGGCTATGTACAACTGAGTTTCTTGGGGTGTTCTTCTCAGTCTGTAGTATTTCCGAACCCCCGGTAGAGTCACAAAAATTTTGACAAACCTAAATATTTTTTTTAAAAACTTCAAAGGGAATAAATTTTATTTTATTTTTTATTTTATTTTATTTATTTTATCATATTATGTTGTACATAGCCATAAACACTACCAACGAAAATTGGTTTGAACGGATTATGACGTATTAAAAAAAACTACTAGCTCTATCTCGTTCAAACCAATTTTCGTTGGTAGTTTTTATGGCTACATAGCCACCAGTTTCTTTCGTTTTTTCGTTGGTGTTGTATGTACAACACCAACGAAAATTGGTTTGAACAAGATAGAGCTGGTAGTTTTTTTTTTTAATACGTCATAATCCGTAATTTTCGGTTAGAAAAATCACTACCACTGCGAACACGTTAAAACATCAATCAAAGTTACAACGAACTATAAGAACTTTTATATTATGTTACTTGTTGCTCCGAAACCCTTCATGGGCGAGTCCAACTAGCACTTGGCCGGTTTTTTTAATTACAGTGTCGAAATTTACTTACAGTGTCTAAGTACTACTAAGTACGAAACCCTCTTGGTGAGAGGCCATGCTTCCTTCTTCCCGCTATGATCGTTTACTCAACAGGTGCATCGCTTGCAGGTGAGGTTGGTTTGATCTCAGTACTGACCCGTCCCTTTTCACAACCTTTTCTTTTTTTTTTTTAACGTGAGGGAAAATCCTCATGGATGTTATGCCGGACTCCCTCCGACTAAAAAAACACCACGTCACGCCCAACAACCTGTGGTTGGGAGCCCCGGGGAAGACCTCGGAAGTATGTCCAGTCCAGAACTCCCAACAGTCAGAACTCCCAACAGCCAGAACTCCCAACAGATCCTTTTTTTTCACAACCTTATAATTAGATGCGAACTAACTTTGCCTTTAGTACTAGTTAGTAGGTACTTTATAATTTATGTATTTACGAGTATAGTCATGAACTTGTGTAGATCCCTAAGAGTATTATTAGTTTGAATATATATGTCCATTTTATTACAAACGCTCACGAGTTGTAATGAGAAAAATACGAATTCACTTAAAATTAATTCATAAAAAAGAACAATGTAATGTTTTTATTCTATACTAATATTACAAAGAGGAAAGATTTGATTGTTTCTTTGTTCGTTTGTTTGCATCGAATAGGTTACGGAACTACTGGACCAATTCGAAAAATTCTTTCACTGTTGGGAAGCTACTCTTTGCGGTGGCCATAGGCTATATTTTATTCCCGTATTCCCACAGGAACGAGAACTACGCGGGTGAAACCGTGTGACGTCCGCTAGTAATTTATATTCGCTGTACCTAGCATGATAGGTCTCTTGAGAATCCGAATCTTTTCAAAAACTGTTCACATCAAGTTTGAATTCAAGCGAAGTGTGGTTCTTTGATACCGTTCTGTATTGACGAAGGTAATTTATTATTTCTTTAAAGTAATTAATTTACCTATGAAAAGTCTTCAGAGATGATAGTCATCAATTTATCATAGATTATTTACATACTGTTAAAAAATTACCAAAGCACAATTTTCCCAGCTTACTGACAAAGAATTATCTAATTTTCCATACTCAAAATATGGTACATTTGCTTCATGGGAACACCACACCATTTCAATTTTGTTTTTGAACCGTATTTCTTTCTAGAATAGAATAGCATTGGTTACTCGCTATATTCAGAACATGTTTTCTAGGCGAATTTCATCAGAAGTGGTTCAGATTTATGGAAAATCATAACTAAGAGCGTTACTCAAATTAGGGACAACTTTTCTCAATTGGAGTGGCACTATGAGTGAAATATAGTTTCTTTACCTGTTTTACCAAATCACTGAGGAAAATAACTCCTTAATCCAGCAGTGTCGATACCTGGTTCATGATTTAGTTTCCTGTCATTTAGGGTGGACGCATGGGCGGAGACCCTGATAGCCAGCAATGCGGCTAGATTACTGAGCTCGCAGAAGGCGACAGTCATCAGGGTGATAAGGGGATACCGCACGATCTCAGTTGAGGCGGCATGCGTCGTAGTCAGTACCCCTCGATGGGACCTGGAAGCGAGTGGTCGGAGAGGAGTCACGTCTCTCCTACCGGTTGTCACAGATACTTTCCGGGTACGGAGGCTTCGGTGAGTATCTGTGACGAAAACACCGGGAAACCACGACTGAATGCCAGCACTGCGAGGACACCTCGTGGTCCTCGTGGCAGGTCTGGACGTGGACATTCTCTCACTGGAGACCATGGTGCGAATATGATTTTCAATTTCCAGCGGGAGCAAGTGGGACTCCGCTGCCTCTTTCTGTGAGCTACTCACCATCCTTACAGAAGCAGGCCCGAGACGTAAGCGTGACGTGAGGGATCCCCCCCCCCTTAAAAAGTGGGATAACACCCGGACAACCCCCCAATATGCCACTGCCTACCCCTTGGGGAAAAAGGTGTCACCATATGTATGTATGTATTATAATTATTAAATACAGAAAAAATCATTTTTCTTCTGTCGAGACAAGTGTATGGATGTGGAAGAGGGGGGTGAGATGTTCCGCCAACTCACAAAGGGAGTATCCTCTGACCAGGCTAGGTTATCGCACCTGGTGGGCCGGAGCCCACCGGTTGATGTTGAACTGCTGTATAGACGGTATTGCAGCGTGAGTGCGATATTGTAGATAACTACAAAATTGTATTTTGCAGTTATATGTTGCTGCGAATGATAGGTGGGTCACCTTCATAGCCTATTAAGCAAGATACGGAACGTCGCAGTTTAAATTCATTGCTAGGTATTATGGTGACACAATAGTTATCAGGGTTTTGTACCTGCAGACCGCAGCGATGACACAGCGCTCCATACGCTAGTGTAGTGCACGGCGTGGGCGCAACAGCGCTAGGTCCTCGTAGTGGGTCTGGACGTGGACACTCTCTCGCTCGAGACCATGGTGCGAGCCATGATCTCCAGCGGGAGTAAGTGGGACTGCGCCGCCTCTTTTTGCGAGCAGATCATGCTCGTGAAGGAGGCGGCGGAGCGGGCACGGGAGAGAACTCTCCCACCCGAGTTCCGCAGTCGGCGGCCTGGGCGCCGCCAACGTGTCTTCGCCAAGGACTACCGGCCTCCATGACCGGGGGTCTGAGGACGGTGAGAGGGTCGCTCACCGTCCTTACAGAAGCAGGCCCAGGACGGCAGCGTGTCGTGAGAAACTCACGCACGCCCCCCTCCCCCCCTTAGAAGCGGGATCACACCTGAACCCCCCCCCCCCCAAGACGCGGCTAGCACCCGAACCTCCCCCTGGGCGAGGCCGCAGGGGTGGCCGTAGGTCTGTTGGGAGTCCTGGGACATCCTTCCGAGGGCTTACCCGTTGCTTACAACCATAGGCTGTTGGGCGTTACGTGAGGTTTTTTTGTCGGTAGGAGTCCGCCATAACATCCATGAGGATTTTCCCTCACGTAAAAAAAAAAAAGGGTTCTGTACCCAAAGGGTAGAAACGGGACTGTCCGTCTGTCTGTCTGACTGGCTGTCAGAGTCTGTGGAAGGAACCCTTTGCAGACGATGAAAAGACAGCCGAGGGATATAAGTATTTACACTTTGATATACGGAATACGGAAGCCCAAAAGATCTGTTGAAATCAAGACAGACTCTTCATAATATCATATACACTTCTTTCATTTTCTGTCCAGGCTCAAATTCCAGATGTTGGTTGAAGCTATTATCGGAACATTCCTGGCCATCATAATATGGCTGTATATCACAGACGCTGCGGATCCCGTGGACCAGCTACCAGGCCCAACGAGGCTACCTATCTTGGGCAACATTTTCGAGTTAATGAGGTTCCAAAGTGGTAGGTATATATATATTACTGCGGAAGCGCTCGTGGCGTAAGCAACTTTCACTATGGCCGGTCCATGGATGGGTGACCATCCATGTGATCACTTTGTGACATTTATTTGAGCGTTTCCGTGCTTCGGAAGGCACGTTAAGCCGTTGGTCCCGCTTGCCAGTAAAATGGCAGTTGTTAAGCTAAGTTGAAGGCTTTATTTCAACAGCAGGCAGTCACAACCTGCGCCTGTCCATCTAAACACGGCACTACGGCTTACCACCTATTACGTGGGACAAATTATACAAAGGTTAAATGTAGGCATATAATATGCCTCTGCCTACCTCTTCGGGGATAAAGGCGTGACCATATGTAATTATGTATGTATGTAGAACATCAGTAGTCACGCAGCTGTTTATAGAATTGTACTGTCTCACTAGCTGTCCCGCGCAACTTCGTTTACGTCACATTAAGAGAGAGGGAGGAAGAGAGGTGTATTTATTGGGATTATACTGGTTAACACCTAACATGTTTTTTTTTTGAAATCCTGTCGTTATTTTGCATTATTTTAAAACAAACTTTATTTTCAATAATAAAGTAATTTTTTGCGAGCCAGCCTTGCAAGATATGTAGATATTGCTGGTAGTTAGTTTTTATAAGAAACCGGTTAAGACATATCTACACGATTGCTATGTAACGTGAATTAATTGCGCAACATACGCAACGAAAGATCCCACAAGGAATAAAATTTTCAAGTCTTACCCTGTACGGGTTCCGTACAGTTATGCTACTAGATTAATAACCACTAAAATGATACTACTAATTGAATTGTAAAGGTAACTATCATTTATTGCTAAGTAATTAATTAATCTATAAAATATGATTTATTGCTTATGAGTACGTCGCCTTGCTGCTAGACGTGAACTGAACTTAGTTACGTAAATTAATAAATGTTAATAAAGTCTGCATTATTGCTGTGTGCTGACCGAGCAAATGTACGGTCATTAGCCCGTACATCCTCCCGGGCCCAAAAAAGCGCGATCCTATGGCAAGTTCTTTGAAAACACACTCTTTTTTGGGATGGGAGAAGTTGATTGGTCCTTTAGATTGTTCTCATTTGTCGAGTCTGTAGGCACATCACTAGGCTGCCGGTCAGCCGTATTTAAATTGCGCGTAAACACAACACTTTGCTCTGGAGCCGGTGAACATCCCACTCTTGTGTTAGCTCGTCGCCTCTTCCACAGGTACACTGCAACTGCTATCACTCCAGCTCCCAACAATACGTATGTGATAACGTATTGATGAATATCATGTGTTGATATTGGATCGTATGAGGAGTCTCCGTTTGTCGCCGACTTTAGCTGCTCTATCTGTTTCCCCAAATCATTCAGCGTTTGGTTTATTTGCTCATCTCGAGGCTCCACGTAGTGACTCAGAGATATGTTAACCATGTGATTGAGATCGAAGATGCTAGGCGTGACGATTTCCGGTTTCAAATTCATGGTGTGAACTGGCATTGACCGAGAATATAGTGCAAAGTCCTTTCCTTTTATAATGCAATTTGAGTCAAGGCTTATAATGCCGGCTCCAGTCAGCTGTTGTACTGTAATTTGATCTTGACATATTATTCGTGTTATGTACGAATCACAACAAAAATAAAAATACTTGGACGGGTCATTTAACTCAATCCACACCTAATTGCAAGTGGATATGCTGACACTGCACTGATTCTTGTTGGCATATGTTTCACAGAAATTTTCGTCGACGGACAGATAGTGAACAGGCGTGTTGATATGACACAAATATGATCGTTCGTTATGTAAGCAAGCTTGTAGCTCGGACGCGGATAATGTTACGAATGCATCTTTACCCAAATTAACGGCAATGTATTCATTAATTGGGCGGACAGTGATCATGCCATTTGTTGTCTGATGAGGAATTGGAATAGTTTTGTGAATGCTATATGATTCCCGGCTGGTGAGCGGGAACGTTATTTCAAAAATGAAATAATCTTTTAATATCCTTGCTTTAATTCTCAACAGGGCATAAATGTATCGGAGATCTGACTGTATGTTTTCGATGGGCAGCGTAGTATCTTTTGTTAACTGGCTGGCAATAACCTGTAGCTCACTACGTAATTGATCGGGTGACAATAAGTGAGTATTAAACTTCCCGTGATAAATATCGGTGACTGTGTCCAACAGAGTATCTTGAATCCCTTTTAAGTTTTGAATAAGGTTACTTGTGGTCATGGCCGATAATGTGAAGTCCTGTGCCTCACTAATGCTCATCATCCTTTGTGAGGCGGAGTTTGCCGCTGCTTCCAATGCATTGAGATGTTTGTTTATGGCTTTGTGCTGAATGGACATGATGTTTTCAGTTCTTTTCAACAGATTATACTCGGCTTCAACGATGGATGTTTGATTCCTTAATAGGTTTGTTAAATGATGCTCGTTCCGTCGTATCAGCTCGATATCTTTTCTGTACTGTTCTGCGAAGCGCTCATCTAATACTCCGAAAAGGCTATTAGCAACATATCCTATACCGTTGATAAGCCCGCGACGCCGTCTGGCGTGCGCGTTAAACTGCTGATCCAATAACAATTGATTGTAGTGTTGTAGTTCCCGGTATTCATGCTGTAATTGTAGTAGTATTGTAGAGCATTGAACTGTGTTTGCCAACATTCCACATATTTTTTCTGAATGATCTAATGTCTTCGAAACTGCTGTGTTCCCTTCCCAATATGGGGACATGTCGTAGTAGACAACAAGTGTCCATTTGTCACGAATGATTCGCATATCAGAAACGGAGTCGAAGTACAATGACTTGTTGCTAGGAAATTTGGTAATATTAAATGCTCCATATGACGGCATTAAAAGAGACAAGAAAAAAATTAATGAAATTGCTAATGACGTGAATGCCCCTGGTTTGCTAATTTTTCTCTTTGGGGTGTCATTTTGTGTCTGTTTCTCCTGAGGAGCAGTACAGTAAGCGTTGCTTTTGTTGCTGTCAGTATGAACGGGTAGAACTGACAGTTTAACTATAGGCCTCTGAAGTGTGCCGTTCTTTGTTTTCAACGACACGAATCTGACCAGATTATCGTGTCCATGATGAAGATTTATCACCCTGCCCATCAACCATTTGCCAGCTGGTAGGTTCTCGTCTTGAATGGTGACTAAATCACCCAACCGTATGTTTTCTTGTGGTGTTTTCCACTTTGTTCGAATAGACAATTGGGTCAAGTACTCGGTCTTCCACCTTTTCCAGAGATCTTCAAATAATTTCGATATAAGATGCCATCTTGTTCTGGCATCTGCTGCTGTTTCGATTATTGTCGATCCTGGTCTTGCTGTTAAAAAGTGAGAAGGAGTTAGATATTCTAGGTCATCTGGATCTTCTGATATTGCACAAAGAGGCCTTGAGTTGAGACAAGCTTCTACTTTTGATAAAAGGGTGGTGTACTCCTCAAAGGTCAACTTCTGCTCTCCCACGCATCGCTTTAAATGACCTTTACAACTACGTATACCGGCCTCCCACAATCCTCCAGCCCCTGGAGAAGAGCTTGGGTTAAAATGCCATTCTATACCCATTTCTGAAATCTCCGCAAAAAAATTGCTATTGTATATTTGTTGTAATTCCTCATATTGTTCTTGAAGAATTCTGTTTGCACCGACAAAGTTAGTTCCATTGTCGCTGTACATGTGGCGTGGAGCACCTCGTCGGGAAGCCATTCTGCTGAGCGCCGCTAAAAACGCTGCACTTGTCATATCAGACACAAGCTCTAAATGGACAGCTTTAGTGACCATGCAAATGAATAATGCAATGTACCCTTTGGTAGTTTTTATCCCTCTGCCCTTGTTGGCCTTGATGTAGACGTGTCCTGTATAGTCCACACCAGTGTGATAAAATGCCTTTTCAGGGTTTATTCTCGCTGCAGGTAGATCACCCATAAGTTGCCACTGTAGAGTTGGGTTTTGCTTTCTGCATGTGACACATCTGCGTATGTATTTCTTGGTAGCTCTGTTGCCACCAATAACCCAATATTTTAATCTAAGATTTGATAATGTCAGTCGTGCTCCCCCATGAAATGTAAGTTCATGTGCTTGTTGCAAAAGTAAGGTGGTGAGGCGACTGTCATGAGGAATAATGAGTGGATGTTTCATTTCATCGTTGATGTTGGCTTTTTCAAGTCTTCCCCCAACCCGTAATAAGCCTTGATTATCTAGGATTGGGTTTAAGTTTAAAAGAATACTTTTTGATGACAGTTTTGATTTGTTGTTTGTAGAATCGATTTCTTCTTCGAAGAATTGCAACTGAGTATTTTTAATAATCAGCAACTTTGCGCGACATAATTCCGACAACGTGAGATAGGGTTGATGAACTTGTTTTTTGCAAGTAGCTAATCGCAATATCCATGCTAATATGCGACAGATTTTTGTTATGGAACTATATTTATTCATTAAATGATCAATGATGTTAGTCAAAACGGGTGATGATTGATTCTTGATAGTAATGTTTGTTTGCTTGACAGGAATTTTGACCTCCAGATTCGTTACATGTGTTGTTTCATCTTGCTTTGTGAAATTCTGTAACCAGGACGGTCCATCCCACCACAGACTGTGTTCTTTCAGTTGTGTTGCCGACATGCCTCGACTGGCACAATCTGCGGGATTTTCAGTTGTTTTGACATAACTCCAACTAGATGCCGAAATAATGTTCCGAATAGCAATAACTCTATTTGCTATGAATGGCTTCCAACGAGCTGGGTCACCTTTAATCCAGCCTAGGACGGCAGTTGAATCTGTCCAGCCGTATATCTCTGTAGGATATTCGGAAAAGCTCTGTGAAACTTTATTCATTAGTTTTGTTAATAGTTCGGCGCCCATTAATTCAAGTCTAGGTATCGATAAAGTCTTGCTTATAGGAGCTACTCTGGCTTTGCCTGCAACTAACGAAATGACTGACGTGCCATTTCTGCTGATTCGGCAATATATGACTCCCGAATATGCTTTCTGAGAAGCGTCACAAAAGCCGTGGAGTTCTAGCTTGTCATGCTTTTCAATTCCTAGCCACCTCTTAATTTCAAATGTCTGAATAAGAGGAAATTCTTGACGCATAATGGACCACTTATTTTTTATCTCAACAGGCAGTTCATCGTCCCATTGCAAATTAGAGAGCCAAACTTGTTGAAATAGCACCTTCATGCTAGTGCTGAGTGGGGTGATCCATCCCAAAGGGTCAAATAGTTTCGAAATATCTGAAAGAAGTGACCGCTTGGTGAATGTTCCGTGATGACAGGGACAAGGTGGATTTGAAAATGAATTTATCTCTCAGAGGATCCCAGCCAAGACCTAGAGCTTTTGTTGATTCTGATTGTTTAAATTCAAACGTTTTTTGATTATACTGCTCTTTACATAGTCCAGTTAATAATTGCGGGTGATTTGATGTCCATTTTCTTAAGTTAAATCCGCCTGATTTCAGTAAAGATATTAAGTCATTACGCAAGTCTATGGCTCCTTCTAATGAATGATCACCTCCACAATAATCATCAACATAAAAACATTCTTCTAAAGCTCTTGCTGCTTTAGGAAAATTTGATTTTTCATCTGCTGCGAGTTGTTTCAAGCACATCATGGCTAAGAACGGCGCAGGCTTGGTGCCGTAGGTTATTGTGGAAAGCTGATATGATTGAATAGGCTGGCTGCAGGAGTCCCGCCAAACAATTTGCTGATATGCCTGATCCTCCTTATGTACCAATATTTGCCGGTACATTTTTTCAATATCCGCAGTGTACGCGAATCTGAACTGTCTCCAGTTCAAAATGATTTGCTGCAAGTCCTTTTGCAAATTTGGACCTTTATACATGACGTCATTCAAGCTAATTCCAGTCGATGTCCGAGCCGAGGCATTGAATACTACGCGTAACTTAGTAGTAGTTGAATCAGCGCGAGTAACCGAGTGATGCGGTAAATAATACCCCGGTGTCGAGTTCTCCATTGACGGTTTCATGTGACGTAACTGTATATACTCATTGATGAATTGTTTATAGTCCCGTTCCAACTGGCTATTTTTAGAAAATCTTTTTTCTAATTGACGAAACTGGGCTATTGATGATGGTTTCGATGACCCTAAACGTTGCTTGTACTCAGGTTGGAATGGTAAGCGGACTTCATACCGACCATCTTCTTGACGTACGGTTGTTTCTTGAAAGTAATCGATACAGCGTTGCTCTTCTGTGGATGTTGAACTTTCTTCCGTAACGCCTTCTATCTCCCAAATTAACGGCAATGTATTCATTAATTGGGCGGACAGTGATCCGGCTCGAAGGACCAAAATGTACGGGTTCCGTACAGTTATGCTACTAGATTAATAACCACTAAAATGATACTACTAATTGAATTGTAAAGGTAACTATCATTTATTGCTAAGTAATTAATTAATCTATAAAATATGATTTATTGCTTATGAGTACGTCGCCTTGCTGCTAGACGTGAACTGAACTTAGTTACGTAAATTAATAAATGTTAATAAAGTCTGCATTATTGCTGTGTGCTGACCGAGCAAATGTACGGTCATTAGCCCGTACATACCCCCAGTTTCCGAAAGGCTGATCAACACTAAAATTAACTAATCGGCTGTTAAAGGCGGATCCTCACAGAAGATCCAAAATGAAAATCCATTTACAAGGAACATAAATGCTTCGTAAATATTTAAGAAGAATGTAGGTTGTTGCTACAAAAGCGATTCGACGTCGTTGCTGCACATGTGACTCCATAGCGACCAAAAGTTCAACTGTACAATACTTAGGGGGATCAATGTGGATCGGTTGGAGCGTGTCGGTGGAACGCGGCGGGATCGCAAGAAAAGTTTTCGCTGATCGCAGGAATTGGCGATCCATTTTGGATCTTCTATGAGGATCCGCACTTAACAGCCGATTAGTTAATTTTAGCGTTGATCAGCCTTTCGGAAAGTGGGGGGTAGCATTTTTATTGCTAATCTGCGCCTGTAAGTCGTGGCGTAATGATAATATAAATATCCTATAATCAATCATCAATTTCAATCAATACATATAATAAAATCGTAACAGGTCGCTGTCTGTACATGGAAGATAAATAAGAAAAAATATTATAGGGGGGCTTTATGAACGCAATAGAACCCAAAACAATGATTTTTAGAATTTTTGTCTGTTTGTCTGTATGTCTGTATGTCTGTATATCTGTTTGTCTGTACGGTTGTGCACGCTAATCTCAGCAACCGCTCAACCGATTGCAATGCGGTTTTTTTTATTGTGTTGAGGTTTGCTCCAGTTAACATTTAGCGTTTGTTTTATGTAAATCGGTTTAGAAATAAAAGAGTTATAACACTTTTAAGAATTAGATATCTTGAAAATTTTAATTGTAGGGGTTTCTTTGAATGTGAGTGAACCTAAACTGGCGTGTTGGCTTAATCATTAAAAGAGCTTAATGATTAAGACTATTTTTAAGCAATTCACTGAATTGTTTTAAAATATACTTAATCATTAAGCTCTTTTATGATTAAGCAAACAGGGCAGTTTCAGACGCTGCTTGATGACTCTGATGAAGAAATACCTTTCCTTTTATACACCTTATGTGACGTAAACGAAGTTGCGGGCTCAGCTAGTCCTTTCTTATAAAAAACTTGTTTAACCCTTAATTCGATTTTGTTCACTGTGAGAAACATACTAAATAAAAAAATGTTTATGACATATTTTTAAACGAAATTTGTATTTTTTTATTACGATATTATGGTCAATAAACCTTTTTATTAGTATAAAAATATTTTATATCTCTATCAACATTTTAACTGTCATTTACAATGCAAAATGTCAGCGGCTTGCAGATTGTCTACTTCTCGCAAGGTAAATAAAAATATTTTCTTTTATTTATGCATTATTTTTGATGTTTTGATGCCTTCCGTAGCTTACATAATCTCTATTCTTCCGATTTTGACATAATTTAAGTACTTTCAATCGAATTCTAAGGTTGTAGATCCCGTCAAACTTAATGTTCATCGTGATAAACATTGCCAAGTGCGCTATAAAGTATCTGTATTTTATTGTGTTCATCACGGTGAACAGTGCCAAATTGCGGTAATTTTTATCATGTAATAAAAATTAACGTTATTTCGCAATATGCTATATAATAATTTAGATATGTTATAGTATTTCTTACATTGGTGTTTTTGGTTGCCAACAGCATAATTTACAAGAAAGAACAGCAAAAAATTACCGTTTGTGTCTATACAGCACCTTCAAACAATAGAGATAAATCTATCATAAATAGTGACAGCGAAGTGTCTAATTTGCACTCTAAAAGCTTGAGTACTATATTCACCACCATCTTTAGACTCATCTTAGAACGCATGCAAATACTGAGCAGCTCTGAATCATCAGATTGTTACAATGAAAGTGATAACCATTCCGAACCTTGTCTATCTGCAGAACATCAATTCAGCCCAGTTTTATACGGAATATATACTACACCAACGAGAGAACTAAATTACGAAAATATCCCATCGTTATCTTCTATACCATCTCTTCCGTCTATAATTCCATCATGAACCCCTGAAACTACAACTTCAACGAAGACAAGGGCTTAAAAAGAAACTGCTACAGTTGCCAAAGGGCAAAGAAACTCCTGAAATTTGTCCTTACCTATAAGTGGAAAAGGCGTACCAACTTTCGCCATCGAGCTACAATCGAAGAAAATAACTAAGATAGAAAAATCGATGCCTCCCTTCAACCAACTTTATTACTTTCATTTATTGTTTCCTCGCAAGATGTTAACCGATATTGCAGAATACGTTAATTTTTAATCTGTACAACAAACTGGAAAGTCTATACAAGTCACAGAAGATGAGCTCCGAAATTTCTTAGCCATTCATACCCTTATGGGCAATGTACAAAATGCCTTCATACCTGGACTATTGGAGCGATAGATTCCAGTATGCTCCAATAGCAGATATAATGATGTTGAAACGTTACGAACAAATCAGAATATTTCTGCATTTAGCTGTCGATATATTTGAAGACTGCAATGGATATTAAAAATATAAGAGACTAGAAGTAGAAAAGAAAAGCAAAAAATGTTAAAAGCACGAAGAAGAAAGTGTACAAAGGAAGAAAAGCGGACAAAAAGGAAGAAAAGATAAGAGAAAATAATGCTTGGATTTTATAAACAATACGCGCACAGAGGGGGCCGTAACAAAAATTGCGAAATAATCACGTTGTATAGGACTCCCCCTTAACCCCTCTTTGTTCTCTTTTTTGTACTTTTTATAATAGTGGCAACAAAAATACATCATCAGTGAAAATTTCAGCTTTTTAGCTATCATGGTTCCTGAGATACAGCCTCGTGACGGACAGACAGACAGACAGACAGACGGCGAAGTTTTATGTCAAGTTTTTACCCTTTCGGTGCGGAACCCTAAAAAATGTTACAATTAAAATGTCCTTTTCAACTGCAATTCCTGAATTTACATTGAAATGAACAATCTCAAGCATAATGTGTGATTTTATTTTGCAACCTAATTTGACTATGTTCATCCCAGTAAACATTACAATTTAATGGTAGCTCTCAACGTATTTCGCAGTGTTCACTGTGATGAACATTGGTTTCCTGAAAACCTGAAGGACATATATTTTTTTAAATATTTTTTTCCTATTGTCAATTACACTAGAAACATGAATTTAAACATTTTTATCTAAATTATAACACATCGAACCACTGCCAAATTAAGGGTTAAGTAGATATCCCTGAACTACCTGCAATCTGTATAAAACAAAGTCGCTATCTCTTTCCCTATGTATGCTTAAATCTTTAAAACTACGCAACGGATTTTGATGCGGTTTTTTTTTAATAGATAGAGTGATTGAAGAGAAAGGTAAATATGTATAATAACATCCATTAAATACTATTTGTATTTATATACAAATACGCAAATTTGTATGCAAATATAAATAGTAAATCACTACATATTATAAAACAAAGTCGCTTTTTCTGTCCCTATGTCCCTTTGTATGCTTAAATCTTCAAAACTACGCAACGGATTTTGATGCGGTTTTTTTTAATGGATAGAGTCATTAAAGAGGAAGGTTTATATGTATAATAACATCCATTAAATAGTGGAGAAATACTGTTATTTTTGAGGTTTCTAATGTGATGTCGTATATAATTACATTTTTTCCACTAACATTGCAAACGCAGGCTGAATCCTACGAGATTTATCAAAGTAATGTACTAAGTATTGTACACATTGTAAAGGTCTACAGAAAACTCCGCGATGGCATATTTCTATCTCTTATGGATATCCCACAATAACATTTTTAAGTCATTTACTTTTTACGACAAATAATGGCTTATTTTCGAAGCGGTTTTAACCAATACATCATTAATCCTTATCCAATTAAATATCTTAAATACATTGTTTATTTAATATAGATCTATATGGCCATTTACAGCATATGACTTAAATGAATATTTTCTAAGATATAACAGATATAAAATTTCGGGACGTAGCGTTTGCGGCCGTACCGGCCGGCCGCACACTGGTCCGGATTTTGAAATAGGTGGACATAGGATCTAAGATGTCAAATTTGTTTTGGATAGAAAATATAGTGCTAATTAACATTTAGTACTACAACTTTTCCATAAAATGACTCATTCATGCCTAAAAAAATAATGAAAATAAAAAATGTATGGGGGAAAATTTATTTGGTTCAATTTCTCAGTTCAGTATCAAAGTATAAAGGTGTCACCTTATATTTTGATACACAACTATGGTCTTTAATACGACAACATAAAAATTTTCCGCGTATCCCTGCGGGTTTGGGATCCACAATGCTTTAAAGTTCACAGTTTTGCTGTACTTTGTGTATTTAGTATCAACATTGCACCCGGGCGAAGCCGGGGCTGGTCGCTAGTATAAATATAAATAATATAAATATAAATAATATTTATATGCAAATTTTATATATAAAACGAAGAACCTCTTTTCGTTTGGTGTGCATGATCGCGCATTCGCTTAACCCCACAAAGTGTGTGTGTGTGTGTGTGTGTGTGTGTGTGTGTGTGTGTGTGAGTGTATGACTCGGATAGGTTAGGTTAGAAGGCTAAATGAAAAGCAAAAGAAGGCAAAAAGTAGCCTAAAACCATCTCAGAAACGTGTTGTACATCGTGTCAAATTTTGAGCAAAAGCGAGTCGACGAAAATCTATAATTATAATAAGGGCACTATATAATCCTACACTGTAAAAAACCTCTCTTTCGCTTGAAAAAGCATCACGTGGCGTGATGCTTTCTCAAGAGAAAGACATGTAATATATATAGGCGTAATTTTTCCATTTAAATTTTATATAAAAAAAATTTTCAATGTTAATCCTCAATATAAATAATTTCCAGAGAATTGAGAATTCCTGTTATTATGCGTGCTTCCTTTAGGAGAGGGGATGAAAGAAAAAATATGTTTTCAGTTTTGATTTTTCAACGAAAGTGGTACTTATACTCTCTTCCTATCACAAACGTTAAAAGTACAGTGCAACCTCGATATAACGAATCTGAAGGGAACGAGGAAATATTTGTTATGTAGTAGATTTATATAATACTAGCGAACGTCACGCGGTTTCACCCGCGTAGTTCCCGTTCCCGTGGGAATACGGGAATAAAATATAGCCTATTTTACCCGCAAAGAGTGTAGCTTCCCAACAGTGAAAGAATTTTTCAAATCGGACCAGTAGTTCCGGAGCCTATTCGTTACAAACAAACAGACAAACAAACAAACAAACAAAAAACAAATCTTTCCTCTTTATAATATTAGTATAGATTATCAAGTTTATCATATTGAGGTTCAGTTGGTCTAAATTTTTTATACGTGTCGAAATCTGTCGCGACTGAATCACATGATCGGGGACTAAGGTTCATATTGGTGGGAACGTTTTAAAGAGGTTTTGAGTTGACAAAATTCGTTAATTATAACTCTGTTAAAATTAGGATGATAATTTTGACAGCTCTTAGTAGGGCACCCTATAGTGTCCCGTTAATGAATCTATTCGATTATCGATTGCGTAAAATTTCAAATCGATAGTTACAAAAAAAATCGTTTTTATTATTTTAGGTAATTAGGTAAATATAATTGCATTATTATTGTTTTTATTATACTTAGCTAATCATATTACAAATAAATATTGTAGATACCTACTTATTAACTTTACTAGCATTTAAGTGAATTTACTTAATTTCGATTTATTCGAATTATTTGTCTATGATCGATTCTGCGGTATTGTTGGAATACGCTTCACTACGATAAGTGGGCGGTACTCGTCTATTAGGCTGAGGCCGCACTTGCGGTTTTCCGCGGCGGTTTCTAACCTCAAAATGTCAAACCTTGACTTGATTTCATTGATTTTGACACTTTGATGACACTTTGAGGTTAGAAACCGCCGCTGAAAAACGCAAGTGCGGCCTTGCGCTTAGCTACAATATTTTTTTGAAGTATACATACATAGTTGACATAAACAAATCCGATACTTCATAGGCGTGAGCTGTCAAATTTATCAACCTAATTTTAACAGAGCCCCAGTTTCCGAAAGGCTGATCAACGTTAAAATTAACTAATCGGCTGTTAAGGGCGGATCCCCACCAGCCGATCTAAAATGGATCGCCAATTCCTGCGATCCACGATCCGCGAGCATGAGGCATGGATAAACTGACCATACGTCCCGTTTTCAACGGGACTGTCCCGATTCTCGGTCCCTTGTCCCGTTGTCCCCAAACATAGCGCCACTGTATATAGCGCCGGGACGCTAAATTGTCCCGTTTTCCGAAATCTTGCGAATTTTTAAAAAATTCGTAGCTCGTGGGACATGCGCTGTTGGGGAAGTAAGAGCCAGTCTGTGTTTTCACTCCACTATTGTTTTGTTTTTGTGTGAAATTCGAGATGTAGTTTAGTGGTAAACTCATAACTAAATTGAAGCTCAGAATTTTACTTATGGGTAATGCCGAAACACAAGTTTTCATTTAATGTCAACATACAAGCAAAGTAACCATTTATTGAACAAACGATCAATTATTACCTACGGTGCCGAGACGTGGAAAGTTACAGCTGTGGTTACAGTGAAGCTTGTCCATGCCCTTAAAGTGTAACACAAAGATGATCAGTGTTACTCACCAACTAGCGCGAGGTAGCTATGCAGAGAACTCTATCCCAGGGCGCCTTATTTCTAAGTTTCCAGTCTGTGTGCAAGGGTACGCTAGGGCTCTAACGAAAACTGACAATAGGGTGTACACACATATATTTACTAAGTACACAGAGATACACAGAGACACACAGAGAGCTTATTCACTGATAGACACAAATATCACAGGTACACAGAAATATAGTCAGGTCTTAGGTACTAATTCCACTCAATAGACCACTGCCGCGTGAGCAGGTAGAACGGGTAAGCAGCTAACTACACTTGTAATAGGGTGACATGACAATTACTGGCCCTGAGTTAATCTGAGAGCAGCACAGCACGAGCATGCCACGTGGAGGCGGCTGATTCCTCTCAAAGCCCCTCGCTCGTGCAGTCCACGTGTCTTTGGATGTGGCTCTGCCAACCGTGGACGGGCCGCTGTTCCCCGTAGTAAAAAAACCCTGTTATGACAAGTAAACGACAAATGAAATAACTGACATCGCGACCGACGAAATTCGAACCGCTTTGCAAACAAGAAATGACACTTACCGGTAACCCGGGTGTAGGTTGAAACAGAAACTTATTCTTTCTGAGGAAAGTAGAACCTAGGCTATATTCCTCAACAAGTCCTCAGGTTTGTACAGTGCCTGCGTCAAACTATAACCTCGCAACACATGAGGTGCGCTAAATCATCAGAGCTCAACGTTAACTAAGATGTGAATCGGAAAACTTATGATGTTAGAAGAGACCGTGAACTTCATAGCAGGGCTATTTATACCCTCACTATCGAATACTCTGGAAGACTTTAAACCAGTTTGCTAAGCACAATTCCTCCGTCCATCACAAAAAAACCCATAGACTAACGTCCGTTTCCTTGAGACAGCTGTTACCACAGCAAAAAAACAATGAATCGATCATGGCGCACTGACACGGTCAATTAGTATTGACCAGCCAGAGACCAGACACTGCCACTCATAGAAAATAAATGTTACAACCACCCCCCCCCTTTAATAGTATTTCCTGCGGATATGACACGCTGGAAATACACAATAAAGAAAACAGAAACGTACTAACTAATAAACAAAGACAACCAGCTAGGTACTTCAACCCCAAGCTGACTGCTACCATTACAATAACAAAGAAAGATCCTCCTATACACCTACCTAGACACTGACTCGTGTACCGGACAGGCTAAGTACCTAGAGTCTAATGCCCTTCATAGAAGACGAATGCTCCCTTTACTGGCTGCTGATACCCTAACACTACACAAGCTCTCAGGATATTGTAGAGCGAATGAGAGAAAAACGCTCGGTGCGGTGCATAGAAGAAACTACAACGTGACAATTTAAAGTCACGTACACATATAGAAATACAAACAAAAGATTAAAATAGTCTTACATAATGATCACATCGCACTGGTTTAATAAACTAGAGAAACAGTGCTATGTAGTTACGTTAGGTATTGGAGACTGCTCCTCCTGATACTTCAGGATGTCCTTGATATGGTATTCCCCAAGATCCTTACCGTCCAGATCTGACAGCCTATATACTAAAGGGGATCGTTTAGCAGTCACCACACATTTAAGGAACTTAGGGGCTAGCTTAGAAGTAAAATTCTTGGCCTTGTTGGACAGGTAGAACGTGCGTTTGTAAACTATCTGTCCCACTTTCAGCTCTACATGCCTTTTTCTGAGGTTGTAATACTTTTCATTACGCTGGTGGGCAACGTTCAAATGTTTCCTCACCTGGTCGTAAATGCGTTGTATTTCTCTCAGCTTGACACCGAAGGCTGATGGATCGTCTACAGAGACTGAAGTAGGATGGCACGCAATATCTGTCTGCCTGTATAACACTCCATCCCCAATAAATTCCCTACCATGTACCAAAAAGTAAGGGGTGAAACGAGTTGCTTCGTTAACTGCAGTGTTTAAAGCACACTGTATCTCAACCAAGAACTGATCCCAAGACTTGTGTTGTGACTTCACATAGCATGAGATCGCTTGAACCACATTACGAATAGCTCGTTCCGCCTGATTAGTTTGGGCATGATACCTAGGGTTATAATATATATTAGGTACATTGTATTTAGCCAACAGATCCTTAAATGGCTTACTCACAAACTGAGGGCCATTATCCATGTAAATAGTCTTGCAGACTCCGTGCACGAGAAACACACTCTTCTCTATGAACCTCGCGACTACAGCGCCTGTGGCAACCCGAACAGGGCACAACATGACATATTTGCTAAAGTAGTCGGAGACCACGATCAGGTGTACGTTTCTATTGCTCGAAGTGGGAAAGGGACCAAGCAGATCGACAGAGATAGCTTCGAATGGCTTCGAAACCCGCTTCGGGCTACCCATTAGGCCGGGACGAGACGTATTTACGGGTTTGTACTGCTTGCATGTTTCGCAATTCCCAACATATTCTTTGACGTCCTCGTACATCTTGGGCCAGTAATAATTTAGGGCTAACCTTTTATGTGTCTTCCAAACGCCACCATGGGCACTAAGTGTGTCATCGTGGTACTTAGAGAGCAGAGGCAAGCGATCCTCCTGAGGTACCACCAGCTTCCAGTCAAAGTCTGAAGTCAAAGAATATTTATTTTTAGTTAACCTATATAGAAGGTTGTCACGAATGTCATAATTTGGTGACTTCCTAGGGTTCTTCCGAACACTATTCATGGTGTGGTCATACCACGGGTCTTTAGTGGGTACTGCATCGAGGGAATCAATTTTGATACGAGACAGAGCATCAGGTACAACGTGGTCTTTACCTTTTCGATGCTCTATGTCAAAATCGAATTGACTGAGCCTCATGCTCCAACGTGCTAGACGACCCGTGGGATTTTTCAGTTTATGGAACCACAGAAGAGATGAATGATCCGTGACGACCGTACATTTTTGGCCTTCGACGTACTGTCGAAATTGTTCCAAAGCGAAAATCACGGCCAGAAGTTCTCGCTCAGTTGTGCTGTAGTTCACCTCGTTCTTGTTGAGAGAACGGCTACAGTAGGCGATAGGGTGCTCAACACCATCGTGAGTTTGTGTCAGTACAGCAGCAACTGAGTAAGCTGACGCGTCACTAAGAATGCGGAAGGGCATCTCAAAGTTAGGCATTTTTAATATAGGGGCAGAAACCAAGGCTGACTTTAGCAGGTTAAAGGACTGTTCAGCCTCAGGGGTCCATTCGAACTTAAGGTTCGTAGAAGTGAGTTTGCACAGAGGTTTACTAATCTTCGAGAAGTTGTTAACAAAGCGACGATACCAGCCGGCCATTCCCAGAAATCTCTTAACCTCCTTAGGGTTAGAAGGGGTGGGATAGTTGAGGATAACCTCAACTTTACCCGGGTCTGTCCGTAAGCCATGTTTGTCCACATAATACCCCTGGTATTTGAGTTCACTCCGACAAAAGTGGGATTTTTTCATGTTAATTGTTAGGCCAGCATCCTTGAGTTGCTGATAGACTCTATGTAAGAGCTCTACATGCTCCTCAAAGGTGCTGGACACACAGACTATGTCATCCTGAAACGCAAATACCTTGTTGTCGAACTCGGGACCAAACAGACCGTCCATGAGGCGTTGCATCGTGGCACTTGCCCCGACAAGACCGAAGCACATGGAATTGTAATGGAACAATCCTCTCCGGGGAACCGTAAAAGCAGTCTTCTCAGCAGACTGGAGTGAGTCGAATGGAATCTGCCAGTAGGCCGCACTCAGATCTACAGAGGTTAAATACTTAGCATTATTAAGATGGTCCAAGATTTGATTGATATAGGGTAAGGGGTAGGCGTCACTCTTAGACACAGAGTTCAGCTTGCGAGAGTCCAAGCACAATCTGAGGTCGCCGTTCGCCTTCTCCACCATGACCACTGGAGAGTTCCAGGCGGACTGAGACGGGGACACTACTCCCATCTCCAGCATTCGGTCCAGCTCGGCTTCCAGGGCCTTCTGCTTAAGGGGAGAGAGCGGATAATAACGCTGCTTGATCGGCTTGCTGTCACCAGTGTCAATGACATGGTGCACAAGTGAGGTCCGACCTAAACCCACCTTATCAGTGTTCAACGAGTCGAATTTTTCAATGACCTCGTTGATTACACACCTTTGTTTAGTTGTCAGGTTGTCGTAATCCTCGAGGCCACCGTTAAGGGACACAGACTCTATAGGATTATTATCACTAAAACTATCAAGGCTAATATTTTGTAAAATTAATTTATCACTTAACTTAAATTGTTGCCAGAAATCCACACCAAATATCATGGAGGTGGTTATACCTGGGACAACATAGAACTTGACAACTCGGATAACCGAATTGTACTCAATTGGCAAAGAGATACAACCCAGACATTGCAAGTGAGTGCTGTCTGCAGTTGTAATACGAAAAGTAGGATTGATACTCACAAGATCAAAACCCAGTTCCAAGAAGATGCGGTGCGCTCCCTTACCTAGTATAGAGCAGGAGGCACCGGAATCTAGAAGGCCTAAGACATTTAAATTTAAAACCTTAACAACTAGATACGGTCTAATGTCACTATCCCGTTTAGGAAACAGGACCTTATCAGAAATAGACTCAGATACAGAGTAATGCACAGAGTTCCTAATAAGGCCCTGGCCTACGCGTTTTTTGACTTGCTAGTACAGTGTGAGCAGTCTGGGGTCTTGACTCCTTTGAGACCACACCGGAAACACACCAGCTCCCTTGACTGTGTGCAGCTGTATGTAGTGTGACCGCCCCCGCCGCAACGAAAGCATTTGCGATCGTGGGGGGTAACCGGCGTCTCCACTGCAGACACCTGCTTAGCGGGCTTTTTTACACCTTTATTCTTAAGCTGGTGTAAGTCAGATGTAATCTCAAACTTGTCAAGAGCAGGCTCATGGAAAGCGTCTGCCCTAGTACGCGCAAGCTCCAAGCGCTTACCCAAACGTCTCAAGTCATCTACAGAGTTGACATCATGCAAGGCCAGTTCCTTCATGTAGTCAGGTCTAATGTTGTGCATGAGAATGTCCAGCTGTTCCTCACTGGGCATCTTACATGACAACCTTGAGAACATGGCTTGCATTGTACATATATAGTTAACCAAGGACTCAGAGCGGGCTTGTGTACGCTGTCTTATCTCGTTCCTGAGGCGGTAATCATAATCAGGAATATCGAAGGTATCTCTAAGCTCACTAATAAGATCCTCATATGAGATGAAGTTAGCTTTGTTTGTACGGAACCAAGACAAAGCCGGTCCATCCAACAGGTCGGAGAAAGCCATAAGAAGTCTAGGCTTAGTAACCTCCCGAGCACATCTAAGTTCCTCTAATCTCTCTAAAAACACACGTACACAAGTAGAACCATCATATTTTAAGTTAAATGAACATAAGTTAAGGGGACGTTCTTTATACACTATGTTACATGTAGAACTATTCCTACTTGAACTAGCTCGCACCGAGCGGTCCTCTCTCACTACTGGTGAAGTATATTCCACCTGGTCACGACCCGAAGGATCATCACCATCATCATCCGAACCTTCGGATTCAGAATCACTACTGGGTTCAGCCCTAGCGATGATCTTCACTAGCCTACCACGAATATCCACCAGGTCGGGGCAATCCAGACCACAACGAGCTAACCTACTCAATAAGTAGTTGGCCCTGATAGACACCCTAAGACGACTACCCTTATTAATGAAGATGTCACCTGACTGAATAGCCTCCTCCAGCTCGGACACCTTTGGGAGGCAGATCGAGAGCTCAGAAGATGCATCAGCGGGTACCGGAGCACTCGCTTTGATGCTACCTCGACGGACGAGTCGGTGTGCCGCTCTTAGCTCACTCCGAAGGCCAGACACTGTCGTTTCCGGTTCCACTGAAATACCCATGTGGGACAGCTCGTTAGCAAGTTCATCCTTTCTTAAATAATTAATATATTTTTTCATCTGTGCCATTATGTAAAAATTTACTTACAACAATTATACAGATAAAATGGCACAGATAGGGATCAATTACAAAGTAAAAATGTAAATTGAGTTACAACAAAGTGTACTACGTTAGGTAATTATGTTTCAAATTGACTTTTAGAATTTAACAAAGATTAAGGGTATACTAAGAGAGAAAATTTTCTGATAACACAGTTCAGGTAAATTATTAAATTTCAAGGTATCTACACACCTTCAACAAAGTTTATAATTACAGAGTGAAATTCACTAAGTTAACACAGAGAGATTCACTAAGTTTTTCTTACAAGGTGAAGCTATAGAATAATATATATTATATATTAATCTACACTGATAATGTAATAAATATATGTGTGCACCACAAAAAAGAAAGAAAGAAACATAAAAGAAAAAACACAAGAAAAAGAAGTGGGTATGCCAAATAAAATCAAAAAGTTTTTCCAAAATCACAGTTATTTTAAATTTTTGAATTTAGAATTTTGTGTCTTTTCCATCCAAAGATGTAGGGAGCTGGAAGAAGACGAAAGGGAAGGTTTTATGCTTAGCTGCTAGCACCACCAATTAACGTCCTGGAGCGTCTCGGACGATATTACAGGATGGTTTCGCCAGAGATAACCACCTATGCACACACACCAGACTGAGACTACCGCAGAGTAGACCCAGAGATTTGCCACTACGTTGGGAGCCAAATTTGTAACACAAAGATGATCAGTGTTACTCACCAACTAGCGCGAGGTAGCTATGCAGAGAACTCTATCCCAGGGCGCCTTATTTCTAAGTTTCCAGTCTGTGTGCAAGGGTAGGCTAGGGCTCTAACGAAAACTGACAATAGGGTGTACACACATATATTTACTAAGTACACAGAGATACACAGAGACACACAGAGAGCTTATTCACTGATAGACACAAATATCACAGGTACACAGAAATATAGTCAGGTCTTAGGTACTAATTCCACTCAATAGACCACTGCCGCGTGAGCAGGTAGAACGGGTAAGCAGCTAACTACACTTGTAATAGGGTGACATGACAATTACTGGCCCTGAGTTAATCTGAGAGCAGCACAGCACGAGCATGCCACGTGGAGGCGGCTGATTCCTCTCAAAGCCCCTCGCTCGTGCAGTCCACGTGTCTTTGGATGTGGCTCTGCCAACCGTGGACGGGCCGCTGTTCCCCGTAGTAAAAAAACCCTGTTATGACAAGTAAACGACAAATGAAATAACTGACATCGCGACCGACGAAATTCGAACCGCTTTGCAAACAAGAAATGACACTTACCGGTAACCCGGGTGTAGGTTGAAACAGAAACTTATTCTTTCTGAGGAAAGTAGAACCTAGGCTATATTCCTCAACAAGTCCTCAGGTTTGTACAGTGCCTGCGTCAAACTATAACCTCGCAACACATGAGGTGCGCTAAATCATCAGAGCTCAACGTTAACTAAGATGTGAATCGGAAAACTTATGATGTTAGAAGAGACCGTGAACTTCATAGCAGGGCTATTTATACCCTCACTATCGAATACTCTGGAAGACTTTAAACCAGTTTGCTACGCACAATTCCTCCGTCCATCACAAAAAAAACCATAGACTAACGTCCGTTTCCTTGAGACAGCTGTTACCACAGCAAAAAAACAATGAATCGATCATGGCGCACTGACACGGTCAATTAGTATTGACCAGCCAGAGACCAGACACTGCCACTCATAGAAAATAAATGTTACAAAAGTTGCGCAGCGAGCAATGGATCGAGCTATGCTTGGGGTGTCTCCGAGGGATAAAATCCGAAACTATGTTATCCATCGGAGAACCAAAGTGGTCGAAGAACAACCTATGGCCGATCTAGCAAACGAGTTCTTGAGTAGAGATCGCGGCTGGTAAACGTGGGGTAGGACGACCCCTCCGCCAGATGGACCGGCGGAGAGGAACGGATCTAGAAAAGTTCGCAGGCTGGGACTGAATGCGGAAGGCGCAGGACCGTGTGTTGTGGCGTAGATTGGGGGAAGTCTACGTCCAGGAGTGGACTGCCATAGGCTGATTTGATGCTATCACAAAAAATAGGTAAGTACTAAAATCAGACAAAAAGGGGATAAAGGAAAATTCTTTGTGGAAGATCGCACACGTGCATCCTGTGCCCAAAAAAGGTGACAAGACCGACCCGGCTAATTACAGGCCTATAGTCAACATTTCGTATCTTTTATCAACGGTGATAGAGCGTGTCAACAATACACAGCTCCTAAGGTACCTTGAGGAAAACGACCTGCTCAGTGACCGGCAGTACGGTTACCGTCACGGTCGCTCCACAGGCGATCTCCTTTTGGGCCTCACACACGGCTGGGTTACCCAGTTACGGCTATTGAGAGTAAGGGCGAGGTTCTAGCGGTGAGTAGGTACTCGACATTTCTAAGGCCTTTGACCGGATCTGGCTGAATAGTCTTCTTGCGAAATTGCCCTCTTATGGACTGTCTAAAAGTTTATGCAGTGGGGTTTCCAGCTTTCTGGCTGGTAGAAGTATCAAGGCCGTCGTTGACGGCAGCTTTTCTGACTGCATGGTCATAAATACTGGAGTACCACAAGTTGTCCCGTACTCTGTTTCTGCTGCATATCAATGACATGTTGTCTATTATTAACAGCATTCATTGTTATGTGGACGACAGTACAGGGGACACTTGTTATACGAGCCGTTCCAGTATCTCGGGCTGCAGTGGAAGAAAACCGTGAAAAACTGGTTTCTGGAATCGAGAGTACTCTCACCAGAGTGTCCGATTAGAGTAAAAAAAATCTTTTTTAATTCAACCCTACCAAGACAAAAGTTCGTCTTCAGCACAAAAATAAAAAACCGATATACTGTAGCGCCACAATTTGAAGGCACATCTCTCCCCATCTCTGATAGTATAGGTATCCTTGGTGTTGACATATCCAGTGACGTTCAGTTCCGAAGACGTTTGGAGAACAAGGCCAGGCTGGCGTCCAGGAAGCTCGGTGTGCTCAACAGCTCAATTTTACTGCGGCGCACGCAAACACTCTCTTCGTCGCAAGTGCGGCCACGCAAGGAGTACTGCTGTCACCTTTGGGCCGGGGCACCTGAATATCAGTTTTGACCGGTCGACTCTGTGTAAAAGCAAGCCATGAGAGTTGTCAAGGATCCTATGCTTGCTGGTGGTGTGGAACCTCTTCGCGGCAGGAGAGACAGACTATGTGCGTGTTCTACCGCCTGTACAACGGTTTGTACTGTGAAGTATTGTTTGTTATGATGCCCATGGCTACTTTCTATAGTCCCACAGCTCGCCGTAGACATGGTGTTCGACCTAACACTTTGCTTGTCTGCCACCTTAGTGGTATAAAAAGTGAGGGGATGGGGGTCCAATAGCACAGTTTTTCTTTTTTGCCGTTTTTTGTTACGAATCCCTTTGTGCGCAAATCCGACTCGCACTTTGCCGGTTTTTTGTAAATAATGAAGTTATGTTTATTTTAATTGTTTACCTGCCAACTGGGCAGAAAAGCTTATGTCCCGTTTTGAGATCAAATATAAATGGTCAGTTTAGGCATGGATCATGTAGCCTGACGAACAAAATCTTTTCTTGCGCTCCCGCCGCGTTGCACCGACACACTCCAGCTCCAACCGATCCACACTGATCCGCCTAAGTATAGTACAGTTGAACTTCGGTCGCTATGGAGTCACATGTCGGCAAGGAGCGCGCGCCTGCCGCGCAGTTTGGATCGCGCGAGGCACGTCCACATGAAATCTTCATTTTGGATCGTAAGATGGGGATCCGCCTTTAACAGCAGATTAGCTAATTTTAGCGTTGATCAGCCTTTCGGAAACTGGGGGGTAAGTTTTTACATTTTTTTGTTCGTTGAAAATTATTTATAAAGAGGTTGTTTGTAAAAAAATTTCGTAATGTAGAGGCATAGAGCAACGCAAATTCTGTAAAGGCGCGCGATGCTCTGTGTGTAGAGGTATTATTTACAATGATTCTTATGAACAAAAATTTGTCAAATCGAGGAAATCGTTAAATTGAGGTTCGTTGTATTAAGTTTGCACTGTATTGTGAATTTTGTAGTTCTGAAATTAGAGACATCTCAACTTTCGCTACGACTTGAATTCAATAGGCTAAGGACAAGCTAAGGACAAGCTCTTTTATGATAAAGTAAAAACTCCTTTGAGTCTGATGAATAAATACCCGCTCTTTCTCTCTCTGTCTCTCTCTTTCTCTCTCTCACTCTCACTCTCGCGCTCTGTCTGATGTGACGTAAACAAAGTTGCGGAGGTCAATTACTTCAGTTAGAGAAATAACATTATTGTATTTTCTTTCCATAGACAAATTGCTGGACCACGTAATCGAATCCACGAAAGCCTACGGCGACAGATTCTCATACAAGTTGTTGAGATACAGGTTCCTGCACATCACCAGACCCTCTGATGTCGAGGTAGGTTCATTCTGCAGGGTTCCGTACCCAAAGGAGAAAAACGGGACCCTACAACCTACTAAGATTCCCTAGATGTCTGTATCTTTGTCTGTCATCAGGATGTAGTTATCTCATGAACCGCACGTAATAGCAAGACAGTTGAAATTTTCTTAGATATTTTTTTTACGTGAGGGAAAATCCTCATGGACTCCTACTGACTAAAAACCTCACGTAACGCCCAACAGCCTATGGTTGTGAGCCCCGGGTAAGCCCTCGGAAGGATGTCGGAAAGGACTCCCAACAGACCTACGGCCGCCACTGCGACCTCGCCCAGGGGGTGGTTTGGTTGCTTTATTGCTGTTGCGACTATACCAAAAAAAATATAGACAATACAGCAAAAGAATGTTGTTATAGCGGCAAACAAAACAATCTCTTTGCCTCTAACTCGACCATGAGCGACGGGGGTGCTTTACCGCCGGGCATTCCGAGTTGTGGCACTTCCATGCCGGAAGTTAAATTTACACAGCGGAATGTCCGACGGGAGCTTCAATCCCTGGACGTTCATAAGTCGAGTGGGCCAGACGGCATTCCCGCGGTGGTACTTAAGCACTGCGGTCCAGAGTTGTGTCCGGTACTTACACGTCTTTTCATACTTTCATATTCTATGCGACAAGTCCCGGCGTCGTGGAAGATTGCGTATGTACATCCTACAGGATGTACATACGCAATCTTCCACACCCAAGGTTACACCCACCCTTGGGTACACCCAAGAAGGGTGACAGGACCGACCCGGCCAATTACAGGCCTATAGCCGTCACCTCCCTTTTATCCAAGGTGATGGACAAAGAAAGAAAGAAAGAAAAATATTTATTCTTTTCTCAGCAAGGACACATAATCTATATACTTATAATAAAACTGTTGAGGGTCGAGAGTCTGTACATGGAAGATATTTTGAAAATTTCAATTGTAGGGCGTTCTATAATCGATTCTGAAGCCGAATATGTAATTTAAAATTTTCATGTCTGTCTGTCTGTCTGTCTGTCTGTCTGTCTGTATCCCGAATAAGTATCACGCCGAAAGTACTGAACCGATTTGAATGATACTTGGTACATTCCGAGCTTATAGTCCGAGGAAGGTTCTTGGATACTTTTGATCCCGATATTTAGCGCAGTTCCTGCGGGAGAGGGGATGAAAGATAAAATGGTTTTTCAGCTGTAAGTTCTCACCGCCTGGTCCGATTTTAAATATTTTTTTTGGTGTCAGAAAGGGAATGTTTTTAACATTGTTCCACACAAGTTTCATTATTGAGAGTTTCGTAGTTCAGAAATTAGAGGTATCTCAACTTTTCGAATTCAAGGGTTTCTTTGAATGTGAGGGTAAATCTAAACTGGCGTGTTGGCTTAATCATAAAAGAGCTTAATGATTAAGGCTATTGTAAAACAATTCAGTCCGCGCCGAAGGCGTGGACTGAATTGTTTTAGAATGGACTTAATCTTTAAGCTCTTTTATGATTAAGCAAACAGGGCAGTTTCATACGCTCCCTTGAGTCTGTTGAAAAAATACCTGTCCTTTCATACACCTTATGTGGCGTAAACGAAGTTGCGAGGGTCAGCTAGTACAAGTAAATACATAATACATGAAACTTAAAGATATTAACATGAATATCCCTGCATGAGACAGAGCGTGTTATTAATACACAGCTCCTGGGGTACATTGAGGAACACGACCTGCTCAGTGACCGGCAGTACGGTTTCCGTCACGGTCGCTCGACGGGCGATCTTCTTGTGTACCTAACACACCGATGGACGGCGGCTATCGAGAGTAAGGGTGAGGCTCTAGGAGTGAGCCTCGACATCTCTAAAGCCTTTGACCGGGTCTGGCACCGTGGTCTTCTTACGAAATTACCCTCATATGGACTACCCGAGAGATTATGCGGATGGGTGTCCAGCTTCTTGGCCGGTAGAAGCATCAGGGCCGTCGTTGACGGCAGCTGTTCAGACTGCATGGCCATAAATGCTGGGTACGCAAGGCTCAGTGTTGTCCCCTACCCTGTTTCTGCTGCATATCAATGACATGTTGTCTATTGACGGCATTCATTGTTATGCGGACGACAGTACGGGGGACACTTGTTACACGGGCCGTCCCGGTATCTCTCGGGACACAGTGGAGGAAAACCGTGAACAGCTTGTGTCTGAAATCGAGGCTACTCTTACTAGAGTGTCCGATTGGGGTGGACAAAATCTTGTTCAGTTCAACCCCTCCAAGACACAAGCCTGTTTTTTCACCGCTAAGCAAACCCCAATTACTGTAGCGCCGCAATTTCAGGGCACATCTCTTTCCATCTCCAAAAGTATAGGGATCCTTGGCGTTGACATCTCCAGTGACGTTCAGTTCCGTAGTCATTTGGAGGACAAGGCTAAGCTGGCGTCCAAGAAGCTGGGTGTGCTCAACAGGGCGCGGCGGTACTTCACTGCGGCGCAAACACTGCTTCTCTATAAGTCGCAAGTGCGGCCGCATATTATTATGGAGTACTGCTGTCACCTCTGGGCGAGAGCACCTGAATATCAGCTTCGTCCATTTGACTCGGTGCAAAGACGAGCTGTAAGAGTTGTCAACGATCCTGTACTTACAGCTGGTGTGGAACCTCTTCGCGACAGGAGAGACTTTGCCTCTTTATGCGTGTTCTACCGCCTGTACAATGGTATGTGCTCTGAGGAATTGTTTGATATGATGCCCACGGCTACGTTCTATCATCGCACCGCTCGCCACAGACAGGGAGTTCATCCTCACACTTTGCGTCCGGAGCGTTCCAGCACGGTTAGATCCGATAGGGGTTTTCTTTCGCGCACGCTCAGGTTGTTGAATGACCTCCCTGCCTCGGTTTTCCCAAACGCCTACAGTATGGGGTTCTTCAAAAGGGGTCTTAGAAGGTTTTTGCAGGGTCGGCAGCGCGAGTGTGGCACCTCTGGTGTTGCAAACGTTCATAGGCTGCGGTGACCACCGGTCCTTCTGGTGGGCCGTATGCTTGTCTGCCACCTTAGTAGTTAAACTTCAGCTCTCTAGCTATCACGGTTCTTGAGAAACAGCCTCGTGACAGACAGAAGGACCGCGAAGTATCATAAATCCTTTTTTAACCGTTAGGGTCAAATTTTGGTCGAGAAAAGATAATGATTGTAGGATAGGAACTTATAAGCGAATGATTTTCTGTAACTAGATCCTAATTTTTAGGTGGTGCTGTCACACACCAGGAATATAAAGAAAGGCGTGGCTTACCAGTTTCTGAGGAACTGGTTGGGTAATGGCTTGTTATTGAGCACAGGTAAGTCACTATTGAAAGCCAAAATAAAGTGAACTCAGACACTCACTGTACTTACTGCTTTTGTTTAGAGTACCTATCTGGTGTGAGTTTCAACGCCTCTAACTCACAAAGCTAATTTGTATTGCTTTTGTAACGGTGCCATCTATTGGTAAACGCAGAAACCCGTCGTGACGCCATACAAATACATTTAAAATATGCACCAATCAAACCTGAACCCATAACTAAAAACTGTATTAAAATCCGACCAGTAGTTTTGGAGAAAATCGGCAATATGTGTTTGCACAAACAAACAAACAAACACACAAACATCCACCACCCAAATGCATGTACCGTCTCCGTTATCGTCGTGGGTAATAAACAAGCTACGACAAATTCGCACTTGGAACGAAGCGACTTGAAACATAGAGCAACGCGATCTGTATAAGACGAGCGTTGCTCTGTGGCTTGAAACAAAGTTCAGTCGTACTGTATACTTGTATAGTCCTATTATCATTGGCAAACTCAACAATGTCTGAGGTCTTACATAAATCTCTGCCATCCACAGGTGACCACTGGCAAAAACGTCGTAAAATTCTCACACCCGCTTTTCACTTCAATATCCTGAAGAACTTCGCTACAATCATGGAAGAAAAGAGCAGAGAACTCGTGAACTTGCTGAACGAGAAGCAGGGTGCTGATGTGGATGTGATGCCTGTTATTAGTGATTATACTCTGTTTATAATATGCGGTAAGATTTTATTTCTCATCATCTCTCTCACTCTCTCTCTCTAATAACACTGTTTGTATTTAGATCTATATTGACCTTCATTTCAATCTTGAAAATTTATACTTTCTAATCTAAAGTCCACTTTTGATTGACTTCGCCTCGCCACCCGTTTGGAGAACCCAATCCTAATAGAGTGTGTGCCCCAGAGCCTCGAATTTGTTTGAACCAAGAAGTTTTTAATCGAAAAGTGATTGCAGGCTTCATTCTGTGTGTCTGTTAATTTGGTAACCTGTTGTCGTCTGAGAAGTCTGTAAGTAGTAACGTAAATGAGATAGGTATTTATTGTGGCTCTTCAAAACGAATTCATTTGTAATAGTCTTCAACGACTTTTGTACTCTATACTCTTATTGAATAGCCACTTTGGAGATCAATAAGGAATTCTCTTAAGATATCTGGAGTTTTTGAAATCTTTTGGGCTGGCGATTTTAATTTACCTAATTTGTGCGACAATTCATTCAAAACTAATGATTTCCTTCATTATTTTTACAGAAACAGCCATGGGTACAAAATTAGATGCAGATAAAACAGCTGCCACGGTAGAATACAAAAAATCCATTGCAAATATCGGAATACTTTTCCTGTATCGAATTACTAAGTTCTATTTATGGGTTGACTTCATATTTAAATTCACTTCACAAGGGAAAGAATTCTTTAAAATGCTACATACTGTCTGCTCGTTTCCTGACAATGTCATTAGGAACAGGAAAGCAAGCAGAACAGGTAAAAATAATAAAGAAGTAACATCTCCTGATGAAGATTTGGAAACGAAGAAAAGACTGGCTATGTTGGATCTGTTGCTTGAAGCTGAAGAAAAAGGTGAGATTGATATTGATGGGATCAAAGATGAAGTCAACACGTTTATGTTTGAGGTTAGTTATGTAGAGACATATATAATTGTAATATAAAGACATGAGAACCATGAACAGGATGTAGTAAAACGATAAAATATGGGGGAGGGAGCCACACATCCTCGATTCGTCAATCCTAGCGTACAACAGTCAAGGAAATCAAACAGGAAAGGAGTAATGACGAATCGAACTCCTTAAGAAAATTAATGTAGGGCATCTCTCTCTACTCTTCAGTTGCTAATAAAGAGCAACACTCCGCTTTGCAACGTTACAATTAAGTCGACACGTTTTATACCTTCACACATAGCATCCTCAAGAGTACCAGCCAGCATAGGATGTAATAAATTATATTATCTGTACATATTCTGGTTTGATTCATAAGCTCACAACCTCAAACATTGGGAAAGCAGCTTGAAATTTTAACTCTGGGTATGTTTTTCAAGTAGGGACTCACTAAAGTTTTTTGACTGCCTCTGTGGCGCAGTCGGTAGTGATACCGCCTGCGGCGCTGGAGGTCGTGGGTTCGATTCCCACCGGAGACAAATATTTGTGTGACCCTAATAAATGTTTGTCTCAAGAGTCTCGGTGTTTCTATGTATAATATGTATGTATTTATTAGTATATAAGTATTAATATCCGTGGTCTGATACCCATAACACAAGCAGGTTATTCCTAGCTTACTTTGGGATCAGATAGCGTTGCGTGAAATGTCCGTGAATATTTATTTATTTGTTTATTATTTATTAAAGTTGTTTATCTTATGTAATTTGAACTTAAGATTTTTTATATTTTAAATTGATACCTTGCAGGGCCATGATACAACATCAACTGCAATAACCTTTGGTCTAATGTTACTGGCTGACCACGAGGACATTCAGGTAACAAATTAAAATTTTACCTTTCGATCAAAGTTTGTTGATCGAAGTTTGTTTCATATTATTATGGATAGAGAGCGTATTGCTGTGCTAAAACTCGCAGGTTTCAAATATTCGTGCAGAATGTGTTTTTAAAAGGTCTAAGTTCAGGTAATAACTATAGATATAATATCCGCCGATTTTGCACTGCCACCAAAGATAATTTCATATTACATTTGGCGGATAGAAGAAGAAGAAAGAAAGAAAGAAAAATATTTTTATTTTTTCTGCAACAACAATACCTACTGGCTTAATTAATAAAGATAATACAAACAAACACAATAATAATAATAGAATATATAATAGGTAGGTACATACGTCGTTGCACAAAAACTGGGAACCAGTTCAGCATATTGCCGGGCACAAGTACCCGGCGCTGGTTTTCAACTGGCACCCACTGGTAAAAAAATTAAAAACCTTACTTAATAACTAAATTAATACAAAAATACAATTCAAAAATAGAAGGAAAACAATAAAAAACATGACGAGGAGTTTTAATTATAATTTCTAATCTGTGGCTACCACAACCGTTCATAGCTAATCCGCCCCTAGCGCCGATGTTGGCTTGCTTGATTTTCGTGTTACCATACTAAGATTTTGCCCATTGCATGTACTCTAACCCAGTAGAATTTTTTTTTTTTTTTTTTTTTTTGTTGCCATTTTTCGGGAGCAGAAATTATTTGAGATGTGGACGGAGTAACTTCGCCCTACTTGGTGATGGCAATGAGAGTCCTTTTAAATAACCATATCAGGATAAGAATACAGATCATCTGATCAAAAGTAGCCCCACGGTTATTGCGCTCTGGCCATTTTAGTTACCGCTAAGGACGTTTGCAACACCAAAAACGTTAACTCTTGCGCTGCCGACCATGATAATATTGCAGTCTTAAAATGGCTACGGACAGAATGTCACAACCTGTTACTGAAAATAATACTGTTATTTTCTGTCAAATTTTTATGAAATAGCTCTTAAAAGTTCGAAGAAAGAATGGTAACAAGAGTTTTTTCTAGGAGCGGATATTCTGGGAACTGCAGGTCATCCTGAACAACACTGACCGCACTCCGTCAATGTCCGACCTGGCTGAGATGAAGTACATGGAGGCTGTCATCAAGGAAGTCCTCAGACTCTATCCCAGCGTCCCGTTCATTGGCCGAATGGTGGAAGAAGATTTTATGATGGGTAGGAATTAATGTTTATTAAGACTTTGTCGTGTGATAACTGGATATTATTGTTCTTTATTTTAAAACCTACTTCATTATTGTGCTAATTTTGTTTACACATCTTATGCCCTGAACGGCGGCAGAACCATGTCAAAGGCCCCAATTTCTCACATTTATTCCTAATTAAAAGGACAAGCCTTGCCGTGTTGCAACGGACAAGCAACGCTTATCGCTTAGCTGCCGTAACATCATTAGCGAACGAGGCAACAGCGGCCCAGCACTCTTGGCTAGACCATGAGTCTGCTGTAGCTGTGACAGGTGTTATAAGAGGTGATAAGCGGCCTGCCCGCCCGTCCCACGCCACACACTTGGCGAGAGTTCGAGTCCACGGCGCCGCTTAGGTACCTACATACAGGGTCCAACTTACATCCCACAGGTACTTGGCAAAACATATCTATGTTACTTAAGAATAATTTGGCTTTCTAATGGTATAAATCTTTCCTCCCTACAATATTTGCATCATAGATGTTCCCTTATCCTTACCTTTATCACACTGGACTGTGTAAACCAATCATTAAACACTGACTTGTTCCCTTACAGACGATGTACTAGTGAGAAAGGGCACCACCCTTGGACTACAAATCTACGAGCTTCATCACCGTGAAGACATGTTCCCCGAACCAGAAGCATTCAAACCTGAGCGATTCCTCCCCGGCAGCGAGCTGAAACATCCCTTTGCTTACGTACCTTTTAGCGCTGGACCCAGGAATTGTATTGGTTGGTATAAATTAAGAGGGTTAGATGGAGCAGCTGCGAGTGGTGCCCTTACAAATGGATAAGGTCATAACAAAGAGAAAGAACGTAAACAAATTGATTGTGAAAAGCCTATGTTCATTGGCGGACTACAACAAGCTGATATGATGGGCCTGGATCCCTGAAAGGCAAAAGCTTACAACCATTTCTCCAAACGTAGATTACCTACGTCCTACCTATTAAGGTAGATGTGCCAGGAGTAATTGCTGCCAATCTTAAATGCCATCATGAAACGTTTGCTTGTAGTTCGATAATGTCAGCTTGTACGGTCTGTTTCACCACTACTTAATTAAGTAGGCAGTCATGGAGATTACCGACAGAAGTAAAAACGGCATATCAGTGGCGTGGACATACAAGTAAAATGACTCTATTTCACACATTTTAAAAGCGTCCAACGCGCACATCATGCAGCGCAGAGCATTATATAATTACTTGTGTTCGTGTTCATAATCTGCTTGACTATTTATGTGCAGGTCAACGTTTCGCCATGCAGGAGATGAAGATCACGTTATGCGAGATCATCCGCAACTTCCGACTGGTGCCCAAAGTGAAGGGTGCGCGGCCGAAGCTTGTGTCTGATATGGTGCTACGACCTGCTGAACCGATATACATCAAATTTATAGCACGCTAATAAACAATAACATCGAATTGTGATACTTAGCCTCGGTATATCATTTTGCGGTATCATGTATCATCTTAGACTCAATGTATCATTTAACATTGCAGTCCGGAAGGATTTATTGAAACCTGTATGTTAACGTTTGATCAAATGATTTGCTTTGATAAAAAACATAGCTAAAGGCATTTTTGGGAACTACATATAATAATGCAATTTTAATTGTAATGTTTATTTTCATTTATTTTTAAAGCTTCAATTTAATTAGATTGTAATTTCGATGGTGTAATTCCTGAACGGTTCCAAGTCGGCTACTGCGCGCCCCGACTTGGAGAGGTTAAGTTAGAAGTCTAGCCGTGGCTTCGTGGTTAGAAGCTGCTTTCATAGGATCTGACATAAATTGACGTCAAGTTATTGATGTTTATTGATCGTGTCCAGAACCCATTACTCCAAAACTTAATAATTTTGTCGTTAACTTCTTGATACTGAACAATTGACTGGAGTTTTGGCGCGAACACGAACGGACTCGTACATTATTCCGTGTTGTAATTTTTCAAAATTAGTGTATTTATGAGTATTTATGTTTAATAGTGGTGGATTCTTAAACATAAAAGTTTCAACAACGTGCACAAGTGTTGGAAAGTGATAAAACGAAGTGATACGCAACTTTTTTGTACTACTAACTCCAAAGAAAACCACCCACCGCTTTACTTGAGTACAAAATTTGTCCAAACTGGAACATACATGAATACGCTGATAATAAAAATAATTATTAAGAAAAAGATATAGATATTACACTTACACCGCTATTTGCAAGATTCTCAACATGAAAAGGATTGATATTTTCGATATATAATTGACTTGACATTGGCATACTCTCAAGCCGAGAAAGTCCAAGATATAAGGAAAAAAAGAAGAACAATTGACTGAATAGAAATGGTATACTAAAAATTGATGATATGAAATATTTTTCCAACGGAAACATTAGACTAATTGAAAATTGGTAAAAGTACTTGTTGGTAAAAAGTTATTGTTTAAAGATTCACTACAGAAACATAACGTTTGCGTTAGATTTATTATTAAAGAGATATTTTCCTAATTAATAATTTGGCAAATGAAATTATGCAGAACATTTTTTGGGAAATGATAATTTGGCAATTTCTTTTCGGACAAACAAAGGTGACCCACGGCAATATGACCAGCCTAGGCCGTGATTTTTATCCAGGAAGCAAAAAGACGTATCAGGACGTATTTTATCCTACTAAACAATCACATAACTATGCATTTTATATACTTACCTAAGTAATTTCAAAAACATTACCTTCCACAAAAAGGTTACCTAACGTTTTTAGGGTTCCGTAGCCAAATGGCAAAAACGGAACCCTTATAGATTCGTCATGTCTGTCTGTCTGGCACAGCCACTTTTCACCGAAACTATAAGGCCTATGTTCTTGAAAATTGGTAAGTAGATATTCTGTAAACCCCATTGAGAATTTCACATAAAAATGGAAAAAATGCAGCAAATTTTGGAGGTCCCCGTACTTAGAACTGACACTCAAAAATGTTTTTTTCATCAAACCCACACGTTTCTTCAAAAATGCTAAATTCAAATTCAAATCAATTTATTGTGAAAATGGGTCACATGGTGATGTTTGAGTAATAATATTACATTATTGTAGTTTCTCCATTCTCCACCTCTAACGCATACAATATAATTTACATTATGATACAATTAAATGGTATTGAATTTATTTGATTGCATAATAAATAACAATAAACAAAGTCAAAATATAATGAATAATTTAAATGTCGAAGTAATCAAATGTCAAAAAAAAAATATTGAGGTTCCTAGCGTCATTTTTATATTATAAACTGAATACATTGAGCGAGAGACACTTACATAGCGGATAAATGTGTGCATGAAGATAGAGGGGGGGGGGGGACTTCTAAACTAAGAAATTGAAAAATTAAAAACAAAATGTCATGCAAACTTCCAAAGAAGATTGGTTTGAACGAGATCTAGTAAGTAGTGTTTTTTAATACGTCATAAACTGCAATTTTCGCTTAAAAAATCACTACTACAGCGAACGTGTTGAAACATCAATCAAAGTTACAACGAAATACAAGAACTTTTATGCAATGGTACTTGCTGCTACGGAACCCTTTATGGGCGAGTCCGACTTGCACTTGGTCGGTTTTTTATTTATTCAATTTATAATTGAATTCAATGTTCATCAAAACCCAAATGTATCTTATAAGTAACAAACAGTAAAAACTTGTTTTATATTGTATAAGCCAAGTTATAAAAAACGTGCTTCATTGAGGAACTCATACTTTGAACCATAAACATAATAGATATATTATGACCTTGGCTGCGGCTGCGGTGGCTGAGATTAAAAAATTAAAAAATTGTATAAGTAAAATAATTTGGTTAATGGAAAATTATTACGAATTGCAACCAACTGCACGCAAATAGACTGACTGCCTCGGTGTTGCAGTGTTAGGTGTATGTAACTGCCATACCGAGGTCCTTGGTTTGACTTCGAATCCCGGGCCGAGTATTCGTGTATTCTGCTAATGTTTTTTACAGGGTTTCAGTAAGTATTTAAAATTATAAAGGGTTAAGAATCTCTACATATAAGATTATAATTAGAATTTTTAGAGTTCCATACCTTAAAAGGAATAAAGCGGAACCATTGTAGCTTCCGTCTTACGTCCGTCTATCTGTCTAGACCCGTTATCTCGTAAACGCGTGAAGGTATCTAATTGTATACATCAATGTAATGAAAGAAATTAGCTTCGGAGTGAGTTCAATTTCTAGTCTATATTGCGGCTAGGTAGAGGCGAAGCAGACACCTTGGTGAGGAGAAGGTTCGTCTCCAAGGTGGGAGCACCACTGAAAGCAACTGCTGCCCCATGAAGGTAGAGACCTTGTTCTTAGCACTACATGGAGTCACCATGCTGGTATCGGGACCATAGCGTCGTACAGAGGGAACACCGTGTTGGTGTATGGGACTTTTATGTAGGCACTGAATAACTAATAGTACTACGTAATGTAGGTTAATGGTGACCACCTTTATAATACATCAGCTTTCACCTGTACCGCAAATAATTTTTGCCCCTTTTCCTAACGAGTCAAGTAGTGCCCAAATACATACCACGTTCAATATGTTCATGCATTTAGCAAGACATTTGTATACTAATATTATAAAGAGGATAGATTTTTGTTTGTTTGTTTGCATCAAATAGGCTCCAAAACTACTAAACCGATTTGAAAAATTCTTTTACTGTTGTAAAGCTTCACTATCCCCGGGTGATACAGGCTATATTTTATTCCCGTATTCCCACGGGAACGGGAGCTACGCGGGTGAAACTGCGTAACGTGTCCGCTAGTTTATGAAAAGGGCAAAATATCACTTTTGATACAGTATGATAGGTTAGATCAGTGGCGGCCAAACCTTCGCAATGGGGGGCCAGAAAAATTAGAAAATTTCAGAGGGTCAGAATTATAGGAAAATGCGTTTTATGTTGAAACTTTTAAACATAATATAGAACTTAACACTTGTACAAACGCAACATTACAATTTAACATTACTCGAAGGCCCTGTCATGGCAGGCGTGTAGGACGTATGACATTGCTTTTGATGTGCCATTTCCGAATGCAGGTTTTAGCTGTGACGAAGTAACTTTCAGCAGCGCGAAAAGCTCTTCATCAGTAAGTCGATTTCTGATTGATGTTTTCCCTATATTATTCGAAGGGTTTTCCGCAATTACATGGTCAAAAAGTCTGTTCAGTTTGCATATATACGACGACGCAAAGATCGCTATAATCGTCTGTTAGCTGGTTCCTCCACTTATGCGTCTAATTTTTTAATAAATAGAATCTACATAATGATTCTGGTTCGTCGATAAATGATTATCGCGGGCCTTATATTATTCATGTCGAAGAACATTCGGAAGGCCGTACTTTGCCCATTACTATATTAGATATTAACTATTGGTCAGTATGTCGCATCTAACTATCAAGCGCGCACGTTTCGTCCGGAAATGTTGTGTTGTGATCTGTTTATATTTTGAATTGCGCTGTTATTTTTAGTTCACGTTGCTTTATAGGATTTCTAAACTGGATTTTAGACGAATAAGTGTAGGCTATTGTGAGTGAACGATCATTGTAAGTATTTTAATTGTAACTTCATGTTTGAAATGGATAGTGCGTAACCCGTTTTGTGCCAGCAACAGATAATAGAGTTATACAAAAGATATTATTTTCCGCGAGGGGATAAAATACAATAGAATCCTAAACCGCGCAAGTGAAGTTTCTACAGAATTTAGCTTTATATACAAGAAACTGTGAGAGATAGTCGGGGGTCCGTCGCCTCGAGGGAAGCCAGTTCTCACCAATCTGGTTAGACTTGGTGGTAATTCAATCATTCTGGAACCATAGTGACGTAAGTCCATCAATCTAAATCTCCTTCACAGTCTCATAAACCCCGTGGCGAGTTTAACCTTACGGTTAACCAGACCCCTTTTTAACCCCTGTAACCTGAGACTAAAAGTATATTCTTTTAATCTGAGCCCCTGACTAAAAACGAGTGGTCTTAAACTGGAAGTGACTGCATCAATCTATCCCCTTCATAAATATCTATTTATTCAAGAAGATCTGTGGACAATATCACACATAACTTTTGTCTTTTTTTAACGTGAGGGAAAATCCTCATGTATGCTATGCCGGACTTCTACCGACTAAAAACCCCACGTATCCTGCCCACAGCCTACGTTTGGCAGCCCTGGGTAAGCCCTCGGAAGGATACCCCAGGACATACAACATCATCTAGCCCAAATTAAGCTAATATGAGCTTGTGCTATGGGATCTAGACGACTGATAGACATTACAATTAATGTTAAGCTTGACCTGTTTGTATGTTTCTGTGTGTCTGTCTGGGACGTCGGCCTAACTGATAGACTAAATTTTGACGCGTTTTTAGCTGTACTTTTTAAAGATCGTCTGATTTGTTCCTTATGAGGCACGGAATCGTACGCTATATCCAAAAGCAGTTGCGACATGGCTGCCTAAAGTACGAGGTCTCGGTAGAGTCACTTTACAGTTATAACTAAACACTTCATTTTAGCCTTTGATTATATCATATTTTCAGATGCTTTTAAATCTCTGGATTTGGAGCAGTGGATTCGCTTTTATTGCCCAATAGTAGCAGTTGTGGTGGGCCTGAGGACGGTGAGAGGGCTGCTTAGAAGCGGGATCACACCCGAAACCCCCCATTTGGGGGGTTTCGGGTGTGATCCCGACACGACTGTAGAGAACTGCGCGAAGTTGACGGTATGACTGCATGCAGTTGATATTGACTTCACACGACTGCAGCCGACTGCGTGCAGTTGATATCTTAACTGTATGCAGTCGAACATATAACTGCATGCAGTTGAATATATCGACTGCGCGCAGTCGCTGCGATGCAGTCCGTGTGATGGCACCCTTACGTGACGTTTTTTAGTCGGTAGGAGTCCGGCATAGCATCCATGATGGATTTTCCCTCACTTTAAAAAAAAGAAAAAAAGTAGCAGTTGTCGTTTGGTATTTTTTAGGGACCCTCTTTTTACTGAGGCGCCGCTGAGCGTATGTCTGTTTGTCTGTCACGAGTCACGAGGCTGTATCTGATGAACCGTATTAGTTAGACGGTAAAAAATTTCGGTGAATATATTTTTGTGACCGCTATAACAACAAATCCTGTTCGCAAAAACACGAATTAAAGTGGATTCTCATACAACATACACAAACAAACCTATATTTTTTGTCGTTTTTTGCCTTTATTCGGTTTAAGTCAGATTCTGTTTATTTTTATGTTCACGGAAATTTAGTGCGCGAACCCGACTCACACTTGGCCGGTAATTTTTTACTTTTAATGTTCCGCATCGTTAGGATTATTTTATTTTTTCGAACCACCTTGTTATCTAATGCTTGTGCCTAGTTCTTTTATATTTAATTCATATCGTTAAAAACACATAAAAACCGAGATTTGTGGACATTCTCTCACAACATTATCTAGCCTAAATTAAGCTAATTATTTATTATTAATTCTTTATTGCATAAATGGAGTACATTGAGCGATATTTTATACTATGGTAGGTATTCTCACAATAAGAACTGGTCCATTTAGCCATTTAAATAGCATGCAATGTAATTGATACGATACAAGGAATGTCATACAATAAAACTAAAACACAGCAACAAGAATACACAAAATATGACACAAAATTATTCATTGTTCCTACAGGTCATAAATTAATTCACTGAATAGAATGAATTCTGAGACAGCCAGCTGACTTAGGGAGTTCACAAACCTTTTATACGTTAGTTTTACTTATTATGCTTGTGCTATGGGATCTAGGCGACTGATGGACATACTTATAAGTACTTATATTTCTAAATACATACATATTATACATAGAAAACACCCGAACTCCGAAACAAACATTTGTGGATCACACAAAATATTTGGACCGACCCGGGAATCGAACACAGGACCTCAGGCGCGGTTAAACTACCGACCGCACCACCGAGGCAGTCATTTTGTATCTTTATACATTTTTGTAATCAAAATCAAGTTTTGATTACTCTCACTTCAGACTTCGAAATAAACTTTCTTGGACCTCTACTTCAAATAGTCTTCAGCAACCCTTGTAATGAATCCCAACAAAGCAATATCGTCCTCCACCAAGCCAAGGCACAACTTTTTTGGACACAAAAGGCTAGAAAATAAAAAAAAGTATTCGCAAGAATCTGGCTACTTCTAAAATTATTACTGACATGGACCAACAATCAGCTACATTAATTTAATAAATATATAAATAACTAGCTGATGCCCGCAGCTTCGCCCGCGATGGCGCTGTATGTGAAATTTTGCTGAATTTTCTTTGCTATAAACCTCACGGAGCCCGAGACCTTTCCAACGAATGCAAAACCGTGGAAATCGGTTCGTGCGTTCTAAAGTTATAGCGTCAGGAAGGAAAACCCGACTTATTTTTATATAATAGATAATTAGCCTAAAAATAGTTTGGTTACAAAACTCAACAAAAAATAAATTACACAAATTACTGCTTACTGCATTCATGATCAAAATAATTACGTCATATGGTAGGCCAAATTAGAGGGAAAAAACGAGTTTCGGTTATGTTTCGTAATTCGTAACTCATAAGGTATGTTTTTGATTGAAGGCCGTCCTTTGATATTGGTATGAACTGTTAACTCATCGCATGGATAGTGGTGACCTAGAGATACAAACGTTCTCTTTGCAATTTGAGGTCCGACTTTGAACCGAAACTTTACATTACAGTAGTTTTTTTTTATATATTCACAGAGCGGAAATTTTATCGGTTTTTAATTCTGTCACCTACAAACAAATGTAGGTGACATTAAAAACACGGTATGTTCGTACAGAGCTTGAATGTGTGTGTGACCAGCAAGGCTAAGCAAATCTTCCCTCAAGACACCCGCAAACTATAATGACAGCTGTGCCGCGGAACTGGCGGTGGTGAGGAAGTTTGGTCAGTGAGGGGCAGGGAGTTGCCTATCTGTATGTAAAACATTCTATTATCTTTGATATTACTAAGGTGGCAGACAAGCTAGTAACCGTAGCCTGAGAACGTTTAAAAACTAGAAGCGCTACACTCGCGCTACCAGCCCCGCATGAACTTGTGTGAAACAATTCTTATAGTACTCCCTTTGGAACTCTCAAAAAGTATTTGAAATCGGACTACGCGTTGAGAACTTACAACTGAAAAACCTCTTTGTCTTTGATCCCCTCTCCCGCAGCAACCGAGCAAAATATCTGGATCAAAAGTATTCTAGAACCTTCCTCGTACTATAAGCTCTAATTGTACCAAGTTTCATTCAAATCGATCCAGTAGTTTCGGCGTGATACTAATTCGGGATAGTTACCGACAGACAGACAGACATGAAAAATTTAAATTACATTTTCGGCTTCTGTATCGATTAGAGAAAGCCCTACAACTAAAACTTTCACAATATCTTCCGTGTACAGACTCTCGACCCTCAACAGTTTTATCATGTTTTATTATATGTATAGACTAGCTGACCCTCGCAACTTCGTTTACGCCACATAAGGTCTATGAAAGGAGTATTTTTTCAACAGACTCATGGGAGCGTATGAAACTGCCCTGTTTGCTTAAGCATAAAATAGCTTAAAGATTAAGTCCATTCTAAAACAATTCAGTCCACGCCTTCGGTGCGGACTGAATTATTTTGCAATAGCCTTAATCATTAACCTCTTTTATGATAAAACCAACACGCCAGTTTAGATTTACCTTTACATTTAAAAGAATCCGTGAATTCTATGTTTTGCGAAAGTGGAGATGTCTCTAATTCCTGAACTACAAAACCCTCAACATTGAAACTTGTGTGAAACAATTCTTAAAGTACTCCCTTTATAACACTGATTTTTTTTTTGGTATCGGACCACGCATTGAGATGTTACAACTAAAAAAACATTTTGTCTTTCATCCCCTCTCCCAAAGGAACCGCGCAAAATATCGGGATCAAAAGTATCCTAGAACCTTCCTCAAATTATAAGCTCTTATTGTACTAAGTTTCATTCAAATCGATTCAGTAGTTTCGGTGTGATACTTATTCGGGATACAGACAGACAGACAGACAGAAAGACAGACAGACAGACATGAACAATTTAAATTACATTTTCGGCTTCAGTATCGATAGAGAACGCCCTACAATTAATATTTTCAAAATATCTTCCATGTACAGACTCTCGACCCTCTACAGTTTTATTATTATGTATAGATTCGTAGTAAGAGGAAGGATGGGAACACCTGTTATTACTGGTTAGGTCTTTTTGATGCAGGGAATTCGTTTAAGAAATTGGCGGCCCTGGTGATAGCAGGACGGTTTTGTATGGGACTCCTGACCCGAAGAGAAGGGCCGAGGGGATTTCGAAACCAACGTAAACTGATAATTTGTTCAGACTAATGCTTAATCAATCGCAATTAAAGAGTCATTAGGTATAGCATGGATATACATTGTTCGACATTACTACGCAGATGTTTGAATACTTAACATCATCACAAAGAAAATCCAAAACACTGTAATTGTTAACTATGCTAATTGTATCCCGCTAAATCACAACCAGGTTGAAGCGGCAAGCTAACCTATGTACAAGATTCAGCGACTGGTACCTTGATAGCATAGTTCAAGCATGCAAGAGAAGCAACTTCCACAAAAAACTGAGGAAAATAAAATATATAAAACTAGCGGACGTTCGCGGTTTCACCCGCGTAGTTCCCGTTTCCGTCGGAATTCGGGAATAAAATATAGCGTATATTCACCGCAAAAAGTGTAGCTTCCCAACAGTGAAAGAATTTTTCAAATCGGTCCAGTAGTTCCGGAGCCTATTCGTTACAAACAAAAAAACAAATCTTTCCTCTTTATAATATTCGTATAGACAGGAAGAGAGGGACTTACATCAATAAGTTTATATGCAATTTATATTTGGCGCCGAATAAGTAAGTAGGTACTCATCATAACGGTACTCTTAAGATATCCTATGAAGAAACTAAAACTTTCATCGATCTGGATATCTTGGATCTTGGATGGATGGACCACGGAGACAGATGTCTGATATTATCAGAAAAGTTAAAATTACAATACAATTACATATATACCTACCAATTGAATTTAGAACCTCCTCCTTTTTGAAGTAGGTTAAAAATGGCGCCGTATTCCACAAATCTTATTTATCGTTTATTTAGTACACAGCAGTTCACGTGTGAAATAATTTAACACTAGAAATTCGAAAAACTGAGCAACTGTATAAAATTGAAAACTACGATTTAAACTATTAATACTAGTAAGTACCGTCTTGCTCAAGTCGTGAACAAAAGCAGTGATGAAGCTCATTTCCACATCAACAACTTTATTAACAGACAGAATTCCTGAACCTGACGCGATCAAATTCCGCATTCCGTACATTGTTGCCATTGCATTCTCAGAATATGAGTTCGGTACACATAGAGCAACACGATCTATGACTTTTAAGGATGAGTCACGCTCTTAGGCCAAGATTCATAGATCGCACTACGACTTTACTTTGTAGCAAAGTCGCACTTTGACCACAAATACTGTTTCATAGTCGTGGCTAACGCCAGTCCTTACTTCGCGAAACCCTACTTTGCTTAGTAAAGTACGAGTGCACGATATCGGTGACTTAGCTCCCAAAGTATACTTTGAATGATTATGCTACCATTTTAAACAGTTCGTTCGAAGCCTAAAAACTTACGACGGTTATCGTCAATTGAATTTGGTCGGGTTAAGTGTTCTTCTATTGTGTGTTTACAACAATGACGTTTTTTTGGCGCTATTGTTTTCGAAAGGGTTGAGTATCTGCGGTACCTGCTATAGAGCAACACGACCAGTGACTTTGATTGGGAGGGGAGACGCCTTATGGATACTTTCCTCTCAGTCAACATAATATTTTGACCATTTAAATTAACTATATTACAGGTACTTCAAATGGTATAAAAAATATGTGTGTGTGCGCGTGTGTCTGAAATTATGAGCGTATTTTAAAATTGTTTTGTATAAGGTGCATAGTGAGCTGATTGCTTATGTAGTGGTGTATATGAATACAATTACTCCCCCCCCCCCCCCCCGCTACATATAACAGAGAAATAATGTATAGTATAGAGCAAACATATTCATGTTTACTCCTCCGGTACTGGTCGCGTTGCTCTATAGTACCAACTATCCATTGTGGTTTGTTTCATTCAACATTAAAATAATAATTTAAGAAATGTTTGTTTGGAAGTTTTAAATGCTGTTTAAAGTAGATTATATGAACAAAATTTGTATAATATCATATAGGTATTCAGAAATAGGTTAAGCAGGTATGTTACATATGCATTTTCGACGATTTTAATTGTTGGTATAATTACAGTGGTATAATCCAAAATATTAAAATATACTTTAGTTTTACGAAAATTGTATTAAAAAAACCACTGTTCAAGTAATATAAACCTTGTGTTTATCCTATAACGTTGGTAGTCTACTTTGGTTTTACTTCGATGCAGAATAGAGCAGCACTTTGCTTAGCAAAGTCAACGCATCGACTATGAAATAGAAATCCGCCAAAGTAAACTACGGACTGTGATAGTACGCTTTGCGAAGACTACTTTGACGCAAAGTAAAGTTCTGTCTATGAATCTCGGCCTTAGATCATCTAACCACAGGATGCGCCTTACTTAAGCATTGTTTTCTGCCAAGCAAATAGACCATTTGGTCTTTTGGCTTTATAAAAAGCACTGTACATCAGTACATCATTTTATATTATTAAAAAATTTCATTGTAGTTGACTGTACAATAAAAATTAACACACAACAGCCATTACGCGTTTGTCGATTAATACATTTTTAAATAGAATGAAATTTTAAATGTCTTTGTGTTTCCCCCTTCACCCGCTATGAAAACTAGCAGAATATTTTTGTATGCGGTGGTTCGCAAAGGCTAGTCCCGTGATATATGGTCTAAGCTCACGCTACATCTCCGGGTCCGAGTTTTTTCCGAGCGTTGCCTTTGTCCGTTGCTCGGCCGTCACTCGGTTGCCGCTCGGTATAGCGTGAGTGTGTTCATACAAAATATATGTAACATTTAGTTGACCGTGCTACGGCCGACACTCGGCTCGGACCCGGCACGGTGTAGCGTGAGCACTGGTAATAATACAGGACAGTGAGCGTGAGCACTGATCTGTACAGATCAGTGAGCGTGAGTCATCCTTTATTGGGAGGGTCACGTTGCTCTATAGTAGCTCATGATGACTCTGTAATTCCATAGGCTTAGAATTTTTCGCTACTGTAATTCACAGACTATTTAGGGTCCCGTACTCAAAGTGTAAAACGAACCCTATTCATGAGACTTCGCTGACCGTCTGTCTGTCTGTTTGTCAGTCTGATTGTCTGCCTGTCTGTCTGTCTGTGACGAGACTATATCTTAGGAACTGTCATAGCTGGAGAGCTGAAAATTACTGAAAATTACTGAAAATTACACAGATTATGTATTTTTGTGGCCGCTATAATAAATACTAAAATCAGAAAAATAATAATATTTAAGGGGGGCTCCGGTTTATCCCATCCTGGTGGGATGAGTGGATAGGTGGATAAATCCGGAATTAAAATGTTTCACTCAACCCACCCGGGTGGGAAGAGTGGAAAAAAATATTCCACTTTTTCCACTCAGGTGAGATGCCGGGGGGATAGGTGGAACAGCCGGATACAACAAACATTATCTTTTGCCGTTTTTGGTACAGAACCCTCCGCATGCGACTCCGACTTGCACTTTACCGGTTTTTTTTGTTGAACGTCTCAAACCATAGAGCAACACGAACCAGCGCAGCGGCGCGGCTCTATGTTCAAGCAAAGGTTTGTTTGCCAACAGTTTCAGTTGGTATAGTTACGCATGATTCAAACTCAGATATTTGAGACGTCTGTTAACGCCACGCCACAAATCACTATGACAGTTGACATAAGGAGTTACGTAATTTCCGAGTGTACATCTATCATAAGAGAGTGCGAGCATGTTTGTCGGGTCATTTCGTAGGTACGGTACACTGAGACTAGCCAAACTGTCAAAGCTCTGCCCAAATTATTGTGTGTGTGTGTACTGAGAATAAAGTAATTAACGTAAAACACACACACATAAACTTTACACATACACTTTACACACCTCTAATAAGTGGCAATGTGTAGGTATTTTCTTTTGTTTCTCTGTTTGAAACGGATTTTTTTTCCTTCCGTTTCTTTCTTCTTTTTCTCACTGGTCCCCGTTGAGACAGGAATACCTAGTTTGGGGACTCAGAAAATCGAAAATCGCTGATACGCTGGCTGCAACCGTGCTGTCTGTGATTATCCATACCCCACCTGTAACACAGCTCTTACTAGCACGGGAATGGGAGAGCTAGTCTCGATGGTTGTTGTGGCTTAGACGTTAAAAGTGTTAAAACTGTAGTGGATACATCTTGTGATATTTTATTTGACAATAAAGTTTTATCTTATCTTATCTATCTAATTTAGCTGATTCCTGTTTCATTGCCCTTCTATTTCACGTCGTTACAATGTAATGAATAATCAGTAGATTTTGTAACCGAATAGATAAATCCGGCCGGCCAGATATACTTTTTAACATACATACATACATAACATCACGCCTGTCTCCCAACGGGGTAGGCAGAGACTATGACTTTCCAATTGCTACGATTATGGCAAACAACTTTCGCTTCTTCAACTTTCATAAGTGTGTTCATACATGCTCTTCGGTTAAGGGTACTCTTGACCTGTCCTTTTCTCAGAAGATTATTGATTTGATCGACATGAGTATGCCGAGGTCGACCCCTACCAGTTTGCTCATTCACTCTCGCTTCATAAATCTGTTTCGTCAGCCTATTTCCATCCATTCTCTCCACATGTCCAAACCATCTGAACATCCCTTTCTCTATCTTAGTCACTACATCTTCTGTCATACCGCAATGTTCCCTTATCACACTATTCTTTACTTTATCCCTCAATGTCACTCCAGCTAACTTCGCAAACTTCTCATTTCCACTGCATTAATTTTACTTTCATGCTTCTCCTGCCACACCCAACTTTCACTACCATGCATAAGTGTAGGGACAAGCACTCCTCTATGTACAGCCATCCTTGCCTTTTTAGACACGTTCTGACTGCTCATAAAGGTGTGAATGGCTCCATTCACTTGGTTTCCTGCCAAAACTCTTCTTTCAATATCATGGTCACACTTTCCATCTCTTGCAAATTTTGAACCCAAATATACAAACTCTTTCACCTGTTCCACGCTCTTTCCTTCGATCGATATCGAGCAATCAGTCATACATTTCTCTCTTTCAAAAACCATTACTTTTGTCTTACTTACATTAACATTCATTCCTCTACTTTTAAGCGCATCGTTCATTATATTAACCATCAACTGCAACTCCTCCGCCGATGATGCCAGTATTACCTGATCATCAGCATAAAGGAGGCATTTGACGGTTAGCTCATTCATTTTTAATCCATACGCGCACTCTTGTAGTTCTTTCAAGCAACTGTCCATGTATAGGTTGAACAGCCATGGTGACGCTACACAGCCTTGTCTCACACCTTTCTCGATGGGAAAAAAGTCTGTGCAAGCTCTATTGATCCTGACACAAGCACTGGAGCCCTCGTATAGAGATTTCAAGGCTCGTATCAAGTTGCTGTTCACTCCATACATGGACAGTGTTGACCACAGTTCATTCCTCACCACTCTGTCATAGGCCTTTTCCAAGTCCACGAAGATGCAATAGACTTTTTGACGTTTTGCCAAAAACTTTTCAACTAGGCATCTTAATGAAAAGACCTGATCCGTGCATCCTCTTCCTTTCATAAATCCTGCTTGTACATCCCACATTTTTCCTTCAGTTTCATTCATCACTCTTTTAATCAAAACTTTCGCATACAATTTGCCTACGACACTGAGCAAGCTTATGCCGCGGTAGTTTTTGCACTCTTGCTGTGAACCTTTACCTTTGTACAGCGGCACTATGACAGATTTGCACCATTCAGATGGCAGCGCGAGTGTGGCACCCCTAGTGTTGCAAACGTTCATAGGCTGCGGTGACCACCGGTCCTTCTGGTGGGCCGTATGCTTGTCTGCCACCTTAGTGGTATAAAAAAAAAAAAAAACATTCTTCTGGTACTCTGCCATTTCGCCAGCAAAGATTAAAAAGGCGGTACAGCTGGCAAGCTACCACGCCGCGACCCGCTTTCAGCATCTCGACAGAAATTCTATCAATCCCAGCAGCCTTTCCTAATTTCATACTATTCAACGCTTCCACAATTTCTTCCATACTTTGTGGTTTTGTAAGTGGTTTTCATTCTCAAGTTCATTCATTTCCGAAACATGAGTCTCCCTTTGCATATCCTCTTTTTCAAATAAACTTTCAAAATATTCCTTCCACGTTTTTAACACACATTCCTCTCCTATCACAAGACTGCCATTACGGTTTCTGATTTGCTTAAATTGTGAGGTTGTCTTTTCAGTCCTCATTGTTCTTATAGACTTCCAAAAGAATTTTATGTTTTGTTGGAAGTCATCAGATAACCTGTTATGAAAGTCATCCTCATCATTCTCTTTCTTACTTTTTATGACTTCTTTCACAACACGCTTATACCTTTTATACTCATCCTTTGCCATTTTTACATCCTCATCCGTTGCCTTCTGCATTCTTTGGTTGGCCATTGTAGCCAACCAGTTCAACCATGCTTGCTTCTTATCAGACAAAACTTTTAAAACTTCAGCACACATACTCTTTACCTGACATCCTTGTCTCCTTTTGCTTATCCCACATACTTCCACTGCAACTTTTACGAGACCTTCCTTAAATGGCTTCCATAATTCTTCAATCTCACATATTTCCTCTAAATTTACAAATTTTTCGCTCAATTTACTTACAAATTCCTCTTTCACGCGTATATCTTTCAAATTTTCGACTTTAATGCGCTCCAATATACCAATGGGTTTATGCACACGATGCCGCCACAGCCGAAACAGACCTCTTACTCGGCTAATTACCAAGAAGTGATCTGTGTCAACTCCGGCACCGCGGTATGCCCGGGTGTCCAGAACATTCTTTCTCATTCTTGCGTCTACTATCACAAAATCAATCATGCTTCTCTGGCTTTCTTGTTTCCTTGTATACAAGTGGATATCTTTGTGGTTAAATATGGTGTTGGTTACCACAAGATTCCTCTCCAAACATACTTCTAGCAAACTTTCGCCATTTTCATTCACTCGCTCATCCCCAAACTTACCCAATACACTTTCATATCCATCACGCTTCACTCCAACCCATCCATTAAAATCACCTAACATTACAATACTTTCGTTTCGTTTGCATTTACCCAGAATATCATTCACACTCTCCCAGAATGCCTGCGTCTCACTTTGGTCTTTTGAGGACCGACGCCACCGCGCATCCTGTGGAGCATACACTCCTAACACACAGATGCGGATGAGTTCAACCTTTAACCTCAACCAAACGAGTCTTGGGCTCACACATTCATAATCTGTCACACATTCATTCATTCTCGCGGAAAGTATTACGCCGACACCCTGACAAGCGGCACGGGTTGTGGCTACGCCTAACCAGTATGCCGTATAGGTTCCATGCGTCGTGGTGTCGCACCCTTTCCGCTTTGTCTCATTCACACACAAAATATCCAGTCGCCTCTCTCGCATTATCTTGCATACCTCCTCAATTTTATCATCCATACCTCCTCTTACATTCAACGTAGCAAAGCGGCTATCATTAGCCCACTTTTCGCCCCGATGGGAGACGAGACGTGACGGGTTGCGAACCACATCGCCGTCTTTCTGGATGTTTAAATTCAACTCCATGGCGTTCCCACGAGTAGCAAGGGAAAAACATGTCCACCTGAACAGAGCCCCGCATGTCCAAGTAAGGCTAACCTTATTCTGGGCTCGCCCGGTCCCAGGGTAATAGGCACGCTTAAGACTACGCTCGCCCGTAGCCACGCAGCTCATCGGCACGGCGACCTTCGCTTGGCGGATAGTGGAGGGGATGAGGATGGGGTAGGAAGAGATTTGCGGATAAGGAAATGAATAAGGTAGGAAAGGACGGGGTTGAAAAGGATCCCAAAATCATTCTGTAATTCGAGCCAAAAATTCCAACAGCCAGGACAGATGTTAACATTCAAAATACAATCTCTACAGTCCGGGTATACTTTTTAAAATGTCAGAAAAAACGTAAATGAGAAATAAACAGAAATTTCGCTAAATGCAGCCGCAAGTAGCGATTCAAAACAATACTTGTCAATGTCATGATCAAATAAACACAACCTATGACTCTAGTGACTTCCAGTTGGCTATAAGTCGTCATTTGTTTTGCAATCTTTTTACCGACGCGATCTTATTTTTTATTCTCGACTTCATTTGTTTTGCCGACCTTCATTTGTTTTGTCAATCTTCGTTAGTTTTCCCGATCTTTTACTTTTTAGTAGTTAAGCTTTACACTCAAGCTAGCGATACTCTGGACACAAGCAGGTTATTTTTAGCTTACTTTGGGATCAGATAGCGTTGTGGGAAATGTCTGTGAATTATTATTTATTATTACCGATTTTATGCCCAAAAATATTATACACAATGAAAATGTTTTAGTCGTTATCGTAGTGGGACCAAGAGAATACAAAGCCATATTCTTTTTAAACATAATGACTTTTTCAGGTCCAGTTTCAACAAAATTTAGCTGACTCAAGATGTTGTTATTGTTATTTGAAGTTGTAATAGCACTACTAGTGGCTGTGATACTGTGGCTGTACTACAGCGACCGTGATGAACCCATGGACAAACTGCCCGGCCCGAAGAGGCTGCCAATCATTGGGAACTGTCACCAGCTCACGGGCAAACCTAATGGTAAATATATTCAGCTAATATTATCCCCGATCCAAGACTCGCGATGCGCCTCCTGGGGGCTCTCGACAGAGACTTGGCGAGTGAAGACAAGCGGAGGCGAGCGGAGGCGACAGAAGTGCTGCCATCTACACTCTCGCTAGGCGCCTTCCTGCCGCCCCGCGTCCTTTGACCACAGATGAAATAGTTACTACGCTTTGACTCCGTCCCAAAAACCGATACAGAGTGGGACGCACGGGAGGCGAGGCGAGGCGAGGCACCCATCCACATTCTCGCGCTCGCCTCGCCTCCTGTCGCCTCCTCGAGAGTCTGGATGGGCTATTACAAGAACATGCTCAACATCCTTTGCCACTCCACAATCTTTAAAAAAATAGGGACAATCTCACGTCACGTCATCTAGCCCAAATAAATTTAGTCGAAGCTTGTGCCTGAGATCTTGACGACTGAAAAACATGCTGATAAGGTATTAAATTGGACATGATATGTCCACAAAGATCCACATTGGATCCTTTTAATGGATTTTAGTTGACAAAGTGTATATTTTTATTTTATTTCCTTTATACACATACATGTAGGTAGGTATATTATCCTCAAACTGCATCAAATTAAGCTCGTCCAATTGACACTGCTCGCCTTTTGAAAACCCATCAGTTCGTACGACTTCTGAGAGTGGTCCCGAAGTCGGCTCCATGCCCTTATTCGCATAATATCAGATTCGCAAAAGATGTACCTCTTCATGGTCCGCGTGAAGAACCCAGGGTTATAAGAATTTGACCCTAAGACCTGAGCAAGTACGCCGAGGCAGTAATATCCAAGGCACAAGCAACTCAACACACTTCAATCGCTGCATCTGTTGACTCGCGGATAGGGATCGAACAAACCGCTCGTAATAAGTCTTGGTGGCTTCTAGCTGCTCAGCTGCTCCTTAGTTGCTAGTCAAAGTAGACTTCGCTCTCCATATGTAAGATGGCACCGACACTTTATGCTCAGATGAAGAAGAAGAACAAAAGCTCTGTCGGCAGGGGGTTTACCTAACTGACGTCACGCGGTTTCACCCGCATAGCTCTCGTTCCCGTGGGAATACGGGAATAAAATATAGCCTATGTTCACCGGGAAGAGTGTAGCTTCCCAACAGTGAAAGAACTTTTCAAATCGGACTAGCAGTTCCGGAGCCTATTTGATGCAAACAAACAAACAATCAAATCCCGTTTCCCGTAAGAACGTATTGCCGGGATAAAAAGTAGCCTATGTGTTATTGCAGACCATATTGCATCCCTGTACCAAATTTCAGCCAGATCCGTTCAGCCGTTCGAGCGTGAAAGAGTAACAAACATCCACACTTCCACACTCACAAACTTTCGCATTTATAATATTACTAACAAGTAAGATGGGTAATGTGTAACAACTGTCCTACACTGCATACAATATTCATTACATCACACCAGTCTCTCTCTACCAATAAGGGAAGGCATATAGGTACATGGTATTCCACTGCTACGATCCTGGCATACAATTTTCGCTTTCTTCATACATGCGCACCGGTGAATTACTTTTTTATTTTACAGATCAAGCCCTGGGTCTCCTGTCAGACTTAGTGAAAGCCTTCGGTGACAGGTTCAGTCTCAAAATGATGAGAATTAGATTACTGCAAATCAGTCGGCCCTCAGACATAGAGGTAAGCAGCCTTCGGAACTCGGAGAGTCATTTTTAGGGTTTCGTAGCCAAATGGCAAAAACGGAACCCTTATAGATTCGTCATGTCTGTCTGTCTGTCCGTCTGTCTGTACGTCCGTGTGTCACAGCCACTTTTCTCCGAAACTATACGGCCTATGCTATTGAAACTTGGTAACTAGATGTATTCTGTGAACCGCATTAAGATTCTTATATAAAACTAGAAAAAAAGCAGTAAATTTTGGGGGTCCCCATACTCAGAACTGAAACTCAAATTTTGTTTTTTCATCAAGGCCATACGTGTGGGGTATCTATAGATAGGTCTTCAAAAATGCTGTTGAGGTTCCTCAAATCATTTTTTCCTTAAGTGAATAGTTTGCGCAAGAGACACTTCCAAAGTGGAAAAATGTGTGTCCCCCCCTCTAACTTCTAAACTAAGAGAATGATAAATCTAAAAAATATATATGATGTACATTGCCATAAAAACTACCAACGAAAATTGGTTTGAACGAGATAGAGCTGGTAGTTTTTTTTAAACCGCAATTTTCGGTTAGAAAAATCACTACCACTGCGAACGTGTTAAAACATCAATCAAAGTTACAACGAACTATAAGAACTTTTATATTATGTTACTTGCTGCTCCGAAACACTTCATGGGCGAGTCCAACTCGCACTTGGCCGGATTTTTTCTTTCTTTTCCCTCCACTCAGATTCAGCATCAAATTAAGCTCGCCAAATTGACACCGATCGCCTAATGGAAATCCATCAGTTTGTATGACTTCTGACAGTGGTCCTTAAATTGACGGGCTTGGCAGCTCCATGATGTGCCTCTTCACGCTCCACGTGAAGAACCGGTAATTATAAGATAAGGAAAACACGAGCGGGTATGTATTCCCAAGTTTTTATTGTTCGACAGAGGAACGATCGTTTCAATCGCTTAGTTCTGGCGAAGATTCTCTCCCCTGTCCTGCCCAGCACGCGTGTTCGGGAACGAAAAGGAGATGGTGATATTTGGTTGAACAACTGTTCAGAACACTCACCGTGACAGATTCGGTAGTAGTATGCAGCCAAAAAAGCTATCGCAGTCGACGGCTCCAGGCTTTCCGTTACCTCAAGACAATCAATAATTCGGATAGCATGTCTCTGTATGGCCTTCCTTACGTTTTAGCCTAACATTGACTTCAGGTTGACCTATGACTATGACTAACTAATTGACCTAAACAATATGCCGTATAAAGTTCCCGGATCGTTTGAACCGTTTTATTGGCTACGCATGTAACATAACATGAATCAAGCACGGAATTCAAGAAGTTAGGAAATGAAGGCCATTCTACAACGTTATCACTGGACCCAACCGTTGTTATAGCTGGTTCTTGACATGATATGAGTGACAAAGATAGAAAAAGGGATGCTTAGATGGTTTGGACATGTTGAGAGGATGGATGAAAATAGACTGACTAAACAGATCTATAAGGCGATAATGAATGGGCAAGCTGGTAGGGGTCATCCTCGGCGTACGCATGGTAACCAAATTGATGACCTGCTGGAAAAAGGCCAGGTCAAGAGTACCCTCAACCGGCGAGCGTGTATGAAAGCACTTATGAAAGTAGAAGAAGCGAAAGTGGTATGCCAGGATCGTAGCAAGTGGAAAGCCATAGTCTCTGCCTACCCCGATGGGAAACAGGCGTGATGATATGTATGTATGTATGTATGTTACTTGAAATTTAATAAGGCCGTTTTATTTAAATTAAATTTGACTATAAATAACACAATTTAAACCTTTTTTACACGAATCTAAAAACGTACGGATGTAACCTCGACTTGCCTCGAATTATCCAACACCAAGCATAAACATGGCGGCCAATTAATTGTGTGCGTATAATTTCAAATGGATTAAGTATTACCGAATTTTACATTTTATTTTATCGTTGGGGAGGCGATGCCCATAATAGAAGTCCTATACCCAGCAGAAGAGGTCAATCGGCTACATTCTCAGCCGATTGGCCTAAAATCAAAAATCAAAATCAAAATTTTATTTATTTCACTAAGGCATTATACAGATGCGCTTGTAAAACGTCCAGAATATAAAACTAAACTCTACCACCAGTTCACAACGCGACCCACCTCAGAAGAACTGGCAAGAAACTCAGCCTCTTCTGCTGGAGCCAATTCAACAAAGTGTCCGTGGTACATTCACGCGAGGTGTTATCGGGGCAAGTTGACAAGATCTGTTATTCTAATTAAATTAAAGAAAAAAACTAAATATAAACCATCTCCAAATAAACGTCGATTCTAACATTTAATGTGAAAATTTCAAGGTTACTCACTCCATATCGTCACGTGTACGGTTTAGGACGATGCTAAACCGTACACTCGATCTTGAAGGTAATATCCAATAAGAAAAGGTTCTTCAAAATTAAATCAATAAGGGAGGAAATTAAATAACTAGAATTAACGTCTGTAGAGCCGAAGGTGTCCACTGTGAGAATAAATTATTTCACTGCCCAAAGTGTCATATTGTGCAAATCATTTGATTAGTTAAAGTGCACCTACCTGCTTTATTTCAGATCATATTATCTCACCCCAAGAACATATCCAAGAGCCTGCCATACTCGTTTTTGCAGGACTGGCTTGGCAGCGGTTTACTCATAAGCACTGGTAAGTCGCATTAAGAATGTGCCTTTTTTGAATGGAGCAGATTAATACCTAAAAGGTATAGTACAGTCTAGTTTTTATACCTAAAAGGTATTAATCTTAACATATCTCAACGTAGAGCAGATTAATACCTAAAAGGTATTAATCTGCTCTACATTAGATATGCCGAACTCCTACCGACTAAAAAAGCCTCACGTGGCCTGCTGACAGCCTACGGTTGGGAGCCCCGGGTTAGCCCTCGGAAGGATATCCCAAGATATGATAGCTTATGATAATAAAACAAGCTTCTATTATCACGAACTGATGTCGTCATAAAATTCAGATATCTTGCATATTTTCATAAATAACTGCTTAACATCCAGCTAAATTCAAATTGGTCCTAAGAAAACTCTTCGTTTGTTCTGTTGTAATTCGAACGTACAAGTTTTATTTGACAACAAATTTTTCATTGGAATCCCCACAAATTATAAGTATGTATACTCATAGATCTAGAATTTTTCACATTCTAAATCTATGTGTATACTACGATTATTAATTTCAGTCAGTAAAATGACATTTCTTGAATGAAAATTCAGTGAATTAGGTCGCCACCCGTCAGTTTCTCTAATTGGTCATTTTCCCTAAATCGTCAGTTTCCTTATTCGTCAGTTTTTTAGATTTCGTAAAGTGGTCAGTTTCGCTATCTCGTCAGTCTCCCTAATTCGTCAGTTTCCCTAACTAGTCAGTTTACCTGATTCGTCACTTTTCTCATATTAGTCAGTAAATGTACAGTCATTAATAAAAGTTTATTGTATAATCAATTTACATAAGTAAGGATTTATTTTATATCTATTCTGTTCTATTAAATTCTCATTTACGAGGAAGGTGCCAACAATATGGATATCTACGACCTCGTTAGAAGGAAAATATAATACTTTTTCTTTATGACTGATTTTTTTTCTTGGTAGACGATATATTTGAGGCTGACAATTGCTTATGGACTTGTCTTTCAAAATTAAGCCTAATCAATACGGTAAAATATATGAAACGTGCAAAGTAAAGTAGATTATTAAATAAAAAAAATATAATTTGTTATTTTTTTTTGTTCCGAATGTACCCCACTGACGAATCATGTAAACTGACTAGTTAGGGAAACTGACGAATTAGGGAGACTGACGAGATAGCGAAACTGACCACTTAACGAAATCTAAAAAACTGACGAATAAGGAAACTGACGATTTAGGGAAAATGACCAATTAGAGAAACTGACGGGTGGCGACCTAATTTATAAGTGACAGTTGCACTTGTCATTTTACTGACTGAGATTAATAATCGTACTTTAGTTCATCTTGTTTCGTTCTTTTATACTCAATATCCCATCGCCAGAAAACGTTTAAAAACCATTAATTTTTACGCAAAGTTTTCCTGATTCTAGTAGTCTAATGACAATATTGAAAAAGTATTTATAATTGAGCTGAAACTTCAGAACCAAATACCTACTATACTCTTAAAACTACAGATTCGCATTTCACCCAATTCAATAACCCTTCTTAGCAGTCGGATAAAAAACATCAGAAACGCAAAATAATATATCATAACTTTTGTATTTCCGCCAAGAAACTGACACAAATCTTCACGCACAGGTGCTCACTGGCACAAACGTCGGAAGATCCTGACACCAGCCTTCCACTTTAACATCCTCAAGAACTTCGCCTCGGTCATGGAGGAAAACAGCAGAGAACTCGTGAACTTGCTGAAAGAGAAGAAGGAGGGAGAAGTGGATGTGTTTCCCGTCATTAGTGACTTCACTTTGTTTACTATTTGCGGTAATTTCTTTAATATTTTGTATCAAAGTCTCACGTGATGTTGAAATAAGCAGGTATAAGTTAGTTGAACCACAGAAGACTACAAGGTATCAACTGTTCTTGAAATATTTTTATTTAAATCATCAATTGCATTAAAGACACTGATCAATCTAAACTTCATCTATATACTGGGTGTTTCTTTTAGGGTGTCAAGCCGCCACTAGCTGGTAGCAGGGTTCCATACCTATCGATTTAACCCCCATGTATGTTCTACGATTTTTTGTAGTTTTCGAGATATAATTTTTTTTCGTTATTTTTCCACGTAGCTTTAAATGATTACAACTTCTTTTTGGTTCGACTTTTCTTGGATATTTTTTTATTATTATAATGCCTATTGATTGCAGTATTATGGACAAAATAATCTCCTTCCTAACTTTGATACAAGATGTAAAAATTTTAATCGATAATAAAAAAAATAGGGAATTATGCAGAACATTATATCTCGAAAACTACAAAAAATCGTAGAACATACATGGGGGTTAAATCGATAGGTATGGAACCCTGCTACCAGCTAGTGGCGGCTTGACACCCTAAAAGAAACACCGTGTATACATATAAAAATCAATGCCACTTTTCGTTGTAATTTTATAACTCAAGAACGGGATCACCTATCCAAACCAAATGTTTAGGCTTTGTTCGAACTATTTAGTAGATGGTTTATGTGAAGTTTGAATAATAAAGCCGTTAGATTGAATATAAAAAAAAACCGACCAAGTGCGAGTTAGACTCGCCCATGAAGGGTTTCGTAGCAGCAAGTAACATAATATAAAAGTTCTTATAGTTCGTTGTAACTTTGATTGATGTTTTAACCCGTTCGCAGTAGTAGTGATTTTTCTAACCGAAAATTGCGGTTTATGACGTATTAAAAAAAAACTACCCGCTCTATCTCGTTCACACTAATTTTCGTAGGTAGTTTTTATGGCAATGTACATCATATATTCTTTTTAGATTTATCATTCTCTTAGTTTAGAAGTTAGAGGGGGGGGGGGGGGGACACACATTTTTCCACTTTGAAATGTCTCTTGCGCAAACTATTCACTTTAGAAAAAAATGATGTTAGAAACCTCAATAACATTTTTGAAGACTCTATAGATAGCTATAGATATCCCACACGTATGGGTTAGATGAAAAAAAAATTGAGTTTCAGTTCTGAGTATGGGGACCCCCAAAATTTACTGCTTTTATTCTAGTTTTATAGAAGAATCTTAATGCGGTTCACAGAATACATCTAGTTACCGAGTTTCAATAGCATAGGCCTTATAGTTTCTGAGAAAAGTGGTTGTGACACACGGACTGACAGACAGACAGACAGACATGACGAATCTATAAGGGTTCCGTTTTTGCCGGGAACACCCAAAAATTCCGAAATATGTTTTTCCGAATTTCAATATACCGATGTTCAAAATTCCGAAGATTATAATTCCTAAGAAATAAAGCTCCGAATATTCAAAAGGACGATATTCATTTATCCGAAAGTCATAAATACGAATTTTTATTTTTCCTAATTTCATTAGTACGAATAATCAAAAGACCGGACTGTTATTTTCCCGAAAAACATTATTCAGAATTTCAAATATCCGAAAATTCACTGTTAACGTTTTTTTTAATAAAGTACGGTCAAGTCTAAGTACCGAAGATATTATTTCCAAGTGAGTGGAAGGCAAACGACAAAACAAAAAAAATAACTACGATGGCTAAGGCCGGAGCTCCGCTCCGCTTCGCTTTCGCCTTAGCCTTCTAACCTAACCTATCCGAGTCGAGGTGTTAACCATAATAAGTGAAGGGTTAACACCCCGACTCAGAGTACCCCGACTCGGACAGGTTAGGTTAGAAGGCTAAGGCGGGAGCGAAGCGGAGCGGAGCTCCCGCCTTAGCCTTCGTGGTTATTTTTTTGTTTTGTCGTTTGCCTTCCACCCACTTGGAAATAATATTTTCGGTAGTTAGACTTGACTATACTTTATTAAAAAAACGGGTGGAATCGGGAACATAAATAATCGTTTTTAATGATAAGTTTTCGGGTTAAAACAGGAACGGGTGGAAACGACATTCAGCCTTCGTATTTATGATATTTCGGATTTTTGATAATCGGAGTTCGTATTTATAATATGGCGGATTTTTAATGATTCGGAATTCAACGGTTCGGTTTCTTGAAATTCGGCATTCTGACAGTCGGAATTGTAAACATTCGGAATTTTAAAATTATGTCTTTTAATAAAAAGGATTTATGAAACATCGGATTTTTGACTTTCGGGATTTCGAATCATTCGGACTTACGAAATTCGGAATTATGAAATTCGTGATTGTGACTTTCGGAATTAAGTTTTTCGTATTAATGTAGTGTACCCGTTTTTGCCATTTGGCTAAGAAACCCTAAAAACGGATAGAATTACATAATTAATTTTATTTGTTGACGTAATTTTTTTCTACATTTTCGAACATGATTCCTAAATAAAGGCAATGGCTCACTTTACTTTACCACTAAATCCAGTGTGGTAGAGTTTGCGACTGCGAGGAAATTCCTACTTACTTGTGAACGATCAGTCTTTTTTTAAATCTTAATTAGTATTCATAACTCTTTTATAGAAACGGCAATGGGCACAAAATTAGACAAAGATAAATCAGCAGCTTCAGTAAACTATAAAAAGTCAATTTTAGAACTTGGGCTACATATTCTGAATCGCGCCAGAAAAGTGTGGTTATGGCCTACTCTTATTTACAAACAATCTGCATCGGGAAAAGAATTCTATAGACGACTGGCCACAATACGATCTTTTGCCGAAAATGTTATTATGGACAGAAAAGCTCACAGAACTGCAAATAAAAAGGAAGATGTCACAGCTGATAAAGATTCAGAATCTAAAAAAAGACTGGCGATGTTGGATCTGTTACTTGAAGCTGAAGAACAAGGTGAGATTGACTTAGATGGGATCAAAGATGAAGTCAATACGTTCATGTTTGAGGTGGGTCTGCTCTGATCATTCTTAAATCATGCCCACATATATTTAAGCTATTTAAAATTTCCTATTGACCCGTGGTCTACATATTTCGTCTACCTAAGAATTGAAGTACTCGTAATAAAGCTTGTTCACTATTCTGTAAACAATCACCATGACGAATATCTGACGACACGCTTATAAGTCCTGAGATAGACAACCGTTAGTGACGAGCGTTTTCCAGCTTCAAAGGGGTCTGTCATTGGTCTCGACTGTCAGTTTCTCGTTAAGCCAACTGCACAAACTAGATGAGTAGCCACAATCTGCCTCTGTCAGTATCGATACTATAACAGGCTCACCATGTATAACGTGGAACAACTGATGAAATGTGTGTCTCTAGTATCTCAGGAACCGTGATAGCTAAAGAGCTGACAGTTTCTAAAAGTCTATAGTATTCCTCTGCCTATATTGCCAATCAAATTAGCATATAAATTATATCGATCAACGTAAGCGATGTGTTTACCCACTATACAAATATTGTGACATGGCCGAGCACTCGATTAGCTTTCTAGCACTTTTAAAACACACTGAATTCTAATTCAAAATTAAATATTTCCAGGGCCATGACACTACTGCAGTTGCCATCACCTTTTGCTTAATGCTACTCGCAGACCATGAAGATATTCAGGTAAGTCCCTCGTACAGATTTTTATTTCACATTTTAGCATATTTGCTTCCGAAAGTCAACCTGGATTTTAGGCTTATTTCAGACTCGTGGTCACACCAGGCTATCACACCAGTGTGACTATCGGGATTTTTTTTCTTGTTAGTCACACCGCCAATAATACAACACCTTTGGCTACTGTAAAATTTATTCATTTTCAGGATCAAATACTCTGGGAAATTCAGGGCATCTTGAACAACAGCGATCGCTCACCTTCGATGTCTGATCTGGCTGATATGAAGTACATGGAAGCTGTCATTAAGGAGGCTCTCAGACTTTATCCAAGTGTTCCGATATATGCTCGACAGGTTGATGAAGATTTTATGTTAGGTAAGATTTGTCTTTCTGTTTCCTTAGGATACTATTGAAGGATTCACCTCATCAAACTGACACCGGCTTGATAAAAAAACCATGGCAACATCTAGTAAAATAATGGAATGCATTTACACAATTCGCTATCTTGTTACGTCGCCAATAGTGTGACATCGTGTGGGACTCCTAGCCCTAACGATCTTTTGAAAAGCTCAGTTCTGGCGAAGATTCTTTCCAATGTGTATGAGTGGCAATTCTGGCCGGCACGCGTTATTCGGGATCGGAAAGGAGATGGTGGATGTATGCCCGCGGTCACTCTGTCTTTTTATGAAAACGGGACGTTATTACTGAGACTCCGCTACCCGTCTGTCCGTCTATCTGTCTGTCTCTAAGCTGCATCTCAGTTTCATTCTGAGCAACTCTCATTGAATCCAATAAGCAGGTGGATACCTGCCTCGATCTGCCATGAGGCATCCAGCAGCAAAGGCTCAATATGCGGTGCCTTTTTGGTTACCCGAGTCGCTTCTTTTACCACTCAAGACTACAGGCGAAGATAGGGTTTGCTGTCTCTCGATCTCCGCTCCTGCGCTTGATTCCGCCACAAGTTAAGCGTAGCAAGTCTCTTCGCTTCCAGTTGTCATGTAGACATAGTAGAGTCTTGCTAGAAGACTAGCCAGCGATAAAGTCGCCTTTCGTACTATATCGTCCTTTCTACATACATACATATAATCACGCCTTTATCCCCGAAGAATTAGGCAGAGGCATAGCATACGCCCGCATTTCACTAATTTTATGTCCACGTAATAGCAGTTGAAATTTTCAAGCCGCTCTGGCCTTCAACTTGACTTAACGATTGTCATTTTATTGTCAACCGGGTTTCATTTCGTATTTTCCTTCTCTACGCAATGGATCTTTTTGCAAAAGTGTTCCCTAAGTCGCCTCTTACGACACCCTCGGGATGAATAGGGGTGGTGACATTTTGTACTCCTACCCGTCGTAACGTAATTGGTTTACTGTTCCTTTCACAGATGACTTGCTAGTGAAGCAAGGCACTTTAGTCAACTTACTCGTCTACGATCTCCATCGCCGCGAGGACATGTTTCCTGACCCTGAAGCGTTCAAACCTGAGCGGTTCCTCCCTGGTACAGAGCTGAAACATCCGTTTTCATATGTGCCTTTCAGTGCTGGACCAAGGAATTGCATAGGTAAGATAATTGGCTTATAATTTTTTATCATGTTGGTCATGTTATTACTTTCAGCGCAATACATGATGAGGTGATTAACGTAATTAAATTAAAACTGACTATGCGATTATCGCGGGAATACAGATGATGTGACAATTGATTATCTAACTGGCCAATAGGAGCTCAGTTCGACGATGAATTCTTTTCCACAACACATATTGCGCGATTGCCATTGAGATACTTGACCGAAAATGAAACATAAGTATGAAAAGAAAATAAAGAGTAGTACTTAGTAATAAGGGCAGTAATATCAATAGTATTATATTATTTGAACTTCTCTTTAATCTATAAAGACTACTGGACTAATTTTGACATTATTGTTTTCACTGCTAAGTTCCACTAAGGGGTCCAACAGGATTTTCAAATACATACTCATACCCACTACATAATATCTCCTTTGTACAGGACAACGCTTTGCCATGATAGAAATGAAGATTACGCTCTGCGAGATAATTCAAAACTTCAAGTTAGTGCCTAAGGAGAAAGGTGCCAGACCAAAGCTTGTAGCCGACATGGTGTTGAGACCAGCCACTCCTGTATTTGTTAAGTTTGTACCGCGTAAATAAAGTACTTATATTTTTGAACTGACTTGTTTATTAATTTTTTCCTCGATACAGAACACAAGAATATCATACTAAATCCACGTTAACCATTGTTAAATCAAAGTAATCAGAAACCTTGGAATATAGGTACCTACCCATATCTATATTTTTGTAATCAAGGTTGGTCCTTCTCTCAGTATTGGCGTTACTACTGGGACAAAAAAAGCAGTAGTTCCATCATGGAACTGAAGTGGTTTGGTTGTAGATGTACCACTTACTAAGTACTTGCAACTTCAGAGTATCGACGGGCAGAGGTATTAGGTAGATAAAATTACACGCGAAAGCAGAGAGTTGAGTGTATTTAACATCCAAAACATTGCTTTTATACCTAGTCCTAAACAATAGAAATAATAAAGTACAAACTATCACAATGCATCAATCCGGAATACACCGGTTAAGAGTAGGCGTGGCTATGCTGCATTCAGTGTGCAGAATTAACTTGCACGCCTACTCGCCACAGAACTACGCAATGGAACTACTGGGATACGGCGATTTTCCCGACCAAAATGTGTAATAAAATGTTCTTCTCTCTTTATGGTCGTCACATAGGTACCCTTCGCTCGGGTCGCTATTCACCTACTCTCCTACAAAATTAACTCCCGTCAGCTAGGCTTGCAAGTCAGAAAAACTGAACCAATTCTGATGAAAGATATAGAGATAGAATAGTAGAGCTTGGCAAAGAGTATGAGCTAACTTTTCCTGCAGTTAAAAGTTGAGATGAAAAGTTTGTATCTGGGAATATAGAATTTAGTTAAAAAGTAGAGGGTCCACGAGAAACAGTTCTCCCTCGTGGTCTCACTAGTGGGGCAAAATAATGGGTTCACGAGAAAACACCGGTTATTGTTACTTATCACACAAGTTGCACCGCGGACCATAGCTTAATTTAAAGAAAATGAAATCCTTGTTTGGAATCAGCTTTTTGACTGCCTCTGTGGCGCGGCCGGTACGGCGCTGGAGGTCGTGGGTTCGATTCCCACCGGAGACAAATATTTGTGTGACTCATAAAATGGTTTTCTCAAGAGTCTGGGTGTTTCTATGTATAATATGTATGTATTTAAAAGTATATAAGTATTAATATCCGTGGTCTGATTGATAGATACCCATAACACAAGCAGGTTATTCCTAGCTTACTTTGGGATCAGATAGCGTTGTGTGAAAATGTCCGTGAATATTATTATTAATCAGCACCTATCAAGAAAGTTCCGTACCCAAAGGGTAATAAACGGAACCCTATTACTGAGACACCGCTGTCCGTGTCAACTCTGTCATCAGGAATCTCTGGAGCTAAAATTTTCTCTCTAACGCTACAACAACAAATACTAAAATTAGAAAAGAATTAAGGGGGCTCCCGTACAACAAACGTGATATTTGGTACGGAACTCCTTTTGCTCAAGTTCGACTAGCATTTGGCTGGCGCTCCTGAATTTGCAACCGATTACAAAAGCTATTTTGCATACGGAGGCAACTCTCGAATATGCAGATTGCCTTGCGCTATAAACTAGATAAAGTTGTACGAATTGAATAAGACTAGTTCAAGTTTCCAAACTTTATTTTCTAAATTAAGTTTGTAAGAAGCTGTCAGGTACAATAGTATTCACGGATCGGGCGGAGTGTAAGCGAGTCCTATGTTCCGAAGTTCGCAGTCCTCTTGCATGAAATCTTTGAGAAGGAGCTTTTTGAGAGCCATACGACGTACCTGGAAGTTTAAAAGTTTACAGAACTTTGTCTGCATGCAGACAGCCAATTCTCTTATTTAAATGTCACTCGGTTTCATCTCGTGTCGATCTTTTTATACTGACATACCTACCTTGTATAAAAGAAGTTTTGCTGAGCATTCTGACTTTCTGTCTTAGGTAACTATAACCTTAGACGCATCGGACAATGAAATTTAACGATTTTTTTAATCACATACGCTTTGTTTTAAACAAAAAAACGTATTTATACATTGGCTTTTTGTCTTTTACCTACGTAGGTGTTACGTTTTTACATCGTATCCCACCCAGTAGATTCATTGTCTCAGTTTCCATTGGAACTATTAATATTAAAAAAAAATTCAATTAAAAATACAACCGACTTCCAAGAAATCCTAAAAAATATATTTTTTTTAGCACAAAGTAATATGTAAGTATTTTGATTTATCTGATTTTTTATTCAATGTCATATTGAAGTCGGCGCCAAGTAAATTCATAGGTTTAGAGAGGTATTATTCATGGCACCAACGTCAATATTATATTGAATAAAATCTGATAAATCAACTACCTACATATTACTTTGTGCTAAGTAAATTTTATTTTTCAGGATTTCTTGGAAGTCGGTTGTATTTTTGATTGAAAATTTTTTTTTTCATTATTTTAAGTGACGGGTGAACCGAAAAATATATCTATCGAGGTGAAAGTTCTCATCAATACAAATTAATCAAACCTCAACACAAGGTAACTGCTGTAAATCGTTAAGGAATTCCCTCGAATCTCTTTTGGTTCCATCATCAGATCGACTCCAGACCTTTATTAATGGTAGTACATTAAAGCACTGAATTAAAAAGTTTACAAACGCACTAGTTGTGCCTATAATTTTCGGTGGTTGCCCTCGATTTCTCCAGGATCCCATCATCAGATCCTAACCTGGTTATAATGGGACCACCTCAGAAGTAAACCTTATTCAAAAAAAAAATTGAAATCCGTCTATAATTGACGGTGAACATACATAAAACATTGAGACCTTTCTTTTTTTTTGAAGTTGGATCTATCAATCTAGGTGTAAAGTTCTCATCAATACAAATCAATCAAGCCCAAACACAAGATAACTGCTGTAAATTGTTTAGGAATGCCCTCGACTGTCTTTCGACTCTATCATCAGATCGACGCCATACCTTCATTAAAGTGTAGAACATTAAAGCACATAATTAAAAAGTTAACAAGCACACTAGTTGTCCCTACAATTTTCGGTGGTTGCCCTCGTTTCTCCTAGATCCCTTCATCAGATCCTGACCTGGTGAAAATGGGACCACCTCAGAAGTAACCCCTATTGAACAAAAAAAAATTTTTGAAATTCGTCTATAATTGACGGAATTATCGCTTGACATACATAAAAAAAATACATACAGACGAATTGAGAACCTCCTCCTTTTTTTGAAGTCTGTTAAAAATAGAATTACACCACCTATAACGTGGACAAAATCTAAAGGTGTAATATAGGCATTATAATATGCCTTTGCCTACTCCTTCGGGGAAAAAATGCGTGTAAGTGTGATGATAATGATGATGATGATAGTTGTCTAGTAGACAACACAAGAGAGTTTTGCTGAGTAACATGGAGTTTTGGGGTGCTTTGAGGCTATTCAAATGCTCTAAGCTGGTAACCGCGCACTACACTAAAGATAGGTCAAAATTGTGAAAGATTTTAACTAACAGCCAACGTCTGCCCCTTGGCTTGCCGCAACTCTTCTCGTATGAACATCATTTCAGGCCGAAGATCTTGATGAGAGAGAGGGTCCATGGCGATTTTCAACTTAGGGTCGATGCCTGCTAGCTGCTGGTCACTAGAAATTATTATGATATAGATTTACAGCTTTACTAAACAGACGCACTCATCAATCAACCAAATGAGCCTCTCGCAGTCAACTACTGGATGCAGGCAGGTATCCCAGCCTGATAAGGTGCAGCAGTGGAATTATTTAGGGACTAGCGGACGTCACGCCATTTCACCCGCGTAATTACCGTTCCCGTGGGAATACGGGAATAAATTATAACTTATGTTCACCGCAAAGAGTCAAGCTTCCCAAAAGTGTATGAATTTTTCAAATCGGTCCTGTAGTTTTGGAGCCTATTCGATTCAAACTAAAAAATCTTTGCTCTTTATAATATTAGCATAGATAATAATTGGCCTTACTTTACAAGCTGGTCAGACTTTCCAATGTTTTAAGTCTATAGTGAAATACCTACACTATAAAATTATGGTGGTCATGGTGCCCTGTCCCCACTACCTAATAAGAGGAGCCAAGACCACATGAGAAGTCTTGAATTGTCTTCACTAACGAGGCCATCAAGCCAAGTCTATGTAGCCGGCCAAATGCGATGTTACATGCAATGGTTTATAGTTCAAGGTAACTATTTATTAATCTGTGGTTCAAGTTTTACTTTTATTTACCTTCATTAGTCACGCATTTACAGAGACAACTCCGAAAATAATAATAGAAACTATCCGCCAATCCATTTTTTATATGTGGACTACGTGCAATAGGATTTTTTTTATGAGCGCATTGTACAAGATCCGGCTTTTTGTCCATTCTATTTATTTATCTATGAGGACTTAGGTCCCTAAACATTACGATAGTGCCTCACTAGCATTCAATTTAGATTTATATTATAACGTGACTGCAAAAATCGAGGAGCCATTGCCCCTTCTTAAATCAGGGGAAAAAGTCGTGATGATAAGTGCCTATTTTATTTTTAACTAGCTTTGCCCGCGACTGCGTCCGTGTGGAATGTAAAAAAAAGTAACCTAAGTTACTTCTTATTACATAAGCTATCTGATAGTGAAAGTCCCGTTCAAATCGGTCCAGCCGTTCCAGAGATTAGCCGGAACAAACAGACAGACAGACAGACAAAAATTTTAAAAATATATATTTTGGTATGTGTACCGTTTTACATTCATATGCATGTAGTAGAAAACGGTTATTTTAATATTACAAACAGACACTCCAATTTTATTTATTTGTATAGATGGCAGTATGATACCTTAGAACCCCGAGGCTATCTTACCCAGAACGTTCCCGGGATACCCAGCCGTACGGCGTAGGCAGATGGAAGGGTACCGTCTGGTTTTAGTCGAAAGGAGGTGTACAACATAGCATCCATGAGGACTTCCACACATCACTTTCGAAAAAACCGGCCAAGTGCGAGTTGGACTCGCCCATGAAGGGTTTCGTAGCAGCAAGTAACATAATATAAAAGTTCTTATAGTTCGGAAACATCAATCAAAGTAACAAGTTGTAACTTTGATTGATGTTTGAAAATTTCGGTTTATGACGTATTAAAAAAAACTACCAGCTCTATCTCGTTTAAACCAATTTTCGTTGGTAGTTTTTGTGGGAGTATTCCCGTTCGTTACCTCGACTTCGTCCCCCCGAGGGGGACGAACGGGAATTCACTAAAATAATATTTAATCAGTTCCCGATTGTCCCTCTCCTAATTCAAGAGAGGACGAATGGGAATATGTTCTTCGATTAAGTGCCATTCGTCCCCCTTGGCAATGTACATCATATTTTTTTTTTAGATTTATCATTCTCTTAGTTTAGAAGTTAGAGGGAGGGGGGGACACATTTTTCCACTTTGGAAGTGTCTCTTGCGCAAACTATTCACTTTGGAAAAAAAAAATTTAGGAACCTCAATAGCATTTTTGAAGACCTATCTATAGATACCCCACACGTATTGATTTGATGAAAATAAATATTTTGAGTTTCAGTTCTGAGTATGGGGACCCTCAAAATTTACTGCTTTTTTTCTAGTTTTATATAAGAATCCTAATGCGGTTCACAGAATACATCTAGTTACCAAGTTTCAACAGCATAGGCCTTATAGTTTCTGAGAAAAGTGGCTGTGACACACGGACGGACAGACAGACAGAAAGACAGACTTGAATGAATCTATAAGGGTTCCGTTTTTGCTATTTGGCTACGAAACCCTAAAAAGAGCAACTTTAGGTAGCGATAAATCATAAAAGCGAGTTACCTAGCAGTAGCTCATATTAACTAGAGCTATGTAAATTAGCTCTTACTTGATGAGCTAGTATGTAAACTCGCTGGTACGATTTAAGTACAGTTTGTCTTTAGAGTCGTGAAATGAATGTTTGAGGAACTAAAAATAGTTATGTGTGTGGCAACACTGGCAACAAGAAACATAAGTAAGTCAGTTGTCAATGCTATCGTCGAATTTCGTTTACTCTCTCACGTAACTTTAATGTTTGGATTAAACTGCAACAAATTGAGACCAAACTACGCATAAAGGTTTGAGAAATGAGTAAAGAAAATCGGAGTGGTGCGCAGGAAGTGATTTTTAAAGTTTTCAAGTGATGTTTCGCGGAGTACCAAGCTGGACAATTGTTGTGGGATTTTGAGGATGTTTATGAGCGAACAGCATCTTTGGTGGGTATGTAATCGTGTTATTGTTTGTTTTAAATCTGTCTGAAGTTACAAATTTACTGAATTTACGATTTGGAGACAAAAAAAGGCATTAGCATATTTTTAGGTTAGAATCACAACCTTACAATCTATATGTAAGTCAGTGGTTAGAATAACATTGTTAGTAGGTAATTTTATAGTACGACCTACATTTTTGATACTCAGTTCAATCTGGTTTTCTACCAATTTTTTATTTTGAATTAATTGCTTCATGTCAATAGTTTGTTTCCATTAGGTAATTAATTTTCTTTTTTTACTCTTTTCAGGAAAATCAGAGAGTACAGTTAGGCGAATATTTAACGAAGGTTTTAATAATGAAGGAAAGTTTGAAACTCCTGGGAAACACAGAAATGTTGGCAAAGAAAGAAATAGACGATTTTAATATTTGTTCACTGCGCCAAAAAAATCCTTGTCAGATGGGGGAAAGTTACAGATAAAACATGTAATTACATGATTGTGGCGAAGCAATTGGGACTGCTAGGCACCTGCTGGTGGGTTGTAAGACGCTATTAGACCGGGGCTTCTGGATCTGGTTCAATAACTTTATTCTGGATCTGATTCAATAAAACAGAAACAAAATTAAACATGTATAATGTGTTTTATTTATTAACTCACTAGCTGATGCCCGCAGCTTCGCCCGTGTCGAATTTGTTCTCGTTCCCGCTTCCCGTAGGAACTTATTCCCGGGATGAAAAGTAGCCTATGTGTTATTCCAGACTATAATGTATCCCTGTACCAAATTTCAGCCAGATCAGTTCAACTGTTCGAGCGTGAAAGAGTCTCACATCCACACTCATAAGCTTTCGCATTTATAATATTTGTATTGTTCCCGTTCCCGCTTCCCGTAAGAACTTATTCCCGGAATAAAAAGTAGCCATGGTTATTCCAGATTATAATGTATCCCTGTATCAAATTTCAGCCAGATCCCTTTAACCGTTCGAGCGTGTAAGAGTAATAATCATCCACACTCACAAACTGTCGCATTTATAATATTAGTAAGATTTTACTCGGAACGAACTCCTCGTATCAAAATCATTTTGGTCGTACTATATAGGGTTGCATACATGCATTCAGCAGCGCCCTCATTTAATTTCACGACTTTATAGACAAACTGTAATTTCGACTCGTAGGTAGGTACTCGAACTACTGAGCTCACTATCCAACTAAATTAATTTTCTATTGAGTAAACAAACTCTCCCTTTTATCCGTGTAATGGAAGAAAGTTTGTTAAAAGTTTTTAACGTTTAGCTTTTGTAAGTGATTTTGTGATGGATTTTCTCTTTGGTTCGTGCTATCGTTTTTATTTGTAATCGATTTTTAGTTCAGGTAAAGCCCGTTTGCTCTTAGTTTGCCGCTAGCATAGAGGCTGGTGTAAAAGCGTAGGTAGGTACTGAAGGCGGATCCCCGCCAGACGATCCAAAATGGATCCGCGATCCGGGAGCATGAGGCATGGATCATGGATCGTGCAGTCTGACGAACATAACTTTTCTTGTGATCGCGCCACGTTGCATCGACACGCTCCGACCGATCCACACGGATCCGCCTAAGTATAGTACAGTTCAACTTTCGGACGCTATGGAGTCACGTGTGCAGCAACGACGTCGAATCGCTGTGGTAACAACAACCTACATTCTTCTTAAATATTTGCGAAGCTTTTATGTTCCTTGTAAAGGGATAGTTATTAGTCGACGACTTTAAAATTTTTCCACAATGTGTGATTGCGCGCTACAGTCACAAACGTCTACACCGAGCGCGCCGAAAGACCGAGGCGCCTACCTGTATGCTAGTAACAAAACCCGACGATTGAGGGTTCGCTCGCGGCAAGGAGCGCGCGCGCCTGCCGCGCATTTAGGATCGCGCGAGGCACGTCCACATCAAACGCTCCTATGGAGCGCGCTCCTGCCGCGCGCGATCGGAGCGCGTTGGATCGTCTGGTGTGGATCCGGCTATACGTTTTTGCGACATTTTTGTACATTTTTGTTACATTTTTGTACCTACTGTTTAGTGTGATGATTTTTGTACAAAATTAAAGCGTAAAAGCTATTGAAAAAGCATGGGAACCGGCAATATGTGCAAGAGGGCGCACAGCTCCCCCTTTGGCACGAAGGAGTAGTCCCCCCTCCCCCCGTCTTGCCTGACAACATAGCTTAAAGAAAGTGCATAGGCGCCACTATGCGCCACACATAATGATAACACTTACAATCTAGCCCCAACATCTGCTTCGAGTACGCCGGCTTCTTCAAGAGTCTCAGCCTCTGCGGCATCCTCAGCCTCTGGTTCTCGTGACATTGCACCACAATGAGGGAAATGAGCACTGCGTAATTACAAATAGTCTAATAAAGTATGTATGTAGTTATTGTGTTAAATATCTTTAAAACGCACAATAGTTCTCTATTCAATATGACACATCATTTTTTTAAGTGCTTTAAATATTATAATATGCAGCCAGGGCTACTTTATTTATTTTTTTTGAACTTCAACTTCAACTTCAAAAAAAGTCCTATGCTAATGTCACTGATCTGTTATTGCTAATGTAAATTTATTTAAACCGCACGTAGCCCCGCTGACTAGACTAAGCGCGAGGCCGCACTTGCGTTTTTCCGCGGCGGTTTCTAACCTCAAAGTGTCATCAAACTGTCAAAATCAATGAAATTAAGTCAAGGTTTGACATTTTGAGGTTAGAAACCGCCGCGGAAAAACGCAAGTGCAGCCTCGCACCAAGTGCTCTATAAACATAGAGCAACGCGAACTGTCTGTAAAGTCTGTGTCTTAAACGATCACTGCATTCATAGAGTCAATGCTTTGTGACTGCAGTAGATAAGCAACATTCGCTATGGCAGGTCCTTGGATGGGTGACCATTTCATGACATTTATTCGCGAACGTTTCTGTGCTACGGATAGCACTATGCCCAGAAGAGGCGTTTAACGCGTGTCCACTCGCGCGTATCCGTCAAATAGCTACATCACATCACACGCTCTGCAGCACAGAACGCTATGTACGTGATGTATGTGACTCAAGGATCTCGGCTACGCGCGTACATCCATATATATATGCGCGTAAACAGCCTCATCTGTTCGCAGGGTAAGTAGGGACCTGCACCTTAAATACCTGGAACAGACGCACTGATTTGGTCCGACCGAACCTCGGATATAGGTAGTCCGGTCTAGAAACATATCCGACCGTATATAGGGTAGTCTGTCGGGCATTATTATTAACTAGCTGACCCTCGCAACTTCGTTTACGTCACAGGTTTGCGAAAGGAGAGGTACTTCTTCATCATACTCATCAAGCAGCGTGTATGAAACGGCCCTGTTTGCTTAATTATAAAAGAGCTTAAAGATTATGTAAGTCTATTCTAAAACAATTCAGTCCCCGCCTTCGGCGCGGACTGAATTATTTTACAATAGCCTTAATCATTAAGCTCTTTTATGATTAAGCCAACACGCCCGTTTAGAATTACCCTCACATTCAAAGGAATCCTTGAAATCTAGGTTTTGAAAAAGTTGAGATGTCTCTAATTCCTGAACTACAAAACTTTCAACATTGACACTTGTGTGAAACATTTCCTAAAGTATTCCCTTTATAACACTGAAAAAAAATTGTAATCGGACAACGCATTGAGCAGTTACAACTAAAAAACCGTTTTGTCTTTCATCCCCTCTCCCAAAAAAACCGCGCAAAATATGGGGATCAAAAGTATCCAAGAACCTTCCTCGGACTATAAGCTCAGATCGTACCAAGTATCATTCGAATCGGTTCAGTAGTTTCAGCGTGATACTTATTCGGGATACAGACAGACGGACAGACAGACAGACAGACAGACATGAAAATTTTAAATTACATATTCGGGTTCAGTATCGATCAGAGAATGCCCTACAATTAAAATTTTCAAAATATCTTCCATGTACAGACTCTCGACCCTCAACAGTTTTATTAAATGTATAGATTGAGTCCGTCGTGGTTCGTGGTTCACTTGTTTTCACGTCGGATCTGGTCCGCTCCGTACCAAATCAGGACGTGTGGACGGTCGGACCGGACCACCTATGATTAGTCGTGTTCGGGATTAGAATATTTAATGTTCGTGCCACAACTATGGACGGTCGCTTATTTTACTTTTACTACTAAGTATACCGAAGTGCAGTCGCTAAAATCGCTCTTTCGATTCATGTTCTTTACTAGCTGTAGCCCGCGACTTCGTAAGCTGCATTTTCATTAGATTGATATAACTTTTTTATTTATGTACCGATTGACATGAAACAAACACTACAATGTTAAGTGAAGCCAGCCGCAACCCAAAACTGCATCGCCATCGGTTGAGCGGTTGCTGAGATTAGCGTGCACAAACGTATAAACAAACAGACAAAAATTCTAAAAATCATTGTTTTGGGTTCTATTGCGTCACTGATCTGTATTATAAACCACAATAATACAGATCAGTGTATTGCGTTCATAAAGCCCCCCTATAATATTTTTTCTTATTTATCTTCCATGTACAGACAGCGACCTGTTACGATTTTATTATATGCATTGATTTATTATTTTGCCAGACCAATGTACCAGACGCAACTTTCTAGATAATGAGGATCAATGAATTACATTACCTACTTACTACGTTTAACATAGTTCCCACCCACTACAAGACTTCTTTAAAAAATTAATAAGATTGAGGTAAGTACACAAATATAATATGATCACATTTTGTTATTTTAGTAAGTAACCCCCTCCCCGGAAGAGTCGTTTTACTCACGTTAGCATTCAGGCGGCGGCGTATTCTGTCAAATGCATACATCGCACGCGCGATAGCATGACTGTGGACGCAGTATAATAAACTTGTGACTCAAGTAACTCGACTACGCAACCCCTTGTGTCTGGAAACTAGCGTAAAACGTCTCATCTGGGCGCGTGTAAGTCTTGTGGTTAGTGGTTACCAATACAATCTTTCGTGTAGCCCAAATGCAGATATTCTTGGTTTTAAAATTTTCCGCCTATCCGATCCGCCCACCCAAAGTCAAAGACAAGTTTTTTTTTTAATTAATTTATACTGGCTTTGGTTACTTTGACCATATGCCAAATCTAGATTCCTTATATTATCAACAGCGTATTCGAGTATGTCCAAGGTTGGACCAAGGAACTTATACTTCAAAATAAGTTTCTTGGGTTGGACTAAGTTCTACTCTAGTAAAGCGGTGGTGATTTACTAGAGCTCGCTGTGGAATTTGTCGATAAACCTAAAAAGTCGCATACCTATAACTGCACTATATCACTTTCCAAACTAGTGCACGTTGTCGAACCTTTATTTTAAGAATTCACCATAAATTATACATAAACACTCAAAAATACACTAGTTTTTAAAAACTTTTAACTGATTTATAACGCTAGTCTGTAAGTTTTGCGCGCAAAATCCTCAAAGAGTAGAAATGCAATCATAGACAAAATATTAGTATGTAAAAATAAATATTACGTCTGTGGTGAGAACGTTCCGAAGCAGTCTGCTACACTTACAATATTTATTATATTTATTTTAAACTAAATATCATATCCTAATCAATTATAATTTACTTATTTTATAACGTTTTATAGACAATTTCAGCAGTTGTCTAAAGTTATTGTAAAAATTAAAATAAAAACTAAAGTATTCATACAGATGCGTGACTCATCTCAATACAAAGTTTCTGAACGCATTGTCACTCCAATAAAAGGGTGAGTGAACCGCCTCATTGTTATTTATTGCATTTGCCTCTAATAATACATTAATTAGCCGTTTTACGGACGCAGTGAGTGCAATAACATAGGTCACGAAAACCATGCCAATGTGAGTAATCCTAAAGGTGTGGCACGACCAGGGGCGTTGTTTTCCATCAAGTGAAATTTTTGTTGTGTAAAAAAATACTCTGCATAAAGTTCAACATGACCGAGTACAAATTAGTGGTGGTAGGCGCCGGAGGCGTCGGTAAATCTGCATTGACTATACAACTGATTCAGAATCATTTCGTGGATGAATACGACCCTACAATAGAGGACTCGTATCGCAAACAAGTGGTGATCGATGGTGAGACGTGCTTGCTGGATATATTGGACACAGCCGGTCAAGAGGAGTACTCTGCGATGAGAGATCAATATATGCGGACGGGCGAGGGTTTCCTGCTGGTGTTCGCAGTGAATAGTGCTAAAAGTTTCGAGGACATTGGGTCGTATAGAGAGCAAATAAAGCGGGTGAAGGACGCTGAGGAAGTCCCTATGGTGCTTGTAGGAAACAAGTGTGACCTGCAGGCGTGGGCTGTGGACATGGCGCAAGCGCGCGAGGTGAGTTTGTTTACATAATAACTGTTTACAACTAATGTTATGCATACTTTTGTCTCTTTGTTTGGGCCCATAACAAAGAAGGCCTAATGAAAGATTGAGCACGAATTTAAATTGATCAATTAACATCAATTATTATTACACACATTTCTTCAAATCAAGCTGTTCTGTGAATGATCCATGGTCTTACGATATAGCTTTAGAATTTTATACCCATTAGAACTTTCATAGTCAAAATTATAATTAACCCCTACTTATATTTATCTATTTAAACCCAGTTATTATTAAGTATTACTTTACATAAAATGATGAAATTTTTTTATGGTGAATGCTACCTACACCGTAAATTGTCATTCACATCAGATGTGATAGCATGTGCCCGTTATTTTTAATGTTTTAACATGTATGATGTGGTTGTACTATTATAATAAACTAGCGGACGTCACGCGGTTTCACCTGCGTAGTTCCCTTACCCATGAGAATACGGGAATAAAATATAGCCTATGTTCACCGCAAAGAGTGTAGCTTCCCAACAGTGAAAGAATTTTTCAAATCGGTCCAGTAGTTCCGGAGCCTATTCGATGCAAACAAACAAACAATCAAATCTTTCCTCTTTAAAATATTTATTTTATAATAAATAAATAAACTTGCAATACAATGTAAGACCGAATGCAGGAATGTGTTCTCATAGGTTCCTCGCTATTGTTCAGTGTTGCAGTTGTTGCCCCCAATGTCACATAAATACCACATTATAGGAGCTGCAAATTGTCAGAAAAGCTTTACAGTGGGCGCACACCAGGCGACAGTCGCGGCGACATGTCGCGGCGTCTTGTCACTTGCTTGTCGCGGAGTCGCGGCGACATGTCGCCTAGTGTGCGGAGCTTAGAACAAAATGTATGTAATTTGGCGCCCGCAGCTTGTCGCCGCGACATGTCGCCGCGACAAGACGCCTAGTGTGCGCCCACTGTTATACTCCAAATCTCAGCAAGTCTCAGCAATATCAGATGAAAAAGAAAACATTAACTGCCGTTAAATATTTACACTATTGGTGACATACAATACTTAAAAGTAGAGGAATGAATGTTAATGTAAGCAAGACAAAAGTAATGGTTTTTGAAAGAGAGAAATGTATGACTGATTGCTCGATTGCTCGTTTATTTGATAGCAGTAATTATATTCTTAGTAACACTAGAGCGGATTACAATAAATTTGTAAGAATTACCTAGTCTTCAGTCTTCAGTCTTCTTGGGCTCCCATTTTCCGCACTTAGGTCCGCCAGTGGACCCATTGTACGTGAGCGTTGGCTGTCACTCCAGCCAACCCAGCTCCGACCAGAAGCGCAGGATCCTCTTCGGGTCCTCACACGCCTCCCGGAGTGTTGTGGGGCTGCCAAGTATGTTGACTCTGTATGTAACCAGGCTCTCGCACTCCAAGATTGCGTGAGCTATGGTTTCTTCATTTAACAGGCACGCTCTGCACAGCGTGCTGTCCGTGATACCTAAGACATTCAAGTGCTTATTTACTGTGCAATGACCCGTTATTGTGCCTACCATGGTTCGTAGGTCACCTTTATTCAGATGTAGCAACGTTCTAGCTAGTTTTGGCCTGGGTCTCGGAAGAGCTTCCCTTGATTGCCTGCAACTTACTGTTTGTGCCCATCTCTTTTCATGCCGCTCTTTCGTGCGTTGTCTCAGCCATGCCCTTACCTGGTAGAATGGTATTGGAATAATCGGGCTTGGTCCCACCGGTGTGGTGCTGGAACCCAATCTGGCCAGTTCGTCAGCTGCATCATTGCCGCTCGATCCGCTGTGACCTTTTATCCACTGAAGGCTTACCTTGTGTGTTAGGGCCAGCTTTTGTAGCCCCTGGTGGCATTGAAGCACCAGCCCAGAGTCGATTGTGGTGCTCTTCAGAGCTTTTAGCACTGCTGCGCTATCGGAGAGGAGCTTGATGTGGTTGTGCTCAATTTTCCTGGAGTCGATTGCATTGACGGCATTAATTAAACCTATGCACTCACATTGGAAGATTGACGAATGAGACCCTAAAGGTATTGATGAGTGTATGTTGAGCTCCGGGGAGTAGGTGCCTGCTCCTGATCCGTGGTCTGTTTTGGATCCGTCCGTGTACACTCTGAGTTCTCTTATACCGGAGTGGTCCTTGGCGGACTCTGCCAGCGATATATTGTACTTACGGTCAAACACGTATGTTTTCGGTATTTTGTCGTTAGGGGCTTCTACGAGAGGTTCATACTCTATTGCGTCCTCCAGTATGCGCCTATGACCTACCCTTGAGCGCATCCATTGTTTTGACGCCTGAAGTCGTGCCGCCGCAGCGGCCGCTTCCTGGTGGACGAACAGGTCCAGAGGCGGTAAGCAGAGCATTGCTTCCATCGCTGCTGTGGGTGTGTTGCGAAAGCATCCCGTGATGGCGCAACACGCCGCTCTCTGGAACTGCTGCATTTTATCTATGGCTGAAGCTAGTTCGGCCCTGGGCCACCAAACTATTGCGCCATACGTTACCTGTGGTCTTATGACTGTGGTGTAGAGCCAATGTATGATTTTCGGTGAGAGTCCCCACTTCTTACCGATCATTCGTTTGCATTGCCAGAATGCAATGGTGGCCTTACTGATTTTTTCTGTGAGGTGCTTATTCCATAGCAGTTTGCTGTCCAGTGTGACCCCCAGGTACTTGACTTCATTTGCTAAGGATAGTTTTGTGCCAAAGAGCTGTGGGAGTTTCAGATTATCTATTTGGCGTTTGTTGGTGAACAGAACCATTTCTGTTTTCGTCGGATTTACCGTGAGATCATGTCTGATGCACCATTTTTCGACGATCCTCAAGGCGTTGTCCATCAGGTTTGTTATTGTACCTAGGAACTTGCCACTTACCAGTATGGTGAGGTCGTCAGCGTAACCTACAGTGAAGTATCTCTCTCTATTGAGTACATCTATGAGCTCGTTCACCACGAGATTCCACAGGAGCGGAGATAGAACCCCCCCCTGCGGACATCCTTTGGCTGCGATCCCTCTAGATGTGGAGTTCACTGTAATTTGTATAGCCCTGTGTCGTAGCATATTCACTATCCAACTTACCATTGTGGGGTGTACTTTATGCTTTTGCAGGGCTCTTTCGATACTTACAAAGGTCGTCTTGTCGAAGGCACCTTCGATGTCTATAAAGACGCCCAGTGTTGATGATTTACTCTCTAGGGAGTCTTCTATGTACGATACTACCTCATGCAGTGCTGATTCGGTGGATTTTCCGGAGCAGTAAGCGTGCTGCTTTGTGTGCATTGGTATTTGTCGGAGTACTTTCTCCCTTATTTCTCTCTCGCATAGCCTCTCTAGAGTCTATAATAGGAATGAAGTGAGGCTTATTGGTCTAAAGGACTTAGGATGAGTGTAGTCACTTTTACCTGGTTTAGGTATGAAGAGTACTTTGACTTCTCTCCATGACTTTGGCACGTACCTGAACGCGATGCATCCCGTGAAGATCTTTGTCAGGTGCGTAGTGATAGCCTCTATACACCATAACATAAGTCCGGGGAATATACCGTCTAGTCCCGGTGATTTATATGGTTGGAAGCTTTCGATTGCCCATCTTACCTTGTTATCGGATACTATGGCCCTAGCTGTGGACCAGTCCGGCTCGGATTCGATGGCGCCTTCTGTGTCTTCCCAGTTGATATCTGATTGGATTTGACAACCTGGGAAGTGTGTCTGTAGTAAGACCTCACACGTTTCGGAGTCAGATTTTGTGTAGGTGTTGTCTACCTTTTTTAGAGATCCAATAGACTTATCCGTGTCCTGAGATAGAAGTTTTTTGACTCTTAGTGCGTGACTATTGGATTCAATATTGGAGCAGAAGCGTTTCCACGCCTCTTTTTTTCTCTGACTTATACGCTTTTTGAACTTTGCTTGTGCTAGCTTATAGGCGTCCCAGTCAGACTCTGTTCTGGTGTTTTTGGCTCGGTTGAAGCATTTTCTTACCTTGCTTCTCAACCGTTCGAGGTCCTTACTCCACCATTTTTCTCCCGATTTTGTTCTATTGTCAGGGACGGTTAGGGGGCACGTTTCCTCATAACAAGTGGTTAGTGTGTCTGTCACCTTCCGGACATGTTGTTCTATGTCGGCGGTGCCTGAGTAACTTACCTCTGAGTGTGCATCTCCTATGTTTAGACCTACTAGAATTTTGTATTTTTGCCGGTCCGTTTTACGTGGGTTACGTCTTGGGGCCGTGGGAGTTTTGCTCCAGTCCAAGTCGAACATGATTCTTCTGTGGTCGGAGCATGATGGTTCTTCTGATAGTCTCCAGTTTTTTATCAGATTTGATGCTAGATTAGATGCTAAAGTAATATCTATGAGTGTGTGGGCCCTGCGAGTATTGAAGGTCGGTTCGGAGCCTACATTTAATACGTTTAGCTGTGTGGATAATAGGAAGTTGAAAAATGACTCACCTCTACTATTTGTGTCTGCGCTTCCCCAGATGTGGTGATGCGCATTGGAGTCTGCGCACACGATGAGCTCCAGGCCCTCATCTTCGCAATATCTCGTCAACTTGACCAGTTCGTCGTTGGGCACTGCGTCTTCTCCGGGCTGGTAGGAGGACGCTAGTATGATGTCACCGGTCATGGATGTAGTGCTGTCAACAGCGGAGGTGTTCTTGAGTCTAACAGCAGTTAGGTCTCTAGAACAGAACTCATTTAGTAAAGTGGCAGGGATATTGTTAGGCATATAAACACAAGTACGAGGCCCGCTCACTGTAGTATCTAGGAGTAACTTACCCCCAATGTTGGAGAGACCACAGATCTTGTTTTTCGCTATCCACGGCTCCTGGATAGCGGCTATGGTCGACTTGTTTACCTCCAGGTGTCTGCGCAGGGCAGCCGCTGCGAGCCGCTTGTGCTGGAGGTTTGCTTGCACTATCGGTATAGTGCAAGCCTGAGGTTTATTGGGATGAGGTGGTGGCGGCTGGGAGGTCATCATTGTTGATGGTCTCCATCCCCTCTTCCTTCTTCTTCTCGTCGCTCAACGATGCGCCAGGGGTTTCCGGCCTTGCGGCGGCACCTCGTCCGGCGGGGGCGCTTTCGCTTCTCCCCTGAGTGGCTAGCGACTTAATGCCGGATGGTCCGGCCTTGTCCACGTCGGTATCTACTGGTGGTTGGGCGGCTTCGGTCGTCTTCTTCGTCTCTTCCTGCGCGACGGAGGATCCAATAAACTTGAGGTAAAGGCTGCCCAGCTCGTAGGCAATCCTTTGTCCTCTGGCCTTGATCTTCTCGACGTCGTACACAGGAATCCCGAGCATGAGGAAGACGCCCTCTTCCTGCTCCTGATCCGAGTAGATGTGCCACTCGTTTACGTTGTACCATCTGTTTTGGCTCACCAGGAAGGATCTGATGACGTTGATATCCTCCTTCTCTGGGATGAAAATCCCCGCTTTCACTCGCTTCGGGATGTCCGACTGTCTCTTGACGACGAGTCGGGTCCCGGGTACCGGCGAGCTGATGGGTTCGATGGTGGAACGGAGCCAGTCCACTTCTTCTCGGCTTTCGCACCATACCTTCAGCGTCCCGTCGCTGAAGGTCGGCTTGCCCTTGAAAGCCGGGATGAACTTCTCCTTCCCTGTGATCGCCGCTCGCAGTCCAGCCCTAATCGCCTTCCTGATGCCCTCAGCCTCGTCCTCGGTGAGGTCGCGGGAGGGTTCGGTGGTGATTGCGACGCGGAGTTCGTCGTTGGCCGCAGCGTCGGCGTATGATGTTCCAGGTGGAAGGCTGGTGTTAACCTTCGCCCTCTTGACTGGTTCCTTCGGGGATGCGGTTTCGTTCGGGCGACCCCTCTTGTCGGGCCTTCCCTTCCGAGCGTCGCCATCCGATGGTCCATTTTTCGGCGAGGAGTGCGAGAGCGGTCCAGTCTTTACAGACGGTCTCCCTGCGAACTTCCTGCCATGAGCGTCGCCTTCCGAGGGCCTATCTCTCGACGAGGAGTGCGAGAGTGGTCCAGTCTTTTCAGACGGTCTCCCAGCGAACTTCCTGCCGTGAGAAGTAGCGGATGCGGGTTTCTGGTCGGCGGTGGCACCTTCACCACGGCTGTGGCTGCTTTGGGTGCTAGACCCTCCAGCCGTGTTTGACTTCTGGCTTTCGCCTTCTGTCATCGCACGGCGGCTGCAGTCCACCTGGGAGCTAGTCCCTCCATTGGTGTCGGGCCTCCTTCCGTTACCACGTCCGCGTTTCCGCTTGCGGGAACGCCCTGTCGACTTGTCGTGCTCTATGAGGCGCAACTTGTCGCGGGCTTTTTGACGGGGTGTTCTACCCTTCCTGACGACGTGGCTCCAGGAGCCAGAGTCGCGGCGGGCCGAACACTCAGCGTTGTCGATGGCATTCTTCAGTGCATCGACATTAAATGCCTCGGATGTTCCACAGGCTGAGTTGACATGACTTTCGTCATGCCCAGGGGGTTTGTTGCTGCGTTTTGAGTCCATGCTTGACAACAGCTTGAATTCATCCACCGTGGTGCGCTCACCCTCCATGGAGCCCGCAAACTGGGGACGCTGGATGTACACCATCTACAGTCGCCAAGGCTGCCACGGTAGATATAGGGCCCGGAAAGGACGACAAAGCGAGGAGAATGATGCGAGAGACGCCGCAACCAGCAAAATCACGACCTACGCGCACCACCCCCTGCCCGCCACCCTAACCGAAACCCTAGCCAATGCCATCCTCTTACGGATGACGCAGCCGATTGGTAATCACTGGCTAGGTGAGAACCTCCCGTTTCGGAAGAAATCAGGGCCAAAGACGCGTGTTGACGCAACACTGCAGTCTCAGCAATCCAGGATCCCTTCATCCTCCCTTACGGGTCTCCACGCACGGCACAAACACGCGGGTGGCCTCCCCTCCCTCCGCAACCCCACCCCCCATCTGATCCGACCCTCACATATTTTAGTGTGAGTCTCGCCGCAGAGCACAGCCACAGATACCCTGCGGGCAGACCAGATTTGTATGCGGGTGGCCTCCCCTCCCCCCCCCCGTTTTCCCTAAATCCCCCCAAGCCCCTTGCCCACCTAAAACGACCCTCACATGTTTTAGTGTGAGTCGCGCCACAGAGCACAGCCACTGATGTCCTGTGGACACTTCGCCAGGGATTTCTGTTACGTCTATTTCTGAAGGAATTAGACCGATAACGGGTGGCACCACGTGAAGGATAATCTCTCTGACTTGCCTTGGGGATCTACATGACTTGCACTCACTCCCAAGACCGTTCTGCTTCCATGTAGGTCAGAGGGACCTACATGGGTGGCCTAGGCTACATGCTACACTTACAGCTAGTGCATAAGCGCAAAGCGTGAAAGCGGGGGAAAAGCGCAACCCTGAAAGCATTAGCTTAGACCACCCACCAGAATTACCTATCTTATCTTATCATTTTTATTGAAACCGGTTTTGCTTGGTTTTGGATCCTTTGTGCTGTGCCCCCACTTTTCAAACATCTCTTTTTTTTTTAATCTAACTTTTGTAGAGGCTTCAGACACTTTATATGACCATGCCAGCCTCATAATTTCACTCACATAATACACTACTCATTCATTACCATACACACCTCCCATTCACTCAGCCTCTTCCATGCTTTCTCTCCTCTCTTTCATACAAGCCTTGACAAACACACATGATGTCTTGCAATCTTTAGATTGTGGTCGACTCAGAACTATGTTTAACCCCCCATTACTAAGCTGTATACTCAATAGGTGCCTTTCTCTCACACGATACCGGTTCCAAACATCTACAAAACCACTTTAACAAGTCGTTCAAAAAGATGCCTCAAGAAATTTAGTCTTTTCACAGCACATGCTATGCAGTCACATGTCAGGTAATACATGGTTTTACCATCTACTGTTTCCTGACAGAACCTTGTGCAATCATATTAGTCACATACCTACTATATGAAAATTTAAAATGAAATCGATGAGTAGTAGGACTTTTTGGACTAGTTACTACATTCAAACAGTCAATGTTTTCCCTATTGTATGTCATACATAACATCACGCCTGTCTCCCAACGGGGTAGGCAGAGACTATGACTTTCCACTTGCTACGATTCTGGCAAACAACTTTCGCTTCTTCAACTTTCATAAGTGTCTTCATACATGCTCTTCGGTTAAGGGTACTCTTGACCTGGCCTTTTTTCAGAAGATTATCGATTTGATCGACATGAGTATGCTGAGGTCGACCCCTACCAGTTTGCTCATTCACTCTCGCTTCATAAATCTGTTTTGTCAGCCTATTTCCATCCATTCTCTCCATATGTCCAAACCATCTGAGCATCCCTTTCTCTATCTTAGTCACTACATCTTCTGTCATACCGCAATGTTCCCTTATCCCACTATTCTTTACTTTATCCCTCAATGTCACTCCAGCTAAACTTCGCAAACTACTCATTTCCACTGCATTAATTTTACTTTCATGCTTCTCCTGCCACACCCAACTTCGAACAATCGATAACAAATATGGGATAAATGGTGACAAGTAAATATATTCTGATCAGCTCAAATCAGAACCACTCAGCGGGCCATGGAAAGGAGTATGTTAAGTGTAACGAAAAGAGACGGAATAAGACACACTAAAATAAGAGAAAAAACTAAAATAACTGACGCTCTTACCCACACCTTGAGACAAAAATGGAAATGGGCTGGCCATGTTGCTCGACTGTCTGGCAGAAGATGGACTAGTCATAGTACTACATGGAGAGGGCCAGCAGGCAAAAGAAAAGTGGGCAGACCCTACAAGCGGTGGGTTGATGACATAATACAAACAGCGGGAAAACAATGGCTAACAATTGCCCAAAATAGGAAGAAATGGCTAAATTTGGAGGAGGCCTTCACCCTAAGAGGGATCCATAATGAATAATACTACTAACCAAACTAACATAGCAAGTAAGAAAAAATATTAATAACTATACTAACAACATTAGAAATGTCATTACTGAAATTATGGAAATAAACAGGCTTTATTATTATTATTATCTTTCTTTCATTTTGAAAACTCTCCGAAGAGGTACATTTTGCACGGATTATTATCCATACTAATATTATAAAGCTGAAGAGTTTGTTTGTTTGTTTGTTTGTTTGTTTGTTTGTTTGTTTGTTTGAACGCTAGGATCTCAGGAACTACTGGTTGGATTTCAAAAATTCTTTTACAGTTTGATAGTCCATTTATCGAGGATGGCTATAGGCTATATAACATCACGCTAAGACGAATAGGAGCGGAGCAGTAATCAAGAATGTTTTGAAAACGGGGAATATTTTTTACCGTCTGAGAGCTTCCGAGGCGTACGCTGCGTAAATGGTTACAGTTAGGTAAAAATTGTGTTCTACAAAATTGTTTCTCTTAAAAAGTTCTGAAAAAAAGTCCGCGACAGCATATGTCTATCTTTTAAGGTTCGCACACAATAACCTAATTTGTCTATCTCTTAAGGTTCACTCACGATACAATGAAACTGAAGAGTTTGTTTGTGCTAGGATCTCAGAAACTACTGGTTGCATTTCAAAAATTATGTTACAGTTTAATAGTCCATTTATTGAGGCTGACTAATGGCGATATAACATCACGCTAAGACGAATAGGAGCGGAGCAGCCATGAATAATGTTTCGAGAACGGGGATTATTTCTTTGTTTTGAGAGCTTCCATTGCGGACGCTGCATAAATAGTTAAAGTTACGTAAAAATTGTGTACTACAAAATTGTTCCTCTTAAAAAGTTGTAAAAAAAGTCCTAAACAGCATATGCCTATATTTTAAGGTTCACTTAAAATAACCCTCTTATTAAGTTTTAAAGTATGAGCGACGCTACGGGAGTAAACTTGGTCTGCAGTGGCAGCCAGTCAACTGAACGATAAAAACCGGTCAAGTGCGAGTCGGACTCGCACACGAAGAGTTCCATACCGAAAAACGGATGGGTGGAAGTAAAAGCGACGGGAAACATTATATCACTTTAACACCTCTTTCCTCCTCACTCTCATGTGACGCAGACGAAGATATGCGGTTCAGCTCTAATGAATACAAGCGACGCGACGCGACGGGGGTAAATGCAACGGTAAACATTATAATACTCGAAATATTAATACCATACCTCTCTCTTGCTCACTCTCATGTGACGCAAACGAAGTTGCGAGGGTCAGCTAGTTAAATATATTCTGATACCCCTAGATATTGCTTTGCAAACTACCTACTTGTAAACAGGGCCAAGCCGCCCCTATGTGCAAAGTAGGTGCCAAGAACGTAGGGGTGCCACTGTCACCAATTTTTTTTTATCACACAATACATATACCTAGTTATTCTTTGGAAATACTTCATTTGTGCTATGAGAAACCTCCACTGCATCACTCCAGAATACACTCAGACTATTTACCTACTATCAAATGGTACCTAATAGTTTCTTTTTTAAATCTAATCAGTAGTTCTTGAGATCCTAGCATTCAAACAAATAAACAAACTATCCAGTTTTATTATATAAGTGGTATACCTATCCAGCTCTTAAAATTTTGTGTCCCACATAGTGTATGTAACTACAATTGTCAAGGTCTCTGGTTCAGACTAATATTAGTAACTAGCTGAGCCCGCAACTTCGTTTACGTCACATAAGGTGTATAAAAGGAGAGGTATTTCTTCATCAGAGTCATCAAGCAGCGTCTGAAACTGCCCTGTTTGCTTAATCATAAAAGAGCTTAATGATTAAGTCTATTATAAAACAATTGTTTAAAAATAGTCTTAATCATTAAGCTCTTTTATGATTAAGCCAACACGCCAGTTTAGGTTCACTCACATTCAAAGAAATCCCTACAATTAAAATTTTCAAAATATCTGATTCTTAAAAGAGTTATAACTCTTTTATTTCTAAACCGATTTACATAAAACAAACGCTAAATGTTAACTGGAGCAAATCTCAACACAATAAAAAAAAACGCATTGCAATCGGTTGAGCGGTTACTGAGATTAGCGTGCACGACCGTACAGACAAACAGATATACAGACATACAGACAAACAGACAAAAATTCTAAAAATCATTGTTTTGGGTTCTATTGCGTTCATAAAGCCCCCCTATAATATTTTTTCTTATTTATCTTCCATGTACAGACAGCGACCTGTTACGATTTTATTATATGTATTGATTATTTATGAGTTTAGATATATTTTTTTATTTAGTAATATATAAATCTTACAAACTAACATTTATCAGTATTGTCTAGCTAGATATAATCTGAGAGCTACGTAAGTGGTGTTCTCACGTGCCCTCCGTGTACACTTGAGTTCACCGCGAATATCGGCTATGTTAGCCATCTTCGAGCGCACCAGCGCCGAGCCGACTAGGATTCGAAATGGTCGTCATGGCCGAAATCGATCGGAGGCATCATCATCATAATCTGAGAGGTCACAGTCTCAAATTGTGTACTAGATTTTGCAACAACAATCCTCACAGGCATTTTATCGGCAACAGAGTGGTCCGAGCATGGAGTAAGCTTCCAGAGATTGTGTTATCTGCAGAAAATACTAATCAGTTTAAGAATTGATTGGTCAAGTATTAGCATACACAGAAGGAAAACTGAACAAAGAAATGGCTGGATACAGGCTTTACAGACTTCATCAGGTGTTTCAACTGCCGGCCTGATAAATAAATACTAATAATAGATTCTATAGCATAAATAAGCTCAATCCCATACTTATTTATTTACATCTGATGGATAAAGTTAACCTATATAGTTGAATTCATAGACAGTCATGGATGATTGCTGCCAAGTTATTACAAATTGTCTGAAGACTCTAAAGCACCACTGGTCCCGATACATTCTGTATAGATTTGTATTAGAATACATTCCGAACTCGGCAGCAGCGTCACGACTGCGCTCAGCACAGTCGCCTTGCCGCCGCGACAGCAATGCTGCTTGCAGTCGAGTTCGGACTCATACCTTTAGCCTCCTCTTAATTAATATGTCAATAATCTTAGAAGCGCTCGTGGCCCTATGGACTCAGTGTTCTGTAAACGATCACTGCAGTAAGCAACTTTCACTATGGCCAGTCCTTAAATGGGTTACCATCCATGTGACCACTTTGTTACATTTATGTGAGCGTTTCTGTGCTTCGGAAGACACGTTAAGCCGTTGGCTCCGGTTGCCAGGAAAATGGCCGTTATTAAGCCAAATTGAAGGCCTTATTAGGCGGCTTGAAAAATTTTACCAGCAGGCATTCACAACCTGCGCCTGTTCATCTCAACACGACTCACCAGCTATTACGTGAGACAATTCCTAAAAAGAACTCTATGCCGTAAAAGTAGGAGCAAGGGGAATTCCAGCTAATTCCCTGTATAATTTATTTAAGGACCTTGGATTGCCAAGAGCTTCAGTAAGCTCTTTACTAAAACGCGTATCCAAAGCGGCATTGATAGGATCTTACCAAATCTGGTTGGGCAGGGGGGGGAACATTGTTGACGGTGGAAGGTGATCGTTTATGCGCATAGTAAGGTGGCCACCCTAAACCTACTCGAATGGGTCGCAAGTCCCAGACGCCGTCGGGGTGTTCCCCCCTGTGCCACGCTATGGACCCGGCGCGGCGCCCGCACGGAGAATCCATGGAATGCTAAGAATACGGTCTCTCAAATGTGGGCATATAATATGCCTCTGCCTACCCCTTTGTGGGATAGAGGCGTGACCATTTGTATGTATACTTACATATATGTATGTGAATAATCAGTCAGATCCAAAATAGTCTTCTTCTATGAAGTGTGGCTTGTCAAGTATGAAGTTTAAATTATCATTCATACATCATAATATATTTTTGTCTAATCCCATTTCTGTTAATCTGGTTATCACTTACAGACCTGCGTGATTGCATACTTATTGAAAATAAGTGATAAAAACTAATATGTTTGCAGAAATATTTGTGCTATAAACGTACAGGTTATGGGCCCAATCTGTTTCATATGGTGTAGGTTTCTAAGACATCCTTCCGAGGGCTTGCCCTGGGCTCTGTGCCGTGGGCTGCAGTCTTCTTTTTCTTCGTGTCAATGGCGACAAAAATAGCTATGCCTAGCATGATATGCCCAGCCCAAAACTCAGCAAGATTGACTGTACCCGCTTGGGTTTACCACTGTTGTTCGAAATTCATTTGATCATTTGACGTGTGATCGATAAAACATTAGGCCATTTTCACTTGCGTAATCGGGAAGCTAACCGCCCCCTTAACATCTCGTGGCGAGGAGTCGAAATTGAGCACTGCCCAAAGCCGCGCTACCTCAGCGTTACCCTCGATCGCGCTCTCACATTTAAAACCCACTGCATCAACACTAAGCAAAAAGTGGCAAGAAGGAATAACCTAGTGCAAAAATTAATATCCACGTCTTGGGGAGCAGCCCCACATGCTGTCAGGACAACCGGCCTCGCTCTCTCCTTTTCAGCGGGTGAGTTCGCGTGCCCAGCGTGTCACCGCCCTACGCATGCGAAGGAGGTTGATACTGCCCTAAATGACACATGTCGCATCATAACGGGCTGCCTTAAGCCTACTCCCCTAAACAGAGTATATCCACTTGCCGGTATCGCTCCACCTAGCGTACGGCGACGGGTTGCATGTGAGATTGAGAAGAGAAAGCAGAAGGCCGATGCGCGGCACCCACTCTTCCAACACGCTATACCAAGCTCCCATCTTAAAAGCAGAAGGAGCTTCCTCCGATGTACCTTGGAACCAGTGGTGGCTCACGGAAAATGCACCCCCTCCAGACAACATCCAGCCTGCTGAGAGCCTACCACCCGGACATGAACTTAAATGGGCCACCTGGAAGTCCCTAAATAAGTTGAGGTTCCAGTGCGGCTGCTGTAGGGCGAACCGGGTAAGATGGGGCTACCTGGACCCGGGTTGCGGGGGCTGTGACTGTGGTGCACTTCTGCAGTCGATAGACTACCCACTGTCGTGTTCGCTATGCCCCTACACCTGCACAATTGCGGATCTGAATCAGGCTACGGACCGCTGTAGGGCGAACCGGGTAAGATGGGGCTACCTGGACCCGGGTTGCGGGGGCTGTGACTGTGGTGCACTTCTGCAGTCGATAGACTACCCACTGTCGTGTTCGCTATGCCCCTACACCTGCACAATTGCGGATCTGAATCAGGCTACGGACCGCGCAGTGGGCTGCAGTTTTAGTCGGTAAGAGTATGGCATAGAATTCATGAAGGATTTCCACGTAAATAAAGTATCTGTCTAGGTAGTAGGTATTTACTATTTACAGAAAAATATTTAGACATGAACTTGACATCACATAGTGCTTGTTATTTCTTAATACATTGCGTTAATAGATAATACAAATTAAGTACTTAAGTAGCCATCTTTGCATTATCTACATTTGTTATCTGTGTATAAAATACAACGTTGCATGTCACAAAGAATTAATCACACGCATACAAACATTTATTTAATCTCGAAAGTCAATTTAAATCATAATAATATACAACACAAGAACACGGAAAACTCTAGTTTCAGCCAAAGAATCAAAGTCTTTAGTACCGTGGACCACATCCATACTGTTCGGCATATTGTACAGAAGACAAAGGAGTCCAATCAGCCGCTGTGTATAAATTTGGTGGATTACAAGAAACCCTTCGACTCTATCGAAACCGGGCAGTCCTGGACGCTTTGCAGCGGTGTCGTCTTGAATGGCGATATATCAAAGTTTAAGATGCTCCCGGCGGATTCACCGTCTGCGTATCGGCCGATAGTGCTGCTCGACGAGGTGTGCAAGCTATTTGAGCGAATAATAGCAAACCGCCTTGTCGAGCACCTTACAGAAGTCGGGCCGGATCTAGCGGACAACCAATTTGGTTTTCGTCGGGGGCGCTCCACTGTGGATGCAATCATGCGCGTGAGAGCTTTGGCGGAGGAAGCAGTATCGCAGGGTGAGGTGGTGCTGGCAGTATCTCTGGATATTGCCAATGCATTTAATACCTTGCCTTGGATCTGCATCAGGAGGCACTCGTTTACCACGATGTGCCTCTCTACCTCCGCCGTATCATCGGGGCCTACCTTTCAGAGAGAGCCGTCATCTACCCGAGTAGAGTGGGGCTCGGTCAGCGACATATGTCGTGCGGTGTTCCACAAGGCTCTGTGTTAGGGCCTCTCTTGTGGAACATCGGCTACGACTGGGTGCTTCGTGGTGCGTTTTTGGAGGGTGTGACGGTGACGTGTTACGCTGATGACACCCTTGTGGTAACACGAGGTCAGACGTACCACGAGGTAACCACGAGGGCCACGGCTGGGGTTGCCCAAGTCGTTCAACGCATCCGACGACTGGGTCTTGAGGTGGCGCTCCACAAGTCTGAGGCTCTGTTTTTCCACGGACCACGTAGACGACCACCTCCGGGAGCCAGTCTTATTGTGGGAGGGGTACGCATCGGCATCGAGCCCTCCATGAGGTACCTCGGACTTATACTCGATAGTCGATGGAACTTTGGAACGCATTTCCAAAGTCTGGCCCCTAAGCTCAAGGGGGCGGCGACGTCACTTGCATGGCTACTACCCAACTTGAGAGGACCTGACACTTCTTGTAGAAGGCTCTATGCCGGGATCGTGCGGTCCATGGCTTTATATGGAGCCCCAGTATGGGCGCAGAATCTGACGGCCAGCAACGTGGCAATACTGCGACGTCCGCTGCGACTGCTGGCTATCAGAATTATTAGAGGATACCGCACGGTATCCTTTGAAGCAGCGAGTCTCCTAGCTGGCACTCCCCCATGGGACCTGGAGGCAAGAGCTCTTGCAGCACTGTACATGTTGTGCAAAGAAGCGGCGGAGCGGGACCTAAGACCTGCTCTTAGAGAAATCGAGGAACAAAGGTCCCAGCTACGACAGGTGGTCATGGAGGAGTGGAAGGAGCGGCTTGGGCAACCAAGTGCAGGGCACGACATAGTCGATGCGGTAAGACCCGTCTTAAAGGAATGGGTTGAGAGGCGTCATGGTTGCCTCTCCTACCGGCTAACGCAGGTGCTCACCGGACACGGCTGTTTCGGCGCGTATCTGCACCGTATACAGCGGGAGCCAACGTCTGAGTGCCATCACTGCTTAGGCTGCTCAGAGGATACGGCGCTCCATACACTGGCATATTGCCCAGAGTGGACGGAGCAACGACGCGGCCTCGTAGTGGCTTTAGAATTGGGAAACCTCACGCTGCAGGCTATGGTTTTGGCCATTGTGAGCAGCGATGCGGCATGGAACTCCGCCACCTCGTTTTGCGAAGTGGTGATAAGCGCAAAAGAAGTGGCGGAGAAGGAACGGGAGAGAAACAGTTCTCTCCCGTGCCGCAGAAGACGCACTGGGCGCCGGAGATCCCAGAATGATCGCCGTCCCCCATAAGCGTGAGCCTGTGGGCGACACTACGAGCTAGTTGTCGCCCTAGCAGAATCAGGCTCAAGGTGGTGGCGCGTGATGACCTAGCACGCGCCTCTTCGACGGAAAACACGTGGTCTCCACAATAGCAGAGGCCAGAGGTCGCCAATGCCTGGTGACTGGGGCTGGTCAGGATCCCTGGGATTTCCTTACGAGGGTACACCAGGTTTCCTGACTAAATACAGCCAAGAGAAAAAAAAAAAAAAAAAAAAAAAAAAAAGATGCTTGTACGATACCGCTACCATGGCCGTCCAGTTGGAGGATAAGAAGACCGATCCCATAGCACTGCGCAGAGGTATGTGACAGGGAGATGTATTATCCCCAGAGCTCTTCACCAATGCGTTTGCTTGAAGTCGTTTGACTGGGATGGATGGGGCGCAGATATTAATGGTGAACGTATCTCGCACCTTCGATTTGCTTACGACATTGTCATAGTTGCGGAAACGCTGGAACAGTTTAGCGGGATCCTGCACAGCCTAAGTCGAGAGTCTCAACTTGCTGGCCTCGGCACTAACTTGGATAAAACCAAGGTTATGTTCAATTACCATGTCGTGCCGGCACCAATCTATGTCGAAGCATCGAGGCTTGAGGTTGTCCAAGAATACACCTACCATGGGTAGGTAATCACTTTAGGAAAGAATAACCTGGAAAAAGAATAGTGATTAAGATCCACTTTGGCTGTGCAGCATTCTACAAACTGCGTTGGATTTTCCATTCGGCAAAAGATTTACGTTTGTTGTATGGGGACCCCCTTAAATATTATTATTTCTGTTAAGTACCTATTTGTTGTTATAGCGCCAACAGAAATAAATAATCTGTGAAAATTTCAGCTTTTAGCTATCACGGTTCTTGAGATACTATACAGCCTCGTGAATCTTTTGAAGGAAAAAAAGACCGGTCAAGTGCGAAAACGGACTCGCGGACGAAGGGTTCTATACCAAAAAATGGCAAAAAAACACGTTTGTACCCTTTTTTTCTGATTTTAGTATTTTTTGTTATAGCGGCAACATAAATACCTACATCGTCTGAGAAATTTTTAGCTCTCTAGCTATAACAACGGTTCTTGAGATACAGCCTCGTGACGTACAGACAGACGTAAAAATGGATGTTCTCGTAAGTTTCATATTTTCCGGAAAACTACCATGAGCAGACTGACTCATCTTGCTCGTTTAGGTATTTGCATAAAAACTTGTTGAATCTTTTGTGCCCTGACTTAGTCACTTTAAAATTTGTACATTCTGATTTAAAGTTTTATTTCTTATGAAACGGGGGTCTATCACACGAGGGCCCTCGTCCGGCATCCGCTTAAGACTCTGTAGATGGCTAAAACGATTCTTCTCGTTAAGAGAAATTATTAACGGAAAGCCTTTTATTTACCGACGTGTGGAAAATTCGTCATGGATGCTATGCCGGACTCTTACCGACTAAATACCAACATGTTCCCTGCCTACTGTTGGGAACCCTGGGTAAACCCTCGGAAGGATGACCCCCAGGATTGCCAACAGACCTTGGCTACCACTGCGGGCTCACCTAGTCGGTTCAGGTGCTATCCCGCGTCTTTGGGGGGTTGTTCGGGTGGGACGTGTGACTTGCGTAAACATTTCTAACTGAAAGCCTATCGGGCTAAAGGCTAACCCTTTCCTGTGTAACATCACAAAAAAAACTTGTGAAGCTTAATCAGTAATTTTAGTAGCAGTCAAGGTACTCAATACTTTTACGATTAGATAAAATGTTATCTAAAGTATTCAATGTATTTAATGATATTGATACTTACTATTATGTTTGATTTAGATATCTATTAGGTAAGTGGTGGTAGGCTTGCGATGAAGCTCTGCCAAGATCTTCGGGGCCCAAAACTAGCCTTAGTGTGTATCTGCTAACTATATGAAGTCATGGAGATCACATTTTGACTTGCAATGACATTTTTAATCAGGCGTTTACGTTGGATTGATGACCACCAATACGGGTAGCCGGGACCAAAATTGGTGTTTGCGAAGCACGGACGCTTGTAAATGAAAAAAACATCAACTTTTGTGATTTCCCCAAATTTTTCCCTTTTACCCATTGCTTATTTGACCCTACCTACCGAAGTAATTTTCAAAAAAGACATCTTTGAACCTATAAGAATATCTTCATAGACATTTTTAGTTACACTGATTTAAAAGAGAAGTCTGAATCGATGGTTTGTATTGTGAAGAATTGTTCGAGCCTCCAGGCTACTTTCTTCCATCGCACCGTTCACCACAGACAGGGTGTTCATCCTCACACCTACCTTTCGGAGCAGTCATGCACCGATTACACCGTATAGAAGTTTTCTTCTGCGTACACTTAGATTGAGGACTGAACTATTGGCCTCGGTTTTCCCGAACGTCTTTAAACCTTGGCAGGTTTTTGCAGGGTTGGCAGCGTGAGTGTAACCGCTCTAGTATTGCAAATGTCTATGGGCTACGGTGACTCGTTTTTGGATGGACCGTATGCTAGACTGTCAAATTACTAGTTTTCAAAAAAATTGGCTAAATCACTTGAACAATTCCACACAAAATTTTGTAGCCCCATTTTTACTTTACGTAATCCTCATTATTTATATTACAATATCATAATTAGCCTCATTTCAATTTCATTTAAACGTGTTGGCATCTACTTGCATAATGTACCGCAGCTAATTAGTGTAGACTACTCAATCAATCGTGCGTTTGCGTATTGTATGAATAGAATATAATATTTATTTGCACCAACGGATACGCCAGACTTATATGGCAACGCCTTTGTCCCCGAAGGCATAGTAATGAAAAATTTAAAAAACCCCCGACTCACTTTTACAGGTTTTTTATTGTTCTTTTTTTGTGAGTCGGGGGTTTTTTAAATTTTTAATTTAATTTTTTATTTATTGCTTTTTATAGGGGTTTTTAATGTCAACAATGACGAATAGTCTATCAACAATTATTCAGAGCTAATGCGAATTGCGCGGAGTGTGGTTACAGAATTAGCAATACATTCCACTCCTTATATCTTTCGAATGGCTTAACCGATTTCCATAAAACTTGCGGTATCGTGATGTATAAGATATGACCTTTCATTTGATTCCCAACACGGGTATATTTGAACACATTAAATTTTTCATCACCACTTTCACACTCATATCTTTGAAATGGCTTAACCGATTTTTATAAAACATAGCTAAGAACACTCTCCCCTAACCCATCTTTCAAACAAAAGAATCAGAATCTAAATCGGTTTATCCGTTTGGGAGCTACGATGCCACAGACAGACTTACACACCCACACACACGTCAAACTTATAACACCCCATCCGGGTTTCCGTCGTGGGTTAAAAATAAAAAACTCTGCCGAAAGGGTAGACATATTATATGCCCACATATCACCTTTTAGATTTTGTCGCACGTATTAGTTGGTAAGCCGTATTGCCGTGTTTAAATGGACCCAGGCGGGTTGTGATTGTGACCGTCCGCTGTTGAATATTTTCAAACCTTCCATAAAGGCCTTCAACTTGGCTTAACGGCTGCCATTTTACTGACAACCGGTTCCTTCCGAAGCACGGAAACGCTTGCAAATAAATGACACAAAGTGGTCACCCATCCAAGGACCGCCGATAGTAATGTTCCTTACTGCAGTTATCGGTTATAGAAAACTGAGTACGCCAGACTCGAACCAACATGGTCCCTACTTATCCTTCTAGCGTAGTGCCAAAGATAATATAATAGTATTACATACAGATCGGCAACTCCCTGCCTCCCACTGAGTAAGCTTCCCCATCCCCCCACCAAAGTTGATGTGTCTATTGCCGTGTTAGTACTTGAGGGAGTGTCACTGCGCTGCGTTGCATTACGTATTACTGCCTCGTACTTTGTGCTATAGCTTTGGTTTAATTTGTGCTTAGCCGAGGGTAGATTTGAAAAAAAAGTACCTACATACATGAGATTGCGTCCTGTTCCCTATTATTTTGTTTCCATAGCTAGTTACCCTAGTATACTCACACACACATTCAAGCATTCACATTACGTGTATATTAGTGTGGGTGCTAACGAACATTTTTGTATGGAGTTTCCGCCCTGTGGTTGTGCACCCGTGTATCTCCTCGGAAACATGTCTAAATGTATTTTCGAGAGCTAATCCAGAGTAATTGACTTTGTTCTATAGGTATATTTATAATAGAAAGATATTTAAATAAATATGAGGTCATTCCATATTTACAGTTTTGTCATTACATACCTTTTTCAATTTATAATTTTCCTTAATACATAGAATAGGAAGTGCGGTTTGGCCTAGTTTGTATAAGTAGGTACTATTTATATAGACTAGGGTTCTTATATTGTGGTATATATTCTATTCACCTACCTACTTGTGAAGTCTAAACATTATTATATGTTCTGATGTCATAAAGTTCCCCCGTTCCCAACCGACCACCTGAGTTATACACCTGGTTGGTGCGATCGTGCGAAGTATGGCCCTATACGGGGCCCCCGTATGGGCGGAGACCCTGACGGCCAGCAATGTGGCTAGACTGCTGAGCCCGCAGAGGACGATGGCCATCAGGGTGATAAGGGGATACCGCACGATCTCCGGTGAGGCGGCATGTCTCCTAGCTGGGACCCCTCCATGGGACCTGGAAGCGAGAGCCCTTGCATCGCTGTTTAGATGGCGCAAGGAGGCGCTTGAGCGGGGCCAAAGGCCTGAGTCTCGAGAAATCGAGGCCCAGCGATCCCTGCTCCACCAGGAAACCGTGGAGACATGGAAGGTACGACTTGAGCAACCAAAGGGGGGATTCGCCACAATCGCGGCCGTCAGACTGGTCATGGACGAGTGGCTGGAGAGGAGGCACGGTGCTCTCTCCTACCGGCTGACACAGATACTTGCCGGGCACGGTAGCTTCGGTAGGTATCTGTGGCGAAAACACCGGGAAACCACGGCCGAATGTCAGCACTGCGAGGACCGCAGCGATGACACGGCGCTCCACACGCTGGTGGAGTGCACAGCGTGGGCGCAACAGCGCCAGGTCCTCGTGTTGGGTCTGCACGTGCATGGCTCGCACCATGGTCTCGAGCGAGAGAGTGTCCCTCTCTCGCTCGAGACCATGGTGCGAGCCATGCTCTCCAGCGGGAGTAAGTGGGACTGCGCCGCCTCTTTTTGCGAGCAGGTCATGCTCGTGAAAGAGGCGGTGGGGCGGGAACGGGAGAGAACTCTCCCACCTGAGTTCCGCAGTCGGCGGCTTGGGCACCGCCGACGTGTCTTCGCCGAGGACTATCGGCCTCCATGACCGGGGGCCTGACGACGGTGAGAGGGCGGCTCACCGTCCTTACAGAAGCAGGCCGATGACGGCAGCGTGACGTGAGGAACTCACGCACGCCTCCCCCCCTTAGAAGCGGGATCACACCCGAAACCCCCCAAAGACGCGGGATCGCACCCGAACCACCCCCTGGGCGAGGCCGCAGTGGCGGCCGTGGGTCTGTTGGGAGTCCTGGGACATCCTTCCGAGGGCTTACCCGGGGCTCCCAACCATAGGCTGTCGCTGGGCGTTACGTGAGGTTTTTTAGTCGGTAGGAGTCCGGCATAACATCCATGAGGATTTTCCCCCACGTTAAACAAAAAAAAAAACACCTGGTTGGTCAGTTAGGAATAAAAATCCCTAACCACCCACCTCCCCTGCATTAATTCTCTTGTACCTTTTTTTTAACGTTTGGAAAATCCTACAGGGATGCTATGCCGGACTCCTACCGGCTAAAAACCACACGTTTCCTACCTAATGCCTACGGTTGGAAGTCCCAGGTAAGCCCTCGGAGGCATACCCAGGACTCCCAACACACCTTGTCTACCACTGCCGCCTCACCTAGGGGGGTTTCTCTTGTACCTAACATAAACTTTTGACTGTGTTCTGAAGGGTACAAACAATAATTCTGTCCTTAATGTACTTATCTATACTATCTATACTAATATTATAAAGAGGAAAGATTTTGTTTTTTTGTTTTGTAGCTTTTTTGTTTGTTTGTTTGTAACGAATAGGCTCCGGAACTACTGGACCGATTTGAAAAATTCTTTCACTGTTGGGAAGCTACACTCTTCGCGGTGAACATAGGCTATATTTTATTCCCGTATTCCCACGGGAACGGAAACTACGCGGGTAAAACCGCGTGACGTCCGCTAGTCGTAAAATATAAATCCTAGATAGGTACATACGTACATATGTCGCGCAGTTGGCTCAGTGCCAGATAAAAAACTGTTGCGGGTTCAAATAGCTCTATTTGGGTCTTGGTTTTTTTTATTCATATTTATTAATAATGTTTTTGTTACACTATGAGAGATCTAGTTGCCCAGTTCAATAATTTATTACTGGGCAACTATACTCTGTAAAGTATAATTTGATCTTTGTGACAGTTCTACAAACGTAAACAGGAATAGGCTTTGTATCAACGGCATAAAGCTTTTGTGGTTGAAATGCAGAGAGTGAGAACACAGATGTGCAAACCTGTAAATAACAACTTTATGCCTTTGAAATAAAAGTCAATTTTGTTTACGTTAATATAACTGTCACAGAGGTCAAACTATATTTTACTGAGATTACAGGGCCACCTGTTTTATGAAAAGATTCATGTAGTCGAGTATAATGTTGAACTTACAGAAATATTTTTATCATTTCCAGGTGGCGAGGAGCTACAACGTCCCCTTCGTTGAGACGTCAGCTAAAACCCGCATGGGCGTAGACGACGCGTTCTACACTCTCGTCCGCGAGATCCGCAAAGACAAAGCGAGCAAAGTCAAAAAGAGTAGAGGCAGAAATAGGGGCCCCGGGCGCAAGTATAAGTGCACATTTCTATAAATCATCTATCATTAAATTTAACTTAAATATTCGTGTATATCATCTAACGAAGTACTAAATCGCGGTCTATATTAATGTCGACAATCAGTTGATTTTCTACCTATTTCTACCAATATTTAAAATATGGCAACATTGTATTTAAGTTTACTGCGACGTTTTACACCTTTTTTTTACTACGCAACTTATTAATCACAATCTAGTTTTGTTGACAATAATTTTGACTTTGTGCCAGTAGATTAGTTTATAGACTGTGTTACTGTGCATGATATAATGAACTGTATTACAATACGTTAAAGTTCCTTATTCATGGACCAGTATAGCTGTGTTTTAAATGAAACTTACAGGATTAATTAAATAAAAAATGTGCAATTAAGACATGCTTAACATGATATGGGTTGAATAATAAATAAATATTTCTACCAAGCTAGGTTTAAATGCTCAGTCATAGCTGAAACTTACCTCAAACATACACGACAAGTGTACTATGTATTGAACTGCCGTATTCTCAAACTAATCTGTCTGAATTTAACTGAAAATATACTGTTTACAAATTGCTAAGCTAGCAAATTTCCTTTTCTACTGTATGACTGGGCAAGACTACGTTTTCCATAGAAGTTGCAGCGAGGCTTGCAGAATCCTTGTATTTATGGTTTTCTTGCTTATTAAGGATTCCGCAACTAAAGGGTAAAAATGGCTGTATCTTAGGAACGGGAGCTGAACTTTTCAAATGTATTTCTGTTGTCGCTATAATAACAAATACTAAAATCAGAAAAAAAATGAAGACGTTACAAAAAATATGACGTTTTGCCGTTTTTTGGTACGAAACCCTCCTTGTTCGAGTCCGATTCGCACTTGGCCGGTTTATTTTCCACTCTGAAAATAGCAATTCTGATTGGTCTTATGTAATACCCAGCTTAAGCCTCGCTCGCCACTCCTGTCGATGACACCGCCTCAAAAAGAACCTTTTGTACAGTGAAATTGTGGAATTTCAATGCAACAATGTGCTTAGTTTCTTAAGTTTTCTATAAATAAAATCCGCTTGGGTTTCTTTGAGAATAAGTGTAATATTATGAAATCTATGTACATTTTTGTGAGGTCATATCAATACCGTTCCGATATCAAACTAAGACCGCAGTCCGAAGACTGACAATCGATAGACAAAGGATTCTAATTATTTATTTTAGGAATGACATTCAATATTACGATTAGAACTAAATGACAAGCCATGTGCTTTATGAATAAGATTTCATATCACGCTTTTTCAGTAGCCTGCAATAATCGCGCATAACACTTATACGACTGCCTTGTTCTAGTTTATTATTTAATAACTAATTAGATACTTGTATACTGTGGCGTACACTGGCATCCAAGCTATCAAGGCGCTATTTAGATTTATACAAAAAGATAGATAAGTGCTTCAATCTATCTCTTTCTTATTTTATTTATAAGAAATTCATAGTTTTAAATAACTCTAGATTGAGGTATTTTATCCGAACTAAATATACTTCTTACTTAATTTTTTATACATTACGAAAGAAAGGCAATGATAGGGACAAATGTAAACTCGACAAACAGAAGGGGCAAATGTAGGCTTGTCTTCTAGACAAATTTGATTTTGTTCTGATTTATTATGCAAATGTTTTTCGATTGCATGTATAACGGTTGTACATTATTCTAGTACAATATTTAATTTGGCTGTCTGACGTACAAATAGTGCACAATTATGTAAAAATTACCTTCAAAATACTGTGTCTCGCGTCGCTAAATTAGGGTATTTTATACAAATTACACAGCAGCATCACTTAAACTTTAAAATAAGAACATACTTTTCTCTTGGAATGAAACTTATGAGAAAACTTATTTTCATTATGGCTGCCTCAAGTCCAGCCAATAGCATATACAATTGTTATTGTAGCATAATATTAGGAGCATTGTTAAATGTTTTCTATTTTAGCTAGACGCAAATTTTGGCTATTAATATGCAGTATGTAATCTGTAATTTGACTCTTACTTATGAACGTTTAGGGCACTTGAGTGTATAAATGTATATTTATTTTCTTGTAAAAAAATATCTTTAAATTCTTCGCTCAACGTTACTACAGATAAATGCTTATCTAATATACCATCTTTGACATAATTAACATTAAGATCAGTCAGTTAAAAAAAAGCCAATAAGTTAAAAACTGTCATATCGGTCAGAAAGTGTTACTATGTATTATCAATGGTCAATAACAATGTTATAAAAGTTTTTCCATAATGTGTATATAATTAATACTTCATGTACAATGAGCTAATCAAACGAATTTTGTTTTAAATCAAATATCAACAATCGTGAATTTTATTATTTTGACAGTGTTTTTTAAGTATTTTAAGTTATATAATAATTAATAGTTGTTAGTTTAGTTTTAATTTTAACAATGTAAAATACACCAGGTACTTGGATTTAACGTGTTTTCTTGCTATTTCCTGCAACCGACCCAGTCAGATAGTTACTAAACAGAAAAGAAGGTTTGTTATAAAAATGTTATTTATCAATACATTTTTTTATACTGATCAAAAAACCAATCTTTCGTGTCAATACTTTCTTTTTTATTTGAGTAAGTATACAACTCCGCCATCTCAACCGCACTGCCAGTAGCTTCATTAAGATCCGTCTTGGAGCAGGATGTAGGAAAATGGGGAGGGGGTAAGTACTGCACGGGTAGGTACCTGCATAGATTTTGTCTAGACCGTCCGATCATAGTGCGTAAACGACTGTGAGACCTTCATACCGGCCATTGGCGGTCGTTTCATTTCACATGTACCGGATGCCAGGTAGCCGGTGCCGGGTACCCGGCGGCGAAGTGCGAAAGCTAAGTACATACCCGGCAACCAGTTGCCGGGTAGCCGGTGCCGGGTACCCGGCAACCGGTACGTGTGAAAAGGGGCTAAGTGTATGTCCATGTACTTAGCTTTGTCACGTACCGGCGTAATTTGCCCGGCAACCGTTTGTATTCGCCACCGGGTACGCGCCAACCGGTACATGTAAAAAGGCACTTACGGTACGGTTAGCACGGGTAGCGCTCATAAATGGAAATTCTACAAACGGTAACCCGTCTCAGGACTGACAGAACACTAGCAGGGTTACGCTTAAATTATCAAAACCAGGTAACCAGTTTCCTTTTCGAAACCTGCTTTCGCCACAGAAATGTTTCTTATTTACTTGTGATAAAGGAAAATCTCTTAAGTCAGTCGATTTATCTTGCATTATGCTATCGTAATTTTGTCTATCTATAAACTTGTTTCCTGAGCTTTTTACAGAATTATCGATTATAGGAATAATGTACTTAATCAGTAGATAATGTTGTTTTCTTTTTATCTCAATACACAATATTTTATACAAAAGATGCCCTCAACACAACTGGCACAGTGTATTGTGGATATATTTTATTCCCGTATTTCCCGTGAAAGACGACGGGAAAGAGTACAATATGTCTTCATCCCGAGTATGTCGTAAGAGGCGACTGAGGGAACTCTCATTCACTTTCGCAAAACGATCCATTGCGTAGAGAAGGAAATCTCTAAATATAACCCGGTTGTCTTCGGCCTAAAAAAATTCAACTGCTTGTCATCACCACCTGCGCCTATTCCTTTTCCACACGGCAATAGGCTCACTACGTGGGAAATTAAACTAAGGTGAAATTTGGGCGTATTCTATGCCTCTGCCTACCCTTTCGAGGATATAGGCGTGACTATATGTATGCATGTATTCCCACGGGAACTACTACAGGTGAAACCACGTGATAACTGCTAGTATTTAATAATATGGATACATTATCGTGCTCTAATGAAGCTTATTTGAAGTTTGAACTAAAAAAATGTGCTTCGACCGAGTAATAGTATAGACAGGCCCATCCATACATTTGTTTTGAAGACGTTAAAGTAAGCGCATGCGCTTACTTTAACGTCGGTGTTATTGTTCCGAGGTGAAACACGTGGCAAGTTAAGACATTTTACGCTTTATGCCTTCCTGTGCGTTCCCGAAGTGTAAAAACACTGCCCTAAATTCGAAAAAAAAATGTATGTGTGCATGTTTTGTCGTTGCTGCAATATTTTTGTGTGTGAACTAGTCGCACATTTTGAGTTCGTAATGTATGACGTGGGCCCGTCTATACTAATACTTGGTCCGAAGGAGGGATGCAGATAAGAAACATCTGCAGGCAACATATTTTCTAAAAGGCATACTTAAGTTATGCTTATTACACTTCGTTGTTACACTACAACATCGTATCTATCGGTTCACATTAAAATCAGAACTCGGGGTGTAGATTTTAATTGCTTGTTCCAGTTTTTTACCCTCGTGTGTAAAAAATATTTATTGGAAAAGTTTGCATTTGTTCGCAAGGTCCTCATTTATTTAAATCCGTTAACATCGACCAATAGGTTCTCACTATTTGGTGCAATAAAAATACCTGAACCCTATTCGAATATTATGTAGTATTTTTAATTATTTAATTATAAGTATGGTATCCCAAAAACTGTCACGAATGACATTCATGACGTGTCCATTGTTTTCAATCTGTCATTGTCACCGACACGACACCCGTCAAGTACATAATCAAGTTGGGTGTAAACACGATTTTCTTGTTTGTAATTTAATCATAAAAAGAGCGATATTACATTAAATTGGGAACTATCTAATAGACCATGGAAGCAAAAGACGTATGTGTAGAGATAGAGAATGATGAATTTTATAGCAAGTTTTTAGATGAGTCTGTGAAACCAATCCTAAGCGAAAGCCTATCGGTCACAGACCAAGTAAATAGACTCGCTCAAGGGATAGAGAAACTAAGTAAAAGTCTAGAGAAGCAAGTACTCGCTAAGCACAATGATCTTCTTACTCAAGCAAGTCATATTTCAGACTTGGAAACGACTTTAGAATCAGTTCAATCACAAGTCCAAGGCATATTGCGTGGCGCTGAAAAGTTAAAGGAACGAGTCCATAAACCTTACTACGCGCTGGAAAATCAAACAATAATGCTTGAAAGGGTTCAAACGACGTGTAATTTGCTTAGACACTCCTCCAAAATCTTATCTTTGTGGAATAAGCTACAAAATATCAAAGATAACCCTTCAAAAGAGGCCATTATTTTGTTTGAATTGAATGAGTTGATCGGAGATTACGATTTCGAGGGAATCAATCTACTTGATGAGGTACTGAAGTCCGTGCAGCTTAGAAGAACCACCTTACTTACAAACTCAACAGAGCTCCTACAATCTAGTTTATTAAATGGAGATAAAACCAAATTATTACAATGCTTTAAAGTTTTTCACAATCTTCAATGCACAGAACAGCAAATAAAAAATACAGTTGATAGTATTCTGAGTGATTTGAAAAAAGAAATCGCTACTGCATTAAATGTTCAAATGGTTACTATAGAAGTAAAGAAGTCCGGCTCAGCTAGAATAGCACCCGGTAAAGCCAATATAATGAATGCACAAGAATTTAAAATTAAACTATGGGACAATATTGAGAAGCTCTTCAAGGTAGACATGTATAATAGCTGCACTAAGGTAATAATGCTTCAGAATGTGGTTAACGAGTTACATGCTATTGGCAACTTCAGAAATATAGCCAAGAATTTCTGGTCTGACTTATGCCTAGTATTCAGAAATGAACTTGAAAAGAGTCCTTCAAATGTAAGTCAGTCTGTTGAGATAGACTACCCAAAACTGCTGAAATGCTTTAATGATTTATTATCTAGACTAAAATGTAAAGATCTCGAATTGAATCGAACATGTCTTACAAAATGGGAGAATTCTTTCCTATCCAAATCTTTAGGTAAATTGCTGGAACCTGTCAGGAGCATGTGGCATTTGTCCCAAGTACCAAATATGGATCAAGTAGATAATGCTGTGCGAGTCATAGCTGAAGCACTAAGCATTTCACTTGGTGATAAACAATTGAGTATAAGTTTGGCAAACAGTGTGGCCAAGTCTATAAAGCAGATGAATGTGGAAGCAGAACAGAGGCTATCATTAGACAGTGATGTAGCACAGATTGTAGAACCACCCACAAGTTCCCAGCAGAAGAATGCAGATCTTTGCAACTCTTTACATTACTTTTCATCACAAATAAAAAGAGTTCTAAACAATATGAACTCTATGCTACCTCAAGAGAGTGTGCAAATAGTTCAAAATAGCTTGAAAGACATATCAAGCATGCCAGTACTTCAATTATTTGCAGAATCAATTAAAAACTCCTTGTACATTATACTAATGACAATGCATGAAGAGCCAGATTTGATCAGAGCTGATGACCCAACAAATAAATCTCTAACATGCTCCCCGTATATGAAAGAACTTCAGCAATTTGTCTCCCGATGCAAAGATATATACTTGTCGATGTTCACAGAGAAATCAGCACTGAATGAATGTTGTGTCAACATAGCTCGAGCGTGTGTTGAGCGGTTTATACAACACATTTGTAATGTACGACCGCTAAGTAAGTTCGGAAGAGTAAAGCTTCAAATAGACTGCAAACACATAGAGACAGCTTTAACACCTTTAGTCAATGATATGGCCGAGCTTGGAGACTACTATCGGCAGTTGAAAGCTCTTCATCTTCTGTTAGAGAAAACGCCTCAGGAAATAGCGAAGAGTCAAAAAGAGGGTGCATGTTTACCATATTCTTTGGTCATGATGTTCTTATTCTCTCACGGAGGTCATCAGTTACTGGCCCCTCATACCTGCGCTGGTTGGAACACACAGAAGTTGATGCAATGGTTGGATACTCATAGGAATGAGCGGGATAGGCTGGAGTTTGTTGCCGGAGCCTTGCAAAGGTACCAGAACCATGTGAGACAGAACCAAATTGCTACTTACGATGAGGTGTACCCAGTTTTGTTGCAGTTGTTGGAAGATGGACGGAAATCTTTAAAGAAATAGCCAGTTGAAGGTATACTATGTGATGTAGAAATATATAGATTGTAAAGTATTATTTCTAAATCCGAATCAAAATGGAGATTTTGTGCCATTATTTAGTTCCCAGGTCAAGACTACTTTACATCTGTAACATCACAGTCGAAGTCAAGTGGCAAGTGTCATCAGTGGCCCTAAAATGCCCATGGCATCCACGCATCCCCATCAAAGTCGTATGATCTAATCGGGCAGCAGGTTTACATTATCAAGCCTGTCATTGCTATCTGGGGCGACTGACGGTAGTCCTGGAAAATACTAAAGTATTTGCCCGTTTCAACGCGTCAATAGGGTCGGCAGCGCGAGTATTACACCTTATGCAAACATCCATTGGCTGGGCCGAATGTTTGTCTGCCAACTAAATTGTATTAAAAGAGCCTTACCAATATTATTTATTCCTGTTATAATTTTAGCTAATAAGTGAAACGCAATATAATTCTAATTTGTTTATTAAAAATAAACATTTAATTTTAAATAAACTTAAACACTTGTGACTTCTTATTTATTCCTCTTCTAATTGGCTGCGGCGCGACTGATCTTGTCATCTGCAGTCTAATCAGAGAACAAAAGTGTTAATTTGAGAGTTAAAGAAGCCCCCGAATAGAATCCGGGCTAAACCCACTCAAAGCAGTCCATATGATATCAGTACCTACTCCTGGGCGAGGCCGCAGCGGTGGTCGTAGGTCTGTTGCGAGTCCTGAGACATCCTTCCGAGGGCTTACCCAGGGCTCTCAACCATAGACGTTACGTGAGGTTTTTTAGTCGGTAGGAGTCCGGCATAACATCCATGAGCATTTTCTCTCACGTTAAAAAATAAAAGGCTACTTTTTATCCCTGGAATATTGTTCGGAAGCGGACATAGTAACCGCGTTCTACGCGGGCGTTATAGACCTACTTATAATATTGTGAGAGTTTGTGAAGATGTTTGGATCAATCACGCTTGGCTAACGGATCTGGCTGAAATTAAGTACAGGGATAGATAATAGTCTGGAATAACACATAGGATACTTTTTATACCTGGTATAAGTTGCCATGGGATGCAAGAATAGAGCTATTGTAAAGATATGAATGTCAAGATGACTATTGACAGACAGACATACATATGGTTGCGCCTTTGGCCCCCAAAGGGGTAGGCAGAGGAATATAATAATATGCCCATTTTTCACCTTTTTAGTCTGTCTGTAATTTGTCCCTCGTAATAGGTGGCGAGCCTTATTGCCGTGTTGAGATGGACAGGCGCAGGTTGTGACAGCCTGCTGTTGACATTTTTCAAGCCGCCTAAAAAGGCCTCAACTTGGCTTAACGACTGCCATTTTACTGGCAACTGATACCAACGGATTAACGTGCCTTTCGAAGCATGGATACGCTCAAATAAATGTCACAAAGTGTTCACATGAAGGGTCATCCATCCAAGGACTGGCCATAGTGAAAGTTGCTTACTGCAGTGATCGTTTACAGAACACTGAGTTTACAGACAGACAAGGCATTATAAATATAAACTAAAGGTAATAAAAAAGTAAATTATATATTATTGTAACAACATACTTCTACAAATACTTTGCAACATTCTCATAAGTGTAACTTACTTCATATTTAATTATACTTAAACAAAATCTAAGTGCCATACATTTAAGCCAAGGCTTCTACACAAATAAATACAATTGCAGTGTCTGTTTGTAATGTCCAAATAATAGTTTTTGGCGGCCTTACTATGTACCTCTTCACGGTCCTTGTCAAAACTATTAGAAAATAATATATTACTATGAACCACTTAGATATTTTAGACTTTATTAGATATCCAGGTATAAATAAAAATCATACACACACACACACAAATATATAACAAAATGAGCATAGGAACCATCAGAATATTGAAAAAATAAAAGTACATTGTATTGTGTATATGCCATTGACTTTTTCTATAAGTAGGTAATGGCAACACCAATTTTGATGAGATTTTTAACCCTTCAAATAATATGAAATGAATGGGATTAAAAATATACTGTTATTTCTAACCTTGTAATGCCAATATAGATTTTATGCACTGCGTATAAGGTTTAAATTAAAGTATAAGTATTTGCAACTTTCATTAATTTAATCAGTGTCAATACTTATAAGTAGTGACCGACCGAAGTTTCGGTTTCGGTTTCGGCCAGTTTCGGCCAAAAAATCGAGTTTCGGCCGAACTTTCGGCCTGGCCGAAACTCACGTGTTCATGAATTTTGAGCGACTAGCTCTGCTTGTGACGTGGTTAGGGTCAGCCCAACCAGTTAATATGTTACTAACCGAAGATTTACAGACTTCCAATCAATAGTTATTATAATACAATTTTTACGGAATCCTAAAAAGGTGATCTAGGACATTACATAACCCTACCCCTTTGTTGTCGGTTCCGTTGACTTCGTTGGTCGTCTGTCTGTCTGTCAGCAGACTCATGCACCGTGATAGTTAGACAGTTCAAATTTTTACAGATGATGTATTTCTGTTGCAGCTATAGCTACAAATAATAAAAATAGACAAATTAATAATATTATAGGGTGCCTCCCAAACAACATACGTGATTTTTTGCTGATTTTCTGGTACGGAACCCTACGCGCGCTATTCCGGCTCACTGTTGTCCAGTTTTAGTTATATACTTCTAGAATGTAACCAAAACCAAGAGCTAGTAGCAGGACACCGTGTGGTTTTAGTCGGTAGGAGATCGCAATAGCATCTATGAGTAATTCCACACGTAAAAGTAAGCAACTCATCTTTAGGTGAAGATATTTCTAAAACGAACACTTTAGAAGACTTATACCGTTGATTGATGGCAATTTTTGGAACTTGCTGCACCTATTGAAAAAATAAACGGCCAAGTGCGAGTTTAACTCACACACGGAGGGGTTAAAGCCTATTAACGAGACATGAGGCCTAGCCGTCCGTCTGTCTATTAGTCATGAGGTTGTATCGCTGGAACCGTGCCAGATATAGGCCTAAAATTTTCACTGTACAGTAGTCCTACCGACTAAAAACCACGCGTATCCTACCTAACAGCCTACGGTTGGGAGCCTCGAGTATGCCCTCGTAATGATGCATAGGTACTGCGGCCGCATCTTTGGGGGAGTTGTTCAGTTTTTACCCCGCTTCTTGAGCGGTGCGTGGATGCATCTCTCACCTCATGCTATCGTCTAAGACCTGCTTCTGCAAAGACGGTAAGCAGCCCCGTCACCGTCCTCAGGCCCCCGGTCATGGAGGTTGATAGTATGGGGTGCCGCCGCAGACTGTGGAACTCGGGTGGCAGAGTTCTCTCCCGCTTCCTCCCCGCCGTCTCTTTTACGAGCATGACCTGCTCACAGGAAGAGGCCTATGGCCCCACTCCAGCGCCTCCTTGCGCCATTTTAAACAATGATGCAAGGGCCCTTGCTTTCAGGACCCATAGAGGGGTCCCGGATAGAAGACATGCCGCCTCAACTGAGATCGTGCGGTATCTCCTTATCACCTTGACAGCCGTCGCCTTCTGCGGGCTAAGCAATTTAGCCGCATTGCTGGCCATTAGGATCTCCGCCCATACGGGGACCCCGTATAGGGCCATGCTGCGCACGATCCCAAGGTACAGTCTCCTGCAGGGAGCGTTGGGTCTCCTGACATTGCTAACAACCGCGAGAGTGCGGCTGATGCCCCCTCCCTCAGCTATGGGACCCAACTTCGGAAGTGGTATCCGAAGTTCCACCGACTATCGAGTACGAGCCCCAGATTCCTTGACGACGATGACAGCTCGACTGAGAGCTCGATGCCGATGCTGACGCCCCCTATAAGTAAGCTGGATCTCTCAAGGCTGCGTCTCGGTGCGTTGCTCCTCGCGCTGTAATGAGGGTGTCGTCGTAACACGTTACGCCGACACCTCTGAGCAACGGACCACGCAGCACCCAATCGTAACCGATGTTCCACAGAAGCGGTCCTAAGACCGATCCCTATGGAACACCGAACGACGCATCTGGCGGACTCAGCCCTAGCCAGCTCGGGTAAGTTATGGTCCTCTCGGAAAGATAGGCCTCGACAATTCGACGGAGGTATGGAGGCATTCCATGGTACATAAGCGCCTCCCAAACGTAGCTTCAGGGCAAGGTGCTGAAAGCGTTGGCGATATCAAGAGACACTGCCACCACCACCTCACCCTGTTCTGATGCCGATAACAAGAAATACCTACTAAAATCAGAAAAAAGCATCGACACAACAAATGTAATTTTTGTGCCCAATTTTTGTAACGGAACCCTCTGTGCGGAATCCGACTCGCACTTGGCTGTTTTTTTTTTTTTTTTTTTTTTTTTTTCAATATTGAAAATGAAAATGAAAATGAAAATGAAAATGAAAATGAAAATATCTTTATTCATTTAGGTTACAAAGTAACACTTATGAACGTCAAAATTTTTGCTTCTACATTTACATTTACTGCCAGATTCGCAAAGCAATAGGTAGAGCCTGTGAGGAAGAACCTGGCAAGAAAACTCACGGCCACTCTTTTCAAATAGTCTTAGTACATTCGTTTGTCATGCAATAAAGATCAACAATTTTGTCTACACAAGCGACATTTACAATCGCGCCTAATTAAGTGAGGAGCAAGCAACTCATGTCCATGTCTCTGTATCATTAAAATAGTCATCAATAGTATAGTATGCCCTTTTTAAAAGATGTGTCTTGATTTCCCTTTTGAATCTATATAAAGGAAGGTTCATAATATTTAAAGGAATTTTATTGAATAGGCGTACACCAAGTCCTTCGAATGAGTCGTGTACCTTATGTAATCGAAAAACCTTTCCAATCAATTTATGCTTATTTCTAGTATTTATTGAATGTACGTCACTGTTCTTAAGATATAGATGTATGTTCTTTTTAACAGACATGATGTTCTCAAATATGTATTGCGATGCAACCGTTAAAATTCCTATTTCTTTAAACTTCTCTTTAAGCGATTCTCGAGCATTTAATTTATAGATTGCACGTATAGCTCTTTTCTGAAGTACAAAAATTATTTGTATATCAGCTGCCTTGCCCCACAGCAAAATGCCGTAAGACATGACGCTATGAAAATAACTAAAATAAACCAGCCTGGCTGTTTGGACATCAGTGAGCTGTCTGATCTTGGTAACGGCAAAAGCCGCCGAACTGAGTTTTGCTGCTAGACACGATATTTGGGCAGTCCACTGTAATTTACTATCTAAAGTGATCCCCAAGAATACGGTTGATTCTACAAGATGAAGGGTGTCACTGTTCAATGTTATATTTGTTTCATAATTTTTGACATTGGGCATGGTAAATCTAATACATTTTGTCTTTTTAGCGTTCAATAGCAAATTATTGGTTGTGAACCAATCTACAACTTGGGCTAGTGCACTATTTACGTTGTCAAAAGTACTTGGATTGCGATCAACTTTAAAAATAAGTGATGTATCATCAGCAAATAGAACAACATCGCACAAGTTCTGTACATAGAAAGGTAAATCGTTGATGTAAATTAAAAATAAAAAAGGTCCTAGAATTGATCCTTGCGGCACACCCATAGCTACAGAAGCTCCAGAGGACCGACTTCCATTAATGTCAACATATTGCATTCGATCTTTAAGATAGGAGGCAACAAGATCCATTGCAGAGTCCCTTATACCATAATGATCTATTTTCCGTAATAAAGTGTTATGATCAACGCAGTCGAAAGCCTTGGACAGATCGCAGAATACCCCGATAGCATCCTGTCGATTTTCCCAAGCGCTGAATATATGTTTTATAAGTGTCACTCCTGCGTCAGTAGTAGAACGACCTCTTGTAAACCCATACTGCTCGTTGTGTAGTAACATATTTGAACTAAAATGTGATTGTAATTGCTGCAGTATAATTTTCTCAAAAATTTTGCTAATGGCAGGCAGTATTGAAATAGGTCTAAAGTTACCAGGGTCTGTTTTGGATCCGGCTTTAAAAAGAGGTATCACTTTACTGTGTTTCATTAAATCTGGAAACACGCCTTTATCAACACATATATTAAATATTGCAGCTAGATGAGGAGATATAATTAAAATAATTGACTGCATTAATTTCACAGAAAAACCCCACAAGTCTGCTGTATTTTTTGAGTTAAGCGACTTAAATACTTTAACGATATCGTTGGGATTCACATATTTAAATCTAAATGAGACTCTACAGTGGTCCACGCTGCCCCTAAGCATTCGTTGAGCTTTAACTGGGCAAGAATTTAAGGAGCTCGTTGTAGTCACGGGTATGTCTATAAAAAAATTATTAAAGGTTTGTGCTACATCTAAACTATTATTAATCACTCTATTATTAACAATCAATTCAATGTCATGGTCACGAGTTTTGTGGCGTCCGGTTTCAGAATTAATTATATTCCATGTCATTTTTACCTTATTGTTCGACTGTTTAATCTTCCGACTTAAATGTAATGACTTGGCAGCAGCACATGCCTTTTTAAAGGTTTTTGAATATAGTTTAACATACTGAATAAAAGCAGGATCAAAATTAAATTGCTTCATACCATATAACTCATATAACTTCGCCCTACTCTTGTATATACCAGTAGTTGCCCAATCACAAAATTGCATGCCTTTATTTTTATAAAAGGTTTTTGATTTGAAAATGTTATAGTACTCAAACTGAATGGTATTAAATAAGGAGTTGTATAGGCCGTTTGGATCTTCCTCATTAACGTTAAGATTGGCAACCTTTGCAGAAACTTTTTCACTAAATTGTGCTAGGCGACATGTACTCATTGGCCTGCAAGAAATTTTGTTTAATTTAGCCGTTATATCAATGGGAAACGCAGCTTTCTGCCCAAGGTGATCTGATGGAAAGTTACTTAATATTTCTTTTGCCAGTGGTTCACAGTTGCTAAACATATTATCGATACATTTCGCAGAATGTGAGGTGATTCTAGTTGGCTCACAAAATAAGTTTTGTAAGCCAAAGGAACTAAATAAATTAATAAAACTAGTACGTTTCGTCGAATTTACAAGTATGTCAACATTAAAATCACCACACACCACAATACGTTTCTTACTAGTGCACAAGTGCTTCAATACATTTTCCATTACTTCTTCAAACAAATTATAATCGCTATCTGGCGGGCTATAGACACAAAGGACAATGAGTTGCTCAAACTCAACACATGATAATTCCGCAGTGCGCTCAATAGAAAGGGCCACAATATCTTTACGTTCTTTACAGTTTATATTATTAGAAACAAATATTAGCGAGCCACCCCGAATAGCATATTTTCTTGTGAACGCACTGTTCAGTGAGTAAAATTCACTGTTAAACATTAATTCATGACTTTCCAACCAATGCTCTGTAATACAAAAGACATGAATATTGTGTTCCTTGATATAAAGGTCTATTTGCAGTAGTTTGTTGGATATGCCTTCAATATTTTGGTGTACTAAGTTTAGACTACTAGTTATTATATTGTTGTTAAACTCGAAATTATTTCTTACACTAACATTATTAGAGGTCTCAATAGGCTCAAAAGCCCTAAAGCCATGGCCAGATTTTTTATCTGTTGTCTTACAACCTAGTTTTTTGGGATGATGCATCCTTCCCAAGATAAAATGTCAATATTATTGCTATGATTGTAAACAATACAAGCAGTTTTATTATAAGCCAAAAGATTGGCTTGATTCAATAAAAAATTTGATAGCGTTATCGCTACCTGTCGTCTTAAAAACTTTGAAAGTAAGTATCTATCTAAGGTCATAAAAGAATAACGTAATACAAGATTACAGTCAAATAATTCACTATTCCTACTACTTGTAGTCAAATAGTATAATTTTCGGTTTATTTTGTACCGAATATTGTTTTCATTACGTGTGAAAGATTTACTATAAGGCAATGTAGAAAGTATTACCTGTTTCACTGACAATTTTGACAACTGTTCATGAAACTTAATAATATTTTTGATATTTACACAATCTCTCCTGCCAATAAGTATTACTATTGTTGATTGTGGGCAGTGTGTACTAGTCAATACTTTACTAACTATTTGAGAGTAGGTGGCCCCAGGAAATGAATTGATTATGACCGAACTACCCATACGTTGAACTAAGTGGTAACCTAAGTTCTGGCCGATTTCATCGCAATAAACAACTGTCTTTCCAGTATTTAAAATTTGTGAAACTTTTGTTACAGGGTCAGCAGAGGAAGTTAAGTTTGATTGTATAGTATGTTCATCCATACTGCCCACAGAGTCAATCATTGGAAACATTGTCTCAGTCTGTGATGGTGTGGGCAAGGAAGAGTGTGGCAGAGATTCATCACAGGCTGGTGATTGATTATATAATTTCTCAAGTGAATGGAACCTTTGTTCATTGCTGTGACAAGACTCAACCAAGCTATTCAGTGCCTCAATATACTCTCCAATTTCTTTTTGTGAAATTTTGTACTTTAATGTTGTTGACTCTAAAGACTTATTTAAATGTATGATTTCTGACTGCAATTGAAGTATATCAGTCTCATACTGCTCTGTTTGAATGGTCAATTGTTTTCTACTAGTTTCTATTACTTGTTGTAGCTGAACATTTGATTTACAAGTTCTGAGATATTTATTCGCACCTATTTTAAGCCTTTTAATTTGTTTCTGTGATTTAGCAATAAATTTATTGAGCTTTATATATTTTTTAAATTTATTCCTGCTACTACTAACTAATCTAATGGTGTTGTTAGATGCTAAAGTATTATCACTAGAAGTATCAGGTGTCGAGAGATCTATCACATCTGAGGTCATGGGCTGGTCAAGATAGTTACAATCTGACTTTCCGCTCATCAGCTCATCATACAGACTGTGGGAGAGGGCAACCTGTTCAGCCGACTTGAGAGTCTCTTTGTGAGTGATGGAGTTTTGCACATCACTTAGTTCACACTCCAGAATGCTGATACGTTTTAAGGCTCTCTCGTGGGTGTTGCTGCACTCCTCCAGACCTACTACAGTTTCCTGAAGATGATCCCGCTGACGTGTGAGCTCCATTACCTGTGTATGTAGCTCAGCCAACTCTTGTTTGAATTGGGTATTTTTTTCAATTACTTTTAATATTTCTTTTTCACTATCATCCCGTTCCTCCAACAACTGCTTATTGAGATTTTTGCAAATTTCAAGTTCCTTGATGGTGAGATTGAACTTTTGTTGCAAGTCACGGGTTACAGCACTGCGGGTCATCATTTTTATTTTTATTTTAATTGCTCTTTGGAAATAAATAATATAGAAGGCTGTAGTGTCACTTAAGATAATTGACAAGTAATTTATAAAACTTTATAACTATAATTACCTATTTAAAAAAGGGAATATATGAACAATTTGTTAATCTGACCAAGTATGTAAGAAAAGTACCTAAGTATAATTGTATTTACACTATGTAAACCACTTTTGCAGTTCAACACAACCAATGTGAACTGTTTATTTAATTTAGGTATATGGTAACTATACCAATTTCAAAAGGAATGATGGTCTGTTATCAAATATAAATGCAAATAAGTACAAAATTCAATTAATTTCTCATTTGGTACCACCTACCCCACTCTTAAATTGACAGATTGTAAGTTTGAAAAAATTGGATTTTTAACAGAACAATTTTTAAAAGTTTTCACAGTTCTTGTTTGTTTTCATGAAGATATATGAAGATATAGGATCACTTTTCACTAGTAATCGTAAACCCGCAGCTATTTTTCACTTAATTAATAATTAATCCTGAAATGCTTTCCTCCTTTTGCTCCTGACATTAATCACTTTTTATCTCGTCGTCGTCTTGTGTATGCTTTTAATAATTACTTAGAACTTATTTTCTGAAGTTAACTTGTTTATTTATCACCTTTTTTGCTTTAAAAGTATATTATTTATAATTTTAAATTCGAAAATTACATAGAAGAAATGTTTACGTTACGGCTCCAGTGTTGCCAAAAAAAAGATTTGAAGAATTGAGAACCACCTCCTTTTTTGAAGTCGGTTTAAAACAGTAAAAAGTATTCCTTCCGGACTGTTGGTTCGACTGCCTATTAACACGTGAGTTTCGGTTTCGGTTTCGGTTTCGGCCGAAACTGACCCTGGGGCCGAAAGTTCGGTTTCGGTTTCGGTTTCGGCCGGAAAACCAGTTTCGGTCGGACACTACTTATAAGCCAGTTAACGTTTGTCACTGAACACCGCCCAGCCGCGACGGAGCTCAGGTGACCTGTCACAAATCAGGTCTTGTTCAAATTTCAAATAAGTTTTAACCGATAAGTTAGGTTTTCTGCTTTGTGAAGAGAGAAATAAAGAATTTTATTTATTTATTTTACCATTATTTAAACCCTTTGGTCATACGAAAGGTTTTTCGTTCCTGTGTAGAATGTGATTTCAATCCCTTTCTTTTAAAATTCTGAACACATTATTAGTTTATCATTTATTATACGAGTAAGGTGGCAGGCAAGCATACTGCCGACCTGATGGTTGGTAAACGCCCATTGGCTACTATGGGCGTTTGCAACACCAGAGGCGCTACACTCGCACTGCCGACGCAGGCGCAGGTTGATGACCCACTGATGATCTTTTTAGGCTGCCCATTGACTAATATCACAAATTAGAGATAGTACAGATGGGAACATACATACTAAATTCGCTGAGACTACGCACACATAGACAACTCATTCACAGATGGCTACGCACACATAGACAACTCATTCACAGATGGCTACGCACACATAGACAACTCATTCACAGACACGACGTCAAGCGGTCGTCAACCGACTTTTCGATACTGATTTGTGCGCGAGTGTGTGTAGCAGAGGGTAGGTGTGAAATAAAAGTACATTCATGAGTTTTCCATCTGTACTATCTCTAATTTGTGCTAATATATACATAACGTGTTTTTTCTAACTACCCACAATATTCAAAAATGACAAACACTATAGTCATACATCTAGCTACTCTTACAACCAACAAATGCGTGTCCTTACATAAAATCTACAAATTGAACACATATGAAATGTATATTTTATATAGCATTTAAAGTGATGGCGGAAAACAATTCTTGAAACTGCTTACATTTCTATGTTGCTAGAGTCCTAATATATTTTGGCAAGCAATTGAGTCTACTCGTGATAAAGATTATTGCAATTAGAGTTTTTTTTTATGACCGAAACACCGTAAGGTGTGCAAAGTTCCAAAAATGTTAATGATACGTGTAAAAGCCTAATATCATAATCCGAAATTTTTACATTTTATGAAGTTGATAAACTGCAAAGATATAACTGAAGTCGCTTCGCGTGAAGTCCGGAATTCTATAAGTATGAGTGTTAAAAACCGCGATAGTTTAAAAATAACATATAACTGAATACATGAAACATATCGTATTCAGAACTAGTTATTGCTTTTAATCGGTTACATTATATTAAAAATATCTAAGAAATATATTCCACCATACCTTTATAATTGTAATAACTATTAAAGCTAAGTGCTATCTACAGTCTACTTAAGTTATTATTACACTACACGATATCAAGAAACCCTTAGCCAAAATGGCCTTGTGTAATTACCCAAAGTCGAATAGGATGACGCACCCAGTTATTGACACTACACCAATTATGGTCACATTGACAAAACAGATACTAATTTTAAAATAAACAATAATAATTTCAAATATTTTCACCAATCAATAAATAAATCAACATTCAACGCTATTTGAACTCAATGGTGTCCATATTTATTTAAAAACTTTATGCATAAATTAGTACAAAGGTGGACTTAATGCTGTAGGCATTTTCTTCCAGTCAACCTTAGGGTGATGCAGAGACAGGTTATTTAAGGTAGGTCCATAATTAGTGCAGTCTTAATAATAAGGTTTGTAGGCCCGCGTCTGTAAGACAGCTACTATATTGGAAATTAACTCTCCGCCCTGTCCCGATACATGGGGACAGGGCGGATGGCGGTGGGTTCGATTCCCACCGGAGACAAATATTTGTGTGACCCATAAATGTTTGTCTCAAGAGTCTGGGTGTTTCTATGTTATAATATGTATGTATTTAAAAGTATATAAGTATTAATATCCGTGGTTTGATACCCATAACACAAGCAGGTTATTCCTAGCTAACTTTGGGATCAGATAGCGTTGTGTGAAGTGTCCGAGAATATTTATTTATTTAAGTATTAATTTTGTCACATATGTACACTGATCGTCCAAAAGCAGACTTCCATACATACATTTAAAAGTAATTAAGAGGCATGAGTTAGAGGAATGAGTTAGTGTGAGAAGTAACAGCAGTTCGAAGTGTACAAGGGCGAAGTCGGGGGGCACAGCTAGTTTTCTAATATAGTAGCAGTTTTCTAGAAATAATTCACATAGGCTCATTTTGCTCAAACTCTTGTCGTTTTGTATCCATAATATCGTATAGTACAAAACTTTCATTACAAATTCTAAACCTTAATACATTACAATACAGTCTATTTTCATTCAAACCTCATCGCCGAAGGTGACTTTGAAGACGTCCTCGAATTTGTTCACGAAATGTATGTCCATATTCTCTTTTATGAATGAGGGTAGGTCTTCAAAGTCTCGCCGGTTTTCCTCTGGCAAGATCACGCAGTTTACTCCCACACGTTTGGCCTGAAGTTAATAATCATAGTATTAAGAATTTTGCCGGTTAAAGTGGGCGAAACATTGCTTTTTTTATACTACTTAGGTGGCAGACAAGCTTACGGCCCACCGGAAGGTTGGTAACCGTAGCCTATAGACGTTTGCAACACCAGAGGCGCTACACACGCGCTGCCGACCCTAGCGCAGGCTGTGACGACCCACAGTTGAAATTTTTCAAGCCTAAGGTAAGGCCTTCAACTTGGCTTAACGACTGTCATTTTACTGACAACCGGGACCAACGGCTTATCGTGCCTTCCGAAGCACGGAAACGCTCGTAAATAAATGTCACAAAGTGGTCCACGTGGTGGTCACCCATCCATATCCGGCCATAGTAAATGTTGCTTACTGCAGTGATCGTTTACAGAACACTGAGTCCGCAGGGCCACGAGTGCTTAATTGCTTGTAAAACTGTCTATCAATGGAGCCGAAAGGTTTTCAAGTGATAACCACGTATAGTAACCTTTCAGTCACACAAGGCTCACGCTCTGCTCACTGCAAACGTAGTCCTACTAGCCAAACAGTCCCCTACTCGCGATGTTTATCGCGTTGTTTCCTCGCTCGTATTGCTCTCAAAAATCGACAAAAAATGGATCGTCGGGCACTGGGCAGTACTCGCGACATGAGACCATAATTATTTCCTCGTCGAGTGTGTGGCAGTCGATATAATGTCGATGATTGTCGGGATTTTAGGGTAAGTCGAAAAAGAAAGGTGGGTTAATGACAAAAAGTTGCGGTTGCTTCAATCCGGAATTAGATACAAGTCCTAAATTTTGTCCTGGGGTATCTTTCCGAGGACTTACCCGGGGCTTCCAACCGAAGGCTGGTAGGCAGGATGCATGAGGTTTTTTAGTCGTTAGAAGTCCGACATAGCATCCATGAGGATTTTCCCACACGTACAAAATAGTCCCAAATCTACTCTGCTCCAATAAAGCAATTTTGGCTAAAGTGTAAAAATAAATTGAATTTTCATAGTTAGCAGTAGCAGTTGGACAGTTTTCGTAGTAGCTATCAATAGTCCAGACATCTGCAAGTATACCTACAGTTTGGTAGTGACTTACCGCAATAATCTTCTCCTTGATCCCCCCCACAGGCAGCACGCGGCCGGTGAGCGACAACTCGCCCGTCATGGCGAGCGCACGAGCCGGCCGGCCCAGGGCTAAGGATACTAGCGCCGTGGCCATGGTGGTGCCCGCTGAAGGACCGTCTTTAGGCGTCGCGCCTTCGGGTACGTGCACGTGAAGGTGTCTGTACATACAAGAATACAAGAATACGAGTACTACCCGTTCGCTCTAACGCTACGTCGTAGGTGCGGTTCAAAGCGAACGCGATTCTGAAGCGGTGACACGCGAATTCTACGCGACGCGGTGCGACGCGGCGGCTATGTCCTACGTGCACGCGAATCGTCTCGCACAGCCGCCACCGACGTCGATGCTGCCGTACAGTGGGCACTTTGCATCAGCCTGATGCAACTGCCATAGATCGAAATAATGTATCGAGTTCTAGGTTCTAGGATTTCACAGGCTGGTTTCTGCAACTCAACATCATTTCTGCGCATATTTTGTGTGGGGGTTGTGGTATGATGGCAATAGCCATCTCAGTTCCTCAAGGAAGTCTAGCAGTCTTCTTCACATTGCCGGAGACTTCCTGGAGCGACCTCGGTGTACCGAAGTGTCTAGCCCTGTATCTTACCAGTTCCGGGCATTCCTTAAGAATGTGACTGGCAGTTTTGTCCGTCTGTAAAGGGGACTGTCAGTGACACCTAAATTAAAGAGATGTTAGTTAAGTAGACTGTGACCGTAGCTATGTTAATTTTGTTGTCGAGGTGATTACTCCAGTTTTGTTTGCTGTCAAGAAGTACCTACCCGAAGATACTTGACCTCTTTTTGGTATCAACCATCCGCGGTACAGTTGTGATAATGTTTACTCCTTTTATCCCATAATATAGGACGTTCTAGGATTGCATTGATTAAAATGTATATTTCCGACATTATAAAAAACACGGCGGCACCGCATCCAGTTCGCGCGCAAATATCAAACCAACTGATCTCGTTCGCTTTATTTCGCGCCGCCCCGCACCGCACCGCACTTGCGTTTGGTCACGTAGGACACTTCAATAGGTTTCAACTGTTTGTTGGTATCGCTCCGCGCCGCGCCGCTTTGCGTTCGCTTACGTAGGACGTCGCATAAGTTTGCCGCTGGCGTAGAGGCGTATACCCGAATTGTTAATTACACATACATATATGGTCACGCCTTTTATCCCCAACGGGGTAGGCAGAGGCATATTATATGCCCACATTTCACCTTTTGTTAATTTGTCCCACGTAATAGGTGGTGAGCCGTATTGCCGTGTTTAAATGGACAGGCGCAGGTTGCGACTGCCTGCTGTTGAAATAAAGCCTTCAACTTAGCTTAACGACTGCCATTTTACTGGCAACCGGGACCAACGGCTTAACGTGCCTTCCGAAGCACGGAAACGCTCAAATGAATGTCACAAAGTGATCACATGGATGGTATTATTAATTAGACGAAGTAAATTGACAGTAGCTAATGTCACTTCGTCATAGGAAATACGCAACATTGTATGAAGAAGTGACATTAGTTGCTGTCAATTTACTTCGTCTAATTAACAATTCGACTTTAGTATGGAGCCGAGCGGCAAAGTTAGAGCGAACAAGCAGTAATAAAGTCGGTTAAAAGGCGATATTTTTATGTAACAACAAAGATAATATAATAGTAGGGTAAACCACCCAATTATTGGCACTTTAGTTAAGAGTATATTTCGAAAAATAAGGGAAACCTAGTTTATTTCAGTTCGGTGTTGCCCATTATGTAGTTGTAGGTATGCATTAAAAAGTAAAATAGCATTCTTTTTCTGTTAGAAATGGGCAAAATTACCTAAAGTGCCAATAATTGGAGGAGTGCCAACGATTGGGTGGTTTACCCTATTACATATAGATAGGCAATTCCCTGCCTCCCACCTGAGCAAGCTTCCCCTCCCCCGCCAGTCACGTCACAACTGTCATTATAGTTGGCGGGTGTCGTGAGGTAACATTTGCTTAGCCTTATTGGTATTAGAGATAGTATAGATGGAAATATCATGTATACTTACTACTACTACTATCAATACTTTTCATCAAGCGGGTGGCGTTAATTTAGCAAAGTCGTATACATCAAAGTTTGAGAAATACCTATCTAAAAAAAAGTACTTCAATAAGTTCGAGAATCTCTTACCTCTTATTAAGGAAGGTATTGTCAGGACTGAGTGCGCTGACGAAGTTCCGTGCAACAGTGAGCGCTATTTTGGCAGATTCCTTCATGACGTCGCCGAGGTGACCTGTGAGTTCCAGTGAGCCGTGACCCTTTTCTTCTACCGTAGTAGTACGGGTCGCCGACTCGATGTATAGTGTGCTACCACCTTTGTACAAGAATTTATTTATGTAAACGACTATGTATGAATAGAATTCGGGACTTCACGCGAAATACCGTTTACTTACATTCACCGACGTTTCGAGCACGTTGCAGCGCCCGTATGTTTGTTTGTTTATTTATTCAACAACTATTTACATATTTGAATTTATAAGTACACAGTCAATATTCAGTACCTACTCAAAATTACATGAAAACATTCTAAAAAATAAAAAAAATAAAAATTCGTAATAAATAACATAAATACAGTCAACACAGTTCGTAAGTAAACAGTATTTCGCGTGAAGTCCCGAATTCTATAAGTATGAGTGTTTAAAAAATTTTAAATAATAAATGGAACCGACTTCATACAAATCCTTAAAAATAAAATTTACCTAGCACATAGTAATAAGTATTTTGATTTATGAGATTTTATTCAATATACCCATAGGTTTAGGTAGGTATTATTAATGGCACCAACTTCAATATTATATTGAATAAAATCTCATAAATCAAAATACATATTACTATGTGCTAGGTAAATTTCATTTTTAAGGATTTGTATGAAGTCGGTTCTATTTTTTATTTAAAATTTTTATTTCTTTATTTTAAGTGACGGGTGGACCGAAAAGTATTTCTATCTAGGTGTAAAGTTCTCATCAACACAAATCAATCAAGTCGAAACACAAGGTAACTGCTGTAAATCATTAAGTAATTCCCTCGACTGTCTTCCGGTTCCATCATCAGATCGACATTAACTATAATATCCAGAGACACTAACCCATGGCAGTCCACGCCAGTCCCATGATGACTCCCGGCGGTGTGACGTCATACATGCGGTCGTGCTTGAACGTCGGCTTGCCCACCAGGTCCGACAGGTTCGAGTCCGTCACTACCAGTTTGTCTGTCTCCTGTTTTACTATTTTGTACGCTACTTTTCGGGCGATCTGGGAATAAATAAATAAATAAATATTCACGGACATTTTGCACAACGCTATCTGATCCCAAAGTAAGCTAGGAATAACCTGCTTGTGTTATGGGTATCAGACCACGGATATTAATACTTATATACTTTTAAATACATACATATTATACATAGAAACACCCAGACTCTTGAGACAAACATTTATGGGTCACACAAATATTTGTCTCTGGTGGGAATCGAACCCACGACCTCCAGCACCGCAGGCGGTATCACTACCGACTGCGCCACAGAGGCAGTCAAATGTTGGGTATGTCTAAAGTGTTTGAAAGGAAACAATATGTATGGATAAATATTTAAAGCAATTATACTGATCGGACTGTTCGGTTCATCATCACGCCTTTATCTCCGAAGGGGTAGGCAGAGGCATATTATATACCCACATTTCACCTTTTTATAATTTGTCCCACATAATACGTTGTGAGCCGTATTGCCGTGTTTAAATGGACAGGCACAGGTTGTGACTGCCTGCTGTTGAAATAAAGCCTTCAACTTAGCTTAACGACTGCCATTTTACTGGCAACCGGGACCAACGGCTTAACGTGCCTTCCGAAGCACGGAAACGCTCAAATAAATGTCACAAAGTGGTCACATGGATGGTCACCCGTCCACGGACTGGCCATAGTGAAAGTTACTTACTGCAGTGATCGTTTACAGAACACTGAGTCCGCGGGGCCACGAGCGCTTCATAAATTCTCACACATGAAGTAAATTTTGACATTTGAAGAAAATACTGATACATGTCCTACTCCTGCCCTGTTTCTCCTGATGATAACGAGAATGATCTTTCCCGTTTGTTGAGCGAGTTCATCATATTTTTTTCAGATAAACCTTTGTTCATTCAGGTGGTACTTCAACGCATGATATTTTCCTAACTAAACTAAGGCAATGTTCTTCCAACTGACTACCTCTGTGGCGCAGTCGGTAGTGATACCACCTGCGGCGCTGGAGGTCGTGGGTTCGATTCCCACCGGAGACAAATATTTGTGTGACCCATAAATATTTGTTTCAAGAGTCTGGGTGTTTCTATGTATAATATGTACTACCCGTTCGCTCTAACTTTGCCGTTGGCGTAGAGGCGTATACCCGAATTGTTAATTAGACGAAGTAAATTGACAGTAGCTAATGTCACTTGGTCATAGAAAATACGCAACATTGTATGAAGAAGTGACATTAGTTGCTGTCAATTTACTTCGTCTAATTAAAAATTCGACTTTAGCATGGAGCCCAGCGGCAAAATTAGAGCGAACGAGCAGTATGTATTTCAAGAGTATATAAGTATTAATATCCGTGGTCTGATACCCATAACACAAGCAGGTTATTCCTAGCTTACTTTGGGATCAGATAGCATTGTGTGAAATGTCCGTGAATATTTATTTATTTATTTAACTGAGCAACAAAACCGTGCCCGGTTCCGTAGCTCAGTTGGAAGAACATGGGTTGTAAGAGAGAAACACTGGCGCTGGTAGAGCGTCCTAAGTTTATGTCTCAATCAAATCAGTTTATAGCAGTTCACTGTTCGACGTAGTCTTCTCCCAATTTAGGTGCAACTGCAACTGGAATAACATTTAGGCTACTTTTTCTTCCGGGAACATGTTTCCAAGCGGGACAGGTTTCCATTAGATTAGATTTTTTATTTGCATGAAATATGGTACAAACATGGCGGTATAACTTTTTTTTAAAGGCGGATACATATTTCACCTTACTACAAAGGCATGCAAAATTAATGTACACAATTTATTCATAAGCATGTCAGAAGTATGTCGAAATATCGAAATTAAATTAAATTTAAAATACATGCGGGCACCATCTTGTATTATTATAAATGCGAAAGTTTGTGTGTGTGGATGTTTGTTACTCTTTCACGCTCTAACGGCTGAACGGATCTGGTTGAAATTTGGTACAGGGATAGATTATAGTCTGGAATAACACGTAGACTACTTTTTATCCCGGGAATAAAGTCCTATGGGAAGCGGGAACGGAAACAAATTTTATGCGGGCAAAACTGCGGGCGTCAGCTAGTTTTTAATAAATAGTACCTTTTCAATATGCTTCTGAAGGTTCCTCACCCCACTCTCGCGGCAGTAAGACTTGATGAGAGCATGCAAGGACTCTGACGTCAAGTCCAGCTGTTCTTCGCTGAGGCCACAGTTCTTGCGGGCGGTCGGTACCAGGTACTGTTGGGCTATGGCTAGCTTTTCTTCGGCTATATAACCTGTTGGAAGATTGAATAATAAACATTAAAAAAGTTCAAAACGACTGTTAAAAACTACTACTTGACTGAAAATTATTAGTGATTATCACTGACAACATCTAAGTACCTATATAGGAACTTTAATATGTATTGTATGTATGTATTTATGTAGGTATACAACATGAAATTTTGTATAGCGCAAACCTGAAAACACTTTGATCAGAATCAGTAACATTATCCAATGGACCCGGTTTCAACATATTATGTTATTTTTTTCAAAACTTCACGAAAAAATTTAACGCATTGAACACTCTAATATCGTAAAGTGTATTATGCTTCATAAAATAACATCACTACGCGTGATCAAAAGCGATCCGCCACCAGCCGATCCCGTGCCCTCGACCAGCCCCCCCGGCCGCGCCCCTGCGCCCGCGCCACCCGGGCTGGCCACCCACCACCAGTCAGTGACCGATAACACGAGCGCGACGTCATACGTGTCGCCGTTCCGCATCCCGTGTCGCTGTGCAAAATACGCGATCGTGTAACAACATGTCTTTTATTATACTTTTTTATACTACTAAGGTGACTGAAAAGCTTACAACATACTTGATCGTTGCTAACCTTAGCCTATGGACGTTTGGAATACCAGAGGCACGACACACGGGCTGCGATACCAATATCGAAAGGTAGAAGGAATTACCGAAGGTGACAAAGTGCAACAGGTGAACTTTAGTGACTGGTGGCTAAAAAAATAACAGTGTAAGTGTTTTGTGTACTTTTAGCGTAGAGGATTACATGATACTGATAATGCAGCCTAATGGCGCCATACTAATCCTCATTTACCTTGCAGAACTCCTTCCGACACCGCTTGTCCATTAATGTGTGTGCAGGCATTATGAATAGTCACGTAATCGTATTGACTCGTAAATGCCAGTATGTACATACTTGCAGTTCTAGGGTTCCGTAATCAATAGGTAACAGCTAGAAAGAAAGATTTTTTATTCAGCCCTTGAACACATAGGTACCTACTTTCATAGGCTTTACAGCTTGATCCTTTTACTAAGACTCTAAGGCTAGTGAACCTTACCATCACCGGAGAGGGTAAAAATGGGACCCTATTACTAAGACTCCACTGTCTCTCTGACACCTAACTGTATCTTTCTAACCATTATTATAGCTAGACAGTTGAAAATTTCACAGACAGTGTATTTCTGTTGCCGCTATAATAATAAATACCGGCCAAATGCGAAACGGACTCATGCACCGACGACGGTTCCGTACTAAAAATCGCGTGTGTCGTATCGGAATCCCGTCGTATCGCCCCCTTTTATCTGATTTTAGTATCTGTAACTAGCTCTAACTATGGCGGTTACGATAGAGTCTTGTTACGGACAGACAGACGGACAACGAAGTCAGTTGTGAACAGGGTCCTGTTTTTCCGTTTCAGTATCCTGTTTTTACCGTTACAGAACCCTAAAAACAGATCAAAATAACATTTAAGTGGGCTCCCATACAATAAACGTGATTTTTGCCGTATTTTGGTACAGAACCTTACATGCGCGAGTCCGACTTGCACTTGGCCGGTTTCTGTCTTCAACACAGTTCCATAATTACCACTTATGAAAATGGTTTGTTAATGTTATTATCAATACCACACGAATAGTGACTAACTGCCTTGCGTATAATACCTACACCTACGCTGTTCGCGGAAAAATAGTGCAATTATAAACAAAGGCTTATAACTTGGTCAGTTTTCGTTAGTTTAATTTAATTTTTTTATACGGTATTTTGAAGCGAAACTCTAGTTGGGGTGTCTGAGCTTTGCGCTATACAAAAGTTCACGTTGTATAATAAGTCAATGTGATATTTTTTTTTTTTAATGTTAGTGTTTATTTAATAATTTATTCTATAAAGTTTAAAGTTAAAATTTACCCACTTATATGATGCCAACAACTACCAGTTAGTTTCTTCCATCATATTTATCCATCCATGTAGGTTGCCTGGCAGAAATTGCTTTAAGCGATAAGGCCGCCCATTGTATTGCTATTCTGTTCAAATTACTATCCTGTACCTAATACTATCTTGGCGTACAGTAAAGTGTATAATAAATAAATAAAATAAATAAATTTTGTGTTTTGTAATTTTCACGTATTAGACTAATATTATGAAGAAGAAAAATTTGTATATTGAATAAACTCAATAACTACTGTGTCGATTTCAAAAATTCTTTCTCCATTAGAAAGTTACATTTACCCTGAGTAAATTAGGCTATGTTTTATTCCCATATTCCCACGGGAATAGGAGCTACTCGGGTGAAACCGCGTGACGTCCGCTAGTGTGGTATGAAGAAGAGATTCCTTGCCAAATTTCATGTTTCTAGGTCAACGGGAAATAACTTATTAATGTTGATTCTCATAAGAGTGTCGGAATATACCTTTATTTGCGACTTAAACAGCCGTAACTTCTGTCGGCGTCCATTTAGAAGTTCGATTTTTTTTACAGCTTCAAGGGTCTATTGACCTTAATATATGGTATTAATTTCAACTCGATACCTGACTACAAGGAGATAAGGCTTATAGGATCTCTTTGTTGTCCGTCCGTCCGTCTGTCTGTCTCTCAAGACCCTCATCTCGTGAACGCGTATACTTACGTGTCGAGTTGAAATTAATACCATATGTATGATCTCTTGAAGCTGTAAAAATTCAAACGTCTAATTTAACGCGAAGCGTTGAGACATTATTGATTAAATCATAGAAAAATGGTCTTTAAAGTACATAATAAAAAACTCTGAGATTCTTGTAAGGTACAATAGCAATATTTGTGCTATGGAACCCTTTAAAACTCAACAACAACACAAAAATCTTACCCGACATATCAATAAGCTCCATCCGATCCCTCAGCGGCTCCGGTATGTGTTCGACGACGTTGGCGGTGCAGATGAACAGCACCTTGGACAGGTCCACCGGCACGTCCAGGTAGTGGTCCAGGAAGTTGGCGTTCTGCTCCGGGTCCAGCAGTTCCAGGAGGGCTGACGCGGGGTCGCCGTGGACGCCTCTGTAGACGGTTTAAATGTTATTAAACTTGAGTAAATCAATAAATTTTATACCTTATTTAGAACAATACACAGCAACTTAAATAAGGTTACGTCCGCACAGGCAGGCGGCTTGCTTGGCGCCTAGAGCCTAGCGAGTCACCTAGCGAGTCGCTTAGTAAAACGAACATACTTGAATGTTCGCGACCGGCCGCACTGCGCGCTTGGCGCCTAGCGAGGAGCTTAGCGTGTATCCAAGTAAACAAACATGTTGGTTTTTTGTCGCCAGGCTCGAGGCATTTTTAACCGACTTCAAAAAAGGAGGAGGTTCTCAATTCGTCTGTATGGTTTTTTATGTATGTTTACCGATATTTCCGTCAATTGTAGACGAATTTTTTTTTCTTTTTGTGAATAGGGTTTACTTCTGAGGTGGTCCCATTTTCACCAGTCAGGATCTGATGATGGGATCCAGGAGAAATAGAGAGGGCAACCTCCGAAAATTGTAGGGACAACTAGTGCATTTGTTAACTTTTTAAATAAGTGCCATAATGTACTACAATTCAATGAAGGTCTGGAGTCGATCTAATGATGGAACCGAAAGACAGTCGATGGAATTTCTTAACGATTTACAGCAGTTACCTTGTGTTTAGGCTTGATTGATTTGTATTAATGAGAACTTTACACCTATATAGATATTTTTCTGCCCACCCGTCACTTAAAATATAAAAAAAAAAAAAATTAAACCGACTTCAAACAAATCCTGAAAAATATTTACTTAGCACAAAGTACTATGTATTTTGATTTATCAGATTTTACTCAAAACAATATTGAATGAAATTGGTGCCATTAATAATACCTACCTAAACCTATGGGTTTACTTAGCGCCGACTTCAATATGATGTTCAATAAAATCTGATAATAAATTTTTTAAATTTTCGATTTTTCGATTCGATTTCGATTTCCGAGTAGGTTTCGGTGGTGGAGTGGATAACGCGTCGGCACGGATCGCCGAAGACGCAGGTTCGAATCCTGCTCGAAACCAATTCTTTTTCCATATTTAAAATTTATGATCAGTTAGCATACTAATTGCTTTTCAAAAATAATCTCAAAATCTGATAAATCAAAATACATATAACTTTGTGATAAGTAAATATTTTCAGGATTTGTTCGAAGTTGGTTTAAATTTTTATTAAATATTTTTTTGAAGAAAAGAATGGACGAAATATTAATCGTATCATAAATCGAAATAATATGTATCTAGAGTTTCACTTAATTACCTCAATGTCACGACTAGTCGTTCTTCGGCTGATAAGTTTGTTTTTTTTAAATTACGCAATTGCTTATACAAACCAGTAAACTCCCCATGACTTGACCGTGACTTATTTATGTCATGAACCCAATATGAAGCGCTCGTGACCCCCCGGATTTTACTACTACAGTGTTCTGTAAACGATCACTGTAGTAAGCAACATTTACTGTGACCGGTCATGGATGGGTGACCGTCTCGTGACCACTTTGTGACATTTATTTGCGAGCTTTTCCGTGTTTCGGAAGGCACGTTAAGCCGTTAGTCCCGGTTGCCAATAAAACGGCAGTCGTTAAGTCGTTAGCTATTTTTGAAAGTGACATCTCGTCAACGTGCCGATAAGCAAATGACCAAGGCACCTAGTGACCCCTCACGCAAACCTCCTAGCAGTGCGGCCACCGTGTATCCTAGCAAGTAGCCAGGATGCAAGCCACTAGGCTCTAGGCGCCAAGCAAGCCGCCTGCCTGTGCGGACGTAGCCTTAAAGCTTGTAAAATAGTCCAAACTGCCGAAAAACCGCGCTCTAACGACTGAACGGATCGGGCTGAAATTTAGTGCAGAGATAGCTTGTGTAGTGATAGTCTGGAATAACACATAGGCTACTTTTCATCCCGGAAATATGTTCCCACGGGCAGCAGGATCGGGAACAAACTTCATGTCTTCTACTAATCTTACTAACATTATAAATGCTGAAGTTTGTGATTATGAATGTTTCTTAAACTTCTACGCTCTAAAGTCTGCACGGATTTGCCTGAAATTTAGTACTGGGATAGATAATATATAGTCTGGAATAACACATAGGCTTTATCCTTGGAAAATGTTCCCATGGGAAGCGGGATCGGAAACGAAGCTCATGTCATCTCATTTAACTCATCATTTTAACAGCAACAGAGTGGACCGAGCATGGAATAAACTTCCAGAGATAGTGGTATCAATGTGCAAAAACTACTAATCAGTTTAAAAATTGATTGCACAAGTATTGCCAAACACAAAGAGAACAAGAAGTCATGATATCGTTCTGACCAGACTGCCCCTCTCTAACACGTTTATTGTGAAAGTTCAATCCGATTGACGTTGTCATTTTTGTTTTATTTCAAACTTTGAACAGATGATCCACGTGAACTAGTGACGTAATTTAATGCAACTGAGTCACAGACTCTCCCCTCTGCACTCTTATTTTCTAGAGGGGGGGCTAAAACTGAAAATAAAAATGGCTGGATACAGGCTTCACCAGTAGTTTCAACTACCTGCCTGATAAATAATAATAATCTGTAATTTATAATAGGTATTACAAGGACAGTATACGTACTTCCCAATCTTATCAACCTCATCAATCAAGACCAGCGGGTTCTCGGTGGCAGTTTTCTTCAAGCACTGCACCAGCTTGCCCGGCATGGCGCCCACGTACGTGCGCCTGTGGCCCTTGATCTCCGCCACGTCCGTCATGCCGCCCACGGAGAAACGGAAGTATTGGCGGTTGAGGGCACGCGCTATTGAACGGGCTGGGTTGGAGAAAAAATATTGATAGTTTAAAATAGTAGATTATATAAGGGGGCAAAATAGTATTTTTACGGCGAGGGCGCTACGTTGAATTACGAGCGAAGCGAAGGATTCTAGAATAGAATCCCGCGCTTACCGAGGGATTCTAACGTAGAATCCTGAGCGCAGTGAGGGATTCAACATACACCGCCCGATGGAAAAATAATTTGCTCTCGAGTAATATACTCTACTTTTCGTTCCCTTTCTATGAGAAAATATAAGTTTTGTACGACGTAGTTACCTTCTATAGTTATTGTTTCAGGAGTTCATGGATTGTCACTTTCAAAACTTGACTTAGAACTTATTATATTTGCAGAATACAATAAAATATGTTTACTGATTACAAGAACATTATACATATAATGACGAACACGACACGAACAGATAAATTGCGCTCTTTAGTTTTATTTTAATTAGCTCTGGACACCGCGCTGTGCAGCCAACACTTACCAGCCAGTAATTCATACAATTTGCGTTCTATTTCTATATGAATTTTCAAGTTCCAAGTCAAATCACTTTGCCGCCCGCTAAAAAGCTCTTAACAGAAAAGAGCTATTTTGCGCCCCGTTATCGTGGTGCAAAGTGATACTTTTCGAATAGAAGGAATAAAAAATACATTAAGCTTTTTTAAGAGGTTCCGTATCCGAAGGATGACAACGGGACCAAATTACTGAGACTATGTTGTCCATCTGTCTATCTGTCCATCGCGAAATTGTATTTTAAGAAAAGTGATGATATTGTTGAAGATGTGTTCTGAAAAAAAAAATGGGGTCATTCCATACAACTATCGTGTTTTTCTGCTGTTTTTTTGTGCGCGAATATGACTCGCACTCGGCCAGTTTTTGTTATACATCGAATGGCCGATACCGATGAACGTCTGATGGAAAATCATAGCGATATCTAGCGTATTGGAGGATAGTATTAAGGTCTACTAGACAGTTTCAGTATCCCTCATGTTAACATCCCAATGATGTACCTACTCACGCTCCGCTATAAGATCCCGGGATTTTAGAAGGACGAAAACACGTGCGCTGGCATGTCGTTAGGGGTCGTCCATTAATCACGTGAGGCTCGAAAGGGGGAGGGGGGTCTGACAAAATTCACGAAACATCACCAGGGGGGATGGGGGGGTGTAGTGAGATATCACGTGTATTTATTTTAGACAATACATGTTGTTTAATCTCTTTTTTTTTAATTCTAGATATTGAAGAAGATGGAGATCCCTCTAATTTCTGAACAACAAAATTTACAATATTAAAACACTTGTGGAATAATTCCTAAAGCACTCCCTTTCTTAAATCAGAAATTAATTGAAATCGGAATATGTATTGATCAATTACTAGACAAAACAGAACACTTAAGGTTCTCTCACAATTATTACCTTCATTTATAATTAATATTTATAGTTACCTTCTTAATTAGTTCCAAAATAATGAATATAAGCAACGTGACGGGAGTAAATGCGAAGGGAAATATATTAAAATATTAATACCATATCTCCCTGTTTCTCTCTATGATGCGATGCAGAGTTGCGCGGATTAGCTAGTATTCGTATACATAGAAGTATGGATATTTTATACAATAGGTACCTACCTATTTCTAAAAAAAATTTTAAAAAAAGTACTTATTAAGAATACACGTGATTCGGCGCAGGGGGGGGGGGGGGTAGTCTTAAATCTCATCAAATATCACCAAGGGGGAGGGGGGGTCAAAAATGCCCAAAAAAAACATCACGCGATTAATGGACGACCCCTTACATATTTTTATAGTTCGATAGAGAGTATATTCAATTGCTCGATTCTGACGAGAATTCTCTTTACTGTATTAGAGTGGCATTTTTTTCAGCAAGTGTTCGGGATCGAAAATAAAAATCAAGAACCTATAATCATAAACCTCACCTATACTAGTCTTCCCCACTCCAGGCGGTCCATGGAAGCACAATATCTTGCCCTGAGTGGTCCCCTTCAGCTGAGACACGGCAATAAACTCCAGAATTCTCTTCTTGATATCCTCCATACCATAATGGTCCTCATCGAGGATCACTTGAGCGTCCTCTAGTTTGAGATTCTCTTCGGATGTCACCCCCCATGGGAGAGAAGTTAGCCAGTCCAGGTAGCAACGGGTTACACTGGAATATAAATTTTTAATTGGTTCTGTATCTATACTAATATTAGGTGCTTACATATGAAATTGGCGTTTTGTATAGGAGGAACAAAAAGTCGAATATTTTTAAATATAATATATTTAATTAATCAAAGTATGAACCATTGTTTTCTATGCATTTTTGCCATCTCATAGGTAGTTCATTGATCCCTTTACTAAAAAAACCAGTCGGACGGGAATCAATAAAATCTGTGAAGGCGATTTGGACTGCCCCATCAGAGTTGAATTTTTTCCCTTGCAAGAAGTTGTCCAAATTTCGAAAAAAATGGTAATCTGTTGGAGCAAGATCCGGGGAGTACGGAGGATGTTTTAGACATTCCAATTGAAGCTCTTCTAATTTGGTAGCCGTCTGTTGTGCAGTGTGTGGTCTAGCGTTGTCGTGAAGCAGCAGTGGCGTGGAGCGATTGACCAGCCTAGGTTGTTTAGCCGCTAGCTTTTCCATCATGGTTTGCAATTGCTGACAATAGACATCAGCCGTAATAGTCTGGCCAGATTTGAGAAAACTGTAATGAACAATACCGGCACTAGTCCACCAAACGCTTACAAGTAACTTTTTTGGGGTTAATTTTCGCTTGGGGCAGGATTTGGCTGGCTGGCCAGGATCCAACCATTGCGCTGAGCGCTTTCGATTATCGTAAAGAATCCATTTTTCGTCACAGGTAATGATTCGGTTTAAAATACCTTCATTATTGTGCCGGTTCAGTAATGTAACGCAGCAGTCGACGCGCTTTTGCCGGTTTGCTTCAGTCAATTCGTGAGGTACCCACCTTTCAAGCTTTTTAATCTTCCCAATTTGCTTCAAGTGAATTAAAACAGTTTTATCACTAACACCGCAGCCTGCATCTAACTCGGACGTGGTTTGCGATGGATCCGCTTCCACAATAGCCTTCAATACTTCATTATCAACTTGAGTCTCAGGCCGTCCACGGGGCTTGTTCTGCAGGTCGACATTTCCTGAACGAAAACGTTGGAACCAAAAACGAACTGTGTTTTCTTTTGCAACATGACCGCCATACACATCATTCACCCTTCTAGTCGTTTCCGCAGCACTAGTGCCACGGCGGAACTCGTACTCGTAAATAATGCGATATTTTAAGTTTTCCATTTTGTAAAATGAGTGACGCAAACAGAAAAAAACAGAAGAAAAAAACAAATGAATGACGGTCATCGAAGGATAAATACATGAGTAAATAGCTGGGAAAATTTGAATTTGGAATTCCTTACCAAAGAGGAGAAAATCGTAATTAAAGTAGCCAGTACGAAAAACGCCAATTTGATGTGTAAGCACCTAATATTATAAAGAGGAAAGATTTGTTTTTTTGTTTCTTTGTTTCTTTGTTTTTTTGTTTTTTTGTTTGTTTGTTTGTTTGTAACGAATAGGCTCCGGAACTACTGGACCGATTTAAAAAATTCTTTCACTGTTGGAAAGCTACACTCTTTGCGGTGAACGTAGGCTATATTTTATTCCCGTATTCCCACGGGAACGGGAAGTACGCGGGTGAAACCGCGTGACGTCTGCTAGTGATCAATACTTTCAAAATTGAAATTTTCGGTAGCGTTTAACCATTGAAAATTAGTTTTAGAGAAGCTCGCTACGAGTTATCGGTACACATTATCCACCATTTTGGCATGTCTTGAATGATGATTTAAGTGACTCACTAAGTGTCTGGGAGCTTTTGACCAATTAAACTATAAGGGTTTTATGTTTTCTACAGAATCCTAAAAATCTGTGGCCCAATTTTTTGAATCGTAAACATCTACCCTATTTTGATAACACGTATTCATCTCATCATGAAGCGCTTATGGTCCCATGAACTCAATGTTCTGTAAACAATCACTGTGGTGAGAGCAAAATTTGCTATGGCCGGTCTTTGGTGGGGTGACCACCACGTGTCCACTTTGTGACTTCGATAGGCACGTTAAGCAACCCGATTGCCAGTAAAACGGTAGTCTATAAGCCCAGTTGAAGGCCTTGAAAATTTTCCCCAACAGGCAGTCACAACCTGCGCCCATTTCAACACACAATACAGCTCACCACCTATTACGTGGGACAAGTTCTAAAGGTGAAGTGTGGACACATAATAATATGCATCTTCCTAACCCTTCAGGGATAAAGACGTGACCATATGTACTTATGTATATTCGTCTTAAAACCGGGACTCACTTGAACTCAGAGCTGTGGCTCTCCAAAAAGTTGAGTTTGTTGAGCTCCTCGTCAATAACAGTCTGGATCGCTTGAGGCACTGTCTTGTCGGCGAGGCGTTCCCTGAACTTGTCTCCGATAGCGTCCTTGTCGTCTTTCTCTAGACCCAGCTCTTTTTTTATTACCTGTAAATAATTATATATTTATTTTGGTATCGAAGAAAATTACTACCAAAACAGGCAAATGACAATGTCTTTGATATGTAGGCGCTCTTAGGCGCTAAGCATATTGATCTGGCGTCTGGCGCGGACGTGGCGCATATCATCTTATTTCAATCAAATACTAAACACACGGCAAAATGGCTTTATTTGAATCGGCCTTAGACGCCGAAATGGCTTGCTATAGCGCGTACGATGACGACAGTTGAATTTGATCAAATAGCGACCTTATTAAAGTGTGTTTGGTACTCCAATTATTGTCACTTTAGAGTTTAGTTGGAAAAAATAAGAAAAGCGCAGTTTATTCAAGACCAGTATGCATTAAAAAGTAAAGCAGTATTATTTTTCTTTAAGAAATGGGCAACACTGTTCCAATAACCATTATGGCAACATAAAAACAACGCCTGTTCTATGCCAATAATAGGCATTAATAAATATTTTACACTAAATCTTTCAGATTTAGTGTAAAATATTTATTAAACTCTATTCAATCACCTAAAAATATTGTATTTTCTTTGATTCTATCATATATTTTGTCTAGTAGCTTTTGTATAAGAGATTTTATTGTAATTTAAATTCAGACTGCCACGAAGTTCGCTTTTAAAGTGCCAACGATTGGGTTTTGGGTGATTTACCCTACGTTAAGAAATTATATTCGAGGGATGGACCTACACCATCTGCGTTGCAAGGACTTGCCGAGTTACTTGTGGATGGCCAGTTCCAACTATAGTCAGTTGTTTGTGATCTTTTTCCGTCTATCTAGTTTGGTAATTAACAAGATCGCCACTACAGAACACTTTCGCTTAAATGTTTTGCATTTATTATCGTATCAATGATATTATAAAGGTAGTAAGTAGACGTCTTGGCAGTGCTTGAAGGCTGAGTAATGGTTTACCTTTAGCTGTTCATGCAAAATGTATTTCCTGTGCTGTTGTTTCACTTTCTCCTCGACCTCCTTGCCGATCTTCTGTTGAAGTTTTGATAGCTCATACTCTTTCTTGAGCAGCGAGAGAGACATCATTAACCTTTTTGGTATCTAGAGTGAGACGAAAAGAGAAAGAATTTAGTTAAAGTAGAGAAATTCCTCGGTAAAAAATTACAGTTGCTATTTGATCTCAGATACTATTAAAATTAACAACCATTCTAAACTTAACTCCGTATACATTCGCTATCAGTTATAAGTTCGGAAATATGAACAAGATTTAGTTTAAAAAGATGTATAAAGGAGGTTTGAGTTAGCGTAGGTATTGCGCGAAAATGGATCACTGCCTTAAGGCCAGTTGGATCCAAGCAGTTTTACACTACTTGTGAGTATAGGTACAGTCACCTCCAATATTGCATGGGCCCCTTAAGATCTATAATCCCATGCACATTTGAGTCCAAACTACAAAAACTCCGCTAGATGGCGCAACTTTACACGAATATAATATTGCATAGACACCTTAGAATCACAAAAAATGTACTAGATGGAATATTTACATTACACAAAAGATTTACGAGTTGCTATTTTGACAATAATCGCGTTCCTGTGTGAGGTATTAAAAAAATCGGCAACGCTAGATACTTGACTTCCAATGTTATCCGATAGATGGCCTCAATTCTCAGTGCAAAGCAATTTCGTTTCGGATTGACCATGCATTCTCAAATTCGTCTGAAATAGAAAAAGAAACTATGTTGGCATGCAAAGTGAGTATGTGCAATATGAACTTACATCCATCTCCTCAAGCACAGCCTGTAGTTCGGCGGGCTCGGCGCCCGTGAGCGCGGCGCCCAGGTCGCTCAAGTACACTGGGTTGTCCACCACGCGCTGTCCTTGCGCCAACATGTGGTGTAATGATTCTCTGACAAGAAATTAAACATAGATACATACTCTACATAGCACAAATAATAATAAATACACTTGTTTGGATTCGACGGGAATCTAAGCCGCTGTGCAGAGATCTTGGGAGAGATTAGATTAGATTAGATTAGATTAAACTTTATTGCACACCAATACAAAAACATACATATAAAGAGATTAAAGTAGTAAAAATGTACAGAGGGCGGCCTTATCGCTAAAAAGCAATCTAGGAGAGTAGTCATGTCTATAAATTCAGAGATATTTTAAATGTTTTCTTAGAATAGAAAACACTCAGAATTAACAAATGATCTCGTGTACATTCAGTAGAAGTGTTTCTGAATAAATCTAAATTTGATTGCTATGAATTTCTTTGGTTTATTGCACATTTTACACAATGAGCTTAGAGACATTCTAAAAAAGGACCATATAAATACGAATTTGGATATTCTCGACTCACTTACCTATACAAAGGATTCAGATTAATAATATCCCTAATAGTTTTTATGACTTCTTGCGTAAGTGCTTTCACTTCTTCCGTCTGATTAAATTTTTCATGCATCATATTCTCAACTTTGACCATCATCACTTGGTCAGGAGCTGCCTTCTTTTCTTTAGGAGCTTCCGTTGGTTCTTTTTCCTTAACCTCAGGCTCCTGCTTTTTCCTTGAAACTCGGTACTTTCTTCTGCGGCGCTCGGCGTCTGTCTCTTCACGGGCAACGTTAAGCTCCACGTTAAATAATGGAAACTTGAGCTTCATTTCTGAAATGATATGCCATTTCAGAAATGAAGCTGCATTATACAATTCATATTTGTGCATAGGGGTTTTTATATACTGTAGCGGTAAACAGGCACTTAAGCAATTTAAAACCACCTGTGATGCCACTGAATTTGTGGTTTTACAGGGTAGCATTGCTGGTCTTACATTATTACATACATAAATACATGGTACATAAATATATATATGGTCACGCCTTTATCCCCGAAGGGGTAGGCAGAGGCATATTATATGCCCACATTTCACCTTTGTATAATTTGTCCCCCGTAATAGGTGGTGAGCCGTATTGCCGTGTTTAAATGGACAGGCGCAGCTTGTGACTGCTTGCTCTTGAAATAAAGCCTTCAACTTAGCTTAATGACTGCCATTTTACTGGCAACCGGGTCCAACGGCTTAACGTGCCTTCCGAAGCACGGAAACACTCAAATAAATGTCACAAAGTGATCACATGGATGGTCACCCATCCATGGACCGGCCATAGTGAAAGTTGCTTACTGCAGTGATCGTTTACAGAACACTGAGTCCGCGGGGCCACGAGCGCTTCGGATACATTATTAATGAGAAAAAATTCGATAGGTGTTGGGAAGACATTAATATTCTGCCATGCAAATCATACTACTATAACTATGAGTTTAAAATGAACATCAATGGGATTCTAACAGTGCATTTGAAGAAAAGTGAAACCAATAAAGCATGGATAAGATGCAACAATATGTTTGAATAACATATTTGATTCGCCGACAGGGCGGCGCCGGCGGCGGGGCGGGAACGGGAGAGAACCTCCCACCCGAGTTCGGCTGTCGGCGGGTTGTGTGCCGCCGACGTGTCGAGGGCTAACGGCCTACATGACCGGGGGCCTGAGGACGGTGAGAGGGTCGCTCACCGTCCTTACAGAAGCAAGCCCATGACGGCAGCGTGACGTGAGGAATTCACGCACGCCCCCCCCCCCCCCTTAGGAGGGGCATCACAAAGACGAGGGATAGCACCCAAACCACCCCCTAGGCGAGGCTGCAGTGGCGGCCGTGGGTCTGTAGGGAGTCCTGGGACATCTTTCCGAAGGCTTACCAGGGACTTCCAACCATAGGCTGTTGGGCGTAACGTGAGGTTTTTTAGTCGGTAGGAGTCTGGCATAGCATCCATGAGGACTTTCCCTCATGTTAAAAAAAAAGATATTTTTTTTAACGTAAGCATATTAACGCAACATACCTTTACAAAAGTTCCTAGACAACTGAAGGGACAACCATATGAAGATAGACTAAAGCTGCTAAAGTTGACATCTCTCAAGGAGCGTTGAGATCGTGGTGACCTCATAGAAACATATAAGATCTTGCATGAACATTAAGACTTGCGGGATTTTCAGAAAATGCTTATTTTTAACACTAATGAACAACTCTACGGGGCCACCACCTTAAACTCTGCACCAGTCTCTCTAACAACAACCCATACACACACTTTCAGCAATAGAGTGGTTAGAGAGTGGAACAAGCTGCCTAACGATATTATATCAGCACAAACTGTGAATCAATTTAAGAACAAAGTGGACATATTTTTAATTAATAGAAAGGAGAAAATGACATAGAATGACATGATACAGGCAATTATCAGTTGAAGCAACTGCCTGCCTGATTTATCAATAATAATCAATATTTGATTACTTCAATAAATGGATTTGTGCTTATTTATGACTAAATTACCCACACCCTATAAGATATAAAGATCTTACCAGCAGGTCCACTTTCAATCTCATCCTCTATAAACTGCCCCGTTATTTTTATTCGTCTATGCGCCATCACAACGAGTCTTAGTTTATAATCCATGTCTTGCATCTCATGTATTTGAGCAAATACTCCAACTTGATGGACATCATCCAAGTTTGATACCACATCTGACTTCGAATCATCATCTTTTTTTCGTAAGAAGATGCCAACATATGGTTGGTTTAATTTAACCTTGCGTCTTATTAAATCTATAAGAGCGGGGTTGGAAATCTGAAAGAACATTAGAAATATTGTCATAATTTAAAATTGCAATTTAGTTGTGCAAGAAAATATTTGAATCAAAATATTGAAACTGTGTATACAAGCTCCAATAAGCTTTTCAGGGCCTAAATCGTAATGACGAGCTTCTGGGATAAATACAGGCTTGGATGGGGCTGTCACACTAGAAAGCTAAATAGATAACATAGAAAGCTAAATAAATAGCATAAAGAAACAAGCTGAGCCTAGGATCCACACTCAGAATTCAATCAGGTTTTAATGCTAAGATGAGACAGGCAGCATTATTATGCATTAAAAATAATAAATTTTAAGAGTTATTTCTCTGTAGCAATGTGTAAACTATTTAAATATAATTCATACATTGCAGTTATTTTCAAATCAGATTATAAGTTGGAAGACAATACAAACCTCTATAAGTTTGATAAACCTGGGAAATACCGGGTTTCTGTTGATTGCGATGACGGGAACCTGTGGCCACACTTCAGGCACAGCTACCGTCGCTGGTAAGTGGCTGGAGAACAGTGGAGTTTCATCTTTAACCTCCGGTTCTTCCTCAGGCAGATCATCCTTCTTTGGCGTTGAATAATGCCGCGCAAACCCTAGCTGCCTGCTTTGGCCCACAATACTACACGTATAACTACATACTCTTGCATTTTTCACATGCGTATTACCAGGGTAACACAATCTAGGCACCGGTTTACTGTGTGATGCAATCTTCGAGGCATTTCGGACAACTGATGACTTCAGCTTCGGATTGATGAAACTGGTTCTCAAAAGATTACTGGCATTGTGCATTTTGGTTAAATCTTATATGAACTTTGTTTACTAAATCCTCAGTTCCATTTAATAAAGTGATTTACTTCAAAAAAGCTAGGTTATTTTTCCAGATTCTTCAGATCGTCGTAATGTCACTTTGACTTTGTCATGACATGCATGACAGCCTCATTTCAAGACGAAAAATCATAGAGAAAGAATATACACAACATTAGCCATTTCATTCAGCGGGGCGGGCGCCTTCTAGTCTTTACCAAATACAGAACTAAAAAGTTAATTAAATACTATTCTATAATGGTCGTTCATTACCTCAAGTCAGTAATTAAAAAGTCTGAATTGAATGTTTCCTCTTATCAAAGTCAATAAATGGCGGTAGCCATGCCGTAATTTATGTGAAAAGAAAAACATTACTTGTCATTAATTGTCAGATTGGATGGACACTGCTGATTGCTGTATTTACGTTTTTATAACCTCAAACAAATAATTCAAATAATCTAAATGTATGTTATTATTAAAGTTTCGTAAGTTCTCTGGAATATTAAGTCAGGTATGTATTACACGTACGTAATCGCAAAACACAATTTTATTGTACGACGCAACATAACCTATAATCAATCAAATATTATCAAATAATAAATATACTTACCTAAGTGTTATTTTATCTTAGAATATTATGAAGATGGATGCATCAATAAGTCAGAAAACTATTAAAGAAGGGAACGCCGAAATATGTCTAACAACAGATAAAGTGTTTTACAACCCAGTGCAAGAGTTTAATCGAGATTTAAGTATAGCCGTTCTAACAAAGTTTGGCGAAGATTACAGGGCTGAGAAATTTGCCAAAGCAGAACAGGTTAAAAAGAAAAAAGATATAATAGAAGATACTCAAGGTACTTCTGAAAGCGAGCAGGTTTGTGTAAGAATATTAGATTGTCTGAGACTTATGCTCTGAGATTCAACAGACAGAATATGCTGACTGTAGTAGTACCTAATACACCATTTTCACCCCATGACTTCGTCTAAAGACATACCCAACCCCGTAGCACTCATTTAACTTGATAAAGTCCTGTATTAACAATAATGTATGGATTTATTTAAATTTCTTTTTACTGCTCTGTTTCTGTAAATAGTCACATGAGGATATTAATAAAGCTTTTATTACTTCTAGAAAACTTCACTTTGTTAAGCTTAAAGATTTTTTAAATTTATTTAGGGGTTTTATAGTTTATTAATTACAAACAAACTAACCTTTTCTCGTTACCATATTTATAGAAGTAAGGATTAAAAAGTAAAGAATCACAGTTATAGTTCGTTAGGTACTTTCAATTAATTCAAAATGTAATCGCTATCCCAAGAAATCAATCACAATTCAATCTCTTAAAGTTCAAGTTAGACAGTTATCATTTGACTTAAAAAGCCAGTATTACACCTTACACAGAACTTATCCATTTATTTACTATATTCATCAACATTCCAGATAGACATCACAATATTAGAGGCACTGTCGGCAACGGGCTTAAGAAGCATACGCTATGCAAAAGAAGTGCCAAATGTGACCACGATAGTTGCCAACGACTTATCTGAGCAGGCAGTGCAGACCATAAGGGCTAATATTGTACATAATCAAGTAGAAAATATTATTGAGACCAGCCATGATGATGCTTGGTAAGATTTTCATATGTTTTTGATAGATTCATTTTAAATTTGGGATGTTGAATTTAGAGAAAGATAGAGATAGTCTTTCTCTGTTACACCAATTTTGTTATACACATAGGTATGTTTATGGTGAGTTTGTCCCTTAAAACAGATATAGATTAGACATTGTAAATGTAAAAAGTTACTGTGAGCATCAAGAAGCATGTTAAAAATAGTAACAAACCCCTGGGTATACTTTAATGTAGTTTTGAGTTTTAAAAGAGTGCACACTCTCCTATATACACTCATTATCAGCACCCAACACATTCTACTGCTGTCTCACTCACTCTTATTGCCTTCTCACTCCATTTTTCTCTTTCTCTTACCTCTCTCTGTTGCCTTGAAACATAATAATATTTATGTATTATTTTCTTGTTCCAGCATGGTAATGTATAAACACAAGCATCACACAAAACGTTTCGCAGCCATAGATTTAGATCCTTATGGATGTCCTTCTGTGTTCCTTGACTCGGCAGTACAGAGCGTACAAGATGGCGGCTTGCTTCTTATAACTGCGACAGACATGGCAGTGCTGGCCGGGAATTCACCGGAAACCTGTTATTGTAAATATGGTGCAGTCAGCTTGAAGACGAAGTGTTGCCATGAAATGGTAAGTTTACCCTCTCTCTTTCTCTGCATCTTTGCGTATTCCCAGTTGCCCCCAAAGCAATATACTGCGTATTTGCGTCATCCTTAGGTCAGCAGGTGAAGAAGCTTGTTCCCCGAAGATATTGGAAAGGCTCAGGCTTGTTACAACATTAACTCGTCGGCCGACTTTTGCTATTTTAGACAAATCCAGAAAATGGATTTGTCTCCACCAGCATCCTGAATAGCAGAATAACCATAAAGAAAATAGAAATTAACATTATTTTATCGAATTGCAAAGTTTGCCGGGACCAACTGTATTTTTTTACGTACAAGAAGCAGATAATTTTAAAAAAAAGTTGTTAAAAATATTAGTAGGTGGCCACCCTAAACCTACTCAAATGGGTCGCAAGTCCCAGACGCCGTCGCTCGGGGTGTTTCCCCCTGTGCCACGCTATGGACCCGGCACCCGCACGGAGAATCCATGGAATGCTAAGAATAAGGTCTCTAATTGTCTCTAAATCTATACTAATATTATAAAGAGGAAAGATTTGTTTTTTTGATTATTTGTTTGTTTGTTTGAAAAATTCTTTCACTGTTGGGAAGCTACACTCTTTGCGGTGAACATCGGCTATATTTTATTCCCTTATTCCCACGGGAACGGGAACTACGCGGGTGAAACCGCGTGACGTCCGCTAGTACTTTATAAATAGAGCAAATAATTTCTTTCAGGCATTGCGAATAATGTTACAATGTATAGAGTCTCACGCAAATCGTTACAGTCGGTACATAGTGCCGCTGCTCAGCATATCAGCCGATTTCTACATCCGAGTGTTCGTCAAAGTGTACTCGGGTGCTATTCACTGCAAGAAGACTACCAGGTATGACTGTAAATGTCTGCGTAACTTTCTTCATCTTCCTCTGTACTGGTCTTGGTTTTAGATATCATGACCTGTTTTGATTGGCTCCTAAAGTCCTGAGGCAGCTGTGATTGGATGAAATGGGCGGTAGAACAGGCTTCCACACAAAAAAATAATAAAAGGTAGCTGATGACTTTTTAATCTTACATTTTAGAAGCAATGGCCTGTATGCGTGAGGGAAAGGGTAAATCCTTCATGGACGCTATGCCGGACTCCGCCCGACTAAAAAACCTCACGTAACGCCCAACAGCCTACGGTTGGGAGCCCCGGGTAAGCCCTCGGAAGGATGTCCTAGGACAAAATTATTACCTTGTGTAGTATTTATGTGATGGGACTGACAGACACCTATAATGAATTGCGGAGTAGACTTTAATCACACGGCCGAAACTCCTTACAAATTATTAGTTTTCAATTCTGTCACCAACACTAAAAACACGTTATGTTTGTACAGAGCTTGAATGTGTGTTTAACCACTAAGGCTAAGCAAAATCCGTCTCCAACTATTATAACAACTGTGACGGGGATGGGGAAGCTTGCTCAGTGAAGGGCAGGGGGCATCTTTGGTTTAATGTAAAAATATTAGTAACTTACAAACCAATACAATTTCAGTAAACTATCAATGGTGTACCACTGCACGGGTTGCGACAACCTGACCCTGCAGCCGCTGGGCGGGTTCAAACCCAACCCCAGCGAGAAGAACCCGCAGCAGATGAAGGGTTACCTGCCAGCGGCGCCACCTGTCGGGGAATATTGTGTCAACTGTAACCAGAGGCATCATGTAAGGGATTTTTTACTACTTGTCGCCATCTTTAAAACGGGTTTTCATTTCGAGCTCATTTGCCAATCAACCTATGAAAATGACGCTGCCCGCCTGATGAAGAGCCATGTCGACATTTAGGACGCTAAGCACATTGATATGATGTCTGTCACGTACATCATTTTGTTTCAATCAAATCTCGTACTAAATACACGGCAATAAGGTCTATATTTGAACAAATTCAACGACCCTCATCGCACGCCATTTTAAACGACTTAATTGCCGTGTATGGAGTACCTTAAATTTAGTATTAGTAGCATCTTATCCCGGGAATAAGTTTCCATGGGAAGCGGGAACGAATACAATTATTTTTATTTTATTCCACATGGGTGGCACCGGGCACCATTTAGTCTATACTAATACTATAAAGAGGAAAGATTTGATTGTTTGTTTGCATCGAATAGGCTCCGGAACTACTGGACCGATTTGAAAAATTCTTTCACTGTTGGGAAGCTACACTCTTGACGGTGAACAAAGGCTATATTTTATTCCCGTATTCCCACGGGAACGGGAACTACGTGGTTGAAACCGCGTGACGTCCGCTAGTATTCTATACTCTATTTTAGTCCGAGCATATATCGAGGAATACATCTATATCAACGATTGACTGGCCTCGTGGTCTTCTAGTGGTTAGAGTACCTGACTACTGATTCAGTGGTGGTGGGTTCGATTCCCACCCGGGACAAATCTCTTAGTGTGATGAGCATATTGATTAGTTCTGTGTCTGGCTGTAATTTATCTATAATTGTATGTATTTAGAAATATATAAGTATGTCTATCAGTCGTCTAGATCCCATAGCACAAGCTTAAAGCTTAGTTTGGGCTAGATAACGTTGTGTGAGATTGTCCAACAATATTTATTTATTTAACTATTGCTTACAGATAGGTGGCCCAATATGGTCAGCTCCAATTCACGACCACGTATTCGTATCCCGAGTACTAACCCACGTCGAGAACAATCCCGGGTTATTCGGTACCGCCAAACGTATAGCGGGCGTTCTGGCGATGGTACGGGAAGAGTTGGAAACGCCCTTGTATTATACACTGGATAAGTTGTTTGGGCGCGTGCATTTGGAGACGATGCCGATGCTGGTTATGAGGTAAGCGGTTTGTGGAGAATTTTCGGTATTAGATGGTTCCTTTTTCACTTTTGAAAAAGTGTCACGTTCCGACTGAGCCTAGCGTGCAGACGAGAGCGCGGAACAAGCGATAGAAGCACTATCGGCTTGTGACGCATCTATCTCTCTTCCACTCTATCGGCCGATTAATTTTGTGATTTTTATGGCATTGTCACGTATAATTTTCGTCAGTAAATCGACTTTACAGACAAATCTTTTAAAATGGTTTTTGGACGTTTTGTTAACACAGCGCTATCTAGCCAAAAAGCTAACAGAATCTTGTGCTCTGGAGTCTAGACATTCTTATATTTTTATTTTACACTAGATGATTGCGCGCGGCTTCGCCCGCGTGAAACCTGTTCTCCGTTCCCGCTTCCCATGGGAACATATTCCCGGGATGAAAAGTAGCCCATGTGTTATTCTAGGTTATTATCTATCCCTGTACCAAATTTCAGCTTAATCCGTTCAGCCCTTAGAGCGTGATTGAGAAACAAACATCCAAACATCTTCACAAACTTTCTGATGATGCTACATGATTCTAAACACATGCCCAATAAACGTAGTTCTAGTTAATCATTTTCGTAACAGACAGACAGACAGAGTTACTTTTGCATTTATATTAGTAGGGATGATAAGTGATTGTTCGTTTCAGGTCAGCGTTACTGAACGCGGGCTACAAAGTGTCGTACTCTCACGCGTCCAAGATGTCCGTGAAGACGGCTGCGCCGGCGCAAGTGGTGTGGGACATCGTCCGCACGTGGGCTAAGTCTCATCCCGTCAAACCTGCCAAGTAAGTGAAGCTATTTTGTTTACAAACTTTTATTGAAGGCTTTCCATTCTATATCTTAATGATGATCGTGAGTGATCGCTTGTTTGTTGATCGCTTAGGTCCCAAACGATTTGACAGAAACGGGATCTTAATACGGCATATTTTTCAGGTCAATTATGAAAGGTAAAATGCACACACGGAAGTCGCAGGGGCCGTTTATATGATGCTGTGATTGCACAACAGACAATGATTAGCTAGCTTAGGACTAGATGGCGACTTGAACTTCTAAGGACCAAAAATTCGTTCAAAAGAACCCTAAAGCTACTTGTATGGGTCGCGCATCCTCTGTACCACGCTATGGACCCGGCGCCCGCACGGTGAATGCATGGAATGCTGAGGAAACGGTCTCTTCCAGACTATCCCTGTATCAAATTTCAGCCAGTTCCATTCAGCCAGTTGATCGTGAAAGAGTACAAACTTCCATGCATTCATACTCACAAATGCTCCAATCTAAGTTACGATATTTTTTTTGATTGGAACAGTAATCTAATAAATGTACCTATAATTCCAGGTTAGAATCGGACCCGGTAACAAAGCACATACTGAGTCAAGACATCGTGACGGCAGTAGACTTGAGCGAGAGGCCTGACGCCAACCCCATCAGTCGGCGCGACGGGAAACTTCGCTTCCAGACCAACCCCACTCCTCACTGGGGACCCGGCTCCAGAGCCGCTGTCAAGTGAGTACCATACGTTGTAACGTGATAGGTGGATCAGCCACCTTACCACGCTCAAGTTTAGGTAGATTTACCAAGGAGATAATTAAGAACAACGATGGTTGGTACAATACTGCAGTTTATCTGCGTTTATTACAATATAAAGGTTCTATTGTTAATTAGTGAGCAAGAAAGGAAGGGTTCTTGAGGCCCTTGACTACCAGATCCAGCGATGTCGACTGTCGTGCAGATGTAGTTGGTACATCACCCGAAGCTGAAGTAGTCGCGCAAGAGAGGGCAACGCCGCGTGCATGTCCTTTATATTGGGTGTAACAAAACTACCTGTTCAAATTTCGTCACGTGACGTGGCATCAGTCATGAAACATTACAAAAATGAAGAAAAAAAATCACATGAATACTTTAACCATAAATCCGTTTTAAAGGTCCTTTAAATTTTCATTATCACCCTTTCTATCGCTACTGAGCGGCAGTAGAAAGCGACAACGACAGCCAGACGGGTGCTCCGTGTTTGTTTTGCCACCGCGACCATGTTATCTCGAATTGCCGCGGTAAAAAATGGATTCTCGATCTCGATTTTAAATAAAAAAATTAACCCCCCTTTTTTATTAAATATTTGTATTTGATTTCCGATGCCAAGTCATCTCATGAAATTTGGAGAGGTAATTTTGTTACACCCAGTATAAGGTCGAGGGGGCGGTCAGGGGTGAAGGGTGTGGTGGTGCGCGCGGAGTTAGGCCGACGTGACGTCACAACGTCAGTCTGTTTATGTTATACTAGCTGTTCCCGCGGCTTCGTCCGCGAACAAGTCGTTATCGCGTAAAATCATTGCGCTCTTTCTGCGCAGTCAGAAAGTAGCCTATGTCCTTCCCTTGGACTCAAACTATCTCTATACCAAATTTCATCAAAATCGGTTCAGCGGTTTAGGCGTGAAAACGTAACATACAGACAGACAGACAGAGTAATTTTTGCATTTATAATATTAGTAGGGATTCTGGGATATTCTCATACAATGCCATGTAGTGCAAATTATGCTAATTATTAAGGTTGTGCTATGGAATCTAGACTATTGAGAATGTATGAATTCTCTTATTTCTTTGTCTATTTGACCGCAAAGAATGTAAATTAAAAACTACTGACCGGATTTAAAAGCAGTTCTTTTTTTTAAATCTTACGTATGCTTGATTCCAATCGGTTAAGTAGAACGGTCTTCAGTTTAACTCAACCTATTGACATCAAACAAACGGAATGAAACAAATAAAAGTGTTTTAACTTTAAATTATTGAATTGATATTTTCTTCAACAGCGTCGGAGAGGATAAAATATCAAAAGCGATACGAAATCAAAACAAGCACTCTGAGAACAAGAAAAAGCGCCAACACTCGCCGCCCAGCGAAGACGACGGACGGAAGAAGACTAATGATAATGTTGATAATACTGTGTAAATAAAATGTTTATAAACGTTTATCTGGACTTTCATTCCCGACTAGCGGATGGTTTCCGTTCCCGTGGGAATGCGGGGATTAAATATAGCCCATCTTCACCAGGGATAGTGTAGTTTTTCAACAATGAAAGAATTTTTCAAAAAAAGTGCCTTAGTTTCGGAGCCTATTCAATGCAAACGAACAAACAATCAAATCGTTCCTTTTTATAATATAATAGTATAGATTTGAGGTGACAACATTCCTTGCTGGATATTTAAAAGTTATGGTACTCGTGCGTTTTCGCCAAAACATCCCACTAAATAGCACTGGCAGTATACACATTCACGAATTTTCGGTATAAGACTACTGATCTGTATTATTACCACAGATCAGTGCGGTAGACGCTAGATTGCTTTTAGCGATATGGCCGCCTTTTGTACTTACATATTTGTGCTTTTGTTTCTTTTTATAATCTGGTTATATTGGTTTACAATAAAGTTTTACTTACCTACATAGAGAAGCCGAAGTTTTCGCTTTGTATCTCGTTGGGCTAAAAGGGTAATTGAAATAAAGTCGCTTCCGCCCACCACCATCTTCTTCTGCGTTTTCACAAAAGGTTTTTGATTTGAACGACATGAATTTTCCGAAATCGACCCCTACCAGTTTGCACCATTCACTCGCACATTAAAATAACACCATAATTATCACCGGATGTTATATATTCTGAAATCAGTTGTACCTACTTGTACTTTTTTATTCTTTGTGTGTGTAGCTTACAAAATTATTACGGTCGAATTGGTTAAGCTCCTTTTATTGAAGTCGGTAAAAGCAATATAAACTCAATATCTTGGTAGCCGGGCCACAACCTATTAAAAAAGTGAGAAATGACCAAATGACAGATACATTTCTGAACGAAATGTCATATTGTTTTGATTTAATCCGGCTAAAATGAAAAGACACTCTGAAAGTTACATTGTTCTCAATTTAGCATGTAAAATCCTGGTACACTAGCGCTCTAGTTGTGATCATAATACGCTATTATACTTGACAAGATTATAGCATGACTCAAATTTAGTTTGAGTGAAGTAGACGTGTGTTTGTGTTTGTTAATCTTGTTTTGTGTATACCTACTTTCCAGGGCAGAGAAAACAATAAATTATTCGATTGATAGCGTTTATCTACTTTGTTTGGAAATTACTGCCGACGTCGGACCTTGCACACGTGCCAGCCGATGCATTATCATTTGTTTATAGTACAGTGACAGCACTGGTGTTATTACTCAATATAAATTAATTGGATTTCTTTAAAATGTTTCCTGTATCGATTACAATGCGTTTTCAATGTTTAATAGTTTTGTTATTTTTATCAGTGACTTATGCTCAAGACAGACTGGTGAGTTTATTTCTTTACTATTAAATTCTTTAGAAAGAAATTCTTGCACATGTTTTACTAATAAAGCCTTTGTTATTTCTTTCACTTTGTTTGCATTGATATTGAGTTTTAGAAGGTCAATGCTAGCATACCTAGCTAATCTGCTTTTCGTTTACTCGAAAATGAAAGTGGAAAACACGCTTAATTTTGTAATGCTAGGTTACGCCTCCTATTATTGCACATTGCATGTTTTATGCTCTTTTTTTGTATTTATGGATGTAATTTTGGTTGAGTTAGTTAAATATTTTTTCCATGAACCAATAGACTTGCCACTCTGTTGAGTGGGACCAACATAACTAATAGCAAAGTGTGCGTGTGTATTGCATTATTGTAGTATTTCCTCTGTGCCTACTTCCTCGGAAAAATAGGTGTGATTGTATGTATGGCATGTGACACAATACTAATGGGGTTCTATCTATTCTGATGAAATAACTTCCCAAAATTTCAATGCTTGTTTAATACAGTAGTATAAAAATAAACAAAGGAGATTAGGTAACAGCTGTGTTATCATTTATCATCCTATCATCCTATTTGTTGTTGCTGAGCTCTGTTTGAGTTTTCCAACTTTAGTTGTAAAAATAAACCTATTTATTTTTACTAATCAATATTCTAATAGTGTAATAAACCAGAGTTATGCTTTTCTCAACCTATTTCTAAAACTATTCTTATTTAAATTCATGTTAATCTATTCTTTCATTATGATGTGATATTAATAAAGATAGTCTTAAGCTCTGTGCAAAACCTTTGTGGTTTAGACCTTTTTATAATTAAGTATGTCCTCACTCCCTTCTTATTTGGAACTTTTGATTGACTGTTTGAGCTCCATTTATCCGAGTTTATTGTCATAGGCATAGTATTCTCAAATGAATAGAAATAAGCTCACCACACAACTTTAAGGTTGTGCTAGACGCTAATTTGTGTATACAAACTTTGGGAGGATATTACTCAACTGTTCAATACCCTACATACAAAATCAACCATTTTACTGTTTTGCCTCATCATTAACTTTAGAGATAATTTTTTGAAAAGCAATTAGTATGCTGACTCAATCACAAATTTTAGTGTGAAAAAATTTTACGGGCAACTTAACTAAGTTACCGGTAGATGGTGCCTACGTCGCCCCAAGACGGAATGAGGTGAAAGAATTTGACGGTTGAGAGCAATGTCTCAGTGGTCTAGTTGGTTAAGGCGTCTGGTCCGGCAAACCAGAAGACGCGGGTTCAAATCCTGCTCGAGATCATCATTAACTTTGTCTGTACTGTTCAAAAACTGGGGATTAATAATAATAAAGCCTTTTTATTTCCATACCCTTACATTCAAATATGTTAGTGATAATATTATGACTAATGTTAGTTTTTTTTTTTATTTTTTTTTTTTTTTATTATTTTTTTATTATTATTTTTTTTTTTTTATTTTTTTTATTTTATTTAAGTAAATTTTAAATTAAGTTTAGGGTGTGGATCCCTTTCGGGTATAGGCCTCCTCCAGCTGCTTCCAGTGTACTCTGTCCTGCGCCTTCCTCATCCATTCCCTGCCCGCTACTTTAACTATGTCTTCGTTCCATCTCATATGGGGTCTGCCAACGTTTCTTTTTCCCACCGGTCCGGGCCATTTTGTTGCTTGTAGAGTCCATCTGTTGTCTTTTTGGCGTGAGACATGTCCAGCCCATTGCCATTTTAATTTTAGAGCATATTTCAGAGCATCTTTCACTTTTGTTTCTCGTCTAATAGTTTCATGTCTAATTTTGTGAATTCTTTTCAGTTTTCGCATGCTTCGTTCCATGGCCTTTTGACATGATCTTATTTTAGATGTAGATTTATTATTAAAGACCCATGTTAGGCAGGGCAGTAAGCAGGTGTCCATTACAGTTCGCTTGTATGCAACATCATAGTCGCCTTTTAGTATTTCCTTGTGTGCCCAGTATCTCTTCCAAGTATTGTTTATTCTCCTATCAATTTCCTTCTCATTTCTATCACTGCTAAACGAAACCTGCTTTCCCAGGTATACATATTCGTGTACATATTCTATATATTCGTCCTCAATTTTTATTGGTTTTTGTAGACTACTTGACATAATTTTTGTCTTAGCAAGGTTCATATGTAGACCTACCTTTTTACTTTCTGTAGATAAGGTTTCGAGCATTCTTTCCATACCTGGCGCAGTTTCGCTAAAAAGGGCTATGTCGTCAGCAAATCTTAGGTGTGTTAAGTGTCTATTTTTTAGCCTTATGCCCTCGCTTTCCCACTCTGTTAAATTTTGGAAGATATCTTCAAGAACTGCTATGAACAATGTGGGGGAAAGCGGATCTCCTTGTCGTACGCCTTTCTTTATGGGAAACTTGGCTCCTTTCTTTTCCAGCCTTATTCTACTTGTTCCTCTGGAGTACAGGTTTTTTAATAATGTTATATATGTGTCGTTGATTTTATTTTTTGCTAGAGCTCGCCATATAGATTGGTGTGTTATACTGTCAAAGGCTTTAGAGTAATCAACGAAAGCTATGTAGAGTGGTCTGTTAAATTCATTGTATTTCTCTATCACCTGTTCAACTACATGTATGTGGTCAACAGTAGAGTAACCCGAACGGAATCCTGCTTGTTCAATAGGTTGGTTATTATCAATCAACGGTGTTATTCTTTTCAGTAAAATTGATGAAAATAATTTGTAGATAGTTGGTAGCAAACTAATTGGCCTGTAATTGCCAATATCTAGTGGATTGCCCTTTTTATATAGCAAAACAATATCCGAGGTACACCACTGCTCAGGTACATGTCCTTGTTCAATTATTTTATTAAATAATTTGGTTAATATGTTGGTAAGTATTGGTGCTCCAATTTTGATGGCCTCATTGCTTATATGGTCAGGTCCAGGACATTTATCAGATTTTAGCCTAATAATATGTTTTTCTAACTCATCTTCAAGTATGGTTTGCAGCGGTTCTCTTGGGTTTGCACTAATATCAGTCTCTGCTATCTCTGTATCCACACTTGAATAAATGTCCTTGAAAAATTTGGTCGCACAGCCTATGATTTCTTTTCTTGATTTCATTTCTGTCTGGCCATTATTAAGTTTTGCTATCCAGGTTTTATGTGTAGTTAGCTCCTTGAATCCTCTTTTAGAACTTCTATACTGTTTTAAGTTCTTTTCTATAGTATGTCTTCTGTAGTCTTTGTAATCTTTCTTGATCGCTTTATTTGTTATTTTAAATAAGTTTTTTAGTTCGTTCTTGTCTTCTTTGTCTTTATTACTTTTCCTGATCAAGTTGGTGCGTTTATCTATCAGCTTCAGTGTTGATTCGCTGAGTATTTTGTTGCTTTTCTTGTCTTTTTCTATCCTCAGACTCTTTATAATTGTTGTTTCTATAGCGTTATAGTAGGTTGAACGTCTTCGGAGCTGCATGTTTTAAGATTGGTTGTAAAGTTGTTTGCTAAGTTGTTGAGATATTCACTTTTTTCCAAGTCTGTTGCTGGCGATATTGGCAGTGTCTTAAAAGATTTCCTTGAGATGTTAGGTGTCCTTATTATTACAGTGGCTCTGACCAATCGATGGTCGGATGGGAAGTTTAGACGGTTTATGACTTCAATGTTAGTTATGCTCTTGGGGTTGTTACACATTATAAAGTCTATTTCGTTTTTCGTATGTTTGTCGGGGGAGAGCCAGGTCCATCTGCGACTAGGTTTTTTCTTGAAGTATGTGTATCTGACATGATACAAAGCTTATGTTCCATACCATATTGAAGCAACCTCTCACCTCTTTTGTTCCGTTTGCCGTATCCGTATTTTCCCAATATGAGGTTTTCTTGGGGTTTAGGTTGACCAATCTTGGCATTAAAGTCTCCTATGACCATTATGTTTTTGTGAGGTATTAAGTCATGTGCTTGTTGGAGGTCTGCATAGAACTGATCAATTTCAGAATCCCCTGCTTTTTCGGTCGGAGCATATGCTTGGATAAGGGAGATGTGTTGTTCTCCAAAACTTAATTGCAGTAGGGCTACCCTTTCTGAAATTCCCGTGAAGTTGATGATGTTTGCTTTGTGTTTTTTATTTATGAGAAACCCGACTCCATAGAGCCCAGCTGTTTCGCCCTTGTAGCACAGTATATACTCTTGATGCTCTTCTATATTGCATCCCAGTCTTCTGACCTCTGCCAACCCTAGTACATCAATGTCGATATTTTGTAATGAGTGTGTAAGTTCTATGTATTTTTCTGTAGATGATAAAGTTTTCACGTTGTAAGTTTCAATTTTAAGGCATGCATGTTTCATAATTGCTGCTGGAGGGTTTTGGTCTAATTCCCCAAGGGGACCAGCCGGATTGGGGATTAAAAAACGAGGAAAAACTGGGGATTAAAAAACTATTAAAATGATCGAAGCCAGTAAAAATTCGATTTTTCTGCCAAGTTTTTAGACAACTTCTGTGTAAATAAACATTAAAAGGAGTACAAAAACTCAGAAGTCTGTTCCGACAAAGTTCATTTCTCAAAGAGTTCAGAAAACTTTATTCTATGTTGATACACGAAGTACTTTTTTCATTATCACCCTTCCTACCAAAGGACTGTTAAATAGGTACACTTTCAGGAATAAAATAAAACTTGAAATCACAACTTTACATTTACATTTATTTGAGCAGCGTTACCGCCTATCTAAGCGTTCAGAATGAAGAGCGCTCCCAATATGATTACCCGCCATTTTATACATTTACCCCCAGAAGCTGCTAATTAGACAATACCATTTAATTACACAATATTATACAAAACTAACTTAGCAATAATGGATAATTATAATTAATAATTTTAGTACTCGATACAACACAAAACACATAGTTATCATGTACAACTAAATAGTGATGTTGAGTATGTTGGAGTAAGCGCCATCTATCGTGGGTTGTATTTGTAACAGGACCTTTGAATGAATGCATTATCGCAGCTTCTCACTCTGTCTATGCAATGTGAGGTGAACAGCATGCTTATTTGACCGAGTTCGAGCGACCGACTAGCGCCGCCTTAATCAGTAGTATGTGTAGGAGGGGCTTACATCCAGCATTGAACTACTATAATCTGATTTGAATGATTGGTTTATAACTTTAATATTTTATTTTACAGTTAACAGCAACCCTGAATCCTCTATGTGTGGAATGTGATTCATCCACAACATTACTGTACATAAAAGGGCAAGGGCCCGATGACACCATACATCAATTATGGGACTTCAGCAGAGGCGCACCAACCGTTATATATGCAGTTGGGAGTAGGAACTCGTCAATGCTTGTAACTTGGACTGATAGCAAACCAACTGGCTTTCTACTTATGGGGACCCTGGTGTACAGTTTTGCTGCTGGAATTGACAAAGTGAGTACTTATTTCTTTTTCAACTAACTGTTATTTAAAATATTTCTTTAGATGTCATCTCCAATGGTCTCCTTATTAGTTTTATTGGTATTAGAACCAGGGTCTGGAACCAGGGATGTGGTTTTTAGTCAGTGGGAGTCCAGCATAGCATCCGTGTAGGATTTTCCTCAAGTTAAAAAAATGTGGGTTGGAAATTTATAGGCTACTGGCTATCTTAGCTACTTAGCTCAGTTTAGAATTTTTATTTTTGGCCTTATTGTGTGCCACTGTTTGAACTACGAACCTCATAAGTGTTATTTGGTTTCAATCTTGGCCTAATAAAATAAAGTTTGATAGAGGAAATAATATGCAATTATATTAGACATTCATACACATTAGTAGGTATCTAAAATATGTAAACTGACCTGATACGGAACCATAAATGGCGCGTCTAACAGACTTCTGAGTCATAGTTCGTGTCCTCGTTACAGATACATAACAAATATTGTAGCAATAAATAGCAATGCATTAGTTAATCGGTAATAGGTATCATGTTATTGAAACGAATTAGACCTTTGTTTTGCCCCAGTTAGAGATGAAATTTGACTAACAGATTAGTCAGTACATGTTATTGTCAGATATCTAATACATATTTAAAACATGAGAGAAATTGGGCTTTTACGTCATTGAAATTATATGTCATCGTTGTGGACTATATACTTAAATACAAAACCAACATTATTACAATATGAGCGCAGATTACTGAAGATACTTATAATTAATACTTAGTACTCCAAAGAAAATACAGCCCTGTACCAAAAGGCAAAAAGTATCGACAGGGGCCAGAGGAAGGCAAAGGGCCTCGCCGTCCTTACAGAAGCAGTCCCAAGAGGGACGCGTGACGTGAAAATACACGTACGCCTCTCGTATGAAGAAGCGTAATAACACGCGAACCTATTCCCAAAGACGAGGGTTAATACCCGAACCCGTAGGTGAAATTGGAATAGGCCTGCGTCTAGCTGGGAACTGTGATAGACGGCTTTGATCGATTCATTGGTAGCTAAAATATCTTAGCAAGTGCAAAGACAGTCTCCGTGTAAGAAATATGCATAATTATATGTAGGTACACAATATAATATGTGGTTCCAAGACTTGCCTTTTTCTTTTTTTTTTTTAACGTAAGGGAAATCCTCATGGATGTTATGCCGGACTCCTACCGATTAAAAAACCTCACGTTACGCCCAACAGCCCATGGTTGGGAGCCCCGGTGAAGCCCTCGGAAGGATGTACCAGGACTCCCAACAGACCCACGACCGCCGCTGCGGCCCCGCCCAGTGGGTGGTTCGGGTGCTATCCGCATCTTTGGAGGGGTTTCGGGTGTGATCCCGCTTCTAAGGGGTGGCGTGCGTGAGTTCCTAACGTCACGCTGCCGACATGGGCCTGCTTCTGCTTCTTACTAAATCACGATGTAACGGCTGAAGGAATCAGACTGGATTATTGAATGAGGAGGTTTTTATTGAATGTCCCCATATAGGATAAGGAAAGGGAACAGTATTCCACGCGACCAAGCCGCGGGCATTAGGTATTTACTAAAATATTTAAGCGCCCTTGTTAGGTATAAGTTTTTAATGACCATTACATACATACATACATATCATCACGCCTGTTTCCCATCGGGGTAGGCAGAGACTATGGCTTTCCACTTGCTACGATCCTGGCATACCACTTTCGCTTCTTCTACTTTCATAAGTGCTTTCATACACGCTCGCCGGTTAAGGGTACTCTTGACCTGGCCTTTTTCCAGCAGGTCATCAATTTGGTTACCATGCGTACGCCGAGGATGACCCCTACCAGCTTGCCCATTCATTCTTGCCTTATAGATCTGTTTAGTCAGTCTATTTTCATCCATCCTCTCAACATGTCCAAACCATCTAAGCATCCCTTTTTCTATCTTTGTCACTACATCTTCAGTTATACCACATTGTTTTCTAATCACGCTATTCCTTTTTTTGTCCATCAATTTCACTCCAGCTATACTTCGCAGACTTCTCATTTCCACTGCATTAATTTTACTTTCATGCTTCTTCTGCCACACCCAACTTTCACTACCATACATAACTGTGGGGATAAGCACACCCCTATGCACAGCCACTCTCGCCTTCTTAGACACGTTTTGACTGCTCATAAAGGTATGCATCGCCCCATTCACTTGATTTCCTGCCAAAACTCTTCTCTCAATATCCTGGTCACACTTTCCATCCCTCGTAAATTTTGAACCCAGGTATACAAATTCTTTCACCTGTTCCACTCTTTGCCCTTCGATAATAATAGGGCAATTCGTCATACATTTCTCTCTTTCAAAAACCATTACTTTAGTCTTACTTACATTCACTTTCATTCCTCTACCTTTCAGCGCCTCATGCATAATATTAACCATCAACTGCAACTCCTCCGCCGATGCAGCTAAGATCACCTGATCGTCAGCATATAGGAGGCATTTGATGGTCAGCTCGTTCAGTTTTATACCACACGCACTCTCTTGCAATTCTTTCAAACAACTGTCCATGTACAGGTTAAACAGCCACGGTGACGCTACACAACCCTGTCTCACACCCCTTTCTATATTAAAGAAGTCCGTGCAAGCTCCGTTGATCCTGACACAAGCACTCGAGCCCTCATAAAGAGATTTCAGTGCTCGTATCAAGCTGCTGCTCACCCCGTACAAAGACAATGTTGACCATAGTTCATTCCTCACCACTTTGTCATAGGCCTTCTCCAGATCTACGAATACGCAATATACCTTTTGGCTTTTCGCCAAAACTTTTTCTGCTATGCATCGTAAGGAGAAGACCTGATCCGTGCATCCCCTTCCTTTCATAAATCCTGCTTGAACATCCCACATTTTTCCTTCACTTTCATTCATCACTCTTTTTATCAACACTTTCGCATACAGTTTACCGACGATGCTGAGCAGGCTTATGCCGCGGTAATTTTTGCACTCTTGCTGCGACCCTTTTCCTTTGTACAGCGGCACAATGACGGCTTTGGACCATTCTTTTGGTACGCTGCCATTCCTCCAGCACAGATTAAAAAGGCGGTACAGCTGGTCAATCACCACGCCACGTCCTGCTTTCAGTATCTCAACGGAAACCCTATCAATCCCAGCAGCCTTGCCTAGTTTCATACTATTCAATGCTTCCACTATTTCTTCCATGCTAATGTCGTTTTCATTGCCGATTTCATTCATTTCACAAAAATGAGTTTGCACTTGCGTATCCTCTTTATCAAATAGACTTTCAAAATACTCCTTCCATATTTTTAGCACACACTCTTCTCCTCCCACAAAACTTCCATCCTGATTTCTGATCTTATTAAGCGGTGATGTGGTCTGTTGACTCCTCACCGCTTTTATGGACTTCCAAAAGAATTTTATATTCTGTTGGAAGTCACCAGATAACCTTTTATCAAATTCATCTCTATCATTCTCCTTCTTTCTTACTAACACCTCTTTTGCCACACGCTTATACCTTTTATACTCATCGTTGGCCATTCGTACATCCTCATCCGTTGCCTTCTGCATTCTTTGATTGGCCTTTGTAGCCAGCAAGTCCAACCATGCTTTCTTCTTATCAGACAACGCTTTCAGAACTTCCGCGGTCATTCTTTTTAACTTACATCCTTGGCTTCTCTTGCTCACACCACACAGTTCAATCGCAACTTCCACGAGTCCTTCCTTAATCGGCTTCCATAATTCTTCAATCTCACATACTTCATCTAAATTATCAAACTTTTTGCTTAGTTTGCTCACAAATTCCTCTTTTATACCTATCTCTTACAAATTCTCAACTTTTATGCGTTCTAGTACACTAACAGGTTCACGCACACGGTGCCTCCACCGCTGAAACAGACCTCTTACTCGGCTGACAACCAAGAAATGTTCCCATTACGAAGTATTTATTTATTTATTTAGGCTAGGCAAAACAGACATGAGACAATGCAACGATTAGATGATTATTTTGATAAATAAACTGTTGTAGTCCTACTTTCTAAACGTTTCCACATTTATTGAGTTGATATGATCACCCACTGACACGGACATTATATGCGAGTCTGACCCTTGAGATTGAATCGAAAGAAAAATAATATAGTCTATTGTGTGTACCCAACAACAGGGGTGATGGATTAACTTAATCTCCCTCCCTATATTTTTAAAAGTAAAACTTCTTTAGACGCGACTAGAGGTAACTCCGATTTTTTTCTGACGGAAGTAACGCTTACTATTTGAATTTTGGAATTCAAATGAATTGAAATGAATGCCCCTTGGGGGTAGAATTTATCAAAATCCTTTCTTAGCGGATGCCTACGTCATAACATCTACCTGCATGCCAAATTTCAGTCCGATCCGTCCAGTGGTTTGGACTGTGCGTTGATAGATCACTATGTCAGTCAGTCAGTCACCTTTGCGTTATGTATATTTAGATTTGATGCCGTCAATGGCAAAGAAGTTTTACTTCAATCGCGCACACACTTTTTTTTAACATCGAAGTTCAGCTGGTCGGTGTATAGTGTAGTGTAGTATGATTCCCCTATTCCGGAAACGGATTCCTAAGAGGACCCATGATGGAAATGTCTTCAGGCCTGTTCCGTGATCATAAAACACGCGTCTTCTGAGTCTAACAAGTATCGATGATTAACCAGCCACGCTATTTGCGACTGTTACAATGATATTATACGTTAGCAGCTGTGTACAAAACTTATTGTAGGATATTGTATAGACAAACAATCCCTACTTCCCTACTAATATTATAAATGCGAAAGTAACTCTGTCTGTCTGTCTGTCTGTCTATCTGTCTGTCTGTCTGTCTGTCTGTCTGTCTGTTACGCTTTCACGCCTAAACGGCTGGAGCGATTGAAATGAAATTTGGTATAGGGATAGTTCGAGGCCCTGGGAAGGACATAGGCTACTTTTTAACCGACTGTGCAAAAGGAGGGTTATGAATTTACGATATAACGACTTTTACGCGATAACGACTTCTACGCGGTAGAAGCCGCGGGGAACAGCTAGTGATTAATATGTTAGTGTACGCTTATTGAGTGCATTCAGCATTACCGACTAGTTGACTACTATTGAAATTACACTATTAATGATCGGTTTAAACTGTTTAAAGACGAGTGGGGTAGCATAGCATTATTAAATATACCAAATTAACATATTTTTAATGATCGAATTGAAGACTGCAGTACTATGTATCTTACTAATATCATAAATGCGAAAGTTTGAGTGTGGATGTGTGGATGTTTGTTACTCTTTCACGCTCCAACGCCTGAACGGATCTGGCTGAAATTTGGTACAGGGGTAGATATAGGTCTGGAATAACACATAGGCTACTTTGTATCCCGGAAATAAGTTCCCGCGGGAACAAATTTTACGCGGGCGAAGCTGCGGGCATCAGCTAGTTAATACATATGCGAAATAACACAACCTGTAAATGTTCAGCAGTTTCACTAAATAAACACAATTATTAATGACCACTCTTCCGACTGCATTAGTATTGTAGGTTTACTGCTTAGATCAAGAATAACATAGATTACGGGTCGCGAACAAAATGAAAGTTAAAAAGTGTCCCAAGTCGATACGTAGTTAAACCTATATTCTATTTATTAGCAATCGTAAATAAATAATTCAACACTGTATCACATTTAACGTAAAATGTACCTTTAAGTTATTATACGTAAGCATAAAGTACCATGCCACTGATATATCAGTTAAGTCGTTTTGTTCCATACGTTTGTATTATTCAATGTCGGCCCATTGTCGCCAGTTCAAACAAGGATGTAGTGAGAAATCCGGCACCTATAGAAGACGGCTCTTCTATAGGTGCCGGATTTCTCGCGTCGATATTACATCTAGTTATTCCTGATCTAAGGTTTACCGATATAACACCATTTATTAATGACCTATTAAATACTGCAGTAGTAAAACAATATTAGTGAGTTTACCAAACAAACGATTTATTAATGACAATTTAAAGACTGCGGTAAATTATAAATTTGTGTGTTTATAAAATAAATACAATTCATAAATGCCCTCGATAATGTAATTTCTGCTCTCTAATTATGCAAACCACACATTGCCGTGGTTGGGCGAATTTTTCTTAAATCGGTTGGCAGATACTTTTAGCTTCTAAAAGCTTTCCAAAAACTAGCTGTACTACGTGGCTTCGACCGTAAAAAAGAGATAATACTATTATACATATAATGGCCTATGACACTTACAAATAATGTGACTTTGGTAAAAGAATTTTCAAAAATCAGGTTCAGTCGTTTCAGAGATTACCCCCAACAACTTTGCAAACTCACAACTTTACCTCTTTATAATATTAGTATACATTTGCAGCATCTTATTCTGCCGTTCATGTACCCGCAGTCTATCTAGACTAGACCCTAACATCAGGCGGCGGGGCGGGAACGGAGGAGAACTCTACCACCCGAGTTCCGCAGTCGGCGGCTTGGGCGCCGCCGACGTGTCTTCGCCGCAGACTATCGGCTTCCATGACCAGGGGCCTGAGGACGGTGAGAGGGCTGCTCACCATCCTTACAAAAGCAGGCCCATGACGGCAGCGTGACTTGTGGGAATTACGCACGCCCCCCCCCCCCCCCCCCCCCCCGCTTAGGAGCGGAATCACACCCGAAACCCTCCAAAGACGCGAGATAGCACCCGAACCACCCCCTAGGCGAGGCCGCAGTGGCGGCCGTGGGTCTGATGGGAGTACTGGGACATCCTTCCGAGGGCTTACCCGGGGCTCCCAACCGTACGCTGTTGGGCGTTACGTAAAAAAAAAGGCGGTTGGGCGTTACGTAAAAAAAAAGGCCCTAACATCGGCGAAGATTCAACATTTTTCATTCTATTTAACCTGTAATCAACCTTTTCAGTTGTATGAGTACCAAGACTGCCACGACATTGGTCACATAGACAGCAAGTGTCCTCGGAAGGCACTGCCGCTGGACAATGTACTATGGAGGCTGAAGTCCAGCGTGCTGACTGACCAGGAAGTCATGATATCCATGCATGGACTGTACAAGGATCATGGGATATCTGGTGTTTTGGATATGAAGGTGAGATTGGTTCGTTTTTTAAATGTGCCTTTATAGGAAAGTAGTATGAGCATAGAAGCACTCGTGCCCCGCGGATTTGAGTGTTCTGTAAACGATCACTGCAGTAAGCAACTTTCACTATGGCCAGTCCGTGGATGACTGACCATCCATGTGACCACTTTGTGACATTTATTTGAGCGTTTCCGTGCTTCGGAAGGCTCGTTAAGCCGTTGGTCCCGGTTGTCAGTAAAGTGGCAGTCGTTAAGCCAAGTTGAAAGCCTTTTTAGGCGACTTGAAAATTTTCAACAGCAGGCAGTCACAACCTGCGCCTAACACGGCAATACGGCTCACCACCTATTACGTGGGACAAGTTCTAAAAAAGGTGAAATGTGGGCATATAATAATATGCCTCTGCCTACCCCTTCGGGGATAAAGGCGTGACCATTTGTATGTAGTATGAGCAGCGCTGGGTTTGTCAAACTATCTTGCACACAAAGCGGGCACCCGCTTCACTTAACGAAGGCCTTAAGGGTTGAGTTACATCTGATATCGAACCGCACATTCTTATACTCCTATCCTTTCCTATTACTAAGAAGCAGGACCGTAATTTTCTAGAGTGAGAAAGAGAGCGAGAGCGCGACCGCACGCTACCTTGTCGCGCTTCTGCTCTTGTCGCCCTTACGCCCTTAGCACACCTCCGCCGCGAAACCAGAACAGCGGAACCGCTAGATGAATTCCGCTGTGTTCAATTGTAGATTGAGCATAGGAAATGGGCAACAGAACCTGATGCGAGTTAGTCGATGTGACGCTATCGCAATTTGTTCATATTATTTTATAATCCACGTCCATTTTATGAAAAAATATTAGTTTCGCTCTGTATTTTGTCAATTTTGACAAACCCGCGCATAGATAACGCGCGCCGCGAGACAAAAAGGCGGCCGAAGCGCGGAGATTTGACTGGCGTAGGAGCAGATTGGCGAAACCGCGCGGGGAAAGAGATGAAAGATAGTTAATTCTATTCTATGCATTAGAACAGACGGTTTCGCTAGTCTTTCGCTCCTCCTACATGGGACAGAACTTGGTGAAATTACTGTGTTGTGTAAATTGAAAAATCGGCAATACCATCTCTGCTCTTGTAAATTGCGGTCCTAAATAACATTGAAGTATAGAAATACGTAAGTATTAGAAAGTGCGGCGTGATGCGGTCAGATGTAGCGGTAGCTGTGCTAAGATTACGATTCTGCTCAAATAAAAGTACCTGATGCTTGAAGGGCTTCAAAACTTGAATAAAATGTGTTTCTAGCAGTCAAAATAGTTCTTACTAATTTGACTGTTAGAACCACATTTGTTGTGCACCTTGTCCTGAGGTCTCCTTCCGAGGGCTTACCCGGGGCTCCCAATCGTAGGCTGTTAGGAAACGATACGTGTGGTTTTTAGACGGTAGGACTCTGGCATAGCATCCATGCAGGATATTCCTCACGTTAAAAAAACGAAGTTGTGCACCTACATTTTTTTTATGTTAATAAGACTTTTGGAAGTGCAGTAGGCGTCAATTTCTTTCCATTATATTTCACTAATATGACGTGTCAACCTTTTAAAAACTCCACAGCTGGACCTTCTACCATTCACCGATTACGCCAAAGACCTGCCCCACCTCATTCACACAGCCAACTCTACTTTAATAGACATTAATCTAGTCAACTTCACATCGTCCACGAACGTGTCGCGGTATGCCATCCATTTCGTGATGGTAAGCACCGACCCCAGCAACGAGGAGATGGAGTACACCATGAGGAAGAGCCTGGATGATGAGCATACGCCTGGGGTTTTTGAGGTGATTATACATGTTCGTATCGGATTAGTATTATTTAACTCACTGGTTTCGGATTTAAATGCTATTTTTGGAAAATAGGGAATGAGATTTTTATCTTAGTGTGTAAGCATGAATGTGTAAGACTGCCTTGAAGTGATAGGTGTATGCGACTGTCGCACTGAGGTATCGGGTTCGAGTCCCGGTTTGGAACGAATGTATTGTGTTACACATTCGGATGTTTGTATATGTACTATAATATTACCCGTTCGTGCTAAGTTTGCCGATCCCCTCCCCTACTACGCCTCTACACCGGCCTGTACGCCAGAGGTAAACTTAGCGCGAACGGGCTATACGTGTATATTCGGAAATATAGTACTTATAAGTATGTTTATCATAATATTAGCTTCATTTTGAGTTATATTTCGTATTAATTAAGTATGATGTAGAAATATTTGTTAAGGAATTTGGAAATTTTCTGTGTTAACACTGAGCCTGACCATAAGTTCTCGTAAAACATCATGGTTACGCATTTTTCCTTAGCAGTTCGACCTCTACCAGCTTTTTTAGCCCCTCTCTATAAAATAGATTGCAGAGGGGCTTATGGCGAGACTTGTGTCTGTAGTCTGTGACTCTGTTGCATTATATTACATCACTAGGTCATGTGGATCATCTGTTCAAAGTTTCAAATAAAACAAAAATGACAACGTCAATCGGATTGAACTTCCACTTTCACAGAGGGAAAGTCGGGTGATACCGTCTCACGGCTTCTTGTTTGTTACGTGAAACCCACATAACCTGTTCAAAAGAAAAATAAGAAAAGAGTAACTTATATTTTGCGGATAAAAAACTGAAAGTCTTTTCAGAATGGCCACGATTAGCATAATATGCCTATATTCGATAATATATACACACATAACAGGTATTAATAATATTGTAGATCATCGAAGTGCGCACCCCTCGCTCTAACGCGTCGGGCGCGGGTGGCTTCATGCAGTTCCGCCCCGTGGGCTACACGGAACCCGAGCGCAGTGTGTCCAGTTCCACCAACGCTTACATCACGCCTTTTACCAGGTAACTACTACTTTTCTTTACCATAAACCGTACGAAAAAACGTTTAAGGTGAAGTGGGACTCAAAATACATATTTTGACATATTTCGAACCAATTTCGCAATGGTATTACCAAGGATTTCACAATTTTTTAAATGGATAATTATTATTAAGTATATTGACTAGGGTTGTCAGTTCTCCTAAACACGATTGAGTAAATTCGGCTCGATAGAAAATAGTCTCAAAGTTGCCTCGAATCTGTAAATTTACCTGTGACCGCCTTGACTATAATCAATTTTATTCAGTAGTTATATAATGTACCACACAATTTTTTTTATTTCCATCTCCCTAATAAGTTACCTCGAGGCTCTATGCTGTTATTTATTTATTAAAAACATATTGTTTGAATATAAAAAACGTTTTGTTGAGCGGGAGTGCATTTTGCCGCTATCAGCCACCTCACAGCGCCCGCTCAGTCCGCCGACAGGCTTCGTTGAGGACACCCGTATACAACTTTGTCACGCACGCTGACGTAATTCACTGCCGTAGTAACGAAAATGAGTAATAAAAAAACCTTAAAAACCTAAGTTAAGGAAGTATTCAAGGCTTAAACTCAAGGTCTTGAAAATATCGCATCTGTTTGGGTAAATTTCTTTGGTGTATTATTTAAGTTATTATGGTAACGTTTTCATACTTTCCAATACTAAGTTCGCCTGATGCCACATAAAAGATAAGTCCAGAAGATTCACCTATAAATGCGCTCATGTATGTGACGCCCTGACCGAGCGTATAACATGTACATTATATATATTAATATTTAAGTAAAATCAATGTTATTACGAGTATAATACGAATGACTGATGAATCAGTGGGCCAATTCTCCTAAATTTACAATATAACAGTAGTTTTGCCTTTTGAATGTAAAATGCTAAGAGGCGAAAGCGGTCAGGTGTAGAGTAAATAAATGCTGTGGAACAGTACAAGTGGTGGTTATTCAATATGCGCTGCAGTTCCACCAAGTGCCATCATCCAACAGTATAAATAATCTGTAATAACGCGACCCTATCATTGAGCCTTCGCCGTCCGTCTATCAGTCATCTCATGCACCACTGCAATCGCTAGGCATTTGAAATATACGAATACTAAAAACAGAAAAAAAATTAAGGAGGGCTCCCATACAGGTATATTTTTCAATCTTTTTTGTACAGAACCCTCCTTTTTAGGGTTCCGTAGCCAAATAGCAAAAACGGAACCCTTATAGATTCGTCATGTCTGTCCGTCTGTCTGTCCGTCCGTATGTCACAGGCACTTTTCTCCGAAACTATAAGGCCTATTCTATTGAAACTTGGTAAGTAGATGTATTCTGTAAACGTCATTAAGATTTTTATATAAATCTATAAAAAAACGGCTAATTTTGGGGGTCCCCATACTCAGAACTGAAACTCAAAAATTCTTTTTTTCATCAAACCCATGCGTGTGTGGTATCTATAGATAGGTCTTCAAAAATGCCATTGAGGTTTTTAATATCATTTTTTTCTAAAGTGAATAGTTTGCGCAAGAGACACTTCCAAAGTGGAGAAAAGTGGGTAGAGGGGGGGGGGGGGGCTCTAACTTCTTAACTAATGAAGAATGATAAATCTAAAAAAAAATATATGATGTACATTGCCATAAAAACTACCAACGAAAATTGGTTCGAACGAGATCGAGCTGGTAGTTTTTTCTAATACGTCATAAACAGCAATTTTCGCCAAGAAAAATCACTAGGTACCTCTGCGAACGTGTTAAAACTGAGGGCCTAAAAAGGCAACATTGTATGTTTCATATTATGAAACGTAAAATGATTGGAATGCTTTGTATGTTCTGTATTTCAAGTTATATGAATTTTATGTTTCATATTATGAAACATGGGAACACCCAAAAATTCCGAAATATGTTTTTCCGAATTTCAATATTCCGATGTTCAAAATTCCGAAGATTATAATTCCTAAGAAACAAAGCTCCGAATATTCAAAAGGACGATATTCATTTATCCGAAAGTCATAAGTACGAATTTTTATTTTTCCTAATTTCATTAGTACGAATAATCAAAAGACCGGACTGTTATTTTCCCGAAAAACATTATTCAGAATTTCAAATATCCGAAAATTCACTGTTAAAGTTTTTTTTAATAAAGTACGGTCAAGTCTAACTACCGAAGATATTATTTCCAAGTAAGTGGAAGGCAAACGACAAATCAAAAAAAAATAACCACGATGGCTAAGGCCGGAGCTCAGCTCCGCTTCACTTTCGCCTTAGCTTTCTAACCGAACCTATCCGAGTCGAGATGTTAACCATAATAAGTGAATGGTTAACACCCCGACTCAGAGTACCCCGACTCGGATAGGTTAGGTTAGAAGGCTAAAAAAAAAAACTACGAAGGCTCAGGCGGGAGCTCCGCTCCGCTCCGCTCCCGCCTGAGCCTTCGTGGTTTTTTTTTTTTGTTTTGTCGTTTGCCTTCCACTCACTTGGAAATAATATTTTCGATAGTTAGACTTGACTATACTTTATTAAAAATACGGGTGGAATCGGGAACATAAATAATCGTCTTTAATGATAAGTTTTCGGGTTAAAACAGGAACGGGTGGAAACGACATTCACCCTTCGTATTTATGATATTTCGGATTTTTGATAACACAGGTAGGCAATGGTTTTCCTCTTTGAAATCTGAGTAACATTTTCTATAGTTTCTGATGTGCTGATTACGAGAAAAATAATAAAAAAAATCCTACACGTCAGGATTTTTTGATATTGAATATTTAAGATTTTGCTTCATAATGTCTGAGCGCCTACCTTTTGAAATTTATAAAACGTCATTAAATTACTTAATTTTATTTTTATTGCATTTAATTAGTGTAAGGGGACATAGAAATTCATGCAAATCAGTAATTTGGTAATTACTACATAAAAAGTATAAGTAATTCGCCTTAACCATGTTAAAATCGGGTAATTTTGACTTAATTTTGTAATAAAATCAAAAAAATTACCTAGTATTAATATTAGATACATATTTTTGTAAATATTATCAGAAAAGGGTGTAATAAAGATAAACCAAAGGGTATTTGTATAAGTACCCACACTGATTTAGAAAATTAACAGTTGTATCTTGAAACATGAACTTTAAAATGTCATTGCGAACTTGTTTAAATTCTACGAATTGTTTTTGTAATATCTCCCGGAATTTTATGGTGATAAAACAATGAAACAGCATTACAGAGTTAGTGAAAAATATTTACAAAAGTTATTTTGGACACGAATTAAGTAACCAAGACAAAACTTCGACACCTCATAAACTTTGTTCGACTTGTTTATTACAATTTCGCAAGTATTTAAAAGGCCAGAAAAATAGCTTCAAAATCGTTACACCTATGCTATGAAGAGAGGCTAAAGACCACGATAAAGATGGCTACTTTTGTTGTTGTGACATAACTAGATACAATTCTAAAATAAAAGGGACATAAACAAGCACTAAACTTCATTTCCTAAATTCGCACATTGATTACTTCCCAGAAAATATAGGAGCCGTTAGCAAAGAACAAGGCGAAAGATTTTAGCAAGATTTGAAAGAGCTTGAAGTCTGAAATCGTGGAAGATGGAATACTAGCATGATGGCGGACTATTGTTGTTTATTGAAGCGCGACGATCCAAACCGGAAATTTAAGCGAAAATCGCACAACCGAAGGTTCCAGGAAAAAAGAACTAGGTTCCACAAATAAAATTTACGTGTAATTTAGACTAGTAACAAGTTATTATTATATTTTAGTCGTTTTATAAGTTAAAGGTTATGTACTTTTTTAAATATATATTTTTTTTGAGAAAACGTGGGTCTTTTTTTCTATTTTCTATCGGTGCCTTTTTCGAAAAATCTGGAGGTGATGGAGAAAATCTAAGTACATATTCGTAATCAGCGCACCAAAATACCCTAGGATCAGCTATCAAATTCCAGAGAGGAAGTTATGACCCTCATTTTGCAGGCCTGTGTAATCGGAGTTCGTATTTATAATATGGCGGATTTTTAATGATTCGGAATTCAACGGTTCGGTTTCTTGAACTTCGGCATTCTGACAGTCGGAATTGTAAACATTCGGAATTTTAAAATTATGACTTTTTATAAAAAGGATTTATGAAACCTCGGATTTTTGACTTTCGGGATTTCGAATCATTCGGACTTATGAAATTCGGAATTATGAAATTCGTGATTGTGACTTTCGGAATTAAGTTTTTCGTATAAATGTAGTGTACCCATGAAACATACAATGTTGCCTTTTTAGGCCCTCTGGTGTCCGACCGAAACTGGTTTTCCAGTCGAAACCGAACTTTCGGCCCCAGGGTTAGTTTCGGCCGAAGCCGAAACTTATGTGTTTATATTGAAAAGAAAAAAAACCAGTCAAGTGCGAGTCGGATTCCCGCACAGAGGCTTTCGTTACAAAATTAGGTACAAAAATTACTTTTGTTTTGTGGATGCTTTTTTATGATTTTAGTAGGTATATTTTGTTACTAGCTGAGCCCGCAACTTCATTTACGTCACATAAGGTGTATGAAAGGAAAGGTATTTCTTCATCAGAGTCATCAAGCAGCGTGTGAAACTGCCCTGTTTGCTTAATCATAAAAGAGCTTAATGATTAAGTCTATTTTAAAACAATTCAGTCCACGCCTTCGGCGCGGACTGAATTGTTTAAAAATAGCCTTAATCATTAAGCTCTTTTATGATTAAGCCAACACGCCAGTTTAGGTTCACTCACATTCAAAGAAACACCTACAAATAAAATTTTCAAAATATCTGATTCTTAAAAGTGTTATAACTCTTTTATTTCTAAACCGATTTACATAAAACAAACGCTAAATGTTAAGTGGAGCAAGCCTCAACACAATAAAAAAAACCGCATTGCAATCGGTTGAGCGGTTACTGAGATTAGCGTGCACAACCGTACAGACAAACAGACATACAGACATACAGACATACAGACAAACAGACAAAAATTCTAAAAATCATTGTTTTGGAATCTATTGCGTTCATAAAGCCCCCCTATTATATTTTTTCTTATTTATCTTCCATGTACAGACAGCGACCTGTAACGATTTTATTATATGTATTGATAGCGGCAACAGAATAGGGTGAGGTGGTGGTGGCAGTGTCTCTTGACATCGCCAACGCTTTCAACAAATTGCCCTGGAGCTGCGTTTGGGAGGCGCTTATTTACCATAATATGCCTCCATACCTCCGTCGAATTGTCGGGGTCTATCTTTCCGAGAGGGCCGTAACTTACCCAAGCTGGCTAGGGCAGGGTCGGCAAGATGTGTCGTTGCGTGTTCCATTAGGATCGGTTTTAGGACCGCTACTGTGGAAAATCGTTTACGATTGGGTACTGCGTAGTCCGTTGCTTAGAGGTGTCGGCGTAACGTGTTACGTGCGTAACGTGTTATGACGACACCCTCATTACAACTCGAGGAGCAACGCACCGAGACGCAGCCCTAAAAACCACCTGCGGGATCCAGCTTACATATAGGCGTCAGCGTCGGCATCGAGCTCTCGATTACGTATTTGGGGCTCGAACTCTTGGACCATATATCACGGGACTAGCCTTTGCGAACCACCGCATACAAAAATATTCTGCCAGTTTTCATACAAGTGAAGGGGGAAACACAAAGACATATAAAATTTCATTGCATTTAAAAATGTATTAATCGACAAACGCGTAATGGCTGTTGTGTGTTAATTTTTATTGTACAGTCAACTACAATGAAATGTATTAGTTTAATCATATAAAATGATGTACTGATGTACAGTGCTTTTATAAAGCCAAAAGACCAGATGGTCATGTGCAATGGCAGAAAACAATGCTTAAGTAAGGCGCATCCTGTGGTTAGATGATCTAAGCTCGAACTAGATAGCCGGTGGAACTTCAGATACCTCTTCCGAAGTTTGGTCCCATAGCTGAGGGAGGGGGGCATCAGCCGCACTATCGCGGTTGTTGCCCAATATCAGGAGACCCAACGCTCCCTGCAGGACCTTGGGATCGTGCGGAGCATGACCCTATACCGGGCCCCCATATGGGCAAAGATCCTGATGGCCAGCAATGCAGCTAGATTGCTTAGCCCGCAGAAAGCAACGGCTGTCAGGGTGATAAGGGGATACAGCACGATCACAGTTGAGGCGGCATGTCTTCCAACGGGGACCCCTTTATGGGACCTGGAAGTGAGGTAGCGAGGGTCCTTGCGTCATTGTTAAAATGGTGCAAGGAGGCGCTGGAGCGGCGCTAAAAAGAGGCGGCGAGGAGGAAGCGGGAGAGAACTCTCCCACCCGAGTGTGTGTGTCTAGGGCGGCGCTTCATTCTATCAGCCTCCATGACCGGGGGCCTGAGGACGGTGACGGGGCTGCTCACCGTCCTTACAGAAGCAGGTCTTAGACGATAGCGTGACGTGAGAGATTCATGCATGCCTCATGTCTCGTTTATAGGGTCCCGATTTAACCCCTCCGTGCGAGAGTACGACTCGCACTTGACCGGTTATTTTTTCCATAGGTGCAGCAAGTTCCACCAAGTGCCAGAAATCAACGGTATAAATCTTCTCAAGTGTTCATTTTAGAAATATCTCCACCTAAAGATGAGTTTCTTTCTTTTACGTGTGTAATTACTCATAGATGCTATTGCGAACTCCTACCACCTAAAACCACACGGTGGCCTGCTAATAGGTCTTTGCTGGTTTTGATTACATTCTAGAAGTATATAACTAAAACTGGACAACAGTGAGTCGGACTAGCGCACGTAGGGTTCCGTACAAGAAAAGTGGCATAAAAATCACGTATGTTGTATGGGAGACCCCCTTTAATATTAACCCTTTAATTTGTCTATTTTTATTATTTGTTGCTATAGCGGCAACAGAAATACATCATTTCTAAAAAAAATAATTGTCTAACTATCACGGTGCATGAGTTACAGCCTGCTGACAGACAGACAGACAGACGACCAACGAACTCAACGAAACCGAGTACAAAGGAGTAGGGCTATGTAATGTCCTAGATAACCTTTTTAGGATTCCATAAAAATTGTATTATCATAACTATTGATTGGAAGTCCGTTGTTAATCTGTAAATCTTCGGTTAGTAACATACTAACTGGTAAGGCTGACCCCAACCACGTCACAAGCAGAGCCAGGCACTCAAAATTCAAGAACACGTGAGTTTCGGCCCATTTTGGCCGAAACCGAAACTGCGGCCGGAACTCGATTTTTGGCCGAAACTGGCCGAAACCGAAACCGAAACTTCGGTCGGTCACTAGTTAAAACATCAATCAAACTTTTATAATATGTTACTAGCTGCTACGGAACCCTTCGTGGGCGAGTCCAACTCGCACTTGGCCGGTTTTTCCTTTTAAGGAAGTACCAAAAATAAAAACAGTGAAAGAGAGGGTCAGCAGATTCTTACTTTTTCATTAAACCTAGCAAAAATCGTCACAGGTAAAAAATAAATTGAAGTAGTACTTCTCAAATATATTTTGTTCTATTCTTATTATGAAAATGATTTTCATTACATGTTAGTGATAAAAATTGCATCAAAATCAATTACGTAGTTGCTCACGAGTAGAAATTCTAAGAGGTTTATCTAAACAGGGCGAAAAAAATAGTTATGTAAACTTGTACTTCTGTCAATGATTTCAATTGAGTAGTGAACGGGTTAACGCGCGAAAACGTTTCCGACGCACGGAGCGTCCCGAACATCTTGCGTCTGGTTCACCCCCTCCGAATCGCTGGAGACACAATTGCACTTCGCCTTAAATATCACGATTGTTGTATGGAGGACTTAAATTTTAAATATGGAAAAAGAATTGGTTTCGAGCAGGATTCGAACCTGCGTCTTCTTGCAAACCGTGCAGGCGCCTTAACCACCGGCCACCGAAACTTACTCGGGACCAACCAAATTTCCACCTTATACAGGTGAATTTTTGAAAAGGGCTTGGATGGCCAACTCCGAAACTATAAGGAATAGCTAAAAATGCTCAAAGGAGTCACGAGCCCGATTTTGATAAAACTTAAAACCTCATCATTAGATTTTTGATAAACGAATAATCCTAGCTGGGAATCGAACCCATTGATTTTGAAAAAAAAAACACACCCTTTATTATTACACCATACGATAGTGTCGCTGATAAGGATCAAATTCTGCGAAGTAATGATATACGGAAAATTTAAGGAAAGTTTGGAATTTTAATAAAATTCATATTTCATGTACCTAAATTTTGTACCATAGTTTGTTTCGTTCAAAATCCCACAATAGATCGTAACTATTCCGTGTTTTAAATCATGCTCAGAATGATTATTTGGAGAATATTCTAAACAGAATCAATAATATTGAATGCAGTACTATCTTTGAGGTCTCAAATCCAGCTATGTGTTGAAAACAATGCTCTACATTTTGAACAATTAATCAGTCAACGTAAGCAAAATAAATTGTATTTTGTTAAAGATGAGCACTTTCCTTTAGTCTACCGTATGTTATTACTTCCCAGAATAAGATCCTTAATAGCAACACTATCGTATAGTGTAATAATATAGGGTGTGTTTTATTTTTCATAATCAATGGGTTCGATTCCCAGCTAGGATTATTGGTTTTTCAAAAATCTAATGATGAGGTTTTAAGTTTCATCAAAATCGGGCTCGTGACTCCTTTGAGCATTTTTCGCTATTCCTTATTGTTTCGGATTTGGCCATCCAATCCCTTTTGAAAAATTCACCCTGTATACGTCTTGGGGCGACGTAGGCACCATCTACCGGCACTTTTTAGTAAGTTACACAGCACGAATGTATAGAATTGCACCTATATTCGTTCGATTTATGATGAAACCTGCCCGAACATTAAGATTATTTTTGAAAAGCAATTAGTTTGCTAACTGATCATAAATTTTAAATATGGAAAAAGAATTGGTTTCGAGCAGGATTCGAACCTGCGTCTTCTTGCAAACCGTGCAGACGCCTTAACCACCGGCCACCATTTTTTCATATTAAAAATTTATGATCAGTTAGCATACTAATTGCTTTTCAAAAATAATCTTAATGTATGGAAGACTTGCCCGCGACTTCACCCACATATTTAAATTTTCTCCCAGTGTCCCGTAGGAACTAGTTCCTTGGATAAAAATATTCGCCTAAATGACGCCGTCTCCCCGTAAAAGTCGTGTCGGTTAGAATATTTTAACGGTGCAAAAGTAATAAAGATTCGATAAAACATAAATACGAAAATACTGGTATTGTAATGTCTGTCATAATAGTTAAAGTAGCTACTTATTGTACAGTTAATAGTAGATTGTTCACCGAGGGTGGAAAGAATCAATTCCCGAGGTATTTAGACGCCCGAGCGCAGCGAGGGCGGCTATAGTCCGAGTCGGAATTGATTCTTTTACCCGAGTTAAACACTCTACTTTTTATTTCAAATACGAGGAAAATAAAACTAATAATAAGATTCAAACCTTACCATAAAAGATTATTGCCAATTGTTTTGAATTCTGTTACAGATAAATAACAACTACATTATGTCGACTTTTTAAATTTTAAATATGGAACTCACCCCGTAATTGTTGCAGAGATTACCGGCCACATACACGTACAATCGTCGATATTAATCGAATATTATTGACTCAATAATATTGCCACAATATTTATTTCCAGCCGAATATAGTCTGTTCAAACCTCAATATTACCCATACACGGTCAATTTATTGCTATATTGATCAATATTATTGTACGTGTATGGGGCCGGAAGAAATTTTTTAATTTTTTTTTTACACAAATCTCACAGCTGACCTGTCAGCAGTTCTATTTTTAAAGTTCATTCCGGCCCTTGGGTGGGAAGTAATTTGTATGAGTTTTTCCCTCCCTAGGGAGGGAAACAGCATTTTCCACCCAATAGTCAGATCAAGAAAACACTATTTTCCGAGTATGAGAAATGAAAAAAAATATCCTACTAATATTATAAATGCGAAAGTTTGTGAAGATGTTTGGATGTTTGTTACTCAAACACGCTCTAACGGCTGAACGGATTGGGCTGAAATTTGGTACAAAGATAGCTTATAGTCTGGAATAACACATAGGCTACTTTTCATACCGGGGAAATGTTCCCATGGGAAGCGGGAATGGGTACCGAATTTCACGCGGTCGAAGCCACGATCGTCATCTAGTGTGTCATAATTACTTTACCTCTACTAATATGCCGCCTGATCGTACTAAATTCTTTCCAGGACGTCGTTACCCAGTGAAACAACACTGGGAATGTTCTACAAAGACTACAAACCCTCAAAGCTGCTGGTCCAAGACATGGTTATATCATTCGGTCTGCCCGGAGACGGCTACTATAAGCAACATAACTTCACTTCTTGGTGAGTAAATATTATTAATATGTAGCAATCGAGTCCTCGCGGACTCAGTGTTCTGTAAAAGATCACTGCAGTAAGCAACATTTAATGTGGCCGGTTATGGGTGGGTGACCACCACGTAACCACTTTGCAAGCGTTCCCGTGCTTCGGAAGGCACATTAATGTTGGTCCGGCCTGTAAAATGGCAGTCTTTAAACCAAGTTGAAGGCCTGAAAGGCGGCTTGAAAATATTTGACAGTGGTCTGTCCATATCAACACGGCGTTGAACAAAATGTTAAGGTGAAAATATCTGCGAACCTGGTTTCCCCTCGCGCTTCCCCGCACCTGACCCCGTTGTCGCCTATTTAGTATAACCCGCACGCGTTTGAATGGTATGGTATTTGACAAGATTCCGCACATTCTCGTTGCGTGCGAATTATCCCGTACAGTTTACATGACGTCACGAGCCAGGTTCGCAGATATTTCCGCAGTGTTGTATGTATGTAAATCGATCGAAAAAGAGTTCTCTCCCGTTCCCTCCCCGCCGCCTCTTTCACTCACATGACCTGCTCGCAGTCCCACTGACTCCCGCTGGCTCACATGTCTCGCACCATGGTCTCGAGCGAGAGAGTGTCCACGTCCAGACCCACTACGAGGAGCTGGTCCCCGCTCCAGCGCCTCCTTGCGCCATTTAAACAGTGACTCAAGGGAGCGTTCGGCTTGTGACGCATCATACAGGGTGGAATTTAAAGACGGTAGATGGAGGGAAAGTACCCTTAATGTTGATAATGGCAAGTTTTGCTGAAAGGAAACATTCCTTTATTTTCAAAAGTAAGTAAAACTGCATTTAAAGGTTTTTGAATAATCTCCTGTTTGAGCCGGGAATCGAACCTGGGAGATGTGAAAAAAAAACATCCTGTATTTTATGATACCAACCGAAAGAGTCTTTAATAAGGAACAATTCCTTTTTAACAACATAGTATCTTAAATTAAAGGAAGACCCAGTAAAATATGTTTTTTTTTATTATAAAGCTCACTATCTTAAGAAACAACAGTCTAATTGAGATTCTTCTCATTTTATTTGTAGTTGGTTAAAAAAATGTTCTAGTTTCTGTGAATGGGAATTATTCGTTCTGGTCACTTAACGAACAAACTTCAAAAAAAAAGTAGGAGGTTCTCAATTAGACTGTTTTTTTTCTCCAGACAGTGAGTAAGCTTTACAATAAAACATATTTTACTTGATCTTCCTTTAATTTATGATACTATGTTTTTTAAAAGAAATTTATCTCTATTAAAGACTGTTTTGGTTGATATCATAAAATCAGGGATGTTTTTTTTTTCACAACTCCCAGGTTCGATTCCCAGCATTAAGGTGATTTTTCAAAAATCTTTAAATGCAGTTTTACTTACTTTTGAAAATAAAGGAATGTTTCCTTTCAGCAAAACTTGCCATTATCAATATTAAGGGTACTTTCCCTCCAACTACCGTCTTTAAATTCCAGCCTGTATAGTCCGTTCACAGTTAATTTACCTCTAACAGATCGTTTTCTGTGTGTTGGTATTGCAATAAAGTCCCCCTATGAGTGCCAGCTTAAGACATTTCGCCGCGTTATAGGGAAGATTGTAAGATGTAAACGTTAGCGCTAACAATTATTTTTTTAATGCAAATAGCTATTTGTCAATATACATAACTTTACTAAACACATAGTTCTGTTACTATGCGATTGTACTTAAGTTTTATTTTTATTGATATGGATATTGAAAAAAGACATTCATTACCATCAGCAAGGAGGGCGAAGTTACTCCTTCCACATCTCAAATAATTTTCGCGCCCGAAAAACAGCAGCAAAAAAGAAAATAAGTTTCGTCTTTAAGGTGGGATAAACAAAATCTTAGTATGGTAACACGAAAATCAAGGAAGCCAACATCAGCGCTAGAGGTAAATTAAACTATGAACGGACTATACACTCCATCGGCCGAATTTTGCTAATTCAGTTGATTACTTTCAGAGTTTATCGAAGCAAGTCGTTCATATCTTTTTTTTTTCAACACAGGTCATACTCATTCGGCTACGGCTCACCGCCAATAGAAAGTGTGTCAACATTCGTAATAGTGATCATAGCACTAGGGCTCGGCGTCCCGGTTTTGCTCGCCCTCTCCGGGGTCACTTACGTACTAGTGAGACGACATCGGCAGCGTCGGAACCAACCTGAGAGGTTCATTGATGATGATGAATAGAGGTAGGGTAGATGTAGTGAGATCTGGCTTTTCGAAATTGAAATTTGTAAAATTGTCGGGTTTTTTGATTAGGGAATATTTGGGTTTTTTGAAAACTAATCAAATCGGTTGGATATGCTAAAGTAGTCTATAGGTTATGAAAAATAACCATATGTGACATTGTTATTTTTCGTTTTTTAGCCTTTTGTGATGTATTATTTACGGAATAGACTTTAAAGCTTGCAAACTTTTTCGTATAAATTATATAAAGTGGAAATAACTACTTGCTTCAGGTTGTCATTTTTCACTTTATAAAATTTACACGTTGAAAATTTCATGAAGATAAACTGGAGTTTTGTTTTTGTTGAATTAAATTTGCATCATAGTTTACTTGATTTCCCATTTTATTCGGTCAATTTCGGACTTTCTTTTGCTGTTAAATTCATTCGATTAGTTATCGAACACTATTAAACCAATCTCATGGATAAGGTATACACAGAATTGGTTTCAATATGGCCAATTGGCCATTGTGATTAAAATACCTGACAATTTTATATAGATATCTAAGAATACTGTTTTAATGTTAACATTCTAAATTGTGTTGCTTAAAAATATATGAAAAAAAAATGACAAATGTGAATGTAAATAAAAAATGAATTATTTAAATGTATATCGTTGTTGAGACTGATCATGGCTGACGCAAGCCACCGCCCATATTGTAGACACAATGTAGATCAGTAGATAACGCTCCAATTAAAAATGAACATAATTAGGTACGGTGGGCAAAAGAAATAAGTGAACATCGCCGCATAAAAAAAAATTTAGAACATAAAATATGTTCTGAATTTCTTATGTGTAATCTAAAACCTCATAAAAGATGAAATACTGATTCTTTGCCCACCGTACATTATTCTAATTATAGTTTGTACATTGTATAATAGTCTTGTGCTCACATACTTTTGTAGCCATCTTAATACCGCCAATAGTATTATAGTTTACGGAATATTTACCATGTGTTATTATTTTTTTCCGATATATCTTAATAAACATGGCGCTTATAATGCCGAAGTATTGCAAACACATGGTAAACATCCCGTTAACTATATATTGGGTGTAACAAAATTGACTCTCCAAATTTCGTCACGTGACGGGGCATCAGTAAAGAAACATTACAAAAATGAAGAAAAAAATCACATGAATACTTTAACCGTAAAGCCGTTTTAAAGGTCCTATAAATTTTCATTTTCACCCTTTCTATCGCTACTGAGCTGCAATAGAAAGCAACAACGACAGCCGACGGGTGGCTCTGTGTTTGTTTTGCCACGGCGACCATATTACCTCGAATTGCCGCGGTAAAAAATGAATTCTTAATGTGCGACAAAAAAAAATTTAAAAAAAATGAAAAAATTTACCCCCCTTTTTATTAAATATTTGTATTTCATTTCCGATGCCAAGTCATCTCATGAAATTTGGAGAGGTAATTTTGTTACACCCAGTATAATACAAATCTTATACCATTCCATATCACTTGAATTCCAGAGCTGTCTGTAAAAAAGATGAAGGCACACAAAAATATTACTGGACGCTTGAATTGACTGGTGACGTCATATTACAGCAAATAGCCAAAGACGGTAGAAAAATTGGCAAGCCTTTACAGTGTTGCCAAGTTCAAACGGAAAATATGCCAATTGCGCCTACTACTGAACGTTATAAATCTCGTAAAAATAAAATCACATACACCAGGCGCCATAGTGATAGGAAAAATTACCGTCAGCTACGAAAGTCGCTTAACACTAACAGATGTTTTAAAGATTAGGCTAACCGCGTTATAGTAATACATATTGTTCAAAATGATCTTACGTTAAAACGATTTGATATTGAATAAATGTCGACCGAGAAGCGGAAAGGGAACGGTTTTATGATCATTTTTTAACCGTCCAATATTAAAGTACATTGAAAATCAGACAATATACTCCTAAAATATTATTGAAATGTTTAATGATTTTTTTATTTTTCTAAAATTGAAGCCCTATATTTATTTTACTTTCTCGATTGCCTCGCCTTCAATGCCACAGGAAAAGAACTATTGTTAAGATCATTTTGAACTCTCTGATTATGTGTACCTACCTATATTATTGATGTTACGCTACTTTGAAGAAAACTGTGTGAATGATAGTTGATATTTTTATACGGACAATGATTTTCTAATTTACACTCGCTGATAAAGAAACCTAAAATAAGTACCTAGCAGATAAGTAGTCAATTGTATTTTATAAATCTTGTATAGATATATTTTATTAGATCTTTGGAACGTTAATATTCATTTAGTAGATCTATAAACTGCTTTTTTTGTCTTAAAACTCTAAGCTATTTTATAAAACATTACATTGGGGTTATTTTCGCATCTAATTTGATATTTTCTATGCATAGCTGAACAAATTTTCAAAATTTAGACTTAAAAAAGATCCAAGGTCAAGCCAAGATTTATAAACTATCATTAAGTATGTTTTTTTGTATATTAATTCTTTTTTTGTAAGTGGTCAGTGGTACAATCTCATTGGCAAATAATCATATTTATATCGAAATATGTTCATTCTATTAGATAACTTTGTGATGTTTTACAGTATTGTGTTGTGTTATATATAAATGATTGAGAATATATTTATTGGATAAGACATAATGTACCTACTTTAGCAAAATTTAGTAGGAATTTAAAATATTTAGCTAATTCGTTAGGTCTCGATATCCATTTAGATCAATGGGACACTCCTAATCACAACCTAAATGGCCCACTCTAAAGAAAAAATCCTGAAAATTTAAATTTTAAATCAAGATATAACCTCGCTTAGTTAAGATATTTTTTAAATTTCTTATTTTTGTACTTATAACATTTTAATTTCTTAAGTGTCCGTAATAATGATATTAAATTCCTTATTCGAAAGTAATCAGGATGCAAAAAATAATGGTACAGTCAGCATACAAATTTTATAGTTTATAAAAAAATAATGATTTCTGCTTTTTATTCCGATTGACATCATTCCTAAATTTCCGAAAGCGGTTGGTCCTCCGCAGTAATTTTTAAGTTTATTATTATTTTCACAAAAAATGACTATTTTGAAATATGAAATAGACAAGGTGTATCAAGAATGCATCGTTTACTTTGTAAATGTATATTTGTTGAATATTTTGTAGGCTTAGTTCATTAGCTATGTATTTTCTGATGTGATATTAATTGTGTATATCTGCCGCTGTATATTGAGTTTAATGTAATAAAATATGTAATGCTATTGTAAATGTGGTTTTTTATCTGACTAGCGCACGTCACGCGGTTTCACCCGTGTAGCTCCCGTTCCCGTGGGAATACGGGAATAAATGTTGCCTATGTTAACCAGGGATAGTGTAGCTCTTCCCAATAGTGAAAGAATTTTTCAAATCGGTGCAGTAGTTTCGGAACCTATTTGATGCAAACAAACAAATCTTTCCTCAGATAATCTAAACATACAGTGATTGAAGCCCAGGGTGATCCTGCGGCCGCTGTATTTGAAAACGATCACTACAGTATGCAATCGCTGTAGCTGGTCTTTAGTAGGGTGACCACTGACATTTCTATGAATGACACGTTAAATCGTTCCCAGGTGTTGATAACACGGCAGTCGTTAAGCCATGTTGATGGCCTGGCCTTATCGACGCCTGCACCTCACCATTTTAGCACAGCAATTTGCTCATCACCTATTACGTGGGTCAAAAATAAGGAAAAACCTATGCTTCTCATGACTCGATGGTTTTCAGAAAATCAGCGACCTGGCCTGCTAGCTGTGCACCTGTTGCCTTACGGGTCTGTGGTCTTACGGGGTTGGGGCGTCAGACGGCACGAACTTTCTACGATGCCGAAAATAAAATTCGAATCAGCGGAGTCTTCTTCACAATTAAAGTGCAGTTGCTCAAAGTAGCACACGCATTGGACTTCATTCGGCAGAGTCTCGAGTGACGATGCGTCGGGTGCTGAGGCGTGTGACAAATAAGCGTTTGTTTGTTGTCTAACGTAAGAACCAAATTCAAGCAACTCATTTTAGGGTTTCGTAAAGCTGGACCCTATTACTGAGACTGCGCTGCCCGTCTGTCTCCATGGCATGAAGACAGACGGATCCATGCTGTATTTTATGAACTGCGATAGCAGCGTGTTGCCACTATCAATCAATATCAATCAATCAATCAATACATATAACAAAATCGTAACAGGTCGCTGTCTGTACATGGAAGATAAATACGAAAAAATATTATAGGGGGGCTTTATGAACGCAATAGAACCCAAAACAATGATTTTTAGAATTTTTGTCTGTACGTTTGTGCACGCTAATCTCAGTAACCACTTAACCAATTGCAATGCGGTTTTCTTTATGGTGTTGAGGTTTGCTCCTCTTAACATTTGGTGTTTATTTCATGTCAATCGGTTTATAAATAAAAAAGTTACTTATATCACTTTAAAGAATCATTCATGGACATATGAATCTAAAAATGGGTAAATCTAAACTGGCATGTTGGCTTAATCATAAAAGAGGATTAAAATAATTCAGTCCGCGCCGAAGACGTGCACTGAGTTGTTTTAGAATAGACTTAATCTTTAAGCTCTTTTATGATTAAGCAAACAGGGCAGTTTCACAGGCTGCTGGATGAGTCTGATGAAGAAATACCTCTCCTTTCATACACCTTATGTGACGTAAATGAAGTTGCGGGTTCAGCTAGTAACAAATACTAAGATCAGAAAAATAATGACTCTGATACAACCATAGAGTTAGAATTTTTCGCTACTTGATACAACAGTGATACGCAACACTCCTTTCGTGTTTGATTTTTATTTTAAAAGGAATATGTCCATTACATTGTGGATATAAGGATGAAGTTACTGCGGTGACTGCAGCGAGGACACGTTAAATGTACTGTGGCCGACACAGACGGAGTGCTCAGCATGGGCGCTGCAGTGACGAGACCCCGTTGTGGTATTTTTTTATATTTAGCTCGCCAAACTGACGTCGCCAGCCTGATGGAAAGCCGTGTCGCATCTAGCGATTGGTCGCAGTCCGTAAGACTTCAGACAGTAGTCCTAAAGATGTCACCCTGTGATGTGCCTCTTCACGCTCCGCTTAAAGAACGCGGGGTTTTAAGAAGAGGAAAACAAGTGTGCGGGCAGGAAACGTTCAGTTCTGGCGAAGATTCTCTCCACTGGGTACGAGTGGCATCTCTGCCCGGCACGTGTTGTTCGGGATCTGAACGGAGAGGATCCTTTCCGACACCCATCGTCTCATACGCTGGACGTGGACATTTTCTCGCTGTGCTGTGGAAGTTGGTGAGGGCAATGGAAGAAAGTGGGACGCCGCTGCGCCTTTCTGCGAGAAGTCATGCTTGGGAAAGAAGCTGCATGGAAGGGTGCGGGAGAGAAATCGGTCTCCTGGATTCCACAGCCGACGGTGAGGTCGTCGGAGACAGCTTTATGTCTAGAACTACCTTACAGAAGCAAGCAAGACGACGACGGCGTACACCCTTACCCCTCAAAAGCTGCACCCCCCTCCCTCTCTAAGAAGCGTGATAAGACCCGACCACTTCTCCCCTGTCACAAGACAAGTGAATATCCTAGTCAGTAGTGACACAAATTAGAGATGGTACAGATGGAAACCTACATACTAAATTCGCTGAGGCTACGCACACATAGACATTCATTCACAGACACTACGCACACATAGACAACTCATTCACAGACACGAGGTCAGGCGCTCCTCAACAGACTTTTCGATATGTCAAAAATCAGTGTAGCAGAGGGTAGGTGTGAAAAAAAAGTACATACACGAGGTTTCCATCTGTACTATCTCTAATTTGTGGTAGTGAGTCAGCAAGAAAATAAAACAAAAAAAAATCTTACATCGTAATATATTGATTACAAAAATGTCAAATCGATGTCGAAAAACAAGAAAAACTAAGAGTTGTACCAAACTCGTACATTTCAATATCAAGTCAGGCTGTCGAGAAGCGCTGCCATGTCAAATTTGAAGTTGGCCCAAGAAGGCGCTACAAAATTAAAGAAATCCTCTTCTTGAGGTTCATTGCCCGGACTCGGGTCTTTTTGCACTGGCGAAAAGGTAGAATGAGTATTTTGAGGCGTAAATAATTGCCGCTTCGAAATCTTATTCTTATCCTTTTTCGAACTATTTGGTATCGGAGTGGGTTTTACTGCGTTACCTTGAATATTTCCGAGTGATTGATTATGTCCGAAATTGCCTTGGTTACCGTGATTGCCATATGTGTTACCATGACTGCCATGGATGTTACTATGAATGCCCTGGATGTTACCAGGATTACCATGTGTGTTACCGTGATTGCCATGAATGTTACCGTGAGTGCCAGGGATGTTACCATGATTGCCCTGAATATTACCATGATTGCCAGGTATGTTACCAGGATTGCCAGGAATGTTACCAGGATTACCAGGAATGTTACCAGGATTGCCATGAATGTTACCATAAGTGCCATGAATGTTACCATGAACGCCATGAATGTTGCCATGATTGCCGTGTGGGTTCCCATGATAACCGTGACTACCTCCTTGACTGCCATGGACATTTCCATAATTCCCGTGGCTAGTATTACCGTGATTATTCCCGCTATTGTTATGAGTGTTTCCATGATTTTTAGACTGCTTTGGCACTGGAATGTTCTGATGTTCCTGAAAATCCTGTATCTCATTCTGTAAACCTTGCGATATCGTCTTCCCTTTACTCTTACTAGTAGAGGATTCGATATCTCCCATAGATTTGTGGCGAGTTCTTCGTGTGTTAGTGAATACTTTCGACATCCTTTCCGACACCCATCGTCTCATACGCTTGACAAACGGTAGCACCATGAAAAAGGCATTTGGACTGACACCCATTTTGACTTTCGGTGTCATATCTTTTTTGTTAGCTGGTAGATCAGCTAAAGGGAACCATTCGCACGCTTTAATCTCGTTCCTTGTGCGTGGTTGGAATTTAGTATCTCTAGGAATGTATCCGATAATGTATAGGCGGACAATTTGGTCATGTATTATAGCTTCTATGTAGTCGTTCTTATTTATCAAGTTGCTGATGTCAAATCCTGTTTCTTCCAAGACCTATGAAAGAAGAAAAGTACAAAATTGGTAAAAATCTTTTGTAACAGATTATGAAAGCTTCATCAAGGTCTGCGAGAGTCTTTCAATCTCACATAGAAGCTAGCTTTCAATAGTGAAAAGTTTGGGTGGGAGATCAGTTTGGTTCAATGTTTGCTAAGACAGGCTGTATCATACACAGTTAGGTTACACTATTTATTTATTTAATAACTTATTTACAAAATATACACAAATTAAGTTCCTACATAAAGGTGCAACATAAACTCGTTCGAGTTTTACCGTTCTCATATAGGGTCCGTTTACACAGACCGGATCGTATACGCTCGGAGTTGGTCGGAGCGGAGCCGCCAACTATTTCCCACAGACCGGCTGAAAGCGGATGCGCTCGGAGCCGGTCGAATGCGCTCGCAGCCGGTCGGATTCATCGAGTGCATCGATTCACTACAAAGAAGGCAGTACCAGTATTCCAAGTTTTGTTTTCGGTGTTAACGGGTGCTTTTCGGAACATGGTTTTAGAAAGCTCCAATGAAGAAATATATTATTTTTCATCAGTCATGTTTTCGTATAAGTGCACACAACTGTTCTGTTTAAATTGTGCTATCAAAATGGCGGTCGGTGTGGGGCAGTGCGCACGCAATCGGAGCCGATCGGCTGCGCGAGCGGGAAAGAGCACGCAATCGGAGCCGATCGGCTGCGCGAGCGATAGAACATGCAATTGGAGCCGATCGGCTGCGCGAGCAAGAAAGAGCATGAAATCGGAGCCAAACGGCTGCGCGAACGAGAAAAAGTACGCGATCGGAGCCGGTCAGCTCCTCTTATTATTTCACACCAAGCGCGTTCAAGCATTCTTAATGACAAAAGCAGTGCACATGCAAAAATAAACCTTACTTCAAACACTCAAAAACTCTGTTTTCAATGTGATAAGAATCTGCTCTCCTCTCCAAGCCGGTCTGTGTGAACGGACCCTTACAAAGCTTTTTCCACACTGCCTCTTATTAAAATAAATAAGAGGCAGTGTGATCAGAGACAAAGTTAATTTCACATTTGTATTAGTAGGGATTAATGTGAAAGTAATTTGTCTCACGCCTGAACAGACTGATGAAATTTACACAGGTACAGAGATAAATACGAGTTTGGGGAACGATGTAAGAAGAGAAGTTACTTTGGAGGCGGAAAACCCTCACGACGTGGCCGGAGCCGTGGGCATTCGCTAGTAAACACAATGCCTTGCAATGCAGATTCAGCCCAAATTAGCAAATAGAATAGAATAAAATAAAATAAAACTTTATTTACACACCATGTTATACTTTACAGAAATAAATAATTGCAGATATTGTACAAAGGGCGGCCTTATCGTTAAAAGCAATTTCTAGACATAAATATTATACTTACATAGAAAACATCCAAACTCCGAAACAAACATTTATGGAACAAACAAATATTTGGACCGGCCCGGGAATCGAACTCGGGACCTCGGGTAAAAATATAATAATTGTTGAAATGCCTTTTATGGGAAACCAGGGCAAGAATATCAATGTCTTATGGCTCACCTCTCTAGCGGCACACCTCCACGGTTCTTCGTCCTCGTTAACTTTGCCTTTAGGGAACCCCCAAGACGCCTTAGTCCAGTAGGACTGTACCAGCAACACATGGGTCAGATCTGTGTCCAGTAAGATGGCGCCATATGTGGGCACAGTCTGCTTATACTCGCGCCAATTATCCAGTACCTCATCGAGGTTGCTTATATGTTCGCGAAGTTGCGGGACATGCTGTGAACATATTAAACTTTTTGTTAGAAAAGGCTTTGAATCGGGTTAAAATGTTAATGCAGATCTAAACACTGGGTCTGATGAGATCTGAGCATTGCCACATTTAGCTACCAAATGTGTTGCTAAGAGCAGTGCATAACTATGAATGCCTGCATGAAACAAGGCCCCCCCCACTTTTTTGTCATAAGGTAAAAGCCAATTCTGTCCTCTGACCACCTCCAAGGAGGTCTATCAACATGGCACCGTAATAATAAATGATAACCTCATGAAGAAATATTGGCATTGTTTTCATAGAAAATGTCATCCAAATCATTTTAGGAGGAAGTCTTTTCTATCAAGTCACTATACTTAAACTTATACTACTTGACCAAGAGAAGTTGATGATTTAAATGTGACGAACAATCTCTATTAGGGATCAGTTTTTTTTGTCCTGAACAAAATTTATGAAAACGATACATGAGCGTAGTCTGCATCCTTGTGTACTTGGCGATTCCGGTACCTGAGGTAGGGTGCAGGAGGTAAGGGCCATTACATACATTCTTCTAGAACTGTGAGAGCGGCCCCCAATTGCTAAATGCGCCACAGCTTTCCATCAGACTGGTAGCGACGTCAATTCAGCGAGCTAAATGCAAAAAAAAAATTGAATGCATAGAGTAGTATTTGCTTATTATAAAATGCTGTCTTACTTGAAATATATGAGCTGCAAACTCTCTGATACCACACGGATGGAGCCTCGCGGACTCATCTGTGCAGTAATAGTCTAAATAGAACCAATGTGCCATCTCTATTTGGAAACATATTCGAACCAGATTCCCTCGGTCCTCTGGTGGTATGTTTATTATGAAGCGGCTGAAAAATAAGTTGTAAATTATTATAACACCTACAGAACCCACAAAAATGCCTGACCTTCTGGACTTCTTCATCTTCAAAGGAGTACAGTCGCACTTCCTAGACATAGAGGAATGCTTTGACTCATCTTCAGACCACATTCCAATAATTGTAACCATGAGCTCACATATCATATATCGACCCATGCCACCATACTTGTATAACAAAAACACAGATTGGCAGTCATTCCAAAAATATACAGATGATAATCTAGACTTGAAGATCTGTCTAAAGTCAGAAGAGGATATTGACTCCGCTGCTGAGCAAGTTACTAATATTATCCAAAGGGCGGCGTGGCTCAGCACCCCACCACTGCTATTAAAATGTAACTCAATGCTGGAAGCCAAATTGCCAAAATTCATAAAAGACAAAGTCTTAGAAAAACGACGGCTTAGGAGGGTATGGCATACCAGTCGGCATCCTATGGACAAGAGGGACTTTAATAGGGCGGCAACTGATCTCAAGAAACTATTAAAAGACTTAGAGAATGAGACTCTACAATCACAACTGCAGACGCTAACACCAACGACATCCACCAAAAATGTAAACTCTTTGTGGAAGATGGTAAAATCCAGAGACAAGCCTCGTATTGCTCAACATCCTCTTAAGAAGACCAATGGCACATGGGCAAGAACAAGCAAAGAGAGAGCAGATGCCTATGGCTCTTTTTTGGCTGACGTGTTCACTCCACACCATGACAACGGAATGAGCAGTTTAGATGACATGGTATCATCATTCCTGGAAAGTGACTTCCAGCCCAGCCCTCCTCTTAGATACTGTACTCCATCTGAGGTCAAGCGCACAGTGATGGAACTAAAGCCGAAAAAGGCTGCAGGATTTGATCTTATCACAGCAGAAGTGCTGCAGAAGTTACCAAGGAAGGGCATAGTTTACATCACATCACTCTTCAATGCCATACTAAGAACTGCATATTACCCCCGCTGCTGGAAGGTATCTCAGGTTACAATGGTACTCAAACCTGGAAAGCCACCACACTTGGCTTCATCTTATCGACCTATAAGCCTATTACCACTGCTATCTAAGGTTCTAGAAAAAATTATTGCCACATGTCTGACTGAAATGATCACCGAAAAAGAAGCAATACCAGAACACCAATTTGGTTTTCGGAAACATCATTCGACTATAGAACAGGTGCACAGGGTGTGTGACTATGTGAGAGATGCCCTAGAGAACAAACGGTACTGCTCTGGAGCATTCTTGGATGTGCAACAGGCTTTTGACAAAGTCTGGCACGATGGCCTGTTGTACAAAATAAAGAAGCTCTTGCCACATAATATGTACCTTCTCCTGAAATCCTACTTGAATGATCGCATCTTCTATGTCAAAATCGATGACGCAACCTCCGATTTTCATAGCGTAAAAGCAGGTGTCCCACAGGGATCAATATTGGGACCGTCACTCTATTTACTGTACACTGCTGACGTACCAGAATCGAATGACGTGACTATTGCCACATTTGCAGACGACACTGCTGTACTTTCAACCGATAGAGATCCAACAATAGCATCCAGAAATCTACAGAAGCATTTGGATAGGGTTTATTCTTGGATGCAGGCCTGGAAAATTAAAGCTAGTGCTGCTAAATCGAACCATATCACATTTACGTTGAGAAAAGAAGATTGCCCACCTGTGAAGTTTGGACAAGAGGTTCTACCCCACAGCACATCAGTAAAGTACCTTGGATTCCACCTTGACCGAAGACAAACATGGAAAACACACATACAAAAAAAACGTGATGAAGTTAACCATAGATCTAGATCACTGGAATGGCTTCTAGGCAGAAAATCACGTCTATCAGTGGAAAACCAAGTTCTAATATACAAAGCGATACTAAAGCCAATCTGGACCTATGGCATTCAAGTTTGGGGTTCAGCGAAAGCATCAAATATTGAGATTTTGCAGAGGTTCCAAAATGGCGTGCTTAAATCAATAATAAGTGCTCCATGGTTCACAAGGGTTGAAGAAGTTCACAAATACTTAAACATCCTCACTGTAAAGGAGGAAATAGTCCGAAGCACAGAGACCTATAAGACAAGAATTACACAACACAAGAACAGACTGGCTCAGGGCCTGATTAATCCCATAAACACAAGACGGCTAAAGAGATCTCACACCTGGGATAACATCTAAGCAGCAAAAGAGGCAGCCTACCAGTGGGCCGGCATGCCTGACACGCCAAAGCCTACTTTTATCGCAACTGCTTATGGTCTAACTGAGACTGATCGCATGTTGGAAATTAAATAACAAAAAAAAAAAAAAAAAAAAAAAAATTATTATAACAAAGAATTGTATTTTTGAAGTCTGTCTTGGTAGGACTAAGTCATGAGGTGTATACCTATATGCCTCTGCCTACCTCGTCAATGGAAAAGCACATGTATGTTTGTGTAAGTCTATTTTGCAATCTTTAGATGATGATCTTGAAGTTGAGCAAAGGGAGCAATTTGTAGTAATGGCAACGGAAAGAGTAAAAACGTCGACAACCAAATACATCCCAAGGGTGTTGTAAGACGTGACAAAGGGCACCTGTTCGCAAAATGATCCATTGCGTAGAGAAGGAAAACTTGAAATGAAACCCGGGTTGAAATATTCAACCACAGCTCGTCACTACCTGCGCCTGTCCATTTTAACATGGCACTAGGCTCACCACCTATTACGTGGGACATAAAACTATAAGGTGAAATGTGAGTGTATACGATGCCTCTGCCGGGATAAAGGTGTGCCAATATGTAGGTATGTCATCACTTGTCTAAGTGTGAGTATCAATAAGCTGTATTAACATAATGTTCTCATAATTTCTTAAGATAAAAACTAACATCAAACACTTCTTGGGCACAGAATATCATTTGTAACCTAACCACAACAAATTGGTACATCAATAACCTGAGTTTCAGAGTTAAAAAGAATACATTATTCTACATTTAAGTACTTACCTATAATTTATTGTTAAAACATAACATAAAATATTCATTTTAGAGATCTACAAATAAATCTAGATTCCAAAGGTTACATGTATAGTATATTGCAATGAGATCACTATTTTATTTATTTACAAAGCTGCTGGTAAGCAAGAGAGAGCTACCTATAACCTATTAAATTGTGTGGCTTTTTATTGGTAAGTACCAAAGCCCCGACAGCAGATCACACCATGCGAAGGTAATTGTCATTTTCTGACTCTAATAAAATGTAAAGTACGAAACCTCGACAGCATTCGGGCCTAGCAAAGATTGTACTGTAATGTTGTTTACAATTTTCAATTATATAAAAAGTCCAGGTACCCACAATAAACAGACACGTGGCCTAAATTAAAAGTTAAAAAGTGAGCATTTCCTTCAATATTACTAACATTCCAGCGTATTAAATTTAATTGTGAAGAAAAACAAGCAAAGTTAGTTTTTATGAAAAAGAAAATATTCAAACATACCTGCACAAGTCATCTAACATAGAAATAGGTATAGAATGTTGGATTTGATTTCTACTATCAGCGGTTGATGTCATATTTTTATTTTGTTTATATTTAGCACTTCTATTTATAAAAATAATAACATTACAAATGTAATGTAATTTCAGTCACGACGCCGTTCAATGTTGTCAATGACTCAATGACACTGACAATTTCTGACAAAGAAAGAGAATGAGCAGACTGACAGACAGATAGACAGATAAAAAAAATATAAGTTTCAGTTTAGGCTCCAGGTGTTGGTAACAAAAACAGATAAGTGATTTCTATAGAATTAGATATAATAAAGTCGAATTTTTAATTAGAAGAAGTAATTTCTATTATTATACATGTACAGCTCGTTATAATGTCTTCTTCACTCAAGAACACAACTTTTTCAAAAATAACGATTAGGGCGTGTTGGGACGTTAGAAGGTCTAGCGATTTGAGTCGTTATCATTTGTGTTTTGTATGTACACGTCGATGCACGTGCAAAGAAACACGCACACACGCTACTTTTATCCATATTTTTCAGACTTGTCAAGTCCAAATTGACCGTGTTGAGAGCCCATTACAATTGATGCGTGGCGCAAAGTGGAACGTACTCGATATTTGTCAGCATTTTTTTTATTGTCAACGTCATTCGCGTCACCTGTCTTCTGTCAAAGTGTCAAATATACCTGACTTGCTGTGGTGCTGTGCATTTGCATTTTGCAATTTAGATATTATTTTAATATTTATTGTTGTCATTTGTTGTTAACATATGTGACTGTCTCGTATTAGTTCTACAAAAAATATATTCAAAATGGATATAACTCCTCTGTTTAAGGCTTGCATTAAAACCGTAAAAACCCGGAACAAAGCCTTTGGTATCCAAAGCCCTACCAGCGAAGATAAACAGCGTATTTTACGATCAAAACCAAAAACTGCATTTATGGTAACAGCTAAAGATATCACGTCGCAAATTACCAGATTACGGGACTTCCTTTTCGAACACCGGGAAAAGTACTTGAGCTTTTTCAATAATTTTTCAGCTGAAGATGAAATGACAGATGCTGAGAGAGACCAAATAGATACAGGTGCCCAGAGGATTATCAATACGTGCTCGCATTTGCTAAAAGAGTTTAGAAATGATAATCGTAAAATTACTGTTGGGCCACAGGTAAGAGAATACATGGAAATAGTAGCTGACCTAATAGACATGTATTTAAAAGCTGTGTGTAAAATACACAGTGAACTGAAAGCTTTGCGTGTAAAACGAGCCCTAGACATAAGAAAATTATCTCGGATAGAGTTGCCAAATGCTAAACCGAGTATACCACGGTCTTTGATAATAGAGAATGTACATGCAATTAAGAGGGATGAAGAACAAGAAAAGAAAAAGAATGATTTAAATGAAGTTGATTTAGAAGAAATAGATCATGTTAAAACGGTAGATTTGACTGAGAATGATGTAGCCATTTTGGCTGATGAAGAACTCAGTACTGAGGAACTTCAGATGTTTGAGTCGGAAAATTCTCAGCTTCTCAATGAACTCAATAGTATGCAAGAAGAAGTCAAAGTTATTGAAAGTAAAGTACTCCATATTGCTGAACTGCAGGAAATATTCACTGAGAAGGTATGTTTTACTAATAATATACTAATTTCAATATAAGCCCTTGCCACTGCGCAAAATTGTTATTACAAGCCACACTTAGCCATCACACTAATAATAATGAATGACAATCACCCTATCAATCAAATATTGATTCAACGCAGCAGTAGAATCATTTATATCTAGTACTAGCTGTTGCCCGCGACTTCATACGCGTGAAAATTATGTTATGATGCCAATTTGGTTTGGATTTGAATTCTTTTCTGCCAAGCCTCTAGACTAAGTAGCGTAATAATATGTAATACTGTGTGTAAAACCTATCTCTTACTAATATTCCTGCTACGTTTTGGTTAAATCAATCCACCATCTTACATATTTCATTGCTCTCTGCTTAGCCCCTAGGATATGTACCATGATAATATATAGCCTATTTGAAGACCCCACCCCTAAGTAATATTTGTGCAAAATTTAAACCAAATCTATTGAGTACTTTTCGAGATCCTTCCGGACAAAGCAAAGCAAACAGACAAACAGACAAACAGACAAAAAATTTTCTAACTATATTTTCGGCTTCGGTATCTTATATTGAACACCCAGCGAGTATTTTTTTTTAAATATTTCCAATGTACAGTTTTGACTCTTCTATCATTTTATTATATGTATAGATGTGGCACAATGTTCAAGTGTTGAAATGTGGGAGTACTTAAAAATCCTGTTGGACCCCTTAGTGGAACCAATAGTCCAGAAGGGAATTTAGTATACCTCTGCCCACCCACTTGGAGCTTAAAATACATGATTACCTTGAGGAAAAATAGTGCTTAGCATTTCCCAGTCTTAAGTATTCTCTGTTTTCACATGTTTCAGGTCCTACAACAAGAACATGATATAGATAGAATATCTAACACAGTGGTTGGCTCCAATGAGAATGTAAAAGATGCCAATGAACAAATAAAACAAGCTATCCAAAGGAATGCTGGACTCAGAGTTTATGTACTATTCTTTTTACTAGTCATGTCATTCAGTCTGCTTTTCTTAGATTGGTATAATGATTAAATGTATGTTATATGTCTATAATGATTTTTATTGAATGTCCTCTATTCTTTTATTTTTATTTTATTTTATTTTGCATTGGCACTTCCAGTTTGCCATAGTTGAACCGGTCTACTAATATAAAGGCAACTGCTGTGTTCCTTATATAAACATACACCACTAAACAGAATTAGCATAATACATATAGCTAGTTATTATGATTAAGGCATCCACTAAGATAGTATATTTTCAACAACTTCCAATTTGGTATTTCGTTGGTGACCCACTTAATAACAAGAAGCCGTGAGACGGTCTCACCTGATTGCCCCTCTCTAAAACTTTATTTTGAAAGTGAAAGTTCAATCCAATTGACGTTGTCATTTTTGTTTTATTTCAAACTTTGAACAGATGATCCACGTGAGCTAGTGACGTAGTTTAATGCAACAGAGTCACAGACTACAGACACAAGTCTTGCCATAAGCCCCTCTAGAATCTATTTTATAGAGAGGGGCTTAAAATATACCAATTAAATCTTATTGCCATGTTAAAATGAACAGGCGCAGGCTCCTACAACTTGTGCGCAATTTAACTTGCTTAAAGGTACAGTGGGCATCCGCGATCCTCACTACTCAACCAAACTATTCATCTACTCAACCAACATGTAGCTCCTGGTTATGTCGTAATAAAAAACAACAAATAACTTTTACCTGTAGGTATCATATTTGGGAATCTTACTAATATTATAAATGCGAATGTTTGTGAGTGTGGATGTTTGTTACTCTTTCACGCTCAAACGGCTGAACGGATCTGGCTGAAATTTGGTACAGGGAAACATTTTAGTCTGGAATAACACATAGGCTACTTTTTATCCCGGGAATAAGTTCCCACGGGTAGTGAAAATTTACGCGGGCGAAGCTGCGGGCATCAGCTAGTATAATATAAAATTAATGTAAATACCTAAGGTCTTCCTCATGTAACACGACTTTAGGAGTGGACAGATCTTACGTCAGATAGCATAGGGACCTACAGATTCTGGTGATTGAGCGTGAGCGAAACCGTGCAGTTGAAATCAACGATATGGAAACTCGAGCCTAAGAGAAACTTTGGCATCCTCAGATGGGTGACCACTTTATGATTATGACATTTACTTGCTTCGGAAAGTCAGTTAAGGATATGTCGTGCGTGCCTGTTGGTCCCGATTGTCAGTAGGTAGTGCAGCAACCTGCGCCTGCACATTTTAACACGGCAATAGGCTCACCGTCTAATACCAAAAGTTGAAATATAGGCGTATACCTAGCCCTTCGGAGATAATAGCGTATGACTACTGTGTATGTAAAAGAAAGTCGACTTGCTGCCTGATCTCGCTGCAAGCAAGGCAATTCGCGAACCGATGCACCGGTTCCCGAGATTGTGAATGTTAACGCATAGCGCAACAAACAGCTTGTTCCTTTCCTGGAGCACAGGAGGATCATTCGATAAGATATATTATGAAAGTGAACGTGATAAAAGGCCTTACGTCACATAACTACCTAACGTTGAGGTATGAGGTTCCTTACAACTTAAAGAATCTCTCAAAAGTCCAAAAATCAGTGTAATTTGTTTAATTTTTTGGGATTTGATATTGAAACGAAGTTCCTTAACGCGGCCTAAGGGTATACCTACTGTATTTCAATAGCTTTGCGCAAAAATGTAAACAAACACATTTGATCCTATATATTCATAGTTACTTGCAATTGAGTATTCACCCTGATTATATTCCAGTATCCAGGAGTCATACAGTAATCTTACAATAATTTCGACACCAAATAGCTTCGTTATGATAGTTTATTTTCATTTAAAATACCTACTCAGGATAGTAAAAAATTTAATCATTTGTCATACTATATTTTTCCCTTCAGAGCATAATGACCAAAAAGCAAAATGAGCACTAAAATCAAAATGTTCAATATGCAAAATGATCAGAACGCAAAATGTGCAAAACACAAAATGTTCAATATGCAAAATGTGCAAAACGCAAAATGTGCACCACAAGCAAAATGTGCAGAACGCAAATTTTATTGTACAACCAATGGCGCTTGCAAATTGCACGATATCGTGGCACGATATCGTCCACGATATCGTACGATATCGTGGAACGATATCGTACGATATCGCGGAACGATATAACCGAACGAAATTGACACAGTATAACCCACAGCTTGTTATTCGGTTAGTAGCTTTGCGCCAGGAAAGGTAACCGCGCGATTCTTAAAGCTAATTAAAATATTAGAAGCAATAATGGCAGCAGTAAACAAGTTACGTTTACTTTATCTTTTATATTTACGGAGAAAAAAACGATACTGTAGAAGAACATTTTGGGTTGATCCTCTTCTACAAGTGCGATATTTAGAGGGAACTTATTACCTTCTCTTCTATACACTGTGTGCGCGAAGTGAAATGTTTAATAATTTTTTTCGAATGACCCAGAACACTTTCGAGTTCATACTGTGTCATTTGTTGGAGGTTTTAAAAAAACAAGACACTGACTTCCGGATGGCAATACCACCGCGGGAATGTTAGCAGTACCTATCTATAAGTTACGAATCACGTGATAATTTTGCAATCCAAAAGGTCCGCCGCACCGTAATCACAAAATTTCGTGATGGATATCATTTAAGGGGTTTTTTTCGAATGCTGAGTACGAATTACGTGATAATTTTGCAATCCAATATTCCCGCCTAAGCTATTTACAGTAGTAAACTAAAAAGATTTGCTTGTTAAGTTTAGGCATTCTGAACTAGCAATGCGAAATTACTATGACAAAAGATTTTTATTGTAAAATTAAGGCCAATTACATTAAATTGGTACCTAGCATACGAAAAAACCCTTAAACGATACCCATTATGGAATTTTGTGATTACGGCGCGGCTGCCATATTGGATTGCAAAATCATCACGTGATTCGTACTCAGCATACCAAAAAACCCCTTTAACGATACCCATCATAAAATTTCGTGATTACGGCGCGGCGACCATATTGGATTGTAAAAAAAAAAATTTTAACAAAAAAAAACCGACTTCAAACAAAAACTGAAAATTGAAAAATAAAATTAACTTAGCACAAAGTAATAGGTAGTATATTTAGTTTTATATCAGATTTTATTGAATGTAATACTGAAATCGGCGCCAAGTAAAACTATAGGTTTAGGTAGATATTATTAATCTCTCATAGAAATATTGGCACCGACTTCAGTATTACAGTCAATAATATCTGATATAAAACTAAATATACTACCTATTACTTTGTGCTAAGTTAATTTTATTTTTCAATTTTCAGTTTTTGTTTGAAGTCGGTTTTTTTTTGTTAAAAATTTTTTTTTTCATGATTTTCAGTGACGGATAGACTGAAATTATATCTGTGTACTGTAATGTTCTCTCCAATACAAATTAATCAAGCCCAAACACAAGATAACTGCTGTAAATCGTTAAGGAATGCCCTCGATTCGAGGGATTTCTTCGATTTCTCCAGGATCCCAGCATCCGATTCTGACTTCCTGTATATGGGACCACATGGGAAGCACCAGCTTTCAAACAAAAAAGAATTTTCAAAATCGGTTAACTCCTTCTAGCAATTTGCCGGTAACAAACATAAAAAAAAAAAAAAAAAAAAATACAGACGAATTGAGAACCTCCTCCTTTTTTGGAAGTCGGTTAATTATCACGTAATTCGTACTCAGCATACCAAAAAACCCCTTAAACGATACCCATCATGAAATTTTGTGATTACGGCGCGGCGGCCATATTGGATTGCAAAATCATCACGTGATTCGTACTCAGCATACCAAAAAACCCCTTTAACGATACCCATCATAAAATTTCGTGATTACGGCGCGGCGACCATATTGGATTGTAAAATTATCACGTGATTCGTACTCAGCATACCAAAAAACCCCTTAAACGATACCCATCATGAAATTTTGTGATTACGGCGCGGCGGCCATATTGGATTGCAAAATTATCACGTGATTCGTACTCAGCATACCAAAAAACCCCTTAAACGATACCTGGAGCATGACTTGTAGCTCACTAGAAGTCATGCTCCAGGAATGTCACGGGCACTCACGGGTCAGTAGATGCGCACGTCTGTGTGAGTGAGTCGTTTCGCACGTTTCTATGAAGTTACTCTACTGTTGTAAGTATCTGTATATTGTCACGACAGTAAATATCGTCCACGATATCGTGCGATATCGTGACGATATCGTGGCAGTGTGAAAGCGTGTAGTAGTAATTGTATCAAAACACCGCTCCTACGACATCGTACGATATCGTGTCGTTACGGTTATCGTGGGAGTGTGCAAGCGCCCAATACTTGGGACATGTTCACAACATTTTTGAATTATTATCATCTGTCTTAGATAACGATTATAGTAAGATATGACCTACATAGGTAATAGAAAAAGTCAGTCATCACGAACGAAATGCTGTTTGTGAAGTATGTATTGAGCCAATGAGCAGAGGGCGCCGGGCGCAGCGCAGCCGGGTGCGCAGCTCTCTCTATCTCTGCCTATTTCATTTTAGGGTTCCGTACCCCAAGGGTAAGAACGGGAGACTCATGAGACTTCGCCGTCCGTCCGTCTGTCTGTCTGTCCGACACGAGGCTTTATATCAAGAACCTGATGATGTGATAGCTACAGATATGAATCATAGCTCATGTATTTCTGTTGTCGCTCTATCAAGATATATTAAAATCAGAAAAAAAGGGGGGCTCCCATACAACGAACGTGATTTTTGACCGTCATTTGGTACGGAACCATCTGTGCACGAGTCCAACTCGCACTTCGACGGTTTTATCATGCAACCTCAAGACGGATTTTTTTGTTCGCGGTGTGGTGTGGTGTTTCACAACGCGTGCAACGTAACGTAAAATGACAATGACAAATCTACAAAACAATCTGTCTGTCAAAGTCAAAGTTGTTATTTTTCCTGTTACCGAGTTGTTTTGTTTGTTTTAGTTAGAGATTTTTGCAATAAATATACTTAGATTTATTCGTTACTGTTAGATTTCCCTTATTTACAGATACCACTTTATGATAACATCTAAAAGTAAACGCAGTTCAGTTTCTTCATGTCACAAAAAGCTTTGAGCCGGCTCAGAGTATTATTGGCGTGTACAATACCTAAACGATTTCGGCCACGAGTTTTCATAAAACAGTATTCTACCACTAAGTTAGAAGAGATGGACCCAATCCAAACTATGAGAAATATGGGCTATGCCTTTAATACAGGTAAGTAAACATAGTTACATACATTAGGTATTAAATTGTGTCAAAAACTGGTCAAAAAGTGGAGTAGGATCGACGGCAGCAGAGGTGCATACTGCATTCATTTGCAGGACGGCAGCAGGATCAAATTGAAGCTTAAATGTATGTCTAAACATCCAGCTAAGTCTAATCACTGAATCCATAACATGTCCTCCATTAACCTTTCAATGATGTGATTACTCGTTAATTGTTTAACGTTTCGTGCTGATATTGCGTACCACTAAGGTAACAGAGAAACATATTTCCCAACTGATAAAAAGTGGTCACCATAGCTGTTGGATATTTGCCACAGCAGAGGTAAACATTCGCACACCCTATCCTGCTGATGTAGTGTCTTAAAATTCAGTTACACACTAACCACTTGGTAGCTGAACTAACCTTGTCTCTACTGTTGTTTTACAAATATATCACAATCACTGTTCTTTCATTATGTATTAAATATTATTAATTATTCTTTTCTAGATGGCCAGCTTCGAAAACTAGGCCCTGATGGCCAGACATCTGATGAACCCTTTCTATTCAATGTCAGCAATGATCACCAGGAGTGCCAAGCACACTATGAGAAGCTTGGTGATGCTGTCACAGAATATGTATATTATTTACTAGAAACGGCATTGAATCTTAGCAGGCTACCAGTGCCAAAAAGCTCTAAAAATCATTCATTTATCTTTGCATCCAAAGACTATGATAAAAAGGATGTTTTGCTTATATTGATTCATGGTTCTGGCGCGGTCCGTGCTGGACAATGGGCCAGATCGTAAGTTGGCAAATAATTTTTTGTTACTGCTTAATAAACCTGCAAAATATTTTATACTACACAATGAAAGAATTCTATAAAAAAAAAATTAAAGAAGCTATTGAATTTGAGAATCCAAATCTATGCTGTGTCTGCTCTTGTTGCTGTATCTTGTATTTTATTATTATCACTTTCAAATCAATATCTCTATTTAAAAATAGTTTTATTTAAGTCCATGTAATAATCCTCTAATTTTGAATTTCAGATTAATAATTAATGATAATTTAGACACAGGAACTCAAATACCCTACATCAAGAATGCCATATCCAGAGACTATGGAGTATTGGTATTAAATTCAAACGATAACTGCCTTCCAAACGGTCAGAAGATTCCAAAGAGTGGGTCCGCAGAAGAACATGCAAAATATGTATGGGATACATATGTTCAGGATACTAAAGCATCTTCGATTGCTATTGTAGCTCACAGTTATGGTGGAGTCCTAACGGTTATGTTAGCGGATTACTTAAAAAAAGAATTTGAAAAACGAGTCAAAGCAATTGCGTTTACTGACTCTGTTCATGGTTACCATGGCGCATTTACTGACAAAGTTACAAAATTTTTGAAAGAGGTGAGATCTATTTTATTCTTATATGCTATCAGAGAACATAAATATTTGTGGACTATTATGATATATATCTTATTCTAAAAATAGCTCTCAGTAACATCTTTGCACTTGGGAAATTCCCAAATGAGTGGACTGAACAAATAGACAAACAAAAAATTTCCATTGTTTTTGGCCAGTTTAAATAGACATTAAACACCAAAAGGAATTCACTTTCCTGATAACACAATGTCAATATACTCTGTTGGTCTGTAAGTGCACCATTTGTAAGTTGACTTTGGCCTCAAAGATTAGTCATAAGTCATAATATACAAATGTACTCAGTGATCTTAGTATACTAGACCTAGAGCAGTAACTATTTTATAGGAACTATAGTCACTAGACATGAAAGTCCCCATTCAAAAGTGAAAGTTGCGTTGTTCCAGGTGGCTGTTAATTGGATATCGAGTGACTCACCACTAGACACACCAATGCCAACACCAGAATATGACATTAAAAGGCTATCAGCAGGTAAGCATTTGTTGGCAAGCTGTCGGAAAAAATAATGGCTAAAGAGCAATCCGATTAGGTACCCATTCTTCCCACTTAATGTTTGAAATCCACTCTGCCAGATCTATGAATTTGTACTATCAACATCATCATACACCGAGTCCTTTCCGAACCCGCTTGGGGTTGACTTTCTTGTCTAACTGTGATGTAGCTGAATTTTAATATTTTGATTTTGTCAACATAAAAACTAATTATGTACTTGTGTATTTCAGGTCATGAAAAGCATGAGATGACATCACAGTCATGCATAGATTCAGTCTTCAATTGGATTGAGAAAAAAGTTTCTAAAAATTAACTGTACATTCAATTAAAACATCCTCAGTGTTCTGTAAATGATCACTGCTTTTAAGGATATAACATAATGTGCAACACTCAGATGATTTATGAATGTTTCCATGCTTCTGCAAGCACGTTAAACCATTAACCCCGGCTGCCACTTTTTACATTTGGAATGTGGGGACTAAATAAACAACTAGGTGTATGTCCTGTACCAGGGGTTCCCAACCTTTATCAGTCCACGGCGCACTTATTATTTTTTTAAATTTTCACAACTCCCTAACGTAACTACTCGAAATCCCCAGAAGTGGTATAAAATCCAATCACTAGAGAGAGGCCACAACGGCGTGGTAGTGTAGTCGGTAAAAGCTCGGCAGAGCATCCATGAGGAATTCAATTGAACTTAAAAAAAATAAGAACATGTGGCGGTAAAGATGCAGCATGCACTGCATGCTTAATAAGACACTTCAAGACGGTCAGCGTGGTGAGGATTCTGGCTATATTGTTGGGGGAAACAACTTTCGTCCCTCACCTCAGACACCACGTAGAATAGTGTTTACCAGTACCATACGTGTAAAAAACTAGTATTTACACTTATGCCAGTACTAACCGCCGCGCCGCTCATGGCCGCTGAATTTAATCCTCCTAACAGCTACACGCTGCCTGCTGACGTCATGTGTACAGTCCCTGCCAGATATCGCTTACCGGTTTTCATCTCCTGAGGAGATACATACTGACAGTGGGGTTAGGTAACGCTGGTGAAGTTTTTCCCAGACTTAACCACCGGAAATGGGACCATGCCACGTGGCCACTACTAGGCCGCCCACCCAATGACCGACCTGTATTCTTAGGCGGCAGTTACTCTGTTATAGGCATTGCCTGGCAACCTGAGCGCCCCTCTGTACTTTCTACGGGTGACGCCCAGGTTGGTAATCCTGTCCTATACAAAAGTACTGTTGTGGTGTGGATGTGGGTAACTAATATGTCTGTAATGTTATGATAATACTTTGTGTAAGTAATATTGTTGTTATATGTATAAGTGGCCATTTTTTTAAATAAAACAAACTATTTTAAATTAAACATTTTATCTTTTATTGCTATACATTAACATAAATAAATACAAGTCATGCAACAGCATGTATTACTTCTTTTTTCCTTTAGAATAATTTTTCAGCCAGTATTTGACATCTTCTTTATTTGCCCTTACACCTAAAACTGCCGATTTTGAATTTACATCTCTCTGTGAAAATGGTGAAAATCCCGCTGTGTAGTCAGGATCTAGTGCATTAGTCTTACCTCTTGCCATTTTGGTTGCATAGCGTTTGTGGATATGTTGATCTTCAGTGAGTATTGGGTATTGAAAGTGCTGACCACCTCTAGGAGTTGGCAAACTGAACTTTTTACCCCTGGCTGTCAATGGTTTATTACCATTTATGTGGATATGCTGGTTACCATCGTCATCAATGCTCACACCAACCTTTCTTAATGTAGCATGGCCACATTTGGGACAGAACAATTTGGTCATGACACTTGTAGTTTTAAAACAGGTTGTACAACGAAAGATAAATGTACGTAAATGTTTGATGATACGTCCATCTATTGAGGTCACATTCATTCCTATTTGTTTCAAAACATTCTGCATGGCAAAGTCTGATGTGATGCATGCAACCTCAACTGCTTTTTCTTCGAATTCTCCAAGTTCTAATTCTTTTTGCTTTGTAACCAAGTTGCTTGGAGTTATCCATTCTCCACCATCACTGTCGGATTCTTCCTCACTTGTTTCTTCATCTTTGCCACTTGTTTCTTTGTCATCTTCTACTTTAACTACTATACGATCAACTTCCTCATCTTTAAGATCAATATTTTTTAATTGCTGTATAATCTCATCATCATTATCGCTTTCACTGTCTGAACTTTCTTCGTCCTTTCTTGTTTCTGTTGTTATTTCAGGGGTTTCACGTTTAACTGCTTTTACTTCAGAATTATCGTTTAGGTTGCGATTTCCTGGTCCAGTTACATTCACGATTTTCTGCATGGTAGGTTCAGTTTTTAGATGAGATGTGCCCAATTTTTCTTTTTCCAATTGATAAGTCAACGCCATCACTTTGATGTCTGTAGCGGAGAGACTACGATAATCGCCAGTTTTTTGGGAGAAGTCCGAAATAAATTTAATGTTCTCCGTAAAGACATCTTTGACGATCAGATTGTAAGGAAGAACCACGAGTTTCTTGCGTTGTCTGTCATTGGTAATTTCGTCGATAACCTCTTGCACAGTGTAAACATTTTCAGCGATTTCGTGTAAGCCTGCTGACTTGATGAATGCTGTTGTGTCAACAACTAAATGTTTTATGTTTTTTGGCATTTTGTATGAATATAACTGAGTACACGAAAATAAAAAATAAACAACACTACACCTACACGTGGTCGTAAATGATCAAGCCCACTGTGTGTGCACGCTGCACGCACACTGACACTGAGTGACTGACTGTCATGGTGTTATCACTTTTTTTTTTTTTTTTCTTCTTGTTCTTGGACTTTCTCGGTTTGAGAGTATGCCAAAGTCAAGTAAATTTCATTGTGAAAATATAAATCATTTTCATATTATTATTCTTCTTATGAGCAGCGTATTCACGTATGTCCAAGTTTGGACTAAGTTCTACTCTAGTAAGGCGGTGGTACCTTACTAGGGCTTGCTGTGGAATTCGTCGACAAACCTAAAAACTCGCGTTTCACTGCGCTTTATCACTTTCCAACACTTTTGCACGTTGTCGAACCTTTATGTTTAATAATCCACCATAAATTACACATAAACACTCAAAATTACACTAGTTTTGAAAAATTACTATAACACAATGTAATGCTTGTCTGAAAGTTTCCCGCCGAATCTCGTGTTATCACTTAGAACTGAGCATTGAATTGTAATGTAACCAACTTACGTAGGTTCTCAACGTTGCAGTTACATTGAGACTTGTCATGATATTTAATTTCGTTTCATTATAACGTAAGAGTTTACAGAAACACGTGGTAGTTGGCGCTGTACGCAATATTAAAAAATCTAATATTTTAGTTAAAAATTCACAACTAGATGGCGCTGTGCCTTTTTTTAAATCGCGGTATGGTTTCGTTACATTGCGTCATATAAGTAAGACTACTTTTCTGCCCAAGGTAGTTTATTATAATTTATTATTATTACGATCTTAAAACTAATTTTTCTAAAAGATTCAAGTTTATTTAAATATATTTGTTACTAGAGATGGGTTGTACTAGGCAAATTTGACATCAAGTACACCTGATCCTAGTCCATAGAAATACCTAATCCAAATATCAGTTCCATCTAATCCACCTAATCCCATATAATATACCCATAAATCATAGGTATAAAGTATTTTACTGTATCGTACTTACATGGTGTTTGGTATTTGTACCAGTTGTTACCCGCGACATCGATGGCTTGCGTGGAGATAGTACCTAGTATTATATTCACATTGTATCTGATGAATTGAATTATCCCCTTCATACTTATACAGGCTTATGACTGTCAACTTATAAAATACTAGCGAACGTCACGTGGTTTCACCCGCGTAATTCCTGTTCCCGCGGGAATACGGGTATAAAATATAGCCTATGTTCACCGCAAAGAGTGTAGCTTTCCAACAGTAAAAGAATTTTTCAAATCGGTCCAGTTGTTCCGGAGCCTATTCGATGCAAACAAACAAACAATCAAATCTTTCCTCTTTATAATATTAGTATAGATTAGATAAGTAGGCGTATTTATTTAGAAGATTTTAGTATACATATATTTTTTTGGGTTTTTGTATTTTGTTTTTTTTTGGGATTTAGTTTTCCGTGATTTTTAAACCGAATCGAAAGAATGAAGAAGACAGAATGATAAGGTTTTCTTGTGTTAGAGAGTGTAAGCAACAGTTTTATGAGCGCGACTATCCACGTAAGACGAATTTTACCTATCGTTGTCGAAGGTTGCCGAGAGGATCAAGTACTGCGCTGTGTGAGATATAATTTTGTGTCAGAGTCGACTTAAGTTTGCGCGGATTAGGTGGATTAAGTATTGCTTCCTTTGGATTAGGTGCGATCGAATATCGAAAAATACCTAATCTTTGGAACTGATCTAATATTATTGCCTCACCTCTATTTGTTACACTCGTTTTTTTATTTCATGGCCACGCAGTCAGAAAGTTTCTTGTAATAGCTGCTTGGCACCGCTGGTGTCGTCACTTAGTCGAGTGACGTCTCTATCTCATAATATACAAATGTACTCTGTGCTGACTGTGTCGACTGAGCGATCCACTGACCTGTAATAATTAATAGTACAGGCATGGATTGGCTGTTTCATAAAAATGACAGCGAATTGTTTGTGTCGATTTGAAACGCCTCTAGAGTTGGTTCAGGGAACTAAATCTGACGTTTAGTAAACATGACATCCCGTTTCGCAATGAAAATTGCGTAATAATTTGGTAATTTAAGGACTTTTGAGCAGTTAAGTGCTGATTTGTGTATTTATAAAGTGAAATACATTAACAATGGACATAGTGAAATGTGTGTTTTGCATAACGTAGCTTTAAAAAAGGGAGCAACGTAACACTTCACAGGTAAGTTGATTTTTTGTAATTATTATTATTAAATCAGCGTGAACTACCTGTAAAATGCTTGATTATGTTACAAAATATGTATTTAAATAATATATAGGTGAGATTGAGTTGTTTTTAAGCACAAAATTGGATAATAATTTCGTTTAGTGATGTCCATGTTGACATATCGATAAACTTGATCATGGTCTGATGTGATCTAAAACTTTTCTTTTATAAGAAAAATGACTAATAATGGTATCAACTTAACAAAATCCTATTAGTATTATTTTTCTGACATTAACTTGTTTAGGCATTGCTTAGTAGATAATGTTTTTTAATCTATTGATGGATGATTATTTCATTGCAGATTTGCAACTGATCCAGGTATCAGAAGTTCGTGGCTTGGCAGCATGAGCGCCCATAACTGGACACCAAGAACAAGCGATCGTCTATGTTTTCTAGATCCAATCGTGGATAATTTTAAATATGGATAACTTTTCAAACCCCAAAACCGAAAATTGTGAATGATTAATAAAGTTAAATCACATTTATTTTTATTTATTCTCTACTTACTCCAATACAACTCCCTTTCTATGGTGCATGGAAACAATCTAATACTTCTCTCCTTCTCTTCAAGAAAATAATATTTACCTGCAATTTTATGGGGTATGGAAAATTGCTGGTAAATTTTATTTCATTTAGGTAGGTATACTGATACCAATTTGAACCACCTTTAAATTATGAGCACTTCATTTAAGAGTCGATAGCTTGGCGGTTAAGCCGTTAAGGAGTCGGTCTTGCGATCGATAGGACCTGGGTTCGAATCCTGGTCATTACATTCTTAGCAGAAGCAATTTAGCATAGTCCCAAATTTAGTTTAGTTAAACCCCTCCAGGGTTTAAGGGAATATTAGTAATTTCAGTTACTAATATTCTTAAATCGTATTATAAAATTAAAACATTTTAAAAAAGGTTTTAATTTCAAATTGAATCTATCGATACGCGTCAGATCAAGAAAGTTTGGCACATCACTAATTTTAGTTCTCTGAACCAACGCTACTGGACTACAGCGCCACAATGGCGAGAATCAAGAAGGCTTAATATTGGTTTGACAGCCACCTATCCAGTGGTACTATTACAGATCAGTGATTACAGGTCAGTGGAGCGATCCGATCCGATTGTCATAAATTAAGGGCGAGCGCCCACTGCTTTCCGATCCGGTGCGTTTGTTGTATTTGACAGCTTTTTCTTTTTTAATTTGGCATGGCTTCAAATTGAGAACATTGGTGAATGAACTAAAAACTGGATTCATAAAGGTCGCCTTACACGCTTATTTAGCCGGATCACGAGGACCACGAGGGACAACTGACTGTTTCTCGTGGTCCTATTACGAAAACGGATGTCAATATTTTAATCTTGATGTTTTTTGCTTATATACACTTTTTTAATAGGTATAACATTAAATTTTAAAATAAAACAAATAAGGAAGTCAGTCTTCATTTAATTTATCGATTTTAATTTTTTGTCAATCTTCATTTGTTTTTCCAATTTTCACATGTTTCACTGATCTTCATTTGTTTTGAAAATTAGCGCATACCTAGTTATATACAGAATGTAGATAAAAAGTAGGGACCACGAGGGAGAACTGCTTTCTCGTGGTCCCACTATTTCGTCACACTAATGGTACCACGAGAAAACATGGGTAAATGTGTGTGCAACTGTACAAGTGTTCGTGGTATGATCGTGAAGTTAGAGCCGGAGGTGGTTTTTGGACGCGAACTCGAAGACATGAATTTGGTGTATAAGTTGTGTGCATTAAGTTGCTCTAGCTATCAACTTAATGCATATTTAGCCACCAGATGACATTATTTTATCTACAGACTGTCGGATATGGTCTGGAAGCGAACCAAATCCGTGAGTCGCTCGAACCAAATCAGTGCGTGTATTGTGTTACAGATACAGGTTTTTGTGACAAATAAAGCTAAGTACCGATGTTGACGAGTATTGAATTTGTCTCTTCTATTAAGTAAGTACCAACCAATTCCTACCCTCTGTTCAGGACCTTACGGTTCCACTAAAGCATAACCTGGACAGGACACCCTTGGCATGAGCTCAATATGAGCGTAGGGTCAATTGTAAAAAACTATATTGAGAGATTGCGGAACGCGAGCCTAATGCTCGCCTTGCGGAAATTAGGGTTTAAGGGGCCCCACTAACAACAAGACTCAGGGGCCCTAGTGACCTCACCGGCACGCGGTGCACCTTCCGAACAACGGACGACGCTCCGCGTATTTAGGTACCCACATGGTGGCCTAGGCTCCCATGTGGTACAAGGTGGTACAATATTGGTCCGGGGGGTACCACCGTGCAGTTGTGAAAAGACCCCCAAGTAAGCTGCAGCAAATGTCGCTCCGTCTTCACGTCTCCCTTTAACCCAATCATGGCAGCGCAAAATAAAAATAGAGGTTTCACAGCGGCCGCTGCGACCATTCCCCAAAACGCACTATTCGAGGTGGAATTCGCTAACATCCGCGGACTCCAAGCCAACCTCGACGCCGTCTTTCACCATCAAGAGACGGCACGGCCTGCTGTGATGTTCCTAACGGAGACGCAAACACGCCGCCCTGCCGATCAGTCGTACCTTTGTTACCGGCTATATCATCGAGGAACTATTTCGAGATAAAGCCGGGGTGTGCGCGTTCGTTAGGGCGGATGTTTGCTGTCACCGGCTGCGCTGCCTTGAGAACCCTTCCTTCTCCGTCTTTTGGCTGCACGTAGATCACGGCTCTATGAGTCAGATCTACGTCTGTTTCTATCGACCCCACACAGGGACAGCTGAGATAACGAGGCTGTATCAGCACCTCAGCGAGGGGGCTGATAGCGCGCAGGTGCGGTTCCCGGTCGCGAGTTGGTTTTTCTGGGGGACTTCAATGGTCACCACACTGAGTAGCTGGGGTCCCTCAAGACTGATCCTGCGGGACAGGCCGCCCACGCGTTCGCTCTCTCCCATGGTCTGACCCAAATGGTACTCGGGATTACGCGCATACCGGACAGGTCAGACCATGGACCCGCCCTTCTAGACTTACTGCTGACGAGTAATCCAGTACGAGAATATATTGCAACCATCCCGTGGATTTAGCGCTGCTTTGCAGAGAGGGCTTCATCGGAAAGCGCCTCTGCTGTTGCTGGTGAGATAACATTAGGTATGGAATACTACATTCCATACACTGATGACGCTAGCATCCGCAAAGCCCGCCCCTGGTTCGCTGGTGAGTGTGCCGTAGCCTTTCAGCCAACACAGGCGGCTTACCGCACCTGAATCAGGGCTCGGGCTGTGCGCAACCCGAATGTGGCTCACCTCAAGGCAGCGTACAACATAGCCACTCGGTCGAGTAAGAGAGCTATCAGGAGAGCGGACGCCCAGCGCGTCACGCGGCTTGGTCAGGAGCTCACGTCACATCCGACGGGCAGCCGTGGATACTGGCAACTGGCCAAAGCCGTGCAGGCCAACTTTTGCAAGCCCTCGCTGCCGCCGCTGCGCTATCCTGATGGATCAGTGGCTCACAAAGCCCAAGAGAAAGCTGAAATGCTGGCCAATCTCTTTTCGGCTAGCTCCCGGGCCGATGACTGTGGCAAGCAACCTCTCACTTTCGCAGACTGTGGAACCACGATGCCGGATATTCATATCCAGCAATGCGATGTGCGGGGTGTGCGGCAGCAGAGATGCCACTCATACACAGTGGAGAGAATTTTCGCTAGAACCCAGCGTTTTAAAAGACGTTCCTCTGTCGAACTATAAAAACATGGAACGACCTGCCCGCTCACGTTTTTCCCTCATCTTACAATCCCGGGTTCTTGAAGAGGAACGTGAAGACGCACATCACAGGGCCGCCAACTTGAGGGCCACTGTCTAAAGTCTTAAGGACTGTGACACTGGCCCCCAATCGCTAGATGCACCACGGCTTACCATCAGGTTGGTGGCGACGTCAATTTGGCGAGCTAAATAAAAAAAAAAAGGAATCTTAATTAAGGTGAGGCGGTTCTACGCGCCGCATCAGAGATATTTGCCTGCGTCGGAAAATGTTTTCACCTTTGGAATGACACCGCGAGGTACTTACTCGTCACGCTAGGTGCTATGCAGAGATGTGCTGTCAAATACGATTGATGGTCCTGATGTGACGTAAAAGCCCCACGAACACTTTGACACACATTTACCCGGTGTTTTCTCGTGGTACCACTAGTGTGACAAAATAGTGGGACCACGAGAAAGCAGTTTTCTGTTCTACTAAGTATGTCCTGTTTTCAAAACAAATGACGATCGACAAAACAAATGAAGATCTTTAAACAAAGAATGACAAAACAAATCAAGATCAGTGGAACATGTGAAGATCAGAGAAAAAAAATTAAGAATTACAAAAATTTATATCAATAAAATAATGAACACCGACTTTTTTAGTTATTTAACATTAAATTTTAAAATTTAATTTAATGTTATACCTATCTAAAAGGAGTATATAAGCAGGTAACATCAGGACCAAACAGTTGACATCCGATATCGTAGTGAGACCACGACACGAGAAACAGTTGTCCCTCGTGGTCCCACTAGTGGTTCAAAATAGTGGGACCACGTAAAACACCGACATTTATTCGATATCCACCTCGCGATTCTCACGAAAGTGTGAAACGGCATTATGCCGGCTAAATAAGCGTGTAAAGCGACCTTAATGAATCCAGTTTTTAGTTCATTCACCAATGATCTCAGTTTATAGCCAGGCCAAATTAAAAAAGAAAAAACGCAAACGCACCGGATCGCAAAGCAGTGGGCGCTCGTAAAGGGCACCCGACACGGTCAATTGGGCATGACAAGTCTACGTGCTTGAGTCAAGTTATTGACCGTTTACCACGTAGACTTGACGCTATCATCAATAAATCTACGGTTTGATGGGAATTGAAGTAGAAAAGAGCGTATTAAAAAAAAAACGGCACTTGATGCACTTTCGATTGATGTGAACTGACGGGACTTGACAAGTTTTTATTTTTATTATTTTTTTTAACGCGGGGACTGCAGATTAGGCACTTCGCCGCCTTGTTTCGGGGGAGCAAGGCGGCTTTGTGTGGGACTCGCGGTCAACATGGTACCGTCCTACCCACTAAATCCCGCGGTGTTCCGCCTCGCCTTAACCGGGTCGCAGGATAGGCCGGTGGATAAATCACTGCGGCCCGGCAAAGGGTCGCCCCGTTACATCATCGGGACTCTCCACGGGGGGGCTTGATGGACTGCCCCCCCCCCCCCCCCCCCTTAAATCCTAATGGAGTTGGAAGTGCTGATTCCGTCGGTCCGCTCTCGGATGCCCCTCTGTAAGCAGAGGGGGTAGAGAGCAGCCAAGCGCGGGGCGGGCGCTAAAAGCACCCCCGGAATGACAAGTTTTTATTTATTTTGCAATCGGAAAACTTCAAAACGTCAAATTCAAAAAAGTTGCGGAATCGATCAGCGTCCAAGAATGTATTCAATATTATTTAGATAATAGTTTACCTATATATATTAGACGACCTGTTTGGTTCGGAGGCAAAAATACTGTCCTTTAATCAAGAGGTCGCGGCTTCGATCCAATATGGCCGCTGCGCCGTAATCACAAAATATCATGATGGGTATCGTTTAAGGGGATTTTTGGTAAGCTGAGTACGAATCAGTTGATAATTCTGCAATCCAATATGGCCGCCGCGCCGTCATCACAAAATTTCCTGATGGGTATCGTTTAAGGGGTTTTTTGGTATGCTGAGTACGAATCACATGATAATTTTGCAATCCAATATGGCCGCTGCGATGTATTCACATAATATCATGATGGGTATCGTTTAAGGGATTTTTTGGTATGCTGAGTACGAATCACATGATAATTTTGCAATCCAATAAGGCCGCCGCGCCATTATCACAAAATTCCATGATGGGTATCGTTTAAGGGGGTTTTTGGTATGCTGAGCACGAATTTCGGGTTAATTTTGCAATCCAAAATGGCCGCCCCACCACCGTTGTAAATTTTCATGTTGGATATCGTTTTTGGGGTTTTTTGGTATGCTGAGTACGAATTTCAGGTCAATATTGCAATCCAATATGGCCGCCGCACCACTGTTGTAAAATTTCATGTTGGTTAACGTATAAGGAGATTTTTGGTATGCTGAGTACGAATTTCAGGTTAATTTTGCAATCCAATATGGCCGCCGTGCCACTGTTGTCAAATTTCATATTGGATATCATATAAGGGGTTTTTTGGTATGCTAAGTACGAATTTCGGGTTAATTTTGCAATCCAAAATGACTGCCGCGCCACCGTTGTAAAATTTCATGTTGGATACCGTATAAGGGGTTTTTTGGTATGCTGAGTACGAATTTTGGGTTAATTTTGCAATCCAAAAAGGCCGCCGTGCCACTGTTGTGAAATTTCATGTTGGATATCGTATAAGGGGTTTTTTGGTATGCTAAGTACGAATTTCGGGTTAATTTTGCAATCCAAAATGGCTACCGTGCCACTGTTGTGAAATTTCATGTTGGATATCGTTTAAGGGGTTTTTTGGTATGCTGAGTACGAATTTCAGGTTAATATTGCAATCCAATATGGCCGCTGCACCACCGTTGTAAAATTTCATGTTGATTATCGTATAAGGAGGTTTTTGGTATGCTGAGTACGAATTTCAGGTAAATTTTGCAATCCAAAATGGCCGCTGTGCCACTGTTGCGAAATTTCATATTGGATATCGTATAAGGGGTTTTTTTGTATGCTGAGTACGAATTTCGGGTTAATTTTGCAATCCAAAAAGGCCGCCGTGCCACTGTTGTGAAATTTCATGTTGGAAATCGTATAAAGGGTTTTTTGGTATGCAAAGTACGAATTTCGGGTTAATTTTGCAATCCAAAAAGGCCGCCGTGCCACTGTTGTGAAATTTCATGTTGGAAATCGTATAAAGGGTTTTTTGGTATGCTAAGTACGAATTTCGGGTTAATTTTGCAATTCAAAATGGCTACCGTGCCGCTGTTGTGAAATTTCATTTTGGATATCGTTTAAGGGGTTTTTTGGTATGCAGAGTACGAATTTCATTTTAATATTGCAATCCAATATGGCCGCTGCACCACCGTTGTAAAATTTCATGTTGGTTATCGTATAAGGAGGTTTTTGGTATGCTGAGTACGAATTTCAGGTAAATTTTGCAATCCAAAAAGGCCGCCGTGCCACTGTTGTGAAATTTCATGTTGGAAATCGTATAAAGGGTTTTTTGGTATGCTAAGTACGAATTTCGGGTTAATTTTGCAATCCAAAAAGGCCGCCGTGCCACTGTTGTGAAATTTCATGTTGGAAATCGTATAAAGGGTTTTTTGGTATGCTAAGTACGAATTTCGGGTTAATTTTGCAATCCAAAATGGCTACCGTGCCGCTGTTGTGAAATTTCATTTTGGATATCGTTTAAGGGGTTTTTGGTATGCAGAGTACGAATTTCATTTTAATATTGCAATCCAATATGGCCGCTGCACCACCGTTGTAAAATTTCATGTTGGTTATCGTATAAGGAGGTTTATGGTATGCTGAGTACGAATTTCAGGTAAATTTTGCAATCCAAAATGGCCGCTGTGCCACTGTTGTGAAATTTCATATTGGATACCGTATAAGGGGTTTTTTGGTATGCTAAGTATGAATTTCGGGTTAATTTTGCAATCCAAAATGGCTGCCGCGCCATTGTTGTAAAATTTCATGTTGGATACCGTATAAGGGGTTTTTTGGTATGCTGAGTACGAATTTTGGGTTAATTTTGCAATCCAAAATGGCCACCGTGCCACTGTTGTGAAATTTCATGTTGGATATCGATTAAGGGGTTTTTTGGTATGCTGAGTACGAATTTCAGGTTAATTTTGCAATCCAATATGGCCGCCGCGCCGTAATCACAAAATTTCATGATGGGTATCGTTTATGAGCTTTTTTAGGCTGAGTACTATTTTAATGTAATAATAATAATAATAATAAATATATTTTATAAATATATTTTCTTTTTTATAAAATGTATTTAAAAATTTAATTTAATAAGTATAACTATGTAAATAAAGGGAATAATAATAACACTACCATAGTCAGCAGATATTTTTTCAACTAAAATATTTTTATTAAATTTTATTCATAAAACAGCGAATATTTACTATAAATATTTCAGAAAATCAAGAATAGAAGTAATAGAACCTATAATTTCAATATTCAATGGAAATACTATGGAAATTTTGGAAAAATACTACAATATTATAATGACATGACAGCTGCAAATGTCAATTGAAAAATAACACGAAAATGGATACAAATTAAATGGAAAAATCATGTTGACTAGGGCCAAAAGCAGACAAAATGCACTCACACCATCCCCGGACTTGTCAGGCGGCTCCACTTCGCACCCTAAGGATACTGCTTTACCTGCCTGCGAAATGTCGAGCTCCACCAGTAGCAGTGACGAGTATTTCTCCCCACCGACGTCGCCACTACCTGTACGTCGGCAGGGGAGAGGCCGGCCGCCAGCTAGCTTGGGACCCCGAGGCCCACCGGCCTCGAATAGGGCCCCCGCTGCCGGTGGTAATGTGCACCGCATGAAGTGGACTAAAGAAATTAATGAAAACGTCATGCGGGCATATTTTGCGGCTTCAGAGCTAGGTGCTAACCTCACTGCGTACCGTGGCCGTTTACTTTCTGTATTTCAGGAACTTGAACCAGCTGTCAACGTGTCAGCACAGCGATTATCGGATCAGGTGCGGGCTATCCAGTGTTGTAATAAGCTTGATAGTCCGACACTTGAGAGGCTACTACTTCGTCGCAAGTTGTGTATACCTCGTCACAAATTCGTACACCACCTGATAGTACACCTGTAGTTGCTGAGGAAGTTGTTGATGATGAGACTATATCCGTAAGTACCCAATGTGAGAATCGATTAAGGAGTGTTTTGGAAGATGCGATTGTGGAATATCGGTTTGCAAGTGCAGATTGTAGACCACGTCTTCCTCGTATGCCCATGCATAAAAGAAATCGGGCTCTGGTGTGTGCCCTGGATTCACTATTGCACCAATATCTGGACAATAGTGAAGATCTTAGTGATACGCACTCAATCCTGTACTGTGCGGCGGTTGCGGCTTGTCGAGTAGCTAAGGTTAAATTTTACACAAATGAAACTGCTACTCGACCTAGGTCTGCAAAACCTACTTGGCAGTGTAGGATTGAGAGGCGTATTTCCGAGGCCAGGGCACTCATCGGGAAACTTATATGTTTCAGGTCGGGTAATACCCGTCCGAAGGTGATGCGCTTTGTGAAACAAGCGTTCTTTGGGACTAACATAAGTCCTCAAAGATACGCATCATGTGTCACAGAGCGCATCGATCTTCTGAAACAAAAGGTTTATGCATGGGCAAATCGCGTTAGACGCTATAAAGTGCGAGTAGATCGATTTAACCAGAATCGTATGTTCCAAAAAAACGAGAAGTGGGTTTACAGGAACTGGGAAACCCCATATCTTCCAGAGGTTAATGACGTAACTCACCCAGATGATGATACTACTAATGCATTTTGGAGGAACCTCTGGTCAAGACCTGTTGATCATACTGAGGGTGATTGGATGAGAGATGTTGAACGGTCATGTGAGAATATAACGGATATGGAACCAGTTTATATAGATGCAGAAGATGTTGCTTGAGCAGTTCGTTCGCTGCCGAATTGGAAATCAGCGGGACCGGACGGACTGCATAATTTCTGGTTAAAATGGTTCCGCAGCTCACATGGCCGTTTAGCATCACAATTTCAATCATCCCTAGATATGGGTTCACTACCCGATTTTATGACTACTGGTTTAACTCACTTACTCTACAAATCTGGTAGTGCTACGGATCCCAAAAATTATAAACCCATTACATGTTTACCAACTGTCTATAGTCCAATCCTGCCCGATCTGGCAATAATGTAAACATGTCATGTTTTGACAAGCGTTCTCTAAGTGCGAGGCCGCATTTGCGTTTTTCCGCGGCGGTTTCTAACCTCAGAATGTCATCAAACTGTCAAAATCAATGAAATCAAGTCAATGTTTTGACATTTTGAGGTTAGAAACCGCCGCGATAACCGCAAGTGCGGCCTCGCCCTAAGACAGATGAGTAGAAAAATATAGTATGACAAAACATTATTTTTTTTAATATCCTGAATAAGGTATTTTAAATGAAAATAAACTATCATATAGAAGTTATTTGGTGTCAAAATGATTGTTAAAACACTGCATGACTCTTGGATACTGGAATACTCAATTGCAAGTAACTATGGATTTATAGGATCAAATGTGTTTGTTTACATTTTTGCGCAAAGCTATTGAAATACAGTATATAAACTTTTAACATCCATTTTGAAAGTCAAACTTACTAAACACATAGAAAAACATTTAATCGATATGACCATCAGCCAACAGGTGCGTCGTAATCGCAAAAATCTGGCGACATGTTGGATAGATTATAAGAAGGCCTTTGATTCAGTGCCACATACATGGCTTCTGAAGGTATTTGAGCTGTATAAAACTGATACAAGTCTGTGTACTTTCTTGAGGGCATGTATGGGGCAGTGGAAAACAGTCCTTTGCTATCCAGGGTGTCGTCGGTTTTGCAATAATGGTGCACCAATTAGTATCAAGCGGGGAATATTTCAAGGGGACAGTCTGAGTCCGTTGTGGTTTTGTCTAGCTCTAAATCCTCTCAGTACTATGCTAGAGAGTTCTGGGTTAGGCTATCGGTTGCGCAAAGATGGTGGGGTTATATCGCACCTCCTTTACATGGATGACCTCAAATTATTTGCCCACACTAAATTGCAACTGATGGATTTACTGGGAGTAACAGAAACTTTCAGTAGAGCCATCAGGATGGAATTTGGGGTGGACAAGTGTGCAGTCATGCATGTTAAAAGAGGTGTGATAGTGGAATCTGATGGTGTAGAACTTTCAGATTCCACTAAGCTAAACTGTCTTTCTGCAACCGAAACTTACAAATATCTGGGTATATCACAAGCATTAGGAATTTCTGATGCTGGCATGAAGGAGACATTACAGGAGCGTTTCTTTGGCCGCCTGAAAAAAGTAATAAAAAGACTTTTGTCAGGCGGTAACAAGCTGCACGCCTTTAATGGGTGGGTCATGCCAGTCCTAATGTACTCTTTTGGTATACTCAGATGGACTCAGACTGAACTCAATAAAATTGATAGAAGAGTAAGAACACTGTTGACTGCATTCCGGATGCATCATCCCCGATCATCTGTAATGAGGTACAACCTCATTACAGATGATCGGGGAAATGTGGGGGTCGAGGCTTTTTAAATGCTAAGACCCTCCATAACCGCGAGGTATACAATCTTAGGGAATTCTTTCTGAAAACAGACACCAATATGCACCGTAATGTGACACGGGACTCACCCCGCTTGCTATGGGCAGAGAGAACTGGCGCAAACTGTAGTACTTAGTACTGAAGATCGCAAAGAGGTATGGAAAAGCAAGCAGCTACATGGACGTTTTTATCGGGCCTTAAATGGACCTGACATTGATTTAAAAGCGTCCGTATCTTGGCTACAGTTCGGTAATCTTTTCGGAGAAACCGAAGGTTTTGTCTTTGCCATAATGGACGAAGTTGTTATGACGAAGAACTACCGGAAACATATTCTGAAGGATGGTACCATTGACATCTATCGGGCATGTCATTGTCCCGGAGAATCACTTAGTGCGAGGCAGCATTTGCGTTTTTCCGCGGCGGTTTCTAACCTCAAAATGTCATCAAACTGTCAAAATCAATGAAATCAAGTCAATGTTTTGATATTTTGAGGTTAGAATCCGCCGCGATAACCACAAGTGCGGCCTCGCCCTTAGACATATAGTTTCTGGTTGTTCTCGTCTTGCCAATGGAGAATATTTGCACAGACATAACCAAGTGGCCAAGATAATACATCAGCAGCTGATATAGTGGTGATAGATCGATTGGAACGCCTCGTAATAATTATCGATATCAGCATTCCTCATGATGACAACCTCTTTAAAGCAGAAAAGGAAAAAGAAATGAAATATTTGGATTTGGCTCATGAAGTTGTTGACATGTGGCATGTTGATTCGGCAATTATTGTTCCAATTATCGTTTCGGTCCACGGTTTGATGGCAAAGAGCCTCGATAACCATCTGAAGAGGCTCTCGTTAGACGGCTGGTTCAAGGGCCTGATACAGAAGGCAGTACTTCTTGACACGGCACGCAGTTTGAGGAGGTTCCGGTCTCTGAAGCCCTAACCACCGGTAGCTTGGTCCCTGCACCCGATGCCGGTGGGACACTATTTTTTTATATTTTTAAATAGATTTTTATTTTTGTGAGCATTATTTATTTAAAAATGTAAGACAATATGTTAAGAATAAAAAATAAATGGAATAATAATAATAAATCTTTATTTTCAAGCAATATTAGAGACAGTTACAGATATTTTTAACTTACTCTACGGCTCATAGATACATACCTTAGGCAGCGCGATTGTGGCGCCTCTGGTGTTGCGAACCGCCATAGGCTGCCTTGACCACTGGTACATCTTGGGGGGCTGTATGCTTGTCTGCCACTCTAGTGGTATAAAAAAAAACCTTAATACTAAAAATACATATACATATAACTTAACCTAATTGACACGCACTGACGTCGACGTGTCGCGGGGCGGGGTGTCCCGTGTCAGCAGACGTCCTCTGAAGCGCCGATACTTCACCCCTCTCGGCCAGAAGTCAGCAGCCATGAAGGTGGTGATGCGGTCTGTAGTAGGAAGGTTTAATGTAATAGACCTTAATTTTACAATAAGAACCTTTTGTCATAGTATTTTCGCATTGCTAGTTTAGAAAGCCTAAACTTAATAAGCAAATTATTAAAATTTACTAGTTAGGCGAAAATGGTACTCAGCATTTCAAAAAATCCCTTTAACGATACTCATCATGAAATGTTGTGATTACGGCGCGGCGGCCATATTGGATTGCAAAATTAACCTGAAATTCGTACTCAGCATTCCAAAAAACCTCTTATACGATACCCAACATGAAATTTTACAACAGTGGCAAGGCGGCCATTTTGTATTGCAAAATTAACCCAAAATTCGTACTCAGCATACCAAAAAACCCCTTATACGATATCCAACATGAAATTTTACAACGGTGGTGTGGCGGCCATCTTGGATTGCAAAATTAACCCAAAATTCGTACTCAGCATACCAAAAAGCCTCAGAAAAATATCCAACATGACATTATATCTGCTAAGTCACTAGGTCACGTGGATCATTTGTTCAAAGTTAGAAATAAAACAAAAATGACAACGTCAATCGGATTGAATACTTTAAACGTTTTAAATAGGGGCCGTCGGGTTACACCGGCTCACGGCTTCTACCTATCCAAAAAAAAATTGCGTGTACTTAGTGTACACACGTAAGAAGTGAAACTTCTTCATAAACTTAATTTTCACCTCACCTTAAATTAAGTCAAAAAGTTCAAAAGTACAAAAGTCCAAAAGTCCAAAAGTCCAAAAGTCCAAAAGTCCAAAAGTCCAAAGTCCAAAGTCCAAAGTCCAAAAGGCCAAAAGTCCAAAAGTCCCAAAGTCCCAAAGTCCCAAAGACCCAAAGTACCAAGATCCCATCTAAAAGTTCAAAAGTCCCAAAGGCCAAAAGTCCAAAAGTCCCAAAGTCCCAAAGTCCCAAAGACCCAAAGTACCAAGGTCCCATCTAAAAGTTCAAAAGTCCCAAAGTCCCAAAGTCCCAAAGTCCCAAAGTCCCAAAGTCCCAACGTCCCAAAGTCCCAAAGTCCCAAAGTCCCAAAGTCCCAAAGTCCCAAAGTCCCAAAGTCCCAAAGTCCCAAAGTTCCAAAGTCCCAAAGTCCCAAAGTCCCAAAGACCCAAAGTACCAAGGTCCCATCTAAAAGTTCAAAAGTCCCAAAGGCCAAAAGTCCCAAAGTCCCAAAGTCCCAAAGTCCCAAAGTCTCAAAGTCCCAAAGTCCCAAAGTCCCAAAGTCTAAAAGTCTAAAAGTCCAAAACTCCAAAAGTCCAAAAGTCCAAAAGTCCCAAAGACCCAAAGTACCAAGGTCCCTTCCAAAAGTCCAAAAGCCCAAAAGTCCAAAAGTCCCAAAGTCCCAAAGTCCCAAAGTCCCAAAGTCCCAAAGTCCCAAAGTCCCAAAGTCCCAAAGTCCCAAAGTCCCAAAGTCCCAAAGTCCCAAAGTCCCAAAGTCCCAGAGTCCCAAAGTCCCAAAGTCCCAAAGTCCCAAAGTCCCAAAGTGCCAAAGTCCCAAAGACCCAAAGTACCAAGATCCCATCCAAAAGGCCAAAAGTCCCAAAGTCCCAAAGGCCAAAAGTCCAAAAGTCCCAAAGTCCCAAAGACCAAAAGTCCAAAAGTCCAAAAGTCCAAAAGTCCAAAAGTCCAAAAGTCCAAAAGTCCAAAAGTCCAAAAGTCCAAAAGTCCAAAAGTCCAAAAGTCCAAAAGTCCAAAAGTCCAAAAGTCCAAAAGTCCAAAAGTCCCAAAGTCCCAAAGTCCCAAAGTCCCAAAGTCCCAAAGTCCCAAAGTCCCAAAGTCCCAAAGTCCCAAAGTCCCAAAGTCCCAAAGTCCCAAAGTCCCAAAGTCCCAAAGGCCGAAAGTCCAAAAGTCCCAAAGTCCCAAAGTCCCAAAGTCCCAAAGTCCCAAAGTCCCAAAGTCCCAAAGACCCAAAGTACCAAGATCCCATCTAAAAGTTCAAAAGTCCCAAAGGCCAAAAGTCCAAAAGTCCCAAAGTCCCAAAGTCCCAAAGTCCCAAAGACCCAAAGTACCAAGGTCCCATCTAAAAGTTCAAAAGTCCCAAAGTCCCAAAGTCCCAAAGTCCCAAAGTCCCAAAGTCCCAAAGTCCCAACGTCCCAAAGTCCCAAAGTCCCAAAGTCCCAAAGTCCCAAAGTCCCAAAGTCCCAAAGTCCCAAAGTTCCAAAGTCCCAAAGTCCCAAAGTCCCAAAGACCCAAAGTACCAAGGTCCCATCTAAAAGTTCAAAAGTCCCAAAGGCCAAAAGTCCCAAAGTCCCAAAGTCCCAAAGTCCCAAAGTCTCAAAGTCCCAAAGTCCCAAAGTCCCAAAGTCTAAAAGTCTAAAAGTCCAAAACTCCAAAAGTCCAAAAGTCCAAAAGTCCCAAAGACCCAAAGTACCAAGGTCCCTTCCAAAAGTCCAAAAGCCCAAAAGTCCAAAAGTCCCAAAGTCCCAAAGTCCCAAAGTCCCAAAGTCCCAAAGTCCCAAAGTCCCAAAGTCCCAAAGTCCCAAAGTCCCAAAGTCCCAAAGTCCCAAAGTCCCAGAGTCCCAAAGTCCCAAAGTCCCAAAGTCCCAAAGTCCCAAAGTGCCAAAGTCCCAAAGACCCAAAGTACCAAGATCCCATCCAAAAGGCCAAAAGTCCCAAAGTCCCAAAGGCCAAAAGTCCAAAAGTCCCAAAGTCCCAAAGACCAAAAGTCCAAAAGTCCAAAAGTCCAAAAGTCCAAAAGTCCAAAAGTCCAAAAGTCCAAAAGTCCAAAAGTCCAAAAGTCCAAAAGTCCAAAAGTCCAAAAGTCCAAAAGTCCAAAAGTCCAAAAGTCCCAAAGTCCCAAAGTCCCAAAGTCCCAAAGTCCCAAAGTCCCAAAGTCCCAAAGTCCCAAAGTCCCAAAGTCCCAAAGTCCCAAAGTCCCAAAGTCCCAAAGTCCCAAAGTCCCAAAGTCCCAAAGTCCCAAAGGCCGAAAGTCCAAAAGTCCCAAAGTCCCAAAGTCCCAAAGTCCCAAAGTCCCAAAGTCCCAAAGTCCCAAAGTTCCAAAGTCCCAAAGACCCAAAGTACCAAGGTCCCATCTAAAAGTTCAAAAGTCCCAAAGGCCAAAAGTCCAAAAGTCCCAAAGTCCCAAAGTCCCAAAGTCCCAAAGTCCCAAAGTCCCAAAGTCCCAAAGTCCCAAAGTCCCAAAGTCCCAAAGTCCCAAAGTCCCAAAGTCCCAAAGTCCCAAAGTCCCAAAGTCCCAAAGTCCCAAAGTCCCAAAGTCCCAAAGTCCCAAAGTCTAAAAGTCTAAAAGTCCAAAACTCCAAAAGTCCAAAAGTCCAAAAGTCCCAAAGACCCAAAGTACCAAGGTCCCTTCCAAAAGTCCAAAAGCCCAAAAGTCCAAAAGTCCCAAAGTCCCAAAGTTCCAAAGTCCCAAAGTCCCAAAGTCCCAAAGTCCCAAAGTCCCAAAGTCCCAAAGTCCCAAAGTCCCAAAGTCTAAAAGTCTAAAAGTCCAAAACTCCAAAAGTCCAAAAGACCCAAAGACCCAAAGTACCAAGGTCCCTTCCAAAAGTCCAAAAGCCCAAAAGTCCAAAAGTCCAAAAGTCCCAAAGTCTCAAAGTCCCAAAGTCCCAAAGACCCAAAGTACCAAGATCCCATCCAAAAGTCCAAAAGTCCCAAAGTCCCAAAGGCCAAAAGTCCAAAAGTCCCAATGTCCAAAAGTCCAAAAGTCCAAAAGTCCAAAAGTCCAAAAGTCCCAAAGTCCCAAAGTCCCAAAGTCCCAAAGTCCCAAAGTCCCAAAGACCCAAAGTCCCAAAGTCCCAAAGTCCCAAAGTCCCAAAGTCCCAAAGTCCCAAAGTCCCAAAGTCCCAAAGTCCCAAAGTCCCAAAGTCCCAAAGTCCCAAAGTCCCAAAGTCCCAAAGTCCCAAAGTCCCAAAGTCCCAAAGTACCAAAGTCCCAAAGTCCCAAAGTCCCAAAGTCCCAAAGTCCCAAAGTCCCAAAGTTCCAAAGTCCCAAAGTTCCAAAGTCCCAAAGTCCCAAAGTCCCAAAGTCCCAAAGTCTAAAAGTCCAAAAAGTCCAAAAGTCCAAAAGTCCAAAACTCCAAAAGTCCAAAACTCCAAAACTCCAAAAGTCCAAAAGTCCAAAAGTCCAAAAGTCCAAAAGTCCAAAAGTCCAAAAGTCCAAAAGTCCAAAAGTCCAAAAGTCCCAAAGTCCCAAAGTCCCAAAGACCCAAAGTACCAAGGTCCCATCCAAAAGTCCAAAAGTCCAAAAGTCCAAAAGTCCAAAAGTCCAAAAGTCCAAAAGTCCAAAAGTCCAAAAGTCCAAAAGTCCAAAAGTCCAAAAGTCCAAAAGTCCAAAAGTCCCAAAGTCCCAAAGTTCCAAAGTCCCAAAGACCCAAAGTACCAAGGTCCCATCCAAAAGTCCAAAAGTCCAAAAGTTCAAAAGTTCAAATGTTCAAAAGTCCCAAAGTCTCAAAGTTCCAAAGTCCCAAAGACCCAAAGTACCAATGTCCCATCCAAAAGTCCAAAAGTCCAAAAGTCCAAAAGCCCAAAAGTCCAAAAACCCTTAAATGACATGCTATCCCTGGATAAAGTACTCTTAATTCGAATCCACCGAGGTGGGGAACAGAACAAAGATGGCGCGTAACCAAAAATCGTGACAATTTTTTTTCCAACGCCGATATAGGAGTTTCACTTCAAAAAATTCTCAATAGCATTTGACGTCTTACGTCGTATGTCGACCTATTTTAAAATCCGGACCAGTGTGCGGCCGGCCAGCCGCAAATAAAAGGGCATTGATGTTACAAGTTGTATCAAAACATTACACACTAGCGGACGTCACGCGGTTTCAACCGCGTAGTTCCCGTTTCCGTGGGAATAGGTAAGGGAATAAAATATGCCTATGCCTATGTTTACCGCAAAGAGTGTAGCTTCCCAACAGTGAAAGAATTTTTCAAAGTAGTTCCGGAGCCTATTCGATGCAAACAAACAAACAAACAATCAAATCTTTCCTCTTTTAGTAAAGATTGTATCATTACAAGGCGCGCATTGTAATGCTTCGTTCTCCTCCTTCACTGATATAACCTCGTCTTTTATCATTACAAGTTGCGCATTGCAATGCTCGGTTCTCCTCTTAGATCATGGTCTAAGGTTCTCCTCCATCACCGCTGTAATGCTCGACGCTGTAATGTTACATTACACGCGAATGCTCCCGGTGAGGGACATACATCAGACAGGACAGGACAGAGGGTACATAAAAACACGATCGCAAAATCACCGGTGAATTTCACCGTAGCTCAAGATTCCGCTCCGATGCAAACTACTAGCGAATAGGGCCAAAAGGCAAGTGTGCGAGCCACACTTGACGGCACCTTCAATGGGCGTCAAGTATCGTCAATTCATCCTTCAAGTGAGATCTCAATCACGTAAAGGCATGACAATAAAAATTGATCGTCTCGGGGGCCTCTAATTGCAGCAGCTTTTTATTTGGCTTGGCTACATGGAGAACATTGATGAGTGAACCAAAAACTGGAATCATAAAGGTCATTTCACACGTTTACTTTACTGGTTCACTCAATACTATTGACCGTGTTGCTAGCCCATTTTTTTTTTATGGACTCGCGACACGGTCAATAGTATTGAGTCAATTATATCTAATCTATCTAAATATTTGTATGTTATCTATCTCTATTTCTAGATATATACAAATTGCAACTGTCATGCCTTATCAATATCATGTGTATGTTTACATGATATTGATGCAGACACAAATGCAAAGAAATCATGCACACTGAAGCAACTTCCTTTTATAAATATCAGACTTGACTCAATACTATTGACCGTGTCGCTAGTCTATGTCACGATGTAGGTGGGTCAGCCACCTCATCAAGTGCAAGTATAGGTCTATTTACCAAGGAGATAAATATGAACGATGTGGTAATAGTAGAACTGCAGTTATCTGCGTTTATTCTTCAGAGAATCGATATATTACAATAATAACAGTGGACTTTCGTCCCTTTAATCAATTAGCGAGAGAGGTTTCTTAGTACTAGACCACCAGTCCCAGCGATGTGCACAGATGGAGAGTGGCACATCACCTGAACAGCCGCAGGCCGGAACAGAGACCCGTCGTAGTCGCGCAGCTGTTTATATAGGCACCGGTAGTGGAGGCTGCGGCGGGGATGAGAGTGCGGGGACGCGCGCCTGGCACGAAGCTCGCGCGTGGTGGTGGCGTGACATGACGTCACAGACGTCACACACCCCCCTTTTAGGGCGAGAATTTTTCTTAAAAAATTCCGCTTCTCCAGTCTTCAAGGTCCGCTCCCCTTAACGCTCCAGGGACTTGGCTTCCACCCTGGAACAAATCAAAGATAGTGGGGTACATAAGGGGTACAAGGGTGCTTAGGGTAGTAGGGGTAGAAGGTCAATAGCTAGGTAAGCTTAGATATAGGACGTGGCTAGACCGCGTAGCATAATTTTAGTAAGATTACAAGAAAAATATAAGTACAATTTAGATAACATAGATAGGTAGTAGACAGCATTCGGCGCGTTGTTAGATAGCTATAGGCTTGTGTGAGCGCAGCTGATAACCAGTACCTACACACGTAAGCTGTGAGCGAGAGAAATCGAAGTATGATTTGACTTTTTAGAAAAGATAAGCTTGCAAAATGTAGATAACAAAGTCTATATCTTCATAGCAAAGCAATAATACACCTGACTATCCTGCGACGTAGTCTTGGAATCGGAATGTTAGCCCATAGTCAGGTGGAATGCAGTATTATACCGTAGCATACTTATAGATACAAGTACATGCATAAAATTTTAGTTAACAGCGAATACTAAGTAAGTATGTATAATGATTGCGCCGCTCGCACAATGCACTGTAGTAAACATGATGCCAGGCGTCACAGTCATGTCGGTCTGTTTGTCACGGTTCAACGCTATAACTAGAGAATGGCTGAACCGATTTTGACAAGTTTTAGTTTAAAAATAGATAATTATTTTAAGATATTAGTAATTTTTTTAGAAATATGTTATAGTTACCACAGAATAATATTTTTAGTTTAAGATTGTAGGAACAACTATTGCAATGATGTGGCGCTATTAGGGCTGATTTTACCCTCTAGTATAGAAGGTAATTAGCTTAGCGATTTGTCGTAGCTGTTACGTGCTCATCAATGCTCATCAACCATATTAGAGTAGGATATATGGTGTGAACTGTACCTTTTAGTTTTATGAATAGAAACAACGATGAATGAATCAATTGACTGATTTGCGATCTAGTCTCCGCTTGTTAGAAGATGTTTCATTAAATTAGGAAAGAATGTGAGCGGTCGCCCTCAGATCGACTGTTAGAAACACAAAAGAATTTTTTTCATTATCGACGTAGGAACTTAGGTTTACAACGCCGAAACATGTTATAATTAGGAACCAAGGTTGATTCTAAAGTTTTAGGAAAGAGATTATATTTTCTCCAAAAGTCCATTCCTAAAATAAGATTATTTTTTATATTAGGTACAATGTGAGCAACGAGAGATACAGTTTTATTTAGAAATTTGAAAGAAATATTGGCCGAGCCAAGTGAAGAAAAATTATCACCACTAGCTGTGAAAAAATTTAAGGGTTTAGAATTATTTATTTTTAGATTTTTTAAGATTTTATGGGAACCATTACCCAGAACAGTAACAGCTGAACCAGAGTCAAGTAAACCAACAGTATCAATCCCGTTCAGAGTAACAGGGATATAGGGGATACGAGGAATATGATTTATTGTAGTATTTTTAGTTTTAGAATTTCGCAGTGAATTTGAAAATTTTGAAACAAAATTTAGCCAACTTTGCCAATCAGCCGGGTCAAATTTATTATTTACTTTAGTCGTAATATAAACGGGACTTACAATATTAATTGGTATTTTCTTCGAGGCTTGATTGCAGTTAGGGCAGTCAGTAGTGCGAAATTCCTTTAAACCGCACTTAAAACATACTAGATAACGAGGTTCAGTGCATGTTTTCAAGGAATGCGAGTAAACACGACATCTCGGGCAGTATTGTTTAGCGGTCGCAGCCGCGTTGACCTTGAACGCTGTGGGGCTAGTGTTAGAGGGAGATGGCATGTCAGATGCGATAACATTATTATAAGTTGAGTTAGATAACTTATAATTTTTGTTAGTGGAATAAGTATGCAAGTTAGAATTATTTTTAGAGCATTTATATGCGAATTCAGGGGCTATCGTATCTAAAGTTATTGTTGGAGGTTCAACAAAGTACTTAGTGCGACTGTGGTATTGTTCAAATCTTCTACAGACGCTCAATAAAGAAGGAACATCTAGTACATTTGATGTTAGAAGCGAATTTACATAACAAGGCCTGATATTATTTAGTAAAATTTCAAGCTTATCAGACTCGCTGATTGGAATATCGAGACGAGAAAATAACCCTTGCATTTTAGAGATGTAAATGGTTATATTTTCTACTTCGCCTTGAGAACGGCGTCTAATTTCCGACATTAGTTTATAGTCGTAATTATGGGGACTGAAGTCTCGTTTTAGTAGTATACATAACTCGTCCCAAGATTTCACACTGTCCTTTACAGCGCGATACCAGTGGAGGGAGTCGTCAGAAAAGATTTCGAAAGCAAAGGATAGTACCTTTTCCGAAGGAATATTCCTACAGGCAATGAATTCATTAAGATTTTGTATGAAAGCACGCACACAAGTCTTTCCGTTATATTTAAATTTAGCTAATTCAGAAAAAAGTTTACGTTCATAATAAAGATCAGAGGAAATCGGAACGCGCGAGTCAAGAGTAGGTTTGGCCACGTCCGTAACCTTGGCATCCGTAGGGGACAAACGGGTCAATCTAGTATAGTAATCATGGAACTGATCCCATAGGGGCTTGATTGCTTCTACATCAGACAATGAGGTTAAGTCAATTCGAGATAATCTAAAGTAAACGTGGTGTAAGACCGATTCAGTTCTAGCAAAAATGTTACTATCAAATTTACATTCTAGCGAGTTGATGTTATTAGATACTTTAAACAAAGAAACTTTACAGGCAGATATATCGTCATCCGCTTTATAGGGAGATGTAGCAATGTCCTCCGAGGACACGGTTAGGGAAAGTTTAGTAATTTGCTTCCGGAGCTCATCGACCGTATTCGACTTAGTTCCCTCACGAATTAAAACTTCGTATTCTAATTCGTTTTTACCTAAATGTGTATACTTGATGGGGTAAGACATTTTTACGGTGGATGCTATCCGTAGCGAAAATAGACACAAAAATAATGAGTTAGGTTCAAGAAATTAATTTCAGTGCAGAATAAATAGGAGCGCGTTAGGCCGGCCGACGCAGCGACTCGCTCAAGGTCATGCGGCGAGCCAATTTGAAGGACACGCACGACTCGAGTGCGCGCTGTATTTAGTACGCGTTTGGAAGATTAACCTCGCTTATGTTATTACTTGAATAAATAAAGCGAAGTTAAGATCGAATTTACCTTCTGCACTGAAAAAAAATATGTATTAGTAACACAAAAAAAATACACGTCCTGGTATTGGTGGTCTAGGGGTTTTCTATTCCCGTGGGCGCCATTGTCACGCTGTAGGTGGGTCAGCCACCTCATCAAGTGCAAGTATAGGTCTATTTACCAAGGAGATAAATATGAACGATGTGGTAATAGTAGAACTGCAGTTATCTGCGTTTATTCTTCAGAGAATCGATATATTACAATAATAACAGTGGACTTTCGTCCCTTTAATCAATTAGCGAGAGAGGTTTCTTAGTACTAGACCACCAGTCCCAGCGATGTGCACAGATGGAGAGTGGCACATCACCTGAACAGCCGCAGGCCGGAACAGAGACCCGTCGTAGTCGCGCAGCTGTTTATATAGGCACCGGTAGTGGAGGCTGCGGCGGGGATGAGAGTGCGGGGACGCGCGCCTGGCACGAAGCTCGCGCGTGGTGGTGGCGTGACATGACGTCACAGACGTCACATCTATTAGTACATACAGCAACAGTACAAGAATATCTGCTGCACTGCGATACGACTGCCATAAGTTCAAAATGTTATGTCAAGTAGACCGGTTATGGCGGTTATTTCTTAAAAAATCTCCATGATAATTTTGTTTTAATGATGTGCTTAGAATTTGCCAGTACATAAAATAGTTATCTGTACCTAATACCTACCTACCCATTCTATTCTTAATTTCCTTTCATATATATATATATATGTTTCTTTTTAGCGGCCGGCCGCGCCGCGTGCTTAGTTTCTCTAGGTCCGAGGTTGTCAATTAAATGGGCTCCCGACACGGGTCAATCAATGTATTGAGTCAAGTCTGATATTTATGAATGGAAGTTGTTTCAGTGTGAGTGATTTCTTTGCATGAGTATGTGCATCGACGTGTATGTACACATGATATTGACGAGGCATGACAATTTTATTGCCAATTGATCGTGTCAGAACCCTATAAAACCCCCTTTATTTATTTATTTTTATTTAATCTGTGGTTGTGGTGTGCGGACGAACCTGTGCTTGTGATGTGAATGAAATTGTGAAATTTAGATTTATTTTTTCTTCTTTCTTTCACAGTAAATAAAATGCAACTACTGCCTTTGTAAAGCTTAGGTTGTTTTGTAAATGTAGTATCTAATATCTTAATTCTTAAGAGATATTATAAGTAGCATAAACATTTGTAATATTAAAATGAGTTCAAAGAAAGGTAAACGCCATACTGGTAATAAACATTTCCCGATAGCCGAATCTGTAAGTATAGCACTGAAAATACAGTTGGACAAGTTTATTAGCGATGAAAATGAAACCGAGTTGAAATTCCCGACTTTTCTATCGGCACAAGAGCGCGGGTTCATTCATGAAACTGTGGCTAAGTTGGGACTCAAGTCGAAATCACGCGGGAAAGGTAAACCGATTGTTTGTTATTGTTTTTAATTTCCTTATTTTATACTTATACAATCCCCTAATTGTCGTTATTTTTATTAGTATTTTACTTTACTCGCTATATATGAACTGTTAACTCTTCCAAATGCATGTGTTATTGTTTTACATAGTATTGTACAATAACTGTGTGCCTGTGGCACACATTTAGTTAGCACTAGATTAGTCATCAGCCGAGCATTATTCCTGGACGCATCAAACAACTATAAGAATACCTTTTACATTGCAAAAACAGACTAAGCACATAAAATACTAAAACACTGAATGTCAAGATGCTGCAGTTTCATTTTGGGTAGGACTTCGGATTACTATCCAACGATTTAAGGGGTGGGAGTGGGGGGGAGGGGGGAGGGGGGGGTGGGGAACCCCCCCCCTGACGGAAAAGTTGCGGACGCCCCCCCTTTTTGAGTTATGATTTTTTTAAAATTCTAACCTAACTTTCGCATTTTCTTGTTTTGAAATCGATTTCAAGGTCGAAATTGGAAGATGGAAAATGGAGGGGGAGGGGGGAATCCCCCTGACCCCTCCCCAAAGTTAGGAAATCAATAGTTACCTTGAATTTAGATTTTTATTTTTTGAGGTTATGTTCAATAAAATCGACAACATAAGTAATCGTTCTCCAAATAAGAACTCGTCGACAAGCCAAAAAAAAAATAACCACGAAGGCTAAGGCGGGAGCTCCGCTCCGCTTCGCTCCCGCCTTAGCCTTCTAACCTAACCTATCCGAGTCGGGGTGTTAACCATTAAGTACTAATTATGGTTGAATTAGGGATGCGTAATTCAAATGCCGACCTGGGGTTGAAAAAAAAAACTACGCGTCTCCTATACAAGACACAAATTCACAAATAGGGTGTCATTTGAAAGTGTTGACCTTGACCAACCCATAGAATGCGTACGACGTTTTACGTTTAGTTTCACATATCGGCAACCGTCATTAAATTATTATAATATTTAATAGCGTTCATTTATATAAATATACGTAATATAATAAAATATGCATAAAATTTAACTTAATAACTAAATATAATTATTAATTAAATTTTTAAATGAAGTAAAACATTGTTGTGCGTTAATGTTACGTAAAACAAAACGTATTGGACGAGCCGAATGTCAAAAACATTGGAAGTGTTTGTGTTCTGTGGTGAAAAGTGACAAATTATTGGTGTTTTTTTACGATTTTCATTATTTTTTTTCTCGTTAACCATTAATCTCCGCAAGTTAAAACTTCGCGTGTAGGCTTCTAATAATATTAGCTTTGTGTATAAAAAATATGAACCTCAAACTCGATGGCAACTAATCTAAAGTTAAGCCCCTACCAGTAATTGAACTTGTTCCTTGTGACAAACATCCCACTTGCTTGTCTTTCCACACTTTGAAACTCAGACAAGGGTCAGGGTTGTCACAACTTATGTAATAAAATGTAGGTATAAAAGGTGAATAAAAAGCACAAAAAGGAACTTCATTCAGTACTAAGAGTGGTCCACTTCCAATAGACCTGAGAGAGGACATATTGTAGTGACAATAGCTATTGTGTGTGCATAAGTAGATGTATACTCTACCTAGGATTTACTTAATTCATGGAGAAGGACATGGTGGATTAGGTAGGATGTCCATAAGGAGACGTACTATCCAAGTTTCATAAAAAGGTTGATGGGAACCACTTTTTGACATCCTTGTGAAATTGAGAAAAATCTAATGCTTAGATTTAATACTTAGGTCAGGCCTCCGTCACTCGCTACAAGTCGTGTTATAAGCACCTACTCCTAAGTATAACGTAGCAGAACTAACGTAGCCGAGCGGCAGAGGGCTGCCACACGCCAGACCGAGCGAAATGCGCACAGGCAATGTACATTTCCCGCGTAAAATAATATTTCGCTTTATTTAGTCTTGCTTTTTTTTTCATCTTACTTCTTACGAATATTCTAAAATTAAATGCAAAAGTGTTTGAGGGTGGATGTGTAGTTGTGTGGATGTTTGTTACTCTTTCAATGGCTTAACGGATCTGGCTGAAATTTGATACAAGGATAGATTGTAGTCTGGAATAACACATAGGTTACTTTTTATCCCGGGAATAAGTTGCCATTGGAAGCGAGAAAAGGAACAAACTTTTACGCGGGCTAAGCTGCGAGCATCAGCTAGTTATAATATAATTCTTATATACAGAAGAAGAAGTTATAAAATATAATAAAGTATTTTTTCAGACACTGTGTTTATTGTTTTTTTGTAGTTATATGTATTTTTGTTCCGTGGTTACAACCCTAATGTTGTCAATAGTTGTCACTCGATGACGCAATCATACGGTGTGCGCACGAAACTCGACTCTCGGAATACGTCTTAGAGAATGTTTTCCACTGTAGCGATATGTTTTAGCTAATATTTTTGAGGTTAAGTATGGGAGTGATGTATCTGTTACGTAGTAATCTGTGCTTAGGTGTTTAAGCATAAAAGCTTCTCAGTGGCATCCAAATAGTAGGAGACAATAATATTGGGTTGGATTAATTTTTGAGCTTGCTTCAATTATGTAGAGACAAAATTTAAGTAATTTAGGCTGTGCTACCATAGACAACAAATCAAACAAGTAATCATATGAGAGTTTTCTAGAATTGCAGTATCATACTAACCACTGCTGTCTATACTGAATTTTTTTTACCCCAGTGGTTGTGGACAAGCATACAATTTACCTATGCTAAAAGTGATCAATGTAGACATTCGCCACAACAGAGGGGAAATCGTCTCGTAGCTAACCATACAAAAACCATTTTAAAACTGAATTTCTTTCCTAAAATTAATTAAATGTCTAATGTTCATTTAATAACTCAATTCCAGGTGTGAACCGTTACTTGACCATTTACAAACGTGTGGGTTCCACAATAATCCAGAACGATGCCAAACTTATCTTGGATTCAAACATGCGGTGTAGTATCGCGGAACTTTGTAACGCGTTTCCTATCACCAGTAAGGAGAAGGATGATCTCAGCAGCTGCCCCGAGAAGGAGAGAAGTCCTCAATTGGCACATAAAAGTATGGGACAGTTGAATAACGGTGTTGCTCAGGTAAATAGTCATAATTTACAACTGGTGTACATTCCTCACATTTTGGTCGGCCACAGTCTGCCAACATGTGTGGCAGTTAAACCTGTTAATTGTAGTTTTAGAACTGATTAATAAAAATGCACAAAAAGTGAAAAATTTTGCTCTGTATTAACCGGTAACCTGAATTATTGCGGTCTAAAAGAAACTTTCGTTTTGTTCACTCAAATGACCCGTTTATTAATGAGCAGAATTATAACTGTTTTTTATGAGCAGAATTATTTTAAAACCGGTTCCAAGCCCTGCTCACAATATTAATACAGCAAGCCAAGCTAGAGATCTTTAAACTTCCAAACAATGTATGCCAGAGAAAAATATACTGGTTGCTATTGTGAAATGATGTTCTGATCATTTGTTTTTTTTTGCTTTGTTGCTATTTCTAGTTTTTTTGTACCAAGTACCTTATTCTGTATTAATTTTTTAAATTTCATTTCATTTTGATATCTAATCTATCTATCTAAGAAATAGCAATTTAATGGTTTATTTTAAATTTTCCTTCTTGTCTTTGCCAAAAACAGTAAAAAGAATAATTAGGTACCTATCTTAATTTTTTTTTTTAAGTTTTACTATCACCTATCACACAAACACTATTAAATTTTACGTTTCTCAAAATGCATGACTAGAAGTGCATGGTAGTGTGATAGCCACTCCAAACAATTTCACTAAACTACTACTAAAAATAAATATAGAGGGCTATTAAAAAAGCTAAAACAACTTGCTCGATAAAAAACTCTTAATTTATAAAATGTGAACAACACAGATAGCTGCGCAGGAGGGTGTGGAAGGCAAGAAAGTCGCCATAAGGCCAAGTCAGGTACCCATTTGGATTTTTTTTTCAAAATTTTTCATTAAAAAATACCTATTTTATATTTTGTTCTCAAAATTTTTTTTGCTAACGAAACATTTTACGCTTTTGATAACCTGCTCTGGGGGCAGCAGGGCTGTTTCGTGTGGGTATCTTGGGCCTGGAATACTAAACTACCCACTAACCAATAGTGGCGTTCCGCCTTACCTCCACTACTACCCGTTCACCCTAAGTTTGCCGGTCGCCTCCCACACTACGCCTCTACGCAAGCGACAAACTTATTGCGAGCGGGCTGCGGGTCTGACAATAAGCCAAATCACTGCCATCTGACAAAGTGAAGTCCCAGAATGGGGCTTTCCCTGGAGCGCCAGATTTGCGGCCCTCATGAGTTCACACTGCTCTCAAGTGCCCATCTCAAAGCGAAGGAGCTAGAAAGCGATCCAGTGGGTCATCCGCCACACACGGAAAACAAGGAGTGCTAGTTGCTATATCACGATCGGTGGGCGTGGGTCTCCCGGCTCCCTACGATTACATGGCATAAACCTGGGAGGCAGTGCCACCATTTACTTTTTTCTTTGTGTACATTCACACACAACATCATCTAGCCTAAAAGAGAAATAATAATTACAATTGAAGAGGTAACGCGCTTCCGCTCTCGGCATCCCTCTCGGAGCCTTAGCAGCTGCTTGCAAAAATGCATAGACATATAAGCGGGCTGCTCCCCCTCAGCTAATTATTGACCGTAAATGGCATAGAAAAAAGGCATTGCCACGTTCATCACAAGGCCACACCACATGACTACACAATCCTGGTCTCAAAATTAGACAGAAGGTTACCTTTTATCGGAAGGAGAAGTGTTCAGAACATGATATCCTGTTAGAACTCAGTATATTTTTCTCTGCTTCCAGCACTTTGATTTGGGTATGAATAGTTTTAAATTTCAGACGGAACAGGATTTAAAAATATTTCGTCAAGCCTATTTCAATAATCATAATATGTACATACAATGCAATTTCTTGCCTGCCAGAATATTTTTCCGAGGTGCGAGGGCACCCCCCTTCTGGGGCCCACGGACTCTGTGAAAGGCTTTTAATATGAAACTTATTTCTTCTAGGTGCCAAACACTACATATAACCCAGATCTAGCGAAATTCCGGGAAAAGCTGCCAGTTTATGAACAAAGACAAGACTTGCTCAATGCTATTCTTCACAATCAGGTAATAATACTTTTTTTAAACCACTTGTTTCACATATGTATGTGTTGAATGAAACCACTTTATTTTTGAGAAATTTCATTTTATTTCTTAAACAACATACTTACTTGTGTCATATTAAGTGAATAAATTACAATTATTTCAAAAAACAGCTCTACATTTCATAGAACCACATAAAATGGAAATAAATTGTTACCTTTAAAAACTTTTTATGTTCGAGAAATGATATCATTTGTTTTTTTAGAAACACTTTTTGAAATGAAATAAAACTGACTGTGTCAATACTTTAACTACTACAAAACTAAACAAAAAATACCTATTTAAAACAAAATACCGTTTGTCGTTTTCAGGTGATAATCGTAGCAGGTGCTACGGGCAGTGGCAAGACGACGCAGCTGCCGCAACTCGTGCTTGACCACTGCCAGGAACACAAGCAGCCCGCCAGGATGTACTGCACGCAGCCCAGGAGGATATCCGCGGTTTCTGTTGCCGAGAGAGTAAGTGGAACTTGATACTTACTTGCATTTATGATTGCAGATAAAAAGATAGTTAAAGTTGTTAATTCTATGCTGCTCTAGACATAAATAAATAAATATTGGTGGACATTCTCACACAACATCATCTAGTCCAAATTAAGCTAATATAAGCTTGTGCTATGGGATCTAGAAGTGCAAGGAAAGTGTGAATTTCAGCCTCAGAAGGTTTTGTGTTCTTATTTTTAAAGACCTACATGTCGTGGCATGACTATGGGGTGGCAAAGCCTGGAACGATAGCTCTCCGACCTATAAGCGGCGTACCTGCTTATTAACGGACGAGGCTGTACCCAAAGGATAGAAACGGGACCTTATGCATGAGGCAAAGTCTCATACATAAGGTCCCGTTTCTCGACTCGAGAAAACGGGACTCGGAAGGTCCAAAATAATATGAGTTTTAATATGGGATATCATATCTGAAAAGTACGACTAATAGAGGTCGCTTCCTGTCTGTTTATTCGTCATGAGGCTGTCTATCAGGAACTGTGATAGCTAGTCAGCTGAAATTTTCACAGATCATGTATTTCTATTGCCGCTATGACAAAAAACAGAAGGGGTGGGAGGGGGGGGGGGGGAGATTAAGGGGAGCTTCCATACAACAAACGGGAACCGTCTGTGCGGCGAGTCCGACTCGCACTTGGCCGGTTTTTGTCGTTCATTTAAGACAACAACTTACACCCCTGGTTTGATTTTCAACGTAGGTGGCATACGAGCGCTCGGAGAAGATCGGCCAGTCCATCGGCTACCAGATCCGCTTGGAGTCGCGCGTCAGTCCGCGCACTGTGCTCACCTACTGCACCAACGGTGTGCTGCTACGCACGCTCATGGCCGGCGACAACTCGCTCACAGGCAAGTTTTTTATGTCTAGTATATCTTACTTAATGTGAATTATGATAATACTAGTTAGTTCTTTTTGTTTACCGTGAAGAATGTATTCCCAGGATAAACTGTAGCTTATGTGTTATTCCAGACTATACTATAACCCTCTACTAAATTTCGGCCAGATCCGGTTAGCCGTTTGACCGTGAAAGAGTAACGAACATCCACACACACTAACTTTCGCATTTATAATATTAGTAAGATATCTAACTTAATGTGAATTTTAATTATATTATCTCTACTATTATAAAATTGTAAAAATAGCAGTGACGGTACATACAAAATATTTTTTTAAAAATAACTGCAAACAACAAATTTAGGGCTTATGAGTCCAAATCTAGAAATTTTTCTCTTCGTGTTTGTTTATTAATTTGTTCAGCTTGACCTATGTTTTAATGGAAGCCCTATGCATTGAACAGGTCAAAGTCGATTGGTTATTAGTTAAAATCACCATAAATAAAATTTGGTCCTCCTCCCGCTTTAATTCCCGGAATGTAGCATATGTATTATTCCAGACTATACTCTAACCCTAAACTAAATTTCAGCCAGATGCGTTCAGCCGTTAGAGCGTGAAAGTATTATAAATATCCATTCGCATTTGCAATACCAGTAAGATGGAATTTTATTCCTCTTCTCGCTGTCCATGGGAACATATTCCCGGGAGATAAAAATCTAGACTATAATCTACCCCTGTACCAAATTTCAGCCAGATCCGTTCAGCCGTTAGAGCGTGAAATAGTAACAAAAATCCAGAGATCCTGACATCTACATCAACAGCGAGCAGTCATAACCTGTGCCTGTCTAAATCAACACGGCAATATTACGTGGGACAAATTATAAAAGGTGAAATGTGGGCATATAATATATGCCTCTGCCTACCCCTTCGGGGATAAAGACGTGACCATATGTTTGTATGTATGTAGTGGATACAATGTTTAACGAATATTGCATGGGTATCGTGCGCGACAAATCTGCTGAGATGATGATGATACTTCCAATAGTGGACTGCGTTAGTCTATACGGCTCTGTAACATACCTCCGACAGACTTTTCTCTGTCGGATGAGCCGCCGACAGACTTTTCTCTGTCGGATGAGCCGCCGACAGAACGTTTCGATTATGAGTTGTTCACCGACAGAACCTTTTAACTACGAACGTTTCACCGACAGAACGTTTAATTCATGAGTGAATCGACGACAATATCATTCACCAAATAAGAATTCGTCGACAAACATTATTTAGGCATGGTTTGTCACAAGTAATGACTAAATTTTTAAGGATGATCTCAACGTCGAGGTGTTAGCCATAATAAGTGAATGGTTAACACCCCGACTCGGATAGGTTAGGTTAGAAGGCTAAGGTGCGGTTCCACTCAGGCGCAGCGGTAGCTGTGCCGCGATTCACCAATCACGGTGCGGAGCGGAGAAGAGATGTGGATTTTAAGTCATGTGCACACAGCTCCTCTCCGCTTTGTTCCGCTCCGCCTAAGTGGAACCGTACCCTCGTATTCCCACGGGACCGGAAGCTACGCGGGTGGAACCGCATGACGTCCGCTAGTCTGATTTATATAATGTAGTTGGTTGTCTTGCAGGCGTGACGCACATCTTCGTGGACGAGGTGCACGAGCGCGACAAGTTCAGCGACTTCCTGCTGATCGTGCTGCGGGACGCACTGCCGCGCTTCAAGGAGCTCAAGCTGGTGCTCATGTCCGCTACCATGGACACGCTCATCTTCTCTAGGTATGTGTATACGTATACGCCACACCTATATTACGTGCAGGCGTGACGTGACGTGACGTGACGTGACGTGACGTGACGCACATCTTCGTGGACGAGGTGCACGAGCGCGACAAGTTCAGCGACTTCCTGCTGATCGTGCTGCGGGACGCACTGCCGCGCTTCAAGGAGCTCAAGCTGGTGCTCATGTCCGCTACCATGGACACGCTCATCTTCTCTAGGTATGTGTATACGTATACGCCACACCTATATTACGTGCAGGCGTGACGTGACGTGACGTGACGTGACGTGACGTGACGCACATCTTCGTGGACGAGGTGCACGAGCGCGACAAGTTCAGCGACTTCCTGCTGATCGTGCTGCGGGACGCACTGCCGCGCTTCAAGGAGCTCAAGCTGGTGCTCATGTCCGCTACCATGGACACGCTCATCTTCTCTAGGTATGTGTATACGCCACACCTATGTTTAATGAGAATATACAGCTCGATGTTCTGTGAGCATTTCTAGCATCTACTTGTTGCCGATATTAATGTAAAAAATCATGTTTGTTGTATGGGAGCCCTCCTCAAATATTAATATTTTTCTGTTTTTAGAATTTGTAACATAATCTGTAAAAGTTCTTTCAGCTCTGTAGCTATTACCGTTATTGAGATCTCCCCTTAAGGCAGCAATGTTTGACCTTGACAAATCCTAAGGCAATTCGAACGATTGCAGACTACGCTTTTGCCGGATTTCATTCGATTCTAATACATTATATTACTGTTATAAAATCTGAGGGGTATTAAGAAAAAATCTATACGTAAAATATTGTTCTAAAGACCTATATCTATTTTATGAAGATTAAACTAATTTATTTAGATAAAAAAAGTACATTACTTGTTAAGATTTTTGCAATGTTTCTCATTTTTCGAGAGGGATTTCGATCGAACAAAGTATTCCTAATCGTGTTTTGATACGTTAAAAAAGCAAGAGTATCTAATAAATTACAATAATATAGTTTTATCAGATCAAATCGAAGAATATTTCCTAGTATAAAGTTAACCCCAAGATGAGTCTCTTTCGAACATACAAGCCTTAAATATTATTATTTTTCTGTTTTTAGTATTTGTTGTTATAGTAGCAACAAAAACAATAATCTGTGAGAGCTCTTTCAGCTCTCTAGCTATTACGGTTTATGAGATACAGCCTCGCGACGAACAGACAGACGGCGAAGTCTCATGAATAGTGTGGTGGGTCCTTAAGCTTGTCTGTCGCCTTATTGGTATACTAGCTGACCCGCGCAACTTCGTTTGCGTAAGAGAGAAAGAAATAGAAAGGTTCCCCGTCACTTCTATTCTTTTCGGGTGGTTTTCTGGCGCGTGTACATACTCCCGTTGTATTATTTGGGCACTAATTTGATTTTCATTATAATGGTTATTTTAAACGAACCTAATTCGAAGCACTATCAGTAGGGTTACGGGATAATTTACTTTCCCGTGACTCTACTGGGTGCCAAGCGGTAGTGCCAAGGGAAATATGGGTTGAAATGCAGCAGCGCCACTGGTGTTGTAAACGTTCAATATGCGAATTAGTCCGCTATAGTAACCAACTATCAGGTGGACCGTAAGCTTCTCTGCCATCTTAGTAGTATAAAAGTCGGACAAGTGCGAAGCGGACTCGCGCACAGAAGGTTCCGTACCAAAAAATAATCCCCCTTAATCCCCCCCCCCCACCCTTTTCTGACGTTAGTATTTGTTGTCATAGTGGCTACAGAATATATCATCTGAAAATTTCAGCTCTCTAGCTATCACGATTCCTGAGATACAGCTTCATTTCGGACAGATAGACAGACAAACGGACACCGAAGTCTCGTGAATAAACAGGACCCCGTTTAAGGGTACGAACCCTAAAAATCGTTTCTTTCTACGCACCTATGCCATTAATCTAATTTCAAGGTTCTAGATCTCGATCAAAATTTAAGTCAGTTTTTGTTTTTATATAAATCAAATCAGCATGTACGCTCCTGGACGTAGGCCTCCTAATTTACGTCCTGCGCCTTTCGCATCCAGCCTGCGACCTCTTCTAGATCCTCGATCCATCTGGCGGGTGGACCAAGTCGCGATGCCCGCTTTAGAACTCGTTTGATCCATCTGCCATCGTCTGTCGTCTTTTGTGGCCAGCCCGCTGGCACTTTACAGTACTGTTTTTATATGTATAGATATAATTCTGACTAAATAAATAAAAACATACGTTACGTATTGAGAGTAAATCTATATTTTTGCAAAAAATAATACCTAATGTCTTTGTTAATTGGTATAAAGAGCATTCTCTGCATTTGATTAGGAGTAGATATCTTAACTTCTTTATTTTTAGTATTTCTGGATTATGTAGGTCTTCAGACTTTTGAGGCTGAGGCAACCCGTACTTTCATCCGCTAAATGTTCATCTTTAACGCCTCTGGTCGTTTGTATTATCACCGTATAAAATAAGAAAGTAAGCGAAGATTGTTATAAATACTCTCGTGTTATTCGGATGAACCGTGTACACCTTACCTAGAACTTGTTCTTTCATAATTCCTAGCCAGACATGTACAGGTTTTCCTTCACACAAATGTATTTTAGACTTACAAATATGAAGGCAATTTCGCATATTGAAGGGCAAAAATCAATAAAATATGCAGTTTTAATAAAATTATTATAAGATTTTTTTGACATTTATCAGAAATTGCGACCATCTTTTTTAAATCGAATTGAGCTGTCAAACATGACAATGTGTCAAAAAAAATTAAAAAAGTACCGACTACGGAGTATTAATATGAACTATGAGGCAAATCCCCCTAAAATATTTTTCAACCCCATTTTAACCATGTTAAAAGAAAAACTTTAATAAAATACAAAACACGTCCCCTATCAATTCAGTTAAAGATGTTTTATGCCAAATTTGAAGAAGATCGGACCAAGGAATGACGTTGTCCCATACAAACTTTGCAAGCCTTGTTTACCCACTTAGGAGTTGAATTTTCAAAAATCCCTTCTTATTGCTCGCCTATGTGACATAAGGAGCATTTGTGCGGAATTTCATGGTTCTAGACCCAGCGGTTTAGGCTGTGCGTTGATCGTCAGTCAGTCAGTTCTTGTTAGGGTTTCGTAGCCAAATGGCAAAAACGGAACCCTTATAGATTCGTCATGTCTGTCTGTCTGTCTGTCTGTCTGTCTGTCCGTCCGTGTGTCACAGCCACTTTTCTCCGAAACTATAAGGCCTATGCTAATGAAACTTGGTAACTATATGTATTCTGTGAACCGCATTAAGATTCTTGTATAAAACTAGAAAAAAAGCAGTAAATTTTGGGGGTCCCCATACTCAGAACTGAAACTCAAAATTTTATTTTTCATCTAACCCATACATGTGGGATATCTATAGATAGGTCTTCAAAAATGCTATTGACGTTCCTAAAATCATTTTTTCCTTAAGTGAATAGTTTGCGCAAGAGACACTTCCAAAGTGGAAAAATGTGTGTTCCCCCCCCTCTAACTTCTAAACTAAGAGACTGATAAAACTAAAAAAAAATATGATATACATTGCTATAAAAACTACCAACGAAAATTATTTTGAACGAGATAGAGCTGGTAGTTTTTTTTTAATACGTCATAAACCGCAATTTTTGATTAGAAAAATCACTACCACTGCGAACGTTCTAAAACATCAATGAAAGTTACAACGAACTATAAGAACTTTTACATTATGTTACTTGCTGCTACGAAACCCTTCATGGGCGAGTCCAACTCGCACTTGGCCGGTTTTTTTTATATATATACTGGTTGAATTTATAGTCGTTCTGGACCCGAGAGGGGGTTACTCGGAATCAATAATGGAACCATTTCGGAGTGTCAAAACAGCTGTGCAGGTTAAAATAAAAAAATGACTTCTATGTAATCTTTATCACTCGTTCGAGTTGAAACATTAGTAGCGCTTCGATTATTCATTGAACTTTTCAATGAATGAGACTCCGAAACCCATAGGTACCTACGCCGCGGCGCGTGTCTCCATGTGATCAGTTCATTGACCGAATGCATCGTTTCGATAATAATAGGTACTTAGATAATAATAAAGGACTCCAATTTCTCCTTCATACTTTACACGGACTTAGGACCGTCGGAAATACTTTAATATTGTTCTATTTTACGGTGAATTAATAAGGTTTATGTAATAATAATGAAAATAAACACGAACAAATAGGGACTATTTTCGGCGTATTTAAAAAATTGGAGCTATTTACAAAATAATCAACTTAAATACCTAGACCTACCTATTCACAGTTTATTTACACTTCCCTGTACCTTAGCAACTGCTCAAAATGGAGTCCAGAACGTTCGATACACAAACGGGCACGTTTTAGGCTATTGTCTTTTAGTTTATTCAATGTGTCTCTGTCACTTTTCACTATTTCAAAGGCGTAGACTATCGCACTGCGTAATTCATCACGAGATTCGTACTCTCGAGTGTAAACTAATCGTTTTATTTCCGACCACAAATAAAAGTCGATCGCGACGACAATACTGCGCGCGAGTTATAGTCGAACTGCGCGCCGCGGTCGCCGGTCGGCGCGGCGCGGCGGCGCGGTCGACCGAACGTATTTACCTACCTACAAGACGTAACTAGTCGAGTACCTACCGACGTTACTTGGCAACGAGTCCACGTGGACCGATGCGTTCATGCGTTGTGATTGGTCGAATTTTCCCGGCGCGGTGACTCTTCTTACTGATTGGAACGTTAGACATTGAATGAAAAATTGTAGTAGAAAATCGTAGTAAACGTATTTCGTGAAATTTAAAGGAATAACCAGGTGTTCTCGTTTTGATTTTGGCAAACGATGTAGATTTTGACATTTTCGTAATTTTTTATTGTTGATTTTCAAATTGACAGTGCCGATCGGTTCTGTTATCGAAACTGGGCCTAAACCTTTCCGTTCCAAAACGACTATAAATTCAACCAGTATAGATAAAAAATCGTGAGCTGTAAATAGTACATGCATTTATTTTAAATAGCAGGTTTACCGACTACCCTGATGCTAATGTGGCGCCACCCCAATTTGACGCATTTCCCTAAACTTTTTTTGAATTACAAGATGGTTCACATCTATAAATGTACCGAGGTTCATAGTTGCACCTATAGTGCTTATTTTCTGCCTGTCCTACTCCATCTCAAACGAAGTCTACAGCAACAAGCGAGATAAAACTTACTCGCACCGTTCGCTTTATGCGCGGGCGACGCGCTTATGTCAAAATATTTGACAGTGACAGTTGTTGACACTTCTTTTCAAACTTTCTTTTGATCGAGACATACAGCATCGTGCAGCTATAAGGTTTCATCTCTTTAGATATTAAAAATCCGTGAAGCTGCTTTTAGGAATAGAATAGATAGATACTGGCGAAGGGTGAGTCACTATTTTTTTTTTCTTCTTCTTTTGTTTTTCTGTTTCTTCGAGAAACAATGGTACGCATAGTGTTAATCTTCATCAGACGGCCGCGTCACGCGTCATGCTTCTAATGTAGTCTACTTATACCCCTAATCAAATTCTATTGATCATTTTAGAATCGAATATTTATATTTTCGGTTATTTGTGGAAGTGTAGTATATGTTCTCGGTATTGGAATTTTGGTAAATCGATGTAATCACTACCGCATTTGTAGGTAGATATAAAATATTTGTTTCACGCATTTTTTCCAAGTACCTCCATAAAAAAGTACCTAACATAAAAATCCTGTTAACTTATTGTGATTATGTCAACGAATTCGAACATACGTAGAAGGGCAGTTCAGGGTTTAGGGATCCGTACTGAAAGGATAAAAACGAGACCGTATTCATAAGACTTCGCCGTCCGTGTGTCTGTTGTCTGTCAGACCGTTCGTCACGAGTCTGTACCTCAGGAACCGCGATAGCTAGAGAGCTGAAATTTTTACAGATGATGTACACTCGAGAGCAATGAATCCGGGTCACTTAAAGAATCCTAAAAATCTCGGAAACTAAAAATGCTAGGTTAATGCAATAAATTGTATTTAATAGACAATGTAATACTCCTTAAATGAAGGTATTAAAACTTCTTAGTTATTGTAAAGTTATATCATAAAAAAATCAAATTTGAAAAAGGGCCAATTTCGAAGATGGAACTACGAAATTACAGCATTTGGTGTTGCTTTTGTTTGTAATCTGTCATTTATGTGGGTACATAAACCATGTTGATAGTGCTCTATATTCATTAATCAAGCTGAAATTATGTCGCTTACGCCTGAAGAATGCACCAGAATACTTACAATGCTGGAAACCGGCCGGAGTCAGCGCGATACAGCCAGGACTGTCGGTGTGTCGCTGTCAACAGTACAAAGAGTTCTCCGACGTTACGAAGAAACTGGTTCTAACCTACGCAGACCAGGAACGGGCAGAACCAGGTGTACCACAGCACGAGAAGACCGATACTTGGTGAACACCATGCTTCGAAATCGCTTTCTCACAGGAACTGAACTCACCAATCAGTTTCGACGCCTCGGAGGAAGTAACCCAAGTCCATGGACAGTAAGACGTCGGCTTGCTGAATCTAACTTAAAACCCCTTAGACCTGCAAACGGCCCTAAACTGGAGCGTGGGCATCGTATTTCGAGACTAAGGTATGCCCAGAGCCACGTAAATTGGAGTATTGAAGATTGGTCAAAAGTTATGTTCTCCGACGAATCAAAATTTATGCTCTACAAGCACGATGGAAGACACAGAGTGTATCGAAGACCAGGGGAAAGATTCAAGCAAGCATGCATCGAAGAAAAAGTAGCCTACGGTGGTGGGTCTGTACTTGTGTGGGCCGGAATTTCTTCTGAAAGTCGCACAGAGCTGGTGATCATAGAAAACGGCTCTTTAACTAGCGTAAGATATGTGGAAGAAATCCTCAATGATCACGTTGGTCCATTTATGGTCAATTTAGGTGAGGATGCTATATTTATGCATGACAATGCCCGACCTTATACAGGTAGGATTGTGAATGACTACCTTCAAGAGATGAACATTACTCGTATGGAGTGGCCAGCGCGCAGCCCGGATATCAACCCGATCGAGCATGCTTGGGACGAGCTAGGCAGATGCGTAAAACAACGAAACCCTCCCCCAATCACGCTTCGTGAGCACAAAATTGCTCTCACAGAGGAATGGGAGAATATTCCCCAAAATCGTATAAGGAACTTGGTGTACAGCATGCCAAACCGCGTAAACGCAGTAATGGAAGCACGAGGAGGCAATACGAAGTATTAAAATTCAAGAAAATCGTAATAAAGTTCAAAAATTTCATGTTTCCTATTTTTGTTTTAAGGAGAGATCAGCAGTTTTTTCTTTATGTAATTTTGTGTTAATAAAATGTATGGTGACTCATATTTTTTTTACTTTCATTTAAGGAGTATTACATTGTCTATTAAATACAATTTATTGCATTAACCTATCATTTTTAGTTTCCGAGATTTTTAACATTCTTTAAGTGACCCGGATTCATTGCTCTCGAGTGTATTTCTGTTGCCGCTATAACAACAAATATTAAAATCAGGAATACAGTATTATTTAAGGGGTCTCCCATGTATGAAACGTGATTCTTTTGCCGTTTTTTGGTACGGAACCCTGTGGCTGACTCGCATTTGGCCGGTTTTTAAGGATTTTTCTGGCAATTTTGTCGGGAATATGTTCGGGTTCGCTTCCGACCGTGGCATACTTCGAAAACCAGATGTTGCACTCCACACCTATAACCCCTCGAATCGGTTGACAGCTCCCTTTGGTAGTAGCGTGATGATAACTAGTCCAAGTTACTTGTTATAATATCAGCTGCCGCTGAAAGTCTCTTTAAAATCGGTCGAGCCATTTCAGAGATTAACCTGAATAGAGAGACAAACAGAAAAAATGTGCGTTTTAGTGGTTCCGTACCCAAAGCGTGAAAACGGAACCCTGTTACTGAGACTTCGTCGTCCGTTTGTCTGTCACCTATACTTATATCATAAAGAGGAAAGATTTAATTGTTTGTTTGCTTGCAACGAATAGGCTCCAAAATTCTTTCACTGTTGGGAAGCTACACTATGCCCGGTGAATATAGGCTATATTTCATTCCCGTAATCCCACGGGAACGGGAACTACGAGGGTGAAACCGCGTGACGTCCGCTAGTATATATAAATCGGGTAAGGCCGCGTTTCCACTATGTTGTTACAGAAATTATCGTCGCACGACTATCGTCTCTAACTGTTCACAATATACCGACTTGTTTGTTGTCAAACGACCTTTTTAGGATTTCATAGCCAAATGGCAAAAACGGAACCCTTATAGATTCGTCATGTCTGTCTGTCCGTCCGTGTGTTTTTTCCGAAACTATAAGGCCTATAATATTGAAACTTGGTAAGTAGATGTATTCTGTGAACCGCATTAAGATTCTTATATAAAACTAGAAAAAAAGCAGTAAATTTTGGGGGTCCCCATACTCAGAACTGAAACTCAAAAATTTTCTTCAAAAATGCTATTGAGATTTCTAACATCATTTTTTTTCTAAACTAAATAGTTTGCGCAAGAGACACTTCCAAAGTGGAAAAATGTGTCCCCCCCCCCTCTAACTTCTAAACTAGGAGAATGATAAATCTAAAAAGAATATATGATGTACATTGCCATAAAAACTACCAACGAAAATTGGTTTGAACGAGATAGAGCTGGTAGATTTTTTTAATATGTCATAAACCGGAATTTTCGGTTAGAAAAATCACTTCCACTGCGAACGTGTTAAAACATCAATCAAAGTTACAACGAACTATAAGAACTTTTGTATTATGTTACTTGCTGCTACGAAACCCTTCATGGGCGAGTCCAACTCGCACTTGGCCGGTTTTTTATCGTTTTACGACTGTCGAGCAAGCCATTTTTACTGCCACGTGGGAATATGGGAATAAAATATAGCCTATGTTACTCAGGATTAATGTAGCTTTCCAATGATGAAAGAATTTTTGAAATTTGTAAAGTGGTTTTTGAGTTTATTCATTACGAACATACACACACAAAAATACAAAATTTTCCTCTTTATAAAGTTAAGTGTAGATGTGAACACCTCGATTTAAATACAGAAACGATGCCACTTTATTTCATAATATAATATTACGTACATACATACATACATATAGTCACGCCTTTAGCCCCGAAGGAGTAGGCAGAGGCATAGTATACGCCCACATTTCACCTTATAGTTTTATGTCCCACGTAATAGGTTGTGAGCCTATTGCCGTGTTGAAATGGACAGGCGGCCGCAGTTGAAATTTTTCAAGTCGCCCATAAAGCCTTCAACTTAGCTTTGTCATTTTACTGACAACCGGGTTTCTTTTCGAGTTTTCCTTCTCTGCGCAATGGATCTTTTTGCGAAAGTGTTCCCTTAGTCGCCTCTTACGACACCCTCGGGATGTATTGGGGTGGCGACATTTTGTACTCTTACCCGTCGCAACACGGGACCCCGTCGCCACACGGGTCAACACGGTCCGGTCGGACAATATAATATTAGTAGGGATTATAAGCCCTTTTTAAGCTGTTTAAGACATAAAAAAGAATCGTCGCGGCATAATGTCACTGGCTTACTTATAGAAATATTCCTATCGCCACAGATACTTCAACAATTGCCCGGTCATCACGATCCCGGGCCGTCTGCACGAAGTCCAACGGTATTACCTCGAAGATGTGCTCAAGATCACGCAGTACCGGAACGCGAAGATGGCGCAGGTCTCTAAGGAGCTCAAGGCCAAGCTCAAGAGTGGGAGCAGCTACTGGAGTCATTTGGAAAGTAAGTGGGCATTTTTTTTGGAGTTTTTAGTGGGTTAGGCTGTGAATAATTTGTAATTAGTGTCTTACTAGATGATGCTCGCGGCTTCGCCCGCGTGATATTCCGTACCCGTTCCCGCTTTCCGTGGGAACATATTCCCGGCATGAAAAGTAGCCTATGTGTTATTCCAGACTATCTCTGTACCAAATTTCGTTGCGGGCTTCGACGTGGGCAATCGCTCGCTGGAGACCATGGTGAGTGCCATGGTCTCCAGCGGGGGAAAGTGGGACGCTGCTGCCTCTTTCTGCGGGCAAGTTGTTCTCAAGAAATAGGGAGCGGGAGAGAAATCTCCCTCCAAAATTCCGCTGCTGTACGCTCAGGCCTATCGGCCTCCATGACCGAGGGCCTGAGAGCGGCGAGTTGGCTGCTCGTCGTTCTTACAGAAGCGAATAGTAGTGCGATAGCACCAAACTACCCCCTACCGCCCTTTCTCCAAGTAGCGGGATAGCACCCGAACAAACCCCCCAGACGCAGGATAGCACCTGAACCATCTAAGCGAGGCCGCGGTCATGGCCAAAGTCTGCCGGGAACCCTGGACATCCTTCCGAGGGCTTGCCCAGGGCTCCCGGCCATATACTGTTGTATTGTAAGGCATTGTGTGGTTTTAGTTGGTAGACGTCTACCATAGCATCCATGTAGGATTTCCACACGAAAAAAAAGATGTATTTTTGTTGCTGTTAAAAAAATTGTATTAAAAACAGAATCATATAAATATTTAAGCGGGCTCCCATATAAGAAACGAAATTATTTTTGCCATTTTTGTTGAACTGAACCCTTCCTGTGCGAGTCCAACCCGCACTTACTTTAGTGCGGTTATAGAGCTTCAAAACCCCCTTCAGATAACTTAATCCAATTTAGTGACCATCTCAATAGATGCATTTGCCCATCAGGTGTGAAACCAGACGATCCCAGTTCGAGCAATAAGGATGTGATTCTGGAAAAAGACACCGTCTTGGACCCCGCCTTGCAGGCCGATATGGACGAGTTCCTCGACCAGTGTATGAATGAAGGGTCTCTGGTAAGTTATTAGTACTTACTCTTCTTCTACAAATATAATAATGTTAAGTTTGTATGTGTATGTTTCTAATACTCAAAAAGTACTACATTAATTGAGCTGAAAATTAGTCAAATGAATTTTTACGATGCGCGCACAATGTTTTAAAACTGAACCTGGTCAGTCGCAGTATAGAATAATTTTTATTTCAAGTAAAACTTCTATTGGCTTGGTGTAAATTTTACGAAAAAAAAATCGTAAGGGAAATAGCACAATCTGCACAATGTTGGATTTTGGTTTCGGCTAGACTTTTGAACGATAGGTACCTATTGTTTTGTTACTCATTTCTCATAGGTACAGGCAACAATAAAAAGTCACAGTGAAGAGTGGTATGGAACATCTACATTTATACTCGTCAAAATAAGGACTACTATTTCCCCCTGGGCGAGGCCGCATTGGCGGCCGTAGGTCTGTTGGGAGTCACGGGACATCCTTCCTGAGGGCTTACCCGGGGCTCTCAACCATAGGCTGTTAGGCGTGGCGTGAGGTTTTTTAGTCGGTAAGAGTCCGGCATAACATCCTATGAGGATTTTACCTCACGTTAAACAAAAAAAAAAAAAAAAGTACTACTATTTTTTACAAAGTTTAAGTGCTGTGGGTGTTCAAATTTAACTTTTATGACAAATTAGTTCATGGTAATAGATGTCGATCTAGAAAAAAAAAAGTATAGAATGTAAATATAAATTAAAGTACGTATTGATTACGGGTTCCTATAATTTCTTTGGAACCTTTTATTTATGCACGAGCTTTAAATGTTCATTTGTTGTACACTATCAACTCGTCAAGACTAGATAGGTAGAATCATAAACAACGTTTGTTCTACGACTTTTGATAATACGTCATTATTTTACCTTCATACAGAAATAAACTTTAATTTAATGAAAATACCGCTCGAATTATAATTTATGGAGGCAAACAGTAAGTGACTAAGAAGACACACTAGTTCTTGCTAAAAGTCTAGAAGGCTGGATCAATTTGACTGATTTTGGTTTTTATGCGTTTGTTCTCACTCCCTTAATCGAGTTGAATGTTGCATTAAAATGGTTTTCACATTGAACACAACCTAATTTAAAAAAAGTGTGTGCGTGTAACCTTTACGCGCAATTGAAGTAAAACTTCTTTGCCATAAAATGTTATATTAATATCATTAACTACGTTTCCGCTATTCAAAATTCGAATGATGAATCGCGCGTAAAGGTTAAACGCACACATTTTTTTTTGTACAGAGCTTGAATGTGTTGTGACCAATAATGCCAAGCAAAAGTTCCCTCATGACACCCGCCAACTATATTACCGCTGTAGCGAGGGTGGGGAAGCTTGGTCAGCGAGGGGCAGGGAGTAAGAGTGCCATCACACGGACTGCATCGCAGCGACTGCGCGCAGTCGATATATTCAACTGCATGCAGTTATATGTTCGACTGTATACAGTTAAGATATCAACTGCACGCAGTCGGCTGCAGTCGTGTGAAGTCAATATCAACTGCATACAGTCGTACCGTCAACTTCAACTTCGCGCGGTTGGCTAAAGTCGTGTCCTGTCGCCGCATGCTGTCCACCGCTAACTAACGCATACAGTTAGTCAAGAAGCAGAACGCGAGTGTTAGTTGCGTCGTCAGTACGGTTTAAAACATGAATTTTACATGGATTTCTCATGGATTTCCTTATTACTTAGTTTAGAAGTTAGAGGGGGGGAGGGGCTGGGGCGGCACATTTTTCCACCTTGGAAGTGTCTCTTGCGCAAACTATTATCTTTAGAAAAAAATGATGTTAGGAACATTAATAGCATTTTTGAAGAGCTATCTATAGACACGTATTAGTTTGATGAAAAAAAAATTTTTGAGTTTCAGTTCTGAGTATGGGGACCCCCAAAATTTACTGCTAGTTTCTTCTTTTCAGTTTTCTAGTTTTACCTATATGGAAATCTTAATTCGGTTCACAGAATACATCTACTTACCTAGTTTTAATAGCATAGGCCTTATAGTTTCGGAGAAAAGTGTCTGTGACATACTGACGGACAGATAGACTGACAGACATGACGAAACTATAAGGGTTCCGTTTTTTGTCATTTGGCTACGGAACTCTAAAAATCACCTTATGGCAAAATAATAGCAAAGGATCAATCCACATCCGCGCTGCACTTTGCAGTTTTTTAAATCGATTATATCGCTGCCGGCGACGGCGGCGCCGTAATAATATTAAGAGAAGCGTCTGTGTTTCCATTTCGACGTCAAACCTTACACTAAAGCTCTTGGCCTACATGCTTGTCTTTTTTTTTTTTTTTTTTTTTTAACGTGAGGGAAATCCTCGTAGGATGCTATGCCGGACTCTTACCGACTAAAAAACCTCACGTAACGCCCAACAGCCTATGGTTGAGAGCCCCGGGTAAGCCCTCAGGAAGGATGTCCCGTGACTCCCAACAGACCTACGGCCGCCAATGCGGCCTCGCCCAGGGGGTGGTTCGGGTGCAATCCCGCGTCTATGGGGGATTTCGGGTGTGACCCCGCTTCTAAGGGGGGGCGTGCATGAGTGCTCACGTCACGCTGCCGTCATGGGCCTGCTTCTGTAAGGACGGTGAGCGGCCCTCTCACCGTCCTCAGACCCCCGGTCATGGAGGCCGATAGTCCTCGGCGAAGACACGTCGGCGGCGCCCAGGGCGCCGACTGCGGAACTCGGGTGGGAGAGTTCTCTCCCGCACCCGGCCCGCCGCCTCCTTCGCGAGCATGACCTGCTCGCAGAAAGAGGCGGCGCAGTCCCACTTACTCCCGCTGGAGAGCATGGCTCGCACCATGGCCTCAAGCGAGAGAGTGTCCACGCCCAGACCCACTACGAGGACCTGTCGCTGTTGTGCCCACGCCGCGCACTCCACCAGCGTGTGGAGCGCCGTGTCATCGCTGCGGTCCTCGCAGTGCTGACATTCGGCCGTGGTTTCCCGGTGTTTTCGCCACAGATACCTACCGAAGCTACCGTGCCCGGCAAGCATCTGTGTCAACCGGTAGGAGAGAGCACCGTGTCTTCTCTCCAGCCACTCGTCCATGACCGGTCTGACGGCCGCGATTGTGGCGAATCCCCCCTTTGGTTGCTCAAGTCGCATCTTCCATATCTCCAGGGTTTCCTGGTGGAGCAGGGTCCGCTGGGCCTCGATTTCTCGAGACGCAGGCCTTTGGCCCCGCTCCAGCGCCTCCTTGCGCCATCTGAACAGTGACGCAAGGGCTCTCGCTTCCAGGTCCCGTGGAGGGGTCCCGGCTAGGAGACATGCCGCCTCACCGGAGATCGTGCGGTATCCTCTTATCACCCTGACGGCCATCACTCTCTGCGGGCTCATCAGTCTAGCCTCATTGCTGGCCGTCAGGGTCTCCGCCCATACGGGAGCCCCGTACAGGGCCATGCTTCGCACGATCCCAAGGTACAGCCTCCTGTAGGGAGCGTTGGGTCCCCTGATGTTGGGCATCAGCCGCGCGAGTGCGGCCGATGCTCCCCTCAGTTTTGGGACCAAACTTCGGAAATGATGTCCGAAGTTCCACCGGCCATCGAGTACGAGCCCCAGATACTCCATTGAGGGCTCGATGCCGATGCTGACGCCCCCCACCTGTAGGCTGGATCCCGCAGGTGGCCCCATCCGAGGTCCGTGGAAGCACAGAGCCTCGGATTTGTGAAGGGCGACCTCAAGACCCAGCCACCGAATCCGACCCACGACCTGAGCAACCCCTGCCGTGGCCTTAAGTGCTGCGGCACGGTGCGTTGCTCCCCGCGCCGTAACGAGGGTGTCGTCGGCGTAACATGTTACGCCGACCCCTCTGAGCAACGGACCACGCAGCACCCAGTCGTAACCGATGTTCCACAGGAGCGGCCCTAAAACCGATCCCTGTGGAACACCGCACGACACATCCCGCCGACCCGGCCCTAGCCAGCTCGGGTAAGTTATGGCTCTCTCGGAGAGATAAGCCCCGACAATTCGACGGAGGTAGGGAGGCACTCCATGATAGATAAGCGCCTCCCTGACGCAGCTCCAGGGCAAGGTGTTGAATGCGTTGGCGATGTCGAGAGACACCGCCACCACCACCTCACCCTGTGAGACTGCTTCCTCCGTCAGGCCTCTAATGCGCATGATCGCGTCCACGGTGGAGCGTCCCTGACGGAAGCCAAACTGGCTATCCGCCAGATCAGGCCCCACGCGTGTGAGGTGCCCGACGAGGCGTTGTGCAATAATGCGCTCAAAGAGCTTGCACACCTCGTCGAGCAACACGATCGGCCGGTACCTACATGCTTGGCTTCAACTGCGTGAAGTCAGATCCGACTGCAGACAACAGCATGCAGTTAAATACATGGACCGCGCGCAGTCGCTGTGATGCAGTCCGTCTGATGGCAGCCTAACCTATCTATATGTTTTACTATAATATTATCTTTGGTGTATGTATAGTACAGCGGGTGGTGTGTGTGTGTGCGCAGGACTCGTTCACGCAGATCCTGTACATGTACATGTCGGAGGGCGTGCCGGCGTCGTGCGCGCACTCGCGCCACGGCCGCACCGGCCTCATGGCGGCCGCCGCGCGCGGCCTGCACGACACGCTGGCGCAGATGCTGCAGATCGGTAACCGCGCCAACATACTCCTTGCTTACAGTTCACCTTTATGTGTGATTCTTTACTACTTCTGCTTAGAAATCTCTCATATATTTCCTGTGTAAAAAAAAACTGTCTCGAGCGGATCTCGAACCTGTGCGTTCTTTCAAGTTGTTGTTAACTATTTCTATTTCGATAAACAAATACTATTTATTATATGTGAGATCCCCTTTGTATTCAGATACTATAATCTGCATTGATTAATAAGCCGATATAGTCATAATTTATTTTAGGTGCCGACCCCTCGGCGAAGGACAAAAATGGCAAAACGGCATACGACTATGCCGTGGAACATAACCAGATGGAGTGCGTCAATCTACTGTCAACGTTCAATCTGTCTGAGGAGTCGAAGGAGAACTCGGAGGACGAGGCGAACTCGGAGAAGTTCCTGCTGGACGTGTACCACCACACCATCTCCGAGGAGCTCATCGACCACGACCTCATGCTGGCGCTCATCAAGCACATACACGTCAACCTGCCGCGCGGCAGCATCCTCGTGTTCCTGCCCGGCTACGACGACATCGTCACGCTGCGCGACATGATCCAGGCGTGCGCCGAGATGAACGCGGTCAAGTACCAGATATTCACGCTGCACAGCAACATGCAGACGCTCGACCAAAAGAAGGTGTTCAGCCCTCTGCCGAACGCGCGCAAGATCATCGTGTCGACCAACATCGCGGAGACGTCGGTGACCATCGACGACGTGGTGTACGTGGTGGACTCGTGCAAGGTGAAGGAGAAGTACTACGAGTGCAGCGGCGGCGTGTGCTCGCTGCAGTGCGTGTGGACCTCGCGCGCCGCCTGCCAGCAGCGCGCCGGGCGGGCGGGGAGGACGCAGGCCGGCCACGCCTTCCACATGTGCTCGCGGCGCCGCCTGGCCACGCTGCCGCTGCACTCGGTGGCGGAGATCCTGCGCGTGCCGCTGCAGGAGATGTGCCTGCACACCAAGCTGCTGGCGCCCGCCAACACGCCCATCGCCGACTTCCTGTCGCGCGCGCTGGAGCCGCCCTCCTTCCTGGCCGTGCGCAACGCCGTGGCGCTGCTCAAGACCATCGGCGCGCTCACGCCCGTGGAGGACCTCACGGAGATCGGCCAGCACCTGCTGGACCTCACGGTGGAGCCCAAGCTGGGCAAGATGCTGCTGTACGCCTGCGTGCTCAAGTGCCTGGACCCCGTGCTCACCGTGGTGTGCAGCCTCGCCAACAAGGAGCCCTTCCAGATCTCGCTCAACCCCGAGAGCAGGAAGCGCGGCAGCCTCGCGCGCCGCGAGTTCGCCGCCGACAGCTACTCCGACCACATGGCGCTGCTGCGCGCCTTCCAGGCGTGGCAGGCCGCGCGCGCCAACGGCTCCGAGCGCGCCTTCTGCGCCAGGAACCTCATCTGCGGCGCCACCATGGAGATGATCGTGGGCTACCGCGCGCAGCTGCTGGCCCAGCTGCGCGCGCTGTGCCTGGTGAAGGCGCGCGGCTCGGGCGACATCAAGGACGTCAACCTCAACTCGGAGAAGTGGCACGTGGTGAAGGCGGTGCTGGTGAGCGGCCTGTACCCCAGCGTGGCGCGCGTGGACCGCGACGCGCAGTCGCTGCGCACCGCCAAGGAGGTGAAGGTGGCCTTCCACCCCAGCTCCACGCTGCACGGCGCGGGCGCGGGCGGGGGCGCGCGCCTGCCGCAGCCGCTGCCCACCGACTGGCTGGTGTTCGAGGAGATCTCGCGCACGGGCCGCCTGTGCTTCGTGCGCTGCAACACGCTGGTGACGCCGCTCACCGTGGCGCTGCTGGGCGGCCCGCTGCGCCTGCCGGCCGGCGCGGTGACGCAGCGCGCCAACCCGCCCGGCCTGTCCAGCGACTCGGACAGCGAGGCGGACGAGCGCGCCGCGCCCGACACGGCCGTGCTGGCGCTGGACGACTGGACGGCCTTCACGGCGGACGCGAGCGACGCCATCTCCGTGTACTACCTGCGCCAGAAGCTGTGCGCGCTCGTCATCCGCCGCATGGCCAACCCCGCCAAGCCCATGACGCCGCTGGACGAGCAGATCCTCAGCACCGTGGTGCACGTGCTGGGCGCCGAGGAGCGCAACGTGGGGCTGTCGCAGCCCATCGGCATCGGCCAGCGCCCCAAGCCGCTCACCGTGGACTCGCCCAGCTGGCGCGCGCGCCTGGACGACGAGCAGCACCGCCACGACAACAAGTACTACCCGCACTACAACACCCCGGGCGAGTACAGCGCGGGCGGGGGCGGCTACTACCCGGGCGCGTACCCGTACCGCAACGGGCAAGGCCGGGGCGGGGGCGGGGGCGGGTGGCGCGGCGAGGCGCCGGGCTTCTCGCCGGCGTACAGCGCGCCGCGCAGCCCCATGTCGCCGGGCGGCAAGGCGCTGCTGGCCAACATCGAGAAGTACACCGTGGACGGTAGCGAGGGCGGCACGCGCTACTTCGTGGCGCGGGCGGACGACGTGCACAGCGTGGAGGCGGCGCACGCCGGCACTGGCACCTTCCCCTTCTCGCAGCCCACCGCCAAGAAGCTGCTCAAAATCAAACAGGTATGTGTATGTGGTTATTGTTGTGAATTTTACCTAAACTCTTATCCTTTTTTTAAATTTTTAACTCGCCAAATCAACTCCGCCCGCCTGATGAAAGGGCAGAACAATGTTCAGCGAATGGAGACTACACTCACAATTCATAGAACTTCTGACAATGGTCATCAAACTAGCGACCCTATGATGTGCCTCTTCACGCGCCACTTGTAAACCCCTATCTATAGCATCACATAGACAGTCGTATTTGGTGGTCCCGTGCAATAGGGAATGATGTTTAAATTTTAAATTTACAGGAACGACACTCTTTTTTTTTTTTTTTTGTTTAACGTGAGGGAGAATCCTCATGAATTTTATGCCGGACTCCTACCGACTATAAAACCTCACGTCACGCCCAGCAACCTGTAGTTGGGAGCCCCGTGGAAGCCCTAGGAAGAATGTCCCAGAACTCCCAACAAACCCACGACTGCGGAACTCGGGTGGAAGAGTTCTCTCCGGTACCACCCCAGTCAGTTCCATACAGTCCGTATCAGTACAGTCCGTACCATACAGTCCCACTTACTCCCATGGCTCCACTTCCAGACCCACTACGAGGTCCTGACCACGCCGTGCACTCCACCAGTGCGTGGAGCGCGGTGTCATCGCGGCGGTCCTCGTAGTGCTGACACTCGGCCGTGGTTTCCCGGTGTTTTCGCCACAGATACCTACCGAAGCTACCGTGCCCGGCAAGCATCTGTGTCAACCGGTTGGAGAGAGCACCGTGTCTCCTCTCCAGCCACTCGTCCATGACCGGTCTGACGGCCGCGATTGTGGCGAATCCCCCCTTTGGTTGCTCAAGTCGCACCTTCCATGTCTTGACGGTTTAATGTTGGAGTAGGGACCGCTGGGCCTCGATTTCTCGATAAGCGGGCCTTTGGCCCCGCTCCAGCGCCTCCTTGCGCCATCTCAACAGTGACGCAAGGGTTCTCGCATCCAGGTCCCATGGAGGGGTCCCGGCTAGGAGACATGCCGCCTCACCGGAGATCGTGCGGTATCCCCTTATCACCCTGATGGCCATCGCTCTCTGTGGGTTCAGCAATCTAGCTACATTGCTGGCCGTCAGGGTTTCCGCCCATACAGGAGCTCCATATAGAGCCATGCTTCGCACGATCCCCAGGTACAGTCTCCTGTAGGGAGCGTTGGGTCCCCTAATGTTGGGCATCAGCCGCGCGAGTGCGGCCGATGCTCCCCTCAGTTTTGGGACCAAACTTCGGAAGTGATGTCCAAAGTTCCACCGGCCATCGAGTACGAGCCCCAGATACTTCATCGAGAGCTCGATGCCGATGCTGACGCCCCTACCTGTAGGAGGAACGACACCCTACATCCGATCTAGAAGCGGAAGTCCTATGTTTAATGCTTAGACAATTTATACACGCATTAATTCTTTTTATAATAAAACCAAGTTTCGTATTGTAAAATTTTTGGATAACAATTTTTCAACAATTTTTAGAGTTCCGCAACCTTAATATGAATACCCTTTGGGTACGGAACCCTAAAAATCGAACATATCCCACTAATATGTGGGGCAGCGACAAGAAGAAGCAGGTGCAAAAGATATACTGTAGGTACAATGGTGTGTGCAGGAGGGCGGGCGCGTGGTGGTGTTCTTCTCGTGCGCGGCGGCCGGCAAGTTCGTGGGCAGCGCCGCCGTCACGGACGCGGCAGGGACCTTAGACTGGCTCTCCACGCACCACGTGTCCTTCCACTCCATACGGTGAGTTGTAGTTTACACCTACGTTACTTACTTGTTTATTGGTTTACGTACAGACGGCGCTAACAGTAGACTAAACAGTGAGTCCATCGCATGAAAGAACACATACCATTGATGTGTAAAAAGCATCTGACTTGAATAATATTAGTAGTTTATGACACTGTTGCATAATAAGGGTTCTTATAACACGAGTGTGTTTTAAAAAAACGAGCCGTAGGCGAGTTTTTTTATAGTATCACACGAGTGTTATAAGACCAAGTTATGTACAGTGTCATACACTACTTTATCTACTCTCATACTATAATACCTGATTTCATTTTGTTGTGATGTATAGTTGCTCCTTGATTTCGCCGGTAACAGGTTCATGGTCATGTTTGACGCAGTTTCCAGAATGTCTGGTGGTGTACAATTACCACCATCCTCGCTTTAAGACATGTTTTTACACAAAAACTAATTTATTTTACAAACAAAACCAAACTTTGTTTAATTTAAATGTAAAATGTTGGCGCCAAGGCGCAAACATCGATTGCGCATGCGTGTTTCTTTTTTTTTTAGGCTGCGGAGACCATAGATTTAGGATTTTTCGCTACTCTGGAGACACAATTTTTTTTTAAAGTAGAGGTTCAAACTTCTTTTTCAGCTGGAGATTGTTTATGGTGTATCGTAATGATTAAAAAGTTTTATTATGATATAGGTGTCCATACAAGACCTGTATCGTAATAAAACTTTTTTTTTGACCTGTGCGTAATGTTTGTCATAATAGTATTGATTTCAATTTTATAATCTTTGTATTATAGTATCAGAGTAGATAAATAAATAAATGGTCCTATTATGCAGACTCCGGTGTGTCATAATAGGACTGATTCCAAGACGTAAAGTCGTAGGACTGGCCAAAAAGCCATTGCATGAAGAAATGGCGGTGGTTGGTTCCTCCTCTCTCCTATGTTGCCGTGCCCGACAGGGTCCATATTGTACTCTAACCAAATTTTGTGACATCTTTAATTTTGACATGTGGTGTGCAATAAATGAATATGAATATGAATATGAATAAATTCATACTTTTACATGAATATTGGTAAATATAATTATATCTACTAGCTGTTGCCTATGCTATTTACTAGATATAAACATGTTTAGTCATAAGTTCTTCCTTTACTGTTTTACAAGGGTTCAAAGTCTGCACTTCTCATCTTATCAAAAAGCCGACTATTATCGCAGGTATTTCGAGTATAAAAAACAGCTTAGCCATGACATGTGTTATTCCAGGCTTCTATCTTTATACCAAAATTCAGCCAAATCTATTCAGCCGTTACATTGTGATTGAGTAACAAACATCCAATCATCTTCACAAAACTTTCACACTAAGATTTAGCTGTGCGTTTTATCAAACAAACCCTTATTACTCACAGGCATATCACTAACGGGCTGGCCCAAGGCGCCCGCGTGTCAGTCTGTCGCGACGGAACTGAACTGTGTGCGAACTCAGCGCGAGGTCTGCTCGGTGCTATGACGCAGAGAAGACGATCTCATCCACATCAACACCCGAGGCCTATACAGAAGCATACACCAGACGCTTGAGAGTATGTACTGCACTTCTAGCACATAACACCCAAATAACCCCTCTGCCTTACACCTTCCATACTACTTAAAAAACAATCATCTGAGACTGAGACCACACTGCTGTTGGCGGTTGCGGTTTCTAACCTCAAAATATCAAATTTTAACCGCAAAATGTCAAATTTTAACCTCCTAATGTTAAATTTTAACCTCAAAATGTCAAATTCTACCCTCAAAATCTCATAAAAAAACAATGAAACTGGGTCTATGGTTTTATTGGTTTTCACATTTTGAGGATAGAAACCGCAACCGCCAACCGCAGTGCGGCCTCAGCCTTAGAGCACTACCTATGACTTAAAGTCGAACTTTTTATTATCTGTATTAAAATGACGTTTTATTGGTTGCTGCTTTTGTATAAAATAGTAGTAAAATGACATTTTGAAACATTTTACTGCATCTAATAAAAGGTCGAAAGGGGAGACGCCATACGGAGACTTTTCCCTCCGTCAATACGCAACTCCAAGCGGACATAAAGAATTCTATATAAATAATATAATATATGTGTTTGTGTCTGAAATTATGAGTGTACTGTTGTTCCCCCCGCTACATATAACAGACAGTTACCCACCAATCAAATTGTATACCGTCATTGACTGACAGACATATTATGTGACGTTATTGGCAGCTTTTTGACAATTTAGCCAGTCTGAAAAATATTAGTTCCGTTTCTAGACTTTTTTGTCAAGCTGTATGTAAGGCCATTCTTTCGAATAGTATTGCTAACTTCGCCTTTTACTGTGTTATTGAACATTACTGTGTTTTTTGTAGAGGCGACAATTCTTTTCAAAATAGTTCTATGAAGTTAAAACTGTGTCTCAAAGATCCGAATGACAGCTGTATACTTTGTTCATTCGAAAACATTCATTGCGCTCGTTGAGTTTTTATACACATTTTTATATTTTGTTGGATAATTTATTTCGCACAGTCAAGTTGCTTCTCTATTTATCGATCCTGACTGTACCTGTAAAATAAATTTGTAATGTTTTTAACCGTTAAATAGTGCATAATAAAGTGTTTTCAAAATTCGTTTTTTATGCACTGACGATTCCGATCATCGGGGCGCAAATCCCGGTTGCTTGTTTTCGTAAATGTTGTCTAAGTCGATTGCCTTGCAGCTTTTCTTTTTCATAGCAATTTTTTAACAACCGAGTGGGGCGACAAATGTACTGTGTGTTTAATAGATAAAAATATGAAAGTAAAATAGGACTAAGTTGGCATCTTCGACATGCTGTCTATATTTAGTTTAGTGTGAAAAAAAAACTAAAACCACACGGTGTTTCCTATTGTCTGTATGCGGTCCGCAAATCTCCAAAACCTAAACCAGCTATTGCCAACAACCTTGATGACCTCTCCCCGTTGTTTGATCCGTACCCCTATTCCGAAGAAAGTATGACTAAATAGTAATCCGTACTTGCTTCGGAATTTTGGAATCGTAAATCGGTAAAATATTTGATTTGAACGGGATTGTTTAAATACATCTGTATTGTACATCTTCTTGTACTGTATTTATTTACCATAATTTTATTTACTTGGCGTACAATAAAGTGCAAAATTAATATAAATAAATAAGTATACAATTCTTTTCAAATATACGGTCAAAAGCTAGGTTCAAAAGTTTTAAAATTAAGCTTTAAATTGTTGACATTTGTTTTTATTAAAATTTTTAATAAGGTTTTAATGCAACAGTGTTTTAATGAAAGTTTTTGATAAGGTTTTAATGGAACAGTGTTTTTAAAATTCTAGCTTTAATAGTATAGTTTCTTATTAATAATTCGTATGGTCTCATCCTAAGTCCAGTTGCTTTTTAGATTTATTTCCAATTTTTCGAATCTACCGCTGTGCTGTGCCACATTTGGTAGCAAATTACGTAGAGATATAGATTTCTGAAGTGTAATTTTTACAGATGAAATTAAAAATAATACTACAGAGAAAAGCGTCAGTCATGAGAAAATTAAAAGTCCTTGGAAACAACTTTCTAATAGTGAAAACTAAGAATGTAGGATCGCGTCCGTTGGACTCGAGTGAATTTTTTCACGTGACAGAAACTTTACGAGTATTCGTACGAGTCGTATTATTGTTGACTGGACCTACCAGCCCGCACGTTGATATTGCGATTGGCGGCCATCTTGGTGACGTATGTCAGTCGAGCCGTCAGTACAAAAAAAAATACCGTTCGCAACTTCGCGAGGTCAGCCCGCGCTAGCGCTACGTCACGATGACGTCACTTAGCCGTCATTATGACAAGGTTCCGTCGCAATTTCAACTTGCGGGACTTATACGAGTGCTAGAGACATTTACAAAGAACGTGTTATAGTCCATGTTATAATGTTGTCTGTGTGTTATAAGCATATGAGAGGTTTATTTATATAAAGTTATAACAAAATTATAAGTCCGTTTTGACATTTGAGAAAGCGTCACTCTCATTCGCGGGTTGCCGAATCCACCAATGAGATGCTCCCAATGAACCAAATCTCGTTGGTTGATTTCGGAATCTGCCAATGAGAATGGCGCTTTCTCAAATGTCTTAACGGACTTCTTATTTTGTGATAACGTTAGTACACTTAGTACTCATTGTCAAGAAACGTTCAATGTTCATTTTTAATAGAGTTGATAAAGGTTTTTAGAACATTTTGTTTGTCGTGCCTTATTATTAGGTTCAATCGTAAGGACTTTTTGGTCAGAAGTAGTTAAACGCTTGTTAAAATAACAGCGATTAGTAATATCATAATGTTAAGTTGTGGCAACGTTCTCATTTTTAGAGCCGTATTTTTATTTACAAGTCTATTAGAAGTTACATTTTAATGAGTTATCATCACGTTTGTGTGTGAGATAAATTTGCCACAAATACATACCTAAAATATTTGTGGCAAATTTAGGCAACTTTACATTTTACCAGATTTAGTAACGGACATGGCAAATTTGAATAATATTCAAAGAGCAACGTTCCAGATTTATGTTTCAAATGTATATGCTCCTTTGTCGCATACAGATTAATTAATCGTTCGTCAGCTGGCATCGCATAAGAATATTGCTACTCATACACTATTGCATACTCTGCTACAGCTTAGTTGCCATATTCGGTAAAAAATACGATTATAGCATTTAAATATCACCCCTACTCCTACCCTAACCTACTCAAATGTGTCGCGCGTCCCAGATACCTTAACAGTGTCTCCCTCTGTACAACGCTATGGACCCGGCTAACAGGTCTCGCGTATAATTTGCTGTGTATATCTGTCTCTCTCGTATTGAGGTTAAATGATGCCTATAACAATACCCATACATCAGTAGGTTATTAATCCATTTAATCTAGACTGGAACCATTTTTGAACATTTCGTGTTTAGAGCAGCTTATTGCTTTAAATAAATAAAAGTCCTGTCCCAAACTATGCTGTCTATTTTCACTATACTCGTAGATGAATGTCCCTATATTATACATAATTGTACCAAATATCCTTGAATGTCTGAAACTAGGAACTTGAAAATTAAATGTGACATTTTTTGTATTCGCTGCTATTTTTAAGTGTAATTGATTTGTACAGACTTGGTACCATGAATTGTCATTGTGTAAAAGTTGTGCAAACCAGTATTGTGCAATCGGATCTCGTGTAAATTGTGCAAACCATTAATGTGCATGTGCGATGGAGTTTTGTAAAAATTGTGCAATGGAGTTTTGCAAAAATTTTGCAAACCGGATTTGTGCAGTAGATATAAACTAAAGCTCTAAAGTCACGAAAAGCAATATATTTTGTAAACAAATAATCTTAAATTCGGTTTTACAAACAATATAAACTAATAGGTGCCTATACGAAAGTTAAATAAACATAAAAATAATATAAAGACGTAAATTATTGTAGATTATTATTGTTTGTACAACCGAATGATAGATAGGATAGCGAATGAAGAAGATTGAGAATTGTCCAATTATTCATTCACAACTGTACCGCCACACACGCACAAGTATACTTGCGCCAGTCTGAAGTGTCGTGTGTGGCGACCTTAATGGTTGTGAATGAGATAATACGAAGGTCCTATGAAAGCGCCTTAGTTCACTTGTAATTTAGTTCATAGAATGAAATTGTATTAAACATGTTGATGTGTAAATATGTTTACATTTAGTTTGGCATTTCTTTAATAAAATGTAATAAGGTGTTGTTTTGTTCTTTTATTTCCAAGCAATAAATAGATTAGGGACAGAGTAGGGAAATTAGTGAAATACTTTTTGATTCCTATTCCATAATGCGGGTTGGTGTTAATAACTAAATCTTGCTTAACTAGACGCCTTTTGTTTTACAGAATCGTAGTATAAATATCCTGGTATTTTTAGTCATCCATTTAAACCATGTTTTTCACAGAAGATTTATACAGTTGATATTCTTGTATAAGTATTAAAATGTTATATGTTATGTCAGTATTATTCCTCGGGTATTACTAGCCGTTGTAAAAACAGTCGCGGTGGGAGTTATAACACTGTTTGAACTCATATATTTTCCCCAATTCTTTGCGGTAATTTATAAGGTTTAGGCGTAGTGTTAGCATAGGCACTCGGACAGTTCTCGGATAAACTATACTTGGCTCTCGTCGTTGAGAGCCTTGAATAGTTTGCCAAGGACCAGCCTTTCTTCCCCGGCTACCGAGCGGGTGGGCAGGTTGCGGATAGCCCGCCCCGTGCCACGCTGCTCACTGCAGTGAGTCGCATGGTACGGGGAACGCCCTCTAAGGGCCCCGGACAAGGGAAGGGCAGCTTCCACCCAGTCCAGGTGTGAGCTGTCTACTCCTTCCCCACTCATCCCGTGATCCTAACTCTCCGATCCTTCCCACTTCCTACCTGAGGCGAACGCATGCTGTCTTTTAAGTCTGGTGACTCAAGAGTAGCAGTAGCATGGAATCAAGGGCTACCGAACTGTAGCCCAAAGGCCATGTCCATTGCATCTTGGGTCATCAGACTTGAGTGTCAAGACTGGTCTAATGGATGCATCCATTTTGTACAGATGTGTGCAAATGAAATTGGACCGATCGCGGTCACCTCCTCCTTTTCCCGATTCCTTCTCCTTGACATAAGACCGATACGATTTAACGCGACAAGACTTGACTGGCCGACTTATAACTGGACTTGACTGACCTGACTTAGAGGAAGACTAAGACTGACCAAACTTGGTCACATCGGCACACCGCTGTTAGTAGGCGACTCGGTGTATTGTGTGGAGCCTACCTGTACTAGTCCTGTACAGTCGAGCGCCGTACGCCGGGATGCAGGAGTCCTGGAGGGCTGAGCCGCAACGGGGTCGCAGATACCCCGGGAGGCAACACTCCCTCTTTGGTCCGAATTTCCGGCTAAACGGCAGCCCCGCAGTCAGCCACTGTTGGGGTAACGGACGCGCGTTCGTCTCACGACCGCAGGCTAGACGAGGCGGGTTAGGGAAACGGCCATGCTGACGGAGCAAGGTTTGTCGGGCTTGGTCGCCCGCACGAGCTGCAGCCCCCGATGTCGCGTCTGGACTCTGCCCGCTTCGTCGAAATCTCTCGTGGTAGTCCTGGGGTTTGTGAAACCTCCCCATTTGCGGGCTCCGAGGAGGGTGGGAAGCCACGAGAGATTATAATTTTATATTGAATATTATGGATCAATATAACCAACAACCTTATACCTACATACCATCACCGCTTCCCTTTCCGGAGGCGGCCACACGAACCGCGTGCCAACCCGCGGGTTCGAGTGCACAGTCACCGCCATGTCATAGGTTGGCCACGGACTCCAGCATAAGAACTCAAGAACCTGGACCTCTCAACACTCAAACAAAAACACGGAAACTAAATAAGCGCGTAAGGCGCAAAATAAATAAGAAACGCGCTGCACTCATGGCAGCCTCGGCAGTTCCAAGGACTCCGGAACCTGAATTTCAGAGTCTGCAGAGTCAAGCTGGCGAACAATTAATGAGTCAAGCGAGGGATTCGGAACCATCCCTCAGAAGAACCGAGACGCACACCTTTGTTAGGCATGATAGGAATGAAGACCAATTTCAGGGGACTTCAGAAGCACGCAGGTTTGAGTTCGCACCACCGCGTCCTGAACTAGTTATTTCCCCGGGACCCATATCGCCGCCTGTGCCTTACGGCACCAGGATGAGCCAAACGAGGGATGCGGAACCATCCTTCGGAAGAACCGAGACGCAGACCTTTGTTAGGAATGACTGGAGTGAAGATCAATTCCAGAGGACTTCAGAAGCTCGCAGGTTTGTGTCCGCACAATCGCGTCTAGTGCAGTTTCCTTTCCCGGGACCCACAACGTCGCCAGTGCGTTACGGCAAAAGGAACAGAGACGAGGAGCCAATATCTCCCCGTGAACCCAAGAGGCAGAAAATATTGCATCCCGAGCAGACGTACGAAGACGTGCCCAAACACGAGCTAATGGTCGCAATTACATCGTCCACCCGTAAATCGCTCACATCTGAGCAGACGAAAATGATCATGCAGCGGCTCCAGGTGAAGCTGGTGCAAATGGCTTTCAACGACGATCCAAACACTATTGGTCCTGCATTGAAGGGTAAGCCTTTACACTCACATGGCATGGTCAGACTGTGGTGCGAGAACAGAGAGACGGTAGTTTGGCTTCAAAACAGTCTCAGAGAGATCTCGGAGGAAACCGGCCTAGGGTTGAGGTTGACGCCGCAGAGCGAAGTCCATCATCGTATACATGCTGGGATCGTGCTTCCGGGGATTTGGGACGATGCAACCTTAGTAGAGAGAACGTTGAAGTTCCAGAATAATTGGGCTTCGGTCGATCGCTGGATTATACACAAGATGAATCCTCAGCACGCCCAGGATCGCACGTTTGTGACTGTCAGTATTCCGGCTGATCTACTGCCACTGATAGAGCAGCGGGAGCGCCGTTTCTCTTTCATGTTGGGAGCAGTGTACATGATGTACCGCGGTAAACGGGGGTACACGCGCATAGCTCCTAAACAAAGGAGACCCGTCGAAGGATCGTCGACTTCACAGATGAAACGGGAAGAAAAGCGATGGCAAGACTCTACTCAAGAGGGAGAAGTATATATTATAGACTCGGACAGTCAGGATGGAGCTACAACGCCCTCGGAGGATTTTGACAGTCTAGATAGAAGGGTTAAAATGTACTCGCAAAAGTATGAGGATAAACACGATAGAGAGGAGGATGGGTACGAATATGAATTTAGACATTTTGAAGAACAGGAGTACGAAGATTCATGGTCAGAACCGTTATAGCAATTTGAATAACGAGGTCGAGGAAACTGCACAATATAAGAGGTAAGTTTATCACACAGGGCCTGGAGAATGCATTTGTATACACGCAGCATTTTCTCGAAATACTTAGCGACATTTTAGAGCTTTGACAGTACTCATTTTGCCAAATAGCATTCGAATGTGGATGTTTAGAAAAAAAAATCTAATGCTCTGCAATGCCAAATTGAAAAGCCAAAGACAGATCTTTACAAATTGTATAACTTGCACGTGAAAACCAATTTTATTATTTTTACTGTCTGTTCCGTGTAATGTCTGGAACGGCTGGACCAATTTTAACGAAAGGAGCTATCTATCAGCTATCTGCCAGTGAAAATCCTGTAGGCAAATTTCATTTTAGAAAACCAAAATAGAATTGATAGTCACGAGTGAGCTAGTTAAGTGCATTCAGCCCCGCTTGAATGAGAAAATAAATTGTACATACTAACTGTGCTCTCTTGCAGGGAGACGAGTGATGCTGCTATCCAGGCGATACTCGTACACCAGTCTAGAATATCTACGCCCGCACTGCATTGTAAAATAGGACTGCACATGCTGATCAAATTCGCATCGCAGTCTACAGGGACCATGGATTAATGCAAAGAAATGGGTAAGTTGATGATATCTGCTTCTACAGTATATTTGACACTACCCATTTAACTACTTCAGGGACTTCAATCAATCCATCAACTCAGCCTATAGCAGTCCACTGCTGGACGTAGGCGTCTCCCAGTTCACGCCACAATACACGGCCCTGTGCCGTTCGCATCCAGTCCCAGCCTGCGACCTTTACCAGGTCGTCGGTCCGTCTGGCGGGTGGACGTCCTACCCGCCAGACGCCTACGACGTTTACGAAGTCGCGGTCCCCACACTAGAACTCATTTGCTCCATCGGCCGTCGGTTCTCCTACAGATGTGGGCAGCCCATTGCCACTTTAATGTGCTTATTCTGCGAGCTATGTCGACCACTCCGGTTCTCTGCCGAATAACCTCATTTCGTAGTGTATACCTCAGACATACTCCAAGCATGGCTCGTTCCATATAGCTCGTTGCGCAACTTTAAGGGCATGGACTAGCCCCACCGTAAGTGTCCAGTGTCCACGTTTTGACACCGTATGTCATAACTGAAACTGTCGACTCTGAAACTACTGAACCGATTTGTAAAATTCTTTCACTGTTGGGAAACTACGCTGTCCCTGGGTAACATGAGCTATATTTTATTTCCGTATTCCCACGGGAACAGGAGCTACGCTGTTGAAACTACGTGATGTCGGCTAGTAGTTTATATAACAGAAAATAATTGTTTACAGACAACCCTATCGGCTGCGACACAAGAGGACAAGCAACCTTCACTTCGTATCCCGGGCCATGCAGGGTTGCTACTCGACTAAAATATTCAGAACCTATCAGTCTTCCGATTATTGTCTTCCGAGTTACTTCTTGTATTAAAGCTATGTCTTGAGCATTCCATGTCTACCAGCTTCCAACGTTATGTAATTCAAATATAAGCAGAGCGCTTTAATAAGTTCTCGGAAATAAAGGGCGCGAGGCCACGGTGATGAAGGGGACTTCTTAAAACGGTCTGCTTGTAGGTGAACTGCTTAAATTGAAATTGTACTTGGAAAAGGGCATCTTTTGAAAAAAAGAATACCCTTGTTGCTTCTGGCAACGAATTTAGACGTGCATAGGGTAGTTGTTATAGCCGCTCTGCAGACAAACTGCATTCAAACTGTCGCGTGGTGGCGCGGCAATCGCAGAGCTGCATTACCCATGTAACATGTGGGAGAAAGGGCGGGAATATCCGGGAACTACGCTAGCTGGGGACATGTCCCCAACAAAATTTTCACATAAAATCCTGAAAGTGATAAGTTTTATGTACGTTTGAATTCGTTGCTTCTAGATTTCGTATTACTTTTTTTTTATATTTAGCATAAGAATACCAGTTAGTGTACAAATAAAATTGTATATCTAAGTGCCTATATTGTGTTTAATTTTACACTCAAGCATAAGGCGGATGCTTGTGGGCTACTAGTTAATTTTTATATTTAGCTCGCCAAATTGACGTCGCCACCAAGCCTGATGGAAAGCCATAGCGCATCTAGCAATTGGGAGCCACTCTCGCAGTCCGTAAGACTTCTGACAGTGGTCCTCAAGTTGGCGGCCCCAACATGTGCCTCTTCACGCTCCGCTTGAAGAACCAGGGATTGTAAGATGAGGGAAACATGTGCGGGCAGGTCGTTTCAGGTTTTTATGGTATAGTAGTAGGTTAACGATCTTTTGACACGCTCTGTTCTGGCGAAGATTCTCTCCACTCTGTATGAGTGGCATTTCTGCCCGGCACGCATTGTTCGGGATCGGAAAGGAGAGGGCGGAATAAGGTTAAAGAGCTCTCCAGATATTCGCCGTGATACATTCGGTAGAAGGCGACCAAGGATGCTATGGTTCTTCACTGCGCTAACGGTTCGAGGTCTTCCGTCACCTCAGGACAACTACAGATAGCACGTCTCTGCATAGGAGTCAAGCTCGTCTAGTAAGTACCTCGCGGAGTCATCCCAAAGGTGAGAACAGTATTCGACGCGGGCGAACCTGCGTCTTGTACAGCAAACATCTCTATGTAGCGTGAAGTACCGCCTCACCTTATTTAGGACTCCCAATTTCCAGCGAAGGCTTGCAGAAGTTGGCCTGCACGGCTTTGGTCAGTTGCCAGTGTCACCTCTACTGCTCTTGCAGGAATAACCCAGTAGACACATTGTACTTCTGTCCTGGATAACTCGTCAGCAATAACAAAAGCAGGGCGGGTTCATGGTTCGACGCTATCGTTCGCCGTGAAATTGACCGGTCTGGGTCCTTTACAGATGGCGCGCCATCTGTAAAGCGCTTTAATATGTATAAGCAACGTGTTACATTGTTTGTCCGCGATGTTGTCCTAAACTACTTAAAAGATTTTAACTAAATTTGCACACCGTGTGCAGTTTGATTCAACTTTTTTGTGGAAAGTCTACATGGCTACGACCGGGAGTACCGGGTTATAAGCCTTAGCCTTACCAACGCGTGGCCTGGTCCTCTGCTAGTCTACTATATTGTATACCTCCTTAGATACTTGTCCCACCGCCGACGAGAAAACGAGTATCCAACTCTCGACTATTTTCTCGCTCAAGAAACGTACTGTAGGTGTACGTTCCGTGTAAACAAAAGAGATGAATTTCAAACAGTTGATCGCTGACTGTTCACACCTGCCGGCAAGCACTCGCTTACTAGTTTGTCGCCGAGTGGCAAGAGCTATGAAAGATAACACTCGCTGAGTGATGAGAAGACGCCGAGAGAGCAACCAGCTGCTGTCATTTCTCTACAGTGCGGATCTTTGACTGACTATGGCTAAAAAGCTCCGAAGAACGCTTGTCCGCGTTGTTCCGCCTTTACACACACGTAGCCCCTTTTCACACGTACCGGTTGCCGGGTAGTCGGTGCCGGGTACCCGGCGACCGAAGTGTATGTGTATAGCTTTCACCCGTACCGGCGTCATTTGCCCGGCAACCGCTTGCATTCGCCGCCGGCTACCCGGCAACCGGTACGTGTGAAAAGGGGCTGAGGGTTCATGTTGTTTCGTTACCACGACTAGTTCAAGGAATTTTTGGATGGTTTGAAAACACATTGGACCCAGAAGGTGGCGCTGCTGTCCTGTTCAGTGTTTACGCAGACCGTTCTGCCAAGCCCGCTACTAAAATCCTGGGACATAATTCCGAGGGCCTAGCCGGTGCTCTCGGCTGTCTGCAGTGGTAAGACACGTGTTGTTTTGGTGGTTAAACACCCATAAGGAATTTCTTCCAAAAAAGGATCCAAGTAAATAAATAAAATAACAGCAATGTAACTTATGATACTCTTTAAGAGGACGTATGACGCCAAATGGACTATTATCTTGATCTAGATCTCAGGACTCGTGAGGTCTGATGAACTAACATTACAACACAAGCAACTTCAGTTCATGAACTAAAGATCTACTAGCCTGAAAACACGATTACTAAAAAAAACCTCGATACTTTTAATTTTTAAAAACACCTCGTTTTAGTTAAACTTTAGGCTGGATCTCTATAATTATCTATTATTTGGATATTATTTTTAATGTATAAGAAAGACAATACTAAAAACTTCATTTACACTAGTCGGTTTTTTTAATATTTATAATAGTTTTCTTTTTATCTGTAATTATCTGTTTTTTAGCTTTCATATCATTTCGCTAAACGCGCTCCAAACCTTCTCTCTCTTTCTTTCCTCACGAAATCTGTATGCGCTATCCTCTACCGATTACGATTAGTCTGGCTGCGCGCCTTGTAGGAAGCGGACCTATGCCCGATTGCGTCACACAATGCTCAATTACGACATCGATAGATCGATTAAAAAACTTTTGAATTCCTGAAGTAAGGTGGGGGGGGGGGCGATGGGTGTAGGTGCTTAAAATCTTAATTTGTGTAAATAATAAATGTAACTAATTACAAAAGTTATAAATATAAAGACCAAAAAAATGACTAAAAAGGAACATAAAAAACGTTTTTCGTTCGTAGGACGAGAGAAATAAAAAGCTAAGAACCGTATTGATTGTTTACTATCCGATGTAAATTTTCTTTATCTTACTTAGCTTCTTCACGATGGCTTGTAGAAACTGGGGTGTTACTTTTGTGTGGACTAGGTCGGTATGAATTGGCATAATATCTCCTCGATATTGTTGCCACCGAGAATCATCTAAGTTCCCAATGGCGTTACGGGATGCCTGTACCAGGACCTCGTTTGTTGGTCAGCACCTGCACTGCTTCAAGTGACGTCGGCCTGGGCCTAGAAGATCTTCATGGGGCCCAGACCTTATCTGCATATTAGCATCTGCCCAGTTGCCTTCAAGCCCAACCATATTTCAAACCAGACGCAGCTTTTATTGGCTGCCAGGAGCAGCAGCTATGAATTGAATTTTCATCCCCATTGGCAAAGTTGAGAGCGACTGCTGTCTTGTTCCTCCCCAAGCCTTGCCTAATTGCCTAATTGAACTGGACGCTTTCTAGGAACAATAATAATAAACCGGCCAAGTGCGAGTTGAACTCGCCCATGAAGGGTTCCGTAGCAGCAAGTAACATAATGTAAAAGTTCGTGTAGTTCGTTGTAACTTTCATTGATGTTCGCAGTGGTAGTGATTTTTCTCGGCGAAAATTGCGGTATATGACGTTTTAAAAAAAACGACCATCTTGATTTTGGTTCAAACCAATTTTCTTTGGTAGATTTTATCACAATGTACATTATATATATTTTTTAGATTTATCATTCTCTTAGTTTAGAAGTTAGAGGGACACACACACACACACACACACACACACACACACACACACACACACACATTTTTCCACTTTGGAAGTGTCTCTTGCGCAAACTATTCACTTTAGAAAAAAAATATGTTATACACCTCAATAGCATTTTTGGAGACCTATCTATTGATACCCCACACGTATGGGTTTGATGAAAATAAAAATTTTGAGTTTCAGTTCTGAGTATGGGACCCCCAAAATTAATTGCTTTTTTCTCGTTTTATACAAAAATCTTGATAGTTCGGTTCGATTCGGTTCACAGAATACATCTACTTACCAAGTTTTACCAGCATAGGCCTTATAGTTTCGGAGATAAGTGGCTGTGACACACGGACGGACAGACAGACAGACATGACGAATCTATAAGGGTTCCGTTTTTGCCATTTGGCTACGGAACCCTAAAAATGTCATACAAAACCCAGAAACCGCCACTACTAGGAGTGCCGGTGCCGGAAGTAATTGCACGGAACATAAAACAGTGGAGTCGGCTAATTCAAGTACAAAAAAGACAGTGTAAGTATTAAAAAAAAAATCTGTAAAATATAACACTGTCTTTAGACTTTCGATTTAATAGTAGAAAATTGCCGGTGATATTTTCAAAATAAATTTATTGTTTCAAAAATACTTGTTGATTCACATAGAAGAATAATCATTTTATTGAAGGTACTAATGAAAGAAAAATGAGTTTTTACTGTATGATGATGCTGTTGGGCGCAATAGCGCCAGGTCCTCGTGGTGGGTCTGGACGTGGACACTCTCTCGCTCGAGACCATGGTGCGTGCCATGCTCTCCAGCGGGAGCAAGTGGGACTGCGCCGCCTCTTTCTGCGAGCAGGTTATGCTCGTGAAAGAGACGGCGGGGCGGGAACGGGAGAGAACTCTCCCACCCAAGTTCCGCAGTCGGCGGCCTGGGCGCCGTCGACGTGTCTTCGCCGAGGACTATCGGCCTCCATGACCGGGGGCCTGAGGACGGTGAGAGGGCGGCTCACCGTCCTTACAGAAGCAGGCCCATGACGGCAGAGTGACGTGAGGAACTCACGCACGCCCCCCCCTTAGAAGCGGGATTACACCCGAAACCCCCCAAAGACGCGGGATAGCACTCGAACCAGCCCCTGGGCGAGGCCGCAGTGGCGGCCGTGGGTCTGTTGGGAGTCCTGGGACATCCTTCTGAGGGCCTCACACCCATAGGCTATTGGGCGTTACGTGACGTTTTTTAGTCGGCTAGATGGCGCAGGGAGGCGCTATAGCGGGGCCAAAGGCCTGCGTCTCGGGAAATCGAGGCCCAGCGGTACCTGCTCCACCAGGAAACCGTGGATACATGGAAGGTGAGACTAGAGCAACCAAAGGGGGATTTGCCACAATCGCGGCCGTTAGACCGGTCATGGACGGGTGGCTGGAGAGGAGGCACGGTACTCTCTCCTACCGGTTGTCACAGATACTTACCGGGCACGGTAGTTTCGGTAGGTATCTGTAACGAAGACACCGGGAAACCACGATCGAGTGTCAGTAGTGCGAGGACCGCTGCGATGACACAGCGCTCCACACGTTGGTGTAGTGGACGCAACAGCGCCAGGTCCTTGTAGTGGGTCTGGACGTAGACACTCTCTCGCTCGAGACCATGGTGCAAGCCACGATCTCCAGCGGGAGTAAGTGGGACTGCGCCGCCTCTCTCTGCGAGCAGGTTATGCTCTTGAAAGAGGCGGTGGGGTAGGTACGGGAGAAAACTTTCCCACCCGAGTACCGCAGTTGGGCTAGCGACATGTCTTCTCCGAAGACTATCGGCCTCCATGACCGTGGGCCTGAGGACGGCGAGAGGGCTACTCACCGTCCTTACAGAAGCAGGCCCATGATGGCAGCGTGACGTGAAAAGTTCACGCACGCCCTTAGAAGCGGGATCACACCCGAAACCCCCCAAAGATGCGGTATAGCACCCGAACCGCCCCCTGGGCGAGGCCGCAATTGTGGCCGTAGGTCTGTTAGAAGTCCTGGAACATCCTTCCGAGGACTTACCCGGGGCTCCCAACCATAGGCTGTTGGGCGTTACGTGAGGATTTTTAGTCGGTAGGAGTCCGGCATAGCACTCATGATGAATTTTATCTCACGTTAAAAAAAATTGTATTATTAGTATCTTTTTCTTCATTCTGTCTTTTCAAGAAGTGGAGGCACTGGCGAGTGCGTGTCCCTCTCGGAGACTTTGATAGGATAAAGAGTGAACAACTGGAAGATGAAAGCGTAAGGAGTATGTATGTAGGCTTAGTCAGTGAAAGGCTTGCAAACGCGAGCTGTCTCCCTGGTCCGACGTCAACATTGGCGTCAGACAGGGTTGCGTGCTGTCGGCCCTGCTGTATGTCCTCTACCTGGACGATTGTCTTAAGAGAGTAAGATCGATGAATGTTGGATTGCGAATGGGTGACTTACTTGTGAATGTGAACTGTTTGCTGTATGCAGATGATGCCGTGCTCATAGCCGAATCGCCATCAGAACTATAGTCTCTAGTCACAGCGATGAAAGATGATAGTCTAATGAGAGGCTTACATTTAAACGCGACTAAAACGAAAGTGATGGTATTCGAAAGAGAAGAGGACAGAACGAATGCCAGGATAACTGTAAATGATGTAGTGCTGGAACAGGTAGATAAGTTTGTATATCTTGGATGTGCATTAAGCAGTGATGGACGGTACACCACTAATGTAGAAAGGAGGGTAACTGCGGGAAATAGAGTGAATGGAGCGTTAGGCAAACTTTTGGGTACCAAAACCCTAAGTCAAAAGGCCCAGCTCGCAGTACACAGTGCGGTGCTGATACCTACGCTAATGTATGGAAGCGAGAGTTAGGTACGGCAGGAAACGCATGAAAGTAGAATAAACGCGGTCGAGATGCGCGCGCTACGCAAAATCTGCGGAGTAACGCTCGCAGATCGCGTTCGGAATGAAGATGTAAGAAAGAGAGTTGGTCTGGAATAGAGTGTCGGTGTTAAAGTAAGGAAGTACATGCTACGATGGTTCGGGCATGTGGAGCGAATGGTTGATGAAAGAATGACAAAACAGATATACAACGCGAAAGTGGATGGACGTAGGAGTCGGGGAAGGCCACGACACACCTACCACGACCAAATTAATCGTGTGTTAGTTGAAGGTGGTGTCAAAGCCGAAGGAACCGACGTGCATGCATGAAAAGAAAAATGAAAGTTGAAGAAGCAAGTGAGGTGTGTATGGACCGTGCCGTGTGGCGCTCGGTTCTTTCTGCCTACCCCGCAAGGGATTTGGCGTGAAGGTAGATAGATGGATAGTATCTTTTTCATCATTGTTCTTTTACAGTAAAAAAGGATTATTCGTTTTTCATAATTCGCCTTGATGCGGTGGTGCATTCGGTAGTATAACCGATGGCCGCGCTGAGGCTCTGATTTTATTCTGGGGTCGGGCCGAATATTCGTGTGATCCACAAAATGATGTTTCGGAGTTTGGGTGCTCGATAGTCCGTTTGTTCAGGAAGGCTTATAACATTACACTTCAACGAATAGGAGCAACCATGAATAAAGTTTCGCAAACGGGAAAATTTATTCCTTTTGAGAGTATACGTTGCGTGCGCTGAGTAAATATAATTAAAGTTACATAAAAATTGTGAATTGCGAAATTGTTTATTTTAAAGTTTTATAAAAATTCTCCTTCTATTTTTATAAGTAGCATAATACGGTCAATTTTTAAAAAAAGTAAAACTAAAAACCGAGTAAAACTATTCACACAAATATCTACTCCATTCTATTCATTGTTCGCTAGTGCGTTGTGTTGTGATCCGCCGCTACTTGCGTTACTATCGTAATCTGTCACCGACTGACGCGGCGCCGCGTGAATGTGGCGCGCGATCTGTAGCAAAGGGGCGCGGGGGTAGCGGCAGTGAATCATGCGATTTGGTTAGGGTCAGGCAAGCTCTTAATATTAATATAATATACACAAGTCATTTAATGTTTTTCATATATAATAAACAATAAACCTGATAACTTATTATCTAAATTACAAAAATACCAAGTTCGATAGAACTGACGAATTTTTTATTACACGTATAGGATTGTACGGACAACGATTCAAAGTTATATAATACTAGTAGTCGCCGGAGGCTTCGCTCGTCTGGATGTTTGTACCACCAAAAGAAGCCTTATTAAACGGTTCAACGTATCTTTAAATCGAGCGGGACTTGACAATATTACTGAGGATCCAGTGAGAGTTTATAGCGCGATACTGGATCCGTTATACCTGTAGTTTGAATTTTCGCCGCTAGGTGGCTTTGGTTAGATAGGTCGTAGAGGCTGCAGTGGTAGCCGTAGGTCTGTTGGGAGTCCTGGGGTATCCTTCCGAGGGCTTACCCGGGGTTCACAACCGTAGGCATTAGGTGTTTTTAGTCAGTAGGAGCATCCAAGTAGGATTTTCCTCATGTTTAAAAAAAAAGGTGGCTTGGGTCGTAATTGGTGTAGCTGAAACTCGAAAACAATTTATGTCCAGTTTCCGCCCTGTGACGCTAATCCTTTGCTATAGTATATAGCACAACCGGTGGTAGTTGTCTACTTCTGTATGACCTGCTTCTCGATCTTGTCCTGCTGCTCCTGCGACTGCAGCTGCGCCAGCGTGAGCAGCGACACGCCGAGCTGGTCCTCGCGCGTGAACGGCTGCGCCATCTGCCGGAGCCAGCGCTTGCAGATCTGTGCGGGGAGGGAAAGTTATATTGGTAACGACTAGTGTGGGGTTTACAGGGTCGGCAGCGCGAGTGTGGCGCCTCTGGTGTTGCAAACGTTCGTAGGCTACGGTGACCACCGGTACATCTGGTAAAAGCATGTTACTGACGCGAACTGAGAAGATTTATAGGCTCCCGACACGATCATGCCTTGCAATTGTCAATCACGTTAAATATGAATGGAAGTTGCTTCAGTATGCGTGATTTCTTTGCATGTGTGTGTGCATCGACGTATACGTGCACATGAAATTCTACGTGCTTGACAATTGCCAATTGATCATGTCTGGACCCCTTTAAACCGTTTAAAAAGCGTTCAACGCGCACATTATACAGAGCAGAGCTCATGGCATACGTTAACATATCGGTGAATGGAATATTTTCGTTATTGTACTGGTAGCATGGGGTGGCTTTGATTAACGGAGCAACATTGATAATGAGTTAAGATTTACGTTCTCGTTCTTAAGCTTTGAACGCACCCCTTTCAATTTTGTTTTGTTGGTAGACTTGCAGTATAAATATTTCAAAGTAAAATTAATTCCTGACCTTATAATAACTTCGTTAAAAAATCCACTTTTAGTTTGTCACTTGAAAAACGTAACGTATTATCAATGTCGCCCCATTAATCAAAGTCTCCCTTGCTACGGTACCATAAATCACTCAAAGCGTCTGAAAAGAATACTTAGCTACGCTTGTCCGGAACACCATGCTGTAGTACATACACACACACATACCTGCACGGCCTCCTCGGTGCTGAGGTTACAGAGCGAGTCGTGCATGTGCGCCTGTATCCAGCGCGGCAGCTTGCCTCGCTTGTCGGCGCGGCTGAAGCGCTTGTCCGCGAACACCATGATGCCGTAGTCTGTCTTGCCACTGTCAAACACATAAAATAACGTTCACCCCAATCAAAGTCAACCTTATACACCTGTCCTACTCTTCAAGCGACGTACCGGATAACAGTGTCGTGAGCTACGAATAATGTATTCTATAGAAATGTAACACCTATAAAGTTACCGCTAAAATCTTGGAGTAACTTACGCATACTAAAAACAGCAATAAAACATAACACTCACACATCCATAGTAGAATACTTGCATGCGATTGGTCGCGCCAAGGTCATGCCGGCTCGGCGCCCCACCCGAAGCGGCGAACGTGATAAGCGTGGATGGTTTTATGCAATAATAAGAAAGCTTGTTTATGTGTTTATTTTTTATTGAATAAGTTCAATCAAAGTTTAATCAACAGAAAAATAATAACTGGATTGTTATTATTTTTCTATTGATTGAACTACTTTATATGCGTTGTTAAAATACGTTGTTTTTTTTTCACAATTATGAACCTCTAAAAATAATCATAATCATAATCATAAATCATTTAAATTAATTAATTTAATTTATGGCGGTTGGAATTTAATAAGGACTCTTTTTTAGCAATATAATGCAAACGAATTATTAGAAATTGTTCGATTATGCCTTCAACAACATAACATCGTGATTGCTTTCTATAGGATGACTGTCTTTCAGGGGTTTCGTTACGTCATTTCTTTCTATTATTATGGCAAAACACTTATTTACAATTATTTTCAAATTGTGTGCCCTAGACAACAGAAGGAAAAGTCCTTCTATGTTGACAAGCTGCCTGAGTAATGTTTCAGACCAAAGACATATTTTGAAAACAATGAATGAGGGATAAACTAATCCTCCAAAATCTTTCAAACAAATTAGTTTGTGAAAATAAAGTTTTTCCGTTGCCAGTAATAAATTGATGCAGGACAAACATTCTATTTTGGTTTGTAACTTTTTTGCTACGAACCCTGCAATATAGCCCACAATTTGCTCAACTGTCTCTGGAAGTTGACGTTTCACATACAGCATATTTGACAACGCCATGCAAACTCCGAAACAAACAAAAATTATAATTTAATTTCTATGCATAATATCATCCTACTAATATAATATCTTACTAACAATATTACCTCAGCGCTTAACATACTATGAACACTGCATAAAAATAATTTAATTTTGCAATTGCGTTCATGTTGCATAACACTTTTCAACTTCCCCAAGTACGTGTTTTTAAAATGAATATTTACTAACTTATAGAAGGTGATTCCAGAGTTTTTCATATCCGTATGGCTTCTGCACCACTTCAAAAACACACGAAGGCATTTTTGGGATATATTTAACGCGAAAACACAATTAATATCACTGACTGATTGGTTCCAGCGACACAACCGTACGTTACGCGTGACAGCGCGGACTAACTGTGTCGCGCGGTCCCCTTTTTAAGCCCCACCTTCCGCGGTCCCCATTTGGTGGAGCCATTTTTTGAGCCGAATTACACTTCTATAGAATACATTATTCGTAGGTCGTGAGGCTATTTAATGCAGCGTCGGACGTCTTTCGTAATAGCGTCGTGAAACTATTTATTGCAGCATCGGAGGTCTTTTGTAACAGCGTCGTGACGCTATTTATAGCAGCACCAGAGGTCTTTTGTAACAGCGTCGTGACGCTATTTAGTGCAGCATCGGAGGTCTTTTGTAACAGCGCACATAGGAGTATTTTCATGTAAAATCCGGTCAAAATTATTTAATGGCTTATTTAATAATAAAACATGTTAATATTATATACTGTTATGTTTAATAATAGTAAAATGTACAAAACATGTATATTTTTCACTTTATTTTTTTTTCTTTCGCATCGTCTTCCTCTGTGTTTTCGTAGCTGTTTATATTCTGTTGTTGATGTTAGTGGTAAAGATGGTAAAAAACTGTTGATGGTCGCTCAATTGCCACCATCAGATCATGCGCCTCTTTCGAGAATCTTTCCGTAATTGTGGTTTGGGCCTAGCTCTTGTTGGCGTTGCCACTATTGCTTTTATGATTACTGAAGTATCAGTGTTTCCATTAATGCGTTGCCTGATGCTAGCTGCATATATTATGTAAGTTCTTCAGCGAATATTTGCCTCCACAATTCGTCGCTTACAACGCTTAATTAAGCTTTCAGGTGTTTTTGCTGACCAAACAGATTTGATGTTAGCTCTGTACCTACTAATATTCAGTAAATGGATGAATGATGTTTGCCATTTACTGTTATTACGAAGAAAACGCTCCTTGTTGCCACTGGCTTTGTTTAAATTCGATCTTAAAATACCTGAGAGCACGTGAAGGGCATTCACTGATTTCAATTAACTTTATTTCTATTTTTTCACATTTTCTTCGATTTTATTACTTTTGCAGTTACGCATAATGTCAAACAAAGCTCTTCTGATGAAAATAACATTAGATTCTATAAAATCTGAAAATAAACATGAAAACAACATTCAAGTCAAATATAATATCCATATTTCACAATGCCATCTTCAAATCATTGAAAACAAAAATGGTGAACATAAGTGAAGCATAATCTAATTGTGTTTATTAAAACAAACCCTAGGCAATATATTAATCGTAAAATAAAAGTGCGACAAGGCCCGACAAATAAACAAAAACACGATTTAAAAAAATACATTTTATGAAATTTATTTCACATATTCTGTTTACCTTTCTGATATTTTTTAAATATTGACACGAAACATTAAGTTATTAATTTTTATATTGAAATAATCTACACACCTTGTACTTCCATATCAGCACTGTTGCTTTTCCATAGTAAATCACACAAAAGTGTAGTTTACAACTCAAATACGGTTAAAAATTACGAACGTCGAGAATTAAGTCATGCGGTTTAGATAACGACTGGGTTCCGACTAATTGTACGAGAAGGCACTACTAGTTACGTTATAAATTTGTGTGCTAGTCGATAGACCGGCTAATAAGCTGCAAAAATATGTGAAATTAGTAGACCTTTATTTTGATCTTAAAATTTGACCTTTGACCGGATTTTACACGAAAATACTCCTACGTGCAGCGTCGTGACGCTATTTATGGCAGCATCGGACGTCTTTTGTAACAGCGTCGTGACGCTATTTATTGCAGCATCGGAGGTCTTTTGTAACAACGTCGTGACGCTATTTATTGCAGCGTCGGACGTCTTTTGTAACAGCGTCGTGACATTATTTATTGCAGCGTCGGACGTCTTTTATAACAGCGTCGTGACGCTATTTATTGCAGCATTGGACGTCTTATGTAACAGCGTCGTGACGCTATTTATTATAAAAACATTCATTGCGGCGCCTTTTTTGTTACAGCATAGCGTTACAACAACGTTTTGATTGATAACAGGGAAAGAATTTTTCGAATCGGCTCAGTAGTTTCGGTGTCTATTCAATGCAAACAAATAAACAAATATTTACTTTTTATAATATTAGTATAGATAACAATGCCATCTTACCGCAGAGCTCGACCGACACACTGCGCGGCGTGGCGCATGGCGTCGAATGTCAGGAAATCGTTCTCGCGGATCTGTGCACATAATGTTTATAGATAAACGACGTGCAAGCTTTTGCGCTTCCGCTCTAAATTGAAATTAAATCAATCTGTGTAGGAATTATAGACACTTAAAATAATAAAGGGGAGTTTTCTTCAAATTAAGGGGCTCCACTTATATAACAAAAAAGGGGAGATTTTTTGAGAATTATGGATAGAGGCAGCCACCTAACCTTAGATCTAAACGTTTTTAATCACTGAAGCAAAAATAATAATAAGTCTTTGAAATGGGTTACGTTCGGAAGGACGTGATTGTAAAACGTCTGAGTTACCACCTACTCTATGCAGAACGCAATACAATCAATTCATGCGGCTTTCCAAATACGAAATACCACATCTGTATAACGACAACTATGATCCAGCTCGAAGGACCAGTATGGTTAAGCTAATTAACTAAACTACATACATATGATTACGCCATTTATTCCCGAAGTAGGCAGGGGCATATTATATGTCCACATTTCACCTTTGAGATTTTGTTCCATGGTGGCGAGACGTATTGCCGTGTTGATATGGACAGGCGCAGGTTGTGACTGCCTGCTGTTGAAATTTTCAAGCCGCCCATAAAGGCTTTCAACTTGGCTTAACGACGGCCATTTTACTGGCAACCGGGTTCAACGGCTTAACGTACCTTACGAAACACGGAAACGCTAGCAATTAATGTCACAATGTCACCCATCCAAGAACCCGTCATAGTGAAAGTTACTGCAGTGATAGTTTATAGAACACTAAATCCGGCTGACCAGGACCGCTTCAAACTATGTATAGTGATTTACAATTACGATTTATGATATTTGAATAGATGCCTTGACTCTACTTGATTCTACTATTATCCGGCTCGAAGGACCAGTAAATCCCTATCCCTACTAATATTATAAATGCGAAAGTAACTCTTGTCTGTCTGTCTGTTACGCTTTCCCGCCTAAACAGCTAGAGCGATTGAGATAAAATTTGGTATAGGGATAGTTCGGGGCCCTGGGAAAGACATAGGCTACTTTTAACCGATTGCAAAAGGAAGGTTATGGTTTTACGTGATAACGACTTCTACGCGTTCGTAGCCGCTGGGAACAGCTAGTCTTATATATAAAAATGAATCGCAAAATGTGTTGGTAAGCGCATAACTTCAGAACGGGTGGACCGATTTCACTAATTCTTCTTTTGTTGTGTAAGGTATTGTCAGGAGAAGGTTCTTATGGAAGAAAAAATATTGTATTCCCACGGTAACGGGAACTACGGGTGGAACCGCGTGACGTCCTCTAGTAGAACATAATTATGACTAAACATTGCTATGATTTCATCAATATCCGGCTCGAAGGATCAAATATGCTCAAGCAAATTAACTATGATTTATGGACGAGCCCCTACAGTACTGACCTGGAACTGATCCCGGAGATACTCCAGCCTCGCCTTGAGGATCCTGCTCTGTGTGAACACGTAGGGGATGCCGAACATGAGGACTGCTCGTCCCAGGTGGTGGTCGAAGTCCACGCCTTCGGACACCTTGCCGCGCGCCACTGATAGCAGGACTGCGCCTCTACCGCTCTCACATGCCTGGGTATTATAGGCACGATTAACTTGGGTGACTTCAGACTACGCAGTAACATAATCTTACTTCTTACTAATAATATAAATGCGGATAAACTTTCGCATTTATAATATTAGTAAGAGTGTAAATAAATAAATATTCACAGACATTTCACACAACGCTATCTGATCCCAAAGTAAGCTAGGAATAACCTGCTTGTGTTATGGCTATCAGACCACGGATATTAATATTTATATACTTTTTAAATACATACATATTATACATAGAGTGTAGATGTGTGGACGTTTGGTACTCTTTCACGCTCGGAACGGCTGAACGGATCTGGCTGAAATTTGGTACAGGGATACATTATAGTCTGGAATAACACATAGGCTACTTTTTATCCCAGGAATATGTTTCTATGGGAAGCGGGAAACGGGAACAAATTTTACGCGGGCGAAGCTGCGGGCATCAGCTAGTAGGATATAATACAACAATATCGCGCACCATACATTAAATATGGATACGTTTACACCTACATACATATGGTCACGCCTATATCCCCGAAAGGGTAGGCAGAGGCGTATTATATGCCCACGTTTCACCTTTTTTTTTAATTTCTCCCAAGTTATAGATGGTGAGCTGTATTGCCGTGTTGAGATGGACAGGCGTAGATTGTGACTGCCTGCTGTTGAAAATTTTCAAGCCGCCTAAAAAGGCCTTCAACTTGGCTTAACGACTGCCATTTTACTGGCAGCCGAGACCAATAGCTTAACGTGCCTTCCGAAGCACGGAAACGTTCAAATAAATGTCACAAAGTGGTCACATGAATGGTCACCCATCCAAGGACTAGCCATAGTGAAAGTTGCTTCGCAGTGATCGTTTACAGAACACTGAGTCCGCGGGGCCACGAGCGCTTCACACGTTTACACTTAGCTATACTGTAATATATTAGTAAGGGTGGCTTTCCAACAAAGGTGTGCTGTGCTACGTTGCTATGAATGCGTTGATATCCACCTAATCAATTCACATGTAACGTTGACAGTTTATATTGTCAAACTGTGCGACCGACATTAATGTGATTGGTGGATTTCCAACGCATTCATAGCTACGTAGCATCGGTTTACCACTGGTGACCGAAATTCATTTGACGTGTGACCGATAAAACATTAGGCCATTCTACTACTGATCGAATAAACGTTTGGTCGAAAAACAGTTGACTAAAGAATATTTTAACAGGGGCTGAATCAAAATGGCTAGGTTAGGTTAGGTTAGAACTGCGACCACAACGCACGAGCGGAGCGAGCGTGTCGCGGCAGCGAACGGCGAGTGCCAGAACCGAATTCTACTTATTTCGCTTTTGTTTGTTAAAATATTCTTTAGTCAACTGTTTTTCAACCAAACGTTCATTCGATCAGTAGTAAAAATACCAAATGATGTACGACCACGAAACTCTTTAGACGTAATAATTACCTAAGCTTGTGAATAGTTGTGATATTACAGTGATTTATTAACGTATTAGTGGGTCATTTTATTTGGTGATCACCTCACATTATTATATTGGTTGTCTACTCCTACATACAGGACAACTCCTAAATTATCCCATCATATCCAAGAATTATAGACATCAAATCTTACCTTAATATAGTTGATAAGAGCAAAACTAGTTTCAGCGGAGTCTTGCGTCTCTATGAACAGTAGTTTGTGTCGTTGTAAGCTCGCCACCACACCTGAACATTGATATTACAAAGCATTACTATTGAATTGGCATTGCTTAAGGAACGTGGAGAGAGGTATAGATTGGCGAAAACTAGTATGATGATCATTCGATTCTATATGTTATGAGTATGTACTTATTAATCGCGTAATTCTCGTTCCCGTGGGAATACGGGAATAAAATATAGCCTATGTTCACCGCAAAGAGAGTAGCTTCGCAACAGTGAAAGAATTTTTGTCCAGTAGTTTCGGAGCCTATTCGATGCAAACAAACAAACAATCAAATCTTTCCTCTTTACAATATTCATTATTATTATATTTACAAACAAAAAATAATTAATATCCGGTGTCCGGTACCCATAACATAAGCGGTTTAATCTTAGCTTACTTTGGGATTAGATGGCGCTGTGTCAAAATGAGCGACGACTTAGGGCTATATTTCACTGGGACGCGATGGCGGCGCAACCAGTCGCGTAACCGTGGTGTTCGAAAGCTACCAAACTAGACACCAGAGCAGCGACACCAAACTGAGACAATATCAAAATGGACGTCGAAGAGATTGACTGACTGCTGTATTTGCGTAGGAAAAAAAAGTTCAAGTAAAGAAAGAAACAGTGGTGAATGAAAGAAAAAAAGGAAGAAAAGTTTTTTATTCAGCAGCCTTCGAGATACATAAAATAATGGTGAGAAAACATTTTTAGGTGAAGTAACATTAACTTTTTTTTTTTAATGCAATCCCTCAAGCTTACCGAAAGGGGCCTGGTTCAGCGTGTGCTAGACTGATGCCTAGCGCTGGTTTTCAACCAGACGCCTACCGAGCCACGGATGCCAATCAGTCTCTAGACATCAATCAAATTAATCAGATATACACGAAAATAAAAATAAAATAAAAAATTTGAAAACAGTGAGCGAAACAGTGAAATAACCAAAGTAAGTGGTGGGTTCATCCTTATTTAGCAGATCGCTGTAAGAAAGGACAATTCGATAACATATATGACGATCTAAGAAGACACCAGCTGAGTAACGCTCCATAGAGCTGTATACATTTAGTTGGTCGCGGCGACTGCTTGCGTCGCCATGGTGTCCCGGTGAAATATAGCCCTTAGGAAAGTTCGCAGGCAGTGATTGGATGCTTTCGGCGCAGGGCCGTGTGTTCTGGCGTGGATTGGGTGAGGTGTCGGCAAAGATAACATAATAGCATTACACACAGATAGGCAACCCCCCCCCCCCGCGCTGCAGCTGTCGTTATAGTTGGCGGGTGTCGTGAGGGAACATTTGATTAGCCTTATCGGTCACTCGCACACATTCTAGCTTGGAGTTTCCGCCCTGTGGTGTCGTGGACTGCCACAGGATCATTTGATTGAGTGATTGATGACTGATGATGGGCGTACCTTGGTCGTACCAGGCGCCGACCACACTCTCCAGGTACAGATAGGACGTGAAGAAGCACACCACGCCGTCCGGGACACACGTCGCCATCTGCAATACACATACACAATGATATTAAAATGCATTTATTAAAAAAAATCATCGTATGTGAATAAGTAACACATGAACTTCAACATTATTCATTTATTCTGGGACATCCTTCCGAGGGCTGACCCGAGGTTCCCGCCCGTAGACAGTGGTAGGGCATTGTAAGGTTTTAGTCGGTAAGAGCATAGCACCTAGAAGAAATATAGCATCTACACAAAAGAAAATGTGAAAAAAAAGCGGTCTTAAGTAGGGCTCGAAACAACTTCTTGTGGCATGGGCGCTTTAACTATTTAACCAACAAGACACTGCTCGCAACTGACGAATCTTTCAGTCTGCAATTACCAAGGTAATATTTTTTACTAGCTGATGCCCAGTTTCTCCCGCCTGGTGAAACTTTCTGTACCGGATTACCATCAATTTTACGAAAGAAAGAAAGAAAAATATTAGGTAGATAGAGGTGCTGTTACCTCGACGAGTAGTTGTCCGTAGTTCCTAATGACTGCCACGTCTTCTCTCGTCTCATACTTGGACGATATGGCCACCTGGTCGCTGCCTTTTGATACTATCTGAAAATATACGATTATAATACTCTCTAATATGTACCAAAACATAGATTTTACTTGTTAAACCTTAGGCTACGTTCACACGGCGTACGTTTTCGCACCGGAAAATCGTGTACGAAAACACGATTTTCCGGTGCACTATGCAATCGTTCACACGGCGACCATTCAACGCGTTTTTAACGTTACGATAATTATATAATAGTCGTGTGAACGATCAATGTGTACATAAGCGCCACTACGATGCGTATTCGAGAAAATCGTGCCGACGCACGGCGATCCTAGTGGCAACTCCGCACGGTATACGGGAAAAACGTGCCTCGTACACACCATTTTCCCGTATGCACTCCATGTGAACAGTTTCATATATTGTCTACTACCACTACGATTTCATCGTGCACGAGAAAATCGTGTAAGTACGAGAAAAACGTGCGCCGTGTGAACGCAGCCTGCTTAATTAACCGACTTGTAAAAAGGAGGGTGTTACTCAATTAGACTGTAGATATGTTTTTTAGCTAAATCAATTTGGTCTACAATATGTATTTTCATCAAAAGTAGAGTAACGAAAAGTCTCTAGAGCATTCTGCTTTTTTTGAATCAGTGTTTGCTGCTAAGTCAAACGAGGCTCTAGAGTCTCTAGACTAAATGTGACTATGATCCTCACTGAGAAACTTGAACACTCAAAGATGTAATTTTGTGAGATAGGAATGCAGACATAGAATAGTAGTTTTCGATATAAGTGTGGGATTTATGTTATTACGACGAGTTCGACAGATGTTGACCCGAGCCGAAGGCGAGGGTGGACAGTCGGAACGAGTTGAAATAACAATCCCACACGTTGTATTGAACAACTATTTTTAATACAGTTGCGAAAAAATTAAGCAATTTAATAAAATAATAAAAACAATAAACCTGAATTGTCCAAAATGGCGGCAACCGTAAAAGAATATATACCTACCTAAGCAGAGACTATGGCAGTGCACTTCATACAGCCAACTTTTTTTATATTTATAAATTTAATTTGGCCGATACTTATATTAATTTATGTTTAAATTTTAATTAAAATTACTTTTAATCTGATATTGAAACAAGTTAGTATCTTTTTTTGAAATATTTGCATGAATCACACATTATTTTGATAGTTGGGAAAGGAAACGCGCACTAGTGCGGGAAAGGTAAAGAAAAAAGCACGAGTGTGTAATAGCCCACATCCCGAACGCTAAACGTCCCTGTAATACGCCACTTTTTGAGCAACTGTATTAAAAAGACAGTTTAAACTGAATGTGATTGCCGAGCGGGGCGACTGTGATAGCGGCGCGATCTAACGTATGGAGTTTCATCGAAGTGACCTGGATAAGAGCGGGCTCGATTCTTCTTTGTATTCAGTTAAATTTTTAAATTGACATGGTAGTTGCACTCTGGAATTTAATCGGATTTTATGGTTCCTAAAATACATATTGGGTGTAACAAAATTACCTCTCCAAATTTCGTCACGTGACGTGGCATCAGTCAAGAAACATTACAAAAATGAAGAAAAAAAAATCACATGAATACTTTAATCGTAAATCCGTTTTAAAGGTCTTATAAATTTTCATTATCACCCTTTCTATCGCTACTGAGCGGCAGTAGAAAGCGACAACGACAGCCAGACGGGTGCTCCGTGTTTGGTTTGCCACGGCGACCATGTTACCTCTAATTGCCGCAGTAAAAAACGAATTCCTAATGTGCGACAAAAAAAATTTTAAAAAATTCCCCTTTTTTATTAAATATTTGTATTTGATTTCCGATGCCAAGTCATCTCATGAAATTTGGAGAGGTAATTTTGTTACACCCAGTATAATGAAAAGTGTTCACACTCTACTACACCAAACACAACAATGCGTCGCCGCGACACGCGTTATTTGGCCGCTGAGATCAAGTTCGCCGAATTTTTTGTTCCAATTTTGTTGGGGACAGGTCACTAGCTAGCGAAACGAGCACATTTGAGATACACTTGAGAGAGATGCCGCACTGCGATTGCGGCAGTTTGAGTGGCAGAACGTTTGTCTGCAGAGCGGCTGTACTAACCGACTTAATACAGCCGATCTGCAGACACTAAAAATAATATACTAGCGTAACTCTAAGTATACTAGCAGACGGCACGCGGTTTCACCCGCGTAGTTCCCGTTCCCGTGGGAATACGGGAATAAAACATAGCCTATGTTCGCTGGGGATAGTGTGGCATTACAACAGTAAATGAATTTTTCAAATCAGTTCAGTATAGTCGTATAGTCTATATACTAATATTATAAAAAGGAAAGATTTGATTGTTTTTTGGCTCCGAAACTACTGAACCGATTGAAGATCACTGGAAAAAGTCGTGATATAGGAGTTTACATACCATGGGCAGTATGCAAGGCCTGGCGAGCGTCATGGTGAAGGAGCTCATGACCACCGGGTTGAAGTCCAGGATCTTGGGGTACATGTCCAGGGGCGATAGCGTGCCTGCAACCGACCGTGTTGTTAACATTCTTCATGGGTTAATGTGTTATGCTGCTTCCACACTTGTTACATCTCAACAAACCGTACAGCGTGACATCGTGTCGAAATGTAACTCGTAGCCGCCGTGTTCAATGGTACCGACATGCGACTCTGATTCGGTAATGGAGAAATGTGCCGTAAAAATGTTACGAATGTGGACGCAGCATTATACCTTATAATTAATTACCAGTAATACACAGAGCTTGCACAGACTTTTTTCCCATCGAAAAAGGTGTGAGACAAGGTTGTGTAGCGTCACCATGGTTGTTCAACCTATACATGGACAGTTGCTTGAAAGAACTACAAGAGGGTGCGTATGGATTAAAAATGAATGAGCTAACCGTCAAATGCCTCCTTTATGCTGATGATCAGGTAATACTGGCATCATCGGCGGATGAGTTGCAATTGATGGTTAATATAATGAACGATGCGCTTAAAAGTAGAGGACTGAATGTTAATGTAAGCAAGAAAAAGTAATGGTTTTTGAAAGAGAGAAATGTATGACTGATTGCTCGATATCGATTGATTGCAAGAGATGGAAAGTGTGACAATGATATTGAAAGAAGAGTTTTGGCAGGAAATCAAGTAAATGGAGCCATTCACACCTTTATGAGCAGTCAGAACGTGTCTAAAAAGGCAAGGCTGGCTGTACATAGAGGAGTGCTTGTCCCTACACTTATGCATGGTAGTGAAAGTTGGGTGTGGCAGGAGAAGCATGAAAGTAAAATTAATGCAGTGGAAATGAGGAGTTTGCGAAGTATAGCTGGAGTGACATTGAGGGATAAAGTAAAGAATAGTGTGATCTGAGTACAGTAAAGTTGAAGAAGCGAAAGTTGTTTGCCAGAATCGTAGCAAGTGGAAAGTCATAGTCTCTGCCTACCCCGTTGGGAGACAGGCGTGATGTTATGTATGTATGTATGTACAAATGCGACTATTTCGCGATCTAAGGGAGAGACAGATCTGGCCATAATTTTATATTGGAATAGATTAGGCAAAACCGCTAGAACACAGTCTTACTAATATCAAAGATGTGGAAGTTATTGAGTGTGGATGTGTAGTGGATGTTTGTTACTTTAGCACACTTTAGTCCTAACGGATCTTGCTAAAATTTAATGCCGGGATATATTATAGTTCGAATAACACATAGGCTACTTTTCATCCCTGGAATATATTCCCGTGGTGGGGAGTGGCAAAAAAGTATACACGCGGGCGCGATCTAGTGTGAAATAAAGTATTTAGTAAGTAATTAGAGCTTACCTGAGGTGATGATGACTGTTTGAAACCTAGCGAAGATCGGTCGCATGCCTATCGACGAATCCATGCAGCTGGAAAGTATAAAATTAATAATTTAAAAAACATTAGAAAAATACGCTTCATAACCTTGAAACCTAATCGTGGTCAAAATGAATTACAAGACTTTTCTAACTAATCCAAACACAGCTACCATACGATGTTCCATCATGAAGTTCCAGTTCATATCTTCCGGCTCCATCATCATATCAGTTCGACAGTACCATATTATTGTATTGTCATCAGAACTACATACGGCTGCTGATTTTCATGACGCTACGATCCTTGGAAAATAGTTAAATTAGTTACCTTAGATTTCATTACATAGTTACATAAAGGTCGACCTAATAAAATCGTGATAAAACTCTATTAAATGCTGTACTCAGAAACATTATATTTATTACTAAGATCCCTTCTTCACTTTAAGAATGTAGTGTTCTATTAATTCAAAATCTTTTTATTTTTAATTAACGTCAAACGTTTCTAGTAATAACAAAACGTTAAAAACAAAGTCTTTCGACAACGTATTACGTTTTAATAAAAAAATTAACCCACGCAACAAACAAGACAAGTTATATCGTCGTATATACTGGTTGCTTACAATATCGCCTTGGTGTTCATTTACTGTAAGAATAATTTTATTGTGTGTTGTACCCATAACACAATTCCATTAATCCTAGCTTTCATTTTAGATTAGACGCCGCTATGTGTCAAAATAATCATAAATATACTTACGAAAAATGCAGAATGGGGTTCGAAACCGTCGGCGTCTTATCATCAAACGGCTCAATGATGATGATAAACCCCTTGGTGTAGGTAGCTACGAGCGTGGCGAGGTGAGTGACCAGTGTGAGTGACGCGAAATTGGATGGGTCGGGGATCTCCAGCGTCTTGAGGAGGGAGGAGAGGCGACTGGCGCAGAACCGGAGGGGTTTACGTTCTATGCACACTCGGGCTGCTACGTCTTTGAGGAACCCTGGGTATACAGATAGTTAAATGTCATCCTACTAACTTAGATTATAGAGAAGTAGAATCAGATGACGTTTACTGAACAAGAAAGTGAGGCCAAGAAAGCAAATACGACGATCCTAAGGCGCTTAGCAGACGACGGGGCGGGCCGGTCTTTTAGTCTGCGTCCGCGCGTAATAAAGACCGCGTCTGCCCGTCGATGCCCGCGACTGCCCTCACCGCGAAATTTTTTGTTCGGCGGGCAGCTGCGGCGCGGTCAATTTGCCCTTTATGTGCGTTGGTAGTATAGGATTCCTTTAGCGCTATCGTTCGCGGTGAAATTGACCAGCCAGGCACGTCCCGTCGTTTGTAAAGCGTCTAAAGTGCTAAACTAAGCGGACACGTCATGAGTGATCACTCATTTGCGGCATCATTCATGTATTCAGTTCTAGAAAGTCTATGCCGTATTCACTTTTGGAGTTAGTATTTGCTTTCTTGGCCTGACTTTTTGGTTCGGTAAGCGTCATCTGCGTTTAGTTCTATAATCTAAGCCTACTTATATAAAAATGGGTTCGATTCCTGGGTCGGTCCAAATATTTGTGTGTTCCACAAATGTTTGTTTCGAAATTTCGGGTGTTTGCTCTGTATTTTCAAATATAATAATATATGAATGTCTACGAGTCATCTAGATCCTATAAGCTTAATTTGGGTTAGATGATGTTGTGTGAGATTGTCCACAAACACTAATTTATTTATTTTTATTCAATTACGAAAACAAAATCTACTACAAAAACAATAATAATAAGAAGTCTCGAAAAATATCGACTCAAAAAATATAACTGTGTCTCGAGTTCTTAGTCGTGATGGGTTCTTTGATGAAATGGTTCTTTTTCAAGTAAGGTACAGTAAAGATTTTTACTTCAAAAATTCTATTTTGTAAAAAAGTAAAAGAATTAGAATTAAGAATTAAGAATTAGTGTAAGAAAAAAATGAAAACATGAGATGGGTGACGAGGATCGAGTGTTTGGGAAGTCCTACATTACCTGCGGGCGACTCCTGCACCACGTGCTGTATCCTCAGCCTCGTCTTGATGTACTCGATGAACCGCTTGAGGAAGCTCAGGAAGTGCTCCGCGTTGCGAATGTTCCCGGGAACCACCTCTGGGAACATCAGCAATCATTACAAATTCCACTACACTACTTTTTTTGTTGTGTGACTTCCAGGTACATAACGTAATTATATCTCATTTTAGCGATGAGACCAAATTGTATCAAAAATCTCCATTTTGAACTCTGATATTTTAGGCATTGTTCATAAACTGCTGTATAATCCGCGCGCAACTAGTATAATCCGAAATCCTGGCAAAGAAAATTTGAAAATGACAGATTTTCGAAACTTTTTCTAGCTTTACTTGTAATCTGTCATTGGCCATTTTCTTTGACAAGGTTCCGGATTCTACTAGTTGCGCGCGGGTTATACATACCTACTTTTTAAAACTTCAATTAAAATTCAGTTATGAATATGAATAAGCCCTAGAAATAGGGAGAAAATTATGTATTCAAAATCTAATCCCATATCCATACATAATAAGCGAAAGAATATGTTTGTTACCCTTCGGGGTCTTAATGTGATTTAATTTATAAAATGAAAATAATTAAAGGTCTAGAACACGTCACAAAATATATCTTCTCGGGACCAAAATAGCCGAAACGTCGAGAGGGGAGCAAAGTTAGATGTTTACGCGAAAAAAGTAGATAATAATGTATAGTACAAAGTCGTGTGAGTTTTAAAAACCTTACTCCGCAAAATGTTCCTAAAACTGTTTAATTATAAAATAATAGTTAATTCCTCCCATAATAAATGGTAGATAAATTCAGTGTCAAGGGAAAAGCTTGTAACAGGGGCATCCTCGTTATCGTCTAGTATTCTAGTCTATACTAATATTAGAAGAGGAAAGATTTGATCGTTTGTTTGCATCGAATAGGCTCCAAAAGTACTGAATCGATTTGACAAATTCCTTTACTGTTGGGACATTATTCCCGGTTAACATAAGCTATATTTTATTTCCGTATTCCCACGGGAGCTCCGCGGATGATACCGCGTGATATCCGCTAGTCTATACTAATATTATAAAGAGGAAAGATTTGTTTTTTTGTTTGTAACGAATAGGCTCCGGAACTACTGGACCGATTTGAAAAATTCTTTCACTGTTGGGAAGCTACACTCTTTGCGGTGAACATAGGCTATATTTTATTCCCGTATTCCCACGGGAACGGAAACTACGCGGGTAAAACCAAGTGACTTCTTGTAACAGCTAATATACAAGTCAGCTTACCATTGAGTATATCGTCAGGTAAGATGGGGTTCCCCAGCACCGCGTCCGTCTCCCTCTGCACCGCGGCCGCGCGCAGCCCCTCCACCATCTGTTCGTACTCCGCCGACAGTCGAGCTGCGTCCGCCTCGCGGATTCTACAAATCATTGTTACTTTAATTTACTGTACCATCATACTTATTTATTTAGGGACAAAAACAGTCATAGATGAAAATCTGAAACAATATACATACTCAAGTAGATCCTAAACTCCGAAATCTAGGAAACCAAGTAACAAACCAGAACTAAAACTCGGATGATGATGTGTCCCGATCCCAATGTACTTAAAATAGGAACGCCATAAGTACTCGAAACTGCATCACTGTATTATTCTCACGTTAAGCTAGTTTTACTTTTCTAGAAGACGGATTGTGGACTTCGAAGCTATGAAACTAACTAACAACCAACCATAACTAAAAGTAGGATGATGATGTACAGAGTAGACATCGATGTTGATTGTTTTGCACATGTGGCGTTACTAAGAATTATCAGTCCAATGTATGAACAGGCCCAATGTACTCCCCTGAGGCACACCGTAAACAATCAAACTGCATCTGTGTGTTATTCTCAGATTTAAAGTTTCGCTATTGTGTATAATTTTTAAATTATGTACTTTATTAACAGAGCTAGGAATATAAAGTAATAGAGTGTTATTTTAGTGTTTGCAGAGGGATAGGCACCATGTCAAAGGGCTCAGCAAATTTCAGAATTCAATAAATCAAAGCATTACTAACTGTGCCACAGTCTTTTCCAGCTGTTGCAGTGCGACAATACTTCTATCCACAGTTCGTCTCGTCAGCTTCACACTCAACGAGTCGATGCACACGTTGTCTATGTTGTGTGCCTCATCAAACACGACCACCGCCTCTTTCTGCAGCTCTTTGGATACCACTTCTGCAATTTTTGGATCCAACAGATAGTGGTAAGAGTAGACTACTATTTCTGCGTGGATTATCTGAATAAGAAAAACTAGTCTTATTCATAGGGTTGCAACTTTGGTTATAGTTCATGTACACAAATTAATCAGGGCAGGGACCAGGGCCTGCGGGTAATAATAATTTTGTATACTTTCAATTGCACTCAAACTCTACATCTTTAAGCCTGGTTTCGATCTCGTCAGCCGGTAGTTCGTGTGAGTTAGCTTTTGGTCGATATTGTTTTAAGCTGCTGTCGACTGACCTCCAAACTACTGGATACCGGGCAGGTGTTAATATCTTAGTAGGTCAGATCGCAATGGACTTTTAAAATCTTGACATTTATCCTACTAATATTATAAATGTGACAGTTTGTGAAGTTGTTTGGATGTTTGTTACTCAATCATGCTCTAACGGCTGAATACATTAAAATAAATAAAATAAATAAATATTCACGGACATCTCACACAACGCTATCTGATCCCAAAGTAAGCTAGGAATGACCTGCTTGTGTTATTGGTATCAGACCACGGATATTAATACTTATATACTTTTAAATACATACATATTATACATAGAAACACCCAGACTCTTGAGACAAACATTGGGCTGAAATTTGGTACAGAAATAGCTTATAGTCTGCATTAACACATACACATAAGCTACTTTTCATTCCGGTAATGCAAAAAATTGGTTCCGAGAATATCAGGGGCGTCACGACAATTGAAACATACCTTACACATACACTAAAGTTTTACTATTACATAATTTTTTAAAGACGAAGAAAGTTTGATTGCTTAAATCAATCACAAATATACTTACAGCAAACCTAGACAAAAAATAAGGACACCAGTTTCTATCAGCACCATATTGTTTGAGATCGTCTATCGTGTACACGCCGTAGGGTAACATGGATTCCTTGCCTTCGCGGTTGAATCCTTCATAGAATTGACCTAGGGATCAATTACAACGTAGTTTGAAATTGTGTAAAATATAGGTATTTCGTTTGTGTGTATAGTATTCTGAATGTCTCTCTTGTCTCTGATCTTTTAGGGGTAAACTAACTTACTTATACTTTAGTAAGAAAGAGAACGGGAGCGCAACCGTACGCGGCGGAATCGGCGACGTAGGTACCTCTAAGGGTACTTTTTTTTTTTTTTTTTTTTTTTTTATACCACTAGAGTGGCAGACAAGCATACGGCCCCCCCAGATGTACCGGTGGTCACCGCAGCCTATGGTACTGCTCATAGTATCAGAGTATTGCCTTCAATGAGGACCACACTTGGCAAGTTTATTAGCCCACAGCCACATAATATCTATATATAGTTAAAATGTTGATCATGTACATGTTTGGAAAAAAAGAAATAAAAATTGGACTTATGAGTGACAGGAATATCTAGATAGATCAAAAGTTTTTTTTAAATTTCCGAGTTGCTCCAGTGAATATAATGGTCCAATAATGTTGCCCACCTAGTCCTAGGACACTGTGTAGTGAAAGCATGGAATGATTTATGCAAAAGACTTACAGATGGGTACATTGTTGTCAGTCTCATGCCTGTCTCGGATATAACTGGCGGTGAGAGCATGACATTTACCATCCACCAATTTGCCTTCTTTTTCTCTTGATACCTAAAAAAGTAACAAGCGGAAATTATCAAATATTTTTATGGGTATGGGTATAAATATGTTTCAGAAGGATACAATACAAATTGGTTTACTAAAACAAATATCTAAATCAGCATTTTTTTTATACTACTAAGGTGGCAGACAAGCTTATGGCCTTCTTGATGGCAGTTGGTTGCCGTAGCCTATGGACGTTTGCGCTATACACGCCGAGACCTACTGTTGAAATTTTTCAAGCCACCCATAAGGCGTTCAACATGGCTTAATAGTTGTCATGTTACTGACAACCGGGGTCAAGGACTTAACGTGCCTTCCGAAGCACAGAAATACTAGCAAATAAAGACACAAAGTGGTGGTCACATGGTGGTCATCCCATCCGAAGAACGGCCATAGTGAAAGTTGCTGCAATTATTGTTTACAGAACACTTGATTGTTGTGTTGTTTACAAAGCATTCATAGTATCTTTCTATATTTGGTTTTATAGAGAGGGGTTAAGGTGAGAGATGATGCATCACAAGATGGCCTTCAGCCTGCATTTGGGTCGCAGTTCGCAGACGCCGATGTAGTGTTTCCAACTGTACTATAATGCATTTATGCAATGCTAATAATCTTACTTTCTCTAATGTGAAAGTTTGTGAAGATGTTGGGATGTTTGTTACTTAATCTCGAACGGGACTCTGAATGTGAACAGAAATTCAGGAGGGCGACATCTGTTAGTTACAAATATATTCTAAGAAATATCTTACATCAGGATGTATGCAAAGATTCTTCCTAGAAGTCAATACAGCTCCTGTCATGCTCGGCTTCTCACCCTGACTCTTCTCGTAGTATTTAAACAGATTCTTCAGTTCCTCCAACACCTTCTCTATCTCTGGTACTGTTCGAGAACAGTATATTAGTTTCCTGTAAATCAATATATTTTGACTGTATCACAAATATTCACAACAAGGATTGATTTGCAGGTAGATGGCCATAGTATATTTTACTAGGTTTGGGCTTGTCAAAATGATTTTTAAATGATGTTCTTTTAAAAAAGAAGTTAATGAACGAGTAAATTTTACCAATTGGTGAATTAAGACACCAATTGATAAAATTTTGGAACAAAATCATTGTTTAATTAAATTTATTGTAACGGAATTAACTTCAGTTAATTCAGTTATAATAATGTTACAAACACATCTAACTAATATTATAAACTAGCTGACCCGCGCAACTTCGTTTGCGTCACATGAGAGTGAGAAAGAGAGTCGTACAGTATTAATATTTTAAGTCACATTTACTCCCGTCCCGTCGCGTGTCTTATATTTATTAGAGAGGTATTAATATTTAAAGTGATATAATTTTTCCCGTTCGCGTCGCTTATATTCATTACCATTAGAGTTGACCCGCACAACTTTGTTGAAGTGAGATAATGGTTCCGTCGCATTTATTTTTGTTTGGTACGGAACTTATCGTGTTAGAGTTCGACTCGCACTTGGCCGGTATTATCTTTCAGTTGACTGGCTACTGCTGCAGAAAACGTTTACTCCCGGCGTAAAGGTTAAGAAGTAGGTTATTGTAAGTGAACCTTAAAAGATAGGCATATGCTGTTCAGGACTTCTTTTTGTAACTTTTTAAGAGGAAAAATTTTGTAGTACACAATTTTTACGGAACTTTAACCATTTAGGCAACGTACGCAATGAAAGCTCTCAAAAGAAAGAAATTTTTCCCCGTTCTTAAAACATTATTCATGGCTGCTCCGCTCCTATTTGTCTTAGCGTGATGTTATATAGCCATTAGCCATTCTCAATAAGTGGACTATAAAACTGTGAAATTATTTTGTAATGCTACCACTAGTTTCTGAGATCCTAGCACAAACAAACTCTTCAGTATGATAATATCGTGTGCTAACCTTAAAAGAAAGACAAATTAGGTTATTGTGAGCGAACCTTAAAAGATAGACATGTGCTGTCGCGGACTTTTTTATAGAACTTTTTAAGAGAAACCATTTTGTAATACAAAATTTATACGTAACATTAAGCATTTAGGCAGCGTACGCCTCGGAAACTCTCAAACGGTAAAAATAATTCCCCGTTTTCGAAACATTCTTCATTGCTGCTCCGCTCCTATTCGTCTTAGCGTGATGTTACATGGCCTATAGCCATCCTCAATAAATGGACTATCAAACTGTAAAAGAAGTTTTGAAATCGAACCAGTAGTTCCTGAGATCCTAGCGTTCAAACAAACAAACAAACAAACAAACAAACAAACAAACAAACTCTTCAGCTTTATAATATTAGTATGGATGCGAAAGTTTGTGAGTGTGGATGTTTGTTACTCTTTCACGCTTGAACGGCTGAACGGATCTGGCTGAAATTTAGTACAGGAATACATTATAGTCTGGAATAACACATAGGCTACTTTTTATCCAGGGAATAAGTTCCCACGGGAAGTGGCAACGGGAACTAGTTTTACGCGAGCGAAGTTTTAAATATTTATACATTCAAACAAGAACCCAACTAAGTCAGGATTTGCGCACATAGTGATTCACACCAAAAGCCGGAAAAAAGTCACAATAATTGTTGCATGGGCTCTCCTTAATTTTTCTTCTGACTTTAGTATTTGTTTTTATGGCGGCAACAGATAAACATAATCTGTGAAAATTTCAGCCCTCTAGCTATCAAGGTTCCTGATACAGTCTCAGACAGATCGACTGCATATTCTCATGGATAGAGTCCCATTTTTACCCTTTAGGCATGGTAGGTACCTAAAAAGTACTATTGCACTGCAAGGAATCTATTAGTGATCAAAAGCAGGTCAGCCTGATAATATAATAACAACTATGTGACAAAACTTTGTAAAATAGTTTATTAATCATTAGATAATACCTGCTACAGAACAGAGGTAACAATTCAGTTCTATGTCAAATATGAAACATACCTGACATGGTGTGGGTTTTGAATCATGTATGCCACTATCAACGAAAGAAGCGATATGGTTTTACCAGTTCCTGAGGGCATCTCCAACAATCCATGGCCCTAAAATCATTTACGTTGTTTCAAAACAATACATTGTTAAGATATAAACATAACCTAAAAAAAACATTTTCTATGACTCACTTTGGCATCTAATGCTCGTTTTAACTCCAACATGTATGCATATTGCTCAGGATAAATGTAATCATATGGGAAGTAAACGAGCAGGCCATCAACAGTAAGCCTGTAAAATGATAAACTGTTAACAAAAACAAGACGATTTGTATTATTCACATTAAAACTTATATTTTACGTACTTCATGACGTAATACTCTAATTTATGAGTAAATAAAAATAATGTTCGATGATTTCAAGGTTTATTAACTTAGAATTTAAATTAAAACCATGAATTAAACACTTTTATTTTTTTAGTATGAACACAAACAACGCTGAAAGCGCCGACGACCGACTGCGGCGACTGCAGCGACTGCTGTTGTTTGACAGATTTGACTTGACATGACATAAATGACATTGATTGATAACGTTTATTGTTTTTTTCAATACCTATATTATTTGGGGCTTTGACTTTGCAACACTTTTTAATGCGGGGCGCGGCGGATAAATAATAATTTTAGTATTATGTAGTAATTTTTGGATACATATTTTTTCTTGTAAGACTTTGTGATTCAATCAATCAAAATCAACGTCTTCATATTCTATCGTTACGTTAAGATCATTATCCTGAGGCCCTCGTTCGTGGAGGCAGTAGGATAGCCAGACATTCAGTATGGGAGCTACGAGTGCGAAGTAACAAACGTACATACGCACGTAGTCGAATTAAGTAAGTAGTGTACCTACTGTTTAAGAATTCACCATTTTTACCTTAATTCACCATTTTTTTTTTCGAATATACACTCACTATACCGTAATAATTATGATTATTTATTGTATTCCCGAGCGTTAGTCCCGGTTGCCAGACTATTATTAATGTAAGGTATTCACTGATGAAACTTTCGACTACTTCTTAACACGTCTTAGTCTCTCTTTTTAGGATTCCGTACCTACCTCAAAAGGACAAACGGAAACATAAAAGGTTCACTTTGTTAGACGTCGCGCGTCGGTCCGTCCATCCGTTTGTCTGTCAAGAGCCTTTATCTCGTGAATGCGTGGAGCTCTGCAGGTTCTTCAAGCTGTAAAAAAGTTTCTATTTCTCCGTCAAGCGCCTGACGCTCTGAGTAACTTTTCGGAACCCAGTCCCTGGAAACGGAGCAAAAAATCCTAAATCTATGCTGGAGACACGACTTCGTCAAAGTAAATTGTACCTTCTTACAATAATAAAGTAGGTACCAATAAGGTCGCTGTAGCTATGGCCTTAGCGTAGAGAAGAAAGTTTGCGGCCTGACTGAATAGGTACCTTTTTTTTACCGTGAGCGAACATCCATCATCGATGCTATGCCGGACTCCTACCGACTAAAAAACCTCACGTAACACCCAACAGTCTATGGTTGGGAGTCCCGGGTAAGCCCTCGGAAGGATGTCCCAGCTGATTGAATACCTACTGTAAAATGGGGTAACTTTGATAGGTTCATCAACACGCCTTTATCCCCGAAGGGGTAGGCAGAGGCATAGTATATGCCCACATTTCACCTTTTTATAATTTGTCCCACGTAATACGTTGTGAGCCGTATTGCCGTGTTTAAATGGACAGGCGCAGGTTGTGACTGCCTGCTGTTGAAATAAAGCCTTCAACTTGGCTTAACGACTGCCATTTTACTGGCAACCGGGACCAACGGCTTAACGTGCCTTCCGAAGCACGGAAACGCTCAAATGAAATGTCACAAAGTGATCACATGGACGGTCACCCATCCATGGACCGGCTATAGTGAAAGTTGCTTACTGCAGTGATCGTTTACAGAACACTGAGTCCGCGGGGCCACGAGCGCTTCTTCTCACACTCAACGAGTCGATACACACGTTGTCTATGTTGTGTGCCTCATCAAACACGACCACCGCCTCCTTCTGCAGCTCTTTGGATACCACTTCTGCAATTTTTGGATCCAACAGATAGTACTGTAAAATGGGGTAACTTTGATAGATTTTAAAATTAAAAGGCTTTAATTGCATTAAATTAACGTCAAAAAATCTCATATTGATAATTAAATTAAAGTGAAAAAAAAAAATGTTGTTTTGAAACTTTTGGCGAAACGAAAATGACCTATCAACTTCAGACTGAAAATGGGTTACTTTGAGAGAATGTTTTCTTGGTTGCTTTCGGAAGTAACCCCTTTAAAAAAGATGTAGGTACCTAACTGAAAGTGTTATAACCTATACCTATGGAATATAACAAAACTAGGTAAATTAAAATATTATTAAAATACATCAGCATGTTATCAGCTGCCTTGTCTTTATTTTGCTACTATTAAATATTAAGATAACCCTTACACTTCGCGCACGCAAACGTAATGGCCTTATCTGACACTAACTGTGCCCCCCGACTTCGCCCATAGCATTCTTCGAACACTACACGTTGCACTCCACATCTCTAACCAGTACCCATTATCGTTTTGGAATAATGTATGTCATGTATGAAAGTCGATCCGATTTTAAGATATTTAAAATATCTGCTCCCTTGTGTAGTAGCGCGATGCTATGTGGCACTCAGGGATAAATAGTTTTCTCAATATAGAACAGTAGGTACGTTTAACAGAAATAAAATTATTTAAAGTGTACCATGTGTTATGTACCATAACTGTATAATTACATGGCGTACAATAAAGTGAAAAATAAATAAGTAAATTATATAATTGGCTTAGTAGATCTAGAGATTACACTCACACACAAACTTTACCTCTTTAAAATATTAGTGTAGATTATAGATATTATGCTAAAAAGCTTACATTTTTATTCATCAATAAACAGCCCGCAAAAATGGTCAAGATAGCAGTTTTAGGAGCCGGCGTAAACGGCTTGGCTTGCGCTGTTAAAATCAAAGAGAAATATCCGAATTTTCAGGTAAATTTCATTGTGTCTACGGTGACTTTATTTATTGTACTTCGGTGGCGCAGTTCTGATGTCTTCGTTAAATGCCGGGTCGGAAAAATATTTTTTTTTTATTGATCCACAACTTTTTGTTTCGGAGTTCAGATCTAGGTATGTACCTATAAAATAAATATATTTAGAAATATATATGCAAGTAAGTAGTTCATCAGTTTTCTAAATGCCATAGCTCAAGATTATATTAGATGGCGATGTGTGAAAATATAGCAGAGAAAATAAGTTCGTTTACAGACGCAAGTCCTAGTAGTCCTTCCAATTAATTATGTATTTACAAAACGTTTACGTACCTATACCTACATAACGTAAACGCACCTATTACCGCCAGTTTAAGCGGCGCACATAGGGGTATTTTGCATTTTTAGCCGGGCGAAATTATTTGTTTAGCTTTTCTTGCTGCAATGTAGGCGGAGAGCTTGTTAAAATGATCATACGACCTGTGTTGAGTATTGTAGGACATTGGTGGACCAACAAAACAACGGACTATTCGTTGTGGAAGAGTTGGATGAGCTTTTATTATTTTTTTCTACAGTGAGTGTCACTGGCTGATATTTAAAAAAATAAATTAAACCCACATTGTAATTTTATACTTTTTATTTATCACTTACTATTACAATTATTTTATGACGAGGAAGAATTCCACGATTCTTCATAACTTTCGTCGAGTTCATCAGTTTCAGATTCCGAATCTGAATCTTTATCGGATTCCACAGAATGAGGCAAAAACATAGAGACAGCTTCTTTTGAAAAATATTGCAGTTTTTTTTTCGGTCTTGGCCGTAAAGATGTGACCAGTGGATCCGAGGATAATAAAAGGCGATTTAACACATCAGTGTTGCAATCTACCCTTGAAAACTTTCTCGCAAAGCTATTTCTATACGTTCTATAGTGCTTGTTTCGGGCTTCAGCAGCCTCTTCTGATAAAAGTCCAATAGGCAATAGCGCCTTTTCCATGACTGTAGCACCATGCATCAAAATTTTGTGCAAAGTCGGACTCATCGGATGCCAGTCGTAGTTCGAGACGTAGATCTTTGCTGTGTCCCAACAGTAGTCAGCAAATTTTTTCAAGTCAATCTTAAAACCACTTGAAATGACCTCTAAAATAATTTTTAATCGGTAAATAAAGTTGTAGTCGATACCGGTAATTTCAGCTGCCTTCTGTGGGTCATTGAAAAATCGCCTACTAGTGTTCCCATCATTTGTGTTGCCGAATCCCGCTTTCGGCACATCTACGATTAAGCCAGTTTCGGTTTTAAATCGTTTTTGTATTTGCCTTTTTCTTTCTTTGACGATGTCCTTGTCAGAATCGGACCTCACTTGCCACTTTTTTATTGTGATCTTATATGAAAGATGTAGAACGCTCTCAAAAAAACGAATCCTGGCGTGAAGGATAGATAACCCAAAATCTAAGGCTTCTACATCAACAGGCATTTGGATTTTCAAATCGTTGAATTGTTTTGAAGTAGCTCCGCATATGTAACATCTCATTGTAGAGCTTGTTTGCGTTGCAGCATTGCATACTTTTGCATCCACCATTGTAAATAACATGGTGTGCTTTACGTTAGCTGATAATTCATCGTTGACAAATTTTGTGTCTGTAAGGTTTTGAATCTTTGTCTGAATATATTCGATTTCGTCATTTGTTAAGTCAGTGGATTCTTTAGCAAATCTTATCCTTATTGGTCTACAATAGCGTGGCGAGGAGGGAGTCGGATTCTGCCATACTATTTTATTTCTACATTTCAACTGTAGCGGCACCATACAGCTTTGAAATATATTCGAATCAGTGGAGTCTTCGTCCTGAAATTTCTGCTTGAATTGTGACTGTTGCGAACCGTCACAGCCCCACTTGTAAATTAACACTAATGAGCTACATTCTTCCTCCGTTAATTTACTTAAAAACTCTAATAAATACGTCAGCAGCCTAGTAACAGTATGATCCACTAAGTCTTGTAAATTAACTTCTGCGATTGTTTCTGTTACAGTTAATGAAGACTTTGGTGGATAACAGTTGAATTTTTCTTTTTGTATTAAGCTATAACAAGGGAATGATTTTTTATTGCATTTTCGGACGATCTCGTATTGTTTCCTAGACAGATCTGCTTCTACAAACATCGCTAAAGCTTGAAATGGAGATAGTTTTGTGTCACTGGCTTGTAAGCATTTTGAATATGCTTGTTTATACTTTTTGGCTCGTTTCGGTGATTTTATGACCTCTGTCAGTAAACGGGATGCATTTCTAAGGCCAGACATCTCCAGACTAGTTTTAGCTGCATGAACTATAACTTCTTCACTGATATTTGAGCGTAGTTCACTAGTTTTCTTTCGCTTGTTTCTGTCTGAAAGTTCATCAAAAGGTTTTGATGGGCGCCCGGGACGCTTATGTGGTAGCGAAACCTTAGGTATCTCGAACGTTCCTTGAAGCCACGTAGCATTTACAGTTGTAAATCTTTGAAGCATTCTTTTTGCCTTCAACCACCTCTTCTTCAAATCAGTTTTGAAAACTGATATTTTATGTTTCAAATCCTTTAATTGGTCTTCATTAAAGTCGTCAGAAGATAGAAGAAAATTTTCTAAATAATCGACTTTTTGTTCGAAAGTGGGCAATTCTTGTTGTTGCATTTTATTAAATAAATATTCCCTTGTTACAACTTTGTAGTTTGAGCTTCCCTGTGACCCTAAAACAAAAAAGAAACAAAAATATTGTAATTTTCAATAATATTAAATTTAAATTTTTCGATGACACCTTAGGTAAAAAAATTAAGTTTTGTCGAAAGGGGCAAAAAGGGGCACTCAATTTGTGAAATACCTATCAATTAATAGTTTTGGTTATCCCTTAAAATAGAAATCGTTACCCAGAAACACCCAGAACTATAACTTAAGGCATTTTGAAATAAAATAATTGCAATAAAAACAGCTTTAAAATGCAAGACACTAATAAGTTGATTTTGAACCTTAAAAAAACTAATTAAAGTTATTGAATTATAATAAATAAATCTATTATTACCTGTATTATGAGAATCCATGGCCATTTTGGTTAGTTTATTCACTTTAAACATGCACTGAGATTCCAAAAAGTAAGTTTTAATAAGGTAGCCAATAACTGACGGGAACGCTTACGACAACGGTCAAGTTTCGACTGAGTTTGTGCCAGATGGGGCAGGTACACGGTCTCGAAAAGGGTCTCCTATTGTTCAGTATCTACTTGGCTACCTGATAAGCATACATTTTTACCGTTATGTTGTATATTGTAATTTCGACTTTCGCCCGGCTAATAACGTGAAATACCCCTATGTGCGGCGTTGAGATTGATGTCCAAAAAATAAGCACATTCTTAATATGTGGCGTCAACAAAAATAGTTTTTCAAGTACTGAAACTATCGTACTTTTCAGTCATGTATAGATACAGTATATAAAAAATTACTTAATAAATTAAATATGGATTAAAAGAAAAAAGGGGCCATGTCCCTATTACCGATCCAAAATATAGGGCGTGTGCCTAATACCGTTTATGAGACACCTAATACCGACCACTAAATAAATGGAACCGTTAAAGTTAAATAAAAATGCGCGTGTAGGTATGTTGAGCTATTTATAAAATTTAGATGGTTTGTAATCCATACTAATATTATAAAGCTGAAGAGTTTGTTTGTTTGTTTGTTTGTTTGTTTGAACGCTAGGATCTCGGGAACTACTGGTTCGATTTCAAAACTTCTTTTACAGTTTGATAGTCCATGTATTGAGGATGGCTATAGGCTATATAACATTGCGCTAAGATGAATAGGAGCGGAGCAGCAATAAAGAATATTTCGAAAACGGGGAATTATTTTAACCGTCTGAGAGCTTCCGAGGCATACGCTGCCTAAATGGTTAAAGTTACGTAAAAATTATGTATTACAAAATTGTTTCTCTTAAACAGTTCTATAAAAAAGTCCGCAACAGCATATGTCTATCTTTTAAGGTTCGCTCACAATAAACTAATTTGTCTTTTTTTTAAGGTTAGCTCACAATATTATCAAACTGAAGAGTTTGTTTGTGCTAGGATCTCAGAAACTACTGGTTGCATTACAAAAATAATTTCACAGTTTTTTAGTCCATTTATTGAGGATGGCTAATGGCTATATAACATCACGCTAAGACAAATAGGAGCGGGGCAGCCATGAATAATGTTTTAAGAACGTGGGAAATTTATTTCTTTTGAGAGCTTTGATTGAGTACGTTGCGTAAATGGTTAAAGTTACGTAAAAATTGTGTACTACAAAATGTTTTCTCTTAAAAAGTTACAAAAAAAAGTCCTGAACAGCATATGCCTATCTTTTAAGGTTCACTTAAAACAATCATTTTTAAAATGAGCGACGCAAGTCGACTACGTGTCGGGAGTAAACGTTTTCTGCAGCAGTAGCCAGTCAACTGAAAGATAATACCGGCCAAGTACGAGTCGGACTCGCACACGATGAGTTCCGTACCAAAAAACGGACAAAAATAAATGTGACGGGAAACTTCAACCAAGTTGTGCGGGTGAACTCTAAATGAATATAAGCGACGCGACGGGAAAAATTATATCACTTTAAATATTAAAACCTACGACAACTCTCTAATAAATATACTTAAGACACGCGACGAGAGTAAATGCGATGGGACTATAATACCTACTTAAAATATTAATACTAAACCACTCTCTTTGTCACTCTCATGTGACGCAAACGAAGTTGCGCGGGTCAGCTAGTTCTTCAATAAGGCTTTATCGCCCTTTTTGAAGAAGAGAACCACCACACTCCTGTTCCATACCTGTGGCTTTTTACACTCGAGTATGACGGAGTTCAATAACTTCTGTATGTCCTTAAGAACCGGTTTGCCACCTGCCATTAGGAGCTCTGCAGTATATTTCCGTCGTCTCCTGGTACCTTGCTGTTTTAAAGCTGCTTCAGGCCCATACTAATCTCGCACAGGCTGACGTTTGGGATATCTTCGGTAAAGTGCTGAGTCGATCTGGATCTCTGGACTTTAACATGATACTAAACGGGTTTCTTTGCAAATGTGTGTACCTTTTTTTTTTTGGCTGACGGCCGCGATTGTGGCGAATCCCCCCTTTGGTTGCTCAAGTCGCACCTTCCATGTCTCCCCGGTTTCCTGGTGGAGCAGGGTCCGCTGGGCCTCGATTTCTCGAGACGCAGGCCTTTGGCCCCGCTCCAGCGCCTCCTTACGCCATCTGAACAGTGACGCAAGGGCTCTCGCTTCCAGGTCCCATGGAGGGGTCCCGGCCAGGAGACATGCCGCCTCACCGGAAATCGTGCGGTATCCTCTTATCACCCTGACGGCCATAACTCTCTGCGGGCTCAGCAGTCTAGCCACATTGCTGGCCGTCAGGGTCTCCGACCATACGGGAGCCCCGTACAGGGCCATGCTTCGCACGATCCCCAGGTACAGTCTCCTGTAGGGAGCGTTGGGTCCCCTGATGTTGGGCATCAGCCGCGCGAGTGCGGCAGATGCTCCCCTCAGTTTCGGGACCAAACTTCGGAAGTGACGTCCGAAGTTCCACCGGCCATCGAGTACGAGCCCCAAATACTTCATCGAGGGCTCGATGCCGATGCTGACGCCCCCTACCTGTAGGCTGGATCCCGCAGGTGGCCCCATCCGAGGTCCGTGGAAGCACAGAGCCTCGGATTTGCGAAGGGCGACCTCGAGACCCAGCCGCCGAATCCGACCCACGACCTGAGCAACCCCTGCCGTGGCCTTAAGTGCTGCGGCACGGTGCGTTGCTCCCCGCGCCGTAACGAGGGTGTCGTCGGCGTAACACGTTACGCCGACCCCTCTGAGCAACGGACCACGCAGCACCCAGTCGTAACCGATGTTCCACAGGAGCGGCCCTAAAACCGATCCCTGTGGAACACCGCACGACACATCTCGCCGACCTGGCCCTAGCCAGCTCGGGTAAGTTATGGCTCTCTCGGAGAGATAAGCCCTGACAATTCGACGGAGGTAGGGAGGTACTCCATGATAGATAAGCGCCTCCCTGACGCAGCTCCACGGCAAGGTGTTGAATGCGTTGGCGATGTCGAGAGACACCGCCACCACCACCTCACCCTGTGAGACTGCTTCCTCCGTCAGGCCTCTAATGCGCATGATCGCGTCCACGGTGGAGCGTCCCTGACGGAAGCCAAACTGGCTATCCGCCAGATCAGGCCCCACGCGTGTGAGGTGCCCGACGAGGCGTTGTGCAATAATGCGCTCAAAGAGCTTGCACACCTCGTCGAGCAACACGATCGGCCGGTACCCTGATGGGGAGTTTGCCGGCCGCCCCGCCTTTCGAATCAAGACCAGTTTTCCTGTCTTCCAGACCTTGGGAAACTGGCCTTTCTCGAGGCATGCGCTAAAGAGCCCAACTAGTCGAGGCCCAAGCTCCTCGAGAGCCAGGACCCACGCCCGGCCTGGAATGCCGTCGGGTCCAGGGGCGGTGTTTCAGCGGGATTTAAGCCGCAGTATAGCCGCCCCTAACTCACCCTCGGTGACCACGGGCACGTCGTTCTCGCTGCCTTCCGCGTTGGGCGCCTGAGAAGAAGCCATGCGCGGAGGAATGTGTTCCTCCGCTCTCGACGGGAACAAGGAGTCCAGGACCCCCTCCAGCCGCTCCGGCTGGAGACTCTGGGTCAGTGGGGGCGCCTTAGGGCGTAATTTGCCCCTTACCATAAGGTACGGGCGCCCCCACGGGTCTCGCTCCAGAGTCTCCATCAGCTTTTCGCGGCTCAATTTTTTGGACCGGTTGATGGCCGTCTGGAGGGCCCTTTTGGCCTCCCGGTACCCATCATAGAGCTCCGTCTCTCGGGCTGCCGCATCATCTGGGCGACGATGTCTCCGGCGGAACCTGATGTACCGGCGGCGCGCGGTAACGCAATCCGCGCGCAACTGCGCGATTTCCGGCGTCCACCAGTACACCTGTTTCCTCGCCGGTCTGGGCCTAGCCCTGGGCATCGCCGTATCGCAGATGTGCGACATGGCTCTCCCGAACCACTTCACCTCGGTATCAACATCGGCAGGCCTGTCCGCTGTCGGAATCCAGGCCTGCACGATGGCCGCCTCCAGGAGAGCCTCCCGATCAAGGCGATGGAGTGCCCAACGCGGTTCCGGGGGATTCGCGATTGCTGGCGGCAGGTTAGGTGGAGGGGAGACGTCGAACCGAATATATCGGTGATCCGACGACGTCTCCTCCTCCTCCACCACACGCCATCCCTGGACACGGCGGGCGAGCTCAGGGGTCGCAAACGAAACGTCTATGACCGAGCTGAGCCCCCGCCGCGTCCAGGTTGCGACATTCCCCCGGTTCAGGATGACTAGGTCACGAGTTGTGACCCAATCCTCCAGTATCCTCCCCCTGTCTCTGATTTCCCGGGAGCCCCAAGCCTGTGACCAGGCATTGAAGTCTCCCAGGACCAGGACAGGAAATGTGGGTACCTAACTGTTCATAGAAGCTTTCAACCTCGTTCAGTATCTTAGGCAAAGAAGACTGTCGCCGGTTTTTAATTTTGACAGCTGACTCAGCCCTATAGACCGATTCCTTAAAAATACTTAGACCCTTTATTGTGGTCTGTGTTGTAGTGTCACAGGACGGTTTTCAAAGATATAGAGATCAGTCTATTGAGCCGCTTGTATCTACATATCATCCGGCCTCTGTAGTGCCATTCCATGTCTCTCCTCCATGAGCCCGAACGCAGATTGAGATAACTTCTTAGTTCTTTTTATTATCATTTATTTATATATATAATTAACAATTTTTGTACAGCATCCCTTGCTGTACTTGGAACTGACTATAAGGAACGACGAACGACTACGGAGTTCGTTATAAATGTAAAAGTAGATCGGTAATAGGTATTATTAAAGGAAATCGTATAACCTATTACCGACCCAATGGAATGTGTATGAATTGGGTAAATACATGTGGTTTTTGTACATTTGTATGATTTTAAATAGTGTGGTTGCTATAAATATTTAATAATAATGATATTTTAACAATAAAAATACAATATTTATAAATTACACCTCCTTTATTCAACAAAATATTTACAGCATCCCTTGCTGTACTTGGAACTGACTATAAGGAACGACGAACGACTACGGAGTTCGTTGTAAATGTAAAAGTAGATCGGTAATAGGTATTATTAAAGGAAATCGTATAACCTATTACCGACCCAATGGAATGTGTATGAATTGGGTAAATACATGTGGTTTTTGTACATTTGTATGATTTTAAATAGTGTGGTTGCCATAAATATTTAATAATAATGATATTTTAACTATAAAAATACAATATTTATAAATTACACCTCCTTTATTCAACAAAATATTTACTTAAGAGCAAAGTTTCTTTTAAGGCTACTAAGGCTCTTAAATAATATGGCGTTAATAGCTCAAATGCAAGTTAAAATATTAAGGAACTGAGTTAGTATAGCCTCCTGCCTATTAATTGACGTATTTTAGCAAAAATCATGACACACGAAAGATACGAAAAGTTCTTATCAGCGACATGGGTCGTTAATAGAAACAAAATTGTGATTTTTGTTCCTATTACCGCCTATTTTTAATATTGAATTTTAAGCAAAATAAAAGAGTATCTCATTAAAATTTATTATTATTTGTGTTCCTGAAAGTATACAAAATGCATAAAAAGAACTAGAAGTTGCATTAAAATGCTTTAGGATATAATATTCTGCTAAGAAAGAAGCAAGAGAACTTAAGTCATCGGAGACGCCACACTATGGAAAATGCACTATCGCCGGCAGTCACGGAAGAAATGGGCAATAATTCTTTAAATCATTGAGTTACGCACCCAAAATAGACATGAATAATTGCAATACAAATATATCTACATTTTTCCAAAAGTAACCACTTGTGTAACTTTAACACATCACATTATAATGATAGTTTTCTGAATAGGGCGGTAATGAGCGCGGATTTTAAGGGGTCGTTATTAGGTGCGTTTACGTTAGTCAGTTCTAAATGAAAGCCTAAATTCTGTAGGTCAAAATAATATCAAGTCAATTCTCACCGAACACGACAGGCGATGGATCGGGCGGACTCTGGTACCCATATTTCTGCGGGAACACACCCATTCAACAAGTCACGTGAGTTCAATTATTTAAACAACCTTTTCATGCACCTTTATAGGGGCCAGTGACAGCTGTAAGTACAAACAAGGGGGTAGTCAGAGGCAAACATTTATATTTTTTTAAATAGGCGGTTACCATTATTGCCGTGTCAAAATCGAAAGGCGCAGTTTATGACCCTATTGAAATTTTCGGAGCCGCCAACAGGCCTTCAACTTGGTTTAACGACTACTTACCATGTTTAACGTACCTTAAGACTTTAGGCAAGCGTTTTGCCGTTTATATGAAGTAGAATAAGTAAGTATAAAGCAGAAAAAAGGTGATAGGTAGGTACTTACCCCAAAATTTCAACAGCCCGGGGCCAAAACGGGGGGGGGGGGGCACAAACGTTTAACATAATACTTTTTTAAATATTTTCCAGGAAATGGAGCCTTGAAACACTATCATATTTGCAAGAATTGTCGAGAACAGGCGCAGTCAGTGTTTGCCCGATGCCTTACTTCATGTTCTTCACGGAAAAAGAAAAATGCACGGCACCTGAATGGTCGAACTCTGCTTACGGCTTTCGAATTCTCAACTCCAAACAGTTACAACATTTTAATCAACGATATTCTAAAAATTATGCGTGAGTATCTAAATAATTTATACATCTATACATTATATACCTACCATATAGTCACGCGTTTATCCCCGGAGGGGTAAGCAGAAACATAGAATACGTCCACATTTCACCTTATAGTTTTGGTCCCAGTAGTTTTGTTGGTGGTGAGTGCTGAGTGTTGTTGAAATGGGCAGACGCAGGTAGTGACGATTCACTCTGTTGAAAATTTTCAAGCTACCCATAAGGCCAACAAACAACGGAAATATCAAAAAGTGGTACTGGTTACCCATCCAAGCACCAGTCAGAGACAAAAATGCTTATCACAATGATCGCTTACAGAACACTGGGAAAGCGGGGTTACGAGAGTGTTGAGTTTGTTGAAATTGTGCAAGTATTTATTACCTCCACAACCACTGTATGCCACTTAAGTTTACTGGAACACTGGAACATTTTATGAAACAATAGGTGCCTTACCCTTCATGAAAGCAATCAAAGTGTCTGTTCCCAATTATCTTAGCTCTTTTTTTTTAATACCACTAGAGTGGCAGACAAGCATATGGCCCCACGCCCCACCAGATGTACCCCCACAGACTTACAATAAGTAGATTAAGTAATTGTAAGTCTGTGGATGTACCGGTCACCGCAGCCTATGGGCGTTTGCAACACCAGAGGCGCCACAATCGCGCTGCCAAATTTGTTAGTTAGCCATGATATTGCGGGCTTGATTTATATAAGACGTTTTCTCTTAGTCAAACCAGTCACATGATACAACATTGGTTTTTGCCTAAATTCATTTACAAACTTTGACCCGCTTGAATGAATATACCCCGGACTCCTGACCAGTGGCGGGGCAAGACCTAAATTTAGTGTGGGCAAGACAGATTTCGCGAGGCCCTGTTCTCTGGCGCCAATAATAATAGTATCGCCTTAAGGAAAAAAAAATTTAACCACAGAGGTTTACGTCAAAATAAATGTGGTTAGTGGGGTCACTCGTCCCAAAAAAATCCAGGATAAAACATATATGTTATTGGTTCCACTACCTTAATGGGTCCAGGAGTATTTGTAAATCCTGTTGGACCCCTTAGTGGAACTTAGCAGTGGTACCAACAGTCCGGAAGGAATAAAACAAGGGATTCCCCGCACTGGTCGGCGGCGAACAGTAGTGGATAGATTCATACAAATCGGCGGACATAAGAATCTTGAAAAACTTTTTATTGTTTTTACAAAAACTAATGATGCCAATGTGTTTATCTGAAATAGTCGAAAAAATAGAAACTCAATTTTGATTAGACTGCAATTTAAAAAAATATTCGACAAAAACTGATTTCAATGTATGGAAAAGTACATTAAATAAAAACCGGCCAAGTGCGAGTTAGACTCGCCCATGAAGGGTTTCGTAGCAGCAAGTAGTGTCCGACCGAAACTGGTTTTCCGGCGGAAACCGAAACCGAAACCGAAACCGAACTTTCGGCCCCAGGGTCAGTTTCGGCCGAAACCGAAACCGAAACCGAAACTCACGTGTTCATATTGAAAAAAAAAATACCAGCCAAGTGCGAGTCGGATTCCGCACAGAGGTACAAAAATTACGTTTGTTGTATGTTTTATTTTTCTGATTTTAGTAGGTTTTTTTGTTATCGGCATCAGAACAGAGTGAGGTGGTGGTGGCAGTGTATCTTGACATCGCCAACACTTTCAGCACCTTGCCCTGGAGCTGCGTTTGGGAGGCGCTTATTTACCATGGAATGACTTCATACCTCCGTCGAATTGTCGGGGCCTATCTTTTTGAGAGGGCCATAACTTACCCGAGCTGGCTAGGGCTGAGTCCGCGAGATGTGTCGTTCGGTGTTTCATAGGGATCGGTCTTAGGACCGCTTCTGTGGATCATCGGTTACGATTGGGTGCTGCGTGGTCCGTTGCTCAGAGCGTGTTACGACGAGGCGTTACGTGTTACGACGACATCCTCATTACGGCGCGAGGAGCAACGCACCGAGACGCAGCCCTGAGGCCACCTGCGGGATCCAGCTTACATATAGGGGGCGTCAGCATCGGCATCGAGCTCTCGATGACGTATCTGGGGCTCGTACTCGATAGCCGAAGGAACTTCGGATACCACTTCCGAAGTTTGGTCCCATAGCTGAGGGAGGGGCATCAGCCACACTCTCGCGGTTGTTGCCCAATATCAGGAGACCCAACGGTCCCTGCAGGAGACTGTACCTTGGGATCGTGCGGAGCATGGCCATATACGGGGCCCTCGTACGGGCGGAGATCCTGATGGCCAGCAATGCGGCTAGATTGCTCAGCCCGCAGAAGGCGACGGCTGTCAGGGTGATAAGGAGATACCACACGATTTCACTTGAGGCGGCATGTCTTCTAGCCGGGACCCTTCTATCGGACTTAGAAGCGAGGGCCCTTGCGTCATTGTGGCGCTGGAGCGATGCCATAGGCCTCTTCCTGTGAGCAGGTCATGCTCGTAAAAGAGACGGCGGGGACTAAGCGGGAGAGAACTCTGTCACCCGAGTTCCACAGTCTGCGGCAGCGCCCCATACTATCAGCCTCCATGACCGGGGGCTTGAGGACGGTGACGGGGCTGCTTACCATCTTTACAGAAGCAGGCCTTAGACGATAGCATGACGTGAGAGATTCATCCACGCCCCGCTCAAGAAGCGGGATATCAACTGAACAACCCCCCAAAGACGCGGCCGCAGTATGCATCATTCCGAGGGCATACTCGGGGCTCCCAACCGTAGGTTGTTAGGTAGGATACGCGTGGTTTTTAGTCGGTAGGACTACTGTACAGTGAAATTTTGAGGCGTATATCTGGCACGGTTCCAGCGATACAACCTCGTGACTAATAGACAGACGGACGGCTAGGCCTCATGTCTCGTTAATAGGCTTTAACCCCTCCGTGTGTGAGTTAGACTCGCACTTGGCCGTTTATTTTTTCAATAGGTGCAGCAATTTCCACAAAGTGCCATCAATCAAGGGTATAAATCTTCTCAAGTGTTCATTTTAAAAAAAATTGCGTGTACTTAGTGTACACACGTAAGAAGTGAAACTTCTTCATAAACTTAATTTTCACCTCACCTTAAATTAAGTCAAAAAGTACAAAAGTACAAAAGTCCAAAAGTCCAAAAGTCCAAAAGTCCAAAAGTCCAAAAGTCCAAAAGTCCAAAAGTCCAAAAGTCCAAAAGTCCAAAAGTCCAAAAGTTCAAAAGTCCAAAAGTCCAAAAGTCCAAAAGTCCAAAAGTCCAAAAGTCCAAAAGTCCAAAAGTCCAAAAGTCCCAAAGTCCCAAAGTCCAAAAGTCCAAAAGTCCAAAAGTCCAAAAGTCCAAAAGTCCAAAAGTCCAAAAGTCCAAAAGTCCAAAAGTCCAAAAGTCCAAAAGTCCAAAAGTCCAAAAGTCCAAAAGTCCAAAAGTCCAAAAGTCCAAAAGTCCAAAAGTCCAAAAGTCCCAAAAGTCCAAAAGTCCAAAAGTCCAAAAGTCCAAAAGTCCAAAAGTCCCAAAGACCCAAAGTACCAAGGTCCCATCCAAAAGTCCAAAAGTCCTAAAGTCCCAAAGTCCCAAAGTCCCAAAGTTCCAAAGTCCCAAAGACCCAAAGTACCAAGGTCCCATCCAAAAGTCCAAAAGTCCAAAAGTCCAAAAGTCCAAAAGTTCAAAAGTTCAAAAGTCCCAAAGTCTCAAAGTTCCAAAGTCCCAAAGACCCAAAGTACCAATGTCCCATCCAAAAGTCCAAAAGTCCAAAAGTCCAAAAGCCCAAAAGTCCAAAAACCCTTAAATGACATGCTATCCCTGGATAAAGTACTCTTAATTCGAATCCACCGTGGTGGGGAACAGAACAAAGATGGCGCGTAACCAAAAATCGTGACGTGACGTGACGCAAATTTTTTTCCAACGCCGTTAAAGAAGTTTCACTTCAAAAATATCTCCACCTAAAGATGAGTTCCTTTCTTTTACGTGTGGAATTACTCATAGATGCTATTGCGAACTCCTACCGACTAAAACCACACGGTGCCCTGCTACTGGGTATACTACGCCAAATCGAATGGCAAATAATCGAACGTTCAAAATATCGAACGTTCAATATATCGAACGATCAAAATATCGAAGATTACAATAACAATGTTCGATATATTAAACGATCGATATTTTGAACGTTCGAGAATTTGGATGTTCGATTATTTGGCATTCGATTTGGCGTAGTATACCCCTGCTAGTGGCTCTTGGTTGGTTTAAGTTACATTCAAGAAGTATATAACTAAAACTGGACAGCAGTGATCCGGACTAGCGCACGTAGGGTTCTGTACAAGAAAATCAGCAAAAATCACGTATGTTGTATGGGAGGCCCCCTTTAATATCATTAATTTATCTATTTTTATTATATGTAGCTATAGCGGCAACAGAAATACATCATCCATAAAAATTTTAACTGTCAAACTATCACGGTGTATGAGTCTGCTGACAGACAGACAGACGACCAACGAAGTCGACGGAACCGACAACAAAGGGGTAGGGTTATGTAAATGTCCTAGATCACCTTTTTAGGATTCCGTAAAAATTGTATTATTATAACTATTGATTGGAAGTCCTTTGTAAATCTGTAAATCTTCGGTTAGTAACATATTAACTGGTTGGGCTGACCCTAACCACGTCACAAGCAGAGCTAATCACTCAAAATTCATAAACACGTGAGTTTCGGCCCGGCCGAAAGTTTCGGCCCATTTTGGCCGAAACCGAAACTGCGGCCGAAACTCCATTTTTTGGCCGAAACTGGCCGAAACCGAAACCGAAACCGAAACTTCGGTCGGTCACTAGCAGCAAGTAACATAATATAAAAGTTCTTATAGTTCGTTGTAACTTTGACTGATGTTTGGAAATTGCGGTTTATGACGTATTAAAAAAAAACTACCAGCTCTATCTCGTTCAAACTAATTTTCGTTGGTAGTGTTTATGGCAATGTACATCATATATTTTTTTTAGATTTATCATTCTCTTAGTTTAGAAGTTAGAGGGGGGGGGACACACATTTTTCCACTTTGGAAGTATCTCTTGCTCAAACTATTCACTTTAGAAAAAAATGATTTTAGGAACCTAAATACCATTTTCAAAGACCTATCTATAGATACCCCACACGTATGGGCGTGATGAAAAAAAAAATTTGAGTTTCAGTTCTGAGTACGGGGACCCCCAAAATTTACTCCTTTTTTTTCTAGTTTTATATAAGAATCTTAATGCGGTTCACTGAATACATCTAGTTACCAAGTTTCAAAAGCATAGACCTTATAGTTTCGGAGAAAAGTGGCTGTGACACACGGACGGACAGACATACAGACATGACGAATCTATAAGGGGTTTTTGCCATTTGGCTACGAAACCCTAAAAAGGAGGAAATTCTATGTTACGCGATAGCGGCGCCAATTATGGATGGATTTTGAAATTTTTTTTTTGTTTGAAAGAGGCTACTTCTGAGGTGGTCCCATATCCAGGGTATCAGGATCTGATGCTGGGATCCAGGAGAAATCGAGGGCAACCACCGAAAATTGTAGGGACAACTAGTGCGTTTTTTAACTTTTTGATTAAGTACTTTAATGTACTACAATTTAATGAAGGTCTGGAGTCGATCTGGTGATGGAACCGAAAGACAGTCGAGGGAATTCCTTAACGGTTTACAGCAGTTACCTTGTGTTTCGACTTGATTGATTTGTGAATATTATATTGAATAAAATCTGATAAATAAAAATACATATTACTTTGTGCTAAGTAAATTTTATTTTAAGGATTTGTATGAAGTCGGTTCTATTTTTAACCGACTTCAAAAAAAGGAGGAGGTTCTCAATTCGTACGCTGTTTTTTTTTTTTTGTATGTATGTTACGCGATAGCGGCGCCAATTATGGATGGATTTTGAAAATTCTTTTTTTGTTTGAAAGAGGCTACTTCTGAGGTGGTCCCATATCCAGGGTATCAGGATCTGATGCTGGGATCCAGGAGAAATCGAGGGCAACCACCGAAAATTGTAGGGACAACTAGTGCGTTTGTTAACTTTTTGATTAAGTGCTTTAATGTACTAAAATTTAATGAAGGTCTGGAGTCGATCTGATGATGGGACCGAAAGACAGTCGAGGGAATTCCTTAACGATTTACAGCAGTTACCTTGTGTTTCGGCTTGATTGATTTGTGTTGATGAGAACTTTACACCTAGATAGAAATACTTTTCGGTCCATCCGTCACTGAAAATAAAAAAATAAAAATTTTAAATAAAAATAGAACCGACTTCATACAAATCCTTAAAAATAAAATTTACCTAGCACATTGTAATTTGTATTTTGATTTATCCGATTTTATTCAATATAATATTGAAGTTGGTGCCATTAATAATACCTACCTAAACCTATGAGTTTACTTGGCACCGACTTCAATATGATGTTGAATAAAATCTGATAAATCAAAATACAAATTACAATGTGCTAGGTAAATTTTATTTTTAAGGATTTGTATGAAGTCGGTTCTATTTTTTATTTAAAATTTTTATTTATTTAAATTTTTTTGTTACCACTTTTGTTTTTATAAGTTTTTGTATTTATATAACTATGATATTCAAAGTGTAACAAAACTACCTGTTCAAATTTCGTCACGTGATGTGGCATCAGTCAAGAAACATTACAAAAATGAAGAAAAAAAATCACATGAATACTTTAATCGTAAATTCGTTTTAAAGGTCCTATAAATTTTCATTATCACCCTTTCTATGGCTACTGAGCTGCAGTAGAAAGCGACAAAGACAGCCAGACGGGTGCTCCGTGTTTGTTTTACCACGGCGACCATGTTACATCGAATTGCCGCGGTAAAAAAGGAATTCTTAATGTGCGACAAAAATATTTTTTTAAAAATAAAATAAATAACCCCCTTTTTAGGGTTTCGTAGCCAAATGGCAAAAACGGAACCCTTATAGATTCGTCATGTCTGTCTGTCTGTCTGTCTGTCTGTCCGTCCGTGTGTCACAGCCACTTTTCTCCGAAACTGTAAGGCCTATGATTTTGAAACTTGGTAACTAAATGTATTCTGTGAACCGCATTAAGATTCTTATATAAAATTAGAAAAAAAGCAGTAAATTTTGGGGGTCCCCATACTCAGAACTGAAACTCAAAATTTTTTTTTTTCGTCAGAACCATACGAGTGGGGTATCTATAGATAGGTCTTCAAAAATGATATTGAGGTTTCTAATATAATTTTTTTCTAAACTGAATAGTTTGCGCAAGAGACACTTCAAAAGTAGAAAAATGTGTGTCCCCCCCCCCTCTAACTTCCCAACTAAGAGAATGATAAATCTAAAAAGAAGATATGATGTACATTGCCATAAAAACTACCAACGAAAATTAGTTCGAACGAGATAGAGCTGGTAGTTTTTTTTTTATACGTCATAAACTGCAATTTCCGATTAGAAAAATCACTACCACTGCGAACGTGTTAAAACATCAATCAAAGTTACAACGAACTATGAGAACTTTTATATTATGTTACTTACTGCTACGAAACCCTTCATGGGCGAGTCCAACTCGCACTTGGCCGGTTATTTATTAAATATTTGTACTTGGTTTTTGATGCCAAGTCATCTCATGAAATTTAGAGAGTCAATTTTGTTACACCCAATTATGTTTTATAAAACGTGTTATTGATTTATTTGATTAATACATTATTTTCTTCAAATCTTAATGAAAAATTACTATACAATACAAAAATGTTGCTAAAAAAGTAGGCAAAAATTATAGTCGTCTGCTTATAATTATCTCTCAAAAACTCCCGATCCCGTATGCTAGTCATATTATTTTTGATGTGGGTAGGACAGTACTAAGCTTAAATGTAGTTTATTAACAATTATAACTGTAAAAAAAGGAATTAGACATAATTTTCTTGAAGAAAATAAGAAAAATGATATTTGGTCATATAGCTCCCAGAGCGGTGCCTAGGGATACCTAAAATGTTTGGCAGATATTTTGCTAACAACCCATTAAAATAAGAAAACACGAGAAAATCGAAAGCTATCCCTTTTTTAATGTACTTTTCCATACATTGAAATCAGTTTTTGTTGAATATTTTTTAAAATGGAACCTAATCAAAATTGTGTCTCTATGATTTCGACCATAATTATTAAGATAAACACATTGGCATCCTTAGTTTTTGTAAAATCAGTAAAAAGTTTTTCAAGATTCCTATGTCCGCCGATTTGTATGAATTGATACATAATTTTCACAGCAAAATTATTTTATATCTTTTTTTATTTTGTTCTCGCTTTGAAGCAACGCATAAAAATTTTTGAGGCGCGAGGCCCCTTGTACCGCGAGGCCGTGGGCGGTGGCCCACGTCGCCCACGCCTTACGCCGCCTCTGCTCCTGACCATCGAGAATGATAGTGATGCCGTAGGGGTACATCAGCTGTATATGACTGTATGTTTTAAAACAACGTTTATAGGTATTTTTACTTATAGGTATATGGATATTAGTTATCTTTCGCTAATACTTTGTAGTTAACCTAGAATGACCGAAGATAATTTTAAGATACCTAATACCTACATACCTATCATTAATCTCAAAGTTCATCCACGGAATTTTCAAACGATGTGGACTAGCCACTCGGGATAACCCTGCGGAGTTCCCTTACTACTTATTGTAAGTCTGTGTTCCCATAGCAGGAGCGAAGGAATTCACATTTTGTCCCTAAGATTTAGGGTACCCTTGATCATTAGTATTAAAGTTTGCGGGATATTTACCATGTATTGTTGTGAGTTTCCGATATTTCGGCGCTGTTACAAGCACCAATGATCACGGAGGAGCTGAGACTTTCGCTTTCAACCGCCAGTACTTCAGTTCCTCCGTGATCATGGTGCTTGTAACAGCGCCGAAATATCGGAAACTCACAACAATACATGGTAAATATCCCGCAAACTTTAATACTAATGTCAGTGACCATGAAAGTTTAAATACCTATACCCTTGATCAGTTTTAAGAGGTATGAAACAAGACGTTTAATCCAGACACGAAGTAATCATAAAGTTGCAGGTTGATCATCATGTAGACACAGTAGGTACAACTCAAGAACACAGAAAAAATAAACAATAACTTATTTTTTTGATTACATTATTACTTAGCTAGTGTTATAATTTTAAGTTTACCTATAATTTGGATTTACATTATCTAAGGCCAATTTCACCTACTGAGTGCACTGCTGACTGAGTACACAAATCACAAATGTCGCATCACTAATACTAGATGGTGTCAGAGGGAATATCTTAATTCCCCGTGATGCTACTAGGTATGTCACGGAGATTAAGACGATTTCTCTTGACCCCACGGAGTGTCATGGGGAAGAACAGTGTCCCATGTCAGTACTCGGGGGGTCATGGGGAAAGAAAGACGTATTGAACAGTTTATTTCTAAATTGGTACAAAATAAACCCCGTGTGGCGACGGGAAGAAGTACAAAATGTCGCCACCCCAATTCATTCAGAGTGTCTCGTAAGAGGTGACTTTGATTGGAAAGGTTTTTCGATTACATAAGGTACACGACTCATTCGAAGGACTTGGTGTACGCCTATTCAATAAAATTCCTTTAAATATTATGAACCTTCCTTTATATAGATTCAAAAGGGAAATCAAGACACATCTTTTAAAAAGGGCATACTATACTATTGATGACTATTTTAATGATACAGAGACATGGACATGAGTTGCTTGCTCCTCACTTAATTGGGCGCGATTGTAAATGTCGCTTGTGTAGACAAAATTGTTGATCTTTACTGCATGACAAACGAATGTACTAAGACTATTTGAAAAGAGTGGCCGTGAGTTTTCTTGCCAGGTTCTTCCTCACAGGCTCTACCTATTGCTTTGCGAATCTGGCAGTAAATGTAAATGTAGAAGCAAAAATTTTGACGTTCATAAGTGTTACTTTGTAACCTAAATGAATAAAGATATTTTCATTTTCATTTTCATTTTCATTTTCATTGACGGCGTTGAATGGAAAGGGATGCTTGAAGAAAATTCAACTGTGAGTCGTCGCGACCTGCGCATGTCCATTTAAACACGGCAATGGGCTCATCACTTATTACGTGGGATTATGTCCCACTATATAAGGTGAAATGTGGGTGTATACTGTGCCTCTTCCTACCCCTTCGGAGATAAAGGCGTGACTATATGTATGTATGTATTTCTAAATTGGACTGCTATGGTACCTATTTAAATCTTCTATGTTCTAGTGCGGGATACACTTTTGTGACAATCACGGTACCACCGACCAAACTTCTGGACTACTTACAAAAGCGGTTTAACGAATTGAATGGCGAAATATTGGAAGCGAAAATCACATCAATGGAGGATCCTATCTTGAAAGAGTTCGATATAATCATAAACTGCACCGGACTTGGCGCAAGGTATCTGGTGCCTGATGAAAAGGTGGCATCTATTAGAGGACAAATTATCAGAGTAAGTTGTCTCGGCTTATGAAATGCCAGAATTGATCAAGGGTTTAAGATCTAGGTCAAGACGACGGAGTGTATCAACACACATTTCAGTATCCAACTCCCCAAAAGAAGCGGGAAATCCTGAACCCATAAGGAGAGGCGGACCATGTTTTTTTTATTTATTTTTTATACCACTAGAGTGGCAGACAAGCATACGGCCCCACCAGATGTACCGGTGGTCACCGCAGCATATGGACGTTTGCAACACAAGAGGCGCCACACTCGCGCTGCCGACTCTTTAAAAACCTTCGAAGTCCCCTTTTGAAGAACCCCATACTTTAGGCGTTAGGGAAAACGGAAGCAGGGAGATCATTCCACATCCTAAGCGTGCGCGGGAGAAAGCCCCTAGCGGATCTAACCGTGCTCGAACACTCCAGATGCAATGTGTGAGGAGAACACTATGTCTCGTGGAGAGCGGTGCGGTGATAGAATGTAAACAACTCCCCAAAAGAAGCGGGAAATCCTGAACCCATTAGGAGAGGTGGACCATGTCTGGGTCGGAAGACCTAGGGCTATCCTTCCGAGGGTGTACCCGGGGCTCCCGGACGTCAGCAGATGGTAGGGCACTGTGTAGTTTTATTATTAGAAACATGAAAACAGACTACCAAGTGCTTTCTTTTTATTTCCCTAAATTAATTCCGCACGAGGGATCAAAAAAGATATGGCGACAACTTTCGAAATGGTGGCCACTCTTACAGTCCCCATAACTATCTTGAAGGGCTCATTAAATTAGGTTTTAAGGTAAAATGTTTAAATTTAAAAATAAACCATGTTTGTAACCAGGTAAAAGCTTCATGGCTAACGGAAACTGTTATGGATAACGCCACAGGACATTATATTATACCAAAGTAAGTACCTACTTACATCTTACTAGGTATTTTACTGCTGTTTCTTAGTAACTGTATTTACTACTTAAGTTTTCTCACCTGCTCCAAGCGATCGTTGTATCATATCAACAGATTATTGTTAAGTACAACACGTTGTTGTTGTAACACAACGTAGCCGGCGCCGCGCCGTGTCCTATTCATGCGGAATGATCTATCTAGGTACTGAAATTCAAATAAAATATCTTTATTCATGTGGGTGGAACTGACTATATGTAGACAGGTGTAGGCAGAGACATAAGTACTAACATATTTACAATTTGAATTATTGTCCCACGGTGAGCCTATCAGCTGCTGAAATTTTCAGGCCGCCCAATAAGCTAACTTAGCTTTACGACTGCCATGTTATTAGCAACTAAGCCACAGTATAAATATGTTGTTTAACTAAGCCTTTCAATTCACAGTACCTTAATGCTAGTTAAATGGAAAGCTACAAGCAGTCACTCATCTTAATGTAATGATTGCTTATAGAACAATTTAGCGGTACCTACCCTAGTTTGTTTTTCTTTTCAGCCTTGACACCTGTGTACTAGGCGGCACTGGTACAGATAGCTACAACACTAATTTGGATCCAAAAGATACGGAATTTATTTTAGATGGCTGCAAGAAAATCATTCCTGGAATAGAGGTAGGTTTTTACTCAACGGCCAAGAAGGGTTATTTTGTTATATAATTATGATAAAAACAATGTGTACCTACCTACGAGTACATATACACGCTGAAAATATGTCTACCAAAATTAGCATAATACCGAGTTATAGAGCGTTGCACAACCCTCGCCGAAACAATATGTTATGTAGGCATTCTCATTTATTCAAGGGTTCAGTAATTTATATCAATAAAAAAATGTGCTTTTGACAAATTTTACAGCACGCTGAAACTGTGGCCCAATGGGCAGGGCTTAGACCAGGTCGTGAAGCTATTAGAATAGAGTCGGAGGACCTCAACGGGAAACTGGTCATTCATAACTATGGACATGGTAAGGGCTTTTATTATTTAGCGCGCCAATGTGACGCCGCCTTTCTGATAGAACGCCATGGCGACAGCTAGCGATTGGGGGCAGCCCTCACAGTTTACAAGAGTACTGACAGTGGCCCTTAAACGGCGGTCCAATGGTCCTCTACACTTTTTGAGAGGACCATAGGGTAATAAGAGGGGGAAACGCAAGTGTTTCCCGCTGGCGAAGGGTTCTAAGTTTCAGTAGTGTAACCTGGGTGTTGAACCAGTGACTTTTGGCCCTGTAATTCTTACATTCTTGCTGTCTGACTTACAACGGAATTTCAACAGGCTACAAAGTTTCATAATCGACCTAACTTCAACCAACACGACTTTCAACCGACCAACGGCACTCGATTGACTCGACTCCAAAACTGGATTGAAAGTCGGTAGGTAGTCAAAACTAGCGACAAATATTACCACATTAATGACAATAACGTATCTCTCTTACAGGCGGCAGCGGGTTCACTCTATTCTGGGGATGCAGTAACCAGGTTCTACAAATACTTGAAAGTTATTTAAATAAAAACCACACCTTGCGTTCAAAAATTTAATGTAACAACATATTATAAACATTCTTATCATTATATAACAAGTTATTTAACATAACGAAAATATGGTTATATTATAAAATATTCAGATATATTATGTTCCCATTAAGTTCCCAATAAATTCACCACCACGAATCTGAAAGAAGTACGAATGAGATGTCAAACTATTAAGTTAAGACACCGGTAGGTACGTCACAATTTCCTTTAATGTACAGTAGTACCACGTTTATAAGTTACACCGATGTACCTGCGCCGAAGTCTCATATTCGAAACGCGCGAAAAAATCTTAACCAATCACAACGCTCCGCATAAACGCGCCAAACATGGCCCTTTGTTATTGGTTGCCGCCTGCGCGCCATGTTCGATGCCCGCGGCATCGCGGTGCAATGAGGAACAATGAGCGAGATAGCACTACTCTCTGGATTTATTGCATTTTCAATCTTAACGTAACGCAATAAAGTCGGTGTTTCAACAGCGTTGGCAATCGTTATTAATCGGCGTTAGCTTGCTCTCTTCTGAGCAGGCGAACTTTTCACCTGTACAGTACTAATAAAATATCCAAAAAGACTGCAAATTTCCATACATTACTCTAAATACTGTAATGTATGGGCTCATTATGTAGGTACTACATGGTTCGTAGCACACACACGCGTAAGCAAAGCTGTGAGGCACAATTAAGGCCGACCTTTTCAAACTTCACCCATGTAAACTCGAAGGATATATCCGTACTTTTTCAGATCCGCGTTCACCCAAAAATAACATCTACGTGAAGATATTCAATTTATCGACGCCGACGTGGATCTAGTCTGAATAGCAGTACCTACATGATTAGGTATATCACAGCGCCACTACCCATTAGCATTTTTCAACTGTGTCATAAACATCGGTCCTTCTTTGAGACCTCACGGGTATTTGGCTTCTCACTTCCTCCACTGTCTTTAGATCTAGAAAAAAAAAACATTGGTACATAGGTATAGTCCGTTCACAGTTATATTACCTCTGAGTGACAGCTCGTCGATCGTTTTCTGTGTGTTGACATTGCAGTAAAGTCGCCCTATGAGTGCCAGCCTAAGACATTTTACCGAAATAAGTGGAGATTATAACATCCAACCTTTAGCACGAAGAGTTTTGTTTTTCATGTCATAATATACTTAACTTTACTAAAACAGTGTTTTTACAACTATACGATTGAATTTTAGTTTTATTTATTTTTTTATGAAAATCTGAATTGAAACATTCACTACCATCACCAACGGAGGTGAAGTTGCTGCTTCCACAACGTTCCACATCTCAATTAATGGTCACACTCGAAAAAAAACGATAACAAAAGAATAAATAAATAAATATTCTTAGACATTTCACACAACGCTATCTAATCCCAAAGTAAGCTAGGAATAACCTGCTTGTGCTATGGGTATCAGACCACGGATATTAATACTTATATACTTTTAAATACATACATATTATACATAGAAACACCCAGACTCTTGAGACAAACATTTATGACAACCCACGACCTCCAGCGCCGCAGGCGGTATCACTACCAACTGCGCCACAGAGGCAGTCAAAGAAAGAAGAAAGTAAGTTTTGACTAAAAGTTAGATTACATGGGAGAATCAAAAACTTATTGGGGTAACACAGCAATCAAGATAGGCAACCTAAGTGCTAGAGGTAATATATCTCTGAACGGACTATATTTGGTGAATTTTCAACGCAGGGGTGACTTTGATCAACGGGGTGACATTGATATTAGGTAAATTCAGTTATTTAGGGTTCTGTACCGAAAGGGTACAAACGGGACCCTATTTATGAGACATCGCTGTCCATCTGTTTGACTGTCCGTCTGAGTGTCTGTCTGTCTGTCTGTCACGATGCTTTATCTCAGGATCGGTGATAGTTAGGGCTGATTTTTTTACGGATGATGTATTTCTGTTGCCGCTATAACAAAAAATAAAACCAGAAATATAATAATAATAAAGGGGCTCGCCCCATATAACGAATGTAATTTTATTTGCTGTTTTTAGGTACAGAGCCCTCTGTGCGCGAGTCGCACTTGGCCAGTTTTCTTTTCAGTTTTATACGCATTTTAGTAGGTAACTATAACCTTTCTTTTTTTAGAACTAGTTAGTAGGGTAAACTAATGTAATTACTGGCTACCTATTAGAAAAGAACGGCCGTAAGTTTTTATTGCAAGTTTCTGTCCTCAAAGACTCGATACCTGCGAATGATGCGATGATTGCGAATGAAAAAAGATCATAAATGTTACATGACTGCCTTTGTGGCGCAGTCGGTAGTGATACCGCCTGCGGCGCTGGAGGTCGTGGGTTCGATTCCCACCGGAGACAAATATTTGTGTGACCCATAAATGTTTGTCTCAAGAGTCTGGGTGTTTCTATGTATAATATGTATGTATTTAAAAGTATATAAGTATTAATATCCGTCTGATATCCATAACACAAGCAGGTTATTCCTAGCATACTTTGGGATCAGATAGCGTTGTGTGAGATGTCCGTGAATGTTTATTTATTTATCTTTTATCTATACTTCTATACTAATCTATTATATAAAAATAAGTCGGGTTTTCCTTCCTGACGCTATAACTCCAGAACGCACGAACCGATTTCAACGGTTTTGCATTCGTTGGAAAGGTCTCGGGCTCCGTGAGGTTTATAGCAAAGAAAATTCAGCAAAATTTCACATACAGCGCCATCGCGGGCGAAGCTGCGGGCATCAGCTAGTTACTAATAATATTATAAAGAAGTAATGCTTGTGTCCTCATACTTATAGAATTCGGGACTTCACGCGAAACACATTTACTTACATTTTCACACCGACGTTTCGAGCACGTTGCAGCGCCATTTGAAATTAAAAAACACAAAAATTTCAATAGGGATGATGGATATAAGCTCTCCGGGATGTGGAATGCAGTGATTAATAAACTTGAACGTAAAACTGTGCCAATTAAAACTGACGTAGTGAGTGTAGTGTGTCGCCGGCCTTATCCTTCGTTGTGACAATAGCGGAGGGTAGTTTGGCAAGAAGTTACTTCATGGTTTTCGTCGATTCTCGCCTCAGTCCAACCGCGACCACGGGCGCTGCAACGTGCTCGAAACGTCGGTGTGAAAATGTAAGTAAATGTGTTTCGCGTGAAGTCCCGAATTCTATAAGTATGAGTGTAGAAAACCGCGATAGTTTAAAAATAACATAATGCTTGTGTGTTTGTTAAATTGTAAGTAATCTCGGGATCTACTCAACCGATTTTAAAAATTCTTTTACCAATAGAAAGCTACGTTATTGTGGAGTGTCATAAGCTATAAAGCATCACGCTTCAACGAATAGGAGCGGAGCAGTAATAGTAAATGTTTCAAAAAAGGGGGGAAAGTTATTCCTTTTGTCTCACGTAGTATTGAATATTAATGACGAGACGCTACGGGAGTAAACGCAACGCGACGGGAGTAAATGCGACTGGAACAGGTAATACTCACTCTTATGTGGCGCAAACGAAGTTGCGCGGGTCAGCTAGTTATTTATATTTTTGACCTACATGAGTAAATAAAAAATATTTTAATGTAACTCACCAATATTCCCATACAGCGTATCCGGTTTCTCATCCAACGTCCCTACAACGTTGCTCCAAGGGTCGATAAGCATGCTGTGTCCGTACGCGACGTACCCCGCGGTAGTGTCCCGGGCGGGGCTCACTAGCGCCACCCACAGTTGCAGGTCATTAGCCCTGGATCGACCGAGCAGCTCCCAGTGTTTAGGGCCGGTGGTTGTGGTGAAAGCTCCGGGGTAGATTAGTAGGGAGCAACCTGGAAGGAAAGTAGGTAGGATTTAATTGCGTTCAGGCAAGGGGTAATTCAGACTCTCTCGCTCGAGACCATGGTGCTAGCCATGTGAGCCAGCGGGAGTCAGTGGGACGCAGCTGCCTCCACCTGCGAGCAGGTCATGTGAGTGAAGGAGGCGGCGGGCCGGGTGCGGGAGAGAACTCTCCCACCCGAGTTCCGCAGTCGGCGGCCTAGACGCCGCCGACGTGTTTTCGCCGAGGACTATCGGCCTCCATGACCGGGGGTCTGAGGACGGTGAGATGGTCGCTCACCGTCCTTACAGAAGCAGGCCCATGACGGCAGCGTGACGTGAGCAACTCACGCATGCCCCCCCCCCCCCCCCTTAGAAGCGGGATAACACCCGAAACCCCCCATAGACGCGGGATAGCACCTGAACCACCCCCTGGGCGAGGCCGCAGTGGCGGCCGTAGGTCTGTTGTGAGTCCCGGGACATCCTTCCGAGGGCTTACCTGGGGCTCCCAACCACAGGCTGTTGGGCGTTGCGTGAGGTTTTTGAAGTGAAACTTCTTTATCGGCGTTGGAAAAAAATTTGCGTCACGTCACGTCACGTCACGTCACGATTTTTGGTTACGCGCCATCTTTGTTCTGTTCCCCACCGCGGTGGATTCGAATTAAGAGTACTTTATCCAGGGATAGCATGTCATTTAAGGGTTTTTGGACTTTTGGGCTTTTGGACTTTTGGACTTTTGGATGGGACATTGGTACTTTGGGTCTTTGGGACTTTGGAACTTTGAGACTTTGGGACTTTTGAACTTTTGAACTTTTGAACTTTTTAACTTTTGGACTTTTGGACTTTTGGATGGGACCTTGGTACTTTGGGTCTTTGGGACTTTGGAACTTTGGGACTTTGGGACTTTTGGACTTTTGGACTTTTGGACTTTTGGACTTTTGGACTTTTTGACTTTTTGACTTTTGGATGGGATCTTGGTACTTTGGGTCTTTGGGACTTTGGAACTTTGGGACTTTGGGACTTTGGGACTTTGGGACTTTTGGACTTTTGGGCTTTTGGACTTTTGGATGGGACCTTGGTACTTTGGGACTTTTGGACTTTTGGAGTTTTGGACTTTTAGACTTTTAGACTTTTAGACTTTGGGACTTTGTGACTTTGGGACTTTGGGACTTTGGGACTTTGGGACTTTGGGACTTTGGGACTTTGGGACTTTGGAACTTTGGGACTTTGGGACTTTGGGACTTTGGGACTTTGGGACTTTGGGACTTTGGGACTTTGGGACTTTGGGACTTTGGGACTTTAGGACTTTTGGACTTTTGGCCTTTGGGACTTTGGGACTTTTGGACTTTTGGATGGGATCTTGGTACTTTGGGTCTTTGGGACTTTGGAACTTTGGGACTTTGGGACTTTGGGACTTTGGGACTTTGGGACTTTTGGACTTTTGGATGGGACCTTGGTACTTTGGGTCTTTGGGACTTTTGGACTTTTGGAGTTTTGGACTTTTAGACTTTTAGACTTTGGGACTTTGGGACTTTGGGACTTTGGGACTTTGGGACTTTGGGACTTTGGGACTTTGGGACTTTGGGACTTTGGGACTTTGGGACTTTGGGACTTTGGGACTTTGGGACTTTGGGACTTTGGGACTTTGGGACTTTGGGACTTTTGGACTTTTAGATGGGACCTTGGTACTTTGGGTCTTTGGGACTTTGGAACTTTGGGACTTTGGGACTTTGGGACGTTTGGACTTTTGGCCTTTGGGACTTTGGTACTTTGGGACTTTGGGACTTTGGGACTTTGGGACTTTGGGACTTTGGGACCTTGAGACCTTGGGACTTTGGGACTTTGGGACTTTGGGACTTTTGGACTTTTGGCCTTTTGGACTTTTGGACTTTGGACTTTGGACTTTTGGACTTTTGGACTTTTGTACTTTTGGACTTTTGGACTTTGGACTTTTGGGCTTTTGGACTTTTGTACTTTTGTACTTTTTGACTTAATTTAAGGTGAGGTGAAAATTAAGTTTATGAAGAAGTTTCACTTCTTACGTGTGTACACTAAGACACGCAATTTTTTTAGTCGGTAGGAGTCCGGCATAACATCCTTTGAGGATTTTCCTCACGTAAATAAAAAAAAAATAAAAAAAAAGTGGGTTATGGGGTAGTAATGGAACCCTGAGGGAGTATGGTTCTTATGGTCCTGAGAAAAACGTCTTTTGGGGGATTCCTCTAATAAAGATATTGTATAAAATTTAGGAGAGGCGTCTTACCTTTTTTAGCCATAACCGCAGCCATTTCGTAGAACCTCAAATCATAGCAGATGCCTATTCCTATCTTGAAGCCGCAGTAATCAAAGGTAGTGATCTTGTCTCCAGCGGATAACACTTCCGATTCTTTGAATGCTACCTTTCCTGGGATGTCGATATCGAATAAATGTACCTGGAGTAGAATTGGAGAAATTTCAGTACATAATAAGCTGTCGGTGGATGTGATCTCAGCATCAAATGTGAACTAGTTTAAAAATCAGCTGTACAGATATTTAAACATAAATTAGTGGGCATTAGCAAGACGGCAATAGGCTCACCACCTATTACGTGGGACATAAAAAACTATAAGATGAAACTTGGGCGTATACTATACCTCTGCCTAACCCTTCGAGGATAAAGGCGTGACTATATGTATGTACCTATGTATTAGCAAGATACGCTGACCTTTCTATGACTCGCTATCAAGTCCCCCTTGGAGTTCCACACTGTACATGTGTTAAACAACTGACTGCCCGATCTCTCCGGGAAGGTTCCCCCAACGATATACATGCCAGTTTCCGCTGCTGCCTTCGATAGAGCTTTAGATGTTACACCTGATGGCACTTGTTCTGCATATTCGTCAAAGTATTCTGTAAATGGAATTTATTCTTTGATATTGATACTAAATTCCTGACTATGAGTTTTCTATTTGAAAAAGCTTGTGAGAAAGAATGATTGTAAGTTTTGTAAGGTCTATTTAGTCACAAGAGTGCACAGTATTTGCAAGTGAGTCCGTTGTGACTCGTCCACATACATACTATATCTATCATTGGTCATCACTATGTTTTGATAATTCACTGCCAAAGGTATAGCGCACGCTTAGGTTGTGAAATGATCTCTCTGCCTCGGTTTTTCCAAACGCGGTCTTAGAAGGTTTTTACAGGGTTGTTTTGTTATTGTTGCTTTCACTGATTTTCTTTTTCGCAAAAAGTAGCGATAGTAACTTTGACTATAACTGTATGCTGCACTTAGCATACAACTATAGTCAATGTTATTGCAAACTGTGCTAATCAACACACTATAACCGTGTGAAGTACATGGCTTGGATGTGGAGGCCATTTCAATTAACATGACATCAGCAGTCAAAACTTACTTGTGCCATATGGAGAGTTGAAACATTCTGGTAAGGCGACAAGCTGTGCTCCCTTCTCTTTGGCTTTATAGATTTCACTTACAGCTGCGGCTATATTCTTATTCTTATCTGGCCCTACTGCCATCTGGACTAAAGCTATTTTCATTCCTGAAACATAATGAGAACTCTAAAATTTATATACCTCTTTGATATGAAATCTGATTCTAATAAAAATGTGTGACTAAGCCAGGCAGTATCTTACTATAAAAAAATCTTTTTGCTTTTAATTTTTTTTAGCAATGGACAGGCAATGTTCTCCTTCAGTCAGACAAATTATTGTCCTCCTAATTGGAAGGTCTCCATAGTAATAGAATGTTTGAAACACTAACTGAGCTAAGTAGTAAGACTACTAGCATGTTCAAGTTGTTATAAACCACATACTTTATTGATGATATCGAAACAGATTTACCTACTTGAAAGTGAACAGAAGAAATGTACAGAGTGTTACTTAATACTTGTTCAGAAATCTTTGAATAATTAAATTTCAGTCGCTTGTGATTAAAAGAGAATAATATCAATTGACTTGTACATCAAAAATGACACAAGGTTATCAGCGATAATGATATCACCAGTAGGTACCTAAACAATAGGTTAATAAAAAAATTATAGTCACTTTCTTATGTTCTCATTTTCGTCGATGATGGAAAGGATATCACTTAGCATCGTATTACACACCATAACTGTGTCAGAATAATGCAATACTGTACCGCCAAAATAAATCAAAGGTTTCATTTGAAATCGTGGATGAGCGGCGTCTGGTGAGCAAGCTGACATTCCAACAGACAGGTATACGCCAGCTATCTTATTAACACTATCACTATGGATTACCTCTTATCATAGTTATTATAACAGTTTTAAACAGTTTTCGGATGAAGTTAAGTTTACAATAGCAAAATTATTTAGGAAAGAACACTACGAACGAGCAGCAGCTGATTCAGTCTGAAACACGTACTGTTATTATGACGTTTCAGTGACATTGACAATCAGCTGATGACTGGGGCTGCCATTTCCTACAATTATTTTTCTCTTTGGGCAAATTCGAACAGTTTTTTTTTGCCTAATTGGAAAAACTAAACTTTTTTTAAGGCAGTATATGGCAATAAACATTAGCACTTTGTGATGATGAAATATATTGTATTTACTTGCGAAAAATTCATAATATATGGATTAGATTAGTAGACCATATGTGCGCAGAGTTGTATCTCAGTAACAGGGTCCCGTACTCCCGTGTACTATTTGGGTACGGAACCGAATAAAAGGATTTTGGACTTTAAATGCCACAGGATTAGGGACCTTACCAAATACTTCGATAGATCTTCGGGCCCAACATCACTTGATTTGGTGCACCTGGTCTGTTGTTTCAAGAATGACTTTCAGGACTTTCTCAAGGAGGCGACTATATTACATGGGTAAAAGTGATAACCTACAGCAGTCATTTAGAACTTTGAAATGAAAACAATATCAAAATAAGTACAGTGACCCAACAACCAATTCAAGCGGACTCCAGGCTAGTACCAAGTTTAGATGCAGAGTTTTGGATGAAATGGGCGCAAAACAGGCGGTCGGATCGTCCGATCGGCATACCCGGCGTCCCCCACAAGAAAATAAAAAAAAGGTAGCCGCGCCTCTAACCCAGTTAATGCACATACTCAGACTAAGCGCAGATTCGACCAAAATCGGATTAAGACTATACTGCAGAATAACTAGTACCTCTTCTTAAAGTAAAGTTACAATAGTTTCCATTTTACCAGCAACTAATATGCACATAATGTAGCTTTGGTAACCCTACAGGATAGAGTACTTCCATGGGTTACCATAGTTACATTGTGATTGTTAGTTGTTGGTGGTAACTTCCCTTTCACTTTACTTTTAATACAAGTACGAGCTATTCTCTAGTATAGCTTTACTCCGATTTTGGTCCGATCCAGCCTAAAAGAACAAGGCATTTTATACATAGGCATTTGTATGACAATTGTATTTACATTGCACAGAGAAAATGCAACGCTAGATGTGTGCTCTTCTTAAGATACATACATATAGTCACGCCTTTATCCCTGAAGGGGTATTCAGACACATAGTATGCGCCCATATTCATCTTATAGATTTTTGTGCCACGTAGCCCACGTATTATGTAGTGAGCCTATTGTTGTGAGACAACATTTCAAGAAAAAAATTATCTTGAAGGAAAAAGAAAACTACACAATATAATTTCGTAAATGAATATATTTTCTATAAAAGCGTATTATATTTACGTATAACCTTAGTGACTATTTAATAATACTAATCACTTACGCATTATAATACTACACTGTTATTGATTGCTTATTAATTGCACTCTGATACTGAAACTCACAATTCTCACTAATTCTCTACAATTAATACAATTTACAGTCGTTTCTTAATGAACCACATAAATGGTATACTAATCTCACGAACCATACATTCCTTCCTTAAGCCTCTCTGAGCTAATTAATACAAACACAAAATATGTATAATGTCACTGTAGAATTCTAAACAAGAAAGCCGCGAGATCGTCCTCACCAGACTGCCCCTCTCTAACACGTTTATTGTGAAAGTTCAATCCGATTGACGTTGTCATTTTTATTTTATTTTAAACTTTTAACAGATGATTCACGTCAACTAGTGACGTAGTTTGATGCAACAGAGTCACAGACTACATACAAAGTCTCGATATAAGCCCCTCTGCACTCTATTTTATAGAGAGGGGCAAAAACTGAAATTGCAATCTAACTAGAATTGTCGAGATATTGTGAACCGTAATAATAAAGATGGTTAGGTTGGAACTGTGACTGTAAACGAGTTAAGGCAAGCAAGCGAAGCGAGCAAGCCGCGGCAGCGACCGCCGAGCACCAGATGCCCTATTGATTATCTATTTTTTTTGTTAGTACCTACACAATCTAACGGAAAATGATCCGTTAGGTTGTAAAATCCCGACATCTCGCTCATGTAGATTACAATATACAGTTGTTAGAATTTTTACGATGACATACGAGACACTATCTACCTATAAGATAGTCTATTTTATTACGATCGATCTTATTATGCCAATATGTTCATAGTATGCCTTGCTATGCCTATCGGAAATCTGGCTATATCTAAGCAGAGCAACTGTTTGTTAAAAAAAATTACAAATTAAAATTATATGGCATTCGTAATTAATAAGTTCATTTTGTACAGTAAAATATTATTTCATAAATAAAAATGATTTGCCAGACTGTGATATTACATAAATACACAAAAAATGTTTATTTTGACGTCTATAATCTACAGTTTATAAAATATAGCATGATTTATAAGACAGTTGTTTAAAAATAAACAAAATGAATGTTTATAGCTTGCTTCTGGGCAATGTAAAAGCCTAACGCACATCAAGCGCGAAGACTGAGATACAATAATTTAAAGTGAGCCTTAACATCATACAAATAATGTTGGAAATACTATTTCAAGTATTTTCTGCAAATGTCATCCAGCGCATTTATGTTTGAATTGGTATATTTCACCTTACAAAAAAAAATTACTTATAGCTAAACATTTTAAGACATAGTGCACAGATAGCAAAAATACCTGCTAACATCATAAAATATACAGTTGACCAGTCTTTTGAGTATATCTCCTTAAAAACTAACACTTATACGTCTAAATACTGAGTGTACCGACAACACGACTTTAGAACAAGACCCGTTGTCGCAAGTGGCACACCCTAATGTTGCTTCAAACATCTAAAAATCGACTTCATGCGACAAATAATCAAACATTGCCTCTAAAGAGTTTCGAGAGAAATGTCTTGACAGTGATACCGTGTGTTGTGGCGTATATTGGGAGAGGCCTACATCCAGCACTAGACCGCCAAAGGCTGATTTCATTGAGTTATGGCAAAAATACTATAATAGTTTTACATACACATAGGCAACTTCCTACCTCCCACTGAGCAAGCTTCCCCACCCCCGCCAGTCCCGCCGGGTGTTTTGAGGGAACATTTGCTTAGCCTTATTGATCACACATTCAAGCTCAATACGAACATAGCGTGCTTTTAGTGTAGATGGCAGAATTGAAAACGAATTATTTGTATGGAGTTTCAGCCCTGTGGTTATGGTTTGGCGCGCAAAATCTGTACGCAACACGGCCTTAAACGACACTGTGCATCACTAACCCTGGGCACACAGTGGGCAACAGTCGCGGCGACTTGTCGCACATGTGCGCCTGCATCGGCCGACAAGTCGCCGCGACTGTCGAATAAAATCTGATTTCTCCCCTGGGCTATAGATCATTCACACCAATAAAAAGCTATGGAAATAAAGTTGTTTTGATATTTATTTTTAACGAACAATGTCTTTTATGGGATTTGGGAGCAAGCAACTTATGGTGCACCGTGTGTGATCACAACCTTACAAGGCCTTACCTCTATCACAGTCTAAAATTCTTATAGCTTCCGAATACGAATAAAAGAGAACCGGTGACAGAATGCAGCCCTGTCTCACACCTTTTTGTCTCTATACTGTGCTTCTATCATACGTTGTTGGTACTCAGTAGAGATATTGCGTTGTAGGTAGCGCCTCCTTGTCTTGAGTCTTGGCGCGCCGTCGACTGACGTAGGGGGCGGGCTGTTTCAAATGTACAGTGTATACGTGTAACTTGCGCGAGTTGGACTGTGTGAACGCTTTCCCGCACACCTCGCACTCGTACGGCTTGTGGCCCGTGTGGCTCTGTGGGATAATAATAGAATGGGTTTCAACTTGGATTCTCCGAAAAGTTATTTTTAAGTATGTTAAGTACACTGCAGTCAAAGCAAAAATGCGGGCCACATGAGTCATACGGTGAATTTATATTCTATCAGCGGGCCTAAAACGGCAACATTGTATAACTCATAATATGAAACATACAATTCATTTAATTTGACATAAATAACATACAAAACATACTAATAATTTTCTGTTTCATATGAAAAATACAATGTTGCCTTTTTACGCCCTCTGGTATTACGTTCAAAATTTGGGCGGTAAAGAGTGCCTCTAACGTTACCGCGCATGCGCATGCCCCATCTCTCGTTTGTCTTGTTTGTTCTTTGTTAGTGGCTTACTAAACAAACTGAGACTAACAATCGAACTTAACTTCCATTATAGTCACTTTTATCCCCAAAGAAACATACATTTATCAATCTGCATTTTATTCCACATATTAAAATGAAAAAATGGATAAGAATAAAAATGTCATAAGGGGTGCGGTCACCTATGTGAGGACTTGAGGACCAGTTGATGAGCAATATGCTTAACACAGTAATCGTTTACAGAACACTAAAGGCAGATTTCCACCGTGGGCTTAGCGGCCCCATTAATGAACTCGCTTAACTTGAAGCAGTAAACTGTGGTGGCGGGAAAACAGCTATGAAGTTTACTGCTACGAGTTAAGCTTTAAACGCACGCTTGAGGACAAGAAATACTCGGCAGTATTTTTGGATATAAGTCTAGTCTTTGATAGGGCATGGCACGACGGCCTCCTCTTCAAAGTAAAAGAAATGTCTGCCTCACTCCTTCTATTTTATACGGAAAAGTTACCTATATAAAAGGAAGATGGTTTGAGATAAAATTTAATAATACTACATTCAATTGGTTCGAAATAAGATCCGGAGTACCCCAAGGAAGCATTCTAGGACTAGTACTGTATCTCATCTTTACTACCAGCCTGGAACGTTAATCCGAAACTCGTTTGTTCGAATAATCTATTGACAGAATCATTTTTGGCAGTCGTCTCCTTTCATAGAAAGCACGGTGCAGATATCCCAGTGAATGACAATAAAAACTTTTATTGCCACATAAACCATGTCCGTTAATGACAACCCAATGACTGGAGAATAAAGTCTAATCAGGGCAAGTCGGTCCATTTTACATTCACTTTAATAAAGGACGACTGCTCATCAAATAAGCGGAGAACAAATTCCACATGATGTAAAAGCGAAATATTTGGGCATACACTTGGATTGATTTGGCTGAAACAAGGTAATATTATGAACTAAAAGAAAAGCAATAGACGTGAAACTTCGCTCGATGTATTGGCTGATAGATAAAAAGAGTCGCAGTTAACAAATGGAAGCAAAATGGCAATTTATGAAACAATACAATACTAAGATTGCTGAGTTGAGCAGGATACAAAAAAACGATTAAGCGTATTCGTTAATGGGCGCGCACAGCTCGCGGTGGAAACCCGGTATAAGTAGGCGAGGCTACGACGGCTTCAGAAACAGCAAGCGTCTAGCAATAGTAAAACCCACACACTTACCCTAAAATGTCGACTGAGGGCCCCTTTACACTTGAAGGCCTTGAAGCACACAGAACACGGGTAGGGCCGCGACTCGCTGTGCGTCTTCTGATGAACTTGCAGGTTAGTTCGGTTAAAGAACGCCTTGTCGCACTGGTCGCATTTATATGCACGTTCTTCTGTATGGGTACGCTTGTGGTATACTAGGAATGCGTTGCCCTGTAATAAAAAAACAAAAATTTAGGACATTCTCACACAACATCATCTAGCACAAATTGAGCTAATATAAGCTTCTGCATCCTTATATATTTCTGAATACTTGCAAACAGGGATGTGATGTGATGAAGCCCTTCCGACAACCCCGGGGTCAAAGCCAGCCTCACCTGCGAGTGGTGCACCTGCTGATTGACGGACGAGGTCATGTCAGAGAAGGAAATTTCGAGACAAAATCCTGTACTAACCCGTCTGGCCAGCGTAGTACAGTAAGGCCAATAATTAAACTCTCTTTGGAAACTAGTACATTTTTAAATAAACTTAAATGCTCAGTTGCAAACAATTATACAATGTGGATGTCAACGTAAAAAGCCTATAAAAGATACTACTTTTAACCTGGTAAACGACATCTTACATAATGTCAATGACCAATATTTTACAACTGTCCTATTTCTAGACAAGTCCAAGGCATTCTACCTGGTGTTTTATACATTGCTTTTGAGCAAGTTGGAACACAATGGGATTAGAGAGCCAGCTCTAAATTGGTTAAAAACGTACCAATAGAATAGGTTTCATTGTCTGGACATTGCACATTTCAAAATTGAACAATTCAAAATTTAAATACAATTAAGTGGATCCAAATATAAAAATAAAGGATTTGGAGTACCTCAAGGAAGTATTTTAGGAATATTGAGTACACTTCTTATTAAGGTAGTGCGACCAGTGCGCGTCTACAACATAACGAGTTCACCTGTCGGCCACTTACCCGAAAGCTTTTGCCGCACACGTCGCACACATAGTTTTTCTGTATGGGGTAACTCTTGTCCGGGTGCGCGCGTCGGTAGTGGGACCAGTGTTCGCGAGCATTCGAGACCTCTTCCGAGCACTGGGAAAAGCATAATCGTTAGAAATAATTTTGAGAAGCCAGTAGCATGCAAACTTAATCATAAATTTAATGTGGCAAGTTTTCGGTCGATAGAACTCGAGCATGAATCTTCTGTCATGGCGGGACAGACGCTTATCCAATTAGCCATCAAAACCTACTCGCAACTGACTATTTTTATTCACCCCGTACGTCTTGGAACGACGTAGGCTCCGTCTATCGGCGCTTAGTAAAGACCGATATAATTTTATCACATTATATTTATAGAGCTTATTCGTTACTATACAGTAACCAATCCTTGTATGGTCAAGGTTTATTAAAGTACGACAAAAACGAACTGTAGGATCCAGTAAAATATCTTAAATGCATAAGAAAAGCAAGGAACAAGTATAATAAAAAATACAGGTCAAATTGTGTTAATGAGCGTTACATTAGTACTGACAACCTATAGAGTGCAGCACATGGCCGTCGTTTATTGTTTTATGGGGCAATTGAATTCATTGTAAACAACGTGTTAGAACGCCTCTTATTTAAGACATCTTAGAATGCTTCTTTGATAAACGACGGCTTAGAGAACCCTTAAAATGGCAGTCAGATACAATACCAAGCGATCAGTTCATAAAAAATATCTATGAAGATGTTTTGAATTTACGATTATGTCTTTTGGGTTTACGAATGTCATATCATTGATTCATGAATGCATACAGAATTACCTTAGAATTTATGCACCAGTAATGCAATAATAATATGAGTATTTTTGTACTCGTCGTATTAGAATAATCTTTTTGTAAACGGCGTCTTAGAATACCATTTTTATAAACGATGTATTAGAATTACTGATGAACTAACTTTAGTATATGATGTTTTAGAATGCCTGAAGATACAAATAATAGTTAATACATACATGTTCACATTTCGCAGGGTAGTTCATAGAAGGCCGCTTCTTTCCATAGTTTTTGGGTCTTTTCTTTGCGTGCTCTTTGCGATGATGAATTCTCAACTCTTCTGCATTTTTGAAGGACTCACCACAAGTTCGACACCCATTGCTGTTCATATATATTAGAGGAAGAGCAAATATTTAGAATTTTTAAAATTGGAGGTAATTATCCACAAATTCATCTACATTAATTTGGATTTACTTAATAGTTACCGGTTGACTCACGCACAACGAGTCGGGGGGAAACCTTTGGACGTCGGGAACACAGATAGTCATTTAAATGAACAACTAAGATGTTATAACACCAAAACGTATTTACCGCTCGTAAATACATTACAGAAGTAATCAAGACAAAGAAGACAAAAAGTCAGATAAATTCTGTAAGAAGGACTATTAGAGTTTTAGATGTTGCCTTTTGGCCTTAAGAATGCGATTTAATTGGTTGAAGAATGCATACAAAATTTCATTATAATAAAATAGTAAAAATATAGTATTAAAATGGCTCACTTAGTTTGGGTAGAAATCGTGTGTTTAGTAGACATGACGATGTGACGCTTGAACGCTTCCATCGACACGAATTTCACGTCGCACTCTTTGCAGTACGGCCCATCTTCCGCTACTTCTTCACCTTTCTCCTGTATATAGATATAGTTTCTGTAGGTGTCCACATATACGTATCGTATACCTACTCCCCCCACTAGCGTTGTTCAAGCGTCGTCGTTAAGTCAGAGCGCCCGCACGGTGTCGGCGCCAGTGGTGAACAGCTATGGAACGTAGGATTCTGTTCTAAACTAAAGAGAAAATCTAGCCGAGTTTCTTGCTAGTTCTTCTCAAGCGGGCTGCTCTGTGATTTGGTGGTACTACCTTTGTTTTTTATTCTTGGCGTTCACAAGTGCTTATGTTTAGGTATATGTGAAAGCTTCTTTGACACTGTACTTCAATGATTGAAAAAGTTACGCTGCGTGTACTTGGAGTGCAATAACCACTAAGGCGTTGTATTAAGTGAACGAAATACGCGGCAACACGACGCGGGAATATCAAGTAGACTTTGGTTTGAATTAAAACTTATCGAGTTGTCAATAAACGAAACTCGGTAAATATGTGTTCCATTACGTCGCATAGCGTTGCTTCGTGACGACGACGCTCAAACAACGCTTAAAAAACATTCTTAGGGACTTCCTAACACTGACCATAACATCCTTGTGCATCATAGTCTTGTGCATGGCGAGCCCCAGCTTGCTGACGTAGGAGTAACCGCAGATGCCGCAGATGAACTCGGACGGGTGCTTGATGCGTACGTGCGACATGTACGATGTCCAAACACTGGGATCACAGATAAGACAATGTGGGACACACTTATTCAGTTTATGCCGTTTTTCTATTTTTTTTACGGTAACGTACCCAAGGGACACAAACGGGACCCCATTACTGAGACTTTGTTGTTCGTGTCTGTCTGCTTTTCGGCCTGTCTCAGGAACCGTGATAGCTAGAGAGCTATAATTTGCACAGATGATGTATTTCTGATTCCGCTAATTAAGGGGGCTCCCATAGCACAAACGTGATTTTGTTGTCATTTTTGGTACGAAGCCCTCCGTGCGAGAGTCCGACTCGCAATTGGCCAGCTTTTTTCTTACATTTTGAAACATCGGCAACTAATCAGACCGAGATACAACAGCGATGCGCGTTCGTCGCAGGTGAGCATATTGTCGCGATAATATGGACTGGCGCAGGTTTTCATGACCGCCCATAAGGCCTACTACTTAGCTTAACGAGTGTTATGTTACTGACAACCTGGACCAACTTACTGATGTTTCAAAAACTTAGAAAAAGATAGGGCATACGCTGAACAGAGCTGAATAAGTGTGAGAAGTCTCCACTACACAATTTAGGTGATCCAAATCTATTAAATATTTTATTGATCCCAGAAACAACTCCTTATGGAAAACGGATAGGTTTACCATAAGGAGGAGGAGATGGCACGACAGCAAATATAGAAAGTTCTTATGAAAAATATATTGTTTCAAACGCGATCGTAATACCAAGTGGCGCCCTCAATAGTATGCAAATACGTACGTGAATACATCCTCACAGAACTTGCATTTGTACGTCACTCCTTTGTGCCAGCCCTGGTGCTGCTTCGCTTGAGTCCTGTTGACCATAATGAAGTACTACACAAACAAGCTTCACATCACAAATACTAAGGGTTATTTATTTGATTATCTTACTCACAAAAAGCCATAAAAAAAAAGGTAACGTTTGATGTCAGGATCTATATTGACTACATACATTTTTCATTATATTAAGCTTGTCAAGTTGACGCCGCCAGCCTGATGAAAAGTCATGGCGGCATTTAGCGATTGCGGGCCACTCTCCCAGTCCGTAACACTTCTGACAGTGGTCCTAAAGTTGACGGCCTTGTGATGTCTCTTCACGCTTCGCTTGAAGATTTACTCTCAAGATGGTTACTCACGATAAACTTTAGATTGATAGCGATAGGATAGGTCCACATTGATATTTAAGTACTGATCTCTATTTTTGCACCGAGTTTTCTGCAACAAATCAAAACGCTCTAAGTGCGGAGTGCGAGTTATGGCGTGCACCTGTCGACTCACGGTGAGCGCGTTTACGCCTATTCGTATGAAACCGAGGCACCGCCACCTAGCTGTACACTCGGGAACTTGTGTCGGTTCCATACAAATTTACGAAAGGCATGTATTTAACGCGGCGACTATTTAATCTTATTTTTTTTTTAAATTAAAACGGGTAGCAAGAATAATGGGTTGGCAGCTACAGTGAAACAGCATTTTAAGCATAAAGTAGCAGCTTTATATTGAGATCTTCGCTTTGTTTAAATTTAAATTGGCAGTGATTTTTTGGTGAAGCAACTGAATTTATTGTTAGGCGACAACTTGGTGGCGAATATAAAGTAAAAAAATAGGCTTTTATATATTATACAATGAGGTAGTTTATAAAATTAACTGAGATGAGAATAAAATAAACACATGGTCATAAAAAACATAAGTACTCTTTGCGACATTTAATAAGGTCTAAATAAAGCAATTTGCGGCATGCAAAAAATATTATTGGTCTATTACTATTATTATTATTCGGTTTAGTAATAATTAGTTTCCTACCATTTTCAATAAACTGACGGTGGTTTCATTGTTTTTTCATATTTTATTTTTTGTCTGTAGCCAAGTAGCCAAAAAAAGTGTATTTCTATATGGAAGCCAATAGTTGCTAACAATACAATATTTGATATCTCACTGTTAATATTAGCTCATTATTTTTATAGTCAAGTCAGTCATTATTTTTAATACCCAGCATATTATTTAAATTTTCCTGTTTAAAATATTTGCTATGTTATAGTGGCAGCCGGTATTTAGTTTTTATAAATCCTACGTTTTGTAGCTTATTATAATATAATTGTTACTAAAATATTTAATCACTACCAAGTTATTTTTTTTTGTAACCATGTAGTTAGTCGCCTAATAAGTTGTTAGTCGCCCCATTAATAATTTGCCTTTACGAAATAGTGCATCCCGTCAAGCGCTCGCGAATGCTTACACTAGGCACTGTGATAACGTTAGTGTATGTGCGGCACAGTACTAAATTGACAGTTTTAGGTTACTGTGTCTAAAAAGGAAAATCGTAACCCTTATCGGCTTACAAGATCACTTTGTTGTTCATCCTGTCTGTCAAGACGTGTGGATACTATTGGCAGAGCTACCATCACTAAATACAATTCTGACCCCGCACGAAGTGAGTCGTTAGTTAGTCGTGAATATAGCAGTTAGTCCGTACATAGAAGTGGCGCTGGCGGAACAAGCACTTTTTGGCGGAGCTATATCTCGACAACGAAAACATGTAGCAAAAAACTGTTTGGTCCCAGAATTAGTCGTTATGTTAGTTGAAGATAGTCGCCATAAATGAGAGTTAGTCGTCAAGTAAATTAAAAGATATTAGGAATCATTTTTTGATACAAACAGTAAGGAGCAAAACCATTGCAATTAAAATACCTGCGGCAATTTCAATACTTAAACTTATAATCATAGTTTGATATAGTGATATGATTTTTAATTGTAATCAAAGCTGTAACTATAAAAATATATTTAATTTAGTAAATTTATGTAATTCAAATGTAGCAATTGTTTATATAGGTAGTGTGTCATGCATGTGTAGGAAGACCAGACGTAATGGCAGTCGAAGTGTGCGCACCTGTTTAAAATAACTTACGTGTTGGACGATATGTAGGGGCAGGATTTGCACGCGTATTTCTTTTCATGAATAGACGTGTGTTTTTGCAGGGCGCGCTTCGTTTTGAACCTGAACTTGCAAATGTGGCATTCTATGTCGCCTGCGCTCTGTGGATACCACGAAATCAGATACATATAATATATATTTATTTATTATTTATTTAAAATTGACGTCCACACTTCAAAGTTTATTTCTTGTCCCACTTAGTAGGTGGTGGTGAACTTATTCTCGTGTTAAAATGAACAAACTGTTGAAATTGGCTTAACGACTGTGATGTTACTGAAAACCGGGACCAATGGCTCAACGTGCCTTCAGAACCACGGAAAAGTTGGTCATCACTCTTACGAGGAACGCATGCAAAACAGTGAGTCAGTGGGGCTACGAGTACGTCAACATTGACTTTTAAAAGGAGTTTGAGCTAACACGAGTCTGAAGTGAGTGTTTTTATTCTAGTTCATTTCTTTTTGTTTGAAGTAGCAAAACACGAAAGCGAGTGTCACAAAAATGTTATTTCTTTTTTTCTAACACTTTTACCTTTGATAAAATCCAATTCACAGCGAGTCAAAATATTTTTACTTCCAACAAAAATCCAAAGTATAAGACGTTACCGGGGAGTGTTTTCCGACGTGGTGCTTCCACGCGTGAGTGTCAATGAACCCCTTGTAGCACAACTCGCACTGGTACGGAGAGTTCAAGTAGTTAGAAGACTCTTTCCGCTTGTTTATCTCTTCAATTTGTTCCTCTACCTGAGAACGTTAAAATAAATATTTTTATGGGACTAGGCTACCATAAGCTTGTGGTGTATAATCTACATGTTGATTCAGATAGATAATGCGGCATTATTAGGCGAGTATCATTGCGGACCACGATTCAATTCTTCCACGATACGACGCGGTTGGATTCCCACTAGAAGAAGACAGAAAGAAATCCGCAGTCGGGTACACACACATGCTGTGTTGTGGAAAATGTAAAAATAATTGTAAGTCCTGTGCTTTTGCAAGAGAATATCATGTGCTCATCACACACAAAGAAATTTGTCCTGGGTGGGAATTAAGTGAAACTATCTGTAGTAACTCTTACCGTTAAATTAAGAACAGTAATGTAATCTCCAAGATCAATAGTGTTGTCTGCCATTTCTGCACTATGAATTGACTTTCTCTTCTGTTTGACTTTCTTTTTCAGAGCTTCATGTTTTCTAGGCCGTCCTGGTTTCCTTACTTTTGGTGGTTGGCCAGTGTCATTCAACTGGTCATTGTTAACCTAGAAGTATACTATGACTTTTCACTAAAATTCACACAGCCTCAATAACAAAAACATTTGTAGTCGAGGGTAGTTGCCGTCACGTAAGAAGAACGCTGGCCGTTAATCGCGCACTGAGTGATTTATAGGTCTAATTGGTAAAAAAATAATATATTTATTGATTTTATTCTTTTCATGTGATTATACAGTAAAACTACACTTACATACATTCTAGAAAAAAAACAGTTACTTAATCTATTAGAACGTAACAATATCTATGACTAAACACATCCCCACTACTGTCGCTCAGCGTTCTTTTTCCGTGACGGGAAGAATAAACTGAGTTTTTGATGTGCCGTTTTACGCTATGGGAATTTAAATTTTTACAAAATAATTTCTATGTTTGACATTTGCCAGGCGTCCCGTGAAGCCTCGCCATTTTTTTCAGAGCGTATTTGTATCTTAAATAGTGATTCTATAATTTGGAGAGAAGACCTGTGGCTCCACAGTTAATATTATGTGGCCTGGGGCTGTCAAATTGTTTTGTAGGCGACGTGCCAGCTTTATTTGAAGCTACGATTACGATACTGATCGGACACAGTTTAGGCAAAACTGACTTATCACCATGGATGCAATAGGCTACATTGTAATATGAATACAAACCTCTAATTCAAAATTTTCATAAAGCGTCCTTGCTAATTCTGCATTTACTACATCTTCTTCCTTTAAACCCCTAATACTATCTTCAATTTTCTTCTTCTTTTGTACTGACAATGGTTCATCGTCATCGCTGGACATATTTCTATCCGGACACAGCAGATATAATGCATCTTCTTTAACTTTATCTTCAGTGTCAGATACAACAGACCTATTGTCGTCACTCTCCGTCTTAACTTTGACAGCAGTTTCTTGCTCATAAACAAAACTGTCTACACGTACGGCACTTTCAGATAGGCTTGATGATAATAATAGACTTTTACGGTCTACTTGTTTCAGTTCAGAAGGAAAAACCTGTTGATGTTACATATATTATAAAAATTATCGGTGAAATATTCCCAATTAAAAAAAAAAGTTCTAAGTTGTTTGTAACTCAATGATTCAATTTTTCTCGGAATGTAGTAGTAATACCAATATGAATAGTTATTGCTTGAAGTAAATAGTTCATGCTTGACGCGCTGCCAGTATGGTGAGCTGCCAGCAGGGCGAGTGTAGCAGCTCTACGGTACTAGAGCTGCTACACTTGCACTGTCCTGTATCCCAAAAGAATGTGTTGCAGAGATGAAAAGTAGCCCATATTCAGGTTATAGTCTAATTCTGTACCAACTTTCATGTTGTTGTGTTAGAGCATGATTGAGTAACAAACATCCAAAGATCTTAACAAAGGAGAACATTCACTCTCCATACATTTCTGGGCTAATTTTGAAAGTGCCGGCCAATAAAAATAAACTTAATATTCTTATAGAATAGAGCATAACAAAACAAACATTACTACACCATTACTACACCAAAACCCTAAGTCAACTCTGAGAGATAATATTCAACATCAAAAGTTTGTGAAAAAATCCTAATTATTGCAATACACTGTCGTAATTGCGAGTCAAAACGTAAAAAAAGGTGTCAGTTACAGTGTACCCTCCAACTGCAGGGCAGTATGTTGGCCTAGCCCAAGCCAGAGCCAGCCACATTGCGGCTAAGAAGCGCGAGCTCCAACTCCAGGCGGGAAAGAGCTCGCGCGGGCCGCATTTGATGCCAAAGAGGAGGAGCGTCGGCGGCGCGGCGGGAGGAGAGGCGACTCTCCTTCCTCCGCGAATCTCCAACGCTGAACGAGTCGTCGACATCGGCAGCTGCTCCGGTGCTCAAGTCCGTACCGTCCAAAGTGTAGGAGGCGGTGAAGGCGATCACGACGATCGCCTTTGAATTCTCCCGCCTGAAGGGCCAGAGCGTCCAGGGCCTGCGGAGTGCCGCCGGGTCTATAATGGAGCACATGAGGAAGATGGCCTCCTTCACGTGTAATGATGAGGTTCTCCACCTGCATCATCTCATGGCGGGCTGAAATGGAAGAAATGAGGCGATAGTCGAGCACCGCTCCATCGAAGTCGCTGGGGTTGTCACGCGAAGAGGTACTGTTTCTCATCGACGCGCGCATCACCGGCATAGAGGATCAGCTGCTTCTGGCACCTCTGCTGCGTTCTCTTCTTGCGGCGCACAGCCGGTGCTCCAGCATCCGGCAATACGTCTGTCGGCCCTTAAACGGGCCCTTTTGTCGGCGCTTCTGCGCCCACGCGCTCTAAGCGCAAGGCTGCTGGTGCCTCTGCCACCGCGCCTTTGTCTCCCGTCCCCTCCACGTCTGTGTCGGAGATGATGGAACCGGTCGTGGCCGCTCCATCAGCCTCATCTTTTTCTCCCCCTTCTCAAGGGAAGAAGAAGAACAAGAGAAAGAAGAGGAGCGCTGCGGAGCGTGAGGTCGAGGCAACGCATAGAGAGCGCCAGGCTACCTCAACCCCAGTACCGGCCCCCACGACTCAGCCCTAACCCGAGGCGTGGAATAATGTCACAAAGTGGCCGAAGACGAAACCAATACACAACGGTGACACTGGTGGCGAGATTGCTCGCCAGGCAAGAAAGGAAGGCACGGTGTGAGTCAAGTGCTCGGTCGTGGCGGCCAAGCTCATCACTGATGGCCACCTGTTTACAATTGGCTAGACCCGCCTCCGTGTGGTGTTGTTGGCCGTGTTTCCGCTGCCTGAATGTCGGACACGTGGGGCCAGGCGTGCTGCGGGAGCCGACCGCAGCACCCTGTGTTTTCGTTGCTGGCAGTCCGGCCACAGAGCGGCCGGCTGCAACGCAAATCCGCACTGCCCCGTTTGTGCGGCGGCGGGAGAGGCCGCTGCGCACCGCCTGGGCCCCAAAGCCTGCATCTTAAAAACGGCGTTAAGACCGTAAAACCGAGATTATAACTGTAGCAATAGTAGTTATTATATAATAGTTTAGACAAAATCAAGGCTGTTTTACGTCTACGCTACGCACTTTACACTAAATATTTAACACTAAAGGCACCGGTGTGTTGTTGATAGGTTGTACTCTGACATTGTGGCCGCCCTTAGTGATGCGGCTCAGATAAGTCGGGGAAGCTCAAAGGGTGGTGGGAGAGGGGCACCTATTCTAGGGTGAAATAAGTATGTTAGCGGGGCTCATAGAGAGGCTAGGAGGTCCTTTGAAGAGTGGGTGGAGTGTGGTAGGCCCAAGATCGGGTTTATGTATGATGAGGTCCAGGTCTTCCTGTTGGTGTCGATGGCTTGAGTGATCACGGGGAAATTGCTAACAATTTTAGTAAACATTTTTCTGTAAAGTCACTTTTAGGACGGGGGCAGCAACAGCAGAAGGAAGAACGTAGTGCCGGCAGGCTAACAGGGAAAATTGGGGTACAATTCTATACCAAGGAAGTTAAAAGCATCATTAAGGGGATGACGAGGGGTAAGTCTCCAGGCCATGATGGGTTAAGCATCGAGCACCTGCAGCATGCAGGACCGCATGCACCTAGGGTGTTGGCGATGCTGTACTCGTTATGCGTGAGTCACTCCTACCTGCCATTAGACTTTATGCGAACTGTAGTCGTTCCTATAGTGAAAAATAAGACTGGAGACTTATCTGATAAGTGTAACTATAGGCCAATCTCTCTAGCCACAGTTATTGCAAAGGTTTTTGACGGTTTGCTTAACACACAGCTGGACAAATGTATGAATTTGCACGATAATCAGTTCGGGTTCAGACCTAACCTATCCACTGACAGTGCAATTCTTTGTCTGAAACACACCGTCAGTTACTATAATAAGCGAAAAACACCTGTGTATGCATGCTTCCTAGACTTATCAAGGGCTTTTGACCTGGTTTCATATGACATCTTGTGGAGAAAGCTTGAGAAGATAAATTTACCGCCCGAACTTGTTTCCATCTTCAAGTTTTGGTATTTGAACCAGGTCAATAACGTCAGATGGGCGGGGGCAATGTCGGAGCCTTACGAGCTAGAGTGCGGGGTTAGGCAGGGCGGGTTAACCTCACCCTCTTTGTTTAACTTATACATGGATGCACTGATCGTTGCGCTCAGCAGCCAGTATATAGGATGCCATATAGATGGAGTGTGCGTCAATAATTTAAGCTACGCCATCTGTTCGTCTCAATAGTGTTCCTCTAGAGAGAGTGAATCAATTCACTTATTTGGGGCATGTGGTTACGGCAGACCTCAGGGATCATGCTGATATTGAAAGGGAGCGGAGGGCGCTGTCCAGAAGGGCAAACATGTTGGCACGTAGATTTGCGCGTAGTTCCATCGAGGTAAGAATTACACTCTTCCGAGCATACTGCACCTCTTTATATACTAGCAGTCTTTGGGCTAGATACTCGCAAAAAGTATACGGTACCCTCCGCGTCCAATTTAATAACGCTTTTAGAGCGGTGGTGGGGCTGCCACGGTTCTGTAGCGCATCGAGCATGTTTGCGGAGGCAAACACTGACTGTTTTCACGCAACTATGCGCAAACGAGGGGCTTCTCTGGTGCGCAGAGTTTGGGGCAGCTCCAACACCATCCTAGCAATGATTGCTGGAAGGCTTGATTGTCCGTACATCAGACAGTGTTGCCAAAGACATGTCCCGGAAAGCCGGATGAAGAGAAAATTGTAATACCTAATTATCAAACTAGGAACTAATTTAATTTTATCATTTGGGAACTATGATGAAGTTAATAAATAATTTAACTATGATGAATATATTATTTTATTGACATATTATTATAATTAAAGACAGTGACATATTATTATACTATTTTATTGCAATTCAAGTATCTACATTAAATTAATGATAATATTGTATTTTAATTTTAATAATGCTGAATCTCTTTTATGTTATTTTACTAATTATTATGTATCGTGTAATGGACTTACTTTAATAGGAAAATTTTATTATTTATTAAGTATTATTTTATTTTTAATGTTGCTTATGGTTTTTTATTCGATTTTAATATTTCATTATATAATAGGTATCATATTTTTATTTTAATAATGTTGATTCTCTTTTATTCTATTTTATACTAATTATTATTTATTATACATGGACTTGTTTAAATGGAATTTTTATTATTTATTAAGTTTTTATTTAATTTTAATGTTGTATAAGATTTTATTCTATTCTAATATTGTTAATCTTAATATTGATGTACTTAGTGTGTATTATTTATTCAGATTTTGAAAGTGACAATTATGGGTTTGTAATTACCTGAATTAAATTTATTTTATTTATTTATTTTATTTTAAATTCATAGCTGTCCGTGACTCCAACCAAAGCAGACGTGTTGAACGCAACACTCTCGTGCTCGTTCGTACGTGATAAAAGTGCACAGTTAGCGCCGCCCGCGCCGCTACCAGTGCCCACTGACGGCAGTGCGCGTCATCATGACCTACTTCCGCGTGTGACGCTACTAACAAAGTGATCAAAGTGTCGTGTTCGAAATGGCTTCAACTTCGCCTAGTATTAAGTTAAAAACAGAGAATGAACATATGTTGTATACGTATTACCGCAACGAGAAAGCAGCCAATGAAGAACTGCAACAACAAGTTAAAGTCCTGCAAGAGCAACTCCAGTGTCTAAAGGCACAATTTGAGGAACTCTTGAAACAACAACAAACTTCTCAACCTACCACCAAACAGGTAACCGAAAATTCTTCCACAAAATGTGTGGAATATTGCACAGATGAGGAGGAATTAGCCAAAGAAACAGAGTGGGTTCGTGTTAAGAACAGGAAAAAAAGGAAACTCAACACAACACCCTCCCCCCTATCCAAGTCAGCATCCGACTGTGAGGATGCAAGACAACCAAAACCTAAAAGGTCATTGTTGCCACCACCAATAATGGTAGATGGCGTCAGAGACTACCAAAAATTTTACGACTTTTTGGTAGAAGGTTTGTCAGGTAACCTTTTTACTGTCAAAATGTTAAGCGGGGACACTGTTAAGGTGAATGTCACCAACGAGGAAGCCTATAGGTTAATAACTAAACATCTGTCTACCAATAATTGTTCGTGGCATTCTTACGAAAACAAACAAGATAGACCCATACGTGTAGTTGCGAAAAAACTGCATCATACGTGCGAACCCAAAAGAATTGTAGAAGATCTACAATCCAAGGGGTACAAAATTGAGGCTGCAGTAAATAAACTCAGTTGGAGGAACAAGGAGCCTCTAAATTTATTTATGCTCAGCTTCAATAATCAAGAAGATATCCAAAATATCTACAAAATTAACTATATTTTAGGATGTAAGGTGGAAATCCACCCCCTTAAAACTCCAAAACTAATACCCCAATGCAAAAAGTGCCAAGCCTATGGCCACACGCAAAAATACTGCTCTAAAGAGCCGAGATGCGTTAAATGTACTGGCAAGCACCTAACAACGGATTGCCAAAAGCCCGCCACTGACAAACCGAAATGTGTCCACTGTGGTGAACCTCATCCCGCTAACTATAGGGGATGTATAGTAGCCAAGGAATTGCAGAATTTCAAAAATAAAAATATGTCAAAGAACCCTCATCATTTGCCGAGACAAACTATCGATGTAAACACGACAAAACCTATTAAGGTCACGGCTCCGCCGCAACCTTGCCCGTCAAGCAAAAATAAGCCGAGAAACGCTTCATTTGCAGAAATTGCACGTAATAGCAATAATGCAACTCGAGACAATGTAAACATTGAAGTGAAATTAAATCAGGTACTACAACTTATGATCACGTTCGATGAACGTTTAAAAACAATTGAAAATAGCACTAAAAGAGCTATATCTCAGCAACAGTCATGAATAAAACCTTGAAAATTATGACTTGGAATGCTAATGGTCTACAGAAACATCAACATGAGTTACAAGTAGTCCTAGATAACGAAAATATCGACGTCTGTTTGATATCCGAGTCCCATTGCACTAACGAGTCCTACATTATGCTAAATGGATATAGAGTATATCATGCTTTACATCCATACAATAATGCTAGGGGAGGTAGCTCCGTTATAATAAAAGAAAGTATTTCTCACTATCAATCCATGATACATGAAGAATGTGACATCCAAGCAGTATCGGTATGCGTTGAAACGAAACGTTATCCGCTAACAGTGGCAGCAATATATTGTCCTCCGAGATATAAGATCAAAAAAGAGCAATACGTTAACTTTTTGCAAAAACTCGGCAATAGATTCATTCTTGGGGGTGACTTTAATGCCAAGAACACGTACTGGGGTTCCAGATTAACTTCAACAAAGGGAAGAGAACTACGAAGTGCCATGAACGAAATAAAATGCGACGTAATATCAACTGGGAAACCGACTTACTGGCCAACGGATCCAGATAGATTGCCAGATTTGATAGATTTTTTTATTTTTAAAAATATATCGTCAAACTATTTGACCATTGAAGAAGGTTTTGATATGAATTCTGACCACTCCCCGATAACTCTACAACTTGGTGAAAATATTATATTCAGAGAAACTTATCAATCATTAGTCAATTCAAAAACAGACTGGTCAAGTTTTCAGGTTGACTTAGAATCCAAAATCAAACTCAATGTGCCCCTCCGAAATGAAGTTCAATTGGACTTTGAGGTTAACAAGTTTACTTCGGATATTCAGCAGGCGGCATGGGAAAATACACCTGCTTTAATGACAAGGAGTAAAGGTAATATATATCCTAAAGAAATCATTGAACTAATCGCCGAAAAACGGCGACAGAGAAAGAAATGGCATCACACAAGATCACCCTCCGATAAAAATATACTAAATAGCTTGACAAAAACGCTAACTAAAACTATTAAAGCCTATAAAGAAGACTCAATTGCCACTTCACTGGAACACTTGTCTAGTGACCGCACCAGCAATTATTCACTCTGGAAGGCGTTGAGGAAATGCAAAGCACCTATTACACCCATTCCCCCCATAAGGGAAACTAACGGCAAATGGGCTGTAAGCAATGAACAAAAGGCAAAAAGATTTGCGCGACATTTAGAATCAATATTTCAACCAAATGAAGGATCATCAGAGGACTTGCCGTACCACGAACGCCAACAAGATTTGTCGGAAATAAAATTGGTAACCCCAAAAGAAGTTGCATTCGAAATTAGAAAAAGCATGAACGTGAAAAAAGCGCCAGGCTACGACCTTATTACAGGTCAGGTACTACAACATCTCCCACGAAAAGCATTGGTGAAATTAACAAACCTATTTAATGCAGTAATAAGATTGAAATATATTCCAGCCGTTTGGAAAGTAGCTGAAGTCATAATGATAGCAAAGCCAGGAAAACCGCCACACGAACCAACATCTTATAGGCCGATATCTTTGCTACCTATAATTTCTAAATTGTTCGAAAAACTTCTATTAAAAAGAATGAAACCTATACTTGACCAAAAAGCTCTAATACCTAATCACCAGTTTGGTTTTAGGGAGAGACATTCCACTATAGATCAAGTACATAGGATCACGAAACTTATTGAAAATGCATTAGAAGAAAAAAAAGTGTGCTCCTCGGTGTTCCTAGATGTCGCGCAAGCTTTTGATAAAGTATGGCATAAAGGACTAATACATAAACTGAGTTCGATGCTGCCTTCCCCATTTGTAGCTATTTTAAAGTCTTATATCTCTAACAGAATGTTTAGAGTAAGGCAAGAAAATGCTTTCTCAGAACTTAAGGAAATAAAAGCTGGAATACCACAAGGTAGCGTGTTAGGGCCGGTTTTGTACCTATTATACACCTGTGACATTCCAGAATCAGAAAACAGTCTCATTGCAACTTTCGCCGATGACACCGCCATAATGTCAACTGGAAATACTCGCGAGGAAGCCGTGCAAAATGTGCAAATCGCAGTGACAAAAGTCTTTGAATGGACCAAAAAGTGGCGCATCGAGCTCAATGAAACAAAATCGACTCACATTGACTTTACTAACAAATCAGCTGACTACTACCCAGTTTATATCAACAACAAGATCATTCCGTTTGCAAATACAGCAAAATATCTAGGTATGACACTTGATGCAAAGTTGCGGTGGAAGGCACATATTAAGAAAAAACGAGAAGAACTCAACATACGCTATAACGATATGTATTGGCTGCTTGGAAAGAAATCAAGTTTGTCAATACCAAACAAACTTTTACTTTACAAACAAGTCCTGATGCCGGTATGGACATATGGTGTACAGCTGTGGGGCTGCACTAAACAGAGCAACAGAAATATCATACAGCGTTTCCAAAATAAAGTGCTAAGGGGCATAGTTGATGCACCTTGGTACGTTCGAAATGATGACCTTCACCGGGACCTTCAAGTACAGCCGGTTGACAAAATTATCCAACGTTTCGCAGAAGCTCATGAAAAGAGACTGCTCCACCATGACAATCCGGAGGCAATTCAACTCCTCGATTGGACGGACTTAAAAAGAAGACTCAAAAGAACTAAGCCCTTTGAGTTAGTGTAGTGCCTAGTGAGAATAATAAGTGTCTTTAGTGCTTACTGTTTAAGAACACAAGAACAAAGTGTATTAATTTATCAGACTCTAAGATTAATCAATGGATTCTTTTCTTAGAATAAGTATTATATAGAAGTTTAAGTCAGCATAAAATTACTTATTAGCCTATAAGCTAGATTGTAATAGTCTAAAGTGTATCTATCTACCTAAGATAGCGTACACTTTACACAAAAAAAAAAAAAAAAAAAAAATTATTTTAAATAAAATCTCAAGGAATCGATTTAGAACTTTGGTGTAGTAATAAAAAATACTAACAATGTTGTGTTCTATCAAAATCAAGCACTTTTTTTCGTGGCCGGCTAAATAAAAATTTGCCCAATCTGAACGATCACCTTTGTGTGACTTAGCCCGGCAGAGCCGCCATTAACAAATTTAATTTGAACCCGCAGGAAGTTAGTCGCGAAATATGAGCATTAGTCGGACTGTGGTTCAAAAGATATAAGGGTAGTGGCTAGTGGCCAAGTTGATTCTGCTAGAACAAGCTCTTTCTGGCGGAACCCTCTATATCTCGACAATGTAATCATCTAGAGCCAAACTGTTTGCGTCCAGAGTTAGTCAGTAGTTAGTCGAAGTTAGTCGTCAAAAACTAGAGTGATTCGTCGAGTAAATAAAAAGATATTGGAGTATACTTTTTACCATACATGGGCACCTACAGTTGAGTCAGTACAAAATAGATGTTAACTAACATTATTAAATTTATTTCAATTTACTTACAATAGTTTTAAAAACGTGGTTTAGATAAATACGAGTTAAGTATTACGTAATATTAAAAAGAACACTGAGTCCGCGGGGCCACAAGCGCTTCGTTAAACTAGCTTACATTTATTAACGAGTAGTCTAACGAGAGTCAAGTTTCGGTCTCGGTTTCAACGATTATTAGTCCTTAATTGTACTTAATTTTTTATTGCTTTTCGGATTACTTTTTTTTATTACGTAATACCAAAGTCATTTGTACGAAAAGGTTATGGTTTTATAGGTTTGTTTCCCTTCTGGTCGCGATTTCCATCGAGGATTTAGTACAGTTTATAGGTGTATCGGGTACGGTCTAAACCCCGGTTTTGGTTCCGGTCGGGGATTCGGTCCCGATTTCGGTACCGGTTCCAGTCCCGATTTCGCTACCGTTAAGGTATAAGTCCGAACTCGGCTGCAAGCAGCATTGCTGTCGCGGCGGCAAGGCGACAGTGCGGCGCAGTACTGAGTGCAGTCTGCTGCCAAGTTCGAAATGTATTCTAATACAAATCTATACAGAATGTATGGGGACCGGTGGTGCCGTCGCGGCAATCCAGCGACCGCAGTGCTGCTTGCGGTCGAGTTCGGACTCATACCTGTATCGTTACAGGATTTAGTTCCGACCCAGGTTCCCAGTATCGAAACCGGCACCGAAACCAAAAGTTACCTAAACTTATATTAAAACCAAATCCAGTACCGAAACCAGTGTGGACTTGCAAAAAGGATTTAACTACAGCTTTGTTTGCAATAGAAAATACGATATAAAACTGTCGTTATAAGTACAAGTATTGAAATTACCGCAGGTATTTTTGTTTTAATGTTCTCAATACGCTAATAGCTCCTAAACTATTTGTGATGAAAGTGATTGCTATAGTAAGTTCAACTCATCTGTGCGCGCGGCCCTATGTGTGGGTAAACCTCGTATAAACACAGTGACTTCGTGTGCGTGACAAGAGGTACAGTGAAGTACAAAATACAAAAACACTCGTTTAACTAAAATAAAAAACTTAAGGGGTGAAATGTATGTTAAACATATTAATATGTTTTGCTGCTAAAAGAATAAAATTGAGGAAATTTAGGATTCGCTGCTCTCTACAAGGTTAATTATAAATTCAGATTCCATATCAAAATGTCCATAGTATTCTTCTTCTTTGTATTACGCCACATCTCTTCATCAATTTGACCTTAACGTTCGTTTATTAATTTCATTATTCCCATCACATTTTGTTCGATGCTATGCGAGGCATTATATATTTTTTTTATTCCCCCTACATTTTCGATTGGGTTTAGTTCAGGATGATACGGTGCCGCGGTGGTGGCCGAAGAACTTTTAAGCCATGTGGAGAATGCCATCAATCTTATTACAAACTAGCTGACTCTTGCAACTTCGTTTGCGTCACATAAGGTGTACGAAAGGAGAGGTATTTCTTCATCAAACTCATTAAGCAGCGTGTAAAACTGCCCTGCCCTCTCCCAAAGGAACAGTGGAAAATATCGGGATCAAAAGTATCCCAGAACCTTCTTCGAATTATAAGCTCAGATTGTACCAAGTTTCATTTAAATCAATTCAGTAGTTTCAGCGTGATACTTATTCGGGATACAGATAGACAGACAGACGGACATGAAAATTTTCAATTACATTTTCGGCTTCAGTATGTATCGATTAGAGAACGCCCTACAATTAAAATTTTCAAATTATCTTCCAATTGTACAGACTCTCGACCCTCCACAGTTTTTTTAGATGTATAGAGTATGGTCTTTTTACTTTTTAAATCAAGTCATACAGTAAAATTATTGTCATATTTACTGTACAAGCAATGTTTTTTTTGTCGACCATCATGTCTGCATTTCTATTTTTTTCTGCTTTAAATTTTTTTCTGCTTAGGATTTGGAGCTCTATCATTTTTCGACTATTCTGTAGGCCTTTATAAGCTAAACAAATCTACTATATATTATTTTGTTATGACTCGAAGGGTTTAGGCAACGTTTTCCTTAAAAGCTCCCGTACACCTGATTTTTTTCCGAAATCTCCAACTAATATCGTTATATTTTAGTCAATGTCAAACAAACTCACCAAATTATATAAGCAAACCGTTCTCAAGAATCATTGGTGATCTCAGCATGAAAATCAATGCAGTAGTTTTTAAGTTTGTCGTGAAGAACTTTGTTTTATAATAATATATATGTAGTGATAAAAAATATTAATTACATCGAATTGACACATCAAAAATATTTACCTGACTTCTTAAACATTTTCTCCGTGAAAAACTAGACATTTTCTTTAACGACTGTACCCATGGTATTATCACTTAGAACACTGTGTAATGGATTATAATGTAACCAACTTACACAGGATGTCAACATTGCAGTTACATTGAGAATTGTCATGATATTTAATTTTGTTTCATTATATCGTAAGAGTTGCCTTCAAAACGTGGTAGATGACGCTGTATGCTTTTTGTTTATTATAATTTTTATTTCGCGGCCTCGCAGAGTTTCCTGCAAAGACTACTTGGCACCGCTGGTGTCGTCAATAAGTCGAGTAACGTCTCTATCTCATAATAAACAAATGTACTCTGTGAAGACGGCTGCGTCACTGGCACACAAATGAAAGCTGTATAATTACTAGCGCACGCACACATAGCGCCGCGCGCACTGATGAGTTGAACTTACTATAATATCTTTTGAGTTACTTGACGACTAACTCGTATCTTGGGCAACAAACTTCTGACTTACTAATGACTAAGTCTGGCTGCAAACAGTTTTTGGCTAGATGTTTTCGTTGTCAAGATATAGAGCCCCATACTACTCTTATATCTTTTGAACCCCAGATAGACTAACTTCCTGTGGGGTTAGAATAGAATAATGTGATGTTGGCTCTGCCAGGATACGCAACACAAGAAACTTTCATATTTATAATATTAGTAGGATTATGATTTTACCTGTTCACTTATATCCCTTAACCCATAGAGAACAGCTTGGCTTCTATAAAACTTTTGTCTAAAGAAGTAAAACTTTTTAATCAGCTGTGCACATTCATAGCACGCTTGAGGTGGAGAGTTTGCAATGGCGAGTAACTGCAACAAAAAATATTATTAGGGGATGTCACACAGTTTCACCAGCGTAGCTCCCGTTCCCGTGGGGATATGGGATAATAAAATGTAGCCTATGTTCGCCAGAAAGAGTGTAGGGTCCCAACGGTAAAATAATTTTTCAAATCCGTCCCTTACTTTCGGAGCCTATTCGATGCAAACAAACCATCATATATTTATAATATTAATATAGATTTAGACACAACACAAACACAATGTCTAAAACATTGGTTGTCTACTAATGACTATTTCCAAATGATATGTGATCGACAAATGCTTGATTTCGTAGTCTGGGTGTTTTTTATGTGTCTTAAACAGTTGACTGGAACTCATATATCAAGCTTAAATAAGTTTAATTTTAGCTTGATAGAGGTGTGTAAAAATTACCAAAAGTTGAATTAGATTATACACAGTTTGCAGCCGCACATGAAGTACTGCTGCCACCTTTGCTCCAAATATCAGCTTCGTCCATCACATTTGATACAACGGCAAGTCATGAGATTCATTAACATTCTTAACCGCTCCTGCGTACACCACGTGGGCCGTCCTTATGACGTTTCCGGGTTAATAGTGTGCACGGATCCGTGTCTAAACAGACAAGGCGTTAAACAAAGATGTAGTAAGGAGCTTTACGACAAAAAAGATTATGCCTCCTTGTGAATGTTCTACAGTCTGTACAATAGCTTGTCCAGTAAGGAATAGCTTGATATAGTACCCACAGCCACGTTCTATCATCACACTGCTTGCCACAGACAGGGTTGATTGATCAAGGACAGTCAGGTCAAACAGATGCCTTCTTCCGTGCATGCTTAGATTGTGGAAAGATCTCCCTGCCTCAGCCTTCTGCCTCTCTGCCTTCACAAATTCCTACTGTATGGGGTTCCTAAAAAGGGGTCATGAAAGGGCCTCGCAGGGTCGGCACCGCGAGTGTAGCGCCTCAGGTGTTGTAAACATCCTTATGCTACAGTGAAACCATTCCATTTGGTGGTGTTAGCTTGTCTGCCATCTTCATGGTATAAAAGAAAGTCAAAACATTGTTAATTTAAATGACCAGTTGAACTACTGCAGCAACCAGATGACACAAGAATAGTAAACTTACTTCATTTCCAATTAACAGTGGCTCTACATATGTGCTTAGAGGGTACGACTGCAAGTCATACATTTTAACATCCACTATCAAGCAAACACGACATACTTTCACGATTTCCATGTTAAAGTTGATAATTTTCAACTATAGATTAATCCTGAATTGAATTTCATAAATTCGCGGTTCAAGATAGACCTACAAAATATTAGAACTCTACACTTATGTAAATAAAAGAAGCTCACTGTATATAATATTCGATTTATACATAAAGTTCAGAGTTTATTATACAAAATGTTATATCGTTATCCAGTTTATTATAGTACATACTGTATATTTTGTGCACCACAGCAATATATTTAAAGAAAGAAAATTATTTGTTTATAGTGTATTTCAGTAGTTTAAAATGTTTGCTCTCTAGTGTGATTGTGGTGTAATTTATAATTCTACAAAAGACGCCAAGCCAGAATCTGATGTTTTGACGTTGTCAAGACAACTGACAAGTCTGACAACAAAGTTACCAGTATTTTTAATTAGTTTAGTCCATTTACCAGACTAATGTCACAGTCCATACTGGCTCGTGCTCATAAAAAGAAATAATATTTATAGTATCAGTTTGGCAAAAGAAAGCAGAAAATAAGAACTTCATATATTTGGATTATTACCAGTAGTTTCCGTTAAGGAACTTGCGAGACTTTTGTTCCGAGTCCGAGATAAATCCAAAGACAAAAGTCTACTACAACATTTTTTTTATGTACAAAACTAAAAAAAAGCGGGAATCTTTAAATTATTTATTCGGTCGGTCGCGGTTTTTAATTAACTAATTTGTGGCTTTGTCTCTATGATAATTTGTTAATACATTAGCTATAGAATGTAAATATTACTACTGTGTGAATAAAATAATGTATACAGTGTATAATTTTAATTGCTAAGTATAACTTATTTGTCTGTGTGCTCCACTTCGTCTAAGGGGTAAGTTTTATACAGTGTAGTAGTGATTCTTTTTAAGGGGTCCTGAGGATCCAGCGGTACAGCCCCTAATATTGGATATTGCAGTTGGCTATTTCTACTTTTTACGATTCTCATCGTCACCTTCATGGTAAATTTTAAATACTGATTATTTCAACTATTTTTGTGAACAAACACAAAGCGTTCGGTAAGATAAGTAACATATATAAGTCAAAAAGTTAAATTGTGCGTCAGATTTGGAAGAATAACGTTTTGAATTATTAGATCCCACGTAGGTGACGTGACGATCCACGAAGGTGACGCAGTAGCTTTACAGACATAATTAATCATTATTTAAATACATTATAAGTTAATATGTTCATTCGGCAGTTATATGGTAACAGCTAGTTAACTAAAACAATTACCAGGTTCTATACACATGCTTTTGACGTAAAAGTTATTCTGGAACCATATAACACAGTACATCTCTTTGGTACAAAGTAGCAAATTATCAGTTATCTAGATCCCATAGCATAAGCTTATATTGGGCTAGCTAGATGATCTTGTGTGAGATTGTCCGTACCTGGCTTTACTTATAATGGAAGCACTCTGCGCCTAGACGATCGGCTCACCGAAATCGAGGTAGAACTGGGTCGCATAAACTAGCACATACTGGGGTTGTGCGGAGTTCAAAGAAAGGGGGAGGTTAGGAGCACACGCTAAACCTTGCGTCGGGCGACCTATTGTACTTTCGGGAAGGGGATGGAAGACATTCTTCCGAGGGCGGTGTCGGCTTTATGGTGAAAACGGACCTCGTTAGCAGCATTGTGGAGATCAGCAATGTTTCGTCTCGGGTAGCATACGTAATACTAAGACTCACCAACAGGTACTCCCTGAAGGTGATTCAGGTGTACCTATGCTCCGACTTCGAGAAGCACTGACGAGGCAGTTGAGACCATGTACGAGGACGTGGTGAAAGCATTACAATGTACTGCCAAGACTCACTACACTGTTGTGATGGGAGACTTCAATGCCAAAGTGGGAGTACAAGAACGCCGTGAAACGATAATCGGACCCTTTGGTGTGGGGCGTAGAAATGACCGGGGGCGTATGCTTATCAACTTTCTTGAGGCTCAGGGGCTCTTCTTGATGAACTTATTCTTTAAGAAGAAGCTCCTTAGAAGGTGGACTTGGCGAAGCCTCTACAAGGTCACAAGGAACGAGATAGACTTCGTCATGTCGGACAAGAGGTGTATATTTAAAGATGTCTCAGTGATCAACAGGTTTAATACCGGAAGTGATCACCAACTCGTCCGAGCATCACTGAATTTAGACTTCCGCGCCGAAAGGGCCCCGATGATGAAGCCTACTCTCTGACCTACTGCGCTCCAAATAGCTTTGTGTGCCGAGAAGTTTCAATTGTAGTTTCAAAATCGTTTCGATCTGCTGGAAACCACTGGCAACGATCACGGTAAGGCCGACACTGTAGTCAGGACGCTACAACAAGTCTCCCGAAGGTTTCTGTCTGGAAAAAACCAAAATACGTGTTCCAAGCTTTCGCCCGAGACTCTCGAGCTCATGAGAATCAGACGGCAAACGCTATCTATGCATACGTCTTCGTCAGACCAGAGAGCTTTAAACATCAAAATCCGAAAGCTGATACGATGCGACCTCAGACGTTATAACACCAACATCGTCGAGGCAGCGATCGAACAAAATTGGGGTACTAAAGTCTTTGCGCAACAGCTTCGAAGACTCCGTCTGACCAAATTGAAAACAGCGGGTGGCAAAACCGTGACCTCGAGGTTCGAGATTCTCGAAGAAGTTAAGAGCTTCTATAGAGACCTATATGCATGACGGAAATACACCGATGGGACCTAGCGACTGTGACCATGTGCCATGATTGTAGAAACCTAGTTATTTGTTCTGCTATCATTCCGCTACATCATCAATATCATCAATCAATACATATAATAAAATCGTAACAGGCCGCTGTCTGTACATGAAAGATAAATGAGAAAAAATATTATAGGGGGGGCTTTATGAACGCAATAGAACCCAAAACAATGCTTTTTAGAATTTTTGTCTGTTTGTCTGTATGTCTATATGTCTGTTTGTCTGTACGTTTGTGCACGCTAATCTCAGCAACCGCTCAACCCCGATGATGAAGCCTACTCTCTGACCTACTGCGCTCCAAATAGCTTTGTGTGCCGAGAAGTTTCAATTGTAGTTTCAAAATCGTTTCGATCTGCTGGAAACCACTGGCAACGATCACGGTAAGGCCGACACTGTAGTCAGGACGCTACAACAAGTCTCCCGAAGGTTTCTGTCTGGAAAAAACCAAAATACGTGTTCCAAGCTTTCGCCCGAGACTCTCGAGCTCATGAGAATCAGACGGCAAACGCTATCTATGCATACGTCTTCGTCAGACCAGAGAGCTTTAAACATCAAAATCCGAAAGCTGATACGATGCGACCTCAGACGTTATAACACCAACATCGTCGAGGCAGCGATCGAACAAAATTGGGGTACTAAAGTCTTTGCGCAACAGCTTCGAAGACTCCGTCTGACCAAATTGAAAACAGCGGGTGGCAAAACCGTGACCTCGAGGTTCGAGATTCTCGAAGAAGTTAAGAGCTTCTATAGAGACCTATATGCATGACGGAAATACACCGATGGGACCTAGCGACTGTGACCATGTGCCATGATTGTAGAAACCTAGTTATTTGTTCTGCTATCATTCCGCTACATCATCAATATCATCAATCAATACATATAATAAAATCGTAACAGGCCGCTGTCTGTACATGAAAGATAAATGAGAAAAAATATTATAGGGGGGGCTTTATGAACGCAATAGAACCCAAAACAATGCTTTTTAGAATTTTTGTCTGTTTGTCTGTATGTCTATATGTCTGTTTGTCTGTACGTTTGTGCACGCTAATCTCAGCAACCGCTCAACCGATTGCAATGCGGTTTTCTTTATTGTGTTAAGGTTAGCTCCGCATAACATTTAGTGCTTATTTCATGTCAATCGGTTTATAAATAAAAAAGTTATATCACTTTAAAGAATCATACATAGACTTATGAATCTAAAAGTGGGTAAATCTAAACTGGCGTGTTGGCTTAATCATAAAAGAGCTTAATGATTAAGGCTATTTTAAAACAATTCAGTCCGCGCCGAAGGCGTGGACTGAATTGTTATAAAATAGACTTAATCTATAAGCTCTTTTATGATTAAGACAACAGGGCAGTTTCACACGCTGCTTGATGAGTCTGATGAAGAAGTACCTCTCCTTTCATACACCTTATGTGACGTTAACGAAGTTGCGGGCTCAGCTAGTACTACAATACGAATCTAAACGAGTACCACTCTTACTGAAACTAGTCAAAGATCACTTTCGTGGCAAAAATTCACCTTCGTGGGTAAAACGCCACGAAGGATGTGACACGAAGGTAACGAAAATATATCTTTTATTCAAATTCCGACAAAGTTTAGCCGTTACGGTTTAAATCAAATACTACATAAATATCTCTATTTATTTGCGGTTTCGATGAATTGACTCTGACTTCAATAGCTATTATACAATGTACAAAAAGTCACCCACGAAAAGTACTCAAATCAAGTGTCAAATGTAGAAACTTACCGATGTTTTTTTTCCTCATGGAGCCAGAAGAAACACGTTGCACTCTTGCGATGCCGGTCGACCAATAACGTTCAGTTCAGTTGAGTTTTGTTATTGGAGCGGTCGTTTTGATCAGCAGTTGACCGTTTACTACGCAAATCTAAAGTCCCTACATTCGTGTGACCGACGTATATTGTGTTATAAGTTCTAAATAATAGTTACAAGATTTTTTTTGTAATACTGTGTGTGTAGTGTATGTTATCACGGTGAATTTAGTGTATGTAACTTCAAAATCTATGGAAATTTGGTGCAGCAGTAACCTAATGTTTAACTGAATCGGGAAGTGTGACACGAGTAGAATGCGAAAAATGACCCCGATTTTGACCTTTCGTGTTGATTTTTGGTATGAATATTTGCTTCTATTGCAACAAATTTCATGTATTTTATAGCTTAATAGCTGTTTTATCCACCATTTTAAAACATTTCTTTCTAACTCATACGGTTTAAAAAATATAAGCGTGTGACCATCAAATTTAAGCAACGAGTAGAAATAGCCAGTTACTGTAGGTACCTAGGCAATTATGCCGTTAACACCAATAGTATGGAGACTGACTGCTCTACAATCAGTGTGGGAGGTTCAATCAAAAGAAAAAAAATATCCATGCGACAACATCCGGCGGCCGCGATGCGTCTGTAGACTGTAAACGAAGGCGTAACTAAGCATTTTTCGTTACCCATCCTTTTCATTTTTCGATCTCGTTGAACGAAGTTTTTATAAATTTCAGCATTCAGATGTTCACTTTTGATGAATATTTGGACAAAGGCCTCCGTGAAAGAAAGCAACCAGCGCTCTCAGACTAAAAGATTTTTTAAATCTGAGCCAGCGCTATTCTTTTTGTGTAAACCCCATTTATCTACAGATATTATTATTAGGTATGTAACCTGGTATTCCAGAATAATAATAATCTGCGGTACTACCTACATGAATCTAACTACCTACTTTTCACGGGACACGGTAGAACCCAGTTGAGAGACGTGATTTTTTGACTGATGGTTTAACTTTAACCATCAGTTTTTAAAGGTTATGCACATGTTTTGGCTTAAGTTATTCGTTTAGGTACTGTTTTACAAGGGTACAAATCGAACACTTCTCATCTCATCAAAAAGTCGTTCGGTCTTACTTACCCCTACTGACCTTAAAATAATTGACCTGATGAACAGTGGCGACGTCTAGTGAATTTGTTTGGGTCTACACTCACAACCCTCGAGACTATCGAATGCGGCCCTCAAGTTGGCGGCGGCCCCATGATGTGCCTCTTCACACTCCGCTTGGAAACCTGTGATTGTAAGAGGAGGGAAACACGTGCGCTGGCATACAGTTTGGCAGAATTATTTTTTTGTATTGCTTGGTTCTGGCCATGATTCTCGCCACTATGCAGCTGTGGCGCCTCTGCCGGGCAAGCGATGTTCGGGGTCGAAAAGGAGAGGGTGGGATTAGATAGATAGATAATTCTTTATTGTACACCATTACATACAGTATTGTTAATTAAAACATACTAGCTAACAATGAGAGTACAAAGGGTGGTCTTATCGCTAAGAGCGATCTCTTACAGACAACCTTGGTATGGAAAAGAAGATGAAGACAGAAAATATAGTTGAATGGCGCACATTACTTAATAAATAACAATATATATAGTAAATACAATCAAAAACACAATTAATAATTATATTGTACACAATAAATATACCTACTTACAGTAATGAAAATAAGGGAAACCGGAAATTGTGAAGAGACTGTATGGATGTCGTCTCTTTGGTATCACAACCTATGGTTTGGGTTGCTATAGTTACTCAGAACTGTGATTTAGAGACTGTCAATATATTTCGATAACTGCTTATTCATACCTATTTCTTAAAACTATAATAAAACAACGTTTTATTTGCTTTAACCAAGCTGTTTATTATTCTTATCTTCTTAGAACTTTTCCACATTACAAAAGTTCATATGGTAGCAGAGCGAAATGTTCATAGTGAAAAGTTGTCACGACGTAATATAGGTAGCGAAAATTTTTACGTAAGTTTTTTTTTTGCTATAAACATGCCAAAAGCAACGTATCACATTGATCCACTTGATAAGGATAACTATGACACTTGGGCGATACAAGCCGCAGCTGTATTGGTAAAAAGCAAGCTATGGAAGTATGTCTCAACTCCGCTAGACGTAAAAGCAGATACTACTGAGATCGAAGCTGATAAACAGGCCAAGGCAGAACTAATTTTAATTATTGCTCCTTCCCAACTTAAAGAGGTTAAGAAATGTAACACTGCGAAAGATTTGTGGGATAAATTGAAACAAATACACGCGAGCAAAGGCCCTGCTCGTAAAGCCACATTATTGAAGCAACTTATTCTGACCAAACTAGAAGGCAGTGATGTTCGTACACACCTAAACAAGTTTATGGACACCGTCGATAAGCTCGCTGACATGGATGTCACCATAAATGAGGATTTGCTAACTATCATGATGCTCTACAGCCTTTCCTCAGAGTACGAAAACTTTCGCGTAGCTATAGAGTCTCGCGACATTTTGCCAAAGCCGGAAGAATTAAAAATAAAAATAATCGAAGAAAGCGACGCTCGTCATCACAATGACAATTACGAACCTGGCCAACAACAGCAAGAAGAAAACGCACTTTTAGCTTCTTGCAAAATCTGTAAGAGAACGGGAAGCAGAATCTTTCAGAAAAAGACGCACAGAGTTTGCTCTAACTGTTGGAAGAAAAACAAAGACAAACAGAAGTCTAACATTAGCAAAAACGCCGATTCCCTATACGCTGAAGAATGTTTTCTTAGTTCAACACGGAACAACCAGGATGACTGGGTACTTGACAGTGGTTGTACCTCACATATGACCCATCACCACGAGCACTTCAAAAACATGAAGACTGTGTCAAGAAAACTCAACTTTGCATCAGAAAATCACTCCACAGAAATTTTGGGTGAAGGAAGAATTACATTTTCTGATAAAAAACGAGGACGAAAAGTACATCTGGAAAACGCCCTTTATGTACCTTCCCTTTCTACCAATTTACTATCGGTATCTAAAATGACTTCACATGGAGCCACCGTCTCGTTCGACAACAACCGTGCTTTAGTTCGCAACAAGTCAGGTGAACTTGTACTGTCTGCAAAGAAGTCGATCAATGGTCTTTACTATGTAAGAAAACCAAACATTGAACAAAGCGCAAAGCTTTGTTCAATGTTGTCAGCAACACCGGCAACTGGTTCGACAAACACCAAACAAGGTACCATACAAGACTGGCACAGAAAACTTGGGCACATGAATTACAAAGATCTCCAACTGGCTTTCAACAACGAGACAGTGACTGGCATGAGCTTTAATAAAAATGAGATTTTGTCATTGCCAGACTGTGAAATTTGCATTCAAGCAAAAATGACTCGAGTACCGAGTCCTCCACAACGAACTACTCCTCGAACCACTGAACGTCTAGAAATCGTCCACAGCGACGTGTGCGGCCCAATCAGAACACCTACCCACGCCAAAAACAGATACTTCGTTACTTTTATTGACGATTACAGTAGGTATGGACGGGTCTACTTCCTCAAAAATAAATCTGAAGTATTAGACAAGTTCAAAGAGTACAAACAAGAAATGGAAAAATTTACGGGCAATGAAATTAAACATTTGCAAACGGATAATGGATCAGAGTACGTCAATGCCAAATTCCAAGCCTACTTAAAACAACACGGGATTGCACGACGCTTATCTGCACCCTATACCCCACACCAGAATGGTATCGCTGAACGCAAGAATCGGACACTTGTGGAGAAGGCTAGAGCTATGCTTATTGATGCTAAAGCGCCAATGCACCTATGGGCAGAAGCAGTAAACACTGCTAATTACCTAGCAAACAGAAGTGTAAACAGTGCTGTAGAAAATAAAACACCATTTGAGAAATGGGTGTTAAGAAAGCCCTGTCTTAATCACCTCCACCCTTTCGGCTCAAAAGCTTTTATTCTGAAGAAAGGACCAAGAGGTCATAAATTTGCTCCAAAAGCAATACCGGGAATGTTTGTTGGATATTCTGACACCAGCAAAGCATACAGGGTTTATGTTCCGAACAAAACTTTTATATCCGCAGATGTGAAAGTAGTCAAGGCTGATTACTACAAAAGCCCAACTAGTGTTAACAACTTTAAATACAATAAAAGCACTTACTGTGATTCGGTTTCTGAAACAATGAAAACTCAAATAGAAATCGATGATGCTGACGACACTCGGCAAGATCTTTCTATTGACAACATTGAAACGCAAGAGGGTAATTTTATTGAAAATGTTGAAAATCAACAAAATGATAGTATTACTGAAAACGTCGCAGCAGATTCTACTCTACAATATGAAAGTGTTGATGAAAATGTTGATGATGAACAAGATTCTTTTTACGAAACTTCTATTCTAGAAAGTCTTAGTCATGAACATGTTGACACAGAGTCTGAACCGAATAGCTACAGTCTACGAGACAGATCAGCAATACAAAAACCACAACGGTATGATGACTTTGTACTAGCTACTGTTGCTGAGGTTCAAAATTTACCTAGAGATCCTGTGACTTACAAACAAGCATTGGAATCTCCTAATAAAGAACAATGGATTAAAGCCATGATGAGCGAGATAAACTCTCTAAATGAAAACAAAACATGGGACTTAGTCAGTTTGCCTGATGGAAGAAAAGCACTACCATGCAAATGGATATTCAAATTAAAGACAAATCCAGATGGCTCAATCGATAAATACAAAGCTAGACTAGTTTTAAAAGGTTATTCACAGCAAAAAGGAATCGATTATGACAAAACGTTTAGTCCTGTGGCTCGACTCAGTACTATACGAGCTATTATCGCAATTGCTGCTAAAGAAAATTTAAACCTACGCCAATTCGATGTAGCTACGGCCTTTCTCAATGGCTCAGTTGAGGAAGAAATTTTCATGAAACAACCTGAAGGTTTCCAAAATGGGACAAAGCAGGTATGCAAACTTAATCGCAGCCTCTATGGTCTGAAGCAAGCACCGCGATGCTGGAACTCATGCATTGCCGAGTTCTTGAAAATTACAGGCTTTCAACAAAGTGAAGCTGATCCTTGTCTGTACGTTAGAACCAGAGGAAAGTCAAAAGTTTTGATTGGTCTCTACGTTGACGACGGACTTGTGGCGTCGAATACGCCAACTGCAGGAGACGAGTTTATCAAGGAATTAAAAACAAGATTCAAGATAACTACCCGACCTGCTTCCTACTTTTTGGGTATGGAAATCAAAGCTGAAAAAGGCAAAATAACATTATGCCAACAAGCCTACATTAAGAAGGTTCTTGAAAAGTATGGTATGACTAGTTGTAAACCGACACCGACGCCAATAATCAAAGAAAGTATAAACGATACAGAACCTGATGTTGGTACCATTTACGGATAAAGGTCTTGTATATAAGCAATCAAAAGAGTCAGACCAAAGGCTTTTATGTTACTCTGACTCAGACCTTGCTGGAGATCAAGCAACAGGCAGATCAACAACTGGAATGGTATGCTTATTCTCAGGAGCTGCAATCAGCTGGAAAAGTCATCGACAAACAGTTGTCTCTATTTCATCCACTGAAGCAGAAATCATTGCTGCTAGTGAAACAGCACAAGAAATTATATGGCTGAACAGCCTTATGAAAGGTTTGGTGGATTTGAAGAAACCAATACTGTATTTGGATAACGAATCTGCTATAAAGCTATCGCACAATCCGAAGCACGAATACCACAAACGTACAAAACATATCAAACTTAAGCATCTATTTGTTCGTGAATGTGTTATCAATGGTGAACTTGAAGTTAAGCAAGTACCGTCCGTGCGACAGCTAGCTGATATGCTTACCAAGCCGCTCTTTGGTCCAAGATTGGAAGTTTTAAGCGGACAGATTGGTTTGAAGAGAATTTAAAAATTCTTAAAAGTTCCGAGGGTGTGAAGAGACTGTATGGATGTCGTCTCTTTGGTATCACAACCTATGGTTTGGGTTGCTATAGTTACTCAGAACTGTGATTTAGAGACTGTCAATATATTTCGATAACTGCTTATTCATATTTCTTAAAACTATAATAAAACAACGTTTTATTTGCTTTAACCAAGCTGTTTATTATTCTTGTCTTCTTAGAACTTTTCCACATTACAAAAGTTCATAGAAATAAGTCACACTTATAGGGACAGAAAGTGGTTTTTAACCTTGTCTTTGAATATGGCTAGCGACTTTGCACGTCTAATATCTAATGGCAGCACATTCCACAATCGAATCGCCAATACAGTAAATGAATTTAAAATCTTACTAATATTATAAATGCGAAAGTTTGTGAGTGTGGATGTTTGTTACTCTTTCACGCTCTAACGGCTGAACGGATCTGGCTGAAATTTGGTACAAGGATAGATTGTAGTCTGGAATAACACATAGGCTACTTTTTATCCCGGGAATAAGTTCCAATGGGAAACGGGAACGGGAACAATCATTTACGCGGGCGAAGTTGCGGGCATCAGCTAGTATATTATAAAAAAAAATTAAAGGGATTAGGTTAAAGAGGCGTCGTTGAGATCGGTAAATTTTAAGGGTTCCCAAAGGGTAAAAACTGGACCCTATTCATGAGACATCCGTCCGTCTCTGTCTGTCAATCACGAAGCTGTACTTCAGGAAAGTCCTTTGAGCAAATCTACTTAAAAACTAACCCTATACACCTAACGGCGACGGTAGGGATCGACTTCGCGCGGCAACCATTAACATAGACTCTCAATACCCAAAGACTTCTATATAAACTGAGGCAGACATGCCCTACGCACCGATTTTTGAAACCTATAAACTGAGCTAATTAGCAGCGTTGCTCGCACTGTTGTGAGTCAAAATTTCGAGAGTAGGTGCTCGACTTGCAATCGGAGTCCATACGCCTTCTCTTTTACTCTTTTTCTTTTCGTATATTGCTATAGTGTGTGGTGACAATTACGTAAAAAATATTTAAAAGTGAGTGTAGTCTTAATAATGTGTGTATTTGAGGATTGAGGAGGAGGAGAAATGTTTGACAGTACAACACGGCGGAAATATCTGCGAACCTGGCTTTCCCTCGCGCTTCCCCGCACCTGACCCCGTTTTCGCCTATTTAGTATAACCCGCACGCGATTGAATGGTATGGTATTTGACAAGATTCCGCACATTCTCGTTGCGCGCGGATTATCCCGTACAGTTTGCATGACGTCACGAGCCAGATTCGCAGATATTTCCGCCGTGTTGTGGCGGTAAATTGGGAGAGGCTTTACGTCTAGCGGTGAATTGCCATAGGCTGATTTGGCGCGCGAAGTCGATACGCAGTTTGACAGCATCGGCTATGCTTACTGGCAGTTATTCATCAACATCCAAAGTATTTTGTACTAGCGGACGTCACGCGGTTTCACCCGCGTTGCTCCCATTCCAGTGGGAATACGGGAATAAAATTTATCCTATGTTCTCCGGAAAGAGTGATCTTGCCGAAAACCAGTTAGACAAACTGGAGCGTCTTCAAAATGTTTGCATAAGGTTCATTTTTGGTTTACGCAAATATGACCATGTTTCTCAATTCAGAACGCAGCTTGAGTGGTTCCGTTAATCCACCCAATGGGGTGGATAACCGGAATTACATGTTATGGTATGTCCGGAATTCCACCCAAGGGGTGGATTTCCAGATCTATTCATGATAAATAAAAAAGATCAAAAAAAAAAACAAAAGATCGAAAAAACAAATGAAGATCGGCAAAATAAATGAAGATCGTCAAAACAAATGACGCTTGGATAAAAAAATGAGGTTCGAAAATACCAATGAAGATCGGCAAAACAAATGAAGATCGTCAAAACAAATGACGGTCAAATAAACAAATGACGATCGGAAAACAAATGAACATCGGCAAATAATCTAGCTGCGTTTGCTATTGAAAAAAATAGGTGCCAGCAATTCTCGATCTTATGAACATGCATAATATTTATTTATTTTTTACATAGTCATGATCAGTGATGTCTGTTAACGCCTAAAAGAACATTTTTAGAGAAGTGTCATCAAGGTCGAGATTTGCTTGCACCTATTTTTTTGAATGGCACACGTATCTGATTACAAAAAATGGCTGCAAGTAATTTTTGACCCTCAAAAATCAACAAGACTGAAAGCTCAAAAGTCAGAACTCAGAACTCAAAACCCAAAACACAAAACTCAAAGCTCATACTTAGGTCTTTTGTTTTATTAATTTGCATATTTTTTATCGGTTTTCATTTGTTTTTCGATCTTCATTTATTTTGATGATCTTCATTTGTTTTTTCGATCGTCATTTGTTTATCTGACCGTCATTTATTTGGTCGATCTTCATTTGTGTATCCGACTGTCATTTGTTTTTCGATCTTCATTTATTTTGATGATCTTCATTTGTTTTTTCTATCGTCATTTGTTTATCTGACCGTCATTTATTTTGTCGATCTTCATTTGTTTATCCGACTGTCATTTGTCTTGTCGATCTTCATTTGTTTTGTCGATCTTCATTTGTTTTGTCAATCTTCATTTGTTTTGTCGATCTTCACTTGTTTTTTCGATCGTCATTTGTTTATTCGACCGTAATTTGTTTTGACGATCTTCATTTGTTTTGCCAATCTTCATTTGATTTTCGATCGTCATTTGTTTATCCGACCGTCATTTGTTTTGACGATCTTCATTTGTTTCTTTTGATTCATTTGTTTTGCTGATCTCCATGTGTTTTGTCCATCTTCGAAATCCACCCATTTCATGGGTGGATTAACGGACTAATTGGATTAATAATATATAATTCCGGAAATCCACCCAAGGGGTGGATTTTTATGGGTGGATTAACGGACTAATCCGTTATCCCTTCAACTCCTTCCTATCTAAAGGAACGCTTCGAGTTCCTCCACAATACGCATTGGAAATGTCTGAGGTCATCGGAAAACCTAGTATTTAAGATGCCGTCTCACTCGTCTACGTTCTTTGACAAATCTTTCACGGTTACGGCCATAAGACTATGGAATAAACTTCCAGTAGGGATAAGACATGCGCAGGCGATAGCAAATTTCGAAAAAATGGTGAAGGATCACTATCTATCTGTGTGATATGTAGATTATGTATGTATTTATATTCGTATGTACGTATGTGTGTATGTATCTATGTATGTGTATTCGTATGTATGTATGTTGTGTTTATAACGGGTGTTTTTTTTAGAGGTATAGAACTTTAAGTTGGCATAACTGTTTTAACTGGCGGTATTTTTGTCAGCTGAAAAGTGATTTATGTTAAGTTTGGTTTGGCATTTCAACATGAATAGATTGACGCCTGAACAATGCTTCCAAATTGTGCAAATTTATTTTGAAAATCATGGTTCTGTCCGAAATACGTATCGCGATTTTCATAAGCGAATTTTGTTTAGCGGTGCAGCTCACTTTTGGTTGAATGGATACGTCAATAAACAAAACTGCCATATTTGGGGTGATGATAATCCTCAAGTGTATGTTGAGACACCGTTACATCCAGAAAAACTGAATGTGTGGTGTGTTTTATGGGCTGGTGGAATAATTCGTCCGTACTTCTTTAGAAACGATGCTGACCAGAACGTTACAGTCAATCGTGACTGCTATAGAGCTATGATTACTGACTTTTTCGTTCATCAATTGAACAACCATGATGTGCAGGAGTAGTGGTTGCAACAAGACGGCGCAACATGTCACATAGCTCGTGCCACAATTGATTTATTGAAGGAAACGTTTGGTTACCGCATAGTTTCACGTTTTGGACCCGTAGGTTGGCCTCCAGGGTCGTGCGATTTTACGCCACTTGACTATTTTCTGTGGAGATATGTGAAGTCGCTCGTCTACGCCGATAAGCCCGAAACGATTGACTACTTGGAGGACAACATTCGGCGCGTTATTGCCGATATACGGCCACAAATGTTGGGAAAGTCATCGAAAATTGGACCTCTAGATTAGACTACGTCCGAGCCAGCCGTGGCGGTTATATGCCAGAAATCATATTTAAACTATAATGCCAGAAGATTTTCTTTCGAATAAAGTCATTTTCATATCAATAAAAACAATCACCTTCGTTTTATTCCATTTCAAAGTTCTATACCTCTAAAAAAAACACCCTTTATATATTCTTATTATGCTGTATATATTTTCAATATTTATGTGTTAAATGTAGAAATTATTATTTTATACCTATAATTAAAAAGCTTTATTCGATCTAAGAGTAGGTACGCCTAAGAACTACCACTCGTTACCTTCAATCAACTTTCTCCATCCAAAGGTTGCCTGGTAGAAATTGCTTTTTAGCGATAAGGTCGCCCATTGTACATCTTCTTACAGTGTATTCGTGTACCTTAATTGTATTTACTTGGCGTACAATAAAGTGTAAAATAAATAAATAAGAGTGTAGCTTCCCAACAGTGTATTTCTCAAATCGGACTAGCAGTTTCGGAGCCTATTCGATGCAAACAAACAATCAAAATCTTTCCTCTTTATAATATTAGTATAGAAAAGTCACGGCGCCGCGCCCCGTGGCGTCCCAACCACAAAAATCAGTTTACTCCTCGGCTATAGAAGTTTCACATGAATAACAGGCTATACAAATAAAAGATGTTATTAAAGTACTTCTTTCTTCTTTATTATATTAAATAACTTTTTTATAGGATGTGCCGTGCGATCACAACATCCATCAAATGTTGTTGGCAGGTAGAGGTATCGTCTCCTTGTGTCGAGTCCTGGCGCGTCGTCGACTAACGTAGGGCGCGGGCTGCTTCATATGTACCGTGGTTATGTGGATCTTGCGTAAGTTGGCCTGTGTGAACGCTTTCCCGCATATATCGCACTTGTACGGCTTTTGGTCCGTGTGGCACTGTAGGACATATAAATATTGTTGAACATTCCCTGCAAAGGGGGGTGCCGCAGGGATCAATCCTTGGCCCGATTTTATACCTTCTATATTGTGCAGATTTAACAAATTGTATAGAAAATTGTTACTATCAGATCTATGCTGATGACTTACAGGTGTATATTTCATTTAAACCTGAGGATTACGAAATGGCTACTAAAGCATTAAATGATGACCTTCATAGAATAGCCAAGTGGTCCCATGATCACTCTCTGGTACTTAACCCTCTTAAAACTAAGTACATGGTCTTAGGAACAAAAAAACAAATAAGTTGTCTGCCTCCACTTACCATAACACTCATGGGCGCGAGTATTGAGAGAGTTTACGAGGCACGCAATTTGGGTTTGATAATAGATTCGAATCTGAGGTTTGATAGACATGTGGCGGAGTGTGTTGTTAATTGTTTCTACCGTCTGAGGATCCTATACAGAATAAGACCCTTTCTATCAGAGGAACTACGAGTTCAGTTGGTGGAGTCTCTGGTGCTGTCCAAACTAAACTACGCTGATACGGTATATGGACCACGCCTATTATCACAGACAGATAGGATGGTCCAAAGAGTACAGAATGCCTGTGCGCGGTTTTGTTTTGTGATACCACCACGGACCCATGTCACTCCATTCCTTAACAATCATAACATGATGAAAATGAAAACAAGGCGTAAGTTTCATCTGGCATGCCTAATGTTTGGAGTTCTTAAATATCTGGAACCAGCATATCTCCAGCAGAAACTGAACTGGTTAAAGGGTGGGCGTGGCTGTGGTGGTAGGCGGTGCGCGCCGCCACTGTCCATCCCGCGCCATAGGTCGGCCGCCTTTAAAGGTAGCTTCCGTTATGCCGGCAGTAAAATCTGGAATAACATCCCTCCACCGCTAAGGTCACTTAAATCGGTGAATACTTTCAGATCGAGACTACGGCGATTCTTAATTGACGCACAGAAGGAACATAACATGATAAATACAAACTTATCTATTATATGATCTACCTACCTATAGATGTCGTGGGTTTATATATTGCTGTTGTGTATGTGGGTGTTGCGTATGGGTGTATGTTTATATGTAGTGTGTATGTATGTATGTATGTATGTATGTATGTGTATGTATATACTTATTACATTCCTTATCAGGGTTCTGAGAAACTATGGTGGTTTACCTGTACAGCATATTACTTACCTACTCGTATTTGGTTTAGTATTGTTTAGATTTTGGGTGAGGCCGACTGGCATCTGGTACTCACTTGCTTTTAAATAGGTCAGGTTGAAAACCAGCGCTTGACATTGAGTCAGGCACATGCTGAACCTGGTCCTTTTCGGATGACGTGTGAGGTACACATTAAGTTAATGCATGTATTTGTTAAGCCTAGGATTAAGTTTTCTTCCTATATTGTTTGTGTGCCCCATTATGTTTCCGAATAAATATTTTTTCTTTCTTTCTTTCTTCTTTCTTTCTTCTTTCTTTCTTTCTAACATCATCTAGCCCAAATTAAGCTAATATAAGCTTGTGCAATGGGTACTAGACGACTGATAGACGTAATTATATTTCTAAATACATTTTTTTTTTTTTAACGTGAGGGAAAATCCTCGTAGGATGCTATGCCGGACTCTTACCGACTAAAAAACCTCACGTAACGCCCAACAGCCTATGGTTGAGAGCCCCGGCTAAGCCCTCAGGAAGGATGTCCCGTGACTCCCAACAGACCCACGGCCGCCAATGCGGCCTCGCCCAGGGGGTGGTTCGGGTGCAATCCCGCGTCTATGGGGGGCTCCGGGTGTGACCCCGCTTCTAAGGGGGGCGTGCGTGAGTGCCCACGTCACGCTGCCGTCATGAGCCTGCTTCTGTAAGGACGGTGAGCGGCCCTCTCACCGTCCTCAGACCCCCGGTCATGGAGGCCGATAGTCATCGGCGAAGACACGTCGGCGGCGCCCAGGGCGCCGACTGCGGAACTCGGGTGGGAGAGTTCTCTCCCGCACCCGGCCCGCCGCCTCCTTCGCGAGCATGACCTGCTCGCAGAAAGAGGCGGCGCAGTCCCACTTACTCCCGCTGGAGAGCATGGCTCGCACCATGGCCTCAAGCGAGAGGGTGTCCACGCCCAGACCCACTACGAGGACCTGTCGCTGTTGTGCCCACGCCGTGCACTCCACCAGCGTGTGGAGCGCCGTGTCATCGCTGCGGTCCTCGCAGTGCTGACACTCGGCCGTGGTTTCCCGGTGTTTTCGCCACAGATACCTACCGAAGCTACCGTGCCCGGCAAGCATCTGTGTCAACCGGTACGAGAGAGCACCGTGTCTTCTCTCCAGCCACTCGTCCATGACCGGTCTGACGGCCGCGATTGTGGCGAATCCCCCCTTTGGTTGCTCAAGTCGCACCTTCCATGTCTCCACGGTTTCCTGGTGGAGCAGGGTCCGCTGGGCCTCGATTTCTCGAGACGCAGGCCTTTGGCCCCGCTCCAGCGCCTCCTTGCGCCATCTGAACAGTGACGCAAGGGCTCTCGCTTCCAGGTCCCATGGAGGGGTCCCGGCTAGGAGACATGCCGCCTCACCGGAGATCGTGCGGTATCCTCTTATCACCCTGACGGCCATCACTCTCTGCGGGCTCAGCAGTCTAGCCTCATTGCTGGCCGTCAGGGTCTCCGCCCATACGGGAGCCCCGTACAGAGCCATGCTTCGCACGATCCCCAGGTACAGCCTCCTGTAGGGAGCGTTGGGTCCCCTGATGTTGGGCATCAACCGCGCGAGTGCGGCCGATGCTCCCCTCAGTTTTGGGACCAAACGTCGGAAGTGATGTCCGAAGTTCCACCGGCCATCGAGTACGAGCCCCAGATACTTCATCGATGCTGACGCCCGAGGTCCGTGGAAGCACAGAGCCTCGGATTTGTGAAGGGTGACCTCGAGACCCAGCCGCCGAATCCGACCCACGACCTGAGCAACCCCTGCCGTGGCCTTAAGTGCTGCGGCACGGTACGTTGCTCCCCGCGCCGTAACGAGGGTGTCGTCGGCGTAACACGTTACGCCGACCCCTCTGAGCAACGGACCACGCAGCACCCAGTCGTAACCGATGTTCCACAGGAGCGGCCCTAAAACCGATCCCTGTGGAACACCGCACGACACATCTCGCCGACCCGGCCCTAGCCAGCTCGGGTAAGTTATGGCTCTCTCGGAGAGATAAGCCCCGACAATTCGACGGAGGTAGGGAGGCACTCCATGATAGATAAGCGCTTCCCTGACGCAGCTCCAGGGCAAGGTGTTGAATGCGTTGGCGATGTCGAGAGACACCGCCACCACCACCTCACCCTGTGACACTGCTTCCTCCGTCAGGCCTCTAATGCGCATGATCGCGTCCACGGTGGAGCGTCCCTGACGGAAGCCAAACTGGCTATCCGCCAGATCAGGCCCCACGCGTGTGAGGTGCCCGACGAGGCGTTGTGCAATAATGCGCTCAAAGAGCTTGCACACCTCGTCGAGCAACACGATCGGCCGGTACCCTGATGGGGAATTTGCCGGCCGCCCCGCCTTTCGAATCAAGACCAGTTTCCCTGTCTTCCAGACCTTGGGAAACTGGCCTTTCTCGAGGCATGCGCTAAAGAGCCCAATTAGTCGAGGCCCAAGCTCTTCGAGAGCCAGGACCCACGCTCGGCCTGGAATGCCGTCGGGTCCAGGGGCGGTGTTTCTGCGGGATTTAAGCCGCAGTACAGCCGCCCCTAACTCACCCTCGGTGACTACGGGCACGTCGTTCTCGCTGCCTTCCGCGTTGGGCGCCTGAGAAGAAGCCATGCGCGGAGAAATGTGTTCCTCCGCTCTCGATGGGAACAAGGAGTCCAGGACCTCCTCCAGCCGCTCCGGCTGGAGACTCTGAGTCAGTGGGGGCGCCTTAGGGCGTAATTTGCCCCTTACCATAAGGTACGGGCGCCCCCACGGGTTCCGCTCCAGAGTCTCCATCAGCTCATCGCGGCCCAACTTTTTGGACCGCTTGATGGCCGTCTGGAGGGCCCTCTTGGCTTCCTTGTACCCATCATAAAGCTCCGTCTCTCGGGCTGCCGCATCGTCTGGGCGGCGACGCCTCCGGCGGAATCTGGTGTACCGGCGGCGCGCGGTAACGCAATCCACGCGCAACTGCGCGATTTCCGGCGTCCACCAGTACACCTGCTTCCTCGCCGGTCTGGGCCTAGCCCTGGGCATCGCCGCATTTTCTAAATACATTATAATTAATACATAGAAAACACCTAAACTCCGAAACAAACATTTGTTAATCACACAATATTTGAACTAATCGAAGGGAATCGAATCCCGGCCTCAGCGCGGCGGGCGGTTACACTACCGAATGCACCTCCGAGGCAGTCGATACAGAAGTACAGTGAGCATTCTAATATTGAATGGGTTTCAACTTGCGTTTCAGGGTATTTCAGAATAAATGTCTTTAACGTGACAACGGGTAGGGCTATTGAAATCGTCACGTAGTGAGTGTTGCACGAGTACAAGAGAAAGTGGGCACCCAGCCAGGTCTGCTACTCTCTCTCTTTGTCCGTCTTTTCTATCACATAACCTCAACACACGGAATTTTATTTCGAGGAGGGGGAAGCATCTTAGAATTAGGCAGAGACACTACAATTTTCATTTCATTACGCGGAGAACATTGTAAATCTCATAAAGTGACAAATAACCAGCCCCCTTAGACAAGTGGCACAAACGTAAATCGCAAACGAAAGGATAAAATATATTGACCAATCACACCCCAGCTCGTGATCCCGCCGCGACGCGTTATTCGTACGCCGGCGACGAGCTTGGATGATTGGTCGACCTATTTTATCCTTTCGTTTGCAATTTACGCTTGTGCCACTTGTCTAAGGGGGCTGGTTATTTGTCACTTTGTACTCCCTTTGAGGACCAGCCGTATCGTACAATGCTTGACACAGTCATCGTTCACAAAACATCGACTTAGCGGGGCTACAATCAGTATCAATAGTAAAAAAACCGGCCAAGTGCGAGTCGGCCTCGCGCACAGAGGGTTCCATACCAAAAAACAGCACTTACGTTTGTATACAACAAACGTAAGTGCTGGTTTTTGCCCTCTTAATCCTCCTTTTTTTTAAATTTTAGTATTTGTTATAGCGGAAACAGAAATGGATCATCTGTGAAAATTTCAGCTCTCTAGCTATCACGGGTAAAGACAGGCAGACAGACGGACAGCGAAGTCTCATGAATAAATACACATACCTTGGAATGTCGACTGAGGGCTCCTTTCCACTTGAACGCCTTTAAGCACACAGAGCACGGGTATGGCCGCGACTCACTGTGCGTCGTCTGATGCTCTTGCAGGTTAGTTCGGCTGTTGAACGCCTTGTCGCACTGGTCGCACTTGTATGGCCGTTCTTGTGTGTGAGTACGCTTGTGGTATAATAAGAAAGCGTTGATCTGTAATAAATCATACGTATATGTTAAACTACATAGTTGACCCGCGTCACTTCGATTTCATGATTTTTTTAAACAACTAATATGTATAGTTACCTATATCGGAGATTCAAATGGATATAATTATTCAAAACATCGCTACCCGCCATATTAAGCATAGAGTAAGCAATCAGTGCGCACGACCAGCACAGGCGATTTTCAGAGGACGTCTGTCTCTGTCCAGTGTCGCAAATAAATAAATAAATAAATATTCACGGACATTTCACACAACGCTATCTGATCCCAAAGTAAGCTAGGAATAACCTGCTTGTGTTATGGGTATCAGACCACGGATATTTATACTTATATACTTTTTAGATACAAACATAATTATACATAGAAACACCCAGACTCTTGAAACAAACATTTATGGGTCACACAAATATTTGACTCCGGTGGGAATCGAACCCACGACCTCCAGCGCCGCAGGCGGTATTTTTTTTTTTTTTTTTTTTTTTTTATATTCAGCTCGCCAAATTGACGTCGCCACGATGGATAGCCGTGGCGCATCTTGCGATTGGGGGCCACTTCTTACAGCGGTCCTCAAGTTGGCGGCCCTGTGATGTGCCTCTTCACGCTCCTCTTAAAGAACCCGGGGTTGTAAGATGAGGGAAACACGTGTGCGGGCAGGTCGTTCTAAGTTTTTATAGTTCGACAGAGGAACGATCTTTTGAAACGCTCGGTTCTGGCGAAGATTCTCTCCACTGTGTCTGAGTGGCATCTCTGCCCGGCACGCGTTGTTCGGGATCGGAAAGGTGATGGTGGGATCAGATTGAAGAGCTCTTCAGAACATTCGCCGTGATACATTCGGCAGAAGGCAGCCAAGGACGCTACGGTTCTTCGCTGCGCCAACGGTTCGAGGCCTCCCGTCACCTCAGGACAACCAATTATTCGGACAGCACGTCTCTGCATAGCGTCAAGTGCGTCCAACAAGTACCTCGCGGAGTCATCCCAGAGGTGAGAACAGTACTCGACGCAGGGACGAATCTGCGTCTTGTACAGCAAACATCTCTGATGTGGCGTGAAGTACCGTCTCACCTTATTTAGGACTCCGAGTTTCCGCGAGGCCAGCCCAATACAACTCTCTATGTAGTTTTTGTGATTGAGCTCACGCCGGACGTCTATACCGAGAATCTCCAGGTTGTCCTTTAGTGGAACCGTAATGTTCTGAAGAGAGGGTGGGGGTAGGAATGGGGACTTCTTAGCTGTAAACGCACACGCCTGCGTTTTTCTGGCATTGAACTCGACCAGGTTGTCTGAACCCCATTGGGCAATGCGACCCAGGTCCCGGTCGAGATCCGCCACGAGTTGCCGTCTCTTTTCGTCCACGTCACAACGCCCCTCCGCTGGGCGGCCAGAATAGCTCCCATGCAGAGTACTGTCATCCGCATAACAATGAATGCACCTAAGGGACAGCATGTCATTGATATGCAGAAGAAAGAGAGTTGGGGACAATACCGATCCCTGTGGTACCCCGGCATTTACCTGCAAAAAGCAGGAATCCTGACCATCACAGAGGACCCGTATACGTCGCCCGTGCAGGAAGCTGGCCAACCAGCGGCATAACTGAGGCGATAAACCATATGCCGGCAGCTTGGAAAGAAGCGACGCATGCCATACCCTATCAAAGGCTTTAGCGATGTCTAGGCCAATAGCCAGAGATTCGCCGTGCCTCTCCATAGCCTCACCCCAGGTGTGCGTTACGTACGCTAGGATGTCACCCGTTGAGCGTTTCGGCCTAAAGCCATATTGGCGATCGTTAATTAACGAGTGATCCTCCAGATAGCGCATGAGCTCTTAGTTGATGATTAGCTCGAACACCTTGCAGATGACGGTTATTACGGCTATGGGTCGATAGTTGGGCGGATCCGACCGATCCCCTTTCTTGGGGATCGGCTGGACGTTCGCCTCCTTCCAAGCCTACGGCACTTCTCCTGAGGAATAGGAAAGGCGATACAGGCGCGTGAGCGTTGGAGACAATTCGGTTGCACACTTTCTCAGCACCACCGCCGGAATCCCATCAGGACCACTGGCTTTCCGCGTGTCGAGTGTCCGCAGCACCGCTCGCACATCGCACTGCCGGATTACAATATCCGGCATCGTGGTTCCACTGTGGGCGATAGTGGGGGGTTGCTTGCCACAGTCATCGACCCGGGAATTAGCCGCAAAGAGATTGGCCAGCATTTCCGCTTTCTCTTGGGCCTTGTGAGCCAGTGATCCGTCAGGATAGCGTAGCGGCGGCAGCGAGGGCTTGCAAAAGTTGGCCTGCACGGCTTTGGTCAGTTGCCAGTATCCACGGCTGCCCGTCGGATGAGACGTGAGCTCCTGACCAAGCCGCGTGACTTGCTGGGCGTCCGCTCTCTAGAAGGCCCTCTTACTGGACCTAGTGGCTCTGTTGTACGCTGCCTTGAGCTGGGCCACATTCGGGTCGCGCACAGCCCGAGCCCTGATCCAGGCGCGGTAAGCCGTCTGTTTTTGTTGAACAGCTACGGCGCACTCACGCCCGAACCAGGGGCGGGCTTTGCCAGCTGGCAACATCAGTGTATGGAATATAGTATTCCATACCTAAAGCTATCTCACCAGCAACCGCAGAGGCGCTTTCCGATGAAGCCCTCCCTGCAAAGCAGCGCTGACTCCACGGGACGGCTGCAAAGTATTCTCGTAGTCCGTCCCAGTCTGCTGACGAGTAGTGCCACAGTCGCCGCGTCACCTCTACTGCCCTTGCAGGAGATGACACCTGCAGGCTGGCACGCACAACACAGTGGTCGGATGTACCCAGTGGGGCGCTAACCGACACACTGTACTGTGCTGGGTAACTCGTCAGCAGTAAGTCCAGCAGGGAGGGTTCATGGTCCGACCTGTCCGGTATGCGCGTAATCCCGCGCACCACTTGGGTCAGACCATGTGAGAGAGCAAACGCGTGGGCAGCCCGTCCCGCTGGATCGGTCACGCGGGAGCCCAGCCACTCAGTGTGGTGACCGTTGAAGTCCCCCAGAAAAACCAATTCAGCGTTCGGGAACCGCACCTGCGCGTCGTCAGCCCCCTCGCTGAGGTGCTGAAACAGCCTTGTTATCCCAGCTGTCCCTGAGTGGGATCGATAGACACACACGTAGATCTGACTCATGGAGCCGTGATCTACGTGCAGCCAAAGGACGGAGAGGGAAGGGTCCTCAAGGCAGCGCAGCCGGCGACAGCAAACATCCGCCCTAACAAACGCGCACACCCCAGCTTTTTCTCGAAATAGTCCCTCGATGATATAGCCGGGGTAACTAAAGTACGACTGATCGGCAGGGCGGAGTATTTGCGTCTCCGTTAGGAACATCACAGCTGGCCGTGCCGTCTCCAGATGGTGATGGACGACGTTGAGGTTGGCATGGAGTCCGCGGATGTTAGCGAACTCCACCTCAAACGGAACGTTTCCGGGACTGGTTGCAGCGGCCGCTGTGACACTTCTTTCTCTTTTGTGCGCTGCCATATTTGGGAATTGGAGGGAAGACGTGAAGACGGAGCGACATTTGCTACAGCAGTGAGTGACAAGGCGTAGGGGCTAGCTTCATCTATGACCGTGTGGTGAGACTGAGGCCGACCCGCCGGACGGAAGGGCCCCCGTACCCCCCCGAGTGTGGTCGCCGGGTCCCGGTCCGGTCACCATCCGGCACAACGAACCACATCGGGATTATGCGCGGCCTGGTGGGGCAGCCTCCCAAGGTGGTTAGTCCCAGTTGGGCCCCTGTACTATGCCGCGGGCGGCCAGCGTCAAAACCGTTTCTACGGGTCTCCCTGGCCGGCGGGTCGACCCAGTCAGCCACACTAGAATTCGCTTAGCGCCTACTGGTCCCCCCCTGCTGCATCAAACATCGCCCCGGGCCCGGCTGTGCAGCTGCTGAACCCCGAACGCAACCCAACCGAGGCTGGGTTACTTGGGGGGCTTTTCACAGCTGCACGGTGGTACCCCCCCGGACCAACACTTTGTACCACCTGGCACCCACATGGGAGCCTAGGCCACTATGGGGGTACCTGAAAATCGCGGAGCCTCGTTAGTTTTTCGGCAGGTGCACCACGTGCAGGTGAGGTCGCTTGGGCCCCCAAAATTAGGTGGTGGTGGGGCCCCTTACACCCATATCACTACCGACTGCGCCACAGAGGCAGTCAAATACACTAAAGTCAGCTTATTTTGGCATTTTGACAGCTCTCATGTCACAACCAACAGTTCATAGACAATCCTCCCGAATGGCACTACTGGCTCAATGAGTGAATGTAATCGATCTGAATACTTTAATGCTGCGACACGGGCATACTGACATTGAACGCATTCTCGCGCGTGTTAAATAGGTACACTTCAGAAATAAAATAAAACACTGCGAACATAACTTTTACATCTGCATTAAATGTATAATTATAATATAATTATTATAATTATAATTAAAATTAGAAAAACCGGTGACTCTCGCTCCGGCTCGTACCTGATACAAAGGTTAGCCATTGCCATCCAGCGCGGAAATGCGGCGAGCGTTTTGGGCACCTTTGCACCGGGTACGACCCGGAGTGGGTTATTAAGCTAACAATTTGTGTTAGTTTTACTTTAGTTTTAATTGTGACATTTATGTAATATTATTTCGTAAAGCTTGAATAAAATTATAATTATAATGTATATATTATCTCCATCTAGTTTCAGTATTTGGTAGCATTTTGTAACACGCGATTGTAGGAACACAAAATACAAGATGCCGTCACAAATTTATAGCAGAACAATCAGGGTAAGAGAATGGAGCTCAGTGCAGCGTCACAAACACAAAGCTTAGAGCGTTCTGTCCTCAATAGCCAGAGTCAACAGTCACAAGTACAAAGTGCGGAACTTTCAATGCTCAAGAGTGACAACCAGTAGTCGCAAGCTCAGAGCGCGCAGCTTTCAATGGTCATAAGTCACAATCAGTAGTCGCAAGCATAAAGCTCGGAGCTAAAAAAGCTCAGTAGTCGTAAGAATGAATCGCGAAGTTTTCATAAATACATAAAGTCACGTCTTTATCCCGAAGGGGTGGTAGGCAGAGGCTTATTATACGCCCACATTTATTTTTATAGTTTTATGTCCCACGTAATAGTTGGTTTTTCGGAGCTTTCAGTGCACGTGCTGTGTTGTAGCGCCACACGTCGGCCACTTACCCGGAAGCCCTTGCCGCACACGTCGCACACATAATTCTTCTGTATGGGGTAACTCTTGTCTGGATGTGCGCGCCGGTAGTGCAACCAGTATTCGCGACCATTCGAGACCTCTTCCGAACACTAGGCAAAGCATAATTAATCATTAGAAATATGTCATAGTATGTCTCGAGCAGAACTAAAGCCTGCATTTCTTTATGTTGGGACCGACATTTAGAGACCTCATACAATAGATAGCCCGGGCAACAGAATGGCAGAGAGAAATCTACTTGATCTTCATAGACTTCGAAAAAGCCTTTGATACGCTTAGATGGACTAGTATACGTATGAACGGTATAAGTTTTTACAACAAGCTTCCAAATGAAATAAAAAGTATGCCCTTAAATAAGTTTAAAAAGTAAATTGTACTGCAAGGGCTACTATAAAATTGACGATTATTTGCTTGACAAGAAAGCCTGGAAATTATCTGCTTGCTCCACTGCATTCTCAAGCAATAGTTTGTGATTTTTAGTTTAAATTTTGTAAATAGAGCACAAAAAGAAAAGCCCGTCGAGTTTCTTGCCAGTTCTTCTCAAGCGGGCCGCGTTCCGAACTGGTGGTAGTGACTTTGTTTTGTATTCATTGACGAGTCGCAAGCTCCTATGTATTAGGATTTTGCGAAATAAATGTTTTTTTTTTAGTTTGAGTTTGAGTATTTGGAACAGATTTCGCGAAATAGTTGTGCCCGAAAAATGTATTATTCTGACGCCATCTACAAGAATTATTCTTGTAGAGCATCGCACAACGGATCTGGGCTGAAATTTGGTACAGTCTACTTTTTATCCCGGGAATATGTTCCCATGGTAACCGGGCACGGGAACCAATATGACCGCATGACGAGCATTATCTCGTGTTAAATAATTTTGCAATTGATTAAGCAAAACTTTTTCAAAGACTATTAAAAGTGGGTAGCAGAGAAATATGATGAAAATTGGAAGGATCTGTGCTACCCAATTTTAACAGAGGAGTATATATGTACTACACTTCATTAACCTTCGGTCAGTCGCGCCATTTTACTTAACGAGGTTTGTCGCGTGGGGTTCTTGAGAACCTCAATGAAAAATAGCATGTAAAATAGGAAATTATAAGTATTTCATATAATTTATCATTACATTATTACGTGTTTGTCAAACTACAATAAAACAATGATAAATTATTAAGCAATTTGTATTTAATTACTTATTAAACTTATAATCTAAAAGTAGGAGCCTATATTTCTCACTCTGAGATCACTTTTACAAAAAATAAATAAAATAAAGAAATCTACTCCGTAATTATTTACTTTATACTTTTTTGGCATCATATAGAAATAATCAACTTTGTAACATATAATATATAAGGAATAAATTAAAAAAAATCGCAACTTTAGGAAATTGTATGCTCGTCGCGTGGGGTCTTTGAGAGCCCTTGCGTTCAAAACAGGTCCGTATCACACGGCGCTTACGAGCGAATTGAAGTTAGCCACCTTCCGCGCTAACTACAATCTAACTTAGGAGGGTACATAAACTACTACACGGCTACAATAGATCTAGATAAGAAAATTTTGCATTTTTGTAATGTTCGGGCTTTCAAAGACCCCACGCGACGGACCGAAGGTTAAAGCAGGAAACACACCACTATCAATTGTTGAGTTGAAATTAACACCATATATTTAGGTTGGTCTTCTACAGAACCCTCGGTGTGCAAGTCCGACTCGCACTTGGCCAGTTTTCAATAAGAACGTCAGAATGCTCTTTTTTGCAAAAGACGTATCGCCTTTTTGTAAACGACGTCTTAGAATGACTGTTAATGTAAAAGATGTCTTAATACTGCGAGGACCGCAGCGATGACACAGCGCTCCACACGCTGGTGGAGTGCACGGCGTGGTCAGGTCGAGTGGTGGGTCTGGACGTGGACACTCTCTCGCTCGAGACCATGGTGCGAGCCATGTGAGCCAGCGGGAGTCAGTGGGACTGCGCCGCCTCCGTCTGCGAGCAGGTCATGTGAGTGAAGGAGGCGGCGGGGCGGGAACGGGAGATAACTCTCCCACCCGAGTTCCGCAGTCGGCGGCCTGGGCGCCGCCGACGTGTCTTCGCCGAGGACTATCGGCCTCCATGACCGGAGGCCTGAGGACGGTGAGAGGGCCGCTCACCGTCCTTACAGAAGCAGGCCCATCACGTACGCCCCCCCTTAGAAGCGGGATCACACCCGAAACCCCCCAAAGACGCGGGATAGCACCCGAACCACCCCCTGGGCGAGAGGCCGCAGTGGCGGCCGTGGGTCTGTTGTGAGTCCTGGGACATCCTTCCGAGGGCTTCCACGGGGCTCCCAACCACTGGCTGTTGGGCGTGACGTGAGGTATTTTTTAGTCGGTAGGAGTCCGGCATAACATCCATGAGGATTTTCCCTCACGTTTAACAAAAAATAAAACAAAAGATGTCTTAATACATACATGTTCACATTTTGCAGGGTAGTTCGTAGTTGGCTGCTTAATTCCATAGTGTTTTGGTCTTTTCTTAGCATGCTCCTTGCGATGGTGAATTCTTAACTCTTCGGCATTCTTGAAATCCTCGCCACAAGTTCGACACCCATTGCTGTACATAATATATTTTATTAGAGGAAGAGTAAATTGTTAGAATTTTTAAAAATTGGGTTAATTTTACACAAATTCGTCTACTTTTCTATACCTATTAAAATAGTTACCGCGTGGCTCACTCACAGCGACCAAAAGAAACCTTTGGACGTAAAAGCTTAATGTTTCTAGGGTAAGCCGATATGTATGTAAGGTAATGACGAGGGTTTGTCATGAAGGCACCTACTAAAATGTTTCAAAATTGCTCTCCTCCTTGGGTTACAATTGATCGAAGTTGTATATTATCACGGGCGAAGTCGGATACACAGATAGCCATATACAATATACAAGATGTAATAACAGCAAAACGAAGCGTTAATAAATAAATGAAGCGCTCATGGCCCCGCAGACTCAGTATTCTGTTAACGATCACTGTATTTTATTTATTTCTAATGCATCAAATATGGTACAAAGGCACATTGCAGTAAGAAACTTTCACTATGGCTAGTCTTTGGTTAGATGACCATCCATGTGACTACTTTGTGACAATTATTTCATCGTTTCCGTGCTCAGAAGGCACGTTAAGCTGTTGGTCCCGGTTGTCATTAAAATGGCATAAGTTAAGCCAAGTTGAAGGTCTTTTTAGGCGGCTTGAAAACTTTCAACAGCAGTCACAACATGCGCCTGTCCACCTCAACACGGCAATACAGCTCACCACCTATTACGTGGGACAAATTCTAAACAGGTTATATGTGGCCCATATAATATGCCTTAGCCTATCCCTTAGGGGTTAAATGCGTGATCATATGTATGTAACAGCAAAAAGTATTGACCGCTCGTAAATACAATACGTGGGCAAAAGAGCAGTCAGATAAATCAGTAAGGACCATTAGAATTTTAGATGTTGCCCTTTGGCCTTAAAAATGCGATATCATTGGTTCAAGAATGCATGCAAAAATTCATTAAACAAAACAGTAAAAAAGTTGTATAAAGTGGCTCACTTAGTTTCCGTGTGTTTAGTAGACATGGCGATGTGACGTTTAAACGCTTCCATCGACACGAACTTAACATCGCACTCTTTGCAGTACGGCCCGTCTTCCGCTACTTCTTCACCTTTCTCCTGCATATACATATTTGACACATGTTTTTTATAGCTTTTCGCATATACTTTTCGTTTCGTACCTACTAGCGATACCTCCACACCAGCATTGTTCAAGCGTCGTCGTCTAGTCAGAGCGACCGTCGGCGCCAGTGTTTAACAGCTATGGAACCTAGGATAAGGCTTCGGTTCCACGGAGGCGGAATGGAGCGGTGCGGATGAGCTGTGAAAAGAGGTAGGTGTTTCCACTAAGGCGGAGCAGGGTAGAGCTGGGTAGAGCGGAGCTGTTTTGCCTATTCGCATCGTCTGGTGCATAAGTGTTCCATAATGTCGCATAATGTCGCCTAGGGTTGCCTCGCGACGACGACGCTCGAACAACGCTCAAAAAACGTTAACGTAGTTCCTTACACTGACCATAACATCCTTGTGCATCATGGTCTTGTGCTGAGTGAGTCCCAGCTTGCTGACGTAGGAGTACCCGCAGATGCCGCAGATGAACTCGGACGGGTGCTTGATGCGCATGTGCGACATGTACGATGTCCATACACTGGAATCACAGATAAGACAATGTAGGACACACTTAATTAGCTTATGTCGTATTTCTATGTTTTTCACGGTTACGTACCCAAGGAGTACAAATGGGACTGTATTAATGAGACTTTGTTGTCCGTGTCTGTTTCTTTTTCGGCCTGTCTCAGGAACCGTGATGGCTAGAGAGCTGAAATTTGCACAGATGATGTAGTTCTGATACCGCTGATTAAGGTCGGCTCCATTTTTTGGTACGGAACCCTCCGTGCGTGATTCCGACTCGCAATGGGCCAGTTTATTTCTTACGCTTTGAAACATCGGTACCTAATCAGAGCAAGATATACACTATACACAGCGACGCGCGTTCGGCGCAGGCGAGCACATTGCTGAGTTGAAATGGACATGTGCAGGTTATCACGACCCACTGTTGAAAGTTTCAAGACGCCCATAACGCCTTTGACTTTAAGGCATAAAGACTGACATGTTACCGTCAACCGGAACCAGCTTACTGGTGTTTTAAAGCGTAAGAATAAGAAAAGAGCTGAATAAATGTGAGAAGTTTCCAACAACTAGACAATTAAGGTGATTCAAACATAACTTCGTAAACCGTCTTTAAACGAAACAAACATATTATTTAGCTTACGTCATTAGATAAAATTTAACTAATATAATAAATGTGAAAGTTTGTTACTTCATCACTTATCCAGTTTAGGCTGAAATTTGGTTTACTGATAGCGCACACCATGGATTAAAATATAAGCGACTTTTACCCCGGAAACAACTCCTTACTTAAAATGGAGTAGGCGGTAGCACGATAGCAAATTTAGAAAACTTTTACGAAAAAAATTATTACACTCTTTAACGAGACCATAATTACAAGTGGCGCCCTCAATAGTATGTAAACACGTACGTGAATACATCCTCACAGAACTTGCATTTGTACGTCACTCCTTTGTGCCAGCCCTGGTGCCGGTTTGCTTGAGTCCTGTTGACCAAATGAGATTTTTTTTTATACGAGGGCGGGTCAATAAGTCCGTGACTTTTTCAATGAAAAATAGGTTTTTAGATAAAAAGTTATTTTATTTATCAACATAGTCTCCAGTGAGTTCTATGCACTTAATCCAACGTTTCTCCAGCTTTTCCATACCTTCCGAAAAAAAAGATTTGTCGAGGTCATGAAAATACGCATTTATTTGAGAGATGATTTTGTCGGTAGAGTCAAATCTCTTTCCGCCAAGCAATTTCTTTAGGTTCGGGGACAAGAAATAGCCACTCGGTGTTAAATCTGCAGGTAAGGGAGCAATTCGTCTCCCAAGTCACGGATTTTTGCCATAGAAACTGCACATGTGTGCACCCTTGGTTTTTCCCAAGGGTGCCCAATAAGTTGGTAGAATATTCGCCATTGATCGTTTTCCCCTTTTGAAGGTAGTCAAAAGGTAGTCAAATACCGCGTGCATCCCGAAAAACGGTCGCCATGACTTTACTGACTGACAAACCCACATTTGCCTCTCTTATCGCTGATTCCCCCTGAGAAACCTACTGTTTGACTGCTGTTTGGTCTCTGGTGTATTGTGGTGGATACATGTTTCGTCCACGGTTACGAATTGGTGCAAAAACTCGTCCATATTGCGGTTGAACAACGTCAAACACTCCTGCGAAATTGTTACACGGTTGCGTTTGTGGTCGATTGTGAGCAAATGCGGCACCCATCTTGCGGAAAGCTTTCTCATACCCAAGTGTTCATTCAAAATTGAAACCACTGTGCCATGTGACATGCCTATGGCTTCCACAATCTCCCTCATTTTCAATCTCCGATCGGCTAAAACCATATCGTGGATTTTTTCTATGGTTTCGGATGTAGAGACCTCAAATGAACGTCCAGAACGTTCCGCATCTTCCGTGCTTGTACGACCACATCTGAATTCGGTAAACCACTTTTTTACTATGGAAATAGATGGTGCAGAGAACCCATAATACTTATCAAGCTTAGTCTTGGTTTGAGTGATGGTTTTTTTCCGCAAAAAATAAGGCTCAATAAGCACACGAAATTCACATTTTCCATTATCTTCTCAAAAAGCGCGCTAGTCTGCTATCAACAACTGTCAAACACAAACAAAATGACGTAGCTTGTCTAAAATTTGACAGCAGTCAACTGACAGTTGCCCGTTGACAGAAGCAGAGTTTCCATTTCAATAAAGTGGCGGGAAATTAAAAAAGTCACGGACTTATTGATCAGCCCTCGTATTTGGCTCGTCGAAATTATGCCGCCGCCTGAAGGAAAGCCACGGCATCTATATGTCTATTTCCCTTGGTCTGCGGGCGACGAGGGGTTTACCACTGGTGACCGAAATTCATTTGATCGTTTGACTTGTGACCGAAAAAACATTAGGCCATTCTACTACTGATCGAATGAACAATTGACAAAAAGAGTTTTTATCGAACAAACATTTGGTAATTTTACTACTGATCGAATGAACGTTTGGTCGAAAAACAGTTGACTAAAGAATATTTTAACAAACAAAAACGATATAAGTAGAATTCGGTTCTGGCACTCGCCGGCCGCTGCCGCGGCACGCTCGCTTCGCTCGCTCGGCTCGTGCGTTGTGGTCGCAGTTCTAACCTAACCTAACGTACTCATTTTGATTCAGCCCCTGTTAAAAAATTCTATAGTCAACTGTTTTTCGACCAAACGTTCATTCGGTCAGTAGTAAAAATACCAAACGTTTGTTCGATAAAAACTCTTTTGGTCAATTGTTCATTCGATCAGTAGTAGAATGGCGTAATGATTTATCGGTCACACGTCAAATGATCAAATGAATTTCGGTCAACAGTGGTAAACCGGGCGACGAGGGCAGACGTCAGCGGTGGTGAGGAAATTGTATGCGGGGCAGGGTTACTTGACGGCTATGCCATCGCTTCAGACAGTACGTTCATGGTGCTTCAATTTAGAACAAAATGTATCTTACTATTAACCAACAAGTTATGTATGTATAGAAAACCCGTGGTTCAAAAGATAAATAAATAAATAAATATTTGTGAACACGCACACACAACATCATCTACATAGTTCAAATTAAGCTAATATAAGCTTGTGCTGTATATCTAGACGACTGATATACATACTTATATTATACTAAATACACCTACATTTATTATAGACAACACCCAAATTCCGAAACAGACATTTGTGGATCACACAAATATATGGACCCAGGAATCGAACCCAAGACCTCCAGCGCCGCAGGTGGTATTACTACCGACTACGCCACAGAGGCGGTCAGATTTAAGGGTAGAGTGGGGGCTCTGCCGTAATAAGCTCTTTCTGGCACAACCACCTCTATATCTCGACAACGAAAACATTTAGGGAAAAACTGTTTGGTCCCAGATTTAGTCGTTATTTAGTTGAAGTTAGTCACCAAAGACGAGAGTTAGTCGTCAAGTAAATAAAAAGATATCAGCAATATTTTTTTGTTACAATTAGTCTAGGACTTAGGAGCCAATGTAATAAGGCTGGATTCGACCAAAATCGGAGTAACACTTTAATACAGAATAACGTGCACCTCTTCTAAAAGTGATTTTCTATTTTACCAACAACTAATAAGCATAACGTAACTAAGGTAACCAGCCTTACTACGATTTTGGTTGAATCCAGCCTAAATAACATTAAAATAATAATACGCGGTATTCAATACATATACACATAATCACAGTAGTATATAGTATTTTTTAACACCCTTGCTCATAAATTGGTTTTTATCACATGGCTTTTACACTCATAAACCGTGGTATTAAACACTTGTGCTTTTTTTTCTTGATCGCACTAGTGTTTTATTTTATATTCTATCAAATTAAGTTTGTACCTCGCTAAAAGATATTATTACCTCGGAAGGGTGTAACCGGTCCTTATTTAAAAACATAATAAAAATAATAACTTACGTGCTGGACGATATGTAGGGGCAGGATTTGCAGGCGTATTTTTTTTCATGAATCAACGTGTGTTTTCGCATGGCGCGCTTCGTTTTGAACCTAAACTTGCAAATGTGACATTCTAAGTCACCTGCGCTCTGTGAATACCACGAAATTAGATACAAATAAATAAAAATACCGCCCACATTACAACTATTGTTTTTGACCCACGCAATAGGTCGTGTGCCTATTGTTGGGTTGAAATGGACTTAGCATAAATGAACGCAGGTTGTACCGACTCACTGTTGAATTGGCTTAACAACTGTCGTTTTCTTAAAACCGGGACCAACGACGGCTTAACGTGCCTTACAAAGCACTGAAAAGCTCGCAAATGAAATGCTAGAAAGTTGGTCGTCACTCATTGGAATGAGTGACGACCAAATCATAGCGAAAGTTGCTTACAGCAGAGATCCGACAGCAGGTTGTACCGACTAACTGTTGAATGGCTTAACAACTGTCGTTTTACTTAAAACCGGGACCAACGACGGCTTAACGTGCCTTACAAAGCACTGAAAAGCTCGCAAATGAAATGCCAGAAAGTTGGTCGTCACTCATTGGAATGAGTGACGACCAAGTCATAGCGAAAGTTGCTTACAGCAGAGATCAGACAGGGAGCCAGCAGGGCTACGAGCGCTTCATTTTTAAGTTAAATAAAGGGAGTTTAGTGTAGTGAATCAAAACACCAAAAGCGGGTCTCGCTTTCGTGTTTTGCTATTTTAAATGATCAAATGTTTTTAGAAAGATTTTTTTCTTTACACTTTCAAGTTTGATAAAATCTAATTCACACAGAGCCAAATGAGTTTTACTTTCAACAAAAATCAATAGTATAAGACGTTACCGGGGCGTGTTTTCCCGCGACGTGGTGCTTCCACGTGTTAGCGTCGAGGAACCCCTTGTAGCACAACTCGCACTGGTACGGCGACTTCAAGTAGTTAGACGACTCTTTCCGCTTGTTTAACTCCTCCATTTGCTCTTTTACCTGAGAACGTTACACTAAATACTTTTGGGACTAGGCTAATATAAGCTTGTGCTATAAGATCAGTTGATTCAGATATTACGGCTACATTAGTCAAGACTTCTAAGAGGACCCACGATTCGATTCTTTCACGATACGAATTGGATGTGATTTCCATCAGAAGATGGAAGAAAAAAGAAATCCACTGTCTGATAACAACACGAGCAGACTGATAGTGCTGTGTAAAATGTAAAAAAAAATTACCTATACGTAGATAAGGTATACCCTGACACAGCAAACATTGATTTTGTAAGGTTTCGTTGTTTTTGCCTCATTTCTGTTGTTGTGGCAAAATTGAATGAAATGAAGGTAAATTGAAAAATGAGCGGGTGGGGAATGTCTATAAAAAGCGGTGAGCATTTATGCGCATAGTAAGGTGGCCACCTAAAACCTGCAAATTGTGTCGCAAGTCCCACACACTGTTGCAATGTTCTTCCTTGTGCCACACGGTAATAGGTTTCCTATGCCGTGACACGAGCATTGTGTCGTTGAGAATAAACGAATGTGCTGATATTTCTGTGCTGTGTCAGGGTGTACTTTTATCCCTCTCTCTCTCACTCATTACACGCAAAGAGATTGTCCTGGGTGGGAATTGAGTGGAGTTTTCTGCAGTAACTCTTACCGTTAAATTAAGAACAGTAATGTAATCTTCCAGGTTAGTGTTGCCTGCCATTTCTGCACCTTGAATTGACTTTCTCTTCTGTTTAACTTTCTTTTTCAGAGCTTCATGTTTCCTAGGATGTCCTGGTTTCCTTACTTTTGGTGATTGGTTACCAGTGTCGTTCAACTGGTCATTGTTATCCTAAAAGTATACTTTGACATTTCACTATAATTCACACAGTCTCAAAAACAAAAACGAGGGAATTTTGTTTTTAGATCTTAAACATTTGTAGTCGAGGGGTAAATTGAGTTTATGAAGTGCCGCTTTACGTCATGGGAATTGGATTTTTTACAAAATAATTACGATGTTTCACATCTGCCAGGCGCCCCGTGTCGCCACTTTTTTCAGAGAGTTTTTGTATATTAAAAAGTGAGTCTGTAATTTAGAGAGAACACCTCGGGCTCCACAGTTAACATTATGTGGCCTTGTGCCAAAGTCTGGTATTTCAACTGCGTTAGAACAGAATCGTAAGAGTAGCTCAATAGTTAAGAAAAAGGTCGATTGTTCAGTAGGCGACGTGTCGGCTTTATTTTAAGCTACGATTACGATACTGTTCTGACACAGTTTAGGCACAACTGACTATCACCATGGTTGCAATAGGCTACATTGTAATATGAATACAAACCTCTAATCCTACATTTTCATAAAGCGTCTTTTCTAATTTTGCATTCACTGCATTTTCTTCCTTTAAACCCTTAATACAGACTTCAATTTTTTTCTTCTTTTGTACTGACAATGGTTCATCATCATCGCTGGACATATTTCTATCCGGACACAGCAGATATAATGCATTTTCTTTAACTTCATCTTTATTGTCAGATACGACAGATCTATTGTCGTCACTCTCCGTCTCAACTTTGACAGCAGCTTCTTCCTCATTAACAACACTGTCTACAAGTACGGTACTTTCAGATAGGCTTGATTTTAATAATAGACCCTCGCGGTCTACTTGTTTCAATTCAAAAGGCAAAACCTGTTGATGTTACAAACATGAAATGTCGATGAAATATTCATAATTTAAAAAAAGTACTAAGATGTTGATAACACAATGATTCAATTTTTATCGCAAAGTAGTAGCAATACCAATATGACTAGAGCTATTAATTAATCTGTGACAATATTGAAGGTTAATGGCCTCATATATGGCCATGCTCCGCACGATCCCCTGGTACAGTCACATGCAGGGAGCGTTGGGTCCCCTGATGTTGGGCACTCTCGCGGCTGATGCCCCCCTCAATTTTGGGGCCAGACTTCAGAAGTGGTGTCCAAAGGTCAACCGGCCATCGAGTAAGAGCCCCAGATACTTCATAGAGGGCTCGATGCCGATGCTAACGCCCCCTACCTGTAGGCTGGATCCCGCAGGTGGCCCCATCCGAGGTCCGTGAAAACACAGAGCTTCGGATTTGTGAAGGACGACCTCAAGACCCAGGCGCCGTATCCGACCCACTACTTGAGCAACCCCTGCCGTGACCTTAAGTGCTGTGTCTCGGTGCGTTGCTCCGCGCGCCGTTACGAGGGTATCGTCGGCGTTACACGTTACGCCGACCCCTCTGAGCAACGGAAAAATGTGTGTTGTTTGCTTTTGTGGTGTTTACTGATGACTGGTGATTGTAATAGTGGTCACAATTTTTTCTATAATAAATAAATCTAAAATAATAATAAAATAAAGAAATGTTCACCCATACGGGAGATAGTTTGATTTACTGTAAGGTGAAGTCCAAAAATTTGCCATTTGTTCGTTATATAACACTAACATTTTCCAGTGGCGGCGAAGGCAAAAAGCAGGTAGGTACTTACCAAACAAACAAGTTGGTACTCGTAGTTGCTTTTTTACACGAGTTTACCTATATTTTGATCAACTTCATCAGTGATCGATTATTTATTATTTATTTACTATCGAACTAATTAATACCAACTGGGACATGGACATTATGGGATTTGGACATTTTGGGACATGGACATTCTGGGATATGGACGTTTCGTACCCTCTGGACATTTTGTGGTTTGGACATTATGAATCTAAACGTGTTGTGGTTAGGTAGATAGGTTGAACAGGTCTAATATATTACGTGATATGAAGATACCTCGGGGCATATATTTTGGACCTAATATGTGTTCAAAGCGCAGTATAGACTTCACAGGGTGCCTCTTGACGATAACACGACGAGCTCAAATTCACCAAACATAGATTACCTATATCAATACAATCTGCACCTGACGGGGGACTAGTTTCTATCGCGACTTAGGTCCAAGATTGTGCCCCGAGGTTTACCTTGGTTTAGAGTAGCAGTTATGGTCGATACTAGCGCTTAGCAAACAATTTTAACATAGACTTCTATTTCTTACAGATCAGTAAATCTGTAAACTTTGTTTCTTTTTAGCTTTTTACGTCGTATTGGTTTGATATCCGGTACCTGGCCGGATACTCCTTCCTTATCCGGTATCCGGCCGGATAGTGAAAACAAGCCCTGATACCGGATAGTTACCGGATATCTGTTTCATCTCTACCCTTTTTTTTATACTAATACTAGCTGACCCGGCAAACGTTGTTATGCCATGTTTTCTTTTCATTTAGGGGGATAAAAAATAGACAAACACCGCCACACGAGAATTTTATATAGGTACCTATTAGATAGTATTAAAGAGGAAAGATTCGATTGTTTGTTTGCATGAAATAGGCTCTGAAACCATTGGACGGATTTTAAAAAAAACTTTTACTATAGGGAAGCTACACTCTTCCCAGTGAACATGGCTATATTTTATTCCCGTGTTCCCACGAGAACGGGAGCTACGCGGGTCTGACTGCGTGACGTCCTCTAGAAATTTTTATATTAATAAGGGCAAAGAGTATGTAGATGCTTGATATACTCACAGAATATCGAGCTGCGTATTTTCATTAAATATAAATAATTAAATTAAAACAAAATAGACATTTAAGGGTCCCATGCAACAAACCAGTTTTGGTTCCGGCTCCGGATTCGGTTCCGATTTCGGTACTGATTTCGGTACCAGTTTTTGTACCGGTTTTAGTTCCAGTCTCGATTTCGTTACAGGATTATTTACGGCCCCAGTTCACGGAACCGAAACCGGCACTGGCAAAACGTAAAAAACTTACCTATATTGAAACCAAATCTGGTACCGAAACCTGGACTAGGCGCAAAACCCGTACCGAATCGGATAACAAAACTGGTATCGAAATAGGTAGGTACCTACTGAAACTGCTACCGAAATGCGAATCGAAACCAGTTCCGAAACCGGGTTTGAAAACTAAACCGGTACCGGATTTTAAAAAGAATTTTAAATACAGCTTTGTTTGGGATAGAACATAAGATATAAAACTTTCGTTATATGTACAAGTATTGATATTACCGCAGGTATTTTTGATTCAATGTTTTCAATATGCTCTTAATAGCTCCTTAACTATTGGTGATGAAACTTATTTTAATTTCAATCATTTATTTTACGATCATGGGTACAAAAAAGGGTTTTTATATTGTAAACTAGCGGACGTCACGCGGTGTCACCCGCGTAGTTCCCGTTCCCGTGGGAATACGGGAATGAAATATAGCTTATGTTCACCGCAAAGAGTGTAGCTTTCCAACAGTGAAAGAATTTTTCAAATCGGTCCAGTAGTTCCGGAGTCTATTTATTACAAACCAAAAAAAAAGCGCAAGCCACATTATGCCTCAAGGCATGCAAAAATGTTTCTTACGTTTTATCATGACAATCGTCTCAAAATTGTCATGATAACACATAAAAAATGTGTGAATAACTTATGAATAATATAATGCTACATAAAATATGTTTAAGTTAACAATTAATTTCACATAATTGCTAATATCTATGGATTTACTTGGTGTCTAACTCTCATCTTTGGTGACTAACTCTGACTACGTAATGACTAAGTCAGGGAGCAAACAGTTTTTAGCTAGATGTTTTCATTGTCGAGATATAGAGCCCCCATACTACTCTTATATCTTTTGAACCACAGATCGGCTAACTCTCATATTTCACGACTAACTTTCTGTGACCTGCCATGATTAGCAACTCAACAAACTTTCACATTTATAATATTAGCAGGATTATAATTTTACCTGTCCACTTATATCCCTTAGCCCATAGAGAACGGCTTGGCTTCTATAAAACTTTTGTCTAAAAAAGTAAAACTTTTTTATCAGCTGTGCACATTCATAGCACGCTTGAGGTGGTGAGTTCGCAACAGAGAACAACTGCAACAAGAAGTATTTACTATTTAGATCACAATTTCTAAAACATTGGTTATTTCTGGTAATCAGTGGTTCTAACTGACATGTTATCCACAAATATTTGATTTTGTAGTCTGGGTGTTTTCTATGTTTAATAGTTTTGAAAGATAGGTACTTAATGTGTGTACCAGTTGACTGGTACTCATTTAACAAGCTTAAATAAGTTTACACACACATTAAATATTGCTGTCATGTTTGGGCTGGAGCACCTGAATATTAGCTTCATCCATTACATTGAGTACAAAGGCAAGCCACAAGATTTGTCACCAATCCTGTTCTTACAGGTGGTGTGGAACATTTTTGGTACAAGTGAGATTATGCCTCCTTGTACGTTCTAAAAAAATTCCATTGGCTTGTAGACTGAGCAATAGCTTATTATAGTACCCACGGCTACATTCTGTCACTGAACTGCCAGCCACAGACAAGGTTGATTGATCAAGCACAGTCAGGCCAAATAGGGGCATCTTCCGTGCATGCTTAGGTTGTGGAAAGATCTCCCTGCCTCAGTTTTCTCAAATTCCTACAGTATGGGATTCCTGGGTTTTCGCAGGGTCAGCAGCGCGAGTGCAGCGTCTTTGTGGTGGCAAACATCCATAAGCTATAGTGACACCATTCCATCTGGTGGGCTGTCAGCTTGTCTGTCACCTTTCATGGTATGAAAAAGAAGTTAGAAATTGTATAATACTACTGCAGCAACCAGATGACACAGGAACAGTAAACTTACTTCATTTCCTACTAACAGTGGCTCTACATATGTGCTTAGAGGGTACGACTGCAAGTCATACATTTTAACATCCATTATCAAGCAAACACGACATAATTTCAGGATTTCCATGTTACTAAAGTTGGTATTTTTTAACTATATACTAATCCTGAAATGAATTTCATAAATTCGCGGTTCAAGATATATATATACAAAATATTAGAACTCGACACTTGTAAATAAAACAAGCTCACTGATTTTATCGACATAAGTATCAGAATTTATGAAACAAAATACTTCGTCGTCATACAATTTAATAAAATACTATATATTGTTGGACACCAGTCATGAATAGATGTAACAAAGAGAATACAATAATACGTAAGAGATCTAAAGAGATTTAGAGAAAATCATTTTCTGTTTAATGAATGAAAGAGCTCTGCTCTCCTCTCTATTTGTGTTGTGGTTGTGGTCCGACCGATCCGATCTGATGCATCTGTTTTGACGTTGACAGTTGACATTGACAGCATTGAAATGACACTGTATCGCCACTGTACTCGTTACGTGTAGAAGCCATGAAGCTATAGATAAACATGGAGGCCACACTTCGAACAACCGCTTGAGTCAAATACCTACGTATCTCTATCTCACTCTCTGTGGGATAACCATCTCTTTCTAGGGAATTGTGCAGTGCTGCTATCTTCTTATTAGTATCTCCTAGAAAATAATAGAAATTGACTATACTAACCAAAAATGCAAGTAAAATAATTTATAAATAGCTCTATTGTTCGACTACGATTATTTAATGTGTAAATTGAAATATTTTATACCATAAAATGCATGATTGGGTTGTCGAATCAGTGAATTACATTCCCATTTTCTAAGGATTCTGTAATGTGGCAACATTGGTACTAAATGTCAACTGTCATAGTGTCAACTAACAATAGAATGGCGGTTGACTCCATTGTTTTCACACATTAGGAAACGTTGTGAAGTAGTGTGACTATATTGAGGATTTATATGGGACTTGCTGTGTATTATTAGAAGAAACACGAATGTCATTATTAGAGTAAATAAAATAAGTTAAGTATTGTTATCGTATGTTAATGATGAATAATTGTTTTAGGTTTCCTAAAAATAGTATTCAGCGAGAAATATGGTGATCCATTGCACCATTAAAAATTAAGTTAAGATATTTTTAATAAAAGCAATTAGTATGCTAAGTGATCATAAATTTTAAATATTGTTTCGGAGTTGGTTTCGGAGCGGAATTCGAACCTGCGTCTTCTCGCGTACCGTGCAGACGCCCTAACCACCGGCCACCGAAACTTACTCGGAACCAACAAAATTTTCCACCTTATATACGTCGTGGGGCGACGCATGCACCATCTACCGACACTTTTTAGAAAGTTACACGGCACGAATGTATAGAATTGCACCTATATTCATCCGATTTATGATGAAACCTGCCCGAACATTAAAATATTTTTTTGAAAAGCAATGAGTATGCTAACTAATCATAAATTTTAAATATGGAAAAGAAGTTGGTTTCGGAGCGGGATTCGAACCTGCGTCTTCTCGCGTGCCTTATAAATCGAATGGATATAGGTGCAATTCTATACATTCGTGTCGTGTAACTTTCTAAAAAGTGCCGGTAGATGATGACTCCTATTCCATATTTAAAAAAAATGAACAGACGCTTCTCGTCGCAGACTGTGACATTCGTCACAGTCTGCCACGAGAAGCGGCAGCGCGCGAGACGTACAGTTGATTAACCTAGAAAAATAACCCACTTGAATGAATAACTTCGTTATTCGCAATGTACCTATGCAATCTGCAGAGAATACTACCTATCAGTCTTCGTAAAAAAACAGAGAAAATAGTTAATCTCGCCTTTGTACATCTAATGTATATAATAAACTAGCTGGTGCCCGCAGCTACGCCCGCGTAAAATTTGTTCCCCTTCCCGCTTCCCGTATTTTTCCCCCTTAGAGTTAGAATTTCTCAAAATCCTTTTGGTAGCGGATGCCTAGCTCATAATATCTACCTGCATGCCAAATTTCAGCCCGATCCGTCCAGTGGTTTGGGCTGTGTGTTGATAGATCACTATGTCAGTCAGTCAGTCACTTTTGTGTTATATATATTTAGATTTTCACCACCTATTCCGTGTAAAGAAAAATAATTCTTAAAAAGGTGAAATAATAATATACCTTTGCCTACCCCTTCGGGGATAAAGGCGTGACCTTATGTATGTATGTATTGTACATCTAATTGTATTATGAATATATATTGTCTTTATTGCGTACAATAAAGAATATATAGAAAATGAAATATCCTGGCAAAAATAAAAATAGGGCTACCCTACTTAGAAAGAGACGTAGAGCCCACACAGAGCAGGACAGTAATATACAGACTACGCTTCAAGTAGGTATTCGAAGTGTGGCCTCCATGTTTATCTATAGCTTCATGGTAGAAGCACAGTATAAATATATGTTGTTTAACCAGTATTCTAGCTCCCTACAAACGGACGAAGCGCAAGCTATACCTACGATTCTCGTTTTCGGCAGGCCTTTCAGCAAGCAAGCAGCGTCCGCAGTCGCGATTGTGCCGAGTAGATGAATGGACGGTGTGTCGTTTTTTAAATAGTAACCGCGCGTGTTTTACTTACTAAAAATATTTAATATGACAACTAGAGTCTATTGTGCTTGTTTTGGTTGCATGAATTCGTCAATAACGCACCCAGAGATAACGTTTTTTAGATTACCTGGAAACTCCGAAAGGTAAGACTATAAATTGATTTTACTTAAGTACTAATTGGTACTATACTACTAGTTGACTAAAGTTAAACAAAGTGATTGACACGAGTGAACTAGGCAGTTACATGAAGTAGGTATGTTTGTGTTTAAAACTAGACTTGTGCTTGCTCAGTCAGTGAACGGTGCGATCCAATATAGTACAATATCCAAAAAAAAACTAGTTCAGAACTCTAGTACGTGTAGGTAGTACATTTAGTTCCGTTGTCAGTTCGTAGTTATTTAATTGAGAGCAATGATTTAGGTATGTTTCAAGAGTATTCATTTCTTTGTGGATGACCGATGTTACAGTACCTACACTTAGCACCGTATGACTTTGATTGACAGCATTTTTGTTACCTTTGAGTTTTTCATTACACGCATAGAGACAAATTTGAACTTCCAAAATTTAACACAACTTGACAATGTACGAAAAGTACTAGTGTACTAGAGACTGACTAGTACATTCAAAGCGAAAGATAGTTTTAATTTTGTAAATCAAAAATTTAACGCAATGATTATAAAGACTAGAATTCCGTGATTCTATCACTGACGAAACATGTGAAGAGCCGATTATTATTGTCTACGCCGCTTACTCGTTTTCGAATTTCTATACCCGTCTCACACAATCGTTAGTAGATAGCGCCGCCGCGCCGCCCCGCGCAATGCCCCCGTGACTCGCTCAAGGCCGCGCGCTATACACCTACCGCTTGCGTTCTTTCGAAAGTACAACTGGCAGAAGGCTGCCGAACGGCCCACAGAGTACATTTGTATATTATGAGAGTACATTTTGTATATTATGAGATAGAGACGTCACTCGACAAAGTCAAAAGACAAAGGAAAATTTGTCATTTTTTTCATTGCCGTACTACAAATGTTAAAAACCGTTGATTTTCCATCGATTTGCTACTGTTTTGCTTATGATTATTTATTAAAATGATTAAGGTGGTTTAGGATATTTTAGACTGAAATTTAGAATTCCGAGAAGGAAACAAAAATATAAAACTAAAACATACTTGTAGACGTCACTCACACGGCGGGCAACAAAGTCTCGACGCTATGAGCGCGTGTTTAAGATACAATTCTTCCCGTTCTGAGCAGCAGGTATTATTATTAAAATTTTGTAGGCTAATATAGTGTAGGTATTTTCGCTTTTGTATTGGAGTGATGTACATGTTACGTAGTAACTATTTAGTAATCTGTGTCATGGCCCCGTAGACTTTAGTGTGTTCTCTTAACTATTACAGTACCTAGTCAGCAACATTTACTTTGACCGGTAATGTATGGGTGACCACTTTGTGACATTTATTTACGAGCGTTTCCGTGCTTCGGAAGGCACGTTGGCTTCGGAAGTTGAGCCGTTGGTCCCAGCTGCCAATAATGCCAGTCCTTAAGCCAATATTAAGCCCTTTATGGGCGGCGAAAAATTTCAACAGCGGGCACACACAGCATTCAGATTTCTGGTATGCATTCCGTTAATTAGTGAAGTTACCTAGTGTGCAGAAAAATTATATAGATGTGCATTTAAAAATATCCCATTTATAAGACCAATTTGTTAATAAATCACACATAAACATGGTTTTTAAATATAATATAGCAATCAAAAGGTACATGCATTTTTATTGAGAACTTATTACTCACAAAGGATTTTTTTGTTTAAATAAAAAGGTACATATTTACTCGAAATGAAAGCCGGTTGTCAGTAAAACGACAATCCTTAATACAAATTGAAGGCCTTATTGGCGGATTGAAAAATTTCAACTGCATTAGGCTCACTATCTATTACGCGGTACGTAAAACTATATGGTAAAATGTGGGCGTATAGGTACTAAGCCTCTGCCTACCTACACCTTCGGGGATAAAGGCGTGACTATATGAATGTATGTATGTACATATTTACAATCACAATATTAAATAGAAAGTCAAAGTAGGCACATATTATTAAAATGCTATAGGTGGGCAGCCCTATCGCATGCTTACGTACCGCGCGGCTGTAGGCATTTATTTCTAAAATCCGGCCGAGTCAGACTACAGTATACAGTGGTAGAAGCCTCTTTAATGCTGGGCTTAGACACGTAACGAGTACAGTACTACAGTGGCGAGACAGCGCCCTCGGCCGAGCAGAGCGACGAGAGAGTCACTAGAACTACGATTTGTTTGCTAGGACGAGTGCCACCTCCCCGTTTCGTTTCTCCGGCCCCGCAGCGATGCAGTATCCCGCTCGACACGTATGAAAATGCACTCGACCGATTACTCGCTACTCGTTTGCCAGTAGTGTGCCTATGCATTTTTTTTTATGAATAGTTAACTATTGATTTGAAAATGGCTAATACGGGTAAATGGACTTAAGACACAATTTTAAAATCCATTTAATGTTAGAAATTACATGAAACATCAATTTTATTGTCCAAATACATCTACTTTCTTCTTCCATTCCCAAGTTCCATAGTTCTTCAATTATGAGTGGTACCTATTAGCCGGTTGAAAATTCTCTTACTATCTCTTCTTCTACGATTCTTGGCAAGTCAGCATGGATGCTGACTCGCCAAGAACCAAAATACGTATAAACACTTACTCGTTCACCCCACTCTCGCGGCCTAGTATCCTTTTACTGTCTCGCCACTGCACTGTAAGAGACCCAATCCATACAGATCGGCAACTCCCTGCAGCGCCAAAGCTGTCATTATAGTTGACGGACGTGTTGAGGGAACATTTGTTTAGCATTATTGGTCACACGCACACATTCAAGCTGGAGATTCCGCCCTGCGGTATAATTTAAATTTTGTAGATTGGTCTCTATAATATGTAATTTGTAAATATATTAGCTACGTGTAAATATTACTTATACTTATATTTTATTCGTGTGCTCCACAATAACTACGCATATGGGGTACAGCACCTAGTATTGGATATACAGTTAATTACTGCAGGCAATAATGCCGTTAACACTGATGGTACCTAGTATGGATACTGATTGCTCCACAATCAGTGTAAAAGGTTCAATCAAAAGTAAAAAATATTCGTTACCTATCTTTGTCATTCTTCGATCTCGTTTTCATAAGTTCAGCATTCAGGTGTCCTCTATTGATAAACATTTGGACATAGGCCTCCCTTAAAAAAAAACAAGCAGCATGCAGCGCTGTTTTCTTTCTGTAAAGCGAATTTTATCTACAGATATTCCTACAGAGGTCTCACTACTTTTATGGTAGTGCCGGTTTTAGTACTACCAGCGCCCTGGGCGGGATTCACACGGGCGGCGCAACCCTCCCCTTTATTTTACTCGCCCGACCCACGTACTCGGGGAGGTTCCGCCAAATGAATTTCCCACTCCCACAAGAGGTCATCGTAGTACCCAGTCGTAGCTATCGTTCTACAGGAACGGCCCGAGAACCTAGCCCTGTGGAGCAAATCTCCCTGCAAACTTTCCCTGACCAGGCCGGGTGATCCAGCCAGCCAGTGTCGAGTCTTGGCGCGTCGTCGACTGATGTAGGGCGCGGGCCGCTTCATATGTGCCTACCGTGGTTATGTGCAACTTGTGCGAGTTGGATTGTGCGAACACTTACCCTCATAACTCGTACTTGTACTGCCCGTGTGGCACTGTGGGACATATTGAAAAACGTAAAAATCAGGCTACCCCCGTTTCACACAAATAAGAAGCTATAGAAATAAAAGATGTTTTTGAAGTACCATTTCTTTATTAAATACCTCGTTAATGTACCTACTATACCTATATAATACATAGTTTTATGGGATGTTCAGTACGATCACAACCTTACAAGGCTTCCATCATAAGTTGTCGGTACTCAGAGCTACTGGGCAGGTAGCGTCTTCTTATGTCGAGTCCTAGGGCGTCGTTGACTGATGTAGGGCGAAGGCTGCTTCATATGCACCGTGATTATGTGCAACTTTCGTAAGTAGAAGTGTGTGAATGATTTCTCGCATAAGTCGCACTTGTGCGGCTTGTGGCCCGTGTGGCCCTGTGGGAGATATAAATAAATATTGTTGAACATTTTCACACAACATCATCTAGCCCAAATTAAGCTAATACAAACTTGTTCTATGGAATCTAGACGACTGATAGATAATTATATTTCTAAATACATATAAATAATACATAGAAAACACCCAGACTTCGAAATAAACATATGTGGATCACACAAATATTTGAACCGACCGACGGGAATCGAATCCCAGTTACACTACCGAATGGATGGAGGAAGTCGATATAGAAGTACAGTGAGCATTGTAATATTGAATGGGTTTCAACTTGCGTTTCAGGGAATTTCAGAATAAATGTCTTTAACGTGACTACGGGTAGTGTGATTGAAATCGTCACGTAGTGAGTGTCGAGCACACGAGAAAGTGGGTACCCAGCCTCCTGGGCGAGGCCGCAGTGGCCTGGGCGAGGCAGCAGTGGCGGCCGTGGGTCTGTTGGGAGTTCTGGGACATCCTTCAGGGGGTTTCCCCGGGGCTCCCAACCACAGGCTGTTGGGCGTGACGTGAGGTTTTTTCGTCGGTAGGAGTCCGGCATAACATCCATGAGGATTTTCCCTCACGTTATAAAAAAAAACCCAGCCTGGTATGCTACTCTCTCTCTTAGTACGTCACTTTTTATCATTATACATACATACATAACATTACGCCTGTCTCCCAACGGGGTAGGCAGAGACTATGACTTTCCACTTGCTACGATTCTGGCCTTTTCTCAGAAGATTATTGATTTGATCGACATGAGTATGCCGAGGTCGACCCCTACCAGTTTGCTCATTCACTCTCGCTTCATAAATCTGTTTCGTCAGCCCATTTCCATCCATTCTCTCCACATGTCCAAACCATCTGAGCATCCCTTTCTCTATCTTAGTCACTACATCTTCTGTCATGCCGCAATGTTCTCTTATCACACTATTCTTTACTTTATCTGTCAATGTCACTCCAGCTATACTTCGCAAACTTCTCATTTCCACTGCATTAATTTTACTTTCATGCTTCTCCTGCCACACCCAACTTTCACTACCATGCATAAGTTATAGGGACAAGCACTCCTCTATGTACAGCCATCCTTGCCTTTTTAGACACGTTCTGACTGCTCATAAAGGTGTGAATGGCTCCATTCACTTGGTTTCCTGCCAAAACTCTTCTTTCAATATCATAGTCATACTTTCCATCTCTTGCAAATTTTGAACCCAAATATATAAACTCTTTCACAAACTAAACATATAACACTCCATACATGGACAGTGTTGACCACAGTTCATTTCTCACCACTCTGGCATAGGCCTTTTCCAAGTCCACGAAGATGCAATAGACTCTTTGACGTTTTGCCAAAAACTTTTCAGCTAGGCATCTTAATGAAAAGACCTGATCCGTGCATCCCCTTCCTTTCATAAATCCTGCTTGTACTTACATCCCACATTTTTCTTTCAGTTTCATTCATCACTCTTTTCATCAAAACGTTCGCATACAATTTGCCTACGACACTGAGCAAGCTTAGGTATGCCGCGGTAGTTTTTCCACTCTTGCTGTGACCCTTTACCTTTGTACAGCGGCACTATGACAGATTTGCACCATTCTTCTGGTACTCTGCCATTTCGCCAGCAAAGATTTAAAAGGCAGAACAGCTGGCAAGCTACCACGCCACGACCCGCTTTCAGCATCTCGACAGAAATTCTATCAATCCCAGCAGCCTTTCCTAATTTCATATTATTCAACGCTTCCACAATTTCTTCCATACTTAATTGGCTTTCATTATCAAGATATCAAGTTCATTCATTTCCGAAACATGAATCTCCCTTTGCATATCCTCTTTTTCAAATAATCTTTCAAAATATTCCTTCCACGTTTTTAACACACATTCCTCTCCTATCACAAGACTGCCGTTTCGGTTTCTGATTTGTTTTAATTGTGAGGTTGTCTTTTCAGTCCTCATTGTTCTTATATAGTACAGTCATTCAGTATTTTTACTTGGAAAGTTTTCCGGGAGTTTTGAAAATTGGTAATTTTATAGATTTGCTCTTTCCAAATTTCAACTTTGCCACCTCGTATGTTTGCCGCTCGCACCGCCATATTGAAAAAATGGCGCCCAAAAGCTGTTTTTTGATAATAACTCCTTTCCGACGCATTTTACAAGAAAAACATATCTAGACAAAATAAAAGTAGAGGAAATTTCCTACAATTTCTCAGAATCGTTTTTTCCCTAAAATTAATAGTTTCGGCGTAGGAGCGCTGTGAAGTGTAATTCACTACAAATTTCCAATCCTTTTTCCTTCACTTCAATAACTTGACTTTCTTGCAGTAGGTATATCACCACAAATTAAGCAGTTTACTTCATTAGAAGCCATAGCCCTGTAAATGCAAACGACACTGTGAAATGATAAACGTATACTGATGACTCAGACTAAATATTTCTATTCAGCTCAGTTGGGGCCAGATGTTTCTTAGAAGGAAAAGAAGGGGCCTGACACAGAAGGGACGCATCCCTTTATACCTGCGGAGACATGACCGACTATAGTTAGCTAGGTTTTCATTCCATGGAACAATATTTAACCTTCGTATAATTTTTATAATTTACAAATCACAATATGAGCAGTTTAAAGTAAATATTACACGTTGGTATGGATGTATAATGGTTTACGGCGCTCGTACACCGAAACTATTGATAGAATAGAATAGAATAGAAATATTCTTTATTGTACACAAAAAAAAAAAATTACATAGTTAAGGAATACAAGGTCTTGTAATGTACAATGGGCGGCCTTATCGCTAAGTGCGATTTGTACAAGGCAACCTTTGGATGGAGATAATTGAATCGTTTATTTCAGAAACCACCTAATTGCGCTTTTTTCAACTTTCGAAAAACTAAAAAAAACTGTTTTGCAGCTTAAGTATTGGTCTAGTCTCCTTCAAATATTTTTTAACTAAATCAAGAACATGCTGGTAGTATAATACTGGTTGAATTTATAGTCGTTTTGGAACGGAAAGGTTTAGGCCCAGTTTCGATAACAGAACCGATCGGCACTGTCAATTTGAAAATCAACAATAAAAAATTACGAAAATGTCAAAATCTACATCGTTGGCCAAAATCAAAACGAGAACACCTGGTTATTCCTTTAAATTTCACGAAATACGTTTACTACGATTTTCTACTACAATTTTTCATTCAATGTCTAACGTACCAATCAGTGAGAAGAGTCACCGCGCCGGGAAAATTCGACCAATCACAACGCATGAACGCATCGGTCCACGTGGACTCGTTGCCAAGTAACGTCGGTAGGTACTCGACTAGTTACGTCTTGTAGGTAGGTAAATACGCTCGACCGACCGCGCCGCCGACCGGCGACCGCGGCGCGCAGTTCGACTATAACTCGCGCGCAGTATTGTCGTCGCGATTGACTTTTATTTGTGGTCGGAAATAAAACGATTAGTTTACACTCGAGAGTACGAATCTCGTGATGAATTACGCAGTGCGATAGTGGACGCCTTTGAAATAGTGAAAAGTGACAAAGACACATTGAATAAACTAAAAGACACTAGCCTAAAACGTGCCCGTTTGTGTATCGAACGTTCTGGACTCCATTTTGAGCAGTTGCTAAGGTACAGGGAAGTGTAAATAAACTGTGAATAGGTAGGTCTAGGTATTTAAGTTGATTATTTTGTAAATAGCTCCAATTTTTTAAATACGCCGGAAATACTCCCTATTTGTTCGTGTTTATTTTCATTATTATTACATATACCTTATTAATTCACCGTAAAATAGAACAATATTAAAGTATTTCCGACGACTAAGCCCGTGTAAAGTATGTAGGAGAAATTGGAGTCCTTTATTATTATCTAAGTACCTATTATTATCGAAACGATGCATTCGGTCAATGAACTGATCACATGGAGACACGCGCCGCGGCGTAGGTACCTACGGGTTTCGGAGTTTCATTCATTGAAAAGTTCAATGAATAATCGAAGCGCTACTAATGTTTCAACTCGAACGAGTGATAAAGATTACATAGAAGTCATTTTTTTATTATAAGCAGCACAGCTGTTTTGACACTCCGAAATGGTTCCATTATTGATTCCGAGTAACCCCCTCTCGGGTCCAGAACGACTATAAATTCAACCAGTATATTTTCAAAATTTTTTTTTTCCTTCAAGTTTTTGAGTTATAAATTTTTGAAAATTTTTAACTTAGGTGGTTTCTGCAATAAATTAGTGTAATCCAAAGTGTTTTTTTTAGAAATTAATATTGAAATTAAGTCAAACGATTAATTTTTACCTGTTTTGGTATCAGAGGTAAGTAACAGACACACTTCAGTATAAACAAGAGGGTTTTTATTAGGCATTAAACGGAAAATACTCGTACAAGTTGACTACACGCTACAGTAGGATGTCTTTATTATACAAAAGATCTGGTCTATTCAGCTTCTGGCATGTCTTCTGGCAACTTGTGGTTAGTTGTTGGCCATTGAATGACGGTGTCGTAGAAGGCTTCATATCCAACAGTGTATCTCCATCAACTTTTTAATATCATCAATCTTTTTTGGTTGATTGGAACCTAAAAACAAAAATTTCACTGTGCAAAACCCTATAAATTTTAAAATTTGTTTAGGTATGTCCTACAAAAATGTTTAGCTAAAAGTAAAAATATAAATGTTTTAAATTACTTTGGTAAAATAAAAGTAAACATACCCAAACATATCCCCAAAGCATAAGCTTTCTCTGTTGGTAGTTCCGGATGGTTGGCAGTTTTTAGCAATGTGAAGGTAGATTTTGCTATTCCTCCAATGCATTCGTTTGCGACCAGTTTTCTCGGAGTTGTTGCAGAGAAACTGCTTGTTTTTGGACACTTTGAATAGCTGCTTATTATCTTTGGGTACGTTTCTACCTGAATCCGAATTTGTCATTTTCTTATATGATTTGGGCCACCACTTTTTGAAACTGAGAACTTCGTCTGATGTGAGGTGATATAGGTACAGTAAATCGGCCACACTTACTAGCTTTTAGCATGAGCTCTGCATATTCATCAGGAGTCTTCATCTTTCATTCATGTGGCGACACAATGCTGAAAGGCGGCCTTATTCCGCGCGGGTAGGTGGTGCATCGGCAGAAAATAATTTTTAGGATATGTAATTTTATTTAACTGTAAGTACTATAATTTTAATTGCTACTTTGTATTTATCATGTATGCCGTTTTCGATGTGCCACTTGTTTGTCGGAATTAAATGCATTTTTTCTTTCTTTTCTTTCTTTCTTTCTTCAGTATAAATCCTGTCCGTTTTTCTCAAGAGACGCTTTATACTTCCAAAATCTCTGTCACATGGGGAAAATGAGTGGCCAGAGAGTATGTTCTTGTTGTTGTAAACCACAAAATAACACCTTACTTTTCACCGAAAACGCACAAAAAATAATATTATTCACTCAGTGTTTGGATGTCGGTAACCTTCGATAAAAACTAGAAACAATACAGCGAGCCACGGAACACGTCGTGAGTGAAATACCGCAGAAAGAACCTAAGTGACGGCGCTTGGGTTCTTTCTGAAATAAACGGATTCTTTTCAAGGCTGCCAAATAGCATCGGTGATATGAAATATAAGTTATTTCTGCACTAAACGATGTAGTTATTCACTTCCGAAGTGAACAGTACCAACAAAACAACATTTTCGAAATTTTTGTCGCTTAGGTGGTTTCTGAAATAAACGATTCAATTGTCAGAGATGAAGATGGGTAGTAATTTGGGAGGTGTATTAAAGGTATAAGAATTTAAATTTAGTCAATAACAGTATTTACAACTATGTACACACCTACAAACATACATACAAATACATACGTATATGATACATACATACATAATATATACATACATACCACCCTATATACATACACAATATTATATTCATAGATTACTTAATAGCATTTACAAGGATATACTTGGAGAATGGTTAAACTAAGACTCTAAATAGTGATCTTTCACCATGCGTTTAAAAATGTTTAACGACTTTGCTTTTCTTAAGGTTAAGGGCAATGCATTCCAGAGCCGTATAGCTTGCACAGTAAACGACCTGTTGTAGAAAGACGTCGAATGCCTCGGTACCGCCAATTCCAAAGACTCTCAATGACCTCAAAGTTCTCAAATGTGTGTCACAAAGGAACATAAAACGTTCTTTCAAATAAATGGGACTAGTGGGATTAAAGAGAACGTTGTAAAGTAAACAGAGAATATGAGTATTCCGTCGAAGACGAATTGGGAGCCACTTGAGCTTACTGCGGAATTCAGAAACATGATCATATTTGCGTAAACCAAATATGAATCTAATACAAACATTTTGGAGGCGCTCAAGTTTATCAAGTTGCTCCTCAGTAACATCGAGATAGCTAACATCGGCTAACGTGACTCATTTGTGCAGTCCAGGATAGCGAACTATCAATCATTATGCCCAAATCTTTCACTTTTTCACTAATTTGCAATGGTACACCATCAAACAATATAGCTGGAAGGGTTGTCCAGTCCACCTGCGACGACATTCTGGAGCTACCAACTACAATGACCTGTTTCTTTGCGGGATTTACTACCAAGCCATATTGCTTGCTCCACTGGCATATAATTATGAGTCAAGTCCGCATTTATGATGGTAAAGGCTTTCGATAATTCAGCCACAGGAGCTTGTGTGTAAATTTGTAGATCATTTGCAAAAAGGTGGCAGGCGGAAAATAAATATTTTGTGACAGTTTTGATTTTAGGAAAGAAAAGGTTACATAAATTGTAGGCCTTTATTTTTATTTTGTATAGATATTTTTTTTTCCTGTAAAATGAGCCGGAAAGGAGTTATTATCAAAAAACTGCTTCTGGGCGCCATTTCTTCAATATAGCGGCGCGAGCGGTAAACATACGAGGTGGCAAAGTTAAAATTTGGAAAGAGCATATCAAAATCTATAAAATTGCCAATTTTCCATTCCAGGTAACCTCTATTTTTTCGACCAAATGACTGTACTAATAGACTTCCAAAAGAATTTTATGTTCTGTTGGAAGTCATCAGATAACCTGTTATGAAACTCATCCTCATTTCTCTCTCTTACTTTTTATGACTTCTTTCGCAACACGCTTATACCTTTTATACTCATCCTTTGCCATTTTTACATCCTCATCCGTTGCCTTCTGCATTTTTTGGTTGGCCATTGTAGCCAGCCAGTTCAACCATGCTTGCTGCATATGAGACAAAACTTAAAACTTCAGCACACATACTCTTTACCTGACATCCTTGTCTCCTTTTGCTTATCCTACATACTCTCACTGCAACTTTTACGAAACGTTCCTTAATCGGCTTCCATAATTCTTCAATCTCACATATTTCCTCTAAATTTACAAATTTCTGGCTCAATTTACTTACAAATTTCTCTTTCACGCTTATATCTTTCAAATTTTCGACTTTAATGCGCTCCAATACACCAATGGCTTTATGCACACGATGCCGCCACCGCTGAAACAGACCTCTTACTCGGCTAATTACCAAGAAGTGATCTGTGTCAATTCCGGCACCGCGGTATGCCCGGGTGTCTAGAACATTCTTTCTCATTCTTGCGTCTACTATCACAAAATTAATCATGCTTCTCTGGCATTCTTGTTTCCTTGTATACAAGTGGATATCTTTGTGGTTAAATATGGTGTTGGTTACCACAAGATTCCTCTTCAAACATTCTTCAAGCAAACTCTCGCCATTTTCATTCACTCGCTCATCCCCAAACTTACCCAATACACTTTCATATCCATCACGCTTCACTCCAACCCATCCATTAAAATCACCTAACATTACAATCCTTTCGTTTGATTTGCATTTACCCAGAATTTCATTCACACTCTCCCAGAATGCCTGTCTCTTACTTTGGTCTTTTGAGGACCGGTACCACCGCGCATCCTGTGGAGCATACACTCCTAACACAAAGATGCGAGTGAGTCCAACCTTTAGCCACAACCAAACGAGTCTTGGGCTCACACATTCATAATCAGTCTCACATTCATTCATTCTCGCGGAAAGTATTACACCGAAACCCTGGCAAGCCGCACGGATTGTAGCTACGCCTGACCAGTATAGGTTCCATGCGTCATAAATCATTTTATTGTGGATCATAGGTACAAAAGATGTTACAATTTCAATTCACCGGCTATGTCCTGCCATACATGCCTCAACACACAGAATTTTATTTCGAGGAGGGGGAAGCATCTTTAGAAGCAGAGTACAATCAGCCATGAAAGAAACACACATACTTACCATGGAATGTTGATTGAGGGCCCCTTTAGACTTGAAGGCCTTTGAGCACACAGTGCATGGGTAGGGCCGCGACTCGCTGTGCGTCTTCTGATGAACTTGCAGGTTAATTCGGTTGAAGAACGCCTTGTCACATTGGTCGCACTTGTGTGGCCGTTCTTGTGTGTGGGTACGCAGATGGTATACTAAGAAAGTTTTTTCCTGTAATATATCCATACTAATATTATAAAGATAAATAGTTTTTTTGTTTGAACGCTAGGAACTCAATCAATCAAATGAGCCTATCGCAGTCCACTGCTGGACGTAGGCCTCTCCTAATTTACACCACAATACACGGTCCTGCGTCTTACGCATCCAGTCCCAGCCTGCGACCTTTACCAGGTCGTCGGTCCATCTAGCGCGTGGACGTCCTACCCCACGTTTGCCGAGACGCGGTCTCCACTCTAGAACTCGTTTGCTCCATCCGCCGTCGGTTCTTCTGCAGATATGGCCGGCCCACTGCCACTTCAATGTACTTATTCTGCGAGCTATGTCGACCACTTTAGTTCTCTGCCGTATAGTCTCATTTCGGAGTCTATCCCTCAGAGACACCCCAAGCATAGCCCTTTCCATAGCCCGCTACGCAACCTTTAGAGCATTAACCAACCTCTCTGTAAGTGTCCACGTCTCGGCACCGTATGTCATAACGGGTAGAACGCACTGATTGTAGACTTTGGTCTTCAGGCATTGCGGTAAAGGCGAATTGAAGACTCGACGCAGTTTGCGAAATGCTGCCCAGCCCCTGTCCAGGTTCCCTTTCCTCAGTGTAATAACCTGCCCAAGGTAAGTATACTCCTGGACAACCTCAAGTCGCGATCCTTCGACGTATATTGGCCCCGGCGTAACGTGGTTATTAAACATGACCTTGGTATTTTCCAAGTTCAAGCCGAGAGCAACGCGTCGAGACGCTCCGTTCAGGCTATGCAACATTTCGCCCAACTGTTCCAGCGTCTCCGCCACTATGACGATGTCGTCGCCAAATCGAAGGTGCGAGATTTGCGTGCCATTGATGTTCACGCCCCACCCTTCCCAGTCCAGTGTCTTAAAGATGTCCTCAAGCGCATTGGTAAAGAGTTTCGGGGATATCACATCACCTTGTCTTACACCTCTACGCAGTTCAATGGGACTGGTTTTTGGTTCTCCAGCTGGATGGTCATGGTAGCGTTGTCGTAGAGACATCTCAACACCTCGATATATTGCCAATCTACACGACATCGCTGCAGAGCGTCCAGGACTGCCCAGGTTTCGACTGAGTCGAAGGCTTTCTCGTAGTCCACAAAAGCCATACACAGCGGCTGAGTATGGCTTTAGTAATTCAGTTGTAATTCCGTCCTCCCCAGGGGACTTGTTGTTTTTAAGTTGCCCGAGAGCCGCTCTCACCTCGCTCTGGTCGATGTCCGGAATGTCTTTTTGTCCGTGATGCACACAGGTCGCTGTAAAAGCTCTCAATTTCCTCGAGAATCTCGAACCTTGAGGTCACAGTTCTGCCATCCGCTTTCTTCAGTTTCGTCAGACGGGGTCTTCCAAGCTGTTGGGCAAATACTTTGGTACCCCTGTTCTGCTCGATCGCTGCCTCGACGATACTGGTGTTATAGCGTCTAAGGTCGCGTCGTATCAGCTTTCGGATTCTGAGATTTAGATCCCGCTGGTCTGACGAAGACGAGTGCGTAGATGGCGTTTCCCGTCTTATTCTCGTAAGTTCGAGTCTCGGGCGAGAGCTTAGAGCACCTGTAATTGCTTTTTCCGGACAAAAACCTTCGGGACACTTGCTGTAGCGTCCTGACCACATTGTCGGCCTTATCGTGTATATTGCCAGTGGTTTCCAGCAGATCGAAACGATTTTGAAGTTCTAATTGGAACCTCTCAGCCCTGAGGCTAACTGGAGCGCGGTAGGTCGGAGAGTAGGCTTCATCATACGGGCCCTTTCAGCTCAGACGTCCTAATTTAGAGATGCTCGTACAAGTCGGTGATCACCACCGGTATTGAACCTGTTAACCACAGAGATATCTCAAAATATACACTTCCTGTCCGTCACGATGAAGTCTAACTCGTTCCTTGTGACCTTGTCGGGGCTTCGCCAAGTCCATTTTCTGTGGGGCTTCTTCTCAAAGAAAGAGTTCATCAAGAAGAGCCCCTGAGACTCAAGAAAACTGACAAGCATATGGCCCCGGTCATTTCTGCGCCCCACACCAAAGGGCCGATTTACCTTACTCTGCGTTCTTGTACTCCCACTTTGGCATTGAAGTCCCCCATCACAACGCTGTAGTGAGTCTTGGCAGTACCATGTAGTGCTTTTGCTATGTCCTTGTACAAGGTCTCAACTGCCTCGACAGTGCTTTTCGAGGTCGGGGCATACACTTGTATCACCTTCAAGGTGTACCTGTTGGTGAGTCTCAGTATTAAGTATGCTACCCGAGCCGAAACACTGCTGATCTCCACAACGCTGCTAACGAGGTCCTTTTCACCATAAAGCCGATCCCGCCCTCGGAAGAATGTCTTCCATCACCTTCCCGAAAGTAAAAAAGATCGCCTAATGCAAGGGTTAGCGTGTCCTCCCCCTTTCTTCGGACCTCGCACAATCCCAGTATGTGCCAGTTAATACGACCTAGTTCTACCTCGAGTTCGGTGAGCCGCTCTACCAGGCGCAGAGTAGTTCCATTAAACGTAGCCAGGGTCAGTTTTATATGGCAGCCTCCCGTAACCCGGAGATTCTTAGCACCACCCCCTCCTCCCGCTGTCACTCCGACCGCTGCCGTGATCGGGAACAGCGGAAGTGCCGGGAACTGGGTGGCCGTTGTTTTGTTGTGTGTATTATAGGAGAATATTTGGCCTTACTGCATCACGCTGGCCAGACGGGTTGCAGGGTTTAGTTTCGAATTTTCCTGTTCTGTGCGCCATGACCTCGTCCGTTTATCAGCAGGTGCACCACTCGCAGGTGAGGCTGGCTTGGAACCCGGGGTTGGTGGTAGGGCCCCATCGCGCCCCGCTAGGAACTACTGGTTGGAAATCAAAAAATCCTTTATAGTTCGATACTTAATTTATCGAGGATGGCTTTTTTTAACGTGATGGAAAATGCTTCATGGATGCTATGCCGGACTCTTTCCGACTAAAAACCTCACGTAACGCCCAACAGCCTACGGTTGGGAGCCCCGGGTAAGCCCTAGGAAGGATTTCCCAAAACTCCCAACAGACCTACGGCGATCACTGCGGCCTCGCCTAGGGCAGGGGTCGGCAACCTTTTGAGTCGGAAGAGCCAAAATTGACGATTTTAAATTACAAAATTTCACAGGTCCATTGAGAAAACCATGGCCAACGCTGAAACTGAGCGTCTCCGGATGGACAGGTGCAGGAGCAACATTTGTTGCAGCAGTGAGTGACAATGCGTTGGGGCTAGCTTCATCTATGACTGTGTGGTGAGACGGAAGCCGACGCGCCGGACGGAAGGGCCCTGTACCCCCAGAGTGTGGCCGCCTGTGGCAGCTTTCAATGTTCAAAAGTCACAATCAGTAGTCGCAATTATAAAGCGCGGAGCTTTCTATGCTCAATAGTCGTAAGCATTACACGCGGAGCTTTCAGTGCACGTTATGTTGTAGCGCCATCTGTCGGTTATCAGTCCTGGGGTATCTTTCCGAGTGCTTACCCGGGTCTCCCAACCGTAAGTTGTTTGGTAGGATACGTGTGGTTTTTAGTCGGCAGGAGTCCGGCATAGTATCTCAGAGGATTTTCCTCACGCTAAAAAAAACCCACTTACCCGAAAGCCCTTGCCGCACACGTCGCACACATAGTTCTTCGGCATGGGGTAACTCTTGTCCGGGTGCGCGCGTCGGTAGTGCGCCCAGTGTTTGCGACCGTCTGAGATCTCTTCTGAGCACTGGGCAAAGCATAATTCATCATTAGAAATAATTTTGAGAAGTAATTAGTATATCTTGAGCAGAACTAAAGCCTGCATTTCTTCATGTTGGGACCGACGCTTAGCGACCTCATACCATAGATAGCCCGGGCAACCCTTTTCTGTAACACAAAGATACATTGGATATCGGCAGCGTTACCCCAAAATACTATGCCATAGGTCATGGCACTCTGGAAGTAGCAGAAGTAGACAAGATGCGGAATGTTTTAATTTCTGTCGGTCAGCGTCTGCCATTTCAATATCATATTATTAAAATATTGGCAGCAGCGAGTGCGGCAAATGGAGAGGTATCACTTTGCTCTCGACCCCATCTAAAGTGCTCTGGAAGATCATCCTTGATAGGATGTCGGGGGCCATTGAATCTCTCTTACGCAAGGAACAGGCCGGGTTCCGACCTAATCGATCTTGTACGGACCAAGTAAATAGTCTGCGTATCATACTTAAACAGGCAACAGAATAGCAGAGAGAAATCTACCTGGAGGCCGATTCTCGATTCACACGCCTATGTCTATCGCCAGACCTCAAGTCTGTGGATTGAATGCTGTTAAAAATTGTCTGGTGATCACTAAATTGTGTATTCTGGGCGGTAGTAGACTTCAAATTCCCCGCTTTTGTTATTGTCTATGAATGTCACACAGTGATGTTAACAAATAACGTTTCGTTTTCTCTTGGGTATTACCGGTTTTCTCACATATTAGCACCAATAAAATCGATTAGCAATTTTCTACGTATTTTACCTTACTAATAATATCAAAATAATACTAACGTATTGAGAATACATTTAATTTTTATAATAAGTTGTTATTGGGGGCGCAAACTATCATATTAAATAAAAATAATAATTTTTAAATGAAGGAAATAAGTAAGCAGTATGCGTGTAGACGGAATATTTACTTAGCATTAAAAAAAAAACAAGTATGTAAACAAGACAAATGTCGGGAACTATAGTTAGCATAAATATTTCAAATAATTCAAACAAAATAATGGAATTAGAACCAGCTAACGGAAAATAACAATTCAAAGAAAAGGAAAGAGCAGCGTATGCTTCCGATGTGCAAATACATCGTTTGCTAGACTATATTATTATGCTGAACTTGGAGTAGCGTATTCTTCCGATGTGCAAATACACCGTTTGCTAGACTGCTGAACTTGGTGTCGTCCTGAAGGTCCCAAAACTCGGAGCGAGAAGAGAAAAGTAAGTAATACTTATCATGCAATGTCTTGAATTATTCAAATTTCGTTACTAGTCTCAACTAATCCGTTTTTCTTTTTAGATTTATCAAGACAAGAGTATAACGTAAAGCTATGTCGTCAGCGATGAATTGATCAGCTGGAGCTATGCGTGGAGGTTTCTCCGAACTAGTTATAAAGGAAGATGAGAAACTCAAAAGCCAAAAGTAATTTTTAGAGGTCAGTATATTAGAATACCTACCTGTCTCCTTAATGATGTTCTAAAAGTAGGTACTTACCTACTATGCACAGACATAGTAGTATTAACAAAAACAAAAAACCACGAGTGCCTGTACTTTGTGTGCCAAAAGATACAAGATTTCTTCGTTCAAACTTCAATGTGGTGTCAATTAGTCCAAATACTTGACATCACAGTAGATGGCAGGCTAGGTTTTATATAAACACAGGCACATGCATGTCTGTGGTACTAATGCTATATTTAATACTTACCTTTTATTATTTATAATGCAAAATTGTTGTTACTCTCTGTGAATGCTACTGTAGTGGGTCTCTTCAAGATAGTCAGTGGTTAATCTATAACTGCTTCTAGTCTAGCCTAGAACAACAGCAATTTATCATGTACCTAATGCATTGCAACATGTTAATATGATATCTTTTATGTCATACATATCGCAACAGTTGGTCGGAACGGAGAGACAGATGTTGTGTTACTTATTGTAGGTAATGTTTTATAATTTTTTAATACAATCTGTTGCATCTATTTCAGGTTTGAACAATACCATACGCTGTAAAAAGGAGTGTACTTATACACCAGGATCACAAAAATGAAGCTAACTTCAACATCATCCTAACATGTAGTTCCTGTATCCCAACTTTAAAGCGGCAACAGAAATAGAATTCATCTTTCAACTGTCAACCTGTAATGGTTCTTTAGTGACTGTGCTATTTCTTAGTTGTTAGTCGTTCTAAAATAGGATTATTAATCTCAGTTAGTAAAATGAAAGGGTGACCCGCTACCATAGTGATGTTCGGCTATCAATAGACTTCGACATTGTATACACTTTACATTAACTGAATGCTGTAACTGCTGTATGCTGTCATTAAATGCACTAATTAAATGTCATTTTACTGACTGAAATTGATAATCATACATAGTATAGTTGTAATTCTCAAATTAAAAGGGTTAATAAAACTTATTATATTAATGAAATTAACTTTCATTTATTCCTTGAATAAAACACTTAACACATTCTTGTTAATATTCTACTGCATGTAATGTGGCTCTGTGACCTGCAAGTGGTGGACCTGTTGACGGAGGAATGTGATTCTAGCTAAGATGGTCAGACTGATAATTAGTGGCTATTAATAAATTTGTTCTGTGACCAGCATCACTTGTCTTTAACATGACAAGGTGTCATCATTCAGGTTTGTTGGTGGATCCTTCCTCATAGTCTTGTTGAAGTGTAAGACACCATAGCCTTAGGGCATATCTATTATCTCCTGAAATAAATAATCACCATTTATTTGTTATTAAGTAAGATGGAAATTTTGTGTTGTTAAAAGAGGTAAGGAGTTAAATTTGAAGCAGACTTAACTATCAATCACTGCAGTAAGTATTCTAGACCTAAGCTATATCTACCACCACTGGACCACGTTGTGACATTCATTTGTGAGCGTTTTCTAGCTTCAGAAGGCATGTATAGACTTTGATCCCGGTTGCCTTTAAAATGGCAGTTGTTAAGCCACAGTGAAGACCATATGCTTCAAAAATGTCAACAACGGACAGTGACAACCCACACCTGCATACATTACCACATAGCTCACCACCTATTACGTGGGACAAATACTATAAGGTGAAGTTAGTATGCCCTTGCTGGCCCTTTTGGTGATAAAAGAAGTGATAAAATATAACTAACCGATTATGTTGTATTGCCTGTGGCTTCTTATTGCTTCATCAGGATCAATGCATTGGAGCTATTCAAAATGTGGTAAGGTAAACATTGCAGCTTCCGGCAAACCGTGCATAAACATTCAGGATTTTTTATTTTGAGCCATAGATCAGAAAGCAAATGACAAGTGAATAAGGCAAGTTCTGTATATGGAACAGTTCATTTAGTTGTAGGTATTTATTCATCAATGCCTTACACATACTAATACTGTATTAGTATGTATCATATTGCATATTGACCCAGTACTAAGGATATTAGCGTACACAGCGCCTATAAAAGAGTAGAAGACTGTCAAGATAGTAGAATAAAAGACATATCGATATAATGTTATCAACAGTATGTTCTAGTGTCTGTATTGAATAGACCGGGCTTTGAATAGAGTAGAAGACTGCCAAGACAGAGGAATATACCTACCTAAGTCAGACGAATCGAAATAATGTTAACATGTTCTACGATGTTTATACCGGGCTTTAGATTGTAATAGTAGACTGTCAAGACAGTGGACTAAAAACATATTGATACATGTAATGGTGTTATGTTATCAACAGTACCTATGTTCTACTGTCTGTATAGATAGACCAAACCCCGATTATACTAGACTGTGGCGTAAATACTTGCCTTGAACTTCACAAAGTTGTATAGCATATTCGTAAATTAACATCGAGTAAATCAAACTCCTCTACCTACTCTCCACGTAATGCACCTCCAGCTCCGTGGCGTTTCATTTTCAGTGATTGTATATTGTTAGTGTATTTCACACTGTCGTTTGAAAATTAACTTTTAACTATGTAAACTTTAAACTTAAAACTAGTGACAACAGAAGTGTGGGATTACAGATAAAATACCATACGACTTAGGAAATACGTGTGATCTGTACCATGCGACGTAATCCGGGTGAAAATAGCCAGACAATTGTCGCCCACGACTCTCCGAGAATAGGCAAAACGGCATATCAAGAGAAAGATGACATTTATCGCGGAAATTGTCGGCCACGGATTCAATCCGAGTGGCGGAGAATTGGGGTCCAGACCTTCATAGACTTCGTAAAAGCCTTTGATACGCTTAAATGGACCAGTATTTGGAACAGAAATCGCTAAAGAGATGTGCCCGAGAAATCACCCCAGCTTATTCACGGCATCTATAATAATATGAATTTTTCATAAAGAGTATCGCACAATGGCCTTGTTTGGATGACATACCGGTAAATGGGGGTGACTGTACGACAAGGATGTCTGCTTTCTCCTCTTCTCTTTCTTGTCGTCTTGGATGGCATATTTTGCGCCCAACCTCCTACATGTGACGATTCCAGGACAGAATTCTATCGATGTGAATTCCCAAGTATTAAACTGTATCATATACACTCATTTGCAAAAAAAAAACGGGCGGTTTTGATTTTCATTCATCATTAAAAAGATACAATACCAAAAAGGTTTCAATCGTTTGTACACGTTACTGGCCGGTTTTAAAAATGCCGTGGTATTTAAAAAAGTACGTTCTAAATTCAAATTTTCATTTGATGCTCATTTTTACAGAAAACCCCTTTTTATCCTACATTTTTGGCGCGAAGTTCCAGAAGTTAACATCGACTTTCACAACTTTTATTCAATTTTTATCGATTAATTTCATATCCTTGACTGTCAAAGTTTTATTTATTGCTGTTTGGCTGTATCAAAAATAGTAGATAAAGTGGTAAAAGCTACCAAAATTATCGCGCTGCTTGAAGAGGGTTGCAGCCAATGTTTCGTGGCTAGGAGGCTAAATGTTAGTCGCTCGACGGTCCAAAGGACCTGGCAGCGATATCAGGAGACTGGTTCCGTCGAGAGAAGGCTTGGTTCTGGAAGAAAACCATGTACCCAACCACGGGATGATCGTTTTCTTGTGAGTTGCGCATTGAGAAATCGCAAATCTTCGTATGTGGATCTTAAGAACAACCTCCAAGAAGTAAGAAATGTGCATATTAGTCTATGCACGGTCAGGAGGAGGCTTCTCGCTGCCAATATACGCAGTCACCGCCCGGCCCGCGGCCCCAAATTACTCCGTGAGCACAGAGTTCACAGGCTTAGGTTCGCTAGAAATTGTAAATCATGGACTCAAGAAGATTAGATTAGGGTTTTGTTCTCTGATGAAGCCAGGATATCTCTGTTCGGTGAAGATCGACGTCGGCGAGTGCTAAGAAGACAAGGAGAGCGCTTTGCAGATGCATGTTTCGAAGAAATCACACCTAATGGTGGGGGCTCTGTTATGTTTTGGGCAGGAATAAATTCAATGGAACGTACAGAGTTAGTCTTCATTGAAAACGGCTCACTGACTGGGCATCGATACATAACGGAAGTTCTAATTCCTCATGCACAACCCGCATTGGCTGCTCTAGGTCAAGACTTGATTTTTATGGACAACAATGCTCGCGCCCACCGATCCCGCGATGTTAATGCGTATGTGCAAGAGGTCGGCATTCGTCGTTTGGATTGGCCAGCTCGAAGTCCCGACCTCAATCCCATAGAACATAAATCTGGGACGTTCTAAAACGGCGTGTGAGATCAGTACACCCGGCTCCGCAGACCATCAGAGAGCTGAAGAATGTGATTACTGCGGAGTGGGAACGTATTCCGCAAGCAAGTATCCGGGATATACTCGCTAGCATGCCCAGAAGAATTCAAGCTGTGATTTTAGCCAGAGGGGGTCACACTCGATACTAAACATTTATCTGCTTTTACTTTATTAAAGAAAAACAAACAAAAAATCTTTTTTATTTTTACTTTATGAGCATATGCACTACTAGCGAACATACACTACTAGCGAGGTTTAGCATTATTTTCCATAAATTGTAACAAAATTTTATGAAATACTGATGAAAACGATTCTTTTCTTATTAATTTACCAAATTGTGAGGATAAAACTACCTATAATTATCAAACAAAGCAATATTAACATTTGAAATGGTTCATTGCTTAGGTGCCCGTTTTTTTTGCAAATGAGTGTATATCAATAGGAGTGCCATTAAAGACAACCTGAGGCAACTGTGTGTATTCGATACGTGATATCATGCTAGAGCTACCCACGATTGGGTCTTTGATGGATTTACCTGAATCAGAAATCAAAATACCATACACATACCCACTCTAAATTCATATTCAATGCAGCGATTGCATCGGGCAATTGATTTACTGGTGCTTGTGTGTATATTTGCAAGTTATCTGCGTAAAGGTGGTAGGAGAATAGCAAAAAGAAAAGGCGATAACACGCCACCCTGCCTAACACCAGCTGAAATATTACACCAAGAAGAAACGGATTCCTCTATACGTTTAAGTTGCCGGCGGCCTGAATGGTAACTTTGAAACCAGTCAATCACCATAGGAGATATGTTAATAGAACATAGTATGCCAAGTAGGATTTTAAAATTAGTGTCCGACCGAAACTGGTTTTCCGGCCGAAACCGAAACCGAAACCGAACTTTCGGCCCCAGGGTCAGTTTCGGCCGAAACCGAAACCGAAACCGAAACTCACGTGTTCATATTGAAAAAAAAAAAAAAAACCAGCAAAGTGCGAGTCGGATTCCGCACAGAGGGTTCCGTTACAAAAATTGGGCACAAAAATTAAGTTTGTTGTGTGGATGTTTTTTTTTATTTGGTAGGTATTTTTTGTTATCGGAATCAGAACAGGGTGAGGTGGTGGTGGCAGTGTCTCTTGACATCGCCAACGCTTTCAGCACCTTGCCCTGGAGCTACGTTTGGGAGGTGCTTATTTACCATGGAATACCTCCATACCTCCGTCGAATTGTCGGGGCCTATCTTTCCGAGAGGGCCATAACTTACCCGAGCTGGCTAGGGCTGGGTCCGCGAGATGTGTAGTTCGGTGTTCCATAGGGATCGGTCTTAGGACCACTTCTGTGGAACATTGGTTACGATTAGGTGCTGCGTGGTTCGTTGCTCAGAGGTGTCGGCGTAACGTGTTACGACGACACCCTCATTACAGCGCGAGGAGCAACGCACCGAGATGCAGCCCTGAGGCCACCTGCGTGATCCAGCTTACACATAGGGGGCGTCAGCATCGGCATCGAGCTTTCGATGAAGTATCTGGGGCTCGCACTCGATAGCCGGTGGAACTTCTCATACCACTTCCGAAGTTTGGTCCCATAGCTGAGGGAGGGGGTTCAGCCGCACTCTCACGGTTGTTGCCAAATATCAGGAGACCCAACGCTCCGTGCAGGAGACTGTACCTTGGGATCGTGGCCCTATACGAGGCCCCCGTATGGGCGGAGATCCTGATGGCCAGCAATGCGGCTAGATTGCTTAGCCTGCAGAAGGCGACGACTGTCAGGGTGATAAGGAGATACCGCACGATCTCAGTTGAGGCGGCATGTCTCCTAGCCAGGACCCCTCTATGGGACCTGGAAGCAAGGGCCCTTGCATCATTGTTTAAAATGGCGCAAGGAGGCGCTGGAGCGGGGTCAGAGGCCTCTTTCTGTCGACCCATTCTATCAGCCCCCATGACCGGGGCCTGAGGACGGTGACGGGGATGCTTACCGTTTTTACAGAAGCAGGCCTTAAACGATAGCATGACGTAAGAGATTCATCCACGCTTCGCTCAAGAAGCGGGATAACAACTGAACAAGTCCCCAAAGATGCGGCCGCAGTATGCATCATTCCGAGGGCATACTCGGGGCTCCCAACCGTAGGCTGTTAGGTAGGATACGCGTGGTTTTTAGTCGGTAGGACTAGTACTGTACAGTGGAAATTTTAGGCCTAAATCTGGCACGGTTCCAGCGATACAGCCTCGTGACTGATAGACAGACGGACGGCTAGGCCTCATGTCTCGTTAATAAGCTTTAACCCCTCCATGTGTGAGTTAGACTCGCACTTGGCCGGTTATTTTTTCAATAGGCGCAGCAAGTTCCACCAAGTTCATTTTAGAAAGATGAGTTTCTTTCCAATTCCACCTAAAGATGAGTTTCTTTCTTTTACGTGTCAATGACATGTTGTCTATTGACGGCATTCATTGTTATGCGGACGACAGTACGGGCGATACTTGTTACACGGGCCGCACCGGTATCTCTCGGGCTGCAGTGGAAGAAAGCCGTGAACAACTTGTGTCTGAAATCGAGACTACTCTCACTAGAGGGTTCGATTGGGGAAAACCAAAATATTGTTCAATTCAACCCTACTAAGACACAAGTTTGTGTATTCACCGCAAAGAAAGCCCCATTTACTGTAGCGCCACAATTTCAGGGCATAACTCTCTCCATCTCTGACAGCATAGGTATCCTTGGTGTTGACATCTCCAGTGACGTTCAGTTCCGATTTGGAGAATAAGGCCAAGCTGGCGTCCAAGAAGCTCGGTGTGCTCAACAGGGCGCGGCGGTACTTCACTGCTACTGTATAAGTCGCAAGTGCAGCCGCACATGAAATACTGCTGTCACCTCTGGGCGGGGGCACCTGAATATCAGCTTCTTCCGTTCGACTCGGTACAAAGGCGAGCCATGAGAGTGGTCAACGATCCTATGCTTGCAGGTGGTATAGAACCTCTCCGCGACAGGAGAGACTTTTCCTCCTTGTGCGTGTTCTACCGCCTGTACAATAGTTTGTGCTCTGAAGAATTGTTTGATATGATGCCCACGGCTACGTTCTATCACCGCACCGCTCGCTATAGACAGGGTTTTAATCCTCACACTTTGCGTCCGGAGCGTTTGAGCACGGTTAGATCCGGTAGGGGCTTTCTCCCGCATACGCTTAGATTGTAGAATGATCTCCCTGCCTCGGTTTTCCCAAACGCCTACAGTATGAGGTTCTTCATAGGGGGTCTAAAAAGGTTTTTACAGGTTCGGCAGCGCGAGTGTGACGCCTCTGGTGTTGCATACGTCCATAGACGTATGCGTACGTAGTGACCACCGGTACATCAGGTGGGCCGTATGCTTGTCTGCCACCTTGGTGGTATGAAAAAATAAAAATAAAAAATGTGTGGAATTACTCATAGATGCTATTGGGAACTCCAACCGACTAAAACCACTTTTTATTATTTGTAGCTATAGCGGCAACAGAAATACATCATCTGTAATAATTTTAACTGTCTAACCATCACGGTGCATGAGTCTGCTGACAGACAGACAGACGATCAACGAAGTCAACGGAACTGACAACAAAGGGTTATGTAATGTCCTTAGATCACCTTTTAAGATTCTGTAAAAATTGTATTATTATAACTATTGATTGGAAGTACTTTTTAAATCTGTAAATCTTCGGTTAGTAACATATTAGCTGGTAGGGCTGACCCCAACCACGTCACAAGTAGAGCAAGGCACTCAAAATTAATGAACACGTGAGTTTCGGCCCGGCCGAAAGTTTCGGCCCATTTTGGCCGAAACCGAAACTGCGGCCGAAACTCGATTTTTTGGCCGAAACTGGCCGAAACCGAAACCGAAACCGAAACTTCGGTCGGTCACTATTTAAAATCAATAGTGTTAAAGGCGTTACTGAAATTGAGCAACGACATTACTGTAAGTCGGCCCTTTTCCATGCCTGTATTTCTATCGATCGTAACATTGACCAGGGCTGTCGCAGTACAATGTCTGGGACGGAATCCAGATTGAAAAGGATTTAGTAAAGAGTTGGTACATAGGAAGGTATTTAGCTTATTATAGACAAAGCGCTCAAGAACTTTAGAAAAGAAAGGCAGTATAGATATAGGGAGGTAGTGGGAAAAAGATAATAGGTTACACTTTTTTAGTAATTGAATGAATTGAGCTTCTTTCCAAGCAGAGGGAAAGAGACTACTTGCAATAGAAAAGTTTAAGAGCACTATAGGTAGTGTTAAAATAATTTTGCAATTGATTAAGCATAACTTTTTCAATTTTTTTTTGAAAATTGGACGGATCTGTGCTACCCAATTTTAACGAAGGAGTTAATGTCACTTCTTTAATCAGGAAACACACCATCATCAATTTGTTGAGTTGAAATTAACACCATGCATTTAGGTAGGTACTCGTATATGGTCTTGTACAGAATCCTCGGTGTGCAAGTCCGACTCGCGCTTGTCCGGCTTTTTGGATACGGAACCCCCCTGCGCGAGTCCGACTCGCACTTGGCCGGTTTTTATTAAGAACGTCAGAATGCTTTTTTTAAAGACATTCGCCTTTTTGTAAACGAAGTCTTAGAATGAAGGATGTCTTTAATACATACATGTTCACATTTTGCAGGGTAGTTCAAAGAAAGCCTTTTCTTTGCGTGCTTTTTGCGATGGTGAATTCTTAACTCTTCTGCATTCTTGAAGGACTCGCCACAAGTTCGACACCCCTTGCTGTACATAATATATTTTATTAGAGGAAGAGCAACTTGTTAGATTTAAAAAAAAAATGGGTTATTTTACACAAATTCATCTACTTTTCTATATTAAAATAGTTACCGAGTTTCACTATGGCCAGTCCTTGGATGGGTGGCAATCCGTGTGAGTACTTTGTGACATTTATTTGATCGAGCGTTTCCGTGCTTCGGAAGGCACGTTAAGACGTTGGTCCCGGTTGTCAGTAAAGTGGCAGTCGTTAAGCCAAGTTGAAGCCTTTTTAGGCGGCTTCAAAAAGTCAACAACAGACAGTCCCAACTTGCACCTGTCCATCTCAACACGGCAATACGGCTCACCACCTATAACGTGGGACAAATTCTAAAAAGGTTGAATATAGGCAAATGATAATAATATGCCTCTGCCTACCCCTATGTATGTATGTATGTATGTAACAGCAAAACGTATTTACCGCTCGAAAATACATTACATGGTCTTACGTCTAAAAAGCAGTCAGATAAATCAGTAAGGACCTTTTGAGTTTTAGATGTTGCCCTTTGGCCTTAAAAATGCGATATCATTGGTTCAAGAATGCATACAGAATTCCATTAAAACAAAACAGTAAAAAAGTTCTATAAAATGGCTCACTTAGTTTCCGTGTGTTTAGTAGACATGGCGATGTGACGTGTGAACGCTTCCATCGACACGAACTTCACGTCGCACTCTTTGCAGTATGGCCCGTCTTCCACTACTTCTTCACCTTTCTCCTGCATATACATATTTGACACAATATGTTTTTGTAGGTTTTCGCATATAAATTTCGTTTCGTACCTACTAACGTGACCTCCACACTAGCGTTGTTCAAGCGTCGTAGCGTCGCCTACCCAGAGCACCCGTACAGCGTAGGCACCAGTGTGGAACAGCTATGGAACGTAGGATTATGCAGCGCTAGCTGGGTTCTGTTTTAACCTAAAGAGAAAAGTCCGCCTAGTTTGCCGCCGCCTTGTGATTTGGTGGTACTACCTTTGTTTTGTATTCTTGACGTTTCACAGGTTCAGTGAATTAAACATTCTTTGACTCTAAAAAGGAACAAAAAAATTACGCTGCGTGTAGTCGGCTTGCGGTAGCCACGAAAGTGTTGTCCTAGAATTCCTACATGAACGACAAACGCGTCAACGCGACGCGGTAATATCAAGTCTTTATTATGTATTGTCTATAGCCTATGTTGTCGCACTGAAACAAGATTCGATAAGTATATGTCGCTTTATAAAGCATAGGGGCTACACGTTGCTGCCTGGCGACGACGACGCTCGAACAACGCTCAAAAAACGTTAACGTAGTTCCTAACACTGACCATAACATCCTTGTGCATCATAGTCTTGTGCTGGGTGAGCCCCAGCTTGCTGACGTAGGAGTACCCGCAGATGCCGCAGATGAACTCGGACGGGTGCTTGATGCGCATGTGCGACATGTACGACGACCACACACTGAGATTACAGATAAGACAATATGGGACACACTTAATTAGCTTATGTCGTATTTCTATGTTTTTCACGGTTACGTACCCAAGGGGTACAAACGGGACCGTACTAATAAGACTTTGTTGTCCGTGACTGTTTCTTTTCGGCCTGTCTAAGGAACCGTGATAGCTAGAGAGCTAAAATTTGCACAGATGATGTAGTTCTGATTCCACTAATTAAGGTGGGCTTCATTTTTTGGTCCGGAACCCTCCGTGCGTGATTCCGACTCGCAATGGGCCAGTTTATTTCTTACGCTTTGAAACATGGGTACCTAATCAGAGCAAGATACACACTATACACAGCGACGCGCGTTCACTTTTAATTACTACACTCTTTAACGGGACCAAAATTACAAGTGGCGCCCTCAATAGTATGTAAATACGTACGTGAATACATCCTCACAGAACTTGCATTTGTATGTCACTCCTTTGTGCCACCGCTGGTGCCGGTTTGCTTGAGACCTGCTGACCAAATGAGATTGAGTTTGTGTTTTTTTTTATATTTAGCTCGTCATAATGATGCCGCTGCCTGATGAAAGCCATAACGGCATATAGCGATTGGGTGCCACTAAGTTTGAGTCAAATGGAAAACGGAACCAAATTAGGAGCAGTTTGTTGTACGGACAACAAACTGCTCCTAATTTGGTTCCGTCTGTCTGTCAAGACGTGTGACTTATTCTTGCAGAGCCTGCATCACAGAATTAAATTCTGATCCCGAAGCAAGTTAGTCGCGAATTGTGAAAGTCGGTCCCTGGTTCAAAAGATAAATAAATAAATAAATATTTGTGGACACTTACACACAACATTATCTAGCCCAAATTAAGCTAATATAAGCTTGTGCTATGGGATCTAGACGACTGATATACATGCATATATATTTGTAGATAGATTTTTTTTTAATATTCAGCTCGCCAAATATACGTATACATATACATATTATGCATAGAAAACACCCAAACTCCGAAACAAACATTTCTGGATCAAATGTCTGGACTGACCCAGGAATCGAACCTAGGCGGTATCACTACCGACTACGCCACTGAGGCAGTCTGATTTATAAGGGCAGTGTGGGCGCTCTGCCATAACAAGCTCTTTCTGGCACAACCACCTCTATATCTCGCCAACGAAAACACTTAGGGAAAAACTGTTTGGTCCCAGATTTAGTCATTATTTAGTTGAACTTAGTCACCAAAGACGGGAATTAGTCGTCAAGTAAATAAAAAGATATCAGCAATTATTTTTTGTTACAAATAGTCTAGGAGCTAATGTGATAAGGCTGGATTCGACCAAAATCGGAGTAAGAATATACTACAGAATAACGTGCACCTCTTCCAAAAGTAAATCGATTTTCCATTTTACCAACAACTAATAGGTAAGCATAACGTTATTTAGGTAACCATAGTGGAGTTGAGTACTTCAGTATGGGACATGGGTTACCATGTCCATGGTTACGTTGTGCTTGTTAGTTGTTGGTGGTAACTTCACTTTCACTTTACTTTTAATATAAGTACGAGCTATTCTCTAGTATAGCCTTACTCCGATTTTGGTCGAATCCAGCCAAAATAACATGTCATTAAAATAATAATATGCGGTAACTTCAATACCTATACTTATAACCACAGTTTTATATTGCACGTATATTTTATTGTAAAGAAAGCTGTAACTGTGGAAGACATTTAATTTGATTATTTAATGTAATTCAAGTGTAGCAAATTGTTTATAGGTAGTGTGTCACATTTTCTTGGCCATTTCGACTTGGAAATTGTATGCGCGTTCAGTGCTGTACTAATGTGATACATAAAATATACAATAAAGATAATATTATTATCTGAATGGCGTACCCGGTTGTTGTTTAAAAACATTACAATAATAACTTACTTGCTGGACAATATGTTGGGGCAGGATTTGCAGGCGTATTTCTTTTTATGAATAGAAGTGTGTTTTCGCAGGGCGCGCTGCGTTTTGAATCTAAACTTGCAAATGTGGCATTCTAAGTCACCTGCGCTCTGTGGATAGCACGAAATTAGATACAAATAAATAAAAATATCACCCACATTACAACCATTATTTTTGAACCACGCAATAGTTGGTGTGCCTATTGTTGTGTTATTTGGACGTTCATGAGCTATATGAATAAAGATTTTTCATTTTATTTGGACAAACACAGGTTTTACCGTCTTACTGTTGAAATTGGTTTAACAACTGTCATTTTACTTAAAACCGGGACCAACGGCTTAACGTGAAATGAAATGTCAGAAAGTTGGTCGATACTCATTTAAGGAACAAGTCGCAAAAGTTGCTTACTGCAGAGATCAGACAGCGAGCCAGCTGAAAAGCTGATGGCTTTCAGGAAGAAGAGAGAAATGAGAAGAGGTGACGTTTAGAATTTGAAAGTAATAATTTATTTAAATATAAGGAAAGAACTCGGGGTCGTGGTAATTTCGGGCAGCAATTACGGTTTCCGAAGGCCTTCGCAGGGTTCGACTTATCTTGGTGGTTCTGAAGTCTGAGGCAGTCCGTGACGTAGCCGTGCCGTCCACAACTTTGGCTGGCACGGTGTTCTCAACCCGCAGGGTGGATTGCTTCTCTCGTAGAACCCGAAGGGTGTACTTTCACAACCCGTAAGGTGGATCTCTTGAACCCGTAGGGTGGATATCTTGAACCCGTAGGGTGGACCCTGGAATGTTCCAGAAGACGGGTTAGCTGGAACCCTTTTTTTCCGCCCATTGCTAAGACAGCCGACCCCGGTTAAACCATTTAGGCGCTAGACAGACGACGGGGCGGGCCGGGCTTTTTGCCCGCGACGTAATAAAGACCGCGTCTGTCCGCCGATGCCCGCGACTGCCCGCCCCGCGAACGCAACGCACACGACGGCGACGGGCGGGCAGTTAGTTCACTACGTTCGTTCTAGTGAAGAGCGCGTCAGTGAAAATGGATACCCAGAGAATTCGAGTCGTTGCTTATTTAATGTACAAAAAAAGAAAGAGACGCAATCGTAATAGGGAGTACTGGGTACTCGATGACAACTCATCCCATACTGCAGGCGTATATATTGCCTGGCATATTTGGTTCCATAGCTTCCTCTTTTTAACCGACTTCAAAAAAAGGAGGAGGTTCTCAATTCATCTGTATGTATTTTTTTTATGTATGTCAAGCGATAATTCCGTCAATTATAGACGGATTTCAAAATTTTTTTTTTTGTTGAATAGGTTCTTCTGAGGTGGTCCCATTTTCACCAGGTCAGGATCAGATGAAGGGATCTCGGAGAAAACGAGGGCAACCACCGAAAATTGTAGGGACAACTAGTGTGCTTGTTAACTTTTTAATTAAGTGCTTTAATGTTCTACACTTTAATGAAGGTATGGCGTCGATCTGATGATAGAGTCAAAAGACAGTCGAGGGCATTCCTAAACAATTTACAGCAGTTATCTTGTGTTTGGACTTGATTGATTTGTATTGATGAGAACTTTACACCTAGATTGATAGATCCAACTTCAAAAAAAAAAAGAAAGGTCTCAATGTTTTATGTATGTTCACCGTCAATTATTGACGGCTTTCAATTCTTTTTGTTGAATAGGGTTTACTTCTGAGGTGGTCCCATTATAACCAGGTTAGGATCTGATGATGGGATCCTGGAGAAATCGAGGGCAACCACCGAAAATTATAGGCACAACTAGTGCGTTTGTTAACTTATAATTCAGTGCTTTAATATACTACCATTAATAAAGGTCCGGAGTCGATCTGATGATGGAACCAAAAGAGATTCGAGGGAATTCCTTAAAGATTTACAGCAGCTACCTTGTGTTGGGGCTTGATTAATTTGTATTGATGAGAACTTTCACCTAGATAGATATATTTTTCGGTTCACCCGTCACTTAAAATAATGAAAAAAAATTTTTCAATAAAAAATACAACCGACTTCCAAGAAATCCTGAAAAATAAAATTTACTTAGCACAAAGTAATATGTAGGTAGTTGATTTATCAGATTTTATTCAATATAATATTGAAGTTGGTGCCATGAATATAATACCTCCCTGAACCTATGAATTTACTTGGCGCCGACTTCAATATGATATTGAATAAAATCTGATAAATCAACTACATATTACTTTGTGCTAAGTAAATTTTATTTTTCAGGATTTCTTGGAAGTCGGTTGTATTTTTTATTGAAAAATTTTTCATTTACATCGTGATATTCTTTTAATGCCGTATTATAAATCGGCGATCATTTTTCGACTTGAGAAATTAAATTTTCGACGTCGAAGGCGTCCATCACTAGAAAACGTGCGGCGAGGACTGAGCCTGGCCGGCCCGCGCCGCCCCGCGCCGCCCCGTCTGCGTTACTTCATACAAACTGGTTTGTGTGATTCATGGCGGCGAGCCACGGACATGCCGCGCCGCCAGTGCCCGGCGGACAGCGGCGGCGCGGTCTTTTTGCCCTTCGTGTGCGTTGGTAGTATAGGATTCCTTTAGCGCTATCGTTCGCGGCGAAATTGACCGGCCCGGCCCGCCCCGTCGTCTGTTTTACGCCTTAGGAGTCGGTTGCCTTACAATGTTTGTCTATATATTAAGTTTACAGAGACCTTTTTTTCACACCCCTGTAATCTACCCTCCCATAACAGGGTTGACCAACAGCCGTTAATTTTCACTGTTTAAAAAATCTAGATTTATAATAATTAATTTAACTCACCCAATGATGGGGTCTTCTGTCTAGAGCTATTTGCTCCTTATACTTGACAAATATTTACGATGATATTTACGATGATATAAACGATGATTTTCAAACTTTTGTATTTCTCACAATTTCCAATGACACTTATACGTCCGTGAGCTATTTTAAATATTAATCTGGCGGTGCTCCTGCCTTTGACGCAACGCTTTATATATTAATGAAATAGCGCCTCTAGTGGCACCACTCGAAACTACTCAATCGTCAAGACCGCCTATATGACTATGGCTTCCGTCGTTGCGACCCTTACTCGGTAGATGGCGCTTTCATTTATTGATCTAAGTTTTCATTTTAAACCCCTAATGTTTAACCCCTATTTGCACCCGTTGTTTCACAACGTTACATACTCCCCCTCCCCGGTGAGCGTTTGACGTACCCTAACACGTCAAATGCTGCGTTCGTCCTCGAACGCCCCTAACATAATACCTACTACTCGTCTATGTGTGTGTGTATGTTAGTGTGTTGTGTGAATGAGGTGATGCTGGGTGTAGCGAAGAGTCGGCCTTAACCTTAATGAAGCCAACTCGCAGGATGTATTTAGGTGATTCTGAAGGATCTTATGGGACAGAAAGAGAAAAGACGTATTTGAGGCTTTGGGTTGAAGGTTCAGGTAATACGCACCGCCTGAAAGTGGGGTGTGTATAATAAGGCTTTTTGCTGAAGGCTGGGATTTATACAACCGTCCCAGAGAAGAACATCCTACTAGGGCTAGTGTAGCACTTCCGAATCATAGGATGGACTATCCCCCAGGGCAAGCCTCTAGCTTCCGAGTGGTAGGAGTAGCCATATGACGAACATAAACATAAAGGTGACCTACACCTAAGACTGTTAGGGCAAGACAAATGCTGCCAAATCACAGTACACCATATATCTGTTCGGGTAAGACTCTTGCTTCCTCGTAACAGTAATAAACCTAAACCATAAATCTGTTCGGGTAAGCTTCATGCTTCCTCGTAACAGTAACCTACAACATAATTCTGTTAGGGCAAGACCATGCTGCCAACTAACAGTAACCGACGAACTCTGTTAGGGATAGACCCATGCTTCCAACTAACAGAAAACTCCCAACTAAACCAAGAAACAGAAAAGTGATAGAAATAATTTACTCGCAGAATCCTCCGTGATGCTAATTAACCCCTATGTCCCCATGACGAACACGGCCTGTGTTTGTCACGTTGTTATGTGTACTTATTTGAAAGTCGTGTGTAGTGTGTAGTGTGTAGTGTCCCTAACTAATTACTAGGCTATTTTAGAACTTTAACAAAATAAAATAAAAAAAACGAGTGCTTATTCGCAATCTTAGTAGCAATAACAAAGCTAAGTGCTTGTTCGCAACTTTAGTAGAAGAATGTTGACTATAACTATTATGTCAACCCTAATAAATAACGAAGATAAACGTTCTCTGGCCATTATGCCAAATCTCCAAAAAAATATGGTACCCTTGTATGCCACCATGGCAGTGTAAAATGTATGTGCGTGCTTAAATAAATAATATGTATGTATGTACGTATGAAATCTCCCCTGTGCAAGTTTTGTTTTGTTTGCGCGTAAGCTGCTGACGTAATCGTGTTGATGTAAACGTGTTATTTATCGTTGCATCTAAGGCCAGTGTCACACTACATTCCATGCTATATAATAACCCGTCAGCTTTAGTCGGGAACCAAAACTTAGGACCTTTGAATCACTCTCTCTAATCTACGAAAGTGACTCGCCTGTAACCAGTTTGACTCCTACTTTCGCCTTTGGGAGTCACACAACATGAAGTTCAAGTGTCACTATGTAAACAAACAAACAAAAAAAAAACTGCTTATGAAGTGTTTGGAATTGTGTGTGAAGATAATTGTGATGAATATGTGATGACCATCTACTACCTAATTATTATGTAATTGTAATTGTTAAACTTCCGTATGATAACATGTATGCGTGTAACATGACATGAAATGTGGTACCTATATGTGCCACCTAAGTACTAAAATTATATGACGGTGTGCTAACACCCTTATATTTTCCCAAAAAATAATTATCAAAAACACTATTGTGTAACTGTACTGATGTACTCTATAAACTGTTCGCATACGCGTCTTAGCGCAGTGTGTTACGGCCTTTACCGTTATCTGCATTCGTCTTTGCATGTTGAGGAATGTGGATATTTCTCGACCCACCCTCGGAATAACGAAAAATAAATTCCACTTTTTGGGGTTCAGTGAACCGAATTACAAATTGAACCTTTATACAACTTAGTATTTGCTTTAGGAAATACTTAAGTTTGGAAATATTACCTTTTAGTGTTCCTTCACTCAAATAATAATTTGGACCCTACTAGATATTCTTGTCTGTCTGTCTGTCTGTGTTTGAATGTAATCTAATCCGAAGCAGTAAGTAGTTAAAGTGAGGTGTATGATGATGGGTTGATGAAGTTAGCTAAATGTTTGACCGTAATCGATTAATATAATTTTTGACGTTAATATTATTTTTATTAAAATGTAACTATTCCCACGAACGTACTAAGAGTTAATTGTATTTTAACTCGTACCACTAATTTTTTTTTTTTTTTATCGTTCCTTACTACTACGGAACCCTTAATTATTTCGAATTGTTTGAAAAACCGATTCGTACTTGGACGCTTCTGGAAATATTTTGTATGAGACTGTTGGTGTCCGGAGTGTATTTTATTCACTTCCACCCACAGTTTATATGGAAAAAAAAATTCTACTATCGAGCTAGTAATTCAACTTACTCGTAAACGTTATGAAAGCAACATCTGCCGTTGTTTATTCAGAACACGAATCGAAGTTATTAGTTTACAATTGTTATGGCAAGAATGTTTTCACTGCGTGATCTACGTTTGGAATGTTTTTTCTTACAGTTTTATTTCAGTATATCAGAATTCTACGTAATTCGAAAAGTGAAACAATTATAAATCTTTTATAATTTACGTGAAGTGAAATTCGTAAAATCTTTCGTTTTACTAAAGTGAAATTTCAATAGGGATTGTTACCCAGAAGTGTGATTATCGGCTGTTGGTCTCGCTGTAAATTCACATATAGGAAATCAAACAAAATAATACACAAATTGAGGCGGTTTGACGCCGTAAAAAAATAAAAATTGTGGTGGTGATATCCTTTGACTACTTTTTACGATGAATATAGGCAATTAACTCACTTACTACAATTAATGTAAGCGTTTCAAATGAGAAGTTTTACTTCAGACTTTAACAAAGTACTACTTAAAATTGGAACAAAACAAAAAAAACTTTTACTTTAAATTTACTTAAAATTTTTCCACCATAAAATAAATACGTGAGGGTGTGAAAAATAAATTGGGGACCGTTAAAATTTGGAAAAATTACAATTTACGTTGAGAAAAATTCAAATTTTGCCTTGTTCTTGTTTATGCCGAAATCTGTCTAAAATAACTAAAAAAACACACAAAATAAGCCGGAAAGAACAAGTTGGCAGCAGAGGTCAGGAGAGCCAAATTCCTGGGTAGTTGTGATAATTTGGAGGGAAACTACCCCGCTAACGGGCACTCTTAAGGCTATTTTACACAAATTGAATAATCTTATAATTATGACTTCCCGACTCCCGTCGGAAATCGCTTTCTCGCTACCCGAAACCACGATATGGGCGCCACTGAAAAGCTGATGGCTTTCAGGAAGAAGAGAGAAATGAGAAGAGGTGACGTTTAGAATTTGAAAGTAATAATTTATTTAAATATAAGGAAAGAACTCGGGGTCGTGGTAATTTCGGGCAGCAATTACGGTTTCCGAAGGCCTTCGCAGGGTTCGACTTATCTTGGTGGTTCTGAAGTCTGAGGCAGTCCGTGACGTAGCCGTGCCGTCCACAACTTTGGCTGGCACGGTGTTCTCAACCCGCAGGGTGGATTGCTTCTCTCGTAGAACCCGAAGGGTGTACTTTCACAACCCGTAAGGTGGATCTCTTGAACCCGTAGGGTGGATATCTTGAACCCGTAGGGTGGACCCTGGAATGTTCCAGAAGACGGGTTAGCTGGAACCCTTTTTTTCCGCCCATTGCTAAGACAGCCGACCCCGGTTAAACCATTTAGGAGTCGGTTGCCTTACAATGTTTGTCTATATATTAAGTTTACAGAGACCTTTTTTTCACACCCCTGTAATCTACCCTCCCATAACAGGGTTGACCAACAGCCGTTAATTTTCACTGTTTAAAAAAATCTAGATTTATAATAATTAATTTAACTCACCCAATGATGGGGTCTTCTGTTTAGAGCTATTTGCTCCTTATACTTGACAAATATTTACGATGATATAAACGATGATTTTCAAACTTTTGTATTTCTCACAATTTCCAATGACACTTATACGTCCGTGAGCTATTTTAAATATTAATCTGGCGGTGCTCCTGCCTTTGACGCAACGCTTTATATATTAATGAAATAGCGCCTCTAGTGGCACCACTCGAAACTACTCAATCGTCAAGACCGCCTATATGACTATGGCTTCCGTCGTTGCGACCCTTACTCGGTAGATGGCGCTTTCATTTATTGATCTAAGTTTTCATTTTAAACCCCTAATGTTAAACCCCTATTTGCACCCGTTGTTTCACAACGTTACACAGCGGCTACGACCTCTTCAATGTTAAGCTAAATAAAGGCGTTTGTGTTCATACGAGTCAGTAGTGAAAATTTTATCTAGTTATTTTATTTTTGTTTGAAGTAGCAAAAAGCAGGTCTCTGTTTCGTGTTTTGCTATTCTAAAGGCCATTGGCAGCACTAATGACCTTGACCATACAAAACACGCGTCCTTTAAGCTAGTAAATGTAGTATTTTATATCTTATTTTAGTAGAAACAAGCTAATAAGTCTCATAATTATTCAAAATCTAGGAAAACCAAGGGTAATTGGAAATTATAGGTGTATATTTTTTTCATATGTTGGCATATTAATTTCTCTCGCGTCGATCAAAATTGAAGTCATAAAATGCATTCATCTAAAAATTTGGGGCTGACTCTATGATCGTTTTACACGTTATGTCATTATGTGTAATTAATATACAATTTACAACAAAAGCTTCTTTTGACACACATCGTTAAAAATCTATTTTTGGCTATAATTTTTCGTCTCTAAAATCGCTTTCATTTGAACCTCTATTTTGTCACTTTCTGTATGAGCCGCCTTAAATGATGAAATTTCTTCAGAAAATATTTTTTTTTCTTTACACTTTTACGTTTGATAAAACTTAATTTACATAGATTATAAGTCGTTACCGGGGCGTGTTTCCCGACGTGGTGCTTCCACGCGTCAGTGTCGACGAACCCCTTGTAGCACAGCTCGCACTGGTACGGAGAGTTCAAGTAGTTAGACGACTCTTTCCGCTTGTTTATCTCTTCAATTTGTTCCTCTACCTGAGAACGTTCAATGAATTTTTTTTTGGGACTAGCCTAATATAAGCACGTGCTATAAGATCAGTTGATTTAGATATAAAATCTAAAGACATTCATATTACGGCCTCATTAGACAAGACTTCTAAGAGGACGTTAAGTACTGATCCCACAATCTCATTTCCGATCCCGAACAACGCGTGCCGGGCAGAGATTCATAGTAGAGAGAATTTTCGCCAGAATTGAGCATTTCAAAAGATCCTTCCTCTGTCGCACTATATAAACATGGAACGACCTGCCTGCACACGTGTTTCTCATCACTTCCCTCATCCTACGATCCCGGGTTCTTCAAGAGGAGCGTAAAGTGGCACATCATAGGGCCGCCAACTTGAGGACCACTGTACGAAGTGGCCCCCAATCGCTAAATGCGCCACGGCTTTCCATCAGGCTGGTGGCAACGTCAATTTGGCGAGTTAAATATTAAAAAAGACTATTGCGAACCTCGATTCGGTTCTTTTACGATGCAATGTGGTTCGAGAAAGAAAGAAAGAAATCCATAGTCTGATATACAACACAAGCGGAGATACTGCTGTGTAAAATGTAAAAAAAGAATTACCTATAAGTAGATAAAGTACACCCTGACACAGCAAATCATGTGCTCATCACACGCAAAGAGATTTGTCCTGGATGGGTATTGAGTGTAGTTATTTACAGGAAAAACATTTTTTATTTGGTCTATCTTTAATTTAAGATGCTATATTGTTTAAAAGAAATTCTTCCTTATTAAAGACTCTTTCGGTTGGTATCATAAAATACAGTTTTTTTTTCACATCTCCCAGGTTCGATTCCCGGCTCAAGCAGGTATTTTTCATAAATCCTTATATGCAGTTTTACTTACTTTTGAAAATAAAGTAATGTTTCCTTTCAGCAAAACTTGCTATTATCAATATTAAGGGTACTCTACCTCCAACTAGCGTCTTTAAATTCCACCCTGTATAGTAACCCTTACCGTTAAATTAAGAACAGTAATGTAATCTCCCAGATTAGTGTTTTCTGCCATTTCTGCACCTTGAATTGGCTTTCTCTTCTGTTTAACTTTCTTTTTCAGAGCTTCATGTTTCCTAGGATGTACTGGTTTCCTTACTTTTGGTGGTTGGCCAGTGTCATTCAACTGGTCATTGTTATCCTAAAAGTATACTTTGACATTTTACTAAAATTCACACAGCCTCAAAAACAAAAACGAGGGAATTTTGTTTTTAAGTGTCAAACATTTGTAGTCGAGGGGTAAATTGAGTTTATGACGTGCCGTTTTACGCCATGGGAATTGGAATTTTTACAAAACAATTTCGATGTTTGACATCTGCCAGGCGTCCCGTGTCGCCACTTTTTTCAGAGGGTTTTTTTATATTAAAAAGTGATTCTGTTATTTGGAGAGAACACCTCGGGCTTCACAGTTAACATTATGTGGCCTTGTGCCAAAGTCTGGTATTTCAACTGCGTTAGAACAGAATCGTAAGAGTAGCTCAATAGTTACGAAAAAGGTCGATTGTTCAGTAGGCGACGTATCGGCTTTATTTTAAGCTACGATTACGATACTGTTCTGACACAGTTTAGGCACAACAATCACCATCGTTGCAATAGTCTACATTGTAATATGAATACAAACCTCTAATCCTACATTATCATAAAGTGTCTTTTCTAATTTTGCATTCACTGCTTCTTCTTCCTTTAAGCCCTTAATACAGACTTCAATTTTCTTCTTCTTTTGTACCGACAATGGTTCATCATCATCGCTGGACATATTTCTATCTGGACACAGCAGATAGAATGCATCTTCTTTAACTTTATCTTTATTGTCAGATACGACAGATCTATTGTCGTCACTCTCCGTCTCAACTTTGACAGCAGCTTCTTCCTCATTAACAACACTGTCTACAAGTACGGTACTTTCAGATAGGCTTGATTTTAACAATAGACCCTCGCGGTCTACTTGTTTCAATTCAAAAGGCAAAACCTGTTGATGTTACAAACATGAAATGTCGATGAAATATTCATAATTTTAAAAAAAAGTACTAAGATGTTGATAACACAATGATTCAATTTTTATCGCAAAGTAGTAGCAATACCAATATGACTAGAGCTATTAATTAATCTGTGACAATATTGAAGGTTAATGGCCTCATATATGGCCATGCTCCGCACGAACCCCTGGTACAGTCACATGCAGGGAGCGTTGGGTCCCCTGATGTTGGGCACTCTCGCGGCTGATGCCCCTCTCAGTTTTGGGGCCAAACTTCAGAAGTGGTGTCCAAAGGTCAACCGGCCATCGAGTAAGAGCCCCAGATACTTCATAGAGAGCTCGATGCCGATTCTGACGCCCCCTACCTGTAGGCTGGATCCCGCAGGTGGCCCCATCCGAGGTCCGTGAAAACACAGAGCTTCGGATTTGTGAAGGACGACCTCAAGACCCAGGCGCCGTATCCGACCCACTACTTGAGCAACCCCTGCCGTGACCTTAAGTGCTGTGACTCGGTGCGTTGCTCCTCGCGCCGTTACGAGGGTATCGTCGGCGTTACACGTTACGCCGACCCCTCTGAGCAACGGAAAAATGTGTGTTGTTTGCTTTTGTGGTGTTTACTGGTGACTGGTGATTGTAATAGTGGTCACGATTTTTTCTATAATAAATAAATCTGATATCGATAAATGTCTACAATAAAGAAATGTTCACCCATATGGGAGATAGTTTGATTTACTGTAAGGTGAAGTCCAAAAATTTGCCATTTGTTCGTTATATAACATTAACATTTCCAGTGGTGGCAAAAGCAGTGGCAGGTACTTACCAAACAAACAAGTTGGTACTCGTAATTGCTTTTTCACACGAGTTTACCTATATTTTGATCGACTTCATCAGTGATCGAACGGATTAATACCAGCTGGGACATGGACATTATGGGATTAGGACATTTTGGGCCATGGACATTCTGGGATGTGGACGTTTTGCACCCTCTGGATATTTTGGGATTTGGACATTATGAACCTAAACGTGTTGTGCTTAGGTAAGTAGGTTGAACAGGTCTAATATTACGTTTCAAACTTCAAAAATGCATATATCTCGGGGCATATATTTTGGACCTAATATGTGTTCAAAGCGCAGTACAGACTTCACAGGGTGCCTCTTGAGGATAACACGACGAGCTTAAATTCACCAAACATAGATTACCTATATCAAATTTGCACCTGACGTGGGACTAGTTTCTATCGCGACTTAGCTCCAAGAATGTGCCCCGAGGTTTACCTTGGTTTAGAGTAAATAAAAAATATAAATAAATAAATAAAATAAAATTTATTCCCTTTGAAATTTTTAAAAAAATTATTTAGGTTTGTCAAAATTTTTGTGACTCTACCGGGGGTTCGGAAATACTACAGACTGAGAAGAACACCCCAAGAAACTCAGTCTGGTCCCTACTCTTCTAGTATCTTAGTATCTAATACAGTTTTTTTTAATGTAGAAAGGAGCAATTCGTGTCACTGCCAGGCAGCCTTGTCTTCTAGAAAGTCTTTAATGCTATAATAAGCTTTCTGGCACAATTTAAGTTTTATTAGTTTTTTAAATTTATTAACTGACAAACCTGTTATGGCTGTCGGCAATGTATTGTACATTCGAATACAATTGCCCGCAAAAGAATTGCTTATTTTATTAAGCCTAAATCTAGGTACAGCCAATTTATTCTTATTTCTTAAGTTTAGATTATGGATATCACTATTTTTAATAAATTTACCTACTGTTATTTTTATGAGTATATAATAAGTTTTCATATATGTACTGTGAATACACAGTAAGTATGTTGATATCCTTAAACTTTTCTCTTAATGACTCCCGAATCCCCATACCATAGATAGCCCGGACAGCCCTTTTCTGCAACACAAAGATAGATTCGATGTCGGCAGCGTTACCCCATAATAGTATGCCATAGGTCATGACACTGTGAAAATAGCTAAAGTAGACAAGACGCGCTGTTCTAATGTCTGTCAGTTGTCGGATCTTTTTAACGGCATAGGCTGCAGAGCTCAGTCTGCCCGAGACTTTCTCGATATGAGGCCCCCACTGCAAGTTGGAGTCTAACTTTATGCCCAGAAAGACAGTTTCATCAACCAATTCTACTTGATCATCCCTAATCTTAATACTGGTGTTAACGAGCCTAACATTTGGCAAGGTGAATCTAATACATTTTGTTTTAGTTTCATTTAACAATAAATTATTTGCGTTAAACCAGTGGACTACCCTAGAGAGGGCATTGTTTACTTCGTCAAGATCGCGAACTGCTACTATCCGGCCGGATAGTAGCAGTTAGGGTCGATACTAGCGCTTAGCATACAATGTTAACATCGACTTCTATTTCTTACAGATCAGTACATCTGTAAACTTTGTTTCTTTTTAGCTTTTTACGTCGTATTTGTTTGATATCCGGTATCTGGCCGGATACTCCTTCCTTATCCGGTATCCGGCCGGATAGTGAAAACAAGCCCTGATACCGGATAGTTACCGGATATCCGTTTCATCTCTACCATTTTCTATACTAATACTAGCTGACCCGGCAAACGTTGTTATGCCATGTTTTTTTTTTCATTTAGGGGGATAAAAAATAGACTAACACCGCCACCCGCCACACGAGAATTTTATATACCTACTAGCTGACCCGCGCAACTTCGTTTGCGTGATAAATGAAGAACCGCTCGACCGATTTTGTGCAAACTTCACATAAACCATCTACTACAATAGTCCGAACAAAGCCTAAAGATTTGGTTTGGATAGGTGAGCCCGTTCTTGAGTTATAAAATTACAACGAAAAGTGGCATTGATTTTTATACGTTCTATCATCGCACCGCTCGCCACAGACAGGGAGTTCATCCTCACACTCTGCGTCCGGTGCGTTCCAGCACGGTTAGATCCGATAGGTGTTTTCTTCCGCGCACGCTTAGGTTGTGGAATGACCTCCCTGCCTCGGTTTTCCCAAACGCCTACAGTATGGGGTTCTTCAAAAGGGGTCTTAGAAGGTTTTTACAGGGTCGGCAGCGCGAGTGTGGCACATTCATTAAATATAAATAATTAAATTAAAACAAAATAGACTTTTAAGGGTCCCATGCAACAAACCAGTTTTGGTTTCGGCTCCGGATTCGGTCCCGATTTCGGTACCAGTTTATGTACCGGTTTTAGTTCCAGTCTCGAATTCGCTACCGGTTTCGTTACAGGATTATTTACGGCCTCAGTTCACGGTACCGAAACCGGCACTGGCAAAACGTATCTAAACTTATATTGAAACCAAATCTGGTACCGAAACCTGGACTAGGCGCAAAACCAGTACCGAATCGGATAACAAAACCGGTATCGAAATAGGTACGTAACTACTGAAACTGCTACCGAAATGCGAATCGAAACCAGTTCCGAAACCGGGTTTGAAAACTAAACCGGTACCGGATTTTAAAAAGAATTTTAAGTACAGCTTTGTTTGCGATAGAACATACGATATAAAACTGTCGTTATATGTATAGTAAGTTCAACTCATCTGTGCGCGCGGCCCTATGTGTGGGCAAACCTCGTATAAACACAGTGACTTCGTGTGCGTGACAAGAGGTACAGTGAAGTACAAAATAAAAAACTCTTTTTTAACTAAAATAAAAACTTAATGGGTGAAATGTATGGTAAACATATTAATATGTATCGCTGCTAGAAGAATAAAATGGAGAAATTTAAGGATTCGCTGCTCTCTACAACGCTAATTATAAATCCAGATTCCATATCAAAATGTCCATAGTATTCTTCTACTTACTTTGTATTACGCCACATATCTTCATCAATTTGAACTAAACGTTCGTTTATTAATTTCATTATTCCCATCACATTTTATTCGATGTTAAGCGAAGCATTTTTTTTTTCAATTCCTCCTACATTTTCGATTGCGTTGAGTTCAGGATGATACGGTGGTAACCGAAGTTTTAAGCCATATGGCTAAAGTATGTCATAAATCTTATAACAAACTAGCTGACCCTTGCAACTTCGTTTACGTCACATAAGGTGTACGAAAGGAGAGGTATTTCTTCATCAGACTCATCAAGCAGCGTGTAAAACTGCCCTGCCCTCTGACAAAGGAACCGCGCAAAATATCGGGATCAAAAGTATCCCAGCACCTTCTTAGGATCATAAGCTCAGATTGTACCAAGTTTCATTTAAATCAACTCAGTAGTTTCAGCGTGATACTTAATCGGAATACAGACAGACAAACATAAAAATTTTTAATTACATTTTCGGCTTCAGTATCGAATAGAGAACGCCTTACAATTAAAATTTTCAAATTATCTTCCATGTACAGACTCTCGACCCTTAACAGTTTTTTTAGATGTATAGAGATTTCTTTTTACTTTTTAAATCAAGTCATAAAGTGAATTTTTTGTCATATTTTTCTTCTGTCGACCATCTCTGTATTTCTATTTTATTTTGCATTAGAATTTGGGCTCTATCATTTTCTGACTATTCTGTAGGCCTTTATAAGTTACCTACACAATTTTACCATACATTATTTTGTTATGCCTCGAAGGGTTTAGGCAGCGTTTTCGTTAAAAGCTCCCAGATTCCCAATTGTTAAAATGCTTAGTTTTTAGATTCATTTTGTAAATAGAGCACTAAAAAGAATAACCCGCTGAGTTTCTTGCCAGTTCTTCTCAGGTGGGTCGCGTTGTGGACTGGTGGTAGAAATTTTGATTTATATTCTGGACGTTTTACAAGAGCATCTGTATATGCCTATGTGAAATAAATTTCTTTTTCTTTCTTTCTTTCCTTCACACCTTATTTTTTTCCGACATCTCCAACTAATATCGTTATATTTTAGTCAATGTCAAACAAACACAACAGACTCTTATACGCAAACCGTTCTCAAAAATCATTGGTGATCTCAATGAAAATCAATGCAGTAGTGTTAAAGTTTATCGTGAACAGACAGACGCGGCGGGGACTTTGTTTTATAATAATATTTATATAGTGATAAAAAATATTAATTACATTGAATTGACACATCAAAAATGGTAGGACTTCGGATTGTCGTCCCACGATTTAAGGGGCGGGAGGGGGTGGAAAGGGGGGAGGGGGGGGGGGGTTGTAGAACCCCGCCCCTGAAGGAAAAGTTGCGGAAGCCGCCCCTTTTTGACTTATGATTTTTTTAATATCCTAACCTAACTTTCTCATTGACATCGATATAAAGGTCGAAATTGTTAAAATAATATTATAAAGCGCTCGGCGGCCGCTGCCGCGGCACGCTCGCTTCGCTCGCTCGCCTTCGCGCGTCAATTGTCACAGTTCCAACCTAACCTAACCATAATATGTGCAAAGAAATAATCAACAATAGTTTGGCTAAAAGGCTGAAGCCAAAGGCCGTAAAATATATATTACAATAAAAAAATTATAACTGTCAGAAAGTAACAATGACAGGGCGTCGACGACGTTTTACGTTTAGTTTTACATAGCGGCAATAGTCGGTAAATTATTGTCAGAATACATCTAAGTAATAGCATTCATTTATATCAGCAAAATATACGTAATATTATAAAATATGCATAAAATTTTACTTTGTTACTAAATATAATCATTTATTTAATTATTACATGAAGTAAAACATTGTTGTGCTTTAACCTTACGGAAAACGAAACGTATAGTGACGAGCCGAATGTCAAAAGCATTGAGAGTGTATGTATTCTGTGGTGAAAAGTGACAAATTATTGGTGAATTTTAATGATTTTCATTATTTTTTTTCTCGTTAACCATTAATTTCCGCAAGTTAAAACTTCGTGTGGAGGCTTCTAATAATATTAGCTTTGTGTAAAAAAAATATGAACCCCAAACTCCACGTCAGACAATCTAAAGTTGAGCCTCAAAAATATTTATCTGACTTCTTAAACATTTTCTCCGTGAAGAACTAGACATTTTCTTTAACGACTGTACCCATGGTATAATCACTTAGTTATAACACTGTGTAATGAATTATTATTATAATGTAACCAACTTACACAGGATGTCAACGTTGCAGTTACATTGAGACTTGTCATGATATTTAATTTCGTTTCATAATAACGTAAGAGTTGCCTTCAAAACGTGATAGATGACGCTGTATGCTTTTTGTTTATTAAATTTTTCATTTCGCGGCTACGCAGAGAGTTTCCTGCAAAGACTGCTTGGCACCGCTGGTGTCGTCAATAAGTCGAGTTACGTCTCTACCTCATAATATACAAATGTACTCTGTGAAGACGGCCGCGTCACTGCCACACAAACTAAAGCTGTATAATTACTAGCGCACGCACACATAGCGCCGCGCGCACTGATGAGTTGAAATATCTATACAAGTATTGATATTACCGCAGGTATTTTTGATTCAATGTTTTCAATAAATCCTTAACTATTGGTGATGAAACTTATTTTAATTTCAATCATTTATTTTATGAACATGGGTACAAAAAAGGGTTTTTAAATTGTAAACTAGCGGACGTCAAGCGGTTTCACCCGCGTAGTTACCGTTCCCGTGGTAATACGGGAATAAAATATAGCCTATGTTCATCGCAAAGAGTGTAGCTTTCCAACAGCGAAAGAATTTTTCAAATCGGTCCAGTAGTTCCGGAGCCTATTCGTTACAAACAAACAAAAAAAAACTTTCCTCTTTATAATATTAGTATAGATAGGTACTCGATTATTCCCAGTTGTTCCGTTGAAGTAGTTCCGTGGCGGAACTAGTGAGACTTTTTTTCCCAGTTGTCCCGCGGAACAAAGCATCAATAATTCAGTTCCCATTAGTTCCGCGGAACAAAGTAGAAATGAAATACTAATAAATTCATTCCCAGTAGTTCCGCGGAACAAAGCATAAATTAAAAACTAATAAATTAAGTCCCAGTAGTTCCGCGGAACAAAGCATAAATTAGAAACTAATAAATCAAGTCCCAGTAGTCCCGCGGGAGAAAGCATCTCTTACATACGAATATTTTATGTTCCCATTAGTTCCCTACGGAGTCTTACGGCTATTTTCTCATACAATTAAAAAAAATGAAGATTGACAAAACAAATGAAGATCGGTACAACAAATGAAGACTGACAAAACAAATGAAGATCGACAAAACAAATGAAGATTGACGAAACAAACGAAGATCGACGAAACAAATGAAGATCAATGAAACAAATAAAGATCAGCAAAACAAATGACAGCTGGTAAAACAAATCACGGTTGGAAAAACAAATGACGATCGATAAAAAAATTATGCAAATCAATAAAACAAAAGATTATAAGCAAGTTGATAAGGTCAAAAGTTTCTTGCAGCCATAATTTGTAAGCTAAATGCGATTACCATTCAAAAAATAGGTGCAAGCAATTCTCGACCTTATGAATATGCATAATATTTATTAATTTTTTTATATATTCGTGATCTGTGATGTCTATAAACGCCTAAAAGCACATTTTTAGGGATATGTCATTAAGGTCGAGAATTGCTTGCAGCTATTTTTTTGAATGGTTATCGCATCTAGATTACAAAAAAGGTCCATGCCAATTTCGACCTTATGAGCATGCATAATATCTATTTATTTTTTATATATTCGTGATCTGTGATGTCTATAAACGCCTAAAACCACATTTTTAAATAAGTGCCATTAAGGTCGAGAATTGCTTGCACCTATTTTTTTTAATGCTAATCGTTCTTCGTATAAATAATGGATCTTTTTCCACTCGCATGTCCTAAAAGATCCATATTCATAAAAAATAAAATACTTTAAGGCTTTAAGATATTAAAGTGGACATAATATAATGTCCATAAAGATCCATTATAGTTCCGCTACGGAACTATTGGGAATAGAAAAGTCTCACTAGTTCCGCTACGGAACTACTGAGAATAGAAAAGTCCCACTAGCTCCGCCACGGAACTACTGAGAATAGAAAATTCTCACTAGTTCCGCCACGGAACTACTGAGAATAGAAAAGTCTCACTAGTTCCGCCACGGAACTACTGGGAATAAAAATGTCCCAGTAGTTCCGTGGTGCGGAACTACTGGGAAAAAAAAGTCTCACTAGTTCCGCCACGGAACTATTGGGACAAAAAGTCTCACTAGTTCCGTCGCGGAACAACTGCCGCGGAACTACTGGGAATGGCGCAAGCCACATTATGCCTCAAGGCATGCAAAAATGTTTCTTACGTTTTATCATGACAATCGTCTCAAAATTGCCATGATAACACATAAAAAATGGGTGAATAACTAAATTTAAGAATAATATAATGCTACATAAAATATGTTTAAGTTAACAATTCATTTCACATAATTGCTAATATCTATGGATTTACTTGGTGTCTAACTCTCATCTTTGGTGACTAACTCTGACTACGTAATGACTAAGTCAGGGAGCAAACAGTTTTTAGCTAGATGTTTTCATTGTCAAGATATAGAGCCCCATACTACTCTTATATCTTTTGAACCACAAATCGGCTAACTCTCATATTTCACGACTAACTGTCTGTGACCTGCCATGATTAGCAACTCAACAAACTTTTACATTTATAATATTAGCAGTATTATAATTTTACCTGTCCACTTATATCCCTTAGCCCATAGAGAACGGCTTGGCTTCTATAAAACCTTTGTCTAAAAAAGTAAAACTTTTTTATCAGCTGTGCACATTCATAGCACGCTTGAGGTGGTGAGTTCGCAACAGAGAACAACTGCAACAAGAAGTATTTACTATTTAGATCACAATTTCTAAAACATTGGTTATTTCTGGTAATCAGTGGTTCTAACTGACATGTGATCCACAAATATTTGATTTTGTAGTCTGGGTGTTTTCTATGTTTATTAGTTTTGAAAGATAGGTACCTACTTAATGTGTGTACCAGTTGACTGGAACTCATTTAACAAGCTTAAATAAGTCTACACACACATTAAATATTGCTGTCACGTTTGGGCTGGAGCACCTGAATGTCAGCTTCATCCATTACATTGAGTACAAAGGCAAGCCACAAGATTTGTCACCGATCCTGTTCTTACAGGTGGTGTGGAACATTTTTAGTACAGGTGAGATTATGCCTCCTTGTACATGTTATAAAAAAAATTCCATTGGCTTGTACACTAAGCAATAGCTTGATATAGTACCCACAGCTACATTCTGTCATCACACTGCCTGCCATAGACAAGGTTGATTGATCAAGCACAGTCAGGTCAAATAGGGGCTATCTTCCGTGCATGGTTAGGTTGTGGCAATATCTCCCTGCCTCAGTTTTCTCAAATGCCTACAGTATTGGGTTCCTCAAAAGGGGTCTTAAAAGGTTTTCGCAGGGTCAGCAGCGCCAGTGTAGCATCTTAGATGTGACAAACAGCCATAAGCTACATACATACATACATATCGTCACGCCTTTATCCCCGAAGGGGTAGGCAGAGGCATATTATATGCCCACATTTCACCTTTGTAGCCATAAAATACAGTGACACCATTAAATCTGGTGGGCTGTCAACTTGTCCATCACTTTCATGGTATGAAAAAAATGTTTAAAAATTGTATAATACTACTGCAGCAACCAGATTACACAGGAACAGTAAACTTACTTCATTTCCTACTAACAGGGGCTCTACATATGTGCTTAGAGGGTACGACTGCAAGTCATACATTTTAACATCCATTAACAAGCAAACACGACATACTTTCACGATTTCCATGTTACTAAAGTTGGTATTGGCTTAACTTTAGATTAATCCTGAATTGTATTTCATAAATTCGCGGTTCAAAATAGACTTACAAAATATTAGAACTCGACAATAGTGTAAATAAAACAAGCTCGCTGAATAAACTAATCGATTTAGACATAAATATCAGAGTTTATGAAACAAAATGCCTCGTCGTTATAAAATTTAATAAAATATTGTATTTGTATGCATATTTATGGACACACCACACACATGATTATGAATAAAGAAAATCATTTGTGTTTATATTGCAGTGATGCCAACTCCTACAGAATGGTCCCCCTAGATTCTAGAACCGAGTCAAAATACCCCTAAATTTTGACTAAAAATCTGAAAAACCCCCTAAACTTTCTTTTTTTTTTTCATTTTTTTTTTAAATTAAGGCATTGACACACAAAAATCCCAAGGTCCCTAGCTTTGGTCGCGTGACTCGTGACTGTGCCACGACCAAAGCTATGGCTCAACAAAAGCGTCGGTAATTCTGTGTAGGTAGATAAAGTTGTTTATGTTAGAATAATTGCAATATTTAAATTATATAGTTTCATTACAAAAGCCATAAAATTTCTTAAATTGAAAAATATCCCATTGAAACTGTTCGTATTTAACTTAACGCTGATTGTGTAAAATGAATGTTGCACTCTTTAATTAACGACAATAAACGTGGAACAGAACAGAACACATTTATTTTGTTATTCACTTATGTACATGTAAGGATAGTAGTACCTAATAACAATAATAGAATGAAAAATAGGTACAGCTTTGTGAAAAATTAATATAAATTTAAAAATGAAGTAGATATGGGTACAGCAAAATCAAAACTTATTTACTATTTTTTCCTATTTTTTATGGAAAATGTTCAAGAATTGGTACTCCCATTGTGAAAATATACCCCCTAAAAATCCCCCTAAATAAATTTACCCCCTAAAAAAGCCCCTAGGCAACTTTTTTCCCCCTAAATTTGGGGGGAAAACCCCCAAGTTGGCATCACTGTCATAATGAAGAATTGAAGATCTCTATTTGTTGTGCATGCTTTATTTGTTGTGGCATGCAATAATAAATGTTTTGACGTTGACAGTTGACATTGACAAAACAACTAACAACTTTGACAACAAAGTTATTTAGCTCGTTTCTGAACGAGACTAAGGTCGGAGACCATACTGCTCGCAAAACAAAAAGAAAGAAGTAATATTTTACAAAATATTGAGCTTGAGCTTGGCAAAAAGAGGGGAATATAAGAACCCTATTTAATTGGATTACTTCCAGAAATTCTGAGCACGAAGCGAAGTTTCGTGACGGAACTAGCGAGCCTTTTGTTTGTTCAAAGAATAGTTCTAACCCTAACCCTTCTAACCATAGAACTACTGTGTAGCAAAAGAGTTCAAATCTATTTCTCTATGTCGTAGAGGGAGAATATTCCCTTGTGTAAATAAAAATCAGAAGACAAAAGTCTACTAGGAAACCATAGACAAATGAATAACTTTATTCCTTTATCAATGGTTTTCTAGTAGACTTTTGTGGAATTTGCGCGGGAAACTTACAAACAAGATTTAGTCCTAACAAGCATAATTTTTCAAAACTAGTGTATTTTTGAGTTTTTGTGTAATTTATGGTGGATTCTTTAACATAAAGGTTCGACAACGTGCACAAGTGTTGTGTTATAGCGCAGTGGTACGCGACTTTTAAGGTTTATCGACAAATTCCGCAGCTAGCTCTAGTAAAGTAGGTACCACCGCTTTACTAGTGTAGAATTAGTCCAAACTTGGACATACAGGTATTCACTGTTGATATTCTATGGAATCTAGATTTAGCATATGGTCCAAGTAATCAAAGCCAATATAAACAAATTGAAAAAAAAAAACTAAAAGAAAGGAGGGAATCTTTGAATTATTTATGGCGGTTTAATTTTAATTTTTGTTGATTGGTCTCTATTAAAATGACAAAACTACAGAATATTAACAGTTTATATTTACAAATTATTGTAGAGTCTACAATAATTTGTAAATATAAACTGTTAATATTCTGTAGTTTTGTCATTTTAATTGCTTTAGACTTAAATGTTATTCATGTGCTCCACAATAACTACGTATATGGGGTAAGTTTTCACTTCTAAAAATTGTCTCAACTGACAGCTGTGGCGCGACAGGGAGTTGCCGATCTGTATGTAATACTATTCTAATATCTTTGCTTCTACGAGTATTTATGGGAATCCTGAGGATCCAGGGGTACATCCCCTAGTATTGGATATACAGTTGCTGCAGGCAATAATGCCGTTAACACTGATGGTAGTATGGATACTGATTTCTCTACAATCAGTGTTAGAGGTTCAATCAAAAGTAAAAAATATACATCCGACCCCTGAGCTGTCTTAAACGTAGGCGTAAGCATTATTTTGTCACCCATCTTTTTAATTCTTCGATCTCGTTTTCATAATATTAATAGGTAGGTATTCATTTCATAATATCTCGTTTTCATAATTCAGGATGAACATTTGGACATAGGCCTCCCTGAAAGAAGAGTTGTTCTCTTTGTGTAAAGCGAATTTTATCTACCTACAGATATTTTTATCTAACGGGGTACTACCTACATGAGTCTAAACTACTGTATACGGTAGAACTGAGTTGCGAGACGCCTGAACAGTGGCGACATCTAGTGAATCCGCGAGACAAGGTATAAACTGTGTCCCTGAAGTTGGCGGCCCCATGATGTGCCTCTTCACACTCCGCTTGAAAACCTGGGATTGTAAAAGGAGGGAAACACGTGCGCTGTCAAATCATTTCATACAGTTCGACAGAAACGATTTTTTGAATAGGTAGCTTTGTTCTGGCCAAGTTTCTCTCCACTGTGTGTGAAAATGGCGCCTCTGCCGGCCATGCGTTGTTCAGGATCAAAAAGGAGAGGGTGGAATACTGCGCAGGAAGCGTCTCCTTGTGTCGAGTCTTGGCGCGTCGTCGACTGATGTAGAGCGCGGGCTGCTTCATGTGCACCGTTCGTCAAGTCGAGCGGGAGGAGTCACGCCATGTCGACCGTACCGTAAGAGTGGCCCCCAATCGCTAGACAACGCTATAGCTTTCATTCAAACGGGCGGCGTCATTTTGCTGAGCAAAATAATTTAAAAAACGTGTTCGTGAAGAATTCTCGAACAAACGAAGGTTGAGATTATTTTGTTCGTATCAAACGAAAAGTTCGTATGAAACAAAAATACAACATTTAACATTAGTACAATTAGGTAAAAGGGGCATCTTTAGGATACCTAATAAATTAGTGACTATTTTGAGGTGTCGGCAAAGATAACATAATAGTATTACATACCTACAGATAGGCAACTCCCCACTCGCCACAGCTGTCGTTATAGTTGGCGGGTGTCGTGAGGGAACATTTGCTTAGCCTTATCAGTCACACCACGCACACATTCAAGCTTGAAAACGTATGATGTTTCCGCCCTGTGGTTTCGGTAAGCGGAAGCAGTCACGAATGCTTCCCAGTAAAAAGAATGCTGAGCGCCCTCAGAAGTTTTTACTTAAAATAATAAATACCCGTCCACATGGTTTTTTCCCACATAAAAACCCGGTATTTACCGAAACGGGGAAATACCTGGGTATTTACCCGCGGCCCATCTCTCTACCGTGGTTACGAGTAACTTGTGTGAGTTGGACTGTGTGAACGCTTTCTCACATAACTCGCACTTGTATGGCCCGTGTGGCACTGTGGGACATATTGAAAAACGTAAAAATCAGGCTACCCCCGTTTCCCATAAAAAAAAGCTATAGAAATAAAAGATGTCTTTGAAGTACCATTTCTTTATTAAATACACTTTTTATGGGATGTGCAATGCGATCACAACCTTACAAGGCCTCCGTCAAATGTTGTCGGTACTCAGAGCTACTGCGCAGGTAGCTTCTCCTTGTGTCGAGTCCTGGCGCGTCGTCGAATGACAGAGGGCAGGGGCTGATTCATATGCACCGTATTTATGTGCAACTTGCGTAAGTAGCTGTGTACGAATGCTTTCCCGCATAACTCGCACTTGTACGGCTTGAGGCCCGTGTGACTCTGTGGGACATATAAATAATGTTGGACATTCTCACACAACATCATCTAGCCTAAATTAAGCTAATAGAAACTTGTGACATAGGATCTAGACGATTGATAGACATAATTAAATTTCTAAATACATAGAATACATAGAAAACACTCAAACTTCTACTACAAGTTTTAGTTAGCGCTCGGTTCTCGCTAGAACCACTCGCATTCATGTGTCCCTGCGTTCTCGAACCGGTCCGAATCGATAGTGATGTGCCGCTGTCGATAAGATGGATAAGTTTGTTGTGAGATCCTCATCGAATCCCGATCTGACGAAGAATTCAAACAAAAGAGCAGGGGATGTGATCAATCAATGACGATTTCTACGCACACTAGACAACTCATTCACAGACACGAGGTCAGGCGGTCCTCAACCGAATTTTCGATACTGATTTGTGCACGAGTGTGTGTAGCTGAGGGTAGGTGTGTAAAAAAGCCTTTATTCGGTTTAAGTCAGATTCTGTTTAAGACAGATTCTGCTTACGACTGATTCTGTTGACGACAGATTCGCTTTAAGATAGAATTTGTACCTTCGAGTAGGAAATTATTATCTGTATCAATTATATTAAACTTATAATTATGTATAATAAACAAATGAAGATCGATAAAATTAATTAAGATCAACAAAATAAATGAAGTTCAGTAAAACAAAAGAAAATTGTGTAACGTTGTGCAACAATGTGTGCATAAATTAATTAATATTAGATGATTAAAGTTGAAATTTAGATCAATATATGAAAGCGCCATCTGCCGACAACTAGTCACATCAACACAGCACTGACGTAACCAGATTGACGTCAGACGTAGGGACGCGACTTGCCGCCAGAGGCGCTGTCCAAAGCTATAAATAGGACCGCGCGCGAAGTTCAAGAAACCATTTTCATAAATTAAAATTATAATCGTCGCGAAGGTGTCTGTGCTTAGCAAATAAATCAAATTAAATTAAAAATAAAATACTAATTTTTATGGGGAGCGAAATTCTCCCTGAGTGAACAGTTGTTTAGCTGCAAACGTCAAGTACCCCATCATTGGGTGAGTTAAATTATTTATAATGTAATCTAAATTTTAAAACAGTGAAAATTAACGGCTGTTGGTCAACCCTGTTATAGGAGGGTAGTTTACAGGGGTGTGAAAAAACATATCTGTAAAATTAGTACTGTAAGCAGACAATGTAAGGCTCCCGACTCCTGAAATGGTTAACAGGAGTCGGCTGTCTTTGGGGAATAAGCGGGAAAAAGGGTTCCAGCTAACCCCTCATCTGGAACATTCCAGGGTCCACCCTACGGGTTCCAGAAGTCCACCCTACGGGTTCCAGAAATCCACCCTACGGGTTCGAAGAAATCCACCCTACGGATTGGGAAAATCCACCCTTCGGGTTCCACGAGGGTGAAGACGCACCCTTCGAGTTCGCCCTGCGGGTTGGGGATACCGTGCCGGCCGAATTTGTGGACGACACGGCTACCTGGCGGACTGCATCAACATCCTGGAGCCACAAGATAAGTCGAACCCTGAGGGACTATCGGAAATCGTAAAGCCCTTGCTGCCCGATCACGAACCACGACCCCGAGTTTTTCAGTTCATAATAAACCATTGTTTTATATTTTAAATTTAACTTTTTTTATTTCTCTCTCTTTTCCTGAAAGCCATCAGCTTTTCAATTGACTAAAAAAATGAAGTTTGGCGAAAAAAATGAAGATCGACAAAACAAATGAAGAACGGCAGAACAAATGAACATCTAAAAAACAAATGAAGACCGATTCAACATATGCAGATCAATAAAACAAGACTATAAGCAAGTTGATAAGGTCAAAAACTACTCGCAGCCATATTTTGTAATCTAGATGCGATTGCCATTCAAAAAATAGGTCCAAGCAATTCTCGACCTTAATGACACTTCTTTAAAATGTGCTTATAGGCGTTTATAGACATCTAGATTACAAAATATGGCTGTGAGTATTTTTTGATTTTATTAAATTGCTTATAGTCTTTTGTTTTATTGATCTGCATATGTTTTTCGATCGTCATTTGTTTTGCCGATCGTCATTTGTTTATCCGACCGTCATTTGTTTTGCCGATTGTCGTTTGTTTATCCGACCGTCATTTCTTTTGTCGATTCTCATTTGTTTTGCCGATCTTCATTTGTTTTGTCGATCTTCATTTGTTTGTCGATCTTCATTTTGTTTTGCCGATTTTTTTATTTATGATTTTAGTATGTTGTTATAGCAGCAACAAAAATACATCATCTGTGAAAATTTCAGCTCTAGCTATCGCGGTTCCTGAAATGCAGCCTCGTGACGGACAGACACACGTACACTGTACGTATGTCTGTCCGTCTCGTGAATAGAACGTCCCATTTTTACTCCGGATACAAAATCCTAAAAACACAAATACCTTGGAATGTCGAACGAGGGCCGCTTTACACTTGTAGACCTTTAAGCACACAGAGCACGGGTATGGCCGCGACTCACTATGTGACCTCTGATGCATCTGCAGGTTAGCTCGGATGTGGAACGCCTTGTCACACTGGTCGCACTTGTATGGCCGTTCTTGTGTGTGGATACGCTGATGGTATATTAAGAAACCATTGTTCTGTAATAGATCATACGTATCTGTATAGTTTATACACTACATTTGTAGGTTGTAGTTGTAGTTTGAGTGCAGGGAAGAGAAATACACAATTTCACTAAGTTCAGTTATATTGTTCTGTATTTTGTACTTCACTGTACTTCGTGTGCGTGACAAGAGGTGTCACGCACACGAAGTCACTGTGTTTATACGAGGTTTACCCAAACACAGGGCCGCGCGCAAAGATGAGTTGAATTTACTATACTCTACTAAATATGTAGAAAAAGAATGTATAGAGCTGCCGTATCATTCTCACAAGTTTATTTAGTCTCATGATGATCATATGATGATGACCATGATGATAAAAGTGGTGATGATGATGATAATTGCTAAGTACCTATACTAATATAATAAAGAAAAAGAGTTTGTTTGTTTGTTTGAACGCTAGGATCTCAGGAACTACTGGTTGTTTACAGTACAGTACAGAACTAGTGGTTGAGTACAAAAATAAAAAATATGACAGTTTAGGAGGTCCCGCCGTTTCGCGCGGTTCGTTCAGTCGCAAAATTGTCAAATTGGATTTAATTTTGCAGTTTATTTTATTTTATAACTGCTCGAGTGAATACCTTAGCAAAGTTGTGATTCTTCTTTACGGAAAACCCAAAAAGCATGCAACTCTAGCTAGTGTTTAGGTTTTTTTTTTTTTGACGCGGGGAACGCATTTACGCGCCTTCATCCCAGCTTCAGGGGCAGCTGGGATGGTGTGTGGGACTCCCGGCCCGGTCCGGAATGGACCGTCCTACCCACTAAACCCCGCGGTGTTCCTCCTCACCCTTTAGCCGGGCCGAGGGATATCAAAAGATTATTCACGTCGACCCGGCTAGGGGCGCCCCGTTAATTCGGAGCTCTCCTCGGGGGAGCCAGATGGGCGGCTCCCCAAAGCTCTCTAAGGAGCTGAAAAAACCACGCCTGCACCGCTCTCGAGCGCCCCTCTGTCATAGAGAAGTCAGAGAGCGGCTGGCGCAGGCGTGCGCTAATGGGCACCCCCGGAACACGGGGAAGGTGCCCACCGCCATGTGACCGTTGGAGGGCGGGGTGCCCCAACCTTACGCCCTCGGTCATGAAACAATCGGGGGACGTGCGCTAGCTCCTAGCGCAGGCGCCCCCAAACTGCATGACAGGGCGGGAGCATTTACCCAAACTCCCGCCCTTCCATGCAGTGCCTCTCATACTTCGCCGCTATCGCCTCGCCAGCAAATGTGGTGGAGCGACAGCAGCAACACGATACAATCGGGGGCGCGCAGTGAACTCCTTACTGCGCCGGCCCCGAACTGCACGGCGAAGCGGGAGTATTTTCCATTACTCCCGCTCCCCCGCGCCTCGATTGTCGTTTGTTTATCCGACCGTCTCCCTCTTTGCCGCCATCACCTCGTCAACTGACGAGGCAATAGCGGCCCAGCACTGCTGCTGCCGACCGTGTTGCTACTCACGGCCGGCAGCAACACACACCACCGAGCACCCCACAGGTGGGCTGCTCCCGCCTCGGCCGGAATTTGCCAGAGTAGCACCACTCCCGCACAGAGGAAGGGGAGTGATCGCTACTCCGTTGCCCAGGATGCACCACGAGGAGGACCCGACCCATTGGGGTCCCGAAGATGTTCGCAGGACCCCGCATCCCAGCTAGTGTTTAGGTTAGGTTATGATGTAAATATTGCGACATTTTAAAGATGGCTACTTATGTGATTGTTCTGGGACAGTAATATTGAAGTGAATATTTAAAAATTAGTATAAAATGAGAACTGTTATTGAATGAAAACTATTGTTAGGTACTTAATTTTGTGTAATCGGATCGTCATCAATATGAAAATTGTGGTTGCTATTGCAACGATGCCAGATCGTGCCACCATCTGACTATAAGTAGGTGAACATGTTTCTGACAGGTTCATTGTTAGCAAAAAGTAAAGCTCTAAAGGTATTCTGTGAATGGGGCTAAATTTCTGTAATTTTTTTTTATTTTTTTTTATACCACTAAGGTGGCAGACAAGCATACGGCCCACCAGAAGGACCGGTGGTCACCGCAGTCTATGAACGTTTGCAACACCAGAGGTGCCACACTCGCGCTGCCGACCCTGTAAAACTCTAAGACCCCTTTTGAAGAACCCCATATTGTAGGCGTTTGGGAAAACCGAGGCAGGGAGGTCATTCCACAACCTAAGCGTCCGCGGAAGAAAACACCTATCGGATCTAACCGTGCTGGAACGCACCGGACGCAGAGTGTGAGGATGAACTCCCTGTCTGTGGCGAGCGGTGCGATGATAGAACGTAGCCGTGGGCATCATATCAAACAATTCCTCAGGGCACATACCATTGTACAGGCGGTAGAACACGCATAAGGAGGCAAAGTCTCTCCTGTCGCGAAGAGGTTCCACACCAGCTGTAAGTACAGGATCGTTGACAACTCTTACAGCTCGTCTTTGAACCGAGTCAAATGGACGAAGCTGATATTCAGGTGCTCCCGCCCAGAGGTGACAGCAGTACTCCATATGCGGCCGCACTTGCGACCTATAGAGAAGCAGTGTTTGCGCCGCAGTGAAGTACAGCCGCGCCCTGTTGAGCACACCTAGCTTCTTGGACGCCAGCTTAGCCTTGTCCTCCAAATGACAACGGAACTGAACGTCACCGGAGATGTCAACGCCATGGATCCCTATACTTTTGGAGATGGAAAGAGATGTGCCCTGAAATTACGGCGCTACAGTAATAGGGGTTTGCTTAGCGGTGAAAAAACAAGCTTGTGTCTTGGAAGGGTTGAACTGGACAAGATTTTGTCCACCCCAATCGGACACTCTAGTAACAGTAGCCTCGATTCGATTTCCCGAGGGTACCGGGGCGGCCCGTGTAACAAGTGTCCCCCGTACTGTCGTCCGTATAACAATGAGTGCCGTCAATAGACAACATGTCATTGATATGCAGCAGAAACAGAGTAGGGGACAACACTGAGCCTTGCGGTACTCCAGCGTTTATGGCCATGCAGTCTGAACAGCTGCCGTCAACGACGGCCCTGATGCTTCTACCGGCCAAGAAGCTGGACACCCATCCGCATTATCTCTCGGGTAGTCCATATGAGGGCAATTTCGTAAGAAGACCACGGTGCCAGACCCGGTCAAAGGCTTTAGAGATGTCGAGGCTCACTGCTAGAGCCTCACCTCTCTCTCGATAGCCGCCGCCCATCGGTGTGTTAGGTACACAAGAAAATCGCCCGTCGAGCGACCGTGACGGAAACCATACTGCCGGTCACTGAGCAGGTCGTGTTCCTCAATGTACCCCAGGAGCTGTGTATTAATTACACGCTCCATCACCTTGGATAAAAGGGAGGTGACGTCTATAGGCCTGTAATTGGCCAGGTCGGTCCTGTCACCCTTCTTGGGTGCAGGATGTACATACGCGATCTTCCACGACGCCGGGACTTGTCGCATGGCATATGAAAGTGTGAAAAGACGTGTAAGTACTGTAAGTACCGGACACAACTCTGGACCGACGGAGAACATAACCAAACCGGAGTCAGATTATCAGTACCACCGCGGGAATGCCGTCTGGCCCACTCGACTTATGAACGTCCAGGGATTGAAGCTCCCGTCGGACATTCCGCTGTGTAAATTTAACCTCCGTCATGGAAGTGCCACAACTCGGAATGCCCGGCGGTAAAGCACCCCCCCCCCGTCGCTCATGATCGAGTTAGAGGCAAAGAGTAGGATTTCCCAAAAGGTCGGCTTTCTCCTTGGCACTCTGGGCCAAACTGCCGTCGGGTTTAAGCAAGGGTGGTAAACCTGACCGACAGAAGTTTCCCTCGGCAGCTTTGGCAAGCGACCAAAATTCACGTTTTCTTGAAGGGTAGCCTGCTAGCCGTGAGCCAATTCTGCCGACGAAATCGAACTTGGCCCTGAAAATTGCTCTTTTACAGGACCTCGAGGCGGCATTTAATTTGCGTTTCACCTCAGAGATGTTTGGATCTGAATTTGCACGATCCGTGGTCCAAGCTCTGTAGGCAGATTCTTTCTACATTAGAGCTTCTCTGCAGAGCCGATTGAACCACGGTCGCTTTTTTGCACCTACAGGGATCCAGCGGTTGGGAATGTAGCATTCCATACCCTCCAAGATCCCCTCAGCGACTGCTACAGCACAAGAATCCAGATCCTCTGAGGCAAAACAAAGCCGCCACCACGGGTACGACGCATAGAACTCTCGCAGTCAATCCCAGTCCGCTGACTTGTAGTGCCACACATGTCGCCGCTCCTTGGGCCGAGGTGGTTTAGGCCTTGCGAGAGGCACATGCGTCCGAACGACACAGTGGTCCGACGATCCTAGCGGAGCATCCACTGAAACGTTGTATCCGTCCGGACGCGTTGTCAGCAGGAGGTCCAGCAATGCACTATGCTCGTTCTTCTTGTCTGGTATCCTTGTATGGGATTTAACCAGCTGAGAGAACCCATAGGTCAAGGCAAATTCGTGAGCAGCTTTTCCCGCAAAGTCGGTGGTCCGGGAGCCCAACCAGTCAACATGATGACCGTTGAAATCTCTCAAAATCACTATAGACACTGCTCAATCACCCTGTCAGTCGATTGCTGCAGGTGGTCATAACGGCCAACTGTGTCCGTGTTACCGCTGTGAGACCTGTACACGCATGCGTAGATCCGGGTGTGGCCCCCGTGATCCACGCGCGCCCATAACGTAGTCAGGTCCCTGTCTTCGAGGCTTGTAAGACGGCGACAGCAGACATCATTCTGGACGTACATACACACCCTGGCTTTCTGCCTGAAGTTGTACTCTAGCTTGTAGCCAGGGTACATTAAGTCAGATGTATCTTTCGGGCATGAGATCTGCGTCTCCGTCAAGAAAAAAAGGTTCGGCTTCGCAGTTTCAAGATGGTGGTGGACTACGTTGATGTTCGCGCGCATGCCTCTGATGTTGCAAAAGTCCACTTGAAGTGTGGACGCCGATGCCGCTGTGGATACCTTTTTATTTTTCTTTTTTGCAGCAATGGTTGTTTTTTTTAATAAAGGGGAATTAAGAAGGTTGAGGGGGCGCCTGTGTGCCGTTGGCGCAGGAGACTAAGCGAGGCTCCAACTCACCAAAGGCCGAAAGGTAATGCAGAAGATTGGCACGGCGTACGGAAGGGCCCCCGGTCCCCCCCCCCCCCAATGCAGTGGCCGCGTCCACTCCGGTATCCTCCTCCGGCACGACCACAGCACCAGGGACTTTACACAGGCTGCTGGTTCAGCCTCCTGGGGCGGAGATTAAGTAATCCCCGGGACCCGAACCTGGGGATCACTTAATCTGAACAGCCTGCGGGCGGTCAGCGGTCAACTGTTTCACCGGGTCTCCCTGACCGCCGTACCAATACTCCGCGCCTCTATCCGCGAATGGAGACAGATAAGCCTCTGGTCTCACCGTCACCGGCACAAAGTCGCCCCAGTGAGCTCTGGATCCCTGCTAACCGACGGAGAACATAACCAAACCGGAGTCAGATTACTATTACCGCGGTCTTCTGCAGGGTTAGGGAGTATTATCAGCTATGTGAAGAAATGGGATAAGATCGGTATATTCCTAAATATACACATTTTTCTGATTATCCTTAGAAAACATAAACTTGCAAGGTGTTTCGATTTTTCTGATGAGAACTGTAATTTTGACAAATCTTAATTGCATAACGATGCGTATATGTGATGCGAAAGCAGCCTTAACATTTGTTTGATTCAAAAAACCCCATACTCATTTCAAGTTTTGTCTCATGTTCTATATTATCTATGGTCTTCTATCAGCTGACAGCTGATAACTAATGTGATTGGTGCTTTATTTGTTGAATTCCGGATATCGGCAAGTTTTTTGTATGAGTTTGTGCAGGTTTTAAATAAACACTCCTTTTAGGTGTTATTTTACGATAGAATCTTCATTAAAATTGTTCCAAATGTCTTGACTTATATAGCTTGACTTTTATTATAGGTTATGCCAATACCACAAAAACTTATTAAAATTTAACAGAGCATTGTCACGGAATGTTTACTAATAGCACGCACACATGCGTATCTTGTCAGGATATTTTGACAGCTCTCATAACACATCCGACAGTTCAGACTATCCTCTCGAATCTCAATGCTGACTCAATGAGGGAATGAATGTTGTTCTCGATCTGGCAAATCGACTAAGATATCTCGGACGCTCTAAGGCGACGTCCTACGTAAGCGAACGCAAAGCGGCGCGGCGCGGAGCGATACCAACAAACAGTTGAAACCTATTGAAGTGTCCTACGTGACCAAACGCAAGTGCGGTGCGGTGCGGGGCGGCGCGAAATAAAGCGAACGAGATCAGTTGGTTTGATATTTGCGCGCGAACTGGATGCGGTGCCGCCGTGTTTTTAATAATGGTGGAAATAGAAATTTTAATCAATGTAATCCAAGAAGGTCCTATTTTATGGGATAAAAGAAGTAAATTTATTATCGTCGATTATGCCTTTCTAAGTATACAATATTAGTCCCACTTCCCCTATATAAGAATACTAGCCGATGCCCGCAGCTTCGCCCGCGTAAAATTTGTTTCCGCGGGAAGCCATTCCCGGGATAAAAGGTCTATGTGTTATTCCAGACTATAATGTATCTCTGTATCAAATATCAGCCTTTGGGCTTTTGGACTTTTGGGACTTTTGGGACTAATGGGACTTTTGCGACTTTTGGGACTTTTGGGACTTTTGGGTCTTTTGGGACTTTTGAGACTTTTGAGACTTTTGGGACTTTTGGGTCTTTTGGGACTTTTGAGACTTTTGGGACTTTTGGGACTTTTGGGACTTTTGGGTCTTTTGGGCCTTTTGGGACTTTTCGGTCTTCTGGGACTTTTGGGTCTTTTGTGACTTTTGTGACTTTTGGGTCTTTTGGGACTTTTCGGTCTTCTGGGACTTTTGGGTCTTTTGTGACTTTTGGGACTTTTGAGACTTTTGGGACTTTTGAGACTTTTGGGACTTTTCGGTCTTTTGGAACTTTTGGGTCTTTTGTGACTTTTGGGACTTTTGGGACTTTTGCGACTTTTGGGACTTTTGGACTTTTGGACTTGCTAAAAAAAAGCAGGATCAAAAGTCCAAAAGTCCAAAGTCCAAAGTCCAAAGTCCAAAGTCCAAAGTCCAAAAGTCCAAAAGGCCAAAAGTCCAAAAAAACCAAAGTCCAAAAGTCCAAAAGCCCAAAAGGCCAAAAGTCCAAAAGTAAAAAAGTCCAAAAGTCCTAAAGTCCAAAAGTCCCAAAGGCCAAAGTCCAAAAGGCAAAAATTCCACTCCACCTAACCTCACCCCACCCCACCTCACACTAATTCACCTCACCACACCCCACTTCACTTCACCCCACCCTACACACCTCAGCCCACCCCACTTCACCCTACTTCACTTCATATACATAGGTACACGTTATGCAAACGCTCACGTGTACACGTTGGTATATGAAGTGCGAGATACACGAACGTGGCCGAGCGTGGCCGAAGGTAGCCGAGAGTGTGATTTATTTTCGTGACACAATTTCTGGATTCGGTCTCCACGCAAGGCCCGCGATAGAAGCTATGCAATAGCTTAAAAAGCTACGGTCACAGTCTACTTAACAATCATCTCTTTAATTCAGGTGTCACCCTTTGCAGACGGACGAACTGCCAGTCACATTCTTATGGAATGCCCATAACTGGTAAGGATACAGGGCTAGACACTTCGGTACACCAAGGTCGCTCCAGGAAGTCTCCGGCAATGTGAAGAGTCTGCTAGACTTATTGGAGGAACTGGGATGGCAATAGCCATACCAAAACCCCCACCAAAATAGGCGCAGAAATGACGTTGATTTGCGGAAACCAGCCTCTGAAAACCTAAAATCTAGAACTCCATACATTTTTTTGATCTATAGCAGTTGCATTAGGCTGATGCAAAGTGCCAACTGAACGGCAGCCTCGCCGGTCGGTGGCGGCTGTGCGAGACGATTCGCGTGCACGTAGGACATAGCCGCCGCGTCGCACCGCGTCGCGTTGAATTCGCGTGTCACCGCTTCAGAATCGCGTTCGCTTCGAACCGCCTACCTAGGACGTAGCGTAAGAGGGCGCTACTTGCACGTAAGCAATACTTTAATTGCTCCGACACGGACATACCACAAAGTAATAATGTACAGAAGTGCTCGTGGCCCCGCGGACTCAGTGTTCTGTAAACGATCACTGCAGTAAGCAACATTTACTATGGCCGGATATGGATGGGTGACCACCACGTGGACCACTTTGTGACATTTATTTACGAGCGTTTCCGTGCTTCGGAAGGCACGATAAGCCGTTAGTCCCGGTTGTCAGTAAAATGACAGTCGTTAAGCCAAGTTGAAGGCCTAACGGGCGGCTTGAAAAATTTCAACGGTGGGTCGTCACAGCCTGCACCCGGGTCGGCAGCGCGTGTGTAGCGCCTCTGGTGTTGCAAACGTCTATAGGCTACGGTTACCAACCTTCCGGTGGGCCGTAAGCTTGTCTGCCACCTAAGTAGTATAAAAAAAAAAAAAAGAAGGAAACCTACATACAAAGTGCGCTCGGGCTACGCACACTACAAACACCGCCCACGGAGTTAACGGACACGAGGTCAAAGGATTTCCAAAGTAGTTTTTGATACAGATTTGTGCGCGAGTGTGAGTAGCAAAGGGTAGGTGTGAAAAAAATACATACATGAGATTGCGTTCTGTACCTTATTATTTTGTGGTCATACTGACACTGGGCGCGTTCTTGCGTAATTGTAACAAGTACAAAGTGCGGAACTTTCAATGCTCAAAAGTCACAAACAGTAGTCACACGTACAAAGCGCGGAGCTTTCAATGTTCAATAGCCGTAAGCATAGCACACGGCGCTCTCGTGCACGTTATGTTGTAGCGTCACCTGTCGGTTATCAGTCCTGGGGTATCCTTCCGAGGGCTTACCCGGAGCTCGCAACCGTAAGCTGTTTGGTAGGATACGTGTGGTTTTTAGTCGGCAGGAGTCCGGCATAGCATCTATGTAGGATTTTCGTCACGTTAAAAAGAACCACTTACCTGGAAGCACTTGCCACACACGTCGCACACAAAGTTCTTCTGTGTGGGATAGCTCTTGTCTGGATGTGCGCGTCGGTAGTGCGCCCAGTGTTTGCGACCGTCTGAGATCTCTTCTGAGCACTGGGCAAAGCATAATTGAACGTTAGAAAATAATTTTAAATAGCACTAAAAGAGCTACTTTTAATCAACGTGTATGAACAGTCTTAAAAATCATGACTTGGAATGCAAATGGACTGCTCAAACGTCGTCATGAGTTGCAAGTAGTCTTAGATAAAGAAAATATAGATGTGTGTTTGATATCAGAATCACATTGTACGAAAGAGTCCTACATTAAGTTAAATGGATATAAATCATATCATGCTATCCATTCATATAATAATGCAAACGGAGGTAGCACTGTGATAATAAAAGAAAATATCTCTCACTATCCGTCCATGACTCACGAAGAGTGTGATACTCAAGCCGTTTCGGTATGCATTGAAACCAAGCGATATACACTGACAGTAGCAGCCATATATTGTCCTCCGAGATATAAATTAAAACAAGAGCAATACGTCACTTTTCTGAATAAGCTCGGTAATCGATTTATACTCGGTGGTGATTTTAATGCCAAAAATACATACTGGGGTTCCAGATTAACCTCCACCAAAGGAAGAGAGCTAAAAAGTGCTATGAATGAAATCCAATGCGAAGTAATATCTACTGGGAAACCGACCTATTGGCCTACGGATATAGGACGAATCCCAGACTTGATAGACTTTTTTCTTTTTAAAAATATTTCGTCGACTTATATGGCTATTGAAGAAGGGTTTGACATGAATTCGGATCACTCTCCCATAACCTTAACCCTTGGCGAAAATGTCCTTCTCAGAGAAACCTACCCCACCTTGGTCAACATAAAAACCGACTGGGTAAGTTTTCAATCGGATTTAGAAGCTAAAATCGAACTCAAAGTGCCCCTGCGAAATGCTGACCAACTAGACTACGAAGTGAACAAATTTACTTCCGACATCCAGCAGTCAGCATGGCATAATACACCCGAAATTATGATAAGGAGCAAGGGTACCACATATCCCAAAGAAATCCTTGACCTAATTGTCGAGAAAAGGAGACAAAGAAAGAAATGGCACTACACAAGATCACCTACCGATAAAAATATATTAAATCACTTAACAAAAATATTGACAAGAACTATCCAAAGTTACAAAGATGATTCAATTGCCAAATCATTAGAGAAGTTGTCCGGTGACCGCACCAGCAATTACTCCTTCTGGAAGGCGATGAAGAAATACAGAGCTCCAATTGCGCCCATTCCTCCAATTAGGGAATTAAATGGTAAATGGGCAGTAAGTAATGAACAAAAGGCAAAAAGGTTTGCGCTACATTTAGAAACAATATTTCGACCAAATGAAGGGCTGTCAGAAAAGTTGCCATACCAAGAACACCAACAAGATTCGACTGAAATAAAATTAGTAACACCAAAAGAAGTAGCATTCGAAATAAGAAAAAATATGAACATCAAATAAACCGGCCAAGTGCGAGTTGGACTCACCCATGAAGGGTTTCGTAGCAGCAAGTATCATAATACAAAAGTTCTTATAGTTCGTTGTAACTTTGATTGATGTTTTAACACGTTAGCAGTGGTAGTGATTTTTCTAACCGAAAATTGCGGTTTATGACGAATTAAAAAAAAACTACCAGCTCTATCTCGTTCAAACCAATTTTCGTTGGTAGTTTTTATGGCAATGTACTTCATATATTCTTTTTAGATTTATCATCATCTTAGTTTAGAAGTTAGAGGGGGGGGGGGGACACATTTTTCCTCTTTGGAAGTGTCTCTTGCGCAAACTATTCAGTTTAGAAAAAAATGATCTTAGAAACCTCTATAGCATTTTTAAAGACCTATCTATAGATACCACACACGTATGGTTTTGATGAAAAAAAAAATTTTGAGTTTCAGTTCTGAGTATGGGGACTCCTAAAATTTACTGCTTTTTTTCCAATTTTATATAAGAATCTTAATGCGGTTCACAGAATACATCTAGTTACCAAGTTTCAATATCACAGGCCTTATAGTTTCGGAGAAAAATGGCTGTGACACACGGACGGACAGACAGACAGACAGACAGACAGACAGACAGACATGACGAATCTATAAGGGTTCCGTTTTTGCCATTTGGCTACGAAACCCTAAAAAGCGCCAGGTTACGACCTTATTACAGGCCAAGTACTACAACATATGCCACGGAAAGCGCTGGTGAAATTAACGTATCTGTTTAATGCATCTATTAGATTAAAATATGTTCCAGCTGTTTGGAAAGTAGCTGAAGTCATCATGATAGCAAAGCCAGGGAAACCACCTCATGAACCGACATCATATAGGCCAATCTCCTTGTTACCTTTAATTTCTAAACTATTCGAAAAGCTTTTGCTAAAAAGAATGAAACCTATACTTGATCAAAGAGCTCTTATCCCTAATCACCAGTTTGGCTTTTGGGAGAAACACTCAACAATAGATCAAGTACATAGGATTACAAAAATAATTGAAAATGCATTAGAAGAGAATAAAGTTTGCTCCTCTGTGTTCCTAGATGTTGCGCAGGCATTTGACAGAGTCTGGCATAAAGGTCTGATACATAAATTAAGCTCCATGCTGCCTGCACAGTTTGTAGCAATCTTAGAATCTTATATATCCGCGAGAAAGTTTAGGGTAAGGCATGAAAATGGTTATTCTGAACTCAAGGAAATAAAAGCTGGAATCCCGCAGGGAAGTGTGATAGGGCCGGTCCTGTACCTACTATACACATGCGACATTCCAGTTAACAGCACTGAAAACAGCACCATTGCAACCTTCGCCGATGACACTGCCATAATGTCTACCGGAAGTACCCATAAGGAAGCCGTGATTAACGCACAATTAGCTGTGTCAAAAGTTTTTGAATGGACTAAAAAATGGCGCATCAACTTAAATGAATCAAAATCAACTCACATAGATTTTACAAACAAAGCACCCCAGTACTACCCAATACTCATCAACAATAAGCTTGTTCCATATGGTAATACAGCGAAATATCTTGGCATGACGCTTGATGTGAAGCTACGTTGGAAAGCGCACATTAAGAAAAAACGGCAAGAACTAGATATACGTTACAGCGAAATGAATTGGCTGCTTGGAAAAAAATCAAGCCTGTCAATACCAAACAAACTTTTACTGTATAAGCAAGTCCTGATGCCCGTATGGACATATGATATACAGCTGTGGGGCTGCACTAAACCAGGCCTCCGTCACTCGCTCAAAATCGCGCGCTATGTACCTACCGCTCGGCATCTCCCTGGGGATACAACTGGCAGAGGGCTGCCGGACGCCCGACTGAGCGCTCGCATCGCACCGCACCGCACGTTTCCCGCGCTTACGCTTCGAAATACCGAAACCACGTAATTATTGTGCAGTGGATGGGTGTAATAGTACAAAAACAAAAGAAAATTTGTCGTTTTTTAAATTGCCGAGAGACGAAGAAAGCTGAGTAATATTTTAAATCTTATCAATTTGAATGTTTTTACCATTTATTTGTTTGAACATAAGTAGGTAGGTGATAAGTATGTAAATCGTAAATTAAGGAGTTATTTGAGTCAGGTTTTTTAAAATTGTTGTTTTTATAGGCAATTCAATGTTTTATAGAATTTGTAGGTAAATAGGTTTTATAGGTAGTCGAAGCGCTCGTGGCCCCGGGGACTCAGTGTTCTGTAATCGGTCACTGTAGTAAGCAACTTTCACTATGGCCAGTTCTTGGATGGGTGACCATTCATGTGACCACTTTGTGACCTTTATTTGAGCGTTTCCGTGCTTCGGAAGGCACGTTAGGCCGTTGGTCCCGGTTGCCAATAAAACAGCAGTCAGCCAAGTTGAAGGCCTTTTTAGGCGGTTTGAAAAATTTAAACAGCAGAGGGTCACAACCTGTACTTGGTACAAACTAGTGACCGACCGAAGTTTCGGTTTCGGTTTCGGTTTCGGCCAGTTTCGGCCAAAAAATCGAGTTTCGGCCGCAGTTTCGGTTTCTTCCAAAATGGGCCGAAACTTTCGGCCGGGCCGAAACTCACGTGTTCATGAATTTTGAGTGCCTGGCTCTACTTGTGACGTGGTTGGGGTCAGCCCAACCAGTTAATATGTTACTAACCAAAGATTTACAGATTTACTAAGGACTTGCAATCAATAGTTATAATAATACAATTTTTACGGAATCCTAAAAAGGTAATCCAGGACATTACATAACCCTATTACCTCTTTGTTGTCGGTTTCATTGACTTCGTTGGTCGTCTGCCTGTCTGTCAGCAGGATGTAACTCATGCACCGTGATAGTTAGACAGTTAAAATTTTTACGGATGATGTATTTCTGTTGCCGCTATAGCAAAAAATAATAGACATAGACAATACAACATACGTGATTTTTTTGCCGCTTTTCTTGTACTACTACTGTTTCGTGCGTTAGTCAGACTCACTGTTGTCCAGTTTTAGTTATATACTTCTAGAATGTAACCAAAACTAGCCAAGAGCTAGTAGCAGGGCACCGTGTGGTTTTAGTCGGTAGGAGTTTGCAATAGCATCTATGAGTAATTCCACATATAAAGAAAAAATCTCATCTTTAGGTGGAGATATTTCTAAAATGAAAACTTGAAAAGATTTATACCGTTGATTGATGGCATTTGGTGGAACTTGCTTTGTTGGTGGAACTTGGTTATTTTTCCAATAAGTGCACTATTGGAAAAATAACCAGCTAAGTGCGAGTCGAACTCTCGCATTGAGGGGTTAAAGCGGGACCTACAAACGAGACATGAGGCCTAGCCGTCCGTCTGTCTGTTAGTCACGAGGTTGTATCGCTGGAACAGTGCCAGATAGATGCCTAAAATTTTTACTGTACAGTAGTCCTACCGACTAAAAACCACGCGTATCCTACCTACCAGCATAATTATGGTTGGGAGCTCCGAGTATGCCCTCGAAATGATGCATACTACGCATCTTTGGGGGGAGTGTTCAGTTGTTATCCCGCTTTTTGAGGGGGGCGTGCATGAATCTCTCACGTCACGCTATCGTCTAAGGCCTATGACCAGGGCCTGAGGACGGTGAGCAGACCCGTCATCGTCCTCAGGCCCCCGGTCATGGAGGCTGATAGTATGGGGTGCCGCCGCAGACTGTGGAACTCGGGTGGGAGAGTTCTCTCTCGCTTCCTCCCCACAGCCTCTTTCATGAGCATAATCTGCTCACAGGAAGAGGCCTATGGCCGCGCTCCAGTGCCTCCTTGCGCCATTTAAACAATGACGCAAGGGCCCTCGCTTTCTCGGTCCCATAGAGGGATCCCGGCTAGAAGACATGCCGCCTCAACTGAGATCGTGCTGTATCTCCTTATCACCCCGTCAGCCGTCGCCTTCTGCGGGCTAAGCAATCTAGCCGCATTGCTGACTATCAGGATCTCCGTCCATACTGGGGCCCCGTATAGGGCCATGCTCCGCACGATCCCAAAGTACAGTATCCTGCAGGGAGCGTTGGGCCTCCTGATATTGGGCAACAACCGCGAGAGTGCGGCTGATGCCCCCCTCCCTCAGCTATGGGACCAAACTTTGGAAGTGGTATCCTAAGTTCCACCGGCTATCAAGTACGAGTCCCAGATACGTCATCGAGAGCTCGATGCCGATGCTGACGCCCCCCATATGTAAGCTGGATCCTGCAGGTGGCATCTAGGGCTGCATCTCGTGTTGCTCCTGGCGCTGTAATGAGGGTGTCGTCGTAACACGTTACGCACGTAACACGTTACGCCGACACCTCTGAGCAACGGACCACGCAGCACCCAATCGTAACCGATGTTCCACAGAAGCGGTCCTAAGACCAATCCCCATGGAACACCGAACGACACATCTCACCGACCCTGCCCTAGCCAGCTCGGGTAAGTTATGGCCCTCTCGGAAAGATAGGCCCCGACAATTCGACGGAGGCATGGAGCGCCTCCCAAACGCAGCTCCAAGGCAAGGTGTTGAAAGCGCTGGCGATTTCAAGAGACACCGCCACCACCACCTCCACCCTGTTCTGTTGCCGCTACAACAAAAAATACCTACTAAAATCAGAAAAAAGCATCCACACAACAAACGTAATTATTGTACCCAATTTTTGTAACGGCACCCTCTGTGCGGGAATCCGACTCGCACTTGGCTGGTTTTTTTTTTTTCAATATGAACACGTGAGTTTCGGTTTCGGTTTCGGTTTCGGCCGAAACTGACCCTGGGGCCGAAAGTTCGGTTTCGGTTTCGGTTTCGGCTGGAAAACCAGTTTCGGTCGGACACTAGTACAAACTATAAAAAAATGAAATGTGGGCATCTAATATGCCTCTGCCTTCCCCTTCGGAGATCTACGCGTGACCATATGTATGTGTGTGTAACATAGTAAGGTAGGATGGCCGGGTGAGATAGGTGAATAGCCGGTACTTACGCTAAAGGTAATGACAGTTAAATTTAGATTTCTTTGACATTTTAGTTATGGGTAGGCATAAGATAAACAATATAAATATATAGGTATACCTACCTACTGTGATTCATAATTTATTTTTGGTTTTTACGTGCATTTATAAAAGCGTGTTTTTCTAGGGTTTTTTTAAACCATTCATAATTTTTTTCCTTACATTCCATTACATTGTTAGTTACATACACGTCGACCTACTAAAAGCGTATTAAAACATGGTTGATTCGTAACATTTGTTTTATTCCAACAATCATTATAGGTTCAACCCTAGCGCATTCTTACGATGACGTCACTCGCACAGCGGGCAACACAGTCTCGACGCAATGAGCGCGTGTTTAAGGTACAATTCTTCTCGTTCTGAGCAGCAGGTATTATTATTAAAATTTTGTAGGCTAATATAGCGTAGGTATTGTCGCTTTTGTATGGGAGTGATGTATCTGTTACGTAGTAACTATTTAGTAATCTGTGACTAAACAGAGCAACAAAAACATTATCCAGCGTTTTCAAAATAAAGTGCTAAGAAGTATAGTTAGTGCACCTTGGTATATCCGAAATGACGATCTCCATCGGGACCTTCGAATCCGTCGACAAAATTATTCAACGTTTCGCAGAAGCTCACGAAAAGAGACTTCACTATCATGACAATCCTGAGGCAATCCAACTCCTCGATTGGACAGACTTAAAAAGAAGACTCAAAAGAACTAAACCCTTTGAGTTAGTGTAGTGCTATGTGAACGCGATAAGTGACTTTAGTCGTTTAGTGTAGAACACAAGAACAATGTGTACGTAAACTTAACAGACTCTAAGAAAAATCAATTGATTATCTTCTTAGAATAAGTATTTTCATTTTAGAAGTTTAAGTCAAAGTAAAATTACTTATTAGCCCATAAGCTAGATTGTAATATTTAAAAGTGAATTTGAATACACTTATTATAAAAAAAAAAAAGAAATAATTTTGAGAAGTAATATAAATAAACTCTTGAGCAGAACTAAAGCCTGCATTTCTTCATGTTGGGACCGACGCTTAGCGACCTCATATCATAGATAGCCCGGGCAACCCTTTTCAGTAACACAAAGATACATTGGATATCGGCAGCGTTACCCCACAATACTATGCCATAGGTCATGGCACTCTGGAAGTAGCAGAAGTAGACAAGATGCGGAATGTTTTAATTTCTCTCGGTCAGCGTCTGCCATTTCAATATCATATTATTAAAATATTGGCAGCAGCGAGTGCGGCAACTGGAGAGGTATCACTTTGCTCTCGACCCCATCTAAGGTGCTCTGGAAGATCATCCTTGATAGGATGTCGGGGGCCATTGAATCTCTCTTACGCAAGGAACAGGCCGGGTTCCGACCTAATCGATCTTGTACGGACCAAGTAAATAGTCTGCGTATCATACTTAAACAGGCAACAGAATGGCAGAGAGAAATCTACCTGACCTTCATAGATTTCGAAAAAGCCTTTGATACGCTTAAATGGACCAGTATTTGGAACAGACATCGCTAAAGAGATGTGCCCGAGAAATCACCCCAGCTTATTCACGGCATCTATATGAATTTTTCATAATTGGAGTATCGCACAATGGCCTTGTTTGGATGACATACCGGTAAATGGGGGTGACTGTACGACAAGGATGTCTGCTTTCCCCTCTTCTCTTACTTGTCGTCTTGGATGGCATATTTTGCGCCCAACCTCTGCAGTTGAAGATTCCAGGACAATGTTCTATCGATGTGAATTCCCAAGTATTAAACTGTATCATATATATCAATAGGAGTGCCATTAAAGACAACCTGAGGCAACTGTGTGTATTCGATACGTGATATCATGCTAGAGCTACCCACGCTTATTACTTAGGTCTTTGATGGATTTACCTGAATCAAAAATCAAAATACCATACACATACCCATTCTAAATTCATATTCAATGCAGCGATTGCATCGGGCAATTGATTTACTGGTGCTTGTGTGTATATTTGCAAGTCATATGCGTAAAGGTGGTAGGAGAATAGCAAAAAGTAAAGGTGATAGCACGCCACCCTGCGGAACACCAGCTGAAATATTACACCAAGAAGAAACGGATTCCTCTATACGTTTAAGTTGCCGGCGGCCTGACAGGTAACTTTGAAACCAGTCAATCACCATAGGAGATATGTTAATAGAACATAGTATGCCAAGTAGGATTTCAAAATCAATAGTGTTAAAGGCGTTACTGAAATTGAGCAACGACATTACTGTAAGTCGGCCCTTTTCCATGCCTGTATTTCCATCGATCGTAACATTGACCAGGGCTGTCGCAGTACAATGTCCGGGACGGAATCCAGATTGAAAAGGATTTAGTAAAGAGTTGGTACATAAGAAGGTATTTAGCTTATTATAGACAAAGCGCTTAAGAACTTTAGAAAAGAAAGGCAGTATAGATATTGGGAGGTAGTGGGAAAAAGATAATAGGTTACACTTTTTTAGTAATTGAATGAATTGAGCTTCTTTCCAAGCAGACGGAAAGAGACTACTTGCAATAAAAAAGTTTAAAAGCACTATAGGTAGTGTTAAAATAATTTTGCAATTGATTAAGCATAATTTTTTAAATTTTTTTTTGAAAATTGGACGGATCTGTGCGACCCAATTTTAACGGAGGAGTTAATGTATTACACTTCTTTAATCAGGAAACACACCATCATCAATTTGTTGAGTTGAAATTAACACCATGCATTTAGGTAGGTACTCGTATATATGTCTTGTACAGAATCCTCGGTGTGCAAGTCCGACTCGCGCTTGTCCGGCTTTTATTAAGAACGTCAGAATGCTATTTTTAAAGACATTCGCCTTTTTGTAAACAAAGTCTTAGAATGAAGGATGTCTTTAATACATACATGTTCACATTTTGCAGGGTAGTTCAAAGAAAGCCTTTTCTTTGCGTGCTCCTTGCGATGGTGAATTCTTAACTCTTCTGCATTCTTGAAGGACTCGCCACAAGTTCGACACCCATTGCTGTACATAATATATTTTATTAGAGGAAGAGCAACTTGTTAGATTTTTTATAAAATGGGTTATTTTACACAAATTCGTCTACTTTTCTATATTAAACGACACCAGTTTAAAATATGTATACCAAGCCACAAGACGGCTTTGATGAATAAAAGTGTGTTATGTATGTGTGCTCGTATTTACAATCATTTGCCAAAATCCTTGCGAGAACTTGTAGAATTTGATACTTTTAAGAATAAACTTAAACAAATATTAACTCGTAAATGTTTCTACTCAGTAGATGATTACCTGAAGAACAACTTTGAAATGGATTGAGTGGAGTGCGTTATGTCTGTAATTGTTGCACCATATTAATTATTGTATTTGTTATGACAATCCAGTAACTGAATTTGAATTTTTTTTATCACATTTTAAACGTTGACATTAATTACACAGGTCTGCAATGGTTTTCCTCTTTGAAATCTGAGTAACATTTTTTATAGTTTCTGATGTGCTGATTACGAGAAAAATAATAAAAAAAATCCATCACGTCAGGATTTTTTGATATTGAATATTTAAGATTTAGCTCCAAAATGTCTGAGCGTCTACCTTTAGAAATTTATAAAACGTAATTAAAATACTTCAGCTTCATTTTTATTGCATTTAATTCGTGTAAGTGGACATAGAAATTAATGCAAATCAGTAATTTGATGATTACTACATACAAAGTAAAAGTAATCCGCATTAACCATGTTGAAAACGGGTAATTTTGACTTAATTTAGTAATAAAATAATAAAAAATATTACCTAGTAGTAATATTACCTAATTGTTGTAAATATTATTAAAAAAGGGTGTAAAAAAGATAACCCAAAAGGCTTTTTTTTATTAAGTACCCGCACTTATTTAGAAAATTAACAGTTGAAGTGCGCATCTTGCAACATGAACTTTAAAATGTCATCGCGAAGATGTTTAAATTCTCCAAATTGATTTTGTAATATTTGCGGGAATTTTATGGTGATAAAACAACGAAACAGCATTACTGACTTTGTGAAAAATATTTACAAAAGTTATTATGGAGACGTTTTAATTAACCAAAGACAAAACTTGGACACCTCATAAACTTTGTACGACTTGTTTATTAGAACTTCGCCAGTGGTCAAAAGGACAGAAACATAGCTTCAAAATCGTTTCGCCTATGCTACGAAGAGAGGCTAACAACCATGATAAAGATTGCTACTGTTGTTGTTGTGACATAACTGGATACAATTTTAATAATAAAAGGGACATAAACGAGCACTAAACTTCATTTCCTAAATTCCTAAATTCGCACATTGATTACTTCCCAGAAAATCTAGGAGCCGTTGGCGAAGAACAAGGCGAAAGATTTTACCGAGATTTGAAAGAGCTTGAAGTCTGGTATCAAGAAACATGGAATACTAGCATGATGGCGGACTATTGTTGGTTATTGAAGCGCGACGATACAAACTGGAATTTTAACCGAAATTCGCACAACCGAATGTTCCAGGAAAAAAGGACCAGGTTCAACAAATAAAATTTACATGTAATTTAGTCTAGTAATAAGTTGTTATTATATTTTAGTCGTTTTTAAAGTTAAAAGTAATGTACTTTTTTAAATATATTTTTTTTATGAGAAAACTTGGGTCTTTTATTCTATTTTATTTCTGTCCCTTTTTTGAAAAATCTGGAGGTGATGCTGAAAAACTAAGTACATATTCGTAATCAGCGCACCAAAATACCCTAGAATCAGCTATCAAATTCCAGAGAGGAAGTTATGACCCTCATTTTGCAGGCCTGTGTTATCTAACAATTTCAATTTGACGCTTAGATCATCTAACCACAGGATGCGCCTTACTTAAGCATTGTTTTCTGCCATTGCACATGACCATTTGGTCTTTTGGCTTTATGACAAGCCTGTACATCAGTACATCATTTTATATGATTAAACTAGTACATTACATTGTAGTTGACTGTACAATAACAATTAACACACAACAGCCATTACGCGTTTGTCGATTAATACATTTTTAAATGCAATGAAATTTTATATGTCTTTGTGTTTCCCCCTTCACTTGTATGAAAACTGGCAGAATATTTTTGTATGCGGTGGTTCGCAAAGGCTAGTCCCGTGTTATATGGTCTAAGATTTGACGTGATATTTTCAATTGACATTTACTCGTATTACTGACATCTTAAAATATGTTATTTGACTAAATTATTTTTCATTAATGTGGGGTCGAGCAGTACGGTGGTGTGCTTTTGAGATAGGTTCAGTGGTATTGTGAAGACTGAGGTTATATATGGCTCCACAGTATCAATACTTACCTATTATTTACCTAATTTCAATGTACTATATTATCGGATTTAATGTACCAATTTAAATTTAAATTAAATATGTTGTAATAATAATAATGTGTAAGCCGCTGGCAGATTTGGAGAACTATGTGTCACTATATTTATAAGATCTATGTACTTACCCATTTCACACAAATAAAGATAAATAGATAAATAAATAAATTAAAATAGTTACCGAGTTTCACTATGGCCAGTTCTTGGATGGGTGGCAATCCGTGTGAGTACTTTGTGACATTTATTTGATCGAGCGTTTCCGTGCTTCGGAAGGCACGTTAAGACGTTGGTCCCAGTTGTCAGTAAAGTGGCAGTCGTTAAGCCAAGTTGAAGCCTTTTAGGCGGCTTCAAAAAGTCAACAACAGACAGTCCCAACTTGCACCTGTCCATCTCAACACGGCAATACGGCTCACCACCTATAACGTGGGACAAATTCTAAAAAGGTTGAATATAGGCAAATGATAATAATATGCCTCTGCCTACCCCTATGTATGTATGTATGTAACAGCAAAACGTATTCACCGCTCGAAAATACATTACATGGTCTTACGTCTAAAAAGCAGTGAGATAAATCAGTAAGGACCTTTTGAGTTTTAGATGTTGCCCTTTGGCCTTAAAAATGCGATATCATTGGTTCAAGAATGCATACAGAATTCCATTGAAACAAAACAGTAAAAAAGTTCTATAAAATGGCTCACTTAGTTTCCGTGTGTTTAGTAGACATGGCGATGTGACGTTTGAACGCTTCCATCGACACGAACTTCACGTCGCACTCTTTGCAGTACGGCCCGTCTTCCGCTACTTCTTCACCTTTCTCCTGCATATACATATTTGACACAATATGTTTTTGTAGGTTTTCGCATATAAATTTCGTTTCGCACCTACTAACTCCACACTAACGTGACCTCCACACTAGCGTTGTTCAAGCGTCGTAGCGTCGCCTACCCAGAGCACCCGTACAGCGTAGGCACCAGTGTGGAACAGCTATGGAACGTAGGATTATGCAGCGCTAGCTGGGTTCTGTTTTAACCTAAAGAGAAAATTCCGCCGAGTTTGCTGCCGCCTTGTGATTTGGTGGTACTACCTTTGTTTTGTATTCTTGACGTTTCACAGGTTCAGTGAATTAAACATTCTTTGACTCTAACAAGGAACAGAAAAGTTACGCTGCGTGTAGTCGGCATGCGGTAGCTACTTAAGTGTTGTCCTAGAATTCCTAGATGAACGACAAAGGCGTCAACGCGACGCGGCAATATCAAGTCTTTATTATGTATGTCTAGCCTATGTTGTCGCTCTGAAACGAGATTCGATAAGTATGTGTCGCTTTATAACGCATAGGGTTGCCTCGCAACACGTTGCTGCCTCGCGACGACGACGCTCGAACAACGCTCAAAAAACGTTAACGTAGTTCCTAACACTGACCATAACATCCTTGTGCATCATAGTCTTGTGCTGGGTGAGCCCCAGCTTGCTGACGTAGGAGTACCCGCAGATGCCGCAGATGAACTCGGACGGGTGCTTGATGCGCATGTGCGACATGTACGACGACCACACACTGAGATTACAGATAAGACAATATGGGACACACTTGATTAGCTTATGTCGTATTTCTATGTTTTTCACGGTTACGTACCCAAGGGGTACAAACGGGACCGTACTAATAAGACTTTGTTGTCCGTGTCTGGTTCTTTTTCGGCCTGTCTAAGGAACCGTGATAGCTAGAGAGCTAAAATTTGCACAGATGATGTAGTTCTCATTCCACTAATTAAGGTGGGTCCATTTTTTGGTACGGAACCCTCCGTGCGAGATTCCGACTCGCAATGGGCCAGTTTATTTCTTACGCATTGAAACATCGGTACCTAATCAGAGCAAGATATACACTATACACAGCGACGCGCGTTCGGCGCAGGCGAGCACATTGCTGAGATGAAATGGACATGCGCAGGTTATCACGACCCACTGTTGAAAGTTTCAAGACGCCCATAACGCCTTTAACTTTAAAGCATAAAGACTGACATGATACAGTCAACCGGAACCAGCTTACTGGTGTTTCAAAGCGTAAGAATAAGAAAAAAGCTGAATAAATGTGATAAGTTTCCAATAACTAGACAATTAAGGTGATTCAAATCTTGCTTATATAGAGAGCTCCAAAACATTACTTCGTAAAGCGTCTCTAAACGAAACTCAAACATATTGCTTAGCTTACGTCATTAGATAAAATTTAACTAATATCATAAATGTGAAAGTTTGTTACTTCGTCACGCTCTCAACACTCATCCAGTTTAGGCTGAAATTTGGTTTACTGATAGCGCACACCCTGGATTAAAATATAAGCGACTTTACCCCGAACAACTCCTTACCCGTAAGGAGAAGGCGGTAGCAAGACAGCAAATATAGAAAACTTACTACTCTTTAAAGGGACCATAATAACAAGTGGCGCCCTCAATAGTATGTAAATACGTACGTGAATACATCCACACAGAACTTGCATTTGTATGTCACTCCTTTGTGCCACCGCTGGTGCCGGTTTGCTAGAGACCTGTTAACCAAATGAGATTGTGTTTTTTTTTTATATTTAGCTCGCCATAACGATGCCGCCGACTGAAAGAAAGTCATAACGGCATCTAGCGATTGGGTGCCCCCCAATCGCTAGATGCCGTTATGACTTTCTTTTGTAAGTTAACTTGTAGTTTTGTACTTTTCTAAGTTTGAGTCAAATGGAAAACGGAACCAAATTAGGAGCAGTTTGTTGTCCGTCCGTCTGTCTATCAAGACGTATGACTTATTCTTGCAGAGCCTCCATCACAGAATTAAATTCTGATCCCGAAGGAAGTTAGTCGCGAATCACGGAAGTCGATCCGTGTTTCAAAAGATAAATAAATATTTGTGGACACACACACAACATCATCTAGCCCAAATTAAGCTAATATAAGCTTGTGCTATGGGATCTAGACGACTGATATACATACTTATATATTTGTAGATAGATTTTTTTAAATACTCAGCTCGCCAAATATACGTATACATGTACATATTATACATAGAAAACACCCAAACTACGAAACAAACATTTCTGGATCACACAAATATCTGGACTGACCCAGGAATCGAACCCAGGCGGTATCACTACCGACTACGCCACAGAGGCAGTCAGATTTATAAGGGTGGTGTGGGCGCTCTGCCATAACAAGCTCTTTCTGGCACAACCACCACTATATCTCCCACCACCTAGTCCCAGATTTAGTCGTTATTTAGTTGAAGTTAGTCACCAAAGACGAGAGTTAGTCGTCAAGTAATCAAAAAGATATCAGCAATTATTTTTTGTTACGAATAGTCTAGGAGCTAATGTGATAAGGCGGGATTCGACCAAAATCGGAGTAAGACCATAATACAGAATAACGTGCACCTCTTCCAAAAGTAAATCGATTTTCCATTTTACCAATTAATAAGCATAACGTAATTAAGGCCATAGTGGAGTTGAGTACTTCAGTATGGGGCATGGGTTACCATAGTTACGTTGTGCTTGTTAGTTGAAGGTGGTAACTTCACTTTCACTTTACTTTTAGGATAGGCAATGAATACTGACGTATAAAGAAGTACAGTTCCTAAGGATTTTTGTGCCAATTTTGTTGGGGGCATGCCCCCAGCACATGTAGTTCCTATTTGGCGGCGCTGTCGTCGCATTTCACTGTCGCAGTCAATAGTCAAAAACTAGTAGGCATATTTTTACATTATTAATCGACTAAATTCAGGGATTATTTATAAAAAAATATTTCACGTTTTTTAAATCAAAACATAATAGGTATATTTATAGATATTTACAGTGATTGATTTTATTATTTTGCTTCGAAAAATTTAAAATGGCTGCCGCGCTGCGACTGTAACACCGCCAAGCGGCAGTTTGTGTCACAGAAAGTTTGTCTTCAGAGCAGTTTAAGAAACTATTCTTCTATATACAGGTACGAACTATTCTCTGGCCTTACTCCGATTTTGGTCGAATCCAGCCAAAATAACATGTCATTAAAATAATAATACGCGGTAATTTCAATGCCCATACTTCAAACCACAGTTTTATATTGCACGTATTTTTTATTGTAAACAAAGCTGTAACTGAAGAAGACATTTAATTTGATTATTTAATGTAATTTAAGTGTAGCAAATTGTTTATACTCGTAGGTAGTGTGGCACATTTTCTAGGCCATTTCGACTTCGACATTGTGTGCACGTTCAGTGCTGTACTAATGTGATATATGAAATATACAATAAAGATAATATTAATCTCTGAATGGCGTACCCGGTTCTTGTTTAAAAACATTACAATAATAACTTACTTGCTGGACAATATGTTGGGGCAGGATTTGCAGGCGTATTTCTTTTTATGCATAGTAGTGTGTTTTCGCAAGGCGCGCTGCGTTTTGAATCTAAACTTGCAAATGCGGCATTCTAAGTCACCCGCGCTCTGTGGATTCCACGAAATTAGATACAAATAAATAAAAATATCACCCACATTACAACCAGTGTTTTTTGAACCACGCAATAGTTGGTGTGCCTATTGTCGTGTTGAAATGAAATGAAAAATCTTTATTCATATAGCTCATGAACGTCCAAATAATTGCTTCATAAGCGTTACATTGTTACCTAATGACTTTTAATGACTAATTGACTGCCTCTGTGGCGCAGTCGGTAGCGATACCGCCTGCGGCGCTGGAGGTCGTGGATTCGATTTGTGTGACCCATAAATGTTTGTCTCAAGAGTCTGGGTGTTTCTATGTAAAATATGTATGTATTTAAAAGTATATAAGTATTAATATCCGTGGTTTGATACCCATAACACAAGCAGGTTATTCCTAGCTTACTTTGGGATCAGATAGCGTTGTGTGAAGTGTCCGAGAATATTTATATTTATAATGAATAAAGATTTTTCATTTCATTTCATTTCATTTGGACAAACACAGGTTTTACCGACTCACTGTTGAAATTGGTTTAACAACTATCATTTTACTTAAAACCGGGACCAACGGCTTAACGTGAAATGAAATTTCAGAAAGTTGGTCGTCACTCATTCAAGGACCAAGTCATAGCGAAAGTTGCTAACTGAAGAGATCGGACAGTGAGCCAGCGGCTACAAGCGCTTCAATGTTATGTTAGATAAAGGAGTTTGAGTTCATACGAGTCAGTAGTGAAAATTTTATCTAGTTATTTTATTTTTGTTTGAAGTAGCAAAAAGCAGGTCTCTGTTTCGTGTTTTGCTATTCTAAAGGCCATTGGCAGCACTAATGACCTTGACCATACAAAACACACGTCCTTCAAGCTAGTAAATGTAGTATTTTATGTCTTATTTTAGTAGAAACAAGCTAAGAAGTCTCATAATTATTCAAAATCTAGGAAAACCAAGGGTACCTAATTGGAAATTATAGGTGTATATTTTCTTCATATGTTGGCATATTTATTTCTTTCGCGTCGATCAAAATTGAAGTCATAAAATGCATTCATCTAAAAATTTGGGGCTGACTCTATGATCGTTTTACACGTTATGTCATTATGTGTAATTAATATACAATTTACAACAAAAGCTTCTTTTGACACACATCTTTAAAAATCTATTTTTGGCTATAATTTTTCGTCTTAAAAATCGCTTTCATTTGAACAACTATTTCGTCACTTTCTATACGAGCCGCCTTAAATGATGAAATGTCTTCAGAAAATATATATATTTTTTCTTTACACTTTTACGTTTGATAAAACTTAATTTACACAGATTATAAGCCGTTACCGGGGCGTGTTTCCCGACGTGGTGCTTCCACGCGTGAGTGTCGACGAACCCCTTGTAGCACAGCTTGCACTGGTACGGAGAGTTCAAGTAGTTAGACGACTCTTTCCGCTTGTTTATCTCTTCAATTTGTTCCTCTACCTGAGAACGTTCAATTATTTTTTTTTTCAAGCACGTGCTATAAGATCAGTTGATTCAGATATAAAATCTAAAGACATTCATATTACGGCCTCATTAGACAAGACTTCTAAGAGGACGTTAAGTACTGATCCTACCATCTCATTTCCGATCCCGAACAACGCGTGCCGGGCAGAGATTCACAGTGGAGAGAATTTTTGCCAGAATTGAGCATTTCAAAAGATCGTTCCTCTGTCGAACTATATAAACATGGAACGACCTGCCTGCACACGTGTTTCTCATCACTTCCCTCATCCTACGATCCCGGGTTCTTCAAGAGGAGCGTAAAGTGGCACATCATAGGGCCGCCAACTTGAGGACCACTGTACGAAGTGGCCCCCAATCGCTAAATGCGCCACGGCTTTCCATCAGGCTGGTGGCGACGTCAATTTGGCGAGCTAAATATTAAAAAAGCTATTGCGAACCTCGATTCGATTCTTTTACGATACGATGTGGTTCGAGAAAAAAAGAAAGAAATCCATAGTCTGATATACAACACAAGCGGAGATACTGCTGTGTAAAATGTAAAAAAAGAATTACCTATAAGTAGATAAAGTACACCCTGACACAGCAAATCATGTGCTCATCACACGCAAAGAGATTTGTCCTGGATGGGTATTGAGTGTAGTTATTTACAGGAAAAACATTTTTTATTTGGTCTATCTTTAATTTAAGATGCTATGTTGTTTAAAAGAAATTGTTCCTTATTAAAGACTCTTTCGGTTGGTATCATAAAATACAGTTTTTTTTTCACATCTCCCAGGTTCGATTCCAGGCTCAAGCAGGTATTTTTCATAAATCCTTATATGCAGTTTTACTAAATATTTAATTTATAGATACATATTTACAATTTATATTTAATATACACTTTTTACACAAGAAAAGAAACTAAAAACAGGTAAGTAGGTACCTAAATTTCAAACAAAAGAAAAAAAAAACAAAAAAAAAAAAAAAGAAATAGGTAGGTACTTAAATAGTTTTACTACTTACTTTTGAAAATAAAGTAATGTTTCCTTTCAGCAAAACTTGCTATTATCAATATTAAGGGTACTCTACCTCCAACTACTGTCTTTAAATTCCACCCTGTAACCCTTACCGTTAAATTAAGAACAGTAATGTTATCTCCCAGATTAGTGTTTTCTGCCATTTCTGCACCTTGAATTGGCTTTCTCTTCTGTTTAACTTTCTTTTTCAGAGCTTCATGTTTCCTAGGATGTACTGGTTTCCTTACTTTTGGTGGTTGGCCAGTGTCATTCAACTGGTCATTGTTATCCTAAAAGTATACTTTGACATTTTACTAAAATTCACACAGCCTCAAAAACAAAAACGAGGGAATTTTGTTTTTAAGTGTTAAACATTTGTAGTCGAGGGGTAAATTGAGTTTATGACGTGCCGTTTTACGCCATGGGAATTGGAATTTTTACAAAACAATTTCGATGTTTGACATCTTCAGGCCCACTTTTTTCAGAGGGTTTTTTTTATATTAAAAAGTGATTCTGTTATTTGGAGAGAACACCTCGGGCTTCACAGTTAACATTATGTGGCCTTGTGCCAAAGTCTGGTATTTCAACTGAGTTAGAACAGAATCGTAAGAGTAGCTCAATAGTTACGAAAAAGGTCGATTGTTCAGTAGGCGACGTGTCGGCTTTATTTTAAGCTACGATTACGATACTGTTCTGACACAGTTTAGGCACAACTATCACCATCGTTGCAATAGTCTACATTGTAATATGAATACAAACCTCTAATCCTACATTTTCATAAAGTGTCTTTTCTAATTTTGCATTCACTGCTTCTTCTTCCTTTAAACCCTTAATACAGACTTCAATTTTCATCTTCTTTTGTACTGACAATGGTTCATCATCATCGCTGGACATATTTCTATCTGGACACAGCAGATAGAATGCATCTTCTTTAACTTCATCTTTATTGTCAGATACGACAGATCTATTGTCGTCACTCTCCGTCTCAACTTTGACAGCAGCTTCTTCCTCATTAACAACACTGTCTACAAGTACGGTACTTTCAGATAGGCTTGATTTTAACAATAGACCCTCGCGGTCTACTTGTTTCAATTCAAAAGGCAAAACCTGTTGATGTTACAAACATGAAATGTCGATGAAATATTCATAATTTTAAAAAAAAGTACTAAGATGTTGATAACACAATGATTCAATTTTTATCGCAAAGTAGTAGCAATACCAATATGACTAGAGCTATTAATTAATCTGTGACAATATTGAAGGTTAATGGCCTCATATATGGCCATGCTCCGCACGATCCCCTGGTACAGTCACATGCAGGGAGCGTTGGGTCCCCTGATGTTGGGCACTATCGTGGCTGATGCCCCTCTCAGTTTTGGGGCCAAACTTCAGAAGAGGTGTCCGAAGGTCAACCGGCCATCGAGTAAGAGCCCCAGATACTTCATAGAGGGCTCAATACCGATGCTGACGCCCCCTGCCTGTAGGCTGGATCCCGCAGGTGGCCCCATCCGAGGTCGGTGAAAACACAGAGCTTCGGATTTGTGAAGGACGACCTCAAGACCCAGGCGCCGTATCCGACCCACTACTTGAGCAACCCCTGTCGTGACCTTAAGTGCTGTGTCTCGGTGCGTTGCTCCTCGCGCCGTAACGCGGGTATCCCCGGCGTTACACGTTACGCCGACCCCTCTGAGCAACGGAAAAATGTGTGTTGTTTGCTTTTGTGGTGTTTACTGGTGACTGGTGATTGTAATAGTGGTTACGATTCTTTCTACAATAAATAAATCTGATATCGATAAATGTCTACAATAAAGAAATGTTACTGTAAGGTGAAGTCCAAAAATTTGCCATTTATTCGTTATATAACACTAACATTTCCAGTGGAGGCGAAAGCAAAAAAAATTTTCATTAAAAAATACAACCGACTTCCAAGAAATCCTGAAAAATAAAATTTACTTAGCACAAAGTAATATGTAGTTGATTTATCAGATTTTATTCAATATAATATTGAAGTCGGCGCCAAGTAAATTCATAGGTTTAGGGAGGTATTATTCATGGCACCAACTTCAATATTATATTGAATAAAATCTGATAAATCACCTACATATTACTTTGTGCTAAGTAAATTTTATTTTTCAGGATTTCTTGGAAGTCGGTTGTATTTTTTAATGAAAATTTTTTTTTTCATTATTTTAAGTGATGGGTAAACCGAAAAATATATCTATCTAAGTGAAAGTTCTCATTAATACAAATCAATCAAGCCCCAACACAAGGTAGCTGCTGTAAATCGTTAAGGAATTCCCTCGAATCTCTTTTGGTTACATCATCAGATCGACTCCAGACCTTTATTAATGGTAGTACATTAAAGCACTGAATTAAAAAGTTAACAAACGCACTAGTTATGCCTATAATTTTCGGTGGTTGCCCTCGATTTCTCCAGGATCCCATCATCAGATCCTAACCTGGTTATAATGGGACCACCTCAGAAGTAAACCCTATTCAACAAAAAAAATTGAAATCCGTCTATAATTGACGGTGAACATACATAAAACATTGAGACCTTTTTTTATTTTTTGAAGTTGGATCTATCAATCTAGGTGTAAAGTTCTCATCAATACAAATCAATCAAGCCCAAACACAAGATAACTGCCGTAAATTGTTTAGGAATGCCCTCGACTGTCTTTCGACTCTATCATCAGATCGACGCCATACCTTCATTAAAGTGTAGAACATTAAAGCACTTAATTAAAAAGTTAACAAGCACACTAGTTGTCCCTCCAATTTTCGGTGGTTGCCCTCGTTTTCTCCTAGATCCCTTCATCAGATCCTGACCTGGTGAAAATGGGACCACCTCAGAAGTAACCCTATTCAACAAAAAAATTTTTTTTGAAATCCGTCTATAATTGACGGAATTATCGCTTGACATACATAAAAAAAAAATACATACAGACGAATTGAGAACCTCCTCCTTTTTTTGAAGTGGGTTAAAAAGCAGGTACTTTCCAAACAAACAAGTTGGTACTCGTAGTTGCTTTTTCACACGAGTTTACCTATATTTTGATCGACTTCATCAGTGATCGAACTAATTAATACCAACTGGGACATGGACATTATGGGATTTGGACATTTTGGGACATGGACATTCTGGGATATGGACGTTTTGCACCCTCTGGACATTTTGGGATTTGGACATTATGAATCTAAACGTGTTGTGCTTAGGTAAGTAGGTTGAACAGGTCTAATATTACGTTTCAAACTTCCAAAATGCATATATCTCGGGGCATATATTTTGGACCTAATATGTGTTCAAAGCGCAGTACAGACTTCACAGGGTGCCTCTTGAGGATAACACGACAAGCTCAAATTCACCAAACATAGATTACCTATATCAAATCTGCACCTGACGGGGGACTAGTTTCTATCGCGACTTAGCTCCAAGAATGTGCCCCGAGGTTTACCTTGGTTTAGAGTAGCAGTTAGGGTCGATACTAGCGCTTAGCAAACAATGTTAACATCGACTTCTATTTCTTACAGATCAGTACATCTGTAAACTTTGTTTCTTTTTAGCTTTTTACGTCGTATTTGTTTGATATCCGGTATCTGGCCGGATACTCCTTCCTTATCCGGTATCCGGCCGGATAGTGAAAACAAGCCCTGATACCGGATAGTTACCGGATATCCGTTTCATCTCTACCATTTTCTATACTAATACTAGCTGACCCGGCAAACGTTGATAGAAGTATTTCAAATAAATCGCATCTCTGTTCGTTTGCGTGATAAATGAAGAACCGCTCGACCGATTTTGTGCAAACTTCACATAAACCATCTACTACAATAGTCCGAAAAAGCCTAAAGATTTGGTTTGGATAGGTGAGCCCGTTCTTGAGTTATAAAATTACAACGAAAAGTGGCATTGATTTTTATATATATAAATTAGATAGTATTAAAGAGGAAAGATTCGATTGTTTGTTTGCATGAAATAGGCTCTGAAACCATTGGACGGATTTTAAAAAAACTTTTACTATAGGGAAGCTACACTCTTCCCAGTGAACATGGCTATATTTTATTCCCGTGTTCCCACGAGAACGGGAGCTACGCGGGTCTAACCGCGTGACGTCCTCTAGTAATTTTTATATTAATAAGGTTAAAAAGTAGATGCTTGAAATACTCACAGAATATCGAGCTGCGTATTTTCATTAAATATAAATAATTAAATTAAAACAAAATAGACTTTTAAGGGTCCCATGCAACAAACCAGTTTTGGTTCCGGCTCCGGATTCGGTCCCGATTTCGGTACCAGTTTATGTACCGGTTTTAGTTCCAGTCTCGAATTCGCTACCGGTTTCGTTACAGGATTATTTACGGCCTCAGTTCACGGTACCGAAACCGGCACTGGCAAAATGTATCTAAACTTATATTGAAACCAAATCTGGTACCGAAACCTGGACTAGGCGCAAAACCAGTACCGAATCGGATAACAAAACCGGTATCGAAATAGGTAGGTACCTACTGAAACTGCTACCGAAATGCGAATCGAAACCAGTTCCGAAACCGGGTTTGAAAACTAAACCGGTACCGGATTTTAAAAAGAATTTTAACTACAGCTTTGTTTGCGATAGAACAATACGATATAAAACTGTCGTTATATGTACAAGTATTGATATTACCGCAGGTATTTTTGATTCAATGTTTTCAATAAATCCTTAACTATTGGTGATGAAACTTATTTTAATTTCAATCATTTATTTTACGAACATGGGTACAAAAAAGGGTTTTTATATTGTAAACTAGCGGACGTCAAGCGGTTTCACCCGCGTAGTTACCGTTCCCGTGGGAATACGGGAATAAAATATAGCCTATGTTCATCGCAAAGAGCGTAGCTTTCCAACAGCAAAAGAATTTCTCAAATCGGTCCAGTATTTCCGGAGCCTATTCGTTACAAACAAACAAAAAAAAACTTTCCTCTTTATAATATTAGTATAGATAGGTATAGCGCAAGCCACATTATGCCTCAAGGCAAGCAAAAATGTTTCTTACGTTTTATCATGACAATCGTCTCAAAATTGTCATGATAACACATAAAAAATGTGTGAATAACTAAATTTAAGAATAATATAATGCTACATAAAATATGTTTAAGTTAACAATTAATTTCACATAATTGCTAATATCTATGGATTTACTTGGTGTCTAACTCTCATCTTTGGTGACTAACTCTGACTACGTAATGACTAAGTCAGGGAGCAAACAGTTTTTAGCTAGATGTTTTCATTGTCGAGATATAGAGCCCCATACTACTCTTATATCTTTTGAACCACAAATCGGCTAACTCTCATATTTCACGACTAACTTTCTGTGACCTGCCATGATTAGCAACTCAACAAACTTTTACATTTATAATATTAGCAGTATTATAATTTTACCTGTCCACTTATATCCCTTAGCCCATAGAGAATGGCTTGGCTTCTATAAAACTTTTGTCTAAAAAAGTAAAACTTTTTAATCAGCTGTGCACATTCATAGCACGCTTGAGGCGGTGAGTTCGCAACAGAGAACAACTGCAACAAGAAGTATTTACTATTTAGATCACAATTTCTAAAACATTGGTTATTTCTGGTAATCAGTGGTTCTAACAGACATGTTATCCACAAATATTTGATTTTGTAGTCTGGGTGTTTTCTATGTTTATTAGTTTTGAAAGATAGGTACTTAACAAGCTTAAATAAGTCTACACACACATTAAATATTGCTGTCACGTTTGGGCTGGAGCACCTGAATATCAGCTTCATCCATTACATTGAGTACAAAGGCAAGCCACAAGATTTGTCACCGATCCTGTTCTTACAAGTGGTGTGGAACATTTTTGGTACAGGTGAGATTATGCCTCCTTGTACATGTTCTAAAAAAAATTCCATTGGCTTGTACACTAAGCAATAGCTTGATATAGTACCCACAGCTACATTCTATCATGACACTGCCTGCCAAAGACAAGGTTGATTGATCAAGCACAGACAGGTCAAATAGGGGCTATCTTCCATGCATGGTTAGGTTGTGGCAATATCTCCCTGCCTCAGTTTTCTCAAATTCCTACAGTATGGGGTTCCTCAAAAGGGGTCTTAAGAGGTTTTCGCAGGGTCAGCAGCGCGAGTGCAGCGTCTTTGTGGTGGCAAACATCCATAAGCTATAGTGACACCATTCAATCTGGTGGGCTGTCAGCTTGTCTATCACTTTCATGGTATGAAAAAAATGTTTAAAAATTGTATAATACTACTGCAGCAACCAGATTACACAAGAACAGTAAACTTACTTCATTTCCTACTAACAGGGGCTCTACATATGTGCTTAGAGGGTACGACTGCAAGTCATACATTTTAACATCCATTATCAAGCAAACACGACATACTTTCACGATTTCCATGTTACTAAAGTTGGTATTGGCTTAACTTTAGATTAATCCTGAATTGTATTTCATAAATTCGCGGTTCAAAATAGACTTACAAAAATTATAATAGAACTCGACAAAGTCGACAAAACGTAAATAAAACTCGCTATTAATTGTGGCATGCTTAGCATTAATAAATGTTTTGACGTTGACAGTTGACATTGACAAAACAACTGACAACTTTGACAACAAAGTTATTTAGCTCGTTTCTGAACGAGACTAAGGTCGGAGACCATACTGCTCGCAAAACAAAAAAGAAAGATGTAATATTTTACAAAATATTGAGCTTGAGCTTGGCAAAAAGAGGGGAATATAAGAACCCTATTTAATTGGATTACTTCCAGAAATTCTGAGCACGAAGCGAAGTTTTGTAACGGAACTAGCGAGCCTTTTGTTCCTAGTTGTTCAAAGAATAGTTCTAACCCTAACCCAGGCCTTCCCAACCTTTTTCAGGTCACGGCGCCCCTATAAGGTTTGAGAATTTTCACGGCGCCCTCACATGCCACGTGAAATCTACCCCCCCCCCCCCTCGTCGTTTCTCCGCTGGCAATTGCCTCATTGACGCAGCTATTCTATGGTATCCTCCGCACACGTCACTATCGTGTGACATGTCTCGGCAAACTCAACATGTGGCCCAAACCGGAAATCGCTCATGGATCGACTAAATCCACACGGGGCCTACTTTGTGGGTTCGGGTTCTTACGGCGTGTTTGGGGTTGTTTGGGTGTTACTTCGCTTCTTGGGTCGTGTGGCGTGCGAGAAACTTTCACGTCAAGCTGTCGTCCTGGCCCTGCTTCTCGAAGGACGGTGAGCAGCCCCGCCCCGTCCTTAGGCCCGCGGCATGGAAGCTGATAATCTTGGGCGAAGACAAGTGTATGGCGCCCTCACTGTAGATTGCGAAACTCGGGTTGGAGAGTAATCTCCCGCTCCCTCCGCGCCGTGCTTTTCACGAGCATGAGCATTAGTGCTCGCAGAAAAATGCGGCGGCGTCTCACTACCTCTTACTGGAGATCATGGCTCGCACCGTGGTCTCCAGCGAGATATTGTCCACATCTAGACCTGCTACTAGGACCTAGCGCTGTTACGCCCATGCTGCGCACTCCACCAATGTATGGAGCGCAGTGTCCTTGCTGCGTTCCTCGCAGTGCTGGCACTCGGCCGTGTTCTTCCGGTGTATTCGCCACAGATGCTTACCGATACACCCGTGCCCGGTTGTTATCTGTATCAACCAATAGGAGAGATAGTTCCTGTACAGCCACTCGTTTATGATCGGTCTGATCGCCGTTTGTGGCGTTATCCCACCTTGGTTGCTTAAGTCGCACTTTTCAAGTTTCTATGATTTCCTGATGGAGCTAGGACCGTTGAGCAGCTCGGACCACTGAGCCAAGAAAGCTGTCTGTGACCATGTGGCCGCCTATATTACCACCTCTCACAACTAAGACCCTTTTTTACAAACGAGTTTTGAAGTGGAGACCGCAACTTAGCAAACGACGAGTAGGACGTCCACCCGCCAGATAGACCGACGACCTGGACCGTGTGGCGTTTTTTTTTGTTGACGCGTGGTATGCGTTTGGACACCGTCATCCCAGCCGCGGGGACAGGTGGGACGGTGTGTGGGGCTCCCGGTCCCGGAAAGGGACCGTCCTACCCACTAAATTCCGCTGTGTTCCTTCACACCCTATAGCCGGGCCGAAGGATATCCAAAGAGGGGTCGCCCCGCACTTCCGGGGCTCTCCTCGGGGGAGCAAGAACGGCGGCACCCTCTGAGCTCCCTAAAGAGCTGACAAAAACCCAAGCCCGCATCGCACCGCTCTTGAGCGCCTTTCTGGAAGCAGAGCCTTCCGCTTAATGATCATCGGTAAACGGGATTCCTCGACCTACGCCCACTCCGCCTTCGTGCGCGCCCCCGACTAGCGTTAGTCGGGGGCGCGCACGAAGCTGCCATATGGCGCCCCCGAACCAGACGGCGGGATATCTCTCTTAGCACTCCTCTCTCTTGGCGACCGAGTGGCGTTAGTTGGGAGAGGCCGTTTATGATATTTTTTACGAACTTTTTTTTACGTACATAGGGGCGCCACGTGGAGCGCCGCGGCGCCCCTCTGGACGTCCTGCGGCGCCCCGGGGCGCCGCGGCGCACAGGTTGGGAACCCCTGCCCTAACCCTTCTAACCATAGAACTACTGTGTAGCAAAAGAGTTCAAATCTATTTCTCTACGTCGTAGAGGGAGAATATTCCCTTGTGTAAATAAAAATCAAAAGACAAAAGTCTACTAGGAAACCATAGACAAATGAATAACTTTATTCCTTTGTCAATGGTTTTCTAGTAGACTTTTGTGGAATTTGCGCGGGAAACGTACAAACAAGATTTAGTCCACACAAGCATAATTTTTCAAAACTAGTGTATTTTTGAGTTTTTGTGTAATTTATGGTGGATTCTTTATCATAAAGGTTCGACAACGTGCACAAGTGTTGTTGTGTTATAGCGCAGTGGTACGCGACTTTTAAGGTTTATCGACAAATTCCGCAGCTAGCTCTAGTAAAGTAGGTACCACCGCTTTACTAGTGTAGAAATTAGTCCAAACTTGGACATACAGGTATTCATTTTGATATTCTATGGAATCTAGATTTAGCATATGGTCCAAGTAATCAAAGCCAATATAAACAAATTGAAAAAAAAAAAAAAACTAAAAGAAAGGAGGGAATCCAAAGACGTATCATTTATAGACACGTTATACTCGAACATTACGGCTTTCAAAAACAGCTAAACTTTTACAAAGAAAAAAGAATTTCATAAATTATCGGTGGTATCATTCATGAAGTCACTATCACAGGAATGTGGGGGAAAAAGGACACTTGAATTTCTCTTACTAAGACATATGATTAAATTATTTACGGGTAAAGTAAGTAATATTTTAATTTACAAAATATTAATGCAGTTTATCGAATTAGTCATTATTATCGTAATTTAAGTCATAAAACAAATTTATTAAATAATAATAAAACAACAATTAAAATTTTCAAAATATCTTCCACATAAGTACATATTTTCGAGCCTCTACAGTTTTATTATTTATTTAAACTTTATGCACAATGTACGTAGGCGAACTTCTCGTACTTTATAATCTTAATATATTATTATTTTGTTTTATTTAATTTTTATAAAAATATTATTACATAAATAAAAAAATCTAATGGCAAAATAAAACATTAGTACAAATACTCCCCAACATCCCCTTATGCGTCGCGCCAAACCACAGACTACAGAGTACATTTGCCTTGTGCATTATGCTAGGCGCCATTTTAGGCGCGAGAAAATAAAATAATTTTATTATTTCTGTTGTACTTACGAATGAAACGACACGTTTTTATATTGAACAGTTGCTGTGTAGTTTGAACATCCTCTGAAGATACATGAAAGCATGTTTTTTTCGAGATTTCTTTACTAACAGAATTTAAAACAGTGCTAATAGAACTTTCGCCAACCCTACAGCCGCGTCACAGATTTTCAGGTAATTACCTTCTTTACGTGTTGCCATTTTCCAGTGTCTATAACGTATCTATAGCCCTTTCGGACCGCGCCAATACAATTGTGCGGGTTACAAAATCGAGAATAGCTCATTATTTCTACGTTAGCAGTGGACGGGCCCTTTAGCGTACGATTGTACGGGAAGCGAACTTTCAGCTCCCGCGCAAATTTTTTCCGTCGCGTAGTCGGTGAGCAGGTTTCAACCTGTACGGTTTGCTACTGGTTGCGCTCTCCGACTTGGCGAAAGTAAGTACCTACTATTGTGTTATTTTATTAGCCTAGTAATATACGAGTTATTGATTATAATATTAGTTAAGTATCTGATGTTTTTATGATAACAGTGGCGATTGGCAAGCAAACGCTTTGACACCATTGTATCAACGTGGGCCCTACTTTACCTCATGCGCATTTTAAGTTTCTGATGACTATACGTTTTTCACAGTTTCTGCATCATGTTTCCCGTTTTAAACGACGCCGATATAGCAGGTATGCTTATTGACTTTGGGGACGAGGGCGATGACAATGAGGAAATCGATTTTAACAACATTACTGAAGAAAACTCTGGATATTCCAGTTCCTCTTCTTCTGATGATGGTGAAGGAAGTGTTGACGATAATATACCTCTGAGTATGCTAGCAGGATGGCAAAAGAAGCCCTTCAATGGCAAACATCTTCCAGAAGATGCCGTTCATGACCCAGGTGATACTCCATACGAATACTTTGAGCGCTATTATATATAACTCTATGTATTTTACTGACAAGTTCATGGAACAATATGGCTTTGACCACAAACCAATGTAACATGGCCAATACCGGTATTCAAATGAAACCTATATGTTATTGAATGTATAAAATTTCCAAGACTGATGATGATTTGGAGTGAAAAAGACAGATCACAATTGTACGTGGGAAATGGTGGGCCCGGTTTGATACAATTGTTGGTATATGAATTTTCCAAGATGGCGGCGGAAAATTAGGAAAATTATTGCAGATTCGTAATCTGAGGTCCAAAATTATTTAAGATTCAAGTTCAAAATTATAAATTTCTTTTTACTTTATGCGCCGGTCCGAAAGGGATAGTTTTTATATCATTGAGGGAATCTTTGAATTATTTATGGCGGTTTAATTTTAATTTTTGTTGATTGGTCTCTACGATAATTTGTAAATATAAACTGTTAATATTCTGTGTCATTTTAATTGCTTTAAACTTAAATGTTATTCCTGTGCTCCACAATAACTACGTATATGGGGGTAAGTTTTCACTTCTAAAAATTGTCTCAACTGACAGCTGTGGCGCGACAGGGAGTTGCCGATCTGTATGTAATACTATTCTAATATCTTTGCTTCTACGAGTATTTATGGGAATCCTGAGGATCCAGGGGTACATCCCCTAGTATTGGATATACAGTTGCTGTAGGCACTAATGCCGTTAACACTGATGGTAGTATGGATACTGATTTCTCTACAATCAGTGTTAGAGGTTCAATCAAAAGTAAAAAATATACATCCGACCCCCGAGCTGTCTTAAACGTAGGCGTAAGCAATATTTTGTCACCCATCTTTTTAATTCTTCGATCTCGTTTTAATAATATTAATATTCATTTAATAATATCTCGTTTTCATAATTCAGGATGAACATTTGGACATAGGCCTCCCTGAAAGAAGAGTTGTTCTCTTTGTGTAAAGCGAATTTTATCTACAGATATAATTTTTATCTAACGGGGTACTACCTACATGAGTCTAACTACTGCATACGGTAGAACTGAGTTGCGAGACGCCTGAACAGTGGCGACATCTAGTGAATCCGCGAGACAAGGTATAAACTGTGTCCCTGAAGTTGGCGGCCCCATGATGTGCCTCTTCACACTCCGCTTGAAAACCTGGGATTGTAAAAGGAGGGAAACACGTGCGCTGGCAAGTCTTTTCATACAGTTCAACAGAAACGATTTTTTGAATAGGTAGCTTTGTTCTGGCCAAGTTTCTCTCCACTGTGTGTGAAACTGGCGCCTCTGCCGGGCATGAGTTGTTCGGGATCGAAAAGGAGAGGGTGGAATAAGGTTAAAGAGGATACATTGGGATCGGTAAATTTTTAGGGTTCCGTAGCCAAAGGGTATTAATGAGCACTACTCTGCTTAACAACGTGACTAATAAGTCAACACGTGTTTGGCCTGCATATGAGGCATCTTCAGAACTGCATGGCAGCAATGCAAATTATACGTTGTAGGTACAGAGCTACTGCACAGGAAGCGTCTCCTTGTGTCGAGTCTTGGCGCGTCGTCGACTGATGTAGAGCGCGGGCTGCTTCATGTACACCGTTCGTCAAGTCGAGAGGGAGGAGTCACGCCATGTCGACCGTACCGTATGAGTGGCCCCCAATCGCTAGGCAACGCTATAGCTTTCATTCAAACAGGCAGCGTCATTTTGCTGAGCAAAATAATTCAAAAAACGTGTTCGTGAATAAGTAATTCTCGAACGAACGAAGGTTGAGCTTATTTTGTTCGTATCAAACGAAAAGTTCGTATGAAATAAAAATACCAGTGGCACCACATTTAACATTAGTACAAATAGATAAAAGGGATACCTAATAAATAAGTGACTATTTTGTGGTGTCGGCAAAAAAAAACTACCAGCTCTATCTCGTTCGAAATCATTTTCGCTGGTAGTTTTTATGGCAATGTACATCATAATTATATTCTTTTTAGATTTATCAGTCTCTTAGTTTAGAAGTTAGACGGGGGGGGGGGGGGGGGGACACATTTTTCCACTTTGGAAGTGTCTCTTGCGCAAACTATTCACTTTAGAAAAAAATGATGTTAAAAACCTCAATAGCATTTTTGAAGACCTATCTATAGATGGGTTTCACGTATGGGTTTGACGAAAAAAAAAATTTTGAGTTTCAGTTCTGAGTATGGGGACCCCCAAAATTTAGTGTCCATTTCGATTGCTCGGCCAATATGTCGTAGAAAAAAGAAACTTATGTCAGCATTTCGAAGGAATTCGTAGAAAACGAACAGTGAAAACCGCAAATTCGAAGAGTCAATATTTAGAAAGTTATAAGGGTTTAACCGTGGCCGCGCAGTCCGCATGAATTCAACTGCGCGGCCACCAGTTCTCTTGAACGGAGCTACGTACAAGTCTAATTCTTTTTGCTAATCACTGACACGATTTCGAAGAAAATGTAGATTATAAAAATAAAGCCCTACTATTTGAACTTCACAACATACGGCACTCCAAAGTTATGGCCGCGCAGTCCGCACAATGCGAACCGCGCGGCCACGGTTTTTCTTAAATGGAGCTTAAACGGAGCTTAGTAGAAGTCCCATTCTTTTTGCTAATTACAGATACCATTTCGAAGAATATGTAGACAGTATGAATAAAGCCTCAAATTAAGAACTAAATGACGTATAGAACTTAAAACCTATAATCGAAGGAAAAAATAGGGTGACCAAGATTTATAGTGTGTGAATCCAGGCTTTTTACTATTTTAATATCATAGTGTAAATATATTTATATAGCAAGTAGCTTTTCTTGTAAAAAGAGCTACTGATTGTTTCAATTGAATTCCAATTCAATTCAATTGAGAATTAGTGATTCGAATTAGTCTTACGAAAATGTGCTTGTAAGCTTTTAAGTAAAATAGGTTTATTAAAAAGAAAACATATTTGCTGGCGATTGGCAATCATTAATTCTACATGGCGCTGTGTGAAATAGATATTCCACTACATTTAATATTGGTTTTTGGTGCAGGACCTCCTCACTCCCACAGTTCAACAATCCCAACCACAGCAACCACCAAAAGGAAACAAACCTTAGCAAATCACCACGACGATAACGAACTGCCCAACCCAAAGAAGACAAATGGACGGGACGATAATTCGCCTGATGGCATTTGTAACTTTTTCTAAGATGAAGCGGTCCACAACTATTCTGAGCATTTTCCGTACTTATTTATATAAGGTGTTCTTTACTAACTAGAAGTATTCTTCTATAAATGTAGGTATTAAAATGTCGTTTATAAAAAAAGTAAAGTAAGTAGGTACATATAAGTAAAGTATTGACTTTCGATTACATTACATTAATTAAGTACTATACATAAAAACACCATACAGTACCTCATTACCTACCAACTTAAATATTGGGTAAAAAATATTAGTATTGCGGAAATACCTTACTTGATATTGTTATTGTCCAGACTACCAACGTTATAGGTTAAACGCAAAGTTTATATTACTTGAATAGTGGTATTTAGATTCAATTTACGTAAAACTTAAGCATTTGAAATTAAATCAGCAATTAAAAATGGTCGAAAACAAGGACGTATCATAGCTATACACATCGACATCGCGCCTTTAAAAACAAATAAACTTTTATAAATTTGAAAAAAAGAATTCTATAAATTATCTGTAGTAGCATGCATGAAGTAAACATATTTGCTGGCGAAAGAAAAAAAGTCAATATCAGAGGAACGTGGAGTAAAAAGGAAACTTGAATTTCACTTACTGAGACATATGATTACCTACTTAATGTGTTTACGGGTAAAAAGTAATAATTAAATTTATAAAATGTTAGTGCTGTTTATCGAATTAGTAATTACTGGCGTAATTTAAGTCATAAAATCAAACTATAACAATACCATAAAGAAACATCTATTTAATAAGTAATAATTCAGTACATAACAGTAAGTAATCAAAATATTTTTAATTTCATCATTTTAATAAATAAATTGACCTATAACTGTTTGTCTCAAGAGTCTGGGTGTATCTATGTATAATATGTATGTATTTAAAAGTATATAAGTATTAATATCCGTGGTGGATCGTGGATACCCATAACACAAGCAGGTTATTCCTAGCTTACTTTGAGATCAGATAGCGTTGTGTGAGATGTCCGTGAATATTTACTTATTTATATCCTAGAAGTAAACTTCTCTATTCAAATTCAAACCAAGGGACTACAACTATTTGCTTTTTACGATTAAAAGTATAGCAATATACGTGACATTAAAAAGTCTTATTAACCGACTTCAAAAAAGAGGAGGTTCTCAATTCGTACGTTATGTTTTTTTTATGTATAAGTATTACGCGATAGCGGCGCCGATTTTGTTTTTTTTTTGTTTGAATGAGGTTACTTCTGAGGTGGTCCCATATCCAGGGTATCAAGATCTGATGCTGGGATCCAGGAGAAATCGAGGGCAACCACCGAAAATTGTTGGGACAACTAGTGCGTTTGCTAACTTTTTGATTAAGTGCTTTAATAAGTAAGTATACCTACTACAATTTAATAAAGGTCTGGAGTCGATATGATGATGGAACCGAAAGACAGTTGAGGGAATTTCTTAACGATTTACAGCAGTTACCTTGTGTTTCGGCTTGATTGATTTGTGTTGATGAGAACTTTACACCTAGATAGATATACTTATCGGTCTACCCGTCACTTAAATTAATAATAAAAAAATAATTAAACAATAGAACCGACTTCATACAAATCCTTAAAAATAAAATATACCTAGCACATAGTGATATGTATTTTGATTTATCAGATTTTATTCAATTTAATATGGAAGTTGTTGCCATTAATAATACCTACCTACCTATACCTATGGATTTACTTGGCGCCGACTTCAATATGATATTGAATAAAATCTGGTAAATCAAAATAATAACTTTGTGCTAGGTAAATATTTTAAAGGATTTGTATGAATTCGGTTCAATTTTTTTTTTGGGAATATCTCGTCAACGCAACGTAAATCATGGTCACCCTTCTTTTAACTCGAGTTACAGGGTTTAAGTTCTGTAACTCGTGATTTTCAAGCATTAGAACTTCATTCATGATATCTACATATTCTTCGAAATCGTATCAATGATTAGCAAAAATAATGAGACCTCTACCAAATTCTGTTTAAGCTCCACTTTAAGAAACACGTGGCCGCGCGGTTCGCCCTTACGTAAGTGCTGTAGAACGAGAAGTTCAAACTTTAGGGCTATATTTTTCAAATCTACTTTTTCTTCGAAATCGTATCAGTGATTAGCAAAAAGAATTAGACTTCTACAATGCTCCGTTAATGAGAACTGGTGGCCGCGCGGTTCGCTTTATGCGGACTGCGCGGCCATAACTTTGGAGTGCCGTATGTCGTGAAGTTCAAATAGTAGGGCTTTATTTTTATAATCTACATTTTCTTCGAAATCGTGTCAGTGATTAGCAAAAAGAATTAGACTTGTACGTAGCTCCGTTCAAGAGAACTGGTGGCCGCGCAGTTGAATTCATGCGGACTGCGCGGCCACGGTTAAACCCTTATAACTTTCTAAATATTGACTCTTCGAATTTGCGGTTTTCACTGTTCGGTTTCTACGAATTCCTTCGAAATGCTGACATAAGTTTCTTTTTTCTACGACATATTGGCCGAGCAATCGAAATGGACACAAAATTTATTGCTTTTTTTTTAGTTTTATATAAGAATCTTAATGCGGTTCACAGAATACATCTACTTACCAAGTTTCAATAGCATAAGCCTTATAGTTTCGGAGAAAAGTGGCTGTGACACACGGACGGACAGACAGACAGACATGACGAATCTATAAGGGTTCCGTTTTTGCCATTTGGCTACGAAACCCTAAAAACAGGCCAAGTGCGAGTCGGCCTCGCGCACCGAAAAACATCAAAAACTCACGTTTGGTAATTGGGAGCCCCCTTAATCCCCCCTCTTTTTTTGTGATTTTAGTATGTTGTTATAGCAGCAACAAATACAACGTGTCCCAAAATTTAACGATAAGCGGGCGCCAAAATGTAGACCTGCTCATGAGCACTCGAGGAAAAAAAAAAAAAAAATATAGGTACCTAATTTTTTTTTGGTTACAAACGAGCTGGAGCTACCACGACCACGACGACAATTTCTCAAATATCCTTAAGGTTTTTTTGTATCGGATACCTAAGTAGTAGTACTATTCACCACAACTCTTAAAAATACTAAAATGCCTGCAGTTTGTACACAAAAAATGATCAATATAATTTTTTTCTCTTAAATTAAAACAAAAAATTTGATTCACTCTACTTTGACTAATGGTCTTGTAAAAAGAAAAGTATGGGAACCACTACGGCAAGTTCTTTTTAAAATTGACGCAACTAATTAAGATTCCAAAATGGAACAGTACTCTAATAAAGATAACTAGTCACAAAAAAAAATATGCCCACCATTCGTAAACAAGAACCAAAATTCTCAATTTTTCTTGTTTGTAAAAATCACTTTTACTTTATGCACAAAACGAGTCATAAGTTGCAAATTCATAGATGTTCTTTGTTGAGTGATAATAATGCAGGTAGCTAACATCCTGTTCTCAGCAAATCAGTACGCTCTGCTCCTTTGTTTATTGCGCACCTTTCCGAATTCAACTGACGTGGCTCTCGTACTAACGACTTTTGGCTTTGCATTTTGGACTGGATTTAAGTGATCTGCAAACTGAACTGACCTGGCATTATTTTGGACTGTGACAGTGTTTTGTGAATTGACTGTGACAGTGTTTTGTGAATTGGACTTTGGCGTGTTTTGGACTGTTTAGCGTTATCATGCGCTACCATACACGCCGATGGAATACGCTAACATGCATCTCATTTATGGAGAATTTTGGGACACGTTGTATATATCATCTGTGAGAATTTCAGCTCTCTAGCTATCGCGGTTCCTGAGATACAGCCTCGTGACGCACAGACAGACGTACAGTGAACTCAGTGAAGTCTCATGAATAGAACGTCCCATTTTTACTCTGGATATGGAATCCTAGAAACACACATACCCTGGAATGTTGATTGAGGGCCCCTTTACACTTGAAGGCCTTTGAGCACACAGAGCACGGGTAGGGCCGCGACTCGCTGTGCGTCGTCTGATACGTCTGCATGTTAGCTTTGGCCTGTAATAGATCATACGTATCCATACTAATATTATAAAGATAAACGGAGCTTTCAATGCTCAATAGTCGAAAGCATAACAAGCGGAGCTTTCAGTGCACGTTATGTTGCAGCGTCACCTGTCGGTTATCAGTCCTGGGGTATCCTTCCGAGGGCTTACCCGGGGCTCCCAACTGTAGGTTGTTAGGTAGTAGTAGTAGGTTAGTAGTCCGGAATAGCATCAATGTAGGATTTCCCTCACGTTAAAAAAACCACTTACCCGGAAGCCCTTCCCGCACACGTCGCACACATAGTTCTTCTGCATGGGGCAACTCTTGTCTGGATGTGCGCGCCGATAGTGCCACGCGAGTTCGCGACCATTCGAGACCTCTTCCGAACACTAGGCAAAGCATAATCATTAGATATAATTTTAAGAAGCAATTAGCATGTCTTGGTCAGAACTAGACCCTGCATTTAATTATGTAGGGACCGACGCTGCTCTTTTATGTAAAAAACAGATTCTTCGATGTCGGCAGCGTTACCCTACAGGTATGCCATAATAGGTCATGGCACTGTGGAAGTAGTTGAAGTAAACAAGACGCGCTTTTTAATTTCTGTCAGACGTCGGATCTTTTTAACGACTTAAGACACTGTAAGAAATTGGAGTCTAACGTCCAGAAAGACAGTTTCATCGACTTATTCTATTTGATCATCCCTAGCCTTAATACTGATATTAAGGAGCGTAAAATTTAACAATGCCAATTTAACAGGGCCCCGCGGACTCAGTGTTCTGTTAAACGATCACTCCTGTAAGCAACTTTCACTATGGCCGGTCCATGGATGGGTGACCATCCATGTGATCACTTTGTGACATTTATTCGTGCTTCGGAAGGCACGTTAAGCCGTTGGTCCCGGTTGCCAGTAAAATGGCAGTCGTTAAGCTAAGTTGAAGGCTTTATTTCAACAGCAGGCAGTCACAACCTGCGCCTGTCCATTTAAACACGGCAATACGGCTCACCACCTATTACGTGGGACAAATTATACAAAGGTGAAATGTGGGCATATAATATGCCTCTGCCTACCCCTTCGGGGATAAAGGCGTGACCATATGTATGTATGTTGTAAAATTTAACAAGGCGGATCAAACACATTTAGTATAACCGTAAATAATAAAGATCTCGTCTTATCAGGTGAGGGAGATGATTAATGCATACTAAAAATAAAAATGCCCCACAATTAAACCCTGCGGAACCCCCATTGCTACAGCAGAACCATGTGAATCTATATCATTTAGAATCACTCTCCGTGCTCTATCGGTAAGAAGTGATGACATCCAAAGCCATCCCCTGGATTATAATAACGATGAAGTTACTGAATGAAATATGTGAACGCAATCGAAGGCCTTAGATAAGTTACAGAATACACCATATGACGCATCCCAGACCTCGCATATGCACTGTAATAATTTGATTCCGGCATCAGTAGTGGACTGGCCGCGGGTAAAACCGAATTGTTTAGTGTGAGTTACTTAGTTAATTTATCCTATCACGCTCTAACGGGTAAACAGATCTGGCTGAAATTTGGTGCAGGCTACTTTTCATCCCGGGAATATGTTCCCACGGGAAGCGGGTACGGAGACCATGTGACGCGAGCACTACCTAGTGTTAAAATAATTTTGCATTTGATTAAGCTAATTTTTTCCAAGATTTTACTGAAGGCGCGATTGGTCCAATTCGCGGTTGGTCCATTTCACCTTTTCGCGATTGGTCTAATTCGCGATTGGTCCAATTCGCGATTAGTCCAATTCGCGATTGGTCCAATTCGCAATTAGTCCAGTTTGTGACCAAATCTTTTTTCCAAAAACGCAAAATGAGCACCACACGCAAAATGTACAAAACGCAGAATGTACATAACGCAGAATGTACAAAACGCAAAATGTAGTAGCACTGGTAGCTAGTAGAGAATTATGATGAAAATTGGACGGATCCGTGCTACCGGCTAAACAGAGGAGTTAATGTACTACACTTCATTAAATGAGGATTTACACCACTATCAATAGTTGAGTTGAAATTAACACCATATTTAGGTAGGTATATGGTCCTTTACAGTTCGACTCGCGCTTGTCCGGTTTTTAATAAGTACGTCATAGAATGTACTTTTGTAAAAGACGTCTGAGAATGACTTAATTGTAAAGGATGTCGATTTTTTGGCGGGAACTGGAAGGAATCGTATCGTATCGTTTTGTAAATTTGCAAAATTAGTGTAATTTCGAGTGTTTTGTGTGTATCAATGGTGGATTCTTAAACATAAACGTTCGACAACGTGCACTAGTGTTGGGAAGTGATAAAACGAAGTGAATCGCAACTTTGCAGTTTCTGACAAAAAATCCAAAGAAACTTTCAGAAATGTATCCACCGCTTTCTGAAGGAAGACTGACTTTGACTTAGGGCTGTACTTGACTTTGACTGGACTTAGAGGACGAGGACTGTGACTTATTAAAGCAAAATGAAGAGATAATGAATATACAAGATTTGGCTGTATGGCTCAAATTGCCTTTGCCTATCCGAAAATGGATAAATAAAACTACTACTACTGTAAAGGATGTCTTTACATGTTCACATTTCGCAGGGTAGTTCGTAGTTGACCGCTTATTTCCATAGTGTTTTGGTCTTTTTTTGCGTGCCCCTTGCGTTGGTGAATTCTTAACTCTTCTGCATTCTTGAAGGACTCACCGCAGGATCGACACCCATTGCTGCGGATTTTTTTTATTGGTGGTAATTATGCACAAATTGATAGTTTTTTTAAGTTATTAAAACTGGCGTGACACGGCTTCACTCGCTTAGTTTCCGTTCTCGTAAGAATACGGGAACAAAATACAGCCTACGGCTGCTTTTACACTAGCGTAGGCGTTCTATGAACGTATGCGCAGCGTCGACCAATCCTTTTTAAAAAAGCACAAAATAATGACTTTTACTTGACCGTACACTCCATAATGAATTCTCCCTTATCCTTTAATTTTCATTTTCTCGTTTTCGCAATTATTTTTTAAAACAAAGGCTACAATAGTATCTCGTCGTCGGAATCAATTTTGTTGATGATAATACCGAAAATACAATGAAATTGTGTGACAGTTAGCAGCAGAGTGCAGCGTTCAGTTAGCTGCAGAGGAAACGTTTCAACAAGGCGACGCATGCATCGTGTTGTCGTCGCGACGTCTGCGCTGCGCATACGTCCATCGAACGCCTACGCTGGAAAACGCTAGTGTGAAGGCGCACTATGTCACCCGTAGATAGTGTAGCTTTACAATAGTAAAAAACTTAATCGGTTCAGTAGTTTCGGAGCCTATTCGATGCAAACAAACAAAAAATGAAATCTTTCCGCTTTATAATATAAACTATACATAGATAAAGATTTGACTTGGATATCGCGTGAAAACAATGTATCTCACAAGTTATTTATATTGTTGGTTGATGGCACTTACTGGTACTTGCTGCACATATTAAATTTAGTATTTTCATCTTATTACATAACATTATTTAGTTTTAAACATAAAAGATTTTAATAACAAAATGAAGACGATTTGAATTTCAAATGTTGCCTTTTGGTTTTATGAATGCGAGATCATTGTCCAGTCACTGACTGAATGCGCAAAGCGCAGGACCGTGTGTTGTGGCGAAATTTGGGAGAGACCTATGTGCAGCAGTGGACTGCTATAGGCTGAATTAATTGATGATTGATTGATCTCATTGATTAGTGAATGCATACAAAATTCCATTGATACAAACGACGCACACACTCAGATTATAGAATAAACGTTTTGCTTAGGTTTTTCCGAACGTCTATTTGTTCTTTGGAGGTTCATGCAGGGTCCACAGTGCGATTGCAGCACCTCTGATGTTGCAGACTTTCATAGGCTACGGTGCAGTGACAGTGAACAGTAACAGATAGTATCAAATATCTCACTTAGTTAGGTTAGAAATCGTGTGCTCAGTAGACATGACGATGTGACGCTTGAACGCTTCCATAGACACGAATTTCACGTCGCACTCTTTGCAGTACGGCCCGTCTTCCGCTACTTCTTTACCCTTCTCCTGTAAAAAGTTATATGAATCTAATGAATCACATATAGAATTCGGTAAAATTCTAATCTGTCGTATAAGTTCACTCTAAACTGTCTTGTAACACGATAGTTTAGAATGAACCTCACATCCATAAGAACTCAATTCCACTGATCGGTTATATTACTCACGATAATATCCTTGTGCATCATATTGTTGTGATGGGTGAGCCCTAGCTTGCTGACGTAGGAGTACCCGCAGATGCCGCAGATGAACTCGGACGGGTGCTTGATACGCACGTGCGACATGTACGACGTCCACACTCTGGGATCACAGATAAGACAATGTGGGACACACATATTCGGCTTATCTATACTAATATTATAAAGAGGAAAGATTTGTTTTTTTTGTTTGTAACGAATAGGCTCCGGAACTACTGGTCTGATTTGAAAAATTCTTTCACTGTTGGAAAGCTACACTCTTTGCTGTGAACATAGGCTATATTTTATTTCCGTATTCCCACGGGAACGGGAACTACGCGGGTGAAACCGCGTGACGTCCGCTAGTTCCTTATAAAAAAACTAGCTGACCCGCGCAACTTCGTTTGCGCCACTTAAGAGAGAGTATTACCTGTTCCCGTCGCGTTGCGTTTACTCCCGTAGCGTCTCGTCGTTAATATTTCCCCCGTTTTTGAAACATTTACTATTACTGCTCCGCTCCTATTCGTTGTAGCGTGATGCTATATAGCCTATGACACTCCACAATAACGTAGCTTTCTATTGGTGAAAGAATTTTTAAAATCGGTTCAGTAGATCCCGAGATTACCCCTTACAATTTAACAAACACACAAACTTTACCTCTTTATAATATTAGTATAGATCAGTGGTTCCCAATTAGTTTTTGCTTCGTACCACTATAAAAATGAACTCAAACCTGCGTACCCCTTATTAAAGCAATCACACTAATATTTTAAATGCAAAAGTTTGTGAGTGTGTGTGTATGTTTGTTACTTCTTCACGCTCAAAGACCAGGACCAATTTTGATGAACTTTGGTATACAGGTAGTTGCTCCCTGGATTAACAGATAGGTTTTTCTTTTTTTTAACGTGAGGGAAAATCCATCATGGATGCTATGCCGGACTCCTACCGACTAAAAAACCTCACGTAACGCCCAACAGCCTATGGTTGGGAGCCCCGGATAAGCCCTCGGAAGGATGTCCCAGGACTCCCAACAGACCCACGGCCGCCACTGCGGCCTCGCCCAGGGAGTAGTTCGGGTGCTATCCCGCGTCTTTGGGGGGTTTCGGGTGTGATCCTGCTGACGGTGAGCAGCCCTCTCACCATCCTCAGGCCCCCGGTCATGGAGGCCGGTGTCTGCGGCAAAGACACGTCGGCGGCCGTCTCTTTCACGAGCATGACCTGCTCACAGTAAGAGGCGGCAGTCCCACTTACTCCCGCTGGAGATCATGGCTCACACCATGGTCTCGAGCGAGAGAGTGTCCACGTCCAGACCCACCACGACGATCTGGCGCTGTTGCGCCCACGCCGTGCACTCCACTAGCGTGTGGATAGCGGTGTCATCGCTGCGTTTCCCGGTGTCTTCGCCACAGATACCTACCGAAGCTACCGTGCCCGGTAAGTATCGGTGACAACCGGTAGGAGAGAGCGCCGTGTCTTCTCTCCAGCCACTCGTCCATGACCGGTCTGAAGCCTGCAATTGTGGCGAATCCCCCCATTGGTTGCTCAAGTCGCACCTTCCATGTCTCCACGGTTTCCTGGTGGAGCAGGGACCGCTGGGCCTCGATGTCTCGAGACGCAGGCCTTTGGCCCCACTCCAGCGCCTCCTTGCGCCATCTAAACAGTGATGCAAGGGCTCTCGATTCCAGGTCCCATGGAGGGGTCCCGGCTAGGAGACATACCGCCTCACCGGAAATCGTGCGGTATCCCCTTATCACCTCGACGGCGATCGCCCTCTGCAGGCTCAGCAGTCTAGCCACATTGCTGGCCGTCAGGGTCTGCGCCCATACGGGGGCCACCTGGGGATCGTGCTAAGTATGGCCCTATAGCCATACTTAGCACGATCCCCAGGTACAGTCTCCTGTAGGGAGCGTTGGGTCCCCTGATGTTGGGTATCAGCCGCGATAGTGCGGCTGATGCCCCCCTCAGTTTTGGGACCAAAACTTCGGAAGTGATGTCCGAAGTTCCACCGGCCATCGAGTACTAGCCCCAGATACTTCATCGAGGGCTCGATGCTGAAGCCCCATGCCTGTAGTCTCGATCCCGCAGGTGGCCCCATCCGAGGTCCGTGGAAGCACAGAGTCTCGGACTTGTGAAGGGCGACCTTGAGACCCAGCCGCCCTATCCGACCCACGACTTGAGCAACCCCTGCCGTGGCCTTTAGTGCTGCGTCTCAGTGTGTTGCTCCCCTTGCCGTAACGAGGGTATTAACACGTTACGCTTTTTCCAAAGTATATTAGGCCGAGGTAATACGACGCTTAGTACTTAATTCACAATCAAAACAAAACACTGTCACACGGCTCACGACAAAAGCTGAACTGGCGGGAAGTGGGAACGGGTGACGGGTGGCGGGAGTGGCCGAATGACGCGAGATGCGGGAGGCGCGGGATAGCGCACGGTCGGTCATCGGTCATACATAGTGCTCGGTGCTCCCTGCTTTTATGATGATGATCGTAATAAAATAATATTTTGGACATTGTTCTTGTTTTTACTGGCGATCGTAATAAAATAATATTTTGGAAATTGTTCTTGTTTTTACTGATAGCCGCACGTACCCCTTAATGCAACTTCCCGTACCCCTGGGGGTACGCGTACCACTAATTGGGAAACACTGGTATAGATAAATAATTAATTCTACTCATTTCTGCCAAGCTACGTCTACGGGTGACCTCTTAGCGTACATAACGCACACTTGGGGTGAGGCTATGCAGAGGCATGGCCAGTCTTTAGCTACTGGCCTAGACATCGCCAAAGCCTTCGATAGATTAAGGCATGCGTCGCTTCTCTCCAAGCTGCCGGCATATGGTTTATAGCCTCAGTTGTGCCGTTGGTTGGCCAGCTTCTTGTAAGAGCGACGTATACGGGTTCTCTGCAATGGTCAGGCTTCCTGCTTTTTGCAGGTAAATGCCGGGGTACCGCAGGGATCAGTATTGTTCCCAACTCTCTTTCTTCTGCTCATCACTGACATGCTGTCCCTCCCTTGGGTGCGTTCATTGATATGCAGACGATAGTACTCTGCATAGGAGCTATTCTGGCCGATCAGGGGAGGGGCGACGCGACGCAGAGGAGAAGCGGATCTCGTCCGGGATCTGCGTCGCATTTCCCAATGGGGTTCAGATAACCTGGTCGATTTCAATGCCAGGAAAACAACACTACCCTCTCTTCAGAACGTTACGGTTCCACTAAAGGACAACCTGGAGATTCTCGGTATAGACGTCCGGCGTGAGCTCAATCATAAAAACTACATTACATTGAGAGATGTATTGGGCTGGCCTCGCGGAAACTAGGAGTTCTAAATAAGGTGAGACGGTATTTCACGCCACACCTCTGCTGTATAAGACGCAAATTCGCCCCTGCGTCGAATACTGTTCCCTCCTTTGGGATGACTCCGCGAAGTACTTACTGGACGCGCTGGACGCTATGCAGAGACGTGCTATCCGAATAATTGGTTGTCCTGAGGTGGCGTGAGTCCTCGAGCCAATGGCGCAGTGAAGAACCATAGCATCCTTGGCTGCCTTCTACCGAATGTATCACGGCGAGTGTTCTGAAGAGCTCTTCAACCTGATCCCGACCTCCTTTTTCCGAAACCTTACAACGCGTGCCGGGCAGATATGCCACTCACACATAGTGGAGAGAAACTTCGCCAGAACTGAGCGTTTCAAAAGATCGTTCCTCTGTTGAACTATAAAAACCTGGAACGACCTGCCCGCACACGTGTTTCCCTCACTTACAATCCCGGGTTCTTCAAGCGGAGCGTGAAGAGGCACATCACAGGGCCGAAAACTTGAGGACCACTGTCAGAAGTCTTACGGACTGTGAGAGTGGCCCCGATCGCTAGATGTGCCACGGCTTTCCATCAGTGGCTACGTCAATTTGGCGAGCTTAATATTTTAAAAAATGCAAATACGTACTTAAATATACCCCCGCAAATCTTGCATATTATATGTGTCACTCCTTTGTGCCATTGCTGATGCCGCACCGCTTGACCGCTGTTGATAAAAGCTTCACATCACAAATATCCTATATCAACCTACTAGTTTAATTATGCCGCTCGCAAAAATACTAACAATTAGTAAATTTGAAGTCAACGTCATACATTTTTGTTTTGTCTCTATAAACTTCGCCTTTTTCTTCATACTACATTATACAATACACTACTTCATATGCTATTGATAGCGATAAGATACACTTAATCACAGTGGGTCAGTTCTCGTCTGGGGGCTTTTTTTATTTTTAACGTGAGGAAAGTCCTATATATCATACACAATTATTTATTTTGTGTTTTTTTATACTACTTAGGTGGCAGACAAGCTTACGGCCCACCGGAAGGTTGGTAACCGCAGCCTATAGACGTTTGAAACACCAGAGGCGCTACACACGCGCTGCCGACCCTGGCGCAGGTTGTGACGACCCACAGTTGAAATTTTTCAAGCCGCCCCCGTAAGGCCTTCAACTTGGCTTAACGACTGTCATTTTACTGACAACCGGGACCAACGGCTTATCGTGCCTTCCGAAGCACGGAAACGCTCGTAAATAAATGTCACAAAGTGGTCCACGTGGTGGTCATGGTCACCCATCCATATCCGGCCATAGTAAATGTTGCTTACTGCCGTGATCGTTTACAGAACACTGATTCCGCGGGGCCACGAGCGCTTCAACTTGTCTTACGTGTCTTAATTTAACCACTTACCCCCAGTTTTCGAAAGGCTGATCAACGCTAAAATTAACTAATCGGCTGTTAAGGGCGGATCCCCACCAAACGATCCAAAATGTATCGCCAATTCCTGCGATCCACGATCCGGGAGCATGAGGCATGGATCATGTAGCCTGACGAACAAAACTTTTCTTGCGATCCCGCCGCATTGCACCGACACGCTCCAACCGATCCACACTGATCCGCCTAAGTATAGTACAGTTGAACTTTCGGTCTATGGAGTCACATGTCGGCAAGGAGCGCACGCCTGCCGCGCAGTTTGGATCGCGCGAGGCACGTCCACATCAAATCTTCATTTTGGATCGTCTGGTAGGGATCCGCCTTTAATAGCCGATTAGTTAATTTTAGCGTTGATCAGCCTTTCGGAAACTGGGGGTTAGTGTCGTATTGAGCGGGAAAATACAAATCCTAATATCGACGCAACGATATAGTTTTGTTTCTTGTATAACCATGTGCTAATTTAATTTAAATTACATGTTTATTTTTTTTCAAGCATTAATGATATTAACCTGCCCTGTGTAGCAACGGGAAAAAGTACCTATAAAATGTCGCCACTCCAATTCATCTCGTCTCGAGGGTGTCGTAAGGATTTGCGAAAAATTCATCTAAAACAATTCGTCTAAAACAATTCGACTAAAGCAATTCGTCTAAAAAACAATTCGACTAAAAAAATTTGGCTGGTACAGATTAATTCATGAGTTAATCGACGACAGAATCGTTCACCAAATAAGAATTCGTCGACAAAACGCCTTCAACTGCGAGCGAGTCGGACCCATTACGGACTCCGCTATACTCGTAACGATGATTTTAGATACATGTCATGTCCGCTTTGGTGGAAGGACATGTATGAAAATCGTCGTTACGAGTATAGCGGAGTCCGTAATGGGTCCGACTCGCTCGCAGTGGAAGGCGGGCATTAGCCTTCAAACCTAACCAGTCCGAGTCGGGGTACTCTGAGACGGGGTGTTTTAGTCGAATTGTTTTAGACGGATTGTTACTAGTCGAATTGTTTTTATTCGAATAGTTTTTTAGACGAATTGTTTTAGTCGAATTGATTTAGACGAATTGTTTTAGTCGAATTTTCCGTAGACGGTCGTAAGAGGCGAATAAGGGAACACTTTCGCAAAACGATCCATTGCGTAGAGAAGGATTACTCGAAACGAAACCCGATTTTCAGTAAAATGACAATCTTTAAGGCAAGTTGAAAACTTGAAAGCCTTATGGGCGACTTGATTTCAAACTGGGGGTCGTCACGGCCTGCGCCTGTCCTTTTCAACACGGCAATACGAGGCTCACCCACCACCTATAACGTGGGACATAAAACTATAAGGTCCAAATTGTAAAAGGGTGAAAATGCGGTCATACAAAATGCCTCTGCCTACCCCTTCGGGGATAAGGCGTTACAATATATGTATGTATGTATTTATGTGATAAGAGTATTTATATAGCAAGTTCCTAAAACCTATATTAAAACTAATAAGAGAAAAAGCGGTAAAAAGTTCTCTCATTGCTTGCAATACCGTCTATGAAAATGGCGTCGCTAAAATGTACGATTTTTGTTTCAATTTATAAGGTGTTTTATACAAAAATATAACATGTATTGCAGTACTTACCTATACAATGTGATCTTTAGGTGTGTGGAACAATTTTCAGATGAATTGTGGCATTTTATCACTGCAGAATACGTCATTTTGACGTGACAAGTGACAACGTCTTATAATTCGATGGAGCCGGCTGCACGAACGTAAAAAGATGACGTAATGCGTCGTTACCTCCCTCGCGTTACCTCGCTCTGAGGCGTTCCATTTATTTTAGTAATGTTTTAACAGATGGCGCTATAATCAATTGATGTGTTATTCCATAGTAATTGTACTACGTTCTAACTCACGATATAACGATACCTCTGGGCTCAAAGGTCGTAAAGGACATTTGGGCGAAAATGACTTTTTGATACAGTTTTACTCAATTTTTAATTCCCTATCGATCTGTATATTCCGTTTTACGAAATTCGCAAAAAAAATGCCTTTACGACCCACATAATCTGAGACTTTAAGCCTAGTTCACCGTGAAAATATGGAAGTAAATAACACTTACCTACTAGAGTGAAATTATTTTGGTAGTAAAGGAAAATATAAAGAAAATTTTGGGTGTAAAACACATAAAAAATTTAAATGGTCCTATACTCCCTATAAGTCACCTCAAAAATATGGATGTAAAGGACATCAGGACTTGTCCTGATGTCCTTTACATCCATACTGCTACACAAGTAGCACACACACTGCTACAAAGCAGTGTGTTAAAGTGGGTAACTTTAAAAGTGAGCTAGATACAATCGACTTTGGAGACCCACAGGGTAGCGTGCTTGGCCCAACGCTTTTTATAATGTATATGGATAATATAATATGCTATGCCGATGACACTGTTGTTATATTTGATGGTGCAAGTTGGGCTGAAAAATTTACGAAAGCCGAGTTGGGCCTGGGGCAAGTGTCAACATGGTTGCGTTGTAATTTAGTGACACTGAATGCCAGTAAAACTAAATATGTATGTTTTCATAAAACAGCTAGATCGGCCCATTACACATCTCTTGGTATCAAATTACACTATTGCAAAGAAATTAAAGGTTGCAAATGTGAATTCATCCAAAGGACAGACAGCATTAAATACCTTGGCGTAATTATTGACGAAAACTTGTTAAAAAACACATCATCGTTTTGTCAAACGGAGTGCGAAAAACCGCAAATATAATGAAATTTCTTCGTTCTTCAGCGCCAACGGACGACCTGAAATCCGTTTATTTTGCCCTGAGTCCTCCTGAGTCAGTCGGCCGTCCCGTGGAGTCAGCGCTGCTTTGCAGGGAGGGCTTCATCATTGAGATTACATTCCATACATTGATGTCGCCAGCATCCGCAAAGCCAGCCCCTTGTTCGGGCGTGAGTGCGCCGTAACTGTTCAACAAAAACAGGCGGCTTACCGCGCCTGGATCAGGGCTCGGTCTGTGCGCGACCAGAAAGTGGCCCGCCTCAAAGCAGCGTACAACAGAGCCACTAGGTCCAGTAAGAGAGCCTTTAAGAGAGTGGACGCCCAGCGCATCACGCGGCTTGGTCAGGAGCTCACGTAACATCCGACGGGCAGACGTGAATACTGGCAACTGACCAAAGCCGTGCAGGCCAACTTTTGCAAGCTCTTGCTGCCGCCGCGCCGCTGCGCTATCTTGACGGATGACTGGCTCACAAGGCCCAAGATAAATCAGAAATGCTGGCCAATCTCTTTGCGGCTAATTCCCGGGTCGATGACTGTGGCAAGCAACCTCCCACTATCGCCGACTGTGGAACCACGATGCCGGATATTGTAATCCGGCAGTGCGGCATTGGTGCTGAAGAAGTGTGCAGCTGAATTATGTCCAACGCTAACACGCCTGTATCGTCTTTCCTATTCGTCGGGAGAAGAGTCGAAGGCTTGGTAGGAGGCGAACGTTCAGCCGATCCCCAAGAAAGGGGATCGTTCGGATCCGGCCAACTATCGCACCATAGCCGTAACCACCGTAATCTGCAAAGTGTTCGAGCTAATTATCAACAAACAGCTCATGCGCTATCTGGAGGATCACTCGTTAATTAGCGATTGTCAATATGGCTTTAGGCCGAAACGATCAACGGGTGACCACTTAGCGTACATTACACACACCTGGGGTGAGGCTATGGAGAAGCACGGTGAATCTCTGGCTATTGGCCTAGACATGGCTAAAGCCTTTGATAGGGTATGACATGCGTCGCATCTTTCCAAGCTGCCGGCATATGGTCTATCGCCTCAGTTGTGCCGATGGTTGGCCAGCTTCCTGCACGGGCGACGTACACGGGTCCTCTGCAGGGCCGCCTTTATCCTATTGGAGGCCCTGGGCATATTAGGATAATGGGGCCCTATGACTTTGACAGGACACTATTTTTAATAGAATATACAAAGAAGGTAGATAAACCATGATAATCATTTATTTTTATTAACAACTAGCGGTTCCCTGCCACGCGGCCACGCTTCGCTGTGTCTTTTTTTGTGGTCGTTTCATGTACCTATGAGGAATGAGTAGTGTTTTCGAAACATTCTTGATTGCTGCTCCGCTCCTGTTCGTATTAGCGTGATGTTATATAGCCTATAGCCATCCTCGATAAATGGACTATCAAACTCAACAGAGTATAGGTACTGTCTGTCGCAGGTTTTTTCTTTTCATCTTCAAATGCGCATGCACAAAAAAGGCATCGAGTTTTGTCATCAAATTTGTGTTTTGATGATCTTAAAGTATGAACAGTGGAGGGCCCAGCGGACGGAACACGTTTTGTCAGATCAGCCTTTATACTGTCTGGTCTAGTGTAGTCTTTACGACAAGATGTGTGAACCCTCAGCGACTTCAAATCCTTAAGCTGGGAGCACTTTCGAGGTATTAAAGGATAGGGCAAGATTAAATGATGACTAAGCTATAGGTAATTGATTAATAAACATGGAAAATAGATTAAACTAATAAAGCTTTGACTTGAATTCAAAATGCCTATTTGTACTAATTTAGAATTACAATACAATTTTTTATTTATTTATTACACTTTATTATTATAATTTTAAACAGCTCATCGTATGCTAAACAACTCGAGTCCTTTAATAAAAACTTGCGACTAAGTTGTGAGTCTTTTAATAAAATTGAGTCCATTTATATCCGAGTCGTATTAGAACAACGGGAGTCTCTCAGATTAATAAAAAGACATGAGTCGTATTTTTGGAGTCGAGTCTTGAAAATCGAGTCTAGTCCTAACTTAAGTGACATAAAAGACTTGAGTTCTCACATCACTATTTTTTTAGCAATAACAAAAACAATTAGCAATAGCAATAACAAATTTAAGTCCTTAAGTTGACCCCCCTAGGGGGGTTAACTTAAGGACCAAAATTTGTTTAATTAATTAGGTATAAATAAACAAAATACGATCTAATTTAAATGTTCGAACAGTCAAGAACTAACGAAGACCTAATAATTAGAAAAAAAAATCAAGTGGGGCCAAATTCACTGAGTGATGTATCGATGCAGTGAATCGATCCAGTACTACGCATCGATTTAAAAGATAGATTTTTTGGTTGGAAAAACCGATTTTTCGATTAATCGATTTCAGATCGCCATCCCTATAACAGACACGGATTGTACTTGTTGAGCTTGTTTTTCAAATTTTTAATTAATTAATTTGTTTTTGGTACATCTGATAATTAATACGCTTTTATTAGGTCGTCGTGTATGTAACTAACAATGTAATGGAATCTAAGGAAACTAATTTAACCATCTTCCAAGGATCGTAGCGTCATGAAAATTGGCAGCTGTATGTAGTTCTGATGACAATACAATAATATGGTACTGTCGAACTGATCTAATGATGGGGCACTGAAACTTCATGATGGAGCCAATGGAATCTAAGGTATATAATTTAATTAAAAAATCACAGAAAATCTTTACTGTGGTTTCTTAAGGGCGTCGTACGCCTAGGGACTAGTGTCTAGGACTAGGGACTTTGTATTTGGTTTGAGGGGGCCCTTTCGACCGCGGGGCCCTGGGCAAGTGCCCATAGTGCCCAGTGGAAAAGACGGCCCTGGTCCTCTGTGATGGTCAGGCTTCCTGCTTTTTGCAGGTATATGCCGGAGTACCACAGGGATCGGTATTTTCCCCAACTCTCTTTCTTCTGCATATCAATGACATGCTGTCCCTTGGGTGCATTCATTGTTATGCGGATGATAGTACTCTGCATGGGAGCTATTCTGGCCGTCCGGCGGAGGGGCGAGGCGACGTGGAAGGAAAGAGACGACAACTCGTGGCGGATCTTCACCGGGACCTGGGTCGCATTGCCCAATGGGGTTCGGACAACCTGGTCGAGTTCAATCACAGATTACTAAATAGTTACTACGTAACAGATACATCACTCCCATACAAAAGCGACAATACCTACGCTATATTAGCCTACAAAATTTTAATAATAATACCTGCTGCTCAGAACGAGAAGAATTGTACCTTATACACGCGCTCATAGCGTCGAGACTGTGTTGCCCGCTGTGTGAGTGACGTCATCGTAAGAATGCGCTAGGGTTGAACCTATAATGATTGTTGTAATAAAACAAATGTTACGAATCAACCATGTTTTAATACGCTTTAGGTAGTTAGTAGGCCGACGTGTATGTAACTAACAATGTAATGGAATATAAGGAAAAAAATTATGAATGGTTTAAAAAAACCCTAGAAAAACACGCTTTCATAAATGCACGTAAAAACTAAAAATAAATTATGAATCACAGTAGGTAGGTATACCTATATTTTTATATTGTTTATCTTATGCCTACCCATAACTAAAATAACAAAGAAATCTAAATTTAACTGACATTACCTTTAGCGTAAGTACCGGCTATTCACCTATCTCACCCGGCCATCCTACCTTACTATGTTACACACACATACATATAGTCACGCGTAGATCTCCGAAGGGGAAGGCAGAGGCATATTAGATGCCCACATTTCATTTTTTTTATAGTTTGTACCAAGTACAGGTTGTGACCCTCTGCTGTTTAAATTTTTCAAACCGCATTAAAAGGCCTTCAACTTGGCTGACTGCTATTTTATTGGCAACCGGGACCAACGGCCTAACGTGCCTTCCGAAGCACGGAAACGCTCAAATAAAGGTCACAAAGTGGTCACATGAATGGTCACCCATCCAAGAACTGGCCATAGTGAAAGTTGCTTACTACAGTGATCGATTACAGAACACTGAGTCCCCGGGGCCACGAGCGCTTCGACTACCTATAAAACCTATTTACCTACAAATTCTATAAAACATTGAATTGTCTATAAAAAACAACAATTTTATAATACCTGACTCAAATAACTCCTTAATTTACGATTTACATACTTATCACCTACCTACTTATGTTCAAACAAATAAATGGTAAAAACATTGAAATTGATAAGATGTAAAATATAACTTTCTTCGTCTCTCGGCAATTTAAAAAACGACAAATTTTCTTTTGTTTTTGTACTATTACACCCATCCACTGCACAATAATTACGTGGTTTCGGTATTTCGAAGCGTAAGCGCGGGAAACGTGCGGTGCGGTGCGATGCGAGCGCTCAGTCGGGCGTCCGGCAGCCCTCTGCCAGTTGTATCCCCAGGGAGATGCCGAGCGGTAGGTACATAGCGCGCGATTTTGAGCGAGTGACGGAGGCCTGGTTCAATGCCAGAAAAACACACAGTTTACAGCTAAGAAGTCCCATTCCTATCCCTACCCTGTCTTCGGAACATTACGGTTTCACTAAAAGAAAGCTAAATCACAAAACCTACGTAGAGAGATGTATTGGGCTGGCCTCGTGGAAACTAAAATTCCTGAATAAGCTGAGACTATTTCACGTCACATCAGAGGTGTTTACTGTACAAGACGAAGATTCGCCCCTGCGTCGAATTCTGTTCTCACATTTGGGATGACTCCGCAAGACACCTACTAGCGTCAACGCTATGCAGCGACGTGCTATCCGAATAATTGGTTGTCCTGAGGTGACGGGAGGCCTCGAACCGTTAGCGCAACCAAGAACCATAGCGTCCTTGGCTGCCTTCTACCGAATGTATTACGGTGAATGTTCTGAAGAGCTCGATTCAACCTAATACTACCATCTCCTTTCCAAACCCGAACAACGCGTGCCGGGGCAGAGATGCTACTCATACACAGTGGAGAGAATTTTCGCCTGAACCAAGCATTTCAAAAGATCGTTCATCTGTCGAACTATTAGAACATGAAACGACCTGCCCGCATACGTTTTTCCCTCATCTTACAATCCCGGGTTCTTCAAGAGGAGCGTGAAGAGGCACATCACAGGGCCGGCAACTTGAGGAACCACTGTCGAAAGTCTTACAGACTGTGAGACTGGCCCCCAATCGTTAGATCAGTGATGGGCAAAGTACGGCCCGCGGGCCAGCTCCGGCCCGCGGAGGTATTTAATCCGGCCCGCCGACGGTTCTTCGGCACCTGGTAAATGGCCCGTGATAATTATATTTTGACGGTCCAGAAGTATTATGTAGATTCTACTTTGTAGAGCAGTAAACACATAGGTGAAGACGGTTAAGTGAACAGACTTTTTCGATCATGAAATTGCTGAACAACTCAATCGCAAGCCGACTTACTGTAAAACACCTTTTAGCGCTGCTAAAGTTACTTCGTCACAACACGAACTTGCATTTGAAATATGGCACATAAGAAGCAATTGCCTACGTCCTACACGCCTACCATGGCATGGCAGGGCCTTGCTAATAACAGTTAAATTCTAATTTTTAACGTTGGTGCAAGTGTGTAAGTTTACTGTATTTTTTTTATATCTTATGATTAAAAGTTCAGCAAAAATACATTTTTAAGGTTCGGTCGGTACTCGAAGGGTAAAAACGACCCTATTCATAAGACTTCGCCATCCACCTATCTATTCGTGTGTCCGTCACGAGGCTGTTTTTCAAGAACCGTGATAGCTAGAGAGCTGAAATTTTCACAGTTGATGTATTTTTGTTGCCGCTATAACAACAAATACCAAAATCAGAAAAAGGGAGGAAATTATGGGGTCTCATACAAAAAATGTGGTTATTTTTTCGTTTTTTTGTACGGAATTCTCTGAGCAAGAGTCCGACTTGCACTTGGCCGGTTTTCTATAATTCTGGCCCTCGCCTGATATTTCTTACTATTTCTGGCCCCCCGTTAAAAAAGTTTGCCCACCACTGCGTTAGATGCACCACGGCTTACCATCAGGGTGGTGGCGACGTCAATTTGACAAGCTTAATATTAAAAAATATAAGTTTATTTAATAATGTAGCCCTTAAAAATGAGTTAGCAAGTGATCCTTATGACCTAAAAATTATTACACTAGTCGATTATTACCTTATTTTCTTCAGAATTGCGCAGTGAAGTAGATTTACACCCTTCGGCGAAATCTTAGGATGGAAATATGACGGGTGTAAAGGACTTTTATTTTCAAATTTATGGTCGTAAAGGAAATCTATCTCGGTAAATACAGCACTAGGGTATTTTTTTTAAATCTGCCTTAGAAAATACTATAAATTCTAAGCACTTTCTTCCTTGGTTTTATTACAATAGCTCAAGAAACAAAAAAGTTAGAGTACAAAATATTTTTTTTCTTTAGTTTTTTGCTTCTCCTGAAAAGTCTCATTTTGTCCTTTACGACCTTTGAGCCCAGAGGTATCGATAATATAAAAATTTAATAAAAAATTCTTATGACGTTGTTACGTTCAACTATCATCAGTAAACCGACTGTACAGACAACCGATTTTTTTAGATAAAAATTACGCGAGCTGTTTGCACTGATACTAGAACTCCGGTACTGAAGCGCCGATTGATGTAGGCAGCCGGTACCGGCTGCGATGAAATGGCTTCAAGTCCCTCGCGCGTATTGCGTTTCTATGCGTTATAATTCTATGATTACGAGTATAATAAGATAACCTACCTGTTGGTCGATACGTGGGTGCAGGATTTACAGGCGTATTTTTTTTCATGCCGACGTTTGTGGTTCCACAAGGCGGTCTTCGATTTGAACCTGAACTTGCAGATCTGGCATTCTATGTCCCCTGCGCTCTGTGGATACCATTATAAATGTATAGACTGACTAATATTAGGTACTTCTATACTAATATTACTAGCTGACCCGCGCAACTTCGTTTGCGCCACATAAGAGAGAGTATTACTGTAGTGCTCCCGTAGCGTCTCGTCATTAATATTCAATACTACGTAAGAGAGAGAGAGAGAGAGAAAGGTTTCTCGTCGCGTGTATTCCCGTCACATTATATTTAAAAACAATTTCGTTTATGAAAGAGGTATCCGGTGGCATTATTGTAGAAAAAAATTGATTGCCATTAAAATGGTTATTGCGCACCAACCCAAAGATAGACAGATGCTATCGCGCAATTTTTTTAGAACTTTTTTTAAGAGAAACAATTTTGTAGTAGGGGAACATGGGCATCAGTGGATCACGGGGAACAGTGGATCATTTGTTATAACTTTGTGCCTATGGCACCCACACATTTACACGTCGGGTCAGCGCACATCCTCCTACATCCCGCACTACCCGACTAGTCACCGCCACAGAGTCACAATGGAAGGCCGCGCGACAGCGCATCGCTCCGTAGGCACGTACGAAAAAAAATATTTACGTATTATTGGAAATAGTTTTGCTACCAGGTTTTTTAGATATTTCAATGTCTTTGTATTTTTTTTTATAGTGTGTGTGTCTGAGTATCTAAAACTGTATTATACTGTGCTGTAAAAGCTAATTATATTTAAATAAAAATATTATTTCTGTTATTGGTAAATGGGTTACAGTGAATCATACTCCAATGGGGTTCATCGGATCGTGATCCACTGATACCCGAAGGAATTCGAATTTTATATGATCCTTTTTTACGGGTCAATATGCCCCGTAATAGTCAAAAGAAAACACAGCAAGGCGGTCCCAGCTCCACCAGGAAACCGTGGAGACCTGAAAGGTGCGACTTCAGCAACCAACGGGAGAATTCGCCACGATCGCGGCGGTCAGACCTGTCATGGACGAGTGGCTGGAGAGGAGCCACGATGCTCTCTCCTACCGGTTGTCACAGATGCCTCCTGGGCACGGGAGCTTCGGTAAGTATCTGCGGCGAATACACCGGGAAACCTCGGCTAAGTGTCAGCACTGCGGAGAGCGCAGCGAGGACAACAGCGCCAGGTCCTCGTGGCAGGACATTCTCTCGCTGGAGACCATGGTGCGAGCCATAATGCCCCCCTAAGAAGTGGGATAGCACCCGAACCCCCCCCCCCCACCTCTAGGTGTGGCTGCAGTGGTAGCCGTAATAAGTCTGTTGGGTGTCCTGGGGTATCCTTCCGAGGGCTTACCCGGTGGGGCTCCCAACCGTGTTAGGTGGGATACGTGTGTTTTTTATGTTATTATTATTTACATGACTACCACTACGGTTTCTGTATATGAGAACGGTGGGCAGCCCCTCACCGTCCTCAGGCCCTCGGTCATGGAGGCCGATAGTCTGGGGCGAAGACGCGGAACTAGGTGGCAGAGTTCTCTTCTGCTTCCTACCCGCTGCCTCTTTCACAAGCATCACCTGCTCGCAAAAAAGAGGCAGCTCAGTCCCACTTACTCCCGCTGGAGATCATTGCTCGCACCATAGTCTCCAGCGAAAGAGTGTCCACATCCAGACCTGCCACGAGGACCTGGCGCTGTTACTGAACCACAGTACTTATCGAAGCTCCCGTGCCCGGTAAGTATCTGTGACAACCGGTAGAAGAAAGCACCATATCTCCTCTCAGCCACTAGTCCATGACAGGTCTGACCGCCGCAATCGTGGCGAATCCCCCTTTGGTTGCTCAAGTCACACCTTCCACGTCTTCACGGTTTCCTGGTGGAGTTGGGACCGCCGAGATTCGATTTCGCGAGGCAAAGGCCTGTGGCCCACTCCAGCGCCTCCTTGCGCGGTTGCGCCATTCAAATAGTGACGCAAGGGCTCTCGTTTCCAGGTCCCATGGAAGGGTCCCGGCTAGGTATCATGCCGTCTCACCTGAGATCGTGCGGTATCCCCTTATCACCCTGAAGGCCATCACCCTCTGCGGTCTAAGTAATCTAGCCGCATTGCTGGCCGTCAGGGTCTTCACCAATGCGAGGGCCCCGTACAGGGCCATGCTCCGCGTCCAAACCTGCCACGAGGACCTGGTGCTGTTACCGAACCACAGTACTTATCGAAGCTCCCATGCCCGGTAAGTATCTGTGACAACCAGTAGAAGAAAGCACCATGTCTCCTTTCCAGCCACTAGTACATGACAGGTCCGACCGCCGCAATTGTGGCGAATCCCCCCATTGGTTGCTCAAGTCACACCTTCCACGTTTCCACGTTTTCCTGGTGGAGTTGGGATCGCCGAGCTTTGATTTTGCGAGACGCAGGCCTGTGGCCCCGCTCCAGCGCCTCATTGCGCCATTTAAATAGTAGCGCAAGGGCTCTCGCTTTCAGGTCCCATGGAATGGTCCCGGCTAGGAGACATGCCGCCTTACCTGAGATCGTGCGGTATCTCCTTATCACCCTTAAGGCCATCGCCCTCTGCGGGCTAAGTAATCTAGCCGCATTGCTGGCCGTCAGGGTCTTCACCAATGCGGGCCCCGTATAGGGCCATGCTCCTCACGATCCCGAGATACTTTCTCCTGTAGGGAGCGTGGGGTGGGTCCCCTGATGTCGGGCATCGGTCGCGAGAGTGCGACTGATGCCCCCCTCAGTTTTGGGGTCATACTTCGGAAGCGGTATCCGAAGTTCCACCGGCAATCTATACTACCCCTGATGATCCACTGTAACTCAAACCCCGATTCAAGGTAACCCATACATGTGCCACAGTGGATCAATTCCCTCTCGAAGAAAAAACCGTCTTCTGACATACATTAATTTATTAATGAGGTATTTAAAAAGAGAAACTTAAAATTTAATTATGCTTTTACGTATTGCATGCAAAACCTCTGTTATTGAAGCAAAAATTTACGTCAAAAACAGCTTCAAAAAAAAAGTGATCCACTGATGCCCATGTTCCCCTACATATTTTTTACATATCTATAAATACACTCGAGAGCAATGAATCCGGGTCACTTAAAGAATCCTAAAAATCTCGGAAACTAAAAATGCTAGGTTAATGCAATAAATTGTATTTAATAGACAATGTAATACTCCTTAAATGAAGGTATTTAAACTTCTTAGTTATTGTAAAGTTATATCATAAAAAAATCAAATTTGAAAAAGGGCCACTTTCGAAGATGGAACTACGAAATTACAGCATTTGGTGTTGCTTTTGTTTGTAATCTGTCATTTAAGTGGGTACATAAACCATGTTGATAGTGCTCTATATTCATTAATCAAGCTGAAATTATGTCGCTTACGCCTGAAGAATGCACCAGAATACTTACAATGCTGGAAACCGGCCGGAGTCAGCGCGATACAGCCAGGACTGTCGGTGTGTCGCTGTCAACAGTACAAAGAGTTCTCCGACGTTACGAAGAAACTGGTTCTAACCTACGCAGACCAGGAACGGGCAGAACCAGGTGTACCACAGCACGAGAAGACCGATACTTGGTGAACACCATGCTTCGAAATCGCTTTCTCACAGGAACTGAACTCACCAATCAGTTTCGACGCCTCGGAGGAAGTAACCCAAGTGCATGGACAGTAAGACGTCGGCTTGCTGAATCTAACTTAAAACCCCTTAGACCTGCAAACGGCCCTAAACTGGAGCGTGGGCATCGTATTTCGAGACTAAGGTATGCCCAGAGCCACGTAAATTGGAGTATTGAAGATTGGTCAAAAGTTATGTTCTCCGACGAATCAAAATTTATGCTCTACAAGCACGATGGAAGACACAGAGTGTATCGAAGACCAGGGGAAAGATTCAAGCAAGCATGCATCGAAGAAAAAGTAGCCTACGGTGGTGGGTCTGTACTTGTGTGGGCCGGAATTTCTTCTGAAAGTCGCACAGAGCTGGTGATCATAGAAAACGGCTCTTTAACTAGCGTAAGATATGTGGAAGAAATCCTCAATGATCACGTTGGTCCATTTATGGTCAATTTAGGTGAGGATGCTATATTTATGCATGACAATGCCCGACCTCATACAGGTAGGATTGTGAATGACTACCTTCAAGAGATGAACATTACTCGTATGGAGTGGCCAGCGCGCAGCCCGGATATCAACCCGATCGAGCATGCTTGGGACGAGCTAGGCAGATGCGTAAAACAACGAAACCCTCCCCCAATCACGCTTCGTGAGCTCAAAATTGCTCTCACAGAGGAATGGGAGAATATTCCCCAAAATCGTATAAGGAACTTGGTGTACAGCATGCCAAACCGCGTAAACGCAGTAATGGAAGCACGAGGAGGCAATACGAAGTATTAAAATTCAAGAAAATCGTAATAAAGTTCAAAAATTTCATGTTTCCTATTTTTGTTTTAAGGAGAGATCAGCAGTTTTTTCTTTATGTAATTTTGTGTTAATAAAATGTATGGTGACTCATATTTTTTTTACTTTCATTTAAGGAGTATTACATTGTCTATTAAATACAATTTATTGCATTAACCTATCATTTTTAGTTTCCGAGATTTTTAACATTCTTTAAGTGACCCGGATTCATTGCTCTCGAGTGTATTTACGCAGCACACGCAACGAAGCTCTCAATAGGAATAACTTTTCCCCCGTTTTTGAAACATTTACTATTACTGCTCCGCTCCTATTCGTTGTAGCGTAATGCTATATAGCCTATGACACTCCACAATAACGTAGCTTTCTATTGGTGAAAGAATTTTTAAAATCGGTTTAGTAGATCCCGAGACTACCCCTTGCAATTTAACAAATATACAAACACAGTATTCAGTATTCAGTATTATTTATTTGCTTTTCCACAATGTAGGTAAGATCTTAAATTATAATAATACATAAAAGCTTCATTATGGACCCTGTTAGGGCACAGCAACATTATAAAATATAAGCCAACAAGAGCATGCATTGTGACTATTGAGAATTTAACACATTGTTTTTTAACATTCAGTGCCTAAAATTAATTTTACATATATTTTGAAAACAATTTTAAAAACACAAATCTAACATTAAAGCACTAATCACATATTTCACTAAGTACATAACATATAATGCAAAGCTCAACGTTAATTAAATGATTTTCAACACAATTCATGTCAATTTAAATGATTCAGTCTGCAAATATATTCATGTCAATTCAGTTACCAATACATGTCAAAAATAAATTAATATAAATTTAAAATGTCATAGTCATTTTGGGAATGTCAATTTGTTGGATATCAATATTTCATTAAAATTAGTTTCTATTATTTGTGTTATTTTTTTCCCAGTAGGTATTCGTCAATGCTATAGAAGGCTTTTGTTATCAAATAATTTTGGAGCTCATTCTTAAATTTGCGATCTCCTTCAATGTTTTTTATGTCATTCGGTAATCTATTATATATTTTCACACACATGACTAATGGGCCTGAACGGAATTTTGTGAGCCTACAATTGGGTAACGCTAGTTTATTTTGGGACCGTAAATTACGTTTTTGGGGTCGTTGGTCTCTTGCCAATGGAAACAGTGAGGGGTGTTTTTTAACGAATTTACATATCTCTAGTATATACATACTGCTTAGTGTCAACATTTTATATTTTTGAAAGAATGGTTTAGTACTCTCTAAGCGATCCACATTTGCTAGGATTCAAAATAAAAAGTTTCTCCGCATCTGTACTTTTTCCCCATAGTATTATTCCGTAATTGAGCCAAGAGTAGGCGTATGCGTAATAAGCCGTCATCGCTGTTTTTAAATCCGTTGCCTTTTTTAACTCATAAAGCGCATAAGAAAATCTTGACAATTTATTCGCTACGTTCTGTACATGAGCTTTCCAGTCCAAATATGTGTCGACAGTCAAACCTAATAAAGAAAATTCATCTACGCATTGTATTTTTGAACTGTTAAATGAATAGTTAATATCTAATTTAGTCTTCTGGTGTGGTCTATATTGCATTATTTTGGTCTTTTTTTAATATATTCTAAATTATGGTCAGTCATCCAACTCGTCAGTTTTGAGAAGTGTAGGTCCAAATTATTTTCCAATTTTGTTGTATCTTTACACGGGAATATGATAGAAATGTCATCTGCGAATAGTACAGTTTGGGCGTCAATTTCTTTGGGTAAGTCGTTTATGTATAGTAAAAACAATATACATCCTAATACACTACCTTGTGGTATAGACATGTGGACCTCGGCTTTCTGTGATCTAATTAGACTGATTTGACCTGTATCTGAGTAGTGTTCTACTGCTACGTACTGAGTTCTACCTGATAAATAAGAAGAGAACCAGTCGTGTGCTATCCCTCTCACGCCTAACGAATACAGTTTGCTCAAAAGTATTTTGTAAGATACACGGTCGTAAGCCTTGGTCATGTCTAGTAAAACTCCAATCGCGTATTCTCTTTTATTAATAATATTTAGAGCTTCCTGTACGTATTTATATACTGCTAGAGTTGTTGACCTGTGTCTCCTAAATCCACATTGGCTATTGTCAAATATGTTGTATTTTTCACAATAGCTGTAAAGGCGTTTGGAAACCACTGTTTCTAGTACTTTTGAAAAGGTAGGTAGTAGGGCTATAGGTCGATAGTTACCAGCGTCAGATTGATCCCCCTTTTTAAATATTGGTTTTATTAGTGAGCTCTTTAGTAGATCCGGTACCGTTCCTTCCTCCAATGACTGGTTTATTAGGACTGTTAACGGTATTGTTAGTTCATCTGAACATGATTTTAGCAGTATTGGTGGTATTTCATCTTGACCGTGGCTATGCTTATTTTTTAGGTGTCGTAGAATGAAGTGAATTTCGTTAGGGTCAGTTGGTCTCAAATAGATGCTGTTTTGGCTCGAGTATGTTGAAGAGCGACCTGGCGGACTGCTTCCATCCGCAGTTCCTATCGATGTAAAATAATTGTTGAACGTGTCAGCGACCACTTTAGGGTCATCAATTAGTTTATTACCTACATTTAGCGCTATGTTCTTCCTAGGCTTTTTAGTTGATTTATGCGTCCGCTCTTTTATTATCTGCCACATAGTTATGGTTTTATTATTAGACCTTGTCATTCTTTTTATGTGTTGGATTCTTTTTGAGGTCAAAATTACTTTCTTGAGTGCCTTTTCGTATAATTTGTAGTGGTCATATAAAATTGGATTATTACTAGTGTTAGTAAGAGCTCTTAACAGGCGTTTGTGTTTACAAGAAAGGCGTATTCCTTTCGTTAGCCATGTTTTAGGGATGTTAGGCTGAATTTTCTTTTTCCTTTTTGGTATACACTGTTCCAGCATTGCCTGTATACTATTGTGAAACGAAGAGTAGTTCTCGTTAACGGTTTTTTCCATGTCAATAATATTGTCCCAATTTATTAGTCCTAATTTAGATTTAAACTCTTTGATATTTCGGTTACTATAATTTCTTGTAAAAGTGTGGTAATTTTGTTTTGGACACAAACCTTACTTCTTTATAATATTATTATGCTCTTTATTCAATAAAATAACTTATATAATACATTTTTAAATATAGTTATAAAAAAAAATACATTTAAAAATATAAAATATAGTATCCCACCGGTATCGGGTACAGGGACCAAGCTACCGGTGGTCAGGGCTCCAGAGAGAGGAACCTCCGCACAATGCGTGCCGTGTCCAGTAACACTGCTTTTTGCATCACGCCCTTGATCCAGCTGCCCAACGCGAGCCTCTGAAGGTGTTGGTCGAGGCTCTTAGCTATAAGACCGTTAGCGGAAATGACTATTGGAACAATGATTGCCGTATCGACTTCCCACATGTCGACAATCTCGCGAGCTAAGTCCACATATTTTATTTTTTTGTCGCTCTCAGCCTTCACGAGATTCTCGTCATGGGGGATTGTGATATCAACAATCATTGCTCGCCGCTCAGATCGATCTATTACCACAATATCAGGCTTGTTGGCTACAACAGTCCTGTCTGTGATAATAGATCGATCCCAGTACAATGTGATACGACCATTTTCAAGAACTGGCTCAGCTACATACCTGTAATATGGAACCTCGATATCCACCAGGTAATACTTCAGAGCAAGTTGCTGATGGATGATCCTGGCTACTAGGTTGTGCCTGTGCAAGTACTCGCCGTTAGCAAGACGAGAACAACCAGAAATAATATGCCTGAGGGACTCGCCAGGAAGATGACACGCTCGACATACATCAGTCGTACCATCCCTCAGTATATATTTCCGGTAGTTGTTCGTCATGATAACTTCATCTGCAATTGCACAGACAAAACCCTCGGTCTCTCCAAAGAGATCACCGAATCGTAGCCAGGCCACAGAGGCTATAAGGTCTACATGAGATCCATGCAGAGCCTTATAAAACCTACCGTGGAGCTCCTTGCCCTTCCATATCTCCTGCCGGTCATCAACACCCAGTATTACAGGTTTGCGCCAGTTCTCTTTCGCCAAGGCAAGCGGGGTGAGTCCAGTATCCACTTTGACAACATCCCGATGCACATCCGCATTCATGTGGAGAAAATATTCTCTAAGGTTGCACACCTCGCGGTTATGTAGGGTTTTGGCATTCAAGAAGCCTCGGCCGCCACATTTCCGCGGGATGTACATCCTCATCACCGATGAACGCGGATGATGCATTCGATATGATGTCAATAGTGTACGAACTCTCCTGTCTAAGGCATCTAGTTCAGTTTGAGTCCACTTGAGTATGCCAAAGGAGTACATCAAGAGTGGCATGACCCAGCCGTTAAAAGCACGCACCTTGTTGCCGCCCGATAAAAGACTATTTAATACTTTTCTCAGGCGACTCAGGAAACGTTCTCGCAACGACTGTTTCATGTCAGCTTCATTGATGCCCAACGCTTGTGACATACCCAAGTACTTATAGGTGTCAGATACGAGGAGTGATGTCAGATGAATGGAATCAGAAAGCTGAATACCTTCCGATTCCACTATCCGTCCTCGCTTAACATGCATAACTGCACATTTATCCACACCAAATTCCATTTTGATTGAATTACTAAAGTTCTCAGTAACCTTTAGTAAATCAATCAAATGAGAATTTGTTGTGGCAAATAGCTTTAAGTCGTCCATGAAAAGTAAGTGAGATATAACCTGACCTCCTCCCCGTAATCTGTAACCTAGCCCTGAACTCTCTAGTAGAGTACTAAGAGGGTTCAGTGCTAAGCAAAACCAAAGAGGACTCAAACTGTCACCTTGGAAGATGCCCCGCTTAATCCTAATCGGCTCATCGTCACCGCAGAACCCCCCACATCCTGGATAGGTAAGAAGGGTCCTCCATTGCCTCATACATGACTGTAAAAAGGTGCATAGAGTTGTATCAACTTTATACAACTCCAGCACCCTTAAGAGCCACGTATGAGGTACAGAATCGAACGCCTTCTTATAATCTATCCAGCATGTTGATAGATTCTTACGGTTACGACGAACTTGTTGGCTAATAGTCATATCAATGAGGAGAAGCTCCTTAGTACCCCGAGCCCCACTTCTACATCCATTTTGAGAGTCACTCATAATTTTATTGACATTAATATGTTTATTTATTTTATCTCTCAAAATGGATGTCAGAAGTTTATAGATCGACGGAAGACACGTGATCGGTCTATAATTGCTGGGGTTCGAAGTACTTCCAGATTTATGGAGCAGATGAGTCACACCAGTTGTCATAAAAATTGGCAACGATCCAGATTCTAGAGCAGATTGGAAGTGAGATGCCAATCGAGCATGTGAACTGCGTAGCCATTTTAGCCAAAAATTGTGCAGTCCGTCCGGCCCTGGAGATTTCCAATTAGATAACGGACGGACTGCACTAGCTACATCAGAACTGTCAATGACAATTTTTTCCATGTCTGATACATTCTCACATGCCCGCTCGACATCACACATCCAATCACCCTCGGTGTGACTAACGGGTACCGACCAGATACTTTGCCAAAATTTATTTGTTTCATCTGTATCCGGTAGATGTCCGTCATTCACACCTTTATCAGATTGTTCCCAATTTCTATAGACCCATCTCTGGTCTCTTTGGAATCTGCGATTGATAGTAAATCGGTCTACGCGTTTTTTGAATCTACGAATCCGATGTGCCCATGCATAAACTTTTTGCTTTAGGAAGTCAATGCGCTCTGTGACCCGATTCACATAATCCATGGAACTAACTCCAGTTCCTGAAAATGCTCGGTTCACAAAGCGCATCACCTTCGGCCGAGTATTCCCAGATCTAAAGCATGATAACTTGCTGATGAGTACTCTTGTCTCAGTGATACGTCGTTCAATCCTACGCTGCCACCCCGGCACGATAGGTCTTGTTGGTCGTGTATCATGGTTTTCCGCCAAAAGCGGAACACCTGCTACACGACATGTTGCCATGGCAGCGCAGTACAGGATTGAATGAGTATCACTAAGAGTTTCACTATTTTCTAAATACATAGATAATAGTGAATCAACAGTACTCACCAGTGTCAAGTTCTTTCTATGCATGGGCAATCGAGGTAGACGTGGCCTAATATTAATGGGCATAGTCCGATATTCCCCAATCGCACACTCCAAAGCTACCAGTATCTCCTCATTGTACCTAGTATCTGTTGATATAACCATGTCATCTACTGCCGTATTTTGACTAACCACAAAGTTGATTGGGATACTAGCTTCTTCCCTTATCGGCGGATTGTAGATAACATGGTCATTCCGCAGATACTCTAAGCGTAGTCTCTCAAGTACGTTACTATCCAACATACGATTACGTTGGATAGCACGTACTTGATCCGACAATCTTTGAGCGGAAACGTCGACAGCTGGTTCAAGTTCACGAAACAAGTGCAGCATACGGTCACGATACGCAGTGCGAATAGTTCCCCCTTCTGTTGCCGCATAATATGCCCGCATGACGTTCTGATTAATGGTATTAGTCCATCGCATGCGGTGCACATTACCACCGGAAGCGGGGGCCCTATTCGAGGCCGGTGGGCCTCGGGGTCCCAAGCAAGACGGTGGCCGGCCTCTCCCCGGCCGACGTACAGGCGTTGGCGACGTCGGCGGAGAGAAATACTCATCACTCGATGTTGAGCTCGACGCCTCTACGTTTGGTGTATTTTCACGAAGAAGAGAGGCGGAGCGGAGTGATGAGTCCGGAGATGTTAGCTGTGCTCGTTGTGTCCTGGCTCTGGTCAACATTTTCACGATTTATGTACATAAATAATATCTTGCATTATTCATGTTGTGTCAAGTGACATTTGTCAAACACTTGATGAAATCTTCTGTAAAGTAAGGTTTTATATATTTTTCGTCGAAATTTATGCATTTTCACAATCATTTGTATTATAATTTCAGTAATGTGTTAAAAAACTGGGTTATTATGTATTAATGTAATAAAAAACCGATAAAATTTGTGGAGCAAAAATATTGACGTGTAGGTATCTGACGCCAGGTTTTTTTTTTTTTTTTTTTTTTATATTATTATTATTCCCTTTATTTACATAGTTATACTTATTAAATTAAATTTTTAAATACATTTTATAAAAAAGAAAATATATTTAAAAATATAAAAAAATAGTGTCCCACCGGCATCGGGTACAGGGACCAAGCTACCGGTGGTTAGGGCTGCAGAGACAGGAACCTCCTCACAATACGTGCCGTGTCTAGGAGAACTGCCTTTTGCATCTGGCCCTTGACCCAACTACCCAACCCGAGCCTCTTCAGATGTTGATCGAGGCTCTTGGCAATCAGACCATGTGCTGATACGACTATCGGAACAATAACCGCCGAGTCCACATCCCACATATCGACAATCTCGTGAGCCAAATCCAAATATTTTATTTGTTTTTGCTTTTCTGCTTTCACGAGATTTTCGTCATGTGGGACGGTAATGTCAACGATTATTGCGAGGCGCTCTGATCGATCTATTACCACTATATCAGGCTTATTGGCCACAATAGTCCTGTCAGTGATAATAGATCGATCCCAATACAATGTGACACGGCCATTTTCTAGAACTGGGTCGGGCACATACCTGTAATACGGTACCTCTGAATCAACAAGTTTATATTTTAGTGCAAGTTGCTGATGGACAATCCTGGCCACTTGGTTGTGTCTATGCAAATACTCACCGTTGGCAAGACGAGGACAACCAGAAATAATATGTCTGAGAGATTCACCCGGTAGGTGGCATGCCCGACATATGTCAACCGTACCATCTCTCAAAATATACTTCCGATAGTTATTCGTCATGACAACTTCGTCAGTAATTGCACAGACAAAACCTTCGGTTTCTCCAAACATATCACCAAAACGTAGCCAAGATATAGATGCTAGTAAATCTACATCGGGCCCATGTAAGGCCCGATAAAACCGTCCATGCAGCTCTTTGCTCTGCCATATCTCCTTGCGATCATTAGTAGACAGTATTGCTGGTTTGTGCCAGTTCTCTTTGGCAAGAGAAAGAGGGGTCAGTCCGCTGTCTATTGCTACCACATCTCGATGCATACCCACGTCCACATGTAGGAAATATTCCCTAAGGTTGTATATCTCACGGTTGTGTAACGTCTTGATATTTAAAAAACCACGACCGCCACATTTCCGTGGGATATACAACCTCATTACAGACGAACGTGGATGATGCATTCGGTTTGCGGTTTGCGGTATTATTATTATTAGTATTAGTATAGATAAAGAGGAAAGATTAGAATGTTTGTTTGTTTGCATCGAATAGGCTCCGAAACTACTGGACCGATTTGAAAAAATCTTTCATTGTTGCGAAGCTACACTCTTTGCGGTGAACATAGGTTATATTTTATTACCGTATTCCCAGGGGAACGGGAACTACGCGGGTGAAACCGCTTGTCGTCCGCTAGTATATTATAAACTAGCGGACGTCACACGGTTTCACCCGCGTAGTTCCTATTCCCTTATATAATATGAAAGTACATTTTACAAAAGGGGGCGCCTCGATGAGACTATATCTCCTCGGGGCGGCTCGGGGTAAACCCAAAAAGCTCAGATTGGACAACTGAGGCTGGTTCTACGCGGACGTGGCGAAGAGTGGGCTGATGGTGGCAATAACATCGTGAATCGGTGCACAGCTCACACCGGAACACATGCAGGACCGGACTCAGCACTACATGCAGTGGTATACAAAATAGAAGAGGCCATCCAGAATAAATCAATGTGCCTAAGCTCGTTCATAGACATAGAGGGGGTGGAAGGGGCCACCTGCGGAATCCAGCCTGTACGTATAGGGCCATACTTCGCACGATCCCCAGGTATAGTCTCCTGTAGGGAGCGTTGGTCCCCTGATGTTGGGCATCAGCCGCGCTAGTGCGGCTGATGCCCCCCTCAGTTTTGGGACCAAACTTCGGAAGTGATGTCCGAAGTTCCACCGGCCATCGAGTACGAGCCCCAGATACTTCATCGAGGGCTCGATGCCCCCGTATGGGCGGAGACCGTGTCGGCCAGTAATGTGGCCAGACTGCTGAGTCCGCAGAGGACGATGGCCATCAGGGTGATAAGGAGATACCGCACGATCTCCGGTGCGGCGGCATTTCTCCTAGCCGGGACCCCTCCATGGGACCTGGAAGCGAGAGTCCTTGCGTCACTGTTTAGATGGCGCAAGGAGGCACTGGATCGGGGCCAAAGGCCTGCGCCACGAGAAATCGAGGCCCAGCGGTCCCTGCTCTACCAGGAGACCGTGGAGACATGGAAGGTACGACTTGAGCAACCAAAGGGGGGATTCGCCACAATCGCGGCCGTCAGACCGGTCATGGACGAGTGGCTGGAGAGGAGACACGGTGCTCTCTCCTAACGGCTGTCACAGATACTAACCGGGCACGGTAGCTTCGGTAGGTATCTGTGGCGAAGACACCGGGAAACCACGGCCGAGTGTCAGCACTGTGAGGACCGCAGCGATGACACAGCGCTCCATACGCTGGTGGAGTGCACAGCATGGGCGCAACAGCGCCAGGTCCTCGTAGTGGGTCTGGACGTGGACACTCTCTCGCTCGAGACCATGGTGCGAGCCATGCTCTCCAGCGGGAGTAAGTGGGTCTGCGCCGCCTCTTTCTGCGAGCAGGTCATGCTCGTGAAAGAGGCGGCGAGGCGGGTACGGGAGAGAACTCTCCCCCCCGAGATCCGCAGTCGGCGGCCTGGGCGCCGCCGACGTGTCTTCGCCGAGGACTATCGGCCTCCATGACCGGGGGTTTGAGGACGGTGAGAGGGTCGCTCACCGTCCTTACAGAAGCAGGCCCATGACGGCAGCGTGACGTGAGGAACTCACGCACGACCCCCTTCTTAGAAGCGGGATCACACCCGAACCCCCCCCCCCCCCCCCCCCCCCCCCAAAGACGCGGATGAGCACCCCAACCACCCCCCGGGCGAGGCTGCAGAAGCGGCTGTAGGTCTGTTGGGAGTCCTGGGTCATCCTTCCGAGGGCTTACCCGGGGCTCACAACCATAGGCTGTTGGGCGTTGCATAAGGTTTTTTAGTCTGTAGGAGTCCGGCATAACATCCATGAGGATTTTCCCTCACGTAAAAACAAAAAAAGACATAGAGGGGGTTTTCGACAGAACTAGCTTCAGAAGCATAACCACGGCACTGGCAAGGCATGGAGTGAATACGGCAGTCAGTGAATGGATAGAAAACATGCTGAGCAAACGCATTATAAGGCTGCAGACAAGTGAAAAACTTTTTTTCTAGTTTTATGTAAAAATCCTAATGCGGTTCACAGTATACATCTACTTACCAAGTAAAGTGGCTGTGACATACGGACGGACAGACAGACAGACTTGACAAATCTATAAGGGTTCCATTTTTGCCATTTGGCTACGGAACCCTAAAAAAGCTTTCACACCGAGTCCAAAACAAGTTTCACTACCAAGCCAAGCCACCAAGCATTTCAGATCAACTGAATGACCTTTGAAAATTAAAATATCTTTATTCACTTAGGTTACAAAGTATCACTTATGAATGTCAAAATGTTTGCTTCTACATTAATTACATTTACTGCCAGATTCGGTATGGCACGGTTTGCAATAGGTAGAGGCGTAGAGCCCGTAAGGAAGAACCTGGCAAGAAAACTCACGGCAACTCTTTTTAACCGACTTCAAAAAAAGAAGGAGGTTCTCAATTCGTCTGTATGTATTTTTTTTTATGTATGTTAAGCGATATTTCCGTCAATAATTGACGGATTTCAAAATTTCTTTTTTTTTTTAATAGGGTTTACTTCTGAGGTGGTCCCATTTTCACCAGATCAGGATCTGATGATGGGATCCAGGAGAAAACGAGGGCAACCACTGAAAATTGTAGGGACAACTAGTGCGCTTGTTCACTTTTTAATTAAGTGCTTAAATGTTCTACACTTTAATGAAGGTCTGGAGTCGACCTGATGATAGAGTCGAAAGGCAGTCGAGGGCATTCCGTAACAATTTACAGGAGTTACCTTGTGTTTGGGCTTGATTGATTTGTATTGATGAGAACTTTACACATAGATTGATAGATCCGACTTAAAAAAAAAGGAAGTTCTCATTGTTTTATGTATGTTCACCGATATTTCGTCAATTATAGACGAATTTCAAATCTGTTTTTATTGGATAGAGTTCACTTCTGAGGTGGTCCCATTTTAACCAGATCAGGATCTGATGATGGGATCCAGGAAAAATCGAGGGCAACCACCGAAAATTGTAGGGACAACTAGTGCGTTTGTTAACTTTTTAATTCAGTGCTTTAATGACGAACGATTCAATGAATGTCTGGAGTCGATCTGATGATAGAACCGAAAGACAGTCGAAGGGATTCCTTTACTTTTCATTAACGATTTACAGCAGCTACCTTGTGTTTGGGCTTGATTGATTTGTATTGATGAGAACTTTCACTTAGATATATTTTTCGGTTCACCCGTCACTTAAAATATTGAAAAAAAATTTTTTCAATAAAAAATAAAACCGACTTCAAAGAAATCTTGAAAAATAAAATTTACTTAGCACAAAGTAATATATATTTTGATTTATCAGATTTTATTCAATATAATATTGAAGTTGGTGCCATGAATAATACCTACATAAAACTATGGGTTTACTTGGCGCCGACTTCAATATGATATTGAATAAAATCTGATAAATCAAAATACATATGACTTTGTGCTAAGTAAATTTTATTTTTCAGGATTTCTTTGAAGTCGGTTTTATTTTTTATTGAAAAATTTTTTTCAAATACACTCGAGAGCAATGAATCCGGGTCACTTAAAGAATCCTAAAAATCTCGGAAACTAAAAATGCTAGGTTAATGCAATAAATTGTATTTAATAGACAATGTAATACTCCTTAAATGAAGGTATTAAAACTTCTTAGTTATTGTAAAGTTATATCATAAAAAAATCAAATTTGAAAAAGGGCCACTTTCGAAGATGGAACTACGAAATTACAGCATTTGGTGTTGCTTTTGTTTGTAATCTGTCATTTATGTGGGTACATAAACCATTTTGATAGTGCTCTATATTCATTAATCAAGCTGAAATTATGTCGCTTACGCCTGAAGAATGCACCAGAATACTTACAATGCTGGAAACCGGCCGGAGTCAGCGCGATACAGCCAGGACTGTCGGTGTGTCGCTGTCAACAGTACAAAGAGTTCTCCGACGTTACGAAGAAACTGGTTCTAACCTACGCAGACCAGGAACGGGCAGAACCAGGTGTACCACAGCACGAGAAGACCGATACTTGGTGAACACCATGCTTCGAAATCGCTTTCTCACAGGAACTGAACTCACCAATCAGTTTCGACGCCTCGGAGGAAGTAACCCAAGTGCATGGACAGTAAGACGTCGGCTTGCTGAATCTAACTTAAAACCCCTTAGACCTGCAAACGGCCCTAAACTGGAGCGTGGGCATCGTATTTCGAGACTAAGGTATGCCCAGAGCCACGTAAATTGGAGTATTGAATATTGGTCAAAAGTTATGTTCTCCGACGAATCAAAATTTATGCTCTACAAGCACGATGGAAGACACAGAGTGTATCGAAGACCAGGGGAAAGATTCAAGCAAGCATGCATCGAAGAAAAAGTAGCCTACGGTGGTGGGTCTGTACTTGTGTGGGCCGGAATTTCTTCTGAAAGTCGCACAGAGCTGGTGATCATAGAAAACGGCTCTTTAACTAGCGTAAGATATGTGGAAGAAATCCTCAATGATCACGTTGGTCCATTTATGGTCAATTTAGGTGAGGATGCTATATTTATGCATGACAATGCCCGACCTCATACAGGTAGGATTGTGAATGACTACCTTCAAGAGATGAACATTACTCGTATGGAGTGGCCAGCGCGCAGCCCGGATATCAACCCGATCGAGCATGCTTGGGACGAGCTAGGCAGATGCGTAAAACAACGAAACCCTCCCCCAATCACGCTTCGTGAGCTCAAAATTGCTCTCACAGAGGAATGGGAGAATATTCCCCAAAATCGTATAAGGAACTTGGTGTACAGCATGCCAAACCGCGTAAACGCAGTAATGGAAGCACGAGGAGGCAATACGAAGTATTAAAATTCAAGAAAATCGTAATAAAGTTCAAAAATTTAATGTTTCCTATTTTTGTTTTAAGGAGAGATCGGCAGTTTTTTCTTTATGTAATTTTGTGTTAATAAAATGTACGGTGACTCATATTTTTTTTACTTTCATTTAAGGAGTATTACATTGTCTATTAAATACAATTTATTGCATTAACCTATCATTTTTAGTTTCCGAGATTTTTAACATTCTTTAAGTGACCCGGATTCATTGCTCTCGAGTGTAGTCTGCTTTACTGCCTGCACCTTACCTAAGGTACCGGAATCACCTTGTACAGTCCGCAACGCTGCAAACCGGGCTCATGTATATATCCATTTTCATATATTTAGTTGAGGACATAAACAAACCGATCGATCTTAAAAAAAATTCGTCACATTTGAATCGTCAACATCGTTTGGTCGAGTATTTTAAAAAGCAATTAGTATGCTAACTAAATCATAAATTTGGTATAAAATGTAAAAAAAAATTGGTCCCGAGCAGGACTCGAGTTCTGAGTATGTGTCGTGTGTGGTCTGAGTCGTCTGGTCCGGCAAACCAGAAGACGCAGGTTCGAGTCCTGCTCGAGACCAAAATTTATTCACATGAAATTAGTAGGTATAGGATGTTACCAGTGCGTGTTTCCCGACGTGGTGCTTCCACGCGTCAGTGTTGACGAACCCCTTGTAGCACAGCTCGCACTGATACGGAGAGTTCAAGTAGTTAGACGACTCTTTCCGCTTGTTTATCTCTTCAATTTGCTCCTCTACCTGAAGACAAGAAAGATAGTTCTTTTGACTGCGTTGTTGGCGCTGCGCTGTTGCCGCAGTGGTAGTGTCTGCGACTTCCGCGCTGAATTAGGTACAATTCCGAGTCGAACTTAGGTATTATTTGTGTGCTTTGTTTCGGAGTTTGGGTGTTTCCAAGAAAACGGAACACCAGCCAAATAATTTTTATTTTATAGTACCCCATCGAGCAACCCAACCCCTCCGCCGTCAAGGAGGCCGATAGATGAACATAAGCCATGCCGCCGACTGCGTAACTGAGGGGGCAGAGTTCTCTCGCCACTCTCGATTTTGACTGCCGAGGTGGTTGAAGATTTGATAAAATAATAGTTCTTCGCAGTTACATAATTATTTTGTGCCGTTTTAAAATAATTTTGTCGAAACCTTGATGCCTATTCCACGGAACTCCTAGGATTCACGGAAACCAGTTTGAGAGACAATGAACTAGAGGACCAGGCCACGCGTTGCTGTAACTCGGTAGTTCCCAGCCGTAGCCATGTACACATTCCACAAAAAAACCATCCCTTTTTTTATAGGTTGAAGAGTTCTTCAGAACACTCGCCGTGATAGATACGGTAGAATGCAGCCAAAGACGCAATAGTTCTTCGCTGCGCAAACTGCTCCAGACTTTTCGTCACTTCAGATTATTTTTGAAAAGCAATTAGTATGCTAACTGATCATAAATTTTAAATATGGACAAAGAATTGGTTTCGAGCAGGATTCGAACCTGCGTCTTCGGCGAACCGTGCCGACGCGTTAACCACCGCCACCGAAACCTACTCGGAACCAATCAAATTTTCCACCTTATTATACGTCTTGGGCTTCTGGGCTAGAAAGTTACACAGCACGAATGTATAGAATTGCACCTATATTCATTCGATTTATGATGAGACCAGCCCGAACATTAAGATTATTTTTGTAAAGCAATTAGTATGCTAACTGATCATAAATATTAAACATGGAAAAAGATTTTCGTCACTTCTTGGCAGTTGATAATGCGAATAGCACGCTGCTGCATAGAGTCCAGAGCGTCAAGCAATTACCTCGCGGAGTCGTCCCAAAGGTGAGAGCAGTATTCGACGCAAGGGCGTATCTGCGTCTTGTACAGCAGACACCTATGGTTTGGCGTAAAGAACCGCTTCACTTTGTTTAGGACTCCTAGTTTTCTTGAGGCTAGCCCAATACATCGCTCAATATAATATTTGTTATTGAGCTCGGGCCGGACGTTCTATGCCAAGGATGTCCAGATTGTCCCCAAGTGAAATCGTCGTATTCTGAGAAGAGGAAAAGGGTAGAAAAAGGGATTTATTTGCAAAACGCACATGCCTGTGTTTCACGGGCATTGAACTCAATCAGGTTTTCGGATCCCCATTGGGAAATGCGGTTCAGGTCCCCGTCAATATCAGCCACAAGTTGCCGTCTCTTCTTCTTAAAGTCGTATCTCCCTGCCGCTGGACGGGCCGAATAGCTTCCGTGTATGATGCTATCGTCTGCATAGCAATGAATCCTCTCGAGGGACAAGTCATTGATAAATAAATAAATAAAATAACTATTCACGGACATTTCACACAAAGCTATCTGATCCCAAAGTAAGCTCATCCTTATGCTTGCTCCACATTACTCGCGAAGTTGAACGAAGTTGGACGAGTACGATAGTGTAGAGGGGCTCCTCGGCCTACTTCGTCAAAATATTTCTTTGACTCGGGCAACTTCGCCGACGAACTTCGTTCAACTTCGCGAGTAATGTGGAGGAAGCATCACACTCTGCGTCCGGTGCGTTCCAGCACGGTTAGATCCGATAGGTGTTTTCTTCCGCGCACGCTTAGGTTGTGGAATGACCTCCCTGCCTCGATTTTCCCGAACGCCTACAGTATGGGGTTCTTCAAAAGGGGTCTTAGAAGGTTTTTACAGGGTCGGCAGCGCGAGTGTAGCACCTCTGGTGTTGCAAACGTTCATAGGCTGCGGTGACCATCGGTCCTTCTGGTGGGCCGTATGCTTGTCTGCCACCTTAGTGGTGTCTGCCACCTTAGTGGTATAAAAAAAAAGAAAAAAAAAGCTAGGAATAACCTGCTTGTGTTACGGGTATCAGACCACGGATATTAATACTTACATAATTTTAAATACATACATATTATACATAGAAACACACAGACTCTTGAGACAAACATTTACGGGTCACACAAATATTTGTCTCCGGTAGGAATCGAACCCACGACCTCCAGCGCCGCTGGCGGTATCACTACCGACTGCGCCACAGAGGCAGTCATCAATTGAACGTCATGAGTGGGTAAAATTTCAGACACAAAATGCCTGAATTCTTGTTTGGAGAACTGGTGCAGGTATTTTGGTATAGGGGTATTCCAATTTGTATTCACCACACTTAGCTAAGAAACGTGACGGGTGATACCAAACTGTCTTAGAAGAATATGTAAGTATTTTGAAAAGTAAGTAGGTATATCATGTAAACCAACTAACTCAAATCAGTGTCTACTCAGAGTTAGGTATTCCAATTTACCTGCACTAGACGATAGGGGTATTCCAACGTACCTTCACCATTGTGAAATACGGAATATTCCAATTTGTCTTCACTTATACAAAATTATATTAAATAAATTGTACGAAATAAGAAGTCCGAAGTAATCAACAAAATTATTTTATTTTTAACTTATTTAGGTAACAGTTCTCTTATTTTAAAATGAGATCAATTAGTTGTTCGATTTTACAATCAAAAATAAATATCTAAAACAGTTCTCATATTCTTAAAACAATTCCTTTATAAAAAACTTATTCTTATAACGTTAAAAAAAGTAAAACTTATTCTAAAAACAGTTCAATTATTTCAGTTCTTTGTCATAATCACAATACTATGATCCAGCTTCATAGCCTATAGCTTAAAAACAGCATATTATTATATTATTTAAATACAGGCTGAATTTTTGAAAAGGGCTTGGATGGCCAAATCCGATACTATAAGGAATATCTTGGAATTTTAAGAGAATTCACATTTCATGTAGGTACCTAAATATTGTATCATAATTTGTTTCGTTCGAAATCCCAGAATAGATCGTAACTATTCCGTGTTTTTAATCATGCTCAGAATGATTCTTTGGAGAATATTCTTAACGGAATCAATGATATTGAATGCAGTACGATCCTTGAGGTCTCGAATCCAGCTATGTATTGAAAACACTGGTCTACATTTTGAACAATTAATTAGTTAACGTAAGAAAAATTAATTGTATTTTGTTAAAGATGAGCCTCTAGTTCTTGTGTCCTTAGTTTGCCGTATGTCATTACTTCCCAAAATAAGATCCTTAATAGCAACACTATCGTATAGTGTAATAATATAGGGATTTTTTTCAAAATCAATGGGTTCGATTCCCAGCTAGGATTATTGGTTCTTCAAAAATCTAATGATGAGGTTTTAAGTTTCCTCAAAATCGGGCTCGTGACTCCTTTGAGCCTTTTTCGCTATTCCTTATAGTTTCGGATTTGGCCGTCCAATCCCTTTTGAAAAATTCATCCTGTATATTAGTGGTTCAATTTTTTATTAATTACAATCAAATGAATATCTAAAACAGTTTTAAAAAACTTATTCTTATAACGGAAAAATAATTTAACTTATTCTAAAAACAGTTCAATTATTTCAGTTCTTCGCCATAACCACAATACTATGATCCAGCTTCATAGCCTATAGCTTAAAAAGAGCATAGATAGTATAGAAACGCATAAAATGAGTAGGTATCAAAAACAGTTCTGATATTTTAAATACAGATATGAGACATAAAGTTTATTCAATTACTTCAGTTCTTTGTAATAATCACAATTTGGATGGGCTACCTTCATAGTGAGCACCAAATCAAGCATATATAAATAGTTTAAACATACTTATTTTTTTATTTATTGTATACTTTATTGTACGCCAAGATAGTATTCCAATTTGAAATTTGATACAAAATAGCATTACAATGGGCGGCCTTATCGCTAAAAGCAATCTCTGCTAGGCAACCTTTAGCTTTACCAACGTAAAAAATCAAATGAGTTAGTTCAATGGTTGTTATTTTTTTATAATTAACTAGCGGTACCCTGCCACGCTTCGCTGGGACTTTCTTATGGTGGTTTTATGTACCTATGAGAAATGAGTAACAAACCAAAGGATGGGTACATTAGAAAAAAAATATATGTTGAGCCATAAACAAAATTATAAATCTTTCTGAAAATCCAATTAACATCCAAATCAATAGAAGCTCTACTTGAAAAAAAATCTATTCTGTGATCAATGTTCAGTTCTTAAAACATCGTGCTCACGCTTCAAAAAAATAAATTCACTCTAATAATATTTCCCTAACGCGCCGAAACTCTAACTTCAAAAATAACATGCAGAACATATCTGACCTCTTTATTAGGTAAGTACTGTCTTTTATTATTCTGAATGCAAGGAGGCCGCAATCAAAATTCTCTTAAAAAACAGCAATCTGGTAGTTACCTTCTAAATAGGTTGTTTATAATATTTTGTTCTGAAGCTGGCAGAATATAATTTTAAAAAAATGACCTGCGCCATCTACTGGTAAAATCACTTTTTTAAGCTGTTTTATTCTTATTGCTGTTATGATAAAAGTGTATAAAATAGCCTAAAACTATCTCTGAGTCCTATTGTATATCGTGTCCAATTTTGAGCTCAGTCGATTCAGTAAATTTTGAGGTTTTAATAGGTACTTAAACGCACACAACATTTTTATATACACTCATTTGCAAAAAAAACGGGCGGTTTTGATTTTCATTCATCTTTAAAAAGATACAATACCAAAAAGGTTTCAATCGTTTGTACACGTTACTGGCCGGTTTTAAAAATGCCGTGGTATTTAAAAAAGTACGTTCTAAATTCAAATTTTCATTTGATGCTCATTTTTACAGAAAACCCCTTTTTATCCTACATTTTTGGCGCGAAGTTCCAGAAGTTAACATCGACTTTCACAACTTTTATTCAATTTTTATCGATTAATTTCATATCCTTGACTGTCAAAGTTTTATTTATTGCTGTTTGGCTGTATCAAAAATAGTAGATAAAGTGGTAAAAGCTACCAAAATTATCGCGCTGCTTGAAGAGGGTTGCAGCCAATGTTTCGTGGCTAGGAGGCTAAATGTTAGTCACTCGACGGTCCAAAGGACCTGGCAGCGATATCAGGAGACTGGTTCCGTCGAGAGAAGGCCTAGTTCTGGAAGAAAACCATGTACCCAACCACGGGATGATCGTTTTCTTGTGAGTCGCGCATTGAGAAATCGCAAATCTTCGTATGTGGATCTTAAGAACAACCTCCAAGAAGTAAGAAATGTGCATATTAGTCTATGGACGGTCAGGAGGAGGCTTCTCGCTGCCAATATACGCAGTCACCGCCCGGCTCGCGGCCCCAAATTACTCCGTGAGCACAGAGTTCACAGGCTTAGGTTCGCTAGAAATTGTGAATCATGGACTCAAGAAGATTGGAATAGGGTTTTGTTCTCTGATGAAGCCAGTATATCTCTGTTCGGCGAAGATCGACGTCGGCGAGTGCTAAGAAGACAAGGAGAGCGCTTTGCAGATGCATGTTTCGAAGAAATCACACCTTATGGTGGGGGCTCTGTTATGTTTTGGGCAGGAATAAATTCAATGGAACGTACAGAGTTAGTCTTCATTGAAAACGGCTCACTGACTGGGCATCGATACATAACGGAAGTTCTAATTCCTCATGCACAACCTGCATTGGCCGCTCTAGGTCAAGACTAGATTTTTATGGACGACAATGCTCGCGCCCACCGATCCCGCGATGTTAATGCGTATGGGCAAGAGGTCGGCATTCGTCGTTTGGATTGGCCAGCTCGAAGTCCCGACCTCAATTCCATAGAACATATCTGGGACGTTCTAAAATGGCGAGTGAGATCAGTACACCCGGCTCCGCAGACCATCAGAGAGCTGAAGAATGTGATTACTGCGGAGTGGGAACGTATTCCGCAAGCAAGTATCCGGGATATACTCGCTAGCATGCCCAGACGAATTCAAGCTGTTATTTTAGCTAGAGGGGGTCACACTCGATACTAAACATTTATCTGCTTTTACTTTATTAAAGAAAAACAAATAAAAAACTTTTTTATTTTTACTTCATGAGCATATGCACTACTAGCGAACATGCACTACTAGCGAGGTTTAGCATTATTTCCCATAAATTGTAACAAAATTTTATGAAATACTGATGAAAACGATTATTTTCTTATTAATTTACCAAATTGTGAGGATAAAACTCCCTATAATTATCAAACAAAGCAATATTAACATTTGAAATGGTTCATTGCTCAGGTGCCCGTTTTTTTTTTGCAAATGAGTGTATATAGATTAGTATTTGCAGTAATCACAAATCATTCACAGTGCACCCAAAGCTCACACATGAAACACTGAACCCATGTTTTCTCTATTTGTCCTCGCTGTACTTTCCATTGCAGAAAAAACACTCTGCATCACTACCAATAGATAGTAAACCTAAAGAAACTTAAAGTTCTCCCGATGTATCTGATTTGCGGCTATTGTATGAAATTGACGGTAAGCTGTCAGAATCATCATTACTTCTTTCAGCGAGTGCTCGTTTTCTAATTTTCTTTTTTTAAATTATTTGCTTTTATCTTTTTAATTTTTTTAGTTTTTTGTTCTTGTTCTTTTTCGTTATTTCTATTTTTTTTTCAGAGGTTTCTTTGTGTTTTTCTTTTTCCAGGATTTGGCTGCTTTTGCCTTTTCCTTTATCTTTTCTGTTTTTAAATTTTTGTTTATTTTTTGTCTTTCCAGATTTTCCATGTCCTTGCTCTTTTTTGTCTTTCCTTTATCTTTTCTGTTTTCAGCTTTTGGTGTTTGTCATATTTTTTATGTCTATTGCTTTCTGTTTTTTTAACTTTCTATATTCTGCCTCCTCAAGTAACTTCTTATAAAGCGAACATGTTAAAACTGCCGATTTTGCTGGTTTACGACCCCTGTTTGAAGCCTGTTTTCTTGACGCTGGCAGTGGTGAAATGTCAAATGGTGACACATGCATTGTGGCTATAGATGAACTTTCTTGATTGGATGATCCTGCTTGAGGAAATAAGTTTGTCTGAATATCATATTTTTCGGCAGGAGATGGACTTGTTAGTTTCGGTGGTTCAGCTTGAGACAATGAGAGAACTAAATTGGCTAGAGTAGGAGGACTTGCATGGTTGAGTGGACTACTTGGAGTCAACGATACTGTTTGATAGTCATTATTTAACGTAGGATAACTGGCTTGGTTGCTAGGTCCTGCTTGATTATATGGTTAATCTGCATTTACTAGTATCAGAGCAGGAATACTTGGTTGGTTGAGTGGACCAGTTGGAGGCAACGATACTGATTCATCATCATTAATGAGAACAGGATGAATAGTTGGTCACGCTTGAAGAAATGGTTCCGCATTTTCTTCATTGCCAGCAGCATCTGCATTTATGAGTATCAGAGCAGGAATACTTGCTTGGTTGAGTGGACCAGTTGGAGGCAACGATACTGATTAGTCATCATTACTGAGAACAGGATGAATAGTTGGTCGCGCTTGAAATGGTTCCGCATTTTCTTCATTGCCAGCAGCCAAATAATCTGTTTCCGAAAATACATGTCTGTTCAGTGGATATATGCCACCGACACTAAACCCTTTGGCGGCGATTGAGCCTTTCTGGCAATTCAGGTATGCTTTTCCGAACAATTCCACAATATCGTATTGTGTCAGTGGTCGATTTTTTTCCCGCAGCCACATTCTAATCTCTTCACTATAATACGTTTTGACAGGAGTCATGAACGACCTCATTGGTTGAATTTTATGCGTGCAATGGGGCGGTAGTGACACTATTGTCACATGCTCTCTTCTTGCCATGTCAACCAAATCAATATTTTTTGTATGGCTGTAATGCCCATCTAATAACAAAAGAACAGGCGAAGCCTCACTTGGTCTCACAAACTTGACAAAATGCTCAAACCATTGAGTAAACAAATACGTTTGTATCCATCCTGAAGGATGAGCTCTCCCAATCGATCCAAGCGGAGCACCCCTCATCAGGGTTTCGGTCATATTTTTTCGGGGGAAAATTATCATGGGCGGCACAAATATTCCTGCCGGACTCATACAGGTAACGATGGTAATCAGTGAACCTCGTTCTGCTGATGACATTGCGCCAATTTGTGTCTTCCCGCGCCGGCCAATAACTTTTGGAATCTTACTTTGGACTATAGACAATCCAGTCTCATCAACGTTGTATATCCTGTCAGCAGTGAAATTTATCTCTGCATATGTCTTCTCCAAGATGTTATAAAAGTCATCCATACTTTCTTTATTAAAGCCACGAGCTCTGGCAAACGATGTACCTGTAGGCTTCCTCATAGACAATCGATCTTTGTTTCTATTTAAAAATCCTTTAAACCAATACCGGCCTGCCATTTCATTTTTAAAAGGGTTTGGTAAATTGTTTCTTTTCGCAAGCTGATAGGCTAATCGACGCATGTCCGTCTGAGTTAAACCGTACAATAAAGTTTCCATCTTCAAACCGTAATCTGTCAGCTCATTTTCAAATCGTTCATCAAAAACTGGTTTTCGACCAATTTTTTTTGGTAAAAGGGCTTCAATAGTTTTATCTTTTTCAAAAGCCAGACGAAACAATGTAGTCCTCGGAACGTTAAATGTTTTCGATGCTTTTAAGTAGCCCATTTGTTTTTGGCGGACTGCATTCAATGCAGCTTCCATATCTTCCATTTCATATAGTTTTCTTTTTTTGTACGCCATATTCTGAAACAACACCAATATAAACACTAGGGGTAGATATATGTACGCAAATCGTCATTTACTGACGACTAGCAGTCACACGCGCTTTGCCCGCGCGGACAGCGTTCCCGTGGGAATGGGTTATATTCGCGCAGTTAAAAGAAGACTTTATTTTATATTCAGGCAACAGCCAGCTTGAGTCCGTAATGGGACCCAAGGGGGTTTCCACATATAAAAAAGGTATCCGCTGAAAAGTGTCTCATCTAGATACTTTCAACGTGGTTAAGATTTCACTAGAGACTGTAACCCATTAGAAACAGCAAAGTGACTACTGCAATGTAGGCACCTAATTTCAAAGTGGTCATCCAAAACGTAACTTCAACTAAATGGCTTAACGCCACTGATCATTCATGTATTACTCGATTATGTGCATGGCTAAAAGCAAGAACGTGAATAAGTTGTGTCCTATTGAATGAGTAATAATTAACCAAATGACTCTGACCTCTCCAACGCATAGGGCGTCTAGTAAAACACAGTTCAAGCTGCACTATCCATTTCGCTGGTCCGATTTTGATGAAATAAAAAGCGTTATCTAAGTTCAATACATACCCACAAAACCCTAATAGTAAAATTTTGATCAGGCAACTGGATTTTGCTCCAACCCCGAACAAATTAACAAACAAACAAACAAACAAACAGAAACGAAGAAAAAAATTATAGATTTGGATTCAGAAGCCCTAAATTAGTCGATTACAGTTTTTTATTTATTTATCTTGAATGTACCGTCACAGCTGGTTCTCTGCCTTTTCGCCGTAAATTGTTTGGCCGATTATCACTTGCCAACTAACGTTTGTAAGAATCGTTACTTCGCAGAATAATCATTTGCCAACTTTTCTTTTAACTTAGTTTTATTTCCCAATCTCACTGTTGCCAACTGTATGTTTGATCTGCTTTTTATTATGACACTTTTCAAAATGCCAACTTTCAAGTAGCCGAATATTTTAGTTAGCACATTGATGAGGCTGGATTCGACCAAAGTCGGAGTAAAGACTATACTGCAGAATAACTTATACCTCTTCTAAAAGTAAAGTGACTTTCTATTTTACCAACAACTAATAGCATAACGTAACTATGGTAACCCTACAGGATAGAGTACTTCAGTATGGGACATGGGTCGGGTCACCATAGTTACGTTGTGCTTGTTAGTTGTTGGTAGTGACTTCACTTTCACTTTACTATTAGTATGAGTACGAGCTATTCCCTAGTATAGCCTTACTCCGATTTTGGTCGAATCCAGCCTTAGTTGTTTTTTTTTAATTTATAAAATCGTTTGACATAACTTTTCTGGTTGGTTTAAAAAAAATAACCACGAAGGCTAATGCCCGCCTTCCACTGTGAGCGAGTCGGACCCGGATAATATTTTCGATAGTTAGACTTGACTATACTTTATTAAAAATACGGGTGGAATCGGGAACATAAATAATCGTCTTCAATGATAAGTTTTCGGGTTAAACAGGAACGGGTGGAAACGACATTCACCCTTCGTATTTATGATATTTCGGATTTTTGATTTTTGATAATCGGAGTTCGGATTTTTAATGATTCGGAATTCAACGGTTCGGTTTCTTGAAATTCAGCATTCTGACAGTCGGAATTGTAAACATTCGGAATTTAAAAATTATGACTTTTAATAAAAAGGATTTATAAAACCTCGGATGTTTGACTTTCGGGATTTCGAATCATTCGGACTTATGAAATTCGGAATTATGAAATTCGTGATTGTGACTTTCGGAATTAAGTTTTTCGTATTAATGTAGTGTACCCCCTCCACACACGTACAGGTCTGTCCGGGCCCGAACCCGGAAAAACATGCTGAGCATACCCCAGGGAAGGTAACTATCTTTTTTTACAGAAATGGCTCATGGAAGCAATGCCGAACCCTTACCGACTAAATACGGTGCCCTACCACGATGGCCACTTTGGGGGGTGATGTACTTTCCGCGTCTTTGGGTTGTTCGGGTGTTACTCTGCTTCTTGGGTCGTGTGGCGTGCGAGAAACTTTCACGACAAGCTGTTGTCTTGGCCCTGCTTCTCTAAGGATGCTGAGTAGCCCCCGCCCCGTACTTAGGCCCGCGGCCATGGAGGCCAGGTTTGGGCGAAGACAAGTGTATGGCGCTCTCGCTGCAGACTGCGAAACTCGGGTTGGAGAGTAAGCTCCCGCTCCCTCCCCGCCGTCTCTTACACGAGCATGAGACATGCTTGCAGAAAAACACGGCGGCGTCTCACTCCTGGTTTACGTTGTAATTATATTGTTCGGAAAATGGTTAAATATTGTGCCATATATGGATATCTGGCAACCAGTCAAGATAAAAATAGGTTATTTTTCGAATTCAAAATAACGATAACAGTAAGCGATAACATTGTAACGATCGAGGGTAGGTTTGAAAAAAAAGTACCTAAGTACATAAATGAGATTGCGTTCTGTTCCTTATTATTTTGTTTTCATAGCTAGTGGCTCTAGCACACATGCAAACTTGATTCAAGCATTAACATTACGTGTTTATTAGTGTAGGTGAAAACGAACATTTTGCATGGAGTTTCCGCCCTGTGGTATAATGACAAGAGCAGGCACACATGATTTGAACTACCTGTAGTAACACTAACCGTGAATTGAAGTACAGCAATGTTATCTCCCAGATCAGCAGAGCTGTCTGTCATTTCTGCACCATGAATTGACTTTGTCTTCTGTTTAACTTTCTTCTTTAGAGCTTCACGTTTTCTAGGCTGTTTTGGTTTCTTCACTACTGGCGGTGGACTACCACTACTACCAGTGTCATTCAACTCTTCATGGTTACCCTAAAAGAATACTTTGACATTTTACTAAACTTAACACATCCTCACAGACAAAGTTAGGATTTTTTTAGAGGGACTCAGTAGTCACACTCTCGTGGGAACGTAGTATGGCTAGTAACTATTTATTAATCTGTGCTATGGCTGCGTTACTCGTCATGTCGCGAGTACAGCCCGGCCCATTCCGTACCCAAAGGGTTAAAAATGGGACCCTATTTATGAGACTTCGCCATCCGTCTGTCTGCCTGTCGGTCACGAAGGTGGATCTCAAGAACCGTGATAGCTAGAGAGCTCAAATTTTCACAGAGATGTATTTCTGTTGCCACTATAGCAACAAATAATAAAATCAGAATTACAAGCGCAGGCACACGTGAATTGAACTACCTGTAGGTAGTAACACTAACCGTCAAATTAAGTACAGTGATGTTATCTTCCAGATCAACAGTGCTGTCTGCCGTTTCTGCACTGTGAATTAACTTAGTCTTGTGTTTATCTTTCTTCTTCACAACTCCAGGGGGCCGAGTCTGCTATTGCAATCGCATCAGAATAGAATAGATATCGTAGCAAAATAGAAGCTCATCGGTACAATTTGACAGTTTTCGTATTCGCTAACTCGATAGCTTCTATCTTGTTTCTATTGAAGTGCGATTATGGTCGACCGATGGCCTCTCGATAGAATCGCCAGTGTATTTGACATTTATGCGTAGTCTGCTAATATTTGATGGGATTTGTTTTGGTAGTCGGGTAATTAATGTTTGACAGCTAGAAATAGAAAGTGCGAGCCTGGTTATTTTCGTCCGGTAGGTATACATACAATATTATTGTTTAAATTAATCAATTTGCAGATAAACTAAATAGAAGCAAGTTTACAATTTACATCAAAATGATGAAGATTGATTAATTGTGAGTCATAGCATTTTATCCGAAGCGGACTTTATTTATTTCACCTACAAAACAAGACCATAAAGAGCCTCATGGAAGAAGGTGGAACATAATAAATTGTTGTACCTATTGTATTATAGTACATTGGATGGTCGTAGTGCTTTAATGAGTCTCCAAAAAGTGAATTTGCTGTGAGTGAGCCATTGTCGCAGGGTCAATGAACTTTATTAGTTATAGATACATAGATGGCAACTATTCCAAGTAGCCAACTCAACAAGATCAGCAAAATAGTATGAAGACATGTATGAAATTGACATGCATCTATTTTCTGTAAGTACTGTCCAATATTCTTTACAATCACTCATATCTAAAATACAAGTCACATTTCTAATACTTACAGTAGGTAGTTATTATTGTTTTAGCACATAGGTACTTACCTATGTACACTCAATTCCCAATATACTTAATTGTTTTTTACAGTTTTTATGAACATTTAAAATACCCAGTTTACCCGGGTGCACAGCATATTGTCACCGTTTCACCCACATAGCTCCTGTTCCCAAGGGAATATGAGACTAAAATATAGCCTATGTTCACCGGGAAGAGTCTAGCTTCCCAACACTGAAAGAATTTATTAATCGGTCCAGAAGTTTTGGAGCCTATTCCGATGCAAACAAACAAACATCCTAATCTTTCCTCATACCTAATAATATTGGTATAGACTGCAGGTTTTAAATTACATAGGCATCCCTAATGACTTATATACCTATAAACTCTCAAGAAACTGAAATAAGTCAGGTGTTAAATGGGAATATTAGAGTATAGGTACTTAGGTATAAATAAAAAATCAATCACTTTTTGAACTCTACTGTAGGGTACCATTCCAAGCAAACCCCACCTGTAAGTGGTGTTGATGGGAGTATGAGACTTCATTACTAATTGGTCAATATTCTAACAGATCATTTAAATTCTGAGTTTTCAAACTATCTTCCGGTTCCAAATTTAAAGTAACTGGCAAGTACCTAGTGCACCAGTACACCAACGGACAAGGACTGGGTTGGTTGGAGAGCTGCCCGATGATAGTCACATTCACATCTAACAATGCTGATACAAAACTGGTCAACTCACAGTGCCCCTAATAAATGTGATTCAGATCATCAAGCTTGGTGAAGATGATTTAGTCCTTACCTTTTTATGTTAATTTCAGATGTTTGCTGTGAGTACAGTCATTACATTATGGTCTCAAAATAGCAGGGAAGATTGTTAATGCATTGTTGTGCATGGCATAACTGTGTTATAAAACATCTGTAGTACTTCCTATCTCTCCTTTAGAAGAAGAACTCACAATGGCCATGGAAACATGAGGTGGGTAAATAAGAGTTGACAAAATTGGTAAAATTATTTATTTAAATCAATTTTTGACACTTAAAATCACAGTAAATCATAGTCATTTAATATTTCTATCAGATAAATCTCATTTCCTTTTAACAACATCTTGAAATCACTTTTTAATCATCAATCATAATTCACAAGCTTGCAATAGCTGAAATAAAACTAATTGTATTGTAATCTATTTCAGGATACTCGAGTTGAAAATTGAAGTGTTAACCCTGATCTTCAAGCAGCGTGGCTATTACAATAGTATTTTTGGCAAGATGAAGATAATGTAAAAACAATAATTGTAAAATATGAATATTAAAAATATTTTTCCATATTTCATCATTTTTAATGTTTCCAAATCCAAAATAAGCTATCAAATAACCCTATTACAGTCTACCACTATGCTCAGACCTAGGCCTTACCCAATTTCATTTTGAGGAGGTATTAATAGAAATATTGTTGTTGGACATTCTCACACAAACAACACCGTCTAGCCCAAACTAAGCTATAAACTTGTGCTATGGGATCTAGACGCCTGATAGACATACTTATATTTCTATATACATACTTATAGATAAATAACATCCAGACACAACAAAGCAATATGATCATCACTCAAAGAGATTTGTCCTGGGTGGGAATCGAACCCACAACCTCCGAATCCGTAGACAGGGAGTACCTGACTACACATTTAGAGTTACAGTTAGTATGTGAGTTACATGTTAGTGGTTAGAGTAGTAACCACGAGGCCAGTCAAAACAACAAATTGACATTAGTCTAGCTCTAGTGCATTGGTCATTGGAATCGAAGGCGTGGCTTCTCATCATGGCAGGCTTGGATGGCCAAGATCTCTGTACATGCACATTACTCTTTCATAATCCAACATACTAGCTGTAGTTGACGGCTTTACCTGTGTCATACTATGAACCCATACATGCCAGTAAATACAAGATTTATTAAAATTTTCACTGCTCAGCTTCCTTGAGTATTAACAAAATGATAGCATATTTATTTTTACTATCCATCATATTATCTATCACACACGGGCACTAATAAAAGCTGTCTGTATTGAGATTGTTTGGCTATATCACATAGTTGCTGTGGAATACCGTGATTTCACAATGATGAAATAACTTTTTAAGTCCGTTGAGTAGTTAGGTACACTAGTGTTAATCAATTTAAAAACCAACTTTCACAGAGTAGTTGTTTGTAGATAAAAACTTTCACTATTCACAATCCTGAGTTATCATGAGGTTATTGTTCAATATTTTTTCTGTAAAGATGTATTTGTAGAAGACTTGAATAAACTGCTGTGATATATGTATTTGAAAATATACAGTCTCCTGCGTTTATTCTATGAATTTTAGCATCCAAAGCCCTTTCTTCAAAATGAAATTCATTGCTGGACCAGTTTTTTACACTTGAGTTTTGTCTCAAATTTCTAGGATATAGTTCTTCCAACCGCGTCTCGGCAACCGTGGGGTACCACCCGTTAGATGGACCGACGACCCTGGTAACGGTCGTAGGCTGGGACTGAATGCAGAAGGCGCAGGACCGTGAATTGTGGCGTAAACTGGCAAAGGCCTACGTCCAGCAGTGGACTGCGATAGGCTGATTTGATTGATAGTTCTTCTGGATAACACTGTCACTCTTTGCTTTGAAGCCGTTTATAAAGTTCACGTTTGTTTATAGGTAAAGTTCACAATTTTAAATCGTAATTCCCTACAAAAGTCTCTTTTAAGTCTAAGTAATTTGTAAATAACCTAAAAAACACATAAATTACCATAGTACTGACTGACAAGAGTCAAAACAACCAAAATAAAGCCCTTGTCTCTGCTTTTGCGATTCTATTTATATTCTATCGATGTTCTATAGTGGCGATAGACAAGATTTACGCGACTAGCAGTTTAGGACCAATCGCTTTAATATCGTAATAGAATCGCACTGGACCGGCTTTTTGATGGAAAATAGCAGACTCGGCCCCCAGGTTTCTTCACTACTGGCGGTGCACTACAAGTGTCATTCAACTTGTCACTGGTATTCTAAAAGTATACTTTGACATTTTACTAAACTTAACAGAGCCTTACAGACAAAAAAGAGCTAAGATTATTTTTCAAAGTGTCTCCGTAGTCACAATCTGTATGAGGAACGAGAGAAGTAGCGAGGGAAATGGGTAGAGAGATAATGTTGCTGTCTTACTCGTCATGGCGCGATCACTGCCCGGCGATATGCGATTTTACACCGGCGATGTTGCGATTTGACTCAGGCTTTTGATTGCGTCCAACATGAAACATTGATCACGAAATTACATCGTAACAGGACAAGGAACAAGGCTCTCAATCTTCTGACTTCATATTTTAACAATAGAACTCAGAGGGTCAATGTTAGGCCGGAGGCACGCGTTCAGAGGGATCGGTAGTTACTATGGGCATCCAGCAAGGTTCGATACTCGGGCCATTTTTATTTTGTAATCTATATTAACGACCTAATCTACTACTTAGGGGATAAAAACGGGATCGTTTTGTTTGCAGATGACACTTCTTTAATTTTCAAAATTAAAAGGCAACTAGTTACCTACCTATGACGATGTCAACTATGCAATCCTGAAAGAAGTAATGTACTTCTTATTTAATACTAATAATTTTATGTAACTAATAAAAATAAGTCTAATCTGGTGATCTGGCTCCTAACTCTGCTATTTCTATTGTATCAGAATAGAATCGTAAGCGTCGCTCAATACGTAGTTACGAAAAGTGTAATATTGTTCCGCAGATAAAGCATCAGCTCAAGTAAGCTTTTGGCAGGCACATATGAATATCACCATAGTCTAGATTGATATATATATATATACAAACCTCTAATTCTACGTTTTTATTAAGAGTCCTCGCTAATTCCACATTCTCTGCATCTTCTTCTTTTAAATTCTCAATACCACATGGTATTAATAATTCAATCTTCTTTTTTTGTTCTGACAATGGTTCTTCGTCATCGCTGGACATAATTCTCTCCAGATAGGATGCATCTTCTTTAATATCACCTTCAGTATCAGATACAACAGATCTATTGTCGTCACTCTCCCACTCATCTTTGACAACAACGTCTAGCTCATTATTAACACTGTCTACATGTATGGTACATTCAGATATGTTTGATAATAATGAAAGACCTTTGCGGTCTACTTGTTTTAATTCAGCATGAAGAACCTGTCGGTATTGTACAACATAATTATGTCACTGTCAATAATGAAAATTATTTTAATAATAAATATACATGTTATAAAGATGGCAGACTTATGTTTCCCCTGGTAGTCCTTGATTCCCCACTGGGTGGGGAAATATCAGTAGGTACAATGTTTTTAACAATACACAGTGACATTTGAAGATATTTTTGTAACTCAATGATTCAATTATTAATTGACCAGGGAAATTAATGTCTACTCCATTATTTGTCAGTAGAAAAGCATTTTTTTAGCAAAATTGCTGATGCTCACAACTCTGCCATTGTGGTGAACTAGACAGGAACTTGTTGAAAAGTAGCACATATAGTGTTAATCCAGGGTCATCTATGTATCAAACTTCAGCCAAATTAGTTTAGGGATTGAAGCTTGATTGAGTAACAAACATCTTCACCTGTCTTACTTATTTATTTTAAACTAGCTGTTGCCTGTGACTTCGTACATGATTCTTTAGATTCATATAACTTTTTGATTAATGAACCGATTGACATGAAACAAACGCTAAATGTTAAGTGGAGTAAACTGCAACGCAATAAAGAAAACCGCATTGCAATCAGTTGAGCAGTTGCTGAGATTAGCGTGCACAAACATACAGCCAAACAGACAGTTACGATTTTATTTTATGTATTGATATTAATGATATTGATTGATTGATTGATGATGATATTGATGAACCTATTTCTGTGCCAAATTTCAGTCCGATCCACTCAGCTTTTAGAGCTTGACCGAGTAAGAAACATCTTGACAAACTTTCACATAAATTATAATAATAAATAATGGAAACATAACTTTACCTGTCCACTTTTATCCCTTAGCCCATAGAGTACAGCTTGGCTTCTGTAAAGTTTTTGTCTAAAAAAGTAAAACTTTTGAATCAGGTGGGCACATTCATAGCACGCTAGAGGTGGTGAGTTCACAATAGAGAGCAACTGCAAAAGAAGTTCATTTATTAGTGAGACACACTACATATATTTTTTCCTGGGGTATCCTTCCGAGGGCTTACCCGGGGCTTCCAACCGTAGGTTGTTAGGCAGGATACCTGAGGTTTTTTTGTTAAGTCCAGCATAGCATCCATAAGGACTTTCCCTCACTATTAAAAAAATACATACAATTCAGAAACAATTTTACAATTTCTAAATCATTAGTTATTTCTAGTTATCACTAGTTCCAACTGATACCTATGTGATCCACAAATGCTTGAGTTTGTAGTCTGGGTGTATTGAAAGATAGGTAATGTCTTTTACCTGGAACTCATGGAACATGCATTTAAAAGTTTAATTTGGAGTGTTAAAATTACCAAACATGAAATTCGGGGTTGGCTTTAGAATCGTGCCAATCGAATTGAGGATTGTTAGGAGATATGTTATAGGAGTTCAGTCTCCCCTTCTCAAAAATGCCCCTCCCTCCCCGCGGAGATGTGTGGATTTTTTTCAAGGGCTTTTAAAGTTTCGTGTAACGGAACGAAGTAATCCCTACTAATATTATAAATGCGAAAGTAATTCTGTCTGAGGAGATGAAATTTGGTATGGAGATAGTTCGAGGCCCTAGGAAGGACATGGGCTACTTTTTATCCGACTGCGCAAAAGGAAGGTTATTATTGATATCTTGAATATATTGAGGTGCTGTAAAAGCAGCTGCTCGCTGCGGGACGAATATTTGAGGTGATGAGAAATGTTAATTATAGGTTGATCTAATTATAAGTTAGGTCACAAACAAATTCACTTGGTACTTTATTTATGCAACTTGCGCCGCGAGCTCCTCCGTACAAATTGTAAGCAATCAAAAATAAATTTATCTGCAAAAACGATCAGGCCCGAAGTGGGCCTGAACAGCTAGTGCATAATAAAACATTGTTATTATTTTTGTATGTTATAAATATAGTTTATTTTAATAATTTTTTTGAATTTTTTTAAGGCCATCCAACCCCTTTTGAATTTTTCAAAAGGGGTTGGATGGCCAAGTCCGAAACTATAAGGAATAGTGAAAAATGCTCAAAGGAGTCACGAGCCCGATTTTGATAAAACTTAAAACCTTATCATTAGATTTTTGAAAACCAATAATCCTAGCTGGGAAATGGCAAATAGTTTGCCGTATTTCATTACTTCCCAGAATAAGGTCCTTAATAGCAACACTATCGTATGGTGTAATAATATAGGATGTTTTTTTTTTAAAATCAATGGGTTCGATTCCCAGCTAGGATAATTGGTTTTTCAAAAATCTAATGATGAGGTTTTAAGTTCTATCAAAATCAGGCTCGTGACTTCTTTGAGCATTTTGAGCTATTCCTTATAGTTTCGGATTTGGCCATCCAAGCCCTTTTCAAAAATTCAACCTGTATATTAACGCTAGTATTATTTAATATTGCAACAAGTAATAATAAACAAAAATGTGCTATATGTTCAACCACCATGCAGCGCAGTATACACCTCGTGCAATCAGACTTCCGACTTGGATAGATTAGGTTAGAAGGCTCAGGCGGGAGCGGAGCTCCAGCGTTAGCCTTCATGGTTATTATTTTTGTAACCACCTAAACAATTTTTTTCGGGGGAAGAGAGAGAAAGGGGTGGAGAGAGAGTGGGGTCCGTAGGGAATTCTTTTTCCCAACGGACCCCACGTAATTGTCAAGGGGGGGTCCCTTGGACATGAGTTTGTTTATAATAATAATTCTAATGCAACCCCGACATTCGATTTTTCTCAGGGTTATCTGTTCAAACTTGTTCGGTATTTAAATGACAAGTTGAACTACTGCAGCAACCAGAAGTACAGTAAACTTACCTCATTCCTCAACAGGGGCTCTACATATGTGCTTAGAGGGTATGACTGCAAGTCATACATTTTAACATCCATTATCAAGCAAACGCGACATGCTTTCACGATTTCCATGTTTCTGAAGTCAGTATTTTCAACTTTAGTTTATAGATTCACGGTTCCAGACAGACCTAGGAATAATAATGGTTTAAACATACACTTCAGCGTTGGAAAATATCATGTTGTTATAACATTACTACATTTTTTTGAGCACCACATGAATAAATCCGAAGAAAATTAAAATGTGTAGAATAAGTAGATGTTTATTTATTAAAAGGCTGGTCGGCAAAATGCAAGCAAGGCCATGCCAGAACCTGCTGCTGTTTTGACATTGACATTGACAACTAAAGGGGTCCCGACACGATCAATTGGCAATTGTCAAGCACGTTCAAATATGAATGGAAATTGCTTCAGCGTGCCGCCGCGCGCCGGCGCGGCGTGCGTGATTTCTTTTCATGTTGTGTGCATTGACGTATATATTACACATGACATTTAACGTGCATGACAATTGCAATTTGACCGTGTCGGGTCCCCTATAGTAATTTTATTGTCAGTTCAACTTGTTGTCAATGTCAATGTCAAAACAGCAGCTGGTGTGTGTGTTGCTTGTATTCATCTTGCCCACCGGCCTCCAGCCTTTTAGCTTTTAGTAAATAAACAATTATACCTACCTAAGTGTTCTGTGATTTTATTCTATTCTACACATATTAATTTTCTTTGGATCTATTCATGTGGTACTCGAATAAATGTAGTAATTTAATAAAAACGTGGTATTTTCCAACGCTGAAGTGTATGTTTAAACCATTATTATTCCTAGGTCTGTCTGGAACCGCGAATCTATGAAATTAAATTTAGGCTAAACTAAAGTTGAAAATATTGACTTCAGAAACATGGAAATCGTGAAAGTATGTCGCGTTTGTTTAATAATGGATGTTAAAATGTATGACTTGCAGTCGTACCCTCTGAGCACATATGTAGAGCCACTGTTGAGGAATGAAGTAAGTTTACTGTACTTCTGATTGCTGCAGTAGTTCAACTTGAGAAAAATCTTTACACTCCAAATTAAACTTTTAAATGCCTGTTCTATGAGTTCCAGGTAAAACACTGTAGGTACCTATATTTCAATACACCCAGACTACAAAATCAAGGGGTTGTGGATCACATAGGTATCAGTTGGAACAAGTGATAACTAGATAAAACCTATGTTTGAGAAATTATTTTTTTTATATGTGAGGGTAAGCCCGTATGGATGCTATTCTGGACTTCTATCAACAAAAAAACCTCAGGCATCCTGCCTAACAGCCTACGGTTAGAAGCCCCGGGTAAGCCCTCGGAAGGATACCCCAGGACAAATTATATGTATTGTGTCAAACTAATAAATAAACTTTTTTTGCAGTTGCTCTCTGTTGTGAACTCACCACCTCTAGCATGCTATGAATGTGCACACCTGATTAAAAAGTTTTACTTTTTTAGACAAAAACTTTACAGAAGCCAAGGTGTTCTCTATGGGCTAAGGAATAAAAGTGGACAGGTAAAATTATGTTTCTAATATTTATTATTATAAATGTGAAAGTTGGTCAAGATGTTTATAACTCAGTCAAACTGAGTGGATCGCACTGAAATTTGGTACAGAAATAGGTTATAGTCTGGAATAACATATTTTCATCAACATATTTCAGACAGATGAAGATGTTTGTTACTGAATCAAGCTCTAATCCCTGAACCAATTTTGGCTGAAGTTTGAACAAAGATGACCCTGGATTAACACTATATGTGCTACTTTTCAACACGTTCCTTTCTACTTCACCACAATGGCAGAGTTGTGAGCATCAGCAATTTTGCTAATAAAATGCTTTTCAACTGACAAAGAATGGAGTGGACATTAATTCCCCTGGTAAATACAATTGAATCATTGAGTCACAAAAATATCTTCAAATGTCATTGTATTGTTAAAAACATTGGACTTATATTTCCCCCACCCAGGGGGGAATCTAGGGCTGCCAGGGGAAATGTAAGTCTGCCCTCTTTATAACATGCATATTTATCCATTTTGAAATAATTTTCATTACTGACAGTGAAATTGACATTGTTGTACAATACCAACAGGTTGTTCCTGCTGAATTGAAACAAGTAGACCGCAAAGGTCTTTTATTATCATCAAACATATCTGAATGTACCATACATGTAGACAGTGTTAAAAATAATAAGCAAGAAGTTGTTGTCAAAGATGAGAGGGAGAGTGACAACAATAGGTCTGTTGCATCTGATACTGAAGGTGATATTAAAGAAGATGTATTCTATCTGGAGAAAATTATGTCCAGTGATGACGAAGAACCATTGTCAGAACAAAAAAAGAAGATTAAAGATCATATTAAGAATTTAAAAGAAGAAGTTGCAGAGAATGTAGAATTAACGAGTACTCTTAATAAAAACACAGAAGTAGAGGTTTGTAATCATCTCTTTTATTTAGGTGTCACAGACCATCCGCTTTGCAGAGCCTGGCTGGAGACCGACAAAACTGCCAGCCACATTCTTATGGAATGCTTGGAACAGGCAAGCTACACACATTGGCACACCGCAGTCGCTCCAGGAAGCCGTCAACAACGTGAAGAGTCTGCTAGACTACCTTAAGGAACTGGGATAGCAATAGCCATACCACAACCTCCCACGCAAAATAGACGCAATAAATGACGTCGTATTGCGGAAACTAGCCCAGACAAACCTAGAACCTACAGTGTAGGCTATTGCAACTTAGTACATGGTGATAGTTAGTTGTGCCTGCCAAAAACTTACTTGAGCTGATGCTTCACCTATGTAACAATTTTATAACAGAGTTGGGCGCCAGACCACAAGACTAGTTTATTAGTTAAGATTATTAGTGTTAAACCAATTTCTTTCAGGATTGCATAGTTGCCATCGTCATAGTCAACCAGTTTCCTTTTAATTTTGAAAATTAAGGAAGTGTCATCTGCTAACTAAACAATCCCGTTTTTGTCCTAATGACCTAACCTACTACGGGTAGGTCATTAATATAGATTAAAAATGGCCCGAGTATCGAACCTTGCGGGATGCCCATAGTAACTACCGATCCCTCTGAACACGTGCCACTAACATTGATCCTCTGAGTTCTATTGTTCAAATATGAAGTCAGAAGATTGAGAGCCTTGTTCCTTATTCCGTAATGATGTAATTTCGTGATCAATGTTTCATGTTGGACGCAGTCAAAAGCCATAGTCAAATCACAGCATCGCCGATGCAAAATCGCAGATCGACCGACGCTACGACCTACGACCACACCTCTCTACCCATTTCCCTCGCTACTTCTCTCGTTCGTCATAGAGATGGTGACTATGGAGACACTGAAAAAAAATCTTATCTCTTTTTTGTCTGTAAGGCGGTGTTAAGTTTAGTAAAATGTCAAAGTATACTTTTAGGATAACAATGACAAGTTGAATGACACTTGTAGTCCACCGCCAGTAGTGAAGAAACCAAAACAGCCCAGGAAACGTGGAGTTCTGAAGAAGAAAGTTAAACAGAAGACTAAGTCACTTCATGGTGCAGAAACGACAGACAGCTCTGTTGATCTGGGAGATAACGTCACTGTACTTAATTTGACGGTTAGTGTTACTACCTACAGATAGTTCAATTCATGTGTGCCTGCGCTTGTAATTCTGATTTTAGTATTTGTTGCTATAGTGGCAACAGAAATAAATCTCTGTGAAACTTTGAGCTCTCTAGCTATCATGGTTCTTGAGATCCACCTTTGTGACCGACAGACAGACAGTCGGACGACGAAGTCTCATAAATAGGGTACCATTTTTTAACCCTTTGGGTACGGAACCCTAGAAACGGATCGCCGGGCTGTACTCGCGACATGACGAGTAACCAAAGTACCACAGATTAATAAATAGTTACTAGCCATTCTACGTTCCCCCGCTACTTGCCGAGAACGTGACTACTGAGTCCCTCTTAAAAAAAATCCTAACTCTTTGTCTGTGCGGATGTGTTAAGTTTAGTAAAATGTCAAAGTATACTTTTAGGGTAACTATGAAGAGCTGAATGACACTGGTAGTAGTGGTAGTCCACCGCCAGTAGTGAAGAAACCAAAACAGCCTAGAAAACGTGAAGCTCCAAAGAAAGAAGTAAAACAGAAGACAAAGTCAATTAATAGTGCAGAAACGGCATACAGCTCTGCTGATCTGGAAGATAACATTACTGTGCTTCATTTGACGGTTAGTGTTACTACAGGTAGTTCAACTCATGTGTGCCTGCGGAAACTCCATTCAAAATGTTCGTTTTTACCTACACTAATAAACACGTAATGTTAATGTTTGAATTAAGTTTGAATGTGTGCTAGGGCTATGGAAACAAAATAATAAGGAACAGAACGCAATCTCATTTATGTAGGTCCTTATTTTTCAAACCTACCCTCGATTGTTACAATGTTATCGCTTACTGAATTCACTCACCTTTGGGACGACTCTGCGAGGCACTTGCTTGACGCTCTGGACTCTATGCAGCAGCGTGCTATTCGCATTATCAACTGCCAGGAGGTGACGGAAAGTCTGGAGCCGTTTGCGCAGCGGAGAATTATTGCGTCTTTGGCTGCATTCTACCGTATCTTTTGAGGTGAGTGTTCTGAAGAACTCTTCAACCTAATCCCGCCCTCTCCTTTCCGATCCCGAACACGCGGACTGGACAGAGGTGCCACTCTCATACAGGGAGGAATCTTCTGTCGAACCATGAAAACCTGGAACGACCTGCCAGCGCACGTGTTTCCCTCCTCTTACAATCCTGGGTTCCTCAAGAGGAGCGTGAAGAGGCACATCATAGGGCCGCCAACTTGAGGGCCGCTTTCTATAGTCTTACAGACTGCCCTAATCGCTAGATGTCATCGGACGGCGGCATCATTTTTGCGAGCTTAATATGTTTACAAAAAATAAGGGATGGTTTTTTTTGTGTAAAGTCTACATGGCTACGGTTGGGGAGTACCGGGTTACAGCTACGCGTGGCCTAGTCCTCTAGTTCAGTGTCTCTCAAACTGATTTCTGTGGATCCTAAGAGTTCGAGAACTCTGCCACCTCAGAACGCAGTCTGCGCCGTGGCTTATGTTCATCTATCGGCCTCCTTGACGGGGGAAGGGTTGGATTGCTCGATGGGGTTCTATAAAATAAAAATTATTTGGCTGGTGTTCTGTTTTCTTGGAAACACCCAAACTTCGAAACAAAGCACAAAAATATTAAGTTCGACTCGGAATTGTAGTTCAGCGCGGAAGTCGCAGACACTACCACTGCGGCAGCAGTGCCAACAACGCAGTCAAAAGAACTATCTTTCTTGTCTTCAGGTAGAGGAGCAAATTGAAGAGTTAAACAAGCGGAAAGAGTCGTCTAACTACTTGAACTCTCCGTACCAGTGCGAGCTGTGCTACAAGGGGTTCGTCGACACTAACGCGTGGAAGCACCACGTCAGGAAACACGCCCCGGTAACATCCTATACTAATTTAATGTGAAAAAATTTTGGTCTCGAGCAGGACTCGAACATGCGTCTTCTGGTTTGCCAGACCAGACGACTCAGACCAGGGCGTCTGGTCCGGCAAAACAGAAGATGCAGGTTCGAGTCTTTATCGAATAACACATAGGCTTTTCATTCCGGGAATATGTTCCGAATTTCATGCTGTCAAAGCCGCGAGCATCATTTAGACATAAAAATAGGGGTCAAATAAAATAATTCCCGGAGAGCCAATTTTTTGTGGAGGGCTTGGGGTTGCCATTACAAATAAAATATTAAAAATCCCCATCGATCCTATGTGTGCTACAAAAGTTTTTTGGGGTCAAAGAACTCGATGTGAATTAGATTTTAATTACTATTGAAAGACTATTGCAAAAGTAAAAGGAAAAAGAGACAAATGTATTTCTGTATCTCTCGTTGGATTAAAACTTGCTATTTAGGTGTGAATTGTATTATAGCAAATGAAGACGGAAGAGAGAAAAAGAGAGAATAGCCCGTGTAATTCCAGACTATAATAACCTCTGTACTAAATTGCAGCCAGATCCATTCAGCCGCTACAGCGTCAAAGAGTCCTTCGCCATAAGTACCTACCTAAAAAACATTCACATATCTATACTCACCAACTTTTTCACTTATAATATAAGTAATATTAGTCAGTCCATACATTTATAATGGTATCCACAGAGCGCAGGAGACATAGAATGCCAGATCTGCAAGTTCAGGTTTAAATCGAAGACCGCTATGCGGGACCATAAATATCGGCATGAAAAGAAATACGCCTGTAAATCCTGCACCCACGTATCGACCAACAGGTAGGTTATTATCATACATACATACATATAGTCACGCTTTTGCGTGCATGTGACCAAATTTCAAACATGGAGCAAGTCATTATAGACAGCTCTGATGTAGCTAGTGCAGTCCGTCCGTTATCTAATTGGAAATCTCCAGGTCCGGACGGACTGCACAATTTTTGGCTTAAATGGCTACGCAGTTCACATGCTCCAGTCATTTCCAATCTGCTCTAGAATCTGAATCGTTGCCCATTTTTATGACAACTTGTGTGACTCATCTGCTCCATAAATCTGGAAGTATCTCGAACCCCAGCAATAATAGACCGATCACGTGTCGGCCGTCGATCTATAAACTTCTGACATCCATGTTGAGAGATAAAATAAATAAACATATTAATGTGAATAAAATTATGAGTGGCTTTCAAAATGGAAGTAGAAGTAGGGCTCGAGGTACTAAGGAGCTTCTCCTCATTGATATGGCCATTAGCCAACAAGTTCGTCGTAACCGTAAGAATCTGCCAACATGCTGGATAGATTATAAGAAGGCGTTTGATTCTGTACCTCATATGTGGCTCTTAAGGGTGCTGGAGTTGTACGAAGTTGATACAACTCTATGCACCTTTCTAAAGTCATGTATAGGGCAATGGAGGACTCTTAGTACCTATCCAGGATGTCGAGGGGTTTGCGGTGATGGCGAGCCGATTAGGATCGAGCGGGCATCTTTCAAGGTGACAGTTTGGGTCCTCTTTGGTTTTGCTTAGCACTGAATCCTCTTAGTACATTACTAGAGAGTTCAGGGCTAAGTTACAGATTACGAGGAGGAGGTCGGGTCATATCTCACTTGCTTTTCATGGATGGCTAAATGCTATTGGCCACAACTACTTCTCATTTGATTGACTTACTAAAGATAACTGAAAACTTTAGTAATTCAATCAAAATGGAATTGGGTGTGGATATATGTGCAGTTATGCATGTTAAGCGAAGATGGATAGTGGAATCGGAAGGTATTCAGGTTTCTGATTCCATTCACCTGACGTCACTTCTCGTATCTGACACCTATAAGTACTTGGGTATGTCACAGGCGTTGGTCATCGATGAAGCTGACATGAAACAGTCGTTACGAAAGCGTTTCATTTCTCGTCTGAGAACAGTCTTAAATAGTCTTCTATCAGGCGGGAACAAGTTGCGTGCTTATAACGGCTGGGTCATGCCACTCTTGATGTACTCCTTTGGCATACTCAAGTGGACTCAAACTGAACTAGATGCCTTGGCTCGAAGAGTTCGTACACTATTGACATCATATCGAATGCATCATCTGCGTTCGTCGGTGATGAGGATGTACATCCCGCGGAAATGTGGTGATCGACGCTTCCTGAATGCTAAAACCCTACATAACCGCGAGGTGTACAACCTTAGAGAATATTTTCTACGCATGAATGTGGATGTGCATCAGGATGTTGTCAAAGTGGATACTGGACTCACCCCGCTTGCCTTGGCAAAGGAGAACTGGCACAAACCTGTATTAATGGGTATCGATGACCGGCAGGAAATATGGAAGAGCAAGGAGCTCCACGGTAGGTTTTATGAAGTTCTGCATGGATCTCATGTAGACCTTTTAGCCTCTGTGGCCTGGCTACGGTTCGGTGATGTCTTTGGAGAGGCCGACGACTTTGTCTGTGCAATTGCAGATAAAGTTATCATGAGGAACAACTACCGGAAATATATACTGAGGGATGGCACGATCGATGTATGTCGAGTGTGTTATCATCCTGGTGAGTCCCTCAGACATATTATTTCTGGTTGTTCTCGTCTTGCTAACGGCGAGTACTTGCACTATCAAAACCTAGTAGCTAGGATCATTCATCAGCAACTTGCTCTGAAGTATCGTCTGGTGGATATCGAGGTTCCATATTACAGGCGAAAATGGTCATATCACATTGTACTGGGATCGATCTATTATCACAGACAGGACTGTTGTAATCAACAAACCTGATATTGTGGTCATAAATCGATCTGAGCGGCGAGCAATGATTATTGACATCACTATTCCGCATAACGAGAATGTTGTGAAAGCTGAGAGTGATAGAAAAATATAATATATTGACTTAACTCGCGAGATTGTCGACATGTGGGAAGTTGATGCGGCAATTATTGTTCCAATAGTCATTTCCGTTAATGGTCTTGTAGCTAAGAGCCTCGACCAACACCTTCAGAGGCTCGGGTTCGGCATCTGGATAAAGGGCGTGATGCAAAAGGCAGTGCTACTGGACACGGCACGCATTGTGCTGAGGTTACTGTCTCTGGAGCCCTGACCACCTATAGCTTGGTCCCTGTACCCGATGCCGGTGGGATACTATATTTTATATTTTTAAATGTATTTTGTCATATCTCGCGGAGTCATCCCAAAGGTGAGAACAGTATTCGACGCAGGGAATATTTTCGTAATTTATTTTTTGTTGATTTTCAAATTGACAGTGCCGATCGGTTCTGTTATCGAAACTGTGCCTAAACCTTTCCGTTCCAGAACGACTATAAATTCAACCAGTAGAGACGAAACAAAAATACATATATGACGTAGACTTCAACCTTGTTAGTATTTTTGCAAGCGGCATAATTAAACTAGTAGGATATTTATTATGTGAAACTTTTATTAACAGCAGTCAAGCGGGGCGGCATCAGCAATGGCACAAAGGAGTGACACATATATGCAAGATTTGCGGGGATATATTTAAGTACGTATTATTATTTTTTTTTACGTATTATTTAAGCTCGCTACTGATGGAAAGTCGTGGCACATCTAGCAATCGGGGGCCACTCTCACAGTCCGTAAGACTTCTGACAGTGGTCTTCAAGTTGGCGGCCCTGTGATGTGTTTTTCACGCTCCGCTTGAAGAACCCGGGATTGTAAGATAAGGGAAACACGTGTGCGGGCAGGTCGTTCCAGGTTTCTATAGTTCAACAGAGGAACGATCTTTTGAAACGCTCAGTTCTGGCGAAGTTTCTCTCCACTGTGTGTGAGTGGCACCTCTGCCCGGCTCGCGTCGTAAGGGATCGGAAAAGCGAGGTCGGGATCAGGTTGAAGAGCTCTTACGAACACTCGACGTGATACATTCGGTACAAGGCAGCAAAGGATGCTATGGTTCTTCGCTGCGCCATTGGCTCGAGGCCTCCCGTCACCTCAGGACTACCAACTATTCGGATAGCACGTCTCTGCATAGCGTCCAGCGCGTCCAGTAAGTACTTCGCGGAGTCATCCCAAAGGTGGGAACAGTATTCGAGGCAGGGGCGAATTTGCGTGAAATACCGTCTCACCTTATTTAGAACTCCTAGTTTCCGCGAGGCCAGGCTAATACATCTCTCAATGTAATGTAGTTTTTATGATTGAGCTCACACCGGACGTCTGTACCAAGAATCTCCAGGTTATCCTTTAGTGGAACCGCAACGTTCTGAAGAGAGGGTAGAGGTGTTTTTCTGGCATTGAAATCGACCAAGTTGTCTGAACCCCATTGGGTAACGCAGGTCCCGGTCGAGATCCGCCCTTAGTTGTTGTCGCATCTCCTCTACGTCGCATCGCCCCTCCGCTGGTCGGCCAGAGTAGCTCCCATGCAGAGTACTATCGTTTGCATAACAATGAATGCACCCAAGGGACAGCATGTCATTGATAGGCAGAAGAGAGTTGGGGACAATACTGATCCTTGCGGTACTCCGGCATTTATCTGCAAAAAGCAGGAAGCCTGACCATTGCAGAGAACCCGTATACGTCGCCCTTGCAAGAAGCTGGCCAACCAACGGCACAACTGAGGCGATAGACCATATGCGGCATCTTGGAGAGAAGCTACGCATGCCATACTCTATCGAAGGCTTTGGCGATGTCTAGGCCAATAGCTAAAGACTCGCCTTGCCTATGCATAGCCTCACCCCAAGTGTACGTTATGTACGCTAGGAGGTTACCTGTAGACGTAGCTTGGCAGAAATGAGTAGAATTAATTAATTATTTTTTTATTTGGAATAAGCCGAATAAGTGTGTCCCACATTGTCTTATCTGTGATCCCAGAGTGTGGACGTCGTACATGTCGCACGTGCGTATCAAGCACCCTTCCGAGTTCATCTGCGGCATCTGCGGGTACTCCTACGTCAGCAAGCTGGGGCTCACCCAGCACAACAATATGATGCACAAGGATATTATCGTGAGTAACAAAACCGATCAGTTGAATTGAATTCTTAAGGTTGTGAGGTTCATTCTAAACTATCGTGTAACAAGACAGTTTAGAATAAACTTATACGACAGAGTAGAATGATTTTACTGAATTCTATAATTATGTGATTCATTAGATTCATATAACTTTTTACAGGGGAAAGGTGAAGAAGTAGCGGAAGACGGGCCGTACTGCAAAGAGTGCGACGTGAAATTCGTGTCGATGAAAGCGTTCAACCGTCACATCGTCATGTCTACTAAACACACGATTTCTAACCAAACTAAGTGAGATATTTTATACTATCTGTTGCTGTTCTTCACTTCACCGTAGCCTATGAACGTCTGCAACATCAGAGGTGCTGCAATCGCACTGTGGACCCTGCATGAACCTCCAAAGTACGAATAGACATTCGGAAAACCCGAGGCAAAAAGTTTATTCTACAATCTGAGTGTGTGCGTCGTTTGTTACAATAGACTTTAGTATGCATTCACGAATCAATGATATCAATCAATTATCAATTAATTCAGCCTATAGCAGTCCACTGCTGCACATAGGCCTCTCCCAAATTTCGCCACAACACACGGTCCTGCGCTTTGCGCATCCAGTCAGTGACTGGTCAATGATATCGCATTCATAAAACCAAAAGGCAACATTTAAAATTCAAATCGTCTTCATTTTGTTGTTAAAGTCTTATAAGATCGTCGTAAAACTAAACAATGTAACGTAATATAATGAAAATACTTGTGAGATATATTCTTGTCACGGGATGTCCAAGTCAAATCTTTATAAAGCGGAAAGAGAAACTACTGAACTGATTAGATTTTTTTTACTATTGTAAAGCTGCACTATTTGCGGGTGACATAGTGCGCCTTCACACTAGCGTTTTTCCAGCGTAGGCGTTCGATGGACGTATGCGCAGCGCAGACATGTTGATAATACCGAAACGACATTTTATTGTCGTTTCGGTATTATCAACAACAAAATTGATTCAGACGATGAGATACTACTGTAGCCTTTGTTTTTAAAAAGAAAATTGTTGCGAAAACGAGAAAATAAAAATTAAAGGATATGGGAGATTTCTTTATGGAGTGTACGGTCTCGTAAAAGTGATTATAAGTACGCCTACGCTAGTGTGAAGGCAGCCGTAGGCTGTATTTTATACCCGTATTCTTACGAGAACGGAAACTAAGCGGCTAAAGGTTTTATTAACTTAAAAAAATGATCCCCAATTTAAAAAGAAATCCAGCAATTTACTCCTCTTATAAAATGTAACTTTTAATGTACAGTCATGGGTGTCGAACCTGCGGTGAGTGCTTCAAGAATGCAAAAGAGTTAAGAATTCACCATCGCAAGGTTCACGCAAAGAAATGGCTCAAACACTATGGAAATAAGCGGCCTTCTACAAACTACCCTACGAAATGTGAACATGTATGTATTAATTAATAAATATTATTTTGATACCTTGGGAAATGGGTCGGGTCCTGGTGTGGGATGCAACTTGTGTTGACACTCTAGCCCCGTCCCATCTTCCTAAAACAAAATTAAAAGCCAGTGCAGCAGCGGAAGCGGCTGAAAATATTAAAATTAATAAATATAAGGGTCTCGACTCATCGTATCGTTTTTGTCCAGTCGGTGTCGAGACCCTAGGTCCATGGGGTCCCAATGCGCAAAAATTTTTCAAGAATTTGAAAAAGCGCCTTGTGGAGTCAACTGGTGACCCAAGGGCTGGCAGTTTTCTCGCTCAACGAATAGGCATTGCTATTCAAAGGGGGAATGCTGCTAGTCTTTTGGGCACAATGCCACGGGGGCCTTATTTAGGTTTAGTTTAGATAGTAATAATGTAAATATAGATATGTAATAATTATGTTTCTCTGTAATTTTTAACAATAAATGTAAATGTATATACTTGATTAATTAAGACATCCTCTACACTAACAGTCATTCTAAGACGTCCGTCGTTTACAAAAAGGAGAATACGTCTTTTACAAAAAGAGCATTCTATGACGTTTTTATTAAAACCGGCCAAGTGCGAGTCGGACTTGCACACCGAGGGTTCCGTAGAAGACCATATACATACATACATACATACATATGGTCACGCCTTTATCCCCGAAGGGGTAGGCAGAGGCATATTATATGCCCACATTTTACCTTCGTATAATTTGTCCCACGTAATAGGTGGTGAGCCGTATTGCCGTGTTTAAATGGACAGGCGCAGGTTGTGACTGCCTGCTGTTGAAATAAAGCCTTTAACTTAGCTTAACGACTGCCATTTTACTGGCAACCGGGACCAACGGCTTAACGTGCCTTCCGAAGCACGGAAGCGCTCAAATAAATGTCACAAAGTGATCACATGAATGGTCACCCATCCATGGACCGGCCATAGTGAAAGTTGCTTACTGCAGTGATCGTTTACAGAACACTGAGTCCGCGGGGCCAAGAGCGCTTCTTAAGACCATATACCTTCCTAAATATATGGCGTTAATTTCAACTCAACAATTGATAGTGGTGTGTTTCCTGATTTAATGAAGTGTAGTACATTAACTCCTCTGTTAAAACTTGGTAGCACAGATTCGTCCAATTTTCTTCATATTTCTCTACTACCCACTTTAAGTAAAATGTTTGAAAAAGTTATGCTAAATCAAATGCAAAATTATTTTAACACTAGGTAGTCTAGTACGCGTACGCGTCTTCGCCCGCGGTCATATTGGTTACCGTGCCCGCTTCCCATGGGAACATTATTCCCGGAATAAAAAGTAGCCTGTACCAAATTTCAGCCAGATCTGTTTGCCAGTTGGAGTGTGATTGAGTAACAAACATCCAACCATCGAAATATGTAAACATCCAAACCTTCACGAACTTTCACAATACATTTACAATACTAGTAGGATAAATTAACGAAGTATCTCATACTGGCCAGGCACTTCGGCCGTGCTCGGGGAACTTCGTCACTGCCTGCCCCTTCTCGCAAACAATTTGGTTTTACCCGCGGTCGGTCCTCTACTGATGCCGCAATCAAATTATTACAGTGCATATGCGAGGTCTGGGATGCGTCATTTGGTGTATTCGGTGACTTATCTAAGGCCTTCGATTGCGTTCAGCATCAGTATTTCATTCAGTAACTTCATCGTTATGTAATCTGGGGGATGGCATTGGATGTCATCACTTCTTACCTAAGTGATAAAGTACGGAGAGTGATTCTAAATGATAAAGATTCACATGGTTCTGCTGTAGCAATGGGGGTTCTGCAGGGTATAATTTTGGGACCCTTTTATTTTTAGTATGCATAAATCATCTCCCTCACCTGATAAGATGAGATCTTTATTATTTACAGTTATACTAAATGTGTTTGAAGGCTAGGGATGATCAAATATAATTGCTCGATGAAACTGTCTTTCTGGGCATAACGTTAGACTCCAATTTCTCACAATGACAAAGTTTCGAGCACACTAAGCTCTGCTCTGCCTAAGTCTTTAAAAAGATCCGACATCTGACAAAAATTAAAAGCGCGTCTTATTTACTTCATCTACTTCGACAGTGCCATGACTTATGGCATACTTGTGGGGCCCCGCTGCCGACATCGAAGAATCTGTTTGTTACAGAAAGGGGCTGCCCGGGCTATCTATGCTATGGGGTCGCTAAGCGTCAGTCCCGACGTAATTAAATGCAGGCTCTAGTTCCAATCAAGAATGCTAGTTGCTTCTCAAAATTACCTATTTCTTACGATTATGCTTTGCCTAGTGTTCGGAAGAGGTCTCAAATGGTCGCGAACACTGGTGGCACTACCGGCGCGCACATCCAGACAAGAGTTACCCCATGCAGAATAACTATGTGTGCGACGTGTGCGGGAAGGGCTTCCGGGTAAGTGTTTTTTTCTTAACGTGATGAAAATCCTACATACATGCTATGCCGGACTCCTACCAACTAAAAACCACACGTATCCTACCTAACAGCCTACAGTTGGGAGCCCCGGGTAAACCCTCGAAAGGATACCCCAGGACTGATAACCGACTGGTGGCGCTACAACATAACACATGCATTGAAAGCTCCGCGCTTTATACTTGTAAGTACTGATTATGACTTTTGGACATTGAAAGCTCCGCCCTTTGTGCTTAAGACTACTGTTACTGACTTTTGAACATTGAAAACTCCGCACTTTAGTCTTGCGACTACTTGTTGTCACTCTTTAGCATTGAAAGTTCCGCACAACTACTCTCCTCTACTACTCCCTCCGCATTACTACTCCCTCCTACTTTGTGCTTGTGGTTGTTGACTAAGTATGACTATTGATGACTGAAAGCTCTATGCTTTGTGTTCGTGACGCTGCACTGAGCTCCTTGCTTACCCTCATTGTTCTTCTGGCAATTTGTGACGGCCATCAATTGCGCAAGAACACGCCCAGTGTCAGTATGACCACAAAATAATAAGGTACAGAACGCAATCTCATGTATGTATTTTTTTTCACAATTACCCTTTGCTACTCACACTCGCGCACAAATCTGTATCAAAAACTACAATGAAATTCCTTTGACCTCGTGTCCGTGAACTCCGTGGGCGGTGTTTGTAGTGTGCGTAGCCCGAGCGCACTTTGTATGTAGGTTTCCTTCTGTACATTATTACTTTGTGGTATGTCCGTGTCGGAGCAATTAAAGTATTGGACTTGCTTACGTACAAGTAGCGCCCTCTTGGAGCGTCCGAGATATCTTAGTTGACTTGTTAGATCGAGTACAACATTCATTCCCTCATTGAGTCAGCATTGAGATCCGGGAGGATAGTCTGAACTGTCGGATGTGTCATGAGAGCTGTCAAAATGTCATGACAAGATACGCATGTATGCGTGCGATTAGTAAACATTCCGTGACAATGCTCTGTTAAATTTTAATAAGTTTTATTGGTGTTTTTTTTTGGCATAATCTATAATAAGTGGAACATAAGTCAAGATTCATACCATTTCAAAAGATTCATAACATTTGGAACAATTTCAATGAAGATTCTATCTTACCATAACAAATAAAAGTTATTTTATACCGTTTGTTTAATTAAAAACTGCACAAACACATACAAAAAATCTGATATCCACAATTTAACAATTATAACAAATAAATGCACCAATGACATTCGTTATCAACTGATAGAAGACCATAGATAATATAGAACATAAGACAAAACTTGTAATGAATATGAGGTTTTTGAGCCAAACAAATGTTAAGGTTGCTTTCGCATCACACTGAATAAAGATTTGACCAAAATTATTGATATGCATGGATTGGCAATTGGCGCTTCTAAGTTCAGAATAAAAATTAACGGCTTGAGCATGGTGGGAGCACATTAGACAAAACTTGGACCTGGACTAATGAAATTAGACTAATGCAAATATTTGAAGATTGACTGAGGACATTGTTTAATTAACAGTAAAGATAAACGTTTGACTTATTACAAAATGACGAATCAATTAATCTGCAATATTACCGCACGCCGGCCTAGGAAGTCTCTGTCTATTAATAATATCTCAGCCGATTCTGATATCCTGGACAGTACAATGAGAAGTCTACAAGGTAACTCGTTGGAACATATAAGTACAAAAGACGAGTTGAGATTAGAAATTCGAAAATTGAATTGGAAACGGCACATTTGAAAATACTTTCGACGATTTCGAAATTGACAACTGAAACATTGAAAATACTTATATCAAGCACGACTTAGAAAAACATATAAAATTGAACCACACGTATAAAACTCTAGCGTGTTCAGATAAGTATGTAATTGCCTACAATCGTTAATATTCCATGATATTTTTTAGTTAAGCTCTCAAAATGATTTTTTAAAAACATTTATCATTACAGCTCCGCTCCAATTCGCTGTAGCGTGATTGCTATATAGCCTATAGCCATCCTCGATAAATTTGCTATCGAACTGTAATAGAATTTTTAATTTCCAACCTTCATCCCAAATCTTCATCTATACTTATAATAAAACTGTTGAGGGTCGAGAGTCTTTACATGGAAGATATTTTGAAAATTTTAATTGGAGGGCGTTCTCTAATCGATACTGAAGCCGAAAATGTAATTTAAACTTTTCATGTCTGTCTGTCTGTCTGTATCCCGAATAAGTATCACGCCGAAACTACTGAACCGATTTGAATGATTCTTGGTACACTTGGAGCTTATAGTCCGAGGAAGGTTCTAGGATATTTTTGATCCCGATATTTTGCGTGATTCCTGCGGGAGAGGGGATGAAAGATAAAATGGTTTTTCAGTTGTAATTTCTAATCGCGTGATGCGATTCCAAAATTTTTTTAGTGTTATATTAAGGGAATACTTTAAGATTTGTTTCACACAAGTTTCAATGTTGAGGGTTTTGTAGTTCAGGAATTAGAGGCATCTCAACTTTCGCAAAACCTAAAATTCAAGTTTTCCTTTAATTGTAAGGGTAATTCTAAACGGGCGTGTTGGCTTAATCATAAAAGAGCTTAATGATTAAGGCTATTGTAAAATAATTCAGTCCGCGCCGAAGGCGGGGACTGAATTGTTTTAGAATAGCCTTAATCTTTAAGCTCTTTTATGATTAAGCAAACAGGGCCGTTTCACACGCTGCTTGATGAGTCGGATGAAGAAGTACCTCTCCTTTCGCAAACCTTATGTGACGTAAACGAAGTTGCGAGGGTCAGCTAGTCTTTATAATATTAGTACGAACTAGCTGACCCTCGCTACTTCGTTTACGTCACTATGAAAGGAGAGGTACCAATTTCTTCATCAGACTCCTAGGAGCGTGTGAAACTGCCCTGTTTGATTAATCATAAAAGAGCTTAAAGATTCAATCTTTTATAAAACCATTCAGTCCGCGCTGAAGGCGTGAATCAGCGCGGATTGACATACATTAGCCTTAATCATTAAGCTCTTTTATGATAAAGCCAACACGCCAGTTTAGATTTACCCTCACCCTTGAATTCTCGGTTTTGCGAAAGTTAAGCTACTTTCGACACTGAAAATATTTTGGAATCGGACCACGCATTGAGAAGTTACAGCCAAAAAACCATTTTGTCTTTCATACTCTCTCCCAAAGGAACTGTGCCAAATATTCGGATCAAAAGTATCCTAGAACCTTTCTCGGATCATAAGCTCAGATTACACCAAGTTTCACTCAAATCGATTCAGTAGTTTCGGCGTGATACTTATTCGGGATACAGAGAGACAGACAGACATGAAACAAATAAATTACATTTTCGGCATCAGTATCGATTAGAGAACGAGAAATTTCAAAATATCATCCATGTCCAGACCCTCAACCCTCAACAGTTTTATTATATGTATTTAGCCTTTATTACCCGTGGTCCACCTCGTAGTCCACCCAGGTGAACCACGGGAATTTTTTTTTACCCGTAGTCCACCTGGTGTACCACGGGAATTTTTTTATTACCCGTAGTTCACCTAGGTGTACCACGGGAAATAATTTTTACCCGTGGTCCACCTGACACTTAGCGCTCTTCTATCAACACTTACAGCTATGGTTGACCTTATCAACTTGCGTAGAGTCTTTTGTTTTATTGATCTGCATATGTTTTATCGATCTTAATTTGTTTTTTTGTTCGTCATTTGTTTATCCGACCGTCACTTGTTTTTTCGATCGTCATTTGTTTATACGACCGTCATTTGTTTTTTGGATCTTTATTTGTTTATCCGACCGTCACGTCCGCTAGTTATTGATCATAGCTTGACATTTTGCAATCCTGGCATTTTGCCTTTTTGACGATTTGCGAGTATGACGATCTGCCGTTATATTATTGCATGACATTATGCGATTATGACATTTGGCTTTTTTGACGTTTTGAAGTTTTTGACATTTTGCTTTCATGACATTTTGCTTTCATGACATTCTGCTCCGGAGGCCCTTTTTTATGCAAGTGCCCTTTATCCACTAAAATCCATTAAAAAGATTCATCATGGATCTTTGTGGACATATCATGTCCACTTTAATACCTTTAAGTATTTTTATGAAAAATGGATCTTTTAGGACATGTCAGTGGAAAAAGATCCATTTTAGGTTGTGGTATACGAAGAACATCTAAAAGGTAAAATGTATAAAGTAATGAAATAATTTTCAAAACAAATGACAAAACAAAAGAAGATCGACGAAACAAATGAAGTCAATGAAACAAATGAAGATCGACAAAACAAATGACGATCGAAAAAACAAATGAAGATCGGAAAAACAAATGAAGTTTGAAAAAACAAATGAAGATCAACAAAAACAAATGAAGATCGGCGAAACAAATGAAGATCGACAAAACAAATGAAGATCGGCAAAACAAATGAAGATCGGCAAAACATGCAGATCAATAAAACAAACGTCTATAAGCAAGTTTATAAGGTCTAAAACTACTCGCAGCCATATTTTGTAATCTAGATGCGATTGCCATTGAAAAACATAGGTGCAAGCAACTCTCGACACACTCACGACACATCTCAAAAATGTGCTCTGTGGCGTTTATAGACATCACTGATCAAGAACATGTAAAAAATCAATAAATATTATGCATGTTTATAAGGTCGAGAATTGCTTGCACCTATTTTTTTGAATGTTTATCGCATCTAGATTACAAAAATGGGTCCAAGCGAATTTCGACCTTAGGAGCATGCATGATATTTATTTATTTTTTATATATTCGTGATCAGTGATGTCTATAAACGCCTAAAAGCACATTTTTAAATAAGTGTCGTTAAGGTCGAGAATTACTTGCCCCTATTTTTTTGAATGGCAATCGCATCTAGATTACAAAATATAGCTGCGAATAGTTTTTGACCTTATGAACTTGCTTATAGACGTTTGTTTTATTGATCTGCATGTTTTGCCGATCTTCATTTGTTTTGCCGATCTTCATTTGTTTTGTCGATCTTCATTTGTTTCGCCGATCTTCATTTGTTTTTGTTGATCTTCATTTGTTTTTTCAAACTTCATTTGTTTTCCGATCTTCATTTGTTTTTTCGATCGTCATTTGTTTTGTCGATCTTCATTTGTTTCGCCGATCTTCATTTGTTTTTGTTGATCATCATTTGTTTTTTCAAACTTCATTTGTTTATCCGATCTTCATTTGTTTTTTCGATCGTCATTTGTTTTTTCGATCTTCATTTGTTTTTACCGATCTTCATTTATTTTTGATCCAGTAGTACCATGGGTAAAATTTAAGTACCAGTGGTACTACTGGGACCACTTAGTAGTACTACTGGTAATTTTTTACTTTTTTGATCATAAGTATATCCATAATTTTATTATACAGGGTTATTTGTAATTAACTAGCATCCTTCCAGGGGTAGGTAGCAGACATCATAAGTAACACCGTTGGATCACCGACTTTTAAAAAAACTGAATACATTACTTAATAATAAGTTTTCAAGTTTTTATTGTTATAACGCGGCACTATTAAGTCTATGTTTCATTCATAAACTGAAGGTCGACGCACGCACGTTCGCGCGCGCTTTCGCTACCGAATAATACCTACTAAGAGGTACCTAGGTACTTTCTTCGCCAGTTTATTAATTGCTCGCGTGGTTTGTTGCGTGTAGAAAGTAACTAGGTATTTACACTAAGTCCACAATCCCTTCATACTTAACCAGGCTTAGGACTGGCTGCATTAAAAAAACAAAAAGATTCTAAAGACGAAAGGTATCTACCTACTTATCATCCAAGTAACTATTTTTATAGCAATCATGTCTTCTTCCAAATCTGGTAGCGTTTCGGTGAGAAATTGGAGATATGTTTCACCATTGAGTCGATCTAAAAAAATGGGGCCCAGTAATGTGGTATTTATTATTCCCGCCCAAACATTTACACTGAAACGGTGTTGAAAATTATGTGGTCTGGGTTCGTGAGGATTTTCATAACACCACAAATGTTCGTTGTGGGTATTGAATAATCCCACTCTACCAAAGGTGGCTTCATCAGTCCACAGAACTTTAGGACGTTCAGCCAGCAACCAACTGCTAAAATCCACACGCGCTGGTTTGTCTGGGTCGGTGAGTTCCTGGACACGATGAAGATGGAATGGATATTTGCCTTCGTTGTTAATGACACTCCACGCGAAGGACTGCGATACATTAAACCGTAGCGCGGCGTCATTGGTACTTGCGGCGGGATTATCCTCAAAGAACTCCAGTATTCTTTCTTGTTCCCGTACTGAGCGCCTCGGTGGACGTCCACTATCACTGAATCCGGGCCGGAACTGTCCGTAATCGCGTAATCGCTGTGTGGCGGATAACATCGTTGCCCGGCTCGGTGTAGGTAAATTTGGAAACCTTACTGCATATTGGCGGCAGGCTTCCGCCACATTATCATCGCACCTAGCAAGCATCCTTACCATTTCCGTGTATTCCACATTGGAATATTGATAAGGCATGGTGATAATAAGATCGACGCAACACGGTAATACGAAAAATCGTGGCACACAAGGACAAGTGACGCACACCTGTGACGCGTGCGCATCTAGCGACCGACTGGCGGCTTGCAAAAAGAAAAAAGAAATGAGTCGAGGACAAAGGCGCTAGCGCTGCGTCGCGTCGCCCGCGCCCCCGCCTCCTATCCGTGCATTGACTACATTGCATGAATTGATGAACCGAGTTTGTTTACTTAATTTTACGATGCGCCTAAACTACGGCATAGAGTTAATAACAATTAGACGCAAAACTAAATTATATTTTTTTTTGTATGAAAGTAATGTTTAAGGAATTATTAAAAGTCGTAAAACAAACTTTGTTACTTATGATATCAGATATCTGCCCCTGCGAGGATGCTAGTTAATTACAAATAACCTTGTATAATTTACTGTTACAAACATATGGCTATGCAGGTGGACCACGGGTAAAAAAAAAATCCCGAGGATCACCTGGGTGGACTACGAGGTGGACCACGGGAAATAAAGGGTATTTAGATACGTATGATCTATTACAGGGCCACGCTTTCTTAGTATACCACAAGCGTATCCACACACAAGAACGGCCATACAAGTGCGACCAGTGTGACAAGGCGTTCCACCTCCGAGCTAACCTGCAGACGCATCAGCTGTCACATAGTGAGTCGCGGCCCTACCCGTGCTCTGTGTGCTTAAAGGCCTTCAAGTGTAAAGGGGCCCTCAGTCGACATTCCAAGGTATGTGTGTTTATAGGTTTCTGTATCCGGAGTAAAAATGGGACGAGAATACTCCTTGTATTTGTATAATAATATAGTCACAACAATTTTGACGATTCTAAATTAGTTTTTTTTAAATTAATAGGAAATAAATTTATTTTATGCCCCATAGTGCCACACGGGCCACAAGCCGCACAAGTGCGAGTTTTGCGGTAAAGCATTCACACAGTCCAACTCGCGCAAGTTGCACATAACCACCGTACACATGAAGCAGCCCTCGCCCTACATCAGTCGACGACGCGCCAGGACTCGACACAAGGAGACGCTACCTGCGCAGTAGCTCTGAGTACCGACAACATTTGATGGAGGCCTTGTAAGGTTGTGATCGCATTGCACATCCCATAAAAAGTGTATTTAATAAAGAAATGGTACTTCAATGACATCTTTTATTTCTGTAGCCTGATTTTTACGTTCTTCAATATGTCCCACAGTGCCACACGAGCCGTACAAGTGTGAGTTATGTGAGAAAGCGTTCACACAGTTCAACTCGCACAAGTTCCTCATAACCACGGTAGAGAGATGGGCAGCGGGTAAATACCCTGGTAGTTCCCGGTTGGGTAAATACCGGGTTTTTTTTGGGAACAAACCCTATGGACGGGTATTTATTTTTGTCTCCATACGTTTTCAAGCTTGAATGTGTGCGTGTGACGGATAAGGCTAAGCAAATGTTCCCTCACGACACCCTCCAACTATAACGACAGCTGTGGCGAGTGGGGAGTTGCCTATCTGTATGTAATACTATTATGTTATCTTTGCCGACACCTCTCAAAATAGTCATTAATTTATTAGGTATCCTAAAAATGCCCCTTTTACCTCATCATCATCATCATCACGCCTTTATCCCCAAAGGGGTAGGCAGAGGCATATTATATACCCACATTTCACCTTTTTTTTATAATTTGTCCCACGTAATACGTTGTGAGCCGTATTGCCGTTTTAAATGGACAGGCGCAGGTTGTGACTGCCTGCTGTTGAAATAAAGCCTTCAACTTGGCTTAACGACTGCCATTTTACTGGCAACCGGGACCAACGGCTTAACGTGCCTTCCGAAGCACGGAAACGCTCAAATAAATGTCACAAAGTAATCACATGGATGGTCACCCATCCACGGACCGGCCATAGTGAAAGTTGCTTACTGCAGTGATCGTTTACAGAACACAGAGTCCACGGGACCCCTTTTACCTAATTGTACTAATGTTAATTTCTGTAGCACAGACGGAGTGCCACTGATTTAATTTTATACGAACTTTTCATTTGATACGAACAAAATAAGCCCAACCTTCGTTCGTTCTAAAATTATTCACGAACACGTTTTTTAAATTATTTTGCTCACCAAAATGACGCCGCCCGTTTGAATGAATCGAGATCGAATCGGATGAGATATTTGGTGCCGCACCTATAAGTTAGTGGGCCCCACGTTGGGCGCCAATTTATAACACTAAAATGATCAGTGTTACTCACCAACTAGCGCGAGGTAGCTATGCAGAGAACTCTTTCCCAGGGCGCCTTACTACAGAGATTCCAGTGTGCGTGCAAGGGTAGGCCAGGGCTCTGACGAAAACAGTCAGGTAGGGTGTACACACATATATTTATATAACACAGAGATACACAGAGACACACAGAGAGCTTATTCACTGATAGACACAAATATCACAGGTACACAGAAGTATAGTCAGTGCTTAGGTACTTATGCTACTAAGCTACACATAAGTAGTGGATTTACTGGCCTGCAGAGTGAGCTGAGTGAGAGTGACTGCCTGTTGTTACTGCCAGGTGATGACGGCAGATACCTCTCACATGAGAAGCTCGTGTAGTCCGCACTTCCACGTTGTCGTACCACGTGCAGCCCACTAACTTATAGGTGCGGCACCAAATATCTCATCCGGCAACTAGCCCCATAGTAAAAAACCCTGTCATGAAAGAAACGACAAATTAAGATCTTGGCTGCGCGACAGACGACAATCGACCCGCTTTGCAAAAGAAGAAGTGACTCACCAGTTTTCTGGGTAAAATGTAGCAAGATGCAATGCAGCAACCCAATCACAGCCCGTTAGGCCACGCGAGGTAACAAATAATCGCGCTTGAGCGAAAAACTGATTCGCGGCACAGTCTCAGAGCAAAAGCCAAATGACCTCCAACTACCCCAAAGCAGGTCTCGGTCAAAAGTCCGTCTTTCACGAAAAATCTTAACAAAAACCCGTTCCTTTAAATGCGAAACGCTTCGTCACCGAACTTATGACATCCTGTCATTCTGACAGCAGAAATGTCACCACTGACAACCGATTAAAAAAAGATAACTCGATAAGGCTGCTTTCACATCCTAAATACTGCATCTATAGAAAATAAATGCTACAAGCTATAGCGTTGTCTAGCGATTGGTTGTCTTACGGTACGGTCGACATGGCGTGACTCCTCCCGCTCGACTTGACGAACGGTGCACATGAAGCAGCCCGCGCCCTACATCAGTCGACGACGCGCCAAGACTCGACACAAGGAGACGCTTCCTGCGCAGTAGCTCTGTACCTACAACGTATAATTTGCATTGCTGGCATGCAGTCCTGAAGATGCCTCGTATGCTGGCCATACACGTATCGACTTATTAGTCACGTTGTTAACCAGATTAGTGCTCATTATTGACAATCTGGAGGGTACAGGTAATTTTATCACGTTTCTCACTTCCGCAAAGAACTCAAGTGGCTCCCAATCCGCCTTTGCTGTAACACTCGAATCCTCTGCCTCCTTTACAATATCCTTTATAATTAATCTTCTCCTCCCTATCTAAGGGAAATTTTCTTTTTTGTTCGTTCTCCTGAAGTCCTGGTGCTCCCTGCAGATCTCACTTACGCTCAAATCTCAGAGAACATTCACTCTCCATACATTTCTGGGCTAATTTTGAAAGTGCCGGCCAACAAAAATAAACTTAATATTCTAATAGAGCACAACAAAACAAACATTTTTCATTATTAGACCAAAGCCTTAGGTCAACTCTGAAAAATAATATTCAACATCAAGTTTGTGAAAAAAATCCTAATTATTGCAATATTCTGTCGTAATTGCGAGTCAGAATGTAAAAAAAGGTCTCAGTTACAGTGTACTCTCCAACTACAGGGCAGTATGTTGGCCTAGCCCAAGCCAGGGCCAGTAGTTATGACTGTGGGCAGGCCCACCCGCACTCGACTGCTCCCTGTCGCTGGCTGATGGGCGCTCACGGGCGTCAATCCCAGTGAGCTCGGCTTCCGTTGTGCGACGGGTTGTAGTCCCGCCGAGAGACGTTGCGATGGCCGCCGGCCGCCCTACGTGCGGACGTGGCCGCGCCGCAGCAACGCACATAACCTTGAACCTTCACGGACGCCCAGCGTCCCACCCAGTGACCCGCCTGTAGTCGCAGGCGGCGTTGCAACCACGGGAAGAGGCAGAAGAGCCTACATCAGTTACCCCGGGACCCCAACGGGTCTGCACGGATGTCCATCAGAGACGTAGTTTATATTTCTTACGAACTCGGTGACCATTTTTTTCTATAAGATACAAGGAGGGTTTGCGCTCGAAATTGGAGACAATCGGACAACTCCGTTCTAAAATTTTCCAAAATTAGTGTATTTCGAGTGTTTTATGAGTAAAAGTGGTGGATTTTTAAGCATAAAAGTTCGACAAACGTGCACAAGTGTCGGATAGTGATAAAACGTAGTAAATCGAGACTCTTCCATTTCTCGACAAACTCCAGAGACACTTTTAGTAAAGTCCCACCGCTTTACTAGAGAAGACTGACTTTGACTTAGGGCTGTACTTGACTTTGACTAGACTTAGAGGACGAGGACTGTGACTTGAAAAATGAAGATATCTATACTAATGTTTTAGAGAGGAAAGATTTGTTTTTTTTGTTTTTGTTTGTTTGTTTGTAACGAATAGACTCCGGAACTACTGGACCGATTTGAAAAATTCTTTCACTGTTGGAAAGCTTTACTCTTTGCGGTGAACATAGGCTATATTTTATTCCCGTATTCCCACGGGAACGGGATCTACGCGGGATCCGAGAATCCTACTAATATTATAAATGTGAAAGTTTGTGAAGATGTTTGGATGTTTGGATGTTTGTTACTCAATCACGCTCTAACGGCTCCACGGATTGGGCTTAAATTTGGTACAGTGATAGAGTATAGTCTGGAATAACACATAGGCTAATTTTTATCCCGGGAAAATGTTCCCACGGGAAGCGGGAACGGGAACCAATTTTCACGCAGGCGAAGCCGCGCACATCAGCTAGTGGATAAATAAAACTACTATGTACTACTAACCACACGAGCGCCCGAGGCCTCCACCGCCTCCAGCGCTCAACCCTTCCGCGCGCTTTGGCGGGAACGGCGGTTGCGCGCAGAGCTTCACAAAATTAATTCTTATTTCTTATAAAGGAGTCGCACTACAGAAATACTTACTGTTTCATCATGCTGGATAACTGACGAAAATAACTAATCTAAATCCGAGGATATCCGATGTGTAATGGATTAATGAAATTTCGCTGAAAATTACGATGGTTAAAATGAAGTATTCTTATGTTTTACCATGTAATTCAAAATAAAACCAGTTTTAAGTCTTATATTTTTTTATTTACCAAATATACACAAACACTTTACCCAAAAAAAAAGAATGTGTAGATACAAAATCTCCGAAAATAAATTAAAATATTACTGCATACTTTACAGCCTCGACGCGATAGCGTTGCGTCAGAAGTTAGAACTTTACGGCCATTTCTATTCTTATTTTAAATATTGTGACCAAAAATATTCATGCACTTAAAAAGAATGTAGATTAGGCTAGGCTATAATAATCAGGTACAATTAATCACGTAGAATAAATTTTCAGGTCACAATCGATGTCCAAAGCCGTTAGGCCGTAGTTGTTCTAATAAATGATGCTACTCTTATATTTGCTCCATGGATGCTACCTAATTAAAAATAAAAATAATTATAATAAAGATTTAAATTTAATAAATATTAAATAAAAGGTCATAGCTTCACATCATAAAAAATTTAAGGGCAGAATTTAATTTTAATAATATATTAAAAATTATCAATTTTTTAGCGTATTTTCATTGCCAAAAATTGTCATCTTCACATGCTATTATAATTAATTTTACTTCGATTTGGGACGGAAATATTTATAACAGCTGTTAAACAACATATTATCAGGATACCTACTTTTAAATGCAAAACAAGAATATATCTGTTACGATGATTATTATTTCACGGCCACGCAGTCGAATAGTTTCCTGCAATAACTGCTTGGCACTGCAGGTGTCGCCATTATGTTATGTCAAGTGACGTCTCTTTTATGTCATATTATACCGCGTGTTTCGGATTATATCCCATTTCTTCATACAGCTGATAATACCATAGATTTCGTAGCGAAAAATCCTAAATTTATGGATAATACTTACATTTACTTACATACATATACCTCCCCACAAACCTAAAATATTAATCAGTTTAGCTGGAATTAGCTTTTGTTGGTTTACGTAGTTACGTATTTTAAACATCCTAATTTAATCATAATATGATTAAATTCGGATGTTTAAATTACGTAACTACAACCTCTCATATCAGGCGGCACACGTTGACGGCGTTGACGAGTCAAAACATATAGGTATGACATATTATGTCATACATGTTTTGACTCGTCAACGCGTGTCGCCAGAGATGAGAGGTTGCCGTTCTTACTAAATCAATGTTTCCTTTTTAAAAAAAATACAACTATTTCAAAACCAACCACATGTTAACGAGTTAAGGGTCCGTTCACACAGACCGGCTCGGAGAGGAGAGTAGATTCTTATCACGTTGAAAACAGAGTTTCTAGTTTTTGAAGTAAGGTTTATTTTTGCATGTGCACTGCTTTTGTCATTAAGAATGCTTGAACGCGCTTGGTGTGAAATAATAAGAGGAGTTGACCGGCTCCGATCGCGTACTTTTCTCGTTCGCGCAGCCGTTCGGCTCCGATTTCATGCTCTTTCCCGCTCGTGCAGCCGATCGGCTCCGATTGCGTGCGCGCCGCCCCACGTCGACCGCCATTTTGATAGCACAATTTAAACAGAACAGTTGTGTGTACTTATACGAAAACATCACTGATGAAAACTTAATATATTTCTTCATTAGGGCTATCTAAAAGCATGTTTCGAAAAGCACACGAAAGGGTCCTTTCACACAGACCGGCTCGGAGAGGAGAGCAGATTCTTATCACGTTGAAAACAAAGTGTTTAGTTTTAGTCTTTGTAGTTAGGTTTATTTTTGCATGTGCACTGCTTTTGTCATTAAAAATGCTTGAACGCGCTTGGTGTGAAACAATAAGAGGGGCTGACCGGCTCCAATCGCGTACTTTTTTTCATTCGCGCATCCGTTCGGCTCCGATAGCGTGCTCTTTCTCGATCGCGGAGCCGATCGGCTCCGATTGCGTGTGCGCCACGCGCCACCTCACTCCGATATCCATTTGATAGCACAATATAAACAGAACTGTTGTGTGTGAAACATGACTGATGAAAAATTAATATATTTCTTCATCGGAGCTATGTTAATCCATGTGAAAAGCACACGTTAACACCGAAAACGAAACTTGGACTGCGTGGAATGCTGGTACTGCCTTTGTAGTGTATCCACCCGGCTCCGAGTGCATTCAACCGGCTGCAAGCGCATCCGACCGGCCGCAAGTGCATCCGAGCGGCTGCGAGCGCTTCCGATCGGCTTCGAGCGCATCCGCTTTCAGATCGCTTCCAGGCGGTCTATGTGAAATAGTTGACAGCTCCGCTCCGACCAACTCCAAGCGTATGGGATCCGGTCTGTGAGAAAAGAAAAGTGCGCGCCGATGCTCTCCGAGCCGGTCTGTGTGAACGGACCCTAAACATCGAAAACAAAACTTGGACTGCGTGGAATACTGGTACTGCTTTTGTAGTGAATCCACCCGGCTGCGAGAGCATCCGACCGGCTGCGAGTGCATCCGACCGGCTGCGAGGGCATCCGACCGGCTCCGAGTGCATCCGCTTTCAGATCGCTTCCAGCCGGTCTATGTGAAATAGTTGGCGGCTCCGCTCCGACCAACTCCGAGCGTATCCGATCCGGTCTGTGTGAAAAGAAAAGTGCGCGCCGATGCTCTCCAAACCGGTCTGTGTTAACGGACCCTAAGTTGAAATTACAATGACAAATAATTATAGTGCGAAAAGGATATATATTTTATTGATTTCTATTTAAATTTATATATTTAGTCCAATCCTGCCCAATCTGGCAATAAAGTAAACATGTCATGTTTTGAGTGTCGGTTGTTGATCGGCTTCTAGCGAGAACGGTCGAGTCACACACTTTCTTGCATAAGTGCGCGCTCGTGTACAAGTGCTGACGCAGCAGCCTACTCAAACGTGCACTGCCGTCTCGGCCGTTGCGATGACCTACATACAGTCGTAAGTGAATCATGCATAATTGTGCGAATTTGCGGTAAGTTATAGTTTTATAATTATAACTTGTATTTAATCATGACAACTCCAAACAAAGTAGTTCTCAAAACTGAACTCGAACATCAATTGTACTCCCGGTACAAAGAGGAACAAAATGAGCGTCTAGAACTGCAACAGCTAGTGAAAGACCTCAGTAGCCAAATCGAATCCTTGCAACAACAGCTGAAAGTAATTCAGGAACAAAGGGATGTAACTGTACAGACGGAACATTCTGCAAATAATGAGCCCCAGACAACTGTCGAATATCAGACTGACGAAGAGGAACTTGCTAGAGAAACTGAGTGGGTTCGTGTGAAAAGTAGGAAGAAGAGGAACTTGAATACCTCGCTATCTCCTCCATCGCAAGGAGTAAGCGCTATTGAATCTCAGGTTAGTGTAGAACCTGAGAAACCAAAAACAAAAAAGACACCCCCACCCCCTCCAGTCATAGTAGAAGACATTAAAAACTACCAGAAGTTTTATGACCTTTTATTGACATAAGGACTCCTTCATGGTGAAAATAATGAGTGGGAACACCGTCAAAGTAAATGCCAGGGACGAAGACTCCTACAGGGCAATTATAGATATTTCAACTCATCAGTGCGCGCGGCGCTATGTGTGCGTGCGCTAATAATTATACAGTTTTCATTTGTGTGGCAGTGATGCGGCCGTCTTCACAGAGTACATTTGTATATTATGAGATAGAGACGTAACTGACTTATTAACGACACTAGCGGTGCCCAGAAAACTCTCTGCGTGGCCGCGAATTAAAAATCATAATAGACAAAAAGCCTACAGCGTCATCTACCACGTTTTGAAGGCAACTCTTACGTTATAATGAAACGAAATTAAATATCATGACAAGTCTCAATGTAACTGCAACGTTGACATCCTGTGTAAGTTGGTTACATTATAATTCATTACACAGTGTTCTAAGTGATAATCCCATGGGTACAGTCGTCAAAGAAAATGTCTAGTCCTTCACGGAGAAAATGTTTAAGAAGTCAGGTAAATATTTTTGATGTGTCAATTTGATGTAATTAATATTTTTTATCACTACATATTATTATAAAACAAAGTCCCCGCCGCGTCTGTCTGTTCACGATAAACTTAAAAACTACTGCATGGATTTTCATGCTCAGATCACCAATGATTCTTGAGAACGGTTTGCGTATAATATAATTTGCTGAGTTTGTATATGTTACGGCTAATACCCGAAGTGCGGCTGCACCTAGTTTTAGCCGGTTAGAATTAGGTAAAGCCACTTACTCTTGGTTAAACCTAGTTTGAGCCGATTGTTTTCGGGTAAACGGCTATAAATGTATTCGATGGTGTTGAATGGTTATAAAAAAAACCACGAAGGATAAGGCGGGAGCTCCACTACGCTTCGCTCCCGCCTTAGCCTTCTAACCTAACCTATCCGAGTCGAGGTGTTAACTATAATAAGCGCGAAGCGTCTCGCGTGAGCCAGGTGCCTATTACTTGTTTCAACTTGTTTGCATCTAATTTTATCCAACAGGGAATGGCTGGACCTAGTTGTAGCCGGCATGGTGAAGGCTAGACCTAGTTTTACTCGAAGTCGAAAACAATCGGCTCGTACTGGGTTTAACCAAGAGTAAGTGGCTACACCTAGTTCTAACCAGCTAAAACTAGGTGCAGCCGCAATTGCAAATTGCAGAAGCAATGTTCCATCTTTCTATTATACTGTGGCATCATTGTACTGCTATACTTACTCTGTGGTCGTATTAAAAATTTAAAAAGTGTGAGTCAATGGTTAATATGGAAAATGTACGTGCGACTGATTTGTAAAACTAATATTAATAAAAGGATAATAAAGACCAGGATTTTCAAGATAAATGTTTTATTAAAGTTAATAAGAAGAACCCCGCATCTCCCCAACAGTGGTAGCAGATCGCGGGTTGACTGATTACACCGAGAAATTTTTTGATTGTATTGGCAAAAAAAATTCAACAAGCAAAATGGCGATGGCGTCGTCGTCTGGAGAAAAGATTTGGAGAATTCAGCAGTTCAAAGGAGAAGATTTTGCAACTTGGAAATTCAGATTAACTGCGCTGTTGAGAGAAGAGGGATGTTTAGAGGCAATAACCGATAAGAATTATGCAAGTAACCAAGAAAATACGAAGATGGAAGCACGTGCCCAAAATATTATTATTGGTGCAGTGGCCGACAGTCATCTGGAATACATCCAAGACGAAAAGACTGCGTATTCGATGATTTGTAAATTGACAAACCAGTTCGCCAAAAAAGGTACTAGAAGCAAACTTTTCTTAAGAAGACAATTGTCCGACATGAGATATATTGAAGGAACCCCACTATCTGAACATTTCAGTACAATGTCCAAAATATTTAATCAGCTCAGAGACGCCGGTAGCCCTTTATCAGAAGAAGAAAAGGTTAATGCAGTACTACTATCGATGGATGAATCTTATGAGATGATCGTGACAACACTGGAGTCGCTACCCCATTTAACACTTGACATGGTGAAAGACAGACTTCTTGGGGAAGAAGAAAAAAGGAATAAACACAACAAAAATATAACACCAGACTGTAGTAGAAATGCTTTTATTTGTTTCTCTTGTGGAAAGGAGGGACACAAGAAAGCGGAATGTAAATCAAGGAATCAAAGCTACCAAGGACAAGGAACTTTTCAAGGACATGGATATGGAAATAGAGGACAACCAGGATTTGGATACAGAGGACAGCAAGGATATGGAAATAGAGGACAACCAGGAAACGGATTTAGAGGACATTCTGGATTTGTACAAAGAGGCCGCTCTGGATATGCAGGTGGACAACCAGGTTATGGAAGTCGAGGACAGTCATACAGAGGAAAAGGAGGTTATCATCAGAGAGGAAATTACAGAGGAAATCAGCAGAGATGGAATAGAGAGGAACAGTATTCAGGGAGAGAAAACACAGCAAATTTTGCTTCGGAAGATGTTGCGTTTAGCGTAGAAACAGAAAATAACACTTATAAAGAAAATGTGGTGTTTAATAGTGAAAGAGAAACAATAGTGTGGTGCATAGACTCTGGATCGTCGGACCATTTAACAAATAATAGAGATTGCTTTTCAGACTATATAGAATTAAGTAAACCAAAGGAAATTGCAGCAGCAAAGAATGGTATAACTCTGAAGGCAGTAGGTATAGGGAATATTAAAGCAAGGTGTTATGTGGGTAAAAGGTATACAGAATGCACAATTAAAAATGTATATTATGTGCCTGAGTTAAGAAAAAATTTATTGTCTGTTTCTAAGTTACAACAAAATCAAAACATGAGAGTTGAATTCTTCAAGGGCAAGGTAAGAGTATTTTATTATGATCACTTATTAATGATTGGAAACAATGAAGGCTCACTATACACTATTAGAATGCAATATATTCCAAATTCGAATTGTAACTTTCTTTCAAATGATAAAGAGGTTATTCAGTTGTGGCACAGGCGATTTGGTCACTTAGGATTGAGAAATTTAAATCTTTTGTGTAACAAAAATTTAGTAAACGGGTTAAATGAGTTGAAAGATGTTCCAATCAATGACAATACATTGTGTGAACCATGTGTGTTAGGAAAGATGACTAGGCAACCATTTAATAAAATTGGCTATAGAGCAAAGCATCCATTGGAATTGGTACACACAGATGTGTGTGGGCCAATCACCCCAGTTTCTAGAGAAGGATATAGGTACTTTTTATCCTTTATTGATGATTATACTCAGTTCACAATTATATATTTGTTAAAAGAAAAATCTGAAGTATGCGAAAAATTCAAAAACTATTATAATTTTATCACTAACCATTTTAATACCAATTTACGTAAACTGAGAGCCGATAATGGAGGTGAATACACGTCTAAGGAAATGCAGAGATTTTGCAATGAAAAAGGCATATTACTTCAATACACAGTTGCATACAATCCGGAGATGAATGGTGTAGCAGAGAGATTGAATAGGACGATCATGGACAAATCAAGGACAATTCTGGAAGAATCAGGACTAGGCAAGGAATTTTGGGGAGATGCTGTATTGTATTCTACATATGTAACAAATAGGAGCCCAACTGCAGGAAGAGAAAGAACACCATATGAATTATGGCATGGTCATAAACCAGATGTTTCAAATATGCGAGTGTTTGGAAGTGTCGCATATAATCATGTACCTAAACAGTTGAGACAGAAACTTGATAATACAGGAAAAAGAATGATTATGATTGGATATAGCCCCTCAGGATAGAGACTATATGATGAGGAAAATAAAAGAACAGTAACTGGAAGAAATACTTTATTTAATGAAAAAGAAAATAAAAATGAAAACATATTGTACTTACCAAAATATAACTATGAACCCGATGAGAAGGATGAAAATGAACATAGACCTGAAAATGAAAATATGGAAGACGAAGAGGATAAAGAAAAGATTGAAGAAGAAAATAGAAGAAATAAAAGGATACAGAAACAAGGAAATGGGAAGGATAAGGAAGTATTAGAGGAAAATAATGAAAAACAGAAAGAAGGAAATTCAGAAACAGGGAGAAGAAAAAGAAGAATAAGAAGACAAAAATGGCAAGATGATTATGAGATAAATTTAAGTGATGAAAGTGAAGAAGCTTTATATGCCTTGATGACATGCAATGAAAATGTGCCTATGAACTACAATGATATAGAAGGAAGAGAAGATGAGAAAGAGTGGAAAAATGCAATAAAAGAGGAACTAAGTGTTATTGAAGAAAGTCAGACATGGAAAGTCGTACCTACACCAGAAAATGTAAAGCTAATTGACTGTAAATGGATTTTTACAAGGAAAGAAATAAGTGATAAGGAGGTTTGTAAAGCTAGATTGGTAGTGCGCGGATTTCAACAGAAGGAGGAATTTAAAGATATATATTCGCCAGTATTGAAACTCCCAACTCTAAGAGTATTGTTGTCTGTGGCTGCTCAGAAAGATCTTCATATTAGCCAAATGGATGTCAAAGGAGCTTTCTTATATGGAAATATAAAAGAAGATGTTTACCTGAAACCACCGGAGGGACTAAACTTACCAGATGGACATATACTAAAGTTGACAAAGTCGCTATATGGGTTAAGAAATCACCGAAGTATTGATATGAAAAGTTTCATGACACTATAACGAAGTATGGATTTAGAAGATCACAAAATGATTACTGTCTATATACAAAAAGAGATATGTACTTATTATTATATGTTGACGACTTACTAATTATGGGAAAGGATTTAAAAGAAATAGAAGGAGTAAAAAGATTTTTGTCATCTAATTTCAGAATGAAAGACATGGGAAGTAATCATTTGACATATTTGGGAATACACATTGACAAGTTGACAGAGGAGGTTCATATAAATCAAACTAAATATCTACAAAAAGTTTTATTGAATTATAACATGCAGGAGTGTAAAGGTTGTGACACACCGATGGATCAAAATTTTATTTTGAATATTGATGATAGTGAAATTGATTTTAGCTGGGAATACAAGTGTAGATCTTTGATTGGATCATTAATGTATGCTATGATTGGATCAAGACCTGATATTGCCACATCTGTTTGCTATCTCAGTAGATTTCAGTCTAAACCCTGTGAGAAACTATTTAAAGCACTTAAAAGAGTATTGAGATATGTAAAACAAACTATTGATTATACCTTGATTTATAGGAAGAGTAATGATTATTTAAATTGTGTAATGGGATATGCAGATGCTGATTTTGCTAGAGATCCCACAGACAGGAGATCAACATCTGGATACTTATTTAAATTGTTTGAAAATACTGTTATTTGGAAGTCTAAAAAACAAAGAACTGTTTCTCTAAGTACTACAGAATCAGAACTAATATCTCTTTGTGAGGCTTCTATGGAAGCATGCTGGCTTATTAAGATTTTGTCAGATTTAAATATTAACATTAATACTGTAACAATTTTTGAAGATAATCAAAGTACCATTAAGACTGTGAATAATCCAGATAAAAAGAGGTTAAAACATTTAGATGTTAAATATAATTTTGTAAAACAAAAAGTAGAAGAAGGAGTTATTGATGTTAAATATGTGCCAACTAAGGATCAGGTTGCAGATGTTTTTACTAAGCCTTTGTCTAAAGTGAACTTTAATAATTTTGTATTTGGTCTGGGTTTATATTAATGTGATTGTGAAAGATGAAACATTGAGGGAGAGTATTGCAGAAGCAATGTTCCATCTTTCTATTATACTGTGGCATCATTGTACTGCTATACTTACTCTGTGGTCGTATTAAAAAGTGTGAGTCAATGGTTAATATGGAAAATGTACGTGCGACTGATTTGTAAAACTAATATTAATAAAAGGATAATAAAGACCAGGATTTTCAAGATAAATGTTTTATTAAAGTTAATAAGAAGAACCCCGCATCTCCCCAACACTTCGGGTATTAGCCGTAACATATATACATCGACTAAAATATAACGATATTAGTTGGAGATGTCAGAAAAAAATAAGGTGTCTGGGAGCTTTTAACGAAAACGCTGCCTAAACGGCGCCAGACTCACCATCACACCACCCTGTCACACTAGTGTGGTGGTTAGGAAATCTATTTCTTAACTGTAAACCCTTCGAGACATAACAAAATAATGTATGGTAGAATTGTCAAACTTATAAAGGCCTACAGAATAGTCAAAAAATGATAGAGCTCCAAATTCTAATGCACAAAAAAAAATGAAATGCAAAGTTGGTCGATACAGCAAATATGACAAAAATTGAACTGTTTGACTTGATTTAAAACGTCTAAAAAAACTGTTGAGGGTCAAGAGTCTGTACATGGAAGATAATTAGAAAATTTTAATTGTAGGGCGTTCTCTAATCGATACTGAAGCCGAAAATGTAATTAAAAATTTTAATGTCTGTCTGTCTGTCTGTATCCCGAATAAGTATCACGCTGAAACTACTAAATTGATTTAAATGAAACTTAATACAATCTGAGCTTAGGATCCGAAGAAGGTTCTGGGATACTTTTGATCCCGATATTTTGCGCCGTTCATTTGGGAGAGGGCAGGACAGTTTTACACGCTGCTTGATGAGTATGATGAAGAAATACCTCTCCTTTCGTACACCTTAAGTGATGTAAACGAAGTTGCAAGGGTCAGTAGTTTGTTATAAGATTGATGACACACTTAAGCCTTAAAAGTTCTTCGGCTACCACCGTATCATCCTGAACTAAACCCAGTCGAAAATGAATGGGGAATTTAAAAAAAAAATGCTTCGCATAACATCGAACAAAATGTGATGGGAATAATGAAATTAATAAACGAACGTTTAGGTCAAATTGATGAAGAGATGTGGCGTAATACAAAGAAGAAGAATACTATGGACATTTGAATATGGAATTTGAATTTATAATTAACCTTATAGAGAGCAGCGAATCCTAAAATTCCTCAATTTTATTCTTTTAGCAGCAAAACATATTAATATGTTTAACATACATTTCGCCCCTTAAGTTTTAAATTTTAGTTAAACAAGTGTTTTTATATCTCGTACTTCACTGTACCTCTTGTCACGCACACGAAGTCACTGTGTTTATACGAGGTTTACCCACACATAGGGCCGCGCGCACAGATGAGTTGAACTTACTATACTAAATCATTATTACAAAATTGCCCCTTCAGAGCATAATGACCAAAAAGCAAAATGAGCACTACAATCAAAATGTTCAATATGCAAAATGTTCAGAACGCAAAATGTGCAAAACGCAAAATGTTCAATATGCAAAATGTGCAAAACGCAAAATGTGCACGCAAAATGTGCAAAGATACTTAGGACATGTTCACAACATTTTTGAATTATTATGTTTTCCCCCTGACCGCGTGGTCCGACTGCTTCATCCGACTGATCGGAAAACGCGGTCTTTTTCTCTTTAGGTCTCTTAGGTCCAGTTCCTATGTACGTCTAGCGTGTTTGTTACGACAATTTCTGCGAAAGTCTATTTATTTAAAAGTCCATTATTGCGAATGTCCATTTCTTTGTACGTCCATTTATTTGAACGTCCATTATATGAAGATATTGCTGAAATTTAGATTCTATAATACTTATTTATCTGAAATGTAACCCTTTGTCCACTAAAATCCATTAAAAAATCCATCATGGATCTTTGTGGACATATGTCCACGAAGTATATGGGCGTATATGGACGTCAAAGTATATGGGCTGTCGATTTTTACACATATTCTTAGATACATCAGGGAGCTATAAAGCGCTACAAACTCAAACTACATTGTAAATTTTTCAGTGCTCATTTTTTTTTCTTCAATGTGAAATATACTAGACAGCGTCGAATTACGGGTTAAATGCTCTTTTTGCGGTCTACACATTTTGCTTGTGCTGCACATTTTGCGTTTTGCACATTTTGCAAATTGAACATTTTGCGTTTTGCACATTTTGCGTTCTGAACATTTTGCATATTGAACATTTTGATTGTAGTGCTCATTTTGCTTTTTGGTCATTATGCTCTGAAGGGAAAATTGCCTCTGGCACTCGTATGAGAACAAACAAGATAGGCCGATTAGGGTCATCGTTAAAAATTTACCCTCTTCTTGTTTGCCAATCAGAATAATGGAAGATCTAGATTCCAAAGGCTTTAAAATCCATTAACTAAGAGTATTACATTTAATAATATCTGATAAATCTAAATATACTACCTATTACTTTGTGCTAAGTTAATTTTATTTTTAATTTTTTTAGTTTTTGTTTGAAGTCGGTTTTTTTTTTGTTAATTTTTTTTGAAGTGAAACTTCTTTATCGGCGTTGGAAAAAAATTTGCGTCACGTCACGTCACGATTTTTGGTTACGCGCCATCTTTGTTCTGTTCCCCACCACGGTTTTTGGGCTTTTGGACTTTCGGACTTTTGGATGGGACATTGGTACTTTGGGTCTTTGGGACTTTAGAACTTTGAGACTTTGGGACTTTTGAACTTTCGAACTTTTGAACTTTTGGACTTTTGGACTTTTGGATGGGACCTTGGTACTTTGGGTCTTTGGGACTTTGGAACTTTGGGACTTTGGGACTTTTGGACTTTTGGATGGGACCTTGGTACTTTGGGTCTTTGGGACTTTGGGACTTTTGGACTTGGACTTTTGGACTTTTGTACTTTTGGACTTTTTGGACTTTTAGACTTTGGGACTTTGGGACTTTGGGACTTTTGGACTTTTGGCCTTTGGGACTTTTGGACTTTTAGATGGGACCTTGGTACTTTGGGTCTTTGGGACTTTGGGACTTTGGGACTTTGGGAGTTTGGGACTTTTGGACTTTTGGCCTTTGGGACTTTGGGACTTTGGGACCTTGAGACCTTGGGACTTTGGGACTTTGGGACTTTGGGACTTTTGGACTTTTGGACTTTTGGCCTTTTGGACTTTGGACTTTTGGACTTTTGGACTTTTGTACTTTTGTACTTTTTGACTTAATTTAAGGTGAGGTGAAAATTAAGTTTATGAAGAAGTTTCACTTCTTACGTGTGTACACTAAGTACACGCAATTTTTTTTTTTTACATTCTGTCTCGCAATTACGACAGAATATTGCAATAAGTAGGATTTTTTTCACAAACTTGATGTTGAATATTATTTTTCAGAGTTGACCTAAGGCTTTGGTCTAATAATGAAAAATGTTTGTTTTGTTGTGCTCTATTAGAATATTAAGTTTATTTTTGTTGGCCGGCACTTTCAAAATTAGCCCAGAAATGTATGGAGAGTGAATGTTCTCCTTTGAGATTTGAGCGTAAGTGAGATCTGCAGGGAGCATCAGGACTTCAGGAGAACGAACAAAAGAGAACCTCTCCGTTAGATAGGGAGGAGAAGATTAATTACAAAGGATATTGTAAAGGAGGCAGAGAATTCGAGTGTTACAGCAAAGGCGGATTGGGAGCCACTTGAGTTCTTTGCGAAAGTGAGAAACGTGATAAAATTACCTGTACCCTCCAGATTGTCAATAATGAGCACTAATCTGGTTAACAACGTGACTAATAAGTCGATACGTGTTTGGCCTGCATACGAGGCATCTTCAGGACTGCATGCCAGCAATGCAAATTATACGTTGTAGGTACAGAGCTACTGTGCAGGAAGCGTCTCCTTGTGTCGAGTCTTGGCGCGTCGTCGACTGATGTAGAGCGCCGGCTGCTTCATGTGCACCGTTCTTTAAGTCGAGCGGGAGGAGTCACACCATGTCGACCGTACCATAAGAGTGGCCTCCAATCGCTATAGCTTTCATTCAAACGGGCGGCGTCATTTTGGTGAGCAAAATAATTTAAAAAACGTGTTCGTGAAGAATTTTCGAACGAACGAAGGTTATTTTGTTCGTATCAAATGAAAAGTTCGTATAAAATTAAATCAGTGGCACTCAGTCTGTGCTACAGAAATTAACATTAGTACAATTAGGTAAAAGGGGCCCCGCGGACTCAGTGTTCTGTAAACGATCACTGCAGTAAGCAACTTTCACTATGGCCGGTCCATGGATGGGTGACCATCCATGTGATCACTTTGTGACATTTATTTGAGCGTTACCGTGCTTCGGAAGGCACGTTAAGCCGTTGGTCCCAGTTGCCAGTAAAATGGCAGTCGTTAAGCCAAATTGAAGGCTTTATTTCAACAGCAGGCAGTCACAACCTGCGCCTGTTCATTTAAACACGGCAATACAGCTCACAACGTATTACGTGGGACAAATTATAAAAAAAGGTGAAATGTTGGTATATAATATGCCTCTGCCTACCCCTTCGGGAATAAAGGCGTGATGATAATGATGATGAGGTAAAAGGGGCATTTTTAGGATACCTAATAAATTAATGACTATTTGGAGAGGTGTCGGCAAAGATAACATACTAGTATTACATACAGATAGGCAACTCCCCCCCGCCACAGCTGTCGTTATAGTTGGCGGGTGTCATGTCGTGAGGGAACATTTGCTTAGCCTTATCGGTCACACGCACACATTCAAGCTTGAAAACGAATGGAGACAAAAATAAATACCCGTCCATAGGGTTTGTTCCCACAAAAAAACCGGTATTTACCCAAACGGGAAAATACCAGGGTATTTACCCGCTGCCCATCTCTCTACCGTGGTTATGAGGAACTTGTGCGAGTTGAACTGTGTGAACGCTTTCTCACATAACTCACACTTGTACGGCTCGTGTGGCACTGTGGGACATATTGAAGAACGTAAAAATCAGGCTACAGAAATAAAAGATGTCATTGAAGTACCATTTCTTTATTAAATACACTTTTTATGGGATGTGCAATGCGATCACAACCTTACAAGGCCTCCGTCAAATGTTGTCGGTACTCAGAGCGACTGCGCAGGTAGCGTCTCCTTGTGTCGAGTCCTGGCGCGTCGTCGACTGATGTAGGGCGAGGGCTGCTTCATGTGTACGGTGGTTATGTGCAACTTGCGCGAGTTGGACTGTGTGAATGCTTTACCGCAAAACTCGCACTTGTACGGCTTGTGGCCCGTGTGGCACTATGGGGCATAAAATAAATAAAAAAATAAAATGAATTGATTTCCTATGAATTATAAAAAACTAATTTAGATTCGTCAAAATTGTTGTGACTATATTATTATACAAATACAAAGAGTATTCTCGTCCCATTTTTACTCCGGAGTAAAAATGGGACGAGAATACTCCTTTAGGTTTCTGTATCCGGATACAGAAACCTAAAAACACGCATACCTTGGAATGTCGACTGAGGGCCCCTTTACACTTGAAGGCCTTTAAGCACACAGAGCACGGGTAGGGTCGCGACTCACTATGTGACAGCTGATGCGTCTGCAGGGTAGCTCGGAAGTGGAACGCCTTGTCACACTGGTCGCACTTGTATGGCCGTTCTTGTGTGTGGGTACGCTTGTGGTATACTAAGAAAGCGTGGCCCTGTAATAGATCATACGTATCTAAATACATATATAATAAAACTGTTGAGGGTCTGGACATGGAAGATATTTTGAAATTTATAATTGTAGGGCGTTCTCTAATCGATACTGATGCCGAAAATGTAATTTATTTGTTTCATGTCTGTCTGTCTGTCTGTCTGTATCTCGAATAAGTATCACGCCGAAACTACTGAATCGATTTGAGTGAAACTTGGTATAATCTGAGCTTATGATCCGAGAAAGGTTCTAGGATACTTTTGATCCGAATATTTGGCACAGTTTCTTTGGGAGAGAGTATGAAAGACAAAATGGTTTTTTGGCTGTAACTTCTCAATGCGTGGTCCGATTCCAAAATATTTTCAGTGTCGAAATGGAGTACTTTAAGGATTGTTTCACACACGTTTCAATGTTGAGGGTTTTGTAATTCAGGAATTAGAGCTAGCTTTCGCTAAACCTAGAATTCAAGGGTGAGGGTAAATCTAAACTGGCGTGTTGGCTTCATCATAAAAGAGCTTAATGATTAAGGCTATTGTCAAACAATTCAGTCCGCGCTGATTCACGCCTTCAGCGCGGACTGAATGGTTTTATAAAAGACTGAATCTTTAAGCTCTTTTATGATTAATCAAACAGGGCAGTTTCACACGCTCCTAGGAGTCTGATGAAGAAATAGGTACCTCTCCTTTCATAGACCTTATGTGTTTCGAAATGTGCCGTTTCCAATTCATCTCTCTCAATTTTCGAATTTATAATCTCAACTTGTTTGTTTAACTTATACTCGTATGTTCCAGCGAGTTACCTTGTAGATTTCTTCTAGTACTGTCGAGGATATCAGAATCGGCTGAGATATTATTCATAGACAGAGGCCTTCTAGGCCGGCGTGCGGTAATATTGCAGATTAATTGATCCGTCATTTTGTAATAAGTCAAACGTTTATCTGTACTGTTAATTAAACAATGTCCTCAGTCAATCTTCAAATATTTGCATTAGTCAAATTTCATTAGTCCAGGTCCAAGTTTTGTCTCATGTGCTCCCACCATGCTCAAGCCGTTAATTTTTATTCTGAACTTAGAAGCGCCAATTGCCAATTCATGCATATCAACAATTTGGTCAAATCTTTATTCAGTGTGATGCAAAAGCAGCCTTAACATTTGTTTGGCTCAAAAACCTCATATTCATTGCAAGTTTTGTCTTATGTTCTATATTATCTATGGTCTTCTACCAGCTGATAATAGAACTAATGTGATTGATGCATTTATTTGTTATAATTGTTAAATTGTGGATGTTAGCATTTTTTTTGTATATGTTTGTGCAGTTTTTAATCAAACAAACTGTATAAAACTATAGCAGTAAGCAAGGGGTAATACTGCCGTGTGTACTATTCTATAGGTATTGAAGATGATACAGGAAGGAATTGATATACTTACAACGAGTGGTTCAATATGCCAAATTTATATATTTTTACAAAAGCGATTATGCAGGTCTGTACAGAAAGGAAGATGGAGTCAGGCACAGGAAAGATAATATTTAACAAGAAATATTTACACTCGCACACAATTCACAAAATAATATTAATAAACTATTCGGAGCGACTCTTTTAATCTCTGACTCGCTGACAAGAACAGACGTTCCGTCTGTCACCTAGAACATTCTCCATGACGTTTCGCACATGCGCACGGCGCGGTGTCATTATATACGAATGATGTAGGTCTGGTCGTCTATCAGTATCGATAAAACTACATCGACCAACTGGTATTGTAAGAGTGATGTATAAGTGTACCTGTGTAGTATGTCTTCAAGAGTGTGCTACTCCACACTCTCAGGAGGAAGAGAAATGAAAAAATAAATTGTCAACTCTTTACTATTATTAGAGGTACTTATAAAAAACAACAATCAAGTTTTTACGTAACAAAATAACAACAACTTACATTATCCGAATAAGATAAATTTAAACATTAGATAAACGAGTTACAACTCTATATAAAGAAATAAAAAAAAGTACTTACAAAATCAGTATTACTCGTTAGGCGTTGACTGCTGGCGAACATTTCGACCAAGCAATCACTATGCTGGGTTACTCACACTCGGTGTGTTTTCAGTACACACCCATGGTTCTGTAAAATAGAAGTGACACGGAGGCTGCGGCACACACTAATGTGTGCTAAACGTGAGCGAAACGGTAGTGCTGGGACCCCATACACCGTGTGTGCCTTATACAGGATGTTGATCTGCATTTGTGCATTACTTGCACACATGACTGTACTGCCTACACTCGTTGATATTTCGGGATAAAACGAGACACCTTTTTTTACACTTTTTTTTTTCTGCTTAAATTCTTTTCTATTTGCTACGGGAACTCTACTGCTTATACTAAACCAATATTAAGTGAAAAAATGGGGCAGTAAAATTAAGTTCTTAAATAAAATAAATTTAAAAAGCAACTCGTATGAATCGGTTCTAAATATTCTAATAATACTATTACCTACATAGGTACATTTTCACCGTTCATTCAAAACCGTTTCTTCTTTGCCTACAGTTTAGTAGGCACATACAAATGTGTAGGCATAGGCAAAGGAGGCCTGCCGGTGGCGGCGCGGCGCGTGTAAGTTACCCCTCCAACCCCCGCGCAGGAGCAAGCGGCTCAGGCGGCGCCTTTGATCGGTGAATTTGAAATTTTGAATTAATTAGTCGCTCGCCCGCGTTCAGCGTGAGTATAACCGCACGCGCCGATATCTACGTAACGTCCGTAACAACACCGGTAACGATGTCAGAGCGTTACAGTAACGTTGAGTTGCTGGAAATGGTGCGCCTTTACGCTATTTCTAATAATAACGTTGTTGATGCAATTCGCATGTTCAGGGAAATGTTTCCAGACCGACCAATACCATCTCGTCGCATGATGCTTGCCACCACACAGCGCTTAAGGGATCACCGACAGTTCGAGGTTCCTCGACATGCACAAGGTCGTGGTACACAAGGCCTATCAGCTGATCGGCAAGAGCAGATTCTCAATTATTTTGAGGAAGAACCTCGAGCCAGTACGCGTGAAGCCGGTCGCCGTTTCGGTGTTCATCATACCACAGTGTGGAAGCTGCTGAATCGCGAACTAATGCATCCGTTCCATTTCCGACGTGTTCAAGAGTTGCATCCGCAGGACAATAACGCTCGGACAGTTTTTTGTCACTGGCTCCTTGAACATCAGGACGTGAACATTTTGTGGTCGGACAAATCATTGTTTACGCGCGTGGGCGTTTATAACATCCACAATGAACATTGGTGGGCTCACCGACAACACAACCCACATGTTACTACGCGGGACTCGTTCCAGGTCCGGTTTGGTCTGAATGTGTGGGCTGGAATCATCGGTGATCATCTACTTGGCCCATATTTTATTGACGGTCGTTTGAACAGTGCTACATACTTGGTGCTACTCCGACATGTGGTTAATGAGATGCTCGATGACATTCCACTCGCATTTCATAGGGACTTGTACTTCCAACAGGACGGTGCGCCACCTCACTATGGACGCCAAGTGCGCGAATATTTAAGTGAAGTGTTTGGTACGCAGTGGATAGGCCGTGGTGGACCGGTAGCCTGGCCGCCGCGTTCACCCGACCTAACGCCCTCAGACTTTTATTTGTGGGGAGATATTAAAAGACTTGTTTACAATGAAGACATTGTGAGTGTTACACAATTACGTGAAAGAATTGTTTTGGCATTTGAACAAATAAAAACAAATGTGCTAGTGCTTCGCAGCTTAAAACGCAACTTAGTTCGCCGCGCCAATCTGTGCATAGACACTGGGGGTGAGCATTTTGAACAATTATTGCGTGTTACATGATTTTGTAAATAGGTATTTAAGCTTTGATTCTCAATTAATTCTGTAAATAAGTGGATTTAAAATTTTTAACTACGCCAGAAATGCTTCATTTCAGAATACTTTTCTCATACCTAATGTTTACTAACAGTACTTAATGTTTTTGTTTGCAATTGCATGATAAATAGCGTGTTTCTGCCGGTCCTAAGCCCTTGAAGTAGGAAGGAATCTTTTAAATCAACATAAACTCATCATCAAATCATTAATATCAAATCAAAAAAGTACATAAAGGTCACCGAACTTGTCAGCTGGAACTAAAAACTCATGAAACCTAATAACTAATGGCTCCTCTACACTGCCCGCAAAGTTCATAGGCGAAGTACTCTAGAAACTTTGTCTAAGTTCGAAAAAAGTGCGTCACTACACACTCAGTGGTGTCAGTAGCCTGCGCACGCACATTGCCGCCGTTTGTAATGAACAAAGAAATTTGTGTGGCAGAGTTTCCAGGAACAACATAATTTGCTCCTGACCACTGTTTGACGCTGATAATTGGATCACATACACCAAAGCACTAATTATAGCTTAAATCACGCGCCGGCAAAGCACCGGCACACACGATGTCGGCCAAGTAGTGTAGAGAGGTACTTCGTGAACGCACTTCCCGCATCTTTGGGCCCATTGACTGAGGCGCAAAAATCGACAGCAAATAAAGTCGCCTGAGGGGAGGTATAGTTTTTGGCGAGGTAAGCCGAAGTGCCTCTTTACACTATCGTATTCATTTAACTTCGTTCAACTTCGCGGGCAGTGTAGAGGAGCCATGAGATGCGATACGTAGCCGCATTATCTAGGTACCTACTATTGTCTAGCTTTAAGCCCAGGCCACACCGCCAGCGGGCGGGCGAGCGAGCTAGGCGGGCGGGTGAAGTGAGATATTGAAGTTATGCAAACTACGCGACATTGCCGAGCTAAACTATGGGGTTTACACCAAAAACTACATACGGAAGGGCGAACCGGGTAGTGCGGATGAGACTAGACACGTGGACACTGCTATTCGAATGACAAGCGACGACTAGTCTGAGTACCCGAAACGGGGAGGACGGTAGTTAAGCTAGCGAAGCGGGCGCGCCTAACGACGAAAACGAGTAGCTTCGCTCGCATCAGCCACGTAGGTTATTCGGCAGCTCGCAGTGTGCCTAGCTCGCTCACCCGCCCGCTGGCAGTGTGACTTGCGCTTTAGCGTTGGCTCGGAGACGTAAACATTAAATACAGGGGTGAAGATTTTTTCTTCGTAAATAATATTTCACTAAAACAGGATTTTTGGGGTTTTGTTATCTACGTAAGTTTTGTGTTGCTTGCAATCGATAATACCTATAGTACACTACGCACTGAAGGAGGCTTGTGCACGACCAAATCAACAGCTTGTATAAATGAATATTTTGGGAATACAAATGACTAATACTATACGTACATATAACACGCCCATTTTTAATAAGGAATAATTTCTTTTAAAAAAAGGCACAGCGCCATTTAGGTATGAATTTTTAACTAAAATTACTGACATTTTTATATTGCCATTTATGATGAATAAAGTAATAATAAATATTTGAAATAAAAGTCCTGCCTTTTAGCCGAAAATTGTTTGCCCGATTATCACTTGCCAACCAACGTTTCACCTATTTATCACTTTGACAACTCACGATTACCAAATTTTTGTATGAAACGTTTCATTTGGAAGAATTTTTGTTATGCTGAATATTATAATGACACAAAACGTTTGGGCGATTTATCATTTGTCAAATCTTTTACTATGGCCTAGTAAAAGATTTGACAACTATTGTACGAATAAAGTTTCGTACCTTTTCGTGCATTGATAAAATAATAAAAAATAAACTAATGTTAACGCAATTTTTATATAAAAAAACGTCATTATGGTACTCTGAATACCCCGACTCGGATAGTTTAGGTTAGAAGGCTAAGGCGGGAGCGTAGCGGAGCCGTGCTCCCGCCTTAGCCTTCGTGGATTTTTTAAACCACTTCGAAGAAGTTATGACAAACGATTTTATAAAATTGTTACTTTTCCTGGGTGATTTAAAAAAAAATAACATTTGGAAAACAATAAACAACTAAGTAAATATTACGCTAACTAAAACATTCGGCTACGGCTACAATAAAAAGTAATAAAGAATATAATAAAATAAAAACATAATAAATATAATTTATAATATAGGTATATAATATATAAAATATATAATATATAAAAGATACAGTTGGCATCTGTGAGGTTGGGAAATAAAACTAAGTTAAAAGAAAACTTTCGTACACTTTATGTGACGTAAGCAAAGTTGCGAGGGTCAGCTAGTTTATTAATATACGAGAGAACGTTTTTTATAGAAAAACTATTTTCTATAAAAAAAAACATCAACACACATGTGTACACAGATCAGCACAGACGTATTGATTCATATTACACAGCCCGCGTGTTTGCCAGCACTGCCAAGGTAATTTCCGCGTAGTTGCTGCATCACACATGGTCGCGTCAATCAGCACAAACGTGGGGAAAAAAAAAACACCTATGGGGAGTAAGTCAGCACTGAACGTGGTAGCCAGAACAGTGCGGGGTTACATGCAACACGTTGGCATCATGGCAATCGAGTGGCCAGCACGCAGTCCTGACCTCATTGAGCATATCTGGGACGAGCTCAAAAAAAAGAGTTCGAGCCAGAAGTCCGGCTCCAACACGGCTCCAGGAGCTCCAACGTGCCATTGAAGAAGAGTGGAACGGTATACTTTAAGACTTCGTTGTTAGGCTTAAGCTCTATGAAAAACCGTTTGCAGGCTGTAATTAGGGCTAGGGAAAGTAACACTCCATATTTATAAACATTTGAAAAGAAAGAGATTTGTATTATGTTTTCAGATAAGGTTATTTATTTTTTCAGTCTAGTACATATTTCTGCAAAAAAAGGTTAAACTGAAATAAATCAATTTGTGCGATTTTATTGCACACGAGTGTACATTTTTAAAGTTCAAATCAGACTAAATAATCCTCTCACATTTCCTAGGTTATTGTGGAAATAATCTAAGATATTTTGACTTCTAATGATTTTCAACAATGAAAAATTTCACAACTACCAGATGTATAAGAATCTACATCAGTGGGCGACTTCACTAGTTGTTTTTCCGGAGTTCAACTGGCCCAGTCGAAAAATACATCCGGGCGAGTGTGGCCCCAACATCTGCATGTCTAAACAATATTATTTTGGGTTCTATTGCATTCATAAAGTACCCCTATAATTTATTTCTTATACATATATCTTCAAAGTACAGACAGTGACCTGCTACGATTTTACTATAATGTACCTATTGATATTGATTAAATGCGGTCTGGCATTGTCGTGCATAAGGACGAAATCTTCTGCAATAAGCCAGACATCTGGCCTTACATGTTCTTCAAAATATCTTCGACGTATCGTGCAGCAGTCAATCCTCTCGACTGAGGACCGAAATTGGCCCTAGTAATGAACACAATATCCGTTTTGGTTTCCAGTATTATGCCACCCCAAAACATGCTAATATGTGCTTAGAACATGGACCATGGCATAGAACTTGAATGTTATAAGTTTATCATAACGGAAAGCATGACTAATGGGTATTAATCATAGCCGGTCTACTTAACTCAGTCTAGTCTAGTTCTATTCTAGTTAACGTAGGTAGGTAGTTTTTGTTATCATCGAAGTCGTGAGTTCGATACCCATACGGTGGATTTGAATAGGCATAGCCACTCTAATCGCAACAATGGATTTCGATATATGGAATATCGAGACAGCGTGTTCGCGAGTCCGTCATTCGATTTAGCGATTTTCGATACAGCGGCCTTTCGCAAATGCGTACCACTTGAATTATTCTTCGCAGTAGCGTGCGTCGCAAGAACGTCATTCGAAACTACATATCACACCCAAGATGGGGTGTGATACGTAGTTTCGAATGACGTTCGAATGACGTATATCGAAATCCATTGTTGCGATTAGAGTGCCTATGCCTATTCAAATCCATCATATGGGAATCGAACTCACGACCTCGATGAGGCACAGCAACTTACGATAGGCTCGATTAGATTCAGAAGGAAGAGAAATGAAAAAATAAATTGTCAACTCTTTACTATTATTAGAGGTACTTATAAAAAAAAACAATCAAGTTTTTACGTAACAAAATAACAACAACTTACATTATCCGAATAAGATAAATTTAAACATTAGATAAACGAGTTACAACTCTATATAAAGAAATAAAAAAAAGTACTTACAAAATCAGTATTACTCGTTAGGTAACAAAAATACTTAATCAATATCAATAGGTACATTATAGTAAAATCGTAACAGGTCACTGTCTGTACTTTGAAGATATATGTATAAGAAATAAATTATAGGGGTACTTTATGAATGCAATAGAACCCAAAATAATATTGTTTAGACATGCAGATGTTGGGGCCACACTCGCCCGGATGTATTTTTCGACTGGGCCAGTTGAACTCCGGAAAAACAACTAGTGAAGTCGCCCACTGATGTAGATTCTTATACATCTGGTAGTTGTGAAATTTTTCATTGTTGAAAATCATTAGAAGTCAAAATATCTTAGATTATTTCCACAATAACCTAGGAAATGTGAGAGGATTATTTAGTCTGATTTGAACTTTTAAAATGTACACTCGTGTGCAATAAAATCGCACAAATTGATTTATTTAATTTTAACCTTTTTTTGCAGAAATATGTACTAGACTGAAAAAATAAAAAAATTGCGTGTACTTAGTGTACACACGTAAGAAGTGAAACTTCTTCATAAACTTAATTTTCACCTCACCTTAAATTAAGTCAAAAAGTACAAAAGTACAAAAGTCCCAAAGTCCCAAGGTCTCAAGGTCCCAAAGTCCCAAAGTCCCAAAGTCCCAAAGGCCAAAAGTCCCAAAGTCCCAAAGTTCCAAAGTCCCAAAGACCCAAAGTACCAAGGTCCCATCTAAAAGTCCAAAAGTCCCAAAGGCCAAAAGTCCCAAAGTCCCAAAGTCCCAAAGTCGCAAAGTCCCAAAGTCCCAAAGTCCCAAAGTCCCAAAGTCCAAAAGTCCAAAAGTACAAAAGTCCAAAAGTCCAAAAGTCCCAAAGACCCAAAGTACCAAGGTCCCATCCAAAAGTCCAAAAGCCCAAAAGTCCAAACGTCCCAAAGTCCCAAAGTTCCAAAGTTCCAAAGTCCCAAAGACCCAAAGTACCAAGATCCCATCCAAAAGTCCAAAAGTCCCAAAGTCCCAAAGGCCAAAAGTCCCAAAGTCCAAAAGTCCCAAAGTCCCAAAGTCCCAAAGTCCCAAAGTCCCAAAGTCCCAAAGTCCCAAAGTCCCAAAGTCCCAAAGTCCCAAAGTCCCAAAGTCCCAAAGTCCCGAAGTCCCGAAGTCCCGAAGTCCCGAAGTCCCGAAGTCCCAAAGTCCCAAAGTGCCAAAGTCCCAAAGTACCAAAGTCCCAAAGTCCCAAAGTCCCAAAGTCCCAAAGTCCCAAAGTCCCAGAGTCCCAGAGTCCCAGAGTCCCAGAGTCCCAGAGTCCCAGAGTCCCACAGTCCCAAAGTCTAAAAGTCTAAAAGTCTAAAAGTCCAAAAAGTCCAAAAGTCCCAAAGTCCCAAAGTCCCAAAGACCCAAAGTACCAAGGTCCCATCCAAAAGTCCAAAAGTCCAAAAGTCCCAAAGTCCCAAAGTTCCAAAGTCCCAAAGACCCAAAGTACCAAGGTCCCATCCAAAAGTCCAAAAGTCCAAAAGTCCAAAAGTTCAAAAGTTCAAAAGTTCAAAAGTTCAAAAGTTCAAAAGTCCCAAAGTCTCAAAGTTCCAAAGTCCCAAAGACCCAAAGTACCAATGTCCCATCCAAAAGTCCAAAAGCCCAAAAACCCAAAAGTCCAAAAGTCCAAAACCCTTAAATGACATGCTATCCCTGGATAAAGTACTCTTAATTCGAATCCACCGCGGTGGGGAACAGAACAAAGATGGCGCGTAACCAAAAATCGTGACGTGACGTGACGCTAATTTTTTTCCAACGCCGATAAAGAAGTTTCACTTCAATAACCTTATCTGAAAACATAATACAAATCTCTTTCTTTTCAAATGTTTATAAATATGGAGTGTTACTTTCCCTAGCCCTAATTACAGCCTGCAAACGGTTTTTCATAGAGCTTAAGCCTAACAACGAAGTCTTAAAGTATACCGTTCCACTCTTCTTCAATGGCACGTTGGAGCTCCTGGAGCCGTGTTGGAGCCGGACTTCTGGCTCGAACTCTTTTTTTTGAGCTCGTCCCAGATATGCTCAATGAGGTCAGGACTGCGTGCTGGCCACTCGATTGCCATGATGCCAACGTGTTGCATGTAACCCCGCACTGTTCTGGCTACATGCGGTCTGGCATTGTCGTGCATAAGGACGAAATCTTCTGCAATAAGCCAGACATCTGGCCTTAGTCATGTTCTTCAAAATATCTTCGACGTATCGTGCAGCAGTCAATCCTCTCGACTGAGGACCGAAATTGGCCCTAGTAATGAACACAATATCCGTTTTGGTTTCCAGTATTATGCCACCCCAAAACATGCTAATATGTGCTTAGAACATGGACCATGGCATAGAACTTGAATGTTATAAGTTTATCATAACGGAAAGCATGACTAATGGGTATTAATCATAGCCGGTCTACTTAACTCAGTCTAGTCTAGTTCTATTCTAGTTAACGTAGGTAGGTAGTTTTTGTTATCATCGAGGTCGTGAGTTCGATACCCATACGGTGGATTTGAATAGGCTCTAATCGCAACAATGGATTTCGATATATGGAATATCGAGACAGCGTGTTCGCGAGTCCGTCATTCGATTTAGCGATTTTCGATACAGCGGCCTTTCGCAAATGCGTACCACTTGAATTATTCTTCGCAGTAGCGTGCGTCGCAAGAACGTCATTCGAAACTACGTATCACACCCCATCTTAGTTGGTCTACATCGCGTTATGCCTAAAATATTAATTGAGTTGAATTCTTAATTTGTACATAGGTAGATGAAATCGTTGTCATGCAGCTGTAAGGATATTTTGACGTTTTAATGAATAATATCAGTTTCATGTTATCTATAGGTACTTTTTTTTTTAACGTGAGGGAAAATCCATCATGAATGCTATGCTGGACTATGAATCTCGACTTATGTTCCACTTATTATAGATTATGCCAAAAAACACCAATAAAACTTATTAAAATTTAACAGAGCATTGTCACGGAATGTTTACTATATATTTCCATTTCTTTATTTTCTCGATGACAGGTCCATGACAGTTCCTGTGAAAACTTGTACGAGCGTCTTTTTGGAACGAAGTTCCTTATCGCGCGTTGTGAAAGGGGGCTAGACGGAAAAAATTCTCACGAAAAGTTGTAACGACACTTTTTTAACCGACTTCAAAAAAGGAGGAGGTTACTCAATTCGGCCGTTTATATGTTTTTGCTATAGTATGGAGGGTAGAGGTACCTCTACCCACCTTTAATATGGGGGTAATATGGGGGGGAATTTTAAATTGGGGGGAGGTGGGAGGGGGGAAATGAGGGTGGGAAAGGAGGGGAAGGGGTGAGGGGGGGAGGGAGGAGGGGGAGGGGTTGAGGGGAGGGTAAAGGGGGAGGGGAGGGGGAGAAGATGGGGGAGGGGGAGAAGGGGGGGTAATAAAATGGGGGTTAATAATAAAAAAAATATTATTATTAATTAAAAAAAAAAAATTATTACAATTCCTTCACTAATTAATCGAAAGGAACTTCGTTCCATCCGGGTGTCCCTTGACACCTCTCAAGTTTTTTACATTATGTATGCATTATTTCAGAGATGTGTTAAGTAGGTAGATAGTCTCTGAACGACAGCAAAGCGTCCAAAATTTTAAGCGCCAACTGTTGGCGGATAAGTGCCGATCCGCCATTTAGTGCACATTCTGTTGTCAAGGGATAAGCTTGTGTCACGTGACGAAATTTTATTGTTTAAAATGTCGAATTGTGCAATAAAAGTGTGTCGAAATTACAGAAAATATTTAAAAACGGCCAGGAATGTCTGTAAGTAACTCGAAACTTATCACAATTTTATGAAATCTATTTATTTACGCATGTCTAATTTCTTCGACTCCATCTTGACATTTTTGTTGGTGTTGCCAGTTTCCAATTCAGAATTCCCCAAATTAAATAAGTAAAGAATTACCTAGGTATGGAAATGGAACTAAATTATTAGAGAGTCGTAAAATAAATAATTTGGAAACGGTCAAGTGTGAGTTGAGAATAGTGAAAATCGACCTATACAATTGTTCGGACTCAGTAACGAGAAACTTGGCATACTTTAAATTAAGGAAATCATTTAAAATACCTAAATGTGAGTTATAAATGGTAAAATCTGTACAAATGTTCTTAAGCTGAAGGGTTTGTTCGTTTGTTTGAACGCTAGGATCTCGGGAACTACTGGTTAGATTTCAAAAAGTCTTTTACGTTTCGTTAGTTCATTTATGGAGTTCATACCACTAGACTTGGGTAGGTACAGTTCGTACAGTGTTAAGGTGCTCCCTCACCGGGAGAATTCGCCTGTAATGTAACAAATTAGATTCGACTCGAGCGTTACGTTACGATGCTACCTCCCTGACCGACGAGCGTTCGCATGTAATGTAACATTTATAGATTCGACTCGAGCATTACGTTACGATGCTAGCTCCCTGACAGACTCGAGCATTCGCGTGTAATGTAACATTTATAGATTCGACTCGAGCATTACATTACGATGCTACCTCCCTGACCGACACGAGCATTCGCGTGTAATGTAACATTTATTATAGACTAGCTGATGCCCGCAGCTTCGCCTGCGTGAAATTTTGTTTCTTTTTTCCGCGTCTCATGGGAACTTATTCCCGGGATAAAACTTGTATCATTTCAGAATATAATCTATCTCTGTAGGTGATTACATGATAATTTTGCAATCCAATATGGCCGCCGCGCCGAAATCACAAAATTTCATGATGGGTATCGTTTAAGGGGGTTTTTGGTATGCTGAGTACGAATTTCGGGTTAATTTAGAGATCCAATATGGCCGCCACGCCGAAATCACAAAATTTCATGATGGGTATCGTTTAAGGGGTTTTTTGGTATGCTGAGTACGAATTTCGGGTTAATTTAGAGATCCAATATGGCCGCCGCCCCAAAATCACGAAATTTCATGATGGGTATCGTTAAAGGGGTTTTTTGGTATGCTGAGTACGAAATTTATGATAATTTTGCAATCCAAAATGGCCGCCGCGCCACTATCACAAAATTTCATGATGGGTATCGTTTAAGGGGTTTTTTGGTATGCTGAGTACGAATTTCGGGTTAATTTAGAGATCCAATATGGCCGCCGCGCCGAAATCACAACATTTCGTGATGGGTATCGTTTAAGGGGTTTTTTGGTACGCTGAGTACGAATTTCGGGTTAATTTAGAGATCCAATATGGCCGCCGCGCCGTTATCACAAAATTTCATGATGGGTATCGTTTAAGGGGTGTTTTGGTATGCTGAGTACGAATTTCAGGTTAATTTAAAGATTCGAATATGGCCGCCGCGCCGTTATCACAAAATTTCATGATGGGTATCGTTTAAGGGGTTTTTGGTATGCTGAGTACGAATTTCAAGATAATTTTGCAAAATTAACCCTAAATTCGTACTCAGCATATCAAAATTCCATTTATACGATATGCTACATGAAATTTTACAACGGTGGCGAGGCAGCCATATTGGATTGCAAAATTTACCTGAAATTCGTATTTGGCATACCAAAAAACCCCATAAACGATATACAACATGAAATTTAACAACAGTGGCACGGCGGCCATTTTGGATGGCAAACGTTAACCTGAAATTCGTACTCAGCATACCAAAAAACCCCTTATACGATATACAGCATGAAATTTTACAACGGTGTAAGGCGGCCATCTTGGATTGCAAAATTGACCTAAGATTCGTACTCAGCATACCAAAAATCCCCTTAAACGATACCCATTATGAAATTGTGATAACGGCGCGGCGGCCATATTCGAATCTTTAAATTAACCTGAAATTCGTACTTAGCATACCAAAACACCCCTTAAACGATACCCATCATGAAATTTTGTGATAACGGCGCGGCGGCCATATTGGATCTCTAAATTGACCCGAAATTCGTACTCAGCATATCAAAAAACCCCTTAAATGATACCCATCATGAAATTTTGTGATAACGGCGCGGCGGCCATATTGGATCTCTAAATTAACCCGAAATTCGTATTCAGCATACTAAAAAAGCCCTTTAACGATACCTATCATGAAATTTTGTGATAACGGCGCGGCGGCCATATTGGTTCTCTAAATTAACTCGAAATTCGTACTCAGCATACCAAAAAACCCCTTATACGGTATCAACATGAAATTTTACAACGGTGGCGCGGCGGCCATCTTGTATTGCAAAATTGACCTTAAATTCGTACTCAGCCTACCAAAAAACCCCTTAAACTTAAACGATACCCATCATGAAATTTTGTGATAACGGCGCGGCGGCCATATTGGATCTCTAAATTGACCCGAAATTCGTACTCAGCATATCAAAAAACCCCTTAAACGATACCCATCATGAAATTTTGTGATAACGGCGCGGCGGCCATATTGGATCTCTAAATTAACCCGAAATTCGTATTCAGCATACTAAAAAACCCCTTAAACGATACCCATCATGAAATTTTGTGATAACGGCGCGGCGGCCATATTGGTTCTCTAAATTAACCTGAAATTCGTACTCGGCATAACAAAAAACCCCTTAAACGATACCCATCATGAAAGTTTGTGATAACGGCGCGGCGGCCATATTGGATCTCTAAATTAACCCGACATCCGAACTCAGCATAAAACAATAACAAAACTGCATGATTAGTTTCCCGAAAAAATGGGTAGTGTCTTTAGCCGGCGTCACTACACACTGACGCAAGGCGTATGTAAGACAGCACGCTCACGCACACAATCATGCGTTAGTACGGCAGTTTTTGTTGCAGTGATCACGAGGCGAGAGGGTTTCTAGGTAGTTAGTATTCTTAGCATTATTTTATAAAAATATGACATTTACGCAGGTACAAGGTTATACCTGACTCTAAGAAACTGATAGGGATTGAGCTATCGATAAACATAACACGATAACAGATTCGATATTTTTTTACAAAATGTAAGAAACTAAACTACTTTCCTACTGCCGGATACTTTTGTACAAATTTATTAACTAGTACATATCGTCTGCTTACTGGTAAAATATGTTAAGTGCACATTTCCTTGAACTGAGATAATAAGCTTTGATAGTTTCATCGATTTAAAACTATCATTAATTTTTTTTTTTAAATTCTTTAATGCCAAATGATAAATAAAATATTGAACTGTATCTCATTTAAATTACAGCAACACATTCTTCAGAAAATCAGGCAATAAATCAGTTATTATTGTCCTAGGTCATGCACTTAACTGGTTTTACCTGTAATTGAAAAAAAACAGATATAATAGATACCTTTATTTGCCATAAATGCTCAGTAATTTGGGTAAAACTCTGCATTTATCTCATTTTACTTGTAGGAATTTAAATACATTATGTAAATATGATCGTAAATAAATGAATTTATCTTATTTTAGCTTAAAGTTCATGGGAACGTAAATACTACAACTTTCTACATCGAAAAAATCATACAGTGATATATTGTCATTTACTTGTGCTGTTTAGTTTTAATTCGATGTTAAGGTGATTTATCTCTGTTTATCTGAATGATTATTACTATTTCATTGTTGTTTATCATATTGTTAACTAAGGTATCTTTGTATTTAACGGTCCTAGCAGTTATTTTGTTTTGCCAGTAGATAGAGCATCGAAAATTACATGTATATGCATACATAAGTCATTTTAGATAAAAAATGCATTTATTATGTTTTACCAGTAAGCAGACGATATTATGTTTCAGTACAAGACGTTACACGTGTTAATTTTTGATTGATAATGCCAACTTCTCTAAAATTTTCGAAGCGTTTGTAAAATAAGTAGGTATAGGTAGGCAGGTACTCGACCATGCAACAAAATAAGTATAATATGACAGGTAACCTTTATTTATTTATTTTAATCAAAATCTGACGAATCGTCACTGACACTCGATGAGATATCATTACCCCTTTGCGCTCGGTAAGACTAATTCGTAGTGTGCCTAACTCGCGTTACGTCTAAATGTCACTTACAATTCGCTTTCAGCCTAATTAGCTGTATGCCTATTTAGCAGTTGGTCTATTTCGTATATGGACTACTTCGGCATATACCTAAATTTTAGTTGGTCTACATCGCGTTATGCCTAAAATATTAATTGAGTTGAATTCTTAATTTTTACATAGATGAAATCGTTGTCATGCAGCTGTAAGGATATTTTGACTTTTTAATGAATAATATCAGTTTCATGTTATCTATACTTTTTTTTTAACGTGAGGGAAAATCCACCAATGATGCTACGCTGGACTCCTACCGGCAAAAAAAACCTCACGTAACGCCCAACAGCCTATGTATGGTTGGGAGCCCCGGGTAAGCCCTCGGAAGGAGGGGTGCTAGGAAGGACAATCTCCACATGGTACATCCTGGTAACGTGGACGACGACGCACGGTGGATCCTGTTGTATGGGATGGTTGGTCAATATTATTTAACTACGTTCCGAGACTTAAGCTAAGTCTTAAAGGTGTATAATACATTCATACGTACCTAAATACATAAAATCACGCTTATTTCTCACTGAGGTAGGCAGAGACCACTGATTACCACTTGCAACGCTCCCGGCAAACATCTTTCGCTTTCTTAACTTTCATAATTGTCTTTATTAAAGGTGTTTTGAGGCAAAATAACTTTATTAATGTCTTCATTATTCTAAACAATTTAAATATATATCACAATAAATGGATTTATGAAGGCTAGATTCTTTTAATCTGGTAAAATAATTTCTAGCACCTCACCAGGAAGAGTAGTTTTATATTTTCTCACAACCCTTGAGCACGATACTACTGGATCCGAAAAAATTAAATACATCCGTTAGAGTGTCCTTTCTTGAAGTTTTACGAGCGTTAAATTAAGAAGGAAAGATATGAGACGCGTAGCTTTGTACCACGTTCTTCTTACTTTATTGCGCTTCAGTAAACATAGACAAAGCGGTTTGAGGAGATACTGCCTCTTGTTCATTTACTGTGGTTTTCGGTGATAGAATATGTTTTAATTTATTTAATTGGGAATGGTGGCCTTCAGTTCGAAAATACATTTGAGCAGAATAAAGAAGTTCACTGCCAGAACCGGACGCACGTAAAACTTCGGTCTTCCTACGCTTACTGTGGTCACTACACTGCTCAAAATCCTTCGGAGGTCTACCTGGGCTCACCCTTTGCTTAATAATATATTTTTTTTAAATACAAGTCTCATCTAGCCACGTTGAGTTATTTTTTACAAACCTTTCTTTGATTCTGTTCGACGATTGTCATTTTATTTTAAAAGATTTTAAAAAAATATGCAGTGTTTCTTTAAGGGAAGTTATATCTGAAGCAGGGCAGTTGGTTTCTGCAATGATTATCTCCTCTAATTTTAAAAACTTGCTATCTAATTTCTTGCATTGAATTAAAAACAATTTGTCACACAAATCTCTCCTTTTTACTGGATAATCCACTATTCCTAAGAAAAAAAAAAACGAAAAAATATCCTATATAATTGGCTACAATACAATTCAAAACTAAACATTCATGTTAAAGACGAAAATTTTCACAGTTAAGTGTAATAACTAACCAAAACACGACTGGCTCATATTTTTAATCTACTACCGTGAAACTATAAACCACTGCCATTTGAAAAGGAGCATTTTGTCTGAACTTTTGATATCAACTATATAAAATACACTAACTAACGAGTTACGGAGAACTAATTAGTACCCTGACAAAATGCACTTTTTCGAAAAAAAACAGTATCAAAACCGCACTTCTGAAGAAAAAGTGGTTTTTAAATAAAAATTTATTATGAAGAAGTAATTTTATCGTGAAGAACTAAATTTATAAATTTTAAATACTACATACCTTCAGCATCACTCATGATTTTTTTTATTAATTATACCCTGTTACTTTTAAAGTAATACAATGTTTCTATACTGCACCAAACTTAAAAAACGTTATTGACTACAAGGAAAATATAAATATGGTCAACTTTGTCGTATCATAAAAAGTATACTAGACAACCAATACTACTTTAATTACATATAATAAATGTGGTATATACTCTATTTGCTAAATCTATGAAAAAATATTATCTACCGGCATTTTTTTAATTTTGATTAATGACCAACCAGCTCATACTACAGGATCCAACGTGCGACGTGGGCTTCGCGCGAGGTGTACGTCGTCGCTCACTGCCAATAGTCCACCAAGGAGGGGGGGCCTTTATGGCCGGTTTCGAGTTCTCCGCATGGGCTCTGTTATGCAGAGCGTACTTGGCGGAGAACTCTCAGGGCGACGAGTACTTCGCCACTGAGCAATCAGTGGCGAAGTATATACGGTCCCGTGGGGACCATCGTTCGGCCGTGGCCGTAACCCCGTCTGCAAACAGACGGGCACGGTGGCTCTTTGGAGTTGCGAGGAAGAAAACCTCTATAAAAATTACCCCGAATCCTACGCTCTGACACCCGGCAATGGGATGCATCGCTGGGGGGAACTCAGAGCGTAGGGCGTCACTCCCACCCTTCCCATCCTCACATCCATTCCCTCATCCCCACTTCCACTCCTACGTCGGCGGACATTAAGCGTAAAAAATCACCTCACTCTGGAGTTGCAAATGTCCATAGAATAAGGTGACCGCTTTCCATCAGGTGAGCTGACCTCGACCTCGATGCCACATGTAAATATTTAGCCCAACTTAAGAGGCTTAAGACTAAATCTCAGTAGGTCTAGGTATTATTTGACCTATTGAGCTGTTGGCCTACATCGCAGTAGGTCTAATTCGCGTTATGCCTACTTCTCCTTTTGACTAGTCATAACGCGAGTTAGGCGTACTGCGAATTAGTCTTACCGAGCGCAAAGGTCATTACCTATTTGGTCACAACACTAAAACTATCAAATTAGAACATCGAGAAAATAAAGAAATGGAAAGACTATAATAGCACGCACACATGCGTATCTTGTCATGATATTTTGACAGCTCTCATGACACATCCGACAGTTCAGACTATCCTCCCGGATCTCACTGCTGACTCAATGAATGTTGTACTCGATCTGGCAAATCGACTATAATATCTCGGACGCTCCAAGAGGGTGTTACTTGTACGTAAGCAAGTCCAATACTTTAATTGCTCCGATACCAGGGGCGAATTCTCCATACAAGCCGATTCCTTGTGGCTTCCCTTTGCAGATCTGGCAGTGACATGTAATATTTACTCATAACTAATAAACTCAATAATATATTCTCGAACACTCATTCATCAATATAAAAATATTTGCAAATTTACATGGTAAGTCGGCATTTTCATCTCAACCCCTGCTACAAAACTCATAGCAATTAATTTTCGAGTCAAAGTTCAAAGACCCTATCTCTGACATCACGCGGTAAGCCCGGCTTCCTAATCATTTTGCGTCCACTTCGTTAGTACTACGCAAATGTATATATGCGTCCTATTCTCTCACATTTTTTCAAGATTTGATTCGTGGATTTTCGCCTAAAGTAAGCCACGAGTTCGTGGGCTTATACCTGAGACAGTCATATTAATAGAAAAGGACAACGTATTTGACTTGACAACTCGACCAATTTAAATGCACCTAACGCACGTCGAAACGTTTTGCAGCGAAGTGTGTTTTTAATTTGATGGGTTGTTATTACTTCATTTCACATGCGTTTCCCGTGAATAATAATAAAACATAACATAGTTTCAATTGACTTCATATAGTATTGTGCTGTTTTTTAGTTAATTATAAATAATTATCTACTTCAAGTACTAAATACATCATGAAAGTGTGTAAAATTGTGTTTTGTGTTCTGTGTTTTGTTGTGATTTCTCTACACATGATTAAGTATTGTTTTGGAGTCACATACAATGCTCATTGATGGACGGGGCCTACGGTAGGTATTACTGTTTCGATAAAAAATATAAGTCAGTTCTTTTGTATTTATCAAGGATCTCAGAATACGCAAGTGTTATTAGTTCAATAGCTTGGGATAATAAGATTTACTTTGGCTGAATGTTTCATTAATAGTTTATAAGATAATAAAGCAGTTGATAATAAATCACTTTGTCAGATATTTCTGATAAAATTGATAGGTATTTATTTCAATTTTGTATTTTAAAACATAGCGGTTTTTAATACTCTATACTTAAAATACATGCAAAATATATTATTAAAACATTAGTAGTACCTACCTATTTCGCGTAAAGTCCCAATTTTATGAATTATTTTCAATTAACTCCAATCGAGACAAATAGAAATAGGTTGTATGAGCATGCAGAGAGAAGTAGAATAATTTCGAAACATGGTTAGGGGTTAGGTATGTAGTGTAAATTTGATTATCTTTTTAGTCATCAGTACATGGATAATTTATGACAGTAGGTAAGGATCAAGGCAGATTCGCCTTTTTAAAAGCCAATTTATTATGCACACATACGACATTGTTTTAAATTACATAAACCTTACGAGTATAGTACCTACAGCTGGTGGCAAACAAAACTCAAAAGGCATTACACCGCCTGGCTATCGCGCCGCCGCCGCGCGCCGCCCCGGTATAGTAGTTTTCGATACAAGTGTGGGATTTCTGTTATTACAACGAGTTACGACAGGTGTTGACCCGAGCCGAAGGCGAGGGTAGACAGTCGGAACGAGTTTAAATAACAGTCCCACACGTTGTATTGAACAACTATTTTTAATACAGTTGCGAAAAAATTAAGCAATTTTATAAAATAATAAAAACACAATAAACCTGAATATCCAAAATGGCGCCAACCGTAAAAGAATATATACCTACCTAAGCAGAGACTATGGCAGTGCACTTCATACAGCCAACTTTTTTTATATTTATGAATTTAATTTGGCCGATACTTATATTAATTAATGCTTAAATTTTAATTAAAATTACTTTTAATCTGATTTTGAAACAAGTTAGTATCTTGTTTAGAAATATTTGCATGAATCACAGACATTATTTTGACAATTGGGAAAGAAAACGCACGAGTGCGGGAACGGTAAAGAAAAAGCACGAGTGTGTAATAGCCCACATCCCGAACGCTATACGTCCCTGTAATACGCCACTTTTTGAGCAACTGTATTAAAAAGATTTAATAAGTACGCAAAATATACTACAGTACAGGCACGTGACCAACTGGATAATATTTTTTTTTACCGGCTTACCTTTTGAAAATATTCATCCAACGCTACTGTCCGACACGGACATACCACAGAATAATAATGTACAGAAGGAAACCTACAAACAAAGTGCGCTCGGGCTACGCACACTACAAACACCGCCCACGGAGTTAACGGACACGAGGTCAAAGGAATTTCATTGTAGTTTTTGATACAGATTAGTGCGCGAGTGTGAGTAGCAAAGGGTAGGTGTGAAAAAAAAAATACATACATGAGATTGCGTTCTGTACCCAACCTGTACTGGGCGTGTTCTTGCGCAATTGATAGCCGTCACAATTTGCAAGAAGAACAATACGAACACAAAGCGTAGAGCTTTCAGTCATCAATAGTCATACTTAGTCAACAGCCACAAGCACAAAGTGCGGAACTTTCAATGCTAAAGAGTGACAACGAGTAGTCAGAAGAACAAAGCACGGAGTTTTCAATGTTCAAAAGTCACAAACAGTACTCGTAAGCACAAAGCGCGGAGCTTACAATGTACAAAAGTCATAATCAGTACTCACAAGTATAAAGCACGGAGCTTTCAATGCATGTGTTATGTTGTAGCGCCACCTGTCGGTTATCAGTCCTGGGGTATCCTTTCGAGGGCTTAACCGGGGCTCCCAACCGTAGGCTGTTAGGTAGGATACGTGTGGTTTTTAGTCGGTAGGAGTCCGGCATAGCATCTATGTAGGATTTTCCTCACGTTAAAAAGAAACCACTTACCCGGAAGCCCTTGCCGCACACGTCGCACACATAGTTATTCTGCATGGGGTAAATCTTGTCTGGATGTGCGCGCCGGTAGTGCCACCAGTGTGCGCGACCATTCGAGACCTCTTCCGAACACTAGACAAAGCATAATCGTAAGAAATAGGTAATTTTGAAAAGCAATTAGCATTCGTGATTAGAACTAGAGCCTGCATTTAATTATGTCGGGACTGACGCTTAGCGACCTCATGCCATTGATAGCCCGGGCAGCTCTTTCTGTAACAAACAGATTCTTCGATGTCGGCAGCGTTGCCCCACAAGTATGCCATAGCTCATGGCACTGTGGAAGTAGTTGAAGTATACAAGACGCGCTTTTTAATTTCTGTCAGATGTCAGATCTTTTTAAGGACTTAAAAGACAATGTGAGAAATTGGAGTCTAACGTCCAGAAAAACAGTTTCATCGACCAATTCTATTTGATCATGCTTAGCCTTAATACTGATACTAAGAAGCGTAAAATTTAACAAGGCGGGTCAAACACATTTAGTATAACTAAATAATAAAGATCTCGTCTTATCAGGTGAGGGAGATGATTAATGCACACTAAAAATAAAAGGGTCCCAAAATTAAACCCTGCAGAACCCCCATTGGTACAGCAGAACCATGTGAATCTTTATCATTTCGAATCATTCTCCGTACTCTATCACTTAGGTAAGAAGTGATGACATCCAAGGCCATTCACCGGATTACATAACGATGCAGTTACTGAATGAAATACTGATGCTGAACGCAATCGAAGGCCTTAGATAAGTTACAGAATACACCATATGACGCATCCCAGACATCGCATTCAGGCATTAGTAGTGGACCGATCGCGGGTAAAACCGAATTGTTTAGTATGAGATACTTAGTTAATTTATCTTAATTATATTGTAAATGCATTGTGAAAGTTCGTGAAGGTTTGGATGTTTGCGTATTTCGAAGTTTGTTCTCAAACACGCTCTAACGGGTAAACAGATCTGGCTGAAATTTGGTACAGGGTAATTTTGATCCCGTGAATATGTTCCCACGGGAAGCGGGCACAGGAATCAATATGACCGAGGGCGAAGACGCGCGACTAATTTTGGATTTGACTTTCAAATTTTACTAAAAAAAGGTAGTAGAGAAATATGATGAGAATTGGACGGATTTGTGCTACGCAATTGTAACACTACAGCAGGGGTTCCCAACCTTTTGCAGGCCGCGGCGCCCTTATAAACCTTGAAATTTTTCACGGCTCCCCATCATATATATCACGTGTAATCATACCCCCCCCCCCCCCCTCGACTAGTAATCCTCCGCACAAGCCACTTTCCTGTGCCATGGAGCCTCGGCCAAGTCATTATGCAGACCAAATCCGGGAAAACATGTGAAGCCGGCGTTATCTAGGGAAACTGTCTTCTTTTTTACTTGTGGAATCTGTGTGCCGAAATCTTACCGACTGAAACCATACGGTGCTCTACCACTACCTACGGTCGGGAGCCTCGGGAAAGATGTCCCAGGATTCCCGACCGACCTTGGCTACCACAGCGACGTCATCTACTTTACTTCGTTTGGTCCGAGTACTTCCCCGCGTCTTTGGGAGCTTTCGGGTGTCACTCTCGCTTCCTGGGTCGTGTGTCGTGCGAAAAACTTTAACGTCACGCTGTCGTCTTGGGCCTGCTTCTGTAAGGCCGGTGAACAGCCCCCGCCCCGACCTTAGGCCCCCGGTCATAGAGTCCGATAGTACGGGCAAAATCGAGTATGTGGCACCCTCGCCGCAGACTAGAAATCTCGGGTTGGAGAGTTATCTCCCTGCTCCCTCCCCGCCATCTCTTTCACGAGAATGACCTGCTCGCTGAAAGACGCGGCGGCGTCCCACGTACTCCCGTTGGAAATCCTCGCTCGCACCGTAGTCTCCAGCGAGATAATGTTCAGGTCACCTGCCACTAGGACATTGCGCCCACGCTATGCTCTGTATGGAGCGCTGTGTCCTCGTTGCTTCCTTCACAGTGCTGACACTGAGCTGTGGTCTCCCGGCGTAATCGCCGTAGATACTTATCGAAGCATCCGTGCCCTTAATTATCGGTGACAACCGGTAGAAGAGATTGCCATGGCTCCTCTCCAGCCACTTGTTTATTAACTTGTTATATTAGTGAGGAATTGGTCGATTTCCTTGGGCGGAAGGTGGCAACTTTCTCCTCTAACTATTCTCAGGCACCCCGTAGATTAGTTTTAAAAAATCGAAATAGTTGTCTTGACAGACAGACCCTTTTTTGCAAAGGAGTTTTAGAGCGGAGCCCGCGACTCGGAAAACCACGGCGAACGGGTCAAACTCAAACTCAAAAAACATTTATATCGCATAGTCCTACTACACAGGCACTTGCGACACGTTCATGAATACAAATCAAAGTTAGTACCACCACCAGTTCGGAACGCGGCCCGCTTAAGCAGAATTGGCAAAAATCTTGGCGGGCTATTCATTTTGTGCTCTTTTTATTTTCTGAGAGCCGCCGGAGGGGCGCCGCGAGGCGCCTCGCGGCGCACCTCTGGACTTTCTACGGCGCCCCAGGGCGCCGCGGCGCACAGGTTGGGAACCCCTGCACTACAGAAAACACGTCACTATCAATTTTCAAGTTGAAATTAATACCATATATTTAGGTAGGTAGGTATATGGTCTTGTACAAAACTCTCGGTGTGCAAGTTCGACTCGCACTTGGACGGTTTTTCATTAAAACATAGAATGCTCTTTTTGTAAAAGACGTATTCGCCTTTTTGTAAACGACGGACGTCTTAGAATGACTGTTAATGTAAAGGATGTCTTAATACATACATGTTCACATTTCGCAGGGTAGTTCATAGAAGACCGCTTCTCTGCATAGTGTTTTAGTCTTTTCTTCACGTGCTCCTTGCGATGGTGAATTCTTAACTCTTCTGCATTCTTGAAGGACTCACCGCAGGTTAGACACATATTGCTGTACATTAAAAGTTACATTTTATTAGAGGAGTAAATTGCTTGCTGGTTTTTTTTTAATTGGTGGTAAAACTAACGGCCGTGACACGGCTTCACCCTATCAGTTCTCGTAAGAATACGGAAACAAATTACAGCCTATGGCTGCCTTTACACTAGCGTAGGCGTTCGATGAACGTATGCGTAGCGCCGACGTCGACGCCGCGACTGCATGCGAAATCCTTTTTTAAGTGTTTAGAATAAAGCACAAAATAATGACTTTTACTGTGTGTGTGTGCGTGTGCGTGTGCGTGTGTGTGCGCGTGCGTGTGCATGTGCGTGTGCGTGTGTGTGTGTGTGTGTGTCTTTTGACCTATAAATTATGTTTATATGCGTAATGCACCTAATTATTTTAATTCTCAATACAATATTTTACATAATTTGTTTTTGTAATGATATGGGTGAATGAATATACAATGAAATAGATGAATTTTATTAATTTTATTATTTATTTACTTGACCGTACACTCCATAATGAAATTTCCCATATCGTTTACAATTTATTTTCTGGTGTTCGCAATATTTTCTTTTTAAAAACAAAGGCTACAATATTATCTCGTCGTCGGAATCAATTTTGTTGATGATAATACCGAAACGACAATGAAATTTTGTGACAGTTAGCTGCAGAGTGCAGCGTTCAGTTAGCTGCAGAGGAAACGTTTCAACAACGCGACGCATGCACCGCGTTGTCGTCGCGAATTCTGCGCTGCGCATACCTCCATCTAACGCCTACGCTGCAAAACGCTAGTGTAGCTTTACAATAGTAAAAAACTTTTTATCGATTCAGTAATTTCGGAGCCTATTCGATTTAAACAAACAAAGAATCAAATCTTTCCGCTTTATAATAAAATGAACTATTTTTTTTTTGCTTAACGTGAGGGAAAATCCTCATGGATGTGAGCCGTCCTCTCACCGTCCTCAGGCCCCCGGTCATGGAGGCTGATAGTCCTCGGCGAAGACACGTCGGCGGCGCCCAAGCCGTCGACAGCGGAACTTGGGTGGGAGAGTTATCTCCCGTTCCCGCCCGCCGTCTCTTTCACGAGCATGACCTGCTCGCAGAAAGAGGCGGCGCAGTCCCACTTACATGGTCTCGAGCGAGAGAGTGTCCACGTCCAGACCCACCACGAGGACCTGACGCTGTTGCGCCCACGCTGTGCTCTCCACCAGCGTGTGGAGCGCCGTGTCATCGCTGCGGTCCTCGCAGTGCTGACACTCGGCCGTGGTTTCCCGGTGTTTCGCCACAGATACCTACCGAAGCTACCGTGCCCGGCAAGTATCTGTGTCAACCGGTTGGAGAGAGTACAGTGTCTCCTCTCCAGCCACTCGTCCATGACCGGTCTGACGGTCGCGATTGTGGCGAATCCCTCCTTTGGTTGCTCAAGTCGTACCTTCCATGTCTCCACGGTTTCCTGGTGGAGCTGGCCTCGATTTCCCCTTATCACCCTGATGGCCATCGTCCTCTGCGGGCTCAGCAGTCTTGCCACATCGCTGGCCGTCAGGGTCTCCGTCCATACGGGGGCCCCGTATAGGGCCATACTTCGCACGATCGCCATGTACAGTCTCCTGTAGGGAGCGTTGGGTCCCCTGATGTTGGGCATCAGTCGCGCTAGTGCGGCAGATGCCCCCCTCAGTTTTGGGACCAAACTTCGGAAGTGATATCCGAAGTTCCACCGGCCATCGAGTACGAGCCCCAGATACTTCATTGAAGGCTCGATGCCGATGCTGACGCCCCCTACCCGCAGGCCGGACCCGTCAGGTGGACCCTTCCGAGGTCCGTGGAAGCACAGAGCCTTGGATTTGTGAAGGGCGACCTCGAGACCCAGCTGCCGAATCCGACTCACGACTTGAGCAACCGCTGCCGTGGCCTTTAGTGCTGCGTCACGGTGCGTTGCTCCCCGCGCCGTAACGAGGGTGTCGTCGGCGTAACAAGTTAGGCTGACCCCTCGGAGCAACGGACCACGCAGCACACAGTTGTAACCGATGTTCCACAGGAGCGGCCCTAATACCGATCCCTGTGTAGAGATGGGCGGAGGGAAAAAACCCAACGGGAAAAAACCCGGGTTTTTTCCCGTTTGGGAAAAAACCCGGAATTTATGTGGGAAAAAACCCAATGGACGGGTATTTTCATTATTTGACGTAATTATCACGATTATAAAAACATAAACATTCTTTTATTATCTTTAGGACAAATGTAATGAAAAATAGGTACTTTGTGATGCGCACATACTTTGCGCCGATGCATCTAGTGCACTAGCTGTTGCCTGTTGTTCGAAATGTCAAAATGTGTAGCAGGATTCAGGAACTAAAATAAAACCAAACTGTTATTATAACAACAAAAAGACGATTTGTTGTTTATATCATAGGATTCTTTCTGCGTATTGTGGCGGAATGTTACTTCATTGCAGTTTTAACGTATATTGAAACTTTCAAGAATCTTTGACCAAAAAAAAACAAATAATTATTTACATAGTACACTTTACAAAAGTGCCCGCAGAGGTCGATGGCCGTCAGGGTGATGAAGGGATACCGCACGATCTCAGGTGATGCGGCATGTCTCCTAGCCGGAACTCCTAGCCCATGAGACTTGGAAGCGAGAGCCCTTGCGTCACTATTTAAATGGCACAAGGAGGCGCTGGAGCTGGGCCAAGGGCCTGAGTCTCGATAAATCGAGGCTCGATGTTCCCAGCTCTACCAGAAAGCCGTGGAGACATGTAAGGTGCGACTTGAGCAACCAAAGGGGGGATTCACCACAATCGCGGCGTTCAGACCGGTCATGGATGGGTGGCTGGAGAGGAGACACGGTGCTCTCTCCTACCGGTTGTCACAGATACTTCCAGTAAGTATTATAAGTATTATTCCAGTATCGCGCGGGAGCTTCGGTAAGTATCTCTGCAAATACAACGGGAAAGCATGGCGGAGTGCCAGCACTGCTGGGAGCGCAGCGAGGACACAGCGCTCCACACACTGGTGGAGTACATAGTGTGGGCGCAACAGCGTCAGGTCCACGATCGTGGCAGGTCAGCACTTGGACACCAGAGCTCTGAGTCCTGGAGCTGGAGACCAGAGGGAGTAAGTGGGACTGCGCCGCCTCTTTCAGCGAGCAGGTCTAGATGACAGCGTGAAGTGAGGGGTTCACGAATGCCCCCCCCCCCCCAGGGTAATTCCCAATTCCCGCTTAAAAACCTCAAAGATGCGGTATAGCATTTCGGATCTTATCCCTCAGAGACATCCCATCGCTGCGCAAAGGGCGTGGACTAGCCCCACTGTGAGTGTCCACGTTTTGGCAGCGTAGGTCATAATTGGAGACTTTCGTCTTCATTCATTGCGTTATCGGCGAGTAGAAAATCCGAAGCAGTTTGCTGAATGCTGCCCAGCCCAAGCGAATCCTTCAGTCTATTTCCTTATCCAGGTTACTCGTTTTTCAAATGTAAAATCCTGCCCAAGGTAGGTGTATTTATGGGCAACCTCAAGCCTCGATCGTTTAAAGTATATTGGTCCCGGCACGACATGCTCATTGAACATGACCTTGGTTTTATTTATTTATTTATTTATGCACACACTAGTATATAATAATTATAGGTATAGCAGGAAACTTAGGTACAATGGTACTGCTTATTTCTAGAAGAAATATCTCCCAGCAGACCGGCGAGAGGAGAAAATGAAGTAAGAAAAGAACAATTAAAAGTGTGTAATTGAAAAGAACAGGAGAGAATTGATATAACACACATACAAAAGAACAGAGGCAGTTTTAACTATATAAATATAATAATAAATATTTAAATAAATACTTTATAAACAAATACATAAATAGGTATAGGTATATAATTACATAAATAAATAGATACATAAGTTACAAAGTTGATAAATAGTATTCACGGACTTTCCTTTTAAAAGTAGAAACAGTTTTGCTATCTCTGATGACAGGTGGGAGTGAGTTCCACAGTCTGACCGCATGCACTGTGAAGGAATTGGAGTAGAAATCAGTTTTATGCTTAGGAAATCTTAGATTCGAGCGTAGGTGTGTTCTGCAGGGAGCATCAGGAGAGCGAAAAAATGCGAACCGCTCCCTGAGATAGGAAGGAGAAGAAGGGTTGTGGAGGATATTGAAAAGAAGGCAGAGGATTTGAGTGTTTCGGCGAAGGCGGATTGGGAGCCACTTGAGTTCTTTGCGAAGGTGGGAAACATGATCAAACTTTCTAAGATTGAATATGAAGCGTATACATAAATTTTGCAATCTCTCAAGTTTATCTAAAAGCTCCTCTGTAGCGTCCAAATAGCAAGAATCAGCGTAGTCAATAATGGGTTGAATAATAGTTTGGGCAAGACTAATTTTCGTCCTCAAGGGTAGTAGAGTTTGGAGGCACCTCAAAGAGTGGAAGGAAAAATGCACCTTCTTGCTGACATCATTTATGTGGGCGCTCCAAGATAGAGTGGTATCCATTATCACTCCTAGGTTCTTCACGGAGTCTGCGTAAGGTATTTGAATACCGGCTAAAAGAACAGGAGAAGGTTGAGACTCCGAAAGAATGTCGCAGTAGTATTTACTACCAATGATAATGGCTTGCGACTTCGAAGGGTTATTACGCAATCCAACCGAATTAGCCCAGTCATTCAGTGTATCTAAATCCTGGTTTATGGATGATATCGCGGGGAGGGGATCGGTAGCCGAAAAATGACGGTACAGCTGCAAGTCATCAGCATAGAGATGGAAGTTATTGGTAATAAGACTAGTAGCAGAATTAATGAAGACAGAAAATAAAAGAGGAGATAGCACGTCACCCTGAGGAACACCCGCAGATAGCTCGCACCAGTCAGACGATGTCTGACCGATTCGAACGCACTGAGAGCGCCCTCGAAGGTATGAATCAAACCAAGAGATAGCAGAAGAAGAGACATTTATAGACCTTAATGTACCTAGCAGTACATCAAAATCCACAGAGTTGAAGGCGCTGCTAAAGTCAAGTAGAACTAGTAGGGTTAACTGTTTCCGCTCCATAGCCCAGCGAATGTCATCCGTCACTTTTACAAGTGCAGTGACAGTGCTGTGCCCAGCGCGAAATCCCGACTGAAAAGGGCTGAGGGAGTTAGAAGAGGATAAGAAGTGGGAGAACTGCCGATGAACAATATGCTTAAGAACTTTAGAGAGAAAAGGAAGAATGGAAATTGGTCGGTAATCAGTCAGCAAACAGGGGTTCGTTTTTTTAGGCAGAGGCACAACAAACGCTGACTTCCAGACCTCAGGGAAGGAGCAAGAAAATAATGAATAATTGAAGATGTGAGTGATGACAGGAAGTATAATAGGGAGAATAGGGAGGATCATCCTTGAGCATATGCCATCGTTTCCCGAAGCAGTTGAAGAAATGGACAGTAGGGATCTCCTAACGTCGGACTCGGAGACCGAGTGAAACTGAAAAGAAGAGGTCTGAGGCACAGGTTCTCCCAGTAGTCGTAGTAAAGTGGCACCTTTCACATTTACATCTAAGGAGACAGGTGGCCGTGAAAAATGCTTGTTTAGCGCATTGATATCAATGTCCCTTGTGTCAGAGACTGGAGATTTACCTATGCCAACAGACCTCAGGAACCTCCAGGTATCAGCAGAATTCCGACTGTTAAGAGAATCATAGAAATGGCGTCTCCTTGCATCTCTACACATCCGACTGCAACGATTCCGCAGTGACTTAAACGCTACCAAGTTTTGCTCCGAGGGGCTATTTCTAAGTCGCCTTTTCGCTTTGTCTCTACGAGCCATAAGATTTTTAATAGTTTCGTTCAACCATGGAGCCGGGTAATGCTTGATGCGTACTCGTTTGACGGGGGCATGTCGGTCGAACAACGTCATAACAGTGGAATTGAAGAAGCTAACCATATCATTGACATCAGAAGAGTTGAAGACCAGCGACCAGTCAGCAGAAGCCGCATCAATCTGTAGCGCCTCCAAATCCATACCCCTGAAATTGCGAAGAAAGCAGATTTGTGGCTTACGTTTGGGGGGACGAACATGTAAAGAAACGTAAAGTAAGTCGTGACAGGAGAAAGGAGCGGTCAACTGACCATGAGTGCACACATCATTGGGTGAAGAAACAATGACCAGGTCAAGTAATGAAGGATTGCGATTAGGCACATGGTGAGTTGAAGAGAGAGGCAGAACATGTAGGTTATAGGCTGACAACAAAGATAATAGTTTGGAAGAGCGGGAATCATTTTTTAACAAACAAGTATTGAAGTCACCCATTATGAGTACGTGGTTGTAGGATGGAGTGAGGTCATGTAATAGATCATCAAAAGAGCTGAAATAGTCTATCGTCAAGTCAGGGCTGTAATAAACTCCGAGTAGAAGTTTAGTATTCAGAAGAGAAATTTCCAGGAAAAGATGTTCGGCAGATTCCGTGTAGGCGGAAGGAGATGCGCTGACAACCTTATGCGGGATGTCAGCACGCAGGTATATTCCTACACCGCCACAACGTATACCTGTTCTATCATTACGTATCAGTACGTAACCTGGAAGTGAGTACTGAGTTGAAGGAAGAGAAGGCTTTAAAAAGGTTTCAGAGATGAGGATAGCGTCAAGAGAGGAGTTGCTAAAGGACGCCAGAAGATCGGAATAATGGTGCTTAACACTCTGTGCATTAATATGTGCTAGATTGAAATTTTTAGGATAGTTTGAAGAAAAAGAGGAGAGGTGGTTGTGCAGGGTCAGAGCAGCAGCTAGTGATGATGCAGCAGGTGATGGTGCAACTGATGATGTTACTTCATCATCATCTGCACTGTGGAAACTGTCAGAGGCAGAAGAGCATGAGAAAAAACTACTATTTAAGTCACAAAGGTCCTCCGTATTTTGCATGTAGGGGAGTAAATAAATATAATTTTATAAATATAATATAAATATAACTACGTTAATATCACAAAAATTTCAAGAACAAAATGTCTTGAATTTCACCAACTCGCTGGTATAGTAGTAGAAATTTTGACAAGACATTGTCACCGAAAGAAAGGAATGAATACAAAAAAAAAAAACTATTAACAATTTTACAGAGAAATTACACAGGGACAGTGCTGAAAAAAAAAAAATAACGTACAATTTTTAAAACCCTCAAGTTACGAAAAGAAAAAACAAAAATTAAAAAGTTCGTGGTTGCTGCTGCTGTTTCGCCCGAGCAGGTAAATATTTTAAAACAATGTTTATCAAGATGTTAAATAAATAGGTGCTATAATGAGTATGCGAAAGTGTGAAGACGGCACTAGTTTGAAATGAAGCAAAGTGTCAATGTCATGTCAATGCCATCGACGCACGTTAATTGTCAAACTCAATTACATACTTCTAGTGTTCACATTTCATTTTGTGTGCGTGCATTACTCATCATAACCAAGATTATATTTTAATGACGTATGTACTTCCGTAAATTTAATAGTGTTAATAGTGAGTAAACAAAAGACTTAAGACCCGGATACACACTAGAGGCTTAGTGACGCAAACAATGCAGCAGCGAGGGGCTAAGCGTGACTATGCCATGAGAGCCGTGGCCGAATTTCACACTCGTCGACGACTGGACTTGCCTGCTTTCTGTATCTTCGGAGCCTCAACAGTCCTCGCAGATGCGACGGCAACCGGCAGTGGAGACTTGCTGGCCTCTATCACGGGGTTGGGATGCTGGCTAATTAAGTTGTCGAGTTCAGCCTGTGTCTCGATTTTCCGGCGGACCTTCCCTGGAGTGATGATGTTAATCCTGCCCTCAACAGACCAACAGTTCCTCACGCCAAAGTGTTGCCTCGCAGCCGCGAACACACGGTGCCGCGCTTTGGTCAAGAACTCCGACACAGTAACATGCGTACCTTTTAGTGATGCTTTACCATCCCACACAGTGTGTCGCTGCTGCACTCCGTGAAACCTCACGAGGATAGGGCGGATCTTCCCACGAGCACCACCCAGTCTGTGGCAAACATTAAGGTGTTGTGGACCCACCTCAGAGAGCTTCATATCGGCAGTTATGACATGCAGAATGACCTCATGAAGATTTTCACCAGTGCTCTCTGGGATACCATGGAACAGCAGCACTTTTCTTCTCGTCATGGTTTCGTGTCGGTCCAATCCCAAGGTGAGCAGCTCAATCTGGGACTTGAAGCTGGATAGTATCTGCCATACAAACTGTTTAAAGTTGCTGAAATCGAGTGCCAGTTTCTCAGCATCCGGTGTTGTGGCAGCATCGGTGGATGAGACCTTCTTCAATTTCTCGTCATACTCAGCCATTTTGGACGTAAACAGTTTCTCCAACTCCTCAAGACCGTTGGCTAGTTTTAGGTCCATTCTTGTTTCGTTGTTATTGACGGCTTGGATCACTTTTTCGAATTGATTGTCACTGGACAGCAAGTATAGGTGAGTACTAAATACAATTAGCACATATAAATGCACTAAACTCTATTTAATTTAATTAAAATTAATAATAATGCAAGAGCTTAAAATTTTGCGTGTTTTACTTGCGACTACCCACTTTTCCAATTCTTTCTCCAATTCTTTCCAATTCTTTCTTTATCCAATTTCATGCAGACGCCAACACGTCGAGACTCTTCACTAAGACTATGCAGCATACCGCTCACCTGTTCCAGCGCTATTAAAACGATGTCGTCAGCAAACCCAAGGTGTAGATGCATTCACCGGTTATATTCACGCCCCATCGATTCCAGTCCAACGACTAGAAGACGTCCTCAAGCGCATTAGTGTAGATCTTAGGAGATATAACATCTCCCTGTCCCAAACCTCTGAGTAGGCATTGGTCTTCTTAGCGGTATCGTACAAGCACCTCATCACCTCAATATATCGCCAATCAATACGACACCGCTGCAAAGCTTCTAGGATTGATTCAAAGGACTCTGCAACTCCAAAATGCTGAGTAGGGTTGCAGTGAGTTTCGGCAACATTTTTCCATTTATCCATATATGTAACCTCTATGACATTAATGATTGGCCAGCTTCCTGAGCGGGCGACATAAACGGGTTCTCTGTGATGGTCAGGCTTCCTGATATTTGCAGGTAAATGCCGGAGTACCACAGGGATCAGTATTGTCCCCAGCTATTTTTCTTCTGCATATGCATGACATGCTGTCCCTTGGATACGTTCATTGTTATGCGGATGATAGTACTCTGCATGGGAGCTATTCTGGCCGTCCAGCGGATGGGTGACGCGACGTGGAGGAAAAGAGACGGCAACTCGTGGCGGATCTCGACCGGGACCTGGGTCGCATTGCTCAGACAACTTGGTTCGTTTAGATAGGTGAGCCCGTTCTTGAGTTATAAAATTACAACGACAAGTGGCATTGATTTTTATATATATAGATATAAAGATAGATAACAATGGCTCCTATTTTAGTACGAACGAACTGCATCCAGTCGTTAGCTAATAGTAGTTTTCGATACAAGTGTGGGATTTCTGCTGTTACAACGAGTTTCGACAGGTGTTGACCCGAGCCGAAGGCGAGGGTAGACAGTCGGAACGAGTTTAAATAACAGTCCCACACGTTGTATAGAACAACTATTTTTAATACAGTTGCGAAAAAATTAAGCAATTTTATAAAATAATAAAACACAATAAACCTGAATATCCAAAATGGCGCCAACCGTAAAAGAAAAATACCTTCCTAAGCAGAGACTATGGCAGTGCACTTCATACAGCCAACTTTTTTTATATTTATGAATTTAATTTGGCCGATACTTATATTAATTTAAGCTTAAATTTTAATTAAAATTACTTTTAATCTGATATTGAAACAAGTTAGTATTTTTTTTAGAAATATTTGCATGAATCACAGACATTATTTTGACAATTGGAAAAGAAAACGCACCAGTGCGGGAATGGTAAAGAAAAAGCACGAGCGTGTAATAGCCCACATCCCGAACGCTATACGTCCCTGTAATACGCCACTTTTTGAGCAACTGTATTAAAAATTACTTTTTGTACCTACTACTAGTAGGTAGGACGGTTATGGGCCCCTCAGTGAAATTCTAAATTCGTTCCTGTTTTTAGTGCTGTTTATTCTTGGCAATAGATGGCGGTCTGTTATCGAAGTTCTTAAATAAATTTCTAAAAATAATCTTTGGTTGCCTAAATTTATTGTGGAATTATTGCTAAATAAGTTTAAATACTTAACAATATTAAAATTATATTATTACCGAGCTCTACGCACCTAGGTATTTTAGGTAACCAAAACACAAAGTATCGCCATCTAGCGTCGAGTAAAAAATATTTTGCTGTATCCGGGGATCACAGATGTTTCTAGAACTATTTATGAAAATAAAGAATAAAAATACTTACAACTAAAATGTGACGCCATGCATAGCATCAAAACGTCTATCCGAGTAATTTTTACACAATAGAACACAACACTTTATTCTTATCTTTTTAAATTCTTCTTATTTCGCGAAAATACGAATTTTGACATACATTTGCGTCTAACGAACCGGAAGTTGCCCAGATGAACGCGGACAGCGCACTGACTTAAGCCACGCCCACTGATGACGTCAGGACCCGCATTGAACGGTCACAGTGCACGCTTGCTTAGGCCCTCTCCTCTCTTATATTTGCTCCATGGTCGAGGCTTAAGCTCCTCGAGAGCCAGGACCCACGCTCGGCCTGGAATGCCGTCGGGTCCAAGGGCGGTGTTTCTGCGGGATTTAAGCCGCAGTACAGCCGCCCCTAACTCACCCTCGGTGACTACGGGCACGTCGTTCTCGCTGCTTTCCGCCTTGGGCACCTGAGACGGAGCCATGCGCGGAAAAACGTGTTCCTCCGCTCTCGACGGGAACAAGAAGTTTAGGACCACCTAGGAGCGAGTCGTCCGCGCCGGTCCCCCAACGATAGTCGCCAGGTCGTCCAGATCCACCGGGCTTCCCGGGTGAACCCAGTACGGCTCGGCGACGACTACAACATTAATGGACCACTGCCTGATGCTCTGGTACCTGAGCACCAGGGCAGTGGTTCAGATTCACCTGTAGGATGCGAATTTGGGTGTCCATTAATGGACGTCCATTTCCGCACCCTCCCACGATTGTGCATCCTCACCCCCCCGTGCGGACGGACGGGGCTTTGGCCTTGAGGCTGCGCAGGCCTTGCTGCCCGCCCGGTGGTCGGCCTCCTTGCCCTCCGCCACGCATTTAAAGCAACGTGGCGGAGCGTCACAGGCAAGGGCCGTGTGACCGGGCTGACTACAGCGAAAGCACCGGTTTCCTGCGGTCACTTTCGCTGTGCACTGCACCCCCACATGACCTACGACCAGGCACCTGTGGCACTTGGTTTCACGTGGCTGCAGAAGATGCACCTGTGCTTTAGGAAGCCCCCAATAAGGAGGTTCCGTCCATCAGCTATTTTGTGAGCCACCGCGACGTCGGACCGAAGCGGATTACTCCCTCAGCCAAGCCGCTAGGGCATCAGCCTTGGGAGCGCTGGTGGCACCAGAGATCTCAAGGAGGCGAGCTCCAGTGAGGGTAACAACCCGAACAACCGAAGGCCCTTGAGATTACAGGTGGGATCCGATGTAAAACATTACATCGGATCCCACCTGTAATCTCAAGGGCCTTGAGATCTACAGAGGCCTTCGCCTGCCTCAAGACCTCAGCGTACTGCACGCCCTTTGCCACTCCCTCCGTCGTCACAGTTAGGACTACGGCAGTAGAGCGTGGGGCGCGAAGCCTCTTTGGTGCCTGCGCCGCGGCGGTTTTCGCAGCTTTCTTTGTTGCCTTCGCGGCGGCTTTCGCAGCTTTCTTTGCTGCCTTCTTGGCGGTCTTCTCCTTTTTCTTGTCTCCCACCACTTTCCGGCATTCCGTGGAGGGAGTTTTGGCTGTAGCGGGAGCAGCAACTACAGTGGCGAGAACAGCACTTCTTTTTCTCTTCGGCTCAGCTGGCTTCGGAAGTGATGAGGTGGGGACCATTCTCCTGTCCTCGGGAGCACCCCTAGTCGCAGCCGTGTACGATGAGTGTGGGCGGTACGCCCGGTCCTCCAGAACGACGAGGCGTATCTCCATTGCCGCCATTACCTGCGTTATAGTCAGTGCTGGTTTAGCTACCGGCTTCGTCGGTGGCTTGGGAATCGGCTTGGGCGCTGGTTTCGGCATAGCAGACTGGGACGTACCGACTTGCACCCCAGGAGTAGCTTTCGTCTGCTGAGGGCCCTGCGCACCCCGATCCGTCGCAGACCCATTACCCATCCTGTGCACCTCTTCTCGGAGGACCTGGATCTCCACACGGTAGTCGGCGAGCTCAGCCTTCAGACCGTCCGTCCGAAGAGGAGGCGAAGCTTAGAAGCTTCGCCTCCTCTTCGGAAACACTCCTTGCGAGGAGCTCCTCTAGCGCCTTCTTGGCGCCTGTGACGCATTCCGTCACCACCTTCTTTTTTACCGCGATATTTTTGGCACCCTTCATGGCATCAGATATACGGGAGAGAGCAGCGAGGAGCTCTCGCGCTGCTGGGACATTCTTATCTCTTCCACTTGGTAGTGGAGAAAAATGCACCGGTGACTTCGGTGTCTGCCTCTTTGGGTTGTCTTAGTCGGATTCCCGACCTCTACCCGCGGTGGTAGCCGGTATTTTAGTCGGTAGGTCATCCTCACTAGAGGAGGCTATACCTGGCCGACGGAACAGGCTTTTGCCGGATGCATTGGATCGCGACCTCTTCCTTCCAGCATTGATACCGAGAGCCTCATTTTAGGTATCAATGCATAGCACTGGCTTCGATTGACTTCGATGCCAATCTCTTGAGACTCGATGTCCGTAGTTAGTAAGCCATGGTTGTCAGAAAGATCTATCGTATTGGGGGTTTTGTTAATTTGGTCCATAACTAATCCCACGAGTAGAGACGAAAGCGATCACTTCTTTGGTGACGCTCATTCCAAGAAGCGGGCTACATACTGCAGGGTGCGCCTGGTGCCCTACAGGTCTTACGACTTTGCTCTCGGGTTTTATAGACTATCCTTGTCGCGGGCCGGCCAATTAAGGCAAGCCCTCCGGCTCCTAAGTTCATCGCGTACCAACTGGTGCCACCAGTTGGATGGTTGCGATACTTGCGATGGCCCTAGGAGTTACGGAACGCGAGGAGGGTGGCTGGTCGTGGGTGGCCGTGGTGGATTATTGGCCATGGGCGACGACGTGCGCCTCGCGTAAAGCGCACATCGTCGTCCACGTTACCAGGGTGTACCACGTGGAGGTTGTCCTATCCTACCCCACACTCCAATAAAATGAACTATAGATAAAGATTTGACTTGGATATCGCGTGAAAACAATGTATCTCACAAGTTATTTATACTGTTGGTTGATGGCACTCGGTGGAACTTGCTGCACATATTGAATAAAGTATTTTCATCATATTACATAATATTGTTTAGTTTCAAACATAAAAGATTTTAATAACAAAATGAAGACGATTTGAATTTTAAATGTTGCCTTTTGGTTTTATGAATGCGATATCATTGTCCAGTCACTGACTGGATGCGCAAAGCGCAGGACCGTGTGTTGTGGCGAAATTTGGGAGAGGCATATGTGGAGCAGTGGACTGCTATAGGCTGAATTGATTGATGATTGATTGATATCATTGATTCGTGAATGCATACAAAATTCCATTGTAACAAAAGACGCACACACAGATTGTAGTAAACTTTTTGCCTCGGTTTTTCCGAACGTCTATTCTTCTTTGGAGGTTCATGCAGGGTCCACAGAGCGATTGCAGCACCTCTGATGTTGCGGACGTTCATAGGCTACGGTGAAGTGAAGAACAGCAACAGATAGTATAAAATATCTCACTTAGTTTGGGTAGAAATCGTGTGTTTAGTAGACATGACGGTGTGACGGTTGAACGCTTTCATCGACACGAATTTCACGTCGCACTCTTTGCAGTACGGCCCGTCTTCCGCTACTTCTTCACCTTTGTCCTGTAAAAAGTTATATGAATCTAATGAATCACATATAGAATTCAGTAAAATCATTCTAGTCTGTCGTATAAGTGCATTCTAAACTGTCTTGTAACACGATAGTTTAGAATGAACCTCACATCCATAAGAATTCAATTTAACTGATCGGTTATATTACTCACGATAATATCCTTATGCATCTTCTTGCTGTGATGGGTGAGCCCCAGCTTGCTGACGTAGGAGCACCCGCAGATGCCGCAGATGAACTCGGACGGGTGCTTGATGCGTACGTGCGACATGTACGACGTCCACACTCTGGGATCACATATAAGACATGTGGGACACGCTTATTCTGCTTATTCCGTATAAAAAAATTAATTAATTAATTCTACTCATTTCTGCCAAGCTATATGTATGCAGCGTCTGCGGTAACCTCATTTTTTTATTTTATTTTTGAGGGCATTACGCACGCTTAGGGTGAGCCTATGCAGAAGCATGGCGAGTCTTTGGCTATTGGCCTAGACATCGCCAAAGCCTTCGATAGAGAGAGCTTCTCTCCAAGCTGCCGGCATATGGTCTATCGCCTCAGTTGTGCTGTTGGTTGGCCAGCTTCTTGTACGGGCGACGTATACAGGTTCTCTGCGATGGTCAGGCTTCCTGCATTTTACAGGTAAATGCCGGAGTACCGCAGGGATCAGTATTGTCAACAACTCTTTCTTCTGCATATCAATGACATGCTGTCCCTTGGGTGCATTCATTGTTATGCAGACGATAATATTCTGCATGGGAGCTGTTCTGGCCGACCAGCGGAGGGGCGACGCGATAGAAGAGAAGCGACGGCAACTAGGGGCGGAACTCGACCGGGACATGCGTCGCAATTCCCAATGGGGTTTAGACAACCTGGTCGATTTCGATGACAGAAAAACACAGGCGTGTGCGTTTACAGCTAAAAAGTCCCCTTTCCTACCCCTACCCTCTCTTCAGACCGTTATGGTTCCACTAAAGGTCAACCTGGTGATTCTCAGTATAGACGTCCGGCGTGAGCTCAATCATAAAAACACATTGAGAGATCTATTGGGGTGGCCTCGCGGAAACTATGACTTCTAAATAAGGTGAGACGGTATTTCACGCCACATCAGAGGTCTCTGCTGTACAAGATGCAAATTCGCCACTGCGTCGAATACTGTTCTCGCCTTTTGGATGACTCCGCGAGGTACTTACTGGACGCGCTTGATGCTATGCAGAGACGTGCTATCCGAATAATTGGTTGTCCTGAGGTGACCGGAGGTCTCAAGCGAATGGTGCAGCGAAGAACCATAGCGTCTTTCGCTGAATTCTATCGTATGTATCACGGCGATGTTCTGAAGAGCTCATCAACCTGATCCCACCCTCTCCTTTCCGATCCCTTACAACGCGTGCCGGGCAGAGGTGCCACTCACACACAGTGGAGAGAAACTTCGCCAGAACTGCGCGTTTCAAAAGATCGTTCCTCTGTCGAAAAACCTGCCCGCACACGTGTTTCCCTCATCTTACAATCCCGAGTTCTTCAAGAGGAGCGTGAAAAGGCACATCACAGGGCCGCCAACGTGAGGACCACTGTCAAAAATCTTACAGACTGTGAGAGTGGCCCCAGATCGCTAGATGTGTCACGGCTCTCCATCAGAGGCAACGTCAATTTTAATACTACCATAATACTAAAAAAAAAAATGCAAATACATACTGAAATATATCCTCGCAAATCTTGCATTTGTATGTCACTCCTTTGTGCCATTGCTGATGCCGCTTCGCTTGACAGCTGTTAATATAAACTTCAGATCACAAAAATACTAACAAATTGTAAATTGGAAGTCTAGGTGATATATTTTTGTATCGTCTCTATGAAGACTCCTTTTTCTTCATACTACATTATACAATATTGATACTACCCTTTAGTCGCTTATTGTCCAATTCGCAAAATGTCCAACTGTCCAATTCTCAATAGGTCCAGTTCGCAAGTGGTCCAGTTCGCAGTCGGTTCAGTTCGCAATTGGTCCAGTTCGCAACTGGTCCAGTTCGCAATTGGTCCAGTTCGTAATTAAGGATCCTCGAGAAACGTATTATTGAAGTGGATTTTGTAAAAGTGTGTATACAGGGCGTCCCACGGTTATGCCACGTGGAGGAAAAGTACCTTAAATATTGTAAGATGGAACATTTTACTAAAAGAAGACATTATTTTAATTCGAAAAACAATTAAAACTGAATTCAAAGATTTTTAAATAAAATAAATATATATAAATATTCACGGACATCTCACACAACGCTATCTGATCCCAAAGTAAGCTAGGAATAACCTGCTTGTGTTATGGGTATCAGACCACGGATATTAATACTTATATACTTTTAAATACATACATATTATACATAGAAACACCCAGACTCTTGAGACAAACATTTATGGGTCACACAAATATTTGTCTCTGGTGCTCACGACCTCCAGCACCGCAGGCGGTATCACTACCGACTGCGCCACAGAGGTATGATAAAGCGACAGGGTAATTATTTTTTTCGTGTAGCGGGTTCGACTCCCGGCTCAACCATGTAAATATTTAAAAATCTATGAATGCAGTTTTAATTGTCTTTTAAATTAAAATCATGTCTTCTTTCAGTAAATTGTTCCATCTACGAGTACAATATTTAAGGTACTTTCCCTCCATGTGGCATAGCCGTGGGACGCCCTGTATATTGTTGTGTGTGAGTATATGGATATGTGAGCTATGTCGACGGAGCCCCGCATCGCGGGGCTTCTATTTCTTCTTGCTTTAACACAAGAAACCTAACCACGAAGCCATTTACCCTTATATCTATCTATCCGTGTCGCGGCGAACTGGACCAATTGCGAATTGGACATTGCGAGAATTGGACAATTTGCGAATTGGACGTTGTGAGAAATGGACAATTTGAGCCGGCTGGAAATTTTGCGAATTGCACATAATGCGACTAAAGCTTTTTTATTTTTAAACGTGAGGAAAGTCCTACATGGATGCTATGCCGGACTCCTACCGACTAAAAACCACACGTATACCTATGGACGTTCCCGACTACCTAAAAGCCTACAGTCGAGAACCCCGGGTAGTCTAGGGGCTCCTTGCTTCCGCTCGCCCAGACAGGCTGTTCAATGTGTTCATCCTCACATCTTGCGTCCGGAGTGTTCGAGCACGGTTAGGTCCGATAGGGGCTCTGATAATGACCTCCTCGCCTCGATTTTCCCAAACACTACACCCTACAGTATGGATTTCTTTAATAGGGGGTTTAGAAAGCTCTTACTCCAGCAGGAATGCAGCGCCTATAATGTTGCAAACGTCCGTAGGTAATTGAGACCACTTTCCAAGAGCTTACGGGACAGCTTGTCTGCCACGTTAGTGGTATAAAAAAATTAGGTAGTTATAGTTTTGTTTCTTGTATAATCATGAGCTAATTTACTATTGTTTAAAATTGTTTCTTATTAATAAATGCTTTTTTTTTTCAAGAATTAACATTAATGATTTTTTGATTACTTCTTCTATCTTTGAGGCGAGTTAAAAACTTGTAAGCCTTATGGGCGGCTTCATTTGAAACTGGGGGTCGTCACGAGCTGTGCCTGTTCATTTCAACACGACAATAGGCTCACCATCTATACGTGGAACATAAAACTATTAGGTGAAATGTTCGCGTATACTATGCCTCTGCCTCTGCCTACCCCTTAGGGGATAAAGGCGTGACTATATGTATGTTTGTATGCATGTATTACAATAACCTACCTGGTGATCGATACGAAGGTGCAGGATTTACAGGCGTATTTCTTTTCATGCCGACGTTTGTGGTTCCACAAGGCGGTCTTCGATTTGAACCTGAACTTGCAGATCTGGCATTCTATGTCCCCTGCGCTCTGTGGATACCATTATAAATGTATAGACTGACTAATTATTACTTATTATAAATTAAAAAGTTGGTGAGTATATATTTGTGAATTGAATGTTTATGAGGGGGCTGCTCACCGTCCTTACAGAAGCAAGCCCTAAACGACAGCGTGACGTGGAGATGCGGGATGACACCCGGACCACCTCCTGGGCGAGGCCGCTGTGGTAGCCGTCTGTTGGAAGTCCCGGGACATCCTTACGAGGGCTTACCCGGGGCTCCAAACCATGGGCCGTTGGGCGTTACGCGAGGATTTTTAGGCAGTAGAAGTCCGGCATAGCTAGCATCCATGAAGGATTTTCCCTCACGTTAAAAATAATAAAGAAGGTGCTGTTAGACGCTGTAGCGGCTGAATGGATCTAGCTGAACTTTAGTACAGCAGTTATTATAGTCCGGATTAACACGGGCTACTACAGTTCTTTCTTTTCCTAACACTTGCTCGTTTGAAATAATACAATTAACACCTCAATAGCCAAAAGTTTTAATCCAAAGAGAGAAACAGAAAAATATACATTTGTCTCCCTTTTGCAATAGTCTTCCAATAGTAATTAAAATCCAATTCACACCGAGTTGAACCAGCGAATAGACATACGCAAAACGTTACACTAAAAAGTAATGTCACATGGCATTACATTTCGTACCGCGTCACGAAAAAATTTTGGTCTCGAGCAGTACTCGAACCTGCGTCTTCTGGTTTGCCGGACCAGACGACTCAGACCACACACGACACAGACTCAGAACTCGAGTCCTGCTCCAAAATTTTTTCACATGAAATTAGTATAGAATGTTACCGGGGCGTGATTCCTGACGTGGTGCTTCCACGCGTTAGTGCCGACGAACCCCTTGTAGCACAGCTCGCACTGGTACGGAGAGTTCAAGTAGTTAGCCGACTCTTTCCGCTTGTTTATCTCTTCCATTTGTTCCTCTACCTGAAGACAAGAAAGATAGTTCTTTTGACTGCGTTGTTGGCGCTGTTGCCGCAGTCGAAGTGTCTGCGACTTCCGCGCTGAAATACAATTCCGAGTCGAACTTAATATTTCTGTGCTTTGTTTCGGAGTTTGGGTGTTTCCAAGAAAACGGAACACCAGCCAAATAATATTTATTTTATAGAACCCCATCGAGCAACCCAACCCCTCCCCCGTCAAGGAGGCCGATAGATGTACATAAGCCACGCCGCTGACTGCGTAACTGAGGGGGCAGAGTTCTCTCGCCACTCTCGATTTTGACTGCCGAAGTGGTTGAAGAAATGATGAAATAACGGAGTTTCATAATAATTTTGTCGGAACCTTGATGCCTATTCCACGGAACTCCTAGGATCTACGGAAACCAGTCTGAGAGACACTGAACTAGAGGACCAGGCCACGCGTAGCTGTAACCCGGTTACAGTCACACAATCATACTGGGAGATTTCAATACCTGTCTTGTAAAAACTGATCCTCGCTCTCTCGCTCGTGCTTCGTCTTTTCGCCGTTTAACTCAATTTTGCAATCTTGCCATTCTTCCTCTAAATGCTACTCATCACTTTCCTAACAAAATGCCATCTCTTCTAGACCTTATCTTAGTATCATCCGATCAGCATGTCATTAGGCATGGTCAATGTACTGCTGATGCCTTTTCTTTTCATGATCTACTTTATCTTTCGTATAAACTTCGCCCTCCTAAGGCAAGATGTAAAATACTATGGCAGCGCAATTTTAGTGGCATGAACCTTGATAGTCTCTGTAAAGATGCTGATAAAATAGACTGGAACTCCTTACTTACATCACCTGACCTGATCCTTACTCACATCAATTGACGAAAAAGTTAATTTATTTAATACTCATTTGGTCCAGCTTTTTGATGCCCATGCTCCTGTTCGACCTGTCAAAATAAAACACATGCCTGCTCCCTGGCTCGTTGATTCTATTAAGGACGTAATAGCCAAGAAAGCTGCAGCTAGGTATAAGTATAAGTGTCGACCAAATGCAAGTAATTTTGAAAGATATGTGGCAATACGTTATCACTGCAATAAGGTGTGTAGAAATGCACAACGCCAGTATATTCATGCATCAATCGACAACAGCGATCCATCAAAAGTGTGGACATTCCTGAGAACCATAGGAGTTGGAAAATCTAAAGAAAATGCTATTCCTAAAACAATTGATCTTGAAGCACTTAAATGTGCATTTCTCATCTTCGTCTCAATTTGGAGGGACCGCCAAAATCAACACACTACAATATCTTTCGTCACTTCCAACTCCTAATTATCCGTGTTTCTGTTTTGGTCCATTCACCGATAGTGATGTTAAAAAGAGCATAATGTCAATTACATCAAGTGCAGTTGGAAACGATTGTATAAGTGCGCCTTCACACTAACGTTTTTCCGGCGTAGGCGTACGATGGGCGTATGCGCGGCGCCGACGCGACGTATACGCCGCGTTGGCGCGGCGTCTCCACTGGAACACATAAGTACGCTGAACAAGCGTCGGGCGTGCGCGACGTATACGCCGCGCATACGTCCATCGAACGCCTACGCTAGTGTGAAGGCGCACTTAGTCGTAATATGATCGTACCTGTCCTTGATCAGATCCTTCCTATCATGACACACATCTTACACTTTTCTATAGCAAGTAGACTCTTTTCATCTGCTTGGAAAGAAGCTCAAATAATCCCCTTACCAAAAAAAGGTAACCCTTCATCATATCGATACTACCTTTCTTTTCTAAAGTTCTTGAGCGTCTTGTCTATAATCAGCTTAATACCTTCCTATGTTCGAACTCTTTACAATCATCGAATGTTTTTCAATCAGGATTTCGTCCCGGACATAGTACTGTGACAGCCCTCGTAAATGTTACGGACGATATAAGAACAGGCATGGAAAAGGGCCAACTTACAGTAATGTCCTTGCTCGACTTCAGTAATGCCTTCAACACTGTTGATTTTGAAATCCTACTTGGCATACTTTGCTCTATTAACATATCTCCTATAATGGTGATTGATTGGTTTCAAAGTTACCTGTCTGGCCGCCGGCAACGTTATCCTTTTCTTCTTGGTGTAATATTACAGCTGGTGTTCCGCAGGGTGGCATGCTATCTCCTTTACTCTTTGCTATTTTTATAAATTCTATCTCACAAAAATTAGTTTCATCCTACCACCTTTACGCAGATGACTTGCAAATATACACACAAGCACCAGTAAGTCAATTGCCCAATCTTTACTATACAGTATACTGTTCAATCCTCAAACTCCCACATATCTCAAGAGAACGTTTCAAGTTCCTTCATGCTACACATTCAAAATTATTAAGGTCATCAGAAAATTTGCAACTGGGAATGCCACAGCATTCCACAAAATTCATGGATAAGTCATTTATGGTGCAAGCACTTCGCTTGTGGAATGCTCTGCCAGTATCAATAAGACGGGCCCAATCTTTGGTGTATTTTAAGAAGCTACTAAAATATCACTTTCTGTCCTTCCCGAATTAGTCATGGACATGATATGGTACTATTGTATTAACTCCTGTCTATATGTCTTTTTTGTTAATGATTGTACTCGTAGTTTCAGTGTGAATGAGTTGTTACAACATAGGTATTTAATTATGTATTTTGTGCTCGACGGCATCTATGTGTTAATAAAACGGTATCTATAGTAAGTATTTGTATTTGTGTTAATAGTGTACAGATTGTGTATGTCTATAGTATAAGTAGGTTTATTTTTTATTGTTAGTACAATTATTATGTGTATTTTAGATTTATTGTGCACTGCCTTTATTTATTCAACGATTTCTATCCATGCAAAGGTTGCCTGGAAGAAATCGCTTTTAGCGATAAGGCCGCCTATTGTACATTCGATGTCATGAATTTCTTTTTAAAATGTAATCTTTTTATGGTGTACAATAAAGAATATTTATTATTATTATTACTCCCCAGCCGTAGCCATGTAGACTTTCCACAAAAAGAACCCTTCCTTTTTATTTTATAAAATATACATTGAGCTCGCCAAAATAATGCCGCCGTCCGATGGAAAGTCTCAGCGTCATTTAGCGATTGGAGCCACACCGTCCCAGTCTGTAAGACTATAGAAAGCGGCCCTCAAGTTGGCGGCCCTATGATATGCCTCTTCACGCTCCGCTTGAAGAGCCCAGGATTGTAAGAGGCGGGAAACACGTGCGCTGGCAGGTCGTTCCACGTTTTAACGGTTCGACAGAGAAACGATCTTTTGAATCGTTCAGTTATAGCGAAGATTCTCTCTCCTGTGTGCGAGTGGCACCTCTGTCCAGCACGCGCGAAGAGTTTTTCAGAAAGAAAGAAATAAAGGAAGAAATGACATTTATTCAAAACACGCACATAACACAATTGCAAGGAAATAAACATGACCATGAAAAGCATGGCCTAAATTATATAAAAAAAAATCCGTGCGAGCCCTAAATGGGTCACCATCTCAGCATTAATGCTACACCTCATCAGCCGAGACATATGAAGTGCAGCGCTGATTTCCAGATGGCGCCTCTCGCCACACGTCACTCGCGTGAGCACTGGACACCTAAGTACCTACCTCACTATTATTCTACAGAAATTTAAATTTTACTACAAATATACAGAAAAACTAACAATTTAAGTATGAAATCTTGAGAAAAAGTTTGAATGTCATTATTATGAAATCTAAAACCGAAGCCATGGTTCCTAAGAACTAAGAACAGATGTAACTATCTCTCATAGTTTCTGACTTCTCCCTACTGAACCATTTGGATTGATCATCTTTGTTATTAGATTGTTCGCAAAATGGTTAAATATTGTGCCTTATATTATGGATGTCTGGCAACCAGCCAAGATAAATATAGTTTTTTTTTTTCATTTCCTAAGGATATTATAAGGCGAATTCAAAATAATGATAACAGTAAGCGATAATATTGTAACGATTGAGGGAAGGTTTGAAAAAAAAGTACCTTCATAAATTAGATTGTTCTGTTCCTTATTATTTTGTTTCCATAGCGTGTGACCCTAGCACACATTCAAACTTGATTCAAGCATTAACATTACGTGTTTATTAGTGTAGGTGAATACGAACATTTTCACATGAGTTGAACTACCTGTAGTAACACTAACCGTCAAATGAAGAACAGTGAAGTCATCTCCCAGATCAGCAGAGCTGTCTGCCGTTTCTGCACTATTAATTGACTTTGTCTTCTGTTTTACTTCCTTCTTTAGAGCTTCACGTTTTCTAGGCTGTTTTGGTTTCTTCACTACTGGCGGTGGACTACCACTACTACCAGTGTCATTCAGCTCTTCATGGTGACCCTAAAAGTATACTTTGACATTTTACTGAACTTAACACATCCTCACAGACAAAGAGTTAGGATTTTTTAGAGGGACTCAGTAGTCACACTCTCGACAAGTGGCGGGGGAACGTAGTATGGCTTTAGTAACTATTTATTAATCTGTTCCGCCACGGAACTATTGGGGGATGAAGGAAATGGGAATGGGAATGAAGGAAAAAATGGGACCCTATTCAGGAGACTTCGCCCGCCGTCTGGCTGTCGGTCAGGAAGGTGGATCTCAAGAACCGTGAGAGATTTGAGAGCTCAAATTACAGAGATGTATTTCTGTTGTCACTATAGCAACAAATACTAAAATCAGAATTACGAGCGCAGACGTGTGCCTGCTTTTATTGTTTGAATTGAATTGAACTATCTGTAGGTAGTAACACTAACCGCCAAGTCAAGAACAGTGATGTTATCTCCTAGATCAACAGTGCTGTCTGCCGTTTCTGCACCATGAATTGACTTAATCTTCTGTTTAACTTTCTTCTTCAGAACTCCACGTTTCCTAGGTTGTTTTGGTTTCTTCACTACTGGCGGTGGACTACAAGTGTCATTCAACTTGTCATTGTTTTCCTTAAAAGTATACTTTGACATTTTACTAAACTTAACTTACAGAAAAAAGAGATAAGATTTTTATTTCAGTATCTCCGTAGTCACAATCTCGACGAGGAACGAGAGAAGTAGCGTGGATAATGGGTAAAGAGATAGTGTTCCTGTCTTACTCGTCATGGTGCGAGTACAGCCCGGCGACCTGCGATTTTGCATCGGCGATATTGCGATTTGACTAAAGCTTTTGATTGTGTCCAACATGAAACATTGATCACGAAATTGCCTCTGCCTGCCTCTACTGCCTACTGGACTGCCTCTGTGGCGCAGTCGGTAGTGATACCGCCTGTGGCGCTGGAGGTCGTGGGTTCGATTCCCACCGTAGTCAAATATTTGTGTGACCCATAAATGTTTGTCTTAAGATTCTGGGTGTTTCTATGTATAATATGTATGTATTTAAAAGTATATAAGTATTAATATCCGTGGTCTGATACCCATAACACAAGCAGGTTATTCCTAGTTTACTTTGGGATCAGATAGCGTTGTGTGAGATGTCCGTGAATATTTATTTATAACAAAAAAAAAAAATTACGTCATTACAGAACAAGGAACATGGCTCTCAATCTTATGACTTCATTTTACAACAATAGAATTTAGAGAGTTAATGGCATGCGTTCAGAGGGATCGGTAGTTACTATGGGCATCCGGCAAGGTTCTATACTGGGGCCATTTTTATTTTGTAATCTATATTAATGACCTAACCTACGACGTAGGTGATAAAAATAGGATTGTTATGTTTGCAGCTGACACTTCTTTAATTTTCAAAATTAAAAGGCAACTATTTACCTATGACGATGTCAACTATGCAATCCTGAAAGAAGTAATATATTTCTCGTTTAATACTAATAATCTTATGTAACTAATAAAAATAAGCCTAATCTTGTGATCTGGCTCCCGACTCTGATATTTCTATTGTGTCAGAACAGAATCGTAAGCGTAGCTCAATACGTAGTTACGAAAACTGTAAAATTGTTCCGTAGATGAAGAATCAGCTCAAGTAAGCTGTTGGCAGGCACATATGAATATCACCATAGTCTACATTGTAATATGAATACAAACAGTTACATATTAAAAGACCAGAAATCAGAATGCCTTTACTTAAAATGCATTAGCCCAAAATTTGAAATTTAAAAGAAAAAGGGGGTTTTCTTCCGCGAACGCTTAGGTTGTGGAATTATCTTCCTGGTTCGGTTTTCCCAAACGCCTACAGTATGGGGTTCTTCAAAAGGGGTCTAAGAAGGTTTTTACAGGGTCGGCAGCGCGAGTGTGGCGCCTCTGGTGTTGCAAACGTTCATAGGCTGCGGTGACCACCAGTCCTTCTGGAGGGCCGTATGCTTGTCTGCCACCTTAGTGGTATAAAAAAATACCCGAAATTGACATACCAATATTGTAAATCAATTGGTATTCCAATATTGAAATACCAAATACACAAAACCGAAATAACTTATTTCAGTTTCGTGTATTTTGGGCTAATATATTTTAAGTAAAGGCATTATGATTTCTGGTATTGTGATGGTATACTATACAAACCTCTAATTCTACGTTTTTATTTAGAGTCCTCGCTAATGCTACATTCTCTTCATCTTCTTCTTTTAATTTCATAAGAACATCTTCAATCTCTGACAATGATTCATCATCGCTGGACATAAATCTCTCCAGAAAGGATGCATCTTCTGTTATATCACCTTCAGTACCAGATACAACAGACCTATTGTTGTCACTCTCGCTCTCATCTTTGACAACAACTTCTTGCTCATTATTAACACTGTCTACAAGTATGGTACTTTCAGATATGTTTGATGATAATGAAAGACCCTCACGGTCTACTTGTTTCAATTCAGCATGAAGAACCTGTTGGTATTGTACAGCAAAATTATGTCAATTTCACTGTCAGTAATGAAAATTATTTCAATATGGAAAAATATTTATAACGTGAGGAAAAATGCTATGCTGGACTCCTACCGACTAAAAACCTCACAAAACGCCCAACAGTCTATGATTGGGAGCCCCGGGAAAGCCCTCGGAAGGATGACCCAGGACACCTAACAGAGCCACCAGGCCTCGAGCCTCGCCTAGGGGGTGGTTCGGCTGCTATCCCGCGTCTTTGGGGGGTTTCGGGTGTGATCCCGCTACTAAAAGGTAAAGTTTCGGCGAGCGCTTGTCGACATTCACGGGTGAGCGCGTTATGGTCGATTTGTATGGAATCGAGACAAGTTCCCGCGTTTACAGCTAGGTGGCGGGGTCTCGATTCCATACGAATTAGCGCGCCGTGAATGTCGACAAACTCACGCAAAAACTCGCACTTGCCCCTCTGGTCATGGAGGTCGATGTCTTCAGCGAAGACACACCGGCGGCGCCCATGCCGCCGACTGCGGAACACAGGTGGGATAAATATATATGTTATAAAGATCAGTGGCGTAACTACACCATCTGGGGCCCGTGGCAAATTCGTTGGATGGGACCCCCTGAGCGAACATTAAAACACGCTACGCCAAGTGGCATAAGCCAGCAATAAGATGAATCCACGTCAAACATTATTTATGTCCGTTGAACTAGGTAACATCCACCGGGTATTATTTCGCCACGCTATCGTCTTGGGATTGTTTCTGTAAGGATGGTGAGCAGTTCCCCCGCCGTCCTACGCACTGGAGCATAATCATCGATTGTAGCCTCTAGAATTCGTGGCGTATCGATAGGTCCATGCTCCACAAAGCCCTTAATGCAGGGCACTGTCTGTACTCATCGCGCGTCAACTCGAAGTGGTCGTGAATATATCTAAAAGTGTTCCCCAGGTAAAACTGGCGGCCTAACTTGTCATGGTTGTAGCCAAACGAACCCTATGGACGGTCCTTATGGTGTGGTAGCCCAGGACAATTTCTACGTCAAAAAAGCCTTGAAGATTTTCGTATTCTTTAATTTTTTTTCGTTTTTATGATACCTACCTAACGTTTCGATTTTTGAAAAAATGCCCTGGTTTTAGGAATTAACAGTTTGGTCGGTTTTTCTAAAAATAAGGGGAAGTCTACCATAATTATATTCCACAGAGCTCAACTATGGATGTTCGGAACACCATTATGGTTGAAATGTAAGAAGTCTCCATAGACTCCTCGAGTGAAAAAAAACTACCTCTCGTTCCCTTTCGTACGAATCTACATTTCACTTCATGCCTGAAGCAAATTAATATTAAAGTGTACTCGCAAACACCCGCAGATGCTCTCTCCGAAAAAACCCTATCCGAGAAGCAGAGCTGACATCACGGGCCGGCTGCAAAGTAATCACAAAGACCGTCCTAGTTTGCTCGCCAATAGTGACATAATCGCTCTGTCAACTCTACTGCACGTGTATAATATCTGCTTGCGAGCCTGCAACATCTTCGATCAATAGTATAATGTTGATCGAAGTGCACCATGCAGTGGTCGTAAGTACCCAGAGGCGTGCCAACACATTATATTTAAGCTGAACGACTCGTCAGCAATATGTCCAACTCCATCAGAGCGGGTGCATGATCTAACCTGCTCGGTGTTTGCGTGGTCCCGCGTACCATCTGGGTTAGACCATGGGAGAGAGTGAATGCGTGTGCGGCCCTACTAGAGTTTTCTTGAGGGACCCCAGCCTCTCAGTAGCCATTGAAGTCCCCCAGTAACCCCAGCTCAGCGTTCAGAAACCGCAACTGTGCATCATGAATATCTGCCTGGGGACCATGGGCATCCACCTAACAATAATAGTCACACACGTTATTTTGGTTTATAGCGCCATGTTTCATGTAGAGCCAAATGATGGAAAAGGAAAGGCTGACCATGCAGCGCAATCGGCGCCAGCAAACATCGACAAATGCACACACACACCTCGACCTTATCTCACTCCTTGATTTTATATAAGTCGGGGTAACACAGGTACGATGTATCGTCTGTGCGTCGCATTTAATGATGTCGTCAGGAACATCACAGCTAGCCGTGCTGTCTTTAGGTAGTGGAAGACGACGCGGTTTACATGGAGTCCACGATGGTTGTGAACGCGAACCTACTGGCACAGGTCTCCCTGGTTGACGGGTCGACCCACGTCGCAAACACGGTACTTCGTGGGTACCTAAACACGTCGGAGCCTTGTCTGTTAATACAGGTGCGTCATTTGCAGGTGAACCCCTAAATATCGGTGGGCCCGGGCCCTAATATTCAAATAGTATTAATTTTTTATTTATTTGCTCTCAGGCCGCCCGGGGCCCCTTTAGGTCAGGGGCCCATGGCATTTTGCCACCCTTGCCACCCTATAGTTACGCCACTGATAAAGATGGCAGACCTATGTTTCCCCTGGCAGTCCTAGACTCCCCCTGGGCGGGGGAAATATCAGTACAATGTTTTTGTGCTGATATTTTCCCCCTTATCTTTTATTTAAATACAATGACATTTAAAGATATTTTTGTAACTCAATGATTCAGTTAAGTATTCAATTACCAGGAGAATTAATTTCTACTCCTTTCTTTATCATTGTAGACTGAACAAAGTCAGTATTTCTTTCCTGGGTAACTGTATATGTTTTACAACAGGCTTCCAAGCGAAATAAAAAGCATGCCCCTAATTAAGTTTAAAAAGTGTATAAAAAGTAAATTGTGCTGCAGGGGCTACTATACAGTTGACGATTATTTGATTGATAAGGAAGCCTGGAAGTGATCTGCTTGCTCTACTGATGGAGTTTTAGTTTATAGTACTTATTGTAAATATGTAGTGCAGAAAAAGAATAGCCCGCCGAGTTTCTTGCCAGTTCTTCTCAAGCGGGCTGCGTTCCGAACTGGTGGTACTATTTGCTTTGTATTCATTGATGTGTCGCAAGTGCCTATGTATTAGGATTATGCGAAATAAATGTTTTTTCGACTTTGGTTTTGACTTACTAGAAAAGTTATTTTATTAGCAAAATTGCTGATTCTCACAAGTCTGCCATTGTGGTGAAAATAGGCAGGAATTTGTTGAAAAGTAGCACATATAGTGCTAATCCAGGGTCATTTGTGTATCAAACTTCAGCCAAATTGGTTCAGCAACATCTTCACCTGTCTTACTTATTTTATATGCTGCCTGAAATTTCATTAAGATTCATACTAAAACCTATTCCGATCCACTCAGCTGTTAGGGCTTGACGAGTAACAAACATCTTGACAAACTTTCACATTTATAATATTAAATAATAGATAGGTATTTAATTTTACCTGTCCACTTTTATTCCTTAGCCCATTGAGAACAACTTGGCTTCTATTAAGTTTTTGTCTAAAAAAGTAAAACTTTTTAATCAGGTGGGCACATTCATAGCATGCTTGAGGTGGTGAGTTCACGACAGAGAGCAACTGCAAAAGAAGTTCATTTATTAATCAGCCACAATACATATAATTTGTCCTGGGGTATCCTTCCTAGGGCATACCCGGGTTGTAGTCTGGGTGTATTGAAAGATAGGTAATGTGCTTTACCTGGAACTCATAGAACATGCATTTAAAAGTTTAATTTCGAGTGTACAAATTACCAAACATGAAATTCGATTTTTCTCAGGGTTATCAGTTCAAACTTGTTATTTAAATGACGAGTTGAACTACTGCAGCTACCAGTACAGTAGACTTACTTCATTCCTTAGCAGTGGCTCTACATATGTGCTAAGAGGGTACGACTGCAAGTCATACATTTTAACATCCATTATCAAGCAAACACGACATACTTTCACGATTTCCATGTTACTTGGTATTTCTTAACTATACACTATGTAATCGCGGTTACTTATAAAAATTCGCAGTTCAAGATAGACCTACAAAATATTAGAGCTCGACACTAATGTAAATAAAACAAGCTCACTGAATAAACTATTCGATTTAGACATAAATATCAGTCAGAGTTTATGAAACAAAATGCCTCGTCGTTTTTTATTTAAATAAAATACAGTATATTTTTGGTCCCATCTGAACTGAACCATCTAATATAATGTTTTGACGTTGACAGTTGACATTGACAACACAACTGACAACTCTGACAACTAAGTTCCAGACCAGGGTCAGAGACAATATTGCACGTATACGAAAATAAAGAAGTAATATTTTGCATCAGCTTGGCAAAAAGTACTGCACGTATACGAAAATAAAGAAGTAATATTTTGTATCAGCTTGGCAAAAAGAGGAGAAATTTATATTAGGATTACTTCCAGAAATTCTGAGCAAGAAGTTCCGTGACGGAACTAGCGAGCCTTTTGTTCCCAGTTGTTCAATGTATGAAGAAGTGACATTAGCACTGGCTACGATCAATTGACTTTGTCTAATTAAAAATTCGACTTTAAGTAACCAAAGCCATTATTTTAATTGATCGGTCGTCTTATGCAGATGTCACAAACATTTTTTTTGCAATGACCAACACTATACTACGATTTTTAATTCGAGTCAGTAAAATGACATTTTCAGTGTGGCGGGTTTTTTGTCACAAATAAATAGTGATGTGGTTGAATCGAGTTTTACGATTAAAAGTTAGTCGAGATTATATTTTTTTATTCGATATCAAACAGTAATTAAATATTGCATAAAACCACCTATACTGTATTTTATCTCATTCAAATAATGTAGTAAACAAACAATTTGGACCTCGATTGCCCCATAATTATTTACACTAAAATATCAATCCCGATCATCACCACTTTTCAAGGAACCGTAGTTTGTCTTATACAAACATTTCACACCAATTTACCTTGAGATTAAGGGGCCCGTCCGTTAAATGCACGAAAAGACACTTTGGACTTAGGAAATATTTAAGAACTCGTTTCATTAAATGACACGTGTGACATGTACAAAATAATTTACATTAGAAAAAACATCTCTGTAAATTATTAAAAATCATCGAAATAGCAAGAAACTTTTTTATAAGTACATAATTAATTAAACAACATTAATTCATTCATAAACAATAATAATAAAACCAATTAAAAGTTATATCATTACACTAAACTTAAAATAAAAACTAACTAACTACCTATCAATATACAAATTGGGTCCCTTCCTACCTATGACGCAGGCAGCATTCCCACGCTGGATAGCTATGGAAAGCCTTTGCGCGAAATAGCTACCAGCGCGGGGATCACGCGTTTCTTCCCTCAGACGCTTACTCAGAGCCGTGAAAAGACCATGTGCACCGCGACACCGTGGACCCAGTGTCTCGACATCAAATGGAACGAATTCATATTGGCACCGAGACAACTATACTTGCCGATCTTTAACCACTCGCGAGCATTAGCCGGCCCACCGCTATTTTGCTAGTAGCCGGGAGGTAGGACGCCGCAAGAGTGTCAGTGCAAGTGGCATTCCACACTAACGCACGTCCCATTCTCCAGGGTACTAAAGACATCCCGTCGGGTCGCTTACCATCCTCCCGTATAATTTGGGGTTCTAAAACCGCGGGGACATTAACGGTGATAAGTACATACTTATTATTTCAATTTTTTCAATAGATCATTCCTCTGTCGAAGTATAAAAAAATGGAACGACCTGCTCGCACACGTGTTTCCCTCATCTGTGAGATCATGGAAACGTGTGCGGGAGGGAATCCCGGTTTCTCCAAGAGGAGCGTGAAGAGGAACATCACAGGGCCGCCAACTGGAGGACCACTGTCAGAAGTTCTTTTTTTCATTATTTTTAGTGACGTGTAGACTGAAAATCTATCTATCTAGGTGTAAAGTTCTCGAAAGTACAAATTAATCAAGCCCAAACACAAGGTAACTGCTGTATATCGTTAGGGAATTCTCTCTTCTGTCTTTCGTCTCCATCATCAGATCGACTTCAGATTTTCATTAAGTTGTACTACTTTAAAGCCCTTAATCGAAAAAATTACAAACGCCCTAGATGTCCCTGCAATTTTAAAAGTTCCCTTCGATTTCTCCAAGATGCCATCATCAGATCCTAACTTCCTTAAAATGGGACCACCTTGGGAGTACCTATCTATTTTCGAACGAAAAAAAATTTTTTCAAATCGATTAATAAACGACAGACGGAGTTCTTCGCGAAAAAACATTTAAAAAAAATTATATACGGTCGAATTGAGTAACCTCCTTTTTTGAAGTCGGTTAAAAAATTATGTACGGTCGAATTGAGTAACCTTCTCCTTTTTTGAAGTCGGTTAAAAACTACTTGAATTGTTTTACTTAATTTCTCTGAATCTTTTATTTTATTTAGCTCGCCATATTGACGTCGCCACCAGCCTGATGGAAAGAAGCCGTGGTGCATCTAGCGATTGGGGGCCACTTCTGATAGTGGTCCTCAAGTTGGCGGCCCTGTGATGTGCCTCTTCACGCTCCTCTTGAAGAACCCGGGATTGTAAGATGAGGGAAGCACGTGTGCGGGCAGATCGTTCCATGACGTGATCTTTTTAAACATTTTTTCCCAGCTTTTATAATAATGTTATAGTAAACAATTTTAATATGCTGGTAAGGTCCATATTTCTCGAATTATTTAATCTATTACAAATTTACAATAAAAAAAAAGCTTTCATACCTAATAAAATAAAGAATGACTAAAATGTCTAAGTCTATTGATTGTCGAACATCACTATTGTAGCGGGTCACCCTTTTTCGTATCAGTGACAGTTGCAATTGTCATTTTACTGACTCGAATTAAAAATCGTAGTTTATAGATACCTACTGCCTGTACTTATTATCCATACGTTGCGCGGGTCAGCTCTAATGAAAAATATAAGCGACGTGACGGGAGTAAATGCCACGGGAAACATTATATTACTTAAATAATGTTAAAGTTTATGATTTTAAACTGACATGGTCATTACCATTTACATACTTATTATAACAATCAAAGAGATTAAAGTTTAGACTGAGTCATACGATCTATCACCAAGCCTACTTACAACATCAATAATCTTATCTAGGGTACATCTTCTCCATCACTGTAGTAAGCAATTTTCACTATGGCCAGTCCTTGGATGTGTGACCATTTATGTGACCACTTTGTGACATTAATTTGAGCGTTTCCGTGCTTCAGAGGGCACGTTAAGCCGTTGGTCCCGGTTGCCAGTAAAATGGCAGTCGTTTAACCAAGTTGAAGGCTTTTTAGTCGGCTTGAAAATTTTCAACAGCAGGTAGTTACAACCTGCGCCTGTCCATCTCAATACGGCAATACGGCTACGGCTAACCACCTATTACGTGGGACAAATTCTAAAAAGGTTAAATCTGGGCATATGCCCACATTTCACCACCATCACCACCCCCACCGTAAGAATCAGGCTACCCTCGTTTCCCATAAATAAAAAAGCTATAGAAATAAAAGATGTCTTTTAAGTATCATTTCTTTATTAAATACACTTTTTATGGGATGTGCAATGCGATCACAACCTTACAAGGCCTCCATCAAATGTTGTCGGTACTCAGAGCGACTGCGCAGGTAGCTTCTTGTGTCGAGTCCTGGCGCGTCGTCGAATGACGGAGGGCAGGGGCTGATTCATATGCACCGTATTTATGTGCAACTTGCGTAAGTAGCTGTGTACGAATGCTTTCCCGCATAACTCGCACTTGTACGGCTTGAGGCCCGTGTGACTCTGTGGGACATATAAATAATGTTGGACATTCTCATCAATCAACATCATCTAGCCTAAATTAAGCTAATAGAAACTTGTGACATAGGATCTAGACGACTGATAGACATAATTAAATTTCTAAATACATAGAATACATAGGAAACACCCAAACTTCTACCACAAGTTTTAGTTAGCGCTCGGTTCTCGCTAGAACCACTCGCATTTTAAATTTCTAAATACATAGAATACATAGGAAACACCCAAACTTCTACCACAAGTTTTAGTTAGCGCTCGGTTCTCGCTAGAACCACTCGCATTCATGTGTCCCTGAGTGCGTTCTCGAACCGGTCCGAATCGATAGTGATGTGCCGCTATCGATAAGATGGATAATTTTGTTGTGAGATCTTCGTCGAATCCCGATCTGACGAAGAATTCAAACAAAAGAGCAGGGGATGTGATCAATCAATGACGATTTCTACGCACACTAGACAACTCATTCACAGACACGAGGTCAGGTGGTCCTCAACCGAATTTTCGATACTGATTTGTGCACGAGTGTGTGTAGCTGAGGGTAGGTGTGAAAAACCTTAATTCGGTTTAAGTCAGATTCTGTTTAAGACAGATTCTGCTTACGACTGATTCTGTCGACGACAGATTCGCTTTAAGACAGAATTTGTACCTTCGAGTAGGAAATTATCATCTGTATCAATTATATTAAACTTATAATTATGTATAATAAACAAATGAAGATCGACAAAATAAATGAAGATCAACAAAATAAATGAAGTTCAGTAAAACAAAAGAAGATTGACTTAATAAATGAAGATCGGCGAAAAAAATTGAAGATCGACAAAACAAATGAAGAACGGTAAAACAAATGAACATCGAAAAAACAAATGAAGACCGATACAACAATTATGCAGATTAATAAAACAAGACTATAAGCAAGTTGATATGGTCAAAAACTACTCGCAGCCATATTTTGTAATCTAGATGCGATTGCCATTCAAAAAAATAGGTGCAAGCAATTCTCGACCTTAATGACACTTCTCTAAAAATGTGCTTATAGGCGTTAATAGACATCTAGAATACAAAATATGGCTGTGAGTATTTTTTGATCTTATTAAATTGCTTATAGTCATTTGTTTTATTGATCTGCATATGTTTTTTCGATCGTCATTTGTTTATCCGACCGTCATTTGTTTTGCCGATCGTCGTTTGTTTATCCGACCGTCATTTGTTTTGTCTACGTTTTGTATGCGATTGCCATTCAAAAAAATTGGTGCAAGCAATTCTCGACCTTAATGACACTTCTCTAAAAATGTGCTTATAGGCGTTTATAGACATCTAGATTACAAAATATGGCTGTGAGGATTTTTTGATCTTATCAAATTGCTTATAGTCTTTTGTTTTATTGATCTGCATATGTTTTTTCGATCGTCATTTGTTTTGCCGATCGTCATTTGTTTATCCGACCGTCATTTGTTTTGCCGATCGTCGTTTGTTTATCCGACTGTCATTTATTTTTTGATTTTCATTTGTTTTGCCGATCTTCATTCGTTTTGTCGATCTTCATTTGTTTTGCCGATTTTTTTATTTATGATTTTAGTATAGCAAGTACAAAAATACATCATCTGTGAAAATTTCAGCTCTTTAGCTATCGCGGTTCCTGAAATAAAGCCTCGTGACGGACAAACACACGTACACTGTACGTCTGTCTGTCCGTCTCATGAATAGAACGTCCCATTTTTACTCCGGATACAGTATCCTAAAAACACACATACCATGGAATGTCGAACGAGGGCCGCTTTACACTTGTAGACCTTTAAGCACACAGAGCACGAGAAGGGCCGCGACTCACTATGTGATCTCTGATGCGACTGCAGGTTAGCTCGGATGTGGAACGCCTTGTCGCACTGGTCGCACTTGAATGGCCGTTCTTGTGTGTGGGTACGCTGATGGTGTATTAGGAAAACTTTTGTCTGTAATAGAGCACACGTATCTGTATAGTTTATACACTACATTTTTAGGTTGTAATTGTAGTTTGCGTGCAGGGAAGAGAAATACACAATTTCACTTCGTTCAGTTATTTTGTTCTGAAGTTACACGGTAATAATTGGTTAATATTCTCTTTTAAGTTACTAAGCTGTCGTTGAAAGCTAAGTCCGCACTGGCTTGTAATGCGATGTTGCTTGGTTTTATTAACTGAGTAAATGACAGCACCCAAGGGGCGCGGGGGGCGCGCGTCCCCCCCTTGGGTGCCGCACGTCCCCCCCCCCCCCCTTGGGTGCCGCACGCACGCGTCGTTCGTGCGCGCCGCGCCAGGCCACCCAAAATTTTGGTCTTTAACTATAATGCTTCCTCTACATTATCTCTATCGCGAAGTTGGACGAATACGACGGTGGGCACTTCGTCAAAATGTTTCTTTGCCTCGGGCAACTTTGCCGACAAGCTCGTCGGCAATGTCGCCTGAGGCAAAGAAAAACTCAACTTCGCAAGTAATGTAGGTAGAGGAAGCATAACAATCCTAGGCGGACGGCGCGGACGACGCGATCGTGTGTGTACTGTGTATCCTGCTCTAATGTCAGTTACAACGTTAGTTAGAGCAGTATAGATCCAGTGTATGAAATACTAAGAATGCGACAAGCGTTGGCGGGCACACACTAGACGTATTGATAAACTGACCATACGTCCCGTTTTGAACGGAACTGACCCTTTTTTCGGTCGGAACTTGCAGGGCACCCCCCGCCCAATTGACGCGCGACGTGAATAAACTTTGAAGATAATTCAGGAGGAGGAAGAAACATCGCAGGGTTTAGTGGGTAGGACGGTCCCTGTCTGGGACCGGATGCCCCACACGCCGTTCCTGCTGCCCTCGTGGCTGTATAGACGGTGCCCAACTGTATTCCCCGCGACATCAAAAAAAAGAGATATTCTGGTGAAACCTCAGATATCATTGTCGATTATTTACATTAAGTTTTGGGGGTTTAGGTAGATAGGCAAGGAGAGGAACTATACCTAATGTATTAGCAAAGTTACAATCATCCCTGAAAAAACCATTGAACGTAATTGGATGTGGTGCCCATTTGATTCAATCAATCAAATCAGCCTATGGCAGTCTACTGCTGGACTCAGACCTCTCCCAATTGATGCCACAATACACGGTCCTGCGCCTTCCAGGTCTGCGACCTTTTCCAAGTCGTCGCCGCGTCGCCGTCGGTCCATCTGGCATGGCGGGTCGGCGTTCTACACTACGTTTTTACTGAGTCGCGGTCTTCATTCTCGAACCCGTTTTCTCCATCATCGGCCGTCAGTCTCCTGCAGACGTGACAAGCCCACTGCCACTTTGGTGTGCTTATTGTCGACAACTTTGGTTCTCTGCCGGATAACCTCATTTCGGAGTCCATCCATCAAAGATACTCCAAACACAGCTCGTTTCATAGCTCGCTGCGTCATTTGATTCACAATGTAATTAAATCTGCTGTAGACCTTTAGATTACGAATGTACCTATTGTGGTAAAAATATATTCTTCATTTATATTTACACGGTTCGAGTTGAAGATCTAAAGGAGTTTAGCGCTGAAGCTGAAATAGAACATTGCTAAATGCTCGGCTGTAGTAAAACAAGGTGACTTGTATTTATGCGTGCCTTGGTGAGGTTTTAAAAATGTATCAGTCGAGGAAAACAGGATATCATGGAGATTTGGAAGGTGCAACTTGAGCAACTAAGATGGGAAAACGACACAACCGGGGCGATCAGACCGTCATGGACGAGTGGCTGGAGCGGAGCTTTCTCCTACCGGTTGTCAGAGATAAGTATCGGGCATGGGTGCTTCGGTAAGTATCTGAGGCGAATACACCGGGAGACCACACTTGAGTGACACCACTGCAAGGAACACAGCAAGGGCACAGCGCTCCACACAATTGTGGAGTGCTCAGCGCGGGCACAAGAGCGCCTTGTCCTTCACAGCACAACTGGTCTGGACATAGAAATTATCGTGCTGGAACCGTGGTGCGTGCCATGATCTCCGGCGGGAGTAAGTGGGCCGGTCGCCGCTACCTTTTTCTGCGAGCTGGTGATGCTCGTGAAAGAGGCAGCGAGAAGGGAACGGGAGAGCACTCTCCCACCCGAGTTCCGGAGGCGCCGCAGACTTGTCTTCGCCCAAGACTATCGGCCTCCAAGACCGGAGGCTTGAGGACGGCTCGGCAGGAGGGCTACTCGCCGTCCTTACAGAACCAGGCCAAAGACGGCAGCGTGATGAGAAAGTTTGACGCACGCATCACCCCTCAATAAGCGGGATAAAACCCGAACCAACCCCTAAAGACGCGGGTTTGTACCCAAACTCCTAGAAGAGGACGCGGTGGTAGCCAAAGTCTGTCGGAAATCCTGGGACATCCTTCCGAGGACTTTCTCGGGGCTCCCAGTCGTAGGCAGTGGTAGCCGTGGTAGGACACCGTGTGGTTTGTCTGTAAGAGTCCGGCACAGCATCTTTGACGGATTTCCACCCTTTAAATTTGCATTAACACTTTTTCTAAATAAAGAATTTCTGTCGATTTTCATTAACCTTATAACTGGGGTATTTATAAAAACTTTTGTCCCATTTTGAGTTAAAAAATTACACAGGCCTGCAAAATGAGGGTCATAACTAGGGTTGCCAACCCTCCCGGATTGCCCGGGAGACTCCGGTAATAATGATGACCCTCCCGACCTCCCGAGATGCGACGATTTCTCCCGGATGTTCTAAGATTTTACAAAGTTAAGAAATTCCGTCAACTGTCAACCGAGTCCATCATCAGATCAGACTCCAGGAAATTGCAATGCTTCAAAACACTTAATTAAATAGGTACATGTATACTAATATTATAAAGAGGAAAGATTTGTTTTTTTGTTTGTTTGTAACGAATAGGCTCCGGAACTACTGGACCGATTTGGAAAATTCTTACACTGTTCGGAAGCTACAGTCTTTGCGGTGAACATGCAGGTGACATAGGCTATATTTTATTCCCATATTCCCACAGGAACGGGAACTACGCGGGTGAAACCGCGTGACGTCCGCTAGTAGGTAGTTAATAAATGCACTTGTTATCTCTACAATTTGCGAAAGTTTTACTCGATTTCTCCAGGATGCCATAATTAGATCCTGACTTCCTTGTAATATAAGACCAGAAGGAAAGCATCAGCATTGAAACTAAAAAAAAATTTTGAAAATCGGTTCACCCGATCAAAAATTATGAGCTAACATAAAAAAAGAAACAGAGAACCTCCTTCTTTTTTGAAGTCGGTTAAAAAAATCACGAATTGCTAAATGCTGCTACTAAATATAAATTTAAAAATAAATATAAATTTAAAAATTAATACCGTCGAGACCCCTAATGTCGCCTAGGTTACCAAATTTCGCCTGATTTCACAAAATTCAAAATTACCAAGAAACCTATTGATTAAACCTCGCATAAAACTGCTCATGAGCAAGTATATTTCATTCATAGCAAGATTCTTCAGCTAAATTGCGACTAACTTACCTATGTTCATTACAAAAGCTTTTTTTGTGTTGGAAAATGTACTACGTTTTTTGGTCGGTGTAGAAAATTTAGTATTTAAGCAGTGTTGTAGGCATTGGAATGTTAAACATTTTATTTGACTACAACATACATTTATTTGGCTGTAATATAACGTAATTATTTTTTATCTAGCGTACAATTTGAGCTCAAAATGGCATAAAATGCTGCCGAGGTGGTAGTGACGGTCACATTGTTACCAATCTTCGCCTACCCGTAGGGTTGTCAATTCTAAAATCACGTTATTAGTAATAAAATGTATAGTAATGACCATGTTAGTTTAAAATCATATAGGTATTGTGAATTCTGTTGTGCTATGAATGCAAATGACGCAGTGAGAATTTCTTAGGTTGGGACTTTGAAAAACCAACCATCTCCGATGAATTTTTCGTAAAATTCAATGGGAAACACCTTTTCTGAGAGATACAGGATTCTCAACTTGGTTATCTGATGAGCAAATTGTGGGTACTATTGACTAAGTGACTTCATTTTTTATTGTAGATGATTATTTTTTATAACAATTATTTTCTTAATTCATTAATCACCCTTTTCACAGTAAGGCAAGTTACCAAGAATTGTGACAACCCTATCAAAGTTAGATCAATTGTATGGAACATCTTCAAATCGCTTCCAAATTTCGCCTACTATACATTTTTTAAAGAAATTGTGTCTTTATTGCGTTCCGGGTAAGGTTAATATTTCTTTTTTCGGATTCTAAATTTAATAGCCTAGTTGACAACAAACATAAGCTTCATAAGACCCCGTAATATACCGTAGGCGAAGTTAGGAAAAAGACCGAAACTTCGCCTATGACCTTTAGAGTCAATTTGTAGCCTAATTATAATGATATTCGATACTTACATCGTCTAAAGTAATAGCCTGTGTTAAGTAAAATCGTTTTTTACTCAAGTCAATTTAAAATACTTTCAAAATAAAAAGATATGATGAAAAAAGTGTCAAAACCCAGGCGAAATAAGGGGTCTCGACGGTAACTGATTTTCATTTTATTTTATCTAAAGTAAAAAAAAACAACTTGGCCCATTATGGGATTTGAAGTTTTGAACCCATAACCTTTGCCTAAACAAACCAGGGCAGGGCAAAAAAGGACAATGATTTTCTCGACAACCCCCCCCCCCCTCAAAATCTCCCGGATTCGTCCTTTCGAAAGTTGGCAACCCTAGTCATAACTTCCTCTCTGGAATTTGATAGCTGATTCTAGGGTATTTTGGTGCGCTGATTACGAATATGTACTTAGTTTTTCTGCATCACCTCCAGATTTTTCAAAAATGGTACAGAAAGAAAATAGAAAAAAAGAACCAAGTTTTCTCATAAAAAATATATATTTAAAAAAGTACATTACTTTTAACTTTAAAAACGACTAAAATATAATAACAACTTGTTACTAGTCTAAATTACATGTAAATTTTATTTGTTGAACCTGGTCCTTTTTTCCTGGAACCTTCGGTTGTGCGATTTTTGGCTAAAATTCCAGTTTGGATCGTCGCGCTTCAATAACCAACAATAGTCCGCCATCATGCTAGTATTCCATGTTCCTTGATACCAGACTTCAAGCTCTTTCAAATCTCGGTAAAATCTTTCGCCTTGTTCTTCGCCAACGGCCCCTAGATTTTCTGGGAAGTAATCAATGTGCGAATTTAGGAAATGAAGTTTAGTGCTCGTTTATGTCCCTTTTATTATTAAAATTGTATCCAGTTATGTCACAACAACAACAGTAGCAATCTTTATCATGGTTGTTATCCTCTCTTCGTAGCATAGGCGAAACGATTTTGAATCTATTTTTCTGTCCTTTTGACCACTGGCGAAGTTCTAATAAACAAGTCGTACAAAGTTTATGAGGTGTCCAAGTTTTGACTTTGGTTAATTAAAACGTCTCCATAATAACTTTTGTAAATATTTTTTACAAAGTCAGTAATGCTGTTTCGTTGTTTTATCACCATAAAATTCCCGCAAATATTACAAAAACAATTTGGAGAATTTAAACATCTTCGCGATGACATTTTAAAGTTCATGTTGCAAGATGCGCACTTCAAATGTTAATTTTCTAAATAAGTGCGGGTAGTTAATAAAAAAAGCCTTTTGGATTATCTTTATTACACCCTTTTTTAATAATATTTACAACAATTAGGTAATATTACTACTAGGTAATATTTTTTATTATTTTATTACTAAATTAAGTCAAAATTACCCGTTTTCAACATGGTTAATGCGGATTACTTGTACTTTTTATGTAGTAATCATCAAATTACTGATTTGCATTAATTTCTATGTCCCCTTACACGAATTAAATGCAATAAAAATTAAGCTGAAGTATTTTAATGACGTTTTATAAATTTCTAAAGGTAGACGCTCAGACATTTTGGAGCTAAATCTTAAATATTCAATATCAAAAAATCCTGACGTGATGGATTTTTTTTATTATTTTTCTCGTAATCAGCACATCAGAAACTATAGAAAATGTTACTCAGATTTCAAAGAGGAAAACCATTGCAGACCTGTGTTATTGGTCGGTTTACGTATTGAGGACACCAGCGCTACCAAGCAGCCAATGCAGGAAACTCTCTGGCTGTGTGGCCGTGAAAGAGTTATTGGCGTTAAAAGTTACAGAGTCATCTAGCACCTAGAGCAGTAACTCTTACGTTATAATGAAACGTAAAAGTAGGAGCAAGGGGAAACCAGCTAAATAAAGACTAGATCTTGATTGTCAAGAGCTTCAGTAAACTCTTCATTAAAACGAATATCCAAATCGCCATTGTTAGAATCTTATCAAATCTGGTTAGGCAGGGAACATTGTGAACGTTTATGCATACAGAAATGAGGACATCCTAAACCTACTCAAATGGGTCGCACGTCCCTGACCCCCTCATAATATTTCCCTCTGTACCACGCTATGGACCCGGCACGGTGAATCCATGGAATGCCGCCATAAGACGTGTTTTTCGTTAGGTCCCTTGAACTTGAACATTGTACTTTTACTATATTACCATTATACCATTTCAAATAAAATTTTCATAAACTTCACATGTGACTTGATTACTTTTTTATTGCGCTAATATTAAAGGTAGCTTAAAACTGAAAATATCTTTTGCGCCCTTCCCTTGAGATTTTTCTGTATCCGCCACTGCCCGGGACTGTGGTGCCCCATTTGATTCAATCATCAAATCAGCCTATGGCAGCCTCCTGCTGGACTCAGACCTCTCCCAATTAACGCCACAATACACGGTCCTGCGCCTTCTGGATCCAGTCCCAGCCTGCGACCTTTTCCAAGTCGTCGGTCCATCTGGCATGGCGGGTCGGCGTTCTACACTACGTTTGCTGAGTCGCGGTCTTCATTCTCGAACCCGTGTTCTCCATCGGCCGTCAGTCTCCTGCAGACGTGACCAGCCCACTGCCACTTTGGTGTGCTTATTGTAGACAGCTTTGGTTCTCTGCCGGATAACCTCATTTCGGAGTCTATCCCTTAAAGATACTCCAAACGTAGCTCGTTTCATAGCGCGCTGCATCATTTGATTCACAATGTAATAAAATCTGCTGTAGATGGTCTGGTCTACCTTTAGATTACGAATGTATTGTGGTAAAAATATATTCTTCATTCTATATTTGCACGGTTCGAGTTGAAGATCTAAAGGAGTTTAGCGCTGAAGCTGAAATAGAACATTGCTAAATGCTCGGCTATAGTTAAACAAGGTGACTTGTATTTATGCGTGCCTTGGAGAGGTTTTAAAAATGTACCAGTCATTAAAATACTATTTTTAATCATGAAGTAAAACAGAATATCATGGTGATTTGGAAGGTGCGACTTGAGCAACTAAGATGGGAAAACGGCACAACCGGGGCGATCAGACCGTCAGGGACGAGTGGCTGGAGCGGAATCACGGCGCTTTCTCCTAACGGTTTACAGAGATAAGTATCGGGCATGGATGCTTCGGTAAGTATCTGAGGCGAATACACCGGGAGACCACACTTGAGTGCCACCACTGCAAGGAACGCAGGAAGGTAACAGCGCTCCACACAATTGTAGAGTGCTCAGCGTGGGCGCAACAGCGCCTTGTCCTTCACAGCACAACCGGTCAGGGCATAGAAATTTTCGTGCTGGAAACCGTGGTGCGAGCCATGATCTCCGGCGGGAGTAAGTGGGCCGGTCGCCGCTACCTTTTTCTGCGAGCTGGTAATGCTCGTGAAAGAGGCAGCGAGGAGGGAACGGGAGAGTACTCTCCCGAACGAGTTCCGGAGGCGCCGCAGACTTGTCTTCGCCCAAGACTATCGGCCTCCAAGAAGTCCTGAATAAGAAGAAGGGGCCTGAAGACGGCGCGGCGGGAGGGCTGCTCTTCGTCCTAACAGAACCAGGCCAAAGACGGCAGCGTGATAAGAGAGTTTGAAGCACGCCTCACCCCTCAATAAGCGGGATAAAACCCGAACTAACCCCTAAAGACGAACTCCTAGAAGAGGACGCGGTTGTAGCCAAAGTCTGTCGGAAATCCTGGGCCATCCTTCCGAGGACTTTCCCGGGGCCCCCCGTCGTAGGCAGTGGTAGCCGTGGTAGGACACCGTGTGGTTTGTCTGTAAGAGTCCGGCACAGCATCTTTGACGGATTTCCACCCTTAAAATTTGCATTAAATAACACTTTTTCTACATAAAGAATTTCTGTCGATATTCATTAACCTTATAACTGGGGTATTTATAAAAACTTAGGAATTTCCCGTTTTGAGTTAAAAATAAATGGTCAGTTTAAGTATTGAGGACACCAGCGCCACCAAGCAGCTAATGCAGGAAACTCTGGGTGTCTGGGTGTGAAAGAGTTATTTTCGTTGAAAGTTACAGCGCCATCTAGCACCTAGAGCAGTTAACTCTTACGTTATAATGAAACGTAGAAGTAGGAGCAAGGGGAATACCAGCTAAATAAAGACCTAGGATTGTCAAGAGTTTCATTGAACTTTTCATTATAACGTTAGAGTTGACTGCTCTAGGCTCTAATATCCAATATAGATTGTTAGGATCTTATCAAATCTAGTTAGGCAGGGAACATGGTGAACGTTTATGCGTACAGAAAAGTGGCCACCCTAAACCTACTCAAATGGGTCGCAAGTCCCAGACTCCCTCACTTGCACATTGTATTTTTACTGTATTATTACCATTTTACGATTTCAAATAAAATTTTCATAAACTTCACATCGTACTTGATTACTTTTTTATTGCGCTTATAGTAAAGGTAGCTTAAAACTCCAAATATCTCTTGCGCCCCCCCTTGAGATTTTTCTGTATCCGCCACTGCTATTATCTCCATCCAAATTTCAGTTACACCACTGGATAGCTAAAGAATCAAAGAATTTATTACGCTAAGTAAGTCATGTGTTACAACATCGCGCGCGGGGGAGGGAGCAGCCCCGCCATTCTGAAGGTAATTTTACTGCGTCTCGAGATTTCCATTTAGTATAACTTTCGACTCGGTGAAGCTACGACGTTCATTCAAGATTCAATCGTCAGCTCTCGTCAGAATCTATCGATTATATATATAAAATTATCTAAAATTGAAACTGTGAATATAATAAGGTGTTTAAATAAAAAAATAATATCAAAAAATTTATAATGTCGGCCTATACGCGTCGAAAAGCCAAATCGAAATACAGAGATCGTATACGGTTGGAAAGGGCATCTCAACAGCAATCGAATGGTACCAATAAAACACCATATGATCGAGTCAAGCAGTGCCGGCAACGTAAAGTAATGAATGCGGAGCGGATCAACGACGGTGCCAGTACATCTGCAGCTGTTACGGCTGGAATGGTTCGTTACGAGACGTATTCACGTTAAAACCAACGGCCGTGTGCCCCGACACAGCCCCACCCGTTTTTTTTTTAAATTGTCCAAAATTGTATTATGTTTTTTACGTTAATAACCTATTTAAATACTCAATAGCTTCTAATATGTGTAAGTCAAATCTCGTTTATACTCTCTTTACAATATTATATACACCAAAGGCCATAATAATAGTTATTAACCCGATTTTCGATCCACAGTGCGGCGCGCCGCGGCGGTCCGGGAAAAAACGATCAACCAGTAGTCACAAGTACAAAGCGCGGAGCTTTCAATGTGCAACTGTCGTAAACATAGCACACGGAGCTCTCAGTGCACGTTATGTTGTAGCGTCACCTGTTATTAGTCCTGGGGTATCCTTCCGAGGGCTTCCCCGGAGCTCGCAACCGTAGGCGGTTAGGTAGGATACGTGTGGTTTTTAGTTGGTAGGAGTCCGGCATGGCATCCATGTAGGATTTTCATCACGTTAAGAAAAAAACCACTTACCCGGAAGCCCTTGCCGCACACGTCGCACACATAGTTCCTCTGTGTGGGATAGCTCTTGTCTGGATGTGCGCGCCGGTAGTGCGACCAGTATTCGCGACCATTCGAGATCTCTTCCGAACACTAGACAAAGCATAATCATTAAAAATAATTTTAAGAAGCAATTAAAAGAAGTGGCCCCCAATCGCTAGATGCGCCACGGCTTTCCATCAGGCTGGCGGCGACGTCAATTTGGCGAGCCGAATATATATTAATAAAATAGTAGTTTTCGATACAAGTGTGGGATTTCTGTTATTACAACGAGTTTCGACAGGTGTTGACCCGAGCCGAAGGCGAGGGTAGACAGTCGGAACGAGTTTAAATAACAGTCCCACACGTTGTATTGAACAACTATTTTTAATACAGTTGCGAAAAAATTAAGCAATTTTATAAAATAATAAAAACACAATAAACCTGAATATCCAAAATGGCGCCAACCGTAAAAGAATATAATACCTTCCTAAACAGAGACTATGGCAGTGCACTTCATACAGTCAACTTTTTATATTTATAAATTTAATTTGGCCGATACTTATATTAATTTATGCTTAAATTTTAATTAAAATTACTTTTAATCTGATATTGAAACAAGTTAGTATCTTTTTTTTTAGAAATATTTGCATGAATCACAGACATTAATTTGACAATTGGGAAAGAAAACGCACGAGTGCGGGAATGGTAAAGAAAAAGCACGAGTGTGTAATAGCCCACATCCCGAACGCTATACGTCCCTGTAATACGCCACTTTTTGAGCAACTGTATTAAAAAAACATTTTTAATTTCTGTCAGATGTCAGATCTTTTTACCGACTTAAAAGACAATGTAAGAATTGGAGTCTAACGTCCAGAAAGACAGTTTCATCGACTTATTCTATTTGATCATCCCTAGCCTTAATACTGATATTAAGGAGCGTAAATTTTAACAAAGCGGATTTGACACATTTATTATGACTGTAAATAATAAAGATCTCGTCTTATCAGGTGAGGGAGATGATTAATGCATACTGAAAATAAAATGGCCCCAAAATTAAACCCTGCGGCACCCCCATTGGTACAGCAGAATTATGTGAATCTTTATCATTTAGAATCACTCTCCGTACTCTATCACTTAGGTAAGAAGTGATGACATCCAATGCCATCCCCCGGATTACATAACGATGAAGTTACTGAATGAAATACTGATGCTGAACGCAATCATAGGCCTTAGATAAGTTACAGAATACACCATATGACGCATCCCAGACCTCGCATTTGCACTGTAATAATTTGATTTCGGCATCAGTAGTGGACTGGCCGAGGGTAAACCCGAATTGTTTAGTATGAGTTACTTAGTTATTTATCTTACTAATATTGTAAATGTATTGTGAAAGTTCGTGAAGGTTTGGATGTTTGCGTATTTCGATGATTGTTACTCAATCACGCTCTAACGGGTAAGCCATATGGCTTAAATTTGGTACAGGCTATCGGGGGAATATGCCCGCTTCCCGTAGAAACTACGGGAAGCGGGCACGGGAACCAATATGACCGCGGGCGAAGACGCGAGCACTCTAGGTAGTGCACGCGTCTTCGCCCGCGGTTAAAACAATTTTGCATTTGATTTTCAAACATTTTACTGAAAGTGGGTAGTAGAGAAATATGACGAAAATTGGACGGAATTGTGCTACCTACTCAATTTTAACAGAGGAGTTAATGTACTACACTTCATGAAATTAGTAAACACACCACTATCAATAGTTGAGTTGAAATGAACGCTTTTTTTTTGTTTTTTTTTCCTTTGAATCTAAAAAAAAAATATTTAGGTTTGTCAAAATTTTTGTGACTCTACCGGGGGTTCGGAAATGCTACAGACTGAGAAGAACACCCCTAGAAACTCAGTCCGATCCCTCTTAATTCATCTTAGTTTCTAATACAGTTTTTTTTTTAAATGTAGAAAGGAGCAATTCGTGTCACTGCCAAGCAGCCTTGTCTTCTAGAAAGTCTTTAATGCAATAATAAGCTTTCTGGCACAATTTAAGTTTTATTAGTTTTTTAAATTAATTAACTGACAAACCTGTTACCGCTGTCGGCAATGTATTGTACATTCGAATACAATTGCTCGCAAAAGAATTGCTTATTTTATTAAGCCTAAATCTAGGTACAGCCAATTTATTCTTATTTCTTAAGTTACGGGCAACAAAGGATGGATATCACTATTTTTAATAAATTTACTGTTATTTTTATGAGTATATAATAAGTTTTCATATATGTACTGTGAATACACAGTTAGGATGTTGATATCCTTAAACTTTTCTCTTAATGACTCCCGAAACCCCATACCATAGATAGCCCGGACAGCCCTTTTCTGCAACACAAAGATACATTCGATGTCGGCAGCGTTACCCCATAATAGTATGCCATAGGTCATGACACTGGAAATAGCTAAAGTAGACAAGACGCGCTGTTCTAATGTCTGTCAGTTGTCAGATCTTTTTAACGGCATAGGCTGCAGAGCTCAGTCTGCCCGAGACTTTCTCGAAATGAGGCCCCCACTGCAAGTTGGAGACTAACTTTATGCCCAGAAAGACAGTTTCATCGACCAATTCTACTTGATCATCCCTAATCCTAATACTGGTGTTAAAGAGCCTAACATTTGGCAAGGTGAATCTAATACATTTTGTTTTAGTTTCATTTAACAATAAATTATTTGCGTTAAACCAGTGGACTACCCTAGAGAGGGCATTGTTTACTTCGTCAAGATCGCGTTGTCCACGTTCAACTTTAAATATTAAAGATGTGTCTTCAGCAAACAAAACTACCTCGTGTTCGTCTCTTATAAGGTGAGGGAGATCATTTATGTACACTAAAAATAGAAAAGGTCCCAGAATTGAACCCTGAGGCACCCCCATTGTTACAGCAGAACCATGTGACTGTTTACCATTTATAACTACTCTATGTACTCTATCTCTTAGGTAAGAACTAATTAAATCCAAGGCCGTCCCCTGGATCCCATAATGATCAAGTTTTTGAATTAAAGTCTGATGCTGGACGCAATCAAAGGCCTTAGATAAGTTGCAAAATACACCATAAGCATCATACGACTCCTCCGAGGCCTCATATATACACTCTAATAATTTGATTCCAGCATCCGTCGTGGTAGACCGACCGCGCGTGAAACCGAATTGTTTAGTATGGAATAGTTTATTTGTATTAAAATGATTTTGCATTTGATTAAGCATTACCTTTTCAAAGATTTTACTAAACGTGGGTAGTACAGAAATAGGACGAAAATTGGACGGATCCGAGGTGCTACCCGATTTAAACAGAGGAGTTATTTTACTAAACTTCATTAAGTCAGGAAACACACCACTATCAACACAATTATTAAATATTATTGTTAATTCAGGGGCAACCATTTCAATTAACGAATTAACTAAATGTACAGAAATTCCCCAGAGGTCAGCCGTTTTCTTAATATTTAAAGATTTAAAAGTTTTTATGATAGTGTGTATACTAATTTTACTGAATTTGAATATTTCATTACAGCAAGGAACATTTGCTTTTAACAAGGATTCTGCTATTGGGGTAGAAGAACCTAGGGTTCTGGTCAAATCTACTGGTATTCGAGAGAAAAAATGTTCAAGTTCGTTAGCGACTTCGGCATCTGTTGTAATGATGTTACCATTTACTTTAAGTTTAAAATTATTATCATATGATTTTGCTTGGCCTCTTTCTGCGTTAATTATTTTCCAAGTAGATTTAACTTTGTCTACACTATTGATAATTTTATTACTTACATACTTTTTTTGGCCGCTAAGCAGTCTGCTTTAAACTTTTTTGAATAAGTTTTAACATAATTAAGAAATTCATCTGTTCTATTAAGCTGTCTTTCTGAGTATCTATAGTTCATACAGTTTTTGTCTACTTTTATGTATATCCTCAGTGGCCCATTCACTGAAGGCTGGCCTGTCACCGATTGTGACTTCCTTGGACTTGAATATGGAGTTGAACTCATTGTAAAATGAATAAAAAAATAACTTATACATTACATTTGAATCTAAGCCAGTGTCTAAAAATGGAAGTTTATTCAGTCAAAGTCCAACTCGCATACGTTCCAAGTGGTCACTAGTTACTGGTCTACATAATATTTTACGTCTTTTAACTTTTTCTTTTGTGATCTTGAAAGATGCTATTTGCTCAGTATGATCTGATTTTATCTTATTTATAATACTCTTACTTTCTGGCAACATATCACTGTATAAATTGTCCAGACAAGTAGCTGTTGTATCACAATATCTAGTAGGCTCTAAAAATAAGTTAGTGAGATTGTGTGATTTAAATAAATTTAAGATATCATTGGTCTGACGCGTATTTATAAGTTTATTAACATTAAAATCACCGCACACTATTAGGTGTTTCTTAGTTTTTCCAAGTTTAAATAGCACTTTATCCATAACTTCCTCAAACTCACAAAAGAGTGAGACTCCAGGTTTATATACGCATACAACTATGAATTGCTCCAATTCTACGCACGATATTTTAACTGTACACTCTACAGAGAGGGACACAACATCTTTCAACGCCATATATTTAGGTAGGTATATGGTCTTGTACAGAACCCTCGGTGTGCAAGTACGACTTGCACTTGGCCGGTTTTTAATAAGAACGTCTTTTTACAAACGACGTCTTAGAATGACTGTAATTGTAAAGGATGTCTTAATACATACATGTTCACATTTCGTAGGGTAGTTTGTAGAAGGCCGCTTATTTCCATAGTGTTTGAGCCATTTCTTTGCGTGACCCTTGCGATAGTGAATTCTTAACTCTTCTGCATTCTTGAAGGACTCACCGCAGGTTCGACACCCATTGCTGTACATTAAAAGTTACATTTTATTAAAGTAGGAGTAAATTGCTGGATTTTTTTTATTGGTGGTAATTATACACAAATTGATATTTTTTTCAAGTTATTAAAGCGGACGTGATACGGCACCCGCTTGGTTTCCGTTTTCGTAAGAATACGGGAACAAATACAGCCTATGGCTACCTTCACGCTAGCGTAGGCGTTCGATGAACGTATGCGCAGCGTCGGCGAATCGGAATCCTTTTTAGGGTTCCGTAGCCAAATGGCAAAAAACGGAACCATTATAGATTCGTCATGTCTGTCGGTCTGTCCGTCCGTATGTCACAGCCACTTTTCTACGAAACTATAAGACCTATGCTATTGAAACCAGGTAAGTAGATCAGGTATATTCTATGAACCGCATTTAGGTTTTTACATAAAACTAGAAAAAAGGCAGTAAATTTTGGGGGTTCCCATACTCGGAACTAAAACTCAATTTTTTTTTTAATAAACCCCTACGTGTGGCGGTTCTATAAAAATGCTATTGAGGTTTCTAACATCATTTTTATCTAAACTGACTTTTTTTTTTGTTAAACGTGAGGGAAAATCCTCATGGATGTTATGCCGGACTCCTAACGACTAAAAAACCTCACGTCACGCCCAACAGCCTGTGGTTAAGAGCCCCAGGGAAGCCCTCGGAAGGATGTCCCAGATTTCTAAACTGAATAATTTCCCAAAGAGACTCTTCCAAAGTGGAAAAATGTGTGCCCCCTACCCTCTAACTTCTAAACTAAGAGAATGATAAATCTAAAAAAAATATATGATGTACATTGCCATAAGTACTAAGTAGTTTTTTTTTAATTCGTCATAAACCGCAATTTTCGCATTTAAAAATCACTACCACAGCGAACGTGTTAAAACAGCAATCAAAGTTACAACGAACTACAAGAACAATTATGTTACTTGCTGCTACGAAACCCTTCATGGGCGAGTCCGACTCGCACTTGACCGGTTTTTGTAAGTGTTTAGAATAAAGCACAAAATAATGACTTTTACTTGAGCATACACTCCATAATGGTCCAGGAGCCACCGCCTATGTTTTTCATTGATTAATAACAGGCTGAATCTTTGTGAGTAGTTTCCGTTCGACGAGACGCCCAAGATTTTCCTCTGTGAAAATTCTCGATAGAGGTAGCTAATAAAGTGCGCAGCTATAAAACATGTCGATTTGATGGAGTGTTGAAATTGTCTGACTAACCGTTTATTTTTTATTACAATGTTTAAATAATTGTATTATAAACTGGGAGGAATAATTGTCCTACAAAACGGATGGTTTGTTTGAGAGCGTCCTCCACTCCGAATATGTCGAAACGACGGGGCCATAAAAATAATTAATAACAAGCAGATTTTTTGTATGCACCTTTGTAAATATTGTTAGAATGGAATGACCGTTTAGTCCTACAAATTTAGTGGTAGGATTTCTCAGTCCGACACTTCGAAGTTGTCAATTCTATGGTAATATTTTTTTCATTAATAACCGTAGGACAAAAAAAAACACATCATGAGTTAGGGCATCCTTTGCCTAAATCAAACAGTGTCCTACAAAAAAATGGGTATGTATCGCTAGTCCTACAAGAAAATAAAAAATATATGACATTATTTCGTTGCTGTTGTTTTGGTGCTTGGAGACATGTATTCGCAAGCTTGATCAATACATTTTTAAACAAAACATTTTTCAAAAATGAAAATAAAAAAATACAATTATTAAAATAAATAAAAACATATAGAAACAGAAGAATAAAAAAATTAATCGTCGTCGGATTCCGATGTCGACGCTTCATCCGATGCTTCTGTGTCGTCTCCATCTTCCTCGTCATCAGAAGAAATGTCATCTGATTCTGTAACAAAATATTCCGGAAAATTAACAAATTACAGTATAATAATCAAACGTATGAAAACCAATAAAATACCTTGAAATTCAGCAGTCAACTCTCCCAGAGATGGACTGTGCGGACCATCAAACCAATAATAATGGTACTTTCCATCAATTAATGCCCATCCGCAATTTTCCGGATTTTTATCCGAGGGGCTGCGCATGTGTGCATTACACCAAATGCTGCAAATGTATGATGTGCGCTTCATCTGCTGCAACAGCTCTTGTTTCGTTGGTGGCAGAACTGAGGAATCGTATCCGACAACTTTTTTCTTGACAATTTTCTCTTCTTGGTTGCTGCATTTGTACCCTTTTTGAAATAACTCATACCGTCCTTTGTTTACGTCATTTTTAGTTTTTAGAGCATAATTAGTCTGCACACGTACTCTTCAAGAACCCGGAATATTTCGCTTGATTCTGATAATTCAGCGCGCTCGCTGTGCAGTTCTAAGAAACCTTCTTGGAATTTGATATTTTTTTTTAAATGTCAAATGTTGAAATTTTTTTTAAAAATGTTTTTGAAAAACCAATAATCCTAGCTGGGAATCGAACCCATTGATTTTGAAGAAAAAAACACACCCTTTATTATTACACCATACGATAGTGTCACTGATAAGGATCAAATTCTGCGAAGTAATGATATACGAAAAATTTAAGGAAAGTTTGGAATTTTAATAGAATTCATATTCCATGTACCTAAATTTTGTATCATAATTTGTTTCGTTCGAAATCCCAGAATAGATCGCAACTATTCCGTGTCATGCTCAGAATCATCCTTTGGAGAATATTCTAAACAGAATTAATTATATTTTATGCAGTACGATCCTTGAGATCTTGATTCCAGCTATGTATTGAAAACAATGGTTTACATTTTGAACAATTAATCAGTTAACGTATGAAAAATAAATTGTATTTTGTTAAAGATCAGCACTTTCCTTTAATTTGCCGTATGTCATTACTTCCCAGAATAAGATCCTTAATAGCAACTCTATCATATGGTGTAATAATATAGGGCGTGTTTTTTTTTTTCAAAATCAATAGGTTCGATTACCAGCTAGGATTATTGGTTTATCAAAAATCTAATGATGGGGTCTTAAGTTTCATCAAAATCGGGCTCGTGATTCCTTTGAGCATTTTTCGCTATTCCTTATAGTTTCAGATTTGGCCATCCAATCCCTTTTGAAAAATTCACCCTGTATATACATACTACTTTTTTTGTAGGCCAGTGATAAAATAGTGTTCTACACTTTATCCCCGATAGGAAAAAAATTAAACTAGGCTGTTATTAATGAAAAAAATATTACCATAGAATTGACAACTTCGAAGTGTCGGACTGAGAAATCCTACCACTAAATTTGTAGGACTAAACGGTCATTCCATTCTAACAATATTTACAAAGGTGCATACAAAAAATCAGCTTGTTATTAATTATTTTTATGGCCCCGTCGTTTCGACATATTCGGAGTGGAGGACGCTCTCAAACAAACCATCCGTTTTGTAGGACAATTATTCCTCCCAGTTTATAATACAATTATTTAAACATTGTAATAAAAAATAAACGGTTAGTCAGACAATTTCAACACTCCATCAAATCGACATGTTTTATAGCTGCGCACTTTATTAGCTACTCTTTCGAGAATTTTCACAGAGGAAAAACTTGGGCGTCTCGTCGAATGGAAACTACTCACAAAGATTCAGCCTGTTATTAATCAATAAAAAACACAGGCGGTGGCTCCTGGACCATAATGAATTCTCCCATATCCCATACCGACACGACAATGAAATTGTGTGACAGTTAGCTGCAGAAGTGCAGAGTGCAATGTTCAGTTAGCTACAGAGCCAGCAGAGGCAACGTTTTAACAACGCGACGCATGCATCGCGTTGTCGCGACGCGACGTCTGCGCTGCGCATACTTCCATCGAACGGGTTTGACGCATGCCGTACCATTCGCATTTCGTCACGAATTCAAAAATGGTCCCATGCGCATTCGGTCCCATTCGCATTCAGTCCTATTCGCATACGGTCCCATTAGCATTTTGTCCCATTCGCATATGGTCATACTCAGATTTACCATTTCTATTCAGTCAATAACAATGACGATGATGGATAGGTTAGGTTAGAAAGCTAAATCGGGAGCTCCTTCGAGGTTATTTTTTTATGGACATTCAACACCAACATCTATTTCGATGGTGTGTCTCCGAAACTTAATAATTTTGTCATTGACTGATGTTGGTGTTCGTATAAAAAGAAATAACCACGAAGGCTAAGGGTCCGTTCACACAGACCGGCTCGGAGAGGAGAGCAGATTCTTATCACGTTGAAAACAGAGTTTTTAGTATTTGTAGTAAGGTTAATTTTTGCATGTGCACTGCGTTTGTCATTAAGAATGGTTGAATGCGCTTGGTGTGAAATAATAAGAGGAGCTGACGCTCCGACCGCGTACTTTTTCTCGTTCGCGCAGCCGTTCTGCTCCGATTGCATGCTCGTTCTCGCTGGCGCAGCCGATCGGCTCCAATTGCATGCTCTTTCTCGCTCACGCAGCCGACCATCTCCGATTGTGTGCTCTTTCTCGCTCGCGCAGCCGATCGGCTCCAATTGATTGGCTTGACTGCCTCTGTGGCGTAGTCGGTAGTGATACCGCCTGCGGCGCTGGAGGTCCTGGGTTGGATTCCTGGGTCGGTCCAAATATTTGTGTGATCCACAAATGTTTGTTTCGGAGTTTGGGTGTTTTCTATGTATAATATGTAATATGTATGTATTTAGAAATATATAAGTTTAGTATGTATATCAGTTTTTTAGACCCCATAGCACAAGCTTTATAGCTTAGTTTGGGCTAGATGATGTTGTGTGAGAATGTCCAACAATATTTATTTATTTAATTGCATGCTCTTTCTCGCTCGCGCAGCCGATTGGCTCCAATTGCCTGCGCGCCGCCCCACGCCGACTGCCATTTTTAACGCAAAATTTAAACAGAACAGTTGTGTGCACTTGTAAGAAAATATGACTAATGAAAAATAAATATATTTCTTCATCGGAGCTATCTAAATCCATGTTCCAAAAAGCACACGTTAACACCAAAAACAAAACTTCGACTGCGTGGAATACTGGTACTGCCTTAGTAGTGTATCCACCCGGCTCCGAGCGCATCCGACCGGCTGCGAGTGCATTCGACCGGCTGCAAGTGCATCCGACCAGCTGCGAGTGCATTCGACCGGCTGCAAGTGCATCCGACCAGCTGCGAGCGCATCCATCCGGCTGCGAGCGCATCCGACCGGCTGCGAGCGCATCCGACCGGCTCCGAGCGCATCCGCTTTCAGATCGCTTCCAGCCGGTCTATGTGAAATAGTTGGCGGCTCCGCTCCGACCGGATACGATCCGGTCTGTGTGAAAAGAAAAGTGAGCGCCGATGCTCTCCGAGCCTGTCTGTGTGAGCGGACCCTAATGCAGGAGCTCGGCTCCCGCATTCGCCTACGCTGTAAAACAGCTAGAGTGAAGCCGCACTATGGCGCCCGTAGATAGTGTAGCCTTACAATAGTAAAAAACTTTTACAGAGGCAATTCGATGGAAACAAACAAAAATGAAATCTGTATATATAAAAATCAATGCCACTTTTCGTTGTAATTTTATAACTGAAGAAAGAGCTCACCTATCCAAACCAAATGTTTAGGCTTTGTTTGGACTATTTAGTAGATGGTTTATGTGAAGTTTGCACAAAATCGGTCGAGCGGTTCTTCATTTATTACGCAAACGAAGTTGCGCCGTATATACAGATTTCCCCTTGGACCCCCGCCCCCCAACCTAACCCTTTTCAAGTTATAAGGCTTTAAAGACTTTTTTGAAAAAATGTCCGATTTTTGTCTATTGGCCCATTTTTTTTGTTTATTATAATTCAAATATTTAGTTTTATACTATTTTTGTGTAGCAGATTAGTTTGTTCATCATAATGAAAAATAAAAATAGAGTTACCTCAACTAAATAGGTTGTAGATAGAAGATTGATAGTTATAGCATCAAACAAAAATCAATACAAATCAAACTTCAAATAGCAATAGTAAAAAAAAAATCTATGACACGTAGGCTGCAGACACCTTTAAAAATATCTACGTTTCATTAGCTATTCAACAAGGTATAACAAGCTAGGCTGCTATTAGATTTCTTGGAATAATCTTTGGTAAAAGTCCTAAAAGGAGTAGTGAAATTAATGTAAAAATTATCAATTATGTTACAAAATAAAATAAAACAATTTAAATTAGGTTAAACAAATGTATTTTATTTTATCTTTCGTGTTCAACATGTTCACCTCTGTTTCGCACACACACTCGCATTCTGTTTCTAAGTCCACTTTTAACCACCGATGTTGTTAAACCTCTTCTTATTTGATCTGCTGCCATTAGAATCCTTTCCTTTAACACGTCTACAGACTCAATTGGGTGGTTTTCGTCGTATACTATGCTTTTCATGTGCCCCCATACATAAAAATCCATGGGGGTCAGGTCTGGGCTTCTCGCTGGCCACGGTATAGGTCCACCTCTCCCGATCCACCTATTGGTATAGTTTGTGTCTAACCATTCTCGGACACTTCTGCTATAATGTGCCGGGCAAGGCAACCGTCGTGTTGAAACCACATGTTTCTAATAAGATTCAGGGGTGTCTTCAAGCAAATCATTTAATTGTGTTCTTAAAAAATTCTTGTAGTGCTCACCATTTAAGTTGTCGGGGAGAAAGTGTGGTCCAATCAAATGGTTTGATATTATGCCCATCCACACATTTACGCTGAATCTTCTTTGAGATCCTGTTGGTCGCTTCTTATTGGGATTTCCCTGTTGTTTCGGGGCCCAATAATGAGCGTTATGGTAATTAGTGATCCCATCTTTGTCAAATTTAGACTCGTCTGTCCACAAGATGTTTTTAAAAAATGATGGATCTTCCAAATCGGCGTTGAGCATAAATCGGCAAAAATCTAGCCTCCTCACTGGATCCCCTTCTTTTATAACATGTACCGGCGTGTAATGATATGGGTACAGGCCGGCGGTGTTAACAATAAACCATACTCTCCACTGCGAAATTCCAAATTCTCGGGCAACAACTGTAGTTGAAATTGTAGGATCTGATCTAAACCGTTGAACTATTTCACTATCTTCCAACGTATGTTCGTCATTATCAGATACTCTTGGTCTACCCAAGTCTGATCGTCGCCTTGAAACACTGCCAGTCTCTCTGAGCCGCCGGTAAACTCTATCAAACACAGCATGATCTGGTGCACGGCGATTTGGAAAACGCAATATGTATTCATCACGGGCATGTGTGGATACACATTCACGGTACCCGTAACAGAGCAACATATTCCTCGTTCGTGTAGGTCGCCATCTTCAACTGTTCCAAACGACAAGCACAAATCAGAGTCCAGTTTACAAGCAGGGTCACAGAATTAAAAGAAGTCCAATAAATCCAAGCCAAGTCAAATAAGAAAATAAAGAGCACCAAAGAACACATTTACTACGGACGAATCGCGTAAGCAAACTAATAGTCTGACTTACCGCACCGCATACAGCGACAATAATAAAATGGCGGGATCTTTCCTTCTCGCTCACTCTTTTTTACAAAAGCATGACATCCCGGTCGCACGCATTGAAACCCTTGGAGAATAATAGACGCCGACCTAACGGAATGGTTTTTTGTTACTACCTGGTACCTTAGTAACTTTTATCAAAGATTATTCCAAGAAATCTAATAGCAGCCTAGCTTGTTATACCTTGTTGAATAGCTAATGAAACGTAGATATTTTTAAAGGTGTCTGCAGCCTACGTGTCATAGATTTTTTTTTTACTATTGCTGGTTGAAGTTTGATTTGTATTGATTTTTGTTTGATGCTATAACTATCAATCTTCTATCTACAACCTATTTAGTTGAGGTAACTCTATTTTTATTTTTCATTATGATGAACAAACTAATCTGCTACACAAAAATAGTATAAAACTAAATATTTGAATTATAATAAACAAAAAAAAATGGGCTAATAGACAAAAATCGGATTTTTTTAAAAAAAAAGTCTTTAAAGCCTTATAACTTGAAAATAGTTAGGTTGGGGGGCGGGGGTCCAAGGGGAAATCTGTCAGAAATGGTGGGAACCACGACCCCCTGCCGGGGTTCGCACGACTTACCAAGTAACCCTGAATAGAAGATAGATAAAGATTTGACTTGGACATCGCGTGAAAACAATGTATCTCACAAGTATTTTCATTATATTACATTACATTGTTTAGTTTTACAACGAATATAAAAGACTTTAATAACAAAATGAAGACGATTTGAATTTTAAATGTTGCCTTTTGGTTTTATGAATGCGATATCATTTTCCAGTCACTGACTGGATGCGCAAAGCGCAGGACCGTGTGTTGAGGCGAAATTTGGGAGAGGCATATGTCCAGCAGTGGACTGCTATAGGCTGAATTAATTGATGATTGATTAATATCATTGATTCGTGAATGCATACAAAATTCCATTGTAACAAACGCCGCAAACACTCAGATATTTACTATTAACTTTTTGCCTCGGTTTTCCCGAACGTCTATTCGTTTTTTGGAGGTTCCACAGCGCGATTGCAGAACCTATGATGTTGCAGACGTTCATAGGCTACGGTGAAGTGAAGAACAGTAACAGATAGTATAAAATATCTCACTTATTTTGGTTAGAAATCGTGTGTTTAGTAGACATGACGATGTGACGCTTGAACGCTTCCATCGACACGAATTTCACGTCGCACTCTTTGCAGTATGGCCCGTCTTCCGCTACTTCTTCACCTTTCTCCTGGAAAAAGTCAATACGTTAAAAGTCAATCACATACAGAATTCAGTAAAATCATTCTAATCTGTCGTATAAGTTCATTCTAAACTGTCACACGATAGTTTAGAATGAACCTCACATCCATAAGAATTCAATTCAACTGATCGGTTATATTACTCACGATAATATCCTTATGCATCATATTGTTGTGCTGGGTGAGCCCCAGCTTGCTGACGTAGGAGTACCCGCAGATGCCGCAGATGAACTCAGACGGGTGCTTGATACGCACGTGCGACATGTACGACGTCCACACTCTGGGATCACAGATAAGACAATATGGCCCATGTGGGACACATTTATTCTGCTTATTCCGTATAAAAAAATAATTAATTAATAAAGGGTGTTTTTTTTCGAGGTATAGAACTTTGAAATGGAATAAAACAAAGGTGATTGTTTTTATTGATATGGAAATGACTTTATTCGAAAGGAAATCTTCTGGCATTATAATTTAAATATGATTTCTGGCATATAACCGCCAGGGCTGGCTCGGACGTAGTCTAATCTAGAGGTCCAATTTTCGATGACTTTCCCAACATTTGTGGCCGTATAGCGACAATATCGCTCCGAATGTTATCCTCCAAGTGGTCAATCGTTTCGGGCTTATCGGCGTAGACGAGCGACTTCACATATCTCCACAGAAAATAGTCAAGTGGCGTAAAATCGCACGACTCTGGAGGCCAATCCACGTGTCCAAAACGTGAAACTATGCGGTTACCAAACGTTTCCTTCAATAAATCAATTGTGGCACGAGCAATGTGACATTTTGCGCCGTCTTGTTGAAACCACTACTCCTGCACAACATGGTTGTTCAATTGATGAACGAAAAAGTCAGTAATCTTCGCTCTATAGCAGTCACGATTGACTGTAACATTCTGGTCAGCATCGTTTCTAAAGAAGTACGGACCAATTATTCCACCAGCCTATAAAGCACACCACACAGTCAGTTTTACTGGATGTAACGGTGTCTCAACATACACTTGAGGATCATCATCACCCCAAATATGGCAGTTTTGTTTATTGATGTATCCATTCAACCAAAAGTGAGCTGCACCGCTAAAGAAAATTCGCTTATGAAAATCACGATACGCATTTCGGAAAGAACCATGATTTTCAAAATAAATTTGCACAATTTGGAAGCATTGTTCAGGCTTCAGTCTATTTATGTTAAAATGCCAAACCATACTAAACATAAATCACTTTACAGCTGACAAAAATACCGCCGGTTAAAACAGCTAGGCCAACTTAAAGTTCTATACCTCTAAAAAAAACACCCGTTACTACTCATTTCTGCAAAGCTATATGTATACAGCGACTACGGGTAACCTCCTAGCATACATACATAACGCACACTTGGGACGAGGCTATGCAAAAGGCATGGCGAGTCTTTAGCTATTGGCCTAGACATCGCCAAAGCCTTCGATAGAGTATGGCATGCGTCGCTTCTCTTCAAGCTGCCGGCATATGGTCTATCGCCTCAGTTGTGCCGTTGGTTGGTCAGCTTCTTGTAAGCGCGACGTATACGGGTTCACTGCGATGGTCAGGCTTCCTGCTTTTTGCAGGTAAATGCCGGAGTACCGCAGGGATCAGTATTGTTCCCTAACTCTCTTTTTTCTCCATATCAATGACATGCTGTCCCTTGGGTGCATTCATTGTTATGCAGACGAGTACTCTGCATGGGAGCTATTCTGGCCGACCAGCGGAGGGGCGACGCGATAGAGTAGAAGCGACGGCCACTAGGGGCGGATCTCGACCGGGACCTGCGTCGCATTTCCCAATGGGGTTCAACCTGGTCGATTCCAATGCCAGAAAAACACAGGCTAGTGCGTTTAGAGCTAAGAAGTCCCATTTCCTACCCCTACCCTCTCTTCAGAACGTTACGGTTCCACTAAAGAACTACCTGGATATTCTCGGTATAGACGTCCGGCGTGAGCTCAATCATAAAATCTACATTGAGAGATGTATTGGGCTGGCATCGCGGAAACTAGGAGTCCTAAATAAGGTGATACGGTATTTCACGCCGCACCAGAAGTCTCTGCTGAACTAGACGCAAATTCGCCCCTGCGTCAAATACTGTTCTCACCTTTGGGATGACTCCGTGAAGTACTTACTGGACGCCCTGGACGCTATGCAGAGACGTGCTATCCGAATAGTTGGTTGTCCTCAGGTGACGGGAGTCCTCGAGCCAATGGCGCAGCGAAGAACCGTAGCATCTTTGTCTGCCATCTACCGAATGTATCACGGCGAGTGTTCTGAAGATCTCTTCAACCTGATCCCGACCTCGCTTTTCCGATCCCTTACAACGCGTGCCGGGCAGAGGTACCACTCACACATAGTGGAGAGAATCTTCGCCAGAACTGGGAACGTTTCAGAAGATCGTGACTCTGTCGAACTATAAAAACCTGGAACGACCTGCCCGCACCCGTGTTTCCCTTATCTTACAATCCCGGGTTCTTCAAGCGGAGCGTGAAGAGGCACATCACAGGGCCACCAACGTGAGGACCACTGTCAGAAGTCTTACGGACTGTGAGAGTGGCCCCCGATCGCTAGATGTGCCACGGCTTTCCATCAGTGGCGACGTCAATTTGGCGAGCTTAATATTAAAAAAAAATGCAAATACGTACTTAAATATATCCCCGCAAATCTTGCATGTGTGTGTCACTCCATTGTGCCATTGCTGATGTCGCAACGCTTGACTGCTGTCAATAAAAGCTTCACATCACAAATAGTTTAATTTTGCCGCTCGAAAAAGTACTAAAGGCGCTCCCTCACCGGGAGCATTCGCGTGTAACGTAACGTTACAGATTCGAGCATTACAGCAGTGAGGGAAAAGAACCGAGCATTGCAATGTGCACCTTGTAATGATACAAGACGAGGTTACATCAGTGAAGGAGGAGAACCGAGCATTACAATGCGCGCCTTGTAATGATACAATGTGTAATTTTTGATACAACTTGTAACATCAATGCGCTTTGCGCACCTTGTAATGATACAATGTGTAATGTTTTGATACAACTTGCAACATCAATGCGCATTTTTTGTTGCGCTAAATGTTACATTACACGCGAATGCTCGTCGGTCAGGGAGATAGTATTGTAACGTAATGCTCTAAGCAAAGTCGAATTTATAAATGTTACATTACACGCGAACGCTCGTCGGTCAAGGAGGTAGGCTGTAACGTAATGCTCAAAGTCGAATCTAATATGTTACATTACACGCGAATACTGCCGGTGAGAGAGGGCCTTAACAAATAGTAAAGTTGAAGTCTACGTCATTTATTTTTGTTTCGTCTTTAAAAAGACGCCTTTTTCTTAATACTACATTATACAATGTTGATACTATTTCATATGCTGTTGATAGTGATAAGATACACTTAATCACAGTGGGTCAGTTCTCGTCTGGGGGCTTTTTTTATTTTTAACGTGAGGTAAGTCCTACATGGAGGCTATGCAGAACTCCTACCAACTAAAAACCACACGTATCCTATCTAACAACCTGTTGAGAACCCCGGGTAGCCTAGGGGCTCCTTGCTTCCGCTCGCCCCAGACAGGCTGTCCAATGTGTTCATCCTCACATCTTGCGTCCGGAGTGTTCGATCACGGTTAGGTCCAATAGGGGCTCTGATATTGACCTGCTCGCCTCGATTTTCACAAACACTACACCCTACAGTATGGATTTCTTTAATAGGGGTTTTAGAAAGCTCTTACAGGGTCTCCAACACGAATGCAGTGCCTATAATGTTGCAAACGTCCATAGGTAATTGAGACCACTTTCAAAGAGCTTACGGGACAGCTTGTTTGCCACCTTAGTAATATAAAAAATTAAGTAGTTATAGTTTTGTTTCTTGTATAACCATGAGCTAATTTAATTTAAAATTGCTTTCTTATCAATAAATGTATATTTATTTTTATCTGAACTGCCGAAGAAAGGAGGGTAATGTTTTTCGAGACTATGAATGTATGTCCAGTTCTTTGTCACGTCCTGCAGCCTGAACGGCTTGACGGATTTTGACATGCGAGGTGTCATTTGATTCGTCGTGATCATAGATTTAGAATGTAGGTACAAGATGAACAGTGTCAAACTGAAGACGAGACCAAAAATGAAAGATCTAAGTGTGAGTTAAATAGTGTTGTTGAACGGTCACACCAATGATATCGATAAAAGTATCTGTATAATAGGTATTTTGGGCTTAAAAGTTTCATTTCCAACTTCTTGTTTTGGGGAATTATTCCCCAAAACAAGAAGTTGGAAAAATTGTAATTTGAATGTATCGACTATGTAAAAGTAAAAATGGGGTTATAAGTTACTCGTAATATTTGAAATTCTGTAGTGTTAAAGTATTCATGTGATTTTTTTTTCTTCATTTTTGTAATGTTTCTTGACTGATGCCACGTCACGTGACGAAATTTGGAGAGGTAATTTTGTTACACCCAGTATAGCACTATGAACGGAAATAGAGTCGACTCAGTAAAAGTCGTTAAATTCTTGGGTGTAAATATAGATTACTTATTGAACTGGCAAGATGAACTGTCAAGTATAGAGAGTACAATAAGCTCAGCATGTTATATACTGAGAAGTTTGAGAGATTTGCTTTAGATAGAAATGCTTAAAACAGTATATTTCGCCTTAGTGGAATCTAAGTTGAGATATAGCATTATTGTGTGGGGTGGCAGTTACAATTATAATGTGCAAAAAGCCTTTGTAGCTCAAAAAGGGCCATTAGAACAATTGTACGAATAAAACAGCAGGAATCTTGTAAACCTCACTTTAAAAGACTCAATATATTGACGGTGCCTAGTCTGTATGTTTCAGTTGTATTGTGTAATTTTGCGAAAAACGTACATGAATTTGAAAAAGAGGAAGATAGACAAATAAGGGAACACTCACGAAGGAAAGATTTTTGTACAAAATTACTACCAACCTTGGATGTAGTAAAACACAGCTCCTACTATTCCTCAGTGAAATTGTTTAACAGACTACCACTGAATTTGAAAAGTGACCTTTATAAAACTCACAATTTAAAAATAAAGTGAAGGACTATCTGCTTGAAAGATGCCTATATTCTGTAGACGAACTATGAACTCATTATCATCGGAATTAATTTGATTGAATTGAAATCTGTTAATAATTGTTTTATTATTTGCCATTTAACTATTGGGTATTTTATTGATGTTTGAATATTTTATTGACTTATTGACAGTTGAGTTATCTAATTATCGAAATTTTGGGGACATTTCAGTTCAAATTTTTTTATTGACATTATGAAAAATAAAGATGTTATTTTTTTGTTTATTAAGTGACAATTTTAATTTAGTTAATGTTAGGTAGGGGTCATGATGAATGAGGTAAATTAAGGTTATAAAATTTAAGGCTAATCTATAGCATTTATGTAAGTAAAATAGTTAAGTAAGTATATAGGAATTGTGTTGGGTTTATTTTACAAGTACTTTCTGTTAGTTTTTTTTTGTAATGAAAAGAGTTTTGACTGTATGATTATGTAATGTACCTATTAGTCTATTGTAAATGTATTGATAATGTATATAGTCTTTTGGTAAATTGGTAGTAATTTAGATTAAGAATTATTCAAACACGATGTATATTGTTTTATGAAGAAAGAAATGAAATGAAATATATGTATGTATGTGTGTACTAGCTGTTGCCCGCGACTTCGTACGCGTGAAAATTATGTTATAATGCCAATTAGTTTATTATACTAAATTATAATGACTCTCTGCTTAGCCCCTAGGATATGTAGCGTGATAATATATAACCTATTTGAAGACCCTACCCCTAGCAAATATTTGTGCAAAATTTGAATCAAATCTATTGAGTAATTTCCGAGATCTTTCCGGACAAAGCAAAGCAAACAGACAAAAAAAATTCTAACTATATTTTCGGCTTCGGTATCTTATACCGAATATATTATGTTGAACACCCAGCGAGCATTTTTTTTTAATATTTCCAATGTACAGTTTTGACTTTTCTATCATTTTATTATATGTATAGATTATAATAACCTACCTGATGGTCGATACGTGGGTGCAGGATTTACAGGCGTATTTCTTTTCATGCCGACGTTTGTGGTTCCACAAGGCGGTCTTCGATTTAAACCTGAACTTGCAGATCTGGCATTCTATATCTCCTGCGCTCTGTGGATACCATTATAAATGACACAAAATCATAATTGACACTGAATTGTAATGCATCAGGCTGACAGTAATATAATTTTATGTTCTATTGAAATTCTAGTGGTTGGGAAATTATGGTTGTGTTCTAACAGTCTACACTATTGCATTAGGTTCGCCTGTAATAATAGTTGTATGTTGAAATAAATAAATAAATACAGTAGTACCACGTTTATAAGTTACACCGATGTACCTGCGCAGAAGTCACATATACGAAACGCGCGAAAAAATCTTAACCAATCACAACGTTCCGCATAGACGCGCCAAACATGGCCCTTTGATATTGGTTGCCGCCTGCGCGCCATGTTCGATGCCCGCAGCATCGCGGTGCAATGAGGAACAATGAGCAAGATAGCACTACTCTCCGCATTTATTGCATTTTCAATCTTAACGTAACGCAATAAAGTCGGTGTTGAAACAGCGTTGGCAATCGGCATTAATCGGCGCTAGCTTGCTCTCTTCTGAGCAGGCGAACTTTGTCGATGCGACTTATAAACGTGGTTTAACTGTAAAAATAAAAAATGTATAGACTGACTAATTATTACTTATTATAAATTAAAAAGTTAGTGAGTATAGATTTGTGCATTGAATGTTTATTACCTAGGTCCCCTACCGAGGGCCTTTACCGGGGGCCTGAGGACGGGGATGGGGCTGCTGACCGTCCTTACAGAAGCAGGCGAAGATTGCGGATTATGACGTTTTAAAAAAAAACTTGTACCTAACTAGATCTCGTTCAAACCAATTTTCGTTGGAAGTTTTTATGGCAATGTACATTTTATTATTCTCTAAGGTTAGAAGTTAGAGGGGGACACACATTTTTCCACTTGGAATTGTCTCTTGCGAAAACTATTCAGTTTAGAAAAAAAACCGGACAAGTGCGAGTCGGACTCGTCCACCGAGGGTAATGTATGCTACAAAGGTTATTTGGGGTCAAAGGTCAAAATTGGAGGTTTTTTTAATTTTTTCTCGAAAACGGTAAGTGTCATCATAAAAGCTGCCGAAACAAGTTGTAGATCTTAAAAAATTCTCCACAAAATAATCTTAATGTTTTTTTCAGAGTTACCATACCTGAAACATCGCGATTCTAAGAGTCACATTATACATGTCATATTATGCACACGTTTCCACGCCGCCTGTGTGGTAGTGTAGGTACTCGGCGCGTTCGTTTTTAGGGGTTCCGTACCCAAAGGGTAAAAAGCGGAATCCTATTCATGAGACTTTGCCGTCCGTTTCCCTGTCTGTCTGTCCGTCTGTCTGTCCGTCACCAGGCTGTATCTCATGAACAATGACAGCTAGGAGGCTGAAATATTCACAGATCATGTGTTTCTTTTGCCGCTATAACAACAAACACTAGAAACAGAAAAATTATAATATTTAAGGGGGCTCCCATACAACAAACGTTTTTTTTGGCGTTTAGTTTTTTAGATTTATAACGGCAACAAGTAGCCGCTTGAAATGCTCACAAAATATCGAGCTATTTCTTTTCATTTTAATAATTTAATGAAAATAAAATGAACATTTAAGGAACGGCTCTCATCAAGTAATTTTTTTTGGAGCTCCATAAACCGCAAGAAGAAACCGAATTCCTTCCGTAATTATTGTTTGAAGTGTGGAGGTTATTTTTTACTTGCATTGATAAAACCCGATTATTAACTTTTGCAAAAAAAACTCAAAGTAAGAAACAAGTAGAACTGTCATATCTTCCTTCGACATCGTCATTTGCTATTTAATGAAAATACACAGATCGATATTCTGTGAGTATTTCAAGCGTTTACTTGTTGTCCTTATTAATGTATCAAATAAAATGGCAAAAAATAACGTTTGATGTATGGAAGCCCCCCTTAAATATTATTATTTTTCTATTTTTAGTATTTGTGTAGATATTAGATATTCACAGATCATGTGTTTCTGTTGCCGCTATAAGTTATCTTCAGCCTCCTAGCTATCACCGTTCATGAGAAACAGCTTCGTGACGGACAGACAGACAGACGGACAGACAGACAGAAGGACGGCAAAGTCTCATAATAGGGTTTCGTTTTTTACCCTTTGGCTACGGAACCCTAAAAACGAACGCGCCGAGTACCTTACTACCTCACAGGTGGCGTGGAAATGTGTGCATAGCATGCAAAATGTGACTCTTAGAACCGCGATATTTCAGAAATGGTAACTCTTAGGAAAACCTCATTTAGAACATTTTTGTGGAAAATTTTAAGATCTACAACTTTGACTTAAAGGCTTTTTTGATTACACTTACCGTTTTCGAGAAAAATCCAAAAAAACACAAATTTTGACCTTTGACCCCAAATAACTTTTGTAGCAAACAGGATTATTGTTATTTGACCCCTATTTTTATATCTAAATTGACTGGACATGCAAACCGAGCTCATGTATTCGTTTCATACATTTAGTTGAGGACAAAAAAAAAAACCAATCGATCTTAGAAAATATTTGTCACATTTGAATCGTCAACATCGTTTGGTCGAGTAGCATAGCATGCAATTTTGAAAAGCAATTAGTATACTAACTAAATCATAAATTTAATGTGAAAAAATTTTGGTCTTGAGCAGGACTCGAACCTGCGTATTCTGGTTTGCCGGACCGGAGGCCCTGGTCTGAGTCATCTGGTCCGGCAAACCAGAAGACGCAGGTTCGATTCCTGCTCGAGACCAACATTTTTTCAAATGAAATTAGTATAGGCTGTTACCGGGGCGTGTTTCCTGACGTGGTGCTTCCACGCGTTAGTGTCGACGAACCCCTTGTAGCACAGCTCGCACTGGTACGGAGAGTTCAAGTAGTTAGACGACTCTTTCCGCTTGTTTATCTCTTCCATTTGTTCCTCAACCTGAAGACAAGAAAGATAGTTCTTTTGACTGCGTTGTTGGCGCTGTTGCCGCAGTGGTAGTGTCTGCGACTTCCGCGCTGAAATACAATTCCGAGTCGAACTTAATATTTCCGTGCTTTGTTTCGGAGTTTGGGTGTATAGTAGACCTCTCTGTTGAACGAGTTATTGAGATAGCCAGTATAGAGTTTGAGCGGTTCATTGTACTAAGCGTATACAGTCCCCCGGATGCTCCATATGCACAGTTCGAAGAGAAACTTGAAGAAGCATTGTTTAAATGCCAAAGTACAAAAAAAACCGTCCTATTTTGTGGGGACTTCAATGTAGACATTTTAGAAACTGCACGGGAACCTTTACAGAGAGAGAAAATGTTAAATTTGTTCAAGTCATTTGGTTTGTATAATATATTTTTGGAACCTACTCGTATAACTGCAACTAGTGCTACTTGTATTGATAATATTTTTACTAATATAAATCCCATTAAAAAATGTATAGTGGACCCTGTAAAATCAGATCATCGTGGCCAGTCTGTTTCTTATCTGAGAAATAGTAGGGAAACTAAGAACATTATTAGTTTTGTCCCAGTTAACACACATCGCTTGGAAACCTTTAGAAGAAACTTAGTCAAGAAAATAACAGAATTGCCTGATTACATTAGCGTAGAAGAATCCTACTCTGATTTATTTAATTTGATACATACTGTGTTTGGGAAAATCTTTACCCCGAAAACATTATCAATCAGAGGCAGTTCTGCTTTCAGTGACTGGGCTACACCCGGAATTTATAAAAGTCGCCATAAACTATATGAACTGTATTCTGAAAAATCATATAATTTCAACCCAGAGTTTCAGGAATATGTTAAGAAATACTCAAAGATATTTAAGCAAGCCTGTACCTTAGCCAAGTCTAATTTCATTAGAAATAAAATTTATGATTCTGCGAATGTAATTAAAACTACTTGGAACATTATCAATGCGGAATGTGGTAGGTGTACAACGAATGAAAGAAAGTTTCATTTAAATATAAACAATCGCCACGTATCGGGGGATTTGGAAGTGGCGACCGAGTTTGAAAAATTTTTCAGTAATGTTCCAATAGAGATAACTGACACTCTCCAGTCGTCTTCCACCTCCGCCGAGCTATTATTAGCAGAATCTGTAGCTGCCTGTGAAGGCGCGTTCGAATTCACCGTTGTCAACTGCAACGACATCATAAAAGCTTTTAGATCTATTAATGTTAAAAAAACCGCTGACCTTTGGGGGTTATCAGTAAAATCCATATCAAGTATTATAGATGTCATTGCCCCCCACTTGGCAACTGTGTTTAACGATTGCGTCTCTAGTGGTGTATTTCCTGATTTGATGAAACACAGTAAAGTTATACCACTATTCAAGGCTGGCACCGCTTCAGATCCGGGTAATTTCAGACCTATCTCGGTGTTGCCGACCTTGAGCAAGATATTTGAAAAATTGATACTAGAGCAGATGCTGATCTTTTTTAACAGTCACAAATTATTTCATGAGAAACAATTTGGCTTCACTAAAGGACGTTCGACTACCGATGCTGGTGTAGAGTTATTGAAATGTATTTATGACGCCTGGGAGGATAAACAAGATGCAATTGGTGTGTTTTGTGATCTGTCTAAGGCATTTGATTGCGTCCAACATAAAACATTAATCAGGAAATTACACCATTATGGCATAAGAAACAAGGCTCTCGACCTTCTGACTTCATATTTGAACAATAGAATTCAGCGGGTCGATGTTAATGGTGCACGCTCAGAGGGATCTGTAGTTACTATGGGCGTCCCGCAGGGTTCAATACTCGGACCATTTTTATTCCTTATATATTTTAATGACTTACCCTTTTACGTGGGGGACAACAACAGGATTGTTTTGTTTGCAGATGATACTTCTTTGATTTTCAAAGTAAAAAGACAAATAGATAACTATGACGATGTCAACAACGCAATCTTGAAAGTGGTTCATTGGTTTAACACTAACAATCTTAAACTAAATGATAATAAAACTAAATGTATTAAATTTACCTTGCCTAATGTAGCACAGTCAGAAACCAATGTTCAACTTAATGGTCGAGAGTTGGAACTTGTGGAACAAACCACATTCCTAGGGTTAACGGTTGATGCTGGTTTACAATGGGGTCCACATATTGTAAAACTAGCTAGTAGATTAAGTTCAGCAGCATTTGCTGTACAAAAAATAAGGCACTTGACTGATGTAGATACGGCTAGAATAGTTTATTTCAGTTACTTTCACAGTATAATGTCTTATGGTATTCTACTGTGGGGCAATGCTGCAGATATAAATAAAATTTTTATTTTACAAAAGCGGGCCATAAGAGCTATATATAGACTAGGTCCAAGGGTCTCTCTGCGCGAAAAATTCAAAGAGGTTAATATTCTTACTGTAGCATCACAATATATTTTTGAAAACCTTATGTATGTACAAAGAAATCTACATAGTTTCGCTAAGTTAAGTGATAGACACAATGTCAACACTAGAAATAAAAATAACCTTGCTGTTTTTCATAGCAGATTGCACAAAACCAGCAATTCTTTCATGGGTAACTGTATACGCTTTTACAACAGGCTTCCAGACGAAATTAAAAGTATGTCCCTTAATAAGTTTAAAAGATCTGTTAAAAGTAAATTGAACTGCAGGGGCTACTATACAATCAATGATTATTTGTTGGATAAGGAAGCCTGGAAATGACCTGCTCTGCTGGATTCTCAAAAAAATTGTTAAAATGCCTAGTTTTTAGATTCTTTAAAATTGTAAATAGAGCAAAAAAAAGAACAACCCGCTGAGTTTCTTGCCAGTTCTTCTCAGGTGGGTCGCGTTGTGAACTGGTGGTAGAGTTTTTGTTTTGTATTCTGGACGTTTTGCAAGCGCATCTGTATAATGCCTATGTGAAATAAATATATTTTTGATTTTTTGATTTTGGTGTTTGCAAGAAAACGGAACACCAGCCAAATAATATTTATTTTATAGAACCCCATCGAGCAACCCAACCCCTCCTCAGTCAAGGAGGCCGATAGATGAACATAAGCCACGCCGCCGACTGCGTAACTGAGGGGGCAGAGTTCTCTCGCCAATCTCGATTTTGACTGCCGAAGTGGTTGAAGATTTGATAAAATAATGGAGTTCTTCGCCATTACATATTTCACGCCGTTTCAAAATAATTTTGTCGGAACTTTTCTCGGTCCTATCTCTCAAGTTAGATCAAACTGCACATGGTGTGCAAATTTGTTTAAAATAGGTTAAGTACAAAATGGTCATTTAAGCGGGGCTCCCGTGCAACAAATAAGATTTTTTTGTCGTTTTTTGATAAATTCGGAACCCTCCGTGCGCGAGTCCGACTCGCACTTGGCCGATTTTTAATCATTTATCTGAATAGACTATTTATTAAAATTTTATCTACATCGCTATAGATCAACTCATCTTTGCCCGCGGCACTATGTGTGGGTAAACCTCGTATAAACACAGTGACTTCGTGTGCGTGACAAGAGGTACAGTGAAGTACAAAATACAAAAACACTTGTTTAACTAAAATAAAAACTTAATTGGTGAAATGTATGTTAAACATATTATTATGTATCGCTGCTAGAAGAATAAAATTAAAGAATTTTAGGATTCGCTGCTCTTTCCAAGGTTAATTATAAATTCAGATACCATATCAAAATGACGATAGTATTCTTCTTCTTTGGCGTGTCGACAAGTATTACGCCACATCTCTCCACCAAAAACGTTGATTTATTAATTTCATTATTCCCATCACATTTTGTTCTATGTTATGCGCAGCAATGTAATTTTTTTAAAATTCCCCATACATTTTCTATTGGGTTTAGTTCAGGATGATTCGGTGGTAGCCGAAGAACTTTTATGCCATACGGCTAAAGTATGTCATCAATCTTATAACAAACTAGCTGACCCTCGTAACTTCGTTTACGCCACATAAGGTATACAAAAGAAGACTTATTTCTTCACCAGACTCATCAAGCAGTGTGTTAAACTGCCCTGCCCTCTCCCGCGCAAAAAATATCGGGATCAAAAGTATCCTAGAACCTTCCTCGGATCATAGGCTCAGATGATTGACGTGTCGCAAGTGCCTATGTATTAGGATTATGCGAAATAAATGTTTTTTCACTTTGACTTTGACTTATTTAACAAGTTTCATTTAAATCAACTCAGTAGTTTCAGTGTGATACTTATTCGGGATACAGATAGATAGACATGAAATTTTTAATTACATTTTCGGCTTCAGTATCGATTAGAGAACGCCCTACAATTAAAATTTTCAAAATATCTTCCATGTACAGACTCTCGACCCTCTACAGTTTTTTTTAGATGTATAGAAATGGTCTTTTTATTTTTTAAATCAAGTCATACAGTTCAATTTTTGTCATATTTGCGGTATTAACAATGTTTTTTTCTGTCGACCATCTCGGCATTTCAATTTTTTTAACCGACTTCAAAAAAAGGGGGAGGTTCTCAATTCGTCTGTATGTTTTTTTATGTATGATAAGCGATATTCAAACTCAAACTCAAAAACTCAAACTCAAAAAAACATTTATTTCGCATAATCCTAATACATAGGCACTTGCGACACGTCAATGAATACAGTGCAAATAGTACCACCAGTTCGGAACGCGGCCCGCTTGAGAAGAACTGGCAAGAAACTCGGCGGGCTATTCTTTTTGTGCACTACATATTTACAATAAGTAGACTCCATCAGTAGAGCAAGCAGATCACTTCCAGGCTTCCATAACAATCAAATAATCGTCAATTGTATAGTAGCCCCTGCAGCACAATTTACTTTTTATACAGTTTTTAAACTTAATTAGAGGCATGCTTTTAATTTCGCTTGGAAGCCTGTTGTAAAAACGTATACAGTTACCCAGGAAAGAATTACTGACTTTGTTCAGTCTACAATGATAAACGGCAAGGTTGTTTTTATGCCTATGACAAAGTGGTGAGGAATGAACTATAGTCAACATTGTCTTTGTACGGGGTGAGCAGCAGCTTGATACGAGCACTGAAATCTCTTTATGAGGGCTCAAGTGCTTGTGTCAGGATCAACGGAGCTTGCACGGACTTCTTTAATATAGAAAGGGGTGTGAGACAGGGTTGTGTAGCGTCACCGTGGCTGTTTAACCTGTACATGGACAGTTGTTTGAAAGAATTGCAAGAGAGTGCGTGTGGTATAAAACTGAACGAGCTGACCATCAAATGCCTCCTATATGCTGACGATCAGGTGATCTTAGCTGCATCGGCGGAGGAGTTGCAGTTGATGGTTAATATTATGCATGAGGCGCTGAAAGGTAGAGGAATGAAAGTGAATGTAAGTAAGACTAAAGTAATGGTTTTTGAAAGAGAGGAATGTATGACGAATTGCCCTATTATTATCGAAGGGCAAAGAGTGGAACAGGTGAAAGAATTTGTATACCTGGGTTCAAAATTTACGAGGGATGGAAAGTGTGACCAGGATATTGAGAGAAGAGTTTTGGCAGGAAATCAAGTGAATGGGGCGATGCATACCTTTATGAGCAGTCAAAACGTGTCTAAGAAGGCGAGAGTGGCTGTGCATAGGGGTGTGCTTATCCCCACACTTATGTATGGTAGTGAAAGTTGGGTGTGGCAGAAGAAGCATGAAAGTAAAATTAATGCAGTGGAAATGAGAAGTCTGCGAAGTATAGCTGGAGTGAAATTGATGGACAAAGAAAGGAATAGCGTGATTAGAAAACAATGTGGTATAACTGAAGATGTAGTGACAAAGATAGAAAAAGGGATGCTTAGATGGTTTGGACATGTTGAGAGGATGGATGAAAATAGACTGACTAAACAGATCTATAAGGCGATAATGAATGGGCAAGCTGGTAGGGGTCATCCTCGGCGTACGCATGGTAACCAAATTGATGACCTGCTGGAAAAAGGCCAGGTCAAGAGTACCCTTAACCGGCGAGCGTGTATGAAAGCACTTATGAAAGTAGAAGAAGCGAAAGTGGTATGCCAGGATCGTAGCAAGTGGAAAGCCATAGTCTCTGCCTACCCCGATGGGAAACAGGCGTGATGATATGTATGTATGTATGTATGTTTTTATGTCTGGTGTTCACATTGTGTCTATCGCTTAACTTAGTAAAACTAGATAAATTTTTCTGAACATACATAAGATTTTCAAAAATATATTGTGATGCCACAGTTAGAATATTTAATTCCTTAAATTTTTCTCGCAGAGAGACCTTTGGACCTAATCTATATATGGCTCTTATGGCCCGTTTTTGTAAAACAAAAATTGTATTTATATCTGCGGCATTGCCCCATAGTAGCATACCGTACGACATTACACTGTGGAAGTAACTGAAGTACACTATTCGCACTGTTTCTACATCAGTCAAATGCCTAATCTTTTGGACAGCAAATGCTGCTGAACTTAATCTGCCAGCCAGTTTTTCAATATGTGGGCCCCACTGCAATCCAGAATCGATCGTCAACCCTAAGAACGCAGTAGATTTCACAAGTTCCAACTCTTGGCCATTAAGTTGCACATTGGTTTCTGCCTGTGTTACATTGGGCAAGGTAAATTTAATACATTTAGTTTTGTTTTCATTCAGGCTAAGATTATTAGTGTTAAACCAATGTACTACTTTTAGGATTGCATTGTTAACATCGTCATAGTCATCTAGTTGTCTTTTAATTTTGAAAATTAAGGAAGTGTCATCTGCAAACAAAACAATCCCGTTAGTGTCCCCTACGTAATAGGGTAGGTCATTAATATAAATTAAAAATAAAAATGGTCCGAGTATCGAACCTTGCGGGACGCCCATAGTAACCACCGATCCCCCGGAACGTGTGCCACCGACATCGACCCTCTGAGTTCTATTGTTCAAATATGAAGTCAGAAGATCGAGAGCCTTGTTCCTTATCCCGTAGTGCTGTAGTTTCCTGATCAATGTCTCATGTTGGACGCAATCAAAAGCCTTAGACAAATCGCAATTATATTCAAATATTTCCGTCAATGAAGAATGTTCACTAATTTTGAATTTTAGCTTATTGTATTCTCCGTCAAAAATAAAAAATACGTGTGAAAGAATTATTTTGATACGTCAATTACTTCCCAAGTTATAGAATTTAAAGTGAGTCCGCGACCGCTGGCCCGCGCTCGCACTGTATGACGTCACGTTATAGCAGTCGCTCAGTCCGTTCGCGCTATTCAGTACCCTGCGGTACTTACGTTTCCCTAAAGATTCATTGATATGCCTAATCCTAGTGCTCGGAAATCCTGTGTTGTACCAAAATGTACAAGTACTACTATCAAGACGCCAAAAAAGTTGTTTTTCCTAGTTCCAAAGGACTTAAAACTGCAGAAAAAGTGGATAAATGCAATGAAGAGCATCTCTTTTAACTTGGATATAGCCTATAGCATCTCACCATAGCTTTCTCTTGGTGATCTGAAAAAGTTATACATAAACAGAAAATGTTTACACCTTATGTAGGTACTTACTTATTTATATTAATTATTGTAAATAGATAGGTAAGTACTTAATATTAAAAACACCCAGACCGATACAAATATTCATGTTCATGCACGTAAATGTTTGTACCCGCGACCCTTATGGGCTCCCGACATGATTGTCTATTGATATGTATATTGATGAATGGCAATTGTCAATCACGTTAAATATGAATGGAAGTTGCTTCAGTGTGCGTGATTTCTTTGCATGTGTGTGTGCATCGACGTATATGTACACATTATATTTTTTTAACGTGCTTGACAATTGCTAATTGATCGTGTCGGGACTCGGGACCCCTTTAATTCCTAAGCAGCGTGCACTACCAACCAACCAAACTCTTCGTCATTGAATAAAAAACCGGCCAAGTGCGAGTCGGACCCATGAAGAATTCCGTAGCAACAAGTAACATAATAATTACCTATGAAAGTTCTTGTACCTAGTTCGTTGTAACTTTGATTGATGTTTTAACACGTTCGCTGTTGCAGTGATTTTTCTAGCCGAATATTGCGATTTATGTCGTATTAAAAAAAAATACTTACTAGATCTCGTTCAAACCAATTTTCGGTGGGAGTTTGCATGGCAATGTACATAATTTGTTTTTATTACCATTCTCTAATTTGAGAAGTTAGAGGGGGGGGGGGGGGGGGAGGACACACATTTTTCACTTTGGAAGTGTCTCTCGCGCAAACTATTCAGTTAAGAAAAAAAAATATTAAAAACCTCAATAGCATTTTTAAAGACCTATCTATAGATAACCAACACGTATGGCTTTTATGAAATAATAAATTTGAAGTTTCAGTTCTAAGTATGGAGACCCCCAAAATTTATTGATATTTTTTCAATTTTTTTTTGTAGAATTTTTAATGCGGTTCACAGAATACATCACTAAGTCTCAACAGCATGCCTTATAGTTTCGGAGAAAAATGGCTGTGACATATGAACGGACAGACAGACAGACAGTTATGACGAATCTATAAGGGTTCCATTTTTTACATTTGGCTACGGAACCCTAAAAAAGCTTTAGTACATCTGTTCCCGATTAGGAATAAGTAGACGCATATTATCTCTAGCTAAGTCTTTAACCTTAGTCTCCTATATCCCTAGTCCTCTTAGTTCATCCTAGTTTTAGAGTTTTAGGATATTACACCCTTGGCTTCTCATACATACTTCTACCTAGCTAGCATCACGATAAAAATAAGCTACGACTTATCTAAAATAGTAACTTTTTGGATAAATAACACAATATAGAACAGTTTTAACAAATTTTCATAAGAGTTATAATGAAAGACGCTTCGCATTTCGACCAAATAAAATCATTATTTATAGCTATAAAATGAGCAACCACAAGCCCATCTATTTTAGGTAAGTTATCTGATTGTCCTATCGAAGCCTTCGTTATTTTTTTAACAATTCACTCAGCTAAAAGCGAAGAGAATAATAGGTAACACTGCGTGCGCGGGACTTTTTCACTGCTACAGCTGGGCGCGGAGCGGACCGCACGGAGCCGCGCTATAACGTGACGTCATCCGCGGTTCAGTGACTGTTAGCGGGGCAACAAATTTTCGCGAACTTTGAATGATTGTAAAATCAAAACGACTGGGTATTTTTGAATAAAACAAAAACTAGTGTATTTGTATATATAAAAGCTTTACTGAAACGAAGTTTCAAGTAATTTTACATACTTATGAACATTCCTCATTATAGCCGGATTTAATTTTTTTTTTGTTGAATTGGGTTTACTTCTGAGGTGGTCCCATTTTCACCAGGTCAGGATCTGATGATGGGATCCAGGAGAAAACGAGGGCAACCACCGAAAATTGTAGGGACAACTAGGGCGTTTGTTAACTTTTTAATTCAGTGCTTTAATGTACTACAATATAATGAACGTCTGGAGTCGATCTGATGATGGAACCGAAAGACTGTCAAGGGAACTCCTTAACGATTTACAGCAGCTACCTTGTGTTTGGGCTTGATTGATTTGTATTAATGAGAACTTTCACCTTGATACATTTTTCGGTTCACCTGTCGCTTAAAATAATGAAGAAAAAATTCTTTAATCTATACTAATTTTATAAAGAGGTAAAGTTTGTGTGTTTGTATATTTGTTAAGTTGTAAGGGGTAATCTCGGGATCTACTGAACCGATTTTAAAAATTCTTTCACCAATAGAAAGCTACGTTATTGCGGAGTGTCATAGGCTATATAGCATCACGCTACAACGAATAGGAGCGGAGCAGTAATAGCAAATGTTTCAAAAACGGGAGAAAAGTTATTCCTTTTGAGAGCTTCGTTGCGTGTGCTGCGTAAATATTTATAGTTATGTAAAAAATATGTACCTTCTACAAAATTGTTTCTCTTAAAAAAGTTCTTAAAAAAATTGCGCGGTAGCATGAGTCTATCTTTGGGTTGGTGCACAATAACCATTTTAATGGCAATCATTTTTTTCTACAATAATGCGACGGGAATTTTTTTTCTCTCTCTCTTTCACGTAGTATTAAATATTAACGACAAGACGTTACGGGAGTAAACGCAACGTGACGGGAGTAAATGCGACGGGAACAGGTAATACTTTCTCTTATGTGGCGCAAACGAAGTTGCGCGGGTCAGCTAGTAAACAATAAAACCGACTTCAAGCAAATCCTGAAAAATAAAATTTACTTAGAACGAAGTAATAGGTATGTATTTTGATTTACTTATCGGATTTTTTATTATTATTTTTTGCATTAAAATTTGGAGCTCTATCATTTTTGACTTTTCTGTAGGCCTTTATAAGTTACACAATTCTACCATACATTATTTTGTTATACCTCGAAAGGCAGCGTTTTCGTTAAAAGCTCTCAGGCACCTTATTTTTTTCTGACATTTCCGTCTCTCAAAACTCTACAAATTACATAAGTACGCAAACCTTTCTGAAAAACCATTGGTGATCTCAGGATGAAAATCCATGCAGTAGTTTTTAAGTTTCTCGTGAACAGACAGACGAGGTGGGGGACTTTGTTTTATAATATGTAGCGATAATAAATATTAATCACATCGCAATTGACGTCTACTCCCACTCCCACCTGTTCTGTTAACAGAACTACTGGTATTTTTTTTCTTTTAGTTCTGTCCACAGAACAAATGGTAATTCAATTCCCGCCTGTTCTGCTGAGTAGTTCTGTTAGCAGAATCAACGATATTTTATGTCCCATTAGTTCTGTCCACAGTTTTTATTCCGTCCGTTTGTCTGACACATCAAAAATATTTACCTGACTTCTTAAACATTTTCTCCGTGAAGAACTAGAGATTTTCTTTAACGACTGTACCCATGGTATTATTACTTAGAACACTGTGTAATAAATTATAATGTAACCAACTTACACAGGATCTCAATCTTACAGTTACATTGAGACTTGTCATGATATTTAATTTCGTTTCATTATAACGTTAGAGTTGGCTGCAAAACGTGGTAGATGACGCTGTATGCTTTTTATATAATTATGAGTTTTATTTCGCGGCCACGCAGAGAGTTTCCTGCAAAGACTGCTTGGCACCGCTGGTGTCGTCAATAAGTCGAGTTACGTCTCTATCTCATAATACAAATGTACTCTGTGAAGACGGCCGCATCACTGCCACACAAATTAAAGCTGTATAATTACTAGCGCACGCACACAGCGCCGCACGCACTGATGAGTTGAACCATCTATGTTCTGCATTATTTTTAAAAGTTTTATTTAAAATTGAAACGCATTCGTTTTGTGCGCTGAAAATGGAACACTTAATAACTTTTTGTTTTATTGGGCTTAATGACTGTCGTGTTTTAAATCAAACGAGCCTTTTCAAAACCACTTTGTGTTAATTTTAGATAACTTTCACATTATTATGGGTGTAAGGGGCCCCACCACCACCAAATTTTCGGGGGCCCAAGCGACCTCACCTACACGTGGTGCACCTGTTAACCAACGAACGAGGCTCCGCGAATTTAGGTACCCACATGGTGGCCTAGGCTCCCATGTGGGTGCCAGGTGGTACAAAGTGTTGGTCCGGGGGGGTACCACCGTGCAGCTGTGAAAAGCCCCCCAAGTAACCCAGCCCCGGTTGGGTTGCGTTCGGGGTTCAGCAGCTGCATAGCCGGGCCCGGGGCGATGTTTGATGCAGCAGGGGGGGACCAGTAGGCGCTAAGCGGATTCTAGTGTGGCTGACGGGGGTCGACCCGCCGGCCAGGGAGACCCGTAGAAACGGTTTTACCGCTGGCCGCCCGCGGCATAGTATAGGGGCCCAACTGGGACTAACCACCCTGGGAGGCTGCCCCACCAGGCCGCGCATAATCCCGATGTGGTTCGTCGTGCCGGATGGTGACCGGACTGGGACCCCGGCGACCACACTCGGGGGGGTACGGGGGCCCTTCCGTCCGGCGGGTCGGCTTCCGTCTCACCACACAGTCATAGATGAAGCTAGCCCCTACGCCTTGTTACTCACTGCTGCAGCAAATGTCACTCCGTCTTCACGTCTCCCTTTCCCAGCAATCATGGCAGTGCAGAAAAGAAAATCAGGTACCACAGCGGCCGCTACTACTCCCAGTAACGTACTGTTTGAGGTGGAGTTCGCTAACATCCGCGGACTCCATGCCAACCTCAACGTCGTCCATCACCATCTAGAGACGGCACGGCCAGCTGTGATGTTCCTAACGGAGACGCAAATACTCCGCCCTGCCGATCAGTCGTACCTTAGTTACCCCGGCTATATCATCGAGGAACTATTTCGAGAAAAAGCCGGGGTGTGCGCGTTCGTTAGGGCGGATGTTTGCTGTCGCCGGCTGCGCTGCCTTGAGGACCCTTCCCTCTCCGTCCTTTGGCTGCACGTAGATCACGGCTCCATGAGTCAGATCTACGTGTGTGTCTATCTATCCCACACAGGGACAGCTGAGATGATGAGGCTGTATCAGCACCTCAGCGAGGGGGCTGATGACGCGCAGGTACGGTTCCCGAACGCCGAGTTGGTTTTTCTGGGGGACTTCAATGGGCACCACATTGAGTGGTTGGGGTCCCTCAAGACAGATCCTGCGGGAAGGGCCACCCACGCGTTCACACTCTCCCATGGTCTGACCCAGGTGGTACGCGGGATTACGCGCATACCGGACAGGTCAGACCATGAACCCGCCCTGCTGGACTTACTGCTGACGAGTAATCCAGCACAGTACAGTGTGACGGTTAGCGCCCCACTGGGTACATCCGACCACTGTATTGTGCGTGCCCGCCTGCAGGTACCGTCCCCTGCAAGGGCAGTAGAGGTGACGCGGCGACTGTGGCACTACTCGTCAGCAGACTGGGACGGACTACGAGAATACTTTGCAGCCGTCCCGTGGAGTCAGCGCTGCTTTGCAGGGAGGGCTTCATCGGAAAGCGCCTCTGCGGTTGCTGGTGAAATCACATTAGGTATGGAATACTACATTCCATACACTGATGTCGCCAGCATCCGCAAAGCCCGCCCCTGGTTCGGGCGTGAGTGTGCCGTAGCTGTTCAACAAAAACAGGCGGCTTACCGCGCCTGGATCAGGGCTCGAGCTGTGCGCGACCCGAATGTGGCCCGCCTCAAGGCAGCGTACAACAGAGCGCAGCCGTGGATACTGGCAACTGGCCAAAGCCGTGCAGGCCAACTTTTGCAAGCCCTCGCTGCCGCCGCTGCGCTATCCTGACGGATCACTGGCTCACAAGGCCCAAGAGAAAGCGGAAATGATGGCCAAGCTCTTTGCGGCTAATTCCCGGGTCGATGACTGTGGCAAGCAACCTCCCACTATCGCCAACTGTGGAACCACGATGCCGGAAATTGTAATCCGGCAGTGCGATGTGCGGGCGGTGCTACGGTCACTCGACACGCGGAAAGCCAGTGGTCCTGATGGCATTCCGGCCGTGGTGCTGAGGAATTGTGCAGCTGAATTGTCTCCAACGCTAACACGCCTGTATCGCCTTTCGTATTCGTCGGGAGAAGTGCCGGAGGCTTGGAAGGAGGCGAATGTCCAACCGATCCCCAAGAAAGGGGATCGGTCGGATCCAGCCAACTATCGCCCCATAGCCGTAACCACCGTCATCTGCAAGGTGTTCGAGCTAATCATCAACAAACAGCTCATGCGCTATCTGGAGGATCACTCGTTAATTAACGATCGCCAATATGGCTTTAGGCCGAAACGATCAACGGGTGACCTCCTAGCGTACATAACGCACACCTGGGGTGAGGCTATGGAGAGGCACGGCGAATCTCTGGCTATTGGCCTAGACATCGCAAAAGCCTTTGATAGGGTATGGCATGCGTCGCTTCTTTCCAAGCTGCCGTCATATGGTTTATCGCATCAGTTGTGCCGCTGGTTGGCCAGCTTCCTGAACGGGCGACGGATTCGGGTCCTCTGTGATGGTCAGGCTTCCTGTTTTTTTCAGGTAAATGCCGGAGTACCACAGGAATCGGTATTGTCCCCAACTCTCTTTCTTCTGCATATCAATGACATGCTGTCCCTTGGGTGCATTCATTGTTATGCGGATGACAGTACTCTTCATGGGAGCTATTCTGGCCGTCCAGCGGCGGGGCGAGGCGACGTGGATGAGAAGAGACGACAACTCGCGGCGGATCTCGATCTGGACCTGGGCCGCATTGCCCAATGGGGTTCAGACAACCTGGTCGAGTTCAATGCCAGAAAAACACAGGCGTGTGCGTTTACAGCTAAGAAGTCCCCATTCCTACCCCTGCCCTCTCTTCAGAGCATTACAATTCCACTAAAGGACAACCTGGAGATCCTCGGTATAGACGTCCGGCGTGAGCTCAATCACAAAAACTACATAGAGAGCTGTATTGGTCTGGCCTCGCGGAAACTGGGAATCCTGAATAAGGTGAGACGGTATTTCATGCCACATCGGAGATGTTTACTGTACAAGACGCAGATTCGTCCCTGCGTCGAGTACTGTTCTCACCTTTGGGATGACTCCGCGAGGTACTTGTTAGACGCGCTTGACGCTATGCAGAGACGTGCTATCCGAATAATTGGTTGTCCTGAGGTGACGGGAGGCCTCGAACCTTTGTCGCAGCGAAGAACCATAGCGTCCTTGGCTGCCTTCTATCGAATGTATCACGGCGAATGTTCTGAAGAGCTCTTCAACCTGATCCCACCATCTCCTTTCCGATCCCGAACAACGCGTGCCGGGCAGAGATGCCACTCATACACAGTGGAGAGAATCTTCGCCAGAACCGAGCGTTTCAAAAGATCGTTCCTCTGTCGAACTATAAAAACATGGAACGACCTGCCCGCACACGTCTTTCCCTCATCTTACAATCCCGGGTTCTTCAAGCGGAGCGTGAAGAGGCACATCACAGGGCCGCCAACTTGAGGACCACTGTAGGAAGTGGCCCCCAATCGCTAGATGCGCCACTGCTTTCTTACCATCAGGCTGGTGGCGGGTTGTTCATTCAATTACTTAAACGTTCCTTGTTAAGATTCGCACCAATTAACCTAACCTAACTTATCGTTGTTTACAAAAACTTCGACCAGGTTCGATTCCTGGTCAAGTCTGATATTTTGAGAAAAAGTTTGAATGTCATTATTATGAAATCTAAAATCGAAACCATGGTTCCTAAGAACTAAGAACAAATGTTACTATCTCTCATAGTTTCTGACTTCTCCCTACTGAACCATTTGGATTGATCACCCTGTATCTTTGTTATACGTTGTTATTAGATTGTTCGCAAATGGTTAAATATTGTGCCATATATGGATGTCTGTCAACCAGCCAAATAAAAATAGTCTTTTTTTTTCATTTCCTAAGGATATTATAAGGCGAATTCAAAATAACGATAACAGCAAGCGATAATATTGAAACGATTGAGGGTAGTATTGAAAATAAAAGTACCTACACCTACACAAATTACATTGCGTTCTGTTCCTTATTATTTTGTTTCCATAGCTCATTTCAAGTATTCAAGTTCAAGCATTAACATTACGTGTTTATTAGTGTAGGTGAAAACGAACATTTTCACATGAGATGAACTACCTGTACTACCCGTTCGCTCTAACTTTGCCGCTGGCGTAGAGGCGTTTACCCGAATTGTTAATTAGACGAAGTAAATTGACAGTAGCTAATGTCACTTCGTCATAGAAAATAAGCAACATTGTTTGAAGAAGTGACATTAGTTGCTGTCAATTTACTTCGTCTAATTAAAAATTCGACTTTAGTATGGAGCCGGGCGGCAAAGTTAGAGCGAACGAGCAGTAGTAACACTAACCGTCAAATGAAGAACAGTGAAGTCATCTCCCAGATCAGCAGAGCTGTCTGCAGTTTCTGCACTATTAATTGACTTTGTCTTCTGTTTTACTTCCTTCTTTAGAGCTTCACGTTTTCTAGGTTGTTTTGGTTTCTTTACTACTGGCGGTGGACTACCAGTGTCATTCAGCTCTTCATGGTTACCCTAAAAGTATACTTTGACATTACTAAACTTAACACATCCTCACAGACAAAGAGTTAGGATTATTTTAGAGGGACTCAGTAATCACACTCTCGCGCAAGTAGCGGGGGAGCGTAGTATGGCTAGTAACTATTTATAAATCTGTGGTATGGCTGCGTTACTCGTCATGTCGCGAGTACAGCCCGGCGATCCGTTTCTAGGGTTAAGTACCCAAAGGGTTAAAAATGGGACCCTATTCATGAGATTTCGCCGTCAGTCTGTCTGCCTGTCGGCAGTGGCGGCGTAAGGCGTGGGCGACGTGGGCCACCGCCCACGGCCTCGCGGTACAAGGGGCCTCGCGCCTCAAAAATTTTTATGCATTGCTTCAAAGCGAGAATAAAATAAAAAAAAACATATAAATTAATTTTGCTGTGAAAATTATGTATCGATTCATACAAATCGGCGGACAGGAATCTAGAAAAACTTTTTACTGATTTTACGAAAACTAATGATGCCAAAGTGTTTATCTTAATAATTGTAATCGAAAACATGGAGACACATTTTGGATTATATCTACTTCAATTTTAAAAAATATTCAACAAAAACTGATTTCAATGTATGGAAAAGTACATTAAAAAGGGTTAGCTTGCGATTTTCTCGTGTTTTCTTATTTTTACGCTTATAGAGGCTTTTAATGGGTTGTTAGCAAAATATCTGCCAAACATTTTAGGCACCGCTCTGGGAGCTATATGACAAAATATCATTTTTCTAATTTTCTTTAAGAAAATATGTCTAATTATATCTTTTACTTTGCATGTAATAATGTCTAATTCTTTTTTTTACAGTTACACCTAATTGTTAATAAACTACATTTTAGCTTAGTACTGTCCTACCCACATCAAAAATAATATGACTAGCATACGGGATCGGGAGTTTTTGAGAGATAGACAGAGCAACTTTTTTGTATTGTTTTCATTAAGATTTGAAGAAAATAATGTACACTCGATAACATTCTGGCAAAAACGGAACCCTTATAGATTCGTCATGTCTGTATGTCTGTCTGTCCGTCTGTCTGTCCGTCCGTGTGTCACAGCCATTTTTCTTCGAAACAATAAGGCCTATGCTATTGAAACTTGGTAACTAGATGTATTCTGTGAACCGCATTAAGATTCTTATATAAAACTAGAAAAAAAGTAGTAAATTTTGGGGATCCCCATACTCAGAACTGAAACTCAAAAATTTTTTTTTCATCAAACCCATACGTGTGGGATATCGATAGATAGGTCTTCAAAAATGTTATTGAGGTTCGTAACATCATTTTTTTCTAAAATGAATAGTTTGCGCAAGAGACACTTCCAAAGTGGAAAAATGTGTGTCCCCCCCCCCCCCCCCCCTAACTTCTAAAGTTCTAAACTAAGAGAATGATAAATCTAAAAAAATTATATGATGTACATTGGCATAAAAACTACCAACGAAAATTAGTTTGAACGAGATAGAGCTGGTAGTTTTTTTTTAATACGTCATAAACCGCAATTTTCTGTCAGCAAAATCACTTCCACTGCGACCGTGTTAAAACATCAATCAAAGTTACAACGAACTTTTATATTATGTTACTTGCTGCTCGAGTCCAACTCGCACTTGGCCGGTTTTATTTGTTTAATGTACTTTTCCATGCATTGAAATCAGTTTTTGTCGAATATTTTTTAAAATTGAAGTCTAATCAAAATTGTGTATCTGTGTTTTCGACTACAATTATTAAGATAAACACGGCACGCATCATTAGTTTTCGTAAAAACAGTAAAAAGTATTTCAAGATTCCTATGTCCGCCGATTTGTATGAATCGATTCACTGTACGCCGCCGACCAATGCGGGGAATCCCTTGTTTTATTACTTCCGGACTGTTGGTTCCACTGCTAAGTTCCACTAAGGGGTCCAACAGGATTTACAAATACTCGTGGACCCATTTAGGTAGTGGAACCAACAATATATGTTTTATCCTATGGATTTTTTGGGACGAGTGACCCCACGCACCACATTTGACGTAAACCTCTGTGGTTAATTTTTTTTTCCTTATGGCTAGACTATTATTATTGACGCAGGGCCTCGCGAAATCTGTCTTGCCCACACCAAATTTAGGTCTTGCCCCGCCACTGCCTGTCGGTCACGAAAGTGGATCTCAAGAACCGTGATAGCTAGAGAGCTCAAAGTTTCACAGAGATGTATTTCTGTTGCCACTATAGCAATAAATAACAAAATCAGAATTACAAGCACAGGCACACGTGAATTGAACTATCTGTAGGTAATAACACTATGGCGGTATTCGGACGTGATTGATAAGAGGAAATATTTATGTAAAACATTCAGTCACGTCCTTCGCCATAGCACTTAGATAAATTGATAATTAATAGTATTGTATAGTTAGCAGAAATTTATCTGGTGTCGCGATTAGGATGCGTGACACCAGACATAACATTTTGCATTCCTAATATTGTATTATATAAACCGCGGTTTTGATAGAATAAGTTAGTCGGTAAGCAAGATACAATAAAAGACTACACAAGTATAATTTCGTCTCACGCTATAAACACTAACCGTCAAATTAAGTACAGTGATGTTATCTCCTAGATCAACAGTGCTGTCTGCCGTTTCTGCACCATGAATTGACTCAGTCTTCTGTTTAAGTTTCTTCTTCAGAACTCCATGTTTCCTAGGCTGTTTTGGTGTCTTAACTACTGGCGGTGGACTACAAGTGTCCTTCAACTTGTCATTGTCATCCTAAAAGTATACTTTGACATTTTACTAAACTTAACACAGTCTTACAGACAAAAAAGAGATAAGATTTTTATTTCAGACTGTCTCCGTAGCCACAATCTCGACGAGGAACGAGAGAAGTAGCGAGCGTAATGGGTAGAGATAGTGTTCCTGTCTTACTCGTCATGGCGCGAGTACTGCCCGTCGATCTGCGATTTTGCATCGGCGATGTTGAGATTTGACTAAGGCTTTTGATTGCGTACAACATGAAACATTGATCACGAAATTACATCATTACAGGACAAGGAACAAGGCTCTCAATCTTCTGACTTCATATTACAACAATAGAACTCAGAGGGTCAATGTTAATGGCACGCGTTCAGAGGGATCGGTAGTTACTATGGGCATCCGGCAAGGTTCGATACTCGGGCCATTTTTATTTTGTAATCTATATTAATGACCTAACGTACTATGTAGGTGATAAAAACGGGATTGTTTTGTTTGCAGATGACACTTCCTTAATTTTCAAAATCAAAAGGCAACTATTTACCTATGACGATGTCAACTACGAAATCGTGAAAAAAGTATTGTACTTCTCGTTTAATACTAATAATCTTATGTAAATAATAAAAATAAGCCTAATCTTGTGATCTGGCTCCCAACTCTGATATTTCTATTGTGTCAGAACAGAATCGTAAGCGTAGCTCAATACGTAGTTACGAAAACTGTAAAATTGTTCCGTAGATGAAGCATCAGCTCAAGTAAGCTGTTGGCAGGCACATATGAATATTACCATAGTCTACATTGTAATATGAATACAAACGGTTACATATTAAAATACCAGAAATCAGAATGCCTTTACTTAAAATGCATTAGCCAAAAATACCCGAAATTGAAATACCAATATTGTAATTAAGTTGGTATTTCAATATTGGAATACCAAATACACAAAACCGAAATAAGTTATTTCGGTTTCGTGTATTTTGGGCTAATTTATTTTAAGTTAAGGCATTATGATTTCTGGTAGTGTGATGGTATACCATACAAACCTCTAATTCTACGTTTTTATTAAGAGTCCTCGCTAATTCTACATTCTCTGCATCTTCTTCTTTTAATTTCCTAATACCATCTTCAATCTCCTTTCTTTGTTCTGACAATGGTTCTTTATCATCGCTGGACATGATTCTCTCCAGATAGGATGCATCTTCTTTAATATCACCTTCAGTACCAGATACAACAGACCTATTGTTGTCACTCTCCCTCTCATCTTTGACAACAACTTCTTGCTCATTATTAACACTGTCTACAAGTATGTTACATTCAGATATATTTGATGATAATGAAAGACCCTCACGGTCTACTTGTTTCAACTTAGCAGGAAGAACCTGTTGGTATTGTACAACAAAATTATGTTAATTTCACTGTCAGTAATGAAAATCTATACTTATAATAAAACTGTTGAGGGTCGTGAGTCTGTACATGGAAGATATTTTAAAAATTTTAACTGTAGGGCATTCTATAATCGATACTGAAGCCGAAAATGTAATTTAAATTTTTCATGTCTGTCTGTCTGTCTGTCTGTCTGTCTGTCTGTCTGTCTATCTGTCTGTCTGTCTGTATCCTGAATAAGTATCACGCCGAAACTACTGAATCGATTTGAATGAAACAATTCGAGCTTATAGTCTGAGGAAGGTTCTAGGATACTTTTGATCCCGATATTTTGCGCGGTTCCTTGGGAGAGGGTATTAAAGACAAAATGGTTTTTTAATTGAAACTTTTATACGCAAGGTTCGATTCCAAAAATTTTTTCAGTGTTATAAAGGGAATACTTTAAAGATTGTTGCACACAAGTTTTAATGTTGAGGGTTTTGTAGTTCAGGAATTAGACACATCTCAACTTTCGCAAAACCTTCAATTAAAGGATTCCTTTGAATGTAAGGGTAAATCTAAACTGGCGTGTTGGCTTTATCATAAAAGAGCTTAATATCATAAAAAATCTTTAAGTTCTTTTATGATTAAGCAAACAGGGCAGTTTCATACGCTCCCATGAGTGTGTTGAAAAATACCTGTCCTTTTATACACCTTACGTGGCGTAAACGAAGTTGCGCGGGTCAGCTAGTTATTTTAATATGAATGGATAAATAAACATCTTTTTTTTAACGTGAGGGAAAATCCTCATGGATGCTATGCAGGACTCCTACCAACTAGAAAACCTCACGTAACGCCCAACAGCCCATGGTTGGGAGTCCCGGGGGAAGCCCTCGGAAGGATGTCCCAGGACTCCCAACAGACCCACGGCCGCCAGTGCGACCTCGCCTAGGGGGTGGTTCGAGTGCTATCCGCGTCTTTGGGGGGTTTCGGTGTGATCCCTCTGCTAAGGGGGGGCGATACTTATACATGTTATAAAGATGGCAGACCTATGTTTCTGCTGGTAGTCCCATACTCCCCCCTGGACGGGGGACAATGTTTTTGTACTGATATTTCCCCCCATATTTTTTATTTAAATACAATGACATTTAAAGATAATTTAGTAACTCAATGATTCAATTATTCAATTACCACGAGAATTATTCTCTACTTTCCTTCTTTTACTTAGTTTACTTCTTTATCAGTAGAAAAGCATTTTTTTACCAAAATTGCTGATTCTCACAACTTTGCCATTGTGGTGAAGTAGACAGGAACTTGTTGAAAAGTAGCACATATAGTGTTAATCCAGGGTCATCTGTGTATCAAACTTCAGCCGAATTGGTTAAGGGATTAAAGCTTGATTGAGTAACAAACATCTTCACCTGTCTTACTTATTTTAAATGCTGCCTGAAATTTCAGAGATGAAAAATAGACTATGTTATGTTGTTCCAGACTATAATTTATTCCTCTATCAAATATCAGTCTGATCCATTCAGCTTTTAAAGCTTGACTGAGTTACAAACATCTTGACAAACTTACACATTTACAAAATAATAAATAATAGATACATAATTTTACCTGTCCACTTTTCTCCCTTAGCCCATAGAGAACAGCTTGGCTTCTGTAAAGCTTTTGTCTAAAAAAGTAAAACTTTTGAATCAGGTGTGCACATTCATAGCACGCTTGAGGTGGCAAGTTTGTAACGGAGAGCAACTGCAATAAAAGTAAACTATTTACACCCTAAGTATTGTAACAATCACTAGTTTCAACTAATATGTGGTCCATAAATGCTTGGTTTTATAGTTTGAGTGCACATGTTTATAAGCACTGTAAGATAGGTCTCATTGAATGATGGAACTCATTTGAGTGTAGGAGTGTAGTGGAAACCTGGTGACCAGTAACACAGGTAATTTATTACCTAATTCAGGCACCAGAGATCCGCAACCAAATTATCTTGTAATTATGTAAATATAATCCAATTTTTGGTTGTTGGTAAATAAAGTATTTATTTATTTAATGAACAAGGATTGGTAGGACTTCGGATTGTCCTCCCACGATTTAAGGGCTGGGAGGTGGTGGGGGGGAGGGGGGAGGGGGTGTAGAACCCCCCCCTTGAAGGAAAAGTTGCGGACGCCCCCCCTTTTTGAGTTACGATTTTTTTTATATTATAACCTAACTTTCGCATTTTCTTGGTCTGAAATTGTTATAATAATATTATAAAGGACACCTCTGGCGCTCGGCGGCCGCTGCCGCGGCACGCTCGCTTCGCTCGCTCGCCGTCGCGCGTCAATGGTCACAGTTCCAACCTAACCTAACCAACAGTAGTTGGAGAATCAACAATAGTTTGGCTAAAAGGCTGTAGTTAAAGGCCATAAAATAAGTATTACAAAAAAAAAAATAACTGTCAGACAGTAACAGTGACAGCGCGTCGACGGCGTTTTACGTTTAGTTTTACATAGCGGCAATAGTCGGTAAATTATTGTCAGAATACATTTAAGTAATAGCATTCATTTATGTCAACGAAATATGTGTATTATAATAAAATATGCATAAAATTTTACGTAGTCACTGAATATACCTATTTATTTCATTATTAAATGAAGTTAAACATTTTAGTGCGTAAACCATATGTAAAACGAAACGTTTAATGACGAGCCGAATGTCAAAAGCATTGAGAGTGTAGGTATTCTGTGGTCAAAAGTGACAATTTTTGGTAATTTTTTATGATTTTCATTTTTTTTTTTCTCGTTAACCATTAATCTCCGCAAGTTAAAACTTCGTGTGGAGGCTTCTAATAATATTAACTTTGTGTAAAAAAAATATGAACCCCAAACTCGTGGGAGGACAATCTAAAGTTAAGCCCAAGGATTTAAAGTTAATTTGTACCTACATATTATGTGTTAAAATTACCGAACATATGAAATTAGATTATAGACAGGGTTATCAGTTCAAAATTGTTAATTAAATGGCACTACTAGTGGTAGTGGCAGTACTAATTGAACTACTGCAGCAACCAGATGACCAGGGAACAGTAAACTTACATCATTCTTTAACAGTGGCTCGATATACGTGCTTAGCGGGTACGACTGCAAGTCATACATTTTAACATCCATTATCAAACAAACACGACACACTTTCACGACTTCCATGTTACTAAAGTTAATATTTTAAACTTTATCCTAAACAAAATTTCATAGATTCGCGGTTCCAGAATGACCTAGGAATAATTTATACGCTTTAGACATTCAGTTCAACGTTGGAAAATACCATTTCGTTTTAAATTACGGGCACCACATGAATGGATCTAAAGAAAATCAAATGTGGATTTCAATTTTCAATGCTTTGCAATATTTATTTACTACGGACTCGCTGCAATGCAAGCAAGGCCAAGCCAGAACCAAAAACAGATGTTTTGACATTGACAATGACATTGACAAAACAAGTGAGTTGATTGTTGTTGTTGCTTTCTTCGTCGAAAGGATAAGCGAAGATACTTAAAACCGTACCGCCAACTATTGCTACAGAATTCATCCGTTATCTATGTTACTTTTCTCCGTCCTCGTCCTCTAAGTTCAGTCAAATTCAAGTACAGCCCTAAGGCAAAATCAGTCATCCCTAATAAAGCGAGACTTTACTAGAAGTAACTCTGGAGTGTGTCGTAAAATGGAAGAGTCACGTTTCACTGCGTTATATCACTTTTGAACACTTGTGCACGTTGTCGCACTTTTATTTTTAAAAATCCACCACTTTTTACTCATAAAACACTCTTAATACACTAATTTTTGAAAATTGTACAAGTCGATGCCATTGACGAAAAAGTGTTAATAAAATAAATAAAAACAAAATCATTACTGCGCTGTACGATCGACATGCTCCTAAACGACGAGTTAAAGTGAAACACATGCCTGCACCCTGGATCACACCTGATATTAGGGATGCTATGACTAGAAGAGATCGAGCTAATCGAAGGTACAAACGGAGTCGTTATGATATTAAATTTGAAAGGTTTAAATCCTGGCATAATAGGTGTAATCGTCTGTGTCGTGATGCTAAACGTCGCCACTTTCATCAATCTCTTCAGACCCGTAACTCCTCCGATATCTGGAAATTTCTTAAAGCTAACGGTATTGGCAAGTCTCCCCATATCGATTGTCACGATATTAACTTAAGTGCTCTTAACAAACATTTCTCGCTTCCACCTGTATCTCTTGACTCGATTGTTAAGGCCAGCACCATGCTAGATCTCTCTCTTATGCCTTTACCTCAATGTCCTTTATTCAGGCTTAATGCAGTTGATGAGCTTGAAGTGAAAAAATCAATCATGTCGATTACGTCTTCTGCGGTAGGTAATGATGAGTTATGCTCAAAAATGTTCACTCCCATACCTTCCAGCGTGATTCCCATCCTCACTTACATATTCAATTACTGTATGAGCACATGCTGCTTTCCTAGTGCTTAGAAACAAGCACTGATTATTCCTTTACCTAAGACCACAAATCCTACACTGCTGTCCCAGTTCCGTCCCATATCCATTCTTCATTTTCTCTCAGAAGTTCTTGAGTATTTAGTCCATCGACAGCTATCTTGTTACCTTACACAGAATAAACTTCTCACACACAAGAAATGTATGACGAATTGCCCTATTATAATCGAAGGGCAAAGAGTGGAACAGGTGAAAGAATTTGTATAGGTACCTGGGTTCAAAATTTACGAGGGATGGAAAGTGTGACGAGGATATTGAGAGAAGAGTTTTGGCAGGAAATCAAGTGAATGGGGCGATGCATGCCTTTATGAGCAGTCAAAACGTGTCTAAGAAGGCAAGAGTGGCTGTGCATAGGGGTGTGCTTATCCCCACACTTATGTATGGTAGTGAAAGTTGGGTGTGGCAGAAGAAGCATGAAAGTAAAATTAATGCAGTGGAAATGAGAAGTCTGCGAAGTATAGCTGGAGTGAAATTGATGGACAAAGAAAGAAATAGCGTGATTAGAAAACAATGTGGTATAACTGAAGACGTAGTGACAAAGATAGAAAAAGGGATCCTTAGATGGTTTGGACATGTTGAGAGGATGGATGAAAATAGACTGACTAAACAGATCTATAAGGCGAGAATGAATGGGCAAGCTGGTAGGGGTCATCCTCGGCGTACGCATGGTAACCAAATTGATGACCTGCTGCCAAAAAGGCCAGGTCAAGAGTACCCTTAACCGGCGAGCGTGTATGAAAGCACTTATGAAAGTAGAAGAAGCGAAAGTGGTATGCCAGGATCGTAGCAAGTGGAAAGCCATAGTCTCTGCCTACCCCGATGGGAAACAGGCGTGATGATATGTATGTATGTATAAATATTTGTTCACAAACAAAAAATACGTTTGTTGAATGAGAGCCTGCCTTAAAATATATAATTTTTCTGTAATTTGGATTTGTTGTGAAATACATAATCTGTGAAATTTTAACTCCTGTTGACGGACAGCCGTGTCTCAGCGATGGGGTCCTGTTTTTTACCCTTTGGGTACGGAACCCTAAAGACTAGGTGAAATGTGTATGTGCCTCTGCCGATCCTTTCAGCGTTAAGGCGTGTCTATATATATGTATGGTACATACATATGTATGTAAGTACCTATAAAAGTACCTATTAATATCTGCTGCCTAGCACTAGTACTGCACTTTGGGATCAGATGGCGCTTTGTAAAAGAATAACAAATGTCCGTGTCATATTAATACGGTCCATTGTATTTAAACTTATCTAAACGTAAGTACTTCATAATATAAAAAAGTAGTCATGATCTTTTCGAGCCATTCGTCTCAATAAAAATACCAATATTTTTTGAAATTTTTAAGTTGCCTAATGTTGCATTGCGGCCAAACAGAGCGACTGTAGCTGAGAGAATTGTCTATGTGTGAGTGCCGCACGCACACAGCTGAACCGCCGGCGCCGATTCAAAACACCGAAAGTGCCGCAGCCTCGTGCGCTCGGACGGGCCTTAACTCATAAGTACAATATTAACGCCATTCCCCCGTTTCGTAAACTAACGTCAAATAATCACCTACATGCATATAAATATAGGCATCACCCATATTAAATTATCATTGTATTATTGTCACTTTTGCCTTTCGGCACGTGTCATACCGCTCACGATATGCAAGGTAAGATAGCTCTTGTTTTGATATACATAACAATTAAATTTATTTAACACCAGCGGACGTCACGCGGTTTCACCCACGCAGTTCCCGTTTCCGTGGGAATACGGGAATTAAAAAAAATAACCTATGTTCACCGCAAAGAGTTTAGCTTCCCAACAGTGAAAGAATTTTTCAAATTGGTCCGGTAGTTCCGGAACCTATTCAATGCAAACGAACAAACAAACAGTCAAATCTTTCCTCTTTATAATATTAATATAGACGCATACGGCAATATCTCCATTTCAAAGACGTTTGATGCGCCCTTTGACATAGGCGCCTGGCGCCCGCACTTTTAGCGATATGGCCTCTATTATAGGTATTTAGGGTGTAAATTGTAATTTTTGCCACCTTAATGGTGGAATTTCCAAAAATCCTTTCTTAGTGGATCCCTAGACCATACAAGGAACCTATTTGCCAAATTTGGACTTTCTAGTCCCAGCGGTTTGGGATGTGCGTTGATAATCAGTCAGTCAGGACATTCACGTTTATGCTACTGCTCCACCTGCATCTTAACTCGATTAACACCATAAGAGCACTTCAACGTAGATGTGGCCAAGGTTTTATCGTGGTAAATTACAAACGGCATTAGTATCATTAAACGTTAGTAGCATTAAACGTTAAGCGATAGCTCGGGCTGTCGGTTTTTTTCGACACATCAAAGGGTTTTAGCAGGTAGTTTTGCGCGCTAAGCGATGTTGGCTACATTAACGCCAGTTAACGCCATCTCATTTCGCGGGCTTTCATCTAAAAAATTGGGGCTTACGGGCTTACTCTATGATTGCTTTACACATTATGTATAAATAACTAGTTGACCCGCGCAACTTCGTTTGCGTGATAAATAAAGAACCGCTCGATCGATTTTGTGCAAACTTCACATAACATAATAGTCTGAACAAAGCCTGAACATTTGGTTTGAATAGGTGAGCCCGTTCTCAAGTTATAAAATTACAACGAAAAGTGGCATTGATTTTTATATATATAGATAGATATAAAATTTACAACCAAAGCATATTTTGACACCGATTTTTAAAATTAAAAATCTATTTCTGGCTATTATTTTCCGTTTGCATAGGTAGACAAAAAACGCCTTCATTTGCGGGGTTTCGTCTTTTTCTAAACTAGTCCCCTTAAACCCCCATTGTGTGATTAGGTTCAACCTCCATCTTGTGTTAACGCGTAACTTCTTGAATTAATCCACTCTAACGGCGTTGTGACGGTCTTCTCTCGTTTTCCATAAATTCATTTGCACTAATATTGTTTGCCATAATCATTCCCGATCATAATATTGTGTAATAATGTTTGCCTTAACAACTCAACAGTGATAACTTTTATTTGCCATAAAATGACTTTCTATAACAACATTATATCATAATAATTAGTTTCCATAAGTAACACATCTCATAATCGGCTCTTGACATAATCAAAATTTGATATACCTAATTATGAAAATAATACAATATATTGTTAGGTCGAAATTAATTATTCTTAACACCCCGACTCAGTGCAATCCGACTCGGATAGGTTAGGTTAGAAGACTAAGGGGGATGCGAAGCGAAGCGAAGCTCCCGCCTTAGTCTTCGTGGTTCTTTTTTAAACCACCCAGAAGTAGGAGCCCCGCAAAGCGGGGCTCCGTCGAGCTTGGTTAGTAGACGCCATTATGAGGTTTAGGTTTAGGTTTAATTGTGAATAAAAAATCTGTGTCGTATAAATTATCTTTATTTATATTATGGTGAATAAAAGTTATGGAAAATGACATTATTGAAAACGAAAATTATGGCAAATACATTTATTGATTTACATAAATTATTATGACACTTGATCGATTATGACCACTGGAATTAGTGAAAGTCATTTTATGTCATTTCACGATTATGGCAACTGAAGCGTTATTTCTAATGAAATTATGGCAAATACCAGTATGGCATATGAAATTATGGCAAACATTAGAAAACCCGTTGTGACCCTAATGTAGCCAAAGCGCATTCTTAATGCCTTAATTATCGAGTAGTTGGACATCAAAATTAATGTTAACGCAGGTGGAGCAGTAGCATTTTATATATAGATTACAGATCTAAGAGAAAAAGAAGTGAAACATCAAAAACCGGCCAAGTGCGAGTTGGACTCGCCCATGAAGGGTTTCGTAGCAGCAAGTAACATAATATGAAAGTTCTTATAGTTCGTTGTAACTTTGATTGATGTTTTAACACGTTCGCAGTGGTAGTGATTTTTCTAACCGAAAATTGCGGTTTATGACGTAAAAAAAAAACTACTAGCTCTATCTCGTTCAAACCAATTTTCGTTGGTAGTTTTTATGGCAATGTACATCATATATTTTTTTTACATTTCTCATTCTCTTAGTTTAGAAGTTAGAGAGGGGGGGGGGGGGGGCACACACATTTTTCCACTTTGGAAGTGTCTCTTGCGCAAACTGGTCACTTGAGGAAAAAAAGATTTTAGGAACCTCAATAGCATTTTTGGAGACCTATCTATAGATACCCCACACGTCCAGGCTTGATGAAAAAAGAAATTTTGAGTTTCAGTTCTGAGTATGGGGACCCCCAAAATTTACTGCTTTCTTTTTTTCTAGTTTAATATAAGAATCTTAATGCGGTTCACAGAATACATCGAGTTACCAAGTTTCAATAGCATAGGCCTTATAGTTTCGGAGAAAAGTGGCTGTGACACACGGACGGACAGACAGACATGACGAATCTATAAGGGTTCCGTTTTTGCCATTTGGCTACGAAACCCTAAAAATTATTGCGGTTTTTGGTTAACGGGGGGGGGGGGGGGGGGCAGTCTGAGCTTCGCACCCTGGCGCTATATAGCCTTAAGACGGCCCTGCTACTGAGGAGCTTTTAAACAAACTTGAGAGACTGCAAAATATGCATTCGGTTTAATTTCAATCTTCGTAAGTATGATCATGTATCGGAATTTCGAGCAAAACTCAAGTGGCTCCCAATCCGACTTCGGAGGAATACTCGGATATTGTGTGTCCTATTCTATATCTTGCACAATCCTTTATGTCCTACCTACTTACGTGAGCGTTTTTCTTTTATGCGTACACCTGATGCTCTTTGTAGAACACATCTTGAAAATCGCCTTACATTCCCTTCTCACAAAACTGATTGTGGCGACCGCCACATAGCGAACATTAACAGAAGTCCTGCATCGCGATATGAAAGATCTCACAACGAAGAATAGATAAATCCTGAATCGCGATGTCAGAAGAGTTCACATGGCGATGAATGATATAACCAACAGTCCAACATCAACCGTTGGGCTTCGGCCCGCCAGGCGCGATCACCTAGCCTGGTCGGAGGATCCTCCCTTTGTGTGTTGGAGGAACATTCCCAACCTTTTCCTCCACATTGGTGACCCCCGACGTGATTGAAAGCAGCCTTCACGAAGCAGAGCAGCATCATCATCACCACCTTTACAGCACTCCAGTATGCCCGGTAAACAGTCTCAGCCAGCCAGCATCTACGGCCTCTACAGGGATTCCACAAGCTAGCAGCGACCGCTCCAGCCTGGTTACCTCTTCGGCCACATCAGCGTCTAGGCACCGAACACTGCACTTCGGTACTTGTAAGAAGAGCGCATCTCTCCCGTCTACGCAGCAGCCTACGCATCGAACCGCCCCGACTCACTGAGGGTACCGCAGCACCGCGCACCGCAGCATTGTACTTAGCCCCGACTCACTGGGACTAGCAGTATATTCGATTCCGACTCACTGGAAACAGCGGCATACGATTTCGACTCACTGAAATCAGCGGCACAGTTCCGACTCACTGGAACTAGCGGAGTACAGTTCCAACTAAATGGAACTACACGAACTGGTAGGTACTGGCGCAACTTACAACAGACTAACGACACCAGACTCATACTCGCAATCGACCTCCGGTCTCGGAGGGGAGTGATGTGGCGACCGCCACATAGCGAACATTAACAGAAGTCCTGCATCGCGATATGAAAGATCTCACAACGAAGAATAGATAAATCCTGAATCGCGATGTCAGAGTTCACATGGCGATGAATGATATAACCAACAGTCCAACATCAACCGTTGGGCTTCGGCCCGCCAGGCGCGATCACCTAGCCTGGTCGGAGGATCCTCCCTTTGTGTGTTGGAGGAACATTCCCAACCTTTTCCTCCACACTGATTTTGGCTATTTCTACTCGTTGCTTAAATTTGATGGTCACACGCTTATATTTTCTAAACCGTATGAGTTAGAAAGAAATATTTTAAAATGGTGGATAAAACAGCTATTAAGCTATAAAATACATTGCAATAGAAGTAAATATTCATACCAAAAATCAACACGAAAGGTCAAAATCGGGGTCATTTTTCGCATTCTACTCGTGTCACACTTCCCGATTCAGTTAAACATTAGGTTACTGCTTCACCAAATTTCCATAGATTTTGAAGTTACATACACTAAATTCACCGTAATAACATACACTACACACACAGTATTACAAAAAAAAATCTTGTAACTATTATTTAGAACTTAAAACACAATATACGTCGGTCACAGGAATGTAGGTACTTTAGATTTGCGTAGTAAACGTTTGACTGTTGATCAAAACGACACCGTCCCAATAACAAAACTCAACTTAACTGAACGTTATTGGTTGAACGGCATCGCAGGAGTACGACGTGCATGTCCTGGGTCCATGATAAAAAAAAATAACTGCAAATTTCTACATTTGACACTTAATTCGAGTAATTTTCGTGGGTGACTTTTTGTACATTGTATAATAGCTATTGAAGTCAGAGTCAATCCATCGACACCGCAAATAAATTGAGATATTTATGTACTATTTGATTTAAACCGTAACGGCTAAACTTTGTCGGAATTTGAAAAAAAGATATATTTTCGTTACCTTCGTGTCACATCTTTCGTGGCGTTTTACCCACGAAGGTGAGTTTATGCCACGAAAGTGATCTTTGACTAGTTTCAGTAAGAGTGGTACTCGTTTAGATTCGTATTGTAGTATGTAGCGGAATGATAGCAGAACAAGTAACTAGGTTTCTACAATCATGGCAAATGATAGAGCAATACCTATAACATTCCGTGTGATGCCCTTTTATAAGAGTGGAAATCCCACCGGACGTTATGCCAGATCCAAACCACAGTCCATACCGTCTAAAACTCACACCGTACCTACTGACCCGTCTAGTGTTAGGCGCCGCCCCGGGAAACACCTTAGAAAGATGTATCAGGGTAGATGTAGGCTATCACCGTGGCCTCGCCTACGGGTTTGGGTGTTATCTTGCGTCTTTTGGGTTAGTTCTGGTGCAATTCCGCTTCTTGAGGCGTGCAGCATGCTAATAACTTTCACGTCATGCCGTTGTTTTGGCTCTCGAAGCGTAGACCTGTGACCCTTCGAGCACCTATGTGCGCTATTTAAACGAAGACACAACGGCCTACGCATCCAAGTTTCTAGGACAGATCCCGGGAAAGAGTCATGGCACTTAAAGCTTAATTAAGGCACTTTATACCTTATACTTATATCAACTTATACTTATATCAACTTATACTTATATCAACTTATATACATTTAGGTAGTACTCGTCGAGTAAAACTCGCCGAGTTTTCCGGCGAAGCGGTTTGTGACTACTCTAGAGAACAACTTGTAAACATGGCTAACAGTGCGGCCACGCAGAATTCGCTCGAGCGAAATCTAGGTGCGGCGCGGCGAGCGGAAAGATCAAATGTACTGAGTTGTATGAAGCATGCCACGACCCGCCGCTCCAGCGAATCCGCGGCATAGACAGCGGTGTAAGGGGACGAACTCAGGGACGAAAAAATATTGATTTTTTAATTTTTATGTTAATATAGACTGGCTTTGGTTACTCACATGATATGCCATATCTTATTTCATAAAATATCTTCATTTCACATTAACCCTCGATCACTCGCGCGGGGTGTTGTAGGCACCCCGCACATTTTTAAACGTAAAAATTACTGGTAATTTCTTTAGTTACGCATTTGTTCGTCTCAGTACCTTCAAGTAACCTTTAAACGAGTCGACACGGGATGGTGGCGCGATTGCTTGCAGCGTGAGGACGTGTCAAAGTTTGTTTGGGGTGGTCACGACACCCCGCGAGCGCTCGTGTTATACTTTTGCAGAGGTTACTTTATCAGCAAGGTACGTTATTTCAATGATTTTGTAAACGTGTAAATTGTTTATTATGCCGGTATTTACTATAATAAATGTAAATTGACGTATTTGTAAGCATATATGTAATAGTATTTGTTTATACATACTTTTATTTACCTTTCTGTGTTCGTATGTAACATATTCTCATTTTTTTTATTTTCAGATGAGTTGGAACCGAAAGCACTCAAGAGGATGTTGACTGCTCCTGGACCAAGCACGGAAGGATTGTCACCAACAAAAAAGCTACGCTGTATGGTTTGTCCACGCTCTAAAGACATCAAAACGTTGAGTCACTTTAATTTTTGCAAACGAACCATGTGTCAAAAACACATGAAGTTAATTTGTAGTTCTTGTCACGAAAAATGAGATTTTTAATTTAATTTTGTTAATTAATTCTTATATTTTTTATTTTTAATGAGAAAGCTTATGTTAAAATAAAAGAAGATTTTTTTTTGGTTCCTCGAGGAAAGATCTCAATATTATGCAAAAAATGGCTGATTATTATACATGTTTTGTAGAACAGTAATAAAGTTCATTATTAAATTTAGCTTTTTTTATTTACATACGTCATACAACACACAATAAAAAAATGCTGGTTTAATACCAGTAACTGTTTTTATATTTACATAAAATCACTTTATGTAGGAGGGGTGGCCACAACACCCCGCGAGTGCTTACGAGGCTAAAAACCGCGCGAGTGATCGAGGGTTAAGTAGACCGGTCCCAGACTCAACTCAAATGAAAATTTACAGCACAGAGATAATAACCAAAATAATGTAAGTACATATCATCAGGCAAAATGAAAAAAGAGAGTGGCTATTTTCTAAATATTAAGTGTCAGATAATAAATATATGGCTGAATAATATGATGACTGGAAATAAATATGAGAGAGGCCTATGTCCAGCAGTGTGGACTGCTATAGGCTAAATTGATTGATTGATTGAAATAAACTAAATTCATATAAAAATGCGATTGGCGGAATAAGCCAATCGCATTTTTATATGAATTTAGTAAGAATGCGATTAATTTAATATTCTCAAGGAATCACGCAGTGAATAGCACTTTTTGGTTCGAGACAAATAGTCTAAAGGTACGCTTCACAAATGTTCCACCGCTTTTCGGGAGCAAGAAATTTAGAATAAAATTTTGAAATAGTTGAATATCGGTCCAGTCACGGGTTAGTCTGCTACTAATAATAATAATAACATTCACGGAAATTTCACACAACGCTATCTGATCCCAAAGTAAGCTAGGAATAACCTGCTCGTGTTATGGGTATCAGACCACGGATATTAAAACTCATATACTTTTTAATTAAATACATACATATCATACATAGAAACACCCAGACTCTTGAGACAATCATTTATGGGTCACACAAATATTTGTCTCAGGTGGGAGTCGAACGCACGACCTACAGCGCCACAGGCGGTATCACTACCGACTGCGCCACAGAGGCAGCCTATGCCTATGTAATGAGTTGTTATAGTCCGTTCAGTTATATTACTTCCTCAAAGGTTTACATCTCTATCGACTATACATGCCCATATTGAAGTGACTTAAATCACACACTCACATATTCGCGAGTCCATTTTATTAGGTAAAATAAATAAATGTGTCTATAACCTTTCAAGTTTCAACCTAGTGCAAATAAATTTAATACATCGTCAATATCACGCGTAAACAAATCACGCTCACTGAAGCAGATTTCATTCATATAATCAGACTTGTCAAGTGCTGGGAGCCCATTATGGGCCCGATACATGGTCTAACTGCACTTGTCATGCCTCGTCAATATCTTGTGTACATACACGTCGATGCACACACATACATGCAAAGAAATCACGCACACTGAAGGAACTTTCATTTATAAATATCAGACTTGACTCAATATTATTGACCGTGTCGCTAGCCCATTAGGAATTCATCCTAACTCTATGGTTTTGACACGTTCTGAGTACGTCCACCGCCGCCATGGCGGCCATTTCGCTCGCCGCCCCGCATTTCGCTAAGACCGGTCTACGTGCCCGAACCGTGAGGAGTGAGACGGCTCTGTAATTCTTCAGCAAGGTCTTGTCACCTTTTTTAAAAACAGAGCCACCGCACTTCTCTCCACGCTTTAGGTGTTTGTACCTGTTGGAGGATGGAATTAAAGAGACTCGTCAGCTCTTTCAGAACTGGAGTCCCGCCAACTTTAAGAAGCTCAGTCGTAACTCCGTCCTCTCCGGGGAATTTATTGGTTTTTAGTAGTTTGCGAGCCGCCCTGACCTCGCACTGGTCAATATCCGGAATGTTTTCCTCTTCGGTATAGTGGCGCGTTAGTGGGGCTCTGAGGTCACAGTCGTTAGGTCCCATCAGTTTTTTTTCCGTGATGCATATGCATCTCTTCTATAGAAGGTCTCTATAGAAACTCTTAACTTCTTCGAGAATCTTGAACCTCAAGGTCACGGTTTTGCCACCCGCTGTTTTCAATTTGGTCAGACGGGGTCTTCCAAGCTGTTGCGCAAAGACTTTAGTATAACCCGGTTCATTAAAGAAAGGAATCTTAAATGGCGGTGCTTATCATGTTCTCTCGCTCGCAAACTAGTGCCGTCTATAGTCACTCTCGCACGTACCGTAAACAAAAAAAAATCTTGATTTGCTTTCATGTTAACTAAAAATTTTCGTTTATTTTAACCAATATCATGATCGTCCATGACATGACATAATGTGATATACGTTGCGGGATGACGATACGGGATGAAAGCACTCTATGTCCGTTTCCGTACAAATCTACATACTTAGTGTCCTTTCATCCCGAAAAATGTAGGTAGGTACTGTTTCACAATTTTTGACTTTCACTCTGGCGAAGCCGCGCTGGCAGAAGCTACTCAGAAATTAATATGACCCGGTCTTGTTTTTATTTTATTTTTAATTTGAAAATAAAAAACTGACTTGAAATTTTATATGCTAACTGTACTATCCGTCAACGCAAGTACAAGCCGCCATTTAAGATTCCTTTCTTTAATGCATCGGCTTATAACCCAATTTTGTTCGATCGCTGCCTCGACGATGTTGGTCTTATAAAGTCTGAGGTCGCATCGTATCAGCTTTCGGATTGTGATGTTTAAATCTCTCTGGTCTGACGAAGACGTATGCATAGATGGCGTTTGCCGTCTGATTCTCATGAGCTTGAGAGTCTCGGGCGAAAGCTTGGAACACCTATTTTTGCTTTTTCCAGACAGAAACCTTCGGGAGACTTGTTGTAGCGTCCTGACTACAGTGTCCTTATCGTGATCGATGCCAGTGGTTTCCAGCAGATCGAGACGATTTTGAAACTACAATTGAAACTTTTCGGCACACAAAGCTATTTGGAGCGCAGTAGGTCGGAGAGTAGGCTTCATCATCCGAGCCCTTTCGGCGCAGAAGTCTAAATTCAGAGATGCTCGGACGAGTTGGTGATCACTTCCGGTATTAAAGCTGTTGATCACTGAGACATCTTTAAATTAAATAGGTATACACCTCTTGTCCGACATGATGAAGTCTATCTCGTTCCTTGTGACCTTGTCGAGGCTTCGCCAAGTCCACCTTCTATGGGGCTTCTTCTTAAAGAATGAGTTCATCAAGAAGAGCCCCTGAGCCTCAAGAAAGTTGATAAGCATACGCCCCCGGTCATTTCTACGCCCCACACCACAGGGTCCGATTTTCATTTCACGGCGTTCTTGTACTCCCATTTTGGCCCTCAGGCGCCATGGGTCTACTTCGCAAATAGCAAACTTCTCTTTATACCTACTTCTCTGTTTTCCTACTTCGCAAATCACCTACTTATCAAACAGTCTATTTCGCATTCAGCCTACTCTCAAGGAGACTACTTCGCATACTGCCTACTTGTCAAAGAACGACCTAAGTACAGACAAATAGAAAATTGTTCGTAACATTACCAGAATTTCAGCAAATTTCAACCTACACGCGACAGATTCCCTTTATCCTCGACGTTTGTAACCAAGATTTCATAATGAGCTGCCTCTAGCAAAGGCATTTCTGAACTGTTCAAGTAAATGAAATGAAATATAATGTGTAGGTATGTATTTATTGACCAAACAAATGAAATTCAACTTAAACTGTAATTGTACCTAATAAAAAAATATTTAAAAAACTAATGAAACTTCAATCGGTTAACTGTTTTTTGTAAATATTCTTTAATTGTTATTTCGGCAGCTTCTAGTTGGCACACGAGTTTTTCCAATTTTTGGTCAAATTGTATATCGCAGTTCTTACGGTTTCTAGGGTTCCGTCGCCGAATGGCAAAAACGGAACCAATTTCCTCTAGCAAAGAGGTAACAAATGTGCATTCTATTGCTAATATGTTATTAACTGTCCGAAGATGACATTACAGAAAAAAATAGTCAGTTTGCGAAGTAGTTCAATTGAAAAGTAGACGGAATGCAAAATAGGCTCATTAGGCTAAGCTAAGTAGGCTATTTGTGAAGTAGAAAAATAGAGAAGTAGGTATAAAGAGAATTTTGCTATTTGCGAAGTAGACCCCTGGCGCCTGAGGGCATTTTGGCATTGAAGTCCCGCGTCACAACATTGTAGTGAGTCTTGGCAGTACATTGTAATGCTTTCACCACGTCCTCGTACACAGTCTCAACTGTCTCGTCAGTGCTTCTCGAAGTCGGGGCATAGGTACACCTGAATCACCTTCAGGGAGTACCTGTCGGTGAGTTTCAGTATTACGTATCCTACCCGAGACGAAACACTGCTGATCTCCACAATGCTGCTAACGAGGTCCTTTTTCACCATAAAGCCAACACCGCCCTCGGAAGAATGTCTTCCATCACCTTCCCGAAAATAGAATAGGTTACCCGACGCAAGGGTTAGCGTGTCCGCCCCCTTCTTCGGCCTCCGCACAACCATATGTGCTAGTTTATGCGACCCAGTTCTACCTCAAGTTCGGTGAGCCGATCGTCCAGCTGCAGAGTGCTTCCATTATAAGCATGGACAATCTCACACAACATTATCTATCTAGCTAGCCCAAATTAAGACAATATAAGCTTATGCTATGGGATCTAGATAACTGATAAATTGCTACTTTGTGCCAAAGAGATGTACTGTGTTATATGGTTCCAGAATAACTTTTACGTCAAAAGCATGTGTATAGGACCAGGTAATTGTTTTTAGTTAACTAGCTGCTACCATATAACTGCCGAATGAACAAATTAACATATAATTAGTAATTAAATAATGATTAATAATGTCTGTAAAGCTACTGCGTCACCTTCGTGGATCGTCGCGTCACCTACGTGGGACCAAATAATTCAAAACTTTATTCTTCCAAATCTGACTCACAATTTAACTTGTTGAGTTATATATGTAACTTATCTTACCGAACGCTTTGTGTTTGTTTACAAAAATAGTTGAAATAATCAGTATTTAAAATTTACCATGAAGGTGACGATGAGAAACGTAAAAAGTAGAAATAGCCTTTTACTCTTACTCCTTCACTGTTCACGCAGCAAGGCTATGGAATTGTCTCCCGCCGGAGATTAGAACTTGTAAAACTGTTTTACTCTTCAAGAAGAAAGTAAAGGAACATTACCTAATTATCTTTAACATAACACTTTATCCTTAGAGATATTTATGATATTTCTCTGTACTTAAGTATATTTAGTATTTAGATAGTATAATATTATATAGGGTAAACCACCCAATTATTGGCACTTTTAGAATGAATTATTGGCACTTTAGTTAAGAGTATATTTCGAAAAATAATTGAAACCTAGTTTATTTCAGTTCGGTGTTGCCCATTATGTAGTTGTAGGTATGCATTAAAAAGTAAAATAGCATTCTTTTTCTGTTAGAAATGGGCAAAATTACCTAAAGTGCCAATAATTGGAGGAGTGCCAACGATTGGGTGGTTTACCCTATTATGTATTTTTTATTTTTGCTATACCTATGTACTACGTATTTATACTATTATACTTTGCTATACGTATGTATTTATGTATGTATGCTATTTAAGGTTTATGTATGTTTATTATTCTGCACACACTTATTTACTTTGTCTCTCATTCACATCTCCTCTCTCAGACCTACTGGAAGAGATTTCATTAGAAATAAGTAGTGCCTTGTACAATATTCCATATGATTTCTTTTGTTTTTAATTGTGTGTGTGTGTACAAAACCAATAAATAAATAAATAAAATAAAATACAAATCAAAGGAAAAAAAAAGTACAACGGTACCCCATGGACCGGCTTCACCGCCTCAATAGTGGTGAGCCCCCATTTTGGTTGCTCAAGTCCGTACCTTCCATGTTTCCATGAGCTCCTGGCGGAGCAGGGATTGCTGGGCCTCGATTTCTCGAGACTCAGGCCTGTGGTCCCGCTCCAGCGCCTCTTTGCGCCACTGATAAAGCGACGCAAGGGCTCACGCTTCCAGGTCCCATGGAGGGGTCCCGGCTAGGAGACATGCCGCCTCACTCAACAGAGGTGCGGTACCCTCTAATCACCCTGACGGCCATTGCCTTCAGCGGGCTATGTAGTCTAGCCACATTGCGGGCCGTCAGGGTCTCCACCCATATAGGCGCCCCGTATTATATAGACGCCGCGTAGGGGTCTAACGCCTACAAAGACTACTAATTATTCTCTTTGGAAAGCATGCTAAAACCTAGATAGACCGCTAAACCACAAACCTCCAGTTAGAAAACTCAACGGGGGTTGGATTAGATCCCCACAAGAGAAAGCGGAGGCATTTGCTGACGACCTTAATCAAGTCTTCCAACCAAATGAAGCCCAACCCGGTATCAATGAATCAGAAATATAAACGGTTCTGTAGAGCAGCTTCTAATTTCCTAATTCAGCATGTTTAAAATGTAACTCATCCCACATTAATGGATCATCAAAGTTAAGTAAAATTGCCATCAAAAAACAAATTATGGCCACTAATATTACCTAAATAGCTAGAACCACTTGTAGCCACTGACTCAGTCTTTTGTAAACGATCACTGCAGTAAGCAACTACCGTTATTGCTGGTGTTCGGATTGGTGACCACTTTGTAACATTTGATTTGCGAGAGTTTCCTTGCTTTGAAAGGAACGATGACTGTATGGGGTGTCACAATCTGGTGGTGGAAATGGACAAGCGCGTTCGTTTCAACACGTGAGCGTGGGACAGACCTTCGGGCATAGTAGAATAAAAAAAAAACACGTAACGAGTAATTTCTCATTAATCGTGAAATTTATAATGACATTATCCACTTGTTCACTTAATGTATATACCTAGGTATACTAAAGTCAAAAGTGTATAATTTTTTTAAAGTTTAGTATTTGCTTTCTTGTTCGGTAAGCGTTATCTGTTTTTAGTTACAAAGTGACAAACAGCGGTCTCTGGTTAATGCAAATGGCTGGTCGCTGTCGTCCTTTGCACTTTGCACAGATTAAACCTTGCAGTGGCTATTTTCACGAAAAAAGAATGTGATATATTTTTTTTACACGCTTAGTTATAAAAACTGATGTTGTCTGTGGAGGCTTAAATTGTAATTTGAGAAGCTGTAAAATATAAAATGGTGATTACATATAAAATCGGTGGCTGAATTAGTAAATTAGGTGTTAATATATTAATACACAGGACAAGTTAAAACAATTGTTGATCTTTATTTGATGCTCATTATGGATTTTTTTAGGTGACGTTGTAAAGAGGACGAATTAACATATTAGAGGCTATTTCATTTTCGCATGGCTTAGTTATTAAATCAGAAGCTAAATAAAAACTTTTGAGGCTCGGTTTATTATATCCCATTATAAAGTAAGGGTACAAGTGCGAGTTAGACTCGCACACGGAGGGACGTTACGTACCTTACAAAAACGTTAAAAATCACATTTGTTGTATGGGAGCCCACCTTAAATATTATGGGTAAGTATTATCCTACTAATATTATAAATGTGAAAGTTTGTGAAGATGTTTGGATGTTTGGATGTTTGTTACTCAATCACGCTCTAACGGCTGAATGGATATGGCTGAAATTCGGTACAGGGATAGAGTATAGTCTGGAATAACACATAAGCTACTTTTTATCCCGGGAAAATGCTCCCACGGGAAGCGGGAACGGGAACCAAATTTCACGCGGGCGAAGTCGCGCGCATCAGCTAGTCGTTGTCTAATTATAGAATTTGGAGCTTTTAGTACTTAGGTATTTGTTGTAAAAGCGGTCTCTGGTTAATGCAAATGGCTGGTCGCTGTCGTCCTTTGCACTTTGCACAGATTAAACCTTGCAGTGGCTATTTTCACGAAAAAAGAATGTGATATATTTTTTTTACACGCTTAGTTATAAAAACTGATGTTGTCTGTGGAGGCTTAAATTGTAATTTGAGAAGCTGTAAAATATAAAATGGTGATTACATATAAAATCGGTGGCTGAATTAGTAAATTAGGTGTTAATATATTAATACACAGGACAAGTTAAAACAATTGTTGATCTTTATTTGATGCTCATTATGGATTTTTTTAGGTGACGTTGTAAAGAGGACGAATTAACATATTAGAGGCTATTTCATTTTCGCATGGCTTAGTTATTAAATCAGAAGCTAAATAAAAACTTTTGAGGCTCGGTTTATTATATCCCATTATAAAGTAAGGGTACAAGTGCGAGTTAGACTCGCACACGGAGGGACGTTACGTACCTTACAAAAACGTTAAAAATCACATTTGTTGTATGGGAGCCCACCTTAAATATTATGGGTAAGTATTATCCTACTTCCTACTAATATTATAAATGTGAAAGTTTGTGAAGATGTTTGGATGTTTGGATGTTTGTTACTCAATCACGCTCTAACGGCTGAATGGATATGGCTGAAATTCGGTACAGGGATAGAGTATAGTCTGGAATAACACATAAGCTACTTTTTATCCCGGGAAAATGCTCCCACGGGAAGCGGGAACGGGAACCAAATTTCACGCGGGCGAAGTCGCGCGCATCAGCTAGTCGTTGTCTAATTATAGAATTTGGAGCTTTTAGTACTTAGGTATTTGTTGTAAAAGTGGCAATAGAAACACATAATCTGTGAAATTTTTATCTCTCTAGCCATCACCGTTCTTGAGATTGAGACACAGCCTCGTGAGTCGTAACGGACAAACAGAAAGACAGACAGACAGACAGACGGACAGCGAAGTTTCATGAATAGGGTTCTGTTTTGTATCCTTTGGGTACGGAACTCTAATGCACGCTAAAATGGCAGTCGTTAACCCAAGTTGAAAGCCTTAATGGGCGGCTTGAATGTTAAATAGCAAGTAGGCGCCTGTTCTTATGAGTATGACGGCAATCCGGCTCACCGCCTATTAACCTAAGTGGGACAATTTTTAAAAAGGTGTAATTTGGGCATATAATATGCCTCTGCCTAACCCTTCGGGGAAAACGGCGTGACTATATATCTATGTATGTCTACAGGTACGACATTATAATAATCAAAGATAGGTAAGGCCAGTTTGATTATAGGTAGTTAAGTACCTACCTACTTGGTAAACACTCCCAACTCAGACTAAATAGAATACATCTGAGACTCCCAATTAGTCCCAATCCCAACTGAAGCAGACAATTTTTGTGTGAACTCCGTAGGTACCTCATACCAAATTTTTTTGGTCCTTTGAATCGGCAAGCAAATTGAAAATGTAGGTAATGCATAGGTAATACCTAAGTCCATATTAAGTAGGTAGGTAGGTCCTTCAGTAAAGTTATGTTTTATGACAGTCCCGGTTACTAGTAAAATGGCAGTAGGTAGGTATACAATATATAAATTATATAACAGCAGGCAGCCACAACCTGCGCCTGTTCATTTCAACACGGCAATACGGCGCACCACCTATTCCGTGGGAAAAATTCTAAAAAGGTGAAATGTGTGCATACAATATACCTACCTCTGCATACCCCTTCGGAGATAAATACGTGACCGTATGTAGGTATGTAAGACTAAGTACCTATGTAAAAAATTTTTTTAATGAATCTTATTGGACATTATTACACAAACGTCCTCTAGCTCAATAAATAGAACCTCGAAAGGCATACTTATTAATTTCTAAATACATACATGTAATAGTCATAGAAACACCCAAACTCCGAAACAAAAAGTTTGAGGATCACACAAATATTTGGACCTACCGCGACCCGAGGATTGAATCCAGGACAGCGCGGCTTGAGGCGGTTGCACTGCCGAATGCGCCCAGGCCGTAAATTTTATTGATCCTGAAGCTTAATTTATATTATGTACTTAGACCATATAACACGGGACTAGCCTTTGCGAACCACCGCATACATAAATATTCTGCCAGTTTTCATACAAGTGAAGGGGGAAACACAAAGGCATATAAAATTTCATTGCATTTAAAAATGTATTAATCGACAAACGCGTAATGGCTGTTGTGTGTTAATTGTTATTGTACAGTCAACTACAATGTAATGTACTAGTTTAATCATATAAAATGATGTACTGATGTACAGGCTTTTCATAAAGCCAAAAGACCAAATGGTCATGTGCAATGGCAGAAAACAATGCTTAAGTAAGGCGCATCCTGTGGTTAGCTGATCTAAGGCCGAGATTCATAGACAGAACTTTACTTTGTGTCAAAGTAGTCTTCGCAAAGCGTACTTTCCCAACCCGTAGTTTACTTTGGCGGATTTCTATTTCATAGTCGATGCGTTGACTTTGCTAAGCAAAGTGCTGCTCTATTGCGCATCGAAGTAAAACCAAAGTAGACTACCAACGTTATAGGATAAACGCAAGGTTTATATTACTTGAACAGTGGTTTTTTGATACCATTTTCGTAAAACTAAAGCATTTGATATTTTGGATTATACCAGCAATTAAAATCGTCATAACATACCTGCTTAACCTATTTCTGAATAGGTTAATATAATGTTATACAAAGTTTGTTCATATAATCTACTTTAAAAAGCATTTAAAACTTCAGAACAAACATTTCTTAAATTATTATTTTAATATTAAAATATGACTAACCACAATGGATAGTAGGTACTATAGAGCAACGCGACCAGTACCGGAGGAGTAAACATAAATATTTTTGCTCCATACTATACATTATTTCTCTGTTATATGTTGCGGGGGGTGGTAATTGTATTCATATACACCACTACATAAGCAATCAGCTCACTATGCACCCTATACAAAACAATTTTAAAATACGCTCATAATTTCAGACCCACGCGCACACACACATATTTTTTATACCGTTTGAAGTACCTTTATAGTTAATTCAAATGGTCAAAATATTATGTTGACTAAGGGGAAAGTATCCATAAGGCGCCTTCCCTCCCAATCAAAGTCACTGGTCGTGTTGCTCTATAGCAGGTACTCAACCTTTTTGAAAACAATAGCGCCAAAAAAATGTCATTGTTGTAAACACACAATAGAAGAACACTTAAGCCGACCAAATTCAATTGACGATGATAGTCGTAAGTTTTTAGGCTTCGAACGAACTGTTTTAAGTGGTAGCATAATCATTCAAAGTATACTTTGGGACGTAAGTCACCGACATCGTGCACTCGTACTTTACTAAGCAAAGTAGGGTTTCGCGAAGTAAGGACTGGCGTTAGCCACGACTATGAAACAGTATTTGTGGTCAAAGTGCGACTTTGCTACAAAGTAAAGTCGTAGTGCGATCTATGAATCTTGGCCTAAGATTATGTATGATACTGCCACAATCTATGCATTAATAAACTTCGTGCAATAAGTATCAGAGCAGAATCAGAATTGTGATGCGGGAAAGCACCCGTCCGAGCTATAATTCAGGGCTGTCAATTTTGTATGCTACTTTTTTTGACGTGGCAACGTCTTATAATTCGATGGAGCCGGCTGCACGCACGAAAAAACATGACGTATGCGGCGTTACCTCGCTCTGAGGCGTTCCATTTAAGGCTGACTTGTCACGTTCAACTATCGTCAGTAAACCGACTTTACCGACAACCGATTTTTTTTTCGGTTAGTGTTAGCTTTGATGTATTGTATTATCATCAAAACCATTTGACATGACTACTATTAAACTGAATTTGCATTTCGATATTTCGATCTTGTGTGTTTCAACGGTTTCAACAATATTAATCCAATTTTTTTGAGAAGATTTACGTATTGGAAATGTATTTTATACCTATTCAAAATTCGAGCGTTGAACTATGGTTCCATTCCATCTGAAGCTTTCGTTTCGGGTCCCGTAGACCAGTTACAATTGATATTATTTTCCAGGATTGGTGGACTGACGATTATGAATGTAACGTGGTGCCCATTCCTTCGCTTCGCTTCTTGGCTAATTGGAGGACCTCTTTGGCCCTTTTTTTCCCCTCGTATAGCTCCGTCAATAGAACCGTCGCCTTTTCTGAGTAGTGATGCCTCTGGAGGAACCTGGTGTACCAACGACGCGCGGTTACACACGCTGTACCCCTGTACCCAGCTCTACGATTTGTGGCGACCACCAATACACCTGTCCACTGGCCGGTCCGGGCCTAATATTAGGCATAGCTGCATCGCAGATTTGCGAAATGGGTCCAAGTTGAAGCGTCTCGGTTCGATCCTAAAAAGTAGTTTATACACACATTGTATTTTTTTGGTCTTCTTGCTCCGGGACTGACACAAAAAGTACTGACTAGATTTAATTCTAATTAGTTATAAGTAAGTATGAGTTTTAAGAATAGATCGGGTCTACACACGGGCTTTTAATTATCCATCACGCCACAAATATGACGCGAAGAAAGTTGAAGACATACCAATAGATCCTACATAAAATTTTGCCACCACAGGCTTTTTTTTTTGTTATGCCGGACTCCTACCGACTAAAAAACCTCACGTCACGCCCAACAGCCTGTGGTTGGGAGCCCCAGGGAAGCCCTCGGAAAGATGTCCCAGAACTCCCAACAGACCCACGGCCGCCACTGCGGCCTCGCCCAGGGGGTGGTTCAGGTGCTATCCCGCGTCTTTGGGAGGTTTCGGGTGTGATCTCGCTTCTAAGGGGGGGCGTGCGTGAATTGCTCACGTCACGCTGCCGTAATGGGCCTGCTTCTGTAAGGACGGTGAGCCGCCCTCTCACCGTCCTCAGGCCCCCGGTCATGGTGGCCGATAGTCCTCGGCGAAGACACGTCGGCGGCGCCCAGGCCGCCGACTGCGGAACTCGGGTGGGAGAGTTCTCTCCCGTACCCGTACCGCCGCCTCCTTCACGAGCATGGCCTGCTCGCAGAAGGAGGCGGCGCAGTCCCACTTACTCCCGCTGGAGAGCATTGCTCGCACCATGGTCTCGAGCGAGAAAGTGTCCACGTCCAATGCCACCACAGGCTGCAGTGCTAACTTAACTTAAATTCAAAGTTATACTAGGTAATATTACAAAACATTTTTTATTGTTGTTGCTCGGAAGTTGTAACAATCTACAAAATCCATAACGTCCATAGATACTGATATCATAAAATAATGAACACAAAAAGTCTTACCTTGACGATTCTATTCTTAGTAACAAGTACGTATATCCGGTTCAATTGCAATCAAACTAACTGCAGTTTTTAGTCAGGCTTAGACTATTCTAATAAAAACCACTTTAATAGGTAATCCATTTGAAGTCCGTCAACTCAACAGATAGATTTGCAATAAAGTATTTATTTGGGTGCGGAATCTTTAATTTTGCCTTTTTTTAAAATATCTCCAATGGACAAACACAACTAAGTACTTCATACTCATTACTTATTGATTTTAATAAAATTTAAATTAGTTACGATGATCGGATACTTTTGACAACCCTACACATATCGCAGTCTAGACGCGCCGGCTTTCCCGAAACTTCAAAGAAAAAGTGCCTATTAATGATGGCACTTCTAAAGTTCTAACTGATGTCTTTTCTTTATCCTGTTTCTAATAATAATAAATTAAAGTTACCTACTGTCTCAATAACTACTGTTTTTTCTGTACATATACATAGGTACTTATAATAAACTATTGTATGTCTTTAGGTGAAATTGCCATGAACAATATCGGGAAAGGTTAGGTTTCATTGCCAGACGAGAGATAACAGATGTTCTTATAAAACGTAGTGATAATTTATTTTATTTGGGTAGGCAGTTGTCAGGTTAGTACAGTACCTACTTAATAGATCAACGAAGTTCACAAAAGAATCAAAACTACCTACCCACTTTTTGTTACCTACTTCTTAAGTAGGTTAAATATGTACTTACATAAGCTTAATTGCATTATGTACTATTCCACCTACCTACCTACACGTTCTCTATAGTAAAATACCTAAACATTTGACATCTACTTTTTACTTATTGCCATCTCGTTTACTCATGCAGGGGATTATTGTTCGTGGAATGCGCGCGTCGACTAGTCTCGCTAAGAACAGTTAACATGGTCGAGTTTTAAAACTCAGCATGAATATGTACACCTTATGTCAAACTAGTAAGGTTGACGTTTGAATACTTTTGTACGAGAACGCCTTAGTGACAAGAAATTACTCATAGCGAGACTACCACCGTCACAACTTTGTATGAGTACATTCATAAATTATAATTTCATGTTTGATTATATTGTTTTTTAAGATCTGCTGCACAGTTTCGAAGATAGTAAATTAGAAAAATAGTGTTGAAATGTCCAGTTAAACTGAAAAACCTACTTTTCCGAAAATAAATCATTCGAAAATAGAACAAAATGAAAAGTCCTTGAGAACTAGTCTCGCGAGGAGTGCCATGACGTCACCGCCGAACAGCTAGCAGTAATCCCATTGGCCAACAAAGCCTCTTCGGCGGCCATTTTGTATGCTGCTGAGTCATCCAAAAGGTGAAAAATGTACTTGAATCAGCACTCCTCGCGAGACTACAAAACGGTATTGGGCATTTCCCTGAACACAAAATTTGGGTTTCATGTTCTTCACCTACCACAGCGTGGGAAATAATAAGAAATTGCATTTTTATCAGTATTTTCATTTTCTTCATTGTTTACATGTCAATTAGCTATGTACAGAAATTGCCGCGAAAATTGTTTTTCAAAAGTTTGTCGGCAATTGTGCAGAACTTGTATTGTGTTCTGTTGACCCTCGTATTGGACTGTGAGCAGTGAAGACGCTAGACGTTGAAGTGTGAAAACTAGACATTGAGTGTGTGAACTGTGAATGTTTGTGAATTAAATATTTGATAGCGCATTGTATGCTTCACCGATCTGTCAAAATAGTGATAGTGGACGATGTGCACCGTGGAATGCGGTTGTTTACTTATTTTTGACTGAAACATGCCAAAGCAACGTTGCAGGATGTAGCTATGGACCCATGTAACACAAATGTTTAATCAGAAACTGTGATTAATTGTTCGCGAGATTAATAAAGATCGCAAACATGACGGATACTACCACCGCTAGTAGTACTGTGCCTTTGGTAAAGGTAAAAACTGAAAGGCCGGATGAGGCTGAAATCAGAGAGTTGGCCGCCAAGATGGTGGAAGCCAACAAGGCTAAAGCACTTGCTGCTTCAGTGGCTGCGGCGCGCCCCCCGCCCGGTGGAATGGTCGGGGTAGCACCTCCTGGACCTGGTGGTCAAATGGGTATCCTCAACTTCCTCGCAAGGAAGCCGGGTACGACGGCTGCTACGGCTGATCAGCGCCCAGCCCCTGAAGGTGACAAGAAAACGCCAGCCCCGGACGAGGCCAGTTGGAAAGGTCACTTTGGTTGGGATATGCTTGGCAAATGCCATATTCCATACATATACCGGTCAGGTGAAAAGTATGTGGCAGTCAGGATGGTAGAAATCAAACTTCTAAATAAGTACCTGAATTATCTTCATGCCGATATCTACTCCTGTACATGTATTAGAAGTTATTACATCACGGAGATTGAAGCCCGGTTATTAAATGAGATCAACAACAGGCATTGTGATGGACAATTTGGTCGGGAACCATTTACACAGAAGGATTTAGTGGTGAGGCTATCAGATGCCTATGAGTTTTATAACTTTTTAGATGTATGTTATAATAAGTTACTTAGGGGAACTACAAACAGTAAAGACAAATGTGGTTTTATTAGAATAAATAAAGAATCTGTTGTACCTTATACTGTGCGGGATAGTCAAAAATTTGTTCCTTTATTTTACTTTGAAGGTGAAACGGACAATTTAAAGTTAAAAGCGGACCAATTGAAAGGTTGGGACTTATCGTACCTGAAGTTCTGTTGTAAGGTGCAAGGTATTAGAAATGAATTGTTTGCCAGTGAGACGTGTTCAGTGATTAGTTTATCGGACATTAAAAGTTATTTCCCACCGGGGACGGAGTTTGAGGAGTACTGGCCCAATAAAGTTGTAGATTCACAACTACTCATATCAGCCAAAGGTAAGCTAGTTGGTTTTAAATCTTATTTGAGTATATTCATACAGTTTAATTCAAGTTACCATGTAGTAAATATTGATCCAAGCATTATTTATATTTGCTTGTATCCAAAAGCTTCCTGCTAGTAGACTATTTCCTGCTAGTAGACTATATTAGGCACTACCCGTTAGATCTTAGTTTGCCGGTCGCCTCCAGTACTACTCTACACTAACCTCTACGCCAGCGGCAAACTTAGAGTGAATGGTAGTTTAGTAGTATTTCAAGGAGCTTGTTAGAGTAGTCTATTTGTGCATGGTTGGTGCTTTGGTTGTATTTGCTTGGTTGTTGAAGAGTAATAAATACATACAGCATTTTGAAAAAAATTCAGACCATTAGAAATTGTGATAACTGACTTATAAGCCTTTTTTGTTGCCATGACAACTTATTTTCATTTATGAACCAAATTTGCAGCAAATCTCTGCCTATTTTCTTCATCTTTCATGTACGAAAAGGCTTCTTTTTGATTCCCATTGCTAAGTCAGCATGGGACATCTACTTACAATATATGTGGGTTTCAGGTATCACCATGTCATGACCTTTGACCTCCAGGTCAAGTTCTTTCACCTTTTAGCTAGTGACAAATATCTAAAACGCCAAGTCATACACACAAACGGTCTCTATGGTTTAGTATCGGATAATTTCTTATATGACCTTTGACCTCAGGATCAAGTTCTTTCACCATTTAGCTAGTGACCAAGATACAAAATATCAAGTCAAATACCAAAATTCTCTTTATGGTCAAGTTTCGGATTATTTTGGTATGACGTTTGACCTCGAGGTCAAGTTCTTTCATGTTTTCGCTAGTTACCAAAATCGAAAATATCAAGTCGCAGCCTAATCGTCCCTATGGTTCAGTTTAGGATTATTTCTGGTATGACCTTTGACCTCGAGGTCAAGTTCCTTCACCATTTAGCTAGTTACCAAGATCGGAAATCTCCTTTCCAACACCAAAATGGCCTCTGTGGTCAAGTTTCGGATTATTTTGGTTTGAAGTCTGACATCGAGGTCAAGTTCTTTCACGTTTTCTTTAGTTATCAAAATCGAAAATAATAAGTCAAACACCCTAATTGTCCCTATGGTTCACCATATTTTTGGTATGACTTTTGACCTCGAGGTCACGTTGTTTCATCTTTTAGCTAGTGACCAATACGGAAAATATCAAGTCAAACACCAAAATTGTACCTATGATTCAGTTTAGGATTATTTCTGGTATGACCTTTGACCTCCAGGTTAAGTTCCTTCACCATTTAGCTAGTTACCATTATCGAAAATATCCTTTCCATCATCAAAATGGCCTCATTGGTCAAGTTTCGGATTATTTTGGTATGATGTTTGACCTCGATGTCATGTTCTTTGATGTTTTCGCTAGTTACCAAAATCGTAAATATCAAGTCTAATACCCTATTGTCCCTATGGTTCTGGTTCACCATATTTTTGGTATGACTTTTGACCTTGAGGTCACGTTCTTTCATCTCTTATCTGGTAATCAAGACGGAAAATATCAAGTCAAACACCAAAATTGTACTTATGGTTCAGTTTAGGATTATTTCTGGTATGACCTTTGACCTCGAGACTAAGTTCCTTCACCATTTAGCTAGTTACCAAGATCGAAAATATCCTTTCCATCATCAAAATGGCCTCATTGGTCAAGTTTCGGATTATTTTGGTATAATGTTTGACCTCGAGGTCAAGTTCTGAAAATGCCTGCTTTAATTATTGATCGACGGATACTGTTCAACCAACCAATCGATCGATTACCGGTCGACGTTGACGACGGCGACGTGACGGCGTCGACTAAATCATTCTGCTATCGATCGATTCCGTCGATCGACCGATTGATGTGATAGAAACAATCGATCGACGTCGACTAAACCATTCTGCCATCGATTGATCGATTGGTATGTAGAAATTATCCATCGACGTCGACTAAATCATTCTGCCATCGATTGATGCCGTCGATCGACGATCGATCGATATGTCTAATAACACCCTTACAATCAAGAAAATCCTTGTGTGCTAGGATTGTCGTATAGAATGTGTGATTTGGTTTCCTCCCATTATTGTTCTACGATTTCCGCCACGTAAACAACCGATCGAATGAACGAAATCTATTCAAGAGACGTTGGTTGGGGTAACAATCGTGAAATTTATGTATTTCACAATCCGGCTCGAAGGACCAAGATGTTGAAATATTTCCCTAAATTTTGTGATATTTTGGTCTGATACGGAGAGTTCATAGATACAGAGTATTCTGTTTTGGTTTATTGTGCATCTTAAATTACTCGTTTCCTATATCCGTTATACTTTCGATTGTTGGCACTTGTTGGAACTTGTTATAATACGTCATTATGAAAATTCATTTGTACTATTCCACTTTTATTTTAATTTGAAAAATACCTGAACGGTTTCGCTTATACAGCATTATCAAAGGTTCATTACACTAATTTTGACATAATTTTTGTTTACCCACATGCACAAATGTTTATAAAACGTCATTACGTTATGTCAAAATTAGTGTAAGAACCTTTGATAATGCTATAAAAGCGAAACCGGTCAGGTTATTTTTCAAATTAAAATAAAAGTGGAATAGTACAAGTGAATTTTCATAATGTATTACTCGTTCCCTGCCGACTAGTTTGTTCGTTCTGTTAAACGATCACTGCGCTAAGCATCTTTTGCTAAAATTGGTCCTCATATGGGTGAGCAATTTGTGACAATTCGAAGAGCGTTTGCGAGCCTCGAAAGGCACGATAAGCTGTTCGTCGCAGTTGCTTATAACAGGGCAGCCGATATGCCAAGTTAAAAGCTTATGGGTGACTTGTAAATTGTCACAACACGGCTATTACGTGGGACAAAAATAGATGGTGAATTTCTTTTTGACACACGATGAAGGCGTTACATAAAGTCGTGACTATTAGACTTCAGTTACAGGTTTTAGTTAAATGTTAATAATTACAAATGTGCTACTTTCGTGAGATACTTTAAATCGTACTACCTACCTACCTACACATATTTGCGTGATAAGACGAATCCAAAACCAGAAAATATAACAATCTATAGCTGGACTTAAGCCTCCCCCAATTCACGCAACAATACAATTTCCTGACTTTCCTGTGCCGTCCGCATCCAGTCCCTCCCCCCTGCGATATTCAGGTTTCATCCAAAGTCTATCTTTGCAGCCCGAGGTCCTCTTTTCTGCTTTGGACATAATTATTTAGAATTTGTCTTTCGAGAGTCACGCAGAGTGTGTCATAACATTCAGATACGCTAGTTAACAATTGCAGAATATTAGTAAATATTATGATGACGCTGCATTTCGTTGACATAATAATGTACTTGTTTCTGATGAAGTCACACGTTTTACGAGAAACTACGGACACCATGGAAGCGTCTAAAAAATGTTCATATACAAGTTGTAGTACAGCTAACCCTCAGTAGAACACTTCATAATATGTACTTTCGTTGAAATCAATCGGTTCTATAATATTGATGGAAAACTGTCAGATTCAATCTAGGTATTTTAAAACCCTTTTCTCGCTCATTACGCGGAATCGGCAGAATAAAATTATACTTAGTTCAAAACAGGACGAGCGCTGTTTGCGAAAGCTTTTTAACAGACAGGATTATTTAAAATTTATTATGTACCTAGTTACATAGATAATGGAGCTTTTCTATTTATTAAATAGCCTAGTTAATTTTGTACACATGTGTGATAAGCTTAGACCATATAACACGGGACTAGCCTTTGCGAACCACCGCATACAAAAATATTCTGCCAGTTTTCATACAAGTGAAGGGGGAAACACAAAGACATATAAAATTTCATTGCATTTAAAAATGTATTAATCGACAAACGCGTAATGGCTGTTGTGTGTTAATTGTTATTGTACAGTCAACTACAATGTAATGTACTAGTTTAATCATATAAAATGATGTACTGATGTACAGGCTTTTCATAAAGCCAAAAGACCAAATGGTCATGTGCAATGGCAGAAAACAATGCTTAAGTAAGGCGCATCCTGTGGTTAGATGATCTAAGGTGATAAGTAACGTCGTACTTTCGGTTATTGACCTACACAGAAACGATGCTAACTCTACCCATATCGTAATCGCCATTGAGTTCAGGAATGTCCTAAAAGTCATGTTCGGAGTGCTCAAAACGGAAACACTCCAACTTGCTCTAAAGACCTTACAAAGAAATTATGTTTAAAGTGTCAATTCGATGGAATTACAACTTGAAATTAGCACATTTTCTAGTGACGTAGAGTCGAAATTCTTTAAAAATTTTACCCCGCCTTGGTCAAACGGGGGTAGCAAGGATCTAAGATTTTAACGTGCAAGTTGGAGCAGGCTGCAGGTCATTACAAAACATATTATATCTCAACGCATTTTAAACTAATGCCATCGTCTAATAAAAACTGCGAAGGCAAAACCTTCAATGTGAAGCCTTGACATGCAAAAAGACCTGCGTCGTAGATTCTGATATCTCAAGAGATATTTCTACCAATGGAAACGCGTAATTTTGGTCACGTGATAAGAATTTTTGCTATGTCATTTGGTCGATGAACACTGATTCACAATGCTAAGGGTTCCATTATTATTGAACTAATGTTTATATTACCGACTTATCTTTATAAATTTCCATAGAATTGTTTGTTATCTTATCAAATTCATGGCGGGCTTTTTTTCCTTGTTTGTTTTATCCACTGTAAATGGTACAGATTTATCTATATTACATGACAGTAGAGCATATTAAAGGTATCATTTGGATAAGTACCCACACTACATAGCTAAGCCTACCCTGTCCTTTTGTCCCCCAAGCAAAAAATGATGCCCCTTTTTACCTAAGATAAAGTCAAATCTGGCGAATCAGTGACAATATGCACCAAGAAAGGCTCGCCATTCGTAGGTAGAAAAAACCATAAAATGATGAATTGCTCACCGAAAGAAAAAGTTCTCGCCGTATTTTACCAAAGTCGCCAATTCGCTATTGTCTCAGTCTGAAACACTAAACGGGTACCTGCCCTATTTTACAATGGTGCTAAATTGAAGAAAAATCCATAAAATGACCAATTGCTCACCGAAAGAAAAAGTGCTCGCCGTATTTTACCAAAGTCGCTAATTGTCTCAGTCTGAAACACTAAATGGGTACCTGCCCTATTCTACAATGGTGCTAAATAGAAGAAAAAACCATATAATGACCAATTGCTCACCGAAAGAAAAAGTGCTCGCCTTATTTTACCAAAGTCGCTATTGTCTCAGTCTGAAACACTAAACGGGTACCTGCCCTATTCTACAATGGTGCTAAATTGACAACATTATTTACTGTTATTTTGAATTGGTTTTAGTCTGCGATTTTAGGCTATATCCAATTAAAGTATTTAAAAGAATTTACAAGAAACTCTCTTTAAATACGTAGTAGGCCATTAATTTGCAAAAATTTTAATTTTATTCGCGGTCGTATTTTGTGTGACCCGGAAATTAAAATATTATTAAAACGTCGCCATAGCTTCTATTTATATGAGAATAGTTTTATGGAGAGTTAGCAAATAAATCGTGATCGTCAATTTAGGTCATTAGTATTTAAGGCTTAAGCAGTAGGTATAAGAAAAAACTACGCTGTCGCAAAATTACTTGACAGGTAGGGTTCCCACCTTGTCTTGAAGGAAATAAAGTATTTCTATCTTTTTAGTCACATTACGGGAAATTCAGGGAAGAATATTACACATATTCTTCCCTGAATTTCCCAAAAGTTGTATATTGTTGTGTTGTGACTAAAAAGATAGAAATAAAAATACAGGTGACAATGGCAACCCTATTAACAGGTCCCAAATCGCTAGATGCCACCCGCCTGCAGAAGGCGAAGATCGGACTTGGCTTTCCCGTGACTCTCCATAACGCGGGCGGCGTCAATTTGACGAGAAACTTGCTATCCCGCGTCTTTGGGGGGTTTTTCGGGCGTGAATCCCTCACGTCCCGCTGTCGTCTATGGCCTAGGGCCTGCTTCTGTAAGAACGGTGAGCAGCCCCCTCACCGTCCTCATCCTCAGGCACCCTGCAATAAGGGAGCTAGCGGAGGTGAGATACGCTCTCGTAGTATTTTGGCGGTTTCGCTGCTAGATAGTTCTTTCCCACACTTATGTTTTTTGAATTGTAATAGCATAGGTAGCATTCAGTATTTCAAATACTGAAATAGTGCCAATTCATTTTCTCAAATTGTGTTATCTTTTGCTGATAAGAATAGATAATGAAACGAATCGCGTAACACGTGCATCTGAAATGAAATTGGCAATGTTGAGGTATTCAGTATTGTCAGGGTCTATTGAAAATAATACTGGCTGACTGACGGCAGTGATAATTAGTATCTATATTCTACCGATTCTACCCCTCCGGCACGAGGGATTCACGCATGCTCCTCCCTTAGAAGCGGGATCACACCTGAAACCCCCAAAGACGCGGGATAGCACCCGAACCGCCCCCTAGGCGAGGCCGCAGTGGTGGCCGCAGGTCTGTTGGGAGTCATGCGACATCCTTCCGAGAGCTTACCCGGGACTCCCAACCATAGGCTGTTGGGCGTTACGTGAAATTTTTTAGTCGGTAAGAGTCCGGCATAGCATCCATAATGGACTCCCAACCATAGGCTGTTGGGCGTTACGTGAAATTTTTTAGTCTGTAAGAGTCCGGCATAGCATCCATAATGGACTCCCAACCATAGGCTGTTGGGCGTTACGTGAAATTTTTTAGTCTGTAAGAGTCCGGCATAGCATCCATAATGGACTCCCAACCATAGGCTGTTGGGCGTTACGTGAAATTTTTTAGTCGGTAGAGTCCGGCATAGCATCCATAATGGATTTTCTCTCACGTTAAAAAACAAACCTCCGGCACAGAATGACCTCATCTCCTAATTGACCATTTCTCAAAATGACTACATCCCTACCTGCATATTGCTGTATTTCCCTGAAGAGATGGCAATAGCCTAGTGGTGTCGGCTTTTAGATTTTAATATGCGACACCGAACACCGATACATGGCGAATATTCCTCATATCGCAGAACGTTTTGCCAATACGTTCATGATGCGTAACTGCTAATAGTGGAAGGCACTCTGAATCTGTGTTTCGAGAACGCTATAACCTGAGAGTCTTCAAGTCAGTGATCAGGTTACTTCTGGCAAGCGTGCTCTATCTTCGACCACTTCACCACTTACCAACTGGTGAGATAGTGGTTAAACGCGAGTCTATCGATAATAATAATAAAAAGACACTTCGATGCTCAAACTGACCAAAACCAGACTACGGCACCGATATCAATAAGCAGCTATAGAATGCGTCATGTATACTTAGTTGTAGCTTTTCTTTTCCTTCCTAAACACACAGAACAGTTATTTAAAAAAAAAACAATAAAAATGTAAGTCATCAAATGTGGCTTAAACGGGAATTTTCATCAATAACGGTAAAAATAACGGTGTGGTTACCGAGAAAGATAATGTTACCAGCGTAAGAACTCTCGACGTCTTCTAGAGTTGAGGCTTTCTCTTCCCGTTACATGATGTTGCCAACATTACGGATTTATCTCGAATCAAGTGCCCCAGTTTGCGTGCCTACCTACCTTCCGATTGTAGTTTCGTAATATTCACAGTTCATTACGATTATCGACAACTGTTTCGAAATACACGCCAAAAATACGAATGAAAAAAGTAGTGTGACGATTACATTTTTTTACCGCGTTTAAGTTTTTACAGCAGTTTGGACGAATGTTAAGAAGGCAAATCTATATAATCATAATTATTAATCTTAAACGTGTTACCAATTCTTAATGTTTATTTATATCCCAGCTTTTTAATCACTACAATCGATGAAATTGGCATAAAATTGATTGAGATTGAACGATGTATTATAAGATTTAATTTTTTGATAATTAATCGATATTATTTATCCAATAATCGATAGTATCTTATAATAAGCCGTGTAATATATCAAGCATGACTAAAAAAACATGTAAATCTTGTATTTGTCCGACTGAATTTCCTTGCCTTGTAATTTGATAAAGTGATGCGATGGTTCCGCTTCCGCTATTATTGCAGTCAAAAACTACTCAAACAAAATTAACTCAAAATTCTACCAATACCACAGGCCTTCTCCGAGGATCAAATAAATTACTTTTGGGAGTATTTTTAGCGTTATACGAATCTGGCCAGATGGGCTGATATAATATATTTCGAGCTTTCTTTTCCCTGTACCCTTAGCTTAGTCGTGTTTAACGACTCCCACGGGGTGAATTGGGGAATTTGGGGAACCTTAGCTAGTAACAATATTATACTTTACCCCGTCGTCACCGCACGGGATAAACTGGTCTGGTTTCAAGCGCTTCTATGCTATCAGCATGCCGTGTATTTTTTCTATTGTCGCATGATTTTGTATACGGACCGTACCTCTGTGCCTATACGTACCTTAAGTACATTGACTACTCCTGTTAATGATACCATCGGGTAAAAAAGGAATAAATGCCTCCGCCCCTTAGACCATATACCACGGGACTAGCCTTTGCGAACCACCGCATACAAAAATATTCTGCCAGTTTTCATAGCGGGTGAAGGGGGAAACACAAAGACATATAAAATTTCATTACATTTAAAAATGTATTAATCGACAAACGCGTAATGGCTGTTGTGTGTTAATTTTATTGTACAGTCAACTACAATGAAATGTACTAGTTTAATCATATAAAATGATGTACTGATGTACAGTGCTTTTTATAAAGCCAAAAGACCAAATGGTCTATTGGCTTGGCAGAAAACAATGCTTAAGTAAGGCGCATCCTGTGGTTAGATGATCTAAGCTCGGCCCCGATATTGTACATCTTGGATTAACAATATCTATAGAACTATATTGCCAGCTTGCAACAGCTGCACCTGGAAATACCGATTCTGCCTTTGCACTTGATATGCACAGCACAGCCTATCAGCAACTATGCTTGACTTTGTAGAATTTTTTAAATATATTTATGTTGGATGTTAAAATACTCATTAATTTTGTATAGCTATACTATATTATTGTTAAGGTATAGACGTATAGTACAAGTTGTACAAAGTTACACAAGGTTTAAAGACAGTAATCTGACCATTCATACTATTTATAACTATACGCTATCGGAGTAAAGACCGAGCCGTACACGATTGTGTAAGCACTGCTGACGTAGCGGTAGCGGTTGATAAAATTTGACCTTTTCAAAACAGACCGTGCAAATCTCAAGGGCGGGCCGTCTATTGTCTGATATTTCTATTGATGTTGTCTACGACTGCAGCTAAGTAGTATGTGCCACTCACTGCAGGTGGATTGCTATTCCGGAAACCTTTTTGTAAATGTGTTATTCCAGCCTAGGCCATTTTTCACATCACTACAAAATAATAATGTTGTGTTCGTAAATTGTGAGATGTCAGCGACCGATGTGACTTTACGTTTATTCCTGAAAAAGGGCTGCTGTTATTGTTAGGAATAAGACCGGTGACCTCGAATAAGACACTCCGAAGAATCAGTAGCGTTAACGATTCAGAGCAGATGCATACTATACGCCCGCATATTGCCATTTAACTTAGTCCCACGTATCAAGTCGTGAGCCTATTGCCGTATGGAAATAGACATGGGCAGGTTCTGATTACACAACCCTCGAAATCAAAAGCCAATGGCAGTCCACTCCTGAACGCAGGCCTCTCCCAATTTACGCCAAAACGCGATCCTGCGCCGTCCACATCCAGTTCCTGCAACATCTTTTATAGTCAGTTAATTATTTCCTTCCAGGTTCCGTGTCAGGCGGCGGTCAGTGGACGAGAGCGCCGCCCGCGCCGCCTCCGGGCGTCGGCGGCGTGGGCGTCGGCGCGTCCGCGGGCGTCGGCCTCAACAACGTCGCTAACCAGTCGACGCGGGGCCGACGCGCCGGCGCCCAGAGGCACACGCCCGCCTCGGCAGCCATGCAGATGCCCCAGTCGGGACTGTCGGCCGCTGCTGTGCACGCCCTCACGTCTGGCTGGAACCTTTCCAATACGCTAACGCAAGCTCAAACGGCGCAAGTGCTTAGGTTAGCACAGGTGCGTTTGGTTTATTTCATACTAGCGTATCACCCGCGTAGTTTCCTTTCCCGTGGGATTGAGGGTACAAAATATAGAAAATGTCACCCAGGGATAGTATAGCTTTCCAACGGTAATTTTTTTAATAGGTTCAGCAGTTTCGGAGCCTATTCAATGCAAACAAACAAATCTTACTTCTCTATACTCTAACTAGCGGACGTCACGCGGTTTCACCCGCTTAGTTCCCGTTACCGTGGGAATACGGGAATAAAATATAGTCTATGTTCACCGCAAAAAGTGTAGCTTTCCAACAGTGAAAGAATTTTTCAAATCGGTCCAGTAGTTTCGGAGCCTATTCGTTACAAACAAACAAACAAAAAATAACAAATCTTTCCTCTTTATAATATTATTATAGAACTATAGACTACATACTCTACCACTGCACCGCCAAGGCAGACAAACACCAAACTAGGTGTAGGTACCTATACATTTTTATCTATAGGTACAATATAATTTCTAAAGAACAAATTAGGAAACTAAAAACAAAAGTATAATCATTTACTGCTAAATAACCGAATGACGTCAACGATTGTTAATTCTAATTCTATGAATTCATTTTGATTCACCCGTGTGGAAAATTGCGTGACAAAAATACAAGGATGGACTAAATAAAAATGTTATAGTCTCGCTATCCTTCTCGTTTGTACAACGACTGAAAGGGATAGGACATGTTTCAGAATTTTCTTTTTACTACTCGACCAAGCGTGCTTGACGAACGCGTGGAATGATCCTTTACCGCCTGCACCTACAGCTTGGCAAAAACATCTAGAAACGGAACTAATATTTTTCAGGCTGGCTACATTGTCAAAAAGCTGACAATGTACCAATGTCTGTCATTCAATGACGTTATACAATTTGATTGGTGGGTTTTATTGACGGTTGTTGGCAACTGGATACTGATTGGTGGTTCTTCCTAATGGGTTGCCATATGTACAGCACAGTGGCTCCTCCATTATTTTCTTCTCTTTTTTGCCAAGCTGTACATCAGGTACCAGAATCGCTTTAGTACCGTACGCAAGGATGCAAACCACGCTCATTGTATCTGTTTTCGTAAATTTATTTCAGGACAAAAAAATCTCGATAGATTATAGAGATTTTTCGTTACATTTGAATCGTCAACTTCGCTTGGTTGGAGTAGTAAATACTCTATGTTTATGTAAAACTTGTAAAACATCTTTCAGCTTTTTCATCCATCATCATCAGCCATCGTTCCAGATCAATCAAGAAATCGTTTAATAGTTACCTATCTAATAAGTAATTGTAAAAAGTGTTTAGTAATTATGTTGGTGATTTTGATAAATTGATAAATTCGTGGGTAAGAGTGTATCCTCCTATCTAATTATAATTTATGTTCGACTACCGACATGTTTATGTAAATGAGTATGTATTGGTTGCAGGCGCAAGTTGCTCAGGCGCACGTTGCTCGATACACAAACGCCATTGCTGCTGCAGCTATGCCTCAACACCGCTCACAACACCAGCGTACTGTACAGGTATGTTATACACTTTTAGGGTTCCATACTCAAAGAGTCATAATTTTGCCACTACATTATGTAAACTTGTCATTGCTTAAAGCCTTTTTTTAACGTGATGGAAAATCCTTCATAGATGTTATGCCGGACTCCTACCGGCAAAAAAACCTCGCGTAGCGCCCAACAGCCTACGGTTGGGAGCCCCGGGTAAGCTCGGAAGGATGCCCCAGGACTCCCAACAGACCTACGGCTACCACTGCGGTCTTTGGGGGGGGGGGGGGGGGGTTTCAGCCGTGATGTTGATCCCGCTTCTTGTGGGGGGGGGGGGGAGGGGGCGTGCGTGAATCCCTCACTTCACGCTGCCGTCATGGGCTCAGGCCCTCATTCATGGAGGCCGATAGGCGAAGACACGTCGGCGGCGCCCAATCCGCCGACTGCGGAACTCTGGTGGGAGAGTGCTCTCCGTTCCCGCCCCGCCGCCGCCGTCTCTTTCATAGCATGACCTGCTCGCAGAAGAAGCGGCTGCGTCCCACTTAATCCCGCTGGCTCACATGGCTCGCACCATGGCCTCGAGCGAGAGAGTGTCCACGTCCAGACCCACCACGAGGACCTGGCGCTGTTGCGCCCACGCCGTGTACTCCACCAGCGTGTGGAGCGTACGCCGTGCACTTCACCAGCGTATGAAGCGCTGTGTCATCGCTGGGGTCCTCGCAGTTTGCTTAAATCCTACAGAATCTTGTGATCTTGTGTTTTGAGCTGATCCTAACAAAATAAAGAGCTTATAATTGCCAAAGCATAGAAGCTGTATGAAAATAAACTGCGTAGGTACTTAATAAACTGTACAAGTACACTCAACATAGAATATTTGTGAACGAAATAGGAAATACGAGGGATTTTCATGTCAACTAAGAATGTAGTATATTTTAAAAAGTCAGAAGCCATACAAGTATTTTAAAAGCCTAACAAATATTTTAAAATCGGAAAACCCATTGTGCTGTTGATAACAGGGTTTTCCGATTTTATATTAGGTCATAAAATTCCTAGAAAATGAGTAATTTGATGACATAGACCATGCCTATTCGCCTTATTGCATTCCAAATTACATTGCAACACAGGTAAATAACATTGGTATAAATATTTTTTGTTATTGAAATTCTCAAAAGCAACAAAGGCTAAAAAAAAGTGCTTGATTTTGATAGAACACAACATTGTAAGCATTTTTTCATTACTACACCGAAGTTCTAAATCGATTTCTTGAGATTTTATTTAGAGTTTTAAATATTTGGTGAAAAGTAGCATAGACGTAAAACAGCCTTGTTTTTGTCTAAACTATTATATAATAACTACTAATTCTACAGTTCTGGTAATATAATTAGGTATAGCGATTTTTACGCCGCTTTTTAGAGGCCGCGAGGCAGGCTTCTGCGCCCAAGCGGTGCGCAGCGGCCTCTCCCGTCGCCGCACAGACGGGTCCGGGTTGCCCGCAACGGAAACATAGGGTGCAGGGTGCTGAGGTCGACTTTCACAGCACACCTAGTCCCCACGTTCCCTACATCCAGGCAGCGGAAGCACTGCGCGGCCTGGGCTCCACCAACACCGCACGGACGCGGGTCCAGCCAATTGTAAGCGGGCGGCCATCAGAAATGAGCCTGGCCGCCGCGACCGGGTGCCTTCGTTTCCTGCCTGGCGAGCAATCTCGCCTACGGTGACACTGGCGGCGGCGCAACCCTAGTTTCCGCCACCCACGCACGCCACGACCTCGTTCGTTGCGGCGTCGCCGAGACCGGAGATGCGCAACTCCGCGCACTTCTCCGGCCTGGCACGTCGTCGCCGAGACCGGAGATGCGCAACTCCGCGCACTTCTCCGGACTGGCACGTCATCGCCGAGACCAGAGATGCGCAACTTCGCGCACTTCTCCGGCCTGGTACGTCGTCGTCGAGACCGGAGATGCGCAACTCCGCGCACTTCTCCGGACTGGCACGTCATCGCCGAGACCAGAGATGCGCAACTTCGCGCACTTCTCCGGCCTGGTACGTCGTCGTCGAGACCGGAGATGCGCAACTCCGCGCACTTCTCCGGACTGGCACGTCATCGCCGAGACCAGAGATGCGCAACTCCGCGCACTTCTCCGGACAAGCACGTCGTCACCGAGACCGGAGATGCGCAACTGCGTGCACTTCTGCGGCCTGGCACGTCGTCGCCGAGACCGGAGATGCGCAACTCCGCGGACTTCTCCGGCCTGGCACGTCGTCGCCGAGACCGGAGATGCGCAATTCCGCGCACTTCTGCGGCCTGGCACGTCGTCGCCGAGACCGGAGATGCGCAATTCCGCGCACTTCTGCGGCCTGGCACGTCGTCGCCGAGACCGGAGATGCGCAACTCCGCGGACTTCTCCGGCCTGGCACGTCGTCGCCGAGACCGGAGATGCGCAATTCCGCGCACTTCTGCGGCCTGGCACGTCGTCGCCGAGACCGGAGATGCGCAACTCCGCGGACTTCTCCGGCCTGGCACTTCGTTGCCGAGGAATTCTCGAAGCTTGGCCGCCAATGCGTCCGCTTTGGCGCCTCTCTGCACCCGCCACCTCCAAAACAGGTTCTCTGGTGGCCGCCGTGCCGTGGAAACGCAGGCCGTCGATGCCGAGGCTTTTGAGGTCGATTGAACTCTCAGCCTCGGCAAGTTTTTGTGCGTAAGTCACGCCCCGCCCCTCCGCTTCTCGCTGCTGCGTGATATCTACTGCTGCAGTTCGCGGTGCGCGGAGATTCGGGGCGCTCTTCTTTCGGACAGGCCTCGTGGGCGCCTAAGGTAAGTTTACACGAAAACAGGACTGGCTGCCAATAACACTGGCAGCCAGCGCTGGCTTGGTATTTGCCGTGTGTAAACAGTTTTTCAAGCCAGGCCAGCGCTGCGCTGGCGAGAATAGAGGCCCGTCTATTTTTCTAGCCAGTGACCTCCGCCCGCATACCCCTCGACCCCCGCGCCAGCGTTTTGGACACGTGTAGACGCATCTCGCCATTCACTGGCGAACGTCAGTACGGTGTCGGTTTTTTTTTTCGTTGGAATTTCTGCGACAAAATGCTGAGAAAATTCAACGAAGGGTTTTCAGGATACTTTAAAATTCGTACAACTTTATAGAGAGCATAAATGCTTGTGGGATAACCTTTGTGATGCAGCAAACAAAAATAAAGAAATGCGCGCTGCGGCACAAAGTCAAAGTCAAAAAACATTTATTTCGCAAAATCCTAATACATAGGCACTTGCGACACGTCAATGAACAGCACTCGCTCCTCCTCTTTGGCCTCAAATGCGGCCCGCGCGAGATCTTCCTCTGCCTGGAGTTCGAGCTCGCGCTCCTTAGCCGCAATGTAGCTGGCCCTGGCTTAGGCTAGCGGCTAGGCCAACATACTGCCCTGTAGTTGGAGGGTACACTGTAACTGATACCTTTTTTTACATTCTGACTCTCGATTACGACAGAATATTGCAATAATTAGGATTTTTTTCACAAACTTTTGATGTTGAATATTATCTCTCAGATTTGACTTAGGGCTTTAGTCTCATAATAAAAAATGTTTATTTTGTTATACTCTACTAGAATATTTCGTTTATTTTTGTTGGCAAAAAATTAAAAAATATTAGCCTAGGACAGGGCTCCCTAAACTTTAAAGGCAACGGAACACTAGCCAAATACCTTTTATTTTATGGAACCCCACAGAGCGACATCCTCTACCCCCCCCCCCCCTCCGAGGCCGGTAGACTTAGGAGAAATCCGGTGGAAAGCGTGATGCACCCCATCTACCGGAAATCACACTACGGTCTCCTGGGGGAGAAGCCCACGTCCAGACCTGCCACGAGGACCTGGCGCTATTGCGCCCACCAATGTGTGGAGCGCTGTGTATCCGCTGTGTTCCTCGTGCTGGCACAGCGGTGGTTCAAAGTGGTGGTGGCGATCTACCGACCATCAAGTACGAGCCCCAGATACTTCGTCGAGGGCTCGGTGCCGATGCTAACGCCCCCTACCTGTATGCTGAATCCGGCAGGTGGCCCCTTCCGAGGCCCGTGAAACCACAGAACCTCGGATTTATGAAGGGCGACCTCAAGACCCCGCCGCCTTATTCGACTCACCTCTTTTCTTTTTTTTAATGTGTGGAAATGACACATGGATGCTATGCCGGACTTCTACCAGCTAAAACCACACAATGCCGTGAAACGTGACTTATAGAGACCCCGAAGAAGCTGTTGACCGTCAGAGTGACATGAGGGCCCTGCACAATCGCCGTTGAGGCGACATATCGCAACCTCTCCATGAGACTTTAAAAACGCGGGCCCTTGCGTTGTTGTTTTTTTATGGCGCAAGGAGGCGCTGGAGCAGGGCAATGGCCTGCGCCTTATGAAATCGAGGCTCGGATTCTAGGTCCGCCAAGAACTCACGAAGACTTGGAAGGTGCGGCATAAACAACGAAGGTTCGCCACAATCGGGGGGATAAAACCGACCGACTATAGAGAAGTCATGACAATTTCTACAGTCGGTTGTCACAGATAATTACCAGGGTTCGGGTGCATCGGTAAGTATCTGTGACGAATACAGTGGGAGATCACGGCCTAGGGCCAACAGTGCGAAAATCACAGCGTGAAAATAACCCTGCCGAAAATCAGCGCCTCTGTCTGTACTTTTTATAATACTTTCATGGATTGTGTGCCCCTTACACTCATTGTTATTTTCAGGATAGTAATCGGACTATTACAGATAGATTTTAGATCTACTGAGTTGTAATAGATTTCCTTTCATTCATAACTCTAACGCGTTTTCTTAGAAGAAGTTATGTATACACAACACAATTCACAAGCCTACCTAGTTTATATCTCTCTACGAAAATAGATGGTGATTATCCCTACAATAGTCGTTTAAGATTTAACTAATGGAGTTTTTCTCATCACATATTTAGCGTTTTTTCAACATAATTTTGGCGGAACCCTGGTGCCTACACCACGGAACCCCTAGGTTCCGCGGAACCCAGTTTGGGAACCGAGGGCCTAGGATATGTATGGAGAGTGAATGTTCTTCTTTAATATGATAAGTATTAGTAAAAATATCGAAAGTTCAGTGATGATGAAACAAATCAAATTCGGCCCCAATAGTGCCCGAGATTTTTAAGTTAATCCATTGAAAGGCCACATAAGTACACAAATGGCCCTTCCATCTTTCATCAACCATTGTGTGGTTTTAGTCGATTGGAGATATATAGGATTTCCATATGTTAAAAAAACGAATGAATTTAGTAACCTCGTTATTCAGCAAGCATTTTATTATTCAGCACAGCCATATGTAAAGGTATGTTTGTATCGTTTCAGTTCCCTAACAATGCAATAACGATGGCGATGGCCCAGCAACCCCCTCCACCCCTCGTGAGGAGTACTGCCAACACCACCAACATGAAGTGAGCACCTTTTATATCTTTTGTTGCAACTCCGTGCTTCGGAAGGCACGTTAAACTGTTGGCCATGGTTGTCAGTTGCACGGCAATCTTTAAGCTAAGTTGTAGGCAGTGTATATGGGTGGCTTGAGAATTTTCAAAAATAGGTCTGCACAACCGCAGTGTAAGGGTATGAAAGTGCCTACCCCTTCGAGGGTAAAGGCGTGACTATATGAATGTATGTTTGTTTGAACACCCTGGTCATGCCCAAATTAATCTCCATAAGCTGCGTCCATATTTTTAATATATCATCGTGTCGAACATATAACTCGTAGATGCAGTTTGCAACAGTATCGACACGCGATTCTGATACGGTAACGGAAAAGTGTGCCGTCAAAATGTTACTAATGTGGGCATTAGTAATATATAGCATTATAATTTAAGAAAAGTAGTCGTAAGTGCTATCCAAAGTTGTATTTTACTAGCTGTTCCCCGCGGCTTCGTCCGCGTAGAAGTCGTTTGTGCGTAAAATCTTTACCCTCCTTTTTTGCAGTCAGTTAAAAAGCAGCCCTTGAACTCAAACAATCGCTATACCAAATTTCATCAAAATCAGTTCAGCAGTTTAGGCGTGAAAACGTAACAGACAAACAGACAGTTACTTTTGCATTTATACTTCGTTCGAGGATTCGAACTGCTTGTAGAAGGTGTATAAGACCACCGTTCTGAGGTCTCGGGTTCCAAACCCGGGCCTGAACAAATATTTGTGTAAATTTTAAATACCTATGGAATAAGAATTGGTTTCGAGCAGGATTCGAACCTGCGTCTTCTTGCAAACCTTGCAGATGCCTTAACCACTGGGCTACGGAAACCTACTTGGAACCACCCAAATTTTCCACCTTATACAGGGTGAATTTTTCAAAAGGGATTGGATGACCAAATCCGAAACTATAAGGAATAGCGAAAAATACTCAAAGGAGTCACGAGCCCGATTTTGATGAAACTTAAAAACTTATCATTAGATTTTTGAAAAACCAATAATCCTAGCTGGGAATCGAACCCAATGATTCTGAAAAAAAAACACACCCTATTTTATTACACCATACGATAGTGTTGCTATTAAGAACCATATTCTGGGAAGTAATATCATACGGCAAACTAAAGGAAAGTGCTCATCTTTAACAAAATACAATTTATTTTTCTTACGTTAACTGATTAATTGTTCAAAATGTATCAGACGATTGTTTCCAATACATAGCTAGATTCGAGACCTCAAGGATCGTATTGCATTCAATTTTATCGATTCCGTTTAGAATATTCTCCAAAGAATCATTCTGAGCATGATTTAAAACTCGGAATAGTTACGATCTATTCTGGGATTTCGAACGAAACAAATTATGATACAAAATTTAGGTATAGTGGAATTCAACAGACTTAAAAAATATAGTAAACAAAGAAATTGGATCTCGACTACTCCATAATTACTTACATTTAATTATCAATCCTGATCATAGTCGTTTCAAGGAACTCTAGTTAGATTTATGCGGACATTTCGACACTAATAAACCTTTAGATTATACAATAATTTCATGAAAAATACTCGGATGGTAAAAATTTAAGACTGTCATTTTTGCTTGTCATTAAATTATTTTTTCTCAGACTTGTTTGTCTTTGCCATAGTGTTGTAAAACTGTTGTACTGGCCAATTGATTTTAAAAGGAGGTCATTGTTTTATCAATCTTTCAGTTCGAAAAAATGTACTTACTTTAATAATATAACTTATTGACCCAGAGAGCGAAGAGTGCTAGTCCACAGAGTATATTGAATATATGAAGATGCGAGTCTTTGCCCCTTTTCACAAGTACCGGTTGCCGGGTGCCGGGTAGGGTGGGTATATGGCCGTGTACTATAGCTTTCACACGTACCGGCGTGATTTGCCCGCCAACCGCTTGCATTCACCGCCGCCGCCGCGCCGGTTACCCGGCACCGGCTACCCGGCAACCGGTACGTGTGAAAAGGCACTTTGAGTTTGGGTCTTCGATTCCACAGTATAGACGATTTTGCTTTCGTCCGTATGTGTGTGTACATGTCAGTTTCGGTCTAGAAGACGCATTTGTTAACCAATTTTCTCCAAACTTGGCACACATGTTCTTTGATTTAAAATCATTGATCTACGATAAGATAAAAATACAACTTTTGTCGAAAGTTTTTTTAATAGGGCGGAAAATAAGGGAGAAAAAGATCCCCGTTATATATAATGGGATCATAAGGGATATAATTCCTCACAGGTTGTTTTTTCCTGGGCGCTCGCGAGGCCTACTCTTCGCAGAAGTACTTTTAAAAATTGGGACTAAATAAGTATTTGTGCGACCCAGAAATCGTCAGAAGGATCCGGTTAGGCTTAGTACCGTGTGGAGGAGTAAATTTAAAGAGGCTAACGTTCATCAGCGAGCTGCCAAAAAGATAATCTAATGTTTCGAACGCCATAAACATTTAAATATGAATAAAAAGAAAAAAAAATGATTCTTTAGGGTAGACTGGGTACGGTAGACGGTGGATGGTTAAAATATTCAGTCCTAAAGTAATATATTATTGTAAATAAATGATTGTATGTACTATTAAATTTTCTAAAAGTTTCTTTTTTTTAAAGATCTTTTAATTAAATTAATATAAAAAAATTATTGCACACTAGCTGATGCCCGCAGCTTCGCCTGCGTGAAATTTTGTTCCTAGACTATAACATATCTCTGTAAGCACCAAATTTCAGCCAGATCCGTTCAGACGTTACAGCGTAAGAGTAACAAACATCCACACTCACAAACATTCGCATTTATAATAATACCTAGTTAGATAGATTTCTGATTAACAAATTCATAATGCATAATAATATGAGCTAAGTAAATTTATTTGTTAAATACATTTCTTAATTCAATGGCTACACTACTACTTGACATAACTTCTCTTCTAAGCAATTGACATCGTAACTTAGTTCCTTCTTCAGGTAGTCCCAGCCTACGACGTTTGGATAAACCGAACTACTGTAAGCTTTGTTCTCCTAATACAGATGGTCCATCCAAGGCCTGGTAACGTAATAGCAATGTAAATTTCATCAGCTGAGCGTTCATGTTCATTGTAATGGCTCTTTTCAGTCCTGTCGAATGTAGTCTACGTAGAGGCCATTCGCGTATTTTACAAAGACTTTGTGAGTCTTTCCTGACAGAATGCAGTCGGCACTATAATATGTAAAATTAAGTTCATGCCTAACATGACCAGTCGCTTAGGGCTGCTGACAATTCTTTGTTGTAAGGATTGAGCGATGATGGTAACATGCGGTGTTATTTTATTGATCAGTGGATACTACCTGAAGCTGACTTTCATTTTTTTCTGGCTAGCCATCTTAGAATTTTCTTCTTCTTTTAACAAATATATTTTTGTCTAATGTAAATTCACAATAATACTTCCATAAAGCATATTTGGTTAATATTATACCAAAATAGCGTTTTTTATTTAACTATGGCTATGTAGTAAAATCATCTGTTTGAAGTTTGAAATAAAACATAAATGAAAACGTCAATTGTATTGAACTTTCACAAACCATGTGTCAAAATAAAAAGTAATTTAAGTATAAAATAAGAGTACGTATTTAAGGAGTATTGATATCAACTACGGAGAAAATCAGCCCCAAAATAATTTACATTTCCTTTTTCGCTCGTTATACACATAGTATAAATTTCAATAAAATACGAAACACGTCTTCCATCAATTATGTTAATAATGCTATATGCCAAATTTTAAGTAGATCGGACCAAGGAATCAAGTTGTCCCAAACAAACTTTACCCTCCTTTTTTATACCTTTGGAGGTGGAATTTGTAAAAATGTTAAAATGACTTTTTTCAAATTGTAACAAACAACGCTCATACTTAGTTTTATCATCGTACCATTAACCGTTTAAGCAATAATTGATAATAACTTTGGGTCTAGGGATCGAACCGCAAAATTAAGTTTGGTTTGAATTCTATATACTTTTCCGGGATAAAAAGTACCCAGTGTGGTGCCCAGGCTATTAAAGAATAATTATACTAAGTTTCATTGTAATCGAAGACGTAGTTTTTGCGTGATGCCTGAACAAACAGACAGACAGACAGACAGACAGACCGACAGACAGACAAAAATTTTTTTAATCACATTTTTGGGTTCGGTGTCGGTCTAGTAACACCCCCTGCTATTTATTTTTTTGATATTTAGAATGTACAGAATTTTCACTTCTACAGATTTATTATAAGTATAGATAATATATATTGATATACCGAATTTCATGATTTGATGAATTTGGCGATTGATATACCGAAGTAAATGAATGTACGGTGAACTAGATATAACTCAATGATTATTTACATACATAGAATCAGTATAGTTACAACACTATGATCATAGACAACTTCTGTCAACACATGACATGTTTACATGATTGCTGAGCTGTCCAGAAAAAGACTATACATGAAATATGAATTCTATTAAAATTCCAAACTTTCTTTAAATTAGCCGTATATCATTACTTTGCAGAATTTGATCTTTATAGGCGAAACTAGTCTGGTGTAATAATAAAGGGTGTGTTTTTTTTTGCAAAATCAATGGGTTAATCGAACCCAAATCAGTTAATGTAAGAAAAATAAATTGTATTTTGTTAAAGATAAGCACTTTCCTTTAGTTTACCGTATGACATTACTTCCCAGAATATGATTCTTAATAGCAACACTATCGTATGGTGTAATAATATATGGTGTGTTTTTTTTTTTCAGAATCATTGGGTTCGATTCCCAGCTAGGATTATTGGTTTCTCGAAAATCTAATGATGAGGTTTTCAGTTTTATCAAAATCGGGCTCGTGACTCCTTTGAGCATTTTAGCTACTCCTTATAGTTTCGGATTTGGCCATCCAACCCCTTTTCAAAAATTCACCTGTATACGTCTTGGGGCGACGTACCAATTCTTTTTCCATATTTAAAATTTATGATCAGTTAGCATACTAATTTACACCCGCGTAGTTTCCGTTCTCAAGGGATTACGGGAATAAAATATAGCCTATGCTCACCGCAGAGAGTGCAGCTTCCCAATACTGAAAGAATTTTTTAAATCGATTCAGTAGTTTCGTAGCCTATTCGATGCAAACAAACAAACAATCAAATCTTTCCTTTTTATAGATATTTGTGTGATTTTTGGTTATTTGTTCCAATATTATTAGAGAAGTATGTAATACAAATGTCCAATGTTCCAGCGTGCCCCCGCAAGTGAGCGGCTCAATGAACGGCCACTCGGCGCCCATGGACGGCCGCAAGAGACTCACGCCCATACCCGACGTCAGCATCACTGGCAACCACACGCCGTATAGGGTGAGTCTGTTTGTAGTCATTTTATAGTGCACGCGTATTTCCCGTTCCCGTGGGAATATTGGGATGAAATATGGCATAGGTCGGCGGGTATAGCGTAGCTTCCCAAGAGTGAAAGAATTTTTAAAATCGGTCCAGTATTTTCGGAGCCTATTTGACGCAAACAAACAATCAAAATTTTCCTTTTATAATATTAGAAAAGTGGTTTCTGGACTTCAATAGGTAATTATAATAATCTCAGCCGATTTATCGCCCACTGCTGGACATAAGCCTCTCAAACGTTCGGTAACGTGCTGTTCGCCTAAGAACTCACGATGCTGTTTTTACCCGCGTCCGATGCGGTTGCGGAACCATTATTGAAGTAAAACTTCTTTAGGCGCGACTAGGCAGTAGGTAACTCAGATTTTTTTTCTGACGTAAGTAACGCTATTCAGAATTCGAATGTATGATATTAATATAACATTTAACGCCGTCAATGGCAAAGAAGTTTTACTTCAATCGCGCGTAAAGGTTACACGCACACACTTTTTTATTTTAAAAGTCATGAGACCGGAGTTCCGTGCGGTACCGCTGCCGTTGCGTTAGATCGTCACCAGCTAACTTGGCGAGCTATAGCTGCAATACGGACGGTTAACTTTCATTTAAGTTCCATGTTACATAACGCCTTTGAGATCTTCTATCCTCTTTATGGGAGCGCCCTCTGCGTTGTCCGGGACGTAGAGGCCAAGTCGGGCGATTCTTTTCACAGTGTCCTTTACCTGATTCCCTCGAAATTTCTCGTTGCGGATTCGATAACGAAAGGAACAAAAATAAATTCTTAAATATCTATGTAGATATAGAAGTTTGCGACTCTTGACAATTTAGATTTGTGTCAATCGTGACGCCAAAGACCCAATATCATCGGTTTTGATTAAAGTAGAACAAACAAGTGGTGCGTAGGTATTTCTACAGCTGTAAACGAATATTTCGTAGTCAGCAATGTTTTTGTGATTGTTCCGCATTGCAAGTAAAACATACATATATTTTAGTAGGTTATTATTGAGCGAATTTGACACAAAGTTCAAAATAACATTGAACTCGATAACTCCGAACGTGATTTTGTGACAAACAACAGAACTGAAACTGAAATAAATAAATAAAAAAACTGTGTGGTCGGCATGCGGACGTCACGCGATTTCACTCGCGTTGCTCCCGTTCCCTTGGGAATACGGGAATAAAATATAGCCTATGTTCACCGCAAAGAGTGTAGCTTCTCAATAGTGAAAAAAAATTTCAAATTGGTTCATCAGTTTTGAAGCCTATTCGATGCAAACAAACAATCAAATCTTTCCTCTTTATGATATTAGTATAGATTAGATACATCAAGTAATGAAGAGCCCGCCGTTTCGCCCGCGTGGAGTTGTTCGCCGGTTCCCACTTCCCATGGCTACCTATTCCAGGGATAAAAGTACCAAACTTCAGCCAAATCCGTTCAACTTTCACATTTTAGAATATTAGTAAGACCAAGTGTCCAATTCACTCCCCTGTCGGATTCCAAAACCGATCTCAGACATCGCGCTACTGATGTATTCGCCGCAAAGGAAGCGCTCGTGGCCCCGCGGACTCAGTGTTCTGTAAACGATCACTGTAGTAAGCAACATTTACTGTAGCCGGTCATGGATGGGTGACCACCACATTACTACTTTGTGACATTAATTTATTTGCGAGCGTTTCCGTGCTTCGGAGGACACATTAAGCCGTTGGTCCTGGTAGCCACTATAATGGCAGTCATTAATCCAAAGTTAAAGGCCTCTATAGGCTAGGCGGCTTGAAAAAAAAAGTGTGTGCGTATAACGCGCGATTGAAGTAAAACTTCTTTGCCATTGACGGCATTAAATGTAATATTAATATCATTCATTCGAATTTTGAAAAATTCAAAATTCAAATAGTAAGCGTTACTTCCGTCAGAAAAAAAATCTGAGTTACTGCCTAGTTGGGCCTAAAGAAGTTTTACTTCAAAAATTAACAGCGGGCAGTCACAACCTGTGCCTGTCGATATCAACACTGCAATACGGCTCACCTATTACGTGGGACAAAATATAAAAGATGAAATGTGGGCATATAATATATCTCTGCTTACCCCGTCGGGGATAAAAGGCGTGATCATATGTTATGTTACTAACCTCAAGTAGGTAAATATCAGAAAACCAAATATCATAGACAGCAAATTAACAAAGTTTTATGTTCTATTGTGTGCAGGTCCAAAAAGCGCTAGTAGAGAACACAATGGTGCCGTGCATCAATGCCAAGCCTTACCAGTACACGGAGCTGCTGATGACCCTCCCCGACCTGGCCAGCTACTTCTTCCCGAGGGTGTCCCTCACCACGTGTCGCGCTATGCTGGATGCGTTGGGGATCACGCTGTATAAGCCTAACAGGTGAGTTATGATAGCATTGTTATATAAAAACTTATAATATTTTGATTTGAACAATGTTTTGACCAAAAATAAATAAATAATAAATATTTGTAAACGTTCACGCAGAACATCATTTAGCCCAAATTAAGCTAATATAAGCTTGTGTTATGGGATCTAGATGACTGATATACATATCTATATGTTTCTAAAAACATACATATTATACATAGAAAACACTTAAACTCCGAAACAAACATTTGTGGATCACACAAATATTTTAGCCGACTTAGGAATCGAACCCACGTCCTCCAGCCCCCCAGGCGGTATCACTACCGACTACGCCACAGAGGCAGGCAGTCTTTGAAAGTCAGTTCCATAAGGGCAACTTATGTGGTTAAATTTTATGCCGTCGAAGTTGGAGCAAGCAATTCAAAAAACTTATTTAAAAAATTCAAAACTTATTTAAAAACTTAGCATCTCTAAGAGCTTCAGTAAAACTTAAGTAGTTAATTGATAGGATCTTACCAAATCCGTTTAGACAAAGGGGATGTCTATGGTAAAGGTGATCATTGATGCATGGATAAGAAGTAGGAGCAAGAGTAATTTCAGCCAAATCCCTATAAAACTCGTTGAAAGACTGAGAATTGCTTAAACTTAAGTAAATTAATAGAATCTTACCAAATTTATATAGACAAAGGGGAACATTGTGTATGGTGAATGTGATACTGATGCATCATAAGGTGGCCACCCTAAGTCAATTAACTAGCTCAAAGTCTCAGACACAGCTAGTGTTCCTGTCTATACCACTGAGTCAGTGGACACATGGATGGCTGAAAATATACGCATACCGTCCCATTCGCATTTCGTCACGAATTCAAGAATGGTCCTATTCGCATTCGGTCCCATGTGACGGGACCATTTTTGAATTCGTGACAAAATGCGAATGGGACGGTATGCGTCAAATAGGTCTCTTTGTACGTATGTTTATAAGTCCTCAAAATCCCGTAGCACAATGTGGTCTAGATGACACTGAGAATTGATGTGTGTGTTATGTTCGCAGAACACAGATGGACGTTCTCCGCGCCTCTGGCAAGTGCAAGTACGCGGCGGGCGGCGAGAACGGCATGGCGCTCGTGTCCATCCGTGACGTCATGGCGCACATGCCGCAGTTCAAGTACATGCTACGCTCCGGACCGGCTGCTGATGAACCCCCACACGCAGCCCCAAGGCCAGCCCACTCGGCACATGGCAACCATGCTTCACCGCAGCAACATAAGAGGGCTCGTGCCAACTGAGCTACTGAGCCACCAGACTTGCCAACTGAGCTACCGCACCTGTCACGAGGAAGTGAAGACTGCTCTGCATATAGAGCGTGGCAACTGAGCAACCGCACCTGAAAACCAACACGGGCACACTAAGCGGTCATGGTCACACAGGGACTGAGCAAAAGGAGTCTTAGAAGGTTTCTGCGGGGTGACCATGTTTCATCAGGTCAGCCGTATGCTTGTCTGCAGCCTTAGTGACAAGCCCAGCGTGTAATGAATATAGCTGTCCACATAGTGTGAAAACCAACTAAGCGGAACTGCCAGATAATATGGGCACACCACTACACGACTCTTCAAATAGTTCTAGAAAAAACCTTCAACAATCTATTGAACACGGCTCAATACGAATAGCGTATTGGTACATTGGGCGTGAACTCTCCATATAGCGCGCACGGTACACTGAATCACCTATACCGTGTATAAATATACAGAGGTAAGGCAGCTTCGAACTAATACCTCCCAATAAACATCGACATTTCGTAATAAACTGCGCCCTCTACATTTCTTTTGGTGCGGTGTAGTCTTCGGAGTAACCTAGTTTATCCTCCTTTTTATTATCGTGTAGAAATGCCAGACTTAAAACCTCAAGGTCCCTACTTATCTGTTTAACTCCGTGCGTCTCTGGTAACTCCTTGGAAGGGTTTCAGGCAACTCCTCCATTATTCTCCAGTTGAAGGACATTTCGTTTTTTTTATAAATATAGGTGCTGAAAGCTCCATACCGCTCATGTGTTGTCAATTTTATCCTTAAGTTGTATGCATTGAAACTTTCTATCTCAGAGGAGATTATATTCCCGAGAGAGAGAGAGAGAGAGACGGTATATTCCCGCAGTCCCAGCTGGGAATAGTCTAGTTCCTATACATACCGCTACTGTGGGCAAAGTTTATTCCCATAGCCGATTTTCTCCCACAACGGCAAGATAGGATATGTTCCCAACTTGTACAAAATGTATCATAACTATATATACTCGCAGAGATCTTATTTGTAGCGATCTATTGTACTATTGAATTAGAAGACTGAAAAAAAAAATTACTTTTAAATTTATTTCCCATAAACGAAAGCTATATTATGAGTTAGACCGTGTATATAAATTTTAGTTTGTGTTTTTAGATTTGTATGTTCAAGATTTTTTGTATACGAATTGTAAATATTAGCCCGTTTTTTTTTTCTGTGTATATCATGTTATTTTAGCAATAAAACGGCATCCTTGAAATTTTGGTACGGCACGGAAAATTTGTTATTTTCTGATTGCTAATATTGCTGGAATTCCATAGTTTAGATAATTACCATCACAATTAATAACTTTTAAATGTTCGGGTCGTTATAACAAAATATCTAATTATGTTATACTCGTAGGAGGCACATGTGACAAAAAAAAATATAGTGGTGTCGAAAACATATTAGTTTTAAGTGATTTTTAAAGAAATAGCGTGGTATACATATCATTACTTGACAGTACTGCCCACAATCTATGTGGGCAGTAGGTGTACCAAGCTTTTTTTGAAAACTATTGGCTTAGCTTAAATTCTAAAACATCTCACTGGGAAATAGCTAGGTTCTATAGTTGAAACCTAGCATTCTCTCCACTACTGAGAATACATTTTACAAGATAAATGAAGTGAATATGAAACTCATTGTAAAATGGACAAATTCAAATGTGTGTATGTATATGGCTGGTATGTTGGGATTTCATTTTCATTTACTAAGCGGTTCTTTTTATTGTGTAAATTAAAAAAACATTATTAAAAATAGTGATCAGGAATATAATTTCGATTTTATATTCTTGAGATACTCATACATCTGAATATACTTAATCGTTATTTTATATTACAAAAAAAAATGAAGTTAAAAATTGGTATATCACGCTATCCTAAGATTTAAATAAAAATTGGTTTTTAGGCAAAAGATTCACTTAAGAAAACGAAATCCCACCAGTCGTGTGTTCTTATTATTATAATGCCCTGACGATTTACGCATCATAACAGAGTGATTCCTTTGGCTCTTAAGACAAAATGTCGTATAGCACAACGCCCAATCTGTGCTATACGTATTTTGTGCCTTATGCTACAAGTTTTGATCTTGACTAATTTATCCTTGTTTTGTAGTCGTGACGTCAAGTTTGAAAAAACTAAATATCTTAAAACAAATCTGTGATTTTGGATAATCTGTATTGATCTAATAGACATTACGTTTCTATCATTTCAAACTTCTAAAAGAAACTGCTTTAAAATTGTGATGAAGAATGACCATGGCTGGATATTATTAATTCAAAGAGAGGAGGGGTAGGGCGGGTGGGCTGCGTTGATGGCCCTAAGCCTTCAAATTTTTTTATATACCATAACAGGCTTGATAGGCCAAAAATATGCACTCTTGAGAGCTTTTGCTATGGCAGGATTCCACGTGACGTGAGTTCCACGGACACGTGAAATTCCTCGAGAGTTTTCAATAACAGATTACTGAAGATTATTACAATAATGACTAATATTAGCTTGAAAGAATACTCCATAAATGAAATAGAATGCGTAAATTTCAAATATGGAAAAAGAATTGGTTTAGAGCAGGATTCGAACCTGCATCTTCTCGCATTCCGTGCAAGATGCTTAACCACTAGCCACCGAAACCTACTCGGAACCAACCAAATTTTCCACCTCATACGTCTTGGGGCGACGTTTTCTATATTTGAAATTTATGATCAGTTAGCATACTAATTGCTTTTTAAAAATAGTGTGCGTTCGCGCAGCGGAATGTTGTTGAATTTAAAGATTTTAATTATGCAGATATTTAGTGTATGACGTCGTGTAATTGTGTATGGTAAAAGAAAATTTGTGTGTGCAGCCATTGTGGAGAAATTCGCTAAAAACTGATTCCGCTGGGCGAACGTTGTCCTGGCGGCACTTTTTTTAAATCCATGCACTTAGAAGAAAAAAAATGAGTCCAACAATTAGTGTGTATTTGTGTGTAATTGTGTATGTATAAATAAAATTTGTGTATGCATTGACTTCGGAGAAATTCAAGTTTCCGCTACGCGAACGTTTGGCCATTAGCTAGTTTTCATATAAAGCGCTTATATAGAGAGCTGTAGATTTTTACATACGTTGTTTTGAATTTGTTTATATTTGTTTGAAAAACCGATTTAGAAAAAAACCTAGGGCTTAAAAGATAAAAATATAAACGTAAAATACGCTTATTAGATCGTAGTTCGTAAAGTATGCACTTTGGGGTCTAGATTTTCACGTTTGTACAAACCTTGTAAGTGCCTGCAACATGTTGCCAAGTATCAATGAAGTTCCGTTAGTAATTAAAGGGTTATAGGACAATTTACCTTGAATAGATCACTGTTTACAAAGCAGTCAAATATCACGACGTTCTAAAGAAATTGCATAGTAAAATGTATTCCAATAATTAGTTTATTAATTCAACTACTCACATGCAAAATTTCATCTCATTAAATTCAGTAATTAAAGAGAAACAATTAAAATACTGACTAAGCATCGAAAGCCCACATAACCCGACCAAGTTTGAATGGCTACAAAAAAGCGGCCGTGCCATATATCTTAGTAACGTTCTTAACCTTCCAGTATAGTATTTATTAATATGGTACAGTTGCGTATACAAGCGTTAGGAAAAAATAAAACAATTGCATTTCTTGAACGAAAATTTTTTTTTTAATAATAACGCCACTATCTACGATAAAAATAAATCTTCTGTTAACAAGTATTTCTCTAATTAAACATCTGTGTACAAAAATATTTATAATTACATATAATAACAAAAATATTTATAATTAAATATAATAATTATGTATTTATTATTTATTTCTCGCCACCTGTAACGTAGAAACCCAAAAATGGCAAAATGTGGGTGACACAGAAATGTCACACCTCTGCCTACCCTTTCTAGGCCAACAGCCGTGAGCATATGAATGAATGAATGAAAATACAGCTCTAAGCGACTAACATGACAATCCTTGGGCGCGCGCCCCAGTAACGGCAGAACTTGGCATACAACTCATGTGCGCGCACAGGCGCGTGTATTTAGAGCGTATCAGGAGCGCAGCTGAGGTGCTTGTCATGACTAGTCCCTTGTTCATAAAAACTTAACGTTAACAAACGCTTGCTAAACATACTGTCATTGGTTAGAGACAGCAATAGACTTAAAATGTGTTTTAACTAAAATAGGTTTAATAAACGATGATGAATATGAGGGTAAGGATATTAAGTATTTTGAGCTTCAATAAAAATTTAAATCACTGATCAAATAACTAGACTATTCAGATGTTCAGATTTGAGAGTCTGCCTAATATACCTAAAAATCACCATTTATAATGTGCTTATAAACTAAAACATTGGTATAAAAAAGGTATTTTCAAGAAAATATTAAATATTCTTTAATTAGCAGCCTATAAATTATATCGAAACAACAATTGTGTTATCACCTGTACCAATTCAAAACCGGTAATAGACTGTAAATTTTAGAATGTTACCTAAATATATTGCGCGGCCGCTTTTTTGTGGCTATTCGAACTTGGTCGGGTTATGTAGGCTTTCGATGCTTTGTCAGTATTTTAATTGTTTCTCTTTAATTACTGAATTTAATGAGATGAAATTTTGCATATGAGTAGTTGAATTAATAAACTAACTATTGAAATAAATTTTACTATGCAATTCACTTAGGACGTCGTGATATTTGACTGCTTTGTAAACAGTGATATATTCAAGGTAAATTGTCCTATAACCCTTTAATTACTTACGGAACTTAATTGATACTTGGCAACGTGTTGCAGGCACTTACAAGGTTTGTATAAACGTGAAAATCTAGACCCCAAAGTGCATACTTTACGAACTACGATCTAATAAGCGTATTTTACGTTTATATTTTTATCTTTTGAACCCTACGTTTTTTTCTAAATCGGTTTTTTAAACAAATATAAACAAATTCAAAACAACGTATGTAAAAATCTACAGCTCTCTATATAAGCGCTTTATATGAAAACTAGCTAATGGCCAAACGTTCGCGTAGCGGAAACTTGAATTTCTCCGAAGTCAATGCATACACTAATTTTATTCATACATACACAATTACACACAAATACACACTAATGGTTGCACCCATTTTCTTCCTTCTAAGTGCATGGATTTAAAAAAAGTGCCGCCAGGACAACGTTCGCCCAGCGGAATCAGTTTTTAGCGAATTTCTCCACAATGGCTGCATACACAAATTTTCTTTTACCATACACAATTACACGACGTCATACACTAAATATCTGCATAATTAAAATCTTTAAATTCAACAACATTCCGCTGCGCGAACGCACACTTAAAAATAATCTTAGAATGCGTAAGTTGTCGGGGTGTTAATGTTCAAACTTCCATAATTTGTAAACTAAATTGTTTCCATAATGCTAACAGGTTTACACGACACTTGATGTGCGTTTCTGTAGATTGGGCAATGGGTGTGAAGCGGCTAGTTGGCAATGTGTTCATTAATATTGATCTATACTTTATATTAGTACTATGTACCTCCAAAATTTGTTCGTAATTTTAAGTTAATCTTGTGTATGACACAAAAAAGACAAACTGACTGGTCTTACTATGTAAGTACCCCAACTACGGCTTCGTTTTGTTAATTTATTTTTAGATAGTTTAATAGCATATTTCTACTAAACGGTACAAAGTACACGAAATACAAAACGCAATATCAAGTTTCGTAGAAACGAGAGCTAATAGGTTAACTTAGATGATAATAATAAGGCCTTTAAGGATAATAAAAAAGCTAGAAAATTAACTTCTTAAAGTATCTAGATAGTTTAAACGCAGAGCTGTGTAATTATTTAAATGTATGCTAACTATTTATGATTAGATATAAGGCACGGCATGGTGTATTTGATAAATCGGTTGTAATACGATGCGTGATCCCTTGGCTACACAAAAATTGATGGTGATCCTGTATTGAAACAAAATATAAGACACTTTATATGACTTTGTGATTTTATTTGCCTTTTTCCAGATCCCCTAAAATACAATACCTGTAGCATTGCTTTCTTGGAGAATGAGAGATACATACATGACATACATACATACTGGTCACGCGTTTATCCCCGGAGGGGTAGGCAGAGTCCTATTATGTGACCTTATTTCGCCTTTAATTGTTGACCTTAACATGCCTTCCTTTGGACGAAATGGGCGGCAGAATAGGCGTTCGGGTTCGGACCGTCCGCCCGGCGGTGCTGGCGTCCCCACAAGAAAACTATAGTAATAACGTGCCTGCCAAAGCACGGAAACCCTCGCGCAGATAAATGTGTCACAAAGTGGTTAATGTGAAAATTGCTTACTGCATTGATTTTTTGTGATGGCTAAATATGAAGGGATTTTAATAGCGTTTACGGTTATACGTAAACTTCGGAGAGTATGGCACGACACGAGTGATAATTTATTTGACGATGCCTATCGTTCGTTATGGATACCGAGATTCACGGGACCTCGCAAGTGAATGTTACGCTAAGTAAGGTCCAGGGTTCGATTCCCGGGGTCGGACTTAATATTTGTGTGATCCACCAATGTTTGTTTGGTGTTTCACAGAATAAGTTATGTGTCTGTGGGTGTTTCAATATTTATTTGTATAAATAAATATACAAATATGTGTGTTTATCAGTAGTCTAGATAATACACAGACGTACAATAAGACAGACTTACAGACGTACAATAAGTAGCAGACGAAACATTAATTATGTTTGTGTGCGTTGGTCGTTCCATTCCGCTCGCTCTAAGGGGTTAGTGAATGCTGCTATCTCGTTTCTACACGTATAGCAACACTATACATGACATTTTAAAAAAATTGACGTCCGCCTGGTTTTTGAAAGGTTTAAGCTGCCGATGCTGCAGTTTGACGTATTAGATACCTCTCATTAATGTAGGGGCCAAACTCAGGCACTTCTTTTTAAGATTAAATTTAATGCTAACATAAAAATAAGTGTGGCAAACTGTGATTCAGCATTTAATTAGTTCAGAATTGCATTTTAATATAATGCCTGTAATCTTCGATGATATTGAGTACCTATACAATATATAAAATTGAAGCCCGATTTCCGTGGTCACGGCATCACGCGTAAAATGCTGGACCGATTTCGCTAATTCTTTTTTGTTGTGTTTGTTTCAGTCAGAAGGTTTTAAAAAAATTAGTGCCATTAGCAGAAATGGTTTTTATTGCGATTTTGAATCGGATCATAGAACTGGAAACTCCGAAATGGAAACCGGGAACAGAAAGACTAAGAGATAATTTTGCAATCCAATATAGCCGCCGCGTCGAAATCACAAAATTTCATGATGGGTATCGTTTAAGGGGGATTTTGGTACGCTGAGTACGAATCACATGATAATTTTGCAATCCAATATGGCCGCCGTGCCGAAATCACAAAATTTCATGATGGGTATTGTTTAAGGGGTTTTTTGGTATGCTGAGTACGATACACATGATAATTTTGGAATCCAATTTGGCCGCCGCGCCGAAATCACAAAATTTCATGATGGGTATCGTCTAAGGGGTTTTTTGGTATGCTGAGTACGAATCACATGATAATTTTGTAATCAATTATGGCCGCTGCGCCGAAATCACAAAATTTCATGATGGGTATCGTTTAAGGGGTTTTTTGGTATGCTGAGTACGAATCACATGACAATTCTGCAATCCAATATGGCCGCCGCGCCACCGTTGTTAAATTACATGTTGGATATTGTTTATGGGGTTTTTCGGTATGCTGAGTAAGAATTTCAGGTTAATTTTGCAATCCAATATAGCCACCGCGCCACTGTTGCGAGATTTCTGTCAGTATGCTGAGATACCAAAAAACCCCTTTCACGATATCCAAAATGAAGTTTTACAACGGTGGTTCGGCGGCCATCTTGGATTGCAAAATTGACCTAAAATTCGTATTTAGCATACCAAAAAACCCCTTCTACGATATGCAACATGAAATTTTGCAACGCTGGCGCGACAGCCATCTTGGATTGCTAAATTAACCCAAAGTTCGTACTCGGCATACCAAAAAACCCCTTATACAATATCCATCATTAAATTTTGTGATTTCGGCGTCGCGGCCATATTGGATTGCAAAATTATCATGTGATTCGTACTCAGCATACCAAAAAATCCCTTAAACGATACCCATCACGAAAATTTTGTGATTTCGGCGCGGCGGCCATATTGGATTGCAAAATTATCATGAGATTCGTACTCAGCATACCAAAAAACCCCTTAGACGATACCCATCATGAAATTTTGTGATTTCGGCGCGGCGGCCATATTGGATTGCAAAATTATCATGAGATTCGTACTCAGCGTACCAAAATCCTCCCTGAACGATACCCATCATGAAATTTTGTGAATTCGGCGCGGTGGCCATATTGGATTGCAAAATTAACCCAAAATTCGTACTCAGCATACCAAAAAACCCCTTATATGATATGCAACATGAAATTTTACAACGGTGGCACGGTGGCCATATTGGATTGCAAAATAACCTGAAATTCGTACTCAGCATACCAAAAAACCCCATAAACGATATCCAACATGAAATTTTACAATGGTGGCGCGGCCGCCATATTGGATTGAAAATTAGCCTGAAATTCGTACTCGTACTACTATTTTTTTCCCAAAAGCGTTTGACATCTTAGATCGTATGTCCACCTATTTATAATACGGACCAGTGTGCGGCCGGCCAGCCGCAACAAAAAAAGCGCATTGATGTTACGAGTTGGATCAAAACGTTACACATTGTGTCATTACAAGGCGCGCATTGCAATGCTCGGATCACCTGCTTCACTGCTGTAACCACGTCTTGTATCATTACAAGGTGCGCATTGCAATGCTCGGTTCACCTCCCTCACCGGCTGTAATTCTCGACTCGTAACATTACATTACGCGCGAATGCTCCCGGTGAGGGAGCAGAGGGAGCACCTTTAGAAAAAAATGATGTTTTGTAACATCATTTTTTTCTAAAGGTGCTTTAGCCTCAATAGCATTTTTGAAGACCTATCTATAGATACCCCACACGTATGGGTTTGATGGAAAAAAATATTTTCGTTTCAGTTCTGAGTATGGGGACCCCCAAAATTTACTGCTTTTTTTAGTTATATTTAAAAATCTTAATGCGGTTCACAGAATACATCTAGACATCTACTTACCAAGTTTCAAGTGCATAGGTCTTATAGTTTCGGGGAAAAGTAGTTGTGACATTCGGACGGACAGACAGACAGACATGGCGAATCTATAAGGGTTCCGTTTTTTGCCATTTGGCTACGGAACCTTAAAAGAGGTATTTTAAGATACTCTTATTTTATTAAAATAAATCTTATTGAACTAGGCGGCTAACTCCTTCCCTGTAGTTGCGTTAGTGTGTGTGGTTTTTATATGTGTTAGTTTTGGCGTACTTTTCAATCTCTAAATTCTCTAATGCTTTGTCTGCTACTTATTGTAAGTCTGTGTACGTCTTTGTCTGTGTACGTCTGTAAGTCTACTTATTGTAAGTCTGTGGGATAATATAACACAAACTTATTAGTAGAATTTGGGCTAGTCGCACGCCTTCTCATAAACGTCTCTGTGATGTACGCTTAGACCATATACCACGGGACTAGCCTTTGCGAACCACCGCATACAAAAATATTCTGCCAGTTTTCATACAAGTGAAGGGGGAAACACAAAGACATATAAAATTTCATTGCATTTAAAAATGTATTAATCGATAAACGCGTAATGGCTGTTGTGTGTTAATTTTTATTGTACAGTCAACTACAATGAAATGTACTAGTTTAATCATATAAAATGATGTACTGATGTACAGTGCTTCCAATGGTCATGTGCAATGGCAGAAAACAATGCATAAGTAAGGCGCATCCTGTTGTTAGATGATCTAAGGATGTACGCCATGTACGCTTACTTTCACTAAGGCCCCAGAGAGAGAAGTCTGTCAGTTTAAATGTGAATATTGTACTTTATTGTGTACCCTACTCCCTATGTGTAGTTATAGTGTACACAAGAACACTGTATAGTGTCACAAGAAATTACTATTATGATTTAATATTCACATTTCAACTGACAGATTTGTCAAGTTGCATTGACAGTCTCTGAGGTCTTAAAGGATTAGTAACCAAGCCCAAGCTATAGGCCAAAACTATTAAAAATAAAATAATTAAAAAAAAAGTTCATGACATTCTTGTATTTCTTTTTCTTTGTGATTTTGTGGGAAATTTAGCAAAAACATTGCGAAATTCGAAATAATTTAGTGAAATTCAGTGCCTAAAACTTAATTATAAACAGTTGCGATGGAAACTTTGCCGGATTTACATTTTGGTCATTTATATTTTGTATTCTAGATTACTTTGTCATAGGATTAGGTTAGCGTAGGGCATCACTTTCATTCCACTCTTCGAATTACTTTCATTATTTTTTTTATTATTATTTTATATGCATTAGGTTAGAGTAGGTTAGCAGAATGAATATCCAGGTATGCAGGGAACTGTCAGACGCTGTGGCTCTTTACTTGCCGCAGCGTTTGTACCTTAAATCGTTTGCAAAGCTTAACATTTCTGTCCAGCTCCCTCCCAACAAGGTTCACGGCAAGTCGATATCCAACTGGGAACTTATGGAGAAGCTACGAAAGATGATCCTACCTGATAGTTTTTCCATGTTGAAAGTGACGAAGCATAGTTCTGAAATGATAAGGTTTGACGCCGAGTTAGAATGTCGTGAGAAACTAGAGCGTGTCTTATTGCGGCTCGCAGATCGCGTTGTGCAGTTAAAAGAGTACCCGGACCAGTTGAAGGTCCGGGTTTCTGAAGCCAAATCTAACTTCCCTAGTCGTCACGACTGGGACTCATTCTTCCGAGATGCGACGGATATGGATGAAATGAAGCCTGGTGAGAGACCAGACACTATCCACATATCAAATCTTCCAATTAGATGGTTTGTGCATGAGAAGGAACAGAATGAGGATGCGCCTCCTTCTGAAAGTTTATTCAAAAGGGTATTTGAAAAATATGGTACTATCCGACAAGTAGATGTACCAGCTGCGGACCCATTTAGAATGCAAATGAAATCAACTATGAGAGGTATAACAACTCCACCACAAGACGCAGCATTGTACTTTGAGGGTTATATACAATATAGCGAATATGTTAGTTTTGTACGATGTATGGACGCACTTAGAGGTAGAAAGATCCTTAGAAAACGTGATGACATTGCTGAGTGGTGTGGTATAAAAGTGGATTTTGACAAGTCAAAACATATGACTGATGCTGCTGTTAAAAGACGGTCAATTGTAAGAGAGAGGCTGTCTGCTCGCCAAAGAGCTAAGGATGACGAAGCTAAATTGGAGAATGACAAGATTGCTAAAAAGGAAGCTAAAGAAAGGTAGGTATTAATATTGAGAAATTATCATTATCTCATCTCATTGTTTATCATTTGTCTAGATTTCATAGCACAAGTTTATATTGGCTTAGTTTAGGCTAAATGGCTCTATAAAAAGAATTTTCAATGTTATTGGTGTGCATTATACATATTACAGATTTGTTTTAGAAATATCAAAATTTGTGCATACATACATATGGTCACGCCTTTATCCCTGAAGGGGTACACAGAGGCATATTATATACCCACATTTCACATTAGTACGTACATACTAGAATGTCTTTTTAATTTTTTTAACGTGAGGGAAAATCCTTCATGGATGCTATGCCGGACTCCTACCGACTAAAAAACCTCACATAATGCCCAACAGCCTACAGTTGGGAGCCCTGGGTAAGCCCTCGGAATGTCCCAGGACTCAATACTAGAAAAGTTGTCTGTAAACAAATATTTCTTTTTAGACAAAAACATGACAGAGTTGAACGTGAGAAACTGGAAAAAATGCGAGAAAGAGAGGAAAGAAGGAAGAAGAAGCAGCTTGCTAAGTTAATGGAACGAGATAACGTTGATCTCAATAGAAAAGTGACTGAGGAGCAGAACAAACTGCTCAAAGTACAGAAGAAACTCCAGGCTTTGCGCCTTGTCGAAGAATTGTTTAAGAGAATAGAGGTATGTTTCACTTTGCTGCAGCTGCTTCTTTTAACAAACTTGCATGGTTTCAACATTACATTTCTTTGATAACCCCGTGGCTGTATTGAGATCTATAGCAGGCTACTTAAGCTGGCTTCAACTTGGTGCAAGCTGCATAATCAGACATAGACATAATACCTTTCCTTCATATATTAGGAAAACGAAGTGCAGCTTGTGTAAAAATTTTCATTTTAGTTTTATAATGATAGTATAGATCACACATTACCTTTCCTTCCCTCCAGCTCCGCGCAGAACACATGGGCAGATCTGACTACCTGCCAGGCGAGAGGACTGCGCGTGCACACATCATAGACAAGTACAAGCGGCAGCAGGAGGACTTGCTGGAAGCGCAGCGGGCTCACCTCAAGGATGCTATGAATGGTAATTTAATAGAAATTTACTTTGCCCATAGCATACTTTGAACACCACACTTTCACACCATTCTTTAAACCCCTGCCACTTAATTAGTTCTCGAAAAATGTATTTAAAATGACTCCATTTTCTTGGGTAGTAACTCCTTATTATTATTATCTTCTTGTAGGGACGCCGGCATCGCCGGGCGGGCAATCCGACTGTCTGTATTGCCGCCCATTTCGTCCATTTCCCCGGACCTCTCCAAGGGATGGGTTTGGGTATGCTAGCAATCCTCACGGCGCCCCGTCGAATCTTTTGGTTTCTTTGCAGAACCTTACTATCTGACCCACCTTTAGATTTTCCAGGTCTTCTTGTTTTATTTTGTCTGTGCCCATAATCTCCCATCTGCTTAGCGAGTACATTGGCACTCAGCTAGTAGGTGGATGCTGGTTACCGCCTCTTCCAAGCATTCCGGGCATTTTGGGTCGTCCTTCACTTGCTCCGCCAGTCTATCAAGGGATGCTCTGCATTCCTTAACAGTAGCTGATGTTATCTCTTCCTTACTAAGTGCTTTCAATGCTGCCTGACTGTCGCTGTATATAATTGCCTTCCTCGTTTCAGTGTAGTAGCTCCTTAAGTCCCAATTGAGGCAGAGAAAATATATTACTTGTTTTTTTATTGTATATAAATGGAAATAACGTAATGTTTCAGGCAGGTGTAGTACATTACTTGAACAAAGTGTGAGTGTCTCGCTCATAGGCACTATCGTCGCACACATACAAATACCGCTCAGTGCATTCATTCAAAGATAACTTACTACCATAACTTCTTTTGCAGGTCGCATTGTGATCCGGTCCGCATTAGAAACCAAGAAGCCCAAACGCGATTCGTCTTTAAGCTCCGTATCGTCAGACGAACGCGAGTCCCGCAAGAGAGTCAAAACTGAACGGTTGTCGACGCCTGAACGAGAGATGGAGTATAACAAGGCTACTGGTATGTTTCCAGACTAAGGCTGTCCGGATTCGACCAAAATCAGAGTAGGGCTATACTAGAAAAAAATTAGTACTTATTCTAAAAGTATAGTGATTTTCCATAGGTACAATGTTTTATTAGTTGTTGGTAAAATGGAAAATCACTTTACTTTTAGATGATGTAGTTATTTTCTAGTTTAACCGTACTTGAATTTTGGTCAAATCCGGCCTAAATAGAACTTGTTTTATAAGGTACTAGTTTAGCATTTAATTCTGCTTCAATGCCAGCATCCTTTGGGAATTTCCAGACAATCTCTGTACCAAATTTCAACCGAATTCGTTCAGCCTTTAGAAAGTGTGAAGGAATAATAAACATCCATCCATAAAATATAAACTTTTAGCTTTAAGTATAATCACAGGGCGGAAACTCCATACAAAAATGTTCGTTTTCACCCACACTAATATACACGTAATGTGAGTGCTTGAATCAAGCTTGAATGTGTGTATGAGTATACTAGGGACACTAGCTATGGAAACAAAATAATAAGGAAAACAACGCAATCTCATGTATGTAGGTACTTTTTTTTCAAATCTACCCTCTGCTAAGCACAAATTAAACCAAAGCAATAGCACAACGTACGAGGTAGTAATACGTAATGTAACGCAGTGACACTCTCTCAAGTACTGACACGGCAATAGACAAATCAACTTTGGTGGGGGGATGGGGAAGCTTGCTCAGTGGGAGGCAGGGAGTTGCCGATCTGTATGTAATACTATTATATTATCTTTGGTATAATTTATATAGACAAGACTACTGTAGATAGATGAATAGAAGATGCTAAAGAGCCTAAAAAATTGTACCAAACAGCTAAGTATTTGCTAAAGGACTATTGTTACAAAAAGCCCAAGATGCATAGCATAACTAAAAGTTGAAGTTACATAAGCAGTCTCAAAATTTTTTACATTGAAAAATATTCTATTGAAACTTTCGTATTAGACTGAAAAATAGTGCATTCTTTTAATGTTGACGTTTTTCAGACGCTAATTGTTTATCTTTTTTTATATAACAATGTAACATACAGACATACGCCTGTTATCCCCGAAGGGGTTGGCAGAGGCATATTTTTGTTTTTTTTTATACCACTAGATTGGCAGACAAGCATACGGCCCCACCAGATGTACCAGTGGTCACCGCAGCCTATGGACGTTTGCAACACCAGAGGCGCCACAATCGCGCTGCTGACTCAATTATATGCCAACATTTCACCTTTTAGATTGTGTCCCACGTAATAGGTGGTGAGCCGTATTGCCGTGCTGATATGGGCAGGCGCAGGTTGTGACTGCCCGCTGTTGAAAAGCCGCCCTTATAGGCCTACAACTTGGCTTAACGACTGTCATTTTACTGGCAACCGGGACCAACAGCTTAACATGCCTCCCGAAGCACAGAAACGCTCGCAAATAAATGTCACAAGGTGGTCACGTAACGGTCACCCATCCATGACCGGCCATAGTAAATGTTGCTTACTGCAGTGATCGTTTACAGAACACTGAGTCCGCAGGGCCACAAGCGCTTCAATCAATAACAGTGTAAAATCAATTGATATAATAAAATCGTAACAGGTCACTGTCTGTACATTGAAGATATATAAGAAAAAAATATATAGGGGGGCTGTATAAACGCAATAGAACCCAAAACAATGATTTTTAGAATTTTTGTCTGTTTGTCTGTACGTTTGTACACGCTAATCTCAGTAACCGCTTAACCGATTGCAATGCGGTTTTCTTTATTGTGTTGAGGTTTGCTCCACTTAGCATTAAGTGTTTATTTCATGTCAATCGGTTAATAAATAAAAAAGTTATATCACTTTAAAGAATCATACATAGACATATGAATCTAAAAATGGGTAAATTTAAACTGGTGTGTTGGCTTTTCGGGACTTAATCTTTACGCTCTTTTATGATTAAGCAAACAGGGCAGTTTCACACGCTGCTTGATGAGATGAAGAAATACCTCTCCTTTCATACACCTTATGTGACGTAAACGAAGTTGCGGGTTCAGCTAGTACCGTAATATATTTGTTTGTGTATTCCAGCGGGCCTGTACGGCATGCCCTACGGCTTCGGAGTGCCCTTCGCCTGCGCGCCCCCATACGCCTACCCGCCGCCACAAAGTATGAGTATCTTATCTATACATATCCTTTAGTACATTTTCTTGACCTTAGGAGACGTGGAAGAATCTGTTGTTCACAAAATACTAGACGCAATGTGCGACTGCGGATCATGAGGTTGTGAAAAATCGCCTTTTTTTACAAACTTTCCGTCTGTGCTGTGATCATTATTTATTTGAGTATGAATTATTATAAAATTTGTTTTTTTACTCGCAAGTGTGTTGAAAAACGTCGTATGACACACGTGAGGTTTGGTCATTACACTCTCGGTTTCAATATCACCGCGAGTGTAATGACCAACATACCACACTTATATCATAAATAACCATTATATTGTATGTACATGTGCAGCGTCAATGAACTACCCGGTCCGAGGCGCGTGCTACCCGCTGCCCGACATGTACCAGCGGCGTCCGTAGCGCGCGCGGACGCGGCAGGGGACGTCCCCGGATGCCCTACTTTAATGGGCCTGACCGCCTGATACATGCATACCTTTAGTCGCGTTTGGTCCTATACGCGTTTGGTTCAATTGTCAAAAACAGGTAAAAATCGCGGTTAGTCCAATTCGCGATTGGTCCAATCGCGATTAGTCCAATACGCTAATGGTCCAATTCGCGATTAGTCCAATACGCTATTGGTCCAATTTGAGGTTTTATTATATAAATCGACATATTGGTAATATTTCTTTGGATAGGTTAGGTTAGAAGGCTAAGGCGGAAGCGGAGCTTGCGCATTGGCCTTCGTGGTTATTTTTTTATAACCACCTAAGTTACCACCATTCACTTGGTAAGGTTTATGTATATGTTACGTTATTCAGAACAATCAGTGTAATAATAATAATTTGGCGTGGTTTTGTTTAGGTGGTTATAAAAAAAATAACTACGAAGGCTAATGCTCTGCTCACGCCTTAGCCTTCTAACCTAATTTATCCAAGTCGGATTGCGCGGTATCCTCGAGGAAAATTTGACCAATTGCTTATTGGACCAATCGCGTATTGGACCAATAGCGAATTGGACAAATCGCTAATTGGACTAACCGCGAATTGGACTAAGCGTGAATTAGGTGGATTGGACCAAACGCGACTAAAGGCATGCATATTATACATAGAAAACACCCAAACGGACGGAAGGAAGGCATGTGGGACGGACGGATGCACGGAACCTTGGCTTCCCCTTGTGACCTTGTCTCAAAACAATACTACTAATAACCCAAACTAATAACCCCTAATTTCGAAAAGAAAAAACGTTTTTTTAATAACTCGAGGAGAATAAAAAGAAGGAACATTACTTTATATTTATGTACATGTGCAGCTTCAATGTACTACCCGGTCCGAGGCGCGTACTACCCGCCGCCCGACATGTACCAGCGGCGTCCCTTCCGCGCACGCGGCCGCGGCAGAGGACGTCCTCGGATGCCCTACTTCAATGGGCCTGATGCCAGCCACCAGTACTACAAGTGAGTTCTTATTTCGTTTTCGAGTAACATATACGCCACCATTTATCCATTTTTGTGAAATAAAACAAATTTTTGTTTTTTTTTTAATAAGTTTAAATGTCTTGACACATCGTAACGCTCGGTTTTGTACCTGTCTGTGTCTAAACCCTAGGTCCATGGGGTCTTAATGCGCATAAATTTTTCAAGAATTTGATAAAGCTCCTTGTAGAGTCGAATGGTGACCAAAGTGGCAGTTTTCTCGCTCAGCGAATAGATATTGCTATTCAAAGGGGGAATGCTGCTAGTCTTTTGGGCATAATGCCACGGGGGCTTATTAAGTTTAATTTTGATAGGTAGTACTAATTTAAAAATAAATGTAATAATTATGTTTCACTGTAATTTTGAACAATAAAAATGTTATTTGTTTTAAATACTTTTTTGTTTATAAATTACATAGGTACATATTATTTTAATGACCCGTGTGGTTTAAGTACTTCAACGGGCCCGTTGCTAGTATCAGTAATACAAGTGAGTTTGTTACGTGATAGTTTTTTTGCGAAAATGTCGGTATCAAGAAAATTGTTATTCAAAATGTGAAATTACAGTCTGTAAATACAGCTTGATCTCTGTTAATTGTGTGTATTGATATCCGTAAAAAGTGTATTAATATCCGTGGTCTGATACCCATAACACAAGCAGGTTATTCCTAGCTTACTTTGGGATCAGATAGCGTTGTGTGAAGTGTCTGTGAATATTTATATTTATTTATTTATGTTACAGTTGTATAAACATAATAATATGAACTTCTATTTTAGAGCAATAAAATTGCTATTTATAGTTTGGACCGAATTAGATGTTGTTTTATATTAAAATCGATAGATAGATCAACCGAAAGTGTCTAAGAACCTTACTGTAACGAGTTCGAGCAATAACATATCTTCATCGCAAGGATCGATAGCCTGTAAAGATATAGCTTGATTCGAGTAACAGTTATATTTAAATAAACAAAAATAGACTTTATTTCAACGACATAAAGCAATGAACAAAGTGAAAACCGAGTTCCAAGCTATAAATATTGCATTTCTGCAGAATGCTGTAAATTTGTATGGTGCGTACTGGCATGCGTCCACACTATTTGGACGCGCCACTATAACTCCTAAACACCTCAGAGGATCTTTGCGATGAAGATATGTTATTGTTGGAACACGTTACAGGAAGGTTCTTAGACACTTTCGGTTCATCTCAGTGGGTCCCGAAAGTAGGTGTAAACTGCTAAACATGTCATGTCGAAAGAAATACAGAAGTATGAACGGCTAATGCCGTTCTCCGACCCGAGCTTATTTACTCTACGCCTTTGAAATTAGAGGAGATCAAGTTATATTTTACAGACTGTATAAAATAAAATAATAAAATAAAATAAAATTTATTCCCTTAAAATTAAAAAAAAAATTAGGTTTGTCAAAATTTTTGTGACTCTACCGGGGGTTCGGAAATGCTACAGACTGAGAAGAACACCCCAAGAAACTCAGTCCGGTCCCTCTTAATTCATCTTAGTATCTAATACAGTTTGTTTTTTAAATGTAGAAAGGAGTAATTCGTGTCACTGCCAGGCAACCTTGTCTTCTAGAAAGTCAATGCTATAATAAGCTTTCTGGCACAATTTAAGTTTTAGTAGTTTTTTAAATTTATTAACTGAAAAACCTGTCATGGCTGTCTGCAATGTATTGTACATTCGAATACAATTGCCTAACAAATACGTCCCTAACGCGTACGATAATAAGTAATCTGCGCCTTAATCCTTACACCGTACATTCATAACAAAATATCATACACTCTACCTCTAAACAATATGATAAAATGTAGTAAAGAAACTATAACTACCCTACATTTTCAGATATTTCAAGCAATATGTAAGTATGTCTATTAGTCGTCTAGATCCCATAGCACAAGCTTATATTAGCTAGGCTTACTTATCCGTCATCGACATATCCTACCTAAGGCAATTCGAGTGATTGGAGTGTGCGCTAATGCCGGATGTCATTCGATTCTAATAGATTATATTATTGTCATAAAATTGGAAGGGTTTTAAGACAAAATCTAGCCGTAAAGTATTGTTTTAAAGACTTTTATCTATTTTGTGACAAGTTTTTATGAGGAATAAACTAATTTATTCAGATAAGAAAAGTACATTACTTGTTAAGATTTTTGCAATATTTTTCAATTTTCGAGAGCGATTTCGATAGAACAAAGTTTTTTTAATCATGTTTTGAACCGGTAAAAAAGCAAGAGTGTCTAATAAATTACAAAAATATAGTTTTATCAGATCAAATCAAAGAATATTTCCTAGATGAGTCTCTTTCGAATAAGTAAGCCTTAATTTGGGCTAGATGACGTTGTGGAAGATTGTCTAACAATATTCATTTTTATCTATTATATAAAAATAAGTCAGGTTTTCCTTCCTGACGCTATAACTCCAGAACGCACGAACCGATTTCCACGGTTTTGCATTCGTTGGAAAGGTCTCGGGCTCCGTGAGGTTTATAGCAAAGAAAATTCAGGAAAAATTTCAACAGAAAAGCGGGAAAATCATTTTTCACATACAGCGCCATCGCGGGCGAAGCTGCGGGCATCAGCTAGTATTTTATATATTTACATTATTACTATCTAAACTAAACCTAAATAAGGCCCCCGTGGCATTGTGCCCAAAAGACTAGCAGCATTCCCCCTTTGAATAGCAATATCTATTCGCTGAGCGAGAAAACTGCCAGCCCTTGGGTCACCAGTTGACTCCACAAGGCGCTTTTTCAAATTCTTGAAAAATTTTTGCGCTTTGGGACCCCATTGACCTAGGGTCTCGACACCGACTGGACAAAAACGATACGATGAGTCAAGACTCTTATGTTTAGTAATAATGTAAATATGTAAGGTATGTAATAATTATTCATCTATCTATACTGGTTGAATTTATAGTCGTTTTGGAACGGAAAGGTTTAGGCCCAGTTTCGATAACAGAACCGATCGGCACTGTCAATTTGAAAATCAACAATAAAAAATTACGAAAATGTCAAAATCTACATCGTTTGCCAAAATCAAAACGAGAACACCTGGTTATTCCTTTAAATTTCACGAAATACGTTTACTACGATTTTCTACTACAATTTTTCATTCAATGTCTAACGTTCCAATCAGTAACAAGAGTCACCGCGCCGGGAAAATTCGACCAATCACAACGCATGAACGCATCGGTCCACGTGGACTCGTTGCCAAGTAACGTCGGTAGGTACTCGACTAGTTACGTCTTGTAGGTAGGTAAATACGCTCGGCCGACCGCGCTGCCGACCGGCGACCGCGGCGCGCAGTTCGACTATAACTCGCACGCAGTATTGTCGTCGCGATCGACTTTTATTTGTGGTCGGAAATAAAACGATTAGTTTACACTCGAGAGTACGAATCTCGTGATGAATTACGCAGTGCGATAGTGGACGCCTTTGAAATAGTGAAAAGTGACAGAGACACATTGAATAAACTAAAAGACAATAGCCTAAAACGTGCCCGTTTGTGTATCGAACGTTCTGGACTCCATTTTGAGCAGTTGTTAAGGTACAGGGAAGTGTAAATAAACTGTGAATAGGTAGGTCTAGGTATTTAAGTTGATTATTTTGTAAATAGCTCCAATTTTTTAAATACGCCGGAAATACTCCCTATTTGTTCGTGTTTATTTTCATTATTATTACATAAACCTTATTAATTCACCGTAAAATAGAACAATATTAAAGTATTTCCGACGGTCCTAAGCCCGCGTAAAGTATGAAGGAGAAATTGGAGTCCTTTATTATTATCTAAGTACCTATTATTATCGAAACGATGCATTCGGCCAATGAACTGATCACATGGAGACACGCGCCGCGGCGTTAGGTACCTATGGGTTTCGGAGTTTCATTCATTGAAAAGTTCAATGAATAATCGAAGCGCTACTAATGTTTCAACTCGAACGAGTGATAAAGATTACATAGAAGTCATTTTTTTATTATAACCTGCACAGCTGTTTTGACACTCCGAAATGGTTCCATTATTGATTCCGAGTAACCCCCTCTCGGGTCCAGAACGACTATAAATTCAACCAGTATATTTAAAAATCAATGCCACTTTTCGTTGTAATTTTATAACTCAAGAACGGGCTCACCTATCCAAACGAAATGTTTAGGCTTTGTTCGGACCATTTAGTAGATGGTTTATGTGAAGTTTGCACAAAATTGGTCGAGCGGTTCTTCATTTATCACGCAAACGAGGTTGCGCGGGTCAGCTAGTTCTCTGTAATTTTTAACAATAAATGTTTTTTTCTATTTCCAGATATTTCAAGAAGCTATCGGAAGCGGAGTCCCGCAACGAGCACGACGAACGTGACCGCACCCGCTCCCGCTCGCGCTCGCGGCGACGCTCGTATTCGCGCTCGCGTTCACGTTCACGTTCGCGGCGCCGCTCGCACTCGCGGAGTCGCAGTCGCCGATCTAGAAGTCGACGGTCTAGGTCCAGAAGTAGTCGTTCTAGATCTAGGAATAGGAGATCTAGGTAAGATTCCTGATATACTTTCGTTTCACCTGAATTTCAGATAAATTTGTCTTAAGTTGATTAGACCCATGTTGCGACAGGTAAGAGTACAAAATATCGCCACTTCAATACATCCCGAGGGTGTCGTAAGAGGCGACTAAGGTAACACTTTCGCAAAAAAAAAATCCATTGCGTAGTGAAGGAAAACTCGAAATGAAACCCGGTTGTCAGTAAAATGACAATCGTAGCCAAGTTGATGGCATTATGGGCGGCTTTAAAAATTTCAACAGCGGGTCACGGCGACTTACGCCAGGCATAGTGTACGCCAATGTTACAACTTATAGTTTTATGTCCCACGTAATATTGGCGTATACTATGCCTCTGCCTGCCCCTGTGGGGATTAAGGCGTGACTATAATATATGTTTTTATGTATGTACTAGCTGACCCGCGCAACTTCGTTTGCGCCACATAAGAGAGAGTATTACCTGTTCCCCTCGCATTTACTCCCGTCGCGTAACTTTTCCCCCGTTTTTGAAACATTTACTATTACTGCTCCGCTCCTATTCGTTGTAGCGTGATGCTATATAGCCTATGACACTCCACAATAACGTAGCTTTCTATTGGTAAAAAAATTTTTAAAATCGGTTCAGTAGATCCCGAGATTACCCCTTACAATTTAACAAACACACAAACTTTACTTCTTTATAATATTAGTATAGATGTAAGTTGATTAGTTTGACTAATACTTCAAACACAAATTAGAGATACTATAGATGGAAACCTACACACTAAATTCGCTGAGACTACGCACACAGACACCGCTCACAGAGTTCACAGACACGAGGTCAAACATTTTCATATGAGACTGCCTCTGTGGCGCAGTCAGTAGTGATACCGCCTGTGACGCTAGAGGTCTTGGGTTCGATTCCCACCGGAGACAAATATTTGTGTGACCCATTAATGTTTGTCTCAAGAGTCTGGGTGTTTCTATGTATAATATGTGTGTATTTAAAAAGTATATAAGTATTAATATCCGTGGTCTGATACCCATAACACAAGCAGGTTTTTCCTAGCTTACTTTGGGATCAGATAGCAGAAAGTGTATTATGTAATTTTTATGTAAATTTAACATTTTAAATTGCGAATTTAATTCATAATGTATTGATATAGGTATAAGGAATTTTCATTTTAATATTATTTTTGAATGTAATGTAATAAATATTCACGGACATTTCACACAACGCTATCTGATCCCAAAGTAAGCTAGGAATAACCTGCTTGTGTTATGTGTATCAGACCACGGATATTAATACTTATATACTTTTTAAATAAATACATATTATAAATAGAAACACCCAGACTCTTGAGACAAACATTTATGGGTCACACAAATATTTGTCTCCGGTGGGACTCGAACCCACGACCTCTAGCGCCACAGGCGGTATCACTACCGACTGCGCCACAGAGGCAGTAATATGGGTAAATTATGCCTGAAATAAAGAATTATTATTATATTATTATTATAGCGTTGTGTGAAATGTCCGTGAATATTTATTTATTATTATGATCATAGTAATTTTCGATACTGATTTGTGCGCAAGTGTGGGTAGATGTACAAAATAGTATTTAGTAAGTATGTAGGTTTTCATCTGTACTATCTAATTTGTGCTATATGCCAGGATCTGATTAATTACCATGTTGTGATTTATTAGCCTAAACAAAATGCTCGTTTGTCATGATGTGAATTTTATGTTTTCACCGTAATCCTAGCATTGGGTTGAGAGAAAAAAAGAGAAAGATAAATTGTGGGACAAGTGCATTATAAGAAATGTGCATTGTGAGAAATGCGCATGTTACGACTGAAAACAAGTACGTACTATGTCTGTACTAATATTATAAAAAAGAAAAGATGTTTTTTTTTGTTTTTGTGTATGTTTGTCTGTAACGAATAGGCTCCGGAACTACTGGACCGATTTGAAAAATTCTTTAACTGTTGGGAAGCTACACTCTTTGCGATGAACTATATTATATTTATTTTATTCCCGTATTCCCACGGGAACGGGAACTACGCGGGTGAAACCGCGTGACATCCGCTAGTTATACGTAACTAGCACTCCCATAAAGAAAATAAGCAACTACAACAACAAACTAGCATAGAAAACAAGCACTATAAACAACTATTGTAATGATTCCAGGTCATACAAGTCCCGCTCACGGTCCAGATCACATCGCCGCTCCCGCTCTCGCACGCGCCGCTCCCGCTCGCACTCCCGGCGACGCTCCCCCCCCGCCCCGCCCGGACCCGCGGGACCCACTCCAGACAAGTCCGGGACTCCAGACAGGACCCACTCTCCGCCCAAAGAGAGACCTCGGCGGTCGAGAAGCTGGTCTTCACCTAAAGAGGGGGATAAGGCCTGGTCTAAAAGTCCTAAAGAGAATTAAATACATAATATATTTTCGCTTATTATATGAATGCATTTCATTTCAAAGTTTCCCCCTGTCATGTTCCCCAAACGAATCATTTGTACTGCTCGTTCGCTCTAACTTTGCCGCTCGGCTCCATACTAAAGTCGAATTTTTAATTAGACGAAGTAGATTGACAGCAACTAATGTCACTTCTTCACACAATGTTGCTTATTTTCTATGACGAAGTGACATTAGCTACTGTCAATTTACTTCGTGTAATTAAAAAATCGGGTATACGCCTCTACGCTAGCGGCAAAGTTAGAGCGAACGGGTAGTATGGCCAAATGATCAAGCAGGGCCATGACGGCAACGTGACGTGAGGGATTCACGCACGCCCTCCCTAAGAAGCGGGATCACACCCGAAAACTCCCAAAAGACGCGGGATAGCACCCGAACCACCCTTCTAGGCGAGGCCGCAGTGGTAGCCGTAGGTTCCGTCAAAATATCCATCCAGCATCCAATACAGCTGAGACGGGGGTGGGGAAGCTTGCTCAGTGAGGGACAGGGAGTTGCCTATCTGTATGGAAACAAGGTCGTAGTGGTAGTATGGACGATTTTCACTGATCGGTTTTATTACCACACGATTTTGCTGTCGTCCGTATATCTGTGTGTACGTCAGTTCCAGTCTAGAGGACGCGTTTCTTAACCGATTTTCACCAAACTTGGCACACGTGTTCTTTGCTTCAAAATACAACATGAGACTCCGCTATCCGCGCCCGCCTGATGGAAAGCTATGGCGATTTCTAGCAAATTGAAGCCCACTCCCACAGTTTTAAAGTCTTGACGGTGACCATAGCCGTTCAATATGTGCCTCTTCACACTTCGCTCGATGTGTTGTCTCCAGTTCTAGATTGGCAGCCCTACCCGACAAGCGTTGTTCGGGATCGAAAATGAGAAGGTTGGGGGTTTTTTTTTACGTCAAGGAAAATCCTCATGAATGCTATGGACTCCTACCGAACAAAAAAACCTTACGGGTAAGCCCTCGAAAGGAAGGATAGATTTTAAAAACACTGCTATAAGAGGGAGTGTTCTGAAAAGCGTCTTTGACTGCATTCTACCGAATATGTATTCAGTAAAATGTTGCCAAAGACGCATAACTACTTTGCTGTTTACGTAGTGTGGTGTTCCGCCGGCCTTATCCTTCGTTGTAACAATAACGGAGGGTAGTTCGACAAGAAGTAAGTTCCTGGTTTTTGTCGACCCTCACCTCAGTCCAGCCGCGACTACGGGCGCTGCAACGTGTCCGAAACGTCGTTGGATGTAAGCTGTAGAAAGTATTTCGCGTGAAGTACCGAATTCTATACGTATGAGCTATTGTTCTAGTTCTATGCTACGCCAACGTATCAAGGCTTCCTATTACCACAGTATAAAGAGTACTAACCAGTATTGTAGCTCCCTACAAACGGACGAAGCGCAAGCTATACCTACGATTCTCGTTTTCGGCAGGCCTTTCAGCACGCTAGCAGGCGATTGTGCCGAGTAGACGAATGGACGGTGTGTTGTTTTTTAGATAGTAACCGCGGGTGTTTTATTTACTAAAAATCAATATCAATACATATAATAAAATCGTAACAGGTCGCTGTCTGTACATGGAAGATAAATAAGAAAAAATATTATAGGGGGGCTTTATGAACGCAATAGAACCCAAAACAATGATTTTTAGAATTTTTGTCTGTTTGTCTGTATGTCTGTATGTCTGTATATCTGTTTGTCTGTACGGTTGTGCACGCTAATCTCAGCAACCGCTCAACCGATTGCAATGCGGTTTTTTTTATTGTGTTGAGGTTTGCTCCAGTTAACATTTAGCGTTTGTTTTATGTAAATCGGTTTAGAAATAAAAGAGTTATAACACTTTTAAGAATTAGATATTTTGAAAATTTTAATTGTAGGGGTTTCTTTGAATGTGAGTGAACCTAAACTGGCGTGTTGGCTTAATCATAAAAGAGCTTAATGATTAAGACTATTTTTAAACAATTCAGTCCGCGCCGTTAGCGTGGACTGAATTGTTTTAAAATAGACTTAATCATTAAGCTCTTTTATGATTAAGCAAACAGGGCAGTTTCAGACGCTGCTTGATGACTTTGATGAAGAAATACCTTTCCTTTCATACACCTTAAGTAACGTAAACGAAGTTGCGGGCTCAGCTAGTATTTAATATGACAACTAGAGTCTATTGTGCTTGTTTTGGTTCGCATGAATTCGTCAATAACGCACCCAGAGATAACGTTTTTTAGTATTACCTGGAAACTCCGAAAGGTAAGACTATAAATTGATTTTACTTAAGTACTAATTGGTACTATACTACTAGTTGACTAAAGTTAAACTAAGTGATTGACACGAGTGAACTGGGTAGTTACATGAAGTAGGTATGTTTGTGTTTAAAACTAGACTTGTGCTTGCTCAGTCAGTGAACGGTGCGATCCAATATAGTACAATATCCAAAAAAAACTAGTTCAGAACTCTAGTACGTGTAGGTAGTACATTTAGTTCCGTTGTCAGTTCGTAGTTATTTAATTGAGAGCAATGATTTAGGTATGTTTCAAGAGTATTCATTTCTTTGTGGATGACCGATGTTACAGTACACGCTAAGTGTACTGTAACATCGGTTATCCACAAAGAAACAAACCGGTATGACTTTGATTGACAGCATTTTTGTTACCTTTGATTTTTATTATACGCATAGAGACAAATATGAACTTCCAAAATTTAACACAACTTGACAATGTACGAAAAGTACTAGTGTACTAGAGACTGACTAGTACTTTCAAATCGAAAAATAGTTTTAATTTTGTAAATCAAAAATTTAACGCAATGATTATAAAGACTAGAATTCCGTGATTCTATCACTGACGAAACGTGTGATGAGCCGATTATTATTGTCTACGCCGCTTACTCGTTTTCAAATTTCTATACTCGTCTCACTCCATCGTTAGTAGATAACGGGCGCTGCGCCGCCACGCCGCCCGCCGCCCCGCGCCGCCAGCCGTTGCGGGGATATTATATTATTTTATTACTCACAAAGTATTTTTTTTGTTTAAATAAAAAAGGTACATATTTACTCGAAATTGAAGCCGGTTGTCAGTAAAACGACAATCCTTAATACAGATTGAAGGCCTTGTGGGCGGATTGAAAAAATGGAACTGCATTATGCTCACTATATATACGCGTACGTAAAACTATAAGGTAAAATGTGGGCGTATACTATGCCTCTGCCTACACCTTCAGGCATAAAGGCGTGACTATATGAATGTATGTATGCACATATTTACAATCGCAATACTAAATAGAAAATCAAAGTAGGCACATATTATTAAAATGCTGTAGGTGGGCAGCCCTATCGCATGCTTACGTACCGCGCGGCTGTAGGCATTTATTTTTAAAACCCGGCCGAGTCAAACTACAGTATACAGTGCTATTACCTACCGCAAGCTTACAGAGTGTAAGCAAGAGAAATGATTTGTAATATCGATGTAGTTCATGCTCTTAATATGTGATCGCCCCATTGACGTCGCGAACTTGATGAGATAAGAAGTCCTATCAACTAAATGTGTAAAAACCCTGCTGATAAAAAAAACCTACTTATTTAAATAAATCACTACGTGTCTGTTGCGTAAACTAGGTAAATTTAAAAAATACATTCGCCCGTTTTAAATATAGTTACATTATTATCAACGGATTACTTATTCGAAACATGGCATAGAAATTAATTAATCAGAGTATATCGAAGATTATTAGTCGATATCAGAATAATGACGGGTCACTTATCGTTGATAAGGATAACTAATTAGTATATGTAAGACGGTACCTATTAATTGTATTGATAGTTGTGTTCTGCCACGCTGACCGTTGGAAACATGAAGGCTTTCGTTTTTGTTCTGCTGTGCGCGCTAGCCGCTGTTGAGGTACCCATTTTTTTTATTAAGACTTCTGTAATGGGCACACAAAGATCCTAGAAGATCAAACCAGCTTTATCTGCAAATGGTGCACCTGCTGGATAATGAATGAGGTCATGTCGAAGGATAGGAAAACTAAAAAAAAACCTATGCTAACCCGTCTGACCAGTGTGATATAGTTAGGTCAATCTACCTCCTAAAATTAAATTGCTAGAAGCCTACGTTCAGTCGAGAACAGTGACGGGCTGGTTTGATTGATTAAGTAAGTATCTGGGCCGTCCTATTTACAGAACGTTTTTCAAAACTGAAAACTAAAACGCTTGAACGCAGTTTTATGAGGTAAAAACTAGAGTTAAGCGTGTGTAAAGTATTGAGAGTAATAAGGGGATCCTCAGACATCATTCCGAAGAGATACCTGGGGGCTGGGGCTCTCGCTAATAGCATGTGAGGACTGTGTGGTTTTTGTTTGATTTCCACAATTAGAAAGGCAATTCCAAGCTGAAGTCTGAAATGGTACCACTTTTTACTGATTGACGAAGCTTTGAAGTAACATTTTTAGAAGCCCGTTGAGGTCACATTATGGTAGTAGGTATCGTAGAAAGGTTAGTATACCGGGTTGGACTTACCTCCTAAATAAATTTGCTGGAAATACACTTGTGTGATCTGAAAAAGTTTAGTTTCGAAGTTTTATCAAAACCAATAAATTTAGGTATTTAGCGAACTAAGCTAAGAAACCCAAATACAATAATATAGCTAGTTATGTAACTTATGTAACTTGTACGTCGCAGTTATTCGCGGCCATGCGGAACTTTATATAGGTACCTAGATATTTTCTTTTATGATCGTTAAGTTTGCTCCCCTTATTTCTACCTCCCCTTACCAAAAGCATGAATGGGCAAACAGGTAGGGGTCGAAATCTGTGTACACATGATGACCAAATCAAAGACCTGTTGGAAAAAGATCAGGTCAAGAGTAGGTACCCTTAACCGGTGAGCGTGTATGAAAGCACTTATAAAAGTAGAAGAAGCGAAAGTGGTATGTCAGGATCGTAGCAAGTGGAAAGCCATAGTCTCAGCCTACTCCGATAAGAGACAGGCGTGATGATATGTATGTATGTATAGGTAGCAAAAGCATATACTACCTAGATATAAAAACTTCGTTAAGACTCTTATGACACGACCAGTCCTGAGATAGGTAGGTAACCGATAAGCAACAATATGGGGCAACGTGAAACGTGTTATTTAGCCAGTGTTGTAGTTTAGTTGGATGGGTAGATGCAGAAGAGAAACCAAACTTTTAACACCACCAAGATGACGACATCGTTAAAGAACCTGCAATGCTGCGATCTATACGTAATAAGCCTTCAATCTCTAGTTTCGAATTCCGTATAAACATGATGGTAGTTCCCTACTCCAATTTTGTTAACTTAGAAAGAGACACAACCCTAAAGTCCTATTTAGTCAGTATGATGGCGATGAACTTCATCTCCTAAAATCCCTCATCTCGGTAGATTATCAACCGGTAACAATGCCTTTATCAAAGATGTTGGTAAACAAAACAGGCGTTACGTAGCCCAAAGGGCATCGCCATGAGTTTATATAGCCCAGCTTTCTACTTCTCCAAGTTCGCTTGCAGCTGTGGTCCTAAATTTTGTGCCAAATTAATTTTATCGTAAGAATCTCTGCAAAGATTTTGTGAAGTCATTGTTATCGATAAATGTTTAAGTCAAGGATAAATAATAGAATTATCAGTATAATGATAAAGATAAGCCTTCCATCAATCATAAGTCCCGGTTGTATTTAATTTCCCCACTTCTGTATCGGTTTAAATACATACATAGAACTCTAACAAATTCAGCATTTGCGGCTTACACAATATTTGTGCGAATTCCGAGATTATGAGTCAGCCGAGACTTTGGCAGGCAGTCAAAATTCTAAAACTATTGTCGTCTGAACCTCCAAACCGCCTTTAAATCTGGTCTGCGTCTTCATTTCATCCGTCTAGCAAAAGCTTTTGAGCAATTTACACCATTGCCTCATAATGACTAATTTCATCGAACAAATTACGTGCCTTGAGCCGTTAGGGTTCCAAAGTTTTCATTTGGACAGTAACGACCTTACCTAATACAAAACATGGTTTAACTACACTACTAAATACGTAGAAAAATAATATTTTAGAGTGTGGGATGCTTCTGAATCATTCCCACAAGTTGGACACACTTATTGGAACAGCTTTAAGAACTGGGGTTTTTTATCATCAGCATGATGATTATCATCTGTTTTACAAAGCGTAGAGAACTATTAAAGTACCTAATCCAGGTATTTTTAAATTGTCATCCAAATTGGTACCTAACATTAAAGGACATAATGCATATTTAGGTATTTCTTCAAAGAACAACTCTGTCAGGTCCGTAACTATTTGTGCAATTCCAAATTAGACACCGAGTGCACTTACTCATGTGCTTGAATCTGCATCCTTAATGTCAAATCTTATACTTTTTGCCTGTAAAACATAATGTGTTGAGTAACATTTGACCAATCATCTAAGCATGTTATTATTTTGCTTTCAGCCTCGCTACTACACTGGCTTATCTGACGGTGGTAAGTATGACTTTATGACTTCTATAGTTCATACATTTCAATACCTATTTTATTTTTCATAACAAAACTTCATGGACCTGTCAGCGATTGCGATTGCTATAAAATTTTGGTAGAACCAAAGTAGAATATAAATAGATAGGTACATTGAACTCATTATTACCTTAAGGATATGAAAAGGACAACATTGTGCCATTTGACGGTACCTACCTTCAAATATGTACATTATAATTCATTATTAATATGAAATGATAGGAGTAGGGAAAGAACCATTAACACAATCAATGGACTACAACAGTAACTGTTCATAGATGTTTGACGAAATACGTTATCTTACGTTGACACTTTGAAGTGAGATTAGTTATTCCTAAAGGCTAATTATTGTTTCTGAAGATACAATCTTGATAATAATGATAAATACCATCTGTTTTATTTCCGTCATAGTACACTGAAATTCAATTAGTTGGCATAGATTGATAGTAGATCTTATTTTGATACTATCGATTGATATAATCACTTTCATTTGAAGGTACCGTCAATCTACTCCAAAATCGCTGTCATCGGTTGATGGTAGATATAATCTAGATAGGTACTATCAATATAACTTTCGTTTGAAAGTACCGTCATGCGTCAGTCGTCACACTACAATAACTACAATGATCGCTTTCCTTTGTCGTCTCCAAGGCGTTGTCCTAGGTCCTAGCTAGGCGAACGACAGACGCTGCAACGTGATGCGATTCAACGCTACCTGAAAATATCAAATAGTCATTGTTATGAATTGTAGCCTACGTTGAAACGAGGCTCGATATTATGTGTCGTGTATTTCATATAACGTCGCGGCGTCTCGCATCGATACATGTGGCACCCCGTCGCTCACCTATAGCTACTCGTAAAAATGTAATAGGTCTGTTTTGACATTAGTCATCGCGACGACTCTTATTGGCGGTTTGCCGAGTCCACCAATGAGATGCTCGCAATAAACCAAGTCTCATTGGTGAATTCCGGAATCTGACAATGAGAGTGTCGCTTTCTCAAATGTCAAAGCGGGCTTTTTATTTTGTGATTAGTTTAGGACATCGAGTCGGGCGCAGTTTCGCTTCTACATTGCCGTTACCTACTGCATATTGTATTATCCGTTGAATAACTTTATTTAATACATACATACATACATATGGTCACGCCTTTATCCCCGAAGGGATAGGCAGAGGCATATTATATGCCCACATTTCACCTTTGTATAATTTGTCCCACGTAATAGGTGGTGAGCCGTATTGCCGTGTTTAAATGGACAGGCGCAGGTTGTGACTGCCTGCTGTTGAAATAAAGCCTTCAATTTAGCTTAACGACTGCCATTTTACTGGCAACCGGGACCAACGGTTTAACGTGCCTTCCGAAGCACGGAAACGCTCAAATAAATGTCACAAAGTGATCACATGGATGGTCACCCATCCATGGACCGGCCATAGTGAAAGTTGCTTACTGCAGTGATCGTTTACAGAACGCTGAGTCCGCGGGGCCACGAGCGCTTCCGTGCTTATTAATAAATAAATAAATATTCACGGACATTTCACACAACGCTATCTGATCCCAAAGTAAACTAGGAATAAACCTGCTTGTGTTATGGGTATCAGACCACGGATATTAATACTTATATACTTTTAAATACATACATATTATACACAGAAACACCCAGACTCTTGAGACAAACATTTATGTGTCACACATATATTTGTCTCCGGTGGGAATCGAACCCACGACCTCCAGCGCCGCAGGCGGTATCACTACTGACTGCGCCACAGAGGCAGTCAAACTATGATTTATTTTGGACCTTTTTAATCACACTTAGGTGACCGTCAACTCGCGGCTCTCGGTGAGAACCCCTGGTTCGTCCACCTCCGCATAGCTATTGGCACCAGTGGTCTCCTCGACACGTGCGCCGGGAGCCTTATCGACGCTCGTTGGGTCGTGACAGCAGCAAGCTGCGTTTCCAAGTACGTATCGTAATTTGTATAGCTTATTCGATGCAAACAAACAATCAAATCTTTACTCTTTATAATATTATTATAGACTAGCTGACGCCCAGGGCCTGATTTAGGGTTCCGCGCGCCCTAAGCTAGCTATGAATATGCGCCCCCTGCTGCAACGAATTAAATTGCAAGTCTTACCTACAAAAGACACTTTACGTAAGCTGATCCTACGTTCCTAATCGTTATTCTTTGTTAATTTGAAAATAAAATATAACCCGATCTTGAGACTGCTTATGAACTTATGACCCATGGTTTACTGAGGAGTTGGGTATTCCGCAGACTACTTGATGCATCAGCCAGTAAAAGCGTGATAACTTATACATCCAGTTTCCGATAAATCGAATCAGTAAATCTTGGTAAAATCCCTTCATAACTCAGGAAGTGAGCTGATGATATGCACAATTTACAGATAAGAACGCTCGAAAGCCGATGTGCTGGGGATGGCCCCGGCACATTGGCTTTCGAGCATAGAAAACCGAAAAATTGGCTCATATGTTGGGCTACTACGATGCCACCGACAGACACACAGATACACAGGTCAAACTTATAACACTTCTCGTTTTTCGGCGGGGTTAATTAAATCGTCAGTAATTAGGTAGACGTAATGCGAAAGGTACCAAATAAGGTACTAGAGCTAAGCTGAATCCTAGGTGTAAGCTGAATGTAACGGCTCGATTTGTCCGGGTGATTACCATCCGGACATTTCGACATAAAACAAGAGATCTGTTGTTTTTCCGGTAATTACATCTATTTCTTCCTCCAAAAAACTTTCCTGACTGTCACGAAATAAAAGAAAAATAACAAACAGTCCTAGAATCTGCTTTAACCTTGCGGTGTCCCCGATATGATGGGACATTACAAATCACTTTCGGCAATTTGAACTAAACTGGACTAAACCCGAATCTCCCCAAGAAATCAGATAAAACCCAAACCCACGGGAGGAACTGCGATGGCGCACAAAGTCTGTTTCGTAGACTTTGTACGCCATCGAACGGTGTATCGGGGAGGGGAAATAGGTGCTATCCTATTTCTTTGAGGAGTGAAGAGACACGCCATCTTCCTGATCTGCTTCTGTAAGAATGGCAAGATGACAACTCGCCGCACTTGGGAGAGAGTTCCTCTCCCGCTGCCTCTATCGCAAATATGACTTGCTCGCAAAAAGACTCAGTGGCGTCCTATTTTCCCCCATTGAAGACCATGGCTCTCACCACGGTCTCCAGCGTGAGAACATCTATGCCCAGGCCCGCAACGAGGTTGCAGTACATAAGCTGAGCGTATCCTCGCTGCAATCACCGTAGTGCTGACACTCGGATGTTAACTTCCGCCGCAGATAGGTACTTACTCGTACTGATGCACTCGTGTCCAGTAAATATCTGTAACATTCGGTAGGTGAGGCTGCGATGGTGCCTTTCCAGCCACTCCTCCATGACTGGTTTCACCGTCTCAACAGTACCGCCTCACCCATTTTTTTATACCACCAAAGTGGCAGACAAGCATACGGCCCACCAAATATACCGGTGGTCATGCACAAGGAGGCAAAGTCTCTCCTGTCGCGAAGAGGTTCCACACCACCTGCAAGCATGGGATCGTTGACCACTCTCATGGCTCGCCTCTGCACCGAGTCGAACAAAAGACTTCAGTCAATTCATTCTGATATTCAGGTGCCCCCGCCCAGCAGTGGCAGCTGTACTCCATGTGCGGCCGCACTTGCGACTTAAACAGAAGCACTGTTTGCGCCGCAGTAAAGTACCGCTGCGCCCTGTTGAGCACACCGAGCGGCTTGGACGCCAGCTTAGCCTTATTTCTCCAAATCACTTCGGAACTGAACGTCACTGGAGATGTCAACACCAAGGAGAGATGGAGAGAGTTGTGCCCTGAAATTGTGAATTTAGAACAGCTGCCGTCAATGACGACCCTGATGCTTCTACCGGCCAAAAAGCTGGACACCCATTCACTTTGGTTCCTGGGTGCCCTGAACGCGACACCGGTGGAGCTGTCGTATTTACTACCAAGCTGCCAGGGAGATGGGCGCAGGAATTTAATTTTAACGCACGTATTTGTATTATCACTAAATTACCAAATATTATTATGTGCTTTGGTGTTAAAAAATGTTAAATAACAATTTTAAATATGTTGTTAGGAGTTGTTACAATCTGTTAAAAATTGCTAGATGGTTTGTGTGCTCCTTTTTGGGAGCACCGTAAGTCACAGCCCAGCGCCGATCCCAACGCCAGGCGCCCCCTTGATCCTGGCGCCCTAAGCTTCAGCTTAGTTAGCTTATGGGTAAATCAGGCCCTGCTGACGCCCGCAGCTCCGCTCGCGTCAAGGTTTGTTACCGTTTCCACTTCCCGTGGTAACTTATTCCCGGGATAAATAGTAGCCTATGTGTTATTCCAGACCTATATCTAATCCTGTACCGAATTTCAGCCAGATCCATTCAGCCGTTAGAGCGTGAAAGAGTAACAAACATCCACACTCACAAACATTATTTGACACTAATGCTTTTTCTATCACACACTGCAATGCCTACAAAGTCGCTTCTACACAAATATGTATTTTATTTCCCAGTGTCCGTTTCATCTGGATCCGATACGGAGTCGTGGATGTAGTTAACCCATCGCTGGTGACCGAGACCTCGGCTGTCCGCATCCACCCTGAATACAACGCAGCAACTGGCGAGAACAATATCGCTCTTATTTCCATCAATAGGGCTGTTGAGTCCAGTAGTATGTGTTTATATATTACTTACTTTTTTAAGGTTATCGTACCCAAAGAGAAAAATAGGATTTCGCGGTCCGTCCGTTTGTCCGTCTCCAGGCTGTATCTCAAGAACCGTGATAGCTGGAGAGCTGAAATTTTTACAGATGATGTATTTCTGTTGCCGCTATAGCAATAAATACTTACTGAAATTAGAAAAATTATAATGTTTAAGGGGGGGATCACATACCTACAAACGGCATTTTTTGCTACGGAACCCTCCACGCGTGAGGTCGGCGTGCACTTGGTTGTGCGTAGCCCCTGTCTATAAAATAGTGTGCAGACGGGCTTATGGCGAGACTTTGTCTGTAGCTGTGACTCTGACGTCACTAGGTCACGTGGATCATCTGTTCAAAGTTTGAAATAAAACAAAAATGATAACGTCAATCGGATTGAACTTTCACTTTCACAATAAACGTGTTAGTTAGGGGCAGTCTGGTGAGAACGATCTCACGGCTTTTTTGTTTACATTTGGATTGCTGACTAATTGCATTATTCTTTTGTTGTAGATACTATCAAACCAGTGGAGCTTTCCCGGAACTCTGAGGTCTCCTCTCCAGCCAGTACCTGTGGTTTTGGAGAGAAGGAGGACGGCAGTAAGTACTTACCTATATTTAAGTACTAGCTGATGCCCGCAACTTCGCCCGCGTAAAATTTATTTCCGTTCCCGCTTCCCGTGGGAACTTATTCCCGGGACAAACAGACAGTTACGATTTTATTATTTGTATTGATTGATTGATTGATGATATAATAAATTATTTCAGCCCCTGGCGAGAACCTGTCGTGCGGAGAGTCTGATCCACTTTCTGTTTCAAGAGTAAGTAATCTAACATACGTTTGTTTTTCTTTTTTTAAATAAGTAGCTCACCAAAATGATGCCGCCGCCTGATGGAAAGCAATGACATCTAGCGATTGGGGCCACTGTCACAGTTTGTGAGACTACAGAAAGCGGCCCTCAAGTTGGCGGCCCTATGATATGCCTCTTCACGCTCCGCTTCAAGAACCCAGGATTGTAAGAGGAGGGAAACACGTGCGCTGGCAGGTCGTTCCAGATTTTTATGGTTTGACAGAGAAACGATCTTTTGAATCGTTCAGTTCTAGCGAAGATTCTCTCCACTGTGTGAGAGCGGCACCTCTGTCCAGCACGCGTTGTTCGGGATCGGAAAGGAGAGGGCGGGATTAGGCTTCTATTATTTAAAATCTAGTTTTTGATTAATGATAGATTTGATGTTACAAGAAATAGCTGTTTGAGCAAATATGGGTATACAGGCTTAATTTTTGAAAAGGGATTGGATGGCCAAATCCGGATCTATAAGGAATAGCGAAAAATGCTCTAAGGAGTCCTTTAGTTTGACGTATATCATTACTTCGCAGAATTTGATCCTTAACAGCGACACTATCATATAGTGTTTATTTTTTTTAAATCAACTGGTTCGATTCCCAGCTAGGTTTATTGGTTTTTCAAAAATCTAATGATGAGGCTTTAAGTTTTATCAAAATCGGGCTCGTGACTCCTTTGAGCATTTCTCGCTATTCCTTATAGTTTCGGAGTTGGCCATCCAATCCCTTTTGAAAAATTAAAATACGTCGTCACGACCTGCGCCTGTCCATTTCAACACGGCAATAGGCTGACCAAGTGACCACCTATTACTTGGGACATAATACTATCTATAAGGTGAAATGTGGAAGTATACTATGCCTTTGCCTACCCTTTCGGGGATAAAGGCGTGACTATATGTATGTATGAACATCCTATAGCAAAAAGAAATACCATGGATGCCAATACGAACAAATTAAGGCCACGGTGGTCAAATAATAATTTCAAAAAATTACACAAGTCGGTCCCATAGTTTTTACGCAAAACGATTTCGCAAAAACAACGTTAGTTTAACGCAATCATTGCGAATATGTATATTACATAGATTATAACATAAGCTCGCCTTATTGCAACTTACGTAATGTTTATTACAATTGCTAAAATTATGTGACTTTATAAAAATGTTTTTTTTTTGGTTTATTTAGCGGATATTAGGTATATTTACTTACTATATTTTGGAAAGTTTAGTCTGTTTTTAAATATAAGTTAGGTATGTGTCAATTTAATATGTGATGCAAAAATCTTGGAAATCTTTTCAAGCAAATTGCGCGAACGGATGTACTTACTTGAAACTTGACACAGTTACAGCAGAATGGTTACAGTTTATAGAATAGAATTTCTATGCAATCGATACCCTACTTATAAAACTTTGCAAACATGATATGATAACTTACCTTGAAAATATCATGTCTTTATAGACTAACTTAGAATGATTCAAAACGTTAAAAAGGCTAAAAAATATCTTATACTGCTCGTTCGCTCTAACTTTGCCGCTCGGCTCCATACTAAAGTCGAATTTTTAATTAGACGAAGTAAATTGACAGCAACTAATGTCACTTCTTCATACAATGTTGCTTATTTTCTATGACGAAGTGACATTAGCTACTGTCAATTTACTTCGTCTAATTAACAATTCGGGTATACGCCTCTACGCCAGCGGCAAAGTTAGAGCGAACGGGTAGTATATAAAATTCTCGTGTCACAGTACCTACTCACAATGTTAGTTACCATACTCCTCCGAAACGACATGACCGATTGTTATGAAATTTTATATGCATAGGTATTCACTAGGTCTGAGAATCGGTTACTATCTATTTTTCATACCCCTAAGTGACCGGGAATAACATTCCACGCGGGCGGAGCCGCGGGCATCAGCTAGTACATATACATAGTTACGCCTTTATCTCCGAAGGGGTAGAAAGAGGCATAGTATACTCCACATTTCACCCTATAGTTTTATGTCCCATGTAATAGGTGGTCACTTGGTCAGCATATTACCGTGTTGACATGGACAAGTAAAAAATATAAGTAGGTATTAAATTTTTATTAAGTCAAAAAGCTAAGACCGACTTCAAATTGTAAGCCTCAAGTCTCAAGCGAACGGCCTTAAGTTTTCTTATCTTTACCTTAGCATCCGTTTTCAGCGCTGACTAAGATGGATGAAACGACTAGATTATATTATGAAAGATCTTAAGGCTTGTATATTCGATAGAGACTCATCTTGGGGTCAACTTTATACTAGGAAATATTCTTCGATTTGATCTGATAAAACTTTATTGTAATTTATTAGATACTCTTGCCTTTTTAACGTATAAAAACACGATTAGGGATACTTTGTTCGATAGAAATCGCTCTCGAAAAATGAGAAATATTGCAAAAATCTTAACGAGTAATGTCCTTTTTTATCTAAATAAATGAGTTTAATTCTCATAAAAACTTGTCATAAAATAGATATAGGTCTTTAGAACAATATTTTACGGCTAGATTTTTTCTTAAAACCCCTCAGATTTTATAACAGTAATATAATGTATTAGAATCGAATGAAATCCAGCAAAAACGAACGCCGCAATCCTTCGAATTGCCTTAGGATTTGTCAAAGTCGAATATTGCATTGCTTGCATTTTTTTTTTAGGTACGTGAGGGAAAATTCTCAGAGGATGTTATGCCGGACTCTTACCGACTAAAAAACCTCACGTAACGCCTAACAGCCTGTGGTTGGGAGTCCCGGGTAAGCCCTCGGAAGGATGTCCCGGGACTCACAACAGACCTACGGCCGCCACTGGAATATTGCAGCCTTAAATAAAACAACGACTTGTAACCTTTGCACCTTTGCGTCAAGTACTAATAACCTAAAACTCGCATTTTGTCAACCTCGACATTTTCGCGCTTACAGAGAACAAATAAAAAAAAAAGCCTTGTGAAATAGCTCTTATCAGGTGTCATTCCGTTACTTGATTTAAAATTTAATACAGACTTTGTTTCGTACCTTTAAAATGCACGTAATTTCGTGGACAATATTCTGGCTGGGCGTTTAATGCGGAGTGAATTACCCAGTAATATACAAATAGATTATTACTGCTCGTTCGCTCTAACTTTGCCGCTCGGCTCCATACTAAAGTCTAATTTTTAATTAGACGAAGTAAATTGACAGCAACTAATGTTACTTCTTCATACAATGTTGCTTATTTTCTATGACGAAGTGACATTAGCTACTGTCAATTTACTTCGTGTAATTAAAAATTCGGGTATACGCCTCTACGCCAGCGGCAAAGTTAGAGCGAACGGGTAGTAATTAGATTTTCGGCTGGGCGTTTTGAGAGGAGCGAATTACTCAGTAATATAAGAGTAGATTTTACATTGCATATTTTTTTTGCAGCATGATGTGGGAGCACCTGTCGTAGAAGATGGAGTACAAACTGGGGTCTTAACTGGAACTGATTGTGAGTATTACAAAAAAAAAAAGCTAAATGTTTTGTCTAAAATATTTTAAAAACACCAGTTGTACTGTTCCTCAATATTTATTTCTAAACCCATCGACCAAGTAATAGCATAGACGGGCCCATCCATACACTCGTTTTGAAGACGTTAAAGTAAGCGCATCCGCTCACTCGGTCGTAGTCGGTGTTATTGTCCCGAAGGTGAAACACGGGGCAACATAAGACATTTTACGAAAGATGAAGACCTTGTCTGCCTGCCAGCGCAGACTCTCCCTGCAGGTTTGGGTTTGGCTTTTATCTTCTTGGGGAGGTTTTATCCCATGTCTTCTATTACCTGTGGTACTTAGTAATTAACCTTTGATGACGGGGCTAAACCATTTAGGTTAAGAAAGTAAAAGAACATTGCGGATTTTTTTATACGTGAGGAATATCCTACATGGATGCTATGCCGGACTCTTACCGATTAAAACCTCACGTATCCTGCCTAACAGCCTACGGTTGGGAGCCCCGAGTAGGGCGGAAGGATACCCCAGGACTCCCAACAGACATTGCAATTAGTACAAGTGGTGATTGCCAATGTTCTCAATGTTGGTTTGTTTTTTAATTTAAATATGTTCTTGTATTTTTAGCGGTCACTCCCATTGCTGGCTACGTTGCCTGGATAAACGAACAAACAGGTTTGTCTTTGTAAGCAGTTCCTGACATGTATCAGCGCTTGTCAGCTTTTGGAAGAGGGTTCTAGGTTCTTAAAAACATAACCTTATTTACAACTGCATATGGTTTGGAATTCATTGAATTAATACATTACTCAAATTTTCAGACAATCTTTGAACCTAGTTCCTCTATAAATTTGATGTATATTTTATTGTGGAATAAATTAATGTCAATACATATTGTTCTTTTATTTTTAGTTGAGTACCTTATCACGAAGTGGGCATTCTTACAAAGACTAGCGGAAGTCACGTGGTTTCACCCGCGTAATTCCTGTTCCCGTGGGAATTAGGGAATAAAATATAGCCTACGTCACCCGCGGATAGTGAAGCCTTATAATAGTGAAAGAATTTTTCAAATCAGTTCAGTAGTTTCGGAGCCTATTTGCTGCTGACAAACAAACAAGCAATAAACTCTTTCCTCTATAATATTAGCATAGACTTATTACAAAGTGTGTGTTCCACGTCAATCTCGTAGCACCGAGCGTACTGCTCGTTCGCTCTAAGTTTGCCGCTCGGCTCCATACTAAAGTCGAATTTTTAATCAGACGAAGTAAATTGACAGCAACTAATGTCACTTCATACAATGTTGCTTATTTTTTATGACGAAGTGAGATTAGCTACTGTCAATTTACTTCGTCTAATTAAAAATTAGGGTATTCCTCTACGCCAGCGGCAAACGTAGAGCGAACGGGTAGTAGTGTATTCATCCATGCATCCCCTGTACCGAACCTACAGACATTTGACATAGCCTCGGTCGCACAACGTGTCGTACGACAGCCTTTAGGCAGCTTTACGCGAGAGTGCACGTGTCGGTAAGTCTGTCCGTAAAGGGGTCCCGACACGATCAATTGGCAATTGTCATGCACGTTAAATATCATGTGTACATATACGTCGATGCACACACACATGCAAAGAAATCACACACACTGAAGCAACTTCCATTCATATTTTAACGTGCAAGACAACTGCCAATTGATCGTGTCGGGATCCCTTTAAGTGCGTGACGAGTCTGTGAATTACCCTACCATTGGATGGATCTTACAACCACCACCACAGTAAAATATTTTATTCCCGTATTCCCACGACAACGGGAACTACGCGGGTGAAACCGCGTGATATCCGCTAGTATCTAGTAAAATCTTACTCCCGCTTGGTCGAATGATATAACGAGTAGGTATAATATAATATAACTCGCTAATAATTTAGCTTAATAGTAGTAATTTTTTGTTTTATTAGTTCAGTTGTTTCGGAGTCTATTTACTCGTAGTTCAGCTGTTAGAGCGTGAAAGGGTAACAAACATCCACACATTCACACTCACAAACTTTCGCATTTATAATATTAGGGTGGCTTCAAATTGGAGGCGCGAGGAAGCGCCGCAGTGGCGCCAAGAGTTTTCATACAATATTTAGAAGCGCCGTTGCAGCGCCACTGACGCGCCACTGACGCGCCGCAACTGCGTTTCTAAAAATTGTATAAAAACTAGTGGTAGCGCGTCTAGCGCACCACTGCGGCACCACTGCGGCACTTCCTCGCACCTCTAATTTGAAGGTATGATATAGTCAAGAAAGATTTTTTGCTTGTGTAAAAGTAGCGCTCGTGGCCCCGCAGACTCAGTGTTCTGTAAACGATCACTGCAGTAAGCAACTATCACTATAAATAAATAAATAAATAATAAATATTCACGGACATCTCACACAACGCTATCTGATACCAAAGTAAGCTAGGAATAACCTGCTTGTGTTATGGGTATCAGACCACGGATATTAATAATTATATACTTTTAAATACATACATATTATACATAGAAACACCCAGACTCTTGAGACAAACATTTATGGGTCACACAAATATTTGTCTCCGGTGGGAATCGAACCCACGACCTCCAGCGCCGCAGGCGGTATCACTACCGACCGCGCCACAGAGACAGTCAAACTATGGCCAGTCCTTGGATGAGTGACCACCCATGTGACCACTTTGTGACATTTATTTCAGCGTTTCCGTACTTCGGAAGGCACGTTAGGCCGTTGGTCCCGGTTGCCAGTAAAATGGTAGTCGTTAAGCCAAGTTGAAGGCCTTTTTAGGCCAAAAATTTCAACAGCAGACCGTCACAATCTGTGCCTGTCCATCTCAACACAGCAATACGGCTCACCACCTATTAGGTTCGTGGGACAAATTCTCAAAAGGTGAAACGTGGGCATATATGCGAGATAAAGGCGTGACTGAACGTACCTATGTATAAAATCTGGAACTGTTGTTGATCATAAAAAATTTTGGACCGACCTGGGAATCGAACCCGGGATCTCAGCACGGCAGGCGGTTACAAGGCGGTCGCACAACGTCATCTATGTGTGTACCTCAAATTAAGCTTGTGCTATGAATAGACTTACCTATAACTTAGTACTTAGCTAGAAGTAGTCTATGGATCTAGGCAACTAATGATCATACCTACGTATTCATAAAAAAATAGGTACCTACATAGGTAATTATTAAAACTCCGAAAGAAACATTCAAGGATAACAAAAATATTTGATTCGACTCGGGCATTGAACCTATGACTTCAGTATGGCAGTACTATACCTACCTACCCGTCAACATTTCTCCGACATTCTGAAATTCTCGAATATTCAATTCAAGGTGACTAAACACTTCGACCAAGTAATAGTATAGACGGGGCCACGTCATACATTACGTACTCAAAAAGTAAGACTAGTTCACACACAAATATATGTATTAAAGCAACGACACGACATGCACACAAACTACTCGTTCGCTCTAACTTTGCCGCTGGCGTAGAGGCGTATACCCGAATTGTTAATTAGACGAAGTAAATTGACAGTAGCTAATGTCACTTCGTCATAGAAAATACGCAATATTGTATGAAGAAGTGACATTAGTTGCTGTCAATTTACTTCGTCTAATTAAAAATTCGACTTTAGCATGGAGCCGAGCGACAAAGTTAGAGCGAACGAGCAGTACATTCATTTTTCGAATTTAAGGTAATGTTACACTTCGGGAACGCACAGGAAGCATCATTTTTTTTTTTTTTTTTTTTTTTTTTTTAATTATTAAGGTCTTCCCACAGCTCGTGCGTACAATAATTTATAACTAAACTAGACAATTTGTAACAGGCTTACACACTGGCCAATTACGGGATAACCAACATTTTTTTAACATGCGCAACATTAAATTTCTATAAACACAAGGACAAATACATACAGACAGATCCGATACATAAATCTTAAAGTGTAGGATTATAATTCCCTATCGTTCAACATGGGTACTGCTTAACAAATACATAGGCATCTCGTTACTACATTGTACTAAAACTAGGTACACTTAAGGATACAAAGTTAAACTTCCTATCAGCCTAGTTACCTAGGGACTGTAGGATTTTGGATCTAAAGGAGCCCTGTGAATCGTGGTGTATGTCGGCGTCCGGTACAGTTCCAAGAAAAGTATTCATGCACCTACTCATTCTTATCAGTGGTGAATTTACTCCGATATTCGTTTTGCTGGACCCTACATGATAGAACTTAGTTATGGGGTGTCTCGGTAATTTGTAAGGCACATCAATATTTAAACGCGCAACAAGTTCATTACAGTCAAGTAGACTATTTGCTAATTTATAGAAGAACATCAGATCTTTGAATCTTCTACGTTCGCGTAGTGAGTTCAGTTTAAAACTTTTTATACGTTCCTGGTACGGACATCTTGGGGTTACTCTGTTTGTAGTATATGCAAGGTGTTTGGTGAAAGCTCTCTGTATGCTTTCGATTCTTTGCGAATGGACAGCATAATGTGGATTCCAGGCTACGCTACAGAATTCGAGGTTACTACGCACCAGGGAGTTGTACAATGTTATTTTAGTTCGCTCCATTTTAAAACCTTTAGTGCTTCTTTTTAAAAATCCTAACATTTGTGCAGATTTGTTCACAATGCTACTAATGTGACTTCTGAAATTTAGTTCGCTATCCATTATTACACCCAGATCTCGCACCTCGCTAACAGTACTCAATTGGATGCCATTCATGTTATATGATGCTAATTGAGATTGTTTTTTTCTCGTGAAACGTATATGACTGCATTTTTCAACGTTTAGTTTCATATGGTTCAGCGTGCACCAAGCTTCGATCCTCAAAAGGTCCTGTTGGATTAATTTGGAGTCATTGTCAGAGTTCACGGTTTTGTATATTTTTAGATCATCGGCAAACATCAAGTATTTACAGTTACGTATCTGGCTAGTTATGTCGTTGATAAAAAGTGAGAAGAGAACAGGTGCAAGATGGGAACCCTGGGGAACTCCTGAGATGGCATAATAAGGATACGATTCATATCCATTCAGGGCAACGAGTTGGGATCTACGAGATAGATATGACGTGAACCATTTGAACAGTGAGCCATGCACTCCGTTATATTCCAGCTTTGACAACAATATTGAATTATTCACTTTATCGAAAGCGCTACTAAAGTCTGTATATATAGCGTCAACTTCTAATCTATTATCAAGAGCCAAAGATACATCTGACACATATTGCACGAGATTGGTTTCCACACTTCGGCCAGTCTTAAAACCATGCTGAGATGTGGAGATAAACTTGTCAAAGTGATGTGTAACGACCGCACAAACCAATGACTCAAGAATTCTAGAAAAACATGACAGTATCGATATTGGCCGATAGTTCCTAATGTCTGCAGGGTCTCCTTTCTTGTAGACGGGCGTGATCCTGGCTTTTTTCCAGGCTTCAGGAAAGATGCCTTCGCTAAGAGAGGCATTGAAGATGATCTGCAATGGCGTACAAAGGCAACCGCCGCAGCGCTTAACGAATGAGGGAGGTATTGAATCAGGCCCTGGGCCCTTAGAAGAATTAATTTGCTTCAGTTTTTTTAAAATTTCCATTTTTGTGAATTGAACATTACCTATAGTATTATTAGTCATTAGAAAATTTTGTACATTTTGTATATTTGTAGAAGATTGATTACCGAACACCGATACAAACTGATCTGCAAATAAGTTGGCCATGTCACGACCATTATCAGCAATTTTGTCATTTAGGAACATTTTAGCCGGTATGGAAGACTCGCCCCTACGTTTGTCTTTGATATAGCGCCAGAATAATTTAGGGTTTTTCGTTATTTCATTTTCAAGTTTACGTTTATAATCAGCATGGCATTTGTTTATTAATTTATGGCATCTACTGCGCAGTAGTTCATAAGTAAGTTTGTCTCGTGGATTATGGTATTTGCGGTATTTTTGTCTATATTTTTCTTTTTCAGATAAAGTTCTAATAAGCGAATTTGTGAACCAGGAAGGGAACTTAGATTTAGTCTGCTTATATTTTGGGATAAATTTTTCAAATAATTCTTGTAATAGCTCGTAATATTTCTTCACCATTTCATTTACATCCCTGCATACGCCAAACAAATCATCCCAATCTACACCGCTCAAGTAACATATTATTGCCTCGTAGTCAGCTTTAAAGAAGTTATACCTAGTTTGATACTTTGGTCTTAAATACCTCATACTACTAAATGGAATTGTAATAAGCAAGCAAGGGTGACGGCGGTCAATCTTACTTAATGCATCCATGGCTTGTGTGACCGATATATTTGATATGTTACTTAACACGAGATCCAAAATCCTACATTCCACATTAAGAATTGTATTAAATTGATATAATCCATTCATAGAAATAAAGTCAATCAACGAGTCACCAAGTGAGTTCTCATAGTTTGACGGTGTTGCATATAAAACATCCTGGCCCTTTGTCCAAGCAATGAACCTAAGATTGAAGTCTCCAAGTAGGAGGACGTCATCTACGTTATTTAAAACATCACTAACCCTATTTAAAAAACCTGACAAGTAATCCAATTTGATCGATGGAGGTAAGTAAACTACACATAGTGCAATTTTCTTTGTAGTGTTACCAACGTTTATTTCAATAGTGACCCATAAGTCTTCATATTCACTCTCCCAATTTTTAATTCTTACTGACTTAATTTCTCGCTTGACAGCTATTAAGACACCTCCACCGTCCTCTTTGGTCTCCCTAGAACACACCCTATCTCTTCTATACACTACATATCTTGTATCTATAAATTCCCCATTTGAAATTCTAGACTGTAACCACGTTTCAGTTATGACTATTACATTATAATTTGAAAGCAAAATGTTTTTATGTACATCATCAAGTTTCGTTTTTATTCCCCCCATATTTTGATAATAAATATCGAACATTTCTAAAACAACATCGCCCAGAACATTGTTAAAAAAGATAGGCATAAGTTGTTTCCATCTTACTCACTATCAAAATTTCTCATACGTTTCAGACTTTCTGGATCCCTGATATATAACGATTTAGAATGTATGTCTTTTCGTACAAAAATTCGGCCATTACGGATCCACACAAACTGATATGACAAGTCTTTGGCTAGTTTACGCGTTAAGGCATGTAGCTGTTTACCAGAGGGACACAAATGCTCACTTACAAAGATAGGTACCTGACTTCCCTTTACACCTAACTGAACGGAATTCAACTTATCTCTAGGATGAGCCCTATTGAAGCCGGAAACTGACGCCAGCAGAGTGTCGCGTAGGCGAGGACTTTGAAGCTTCACTATTACGGCTCGCGGCCGATTACTCTCTTTATTTAATTTGGCTACACGTGTTACCTGCAATATATCTCTGTCGCTAATTTTACTATCGGTTACACTTGCCATTTTCAGCACCATCTCAACCAGATTCTCCGTCTTATCCTCTGGCAAACCGTTGATCTCAACATTATTTTCCCGGTTGTTTTGTTCAGCCATAGCCAAACGTGTTGAAAGCTCACTAATACTTTTTTTAAGATTCAAGTTTTCCTCTTTTAATTCATTTATAATTGATTCTTTTTGGTCAAAACGTCTCCTGAGATCCTCAAAGCTATCGTTAAAAAATGCAAAAGAAGTCTTGAATTCAGCTATATCCACTTGAATAGGTTTTAGTTGACCCGCAATCAGCTCACCAATGCCATTTTTCAGTGCCAGGAACAATTCCTGCTTTATGATATCCCTTAGAGTACCCTCTGAAACTGTATTTTGGTCGCTTTTCCAACCCTGTAAAATTCCATTTATTTCGTCCTTGAATTGGTTAAATTCATTTCGTGGCGAGCCACAAACCCGCTTGCGTTTACTGCGTTGACTTACTGGAATCAATTCCGAGCCTGAGGAGTCTTGAGGTGCTTGATCTTCACTACTAAGGGGTACCTGCGCTTGGGGGGGTGTGCGTGCTACTTTAGGCATTGTGCGTTAAATTATCAAAAATACTACAGCAACAAAGACCGCAACAGTTTATGAACGAAAAAATATTGCAAATCGCACACTAATAAAGTCCCTCCGTGCAGTGTTTTATTTGATTTCGCTGTACTGTCGGCCGGCAACGAAATAACGAACAAGTTGTTGAAAGTTCGTGAGAAGAAGGTCATAAGCGCCGTGGAATACGCGGCGCTTACGCGTTTCACTGAGTCACGCCAGTCAATCAGCAATGTAGGTAGATAATTTTATTTCTAGGCAATGATTTAATTAACACTGGTATTTTAGAGACATTTAGCTAAATTAAATTAAAGCTAAGTGCAGGTACTGTTTTAATTTAAGCTAGCTTAAATTAAAACAGTACCTGCACTGTATAGTTGTTTGTCCGATTTTTTAGACACTTTTGATAGCACTTCAATAACATAGAACTACTAAACTTAATATTTTTTGACGAGCGACGAGTATAACATGTTACGCACACAATAGCGGACGATACATTTTAAGTTAGTGTAAGTAGGTACCCTGATGGTAACAAGAAGGCCTATTACTACTCGACCAAGCGAAGTAGACGACTCAAATCTCAAATATAACGAAGAATCTCTATAATCAATCGGGTTTTTTTTTTGTCTTTTACAAAATTTACGAAAACCGATACATGAGCGCGATTTTTGCTTCCCTGACGGTACTAAAAAAGTATTGCGTAAAATGTCATATCTTGACACGTGTTTCACTTTCAAAACTAATGTGTGATTTTTTTTTTATATATTTAGCTCGCCAAATTGACGTCGCCACCAGCCTGATGGAAAGCCGTGGCGCATCTAGCGATTGGGGGCCACTTCTGACAGTGGTCCTCAAGTTGGCGTCCGTGTGATGTGCCTCTTCACGCTCCTCTTGAAGAACCCGGGATTGTAAGATGAATGAAAGTGTGAATGGGCCGGTCTATATTATTACTTGATCGAAGACTAAACAATTAAAAAATGTATCTATTTTAAGTAATGAGAAATTAATTCGCCACCTGTATTTGTCCAGCTTACATTTGGCAAAATCAAACATATTATGTACATATTTCTGTGGTATAAAATAGCTGAATAATATGTATTTTTCAATAATTTCAATATGAAGATCACCGGTGTGCTACTGCTAACCATACTTTCGGTAAGTTTAATAAATCTAAGTTTTAAAAAACTAAAGATAACGCTTTATAGAAAATACAACTAAAAAGTAGAAAATAAATAATGAGAAATAAATGTAATAAATGTATATTATTGTAAAAAAGCGTGAAGTGTATTTTTTTTATATACTGTTGACACTATCCCCACGCTTTTTACAATAATTTACATTTTCTTTACATTTATTACTTTTTTTACATTTATTTTCTACTTTTTAGTTGTATTTCCTATAAAAGCGTTATTTTTAGTTTTTTTAACCCCCGACGGAAACCCGGACTCGTGCGTCTGTCTCTATTTAGGTATAGAGCGGTATCCCCGACGAGACCAACTGTTTGTTAAAAATATGAATACGTAAATAATATAGCTACCTATAATAATAATAAAGGTTCAATAATTTGGGTAGATAGGTCATAATATAATAGTTATTTTTTTACTTTTACAGGTTTTTTTATTGTTCTTTTTTTGTGAGTCGGGGGTTTTTTAAATTTTAAATTAATTTTTTTTAAACTTTCATTTATTTTTCATTTTTTAGTTTATTTATTTTTATTTTTTTATTACGACAAAACATCACGTTTGTTGTATGTGGGAGTCTCTCTTAAATATTATTGTTTTTCTGTTTTTAGCATTTTAGCCCCTCTCTATAAAATAAATTGCAGAGGGGATATGACGAGACTTTGTCTGTAGTCTGTGACTCTGTTGCATTATACACTCATTTGCAAAAAAAAACGGGCGGTTTTGATTTTCATGCATCTTTAAAAAGATACAATACCAAAAAGGTTTCAATCGTTTGTACACGTTACTGGCCGGTTTTAAAAATGCCGTGGTATTTAAAAAAGTACGTTCTAAATTCAAATTTTCATTTGATGCTCATTTTACAGAAAACCCCTTTTTATCCTACATTTTTGCCCCTAAGTTCCAGAAGTTAACATTGACTTTCACAACTTTTATTCAATTTTTATCGATTAATTTCATATCCTTGACTGTCAAAGCTTTATTTATTGCTGTTTGGCTGTATCAAAAATGGTAGATAAAGTGGTAAAAGCTACCAAAATTATCGCGCTGCTTGAAGAGGGTTGCAGCCAATGTTTCGTGGCTAGGAGGCTAAATGTTAGTCGCTCGACGGTCCAAAGGACCTGGCAGCGATATCAGGAGACTGGTTCCGTCGAGAGAAGGCCTGGTTCTGGAAGACAACCATGTACCCAACCACGGGATGATCGTTTTCTTGTGAGTCGCGCATTGAGAAATCGGAAATCTTCGTATGTGGATCTTAAGAACAACCTCCAAGAAGTAAGAAATATGCATATTAGTCTATGGACGGTCAGGAGGAGGCTTCTCGCTGCCAATATACGCAGTCACCGCCCGGCCCGCGGCCCCAAATTACTCCGTGAGCACAGAGTTCACAGGCTTAGGTTCGCTAGAAATTGTGAATCATGGACTCAAGAAGATTGGAATAGGGTTTTGTTCTCTGATGAAGCCAGGATATCTCTGTTCGGTGAAGATCGACGTCGGCGAGTGCTAAGAAGACAAGGAGAGCGCTTTGCAGATGCATGTTTCGAAGAAATCACACCTTATGGTGTGGGCTCTGTTATGTTTTGGGTAGGAATAAATTCAATGGAACGTACAGAGTTAGTCTTCATTGAAAACGGCTCACTGACTGGGCATCGATACATAACGGAAGTTCTAATTCCTCATGCACAACCCGCATTGGCCGCTCTAGGTCAAGACTCGATTTTTATGGACGACAATGCTCGCGCCCACCGATCCCGCGATGTTAATGCGTATGTGCAAGAGGTCGGCATTCGTCGTTTGGATTGGCCAGCTCGAAGTCCCGACCTCAATCCCATAGAACATATCTGGGACGTTCTAAAACGGCGTGTGAGATCAGTACACCCGGCTCCGCAGACCATCAGAGAGCTGAAGAATGTGATTACTGCGGAGTGGGAACGTATTTCGCAAGCAAGTATCCGGGATATACTCGCTAGCATGCTCAGACGAATTCAAGCTGTGATTTTAGTTATAGGGGGTCACACTCGATACTAAACATTTATCTGCTTTTACTTTATTAAAGAAAAACAAACCAAAAAACTTTTTTATTTTTACTTCATGAGCATATGCACTACTAGCGAACATACACTACTAGCGAGGTTTAGCATTATTTCCCATAAATTGTAACAAATTTTTATGAAATACTGATGAAAACGATTATTTTCTTATTAATTTACCAAATTGTGAGGATAAAACTACCTATAATTATCAAACAAAGCAATATTAACATTTGAAATGGTTCATTGCTAAGGTGCCCGTGTTTTTTGCAAATGAGTGTATTACGTCACTAGGTCACGTGGATTATTCTGTTCAAAGTTTGAAATAAAACAAAAATGACAACGTCAATCGGAGTGAACTTTCACTTTACAGAGGGGCAGTTGGGTGAGACCGTCTCACGGCTTCTTGTTGTTGTTATAGCGGCAACAGAAATACATAGTAAAGTAGCAATGCTTTTTATGGTTCCATACCCAAGGGGTAAAGAACGTGACCCTACTGAGACTTCGCTGTTCGTCTGTCTGTCTGTCCGTCATGAGGCTGTATCTCAGGAACGGTGAGTCAGTGATATCTAGAGAGCTGAAATGTTCACAGATTATGTATTTCTGTTCCTGCTATAACAACAAATACTAAAATCAGAAAAAAAGGGGGAAAAATACGGGGGGCCCCATACAACCAATTCTCCATTCCAAAATTGACGTTTTTCGAACGGAACCCTCTGTGCGCGCGTCCGACTCGCACTTGGCCGTTTTTTTTTGTTTTTTCGTTTTTCCTCTGGGAAACTGGTAAGTACCCATACTTACCAGTTTCAGTTCAGTTCAGTTAACAACAAATATTTCCCAAAATATTTACCAAATACTTATAGGATACTAGAGGACGTCACGCGGTTTCACCCGCGTAGTTCCCGTTCCCGTGGGAATACAATATTTTTTCTTCCATAAGAACCTTCTCCTGACAATACCTTACACAACAAAAAAGAATTAGTGAAATCGGTCCACCCGTTCTGAAGTTATGCGCTTACCAACACATTTTGCGATTCATTTTTTATATATAAGATTATTACATTTTAATTAATTTTTTCAGGTTCTTGGAGCCGTTGAGTGTTTACTGGGTAAGTTTTATAGAGAAATTAGATATATATTACATATATTGGGGTTCCATAACAACTCCAACTTCATATTTTGTATCTATTTGAGGTCCTTGAAAGTGGTACTTCTGGGGAGGACGGGCGGTTTACGGGCTTCCATGTCCAGCGTTGAGGCAGACTGACGTGAAGGAAAAGAGGCGATTATAGCTTGTGACGGGTCTCGAACGAAACCTGAACAACATTTGTCAATGGATTCCAGAAAGCCTGGTCGAGTTCAATACCAGAAATACAGACGTGTGCGATTGCAGCTAAAAATTCCATTTTCTACCCCTATCCTCTCTTCAGAATGCGTACCATCTGGTACTAAAAGACAATTTGAACATCAAGCTCTCGCATGAGCATTGATTTCAAAATAAGGTGAGGCGGTTGTTCACGTCACATTTGTGGTGTTTGCTGAACAAGACTCAGAATTTCTGTCAAACTTGCTTTCTATGGAACGGGTTTGATTGACATACCAAGCTAGTCAAATAAATACTGTTCTTACCTTTGGAATGCCTTCGCAAGTAACTTGCTAGACCCACTTGACGCTACGCAAGGGCGTCAAATACGCATTATCTATACTAATATTATAAAGAGGACAGATTTAATTTGTTTGTAAGTAAGTTTGCATTGAATAGGCTCCAAAACCACTGAACCGATTTGAAAAATTCTGTCACTGTTATGAAACTACACTATCCGTGGCAAAATTTTATATCTGTTTTCTCACGGCAACGGGAACTACGCACCTAAAACCGCAAAAGATTCGCTATTTATTTGAGGCTTTGGCGCAGCAAAGAACTATCGCGTCATTCGCTGCATACAACCGAATTGTGGCGGGCGGCAGGTGCTTTGATATACACAACAAAGAATCTACTACATCGCTCTTTCTTAGACTACCAAAGCATTAACCGTTTGAAAACTCATCATTGTATTTAAACTATCGTAGGACTAGATCTAGATGTGGGTCACCTGGCCCTCGTCCACCTCCGCATAGGGGTTGGCAGCAGTGGTCATCGCAAAACGTGCGCCGGAAGCTTTATCGACAAGAATTGGATCCTGACAACAGCAGACTGTGCCAAAAAGTAAGTATCATTATTTTGTGCATCAAAATACCTAATTGTTTCCCCATTATGTATACATACATACATATGGTCACGCCTTTATCCCCGAAGGGGTAGGCAGAGGCATATTATATGCCCACATTTCACCTTTGTATAATTTGTCCCACGTAATAGGTGGTGAGCAGTATTGCCGTGTTTTAATGGACAGGCGCAGGTTGTGACTGCCTGCTGTTGAAATAAAGCCTTCAACTTAGCTTAACGACTGCCATTTTACTGGCAACCGGGACCAACGGCTTAACGTGCCTTCGCAAAAATGGAAACGCTCAAATAAATGTCACAAAGTGATCACATGGATGGTCACCCATCCATGGACCGGCCATAGTGAAAGTTGCTTACTGCAGTGATCGTTTACAGAACACTGAGTCCGCGGGGCCACGAGCGCTTCCACATTATAGATCCAATAATATGAGGAACGGAGGGTACCGTACCTAAAAACGGTAAAAAAACATGTTTGTTGTACAGGAGCCGCCTGAAATATTATAATTTTTGTAATTTTAGTATTTGTTGTAGCAGCAACTGAAATACATCATTTGTGAAAATTTCAGCTCTCTAGCTCGGTTCCTACCCAATACCCATCCCTCTCTGTACCTCCTCACGAAAGTCTCATGAATAGGCTGCATGCATTGGCTGCCTCTGTGGCGCAGTCGGTAGTGACACCGCCTGCGGTGCTGGAGGTCGTGGGTTCGATTCCCACCGGAGACAAATATTTGTGTGACCCATAAATGTTTGTCTCAAGAGTCTGGTTGTTTCTATGTATAATATGTATGTATTTAAAAAGTATATAAGTATTAATATCCGTGGTGTGATACCCATAACACAAGCAGGTTATTCCTAGCTTACTTTGAGATCAGATAGCGTTGTGTGAAAATGTCTGTGAATATTATGAATGATTATTATAGGGTCCCGTTTTAACCCTTTGGGTACGGAACCCTAACAAGCCAAGTACTGCTTTTTAAGAGACTACCAAAGTCCTTTTTACGTACCTCAAAAGGAAAAAAACCAAACCAAAATGGGACCACTTTGTTGTCCGTCAGGCCCTTTGTCTCGTAAACGCCATGGCTAAGGCATCGAGTTGAAATTAACACCATAATGGGTATATGTTTAGGTCTATATGGTCCCTTGAAGCTGTAAAAATATCAAACTTATATGGTCTACTCGTAAATGTAGCAGTACAGAAAAGCCCAGCTGTAACGTAAATGAATTGGCGCGGACCAGCGGGTCCCATAATAACCAATGACTTCTATGTATACACATGTATACACACACTTCTGTGTATACATAGAAGTCATTCAATTCAATTTTCAATTCAATTTCATTTATTTCAAAACAACATTCATTGTGTAGAAATTAAACATAAAATAAATAACAATGGACAAATAAACTTAACTAGGTACATGTGTTTAACACTAACATTGTAAGTAAATATTAAAATAACATTATAAAAAAATTGTCAATAAATCAAATAAAATAAAAGTAGTATCTGAGAATAAAATGTCAATTACATATTTCAAGTCAATTATTACAACAAGTAAATTTGCTTACTTGTGTCACACACATCACCAACTTTGTCTCAGAGAATCAAATTACAATTATTTAACTACATAGGTAATGTTCAATCTGTCCATATAATATAATACCAACCATGAAGAATGTTCATTACATAAGTCATCCTACTCTTAAAAGTAGTCAAAAATGTACTCAACCATCATACTTAAATTATAGCTCCCCCAATGACTATAGAGTTTTATCTAAAAGAAACGCTTTTAATTCTCTTTTGAAGCCATGCGTATACATGGACCTTTTTAGAGCTACTGGTAGTCTGTTATAAAGTTTAATAGCATTAAAAAATGAACTATGCCTAACAATGTCCAGAGTAGGTGCCACAGCCGAACGCATATCCAGCCTTCTTGTTTTTTCCCGTCACTGTCTTTCATTTTCAGTCTCGTATTCATGAATCTTTTTTTTAAGATTCATTAGTAGGACCATCACATACAAGCTAGGCACAGTCAAAATTTTAAGATTTTTGAAATGTTGTCGACATGATTCCTGTTGCTGGATACGTACCATTGTTCTAATTGCTCGTTTTTGGACAACAAAAGCTTTGTTAGTATTGTATTCATAGCTTTCACCCCAAAAAAGTATGCTATATCTCAGTCTAGATTCTACCAAAGCATAGTAAACAGACCTAAGTTGGTCAAAAGTAACTACATCTCTTAGGGTTCGAAGAACATAACAAGCACCACTAATGGAACTCTCTATTGCTGTAAGTTCATGTTTCCAGTTAAGTAAGGAATCTATCTACTCGTACCCCTAAAAACTTAACAACATCTACAGTATTTAAAGGAGTCTTATTTATTGCGCTGCTTAACTTGTCCGTATTTCTCGAAGTCGTTTTAAATAATATGAGGTTTGTCTTATCTGCATTTATATTTAGGTTATTAAATGTGAACCAGTCATGAAAAAGTTCGAGTGCTTTGCTAACCCCCAACTTGAGACCATCCAAATCATCATTAGAAACTATAGCGTTAGTGTCGTCTGCAAAAACTGTCAATTTTATATGGTCAGGTATTTTATATGTTATATAATTAATTGTAATATTAATTATATAACATATAAAATATATTGATAATAACTATAAATACATTGATAATAACTATGCATGGGAGGCGGGGTCATCTAGTATAACTACATTAGGTACTACCCGTTCGCTCTAACTTTGCCGCTGGCGTAGAGGCGTATACCCGAATTGTTAATTAGACGAAGTAAATTGACAGTAGCTAATGCCAATTCGTCATAGAAAATACGCAACATTGTGTGAAGAAGTGACATTAGTTGCTGTCAATTTACTTCGTTTAATTAAAAATTCGACTTTAGTATGGAGCCGAGCGGCAAAGTTAGAGCGAACGAGCAGTAGTAATATTATAAATGCGAAAGTTTGTGAGTGTGGATGTTTGTTACTTTTTGACGCTCGAACGGCTGAACGGATGTGGCTGAAATTTGGTACAGGGATACATTATAGTCTGGATACAACAGGTATCTCTGATATAACAGGTCTGGTCAGGGATATACAACACAGAGGCTACTTTACTTTTTATCTTGGGAATAGGTTCCTACAGGAAGCGGGAACGGGAACAAATTATACGGGGGCGAAGCTGCGGGTATCAGCTAGGCTATTATATAAAAATTAATCCCTATTTCCTTGGTCACGAGTTCACGACATCACGCGTGAACGGCTGGACCGATTACGCTAATTCTTTTTTGTTGTGTTTGTTATTGTCATGAGATGGTTCTTATGAAAAAAGCTTAGATCATTTTAAAAAAAGATAATTAAGAAAGTTGCGTGAAGGGTTAGAAAATTTGTAATAACGGTCACTGGCTCGAACTGTTCAATGGTTTCTATTGCGATTTTGGATCGGTTCTAGACACTTGAAGCACCAAAACGGGAACCGGGATACCGTTTCCATATTCATAGTTATGGCAGGACAACGTCTGTCGGGCAAAGACTTCTATATAAACTGAGGTAGACGCGCCGTACTCTAACAAACGATATTTCAAAAGCAATCCTCAAATACACACATTACTAAGACTACACTCACTTATAAATATTATTTACGTAATTGTCACCACACACAATAGCAATAAACGAATAGAAAAAGAGTAAAAGAGAAGGCGTATGGACTCCGATTGCAAGTCGAGCACCTACTCTCGAAGTTTTGACTCACAACAGTGCGAGCAACGCTGCTAATTAGCGCAGTTTATAGGTTTCAAAAATCGGTGCGTAGGGCATGTCTACCTCAGTTTATATAGAAGTCTTTGCTGTCGGGTCAGCTAGTTGGAAATAAAAGTCATTATTATTGACATAGTCACAGCACATCTCTATCATAGGGAGGCCCTGTACTTGTTTTTTGTGCCACGGACTAATTTGACTGATTGACAGTCAAATTAGTCCGTGGCATTGCTGGACGTAGACCTCTTACAGTTTTTTTTATGTTAACTTTTTTATTTTTAGTTTTCGTTACTCCCGGAAACGATCCAGGAAACTAATCAAGCTATCGCTTCGGGCGTTGACTGTCCACCCTGAATACAACGCAGAAACTTGCGAGAATAACATCGCTCTTATTGATGTCAACAAAGCTGGAGTTGAGATCAATGGTATGTCTTTCAGTTTTATTAACGTAAATCCAGTGTGATACCAAAGATAATATATAATTATCTTTGGTATCACACTGTATTGCCTACAGATCGGCAACTCCCTGTCGCGCCACAGCTGTCAGTAGAGTTGACGTGCGCGTTGACGGACAATTTGCTTACATTTTATTGATCACACGCACTCATTCAAGCTGAAGTTTCCGCCCTGTGATTACATAGTGATACTTACAAGCTGCAATAGGTAGTCTGTCCAATCCAACCGTTTATTTTACTTTTGACAGCGACCTGAGAACATAGCTGTTCCATTATGTTAAAAATTATTAAAAAAAAAAATTATTAAAAAAAAAATTGTAAATTAAAATTGTTAAATTAATTAATTTAAAAATTGTTTATGTAACATTAAAGGTTGGACAAACTATACTTGGCGAGTTTAATAGCTAGCAATGGTAGCAATAGGATAGTCGAAAGCAGATTGAAAAAATCTCGATGACACGAAGGGACACTTTATTATCTTTGAAAAAGACAGTGACAAAATTAAAAGATTATACGTGGTTATTATACAGGGTGTCCCGTAAAGAATGGATAGTCCCGGAGTACCTGATTGTACTGCTATCAGGCGTACAAAAAAAATGTCAAAAAAAAAAATCTCTTGCGGTATGAAAAATAGGCGATTTTTTTTTAAAATATGACAAATATTTTACATTAGTGTACGTTAATTTACACTTAGCTACTGAATATCTATTTATTTTATTTATGCGGACTGTTTTTTTATGTAAACATTATTTCTTTGTAGTAGACAACATCGCTGTAGTGAACCTTTCTCAGGATTTAGAGGTGCCCTCTTCAGGTACTATCTGTGCTTACGGCGTGGATCGTAACGGCAGTAAGTATATAATCTACCTAGGTCTATTACATACATACATACATATGGTCACGCCTTTATCCCCGAAGGGGTAGGCAGAGGCATATTATATGCCCACATTTCACCTTTTTTGTATAATTTGTCCCACGTAATAGGTGGTGAGCCGTATTGCCGTGTTTAAATGGACAGGCGCAGGTTGTGACTGCCTGCTATTGAAATAAAGCCTTCAACTTAGCTTAACGACTGCCATTTTACTGGCAACCGGGACCAACGGCTTAACGTGCCTTCCAAAGCACGGAAACGCTCAAATAAATGTCACAAAGTGATCACATGGATGGTCACCCATCCATGGACCGGCCATAGTGAAAGTTGCTTACTGCAGTGATCGTTTACAGAACACTGAGTCCGCGGGGCCACGAGCGCTTCAGGTCTATTAGGGTGGGCCAAATATTTTTTTTTTCTTTTTCCATGGGGCCACCCCCTAAATTTACATTTAAATGTATATATAGTAATAACATAGTAAAATTTCAGCAAGATAGCTCAAGTAGAAGGAAGTGCTCAATCGAGTGTGATTTTTGATATTTTTGTCTCAAGTGCCCAATTTCTACTTTTTGCTACAAAAAAGTTTTGTATGTTTAATTAGTAATTATATATTAAAATAAACTGTTTAAGAGTTATATAGGCCATAAATACATATTTAGTGGACTATGAAGCGGAATCTACTAGCCGAAAAGGTGATATTTCAGACTCTATACATTCCAGTTCAGCGATGCTGATATGTCCTCAAGCGCATTGTTGAAAAAATTACATCTCCCTGTCTCTCATACCTCTGTATGGTGGTGCTGTGTATGGTATGATTGGTGCTTTTTTATCCTCAAATTGAATAGTCTTGGTAGCGGTATCGTACACACATCTCAACTCTTCCATATACATATCACCAATCAACACGACACAGCTGCAGAGCGTCTAGGACTGTTAATATTTCGATAGAACTTCCTCGTAGTCCACAAAAGCCATACACAGCGGCTCATTGTATTAATTTGTCTTCTGTACAATCTGCCGAACAGTATGAATGTAGTCCACTGTACTACAGCCTTTTTGAAACCCGGTAGAAGTCACAAATCGCCTTGCCGGTAAACTCGACGAGTTTCCGCCAGAAGGGCCCTTGGCTGAAATTTGTCGAGATTTTCGGTGAAGCAATTTGTGACTAATCTCGAGAACAACTTGTAAACAGGGCTCAGAAGTAAGAGAGAACAGAGCCACCACACTCCCTTTCCACGGTTTGGGTGACAGGCCCTGTAGTCATCATCGTTTGGTCCCGTGGGCTTTTTTGTCCACGATGCAGTCTTCAGTCTTCAGTCTTCTTGGGCTCCCATTTTCCGCACTTAGGTCCGCCAGTGGACCCATTGTACGTGAGTGTTGGCTGTCACTCCAGCCAACCCAGCTCCGACCAGAAGCGCAGGATCCTCTTCGGGTCCTCACACGCTTCCCGGAGTGTTGCGGGGCTGCCAAGTACGTTGACTCTGTATGTAACCAGGCTCTCGCACTCCAAGATTGCGTGAGCTATGGTATTTTATGTCCACGATGCATCCATGTTTGTGAGAGCACTCGATTTTCTCGAGAATCTAGAACCTTGATTGAGGTCACGGTTCTGCTACCCGCTGTTCTACATACATAAAAGAAAGTGGCTTACTGCAGTGATCGTTTACAGAACAATGAGTCCGCGGGGCCACGAGCGCTGTTCTATGTTTCGTTAAAAGGGGCCTTCCGAGCTGGAAAAAGATAAAAGTGCCCCTGGTCTACTTAATCGCAGCTTCGACGACACTATGGTGTTGTAACTACTTGTAACGCCCGAGGTCGCGTCTTACCGACTTTTGAATTTTGAAATTTAGGACCCTCTGTTCTTCTGCCCGCGTAGGTGGTATTTTCCGTCTGATCCTCATAAGTTTGAGAGTCTCAGGCGAAAGTTCCGAGCACCTCTTATTGCCATTCTCGAACAAAAACCTTCCGGACACTTGTTGTATGTGTCGGTTTTATTGTGAAGACTGTCTGTGGTTTCTAGCAATTTTAAACGATATTGAAGTACCAATTGTAACATTTGCTGTGATCCCAATGCAATTTGGAGCACATTAGGAGGAGAGTAGGCTTCATTATCCGGGTCCTTTTTGCATAAAAGTCGAAATTCAGAGATGCTTGAACAAGTCGGTGATCACTGCCGGTATTCATCAGAGAAACATCTCTAAATGTACCTACATTTCCTGTCCATTACGATTAAGTCTGTCTTGTTCCTTGTGATTTTGACAGTGCTTTGGCAAGTCCACTATCTGTGGGGCCTCTTCTAAGAAGAAATTCATCAAGAAGAGTCCCAGAGATTCGAGAAAGTTAACAAGCATATGCCCCGGTCGTTTTGCACCCCACTCCAAAAGGACCGATTTTCATTGCGCCGTGTTCTTGTGCTTCCACTTTAGCTTTAAAATCCCCCTTAACAACGCTGTAGTGAGCTTTAGCGGCGCCGTATAATGTCTTTGGTATGTCCTTGTACACAGCCTTAACTGAGTATCAGTGAGCCTGAGTATGAGATATGCTGACACTGCTGATTGCGTCACAGCCCTCTAAGGAGGTGAATTATCGGGAGGTACTTCCATCACCATCCCAAAAGTAGAACAGGTCGCCTGACGCAAGGGTTTGTGGGTACCTACTCAATCTGTCTTCGGACCTCGCACAAGCCCAATGTGTGCCAGTTTATGCGACCAAGTTCTACCTTGAGTTCAGTGAGGTGCTCGTCCAGTTTTAGAGTACTTCCATTAAATGTAGACAGGATTAGTCAGCAAAGAATCTTAGCATACAGGAGGCTACAACCGTCTACGGTAGCCTTCGTATCCCGGAGACCCTTTCTGCAATCCTTCCGACAGCTACCGTAATCGGGGACAGCGGAAAGCCAACGCACCAAATTACGTATTTTGCTTAAAATCCTGAAAACTTCTAGTTCGTTGAACACCCCCTTGTAAAGATAGGGGGCCGACGATAGGTGACCCGACCAAAAATAAGACTTATTTTTCCATACAGACTTGGACCACGCTGTATAAATAATAAGCTAGTATTAGCATACTGCATTCGAATTATTACTGTATAGTTCATTCAGTTGATGACGTGAACTGAACTATACGGCCGGACTGTGTAGAGGACTACGAGTAGATTTTTTTTTGTTTGTTTGTTTGTTTGTAACGAATAGGCTCCGGATTTACTAGACCGATTTGAAAAATTCTTTCACTGTTTTAAAGCTACACTTTTTGCGGTGAACATAGGCTATATTTTATTCCCGTATTCCTACGGGAACGGAAACTACGCGGGTGAAACCGCGTGACGTCCGCTAGTTTTACATAAAGTGTAAAACCTACTTATAATAAATTGTTACAGAGCGTGACGATTCTGTGACGTGGAAAGATGTTGAACTAAATTATGATGAAGATTCTAATGAAATTTCTATTGAAGTTCCTGGTGTAGCGGTGAGTACCTTTGCTTTGAGTATGTAGATAAGAGAGAGGACTATCGGCCTCCATGACCGGGGGCCCGAGGACGGCGAGAGGGCGGCTCACCGTCCTTACAGAAGCAGGCCTATGACGCCAGCGTGACGTGAGGAACTCACGCACGTCCCCCCCTTAGAAGCGGGATCACACCCGAAACCCACCATAGACGCGGGATAGCACCCGAACCACCCCCTGGGCGAGGCCACAGTGGCGGCCGTAGGTCTGTTGGGATACCTGGGACATCCTTCCAAAGGGCTTACCCGGGGCTCCCGACCATAGGCTGTTGGGCGGCAGGAGTCCGGCATAACATCCATGAGGATTTTCCCTCACGTTAAACAAAAAAAAAAGGTAGATAAGAGAAATGTTTAATTCAATTAATACCTATTCTGACCGTTGTTTTTTATTCATACATATACATATCATCACGCCTGTTTCCTATCGCGGTAGGCAGAGACTATGGCTTTCCATTTTCTACGATGCTGGCATACCACTTTCGCTTCTTCTACTTTCTTAAGTGCTTTCATACACGCTCGCCGGTTAAGGGTACTCTTGACCTGGCCTTTTTCAGAAGGTCTCTGATTTGAGGTGGACCCACACCAGTTTGCCCATTCATTCTCGCCTGATAAATCTGTTTAGTCAATCTATTTTCATCCATTCTCTCCACATGTCCGAACAATCTGAGCATCTCTTTTTCTATCTTCGTCACTACATCTTCAGTTATACTTACCACATTGTTTTCTAATCACGCTATTCCTTTCTTGGTCCATCAATTTTTACTCCAGCTATACTTCACAGACTTCTCATTTCCACTGCATTAATTTTACATTCATGCTTCTTCCGCTACACCCAACGTTCACTACCATACATAAGTGTAGGGATAAGCACACCCCGATGCACAGCCACCCTTGCCTTCTCAGACACGTTTTGACTGCTCATAAAGGTATGCATCGCCCCATTCACTTGATTTCCTGCCAAAACTCTTCTCTCAATATCATGGTCACACTTTACATCTCTCCTAAATTTTGAACCCAAGTATATAAACTCTTCCACCTGTTCCACTCGTTGCCCTTCGATAATAATGGGGCAATTCGTCATTCATTCCTCTTTTTCAAAAACTATTACTGTAGTCTTGTTTACATTCACTTTCATTCCTCTACCTTTTAGCGCATCATGCGTAATATTAACCATCAACTGCAACTCCTCCACCGATGAAGCTAAAATTACCTGATCGTCAGCCTAAAGGAGGCATTTGATGGTCAGCTCATTCACTTTTAATCCATACGCACTCTCTTGCAATTCTTTCAAACAACTGTCCATGTACAGGTTAAACAGCCACGGTGACGCTACACAACCCTGTCTCACACCCCTTTCTATGTTAAAGAACTCCGTGCTAGCTCCGTTTTTTTATTTTAAGGGGTAAATCCATCATGGATGCTATGCCGGACTCCAACCGACTAAAAAACCTCACGTATCCTGCCCAACAGCCTACGGTTGGGAGCCCCGGGTAAGCCCTCGGAAGGATACCCCACGACAATATTCTGACTGTTATATAATGTAGACCGAGTTATCCCAGTAGTTTCGCGTAAAAGTTCCGCGACGGAACTAATGACACTTTTGTTGCCGGTTATTCCGTGGCAGTAAATTTATAAATTTAAAAAAAATGTTGAATGAATTTAAGTGTGTTGAAATTTTCACATCGCCCTTATGGCATTCTATTTGACTACCACTTAATCCAACGGCTTAAAGTGGCTTCCGAAGCACAAAGCGCTCGCAGATAAATGTCACAAAGTGGTCATGAGGTGGTCACCCATCCAAGGACCGGCCATATTGAAAGTCACTTACTGCAGTGATCGTTTACAGAACCATTGTCGTCGGGCAAACCACGAGTCCGCGGGACCCCGCGGGCAAAAATCGTAACTATATTTCATTATATTGTTTGCAGTTGGATTTGGGAACAGCACTCTTAGTTGACGGACAGCAGCAATATGGTATCCTAACGGCTGTTGATGGAGATGTAGCTAGTAAGTATTTAAAGAAACACGTGTTCTGGCATGTCTTTCCAGGTTTTAAAGGTTCGACAGAGAAACGATCTTTAGCACAGTTCTGGCAAAGATTCTCTCCACTGTCTGAGAGTGGTACCTACTTCTGCCCGGCACGCGTTGTTCGGGATCGAAGAGGAGAGCGTGGGATCAGGTCGAAGAGCTCTTCAGAACACTTGCCGTGTAAGATTCCATAGTATGCAGTCAAAAAGATGGGGTTTTAAAAAATAACTTATTTTTGGGCAAAATCGCGCTGAATAAAAATAAATTACTATAAATATTAACTGGTGCGAACTCGCGCACTTAGAGTTCAGTACCAAAAATCGACAAAAATGTACGTTTGTGGTACGGGGCCCTTAATCACCCTTTTTTTCTGATTTTAGTATTTGTTGTTATAGCGGCAAAAGAATACATCGTCTGTGAAAGTTTCAGCTCTCTAGTCGAATTTTTAATTAGACGAAGTAAACTGACAGCAGCTAATGTCACTTCTTCATAAAATGTTTTTTTTTTCTTTCATAAGGCGATACTGTTTTCCGTCATACAATGTTGCTTAGCTTCTATGATGAAGTGACATTAGCTACTGTCAATTTACTTCGTCTAATTAAAAATTCGACAAAACATTTTTTGAACTGGTTTGTACCTTTATGCCAATACTAGCTGACGCGCAGCTCCGCGTGCGTCAAGTTTTGTTCCCGTTTCCGCTTCCCGTGGGAACTTATTTCCGGGATAAAAAGTAGCCTATGTGTTATTCCAGACCTATATCTACCCCTGTACCGAATTTCAGCCAGATCCGTTCAGCCGTTAGAGCGTGAAAGAGTAACAAACATCCACACTCACAAACTTTCGCATTTATAATATTAGTAAGAAGTAAGATATAATGTTTTGTATATTTTTCAGCGGTCACTCCCGTTGCCGGGATTCTGCCCTGGATAAGCGAAGTGACTGGTTTGTCTTTGTGAAGCACTTGATGAAGCAGCTCTTAACAGGGTTTTGGATGAAGAATCCAGGCTCTTAAAAATTAAACTGTATTTACAACGTCTTATGGTTTATAATTCATTGACTTGATACTTTATTTAATATATTCTATCTATAGGAATCTGAACAGTTTGCAGATAATAATAGATTCTAGTTCCTATATTGATTTAAGTATTTAATATGTGAAATATATGACTGTAGTTGTATAATGTTTTTATTTTTAGTTGAATACCTTCCGTATCTAAGTGGGTATTATATCAAAGACTAGTTGTGTCCCACGACTTCACCTGTGACAGCACCATTTGAAATTAAATCCGTACTTACTATAATGTATGGAAATCTGCCAGATTTGTTGATTTTTTATACCACTAAGGTGGCAGACAAGCATGCGGCCCACCAGAAGGACCGGTGGTCACCGCAGCCTATGAACGTTTGCAACACCAGAGGCGCCACACTCGCGCTGCCGACCCTGTAATAACCTGGTGTTTATTATAACTGCTCCGCTCCCTTGGGCAGTAGTAGCATGATACTGTATAGTCTACTGAGTTACTTCGGAATATAGTTTGACTATCTTATGGTGAAAAAAGTTTTAAAAGTGCTGAACCAAACAGGCCATTGAGTACTAGGTAATCAATGGCCTGATTTAGGTATATAATTTCAGACTTTCCGAGTTGTATATATATTGTTGGACATTCTCACACAACATCATCTAGCCCAAACTAAGCTATAAAGCTAGTGCTATGGGATCTAGACGAATGATAAACATACTTATATATTTCTAAATACATAGAGGAAAGGAAGCATATTTGGAATACCACTTTGTTTAAGGGCTCTTCAAACTTTTGTGTGACAGCTAGATTCGTGAGACAATCTTAAAATGGTAGCAAAACTAGCTGTTTATCAGTCTTGAATGTATTAAAACAATTGAACATCATGAGTGGGTACAATTTCAAATTTAACACAAAATGTCTGAAATCTTGTTTGGAGATCTGGTGCAGGTATTTTGGTATAGGGGTATTCCAATTTGTATTCATCATGCTTGACATGCTTAGATAAGAAATGTGACGCATGATACCAAACTATCTTAGAAGAACATGTAAGTATTTTGAAAAGTAGTCTTATCATGTAAACAAACTAACTCAAATCAGTGTCTACTCTGAGTTAGGTATTCCAATCTACCTGCACTAGACGATTGGGGTATTCCAACTTACCTTCACCATTATGAAATACGGAATATTCCAATTTGTCTTCACTTATACAAAATTATATTAATTACGGTCTGAAATCAATAAATCAATCTGAAATTTTGTGTAATGACGTATTTTGACCTCCTAGTCACAAATATCATAACGGAAATTCACGAAAACACACACACACACACACACACCCACACACCCACATCCCCCCCCCCCTTTTTGCCAATTTTCGTTATGATATTCGTGATTAGGAGGTCAAAATACGTCATTACACAAAATTTCAGATTGATCGGCGGTATGCGCTTTTCAGAAGTTTACCCACAAAAAATAACCCTTTAACCAATAAAATAAAACATACATAGAAATTATGGAATAAAATAAACATATAAAATATTAATTTGGAATAGCAATGGTGAACATTAATTGGAATATCGAATTCCGAATAACCATCACCTCATATATTCCAATTTAGAAACACGACGTGATCCGACAGAAACTGAATTTGTAGGTTAATAAACGCGTATAACAACAAAATCTCATATAATTTATGCAATTCAATTGTTATCTAACAGATTAATTACAGTCGAAAAGAATAAAACACAGGATTACTCAAAACAACAGGTTTAATCACATACCTTATTTTTTTCTAAAATGCGGCTTTCGGTTTCGTGTGCCTGGACGCTATATAAGAACAATGGCTGGCTCGCTGTCACAACCTAACTATAAGTGACAGTGTGGGCTAAGAGTTAACGTTAATATAATGAAGATGGCACTGTTAGTTTTTATAATACCTCACTATTCCAAATTACCAACAGTATTCCACATATGCTTCCTTTCCTCTACATATTATACATAGAAAACACCCAAACTCTGAAACAAACATTTGTGGATCACGCAAATATTTGGACCGACCCAGGAATTGTACCAGGACCTCCAGCGCCGGAGGCGGTATCGCTACCGATTTCGCCACGGAGGTAGTTTATGGATTATAAGTATGGATTACTAACGAAAGTTACAGCCACGTAGTTCCCGTTCCCGGGGCAATACGGGAATAAAATATAAATAGCCTATGTTATTCGGGATTAGTTTAACTTATCAACAGTGAAAGACGCAATCGATCACAACAATGCAAACAAACTGTCAAATCTTGCCTCTATAAAAATCTATACTAATATTATAAAGAGAAAAGATTTGTTTTTTTTTCGTATGTTTGTTTGTAACGAATAGGCTCCGGAACTACTAGACCGATTTGAAAAATTCTTTCACTGTTGGGAAGCTACACTCTTTGCGGTGAACATAGGCCATATTTTATTCCCGTATTCCCACGGGAACGAGAACTACGCAAGTGAAACCGCGTGACGTCCTCTAGTGTAGAATAATTTATTTATTTATTTATTTTTTATTTATTTATTTATTATCACAATAAAATATTCTACTGTTCACCTTTTGATGTCACCTCTAAAGCTGGTTTTAGTTTCGCGCTGACCGCACGCTGACCGTCGGCGCTGACAGCCAAAAGTACTAAAAATGTACTAAACTTGTAGGAAGCGTTTTAGAATAACGCGTAGCTATCAGCGCGTACGTTCGTCAGCGCTGCAATCAGCGTTATACATATTTTGGCTGTCAGCGCCGACAGTCAGCGTGCGGTCAGCGCGACTGTAAAACCAGCCTAAGAGGTTTCTATGTACCAAATTTAACACTTAACTACCGAGAATCCTGGAACGACTTTCCTAGGAGTTTCCCAGCGTTTGACGGATAGTTAGGGTACGTTATTAAAAACACAATCACTTGTACTTTTCCACTTTTTTAAAAATAATGTAGTATTTCATTTTATAAATTGTGTTTTTAATAATGTATTACAACAAGTTCCATCAAGTGCCAATAATCAAGAGTAGTTATAAAAGAAAAATAAAAGGGATAGTTAAGGATCGTGGGATTTTAGTCGATTCGAGTTCAGCATCTCATCTGTGGCTAATTCCACGCGATAAAAAAAAAAAAGAAAAAGAAGACGTGCGTTTAATTTCATAATCAATTCTACCATTCATACTCGCGTGTACAGCTCAAACGATATTTATTACTTTCCTAAAGTATCTACCAACAGGCTTCGCGGCGTCCGTCTGTCTGCGGAGATTACAACATATTTCCACACATTATGTTACACCACATTTCATGTAGAGTGAATTACTAATTACTAATCACTTATATCCCGGTCCGGATGTTAGTTATTTGTAAGAAAGCGGATAGCCCCACTAACTGACTCGGTGGAGCAGTGGTGTTACAACAATAATGTACAAGTAAATGTACATGTTAGAAAAAAAAAATAAAAAAAACCTGCTTTAATCTTCAAGCCGTGTTTTTTACACCACTAATGTGGCAGACAAGCATAAGGCCCACCAAAAGGACCGGTGGTCACCGCAGCCTATCAACGTTTGCAACACCAGAGGCGCCACACTCGCGCTGCCGACCATGTAAAAACTTTCTACGACCCCTTTTGAAGAACCCCATATAATAGGCGTTTGGGAAAACCGAGGCAGGAAGATCATTCCACAACCTAAGCGTGCGCAAAAACAAACTCCTATCGGATCTAACCGTGCTCAAACGCTCTGGACGTAGAATGTGAGGATGAACTCCCTGTCTGTGGCGAGCGGTGCGATGATAGAAGGTATGCATCATGTCAAACAATTCCTCAGAGCACATACCATTGTACAGGCGGTAGAACATGCATACGGACCTTCAAGTTAGCCGTACTACTGCCATGTTGGCAATGTCTGGCAAACCGGACCAAAGGCTAAAGGTCAAAGCCCACTTTAACGACTCCGCTCCCACCCGGCAAAAACAATATAATTCAAATATAGGCTTTAAATATTGCTCTTTGATATATTTTACATTGCCATCATCTATTAGCAGACAGCTCGCTTTCAGCGAGCTTACCGCCGTCAGACTGCTCGGGAGTGGACGCCTCGCTGGCCGTGCGTTGTAGACGAGCGGTCGGAGCGGTGCCCGCGCGCTCACTGCTAGCAGTCGCCTCACCGCCCGGCTCGCTACTACGAGTTGCTTTAATGGAAACCGATCGCGAACTGTGTCTATTGCGAAAAGTGAGAGCGGTCGGCGGGTGGACAGCTGGCCGTCTGCTAGCTGTCGCCGCGTGGACTGCTGGGTGCGTGCTAGCTGTCGCCGCGTAGACTGCGAGCAGTAGTCTTCTTTTAGGGCAGTGTTGGGTGGGAGCGGTGTGGAAGCGGAGTCGTTTAAGTGGACTTTGACCTTAAAAGTCCCATCTGGAAAGTGCAAACACTTTAAAATGACAATGCCACAAAGTGGAAAGTAGTCACTATCTTATCATGCTGTGATCACATTTATGTGAAGAGAACATTTTAAGGGGCCAACAAGTGATAAAAAATGTTTTAACTACCTCTATGACTCTCTGCAAAAATTAAGAACAAACTCATGTACAACACGGCGGAAATATCTGCGAACCTGACTTCCCCGCACCTGACCCCGTTTTCGCCTATTTAGTATAACCCGCACGCGATTGAATGGTATGGTATTTGACAAGATTCCGCACATTCTCGTTGCACGCGGATTATCCCGTACAGTTTACATGACGTCACGAGCCAGGTTCGCAGACATTTCCACCGTGTTGTACCTAGGCCTACATGAGTTTTTTCTTAACTCTTGCAGAGAGAGTCATAGAGTTAGTTAACGTTTTTTATCACTTGTCTTAATAAATAATGTAGGTAGGTACCTACATTATTTATTAACAGAAAAATTATTAATAACAAATAAATATTTCACACAACATCATTTAGCCCAAATTACGATATTATAAGCTTTTGATAGGTTATTTAAGACAACTGATAGACATACATAGTAATATTCTAAACACATACCAAACCAATCCAACTCGCACTTGGTCGGTTTTAGTTTTCTCAACATTTTAATATAGCTATATTTCAAGAGCGTTCCACTTTTTAAAGCTAATATAATTATGTGCATAGCTACCTTGACCGAGATAACATAAGAGGTATAAAGTTATTGCACTAAACAATTACGGAATTGCCGCGTCACGTGGTTATATAACATCAGCTGTTTTAGGTACAGTCAGATATAGAAATCTTTGAATATTATTTCTTTTCAAAACCATACCATTCATATTATTCCCTTGCTAACGCCTCACGTTTTACGCACGTTCCTGTGTGAATAGAGATAAAATGTTTCATATGTTATTCCACATAACATTAGCACACCGTCCCGTTAAAATCGATCCAGTCGTTTCAGAGATTATCTGGAACAGAAAGACCGACTGAAAAAAAAATCTAATGTTTATTTTCGGGTAAGTAAAAATAAACGTATATATTTTCATATGAATTTAGTGAAAGCTGTTAATTTGGAATTACGAACATACATTTAAATTTTTTTACTATGTTAATAAATTGTTAGTTGTTCTCTTCAATTAAACACTTGTATGTTTTCCACACTACTGTTTACTATCGGATCTGACCTGTTACAAATTGTAAGTATTGTAACTTCATGAAATTGTAATATGCCGGCAGACATAATGGCCTCATCCGCAAATTGCAATTCATCTATGGCTAGAGGAAGGAAAAGTAGAAAACGATACTGTCACTATCTACTGTCTTGTAGACTGAGAATGGCCTCAATCGCTGGATGTTGGCTTTCCATCAGGCGATTAGCGTCAGTTTGGCGAGCTACCCGTCTGATCAGCGTGGTACAACAAGATCAGTCACCCTCTAAAACTATTTTTTTTGTAGGCATTCTCGCACACAACATCATCAAGCCCAAATTAAGCTAATATAGGCTTGAGCTGTGGTATCTAGACGACTGATAGACTTACTTATATATTTCTAAATACATACATATTATACATAGAAAACACCCAAACTCCGAAACAAACATTTGTGGATCAATAATTGGACCGACCCAGGAATCGGGCCCGGGACCTCAGCGGGGCAGGCGGTTACACTACCAAATGCGCCACCGTGGCAGTGGCAGTCAGCTGTCAGGCAGTCAATTGAAAGAGGCCTACATGCAGTAGTGAACTGTGGCTGTCTGATTTAATTGATATAATTGAAGACTGTTATGTGAGGCACTACTAATGAGTTTACTCGAGTGTGGTATGCAATGCATAGATGATATTTCAACACAACATCAACTTAAACAGTATACTGCCAACGATTCCACTTATCAACCGGTTTGATTGCGCTCATAATGACTAAAAACGTACCGACTGATCGCCGTCTATAATTTTTACGTAATAATCAATAGATAACGGGGTTATCCGGCTGAGAACCGGAGTTGTCGACATAGCTTGCTGAATTAACGCGTTAAAATAGCAGGGGGCTGACCACAGATATCAGAAAAGAGGGACTGACCATTCTCTAGATCTAGAGCGATTTGTTAAGTGGATTTTTTTTAACGTGAGGGAAAATTTCATGAATGTTATCTCCTACCGACTAAAAAACCTCACGTAACACCCAACAGCCTATGGTTGGGAGCCCCGGGTAAGCCCTCGGAAGGATGTCCCAGAAGAACCGTTTGACAAAACGATTTTTGGAGTGGAGACCGTGGCTTGGTAGGCGTGGGGTAGAACGACCCCCTTCTGGATGGATCGGACGACCTAGAAAAGATCGTACCTAAGTTCGGACTGGATGCAAAAGGCAAAAAGGGCAAGACCGTGTGACGTGGCGTTAATTGGAAGAGGTCTACGTTCAGCAGAGGACTGACATAGGCTGATTTGATTGACTAATCAATAGCAATTTTAAAAGTTGTTTATTTAATTAACACTTATGTACACAAATGTATGATAGGGAGAGATAGTTATAAGAGAAAATAAATAAATATTAAATAAATAAATGTTCACGAACATTTCACACAACTCTATCTGATCCCAAAGTAAGCTAGAAATAAGCTGCTTGTGTTATGGGTATCAGATCACGGATATTAGTACTTATATACTTTTAAATACATACATATACATATTATACATAGCAACACCCAGACTCTTGAGGCAAACATTTGTGGGTCACACAAATATTTGTCTCCGGTGGGAATCGAACCCACGACCTCCAGCGCCGCAGGCGGTATCACTACCGACTGCGCCACAGAGGCAGTCAATGAAGAAAAATGTACAATGGTGGTATTTGAATAAGAACTCTCTTCCAGCTAGTCAGCGAGAGTAGCGCACAAGACGAAATTATGGAAAAGGTATTTGTGTGTGAGATAACTAGGTAGAAATAAGTCTTTACAATATATACATATTTTATACTTAAACACTAAATTTATTATAGGTACTTAACATAAACTTATAAATATTTGTGTATCATGGATGTGGACATATACATATTTGAGATTACACAATATAATATGTATGGGAAATGATGACATAGCAAATAGTAATATCATCGTGTGGTAGAGACTTAAAATATTTACGGACTTAGCTTTTAAAATTCAACTGCATTCATTCTATGATGATGGTATAGTCCAATCCTGTCCGATCTGGCAATAATGTAAACATGTCATGTTTTGACAATCGTTGTCTAAGACAGATGAGTAGAAAAATATAGTATCTATGACAAATCATTGAATTTTTTACTATCCTGAGTAGGTATTTTAAATGAAAATAAACTGTCATAAAGAAGTTATTTGGTGTCGAAATGATTGTAAGAGCACTGTATGACTCCTGGATACTGGAATATAATCAGAGTGAATACTCAATTGCAAGTAACTATGGATATATAGGATCAAATGTGTTTGTTTACATTTTTGCGCAAAGCTATTGAAATACAGTATAGTAGACCTTAGCTCTTGCTCTTGCTAGTATAGTAGAAAATATCAATAAATTCTTTACTTGGAACTGACAACATTAAATTGTATTGTAACATTTATTTTCTATGAGTAGCAATGTCTGGTCTCGGGCTGGACAATATGAATTGAGCGTGTCTGTGCGCCATGATCGATTCATTGTTTTTTTGCTGTGGCAACAGCTATCTCAAGGAAACGGACGTTAGTCTATGGGTTTTTTGTGATGGACGGCAGGAATTGCGTAGCAAACTGGTTTAGAGAAGGTTTTTTCTAGAGTATTCGATAGTGAGGGTATAAATAGCCCTGCTATGAAGTTCCAAGTCTCTTTTACTATCCTCTAAGCAGCAGTGAATTTTGAAACAACTCTTGAGTGGCACACCTCAATTTCGCTTTGAAGGTTATAAGTTCTAACCTGAGGACTTAAGGAGAATTTCCTGCGTTTTACCTATCCTCCTCGGAAGGAATTGGACTGTGATAACCGATACCCAGATTCTGGTAAGTGTCAATTAACTGTTTGCAAAGCGGGTCGATTGTCGTCTTTTGCGCGGTCAGTGTCTTAATTTGTCGTTTCTTTCATGACAGGGTTTTTTTACTACGGGGCTAGAGTGGCTAGTCGTAGATACCAGTGCCACATCTACAAGTTCGTGGACGGCACGAGGTACGACGACGTGGTATCGCGGACTGCACTAGCTTCACATTTGAGAGGAACCTGCCGTCATCACCTGGCAGTAATTACGTCCGGAGTCGTTCTCAGCTCGCACTGCAGGCCAGTACCCCGTTATTTTGTTACCTTGCTATGTAACTGCCTAAGTACTTAGTAACAAGTAGCTGTAGACCGCCTCCGTAACACTAGTGCAGTAATTAGTACTACTCCTCTGTATATCTGTGATATTTATGTCTCTAAGTGAATAACTTCTCCCTATGTCTCTGTAGTGTACTGTGTATTATATAAATATATGTGTGTACACCCTACCTGGCTGTTTTCGTCAGAGCCCTGGCCTTCCTTGCGCACCCACTAGAAACTCTGTAGTAAGTCGCCCTGGGAAAGAGTTCTCCGCATAGCTACCTCGCGCTAGTTGGTGAGTAACACTGAACATCTTTATATTGTATTAAAAAGATGAGATTACATAATTTTATTAAAAATCCGGCAAAGTGCGCGCAAAGAGGGTCCCGTACCAAAACACAGCAAAAAAATCACGTTTGTTGTATGCTAGCCCCCTTAATGCCCCCCTCTATTTTTTTCAGCAATTAGTATTCGTTGCCTTAGCGGCAATAGAAATGCATCATCTGTAAACATTTCTGCTCTCTAGCTGTCACAGATCCTAAGACACAGTCTTGTGACGGACAGACAGACAGACGAACGGCGAAGTCTCATAAAATAGGGAGTTTTTTACCTTTACCTTCCTAAGTTCATCTTTAAGTACCTTTCAGTTCCTTTGCTTTTGGGTACCCAAAAGGTATAAACAAAGGAACCCTAAAAACAATACCAAATATTTTCTTTTTTGTTTGTATTTCTGAACATTGTAGTATGGGTACAGCAAGTGTTGGGGTATCCTTCCGAGGGCTTACCCGGGGCTCCCAACCGTAAGCTGTTAGACAGGATACGTGAGGTTTTTTAGTCGGTATGGAAGGGCTTTTAGTGTGAAGTGTTAACGTGAAGGAAAATCCATCATGGATGCTATGCCGGACTCCTACCGACTAAAAAACCTCACGTAGCGCCCAACAGCCTATGGCTGGGAGCCCCGGGTAAGCCCTCGGAAGGGTGACCAGGATCGGTATGGAAGTACTTAGTAGCCAATCTCTGGTTTGGAAGTTCTAACCCACAAGTTATTGTTATTAGGCGCATCTTCTGCTATGCGCTACCGTACCTCCTTATTCTACTATGATACCACCTGTTGGGAATCCTGCGGATATCCTTCCGAGGGCTTACCCAGTGCTCCCAACCGTAGGCAGTAGGTAGGGAACGTGTGGTTTAGTCGGTAAGAGTCCGGCATAGCATCCATGACGAATAAAAATCCACACGTGTAAAAAACTATGGTTATTCCTTTGTTTTTGAAGTAAAACTTCTTTAGGCGCGACTTGGGAGTAACTCAGATTTTTTTTCTGATGGAAGTAACGCTTAGTATTCAAAATTCGAATGAATGATATTAACAACTTCACTGTCCAATGAGTCACAATGACTCATGGTGAACTTTTGGAATAAGTCACAGGTGATTCAAATTGATTCAAATTTAGATACAAATTCGGGATACATTTTTATTATGAGCGTAATACAGAGGTAATCAAAATTTCATGAACGTGTCGCAAAAACCCTAAACTTTAAGAAAATGAAATAAATTTTCGCAAAAGTTTGTACATATCCTGGAGATATAAAGAAAACATGATGGGCGTGGGGTATGTGTATATTTTATTGTATGGGGACAGTTAAGTTGTGTATAACATTTGATGCCGTCAATGGCAAAGAAGTTTTACTTCAATCGCGCATAAAGGTTACACTCACACATTTTTTTTTCTCTTTTCGTCTAACAGAATTGCATTTCTTTGCTATTTGTAAATCAATCAAATCAGCCTATGGCAGTCCACTTCTGGACGTAGGCCTCTCCCAATCTACGCCACAACACACGGTCCTGCGTCTTCCGCATCCAGTCCCAGTCTGCGACCTTTTCCAGATCGTCGGTCCATCTGGCGGGTGGACGTCCTGCGCTACGTTTGCCAAGTCGCGGTCTCCACTCCAGAACTCGTAAATAAATAAATAAAATAAAATAAAATAAAATTCATTCCCTTTGAAATTTTTAAAAAATTATTTAGGTTTGTCAAAATTTTTGTGACTCTACCGGGGGTTCGGAAATGCTACAGACTGAGAAGAACACCCCAAGAAACTCAGTCCGGTCCCTCTTATTCATCTTAGTACCTAATACAGTTTTTTTTTTTAAATGTAGAAAGGAGCAATTCGTGTCACTGCCAGGCAGTCTTGTCTTCTAGAAAGTCTTTAATGCTATAATAAGCTTTCTGGCACAATTTAAGCTTTACTAGTTTTTTAAATTTATTAACTGACAAACCTGTTATGGCTGTCGGCAATGTATTGTACATTCGAATACAATTGCCCGCAAAAGAATTGCTTATTTTATTAAGCCTAAATCTAGGTACAGCCAATTTATTCTTATTGCTTAAGTTTAGGTTATGGATATCACTATTTTTAATAAATTTACTGTTATTTTTATGAGTATATAATAAGTTTTCATATATGTACTGTGAATACACAGTAAGTATGTTGATATCCTTAAACTTTTCTCTTAATGACTCCCGAATCCCCATACCATAGATAGCCCGGACAGCCCTTTTCTGCAACACAAAGATAGATTCGATGTCGGCAGCGTTACCCCATAATAGTATGCCATAGGTCATGACACTGTGGAAATAGCTAAAGTAGACAAGACGCGCTGTTCTAATGTCTGTCAGTTGTCGGATCTTTTTAACGGCATAGGCTGCAGAGCTCAGTCTGCCCGAGACTTTCTCGATATGAGGCCCCCACTGCAAGTTGGAGTCTAACTTTATGCCCAGAAAGACAGTTTCATCGACCAATTCTACTTGATCATCCCTAATCTTAATACTGGTGTTAACGAGCCTAACATTTGGCAAGGTGAATCTAATACATTTTGTTTTAGTTTCATTTAACAATAAATTATTAGCGTTAAACCAGTGGACTACCCTAGAGAGGGCATTGTTTACTTCGTCAAGATCGCGTTGTCCACGTTCAACTTAAAATATTAAAGATGTGTCATCAGCAAACAAAACTACCTCGTGATCGTCTCTTATAAGGTGAGGGAGATCATTTATGTACACTAAAAATAGAAAAGGTCCCAGAATTGAACCCTGAGGCACCCCCATTGTTACAGCAGAACCATTTGACTGTTTACCATTTATAACTACTCTCTGTACTCTATCTCTAAGGTAAGAACTAATTAAATCCAAGGCCTTCCCCCGGATTCCATAATGATCAAGTTTTTGAATTAAAGTCTGATGCTGGACGCAATCGAAGGCCTTAGATAAGTCGCAGAATACACCATAAGCATCATACGACTCCTCCCAGGCCTCATATATACACTCTAACAATTTGATTCCAGCATCCGTGGTAGACCGCCCGCTCGTGAAACCGAATTGTTTAGTATGGAATAGTTTATTTGTATTAAAATGATTTAGCATTTGATTAAGCATTCCCTTTTCAAAGATTTTACTAAACGTGGGTAGTACAGAAATAGGACGAAAATTGGACGGATCTGAGGTGCTACCCGATTTAAACAGAGGAGTTATTTTACTAAACTTCATTAAGTCAGGAAACACACCACTATCAACACAATTATTAAATATTATTGATAATTCAGGGGCAACCATTTCAATTAACGAATTAACTAAATGTACAGAAATTCCCCAGAGGTCAGCCGTTTTCTTAATATTTAAAGATTTAAAAGTTTTTATTATAGTGTGTATACTAATTTTACTGAATTTGAATATTTCATTACAGCAAGGAACATTTGCTTTTAACAAGGATTCTGCTATTGGGGTAGAAGAACCTAGGGTTCTGGTCAAATCTACTGGAATTCGAGAAAAAAATTGTTCAAATTCGTTAGCGACTTCGGCATCTGTTGTAATTATGTTACCATTTACTTTAAGTTTAAAATTATTATCATTCGATTTTGCTTGGCCTCTTTCTGCGTTAATTATTTTCCAAGTAGATTTAACTTTGTCTACACTATTGAGAATTTTATTACTTATATACTTACTTTTGGCTGCTAAGCAGTCTGCTTTAAACTTTTTTGAATAAGTTTTAACATAATTTAGAAATTCATCTGTTCTAATAAGCCAGTGATGGGCAAAGTACGGCCCGCGGGCCAGCTCCGGCCCGCAGAAGTATTTAATTCGGCCCGCTGACGATCTTTCGGCACCTAGTGTATGGCCCGCGATAGTTATATTTCGACGGCCCAGGATTATTATGTAGATTCTACTTTGTAGAGCAATAAACACCTAAGTGTGAAAGGTGAAGTGAACAGATTTCCACCATTGACCATGAAATTGCTGAACAACTCTATCGCAAACCGACTTACTGTTGAACACCCTTTAGCGCTGGTAAAGTTACTTCGTCACAACACGAACTTGCATTTGAAATAAGAAGAAGTAATTTCCTACGTCATACACGCATACCTTGGCATGGCAGGGTGTTGCAAATACCAGTTTAATTCTAATTTTTAACGTTTCTGCAAGTGTGTAAGTTGACTGTATTTTTTTATCTTATGATTAAAAGTTCAGCACAAAATACATTTTTAGGGTTCGGTAACCAATGGGTAAAAACGGTCCTATTCATGAGACTTCGCCATCCATCTGTTCGTTTGTCCTTCACGAGGCTGTTTCTCAAAAACCGTGATAGCGAAAGAGCTGGCATTTTCACAGATGATGTATTTTAGTTGCCGCTATAACAACAAATACCAAAATCAGAAAAAAGGAGGAAATTAAGGGGGCTCCCATACAAAAAATGTGATTTTTTTTTGTTTTTTTTTGTACTGAATTCTCTGAGCAAGAGTCCGACTCGCACTTGGCCGGTTTTCTATAATTCTGGCCCTCACCTGATATTTCTTAATTTTTCTGGCCCCCCGTGAAAATAGTTTGCCCACCACTGTATTAAGCTGTCTTTCTGAGTATAGTTCATACAGTTTTTGTCTTAGCTTAAGCTCGTCTGTCACCTTAGTAGTATAGAAAAAAGAAACTTACGAAAATATAGGCGATATCTTAGCCCTAAGCTTTTTCCACTCATTGCCTCTGAGGAACAGCACGGAACCAGCCAGCGGGTCCACGTCATTGTTGAAGAAGAACCCTCGGTCGGTGAAGTGCTGGAAGTCGTTCACGCACACTCTCCGGATGAGGTCTGGGTCTCGGACGACCAGGGTTCTTTGGTAGAACTGGTGCGTGCCTGGAACATAGACATAGGGGTATGTGAATAAAAATATTTTACTGAAGATTGTTTTTATTAAGTACCTACTAAAAGAAGATTTCTATCTTCAAACTTGAAAAAGGAAATCGGTCAGTTTGGGTATTTTCTATGTACCTATGTATGTATTTAGAAATATATGTCTGTCAGTCGTCTAGATCCCATAGTACAAGCTTATATTAGCTTAACTTGGGCTAGCTAGATGATGTGGTGTGAGAATATTCAAAAATATCTTATCTTAATATAATATATAAATCTCCTGTCACGATGTTTGTCCGCGATGGACTCCTAAACTACTTAACCGATTTTAACCAAATTTGCACACCGTGTGCAGTTTGATCCAACTTGAGAGATAGGATAGTTTTTTTTTTGTGAAAAGCCTACATGGCTATGGCCGGGAGTACCGAGTTAGAAAAAGCGTAGCCACAACAACGCGGGGCCTGGCCCTCTAGTTATTTTATAATTTAAGGCACCGATTGCGAAAACTATTGATGACCTAGCTGTTGCCAACGACTTCGTACGTTGCATTTTATATACTTTTTTTTTTTTTATACCACTACAGACAAGCATACGGCCCACCAGAAGGACCGGTGGTCACCGCAGCCTACCTATGAACGTTTGCAACACCAGAGGTGCCACACTCGCGCTGCCGACCCTGTAAAAACCTTCTAAGACCCCTTTTGAAGAACCCCATACTGTAGGCGTTTGGCAAAACCGAGGCAGGGAGGTCATTCCACAACCTAAGCGTGCGCGGAAGAAAACACCTATCGGATCTAACCGTGCTGGAACGCACCGGACGCGGAGCGTGAGGATGAACTCCCTGTCTGTGGCGAGCGGTGCGATGATAGAACGTAGCCGTGGGCATCATATCAAATAATTCCTCAGAGCACATACCATTGTACAGGCGGTAGAACACGCATAAGGAGTAATTGGGGTTTGCTTAGCGGTGAAAAAACACGCATGTGTCTTGGAAGGGTTGAACTGGACAAGATTTTGTCCACCCCAATCGGACACTCTAGTAAGAGTAGCCTCGATTTCAGACACAAGCTGTTCACGATTTTCCTCCACTGTGTCCCGGGAGATACCGGGGCGACCCGTGTAACAAGTGTCCCCCGTACTGTCGTCCGCATAACAATGAATGCCGTCTATAGACAACATGTCATTAATATGCAGCAGAAACAGTTGCATTTTATATGCGATTCCTTAGATTGATATAACTTTTAGGGTAACCTAAAAGGAAAAAAACTGAACCCTTATAGGATCCCTTTGTTGTCCCTCCGTCCGTCTGTCTGTCAAGACCATTGATTTTATTTATCAAACGGTTGACATGAAACAAACACGAAATGTTAAGTGGAGCAAAAGATACCTGCATTGCAATCGGTGGAGTGGTTGAACGTACAGACAAAAATTTTAGAAATCATTGTTTTTGATTCTATCTATATATATAAAAATCAATGCCACTTTTCGTTGTAATTTTATAACTCAAGAACGGGCTCACCTATCCAAACCAAATATTTAAGCCTTGTTCGGACTATTTAGTAGATGGTTTATGTGAAGTTTGCACGAAATTGGTCGAGCGGTACTTCATTTATCACGCAAACGAAGTTGCGCGGGTCAGCTAGTTTTGTATATAAAGACCCGGCTACGATTTTATTACATGTATTGATTTTGATTTGACAAAATGATGTGCTACAGGTTTGTAGGTATTTTTAATGTCTACGAAAAAGGCCGGGTGGCAATTTACAGGGCGTGGCGTAAGTAATGGTTTAACCGTCAAGGTGTGATAGAACAGGTTCCCCACTATAACATACTACAGTTACACTCAGATTACAAAAAACAAGATCTTTTTATAAAAAATCGTCCTTCTTTTGTAAGTCGGCTGTAGTTTAAAGGGAAATCGTTATTTTTGATTTCTGTTTTCTCGATATCAAAGCTAAATACATGAGCTATCAAAAAAATTGTACCTTTAGTTTATTAATGTCCCCTACAAACGTTTTAAATAAAAATAAGTTCGTCTCATTTTCTTCTCTAATTTTTAGGTATCACTAAAATTGTGCAGAGCTTTTTATATAAAAATATGTATTACACTGTTGCTGTCCAAACGTTTAAAAATATGCCTATGTAATACTGATATTAAAATGATATCATATAAGAATTTCCCACGAAAAGAAAATAGTATTTTTACTGTTAAAGTTAAAATCGGGTTAAGGAAATGACCAAAATTATCTTATATATGTTACGGCTAAAGGTAGGTGTGAACATAAACTTAAGATTAGCCGGCTAAACTTAGGTTTATCTTCGAGAAGCAGCTAAAGTTCGATAACATGTTAGTTTGCGTCGGCATATTCCATCTTTAGCCGGTTAATGTGCACATTAACCAAAACGAAACGGCTATAAATGTATTCGATGGTGTTGAATGGTTATAAAAAAAAATAGAGTCACCGAGTCGAGGTGTTAACTATAATAAGCGCGACGCGTCTCGCGTGAGCCAGGCGCCTGTTACTTGTTTCAATTTGTTTGCATCTAGTTTTATCCAACAGGGAATGGCTGGAGCTAGTTGTAGCCGGCATGATGAAGGCTAGACCTAGTTTTACCCGAAAACAATCGGCTCGTACTAGGTTTAACCAAGAGTAAGTGGCTACACCTAGTTCTAACCGGCTAAAACTAGGTGCAGCCGCACTTCGGGTATTAGCCGTAACATATACATTACACTTATAACGTTCTGTACCAAGTAGTACTTAGTTCATAGGCAACATGATTATTTATCTAAAATCTTACGGTGAATCTAATACATTTTGTTTTAGTTTCATTTAACAATAAATTATTAGCGTTAAACCAGTGGACTACCCTAGAGAGGGCATTGTTTACTTCGTCAAGATCGCGTTGTCCACGTTCAACTTAAAATATTAAAGATGTGTCATCAGCAAACAAAACTACCTCGTGATCGTCTCTTATAAGGTGAGGGAGATCATTTATGTACACTAAAAATAGAAAAGGTCCCAGAATTGAACCCTGAGGCACCCCCATTGTTACAGCAGAACCATTTGACTGTTTACCATTTATAACTACTCTCTGTACTCTATCTCTAAGGTAAGAACTAATTAAATCCAAGGCCTTCCCCCGGATTCCATAATGATCAAGTTTTTGAATTAAAGTCTGATGCTGGACGCAATCGAAGGCCTTAGATAAGTCGCAGAATACACCATAAGCATCATACGACTCCTCCCAGGCCTCATATATACACTCTAACAATTTGATTCCAGCATCCGTGGTAGACCGACCGCGCGTGAAACCGAATTGTTTAGTATGGAATAGTTTATTTGTATTAAAATGATTTAGCATTTGATTAAGCATTCCCTTTTCAAAGATTTTACTAAACGTGGGTAGTACAGAAATAGGACGAAAATTGGACGGATCCGAGGTGCTACCCGATTTAAACAGAGGAGTTATTTTACTAAACTTCATTAAGTCAGGAAACACACCACTATCAACACAATTATTAAATATTATTGATAATTCAGGAGCAACCATTTCAATTAACGAATTAACTAAATGTACAGAAATTCCCCAGAGGTCAGCCGTTTTCTTAATATTTAAAGATTTAAAAGTTTTTATGATAGTGTGTAAACTAATTTTACTGAATTTGAATATTTCATTACAGCAAGGAACATTTGCTTTTAACAAGGATTCTGCTATTGCGGTAGAAGAACCTAGGGTTCTGGTCAAATCTACTGGAATACGAGAAAAAAATTGTTCAAATTCGTTAGCGACTTCGGCATCTGTTGTAATTATGTTACCATTTACTTTAAGTTTAAAATTATTATCATTTGATTTTGCTTGGCCTCTCTCTGCGTTAATTATTTTCCAAGTAGATTTAACTTTGTCTACACTATTGATAATTTTATTACTTATATACTTTCTTTTCGCCGCTAAGCAGTCTGCTTTAAACTTTTTTGAATAAGTTTTAACATAATTTAGAAATTCATCTGTTCTATTAAGCTGTCTTTCTGAGTATAGTTCATACAGTTTTAATCTACTTTTATGTATATCCTCAGTGGCCCATTCACTGAAGGCTGGCCTGTCACCGATTGTGACTTCCTTAGACTTGAATATGGAGTTGAACTCATTGTAAAAGGAATCAAAAAATAACTTATACATTACATTTGGATCTAAGCCAGTGTCTAAAAATGGAAGTTTATTGCAAAGTCCAACTCGCATACGTTCCAAGCGGCCACTAGTTACTGGTCTACATAATATTTTACGTCTTTTAACTTTTTCTCGTGATCTTGAAAGATGCTATTTGCCCAGTATGATCTGATTTTATCTTATTTATAATACTCTTACTTTCTGGCAACATATCACTGTATATATTGTCCAGACAAGTAGCTGTTGTATCACAATATCTAGTAGGCTCTAAAAATAAGTTAGTGAGATTGTGTGATTTAAATAAATTTAAGATATCATTGGTCTGACGCGTATTTATAAGTATATTAACATTAAAATCACCGCACACTATTAGGTGTTTATTAGTTTTTCCAAGTTTAAATAGCACTTTATCCATTACTTCCTCAAACTCACAAAAGGGTGAGACTCCAGGTTTATATACGCATACTACTATGAATTGCTTCAATTCTACGCACGATATTTCAACTGTACACTCTACAGAGAGGGACACAACATCTTTCCGTTCCTTATATTTTAATTTCTTATTTAATAAAATCAACGAAACCCCTCGTGTTGTGTTGACCCTGCAGAACGCACTACCAACCCGGTGACTACTGAAGCTGAACATGAGCTCATACTCCTTACGCATATGTTCTGTAAGACAAACAATTTCAATATTTTCTGAGCTCATGAACAGCTCCAATTCAAACTCTTTGACCTGCGTTAATGTTGCAATATTATAATGCACCAGGCTGATGTAATTTACATTTTTTAATTTAGTTTTGTTCGGAGGACAGTTTCCGATAAAATTATGGTTTGCAATTAAATTTAACTCTATTAATTTACAATTTTGGCTAGAGGGTAATTCCTCTGTTGTCCCAGCAGTTAATTTAAATTACTTGGAACAGATTCCAAAGTCCTAAATCTACTCTGCTCAAATAAAGCAGTTTTGTCAGCCAAGTTTTTGGCTACAGAATAAAAATAATTAAATAGCAAACTTGCTATTTGTCTTTTATAATATTTGGGTAGACAATACCTACCGTCTGTTCTTCTGCTGATGTGGCCGGCCCACTGCCACTTTAAAGTGCTTATTCTGCGAGCTATGTCTATGCTATTTTGTAAATGTCTCCTCATAGTAACTAGGCATTTGCTGTAACTTGTAGGTATCTATTCTTAATTATGCAATAGTATTTACACTCATATTTTCATCCTTATGAAGTAAGTCTGTGTGCATGCTTTTAAAACAATTGCACAAAGTCTAGAAAGTGTCTAAATGTAAGAATTGTACACGGTATTATATAAATTGATGTCGTTTATGAAATGTTGTTGAGCATTAACTCTAAAAACCAACCAAGTGCGAGTCGGTCTAGCGTATGGAGGGTTCCGTACTTACCGTATATAATATACTAGCTAGGCGAGGGTCTGTTGGGAGTCCTGGGACATACTTCAGAGGGCTTACCCGGGGCTCCCAACCATAGGCTCCAAGCCGAGGTGACGGGAGGCCTCGAACCGTTGGCGCAGCGAAGAACCATAGCGTCCTTGGCTGCCTTCTACCGAATGTATCATGGCGAATGTTCTGAAGAGCTCTTTAACCAGATCCCACCATCTCCTTTGCGATCCCAAACAACGCGTGCTGGGCAGAGATGCCTCTCGTACACAGTGGAGGTATAAAAACTTGGAACGACCTGCCCGCACACGTATTTCCCTCATCTTACAATCCCGGGTTCTTTAAGAGGAGCGTGAAGAGGCACATCACAGGGCCGCCAACTTGAGGACCACTGTCAGAAGTGGCCCCCAATCCCTAGATGCGCCACGGTTTTCCATCAGGCTGGTGGCGACGTCAATTTGGCGAGCTGAACATAAAAAAAGGCTGTTAGGTAGGATACGTGTGGTTTTAGTCGGTAGGAGTCCGGCATAGCATCCATGTAGGATTTTCCTCACTCTGAAAAAGACCATGTCTCTAGAATTGGATCAAACTGCACACGGTGTGCTTAGGTTAAAATCAGTTGAGTAGTTTAGGAGTTCATTCAGCTTTCACGGTGCCTGAGACAAACAGACGGACGGTGAAATCTCATTAATAGGGTCCTTTTTTACCGTTTGGCTACGGAACCCTAAAATTGTAATAGGTAGGTAGGTAGGTATAATAAATATGGAATTACTTACTTACAGTCAAAATGTGTAATTAAAACTATTTGTTTCAAAAAACAATAAACTTAAAATAACATCTAAGTATTATTACCGACCGTTAATAGTTTAACGCAATTTATTATTATATTGAGGTACCTACCTATATATTTTGAAATTATATTACAATAGAATAGAAAAAAATATCTCTGTTGACAGCAAAAACTTAGTTATTCATTTATTACAAGAAATTGCATACCTACTAATCTTATAATATTGAATTGTATATCGTACTGTATTCAAATCAAAATATCATATTAGGGTCTCTAAAATAATATTTTGAGAGATTTGCTCTATCTACCACAAGCTAAGTTACCTAGTGAGTAAGTACGTATACTTAAGCTTTTACTATGGAATCGAGACGGAATAGACATCCTCATATTTTTGAGCCCTGGGACATCCTTCCGAGGGCTTACCCTGGGCTCCCAACCATAGGTTGTTGGACGTTACGTGAGGTTTTTTAGATTATTGATACTGTTGATTGAAGGCACTTAATGGAACTTGCTACACATATTGAAAACTTCACTTGTACTGTTCCACAATATTTATTACTAGCGGACGTCACGCGGTTTCACCCGCGTAGTTCCCGTTCCTGTGGGAATACGTAAAAAAAATATAGCCTATGTTCACCGCAAAGAGTGTAGCTTATCAACAGTGAAAGAATTTTTAAAATCGGTCCAGTAGTTCCGGAGCCTATTCGTTACAAACAAACAAACAAAAAAACAAAAAAACAAAGAAACAAAAAAACAAATCTTTCCTCTTTATAATATTAGTATATATTACAATACCTAACCGGTTTCGCCTTTTGGCATTCTCAAAGGCTTCTTTTTATTTACTTATTTAGGTCATAATTACATTAATTACACTTCGAACAGATAAACAAGTGAAGTTTTCAATATGTGAGAATTTTCAGTCGGTAGGAGCATAGCGTAGCATAGCATCCATGAGGATTTTCCCTCACGTTAACAAAAAAAAGACATCCTCAAATATTTCATTGTTTCTAAATAGGTACATATTGCCTTATATTATCCATACTCCGAAACAAGCACGCCTATTTCATACAAATATTTGTCTAACCCTGGTTTCAAACCGGAGACCACAGAACTCGCATGCGTTTGGGTTGACTATAAACTTTTTTTTAAAAGTATTTCGATTAACATCTAGCGGTACCTTAATATCTAGAGCGTTGTCATTTATGTGCCCCGTATGAGGATAATAAGACTGTTTAACTTGTGGGAATTCCCCCGGATGTTAAGGCGGACACCCGGCTAAAATTGCAGCGGGAAATTCGCGAGCAAAGTCACACGTGTCACAACTCACAAAGCTTGTAAGTAGACTTCAGACAAAAATGTAGGTTAAGATGCCGCGCTCGAACCTTAGAGGACAGTGATGTAATGAGAACTTAAAAATGTCCAGGGCTGTACTGGGTATTAATATTTAAACAAAAAAAAATGATTAATTAATATGAGTATTCTAGACCATCTAGCTCATAGCATAAGCTAATATTAGCCTATGGATAGACAACTGATATACATATGTACACTTATTAATTTCTAAACTAAAAACATTAAATATTATACATAAAATCGACATCTATACATCGAAAATGAACTTGGTATCTATACATATAATAAAATGATAGAAAAGTCAAAACTGTACATTGGAAATATTTAAAAAAAAATACTCGCTGGGTGTTCGACATAAGATACCGAAGCCGAAAATATAGTTAGAAAATTTTTTTACTGTTTGTCTGTTTATCTGTTTGTCTGTTTGTCTGTTTGCTTTGCTTTGTCCGGAAGGATCTCGAAAAGTACTCAATAGATTTGATTCAAATTTTGCACTAATATTACCTAGGGGTAGGGTCTTAAAATAGGCTATATATTATTACGCTACATATCCTAGGGGCTAACCAGAGAGCAATCAAATTGGCATTTTAACATAATTTTCACGCGTACGAAGTCGCGGGCAACAGCTAGTTAATGATAAATGCAGAAACTGGGTTATTAAAAAAATAAATGAAAATTGTGAACCATCTAGGTCGTAGCTTAAGTTTGGGCCATGCCGCCATGGAATATGTTAAATTTGTGCTGTATCATTTCATTGGATATTTTATTTACGGCTACTATAAAACTTTAGCTACACATTATTGACATTATTAACCAGAATTCATAACGCAAAAATTAAATGTAATTTATTATGTCGCAATAAAAAAATGGTACTTAATCAGTGATAAAGATTTTATAGGGAACTGTGGTTGTTTTCCTTATTTGCATTTAAATTAAATTATTGTTTGCCTTGCATCCCGTTAAAATGTTACGGAAGCATTTACCAATTGCAAAAGTTGTCGACATAAATAATGAAGCTTTTTTAGGAAATGTCTTATATTTTATTGGAAAAAAATAGTTCAGTTACAGTCCACAAAAGGAATATTGTTGTTGACCATAAAAGCTACACATACTTAATGTAATTACAACGTTGTGAATGAACGCGTCTAATAAACCGGTGAGATAAATGCGGCCCTGTTTTAACTTTCACTCTTACAGCATCAAAGATTGCGCATGATTCTTGTTAACGCATTTGGCCACATTGTGCGCAAGCGTGAAGCGCGAACGCTATGTAGCGAGCGCAGTTCCATTCAGAGCATCTATTGATAAAAAAATAATTAATAAAATTAATAATATGTTTAAGTGCGCCCCTGCGTGAGTGACAAAAGGATTGCAGTTTTCGTGCATGAGTGCGTGTATTATGAAAGTGTTGTCAAAATTGCGACCCGTTTTTTTATTGATGTGACTAGTGCTGTGTCTTTTTAGAGCGAACCCGGCAGTCCAAAAAATAATTCAACTGTCCGAATTTAATTTGATACACAATTTCTTTTTTGAAATTATTTAAATTATATTTTGCAATGAGCAAATTATTATTAGTGTCCTGAAATTAGACATAACCAAGTATGGTCCTGTCAAATTAAATTCGCCAAAATTCTAAAAGTTGAGATTACTATGACAAAAACATAGTTGCGTCAAAATGTTGGGGTTTAAATATTCAATGGTGCAGTCCGTGGTGCTACTAGCATGGTGTTTGGGATACTATACCTTCAGCTCCATAATATTATGGTACATAATCGCTTGTGGATTGTTCCTGGCTATTGTTCTTGGGATCACGACATACGACCATGACTACTGGCGGTCAAGAGGAGTCTTCTCGCCGCCTGCCTGGCCGGTCGTAGGCCATATTTTATCTGTGGTCATGTTTAAGGAGCAAGGAGGAATGTGCTTCAAGAGGATCTATGATACTTACAAGGATTTGAAGTTTTTGGGTGAGTTCAGTTATTACGTTAAAAAAAATAAAAAGCCTATGTCCTTTCCTTTTTTACACATTCACATTTATAATATTATTAACATATAGTTAGTAGGGATTTTTGAAAAATCTAGAAGCGCTCGTATCCAGCTTAGGTACCTACTCAGTTCTGATCGCTGGACCACACCGCGTGCACCGGTGCGCTATGTCTGGTTCTGAGGTACGCCACCACATTAAGCCGTTGGTTCAAATAGCCAGTGACATCGCGGTTGCATGTAACACGACAGTGGTTATGGTAATGATATTACGTGTGAGCGGATTGAAAATTTTATCAGCAAGTAGCCTTAACTTGCGCCTGTCTATTTCAACACGGCAATAGGCTGACCACCACTTATTACAAACATTCAAATAATGAAATGTGTGTGAAGCGCTCGTGGCCCCGCGGACTCAGTGTTCTGTAAACGATCACTGCAGTAAGCAACTTTCACTATGGCCGGTCCATGGATGGGTGACCATTCATGTGATCACTTTGTGACATTTATTTGAGCGTTTCCGTGCTTCGGAAGGCACGTTAAGCCGTTGGTCCCGGTTGCCAGTAAAATGGCAGTCGTTAAGCTAAGTTGAAGGTTATTGCCAAAAGTTATAGCACCAAAAGTCTTCGCACTAAGATGACTATGAGACTAACTCAGCTGGAGAGGGTCTTGGTTCCTTGTTTCCATCAGGAGTTAAGGGACATATTCGTTCTGTCTCAGGCATTGGACGGGGATTACTGTTAGAACGATGTGCCTGAAGTCACCAGCATAGCTCGAAAAACGCCAGGGTCTATATTATTGCAGAACGCCTTGTTGGGCACTTCACACGAGTGGGTCAGACCTGACGGATAGCCAGTTTAGTTTCCGTTGGGGGCGCTTCATCGTGAACGCGATTATGCGTGTCTGGGGTCTGACAGAGGAAGCGATATTGCGGAAGGTGGTGATGGTGGTGTCCTTTGACATCGCCATAGCTTTCAACCCCTTTCCCTGAAGCTAGAGAGGCACTCATTTCTCATTATGGAGTGGTTTCCTACTTACGTCGGATTATCGGAGGATAATCTCTTCGAGACATGAATAAGTTAACGGCTAAGGGTTATCGTGCGGTATGTTGGAGGGATTGGTCAACTTCTGTAGAACCGCGGTGATGGTGCCACTTGGTCATTTGCTCGAAGAGGTCGATGTAATGTACTACGCTGACGACCCCCAACGTTACGGTGCGAAAATCTACTAACCGAGACGCGGCCCTAAAGGGTGTTGCTGGAGTTCTCCGTCGAAGATGGCGACTGGGTCTGCAAGTAATCTCTTACAAAATTCAGGTCCTGTGCTTTCACGGACCCCGGGAGGGGTCACCGACGAAATCGAGCATACAAGTAGGGGGAATTAGCGTTGATATCTAGCTCTCTATGAAGTATCTTGGAGTCGTACTCGATATCTGGTTAAACTTCGAATACCATTTCCGAGATATGGTCCTAAAACTGAGGAGGGGCAACAACTGCACTCTTGCGGTGGTTGACCAATATTAGGGAACACAACGCGCCCTGCACACTTTTAGTAACTCATGAAGACATGGAAAGTGCAGACTGAGCAACCAAAGTGGGAAACGCTGCAATCGTTAAGACCGGTCATAAATGAGTAGCTAAAGAATGAGGGGGGGCGGGCTGCACGATGCCCATACATACATAAGTAGGTCCAAAACAGCATGACAAGAAAACCTCCAAAAACGCGGATTAGCACCATTAGCTGAGCGCTGAGTTCGTCTACACTGAATCTGCCTTCCGAAGAGTTACCCAGGGCCGCCGCCCATACACCGATAGGTAGGGTGTGATTTAAATCGGGGGGGAATTAAGAAATCATTTAGATCTCTACACGAAATATACAAAATTGCCGAAATTATGTGAGATAAGTAGTAATGTTTATAAATTACCCCTTAAAAGCTCGAATAATGACTTAAGGTAAGGGACATGTTATATAAAATTACCGATTTGAGGTCTAAGGTAAGGGTCAAAATTATTTTGTGTGATGAGTTACTTTACTTGTCTGAAAAGAAAATTTTTTCGTCATAAATCGTTTTAGGCAGTCCTAAAATTTGTACTGTAAGGGACATTTTTTTAACGATAGAAACATTTTGAGTACACCAATCGATAGAGCTCGAAATTCTGAATCCAATGATACATTCATTTGCAAAAAAAACGGGCGGTTTTGATTTTCATTCATCTTTAAAAGATACAATACCAAAAAGGTTTCAATCGTTTGTACACGTTACTGGCCGGTTTTAAAAATGCCGTGGTATTTAAAAAAGTACGTTCTAAATTCAAATTTTCATTTGATGCTCGTTTTTACAGAAAACCCCTTTTTATCCTACATTTTTGGCGCGAAGTTCCAGAAGTTAACATCGACTTTCACAACTTTTATTCAATTTTTATCGATTAATTTCATATCCTTGACTGTCAAAGCTTTATTTATTGCTGTTTGGCTGTATCAAAAATGGTAGATAAAGTGGGAAAAGCTACCAAAATTATCACGCTGCTTGAAGAGGGTTGCAGCCAATGTTTCGTGGCTAGGAGGCTAAATGGTCGCTCGACGGTCCAAAGGACCTGGCAGCGATATCAGGAGACTAGTTCCGTCGAGAGAAGGCCTGGTTCTGGAAGAAAACCATGTACCCAACCACGGGATGATCGTTTTCTTGTAAGTCGCGCATTGAGAAATCGCAAATCTTCGTATGTGGATCTTAAGAACAACCCCCAAGAAGTAAGAAATGTGCATATTAGTCTATGGACGGTCAGGAGGAGGCTTCTCGCTGCCAATATACGCAGTCACCGCCCGGCCCGCGGCCCCAAATTACGCCGTGAGCACAGAGTTCACAGGCTTAGGTTCGCTAGAAATTGTGAATCATGGAGTCAAAAAGATTGGAATAGGGTTTTGTTCTCTGATGAAGCCAGGATATCTCTGTTCGGTAAAAATTGACGTCGGCGAGTGCTAAGAAGACAAGAAGAGCGCTTTGCAGATGCATGTTTCGAAGAAATCACACCTTATGGTGGGGGCTCTGTTATGTTTTGGGCAGGAATAAATTCAATGGAACGTACAGAGTTAGTCTTCATTGAAAACGGCTCACTGACTGGGCATCGATACATAACGGAAGTTCTATTTCCTCATGCACAACCCGCAATGGCCGCTCTAGGTCAAGACTCGATTTTTATGGACGACAATGCTCGCGCCCACCGATCCCGCGATGTTAATGCGTATGTGCAAGAGGTCGGCATTCGTCGTTTGGATTGACCAGCTCGAAGTCCCGACCTCAATCCCACAAAACATATCTGGGACGTTATAAAACGGCGTGTGAGATCAGTACACACGGCTCCGCAGACCATCAGAGAGCTGAAGAATGTGATTACTGCGGAGTGGGAACGTATTCCGCGTATACTCGCTAGCATGCCCAGACGAATTCAAGCTGTGATTTTAGCTAGTGGGGGTCACACTCGATACTAAACATTTATCTGCTTTTACTTTATTAAAGAAAAAACCAACAAAAAATCTTTTTTATTTTTACTTCATGAGCATATGCACTACTAGCGAACATACCCTACTAGCGAGGTTTAGCATTATTTCCCATAAATTGTAACAAAATTTTATGAAATACTGATGAAAACGATTATTTTCTTATTAATTTACCAAATTGTGAGGATAAAACTACCTATAATTATCAAACAAATCAATATTAACATTTGAAATGGTTCATTGCTTAGGTGCCCGTTTTTTTTGCAAATGAGTGTATATATAACTCATTTTCGCCAAAATGTCCCTTACGTTAATTGATACTTCTGGTGTCGATGTGTTTATGTACCTATGTAATTTGTATGAAATGAGCAGTAGCACAGGCTTTCAAACTGTCTGACCCGCGGGGCCGGTGTCACCCCCACCCCTTATATGAATTTTAAAATGATAGGTAATAGAGCAAATTAATTCAGGTCCTGGGACATCCTTCCGAGGTGCTTACCCGGGGCTTACAACCATAGACTGTTGGGCGTTACGTGAGGTTTTTTAGTCGGTAGCAGTCCGTCGATAACATCCACGAGGATTTTCCCTCACGTAAAAAAAAAGTAGGTATCAATCAAGCAGTACTTAATCGCGTATTAAATTTATATGATGCAGTTATAGGTATAAGGTTGTCTAATCCATGTCATACCGTCCTGGGGTATCATTCCGAGGTCCTACCCGGGGCTTTCAACCGTAGGCTGTTGGGCGCCTGGGCGGGTTACGCGAGGTTTTTTATTCGGTAAAGGAATTCCAAGAGGAATTTCCCTCACCTAAAAAAAACGCATGCTTTATTCAGTTTTTAAAAAAATTCATACAAATTTACATCCCTTTTATAAGTATTTTTAAGAGCAGAATTTATAAAAATCCTTAAACACATGCTAATCCATATCCATACTTCCATACAAATATAATAAAGCTGAAGAGTTTGTTTATTTGAACGCTAGGATCTCAGGAACTACTGGTTGGAATTCAAATATTCTTTTTTAGTTATACAGTCCATTTATTGAAGATGGCTATAGACTATAATATAATATATATAACATCACGCTAAAATTTGTTAATTTTTTTCATTGTTTAGTTTAGTTCATTGGTTTAACACTAACAATCTTAGACTGAATGATAATAAAACTAAATGTATTAAATTTACCTTGCCTAATGTAGCACAGTCAGAAACCAATGTTCAACTTAATGGTCGAGAGTTGGAACTTGTGGAACAAACCACATTCCTAGGGTTAACGGTTGATGCTGGTTTACAATGGGGTCCACATATTGTAAAACTAGCTATAATTATAGTAGATTAAGTTCAGCAGCTTGCCGTTCACCGTTCGCCATAAAATCTTTGCTGTACAAAAAAAAAGGCACTTGACTGAGGTAGATACGGCTAGAATAGTTTATTTCAGTTACTTTCACAGTATAATGTCTTATGGTATTCTACTGTGGGGCAATGCTGCAGATATAAATATTTTTTTTATTTTATAAAAGCGGACCAAAAGAGCTATATATAGATTAGTTCCAAGGGTCTCTCTGCGCGAAAAATTCAAAGAGGTTAACATTCTTACTGTAGCATCACAATATATTTTTGAAAACCTTATGTACCTATGTACAAAGAAATCTACATAGTTTCGCTAAGTTAAGTGATAGACACAATGTCAACACTAGAAATAAAAATAACCTTGCTGTTTTTCATAGCAGATTGCACAAAACCAGCAATTCTTTCATACCCATGAAAGAATTGCTGGTTACGCTTTTACAACAGGCTACCAGACGAAATTAAAAGTATGTCCCTTAATAAGTTTAAAAGATCTGTAAAAGGTAAATTGTACTGCAGGGGCTACTATACAATCAATGATTATTTGTTAGATAAGGAAGCCTGGAAATGACCTGCTCTGCTGGATTCTCAAAAAAATTGTTAAAATGCATAGTTTTTAGATTCTTTAAAATTGTAAATAGAGCAAAAAAGAACAACCCGCTGAGTTTCTTGCCAGTTCTTCTCAGGTGGGTCGCGTTGTGAACTGGTGGTAGTTTTGTTTTATATTCTGGACGATTTACATGCGCATCTGTATAATGCCTATGTGAAATAAAAATAATTTTGATTTGATTTGATTTTGATTTTAAAACGAATAGGAGCGGAGCAGCCATTAAGAGTGTTTTGAAAACAGGGGAAAATGTAGGTATTTCTTTTGAGAGCTTCGTAAATGCGGTGAGGTGCGTAAATGGTTATAGTAACGTTAAAATGTGTATCACAAAATTGTTCCTCTTAAAAAGTTCTAAAAAAGCCCGTAATGGCATATAGGATCTATCTTTTAAGGTTTGCTTACAATAACCTTCTTAATTAGTTCTAAACTTAGAGTACCTTCTAATATGTAATGTAGTAAATGCGACGTAAATCATTATATTGCTTAAAAATGAATATTATCAGCTCTTTCTTTCTCTCATGTAATGCAAACGGAGTTGCGCGGGTCAGCTAGTAAGTAAATATTTGTAGACATTCTCACACAACATCATCTAGCCCAAATTAAGCTAATATAAGCTTGTGCTATGGGTTCTAGACGACTGAAAAACATCCATACTAATATTATAAAGCTAAAGAGTTTGTTTGTTTGAACGCTAGGATCTCAGGAACTACTGGTTGGAATTCAAAAATTCTTTAACAGATCGATAGTTCATTTATCAAAGGTGGCTATAGGCTATGTAGCATACCGCGGCAACTAATAGGAGCGGAGTAGTAATGATTAATATTTCAAAAACGGGGGAAAAATTATTCCTTTTGAGAGCTTCCGTTGCGTGCGCTGAGTAAATGATTGAAGTTATGTAAAAATGCTGTATTACAAACTAGATACTCCTAAAAAGTTCTACAAAGATGTCAGCAACAGCAAGTGTTTATCTTTTGGGGTTGGCTCACAATAGCCATTTTAATGGAAATCAAATTTCTACTACATTAATTAGACGGGAAACCTCTCTCGCAAACGAAATTGATCTTAAATAAAGCGACGGGAAAACACGCGACGAAAAACCTCTCTCTTTCTCTTTCTCTCTCTCACACGTAGTAATGAATATAAACGCAATATAAACTCCGCGAGGTACTTACTTACTAGACGCGCTTGACGCTATGCAGAGACGTGCTATCCGCATAATTGGTTGTCCCGAGGTGACGGGAGGCGTCGAACCGTTGGTGCAGCGAAGAAACATAGCGTCCTTGGCTGCCTTCTGCCGAATGTATCACGGCGAATGTTCTGAAGAGCTCTTCAACCTGATCCCACCATCTCCTTTCCGATCCCGAACAACGCGTGCCGGGCAGAGATGCCACTCATACACAGTGGAGAGAATCTTCGCCAGAACCGAGCGTTTCAAAAGATCGTTCCTCTGTCGAACTATAAAAACTTGGAACGACCTGCCCGCACACGTATTTCCCTCATCTTACAATCCCGGGTTCTTTAAGAGGAGCGTAAAGAGGCACATCACAGGGCCGCCAACTTGAGGACCACGGTCAGAAGTGGCCCCCAATCGCTAGATGCGCCATGGCTTTCCATCAGGCTGATGGCGACGTCAATTTGGTGAGCTGAACATAAAAAAAAACGACGCTACGGGACTAAACGCAACGCGACGGGGTAAACGACGGGAACGGGTGATATTAAAAATTAAAATATTAATAGCCTCTCTCTTGCTCTCTCTATCATAGGTGACGCAAACGAAGTTGTGCGGTTCAGCTAGTAGGTACTTAGGATAAACCACCCAATCGTTGGCACTCCTCCAATTATTGGCACTTTAGGTAATTTTGCCCATTTCTAGAATAGAATAGAATAGAATATCTTTATTTGCTCGAAACATGGTTATTACATGGATCTTAGATAGTAAACAGTACAGCATGTTTCACCGCAGTCGGTGTGCAAAATTGTAATTTAAGCATGCATTATTTAACTATAACATTTAAAATATAATTATCCTATAACATCATATTTTATTAAAACAATTAATATCAATTTATTTATACAACATGATTAATATTTTTTATAAATGTCAATTTAAAAGCCAATTCGCAATGTAAAACTCATGTCAATAATGTAAAATTCTATGTCAGTTTGATAATAATAATTGTTTAACAACACTTTCAAAAAAATTAACGGTAATTGTTACATGTCATAAATTCCTCTAAGGTATAAAAACATTTCTCAATAAGCCATTTATTTAATGTACCTCTAAAACTAGTTAGTGGTAGATTCCTAATGTTCTTAGGTATTTTATTAAATACTCATAAACACATACAGTAACTATTTTTCTTTTTTTGAGTTGTAAACGTCATTGGCAACCACAGCTTGCTAGGATCTCTACTTAAGTACCTTTTGTGTTCACAAACTCTTTGAAATAGGTCCGGATGCCCTTTAACAAATATACCTATTTCTTGTATGTATATGGACGTGAGAGTTAATATGTTTAGTTTCCTGAAGAGAGGCCTACATGAGTCAAGTGGAGCCGCACCACAAACCGCCCTGACACATTTCTTCTGCGCCACAAACGCTTTATTTATTATAGTTGAATTGCCCCACAATAATACTGCGTATCTCAATAAAGACCCCACGTACCCATGATACGCTACTAAAGCTGTCCTTTCATTTGCTAGTTTCCTAGTCCTTCTAAGAGCAAAAACGAATCTGTTTATGCGACTGCATACGGTTTTTACATGTGCTTTCCAGTTGCAATGTTTGTCAAGTGTAACACCTAAAAATTTTGTTTCATCCTCCTGCGCGATTTCTTGATGTCCGAATTTAATGTTTATATTTGGTACTATGCCGTTATAATGTTTAAATTGAATTATTTTGGTCTTCGACAAATTGGCAGTTAGATTGTTTGACTTTAACCAAGTAGAGACATTTTGAATAGTATCCTTCAGAGCCTGTTCAAAATCATCCTCAATGTTCTTGTTTTGAGAAACTACAACTGAAATATCATCCGCGAATAATGTACACTTATGACGTGTAGCTTTTGGAATATCGTTTATGTACAGCAAGAACAAGAAACAGAAAAAGAATGCTATTTTACTTTTTAATGCATACCTACAACTACATAATGGGCAACACCGAACTGAAATAAACTAGATTTCCCTTATTTTTAACCGACTTCAAAAAAGGAGGAGGTTAGGTACTCAATTCGACCGTATATATGTTTTTTTTTATTTTTTTTTATGTTTGTTCGCGCAGAACTCCGTCGTTTATGGACCGATTTCAAAATTTTTTTCTTTGTTCAAAAATAGATAGTCCCAAGGTGGTCCCATTTTTAGGAATTTAGGATCTGATGATGGCATCCTGGAGAAATCGAAGGAAACTTTTAAAAATTGTAGGGGCATCTAGGGAATTTGTAAATTCTGTTATTAAGGGCTTTAAAATAGTACAACTTAATGAAGGTCTGGAGTCGATCTGATGATGGAGACGAAAGACAGTAGAGAGAATTCCCTAACGATATACAGCAGTTATCTTGTGTTTGAGCTTGATTAATTTGTACTGTCGAGAACTTTACAACTAGATAGATAGATTTTCAGTCAACACGTCACTAAAAATGGTGAAAAAAAAAATTTTTAACAAAAAAGAAACCGTCTTCAAACAAAACTAAAAACTGAAAAGTAAAATTTACTTAGCACAAAGTTAGTATATTCTGATTTATCAGATATCATTAAATATAATACTGAAGTCGGTGCCAATATGACTATGAGAGAGATTAATAATGCCTACCTAAGCCTACATAGTTTTACTGGGCACCGATTTCAGTAATATATTTAATGATATCTGATAAATCAGAATATACTAACTTTGTGCTAAGTAAATTTTATTTTTCAGTTTTTAGTTTTGTTTGAAGACGGTTTCTTTTTTGTTAAAATTTTTTTTTTTCGAAATATACTCTTAACTAAAGTGCCAATAATTCATTCTAAAAGTGCCAATAATTGGGTGGTTTACCCTATATATACATATAATAAACTTGTAGAGAGTCTGTACATGGTAGATATTTTGAAAATTTTAATTGTAGGGCGTTCTCTAATCGATACTGAAGCCGAAAATGTAATATAATTTTTTTCTGTCTGTCTGCCTGGCTATCTGTTTGTATCCCGAATAAGTATCACGCCGAAACTTGGTACAATCTGAGTATATGATCCGAGGAAGGTTCTAGGATAGCTACTTTTGATCCCGATATTTTGCACGGATCCTTTGCGAGAGGACATGAAAGACAAAATGGTTTTTTAGGTGTAACTTCTCAATGCGTGGTTTAATTCCAAATTTTTTTCAGTATCGTAAAGGGAGTACTTTAAGGATTGTTTCAATGTTCAGAATTCTGTAGTTCAGGAATTAGAGACATCTCAACTTTCGTAAAACCTAGAATTCAAAGGTTCCTTTGAGTGTGAGGGTAAATCTAAACTGGCGTGTAGGCTTAATCATAAAAGAAGTTATTTATTAAGGCTATTGTATAGACCTAATATTTAACTTCTTTTTTGATTAGGCAAACAGGGCAGTTACACACGCTGCTTGATGAGTCTGATGAAGACATACCTCTCCTTTCATAGACCTTTAATGTGACGTAAACAAAGTTGTGAGGGTCAGCTAGTTTCTAAATAAATACAAACCTAATATAGATAGAAAACTCCCAATCTCATAAACAAACATTTGTGAATCACACAATAAATATTTGAACCGACCCGAGAATCGAACTCAGGGCCTCAGCGTAGCAGGCGGTTACACTATCGAATATGCCACCGAGGTAGTCGAATAAAATTTGCTAGATTTTATCGCAAGTTTTTGTAGGGTTAGAATTGACAAGGATCCAACGTCAACCGTTAGGCTGCAGTCTTAACAATTTTTTTTTTATATAAAAAAATAATATTTTATTTCACCAAAAACAATACAGAATTATAATGACATAGGGCACTGTTTTAATCTCGTGGTTCCAAACATAAAAGGCATGACCTAGATCATTCCAAATAGAGTTACCGTAAATCTACATTTATCGTTTTAAATTTGAACCGTAGAGTTACTTAAACCATTACAAGCTTAAAAAAAAGATTTACCAAAACAGTTTTTTTTAACGTGAGGAAAATCCTACGCCGGGTGCCTATGGATGCCTATGCCGGACTCCTACTGACTTAAAACCACACGTTTCCATTTTAACCTAACCTAACCTAACAGCCTACGGTTGGGAGCCCTAGCTAAGCTCTCGGAAGGATACCCCAGGACTCTACTTAAATAGCTTCAAATTAAATTCGCAGAACTACATAGATTGTCTTCAATCTATCTATGAAATATTTGTCTTGAGATTTTTTTACACACCGCTGTCCACGGAAGAACAAATGTTATTTTCTTTAATGTGGCACTATCCGATCCCAAAGGAAGCTAGGATTAACGTGCTTACTCGTATGCTATGGGTGTACTGATATCAGTACTTGTATACCTATAGTGATATCCATAACCTAAACTTAAGAAATAAGAAAAAATTGGCTGTACCTAGATTTAGGCTTAATAAAATAAGCAATTCTTTTGCGGGCAATTGTATTCGAATGTACAATACATTGCCGACAGCCATAACAGGTTTGTCAGTTAATAAATTTAAAAAACTAGTAAAACTTAAATTGTGCCAGAAAGCTTATTATAGCATTAAAGACTTTCTAGAAGACAAGACTGCCTGGCAGTGACACGAATTGCTCCTTTCTACATTAAAAAAAACTGTATTAGATACTAAGATGAATAAGAGGAACCGGACTGAGTTTCTTGGGGTGTTCTTCTCAGTCTGTAGCATTTCCGAACCCCCGGTAGAGTCACAAAAATTTTGACAAACGTAAACGTTTATTTTATTTGTTTATTTTATTTTTCCTACATTTTTTTTGTAAATACATACTTATAATACATAGAAACACCCAGACTCTCCAGACTTTAAGTATGTATATGGATCATACAAATTGTTGTCTCCGGTAGGAATCAAACCCAGGACCTCGTGATCCTCAGTCGCATTTTACGATGTGTAAAAAATGTTCGTGAATAAGTATAAGTATTCTTAAAAAAAGCAAATGCATTATTATTATTCTCTATCTAAATAGTTTCAAATTTAAGCCGTAGTTACACGACAATTATGGCATATAATATGCCTCTGCCTACTCCTTTGGGGGATAAGAGACCATTTATTATGTTTGTATGTATTATTCATTATTTTATAATCATGAAAAGAACGTTTATGTCTTTCAATTCAAGTCTATGAAATAATTATTGTGGTCGATTTAAGGCCCGTCGCGTTGTACCTAACTTTAAAAACTTCTCTATTATGTTACTTTAAAAGCTATGTACCTAGTACAATAAAGCATATATCTCTGTATAATTATTTAATCTGTGCTATAATTATGGAGGGTTTTGACCAAACAAGAAGTTACACAAGAGTTAACTATTCCTGGAAAAATTATACACCTTGAATTGAATTTTAAAGAATGTTTGTTTGTCGTGAGCCCGATTGTAACTCGAGCTTCGTATCAGCAGATAGCATGTTGCCATCTAGGCCTCAAACTGAATGTCAACGATGAGCGGGGCGATTGGCGATTCCGGCGAGAGCTCAGCACACGCTCACGAGTACAAGAGAGAACGGCACACGAGCAAACCGCGGTCGGTGCGTTTGATATCGTTTGTTCGAAGTTGTCTTTAGTCCGTTCACAGTAATTGTACTTCTAGCTGTGAGGTTGGCTTCTTTGATTTTGTGTTACGATAAATAAGTTTTAGGTTCTTCCATGTACTCCAATCTTAAGTCGAAACGTATTATCTTCTTTTGCTGCTGTTTTTTCCGTGGAAATCATTGGAGATGTGGAAGTAGCAACTTCACCACTCTTGGTGATGGTAATGAGTGTCTATTTTAAATCCATATAAATGAAAATGTAACTTAAGTACATTAGTATAGTAACAGAATGGATATTCACATGAAAAAAATAACTCATAGCGCTAACGCTATAACGGTTACATCTTATAATCTCCACTAATGTACGGTAAAATATCTTAAACTGACACTTAAAGGGTGACTTTATTGCAATACTAACACACAGAAAACGATCTGTCAGAGGTAAAAAAACTGTGAACGAACTACACTCTCTTGTACTTGTGGGCTCTTGTCGCAATCGCCGTCGTCTGTCGCCCCGCTCACTGCTCACATCCAGCTTGAGGCCTAAGGCAGAGTCGGCGGAATGCAATGCAATGCCCCTCGCAGTCCTGCAGTCGGCCGTTTATACCAGCAATACCGGTTGGCAACATCCACTTTTGTACAAATAAAATTAGTTTGAACTGTAGCTATCCTTATCGTACTGTATGGGGTTGTCCAGGCGCAGTGCGATGGCAAAACCTGTATTTAAATACCTATTCCGAGAATTCCCCGCAGCTCTTGTTGCCTCTAAACACCAGCCACTCGCACGTAGTTAGGTTTTGCTTTGGAGGTTTTTGAAAACAACGTAAAGCGTTTTATAAACGTTGGTCAAGATGTTGGATCTTGGACCTCGACATATAAATAGGTATTGAAAAAAAAAACTCATAAGATTTAAGTTGTTTTTATAATACAAAATATCTATATGAAAGACAATGTTAAAATCTTCATTTGCACTAGACCACTTTTTCATATTGGTTATTGTATTTTTTATAATTAAATTTATTTAATTAAAAACGCACAAAAACAGATCGCATCTCTCTCTTTCTAGGCCGAGAAAATGTATATCTTCTATCTCCTCTCAACAATTTGGCGTTTGAGTGTGATTTATAAAAACGCAGATTGTCTTGTGGAACAGCAGTTGATTAACATGGCGATTGTCAAAAATGAGATCTCCTTTATGATGATAATATCTATTATACTCGTTCGCGCTCGGTGCATCGTCCGTGGCGCGCGGCGGGCATTTCTTTTTCTAATAGGTAAGTACATCAGTAAGTTATTACATAACTGATGAGCCTAATGTCAAAGTAAAGTGTGTCAGTGTGTGAAGGTGACTCACAGATCACTTCAACGCATTGCCATAAAATTTGAATAAAAAGATCATAAACACAATCTGTCTCAATACGTACTGCTCGTTCGCTCTAACTTTGCCGTTCGGCTCTATACTAAAGTCGATTTTTTGATTAGACGAAGTAAATTGACAGCAACTAATGTCACTGCTTCTTGTAGTGTTGCGTATTTTCTATGACGAAGTGACATTAGCTACTGTCAATTTACTTCGTATAATTAACAATTCGGGTATACGCCTCTACCCCAGCGGCAAAGTTAGAGCGAACGGGTAGTAAAGCGAAATCTCGGTACTCCTCTTTACGTATTGAGATAAGTTTATATGTAGCAGAAGTTTTTTTATATAAATGTAACTGAACCGCGGAATTTGTTGTACAATATTCGATATTAATTTATTTCAAGTAAAACAGACTCATACTAAATTCGTAAACAATATAATACCAAATGCAACACACACATAAACCATAATAATAATACAATAAATAAATAAATTGATACACATAAACCTTAAAATAAAATAAATTTATTTGTGTAGAAAATTATGTTTTCTTAAATACTAATAATTTCACTCACTATAAAGTTATACTATACTTAATAACATAATTAGGCCCTCTGATAACATATTACAAATTAGTATGCTTACATATAACCAATCAACTTAATAGATATAGGTACTGATTAATTTATTTTTTGGAAAACTCCAGGACACCAGCTAGTTAGAAAGTGTCCTTTGCTTGATTGAGACCGAAACTGGTTACCGTTTTCCTCTGCTTGCTCTTTCTGCCTATTGATTATACATAGATACATTTATTTAATAATATTAAGAGTTTGAGTGTTTTGAGTACAGTTTACGCCACGGCTCGACTTTTCTGTGCAATATTATGTATCTATTATACCTACATTAAAATCTTCTTGAATCACTCTGCTTGGTGCTGAAAACTGCATTAAAATTCGTTGAGTAGGTATGTAGTATAAAACGGGTCCATATTGGCTCACATAAAATTCTAAATCCTATTATTTGTCTTACTACCGATCTGTGCTCATAATAATCACTCTTCATAATATTTTTTTCATTTTTTTATTAAGTAATATTGTTACTACCAAGACCAATTTGATATCATATTTTTTTTTATTCAGAACTTTTTTCTTCATAACATTCAATGATCATATTGCTTTGACTAATAATGTTGTAACTGTGTAACAGCCGCTTCCCAGGGGGTCGGGTGGGAGAGTTCTATCCCGCTCCCTCCCCGCCGCCTCTTTCACGAGTATCAAGAGCATGAACTGCTCGCAGAAAGAGGCAGCGGAGTCCTACTTACTCTCGCTGGAGGTCTCCAGCGAGAGTGTCCTTTTAAGGGCGCTTGCTCTGGACAGCATCTTGTGAAGCTCGGCTCTTTCTGTTATTCACACCATTGAACTGGTGAAAATTAAATTGAATTGATAAACTTTTTAACCTTGAAAATCTCGGAACGTATAGAATGAAAGTAGAATATAGTCGACCAAAGTCGATTCTATAAAGAATGACCCTAATTTCGAGTTCGCGGTCGGTGCTTCGCCAGTAGTGCGTGGTGGGCTTGCGTTTAAACTAGACATTACATAACTGTAATGTCTAATGTCGTCGCCGAAAAGTGTGTTACTGTGTGAAGGTGGCAAATATTTGAACCGTGCCGGATGCTGGCACAACTTTGTAATAATACATACTTAATATTAAGTTACAGTATTAAACGAGTAGACGGTTTCATTATCTTAATTTCATGTTTGCGCCCGCATACTGGCCATGGTTATGCACGTAATGATATTGATGTAATATTTTTCATCTTACTGAAGATATGCACTGATGATAGTCCATATTGAGTCATCTGTGACAGCGTTGTTGCGAAAATAGCTGGCGCCAGAAACTAGAAAAGCTCGAGCTATTTGACATGTCCAATGAGCGCTTGATACTGGACTGCAGCCTGGTTCAACGATAAAAATAATAGGAGATTGTTCACTTCTGGAGAAGTACCTAGATACTTTTGTAAGGGATATTTTTAAATGCACATCCATATAATTTTTCTGCACACTAGGTAACTCTACTAATTTACTGAACGCAAACCAGAAACTTAAATACTGTGTAAAAAAAAACCAATTGATTAACTTAACATGTCCTACATAAAAAACTAAAATATCACTCAAAACGAGATGACCTTTTTTGTCGAATTCACACCAAAAATGTGGTTCGTACATCGAATAATAATATATGATTTACTAAACAAAAATACGCATTGCTTATCAAAAATACTAACTTGCACTCTAAATTGTACAATCTTATAACGGAACAGGTTAGGTTAGGTTAGTTTTTTATTTTTTTGTTTAATAAAATTTTATTTTGGAAAGATGGGCTGATTAAATTGGTTTTTTAATTAGAATAAAAGATGTTGCTAAAAGTAAATTAGACGATGGTTTTCCTTAAAAATCTATACTTATAATAAAACTGTTGAGGGTCGAGAGTCTGTACATGGAAGATATTTTGAAAATTTCAATTGTAGGGCGTTCTATAATCGATTCTGAAGCCGAATATGTAATTTAAAATGTTCATGTCTGTCTGTCTGTCTGTCTGTATCCCGAATAGGTATCACGCCGAAACTACTGAACCGATTTGAATGTTACTTGGTACATTCCGAGCTTATAGTCCGAGGAAGGTTCTTGGATACTTTTGATCCCGATATTTTGCGCGGTTCTTGCGGGAGAGGGTATGAAAGATAAAATGGTTTTTCAGCTGTAAGTTCTCACCGCGTGGTCCGATTTCAAATATTTTTTTAGTGTCAGATAGGGAATGTTTTTAACATTGTTCCACACAAGTTTCATTATTGAGAGTTTCGTAGTTCAGAAATTAGAGGCATCTCAACTTTTCGAATTCAAGGGTTTCTTTGAATGTGAGGGTAAATCTAAACTGGCGTTTTAGAATAGCCTTAATCATTAAGCTCTTTTATGATTAAGCAAACAGGGCAGTTTCATACGTTCCCTTGAGTCTGTTGAAAAAATACCTGTCCTTTTATACACCTTATGTGGCGTAAACGAAGTTGCGCGGGTCAGCTAGTCTATACATATAATAAATCTGTTGAGGGTCGACAGTCTGTACATGGAAGATATTTTGAAAATTTTATTGTAGGTCGTTTTCTAATTGATACTGAAGCCGTAAACATAATTTAAATTTTTCATGTCTGTCTGTCTGTCTGTCTGTCTATCTGTCTGTCAGTCTGTATCCCGAATAAGTATCACGACGAAACTACAGAACCGATTTGAATGATACTTGGTACATTCCGAGCTTATAGCAAAGATAATATAATAGTATTACATACAGATCGGCAACTCCCTGCCTCCCACTTGAGTAAGCTTCCCCATCCCCCTACCAAAATTAATGTGTATAATACTATAACAGTAGAGGGTCGTGGTAACTATCAATTAAACGCAGGCTAGCTCAAAAATACTTATAATTCTATCGTTACACTTATACACAAAGGACAAACGAAGAATATTACACACTAAAGAAACACGTACATAGAAAATACACAAAAGAATATTGACTAATAAGAATACAGACAAATAGAGCTATCAATACTAACTACAATAGAAACAAAGAGAGCGGGAGGCGCGGCAGATACGATATTATACGTCACGCGTAGCGGACACTTCCGAACTAAAGGAGCGATACTGTACTGAACGACTGGTGAGCCGGGATGCTTCCTCTGGAAGCCACCTCGGCAACGCGGGTGCATGTGCATAACGGGATCCTTGTGGACAATGACTTGGGCAAGGCGCATAACGGCATCCTCGTGCACTTGCAAACAATGCCTTTAGTGCGTCATCCCATCAAGCCGGCGATAGCACATGGACGCCTTAGTTAACCTAAAATGCGCTTAATAACCGCCATGCTACAGTCTCCCCCTCTAACCCGAGCGAGCGCCCCCGCCGTCGGGTTAGCAATCACCGGCTAGTTAGCCTTACGCGGCCTCCCCCTCCTACGCTTTTCCTGGACTGGGGGTCGGACCTGACCAACGAAAAGAGTCAGTACGGATGAATGGTACTTACCTAGCACAGTACTATCGCTGAGTCGTTCCAAAATGTAAGTAGTAGGGCTGACCACGGCCCGGATCTTGTACGGAGCGTCTCGGCGGGGGACGAACTTGGGAGTTTGTCCCTTTCCCGTGTCGTTCGCCCCTTGGGTCTTTAATAGTACCAAGTCACCTACCTGATAATCCGGAGCAGGGCGACGATCCGCCGGCTTCCTGCTATCTGCTTTATAACGCTGACGCAGTATGCAGTTCTTGGTGTATTTTGCTACGCAAGAACGCATCCCTGGCCAGTAATACTTACCGGATAAGCGTTGTAAGGTACATTCTACGTCCATGCGACCCGCCGTGGATGCATCATGGTTATCAACTAGGGCTTTAACACGATCTCGCTTTGGTACCACCAGGCAAGCATCGTCGTTGTCCTCATTCTCTGGACCATACCTGTAGGAGACCCTTCGTGATAGCAGGTATCCCTTATTGGTCCATTCCCTCCCCCTGGAATGATCGTCGGACTCCACAAGCTCTTGGAGCTCCTTTTCGAGCGCTTCCCTTTTGGGAGGAGATAGCCTATTGGGAGGAGAAGCCGAAGGTTCCTGTTTATTGCTTACCTTCATTGTGCGGACTGCGAAGTTCGAAGCGAAACGGAGGGCCCGGTCTCGTGAGAAGTTGTCGAGTGCGACCCCTTGCTCCGGCGACAGACTCGCACCTACATCGCGGCGTAGCAGCGCATCGCCACCGTCGGCGCGCATCGCCGTGGTATCGTCCATTATGTAGGACTTTACAAAAAGGAACCGGTCTCCTGGGCTATCAGAAATATGCCACGTCCCTTGGGCTATATTTAATACCATACCAGCACCAACGATGAAGTCTCGGCCTAATAGCGTCCTGGTGTCCTCACCTGGACACACCATAAGGCTGGTGTCGATGCTGCGATTACCCAAAGTAACGGGTATGGTTGTTACCTTAACCTTTTTTCTTTGGCACGACCCATCAGCCAATCTGATGTAGCGTTCCGCTTCCTCGAACTGTACACCAAGCTGCACTAAAATGGCATACAGCGACGGACTAGCAACGCTGTGCGTCGCTCCGGTGTCTAAAATGGCGACGCCCTCTTTATTTGCTACTCCTATTGTAATAAGAGGGGGCGGCGTGGCAGTAGCAAAGCCGCTCCCTATAGAGTTGAAGTGGGACAGCCTTACCGGCGTAGGCCGTTCAGTACAAATTTCACACTTTGACCTAACTACGCCCGGTTGACCGCATCCGTAACAACGTATGGGCTGAGCGGTTTCTTTCGCGCTATCGACTGTTTCCCTGCTAGACCTACGGCAGTCGTTTGCGGAATGTCCAAAAGCTCTACAAGCCGTACATCGAACGCGTTTACGTCTAGGGTTTTCGCTCAGGTCAGAAGTGGACTGAGCACCCGTAATCGCGCTAGGGTCTGGAGTCGGACTAGCGGTGACCTCACGGACTAGGTTATTACCTAAAGTCGCGGTGCGTTGATCATTACGGTTATTCGCGGGGACCGTAGCATCTTTTAGTTCGGTGATCGTATCCTCCGCGAATCTCGCCCTCTCTAACAAATTATCAAGGTCACTTATACCGTCCCGTGGTAGACGCTTTTTTATTCGGCGATGTAGTAAACCGTACACTATGTCGACTTGCATCACTACCGGTATCACATATGGCAATCTAAGGTAAACGCAGCTATTAACGACCCATCGAAAATTCGCAGGTATTACCGATCCATTTCATTAACCTGCAATTTTTACGTTACTGGAACAGTTTATGCTAGAGACATTTGACGAAATACGCACATTTGTTCATTGAGTGTCGCAAATACTTACTTTAGTGTGCGTGGCATTCCGGGAAAGAGACGAAATTCGTTTGTTTCTATGACGATAGTAAACTTGCCGATCGTGTGGTACAAATCCTTAATCTTACAGATAAGCACACCAAAACTTCGTTTAACAGTTTTTAAAGAATTGTATGAAACCTATGATTGTTCTGTATTATTGAATGTGTTCATTTAGATGTGAGGTCTTTATTTCTTACAGTATTTCATAAAGTTTGATTAGTTAAATATTATAAAACTTCACATTTAATTAAAGCGGTAATACCTTCAATTATTTTAATAGTAGCAGCTATTGCCGACTCATGGGCCGGTGATTGCGATGCATATTAAATTTTGTTTTACCTCTTTCTCGTCGATATGTGACAATAAAGCAATTATTTTAATATGACATCTTAATCTAATACAGTCAGCCTTTGTAACACACAATTACCGATCTATACTATTTGGTCTAGTTTTCTTATTTAATCGTTTTTTGTTTACTACGAAATACAACTTTAATCATTCATTATCATTATAAAGGAGCATTATAAAATTACTTTTTATTGCATTACAATGTTTGTATTAATTAATATTATTTGAAACACTATTTATTTAAAATCTCTGCTATGGCTACAAAAATCAAATAAATACATATAATCTACTTTTTAAGAGTCGGCCATACAATTTCGTAATTATGTATTATATCGACTATTACCGATCTATATGAGTCGGTGATAGCAAGTACGGGAAGTTATTGCCTATTCTATACAAATCCTGGTCGTTTATGTAACATAACACTAGCTTAATGAAATATTAGCTTATTATCCAAACAATATTTTGAAGATAAAAAAACCATTAAGCTCTTTTAAAACATAATGTCTTAGTCAAATAGCATGGACCAGAGTATCTAAGTGACTTTTCCTATGAAGTATAATATGAAAGTGTATGAAAGGTAGTATGAAAGGACTTAGAGCAAACCTACATGATTTTCTGCAAAAACACCATAATGTGTTTCTTCTTAATTAAACAAAATAGGTAGGTACCTGCCTATACATTCTTCTTGTTTTTAACAGTCGGTAATAGGTTCATAAAAATCGGTAAATAGCTTCATAGCCTTTCGTATGGGTCGGTAATACAAACAATGGACTTGATCACTTAATTATTTTTTTATTTTATTAGTATTGTGTTTAAGGGCAATTTAGGGCTTTAAACATAAACTAGACAAACTAAAGTTTCATATAAAATCAAAACATTGGGTGTGAACTCAATCACCATTCTTAATAACTATCATCAATTTTAAAATTGTCTTAACAGGGTCGGTAATACCTGCATTTACCTTACTAAACAAAGACCGAACCTTTGACACAAACACATCGGCGCGTTCGCCTTCATTTTGCTCACTCGCGAATACCTCACGTAGCGTTCTGTAGGCGGGCTTCTGTACGCCGTAGGTGGCTCGCAGGCGGGACAGCGCGTCGCGCCACGTGTCTGTATCGGCCCGCACGCCGCGCCACCACACCGCCGCGTCGCCGGTTAGCAGCATGGGGAGGCCGCGCAGCGCGTGCTCGTCGGACACGCTGGCGCACTCCTTATAGACTGCCACGGCGTCGATAAACGCCTCCAAAACTTCGGGATCACGTGATTGCCCGTCGAACCTGGCGGTGCACTTCGACAGGTTGCCGCCACAGCTAGGGACCGCGTGCACGTTCGCAGTAGGTGACGCCACTGGCATCGACGTCCACTGAGTGTTTGGATGTTGCATAGCTCGTAGTGTCTCCATCAACATACGATTGGACTCCGCCTGTGACCTGGCGAAAGTTTCTACCATGGTGGTGATTAGCCGCTCCGTGGTAAGGGTCGCTGTGGCCGGTGCATCACCGGCGCCGCCAGCATAGGTACCACTATGCGAGTAGTCGAGGGAGGCAGCCACGTGGCCGCGCGTCTTCTCTGCTGGACTGTAGACACGCTCGTAGCCGGAGGTGGGCGATACCATGTGCGCCCCTCTGCAAAGAACGTGATCGGGAGTGGCACCCACGTGGGCGCGCGTCTCCGCGAATGTGCGCGATGCGTCTCGCATCGGTAGAGAAGCGGCACCGGCGTCGGCGCGCGCCTTCTCTGCAAGACTGAGGGCACGTTGGTAGTCAGCAGTGGGCGAGACCATGTGCGCCCCCCTGCTGAGAAAGTGGTCGGGAGCGGCACCCACGTGGGCGCGCGTCTCCGCGAATGTGCGCGACTCGTCTCGCATCGGTAGAGAAGCGGCGCCTGCGTCGGCGCGCGCCTTCTCTGCAAGGCTGAGGGCACGTTGGTAGTCAGCGGTGGGTGATGCGTCTCGCATCGGTAGAGAAGCGGCGCCCTCGTGGGCGCGCGCCTTCTCTGCTTGGCTGACAGCACGTTCGCAGTCCGCGGTGGGCGATGCCATGTGCGCCCCCCTGCTGCGAACGTGATCGGGAGCGGCAGCCACGTGGCCGCGCGTCTCCGCGAATGTGGACACTGCACCTCGCAGCGGTAGAGAAAAGGCACCCTCCTGGGCGCGCGTCTCCTCAGCTGGATCGGTGGCTAGGAGCCGATGTTGGGTATTCGCGCCAACGTCGGCGTCGGCTGCGCGTGCTTCCACTGGGTCGCAGTACGCGTCACTTTTGCGGTTAAGGTCCGCTTTTCTATCTGCCGCACGTGTGTTTCGCGTCGTACGTTTCATGATCGCGCGCTTATTTAACTTTAGGTATAGTCACTGGGTATTTGAGAGATTGGGTTCGATTAATTATTTTAATTGCCACGAGTTGGGCGCCAGTATAATAGTATACTAGTAGAGGGTCGTGGTAACTATCAATTAAACGCAGGCTAGCTCAAAAATACTTATAATTCTATCGTTACACTTATACACAAAGGACAAACGAAGAATATTACACACTAAAGAAACACGTACATAGAAAACACACAAAAGAATATTGACTAATAAGAATACAGAAAAATAGAGCTATCAATACTAACTACAATAGAAACAAAGAGAGCGGGAGGCGCGGCAGATACGATATTATACGTCACGCGTAGCGGACACTTCCGAACTAAAGGAGCGATACTGAACGACTGGTGAGCCGGGATGCTTCCTCTGGAAGCCACCTCGGCAACGCGGGCGCATGTGCATAACGGGATCCTTGTGGACAATGACTTGGGCAAGGCGCATAACGGCATCCTCGTGCACTTGCAAACAATGCCTTTAGTGCGTCATCCCATCAAGCCGGCGATAGCACATGGACGCCTTAGTTAACCTAAAATGCGCTTAATAACCGCCATGCTACATGTGTCAATTCCCGTGTCAGTACTTGAGAGAGTGTCACTGCGTTGCATTACGTATTACTACCTAAGTGCTTTGGGCTATTGCTTTGGTTTAATTTGTGCTTAGCCGAGGGTAGATTTGAAAAAAAAAGTACCTACATACATGAGATTGCGTTCTGTTCCTTTTAATCTTGTTTTCATAGCTAGTGACCCTAGAATACTCACACACACATTGAAGCTTGATTTAAGCATTCACATTACGTCTATATCAGTGTGGGTGAAAACGAACATTTTTGTATGGAGTTTTCACCCTGTGCTTATAGTCCGAGGAAGGTTCTAGGGTACTTTTGATCCCGAAGTTTTGATGAAAGACAAAATATTCGTAAATCGAGAGGGGATGAAAGACAAAATGGTTTTTTCATTGTAACTTCTCAACACGTGGTCCGATTCCATAATTTTTTCAGTGTCATAAAGGGAATACTTTGAGGATTGTTTCACACAAGTTTCAATGTTGAGGGTTTTGTAGTTCAGGAATTACAGACATCAGATCTCAACTTTCGCTAAACCTAAAATTCAAGCGTTTCTTTGAATGTGAGGGTAAATCTAAACCGGCGTATTGGCTTAATCATAAAAGAGCTTAATGATTAAGGTTATTGTGAAACAATTCACTGAAAGGTTTCATAATAGACTGAATCTTTAAGCTGTTTTATGATTAAGCAAACAGGGCAGTTTCATACGCTCCTAGGAGTCTGATGAAGAAATACCTCTCCCTTCAAAGACCTATGTGACGTAAACGAAGTTGCGAGGGTCAGCTAGTGTTTTGATATGTTTGTTAAGCTAAGGAATTTTTAGATATACTATTTTGATAATAGTGATGTGTTCAGTAAAATAGTTCTGCAAATACCATTAAACAGTACATTGAATTTGATTTATTAAGAGTGCATGTAATGTAGCACAGTCAGAAACCAATGTTCAACTTAATGGTCGAGAGTTGGAACTTGTGGAAGAAACCACATTCCTAGGGTTAACGGTTTTTGCTGGTTTACAATGGGGTCCACATATTGTAAAACTAGCTAGTAGATTAAGTTCAGCAGCATTTGCTGTACAAAAAATAAGGCACTTGACTGAGGTAGATACGGCTAGAATAGTTTATTTCAGTTACTTGCACAGTATAATGTCTTATGGTATTCTACTGTGGGGCAATGCTGCAGATATAAATATTTTTTTTATTTTACAATAGCGGGCCATAAGAGCTATATATAGATTAGTTCCAAGGGTCTCTCTGCGACGGTGCTCTCTCCTACCGGTTGACACAGATGCTTGCCGGGCGCCGGAGAGAACTCTCCCACCCGAGTTCCGCAGTCGGCGCCCTGGGCGTCCATGACCGGGGGTCTGAGGACGGTGAGAAGGCCGCTCACCGTCCTTACAGAAGCAGGCCTATGACGGCAGCGTGACGTGAGAAACTCACGCACGCCCCCCCTTAGAAGCGGGGTCACACCCGAAACCCCCCATAGACGCGGGATTGCACCCGAACCACCCCCTGGGCGAGGCCGCATCGGCGGCCGTAGGTCTGTTGGGAGTCACGGGACATCCTTCCTAAGGGCTTACCCGGGGCTCTCAACCATAGGCTGTTGGGCGTTAAGTGAGGTTTTTTAGTCGGTAAGAGTCCGGGATAGCATCCTACGAGGATTTTCCCTCACATCAAAAAAAAAAAAGGGTCTCTCTTCGCGAAAAATTCAAAGAGGTTAACATTCTTACTGTAGCATCACAATATATATTTTTGAAAACCTTATGTATGTACAAAGAAATCTACATAGTTTCGCTAAGTTAAGTGATAGACTCAATGTCAACACTAGAAATAAAAATAACCTTGCTGTTTTTCATAGCAGATTGCACAAAACCAGCAATTCTTTCATGGGTAACTGTATACGTTTTTACAACAGGCTACCAGACAAAATTAAACGTATGTCCCTTAATAAGTTTAAAAGATCTGTAAAAGGTAAATTGTACTGCAGGGGCTACTATATAATAAATGATTATTTGTTAGATAAGGAAGCCTAAAATGACCTGCTCGGCTGGATTCTCAAAAAAATTGTTAGAATGCATAGTTTTTAGATTCTTTAAATTGTAAATAGAGCAAAAAAAGAACAACCCGCTGCGTTTCTTGCCAGTTTTTCTCAGGTGGGTCGCGTTGTGAACTGGTGGTAGTTTTGTTTTATATTCTGGACGTTTTACAAGCGCATCTGTATAATGCCTATATGAAATAAATATATATTTTTATACAAAACGGGATTTCGCGTGGCACAATTTATTATTAATTAAAGGTTTCGGTACCTTCACTTTCCTCGACGTTTCGACAGGGTTACACCTATCGTGGTCCCGAGGCGACTGGTGCATGTAGGCTGGAGATTCTGCTATGCGGCGGGAGTTTTCGAAGTACCCCCGAGATCGTCGATTTGTGGAAACACACGGCACACAACACTGACCGTATCCGCGGACGCGTTCACTATTTTATTTCGCGACTTTAAGGCACCAATCACCGGATTCCACGCTGTTGAGAGCTTATATCCGTCTTCCCTGTTGAAAGTCTTGTGCTTCTTTATTTCAACTGCTTCCCGAACCATCCTAGGGTAGTAATGTCGGTCGGTAGACAGGATCTTCGGATTGTGAAGCTCGATCCAGTGATTTTCGATCCGTTTTGTATAAAAATATGTGTTCAACGCGTGTTAGTTTAAAACAAAAGAAATAAATATAATTTTGATTTTGATTTTGATCATACATAATTAGTGTGCAAGTCAGTATTTCTGGTTAAACTTTGAAATATTTTGTCGAAAAAAGGGAATAAACAGATGTCGATTTAAATACATGCCCTTTTGTAAGGGATATTTTTAAATGCATATCTGTTTAATTTTTCTGCACACTAGGTAACTCCACTAATTTACTGAACGCAAACCAGAAAATCAAATGCTGTGCAAAAAAACCAATTGATAAACTAAACATGTCCTACTTAAAATACTAAAATTTTATACAAAACGAGATGACCTTTTTTAACAAATTTAAACCAAAAATTTGGTTCGTACACCGGATATAAGATTTGCTACACAAAAATACGAATTGCTTATCAAAAATACTAACTTGCACTCAAAATTTTACAATCTTAAAACGGAATAGGTTAGGTTAGGTTAGTTTTTTATTTTTTTGATTAATAAAATTTAATTTTGTAAAGATGACTGATTAAATTGGGTTTTTAATTAGAATAAAAGATGTTCATAAAAGTAAATTAGGCGATGGTATTCTTAAAAAAAGTTTTAATAAGTTTGTTGAGCTAAGGAATTTTTAGATATACGATTCTGATAATAGTGATCTGTTCAGTAAAATAGTTCTGCAAACACCTTAAAACAGTATATTGAATTTGACTTATTTAGTGTGCATAATTAGTGTGCAAGTCAGTATTTTTGGTTAAACTTTGTAATATTTTGTTCGAAAAAAGGGAATAAACAGATATCGATTTAAATACATGCTTCGGGGCTATTGGCCGCCATATGAAAGTGGTTTCTATGGATAATTAGGGGGAGGAAAATCTTTTAATATGAATAGGTACTTACTTAGTGTATTCCTTTTCTTGGACATCTTTTCGAAGAGTTCGGCAAGGCGCCCGTAGACATAGACTTATAACACCGTTGTCTAGATCCCACAGCACTAGCTTATATTACCTAAATTTGGGCTAGATGACGTTGTGTGAGAATGCTCCACAATATTTATTTATTAGAATTATTTGTTGTATATTCAGTTTCCTACTTCACAATATCTTTTGATAACGATTACAGTTATCAACACAAGTTCAGTTCTAAGGTGATATTTTCATTAGATCGTAAATTTTGTGAAGCCTTATGCCAAAATGGCACAATTGAATTACTCCAAATACTCGTAGAATTATGCCTGAAGTAAAAGCCAAAATATCTTCGATGTAGGTACAGATTTTCGACCCACTACAATTTAATACAAGTCTAGACTTCTTAAAGGTACGCTTACAGATTACTGCAATTGTGTGACACAAATTTACCTACTCGTATTGGCTTGATGCCGATGCTGACGCCCCCTATCTGTAGGCTGGATCCCACAGGTGGCCCCATCCGAGGTCCGTGGAAGCATAGAGCCTCTGATTTGTGAAGGGCGTCCTCAAGACCCAGCCGCACAGTGGGACGTCCCATACATAAAACTAAAAAAATCAACATTAAGGGAGGTAGATTTAAAATATAGGTAAGTTATCCTAGATAAATACCCTATATAAATAACATTAAATAATGAATATAACCCTCCTGGTTAATAAGTTATCCCTCAGTGTAGTTTGTCGTGCAAATATCTTGTCATTCGCTACGTTAATAGGTGCATCTAACAACTAATAATTACGAAGTTCTTGTTGTAAGCTGTATTGTTCTAAGTATTGAATTTTACTACGGAGGACGTAACTGATCGTAAGTAATATACAATAATATAATATCACGATTTAAAAGTTCGTAAAAGACGATGTTATCTTAGATACATAATGAAACATTTTTTTCTACTTTGACTAGAGTTTTAAAAAATACATCAAAAACCCTTTCTGTAAATGTTATTATTTCGAGTTCAGTTACTTGTCTACTGTTACAGGACAGTAATTTTATCTGCGGAAACTGGCAGACCTAATAGGGTAGACTGGGTACGGTTAAAACGGTGGACGGTTGAAACAACGCGAATATCTCGTAAACAGTGCGTGATGAGGTGAGGAGTCCAAGGGGTAGGTAGGGTAAGGGGAATTTTGGTATCACGTTGTTCTACGGGCGCTGTACTTGGCTATAGGAGGCCCCATTGTGTTTTTTGACGGACAAGTAAGTATTTTTGTTCTTACATTTTTGCCAATATTTAGATTTTGTATAAAGTTAGAGTATTGAGAGTTTTCTTTCGTTTTAATTGAAGTTTGTAGAATATTGTAGTATCATTAGTTTTTAATTAAATGTGTAATAATTCTAACTGTGAAACTTTTTATACCAATCGGGGGGTTGGGGACAGTTGAAACACTATTTGTGGGTACGTTTGAAACATTTTATTTATTCAGTTTTCTTGTTTCTCAGATGCCAAGGGTACGCCAAAGAAAGACTACGAAATGTCGGGCCGACTTATCAACATGCAAACAAGCATATGAAGATGTAAAAGCGGAATTTTGTTTTGTTTAGCTCGATTTTTGTTTTGTTGATAGTTAAAAAAATTACCAATATCGCAAATTACCAATATTGCAAATATTACTGTTAAGAAAATCTTACTATAATTTCATTTAAGTTGAACTTGATGTAAAACTTCAAAGGCTGATAAAAATACTGTTAGGTTATAAGTATCAACAAAGACTAGACTATATTACTAAAAAAATATTTGTAATTTTCATCTGTGCCATTAAAATATTATTAGATGACTAGTTCTTTACTGTTTGTTTTTGTTATTTTTCTAATAAAACGTGATAACTTATAATATTTTGTATTATTTGCATGTGTTTCATTTGACCCCAAGCACTGTTTCAACCGACCCTGACATGGGGACGGTTAAAACAAATTACCGTTTTTTTTCAACACAATTTTACACAGAAAACTAATATAAAGTGATTTCAAATAACATTGCCCATTAGAAGACAGATAAAAGGTCTTTTGTTTAATACATTTCTTTCATCGCTAACTTAACAAATTCCGACGCTATGCCCGATAAACGCAAAAATGTTTCTACCGTACCCAGTCTACCCTAAATATTTGCATTTTTTGGGATCAAGTCAACCTATTAAAAATAAAGACCGTTACGAAACTTGCCTTCTGAGTCCTTAAATCCAAAAAGTTTTAGTGGCGAATAAAATACAGGAACTATTGCATACAAACGAATGTCCAGACAATATTCGCCAAAAAATATTGAAACTGTCTTTGAGAATTGGTTGTAAATGGAAAGCAAGTTCTCGGAAACGTGAAGTATTTCAAAAGAGAAATGATGCGTGGCTGCAAAAAAACTCAAAAATAATTTGAAGAGTGTAGTAGAAAGTAAAAAGACTTCATGTTCAAGAGTTATCTATGCGCCTGTCAGGGCCCCCATCAAAACAGGAAAAATCTTTAACTATTCAGCAAACCCTGGCATTATATTTAGACTTAAATTTATCAAAGAGGAAGTATAGTATATAATGATTCGTGGTGAACACACTGCACCCAGACTGTTTTCCTATTACTACAAACTAAAACAATACAAAGACGGCATTGTTCCTGAAAATATTCTTTATTTTTTATTTTTTTTAGTCAGCGGTAATCAAATACGGACCATTACAAGTTTGGTCTCTCCTCGTTACATTTGTGGATCAGATGCTTTCAATGTTAGTTACAGACTTGCTTTCAAAACGTAGCAAATTAAAGCTGAAAAAAACCTGAATTTCTCGAAAGAAAAAAGAGCTAGCCCAGCGGCATTCAAGTCCCAAATGGGGTTGAATGTTTATATTCCTAAGCCAGGTTATGGTACAACAAACAATGGCAATACCGCTCGAACTTTTTAGGTAATGCCAACTTATCATCAAACTTAACAGGGGTTAATGATAATTTAATAAATAATTTGAATATAATTTTAAGAGTGATTGCTAGTGGAGAAAAAATAAATATGGAAAATTTCAAAAATACTAATTAATAATAAAAACAACTTTATCTAGGAAATTATGAGTAACATTATATGCCAAGTGGCATGCATAAACTATTGATTCACGGAAAAATCGCCTTTCTCATACGAGAAAATCATCACGATTAAATAGTAACAAAGATTTAATTAATGTTGTGCTCATTACATGTGATCCCTTCTTCATCTCTTAGGAAAATCAATAGAAATAAACTTACGCATAAAAACTTAGATTTAAGTGAATATCTGCAATTGACAGGATCTGAAGAAACCTCTTACTCTTCTAATTTACCTGCCCAGTTAGGGGTGCTAGGTCGGGAAACCTCCTAGTGAGCTTGGTCCGGTTTTCTATCCCTTTGGGCTATACGCCCGGGGGGAGTGGCAACTAGACTAAGACGGTGCACCCTGGAACATCGGCTAATGGGTGCGGCGTGCTGCCCCCATTAGTCGATGTACCAATATCCCGGCAAGCTGACCCCATGGCGAGGGGGTCGCAGTTGGGTGGGCTTGCTAGTCCTACGGTGTTGCGGCGTCTCTGCACCGCAACACACCTTGGCGGACGCCCCAGTGCTCCCGGCTTTCTGGCCGGTGGAAGCACTGGGACCGTTTTTCGGCCGTCGTTTGACGGAGTTGACCCCATTGCACGAGGGGGTCGTGGTATGGCGGGCCTTCAAGGCCCGTGGTGTTGCGACAGCTCCCGGATACTCGGTGGAAGCCCGGTCGCGACAGTGTGGTGGTTTGCTCCCGGCTGCGGTCGGTTGGAGCAAGTTTGTTGTGCGGCAGCGGCCGCATGTGCGGCTGTTCCGCCTGTGCGGCTGTTTCCGCCTGTACGGCAGTCCACCTGTGCGGCAGTTTCGTGCCGCGGCAGTTTGCCAGAGACTGCTGCGTGTGTGCGGGCTGCCGCATGTACGGTGGTTCCGTCTGCGCGGCCGTTCCGCCTGTGCGGCCGTTCCGTCCGTGCGGCCGCTCCGTACAGCACCGGTAGGGGCCTGTCACTGCTGGTCATGGTGCAAGCCATGGTCGGCAGTCAGGCGTGCTGAGCCGCCATCGTTTCGCTTGCTGTCGACGCGATGGCGACAAAGCGGGAGGCGCACTGCGTGGGGGAGTGGGAGCAACTCGACAATTGGTCCCACTCCGCCGTGCAGTTCGGGGCGCCGTCGCAAGCAGCTTGCGCACGCCCCCGAATATTAGTTGACCGTGGGCGTAAGGTCGGGGGACCCCGCCCACCAACGGTCACATGGCGGTGGGCACCTTCCGCGTGTTCCGAGGGTCCCCATTAGCGCACGCCAGCCAGCCGCTCTCTGTCTCCTCTATTACAGAGGGGCGCTCGAGAGCGGTGCAGGCGTGGTTTTCAGCTCCTTACGGAGCTTTGGGGAGTCGCCCATCTGGCTCCCCCGAGGAGAGCCCCGAATTCACGGGGCGCCCCTAGCCGGGTCGACGTGAATAATCTTTTGATATCCCTCGGCCCGGCTATAGGGTGAGGAGGAACACCGCGGGGTTTAGTGGGTAGGACGGTCCATTCCGGACCGGGCCGGGAGTCCCACATACCATCCCAGCTGCCCCCGCGGTTGGGATGAAGGCGCGTAAATGCGTTCCCCGCGTCAACAAAAAAAAAAAAAACCTGCCCAGTTAGATTTCAGCGACACTGAAAGTGAATAATCTCAGGAGGAATAATGTAAAATAATTTTCGTTCTTTTATTTTTTTATGTTCAAAATATTTATCAATAATGCGTTATTCTACTTTTTATATAAAGATGGTTTAATATTGTGACTGATATAAATTTAAAAGCAATTCCTTTTTCAATATTTGTTGAGTTATTAATTTCGCCCTTTTCTCCATACAATCGTCCCACTGTGAGCCGCCGCGTATATACTCACAATGCACTCCTTCCCGCACATCTCGCAGACGACGGGCGCCCTATGGCGGCCCACGTGCCGCTTGCACTTCACTTTGATCCCCAGGTGGTGTGTGTGTATATACTCACAATGCAATCCTTCCCGCACATCTCGCAGACAACGGGCGCCCTGTGGCGGCTCTCCTGCCGCTTGCACTTCACTTTGATCCCCAGGTGGTGTGTGTGTATATACTCACAATGCAATCCTTCCCGCACATCTCGCAGACAACGGGCGCCCTGTGGCGGCTCTCCTGCCGCTTGCACTTCACTTTGATCCCCAGGTGGTGTGTGTGTGTATATACTCACAATGCACTCCTTCCCGCACATCTCGTAGACGACGGGCGCCCCGTGGCGGCCCTCCTGCCGTTTGCACTTCACTTTGATCCCTAGGTGGTGTGTGAGTGTATACTCACAATGCACTCCTTCCCGCACATCTCGCAGACGACGGGCGCCCTGCGGCGGCCCTCCTGCCGCTTGCACTTCACTTTGATCCCTAGGTGGTGTGTGTGTGTATATACTCATAATGCACTCCTTCCCGCACATCTCGCAGACGACGGGCGCCCTGTGGCGGCCCTCCTGCCGCTTGCACTTCACTTTGATCCCCTGGTAATGTGTGTGTATATACTCACAATGCACTCCTTCCCGCACATCTCGCAGACGACGGGCGCCCCGTGGCGGCCCTACTGCCGCTTGCACTTCACTTTGATCCCCTGGTAATGTGTGTGTATATACTCACAATGCACTCCTTCCCGCACATCTCGTAGACGACGGGCGCCCCGTGGCGGCCCTCCTGCCGTTTGCACTTCACTTTGATCCCTAGGTGGTGTGTGAGTGTATACTCACAATGCACTCCTTCCCGCACATCTCGCAGACGACGGGCGCCCTGCGGCGGCCCTCCTGCCGCTTGCACTTCACTTTGATCCCTAGGTGGTGTGTGTGTATATACTCATAATGCACTCCTTCCCGCACATCTCGCAGACGACGGGCGCCCTGTGGCGGCCCTCCTGCCGCTTGCACTTCACTTTGATCCCCTGGTAATGTGTGTGTATATACTCACAATGCACTCCTTCCCGCACATCTCGCAGACGACGGGCGCCCTGTGGCGGCCCTCCTGCCGCTTGTACTTCACTTTGATCCCTAGGTGGTGTGTGTGTGTATATACTCATAATGCACTCCTTCCCGCACATCTCGCAGACGACGGGCGCCCTGTGGCGGCCCTCCTGCCGCTTGCACTTCACTTTGATCCCCTGGTGAGGTGTGTGTATATACTCATAATGCACTCCTTCCCGCACATCTCGCAGACGACGGGCGCCCTGTGGCGGCCCTCCTGCCGCTTGCACTTCACTTTGATCCCCTGGTGATGTGTGTGTATATACTCACAATGCACTCCTTCCCACACATCTCGCAGACGACGGGCACCCTGTGGCGGCCCTCCTGCCGCTTGCACTTCACTTTGATCCCCAGGTGGTGTGTGTATATATACTCACAATGCACTCCTTCCCGCACATAAAAAACTCCTGCCGCATGCACTTCACTTTGAGTGCGGCCGTGCCGTATCCGAAACCCACGCCCACTACTTACTTGAGCAACTCCAGTCGTGGCCTTTAGTGCTGTGCCTCGGTGCGTTGCTCCTTGCACCGCATAGGAGCCCCCCTTAATGCCCCTTTTTAGTTTGGTATTTTTGTCATAGCGGCTACAGAAATACATCATCTGATTCTGTGAAAATGTCAGCTCTCTAGCTAACACGGTTCCTGATACAGAGTCATGACGGATAGACAGAGGAGTCAGTCAGACAGACAGACAGACGAACGACGCAGTCTCATGAATAGGGTCCCGTTTATAACCTTTGGGTACGGAACCCTAAAAATGGTCACTCACATAGCTCAGGCTTCATACTAATTTATCGATTCGCTTTTAATTTATCCATTTGCCATCTACCGATTACGTAAAAAAAATTGCGAGTCGATAGTGTTTTCGTATTACCGGCATAAGATACCTATCTGATGTTATGTTCACTAATAATTCCTACGAATATTATATACGTGAAAGTTTATGAATACATAAATAAATATACTTAAATTAATATTTTGGAAAATTGTTATCCAGCACGCTCTAGTTCAAATTAAGCTAACAATAAACATAAGCTTGTGCTAACTGATTTCTGTGTGCTAACTGATGTATTTCTAACTACAAACGCCCAAAACAACTAGGCTACGATAACCATTTTCCATCGGTTGAGTCGTAAGCTTGTTTGTTACCTTAATAAAAAATCGGTTGTCTGTAAAGTCGGTTTACTGGCGATAGTTGAACGTGACAACTCAGCCTTAAATGGAATGCCTCAGAGCGAGGTAACGCCGCATACGCCGTGCGTGCAGCGGGCTCCACCGAATTATAGGACGTTGTCACTTTAAAAAAAACAAACATTTGCGTATTATACAATTAGTTGATCACATTGGTGGGCATTAATATGAAAAAGAAATATTGTCTAATAATGAAGGCGAAACAGCAGTGCATACGATTAGGATTTATATTTTTTTAACAGAGTCAGTGGTTATCGCAGAAGTTCTTGCCAAGACAAATCAAACGAGTCCAAATTAATTAGGTCTGACTACTGGCAGTGACACGAATTTCTCCTTTTGAATAACGGCACTTGGAACAGTACAAGTTCCGTTATTCAATATGTGCAGCAGGTTCCACCAAGTGCCATCAATCAACAGTATAAATAATTTCTCCTTTCTAGATTGGTAGAAAAGATTTTGAAATAAATTTTGAAAAAAGTCGGGTTAAGTTTCTTTAAGAGTTCTTTTATGTTACGTCTCGTTGCAATTGGGAACCCTCAGTATCAGTGACTACAACTTTGACAAATCCTAGAAACTGTGTTTTGTAAACCATATCTGCAGTAAGCGAACTTTCGCTGTGGTTGGTGCTTGGATGACCTATTGCCAACCGGAAGTTACATTCACATGATGTTGACACAAGAGTCAATAGCATTATTTTATGGCTTAAGCTTGTTTAGTTCATCCTAAGACATTCTTCCGAGGGCTTACCAGGACTTACTTACTCCCGGCCGTAGGTAAGGCGTAAAGCAAACGACGGGGCGGGCCGGGCCGAGCAATTTGACCGCGCACGACTGCACTATGGGAATCCTATACTATCAACGCACACGAAGGGCAAAAAGACCGCACCGCAGTTGTCCGCCGGTCAGTGGCGGCGCGGCTACCCGCCATGGATCACACAAACCAGTTTGTATGAAGTAACGCAGACGGGCGGCGGCGCGGGACGAGCCGGGGCGGCTAGCTCAGTCTCTTCGCTAGAACGAACGTCGTGAACTAACTGCATCTGCCCGTCGCGTTGTGTGCTTTGCGTTCGCGGGGCGGGCAGTCGCGGGCATCGGCGGACAGACGCGGTCTTTATTACGTCGCGGGCAAAAAGTCCGGCCCGCCCCGTCGTCTGCCTAGCGCCTAATAGGTGGCAGTGGCATAGCATCCTTGAGGGATTTTCACAGGTGTAAAAAATACTTGTTTAGTTCAGATGTTAGTGCTTCGTGTGGCGAAGGGGAAGTGCAGGTACAAATTGTCGTCACCCCAATTCAGCCTGAAGGCCGTAAGAGGCGAATAAACATTCGCAAAACAATCCATTGCATAAATAAATGATATTAAAATAAAACTATATATATTTGGATAATGGTTAATATCGTGATTCAAATTTGACCTACTTTTGTTCCTGTTGTTGCAGTAATTAAATTTAAGAACTCAAAACCTGTTGTAGTGGAAAAAACTGTTACAGTTGCATATACAGGATGTGGCGTAAATAAAGGTCCAACCGCCAAGGTGCCCCACTATAACATACAACAGTTTCACCCTGATTTACCCAAGGGTTATAAAAAAGAACTTTTTTTTAATAATCGTCCCTGTTTTGTAAAGTTGGCTATAGTTTAAAGGGAAATCGCTATTTTTGGTTTCTGTTTCCTCTATACATATTAAAGCTAAATTTTGTACATGAGCTATCAAAAAATAATATAGTTTATTAATTTCCATTAAAAACGTTTCTAATGAAAATAAGTTCATCTCAATTATTCTGAAATTTTAGGTATCACTAAAATTGTGCAGAGCTTTTTATGAAAAATACGCTCTACACTGTTTCAAATTCAAATGTTTTATTGCGAATAATGGGTACATAAGTTGATGTTAGGTATTACATACATTGTTTCCTGCCATATTTCGCCGAAAGGCATGCAATATACATTAAAATGTCAGAACAAACTTAATAATTAAATGTCGCACTGTGAACCAGAATCCCAATCTAGCTGGACAAAAAGGGTCGTCTCATTTCTATCATTCTTCTAATAAAAACAGTAGGTTATAAACCAGAGGCAACGATTCAGCCATTTTTTTTATCAAGTACCCTCTGATAATTTAATAATTTTAAATCGTCTCCGTACAAACGGGTTATTTACGATGAAATTATTCACTTTCTTGCGTGTAATGAGTCACGTCTCGAGGTAAATACTAGAGATGATTGTGATAATTTTTATTATGCATCGAGAAGTAGAAGGTATGTTTTACATAATTCACAATAAATTTATTCTGAATACCTATTGATTAATTACTATTCATGTCAAATAAAATAAAAATTCTTAATTTTATACGTTTTTCCGCATTTCATAGACCAGAAACTACTTGCCCCCTCATGACCCCGGGCTAATTTTTATATATGAAAGAGCCACATATCTTTACTTTCAAAAATAGTAATTTATAAGCGCCTCACGATAGCACAACTTTGATTTTATTGCAGAAAAGGAAGTAAAGGTATCGCGAAGGAAGTTTTTCTACCAGTTGCTAAACTACCCAAAATACACTCAAACGTTCAGGTCTATGCGATAATATGTTATAATGAGATTTAATTTAGTAAATATAACGGAGTAATCTATGCGAAATATTTAAAAATAATTGCCGACTTTGTACGAACTTAGAAAAAAATGGGTTCTGTGTGGAAAAACTCGAAAAGGTTTTGAAACAAGGTCGATTGGTGTTAATTGGCTTTGAACCACTTGGCCTTAGACTCCAGAAATCAACAATTAGCTAAACTAATAGCTTTTGAACTCCACCGGGTTCCTGAAAAAAAAAAACGAAACATGACTTTTCTAAGATTTTTTACTTTTCTAACGAAATCCAATAACATCTTTTCTTATTGGATTTCGTTAGAAAAGTAAAAAACCTGGACTGTTTAGCAAATGTAAGTTTGCCCAGTTGTGATGACTCCAAATCATAATGACGCTCACTGGGAGGGGAGGCGCCATACTGAGAGTTTCCCTTCTATCAAAGCGGACTCTTAAAAGTGTACGCACACACGCTTTATAAATGTGTAACATGTCTGAAGTTATGACTATGTTTTAATTTTTTGTGTAAGTTCCATAGTGACAGTCGATTGCTTTTGTAGTGGTGTATATGAATATGATTTCCCCCTACAAAATGTGACAGACAGATATGTATGGGGTAAACATGCTATGGCTACTCCCTTTGTACCTACTAGTCGCATTGCTCTGTGCTCCGAATAAGTGTTGGAAAAAATTGTAAGCCAATATACCTAAGTAAAGTGGTTTCATTATATTAATATTGCTATCGTTTTATTTAATTTCCTTTATTTAGAAATAAGCATCTTAGCATAAATCTATTATATTAACACAAAACTACTGCCAAGACTAATTTAAAGCGGTGAAAATCGATCTATATTACAAGGAAACCACAATTAAACTTATCTAAATCATCCAGTTTTACTTGACCTTTATACACATACGAAATATTTAATAACGGGCGTCAGCTTCAGTTGTATTTTTTTTAAATATAATTATATGGGTTTTTGTTATTTTTAAAATCGTAATATACCACAGTCTGTGGATATATAGCGGTTGGAACGTAACACAACTCTTAAATAATATTGTCCAGCTAGATTGGGATTCTGGTTCACTGTGTGTCGGTACAATTACAAATTATAATGAAATTGAGCAAAATATAATTATTATACAAATTAAAATAATAAGCCCAATTAACAGATTGTCACAAAAAATAACAACAATAATAATAATAGAAACCCCTCGTGGACAGTCGTTATCTTTTCATGGGATTAACGCATCCCTATGAGGGCATAGTAGATTTGCTTTTTGAGTCATCCACTTTTTGAGATCAACAAAAAATATCTCGCAAGGTTATAGAAAAGCACACATCCGCAGGGCAGCTTGTGGCGAGCTGAATGTGCGTGGCTACACATCGGTCCCGATTCCTCAGAGTTTTGTGGCGCTTCTCGACCAGTTAGCATTTAATGGGCTAACGGGAGACTGTAGGAAGTGCAGCAAATCTCAACTCTGGCTTGCCTTAATTGGCCGGTCAGAGGGAGGAAGCCAGAGCTTTATGCTCGGGGGTGGAAGTGTCATTTTCAAGGGCATAACTACAGGGAAACCCGCTCCGGGTCTGACCCGTGATGGCGAAACCGGCGCCGCACCGCTCGACACCCCTAGCCGCTCACACCGGTGTTGCCCTCTGTCGCCTTACAGGCTTAATGCCTTTGGCGATTGTATAGGGGGTGAGTTGGCGAGTCACCGTCTGCCAAAGTTTTAATATAATAATAGGTATATTGAAATGGCAGACGCCGTCTTCATCCATAGCCTAAGTTAACCAGACCATCTAACACCCATCACAATAGCCCATTACGTAGTTAGCATATTTTACAATAGTTAGCTCCCATTGCAGATGGTCCATTACCGTTCTTCTACATAAGGCGGATGTGGATTGTTTGCAGTGGGGGTCCCATTTCCCTTTAGATTAAAAGTCTCAAAGGGCCTCTGCATGTTGGACCTGTGTCCCCATGTAAGCCTACCAAAAGTCCGGGTGTCTTCGTAAGAAAAAAAAAGAAGATACCCGTGTGAAAGAGAGACATAATAATAATAGAAACCACAAGAAAATTAATACAATGTCAATCTCAGTTTGTTGCTGCCCAATCATTTAAAAATATGCCTATGTAATACTGGTTTTAAAATGGTATCATACAACAATTTCCCATAAAAGAAAATAGTAATTTTTACTGTTAAAGTTAAAATCGGGTTAAGAATAATGACTTATAACGTTTTGTAGCAAGTAGTACTTACTTAGTTCATCGTCAACATAATTTTTACTACCTGATGCCCGCAGTTTCGCCCGCGTAAAATTTATTCCCGCGGGAACTTATTCCCGGGATAAAAAGTAGCCAATGTGTTATTCCAGACTATAATGTATCTGTGTACCAAATTTCAGCCCGATCCGTTCAGCGGTTTGAGCGTGAAAGAGTAACAAACATCCACACTCACAAACTTTCGCATTTATAATATTGGTAAGATTGGTAAGATTTAAAATTTTATTAATCTCATAACCTAGATGGCGCCTGCAGCTCTTCCCGCGTGGGATTTTGTGACCATTCTCACTTTTATATATATTTTCTTTCTGGAATGCTGTTCCCGTTCAATGAAGGATGTATGAATATGGAAAAAGAAACTTACTGGAAGGATGTTTACTTTCCGGGTGCTTCATTAAGTGATATTATGCAAAAGATAATAGAATATAAATTTGACGCTAACAGTAAAATAATAATTTTCTGTGCAAACAGGGGCAAAATTTGCAATGTTTGCAATATGTTAAAAATAGTGATATCCATAACCTAAACTTAAGAAATAAGAATAAATTGGCTGTACCTAGATTTAGGCTTAATAAAATAAGCAATTCTTTTGCGGGCATTTGTATTCGAATGTACAATACATTGCCGACAGCCATAACAGGTTTGTCAGTTAATAAATTAAAAAAACTAATAAAACTTAAATTGTGCCAGAAAGCTTATTATAGCATTAAAGACTTTCTAGAAGACAAGGCTGCCTGGCAGTGACACGAATTGCTCCTTTCTACATAAAAAAAACTGTATTAGATACTAAGATACTAGAAGAGAAGGGACCGGACTGAGTTTCTTGGGGTGTTCTTCTCAGTCTGTAGTATTTCCGAACCCCCGGTAGAGTCACAAAAATTTTGACAAACCTAAATAATTTTTTTAAAAATTTCAAAGGGAATAAATTTTATTTTATTTTATTTATTTATTTAATGATGATTTGTCCCTATACATGAATTACATCTTAAACTTAAATGCCATACAAGTTGTAATGTTCACACTTCCATTTATAAAAGGTGTGCCAGATTCGGAAAATTCATTTAGATATAAGATGAATTTACGTTTAAACTTAATAAGTCAGTATAATAATAAATTTAATGTAATTGACTTTAATTCTGTATTTGACACAAATTTGTCACATAGCAAGTATAAAGTCTATAATAATCACAAGGGTAGGTATTGTCTACCCAATTATTATAAAAGACAAATAGCAAGTTTGCTATTCAGTTATTTTTACTCTTTAGCCAAAAACTTGGCTGACAAAACTGCTTTATTTGAGCAGAGTAGATTTAGGACTTTGGAATCTGTTCCAAGTAATTTAAATTAACTTCTGGGACAACAGAGGAATTACCCTCTAGCCAAAATTGTAAATTGATAGAGTTGAATTTAATTGCAAACCATAACTATATCGGAAAATGTCCTCCGAACAAAACTAAATTAAAATAAAACTTGAGAGGTGTCAAGGGACACCCGAATGGAACGAAGTTCCTTTCAATGAATTAGTGCAGGAATTGTAAAATTTTATTGTACAAAAACAAAAACAAAAAAACAAAAAAACAAAAACAAAAACAAAAACAAAAACAAAAACAAAAACAAAAACAAAAACAAAAACACCATTTTTCGTAAGAATTTTTTCCGTCTAGCCCCCTTTCACAACGCGCGATAAGGAACTTCGTTCCAAAATGTAAATTATATCAGCCTGGTGCATTATAATATTGCAACATTAACGCAGGTCAAAGAGTTTGAATTGGAACTGTTCATGAGCTCAGAAAATATTGAAATTGTTTGTCTTACAGAACATATGCGTAAGGAGTATGAGCTCATGTTCAGTTTCAGTAGTCACCGGGTTGGTAGTGCGTTCTGCAGGGTCAACACAACACGGGGGGGTTCGTTGATTTTATTAAATAAGAAATTAAAGTATAAGGAACGGAAAGATGTTGTGTCCCTCTCTGTAGAGTGTACAGTTGAAATATCATGCGTAGAATTGGAGCAATTCATAGTAGTATGCGTATATAAACCTGGAGTCTCACCCTTTTGTGAGTTTGAGGAAGTAATGGATAAAGTGCTATTTAAACTTGGAAAAACTAATAAACACCTAATAGTGTGCGGTGATTTTAATGTTAATATACTTATAAATACGCGTCAGACCAATGATATCTTAAATTTATTTAAATCACACAATCTCACTAACTTATTTTTAGAGCCTACTAGATATTGTGATACAACAGCTACTTGTCTGGACAATATATACAGTGATATGTTGCCAGAAAGTAAGAGTATTATAAATAAGATAAAATCAGATCATACTGGGCAAATAGCATCTTTCAAGATCACAAGAGAAAAAGTTAAAAGACGTAAAATATTATGTAGACCAGTAACTAGTGGCCGCTTGGAACGTATGCGAGTTGGACTTTGCAATAAACTTCCATTTTTAGACACTGGCTTAGATCCAAATGTAATGTATAAGTTATTTTTTGATTCCTTTTACAATGAGTTCAACTCCATATTCAAGTCTAAGGAAGTCACAATCGGTGACAGGCCAGCCTTCAGTGAATGGGCCACTGAGGATATACATAAAAGTAGATTAAAACTGTATGAACTATACTCAGAAAGACAGCTTAATAGAACAGATGAATTTCTAAATTATGTTAAAACTTATTCAAAAAAGTTTAAAGCAGACTGCTTAGCGGCCAAAAGAAAGTATATAAGTAATAAAATTATCAATAGTGTAGACAAAGTTAAATCTACTTGGAAAATAATTAACGCAGAGAGAGGCCAAGCAAAATCAAATGATAATAATTTTAAACTTAAAGTAAATGGTAACATAATTACAACAGATGCCGAAGTCGCTAACGAATTTGAACAATTTTTTTCTCGTATTCCAGTAGATTTGACCAGAACCCTAGGTTCTTCTACCCCAATAGCAGAATCCTTGTTAAAAGCAAATGTTCCTTGCTGTAATGAAATATTCAAATTCAGTAAAATTAGTTTACACACTATCATAAAAACTTTTAAATCTTTAAATATTAAGAAAACGGCTGACCTCTGGGGAATTTCTGTACATTTAGTTAATTCGTTAATTGAAATGGTTGCTCCTGAATTATCAATAATATTTAATAATTGTGTTGATAGTGGTGTGTTTCCTGACTTAATGAAGTTTAGTAAAATAACTCCTCTGTTTAAATCGGGTAGCACCTCGGATCCGTCCAATTTTCGTCCTATTTCTGTACTACCCACGTTTAGTAAAATCTTTGAAAAGGGAATGCTTAATCAAATGCTAAATCATTTTAATACAAATAAACTATTCCATACTAAACAATTCGGTTTCACGCGCGGTCGGTCTACCACGGATGCTGGAATCAAATTGTTAGAGTGTATATATGAGGCCTGGGAGGAGTCGTATGATGCTTATGGTGTATTCTGCGACTTATCTAAGGCCTTCGATTGCGTCCAGCATCAGACTTTAATTCAAAAACTTGATCATTATGGAATCCGGGGGAAGGCCTTGGATTTAATTAGTTCTTACCTTAGAGATAGAGTACAGAGAGTAGTTATAAATGGTAAACAGTCAAATGGTTCTGCTGTAACAATGGGGGTGCCTCAGGGTTCAATTCTGGGACCTTTTCTATTTTTAGTGTACATAAATGATCTCCCTCACCTTATAAGAGACGATCACGAGGTAGTTTTGTTTGCTGATGACACATCTTTAATATTTTAAGTTGAACGTGGACAACGCGATCTTGACGAAGTAAACAATGCCCTCTCTAGGGTAGTCCACTGGTTTAACGCTAATAATTTATTGTTAAATGAAACTAAAACAAAATGTATTAGATTCACCTTGCCAAATGTTAGGCTCGTTAACACCAGTATTAAGATTAGGGATGATCAAGTAGAATTGGTCGATGAAACTGTCTTTCTGGGCATAAAGTTAGACTCCAACTTGCAGTGGGGGCCTCATATCGAGAAAGTCTCGGGCAGACTGAGCTCTGCAGCCTATGCCGTTAAAAAGATCCGACAACTGACAGACATTAGAACAGCGCGTCTTGTCTACTTTAGCTATTTCCACAGTGTCATGACCTATGGCATACTATTATGGGGTAACGCTGCCGACATCGAATCTATCTTTGTGTTGCAGAAAAGGGCTGTCCGGGCTATCTATGGTATGGGGATTCGGGAGTCATTAAGAGAAAAGTTTAAGGATATCAACATACTTACTGTGTATTCACAGTACATATATGAAAACTTATTATATACTCATAAAAATAACAGTAAATTTATTAAAAATAGTGACATCCATAATCTAAACTTAAGAAATAAGAATAAATTGGCTGTACCTAGATTTAGGCTTAATAAAATAAGCAATTCTTTTGCGGGCAATTGTATTCGAATGTACAATACATTGCCGACAGCCATAACAGGTTTGTCAGTTAATAAATTTAAAAAACTAATAAAACTTAAATTGTGCCAGAAAGCTTATTATAGCATTAAAGACTTTCTAGAAGACAAGGCTGCCTGGCAGTGAAACGAATTGCTCCTTTCTACATAAAAAAAAAACTGTATTAGATACTAAGATACTAGAAGAGAAGGGACCAGACTGAGTTTCTTGGGGTGTTCTTCTCAGTCTGTAGTATTTCCGAACCCCCGGTAGAGTCACAAAAATTTTGACAAACCTAATTTTTTTTTTTTAAAATTTCAAAGGGAATAAGTTTTATTTTATTTTATTTATTTTATTTTTACTCTTTCACGCTCTAACGGTTAAAAGAATCTGACCGAAAGGTAATATGATAGATTATAGTTGGGAATAAAACACGAGCAGTTTTTATATAATGAATATGATCCCACGGGAAGCGGGAATAGTAACAAAAAACGTGGGTGAAGCCGTGGGCGCCATCTAGGTTATGAGATTAATAAGATTTTAGATAAATAATCATGTTGCCTATGAACTAAGTACTACTTGGTACAGAACGTTATAAGTGTAATGTATATGTTACGGCTAATACCCGAAGTGCGGCTGCACCTAGTTTTAGCCGGTTAGAACTAGGTGTAGCCACTTACTCTTGGTTAAACCTAGTACGAGCCGATTGTTTTCGGGTAAAACTAGGTCTAGCCTTCATCATGCCGGCTACAACTAGCTCCAGCCATTCCCTGTTGGATAAAACTAGATGCAAACAAATTGAAACAAGTAACAGGCGCCTGGCTCACGCGAGACGCGTCGCGCTTATTATAGTTAACACCTCGACTCGGTGACTCTATTTTTTTTTATAACCATTCAACACCATCGAATACATTTATAGCCGTTTCGTTTTGGTTAATGTGCACATTAACCGGCTAAAGATGGAATATGCCGACGCAAACTAACATGTTATCGAACTTTAGCTGCTTCTCGAAGATAAACCTAAGTTTAGCCGGCTAATCTTAAGTTTATGTTCACACCTACCTTTAGCCGTAACATATATAAGATAATTTTGGTCATTTCCTTAACCCGATTTTAACTTTAACAGTAAAAATACTATTTTCTTTTCGTGGGAAATTCTTATATGATATCATTTTAATATCAGTATTACATAGGCATATTTTTAAACGTTTGGACAGCAACAGTGTAATACATATTTTTATATAAAAAGCTCTGCACAATTTTAGTGATACCTAAAAATTAGAGAAGAAAATGAGACGAACTTATTTTTATTTAAAACGTTTGTAGGGGACATTAATAAACTAAAGGTACAATTTTTTTGATAGCTCATGTATTTAGCTTTGATATCGAGAAAACAGAAATCAAAAATAACGATTTCCCTTTAAACTACAGCCGACTTACAAAAGAAGGACGATTTTTTATAAAAAAGATCTTGTTTTTTGTAATCTGAGTGTAACTGTAGTATGTTATAGTGGGGAACCTGTTCTATCACACCTTGACGGTTAAACCATTACTTACGCCACGCCCTGTAAATTGCCACCCGGCCTTTTTCGTAGACATTAAAAATACCTACAAACCTGTAGCACATCATTTTGTCAAATCAAAATCAATACATGTAATAAAATCGTAGCCGGGTCTTTATATACAAAACTAGCTGACCCGCGCAACTTCGTTTGCGTGATAAATGAAGTACCGCTCGACCAATTTCGTGCAAACTTCACATAAACCATCTACTAAATAGTCCGAACAAGGCTTAAATATTTGGTTCGGATAGGTGAGCCCGTTCTTGAGTTATAAAATTACAACGAAAAGTGGCATTGATTTTTATATATATAGATAGAATCAAAAACAATGATTTCTAAAATTTTTGTCTGTACGTTCAACCACTCCACCGATTGCAATGCAGGTATCTTTTACTCCACTTAACATTTCGTGTTTGTTTCATGTCAACCGGTTGATAAATAAAATCAATGGTCTTGACAGACAGACGGACGGAGGGACAACAAAGGGATCCTATAAGGGTTCAGTTTTTTTCCTTTTAGGTTACCCTAAAAGTTATATCAATCTAAGGAATCGCATATAAAATGCAACTGTTTCTGCTGCATATTAATGACATGTTGTCTATAGACGGCATTCATTGTTATGCGGACGACAGTACGGGGGACACTTGTTACACGGGTCGCCCCGGTATCTCCCGGGACACAGTGGAGGAAAATCGTGAACAGCTTGTGTCTGAAATCGAGGCTACTCTTACTAGAGTGTCCGATTGGGGTGGACAAAATCTTGTCCAGTTCAACCCTTCCAAGACACATGCGTGTTTTTTCACCGCTAAGCAAACCCCAATTACTCCTTATGCGTGTTCTACCGCCTGTACAATGGTATGTGCTCTGAGGAATTATTTGATATGATGCCCACGGCTACGTTCTATCATCGCACCGCTCGCCACAGACAGGGAGTTCATCCTCACGCTCCGCGTCCGGTGCGTTCCAGCACGGTTAGATCCGATAGGTGTTTTCTTCCGCGCACGCTTAGGTTGTGGAATGACCTCCCTGCCTCGGTTTTGCCAAACGCCTACAGTATGGGGTTCTTCAAAAGGGGTCTTAGAAGGTTTTTACAGGGTCGGCAGCGCGAGTGTGGCACCTCTGGTGTTGCAAACGTTCATAGGTAGGCTGCGGTGACCACCGGTCCTTCTGGTGGGCCGTATGCTTGTCTGTAGTGGTATAAAAAAAAAAAGTATATAAAATGCAACGTACGAAGTCGTTGGCAACAGCTAGGTCATCAATAGTTTTCGCAATCGGTGCCTTAAATTATAAAATAACTAGAGGGCCAGGCCCCGCGTTGTTGTGGCTACGCTTTTTCTAACTCGGTACTCCCGGCCATAGCCATGTAGGCTTTTCACAAAAAAAAAACTATCCTATCTCTCAAGTTGGATCAAACTGCACACGGTGTGCAAATTTGTTTAAAATCGGTTAAGTAGTTTAGGAGTCCATCGCGGACAAACATCGTGACAGGAGATTTATATATTATATTAAGATAAGATATTTTTGAATATTCTCACACCACATCATCTAGCTAGCCCAAGTTAAACTAATATAAGCTTGTACTATGGGATCTAGACGACTGACAGACATATATTTCTAAATACATACATAGGTACATAGAAAATACCCAAACTGACCGATTTCCTTTTTCAAGTTTGAAGATAGAAATCTTCTTTTAGTAGGTACTTAATAAAAACAATCTTCAGTAAAATATTTTTATTCACATACCCCTATGTCTATGTTCCAGGCACCCACCAGTTCTACCAAAGAACCCTGGTCGTCCGAGACCCAGACCTCATCCGGAGGGTGTGCGTGAACGACTTCCAGCACTTCACCGACCGAGGGTTCTTCTTCAACAATGACGTGGACCCGCTGGCTGGTTCCGTGCTGTTCCTCAGAGGCAATGAGTGGAAAAAGCTTAGGGCTAAGATATCGCCTATATTTTCGTAAGTTTCTTTTTTCTATACTACTAAGGTGACAGACGAGCTTATAGTCCACCTGATGACTGGTTACCGTAGCCTATAGAAATTTTTAATACAGGTTGTGACGACTCACTGTTAATATATTTGCAAGCTGCCCATAAGGCCTTTAATTTTAATTGACAACTTGGCTTAACGGCTGCCATTTTACTGGCAACCGGGACCAACGACGGCTTAACGTGCCTTCCGATGCCGAAGCACGGAAACGCTCAAATAAATGTCACAAAGTGGTCACATGGATGGTCACCCATCCAAGGACTGGCCATAGTGAAAATTGCTTACTGCAGTGATGGTTTACAGAAAACTGAGTCCGCGGTGCCACGAGCGCTTCCACCACCACCTATTCGTGGGACTGAATCTGAAGGTGAAACGTGAGCATATTTAATATGCCTTGGCGTGACTATATGTACCTATGTATGTATTAGTGATGTAACGAATATTCGCGTTCGCATTCGCGGATCTTCGCATATTTTTGGATATTCGTATTTGCATTCGCATCCGCAAATTTTCTGCGAATGTTTTACGAATATGAATATAAAAAAAAAACTATTTGAAGATAATGGTAGGTTAATAAAATCAAATTCCATTCATTTCTTATGTTTTTAAGCAAGAAAAAGTAACTTAACCTCATAAGCACATTAACAGTCTTTTCTTAATCATTTGATATTATTAATTCATTCTCACACTCGTTGGTGGTGTAACCAACTTGCCACGCGTTTTTCGGTTGAGTATTGTGTGACAGATTTACGGGCTAAAAGATGAACAGGGTTTTGAAAAGTATTAAGTAAGTGGTATGTCTTCTTCTTCACTGTCACTCGCATGTATCAGTAAATTCATTGTTTCTTTTATTTAAAGATACACTTTTATTTGTTTGGGTATCTCGTTCGGTTTCATTTAACCTGACACGCTTTGCGTTCGGGCAACGTGAATTGGAAGATACACCGGTTTAACTGTCCCCAACCAAGTCTAAAATATGGTCTATGACCCGCTCTTTAGTAGACGTATTTTTAAATAACTTATTACACAAAATTCACTTGTTTTGTTTACAAAAAGACCGGCGCAAGCGGAATGACACTTCAGTCGGATGTGTTCGTATCAACTCGGCAATTCACGGAACAAAATACAAACGGAACGCACCTCGTAACTGCCAGCAAGCCATAGACAATTGGCGCCAAATTTGAACACTTCTACATTCTCATTCGCATTCGCATCCGCGAATGTCAGTAGCTGACATTTGTATTCGCATTCGCTTTCGCGAATGTTTAAAAAATGACATTCGTTACATCTCTAGTACGTATGTATTATTATTTGTAAGGATATTTGTCTTGTTCTCTCTCTCTCTCTCTTTCTGTGTTTTTGATTTTTTTTTCGAAAATATAAACTATTTATTTCTTTCAGACCAAACAAACTACGAGGAATGTTTCCCCTCATAGAACTAACCGCCGACGAATTCGTAACCCGAGTGAAAAGCATATTGACACAGACTAAAAACGAACCAAGCAATGGACTAACCAACGAAGCAGTTAGCAAACCGAACGGCATTAGTGCAAACTCGACTGTGGTCGATTCAGAAAAATTGGTTGGAGGTTATACAGCCGATGCTATAGTACCATGTGCTTTTGGATTAAAAAGCAATATAATGTATCATGACGATGATCCTTTTGCTGTGGCACTGCATGCCTTCTACGAAATGACATTTTTTAATATTTTCGAAAAGTGAGTATTGAACTTTTCTACTATTATCCTAGCGCAGTGCTGTGTAAACGGTACCTTATGGTTAAATTAAACAAGGCACAAAGTTGAAATCTTTACAGGAGCTTTTTTATGTGGAAAATCCTCATGAATGCTATGCCAGGCTCCTACCGACTAAAAAAAACACACAGCGCCCTTCCTATTCTGTCTACGGTAGGGCTCCCAACCATAGGCTGTTGGGCGGGATATGTAAGGTTTTAGTTGGTAGGAGTCCGGCGTAGCATCCATGATGATATTTCATCACGTTAAAAAAATAGAACTTAGTGAATCGATTTGGATACGGTTTTTAAAAGTAGGTTTTCTAGATCAAAATCAGCTCAACTACACGTATGGCTCAACCATATACTTTTAAAGACGTTTTTATGTCTGTATTTCCTAAATGTAATTATGTAAAAGTCGGTCGCTGTTTGAAATATGCTAATCGAGGTTGAAACGGGTCATTATGACTTCACAGTATCTTCGTTTTAGATCCGTAGAGGTAAGTACCGCACTACGCGGAACGTTGGTGTTGCACGCCCATTAAAAAAAAATACAGCATCTTACTTTTAGGTCAGTGCTGGAAACGATTTATCTTAGGTAAAGAAGCTTGTGTAATAAATAATTTCCTCTTTTTTAACACGCTTTTATTAGCTTCACTTGTAACTATGTATGTAAGAAAATCTTGGAATGTTAATTTGACCCACTTCCCGTCCTTCGATCAGGCTGAAATTTTGCAAACGCTCTGAGTTCTGATGACAATACATGACTAGCTAAAAAACGTCCAATATGGCGGCCTCCCCAAAATGGCGGACTGGCTGTTTGAAATCCACCCCCATGATATGGGTATCGAATGAAAGGGTTTGCTGTCAGGAATATGAAAAAAATAGTCACGTGACTTAAATCCAACATGGCAGACATCCAAGATGGCGGATTGGCTATTTGAAATGCACCTCCATGATATGGGTATTAAATAAAAGGGTTTGAAGCGTGTTTTTTGGTTTTTTAAACTATTTTACAATTATTTCTATTTCAGGACGATGCGTCAGTTCTGGCCAGCTTTTGTATTGTTCTTCAGAATGAGAATTATACCAAAGAAAACTCACGATTTCTTCTACAATATAGTAACGAGCGTTCTACGAGCTAGAGAGAATGGTAATATAAAAAAAAATGTTTTTACATATACTTATCTACTACTTCTTCTATTTAGACATAATTAGATATTATGTCTAGAAATATATGTATGTCAGTAAGTTTATCAGACAGCGCCCGCAACTCTGCCCCCGTGAAAGATTGTTATTGTTTCCCATGGGAACTTATTCCCGAGATAAAAAGTAGCCTATGTGTCGTAGGTATTCATAATTTTAGTAAAGACATTTGTCAGTTGTCTAAAACCAATTATAAAGAAGTATTTGTCTAGAACCTGTTGCACAAGTGCATGTTAGCTTCACAACGCTTGCTATGTAAAAATGTCTGTAAATAATTATTCGTGTCAAAACTACTAAAAAATCTCACAAATTCATTGATGACTGTGTCTATTGTAACCATACAACGTAAAAACACGTATCGATTACTTAACTACATCGTACACGTAATGTTTACTCCGAACTTTAACAATTACCATGAATTACAAGAACTTGAATTACACGTTACGTCATTTCATTGCAATGAGTTTGCAATACTATTATTGTACCTACTTACATTCTTGCGTTGTTGCAAACACGTTGTGTTAAGGCCATTGAACTTAAAATTTAAAAAAGAACTTATTGTGAATTTGCTCTTGCATATTTTATGCTCTGTTGAGGCTTTTATTTCAATTATTACTATTTGAAACGTTGCTTTAAATTATGAAAATACTTTTGGTTTAATAATACAGTACCTACCTAATACCTACTTAAAGGTCATATTGCTTGATGATTGGTATTTAGTCATAATAACTACCACCAAGAACACTAGCGTCTCAATAAGTTTATTAAAAACAAATTTAGTAAGAATAGAATGTTCTTTTTTGAGCTAACTAGTACAAATCACCAAGGAATGTCATTGGACATAATATACATGGGTGTGTAATGTTTGTTATCGTAACAAATGCTTTAATTTCACTTGAAATAACGTTCACATGATATAATTTTTATATTCTACTAGCTGACCCGCGCAACTTCGTTTGCGTGATAAACGAAGAACCGTTCGACCGATTTTGTGCAAACTTCACATAAACCATCTACTAAATAGTCCGAACAAAGCCTAAACATTTGGTTTGGATAGGTGAGCCCGTTCTTGAGTTATAAAATTACAACGAAAAGTGGCATTGATTTTTATATATATAGATAATATCAAGTAACCTAAATTTATATGACCATGTTTTATCACCAAAGACGTATCATATAATTATAATAATTATGTAAGTAATAATAATACACTCATTTGCAAAAAAAACGGGCACCTGAGCAATGAACCATTTCAAATGTTAATATTGCTTTGTTTGATAATTATAGGTAGTAAAATAATCGTTTTCATCAGTATTTCATAAAATTTTGTTACAATTTATGGGAAATAATGCTAAACCTCGCTAGTAGTGTGTGTTCGCTAGTAGTGCATATGCTCATGAAGTAAAAATAAAAAAGTTTTTTGTTTGTTTTTCTTTAATAAAGTATAAGCAGATAAATGTTTAGTATCGAGTGTGACCCCCTCTAGCTAAAATCACAGCTTGAATTCGTCTGGGCATGCTAGCGAGTATAGCCCGGATACTTGCTTGCGGAATACGTTCCCACTCCGCTGTAATCACATTCTTCAGCTCTCTGATGGTCTGCGGAGCCGGGTGTACTGATCTCACACGCCGTTTTAGAACGTCCCAGATATGTTCTATGGGATTGAGGTCGGGACTTCGAGCTGGCCAATCCAAACGACGAATGCCGACCTCTTGCACATACGCATTAACATCGCGGGATCGGTGGGCGCGAGCATTGTCGTCCATAAAAATCGAGTCTTGACCTAGAGCGGCCAATGCGGGTTGTGCATGAGGAATTAGAACTTCCGTTATGTATCGATGCCCAGTCAGTGAGCCGTTTTCAATGAAGACTAACTCTGTACGTTCCATTGAATTTATTCCTGCCCAAAACATAACAGAGCCCCCACCATAAGGTGTGATTTCTTCGAAACATGCATCTGCAAAGCGCTCTCCTTGTCTTCTTAGCACTCGCCGACGTCGATCTTCACCGAACAGAGATACCCTGGCTTCATCAGAGAGCAAAACCCTATTCCAATCTTCTTGAGTTCATGATTCACAATTTCTAGCGAACCTAAGCCTGTGAACTCTGTGCTCACGGAGTAATTTGGGGCCGCGGGCCGGGCTGTGACTGCGTATATTGGCAGCGAGAAGCCTCCTCCTGACCGTCCATAGACTAATATGCACATTTCTTACTTCTTGGAGGTTGTTCTTAAGATCCACATACGAAGATTTGCGATTTCTCAATGCGCGACTCACAAGAAAACGATCATCCCGTGGTTGGGTACATGGTTTTCTTCCAGAACCAGGCCTTCTCTCGACGGAACCAGTCTCCTGATATCGCTGCCAGGTCCTTTGGACCGTCGAGCGACTAACATTTAGCCTCCTAGCCACGAAACATTGGCTGCAACCCTCTTCAAGCAGCGCGATAATTTTGGTAGCTTTTACCACTTTATCTACCATTTTTGATACAGCCAAACAGCAATAAATAAAGCTTTGACAGTCAAGGATATGAAATTAATCGATAAAAATTGAATAAAAGTTGTGAAAGTCGATGTTAACTTCTGGAACTTCGCGCCAAAAATGTAGGATAAAAAGGGGTTTTCTGTAAAAATGAGCATCAAATGAAAATTTGAATTTAGAACGTACTTTTTTAAATACCACGGCATTTTTAAAACCGGCCAGTAACGTGTACAAACGATTGAAACCTTTTTGGTATTGTATCTTTTTAAAGATGAATGAAAATCAAAACCGCCCGTTTTTTTTTGCAAATGAGTGTATTATAATTAATTATTATAATAATATTATAATTATATAAGTTCTTATATCATTGTTTATCACTACATAGTATAAAACAAAGTCGCTTTCTCTGTCCCTTTGTATGCTTTTAAATCTTCAAAACTACGCAACGGATTTTGATGAGGTTTTTTTAATAGATAGAGTGATTAAAGAGGAAGGTTTATATGTATAATAACTTCCATTAAATAGTGAAGAAATACTGTTATTTTTGAGGTTTCTAATGTGATGTCGTAAATAATTACATTTTTTCCACTTACATTGCAAACGCAGGCTGAATCCTACGAGATTTATCAAAGTAATGTACTAAGTATTGTACACATTGTAAAGGTCTACAGAAAACTCCGCGATGGCATATCTCTATCTCTTATGGATATCCCACAATAACATTTTTAAGCCCTTTACAGCATATGATTTAAATGAATATTTTCTAAGGCCAGCCGCACACTGGTCCGGATTTTAAAATAGGTGGACATACGATCTAAGATGTCAAATTTGTTCTGGATAGAAAATATAGTGCTAATTAACATTTAGTACTACAACTTTTCCATAAAATGACTCATTCATGCCTAAAAAAATAATGAAAATAAAAAATGTATGGGTGAAAATTTATTTGGTTCAATTTCTCAGTTCAGTATCAAAGTATAAAGGTCTCACCTTATATTTTGATAAGCAACTATGGTCTTTAATACGACAACATAAAAATTTTCCGCGTATCCCTGCGGGTTTGGGATCCACAATGCTTTAAAGTTCACAGTTACTTACTTACTTACTTAGTGTATTTAGTATCAGCATTGCACCTGGGCGATGCCGGGGCGGGTCGCTAGTATCATATAATATTCCTATAATATAATAACATTTAGTATAACGTTCATTTTATATAATTTTCTTTTAATAATTAACCTAATGTTCTTTTGACCTGTAGCTCGACGGACGATTCCGAACGACGAAACCCCCAGCAACCATAAACCACCCAGAAGTAGGAGACCTGCGAAGCGTACTTCTGGGTGGTTTTTAAAAAAAACCACGAAGACTAAGGCGGGAGTTTCGCTTCGCTTCGCTCCCGCCTTAGTCTTCTAACCTAACCCATCCAAGTAGGATTCTGACTCTAAGTCGGGATATTAACCATAAATTGATTTGGATGGTCCAAATCACAATATTAGATGTATACTATTATATCAAATGTGCATTAGAGGAAATGTTCATTATATCATAAGAAATTAGATAAAATGAAATTATATCAACAATTCATTATCTGAACTGAAATAAGGTCAAGTGAACGTTAGATTTTGGTTATTATATCAACCGTTACACACCCAATATACATACAGGGTGGAAAAAATCTTTGGGCACTGAGGGGCAACTACCTTAAATTACGTAGTAATGTTTGTTATTCTGTGCTGAAATCCCTAAGTTAGCTTATTTTTCGCGCACAGAGGGTTCCGTGTCAAAAAACGGCAAAAATCACGTTTGTTTTATAGGAGCCCTCGTAATTTTGCTCTTTTTTGAAATTTTCGTACCCAAAAGATAAAGAGGAAGTCAGACAGACACTTAAGTGTCATGAATAGGGTCCCGTTATTACCCTTCGGGTACCGAACCTTAATTAAAACAAAACTGCATTGAAATATTTTCTAAAATTCGTTTGTCTCACCCAGGAATGGAAACAATTAAAAATAAAAAAAATAAACCCTAAAATCCAATTTATTTAAAATAATAATAACAGGTATTTATGTAAATAAATTTTAATTACATCCACCGATATTTTTTTTAACGTGAGGGAAAATCCTAATGGATGCTATGCCGGACTCCTACCGACTAAAAAGCTTCACGTAACGCCCAATAGCCTATGGTTGGGAGCCCCGGGTAAGCCCTAGGAAGGATGTCCCAAGACTCCCAACAGACCCACAGCCGCCACTGCGGCCTCGCCTAGGGGGTGGTACATCCATCGGTATACGTTAAGTATTAGCCTTTTATGTTCCTATCCGATGCTTAAACTCTGTCTTAAATTTTACGATACTGTAGTAAGTACTGAATATAAATAAATAAATAAAAATTTGTGGACAATCTTACACAACATCATCTAGCCTAAATTAAGCTAATATAAACTTCTGCCATGGGATCTAGACGACAGATAGATATGCCTATACATTTGAAAATACAAACATATTATTATACATAAAAAACACCCTAACTCCGAAACAAACATTTGTGGATCACAAATATTTGGACCGACCCAGGAATCGATTTGCACCTCCAACGCCGCAGGCGGATACACTAACGACTACGCCACAGAGGCAGTCAAAACTTACTAGTCTGTTAAATGTTTCAGGTGACCAAGAGAAGCGCGGTGACTTCATAGACATGATGATGGCGCTGCGAAACGACGACGCTAACAATAATACTAATAAAAAGGATTTAGAAGACGTCGAAATTAGTAAGTCCAGTTATCAAATTCGGATAGGCCAACGCCAACGTATACAGGGTGTGGCGTAAATAGTGGTCCAACCGTCAGGGTGTGATGGACCAGGTGCCCCACTATAACATACTACAATATCATCCAAATTTACCCAAGGGTCTCAGAAAAAAATAACTTTTTTTGCAAAATCGTCCCTTTTTTGTAAAGTTTCCTGTCGATTACAGGAAAACCGCTATTTCTGATTTCTGTTTTTTCTCTCTTAAAGCTAAATACATAAGCTATCAAAAAATAATATTGTTAATAGAATTCCACAACAAACGTTTGAAATAAATATAAGTTCATCTCAATTTTCTCTCTAATTTTCAGGTATCATGAAAATTGTTCAACGTTTTTTATAAAAAATATGTACTACACTGATGCTACCCAAACGTTTAAAAATATGCTTATGTAATACTGATTTCAAAATGATACCATGTAAGGATTTCGCATAAACAGAAACTAGTAATTTTTACTGTTAAAGTTCAAAACGGGTTAAGAAAAATTACCAAAATCAACTTACATACATCACACTTATAATGTTTTTTTCATAGTAATAGTTCATAGTCGACATTATTATTATTTATTTAAAATCTTATAACCTAGATAGCGGCCGCGGCTCCACCCGCGTGGGATTTTGTAACTATTCTCGCTTTTATTTATTTTCTATCTGAAATTCTGTTCCCATTCCATGACAAATTCCTAGCGCGTGGAACTGCGGGCGCCATCACGGTTATGATTTTTTTAAACTATCGCAGTTTTTAACACTTCACGCGAAATACTATTTACTTACATTCACCGACGTTTCGGGCGTTCAACCGCGACCTTGATGTTGCCTGCGGTTTCACCCGCGATGAATTTTGTTACTATTCCCACTTCCGGTGGGATCATAAAAGCGAGAATAGTTACAATATCCCACGCGGGTGGAGCCGCGGGCGCTAACTAGGTTATAAGATTTTAAATAAATAATAATAATGTCGACTATGAACTATTACTATGAAAAAAAAAACGTTATAAGTGTGATGTATGTAAGTTGATTTTGGTCATTTTTCTTAACCCGTTTTGAACTTTAACAGTAAAAATTACTAGTTTCTGTTTATGCGAAATCCTTTCATGGTATCATTTTGAAATCAATATTACATAAGCATATTTTTAAACGTTTGAATAGCATCAGTGTAGTACATATTTTTTATAAAAAACGTTGAACAATTTTCATGATACCTGAAAATTAGAGAGAAAATTGAGATGAACTTATATTTATTTCAAACGTTTGTTGTGGAATTTTATTAACAATATTATTTTTTGATAGCTTATGTATTTAGCTTTAAGAGAGAAAAAACAGAAATCAGAAATAGCTGTTTTCCTATAATCTACAGGCAACTTTACAAAAAAGGGACGATTTTTCAAAAAAAGTTATTTTTTTCCGAGACCCTTGGGTAAATTTGGATGATATTGTAGTATGTTATAGTGGGGCACCTGTTCTATCACACCCTGACGGTTGGACCACTATTTACGCCACACCCTGTATATACGAGCAGGTATAGAAAAATAAAATAAAGTAGAAAACTTTTAAAATTTGTAGAGCATTTACTCGTATACAAAAATAAAAGTTAGTATTACTTTTGTAAAATTTATGATCAGTTAGCATACTAATTTGTAAAATCTTGTTTAATCCCGCCCTGTAGGGAGCTAAGACGGCCGATGCCGTTACAAATTTGAAAAAAAAAAAATGTTTTTATGTCATTCTTTTTTGCTAGACCACTTAGTTCGCACCAAATGGCTGAACTTATAATAAACTTTCATTTTCATTCATTAATTTTATTTAATCAGGAGCAGTAAGAGTTCTGATTTCTGTGGAAGCAGTTCACTTGGTTTATGAATGACAAATTGCTTAAATCTCCGGCACCTAGTGCATTTTCTACGGTACAGAAAAAGCTGTTCCTCTCCCGTTTGGTAAAAGAGTTTTTAAGTACCCATAAGGTTGATTAGCTTGAGAGTTTATCATTTTCCTCTTCATATTATTTCAGATTGTTCGTGACATCGGATAATGTAACCTATTAAATAACGTGCGGTACTTATAAATATATATTTCATATCGACTCGATAAATTCAACTGATGTTAATCTTAATTCCTCGTTTTGAGTTTATTGCTTTTTGAGATAGCAGAATTAATTCATTCGTAGATATAACTTTTACATTTAATATGTTGTAAAATATATTAAATTTAAAAAGCTTTACGCTTTCTATACCAACTGTTATACCTACAATACTATTTAACACGAATTTAAAAATTTACGGACATGAAAATTTACCTATAAGTTTTAGGTCTTCTATGAGGACTTGCAGTAGTCAAAAGTTTTCGATTTTCAGATTTTCTCCAATTTCCAAAACTGATGCAGTGTATCAACAATTTTTAGTACATCATCACTTCACCAGCCTAATCAAAATTTATCTCATTTTCAGCCGACATGGTGATCTCCGCAAACGCATTCATCATCTTCTTAGGGGGGTTCGAAACCACCTCCTCAACCCTGGCCTTCCTGTTCCTGGAGTTGGCTGCCAACCAGCAGGTCCAGGAGAAAATGAGGAGCGAAATCATTGAGGTCTTGGACAAGAACGATGGGAAGGTCACGTATGAGGTTCTTCAAGAGCTGTCGTATATGGAGATGGTTATTCAAGGTTTGTATTACATACATACATATTGTCACACCTTTATTGACGAAAGTGTAGGCAGAGCCATACTATACATCCACATTTCACTTTTTTTTACACTATTATAGTGGCAAAGAAGCATACGAGCCACCTTAACGTGGTCATGTATGGACGTTAACAATACTAGGGCCTCCTACACAACCGTTTCTGACCCTACACACACACTACTATACACTGCATAATCTACAACATATATTAAGATCTATAAAATTTGACGTAAACCTAATCCTGATTTGCCATAAGAAAGACTACCCTACTCAGACCTTCAGGACCAAAGTTTACCTCACCTGTGGTGTGCGTGTTGACTGACGGACGAGCTCATAAAGAAGAAAATCACAGAACATAGTTAGGCCTCCAGTAGAATTCAAAAATTCAAATTCGAAATTTCGTATTTTTGAGTAAACTGATTTCATTTCCAATAAGAACAGTTCATCGCTCAGTCGGTAGGAGTCCGGCATAGCATCCATGTAGGACTTCCACACGTAAAAAAAAACGGCCTCCAATAGAAACCTTTTTTTTTACGTGTGGGAAAATCATCATGGATGCTATGCCGGACTCCTACCGACTAAAAAACCTCACGTAACGCCCAACAGCCTATGGTTGTGAGCCCCGGGTAAGCCCTCGGAAGGATGTCCCAGGACACCCAACAGACCTACGGCCGCCTCTGCGGCCTCACCCAGGGAGGGGGTTCGGGTGCTACCCGCGTCTTTGGGGGGGTTTCGGGTGTGATCCCGCTTCTAAGGGGGGCGTGCGTGAGTTTCTCACGTCAGGCTGCCGTCATGGGCCTGCTTCTGTAAGGACGGTGAGCGACCCTCTCACCGTCCTCAGACCCCCGGTCATAGAGGCCGATAGTCCTCGGCGAAGACACGTCGGCGGCGCCCAGGCCACCGACTGTGGAACTCGGGTGGGAGAGTTCTCACCCGTACCCGCCCCGCCGCCTCCTTCACGAGCATGATCTGCTCGCAGAAAGAGGCGGCGCAGTCCCACTTACTCCCGCTGGAGATCATGGCTCGCACCATGGTCTCGAGCGAGAGAGTGTCCACGTCCAGACCCACTACGAGGACCTGGCGCTGTTGCGCCCACGCCGTGCACTCCACTAGCGTATGGAGCGCTGTGTCATCGCTGCGGTCCTCGCAGTGCTGACACTCAGCCGTGGTTTCCCGGTGTCTTCGCCACAGTTACCTACAGAAGCTACCGTGCCCAGTAAGTATCTGCGACAACCGGTAGGAGAGAGCACCATGTCTTCTCTCCAGCCACTCGTCCATGACCGGTCTGACGGCCGCGATTGTGGCGAATCCCCCCTTTGGTTACTTAAATCGCACCTTCGATGTCTCCACGGTTTCCTGGTGGAGCAAGGACCGCTGGGCCTCGATTTCTCGAGACGCAGGCCTTTGGCCCCGCTCCAGCGCCTCCTTGCGCCATCTGAACAGTGACGCAAGGGCTCTCGCTTCCAGGTCCCATGGAGGGGTCCCGGCTAGGAGACATGCCGCCTCACCGGAGATCGTGCGGTATCCTCTTATCACCCTGACGGCCATCGCTCTCTGCGGCTCAGCAATCAAGCCACATTGCTGGCCGTCAGGGTCTTCGCCCATACGGGTGCCCCGTATAGGGCCATGCTTCGCACGATCCCAGGTACAGTCTCCTGTAGGGAGCGTTGGGTCCCCTGATGTTGGGCATCAGCCGCGCGAGTGCGGCTGATGCTCCCTTCAGTTTTGGGACCAAACTTCGGAAGTGATGTCCGAAGTTCCACCGAGTGAGAGAGTACCAGATACTTCATTGAGGGCTCGATGCCGATGCTGACGCCCCCTACCTATAGGCTAGATCCCGCAGGTGGCCCCATCCGAGGTCTGTCGAAGCACAGAGCCTCAGATTTATGAAGTGCGACCTCGAGACCCAGCCGCCGAATCCGACTCACGACTTGAGCAACCCCTGCCGTGGCCTTTAGTGCTGCGTCACGGTGCGTTGCTCCCTGCGCCGTAACGAGGGTGTCGTCGGCGTAACACGTTACGCCGACCCCTCTGAGCAACGGACCCCGCAGCATCCAATCGTAAGTAATGGCCCTTTCGGAGAGATAGGCCCCGACAATGCGACGGAGGTAGGGAGGCACTCGATGGTAAATAAGCGCCTCCCTAACGCAGCTCCAGGGCAAGGTGTTGAAGGCGTTGGCGATGTCAAGAGACAACGCCACCACCACCTCACCCTGTGAGACTGCTTCCTCCGTCAGGCCTCTGGCTCTAATGCGCATGATCGCGTCCACGGTGGAGCGCCCCTGACGGAAGCCAAACTGGCTATCCGCCAGATCAGGCCCCACACGTGTTAGGTGCCCGACGAGGCGTTGTGCAATAATGCGCTCAAAGAGCTTGCACACCTCGTCGAGCAACACGATCGGCCGGTACCCTGATGGGGAGTTTGCCGGCCGCCACGCCTTTCGAATCAAGACCAGTTTCCCTGTCTTCCAGGCCTTGGGAAACTGGCCCTTTTCGAGGCATGCGTTGAAAAGACCTATAAGTCGAGGCCCAAGCTCCTCGCGAGCCAGGACCCACGCTCGGCCTGGAATGCCGTCGGGTCCAGGGGCGGTGTTTCTGCGGGATTTAAGCCACAGTACAGCCGCCCCTAATTCACCCTCGGTGACTACGGGCACGTCGTTCTCACTGCCTTCCGCGTCGGGCGCCTGAGACGGAGCCATGCGCGGTGGAATAAGTTCCTCCGCTCTCGACGGGAACAAGGAGTCCAGGACCTCCTCCAGCCGCTCTGAGGCTGGAGACTCTGGGTCAGTGGGGGCCCCTTAGGGCGTAATTTTCCCCTTACCAAAAGGTACGGGCGCCCCCACGGGTTCCGCTCCAGAGTCTCTATCAGCTCTTCGCGGCCCAATTTTTTGGACCGCTTGATGGCGGTCTGGAGGGCCCTCTTGGCCTCCTTGTACCCATCATATAGCTCCGTCTCTCAGGCTGCCGCATCGTCTGGGCCTCCGGCGGAACCTGGTGTACCGGCGGCGCGCGGTAACGCACTCCGCGCGCAACTGCGCGATTTCCGGCGTCCACCAGTACACCTGCCTCCTCGCCGGTCTGAGCCTAGCCCTCCAATAGAACCCTGTACCATCCTCTCTCCAAAAATGATTGATTTTTTTTTATTTAGCTCGCCAAATTGACGTCGCCACCAGCCTGATGGAAAGCCGTGGCACATCTAGCGATTAGGGGCCACTTCTGACAGTGGTCCTCAAGTTGGCGGCCCTGTGATGTGCCTCTTCACGCTCCTCTTGAAGAACCCGGGATTGTAAGATGAGGGAAACACGTTTGCAGATCTGAATCCAAAAAAAGGCATATATTATGTCCAGCACCAGACGTGAAAACCAAGAATCCTCTCCTTCCAAAAATTATCATACTCTCCGTTCAAATTACTGTAACTAAAAAAATCTAATACTATACTTTTTTTTCAGAAACCCTTCGCCTATACCCGCCATTTCCGAGCATCCAGCGGATGTGCACCAAAGACTACACCATCCCGGACACGAAGGTCGTGGTGGAGAAAGGCACTGTCGTACTGTTCCCCACGCTCGGCATACAGCGAGATGAACAGGTAAGTATTATTTAACTGTCAAGAACCTGCTAAACAGATTCAAGAAAAATTTATAACGGGTGTTTTTTTTAGAGGTATAGAACTTTAAGTTGGCAAAACTGTTTTAACTGACGGTATTTTTGTCAGCTGTAATGTGATTTATGTTTAGTTTGGTTTGGCATTTCAACATGAATAAACTGACGCCTGAATAATGCTTCCAAATTGTTCAAATTTATTTTGAAAATCATGGTTCTGTCCGAAATACGTATCGTGATTTTCATAAGCGAATTTTGTTTAGCGGTGCAGCTCACTTTTGGTTGAATGGATACGTCAATAAACAAAACTGCCGTATTTGGGGTGATGATCATCCTAAAGTGTATGTTGGGACACCGTTACATCCAGAAAAACAGACTGTGTTTTGTGCTTTATGGGCTGGTGGAATAATTGGTCGGTACTTCTTTAAAAACGATGCTGACCACAACGTTACAGTCAAGAGTGACCGCTATAGAGCGATGATTACTGACTTTTTCGTTCATCAATTGAACAACCATGATGTGCAGGAGTTGTGGTTTCAACACGACGGTGCAACATGTCACACAGCTCGTGCCACAATTGATTTATTGAAGGAAACGTTTGTTTACCGCATAGTTTCACGTTTTGGACCCGTGCATTGGCCTCCAGGGTCGTGCGATCTAACGCCACTTGACTATTTTCTGTGGAGATATGTGAAGTCGCTAGTCTATGCCGATAAGCCCGAAACGATTGACCACTTGGTTAACAACAGTCGGCGCGTTATTGCCGATATACGGCCACAAATGTTGGGAAATTCATCGAAAATTGGACCTCTAGATTAGACTACGTCCGGGCCAGCCGTGGCGGTTATATGCCAGAAAGCATATTTAAATTATAATGCCAGAAGATTGTCTTTCAAATAAAGTCATTTTCATATCAATAAAAACAATCACCTTCGTTTTATTCCACTTCAAAGTTCTATACCTCTAAAACAAACATCCTTTATAAGGTCAAATTTTTTTTTATTCACGGACGTCTCACATAACGCTATCTGATCCCAAAGTAAGCTAGGAATAACCTGCTTGTGTTATGGGTATCAGACCACGGATATTTATACGTATATACTTTTAAATACATACATATTATACATAGAAACACCCAGACTCTTGAGACAAACATTTATGGGAGACAAATATTTGTCTCCGGTGGGAATCGAACCCACGACCTCCAGCGCCGCAGGCGGTATCACTACCGACCGCGCCACAGAGGCAATCAAATTGCAGTCAAATTGGAATTGAGTAACTGCCAAGGCTGGGCTGGTAGCCGTAGGTCTGTTGGGAGTCCTGAGGTATCCTTCCGAGGGCTTACCCGGAGCTCCCAACCATAGGCTGTTAGGCAGGATACGTGAGGGTTTTTAGTCGGTAAGAGTCCGGCATAACTTACACGAGGATTTTCCCTCACGTAAAAAAACCTCCTTTTTTGAAGTCGGTTAAAAAATAGGGAAAATATTTAGATTTCAGCAGCTCACGCGCTCGCCACCAGCGCCCCGCGAACGCGGTGTTCTGTAAACGATCGCTACAGTAAGCAACTTTAGCTATGATCGGTCCTTGGATAGGTGACCATTTTGTGACATTTATTTGCGCGAGTTTCCTTGCGTAGGTACGTTAAGCCAAGTTGAAGTTCAAAATGGGCGAATAGAAAAAAATCAAAACTAGGTACCTAGCCACCGTAGCCTATACACGTTTGCAACACCGGAGGCGCATCTTACGCTCACGCTGCCTACCCTGCAAAAACCTTCTAAGACCCCTTTTGAAGAACCCCATGGTGCTGTAGGCGTTAGGCACACCGAGACAGGAAGTACCTCTAAGTATAGTAAAATGCATGTTTCCTGATATCCCCAGTACTTCAAGAATGCTTCGTTGTTCGTCCCGGAGCGCTGGGCTGAGGGCAGCCCGCAGCCTCCCCCCGGGGTTTACATGCCGTTCGGAGACGGGCCCCGCTTCTGTATCGGTGAGTATGGAAAAAAAAGTGTGTGCGTGTAACCTTTACGCGCGATTGAAGTAAAACTTCTTTGCCATTGACGGCATCAAATGTTATATTAATATCATTCATTCGAATTTTGAGTAGTGGAAACGTAGTTTCTGCTAGAAAAACTCAAATAGTAAGCGTTACTTCCGTCAGAAAAAGAATCTCAGTTACTCCATAGTCGCGCCAAAAGAAGTTTTACTTCAAAAATCTTTCAAAACTGTCTGAATTTTCATCCCATAAGTACAACGACCTGCCTGCACACGTGTTTCCCTCATCTTACAATCCCGGGTTCTTCAAGAGGAGCGTGAAGAGGCACATCACAGGGCCGCCAACTTGAGGACCACTGTCAGGAGTGGCCCCCAATCGCTAGATGCTCCACGGCTTTCCATTAGGCTGGTGGCGACATCAATTTGGCAAGCTAAACATAAAAAAATAAATAAAATATAGAACCGACTCCATACAAATCCTTAAAAATAAAATTTACCTAGCACAAAGTTGTATGTATTTTGACTTACCAGATTTTATTCAATATCATATTGAAGTCGGCGCCAAGTAAATCCATAGGTTTAGGTAGGTATTATTAATGGCACCAACTTTAATATTATCAATCAATCAATACATATCAATCAATCAATCAATACATATCAATCAATCAATCAATACATATAATAAAATCGTAACAGGTCGCTGTCTGTACATTGAAGATATATATGATAAAAGTTTATAGGGGAGCCTTATGGACGCAATAGAACCCAAAACAATGGTTTTTAGAATTTTTGGTCTGTCTGTTTGTCTGTACGTTTGTGCACGCTAATCTCAGCAACCGCTCAACCGGTTGCGATGCGGTTTTCTTTATTGCGTTGCGGTTTGCTCCACTTAACGTTTAGTGTTTGTTTCATGTCAATCGGTTCATAAATAAAACGGTTAATGCAGCGAATCTAAAGATAATGCAGCGTACGAAGTCGCTACGCCTAGTATTGAATAAAATCCGATAAATCAAAATACATAATACTATGTGCTAGAAAAATTTTATTTTTAAGGATTTGTATGAAGTCGGTTCTATTTTTTATTTAAAGTTTTTTGTTATTTTAAGTGATGGGTGAACCGAAAAGTATATCTATCTAGGTGTAAAGTTCTCATCAACACAAATCAATCAAGCCGAAACACAAGGTAACTGCATTTACAGCAGTTAGCGATAAGGAATTCCCCCGACTGTCTTTCGGTTCCATAATCAGATCGACTCCAGACCTTTATTAAATTGTAGTACATTAAAGCACTTAATCAAAAAGTTAACAAACGCACTAGTTGTCTCTACAATTTTCGGTGGTTGCCCTCGATTTCTCCTGGATCCCAGCATCAGATCTTGATACCCTGGGTATGGGACCACCTCAGAAGTAACCACTTTCAAACAAAAAAAAATCAAAAACCATCCATAATTGGCGCCGCTATCGCGTAACATACATACAAAAAAAAAAAGGATTGTCTGTAAAGTCGGTTTACTGACGATGGTTGAACGTGACAACGTCATAAGAAAAAAAAATAAGAATAAAAAAAAATAACATTACAAAACAAAAAGAAATATAAAAACACATCCATTGATTTTAGTTTTATTTTTATCTGTTGAAAACATTACTAAAATGGAACGCCTCAGAGCGAGGTAATGACGTATTGCATCATCTTTTTTCGTTCGTGCAGCTGGCTCTATCGAATTATAAGACGCTGTCACGTCAAAAACATAGCGTACCAATTGAGAACCTCCTCCTTTTTTGAAGTCGGTTAAAAAAAACAAAAAAGCAGAGCATTCTAGAACTAAAGACAGATCTACGTGATTTCGAACAAGATAGTTAAGTCAAGAAAACCCATTTAAAATCTAAGAGTGACTAGGTACCGCGTAGACTCTTTAAAAGTGAATACGCGAATAATGCATTCATAATAATGACGGCAAATGTACTTTCTTAGTTTTTTTAACCAAACAAATGTGAAAGAAATGCTCAATAGCTCAGCTCATTGGAGTTCATAAATGAACTCTTATTATGTTTTAAATCCGAGATTCGAATTATTGCCCATACAATAAGACAAACAAAGGCAAAGTCCAGGAATTCAGGTGGTCTGTTTGCGATTGCAGCGTTTCACGGAACGCAATCGTATACCGTCAGCAAAATAAATAGCCTATCATGTTACTTTACGACATGCAGGGGTTTTGAGTTTCACGTGTACATTATCGTGTATGTAGCCTTCGACCAAGTAATAGTATAGAAGGCCGGCCCATCCATACGACGTTAAGGTAAGCGCATGCGCTCACTTGATCGAAGTCGGTGTTATTGTTCCGAAAGTGAAACAAGTAAAGAAGTCATTTTACGCAAGATGCCTTCCTGTGCGTTCCCGAAGTGTAAAAACATTAGGTACCCTAAATTCGAAAAAAGAATGTATGTGTGCATGTCGTGTCGTTGCACTCGCTGCTACAATATCTTTTAATACAGTTGCTCAAAAAGTGGCGTATTACAGGGACGTATAGCGTTCAGGATGTGGGCTATTACACACTCGTGCTTTTTCTTTACCATTCCCGCACTCGTGCGTTTTCATTTCCAATTATCAAAATAATGTCTGTGATTCATGCAAATATTTCTAAAAAAAGATACTAACTTGTTTTAATATCACATTAACAGTAATTTTAATTAAAGTTTAAGCATAAATTAATATAAGTATCGGCAAAATTAAATTAATAAATATAAAAAAAGTTGGCTGTATGAAGTGCACTGCCACAGTCTCTGCTTAGGAAGGTATATTTTCTTTTACGGTTGGCGCCATTTTGGATATTTAGGTTTATTGTGTTTTTATTATTTTATCAAATTGCTTAATTTTTTCGCAACTGTATTAAAAATAGTTGTTCAATACTACGTGTGGGACTGTTATTTAAACTCGTTCCGACTGTCTACCCTCGCCTTCGGCTCGGGTCAACACCTGTCATAACTCGTTGTAATAACAGAAATCCCACACTTGTATCGAAAACTACTATTGTGTGTGAACTAGTCTCACTTTTTGAGTTCGTACTGTATTTTTTTTTATACCACCAAGGTGGCAGACAAGCATACGGCCCACCAGATGTACCGGTGGTCACCGCTGCCTATGGACGTTTGCAACACCGGAGGCGCTACACTCGCGCTGCCTACTCTGTGAAAACCTTCTAAGACACCTTTTGATGAACCCCATACTAAGGGGAACAAAGCCATATCGGATAAAACTGTGCTCGAATGCTCAAAATGTGTGAGGATGAACACCCTGTCTGTGGCGAGCGGTGCTGTGATAGAACGTAGCCGTGGGCATTATATCAAACGATTCTTCAGAGCACAAAACATTGTACAGGCGGTAGAACACGCACAAGGAGGCCAAGTCTCTCCTGTCGCGAAGAAGTTCCACACCACCTGCAAGCATAGGATCGTTGACCACTCTTATGGTTCGCCTTTGCACCGAGTCAAACGGAAGAAGCTGATATTCAGGTGCCCCCGCCCAGAGGTGACAGCAGTACTCCATGCGCGGCCGCACTTACGATTTATACAGAAGCAGTGTTTGCGCCGCAGTACCGCCACGCCCTGTTGAGCACACCGAGCTTCTTGGACGCCAGCTTGGCCTTATTCTCCAAATGATTTCGGAACTGAACGTCACCTGAGATGTTAACACCAAGGATAACCATGCTGTGAGAGATGGAGAGAGTTGTGCCCTGAAATAGTGGCGCTACAGTAAATGGGGTTTTCTTTGTGGGCTGGCAAATGTATTACGTGGGCTCGTCTATACTATTTCTTGGTCGTAGTATGTAGCTAAGTAATTTTAATAGACGGTTATATCGGTTATATGTATACCTTCGTCATAATTATAGTATTATTTCCGGCTGCGTGCAATCAAAGGATTATTTAAGTAATATTGTTTATGAAATCCAAGACGCTGCAAAAAACGTGCCTCCATTTTACGAACTCGAAACTCTCGTGAACTCATCGCGTTTGCTGTCCGTAAAAATGCCAATTCGGGTCGTGTAGTAATGTAATAATAAAAACTACCTATTAGATTACAGAGCGCTCGTGGCCCCGCGGACTCAGTGTTCTGTAAACGATCACTGCAGTAAGCAACTTTCACTATGGCCGGTCCATGGATGGGTGACCATCCATGTGATCACTTTGTGACATTTATTTGAGCGTTTCCGTGCTTCGGAAGGCACGTTAAGCCGTTGGTCCCGGTTGCCAGTAAAATGGCAGTCGTTAAGCTAAGTTGAAGGCTTTATTTCAACAGCAGGCAGTCACAACCTGCGCCTGTCCATTTAAACACGGCAATACGGCTCACCACCTATTACGTGGGACAAATTGTACAAAGGTGAAATGTGGGCATATAATATGCCTCTGCCTAACCCTTCGGGGATAAAGGCGTGACCATATGTATGTATGTATGTATGTAGATTAGGTACAGATAGTTTCTAGGTAATTGAAATGATATTTTTTTATTCCACAGGCAAGCGATTTGCAATGATACAGATGAAATGCTGCCTAGTAATGCTGCTCCAACATGTTCGACTTACCCCCGCGCCCCGACCCAACAAGCTCGGCGAGCTATCCATCGAACCCCGCGACGGACCATTCACTGCCGACCCACGATCGCCATTGACGCTCCATCCCGCAGACTCACTTGTCACTCTTACTTTATTATGACGAAATTTTTCTGCTGACTGTACATTATAAATACGTTGATATTACAAGTAACATGAACTCAATTCAAATCAAGTAGGTACTGTATTTTGGTAATTTGTCAGATCTATTGATAGGAATAAAATCGGAGATTTTAAAACTTACATATGTGAGATTCTTTTTACTATTGTATTGAAAGGTGTAAGTGAAATTCTATAACAAGGGCAGTGGTTTGAAGTTTATTGGTTTGCAAAAGGAAATTAGCACTTATTTTTACAAAATTTAGTAATTTTGTGAAATTACGGTTCTTATGCAAAAATAAAAGTAAGATAAAACTTTGCGTAACAGGTCGAAGATTTGGTTAAGAACTTCATGTTATATTCCACTACTGCTCGTTCGCTTTAACTTTGCCGCTCGGCTCCATACTAAAGTCGAATTTTTAATTAGACAAAGTAAATTGACAGCAACTAATGTCACTTCTTCATACAATGTTGCGTATTTTCTATGACGAAGTGACATTAGCTACTGTCAATTTACTTCGTCTAATTAACAATTCGGGTATACGCCTCTACGCCAGCGGCAAAGTTAGAGCGAACGGGTAGTACATTAGTATTGGAACAAACATGTAGTGGAATATACAATGTATGATGTACAAAATTAGGTTGGACGTTTTGGGGTGTTGGCATTTTGGCAAGTGGCCATTTTAGGAAGTGGTGACTTTGACCAATGGATGTTTATGGATTTAATCAATTACATTAATGTATGAATTTTTTTTGTTACATTCCCTTTTCTAAACAATAATACTTACATGGGACTATCTTAGGCAGCCATCAGACGGACTGCATCGCAGCGATTTGGCTACGGAACCCTAAAAATCACCTTCCGTATGGCAAAATAATAGCAAAGGATCAATCCACATCCGCACTGCACTTTGCCCTTTTTTAATTCGATTATATCGCTTATATTATCGCAATATTAAGAGAAGCGTATGTGCTTTCATTTTGGCGTCAAACCTTACACTATAGCTCTTGGCCTACATGCTTGGCTTCAACTGCGTGAAGCCAGATTCGACTGCAGACAACTGTATGCAGTTGAATATAGCAACTACATGCAGTCGCTGCGATGCAGTCCGTCTGATGGCAGCCTTACTAGAACAGTACATAACTAAATCTACTTCACGAAAAGAAATGATTTTCTTTGTAAGTGATTCGCTGTAATTGTGAAAGTGAATAGAAGGGTGGACATGTGTTTCCAATTTGAGAGGCCATTTCTTTTTGGATTATTATTTAGACAACAATACACCAACATGTTCATCGTATAACCACAATCTTTGATTTCAAAGTCCAAAATTATTACCCGAACTGCCGAAGAAAGGAGGGTAATATTTTTTGTTTAAACTCTTCGGCAACCAACTGAGAACTACTACATAGAATATGAGCCAAATTCAAAAACTCTAGTGCCCTTGATAGAGTCAGGGCTTGAACTTAGAGACTCTTTAAACAATTATTTATACCTACTGCTTTGGAAGTGGGCTTCAAATACTTTCAATTATTGATACTGTTGATTGATGGCACTTGATGGAACTTGCTACACATATTGAAAAACTTCACTTGTACTGTTCCAAGATATTTATTATTGTAATACCTAACCGGTTTCGCCTTTCGGCATTCTCAAAGGCTATTTACTTATTTAGATCATAATTGCTCATAAATGCGTTCAAAGTGTAATTATGCTATAAATAAGTAAATAGCCTTTGAGAATGCCGAAAGTCGAACTCGGTTAGGTATTACAATAATAAATGTCGTGGAACAGTACAAGTGAAGTTTTTCAATATGTTAAAATACTTTCATCGATAGATTGGAATAATCGAAAAATACTCGAATTTAGCCATATTTTAGCTCAATACATTTGTTTAGCCCGATTATAATTAAACCCTGAAACATAAAAAAAAATATTACTCACCTGTATGACTCTGCTTACCCTTTCGAAGATTAGGTATGAAGTCTTCATATTACGATCATGTTACTTTTGATAAATATGTATAAGCCCCGCAAGTTGGTAATGCGCTGGAACCTTGTCATAATGACAGCTAAGTGACGTCATCGTGACGTAGCGTGAGCGCGCGCTGGCCTCGCGAAGCTGCGAACGGTATTTTTTTTAGTACTGACGGCTCGACGGACATACGTCACCAAGATGGCCGCCAAGCGCAATATCAACGTGCGTGGCTTATAAGTGTTAATATTAATAGGTATATATTAATAAGAATAACAAGTCATATTAATATTAAATAACAATAATATTTGTACAGTAATATAAATATAAAAAGTATGTTTGTGCATCGGCTCATTTCTTAAAAATGAAAAGGGCTCTTATTACTTAACAGTAAAGTCGAAATTACTAATGCGATTCGATTGTTTCCGATGCACAATCTTTATTTAGTTGCACTGTATGGTGTATATTTTTAAGGTATGTTAGAATTTTGTAAATAAAGGTTTAAGAGCTTACAATTATTTTTTTTATTTAAATCCGACTTCTACATAATAGATTCCGGCACAAATGTCACACTCTTGGCTGTAACGGCGTTACATTGATATATAAACCTATGTTTGATGGTTTTAACAGAGATAGGTAAGTACTTTGCCAGTAAAATGGTAGTTGCTATGCCAAGTCCTTTTGGACAGCTCGAAAATCCTAACAGCCACAACCAGCGCTTTTTTAATACCACTAAAGTGGCATACAAGCATACGGCCCAGATGTACCGGTGTTCACCGCAGCCTATTAACGTTTGGAACACCAGAGGCGCCACACGTCGCGCTGTCGACACTGTAAAAAACCTTATAAGACCCCTTTTGCAGAACTCCATTTTTTTTTTTTTATACCACTAGAGTGGCAGACAAGCATACGGCCCCCCCAGATGTACCGGTGGTCACCGCAGCCTATGGACGTTTGCAACACCAGAGGCGCCACAAGCGCGCTGCCGACTCTTTAAAAACCTAAACTAACCTTCTAAGTCCCCTTTTGAAGGAGACTTAGAAGGTGTTACACTGTAGGTGTTTGGGACAGCCCGTCCATTTTATAGTGTGGCAAGTGGCAATACGCCCAGCAATATGAGGTGGGGGAGTTAATGGTGAAATATGGGGATAACCCCAAAAGGGTAGACAGACGCGTACTATACGCCCATAACTGGCAACACATGCACATTATGTCACACCCTTATGGGTGTGACATAATGTGCATGTGTGTACTTTTTCCGGTGAGGCGGCATGTCTCCTAGCCGGGACCCCTCCATGGGACCTGGAAGCGAGAGCCCTTGCGTCACTGTTCAGATGGCGCAAAGGCCTGCGTCTCAAGAAATCGAGGACCAGCGGTCTCAGCTCCAACAGGAAACCGTGGAGACATGGAAGGTGCGACTTGAGCTACCAAAGGGGGGATTCGCCACAATCGCGGCCGTCAGACCGGTCATGGACGAGTGGCTGAAGAGGAGACACAGTGCTCTCTCCTACCCGGCAGGAGTCCGGCATAGCATCCATGATGGATGTTCCCTCACGTTAAAAAAAAAGTGTGTACTTTAGTAAAAATTTCACGAAATATTCTTACCTACTTGTTCCATACTATACAATCGATGAATACACTGCCTATAGATATACATTTTGACTGACTCGTTGGTGTAGAGGTCGAAATTTGCAACTGCGGAAACCGAGGTCGTGGGTTCGATTCCCACCGGAGACAAAAATCTATAAACATTTGTCTCGAGAGTCTGCTTGTTTCTATGTATGATTACTTGATAAGTATGTATTTAAAAGTACCTATATAAATATTAAAATTGGTGGTCTGATCCGCATAACACAAGCAGGTTATTCCTAGCTTACTTGGGATCAGATAGCGTTGTGAGAACAGTGGCGGCCTTGGGTCTGTTGGGAGTCCTGGGACATCCTTCCGAGGGCTTACTCGGGACTCCCAACCTTGGTTGTTGGGCATTACGTGAGGTTTTTTAGTCGGTAAGAGTCCGGCATAGCATCCATGAGGATTTTTCTTCACGTTAAAAAAAAAGCGTTGTGTGAAAATGTTCGTGAATATTTATTATTTGATTTATTTATTACTAGCTGTTGCCCGCGACTTCGTACGCGTGAAAATTATGTTATAATGCAAATTTGATTGCTCTCTGCTTAGCCCCTAGGATATGTAGCGTGATAATATATAGCCTATTTTAAAACCCTACCCCTAGCTAATATTTGTACAAAATTTGAATCAAATCCATTGAGTACTTTTCGAGATCCTTCCGGACAAAGCAAAGCAAACAGACAAACAGACAAACAGACAAACCGACAAACAGACAAAAAAAATTCTAACTATATTTTCGGCTTCGGTATCTTATGTTGAACACCCAGCGAGTATTTTTTTTTAAATATTTCCAATGTACAGTTTTGACTTTTCTATCATTTTATTATATGTATCGGTATCTTATGTTGAACACCCAGCGAGTATTTTTTTTTAAATATTTCCAATGTACAGTTTTGACTTTTCTATCATTTTATTATATGTATAGATATATTTACAATGTAATCAATCTGTTTGATGGAGACATTTTGAAATGACCCCTTCACCATTTTTTACAGCTGGATAAATATAAGAGCAAGTAGTAATACTGCATTTCAATAGCTTTGCAAAAATGTAAATAAACACATTTACGGACATTTCACACAACGCTATCTGATCCCAAAGTAAGCTAGGAATAACCTGCTTGTGTTATGGGTATCAGACCACGGATATTAATACTTAGGTATATACTTTTAAATATATACATAATTATTATACACAAAAACACCCAGACTCTTGAGACCGTGGAGACATGGAAGGTGCGACTTGAGCAACCAAAGGAAGGATTCGCCACAATCGCGGCCGTCAGACCGGTCATGGACGAGTGGCTGGAGAGGAAACACGGTGCTCTCTCCTACCGGTTGTCACAGATGCTTACCGGGCACGGTAGCTTCAGTAAGTATCTGTGGCGAAGACACCGGAAACCACGGCCGAGTGTCAGCACTGCGAGGACCGCAGCGATGACACGGCGCTCCACACGCCTGTTAGAGGGCACGGCGTGGGCGCATCCTTCCGAGGGCTCACGTAAGGTTATATATAGGCTGTTGGGCGTTACGTAAGGTTTTTTAGTCGGTAGGAGTCCGGCATAGCATACTCACGTTAAAAAAAATTAAATAAAAGGCACGTAGTCCACGCTAGCTACCTAAGATAGATAGATAGATAGATAGATATATGCTTTATTGTAATAACTACAAAATAACAAGGTACAGAAATACAGAAGGTTGTAAAGTTAGATACAATGGGCGGCCTTATTGCACACAGCAATTTCTTCCAGGCAACCTTTGGATGAACAGGAACATTCAGAAATACGGACACAGCGTGGATAGTACAATAGATTTTTGTGTCTACACAAGTAGGTTTACTAAAACTATACATAAAATACATACTAATTTACACATATAAATCTATTCTATATATATATAGATATATACATATAAGTACATATATACACACACACACATATATATATATATATATATATATATACAACAAACATAAAAAAAAATAAAAAAACGGTTGAATTGAGTAACCTCCTCCGTGTTTGAAGTCGGTTAAACAATATTACTCACGCAGCACACGCAACGAAGCTCTCAAAAGGAACAACGTTTCCCCCGTTTTTGAAACATTTACTATTACTTCTCCGCTTCTATTCGTTGTAGCGTGATGCTATATAGCCTATGACACTCCACATTAACGTAGCTTTCTGTTGGTGAAAGAATTTTTAAAATCGGTTCAGTAGATCCCGAGATTACCCCTTACAATTTAACAAATATACAAACACACAAACTTTACCTCTTTATAATATTAGTACCTATAGATTAAGAAAATTAGTGATATTGGTTTTCAGGCATTTTGGAACTAAGTCAAACTGAGCTTCATACATACATACATACATACTTATGGTCACGCCTTTATTCCCGAAGGGGTAGGCAGAGGCATATTATATGCCCACATTTCACCTTTGTATAATTTGTCCCACGTAATAGGTGGTGAGCCGTATTGCCGTGTTTAAATGGACAGGCGCAGGTTGTGTTATTGAAATAAAGCCTTCAACTTAGCTTAACGACTGCCATTTTACTGGCAACCGGGACCAACGGCTTAACGTGCCTTCCGAAGCACGGAAACGCTCAAATAAATGTCACAAAGTGATCACATAGATGGTCACCCATCCATGGACCGGCCATAGTGAAAGTTGCTTACTGCAGTGATCGTTTACAGAACACTGAGTCCGCGGGGCCACGAGCGCTTGTAAGCTGAGATTAAAACAAACAAACAAACTGAGATTCAGACTTAGTGTAGGTATACGAACCGGACCGCTATACCTACTGTATTTATTTATTTATTTATAAATTTGAAAGTAAAATACAGTAGGCATCTTTGACATGGCGTCTAAGTACTTATATTATTTAGTTTAGCGTGAAAAGTAATAAAATGTTGTTTACATTTGGTCTCACGGCCATGCAAATACGGTAGGTAGGTATAGTAACTAGTGGTAATAGATAATAGTTTCGGACACAACCAGATTGCCCGTTTGAAGATTGATGATCATCACAAGAGGCATGCAGTAAGTAGGTTTCAGTTACCAACTAGCCTTATAAAGAATGCAGTAGGTAATTCTTCATAGTGCTTAAAGAGTTGAGTTTCTTTCTTGACAAACAACACTTAAAGCTGAATCGGCACCTATGTCTTTGCTTACACGATTAAAAAGAAAACATATCTGTGAAATTGCTTGCATAAAATTATGCTCTTTATTCCTAATGCTATAAAGGTCAAAATGCAATGTGCTGATAGAAACATAGTACAATTTGGCGGGACAAAGGAGATTTATAAAAGTGTCAACGCTCTGAGAAAGGAATCATTTTTGAATTAGTATTTGTAGTGTGAGTAAATTAAAAAAAAAATGTTCGATGATAGGAGTGTTCGAAATATTTAAATGTATTTTTTTAAGCCGTGTTGAAAGTGCTACATGGCTAGGCCCAAATTCGTCAACATGAATGTAAGTGAACTTTTTTATACCTACCTTTTCTACCTAGTTTATGCCCTTGGCTCCACCAGTGTGATTTTTTTATTTATTTAGGATTTTTAGGATGAGGATATTTAGGATTAAGTTAAGCTACTAGTTTCTGATCGGTTATTTAATTGCGTTTTTACATATTATTATACATAGATTGAAATAAAAATAGGTAATAGTAGTAATAGTAATAGCCTTTTATTTCCCAAAAATTTTTACATTAGAGTAGAAGTTGCTTATATTATAATAATTACTTACGTTAAAATAAATTGAATACATTAAAACAACAAAAAATAGGTAGGCACACTAAATATAAGGTGAAATGTGGGCGTTTACTATGACTCTGCCTACCATTTCGGGGTTAACGGCGTGACTATGTGTAAGATGTATCCTTAACATTCAGAGGAGCAAACCGCAACACAATAGTTAAAACCGCATTTTTTTTTTTAAGTATTACCGAGATTAGTTAGTAAAACTAAAAATGTATTAATAACTAGGTACATAGCTGTTGCCCGCGACTTCATGCGCGAGAAAATTATGTTATAATGCCAATACGAGTGCTCTCTGCTTAGCCAAAATATTTTTGAGTAGGTACTTTTCGAGATCCTTCCGCACAAAGCAAAGCAAGACAAACAGACAAAAAATTTCCTAACTATATTTTCGGCTTCGGTACTTATGTTGAACAACCAGCGAGTATTTTTTTTTTAATATTTCCAATGTACAGTTTTGACTTTTTTATCATTTTATTATTATGTATAGATTATGTATAGATAGGTACACTATATCGAAGTGGTTTGATATTTGGTTACAAATATTTTGCACCAGGACTTGTTGCCGTTTTAAAATGGGCAAGGGGCATACCAATTTGGAGCAGCGACTGTTATTATTAACTAGCTGTTGCCCGTGACTTCGTACGTGTGAAAATTATGTTAAAATGCCAATTTGATTGCTCTCTGGTTAGCCCCTAGGATATGTAGCGTGATAATATATAGCCTATTTGAAGACCCTACCCCTAGTTAATATTTGTGCAAAATTTGAATCAAATCTATTGAGCACTTTTCGAGATTCTTCCGGACAAAGCAAAGCAAACAGACAAACAGACAAAAATTTTTCTACCTATATTTTCGGCTTTGGTATCTTATTTTGAACACCCAGTGAGTATTTTATTTTTATTCCAATGTACGGTTTTGACTTTTCTATCATTTTATTATTATGTATACTTAGATACATTATATCGAAGTGGTTTGGTATTGAATATTTTGCACCAGGACTTGTTGCCATGTTGAACAGAAGGGACCGGACTGAGTTTCTTGGGGTGTTCTTCTCAGTCTGTAGTACTTCCGAAGCCCCGGTAGAGTCACAAAAATTTTGACAAAACTAAATATTTTTTTTAAAATTTAAAATGGAATAAATTCAATTTTTTTTTGGACAAGGGGCATACCAATTTGGAGCAACGACGAGAGAGAGAGAGAGAGAGAGAGAGAGAGAGAGAGAGAGAGAGAGAGAGAGAGAGAGAGAGAGAGAGAGAGATAGATAGAGAAATAGAGAGAGAGAGAGAGAGAGAGGGGTTTGTCGTCTCGTCTATTCCTGTCGCATTATTTTTAAGAACAATTTGGTTTATGAAAGCAGTATCCCGTGGCATTACTGTAGACAAAAATTGATTGCCATTAAAATGGTTATTGTTCACCAAGCCAAAGATAGACACATGCTATGCTGCTGCTATGCATGTTATACTGAAATCAGTGACAATATGACTATGAGAGAGATTAATAATGTCTACCTAAGCCTACATAGCTTTACTGGGCACCGCAGCTGACTGTACCTATAATTGGTATCTTAAGAAAATTATTCTATTAAGTAGCTGATTTTTACTGTTGTCACATTGTCCTATAATTTAATTAATACATTTATAAGAATCGTCATTTCAAATTAAAATTATTATAATCGTTACTAAGAATATAGACTCTTACTCTTACTCTTAATATAGACTTTTTCTCCCAGAATATAGACTCTTACTCTATAATCAAAGTTACTCTATAATCAAAGAATCGTTAATCACTTACCGCAATCGAGTAATTTTAAGAGAAATGTTAGGCGTCTCTGTTAACTGAAGTTACATAAGGAAAATTAAAAAGAGAAAAGAAAATCCTAATTTTCAAGCGTTTTGATATGTGCTACTGCGTTTTGATTTGTGTTACTATCAGTTACACAAATCAAAACGCTTGAAAATTAGAATTTTCTTTTCTCTAGTAGGTACAGTCAAGGGCAAAAACATGGATACACGTACAGTTTACATAATTTGGTATTCATCTACACAGGCAATAATTAGGATACATTCAAACATTTATAAATATGTCTACTTTGTCATGGGCAAAACCATGTATCAACCAAATGCAAAAACATGTATACATGTAATGCTAATAAAAATATATATCATTCCAAAGCATCACTAACTTGTACACGACATTACGCTATAAACTATATACACACTATTGAACACATAAATATGTATACAAGAATAGACATACTTTTTGTGCATACAAAGATTAAAACTACGAAATCATAGTTTATTGACAAGTTTTTTACCCACGACGTAAGGGAGACGGTATTTGCGTTTGGGTGGTGAGTATGTTTGTTTGTTTGTTTGTGCAAATACATATTGCCATTTTTCTCCAAAGCTACTGGTCGGATTTTGATGCAGTTTCATTATGGGTTGAGCTTTGATTGGTGCAAGTTTTTAGATAGGTGTCACAGTGACAACTCACCAGGGGGCGCTGCAGCAAGCATTATTTGTGATGAAAAATCAATGTTGCCGCTTTTCTATTAAACTACTAGTCCGATTTTGATGCAGTTTACAGTTATGGGTTTGGGATTGATTGGTACATGTTCTTGGATAGATGTTACGATGAAAACTCACCAGGGGGCGCTGCAGCAAACATTATTTCTGATGAAAATCAATGTTGAGGCGTAATTTTTTTTTGTTTAACGTGAGGGAAAATCGTCATGGATGTTATGCCGGACTCCTACCGACTAAAAAACCTCACGTGACGCCCAACAGCCTATGGTTGGAAGCCCCGGGTAAGCCCTCGGAAGGATCTCCCAACAGACCTACGGCCGCCACTGCGGCCTCGCCAGGCGGCACGTCAGGCCCCCGGTCATGGAGGTCCTCGGCGAAGAAACGTCGGCGGCGCCCAAGCCGCTGAGTGCGGAACTCGGGTGGGAGAGTTCTCTCCCGTTCCCGCCCCGCCGTCTCTTTCACGAGCATGAACTGTTCGCAGAAGGAGGCGGCGCAGTCCCACTTACTCCTGCTGGAGAGCATGGCTCGCACCATGGTCTCGAGCGAGAGAGTGTCCACGTCCAGACCCACCACGAGGACCTGGCGCTGTTGCGCCCACGCCGTGCACTCCACAAGCGTGTGGAGCGCCGTGTCATCGCTGCGGTCCTCGCAGTGCTGACACTCGGCCGTGCTTTCCCGGTGTTTTCGCCACAGATACCTACCGAAGCTCCCGTGCCTGGCAAGCATCTATGTCAACCGGTAGGAGAGAGCACCGTGTCTCCTCTCCAGCCACCCGTCCATGACCGGTCTGACGGCCGCGATTGTGGCGAATCCCCCCTTTGGTTGCTCAAGTCGTATCTTCCATATCTCCACGGTTTCCTGGTGCGCTAAGCGGGCCTTTGGTCCCGCTCCAGCGCCTCCTTGCGCCATCTGAACAGTGACGCAAGGGCTCTCGCTTCCAGGTCCCATGGAGGGATCCCGGCTAGGAGACATGCCGCCTCACCGGAGATCGTGCGGTATCCCCTTATCACCCTGATGGCCATCGCTCTCTGCGGGCTCAGCAATCTAGCCACATTGCTGGTCGTCAGGGTTTCCGCCCATACAGGAGCTCCGTATAGAGCCATGCTTCGCACGATCCCCAGGTACAGTCTCCTGTAGGGAGCGGTCGGTCCCCTGATATTGGGCATCAGCCGCGCCAGTGCGGCTGATGCTCCCCTCAGTTTTGGGACCAAACTTCGGAAGTGATGTCCGAAGTTCCACCGGCCATCGAGTACGAGCCCCAGATACTTCATCGAGGGCTCGATGCCGATGCTGACGCCCCCTACCTGTTGACTGGATCCCGCAGGTGGCCCCATCCGAGGTCCGTGGAAGCACAGAGCCTCGGATTTGTGAAGGGCGACCTCGAGACCCAGCCGCCGAATCCGACCCACGACTTGAGCAACCCCTGCCGTGGCCTTTAGTGCGTTGCTCCCCGCGCCGTAACGAGGGTGTCGTCGGCGTAACACGTTACGCCCACCCCTCTGAGCAGCGGACCACGCAGCACCCAGTCGTAACCGATGTTCCACAGGAGCGGCCCTAAAACCGATCCCTGTGGAACACCGCGCGACACATCTCGCCGACCCGGCCCTAGTCAGCTCGGGTAAGTTATGGCTCTCTCGGAGAGATAAGCCCCGACAATTCGACGGAGGTAGGGAGGCACTCTATGATAGATAAACGCCTCCCTGACGCAGCTCCAGGGCAAGGTGTTGAATGCGTTGGCGATGTCGAGAGACACCGCCACCACCACCTCACCCCGTGAGACTGCTTCCTCCGTCAGGCCTCTAATGCGCATGATCGCGTCCACGGTGGAGCGTCCCTGACGGAAGCCAAACTGGCTATCCGCCAGATCAGGCCCCACGCGTGTGAGGTGCCCGACGAGGCGTTGTGCAATAACACGCTCAAAGAGCTTGCACACCTCGTCGAGCAACACGATCGGCCGGTACCCTGATGGGAATTTGCCCGCCTTTCGAATTAAGACCAGTTTCCCGGTCTTCCAGACCTTGGGAAACTGGCCTTTCTCGAGGCATGCGCTAAAGAGCCCAATTAGTCGAGGCCCAAGCTCCTCGAGAGCCAGGACCCACGCTCGGCCTGGAATGCCGTCGGGTCCAGGGGCGGTGTTTTTGCGGGATTTAAGCCGCCCCTATCTCACCCTCGGTGACTGCGGGCACGTCGTTCTCGCTGCCTTCCGCGTTGGGCGCCTGAGACGGAGCCATGCATGGAGGAATGTGTTCCTCCGCTCTCGACGGGAACAAGGAGTACAGGACCCTCTCCAGCCGCGCCCCACGGGTTCCGCTCCAGTCTCCATCAGCTCTTCGCGGCCCAATTTTTTGGACCGCTTGATGGCTGTCTGGAGGGCCCTCTTGGCCTCCCTGTACCCATCGTAGAGCTCCGTTTCTCGAGCTACCGCATCGTCTGGGCGGCGATGCCTCTGGCGAAACCTGGTGTACCGGCGGCGCGCGGTAACGCAATCCGCGCGCAACTGCGCGATTTCCGGCGTCCACCAGTACACCGGTTTCCTTGCCGGTCTGGGCCTAGCCCTGGGCATCGCCGCATCGCAGATGTGCGACATGGCTCTCCCGAACCACTCCACCTCTGTATCAACATCGGCAGGCCTGTCCGCTGTCGGAATCCAGGCCTGCACGATGGCCGCCTCCACGAGAGCCTCCCGATCAAGGCGATGGAGTGCCCAATGCGGTTTCGGGGGATTCGCGTTGCTGGCGGCAGGTTAGGTGGAGGGGAGACGTCGAACCGAATATATCGGTGATCTGACGACGTCTCCTCCTCCTCCACCAAGCGCCATCCCTGGACACGGCGGGCGATCTCAGGGGTCGCAAACAAAACGTCTATGACCGAGCTGAGACCCCGCCGCGTCCAGGTTGCGACATTCCCCCGGTTCAGGATGACTAGGCCACGTGAAGTGACCCAGTCCTCCAGTATCCTCCCCCTTTCTCCTGGTTTCCCGGGAGCCCCAAGCCTGTGACCAGGCATTGAAGTCTCCCAAGACCAGGAGGGAGACCAAGGGCGAGGCCGGCATGCAGCGAGAACGACGTCCAGCTCAGGTAGCCATAGCTCAAACTGATGCTGGTCGAGGCTCGGCGAGATGTAAACGGCCACGACAGCCACACCCTTGTATTCCGCCGCGACACAACTCGGGCCTCTAGCGATGACCGCCAGGCGCGAGTCGTCCGCGCCGGTTCCCCCAAAAATGGTCGCCACGCCGTCCAGATCCACCGGGCTTCCCGGGTGAACCCAGTACGGCTCGGCGACGACGACGATGTTAATGGACCACTGCCTGATGCTCTGGTACAGAAGGTCCTGAGCACCAGTGCAGTGGTTCAGATTCACCTGCAGGATGCGGATATGGGTGTCCATTAATGGACGTCCATTTCCGCAACCTGCCGCGAACTTGCACCCACAGCCTCAACCCCCCGTGCGGACGGACGGGGCCTCGGCCTTGAGGCAGCGCAGGCTTTGCTGCCCGCCCGGTGGTCGGCCTCCTTGCCTTCCGCCACGCATTTACAACAGCGTGGCAGAGCGTCACAGGCAAGGGCCTTGTGACCCCCACGGAATACTTTATTTTCGTGCTGTTTAACGATAAATCAATAAGGCAAATAGTCAACGATGGAACTACAGTTTAATGCATGTAAATATTTCTCAAAATGAATTTAAGCGAACAGAACGAGCAAATCAAACAGAAAATATAACCGCTTCCAATACGCAAACATGTTAAGCATCTGAAGACAACAAGTTAGCCAATAGTGCATTTGGAAAATTTGTCGCCCATGAATTAGACAACGTGCGTACTTCTAAGAGGCGTTATATCACGTCTGAAATTTTACGAAGATTTTAATAAGCAATTATATTTAATATTTTAATAAAACATAATAATAAATAAAACAGTTTACTATAAGAATTTAATAAAACATAATAGCATGCAATTAAAATATTTGTAGCTTAAACAATTTTTCAGAATAACAAAAATAAATAAAAGTCTTTGCAAGAATCGATATCACACGATACATAAAAAAAATACTGAGTATAACCACCGCCAGCAACAATAACATCTTCTAGTATATTCCTCATAGACCTTATCATGTTGATTTGATTTAAGCGAAAAATTTACACCGTTAAGTCAAACAAATAAATATGAAAAATAAAAAGGAAATAAAACAGCCAGTCACTCACAAAAAAATATCAATCATTCATTATATTCTTTAAGTAAGTACTCTTTAGTATTGAGTGGCGGAAATATAGATGCTCTCTAAAATCTGAATTGTCTAGTGTTTACATATTATTGATAACTATGGATACATAAATATTAACATTATGATGTTCCATATTTATGAACTCTTAGATGAATCCATATTTATAATCGTATTGAGGGTGACATTTTATGAGGCTGTGGAGTGTATACATATTTTTGCCTTTGACTGTACCTGTATAAGAGATAAAATTTCCTTAGGACAAAGTTAGTATATTCTGATTTATCAGATATCATGAAATATAATACAGAAATCGGTGCCCAGTCATCGATATAGATAAGACTAGATGACTAACGACCGCGCCAACATCAAGCCTACCTAACGTAAGCCCACAGGCTTAGGTGAGCCAAACGTCAGTTCAGTCTGACGCCGTTACGCCAATCGTACGTACAAATTGAACCGGGCGACAAAATGGTCAAATACACAGTAAAAGATTGCGATTCTAAAACATAAAAACACAATTAGTCATGTAGAATTACTTTTCACACGTAATTATACTATTTACGCATTGATATCAGCGTAAATACCGCTATAATCGAATTTTGAAAATAAAATTTGTGATTGCCATTCAGTGTTACCACTAAAATATCGGTTTGGTTTACCCACATCAGTGGGAGAATTAGTAATTAATTACCTATGTAAGATACATTAATAGTATTACCCGACTAAGGCAGGGTTATGATTTTGACAGGCTATATACGTATGTCTGTATGTTCATGTATTCCCTCAGAGCTCCTCAACTAGGTACTTATTAGAACTGGACTAATGAGATATTGCTAGCAGCGTCTTGACGTTCGACTGGTTATAAGCTATATATCGTGTCACTGAATTTAATGGTGCGCCCTCTAGCGGCCATAAAGTACTGTGTTAAAATAAATTTAAGAAAAAAATATCGTGTTTGGTATTAAATGAAAGGGTTAGACGTTTTGTAAGTAAGTGCCTTTTTAATGGTCTATATAGAATACTAGCGGACGTCACGCAGTTTCACCCGCGCAATTTCCGTTCCCGTGGGAATACGGGAATAAAATATAGCCTATGTTCACCGCAAAGAGTGTAGCTTTCCAACAGTGAAAGAATTTTTCAAATCGGTTCAGTAGTTCCGGAGCCTATTCGTTACAAACAAACAAACAAAAAAACAAAAAACATATCTTTCCTCTTTATAATATTAGTATAGATAAATAGAATACTAGCGAAAGCCACGCGGTTTCAGTCGCGTAGTTCCCGTTCCTGAGGGGAATACGGGAATAAAATATAGCCTATGTTCACCGGGAAGAGTGTAGCGTCCCAACAGTGAAATAATTTTTCAAATCGGTCCAGTAGTTTCGGAGAGAGTTTGTTTAGTACGCCGGGAACCAACCCTAAAGACGCGGGATAGGACCCCTATGCGAGACGGCAGTGTTAGCTAAGGTCTGTCGGGATGCGATGCGATATGGTCATGCCTTTATATGTACGCAGAGGCATTTTATATGGACAAAATTCACCTTTTTTTATAAGAATATAACCTACGTCATAAGTGGTGAGACGTACTGCCGTTGCCGTGTTGAGATGGACAGGCACAGGTTGTGACAGCCTGCTGTTGAAATTTTTCAACCTTGGTCAAGCCTTTCAACTTGGCTTAACGACTGCCATTTTACTGGCAACTGGCACCAACGGACAACGGACCAAAAGTTTATTAAAGTTTATTAAGTAGCAGGGCGCAGTGTGGTTTTAGTCAGTAGGCGTTCGCAATAGCATCCATGTGTAATTTCAAACGTAAAAGAGAGAAACCCATTTTAAGGTAGAGAAATTTCTAAAATGGACATTAGAGAAGATTTATATCTACCGTTGATTAATGGCACTTGGTGAAACTTGCTGCACATATTGCAAAAAAAACCAGCCAGGTGTGAGTCGGATTCGCGCACAAAGGGGCAAACGCGAGACTCTATGAACGAGACATGAGGCTTTGCCGTCCGTCTGTCTGTTAGTCACGAGGCTGTATCGCAGGAACTGTGGTTGATAGAGCAAATTTTTTCACAGGTGATGTATGTTACTGCCGCCATAACAAAAAATACCTACTAAAAGCAGAAAAAGACCCCACACAACAAACGTAAATTGCCGTTTTTGTATGGGGACCTGGACTCTGTGCTTAAATTCGACTCGCACTTGGCCGGTTTTTTTTAATATGAACACGTGAGTTTCGGTTTCAACCGAAATAAAATAATAAATGAAATGGGTACATAATAATTTTAAATTTGTTAAGTAATTCTATAAATATCGTGGGTAAAAATTTCATACAGTAGTCAACACTGGCCCACGTTCGTCATGTTTATGTTTTTGTCTTTGTCTAATCGCAGTGGCGGCGGTGTTCACCGTACGCGTGTGAGTGAGACAGATATATGTTTACCATCACTGCTTAAAAAGTTTCATAGTTGCGTCTTCTCAGCTCATAAGTAGCCGTGCTTTTGTCGAGACGCGATGTTCGTGCTTGCCTCTCTAATGATAATATATATAACTCTATGTGCCCAGTACTGCCCAGTAAAACTATGTAGGCTAGCTAGGCATTATTAAGCTCTCTCAGAGTCATATTGGCACCGACTTCAGTATTATATTTAATGATATCTGATAAATCAGAATATACTAACTTTGTGCTAAGGAAATTTTATTTTTCAGTTTTTAGTTTTGTTTGAAGTCGGTTTCTTTTTTGTTAAAAATTTTTTTTCACTGTTTTTAGTGACGTGTAGACTGAAAATCTATCTACCTAGGTGTAAAGTTCTCGACAGTACAAATTAATCAAGCCCAAACACAAGGTAACTGCTGTATATCGTTAGGGAATTCTCTCTACTGTCTGTCGTCTCCATCATCAGATCGACTCCAGACCTTCATGAAGTTGTACTACTTTAAAGCCCTTAACAAAAAAAAATTACAAACGCCCTAGATGCCTCTACAATTTTTAAAAGTTACCTTTAATTTCTCCAGGATGCCATCATCAGATCCTGACTTCCTTAAAATGGGACCACCTTGGGAGTATCTATTTCCGAACGAAAAAAAATTTTTTCAAATCGGTCCATAAACGACGGAGTTCTGCGCGAACAAACATAAAAAAAAAATTAAAAAAAACATATGTACGGTCGAATTGAGTAACCTCCTCCTTTTTTGAAGTCGGTTAAAAATAAACATCAAAATAAAACAAAATAAGACTTCAAATCTCGAAAGATGCTAAAAACAATACCCTATCAAAGATACGTTCCAAATTCAAAACATTTTTTTTTAATTTTAGAACCTCGCATTCTGCGTCAAGCGTACCTATGATGTCATTGCAAAAGAATTTAATAATGATAGAAACCATTCCTGAATACTTATCTCTTTTCATTGCAATTAAAAAAATAAGCATTTCCTCTTTTCCTTCATCATTATAATCTCGCCGCTTCCTTGCCCTAAAAGAGGCAAGTAAAAAAAAATGAAAACGTAGGTTCTTTATAGTGGCGTGTTTCTGAACAGTCCTTTTCACGTCACTTGCCGTACATTTGCTATCATAATTGCGATCTGACACCATGAAAGGCGAGGGGACAGATAAAAGAACTTTGTGCTCCGCTCATGTCTCATCTCTCAACGCAATATGGCAGATTATCTTGTAACCTTTGGAAATGTTATAGTTGGATATTTGGACTTTATATCTTAATTATGGCTATTGATGAGAATGTAATGTCGATCGACGATCTCGGGGGTACTTCGAAAACTCCCGCCGCATAGCAGAATCTCCAGCCTACATGCACCAGTCGCCTCGGGACCACGATAGGTGTAACCCTGTCGAAACGTCGAGGAAAGTGAAGGTACCGAAACCTTTAATTAATAATAAATTGTGCCACGCGAAATCCCGTTTTGTATAAAAATATGTGTTCAACGCGTGTTAGTTTAAAACAAATGTAATGTATGTCTCAATATCTTGGGTCCAAGTCAACTTCAAATCAAATGGTACATAGGTACATACATAACAAATTATGGTAACGCCTTTATCTCCGAAGGAGTAGACAGAGGCAATATATGCCCACAATTCACCTTTGTAGAATTTGACCCACCTAATAGGTGGTGAGCCGTATTGAGAGAGGGCAGTCACAACTTGCGCCTGTTCAATACGGCCATACGGCTCACCACACCACCTATTGCGTGGGACAAAGTATAAAAAGGTGAAATGTGGGCAAATAATATGCCTCTGCCTACCCCTACGGGAATGAAAGACGTGATCATATGTCATGTCAATTAATAGGTCGTTTTTTTTTATACATACATACATACATAACATCACGCCTGTCTCCCAACGGGGTAGGCAGAGACTATGACTTTCCACTTACTACGATTCTGGCAGACAACTTTCGCTTCTTCAACTTTCATAAGTGTCTTCATACATGCTCTTCGGTTAAGGGTACTCTTGACCTGGACTTTTCATAGAAGATTATCGATTTGATCGACATGAGTATGCCGAAGTATGACTTTTTTTTATTTACCACTAAGGCGGCAGACAAGCTTACGCGGCCCCACCTGATAGACCAGTGGTGGGCAAACTTTTTTAACGAGGGGCCAGAAAAATTAAGAAATATCAGGTGAGGGCCTGAATTATAGAAAACTGGCCAAGTGCAAGTCGGATTCTTGCTAAGAGAATTCCGTACAAAAAAAACGAAAAGAAAAACTCATTTTTTGTGTGAGGGCCCCCTTTAATTTCCTCCTTTTTGCTGATTTTGGTATTTGTTGTTATAGCGGTAACAAAAATACATCATCTGTGAAAGTTTCAGCTTTCTAGCTATCACGGTTCTTGAAAAACAGCCTCGTGACGGACACACAGATAGAAGGATGGCGAAGTCTCATGAATAGGGCCGCTTTTACCCTTTGGGTACCGAACCCTCAAAATTTATTTTGTGCTGAACATTTGATCATAAGATATAAAAATACGTACAAAAATGTACTGTGCTACCAAGAGTGTTCATGACTGAGTACTGTCTCCTGAGATACAGGTTTTCACCTAGTTAAGGAGATGGATTAAACCAAAACCATGTACATTATTAACCACCATGGTCACAACTATCATATTAAGACATAGAACAACGCGAACTGTCTACGAGTATAAAGTTAGGCGTACTGTAAAGGCGCGCGTTGCTGTGTATATAATGTACCTAATAAAAATAAAGCCTAACCGTAAGCAATTATTGTATTGTAAAAATGGTGAGAAAAAAGTTTTTTTATTATTATTATTATTAAAAAAATACAGGAAACTTACACACTTGCACGAACGTTAAAAATTAGAATTGAACTGCAAGGCTCTGCCATGCCATGGCAGGCGTGTAGGACATAGGAATTATATATATTATGTGCTATATTTCAAATGGAAGTTCGTGTTGTGAAGAAGTAGCTTTAGCAGCGCTAAAAGGTGTTCAACAGAAAGTCGGCTTGCGATTGAGTTGTGCAGCAATTTCATGGTAGAAAAAGTCTGTTCACTTTACCGTCTTCACATATGTGTTTATTGCTCTATAAAGTAGATTCTCTACATAATACTTCTGGACCGTCAAATTATAATTATCGCGGGCCATATACCAGGTGCCGTAGGACTGTCGGCGGGCCGGAGCTGGCCCGCGGGCCGTACTTTGCCCATCACTGTGATAGACTGTGGGCACCGTAGCCTATGAACTTGCGCAATACCAGAGGCGCTACACTCGCGCTGCCAACCCTACAAGAACCTTCTTAGATCCCTTTTGTTAAACCCCATACTGTAGGCGTTTGGGCAAACCGAGGCAGGGAGACTATCCTGGGACATCCTTCAGAGGGCTTATGCTGGGCTTTCGTCATAGGCAGTGGTAGCATTTAGATGGGAAGAGTCAGAGATTTCCACGTGTCGTCCAACTGAAATTTATTCTTCGAATTAAACCCTCAATTTAGGAGTCACCTTGATCAGAATTCGGGTCTATGTAAAGACTCATGTTTGTTTATATATTTAGGACTTAGTTAAAACCGCACACTACACGATTAAAACAACATACAAAGCTTGAAATATGAAACAAAATGACAAGCCAAGTAAATACCACATTAAGTAGGTACCGAATTAATTACGTTAGCGCTTTGATAAACAAGCTGGTATTTAACCCGCGTTTTATTTATGCACAAGTAAGCACGACTTAATTAATGTGGTACAAGCTGTTCACGACATTTTATTTTTAAAACGCTTTTGTTAGATTCATTATTTATAAACGATTCTGGAATTAAAATTTCTGCCAAAAACCCCGAGAAAAAAAATATTTTAGCATGCTAGCAACATTATCAAAATGTCACATTATGTCATGCAAAAAGAAAAAGTCACTGTATTTTTTGTAGTAGGATAAGTCCATAACCCCCCCCCCCCCCCCTTTTTAACGAGAGGGAAAATCCTCATGGATGCTATGCCGGACTCCTACCGACTAAAAAACCTCACGTTACGCCCAACAGCCTATGGTTGGAGTCGTTGGAGTCCCGGGTAAGCCCTCGGAAGGATGCCCCAGGACTCCCAACAGACCCACGGCCGCTACTGTAGCCTCGCCTAGGGGGCGGTTCGGGTGCTATCACGGGTCCCGCTTCTAAGGGGGGGGGGGGCGTGCGTGAATTCCTTACGTCACGGCCATCATGGGCCTGCTTCTGTAAGGACGGGGAGCAGCCCTCTCACCGTCCTCAGGCCCCTGGTCATGGAGGCCGATAGTCTTCGGCGAAGACGCGTCGGCACCGCTCACGCCGCCGACTGCGGAACTCAGGTGGGAGAGTTCACATGGTCTCGAGCGAGAGAGTGTCCACGTCCAGACCCACCACGAGGACCTGGCGCTGTTGCGCCCACGCCGTGCACTCTCCCAGCGTGTGGAGCGCGGTGTTCCATAACCCCCTGCTCAGAAAGGACGTATTACGCACGTATCCAGAATCCAGACACACGCGCGTAAATAACCAAATAAATATTTGTGGAAAATCTCACATAGCAAAGAACTGATCAAGGCTAAGAGGCCCCATACCAATTGATTGATCAATATAGATGATTGCTCAATAAATTAACTGTGTATTAATATTGAGGTTTGAACAATGACTGAACAAAAGTTTGTGCAAGCATAAATTTTATTCATCAATATTATTTTCTTGCACCGAGCAGGCTTAAATGCTTAATATTGAGGAATATTTTTTAGTTCAGTGTCTGGAGCCGTCGCGATAGGTCCGTCACGATGTAAGTTGTGCATGCGATTCATTCAAATCTAGCAAAATGGGGAGCAAGAATATACTGTGAAAGATACAGAAAGAGAGTTTTTGATGTGAAACATCTATTCCGAGCGGAAACAGATTTTTGCAGTGGCGACCGGCATGTAGCGGCGCCGGCGGCGTAGCGTATCGAATCTCGGAGTTCTGAATTTGAGTTTGGATTTCGAAATTAAGGCTTGAGTTAAAGTCGGACGCATTGAGTTATACGTTAGTAGTAATAATAACTCAATGGTCGGACGTCGGAATTTCAAATTTGGAATTTTGTTCTTCGTCAGACATGTTGCTCGGGCGGAAATAAGTATTGATGCAATGCTATTGAGTCAAAATTATTGAAGGAGTGGATTCAAAAGGAAGTGATCAATGATATTGAACAATAAAAATAATGATCAATATTATTGTAGGTGTATGGGCCCTCTAATACATATTGGCAACAGATCCAAGGAAACAACATTTTTTTCTTCTTGTTCTTGGATCAAGTAAATTTCATTGTGAAAATATAAATCATTTTCATGTTAAGATTCTTCATAGCAGCAGCGTATTGATGTAAGTATGTATGTCCAAGTTCGGACTAAGTTCTACTCTAGTAAGGCGGTGGTACCTTACTAAGACTTGCTGTGGAAATTGTTGACAGACCTAAAAACTCGTGTTTTACTGCGCTTTATCACTTTCCAACATTTTTGCACGTTGTCAAACCTTTGTTTAATAATCCACCATAAATTACACATAAACACTATTATAACGAAATGCAACGCTTGTCTGAAAGTTTCCCGCCGAATTCCAAGAAACAACTTGGGCATTTTACGTATTCCTACAGCTTTGGCCTGGTTGCTAGGCCTTTAAGATTTTTCCTGTGTTCCTACGACTTGAATTGCAGGTAAAGATGAAATAATAAAAACTAACAAGCGGGTACTTTTGAATTCCGAAGACACTTGTTTTGATAAATTTAATAACTAATTGTGGCATTGTTTGTTAAAAAAGTTACTATTTTATCAGTGTATGTAAACGAAGTCATTGTGGTGTTTAATCTTAATAAAAAAAAACTGGCGCGAAAATATTGTCAAATAATATTAATATTCCTGATTCCTGTTTCATTCAGTGTACATAAATCTCTTCTTTAGTTTAAAAGTGATAAACGTTTCCAAATCATCAATAAATATTTACGCTTGTCCCAGAGGAAGGCGTACATTTGAGGAACTTGCGGTAAGATTATTTTTAATTCTATTTACATATCTGCATTTTCATATTGGCTGTACAGTGTACAGTGTTTTGATTTATAAACTTTTCTTGAAATGAATATAACCCAACTTAGTGCCAAACATTGTGAATGTCAAATTCTTACTGTGATGAATTTTCTGCTTGTTTTTATTTATTTTGATAAGTACATAGAATTATAACGGTGATATAAGTCTATGTTTTGATACATAACTAACACGTGAAGAATGTGGAATGTTTGTAACCCTTTAACTCTGTAACGGCTGAACTAATCGGGCAGAAATTTGGTACAGGGATATGATCAAGGTATAATAGTTTGGGTTAATTTATACCCGGGTATAGGTTGTAGATAAAGTAGAATCAGGAACGAGAATAAAATTACACGCGGGTGAAACCGTGTGTGGTATTAAGTACCTACTTAGGTACATAAAGCTGGATGATATTGGCAGATTTAATTTTGATTAAAAAGGATAAACTGGGGATGAACTATTCTAGGAAATTTTATTTTCTATAATCTAGTCAAGTGATAAACATCTATAATTCTATACTCGTAACATACTTAAGATAATAAAATGATAGAAAAGTGAAAACTGTACATTGGAGATATTTAAAAAAAAAACTCGCTGCGTGTTCAACATAAGATACCGAAGCCGAATATATGGTTAGAAAATTTTTTGTCTATTTGCTTTGCTTTGTCCGGAAGGATCTCGTAAAGTACTCAATAGATTTGATTCAAATTTCGCACAAATACTAACTAGAGGTAGGGTCTTCAAATAGGCTATATATTATAACGCTACAAACTTAGGGGCTAAGCAGAGAGCAATCAAAATGGTATTATAACACAATTTTGACACGTACGAAGTCGCGGGCAACAGCTAGTTAGAATTAAATTTGAAAACAATTACCTAGTGGGGTTAAATAAATCAGAAATGAATGAAAACCGGCCAAGTGCGAGTTGCACTCGTGTACAGTGTGTTCTGTCTCAAAAAACGGCCAATATTACGTTGGTTGTATAGGAGTCCCCCTTAATCCCCCTTTTTTAAATTTAGTATTTGTTGTTAAAGCGACAACAGAAATACATTATCTGTAAAAAAATCAGCTCTCTAGCTACCTATCATGGTTCCTGAAATACAACCTCGTGACGGACAGACAGTCATCGTGTACATAGGTACGTGTCGTGTATTAAGTATAGACTTATACCTATGTAAAATCAGAAAAAGAGTCGGCTACCATAGAAAACAAGTAGCCGTGAGATCGTTCTCACCCGACTGCCCCTCTCTAACACGTTGTCATTTTTGTCCGACTCACACTTGGCTGGTTTTTATTCTCATCTAGTAGCACAGAGTCTACGCGAGTAGGGATTACGTGTGCCTATCGTGACCTCTGATCTAACATTTGAGGACTCCTATAACCCGCATACTCGTAACAAAGAACTCATTTAGTGACGTCATTGGTTTTATATAGGTATAGCCCGTTCGCTCTAAGTTTCCCACTGGCGTAGAGGCGTAGTATGGGGAGCGACCAGCAAACTTAGAGCGAACGGGTAGTGGCTGAGGAATGAGGTTGGGTTCAATGAAGTGAGAGTATTAGGAGATTCGTCCTTTATTTAAAAGTACCTCTTGTTTATTGTGAAAAGGATGGTATTATCATAGATTTAGAATTTTGCTGTACATTCTTAATATATGGGTATTACCAACTAGAACTTATCTATATAATAAACTAGCTGACCCTCGCAACTTCGTTTACGCCACTTAAGGTGTATAAAAGGAGAAGTATTTTTTCATCAGACTCACGGGAACGTATGAAACTGCCCTGTTTGCTTCATCATAAAAGAGCTTAAAGATTAAGTCCATTCTAAAACAATTCTCACCGGGCCGAAGGCGTGGACTGAATAATTTTAAAATAGCCTTAATCATTCAGCTTTTTTACACGGACAAACAGACAGACAGACAGACAGTCATGAAAAGTTACAATTACATTTTCGAATTCAGTATCAATTTGAGAACGCCCTACAATTAAATTTTTTAAAATATCTTCCATGTACAGACTCTCCGTACCTATATTCCCATCGAACCCCGGGTATCTGTCCCCTCACGGGGTCCGTTGGGAACTCAAGATAATTTCATGTCCAAGGGACCCCTGGCCAAGTACGTGGGTTCCGTTGGGAAAAAGGATTCCCTACGGACCCCCACTCTGCTCCCCGTTAATAAAAAATGAGTAGGTAAAAGCTTTGCTATATGTACAACCACCATGTAGCGCAGTATACACCTCGCGCAATCCGACTTGGATAGGTTAGCTTAGAAGGCTAAGTGTGTCCCCCCCCTCTTCGTGGTTATTTTTTTGTAACCACCTAAACAATTTTTTTTACTAACGGGAAGGAGAGTGGGGGTCCGTAGGGAGTTCTTTTTCCTAACGGATCCCATGTACTTAGCAAGGGGTCCCTTGGACATGAAATTATCTATAGTTTCCAACGGACCCCGTGAGGGGACAGATAGTCGGGGTCCGTTGGTAATAAATCAGACTCTCGACCCTCTACAGTTTTATGTATAGAAATGCTGGCGCGCTAAAATAGTATAGGTACATTTTGGTAAAGCAAATAGATGCAATATGACCAAGGCTTTTATGTTCTATCTGTTTGACCAACACCAGGCCATACCTATTTCAAGATTTTTTTACAAGAAACGAAATTAATTTATTTTTGAAACAATCACGAAAGGAAAACTTAGTATTGTATTCACTCACTCACTCACTATAAAACTCGAAATGAAACCCGGTTGTCAGTAAAGTGACAATCGTTATGCCAAGTTGAAGGCCATATAATGGGCGCTTGAAAAATTCCAACTGCGACCTGCGCCTGCCCATTTTAACACGGCAATACGCTCACCACCGTGGGACATAAAACTATATGGTGAAATGTGGGCGTATATTATGCCTCTGCCTACCCCCTAGGGGATAATGGCGTGACTATATCTATGTATGTATGAAACAATAAAAACCAATATCCCCTACGGCCTAAAGTCTCAACCATAGTGTTTCTCACCATGCAGTACTTATACTTTTAAAAAGCAGTCTTGACATGTTCCTTTGACAGTGACGTGAATAATTTTAATTCATTTTTGCAATATTTGTTCACTGTAATAATTACAATAACTGGCAGTGTTGGGTGTAAGTTCTTCACAAAATATGTGTTTTTTCTGATGGCAACTTCTATGCGGGCTTAGGTTTTTTGTATCAATGTGTAAGTAATTTGATTTTATAGCTAGTAACAGATTAGTCTGTGCCTAACCCTTGCAGAAAATAGTACGTTACGCAGAGCCTTCGTGATATCAGTATTTTAATTCTATGACCGTTAGGCCTTTTGAAGTGCTTTTCAGCGCTTTTGGTAGAAGGTGTTTATTACAAGTGACTTCTTTAACAACGGAGGACCTCTGTTTATATAGATATTTTTGGTTTATTATCGTTCATTAGGCGGTTAGCGGTTCTTCACAATCTTCGCGGCTCGGGGCCTAAGTCAAAATTGTGCAAATTATGCATACTGCTCGTTCGCTCTAACTTTGCCGCTCGGCTCCATACTAAAGTCGAATTTTTATGTAGACGCAGTAAATTGACAGCAACTAATGTCACTTCTTCATACAATGTTGCTTATTTTCTATGACGAAGTGACATTAGCTACTGTCAATATACTTCGTGTAATTAAAAAATCGGGTATAAGCCTCTACGCCAGCGGCAAAGTTAGAGCGAACGGGTAGTAGAAGAATTATATCCCTTTTTGTAACGAACGCGTTGATTTTTTTAAATGTAATGTACTGCGTATGTATTTAGAAATGTATATGTATGTTTAGCAGTTCAATAGTTTTCATAGTTCAAACTAATATTAGCTTATGGTGTAAGTACATGGCGCATAACATCGTTTGCTTAAAATTTCTATAAGAAAATAACATAGGAACAATATTACATAGTGACATAATATCAATTAATCAATCATCAATATACATAATTATAATAAAATCGTAACATGTCGCTGTCTGTACATTGAAAATATAAAAGAAAAGAATTATAGCGGGGCTTTATGAAGGCAATATAACCCAAAACAATTACTTTAGAATTTTTGTCTGTTTGTCTGTACGTTTGTGCACACTAATCTCAACTGAACCGCTCAACCGATTCCACTGTGGTTTTCTTTATTGCGTTGCGGTTTGCTTTACTTAACGTTTAGTTTTTGTTTCATGTCAATCGGTTCATAAATAAAAATGTCATATCAATATAAGGAACCTTACTAATATTATAAATGCGAAAGTTTGTGGGTGGGGATGTGTGAAACTTTGATAAAGGGATACATTATAGTCCGGAATAACACATAGGCTATTTTTATCCCGGGAATAAGTTCCTACGGGAAGCGGAAAAGGGAACGAATTTAAGCGGGCAAAGCTGCGGGCATCAGCTAGTCACATATAAAATTCAGCGTACGAAGTCGTGGGCAACAGATAGTCTTAGTAATAAGATCTCGATATTTCGAAGAATATCTAAATTGACACGTCAGAAGTTGCATTGTAAATAAATTTTGTTCTATTCCGGAAGATTCTATTCTATTATATTTTTAAAACACATGTGACGGTGACGAACCTTCGCAGTATGACTTGAAATGAAACGTCCTTGTATCTATTGATGTTTTTTTTTAATTTAAACAAAGGCAAAGTTCATACTTTCGAATGGCTATAAAACAAAAAAAGGTCCGATCATAAATTAATGCTTGAGAAATATTTCGTTGCAGAGTTTGACAGGGGTGATGGTATTACCATAAGAGTTTTAAAATGTTTATTTAGTGATGTGGGTTGTCAAAGGTCTGGTGTCGGGGGAGACAAGTTTGCAACCAGAGCCAGAGAGTTGAGATAGTGTTGTTTATAAGTTCAGAATAAGAGGGTGGAAAAGGGTTATGAAAAGTTAATAAGTGTAAAGTGTTTTATTAAGTGTAAATTCAGTGTTTACAGGAAGCTATAAGTTGGTACTTAATTTTTTAATAATTGTGGAATGTGATGTAGCTGTAAAATAAAATACCTACATCAATTTTTTTTATATTTATTTAAACAAATTACACAAAAGTACAATGTATCAAGAGATAAGATGCAACATAAACTCCGAGTTTTTCGTGCGACATAGCTCAACATCTTACTTCTTACTATCTTACTTCTTACTAATATTATAAATGCGAAAGTTTGTGAGTGTGGATGTTTGTTACTCTTTCACGCTCGAACGGCTGGACGGATCTGGCTGAAATTTGGTACATGAATATGTTATAGTCTGAAATAACACATTGGCTACTTTTTATCCCGGGAATAGGTTCCGACGGGAAGCGGGGACGGAAACAAATTTTACGCGGGCGAAGCTGAGGGCATCAGCTAGTTTGTTAATAATTGTGAAATGTAATGTAGCTGTAAAATTAAATACATCTATATATTATTAAATTAATATAATTTAGTTATTTCTAAGTTTTCCTATACTTTCATTTATACTTTTCTTTGTTAATTAAATATTAACAAAAAAAATTAATATCTATTAAAAGTCAATATTTTAGAAATTTGACTAGTAACTGCAAAAGGCTTGCCTCGTTATTAGGTACCATAGAATAATTAAAATGAATGGTCTTTATCTATACTAATATTATAAAGAGGAAAAATTTGATTGTTTGTTTGTATGCATCGAATAGGCTCCGGAACTACTGGACCGATTTGAAACATTCTTGCACTGTTGGGAAGCTACACTCTTTGCGGTGAACATAGGCTATATTTTATTCCCGTATTCCCACGGGAACGGGCACTTCGCGGATGAAACCGCGTGACGTCCGCTAGTGTTATTTATTTAGAATGTGTTAATATCCAACATCTTTGCTATAGTAGGTATTCTTTGTCGATTCCACCAACAATATCACTGGAGAAGTGTTGATGTGATCTCTGCCTATCCACTTCGGGATATAAGCGTAATGGTATTTTATTGTACCCAAATTTTGAGGTTTTAACGTAACCTGTTGATAAAATTGATATTGTAGCGAAGTTACTCTGACTACATACATACATATAATCACGCTTTTTTTCCCGAAGGGGTAGGCAGAGGCGTAGTATATGCCCACATTTCAACTTATAATTTTATGTCCCTCGAAATAGGTGGTGGGTGAACACTAGTTTTTATTTACATCTACGACGAATACGAAAACGAATGATTATTATAAATGGAAATATTTTTAAATATTATCTTTTGACGCAACGCCATCTAGACCAAATTAACACTCCATAATTCTCTCTTATATGCTTTTAATTTTATTTTCCTGTTTTCGCAATAATTTTCTTTTAAAAAAAAGCAAAGGCATCAATAGTGTCATGTCGTCGGAATTCATTTTTGTTGCTGATAATACCGAAACGACAGCGAAATTGTGTGACAGCGTTCAGATATCTGAGTGGCAAGTGCGAGTTTCGGCGTGTGCCTGTCGACATTCACGGGTGAGCGCGTAATTGCCGATTTGTATGGAATCGAGACAAGTTCCCGCGTTTACAGCTTTCAGCTTCAGCGGGGGTTTCGATTCCATACGAATTGGCGCGCCGTGAATGTCGACAGGCTCACGCAAAAACTCGCACTTGCCCCTCTGCAGAGGATACGTTCCGACGCCGACGTCTCGTCTGCGCCGCGCATACGTCCATCACACGCCTACGCTGGACAAACGCTAGTGTGAAGGCGCACTTATGCATGTGCTTGATACCTCCTATCAATAAATCACTTACACAGTTTACTCACATATTCACACACACACTCGCACGCACGCACACACACACACACACACACACACACACACACACACACACACACACACACACACACACACACACACACACACACAAACACGCGCGCGCGCGCACGCACAAACACACACGCACACACACACACACACACACACACACACACACACACACCTCAGATACATACACACACGCACGCGCAGACAATTTATACTAATCTCAAATAATATATAATCGGGGAGCGTGGAGTTCTATTATACAAGCTTTGGCTTTGTTTAGAATCCAGATCTCTAATAAATTGCAAGCTTTGTTTAAGTACAAGACAAGTCGACTTCACTTTTTGAAACTGTAAAATTGTAATTGGCGGAGATAAATATGTAAACTGTTATATTATTAAGCTGTTTCATTATGCTTTGCACTTACATGCTTTTTTCCTTGTTACCAGGTACCGTCAAGATGAAACCTCTACTGAATATCGAGTCTGATGATGAATATTTCGACGACCCCATCAAGCTATTTGACTCTGAGCATGACAGGGTCCATTTTGGAATTCTACCTCAAGGTAACGATATACGACACATTTACTTTAATACGTTTCTATGCTTCGGAAGGCAGGATAAGCCGTTTTGCCCGGTTGCCTTATGAGTGGTGCCGGGTGAAGGCCATAAGGATGGTGCCGGTGAAGGCCTTATGGGTGGCTTAAATAAGTAAAATCGCGACGGTATTCTTTATCGTGCAACGCTTCTATCACATCGCAATAATATCGCTATGTGTGAAAAAGATATTAAAATATGTAGAAAGATGATAATATTGCCGATTTTCTAGCTCTTGTAGACGGCCCCTTAGCTAATCTACCGAAGCATATTGAAATACACAAACAGTCATGATTGACAAACTTCTCATGATTGACTGTAGAAAAATACTATTCTGTTTCCGAAATACCGAGCAAGCGGAGTTACGGAATATAACTACATATTGTCTGTAGCATGTAGCCAAAAGAGAAAACTATATCCAGTGGCTATAACTTAACTAATATATCGGCTATTAATATATAATTTTGAATATCGGCATCTTTAAAGTACAGACGAATCGCTCAATTCAGTTTCCATGAGCTAGGTATATTTTAAATACAAACTTTGTCTTTACCCTTAAATTGATTGTTTTAGATACTAATCAAAAATTTAATATGTGTAAAAAGATAAGTCTAGGTTCGTCTATTTTGATATATTCTTAATAGAGATTTCGTTTTCTAGGTACTGGGATTGCCTGTAATTCTTACCTCTCAAAGGGATATCTAGAAAGCGACGATGAACTCTCAGAAACAGATGGTAGTGCAGAGGATTTTGTGAAAACAGTATGTCTTCCCTCATATGTGAAGTTAGTGAACTGTGCTCAATTCCCTTGGTATTTTAAAAAGTATTATCAACAAATATTAGAAAAAGCTACAATTTTTGATTTAGCTAGTGACAGTGATACAGAATTTAGTGTAGAACCACTGGAGAATCCAAAAGATGATTGTTTCATAGTAAATGAGATTATTACTGAACCTCAGACAACAAAGAGTGAAGATTGTGATTCGGATACTGCGTCTATATTATTTAAAAAAATAAGAACTGAAAAAAGGCAAGTTAGAATGAAGCATAAGGAAGATATGGAGTTACAAACGGCACTAAGCCAGAAAAATACGGGACACGTTGATTTAAAGCGTAACAAAGGTTTGATCGGGATGACTGTAACACAAAAGTTGGTAAAAGATATTGGTTCTGGAAAGGGTCCAGTCATACGAAATAAACCAAAAACACCAACAGTAAAAGATGTTAGTGATGCAGCTCGACGTCTGCTGATACGACTAAAAACACGTTCTAAAGCTATAGGAAGAATTAAGGAGCATATGAAACCTGAAAACCACCAAATGAAGCAGGATGCAAATGATTCAACTGGAAAAGTACCGGTTAAATTTAACTTAGAAACAATGTCAGAAAATTTGCTTAAACTTATCAAAACAAAAACATCTAATCACTGTCAGGAAACAAAACAAAATACTGAGCCAAATGTACAAACGCCTAGCATTTATGTAGCAAATGTGGCACTTTCACCAGATAAAATTAAAAATTGTATGTTGAATACTGCAGATCCGGAAAGCACGTTGTTTAATATACAGACGCCTAAAACCAAGGAAGACGAAATGACCAAAAATTTTAATGTCGAGCCAAGCAAATCTAAAAATATCAACTGCATACGCAAGTCTAGTTCCCCAATTTTGCATTGTTCTTTGGCAAAGAAAAATAAAAGTATAAAGCAAAGTGTTAAAGTCAATAAAAATATTTTGAAAGCAGACGAACAAAATGAACACAAATATATTAACATGACAGACAATTTAGATACAGAAAATGAATCACTAAATAAAACAATGAAGAAAAATGTCGTACCTAGATTAGATCCGGAAAAAGGTTTGAAACAAGGTACTATTAAAATACTTAATTTTAACAGCTCAAACCTTTATTCCGGTAAAAATGTTGAGAAATTATCTCCCACAGATAAAAATAACCAACAAGTAACAAGTCCAGCCGCTCAGGAAGAAAGATGTAACGACTATAAAAACAATCACAAAATTTCCATTACTTATACGGGATCCGACTCTTTAAGCGTAAATCCAACGATAAAAGGTAAAGAATGCATAAGTCAAAGCAATTTCATGAACCCAGATTATCGCGTTATTTCTGTAAAACCAAACTTAAAGTATACGAACGGAGCAATGAATGTAACTTCTAAACCGAGCACGGTCGAATCGACTCAAAGAATTGATGTGATTCCTAATATTAATAGCAACGCCGCTCGTCCAACTCAAACAGATATTTCACATATTCCTTACCCTAAGCCAACAACAGCAGTAAGTCACCATAATATAACAACGCCTATCAGAGATCATGGAAAGTCTTTGCCTTTACAAACTATAACTAGTGCTGAGGTAAATCCCAATTATTTAAAAAAACCAAACGATGGTACTTATAGAACATTGACTGGAGTTTTAGGACCCACTCAACCAAACAGTTTTTATAGTAATGCACGATGTAATCACCCGGGTCCTAACCCACCTGAAAATATACCTGTACTTATGCAGCCCCGGTTTTATCATAATCCTTACACAAACAACTTTAATACACTTCCACATAATAGTAACCAAAGGTATGCCCCCCCATTTGCTAATTGCGGTAACAGTAATTATCGTTTTCCTAACCCACAGGGAAATAATATAAGGCCTTGGCCTGTTCCTCCACCGTATCCTAACATTATTCCTAACTCCACTCTAATGAGTGAATATCCTACTATTCCAAGGTTTTCTTCTCAATTATCAGTATCAGTATCGCAAACACCTCCAGCTACAAGTAAATCACAGTTGGAATTTAAATCTCATCCAAATAATATTTTGCTAACTAAATTCAGTACACAACAGCAGCAGAAAGCTAAACCTAAAATATTAGATCCGAGGATTACAAAAAAGACTGATAAAGACATTACTGTTAAAAATGGTACCCCCGAAACAAACTCCAGTTTAGTAACAAGTAAAACTAAAATGTTAGAATTATTGGATAGTTCAACAAACGATTTAAAGAGATGTGTCAATAATAGCGAAGATATAACTTCAATAAATATAAGTAGCTCTTTTAAGAAACCAAAACTTTCAAATGAAGCAACTTTAAATGAAACTAGTCGTTCTAAATATATAGACCCACAAAAAGGATATTCACTTCCGATTTTACCAATACCAACATATGAAAAAGTTTTAGGTAATATCATAACTAATAAACAAAGTAAAGATATGTCCCAAGGTAATGTCAAATCACAAACAAGCGTTAGTAGAAACATGACGCAAAGTAACGACTTTATTAAGAAAACAGTTAGTGAGAAGTCTCAATTAAGTGTTAAGAAAGGGTATGTCAAGAAAAATAAAGATATGAAATCCATAAATGATACTATTAGAAGGCCAGGTAGACCAAAGATGCAGGAAGGCTCTAAGAAACAAAATGTTAAAAAAATATCTTTAGAGGAATATAAAAACAGAACAAATGAAGTAGTGCATGCATTTTTAAACAATTCTAGATATAAGCCTAAAGATAATAGTGAAATTTACAATAAACGGGCGCCTGTGCAAAGTAAACCAAAAAGTACCGTGGATAGATTTAGTACAGAAAGTGATCTAGGTTATGACTCTGATAGTACAGTAATATTATAACTTTTTGCCGCAGCACTGTTAAGTCTTGGTGGGTAGTTAGAAATATTTCTCCCTTAGGTATACAGTTGATGAGAGGAAGAGAAAGTCAAATGAGGTTTGAAGAATTTTGGTTATTACATTCATTGTAGACTATTTTGAAATGGTGACCAGCAAGGACATTTACATGAAGCAAAAGGTGATTAATGAAAACACAGACTTAACTGTCACAGTACGGAGATAAAGTTGGCTATGTGATTTCCATATTTCTGGTTAGGGTGTACTTTATTGAACAAAATCATAAACAACAACATAAGCTATAGTGACAAAAATACGCGCCAATATTAAACAAAAACAACAGGTGAAAACGACATTGAAACAGTGGATGTAATAATATAAAGGAAAGAAATAAAGTACATTTCAGATGAATTAATTGGTAAATGAGCATTTGGCTACTAAGGTAGAGGATAGGAAACAAATTTTGTAAGAGTGGACAGAGGATAGGATAACGAAAATGAAATGCATTCATAAAAATATGTGAGTCAACTTCGACTATTAATATCTCAGAAATGTGATACCTACGAGGCGCTGTGTTATCTCATTTTTGTATTTAAATATTAAAATATATTTACTACGAAATTTAATAAATATTTTTATTGAATTGATGATTCTATATAGAATACGATGCTGGCCACCAATTCAATAAATAATAATGGCGGAGAGAAGATACGCCACGCTTTATACAAAACTGTCAGAACTCCGTCAGGCAGGCACTGTCCGCACTGAGATTTTTCACCACGAGAATGTTACTCGCGAATTATTTTCTGCGTTTCAATATTATTTCGGCGCGGAAATAATCGCCGTTCGACCGAGCTCAAATTATGTACATAGTTTTGCAAGTCGATTTCGTAATTACAAGAGTATTTCATCGATTTTATGTTTACAAAAGTATTTCACAATATTCTCTCAGAAAAGCAACATTTTTGCACAAGAACTTTCATAATTTGTATTAAAGTTTATTGAATGTGAATACTATTACTGTAATTATAGATTCATTCAAAAATATTGAATATAGTTCTTAAAGTGGAATAATTTTTATAGGTAACATTTGACGTCTGTCAGTTCATACATTCAATAGAGAAAGCAAAACATAAAATTACTCGGATCTGTCATTATTACAATAAATATGTAATCGTATTTGAAAAAAGTTAAGCAATTGTGCAATTCTAACAAAACGAAAATAGTAGTTTATGACACTGTTGCATAATAAGGGTTCTTATAACACGAGTTTTTTTATAGTATCAAACGAGTGTTATAAGACCAAGTTATGAACAGTGTCATACACTACTTTATCTACTCTTATATACCTGATTTCATTTTCTGATATAAGTACATATAGTTGCTCCTTGATTTCGCCGGTAACAGGTTCATGGTCATGTTTGACGCAGTTTACAGAATGTCTGGTGGTGTACAATTATCACCATCCTCGCTTTAAGACATGTTTTTACACAAAAACTAATTTATTTTACAAACAAAACCAAACTTTTTTTAATTTAAATGTAAAATGTTGGCGCCAAGGCGCAAACATCGATTGCGCATGCGTGTTTCTTGTTTTTTTTCAGGCTGCGGAGGCACTACTTTTTTTAAAGTAGAGGTTCAAACTTATTTTTCCAGCTGGAGGTTGTATAGGTGTATCGTAATGATTAAAAAGTTTTATTATGATACTGGTGTAAATACAAGTATGTAATAGACATCTGTATCGTAATAAAACTTTTTTTTTGGCCTGTGCGTAATGTTTTTCATAAGAGTATCGATTTCAATTTTATAATCTTTGTAATATAGTATCAGAGTAGATAAAATATATAATTTTATGCCCGCCGTTACAAGGTTGCTTTGTTGAATTTTGATGAACTGTCAAATGTTACCTTTTAAAACGACTCCACATACTGTTTCTTTTCTCTGCCAGAAAATTTAGTGAAATATTTTATTCAGTTTTACAATATAACTCCTACTGCATATAGGTTATATTATGTTATAGCTTTGGTTTCCAAAGTCCCCTTGTTTTAATAAAAAAAGTACAAAAATAAGCGAAGGCTTTGTTGTGTTGATGTTAAGTATTTCTAATGATGTATATTAAGTTTTGTTATTTTTTGACATTCAAGTGAGAATAAACGTTTATAACATAGATTTCTTGTTTTATTTTGGCATGCTTGTTGCTCCTTTTGCTGTTGTGTCTGGTTTAAGTCATAGACCTCTACGTAATACAATGTATATCTATACTAATATTATAAACAGGAAAGATTTGTTTTTTTGTTTGTTTGTTTGTAACGAATAGGCTCCGGAACTACTGGACCGATTTGAAAAATTATTTCACTGATCTCTCACGGGAAACCGCATGACGTCCGCTATATTTTGTAAACGTGTATCTGTAATTTTTAGGATTTCGTAGCCAAATGGCAAAAACGGAACCCTTATAGATTCATCATGTCTGTCCGTCCGTACCAAGTATAATGTCGGCGGGGCGCGGGACAAATCAACACACAGGTGTACGTAACGGCTGTTTATTGCGAACTGAGCTCACGTCATACATGATACATCTCCGTATAATAACTTACTATAGCTACATACATGCTTAGGTATATCTGATACAGTACATGTCACAGCCACTTTTCTCCGAAACTATAAGGCCTATGCTATTGAAACTTGGTAACTAGATGTATTCTGTGAGCATTAAGATTCTTATATGAAACTAGAAAAAAGGCAGTAAATTTTGGGGGTCCCCATACTCAGAACTGAAACTCAAAATTTATTTTTTCATCTAACCCATATAGATAGGTCTTCAAAAATGTTATTGAGGTTTCTAACATAATTTTTTTCTAAAGTGCTATTCACTTTAGAAAAAAAATTGATTTGAGCAAGAGACACTTCCAAAGTGGAAAAATGTGTGTCCCCCCCCCCTCTATCTTCTAAACTAAGAGAATGATAAATCTAAAAAGAATATATGATGTATATTGCCATAAAAACTACCAACGATAATTGGTTTGAACGAGATAGAGCTGTTAGTTTTTTTTAATACGTCATAAGCCGCAATTTTCGGTTAGAAAAATCACTACTACTGCGAACGTGTTAAAACCAAAGACTTCTATATAAACTGAGGTAGACGCGCCGTACTCTAACAAACGAGATTTCAAAAGCAATCCTCAAATAAACACATTAATAAGACTACACTCACTTATAAATATTTTTTACGTAATTGTCACCACGCACAATAGCAATATACGAATAGAAAAAGAGTAAAAGAGAAGGCGTATGGACTCCGATTGCAAGTCGAGCACCTACTTTCGAAGTTTTGACTCACAACAGTGCGAGCAACGCTGCTAATTAGCTCAGTTTATAGGTTTCAAAAATCGGTGCGTAGGGCATGTCTACCTCAGTTTATATAGAAGTCTTTGGTTAAAACATCAATCAAAGTTACAACGAACTATAAGAACTTTTATATTATGTTACTTGCTGCTACGAAACCCCTCATGGGCGAGTCCAACTCGCACTTGGCCGGTTTTTTAAAATTGTAAAAGTAATTAGATAGTAACCTACCCTGCAAGATTGTCTGATATTATGAACCGTATAGATGTTGTCCTATCTGTAAAGATTTTGTGGACCGTAAAATATAGTAACCCAACTGTCAAAGATATTCTGAACCATAAAAGATGATAACTTAAAAGATAATGGTTGAGTTGGAACCAAAGACGTCGTTGTTTGTTGTGTTGACGTCACGCGGTTTCACCCGCGTAGTTCCCGTTCCCGTGGGAAGACGAAAAAAAATATAGCCTATGTTCACCGCAAAGAGTGTAGCTTCCCAACAGTGAAAGATTTTTTCACATCGGTTCAGTAGTTCCGGAGTCTATTCGGTGCAAACAAACAAACAAACAATCAAATCTTTCCTCTTTATAATATTAGTATAGATACAGATAGGCAACTCCCTGCCGCGCCACAGCTGTCATTATAGTTGACGGACGTGTTGAGGGAACATTTTGGTTAGCATTATTGGACGCACACATTCAAGCTGGAGTTTCCGCCCTGTGGTTGGAACAGAGACCGCGATGAAAAAATATGCCAAAGCGGCATTAAACAAATTGAGAGATACACAAGGGTATTGACAGTGGCCCTCAAGTTAGCAGTCCAATGACCTCATGCTCCGCTGTGTTGTAAGATGTCTAAATATCCCGTAATGTCTAAGACCGGGACTCTACCAAAGCGAAGATGTGTGCAGTGTGCTTGTGCGAGAAGAGATGTTTTTCAGCTCAGGAGACTCCAAAGCCAGGCCTCCGTCACTCGCTACAAGTCGTGTTATAAGCACCTACTCCTAAGTATTATGTAGCAGAACTAACGTGGCCCACCGGCAGAGGGCTGCCACACGTTAGACCGAGCGAAGTGCGCACAGCCAATGTACATTTACCGCGTATAATAATATTTCGCCCTAAGAATACTACTAATACCTACTTAACACATCTCTGATTTCGCCTTGCTTTTTTTTCATCTTACTTCTTATTAATATTCTAAAAGACGACTTCAAACAAAAAATAAAAATTGAAAAATAAAATTAACTTAGCACAAAGTAATAGGTACTTAGTAAATTTAGATTTATTAGATATTATTGAATGTAATACTGAAATCGGCGCCAAGTAAAACTATAGGTTTAGGTAGGTATTATTATTCTCTCATAGAAAAATATTGGCACCGACTTCAGTATTACAATCAATAATATCTGATAAATCTAAATTTACTACCTATTACTTTGTGCTAAGTTAATTTTATTTTTCAATTTTTAGTTTTTGTTTGAAGTCGGTTTCTTTTTGTTAAAATTTTTTTTTTTCATTATTTTTAGTGACAGGTAGACTGAAATTATATCAGTCTAGGGGTAAAGTCCTCCCCAATACAAATTAATCAAGCCCAAACACAAGGTAACTGCTATAAATCGTTAAGGAATTCCCTCGATTCGAGTGATTTCTTCGATTTCTCCAGGATCCCAGCATCAGATTCTGACTTCCTGTATATGGGACCACATGGAAAGCACCAGCTTTCAAATAAAAAAAGAATTTTCAAAATCGGTTAACTTTTTCAAGCGATTTGCCGGTAACAAACATAAAAAAAAAAAAATACAGACGAATTGAGAACCTCCTCCTTTTTTGGAAGTCGGTTACAAATTAAATTCGAAAGTTTTTGAGTGTGGATGTGTAGATGTGTGAATGTTTGTTACTCTTTCACGCTCTAACGGCTTAACGGATCTGGCTGGAATTTGATACAGGGATAGATTGTAGTCTGGAATAACACATGTTACTTTTTATCCCGGGAATAAGTTCCCATTGGAAGCGGGAAAAGGAACAAACTTTTACGCGGGCTAAGCTGCGAGCATCAGCTAGTTATAATATAATTCTTATGTAAAGAAGAAGAAGTTATAAAATATAATAAAGTTTTTTTTTCAGACACTGTGTTTATTGTTTTTTGTAATTATTATGTATTTTTGTTCCGTGCTTACAACCCTAATGTTGTCAATAGTTGTCACTCGATGACGCAATCATACGGTGTGCGCTCGAATCTCGACTCTCGGAATACGTCGTAGAGAATGTTTTCCACTGTAGCGATGTGTTATAGCTAATATTTTTGAGGTTAAGTATGGGAGTGATGTATCTGTTACGTAGTAACTATTATTTAATCTGTGCCAAAGCGGAGAGGTGTGCGGTGTGCTGTGTGCAATGCGAGAAGAGATGTGCGATGTGTTGAGTGCTCAGTACGCATTCTGACACGAAAGGTAGACGATGTCGCTATTATTTTAAAAAAGTATCTTCTTTTACTTGAAGAAGAAGAAGTACTTCTATCTGAAGTAGCAGATTTGATTTGATTGATTGGGAGGATGACATCGCTCAGCGCTCACATCTCTCGTCTGAGCTGCGTCGTCCGCGTGCAGCTCACATCTCCGCTTCCATCGCGCCATACAAATATTCCACATCTCCGCATAGCGATCTCCACTGAAGCTAAGCTAAGAGGAGATGTATCCATAACGCATTTCTATTGGTTGTTTAAAAAACATCGCCTCTCCGCACGTCTCGTCTCCGCTTTGGTGGAGTCCCGGCCAAAGCCTGCTTTTCATTTTACGTGTGGAGATCATTCATGGATGCTATGCTGGACTCCTAACGACTAACCACACGTGCCCAACTACTGCCTACAGTCTGAAGCCCCGGGTAAGCCTTTGAAAGAATGTCCTAGGACCTAACACCTATTAAAGTTGGGCATCTTGAGGCTTTGTATACATTATATAAACCTTTGTCATTGTATCACTTCGTGTCGTGTGAACTCGTGTGTTATCTGTCACATAATTTCACAAAACGTCAGTACTATATTGGATGCGGTGGCACTTAATCTGTCTGGCGCGACGCAGCGTCTTGTTGTAATAAATCTGCCAACTACCTCACGCTCAGCTTGTCTTAAGAGTTACGTACTATAAGGGTCCGTTCACACAGACCGGCTCGGAGAGCAGAGCAGATTCTTATCACGTTGAAAACCGAGCTTTTATTATTTGAAGTAAGGTTTATTCTTGCATGTGCACTGCTTTTGTCAGTAAGAATGCTTGAACGCGCTTGGTGTGAAATAATAAGAGGAGCTGACCGGCTCCGATCGCGTACTTTTCGCGTTCGCGCAGCCGTTCGGCTCCGATTGCATGCTCTTTCTAGCTCGCGCAGCCGATCGGCTCCGATTGCGTGCTCTTTCCCGCTCGCGCAGCCGAACGGCTCCAATTGCGTGCGCGCTGCCCCACGCCGACCGCCATTTCGATGGCACAATTTAAACAGAACAGTTGTGTGCACTTATACGAAAAGGTGACTGATTAAAAATTAATATATTTCTTCATCGGAGCTATCTAAAACCATGTTCCGAAAAGCACCCGTTAACACCGAAAACAAAACTTGGAATACTGGTACTGCCTTTGTAGTGAATCGATGCACTCGATGAATCCGACCGGCTGCGAGCGCATCCGACCGGCTCCGAGCGCATACGACCGGCTCCGAGCGCATTCGACCGGCTCCGAGCGCGTCCGACCGGCTCCGAGCGTATCCGACCGGCTCCGAGCGCATTCGACCGGCTCCGAGCGCATCCGCTTTCAGCCGGTCTGTGTGAAATAGTTGGCGGCTCCGCTCCGAGCGTATACGATCCGGTCTGTGTGAAAAGAAAAGTGCGCGCCGATGCTCTCCGAGCCGGTCTGTGTGAACGGACCCTAATAAATAAGAATCTAGGATAGCCTTGCCAGGACTTATTTTAAACTAATAAATACATTTTTTTTTCTAAACCACTAGGGAGCGAGTATGGATGGTCACATAGTAGCTTAATAAGTATTTTTCATTTTTTCATCCCCAAAATCTGTTTCAAAATTTTTACTTACTCCTATTTTCAATAATTTTTTTAGACCACGCTTCTGATATAATAGAAAATTTAAGTAAATGAGATAATAGAGGTTAGTCCCGGTTGCATTCACTTTTAACATGAAGTCCACCTTACCCATAGATTTAGCTTTTTCTAGAACTATTGAAAATCTTTTTTTCAGATTAATTTTTTCAGATCATCTTTTTTTCATGGTAAAAGTGAATGCAACCGGGTGGTAAGGTGGACTTCAGATTATTTATGTTGTTGATTGATGGCACTTGGTGGAACTTGCTGCACATATTGAAAAAAGGACACTTGTACTGTTCCACAATATTGTGGAACAAGTACAAGTGTCGTTTTTTCAATGAAAGGTGGACTTTCCCACCTTATTTAAGAATCTCCTACCCATAGGTATTTAGTTTTTTTCCGGCATTTTTAAGAATCTGTGCTTTCTTAGTAGAAGATTTCTTTTGCTTCAAGTTTTCCTTTTCTTCGACATTACATTGTCCATTAGACAGCCGCTGAACAACTTGCAGATGGGGCTGACTTGGGCCCCGAAGGTAGGTATTTGTATTTTTTGGCATTGAATTTTTTGGCAAGGAAATTCACACTTGTGCCATAACAAAACAGCACACTAAAAATTACGCGGTAATCAATTATAAAAAACAAAACGTGTATCATGTCCTCCATGTTTAACATAGTGTAAAACAACATGTTCCAACAGATCCCGGGCCTATTGCCAATTCACCAAAACCGCAACATTGCCAAGCGTTTTTAAATTATATGTAAATGTTACCGTAAAGTTTAAAATCTGTTAGTTTGTAATATACCCAGTGAAAATTGTCAACTGTCGATTATAGTGAACCGTGAAAGAATGGTAAAATAAACGATTGTTGTAACTTACAACTGACCTGGTGTGACCACGAGTCCGGAGGGGTAATGTCAATGTTTAACAACATAAATCGTTTTACTATAAAAATACCCTCGTAACGTAGGCACGTTTTAAGAGTAGCATCAAAATTTAGGTTTCTAAAGTTTTCGGCTGGATCAAAAACACTTGAATACGCGACCTCTACCTAAAGGAAAAAAAAGGACTTACAAAATTCCATCTCTAAGGAGTAAAATATGGCATTAAAGTTATGCATGAAGCTACCATAATGCATGGTTTTGTAGTACTAAATTAGTTCAACAGCCTTTCGCTAGATGGCGCTGGTTACTCTAAATTTTACTTATCACTTTCAGGGCTCATGTATGTGCAAAGATATAATAATAAGTAGGTGTATTATGCAATAGTGGAATTGGTGTTAGAGTAATTTACAGTATAAGCCTAAATACTGATTTATGTTTTGGTGTCTGACTCCTTTAGAAGCAACAAACCAGCTCATTCATATTCATCAAGCGTAGTTTTATAAGTCAATACATATATGTCAGCATTAAGTTCCAAAACGCAACCTAAATTTGGGCGTGCTCCAAATAGGGCGCAGCTTCGCGTCGCCAAATATTTTGAAACTAAGTACTTTTCAGGCTTATAATAGTGATGTAAATTGAAGATCACTTATTAGCTCAAAGCTCTAGAAATCTAGATAAATACAATACAGTTTCAAGAGTTTGTAATTTTAATAGCTATTGTAATCAATCAAACAAATCAGCCTAAAGTAGTCCATTGTGTTGCTGCATACAGTCCCAGCCTGCAACCTTTTTCAGGTCATCAGTCCATCTGGCGGGGGACGTCCTACCCTACGTTTGCCGAGTCGTGGTCTCCACTTTAGAAATCGTATTGTATTTTTTAGAAACATTTTATGTATGTTAAACGGATTTGGCTGGATTTCGGTATAGGAATATAATTAAGTATAGTCTGAAATTAGAACCTACTATATTACGGTGCCGAGACGTGGACACTTACGGTGGGGTTGGTCCGTGCCTTAAAAGCCTACCAGACGCCAAATAATAAAAAGAAGATAGAAGATACACATTTTAGCGTGCAAGAAAGAGCGAGATGCGATCGGTTTTTGTGCGCTTTTAACAAAATAAAAATTAATTATAAAAAAAACTATAACCAATATGAAAAAAAAAATGCTCTAGTGCAAATGCAGATTTTACTTTTGTCTTTCTTATAAATATTTTATATTATAAAAACAACTTATAACATACGAGATCTAGCTTAAAATTTCACGAAATCGAGGTATTTTCAACCCAAAAATCTATCGAGGATTTTATAAGTAATCGTGTTTCGAGCCTAGAGCGTTTTTAGCGATTATTCCCAGTTGTTCCGTTCAAGTAGTTCCGTTGCGGAACTAGTGAGACTTTTTTTCCCAGTTGTCCCGCGGAACAAAGCATCAATAATTCAGTTCCCATTAGTTCCGCGGAACAAAGTAGAAATGAAATACTAATAAATTAATTCCCAGTAGTTCCGCGGAACAAAGCATAAATTAAAAACTAATAAATTAAGTCCCAGTAGTTCCGCGGAACAAAGCATAAATTAAAAACTAATAAATCAAGTCCCAGTAGTCCCGCGGGAGAAAGCATCTCTTACATTCGAATATTTTATGTTCCCATTAGTTCCCTACGGTGTCTTACAGCTATTTTCTCATACAATTAAAAAAAATGAAGACCGACAAAACAAATGAAGATCGGTATAACAAATGAAGACTGACAAAACAAATGAAGATCGACAAAACAAATGAAGATTGACGAAACAAACGAAGATCGACGAAACCAATGAAGATCAATGAAACAAATGAAGATAAGCAAAACAAATGACGGTTGGAAAAACAAATGACGGTTGGAAAAACAAATGACGATCGAAAAAACATATGCAGATCAATAAAACAAAAGACTATAAGCAAGTTGATAAGGTCAAAAGTTTCTTGCAGCCATATTTTGTAAACTAAATGCGATTACCATTAAAAAAATAGGTGCAAGCAATTCTCGACCTTATGAATAAGCATAATATTTAATTATTTTTTTATAATTAAATATTATGTCTATAAACACCTAAAAGCACATTTTTAGGGAAGTGTCATTAAGGTCGAGAATTGCTCGCAGCTATTTTTTTGAATGGTTATCGCATCTAGATTACAAAAAAGGGTCCATGCCAATTTCGACCTAATGAGCATGCATAATATCTATTTATTTTTTATATATTCGTGATCTGTGATGTCTCTACACACCTAAAAGCGTATTTTTTAAATAAGTGCCATTAGGGTCGAGAATTGCTTGCACCAATTTTTTTAATGCTAATCGCATTTTGATTACAAAACATGACTGCAAGTAACTTTTGACCTTATCAACTTGCTTATAGTCTTTTGTTTTATTGATCTGCATATTGTTTTTTCAAAAGATATTTGTTTTTCCAACTGTCATTTGTTTTGCTGATCTTCATTTGTTTCGGCGATCTTCATTTGCTTTTGTCGATCTTCATTTGTTTTTGTAGATCTTTATTTGTTTTGCAAATTATTTAACTACTTTATACTTTTAAACTAGATGTTCTTCGGATAATGGATCTTTTTCCACTCGCATGTTCTAAAAGATCCACATTCATAAAAAATAAAAATACTTTAAGGTATTAAATGGGACATAATATAATGTCCATAAAGATCCATGACAGTTCCGCTACGGAACTATTGGGAATAGAAAAGTCTCACTAGTTCCGCTACGGAACTACTGAGAATAGAAAAGTCTCACTAGTTCCGCCACGGAACTACTGAGAATAGAAAAGTCTCACTAGTTCCGCCACGGAACTACTGAGAATAAAAATGTCCCAGTAGTTCCGTGGTGCGGAACTACTGGGAAAAAAAAGTCTCACTAGTTCCGCCACGGAACTATTGGGACAAAAAGTCTCACTAGTTCCGTCGCGGAACAACTGCCGCGGAACTACTGGGAATGAAGGGTTTTTCGATAGTTCATGAACTGAAGTTGTCTGTGTTCAAATTTTAATTCAGCAGACCAGATGAGTCCTGAGATCTAGATCAAAGTAATAGGGCTCTTAAGGTCACGCAGCGAACTATGGAACAAGCTATAATAAGCACATCAGCAGAACAACCGACGGCTGATGGAGCAAGCGAGTTCTGAAGTGGAGACCGTGACTTGGCAAACGTAGGGTAGGAAGTCCACCCGCCAGATGGACCGACGATCTAGAATAGGTCGCAGGCTGGGAATAGGTTCGGAAGGCACAGGACCGTGTGTTGTGGCGTAGATTGGGAGAGGCCTATGTCCAGGAGTGGGCTGCCATAGGCTTTTTTTTTTTTTTTTTTTTTTATATACCACTAAGGTGGCAGACAAGCATACGGCCCACCAGAAGGACCGGTGGTCACCGCAGCCTATGAACGTTTGCAACACCAGAGGCGCCACACTCGCGCTGCCGACCCTGTAAAAACCTTCTAAGACCCCTTTTGAAGAACCCCATACTGTAGGCGTTTGGGAAAACCGAGGCAGGGAGATCATTCCACAACCTAAGCGTGCGCGGGAGAAAACCCCTATCGGATTTAACCGTTCTGGAACGCTCCGGACGCAGAGTGTGAGGATGAACTCCCTGTCTGTGGCGAGCGGTGCGGTGATAGAACGTAGCCGTGGGCATCATATCAAACAATTCCTCAGAGCACACACCATTGTACAGTCGGTAGAACACGCATAAGGAGGCAAAGTCTCTCCTGTCGCGAAGAGGTTCCACACCACCTGTAAGTATAGGATCGTTGACAACTCTTACAGCACGTCTTTGCACCGAGTCAAATGGACGAAGCTGATATTCAGGTGCCCCCGCCCAGAGGTGACAGCAGTACTCCATGTGCGGCCGCACTTGCGACTTGTACAGAAGCAGCGTTTGTGCAGCAGTGAAGTACCGCCGCGCCCTGTTGAGTACACCTAGCTTCCTGGACGCCAGCTTAGCCTTGCCCTCCAAATGACTACGGAACTGAACGTCACTGGAGATGTCAACGCCAAGGATCCCTATACTTTTGGAGATGGAAAGAGATGTGCCCTGAAATTGGGGCGCTACAGTAATTGGGGTTTGCTTAGCGGTGAAAAAACACGCTTGTGTCTTGGAAGGGTTGAACTGGACAAGATTTAGTCCACCCCAATCGGACACTCTAGTAAGAGTAGCCTCGATTTCAGACACAAGCTGTTCACGATTTTCCTTCACTGTGTCCCGAGAGATATCGGGGCGGCCCGTGTAACAAGTGTCCCCCGTACTGTCGTCCGCATAACAATGAATGCCGTCAATTGACAACATGTCATTGATATGCAGCAGAAACAGAGTAGGGGACAACACTGAGCCTTGCGGTACTCCAGCGTTTATGGCCATGCAGTCTGAACAGCTGCCGTCAACGACGGCCCTGATGCTTCTACCGGCCACAAAGCTGGACACCCATCCGCATAATCTCTCGGGCAGTCCATATGAGGGCAATTTCGTAAGAAGACCACGGTGCCAGACCCGGTCAAAGGCCTTAGAGATGTCGAGGCTCACTGCTAGAGCCTCGCCCTTACTCTCGATAGCCGTCGCCCATCGGTGTGTGAGGCACACCAGAAGATCGCCCGTCGAGCGACCGTGACGGAAACCGTACTGCCGGTCACTGAGCAGGTCGTGTTCCTCTAGGTACCTCAGGAGCTGTGTATTAATTACACGCTCCATCACCTTAGATAAAAGGGAGGTGACGGCTATAGGCCTGTAGTTGGCCGGGTCGGTCCTGTCACCCTTCTTGGGCACAGGATGCACATACGCGATCTTCCACGACGCCGGGACTTGTTGCTTGGAATACGAAAGCGTGAAAAGACGTGTAAGTACCGGACACAATTCTGGACCACACTGCTTAAGTACCACCGCGGGTATACCATCCGGCCCACTCGACTTATGAACGTCCAGGGATCGAAGCTCACGTCGGACATTCCGCTGTGTAAATTTTACTTCCGGCATGGAAGTTCCACACCACGGAATATCCGGCGGCAAAGCACCCCCGTCGCTCATGGTCGAGTTAGAGGCAAACAGAAAACCCAAAAGGTCGGCTTTCTCCTTGGCGCTCTGGGCCAAACTACCGTCGGGTTTAAGTAAAGGTGGTAAACCTGACCTACAGAAATTTCCCTCGGCAGCTTTAGCAAGCGACCAGAATTCGCGACTCCCTGAAGGATAGCCTGCTAGCCGTTCACCAATTCTGCCGACGAAATCGAACTTAGCCCTGACAATTGCTCTTTTGCCTCGAGGCGGCATTTAATTTGCGTTTCACCTCAGAGATGTTTGGATCTGAATTTGCACGAGCCGTGGTCCAAGCCCTGTAAGCAGATTCTTTCAACATCAAAGTTTCTCTGCAGAGCCGATTGAACCAAGGTCGTTTTTTTGCTCCTACAGGGATCCAACGGTTAGGAATGTAGCATTCCATGCCCTCCAAGATCCCCGCAGCGACTGCTGCAGCGCAAGAATCCAGATCCTCTGAGGCAAAACAAAGCCGCCTCCATGGGTACGACGCGAAAAACTCTCGCAGTCCATCCCAGTCTGCTGACTTATAGTGCCATACATGTCGCCACTCCTTGGGCCGAGGTGGTTCAGGCCTTGCGAAAGGCACATGCGCCCGAACGACACAGTGGTCCGACGATCCGAGCGGAGCATCCACTGAAACACTGTATCCGTCCGGACGCGTTGTCAGCAGGAGATCCAGCAATGCACTCTGCTCGTTCTTCTTGTCTGGTATCCTTGTGTGGGATTTAACCAGTTGAGAGAACCCATAGGTCAGGGCAAATTCGTGAGCAGCTTTCCCCGCAAAGTCGGTGGTCCGGGAGCCCAACCAGTCAACATGATGTCCGTTGAAATCCCCCAGAATCACTATCTCCGCGGAGGGCCCGGAGGGATACTGCTCAATCACCATGTCAGTCGATTGTTGCAGGTGGTCAAAAAGGCGAACTGTGTCCGTGTTACCACCGCTGTGAGACCTATACACGCACGCGTAGATCCGAGTGCGGCCCCCGTGATCCAAGCGTGCCCATAAGGTAGACAGGTCCCTGTCTTCGAGGCTTGTAAGACGACGACAGCAGACATCATCCCGGACGTACATACATACCCCGGCTCTCTGCCTAAAGTGGTACTCAAGCTTGTAGCCAGGGTACATTAAGAAAGATGTATCGCCCGGACGTAAGATCTGCGTCTCCGTTAAGAAAAAAAGGGTCGGCTTCGCAGTTTCAAGATGGTGGTGGACTACGTCGATGTTCGCGCGCATACCCCTGATGTTGCAAAAGTCCACTTGAAGTGTGGACGACGATGCCGCTGTGTATACCCTTTTCTTTCTTTTGTTGGCTAATTTGATTGATTGATATAATAAAGAAAGGTAGGTACTTAGCCTTTTTAATGGGTAATTCAAGTTATCCTACTATATATATATATATATACACACACATATACAGGGTGAATTTTTCAAAAGGGATTGGATGGCCAAATCCAAAACTATAAGGAATAGCGAAAAATGCTCAAAGGAGTCACGAGCCCGATTTTGATGAAACTTAAAACCTCATCATTAGATTTTTGAAAAACCAATAATCCTAGCTGGAAATCGAACCCATTGATTTTGAAAAAAAATACACACCCTATATTATTACACCATTCGATAGTGTTGCTATTAAGGATCATATTCTGGGAAGTAATTACATACGGCAAACTAAGGGAAAGTGCTCATCTTTAGTATTTTTCTTACGTTAACTGATGAATTGTTCAAAATGTAGACCATTGTTTTTAATACATAGCTGGATTCGAGACCTCAACGATCGTACTGCATTCAATATTATTGATTCCGTTTAGAATATTCTCCAAAGAATAATTCTCAGCATGATTTAAAACACGGAATAGTTACGAACTATTCTGGAAATTCGAACGAAATAAATTATGATACAAAATTTAGGTACAAGATTATGAAATTTCATCAAAATTCTAAACTTTCCTTAAATTTGCCGTATATCATTACTTCGCAGAATTTGATCCTTATCAGCGACACTATCATATGGTGTAATATAAAGGGTGTGTTTTTTTTTTCAAAATCAATAGGTTCGATTCCCAGCTAGGATTATTGGTTTCTCAAAAATCTAATGATGAGGTTTTAAGTTTTACCAAAATCGGGCTCGTGACTCCTTTCAGCATTTTTAGCTATTCCTTATAGTTTCGGATTTGGCCATCCAAGCCCTTTTCAAAAATTCACCCTGTATATATATATATATATATATATATATATATATATATATATATATATATATATATACATATATATATATATATATATATATATATATATTTATATATATATATAATGTTATAGTTAAGTTTGTGAAGATGTTTGGATGTTTGTTACTCAATCACGCTCTAACGACTGAATGGATCTGGCTTAAATTTGGTACAGGGATAGAGTATAGTCCGGAATAACACATATGCTACTTTTTATCCCGGGAAAATGTTCCCACGGGAAGCGGGAACGGGGACCAAATTTCACGCGGGCGAAGCCGCACGCCTCAGCTAGTTGTAAGATAAATGGAATCCTCATTCCTCTCCACCTATTCATTCCACGATGGATTTTTGCCATGTAACGCCTGATTTCATTAGTAACTTGTCTCTCAAGTTAAAAAGGTAACATTTCTTTTTTCAACGAAAAATTCTAATTCAATTAAGGTAAGTAAGTAAAGAAATTAAATTAAGTAAAAATTTAAGAGATATTTCTGAAATTAATAACGACAAAGCAGCTTAAAATCTCTTTGTAAATTATAGTGACAAACTGATACCTATTTTGTTCAAGATTTTTGTGGCAATTTTTTTGTAAGTTTGCGAAAACAGGTGTCGGACAAATTAAAAGGACTATAATATATTATTTTCTTTATCATCCTTCATTCCGAGGTTGTTTTCACCTTTTTGGGTGATATTTTTCTTTATACTACTGCGTCTACGGCGACTCCCAATGATTCAGGGCTTCTTACGGGCTGCGTTGACGGACTCTGTGAGATAAGTAATCACCGTAGTAGATATATAGCTGAGAGGTGCTACCATGGAGCAAATATAATTGCTCCATGGGTGCTACACAGGCGCTGTCAACTATGTACACTCCTCTTAAAACCTCTTGACTACCAGAACTGTTCTTGCCACTAAACGTTGGATAGTAAAACCTAGGTCTTCATTAGAAACTCTTCCTTAACTCAATGTTCTGTACACGATCACTGCTGTTAGCTTTGACATGAGTAACCGCCTCTTGCATTTCCTTGCACGTTAAGCCATTTGGTTCCAGTAGCCAATAAACTGATTCAGACTTTATTTTATTTATTTAGTTTCTGCTTATGGACAGCTTGAAAATTAACCTCCAAGTAGCCGGTCTAACCAGCGCCTGTCCATTTCATCTTGGCAATAGGCTCATTGTCATCATTACGTAGGCCAAAATACAAACCGTCAAATGTAGGCGTACATTATGCCTCTGCCTACCCTTTCCACAATAAATGCGTGAACTATCTTATATACCTATGATACAGAGTCGATCGTAAGCTGACACTCGAGCAAATAAAAATACAAAATTCTCAACACCCCGAACGGGCATTAAAAATAACAAATCTCATACAGTTTTAAACCCGGTTATCCCGTATAAGTGTAAAGTGTAAGCCCTAAGATAAATTAGCCGAGTATCAGCGCACCTGTGGCACGTGGCGCGAACAACTATTTGCGAGAATTGCTAGAACTGCAAACAGTCCGCAAACTTATGACGGGATTGGTCGCTGTTTTTCTTTGAAAGTAAAGGTTATTGGAATTTGAAGTGAGCTGTTGACTGTAGAACTTTATTAGGCTTTTTTAACGTGAGGAAAATTCGTAATGGATGCTATTGGATTATACATGAACTTACCGACTAAAACCCCGCGTTTCCTACCTACTGCCTACGGGTTGGAAGCCCCGGGTAAGCCCTCGGAATAGTTTTTGAATTTTTTTTTATAAATATTGAAGAAGGCTTACAGACTAATAATATTTATTAGTCTAATATAATTTATTAGTCTGTTAGTAATAAACAATTGAGAAATAAAATATGCTACATTAGATTGCTAACAACAAGCCTCCGTATATAATTTAACCATAATAATATATAAACTTAGAATTATCTATTAATAATATAAACTTTAATGTAGTTTTATTTGACTTCCTAGTTGATATAGAGGTCGTAAAATATGACTGCGAATCACGAGGTTGTGGTCCGCGAAGGCAAGGTGTGAAGATAATACTATACGCCCCGTGCGTTGATATTGCGCTTGGCGGCCATCTTGGTGACGTATGACCGTCGAGCCGTCAGTACAAAAAAAATGCCGTACGCAGCTTCGCGACGCCAGCCCGCGCTCGCGCTACGTCACAATGACGTCACTTAGCTGTCACAATGACAAGGTTCCAGCGCAATACTAACTTGCGGGACTTATTACATTCTACCGTATCTATCACGGTGAGTGTTCTGAAGAACTTTTCAACATATTATTGATACTTACTGTTGATTGATGGCACTTGATGAAAAAGGCTATTTATTTATTAAGATCATCTTAATAAATAAATAGCCTTTGAGAATGCCAAAAGGCGAAACCGGTTAGGTATTACAATAATAAATGTTGTGGAACAGTACAAGTGAAGTTTTTCAATGTGTCTCTTCAACATAATTCCGCCCTCTCCTTTCCGATCCCGAACAACGCGTGCAGGACAGAGGTGCCACTCTCACACAGTGGAGAGAATTTTCGCTAGAACTGAACGATTCAAAAGAGGCGTGTATTTAAATCGATATCTGTATATTCCCTTTTTCTGAACTAAATAATTCAAAGTTAAACCAAAAATACTGACTGGTATTTGCAGAACTGTTTTACTGAACGAATAACTATTATCAAAATAGTATAACTTACAATTACTTAGTTCAACAAAAATAGTAAAACTTTTCTAAGGAAAACCATCGCCTAATTAACTTTTAGGATCATCGTAGATTCTAAGTTAAACCCCAATTTAATCAGTCACCTTTACAAAATTAAATTTTATTGATCAAAAAAATAAAAGTCTAACCTAACCTAACCCATTCCGATATAAGAATGTACAATTTTAGAGTGTACAGTACAGTAGTACAGTTTTTTTGCACAGTATTTAATTTTCAGGTTTGCATTTAGTAAATTAGTGGAGTTACCTAGTGTGCAGAAAAATTAAACAGATGTGCATTTAAAAATATCCCTTAAAAAGATCGTTTCTTTGTCGAACCATAGAAACCTGGAACGACCAGCCAGCGCACGTGTATCCCTCCTCTAACAATCCTGGGTTCTTGAAGCGTGAAGAGGCACATCATGGGGCCGCCAACTTCAGGACTACTGTTTACTATCTTTTTTTTTTATACCACTAAGGTGGCAGACAAGCATACGGCCCACCAGAAGGACCGGTGGTCACCGCAGCCTATGAACGTTTGCAACACCAGAGGCGCCACTCTCGCGCTGCCGACCCTGTAAAAACCTTCTAAGACCCCTTTTAAAGAACCCCATACTGTAGGCGTTTGGGAAAACCGAGGCAGCGAGATCGTTCCACAACCTAAGCGTGCGCGGAAGAAAGCCCCTATCGGATATAACCGTGATCGAACGCTCCAGACGTTGAGTGTAAGGATGAATTCCCTGTCTCTTACAGACTGTGAGACTGTGACAGTGCCCCCCCCCCCCCCCCATCGCTAGATGTCGTTGCTTCCCATGAGGCGGTGGCATCATTTTGGCGAACTAATATAAAAGAAAACCTTGTCTGTGGCGAGCGGTGCGACGATCGAAAGTAGTCATGGGCATCACGTCAAACTATTTTGAAAAAAATATCGTAATTTATTATTAAAAAGTGAGTGCGTGTAACCTTTACGCGCGATTGAAGTAAAACTTCTTTGCAATTGACGGCATCAAATGTTCTATTAATATCACTCATTCGAATTTTGAGCGGAAACGTCGTTTCCGCTATTCAAAATTCAAATAGTAAGCGTTACTTCCGTCAGAAAAAAATCTGAGTTACGCACTAGTCGCGCCTAAAGAAGTTTAACTTCAAAAAAAAAATGCAGCTAAAATACAAATTTAGTTAGAAATTTCTCATATCAAAATTCACAGAAATTTCCGAGTTATCCGACATTAACAAGCCATTATCGAGCGCCCTGAAGGTTATTGTCAACCGTAGCCGCACACCCCCGACCTTGAATTAGCAATTACAATGTATCATTAATCTCCAAAAAGGGATGAAATTTGCAAGTGATGAGATATTACGGACAAAAACACTGTGTTCAAACAAAATACATTAATTATTTGAAACGCCCGTGATGGCTTTTGGAAGGCTTTTAGTCGTGTACTAGTTGTGCTTCCCCCTCCCGTCTTCGCCCGTGGTTATAATTTTTTTGCCTAAAATAAAAGTAGCCTGTAGTTACTCCTTATTATAAACAGTTATCTACCAGTAAAAGTAACGTTAAAATCGATCCAGTCGTTTCAGAGATTAACAGTACCAGACAGACAGAATAGTTTCAAAAAGTATTTTTATAAATAATAGGTGGCAGACAAGCTTACGGTCCACTTAATGGAATGTATTGTTTTTTTTTATGTAAGTACAGTATCTACTGTAAATTTAGAATTTTTCGGTACCTACTTTTCAGATCTCTTCAATGAAACGGTTACTTTAGAATTTCAAGATTCTCTTTTCTTTCTTCTTTCTTTCTTGAACTAGAATTTATTATAATATAATCTGTGCTAGAACTACCAACAGACACCTCACTTTTATGAAGTTATAATATGTATAGATTACAAGTGCTCGTAATGACTTTTATTCATGTATGATTCTGACTTTTAGTGAATATTAAATTAATAAGGGATCGTTTCTGGAGCTACCTTTGAAACAGTTTTTATCACAACTTTTTGTGCAAGGATTTTGGGCTTTCAATAAAGGCCTGAGTGATCTACCTAACCCAAGGACCTCTTCAAAGGCTCAAATTGTTCAAATTAAAGCGTTCGTTATCTCTGTGATGTCTTTGTAGCTAACTCTGTGTAAACGATCTTACGCTACGTTATTCTGTGATGGGTTACCGACCGGTAGTGGCACTGGTAAGTTAAGCCAAAGTTAAATTGTTTCACATGCTGTGGGTTAAAATGTAAGTTCAGTAACATTCTGGCAGATTCTAAAAAGAAAACTTAAAAGCTATTAAGTAAACGGTTTTTTTTAACGTGAGGAAAATCCTACATGGATGCTATGCCGGACTAAAACCACACGTATCCCCGTAGCCCCGGGTAAGCCCTCGGAAGGATACCCCAGGACTTAAGTAAACGGTAAGAACGAACTTACAACAAAGCAAGATAGGTAAGTACTGTATGAAAAGTAATAAAATTTTTACAGTCTTAAAAACAAACAAGAAGTCCTTTGCAACAAACTCCTGGGAACACTTTAGATGCTACAGTCGTATTCTAAATGATACGGTGCATTTTGTCTCGAAGTCATAGCATTATATTTTTATGAAAACACTGTGAATATCAAGCGTTGTGCAGCGCAATAAATGCAATTCACGTGGAGCAAACGGTGCTTAAAATTTAGATACATAACCGCCAACTGCTAGGAGGGTCAGCAAAATAAGAATAAAAACCAGACTTTTCGGGAAATAGGTTAATATACATACCCTATTCCCGGTAAGTCACATTATGTCTCTCGCAGTTCTCATCGCGCTGCCGCAAGTATTGCCCCAAAAATCCTTCATAATTATATTATTAACTAACTGACCAGCGCAACTTCGGTTACGTCCTTTCGGAATGTTAGTTCCAGTGCTAAGTTCCACTAAGGGGTCCAACAGGACTTCAAATACTCATAGACCCACTACATAATAATGGTGGGGCAATAAGGACTTTTAAATACTTATGTACCCACTTGTCTGTTAAAGATACTGGACATAAAATGCACTTCAAATTGAAAATTGTTCCGCCTTTTTCAGCACTGGGCGGGAACTCCATAAAAATGATTCGTTTTTAATTCTGTCACCTACACTAAAACACGTTATGTTTGTACAGAGCTTGAATGTGCGTGTGTTCCCTCAAAATACTGTACAACTAATATGACGGTTTTGGCGGGGGTGGGGAAGCTTGCTCAGTGGGGGCAGAGAGTTGTCTATCTGTATGTAATTCTATTATATTATCTTCGGTTACGCACTGTATACCGCCGCAGCGTCATCTGCCGGGCTGATTTGTGAATCTAACCATCCATGGCGCCACTCAAACGCAAACAAATAAAAATCATTCAAATCTGTCCAGCCCATTAGGAGTAGTTGAGTGACATACACTTACAGTAGTATTATATATTTAAAGATATTACTTACCAATTTTAATTGTTCTAGGTCAATGGGAAGTACGCTATTAATTTAGTTAGGTACATTGAGAATGTTAAAATACACATTTTTGTCGACTGGCCGTAACTTTCTTTCTGCTTTAACTTAGGAGTTTGATTTTTTTACAGCTTTAAGAGACCATCAAACTCGATACTCTGTACTGTGTGTCTCGTTGTCGAGAGAAAGGGTCTTGATAGACAGACGGACGGATGGACAACAAAGTGATCCTATAAGGGTTCAGTTTTTTCCGTTTTACCCTAAAAACAAATCGTTTTGATTTTTATCACTGCAATATCGGTTCATTTATTTTTATCTTCAAAATGATAGCGATGTCATGCTTTGATAGTTTTATGCTTCAGAATTCGTAATGGCTAGTTAAAGTTTCATGTCGTACAATTTTTATTCCGACACTCCTTTTACGATTACATTCGAAAAGTAGTTTGTTCTGTAAATGATAACTGCAGTTAGGTATCTTTCGTTTTGATCCTCGGATGGGTGCTTTTGTGACTTCATTTGCGATCGTCTTTGTAATGTACGTTATGCATTGCTAGATGCGCCAATGCGCCATGACATGGCGACATGAAATACAATGCATTCTATTTATTTTAGACTAGCTGATGCCCGCAGCTTCACCCGCGTAAAATTTGTTCCCTCGGCAAGTTATTCCCGGGATAAAAGGTAGCCTATGTGTTATTCCAGACTATAATGTATCTCTGTACCAAATTTCAGCCCGATCCGTTCAGCGGTTTGAGCGTGAAAGAGTAACAAACATCCACACTCACAAACTTTCGCATTTATAATAAACTCCTGTCTGTTGTATACTCCGAGGTTCACGCGCTTGTCCTTCCATGGTGACTCTGTGGAAAATAAGTGTATTAGTAAGATATCATGTTTCATTGTAACAATACTGCTTAAGACCTATACAATCGATATTCAAGTAGAATTAATGTAAGTTATATTTTTCAAAACGACGGGGTGCGACTTCCGAACTGTGCAAGCGGTTTTTTTTTAAAATCTATATAGGTATGCAGTTTATATTTTCTCTAAAATCGATGACATGGTTCCTGAGAACAGATCTTTGACTGTCTTATAATTACAGACTTGTCAATACTGACAGCTTCGAATGTTACACCCTGTATATTAATATTAGTACAGAATTGCTTATTATGCGGTCCCTAGACGATTATGCGTCATAAGTTCATAACACCCGTAAAAATGTATTTACGATTACGAGCTATCATGCATCATTTTTTATTTTATTTTGCATGTTTGTTTATTTGTGTTAAATAACTACATAAATATGTAAAGTTAACGATAACTAGATATTAAAAAATTATTGCACGATCATGCGGGTGTATGCCGCATGTTATGCACTTAGATCAGTAGGTACAATTATTACATCATGCACGCATAACAGCACGTAGATAGCTTACAAGTCAATCACTTCAATCAACTCATGCATGACAGCATTTAAATGCATTACGTGTTGCTCCATGCCGCATGATCGTCTAAGGACCGCATTACATTACACTTTAGTCGTGAGTATGTCTATAGCATCTATTGATCTATTCTGTGGGATTGCAGACGTCAACCCGCCATTGTTCCGTGTGATGGGCTCTCTCAGATGAGTTTGTATTATGCTGGAGTGAATTGTCATCGCTGCCGTTTGTGTGGACACTTGTACTACAAAGCTACGTCAATGACTGTTTAGGAATGCTATCTGTTGGACTATACTGACATATTGTTTTTCAATGAATCTTACTAATATTATAAGATAGAAAATCATATAATTGGGCACACATACATCTTAAGCTAAAAATATGGAGCGAGAAAAAAAAAATCTATTACATAAAGCTGAAAGCTGTGAGGAGAGATGTGTGGATGTTTGCACATGCGCAAATACCACTGAAATTTTAATGAAACTTGCCAACATCCTCCTTTTTTTTAACGTGAGGGAATATCCTTCATGGATGCTATGCCGAACTCCTACCGACTAAAAAACCTAAAGTAACGCCCAACAGCCTACGGTTGGTAGCCCCGGGTAAGCCCTCGGAAGGATGTCCCAGGACTTCCAACAGCTAACGCAACGGTACGCTTCTCATATGATGTAGTCATTAAGAAATGGATTTTCAATTTCTGTTCCATAGGTAGTTGTATATGGGGATAAAGTTACAGTTTAGGCTTTAATAAATGTTTTTCTTTCTTTCTGTCATAGTTTATCAAAGTAGTGAATCCGTAGGCCGCAGCTAGTCAATTAAATTCGATAGTAATAAAACACAAAGGCACTCAAATAGTCTTTCTCCCTTACTTACATTAATGAAGCGAAATACTTAGAAGTAGTATCAGTACAAACTCCATTAAACTTGTGTAAGCGTGGTACAAACACGGCTACAAATCGCACACGTCCCTGAGCTACAGGACAGCTGCTAAAAGTGCACTGGAACCAACGTAACTGTAAATTACACCCGGCTTCTCTCGCTAGGGAGTTGGCGGACGTGGAGGTAGGAATATGTGGAGGTGTGTTTGATAGAAAGTGTGGTAATGGGGTTTACGGTTTAAAGTATTAGAGGATTACATAGGTGTGCAGTGCTCGTGGAGCTCACGGTGCCGTGGGAGACCAATATACCGAAGGACCACGCTATGAAGATAAATAAATACTTTGACTTGACCAATGAGTTAACCGAAAATGGCTACGTGGTTAAACTCCAGAAGTAGGAGCAAAGGGAGATCCAGCTAAATCCCTGTATAATTTATTTAAATACCTTGGATTGCCAAGAGCTTCAGTAAGCTCTTTACTAAAACGAATATCGAAAGAGGCATTGATAGGATCTTACCAAATCTGGTTGGACCGGGGAGGGAACATTGCTGACGATGGAAGGTGAGCGTTTATGCGCATAGAAAGGTGGCCACCCTAAACCTACTCAAATGGGTCGCAAGTCTCAGACGCCGCCGTCGCGGTCGGGAGTTCCCCCCGCCACCACGCTATGGACCCGGCACCCGCACGGAGAATCCATGGAATGCTAAGAATAAGGTCTCTGCGTAAAGTAAAAGTCTCTTTATTGTACACCAAGCAACACAATTTGGTATAACAATTGGCAGCCTTATCGCAAAAAGCAATCTCTTACAGGCACCAAAGCTTGAGGTTGTTTAACATCTGTGTATGCTGTTGTGATTTTGACTAGAATAACAAGAAGGCAGGTATTCTCAGGTATCTAGAAGTGCCCAGTGATGACAATGCCTATGACGCGATGACGTAGGGCCAACAAAGCTACTGGCAAAATGTGGGTGTGTGACAATGTCTACCACTTCGGGGATAAGAGCGCGCTTGAATGTAAGTATGCTTGTTTTTTTTTTTAAATACAGACGATAGACAGTGGCGTGGTTTTTCACTAGTAAGACGCCAGTTCCATTGTAATTTCGTAGCTCTCCGTGCTATCTCTAAATTTTGGACTTGTTGCATCATTTTACAAAGTAATCTATAATATTCTACTGTTGGACTACTTGCTTTCATGAAATAATCCTATTAATATTATTAATGTAAAAGTTTGTGCAGATATTTGATTGTTTGTTACTCTTTCAAAGCTTTAACGGCTGAACGGATCTGGCTGAAATTTGATACAAGGAATAGATTATAGTCTGGAACTGTATATGCTACACTAACAGAATTACACCTGATAAAATTAACATCACCATAGTTAAAATACCGGAATACACGAATGTAATATTGTTCTCCCTCGACTAAAACCACACGGTCTCTACCTATCCGACTTCTCGAGTACCTTCTCGAAACAATGTTCCAGGATTTCCGGCAGTGTGCAAGTACCCGAAAAGTCGGAAACCCCTAACAATTACATTACTACAACTTTCCGAAACACCATGATTATATAATTACCTAACAAATTTGTTAAGTTGTTTTCTAAAATCCATTAACACCGGGTCTGATGCGTAAAAGCAGGTTGGAAGAGTACGTAATTTATTCATGACCGGACAATGTTCGTAAAATACTCTTATAGAGGGTGTTAAAAAAGTTGCCTTAAGATTAAATCTCTTTTTCACCAAAAAAATTTTTGAGTTTAGTTGCATTTCGTGCAATTCATGTGAATAATAGATCCTATCCCATTGAGCCTAATGGTTGAGGATTCCAGAAGAAGAGAGGATTCAAGCGCGGCGCCATGACGATTAAGGTTGTAATAACCCGGCGGAACACAGAAGCTTCATCGCTGGTACAGAACTGGCGTTAAGTACGGCTTCTTAATTTGCTTGCATAAACAATATGTCAGGTTGTAATAACCCGGCGGAATACATAGGCTTCATAGCGGGGACGCAAAAGGAGTTAAGTACGATTTCTTAATTTGTTTGCATAAACACTTTGCCTGCAAGTTTATTTTCAGTACATAATGCAAATTAATCCTGGGACATCCTTCCGAGGGGCTCCCGGCAGGAGACAGAGGTAGGGCACGTGTGGTTTTAGTCGGTAAGAGTCCGGCATAGCATCCATGACGGATTTCCACACGTTAAAAATAAAATAATATAATAATACTCACTTGTAAAGAAAGAATGATTCATTTCAGAGCTTTGTCTTTACTATTTAAAACTGCAGTGTACTTATGATATTTTTGCAACGAAACGATTTATATTCGGGTAAGGGTCATTATTTCGTTCTTAGTACCGGGAGCGAGTGCACTTACCTTATATCTAGCTAGCTTTATTATAAGCTGAAGTGTTTGAAGCGCTTACTTTCCTCATTTGCTGTGAAAGACTTTTTTTTTTTTTTTTTTTTTTTTAACGTGAGGGAAAATCCTCGTAGGATGCTATGCCGGACTCTTACCGACTAAAAAACCTCACGTAACGCCCAACAGCCTATGGTTGAGAGCCCCGGGTAAGCCCTCAGGAAGGATGTCCCGTGACTACTTTGAAAGACCTTGTTTAAATTTTGAAATATCAATATTTTAATACAGAATACTTAGTGTAAAGTGTTTTTAAAAAACGAACTGAAAAAATTAAAAATTTTGGCGCGTGAAAAATTAAAGACAGCATTAGGATTTTCTTTTTTTATCAGCAACACTTAATACTGCTGCTTAGACTGTACTAATTCGGATGTTAATCCATAAACTTATAATATTATGCATTAACTTTATGCTTAGACAACTATTCTACCAGTAACTGATTATGCTGTGTTATTTTGCGCGCCGATAACTTCAAACTATGTAAATTATCCGTGAGTTAATGATTCTAGGGAAGTGCGTGTCAGGCCACTAATAAAATGGAATTCCGTAGTCACTCATTCTGGCTTGTGGATTAGAAGGTGATTTAGTCATTAGGTATTTTATTTCTCTAGAATACAACGAAGTTTTCTAAGTAAGCGAATTTTGTAAGCTTGGTAGGTCTCTGTAACTTTTGAACTAACTAAGTTATGTAAGCCCTTATAGTTTTCTTTCAAAGTAATAGGCACTAGTAAAATTGTTAACATGAATTGGTAGAATTCATCCCCAGCATTAAACTACTATAGACTGATTTGAAGAGTAATCGCGGCAACACTCAACATCCAGCGTAGTGTATGTACACAACATCATGTGTTACATCACACACACATCCATTGAGCTCGAATGTTAGCTCAAACAGACACGTCAGACCATTTGCTTCAGTAAATATGGAAGATTGGTATCTAGTTTCTGAAACTACACTTCGGTATAATGCTTGCTCACGTATTGATGTTAATGTTAATAGAGGGTTGGGTTTTGGTCTGAATATACTAATATCAGTGTATGTACCGTACTTAAGGTTTTTGGCTTTCTTCCGCGCACGCTTAGGTTGTGGAACGATCTCCCTGCCTCGGTTTTCCCAAACGCCTACAGTATGGGGTTCTTCAAAAGGGGTCTTAGAAGGTTTTTACAGGGTCGGCAGCGCGAGACTGGCGCCTCTGGTGTTGCAAACGTTCATATGCTTCAGTGACCACCGGTCCTTCTGGTGGACTGTATGCTTGTCTGCCACCCTGCCTGTGGAATAAAAAAACAATAAAAAAAAGTTCGTTTTGTGTAGTAACATGTTCTAACCTATAAAATAAACCGGCCAAGTTCGAGTTGGAATCGCGCACAGAGGGTTTCGTATCAAAAAACGGCCAAAAATAACGTTTGGAGACCCCTTGATCTCTCCTTTTTCTCCTAATTTGTTTTAGTATTTGCGGTTATAGCGGCTACAGAAATACATCATCTGTGAAAATTTCAGCTCTCTAGCTATCATGGTTTCTTAGATACAGCCTCGTAACCTCGTAATAGACAGGCCGACTGACGGACAGCGAAGTCTCATCAATAGGGTTTATACCCTTTAGGTACGGAACTCTAAAAAATATCTAGAAAAGTTCGCAGGCTGGGCGGCTGGCTTTTTTTTTTTACGTGAGGGAAAATCTACAGAGGATGTTATGCCGGACTCTTACCGACTAAAAAACCTCACGTAACGCCCAACAGCCTGTGGTTGGGAGCCCCGGGTAAGCCCTCGGAAGGATGTCCCGGAACTCACAACAGACCTACGGCCGCCATTGCGGCCTCGCCCAGGGGGTGGTTGGTGTGCTATCCCGCGGCTTTGGGGGGTTTCGGGTGTTATCCCGCTTCTAAGGGGGTGCTGTTGTGAGTGCCGGGACATCCTTTTTTCTCCGGGATTTTACAACGTGATTCATGACGGTATATTTCCATCCAAAGGTTGCCTGTAAAAGATTGCTTTTTAGCGATAAGGCCGCCCTCTGTACATTTAAGAAAGGTAATATCTGTATAAGAAATTTTAACATTGGTGTGCAATAAAGTTTATTCTTATTCTTATTCTTATCCTTCCGAGGGCTTACCCGGGGCTCCCAACCACAGGCTGTTCACGTCACGCTGCTGTCATGGGCCTGCTTCTGTAAGGACGGTGAGCGACCCTCTCACCGTCCTCAGACCCCCGGTCATGGACGCAGGCTGGGCCTAGATGGGAAAGGCGTGCGTAAATTGGGAGAGGCCTACTTCCAGGAGTGGGCTGTCATAGGTTGATTTGATTAATGTTCTAAGCTATCTATACTTTACTAATATTATTACTACTTACTAACATAAAGCTGAAGAGCTTGTGTGTGTGTTTGAAAGCTAGGATCTCAGGAACTATTGGTTGAATTTTAAAAATATTCTTTTTAACTCGTTCTATTTCCGTCTCTAGTCTTTTTCAGACCCTGAATTAAAGTTTATATGTCATTAAATTTTATGTACTTTTTCAGGAGTGTAACGAAGATGTGGCTGGCTCGGTGGCGCATTCAGTAGTATAACAGCATGTCGCGCTGAAGTGCTGGGTTCAATTCTCGGGTCGGTCCAATATTTGTTTGATCCACAAATGTTTGGTTCGATGTTTGGGTTTGGGATGGTTTTCTATGTATAATATGTATGTATTTAGAACTTGTAACACCAGTTTTGTACCCATTTTCGCTAATAAAGATATATTGATTGATTGATTGATTGAACTTTTTGTAAGTATGTTTATCAGATTAGCTTAATTTGGACTGTTAGAATGCCCACTAATACTAATATTAATATATTATTATGTGAAGCTGGACAGTTTTGGAAATTAGCAATAAAAACTTCTCGTTAAAATCCAAAAGCCTAAAAACCTATAGGAACTTAATACAAACTCTCGTGAAATGAACTGACTCGAGCTAAGTAGTAAATAACACAAAACAAAGTATTTCTCACATACTTAGAACTCGCCTTCGTAATATGCTTCACAAAAAAAAAATAACGACCTACTCCCAAACTTCTGCAATGAAAATATTAATATAGCACCTATTTCCAACTTTTGAAATATAAAATATCCAATATAAGGCCATTATGGCACAGGTTTACAAAAACAAAATAATGTTTTCATTACATTGTTTTTGTAAAAGTTTTGTAACAAAGTTTTTGAATAAACATGAAACAAAGCTGTGTTGGTGTTGTTTGTAAGTGCAGGGTGAGACGGTTCAGTTTTGAAATAAATTATTTTTAATAGATGATCAACTTTCAAATAATGATACTGATAATGACACGTAGCGTTACGATAATTATCTGAAAAGGCCTTTTTTCAGATAATTATCGTAACTTAACGTGTACAATCAATTTGATTTATGGTATCGTCATTTTGAAAAACCGTCGTGTTTCCAGTGGTTTCAGGTCAAGGAATTAAAAAATATAAAATAATATTGATTTTACTGAAAAGATGCATATATGTTGATTTATGGAATTCCTAAAATAATCAATAAATCAAATCTGGTGACTCCCGCTCCGGCTCGTATCTGGTGCAAAGGTTGGCCATCGCTATCCAGCGTGGCAATGCAGCCTGTGTAATGGGCACCTTTGTACCGAATACTGTGAGGGGTGGGTTAATTAATTCGTTTTAATCATAAATTAAATAGATATAAGACTGAACATGTATTTTTTGACTCATAAAAAATGTGTATTTACCGCTAAAAAAATATAAATAAATGAAATCAGCATAGGCTGATTCTGCTGAACGCAGGTCTCTCCCATATTACGCCACAATACACGGTCTTATTTATTTTATTCATAGTTACAAAAATATTATTGCATTCTCCTGTCTCGTCTACCTCTACCTTAATGCAGTCAGGTTTTAATACCACAGCAACCCGACGCGGTAATTAATGTTTGTGACAATTTTGACAGTCTGACAAAGCTACGTGTTAGTTTCGTGACGATCACTGTGACTGCTGACCGTGAATGGTCAAAGCTTCTCATTTTGTGTTTTTTGTTAAACATTTTCGTTCTGTCCAATTTTGGCGGTGCGGATTTCTGTGGTGGAATGTAAAATAAATTATTTTTTACTGTTAAAAAGGGGAACTATTGTAATTATTGCACCTCATGCTTTTTAACAATAAAAATGTAGCTTATTAATTTTTAATGCCAATTTTGAGGCTTTTTACTTGGCGTGACTCTCATAATATTAGGTACTGGCATGATAATCTTAGTACTTAACCACTAAATCGATTGCAATGCAGTTTTTTCTATTAGGTATATAAGTTGCGGTTTGCAATTAGAGTTTGTTACAGTTCGGTTCATAAATAAAGAGTTATACCTATCAATCTAAGGAATCAATCACATATAAAATGACCGATCAGTTGAATTGGATTGGTTGATTCATTCTTAGCTATCGTATTTGCATCGTAATCAATAAAATAGCTTAAAGATTAAAGTCTACTCGTATTGTTAAATCACTCAGCCCACGCCCAAGGGCGTTAAGAATAGCTTAATCTTTAAACTGTTTGAAAAAAAAAGCAAACGGCAGCTTCGTACAAGCCTGATGAAGAAGTATACTTTTTACTCTATCTCATATGTGACGTGAACGAAGTTGCGGGATTCAGCGAGTACATACTGAAAATGTAAATTGAGATGCAGGTCAAGCTAATAAAAACATGTAAATGAACACTATGTTTTTTGACAAAACAGATCGCTTTTTTTTAACGTGAAGGAATATCCTCATGGATGCTATGCCGGACTCCTACCGACTAAAAACCCTCACGTAACGCCCAACAGCCTATGGTTGGGAGCCCCGGGTAAGCCCTATACAGATCGCTTTGACAAAATTTTGATAGTAAAACAATAGGTAGGTAATTATAATTTTCCAAGCAAAAATAATTTCAAATAATCCCTGAACAGCGGTTCATTTATCATCAAAATACCCACTCAATTTCGCGTAACTTCATGAAAACTGATAGAACTCTTAAAATTTGTAAGAGTCATTACGATTAATTGAGGAATACATCAAAAACTCCCGACGTATACCCCAGGGCTATTCACTGGGACCAATTGTGTTTTAGGGACAGAAACCGTGAGGTTTTCAAGTGTAATTACATGGGCCACGATTGTGAGGGTTTTCTATTTAACCCTGTTCAAAGGTTCGGCCATTGAGATCAGTTTATTGTCTGTTGTAGGTATTGTGTATTTGGCGATTTGTTAATTCAAGATAAAGATTTAGAAGGAAACGGTTTAATGGTGAAACTATTTGTGGGTGACTGCTTTATTATTAAACGTGATTACATGATTGATATCGCTTGCTTATTGCAAGAATGTCATAACAAAAAAAATGAAGATTTACAGGAGAGCGGTTTTAAAGTATCAATTTGATTTATTCGTCTATATTACAAACTAGCTGACCCGCGCAACTTCGTTTGCGTCACATGAGAGTGAGAAGGAGAGAGGCGTGGATAATGTAAAGTGATATGATGTTTCCCGTCGCATCTACTTCCGCCCGTCCTTTTATGGTACAGATCCGACTCGCTCTTGACCAGTTTTTATCGTTCACTTGACTGGCTGCCACTGCAGACCACGATTACTGCCGTCGTCGCCTCGCTCATATTTTAAAACTTACTTGAGGGTTATTGTAAGCGAACCGTAAAAGATAGGCATAGGCATATGCGGTCAAGGACTTTTTTTTTAACTTTTTAAGGGGAACAATTTTATAGTACACTATTTTCACGTAACTTTAATCATTTCCACAGTGTAAGAAATAAATTTTCCCCGTTCTCAAAACATTATACATGGCTGCTCCGCCCCTATTCGTCTTAGCGTGATGTAATACTGTCATTAACCATCCTCAATAAATTTACTATGAAACTGTAAAATAATTTTTGAACTGCAACCAGTAGTTTCTGAGATCGTAGCACAAACAAACTCTTCGGTTTTAAAATATTGTGAGCGGACCTTAAGAGATAGACAAATTAGGTTATTGTGGGCGAACCTTAAAAGATAGACATATGCTGTCGCGGACTTTTTTTTAGAACTTTTTAAGAGAAACAATTTTGTAATACCCAATTTTTACGTAACTTTAACCATTTACGCAGCGTACGCTTCGGAAGCTCTCAGACGGTAAAAAATATTCCCCGTTTTCGAAACATTCTTGATAGCTTCTCCGCTCCTATTTGCCTTAGCGTGATGTTATATAGCCTATAGCCATCCTCAATAGATGGACTATCAAACTGTAAAAGAATTTCCGAAATCCAACCAGTAGTTCCTGAGATCCTAGCGTTCAAACAAACAAACAAACAAACAAACAAACAAACAAACAAACAAACAAACAAACAAACAAACAAACAAACAAACAAACTCTTCAGCTTTATAATATTAGTATGGATAAAATACTGGGAAACCATATGTCATGTGTTAGTGTTTTACTGTACTTTAAAAATCGTATATTAAAAAAAAAATTCAATAAAAAATAAAACCGACTTCAAAGAAATCCTGAAAAATAAAATTTACTTAGCACAAAGTAATATGTATTTTGATTTATCAGATTTTATTCAATATCATATTGAAGTCGGCGCCAAGTAAACCCATAGTTTTATGTAGGTATTATTCATGGCACCAACTTCAATATTATATTGAAATAAATGTGATAAATCAAAACATATATTACTTTGTGTTAAGTAAATTTTATTTTTCAGGATTTCTTTGAAGTCGGTTTTATTTTTTATTGAAATTTTGTTTATTCAATATTTTAAGTGACGACGGGTGAACCGAAAAATATATCTAAGTGAAAGTTCTCATCAATACAAATCAATCAAGCCCAAACACAAGGCAGCTGCTGTAAATCGTTAAGGAATTCCCTCGACTGTCTTTCGGTTCTATCATCAGATCGACTCCAGACATTCATTGAATTGTAGTACATTAAAGCACTGAATTAAAAAGTTAACAAACGCACTAGTTGTCCCTACATTTTTAGGTGGTTGCCCTTGATTTCTCCTGGATCCCATCATCAGATCCCGATCTGGTTAAAATGGGACCACCTCGGAAGTGAACTCTATCCAATAAAAACAGATTTGAAATTCGTCTATAATTGACGAAATATCGGTGAACATACATAAAACATTGAGAACTTCCTTTTTTTTTTAAGTCAGATCTATCAATCTATGTGTAAAGTTCTCATCAATACAAATCAATCAAGCCCAAACACAAGGTAACTCCTGTAAATTGTTAAGGAATGCCCTCGACTGTCTTTCGACTCTATCATCAGGTCGACTCCAGACCTTCATTAAAATGTAGAACATTAAAGCACTTAATTAAAAAGTGAACAAGCGCACTAGTTGTCCCTACAACTTTCAGTAGTTGCCCTCGTTTTCTCCTGGATCCCATCATCAGATCCTGACCTGGTGAAAATGGGACCACCTCAAAAATAAACCCTATTCAACAAAAAAAGAAATTTTGAAATCCCTCTATTATTGACGGAAATATCGCTTAACATACATAAAAAAAAATACATACAGACGAATTGAGAACCTCCTCCTTTTTTTGAAGTCGGTTAAAAAGTAAATAAATATTACCTATTATAAGTAGTTTTAAAACATAGTAATATAGTCCTCACATGTGTCATTGTTGCAGAAAAACGCTAAATATTAAAAGTATTTTCTCAAAATAAGTCATTATTACACCACAAAATACGCAAGAATGCGCGATCTAAAACAAATAATGACGGTATTGCAAAAAAAAGGTTGAATTCGTTACCTTGAAATAAGACAGCCTCTGCAGGTTTAAACTTTTATTTTCAAATACAAAAATAACGAAATTAAATCAACTTTCAATAAAACTTCTTTATAACTACTTATTGCCAATACCTTAGGCACATTCTTTGTAATATTTAAAAACATTATAAAATCAGCATAATCAAATCTTTAAAATATAAAAAAATATTCGAAAAAGAAAGTAACATAGACACTTTAAGCTTAAACTTAAAAACACAATTCTTAACACAAATGTGAACCATATCTCAGGTACTCATTATTAACAGTCTCGTAATTTCAGTCTATAATCAGTTAGAGACCTTATTCTTATCATTGCATGGATTTTAAGTGCGGGCGCCGGGTCCATAGCGTGGCACAGGGGGGAACACCCCGATGGCGTCAGGAACTTGCGACCCATTTGAGTAGGTTTAGGGTGGTCACCTTACTATTCCCTCCCCTGCCTAACCAGATTTGGTAAGACCCTATCAATGCCGCTTTGGATATTCGTTTTAGTAAAGAGCTTACTGAAGCTCTTGGCAATCCAAGGTCTTAAAATAAATTATACAGGGCTTTAGCTGGAATTCCATTTGCTCCTACTTCTATGGAATACAGTTTAACCGCATAGCCATTTTTGTTAACTTATTGGTCAAGTCAAAGTATTTATTTATCTTCATGGCGTTGTCCTTCGGTATGTTGGTCTCCCGCGGCACCGTGAGCTCTACGAGCACTGCTCGCTTATGTATCCTTGAAAACAAGAATATGTCGGGTCTGGATGGCGAGGTACATACATCCTCCGGGATTTTGTAGTGTTTTTCATACGTGTCTGCGAGTATGGTCCAATCGGCGGCAGCCATCACAACTGAGTATGGCTTTTGAGGTACTTTCTTTGAACAGCCTTCCTTTACAAACGCAATTTTATTTCTTATGTTTGTGGCTCTAGCTACCGCAAAACTGACAGCCTCACGTATGATTTCCAATACCCTTTTGATGGCGTGAGTAATAACCCATGTCTAATAGCGTCCTACAACTAGCGTGCTTCTCAAGTTTTATCTGTGGCTTTCCCCCACCTGACCAGATTACTTTGGTTAGAGAGGGTCAACTGAAACGCGTTCAGACTCTGTCTGAACCTAAGCAAACCCGGCGACCAGTCGTAGAACTAGGTACGCTACTGCAAGGCCATGGGAATACAAAACTCGCCTAGAGTAAGCCACTCGTTCTGCATCTCTAGGTTCATCGCGTGTACCTTATAGGCTTCATTCGCATCCTGCTCCAGAAAGGATTTTGTAATTACTTTATCTGTTTGTCCCCGGATACTACTCAAACCCACTCTACCAGTCTGCGAACCCATCATGAATTTCTTGTAATTGGAGGCGTGACTCAAGTTCTGCTATATTTTTATCCTTTGGAAGAGTTTGAACGATTTCGTGTCTTGATTTTGCCAGACGTGCATTTTAGTAACTCTTAGATGATTATAGAATTCCGACGGCTTCTTAAACGTCATTCCGAAGTTATTAGAGGCTCTGTATAGTGCCGACGGGTCGGCTGATTGAGCTAGCCCTAGCCACGACTTCAACGTCTTCGTAACATGATATAACTATGGAATCAACTTCCAGTTGAGATTTAAAAAAATGGTGAAGGATCACTATCTGTCCATGTAGAATATCAATTATATAAGTAGGTACGTATGTATGTATGTATATAATAGGTATATGTATATATATATATATATATATATATATATATATATATATATATATATATATATATATGTCGCCACACCGAGAGTTACTAATTAAAATCTATTTGATTATAAAAAGATTAAAACCATTACAATGAGCAACTTTACTGATACCTTACTATTTTGTGATATAAGGTTCGAATAGAAATAGTTGTAGAATTTATTAACACTGATTTGTATAACTTGATGTAGTGGTGAACTAATTAGGTTACCTAAGTGTTATGTGACTATGTAGGTTCGTAAGAACCTACAATAAAAACTATTGTTAAATTCTTATTGACAATTATTACGAATATTGTCGACATTTAAAAATGTTTTTAATCAAAACAGGATTTTTGTTATTCCTATAGTTCCGGCAATGTTCATTTTACTGAGAATGAATTAATCTTTGTATTTTAACGATTTCATTCAATTTAACAGTTTGTTGGACTAATTAAACTAATAACTTTATTTCTCAAAAATAAATTGAACCACATTTCTTTGATTTAAAAAGAAAACATTAAATATCAAGCCACGTGTTTTGTGAGAACAATTTGAGTGGCGGGGATTTATAAATAGACAGTGGTTGTGGCCGAGGGCTCACTTTGCTGCTGGAATTTGTAGAGAAAACATTGTGAGTAGATTCTATGTTGGTTTTAATTTGGAATAAAAATTATGTTTTAATAACATAGTGGAAGTTAAAAGAGTGGCCGGAGTTTTATTGCCAGGTTCTTTTTTTCTCCAGCTCTACCTATTGCGTTGCGAATCTGGCAGTAAATGTAGATTGTGACTTACATGAATAAAGATTTTTCATTTAATTTCATTTTATTTCATTGGTGTTCCATTTGCTTGTTTTTATTACCGTGTTTCTGAAATAAATACCACCTAAGTATTTATTTCACTGTTATTTAACTAGATATCCATCTACAAGTGTAATAAAGCATAAAGCAGACCCGATGACCTACTCCAGGTCAGCGGGCCTGCGCTTTTTAAAAACAGCTGCCGCATGTCTACTCCGACATCAGAAGTGGGATCACTACCTACAAAATACTGTGCGAGACTATTTATTTTTCAGGATCTTTGCTACGAAGATTGTGTACCAGTTTACCAACGCGCCGCACGCGGTTACGGGCGCGCCGGCGTGTTCCGCGGCTGTGCGAGATCCTGGTGCTAGTAAGTCTTCCACCAGCACCGTCACACAGCTACAACAGCAAAGGGGTAATGTACCACCTGAATTTTATTTTAATATGATCACAGTGAAGTAATGTATGAGTGATCGCCTGTCGAAACAACAAAAGAAAGTTATGATTAAGTACCGATGTGTTTCTACCCTCATATGACCTAGACGGTAACGTCGCGTTGGCGACTGCAATTGATGTAAAATATTCCATTGATAGTGGAAACGCTTCTTACTGTAATTTTTGTAGTAAGTCCGGTCATACCTCTCGTGAGTGACGTTTTAAAGCTACTAACACAGATTCGGATAAACGTACGGTTGAAAGAAACTTGTGTTCCCAATGCAACAATAACCCGGCCAACACAACGGTTATACGAACAAACTTATAGTAGGCACTTGAATTTTATTCATTTTGATCAAAAGCCGTTTACACATTTGGTACCTACCTGCTATCGCCGCGAAAAGCACATAACCTATAATATGAACTCTGTTCTTAACTAGTCCAGCTTGAACACAATGCGTGTGAGGATAGGTAAGGTAATTAATAATACCATCTTTGATAGCGGGGTTAAGTGCTTGTTAATTCGTGAGTCAATCTCATACAATTTGCCGGAAAACCGTAAATGTGTGGTCAACAAAATTACTTGGTGGCATAGGTTTCCTGTTGTTTCTACGAGCATCTTAAGTCTGTCTAGATTCTAGATAATAGAATTAACGTAGAAATTGAATGTCACATTTCACAAAATTATTACTTCAGACGTGTTGGTAGGTTCAAATCTATTTTTATTAGATAGCATAAGGTAACCTTGATATCGAAGATGACTTAAAAACACCCAGAAAAATAAAATTACCTCTTGAGTTCAGACAATGACCACAAAGGTAGTATAGCATAGGTTTGTATAGATGACGTTATCAGTACATATTTTTCTGATATCTGTGGTAAATACCGTAGGTTTTCTCTCCAAGCTCTGTCACTAGAGCAGTAACTATTTGCTAATCCGTGCTTAGTCTTAATATCATTCCGTAAACCATGATTTCCAATCCTCATAGAATAATGCCTTTTCTTTTAACGGTCAATTGAGTATGCTAAAAATTTAGTACAGAACGGTCGAATGCGTCCTAGCCCTAAAAAGGTTAAGCCTAAAAACTCTGGTACCGACAAATGCTAAACAAATTCGTCTATTCAGTTGTCGCGCTGAATTCTCCCGCTCGTTCATACCAAATATCGCTCCTGCTGTGGCTTCTCTTAATGAACTGACTATCTAAGGCGCTAAGTGGCAATGGACCCATGTTCATGAGGAAGCATGGCATAGAATATTTCTAGGAAAAGAACCTAGCGAATTGTTTCCTTGGCTGGGCCTTGACTTCGGGTCAATCCTTATTCAAATCAATACGGGTCGGCAGCACATAGTGGTTTTTTTTTAGTATGCACACGACCGATGCGATGTAGAAACTAGATAAGTATCACTCGAGCGAACTCGAGATTTTGGTGGTAGTACGAGCGGTCAAACGTTTTAACTATTACTTGTATGGACGCCATTTCAAGATGATTATACGGTATCCCGACTGCGACGCGCTTTAAGCCTCGAAGCACAAGGAAGACTTGCTGTCTCACATCCATAATGGTATATTCGCAAAAATTTGAATTTGAAATAAATACAGGAAGGGCGAGCGGATGCAGCATGCCGATATTGTAAACTGAAATACCTTTAACAGGCAAAGTCTTGAATAACAGTTTGATAAATGATTATTCATCTGAATAAACAGTAAACAACGTCGAGATAGTTACGTACGTACTATCATAGACGGTTTCCATTGAGATGAGACCGTCCAGGGATGTTATCTGCAAGAAAATGTCAAGATAGGTATCTGAAAAGCGAGACCCAATCTTGGGTAGGTACACAACGGTTGACTGTTGTACCTAAATCTTTCCAAAGAAGCTTTAGTAATTAATACCTTATGACTCTTCATAAAATTATGGAAGTTACTATTTTGAAAAAATTAGCACCGTTAAAGATTTTTTTCACCGTTAAAATTGGGACAATTGCATCGTTTTCAGGACCTCGAATGTTTAGATCAACGCAAGTTCACTTGCGCTCTATTAGCAAACCGACCGTGCCATTCGAAGCAATACCTACACGTCGACGTACCGAGTAAGCCAGGCACTTCAGATGAACAGGAACGTGTAACCTTCACAGTAGACTCTATGCATATTCCCCCACCGCTAGGTGAGGCCGCAGTGGTAACTGTAGGTCTGTCGGGAGTCCTGGGGTCATCCTTCCGAGAGCTTACCCGGGGCTCCCAACCGTAGGCATATTAGGTAGGAAACGTGTGGTTTTTAGTCGGTAGAAGTCCGGCATGGCATTCATGTAGGATTCCCTCTTTAAAAATACTCCTATGCAAAGTAAGTTCTGTTACGCTATACAAACTACAAAGGCGAGCATTGAACCTTGGTGGCCCAAGCAAGTATTTCATCTCTTCCTAGCCCCAAAACAAGTGATTATAAACGATGTCCCTGTATAGTAGCCCCAGGTATCAGTAGGGCTAATAGTCTTATCATGATAAGGGATTACGAGACTTCAAATTCGCACACCGCATCAGAAAGTCCGAACTGCAGGCGTAGCTCCTCTTATTTCAGTGCCAAAACTGTTTACCAGCGGAATTGCCTAATTTGGTCAACCACTGAAGTACCTAGTTTGAAACTTCTTGAACGACACGTACAACAACGACACAGACATCTTCTAAAGATAAGGCGAGATTTGACAGAAATCGTGCAAAAAAAAAAATCATAGCTTTTACAGAGGCATCTTTGTTTAAGTTTACAGCGTTCTCGACAACGGCCGCTGTCTTCTAAAGAAAGCATTAGGACATCATAGACGGGCGCTAAAGGTCCCCACAATCAACAGCGGGGCGCCCAAAACCTCGTGGTGAGCTACAGTTTAGGTTAGGTCATCTGGCGCATTGGCGCTGACGCTGACGGCACCGCACCCAGCGAGTACTTGATTCTCAGAAACCACAAATTGAAAAATCTGGTGAGGTATTTTCATTTTAGTTTCTTCAGTCTAATCGGTATTAAAATGCTAGCTGAATTATTAGACAAATGATGCTTTTGGGACGTGGAGTCACCAAATTAGCTAATAAAATATTTAAATGAAAAGATGCTATTGGGGCGTGGAGTCGCCAATAAGCCACTAATATCCCTATCCTGAATCATATTATTTATTTATTATTTGTATTAAGCCACAAAAAGTGGATATCCCAATCCTGAAAGAATAGTGGTCCCCTGTGTAACACGGCGTACAAGACCGCTTAGGGCACAGCATCGACCTTACCAACATCCCCTAGGGCCCCTGTCTTTGACAGCATCGACCTCTCCCTTACATATCCTTACCCATATATAAAAAAAAAAAAAATACTGTTGTCATGTGGAATGAGCAGTAAGAACCACTAAAAGTGGATATCCCAATCCTGAAAGAATAATGGTCCCCTGTGTAACACGGCGTACAAGACCGCTTAGGGCACAGCATCGACCCTACCAACATCCCCTAGGGCCCCTGTCTTTGACAGCATCGACCTCTCCCCTACATATCCTTACCCGTATATAAAAAAAAAAAAAAAAAATACTGTTGTCATGTGGAATGAGCAGTAAGAACCACTAAAAGTGGATATCCCAATCCTGAAAGAATAATGGTCCCCTGTGTAACACGGCGTACAAGACCGCTTAGGGCACAGCATCGACCCTACCAACATCCCCTAGGGCCCCTGTCTTTGACAGCATCGACCTCTCCCCTACATATCCTTACCCGTGTATAAAAAAAAAAAAAAAAACTGTTGTCATGTGGAATGAGCAGTAAGAACCACTAAAAGTGGATATCCCAATCCTGAAAGAATAATGGTCCCCTGTGTAACACGGCGTACAAGACCGCTTAGGGCACAGCATCGACCCTACCAACATCCCCTAGGGCCCCTGTCTTTGACAGCATCGACCTCTCCCCTACAAATCCTTACCTGTGTATAAAAAAAATAAAACAAAATTACTGTTACCATGTATTTACATGTGCGCAGGTCCATGTGTTGTGGCGTCATTTGGGAGAGGCCTACGTCCAGCAGTGGACTGATATAGGCTGATTTGATTCATTGATTGATGTGGAACGAGCAGTAGTAGCATTCAGTGAGCGCATCATAACCAGCTCACCGTCGTCATTAACTATGAGCGGTGACACTCTACATGCTACCACGATGTAAGGTTATGACCAATGGAATTATATTTGCTTAACCAAGTTTTTCTGGTTCCGTGTACTGTAGAACTACCAAGCCTCAGCTTTTGATATTTATTTTGCAGATCTAGACCTTAACACACGATGCAGAGCACGCATCGCCGATCAGTATGGCCGTGTCGCCACACCGAGAGTTACTAATTAAAATCTATTTGATTATAAAAAGATTAAAACCATTACAATGAGCAACTTTACTGATACCTTACTATTTTGTGATATAAGGTTCGAATAGAAATAGTTGTAGAATTTATTAACACTGATTTGTATAACTTGATGTAGTGGTGAACTAATTAGGTTACCTAAGTGTTATGTGACTATGTAGGTTCGTAAGAACCTACAATAAAAACTATTGTTAAATTCTTATTGACAATTATTACGAATATTGTCGACATTTAAAAATGTTTTTAATCAAAACAGGATTTTTGTTATTCCTATAGTTCCGGCAATGTTCATTTTACTGAGAATGAATTAATCTTTGTATTTTAACGATTTCATTCAATTTAACAGTTTGTTGGACTAATTAAACTAATAACTTTATTTCTCAAAAATAAATTTAACCACATTTCTTTGATTTAAAAAGAAAACATTAAATATCAAGCCACGTGTTTTGTGAGAACAATTTGAGTGGCGGGGATTTATAAATAGACAGTGGTTGTGGCCGAGGGCTCACTTTGCTGCTGGAATTTGTAGAGAAAACATTGTGAGTAGATTCTATGTTGGTTTTAATTTGGAATAAAAATTATGTTTTAATAACATAGTGGAAGTTAAAAGAGTGGCCGGAGTTTTATTGCCAGGTTCTTTTTTTCTCCAGCTCTACCTATTGCGTTGCGAATCTGGCAGTAAATGTAGATTGTGACTTACATGAATAAAGATTTTTCATTTAATTTCATTTTATTTCATTGGTGTTCCATTTGCTTGTTTTTATTACCGTGTTTCTGAAATAAATACCACCTAAGTATTTATTTCACTGTTATTTAACTAGATATCCATCTACAAGTGTAATAAAGCATAAAGCAGACCCGATGACCTACTCCAGGTCAGCGGGCCTGCGCTTTTTAAAAACAGCTGCCGCATGTCTACTCCGACATATATATATATATTTGTTGTATTATATAATATGAATTTTGTGTATGTATGGGTAGATAAATAAATAAATATAGTGTATTTATTTTAAACATATGTGTAGGTACGATGTGGGTAGATAACTAGTATCTATATTTATCAATTTATGTATATTAGATTTGAGAGTACGCCTAAGAACTATCACTCGTTACCTCCGACCAACTTTCTCCATCCAAAGGTTGCCTGGTAGAAATTGCTTTATAGCGATAAGGCCGCCCATTGTACAGCTACTTGCACGGATTGTATGTACTATGTTTTTATATACTTGGCGTACAATAAAGTGTAAAATAAATAAAATAAATAAATAACATTCGCATCCAATCTTAAACAGTTTTAAAAACAAATGAAAGAATTTTATATATTTCTGACTTTTGTCAAAATATTTTGCCTCCATTGATCCTCTCTCCTAGCGCGCTTCCTTAACTTCTTTTCAGAACTAATAGAAATTGTCGTTGGTAGTGTAGTGTTGAGAACTGTAGTTGTTTGCGAGACGCCTAGAATGAAAAAAGAGCAATAAGAAACTGAAAAAAAAAACACTTTTCGTTTCTTGCTATAGTAACATATTTTTACATAATACTTATAAAATCTGAATAATTTTTCTGCTAGGACGGTTTAATTTTAAATGTGACACTTCGTTTTAAATCACAAAATGCAATGTCATAGTTTCAATAATGACTTAACATAAAATATTACAAACACATCCTTAGTTTTACAAGCAATAACGTCATATTGTTTAATAATACAAATATTTAAACTTATTTCTTTATTGTAATAACGTCATAACCCAAAATAATGATATATTGTACTAGAGGATTAATCGGAAAATAGTTCTTACCATTTGTTGCAAGAACATTTTAACTCCAAATATGACATCCTTGAGGAACAAGACGCGTGCGCCCGCGTCGACCACTTTGGCGTAATTGAGATAGCACTATATTGAAACAAGCCGATGCCGCCACCAACAGCGTGCAAAAACGACATTTGTCGCCACCTAGCGGCATCGAGTAAAATTATCTTTCTGACGTTCTAGTACTGAAAAATATGCTAATAAAAGACTTCTTTTTTATTGTAATCTGAAAATCTTGTGATTTTGAGATATGTCGGTCTTGCAGTAAGCAAGCGATATGATAACGCATAATAGTGGTAATGTGTTTTTGAATTTCTTTTGGTTTTGCAGTAGTTACCACCGGCCATAGCCGCAGGGTGATCAGCTGAAGTTTTTGCAGCAGAACATCAACTCTGCTGCTATTTCAACGGCGCGGGCAATAGGTTGATATTAGCCATTAGTAACAATGTTAATCTATCTATCTATATATATAAAAATCAATTGCTGAACAGATTTATCTTATCTTGGTCTTTAATTTTTCGTGGAGGTTTAGGGAAGGTTAAAAAGAAAAAAAAAAATCGAATAATTGTCGGGATAACCCTATAAACATCAAAATTGTGGTTTATGACGTATTAAAAAAAATTACCGACTAGATCTCATTCCAACCAATTTTCGTTGGTAGTTTTTATAGCAATGTACATCATATATTTTTTTTAGATTTATCATTCTCTTAGTTTAAATGTTAGAGGGGGGATGGGGGGGGGGGGGGCGCATTTTACCGGAAATGTCTCTTGCGCAAACTATTCACATTAGAAAAAAACGATGATAGAAACCTCAAAAGCATTTTTAACCCCCGACGGAAACCCGGAAGGGGTGTTATAAGTTTGACGTGTGTGTGTGTGTGTGTGTTTGTGTGTGTAAGTCTGTCTGTGGCATCGTAGCTCCCAAACGAATGAACCGATTTTGATTCTGTTTATTTTGTTCGAAAGATGGGTTAGAGGAGAGTGTTCTTAGCTATGTTTTATAAAAATCGGTTAAGCCATTTCAAAGCTATGAGGGGTGAAAGTGGTGATGAAAAATTTAATGTGTACAAATATACCCGTGTTGGGTATCAAATGGAAGGTCATAACTTATACATCATAATTCCGCAAGTTTTATGAAAATCGGTTAAGCCATTCGAAAGATATGAGGAGTGGAATGTATTGCTAATTCTGTAACCACACTCCGCGCAATTCGCATTAGTTCTGAATAATTATTGATAGACTATTCGTCATTGCTGACATTAAAAACCCATATAAAAAGCAAAAAATAAAAAAAATAATTAAAAATTTAAAAAACCCCCGATTCACAAAAAAAGAACAATAAAAAGCAGTAAAAAGTAAAAAAATAACTATTATATTATGACCTATCTACCCTAAGTATTGAACCTGTATTATTATTATAGGTAGCTATATTATTTACGTATTCATATTTTTAACTAACAGTTTGTCTCGTCGGGGACTGCTCACCTAATCATAACCTAACCGTACGTCTGTCTCTGTTTAGGTATAGAGCGGTCACCCCGGCGAGACCAACTGTTAGTTAAAAATAATATAGCTACCTATAATACGTAAATAATATAGCTACCTATAATAATAATACAGGTTCAATACTTAGGGTAGATAGGTCATTACATAATAGTTATTTTTTTACTTTTTACTGCTTTTTGTTCTTTTTTTGTGAATCGGGGGTTTTTTAAATTTTTAATTAATTTAAGACCTATCTATAGATACCGCACACGTATGGGTTTAATGAAAGGAAAAATATTGAGTTTCAGTTCTGAGTATGGGGACCCCCAAAATTTACTGCTTTTTTTCTAGTTTTATATGAAAATCTTAATGGGGTTTACAGAATACATCTAGGTACTTACCAAGTTTCAACAGCATATGCCTAGTTTCAGAGAAAAGTGCCTGTGACATACGGACGGACAGACAGACAGACATGACGAATCTACAAGGGTTCCGTTTTTGCCATTTAGCTACGGAACCCTGAAAAAGCCTGTCGAGCTAAATAATTATGTTAATGAATAGGTGAATAGCAAATTTTTGAATGATGAATATTTTAAGACTTTAAAAGCATTGAAAATATGGTTTCTGATTGGAATCAGAAACCATATTTTCAATGCTTTTAAAGTCTTAAAATATTCATCATTCAAAAATTTGCTATTCACCTATGCTAGAGCTTTAAGGATGGATCCTTCCATCCAAATTACTGTTGTTTAAAATACCTAAATCTTTATTTTGAAATTATAATTCCATGATTGAAAATCTGAATGGTAATCAGAAATATTCCGGCTCCTATTGATCAATTTGTTCCCGTCTAAATTACTGTAAATCAAAATAATGTTCTCTTTGGTAAAATGAGCGGCATGATGACAGAGGGACTCACTTTGATTAGAAAACATAATTTTAACTGAAAATAAATGGCTATTGTGTTACAGCTACAGCATTGGCTAAATTAATACAGCTCTGAGTAAATTGATGCCCGTTTTTTTTTATCTGTAAAACACAACTTCGGTATTTTGTTATAATAATAGTAGACACACATAAATAAATAAATATTCAAGGACATTTTCACACAACGCTATCTGATCCCAAAGTAAGCTAGGAATAACCTGCTTGTGTTATGTGTAGGAATAGACTTATAAGACCCTATTGCCGTGTTGAAACTAAGAAGGGCAGTCTGTGGTGACACCTTCTCGGCAGGCAGGGAAGGCTGTGACTATCTACGGTTGAAGAATTTCAAGCCAATCATATTCCCTTCAAATCGTCGCCGAATAGTTGAAAATCTGTCACCTATCACAGGACCAACAGTAGTGTGAGTGTCTTAACTCAACGCAGTGAATGTTATTGTACTTAGTAGACGCTCTTGACGCTATGCAGAGAGTACTATCCGAATAATTGGATTTCAGGACATCCAATTCTTGTTTGCGCCAACCTCAGGAGGTGACGGGAGGCCTCAAACCGTTGGTGCAGCGAAGAACCATAGTGTCCTTGGCTGCCTTCTATCGAATGTTTCACGGCGAATGTTCTGACATTAGAGAGAATCTTCGCCAGAACTGAGCGTTTCAAAAGATCGTTCCTCTGTCGAACTATGAAAACATGGAACGACCTGCCCGCACACGTGTTTTCCTCATCTTACAATCCCGGGTTCTTCAAGGGGAGCGTGGAGAGGCACATCACAGGGCCGCCAACTTGAGGACCACTGTCAGAAGTGGCCCTCAATCGCTAGATGCTCCACGGCTTTCCATCAGGCTGGTGACGATGTCAATTTGGCGAGCTAAATATTAAAAAAAAAACAGAAGTATAGGGGCTGCGAATGAAAAAAATTAAATCAAATATAATATAGACCTTATATTGTCGCCCGGTATTGCTCGTAAATGTAATCGTAAAGTAAATGCCTCTGTAATTAAAATTTTTAAGCTTTTTCGGATGCCCCTACTTTCATATTACAACATTTTACTATTTTTTGTCACATTTACCGCATATGGGAAAGAACTAACTTCTCTAAGCGACATGAAAACTCATGAAAGAACACCGAATGATATAAAAAAAACATTTCACGCTCTTCCAATTCTTGATTCTAAAACTTTTTCCAATTTCACGCTTTATATAGGTACAAAAAAAAAATATTTCAGATTTTCATATTTCTGAATGAAAAACTTTAAACTTCTATCCTGAGCACTTTACTTTTTGTCGCTTATACCCTATAGCCTTTTAAGCGTGCTTTCCATATTTAGAAGGGCAGTACAGTAATGATCGAAACCTATAAAACACTTAACTATGCCCCAAAGAAAATAACTTCAGCAAAGAAAATGTGTTGGAAATCCTTTGACGTAAAAGAACAACCCTTGAGGCAAAGTAACAATATCGCCGATACAACAAACATAAAATTATAGATCGTGGTATTATCGGTATAACCATCGAAGAGACTTTAAAAAACCGTGCCAATTGGACTCATGCACAGAGGGTTCCACACCAAAAAAAAAAAAAATTAACCAAAAAAAACCGACTTCAAACAAAAACTAAAAATTCTAAAATAAAATTAACTTAGCACAAAGTAATAAGTAGTAGTATTTTAGAATTTTTAGTTTTAGTTTGAAGTCGGTTTTTTTTTGTTAAAAAATTATTTTTTTCATTATTTTTAGTGACGAGTTGACTGAAATTATATCTGTCTAGGGGTAATGTTCTCCCCAATACAAATTAATCAAGCCCAAACACAAGGTAACTGCTGTAAATCGTTAAGGAATTCCCTCGATTCGAGGAATTTCTTCGATTTCTCCAGGATCCCAGCATCAGATTCTGACTTCCTGTATATGGGACCACATGGGAAGCACCAGCTTTCAAATAAAAAGAGAATCATCAAAATCGGATAACTCTTTCAAGCGATTTGCCGGTAACAAACATAAAAAAAAAGAAAAAAAAATACATACGAATTGAGAACCTCCCCCTTTTTTGGAAGTCGGTTAAAAATAGCAAAATATCTCGTTACTTGTATAGAAGCCCCCCTTAATCCTCCCTTTTTTCTGAGATTTTAGTATTTGTTGTCATAGCGGCAATAGAAAGACATTATTTGTGAAAATTTCAGATTTGACGAAACGGACAGCGAAGTCTCATGAATAGGGAGCCGTTTTTACCCTTTGGGTACGGACCCCTAAAAACTGTCACTAGTTTTAAGAAAAGCACTTAACAGTTGGGCAGCATACGATAAAAGAATGGGGCCCCTAGGTGCCAATTCTCGAACACACGACGTAAATGCGTGCCTGAAAATTTACGGCTTGAACATCATCTATCTCATGTTGTACATTTCCTAAATATGAGACAAATCTATCAATTTTCATCAATTTTCCGTCCACGCATTCATGTTGTATGAACCCAGAAGCAGCATCCTGTCGTTAGAGTTTATATCTTCTCAACCAGCTCGCCTCTAAGATAAAGTATCAGCTGTGGAGCATTGAGCCGTTTCCAGGAGTAACTGCAGATGCTCAATGCTAAAACTGTCATGACCCGTAGATTTTCTTTTCCCTATAAAATTTATTACGGCAGCAACTTTCCTAGCACTAGTTCTTAATCACACAGTCACACACTTTGCACTGAACTCTAGTTCCCACATTGCAGGACCATGCGTAGTCATGTCGTAAGAGAATTTTCATTTTTATTAATTTTCATAAAAAATCATGCTAAAAAATTTGACAGGCTTGCACTTACAGGCAGCATTGTGAACAATCTCACACGTAAAAAATGTCGTATAGCGTCAAGTTTTAATCAATACCTTAATGAAATCTCGAAATTCTTCCACAAAGAGCTGTTATAAATATTAGGCAGTAAATGTAAATGTAGAAGCAGAAATTTTGACGTTCATAAGTGTTACTTTGTAACCAAAATGAATGAAGATATTTTCATTTTTCACTGTCTCAAGGTCGGCTCCAGAAATGTAACAAATAAAATCCTCCATTCCCAGTCGGCAACAAAACAAAACAAATAGGTACCAAGGCAAATAAACACTTAGTTATACAGGCTCAGCTATCACAGTCTCAACCGGACGAGAAGCCTTGATTATTCATAAGCCCTTTTTGTTCCAGGGCAGAAGTAATTTACAATTTTGATTACAACTAATTTATTACTCAGTGCAAAGTACTTGGGATAAAGTAAAACAATGTTTTGTTCTGAAAGTAGATATTTGGAACTTACGGGAGACCGGACGCGGGTGGAGAGTCGGGGGGTCTACCACCCAACGATTTCGTAAATTTGTGCCAATGTTGAAATAGCAATTGGAAATTGCTTATTTTGCAGAACTGCCTCTTATTATTCTTTCTTCCTCCACTCGCTCTGTTTTAAGAAAAGCCCCAAGAAGCGATGCAACGCTACCCTATCCAGTACCATTTATATTCCCCAAGAAAAGCCTCAGTTCCGTGCCGCTCAGTAATTTAAACCCTGGCAAATCTTCTAGTTTGGTGAAGGCAAGGTAACGACTCAGTGAGTTGTCTGACCCCTCTTAAAGGTTGATCCCAAAAGTTTTCTGAAATAAACACGTAGTATTTGGAGATCGAATTCTACGAGTATATTAAAATACATATATTTATGTAAGGCCGTCTACCTGACATTCGCGTAGTGTCTCATCTTATTGATAAATAAGGATGCTGTATTTTGTTGTGATTATTCCAAAACCATTCAATTTTAAGTAGTAGTAAGTTGTCATTTTTGAATTGTCAACACCGTCTCATAATAATGATTAGCCTGTATAACATTTATTGATCCTATTCGAAAATAGTGGGTAGTTGATTTGATATAAATATTCGGTATGAAGTAGTAGGTGTGAATTGGCGAGAAGCATAAATAGTGAACATTCTGGAAAAAGAGAACATTCTGTTTCCGGATCGAGTTCAGTAAAGTGCTAATTAGTTAAAGTAGAATATTGGTATTAATTAATAGTTAGTACTTAGTTGTGCAAGTATTAGTTATATTGTGAAAATAAAAATGTAAAGAATCTACAATCATTGGATTGTTATTTCATCATACCATTAAGTGGAAATATAGGAGTAGTATCTATTATACGAAGAGCAGAAGAATAAATGGCTATGTAAAAGATCATTGGAGTATCACTACTTCTTCAATTTAGTTTTCATACACTTTTTATGTAGAAATCCTCAGGGGTCCTGATCCGAACTTCTACCAGCTAAAACCAGACGGTGCTCAACCATGTGCTAACAACGGTAATAAGCATGTGGTATTTGGAGATCGAATTCTGTGAGTATATTCGTATTTATGTAAGGCGATCTATCTGACATACGCGACTGATGAATAAGGATGCTGCAATTAGATTTAATACACTTTTTGCACAATTATATTAGAAATCCTCATGGATCATAGGAAGCAAAACCGCAGAGAAGATTTCATAATATACTTGAAAATACGACATAAGTCACAAAGTCTTCCAAAATATTACAAAAAAAAGCTTATCTACTTTTATTAAAATCTAGGCAACGTCTTCCAGGCACAGTAATTACCAGTTGCTGTATAATATTCCCACAGTTTTATTTTCACAAAATGCCTCATAATTGCGACTTCATGTTGGAGAAAATAAAATAATTCAATTAACCTTGTGCAGTGTAATTTGTAAGTGAGAACGATCGTGCAGGCTGAATTGGAAAAATCGTTCAGCGATAAAGTCTGTTAAAAAAAAAAATGCTGTAATCCACAGCTCTTTCTGGTTTTCTTTCATATTGACATTGAGCTTAGATGGCACCTGAAATCTCTCATTTAAGGCAAAATGTAAAACCATATTCAAGAACTTCTAAGTTTTAGTTTCAGAAAAATAATAATTAGTTTTAACCAAGACAAATATTTCACTTGAGGGTTACTGTCTATAGTCTAGTGAACTACAAGCACAGGGCGGAAACTCCATACAAATGATTCGTTTTCAATTCCGCTCCTACACCAAAACACGTTATGTTTGTACAGAGCTCGAATGTGTGTGTGACCTCTAAGGCTAAGCAAGCGTCCCCTTAAATAACCATCCAACTATATGACAAGCGGGGCGATGACAGTGGCGGGGGTGGGGAAGCTTGCTCAGTGGGAGGCAGGGAATTGCCTATCTGTATATAATACTATTATATTATCTTTGCTATAAGAGTGACCCTTTTTTTGATAGATGTTGCCATGGCTTTACATCAGACAGGCAGCGTCATTTTGCCTAGTTAAATAATATAAAATAAAGACTATTCAAAAGTCAGCTCGTTATATTTCTCGCAACTTGCGCCACCCGCACCAACAACAGCTCTCAGCCTCTCATCGTAAAGCTACACGTTTAAATGAAATAATGCCTGTCTTCATGATTTAACTTCGCTAAGTCGTCGCTTACGAAATAAAATTAAGCTCAAAATGTTTGAACGGCAACGGTAGTCATAACCGCCCGTAACGGATGATTTACGGTTTTGTACTGCGCAGTTTATAATTTGAATTTGAAAATGGGTTTTTCGTGATTGAAATTTAAATTTACTCAAGACTACAAGGGACTAAATACAATGGTGAAATGTAGTGGAAATAGTACACCCTCGCCTACCCCTTTGGGAATGAAGACGTGATTATACGGGGTGTAGGTTTCACAATAAAAAAGGAATTCTACTTCTTCTTTCTTTAATCTTAGTGGATGCGCCAGTACCGACGCATACATATTTTTTAGTTTATGTATTTAATGGTATTTATTATAATTATTATATGTCAACACTCACGCACTAAACGCATCTTACTTTTATGTATTGTCTATGGCAACACTATCCCGCCCGCTTCCTACATTCACATTCCGCCATAGCTATTGGAAGATACGCACGCACCCGTCTCTTAACGCTCCGCTCCGCTATCGGCCGCTGTGATTACCCATCATATCGCGCTACATCGCTTATCATCAGCCACAGTCTCGAGAGTTACGGTTATAACTCCTGTGTGCATATTTCGCGGTCGTGAATCAAGACCCCGAACGCAAAGCTGGGAGCAGCGCCTACCTACCAACAAGAGTTCAAGGTAAGTGCAATTCCAAGTGTGGTCCTCCGTCCGGATATTCCATCTAACGCATTCTTTCTACTAATAATATTAATTACCTCTTTTCCTATTAAATTCACGCATACGCATATATATATTTAGTATATTACTCATAAATACTCAACGCAAATATTATATTTAACGCCACCCGCACGCATTAGAAAAGTTAATTATCTTTTCACACCGCATATTTTATATTACTCATAAGTACTCATATTCTATAACGCATTTACGCTATTTATCATAATCATATTTACCTATATATAATCAACCCGCTGGCAGGTAGCGCCCCCCGAAATTATCGCTACCCAGGACTTGGACCATCCTGGCCATGTTAGTCCGGTTGTCCGATTCTAGGCAATCATTTTGATATTTTTTGGTAATTAGGAGTTTTGGCATAAAGTAAAACGGACAATCCAAAATTAACAATTTTCTCAACCGTCATAAATTTAACGTAGTTTTCCCCAATTTCATTACAATTTCATATTATCTTTCGAATTGTAATCGTAGATAAAACTCATATTTATACGTTAATTTTATACCCACATATATTTATTTTATTGTGACGGTACTGGGCAACGCAGCCGATACATAACGGTATTCAAACGATTAACAGCTGATTGTTACGCAGACTCCATCTTGGGTTTGTTCTCTGAATACTTTATCGCAAACAGCTGATTTAAGCTAACAGCTGATCGTTGTTCGAATTTTATACTTTTTCGCTGAATATTTCTATTACCTACCCACTTATATACATACTCGTATCTCGTATCAATTATATTATCATGGCTTCTAAAGACAAATCCCATAGTAAAAGTTCAGACGAAAGTCAGGTCATGATAAATTTTTTAGAATACAAAAAACAAAGTTTGTTTCACATAGTTCAAGAAGTGTACAACTTAAGTCTCAAGGTTACCGATGAAACAGTACGCATGATGTTTCTCGCTCGGGTTCAATCTATCGATAAAACCCGATCGGATTACATCGAAACTATCGATAAATTGTTAATTGAACAATTAAAAGATAATCCGCAGGTACAGCCGAGTTATAGTGTTTTTAATACATTTGATGAATTATACTGTTTCATAAAGCAAACGGAAACTACTCTGAGACAAGAACTCGACGATAAAAAGAAAAGTGATAATTTTAATATCAAATTACCCCCACTTAAACTCACAGGTTTCGATGGTACTTATGGTAAGTGGCCTATATTTTATGAAAATTTCTGTAGTGTGATACATACGAATACTCGTCTCACCAACGCCGAAAAGGTTCAATATTTGATAGGTTGCCTTTCGGGTAAGGCACTTACTGTTTGTTCAGGCATAGCTGCTACCGCACAAAATTACGATGTTATTTGGCAAGCCCTTCTGGCTAAATACCACGATACCAGGGTTCAGGCGTCGTGCTATTTAGAACAAATGTTACACCAGAAGCCAGGGCAATCGGCTGATCAGATCTTGGAGAACTTTTGTTCAGCTGAAGCAGCTCTGCAGCGTCTACCTATCACAAATTTATCAGATTTCATAATAACTCATTTAGCATTAAGCAAGTTTGATAAATCTATGCTTGAATTGTTTGAACAATCTCATAGACATTTGAGTGTACCTACATATAGTGACGTCAAAACATTTTTGACAGAACAAAGCAAACTCCAAACGCTCCGCTCACCATCACATTCCCAAAAAGGTGATTATCGCGCTCAGCGGAGTTCAACCGCCTCTCATTTAAATAAACCTAAGTCATTTTTTACGCAAACCCGCCCTACTAATTTGAAATCAGTCGATACTTCTAACATAAAAAATTGTATCGTATGTAACAATAATTCCGCTCACCCTTTGTTCAAATGTCAACATTTTATTCAAGAGACTGTTGAAACGCGAAATGAAATAGTTCGTAAACATTCCTTTTGTGTTAATTGTTTAGGTTTTCATCACGTGAGTGCTTGCAGATCTGTTAATAGGTGTTCGATTTGCAATCGGTCTCATCATAGTTTACTGTGTTATAAAAATAATTTGAACGCATCAAATTCAACAAGAAATCATGCTACCGGCAACGCATCGAGGCAGGCAAACGCGTCTACTGCGCCGTCCGAGCATTCCATGTCGACTCATGCGTCATCGGCAGATGATCCGTCCCGCTCGCACTCGCGGGAGGCGCGGTCACATAGTGGCAATATCGCGTCGTTATCGGCTGTGATCCCTCCGCCGCGTAATTCAAGCAGCGCGACCACGGTTTTGTTGCCGACTGCTTGTGTATATGCAAATTATAAATCGGATCGTATACGTTTGTTTTTGGACTCAGGGTCTATGAGTAACTTTATTACGAAGTCTTGTTGTGAGCGTTTGCACTTAACCATACTTAACGCTCCTTCTGTCATTAAAGGCATAGGTCAACTTGAAAGCCAATCTTATGGAATTACGCATTTCAAAATATATTCGCGATTTGATGCCCGCTGTTCTTATTCGGTTAGTGCACGGGTTATAGACACTATTACAGATTTTTTGCCTAACGTGGAAATTGATACAGCGGAATTAACCCATTTACAAAATTTACCTATGGCTGACGAACGATACTATACTCCGGGTGGTATAGATTGTTTGTTAGGTAATGAACTCTTCCCCATGATTTTAGGGTCGCAAAAAATTACATCCCCAACCTCATCAGTAATCGCGATAGAAACCACGCTCGGATACGTCGCAATGGGAAAGGCGCATGCTTTACCTTATTCGCTAGTGGCAAACAAGCATCCCCGCGATCGCATGTCTCATTCCTCCGTGTCCGACAAGGCCTTCTTATGTCACACTCAAGATGTGTCTCTCGAACAATTAACGCAACGCTTTTGGGAGATAGAACAGGTGCCAGATAAGAAGCACATTAGCACGGACGACGCAGCATGTGAAAAGCTGTTCTCGTCTACGTACTCACGCGACGATACCGGTAGATATACGGTTAGTCTTCCCTTTAAATACCCTCCCAGTGAGCTAGGGCATTCGTACACAATCGCCAAACGCAGGTTTTTAAATTTAGAAAAAAAGTTAGACGCTTCTAACTTACGCAACGATTATAATGCCATTATTCAAACATATATTGATCAAGGTTATCTCACTAAAGTGTCAAATAGCTTTCTAGACTCTCAAGTTTATTATATGCCGCATCGGGCCGTTTATCGCCCTGACAAAGAAACCTCTAAAACGCGTGTGGTCTTAGACGCTGGGTGTAAAACCACGTCAGGTAAATCGCTTAACGATTTGCTTTATACGGGACCAATATTACAGAACAATATCTTTCATTTGCTTCTCAATTTGCGTATGTACCCGGTTGCTGTAACCGCGGACATAGAAAAAATGTATTTTCAAGTGAAACTTACTCAAGATCATCATACATATCAAAGAATATTATTTAGGTTCGATTCCAATTCTCCTATTGAAAGCTATCATTTCAACCGCGTTTGTTTTGGCGTCTCCAGCTCACCCTTCCTGGCAATGCGAGTCGTAAACCAGCTCGCGTCAGACTGTCGCGCTTTATATCCTCTGGCGGCTTACGAAGCTGACAATCACATGTATGTTGACGACTACGTTAGTTCCATAGAGAATGTAGATTTAGCTGAAGACACCTATAGGGAAATGGTCGCTATGTTTAAATCTGGAGGTTTTAACTTAACTAAGTGGATCTCTAATGACAATACCCTATTGTCACGTATCCCGTCAATTCATAAGAGCTGTCTCGCTGTCAAGTTTGATGAGGATCCTCATGTTGACACTAAGATCGTGGGTATGCAATGGCAACCTAACGATGACACCTTTAACTTTAAAATAGTGATCGACATGCCTTTAACATGCACTAAACGCTCGATCCTTTCCGTAACCGCGCGCTTGTTCGATCCGCTTGGAATCATCAGTCCAGTGGTCGCATACATGAAGTTGCTTATACAAGAATGTTGGAAATTACAACTGGACTGGGACGAGACGGTCCCGGGTTGCATTCTGTCTAAATGGAAACACTTTCATAGGGAGTTGTCGCGTTTATCTGAAATAAAAATACCGAGACATATAGGTTTAACATCCGCTCGTCGAATTACTCTAATAGGCTTCTCGGATGCCAGCCAGCAATGTTATGGTGCTGTTATCTATGTACGAATAGAAACGGCTGAGAACGGAAACGCTCTTAATGTGAATCTACTGACCGCTAAATCCAAAGTGTCAGATTCTAATAAAACGCTAGCGCGTTTAGAACTCTGCGCGGCGGTCTTACTCGCAAAATTAATTAATTCTGTGCGCACTGTTTTTAATAAGCGGTGTCAAATAAACAATATATTCGCATTCTCTGATTCTACGGTAACCCTTACCTGGATTCACTCTCCCGCTCATAAGTTTCAAACTTTTGTAGCTAATCGCATCGCTCAGGTAAATGAATATCTGCCTGCTTCCCATTGGTATCACGTTCGTGGGGTTGAAAATCCCGCCGATATAGTCTCGCGCCCTGTGACACCTAAAGGGTTAATAAATAACTATCTTTGGTTTCACGGGCCGAAATGGCTGTCCGCACCTATAAATGCATGGCCTGTGAAGGAATATAAAATCAATCATAACGAGAAGACAGAATTACCGGAAATTAAAATAGCTTCTCTCCATGCACATACCATACCTGTCTCCGATCACGTTCACATGATAGACGAACTTGCCGAGCGTTGCTCGAGTTGGGTAAAATTTATTCGTTCACTGGTTTATGTATTACGTTTCACAAGGATTCTCAAATCCCGCGGTATACTTTCTGTATACGATTTAGAATACGCAGAATATTATGCGGTCCGCTTCGATCAGTCTAAGTATTTTCAGGTAGAATTACAAGCACTTAAGGCTACTAAAATTTGTCCAAATCAGGCTATTTTAAAACTCAACCCTTTTCTTGACGAACAAGGGTTAATTAGAGTAGGTGGTCGACTTACTCATTCTCAACTAAATTACAATACAAAATATCCAATACTGCTATCACCTAAAGGACGTATAGTGTCGCTCTTAGTAGACCACTATCACACCGACAATTTACACACCGGTCCTGGACTAGTGTTAGCATTGACTCGCCAAAAGTATTGGATTCTTTCTGCACGAAATTTGATTCGCCAACGAGTACATAAATGTAATTTATGTTTTAAAGCTAGGCCTCGTTCTACAACTCCACCTATGGGTGATCTTCCATCCATTAGAGTTTCACAAGTAAAGTCGTTTGTGCATACCGCAGTTGATTACGCGGGACCCTTTTACGTAACTCACATAAGGCGTCGTGGAGTAAAAAGTCATAAAGCGTATATTTGCTTGTTCGTCTGTCTCACAACAAAGGCGCTCCATTTAGAGTTAGTAAGTGATCTTAGTACAGATTTATTTCTCGCTGCCTTTAAACGTTTTATCTCACGCAGGGGTCCTGTTTCAGTGTTGTACAGCGATGGAGGCACTAATTTCATAGGTGCGAAACGAAAATTGAACGAAATTTACACGCTTATACAGTCCACTAATTATAAAAATGATCTGAATAAATATCTAACTCAACATAAGATTCAGTTTCAGCACAGCCCACCTTTCGGGCCCAATTTTAATTCGTTGCCTGAAATTAATGTCAAATGTGTTAAGTCTCATTTATTTAAAGCTATCGGGAGTCAAATACTCACCTATGAAGAATTCAGTACAATATTGGTGCAAATTGAAGGCATTTTGAATAGCCGTCCGATTTGCATACTTTCTTCGGATCCATCGGATCCAACCCCCCTAACGCCTAATCATTTTCTTAATGTTACTCCGCTTAAATATTTACCCGCTGAACACATTGAACCCCTATTACCAGATAACAGACTCACCCGCTATCAATTATTAAATAGAATTGTTCAAAGTTACTGGACACGTTGGAGCAAAGAATATCTTACCTCTCTCCAACTTAGACATAAGTGGAATATGCCGTCCAAACCTGTGACGATAGGAACTGTAGTTGTTGTTAAGGATGACAATACGCATCCTTTATCGTGGCCACTCGCGGTTGTATCAGAGGTGTTTCCCGGGAAGGATGGTGTAATTAGAGTCGTCAGAATTAAGACTTCTTCTGGTGAATACATTCGTCCTGTAACTCGGCTTTGCCCGTTACCCACGCAATAACTCCTACGCTTTTGAATTATTTTTTAGTTCATAAGTTTTCATTCCTTTTATTTTTTTATTTTGTTTATTCAATGTAGAGGAAGAATCCTCTAAGCCCCCCGAAGTTGGATGCGCCAGTACCGACGCATACATATTTTTTAGTTTATGTATTTAATGGTATTTATTATAATTATTATATGTCAACACTCACGCACTAAACGCATCTTACTTTTATGTATTGTCTATGGCAACACTATCCCGCCCGCTTCCTACATTCACATTCCGCCATAGCTATTGGAAGATACGCACGCACCCGTCTCTTAACGCTCCGCTCCGCTATCGGCCGCTGTGATTACCCATCATATCGCGCTACATCGCTTATCATCAGCCACAGTCTCGAGAGTTACGGTTATAACTCCTGTGTGCATATTTCGCGGTCGTGAATCAAGACCCCGAACGCAAAGCTGGGAGCAGCGCCTACCTACCAACAAGAGTTCAAGGTAAGTGCAATTCCACTTAGAAAGATACTATCTTGTATTTTAAAAGAAATTGTTTCTTATGAAAGACTTTTTCGGTTGGTATCATAAAATACAGGAGGTTTCTTTGCACATCTCACCGGTTCCACTCCCGGGTCAAGCAGGTAATTTTCCGAAAATCTTTAAATGCAGTTTTACTTAAAAAGAATTTTTCTTTAAGCAAAATTTTCCATCATCAATATATAAAGGGTACTTTTCCTCCAACCACGGTCTTTAATTTCCACCTTGTATATTATGTACCTATAGCTATGTAAGTAACTCTATTTACAATTGCCGGGTCAATACGAAAGTTTCTCGAATAACAATAACAAAGGATTTACTTCAAACATTTCCCCAAAATATTCGTAACCATTTTCAGAAGTCAACCAATTCCCTTATTAATTACCCAATCTAACCCCTAGGGAGTGATAAAGCTGATTACCTGTCTCTATTGTGGGATTGTTTATATAACTTCCTTTAATCCCGCCATGATTGAAGACTTCACGAATGTAAATAACTTAGTGCGAATTCAGCCTCAGTGATCCCGGTACGGGAAGTGACGTAATCAAGACGAATGCCGTAGTACTTCGTTGCCGTTTTCAGACAAGATCAATAAGGATCTAAGCTGAGGCTATGTAAGAAGCGAACTAAATTTGTAGAAAGAAACGTTTTATTTTACAACTAGATGGGGCCTCCGGCTCCGTCTGCGTTGAATTTTGTTCCCGTTCCCGTTGCTTATGGGAATTTATTCCCGGGATAGAAATTAGCCTATATGATATTCCAGACTATAATCTATCCATCCAATCGTGTGTTAGTTGAAGGTGGTGTCAAGAGCCGAAGGAACCGACGTGCATGCATGAAAGAAAAATGAAAGTTGAAGAAGCAAGTGAGGTGTGTATGGACCGTGCCGTGTGGCGCTCTGCCTACCCCGCAAGGGATTTGGCGTGAAGGTAGATTGATAGATAGATAGATAATCTATCCCTGTATCAAGTTCAGCCAGATCCGTAAAGGCTTTAAAGCGTGAAAGAGGAACATACATCCAGTCGTCCACACTAACAAATTTTTGCTTTTGCAATGTGCAGTAGGTACCTACCTTCCCCGCGGCAGCGCGCATTATTTATTATTCTACAGTATTTGCAAAGGAAACCTTCGTATGTAAAAAAAATCTTAACTCTCTAGAGAATAAATGGTATACCATTAATCTATGCAGCTTCTCCGAGACTTTCAGGTGATGATGGACGGACGTCTTTTGTTGAGACACCTACCCTTTGCGTCTTAAATATATTCTTTAAGCGTCTTAGAGGTATAAATTTAAGATTTACTTGAGTGACAGGGATTGTCTCCAATCGAGAGGAGAAAACGTCGTACTAAATATGAATATTTTTGTAAGAATTATTCACAGAGTACATTTTATGTTGGCTTAGGGGGCTACTCACACACTAAAAATCTCACACATCGGTGAGTTGACTACGTCCTGTTTTCGTAATGGTAAACTCACGGAGTAAGTTAGAAGACTACTGACACATTTTCGATGGGGTTAATTCACGCATATTATTAAAAACTAGCTGACCCGCGCAACTTCGTTTGCTCCACATAAGAGAGAGTATTACCTGTTCCCGTCGCATTTACTCCCGTCGTGTTGCGTTTACTCCCGTAGCGTCTCGTCGTTAATATTCAATACTACGTGAGAGAGACAGAAAGGTTTCTCGTCGCGTGTATTCCCGTTGCATTATTTTTAAGAACAATTTCGTTTATGAAAGAGGTATCCCGTGGCATTTTTGTAGAAAAAAAAAGATTGCCATTAAAATGGTTATTGTGCACCAACCCAAAGATAGACACATGCTATCGCGCAATTTTTTTAGAACTTTTTTAAGAGTAGATAACAATTTTGTAGTACATTTTTTTTACATAGATAACTATAAATATTTACGCAGCACACGCAACGAAGCTCTCAAAAGGAATAACTTTTCCCCCGTTTTTTAAAACATTTACTATTACTGCTCCGCTCCTATTCGTTGTAGCGTGATGCTATATAGCCTATGACACTCCACAATAACGTAGCTTTCTATTGGTGAAAGAATTTGTAAAATCGGTTCAGTAGATCCCGAGATTACCCCTTACAATTTAACAAACACACAAACTTTACTTCTTTATAATATTAGTATAGATATAGATAAAGCGAAATAGATCAAAATTATCGTTTAATTTGCTAATTGCGTTTTAAGTAATTCACAACGGTAGGTGGTACTTTAATCATTCATACAGTATATTCATATTACGTAAGAACACAAGAAAATCTTTTTTTAATATTCGTAATTCTTAACACTTACTTAAAGAAATTTACATAGTCATGCCCTTATCCCCGAAGGGGTAGGCAGAGGCATAGTATCCGTTCAGATTTTATTATTACGACAACAAATAGCCTTATCGCTATTGTCGCACGTCACGATAACGCAAACGAAAAGTCCAAGAAAAAAACCTAGTTTCAATATGTAACTTTTTTTTAACGTGAGGGAAAATCCTTGGGGGTTATTGAAACTAGGTTGTTTTTCTTGTACTTTTCGTTTGCGTTTATGTTATGAGACTTATCTTTCAAAAATATTAATGTTTGAAAAGATTTTTAAGGAAATGTAAAACTTTAAAGCAGTATTTTGCCACTCTCATGTGTTTTTATACGTATGCAAATCGTCATGGATGTTATGCCGGACTCCTGCCGACTAAAACCCCATGGTGCCAATAATCTACCTACGGCCGCGTAGAATAAAGAAATACAATATATAATACAATAAAAAAGTCTATGTTAGTAACTTGGCTTTATTTTTTTTGAAATCGATTCAGCAGTTCGAGCTTTAAAATTTTACAAAAATACAAATCTTTTCCCTGAAATATTAGTAACGATTTAAAGGCTTTGCCAGCCATTTTAGAGGCAGCTCAAGGTATAACGCTAGTAAGCTAATGTGACGATATTTGTCAGCTTAGCCTACCCTCCTTCCGTCCACTCCCTAAATGTCAACAGATCGGCCAGATTTTCATACATTACTAGCTGATCCGCGCAACTTCGATTGTGTGATGAATGAAGAATCGCTCGACCGATTTTGTGCAAATTTCACATACAGCATCTATTAAATACTCCTAGCAAAGCCTAAGCAGTTGGTTTGGATAGGTGAGCCCGTTCTTGAATTATAAAATTACAACGAAAAGTGGCATTGATTTTTATATATACAGGGTGGAATTTAAAGACGGTAGTTGGAGGGAAAGTACCCTTAATATTGATAATGGCAAGTGTTGCTGAAAGGAAACATTCCTTCATTTTAAAAAGTAAGTAAAACTGCATTCAAAGATTTTTGAAAGATCACCTGCTTAAGCCGGGAATCGAACCTGGGAGTTGTGAAAAAAAACATCCTGTATTTTATGATACCAACCGCAACACTCTTTAATAAGGATCAATTTCTTTTAGACAACATAGTATCTTAAAATAAAGGATGATCAAGTAAAGTATGTTTTTATTGTAAACCTTATGCACTTACTATCTGAAGAAAAAAAACAGTCTAGTTGAGAAATTCCTTTTTTTTAAGTTTTTTGGTTAAGTGACCAGAACGAATATTCCCATTCACAGAAACTAGAACATTTTTTAACCAACTTCAAAAAAAAGGAGAAGAATCTCAATAAGACTTTCTTCCGATAGTGAGTAAGCTTTACAATAAAAACACATTTTACTAGGTCTTCCTTTAATTTAAGATACTATGTTGTTTAAAAGAAATAGTTCCTTATTAAAGACTCTTTCGGTTGGTATCATAAAATACAGGTTGTTTTTTTTCACATCTCCCAGGTTCGATTCCCGGCTCAAGCAGGTGATTTTTCAAAAATATATAAATGCAGTTTTACTAACTTTTGAAAATAAAGGAATGTTTCCTTTCAACAAAACTTGCCATTATCAATATTAAGGGTACTTTACCTTCGGACATCACTTCCGAAGTTTGGTCCCAAAACTTAGGGGAGCATCAGCCGCACTCGCGCGGCTGATGCCCAACATAAGGGGACCCAACGCTCCCTACAGGAGACTGTACCTGGGGATCGTGCGAAGCATGGCCCTATACGGGGCACCCGTTTGGGCAGAGACCCTGACGGCCAGCAATGTGGCTAAATTGCTGAGCCCGCAGAGAGCGATGGCCATCAGGGTGATAAGAGGATACCGCACGGTCTCCGGTGAGGCGGCATGTCTCCTAGCCGGAACCCCTCCATGGGACCTGGAAGCGAGAGCCCTTGCGTCACTGTTCAGATGGCGCAAGGAGGCGCTGGAGCGGGGTCAAAGGCCTGCGTCTCGAGAAATCGAGGCCCAGCGGTCCTTGCTCCACCAGGAAACCGTGGAGACATGGAAGGTGCGACTTGAGCAACCAAAGGGGGGATTCGCCACAATCGCGGCCGTCAGACCGGTCATGGACGAGTGGCTGGAGAGAAGACACGGTGCTCTCTCCTACCGGTTGTCGCAGATACTTACCGGGCACGGTAGCTTCGGTAGGTATCTGTGGCGAAGACACCGGGAAACCACGGCTGAATGTCAGCACTGCGAAGACCGCAGCGATGACACAGCGCTTCATACGCTAGTGGAGTGCACGGCGTGGGCGCAACAGCGCCAGGTCCTCGTAGTGGGTCTGGACGTGGACACTCTCTCGCTCGAGACCATGGTGCAAGCCATGCTCTCCAGCGGGAGTAAGTGGGACTGCGCCGCCTCTTTCTGCGAGCAGATCATGCTCGTGAAGGAGGCGGCGGGGCGGGTACGGGAGAGAACTCTCCCACCCGAGTTCCGCAGTCGGCGGCCTGGGCGCCGCCGACGTGTCTTCGCCGAGGACTATCGGCCTCCATGACCGGGGGTCTGGGGACGGTGAGAGGGTCGCTCACCGTCCTTACAGAAGCAGGCCCATGACGGCAGCGTGACGTGAGAAACTCACGCACGCTCCCCCCTCCCCCCCTTAGAAGCGGGATCACACCCGAAACCCCCCAAAGACGCGGCTAGTACCCGAACCTCCCCCTGGGCGAGGCCGCAGTGGCGGCTGTAGGTCTGTTGGGAGTCCTGGGACATCCTCCCGAGGGCTTACCCGGGGCTCTCAACCATAGGCTGTTGGGCGTTACGTGAGGTTTTTTTTTAGTCGGTAGGAGTCCGGCATAACATCCATGAGGATTTTCCCTCACGTAAAAAAAAAAAAAAAAAAAAAAAAAGGGTACTTTACCTTCAACTACCGTCTTTAAATTCCACCCTGTATATACACTCATGGACAAAATTAGGGGAACGCAAAGAAATGTTCAGGTAGTAACAAAATAAACGATTTATTTATGTTTAATACAGTTTCATTCGAGTATTCTTAATTAATTTAACTTTTTAAAATACAGAAATGTACAATTTACTGTTAAAAATAGACAAATATTGAAGTTATCGCTTATTAACGAGAATGTTAAGGAAACAATGAAATTTAATCTTATCATGAAATTTATGGAATGTCTGGTTTCTTGTCTAGTAAAAGTTAACATGACCACTCGTAGGACGAATTAGAGAATGCATGGTCAATCCGAAACGAAATTGCTTTGCACTGAGAATATATAATATTCTAGTAAAGTTGCGCCATCTAGTGGAGTTTTTGTTAATTTGGACTTAAATGTGAATGGGATTATAGATCTTAAGGGGCCCATGCAATATTGGAGGTGACTGTACATTCAGTATTTGGTGTTACCTCCTCTTGCTGTTAAAACTGCCTCCAATCGTCTGGGCATACTTTTTATTAATTCGTCTATGAAATTTTGTGGCATTTGGTCCCATTCTTCTACCAACGCCGTAAGTTGGTTATTGCAGGGATTCTTTTTTTTTATTTGTCTTCCCAGTTTATCCCAGACATGTTCAATCGGGTTTAAGTCTGGCGAGCGGGCTGGCCATTCCAAAACATCGATTTCGAACCCTTGAAGGTATCTTGAAACTACAGCGGCAGTGTGTGGCCGAGCATTATCATGCATCAGTAGAAAATTATAACCTATGTATGGGACAAATGGTATCACAATTTCTTCTAAAATGTTAGTTACGTAGCGTGCTGCTGTCAGAGATCCATTTTCGAAGACGTGGAGCTCCGTACGTCCTCCTAAGGAAATGCCGCCCCATACCATCACTGACCCTCCACCGTAAGGTTCTCTTCCGACAATGTTACACTGTGCATATCTTTCTCCTGGTCGTCTCCACACTTTCACCCTTCCATCATCTGGCTTAAGGCAAAATCTGGACTCATCAGTGAATAATACTCTTCCCCAGTCATTGTCATTCCAGTGACGGTGAATGCGAGCAAAGTTACTCCAAGCTACACGATGACCTGTGGTAAGAAGAGGTCCTTTGGCAGGTATAAATGCCCCTATTCCGGCTGCTTTAAGTCTTCTTCGTATCGTTTTAGTGCTAACTGCCACATTTCGGACTTCTTGGAGCCTTGCTCTTACCTCAGAAGACGTCGAGGTACGATTTCTTAGCACACTGCTTACGATAAATTTATCGTCCCTAGCTGTGGTCTTCTTTTTTCTCACTTGTCCTCTGTATCTTGTGTACTCGCCTGTCTGCCGGTATCGTTTTACGTTGCGAAAGATAACTGATTTGGAAACTTGCAACATTTGAGCCACTTGATTGTAAGTGTAACGTTGTTCGATTAAAGTTACAGCTTTGGACACTTGTGCTACGTTGAGATCCGGCATTATCACTTCAGTCTTTTTAAAAAGTTTCTAAGTAACACTCTGACGAATAATTTTTGTAAAAAAAAGATTTACTAAAGTTTTCAAATACGAAAATAAACTCTTAAATTGTTCTCTTACGAAGTTACGACACACATTTATTACATTACTACGTAGAGAAAAAAAAAACAAATGATATTCTGAAACAAAAGACGATAAAATGTCTTTCTTTAAATAATACAAATGCTGTTATAGGTGGCCAGTGTGTAAGTATAAAAAAATTAACGTAGTCGACCTTTTTTTTGCGTTCCTCTAAATTTGTCCCTGAGTGTAGATAGAAGAGAAGATAGATTGTAATTACGGGCATGTATATTTTAATGAATACTACGGGGTTCGTAAAACGCAAGCAAAGCCGTAAGCACAGATAGTTTCACGGAATATCTCCCAACAACCATTTACATGTATGTAGGTATTTGTTTGTCACTAATAAAGTCAAGTGCTCACAGGGTCGGAACTGTTTTACAATTTAACCCTAAAACCTTTTATAAGAGTGCCTTTATTATAACCCTTTGAATAGACTGTCGGCACCCATTACTAGAACTAATTTGAACCCAAATTGTCTCGCAACTTGAAACTCAAAGTTATATTTAATTGGACCGCAAAGGATCTGAGGTTCTATTTTGTTTGAAGTATCGCTTACATTGAATTAGTATTTTTAATTAATGTAACGATATGTATATTATTGTTTTTATATTGGTTTTAGATATAGCTTTGTACGCGTTTATTGGCAGTTCAGCAGTTTGGCATTTAAAATGTTGTTGTGAAATAAAAAAAGATTTTTGAGTTGTTTGTAAATGATAATTATCATACTCATCCATTCCCATCATAATCATGACGACAAACTATGGTGTCGTTTAAAGCAGCGTCGTCGTGGCTTGTGTATTCAGAAGGAGTTGTTCACAGGATGACACAATTAATTTGTCGTGTACGACTTTGTTATTGCAGGGATGACAAACTGTCGTTGTAGTGGGAAGGGCTGCCGCGACAGTCGTAAAACGATTAATAATACAAACATCATTCACAAAAATTAAATTTAAAAAAGTAATAAGTTGAATCCGATTCAAAAGTGTTATCAGTAAAAACGGTACGCTTTTTGGAATTAGGAATATGGTACGCTTTTATCTTTAAGTACTGTTTGTTTGTTCCTTCGTATTTTCCAAAAAAGTCTAACCTTAGTCCGCTAAGTCTTGCCAGTACAATGAATGTTCCAACAAAACAACATATTTCTCTATCACATAGATGGTACCACCATTTCGCAAGGAGAAGCGAATCTACAATTCAGTGTTAGCAAATATCAAGAAATACTGCACATACACATCGCCTAAAGCTGAATACTCGTATACTTAGCTTTTCATCGCTGAATTTCTACAAATAAAAATACATACGACTACATGTCAGGATTCTAGAGCATTTTAGGTTTAGTACACAGACCTAACCTTGATTTATCTAGAGAAGCATGTAAATGGACGATTGTTTGTGAGTGTGTTTCTGTGTTTATGCGCGTGTGTGTATTTGAAGGATTCTTATCTATTCTTCTATAATTTATTCTTAGTTATTATAATTACGTATACTTATTTCCTAAATCAGTTACGTGACAAACTAGCATACGGCACACAAATGGCTGTCTAGAGTTATGGCAATTTGTGAGATCATAGGTGTCACAATCTCCTGGGGACATTCTTTCGAGGGCTTACCCGGGGCTCCCAACCGCAGGCAGTAGGTAGAGAATGTGTAGTTTTTAGTCAGTAAGAGTCCGGCAAAGCATCCATGAAGGATTTTAATCACGTTAAAAAATAATACTTCTCCATGATAATTGTGACGATTTGATACAGTTTTTCTATCTCTATAATTATACAGATAAATATAAATGTACGGACGTAATGTATAATAACATTGCGTCCGCACTTTTTCTCGGTCCGTGGTTTAGTTACAGTTTGTTGGATTGCCCCGGGGCCGCGGGGGTTGGCGAGCGGAATACAAATCAAATGCATTTGTCAAACATTTATTTTAGCAATAACTCTGTATGATGCCGCGACTTTTTGGAAAAACGTTGCTTTAACTGCTGCGTATGAATTGGATCGAGTTGTTTTACTTATTACTTTTGAGTGGTTATGAAATATGGATGAGGATTTTTGGCCAAATGTCAAATTTCGAAAAAGATATACGTTAAATATTTGGGACAGACTGTGCTGCTAAGCTAGGGGTAGTAATCTTTATAGGAAGAACTAGCTGATGTTCGCGGCTCTTCACGCCTAAATTTTCCTATATTAGAATAAATTTAATTTTCATAAAAAGATTGATTATGAACGTAATAAGATGTTGTTATCTAGATAATTTCGTAAAACTTAATACAGAAAGTACCATAAAGTAGTGTTGGGTCTTGAAGGATCTTCAATAAGTAGACTTTCTTGACCTTTTATAATGTACTTTAATTACAATATTCTACAATAACTTGCTACTATAAAATATCTTCAAAAATATGAGACACGCGTGTTGCGTGGATAACGTTCCTTGGTCGAGTGGCGCGTGGTGGGGCTGGCGCGAGGCGGCCGCCGGCCGCGGCCGGTTGTGTCCCGAACATACTCCCGCACCTTGAAAGCTCCAGCTTTCAAGCAGGTGGAACAGGAGTTGATTCTTCGTCAGACAGCAGCGGGCAGATGCATGAAATGGCACGACGTATAACTCCTTTGTTTGTGAATATATCGACAACTCTGCATAAACCGTCAGTGCCATTATGTAATTTGGTAATCCGCCCGAGGGGCCAGGTCAGAGGTGGACTCTGGCCTTGCTTTATTAGAACAAGCTGGCCAACTTCTAAATTTGGTTGCTGAACGCGCCACTTTGTGCGCTGTTGAAGTTCTGCTATATATTCTTGGCACCATCTTGACCAGAAATGCTGTCTGACTTGTTCGATCCGCGCGTACCGCTGTAAGGCGTGTGGGCTGACATCTCCGAAGTCCGGCGCTGGCAGTGACGTCAGTGGTCTTCCAATCAGGAAGTGCCCTGGGGACAACGGGGAAAGGTCGTGAGGATCGGATGATAAAGGGCATATAGGACGCGAGTTGAGAATGGCCTCAACTTGCGTAAATACTGTAGCTAATTCTTCAAAAGTGAAATGGTAATTGCCTATAATACGTTTTATATGATACTTGGCTACTCTTACTGAACTTTCTACAAGTCCCATGAAATTTGGGGAATAAGCAGGAGAAAATTTAAATTGTATGTTCTCATTAGCAAAACACTCTGATACAGAATTACAATTTTGTAATAAAAATTGCCCTATCTCTTTACTGGCCCCTACAAAATTCTTCCCATTATCAGAAAAAACCTGTAGGGGTTTACCTCTTCTTGAAATGAAACGCCTTAAAGCTAAAATAAAACATGGGGTGCTTAAATCACCAGCGATTTCTAAATGAACGGCCTTTGTTTTCATACAACAAAAAATGCATAAAAACGTCTTAATTACTTGGCCACCACGCCCTTTTTTACTTATTATATAAAATGGTCCGGCATAATCTACCGCTACCACTTGGAAAGGAAAACCGGGAGACACCCGCTGTGATGGGAGATTACCCATAAGTTGGGAGGCAACTACTCCCTTCAAGCGCTTACAAGTTACGCATTTCCTAAAAATCTGGCGAGCTAATTGTCTACCACCTATAGTCCAATATTGTTCGCGAACGCTTGAAAGAAGCAGCTGAGGCCCAGCATGCATTAATTTAATGTGAAAATCTTCAAAAATTAATTTACTTAAATGATTATTACTATCTAAAATTATGGGATATTTCTTGTCGCTATGAAAAGATGAGTTTGATAATCTACCACCAACACGTAGGACTCCCTGTTCATCTAAATAGGGATTTAATGATAGTAAATTAGATTTTCTACTTAAAGATAACTTATTTTTTAACTTATTTATTTCTTCAAAAAATGACTTAAGCTGTGACATTTTTATAAGTTTTATATCAGCATTTTTCAACTCAATAACATTCAATGGACCTGAAAATTTATTTTTTAATGATCTACAATTGTGTATGAAACGCAAAATATAGGCAAATGTTCTTCTTAATTTATTAAACTTTGAATAATTTTCAATAGGAAAAAAATATGCGTCGTTAACTGTAGCACTCAAAACTTTAATTGTATTTTTTATTTCAGGAACATCTGATAACGAATATATTTGTATATTTTGAGAAGGCCACTTGTCTTCATCACTCAACAGGAAAGTAGGTCCGTACCACCACAAATCCGCCGCATTACTCGTAATTTGTTCGGGTAATAGTCCTCGCGATGCTATGTCGGCCGGGTTATATGGCGAAGGGACATACCTCCACGATGAGTCACACGTTAACTCGCTTATCTCAGCTACTCGATGAGCTACAAATGTTTTTAATTGATATTTACTAGTTTTATGTATATTTAACCATGATAACACGACTTTAGAATCGGTCCAATAATGAATATTGTGTATAGTACACCTTAATGAATTTTTTACCTTATGACACAAGCGACTGGCTAATAAACAACCTAACAGTTCTAATCTCGGTACGGTCATAACAGGCTGTAGCGGAGCAACTTTTGCCTTAGCGCACAAAAGATGCACTGAGACGCCGTTATCACTCTCACAGCGAACATAGATACACGCTGCGTACGCTTGTATAGAAGCGTCGCTGAAGCAATGAATTTCGACCTTATTAGCAGTTGGACACATGACATACCGATCAATTTCGAATGAATTTAATATACTCAAACAGTCAGTAATTTTATGCCATAACAATTTTAAGTCATTAGGTATTTCGTCATCCCAGTCTAACTTTAAACACCAAAGTTTTTGTAGTAATATTTTTAACGTTATCGTACATACACTCAGCACGCCCAGTGGATCGAATATACTGGCCGTAACTGACAGGATAGCACGTTTGGTGCAAGCTAACGTATTTTCTTTACTTAATGACTTCGAGCAATTAATAGCCAATTTATCTGTGGTAGGATTCCATTTTAATCCTAACGTGGTACACTCTTTTGTGAATTCTATACTTGTCTGATCTTGAAACAAATCAGGATTATCAAAAAGGTATGTACAATTCGACTTTATTTTTCTTAAATTCATATTGGCTTTTAATAACTCCTCTGAAACAGACTTTAATATATATTTAAGCTTGTGTATATCATCACTTCCGGTAACGAGATCATCGACATAAAAATCATATTTAATTATATTTTTTATTTCACTATCACTACATGAATCCGCGATTTCAAACAAACAACGGATACTTAGAAATGCCGAGGAGGCGATTCCGTAAGTGACAGTGTTGAGCCGTAGATATTTGATGGGTTCCGTATCATTATTTCGCCATAAAATGACCTGTAAATATCTATGACTGTCCTTCAAAAAAACACATCTGTACATTTTTTCTATATCTCCTATAAAAACATATCTATGTTGACGAAACCTAATTAATATAGAAAAAATGTCTTCTTGTATAGTGGGGCCAACCATCAAAATATCATTAAGTGAAAGACCAGAAGTTGTCTTAGCAGAACCATCGAATACGACGCGACATTTTGTAGTCTCGCTGTTCTCGCGAAGAACTGGATGATGAGGTAAAAAATAAGCAACTTCGGGTTTTTTTATTTTTGATAAGTGACCCAAATTTTCATATTCATTTATAAATTCACAATATTGTTTCTTTACGTGAGGTTGCCTTTGAAATCTTTTCTCTAATTGATTAAACCGTTTTAAAGCTATATTAAATGAGTCCCCTAATTTTTCAGGGTTTTCTTTAAAAGGCAAACTCACGCAAAACTTACCATCACTTAACCGGTAAGTATTTTTCAAGAAATGATTTTCACACGCTTCCTCTTCTTTAGTCCATTGAACGCGTGATGGCATTTCTTCAATTTTCCAAAACTTTTCTAACTGAACCCTAATTTGCTGACTAAACTGGCAATGTATTTTACTTACCGTTTTTATATTGTTTTGACTACACAGGGCTGGTCCTACAACTAACCAACCGAAATGAGTATTTTGTAATATGGGTTTATTTAAACCTAATTTTATTTGTTCAGGTCTGACTAAGTCCCAAAAGACGTCTGCCCCTAACAACAATTGTACTTCAGAGGGACGATGGAATGACTTGTCAGCCAATTTAACATGTGGAGGAATATCAAATAAGCTAATATCTATTTCTTCTGAAGGTAAGTTACTCGATATTTGATCTATCAGCAAGCAATATATTTGCTTCCTGATTGATCTATTTTTAGATTGAATAGTTACTTTAGCTCTTCGTAACGCTGTAAATGAAATGTTATTAATACCTGTTACATTCACGGACGACACCTCTTGACATGGAAGCCCTAATTTTTTATGTAATGAATTGATCATGAATGACGACTGACTTCCACTGTCGAGCAATGCGCGAACGTCAAAACATTGGTTAGTTTCATTATCCACAATTTGTACCATGGCTGTTGATAGCAGCACCTCGGCTGCCATACAGGAAGATAATGAGACTGGACATGCACTCCTACTTTGTACTGACGGCTCACTGCTCACCTGAGCAGTGCTAGGCTGTACGGTACTCGTTGGCGCTGAATTAGATTGCGCAGTACCGGCCTCTTCATAATTATTACTTACAAACTTTTTGTAGTAAGGTTGATGTAACAGGAAATTATGTCTACGACCACATGCCTTGCATGGACGTGAACGGCATTGATATGCATGATGACCACCACGAAAACAATTAACACAAACCTTTAATTTAAATATTTCTTTCATTCTCTCTTCAGGTTTCATGTCTAAAAACTTTTTACAGGTAAATAAGCGGTGCTCACGATTGCATAATAAACAATTTAACTTAGGGATATCCTGGATCGCCGTATTGGAGGCAGAAGCAACAAATGCTTTATGAGTTTTATCTAATTTATTTGTATATTTTATTCTTTCAGATTTTTCAACATGACTGCTGCTCCGAGGCAACGACTCCAGAATATCGGCTCGACTCCGTAAGAACTCAAGGAAGTTATCAAGTCGCGGTGACTCAGATATAGTGTTTCTATGTTCCTCCCATTTTAGAAGAGAAACTGTATCCAGTTTTGATGAAAATATAAATATTATTATTGTATCCCAGGAGCTGGTGGGTTCACCTAGACTTTCTAAAGCACGTAGATTTTTTGTTATATGATCCACCATACCTCTCAAATCCTTTTCCGATTCCTTCAAAATATTTTGAGTATTAAATAAAGCCTTCAAATGATTATTAATTAATTGTTTTTTATTGTTATACCTGTCGCATAAAATTTTCCAGGCAGTGGAATAGTTAGCAGAACTGATTTCAAGAGACTTTATGACAATAGCGGCGCTACCCTCCAGCGAGGTGCGCAAATAATAAAATTTGTTAATGTCGTTTAATGACTGATTATCGTGTACGATTGATTTAAAAGTGTCTCGATATTCCAGCCACTTGATCACATTGCCGTCATAAGTGGGCAATTTAATTTGTGGCAACTTTATATTTAATTCACGGCAACATGAATTAGTACTTTTGGACTCTGATAAGTTGTCTTCCGCGTCACTAAACTTTATCTTATTAGAATCTAATAGTGCTTTAGAGGAACTTATTAAAGCATAGAATTGATTTTCATATTCGACACGGTTGGACATCTCATCAGATTCCGATAATATCTCAATTTTACTTTGAATAATTTCAAAGTCGCTAAAGGCTGACTCGAACTTCGATAATCGTAAATCTAATTCATTAATATTACTTTGCGTTATGTCTAAAATATTATTAAAATCGTTCAAGTAGTTTTTGAAAATAGTAATTTTCCCTTTAATGGCACTACGTTTCCTAACTAATTCTTTGAATTCTGTATCAGACATGTTTTAAACTAATTAATAAAGCAATCACACGCTAAGAAGTACAAATCGAAATTATAATAATTATTTTGTAGGTGGGCTAATACCGGGCCCGGGTTCAGAACCGGTTTGTCTCGACGGTTCGAGAACGTTCTAGAAGCCAGCTACTTAATACGTTAAGTATTATTTATGCAAATTAAGCCAATGATAATGTAACTATTATGCAAAGAACTATTAAGAAGAGAATACAGAAGTAGAAATAGCTTTAACAGTAATTTCGCAAGCAAAGCACTTTTTAGCGTGAAATAAATTTTAAATGCACTTGGGAATAATTCTGGATACTACTTAGGTATAAGGAATAGAAAAGGAACGGGCACTCCCCTGGAATTATCTGATGCTGAAGCACGCCGCACCGCTTGGCAGGTACTTGCAGGTTTCCTCACGCCTCCGCGCAAGGTGATGTCATCGGTCGCCAAATTATGTTGGGTCTTGAAGGATCTTCAATAAGTAGACTTTCTTGACCTTTTATAATGTACTTTAATTACAATATTCTACAATAACTTGCTACTATAAAATATCTTCAAAAATATGAGACACGCGTGTTGCGTGGATAACGTTCCTTGGTCGAGTGGCGCGTGGTGGGGCTGGCGCGAGGCGGCCGCCGGCCGCGGCCGGTTGTGTCCCGAACAAGTAGACATATTAAAATAACCGACTTGATATTAGATGAATATTACTACTTTTTACGGTAGAAGAACTGCAAGTGCTGCGAGACTTGGTTTTTTTACAAGTTTTATTTTTGAGGGCTAAACAAGCACTTTTCAAATCGCCTTTCTCATGGCCTGTGCGACCGTCAAACCTCAAACAGTTATAAGTTCGTTGCCTGTCTCCAACGGATGCGCCTGTACTGCACAAGTAAGATAGGTCTCAATCACACTCCGTAGATAGGGTTGCCAATGAAAAATGCACATAAGATTCATAGCGACCTTAATGGTAAAAAGTTGGGTTGAGACTCCTTTCTCATTTTCGCCGTAACGACTTTCATAGTATTTGGTACTGACTTGCTAATCTCCGTAACCGCTTAATCGGGCAAGGCAGGAGCGGGAGAGAACTCTCCCACCCGAGTTCCGAGGTCGGTGGCTTGGGCCGACGTGTATTTGCCCAAGACTATCGGCCTTCATGACCGCCTGAGGACGATGACAGATCTACTCACCGTCCTTACAGAAGCAGGCCTTAGATGGCAGCGTGACGTGAGGGATTCACGCACGCCTCCCCTAAGGCCCCCCCGGCGAAACATGTTGGATCTATAGATTATAAGAAGATCAAATCAACCATGTTTCTTGTAATCAAAAGCCCCTTGTCGAGTCCCTTGTCGGGGCTTCCAACCGAAGACTTTTAGCAGGCCACGTGATGTTTTTTAGTCGGTAGGAGTCCGGCATAACATCTATCAGGTTTTCCCTCACGTAAAACAAAAAAAAAGAAAAGAGTGGTAGGGTCAGGTTAATATCGGATAAGGAGCAAAATTTTATAAATATGTTAGTGAATAGCATGTTCGCATGATGAATATCCTAGTGACTTTAAAAGCATTGCATAATATGGTTTCTGAACGAAACGTAGCGCGAATAACGTAATGGTTTCTGAGCGAAACATATTAAAAGTAAACGCTCTAAACACGTGTCCATAAATTTCCATCCAAATTACTGCTGTTTAAAATACCTAAATCTTTATTTCAAAATATGTAATACTTCAATGATTGAAAATCGGAAAATCAGAAATATTCCGGCTCTTATTGTTCAACTAGCTGACCCTCGCAACTTCGTTTACGTCACATAAGGTTTGCGAAAGGAGAGGTACTTCTTCATCATACTCATCAAGCAGCGTGTGTGAAACGGCCCTGTTTGCTTAATCATAAAAGAGCTTAAAGATTAAGTCTATTCTAAAACAATTCAGTCCCCGCCTTCGGCGCGGACTGAATTATTTTACAATAGCTTTAATCATTAAGCTCTTTTATGATTAAGCCAACACGCCCGTTTAGAATTACCCTCACATTCAAAGGAATCCTTGAATTCCAGGTTTTGCAAAAGTTGAGATGTCTCTAATTCCTGAACTAAAAAACCTTCAACGTTGGCACTTGTGTGAAATATTCTTTAAAGTATTTCCTTTATAACACTGAAAAAATTTTTGGAATCGGACCACGAATTGAGCAGTTACAACTAAAAAACCGTTTTGTCTTTCATCCCCTCTCCCAAAGGAACCGCGCAAAATATGGGGATCAAAAGTATTCAAGAACCTTCCTTGGACAATAAGCTCAGACTGTACCATGTATCATTCAAATCGGTTCAGTAGTTTCGGCGTGATACTTATTCGGGATACAGACAGACAGACAGACAGACATGAAAATTTTAAATTACGTTTTCGGCTTCGGTATCGATTAGAGAACGCCCTACACTTCAAATTTTCAAAATATCTTCCATGTACAGACTCTCGACCCTCAACAGTTTTATTATAAGTATAGATAGAAGATATATAGATAGAAGAAGATTCAAAAGAAACGTTGAATTCTAGATTTACCGAAAGTTTAGATGCCCCTAATTTCTGAACTACATAACCCTCAATATTGAAAATTGTATGGAATAATGCTTAAAGTACTCCCTTTCAGACTCCAAACAAATATTTGAAATCGAATCACGCAGTGAGAAATTATAGCTAAAAACCTATGTTGCCTTTCATCCCCTCTCCTGAAGGAACCGCGCAAAATATCGGAATCAAAAGTATCTAAGAACCTTCCTCGGACTATAAGCTTAGATCGTACAAAGTATCATTCAAATCGGTTCAGTAGTTTCGGCGTGATACTTAGTCGGGATACAGACAGACAGACAGACAGACAGACAGACAGACATGAAAATTTTAAATTACATTTTCGGCTTCAGTATCGATTAGAGAACGCCCTACACTTAAAATTTTCAAAATATCTTCCATGTACAGACTCCAGACCCTCTACAGTTTTATTATAAGTATAGATTTTTTCCCGTCTAAATTACTGTAAATCAAAATAATGTTCTCTTTGGTAAAATGAGCGGCATGATGACAGAGGGATTCATTTTGATTAGAAAACATAATTTTAGCTGAAAATAAATGGCTATTGTGTTACAGCATTGGCTTAATTTATACAGCTCTGAGTAAATTGATGCTTGTTTTATTTTAATCTGTAAAATAAAACTTTGAAATTTTTCATGTTATTAGACAAGCATACGGGCCTTTGCAATGATAGACTTTTCAGGGTCAAAAGGCAGCGCAGCAATGATCAAAACATATAAAACACTAAACAATGTCCCAGAGAAAATAACTTACATACATACATATGGTCACGCCTTTATCCCCGGAGGGGTAGGCAGAGGCATATTATATGCCCACATTTCACCTTTCTATAATTTGTCCCACGTAATAGGTGGTGAGCCGTATTGCCGTGTTTAAATGGACAGGCGCAGGTTGTGACTGCCTGCTGTTGAAATAAAGCCTTCAACTTAGCTTAACGACTGCCATTTTACTGGCAACCGGGACCAACGGCTTAACGTGCCTTCCGAAGCACGGAAACGCTCAAATAAATGTCACAAAGTGATCACATGGATGGTCACCCATCCATGGACCGGCCATAGTGAAAGTTGCTTACTGCAGTGATCGTTTACAGAACACTGAGTCGGCGGGGCCATGAGCGCTTCCATGAGAAAATAACTTAAGCAAAGAAAATGTTGTGTTTGTAATCCTTTGAAGTAAAAAAAAACCGAGAAGCAAAGTTTTCTACAATAATCAAGATCATCGCCAATACATCAAGCAAAAAAAAGAAACTAGGCTTTTTTTTCAACGTGGGGTAAAATCCTTCATGGATGCTATGCCAGACTCCTACCGACTAAAAAACCTCACGTAACGCCCAACAGCCTATGGTTCGGAGCCCCGTGTAAGCCCTCGGAAGGATGTCCCAGGACTCCCAACAGACCTATGGCGACCACTGCGGCCTCGCTTAGGGGGTTCGGGTTGTCCTGGGACATCCTTACGAGGGCTTACCCGGGGTCCCAATCATAGGCGTTACGTGAGGTTTTTTATTCGGTAGGAGTCCGGCATAACATCCTTGAGGATTTTCCCTCACGTAAACCAAAAAGGGGGGGGGAGGGTTCGGGTGTAATCCCGCGTCTTTGGAGGATTTCTTTGCGTTGTTAAGAATCAGGCAGTAAAATCAAAAGCAATTTTTGACGTTCATAAATGTACTTTGTGATCTTTAAGAATAAGAATTTAAATTTTTATAATTATATTATAATATATATTATTGCTTTATTAAATATTATTGCTTTGAGCAATAAGGCCGCCCATTGTATTGCTTTATTTGTAACATATTTTTACTCACTTTGTATATTATGTTCTTGGTGTACAATAAAGTATATAATAAATAAGTAAATAAATAAATTTTTATTAATTTTCATATAAATGCAAGCTAACAGGCTAAAACGCAAATTTGAACAGTCTCACACGTTGAAGATGTCGTATAGCGTCAAGTTTAATCAACTTCTTAAAGAAATCCCGAAAATTTTCCACAAAGAGCTGTGATAAATATTGTTTTAAGGTCAGCTCCAGAAATGAGACAAATAAAATCCTCCTTTCCCAGTCCGCAACAAAACAAAACAAATAGGTATCAAGGCAAATAAACACCTAGTTATACAGGCTCAGCTTTTCTAGCTCGGTGAAGGCAAGGTGATGATTCAGTGAGTTGTCTGGCTCCTCTTCAAGGTTGGTCCCAAAAAGTTTCCTGTAATAAACACTTTTATTTAGAGATCCAATTCTACGGAAACATTAAAATACATAATTTTACGTGTATGTTTATTACTATTATGTAAGAATCTACCTGACATGCGCGTGATGTATTCATCCGACTGCTGAATAAGGATACTGTATTTAGATTTCACACACTTTTTAACATGTAAATATAAATCCTCATGAATACTTCCAGCCCAAATCCCTACCAGCTATAAGAACACGGTGCCGTACCATAAATTATATACTTACGGCCGGGAGTCTCGAGTGCATCTTCGGCAGCACAACCCCAGGGTAGATTTCATGTATACTTTTTTTTGGAAGTCTTCCAAAACATTCCAAAAAAAAAGCTTTGTTTCCTCATATTAAAATCTAGGCAACGCCTCTCAAGCACAGTAATTACCAGTTGCTGTATAATATTACCACAGTTTTATTTTCACAAAACTGCCTCATAATTGCGACTTCTGTTGGAGAAAATAAAATAATTCAATTAACCTTGTGCAGTGTAATTTATAAGTGAGAGCGAGCTACATAAAGTAATAACTCTCTCTGTCTTTCCTTTATCTTTTTATGGAGCTCAGATTGCACCTGAAATCTAACATATTTTAGGCAAAAGGTTTACCCAATTAGGGTACTTCTAATTTTTATTATCTGCTGCGAAGTAAAAACGTAACAAAGAAGTATGAACAGGAACCGTGACAGCTAGAGAGCTGTAATTTTCTCAGATGATGTATTTCTGTAGCCGCAATAACAAAAAAAAAATTAAGGGAGCTTCGACTCAACACAAGTGATTTTTTGCTGTTTGTTGATAAGGAACACTCCAGGCATTGCAACCGGAAGTCCGACTCGCACTTGGCCGGTTTTTTACCCTTTGAGTACGAAACCATAAAAAGATTATTCAAAAGTAAGCTCGCTCTATCTCTCACAACGTGTGCCACACACACCAACAACAGCTTTCAGCCTCTCATCGTAAAGCTACACGTTTAAATGAAATAATGCCTGTCTTCATGATTTAACTTAGCTAAGTCGTCGCTTACGAAATAAAATTAAGCTCAAAATGTTTGAACGGCAACGGTAGTCATAACCGCCCGTAACTGATGATTTACGGTTCTGTACTGCGCAGTTTATAATTTGAATTTGAAAATAGGTTTTTCGTGATTTAAATTTAAATTTACTCAAGACTACATGGGACAAAATACAATGGTGAAATGTAGTGGAAATAGTACACTTTCGCCTACCCCTTTGGGAATGAAGACGTGACTATACGGGGTGTAGGTTTCACAATAAATTAAAAATTTAAAAAACCCCCGACTCACAAAAAAAGCACAATAAAAAAACCTGAAAAAAGTAAAAAAATAACAATTATATTATGACCTATCTACCCTAAGTATTGAACCTTTATTATTATTATAGGTAGCTATATTATTTACGTATTCATATTTTTAACTAACAGTTGGTCTCGTCGGGGGGACCGCTCTATACCTAAATAGAGACAGACGCACGATTAGGTTATGATTAGGTGAGCGGTCCCCGACGAGACAAACTGTTAGTTAACAATATGAATTCGTAAATAATATAGCTACCTATAATAATAATAAAGGTTCAATACTTAGGGTAGATAGGTCATAATATAATTGTTATTTTTTTACTTTTTTCAGGTTTTTTTATTGTGCTTTTTTTGTGAGTCGGGGGTTTTTTAAATTTTTAATTTAATTTTTTATTTCATGCTTTTTATAGGAGTTTTTTAATATCAACATACGTATAGTCCATCAACAATTATTCAGAACTAATTCGAATTGCGCGGAGTGTGGTTACAAAATTAGAAATACATTCGACTCTTCATATCTTTCGAATGGCTAAACCGATTTTCATAAAACTGTATCGTGATGTATAAGTTATGACCTTTCATTTGATACCCAACACGGGTATATTTGAACAAATTTAATTTTTCATCCCCACTTTCACCCCTCATATCTTTGAAATGGCTTAACCGATTTTTATAAAACATAGCTAAGAACACTCTCCCCTAACCCATCTTTCAAACAAAAGAAACAGAATCAAAATCGGTTCATCCGTTTGGGAGCTACGATGCCACAGACAGACTTACACACACACACACACACACACACACACACACACACACACACACACACACACACACACACCCACACACACGTCAAACTTATAACACCCCGTCCGGGTTTCCGTCGGGGGTTAAAAAGGAATTCTACTTCTTCTTTCTTTAATCTTAGAAAGATACTATCTTGTATTTTAAAAGAAATTGTTTCTTATGAAAGACTTTTTCGGTTGGGATCATAAAATACAGGACGTTTCTTTGCACATCTCATCGGTTCCACTTCCGGGTCAAGCAGGTAATTTTCCGAAAATCATTAAATGTAGTTTTACTTAAAAAGAATTTTCCTTTAAGCAAAATTTTCCATCATCAATATATAAAGGGTACTTTTCCTCCAACCACGGTCTTTAATTTCCACCTTGTATATTATGTACCTATAGCTATGTAAGTAACTCTATTTACAATTGCCGGGTCAGTAAGAAAGTTTCTCAATCAACAATAACAAAGGATTTACTTCAAACATTTCCCCAAAATATTCGTAACCATTTTCAGCAGTCAACCAATTCCCTTATTAATTACCCAATCTAACCCCTAGGGAGTGATAAAGCTGATTACCTGTCTCTATTGTGGGATTGTTTAGATAACTTCCTTTAATCCCGCCATGATTGAAGACTTCACGAATGTAAATAACTTAGTGCGAATTCAGCCTCAGTGATCCCGGTACGGGAAGTGACGTAATCAAGACGAATGTCGTAGTACTTCGTTGCCGTTTTCAGACAAGATCAATAAGGATCTAAGCTGAGGCTATGTAAGAAGCGAACTAAATTTGTAGAAAGAAACGTTTTATTTTACAACTAGATGGGGCCTCCGGCTCCGTCTGCGTTGAATTTTGTTCCCGTTCCCGTTGCTTATGGGAATTTATTCCCGGGATAGAAATTAGCCTATATAATATTCCAGACTATAATCTATCCATCCAATCGTGTGTTAGTTGAAGGTGGTGTCAAGAGCCGAAGGAACCGACGTGCATGCATGAAAGAAAAATGAAAGTTGAAGAAGCAAGTGAGGTGTGTATGGACCGTGCCGTGTGGCGCTCTGCCTACCCCGCAAGGGATTTGGCGTGAAGGTAGATTGATAGATAGATAGATAATCTATCCCTGTATCAAGTTCAGCCAGATCCGTAAAGGCTTTAAAGCGTGAAAGAGGAACATACATCCAGTCGTCCACACTAACAAATTTTTGCTTTTGCAATGTGCAGTAGGTACCTACCTTCCCCGCGGCAGCGCGCATTATTTATTATTCTACAGTATTTGCAAAGGAAACCTTCGTATGTAAAAAAAATCTTAACTCTCTAGAGAATAAATGGTATACCATTAATCTATGCAGCTTCTTCGAGACTTTCAGGTGATGATGGACGGACGTCTTTTGTTGAGACACCTACCCTTTGCGTCTTAAATATATTCTTTAAGCGTCTTAGAGGTATAAATTTAAGATTTACTTGAGTGACAGGGATTGTCTCCAATCGAGAGGAGAAAACGTCGTACTAAATATGAATATTTTTGTAAGAATTATTCACAGAGTACATTTTATGTCGGCTTAGGGGGCTACTCACACACTAAAAATCTCACACATCGGTGAGTTGACTACGTCCTGTTTTCGTAATGGTAAACTCACGGAGTAAGTTAGAAGACTACTGACACATTTTCGATGGGGTTAATTCACGCATATTATTAAAAACTAGCTGACCCGCGCAACTTCGTTTGCTCCACATAAGAGAGAGTATTACCTGTTCCCGTCGCATTTACTCCCGTCGTGTTGCGTTTACTCCCGTAGCGTCTCGTCGTTAATATTCAATACTACGTGAGAGAGACAGAAAGGTTTCTCGTCGCGTGTATTCCCGTTGCATTATTTTTAAGAACAATTTCGTTTATGAAAGAGGTATCCCGTGGCATTTTTGTAGAAAAAAAAAGATTGCCATTAAAATGGTTATTGTGCACCATAGAGCAACGCTAACTGTCTAAGGGGAGACGGCATAGAACGATTGCTCGGTACAAATTTGTCTGTCATATTTTGCGGGTGACGGGGGGAAATCTTCCTCACCCACACTTTCTTAGACTCGCACTACAATAGCAATCGACTGTCAATACGAAGCCTATACATACACTTTAAACAATACACTAATAAATTTTACAGCTTTGGCCTCTCCCTCTGTAAAGGCGCGCGATGCTCTGTGTTGTGCACCAACCCAAAGATAGACACATGCTATCGCGCAATTTTTTTAGAACTTTTTTAAGAGTAGATAACAATTTTGTAGTACATTTTTTTTACATAGATAACTATAAATATTTACGCAGCACACGCAACGAAGCTCTCAAAAGGAATAACTTTTCCCCCGTTTTTTAAAACATTTACTATTACTGCTCCGCTCCTATTCGTTGTAGCGTGCTGCTATATAGCCTATGACACTCCACAATAACGTAGCTTTCTATTGGTGAAAGAATTTGTAAAATCGGTTCAGTAGATCCCGAGATTACCCCTTACAATTTAACAAACACACAAACTTTACTTCTTTATAATATTAGTATAGATATAGATAAAGCGAAATAGATCAAAATTATCGTTTAATTTGCTAACTGCGTTTTAAGTAATTCACAACGGTAGGTGGTACTTTAATCATTCATACAGTATATTCATATTACGTAAGAACACAAGAAAATCTTTTTTTAATATTCGTAATTCTTAACACTAACTTAAAGAAATTTACATAGTCATGCCCTTATCCCCGAAGGGGTAGGCAGAGGCATAGTATCCGTTCAGATTTTATTATTACGACAACAAATAGCCTTATCGCTATTGTCGCACGTCACGATAACGCAAACGAAAAGTCCAAGAAAAAAACCTAGTTTCAATATGTAACTTTTTTTTAACGTGAGGGAAAATCCTTGGGGGTTATTGAAACTAGGTTGTTTTTCTTGTACTTTTCGTTTGCGTTTATGTTATGAGACTTATCTTTCAAAAATTTTAATGTTTGAAAAGATTTTTAAGGAAATGTAAAACTTTAAAGCAGTATTTTGCCACTCTCATGTGTTTTTATACGTATGCAAATCGTCATGGATGTTATGCCGGACTCCTGCCGACTAAAACCCCATGGTGCCAATAATCTACCTACGGCCGCGTAGAATAAAGAAATACAATATATAATACAATAAAAAAGTCTATGTTAGTAACTAGGCTTTATTTTTTTTGAAATCGGTTCAGCAGTTCGAGCTTTAAAATTTTACAAACATACAAATCTTTTCTCTGAAATATTAGTAACGATTTAAAGGCTTTGCCAGCCATTTTAGAGGCAGCTCAAGGTATAACGCTAGTAAGCTAATGTGACGATATTTGTCAGCTTAGCCTACCCTCCTTCCGTCCACTCCCTAAATGTCAACAGATCGGCCAGATTTTCATACATTACTAGCTGATCCGCGCAACTTCGATTGTGTGATGAATGAAGAATCGCTCGACCGATTTTGTGCAAATTTCACATACAGCATCTATTAAATACTCCTAGCAAAGCCTAAGCAGTTGGTTTGGATAGGTGAGCCCGTTCTTGAATTATAAAATTACAACGAAAAGTGGCATTGATTTTTATATATACAGGGTGGAATTTAAAGACGGTAGTTGGAGGGAAAGTACCCTTAATATTGATAATGGCAAGTGTTGCTGAAAGGAAACATTCCTTTATTTTAAAAAGTAAGTAAAACTGCATTCAAAGATTTTTGAAAGATCACCTGCTTAAGCCGGGAATCGAACCTGGGAGTTGTGAAAAAAAACATCCTGTATTTTATGATACCAACCGCAACACTCTTTAATAAGGATCAATTTCTTTTAGACAACATAGTATCTTAAAATAAAGGATGATCAAGTAAAGTATCTTTTTATTGTAAACCTTATGCACTTACTATCTGAAGAAAAAAAACAGTCTAGTTGAGAAATTCCTTTTTTTTAAGTTTTTTGGTTAAGTGACCAGAACGAATATTCCCATTCACAGAAACTAGAACATTTTTTAACCAACTTCAAAAAAAAGGAGAAGAATCTCAATAAGACTGCTTTTTTTTCTTCCGATAGTGAGTAAGCTTTACAATAAAAACACATTTTACTAGGTCTTCCTTTAATTTAAGATACTATGTTGTTTAAAAGAAATTGTTCCTTATTAAAGACTCTTTCGGTTGGTATCATAAAATACAGGTTGTTTTTTTTTCACATCTCCCAGGTTCGATTCCCGGCTCAAGCAGGTGATTTTTCAAAAATATATAAATGCAGTTTTACTAACTTTTGAAAATAAAGGAATGTTTCCTTTCAACAAAACTTGCCATTATCAATATTAAGGGTACTTTACCTTCAACTACCGTCTTTAAATTCCACCCTGTATATACACTCATGGACAAAATTAGGGGAACGCAAAGAAATGTTCAGGTAGTAACAAAATAAACGATTTATTTATGTTTAATACAGTTTCATTCGAGTATTCTTAATTAATTTAACTTTTTAAAATACAGAAATGTACAATTTACTGTTAAAAATAGACAAATATTGAAGTTATCGCTTATTAACGAGAATGTTAAGGAAACAATGAAATTTAATCTTATCATGAAATTTATGGAATGTCTGGTTTCTTGTCTAGTAAAAGTTAACATGACCACTCGTAGGACGAATTAGAGAATGCATGGTCAATCCGAAACGAAATTGCTTTGCACTGAGAATATATAATATTCTAGTAAAGTTGCGCCATCTAGTGGAGTTTTTGTTAATTTGGACTTAAATGTGAATGGGATTATAGATCTTAAGGGGCCCATGCAATATTGGAGGTGACTGTACATTCAGTATTTGGTGTTACCTCCTCTTGCTGTTAAAACTGCCTCCAATCGTCTGGGCATACTTTTTATTAATTCGTCTATGAAATTTTGTGGCATTTGGTCCCATTCTTCTACCAACGCCGTAAATTGGTTATTGCAGGGATTCTTTTTTTTATTTGTCTTCCCAGTTTATCCCAGACATGTTCAATCGGGTTTAAGTCTGGCGAGCGGGCTGGCCATTCCAAAACATCGATTTCGAACCCTTGAAGGTATCTTGAAACTACAGCGGCAGTGTGTGGCCGAGCATTATCATGCATCAGTAGAAAATTATAACCTATGTATGGGACAAATGGTATCACAATTTCTTCTAAAATGTTAGTTACGTAGCGTGCTGCTGTCAGAGATCCATTTTCGAAGACGTGGAGCTCCGTACGTCCTCCTAAGGAAATGCCGCCCCATACCATCACTGACCCTCCACCGTAAGGTTCTCTTCCGACAATGTTACACTGTGCATATCTTTCTCCTGGTCGTCTCCACACTTTCACCCTTCCATCATCTGGCTTAAGGCAAAATCTGGACTCATCAGTGAATAATACTCTTCCCCAGTCATTGTCATTCCAGTGACGGTGAATGCGAGCAAAGTTACTCCAAGCTACACGATGACCTGTGGTAAGAAGAGGTCCTTTGGCAGGTATAAATGCCCCTATTCCGGCTGCTTTAAGTCTTCTTCGTATCGTTTTAGTAAAAAGGGGTGTGGGGTAGGACAACCTCCACGTGGTACACCCTGGTAACGTGGACGACGATGTGCGCTTCATGCGAGGCGCACGTCGTCGCCCATGGCCAATAGTCCTCCATGGAGGGGCTGTAAAGGCCGCTTCGGGCTGCTCCACCTACGCTCAGCAAAGCAGAGTGTATTGAGTGGAGAAGCCGCAGGACGTGAAGGTCTTCTGCTCGCGCAGTGACTTAAAGGCATTCGTGCCACCGTCGGAGTTGGGGAGGACCAGCCATCCTCCTCGCGTTCCGTAACCCCTAGGGTCATCGCAACCATCCAACTGATGGCACCAGTTGGTACGCGGTGAGCCTAGAGGCCGGAGGGCTTGCCTTTGTTGGCTGGCCCACGACAAGGATAGTCTATAAAACCCGAGAGCAAAGTCGTATAGGCCTGTAGGGCACCTGGAGCACCCTACAGTATATATCCCGCTTCCTGGAATGAGCGTCACCCAGGGAGTGACAATAAATCGTCTCTACTCGTGGGATCAACATGGAAAATAATAAAAACCAAAATATGATAACTGTAAACAACGACTTTAACATACTCCTAACGGACACTGAGCTGCCTGGCGAACAGAATATTGGTGAGAGGGATCACCAAGAAACTGACGTGGAGTCAGTTCTTAGCATGGATACCGAAAATGAGGGTCTCGGTATCCATAAGAGAAAGAGACCGCGATCGACCGGATCCGGAAAAAGCCTGTTCCGACGACCAGGAACGGTCTCCTCCAGTGAGGATGACCTACCGGCGAAAGTACCGGCTACTACGGCGGGCAGAGGTCAAGAATCCGACCTGAGTTTGAGAGAGCGGGCAACAAAGCCACCGCTGAATGTCCCGCCACTACCCAGTGGCAGAGACAAGGAGGTCCCAGCGGCGCGGGAGCTCCTCGCAGCTCTTGCTCGGATTTCTGAGGCAATGAAGGGCGCCAAAAATGTCGCCGGAAAAAAGAAGGTGGTGGCGGAATGCGTCACTGGAGCCACGAGGGCACTAGAGGAGCTCCTTGCCAGGAGCGTCTCCGAAGAAGAAGAAAAGCTCAGGACCCGGGTGACGAGCCTAGAAACAGAGCTCGCCGACTCTCGCGAACAGATTCGGACCCTTCGAGAGCAGGTCGATAGAATAGCGGTGGGTCAGGGTTCGCAGGTCCCCCGGAAGACTCAGACGACTTCTGGGATTCAGGTCTCCCATCCTGGGACTTCTGCGCTGCCTAAATCAGCACCGCATAAATCGGCACCGCCTAAACCAGCGCCTACACTTCCCAAGATGGCAGCTAAACCCACACCTAGTGTGGCGCAAGTATTGGCGGCAATGGAAAGACGCCTCGCTGTTTTGGAGGATCGAGCGTACCGTCCACCGCTAAAACACACGTCAGATTATGCGAACGTGGTTGGAGGTGCTCCCGTCTCCAACGGAAAGGCATCCACGTCTCCGATACCGAAGCTGACTGAGACAAGGGGGCAAGGTGTTGCCCCCTCTACTACAGGCACCGCTCCCATTACCTCCGGATATCACAACATAGAAGAGGGTTGGCAGGTAGCGGGAGCCAAGAAAAAGGCAAAAGCCGCCAAAAAAGCGGCTAAAATGGCTGCCAAAGCTGCCGCGGTGAAAGCGTCATCGAAGAAACTCCGCGCCCCGCGATCTACAGCCGTCGTGCTAACGGTCACGACGGAGGGCGTGAGGAGAGGCGTGGAGTACGCCGAGGTGCTTAAGAAGGTGAAAGCCTCTATCGACCTCAAAGCCCTCGAAATTACAGGTGGACTCCGGTGCAAAACAACTCGTACTGGAGCTCGCCTGCTTGAGGTTTCCGGTTCCTCCAGCGCCCCCAAGGCCGACGCCCTGGCAGCCAAACTAAGGGAGACGCTAGATGCAGCTGACGTCAGCGTCACCAGACTCAACAAATGCGCTAGCATGCGCATCTCGGGACTAGATGACGCGGCCTCGACGGAGGAGTTAATCACCGCCGTAGTGGAGGCGAGCGGCTGCCCCCGTGAACAGGTGAGAGCTGGAGAAATCCGCGTCGGCCGCACCGGTCGCGGGACCGCGATCGTCAGCTGCCCCGTCGTAGCGGCCCAAAAACTAGCATTTGGACGGAACCTTCTCATTGGAGGTTTCTTGAGGGCGCAGGTGAAGCTCCTGCAGGCCCGCGAAACCAGGTGCTACCGGTGCCTGGTTGTAGGTCATGTGGGGGTGCAGTGCACAGCGGAAGTTACCGTGGGGGACCGGTGCTTCCACTGTAGTCAACCCGGTCACAAGGCCAGTTCGTGTGTTGCCCCGCCGCACTGCTTCAAGTGCGTAGCGGAAGCTAAAACGGCGGACCACCGGGCGGGCAGCAAGGACTGCGCTGCCTCGAAACCAAGGCCCCGTCATCCTGCACGGGGTAGTGACAAGGGTGCTATCCAGGAACGGCCACGTTCGCAGCGGGATGCGGAAATGGACGTCCATTAATGGATCCACATATCCGCATCCTGCAGGTGAATCTGAACCACTGCGCCGCTGCTCAGGATCTTCTGTACCAGAGCATCGCGCAGTGGTCCATAAATGTGGCCGTTATCGCTGAACCGTACTGGGTACACCCAGGAAGCCCAGTGGACCTGGACGGAAAGGCGACTTTCTTTGGGGGAACCGCCGTGGACACCGCGCGCCTTGTAATAATTGCAAGGGGTCGAGGTTGCGTCGCGGCGGATTATAATGGAGTAGCTGTCGTGGCCGTTTATATCTCGCCGAACCTCGACCAGCATCAGTTTGAGCTTTGGCTCCCTGAGCTGGACGTCGTTCTTGCCGCTTGCCGTCCTCGCCCTGTTCTGGTCCTGGGAGACTTCAACGCTTGGTCTCAGGCTTGGGGATCCCGGGAAACCATTGGCAGAGGACGAAGTTTGGAAGACTGGGTCACTACACGTGGCCTAGAAATTCTAAAACGGGGGAACGTCGCAACCTGGGTGCGGGGAGGGCTCAGTTCGGTCGTAGACGTATCGTTTGCGACCCCTGATCTCGCCCGCCGCGTCCAGGGCTGGCGTGTGGTGGAGGAGGAGGAGTCGTTATCCGATCACAGATATATTCGGTTCGACCTCGCCTCTCCACCCGATCTACCGCCGGCACCCCGGAACCGCGTTGGGCGCTTAAACACCTCAACCGGGAGGCTCTCCTGGAGGCAGCCGTCGTGCAGGGTTGGATTCCGGCGGAAAACAGGCCTGTCGATGTTGATGCAGAGGCGGAGTGGTTCAGGAGAGCTATGTCGCAAATCTGCGACGCTGCGATGCCTCGGGTAAGGCCCGGACCGGTAAGGAGGCAGGTGTGCTGGTGGTCTCCGGAGATCGCACAGTTGCGTGCCACTTGCGTGTCCGCGCGCCGTCGATACACCAGATTCCGTCGGAGGCGTCGCCGTCCAGACAATGCGGCAGCCCGAGAGACGGAGCTATATGAATCTTACAAGGGGGCCAAGAGGACCCTCCAGAGAGCCATAAAAGAGGCCAAAAAATCGGCCCGGGAAGAGCTTCTGGAGACTCTGGAACAGAACCCATGGGGGCGTCCGTACCTCATGGTTAGAGGTAAGCTTCGCCCTAGGGCGCCCCCACTGACCCAGAGCCTCCAACCAGAGCAGCTGGAGAGAGTTCTGGGCACCTTGTTCCCATTGAGAGCGGAGGAACATGTTCCTCCGCATATGACTCCGTCTTTGGCGCCTGACGTGGATAGCGGCGAGAACGACGTGCCCGAAGTCACCGAGGGTGAGCTAGGGGCAGCTGTGCTGCGGCTTAAATCCCGCAAGAGCACGGCCCCCGGACCCGACGGCATTCCAGGCCGAGCGTGGGTCCTGGCTCTCGAAGAACTTGGGCCCCGACTAATAAGGCTCCTTAGCGCATGCCTCGAAAAAGGCCAGTTTCCCAAGGTGTGGAAAACGGGGAAATTGGTCCTGATCCGAAAGGCGGGGCGGCCGGCGAACTCACCATCTGGGTACCGGCCGATCGTGCTGCTCGACGAGGTATGTAAGCTCTTTGAGCGTATCATTGCTGAGCGCCTCGTCGGGCATCTCACACGTGTGGGGCCAGATCTGGCGGATAACCAATTCGGTTTCCGTCGGGGGCGCTCCACTGTGGACGCGATCATGCGTGTCAGGAGCCTGGCGGTGGAAGCTACATCGCGGGGCGAGGTGGTGATGGCGGTGTCTCTTGACATCGCCAACGCCTTCAACACCTTGCCCTGGAGCTGCGTTAGGGAGGCGCTCATTTATCACAGAGTGCCTCTCTACCTCCGTCGCATTGTCGGGGCTTATTTGTTCGAGAGAGCCGTAGCTTACCCAAGTTGGCTAGGGCCGGGGCGGCGAGACGTGTCGTGCGGTGTTCCACTGGGGTCGGTCTTAGGTCCGCTCCTGTGGAACATCGGCTACGATTGGGTACTTCGCGGGTCGTTGCTCAGAGGTGTCGGCGTAACGTGCTACGCCGACGATACCCTCGTTACGGCGCGTGGTGCAACGCACCGAGAAGCAGCCCTAAAGGCCACGGCAGGGGTTGCTCAAGTCGTGGGGCGAATACGGCGGCTGGGTCTGGAGGTGGCCCTTCACAAATCCGAAGCCCTGTGCTTCCACGGGCCTCGGAAGGGGCCGCCGACAGGATCTAGCATACAAGTAGGGGGCGTTAGCATCGGCATCGAGCCCTCAATGAAGTACCTGGGGCTTGTACTCGATAGCCGATGGAACTTCGAACACCACTTTCGAAGTTTGGTCCCAAAGCTGAGAGGGGCAACAGCTGCACTTTCGCGGTTGTTGCCCAACATAAGGGGACCCAACGCTCCCTGCAGGAGACTATACCTCGGGATCGTGCGGAGTATGGCCCTATACGGGGCGCCTATATGGGCAGAAACCCTGACGGCCCGCAATGTGGCTAGACTACATAGCCCGCTGAAGGCAATGGCCGTCAGGGTGATTAGAGGGTACCGCACGATCTCTGTCGAGGCGGCATGTCTCCTAGCCGGGACCCCTCCATGGGACCTGGAAGCGAGAGCCCTTGCGTTGCTTTATCAGTGGCGCAAGGAGGCGCTGGAGCGGGACCACAGGCCTGAGTCTAGAGAAATAGAGGCTCAGCGATCCCTGCTCCGCCAGGAGCTCATGGAAACATGGAAGTTACGACTTGAGCAACCAAAATGGGGGCTCACCACTATTGAGGCGGTAAAGCCGGTCATGGAGGAGTGGCTGGAGAGACGTCATGGTAGCCTCACCTATCGGGTGTCACAGATGCTTACCGGACACGGGTGTTTCGGTAAGTATCTGTGGCGCATACATAGGGAGGTAACACCCGAGTGTCAGCACTGCGATGACTGCAGCGAGGACACGGCGCTGCATACTCTGGTGGAGTGCTCAGCATGGGCGCTACAGTGCCGAGACCTCGTTGTGGGCCTGGGCGTCGACGGTCTCACACTGGAGACCATGGTGAAAGCTATGGTCTCTAGCGGGAGCAAGTGGGATGCCGCTGCATCTTTTTGCGAGCAAGTTATGCTTCAAAAAGAGGTGGCGGGGAGGGACCGTGAGAGGGTTCTCCCTCCCGAGTTCCGCAGTCGGCGGCGAGGTCGTCGCAGGCTGCTATACGCCCAAGACTACCGACCTCCATGACCGGGGGCCTGAGAACGGTGGGCTGGCTGCTCGCCGTTCGTACAGAAGCAGGCCAAGACGATGGCGAATATCTCTTTGCCCCTCATAGTGGTGATAGTGGTGGGACAGTACCCAATTCCCCCCCCCCTTCCCCTAGTAGCGGGTTAACACCCGAACCAACTACCCAGACGCGGGATAGCACCCGAACCCCATAGGCGAGGTTGAAGTGTTCGCCAAAGTCTGCCGAGAGCCCTGGGACATCCTTCCGAGGGCTTACCCGGGACTCCCGGCCGTAGACAGTTGTAGGGCATCGTGTGGTTTTAGTCGGTAGGAGTCCGGCATAGCATCCATGTAGGATTTCCACACGTAAAAAAAAAAAAAAAAAAAAAAAAAAGGGGAACGCAAAGAAATGTTCAGGTAGTAACAAAATAAACGATTTATTTATGTTTAATACAGTTTCATTCGAGTATTCTTAATTAATTTAACTTTTTAAAATACAGAAATGTACAATTTACTGTTAAAAATAGACAAATATTGAAGTTATCGCTTATTAACGAGAATGTTAAGGAAACAATGAAATTTAATCTTATCATGAAATTTATGGAATGTCTGGTTTCTTGTCTAGTAAAAGTTAACATGACCACTCGTAGGACGAATTAGAGAATGCATGGTCAATCCGAAACGAAATTGCTTTGCACTGAGAATATATAATATTCTAGTAAAGTTGCGCCATCTAGTGGAGTTTTTGTTAATTTGGACTTAAATGTGAATGGGATTATAGATCTTAAGGGGCCCATGCAATATTGGAGGTGACTGTACATTCAGTATTTGGTGTTACCTCCTCTTGCTGTTAAAACTGCCTCCAATCGTCTGGGCATACTTTTTATTAATTCGTCTATGAAATTTTGTGGCATTTGGTCCCATTCTTCTACCAACGCCGTAAGTTGGTTATTGCAGGGATTCTTTTTTTTATTTGTCTTCCCAGTTTATCCCAGACATGTTCAATCGGGTTTAAGTCTGGCGAGCGGGCTGGCCATTCCAAAACATCGATTTCGAACCCTTGAAGGTATCTTGAAACTACAGCGGCAGTGTGTGGCCGAGCATTATCATGCATCAGTAGAAAATTATAACCTATGTATGGGACAAATGGTATCACAATTTCTTCTAAAATGTTAGTTACGTAGCGTGCTGCTGTCAGAGATCCATTTTCGAAGACGTGGAGCTCCGTACGTCCTCCTAAGGAAATGCCGCCCCATACCATCACTGACCCTCCACCGTAAGGTTCTCTTCCGACAATGTAACACTGTGCATATCTTTCTCCTGGTCGTCTCCACACTTTCACCCTTCCATCATCTGGCTTATGGCAAAATCTGGACTCATCAGTGAATAATACTCTTCCCCAGTCATTGTCATTCCAGTGACGGTGAATGCGAGCAAAGTTACTCCAAGCTACACGATGACCTGTGGTAAGAAGAGGTCCTTTGGCAGGTATAAATGCCCCTATTCCGGCTGCTTTAAGTCTTCTTCGTATCGTTTTAGTGCTAACTGCCACATTTCGGACTTCTTGGAGCCTTGCTCTTACCTCAGAAGACGTCGAGGTACGATTTCTTAGCACACTGCTTACGATAAATTTATCGTCCCTAGCTGTGGTCTTCTTTTTTCTCACTTGTCCTCTGTATCTTGTGTACTCGCCTGTCTGCCGGTATCGTTTTACGTTGCGAAAGATAACTGATTTGGAAACTTGCAACATTTGAGCCACTTGATTGTAAGTGTAACCTTGTTCGATTAAAGTTACAGCTTTGGACACCTGTGCTACGTTGAGATCCGGCATTATCACTTCAGTCTTTTTAAAAAGTTTCTAAGTAACACTCTGACGAATAATTTTTGTAAAAAAAAGATTTACTAAAGTTTTCAAATACGAAAATAAACTCTTAAATTGTTCTCTTACGAAGTTACGACACACATTTATTACATTACTACGTACGTAGAGAAAACAAAAACAAATGATATTCTGAAACAAAAGACGATAAAATGTCTTTCTTTAAATAATACAAATGCTGTTATAGGTGGCCAGTGTGTAAGTATAAAAAAATTAACGTAGTCGACCTTTTTTTTGCGTTCCTCTAAATTTGTCCCTGAGTGTAGATAGAAGAGAAGATAGATTGTAATTACGGGCATGTATATTTTAATGAATACTACGGGGTTCGTAAAACGCAAGCAAAGCCGTAAGCACAGATAGTTTCACGGAATTTCTCCCAACAACCATTTACATGTATGTAGGTATTTATTTGTCACTAATAAAGTCAAGTGCTCACAGGGTCGGAACTGTTTTACAATTTAACCCTAAAACCTTTTATAAGAGTGCCTTTATTATAACCCTTTGAATAGACTGTCGGCACCCATTACTAGAACTAATTTGAACCCAAATTGTCTCGCAACTTGAAACTCAAAGTTATATTTAATTGGACCGCAAAGGATCTGAGGTTCTATTTTGTTTGAAGTATCGCTTACATTGAATTAGTATTTTTAATTAATGTAACGATATGTATATTATTGTTTTTATATTGGTTTTAGATATAGCTTTGTACGCGTTTATTGGCAGTTCAGCAGTTTGGCATTTAAAATGTTGTTGTGAAATAAAAAAAGATTTTTGAGTTGTTTGTAAATGATAATTATCATACTCATCCATTCCCATCATAATCATGACGACAAACTATGGTGTCGTTTAAAGCAGCGTCGTCGTGGCTTGTGTATTCAGAAGGAGTTGTTCACAGGATGACACAATTAATTTGTCGTGTACGACTTTGTTATTGCAGGGATGACAAACTGTCGTTGTAGTGGGAAGGGCTGCCGCGACAGTCGTAAAACGATTAATAATACAAACATCATTCACAAAAATTAAATTTAAAAAAGTAATAAGTTGAATACGATTCAAAAGTGTTATCAGTAAAAACGGTACGCTTTTTGGAATTAGGAATATGGTACGCTTTTATCTTTAAGTACTGTTTGTTTGTTCCTTCGTATTTTCCAAAAAAGTCTAACCTTAGTCCGCTAAGTCTTGCCAGTACAATGAATGTTCCAACAAAACAACATATTTCTCTATCACATAGATGGTACCACCATTTCGCAAGGAGAAGCGAATCTACAATTCAGTGTTAGCAAATATCAAGAAATACTGCACATACACATCGCCTAAAGCTGAATACTCGTATACTTAGCTTTTCATCGCTGAATTTCTACAAATAAAAATACATACGACTACATGTCAGGATTCTAGAGCATTTTAGGTTTAGTACACAGACCTAACCTTGATTTATCTAGAGAAGCATGTAAATGGACGATTGTTTGTGAGTGTGTTTCTGTGTCTATGCGCGTGTGTGTATTTGAGGGATTCTTATCTATTCTTCTATAATTTATTCTTAGTTATTATAATTACGTATACTTATTTCCTAAATCAGTTACGTGACAAACTAGCATACGGCACACAAATGGCTGTCTAGAGTTATGGCAATTTGTGAGATCATAGGTGTCACAATCTCCTGGGGACATTCTTTCGAGGGCTTACCCGGGGCTCCCAACCGCAGGCAGTAGGTAGAGAATGTGTAGTTTTTAGTCAGTAAGAGTCCGGCACAGCATCCATGAAGGATTTTAATCTCGTTAAAAAATAATACTTCTCCATGATAATTGTGACGATTTGATACAGTTTTTCTATCTCTATAATTATACAGATAAATATAAATGTACGGACGTAATGTATAATAACATTGCGTCCGCACTTTTTCTCGGTCCGTGGTTTAGTTACAGTTTGTTGGTTTGCCCCGGGGCCGCGGGGGTTGGCGAGCGGAATACAAATCAAATGCATTTGTCAAACATTTCTTTTAGCAATAACTCTGTATGATGCCGCGACTTTTTGGAAAAACGTTGCTTTAACTGCTGCGTATGAATTGGATCGAGTTGTTTTACTTATTACTTTTGAGTGGTTATGAAATATGGATGAGGATTTTTGGCCAAATGTCAAATTTCGAAAAAGATATACGTTAAATATTTGGGACAGACTGTGCTGCTAAGCTAGGGGTAGTAATCTTTATAGGAAGAACTAGCTGATGTTCGCGGCTCTTCACGCCTAAATTTTCCTATATTAGAATAAATTTAATTTTCATAAAAAGATTGATTATGAACGTAATAAGATGTTGTTATCTAGATAATTTCGTAAAACTTAATACAGAAAGTACCATAAAGTAGACATATTAAAATAACCGACTTGATATTAGATGAATATTACTACTTTTTACGGTAGAAGAACTGCAAGTGCTGCGAGACTTGGTTTTTTTACAAGTTTTATTTTTGAGGGCTAAACAAGCACTTTTCAAATCGCCTTTCTCATGGCCTGTGCGACCGTCAAACCTCAAACAGTTATAAGTTCGTTGCCTGTCTCCAACGGATGCGCCTGTACTGCACAAGTAAGATAGGTCTCAATCACACTCCGTAGATAGGGTTGCCAATGAAAAATGCACATAAGATTCATAGCGACCTTAATGGTAAAAAGTTGGGTTGAGACTCCTTTCTCATTTTCGCCGTAACGACTTTCATAGTATTTGGTACTGACTTGCTAATCTCCGTAACCGCTTAATCGGGCAAGGCAGGAGCGGGAGAGAACTCTCCCACCCGAGTTCCGAGGTCGGTGGCTTGGGCCGACGTGTATTTGCCCAAGACTATCGGCCTTCATGACCGCCTGAGGACGATGACAGATCTACTCACCGTCCTTACAGAAGCAGGCCTTAGATGGCAGCGTGACGTGAGGGATTCACGCACGCCTCCCCTAAGGGCCCCCCGGCGAAACATGTTGGATCTATAGATTATAAGAAGATCAAATCAACCATGTTTCTTGTAATCAAAAGCCCCTTGTCGAGTCCCTTGTCGGGGCTTCCAACCGAAGACTTTTAGCAGGCCACGTGATGTTTTTTAGTCGGTAGGAGTCCGGCATAACATCTATCAGGTTTTCCCTCACGTAAAACAAAAAAAAAGAAAAGAGTGGTAGGGTCAGGTTAATATCGGATAAGGAGCAAAATTTTATAAATATGTTAGTGAATAGCATGTTCGCATGATGAATATCCTAGTGACTTTAAAAGCATTGCATAATATGGTTTCTGAACGAAACGTAGCGCGAATAACGTAATGGTTTCTGAGCGAAACATATTAAAAGTAAACGCTCTAAACACGTGTCCATAAATTTCCATCCAAATAACTGCTGTTTAAAATACCTAAATCTTTATTTCAAAATAATACTTCAATGATTGAAAATCGGAAAATCAGAAATATTCCGGCTCTTACATGGAAATTACTTACCGGAAAATAAATGTCTATTGTGTTACAGCATTGGCTTAATTTATACAGCTCTGAGTAAATTGATGCTTGTTTTATTTTAATCTGTAAAATAAAACTTTGAAATTTTTCATGTTATTAGACAAGCATACGGGCCTTTGCAATGATAGACTTTTCAGGGTCAAAAGGCAGCGCAGCAATGATCAAAACATATAAAACACTAAACAATGTCCCAGAGAAAATAACTTACATACATACATATGGTCACGCCTTTATCCCCGGAGGGGTAGGCAGAGGCATATTATATGCCCACATTTCACCTTTGTATAATTTGTCCCACGTAATAGGTGGTGAGCCGTATTGCCGTGTTTAAATGGACAGGCGCAGGTTGTGACTGCCTGCTGTTGAAATAAAGCCTTTAACTTAGCTTAACGACTGCCATTTTACTGGCAACCGGGACCAACGGCTTAACGTGCCTTCCGAAGCACGGAAACGCTCAAATAAATGTCACAAAGTGATCACATGGATGGTCACCCATCCATGGACCGGCCATAGTGAAAGTTGCTTACTGCAGTGATCGTTTACAGAACACTGAGTCGGCGGGGCCATGAGCGCTTCCATGAGAAAATAACTTAAGCAAAGAAAATGTTGTGTTTGTAATCCTTTGAAGTAAAAAAAAACCGAGAAGCAAAGTTTTCTACAATAATCAAGATCATCGCCGATACATCAAGCAAAAAAAAGAAACTAGGCTTTTTTTTCAACGTGGGGTAAAATCCTTCATGGATGCTATGCCAGACTCCTACCGACTAAAAAACCTCACGTAACGCCCAACAGCCTATGGTTCGGAGCCCCGTGTAAGCCCTCGGAAGGATGTCCCAGGACTCCCAACAGACCTATGGCGACCACTGCGGCCTCGCTTAGGGGGTTCGGGTTGTCCTGGGACATCCTTACGAGGGCTTACCCGGGGTCCCAATCATAGGCGTTACGTGAGGTTTTTTATTCGGTAGGAGTCCGGCATAACATCCTTGAGGATTTTCCCTCACGTAAACCAAAAAGGGGGGGTGAGGGTTCGGGTGTAATCCCGCGTCTTTGGAGGATTTCTTTGCGTTGTTAAGAATCAGGCAGTAAAATCAAAAGCAATTTTTGACGTTCATAAATGTACTTTGTGATCTTTAAGAATAAGAATTTAAATTTTTATAATTATATTATAATATATATTATTGCTTTATTAAATATTATTGCTTTGAGCAATAAGGCCGCCCATTGTATTGCTTTATTTGTAACATATTTTTACTCACTTTGTATATTATGTTCTTGGTGTACAATAAAGTATATAATAAATAAGTAAATAAATAAATTTTTATTAATTTTCATATAAATGCAAGCTAACAGGCTAAAACGCAAATGTGAACAGTCTCACACGTTGAAGATGTCGTATAGCGTCAAGTTTAATCAACTTCTTAAAGAAATCCCGAAAATTTTCCACAAAGAGCTGTGATAAATATTGTTTTAAGGTCAGCTCCAGAAATGAGACAAATAAAATCCTCCTTTCCCAGTCCGCAACAAAACAAAACAAATAGGTATCAAGGCAAATAAACACCTAGTTATACAGGCTCAGCTATCACAGTCTCAACCGGACGAGAAACCTTCATTATTCATAAGCCCTTTTTGTTCTCGGGCAGAAGTAATTTACAATTTTGATTACCACTTATTTATTACACTGTGCAAAGTACTTGGGATAAAGTAAAACAATGTTTTGTTCTGAAAGTAGATATTTTGAACTTACGGGAGACCGGACGCGGGTGGAGAGTCGGGGGTTCTATCTCCCACTGATTTGGTAAAACTGTGCCGATGTTGAAATGGCAATTGGAAATTGCTTATTTTGCAGAACTGCCTCTTATTATTCTTTCTTTTCGTTTTGAGAAAAGCCCCCAGAAGCGATGCGACGCTACACTATCCAGTACCATTTATATTCCCTAAGAAAAGCCTCAGTTCAGTGCGACTCTGTAATTTAAACCCTGGCCATTTTCTAGCTCGGTGAAGGCAAGGTGATGATTCAGTGAGTTGTCTGGCTCCTCTTCAAGGTTGGTCCCAAAAAGTTTCCTGTAATAAACACTTTTATTTAGAGATCCATCCAATTCTACGGAAACATTAAAATACATAATTTTACGTGTATGTTTATTACTATTATGTAAGAATCTACCTGACATGCGCGTGATGTATTCATCCGACTGCTGAATAAGGATACTGTATTTAGATTTCACACACTTTTTAACATGTATAAATCCTCATGAATACTTCCAGCCCAAATCCCTACCAGCTATAAGAACACGGTGCCGTACCATAAATTATATACTTACGGCCGGGAGTCTCGAGTGCATCTTCGGCAGCACAACCCCAGGGTAGATTTCATGTATACTTTTTTTTAGAAGTCTTCCAAAACATTCCAAAAAAAAAGCTTTGTTTCCTCATATTAAAATCTAGGCAACGCCTCTCAAGCACAGTAATTACCAGTTGCTGTATAATATTACCACAGTTTTATTTTCACAAAACTGCCTCATAATTGCGACTTCTGTTGGAGAAAATAAAATAATTCAATTAACCTTGTGCAGTGTAATTTATAAGTGAGAGCGAGCTACATAAAGTAATAACTCTCTCTGTCTTTCCTTTATCTTTTTATGGAGCTCAGATTGCACCTGAAATCTAACATATTTTAGGCAAAAGGTTTACCCAATTAGGGTACTTCTAATTTTTATTATCTGCTGCGAAGTAAAAACCTAACAAAGAAGTATGAACAGGAACCGTGACAGCTAGAGAGCTGTCATTTTCTCAGATGATGTATTTCTGTAGCCGCAATAACAAAAAAAAAATTAAGGGAGCTTCGACTCAACACAAGTGATTTTTTGCTGTTTGTTGATAAGGAACACTCCAGGCATTGCAACCGGAAGTCCGACTCGCACTTGGCCGGTTTTTTACCCTTTGGGTACGAAACCATAAAAAGATTATTCAAAAGTAAGCTCGCTCTATCTCTCACAACGTGTGCCACACACACCAACAACAGCTTTCAGCCTCTCATCGTAAAGCTACACGTTTAAATGAAATAATGCCTGTCTTCATGATTTAACTTAGCTAAGTCGTCGCTTACGAAATAAAATTAAGCTCAAAATGTTTGAACGGCAACGGTAGTCATAACCGCCCGTAACTGATGATTTACGGTTTTGTACTGCGCAGTTTATAATTTGAATTTGAAAATAGGTTTTTCGTGATTTAAATTTAAATTTACTCAAGACTACATGGGAAAATACAATGGTGAAATGTAGTGGAAATAGTACACTTTCGCCTACCCCTTTGGGAATGAAGACGTGACTATACGGGGTGTAGGTTTCACAATAAATTAAAAATTTAAAAAACCCCCGACTCACAAAAAAAGCACAATAAAAAAACCTGAAAAAAGTAAAAAAATAACAATTATATTATGACCTATCTACCCTAAGTATTGAACCTTTATTATTATTATAGGTAGCTATATTATTTACGTATTCATATTTTTAACTAACAGTTGGTCTCGTCGGGGGGACCGCTCTATACCTAAATAGAGACAGACGCACGATTAGGTTATGATTAGGTGAGCGGTCCCCGACGAGACAAACTGTTAGTTAACAATATGAATACGTAAATAATATAGCTACCTATAATAATAATAAAGGTTCAATACTTAGGGTAGATAGGTCATAATATAATTGTTATTTTTTTACTTTTTTCAGGTTTTTTTATTGTGCTTTTTTTGTGAGTCGGGGGTTTTTTAAATTTTTAATTTAATTTTTTATTTCATGCTTTTTATAGGAGTTTCTTAATATCAACATACGTATAGTCCATCAACAATTATTCAGAACTAATGCGAATTGCGCGGAGTGTGGTTACAGAATTAGAAATACATTCGACTCTTCATATCTTTCGAATGGCTAAACCGATTTTCATAAAACTGTATCGTGATGTATAAGTTATGACCTTTCATTTGATACCCAACACGGGTATATTTGAACAAATTTAATTTTTCATCCCCACTTTCACCCCTCATATCTTTGAAATGGCTTAACCGATTTTTATAAAACATAGCTAAGAACACTCTCCCCTAACCCATCTTTCAAACAAAAGAAACAGAATCAAAATCGGTTCATCCGTTTAGGAGCTACGATGCCACAGACAGACTTACACACACACACACACACACACACAAACACACACACACACACACACACACACACACACACACACACACACACACACACACACACACACCCACACACACGTCAAACTTATAACACCCCGTCCGGGTTTCCGTCGGGGGTTAAAAAGGAATTCTACTTCTTCTTTCTTTAATCTTAGAAAGATACTATCTTGTATTTTAAAAGAAATTGTTTCTTATGAAAGACTTTTTCGGTTGGGATCATAAAATACAGGAGGTTTCTTTGCACATCTCACCGGTTCCACTTCCGGGTCAAGCAGGTAATTTTCCGAAAATCATTAAATGTAGTTTTACTTAAAAAGAATTTTCCTTTAACCTCTCAACCGTGTTGTGCCGTATCCGTCCATACCCCCCCATATGTGTTGTCCCGTATCCGTCCCAAGAATACCGGCTCTAAATTTACGCAAATAAAACGCTAATTCTCTTGAAAATAGGTTCTTTTATTGCTTGATATTGTATCTATGATCATCAATTTTACCACTCAGTAGTGCCATCGTTAAAAAAAAAATATATATCAGTCAAACAATTCGACAAACACCGATTTGCAATATTTGAAATCTGTTTTTAGGAGTGATTTATTGCTGGAATCCAGATAGTTTACTTATCAATTGATTGGAAAATTATCTAGAAATGTGTAAAAATAAAAATAACCAAATTCTGTGAACTAATTTATTGACAAAATCGTTAATGTTTTGCAACAGGTAATGTTCGATAATATTATAAAAAAACATGATTTTATAAATAAATGTTCATAAATAACATTATTCACTTATTTATCTTCCTAAAACAGTCATTGTTCATATTATGATTCATATAAATTTTCCTTGAATTTTGAGAAATTCGAAGAGCAGTCGCGCGCTCCCAGCGGCCTGTCTAACTTGCCACAGACGACGGGTACAAATTTGTTGCCCCTTCCACGTACGAAAGGTTAAGCAAAATTTTCCATCATCAATATATAAAGGGTACTTTTCCTCCAACCACGGTCTTTAATTTCCACCTTGTATATTATGTACCTATAGCTATGTAAGTAACTCTATTTACAATTGCCGGGTCAGTAAGAAAGTTTCTCAATCAACAATAACAAAGGATTTACTTCAAACATTTCCCCAAAATATTCGTAACCATTTTCAGCAGTCAACCAATTCCCTTATTAATTACCCAATCTAACCCCTAGGGAGTGATAAAGCTGATTACCTGTCTCTATTGTGGGATTGTTTAGATAACTTCCTTTAATCCCGCCATGATTGAAGACTTCACGAATGTAAATAACTTAGTGCGAATTCAGCCTCAGTGATCCCAGTACGGGAAGTGACGTAATCAAGACAAATGCCGTAGTCCTTCGTTGCCGTTTTCAGACAAGATCAATAAGGATCTAAGCTGAGGCCATGAAAAAAGCGAACTAGATTTGTGCAAAGAAACGTTTTATTTTAACTATAAGGGGCCTGCGGCCCCGCCTGCGTTGAATTTTGTTACCGTTCCCGTGAATTTTGATCCCGCCTCTGTGTTATTCCAGACTATCTAGATATAGTTCAGCCTTTAAAGCGTGAAAGAGGAACATACATCCTGACATCCACAAAAACAAAATTTCGCATTTATAATGTGCGTAAGATTAGCTGTAGGTACCTTCCCCGCGGCATCCTCTGTGACGTGCTACGAACCCCGAAGTGGCAAAAAAAAATATAAAATCAGTTCAGTAGTTTCAGAGATTATCGATAACAAACCATTTATTTCTACAGTATCTATACAACTGAGGTGTCACCTGAGTTCATTAAACGTGGGCGTTAGCGTATCCTATGCAAACAAAGAACACTTCTTGAATGTTCGCTAATTTCTCTAATCATCCCTACAGCCTTCCCATCCCTTCAACTTTATATTTGACTAGCGGACGTCACGCGGTTTCACCCGCGTAGTTCCCGTTCCCGTGAGAATACGAGAATAAAATATAGCCTACGTTCACCGCAAAGAGTGTAGCTTTCCAGCAGTGAAAGAATTTTTCAAATCGGTCCAGTGGTTCCGGAGCCTATTCGTTACAAACAAACAAACAAACAAAAAAACAAATCTTTTCTCTTTATAATATTAGTATTGACTAGCGGACGTCACGCGGTTTCACCCGCGTAGTTCCCGTTCCCGTGGGAATACGGGAATAAAATATAGCCTTTGTTGACCGCAAAGAGTGTAGCTTCCCAAAAAAGAAAGAATTTTTCAAATCGGTCCAGTAGTTCCGGAGCCTATTCGTTATATACGAACAAACATAAAAACAAAAAAAACAAATCTTTACTCTTTATAACATTAGTATAGACTAGCAGACGTCACGCGGTTTCACCCGCGTAGTTCCCGTTCCCGTGGGAATACGGGAATAAAATATAGCCTATGTTTACCGCAAAGAGTGTAGCTTCGCAACAGTGAAAGAATTTTTAAATCGGTCCAGTAGTTTCGGAAACTATTCGTTACAAACAAAAAAAACAAATCTTTCCTCTTTATAATATTAGTATAGAATCAGATGACTAAATCTTCACAAACTTTCACATTTATTATCTCTGTTGAGGTGTGGGATTTTTAAAACCCCTTTTCAATAAATTTCTATGTCATTATAATAATTATGTATAATGTATAATGTACCTATTAAGACGTTCAGCTATTTGAACCGTTTAATATAATAATGAGTCAAAAATATTATAACAGCTTTAAGAAACCTATAATTTTAGAAGTACCAGTACTTACGTATTTGAAGCGCTCGTGGCCCCGCGGACTCAGTGTTCTGTAAACGATCACTGCAGTAAGCAACATTTACTATGGCCGGATATGGATGGGTGACCACCACGTGGACCACTTTGTGACATTTATTTACGAGCGTTTCCGTGCTTCGGAAGGCACGATAAGCCGTTGGTCCCGGTTGTCAGTAAAATGACAGTCGTTAAGCCAAGTTGAAGGCCATATGGGCGGCTTGAAAAATTTCAACTGTGGGTCGTCACAACCTGCGCCCGGGTCGGCAGTGTGTGTGTAGCACCTCTGGTGTTGCAAACGTCTATAGGCTACGGTTACCAACCTTCCGGTGGGCCGTAAGCTTGTCTGCCACCTAAGTAGTATAAAAAAAAAAAAAAAAACTTACATAAAAGAAAACGAATACAAAATGGTAGCCAACTTATACCTCCAAAGGAAACCTTCGTATGTAAAAAAAATTCTTTACTCTCTAGAGAATAAATGGTATACCATTAATCTATGCAGCTTCTCCGAGACTTTCAGGTGATGATGGACGGACGTCTTTTGTTGAGACACCTACCCTTTGCGTCTTAAATATATTCTTTAAGCGTCTTAGAGGTATAAATTTAAGATTTACTTGAGTGACAGGGATTGTCTCCAATCGAGAGGAGACAATATTAATATTTTTGAAAGCGTTATTTTTCAAAAATAATGTTTTGTTTAAAAATGTGACTTGACTTTAAACTTATCAAGTTTCTAGAGGCAAAATAATTTTTAAAAATTGGTTTAGCAGTTCCAAAATTTATGGATAACAGATAAACTATTGTTTTGTCTACAATATTCAAGAGTGAATTTTCAAATTATAACGCAAGTAAGCTAAGGTGAAGGAAATTATCCACCTAAATAATTTTATTGTTTTTTTTTTCGGTGAATGTCAAACAGATCGGTCAGATTTCCATACATTATTGTAAAAACAGGCACGTATGGACTTAAAGGGTGCTACGGGGAAAGTAAAATATCACGAGCAAAGCCGTAGGCACAGCTAGTTTTACACAATTTCTCACAGATAGTAGGTATTTATTTGTCACTAATGAAGTCAAGTGCTCACAGGGTTGGAACTGTTTTACAATTTAACCCAACCATAAAATATGTTCAATTTAACCCTAAAACCTTTTATAAGAGTGCCTTTATTATAACCCTTTGAATAGACTGTCGGCACCCATTACTAGAACTAATTTGAGCCCCAAATTGTCTTGCAACTTGAAACTCAAAGTTATATTTAATTGGACCGCAAAGGATCTGAGGTCCTGTTTTGTTTGAAGTATCGCTTACATTTAATTAGTGTTTTTAATTAATGTAACGATAGGTTTATTAATATTTTTATATTGGTTTTATTATAGCTTTGTATGCGTTTATTGGCAGTTCAGCAGTTGGGCATGTAAAATGTTGTTGTGAAAAAAAAAAAGGTTTTTGAGTTGTTTGTAAATGATAATTATCATACTCATCCATTCCCATCATAATCACGACGACAAACTATGAAGGCAGCGTTGTCGTGGCTTGTGTATTCCTAAGGAGGTGTTCATATACAGGGTGGAATTTAAAGACGGTAGTTGGAAGGAAAGTACCCTTAATATTGGTAACGGCAAGTTTTGCTGAAAGGAAACATTCCTTTATTTTCAAAAGTAAGTAAAACTGCATTCAAAGATTTATGAAAAATCACCTGCTTGAGCCGGGTATTGAACCTGGGAGATGTGAAAAAAAAACATCCTGTATTTTATGATACCAACCGCAACAGTCTTTAATAAGGATCAATTTCTTTTATGCAACATGGTATCTTAAAATAAAGGAAGATCAAGTAAAATATGTTTTTAATGTAAAGCTTACTCACTATCTGAAGAAGAAAAAACAGTCTAATTGAGAAACTCCTATTTTTTTTTTAAATTGGTTGGTTAAGTGACCAGAACGAATATTCCCATTCACAGAAACTAGAATATTTTTTTACCTTTCTGCAGATAGTAAGTAAGCTTTACGCTAAAAACGTATTTTACTAGGTCTTCCTTTACTTTAAGATACTATGTTGTTTAAAAGAAATTGATCCTTATTAAAGATTCTTTCGGTTGGTATCATAAAATACAGGATGTTTCTTTTTCACATCTCCAAGGTTCGATTCCCGGCTCAAGCACGTGATTTTTCAAAAATCTTTTAATGCAGTTTTACTTACTTTTGAAAATAAAGGAATGTTTCCTTTCAGCAAAACTTGCCATTATCAATATTAAGGGTACTTTCCCTCCAACTACCGTCTTTAAATTCCACCCTGTATAGGACGACACAATTTATTTGTCGTGTACGACTTTGTTATTGCAGTGATGACAAACTGCCGCTGCCGCGACGGTCGTAAAACGATTAATAATAGAAACATCATTTACAAAAAAATAATTTATATAAACTACTAGCTGACCCGCGCAACTTCGTTTGCGTAAGAGAGAGAGAGAGAAATAGAAAGGTCCCCCGTCGCTTCTATTCTTATCGCGTGGTTTTCTGTCACGTGTATTCCCGGTAAAATGGTTATTGTAAACGAACCTAATTCGAAGCCCTCGGAAAGGCACTATCAGTAGCGTTACGGGATATTTTACTTTCCCGTGTCTCTACTGGATGCCAAGGGAAATATGGGTCGACATGCAGCAGCGCCACTGGTGTTGCAAACGTTCACTATGCGAATTAGTCCACTACAGTAACCAACCATCAGGTGGACCGTAAGCTTGTCTGCCATCTTAGTAGGTAGTATAAAAAACTCACCAAGTGCGAAGCGGACTCGCGCACAGAGGAAATAAATAAAGAATAAAGTATAGATAGGAATAAAGAATTTAAGTTCGGTAGATGAGTTCCACACACACAGCGGTTGGCCGGTTCAGTTGGTCTGCGTACCAAAAAAAAACAGCAAAGTATCACGTTTAATGGTTGGGAGCCCCCTTAACACCCGCCCTCCTTTTCTGACATTAGTATTTGTTGTCATAGTGGCTACAGAAATATATCATCTGAAAATTTCAGCTCTCTAGCTATCACGATTCCTGAGATACAGCCTCATGACGGACAGATAGACAGACGGACAGCGAAGTCTCATAAATATGATCCCGTTTAAGGGCACGAACCCTAAAAATCGTTTCTTTGTGCGCAACTATGCCATTAATCTAATTTCAAGGTTCTAGATCTCGATCAGGTATCTAAGTCAGTTTTTATTTTTATATCAATCAAATCAGCATGTACGCTCCTGGACGTAGGCCTCCTCTCCTAATTTACGTCCTGCGCCTTCAGCATCCAGCCTGCGACCTCTTTTAGGTCCTCGGTCCACCTGGCGGGTGAACCAAGTCGCGATGCCCGCTTTGGAACTCGTTTGCTCCATCTGCCGTCGTCTGTCGTCTTCTGTGGCCAGCCCGCCGCACTTTACAGTACTGTTTTTAGATGTATAGATATAATTCTGACTAAATAAATCAAAATACGTACTTTGAGCGAAGTAAATCTATATTTTTGTAAAAATTGATACCTAATGTCTTTGTTAATTGGTTTAGAGACCATTCTCTGCTTTTGCTAAGGAATTGGTATCTGAACTTCTTTCTTTCTCGTATTGTGTAAGTCTTCAGACTTTCGAGGCTGAGGCAACCCGTAATAATACAGTTCACTCCTATTGTGACCAGAAATTTACTATAGATTTCATCTGCTAAATGTATCTATAATGCCTCTGATCGTTTGTATTATCCCTGTTTATAATACAAAAGTAAACGAAGATGGTAATAAATACTCTGTGATAATCGGAACCGTGTACACCTTACCTAGAACTTGTTCTTTCATAATTCCTAGCCAGCCATGTTCAGGTTTTCATCTCACAAATGTATTTTGACATACAAAATTATATGAAGGCAATTTCGCTTAGGTACTGAAATAAATATACGCATAAATAAAATAAATTACATACATACGTACATACATATTACAATTTAAAATGTTTTGACGTTTATCAAAAATTAGACCATTTTTTTTAATAAAAATTCAGCTGTCATGTGTCAAAAAAAAAGTTTAAAAAGTACCGACTAAGGAGTATCAATATGAACTATGAGGCAAATGCCCCCAAATTTTTTTTCTAATCCATTTAAAACATGTTAAATGATAAATTTCAATAAAATAAAATACACGTCTCCCATCAATTCGGTTAAAGATGTTTTATGCCAAATTTGAAGAAGATCGGACCAAGGAATCACGTAGTCCCATACAAACTTTGCAACCTTTGTTTACCCCCTTAGGAGTTGAATTTTCAAAAATCGCTTCTTATTGCTCGCCTACGTCACTAAAGGAGCATTTGTGCAAAATTTCATGATTTTAGACCCAGCGGTTTAGGCTGTGCGTTGATCGTCAGTCAGTCAGTTCTTGTTTTTATATATATAGATTAAGTTGAATCCGATTCAAAAGTGTTATCAGTAAAAACGGAACGCTTTTTGGAATTAGGAATATGCTACGCTTTTATCTTTAAGTACTGTTTGTAGATAATACTGTGTATTGTATATACTGTTAACTACAATTTCCTTCGTAAATTTTCCAGAAAAGTCTAAGCTCCCAACCCGCTTAGCTTTGCCAGTTCAGTACAACAAATGTTCCTACAAAACAACATATTTCTCTATCACATAGATGGTACCACCATTTCGCAAGGAGAAGCGAATCTACAATTCAGTGTTAGCAAATATCAAGAAATACTGCACATACACATCGCCTAAAGCTGAATACTCGTATACTTAGCTTTTCATCGCTGAATTTCTACAAATAAAAATACATACGACTACATGTCAGGATTCAAGAGCATTTTAGGGTTGGTACACGGACCTAACCTCGAATTTTATTATCAAGTCAAGTTTTAAAATGGGCGCTTATTTTGTGTGAGTGATTCTTTGCTATTTTCGTTATATTAATGAGGTGAGAGACAAGCATGGCACATTTAATAGAAAATATTTTAGTTAACTTTGGAAAATAGAACACTCACGCTGCCGACCGTGATGCTATGCCGTGTTGAAACGGCTACTTGCTGTTCACATGTTTTAGGGCTTCAATTTGTCTTAACGACAGCCATGTTACTGGTGCTCATAATCAATGAATTAACGTGCTTTTTAAAGGACGGAAACTCTATTAAATGAGAATGCCATAAATGGTCACCCATCTCTGGAAACACCATAGCTTAAGATGTTTGACGCAGTTACAGAATACTGAGCAAGCGAGGATTCTCTATTGTAATTATGACGGTTTGACAGAGTTAATTGGATTCACATTAAGTAACATTTTGTTTTACAAAACAAAGATAGTACCACAAGTTCACAATCCCGACTCGCTCCGTAGTTCCTCCTTGGACAAGTTCCGTACCCAAATGGTTAAAACAGAGACTTCGCCGGATATCTAGAGAGCTGAAATTTCACAGATGATGTATTTCTGTTGCTGCTATAAAAACAAATACTAAAATCTAAAAATCTACATTCACCCTGAGTAGCGTAGGCTATATTTTATTCCCGTATTCCCACGGGAACGAGAGCTACGCGGGTGAAACTGGGTGACGTCTGCTAGTTAGAAATACATTTCTAAAACTAATTAAAGTCATAGGTATTTTTAATCTTCATGAGGTTCAAGTCTTATAAATAACTAGCGGACGTCACCCGGTTCCACCCACGTAGCTCCAGTTCCCGTAAGAATACGGAAATAAAAAATAGCCTTTGTTCATCGGGGATAGTGCAGCTTCCTAACAGTGAAAGAATTTTTCAAATCGGTCCAGTAGTTTCGGAGTCTATTTGGTACAAACAAACATACAAACAAATTTTTCCTCTTTATAATCCTACTAATATTGTAAATGTGAAAGTTTGTTAAGATGTTTGGATGTTTGTTACTCAATCACGCTCCAACGGCTGAATGGATCTGGCTGAAATTTTGTACAGGGATAGAGTATAGTCTGGAATAACACATAGGCGTACTTTTCATCCCGGGAAAATGTTCCTACGGGAAGCGGGAACGGGAACTAAAATTCACGCGGGCGAAGCCACGCACATCAGCTAGTATTAGTATAGAAATAAAAATTTGGGACAGTTACAGCTTCACATCTAAACAGTGAAACATTGCGTCCGCACTTTTTCTAGGTCCGTGGTTTAGTTACAGTTTGTTGGTTTGCCCCGGGGCCGGGGGGTTGGCGAGCGGAATACAAATCAAATGCATTTGTCAAACATTTCTTTTAGCAATAACTCTGTATGATGCCACGACTTTTTGGAAAAACGTTGCTTTAACTGCTGCGTATGAATTGGATCGAGTTGTTTTACTTTTGAGTGGTTATGAAATATGGATGAGGATTTTCGGCAAAATGTCAAATTTCAAAAAATGGACGGCTGCTAGTATTGGTTAGTGACCTTTATGAGAAGAACTAACTGATTCTCGCGGCTTCTTTCGCGTAATAAAGTTTTCCTGTATTAGAATAAATTTTATTAAACATAAAAGCAATATTGTGAAAAGATGAACCCAAGCCGTTGTGGATTTTTTTTTGGAGACTTTAGGGGGTTTAATTTCGTCTTACACAGTTTTTACATAAATTTACTAGCTGATGCCCGCAGCTTCGCCCGCGATGGCGCTGTATGTGAAAAATGATTTTCCCGCTATTCTGTTGACATTTTCCCGGAATTTTCTTTGCTATAAACCTCACGGAGCCCAAGACCTTTCCAACGAATGCAAAACCGTGGAAATCGGTTCGTGTGTTCTGGAGTTATAGCGTCAGGAAGGAAAACCCGACTTATTTTTATATAATAGATCTGCTCGTACTGAACAGCGACACGCAAATTTTCAAAAGGAATAAATACAGATGGTGTATTTCTGTTTGCCGCTATAACAACAAAATAATAAAATGATAAAAGAATAATATTTAAGAGGGGCTCCTCTTACATAAAACAGTATTTCTTGCCCTTTTATGGTACGGAGCCCGCCGTACGCGGGTCCGACACGCACTTGACCAATTTATTAGGAATATTATTATATTTATTATTTAGGAAAGGTTTAATTACAACACTTTAGTCAGTAGAAACCCTTTTTGTGTGAAACAACGGCTAGTCATTGCGTCTTTAGCTCATAACGTGGCGTTATTACATTTTTTCGAACCTGAATTTAGAGATACTGGAAGAGCTTCACGCTTTGAACACTAAAATATAATATAAATAAAGAAATGAATATTGGTGGACATTCTCGTACAACATCGTCAGCCCAAACTAAGCTAGGTATAAACTTGTGCTTTGGGATCTAGAAGACCATTGTAAAATTTCTTATGGAAGAGCTTCACGCTTTGAACACTAAAATATATAAATAAAGAAATGAATATTGGTGGACATTCTCGTACAACATCGTCAGCCCAAACTAAGCTAGGTATAAACTTGTGCTGTGGGATCTAGAAGACCATTGTAAAATTTCTTATACTGGCTCGAAAAGAAGCATTTGATATCTTATAAGGGTTCCGTACCCTAAGGATAAAAAACGGGATTCTGTCTTCACCATCCGTATTCACCATCCGTCTGTCTATCTGTCTGTCCGTCATGAGGCTGTATATCAGAAACCGGGATTTAGGGTTCCGTACCCAAAGTGTAAAAACGGTATCCTGTTTATGACACTTCACCATCAGTCAGTCTATCTTTCTTTCCGTCACGAGGATGTATCTCAGGAACCGTGATAGATAGAGAGCTTGAAATTTTTACAGATGATGTATTTTTGTTGCCGCTAAAGTAACAAATACTGAATTCAGAAAAAAGAGGGGATTGAGGGGGCTCCCATATAATATATGTGATTTTTGGCGGTTTTTTTGAAAGGGAACCCTCCGTGCGCTTGTCTGACTCTTAATCTCTCGAAGGCTCGAATCGATTATGAAGATACATAATAATATTTGCATCATCATATTCGATTGGAGCTCGCAGTTCCTGTTTGTGCCGGTCATAATTCGGTACCTTTTATTGCCTCATCTAGATAAATTAGAATAACTATATCTTTGGCCTTCATGTTAAACCATTTGTCAGAGCGTTATAAGGCTACGCTTTGTTCGGCAGCGACCTTAAAACTTAACATTTATAACTTCTCTTCATGCGCCGTAAAATTCCTAAGCATCATCACGGAACTGAAAACACTAGGTACTTGAAGATAAAATTAAAGTTGCAATGTGTAGAGAAATTCTAGGTCTAGGATTCTAGTCTCTCGGTCTAAGTTTCATCTTTGCATCGATTACTATAGTGAGATCTTCTTATAAATAAGTCCTCCACAAAGTCGCCTCAATGATTTAAATATCAAAGTCACAAACATATTCTTTGGAAAAGCATTCGGTAAAGTAATAAAAAAAATTTCGAGTTTTGAACGGGAACATCAACAATGGCGGATGTCTTCTGCATTTTATTTTACCAGTGCATAATTAAAGTGAAATGGTTTTCCTTGTTAATATTGTAACAGAGTGGGGGAAAATACGTGCCCTGTAAGACTCCATCGTTTATTTCCATGCACTCTGAAAAGAAGCAGCATATATCGCTCAGATGCTTTTATTGGACAGAAAAGGTATCTAGACCCATCGAGTAGCCCCACAGGTAGTCCATAAGAGGGCAAAATCAATAGAACAAAGTGTCAGACCAGGTCAAAAGCCTTGGATAATTATGTCAATGCTAGAGCTTATGCCATGCTCACGCCGTGTTTTTCAAGGGCTATGTAATAATCAGCTCCATCATCTTTGATAGAAGGGCGGAGATGGCTAGATACAGGTCTCTCGGTTCTGTTTCCAAAAATTAACCGTTGTGCAAATTTCCCACTGAACCAAAATGTCACAAAAAGATAAGTATTTTATCTTTCAAAAGTCTTGACCTCGTTTCATATTATGGATGTTGAATACAACTCCACTTTATGTCATTTGATTTATTGAAAGGCTCAAAATCTGAACGGAAGCCAAGTTCCTATAAAAAGTTACAGCTTTAATAAAATTTATCTGAAAGAAAATTTTAATACTTACTCTCGTAGATATTGAATTTATAACGTTGCAAGTTTTACAATCTGCTTTAAAATTCATTGCACGACTGTAAGTTATGAAAATTTAACTTTTTAGAAGAGTTACTTGAAGAATTGACACTGATCCTATAAATTAATGACCTACATGTAAATACATGCCTCTTCACATAAGAAGAGAAACACGTAACCTGGTGGGTATCTATGGTACAGCAGAGAAAATAGTACATTGGGCACTCTCACTCACATAATATCAGCCCAAATTAAGTTAATATTAGTTTTTGCTTTGACTGACTGGTGAACCACAAACTACAAACAATTATTTTTAAAACATATTATTGATAGAAAAACTCGAGCTTACAACAAATCAATATGCTCATCTCACAAAGAGATTTGTTCTGAGCCCAAATTGAAAATACAGTCTCCAAATTCGTACCCATTTACTCTACACTAGACCAATAGAAGTAAGTATTATGCCAAGACATGACAAGCTAATAAAATTTAAGCCTTTTCATTGGCGCCACAATGGCGGCATTTTCCTGCCTCCATCTTGTATTCACCTGCCCGGTCCCTTTGACCCGAAACACTTCAATAGCAACCCTCCGGATGCCCGCCGTCTAGATACTAACCCTTGTTATTTGAATATATATTTACGTTGGACATTTCGACCCCAAGGCATTGTGTATCGTCTTTACAAAAATATTTTTAATAGCTACTTAGATAGTTGAATGGCGCCCTTGTCCTATCCTGTCTTTCAAGAGATTGTAATGAAAACGAATAAAAAGAGAAATTTGTATTCGCATTTTGGTAGGTATATTTATACTGGTAATTTTGCAAAAATACCTTTATATTGTGAAAAAGGGGTTGATGGGTATATTCCGTCAACGAGGCAAAATAGTCACGTCGGGCCGAGTCCTGGGACATCCTTCCGAGGCCTTACCCGGGGCTCCCAACGATAGGCTGTTGGGCGTTACGTGAGGTTTTTTTTAGTCGGTAGGAGTCCGGCATAGCGTCCATTCGGAGATCCATTTTCCCTCACGTTAAAACAAAAAAGTCACGTCCGGCCTGGACAGGTATGTTGTGATTTTAGGGTTTCGTACCCAAAGGAAAAGCCTGGTCCTGTCAGACAGTCTATTCGTCTGTTACCAGGCTGTTTCTCATGATCGTGATGATGTATTTCAGTTGCCAACATCACAACAAACACCTAAAAGCAGATTAAGTATTTTGCTACGAAACACACTTGGGAGGGTTTTTTGCTATTCCTGTAAAAATATCACAAGTTTAAGACTGTCCGTGTGGTATGTGGGAACGGGACAAAGCAGTTCAGGCAACATCTAGTCTATATCTATACTAATTATTATAAACAGGAAAGATTTGATTGTTTGTTTGTTTGCATCGAATAGGCTTCGGAACTACTGGCATAGTAACTACTAGGAAGGCGTAGGAAGGGGTATGAAAGTACAATAATACCTGCCTACCCTCTACCCGAATTTCGAACTAATGTTATAAACTGACGTAGTAACTATTTAGTAATCTGTGTAGTATTATTATATAGTAATCTGTGTAATAGTTACGTAGTAACTATTTAGTAATCTGTGCTACTGGACCAATTTGAAAAATTATTTCACTGTTGGGAAGCTATACTCTTTGTGGTGAATATAAGCCATATTTTATTCCCGTATTACCACGGGAACGGGAACTACGCGGGTGAAACCGCGTGACGTCCGCTAGTTAACCGACTTCAAAAAAGGAGGAGGTTCTCAATTCGTCTGTATGTATTTTTCTATATGTATGTCAAGCGATATTTCCGTCAATTATAGGCGGATTTCAAAATTTTTTTTTTGTTGAGTAGGGGTTACTTCTGAGGTGGTCCCATTTTCACCAGGTCAGGATCTGATGAAGTGATCCAGGAGAAATCGAGGGCAACCACGGAAAATAGGGGTCCGTAATTTAATTTCGAGAGACATAATGTTCGATTATTGAAATATCGACTGAACGATTGTGCGAATAGAGTTTATTGCGAAACAACTTTTCGTCGCATAACGCTGCTTCGACTGAACGATTCTTCGAATATTTATTAATCGATAGACTGATCTATCGAATGTTAAATTTAGAGTACTTACATGCAAATTGATGGTTTTTTTTATAAATTATGCAATATTGACATAAAATAATAAAAAACTAAATATATGTGTTTTTTTTATTTTTTAGAGTGGCAAACGTAAGCCATCGATAAAGTCAAGCCTTTCCATGTGGTCTTTTTGATGTAAAAGTTTTTTTCAATTTTTCTTCTTTTCCTGCCTGCTTTTGACTGCCTCTGTGGCGTAGTCGGTAGTGATACGGCCTGCGGCGCTGAAGGTCCTGGTCCACAAAACGTTTGTTTCGGAGTTTGGGTGTTTTCTATGTATAATACCTATGTATGTATTTAGAAATATATAAGGATGTATATCAGTCGTCTAGATCCCATAGCACAAGCTTATGTTAGCCTAATTTGGGCTAGATGATGTTGTGTGTGAATGTCCACAAATATTTATTTATTCTTATTTATTTGTTAACCTTTAACTGGTGACGTGCGGTCTCACAGGCCGAGCTGCGTAAGCGAAACATCATATCACCCCCTTCCCCGCATTTCCCATGTTTCAGCGCCTGAGTAGCTTCGAGTTTAGTGTAGGCAGTGCCCTAGAGGGGGATAGTTGCGTCGGACAGGCCCAAATCGGTAAGTTAGATCGATTGAAAATTCTCGGGCGGCCTATCAGACCTTATGCCACCACTTACGTAACTTTTTTGGAATTACACTGTAGTGTTGTATTGCGTTTTTTTTAGATATTTCTTACTATGAATGACTCTGGACTTCCTAGAAAAAAGCGTAGAGAGATTTTTGACAAAAATGTAGTGCCTACTCGAATTGTAGACTGGTTTAGCACAAGAAAACTCAAGTGGATCGGAAGCTGAAGACTTTTCCAAAAATTATGTCCCGGAGCATAGCGACCACAACTCGGCGACGGAAGAAAATGCTTCTGAAGACGAAGAATCTGTATATATGATATAATACACCAGGAAAATCAGCTTGCAGAGAGTGACAGTGACGAATGTATATCATGCGATAAACATGTGTGTTTGCAGTGTGCGAAGCAATTATGCCATAACTGTCAATAAAAATACTAAAGATTGACAGTTGTAATTTTTGAGACGTGACACTTGTGATAAGAGTTTATTTTAAGTTGATTAGTGTTTGAACTTTGTAAAAAAACAAATATTTTATAATTTTATGTTGATTTTTACTATTTTATAAGCAATCGTTGATCTCGATTCTAGTTTTTCAATTACAGAGATCCAAAACTTTGTAACTACCCAGTTTCTAATTAAAATTATATTTAGACTACATGACGTTGTTTTAATTTTTACTTTAATATTTAATTTAACACAAAATAAACATTAGGATAACCTACCATATTTTAATATAATGTATTATAGACCAATTATGACAGCGGCCTGTCAGGCCGCTCGTCACCAGTTATGTTATAAAAAAACCATGTCACCAGTTAAAGGTTAAATAAAACCGACTTCAAACAAAAACTGAAAAATACAATTTTTGCCTCGGTTGCCCTCGTTATCTCTTGGATTCCATCATCAGATTCTAACCTAGTGAAAATGGGACCACCTCAGAAGTCAACCCTTTTCAACAAAAGAAAAAAAAATCCGTGTGTAATTGACGGAAATATCGGTGAACATTCATAAAAAACATACAGACGAATTGAGAACCTCCTCCTTTTTTTAAGTCGGTTAAAAAAGAAAAAGGAGGCAGGTAAAGAAGAAAAATTGAAAAAACATTTAAATTTAAAACACCACATGGAGAGGCTTGACTTTATGAGCTCGATGGCTTACGTTTGCCACTCTAAAAAATAAAACAAACACATATATTTAGTTTTTATTATTTTATGTCAATATTGCTTAATTTAAAAAAATCCTTACTTGATTAAAAATTATGTTTTTTCTTCTTATATACCAATCAATTTGCATGTAACTACTCTAAATTTAACATTCGATAGATCAGTCTATCGATTAATAAATATTCGAAGAATCGTTCAGTCGAAGCAGCGTTATGCGACGAAAAGTTGTTTCGCAATAAACTCTATTCGCACAATCGTTCAGTCGATATTTCAATAATCGAACATATGTCTCTCGAAATTAAATTACGGACCCGGGGAAAATTGTAGGGACAACTAGTGCGCATGTTATTTTTTTAATTAAGTGCTTTAATGTTCTACATTTTAATGAAGGTCTGGCGTCGATCTGATGATAAAGTCGAAAGACAGTCGAGAGCATTCCTTAACAATTTACAGCAGTTATCTTGTGTTTGGGCTTGATTGATTTGTATTGATGAGAACTTTACACCTAGATTAATAGATCAGACTTAAAAAAAAAGGAAGTTCACGACGTTTTATGTATGTTCACCGATATTTCCGTCAATTATAGACGGATTTAATTTTTTTTTTGTTGAATAGGGTTTACTTCTGAGGTGGTCCCATTTCATTATGATCTGATTATGGGATCCTGGATAAATCGAGGGCAACCACCGATATTTATAGGGACAACTAGTGCGTTTGTTAACTTTTTAATTCAGTGCTTTAATGTGTAGGTACTACAGTTAATGAAGGTCTGGAGTCAATCCGATGATGGAACCAAAAGACAGTCGAGGGAATTCCTTGACGATTTACAGAGCAGCTACCTTGTGTTGGGACTTGATTGATTTGTATTAATGAGAACTTTCACCTAGATAGATATATTTTTCGGTTCACCCGTCACTAAAAATATTGAAAAAAATTTTTTAATAAAAAATACAACCGACTTCGAACAAATCCTGAATAATAAAATTTACTTAGCACAAAGTAATATGTATTTTGATTTGTCAGATTTTATTCATTATAATATTGAAGTTGGTGCCATGAATAATACCTACCTAAACCTATGAATTTACTTGGCGCCGACTTCAATATGATATTGAATAAAAAATCTGCTAAATGAAAATACATATTACTTTGTGCTAAGTAAATTTTATTTTTCAGGATTTGTTCGAAGTCGGTTGTATTTTTTATAATTTTTTTTTTAAAATAAATTAATTATGAATATTCTATAATACGTTTAACATTACAATACCGCGTAAACAAGTTGTCAGTACATTATGACACTACTTATCATTATGCGAAACGTGGTACAGTTATTTTATAATGAAAAGCATTATAATAATTGTAATTGGACATCATTGAACATTTTGTTCACAATTTAACTGTTCATTTTGAACTGTATTTAATTTGAACTCGTAATCAACGACTGTTTGTTAAATTATCGGTTTTGTTGTCCAAAAATTCCAGTACCTACCTACCTACTCGTTGTATTGTTGTATCGTTACCTTTCTCTCAAATCGCTGGGAAGCATTTGTTTGCCTTGAGATACAGTAGGTCCGGCCTTCCACTTATTATATTGCTAAAAAAATATATCTATGCTTTTATATCTTGCCCGTGTACTAGATATTTCGTTATTTGTAAGCAATTATTTGATCTCTAGACTAGTCTAGTCATTCATGGAGAAATACAACATAGGATACAATGTAGGAACTATACAAAGCATACTAGCACAACTAACATCACTAATAGCTGAGTATAATATCGGGTAGTCAAGAAGCCCCCACAGTGACTCTCTGCCCTTGTTTGATACTGTAGTACTTAAGGGTACCTACAATAGGGTTGATATCTTGCACTAGGAATAGAAACTCCTAAATAATATAGTATAAAAAAAGATCACATAAATAGAGCTGAAATTTGATTTGATACTCGTAGTACCTACCTATAAAGTTTTTTTTGACGTCAGGACTCCTATCGACTAAAAACCACGCGTATCCCACCTAACAGCCTACGGTTGGGTCCCCCGGGTAAGCCCTCGGAAGGATACCCCAGGACTTCCAACAGTATAAAGATCTATCTCCGTACTTAAAACATGTACACATTTTGAAATTAAAACTTAGTTTTAAGTTTAAAAAAAAATATTTTTATTCGCCTATTTAAATGTTTGACGAAAAAAAATCTAGTTAAAATTTACAGATACTTTTAAAATAGGCACGTTTTAAATGCTGGTTTACAAAGTAAAATCGTCCTACATTTATCGAAAAATCGTGCAATAAGAGATACCTCGTCTCGTTCCCTCTCAAAACTAAATCTCGCCAAGAAGCTACAAGCCCGCAGCCCGCAGTCACGTCTGCTCAATTTGTCACGACAAACAAGTTGTAAGTTTACTTACTTCCAAGATAGAACTTGTTACCATTCGTGATCTTACAAGGAATAACAAAATACAGGAACGAGCTCTTTAAACTAAACATCACTGTGATATTGATAGTCAAAGAGTCGAGCAATCTTACGACATCTGGGCTTATTCGTGACTCTCGGCTGCAGACATTTTTAGGTCACCGTATGGTTTCAGTCAGTAATATGACATCGATGACGAAAAAAAAGACGAGTTGAGTAATTTGTATTCTTTGAATATTACAAATTTGCCTCATTCTTTACTCGAGTGAGGAAAACTCGAATAAAGATACCTACGATGGCTTGGAAGTCACAAGAGTCACTTCGAAACCACTGCCAATAACTCTAGAGTTATTGGCAGTGGTTTCGAAGTCATCGTTTTGGAGTCTAAGTCTCTGAGGTCGACATTTCTTCGAGGGTGTGGCGTAGGAAGGGGTATGAAAGTACAATAATACCTGCCTACCCTCTATCCGAATTCCGAACTAATGTTATAATCGTGAAATCTTGTAAGGATGGATGTATGAGTGTATGAATGTTTGGGTTACCTGGCTGACATTCGAAACAGGGATAAATGAATTAATTGATAAATGAATGATAAATGAAAAAAAAGTAGCAGTGTACTTATACATACCTAATGTAAAGTATACAGCTACTTTTATTTCTGGAATACTTCCACCATTATAGGTTTAATATTTTTCAGTTGCAACGAAGCAATCTCGTAAAGCACGAATCCCTCGTGAATATTTTCCTAACAATAAATAAATCAGTTCCAAACAGCAAAGTATTTTCCAGAAAGATTACCTACTTGAAGCATAAAACTTTGTAAGATGATAGACAACGTTGCAATAATCAGGAGTTCAAGCATTCTCCACACTAACGAGGTCTTTTCATGTTTTCCAACTATGAACACGATGCACCAAAGTTACGGAAGTTTCGCATGAGAATGTTGATGGGTGCATGCACGGTTTTCATTGAGTAGGTACAGGACATTTTACTGTATGAGAACATAATGTGCACTTTTTGCAATGTGCACTTTTTGCTTAAGTTTATTGCAACTGTGTTGCTTAATTGAGCTGTTATATGACAGAAATATTAGTAAAAATAGAAGTATATATTTGTAATATCCAAATAACAGCTTTAATGGCAAGGGCAACCATTATCATTTTTTAAAAAAATTGTTTTATATGTCTGTTTGATTCAGGTAATATCACAAATGGATTCTAGATACTTTCAACGCGTATTTCACTGGCATATACCTAACTTATGATGAAAGAATTAATATAAGCTACTTTCATGTGCATTAATCTGAATGCTACTTTAATTTCCGCGATAAAAATATATTATGATGTAAAGCCAAACTACTTAGCTTTTGATTAAGTCACGCGGGCAGAGTCGCAAGCACTAGTTAAAAGTACAGTTACTAGAATTTTCCTAAAACCCACTAACAAACAGCTTAACTTTAACAAACCGTTACTAACAAATACTTATTTCATCATTAACCAAATCGCAATAACCGTTTCTAAAAATACCTCTCAATATTAATCCCTTTTCCGTTTCTCTTGTAATTAATCAGTGGAAGCTTCAAAGACAGGGCTTACAAAGCTCTAATTAGCTTCGTCAGACCTTTGACACGCAGTACTTTTTGTACCACCCTTTAATAGGGTTGGCCTGAGAGGCAGTTTGTATTAGTGATTAATTATGGATTCCGATGAAAGGATACTGGAAACGTTGGGAAGGGATGAACGGTCGAAATTGCGATAGCGTGATAGAAAAGTGATTAGTAAGAAGCTAAGGCGGGAAATGGGATAGCTGAATAGGTACGTTGACTGAGGTAAATCTATACTTTATTTATTATTAATATTATAAAGAGGAAAGATTTGTTTTTTTGTTTGTTTGTAACGAATAGGCTCCGGAACTACTAAACCGATTTGAAAAATTCTTTCAATGTTGGGAAGCTACACTCTTTGCGGTGAACATAGGCTATATTTAATTCCTGTATTCCCACGGGGACGGGAACTACGCGGGTAAAACCGCCTGACGTCAGCTAGTATGAAATATAATATTGGAATATACTTTAACGAAATGTTTTTTTATACCTACTAAGCGCTGAAAATAGGACTTCAGAAATAGATGGTAAGGCATGGCTTCCTGAGGATTTCCACACGAATATAAAACTAAGGGTAAGCATTTAGTTGATATTATTTCTTTTTACCACGCACGCTTAGGTTGTGGAATGATCTCCCTGCCTCGGTTTTTCCAAACGCCTACAATCGACCTAGCCACAGATTTGAGCATTTAGCAATTTTTGACAACCACAGTTGAAGGGATGGGGTTCTTCAAGAGGGATCTTAGAAGGTTTTACAGGGTCGTCAGCGCGAGTGTGGCACCTCTGGTGTTGAAAACGTCCATAGGCTGCGGTGACCACTGGTACATCTGGTGGACCGTATGCTTGTCTGCCACCTTAGTGGTATAAAAAAAATAGAGTATTGTGGTACATTTTAATATTAGTTCAATGAAAGTATTAAATTTAAAGGTAACGATACATTTTGAAATCCTAACGTTACAACAGGCCGTGTTAACGATTCGACTAGTGGACTACACTTTATTAGATCTGCTGTATTTGTTCATATTATAATTATAAATCAAAGCCCTCTCAAAGAAGGCAAAGACTAAAGGAATTAATAATATCCGTGCCTTGGATGTACTGGCAATCAGGTATAACGATTTATCTTGAAGCGCTCGTGGCCCGCGGACTCAGTGTTCTGTAAACGATCACTGCAGTAAGCAACTTTCACTATGGCCGGTCACATGTGATCACTTTGTGACATTTATTTGAGCGTTTCCGTGCTTCGGAAGGCACGTTAAGCCGTTGGTCCCGGTTGCCAGTATAATGGCAGCGTTAAGCTAAGTTGAAGGCTTTATTTCAACAGCATGCAGTCACAACCTGCGCCTGTCCATTTAAACACGGCAATACGGCTCACAACCTTTTACGTGGGACAAATTATACAAAGGTGAAATGTGGGCATATAATATGCCTCTGCCTACCCCTTCGGGAATAAAGACGTGACCATATGTATGATACCTTTGAAACAAGATAATAGTTCATATGGTTGCCCATCTTAAAATTAGCCGTAGCGTAAAATGCTCGATCGTGATCGGTTACAGAACACCGAGCTAGTGCAGCTATCAGGCGGTGACTACCGCAGGAAGTACAGTACACAAATCCTTTTACCACTAGGAGTTTAATTAATATGCATAGATATGTTAGATTAGATTACTAAAAATAGATTTTCGTTATTATTCATTCGCTGATCTAAACTTAGATTATAGACGCAATTACAATATTTTTATCGCCAATAAATATGAGACAATATGCCCCCTTCATTTATCTACATATTTACATACATATAATCACGCCTTCATCCCCGAAGGGGTAGGCAGAGGCATAGTATATTCCCACATTTCACATTATAGTTTTATGTCCCACGTAATAGGTGGTGAGCCTATTGCAGTGTTGAAATGGACAGGCGCAGGTCCCCGCAACATGCAGTTGAAAATTTTCAAGCCGGCCATAAGGCCTACAACTTGGCTTAACGATTGTCATTTTACTGTCAACCGGGTTTCATTTCGAGTTTTCTTTCTTTCGATAGTTTTGCGAAAGTGTTCCCTTAGTCGCCTCTTACGACACCCTCAAGATGTATAGGGGTGGCGACACTTTGTACTCTTACTCGTCGTAACACGGGACCCCGTCACCACACGGGGCGGGTCTACATATTTATCTTCTTAATTTTAAAATATTGTACAGAAACATGCCTTTATCTTCAAATTATAGTGCACAGGCCTTCAACTTGGCTTACAGAATATCATGTCTTCTGAAGTACCCTTGCAAATACAACATCGCAAAATGGTCACCCATGGACCAGTCATAGCAGAAGTTCCTCACAGCAGTGATCGTTTACAGAACACTGAGTTGGACTTGGTGTTCTGTAAACGATCATTGCAGTATGCAGCAGCAGGGTTACATTATCTGTGAAATCATACAATACACAACCATTTTCATTGTGCACTTCCGGTCATGGGTTTACCCAGTGATGCAATAAATTTGTTTTTGCGATGACTTTATCAGATGAGCGTCATAATTGTTATCAATTTATTGTGAACTGATTGATAAGTAGATAATGCGAACAAACTTGATTATTTGATAACCTGATCAAAGATAGTGGAACGCTTCGCTGCTTATCTATCGGTTTTTACCAAAATGTTCATTTACTGCTACCTATGTTAAGAATCTGCGTACCTTGAACTCATTACCATCAATCAACTTTCTCCTCTTTCTTATTTCTTCTCCATACAATTGGTAAACATGAGGAGTAAAATATATCACTGCCTACTCTTTTACAGAAAATGTGTGTTAAGAATAAAGTAGTGTATAAAATATCTAACTTCAATGAATAAATACAAAATTTTCTTTAATAGGTACATACATACATACATAACATCACGCCTGTTTCCCAACGGGGTAGGCAGAGACTATGGCTTTCCACTTGCTACGATCCTGGCAAACAACTTTCGCTTCTTCAACTTTCATAAGTGTCTTCATACATGCTCTTCGGTTAAGGGTACTCTTGACCTGGCCTTTTCTCAGAAGATTGTCGATTTTATCGACTTGAGTATGCCGAGGTCGACCTCTACCAGTTTGCCCATTCACTCTCGCCTCATAAATCTGTTTCGTCAGCCTATTTCCATCCATTCTCTCCACATGTCCAAACCATCTGAGCATCCCTTTTTCTATCTTAGTCACTACATCTTCTGTCATGCCGCAATGTTCCCTTATCACACTATTATTTACTTTATCCATCAATGTCACTCCAGCTATACTTCGCAAACTTCTCATTTCCACTGCATTAATTTTACTTTCATGCTTCTCCTGCCACACCCAACTTTCACTACCATGCATAAGTGTAGGGACAAGCACTCCTCTATGTACAGCCATCCTTGCCTTTTTAGACACGTTCTGACTGTTCATAAAGGTGTGAATGGCTCCATTCACTTGATTTCCTGCCAAAACTCTTCTTTCAATATCATTGTCACACTTTCCATCTCTTGCAAATTTTGAACCCAAATAAACAAACTCTTTCACCTGTTCCACGCTCTTTCCTTCGATCTATATCGAGCAATCAGTCATACATTTCTCTCTTTCAAAAACCATTACTTTTGTCTTGCTTACATTGACATTCATTCCTCTACTTTTAAGCGCATCGTTCATTACATTAACCATCAACTGCAACTCCTCCGCCGATGATGCCAGTATTACCTGATCATCAGCATAAAGGAGGCATTTGACGGTTAGCTCATTCATTTTTAGTCCATACGCACACTCTTGTAGATCTTTCAAACAACTGTCTATATAAAGGTTGAACAGCCATGGTGACGCTACACAGCCTTGCCTCACACCTTTTTCGATGGGAAAAAAGTCTGTGCAAGCTCCATTGATCCTGACACAAGCACTGGAGCCCTCATATAGAGATTTCAATGCTCGTATCAAGTTGCTGTTCACTCCATACATGAACAGTGTTGACCACAGTTCATTCCTCACCACTCTGTCATAGGCCTTTTCTAAGTCCACGAAGATGCAATAGACTTTTTGGCGTTTTGCCAAAAACTTTTCAGCTAGGCATCTTAGTGAAAAGACCTGATCCGTGCATCCCCTTCCTTTCATAAATCCTGCTTGTACATCCCACATTTTTCCTTTAGTTTCATTCATCACTCTTTTAATCAAAACTTTCGCATACAATTTGCCTACGACACTGAGCAAGCTTATGCCGCGGTAGTTTTTGCACTCTTGCTGTGACCCTTTACCTTTGTACAGCGGCACTATGACCGATTTGCACCATTCTTCTGGTACCCTGCCATTTCGCCAGCAAAGATTGAAAAGGCGGTACAGCTGGCAAGCTACCACGCCACGACCCGCTTTCAGCATCTCGACAGAAATTCTATCAATCCCAGCAGCCTTTCCTAATTTCATACTATTCAACGCTTCCACAATTTCTTCCATACTTAAGTGGCTTTCATTATCAAGTTCATTCATTTCCGAGACATGAGTCTCCCTTTGCATATCCTCTTTTTCAAATAAACTTTCAAAATATTCCTTCCACCTTTTTAACACACATTCCTCTCCTATCACAAAACTGCCATCATGGTTTCTGATTTGTTTAAATTGTGAGGTAGTCTGTTCAGTCCTCATTGTTCTTATAGACTTCCAAAAGAATTTTATATTCTGTTGGAAGTCATCAGATAACCTGTTATGAAAGTCATCCTCATCATTCTCTCTCTTACTTTTCATCACTTCTTTCGCATCACGCTTATACCTTTTATACTCATCCTTTGCCATTTTTACATCCTCATCCGTTGCCTTCTGCATTCTTTGATTGGCCATTGTAGCCAGCCAGTTCAACCATGCTTGCTTCTTATCAGACAAAACTTTTAAAACTTCTGCAGACATACTCTTTACCTGACATCTATGTCGCCTTTTGCTTATCCCACATACTTCCACTGCAACTTTTACGAGACCTTCCTTAATCATCTTCCATAATTCTTCCATCTCACATATTTCCTCTGAATTTTCGAATTTCTCGCTCAATTTACTCACAAATTCCTCTCTCACGCTTATATCTTTCAAATTTTCGACTTTAATGCGCTCCAGTACACTAATGGGCTTATGCGCACGATGCCGCCACCGCTGAAACAGACCTCTTACTCGGCTAATTACCAAGAAGTGATCTGTGTCAATCCCGGCACCGCGGTATGCCCGGGTGTCCAGCACATTCTTTCTCATTCTTGCGTCTACTATCACAAAATCAATCATGCTTCTCTGGCTTTCTTGTTTCCTTGTATACAAGTGGATATCTTTGTGGTTAAATATGGTGTTGGTTACCACAAGATTCCTATCCAAACATACTTCTAGCAGACTTTCGCCATTTTCATTCACTCGCTCATCCCCAAACTTTCCCAATACACTTTCATATCCATCACGCTTCACTCCAACCCATCCATTAAAATCACCTAACATTACAATCCTTTCGTTTCGTTTGCATTTACCCAGAATATAATTCACACTCTCCCAGAATGCCTGCCTCTCACTCTGGTCTTTTGCGGACCGGCGCCACCGCGCATCCTGAGGAGCATACACTCCTAACACAAAGATGCGGGTGAGTCCAACCTTTAGCCTCAACCAAACGAGTCTTGGGCTCACACATTCATAATCTGTCACACATTCATTCATTCTCGCGGAAAGTACTACACCGACACCCTGGCACGCCGCGCTGGTTGTGGCTACGCCTGACCAGTAGGCCGTATAGGCTCCATGTGTCGTGGTGTCGCATCCCTTCCGCTTTGTCTCATTCACACACAAAATATCCAATCGCCTCTCTCGCATAATCTTGCATACCTCCTCAATTTTATCATTCATACCTCCTCTTACATTCAACGTAGCAAAGCGGCTATCCACAGTCCACTTTTCGCCCCGATGGGAGACGTGACGTGACGGGTTGCGAACCACATCGCCGTCATTCTGGGTATTTAAATTTATTAATTCCATTGCGTTCCCACGAGTAGCAAGGGAAAAACATGTCCACCTGAACAGAGCCCCGCTTGTTCAAGTAAGGCTAACCTTATTCTGGGTTCGCCCGGTCCCAGGGTAATAAGCACGCTAATACTAGGCTCGCCCCTAGTCACGCAGCACATAGGCACGGCAACCTTGGCTTGGCGGAGAGAGGATGGGATCGGGATGATGAAATCAGAAAGGGATTTCAGGATAGGAAAAGGCTGTGATAGGAGAGGGACTGGGATAAGGAAAACTTTTCATTACCTTCTGTCTTTCAAAACCAATAGCCAACAGCCAGGACAGTTGTTACTTACACAATATTCTCTGCAGTCCGAGCGAATTTAATAGGTAACAAAGATATAAATGACTATCAATGCCCTACGACTCTGTTGGGCAGAGTCGTAGGGCATTGCTAGTCACTAGATGAGATAGTCAATAGACTAGACACTACTATATTCTTAACACACATTTTCTGTCCTGGGACTGTTGGGAGTCCTGGAACATCCTTCCGAGGGCTTACCCGGGACTCCCAACTATAGGCTGTTGGGCGTAACGTAAGGTTTTTAGTCGGTAGGAGTCCGGTATAGCATCCATGAGGATTTTCCCTCACGTTAAAAAAAATGCACTACGACTTTGCCTATAACATACTACAAATGCTGTACCAAGTATTTAAACTATACTTGGCATGTACAATATGTTTGTACGAGTAATTACAATATAGAAATGCCTACATGCAAACATGCATCTATTTTTTTTCTATCTTAATTTAGGTTTTTCATGGCAAAAGAATGTTTAAAATTTGTTCTGTAGTTTCACAGTTTATTGTAAACAAATCTTTCCACATTTTGTTATTAGTATAGAAATAAAGATAGTCAACGATATCTATAAGAAATTAATAAATAAACCGATAACAATTCAATCACTACATAATTGTGAGTCATTATGTTCGGTCGTTACTAACAGTAGAACAAAACAAAATGTCTCGAAATTTAGTTTTGTTTTCTTTGTTTTTATTTGTTCAATATTGTTATGGAGAATTCGAGGACCGTCCTACATACGGGTATCATGTGAATATTGGAATCCCGAGGGCTTTGGAATTGAAATTATTGGAGAGATCTCGGGTAGATCTTAAGATTATCGGAGGCAGCGCTGTGAATAGGGCTGATGTGGTGCCATACCAGGTAATTCTATATTTGAGTAGTTTTTTCTTGGATATTCTGACAAAACGCCATCTACATTGTGAAAATTGATAAACACATTTTTATATATATATTTTTAAATACATATCATTTTGTACATTGAAAAGATGCAAACAACAAATCACACGTTTGTGGATCGTACAAATATTTGTGTCGACCCAGGATTCGAACCCGCCTTACCACGGCATGTAGCAGTCCACTACAAGCTGCAGCACCGGAAAAGTCGAGTATTTAGGGCGGATTCGAACAAAATCGGATTTTTTTTTCATATTATAAATTGATGTCGCCAGCTTGAAAGCCGTGGCGCATCTAGCGATTGGGCCTCTGAAGTTGTAAATAATAAAATTATCTGTGACTAAAATACTCCCATACTTTTCAGGCTGGAATAGTAGCGACTCTAACCAACGGCTGGACATCAATATGTGGAGGGAGCATCATTTCTGCCACCAGAATCCTCACTGCAGCCCACTGCTGGTTTGATGGCCAGTCCCAAACCAGGCTCTTCACGATCGTACTTGGCTCTCTTACTATCTTCTCAGGAGGGACAAGGATAGACACATCCAATGTGAAAATGCATCCTCAATGGGGGACCAGCTTGTTGCATGATATTGCTATCGCTGTTGTGACTCCAGTGACTTTTAATAGTAAGTGGTTGTAATTATTAGTTGCAGTCGGCATCCCTACTAATATTATGAATGCGAAAGTGGCTCTTTCTGTCTGTTCGTTACGCTTTCACGCCTAGTCCCTGGGAAGGACATAGTTTACTTTTTGACCGAGTACCCAAGAAGAGGGTAATGATTTTACGCGATAACGACTTCTACGTGGAGGAAGCCGCGGGGAACAGCTAGTACTTTTTATACCATTTAGGTGGCAGACAAGTATACGGTTCATTATTATAGCTTTTGCACGTTTGCAACGTCAGAAAGGGACGTTCTAGGTCATGATTCTGTTTAAGATGGATTTAGGTTACGACACATTCTTAACTTATGTTATTGAACTTGCGAAGTCATATTTATACAATAAGACCTCTTTAAAAGATCATCATACAGAAGATATTTGAAAAAAAAACCGGGATAGTTAATTGCTAAGAGCGCTTTCTTCAAAATTATTGCACAATTACGAGTAATGGCGATGACGTGTAGATTTACAGATTTTGGCGAACGACAGATGACAAAAAGTATAGAAAGGATACTTTCCATTTTCCATAAGTTGCATGCACTACGGTAATATATTAATAAAATTACATTTTTAAAGAAAATTTGTTAGACAAAAAGCACTTCTTCTAAAGCAGGAACTACCGACGGTAGGTAACCAACAAGTATCCTAAAGCTAGTTAAGTTAGCAGTAACTTAGAATCAGATGTACCATAAAGTCAAGTTTTGATCTCTAGAGAATAATCTTTGTAGATTTTGGGAGGCTGTGGTCATGACTTTTCTCCTACTTGTTATGCGTTGCACGTATTACTCCGAAACTGCGGGACACAGTTTTATGTGCTTTTTATAGCTTAGCCGTTAGGATAGTGGAAATCAAATGACTTACGACATATCGTGATAAGTTTACCAAGACCTTAGCGTGGAGTTAAGAAAAAAAAAAGTAATAGGTTATTTTTATTGGTGGCGATAAATTTTTTAATAAATTATGGGTGTAAGTGCTGTGCAAATCAACTACACAAATCCAGCCAAGTGCGAGTCGGAGCCGCGCCCATAGGGTAACGTACAATAAACTAAATAAAAAATCTAGTTTGATGTGGTATGGGATATTTTTTAATATTTGTTGTTATAGCGGCAACAAAAATGCATAATCTGTGAAAATTTCAACTCTCTTGCTATCACCGTTCATGAGATTCAGTGGCGTGACGGACAGACAGACAGACAGACCGTTTTAACCCTTTAGAACCCTAAAAAGATGAGTAGTACCTAATAATAAGGGTAGGGTCTGAATTACAAATCTGTCATTATCATTAAATAAATATTTATACTTGCAGATATTCTCACCCAACATCATCTAGCTGATATTACTCGTAAGCTAATATAAGCTTGTGCTATGGAATCTAAACGACTGGTAGACATACTTATAGATTTAATTCTAAATACTTACATATTATACCTACTTACAAAACACCCAAACTCCGAAACAAACATATTTTGATCACATAAATATTTGGACAGACTCAGGAATCGAACCCAGCGCGGGGGGCCGTTACACTACCGAATGCGCCACCGACGCAGTCATTGACAGATTTGTAACTGAAAATGTTAACATTACTGAACCTCGAAGAAGAAATGACAGGAATTTTATTAATACAGGCTTTGATTTCTTTATGTTTCCTCACGCCTTCCCCAATATGTATGCCTAAATGACTTTTTTTTTTTTTTTTTTTTTTTTATACCACTAAGGTGGCAGACAAGCATACGGCCCACCAGAAGGACCGGTGGTCACCGCAGCCTATGAACGTTTGCAACACCAGAGGTGCCACACTCGCGCTGCCGACCCTGTAAAAACCTTCTAAGACCCCTTTTGAAGAACCCCATACTGTAGGCGTTTGGGAAAACCGAGGCAGGGAGGTCATTCCACAACCTAAGCGTGCGTGGAAGAAAACACCTATCGGATCTAACCGTGCTGGAACGCACCGGACGCAGAGTGTGAGGATGAACTCCCTGTCTGTGGCGAGCGGTGCGATGATAGAACGTAGCCGTGGGCATCATATCAAACAATTCCTCAGAGCACATACCATTGTACAGGCGGTAGAACACGCATAAGGAGGCAAAGTCTCTCCTGTCGCGAAGAGGTTCCACACCAGCTGTAAGTACAGGATCGTTGACAATTCTTACAGCTCGTCTTTGCACCGAGCCAAATGGACGAAGCTGATATTCAGGTGCTCCCGCCCAGAGGTGACAGCAGTACTCCATATGCGGCCGCACTTGCGATTTATAGAGAAGCAGTGTTTGCGCCGCAGTGAAGTACCGCCGCGCCCTGTTGAGCACACCTAGCTTCTTGGACGCCAGCTTAGCCTTGTCCTCCAAATGACTACGGAACTGAACGTCACTGGAGATGTCAACGCCAAGGATCCCTATACTTTTGGAGATGGAAAGAGATGTGCCCTGAAATTGCGGCGCTACAGTAATTGGGGTTTGCTTAGCGGTGAAAAAACACGCTTGTGTCTTGGAAGGGTTGAACTGGACAAGATTTTGTCCACCCCAATCGGACACTCTAGTAAGAGTAGCCTCGATTTCAGACACAAGCTGTTCACGATTTTCCTCTACTGTGTCCCGAGAGATACCGAGACTTGTAATAAACAAATTATTAAACATAATTATAATAATTATTCTGAAACATAATTATTACATATCTATATATTTACATTATTACTATCTAAACTAAACCTAAATAAGGCCCCGTGGCATTGTGCCCAAAAGACTAGCAGTATTCCTCCTTTGAATAGCAATACCTATTCGCTGAGCGAGAAAAGTGCCAGCCCTTGGGTAACCAGTCGACTCTACAAGGTGCTTTTTCAAATACTTCAAAAATTATGGCGCATTGGGACCTGGAGCATGGTCCTAGGGTCTCGACACCGACTGGACAAAAACGATACTTACAATAATAAAATGTTTTTTTTTTTTTTTTCAGATAACATTCAGACGATCGCCCTACCAGTAGCGGCAGATGCCAACGTAAATTTTGCTGGCACTTCGGGCACTATCTCCGGGTTTGGGAAGACTAGTAACGGTAAGGAAATAATTCCTTTGTCAAAACTATACCTATAGCACTTGATATAATCTCACTAATATTATAAAGGCGAAAGTTTGTGAGTGTGGATGTTTGTTCCTCTTTCACGCTCTAACGGCTGAACGGATCTGGCTGAATATTGGAACAGGGTTAGATTATGGTCTGGAATAACACATAGGCCTTTTTTATCCCGGGAATAAGTTCCCACGAACATTTTTTTCGTGGGTGAAGCCGCTGGCATCAGCTAGTAATATATAATGTACTGTACATAGGTAATGAAATAAATAATAAATAAATAAATATTTGTGGACGTTCACACACAACATCATGTAGCCCAAATTAAGCTAACATAAGCTTGTGTTATGGGATCTAGACGACTGATATACATACTTACTTATATTTCTAAATACATACATATAATACATAGAAAACACCCAAACTCCGAAACAAACATTTGTGGATCACACTAATATATTGACCGACCCAGGAATCGAACCCAGGACCTCCAGCTCCACAGGCGGTATCACTACCGACTACGCCACAGAGGTAGTCAATACAAAAAAAATATCAATAGATTTCTAAGGACTGGATAAAGATAAAATATTTTTTATTATTAATTCAATACGCAGAATCCGATAGTAGGTAGGTACTTAACAAACATTTATACAAAGGATTGGACTACAAGGACCCTTTGTCCCTAATTCCTGTACAACCCGTAGAAACAAAAGAAAATGTACTTCCTCGGGCTAAATTTACAATATTCTATTCATATAATACCTAATTCTGTTTGTAAAAGAGTTCCTTTTATGGTCAGGTTTAAATAACATTTTTTAAGTTGATTTGTTTTGAAATTAATTAAGATCGTAGATTGTGTATTTTGAAATATCATCAAATATTTTACGTGTATGCTTTTTTAGCAACCATGTTGTTTAAGCGTTTCCATGTTTCGGAAGGCACGTTAAGCCGTTGGTCCCGGTTGCTAGTAAAATGGCAGTCGTTTAGCTAAGTTGAAGGTTTTATTTCAACAGCAGGCAGTCACAACCTGCGCCTGTCCATTTAAACACGGCAATACGGCTCACCACCTATTACGTGGGAAAAATTATACAAAGGTGAAATGTGGGCATATAATATGCCTCTGCCTACCCCTTCGGGAATAAAGGCGTGACCATTATGTATGTATGTATGTTGTTTAAGGCATGAACGTACAAAAACTATCGGAAATCCTTTTGATAACACGAACTGTACCGCACTATCCAGCTCGCTATGTATAGGCATGATACCGCATGAACCTCATTCTGTGAGCAGGTCATGCTCATGAAAGAGGCGGCGGAGAAAAAGTGGGAGAAAGCTCTCCCTCCCAACCGAATTCCGCTGGCGTGATTTCGCCCAAGGCTATCGGCCTCCATGACCTGACGGGGGCTGAGGACGGTGAGGGGGCTGCTCACCGTCCTTACAGACAGAAGCAGACCCTAGAGAACAGCGTGACGGAGACATTCACGCACGTCCCCCCTCCCAAGAAGCGGGATTACACCCTAACAACCCCCCAAGGAAGCTGTATAACAACCGAATAACCCTCCAAAGACGCGGGATAGCACCCGAACCACTCCCTAGGTGAGGCCGCAGTGGTAGCCGTAGGTCTGTTGAGAGTCCTGGTATTCTTCCAAGGGCTTACCCGGGGCTCCCAACCGTAGGCATTAAGTAGCGAACGTGTGGTTTTTAGTCGGTAAGAGTCCGGCATTGTATCCATGTACGACATTAACGAAAAACTGGGAATTGCATGAGTAAAAATACTGTTTCCTATAGTTTACTAATCCAACAGATTGATTAACTTTACCCTAATTAATATACTTATTATCTTTTCTCACCAGCTCAAAGCGGCTTTCCACCTACGACAGCCCTCCACCAAACAACAGTCAACGTGATCACGAACGCGGTCTGTCAAAACAGTTACACAGTAAAGATTGAGGGTAGTCACATCTGCATCGGCGGAGATACTGGCAGAGGAACTTGCGATGGAGATTCCGGAGGACCTTTGGCACTGACGCATAACCAGAAGAGAATATTGGTATGTTGTTGTGTATACTTTTTTACCTTTTTAGCTAACCAAATATTTTCCTGCACCTTTTTATTTGACTTTGGTTCAAACCGTCGCCGTAATTATACTTCCAGCAAAGTTGTTCCAGAATGAACTGACTTAGAAATTGGTTGTCATGTTTTAGAAGTTAATACTGAAAACTTTACTAAGAAGGTTCTAGTTCAGGAGGAGTTCAATGACATGCACCACAATTTACAAATATAATAACCAATACCATACTATTGAAATATATGAATGTATGTCGCATTGACTACTTCTGCACCACGAGACATTCAAAGATTCTGCATTATATCGTACTCAAATCTATTTTGTCTCCTTTCCAGGTGGGTGTGGTATCATTTGGTCACAGCAGCGGTTGCGAAGCTCGTATGCCGTCAGTTCTTACCAGAGTGACGTCATATCTAACTTGGATACAATCTCAATTGTAGCCGATTACACCGATGTTTAACGATACTATTTTCAAGCATTTTCTCAGAATTAAATAATTTTATACCTAATACTATTTCTGTCATGTTATTCTTACCTTATTTATGATACCTATCTTGAATACCTAGTATTATGAAATTAATTATTTTAATCTTCAAAATTATCTTGATTTTGATTGCTTAATGCAGTTAAAAATCGATTTACCTGTTAATAGTTAGTTTAATCTCTTACTGCAAATGTAAGAGACTTCTCCTCAACTTTTACAGTTGAATAAAAAGTAATTACTACTACATACTTGAATCCCTTCTGAACCTACGACAGAGGTGGCACGAGTTCGGAAGAGATTCAGGCACTAATTACTTGACCGCTTACCCGGGGCTCCCAACAGTAGGCTGTTAGGTAGGATACTTGAGGTTTTTAGTCGGTAGGAGTCATAGCATCCATGTAGAATTTTCCTCACGTTAAAAAAGTACTAATTTATTGTATTTCATAGGCAATATGCCTCGATATGCCACGGAAACTCGACCTCAATTCCATAAAACAGTGCACCATTTTGCTTATCTTATGAACCCACGATTAGATTAATGATATCCGTTACAAAATAGCAATCAATAGCTTTGGAATGCCCATTTCACTGTTAACTCTTAGAGTATAAGCGTAAGGAAATTAAACATGTAAATGAGAAAAAAGAAAAAGAAAACCGCTCAAGTGCGAGTCGGCCTCGCGCACGGAGGGTTCCGTACCAAATAACGCCGAAAACATCACGTTTATTGTATGGAAGCCCCCCTTAAATATTATGGTTTTTATGTTTTTAGTATTTGATGTAATAGCGGTACCAGACATACATTATTAAACTGTAAAAATTTTCAGCTTTCTAGCTATCACCGTTCATTAGATACAGGCTCGTGACAGACAGACAGACAGATGGACAGCAAAGTCTCATGAATAAGCTCCCGTTTTTACCCTTTGGGTAAGGAACCCTAAAAAAAAAGCAACAGTCAAAATAAAATTAGCTAAGTAAATGATGTTTGGAAACCTTTACGAGTGAATAAATAGCTTTAAAAAACACTGTACAAATTCTCAGTACAACTTGCAATCAACTTCAAATTAGATCAATATTAGAAGTCGTGCATCGTTTGCTAACTGAAGTTTGATTTAAAGAAAGCAGCATTAAGCAATCACCGATCATGTCCCTGGATACGGGCGAAGCTCAGTCAGGTGGAGAAATTGCAAATGGCGGCGTTTAAGTGGTTTGTTTGCTTACAGCCTGCTTACACACGAGCAGTTTAAATATCGAATCAATTAAGGCGTTCGATTCAAAGCCATTTTTTTACTGGATTTTTGTAGATTGAGGACACCTGACTAAGTTGTCTTTTATTATGACATGTGTTTTTCCATATTTAGGGTTAAAAAGTAACATTTTATTATCATTTTACACATTATAAAACCATCTCATGAAAAAGCTTTCGCCTTCTTGTTATATAGTATCTTCCGTGCTATACAGACGTTGTAAACATTTTATCTGAAACAATTAACACTGCCACATAAATAACGATTTAACCCTATTCTCGTACACCACAAGACCAAGACTTCTACAGAACAATTACAATGCAGTCGTGCTAATCTCATAAATTTTATTACATACTGGAAAGCGCTAATGGATTCCCCTTTGTTTGTTAGACAACGGGCTATTCTTTAGTTTCTTTAGTCTGAAACGTGTTTTAATGGCGGCGTTGAATGAGAAATTATTATGATAATGGCTTATAGACCTAGTTTCATTGTGTTTTAACGTTTATTGTGTTGTTTTTAAAGGAGTATTCCCGTTCGTCCCCTTGACTTCGTCCCCCTAGGGGGACGAACGGGAATTCAATATTTTATTTTCCCGATGGTCCCCTTAATTTTTTTGGGGGGACGAATGGGAATAATTTTTTCATTCTTTTTTTTGTTCTATTGCTGTAATGTAACAGGTGTGTGGTAAAAAATCAAATTTGAAGTTCTATTTTTATTTACAAATGAAGATCAACAAAACAAATGAAGATTGACAAAACAAATGAAGATCGACAAAACAAATGAAGATCGAAAAAACAAATGAAGATCGGTATAACAAATGAAGATCGGTTTAACAAATGAAGATCGGTATAACAAATGAAGATCAGTGAAACAAATGAAGATCGGTAAAACAAATTAAGATCAGTAAAACAAATGAAGATTGACAAAACAAATGAAGATCGACAAAACAAATGAAGATCGCAAAAACAAATGAAGATCGAAAAAACATATTCAGATCTATAAAACAAAGGAGTATAAGCAAATTGATAAGTTCAAAAACTACTTGCAGCCATATTTTGTAATCTAGATGTGATTGCCATTGAAAAAAATAGGTGCAAGCAGTTCTCGACCTTAATGACACTTATCTAATAAAAAAATTAATTTAAAATTTAAAAAACCCCAGACTCACAAAAAAAGAACAATAAAAAAATCTGTAAAAAGTAAAAAATAACTATTATATTATGACCTATCTACCCTTTCTTTTTTTTTTTACGTTAGTGAAAATCCTCATGGATGCTATGCCGGACTCCTACCGACTAAAAAACCTCACGCAAGGCCCAACAGCCTATGGTTGTGAGCCCCGGGTAAGCCCTCGGAAGGATGTCCCAGGACTCCCAACAGACCTACAGCCGCCTCTGCAGCCTCGCCCAGGGGGTGGTTCGGGTGCTAATCCGCGTCTTTGGGGGTGGGATTCGGGTGTGATCCCGCTAGTATTGAACCTTTATTATTATTATAGGTAGCTATATTATTTACGTATTCATATTTTTAACTAACAGTTTGTCTCGGGGGGGGGGGGGGGGCGCTCTAAACCTAAACAGGGGGGTTTTTAAATTTATTAAGGGACATACTTTTAATTTCGTCTGGTAGCCTGTTGTAAAAGCGTATACAGTTACCCATGAAAGAATTGCTGATTTTGTGCAATCTGCTATGATAAACAGCAAGGTTACTTTTTATTTCTAGTGTTGACATTGTGTCTATCACTTAACTTAGCGAAACTATGTAAATTTCTTTGTACGTACATCAGATTCTCAAAAATATATTGTGATGCTACTGTAAGAATTTTAACCTCTTTGAATTTTTCGCGCAGAGAGACCCTTGGACCTAATCTATATATAGCTCTTATGGCCCGCTTTTGCAAAATAAAAATTTTATCTATATCTGCAGCATTGCCCCACAGTAGAATACCGTAAGACATTATGCTATGAAAGTAACTGAAATAGACTATTCTAGCCGTATCTACATCCGTCAAGTGCCTTATCTTTTGTACAGCAAATGCTGCTGAACTTAATCTATTTGCTAGTTTGACAATATGTGGACCACCTATTTTTTTCAATGGCAATCGCATCTAGATTACAAAAACGACCTTATGAGCATGCATAATATCTATTTATTTTTTATATATTCGTGATCAGTGATGTCTATAAATGCCTAAAAGCACATTTTTAGTTAAGTGTCATTAAGGTCGAGATTTGCTTGCAATTATCTTTTTGAATGGCAATCGCATCTAGATAACAAAATATGGCTGCAAGTAATTTTTGACCTTATCAACTTGCTTATAGTCTTTTGTTTTACTGATCTGCATGTTTTTTCGATCGTCATTTGTTTATACGAACGTCAGTTGTTATGCCGATCGTCATTTGTTTTATCGATCTTCATTCGCTTTTTCGATCGTCATTTGTTTATCCGATCGTCACTTGTTTTATCGATCGTCATTTGTTTATCCGAAGGTCATATGTTTTGTCGATCTTCATTTGTTTTTTTTTTTTCATTTGTTTATCGTCATTTGTTTTTTTTTTCATTTGTTTTCATCGAGGGGGACGAAAGGGGGACGAATGGCACTTAATCGAAGAACATATTCCCATTCGTCCCCTCTTGAATTAGGAGGGGGACGATCGGGAACTGATTAAATATTATTGTAGTGATTTCCCGTTCGTCCCCCTCGGGGGGACGAAGTCGAGGGGACGAATGGGAATACTCCGTTTTTAAACTGTTTTATCTAATTACTGCTGTTCCCTGCGGCTTCGACCGCGTAGAACTATGGTTGTCGTAATCGCGTAAAATCATAACCCTCCTTTTGAGCAGTCTGTTAAAAAATAGCCTGTCTTTCCCAGGACATCAAACTATCTCTATATCAAATTTCATCTCAATCACTCCAGCCGTTTAGGCGTGAAGTGAAACAGACAGACATAGTTACTTTCGCATTTATAATATTAGTAGGGATGTTAAAAAGTAATATGTTCTTGTCATATAATATATATAATAAAAATATAATAAAAGTTTATTTCTTAAAAATAGTTACATAAATTTGTACAAAAGGTATGCCACTGTTTATTAAAAATGTAAACAATTAAAATTTGGGTACTCTGAATTCCAAACTAGGTAGAAACCTGTATTTTGGAATTTAGTTATTCCTGGGAATCTTCATTATATAAAATAACAAATTTTATGGTACCTACACAAGATTTTTATAGTGGCACGTTACAAACATTTAAGACAAGAAAATCATACATCAAAACAAAAACATGAAAAAGACAATCAACAAAATTACTTGTGCAACAAATATGTTGAGCATTAGAGCTCTGTTTAAGCATGTTTGAGTATGTGGTAGGGTATGTGTGTGAATGTTTGTGAAAGTATGTGTGTGTGTGCGCGTGTGTGTGTGTTTGTGTGTGTGTCTGTGTGTGCCTGTGTGCGTGTGCCTGTGTATGTGTGTGTGTGTGTGTGTGTGTGTGTGTGTGTGTGTGTGTGTGTTGTGTTAGGATGTCTATATGTAAGATTAAGTATTTTGGGGTAGATATTTAAACGTTACCAAGAAGTTTTTCTGTTTCACCGTAGTTTAAATTATGTAGCCAACTAATCAATTTTATCCTGACGTCATACTTTTTTTGCAGCTGTAGGAGGAGTAGTTTGTTGACTGTATTGTAGACTTTATAACTGGAGATGGGAAGTTGTCGAGTGGAAAAGATAGTCCTGTGTGGTGGTATAGGGTAGCCTTTATAGGGTTTTCTTTTCGTAGTATCTGGTAGAGGTACTCGTGGATGGAGGCGTAGAATCGATCGGAGTACAAACAGTTGCCTAACTGTTTGTACTTTCGCAATATTATACTGGTTGAATTTATAGTCGTTTTGGAACGGAAAGGTTTAGGCCCAGTTTCGATAACAGAACCGATCGGCACTGTCAATTTGAAAATCAACTATAAAAAATTACGAAAATGTCAAAATCTACATCGTTTGCCAAAATCAAAACGAGAACACCTGGTTATTCCTTTAAATTTCACGAAATACGTTTACTACGATTTTCTACTACAATTTTTCATTCAATGTCTAACGTTCCAATCAGTACGAAGAGTCATCGCGCCGGGAAAATTCGACCAATCACAACGCATGAACGCATCGGTCCACGTGGACTCGTTGCCAAGTAACGTCGGTAGGTACTCGACTAGTTACGTATTGTAGGTAGGTAAATGCGCTCGGCCGACCGCGCCGCCGACCGGCGACCGCGGCGCGCAGTTCGACTATAACTCGCGCGCAGTATTGTCGTCGCGATCGACTTTTATTTGTGGTTGGAAATAAAACGATTAGTTTACACACGAGAGTACGAATCTCGTGATGAATTACGCAGTGCGATAGTGGACGCCTTTGAAATAGTGAAAAGTGACAGAGACACATTGAATAAACTAAAAGACAATAGCCTAAAACGTGCCCGTTTGTGTATCGAACGTTCTGGACTCCATTTTGAGCAGTTGCTAAGGTACAGGGAAGTGTAAATAAACTGTGAATAGGTAGGTCTAGGTATTTAAGTTGATTATTTTGTAAATAGCTCCAATTTTTTAAATACGCCGGAAATACTCCCTATTTGTTCGTGTTTATTTTCATTATTATTACATAAACCTTATTAATTCACCGTAAAATAGAACAATATTAAAGTATCCCCGGTCCTAAGCCCGCGTAAAGTATGAAGGAGAAATTGGAGTCCTTTATTATTATCTAAGTACCTATTATTATCGAAACGATGCATTCGGTCAATGAACTGATCACATGGAGACACGCGCCGCGGCGTTAGGTACCTATGGGTTTCGGAATTTCATTCATTGAAAAGTTCAATGAATAATCGAAGCGCTACTAATGTTTCAACTCGAACGAGTGATAAAGATTACATAGAAGTCATTTTTTTATTATAACCTGCACAGCTGTTTTGACACTCCGAAATGGTTCCATTATTGATTCCGAGTAACCCCCTCTCGGGTCCAGAACGACTATAAATTCAACCAGTATAGCTCCTGGGTTGAAAATCTGTATTGTTTGAAAAGCATAACTTTCAGTACCGCTCTCTGTGCTCTTTCGAGTGTTATAAGGTGCGATTTGTCAGCGCTGCCCCAGATTGGGATGTAGTAAGAGATAATCGATACGCAGAGAGCGGAGTAGACCATTTTCAAAGTTTCCTGATCTGCAGCATGTCGAAGAATTTTAAAGGTGTGTATAAGGCGTCTAACTCTAGTTGTAAGCATCTCAATTTGTAAGTGCCAGTTTAGGTTGCGGTCAATGTAGACACCTAAATATTTTATGCTCTCCGATTTTATTATAGGGCGGCATCCACAGTTGTTGACTTGATTGCAATGTGAGTGGACATATATGATCTCATAGTTTGGAGGTGGTTGAGTGCAATTTGTTATAGTGAAAGGGATGCATTGAGTCTTCGAGAGATTAAGTGATAGGCGATTATGTGATAGCCAATTATTTATGATAATAAGATTTTGTTCCGCGATGGTTTTAATATCTGCCCAATTTGAGCCATGAATAACTACTGCTGTATCGTCTGCATAAGTAAATAATGTACAATTGGGTAATTTGATGTCACAGAGCTGGTTAATATAAAGAAGGAATAAAGTAGGGCCAAGGATTGAGCCTTGAGGAATGCCATACTCAACGGTTGCTTCATCACTCCTTATCCGATTGATCGTGATACTTTGGACACGGTTATTTAGGAAGTCTTTGAAAATATCATAAGCGATACCTCTAATACCAATCTTATCAAGCTTTGTGAGAAGTGTAGGTACATGTATTGTGTCGATAGCTTTTTGAATATCAAGGAAAATGCCCAGTGCTTTCTGTCCTTTGTCCAGTTTTTCAGTGATATATGTTGAACTAGATCTGCGACGGCGTCTTCTGTCGAGATACAAGGTCTGAAACCATATTGGTGTTCAGAAATTATTTTATTTTTGTTGAGGTATTCTAGGAGTCTATGATTTAGCAGTTTTTCGAGTATTTTAGACATCGTGGTGAGGACCGAGATAGGTCTGTAATTTGTAATAGAGCTTTTGTCCCCAGTTTTGTGGATAGGATGTACTAGGGCTTTTTTAAAGATATTTGGGAATATACCGGTGTGGAAAGAAATATTACAAATATGCGTGATTATGGGAACTAGGATTTCACGATTTGACTTTATTATGGTGGGTGAGATTCCATCGCAGCCAGTTGCTGAATCAGTTCGTAGTCCCATGATAATAGATTCTACCTCCGAATTATCTGTATCAAGGATCACCATTGAATTTAGAGGGCCAAAATGTTTATTTGTTAGGAACGGGGTAATGTCCACTAGAGGGTTTGGTTTTATTCCACTACCAAGAGTTTTACCGATTTCTATAAAGTAATTGTTTATTGAATTGAGTGAAGTTTTGGTATCGCTGTTGAGATGCAGTAGTTCCGATGGTGGGTTCTGGGATTTATTTGTATTAGTGATAGTCCTTATGGTTTTCCAGGTAGCTTTGGGGTTGTTTTTATGCTTCATTAGTTCACCTTTTTCATGTGCTCTTTTCAGTCTACGTAGGAGAAGGTTACAGAAATTGCGGTATCGAATATAGGTTGTTTTTACAATTTGGTTATTAGGGGAGTTCTTCGCTTTTTCATGGAGCCGATCTCTATTCTGAACGCAGCGGAGTAAACCTGCTGTCATCCAGGGTTTGAGGATTCTCTTGACTCTGGGTATCGAGATTTGTTTAGCGTGTTTATTAATTATATCAGACATGATTGAGACCAGCGATTCGGCAGCTAGGTTTGCATCCTTTGTATGAAGAATCTGATTAAAATCGGTTTCCACCATATCTCGTTGGATGCTTTCCATGTCAATTTTAAATCTAAAATTAGTATGGTGCCTGGGGGCATTTTTGAGCTGAAGGCAAAGCATTGTTGGAAGGTGGTCAGTTATGTGAGTGTCTATTACGAGAGTTATAGATGGTGATTTTGATTTAAGTAGAACATGGTCGTAGCATTTGTCCAATCGAGTTCTGTAAACGTGTGTAGGCGATAAAGCATGACCTGCATATAGAAACAAGTAGGGATTTGAGAAGCTATCTGTATTTTGGTGTTTGATATCGATGTTTAGGTCTCCCATCAGGGCTATATGATTGTAGGATTTTAAACCTACCAGTGTCCTATTTAAATTATCAAGAAATAAATCAAATTGCTCTTGTAAGTTGTAGGAGGGAGACCTATAGATTGCTAGTATCGCCACTTTATTATCGATAATGCACGTAAGGGAGGTAGCATGGTGGAAGATAGGTTCGCTAATGGTGTGAGTTAAGGAAGATTTGACGTAGATAATGACTCCTGAATTTTGATTTAAATGATTCTTGGAAGAGTAGAGGGTGTATCCCTGCATAGTGGGAATATTTGCACAAGATGGCAACCAGCACTCCGTTAGTATTATAACATCACAACTGACATTTATTTGTGTAAGGAAGACACTAAACGCGTCAAAATTTTTGTTAGCACTGCGAATGTTAAATTGAATTATTTTTAATGAATTATGTTGTGTCGGTCCCAGTAAACGTACACACTCTTTAGGTACGCATTTGAATGAGTTACAGCTGTCTAAAGATTCGAGTTCATTATTTATTTCTATTAATGTGGTCATTTTTAAATAGGAGGAGAGACAAAGCAGGGAATACATTTATTGGCTTTAGCGTCATAAAAACTTGTTTAAGGTAATAAGATAAAAAAATACTGTGGTAGAACTTTAGAGAAAGTATATAAATAATATAAATAAAGCTGAGTAAGTTCGCTGTGAGAAGTATGTTTTTTGTGTAGGTGTGTTTAGTTAGGTAAATTGCAATATAATATGCATGCACGAGGCTAAAAGTAATATAACAACTAATTACAAAATTAACAAATATAAAGGTAAACAAAACTATCATACCTACTATTAAGAAATAGGACAGTCATTGTTTCTGTTGCAGTTCAAGTAGGAACTGTTCAGATTTTACGTGTATATAGTTCATACCTGTCGCCTGCCGTAGTAATACCTTTCCGTTTACTGACCAACAGAACTCGTACTTATTACGATTTGCGAATTCCCTGGCAAGATGAAAAAGTCTCTTTACAGAACTCGGGAGGAACTCTGCAACGTACACAGGTTGCTGGTTTCCCTGGACGCCTATTTGTGTTGTGTTCAAGCGGTCATCTTGGGGTTTAGACTTATTGAAACTTTTTATCGCTGTAATAAATATCCTCCGCTTTGCCTTTTGATGGCCCTATGATGTGCTTCCTCACACTACACATGAAAATTACGGAGTTGAGGAGTCGAAATTTTCTAAGTTTCGGTGGTCCTTTACATAGAGAAAAGCTGTTTTGAATCGCTCGATTCTGTAGAATACTGTACGCGCAATTTTATTAAGCACTAGCTGATGCGCGCGGCTTCGCCCGCGTGAAATTTGGTCTCCGTTCCCGCTTCCCGTGGGAACATTTTCCCGGGATAAAAAGTAGCCTATGTGTTATTCCGGACTATACTCTATCCCTGTACCAAATTTCAGCCAGATCCATTCAGTCGTTAGAGCGTGATTGAGTAACAAACATCCAAACATCTAAACATCCAAACATCTTCACAAACTTTCACATTTATAATATTAGTAGGATGCGTTGTTCAGGATAAAAAAAAGAGAACGTGGGATTAAGTTGGATTTTTAGAACACAAACCGTGTTATCTAGATTCAGTAGAATACAGCAAGAGTCAAATATTTAAAGAAAGGAAGAAAAATATTTATTCTGTTCCCAGCAAGGACACATTAGCAAGCAAGTACAGGTTTATCCTCCTAAGACCTGAGATTTTGAAATTCACGATGTTAAAAACACCGAACATCCTTTACATAGAACAAAATGGCAATATCTATTGAGTCCCGACTATAGGGAAATGACAGATGTCACTATAACCGATCGTTCTATGTAAAGAACAAATTAGTTTATCATAAATAAAATATCTGTTTGTAAGGGAATACAAAAGTTTTACTTCCACATATATCAATTACTGGTCACACGCACCTAGTGACGCGCGATTTTTTCATCAGTCGGGGTTTTCATTAGTTTTATTCGGCCACGAGTAGGTGACAATGGCGGGTCGTCATCAACAAGGTAAGTAATTCCAAAAATATTTTATAGAAATACTGAAATTCTGTACGGCAACTGATGTTAATCTTATTTTCAAATGTCTAAATATTGTTTTCAATATATTAATTTTTCAAATTATGCAGTCGAATTTCAGTAATTTTGGAGTACATTAATTTGTTCTTTATAAAGTGTGTTCGGTCATTACTCGAGTTATTACATTATTCTTTTGTTCTTTATAAATTACTGTCTGTCTAAATTATATTATTATATCACATTTTTTTGAGTTAGCGTTACACGAGAAAGACATCCACCTGCTCCTCAATGACTCTGAAATAGAAAATTGTGAAGATGAAGACGATCTAAACTATCAAGAGCCTGAAAACTATCGTCCGTGGCATAAACAAAGATTTGAAAGAAGAAGATACCTCGAGTAAAGAAGACGAGAATTATTTTCAACATTTTAAGAGCAGGCAGTTGAGAACTCGTGGTGCCTCAACACGGAGAACCAGGGGAGTTCGAGTGCGAATTTAGTCGGCACGTACACGAGGCGGAGTGCGCAGCCGAAATGCTATTCGAGGTGTACGTACAGGGGGTGGGTTAAATAAACAAAATTCTCCATTAACACTTGGACTAGATCAAGCTTTACTAAAGAAATGCTGGCTTATACCACTAAGGTGGCAGACAAGCTTACGGCCCATCAGAAGGACCCGTGGTCACCGCAGCCTATGAACATTTGCAACACCAGAGGCGCCACACTCGCGCTGCCGACCCTGTAAAAACCTTTTAAGACCCCTCTTGAAGAACTCCATGCTGTAGGCGTTTGGGGAAACCGAAGCAGGGAGATCATTCCACAACCTAAGCGTGCGCGGAAGAAAACCCCTATCGAATCTAAGCGTATTGGAATGCTCCGGACGTAGAGTGTGAGGATGAACATCCTCACACTCTACGTCCGGTTTTCTTAGCGGCGAAAAAACACGCTTGTATCTTGGAAGGGTTGTACTGGAGTGAGAAATCTGCTGTATGATTATTGTGAGGAGCATGGTTCAAGATCTATATTTTCTTATAAGCAATTCAGAATTATTACGTCTAAGGTTAAAATATGATTATGTTCTCTTAAAAACCTAGTCTGAAGACTGATGTTGTTTGTGATTTTTTTGTGATAAGGTTCCAAAGTTGCCAAAAAGTGTCTTGCTGAAGTTAAAACTTATAAAGAAATATTATTGAACACTTACTTTTTTCCCTATTTACCTGTTTCTATACATATACCTACTGAGACCGAGAGTTCTTTGTAAAGAACAAATATATGTATGATTTTGCTTAGCAAAATTGTATCTTCTCTTAGCTGTGAACAATGTTTGTTCCAACAAAAATCCTATTACTTGTTAATTGTGACAGAAATCGGTTATGAATGTTCAGGACTTAACAGTGATATTTATTTTGTACTTTAAGAAGGACACGCGGTCTTAAAGGCAACTCGCATAGCAGAATATCCAGGACTCAATCACGATAGCCATTTTGTTCTTCACAAAGGTAGGTGGGTCCTAGGAGGTTATGATATAGGTAAATCTCAAACAATAAGAATATCCCCGCCTGAAACAGAAATGGTCCTTGGTTCAGCTTTAATGCTACTTCGCATTTTCTGCGAGTTAGCGCTGGTATTCTGCTAAGGCCAGTGAGAATAAAAAATGTTTCCATTACATAGCAAGTTATTGGTTTTTCCAAATTGCACCACAAATCTTACTAATATTATAAATGTGAAAGTTTGTGAGTGTGGATGTTTGTTACTCTTTCACGCTCGAACGGATGAACGGATCGGGCTGAAATTTGGTAAACAGATACATTGTATACTGGAATAACACATAGGTTATTTTTTATCCCGAGAATAAGTTCCCACAGGAAGCGGGAACGGGTTCGCGGGCGAAGCTGCGGGCATCAGCTAGTATATCATAAGCCATTGTTGCAAACCTCGTTCGTTTATTTCTCAGAAAGCGCTAATCAATCTCGTTTTCAAACGAAGTAAGTTCTACGTTGCATAATAAAATTATCGACGCTTTTGATTGATCGACGAGCCCTTTAAACTGGATGCACTGCATAATTTAGACATCAATTTGAAACTTAGTAGGATTGATGAGTAGTTCGTTGCTCAATCACGGTATTATTCGCTTCATTTGAAATTCGCGCAGTGTATGAAGCTAATGAAGCACGTGTTATCCAAGCCAATTTGACAACCTTACTAATATTATAAGCGCTGAGTTTTGTGCAAAAAATCCTGGATGCCATGCTGGACTTCTATCGACTAAAATCATACGGTGCCTTGCCGTCTGTCTAAGGCCAGGTGTCCCGGGTAAGCCCTCTGAATGATAGCCTCAGGGCTACTTTTTTTTTTTTTTTTTTTTCTCTTTTGTATTTTTCTTCATCATAGCAATCTGTTTGCTTCTGAAACAATGAGCTACTTCTTTGGCTGATCACTCTGTTCAATATTTTCTTTATCGGAGTCAAGTATCCACTGACACTTTCATCCCTCATTGGGCGACTTGGAATCTGGTCTCTAAGTTCGGAACACTATGTCTCTTCAACCTGGTGAACCGCACTCCTCCTGTGCCTCCCAGACTTGAAGCCAGTTCGTTGACGTGTGTTGACAACCTACATTGGTACTTTCTGCTGTAAGCTGCTACTTCATCTTTGACTGTGGTGTGATATTCCTGGTGATGGACCTCCATTTGTATAAATCTATTGCTTATGTACTGTGGTATATTTAGCATGGTTCTCATAGTTTTGTTTTGGAAACTTTCCAGGATCTCAATATTACTGTTGCTGGCAGTTCCCCAGAGCTGTAAACCATACGTCCAGATTGGTTTTAGGATGGCTTTATAGATGGTTATTTTACTTGTATGCGATAATTGCGATTTTGGTCCTATTAACCAGTACATCTGTCTCAGCCGTGTATCTAACTGTTTTCGCTTGGTCCAGATGTGCTTTTGCCAACACAGTCGTCTGTCCAAGTGCATGCCAAGGTATCTTGCATTATCTGCTTGAGGCAAAGTCACATTATAAAGAGTGACTGGCGGACACGTTTGTCTTCTGAGGGTAAACGTTACGTGGGAAGACTTAGCTTGATTTGCCTTAATTCGCCACTTGTTGAACCATTTTTCAATGTCTGTTAGTTGTGACTGCAATGTTGTTAAAGCTGTTACAGGGTCGGAACTAACAGACATTATTGCTGTATCGTCCGCATATGTAGCTGTAACAGTGTCATTGCTCGTTGGTAGATCTGCTGTGAAGATTAGGTATAACACAGGCCCCAGTATGCTGCCCTGAGGCACTCCAGACCCAATCTCTTGCAATTTCGATACTTCGCTGCAATGCTTGACCTCGAAGCATCGCCCGTCGAGGTACGATGAGATGATGCCACAAAAACTGTGCGGAAGTGTCTTTTTCAGTTTGTACTTAAGTCCGTCGTGCCATACCTTGTCAAACGCCTGCCCAATATCAAGAAATACAGTTGAACAATATTCCTTGTTTTCCAGTGTCCCACCAATAGTGTCCACCAGGCGATGAATTTGCTCTATGGTACCGTGGTTTGGCCGAAACCCGAATTGATGCAGTGGGAGTATGTCCTCTAGATGTTCTCTCATACGGTTAAGAATAATCTTCTCCACGATTTTTCCAATAACTGGTAGAAGACTAATTGGCCTGTATGAGCTGGCCTCCTGTTGTGGCTTTCCAGGTTTTGGTATCATCACCACTTGTGCAATCTTCCACTGCGAAGGAAAATGTTCCAGTCTGAGACATGCATTTAGTATAATGACTATTAGAAGGATTCCCTTTTTTGGAAGATGTTTCAGCATTGTGGCATCAATGGCGTCATATCCTGGTGATTTTCCCTCTTTGAGAGCCTTAATCTCACGGGTGACCTCTTTAGGACTTGTGCTTTTCAAGGGCAGACACATTTGCATTGGACTGTTCATGTTTGTTAAGATTTCGTCATCGAATTCGGGGTCTAAACTTGGAAATGGTTTGAAAACACTTCGAAGATGTTCAGCAAATATGGATGCTTTTTCAGCGTCTGATCTAGCCCACTTTCCACCTGGTCTTCTAATGGGTGGTATATGAATTTTAAGTCTTTTAATTTGTCGTGTAGCTTTCCATAGAGAGTGATTATTGTCTAAGCTAGGCTTTAAGTCCCTTAAGTATTGCTGTAGGTCATCATTCTTAATTTTTTTGATCAGATGTTTTAGATTCTCAGACGCCCTATTAAACGCTGTCTTGTCGGTAGGATAGCCAGTATTATGCCATATTTGTCGAAGCTTCCGCCTCTCAGCTACTTTGTCTTTAATGTGTTTTGGGTATTGGTGCTGTGTGTAGAATCTTTTACCCGTCGCTGGTGTTGATAAGTTCAGAGCCTCATGAATAAGCTTGTTTAGTTGTTCCACAGCATTCTCCACTTCGTCAGTGGTTTTTAATGAAATTTTGAGGTTGATGTTGTTACTTATGTAATCTTGGTATATTTCCCAATCAGTATGTCTATTATATAGTTTTAAATGAATTTCAGTCAGTATGACTTTACAGTGTAAGTTTAAGATTACCGGGGTATGATCAGATGAGAGGTCGTTACATGATTCGATACTCAAATGTGTTACCGGCATGTTCCTGGTAATATAAAAGTCCACAAGGTCAGGAATTTTACTTCGATCGGTCGGCCAGTAAGTTGGTTTACCATGCGATAGACTACACAGAGAAAGCGCTACCACTGTTTGATGGAGTTGTCTTCCCCGGGGTAGAGTCAGTCTTGAGCCCCAGATGGTGTTTTTGGCGTTCCAATCACCGCCACAGACGAATGTATGACTTAAGGTTGAGAAGTAGTGTTTAAAGTCATCAGCTTTGATAATATGTCTTGGGGGGCAGTATACAGCAGAAAGAGTCATTTCCGGTTCTGTGTACACTTTGATGGATGTAGCCTGGATTTTCTCAGTTCGATATTCTTCTAGCAAGTGGTGTTTAATGTTAGTTTTAACAATAACTGCTGTTCCCCCATGTGTGTTACCAGATGGATGATTTGTAGTATACACAGTGTAATCTTTTATCCTAATGAAGCTCCTGTCAGTAAATCTAGTTTCGGAAATTAAGACCACGTCAATCTTTTCTGTTTTTTAAAATATCTCAAGTTCTTGACGTCGCTCCGTCAACCCATTGGCGTTCCACGTAACTACACGCAGATTTGAAATCATTTGGAAATCATTTGGCTTATTAGTTGAATCATGCGATCCATCATGTTGTCTATCATGTTATTCATGATTGTTTGAAATTTATTAAACATGCTATCCATTAGGTTATTCATTTCGTTGAAGTCTATTAATCTAGGCTCGTTTTGTCGCTCAGTATGGTTTGCTGCAGCTGCATATGTTCTAAATGATTTTTTAGTGTTCTGGTCCATTGTTATTTCTTTTGTTTCCTTTGTGTTGGACTCTTGGTTAATTATTGTACGTTGGTTCGGACTCTCTCTACGTGTGTTTTTCAGATTTAGCTTGAGAATTTTCTCTTTATATTCTTTGTATTTTAGACAGCCTCTATAGCTGGCGGGATGTTTTTCTTGACAGTTAACACATGTTGCTTCAGTGTCTGGTGTTTTTCGACAGGTTGCTGTTGGATGATCTTTGCCACATTTAACGCACCTAAAAGGTCTATTGCATTGGTTCTTAGAATGGCCAAATCTCTGACATCGTTTACATTTCAAGACCTCAATTTTTTTGAACGGAGCTTCGATAGTTACCTTCATGTAGTTCAGTCTGTTTACCTTAAATATTTCTTTGTTGTTATGTTTGGGTTCGAGATCAATGTAGAACATTGGTAAGTCTTCTTTTGTGGTTTTATGGCATACGTTGACAATGTTTCTGACTTCATGGCCGAGCTCTCTCATGGCAACTTTAATGGACTCTTTGTCTTCTGTAGCATGGAGTCCACGAAGTACAACTCTATAAGCCCTTTCGCTTTTGAGTTTATATGTGTAGTGGCTAATATTGTTTGTAATGAAGTTGTCTCTGATCTTCTTGTATATATCAATATCACAAGGCATTATTTTCACCAAGTGTCCTGACTTCATGGTTGTCATTGTGTAGGTATTAATTTCCACGAGTTTGTGAAGGATATACTTAAGATTCTTGATGTGGGCCACCCCAGTTACAAATATAGGCTCTGGCTTAGGTATTATTATCTCAGGCTCGTCACTAGGTTCATCTGTTATTTCGAGTGTCTCAAATTGGTTATGTGTTGGTATTGTGTACTTCGTTTTGGTAATTTTTCTGCTGTTTCCTATACGATCAGGGCTAGGTGCAACTCTTTTTCTTTTTGATACAGGAATTTCACCCTTCTGCCATCATTCATGTCCAATCTCCTTCTTTCGCTCGCTTTCACTTTCATTCGGTGTTGGCTGTTCTATTGCTATAGCTCCTTGTGTGTCAGTTTTATTACTATCTCTGGTATTATGTTGAATTGGTTGGGAGAAACTTGGGTTTGTACGTTAACTTGAATTGTGAGATTCATATTCACTTCTTGTGCAAGCTCCAATTGAAGAGGACCTTGGTCTGACTTCAAGAATACCTTTATGAAAAAGTTGCTGTGTGTATGTTTTTTGGGTTTTATTTTCGTTTTCTTGCATTTTGTTCCCACGAGTATGGACGAATGGGTGGTCGCTCACAGGGTGACGCCATTCCTGTGAGAAGGCTATATACAATGATGTTCGCCAGGTTCATCAAGGTTGGCGCTAAGAACTGACATTCCTCAGCCATGCATCCAGTTGGCACGTTCTTCACCGTAGGATTGGGGTGAATTTTTATTGAGGCTTTCTACCTCTTGGCACAGGCGACCAAGCCAATGTCCTCGATTCCAAGTTTCACCAAAGAGTAGCGGGCGATGGAGATCATTTCCTACCTCCATCTGGTTGATCTTATACGGGTTAATTAACCGCCGCCCATTAGTCGGCGTTGACCTTTTACGACTGGTTTGGTCCCTCTCAATCAACCCTCCTCTTTTCTCATACGGGCTTGGGACCGTCAACGGCAGAGTTCCGTCAACGGCAGAGTTAGGGCTACTGACACAGACTTTGTCTACCATACTCTCCCTGCGGGTTTGGATTTTTTCCCACTGGTTTCAGGTAGGTATTATACGGCTTCTTTGCCGGCTTGTATGTATGTAGTAATAGCTACTTTTTATCCTTGGAATAACTTCTCATGAGATGCAATTTTTTTATATATATCTACCATTAACATGGCAGACAAGCATACGGCCCACCAGAAGGACTGGTGGTCACCGCAGCCTATGAACGTTTGCAAAACCAGAGGCGCCACTCTCGCCAATAAAAACTACATATATGGTGATATCAAAATTTGTTGTTTTAGGCGTATAATAATATATAATTATTATAAATAAGCAACTTTCACTCGCCCGAGAGACGGAGCTCTACGATGGGTACAAGGAGGCCAAGAGGGCCCTCCAGACGGCCATCAAGCGGTCCAAAAAGCTGGGCCGCGATGAGCTGATGGAGACTCCGGAGCGGAACCCGTGGGGGCGCCCGTACCTTATGGTAAGGGGCAAATTACGCCCTAAGGCGCCCCCACTGACTCAGAGTCTCCAGCCGGAGCGGCTGGAGGAGGTCCTGGACTCCTTGTTCCCGTCGCGAGCGGAGGAACATATTTCTCCGCGCATGGCTCCGTCTCAGGCGCCCAACGCGGAAGACAGCGAGATGACGTGCCCGTAGTCACCGAGGGTGAGTTAGGGGCGGCTGTCCTGCGGCTTAAATCCCGCAGGAACACCGCCCCTGGACCCGACGGCATTCCAGGCCGTGCATGGGTCCTGGCTCTCGAGGAGCTTGGGCCTCGACTTATGGGTCTTTATAGCGCATGCCTCGAAAAAGGCCAGTTTCCCAAGGTCTGGAAGACAGGGAAACTGGTCTTGATTCGAAAGGCGGGGCGGCCGGCAAATTCCCCATCAGGGTACCGGCCGATCGTGTTGCTCGACGAGGTGTGCAAGCTCTTCGAGCGCATTATTGCACAACGCCTCGTCGGGCACCTCACACGCGTGGGGCCTGATCTGGCGGATAGCCAGTTTGGCTTCCGTCAGGGACGCTCCACCGTGGACGCGATCATGCGCATTAGAGGCCTGACGGAGGAAGCAGTCTCACAGGGTGAGGTGGTGGTGGCGGTGTCTCTCGACATCGCCAACGCATTCAACACCTTGCCCTGGAGCTGCGTCAGGGAGGCGCTTATCTATCATGGAGTGCCTCCCTACCTCCGTCGAATTGTCGGGGCTTATCTCTCTGAGAGAGCCATAACTTACCCGAGCTGGCTAGGGCCGGGTCGGCGAGATGTGTCGTGCGGTGTTCCACAGGGATCGGTTTTAGGGCCGCTCCTGTGGAACATCGGTTACGACTGGGTGCTGCGTGGTCCGTTGCTCAGAGGGGTCGGCGTAACGTGTTACGCCGACGACACCCTCGTTACGGCGCGGGGAGCAACGCACCGTGCCGCAGCACTTAAGGCCACGGCAGGGGTTGCTCAGGTCGTGGGTCGGATTCGGCGGCTGGGTCTCGAGGTCGCCCTTCACAAATCCGAGGCTCTGTGCTTCCACGGACCTCGGATGGGGCCACCTGCGGGATCCAGCCTACAGGTGGGGGGCGTCAGCATCGGCATCGAGCCCTCGATGAAGTATCTGGGGCTCGTACTCGATGGCCGGTGGAACTTCGGACATCACTTCCGAAGTTTGGTCCCAAAACTGAGGGGAGCATCGGCCGCACTCGCGCGGTTGATGCCCAACATCAGGGGACCCAACGCTCCCTACAGGAGGCTGTACCTGGGGATCGTGCGAAGCATGGCTCTGTACGGGGCTCCCGTATGGGCGGAGACCCTGACGGCCAGCAATGAGGCTAGACTGCTGAGCCCGCAGAGAGTGATGGCCGTCAGGGTGATAAGAGGATACCGCACGATCTCCGGTGAGGCGGCATGTCTCCTAGCCGGGACCCCTCCATGGGACCTGGAAGCGAGAGCCCTTGCGTCACTGTTCAGATGGCGCAAGGAGGCGCTGGAGCGGGGCCAAAGGCCTGCGTCTCGAGAAATCGAGGCCCAGCGGACCCTGCTCCACCAGGAAACCGTGGAGACATGGAAGGTACGACTTGAGCAACCAAAGGGGGGATTCGCCACAATCGCGGCCGTCAGACCGGTCATGGACGAGTGGCTGGAGAGAAGACACGGTGCTCTCTCCTACCGGTTGACACAGATGCTTGCCGGGCACGGTAGCTTCGGCAGGTATCTGTGGCGAAAACACCGGGAAACCACGGCCGAGTGTCAGCACTGCGAGGACCGCAGCGATGACACGGCGCTCCACACGCTGGTGGAGTGCAAGGCGTGGGCACAACAGCGACAGGTCCTCGTAGTGGGTCTGGGCGTGGACACTCTCTCGCTTGAGGCCATGGTGCGAGCCATGCTCTCCAGCGGGAGTAAGTGGGACTGCGCCGCCTCTTTCTGCGAGCAGGTCATGCTCGTGAAGGAGGCGGCGGGCCGGGTGCGGGAGAGAACTCTCCCACCCGAGTTCCGCAGTCGGCGCCCTGGGCGCCGCCGACGTGTCTTCGCCGAGGACTATCGGCCTCCATGACCGGGGGTCTGAGGACGGTGAGAGGGCCGCTCACCGTCCTTACAGAAGCAGGCCCATGACGGCAGCGTGACGTGAGCACTCACGCACGCCCCCCCTTAGAAGCGGGGTCACACCCGAAACCCCCCATAGACGCGGGATTGCACCCGAACCACCCCCTGGGCGAGGCCGCATTGGCGGCCGTAGGTCTGTTGGGAGTCACGGGACATCCTTCCTGAGGGCTTACCCGGGGCTCTCAACCATAGGCTGTTGGGCGTTACGTGAGGTTTTTTAGTCGGTAAGAGTCCGGCATAGCATCCTACGAGGATTTTCCCTCACGTTAAAAAAAAAAAAAAAAAAAAAAGCAACTTTCACTATGGCCGGTCCATGGATGGGTGACCATCCATGTGATCACTTTGTGACATTTATTTGAGCGTTTCCGTGCTTCGGAAGGCACGTTAAGCCGTTGGTCCCGGTTGCTAGTAAAATGGCAGTCGTCAAGCTAAGTTGAAGGCTTTATTTCAACAGCAGGCAGTCACAACCTATGCCTGTCCATTTAAACACGGCAATACGGCTCACCACCTATTAGGTGGGACAAATTATACAAAGGTGAAATGTGGGCATATAATATGCCTCTGCCTACCCCCTCGGGGATAAAGGCGTGACCATTATGTATGTATATAGGCGTTTAATGACAGAAACGCAAAATGACAGATTCGCAGAATGCCAAATGCTGACACTTACTCGTACTCGCAAATGGTCAGAAACGCAAAAAGACAGATTCGCAAAATGACAGAATCGCAATATGACAGATTCGCAGAATGACAGATTCTCAGAATGACAGTGTCTGAGCGTGTTGGAATTTCTTTTCTGTTTAAAAAAAAAACCACGAAGGCTAAGGCGGGAGCTCCGCTCCGCTACGCTCCGGTAGGTAAGTAGACTATAATTGTTGTAAAATGAATACCATAAAATATTAAAAATAAATAAAATTAAAATTAATCTATTTAAAATAGTAGTACCTTCAGAAGAAAATTCGGACAGATGGTACATGTAGATCACCGACTAGTAGATGTTTAACGTGTGTATTAAAACTTCATAAATTTAGGCACATCACTAGTTACTACACTGTTGCAGTACACGTTGTTAGTAATTAGGTATAAATTACTCCTATATCGTATTGCGTTTGTGGGTTTGTGGTGTTGTTTGCGAATAATCTATTGGATGCACGGTGCATAATTAGTGTTGTAGGTATATTCACCTATTTACTTCATTCCAATGGCTAATATTTGAACAATTTGTTTTAGGGCCTCTAAAATGTTCGCTAACAGACTAGGTATTGGTTAATAAAATCTTTGATAATATCCATTGGTCCCGTTTGCCAGTAAAGTAGCAGTCGTTAAGCCAATTTGAAGGGCTTATGTGCGGCTTAAAAATCAATAGAGTGGGCAGTCACAAATTGCGACTGTCCATTTGAACACGGCAATACGGGTCACCACCTATTAAGTGCGACAAGTTATAAAAAGATGAAAGGTTGGCATATAATATGCCTCTGCCTACCCTTTCGGGGATAAAGGCGTGACTATAGATATGTATGGGATATGCACTAGTATTCAATCTGATATTTTAAACATGAGCGCGCGAGTGGGGTAGCTTGGTCCTTGGGAGGCGGGAAGTCTCCGTTCTGTAACTAGTAAGTATTATTTTTTTCATAAGTACGAGAGAAAATCCCTACACCTATCTATCTAGTACCGGGCGCCCAGTCACAAATTAGAGATGGTACAGATGGAAAACCCATGTATGTACTTTTTTTTACACCTACCCTCTGCTACGCACACTCGCGCACAAATTAGTATCGAAAAGTCGGTTGAGGACCGCCCGACCTCGTGTCTGTGAATGAGTTGTATATGTGTGCGTAGTGTCTGTGAATGAGTTGTCTATGTGTGCGTAGCCTCAGCGAATTCAGTATGTAGAATTCCATTTGTACTATCTCTGATTTGTGGCCCAGGGTCACTATGTAATAGTTGTTATACCTCCGCCTGCCCCTTCAGCGAAAACTGTGTAATTATGTGTTGGTATACCTACTATCATATTAGAGTATATTCACAGGAACTATAACTAAAATGTCACTAAGCGTCACTTTGTAATTTACCGTCCCAGGCATCCTATTATCAAATTAATGCATTAGTTAATGATTACCGATCGTGAACTGATGTGGGCAATAAAATGGTTCTAATGGACGTTACCCGGATTAAATTAACCATTGTGCCCGTAAACTGGCACAATAGATAAATGATCTAATTATGGATTATTTATTGGTAACGTAACTAACAGGTACCTACTGCCGTTACATGGTGGAAATCCATTGAAGATTCTTTTTATGAAGTTCGTAAAGTTGACGCTACCCACCTTATGGAAAGACATGGCGTCAGGTAGCGATTGGGGGCCACTCTCATAGTCCATAGAACTTCTGACAGTGGTCCTCAAGTTGGCAGCCCTGTGATGTGCCTCTTCATGCTTCTCTCGAAGATTGATCGGTTTATCAATCTTACAGAATTTGCTGAAACACATACATACATTACATACAAATGATCGCGCTTTTCTATCCTCAGAGGGGGCGTGGGGGATAGTGGAAACAATAAGTAAATACATGTAAACATCCCGTTTACTTTTAAATACTATGTTATTGACCACTTATTCAAAGAATACAATAGGTACGTCAACTTATGACGGCAGCGTGACGTGAGAAACTCACGCACGCCCCCCCCCCCTCCTTAGAAGCGGGATCACACCGAAACTCCCCCCCCCAAAGACGCGGCTAGCACCCGAACCTCCCCTTGAGCGAGGCCGCAATAGCGGCTGTAGATCTGTTGGGAGTCCTGGGACATCCTTCCTAGGGTTTACCCGGGGCTCTCAACCATAGGCTGTTGGGCGTTACGTGAGGTTTTTTATTCGGTAGGAGTCCGGCATAACATCCATGAGGATTTTCCCTCACGTAAAAACAAAAAAAAAAGGTATGTCAACTTAATTCAATTCATAAATCTTATTATAGGTATTCGGTAAGATTAAGTTGTATTTTTAAGGTGTGTAAAATCCGACATGGATGCTATGCCGGACTCTTACCGACTAAAAACCACACATTCCCCAAATACGGTTGGGAGCCCCGGGCAAGAGCCCTCGGTAGCAAGTTAAGCCCCAGGGATTGAGATTAGGATAATACAAATGTGAAATACATGAATAACTAATAATAAAATCATTTTTGTGAAGCAACATTTTAGTTACAAATAATGTTATTTAAATAATGATAATGTTAGCTCGTTAGTAATTACAAATAATTTGCAATCAACACTGCTTTTGGTACAATAGTCGCTAAACTCTATCCTACTAATTTTAAAAAATGTGTTACGAGTACGAATGTTACGAGTAACATGGTTGAATGTTTGTTATTCAATAACGCTCTAACGGCTGAAGAGAACGGTTTGAAAATTAGTAGGTACAAGGATAGATTATAGTCTGGAAAACACCAAAATAATATTTACAAAATGTATTAATTTTTATGTTGTAACATTTATTTTCTGTGTGTAGCAATGTCTGGTCTTGGGCTTGACAATCATCATTGAGCGTGTGAGAGCGCCATAATCAATTCATTGTTTTTTTTTTGCTGTGGCAACAGCTCTCTCAAGGAAACGGACGTATAGTCTTTGGGTTTTTTTGAGCCTGGACGCAGGAATAACGCTAGCAAACTGGTTTTAAGAAATTTTCTCGAGGATTCGATAGTGTGAGTATAAATAGCCTTGCTATGAAGTTCCAAGGCTCTTTTACCATCTTCTAAGCATCTGTGAATCTGAACATACTTACAATAACTTTGAGTAGCGCACCTCATTTTTTTTGGAGGTTATAAGTTCAAACCTAAGGACTTGCTAAGGAAATTAGCCTGGGTTTTACCTACTTTCCTCAGAAAGAATTGGTTTCTGTTCTAACCTATACCCAGATTCTGGTAAGTTTCAATTAACTATTTGCAAAGCGGGTCGATTTTCGTCTGTCGCGCAGTCAGTAGCTTAATTCGTCGTTTTCTTTCACGACAGGGTTTTTTAGTACGGGGAAAAGTCGGTCAGCCACAATTCGTAACTACACCCAATAACATGGGGACTACACGAGCGAGGTGATTTGAGAGGAACCTGCCGTCTTCATACACCTGGCATTACCATCAGCCACTGCCACTCTCCGCTCACACTGCAGGCCAGTACTTGTCATCAACCTTATACGTGTAGTCTAGCCGCCTAAGTTACTTCCTCACCTCTAGTACCTGATCACGCTGAATTAGTTTAGTGCTGTACTATTAGTACCTAAACCCGTAATATTCTTATGTATGTCTGTGCTTTCTGTATCTATGTAATCTCATTGTCTCTGTAGTGTACTGTGTACTATATAAATATATGTGTGTACACCCTATTGGCTGTTTTCGTTAGAGCCCTAGCCTACCCTTGCACACACACTGGAAACTCTGAAGAAAGGCGCCCTGGGATAGAGTAATCTGCAACCTCCCTCTGAGCAAGCTGGTGAGTAACATACTGAGCAATAAAGTGGTTATAATATTTCGTACAAAGGAATTGAAATCGAGACCCCTAAAATATTGTTCGGGTATAGGTAGTGCCTAATGCCTACCTACCAACTTGCAACCTTACCTTAGCGGTTGTAGTGAGTTAACCTCTAGCCTATCCTGGCTACCAGTTACTGGAACAGGCCCTAACACTTAAGATACTACCTAACCACAGCAGCATTCATAAATAAAAATAACGTTACGTTCTCACGCCGCTGAACAGATTTTGATGAATTTTGCAAAGAGATAGTTTTAGTCCAAGAAAAGGCTTTAACAGTCTGCACAAAGAGAGGGTAATGATTGTACTCGATAACGACTTTTACGCGGACGAAGCCGCGGGGAATAGCTACTACTTTATACATAGTGGTTTTTACAAACTCTTTATTGCTTTAAGTGGAGTAGAATAAGTGATATTATAATATTACTAGCTGACGAGTGCCACTTCATTTACGTTATAATCTAGATACCGACTGCAGCGCCATCTGCCGGGCTGATTTGTGAATCTAAACTATTCAGGGCGCCACCCAAACGAAGACAAAAAAAAATTCAAATCTGTCCAGCCGGTTACGAAGATTTTAGTGATAAACACGTAAAGTTGACTTATGTTTGAATATTCTCAAACAATACATCAAGTCCATTTAGCTATTAGAATACAGAACATAGAGCTATCGAATATACAAACGCTTCAATTCATGAGAAAATCGTTCAGTCACAAAGACATTTCAGCTTTTCTGTAACTATCTGCCAACTTTTAGTCGACCTAGGTCTCTAGGTCTGTCTATCAGCTGTCAGATTTCTAGGTCATCCACTTAAGTGTAAGTAGTAATGGGCTTTTCATATATAACAGTGGTGATCAATCTTTTATAGTGTTATGATGACTTTCATTGAGGTTAGCGGTGTCATTTTGATGAGAGGTACCTATTTCGAATATTATTTTTATATTTTTATGCAAAACGGGATTTCGCGTGGCACTATTTTATTATTAATTAAAGGTTTCGGTACCTTCACTTTCCTCGACGTTTCGACAGGGTTACACCTATCGTGGTCCCGAGGCGACTGGTGCATGTAGGCTGGAGATTCTGCTATGCGACGGGAGTTTTCGAAGTACCCCCGAGATCGTCAATTTGTGGAAACACACGGCACACAACACTGACCGTATCCGCGGACGCGTTCACTATTTTATTTCCAGACTTTAAGGCACCAATCACCGGATTCACGCGAAATCCCGTTTTGCATAAAAATATGTGTTCAACGCGTGTTAGTTTAAAACAAATATTATTTTTATGTTATTAGTACGTAATAATAGATCTACTCTTATACTAATAATATAAAGAGCACAGATTTGTTTGTTTGTAATCAAAACAAATCTAACACTACTCAATCAATTTTCAAATTTTCAAAATTAGTTATTATGAAGTAACATTTTTTTTAGGGCGGATTTCCATGCATTGTATGGTAGGTTGGCTGCGACAGATTGGGAAGCATTATATAGGGTTGAAAAAAGTGAGGAGGCAATTGATTATTTTTACACTATTTTTAATAATATTTTAGATGAACACGTGCCGAGAAAAAAGCAAATCCACAAACAATCGTGTAACCGATATCCGGAATGGTACACAAGAACAATTATAAAAGACCTAAAAATCAAATCCAGGCTACACAAAAGGTATAAAAGGACCAAATTGGACACTGATTACAGGGAGTTTGCTAGGTACAGAACACGTGTTAAAGTCGCAACAGAGGTAGCATACAAACAGTATGTGAATAACATACAGAATAAACTCAAAAAGGACCCCAAGTCGTTTTGGGAGTTTTTAAGAAGTAAAAAGAGCACGGCCCATAGACAGGCTATTTTGAAGGATGGTCGGCAGATTACTGATGAAGAATGTGCTGAACACTTTGCTGATTTCTTTAAGTCTGTGTACAGTAGCTCGCCGCCGCAACTTGATGTGAAAGCTGCTATAATGGCAGCGCAGGCACATGGCACATCCGGAGTATGCGTGCATATAGAGACCCTTACCTTGGATAGCGTTAGCAAAGCACTCACAAGCTTGAAACCAAAGCGTTCGACGGGCCCTGACGGCATTCCTCCTTTTCTGTTTAGGGATTGTAGCAGAGTTATAGCGAAGCCGCTTCATTACATATTTAATATTATATTACGGTCCAAAATATATCCAGATAGATGGAAGACTACTCGAGTTATTCCAGTTCCGAAAGGCAAGTCAGGACCAGATGTCACAGGATATAGACCGGTAGCGGTGTTGTCCACTCCAGCAAAGGTCTTCGAGTCCGCCGTTCAACGCCTTATACAGGAACAGGTGCAAGTGCTAATATCGGATGCACAACATGGATTTCGCCCAGGACGTAGCACTTCCACAAACCTCCTGAACTTTATGGCTCAAGTGGTGCCGGCGGTTGATTCTGGTGGGCAGGTGGACGCAGCCTATTTTGATATTAAAAAAGCGTTCGATATGGTCGATAATGACGTCCTATTAGAGAAGCTTGCGGCGGTCGGATGCACGCAGCACTTGCTGGAGTTTTTTGCAAGTTATATGGGAGATCGGCGACAGTATGTTGACTACAAGGGACGTGTTTCTGAGCCGTATTTCATTAGATCAGGCGTGAGTCAGGGAAGTAACTTGGGACCACTTGAGTTTCTTATAATGGTAAATGATTTACCAGATGTAGTCAAACATGCTACGTGTTTATTGTTTGCAGATGATCTCAAGTTGCTACTCGAAATAAAAGACGACTCTGACTGTGAAGATTTGCAGCATGATGTAGATAGAGTGGTAAAGTGGGTTGAGCAAAACAAATTAGCTTTTAACATCTCTAAGTGTTCCACTATAAGTTTCACTCGAGCTCGCCTGCCGATAACTCACGCATATAAAATAGATACGGAGCCTATTCAAAGAGTCACACAAGTGAAAGACCTAGGAGTTTTAATGACTGCTGATATGTCATTTCGTATTCACATATCTAATATTTGCAAGAAAGCGTTCAGGAACTTAGGATTCGTGTTAAGACAATCACGAGATTTTACAAGTATTAGCGCGGTGAAGGTTTTGTATGATGCACTAGTCAGGAGTCATCTTGAACATAATGCTATGATATGGTCTCCACATGAGGCGAAGTACCAACTCATGATGGAAAAAGTCCAGAACAAGTTTACGAGGTACCTGTATTTGAAGTTGTACGGAGTATACCCATTTTACCCACTAATGTATCCGACATTATTTGTACTGGGTATGGTTGGGTATGATCAGTTGAGAGTGCGCCGTGATTTTTTTATTACGGCCTATGTACTTAATCTCCTGAGAGGAAAGGTATGCAACCCAGGAGTACTTAAGCATCTTAACCTCTGTGTTCCAGATCGATACGTTTGGAGGCGGAGACGTCCACCATTGCTGGATATGCCTGTAGCCAGGACCAATTTACTTCGTAAAACGCCTCTCAGCCGGTCAATAAAAATTGTTAATGATGTTTGTGACAGGATAGATATATTTTCTGGTCAATGGAGTGAGCTCGTAAAGGTGTTATTATATGTTTTATGTTACAGTATTGAATGATTTTGTTTTATTTATATTATATTTTTTATTTTTTTGTTATTATTAGACTATTTTGATTTTGATTTGTATCGATGTATGCTTCTCGTATTTTGTTTCTTTGTATTTTTTCATATTTTTAGGTATCGTTTTTATTTGGGTGTATTTAGTTTTAAGTTTATTTTATTAGTTAATTGTATAATTTTGTTAAATATAAGTCCATTATCGTTTTGGGGTAATCCCTGTCAAGATAGTGGAAGAATGTTATAAATAAATAAATAAATAAATAAATAAATAAACATTGACAAAAACCCCCATCATACTTCCCAAGGGAGTGAAACTAGACCAGATTGTACTATAAGATCTATCTAGAGCTAGACGGCTGAGAAATACCGAAGTATACATATTTCTAAAAAATACTTAAGTACTAGCTACATAATATTTTTATAGATAGAAAAAGTCTCTAAAAAGGTACTCAATTTTGTTGTTCCAACCCGGGATTCAAATCCAAGACCTCAGTCTGGCAATCACATTTACTACCCGTTCGCTCTAACTTTGCCGCTGGCGTAGAGGCGTATACCCGAATTTTTAATTACACGAAGTAAATTGACAGTAGCTAATGTCACTTCGTCATAGAAAATAGGCAACATTGTATGAAGAAGTGACATTAGTTGCTGTAAATTTACTTCGTCTAATTAAAAATTCGACTTTAGTATGGAGCCGAGCGGCAAAGTTAGAGCGAACGAGCAGTACTTACTTGCCAAAGCGATATAAATAAATAAAATAAAATAAATATTGTTGGACATTTTCACACAACATCATCTAGCCCAAACTAAGCTATAAAGCTTGTGCTATGGGATCTAGATGACTGATAGACATACTTATATATCAAGGCAATCTTTTTTTTTTAACTATGAATGCTCATGATGTTGGATTTACCTGCATGACTCTGATGAAGAAATACTAAGGTTTTTTTTAGTCGGTAGGAGTCCGTCATAGCATTATGACGGACTCCTACCGACTAAAAAAAACCTCACGTAACGCCCAACAGCCTATGGTTGGGAGCCCTGGGTAAACCCTCGGAAGGATGTCCCAGGACAATCAAGGCAATGTAACAAGTATGTTACAAATGTATACAAAATGGATATATTATTAAGACTAGCTGAGCCCGCAACTTCGTTTACGTCACATAAGGTGTATGAAAGGAAAGGTATTTCTTCATCAGAGTCATCAAGCAGCGTCTGAAACTGCCCTGTTTGCTTAATCATAAAAGAGCTTAGTGATTAAGTCTATTTTAAAACAATTAATTGAATTGTTTAAAAATAGTCTTAATCATTAAGCTCTTTTATGATTAAGCCAACACGCCAGTTTAGGTTCACTCACATTCAAAGAAACCCCTACAATTAAAATTTTCAAAATATCTGATTCTTAAAAGTGTTATAACTCTTTTATTTCTAAACCGATTTACATAAAACAAACGCTAAATATTAACTGGAGCAAACCTCAACACAATAAAAAAAACCGCATTGCAATCGGTTGAGCGGTTACTGAGATTAGCGTGCACAACCGTACAGACAAACAGATATACAGACATACAGACATACAGACAAACAGACAAAAATTCTAAAAATCATTGTTTTGGGTTCTATTGCGTTCATAAAGCCCCCCTATAATATTTTTCTTATTTATCTTCCATGTACAGACAGCGACCTGTTACGATTTTATTATATGTATATTGATTGATATTGATTGAGCACAAACGCTTACTTTGAAGGCACTTTCTTTTTATCCTGAATATCTTGATGACCAAATGGAGCGCTGCATATTTATCTTAGTAATACAACACACAAATGACTGCCGGGATGTCAGGGAATTTAAATAAACCACTATTTGTGGGATATTGTGTAAGAAAGTAACATTGCAGAAGTTTAACTTAATTTTTCTTAAGTTACTGTTTGTAGTAAATAAACAGGCGTATTATATATCTTTTCATGCTTCAAACTGCCTATAAAGGGAACAGAGTTTATTTTAAGCCAAAGAAAAATCTCTGTAGTTGGGTAGTAATACGGCATCTTAGTAGTAGCCTATTTGCTATGCCAAGTTATAGCCTCTCCCTGTACCAAATTTTAATTAAGCCGTTAGGGCGTAATCTTTAATCCAAATCCTTGAACATAAAATTGTAATAATAATAGGATTCAGCAAATTTTCATGCAGAGGATTTATTTATACAAGACATTATTTTATATACTAGCAAGGCTTCAAAAGAGATGAGGTTAATAAAGGTTATTTTCTCTGAGCAAGACCTGCTACAAATTCAACCATCAGATATAGGTGCGCGTTTTTAAAAAGAGGTCGTATACAATGCTGTACGGCAGCTTGATTTAACTAAGTACTTACTCAACATCTAAATATACTAGAATTAACAGGTATAGTAGTAGCTGAGCAATAACTTCTCTAGATATTTTTTAAATAACAACATTAACAATTTTGTCCTATAAATAATAATAATAATAATATATACTTTATTGTACACCATAAATTAAACAATTACAGATATTGCGTATCAACATAGTACAATGGGCGGCCTTATCGCTAAACAGCAATCTCTGCCAGGCAACCTTTAGATGGATAGGATAGTATTGAGAAAGAATGTGGGAAGTTTAAATGGTGACATATATTTCTGTCAAAAATAATATACTTAGATATATATATATATAACTACTCATCTATGTAATACCTAGCTATACTACACATACATAAATATCACAATATATACATACACATACATATACACATACATATATATACATATACATACATACATATACATATACACATTACATATTATACAGATACATATATATTCATAAATTCAGATATTAAGACTTAAATTGATAAATAATACAGTTTTACTTGAGCCTTAAACGATGCTAACGATTGAGCTCGCCTTATGGATACCGGTAGTGCATTCCACAAACGTGCAGCATGAACTGTGAAGGATTTGCCATAAAAATTTGTAGAATGCCTCGGAGTATATAGTATTAAGTTCTTCGATGACCTTAGGAACCCCGAATGAGTGTCACTTAAAAAATCAAAACGATGTTTGAGGTAAGAAGGAGCTAAAGGATTAAACAATATATTATAAAGTAAAGAAAGTATATGAGTATTCCGACGAAGGCGAATTGGGAGCCACTTGAGCTCTTTGCGCAATTTTGAGACATGATCATATTTACGTAAGCCATAAATAAATCCTATACAAAAGTTTTGAAGGCGCTCAAGTTTATCTAATTGCTCCTCTGTAAGATCAAGATAGCTGGCATCTGCATAGTCCAGTATTGGGAGTAAGAGAGACTGTGCAAGCGAGATCTTTGTAGTGGTTAGAAGAAAGTTACGCAGTCTTCGTAAGGAACTAGCTGAGGCATACAGCTTACGACTGACATACCGAAGCTGATGATCCCAGGATAAGCTACTATCAATAAAAATACCCAAATCCTTAACACTGTCACTAAAAGGTAGTGGCATTCCGTTAAAAATTACTCGTGGAAGCTGTGCCCATTGTACACGAGAAATCATCCATGAACTGCCTACAAGGATAACCTGCGTTTTAGCAGGATTTACTTGTAGGCCATAGTTGCAACTCCACTCACATATCAGCTCCAAGTCGCAATTTATGGCAGAAAAGGCCTCGTGCAAGTCACCCAGTGGTGCTTGAGTGTAAATACGGCAATAATAACAGTTGAACTTCGAACAAAGTTGAACTTCTAAATATACTTGCCGTGTATCAGCACGGACACACACCGCAAGCAAGGGACGGAGATTTATCCGCTTTATCCCGTGATTGTCGTGGGAGGCTGCCAAATGCTCGCTTTTATTATTATTTAGAACATCTAGCTTTTAAAGCTATAAATGTTGGTAAATATGTGGCGATTTTGAATAGATTTATGTTCGAAGACACGTCTGTTCTATAAACAATTTTATTATTGGGTCAGTGGGTACATCTTACGCTACGATGGTTTTTAAATGGGTGACTTTATGACATTTCCATTTGCAAGCGATTTCGTGCTTTAGAAGACACGTTAAGCCCTACTAATTCTGGTTTCCAGTAACATTATCGTTAAGCCAAGCTGAAGGTCTTATGGGCTTAAACATAGCTAGAAGTGACATACTACGAACACTGTAGCTCCAAATTTATTTATGCTTGTATTTACAATGAGCGGACTTGAATAGGCAACATTGTATGGTTCATATTATGAAACGTAAAATGATTTGTATGTGTTGTAAGTTTTGTATTCCAAATTACATGAACCGTGCGTTTCATATTTTGAAACGTAAAATTATTTGTTGCATGATTTTGTTGAAAACTTTCAACTGCGGGTCGCGGCGACCTGCGCCTGTCCATTTCAACACGTCAATAGGCTCACCACCTATTACGTGGGACGTAAAACTATAAGGTGAAATGTAGGCGTATACTATGCCTCTGTGACTATATGTATGTATGTTTTGTATTTCAAATTATTGACGAATTGTATGGTCCATATAATAAAATATTATAAATAGGAAGGTTTTTATTGTTTGTTCGCATCGAATAGGCTCCAAAACTACTGAATCGATTTGAAAAATCGATTCACTGTTGGAAAGCCACGTTATCCCTGGGTGACAATGCTATATTTTATTCCCATATCCCCACGGCAACGTGAACTACGCGCGTACAACCACGTGACGTCAGCTAGTATCTTAGATTATTTCAAAATAATTTGTCTTTCTAAAATCCAAAGCATTTCTAGAACCGGTACGTTTCAGAATTTATCGATTACAAGCAAGCCAATCATTCCTCTTTATAATATTAGCATAAATTCTGAACTGATTGGCGCAGTAAAAACAAAGAAAAATGTCGTATCCTCATAAATGTTTAACGAAGATGGTATAATGTTATGTGCAGGGATTGAAATATGTGAAACGTTCTTATTCCTTATGCTATTTGCAAGGTTTGAATCATTCATATCTTTCAGCACTGTTAATTTTCTAGTTGTCATTCATATTTCGGAAAGAAATCATATCGGTCTTCAGCAGGCTAGTCTAATTTTTTTTTATATTAAGCTCGCCAAAATAGTGCGGCCGAAAAGTCTCATTGTGTAGTGACGTTTAGTAGATTAGACGCGTTAGAAAAATGTATTGTGTTCAAGTTTAAATATACAAAATGATGACATCCCCGAAGGAATAGGCAGAATTAGTATAGATACGCCCACATTTAGAAGAAAGAAAAAAAAATGTACCTATTTATTCTAAGCCCACTATAAAACTTAGGTACATTTTATAAAAAAAAAAATCACCTTATTGTTTCAACATTTCACCTTATTGTTTTGTGTACTACGTAATCGGTGGTGAGTCTAGTGCCACGTTGAAATGAATAGGCTCAAATTGCTACGAAAACAAGTGAAAATGTTCCAGTCGCCCATAAGCCCTTCGACTTGGCTTAACGATTGTTATTTTTCTGACAACCGGGTTTCGTTGAGAAAGTGTTCCATACCCTCGGGATGAATTGGTGTGGCGATATTTTGTACTCTTCATTGTCGCCACACAGAGCGAAATGATGTTGTATAACGATATTGTGCGGCTAATTGAAATTTTAAAAACATGCTAACTTTTCTAGATGAAATTACTTTGTGAGATGTTACGTTTCCATGTTTTGAAAGACCTGGAATAAATTGTTGGTTGCCAGTTATATTCTAGTCTTCTTTTTTCATTTGAAGGTCTTGGTGGTTCGACAAAACAGCGAGTAGTCAGGACATGCTCCCGTCCATTTCAAGATGGCAAACTGCTCACCATATGCTGACCACCTAATAACCCAAATAAAACCAAATAAGGAATTGTGGGCTTATAGTACGCCTCTGCCTAACTCTTCGGGGATAAAGGCGTGATTATAATATATGTATGTATGTAATATTATACTTACGGTAAGACTACCTTGCGTAACACTTTGTGAAGTGGAAGCACAGAGCAACGCGACCAGTACAAGGAGAGAAGACAAGCATTTTTTTAACTATACCACAGGGCGGAAACTCCATATAAAAATGTTCGTTTTAACACACACTAATATACACGTAATGTGAATGCTTGAATCAAGCTTGAATGTGTGTGTGAGTATACTAGGGACAAGCACAATCTCATGTATGTAGGTACTTTTTTTTCAAATCTACCCTCGGCTAAGCACAAATTAAACCAAAGCAAATAGCACAAAGTACGTAGGTAGTAATACGTAATGCAACGCAGTGACACTCTCTCAAAGTACTGACACGGCAATAGACACATCAACTTTGGTGGGGGGATGGGGAAGCTTACTCAGTGGGAGGCAGGGAGTTGCCGATCTGTATGTAATACTATTATATTATCTTTGCCTATACATAGCTGTCTGTCATATTTTGCGGAGGGAAATCATATTCATATACACTACTACAAAAGCAATCGGCTGTCACAAACCAATACACTTATAATTTCAAACATACACATTATATATTTCTTATATTGGGTGTAACAAAATTGACTCTCCAAATTTCGTCACGTGACGTGGCATCAGTCAAGAAATATTACAAAAATGAAGAAAAAAAAATCACATGAATACTTTAACAGTAAATCCGTTTTAAAGGTTCTATAAATTTTCATTATCACCTTTTCTATCGCTACTGAGCGGCAGTAGAAAGCGACAACGGCACCTAGACGGGTGCTCCGTGTTTGTTTTGCCACGGCGACCATGTTACCACAAATTGACGCCGTAAAACGAATTCCTAATGTGCGACAAAAAAATTAAAAAAAAAAATTAAAAAATTAACCACCCTTTTCTAATAAATATTTGTATTTGATTTCCGATGCCAAGTCATCTTATGAAATTTGGAGAGTCAATTTTGTTACACCCAGTATAATTATGTGTGTCTATAAACGTGCGCTTTTGGAAGTCTGCTTTGACAGAAGAAAAATTCTCAGTATGGCGCCTCCCCTCCGTGTTGCTCTGTGAGTGGAAGCATTTAAAATTACAATTACAAAATTAAAATTCGGGTCAAAAACGTGCCACAATTGCTTTTGCATGGATCAAGTGATTATTGAGATTTTGCATACAGTATCCCTACACTCATGAACCATTCGCGGAGCGTCACATGACGAGATTATATTAAAAACCCTGTAGTCTGGTAAAAATTTTACTTAAATACTAGCTGACCCGCGCAACTTCGTTTGCGGCACATGAGAGTTAGAAAGAGAGAGGTATGCTATTAATATTTTGAGTAATATAATGTTTCCCGTCGCATTTACTCTCGTCGCGCCTAGTCCCGTGGCGTCGCTTATATACATGAGAGCTGACCCGCACAACCTCGTTTGCGTCACATGAGCGAGAAAGAGAGAGGTGTAGTATTAATATTTAAGGTGATATAATGTTTCCCTTCGCATTTACTCCCGTCGCGTCGCTTATATTCATTAGAGCTGACCCCCACAACTTCGTTTGCATCACATCAGAGTGAGAAGGAGAGAGGTGTGGTATTAATATGTAAAGTGATATAATGTTTCCCGTTGCATTTACTTCCACCAGTCCTTTTTTTGGTACGGAACTCATGTGTGTCCAACTCGCACTTGGCCGGTTTTTATCGTTCAGTTGATTGGTTACCACTGCAGACCCAAAGACTTCTATATAAACTGAGGTAGACGCGCCGTACTCTAACAAGCGAGATTTCAAAAGCAATCCTCAAACACACACATTGCTAAGACTACACTCACTTATAAATACTATTTACGTAATTGTCGTCACACACAATAGCAATATACGGATAGAACAAGAGTAAAAGAGAAGGCGTATAGACTCCAATTGCAAGTCGAGTACCTACTCTCGAAGTTTTGACTCACAACAGTGCGAACAACGCTGCTAATTAGCGCAGTTTATAGTATCAAAAATCGGTGCGTAGGGCATGTCTACCTCATCTATTATATAAAAATAAGTCGGGTTTTCCTTCCTGACGCTATAACTCCAGAACGCACGAACCGATTTCCACGGTTTTGGTTTCGTTGGATAGGTCTCGGGCTCCGCGAGGTTTATAGCAAAGAAAATTTAGGAAAAATTTCAACAGAAAAGCGGGAAAATCATTTTTCACATACAGCACCATCGCGGGCGAAGCTGCGGGCATCAGCTAGTTTTATATAGAAGTCTTTGTGCAGACCACGTTTACTCCCGTCGCGTCGCTCAATCTTCAAAACTTATTAAAAGGTGTTATGTGTGAACTTTAAAAGATAGGCAAATGCTGTTGACGACATTTTGTTGTAACTTTTAAAGGGAAACATTTTTGTACTACAAAATTTTCACGTAACTTTAACCATTTACGCAACGTACGCAGTGGAAGCTCTCAAAAGAAAGAAATTTTCCCCGTTCTCGAAACATTATTTATGGCTGCTCCGATCCTATTCGTATTAGCGTGATTTTAAATAACCATTAGCCATCTTCAACAAATGGACTATTAAACTGTAAAATAATTTTCGAAATGCAACCAGTAGTTTCTGAGATCCTAGGACAAACAAACTCTTCAGTTTTATAATATTGTGAGCGAACCCTAAGAAACAGACTAATTAGGTTATTGTAAGCGAACCTTAAAAAATAAACATATGCTGCCGCGGACTTTTTTTTAGGAACTTTTTAAGAGAAACAATATTGTAGTACACAATTTTTACGTATCTTTAACTATTTACGCAGCGTACGCCTCGGAAGTTTTTAGACGGTAAAAAATATTCCCCGTTTTCGAAACATTATTGATTGCTGCTTCGCCCCTATTCGTCTTAGCGTGATGTTATATAGCCTTCCTTAATAAATGGACTATAAAACTGTAAAAGAATTTTTGGAATCCCACCAGTAGTTCCTGAGATCCTAGCGTTTAACCATACAAACAAACAAACAAACAAACTCTTCAGCTTTATAATATTAGTATAGATTAGTATGGATAATATATCTATATTTGAAAATCAATGCCACTTTTCGTTGTAATTTTATAACTCGAGAACGGGCTCACGTATCCAAACCAATGTTTAGGCTTTGTTTGGACTATTTAGTAGATGGTTTATGTGAAGTTTGCACAAAATCGGTCGAGCGGTTCTTCATTTATCACGCAAACGAAGTTCCGGTCAGCTAGTTTATACTAATACTATAAAGAGGAAAATTTGATTGTTTGTTTGGTTGTAACGAATAGGCTCCGGAACTACTCGACCGATTTGAAAAAATCTTTCACTGTTGGGAAGCTACACTCTTTGCGGTGAACATAGGCTATATTTTATTCCCGTATTCCCACTGGAACGGGAACTACTCGGGTGAAACCGCGTTACGTCCGCTTGTAGTTTATAAAATAAAATTTACATTAATGCTAACTAGTGGAATCAGGCGGTACATGGCGGATATCCATCTTAGAGCGATCAGAAAGGAGGGGAGGTAAAAGAACCAATTTCATACGCTCGATTTGACACACGAGGCATCATCAGGACTGTCCTGTCTTCCTGAGGATGCCTCGTGTGTACGCAAAACACGTGTCGACTTATTAGACACGTTGTTAAGCGGAGTAGTGCATATTACTAACAATCTGAAGGGTTCAGGTATTTTTCCTATCCAACATTAAAGCTCCTTTCCTGAGGAGTTCGGTATTCCTCCCTTTAAATTAGTCTATTGTACGTTAGAATTGACTAATCGGGGGTTTGAGGTGGGTCTCCCCCCCTCCTTTATTATAGGGAAACTGGGGACACTTGATCCCCCCTTTCGTTTTTTATCCCTAATTTCTTTAATGAGTATCCGTTTAAAAAACCGTTGGTACTAAAATACGTGAAATTTATTTGCATATAATTGCTGTAAGAGCCAAAGATATGAATATCTAAATTTAGTAGTTATTTTACTTAAATCAATAATAAGGAATCGTACCATGTGTCCCGTATATACGTAAGACTTGATCCCCCCGGTCTGGATGACCTGATCCTGGGGGATTAACAGGGGGATCCTGCAGAGATGTGGCCAGCCCACTGCCATTTCAAGATGCATGCTTCTGCGAGCTATGTCGACCACTCTGGTTCTCTTACGGAGAACATCGTTCCGGATTTTATCCCTCAGAGGCATCCATAGCATAGCTCGTTCCATTGCTCGCTGTGCAACTTTAAGGGCATGGACTAGCTTTATTTTCGTTCCATCGCACCATTTTTCGGGCCCCTTTTCTGGTTTTGTAAGCTCTTGGCATATTGTTCTGCAATGAATTGAAAAAAAAAAAGGAAGGGGACACTTGAGTCAGGTGGATCAAATCTCCCATAATAAAGTGTACCCTGAGCTATTTGAGGTTATAAACAAAAATTTTTTCAAATGTCTATAATATTACCACTTTATTACGTAAAGAATGGTTAATAATATAGATAATCGCTCGTATTAAATGCAAACACACTTAAAAGTCCTATTTTAAATAAATGTTTAGTCAAAATAAAAATTCACCTAAATTTTCTTACTGCCGCAGCAATTACTTACTCGGCCGCCGTTTGCCAAAGTGTCAAATGTGATAGATGTACCATCTTTAGAAAGTTATCGGGTACCATATACAATCGATATTGCCACTATGAAACTAAATACGGCTTATACAAGTTCTGTAAATCTTGTGTACCTAGTCTCCCGTAAGGATCAAGTATCCCCAGTTTCCCCTAAATAAATGCGTTTGTGAAATTCTTACAAAATGCTATGCCTTGGGATGACGGTATATCGACTAACGGGGCAGCACGCTGCACCCATTAGCCGATGTTCCAGGTTGCACCAGCAAAGTCCGATTTCCACTCCCCCCCGGGCATAATATATAGCCCGAAGGGATATAAAGGCCGGGACTCCACCAAAGCGGAGACGAGACAAGCGGAGAGGACATGTTTTTAAACAACCAATAGAAATACGATATTGATACATCTTCTCTCCGCTTAGCTTAAGTGGAGATCGCTATGCAGAGATGTGGAATATTAATATGGCGCGATGGAAGCGGAGATGTGAGCTGCGCGCGGACGAGACGAGCAGCGCAGTCGGGAGATGTGAGCGGTGACCTTTCGTGTCAGAATGCGTACTGAGCACTCAACACACCGCACATCTCTTCTCACATAGCACACAGCACATCTCTCCGCTTTGGTGGAGTCTACCGAGCTGAAAAACATCTCTTCTCGCACAGCACGCAGCACACTGCACACATCTCCACTTTGATAGAGTCCAGGCCTTAATCGTACCCGCGAATGTTTAATTTGTTATATTTTTGGCAGCTAAGAACTAACACAAAAAAAATGTATACGAATAAATAAGTAAGAAATGTGGAAGTTTCAATATGAGTAGCCCAGTCAAATTAACAATAGAATTGGAATGGAGCAGCTTGTGACGAATATTACAGTTAGCGGCGAGTTTCCACTATCTATCCAACCACATTATACGAGTACCTGCAGCTATATGAAATCTCATTAGGAACCACCAAGGAGGAACAGAGGTTTACGGTGGATAAAACTCACAGCACAACTAGGAGTAGTAAACCCGACTTTAATGAAGAAAGAAAAGGAAAAAAGCGCCCACAAAGAGTTTGTTCTGAACAAAGAAGAAAGATATTTTAAATAGTTCAGGAATCTGGTTTCACAGTTCTTGCTTATCTTTCTAATATTATAAATGTGAAAGTTTGTGAGTGTGGATGTTTGTTACTCTTTCACGCTCAAACGGCTGAACAGATCATTCTGAAATTTGGTACAAGGATAGATTATAGTCTGGAATAACACATAGGCTACTTTTTATCCCAGAAATAGTTCCCACGGGAACAAATTTTTCGCGGGCGAAGCTGCGGGCATCAGCTAGTATAATTATAGGTGTAAAAGTTTCTGAGTGTTTGGATATTTTTTACTCTTTCACGCTCGAACGGCTGAACGGATCTGGCTGAAATTTGGTACAGGGATACATTATAGTCTGGAATAACACATAGGCTACTTTATATCCCAGGAATAAGTTCCTACGGGAAGCGGGACCGGGAACAAATTTAACGCGGGCCAAGCTGCGGGCATCAGCTAGTAAATAATAAACACTCTAACAGCATTTTACAATTTTAAGGGACATAGAGCTTGACGAGATTAGAGTATAATAATATTATTATGGCTTTAATTTTAATCAATACCTGCACGCAGTCACGGGACATCCTTCCTGAGGGCTTACCCGGGGCTCTCAACCATAGGCTGTTAGGCGTGGCGTGAGGTTTTTTAGTCGGTAAGAGTCCGGCATAACATCCTATGAGGATTTTACCTCACTTTAAACAAAAAAAAAAAAAATACCTGCACGCATTTCAGCGTTATAGGGTCTTGATAGACATACACAGGGATAGACGGATGTGCAAGCAACAAAGTAGGTAGTACAACTATAGAGACTCCTTTGTCTTTTGAGGGACTCTAAAAATAACATTTTTGTTGAACAGAATTCATGTAAGATCAGTTGACTTTTTGTAGACTTTCGTGAATATAAACAACCTAATATTCTAACAACAAATAGCAATGTGAATAACCTCTGAAGTATATTTTATGTTAATATGCCTTTGTATATGAATGAAATAATAAGAAATAAGCAAAACATAGCAAAATATTTCATCACGAGAGTATGATGACCTACCATTTTATGTAGTAGCTAAATGGTCTAAGATGATGACATGTTTTGCTAAAGAATATTAGGAAAAAAATACTACTATTGTGAGTTCAGAGTTAAATTACCACTAGCACTTAGGTTGCCTATCTTGATTGCTGTGTTACCCGAATAAGTTATTGTTTCTCCCATGTACTGCAACCTTTAGTCGAAACTTACTTTCTACTTTTGCTGGCGTTTTTTTCGGCCATTATTTGAGATGTGGAACGCAACTTCGCCTTCGTTAGTGATGGTATTGAATGTTTTTTTCAGATATTCATAAAAAATAAGGAAATCTTTAATACAATCGCATAGTAACATGAGTACTGTATTAGTAAAGTTAAGTTCATTATTGCATGACAAAACTGTTCGTCCTAACAGTTGGATGTTATAATCTTCACTATATTCGGTAAAACGTGGTTTGGCACTCATAGGGCCACTTTACTGCAATGCCAACACACAGAAAACGATCGGCAAGCTGTCAGTCAGAGGTAAATTACTGTGAACGGACTTCAAGTGGTAGATTCTATTATTATTAACTGATACTCTACTACAGATGCCAAAGGCAAATACAATGTCTAATTACAGCAATTTACCGATATATTTTATCAGCAAAATCTTTACGACATTACGTTGGAAGAAAACTCTACTCTTACTTACTAAAACCACACGGTGCTCTAACACTGTCAACGGCCGGGAGACCCGGGTATGCCCTCGGAAGGATGTCCCAGGATTCCCAACAGACTTTGGATACCACCGCGACCTCACCTAGGAGTTCGGCTCTTTGGGCGTTGGTTCTGTAAGTACGGCGAGCAGACCTCCCGCCATCCTCACATTAAACAAAAAAAAAAAGACCCCGATGTATGTTTTAAATCTTGATACATTGTTCTTTATTATAGGCACGTAATAAATGTTTACAGTATAAAAAAAATCACTTGAATCAACCCTTACCCTTTTTGGTACAATTATTGTATAGAAGTCTGCCTACTTTTTCACAATTTTTGGTTATTTCTCTATACAGGTGAATTTTTGAAAAGGGCCTGGATTAATAGCAACACTATCGTATGGTGTAATAATATAGGATTTGTTTTTTTTTTCAAAATCAATAGGTTCTATTTCCAGCTAGGATTATTGGTTTTTCAAAAATCTAATGATGAGATTTTAAGTTTCATCAAAATCGGGCTCGTGACTCCTTTGAGCATTTTTCGCTATTCCTTATAGTTTCGGATTTGGCCATCCAATCCCTTTTGAAAAATTCAGTATATGAGATGTGACATAATAGAATATCCAAATCTAAAAGAGTTATCCTATTCAAAGTAGTGATTCTTATAGCGAGATGAACCGAAGAAAAACCCCTTCGCCATTGTAATATTATTATTTTTTATACATTTATAACAAAAAGTCATTCATTTTTCCAAAAGACTTTCATATTCTAAGACTTTTCAACTATGATAAGATTCACCTAGTAGCAATTCAATCGCAATCTTCCATTGTATGACATTCCAGTCGTAAATGGATTTTAAAAAGAGTTCCAGTTCTATCACGAAGCCTTTTATAGACTTGGCGTACAAATTGGAAATTATGCCCGAGGTGGTTTTAATTCAAGCGAAAGGAATCTCTCGGAATGCTTTTACAGCGTAGATTCTGATTTTACTATGGTTTTATATCCATACTCTTGGAACTTGGCGGACTGGAAATGGTAAAAGAGTTTGAATTGCATCGAGATTTTAAATAAAAGCATTTTAAAATAAATGTTCAATGGTAGCTATATCTTTAAATACCTGTGTAGAGTGAGCTATCATACACTCTCCTGGGGACATCCTTCCGAGGGCTAACCCGGGGCTCCCAACCGTAGGCTGTAAGGTAGGATATGTGAGGTTTTATTCAGTAGGAGTCCGGCATAGCATCCCTGTAGGATTTTCTAGCGGACGTCACGTGTTTTAACCCGCGTAGTTTCCGTTCCCGTGGGAATACGGGAATAAAATATTGCCTATGTTACCCGCATGTTATGTTAGTGTAGCTTTCAAATAGTGAAAGAATTTTTCAAATTGGTTCAGTAGTCTCGTAGAAAACAAACGAACAATCAAATCTTTCCTCTTTATGAAATAAGTATAATATAGACTACTAGACGAGAGGACGGCCGCGGCAAATAAGGGAAATAAATGTTTTCCTGATAAAGTAAGTGTGGCACGTTCATCTCGAGCTTATAAATTATCTCTCCTAGAAGAGAAATGTAAACATTTTGTAGTAAGTAGTTAGTTTCTTGGTCATGATACAATAGTTGCGTAGCGCATAAAACCTGATCAAAACTGGTTCCCGTTGCCTTTGGACGTTTCCGATACCAGAGGTACTTTAAAACCTTTAAAAGCCCTATTTGACATACCCTGAATCTACGGTTGATGTTCAGGAAAACCTATATTATCCAATCTAAGCGAGTATATACAAAATGAAAGATCTTACTGTATATTATGATGTTTTGGTGAACCGGAGTGAGGATGACCAAGCCTATCTGTTTGTCACAATCGGGGTATTGATAAAGAGTACTTAGCCGTGAGCATTATTTGAAGGATGGGTTCCAGCTAGGAGACATGCCGCCTCACCGGAGATCGTGCGGTATCCTCTTATCACCCTGACGGCCATCGCTCTCTGCGGGCTCAGCAATCTAGCCACATAGCTGGCCGTCAGGGTCTCTGCCTATACGGGGGCCCCGTATAGGGTCATGCTTCGCACGATCCCCAGGTAGAGCACAGATCATAGTACAAGTATTAGAACAAAGTAAGAATATATGCAATGTAAACCGAAGTAATGAAAATGATAATAAATTCATAATTAAATTTTCCCTTTTCCACAATATTAAATTTGTCTGGTTATGTAATTAAAATATCGAATTGTATACCCCGTGCTCCCGTAATAAGATACTCCACCATTACAGTTCATTCGTAAAGCAAACAACAGGTATTAGAATAGAATAGAATAGAATAGAATAAACTTTATTGTACACCAATATAAAACATACAGAAAAGAAAGATATTACAATTTTATACATGTACAGAGGGCGGCCTTATCGCTAAAAAGCAATCTCTTACAGGCAACCTTTGGATGGAAAAGACTGTTAAGAATCACAGGATATGTAATTAGGTATTATTAGGAGGAAGCTATTAAAAAAGTTAATTTACGAGGGTAGATTGAAATATTCACGGAATCTTGTACGACTTCACATTTTTGTTTTGATAATGATTTCTTCATTTCGTTTTTGTACATAGCTATGACAGCGTAGAGTTATTTAGTATATTTATTTAAACTCGTCTAGTATCCAGACGCTTAGAGGTAAGATTGTAATTTTGTATGAAACGAATATACTCAGAAACCACTGGACGGATTTCGATAATACTTTCACTATACATGCTACGTTATTCCTGAGTAACACAGGCTATTAATTAATTCCCGTATTCTCACGGAAAAGGTAACTACGAGCGCGTAACGTGTAACCGAGTACTATTACTTGGCCGAAGGTGTGAGGTTTACTAGTCCACTGTACGTAACTAAACTTAATCAAAAAAATAACTCAATATCCAGACGGATTTCTGGAGGGTTTTGTATCGGGTATAAATTCTCTTTTTCCTCTGTGATCTCTTCTTTTAGTCAGCAGGAGCAATACTTGCATGCAGGAGAGACTGGCATAGGCCCTGAAGCCGGTAGAGACTCATTGCACCCACATAGATATAGCTTATAAAAACAAATTAATAAAGTAATTTTTGTAGGTAAATACGAAAAAGAAGATGCGTATAATATTTCACCCATATTTTTTGGTTTTTAAATTATAAATTTTTACAATGTGTATTTGCTATAGCGAAAATTTTTGAAAATTTCAGCTCTCTATAACGGTTCCTCTTGAGATACAGCCTCGTCACTGACAGATGGACGACTCATTAATAGAGTATTAACCCTTTGGGTACGGAACCCTAAAAAGGTTTGACCTTCCATTTTTTTAATCCGAGTTACGGAACCCCGAAAAACACTAAAAACCAACTAAACGTTTGTACAATATTTTTACAGACAAAACAAAGTAAATAATCTCATTTGTACTTTGAATATAATTCTCAAAAAGTATCAAATACATTCCACAAACTTCGCAACACGGTTTGCCCGCATTTGACTGTTCAACTTTTTAAAACTATTGAAAAGTTACAGCACTTTGAACATTTTTCAGCGGGATGATTTAAACTTTGTTTGCTGCGCCTGTATCTCTCTAACTGCTGGGTTTAACTTTTAAATTTTATCATGCCGTAAGCCAAGCCATGTTTATTCTTGTCTCGTTCGATTTTCAAACTTTATGTGGTTTTTAACACTGCTCGAACTTATTTTTGGGGTGTCACACTCGGGTTTTTATTCAAATTTTGGTTAATTTAATAGTGAGTGTGGCTGAGTATTTGCTGCCGCAGCAGCTGGGATTTGGAACAAGCTTAGGTTGTGAGGCGGCAATTCACGCTACGCGCGCATATGTTATGGATGCTGAAAATGCAGACAGCGTGGTCGTTAAGTTAGATATCTGTAACGCCTTTAATACTCTCGAAAGAGACGTCCTTTTGCGCGAATCCTTGGATCTTGCTCCATCTATCTATCCCTTCCTTCATCAAGTGTATCGCTTGCCTTCGAATGTCTATTATAATAATGAGCTAATTCTGTCACAGGCTGGGGCACAGCAGGGGGACCCGCTAGGACCTCTCGTGTTTAGTTTGGCGATTCACAAGGTCGTCAAAGAGTTGAAATCGCCGTTGAACGTTTGGTACTTGGACGATGGCACGATTGGTGGTAAACCAGAAGACGTTCACCGCGATCTGGTAACTCTTCTTTCTCGGTTTAAGGATCTAGGCCTGAAGGTGAACACGGACAAGTGCGAATTTTTCCCTTGCTGTGCCTCGGCTAGTACACACTATCCTAACTTCAATTCTATCCTGCCTGGTCTCAGGGAACTTTCCCGAGACACTTTCCATCTATTAGGGTCTCCAATATTTCCTGTTGCCCTCCCCGAGGTCATAACGGAGCGCAAAAATCTTCTTCTGAATGCTCAGGGACGTCTCGAAGGTCTGTCGGCGCATATCGCTATGTCATTGCTACGGATGTGCTTCGCTTTGCCTAAAATTACGTATTTGCTGAGAACAACACCTACCTGGATGTGCTCGGCAGAGGTCGCGTCCTTCGATGACGCATTGAAGTCTCTCCTGGAGTCGGTCCTAAACGTTTCCTTTTCTGAGTCCCAATGGAGCTTAGCGTCTCAACCCATCAGGTGCGGGGGTCTTGGGATTCGGCGCGCACAGGATGTTGGCTTGCCGGCATTCCTTGCATCGGCGCATGGGGTTGCGGGTCTTGTCGCTGTTATACTTCATACCGAGAGTGACGGGGCTGGCATACCCTTTGTGCCCGAGGCATTGGAATCTTGGAAGGCGCTCAACAATGGTGCGAGTCTCCCAGCGGCTCCTCATGCGCAAAGGTCTTGGGACGAGGTGGGAGTAAGACTGGCGCATGAGCATCGTTTAGAGAAGACATCGGGGGCAGATCGGGCTAGGTTGCTCGCTGTATCACAGTCAGAGGCGGGGGCATGGCTGAACGCATTGCCATCACCCCACCTGGGTACCTTATTGGATGATGACTCTTTGCGTGTGGCTGTGGCTCTTCGCCTGGGCTGCAAGGTGTGTGAACCCCACAAATGCATCTGCGGTTCCATGGTGGAGGCTGACGGCTATCACGCATTGAGTTGTCGTCGTAGTGCAGGTAGGTTCCCTCGTCATCATGCCCTCAATGATCTGATACGGAGGGCTCTGGTCTCAGCAGATGTGCCCTGCACTCTTGAGCCCCCTGGTCTGTCCAGATCCGATGGGAAGAGACCGGATGGATTGACTCTTGTGCCGTGGAAGAGGGGTAGGTGCTTGGTTTGGGACGCGACTTGTGTGAGCACTGTGGCTGCGAGTCACTTAAGCCGAACTGTGCTTTCCCCTGCTGCTGCGGCCGAAGATGCGGCTTGCAGAAAGCATCAAAAGTACGCGGCTTTGGAGTCGCGCTACATTGTGGTGCCGGCTGCGTTCGAGACAATGGGCAGTTGGGGCAAGGAAGCTAAAAGATTGGTGACCGATATAGGCAGTAAAATAGGGCAAAAAACTGGCGACTCTCGGTCCGGCTTGTACCTGGTGCAAAGGTTGGCTATTGCCATTCAGCGTGGAAATGCGGCGAGTGTTTTGGGCACCTTTGCACCGGATACAATCCGGGGCGGGTTATTTAGTTAATAATCTTTGACATTGTATTGTATGTTTTTGACAGAATAATAATAAAAAAATTATTATTAACAATAAACTATTTAATAGATAAGCGTGAGGCCAGACACGATGTTTAAAAAAAATCTTGTTTAATTTAATACTTAGGCGTGCGGTCAGGGGTAAGTGGTGACGCTCCTCTTTTCCACTGCCTGAAGTTTCTGTGACCTGACCGTATCTGACTAGTTTCGTAACAGTCCTTGGGCATAATGTGGAAAAAGCAAAATAATCATCAAAAGCTGTATGTTACTCTACCTACGTACTCGGAGCTAAGGTCATTTCCATGTTCCATTGATGAATTAGGTTCGGAGGATCTGGTAAATTCTAAAACATCTGTATTTAAAAATGCCCGGTTAGAAAAAGGAATAAATAAGTATGCTTATAATCTTGTCTAGATTACATAGCACCATATATTATCTTACATACCTATGGGCTAGATGACGTTGTTTCATAATGTCCAAAGGTATTTATTTTATTTAAGAATGGAGTATGTTACTTTTCTACACAGCTGAATATAAGTATTACCTATAAAATACCAACATTTCCCACAGCACAAACAAAATATTATTCATTGAAGGTGTCTCATCAATATAAATAATGTACAAAGAAGCTCTTAATTGAAAGCGTTATGAAGCAGCGTTGCGGCAGTAATTAATCAAGTTACTACAACAGTTTCCTGGGAAGTTCCTATTTTCTTACGTTAGCTAGCGTAGTGGAAAACTTGTAGCATTTTCATGAAGACACTAGATACATTTTTGGTTTTGTTTGCCCGTATAATGGCAGTGTTTTAGCCAAATTGGATGCTTTTTGAAAATTCAGGAGCATGAAAAAGAGTACAAAATGTCGGCACCCCAATTCATCCCAAGGGTGTCGTAAGAAGCGACTAAGGGAACACTTTCGCAAAACGATCCATTGCGTAGAGAAAGAAAAACTCGAAATGAAACCCGGTCGTCAGTAAAATGACAATCGTTAAGCCAAGTTGAAAGCCTTATAGGCGGCTTGAAAAGTTTCAACTCAGAGTAGTCATAATCTGCAACAGTCAATTTCAACACGGCAATATTCTTACAATCTGCTACGTGGGACATAAAACTATAGTGTGAAATATGGGTGTTTACTATGCCTCTGTCTACCCCATATGGGATAAAGGCGTGATTATATGTATCTTTATGTATGTAAAATAAATAATGATTCTTTCTAACAGGTTGCCATAACGGCACAATACATATGTATAGATTTCATCCAAAACATCGTCCTCTCTCCAATCACTTCCATTTCTAGTTGCAGCACGTACTTAGTAGCCACGTCACGTAGTAGGAAGCTGGCGCAGACGAACTAGTTGGAAACCCGATCTAGCTCATGACAGTGCATATCCATACTGAGGGTATTGAGACATTGATGGATGGATCTGTACATGACGTCAATGGTTGGAAAACCCCTACCTAGTTAATAATTACCGAATACGAATATTCGGCCGAACATTCGGTGCATCTCTAGTAGGTACTTATTATAACTAGCTAACTAATAACAGGTATAAGTACCTACTAGAGATGCACCGAATGTTCGGCCGAATATTCGTATTCGGTAATTATTAACTAGGTAGGGGTTTTCCAACCATTGACGTCATGTGCAGATCCATCCATCAATGTCTCAATACCCTCAGTATCGAAATACACATACGTTTTTGTGACATAAATGGCCATAGCTTAGAAGTTAGATTTTTTTGCAGCGAAGGATACCTACAGCTTGATAAAAAAAGTAAGTAGTAGAAGCGCAAGTTCATATTATGAAATCGTATTCATTACAAAAGCAATCGGCTGTCACAACAGAACTCACACAAAACAATTCAAAAACTAGCTGATTCCCGCGCCTTCACCCGTGTGAAATTTGGTTCCCGTTCATGGGGAGATATTCCCGCGATGAAAAGTAGCCTATGTGTTATTCCAGACTATAACCTACCCGGGTACCAAATTTCAGCCGAAACCGTTCAGCCATTAGAGATTGATTGAGTAACAAACATCTTCAAATAATATCACATTTCAATATTTGTTGGAAGTAGGTTAAGACTCATAATTTAATTTTATAAATAGGTATTTGCTATTCCATTTGGAGTTGTGTGGTTCAGTATTGGCAGAGGGGAAAGTCTCTCGATTAATCGGTGGTGTTGCTGTATGTGGCTATCAGATGTTAAAATTTCAAGCAGTTTACGAGGCTTAGAACTTAGTGTAGCGACTACCATCGTACAAGGAAATAACATAAAAATTCTAGGGCACCTTCTGCAGCATAAAAAGTCTCAATCATTCAGTTTAATAAATCCAGATTTTGTAGGAACACTGCAATCCGGATGACGTAACACAAATTCAAATCAAATAAAATAAGAAAAATAAACTAAACCAGACTCTGGACGCTGGTGAAGTTTGCAGCCACTTGGCAACAGACAGCGTTCAGAATGGGATTGTATCAAGTTATAAGATGACAGGATACGATGCGGGGTGCTAGTAATTTCTTCGGGGACCTGCGCAATGGTTCGGATCCTCCTTGTAATGTAATGGAGTAACGGTTCATTTTATTGAATGTAATACTGAAATCGGCGCCAAGTAAAACTAAAGGTTTAGGTAGATATTATTAATATCTCATAGAAATATTGGCACCGACTTCAGAATAACAGTCAATAATATCTGGTATAAAACTAAATATACTACCTATTACTTTGTGCTTAGTTAATTTTATTTTTCAATTTTTAGTTTTTGTTTGAAGTCGGTTTTTTTTTGTTAAAATATTTATTTTCATGATTTTCAGTGACGGGTAGACTTAAATTATATCTGTCTAGGGGTAATGTTCTCCCCAATACAAATTAATCAAGATCCCAGCATCCGATTCTGACTTTCTGTATATGGGACCACATGGGAAGCACCAGCTTTCAAACAAAAAAAGAATTTTTAAAATCGGTTAACTCCTTCAAGCGATTTGCCGGTAAAAAAAAACAGACGAATTGAGAACCTCCTCCTTTTTTGGAAGTCGGTTAAAAACAATACTATTGTAATAATAATCTTCAGTAAAAGTCTTCGCGGTTTACCGATTACCGACGATGACGTTGCAACGTTTATGGCAAGCCTTATATATAGTTTAATAGCATATGTCGAAGAAATAGAAAGAGGTCCTTAATATGAAACGTCTAAATAGATGCTTTATGATAGGTGCAAACTCGCTGCCTCCTATGCCATACACCACAGGCTACGGAACCCTGGCCCGCTTGGAGAAGTTCCAGCGTTGACCGATTATAAAATCTATAAAACGTGTTCAAGTTTGTTTTCCACATGGTGCGAGCCATGCTCTCCAGTGGGAGTAAGTGGGACTGCGCCCGCCGTCTCTTTCTGCGACCAGGTCATGCTCGCGAAGGAGGCGGCGGGCCGGGTGCGGGAGAGAACTCTCCCTCCCGAGTTCCGCAGTCGGCGCCCTGGGCGCCGCCGACGTGTCTTCGCCGAGGACTATCGGCCTCTCACCGGGGGTCTGAGGACGGTGAAAGGGCCGCTCACCGTCCTTACAGAAGCAAGCCCATGACGGCAGCGTGACGTGAGCAACTCACGCACGCCCCCCCTTAGAAGCGGGGTCACACCCGAAACCCCCCATAGACGCGGGATTGCACCCGAACCACCCCCTGGGCGAGGCCGCGTTGGCGGCCGTAGGTCTGTTGGGAGTCACGGGACATCCTTCCTGAGGGCTTACCCGGGGCTCTCAACCATAGGCTGTTGGGCGCTACGTGAGGTTTTTTAGTCGGTAAGAGTCCGGCATAGCATCCTACGAGGATTTTCCCTCACGTTAAAAAAAAAAAAAAGTTTGTTTTCCACGGTCGCCCCAACGATTTGGAAGCAACCAAACGATTTTATTCAGCAATATTGTTAACGAAATTGTTCTTCAGGCTAGGAATGGCTAGCCAAAATTTCAGAGGATAGTGTCTAGTATAGTGTATCTGGTGCCTATGTGTCTGGTTGCGAAAGTTATAAATTGTGTTGAGTTTATCACCAATCAGTACGTTTAAATGGTTCATAGAATATTAATATAGTAATATAATGACGCGCCACGGCCATTATCAAATTTAGCCAAACCATTTTACCTCCATGTAGGCACCCAAATAGGCCTTCAACTTGGCTAAGCGACTGTAATGTTGATGACCACGAAAATACGTCAATTTGAATGCCAAAAGGTGATAACCCAACCTACGAAGAGCATATATGCTTCAATTTCTTTTAAATCTGACGATTTGGAAATGACGCAGGCTTTCGCAGCATTTAAGGCACCTACTAATATTAATAAAAAAATCTACATGGTAAGGTACCTCCCATAATTTAGTATGTAGCGCGTTTATTCTTCTAGTCCTGGGACATCCTTCCGAGGGCTTACCCGGGGCTCCTAACCATCGACTGTTGGGCGTTACGTGAGGTTTTTTAGTCGGTAGGAATCCTTCATAGCATTCATTATGGATTTTTCTTCGTATTAATAAAAAAAGGGGCTCAACACCATTGTATAAATACTTTTTCAGAAGACATGAAAAGGTTCTCACCAGACTGTCCCTCTCTAACACGTTAATTGTGAAAATCCGGTTGACGTTGTCATTTTTGTTTTATTTTAAACTTTGAACAAATGATCCACGTAACCTAGTGACGTAATTTAATGCAACAGAGTCACAGACTACAGACAAAGTCTCGACATAAGCCCCTCTGCACTCTATTTTATATAGAGGGGCTAAAACGGTCGAGAACATTCCATATTACTGATATTCGTGGTACAGAACTGTTTTGCCTAAGGGTGATTTAATAACAGAAAAATAGAGGGAAGTAATATTAACTGTATACTCTATGGTAATAACAATTCTTCATGTGGTGCTAGTGTTTGCAAAAATATGTATGCAATAAACATTATTTTATTGGATTAATAAATATCTTGAGTTAGACTTGTTACGGCTGCTTTCGAGCGGAACAAGAACTACGAGAATAGCATTTTCTTTTTGATACTCTAGAACTTCGTTATACCTTCATTTACGAAAGATATTGACAGTTTAAATTTTGAATATAAAAGGTCTGATACTCAGATTTTTTTAAAAACTTTAAATCACTAAAAATTAGTTTTTAAACGAACTAATGCTTGTAGTAAGTCCGCTTCTCAAAACTTTGAATCACTAAAAACTAGTTTATAAACTAGCTAATGCCTGCGTTAAGTCCGCAGTCCTTCTGGTGAAGACATTCCATTTTATTTATCAGCTTCTCGCAAAAATAGGCGAGGCCGCAGTGGTAGCCGTAGGTCTGTCGGGAGTCCTGCGACATCCTTCCAAGGGCTTACCCGGGCTCCCGACCATAGGCTGTTGGGCGTTACTTGAGGTTTTTTACTCGGTAGGAGTCCGGCATAGCATCCATGATGGATTTTCCTTCACGTTAAAAAAAAGTTAGGTACTCGCAGAAATATGTTCCCGCGATAAAAAGTCATATAATGTTATTCTTTCAACTAAAACTATTTAGTATACTAAAGTTCAGCTAAATTGGTTTAGGGTTGATAGCGTGATAGAGCTATAGAGTAACATATAGAGTTTGTCGTGGGTTCGATTCCCACCGGAGACAAATATTTGTGTGAACCATAAATGTTTGTTTCAAGAGTCTGGGTGTTTCTATCTATCTTCTATACTTATAATAAATCTGTAGAGAGGTCAATTCTGTACATGAAATATATTTTCAAAATCTGTCAGGGGGTGATTAGTGATCGATACTGATGCCAAAAATGCAATCAGTAAAATTTTTGTCTGTCTGTCTGTCTGTCTGTATGTTCCTTATAGAAACAAAAACTACTCGACGGATTTTAACGAAAATTGATACAATTATTCTTCATACTCCTGGGCAGGATATAGTATACTTTTCATCACGCTAAAATGAATAGGAGCGGAGCAGCAATCAAGAATGTTTTGAAAACGGGGAATATTTTTTACCGTCTCAGAGCTTCCGAGGCGTACGCTGCGTAAATGGTTACAGTTAGGTAAAAATTGCGTATTACGAAATTGTTTCTCTTAAAAAGTTCTAAAAAAAAGTCCGCGACAGCATATGTCTATCTTTTAAGGTTCGCTCACAATAACCTAATTTCTCTATCTCTTAAGGTTTGCTCACGATATAATGAAACTGAAGAGTTTGTTTGTATTAGGATCTCAGAAACTACTGGTTGCATTTCAAAAATTATTTTACAGTTTAATAGTCCATTTATTTAGGCTGGCTAATGGCAATATAACATCTCGCTAAGACGAATAGGAGCGGAGCAGCCATGAATAATGTTTCGAGAACGGGGATTATTTCTTTCTTTTGAGAGCTTCTATTGCTGACGCTGCATAAATAGTTAAAGTTACGTAAAAATTATATACTACAAAATTGTTTCTCTTAAAAAGTTATAAAAAAAGTCCTTGACAGCATATGCCTATCTTTTAAGGTTCACTTACAATAACCCTCTTATTAAGTTTTAAAGTATGAGCGACGTGACGGGAGTAAATCTGGTCTGCAGTGGCAGCCAGTCAACTGAACGATCAAAACCGGCCAAGTGCGAGTCGGACTCGCACGCGATGAGTTCCATACCGGAAAACGGATGGGTGGAAGTAAAAGCGACGGGAAACATTATATCACTTTAACGAGAGGTGTTAAAGTCACATCCTTCTCACTCTCATGTGATGCGCCATAATGAATACCAGCGACGCGACGCGACTATAATAAGCGCGACGGGGGTAAATGCAACGGGAAACATTATAATACCTACTCGAAATATTAATACCATACCTCACTCTCATGTGACGCAAACGAAGTTGCGCGGGTCAGCTAGTGTATAATATGTATGTATTTAAAAGTATAGATGTATTAATATCCGTGGTCTGATACCCATAACACAAGCAGGTTATTCCTAGCTTACTTTGGGATCAGATAGCGTTGTGTGAAATGTCCGTAAATATTTAAAAAAAAAATTAAAACAAACACCTTGACAAATTTGTTGATTATGCTAGTAGGTACGTTTTATTGAGCAAATCATTCCTCAATTGAGAAAAAAAAACTAAATAATCTACAATCGTTATATACAGGATGAATTTTTCAAAAGGGATTGAATGACCAAATCCGAAACTATAAGGAATAGCGAAAAATGCTCAAAGGAGTCACGAGCCCGATTTTGATGAAACTTAAAACCTCATCATTAGATTTTTAAAAAACCAATAATCCTAGCTGGGAATCGAATCCATTGATTTGAAAAAAAAAAAACGCACCCTATATTATTACACCAGATGATAGTGTTGCTATTAAGGATCTTATTCTGGGAACTAATGACATGTGGCAAACTAAAGGAAAGTGCTCATCTTAAACAAAATACAATTTATTTTTCTTACGTTAACTGATTAATTGTTCAAAATTTAGACCTCAGGGATCGTACTGCATTCAATATTATTGATTCCGTTTATAATATTCTCCAAAGAATCATTCTGAGCATGATTGAGAACACGGAATAGTTACGATTTATTCTGGAATTTCAAACGAAACAAATTATGATACAAAATTTAGGTACATGAAATCTGAATTCTATTAAAATTCCAAACTTTCCTTAAATTTGCCGTATATCATTACTTCGCAGAATTTGATCCTTATCAGCGACACTATCGTATGGTTTAATAATAAAGGGTGTGTCATTTTTTTCAAAATCAATGGGTTCGATTCCCGGCTAAGATTACTGGTTTTTCAAAAATCTAATGATGAGGTTTTAAGTTTTATCAAAATCGGGCTCGTAACTCCTTTGAGAGTTTTTAGATATTCCTTATAGTTTCGGATTTGGCCATCCAAGCCCCTTTCAAAAATTCACCCTGTATAATATACGTAATACATCGTTTTAAATCAAGCATTGAGAGGTAAGTATTATGTTTATGCCAAACAGATTGAGCCCTTTCAACATTTTCTATTTGACCCAGTTTTCCCGATAAATACCTATTTACCCTGAAAACGTATTAAACAACAAAGGCCTATTCATGGAGGCTGTATTTAGTGACACCTTTGGATCATCAATCTTTGAAAAATTCTTCAAAAAAAACTCTCACGTCGTCATCCCGCCAACATGACTGTAACTTTAACCAGACGCCTTAATTTCCGTTCAAAGGGTAGGTAGGTAGGTAGTACCGTAGTAAATTTACTACTACTACTGCTTTGTCGTCGATTTTGACATTGGAAAGAGTAGTTTGAAAAAAATAAGGTTATGTGATATTTGAAAATGATTTAGAAAATCTTGTGTCTCTGTTTTAAATCATATCGCGATTTTTTTGTCTTCGTGTTTCTGTTTACAATTAAACTATTAATACTTAATATTTAGAAAGCTTCTAAAAATGCTGTTTCTGTGGTGGAAATAAAAATGTTTTAAAAGCAGCATTTTAAAAGAAGGATAAATAGGTACGTTTTTCCATTTATAAAATGGTATGAACTATGTATGTATTTTTGTATGCTAAAAAATATCGGGTGAGCCACCCAGTAACAACTCTTATAGTTAAAATCTTGAAATTTTTGGATAAGCTGCCCTTATGATGTAAAGACCCGCAAGGGTTTCTTTAAATTCAGAAACTGAGGGGCCGTAATGGGATTAAGATTTTATTTAATTAAAAAAAAGTATATTTTGGAAACCATACATACCTACTCAAGACATAATCCTCTTTTGATGCGCGAATTTCATAACATAATTTATTTACTAACTTGCCTTTGTGTTCCACTAATAAACAGAAAAGGTTGAATTAACTGAGGAATAGTTTAATTTAATAGTAAATTATAAACATTTGTTCATTGAGGAGTTCATGTGAAATTGGATGCGGTTTACCTACTGTGGTAATTAATTTTGTGTACATATCCAGCAGAATTGTATATTATTTTAATTAGTGAAGTAAGTATTAAATTTGATAGTTTTATCTATCTAAGTAGCTTACGTTAGGAGCAGATGGCACTGTGTTGAAAATGTTCGTGAATGTCCTCTACTAATAATATAATGTGAACGTTTGTGTAGATGTTTAGATTATAATTTAATTAGAAAGTGAAAAAGACTGTGCTCAGACGGATCTTGAACCCGTAACCTTTGCCTAAATAAGGGCAATGCTCTGACCGTTTGAGGACTTTGAGGTTGAAAATTTTGTCCATAGATGTTTGGATGTTTGTTACTCAATCACGCTCTAACGGATGAACTGATCTGGCTGAAATTTGGTACAAAGATGGATAATAGTCTGAAATAACACATAGGTGTTTTATTCCGGTAAAATGATCATTTGGGAGCGGAGAGACAGAGTGAGAGAAACAGAATTTCATGCGGACGAAGCTGCAAGCATCATGTAATTTATCGTGCGAAAGAGCGAAGCGAACGAGAGTTGCCAATTCGACAGTATGGACGATTTAATTGCTTTCTCTGTCTGTGTGTATGTCAGTTCCCGTCTAGAGGACGCATTTCTTAATTAATTTTTACCAAACTTGGCACTTGTGTTTTCTGATTAAAAATAAAATTTTTGTAAAAAGCTTTTTTGATAGGGGGAAAATGAGGGAGAAAGGGGCTGATGATTGTTGTCGCGTTATTTATGAACGGATCTTAGAATAGTATAAAATAGAAAGGATGTTAATGATTTTTGGCTGAAACATAAAAGATTATGATTCCTCACAAGTTTTACTTTTGCGTTTTTTTAGTCCTGGATGCTCGCGAGGTCTACTTTTCGCAGAAGTACCTACTAGATATAATACAATAGAGGTTAACAGTTATTATTTTAGAGTTCAACCACAATACTAATACGGTTTTGTTTTTTAGCATTGCTAGTATTGCTACTCGCTGTTTAACTTCACAATGCACTGATAACATACTTATTATTATTATATTCTGAAATTCACTGTAGGATTTCATTCTACTCATGTTTGACTACTTTTGGATGGGATGATACTTGAATGGTATTAATTAATATCTATTTTTCTTCAATCAAATCTGAACAGTTTGAAAAACTTTACTGCGGCGCAAACACTGCTTCTCTATAAGTCGCAAGTGCGGCCACACATGGAGTACTGCTGTCACCTCTGGGCGGGGGCACCTGAATATCAGCTTCGCCCATTTGACTCGGTGCAGAGGCGAGCTGTGAGAGTTGTCAACGATCCTATACTGACAGGTGGTGTGGAACCTCTTCGCGACAGGAGAGACTATGCCTCCTTATGCGTGTTCTACCGCCTGTACAATGGTATGTGCTCCGAGGAATTGTTTGACATGATGCCCACGGCTACCTTCTATCATCGCACCGCTCGCCATAGACAGGGATTTCATTCTCACACCCTACGTCCGAAGCGTTTGAGCACGGTTAGATCCGGTAGGGGTTTTCTTCCGCGCACGCTTGGGTTGTGGAATGATCTTCCTGCCTCGGTTTTCCCAAACGCCTACAGTATGGGGTTCTTCAAAAGGGGTCTAAGAAGGTTTTTACAGGGTCGGCAGCGCGAGTGTGGCGCCTCTGGTGTTGCAAACGTTCATAGGCTGCGGTGACCACCGGTCCTTCTGGTGGGCCGTGTGCTTGTCTGCCACCTTAGTGGTATAAAAAAAAAAAAAAAAAAAAAGAGTTTCGTACCCAAAGGGCCGGCCAAGTGTGAGTAAGACTCGCGAATGGAGAGCTCCGTACCTTAAATGACAAAAAAAATGTCTGTTGTTATAGCGGTAAAAGAAATACATCTGTGAAAGTTTCATCTTTTTAGCTATCATGGTTCATGAGATACAGCCTCGAGACGGACAGACAGATAGACGGACAGTGTATTCTCTGTAATAGGGTCCCTTTTCTAATCTAAAACGAAAGTTACACATTCTTTAAATTGATATACATAGAGTCTGGGTGTTTCTATGTATAAAATGTAAGTATTTAAAAGTATATAAGTATTAATATCCGTTTTCTGATACCCATAACACAAGCAGGTTATTCCTAGCTTACTTTGGGATCAGATAGCGATGTGTGATATGTCTGTGAATATTTTTTTTTTTTGGAAGTGAAATATCATTTTTATTTCAGGACTAAAATAGTTTGTAGTTTTTTATAACATAAACTAGGTAAGGTGATTACATATTAAATTAGCTATGTACAGAGTTTATTTATTATATACCTACAGAAAACAGTTCAACAACAATTTCGTACTTTAAATTCAAAACAGTTTAACATTTTAAACATCACATTTGCAACTAGAGAAAATAAACGCAGAAAACTAAAATAGTAGTTTGTGTGGAAAAGCTGTTAAATTAAAACGTCAAATCCATTAATATACTTGAATAAATTGTTAAACTTTTCCCATTAAAAGCAGAAGTTTGGTTCTATATAAATTATTACTTTGCGCTACTTGCACATAAGGATTATTGTAGCTAGTAGATTTGCTCTGTATGGAATAATAACTCTTGAAATAATAACTCTTTCTCTTTTTTCCGCATAGTTGTCAATGTGGTGAGGCAGTCAACAGCCTTGGACATCACGGTCTATCATGCAGCAGGAGTGCAGGTCGCAGGCCTCGTCATGCATTTCTTAACGACATCATTCGCCGGGCTCTTGTCACCGTTGGTGTTCCAGTCGTTCTAGAACCTAATAGTTTCGCTCGTGACGATGGCAAGAGGCCGGATGGTGTATGTCTTTGGTGCCATGGAAGATGGGAAGGTCTTTAGTTTGGGACGCAACTTGTGTGGACACACTGGCTCCTTCTCATCTTCCAAGCATGGCGGGCTGCGCCTGTTCTGCTGCTGCATCTGCCGAGACACTCAAACGGCGCAAGAATAATTTAATAGGTACCTAATTATATATTTGAATATATTTGAACCTTTATCACAAAGATGTAGAACATAAGTAATTTTCATTTCTCAATTTGTAAATATTCATGTAGGTACATAATATATATGTTGTTTTGTTGTTGGACATTCTCACACAACATCATCTAGCCCAAACTAAGCTATAAGCTTGTGCTATAGGATCTAGACGACTGATAGACATACTTATATATTTCTAAATACATACATATTATACATAGAAAACACCGAAACAAACATTTGTGGTTCACACGAATATTTGGACCGACCCGGGAATCGAACCCAGGACCTATAGCGCCGCAGGCGGTATCACTACCGACTACGCCACAGAGGCAGTCAAGTTGAAATAAAAGTATTATAACTCTTTACTAAAAAAAATAAACTGTTCTGACAAACATGACATCTGACCTGACTAACACAGTGTGTTATGAAGTGTTAAAAGAAAAGGAAAGGGACTATTTAGAGAACTTTGATCGAACTAGACTGCAAGAGTTTCTATAGAATTATAAACCCATACAAAATAACTATTGATAGTTAATTGGATTCATTAATGGGCCCGCACAGGTTGCGGCGGAAAGCGGGCTTTAATGTGATAACTTTCGTTAAAACTTCATTTGTAAGTAGATGAAGTTACACCACTAATCTTCCCAATTTGGAATCAAATTATACTCGGCTTTATTTACTTCATTAAACATAATAGTAGTCACTCCCACACATAAGACCGATTTCCAAGCTCAAGCTGAGCGGACCCAGTTAACCCAACACAGTAAACTGGGCTGCGGTGGTGGTAAAATAAGTATCTTTTCTAAATTTGTGTTTACTAGCTGTTCCCGGCGGCTTTGTTCACTTATAAGTTTTCAAGGGTAAATTATTACCCTCCTTTGCGCAGTCAGTTAAAAAGTAGCCTATGTGCTTCCCTTGGACTCAAACTCTCTCTCTATACCAGATTTCATCAAAATCGGTTCTGCGGTTTAGGCGTGAAAACGTAACAGACAGATAGACTGAGTTACTTTCGCATTTATACAATTAAGTAGGGATATTTGTTTGAATGCTAGGATCTCAGAAACTACTAGATGGATTTCTATAATTATTTTATGGTTCAATAGTCAATTTATTGAGGTTGGCTATTAGGCATATTAATTACATTACGTTATGACGAATAGGAGCAGAGCAAAAATGAAAAATGTTTCAAAAATGGGCAAATTTATTCCTTTTGACCGAAAAAATGTGTATTACAAAATTGTTTGCAGTAAAAAATTCTACAAAAATTAGAGATCGCATATTTCTATATTTTAGGGTTCGCTCACAGTAACCATTTTAGCGATGTGGCACAACGGGAGTAAAGGCGACGAGAAACATAATATTAAAAAAATCATACTACACCTCTCTCTTTCTCTCTGTTATTTGACGCAAACGAAGTTACGCAGGTCAGTGCAGTATAATTATTATAAGCGGATTCATTAATAGGCATGCTCAGCTCGCGGTGGCAACCGAGCTTTATACACAGCTCGCTAATTATACCGCAGAAATGTGATCGCTGCGGTTTTGCGGTAATTATGTTACAAAGCGTGGTTGTGTTGCACTAACTGGAACAGACTAAATTATTACTCGTACCTAACATTTGTGGTACGTAGTTACGCGAAATAGCGAAATAACTTTCATATTTACGTTTGAGAATATTATTTTACAGGAAAAACTTAATAAATAATATGGATGTGTGTGATGCACTCAGTGACTATGTACTTTCTTTTTTTGTTTTACTATTTTGAAAACTTTCAATTTATCTCAAATGCTGTTTTTATATTCAACTAGCAGTCATCCAGCGGTTTTACCTACGTATCTCCCGATCTTGAATATGATAATAAAATATAGCCTATGTTGTCCAGGATAGTGTAGATTCCCAACAGTGAAAGAATTTTTCAAATCTGTTTAGTAGTTTCGACGCCTATTTGATGCATACAAACAATCAAATACTTTCTCTCTACAATATTAGTAACATAGATGTAATCATAATACCTATAGGGGTATTCCTCTTTATTTGCATTGCTCATATACCTTTTAAGATCCCTTTTTCAGCGTGGTATTCCTTTCCGTAACCATTAGCAAAGGTCATCATAGCTGACTAAAGATTGAATGAAAGTTAGGTCCATCTTTCCCTCCTTACAAAAGGCTTCCTCACGAAACACGAAACAAAAATACTATTTCCTTTGCATTTACTATCTCAACTACTGAAGTAAATTGAAAAACCTGTGACAGTATTATTCCTACAAAGTACTCTACCTAATTGAAGTACTCGAAGTAAGGCTGTTGAAATTCCTATATAATTGCGTCTCAGGTGGCTTTGAAGCATTCTACTCTAGATTACAAAATCCTGCGCGGGAATAATCTTTCAGAGTTGTGTAGTTTTTTAGCATTTTATGGAAGGAGATTTTTTGATTAACATGTTTGTAGCAACGAAACTGTATCATGTTCATCTATAGATTACTCGCCAAAATGACACTGCCTGCTCACTGGGGAGCCTTTGTTACTGGGACCATGGAGCCATGAGTCCAGACAAGAGCATAACAACCTTCTATGTTTGTTCATGATGGCCAAAATTGAAGGAAAACGATGCGTTGGGTGACGGAAAAATCATTGCTCAGGAACATTAGGAAATTGACTGGAATAACTTATTAGTACTTAATTGTATTACAACTATTAACGTTTCTATGCCAGACTCAAGAGCTCTTGGGTTATCGCTCTTAGATCTATCGCAGAAACGTAAGAAGTTTAAAAAGATAATGTCTAACCCATAGCAAGAGAAGTACTGATAGAAGAAAAAGAGGATCAAAGTTCAAAAAACTATTGACAATGGTCTTTTTAGTGTCTACCACACTAAAAAGACCATTATATCTATCCCTCATGGATGCTTTGCTGGACTCTTACCGACTTAAACCACTCGTTCCCTACCACTGCCTACGGTTGGAAGCCTCGGGTAAGACATCGGAAGGATGTACTGACTTCAAGTTGATGAAAATACTCGCAGTGATTGCTCACAATACACTGTATTCGGTTGTACATGATTTTGTAGGTAACTTTTTCTTTAGTCGCCACTATAAAGAAACAAATTATCGTGGCTTAACTTGCTCGCCATAAATCAACCACTTAAAGTGCTCTTCGTAAGACACTTTTAAATCACTCCGGCCATTATTGGTCAGTCGTAAAGCCAAGAGCAGTTCTGTTCAATTTGTGACCGAACCTCAGGTGGCGTAGGTATTTTATTTCCGACCTCACTCGTATATATCGGTAACAACAGGGGTGTAAAAAATGGTGTAAAAGTCTATTGCGATATTTAGTCTCGCTTTGACAAAATTGTTTTAGGTAAGTACCTACTGTTTCACAAAGAAAAATATTGTAGATAATAAAAACGTTTCAATATATATACTTTTTTTTAACGTGATAAAAATCCTTCAGCGATGCTATGTCGAACTCCTATTGACTAAAAGCCACTCGTTTCCTACCTAACGCCTATACGGTTGGGAGGATGACCCCAGAACTCCCAACAGACCTAAGGCTACCACTGCAGTCTCACCGCGGGGGGGTTCGGGTGCTATTCTGGTTCTTGGGGCTACCTAATAGCAACGCCTTTATACCTGAAGGCACTAGTAGAGGTAGTCAGAGACTTAAGATACATTTAACCATTAATATTTAATTTAATCCTCTTCTTAATAGATGGTGAGTCCGAGTTTATGCTCCACTTAAAATTTCAAGACTGGAATGTTTTTAATTATAACTGGCACAAACTCTTTAGTTACTTTTGAAAGAAAATTGCCACAAAGTGGTCATTCATCTCACCAGCCTCTAAATAGGGTAAACTGGGGGTTAACATTTATCGAAGTATGTCACCCGTTCCCCCGTTTGGCGACGGGGCCCCGTGTCGAAACGGAAAAGAGTGAAAAATGTCGCCTCCTCAATTCATGCCGAGGGTGTCGTAAGAGGAAGACTTACGCAAACGATTCATTGCGTAGAGAAGAAAAACTTGAGATGAATACCGGTAAAATGACAATCGTTTATACTTTTGATTGTTGGCACTTGATGGAACTTGTTATAATACATTATGAAAACTCACTCACTTGTACTGTTCCACAACTTTTATTTTAATAATACCTGACCGGTTTCGCTATTATAGCATTCTCAAAGGTGTTTACACAAACCATTACCTTTGTCAAAAGTTAGTGTAAACACCTTTGAGAATGCTATAATAGCGAAACCGGTCAGGTATTATTAAAATTATAATGAAAGTTGTGGAATAGTACAAGTGAGTGAGTTTTCATAATGTAAAATGACAATCCGTAAGCCAAGTTAAAAAAATCAATGGCGGGTTGTCACGACCTACACCTGTCCATTTCAACACGTCAATAGACTCACCAGCTATTCCGTAGTACATAAATTAAGCAGATTTCCAAACACAATTGAAAATTAGACCATTGGGTGCTACGAGGTCTGTAGTTCATCAAGGGAGAAGCCGCGAGACACAACTAGTATATAAATAAACCATGATAACAAAAGAGTTACGTTCACACATTATACGTATATCGACGGTCCACTCAATAAAGCCGATCGTAAAATATGAAGGGCCGGAGAAGACATTGTCTAGATCAATTCATGAAGTGGACTGAACTATGAAACTATTCAACTGTGGTTAAAGTGCTTGCTCGTATCTTGGGTTTTATCGGTTGGTAGATTTTTGGATGGTTTAGTGGGCTTTGTACTTAGATCAAGAATAACTAGATGTAATATCGACGCGAGAAATCCAGCACCTATAGAAGACGGCTCACTACTGACGGCTCACTACATCCTTGTTTAAACAATTGAATAATACAAACGTATGGAACAAAACGACTTAACTGATATATCAGTGGCATGGTATTTTATGTTTACGTTTAATAACTTTAAGGTACATTTTACGTTAAATGTGATACAGTCTTGAATTATTAATTTACGATTGCTAATAAATAGAATATAGGTTTAACTAAGTATCGACTTGGGACACTTTTTGATTTTCATTTTGTTCGCGACCCGTAATCTATGTTATTCTTGATCTAAGGCTTTGTATTATTTTGTTTAAGGTCTTTTTTTTAAACAGAAACTCCTCAAGGATGCTATGCTGAACTCCTAACGACAAAACCATATGTTACACTTCCATCTGACTGATTCGGGTACGCGTTCTGATGAATAATCTCAGGGCTTCCGACATAGTCTTTGACTGATATCGCGGCCTTTCCCGTGGGTTTGGATTTTAGTCCACTTCTTGGAGGGTTCGGCTGCTATTTAGTTTCTTTGGGGGAGCGGGAATTTAGGTACAAACACACTATTTTGATTGGTGACAGAAACAGGCCACCTTATAAGCCTGCTACTTTATAAACGGCTAGCAGTCAACTATTAGTATGGCTTTTACGATATCTTCCAGTTAAAAAATAATTTTAAATAAAAGTACCTACCTACAATAACAGATTTGTGTCCAATCTATTTTTTATATTAAAAATCTGATCTGGTGCGTCTCATTATATTTTTCCGAAGTTGCTACTAGTGTAGTGTAAATTTTACGTCGGAGTTTTACTAAAAAAAAGTAAACTTTACATTACAAGATAGAGAAAGTTTATCTCCCGGTACGGTCGCCCAGTGTGGTAATGGCTTATTCCACTGTCATAATAAATGAGAGAGGCCTGTCTCCAGACTAGAATAGACAGATTTAATCCATTATTTGATTGTATGAAACCTGAATAAGTAAATATCACAGAAAGCAACAGGCTCGTGGCCCCGCGGGCTTAGTGTTCTGTAAACGATCACTGCAGTAAGCAACATTTACTATGGCCGGATATGGATGGGTGACCACCACGTGGACCACTTTGTGACATTTATTTACGAGCGTTTCCGTGCTTCGGAAGGCACGATAAGTCGTTGGTCCCGGTTGTCAGTAAAATGACAGTCGTTAAGCCAAGTTGAAGGCCTTACGGGCGGCTTGAAAAATTTCAACTGTGGGTCGTCACAACCTGCGCCCGGGTCGGCAGCGCGTGTGTAGCGCCTCTGGTGTTGCAAACGTCTATAGACTACGGTTACCAACCTTCCGGTGGGCCGTAAGCTTGTCTGCCACCTAAGTAGTATAAAAAAAAACACGTTACTTAAGCTGTAAATAAACAAGTAAACATACAATATGCAATAATACTTTTCAATCTACGAAAAAAATATTGGAAACTACGATATGACAAAATTAAACTAAACTATATATCAACAACATTGTATAACAATCTATGTATTGTATAGTTATGAGTAATAATCCGTAGTATTGTACCGCAAACGTTGAGAAATATCAACAAACTGTACTAAAAATTGTACAGTTTGTTTCTTCACAATAATACTCTGAACATTTTATAACACGATAGTTTGCTGGTATGAAAGGATTTTATTGATTGCTAAATTGTCGAGTGATGACAATAAAATTCTGCCCTATTATTTATATTAAGTTTAAAGTTTTGATAAAGTTTAATGAAATATGCTCATTATAAACAAGAAAGCCGTGAGATCGTTCTCACCGGACTGCCCCTCATACGACTGTCACGTTTATTGTGAAAGTCCAATCCAATTGACGTTGTCATTTTTGTTTTATTTCAAACTTAGAACAGATGATGCACGTGACCTAGTGACGTAGTTTAATGCGACAGAGTCACAGACTTTAGACAAAGTCTCGACATAAGCCCCTCTGCACTCTATTTTATACAGAAGGGCTAAAATGCAAACGTAACTATAGCGTTTAAACGCCTAGATCCGATTCTGATGTTTTTTTTTAAAGATAGTGTTTGGGAAGAGACATAGGCTACTTTTATTCCAAAAATAAATTCCTGTAGGAATCAGGGAGGACTTATTATTCTGCCATGGATTTTTGACGACAAACCTCTGGTGTTACAAACGTCCGTAGGCTAAGGTGACACTACCCATCATGTGGACTTGTCTGCCACCTTAATGGTATAAGAAAACTACAATTGCTAAAATTTCCGAACCAGTTTCATCCAGTTCACCACATACACGCCCTCTCGCTTATCAACACAAACCCAACTAATAGACCGACGCGACGTGGCAAGAATTCTTATAGCAGCCAGTTATACCACCTATTGTTGCGAGTTCCATACTTATTTCCTTGTAAAGTAGGATCCATTGCTACTGAGAGAACCATTAGGCACCTATATTTTTGCTTTTACTACACGGGAACGGTACGAAAGGTATTTTTATCGCCTTAGTTTAATGTTTTCCGCGCCGCACTATAAAATTTTCTTATGAAATTAGGCGTTATTTGGCGGAAATTCAGCAAATAAAAGAACTAAATATCATAGAAGGTTTATCTGCAGATGATGCACATCTAAAGGATGGCCTCTTGGCGAAGTGAAAGAAAAAATAAAATATTTTTTAGAGGTTGACGTCCAGACAGGTCTGTCAGTAATCTAATAGGCTGATTTTATTGATACATTCTTATCATGCTTATGCTTGAAGACATGACTAAGGAAAATATTTTTATTTATTTTATTTTACATTATTTGGGGAGCTTACGGCTATAATAAAATGGTTAATCAATTATGTAAACATATGCCAATTACAAGCTTCCACATATGGTTTGTAAACAATTTAACAATAGTAAGTTGAACCAGTTGTTAGTTCGAGTACAGTTAAATTAAATAGTGACAGCATTATTAATAAAATCTAAGGTTAGACTACATCTAATAGACCTTACATTTGAGAAAAATAGATCGTATCTACTGTCATGATTAAGCTTATTAAAGCTTGAAAGAGCCCTGTGCAAGTAACTGTTTCTCCTGTAGTTAGTGTGACATGGTGCAACATATAAAAGAGGGGTATGACGTAGCCTTCTGCCCGGTACTCTTAATTTCAAATCCCTGAGAAGATTAGGGCAATCAGTTTGGCCTTGGGCTATGTGTACAAGGAAAGTTAAATCAGAGATATTGCGTCTCACGCGTAACGGTAATAAATGCAACTTCACACAACGCTGTTCATACGTGAGATCCGCAAGATGATCCAATTTAAATTTAAACCCTAGGTAGCGAATAAATTTCTTCTGGATCTTCTCCACTTCATTAGAGTAGCATGCATAAGATGGGTTCCAGATTTGTGAACAATATTCCAAGTGACTTCTTACATAGGCGCAGTAAAGTACTTTTATAGTTTTCATATTTTTGAAGTCACCGGAACAACGGATAATAAACCCTAGGGCTTTATAGGCCTTACTAACCACCTGCCTTACATGCTCGTCAAAAAGGAGCTTACAGTCATGCAAAACACCAAGGTCCCTAGCAATGGTTCTCCTCTCTAATTTGTTACCATCGATTTCATAATCAAAATTAAATGCCAATTGTTTCCGCGTAAAGCTCATGGTAAAGCATTTGGAGACATTGAGGTCCAGATAGTTTGCACGACAGTACACAGCGAGTCGCTTAAGATCTTCTTGTACCAGGTTAGCATCAGTAATACTGTTAACCTTTGCGAAAACCTTCATATCGTCCGCAAAAAGTAAAAATGTCGAGTGCCTAAAACAGACACTGATATCGTTTATGAAAATGAGAAACAAAAGAGGTCCCAGGAGAGATCCTTGGGGAACACCAGATGGAATACCACGCCACGATGATGAGTACCCGTTCATCACAACTGACTGAGACCGGTCAGAGAGATAAGAAGAAAAGCACTTGAGCAACCCACCACGGACACCAATGTTAGAAAGCTTGACCAGCAGCGTTCCGTGATCTATACGATCAAAGGCTTTACTGTAATCAGTATAAATCACATCGACCTGGTTACCCCTGTCCATATTACTGGTTAAAAATTCATTAAGCGTCACCAGATTTGTGGCAGTGGATTTACCCCTCAAGAAGCCGTGTTGTTCATCGATGAATATGGATTTAAGTGAATTATAAAGAACATTGAAGATAGTGCGCTCAAGTAATTTGGCAATTAAACATAATTTAGAAATAGGTCTGTAATTAATAACAACACTTTTAGACCCACATTTGAGGATGAGAGTGACGAGAGCAGATTTCCACACGGAGGGCACGATACCTTCATTGAGAGAACGGCGAAACAATATAGTAATGGGACTACATAGCTCAACAGCACAAGATGTTAAAAATACCGCTGGGATTGAATCAGGTCCAGCTGACTTGAACAAATCCAGGACCCGTTCCCGTCGTACTTCAACAACTGAAATATCAGTAACTAAACTTTCACACAGTCCATCATCTGGAGGCCAGGAGGCACGACGCGCGCCGCTCAAGAAGTTTGCGGAAAAATACTCCGAAAATATCTCACTAATACCTACTCCAGTATCACTGGACCGTCCAGCGTAAGTCATTGATGCAGGATATATACTGCCTCCTTTCTTACTTTTAACATGTGACCAAAACAGTTTAGGGTTGTCAGCGATCGCAGTCTCAATCCTTTCAATGTAGTCCCTGTAACCGATAGCTTCCATTTTTTTCACCTTGTCACGCAGTAAGTTAAAAGAATACCTATCGGAAAGTCGGCTGTAAGTTTTTAATTTTTTGAAATATTTAAATTTTTCCTGTATACACTTAATAAGGGCGGAACTGTACCATGAGGGGTATTTGTCATTTTTGGTTTTACTTGTGGGTATGTATTTAGTCCTCAATTGGTATATGATTTTGTAAAACCGGTCAACAGCATCGTCAATAGTACCAGTATCAAGAACAGTCGACCAGTCTATGGTTGAGAGTTCGCGCCGGATACTGTCATAGTCACCACGTTTGTAACAGAATATCCGCCTAGGGCAGCTGTCAAGAAGAGCCGTTTTGAGAAAGGAGGGTTCAATAATCAGACTTTTATGAAGAGGATCTTCTTTGACCAATGGGTTCATGCAAGCTGAAACCGAAACATGTGTGTTACATAAAACTAAGTCCAGGATGCCTCCTATGTGGTTTTTATGAGAGTTATATTGAATGAGATTACATTCATTCAATGCGGATATAAAATTATTAAAGTGAGAATTGTTAGTTGCAGCTGGCTGCAGACCCCCCCGACCTGGTTCCCACTGTATGTCACTCATATTGAAATCACCTACAACCAGGAAGATGTCCGTCGGGCCGCAATCAATATGATTAGAAAGCGATTCCAAAAAGTTGTACATCTGAACATTAAAAGAGTTACCTGCGTTCTGCTGACACAAGTATAATACACAAATATGAATAGTAACTACCTTTTTTTGCAAGTTACTGGTTTTTAGTGTCACCCAAGTATCCTCTGCACTTGAACACCAGTCCGGTCTGGGGCTCACAATAAGGTGGCGCAGTACCGCAATTAACACCCCACCTCCTTTGGTCTGCCGCGTAAGAGCATAGTCGCGATCACGGCGGAAAACTATATAACGAGTGTCAAATAGTTCAGCGTCACCTATGGACTCAAGTAACCAGGTCTCAGTCAGCAAGATGACGTCATACGCAGCATGCGAATTTAAACATAAATTGCGTAGGAAAGTTGAAGTCTTAGTACGGAGCCCTCGACAGTTTTGGTAGTAAATGCTTAAGTTAGCCATTGATAAACGGTGAAGCAATACGTATATTAAATATAAAAGATACAAAATTATTTGTCACAATCATTAGCCTTAAGCATTTCACTTGACGAAGAACTTTCCGAAAGTAAACAATAGTTGCACAATATTTCCCTGGCATAATTTTTCCATAGTATTTAGTGACTAGGGACTCAGTGAGTGCGTACAAGTGGAATAAATAATCTATAGCAAAAAGACAAGCAGAGCCCGAATACAAATAGTAAAGCATCAATGACACCCAAACAGCCACTTGCAACAGGTACATTAAGAAAATCTGTTTATAAAAATCGTTGTAGATAGTGTGTAAAAATATATACGGTCGAATTAACAGACCTCCTTTTTTTTTGAAGTCGGTTAATAATGTTAACATACATAGAAATCTGTTCAAACTATGAAAACGACGAACGACAATCGGCAAAATATATATTGTTAACTAAACCTAAATAAGGCCCCGTGGCATTGTGTCCGAAAGACTAACAGCATTCTTCCTTTGAATAGCAATACCCATTTGCTGTGAGAGAAAATTGCCAGCCCTGGGGTCACCAATTGATTCTACTAGGCGCTTGTAAAGGTGATTATCGTATAGGTACGTATTCAAAATATTATAATTTATTAATTAAAATACTATAAACATACTTTAAATGTTTTAATCTTTAGTTAAGGGTTTCCACCCTCATTAATGCTAATTCGGAACGATTTCCCAGGACTCCCATTGCTTATTTTTTAGTATAAGGATAATGTCCATTATGTAGTTTTACTCGGCACATTAGGCGCATTATATATAACATTTGTGAATTATATTCAACTAGTTTCAGCTTATCTATTACTCCAGCGGCCGCCCGCCCATACAAAAGTAGTCAAACAATAAAACAGATTAATACCACTCATGAGATACGGCCCAGGCCTAGTCGTTGAGTAATTACCTTCATTTGTAGACACATAAATAGTAGAAACACATTCTTCTGTGCAAGGAATAAAAAATACGATTTTCGAGAAGGTGAATAAAAAAAAGGAAATTCTTAATAGATTATCTTTCTACGTAAAAATGAAAAGGTATGTTTTTTTAATCTAGAAGTATTGCCAGTGGCTTCTAAAGTTTAAAAGCGACAGGTTATACGTCTGGATGAAAAAATATATTACCCTACTTTTGATTGTCTTTTGTGACACCTAGGGTCAACTATTTTGACCGCGTCTGATCTTCCAGCTCCATAAAGGCTAATGTATTTGTCAGTAGGTGCACCGCTAGCAAGTGATCTTAGTGGGGACCCTTACAATAAAATAGAATAGAATAGGGAAGAGTAGAGTAGAGTAGAGTCGAGTAGAGTAGAGTAGAGCGGAGTGGAGCAGAGCAGAGTATAGTAGAGTAGACAGAACAGAACACAAGAGAAAAGAACAGAACAGAACTTTAATGTGCACGAATATAAAACATACAGAATAGAAAGACATTACATTTTAATAAATGTAGGTACAGAGGGCGGTCTTATCGCTATAAAGCAATCTCTTAAAGGCAGCCTTTACAATCGTGGTTATACTATAACAATGAATATCTTAACCCTTAGAGCCCCTTCAACACACACAAAATTTATATCGAAAATCGGTAATCGCAAGCACCTACTTAAAAATGAAAAAAGATTTCCCATTTTCTAAAAAAATTTTTTTATCTCACTTACCAGACCAAATTTTACGATTCTGCAAACAGCAACCGGATTATTGATAAATTATTTATTTTACTGTGTATAATAATAAATAATAATGAAAACAAATTATTTATAATAAAAAAACCAAACACACACGCACACACGCACTTGGTACACACGCACTCAACAAAAAAAACATTGATTACTCTACCACCACACCATATTTTACGATTCTGTAAACACCAACCAGATTATTGATATATTGTTTATTTTACTGTGTATAATAATAAATATTAATGCAAACACATTATTTATAATAAAAACACGAAACACACACGTACTACACAAACGCACGCCACGCCATCCATGCGCAATCCACTCTCAACTTCAACTGATCGATTTTTGTAAAAAATTCTGGCCCATTGACGAATTTTACCCTTAGAGCTCCTCGCGGCGACCGGTCGCCGCGCATAATAATCAAGCTTTTCCGTTGAGCCCCGCGCGGCGACCGGTCGCCGCACCTACCCAGACGACTTTAAACTTAAATTTAGCCTTCTTACGTCCTACTTTTCTATGAACAGTTTGATTGCATGTGTAGTATATAACATTTTCTTGTTTTTGGAATCTTTTAAATCAGCTTACAACAATCAACCGCTCGACGTAGTCTTCTCCCAATTTACGCCACAATATTTTAGATTCCTAGTTCCCGAAAATACAAAAACGAATGGCACATACTTTTCTGCGTTAATTGAGTTTTACCCAAACATTCAAAGTAACTTAAGCACCAACTTTGTCAAGCTTAAAAGCATTACGTTGTAAGGTTAAACATAAAATTGTTTAGAAATTATCAATTTACCTCGAAACAAATACAAAACTTATTTCACTTTGCTCTCAAAGTTTCTTTTTCTCAAATCTTTCAATGAGTTTATAAGAAAAGTTTGCTTATTTATATAGAACCTCATTTACTTAGCTGTGCTTTGGCCTCGTCCTACAAAAAAAAAATCAAATAACATTCCCAATTTTTCGCTCTCGTGGCAATGTAACCTACATTGATTTTAGTCATAGATTATTAAAAGTCTTTTAGTATTGTTTTCATATATTTTCTTATAATTCGTTTGGGTTAGTAATTAAAATATTCAAATTGATTGTACATTTTGAAATATTATTAATTTTGTAACACATTATCATCAGATAGAAAGTTGTCACTGCAGCTTATGGACGTTAATAACACCACAAGGTGCTATACTCTCGCTGCTGGCTGTTAAGACCTCCTTTGAAGACCTCCATTCTGCCGACTTTCGAAAAAACCTAATTACATAGTCGTCGTGTAAGGATCTTCATTTATTATTCATCCAGTAGTGCCACGGGTAAAATTTATTTACCAGTGGTACTACTGGGACCACTTGGTAGTACCACGGGTAATTTTTTTACTCGTGGTACCTACTACCAAGTGGTTCCAGTAGTACCACGGGCAAGAAAGGAGGTATAAATAAAATCAGGTCATAATTAATTGCATGATAATACAAGTAGGTAGACCAACAATTACAACGAAGACTTAACTTTGCATTCACAGTGACATAGGCCCATTAAAAAAAATAAAGAACCTAAAGGTGGGAATCGTAACCGTCGCGGTTTTACTAGGGTTGTCTCTTTTTTTTTTTTTTTTTTCTCCTTCTTGTTGGGCTCTCTCGATTTGAGGATTTTGCCAAATTCAAGTGATTTTGTTTTTCAATAAAGTAAGGGAATCATTTTATCATTGTAAGGAAGGAATTTAGAAACGTGGGAAAGGAAGGAAATTGTTGTGGATAAGACATGAAAGGTTTTTTACAATAGTAGGTATACTATGATAAACTAAATGAATATTTTATATTTTAATATTGTTAGAAGATATAAATAAGGAAAGAGATTTATAGATATTAATGTTGTTTGATGCAAGTAATATAGAAACAGATGTAGGCAGTGGAATAGAAAAAGAAATTAAGGACGAAAATAATAAGGAATGATCGTATCTAGGGCAGGAAAGTAAAATATGATTAATGTCACCCACTTCCCCGCATTCGCATGTATTGCATTCAATAATGTTTAATTTTGCAAGGTGGGAAGGAGTGCACACATGACCAAGCCTCATCCGAATCAAGGTGGTTGTGGACTGTTTTCCCAGTGTGAGCTTAAAAAACCAAGTTTTTTGGGAATGTTCGGCTGCACTGTTGAATAAACTTTACCTTTAGTCAAGCAAGTAATCGACCATAACTTCGTCCATGACTCATGCAAGTATAAAGCTGGCAAAGCTGCCAGATCGTGAAAGTAGTTTTTAAATGGATGTATATCACCAGAATCGATAGCATCATTTGCAAGGTTGTCTGCTTTAATATTACCAGGAATACCGGAGTGACTTGGTATCCAGGCAAAAGAAACGTTTAGTTTGTGTGTGTAACATTTGTAAAGCAGATTTCTGATATGAATAATAAGTGGAAAAACAGTTTTACTGCTAAACGGAAATTTATCTAGAGCTTGAAGGGCACTTTTCGAATCTGAAAAAATTATGGTATTTTGAAGTTTTGTTAAAAATATGTACTCAATGGCTTTAAACAAACCAAAAAGCTCTCCGGTAAAAACAGATGATTCTGGGGGTAATTTAACCTTTTGTATAATATTATAGTTTTGGTGGTACACTCCTACACCGACACGTCCTGACGGTTGGGATTTGGAAGCATCGGTGTAGATATGGTGCCAATTAATCTATTTAGAATTGATAATTTGAGTGAATGAGTATGGTGCAAAAGGATCTGATTTCAGGAGACCTAAATCAAGTCTAATGTCCAGCGGAATGACCAAGGATTCAAAGGGAGCGGAATAAAGGGGGTGAAGTGATAAATGATGGCATGGCGCTTGAAGTGAAATATATTTCTGAAAGCTTTTTAATAGACAAGGACGATTTTTATGAGTCCAGTAATTAGAAGACTCGACCAGATCAAGAAGTAAACGAAGTTTGGAATGTAATGGGTGATTAGACAACTGAAGACAACGGAATAAGAATTTGTCCGACAAATATTGACGACGAACGAGTAGAGGTGGATCACCTAATTCAACCTGCAAAGCGTTATTTGGTGAGGATTTCATTGCACCCGCAATAATTTTTAATGCTTTTGATTGAACGCTATCAAGACGCTTTAAAGCAGCAACATTACTTGGCTCTAGGAGGAATGATCCGTAGTCAAGTTGACTTCGAATGATAGCGTTATAGAGCAATTTTAGGGAGTAAGGGTGAGCACCCCACCAAACACCAGACAGACATCTTAGAATATTTAGGGATTTTTCACATCTTTGTACTATGTGATTACAGTGAGCAATGCCAGTAAGTTTCGAGTCTAAAATAAAACCTAGGAATTTTACATTATCTTGTGCTGTAATTAAATTATTATCATAATAAACGTTGATAGGAGGGGGAGACGCATTCTAGAAAATAGAATAACTGAACTCTTATCAGGGGAGATTTCTAAACCATTGGAATCCATCCAACACTTAAGATGTTTAAGGGAAGATGATAGGGAAATGCAGGCTTGGCTAACAGAGTGATGCGAATAATATAAAAGTAAATCATCTGCATATTGAAGGACTCTTATGTGTGAATCTAGGGAGGCTTCCAAATCATAAGCATAAATATTATACAAAATAGGACTTAAAACAGACCCTTGAGGGAGACCTCTATGAGCTACGCGTAGGCCGTGCGAAGAGCCTTCTAAATGAATATGTCTTTCCATTAAGGTGAAGTGGGACTCAAAATACATATTTTGACATATTTCAAACCAATTTTGCAATGGTGTTACCAAGGATTTCACAATTTTTGAAATGGATAATTATTATTAAGTATATTGACTAGGGTTGTCAGCTCTCCAAAACACGATTGAGTAAATTCGGCTCGATAGAAATTTATCCCAAAGTTGCCTCGAATCTGTAAATTTACCTGTGACCGCCTTGACTATAACCAATTTTATTCAGTAGTTATATAATGTACCACACTATTTTTTTTATTTCCATGTCCCTAATAAGTTACCTCGAGGCCCTATGATGTTATTTATTTATTAAAATCATATTGTTTGAATATAAAATACGTTTTGTTGAGCGGGAGTGCATTTTGCCGGTATCAGCCACCTCACATCGCCCGCTCAGTCAGCCGACAGGCTTCGTTGAGGACACCCGTATACAACTTTGTCGCGCCCGCTGACGTAATTCGCTGCCGTAGTAACGAAAATGGGTAATAAAAAAAAACAAAAAAGAAAGTATTCAAGGCTTAAGCTCAAGAGCGTAAAAATATCGCATCTGTTTGGGTAAATTTCTTTGGTGTATTATATAAGTTATAGTAACGTTTTCATACTTTCCAATACAAAGTCCGCCTGATGCCACATAATAGATAAGTCCAGAAGATTCACCTATAAATGCGCTCATGTATGTGACGCCCTGACCGAGCTTATAACATGTACATTATTTATATTAATATTTAAGTAAAATCAATGTTATTACGAGTATAATACTAATGAATGATGAATCAGTGGGCCAATTCTCCTAAATTTACAATATAACAGTAGGTATAAACCTTAATTGAGTCTATAATAAATTAAAACTCAAAAAATTGGTATTCTCCTATCCAAAATTACAGTTTTCAATGTACGTATTGCGTATTGATATTCTGGTAGTCTTACTTTATTACTAGTACGTCGTAGTTGATGTAGATAGGTATTGAATTTGATAGTATGAGTTTGAATTTTAACCAACAGTGAACTGAAAATAAACAGCTTACAACCCGATACAGTCAATACAACCCTAACTTTGTTTTTAAGCTATAATGTAAAACAGTAATACAATGTTTAATGGATAGTGGTACCTATATGTTAAGCGCTAGATGATGATTTTGTGAATATTTGTTACTGAAAACCGGGACCAACGGCTCAGAAGCACGGAAAAGCAAAATATTCAGAAGTGCCTGATGATTTAATATAATTTTCGAATTATTTCATTATTATAATTGAAGTCTGTGAAGATGTTTGCGACAAAATCACGTTCCAACGGTTGAGCAGATCTGGCTGTAATTGGTGGCCTATTAAAATTATTTTGTGCTTTTCCAGACTGCAATATATTCTTGGATATGTTATATATAATTTAGAAAATAGCATAAAGGCTATTTTATCCCTGGATATGATCCAATGGTAGGTGGGAACGTGAACAGAATTCTACACAGCTGAAGCTGCGGGCAAGACCTATGCGAAATGAAACGTAGAAGGTTTAATTTGGGTCATGGTAATAGTTTGGACAGGACTAAAGCCTTGTCTAGTCTAAATAACTAGTATCGAAATTTATTCCTTTATACACCCTTGCATTATATGCATATAGGAATATTCGTTTTTGTATATTCTTCGGTTTCGTATCCAAACGGGACCCTATTACTGAGACTTCGAAGTCCGTTTGTCCATCTGTATCTCATGAACTAGGCAGTTATACATTTCAAAGATGTGTTTCTGGTGCCGCTGTAACAACTATAATAATCTAAATCTATACTTATATTATAAAGAGGATAGATTTGTTTTTTTGTTTGTTTGTAACGAATAGGCTCCAGAACTACTGGACCGATTTGAAAAATCTTTCACTGTTGGGAAGCTACACTCTTTGCAGTGAACATAGGCTATATTTTATTCCTGTATTCACACGGGAACAGGAACTACTCGGGTAAAACCGCGTGACGTCCGCTAGTCTATACTAATATTATATGCCTCTGTGGCGCAGTCGGTAGTGATACCGCCTGCGGCGCTGGAGGTCGTGGGTTCGATTCCCACCGGAGACAAATATTTGTGTGTCCCATAAATGTTTGTCTCAAGAGTCTGGGTGTTTCTATGTATAATATGTATGTATTTAAAAGTATATAAGTATTAATATCCGTGGTTTGATACCCATAACACAAGCAGGTTATTCCTAGCTTACTTTGGGATCAGAAAGCGTTGTGTGAAAAGTCCGTGAATATTTCTAAAGAGATTATATAAGTTATAGTAACGTTTTCATACTTTCCAATACAAAGTCCGCCTGATGCCACATAATAGATAAGTCCAGAAGATTCACCTATAAATGCGCTCATGTATGTGACGCCCTGACCGAGCTTATAACATGTACATTATTTATATTAATATTTAAGTAAAATCAATGTTATTACGAGTATAATACTAATGAATGATGAATCAGTGGGCCAATTCTCCTAAATTTACAATATAACAGTAGGTATAAACCTTAATAATATTCACACGGGAACAGGAACTACTCGGGTAAAACCGCGTGACGTCCGCTAGTCTATACTAATATTATATGCCTCTGTGGCGCAGTCGGTAGTGATACCGCCTGCGGCGCTGGAGGTCGTGGGTTCGATTCCCACCGGAGACAAATATTTGTGTGTCCCATAAATGTTTGTCTCAAGAGTCTGGGTGTTTCTATGTATAATATGTATGTATTTAAAAGTATATAAGTATTAATATCCGTGGTTTGATACCCATAACACAAGCAGGTTATTCCTAGCTTACTTTGGGATCAGAAAGCGTTGTGTGAAAAGTCCGTGAATATTTCTAAAGAGGAATGATTTGTTTTTTTGTTTGTTTGTAACGAATAGGCTCCGGAACTACTGAACCGATTTAAAAAATTCTTTCACTGTTGGAAAGCTGCACTCTTTGCGGTGAACATAGTATATATTTTATTCCCGTATTCCTACGGGAACGGGAACTATGCGGGTGAAACCGCGTGACGTCCGCTAGTACTAGATAAAGAATGAATAAGGTTACTCCCATACCTACAACGTAATCTTTTGGCGTTTTTTTTTGTTGCGAAATCCTCATCAGTGTGCCAGTCCAACTTCAACTTGGCCGTTTTTTACAGTTCCGTATCCAAAGGATAAAATGAGACGAGGAGAGAATAACTTGATGACATGAAGTTAGTTTTGCCTTTTGAAAATGCGAAGAGGCGAATGCGGTCAGGTGTAGAGTAAATAAATGCTGTGGAACAGTACAAGTGGTGGGTATTCAATATGCGCTGCAGGTTCCACCAAGTGCCATCAACCAACAGTATAAACAATCTGTAATAACGCGACCCTATTACAGAGACAACGCCGTCCGTCTATCTGTCATCTCATGCACCACTGCAATCGCTAGGCATTTGAAATTAACGAATACTAAAAACAGAAAAAAAATTAAGGAGGGCTCCCATACAGGTATATTTTTCAGTTTTATTTGTACAGTACCGTACCATTACACAGTACAGTAAACAGTACAGTAAAGTACCAAAAAATAAAAACTATGAAGGAGAGGGTCAGCAGATTCTTACTTTTTCATTCAACCTGGCAAAAATCGTCACAGGTAAAAAAATAAATTGAAGTACTTCTCAAATATATTATTTTCTATCCTTATACTTTTGACATATCATTTGTAATGACGTATTCAAGGCCTGCACAAAAAACCAGCTTGTTGGGAATTAATGCAAACTGGAATGTCTATTTTGACTGGACTAATATTATGAAAATGAATTTCATTACATGTTAGTGATAAAAACTGCATCAAAATCAATTACGTAGTTGCTCACGAGTAGAAAATCTAAGAGGTTTATCTAAACAGGGCGAAAAAAATAGTTATGTAAACTTGTACTTCGGTCAATGATTTCAATTGCGTAGTGAACGGGCTAACGCGCGAAAACGTTTCCGACACACGGAGCGTCGCGAACATCTTGCGTCTGCTTCACCCCCTCCGAATCGCTGGTGACACAATTGCACTTCGCCTTAATGACCTCATAATAAAATTCGTAAGAAGGATAGGGATGTTTAGGAAAATCAGTTTCTTATATAACACAGACAAAATAACATTATCATATATGCCGCTGCAATATCTAGAAAAGCGGCGACCACGTGTTCGTTGATAGAAAAAGCCAAGCGGACATCGGTTATAAGTATACTAATACTATCTAACGTACTTTTGCCCCGTCTGAAACCAAATTGACTATGACTCAATAAGTTATTGCTTTCAATAAACCATTCCAGACGAATTTTGACAAGGTGTTCAGTGATTTTCATCAAAACTGAAGAAAGAGCAATAGGGCGATACGATGAGACTGAAGCTGAACTTTTGCCAGGTTTAAGCATTGGTAGCACTAATTGTGATTTCCATAAGGGAGGAATTTCACCTGTTATCATAATAGTATTTATAATAGTGAGGTAATAGGAAAGGTATTCTTCAGGAGCGTGTGTAATGAAGGAATATGGAACACCATCCATTCCAGGAGCTGAATCTTTTAAATTTGTTAGAACGCCTTTGAGCTCAGAAAGAGAGAAAGGGGAATTAAGGTCAGAGAGATTGTCGGAAATTGTAGTTAAATAAGGAAGTAATATATTATCAGGGACAGTTGGAGGAGTTAATTTATACAAAAAATCGTTTTGAACTAAAGAAGGCATTGATGTTGGAGTTGTTTCCTTAAAAGCTGATCTAAATATCCTAATGTTTTGCCAGACCACATAAGGTTTAGTATCAGGAGAGATAGTTGCGCAAAATGAATGCCAACTTTCAAACTTTTTCTTTTTGAATAATTTGCGTGTTTCAGAAATTATACTTATTAATGCTTCAAAGTTTTGTGTGGAAGAGAATTGAGAATATTCTAATTCGGCTTTCTTACGTTTTTTTATCATTTGCGAGCATTCTTTATCCCACCACGGGGGAGAGGGGATAAAACCTTTCGCTCCAGTTTTTACGGGAAACGTCTCATTTGCTGTTTCTAACAATGTTTGAGTTAGGACGTCAGCACATTCAGATGTATAGTGTTGGGTTATTTGTGGAAGGGGTGATATTTTTTCAATCAAGCGTGTTTGAAAACTGCTCCATTCAGCATCCTTTAATTGAAATTTAAGCGAGGAACAGGGTTAGAGGAATGTATAGTCTTAAAAATAGGAAATTGTAGCATAATTGGAAAATGGTCACTGCCATGGGAAGAGGAAAGACAAGTCCATGTAATTCTCGAAGCGAGGTTCGAAGAACATATGGATAAATCAGGAGCACTTACTCCTGAATTAGGGTCAGTCCGACGTGTATAAGAGCCTGTATTAAGTAAACAAAGGTTGTGAGTATCTAGTAAGTCTAAGATTACATTTCCAAAGCGGTTTCTAGAGCTTCCCCAAGACGGGTGATGACAATTAAAATCCCCAAGAATTACAAAAGGCTTAGGAAGAGTCGACAAAATGTTACTGATTTACTGAGTATCATAGAAGAAGGATGAGGGATGTATATTGAGACAAAACAAATGTTATTTAAATTAGCAGCAATTATAGAGAAATCGTTAGAGTGAGTAGCTATTGGTATATGGGAAAATGACAAGTTACGTTTAATGAGTATGGCAACACCGCCATACCCATCAAAACGATCCTCTCTGAGACAAACCCAGATAACCTAAAAGGAAAATCTGGTTTAAGCCATGTCTCTTGGAGAGTAAGGATAAATGGATTATATTTATTAATTAAGTAAATAAGTTCCGATTTTTTAGAAGGGGCGCTGCAACAATTCCTCTGCAGTATTGTTTGATCCATTATTGTTGGACGATTGGGGTTGTGATATATTATCGTTATTTGAAGAAGCAGCGTTGGACGGTTGGATATATTTAGATTGGGAAAGTGTCTTCAATAAAGCTAAAATCAAATCTTTAATGGAGGGGTTGGAGAACTCCTCGCTATAGGTTTCATGGCACAACCGTTGGAAGGTGCTGGCATATCGTAATGAGCAGTAAGAGATCTATGAGCCTCAACATCATAGCCCCTAGACGATTTTACTTTAGGCTTTGGACTAAGAAAGACTGTTTTTCTATGTGGATATGATTGTGCCTGAGTCTGCATTGAGGTTTTTGGGATATATGGTATTTGGGGCTGGGAATTGGATGACATTAAAGCATCAGCATATGAGATCTTTGATATTGGAGCATGTTGTTTTGAGGCTTCGGAATAAGATATGCAGCATTTAGCCATTGTTTCCTTAATTAACTTTTGCCTTTGGATTTACAGGCATTTCCTACTGGTAGCCATATGAAGACCTCTGCAAAGAATGCAATTAATGTTTTCTTCTTCGACATCACAATTGTCACCAGTATGCTCCTGACCACATTTGTAACACCGAGGACGAGACCGGCACTGGGATTTTACATGTCCAAAGCGACATCAGTGAAAACATTGAATTGTTGGATAAATGTACAAACTGACGGGTAGTGCATTGTAGCACATGTACCTATACATGTTTTGGTAATACTTGACCATCAAAAGTAATTACAACAGATTCGGTTGGTTTTATTTCGGTACGACTGTCTATTGTAATTTTTCTATTAATTCTCCTGACTTTAATGATTTTACCACAGCCATATGGAAGGTTGATGTTGCTAATAATCTCATCATCTGTCAATTCACTAGGAATACATACATACATACATACATATACTCACGCCTTTATCCCCGAAGGGGTAGGCAGAGGCCTATACCGGCCCACATTTCACCGTGTACAATTCGGTCCCACGTAACAGGTGGTGAGCCCATCGCCGTGTTGAAATGGACCGCCGCCGTCAGAGCCTCGTCCGTTGTTCAGCAGGTGCACGAGCTTGCACGTGAGGTTGACTTGGGCTCTAGGAATACCTCTAACAAAGCCCATACGGGTTACTGTAAAAGTGGGGATGAATGTTTCATAGTTGTCTGTGTCTAATATTGGTGATTTTAAAAATATATTGGCATCCTGGTAATATTTAAATTCGATTGACAGTCGGTTCCTGCCAATTCGTTTGAGGCTTCCGTCAATTATATTTTTGAAAGGGTGCTTCTTTAAAAACCTACCGAAAGTTAATGGGTGGAGAGAGGAGTTGTCATCAGGAGACAGCGTCTTTTTCTGTATATGGACAATGAAAGGTGAAATATCAGACTGAATGAATAATGGTCTTGAAATGGGAGATGGAAGAACTGAATTTTGTTGATGGATTACATTTGTAGGTAAGCTATTATGTGGGACTTCTGGTGTTATATTTATGTTATTGACTTTGAGAAAATCTGAAGTGTCTGAACAATGGCAGTCTGTATGGTCGATTACCTGTTTGTCGCTGTGTTTACGTCGACGTTTGTTACAATGCCGACACACACCTCGACGGATGGACATTTTTTTTCTCTTAATGGATCCTTTGCTGATTGTGGATCCATCCGTATCCATTAAACAAATACAAACCATTAAAACCCTGGATAACTGAAGGTGTTGTCAGATGTATAAGAAAAAAGGATAAGCTTCATAGGATCGCAAAGCAATCAGCAAATGATATGCAAAAGCTACTCACATATCAAAAATATAGAAACATTTGTAATTATACCATTAAAAGTCTAAAACAACAATACTATAGAGAAAGACTGCAAACTGCCAAGGGTAATATAAGAGAGACATGGAAGGCTATTAAAGAGGTATGTGAAATAAAACGTAAAACCGAATCGGCTACTGGACTACTTGATATGGAGGATACACCAGTGAAGGCGCTCAACGCGGTAAACACTTATTTTACAGGAGTGGGACGTACATTGGCTAGGAAATTGCAGAACATAATGGGTGAGACGGAGTATGATCTAGCAATTAGGGCTAAAAAAGATACCGCCCCACTAAACTCGATGTCGTTCATACCTACTGATCCATGTGAAGTTAGAAATATTATTTTAGGACTAAGATCACATAGTGCTCCTGGGTGGGACAAAATTACAACAGATATTTTAAAACGTAATGTCACGTCACTTGCCCCACCTATAGCTTATATGTGTAATTTGAGCATGGAAACAGGCACCTTTCCTGCGAATTTTAAAAGAGCTGTAGTTTGTCCTATTTTTAAATCTGGAGATAAACAGAATCCCACAAATTACCGCCCCATCTCCCTTCTATCAACACTTTCAAAGGTGTTGGAGAAAATTATTAACAAAAGATTAATGGCATATCTGGAGAAAAACCAAATGTTAAGTGATCGTCAATTTGGATTCAGGCAACAAAAATCTACTGAAGATGCAGTACTTACTTTGACCTCTGCTGTAGTAACGTATCTGGACAAGAGAGAGAAGTGTCTGGGGGTTTTCCTGGACCTCCAAAAAGCGTTTGATACTGTTTCTATTCCAATTCTGTTAACACGCCTTGAGAATGTTGGTATAAGGGGGGTTGTTTACGACTGGTTTAATGACTATTTGTCTCACAGAACACAGCGCGTCAGGATTGCAGACCACGAAAGTGAGGACTCCATTTGTAAATACGGAGTTCCTCAGGGAAGTACCCTTGGTCCGTCCCTGTTCCTCCTTTACGTAAACGAATTGTGCAGTAGCATTTCTTTGTCGGGACTGGACCTAATAATGTTTGCTGATGATACAGTGATTGTATGCCATGCACCCACTTGGGAGGAGGTGTTTGCCCTAGCTGAAAAAGGAATTGCAAAAGTAACTACTTGGTTAGAAAACAGTCTACTTTCTCTAAATATTAATAAGACAAAATACATTTGCTTTAGTATATCACCTGTAACTAAACCAACTGATGAGCACTGTCTCAGGATACATACCTACCCGTGTAATAGAAGAGTAGATACCAATGGTTGCGACTGTGCAGCACTAACACGAGTATTCCATATAAAATATCTAGGTGTCACAATCGATGCCGAACTGAAATGGAACATTCACATAGACACAGTAACTACAAGAATTAGAAGACTGATTTACATATTTAAGACCTTACGCTCTGTCGCTGATGCCACACTCTTAATGCAGACCTACAGGGCTTTGTGCCAGTGTATTGTGAGATATTGTATCTGCGCCTGGGGAGGTGCTGCTAAAACTCACATGATGGAAGTGGAGCGGGCCCAACGAGCAGTTTTAAAGGTTCTTCTTAATCTTCCATACAGGTATCCTACAACTGCCGTTTACGAACGTGCAGATGTATTATCTGTAAGAAAGTTATTTGTGTGCGAAATACTGCGTAAATACCACAGAACAACAGTTCCAAACCTACCTGTACAACACAAAAGGGTTGAACGGTTTCCGGTCCCACTTTTTAAAACCAAATTTGCCCAGAGACACTATAATTTCTTAGCACCGTATGTCTATAACAAATACAATAAACTTCACAAAAGTAGCAAAAGGAGTAACAATGATGTCAAAAGGGAGATTCCAATATGGCTGAAATCGTTAAATTACGAGGCAGTAGAAGAGCTTGTAATAGCCAAATACCTTTGAGACACACAGGACAGGACAAAACGCATACATAATAAAACACACACACACACACACACACACACACACACACACACACACACACACACACACACACACACACACACACACACGCGCACTCACGCACTCACTCACTCACACACACTCACACACGCGCGCGTACACTAGCAATAATAGCAACTAGATTTCTGATTTTTTTTTATATACTTTCACTTTTTTTTTTTATTTTTAGCTACATATTCATTTTATTATTATTTTTTTTTCTTTTCTATATTTTGTATAATCAATGCTTAGATGTAACATCTAATACAATGACGTTAAGATGTCCATTATTGTTGAGGGGAACACACTGTCTCCTGCAACACAGTTTTTATTAACTAGCGCAGGAGTCAGGGTATCCAACTAATATGATGTAACCTTATTATGTCAATAAAGATTATTGTAGATTGTAGATACTGCCATCAGTGTTGATGGCATTATGACCAATTGTAATTGCATACCCAATGTCAGGGGCTGTCCCCCCTGGATCCTCAGGATCACCCATAATAAAATATTACAACTTACCCCATACACGGAGATAGGTGCACACAACTAATAATAAATAAGTAAGTATAGCTATTGAAACCAAAGAAATAATATATATTTAAACCAGTATTTATAATATTTACACACTATAACTAAAATATTTACAAATAAAATGAAAAATCCACAAAATATTAAATTATGAGAAAAAACCGCGACCGCCAAATCCAAAGATTCCCGCTCTTTTTTTCGGGTTGTCTCTATGGGGCAGATAATAATAAAAAAATATTTATTTCTGTGACTGCCTATGGCGCAGTGGTCTCCTCATAGTGGTCCCATGTTCGATTCTCGGGTCGATTCTAATATTTTTGTGATCCGCAAATGTTTGAATTGGAGTTTGGGTGGTTTCTATGTAAGTACCATTATACAATGTATTTAGAAATAATATAATTATGTCTATTAGTTTACTCGATCCCATAGCAAAATCGGTAGCTTTGTTTTAAACTAGTTCAAAATAAGAACACCAAAAGCTCGGAATATACGCAAAAAATAATCTGTACATACAAAATCATAATATGAACAACTACTTCACAATGAAAGTTCGGATATATAAAATTTCTACAAAACTAAAACAAACCAAGTAAATTATTACCTGAGTTTGTTTAACACTCCACGACTTTCCGACAACTATGTTCGTTGATTTTATTTGTAGTGGAACAATTCAGTTGGTAAGACTAATTGGGACATTCCAATACCTTTTATTTTAACGTGAGAGTAAATTCTTCGTAGATGCTATGCCGGACTTCTACAGACTACGTTACGTCCAACACCCTACAGTTGAGTGCCCCGGGTAAACCCTCGGAAGGATGTCTCAGGACATATTCCAATACCTTGATGAAAAATTCTGCCCACTGTTATATCTGCGTGAAAGTTTGTTCCCGTTCCCGCTTCCAATGAAAACATATTTAATGAAATAAAAGTAGCTTATGTGTTACTACCGACTATATTCTTTCCCTGTACTAAATTACAGCCAGATCCGTTCAGCCGTTAGAGCGTGAAAGAGGAACAAACATTCTCTCATCACCAGATGTCTATTCATATACACATACTAGCTGATGCCCGCAGCTTCGCCCGCGTAAAATTTGATCCCGTTCCCGGCATAAAAAGTAGCCTGTGGGTTATTCCAGACTATAATGTATCGCTGTACCAAATTTCAGCCTGATCCGTACAACGGTTTGAGTGTGAAAATGTGACAAACATCCACACTCACAAACTTTCGTATTTATAATATTATTAAGAAGTAAGATTAGTTATAAGAAACTATGGTAATCGTAACCAATGTACCTAAATGAGCGTTATTATCGGCAACAAATTGCCCGACAGTTTGGCGATTAGATTGTATTAATTTTAAGTGTCTGCATTAAGTTTTAATAAATAAAAAAAATGTGTATGCACATGTACACTAAAGACAGTATAGTATAGTCAACATACATGAAAAACCTTTATGAAACACTTACAAGCAGACTTATACAGTTACTGCATCTTTAACTGTGTGAATACATTACCAAGTTTCGCAACATTAAGCCTTTAAACCCAAAATGGACCGAAGTGCTCAAACAACGTTGAATTATTTCATGAATGCAACTCCAAATTGTGATGAATGATGAATGATTGTTCCTAAATGATCCGTGGTTCGGCCGAGTGTTATTTACACGATACATGGCTCAATTAATATTGAGGCTACTGTTTCAGCCGTGAGTAACGTGAAATATTTGAATGTAATGTTTAAATGACCTTGGAAAGGTCCGTTGTTCAAAGCTATTACGTTAAGGTCTTTATATACGTGTGGTAGTAATTTTTTGTAAAAGAAACAGCAATGATTTGCTTTTTGTAGAAGTAGAAAATTTTTAAGTGCTGCTTTTCGATCATCTTTAGATGCTTGTGCTACTCCAATGTCTTTTAGTTAGTAAACTCACTCAGATATGATATGATATGAGATGCTTTGTACGACGACATATAATAATAGCCTAAAGACTTGCCGTTTGCTATGGTCGCTACAAAAGACCCGATAAGAGCAGTGAGAACCGACGTGATTTTCACGCTCGTGTGAACGTCTCGACTGGCGCAAGTATACTTAAACGTGTGTAACAACCGGCGACGTCTTGAAAAAATTATCGAATAATTGTAATAGACAAACTGATAATCGATAACAACTTTCATCCGTGTCCACCTTTATTTTGTTTCACCAAATTCCTACAGCGTGGTGGATGTTCCAAATTATTTTCAAATGCCATTTAAATGAGGACAGTTATTTATATTCAAAGCATATATTTATTATTCTTGTAACAAAAAGCGAATAAGTAGGGTAAACTGACAAATTATGTAAAAACCGGGACTGTCCCGTACAATTTCTTGTCACATTATTCATCCCAAATATTTTCGGTCAACGGCTTATTCGCGAACAGAATGAAAACTTTCGCAACGTGTCATCTGTTAAAACTCTATGTTTGCTCTATGGTTCAAACCGTTTTAATTACCGTGTTTTGTGTGGTTAGAATCAAAGTTATTTGATTTATGATGTTTTGTAAAACATTTATGATTATGATGATTTGAGAAGGGCTGCTATTATTTTCTGGCGAAAAGCGTGGGACATGTAGCGACTTGACCTTTTCAGTGGTTTATAAAAAGTGAGGAATATCATGCTCCGAAATGCTATACGTGTGGGATGGAGAGTACATGGTGGTGGAGGGAGTGAGATGTTCCTTCAACACACAAAGGGAGGTTCCTCCTACCAGGCAAGGTGCTTGCGCCTGGCGGGCCGAAGGCAACGGTTGATTCTTTGGACCTTATATTATATCATTCATCACCGCGAGAGCTTTGATATCGCGATGCAGAATTCATTCATCCTTCATCATGAGAACTTTCATATCGCGCTGCAGGACTTCTATCAGGCTTCGCTATGTGGTAGTCGCTACAATGGTATTCCCAAAATATTTAATACGCAGTCATCTTTTTTGCTAGAAAAGGGAGAGGCCTAACACTCTCCTAAGACGTAGAAGACGTAATAAGTGCGGAAGATTGAAGCACCATTCCACCTAAAACGTGGCATCAAGGCAAAGACTCGGCTGATGATTTATAAGAAGCAGGTCCAAGATATAAATGAAGACCAGATACTGAACCTTCGAGAGACGTGTAGGGATCTCCTTTCCAGATCATAAACACCGGGTTTTTTTATCTGTCACATCTCATGAAAATTTCCACGACCTTTTCCAGATCATACAACGTTATGTTCAAATCCCAAAACTATTCCCGAAATCACTAACACGATCTTCACAATTTCCAAAAACAGCAAAAATCTAACCCCGAAAGGTCTCCGATAAAAATATGTTAAAGTAATCAAATCGTGCGAAGGATATTGTGTACCCAAAACATTCTCGAACATTCCTTCTGGCGTTCTGTCCATATCTGGCGCTGGGTTATAGCTTATGGCGCCGTCTGTCGTGACACAAATTCCCTTTTTTATTTTATTTCCAAATTTTATTCGGCTGGCTAGAGATGGGCCTCCAAGGATCGACGAAATGGGCAAATTGAGTATTAGTCGATGTACTTCACTTGGAGTTTTATAAGGAGGAAATTAATTATACCTATCTTGAATGTACTCTGCACAGATTATAAACTCAAGGCAGATGACGCATACTGAACGAAAAATTGAGGCCAATAAACAACTCTGAAATTACTCGTTACGTGCGAACAATGTATAGCACTGCCGCGTTACGGCACTCGCTTTTGGATTGAGTATTATTTGCTTTTTGGCCTCACTTTTTTGTTCAATAAAAGTCATCTGCGTTTTTTTTAAACTACTTACGTGGCATACAAGCTCGCGCCCATGCGATGATTGGTTACTGCAGCATTATGAACGTTTGCAAAACCAGAGGCGCTACAAACTTGCTGCCGGTCACGGAGTAGGCTGTGACTGCCCGCTGTTGAATTTTCTTACGAACTTCAACTTGACCTAATGGATGTTATAAAAAATAGCGTTTAGTTCTATAACCTGTTGTCATTTCAATGTAAATGCATAAGGATATTTTGGCGGCAATGGGGAAGGAGCATGTAGCTCCGTTGTACATTTTCAGAACTAGTGTATTTTCGAGTTTTCTGAGTGTATCAATGATGGATTCTAAAAAATAAACGTTCCACAACGTGCACTACGTTGGGAAGTGATTAAACAAAGTGAATCATAACTTTGTAGTTCCTGACAAAACATCCAAAGATACTTTCAGAAATTTATCCACCGCTTTTCTGAAGGAAAACTGACTTTGACTTACGACTGTACTTGACTTTGACTGGACTTAGAGGACAAGGACTGTGAATTATTAATGTGAAATGAAGATAATAAACGAAAATAGGATTTGGGAATAGTCTCAGCTAAGTAACCAAAGCCAGTATAAATAAAAAACAATGCATAAATATTATAATTGTTTATTTTTTAATAACTTATCGACATTTTATCGACGAGAGTAAAGTACGATTAATGATTTTCTCGTCTTATTTGCAGCGTTTTAATAGACAAGTACCGACCTCTGCTGATCCCAGCGTATTTACCAAATTACACCAGTAATGTTGATGAATTGACTGCAAAATCCCATCATTTCAACTCATTCATTTTTCGAATTTCAAGTTTAAATAAATCAATTCAGTATTCCAATCGATATCTGTTGTACATCACTAAACGGCCTATTGACTCTGGTCCGCAGTGATTTATGTCGCGGTTTAGAATAAAACCCACTGTCCAGTGCAGCGTAGTTTTATAGACATTTATTAGTCATCAAAACTTAATAAAACTTTCAAAGTTCTTCTTTCAAGCGCAAAATTCATGTTTACAGCCATAGCATAGTCCCTATTTATAGAAATATAAACTCTTGCCATGGTGTATGTAATATTCCTATGGTTCAGTGAGAGAACTGTAGTGGTTGCATGCATACCTTTTTTGAAAACAGGCGGGAAAGGTAGTGATATGTTTAAAAATGTACGCTTCGTGTACATAGGAATAATATGTTTAATCTTGTTTAAGTCTAGTTTTCTGAATAAGATAAAGGATACATACTATTCATACTGACAGTCGTATAGGTACACTTTCATAAAGCACTAAACATTCAAGCACTTCTGACCTTTTGGCATAATTAGAAAATATATAATAAAAGCTATTAGTAGGTACGTCCCTTTGTAGCTACGGAATAATTTGATTATTGCTACGTTTCCTTAATTAAAAATGTTTTAATGGATATATTACTTTGAAGTCATTAATTACAAGACGAACGATGAAATATTTTGAAATATTTGCAAATAAAACGAACAAACAGTCTAGTTATTCAATTTATATTAAACTGCGTGTACCTATTCTTGAATATTATTTATTTCATGCTTGACTTTTGAATGCCTCTGAACAACCCTCTGTGTAATACATTATTTTAGAGTTTGGTGATTTTAGGTATTGTTCCTTAAAATTAGAAATTTATAAGTAGGTCTGTTTTTCCGTTGCTTAGATTTTTTATTACCTACAAGCTTAGATTAGCTTAAATTAGGCTATATAAACTAGCTTATACCTGCGTTTTTATCTACATGGAATAGAAACTTTAGTAAAAATTTACTTAAAATTTTATATAAACTAGAGAGCGCCCGCGGCTCCCATTCATGACCTTTTTTGATGAGGAAATGTAGCAAACTTCGGTCTATCTCTGTACAAAATTACATTAAAGTGGGCTCTGAAGTTCATCTGTGAAAGCGTGGTAGACAGAGTTATTTTCGCTTTTATACCTATGTTATACTAGCTGGTGCCGGCAGCTTCGACCGCGTAAAATTTGTTCCCGTTCCGACTACCTGTGGGAACTTATTCCCGGGATAAAAAGTTATTTCAGACTATAATCTATCCCTGTGCCAAATTTCAGAAAGATCCGTTCAGCCGTTACAGTGTGAAAGAGTAACAAACATCCACACATCCACACTCACGAACTTTCACATTTATAATATTTGTAAGATTAGTAGGGATTTGAGTAAAGTACTGGAGATGCTTGGCGAAACAATTATAAAATTCAAAAGTCAAAAATGCTATCAATGTAAACGACAACCATCATATAAATGTTCTTTCACTTTCAAAGCATTTAAACAGCATTTGCAGGAAATGTTAGCTTATACTTTTTTAGTTTCTACACAAAACCATTATGCTTTTACTCCCTTGGGACTACGATGACCAAACTTTTGCAATTTAAGGGTTTTGTTTAAGTAGTTTTTCTAAAAAAACTAGAAGGTAGACACGTCTGCAGTAATTACAGAAACTAGAGTTCTCCAAATAGTTTCATGAGAGTTTTATGTTGTTGAGAGATATAGTAAAGTGTGCAAAATAACTTCTGGCCGAGGTCATTAGACGATTCATTTGGTAGACAGAGTTGTTTTTATTTGTCTGGTGTTTTTCAAACTGATCATCAATTGTAATTCATCAATGCCTTTTTAGAGTTCCGTACCCAAAGGGTTGAAACGGAACCCTTTTAAGAGACTTCGCTGTCCGTCTGTCTGTCCGTTACGAGGTTGTATCTCAGGAACCGTGATAATTAGAGAGCTGAAATTTTCACAGATTTTGTATTTCTGTTGCCGCTATTGAATCAAAAAATAATAATATTTTAGGTTGTCTCCCATGTAATAATCGCAATTTTATGCCGTTTTTTTGGTAAAGAACAATTCATGTGCGATTTTCAATACATTTTTTTAAATTTGTAGACATTCAACTTTCATATCAGAAGAGATAAGTAGAGCATCTTTCATCCGAACTGTAATGTCCTAACCGACAACGGAGGGAGGCATATACAGTCGAACGTTCAGCTTGGATTCATCAGCATTTCATTCAATAAAATTCACTTGTTTGCGTAGTACTCTGTTAAAATTAGGTTGATAAATTTGACAGCTCTGAATAGTGCACCCCATAGTGTATAATCGTTAATGAATCTATTCGATTATCGTTCCAGTAAAATTTGAAATCGATAGTAACAAAAACGGTTTTATTATTATCTATATATATAAAAACAAGAACTGACTGACTGACGACGTCCATATTAATTCAGGAGCCACCTTACACCTTTTAAAATTAAATTCACGTAAGGACGTGACGTGAAATGAAAAAAAAAATAAAAGCCCTCTCACGACTACGATCTTGCGCCCTAACCACTTGTTCAGTAGAATATACGCAAGCCCCAAATCGTTGTTGAGGAAGAGCCTCTTTTTAAGTGTGGAATCTAACATGGATGCTATGGAATCCTAATTACTAAGACCACACGATGCCTTACAACTGTCTCGGAAGGATGTTCCGGGGCTCCCGACCGACTTTGGCGACCACTTAGGCCTGCCTAGGGGGTTCAGGTGCTATCCCACGTCTGGGGAGTTATCTCGGTACTTGGGGAAGAGGAGGAGAGTTGGGTACTATCCGCCACTAAGAGGGGCAAAGTAACACGGCACCGTTTTGGCCTGCTTCAGCAAGAACGGCGAGCAGCCAACTCGCCTTTCTCAGGCCGCCGAGTCGCCGACTGCGGAACTACGGAAGGATATTTCTCCCCGCTCCCTACCAGCTGCCGAGGAAGGGCCTTAGGTGAAATGAAACGAAAAATAAATCTAAATTACTATTTTAATTCTTTCATGGGTGCACAACCTAAATCCTCATCCTCTTTATCACTACTCGAACTATCACCAAGGCAAATAATAAATTCTTGCTGTTCACAGATGTTATTTGCGCTAAGGAGATACCTAACATTGAGCCTTGCGAGAGTCCCAGCTCAATCAGTACAGTACTACTATATTAGATGACATTGATGTCAATCTAGTACAATAATAATTATAAATAAAAATTGAATCTATCTTACCTTAAATTAAAAATAAAAGCAAAAAAAAAACTAATTCATAATATATAATACATACATACATAATTACATACATGCGTCGTAGAATTCCTCCGAATCATCGCCAACTGGAAACGTTCCCAGAAGGCTGGCAGCATTGCCACGTTGAATGGCAATGCTAATCCTTTGTGCAAGGAAATAGCCAGCCTTCTGGTCCCGCGAAGTGTCGACTAGCCGCTTGGACAAGTCTTTAAAAAAGAAGCGGGCACTTGGACCCCAAGGGCCTAACGTCTCAACCCCAAACGGCTCAAACACATAATCACCAATTAGATTACTATATTTTCGCCGTTTGAGGTGTTCTGCAGAAGGCCACAACCCGCTGTGCTTGGAAGATGTGATGGCGCAAGGGTGTCGGTCGACGCAAGTGGCGTCCCACACCAAAGGCCGACCCATCTTCCAAGGCAGCAACGACATACCGTCAGGTCTCTTGCCATCGTCACGCACCAGCCCGTTAGGTTCTCGTACTGCTGGTATGCCAGCGGTGACAAGAGCGCGACGGATTATGTCGTTAAGGTTGGCGTGACGTAATATACGGCCTGCGCTTCTGCTGCACGAGAGGCCATGGCGTCCAAGGCTGTCGACTACTTCTCCGCAGTGGCAATGATGCGGAGAAACACACGGCGCACCCAAACGGAGACAAGTGGCAAGGCGAAACGTAGTATCATCCAACATAGTACCTATGTTGGGCGATGGAAGCGCTTGAACCCATAAGCCCGACTCCCACTCTCCCACAGCTAACAAACGCGCACGTTCTGCAACATTGGAAGAAGTATTGATTAGACTAAGTCTTACCAAGTTACAGAGCGGCACATCCCATAGTCTCTGAGAGGTTAGGATAACGGGCAAAACAGTATTGGGGCAGGCCATCTTCCAGGCATTTATGGCGTCAGTCTTACACGACTCATCAGAATTAACCAGTGTGTTTCTTAAGATTTTCCTGGTTAACTCTTCAGTGCCGTAACGACGACAAAAACGCCGGTAGGCTGATGTCAGAAATTTTGCGAACACCGAGCCCCCCCAAGCGAACTGGAAGGGACGCTTGGAGCCAGGCCCGGTCGTTCAAGGCTACATTTAAAATTTTGCATAAAGTGAACTGAATAGTGTTATCTACGTTTTCCAAGAGTGGCAAATGTTTCCAAAAAGGTGATGACCGAAGTGCATGAGTAAATTTTGGGGCAAAAAGACAAAACCGTAGAATAGTAAAAGCCGAATGAACACTAATTTTGAGGAAACGATCAGAAATATTATCGAAATTTTGAAGCTTTTCTTCTAAAAAAGGTTGAAAACCTTCTTCTAAAACCGGGGAACCCAAGAGGCGAAATGATGTACTATCTAAAATTTTAATGTTTGGTGCCAAAGAATTGAATTTGTCTATTGTCGAAAGTCTGTCTGTCTTTTCAGTTACAAACAGTTCACATTTATTCGGATTTAGTTGAAGACCAATGGAATTAATTTTATTGATAATAAAATCTAAATCTTGTAAAACTGTATTTACATCGCCTCCAAGAGTCCCGTCGTCTAGGTACCATATGTTAAATTTTGAATTTAGTTCTTGAATAATGGGATGAATAGCGAGTGAAAAGATGACAGGCCCCAGTGGATCACCTTGCTGACATCCAACAGCTGATTCTAAAAGGTGGTCTTTATACACTAATTTTGAAGGGAATCTGTAACATTAAGATGTTATCAAAGTGAACTGTCCTCTTCAATATTTTTTTTCGTATGTTCTATGACTTTCCTCCAGTCCTCCGCAGTAACATTATCACACGCATTTTGTAAAAGTGTGAGCATTTTCTTGGCAGTAAATGGTGGAGAAGTATTGTGGTTGGCTGCATGACCTATAAAACATAAATAAATAATATAAATAATAATGTAAATTATCTGTTTTTACCAATTGAGAAATTGAGAATTGAATTGAGAATTTTTTACCAATTGATTTAAAAATTCTATGCGTGCCAGCATAATATCTGTACGCTCCATAACAATCTTTCTTTTATTCCATTTTTTGAACGAAAATCCAATATTATGCATAATATGGCGCCTATAATATTTATATTATTTAATAACGTGCTTAATATTTAGGTTAATATTACAAAACATGCTTAATATTACAAAAAAAAAACTAGTAGATTCCCACGTAATAATTTTACTTTCATTTAAAATAATATAGTTTAATTCGATTTATTCGATTCATTTGTCTATGGTCAATTGTGCGGTATTCTTGGAAGACGCTTCACTACGATAGGTGGGCGGTACTCGTCTATGTGCTACGGTAATTTTTTGAGTTATTCTTGACATAAACAAATACGGTACTTCATAGGCGTGAGCTATCAAAATTATCATCCTAGTTTTAACAGAGTATAATGTATTAGGTATTCTATATATATAAAAATCAATGCCACTTTTCGTTGTAATTTTATAACTCAAGAACGGGCTCACCTCTCCGAACTAAATGTTTAGGCTTTGTTTGGTCTATTTAGTTGATGGTTTATGTGAAGTTTGCACAAAATCGGTCGAGCGGTTCTTCATTTATCACGCAAACGAAGTTGCGCGGGTCAGCTAGTCTTATATATAAAATTCTCGTGTCACAGTTTTCGTTTCCGTACTCCTCCGAAACGGCTTGACCGATTCTCATGAAATTTTGTGAGCATATTGAGTAGGTCTGAGAATCGGCCAACATCTATTTTTCATACCCCTAAGTGACCGGGAACCGGGAATAACATTCCACGCGGGCGGAGCCGCGGGCATCAGCTTGTCTAATATATAAAATTCTCGTGTCACAGTTTTCGTTGCCATACTCCTCCGAAACGGCTTGACCGATTCTCATGAAAATTTGTGAGCATAATGAGTAGGTCTGAGAATCGGCCAACATCTATTTTTCATACCCCTGTGACCGGGAATAACAGCTACTGCCCGCGGCTCCGCCCGCGTGGAGCGGGCGGAGCCGCGGGCAGCAGCTAGTCTATCTATCTAAATATATATAACTCAAAGGTGACTGACTGACTGACATAGTGATCTATCAACGCACAGCCCAAACCACTAGACGGATCGGGCTGAAATTTGGCATGCTGGTAGATGATATGATGTCGGCATCCGCTAAGAAAGTATTTTGGCAAATTCTACCCCCAAGGGGATAAACTACGGGAAGCGGGAACGGTAACAAATTTTACGCGGGCGAAGCTGCGGGCATCAGCTAGTAATATATAAAAATCAATGCCACTTTTCGTTGTAATTTTATAACTCAAGAACGGGCTCACCTATCCAAACCAAATGTTTAGGCTTTGTTTGAACTATTTAGTAGATGGTTTATATGAAGTTTGCACAAATTCGGTCGAGCGGTTCTTCATTTATCACGCAAACGAAGTTGCGCGGGTCAGCTAGTCTATATACAGGGTGGAATTTAAAGACGGTAGTTGGAGGGAAAGTACCCTTAATATTGATAATGGCAAGTTTTGCTGAAAAGAAACATTCCTTTATTTTCAAAAGTAAGTAAAACTGCATTCAATGATTTTTGAAAAATCACCTGCTGGAGCCTGGAATCGAACCTCGGAGATGTGAGAAAAGAAACATGCTGTATATTATGATACCAACCGCAACACTCTTTAATAAGGATCAATTTCTTTTAAGCAAGATAGTATATTAAAATAAAGGAAGTTCAAGTAAAATATGTTTTTATTGTAAAGAATTTTCTTCAGATCGTGAGTAAGCTCACTATCTGAAGGAAAAAAAACAGTCTAATTGAGAAACTCCAATTTTATTTGTAGTTGGTTGGTTAAGTGACCATAGCGAATAACCCCATTCACAGAAACTAGAACATTTTTAAACCAACTGCAAAAAAAAGAGAAGAATCTCGATAAGACTGTTTTTTTTTTGTCTTCAGATAGTGAGTAAGCTCTACAATAAAAACATATTTTACTAGGTCTTCCTTTAATTTAAGATACTATGTTCTTTAAAAGAAATTGTTCCTTATTAAAGACTCTTTCGGTTGGTATCATAAATTACAGACTGTTTTTTTTTCACATCTCCTAGGTTCGATTCCCGGCTCAAGCAGGTGATTTTTCAAAAATCTTTAAATGCAGATTTACTTACTTTTGAAAATAAAGGAATGTTTCCTTTCAGCAAAACTTGCCATTATCAATATTAAGGGTACTTTACCTCCAACTACCGTCTTTAAATTCCACCCTGTATATAAAAATCAATGCCACTTTTCGTTGTAATTTTATAACTCGAGATCGGGGTCACCTATCCAAACCAAATGTTTAGGCTTTGTTCGGACTATTTAGTAGATGGTTTATGTGAAGTTTGCACAAAATCGGTTGAGCGGTTCTTGATTTATCACGGAAACGAAGTTGCGCGGGTCAGCTAATTAGGTATAAATGTGTACCGTAAATATCATCAAATAATTTACCTATTTAATTTTCTGAATAATGTTTCAATCGAAGTAACTTTAAAATTTCACAATCAACATTAAAATGTATCTGTTAGTAAGCAACCATACTTTCGTTCATTCGAACCTTCAAGTCAAGCAGTTCTTATGCATTTTAGGCTCAAACAGTGTGTATAAATGTAAGACTTGTCAAGGGTTTTCATTAAATTCTTAAATGAAAATAATCATTTCAAAAATACCCGCAGGGAAAATCTTATCAAATTCAATACAATTCATTGTAACCCTACTCAAACTAAAGGAAATATTTCTGTATTTTACAGATCCTTTGTGAGTTTAAAATGGCATTGTGCGGTAAGCAGGAGTAATAAATGTAGCGGCTAATAGAGAACGGTGCGGCTTCAGTGCTTCCTATGTTTCGACGAAATATCGTGTGAATCGGAGCCTTAAAAAGCCAATATTATATGATTTATTTTTAAACGATTGAAATGTCAGACAAACATTCGGTTTATACATATATTATTATTATAATCACGCCTTTATCCTCGAAGGTGTAGGCAGAGGTATAGTATACGCCCGCATTTCTCCATAATTATAGTTGTATGTTCCACGTAATAGGTAGTAAGCCTATGGCCGTGTTGATATGGAGAGGAGCAGGTCGTAACGACCCGCAGTTGAAATTTTTCAAGCCGCCCATAAGGCCTTCAACTTGGCTTAACGATTGCCATTTTACAGACAACCGGATTTTACTTTTCAAACTACCGATATTTACTAACCAAGATAGTCGTCATACATCACCAGTGATCAATGTCATTGTTAGAGCTGACTGATTAGGGGATCAAAGAAACTAAGTAAGCAGGCACCGATTTGACAAATCCTGTAATTACAGGAACTCGTTAATTTGAACATAACAAAGAAATTCTTGTATTTGAGTGTATTTCAAAATGACGAAGATAAATGAATTTATGAAGAAAATTAGGTAAATATTTTCGCCTTTTCGAGGCTCAAACTCCATTGTTACGAAAGTATGGCAGTAAATCAAATTCAGATTGGCGCCCATTTTTTGTGGTGTTGAAAAAATATTTCTTTTTTTTTTACCTACATTAAGTAAATCTTTTATGTGATTCTGTAAGCCCAGATAACACTAGAAGTGATCCAAACAGTACATTGACTGAGATAAAAAAATAAAGGTCCGTTTTGAGATGAAGTTTTGTTCCCGTTCCCGCTTCCCGCGAAAACGTTTCCTCAGGATTAAAAGTCACTTATGTGTTATTTCAGACTTTAATCTATCTCTATACTTATTTCAGCTTAATTCGTTTAACTTTTAGAACGTGATTACGTAACAAACATCTTCACAAACTTTCACATTTATTATATTAAGTAGGATAGGGTTATAATAGCATTAGGAATGAAAACTCATGAAAACTGGAGTTTGGACATGAACTTGAAGAAAGGAAAAGCACTGACTGAGAGCAAATGTTTTAAAAATAGTGAATACCTATTCTGATAAAAAGATTAGACAACCTACCAACTTATAATAGTGGAAAATAGTGATAAAAACTGAAATACACCATTTTTCTGTGTGCCTGTAATTAATGTTATACCACTAAAAAGTGGTAGACAAAGTTTGGGCCCTAAGGACGTGTGCATCACCAGAGGCACTTCACGCTGCACCAGGCTTCTGCCTACCCCTTAAACGGATAAGGGCCTGGCTAAAGGTAAGTATCATCTACAAAAAAAATGTAAAGAAGACACAGTTTTTTTTAAATTTTGCAAACAAAAAGAAATCTGCAATATTTTTATGTGGAACTTCTGTGTTCTACACTGCAATGTGTAAATTACAAGCAACACTCGCGGTGATTAAAGAGCCGTCCCTTTGAGATATCCTTCTTGAATAATATATTATATTAACTTTGTAATTTACTTGTCATGAAAAAGTCAAGGGGATTCTTGCGCAATTTCTTTTATCTTTTTCAACATTTGACATGGTAAGTGTGTAATTTCCTATTTTTGGTATAGTTAGTGGACTCAGTGTTCTGTTCACTGTAGTAAGCAACATTTACTATGGCCGGTCATGGACGGGTGACCACCAAGTGACCACTTTGTGACATTTTTGTTTGCGAGCGTTTCCGTGCTTTGAAAAGCACGTTAAGCCGTTGGTCCCGGTTGCCAGTAAAATAGTAGTTGTTAAGCCAAGTTGAATGCCTTTATGGGCGGCTTGAACAATTTCAACAGCGGGCAGTCACAACCTGTGCCTGTCTATAACATACATACATACATACATATACTCACGCCTCTATCCCCGAAGGGGTAGGCAGAGGCCTATACCGGCCCACATTTCACCGTGTACAATTCGGTCCCACGTAACAGGTGGTGAGCCCATCGCCGTGTCGAAATGGACCGCCGCCGTCAGAGCCTCGTCCGTTGTTCAGCAGGTGCACGAGCTTGCACGTGAGGTTGACTTGGGCCCCGAAGGTGTTGGTAGGGCCCCACTACACCCGTCTATAACAACACGACAATACGGCTCACCACCTATTACGTGGGACAAAATTATAAAAGGTGAAATGTGGACATATAGTATGCCTCTGCCTACCCCTTCGGGGATAAAAGCGTGATCATATGATGAATATAACAAATTAAGTTATTTATCTCTAGCTCCTTGCCTGTGACGATAATACGAAAAAAAATTGTAGATTTGAAAAATTTAACAGCAGATTGACACATCCTTTGTTTGTTCATTTTAATACGGCATATAAGTTCATCTCTAAGTAATTACTGATACTGTTGATTGATAGCACTTGACGGAACATGCTACACATATTGAAAAACTTCACTTATACTGTTCCTAAATGTGAGAGTCATCTCTAAGTGTGAGAAATACAACGATAAAAATGTTAGCTTCCGTCTTCCGTATAATATGTCCGGACCTACCCCTACAAGGATAAAGTCGTGACTGTAGGTTGTATGTTTTACTCGTATTATACTTCAGCTTTCAGATAGCTGCTCGTAATATTGTTGGTAACTATCGGAAACTGGACAGTAGTTGGCTGTGGTGACCGGAAATGTCCGTCGCCAACGGATCGTATGAAACATTGTTACGGACAGTTGAGACTGATGTAACCAATGTTGTTATATTGTTGGTGGGAAATGTACATGATATAATGATGTAAGCCAGTTATATCGAGAGCGAGGCGCCGTACTGAGAGTTTTCCCCTCTGTCAGAGCGTAATCAGAATTGTATTAGAATTAAATAATTATGTGTGTGTCTGAAATTATGAGTGTTTTGTTTTAATTATTTTGTTTCAGTTCCTAGTGACAGCCGCTTTGTGTAGTGGTATTTTACCCACGACGGAACGGAGACGGTATATGCGTTTGGGTGGTGAGGATGTTTATTTGCTTGTGCAAATACTTACAGAATAAGTTTTCCCCCCGCAAAAAATGACAGACAGATAAGATAGAGCAAAATATGCTATGTCTACTAGTCGCAGTCTGATCTATGGCTTACTTTTATAGAATAGTAAAGTCACGGTAATACAGGGGTAAATTAGTCGTGTCTGTACAATAGACAAAAAAATTAAAATTAATGCCTAGGTTATGATAAAGGTATTAACGATACTGAACACACATTCTTTGTTTTGGATGTTTTTTTTCCGTTGGTCCTTATGCCTGTTTGTTTGCAATAGGCACCAAAACTTCTTTACAGAGTTTAACGCAGTTTTTGTGATGTGATGTTCGTTTAACAATTTATGCAGTTTAAATACCATAGCATAATGTTTAAATTGGGTTAGACAGCTATGTGTACAAATGTCCCACAATATTTTATAAACATTCACTACCATCGTGGAAATTCCTATTAAGGTTACAGTGGATACAAAATCTGTTTTCACTGAAACCCCTTTGCTTAAGTCAACAAGCGCTTCTAAGATCAATGCGTGTAAGATCGTGTAATGCTGGGTCCACATTTGCGTCATATCATCGACTAGTGTAGTGTGTAATTGTGTCGAACATGTAATGCTCAATGTGGACGGGCCTAGGTTATGCCGCCTGGTTGTGCTGTCAGTGTTAAGCCTGTCACAGACGTAGCTATAATATATTAACATATCGAGATACCTATACTAATATTATAAAAAGAAAAATTTGATTGTTTGTTTGTATGTTAGTTTTTTTGCATTGAATACGCCCAAAAGTACTGAACCGATTTGGATAATTCTTTCATTGTTTTGATGAAAGCTCGGGTGACTTATGCTATATTTTATTCCCGTATTCCCACGGAAACGGGAACCACGCCGGTGCAACCGCAGGACATTGACTATTATATTATAGCAAGTAATACACACGGGAGTTAAACTATAATATATTTTTAATCTTACTCGGTCTACACAATCGCCTTTAAAGTATAGCGAGATATAATCTGTCGACATATTTTGTTGAGCGCATAGAAATTTGTTATAGCTCCGTGTGTGGACTCTCGTAAATTTAGTTAGAAGATATGTCGTAATTTGCCTTGCTATGTTTCATATTCATTTATATTATAGTTAGGTACGTATGTAAGGGGCTTTATATTGTGCTGACAGGCAGCTGCAAGTTTTAAATATCGAATGCAAGGAACGGGTCATGGAACTTTTCTTTTTTAAAAAATAAGTACATACTTCCCGTTCGCTCTAATTTGCCGGCCGCTTTCCCTACTACGCCTCTACACCATAAAGCCAGCAGCAAACTTGGAATGAACGGGCTGTAGACATTATCTCATTGGTAGTAACTATGCATTTCGTACTGTGACAGGTATGTATTGTAGATAATACGTACATACATACATATGGTCACGCCTTTATCCCCGAAGGGGTAGGCAGAGGCATATTATATGCCTACATTTCACCTTATTTTTGAATTTGTGCCAGGTAATAGGTGGTGAGTCGTATTGCCGTGTTGAGATGGAGAGGCGCAGGTTGTGACTGCCAGCTGTTGAAAGTTTTCAAGCTGCCTAAAAAGGCCCTCAACTTGGCTTAACGATTGCCATTTTACTGGCAACCGGGACCATCGGCTTAACGTGCCTTCCGTAGCACGAAAACGCTCAAATAAATGTCACCAAGTTGTCACATGGATGGTCACCCACCCAAGGACTGGCCGTAGTGAAAGTTGCTTACTGTTGAGATCGTTTACAGAACGCTGGTAACGCGGGGCCAGGAGCGCTTCTTGTCTTGTAGATATTAATGATATAAAAAACCGGCCAAGTGCGAGTCAGACAGTCCGACTCGCACTTGGCCGGTTTCTTCCGCACGGAGGGCTCCGTTGCGGAAAATCACGTCTGTTATATGGGAGCCCCCCTTAATCATAATTTTACTAGATGATGTTCCCCCGCGTGAAATTCGGTACCCATTCCCGCTTCTCGTGGGAACATATTTCCGGGCTGACAATAGTAGTCTCTGTTATTCCAGACTATTAGCTATCTGTACAAAATTTTAGCCCAATCCGTTATAGCGTGATTGAGTAACAAGCATCCAAACATCTTCACAAACAAACCAGGGAAGTAGGGTGTATTTGTTATAACAACAAGTACTAAAAGTAATTATTATTAAAGCGGCAAAACTAAAACCTACATCATCTGTGAAAATGTCAACTTTCTAGCTATCACGGTTCATGAGATACAGCCTCGTGGTGGACAGACAAACAGACGGACGGAGAAATCTCATGAATAGGGTCCCATTTTTTTACCCTTTAGGTACGGAACCCTAAGAATCGTAAAATTAAATTAGATCTTAAAATCGGGCACAGCGATGAATTATAAAATTATTGTCACAAAGTAATCAGGTGGTAATCACCATCCAAAGAATTGTCATAGCCAAAGTTGTTTGCTTCAGTGATCGTTTATGGAACACAAAGTCACCGGGGCGACGAGCGCTCCAAACTCCAGTGGTTTCTCTGTACCCCGTCTCTGTGTTTGTCCCGTTCAGCGTTACTCAACGCGGGTCATAAATGCAAGTGCGAACGTCTCCTGGTGACGCGGACAATGAACAGCACCGAATACCCTATGAAAGTACACACCAAAACCCATTTTCGATTTCACGACCCGTTCTACGTGTATTTGATGTGTGTCCGTATACAAACAGCGTCTACACTGGGCATGACTACTAGTTAGTAACGCCATAAATCACCGTGACGTTTATTCTCTGTCAAGTATTTTCTTCGGGTGTTCGGCATGGATAGCCCCGAAGCTGCAGTTTTCATGGTATCAAAACGCAAGTCTGACACAGTAGTGGAGAAACGTGCTGTCCAAATGTAACAAATGTGGACGCAGCATAAGACAGAGATTGATTACAAGTCGTTAGTAATCACATAAACCGTACAAATTGTGAAATTTACGAATATTACGTAACTATATGGAAATTTAATTACATTAGCTTGTGTTTCTATTAGCTGATGTTTGGAGTTCTGGGACATCCTTCCGAGGGCTTTCCCGGGCTCCCAACCGTAGGCTGTTTGGCGTTACTTTAGGTTTTTAAGTCTGTAGGACATAGCATGCATGAAGGATTTTCCCTCACGTTAAAAAAAACTGATGTTTCGATGTAAATTTTGTAAGTATTAACGTCACAATATACGGATAAACAGTGGAGACCGCGACTCGGCAAGAGTGGGGTAGGACGTCCAACTGTCAGATGGACAGATGACCTGGACCTGGACTTTTTCCAAAAAGTCGGAGGCTGGGACTGGATGCTGAAGGCACAGGACCGTGTGTTGTGACGTGAACTGGAACAGGTCTGCGTCCAGCAGTGAACTGCCATAGGCTGATTTGATTGATTGATTGATACAGATCAAATCAATTTCATTTTTATATTGTGACTAGCTGTTGCCCGCGACTTTGTACGCGTGAAAATTGTTATAATGCCAATTCGGTTTGGATTTGAATTCATTTCTGCCAATCCTCTGGACTAAGTAGCGTGGTAATATGTTTTTTATGTATTGCACCACTTCTAATTGCGATCCACGTAAAAAAATATTTAAATTATTCAGTAGTTTCTGTATTTTGCTACATTATACACACATAGTTTTATTGTTCTCTGCCGAGCCCCTAAAATGTTTAGCGTAATTATAATTATAGCCTGTATGTAGAACTACATTTTCGGCTTCGGTATCTTATGTAGAGCATCCGGCGAGTATTTTTTTTAAAATATATTATCCAATGTACAGTTTTGACTTTTCTATCATTTTCTTAAATGTATAGATATCGGGATAGTGTTAAGGTATTTTCGGACCTCAGTAGTCAGCAGACCTCAAATTTCAAAGGAGTTGGTTCAGTAGTTCAAGTTTGAAAGTCTAACGGACAAAAAGAGTTATTTTCGCGTTCCAATAAACGTACCCTCTACTCAATATAACCTTTGTGTATTTTATCTTCTACAGAAACTACGCAAGTGAAACCACATGACGTTCACTAGTGAGTAGAGTATGAAATTACGAACTAAAGGAGTTCGCATTTTATTAGCCCCTCTCTATAAAATAGATTACAGAGGGGCTTATGGCGAGACTTGTGTCTGTAGTCAGTGAATCTGTTGTATTAAATTACGTCACTAGGTCACATGGATCATCTGTTTAAAGTTTGAAATAAAACAAAAATGACAACCTCAGTCGGACTGAACTTTCACTTTCACAATAAACGTTTTACAGGGGGGCAGTCGGGTGAGACCGTCTCACGGCTTATTGTTTTGATTTTGGTATCCTTACTAAAATCAAAATAAAATGCGAACCGCGATATTTCCATCTGCCCTCGTAAATTAACTTTTTTAAATGAGCTCCTTTCTATTAATACCTGTTATTTGCTTTACGATTGATCTGTGGTGGAGTATCTTATTTCATGAGCGCGGGGTGCACAATTCGATATTTTAATTATTATTGTAGAACCACACACATTTAATATTGTGGTTATGTTTTTGTTTACTACGGCACAATTTAAATACGTATCGTCCTTAGCAGCTACAGTATATTTTCCTAATACGAGTTCAACTAAAAGCGGATTCGACCAAAATCGGAGTAAGGCTACTCATACTGAAGTAGACTACTTCAGTATGGGTACCATAGTTACGGTGTCGCTAAAATACAAGTACAAGTTATTCTCTAGCATGGTCTTATTCGGATTTTGGTCGAATACGGCCTAATAAATAGAATAAATATATTGGGTCCTTTTTACACAGCGTCATCTAGCCCAAATTCAGCATAAAAAGAGAGAATTGATTAAAAATCAAGACGCATTATGAAAGATACATTTTCGATCCTTTTGTTCCATAATTTGAGTCATAAGTGCCAAAGTGTAACATCTTCTATGTGTAATATCGCTAATGTAGATGCTTACTGTGTAATGTGATGAGTTATTATAACATGGAATGACATAGTACGGTTATAGAAATTTACCTCAAAACCTCCAAGATTCTGTGACTAAGAATGGCTGACTTAGAATTGGCAACCAAGAGTACCAAGAGTCAAGTACCAAGATCCTTACTTAACCTGGTTTCCGGCCAAGACACATCAGGTCACTAACTTTAAAATAAAAGAATTTTAAATTAACCAACAATCCCATCTCAACCCTCCAAACGCGAGCACAACCTCATTCTAAAAATAAAAAGCTAATTTGGCGAAATAGTCCCGTAATTTCATTTGGCGCATTCGCCTCGTTTTGTTGTGATTTGTTACAGTAATGCACTCATTTGTAACACCCGTCAACAGTTTCGTACAGGCTTCGTTTTTAAGTTGACGTACTGTGAGCTATTTTGCTCTGGGAAGGCAATTTTTTGGCACAGGTAACATATTAGGTTTTACGTTTATGAAGATTTTTTTACACCACTTTGCTGTAATTAAATATATTTGTATAAGTTAGCATTTTTTAAGGTAAGCTCGGTGAAAAGAAATAAATTGTTCTTGATGGCGTGATGGCTCGCATGCAATTCTATTCTCGTTACCGCATCCTATAGGAACATATCGCGTCACAGTTTACAAAAAATTCTCTATTATAATATGGTTTTATTAAATTAGGTGATGTTGAAAGGACCAGCGGACAAGTTCACTTATAATATACTAGCTGTTCCCCGCGTTCGACCGCGTAGAAGTCGTTATCGCGTAAAATCATAACCCTCCCTTTGCGCAATCGATAAAAAATTTGCCTATGTCCTTCCCAGGGCCTTGAACTATCTCTATATGCCCCGGTAAACTACTAGCTTCCTCTAAAAACCTCTCTTTACCTATACTAATATTATAAAGAGAAAAGATTTGTTTTTTTGTTTGTTTGTTTGTAACGAATAGGCTCCGAAACTACTGGACCGATTTGAAAAACTCTTTCACTGATGGAAAGCTAAACTCTTTGCGGTCAACATAGGCTATATTTTATTCCCGTATTCCCACGGGAACGGGAACTACGCGAGTGAAACAGCGTAACGTCCGCTAGTACGTAATAAATCGTCGCGTTCCAGTTCACACAAACGTAACTTCCACTCATTTCACTAAGTGATTGCTCTTGAAAACGAATTCATTCCGAAAAGTTTTGAACTGAGTATTGAAGGGTTATGCCTGGAAATAACTATAAATTATTTTAAACTGCGCTTTTGGGTGCGATTTTATTTGTTTTGTGTTTTTCAGAATTTTAATGATACCTTAAAATCAGAGAGAAAATTGAGAAAAACTTATTTATATAATATATTACTTACTTATTATTATTATATTACTTACTTACTATACTTATTACTTACTTATTATATTACTTACTTATTTATAACACGACTGGGCACGAATGAGCACAAGTTTGCGGTTTTGCGCTTACTGTTGACACGCGTGCCACGCCTACTTCGCACTTCTAATGTTTTTTTCTTTTCTGTGGTGACCACCACGCGACCACTTTGTGACATTAATTTGCAAGCGTTTCCGTGCTTCGAATGGCACGTTAGGCCGTTAGTTGCGGTTGCCAGTAAAATGGCAGTCGTTATGACAAGTAGAAGGCCTTTATGGGCGGCTTGAAATATGTCAACAGTGGGCAGTCACAACCTGCGCCTGTCGATGGTAAATATCTATACTAATATTATAAAGAAGTAAAGTTTGTGTGTTTGTTAAATTGTAAGGGGTAATCTCGGAATCTACTGAACCGATTTTAAAAATTCTTTCACCAATAGAAAGCTACGTTATTGTGGAGTGTCATAGGCTATATAGCATCACGCTACAACGAATAGGAGCGGAGCAGTAATAGTAAATGTTTCAAATACGGGGAAAAAGTTATTCCTTTTGAGAGCTTCGTTGCGTGTGCTGCGTAAATATTTATAGTTATGTAAAAAATATGTACTACAAAATTGTTTCTCTTAAAAAAGTTCTAAAAAAAATGTGCGATAGCATGTGTCTAGCTTTGTGTTGGTGCACAATAACCATTTTAATGGCAATTATTTTTTTTCTACAATAATGCCACGGGATACCTCTTTCATAAACGAAATTGTTCTTAAAAATAATGCGACGGGAATACACGCGACGAGAAACCTTTCTCTCTCTCTCTCTCTGTCTCACGTAGTATTGAATATTAACGACGAGACGCTACGGCAGTAAACGCAACGCGACGGGTGTAAACGCGACGGGAACAGGTAATACTCTCTCTTATGTGGCGCAAACGAAGTTGCGCGGGTCAGCTAGTCTATATAAATGATGATATTTGATTGCATTTGATCCTGTATTTGCACGAGATATTTTTGCACAAAATAGCGATTGAGTAATCGTGTCCATTTGATGTTCGATGTTTTTATGTAACTCTGGACGAATGCCAAACGCTGAATGAAGTTATTTGTACTTGTATATTGATGTTTAATCGTAAAGGGTTATACGGAATTTTGCAATTGTTCTGGAAAAGTTGCGGGCATTATTTAGAGGGATTAATTTAATCTACATCACGCCTCTTTTTAAAAATGAATTGGTAATTAATGGGATTTCAATGCAAATGGAATATCTCCTATTTTATTTAGGTATTATGTAACTGTACACATTAAAAAAAACTGAATTTCAAAAAATCCTAAAATACATGTTCTCTTATTTTTAACTAGCTGACCCACGCAACTTCGATTACGTCACATCGTTAGATAAACGTTAAAGGGAGAGGTTTTGCTTCTGTCCTGTTTTCTTAATCAGAATAGAGCTTATTGATTAAGGCTATTATAAAATAATTCACTCCACGCCAAAGGCTTTTAGTTGATTACCGAAAATTTGGTTGTTAGTGAATCTATTCATAAAGGAAAACTGCTGTCCAATTTAAGTTCTATCTAAGTTTCGGATAGGCGTTGATGAGTCAGTCAACCAACTTCTTTAAGATTAAATAGCAACATGAATTGCAATAATGGTTTCTTAAGTAAATTGAAAGAATTACATTAACAATTTGTATATTAAGTTTTCGCTAAATAAATCAAAGTATAAATTTGTATTTTGTATTATTGGCAGAATGCCAGACACTTAATATTATTGTTTCTATATTGGACGCTGTCTGGGCCCAGCTTTTTGTAAGATATATTAATATGAGGATTTGGGTTAAGCGAGACTGGATAAGTTAAGATTTGGTATTTTATTCACGTACCGACGGAAATTGAAATTGTTTGTTAAGAGCAGGATGAAAGTTACATTCATTTCCCACAGGCGGGCGGGGCGCTCGAGATCGCTGGAGGTGCAGGCTTGGTCTTCAGCTCCTTATGGAATTCCAGAGATTCGCAGATCTGACTCCCCCAAAGCTCTCCCTTGAACTAAATACCTCAAGTTTATTGGCTACAAAGAAAAAGCAGCTACCGTTTCTATTTCACCTCCCAACACAGTATACTTTATAAAATAAGTACTAGCTGATGCGCGCGGCTTCGCCCGCGTGAAATTTGGTTCCTGTTCCCGCTTCCCGTGGGAACATTTTTCGGGATAAAAGTAGCCTATGTGTTAATCCTGGACTATACTCTATCCCTGTACCGTAAATGCCAATTTCAGCCAGATCCATTCAGCCGTTAGAGCGTGATTGAGTACCAAACATCCAAACATCTAAACATCCAAACATCTTCACAAACTTTCACATTTATAATATTAGTAGGATTTGTGGACGTTCAGACACAACATCATCCAGCCCAAATTAAGCTAATATAAGCTCTTGCTATGGGATCTAGACGACGGATATACATACTAATATATTTCTAAAATACATGCATATTATACATAGAAAACACACATCTGTTGGGAGTCACGGGACATCCTTCCTGAGGGCTTACCCGGGGCTCTCAACCATAGGCTGTTGGGCGTTACGTGAGGTTTTTTAGTCGGTAAGAGTCCGGCATAGCATCCTACGAGGATTTTCCCTCACGTTAAAAAAAAAAAAAAAAAAACATAGAAAACACACAAACTCCGAAACAAAGATTTGTGGGTCACACAAATATTTGAACCGACCCAGGAATCGAACCCAGGACCTCCAGCGCCGCAGGCGGTTACACTACCGACTACGCCACAGAGGCAGGCATTTGAGCCACAAACTTGTCCATAGGTCGGTAGACCCCATAAGACGTGGTGGGGAGTTAATTCTCAGTAACTGCTAGTTTACTATTGTGCACAAGGGTATGGAAAGAAAACACACAATAATAAATCCCTCCTTCTGCTCTCAATAAACAGAAACCTCTGCACCAACCCTTTTTATACTACCAGTCTCATGATTATGAAAAAAATTGAGAGACAAGAGTCAAGATTTTCGAGACTGATTTATGTATTTTAATAAAATAAAACCCCTTTTTCCTTTTCTATTCCTGGTTTTGTAATGTAAGTAAAGTTCCCTTTACTTAGCCAATACTTACATGCTGATACATGAAAAACGAAGTAAAATATATTCAAGGTCAACCGGCCAATGCTGACAGGAACTAAATCTTTGATATCAGATTTCTTAATATTGGCTAACAATGGGGTCTTGGATGATGGACAATCTTAATATAAAACCTTTTTCGTTATTTTTTTGAAATAGTATTTTCTGCTAGTACGGATATTAAACCATAGTTTGGCTGTGTAAGGACATAAATCATAGAATTACAAGATAAATTCCACTTTCCTTTTTTTCTCTATGGAGTATTTATTGAGAGAGTTGTTTTACTACTAATTAGTAGATGAATGATAAAACATTTTAAGAACATTGTGAAGATACGGACGTTGGCGGTTGCGGTTTCTAATCTCAAAATGTCAAAACCTAGGAAACCATAGACTCGGTTTCATTGATTTTTGGCATGTTGAGGTTAGAATTTGGTACTTTGAAATAAGTTTGACTGCCTCTGTGGCGCAGTCGGTAGTTATACCGCCTGCGGCGCTGGAGATCGTGGGTTCGATTCCCACCGGAGACAAATTTTTGTGTGACCCATAAATGTTTGTTTCAAGAGTCTGGGTGTTTCTATGGATAATATGTATGTATTTAAAAGTATATAAGTATTAATATCCGTGGTCTGGTACCCATAACACAAGCAGGTTATTCCTAGCTTACTTTGGGATCAGATAGCGTTGTGTGAGATGTCTGTGAATATTAAAAAAAATAACGTAACCGCCACCGCAGTATGGCCTTTTTTTTTTTACGTGAGGGAAAATCCTCATGGATTTTTTTTTTTTTTTTTTTTTATACCACTAAGGTGGCAGACAAGCATACGGCCCACCAGAAGGACTGGTGGTCACCGCAGCCTATGAACGTTTGCAACACCAGAGGCGCCACACTCGCGCTGCCGACCCTGTAAAAACCTTCTTAGACCCCTTTTGAAGAACCCCATACTGTAGGCGTTTGGGAAAACCGAGGCAGGAAGATCATTCCACAACCTAAGCGTTCGCGGAAGAAAACCCCTATCGGATCTAACCGTGCTCGAACGCTCCGGACGTAGGGTGTGAGGATGAAATCCCTGTCTATGGCGAGCGGTGCGATGATAGAACGTAGCCGTGGGCATCATGTCAAACAATTCCTCAGAGCACATACCATTGTACAGGCGGTAGAACACGCATAAGGAGGCAAAGTCTCTCCTGTCGCGAAGAGGTTCAACACCACCTGTCAGTATAGGATCGTTGACAACTCTCACAGCTCGCCTCTGCACCGAGTCAAATGGACGAAGCTGATATTCGGGTGCCCCCGCCCAAAGGTGACAGCAGTACTCCATGTGTGGCCGCACTTGCGACTTATAGAGAAGCAGTGTTTGCGCCGCAGTAAAGTACCGCCGCGCCCTGTTGAGCACACCGAGCTTCTTGGACGCCAGCTTGGCCTTGTCCTCCAAATGACTGCGGAACTGAACGTCACTGGAGATGTCAACACCTAGGATCCCTATACTTTTAGAGATGGAAAGAGATGTGCCCTGGAATTGTGCCGCTACAGTAATTGGGGCTTTCTTAGCGGTGAAGAAACACGCCTGTGTCTTCGAAGGGTTGAACTGGACAAGGTTTTGTCTACCCCAATCGGACACTCTAGTAAGAGTAGCCTCGATTTCAGACACAAGCTGTTCACGACTCTCTTCCACTGCGTCCCGAGAGATACCGGGGCGGCCTGTGTAACAAGTGTCCCCCGTACTGTCATCTGCATAACAATGAATGCCGTCAATAGACAACATGTCATTGACATGCAGCAGAAACAGAGTAGGGGACAACACTGACCCTTGCGGTACTCCAGCGTTAATGGCCATGCAGTCAGAACAGCTGCCGTCGACAACAGCCCTGATGCTTCTACCGGCCAAAAAGCTGGACACCCATCCGCATAATCTCTCGGTCAGTCCGTAGGAGGGCAATTTTTTAAGAAGACCACGGTGCCAGACCCGGTCAAAGGCTTTAGAAATGTCGAGGCTCACTGCTAGAGCCTCGCCCTAACTCTCGATAGCCGTCGCCCATCGGTGTGTGAGGCACACGAGAAGATCGCCCGTCGAGCGACCGTGACGGAAACCGTACTGCCGGTCACTGAGCAGGTCGTTTTCCTCAAGGTACCTCAGGAGCTGTGTATTAATTACACGCTCCATCACCTTAGACAATAGGGAGGTGACGGCTATAGGCCTGTAATTGGCCGGGTCGGTCCTATCACCCTTCTTGGGCACAGGATGCACATACGCGATCTTCCACGACGCCGGGACTTGTCGCATGGAATATGAAAGCGTGAAAAGACGTGTAAGTACCGGACACAACTCTGGACCACACTGCTTAAGTACCACCGCGGGTATACCGTCCGGCCCACTCGACTTATGAACGTCCAGAGAACGAAGCTCCCGTCGGACGTCCCGCTGCGTAAATTTAACTTCCGGCATGGAAGTTCCACACCACGGAACGTCCGGCGGCACAGCACCCCCGTCGCTCATGGTCGAGTTAGAGGCAAATAGAAAACCCAGAAGGTCGGCCTTCTCCCTGGCACTCTGGGCGAGACTACCGTCGGGTTTAAGCAAAGGTGGTAAACCAGACTTACAGAAGTTTCCCTCGGCAGCTTTGGCAAGCGACCAGAATTCACGACTCCCTGAAGGGTACCCCGCTAGCCGCTCACCAATTCTGCCGACGAAGTCGAATTTAGCCCTGACAATTGCTTTTTTGCTGGCCCTCGAGGCGGCATTTAATTTGTGTTTCACCTCAGAGATGTTAGGATCTGAATTTGCACGAGCCGTGGTCCAGGCTCTGTAGGCAGATTCTTTCAGCATCAAAGCTTCTCTGCAGAGCCGATTGAACCACGGTCGCTTTTTTGCTCCCACAGGGATCCAGCGGTTGGGAATGAAGCACTCCATGCCCTCCAAGATCCCCTCAGCGACTGCTGCAGCGCAGGAATCCAGATCGTCTGAGGCAAAACAAAGCCGCCTCCACGGGTACGACGCGAAGAACTCCCGCAGTCCATCCCAGTCTGCTGACTTATAGTGCCACACATGTCGCCACTCCTTGGGCCGAGGTGGTTCAGGCCTTGCGAGAGGCACATGCGCCCGAATGATACAGTGGATGTTATGCCGGACTCCTACAGACTAAAAAACCTCACGTAACGCCCAACAGCCTATGGTTGAGAGCCCCGGGTAAGCCCTCGGGAGGATGTCCCAGGACTCCCAACAGACCTACAGCCGCCACTGCGGCCTCGCCCAGGGGGAGGTTCGGGTGCTAGTCAGTCTTTGGGGGGTTTCGGGTGTGATCCCGCTTCTAAGGGGGGGGGGGGCGTGCGTGAGTTTCTCACGTCACGCTGCCGTCATGGGCCTGCTTCTGTAAGGACGGTGAGCGACCCTCTCACCGTCCCCTGACCCCCGGGCATGGAGGCCGATAGTCCTCGGCGAAGACACGTCGGCGGCGCCCAGGCCGCCGACTGCGGAACTCGGGTGGGAGAGTTCTCTCCCGTACCCGCCCCGCCGCCTCCTTCACGAGCATGATCTGCTCGCAGAAAGAGGCGGCGCAGTCCCACTTACTCCCGCTGGAGAGCATGGCTTGCACCATGGTCTCGAGCGAGAGAGTGTCCACGTCCAGACCCACTACGAGGACCTGGCGCTGTTGCGCCCACGCCGTGCACTCCACTAGCGTATGGAGCGCTGTGTCATCGCTGCGGTCCTCGCAGTGCTGACATTCAGCCGTGGTTTCCCGGTGTCTTCGCCACAGATACCTACCGAAGCTACCGTGCCCGGTAAGTATCTGCGGCAACCGGTAGGAGAGAGCACCGTGTCTTCTCTCCAGCCACTCGTCCATGACGTCGTCCTTTGGTTGCTCAAGTCGCACTTTCCATGTCTCCACGGTTTCCTGGTGGAGCAAGGACCGCTGGGCCTCGATTTCTCGAGACGCAGGCCTTTGGCCCCGCTCCAGCGCCTCCTTGCGCCATCTGAACAGTGACGCAAGGGCTTTCGCTTCCAGGTCCCATGGAGGGGTTCCGGCTAGGAGACATGCCGCCTCACCGGAGATCGTGCGGTATCCTTTTATCACCCTGATGGCCATCGCTCTCTGCGGGCTCAGCAATTTAGCCACATTGCTGGCCGTCAGGGTCTCCGCCCACGATCCCCAGGTACAGTCTCCTGTAACCGTGTAACGCTAGGTTAATAAGTACGGACGTGGTGACACAATATTTGTGACGTAAATGAGTAGCTGTGTCAAATTCATTTGTATTAGGTACTAACGGACATCACATGGTTTCACTCGCGTAGTTCCCGTTCCCGTGGGAATACGAGAATAAAATATAGCCAATATAGCAAAGAGGCAGTGAAAGAATTTTTCAAATTGGTCTAGTAGTTTCGGAGCCTATTCGATGCAAACAAACCGACGAACAATCAAATCTTTCCTCTTTAAAATATAGTATAGAAAATAGACTTTCAAGTCACACCTTTAAGATACTTAAAGCTTTGAACTGGAAAGGTAAGTGAAGGCATATTTTAAGCATATGGCGTTAAGAATAATTACACTGTGGTATATGTTAACATTTTCACCATTTGTACGAATACGACACTTGTACTGTTCCACTATATTTATTATTATAAACCTGACCGATTTCGCTTCACAGCATTTTCAGAAGTCTAGACGGAAGGAAAAGGTAGTACTGACTCGAAAACACTCCAACAATAACATTTTTATAGTCTAGGTATATTTGTTATTATGTCTAGCGTGTAGGTGGTGAGGTGAATCTTTTGCTGCTTTAAAATAAGGCTTTTCACAAGAAAATGTTATTGGAATTAAAAGTAACCATGTGTCCATTCTGCAGCTTTATTCTAACCCTGTACCAAAATTCATTAGAATTGGGCCAGTGCTGTCCTGGGGTGTCCTTCCGAGAGCTTTCCCGGTGCTCCCAACCGTAGGCTTTTAGGCAGGACATGTGAGGTTTTTTAGTCGATAGGAGTTTGGCATAGAATTCATGAGGATTATCCCTCACGTATAACAAAAAAAAATTGAGTCAGTGGTTCAAGCGTAAAAACGTAAAAGAGAGGCACAATTATTTTCACATTTTATGTATTTCATATAAGCTTAAAAACCCAAGTGCATTCGAAAAGATTTCCTTTCTTGGCAGTTCCACATTCGAGGTAGGAATTTTATCTCCATTATCGCTAAAAGTGTAATATATCATGTATAATAATAATATGGTCGCCATACTGTCTGTGCGCAAAGTAAGCTCGCAAATCTTGTACGGAACCGTTGAGAAATATTATTATCTTTTGATGCATACATTGTTTTTCTGAAAAGACCGTTTTTTTTGGATGGAAATAGTAAGTTTACACGTACATACATACTCGTACATATTATTAAAGCCTTTTTCCTCGAGGGCATAGTCAGAAACATAGTTACACCCAAATTTCACCTTATAGTTTAGAGTATCGTCGTGTTGGGGACAGGCGTAGGTCGTGACGACCTGCAGTTGAAACTTTTCAAGCCGCCCTTAGAGCATTTAACTAGGCGATGAATTGTCATACGAAAGTGTTCCTTTAGTCGCCTCTTACGATACCCTCGGGGCGAATTAGAGTGGCTACATTTGTACTATTTCCGTCGCAACACGAGTAGAGTAGTTTAGACTTTTACCTGAAATTTCAATAGAACAAAATCTTGGTACTTCACAAAATTTTTCACTTACAAGGAACGTACTTTTTTACATGTGTGGAATTTGTCGTGGAATTTGCCATGGATGCTATGCCGGACTCGTGCCAGCTAAAACCACCCGTGTCGGGAAGATAACCTCAGGCACAGTATAAATATGTTGTTTAACCAGTGCCTCAGGGCTTCAGTCCATAATTTTGCTGATAACAACTGAAATACGATAGCTTTTTCGTTATCAGTGAACCGTTTTGAAGTTCAATACTCTCGGGTTCCTATTATGTGAGATTTAAATAAGGCATCATAAATTAGATATTTTTTTTATTTATAGCTTATAGACTTGATTTTAATGTTCATACAGTCAAAGATGTGGATTATATATAGATTTTTTTATATTAAGTTCGATAAATTGCCGGCGCCAGCCTGATGTAAAGCCTTGGTGCATCTAACGATTGAGGGCCACTGTCACAGTCCGTTGGACTTCTGACAGCGGTTCTCAAGTTGGCGGCCCTGTGGTGTGCCTCTTCACGCATCGCTTGAAGAACCCTGGATCAGGTTAGATCCAATCAGCGATTTATGCTACTAACCTTTGTAATTGCTTGCTTTGATTTAAGAGTTTATGCGCACACATTTTACATACAAATACATAGAAGAAAAGAGTTTAACCTAACTGCTGATTTTAAAAGTATTCTCTGCTAGCTGACGGGCAAAAGGGGAAAATTAGATGAAATCATTGTTAACCATAACATAAACCAGCCAAGTGCGAGTCGGTCTGGCGCACGGAGGGTTCCGTACCAAAAAATGGCAAAAAATCAGGATTAATTCATGGGAGCCCCCTATATTTCTGATTTTAGTATTTGTTGGAATAGTGGCAACAAAATACATCCCCTAGAACCGTACCCATCATAGACTTTAAATAACAGTACCCTGGGGTACTAGTGTACCCCGTTAAAGAAAACATTTTTTTCATAAGAATAAACATTTATTAATATAATCAACATACATATACTTTTATGTCACTTATTTCAGTCTCACGTTACATAATTAAACAAAAAATTACCAAACTTATATTAACAGTTTTGGCAAATCTTCTATTGGTGCTCTAAAGATATAAATTTTTTACATTTTTCACATCGAGTGCTTGATTTACGGTATTTTGACCTGGGACAAAAGGAACATTTACCAGATTTTGAATCTGAAGAGGATGGAGCACTAGAAGGTCGTGCTTTTTTAAAATACCGCCAATACTTATTTGTGCATGCATTTTGTAGATGCATACCCAGGGGTGCTATAGTACTCTACTCAGGCTTGCCACGATCGCACGCTAACAGGACTCGCGCCCGGCCGATGCTTCGACACGATCCCCCGCCCCCCGTAAATACGTGGAGGTGCGAAAAGATCCGTTTTAAAACAAAAAAGTTATAGCCAATATAATTTTTTTTTTCAGTTGTACCCCAGGGTACGGTTCCAGGGTTAATGAAAATTTCAGCTCTCCAGCTATCACGGTTCCTGAGATACAGCTTCGTGACGGACATACAGACAGACGGACGGCAAAGAGTCCCGTTTTTACCCTTTGGATACGGAACCCTAAAAAGAATGAGAAAGAAATAGTTAGGATCAAGATTCAAATAAACTGTATGCTTACATTACGGTTTCTGCTATGATAAACTCAAAAACTACCTAACCCATTTCGTTCGACAGTTTCCAAAAATGGAGATAGGTATTTGTGTTGGTACATTTCCACCGGGGTGGATAAAGTCGCAGGGGTACCGTAAAAATTTCCAAAAGAAATCTTTGAAAATACAAAGCAGAAAATATGCATTATGCTCATCCCATTAATTATATTCTTATGGCAACATAAAGTCGGGCATAATATATTATGTTGTTGGGGCACTCTACGTCCTTATGCACAATGGTATACTCAAGTTCCTTCCTTAATATTTCATTACTGTTTATTTCCTTATTGCCCGAAAGGCTTTTATAAAAAAAATATGAACAACAATAAAATGGTGTCTTAAATACAAAAGCTAGCAGTACAGATGGAATGATGTAAGGACACCATTATGATATCCATCGGACACGTTTCCGTGCACTCTTCGGTTGTGGAATGATCTCCCTGCCTCGGTTTTCCCAAACGCCTACAGTATGGAGTTCTTCAAAAGTGGTCTTAGATGGTTTCTACAGGGTTGGCAGCGCGAGTGTGGCGCCTCTGGTGTTGCAAACATTCGTAGGCTGCGGCGACCGCCAGTCCTTCTGGTGGGCCGTATGCTTGTCTACCACCTAAGTGGTATAAAAAAACCGTGATCGGTATGGACGTTGTGCTGGGTCCACATTTGTAATATTTTTACGACACATTTCTTCGAACATGTAACTCGTAGCTGCAGTTTTCAACGGTATCGATATGCGAGTCTTATACAGTAAAAGAGAAATGTGCTGTAAAAATGTAACAAATTCGTTGCCATACTCCTCCGAAACGGCTTGACCGATTCTCATGAAATTTTGTGAGCATATTGAGTAGGTCTGAGAATCGGCCAACATCTATTTTTCAAACCCCTAAGTGACCGGGAACAACATTCCACGCGGGCGGAGCCGCGGGCAGCAGCTAGTCTAATATATAAAATTCTCGTGTCAGTTTTCGTTGCCTTACTCCTCCGAAACTGCTTGACCGATTCTCATGAAATTTTGTGAGCATATTGAGTAGGTCTGAGAATCGGCCAACATCTATTTTTCATACCCCTAAGTGACCGGGAAGCGGGAATAACATTCCACGCGGGCGGAGCCGCGGGCATCAGCTAGTATAAATATATATATATTTTTTTTTAATAAATAAATATTCACGGACGGTGTTATGGGTATCAGACTACGGATATTAATACTTATACATATAGTGACCAAAATTAGGAATCACGAATTAGATAAAAACATATTTTTGAAACCTGCCTTTAAGAGAAAACCCAAAAGTTATTTTATGTTAGTAGATATTTTAATTAAATGGATGGCAATACAAACATAATTTTTTGTAATAGCAATTATGGCTGTCATCAATGTGAACTGTCACAAAAAGTCAATGTCAATTATGTCAATATCGCATCTCGCTGCTCGCTGGCTGTCTCCATGAAGCTATAGGTAAACATGGAGGCCACACTTCGAACAACCGCTTGAGTCAAATACCTACGTATCTCTATCTCACTCTCTGTGGGCTAACCTTCTCTTTCTAGGGAATTGTGCAGTGCTGCTATCCTTCTTATTAGTATCTCCTAGAAAATAATAGAAATAGACCATACTAACCAAAAATGCAAGTAAAATAATTTATAAATAGCTCTTTAATTCGAATACGATTATTTAATGTGTAAATTGAAATATTTTATACCATAATACGCATGATTGGGTTTTCGAATCAGTGAATTACATTCCCATTTTCTAAGGATTCTGTAATGTGGCAACATTGGTACTACATGTCAACTGTCAAAGTTTCTACGAACAATAGAATGGCGGTTGACTTCATTGTTTTCACACAATAGGAAACGTTGTGAAGTAGTGTGACTATATTGAGGATTTATCTGGGACTTCCTGTGTATTATTAGAAGAAACACGAATGTCATTATTAGAGTAAATAAAATAAGTTAAGTATTGTTATCGTATGTTAATGATGAATAATTGTTTTAGGTTTCCTAAAAATAGTATTCAACGAGAAATATGGTTATCCATTGTACCATTAAAAATTAAGTTAAGATATCTATACTAATATTATAAAGAGGAAAGATTTGTTTTTTTGTTTGTTTGTTTGTTTGTAACGAATAGGCTCCGGAACTACTGTACCGATTTGAAAAATTCTTTCACTGTTGGGAAGCTACTCTTTGCGGTGAACATAGGCTATATTTTATTCCCGTATTCCCACGGGAACGGGAGCTACGCGGGTGAAACCGCGTGACATCCGCTAGTCTATACTAATATTATAAAGAGGAAAGATTTGTTTTTTTGTGTTTGTTTGTTTGTTTGTTTGTAACGAATAGGCTCCGGAACTACTGGACCGATTTGAAAAATTCTTTCACTGTTGGGAAGCTACACTCTTTGCGGTGAACATATTTTATTCCCGTATTCCCACGGGAACGGGAACTACGCGGGTGAAACCGCGTGACGTCAGCTAGTTTTTTATAAAAGTAATTAGTGTGCTAACTGATCATAAATTTTATTTTCTCACGTACCTTATAAACGAATGGATATAGGAGCAATTCTATACATTCGTGTCGTGTAACTTTCTTAAAAGTGCCGGTAGATGGTGCCTCCTTTGCCATATTTAAAAAAAATTAAGTTCTATGAAAGCGCCAGGATTTGCAATTTGCATTTTCAAAAAACCGATTATGATGTAGTAACAAAGCGCTTAAAACCATCAACAGTTCCTAACTTATTGTCCAATAATCGTGTTCCTAATTTATTGTCCAATAATCAACTTAAAAATACATAAGTACATAAAAATAAAATAAATAGATTAAATAACTAAACTACTAAACTAATGCCTACTGAACATACCACCACTGATCATACCAGGCGCAAAGGTGCCCAATACACTAGCAGCGTTGCCGCGCTGGATAGCTATCCTTTGTACCAGGTACAACCAGACGTGGGAGTCATGCGTCTTGTCCTGTAGCGTACAGCCGATCTCCGAGACCAGATCCTTAGTATCACTCCCGCAACTGCCCATCGTTTCTACAGCTGCCGCCGCCGGTGAATGGACGGTACGAGCCAAGTGACTGGCGGCGAAAGTGCTGATGCATGTTGCGTCCCACACTAAGCACTTGCCGTTCTTCCATGGCACAAGGGTCAGACCGTCCGGTCTCTTGCCGTCTGCGCGGGACAAACCTGGTGGTTCAAGGATACAGGGGACCTCAGCCGACCCAGAGCCCGCCGAATTAACTAATTAAGAGCGTGGTTACGCGGATGCCTACCGGTGCAGCGACAACTCAAAGCATGATGACCATCGCTCTCCACCATGACACCGCAGATGCATTCGTGAGGTTCACACACCTTGCAGCTTAAGCGGAGAGCCGCACGATCAAATTATTTAAAATGTTATTCCAATGACTTTAACACTAACATTTCTTTATTTTGACATGAAGAGACATCGGCAGACTGCGAGCTACCACAAGCTGCAGCGGCAGCTTACGTCACAGCCTACCACGGAAAGCCGCAGCGCGCGAGACGTACAGTTGATTAACCTAGAAAAATAACCCACTTGGATGAATAGCTTCGTTATTCGCAATGTACCTATGCAATCTGCAGAGAATACTACCTATCAGTCTTCGTAAAAAACAGAGAAAATAGTTTATCTCGCCTTTGTAGGTACATCTAATTTATATAATAAATTTTCACCACCTATTCCGTGGGACCAATTCTTAAAAAGGTGAAATGATAATATACTTCTGCCTACCCCTTCAGGGATAAAGGCGTGACCTTATGTATGTATGTATTGTAAATCTAATTGTATTATGAATATATATTGTCTTTATTGTGTACAATAAAGAATATATAGAAAATGAAGTATCCTGGCAAAAATAAAAATAGGGCTACCCTACTTAGAAAGAGACGTAGAGCCCACACAGAGCAAGACAGTAATATACAGACTACGCTTCAAGTAGGTATTCGAAGTGTGGCCTCCATGTTTACCTATAGCTTCATGGCTGTCTCGCTTTGGTATTTCTGGTTTGGTTTGTTATTAACGAATACTTTGACTGTGCACATTAATTGAATGATAATACTATTTGGACTCAAACTTAAATAACTCATACAACTTGGCAGTTGGCTATTACAACTGTTATTTGTTTCCACCAGCGATTCGGACTTGGAATTTCGATTTTAAAACACTGACTGTAAGTATATTATTACTTTGTTTACTTTGTTAAGTATTTTATATTCTTACTTGTATTAATCATATACCAGGCAACAGTTTCAGTACCTACGAAGCTATTAGTACGAGTCCGGAGTTTATCTCAATACTAAAAGAGTTGATTACTTAGGAAGGGAAATATAATAATAAACTAGCTGACGCCCGCGTAGAGTATTGTTCCCGTTTCTGCTTCCCGTGGGAACTTATAGGAAAGCCTATGTGTTATTCCGGACTATGCTCTATCCCTCTACCAAATCTCAGCGAAATCCATTCAGCCGTTAGAGTGTGATTGAGTAACAAACATCCAAACATCTTCACAAACTTACACATTTATAATATTAGTACAATAGAATAAGCTGATGCCCGGGGCTCTACCCGCGTTGATGTCGGTAATTTTTTCGCATTTATAATAATAATTAAATTCACAATAGTAATACCTACCTGAAGTAAGGCTCACCCCCTCTTACATGAGACTTAACATAACCAATGAAATATTTGGTGTAAGTACATTATACCTCTGTCACTCTTTCAGGTAAAAGGCAACACTTAAAAAGAAACTGCAGTAGTATTGCTATACAGAATTCTAACTCTAATCTGATTATCATCTGTCAAGAATGTATTAACTTACTACTGATAGAACACAGTAACAGAAATGAAGGTAATAGTATTAATGAACAACTTGATCATCAATCAGTGTGTGTGTTGTGACATGTCTGTTCTAAGACAGACCGGCTGGCATTCTCTTCTTTACTTGATGGCCATCTTGAGAGAAATTACATTGCTACCATCATCAAACCTCGTCAGGTAATTTTATGTTTATTACTTACATACAAAGTTAAAGCACGCCTTTATCCTCAATGGGGTAGGCAAAGGCATGGTATATACCCACATTTCACCTTATAGATTTATGTTCCACGTAATAGCACCCCGTAAGGCCTACTTGACTTAACAATTATTATTTTACTGACAACATGTTTATTAATCATTTATCTAATATTAAATATGAGTTTCTTTTCTTTTTATTAATATAACTTTTATTTCAGATGCCTGCATAAGCTCTATATAGTGACCAATATTAGCCTGCCTGTGGTGCCTGCTGGCAAAGAGCTTGTTCTAATGTTCAAAATGTGATGGAACCACTGAGAGATGTCCAAGTCCACATTCAAGATAATGTTAATTTTGAAAGTGGGCCTAACTCTATTGTTGAACCTGTAAGTGTTCCTAGCTCAGATTTTGTTGTTGCCAACATAGTGGCATACATTAATTGAATTAAATGGTTATAACCAAACGCCCAATACATCAAACAACAATTAACACATTGAGACAAAATCTCAGCATTCCACGAATTCACCGTTCAGACACTGGGTCCCTATCGTGGTACAGCCAGAGGGCAACACTGTGAGGGTGTCTGGGACTTGCGGCCCATTTCGTTAGATTCAGGGTGCCCTTAAGATGCATCAGCGCTCACCTTGCACCGTTCACAATGTTCCCCCCTCTGCCTAACCATATTTGGTAAGATCCTATCAATGCCGCTTTTAATGAAATGGCTACAACAGAACACCGAATTGTTTCTGATTGTGTAAATCAAGAGTAATTAAGGATACCTTTATATCTCTGAAAACACATACTTATGGATTATAAATTGTACATAACACTGAATGCTAGGGTTTGTGAGGAACATGCCAGTGTTAAATTGGGAGTTATTAGATGAATATGAGTTCACAGAACAATTCAGTCAGTCACATATTGTTGTATTGTTAGATTTATCAAGAAAAAAAGTTACTAATACAATATTTACTTTACAGCCTTGATCAGAGGACAAGAAATCAAGTCAGGTCACCAGAGGCAAGACAGAATTTGTGGATATTACTGCACTGGCTTGAAAGGGAAAAGGACTGTTGGAAGCTGTGCTCATGTGATGACTATTGTCTGGTATCTTGTATAGGCTCGGTATCAAAACGACATTTCTCCACCTGCACATTTTTTAGACAACATATTTATAAGAGAAGATATTGAGAATGAAGGTGATGAATAAATAATATATTAACCTCAAACAATTTATTTCATTATAGTAGACTTACCATCAATCTAGGTATACTATTACACACGATTTTAATAATATTAAGCTCGCCATATTGACAGCACCACTGATAGAAAGCCGTGGCACATCTAGCGATTAGAGCCCACTCTCACAGTCCGTAAGACTTCTGACAGTGGTCCTAAAGTAGGCGGCCCTATGATGTGCCGCTTCACGCTCCTCTTGAAGAACCCAGGGTTGTAAATTGAGGGAAACACGTGTGCGAGCAAGTTGTTGCAAGTTTTTATAGTTCGACAAAGGAATGATCTTTTGAAACACTCAGTTTAGATTCTCTCCTCTAGGTAGGTATGAGTGGCACCTCTGCCCGGCACGCATTTTCGGGATCGGAATAGAGAGGGTGGGATAAGGTAGAAGAGCTCTTCTGAAACACTGGCCGTAATACATTCGGTAGAAGGCAGTCAAGAACGCTATGGTTCTTCGCTGCGCTAACGGCTCGAGACCTCCCGTTACCTAGACAACAAATTATTCGGATTCTGCATAGCGTCAAGCGAGTCTAGTAAGTACCTCGAGGAGTCATCCCAAAGGTCAGAACAGTATTCGACGCAGGGGCGAATCTATGACATGTGGCAACCAGTCGGAATATTACAATTTTATTTCACCAACGGCTTTCTCTGACAATGATACAGTTTAAGTCTCATAGTTTCAAAACACTACATGTGAACAATCTCGTTACTTAGTTTTAAATATTGCACTCTATTCATAAATCAATAGCAGGTAACGCTTTTTGTCTGAACATGACGTAATAAATCAATTTCTTTTTATATTTGCAGTAATCTCACCCTCATCCCTCATAACATACAAAAGTAAACAAAAAATAAAATAGTTAGCAAAAGCAAACAGAACTGTCAATCGTTTGTCACGCGTGACATATGCCAAACTCATTATTTTGTTTTTACTAGGCACAGGCATCAAAAGTTTTGTTAGTATTCAGCCTAAAATATCTTAAAATAAAAATATTTTTTTCTCATAATTGCGGGCACTTAAAATTCCATTTGTTAAATTAAAATTTCATGTAACACTATTCAAAAATATTTGGTTCAACGATTCTGGATTTTTTCGAGAATAAAAAACCGTTTTTGGACATCACCTTTATGTCACCAATTTAAAGATATTGATCAGTCTGCTTCAGACGAGCCAAGTTTCTATGATAAACTATCCCTGCTTCATTATGCTAACATATTGTGTATAACATCTATTGAATTATTCAAAAGCATGACTTGGTAATGCTTGGCTTGGTTCGAGTTCTCTTAAATCACCCATTTAGTTTGGGTACTGTAGTTAAGTAGTTATCATATCATGAGAAAATTGTTCTTTATATTTTTTACTTTAATTTGAAGTGACGCTTAACGAACTAGCCACATAGTATCTGTCCAAAATAATAGTAAATATCAATCAATCAATACATATAATAAAATCATAACTGTCTGTCTGTCTGTACGTTTGTGCACGCTGGTCTCAGCAGCCGCTCAACCGATTGCGATGAGGTTTTGTTTGTTGCGTTGCGGTTTGTTCCACTTGACATTTGGTGTTTGTTTCATGACAAGCGGTTGATGAATGGAAAACTTATATCAATCTAAAGAGTCACATATGGGATGAGGCGTGCGAAGTCGCAGGCAACAGCTTGTAATATAATATAATTAATCAAATAAATATAACAAAACACTGTTTAAAATTCACAGTTAAATATGCCTTTAACATTACAGTTTGTTATGTTTAGTTCAACCGAGACAGGATAGATGGCGCTGTGCCATAAATGTGAATCGTGCTATGGTTGCACTCACAAATAATATATAAAGGGTTTGCATTTTGTGAATAAATTAGTTTCGATATTACAACAACAGTGTAGTTTGATTTAACATCTGGTGCCGAAACCCGGGAATAGTAAGTGAAGTGACAAGTGTAAGTGCAAGTGATAGTGAAAAAAGAACATAGTGCAGTGAGCGTGACTCTGGGACTCTGGTAAACCGTGAGTAATAAGACTTAGTTTAAATTTCGTGTTCTGGGACTTAGGAAAATTTTCGTTGAATCAGGACTTAGAAAAATAATAGTGAATTTGGACTTAGAAAAAATATTGTGAATTTTAACTTAGAAAAATTGTGGTAAAATTGGACTTAGAAAAATTCCATGAATTTGAACTTAGAAAAATTTTGTGATTTTAGACTTTGAAAATTTGTGGTTATGAACTTTAACTTTTGTGGAGATTTAGAACTCTGAAATTGTATGTGTTTAGGAACTTGGAAAATTAGTACTTATTGATAAATCTATTGCGGACATTAAATTAATAGTACTAAAATGGATAAACTTGTATCAGCGCAAGAAGAAAAGCTTGAACTTTTATACAAAGCGTTCACAAATTATAAGAAGACCGGTAAAGATAGATTGAAAACTTCATATATAGAGGCCAGGCTTGAAAGTTTGGAGAAACAAATAGAAGCATTCATAAAGACACATTTTGAAATAGTTGGGAACATTAAGAGAGAGGATAAAGCAAAATTATCCTACTTCACCGAAGACACATACAGTCAATTTGAAGATATTTACACGGATTATAAGACAAGGTTGAAGGACGATTTGCAGCAATATGCTGTGAGGCAACCTAGCCCATCGGTGTCTACCGCATCGGCCCCGTCGAGTGTAAAAGTGAAATTGCCCCAGATCCAGCTTCCTAAATTTTCTGGACTGTATGATGAATGGCGTACTTTCAGCGATTTGTTTACCTCTTTAATTCATAGCAATCATTCAAGCAGCCATGCATTGGCCATAGTCAAATCTAATAAATGGTAAAACATTCGCACCTGCCACCTTTTACTACGAAGCTGTATTTTGTAGCGACCCATTATGCTATCGATAAGATCCACACCACCCATGTGCCGATTGTATTCGCCGACAATATTGGGACGATCAATAGATATGTACCGTTTATTCTTTTTGTCATAACGCCTAACCTGAGCTTTCGGCGTTTCTCCTACAAAGCTTGATGCCAAATTTACCACCTTGTTGTCCTTCCAGGCTACGGTTGATATATCCACACCATTGACATCAGCAACATACTCAATAGAATAGCCTCTGTCTTTCTTAGACATATCTTTGTCAGTGGGTAATTTGCAGTCTGGAATTCTGTTTCTACGTACAGTACCAAGACTAAGTATACCATTTTTCCACAAATATTCTAGCAGTGGCAAAGATGTAAAATAATTATCAAAGTACAGTCTATAATTTTGGTTGTGAGGTATTTTTCGTGATAAGCGCATTACAACATTGGAGGATGCACCTAGATCAGGTTCGTCGGGTAGTACAATATTTTCTAAGCCCGTTTCAGGTTCGACTTCGTATGCAAATCCAGAGACGCCACTGAGAACATATATCTTATAACCCCATTTGTGAGGTTTATTTGGGTTATATCTCTTCAAAGTGTTTCTTGCTTTCGTAGAGCATATTTGTTCGTCGACGCAAAGATATTGCTCAAAAGGAACTTTGGCGAACATTTGATTCAATTTTTGAACAAGAGGTCTAAGTCTGAACAGTCTATCGTGTTCTAAATGTTCGCGGGGCAGATTTTGGGAATTATCATTGAAATGGATAAATTGACGAATCTTTTCAAACATCTTTACAGTCATCACTTCTTGAATTATAGGAGTCCCAATGGTACTATTCCAATGACTGGTAACCCGAGGAAGTTGAATCAAAGACATGATATACACTATGCCAATAAATTGCTGAATGTCTGTTGTGGAAACTCGAAAAAAATTATTGGGATCCTTTTGTACAATATATAAATTGGTTTGTTTAGCAATGAATTCAATCAAATCTTTGGGAAACAAATACAAGAAAATCTGAATCGGTGTATCTAGCTCTAAAATATCTAATGGTAAGCTTTCATTTCCGAGAAAACGCAACTGTTGCTCGTTTAAAAGCAAACTTTTCTTCTTCCATCGCAGACAAAGTTTTTGTTGTGGCTTTTTAGGATGAGTCACAGGTTGAGTTGATAGCGGTTCTACAGGCAAAGCAGATGTAGATGGAGATGGATCACTGGTTTCTAAACTATGAATAATCTCATCAAGATTCACGTCAGCATCTTCATTTTCATCGCTAGGAATCTGCTGTAGGTTCAAAATATTCTCATCCTCGTAATCTGGATCTGCAACACTGTCATCATCATTTTCCATGCCATCTTCACTGTCTTCGTATATATTTATCATCTCGTCTATATCATTATCACGAAGAGGTCGCAAGGCCATTCTAAAAAGGAAAAAAACAATAAATTAGATTTTAGATTCTTAGCAGAGAAGAAACTACCCACATTAGGCAATGTGACATTTATGGTACAAACACAACAGTAAACCAATCTCATTGGAAACATTCAATAACGTAAATATTTATAGCACATTGCTACGATGGTTCGGGCATGTGGAACGAATGGGAGATGAAAGAATGACAAAACAGATATACAACGCGAAAGTGGATGGACGTAGGAGTCGGGGAAGGCCACGACACACCTACCACGACCAAATTAATCGTGTGTTAGTTGAAGGTGGTGTCAAGAGCCGTAGGAACCGACGTGCATGCATGAAAAGAAAAATGAAAGTTGAAGAAGCAAGTGAGGTGTGTATGGACCGTGCCGTGTGGCGCTCGGTTCTTTCTGCCTACCCCGAAAGGGATTTGGCGTGAAGATAGATAGATAGATTTATAGCACATTATAAAATACATGAACTTACCTTGCAATTTTTTAAAAAACACACAAAATATACTAGGTTTTTATATTTATTATAATTTTTTTAAATCACTGTACGTCGGTAAATCGATCAGCTGAAGAACAACGGCTATTTAGCGACTCTAAAACCATCTACATTTTTTGTGCTGTACTACGTCGATACATCGGTTTGTCACCAATAAAATACATTGACATAAAATACGTTCCGAAAAATATATGCAATTTTGAAGGCAAATAATCAGTTTGTGACAGAAATGTTACACCACGCTACAGAGGGTTAAATTATACAGTCACAAGGAAATACAAATATGCTGATATGATAAAATAGTATGGTTACGTAACGTTAAAAATATCTGTTTAGCCTCTATACGAAAATGCATGTACCTGGCACTTACTCAATTGATTTTAAACATACTTTTGTCAGTACATAGGTTATTTATCTGCAAAGCACTTTCGTAGCACCTCCCAAGGGAGCTGTACAGTAATCAAAATATAACATTTCTGTCAGATCCCCATACATTATTGTAAATATGATATGAATGATAATGGGATATTTAGATGCTGTAGCGTTCATAGTAATCCAGGAAAAGTCGTGGAGCACGACTAGTTAAAAACATAAGGTTGAAAAGCTGATGGCTTTCAGGAAGAGAGAGAGAAATGAAAAGATTGAATTTAAAATGTAAATAATTAGTAGTTTATTAGAATTGAGCACTTGGGGGTCGTGGGTGTGGCAACTTCGGGCAGCAAGTACGGTTTCCGAAGGCCTTCGCAGGGTTCGACTTATCTTGTGGCTCCAGGATGTCGATGCAGTCCGCCAGGTAGCCGTGTCTTCCACAATTTCGGCCGGCACGGTATTCCCAACCCGCAGGGCGGATGTTCGCTCGTAGAACTCGAAGGGTGGATTTTACCAACCCGTAGGGTAGACGGTTTCTTGGACCCGTAGGGTGAATGTTCCTTCGTGGAACCTGAAGGGTGGACTTCTTGAACCCGTAGGGTGGATCTCTTGAACCCGTAGGGTGGACCCTGGAATGTTCCATATGACGGGTTAGCTGGAACCCTTTTTCCCGCCCATTGCTAAGACAGCCGACCACTGTTAAACCATTTGGGAGTCGGTTGCCTTACAATGGTTGGTTCTATCCTAAGTTTACAGAGACCTTTTTTTTTCACACCCCTGTAATCTACCCTCCCATAACAGGGTCGACCAACAGCCGTTAATTTTCACTATTTTAAAATCTAGAATCATAATAATTAATTTAACTCACCCAATGATGGGGTCTTCTATTTATAGCTATTTGCTCCTTATCCTTGACAAATATTTACGAGGATTTTGCGATGATATAAACGATTATTTTTAAACTGATGTGATTCTCACAATTTCCAATTACACTGATACGTTCGTGATCTATTTTAAATATTAATCTGGCGGTCCTCCTGCATTGACGCAATGCCTTATATATCAATGAAATAGCGCCTCTAGTGGCACCGCTCGAAACTACTCAATCGTCAAGACCGTATCACTGCCTATAGCTTCCGTCGTTGCGACACTAACTCGGTAGATGGCGCTTTCATTTATTAATCTAAGTTTTCATTTTAAAACCCCTAACGTTGAACCCCTATTTGCACCCGTTGTTTCACAACGTTACATACTCCCCCTCCCCGGTGAGCGTTTGACGTACCCTAACGCGTCAAACGCTGCGTTCGTCCTCGAACGCCCCTAATATAATACCTACTACTCGTCTATGTGTGTGTGTATGTTAGTGTGCTGTGTGAATGAGGTGATGCTGGGTATAGCGAAGAGTCGGCCTTAACCTTAATGAAACCAACTCGCAGGATGTATTTGGGTGATTCTGAAGGATCTTATAGGACAGAAAGAGAAAAGACGTATTTGAGGCTTTGGGTTGAAGGTTCAGGTAATACGCACCGCCTGAAAGTGGTGTGTGTATAATAAGGCTTTTTGCTGAAGGCTGGGATTTATACAACCGTCCCAGAGAAGAACATCCTACTAGGGCTAGTGTAACACTTCCGACTCATAGGATGGACTATCCCCCAGGGCAAGCCTCTAGCTTCCGAGTGGTAGGAGTAGCCATATGACGAAAATGAACATAACATAAAGGTGACTTACACCTAATACTGTTAGGGCAAGACAAATGCTGCCAAATAACAGTACCATATATCTGTTCGGGTAAGACTCATGCTTCCTCGTAACAGTACTAAACCTACACCATAAATCTGTTCGGGTAAGCTTCATGCTTCCTCGTAACAGTGACCTACAACATAATTCTGTTAGGGCAAGACCATGCTGCCAACTAACAGTAAACGACGAACTCTGTTAGGGATAGACTCATGCTTCCAACTAACAGAAAACTCCCAACTATACCAAGAAACAGAAAAGTGATAGAAAATAATTTACTTGCAGAATCCTCCGTGATGCTAATTAACCCCTATGTCCCCATGACGAACACGGCATGTGTTTGTCACTTTGTCATGTGTAGTTACTTGAGAGTCGTGTGTAATGTGTAGTGTCCCTATCTAATTGCTAGGCTATTTAGCCCTTTAACAAAATAACATAAAAAACTAAGTGCTTATTTGCAATCTTAGTAGCAATAACAAAAGCTAAGTGCTTATTCGCAACTTTAGTAGAAGAATGTTGACTATGACTATTATGTCAACCCTAATAAATAACGAAGATAAACGTTCTCTGGCCATTATGCCAAATCTCCAAAAAAAATATGGTACCCTTGTATGCCACCATGGCAGTGTAGAATGTATGTGCGTGCTTAAATAAATAATATGTATGTATGTACGTATGAAATCTCCCCTGTGCAAGTTTTGTTTTGCTTGCGCGTAAGCTGCTGACGTAATCGTGTTGATGTAAACGTGTTATTCATCGTTGCATCTAAGGCCAGTGTCACACTACATTCCATGCCATATGATAACCCGTCAGCTTTGGTCGGGAACAAAACTTAGGACATTTGAGTCACTCTCTCTAATCTACGAAAGTGACTCGCCTGTAACTAGTTTGACTCCTACTTCCGCCTTTGGGAGTCACACAACATGAAGTTCAAGTGTCACTATGTAAACAAACAAACAAAAAAAAAAAAACTGCTTATGAAGTGTTAGGAATTGTGTGTGAAGATAGTTGTGATGAATATGTGATGACCATCTACTACCTACTTATTATGTAAGTGTAATTGTGAAACTTCCGTATGATAACATGTATGCGTGTAACATGACATGAATTGTGGTACCTATATGTGCCACCTAAGTATTAATATTATGTTACTGTGTGCTAACACCCTTATATTTTCCAAAAAAATAATTATCAAAAACACTATTGTGTAACTGTACTGATGTACTCTATAAACTATTCGCATACGCATCTTGGCGCAGTGTGTTACGGCCTTTACCGTTATCTGCATTCGTACACGCATCGTTGAGGAATGTTTATGTTATTCGTCTCACCGATGCAATGGACGATACCGAATGTTGTTTTATGTCTTTGACGTGCCAACTTCCTAGGTTTGTTCCTGTCATATCTTCCAGGATATAGACCAAATTTGATAACTTTTCCTTGACCCTACATTTGATAAATTTGGGGGCCAGTTTTTTAGAAAAGTATGCGTCTTTATCACTTTGGAAATAGCATTTTTTCCACACTATGTCGCCTACTTCGAATTGTGCGTGTCGGTGTCTCGTGTTGTAATGGTGTGCGTACTTTAGATGGCTACGCCAGAGGTTCTCTTGTACTGTGTTGAACACCTCTGCGAGATATCCTAGGTTCTCCGCGTATATGTTTCTAGGTAATAGGTTAAGTTCACTTGGGTCATCATTTTGTAAGTAATGTGACCCGCATGTTACCAATTCCCTACCATGAACCAAATATGCTGGTGTGTAACCGGTGGACGCGTTGATCGAGTTGTTGATCGCAAATTGGATTTTTGGGATATGTATGTCCCATGATCGATGGTCATTATTGGTAAATATTGATATGGCTGTCATTATAGTTTTATTGTACCGTTCTACGGTATTTACTTGGGGTGTGTATTTAGGTGTGAAGTTGATGTTGGGAATTTTATATTTCGTAAATAATGTGTTCAACTCTTTGCTTATGAATTGGACACCGTTATCCATTAATACCGTTTGTGGTATGCCATGCACCATGAAAACATTGTCCTCTAGTATTTTGGCTATTGGTTCTGCGGTAGCTCTGCGTAGTGGGAAAATTAAACAATATTTAGAGAAACAACACGTGACGACGAGAATGTATACGTGTTGTTTTTTAGAGACCGGTAAGGGTCCTACTAGATCAGTCGAAATTGTCTGAAACGGGCGAGAGCACTGTTTGGGACGGCCCATTTTACCGATGGATGCTTGAGTGTCATGTTTGTGTGCTTTGCACTTTTCACAAGATGACACATAGCTTACCGTGTCCTTATATAGCCCCGGCCAGTAATACCGTAACTTTATTTTATGGTATGTTTTAAAAATACCGAAGTGTCCGGCTGTAGGTGAGTCATGGTTTTCTCGAAATATTGCGTTTCTCGCTTCGGGTGGTACTACCGTTTTCCACTCGAACTCATTGTTTACAAAGTCCTTTATGTCAGTTCGTCTGTATAGTACGTCGTTCTCTATTTTGAAGTTGGGGTATGCCTGCGGTAAGCTAGTCACGCCGTTGCATATTTTCATGAACCATTCGTCCTTGCTGTCGGTGACTTTGCATTGTTTCGTGGATATGGTAGATACTGGTACAGCTCGTGACAATGCGTCTGGTATTATGTTGTCTTTGCCCTTCCTGTGCTTTAACTCGAAGTTGAAGCAGCTAAGCCGTATGCCCCAACGAGCTAACCGGCCGGTTGGATTGTTTAAAGAAATGAACCATTTTAGTGCCGAATGGTCAGTATACACCGTGAATTTGTGACCATTGTCTAGGTAGCATCTCCAATGTTCTAATGCGGCTATCACCGCCAAGCATTCTCGTTCTGTTACACTATAATTCTTTTCCGGACCGCTCAGTGACCGACTCATGTATGCTATTGGGTGTTCTACTCCCTCGTGTAGTTGTGTTAACATGGCACCAATGCCAAAGTTGCTTGCGTCTGTATGTACCTGAAATGGTTCGTCGTATTTTGGACATTTGAGTACCGGGCTTTTTATTAAATGTGCTTTTAATTCCATGAACGCCCTTTCCGCCTCTGTGTTCCAATGAAAAGCCGGGGCTCCTTTCTTTGTTGTAGTGAGTTTGTTAAGAGGTGCAGCAATCGTACTGAAGTTGGGTATAAACCGTCTGTACCATGACGCAGTGCCTAAGAACCTCTTAACTTCCTTCTTTGTTGTTGGTACCGGGAATTCCAGGATTGAGTTGACTTTCTCCGGATCTATTCTGAGACCCAGACCATCCATAATGTACCCCAGGAACTTTAGCCTGTCCTTGAAGAAATTAGATTTCTCCAGATTGATGGTTAGATTTGCCCTTTTTAATATTTGTTGAACTCTTAAAATGAGTGACACATGTTCTTCGAATGTAGATGACGCTATCACTATGTCATCTATGTAACAGAACACCTTGTTTTGAAACTGTGGCCCAAATAGATTGTCCATTAGTCTTTGTTGTGAGCTGCTTGAGTTGCTTAGTCCAAATGGTAAGACCTTGTAATGGTATGCTCCTCGTCCTGGGATGAAGAAGGCTGTTTTTTCCCGGTCTTTTGGTGCTAAAGGAATTTGCCAGAAGGCTTTGGAGAGATCCAGTGTTGTTAGATACTTCACTTCTCTCAAGTTGTCTAATATCTCTGATATGTATGGCAGGCTGTATGCGTCCTTTTTTGTGACTGCATTGAGCTTGCGACTGTCCAGGCAGAAACGGGGCTTGCCGTCTTTTTTATTCACGATTAGTACGGGGCTTGACCATGGGCTCTGACTAGGCTCGATGACGTCAGCCTTTAGCATCTCGTCTATTTGTTCTGATACTATGCGTGTTTTCTCAGGGGACATTCTATAGGTACGTTGTTTGATTGGCTTGCTGTCTCCCGTATCTATTGTGTGTTCTATCAGATGTGTTCTGCCTAGCCCTACTTTCTCATATGATATTTCGGCACATTTCGATATCATTTTTTCTGCTATTAAGCGTTGTTGTTGCGTGAGGCTACGCCAGTCATACAGTTTGTTTTGCTCTTCGGATATTAATGACAGTTTAGGGTCATCGTCCACTACTATGGGTATATGTCCGAAGTACTTGGGACATAGGTTAAATCTGAGCCAGAAATCTATACCTAAAATTAGGTTAGTGGTTATGTTAGGCACTATATACGCCGTAATTATGTGAGTTTTATCTTCGAATTTGATGGGTAAATGTACCTTTCCTTGTACTACGGTTGTGTGTCCGCCGGCCGTTGTAACCGTTGTACTTATGTCTTCCTCTATCTTATATCCTAAATTTTGTAACACTCTGTGCGAGTTGTTACCTAAAATTGTGATTGCGGCTCCTGTGTCCAACAATCCATATGCTTCTAACTGTGGGTTTGACATAAATGTTATTTTGGCGTAAGGCCTGGGGTCATTTGTAGGTAATGGGGAGAGTATACAAGATTCCTTCTGACTTGTAATTTCGTTTTTGCATCTTGTAGACCTAACTTCTTTTGTCCCACCTTTGTAACCATACGACTCATTCGTATTTCGGCATGCCATAGTCAAATGATACCTGGAACCACACTTCGAACATGGCCGTGTGTCGTCCGATGTTGTCGCCGCCACAGTGTTTTGCGATCTGAAGTTACGACTGTCGCGGCTGTAACCTGTGCTGTAAGCGTTACTGTTCCCGTAGGCATTGTTCGCAGTTCTGCTGCTTGGGAAGTTACTGCCGTTTCTGTTGAAGTTGTTGTAACTTTGCCTTGTAGATGTTGAGGTTTTGCTCGCGGTCCTTCTATTTGTAAATGCGAATTCCGCTGCTACCATCCCTTCAGATGCTGTTGGAGGCTCTGTAAAGAACGCTCTGCGTGCCACCATGTCCTCATGTTTTTTGCATAAGTTTTTTACTTGTTCCAACGAGACTATGTCTCCATTGGTTGCTAGGATGTTGTCGTAGACGGGTCTGATGTTGTGTAAGATAATGTGTAGTTTTTCCGTTTCCGACACCTTGTTGCTTAGACGAGCAAACATTCCATCCATGATGGCCAGGTACACCACTATTCCTTCTCCGTTTCCCTGAGTGCGTTGTCGAATTTCTTGCCATAGGCGGTATTCGTAGTTGCTGACTCCGAAATCCTGTATTAGCGCATTCGTTAGATCTTGCCAGCACGCAAATTTATCGCGATTACTGCGGTACCAATGCCTAGCGTTGCCTGTGAATAGTTCAGAGGCTGCTGTTAACAATCTCTTGTCGTCGATTTCTCGAGCCTGCCTAAAATCCTCCACCCGCTCAATGAAAGAGTGTACCTCCGAATTCCCGTCGTATTTAAATTTGGAAAGCTCCGTAAGAAAGAATCGCTCATATATTACGGGAAGATTTAGAAAGTGACTCTCTTTCAGGTTGTTGCTATTTGCTTTCTCTTTCATCTCCGCGAGGGTTTCTGCCTCCTGCGCTTCATTGGTAGGGGCAGCAATGCTCTCGTCCGCATCATCAAATTCGCTGGTGTTTGATGCATGCGAATAACTTTCGGATAGGCTTTCAATCTCTTGTATGTAGTTTTGAAAGTGAGTTGAAAGTCAACGTATCTTTCCTTTAGATCTGATTCCTCTGGGGGAATTGTTTAAAGAAATGAACCATTTTAGTGCCGAATGGTCAGTATACACCGTGAATTTGTGACCATTGTCTAGGTAGCATCTCCAATGTTCTAATGCGGCTATCACCGCCAAGCATTCTCGTTCTGTTACACTATAATTCTTTTCCGGACCGCTCAGTGACCGACTCATGTATGCTATTGGGTGTTCTACTCCCTCGTGTAGTTGTGTTAACATGGCACCAATGCCAAAGTTGCTTGCGTCTGTATGTACCTGAAATGGTTCGTCGTATTTTGGACATTTGAGTACCGGGCTTTTTATTAAATGTGCTTTTAATTCCATGAACGCCCTTTCCGCCTCTGTGTTCCAATGAAAAGCCGGGGCTCCTTTCTTTGTTGTAGTGAGTTTGTTAAGAGGTGCAGCAATCGTACTGAAGTTGGGTATAAACCGTCTGTACCATGACGCAGTGCCTAAGAACTTTGCCTTGTAGATGTTGAGGTTTTGCTCGCGGTCCTTCTATTTGTAAATGCGAATTCCGCTGCTACCATCCCTTCAGATGCTGTTGGAGGCTCTGTAAAGAACGCTCTGCGTGCCACCATGTCCTCATGTTTTTTGCATAAGTTTTTTACTTGTTCCAACGAGACTATGTCTCCATTGGTTGCTAGGATGTTGTCGTAGACGGGTCTGATGTTGTGTAAGATAATGTGTAGTTTTTCCGTTTCCGACACCTTGTTGCTTAGACGAGCAAACATTCCATCCATGATGGCCAGGTACACCACTATTCCTTCTCCGTTTCCCTGAGTGCGTTGTCGAATTTCTTGCCATAGGCGGTATTCGTAGTTGCTGACTCCGAAATCCTGTATTAGCGCATTCGTTAGATCTTGCCAGCACGCAAATTTATCGCGATTACTGCGGTACCAATGCCTAGCGTTGCCTGTGAATAGTTCAGAGGCTGCTGTTAACAATCTCTTGTCGTCGATTTCTCGAGCCTGCCTAAAATCCTCCACCCGCTCAATGAAAGAGTGTACCTCCGAATTCCCGTCGTATTTAAATTTGGAAAGCTCCGTAAGAAAGAATCGCTCATATATTACGGGAAGATTTAGAAAGTGACTCTCTTTCAGGTTGTTGCTATTTGCTTTCTCTTTCATCTCCGCGAGGGTTTCTGCCTCCTGCGCTTCATTGGTAGGGGCAGCAATGCTCTCGTCCGCATCATCAAATTCGCTGGTGTTTGATGCATGCGAATAACTTTCGGATATGGCTTTCAATCTCTTGTATGTAGTTTTGAAAGTGAGTTGAAAGTCAACGTATCTTTCCTTTAGATCTGATTCCTCTGGGGGAATGATTCTAGCGAACCTAGACTCCATGTGAGCACATAAGGCTTCGGAGCTAGTCAATAATGCTAGTGTGTATTTGTCCTGAAGGGACGCCACGTTCTTCTCCAACACGGCCGGCGAGGAATACAACCCTACTAAGTCTTCCTCCAATTCTAAAGGGGAGACCTGTAGGTCCTCTTCGTCCGTGGTTAACTTTAATTTTTTAATTTGTTGCCTGAGGGCTGCCACCGTTGAACCAGGTTCCTCTCCCCGGATCTTAACTTCATATGCAAGTTCCGCCTTTGGAAGTGATGTGAAATTTGATTTGAATGCCATTGTACTGACTATTTCAATTACTATTGCCGGGAATCTTTAGTGATGATGATTATTTACCAATGTATAGTGTATTTATCTGCTACTTATTTTATATGAAAAGTTAATTTTATGTAAACAACGAATGTTCGCTATATTCGCTAACGAATTCTGTTGTAGTGAACGACGGCCCTTATCGTTGTCTGTTTACGTATTGTTGAATGTTAAGGAATGTGAATATTTTTCGATTCACCCGCCGAATAACGAAAAATAAATTCTACTTTTTAGGGTTCGTTGAACCGAATTATAAATTGAACCTTTATAAAACTTAGTATTTGCTTTAGGAAATACTTAAGTTTGGAAGTGTTTCCTTTTAGGGTTCCTTCACTCAATTAATAGATTGGACCCTTCTAGAAATTAATTGTCTGTCTGTCTGTCTGTGTGTTTAATGTAATCTAATCCGACGCAGTGAGTAATGAAAGTGAAGTGTGTGATGATGGGTTGACGAAATTTACTAAATGTTTTTCAGTTTTGCACGAATAATGCAATTTTCTACGCTGCTATTATTTTTATTGAAATGTAACTATTTTCACGAACGTGGTAAGAGTTAATTGTATATTGACTCGTACCAACTATTTTTTTTTAAATAGTTATTTACTACTACGGAACCCTTAAATATTTCGAACTGTGTTAAAACGATTCGCACTTGGATGGTTCTGGAAATAATCTGTATCGTAGTAACTAACTTTTTTATGTAGATTGTTCCTTACCACTACGGAACCCTTGAATATTTCGAATTGGTTGAAAACCGATTCGTACTTGGACGATTCTGGAAATATTCTGTATCAGACTGTTGGTGTCCGGAGTGTATTTTATTCACTTCCACCCACAGTTTATATGGAAAAAAAAAATTTCTTCTAATATCGAGCTAGTAAATCAACTTACTCGTAAACGTTATGAAAGCAACATCTGCCGTTGTTTATTTAGAACCCGAATCAAAGTTAATAGTTTACTATTGTTTTTTGGCAAGAATGTTTTCGCTGCGTAATCTACGTTTGGAATGTTTTTTCTTACAGTTGTATTTCAGTGTATCAGAATTCGACGTAATTCGAAAAGTGAATCAATTATGAATCTTTTATAATTTACGTGAAGTGAAATTCGTAAAATCTTTGTTCTAACGTTTTACTAGCGTGAAATTTCAATAGGGATTGTTACCCAGAAGTGTGATTATCGGCTGTTGGTCTCGCTGTAAATTCACATATGGGAAATACAACAAAATAATACACAAATTGAGGCGGTTTGACGCCGTACAAAAATAAAAATTGTGGTGGTGATATCCTGTGACTACTTTTTACGATGAATATAGGCAATACAAATCACTTACTAATATTAATGTACGCGTTTCAAATGTGAAGTTTTACTTCAGACTTTAATAAAGTAATATTTAAAATTGGAACAAAACAAAAAACTTTTACTTGAAATTTACTTAAAATTTTTCCACCATAAAATTAATATCTGAGGGTGTGAAAATAAATTGGGGACCGTTAAAATTTGGAAAAATTACAATTTACGTTGAGAAAAAAATTCAAATTTTGCCTTGTTCTTGTTTATGCCGAAATCTGTCTAAAATCACTAAAAAAAACACACAAAATAAGCCGGAAAGAACAAGTTGGCAGCAGAGGTCAGGAGAGCCAAATTCCTGGGTAGTTATGATAATTTGGAGGGAAACTACCCCGCTAACGGGCACTCTTAAGACTATTTTACACAAGTTGAATATCTTATAATTATGACCTCCCGACTCCCGTCGGAAATCGCTTTCTCGCTACCCGAAACCACGATATGGGCGCCACTGAAAAGCTGATGGCTTTCAGGAAGAGAGAGAGAAATGAAAAGATTGAATTTAAAATGTAAATAATTAGTAGTTTATTAGAATTGAGCACTTGGGGGTCGTGGGTGTGGCAACTTCGGGCAGCAAGTACGGTTTCCGAAGGCCTTCGCAGGGTTCGACTTATCTTGTGGCTCCAGGATGTCGATGCAGTCCGCCAGGTAGCCGTGTCTTCCACAATTTCGGCCGGCACGGTATTCCCAACCCGCAGGGCGGATGTTCGCTCGTAGAACTCGAAGGGTGGATTTTACCAACCCGTAGGGTAGACGGTTTCTTGGACCCGTAGGGTGAATGTTCCTTCGTGGAACCTGAAGGGTGGACTTCTTGAACCCGTAGGGTGGATCTCTTGAACCCGTAGGGTGGACCCTGGAATGTTCCATATGACGGGTTAGCTGGAACCCTTTTTCCCGCCCATTGCTAAGACAGCCGACCACTGTTAAACCATTTGGGAGTCGGTTGCCTTACAATGGTTGGTTCTATCCTAAGTTTACAGAGACCTTTTTTTTTCACACCCCTGTAATCTACCCTCCCATAACAGGGTCGACCAACAGCCGTTAATTTTCACTATTTTAAAATCTAGAATCATAATAATTAATTTAACTCACCCAATGATGGGGTCTTCTATTTATAGCTATTTGCTCCTTATCCTTGACAAATATTTACGAGGATATTTGCGATGATATAAACGATTATTTTTAAACTGATGTGATTCTCACAATTTCCAATTACACTGATACGTTCGTGATCTATTTTAAATATTAATCTGGCGGTCCTCCTGCATTGACGCAATGCCTTATATATCAATGAAATAGCGCCTCTAGTGGCACCGCTCGAAACTACTCAATCGTCAAGACCGTATCACTGCCTATAGCTTCCGTCGTTGCGACACTAACTCGGTAGATGGCGCTTTCATTTATTAATCTAAGTTTTCATTTTAAAACCCCTAACGTTGAACCCCTATTTGCACCCGTTGTTTCACAACGTTACAAGGTTTTAACCTTTTCTTTTTTGTGAAAGCACCACGATATGATTATATTTTGTGTAATATTTCTTTATCGGGATATCGGGTCGCACTATATTTAAAACGAAATTAAAACTTTGTAGTAGTGTGTTTTAATGTATGTACAGTCAGCTGCAGAGAAAAGAAAACAGGGCCGCCATTTAAGGATTGAATTTACTCGGAATATATATTTTTATGAGATTTTGTATAGTTATAGAATTACACAAATTTAATAACAACAGCAAATTTCAAAAAAATATATGAAAGAGTTTTTGAAAAAAGTCATAGCTTACAGGGCGGCCCTGTTTCCTTTTCTCTGCAGCTGACTGTACCTACATTTTTTCAGTCGTTCGAATCTTATACACGTAAAATTGTAAAAACTACATATTTATAACAGTTTTAAGGTTCCGTACCCAAAGCGTACTGGGACTTCTCTATGCGTCTGTCTGTCTGTCATAACGCTGTGTCTCAGAAACCGTGATAGCTAGAAAACTACCGTGGTTCAATCGGCTCTGCAGAGAAGCTTTGATGCTGAAAGAGTCTGCCTACAGAGCCTGGACCACGGCTCGTGCAAATTCAGATCCAAACATCTCTGAGGTGAAACGCAAATTAAATGCCGCCTCGAGGGCCAGCAAGAGAGCAATTGTCAGGGCTAAATTCGATTTCGTCGGCAGAATTGGTGAGCGGCTAGCAGGGTACCCTTCAGGGAGTCGTGAATTCTGGTCGCTTGCCAAAGCTGCCGAGGGAAACTTCTGTCAGTCAGGTTTACCACCTTTGCTTAAACCCGACGGTAGTCTGGCCCAGAGTGCCGGGGAGAAGGCCGACCTTTAAAGTTTTCTCTTTGCCGCTAACTTGACCATGAGCGACGGGGGTGCTGTGCCGCCGGACGTTCCGTGGTGTGGAACTTCCATGCCGGAAATTAAATTCACGCAGCGGGACGTCCGACGGGAGCTTCGTTCTCTGGACGTTCATAAGTCGAGTGGGCCGGACGGTATACCCGCGGTGGTACTTAAGCAGTGTGGTCCAGAGTTGTGTCCAGTACTTACACGTCTTTTCACGCTTTCATATTCCATGCGACAAGTCCCGTCGTCGTGGAAGATTGCGTATGTGCATCCTGTGCCCAAGAAGGGTGATAGGACCGACCCGGCCAATTACAGGCCTATAGCCGTCACTTCCCTATTGTCTAAGGTGATGGAGCGTGTAATTAATACACAGCTCCTGAGGTACCTTGAGGAAAACTACCTGCTCAGTGACCGGCAGTACGGTTTCCGTCACGGTCGCTCGACGGGCGATCTTCTCGTGTGCTTCACACACCGATGGGCGACCGCTATCGAGAGTAAGGGCGAGGCTCTAGCAGTGAGCCTCGACATTTTTAAAGCCTTTGACCGGGTCTGGTACCGTGGTCTTCTTAATAAATTGCCCTCCTACGGACTGACCGAGAGATTATGCGGATAGGTGTCCAGCTTTTTGGCCGGTAGAAGCATCAGGGCTGTTGTCGACGGCAGCTGTTCTGACTGCATGGCCATTAACGCTGGAGTACCGCAAGGCTCAGTGTTGTCCCCTACTTTGTTTCTGCTGCATATCAATGACATGTTGTCTATTGACGGCATTCATTGTTATGCGAACGACGGTACGGGGGACACTTGTTACACAGGCCGCCCCGGTATCTCTCGGGACGCAGTGGAAGAAAGTCGTGAACAGCTTGTGTCTGAAATCGAGGCTACTCTTACTAGAGTGTCCGATTGGGGTAGACAAAATCTTGTCCAGTTCAACCCCTCCAAGACACAGGCGTGTTTCTTCACCGCTAAGAAAGCCCCAATTACTGTAGCGCCACAATTCCAGGGCACATCTCTTTCCATCTCTAAAAGTATAGGGATCCTTGATGTTGACATCTCCAGTGACGTTCAGTTCCGCAGTCATTTGGTGGACAAGGCCAAGCTGGCGTCCAAGAAGCTCGGTGTGCTCAACAGGGCGCGGCGGTACTTTACTGCGGCGCAAACACTGCTTCTCTATAAGTCGCAAGTGCGGCCGCACATGGAGTACTGCTGTCACCTCTGGGCGGGGGCACCTGAATATCAGCTTCGTCCATTTGACTAGGTGCAGAGGCGAGCTGTGAGAGTTGTCAACGATCCTTTACTGACAGGTGGTGTTGAACCTCTTTGCGACAGGAGAGACTTTGCCTCCTTATGCGTGTTCTACCGCCTGTACAATGGTATGTGCTCTGAGGAATTGTTTGACATGATGCCCACGGCTATGTTCTATCATCGCACCGCTCGCCATAGACTGGGATTTCATCCTCACACCCTACGTCCGGAGCGTTCGAGCACGGTTAGATCCGATAGGGGATTTCTTCCGCGCAAGCTTAGGTTGTGGAATGATCTTCCTGCCTCGGTTTTCCCAAATGCCTACAGTATGGAGTTCTTCAAAAGGGGTCTAAGAAGGTTTTTACAGGGTCGGCAGCGCGAGTGTGGCGCCTCTGGTGTTGCAAACGTTCATAGGCTTCGGTGACCACCAGTCCTTCTGGTGGGCCGTATGCTTGTCTGCCACCTTAGTGGTATAAAAAACAAAAAAAAACTGAAATTTTCACAGATGATGTTTTTCTGTTGCCGCTGTGACAAAAATTACTAACATCCGATGCTGATTTTAGGTATTAAACCCTCAGGGCGCGATACGTCTCGCTTTTGGCTGGTATCTTTGCATGTCCTACTGCTAGGATCTTTTAAAAAGATTATTAAAAAAATAAACACACAACCAATTACCGAACTTAATACCAACTCTATTAAGCGAGTCCTTTGCCTTTACACTTGGAGTTGACATTTAATTATCCCCTTAAAAACAATTAAGCAAGGTTCAAAAACATTTCAATTAATGAGATTCAACTTACTTATCTAGTTACTTTTTATTACTTTTCAACTTAGCGTTAATAAACTCAAGGGGACAAGGTGCTTCAAAAAATTTATTATTATAAGTAGGTTTCAAGTGCTTCTAATTAAATCTACTGATTAAAGTTACAGTATAAGAAATGCAGAAGGTAAATGTTGGTCTAATTATTTATTTTAATAAAAACAATAAAATAAGAATGAAAGAATAGGAAAATGACTGTTATAATACCGTGACAGATCACTCTAATTTACTCTGAAAGGTTATTATAATTATTATACTAAAGAAATTTTACAACTTTATATTCAGCTTGTCAGAGCATTGGCCTTAAAAGGCAAACTACAAGGGTTCAAGTACAGTCATGAATCGAGTTGACATTTTTTACTATAAAATAAATTAAAAAAATTGCAAAGCAGATAATTTTATTCATTTTCATTGTATTTATGTATTCTTCTATATCTTATAGCTCTGTGGTTCTTCACCCGATTTTGCAATTTGATCAAATTGCTACTATTTTTTTGACATACATTTTAGCTAAAATTTATGTCAGTAATTTTAATATCAATTAAAATTTTATGCACTATTTTCAGCGTCATTACAGCGTTTGTGAATTTAACAATTGACTGTACTCTATTTGAAATCTGCGATGTTGCGATTAGTATATTCAACATAATTGTGGTTCAAATTAACGAATTATTTACCTGTTTCTGTATTGTTCATTATTACAGAAACAGGTAAATACTATTTCTGTATTATTAATTATCGAATTCAAAATTATATTATCATTACTGTACAACCATATTTCAAGCAACACTAAAAATTTGTTTATGCATATCCCAATATGCCTGTCTGTTATACTTTCATAACTGAACCGCTACAACTTTGAAAAACAAATGTATAGATAAAGACAAGAACTTCAAAAAAAGATGTACTTAGTCTTCATTTTACCCCAAGAATATGCTGCTGTGAGAAACGGGTACCTACAGAAAACTATTCCCTCCCCCGCCACACACAAGAATGGCCTTTATAAAAACAAAGAAAGCCGATAAAAATTTTAAATACCAAAACAAACGGCAAAACTTATCTTTATGAACTGTTACAGATTTTCCTCTAGTCACCTTAGTAAAACCAGCTTGAACTTTTAAAATTATAATGATGGTATTACTTTACAAAGTTCCGAAGTTTCTTTCAACTTTTACAAACAATATTTTTTTATTAATTTACTTACTGAGATTCATTGGACTGTGGCTTTTCAGTGAACATCCTCTACTGCATTAATAATAACTTGTCGCCCAGTTCTTTTCTTATTGGTGGACTCGTTTCCATAATGAAAACTTCCCAAGGATGCCTCGGTACTTCATTATGAAGTTAGAATGAATAATGTTTGTAATTTCGTGTTTTGATGAACAGTAAATAGTCCCATTCTTTGTGTCTCTTGATGTCATAGCATAGGTACTTAAAGTTGGTCAAGTGATTTAATTAAAATGTGCTTTTGTGAGTGGTTTTGGATTTGTAAATGAGGGCTGTGTTTATTTATTAAAGTGGGTATTTGCATGATAATGACTTATATCGAGTTAGTGTACTTCATTATACCTATCGAGTTGTTAATGTGAAATGAATTTTGTACCTACAATTTTGACGACGTAAATTTAAGTCATATGTAATTATTACTAGATGATCTGTGCAACTTCGTTTACAATACATATGAGAGAGAGAGAGAGAAAAACAGAGAAAGGGGTATTTACTTATCAGGCAAAAAGGACCGCGTGAAACTTGACTATTTGTTTTATTATAAAAGAGCTTAAAAATTAAAGTTTACTGTAAAATAATTCAGTCTGGCATGGACCCTCTGATGAACCCACTATTCGCGAGTCCGACTCGCACTTGGCCGGTTTCTCTTTTATGTTAGGCAGGGGGGTACTTTAAGAACTAATTATTTAAAACGGGTATTGTTATTCTTGGATGTCAGTTTGACCGTGAGAACAGACGGGTCCTTATCACACTGTGTTTACCGGAAGCCTACGCATACAGACAGATACCTACACGCTTCGTCGCACCACCATCCGCGTCACTTACAATCCGTTATGACATCGCTGATAAACAGAGCCCACGATCTTTGTGACCCTGAACATTTAGAGGGAGAGTTTTACCATATTCAGGAGGAACTTAATCAAAACGTATAGGAAGCGATTACGACAGAAGCCGGCAGGACGGGGCAGGCATTCAGAGGTAAGCAGACAACCAGCCTATTTTGCCCTATGTGAAAGGAGTAACTGATAAGATCGGAACGGTGTTGCGAAATTATTCGATTCGAACAGTATACACACCGGGGGCCAAATTTTATTTATTTATTTATTTCAACTGAACCTACTTCTATCATTACAGGCAGTGCCCAATGCAACAGTGTAGGCATATCAAAAATACATAAATATTGTACCAGTCTTATGTGCTTATGTCCTATAATAATAACTAATTATATATAATGTTACCTTAGTGAATTCACTCAGTGAACAATTAAATATATCGGTCTTCTCCGCCACAAGGTTGAGACTGTGAAGCGCCCGTGACAGTGGCGCCTCCTTTAGGAGGTTGGTGCGTGCGTTCGGCACCACTAGCAGGCGAGGCCTACGTCGTCGCCACACATACCTATCCGGCACGCACAGACCTACCATTCCTAAGATATCTGGATTGTGTAACTTTCCTCTTAACAGTTTAAATAAAAACAACACGAGCGAGAACTCCCTTCTAACTCTCAACTCATTATATCCCACCATGCCCAGTACGAACAGGGTTGGATACATGAGTGGGTAGAAGGGGTACACACCGTACAAGCCTAAGTATAAAAATCTAATAAATTTATTTTGAACCCGCTCCAGACCCTCCAGCGGTCGCAGGCCCGCTCGCCCCTCAGATCTCGCCCCTTTAAATAAAACTCCCAACTCGCCCCTTATTGGTGTATCGATTCGCCCCTTCCGAAGGGGCGAGTATAATTTAAACATTTAATTAATTATTTTGGTGTATCTATTCGCCCCTTAAGACTATTTCTATGGCTATTACATGAGTTAGGTACAGTACGCACAAAAAAAGGTAAGTAAAACATATTATAATAATATGTTTAAAGGTGTTAAATTCACTTTTACCAATTTATTAAAAGGGTGCAAGCTTGTCATCGCGGCAACTTCGGGGGGGGGGGGGGATGTTGATCACGTGATAAGTTCTGGTTAAAGTTGTAGGGTTTGATACTGATTTCAAAATTTCTCCATTAGTACGTCCAGACTGCAATGGTGGGGGGGGGGGGGTCACGTACCACGTGTCACGTGATATGGTCCGGATGGGGGGGGGGGTCACGTACCACGTGTTACGTGATATGGTCCGGATGGGGGGGGGGGGAGGCTGTGATACTGATTTAAGATTTTCTACTCTCTCTCGATTTTCTCTCTAATACGGGGGGGGGGGGGGCTGGTGGTCACGTAATAAGTTCTGGTTGGGAGTGCGGGGGTTTCATACTGATTTCTATTTCTGATTCTCCACGAGTACCTCCAGACTCTGCGGTGGGGGGGAGTCACGTGATATGTTCCGGATGGGGAGGGGGTTTCAACACTGAGACGGGGGGGGGGGGGGCTCGTGGTCACGTGATAAGTTCTGATTGAGGGGTTGTCATAGCCATTTGAAAAACCTAATCATGTCATTGCATAGCAACGTGTCCAGCTAATACTTCGTAGAGTCATCCCAAAGGTGTCAGCAGTATTCTGGTGTCAAACCCACCTCTTTTTTCTGACTGTACTTTCCAAGCTAATGATAATCAAGGGGCGAATTGGCATATCTAAAATATGAAGGGGCAAAAAGTAACCCTAAGCTCATAAGGGGCGAAAACTGAGGGGCGAGCGGGCCTGCGACCCTCCAGCATGAGACTATATTTAGTCTCCTGGGGGGCCCAGATAACTGCATTGCACTCTAGTTGACTCCTAACCAAAGCGTTATACAACGCGCAAGTTGCTTTTATATTTGTATAGTCACGAGCTGTACGTAGCATAAATCCCAAGTTTCTAAATGCTTTTCCGCAACATATGACAATATGATTACGAAACGTTAGCTCCGCACTAAAGTTGACTCCAAGGTCCCTGACTTCTTTTACCCGGGCCATTTCAGTACCATTTACCCTATAATTGCAATTGACCGGAGTACGCGCCCGTGTGAAGGTGACAGTAATACACTTCTGTAGATTAAATTGCAAAAGATTCTCCTTGCTCCATGCAACTACGCTGTCGATGTCCTCCTGCAGACGCCTGCAGTCATCGTCACTATTTATAGTAAGCGATAACTTAAGATCGTCCGCGAATAGCAAGCAATTTGAGTGTTCCACAGAGCTCGGCAGATCATTAATCATAAGTATAAACAAAAGAGGTCCAAGGTTACTGCCTTGACTCACACCAGACCAGGTAAAATAAGGTTCAGAAACTCTCCCCGCGTACACCACATTCTGCCTCCTATCCCTCATGTAACTAGCAAACAACCTGAGCAAGTGTGGGGTGCACCCGACCGCCGCTAACTTCACTAATAACCTGTCATTATCGACTAAGTCAAAGGCTTATTTATAGTCGAAGTAAGCAGCGTCTACCTGTCCCCCCCCCCATCCACCACAGGCACCACCCGAGCCACATGGCAAAGCAGATTACTGGTGGTACTCCTCTGTGGCCGAAATCCGTGCTGTGCGTTCGAGAGTTGCGGTTCCACTTGCGAAAACACCTTTGTATGAATTATCGACTCAAATACCTTAGCTAGTGACGACAGTATTGCTACCGGCCTGTATCCCTCAACTCTATCCCTCAAGTCTCCCTTTGGTACTGGTACCACCCGAGTTACCTTCCACCGGTCGGGAAATACGGCTTCTCTGAGGCACAGATTATAGATATGAAGTAAGGGTTCCGCTACCACTCCCCTACAATCCCTTAGCAAGTAAGGAGGAATGCCGTCAGGCCCCTCAGACCTCTTCTGTTTAAGTTTTTGCAACGCGCGCTGCACATCGATCAATTGCACGTGGACCAACCACGTTAATGCGTGCCGCCCCATTCTTACCGCCCGCTGCTAATACTGCCGCACTTATATTCAACTCCGCTCGTTTGGGGGCATAAACTGAATGAAAAAACTCTGCAAATTCTAAAACGCATTGATCTTCCGATAGCACCTGCCCATTTTTTTAAAATTTTATGCGGAGTTCTACTACTTCTTTTGGACTTAACGTAGTTCCAAAACGATTTTGGGTCTCTCATTAATTGACTTTGAACGCGCTGACTGTACTGTTCCCTAGCTTGACAAATCATTTGTTTCACTGTAGTCCTGCACTGAGCGAACGCCTCGTAATCAGTTCAGAGATGTGTTAAGTAGGTAGATAGTCTCTGAACGACAGCAAAGCGTCCAAAATTTTAAGCGCTAACTGTTGGCGGATAAGTGCCGATCCGCCATTTAGTGCACATTCTGTTGTCAAGGGATAAGCTTGTGTCACGTGACAAAATTTTATTGTTTAAAATGTCGAATTGTGCAATAAAAGTGTGTCGAAATTACAGAAAATATTTAAAAACAGCCAGGAATGTCTGTAAGTAACTCGAAACTTATCACAATTTTATGAAATCTATTTATTTACGCATGTCTAATTTCTTCGACTCCCTCTTGACATTTTTGTTGGTGTTGCCAGTTTCCAATTCAGAATTCCCCAAATTAAATAAGTAAAGAATTACCTAGGTATGGAAATGGAACTAAATTATTAGAGAGTCGTAAAATAAATAATTTGGAAACGGTCAAGTGTGAGTCGAGAATAGTGAAAATCGACCTACACAATTGTTCGGACTCAGTAACGAGAAACTTGGCATACTTTAAATTAAGGAAATCATTTAAAATACTTAAATGTGAGTTATAAATGGTGAAATCTGTACAAATGTTCTTAAGCTGAAGGGTTTGTTCGTTTGTTTAAACGCTAGGATCTCGGGAACTACTGGTTGGATTTCAAAATAGTAGTTTTCGATACAAGTGTGGGATTTCTGTTATTACGACGAGTTTCGACAGATGTTGACCCGAGCCGAAGGCCAGGGAGGATAGTCGGAACGAGTTGAAATAACAATCCCACACGTTGTATTGAACAACTATTTTTAATACAGTTGCGAAAAAATTAAGCAATTTAATAAAATAATAAAAACACAATAAACCTGAACTGTCCAAAATGGCGGCAACCGTAAAAGAATATATACCTACCTGAGTAGAGACTATGGCAGTGCACTTCATACAGCCAACTTTTTTTATATTTATAAATTTAATTTGGCCGATACTTATATTAATTTATGCTTAAATTTTAATTAAAATTACTTTTAATCTGATATTGAAACAAGTTAGTATCTTTTTTTGAAATATTTGCATGAATCACAGACATTATTTTGACAATTGGGAAAGGAAACGCGCACTAGTGCGGGAAAGGTAAAGAAAAAGCACGAGTGTGTAATAGCCCACATCCCGAACGTTAAACGTCCCTGTAATACGCCACTTTTTGAGCAACTGTATTAAAAAGTCTTTTACGTTTCGTTAGTTCATTTATAGAGTTCATACTGCCGTTCGTACTGCCGGACGTGTTAAGGTGCTCCCTCACCGGGAGCATTCGCCTGTAATGTAACAAATTAGATTCGACTCGAGCATTACGTTACGATGCTACCTCCCTGACCGACGAGCGTTCGCATGTAATGTAACATTTATAGATTCGACTCGAGCATTACGTTACGATGCTACCTCCCTGACCGACACGAGCATTCGCGTGTAATGTAACATTTATTATAGACTAGCTGATGCCCGCAGCTTCGCCTGCGTGAAATTTTGTTCTCTTTTCCGCGTCTCATGGGAACTTATTCCCGGGATAAAACTTGTATCATTTCAGACTATAATCTATCTCTGTAGGTGATTACATGATAATTTTGCAATCCAATATGGCCGCCGCGCCGAAATCAAAAAATTTCGTGATGGGTATCGTTTAAGGGGTTTTTTGGTATGCTGAGTACGAATTTCGGGTTAATTTAAAGATTCGAATATGGCCCCCGCGAAGTTATCACAAAATTTCATGATGGGTATCGTTTAAGGGGTTTTTTGGTATGCTGAGTACGAATTTCAAGATAATTTTGCAAAATTAACCCTAAATTCGTACTCAGCATATCAAAATTCCATTTATACGATATGCTACATGAAATTTTACAACGGTGGCGAGGCAGCCATATTGGATTGCAAAATTTACCTGAAATTCGTATTTGGCATACCAAAAAACCGCATAAACGATATGCAACATGAAATTTCACAACAGTGGCACGGCGGCCATTTTGGATGGCAAACGTTAACCTGAAATTCGTACTCAGCATACCAAAAAACCCCTCATACGATATACAGCATGAAATTTTACAACGGTGTAAGGCGGCCATCTTGGATTGCAAAATTGACCTAAGAGTCGTACTCAGCATACCAAATATCCCCTTAAACGATACCCATTATGAAATTTTGTGATAACGGCGCGGCGGCCATATTCGAATCTTTAAATTAACCTGAAATTCGTACTCAGCATACCAAAACACCCCTTAAACGATACCCATCATGAAATTTTGTGATAAAGGCGTGGCGGCCATATTGGATCTCTAAATTAACCCGAAATTCGTACTCAGCATACCAAAAAACCCCTTATACGGTATCAACATGAAATTTTACAACGGTGGCGCGGCAGCCATCTTATATTGCAAAATTGACCTTAAATTCGTACTCAGCCTACCAAAAAACCCCTTAAACGATACCCATCATGAAATTTTGTGATAACGGCGCGGCGGCCATATTGGATCTCTAAATTGACCCGAAATTCGTACTCAGCATATAAAAAAACCCCTTAAACGATACCCATCATGAAATTTTGTGATAACGGCGCGGCGGCCATATTGGATCTCTAAATTAACCCGAAATTCGTATTCAGCATACTAAAAAACCCCTTAAACGATACCCATCATGAAATTTTGTGATAACGGCGCGGCGGCCATATTGGTTCTCTAAATTAACCCGAAATTCGTACTCGGTATACCAAAAAACCCCTTAAACGATACCCATCATGAAAGTTTGTGATAACGGCGGGGCGGCCATATTGGATCTCTAAATTAACCCGAAATTCGAACTCAGCATACCAAAAAACCCCTTATACGGTATCCAACATGAAATTTTACTACGGTGGCGCGGCGGCCATATTGAATTGCAAAATTAACCAGAAATGCGTACTCGTACTACAATTTTTTTCCCAAAAGCATTTGACATCTTAGATCGGATATCCACCTATTTTTAATACGGACCAGTGTGCAGCCGGCCAGCCGCAATAAAAAAAGCGCACTGATGTTACAAGTTGTATCAAAACATTACACATTGTATCATTACAAGGCGCTAATTGTAATGCTCGATTCTCCGCCCTAACTGGTGTAACCTCGTCTTGTATCATTACAAGGCGCGCATTGCAATGCTCGGTTCACCTCCCTCACCGGCTGTAATTCTCGACTCGCCAGTTTCTTTTACATAACTTGGCCGGACAAGCATCCGCGTATGTAGAAACATCTATAATCATACAGATAGACATTTTATATATTATTCGCGAAAATACGTTTCAAGTTGTAGAGGGCTATAAAGAGCTCTTGATGTAAATATAGCCAGTTTCTTTTACATAACTTGGCCGGACATGCATCCGCGTATCTAGAAACATCTAAAATGTCTAACTTAATCATTCAGATAGACATCACAATTCCATTTTATAAATTATTTCCATTTTATGATCACTTGAGAACAAAACTTTAGCATGATTAGTTTCCCGAAAAAATGGGAAGTGTCTTTAGCCGGCGTCACTACACACTGACGCAAGGCGTATGTAAGACAGCACGCTCACGCACACAATCATGCGTTAGTACGGCAGTTTTTGTTGCAGTGATCACGAGGCGAGAGGGTTTCTAGGTAGTTAGTATTCTTAGAATCAGTTATTGCCCTACTCGTTTTATAACGCTTGTGGAGACTAGCCTTCATTCGTATGTTGCGAATTATTTCAACGGTGTAAAACTCGGGGTAATTGTACCTCGAGCTTACCCGACTTCGCTGTTTTTTGGGAACACAGTCATCAAATATAGCGTTAATAGTTCCATAAAAATACCCTAAACTACTCTCTAAATCTAACCTATAAATAGTGGACCAGTCTATATTTGATATTGCTGAGTATAACCTAAAAAAATTAGCTTTATTAAAGTTCCAACCTTGAGATGGTGATTTCTCCACGCTTCTTACCAGGCGTAGATGGTTCGGCCAAGTCCTGCTGCCGTAGTTCCACTAATATTTCGAGCGGGGGATGGTGAGCATCCACCCTGGTTAGCGGCACCCCCGCCCCACGCACATTCACCCGCTCACCCTCTGCGAGAGCACTCAACACTAGGTCTAAACATCGACCGTTCTGATTTACTATACCGTTGCACTGAGTGAATTCACAATAAGTGTTGAAATATTCATAATAATTTGTTACTTCCACTGAACATAAATATAAATTGAAGTCCCCTACCACTAATACTTCATCGTATTTATTACAAAAGTGTTCTAAAATCTTAAACAGTATCAAATATCGTCTGCTTACTGGTAAAACATAATAAATGCATTTTTTATCTAAAATGACTTATGTATGCATATACATGTAATTTTTGATGCTCTATCTACTGGCAAAACAAAATAACTGCTAGGACCGTTTAATACAAAGATACCTTAGTTAACAATATGATAAACAACAATGAAATAGTAATAATCATTCAGATAAACAGAGGTAAATCACCTTAACATCGAATTAAAACTTAACAGCACAAGTAAATGACAATACTGCTCGTTCGCTCTAACTTTGCCGCTCGGCTCCATACTAAAGTCGAATTTTTAATTAGACGAAGTAAATTGACAGCAACTAATGTCACTTCTTCTTATAATGTTGCTTATTTTCTATGACGAAGTTACATTAGCTACTGTCAATTTACTTCGTCTAATTAACAATTCGGGTAAACGACTCTACGCCAACGGCAAAGTTAGAGCGAACGGGTAGTATATCACTGTATGATTTTTTCGATGTAGAAAGATGTAGTATTTACGTTCCCATGAACTTTAAGCTAAAATAAGATAAAGTCATTTATTTACGATCATATTTACATAATGTATTTAAATTCCTACAAGTAAAATGAGATAAATGCAGAGTTTTACCCAAATTACTGAGCAATGGCAAATAAAGGTATCTATTATATCTGTTTTTTTCAATTGCAGGTAAAACCAGTTAAGTGCATGACCTAGGACAATAATAACTGATTTATTGCCTGATTTTCTGAAGAATGTGTTGCTGTAATTTAAATGGGATACAGTTGAATATTTTATTTATCATTTGGCATTAAAGAATTTAAAAAAAAAAAAAAATATGATAGTTTTAAATCGATGAAACTTTCAAAGCTTATTATCTCAGTTCAAGGAAATGTGCACTTAACATCTTTTACCAGTAAGCAGACGATATTCACTTTCACAACTATTTGGCGGGATATACACCACACATAACAAAATTAATCGCTTATTACGCAGGTAAACAGTCGCACTAACTAGTTCGAACACTCGATCGTCAATGTTTACGTCACTCGGTGCAGCCGCTCGTCTTATCTCAAGGCGCGGTGATGCCACGAGACACGTCCCACCTTGCTTGCGACCGTCACTACGATCACAGCGTAATATTGTATAGCCAGGCGGGATCATCTCTGCATCTTTTATTGACTCGCTGCATCCTGTCTCGGTGATGGCCAGTAAATCCGCCCCCGCGGAAGCCACTCCAGCAAAAAAGTCCTCTAATTTGGTGCGCAATCCTTACATTCTGGTAGTAAATTTCCAAATACTGCCTAGGTTTTTTGAGGCGTGTAGGCTGTTTCACGAAACCACACCCACTCGCAAAATTCTACATTCACCGGCCAAATTTCCGGTTGACACAAAGAAGCGTACTGGCTTTCAGGTATTCCGATGATAAATGAAGTGTAGTCTCTTTCTGTTTTGTGTTTAATACTTTCCACTGTAACTGGTACTTCTATCCCACAAATGGATTTCACATACTTTACTACACTTTCAACTCTGGTATCTTTTTGTAAGCGCGAGACGTGTAAAAACTTTTTCGTTTCTGTTTGAACTTTTCCAGTGCTGGTTAAATTCAATTGTTCTCAATTTGGTTCTTTTCCTCAACTCTGACTACATTAGCTGACTTTGTGGCCACACACGCTTTTGGTTTAGAAGCTACCTGCATTTGTTCCTTATGTTGGATCATTTTTGCAAATGATAAACTTGGGTCCTTTTGCGCCTCAGTTGTTTTGAGCTTATTTTCTGCTGCACCACTTCTATGTAGGCTCATTTCTAAAAACTCATTCCTACGTTTCAATGTTTCCATTTTACTTTCCAATACTTTTACATTGTCTGTTTTTTCTAGCAGTACCTTCAATTGTTTTTTTAGTTCTTCCAACTCCGTTTCTGTTTTCATGTATCTAGTTTGGAGAATTTTATATTCCCTCGCTTGATACTCAAGCCTCTTTATCGTCTCTAAGCGAAACTCTCGGAGCTCATCCAAAATAAGGTCTTCTTTGTTCATCGCTACCGAGGTATTTGCATTTTTGCTACCTCAAGCACTGTTGATATAGCTACTGGGAGTGAATGACTTATCCATCATCATGTGACCACGTACAGGTGTTTCCGAATTATTGGTTTTGGGAATAGTGCATACACATTCAGGGCAGCTCCACTGGTTTTTGAACTCTTCAGTAAATTCTTGATAAAGCTCTTTAGTTATTGCTATACACGACAGATGGTACGACTTTCCACACCCATCATGAGCACACTTCATCCACAGTTTATCCGTAATCACTCCTTCACATCCATTGCATTTCATTATTATTTCAATTAAATACTTTTAGAATTAAACATATAATTAATATTTCAAACAATAAAAACTCAATAAGATTTGTCTATACACGTCCACTCGCTCGCGCGGTTGCGGGTAGATGTTGATGAAACAGCATGATGTGAATTAAACAGCATGGTTGGGACACCGAAGGATGTACTGTTTTTACAAACACCGGGTGTTTATAAAATAAACTGCAGCTGCGGCAGTTCATACATAGGCCAAACTAAGCGGACTATAGCTGAAAGGGTCAGAAAACATATCGCCGCTGTAAAGAACCGACAGACCAACAAATCAGCGATTGCGAATTTCACCGTCGGTACTTGTTCGAAAATCAATGGAGTATCTATAATCTAACATATATCTTTGATGTCTCTTTCACACACATATTTTAGCAACGTACTTACATGAAAAAGTTAAATAGAATAGATTCAGAACCATAATCTCAGAAGGCTTTTAAGTAAATTATCCGCAGCGATGACAGCCAACGTTTTAGTTCAGCATCGTGGAATATATTGCTGCATACGAGTTGTTCTGTCATGTAAAATTGAGTACCTATAATAAGTAAGCATTTTTATTTCTTTGACATTAGTTTTTTTATATTAAGCTCGCCAAATTGACGTCACCAGCCTGATGGAAAATCATGGCGCATCTATCGATTTGGGGCCGCCCTCACAGTCCGTAGACTTCTTGACAGTGGTCCTCAAGTTGAGGGGTCAGTGATGTGCATCTTACGCTTCGCATGAAGAACCCGGGATTGTAAGATGAGGGAAACACGTATGCGGGCAGGTCGTTCCAAGTTTTTATATTTTGACACAGAAACAATCTTTTGAAATGCTCAGTTCTGGCAAGTTTTAACTATAGTAACTACTTTTGTTCTAACTATTGAAGTGCATTGGGGCCAATGAACTTCACATTTCAATGCCCTTTAACACAAAAAAGCGTTTGTAAATAGAAACGCTACAAACGGGCATAGCACATTAATAGCACAATTAGCAAATAGTACAAGATATTGAGTTAGCAGGACCCCGAGCGTTTCAAGCGCTGATAAAACCCAAAATATTACAAACTTGCTACAAACTTATGACGTACATCATGAGTTATAAATGCTATAATAAAGCAACTATAAACTAACCCTTAATACGTTTTGAAAACTCACTTTACAAAGTGATATAATTTTGAAATACCCACGAGTGTAATACAGAAATTATTCTATGTATAAATCTGTAGGGGTTATAAAACTATGCCAGTTAATCGCTTCCTCGCCAAGTTTTATGATATCAGGGAGTCGCAAAACAAAATAAGTTTAAGTGGATTTTTATGGCCCCTAAACTTTTGGGTCTGATAATATATTTATTGGACGATATATCGTTTCCTACTGCTTGACGGTTTTGTAATGCTGATACTATAGGCAGAAGGTGTTTTTATAATAACCTTACTCTATTTTGATGTGGTTTTCAATCGCGATTGCGTTAAATAGGTAGGTACCAAATTTGTCAAAACGGCTTCTGTATATGATAATGTTAAGGATCAACTGACCCTAACCTGCATCTTCTAGTTGGACTAACAAGACACTACTTTTAACCGGCAAATTCTTTCCTTGGAGATTTTCCTTAGTTGGAGAAAATCGTTGAGATTCCGTTATCTCCTTGCCCAGTTCAGCGGTGGAATTGTCGGAGTTTGCCATACCACCGGCCTTCATAATCGAGGGCCTAAGAACGACTCACCGTTCTTTACAGAATCAGGTCACGATAGCAGCGGGCATAAAAAAAAACTGGATAAGTGGGTTAACCCTATATAACATGGTCTATCCAGACTGGCGGACAAAGTCTATGACGGGAGCCCTGGGTTTATTCTGTCAAAGACTCCCGGCTGTAGTATGTCACCCATCCAATGCCATAACAGCATTTTTATATATATAACATTCTTTATTTTGACAAGCAATGCCACCTTGATGGTGGAAAATCGTAATATGAAACGTTTTTTAGTTTTTGCTAAGAAAAACTTGAGTGATGTATGTCTCAGACTGAAGCAATTTAAAATCTGCATTCTGAGACTCCTTCCTTTGTGAAGAAATAGATCTTTATACGGTTAGAATTAAAGGCAAAGACCCGTTTAATTTGCGAATTTGCCTTGGGCTGTAAACCTAATTCTTACGCTATAATATATTTTGCGTCGTGTTTCCAAACGGCAAAATATGAGACACAAAAACGCGTAAATGTTCGTAGACGCTTTCAAGTCTTACCATCGAACATTGGCGCTCTAATTAGGATCGTGAAGCCTTCTATGACGCACCAACAACGTCACATCATACGCGAACATCACGGCTTTCAAAAACAGCAGATTTTTAATAATATAAAAAAAAGAATTTATTAAATTACCTGTGGTAGTGTTGGTATCGCATCTATAGTTTTTAGGGTTCCGTACTCAAAGGGTATAGAACGGGACCCTATTCATGAGACTTCGCTGTCCGTCTGTCTGTCTGTCTGTCTGTCCATCAGGAGGCTGTATCTCATGAACAGTGATAGCTAGAGAGTTGAAATTTTCACAGATTATGTATTTTTGATGCCGCTATAACAACAAATACTAAAAACAAAAACATAATAATATTTAAGGGGGGCTCCCATACAACAAACGTGTATTTTCACCATTTTATCTTATATATTAGGTAATAAGGTATCCTTCTCAATTTAAATACGTTACTTGGCTTGAACATATCATCAAGATCATTCATTTCCTTTACACCATGCCAATTAAATGAATACTTTAGGAGGTATAGCACAATCAATGTTGCTCAATGAAATTAATTTCGTGTCGCCATGATTGAACATTATACGGGTCACATACTAACTTATTTTTCGACTTTCATCGTAAATATGTTTCTTTAAAAAGCGAACAACGCTTTCAGCAGATTACTTTAAGTAGGTATAATATTTCAAAGATAGCAATTTCATAGGAAATAGTCCTTATTTTAGAAATTTTCTCCAGTATAAACAATTTACGTACAAACACACAATTCAATTACATGCTCGGTGCATGAGACTGTTGAGACGTATCGTATTTATAATGTCGTCATTCAAATGTCATCAATATTCTGAAAAAGAAATTAAACATAGAGTTCACAAACTCTTTTGAAAATATATACTGTACCTACCGTAGAGGATCTATATAGCAGGATAGTTAACACTATAGTGCTATAGAGCAACGCGAACTGTCTAAGGCGCGCGTTGCTCTGTGGTTAACACCACCACAGTGCAATACTTGTTGTATAATATGTAGTGTTAATAGGTAATAAGGGCAACCAGTAGACGCTTGAAATACTCTCAGAATATCGAGCAGTGTATTTTCATAAAAAAATTATAATTAAAACAAAATGGACATTTACTAGGACATCCTTTCGAGGGCTTACCCGGGGCTCCCAACCGTAGGCTGTTGGGCGTTACGTGGGGTTTTTTAGTCGGTAGGAGTCCGGCATAGCATCCATGAAGGATTTTCCCTCACGTTAAATAAAAAGAAAAAAGGTGGGCTCCCATGCAACAAATAAAGGTTAAAGCCCACTTTTACGACTCTGCTCCCACCCGGAAAAAATAATATAATTCAAATATAGGCTTTAAATATTGCTCTTTAGATATATTTTACATTGCCTTCATCAATTAGCAGACAGCTCAAAGCGAGCTTACCGCCGTCAGACTGCTCGGGAGTTGACGCCTCGCTGGGCGTACGTTATAGACGAGTGGTCCGGCACCGATCGCGAACTGTGTCTATTGCGAAAGGCGAGAGCGCGGTCGGCGGGTGGACAGCTGGCCGTCTGCTAGCTGTCGCCGTGTGAACTGCTGGGTGCGTGCTAGCTGTCGCCGCGTAGACTGCGAGCAGTAGTCTTCTTTTAGGGCAGTGTTGGGTGGGAGCGGTGTTGGAGCAGAGTCGTTTAAGTGGGCAATGTCCTTAAGACTTTTTGTTGTTTTTTTGGTACGGAACCCTTTGTGCGGGCGTCCGACTCCCACTTAGCCGGTTATTTATATATAATTGAATAACACATACGTTTATGTTGTACGTTTTATGTTGTACTTTCCTTTTAGGTAGGTACGTATTTCAGAATGTGAAGCGCCATATTCTTGAAATGAATTCTGAATTAATTCTAAGTCCTTACCTACGCGAGATTTGTGATTTCCCTTGAGTCACCCAGAACGTGTTAGATTTTTGAAATATTATACTAGCTTTTAATTCGTAGCACACTTTACATGTACACGTACATAATATCTACATTATTTATTCTCGTCTTGACTCGATGTTCTGTAAACAATCACTTCAGTAAATAACTTTCACAATGGCCGGTCTTTGGATGGGTGACCTTCCATGTGACCCCTTTGTGATTGATTATGTCCACGTAATAGGTGGAGAGCCTATTTGTCGTGTTGAAATGAGTAGGCTGCACCTTGGTTTAACGACTGCCATTCAAATGAAAACCGGGTTTCAATAAGTTTTCTTCTCGACACAATGGACTGTTTGGCGAAAGTGTTCCCTTAGTCGCCTCTTACGACGCTCTCGGGATAAATGGGGTGGCGACATTTTGTACTCTTTCTCGTTGCCACACGAAGCCTCGTCGCCACACATGGTGGTACTCTAGAGAGCCTAGAGAGTAGTAATAACAATGTCAAAAGATGTGGCCAGTGGTCATGTATTGGCACTCCGGGGTTCGTAATATCAAAAGCAAAGGCAAAGTCGCCGGTCTAAGTTAGTGTAAGGTATTTTGAAAAATAAATAAACATCATATCTTATCCATTTCAAAAGTAAATTGAATTATAATTATGCCAGTTTCATGTTCTAGATTCTCACTTCCATGAATTTATTACATCTAACAGCCGTTAGAAGTGTTTTATTTGAGTGCGCCATTTTCTCAAATCGAACAGATTTCTTTTATCCATTTTGTCGAGAAAATGAAATTGTGTTAAAATAATGTTTTGTATGCGTGAAGTGGCTTAGACTTGAGTTTGTTGACATTGATTTATAAGATTAATTATTTATGCACATTATTTTATACTCCAGCTTTAAATAGGTACTGTCAGCATCATTGTGGCGAAAATATGGTTGGAGTTTCATATTTGTCGCTGACTGATACTTAACCCTTGACAACACTCGTTATTTCTAGCGACACATTTACACATGTGGGGGAGCCAGGTCCCCCAAAAAGATTCCCCCAGAATTCTAATATTTTTAATTTTTGAAGCGATTTCTTTGTATGAAATAAATGGTTTAAGCATTACAAAAAATTAAATGGTTTAGCAATTACATTAATTAAAGCCATTTAAATGAATTAAATGGGTTTAATTAATGTAATAACCATATTTAGTTATAAATTTTAACTTAAAAATTGACAATTGTAGCGTCTAACAAGAACGTTAACAAAATACTAAAATTTTAAGAGGTAACTTTAGAGAACATTTTTTTTATAAAATTTCGTATAAAAAAATAAATCAAACAGTTTTTTTAATTACTCATACCTTAAAAACTACAAAACAGGTAAAAAGATATATTAAAATACTACGACATCTAAAATCACAATAGGAATTCACAATGTACTTAGTAAGCCTCGAAATTATAAACGATAAAATTTAATAAATAATATTATTATAAATATTAATCGAAATTATGAATATTATTATAAAATGCATTCCTGCTAGACTCTTGCTGTGCAATGTTTTTTAAGTTTTCATCGTTATCCGACTTACTTCCCGCTTCTCCTTCGCTTTCAGTATCGTGTTCACTGGCTTCATATTCCGCATCGCTACAATCCCTTATCACCTCTGGAAAAATGTCCTCTAACTCGCTTTCTTCGGAATCCGAATCATTTATAATGTGTTGTATCTGATGATCTCTTAAATGTTTATCCATAGCGCTTCACAAACCCACAAAATAATAAATAATTAAAATAATGAGAAGAAAAAAAGACTTACACAATTACACTCGTGGGGGACCTAGGTCCCGTAGCTATACATACCTCCGAAACTAATCGCCGCAAGCCCGATTCACGTACACTCCCCGCCAGACCTCGGGCGGCACAGAGAATACATGGACGCTCAGCTGCGTCACGCGCATAGTACTTAAAATATTTTCGAAAATATCTGCGTGGGGGACCTAGCTCCCCCACCTGTGTTGTTAAGGGTTAAAGCGGTTATTTTAAATAACCTCCATTTCATCAGACTTTACAAGGTATATCTTCGGAGACTGGATATTAAGTTTCTTACTTCTAAAATTGAGATTGAAAGAGGATTCGGAGGGTACTCATTCATAAAACAAATAATAATTTTATTATAATAAATTATAATTCTTTTTTAGTTTTATAACATTGATGTAAGGCGTTACTTAATGGCAACTGTCAATGTAATTTAAACATTCGTACCGACACTAATTTCAATTCGACTCGATTTAGTTCCGAATTCGCAGCTGCCGAGAGGGAACCAGTAAATGTAAATCTGACACTTCAATATGAACCCGTAAAATTTTACAGGCTGAATAAAGTTGGCCTTTTTGTGTTCAAATAAAGTCAAGCCAAAAGCAATATCTTGTCACCCATCTTTGTACTTATTGCTGTAATGCGTGGAAACGAAATTGAACGTGACGTTATCTAATCACATTACTGCAAAATTTGGCTAAAATTAGAATATTTTGTTTCTGTATGTGATGGGAATCTGAACATAAAAGCTTGCAAATGGAAGTGTCACCCATCTAAGGACTAGTCATTGCGTAAGATGTTTACAGAGATTGTTAACAAAACTCTGAGCTCTTCGTAAGACGTAAATAATTTATATCTGATCCAAAAGATGAACATTTAATTGGCTGAATGAATTTATATCCACCCCCTCTTATGACAGGGGTCGTAAAAATTTTCGCTATAATTTAATTAAACATAGTAATTTGAAGGATAACATCACTCGGCGCTGCTGCCGTGCTCAGAGTAGACACGCGGCATTGCTACTCAGCACCTCGGCGGCAGCACTGACGTGACGGCATTGCTGCTTGCTGCATAGTTCGGACTCATACCTTAAGGTTTCGTCTTCCATCTGTCTGGCTGTCATGAAGCTATTTCTCATGAGCTGTGACAGCTAGAAAACTGAAATTTACACAATGATGTGTTTCAAACGCCGCTAAAACAACCAATACTAAAACCAGAAAAAAGTACTAGTGATCCTATCAGAGTTCTTTTCTTGTGACCTTTAAAATAACTAGTACAAAATATAAGTAAGTAGTCAGTTTGGTGTTGCAAACGTTCATAAGCTACGGTGACCACAACGCATGAGGTAGGGTCGTAAGTTTGTCAGCCACCTTAGTAGTACAAAAGAAAACCTTTCTTTGTAATAACATTGACAATAAAACAACGTATGCAATTTGTGGCCTCGCAAGATTAAGCGATTCCGTTTTACAGCAGGACTTCATGTCATACCTAATCCTTATTGAGGTCCCGTGATTGCACCGCGGTCGTATAACAATCGCCTTTACGACTGACCCTACCAATGCGGTATGTAAATCTGGAATATTAGTACCTATCTGCAATATAAGACGTAGTTCAATGGTGTTATTGAAAAAACTGGTCAAATGCGAGTCTGACTCGCACTTGGCTGGTTCTTTTATATCGGTGATTATTTTAATATTGTCTAGCTATCACTATTCCAGAGGGATATGCTTCTGGTGATAGGCAGACAGACGGACAGTGGCGCTCCCTCACCGGGAGCATTTGCGCGAAATGTAACGTTACGAGTCGAGAATTACAGCAGTGAGGGAGGTGAACCGAGCATTGCAATGCGCACCTTGTAATGATACAAGACGAGGTTACGTCAGTGAGGGAGGAGAACCGAGCATTACAATGCGCGTCTTGTAATAATACAATGTGTAACGTTTTGATACAACTCGTAACATCAATGCGCTTTGCGCACCTTGTAATGATACAATGTGTAATGTTTTGATACAACTTGTAACATCTATGCGCTTTTTTTGTTGCGGCTGGCCGGCCGCACACTGGTCCGGATTTTAAAATAGATGGACATACGATCCAAGATGTGAAATGCTTTTGGGAGAAAAATAGTAGCACGAGTACGAATTTCAGGTTAATTTTGCAATCCAATATGGCCGCCGCGCCACCGTTGTAAAATTACATGTTGGATATCGTTTATGGGGTTTTTTGGTATGCTGAGTACGAATTTCAGGTTAATTTTGCAATCCAATATGGCCACCGCACCACCTTTGTTAAATTTCATGTTGCATATCGTATAATAGGTTTTTGGTATGCTGAGTACGAATTTTAAGCCAATTTTGCAATCCAAGATGGCCGCCGTGCCACTGTTGTGAAATTTCATGTTGGATATCGTATAGGTAAGGGGTTTTTTTAGTATGCTGAGCACGAATTTCGGGTTAATTTTGCAATCCATAATGGCCGCCAATCCACCGTTGTAAAATTACATGTTGGATATCGTATAGGGGGTTTTTTGGTATGCTGAGTACGAATTTTGGGTTAATTTTGCAGTTCACCAACCATACATAATTATGAGTATACTGCTGAACTCCCTTGGGCGTGATGGTGGATTTCCAATAAACGAGCTAACTACAATCTATAAAGTACCTAGCTAAGTACGTCCGAAATTACTAAAAATGTTAACCGCATTTCAATCGTACAGCAAGCAATCTTAAAAGCTGTCAGGACCGTCACTTTCCAAAAATATTAAAAACTAGCTGATGCCCGCAGCTTCGCCCTCGTAAAGTTTGTTCCCGCGGGAAGTTATTCCCGGGATAAAAGGTAGCCTATGTGTTACTCCAGACTATAATGTATCTCTGTACCAAATTTAAGCCCGATCCGTTCAGCGGTTTGAGCGTGAAAGAGTAACAAACATACACACTCACAAACTTTCGCATTTTATAATATTATTAGTAAGACTAGCTACTGGTTGGATTTCGAAAATTCTATTACAGTTTTATAGTTTATCTATTGTGGATGGCTATAGGCTATATAACATCACGCTAAGATTAATAGGAGCGGAGTAGCAATCAAGAATGTTTCGAAAACGGGGAATATTTTTTACCGTCTGATAGCTTCCGAGGCGTACGCTGCGTAAATGGTTAAGTTTCGCTAAAAATATATCGATACCTCTGGGCTCAAAGGTCGTAAAGGACAAAATGGGACTTTTCAGGAGAAGCAAAAAACAAAAGAAAAAAAATATTTTGTACTCTAACTTTTTTGTTTCTTGAGCTATTTTAATAAAACCAAGGAAGAAAGTGCTTAGAATTTATAGTATTTTCTAAGGCAGATTAAAAAAAATACCCTAGTGCTGTATTTACCGAGATAGGTTTCCTTTACGACCATAAATTTGGAAATAAAAGTCCTTTCCACCCGTCAAATTTCCATCCTAAGATTTTACCGAAGGGTGTAAATCTACTTCACGGCGCAGTTCTGAAGAAAATAAGGTAATAATCGACTAGTGTAATAATTTTTAGGTCATAAGGATCACTTGCTAACTCATTTTTAAGGGCTACATTATTAAATAAACTTATATTTTTAATATTAAGCTTTAAATTGACGTCGCCACCACCCTGATGGTAAGCTGTGGTGCATCTAACGATTGGGGGCCAGTCTCACAGTCTGTAAGACTTTCGACAGTGGTTCCTCAAGTTGCCGGCCCTGTGATGTGCCTCTTCACGCTCCTCTTGAAGAACCCAGGATTGTAAGATGAGGGAAAAACGTATGCGGGCGGGTGTTCCATGTTCTTATAGTTCGACAGATGAACGATCTTTTGAAATGCTTGGTTCAGGCGAAAATTCTCTCCACTTTGTATGAGTGGCATCTCTGCCCCGGCACGCGTTGTTCGGGTTTGGAAAGGAGATGGTGGGATTTGGTTGAATCGAGCTCTTCAGAACATTCACCGTAATACATTCGGTAGAAGGCAGCCAAGGACGCTATGGTTCTTCGTTGTGCTAACGGTTCGAGGCCTCCCGTCACCTCAGGACAACCAATTATTCGGATAGCACGTCGCTGCACAGCGTTGACGCTAGTAGGTGTCTTGCGGAGTCATCCCAAATGTGAGAACAGAATTCGACGCAGAGGCGAATCTTCGTCTTGTACAGTAAACATCTCTGATGTGACGTGAAATAGTCTCAGCTTATTCAGGAATTCTAGTTTCACGAGGCCAGCCCAATACATCTCTCTACGTAGGTTTTGTGATTGAGCTTTCTTTTAGTGTAACCGTAATGGTCCGAAGACAGGGTAGGGATAGGAATGGGGACTTCTTAGCTGTAAACTGTGTGTTTTTCTGGCATTGAACTCGACCAGGTTGTCCGAACCCCATTGGGCAATGCGACCCAGGTCCCGGTGAAGATCCACCACGAGTTGTCGTCTCTTTCCTTCCACGTCGCCTCGCCCCTCCGCTGGACGGCCAGAATAGCTCCCATGCAGAGTACTATCATCCGAATAACAATGAATGCACCCAAGGGACAGCATGTCATTGATATGCAGAAGAAAGAGAGTTGGGGAAAATACCGATCCCTGTGGTACTCCGGCATATACCTGCAAAAAGCAGGAAGCCTGACCATCACAGAGGACCCGTGTACGTCACCCGTGCAGGAAGCTGGCCAACCATCGGCACAACTGAGGCGATAGACCATATGCCAGCAGCTTGGAAAGATGCGACGCATGTCATACCCTATCAAAGGCTTTAGCCATGTCTAGGCCAATAGCCAGAGATTCGCCGTGCTTCTCCATAGCCTCACCCCAGGTGTGTGTAATGTATGCTAAGTGGTCACCCGTTGATCGTTTCGGCCTAAAGCCATATTGACAATCGCTAATTAACGAGTGATCCTCCAGATAGCGCATGTTGATAATTAGCATAGCTGTTTGTTGATAATTAGCTCGAACACTTTGCAGATTACGGTGGTTACGGCTATGGTGTGATAGTTGGCCGGATCCGACCGATCCCCTTTCTTGGGGATCGGCTGAACGTTCGCCTCCTACCAAGCCTTCGACTCTTCTCCCGACGAATAGGAAAGACGATACAGGCGTGTTAGCGTTGGACATAATTCAGCTGCACACTTTTTCAGCACCAATGCCGCACTGCCGGAATACAATATCCGGCGTCGTGGTTCCACAGTCGGCGATAGTGGGAGGTTGCTTGCCACAGTCATCGACCCGGGAATTAGCCGCAAAAAGATTGGCCAGCATTTCTGATTTCTCTTGGGCCTTGTGAGCCAGTCATCCGTCAAGATAGCGCAGCGGCGCGGCGGCAGCAAGAGCTTGCAAAAGTTGGCCTGCACGGCTTTGGTCAGTTGCCAGTATTCACGTCTGCCCGTCGGATGTTACGTGAGCTCCTGACCAAGCCGCGTGATGCGCTGGGCGTCCACTCTCTTGAAGGCTCTCTTACTGGACCTAGTGGCTCTGTTGTACGCTGCTTTGAGGCGGGCCACTTTCTGGTCGCGCACAGACCGAGCCCTGATCCAGGCGCGGTAAGCCGCCTGTTTTTGTTAAATAGCTACGGCGCACTCACGCCCGAACAAGGGGCGGGCTTTGCGGATGCTGGCGACATCAATGTAAGGAATGTAATCTAAAGAAAGAAAGAAAGAAAGAAAATAAATTTATTTATGACACGCACATTTACACATGTTAAAACACACATACGTACTACAAAGACAAAAAATTAACAACTGTGCGCATCTTAAATGGGTCGCCATCTCAGCATAAATGCTACGCATCCTCTGTCAATGACATAGAATGCGAAGCGCTGATTTTCTGATGGCGCCCTCTCGGTGTAACGCCACGCACGTGTGCACAGATCAAAAAGTAACTTTAAAATAACTTAAAATTTAAAACTTAACTTATAACCTCTTAATCAAAGAAGGAATACTACTTATAATAATACTATTCTTACATTTTAGAACAATTCTAGTAAAGAATACAACAAAAAGGAAAACTACATAATACACAATATACACAAAGCTTCAAATAATTAAACACACTAATTTAACATACTCACACAACATACACAACCAGACATCTCACTAAGCATAAATAAACAGAAACTCAGGTTTTTTTTTTTTTTTTTTTTTTTATCATCTTGTTTCCGAACGTCCAAAATGTCATGTCAAAGTGACGTTGACATACCGTTGACACTTGTTACCACACGCGCGCTCAACTAGTTGCATTTATTTTGTTTACATACTACATACATTACATTTTATTTCTTGATTATATTTTATTATAAATTAAATCTATGGCAATATGACATTAAATAGTTAAAAAATGTTCTGTCTCCAGTTTAAACCTATATCTGACCAAGAATTATTGAGAACATACTGGCACAGACGGATGCATGTAATCAACAATAAGTGGTGTGGTTTGGGTTATGATGTGTGTGATATTTCCTCAGCTACAGATATGCCCTTCATTTTCACACATTTGCCACCACATTTTATACTGAGCATAACAGGTAAGTGCTAATTATTACTCTTTTGTATATTCAAGAGATGTATCTTGTAACGTTTTTTAAAATTTTTTACCGTTTTCAGGGCTCTAAGTGGTGGTGGCAAATTGTTCCATATTCTGCTAGCTGCATATCTAAACGAACTTCTATATGCTGCTGTATGATGTATAGGGACAAGCAACAGGTAAGACGCTCCCCTAGTCCTGTATCTATTCGTATCCCTTGACCAAGACAGCCTCTCATATAGGTACTGTGGCCTATGTGTCAACACTACACCAAACAACATAGTAGCTAGATGCAGCTCTCGTCGCTCCGACATTTTCAGCAGGTTGCCTTTATTTAGGTATGGTGTAACATGTGTACGTGGTGGGATGGCAAAACAAAAACGTGCACAGGCATTCTGTACCCGTTGTATGAGCCGCTCTGTTCTTTTGAGAAGACAGCCTCCGTACACATTGTCTGCATAATTTAGTCTGGATAGAATTAAAGACTCGCAGAGCAGCAATCTGATGTCCTCATTGATGTATGGTCTTATCTTGTAAAGAACTTTCAACTTAAAAAAGCAGTTACGTACAGCCTGTAGGACATGGCTCTCAAAGAGCAGCTTCTCATCAATAACCACTCCAAGATTTCGGACTTCCGCTACCCTCTCTATGGCACAGCCACCTATACATACATCCATTTGCTGCTGACTCACAGTCTCAATCATCTGCCTTGTGCCCAAGAACATGAATTTAGATTTATCTGGGTTCAAAGTCAGACAGTTCCTACTTGCCCAGCTTACAATGTTATTCAGGTCTTTATTTAATTTGCTTACAGACTCTACACACTCAGATGGAACCACAGGCAGATGTAGCTGCAGGTCATCCGCATAAAGATGAAATCCGCAAGTATCAATGACCTCAGTGATGTCAGCAGTGTACAATATAAAAAGCAACGGTCCGAGGATTGAGCCCTGTGGAACGCCACGCGTTACAGGGCGGTGAGCAGAGTCGACCATGTAACCAGTCTTGCCATCCTTCACCTGTACAAATTGGTATCTGTTGCTGAGATAACTATGAAACCACAAAACTGCCCTCTCCTCACAACCATAGTAGGCAAGCTTCGATAGTAGCAGCGTAATATTTATACCATCAAATGCACGTGAAAAATCAAGCAAAGCAAGCACCATACCCATTCCCTCTTCTCTGGCCTCCAAGACGCTATCAACCACATCTAAAAGGGCTGAAGCCGTGCTGTGACCCTTACGAAATCCCGATTGCCTTGACGGTAGTAAATTTGACTGCTCTAAATACTTAACTAATTGGTTACTAACAACTCGCTCAAGAATTTTTGACAAACACGGCAACAAGCTGATTGGTCGAAGGTCTCTAGGGCCAGATGGGTGCATTCGTTTTGGCACAGGCCTCACCTTTGCTGTCTTCCATGAGCTAGGAAATGTGGAAGTGGTTAAGGATGTATTAATTATGTGGGTTATGACTGTCAGTGTTTGTGGGAGTGTCATCATCAACATCTCAAGTGATATTTCATCTGTACCCATGGCATTCGAACCAAGACCTCTGATAATGCTTATCTCAATGATGAAGCCCTCCCTGCAAAGCAGCGCTGTCTCCACGGGACGGCCGACTGACTCAGGAGGACTCAGGGCAAAATAAACGGATTTCAGGTCGTCCGTTGGCGCTGAAGAACGAAGAAATTTCATTATATTTGCGGTTTTTCGCACTCCGTTTGACAAAACGATGATGTGTTTTTTAACAAGTTTACGTCAATAATTACGCCAAGGTATTTAATACTGTCTGTCCTTTGGATGAATTTACATTTGCAACCTTTCATTTCTTTGCAGTAGTGTAATTTGATACCAAGAGATGTGTAATGGGCCGATCTAGCTGTTTTATGAAAACATACATATTTAGTTTTACTGGCATTCAGTGTCACTAAATTATAACGCTACCATGTTGACACTTGCCCCAGGCCCAACTCGGCTTTCGTAAAATTTTCAGCCCAACTTGCACCATCAAATATAACAACAGTGTCATCGGCATAGCATATTATATTATCCATATACATTATAAAAAGCGTTGGGCCAAGGGTAGCGTACCCTGTGGGTCTCCAAAGTCGATTGTATCTAGCTCACTTTTAAAGTTACCCACTTTAACACACTGCTAGAAGTAGCAGTATGGATGTAAAGGACATCAGGACAAGTCCTGATGTCCTTTACATCCATACTGCTCATATTTTTGAGGTGACTTATAGGGAGTATAGGACCATTTAAATTTTTTATGTGTTTTACACCCAAAATTTTCTTTATATTTTCCTTTACTACCAAAATAATTTCACTCTAGTAGGTAAGTGTTATTTACTTCCATATTTTCACGGTAAACTTGGCTTAAAGTCTCAGATTATGTGGGTCGTAAAGGCATTTTTTTTGAGAATTTCGTAAAACGGAATATACAGATCGATAGGGAATTAAAAATTGAGTAAAACTGTATCAAAAAGTCATTTTCGCCCAAATGTCCTTTACGACCTTTGAGCCCAGAGGTATCGATATTATAAAACCAAAGACTTTGTTTGTGCTATGATCTTAGAAACTACTGGTTGCACTTCAGAAATTATTTTACAGTTTAACAGTCCATTTATTGAGGATGGCTAATGGTGATATATCATCACGCCAAAACAAATAGGAGCGGAGCAGCCATGAATAATGTTTCGAGAACGGGAAATTTCTTTCTTTTGAGAGCTTCCATTGCGTACGCTGCGTAAATGGTTAAAGTTACGTAAAAATTGTGTATTACAGAAATGTTCCCTTTTAAAAGTTATAAATAAATGTCCTCAGCAGCATATGCCTATCTTTTAAGGTTCACTTACCCCTTTCAATAAGTTTTAAAGAATGAGCGACGCGACAGGAGTAAACGTGGTCTGCAGTGGTAGCCAGTCAACTGAATGATAAAAATCGGCCAAGTGCAAGTCGAACTAGCACACGATGAGTTCCGTACCAAAAAAAGGACGAGCGGAAGTAAATGCGACGGGAAACATTAAATCACTTTACATATCTTACTCTCATGTGATGCAACATCTCATGTGATGAACATCTTTTTGTACTCTATTTATTAGTGAATAAATTTCATTTCATTTCAAACGATTTGTGCGGGTCAGCTCTTATGAATATAAGCGACGCGACGGGAAACATAATATATACCTCTTTCTTTCTTACACTCATGTGACGCAAACGAAGTTGCGCGGGTCAGCTAGTTCATTTATAAAATTGGAATATTTTTCTCTTCTATATTTTTGACAAACTCTGCCTAAGAATAATGCTATCCGTGACCTAGGAATACACCATTACAGTATGGTACAGTTTGATGAACACATTGATGTGGTAGTGAGGAGAGCATCCAGGATGCTCGGTTTCGTGATGCGGTTAGGTAAAACATTCAGGGCATGTAAAACTCTTAAAATTCTATACTGTACATATGTAAGGAATCATTTAGAATACGGATTCCAAATCTGGAATCCATGCTATGCTAAGTACAGTGATAGATTAGAGAATATACAGAAACGCTTTGTAAGATACCTATGCTATCACCAAAAAAATTCCCTACCGGTCAAATGATTATCTGCAGTTCTGTAAAAAGTTTCATTTCTTACCTCTTTCCACCCGGCGGGATATTGCTGACTTTACCTTTCTCCTCAAAATTATTAATAACTAGCGGACGTCACGCGGTTTCACCCGCGTAGTTCCCGTTCCCGTGGGAATACGGGAATAAAATATAGCCTATGTTACCCGCAAAGAGTGTAGCTTTCCAACACTGAAAGAATTTTTCAAATCAGTCCAGTAGTTCCGGAGCCTATTCGTTACAAACAAACAAACAAACAAAAAAACAAATCTTTCCTCTTTATAATATTAGTATAGATGAAATTGACTGTATTGACTTATTAAACAAAATTAATATAAATGTTCCCTGTAAATTGTACCGCTCCAATCCTGTCCTCCATGCGTCTCTCGCGAAAACCAACTATAGAAAAAATAGCTTTCTAATACGTGCAAGTAGAAATTTTAATAACCTCTGTAAGCGGCACGATATTGATCCTTTTGTCACAAGTGTGTCTTCGGCAAGAAAGTGCTTAAGCCTTAACTTTTTTAATTAGTGCTATGGGTATGCCATCGAACCTTTACTTTGATGATTGCGTATAATTTGTTAATTAAGTACATGTAAAAAAGAAAAAAAATCTGATCGTGTTGCTAAGTAGGTACATCTGTCTTATCAAACACATTACTAATATTTGTAAGCTCACATTGTCTAAGTTAAATTAGTCTGTAACTAGAAGTGAGGACTTGTAATTGGCTTTTAGACGGCTAAGCCCAAGAATTACTCCGTTTTGTATAGCTGTAAGTCTTCCATGTATTATTAATAAATAAATAAATGAAGTAAAACTTCTTTAGGCGCGCAAAAAACGCGGGCTCGCCTATTCTAGTCTATTTATTATATATCATAAACTAAGTTCATATTTATTTAGAAGGAAAGCTCGATGGCCTAAAGTACTCGAATATTCCTTGAAGAGAAGGAAAACCATCCCCGGAAACAGATAAATATCTGTAATGGCATCTCCTTTCAATGATATTTTTTCTCTAAATCACTGAACCAAACCACAGTTGTAACGTCAATGGGCCAATATTTACGCGCAGATTGGTCCAAGTGCCCGACAAACTTATATATATATAAATGCCTCTATTAGTATAATATTCATTCTTATAATATCCTTCATAGATGGCGCTGTCGCCAAACAAGTAACATCTGCTCTGTTGATAAAATTTTTATAAAAATAGTTTTAAAGTTCAATAACAGTAAAAATAGTGTTTAAACTTCACCTTATGCTATAAGTTCCTAGTGACAGTATTTTCCAACAAAAATATTTTAATATAAACAAGATAACTGTGTAAAAAGTAAGATGCTAACAAACCTCAACTAATTCGAAAAAGGAAATTAAAAATATATATTGGAGCCGTCTAATTATCAAAGGATACAACAAGAAGTGTTAAAAACTATATACAGTGAAAAAATAATGTTAATTTGTTAATGTACGGCACTCAAAGTATTTGAAAACACCGTTGAGAAAAAAAGTTTAAATAGCAGTTTTTAGTATAAAGGAACTAGTGACATCTAGTTTTAGTTGGACACATCTCGCTATCATTGACACTACTGACCAAAATTCCTGCACTGGGAACTATATCACTATTTACGCTTATGACGTAACGTATGTCATAGCTTGGGACGAACACACATCGGACGGGGCTAACGAGGTCGTCGGTTCAAATACCGGTATCACTGAAAAGTTCTTTTTGTGTGCTCATTCATTCCAATTAGTACAAAAATGGAAGATAGCAATATCACTCTCAGAAAACAAAGAAAACTTAGTTTGAATGAAAGTGAATCGGAGTTTGAAGTGGACGACACGTCATATCAAAGTTTACCCACTTCGGAAAGTACTAAGGATGACTTAATTAATGCAGAAATAAATAAACTCAAGTTGGATCTACAATCAGCCAATACAGAAATTAATAATCTGTCTAAAGAAAATCAATCGTTAAGAGCGTTAATTCGGTTTTCAAATTTCTTTACGATCGTAAGAAATCAGCGCGGCGCGGCGCATATAGCCGTATAGTGCCAATTGTTGCTACCAACAAGTTTGATACTTTTGTTTTCCTTGATGTATTACCGGTGTCATATTCTTAGTCTAAGCGTTCAATCTTTTAATTTAATTTTTATGTTAGTAATATTAGTTAATAATTATTATTTATATACTAAACGGGATTGCGCGTGGCACTATTATATTATTAATTAAAGGTTTCGGTACCTTCAATTTCCTCGACGTTTCGACAGGGTTACACCTATCGTGGTCCCGAGGCGGAAAGTGAAGATACAGAAACCTTTAATTTATAATAAAATAGTGCCACGCGAAATCCCGTTTTGTATAAAAATATGTGTTCAACGCGTGTTAGTTTAAAACAAATATTGATTATTTTATTGCAAATTTATTGATATTTAGTAGTGTGTGTGTGTGTGTGTGTGTGTCGAGACCCTAGGTTCATGGGCACAAAGTTTTTTTTAAATTTTGAAGAAGCGCCTTGTGGAGTCAACTAGTGACCTAAGGGCTGGCAGTTATTTCTCCCAACGAATAAGCATCGCCGTTCAAAAGGGGAATGCTGCCAGTTTTTTGGGCACAATGCCACCGGGGCCCTATTTAGATTTAGTTTAGTTTTATTCATATTGTAAATAGTTATTATGCTTTATTGTAACATTTGTCTCAATAAATAAAAGAAATATTTCGACTCGAATAGTGATAGATACTGACATCAATAAAATTAATAAAGTTGACATTTATTTACCTAACTAATATCAATATTGAAATTACAAATACACACATACATGAAAACGGTTTCATAAGTTTATTTTTAAAGTATCTAAATATACGAAAATTGTAGAAAGTAATGGACAATATTCTATTTTACACTATAAATATTTAAATTTGACAATACACATGGTTAAAAACAAATAATATTTACGTAGCAATGCGCAGGCGCTTGGCATGGTCCGATGTTTTGCTGCCTACTGCAGATTCAGTGCTGGCAGGAACATAAAAATATTTTTAATAAATAATTCATAAATATTGTTGGATATTCTTACACAACATCATCTAGCCCAAACTAAGCTATAAGCTTGAGCTATGGGATCTAACTCTAATCTTAATATTGATAGTAGGTGTTTTTTATTTACAATAACCAAATATTTATTAAGAGGTATGTGCATAACAATGCACACCGCCAAGAAAAATGCTAATTAATTAGCCCTTCCGTATCGGCATTGATCGATTATTAGATACCTACTAAGATGAATTTTGGGAGGGACCAAACTGAGTTTCTCAGAGTGTTCTTCTCAGTCTGTAGCATTTCCGAACCCCCAGTAGAGTCACAAAAATGTTGACACACCTATTTTTTTTTTAAATTTCAAAGGGAATAAATTTAATTTTATTTTATTTTATCGACTCTTTAATAATATTAATTTAATATTCACGGACATCTCACACAACGCTATCTGATCCCAAAGTAAGCTAGGAGTAACCTGCTTGTGTTATGGGTATCAGACCACGGATATTAATACTTATGTAATTTTAAATACATACATATTATACATAGAAACACCCAGACTCTTGAGACAAACATTTATGGGTCACACAAATATTTGTCTCCGGTGGGAATCGAACCCACGACCTCCAGCGTCGCAGGCGGTATCACCACCGACTGCGCCACAGAGGCAGTCACTTTCTGGGGTTAATCATTTTGGGCAACAGACATTTGTCGTAAAAATTTAACAATTTGGGTTCCATCCTTGTAGTCCAGTACTCGTCGTCTTTCGAAATATTTACTATGCTTATGGGCAAATTAGTGTTCAGTCTACACCGCAAATCGATAAATGTTGGCTTGACTGAAAGTAATTTTAATACAATTCATTAAAAATATTTATTATATACACAAGATCACTAGAAGATAAAATAAACGCAGCTTCTCACTTGAATTGAAGTCGGCCTTGGATTTTAAAATACCAGTCATGCTTTGTATTAACAGATCCGTATTTTCTCCATAATTTAATTTTACCATCTGCTTTGGCTTGTTCCACATCCATGTATATAGAGACAGTTCTAGGTTAAATTGATTGATTGGTTATTAGGTCGTCTACAACAAGGTTTTTTAGCAGTGGTGAGACCCCGCCCCCTTCTGGACAACCTTTGGCCATGGCTGCGCACTGGTTTCTGCTTGTCTGTAGCTTTAAAATGAGTTATTTAGCATGTTATCTATCTATTCACTGACATCGTGTATACTCGGTGTTTTGCCAGTGCCGTGGTTATACTTCTTTTTTTGAAAGCTCCCTCTATGTTCATGAAAGTGCCGAGGCACATTGATTGATTGATTCTGGATGACCTCTTCTATTTTGTGTACCACTGCATGTAGTGCTGAGTCTGTAGACTTGCCGGGGGCAATATGCGCGTTGGTTGGAATGCAGTGTCTTATTTTGAAGGGCCGTCTCTTGATTGTCTCTGTCACACAATCTTTCCAGAGTTTTTAGCAGGAAAGACGAAGGGCTTATCGGTCTGTATAACCAGAGGTCCGAATCACAAATATAAACCCTTTACCGGGTTTTGGTATAAAGATCGCTTAGACCTCTCTCCACAGTCAGGGTCACAGTCCCATTCATTGTCTGGCGTCCAGATACTATGTAACTGACAACATCAACTTGTGTCCTCCCCCATTTCATCACTGCAGGGAAGACTTCATCCTGTCCTGGAGATTTGAAGGACTTGAAGTTGTTAATTACCCATTCAGATTTTTGTAAGTTGACAGAATAGATTAGAACGGGTCTTGCGAGCTCCCACTGGACTTCTTTTGTGGATACGTATTCCACCAGCCACATGAGTGTCTGCAGCAATTGGCATCCTGGGAAGTGCGTTTGTATCAAAATACTCTCAGCTTCTTTTCATGATAGTTTACGTTAGTAGAATGATGTAGTGGTAATTGATATGTTATTAATTTATTGTTTTCGAGTAATTATGATATGATATATATGAATATTTTATGATGTAGTGGTCATTATATAATGTTAATTTGCCTTTGAAAATGCCGAAAGGCGAAACCAGTCAGGTGTAAAATAAATAAATGTTGTGGAACAGGACAAGTGCCGTTAATGAATATGTGCAGCAGGTTCCACCAAGTGCCATCCATCAACAGTTTAAATAATTCTTTTCATGGTTGGTCAGGCCGCCGCGCCGTCAGGTTTCTTTATAGATACGGACAGTTCTGTCTCTTGTTTGGCCAGTATTAGTCTGACTCTAGCAGAAGTTTCTCCAAGACTTGGTACTTCTGTATCTCAGTCGCTACTTGTATTTTGCTTTAGCGGCTTTATAGCCGTCCCAATCCTGGTCTGGTTCCTCACAGGTGTTCCATAATTACCACTTATGAAATGGGGTGTTAATATGTTATTATCAATACCACACGAATAGTGGCTACCTGCCTTGCGTATAATACCTACACCTACGCTGTTCGTGAAGAAAATAGTGCAACTGTAATAGCTTATAACTTGGTCAGTTTTCGTTAGATTCATTTAATTTTTTTTATACAGTATTTTGAAGCGAAACTCTAGTCGGGGTGTCTGAGCTTTGCACTATACAAAAGTTCACGTTGTATATCGACCATAAATATTTATATATATTATATTATACGTCACAAAGCACTAAGATTGTTTGGTCACGCTAGAATTAGACTATTTTTGTTAATTTTTTCGTATTCAAAAATGGAACATCGAGCGACATGACCACTCTCTGAGAGCCTCTCGGCGGTACTAAATCGTATTTGTTCGCGTATCTGCATTTATAGGGGTTCACAAAATACTTTGTAAAAAAAAATCTGTATCTAGTTACTTATAAAGAAATATTTTTACTGTCAGAGGAGAAGTTCTGACATAATATTACATAATTATCATAATGATTTAAACTACAGAAGCCGGTGAAAAGACTACTTTATTGTGGTGAAAATTCTCAGTATTTGAGCAAACTTGACAGTCATTTTTCTCCAAAAAAAGGAACCTACCTAATATCAGGTTATTCTACAAACAGATAGCCTAGGCCTTTTGCAATTGCTTCGTATCCCTTGTTTATTAAATTTATCAGTTATTTGACATGAATTTAAGCATCGAAATCGATGCCAATCGTATGATTTGAAAAACCTTGTTCACTTTCGTTGATATTAACCATATGTAATCTGTTGTTAGGTAAAATATGTTTTATAAAACGTTTAGAGCGCTAAATTTACTAAGTATGTTAGTGAATACCATGTTTGTACGATAAATATTTAATGACTTTAAACGCAATGAAAAGTATGGTTTCTGAGCAATACGTGGGGCGAAATATGTTAGCCCTCTTAAGAAATAAAGTAAAGTACTATGAAAACACGATAAAAAGCTACAAATCGTTGGGCATGGATACGACTGATTCTCCACAGAAGTCAAAGATATTCTATTCTCCTCAATATCAAGGACGGGTTAGAAACGTAAATAAAAACAAGCTATGCGAAACCACTTCCACTACCCCAGGTAAAAGAAATAAGGAACAGCTTAAATCTCTTGATTTTGTGTCGGATTGTCGTATCCAAACACAAACAGATAATAGTCACTCAGTTGCAGAGATTGAGAGGCAGACAGAGAAGCCCGATATACAGTATAATAATGTTAATAAACCGCTACAGGAGATGTCCGTACAACAGCATAGAATTGCAATATTCGCGGATCAATCTGGTTGCAAGATGCGAGAAAAATTACAAAAACTTATTGGAGACTCGTTTAAAGTTACAGCTTTTATCAAACCACATGCGACTCTGTATCAAATACTAAGCTCATGTGAAGCAATGTGTAAGAATTTTACGAAATCGGACTTTATTTTAATAATGGCAGGATCATGCGATGCTAACCCTCTTAGTATTTCGAGTTCTTTGTATTCTACCTTGCAACTTTTAAACAACACAAATGTTCTTGTTGGCAAAATATACTATAATAGACACCTCAATGTATTTAATGTGAATCGCGTATTGAGATTTATTTGTAGTAATTGTATAAACTCAAGTTTTGTATCACTGGATAACGACTTCTATGCTAAAAAAAGCCGTTACCTTAACCAACATGAAGCTTGTAAATTAATCTATAGGGAAATACTGCGAGTACAGTATAAAATTAAGTATGCCAATTACATAGAAAATATTTCCCTTATACAACCGGAAAAGAAGTCAACTAGAAGTACTGCTACTCAAACTTTAGACGGTGAGTTTTTTCGTAAATAATAATGCTATGGAAGGTCTTGTCGGTAGGGATGTAAGTGTACCTGAGATAAATAACATAAATATTTTTCACCAAAATTTGTGTGGAATAAGCAATAAGAAACATGAATTTGAGATATACCTTGATACTTTTAACTATTGTTTTGATTATTTGTGTATAACGGAGCATTTTCTGAATTCCGTGTCAGCTCCAATCTTTAAATTTTCAGAATATAATCTGATTTCTTATAATGCAAGGGTAAAGAAAAAAAGAGGTGGCAGTTTAATCCTTTCCCATAAAAATAGGTCAAGCGAAAATATTGATTCAATTGAAAAATTATATAAAATAGATTATTTTGAAGTTTGTGGTGTTAAAGATTTAGACACGGGTTTGAATATTATTTGTTGTTATAGAACCCCATATGACAGTAACTTCGATAGTTTTATTTCGAGTTTAGAAAAATTATTAGACCATTTTATGGATAAAAAATGTTTAACCCTTAGCCACCTACCATAACTTTTTGTCACACAACCACCTATCATACGTCTATGAGACTCCTGAGTAAAATGGTTCTTTAAAGTAATATCTTGTTTATTGAGGTTAATTTTTTAGTAATAATCAAATTAGGAAAGTATTAAACTCTTTAGTAAAGGTACAAGAGAATCATTTTTATAGGCATTTTGTCTTAATTACTATTAATCAACAATATCTCCTATTTTTAGCTTACAAACTAAGTCATTTGGTAAATGAGATCTATAAAAAATAGTCACATGGATAGTAACTTCTTTTATATTTTTTTACTTATTCAATAATCAACCATAGCAAAAAAAAACAAAAAGATGAAAATTAAATTAAATTAAAACAAAATTGCAAGCCCTAAACTTATAGCTTTTCACGACAATTATTGCAATTATTGCAATTACCGAACAATTAACGCACGTACGACCTTGATGAGCAGTTGCACGGCACTGAAGGGGGGCGGGGAAAAGGTACAGGAACGGACGAGTTCGTAAACGACTCGGTCTCAGATATATTTACGTTTTAAATATCTGCTGGATCTGTGAGACGTATGGTAGGTGGTTAAGGGTTAATCTGTGGAGATTTTAATATTGACGTTTGTATTGACAGTAATCAAAAAAATATATTTATAAACTTATTGACTTGTTACAATTTTAAATATTTAATTAATAGTATAACTTTCATTCGAAATGAGATTCGCTCAGGGTTAGACAATATATTAACCAATATTGGTGAAGATAGCATAGAAGGGTGTTATGTAGACCACAATGGGTTAGGGGATGGTCATGGAGGACTGCTCTGTAACGTTGTTTTAGATAAAATTAGTAGACACTCCACAAATTCTGAAAATACATTATTTATCAGAAAAAGAACAATTACTAAGAAATGTAACGCAGTGTTTAGGACACACATTACAAAAAAAATACTTGTCAACATGGGTATAAATAATTTTTTGAACACTTTTAGAAAAATATTTCGTAACTGCTTCAAGAAAAAGACACTGAAAATTAATTCAAAGAAAAACAATACAATTAAATGGATTACCAAAGGCGTTAGAATATCTAGTAAAATGAAAAGAGTCTTATGTACAGGTACCCCTAGGAATGTTACCCTAGCTAATTATAAAAGACAGTACATAAGAATTTATAGGAAAGTTGTAATACAAGCAAAAAAGTTAGCTATTTGTAAACATCTTCATAAAGCCAAAAATATCCCAAAAGAAACATGGAGACTTGTAAATCAATATACAAAGAAGGTACAAAATAGGCACATAAAACCATTTTTACTTAAAATCGAAAATAAAGTCATTACAGATCCAGCTGAAATAGCCAATAAGTTCGCCGATCACTTCGTGTATAAGGCAACCACAGAGGGTAACCAAAAAAGCCTGGCTTTGTCTTTATTGCAAGAGTCCATAACACAAATAGACCAGCTTTTAACCTTTGAATTAACAACACCTCATGAAATTAGAAAATTGGTTTGCAAAATGAAAAATAAAACTTCTTGCGGTTTCGATGACATACCAATTTCAGTACTAAAGGATAATATAGATATATTAGCTCATCCGCTTTCAGCGTTCTTTAATAATTGCATAGAGGAGTGCATTTTCCCCGATCAATTGAAATTGGCAAAAATTATTCCAATACATAAAAAGGGATCAAAAACTGAATTAAAAAATTACCGACCTATATCCTTGCTACCAACACTTTCAAAACTCTTTGAAAAAGTGATTAAGTCTCAAATCATGAGACATTTCAATAGGAATAGAATTATAAACTTAAGGCAGTTTGGCTATCAAAAAGGTGTTGGTACTTCAGATGCAATAAACACATTGGTAAATGACGTGGTCAGTAAATTAAATGAAAAGTTAAGAGTGGTGGGGATATTTGTGGATCTCTCCTCTGCTTTTGACACAATTGACTACGAGCTACTACTTGCCAAATTGGAATATTATGGAGTTAGGGGTAACGCACAAAAACTGTTAGCTTCTTACTTGAGAAATAGGCGCATGTGTGTTGAAATAAAAAATGTTGACGAAAATAAACACGAAGCGGTATATAATTCTAAAATCCAAAATATAAAACGTGGTGTGCCTCAAGGGTCGATATTAGGACCTATTTTATATATAATATTTACAAATGATTTAATTGACTATATGAATAACTACCAGCCTGACGCGAAACTTGTTGTATTTGCAGATGATACAAATATAATAGTAGGGGAAAACCAATTGGACAACTTAAAAATTAAGGCAAATAATTATATGGACAGGTTATATAAATGGTTTATAGCAAATAATTTAATATTGAATTCCAGCAAAACAAACATTATATTATTTAAAACTACTGCTAAAAATAATGAACAAATAAATTTGGAATTGAATGGCAATAAAATTGAACCCGTGAAAAATGCAAAATTTTTAGGCGTAAACATAGACTCGCAATTAAATTGGAAACAAGAGCTTGATGCCATAGATGCTTCAATATCATCAGCGTGTTTCGCACTCAGGAGTCTTAGAGATGAATTAAATATCAATCAACTCAAAACTGTTTACTACGCGCTTGTTGAATCCAGGATCAGGTACAGCGTTATGCACTGGGGAAATAGCTACAATTATAATATAGAAAGAGCGTTTATTTTGCAAAAGCGTGCTATTAGAACTATAGTTAAAATTCCACAATATGAATCGTGCAGAGAGCACTTTATAAAATTAAATATATTAACGGTGCCTAGCCTGTACATAATGGTTATATTAAGCGACTTCGCAAAATATTTAAATAAATATGAGTCACAAACTGAGCGCCAAGAAAGAGAAAATACGCGAAGAATGGCTGTTAAAAATACCATAATTCCTAAATTGGAAATAGTAAAGCATTGTTCGAAATATCAGGCAGTAGTAATGTTTAACAAGTTACCTAACCACCTAAAAATATTAGTGCACAAGAGAAATACTTTTAGGAATAAATTAAGGGCCCTTTTATTGGAATCGTGCTTGTATTCTGTGTCGGATTTCATGACAATCAAATAAACTTCTAATTGACTTCTACACTGGTATTATTGACATTGAACTATTTGAAATAAGTTGTAGGCAAATATTATTTTATTATGTGACATTATAAATTCCTAGCTGACCGTGGTTGTAATTTTTGTTCTTTTGTTTGTTTGTGACATTGACATTATGAATTCTGTTATTTTTTTTTTTTTTGTTTTGCATGTAAATTCTATCAATGTTAATATGATGTGTTGAAATTATTCTGATGAATTGTTTAGCATAAGTATAGTTTAAATGAATCATCATATATTACCTATATCAGACACAATGTACATTGTTCATGATTAAATAAATAAATAAAAAAATGTTATTAACGCTTAACTTTATCTTAAACACGATGAAGTTGGAGTGATGGGCAAATAATAGGATATACTTATCGTCTAATATTACGCTTGTTAGGGGAAAACGTTTGGTCGCGTTAATACATAGCATAATATTATTATCACGCCTTTTTTTGTGAAGGATTTTTTTTCTCATAATTTTGTTAGAGGGCCGAGTTACAGAATTTTCGAAAAGTTGTCAGTCAGTACCTAATTGTTTTTATCGCTCACCATAAGGTGGTGAGTCTACCGTTTGTGTTGAAACTAGAGTGAGTTGAAACTCAGTTCGCAAGAACTCAAGTATCACTCTGATAATCTACCAAAAGGGCTAACTCAGTTCGCAAGAACTCAAGTATCACTCTGGTAGTCTACCAAAAAGGCTAACACTCATACTTATAGAATTCGGGACTTCACGCGAAATACTATTTACTTACATTCACCGACGTTTCAAGCACGTTGCAGCGCCCGTGGTCGCGGTTGGACTAAGGCGAGGATCGACAAAAACCACGAAGTTATTTCTTGTCGAACTACCCTCCGTTGTTATTACAACGAATTATAAGGCCGGCGACACACTACACTCACTACGTCAGTTTTAATTGGCACAGTTTTACGTTAAAGTTTATTAATCACTGAATTCCATATCCCGGACAGCTTATATCCATCATCCCTATTGAAATTTTTGTGTTTTGTGATTTCAATGGCTTCACGCACCATACGTGGATAATAATGGCGATCAGTGGAGAGGACTTTAGGTTGGTGATCCAGTGATTAATGCCCGAATCGAGGTGTTCTGCTATTGCCGATTTGTTTAACTGACGATTTTTCACAGCTGCACTATGTTCTTTGACCCTTTTAAATTGTAAGTAAATAGTATATCGCCTAAAGTCCCGAATTCTATAAGTATGAGTGTTAAAAACCGCGATAGTTTAAAAATAACATTAAGGCTAACACTGCTACACAAGGTACTGTTTTTATCTATGCTTCAATTATCAGTTTAATTAGTTAATTTACACAGTTGAAGGGTAGGTACAGGGAAAGAAGGATCATTGTCAACTTTTCACTCAAATAGAGATAACAATACCATCTAGTGCAAAATCAAAAAGCTTCTAAGCTACATTTATTGTGAAAAACGTGTATAAAGATCAGAGCGCACAAGAGACTCGAGACCCTTACGCATCTGCGTAAGGGTCTCGCGTCTCTTGTGCGCTCTCTGCAATAAGGGTGACATCTGTCACCCTTATTGCAGAAGAAAAGATCATTGTCTAATAGACATTGACCTTTTCAGGGTTTCGTAGCCAAATGGCAAAAACGGAACCCTTATAGATTCATCATGTCTGTCTGTCTGTCTGTCCGTCCGTGTGTTTTCTCACAGCCACTTTTCTCCGAAACTAAAAGGCCTATGCTATTGAAACTTGGTAACTAGATGTATTCTGGGAACCGCATTAAGATTATTGTATAAAACTAGAAAAAAAGCAGTAAATTTTGGGGGTCCCCATACTCAGAACTGAAACTCAAAATTTTTTTTTTCATCAAAACCATACATGTGGTATCTATAGATAGGTCTTCAAAATGCTATTGAGGTTTTAAAATATCAATTTGTTCTAAAGTGAATAGTTTGCGCAAGAGACACTTCCAAAGTGGAAAAATGTGCCCCCCCCCCCCTCCTCTAACTTCTAAACTAAGAGAATTATAATTCCAAAAAGGAATATATGATGTACATTGCCATAAAAACTACCAACGAAAATTGTTTTGAACGTGATAGAGCTGGTAGTTTTTTATAATACGTCATAAACCACTACCACTGCGAACGTGTTAAAACATCAGTCAAAGTTACAACGAACTATAAGAACTTTTATATTATGTTACTTGCTGCTACGAAACCTTTCATGGGCGAGTCCAACTCGCACTTGGCCCCTTTTTTTTGTTTTGATAGCTGGCTGTCTGTCACTTCTGTCAGATAACCATTTCCTTTTCAGTGCTTTTGGCGCTATAAATGTATTCATCTCCTGCTTCATGTTTTTAAAGACAAGACAAAGTCAGTAGACATAATTAAAGACATAGTGGCAATGCAACTACCCTAATTGGAGGCGTCGTCGCGCTCGGAGATTGAACGTAACGCTGACGTCACGCTGAGGGCGGTGTCTGGATGGGGTGCCCGAAATAGATTGGGTTTCTCATCCGCTAAGTCCTCCTGATAGTTGGCCCTCGCTTGAATTTACCTTTGTAGGTCATCGACCTACAAAGGTAAATTCAAGCGAGGGCCAACTATCAGAATAAACGGCGCCCCGGTTAAGAGTGTGTCACATGCAAGAGTGCTCGGTGTTACTCTGGACGAGGCTAGGTCCTACAGCTCGCATGCGAATTTTATTGGTGAAAAGGCTTCCAACTGCTTTGGGAAAGTCTCGAGGGTATCTGCCACCAGGTGGGGGATAAGATACCCAGCACTTAGAGTCCTGTATTCAGGGACCTATGTTGCTACTTTGACGTACGCTGCGGCAGTATGGTATCGACGCTCATCCAACTTCGTGGTTAAACGTATACTTTTGAAAACACAGCGACCAGCACTTACCTTGCTCACGAACGCTTACAGATCATGCAGCACCACAGCGTTACCTGTGCTGGCGGGGGTGTTACCTGCTGATCTGGAGGTTGTTCGTGCCGGACGAGTTGCGGAGGAGGGAATCCAACTGGTCCACGGGGAGGTGAAACAACTCCGGGCTCGCATTAGAGGAGAGATCGTTTCCCTTTGGCAGGATCGGTGGGAGACCAGTACGGACGGTCGCGACCTCTACAGCTTCTTCCCAGATGTTGTTGTGAGGCTACGTTTCGTTGGATCGAACCAGACTTTGCCGTTTCGCAGCTTCTGACTGGACATGGTTGCTTCAGGCAACGCCTACACAAACTAGGCCTTTGCGACACTGCATACTGCCTCTGTGGTGACGGTGAAGAGGAAAGCCGAGATCACGCACTCTGGGAATGTTGCTTGTACGACGACGTCAGGGACACTATGTTGGATGCTATCTACAATCTCAAAAAGGACGAGTCGGGTCCCGTGATTCATCGGGATCTTGTGCGCAGCAGAGAAGCATTCACAGAATTCCGTAAGTTTGCTCATTCTTGGCACACCATTCGGCGCGTTTACGAAGACTGATGATATTTTCGAAGAAACCAGTTCAGCAGGACGCGCGGTACTGTGTATTGTTCGTCAACCCCAGAAGGGGGGGATATTATGGTACAAAGCCAGCCCCGATAGGGGAGAATTGAGCTGGGGATGGAAAAGATTTGTAGGGAGTCAAGAAAAGCGCCCGCGGAGAATAGCATTTAAGCAGACCGCCGGGCGCTCTCCCACTATTCGGTCAGTACGCTGTGAGGCAGGAATGACCATGGGAGGTGGAGGGTACCCTAATTGGAACCTCACCAGTGAACTTCAAAGGGGATGAATTATTTGACTCCTATTCGTGGCATTATAAGTCTAGTAAATGCTTTTCTAACTGTAAATTAAATTTAATGTATGAAAATAATATCTACTACTGTAAACTTATCAACAGCAAATAGGCTCACCCCCTATTCCGTGGGACAAAAAACTTAAGGTGAAATACTATGCTCCTGCCTTCCCCTTTGGTGAAATACATATAACTGTATGCATGTATGTAAACTTATAAATTTCTAATGAATAAATTATATCGTACCGAGTATCGACTAAAAAGCCCCCAGCTCAACTACAACTGATAGACAATCGTGAAAGCGTATATATTTTTCTAAAAATGTATCTATTCCCAGTTGTAATATTCCAGTGAGTTCATAAATCGTGCCCAAAGTAACGTTGTGATGACAATCTGAGCATGTAATTTCAACATAGCATTCTGGGTTGAAACTACGCGTATAAATCAAGCTGTTTCTTGGCGCGAGAGTTCTCAAGACCGACATAGTCCGTCCCTTAAGTCATTCTTACATTATTAAAAAAACATGTTTCTCTTGTTGGCAATTGTCCACACCGCAAAAAAAAATCAACAAGAAGTGTGTTTCAGGATCGCGCCCAGAGGGTTACGTAACTACCAAAAAAACAGCTAAATAAAAACGTTTTTTGTGTGGCAGGCCCCCTTAATCTCCCTTTTTTTTCTTATATCTGTACCTATTTGTTGTCATAGCAGCAACAGAAACACATCATCTGTGAAAATTTCAGCTTTCTACTTTCACGATTCCTAAGAATACAGTCTCATGACGGACAGATAGACAGTCAGACAGACAGACGAACAGCGAAGTCCCGTTTTTACCCTTTGGCTACTTACGGAACCCTAAAAAGGAAGTTGTGCCCTAATGAAAAGATACCTTGGACCATGGATGTTCAAAAATAATACTGGATAATGCTCCCAGTAGAACAAAACTGAGACTTAGTTCTGCCCTACACACCCTTCCAAGGGCTTAGCCGGGACTCCCGGTCGTGAGCAGTTTTTACGGCATCGTGTGATTTTAGGTTATATAAGATAATGCGGTTAATTGCGCCTGTACAACAACCGGAGAAGTGCGAGCCGTACTCCCACACAGAAGGTTCCAATCAAAAAGGGCAAAAATAACGTTTGTTGTGGGGTCCCCCTTAATCCCTGTTTGTTTCCAGTTTTTGTATTTATTTGTAGTTCTAGCGATAACGGAACTTGGTGACTTCATTTTTTGTTAGCAAAAATCCTTATGCAATTTTTTATAGGTCATTATGTAAACCGAAACGCAAATAACGCTTATATTACAAGAAAAGTTCTACATTTGTCTAACACTATTAAAATTCATTTGTCCAACCTAAACGAACGAATCAATAAAATACTTGACAGAAACATCGGTGGTACAATCCCGACTGTCCGATATGATATACAACGTAGAAGTTCTCGTAAACAATCTAGTCCCAGTGCGAACGCCGCATTATATTGAAGTACACATAACCAATCTTGCGGGTATTGAGGAACACGCCGCGCGCCGGCCGCTATCAGAATACAAATAGAATGGATACTTCACATGGAGGTACGAAGACCGTATGCAATTGTGGTGAAAGTAAGTATTCAATTTATAGTATCAATTTTTTTTAAATGCCTTGTGTGGCGACGGGGTAAGAGTACAAAATGTCGCCACTCCGATACATCCCGAGGGTGTCGCAAGAGGCGACTAAGGGAACATATTCACAAAAAATCCATTGCGTAGAGAAGGGAAACTCGAAATGAAACCCGGTTGTCAGTAAAATGACATTAGTTAAAAAACCAAGTTGAAGGCCTTATTGGCAGCTTGAAAAATTTCAACTGCGGGTCGTCACGACCTGCGCCTGTCCAATTCAATACGGCTATAGGCTCACCGTCTATTACGTGGGACATAAAACTATAAGGTAAAATGTGGGCGTATAATATGCCTCTGCCTAACCCTTCGGGGATAAAGGCGTGACTATATATATGTATGTATTATGAAACTGTAAGTATACTAATTGCTTTAAATATCCGTCCAAAAAATATAATTATGTGTTACAAATGACTGCAATTGTGGTGCTTGCCTGTTGGTTTCATAGTTGAATTTACAGAAGATCTGAATGATTAACGACGACCTTTATTTAATCTCACGTTTCCAGACGATTTCAGATATATCGTATGTGAATCGTCTAGAATACTCTTAAAGGAGTCGTAGCGTTAAAAAAAATATTGACTTCCTAATTAAAAAAATATTTTAATAAAAAAATAGAACCGAGTAAACCCATAGGTTTAGGTAGGTATTATTAATGGCACCAACTTCAATATTACATTGAATAAAATGTGATAAATCAAAATACATATTACTTTGTGCTAAGTAAATTGAATTTTTAAGGATTTGTATGAAGTCGGTTCTATTTTTTTATTAAAATATTTTTTTTTATTATTTTAAGTGTCGGGTGGACCGAAAAGTATATCTATCTAGGTGTAAAGTTCTCATCAACACAAATCAATCAAGCCGAAACACAAGGTAACTGCTGTAAACCGTTAAGGAATTCCCTCGACTGTCTTTCGGTTCCATCATCAGATCGACTCCAGACCTTCATTAAATTGTAGTACATTAAAGCACTTAATCAAAAAGTTAACAAATGCACTAGTTGTCCCTACAATTTTCGGTGGTTGCCCTCGATTTCTCCTGGATCCCAGCATCAGATCCTGAAACCCTGGATATGGGACCACCTCAGAAGTAGCCTCTATCAAACAATAAAAGAATTTTCAAAATCCATCCATAATTGGCGCTGTTATCGCGTAACATATATACAAAAAAAAAACATAGCGTACGAATAGAGAACCTCCTCCTTTTTTGAAGTCGGTTAAAAAAGAATAGGTTACGAACAGGATTGGAACCCGCGTCTTCTCGAACGACGCCTTAACCAACTCGGCCACCGAAACAAAATTACCTATCCAAATTTTGTCACGTGACGTGGCGTCAGTCAAGAAACATTACAAAAATGAAGAAAAAAAAAATCACATGAATACTTTAACAATAAAGCCGTTTTAAAGGTCCTATTTTATCCTATTTTTACCCTTTCTATCGCTACTGAGCGGCAGTAGAAAGCGACAACGACAGCCAGACGGGTGCTCTGTGTTTGTTTTGCCACGGCGACATGTTACCTCAAATTGCCGCGGTAAATAATGAATACTTAATGTGCGACAAAAAATGTAAAAAAAATTTACAAAATTTACCCCCCTTTTTTATTAAATATTTGTATTTGATTTCCGATGCCAAGTCATCCCATGAAATCTGGAGAGGTAATTTTGTTACACCCACCCAGTATACGTAGGCACTATTTATCGGCACTTTTTTAGAAAGTTACACAGAAACCTATTTAGTTCCATTTTAATAATTTATGAATGAGTTAGCATACTAACTAATTGCTTTTCAAACTTATCTTAATCTACTGACTGTGCAACGGTGGGAAACACTGAAAAGAGATTCATACAACACTGACAACCATGCCTACACATGGCGGATTAACCGTAGATTTTACGCTAGTAAAACGTCTGTGAATAAGAGACCTACAAAATCATGTGGTACTCCAGAGTACGCTTTCACATAACTACGGGTCAGTACATTTTTGGATTTAAACAGATGTCTATGTACTTAATGATTAATAAATATCTAAATATTTCATTGTCATCATACCATAAAAAGTACGAAATAAGAAAATGTAAGAAATCCTTTAAATAATTAAAACTTTTTTGCTCGTGTTCTTCTTCAAACCTTTCGGACCCACATCACTAAAACTAGAACAAAAACCAACTACACCTAGTCCACCGTGAAATACGATTCTTCGATATCCAATTCATGACTTATGTCCGCCCCCACGGTCCGCTCAATTATTCATGAGCTCTATTCTAACGACGACGGAACATCTTTTATAACACAGCATTTTTTACATATTCCCTTGGTGAAGTGTAATTCGATGATAAGATCTTGTATCCGTTTTCTATCGATTTATGCTGGGTTCTTGTGTTTCGAAATATCTCTAGAGGTTTGTGTGGAAAGATCGATCGATTATACTTTTCTTGTTCGATGAGTTATGTAAACTTTGTCTACAGTTTACTAACATGGTTGTATTTTAATACTTAACAGGAACTATACGACTGATCACATTTCTTATTTGCTGATCATGATTAGAAATAACGGATGTCACTATTTTTTCTATAATCAATCAATCAAATCAGCCTATGGCAGTCACAAATTACACCACAACAAACGGTCCTGCGCCTTCCGAAGCCAGTCACTTCCGGCGACCATTTTCAGGTCATCAATCCATCTGGCAGGAGATTTCCACTTCAGAACTCCTTTGCGCCATCGGTCATCGGTTCTTACAATTTTTTTCCAAGCGCCATCAGATTCCAAAGTAACCTTTTTTTTTAACATGAAAAAAATCCTCCTCCTACCGACTAAAAACCACACGTATCCTCCCTAACAGCCTACGTTTGGGAGCCCCGGGTTAGCCGTTGGAAGGATACCCTAAGACTCTCCAATGTAACCTAGTGGTTAAAAATGTTTGTGTTACGAGCATGGTACCGGGCATTGCATTTTTGTATGTTATGCTTAGAAATCCCTCAAAGCTTGTATATTCGAAAGAGATGCATCTTGGGGTGAACTTTATACTAGGAAATATTCTTCGATTTGATCTGATAAAACTATATTTTCGTAATTTATTAGATACATTTGCTTTTTTAACGTATCAAAACAAGATAAGGAATACTTTATTCGATCGGAATCGCTTTCGAAAAATGAGAAAAATTGCAAAAATCTTAACAAGTAGTCTTTTTTATCTAAATGAATGGGTTTAATCTTCATAAAAACTTGTCATAAAAAAGATATAGGTCTTTAGAACAATATTTTACGGCAAGTTTTTTTTCTTAAAACCCCTCAGATTTTATAACAGTAATATAATGTATTAGAATCGATTGAAATCCGGCAAAAGCGTACGCTGCAATCTTTCGAATTGCCTTAGGATTTTTCAAGGTCGAATATTGCAGCCTCAAAAGAAAATGTTTATAGATCACACAAGTCTTCGGATGAGTATCAAACCCAAGCTTATCGATCAGTAGTCGCACTAAACGATAACCAAACCAGAAGACCTAAAAGTCACAAAGAGCAGTGGATTTCAAGTATCTACATTTTAAATGAAACATTCAACACTGTAACGAAATGAATACTAAAATATTAACATTTAGAATAACGAGAGAAACACACAAATTACCTGTTTAACTTTAACGCTGAGATTGGCGGGTTGTGTCTACAACTTCTGTGTTAAAATATAAAATCACTTGTTCATACAAAATCAACGCGAGATTTGAAGCTTTTCGAATTATATCTGGGACTGAACTTTATTTAATACTAGCGGACGTCACGCGGTTTCACCCGCGTAGTTCCCGTTCCCGTGGGAATACGGGAATAAAATATAGTCCATGTTCACCGCAAAGAGTGTAGCTTTCCAACAAGAATTTTTCAAATCGGTCCAGTAGTTCCGGAGCCTATTCATTACAAACAAACAAACAAGAAAACAAATATTTCCTCTTTATATTTTACTAGTATAGAAGTATAGATTCGCTACGTAGAAACCTACTGTGATTGACCTAAAAATTGTGATTGAAGAAAAAGGTGCAGGTGGTGATGGCAGTAGGATCGTATTTTTTTATAAGTTATTTATGTGATAGCTGTATGTGTTTTCACATTTCACCATCTAGACAAAACCAGTTTGTGATATGGGATCCAGACAACTGATACTTATATATTTCTAAATACACACACATTTACTTATAAACACCTAAAATTCAAAACATGGATTTGGTTCGACCCCGAAATCGAACCCAGGATCTCAGAGCGACAGTCGGTTACCCACGCCTGCGTCCCCGAGGCAGTCGCTGAAACAAACATGTATTTGCACATTACAGATAATCTTGGAATAAGCTACAAGACTACACAATAATATATTGAATCGAAATAGGATTTCCTAAGATACATTCAAATTCTTTTTCAATTTCAAAACCTAAACCAAACATTCACGTCCTAAAAAACAATGATGCTATTTCGAGTATTAGTTCTTTTTCTCGCGAAACCCATTGAAATGTAAATTCAAATGTTAAGGATCGTATACATTTGCCGTAATGATTGTTTCTGTGAAATGAATAAAATTTACGCCTTTAACGTTTAAAAATAAATATTTAGGTTTGTCAAAATATTTGTGACTCTACCTATGTGCTATCGTCTGCATAGCAATAAATCCTCCCGAGGGACGGCATGTCATTGATATGCAGAAGAAAGAGGGTTGGGGATAAAGCAGATCCCTGTGGTAGGGTTGGGGATAAAGCAGATCCCTGTGGTACCCCGGCATTAACCTGCATGAAACAGGAAGCCTGGCCGTTTACTATATCACTCGTCTAAAACACAATCTAAATCATACATACATATGGACACGCCTTTATTCCCGAAAGGGTAGGCAGAGGCATATTATATGCCCACATAAATTTCACCTTTTTTGATTCTGTCCCACGTTATAGATGGTGAGTCGTAATTGCCGTGTTGAGATGGATAGGCGCAGATTGTGACTGCCTGCTCTTGAAAATTTTCAAGCCACCTAGAAAGGCCCTAAACTTAGCTTAATGACTGCCATTTTACTGGCAACCGGGACCAATGGCTTAACGTGCCTTCCAAAGCACGAAAACGCTCAAATAACTGTCACACGAATGGTCACCCATACAAGGACTGGCCGTAGTGAAAGTTGCTTACTACAGTGATCGTTTACAGAACACTGAGACCGCGGGGTCTCGAGAGATCTAGTTTTTCTATGCTTAGATGAGATAGGTCTCTATACAGAGGCATACCTACATTACTAAACCCTTTTAGATTTTATCTCTACTGCTGAATGAGGGTATAATCGACACAAGCAAATATTAAAATAACTTGTCCACCGTCTTGGGTGTTTCACTATAATATATTGGATTTAGAATGGCGTCATTCAAGCGGCTATGCATAGTCATCCAAACTATTTAGTCATTCATGTTCTGATAATAAGAGCATATTATCACTACTTATATTCGTATTATAAATGCGAAAGTAACTCTTTCTTTTTGTCTGTCTGTCCGTCTGAAAGTCTGTCTGTCTTTCTGTTACGCTTTCACGCCTTAACTGCTGCAGCTATTGAGATGAAATTTGAAAAAGAGATAGTTCAAGGCCCTGGGTAGGACATGGGCTACTTTTAAACCGACTAACTGCGCAAAAGGAGGATACCTAATGATTTAACGCGATATCGACTTATAGGCTGATGAAGCTGCGGTGAATAGCTAGTCAGAGAATATATAGCAAAACTTTATAATAATCTGGCAAGTATGCATAATACTTTACAATTGGTGATAAGCTCTTGTCGGCACGAGACTGGAGCGTTGCCGCAGGTTTTGGATTTTACGTTCAAAATAAGATAACGGAATATCATGTCCGTAAGTGAAAACTGAAATGGGATTGAAATGATTGCTCTAAAACTATTTGCATGGTACAAAAAATAAAAACGTGTAAGGGTTGTCGGGTGCTCTGAGGATTATATTCTTCCTTTTGCACTGTAAATAAGTTTAATTAGACGCAGTATTACCACAACTTACTAGTTAAGTCAAGTTGAAGGCTTTTTTAGGTGGCTTGAAAGATTTGAACAACTGCCAGTCACAACCTGCGCCTGTCCATCTCAACACGGCAATACGGCTCACCACCTATTACGTGGGACAAATTCTAAAAGGTGAAATGTGGGCATAATATATGCTTCTGCCTACCCCTTCAGGAATAAAGGCGTGATCATAACGTATGTATAAAACAATTTATCCAAACCAACATTTATAATCTTTCTCCAAATATTGATTCCTCCCCTGAAGGCACACCCGCAAGTCCCACAGCTATAAATATAATATTGAACACAATACGAGTATCAACCATTGGCTTCAGTCCAATGATAACGTTTCTGGACACTGCTCATACATAAAGTACAATTTCTGCAAATTCAACGGTAACTGTGCCATATCACACGTCGTACGGTCGTACTGCCTGATATAAATTCATTTCTGGAAGCTTCTTTTTGGAAGTTTAGATTTGAAACTAGGTTAAAGTATGGTCAATAGAATAGTATGTTTTGTTTGTATTACGACAACTTTTGTTTAATAAAAAATATAGATAGGATCCATTTAGAATATAGATTTTGCGCTGTTTAGTCCATAAATACAAATACAATACAAGTGCTCTTTATTTCTCTTTCACACAGCAGCAATAATTATACAATACAGCTTAAGCTAGGTTACACTTTACTAGATTACATCGGTAGTTCAGTAGGTAACAGGTACCTGTGTGACAGATTACCAGCCTCTCCTAATCAGGACTATTGGCGCAGGTAAGTATCAGTGATATCCACATAGATAGCTCTTTGATTTTGTATGTGTGTGTGTGAATGTGTGTGTGTGTGTGTGTGTGTGTGTGTGTGTGTGTGTGTGTGTGCGCGTGTGTGTGTGTGTGTGTGTGTGTTTGTGTGTGTATGGGTATATGTGTTTGTGGGTGAGTGCGTGTGTATGCGCAGTCTACGAGGGGACATGTAGCAAGTTTTAAGTTTCCTCACAACCGTAGCTGAATAACTTGAGCCAGCCGCGGGTAACCACTGTTTTGCACCTATACTTCGTTAGCGGGTAAACATTGAGTTTCTATAATATAATTGAATCAAAACAATTGTATCAAACCATTTCAATACGCAATTGCATTTTCTATTCATACTCAAGAGCAAAATAGGTTCCATTCATGAAAAAGTACCGAAGTAAAATATGCGTCGCTTTCTATAGAACTTCTTTGTGTCGACGACTCGTTTTAAAATATGAAAGCTCATTCGTATTCCTGAACCAAAAATCAGTTCTCTTTAATGAGGTTTTATCTCCTCTAATATTCACCAACATTAGCTCCATAGCATAGCAGCATAGCTTTTAAAAATTTTCAGTAGCCCCGAAGGGCTACTGAAAATTTTTAAAAGAAAGAAAATCTTTATGCGGTCGTTCACTCAAACTTATGTATATTTGATAAGGGTTTTAAACGGTTTAGGAAGTCTTTGTGAGGATAACACCTTTCTCATTTATAATGCGATAAAAATTGTTCTTATAGGGGATTTTTTGCTTGGAAACTTATTAAGGAAGTGTATGTGTTATATGGAATGGGGAAAAGGTTGGATAATTTGACTGAATGGAAAAATAAGTAAGTTATTTTAGACCCTAAGCTCTACTTTTTTTTTTAACGTGAGGAAAATCCTACATGAATGCTATGCCGGACTCCTACCGACTAAAAATCACGCGTATCCTACCTACAGCCTGCGTTTGGGAGCCCAAGGTAAGCTCTCGGAAAGATACCCTAGGACTCCCAACAGACCAACAGCTACCATCGGGTCCCACCTAGGGGGGGTTTGGGTGCTATCCCGCGTCTTTGGGGAGTTGTCCGGGTGTTATCCCGCTTCTTGGGATGGCGTGCATGAATCCTTCCCGTCACGCTGTCGTCTAGGGCTTGCTTCTGTAAGGACGGTGAGCAGACTGAGCGGCCCCCTCACGTCCTCCGGCCCCCGGTCATGGAGGCCGATAGTCTTGGGCGAAGACACGTCTGCGGTGCCCCCGTCGCAGACTGCGTGCAGGTGTGCTAACCTTTGTGTTGGATAGACATCTCACATCGTTCTTCCACTATTCAACGGCAAAATGGTCACTATCTATTATATGGGCAAAACATAACCAGTGAACCTGCTTATTAAAAAACATAATATTCTGCACTGTGGACTTTGTTGGTTCTAATTTAAAACGATAAATACAATAAAAAGATAATAACTTCTTTCTGAAAAACCCAATTTCTTGTCTTATATTTAAATTAAATCTTGAATGAATCTTAAGTTTACAATTACGAAATTTATTAGATCTTGTAGGATTTTTGGAATTTATCAATTGACTACATCTCTGTATGAATGCGTTGTTGCTAAGGCTATAAATTATAACCAGTTATAAATGTTTAACTGTATGATCCTTTAAAACTTTTCTAGAGATAAAGGTCCTGTTTGTGACAGATAAATATGCCGTCCACATTATTTTATTATATTATAATTATTGTACGTGGACTGCATGTTTGTCTGTCACAAAAAGGACCTTTATACTCTTCAGGTGGCCACCTGAAGAGTATACTGTTAAAATGGCTTATTGTTCGGTGAGCGATGTCCTCTAGCACTTAGGTTGCATACTTTGACTGCTGTGTTACCCCAATAAGTTTATGTTTCTTCCTTGTACTGCAATCTTTAGTCAAAACTAACTTTTTTCGTCCTGCTGGCGTTTTTGTCGTGCGTGGCCATTATTAATAAGATGTGGAACTTTGTGGAAGCGGCAACTTTGTTATCGTTAGTGATGGTAAAGTTTATTTCCAGATAGTTATAAAAAAAATATAATAATACAATAGCAGAATACCAGGAGCACTGTTTTAGTAAAGTTAAGTATATTATCACATTAAAAACAAAACTCCTCGTGCTAGCAGTTGGATGTTATAATCTGGTCTTATGCTGGCACTCATAGGACAACTTCACTTCAATACCAAAACACAGAAAACGAAGACAAGCTGTCAGTCAGAGTTAAAATACTTGTGAACGGACCATAGCGAGGCAAGGCCATATTTATCGAGTCTCGTCAACGTAGGCCACAACACACTAAAACGACTATTCGATATTTTAGCATCGCGTCGCCGTCGCTTTGCCGCGGTTGTCGTTCACCTAGGACAACGCCTTAGCTGCAATTTATCTTGGTTTGTGCTATATTTTTACTCTTTAACCGAAAACAGTTACCGTAGATATTTTTTGCAAGTCTTCTGTAGCTCTTGCCATGTCGATCGAAGAAATAGCATGATCTTACATTTTAGTTTTAGAAATGATAAATTCCCAACGTGTTTACACATTTAAGATTTTTTGGTACACTACTAATATAAACAAGGAAAGAAATCTACGTTTGTTTATATGCATACTGAGTTACAAATCGCGTGGAAAAGGCACAATGAATGAAATATATTCGTAGCTATGTGATTTCGTAGCGCTTGGTAAACACTCGTAGAACACTCGTAGTAAATTCGTAGCGCAAGCTACGGTTTATGGCGACAGTATAAAAAGTCTCACAATCTCAATTATATAACTTATAGATCCTCAAAGTTGACGGGAAGTTACTGATGAGTAGGCACTGAATCAATGAAAAGAAATTTCGTAGAGAAATCTGCGTAGTGAAAATGCTGAGATGAACTTTTTTTTTTTGAACAATATCTCTCTTGATAGGAAAAAAGGTGTGCGGAAACAAGAAAACTCCTCAGATCAATGAAATTAAAATTCAGTTCACAAAGTCTAAACATTCCTACCGCGGATGTAGTTTTTCATTCAATAAAATAGAGACGAATTCAAAATATTAACAGAAGCAGAAACAATAGAAAATTGAAACAAGAGAACTTATGAAAAACAACACAGTGGAAAACTCCTCTTTTCATTTCAATAGCTAAAATAGTATGTTACTAAACCATAAGAAGTCTATTTCAACAAATATGTTGGGTGGTACTATCTCATTTTACGACAATTGTATCAAGTTGGTACTAAGATTTTTATGTACGTTGCGATGGTAATGTCGATAAATACTCGTACGATGAACCATATTTACAAGGGCATAGGGTGAACAGTACTATTACCGCACAGAATATTATGCTAAACAATATACTTAATACTTTTTTCAACCATTTTTTATTAGTTTTTATTTGATACCAATGACTAACCCTTTTACTACGTGATTCTTCACGGTATATTTCCAGTTAAAGGTTGCCTGTAAAATATTGCTTATGAGCGATTAGGCTGCCCTCTGTACATTTGTGAAATTGTAGTGTATGTTTAAGAATTTTTAACATTGGTGTGCAGTAAAGTCTATTCTATTCTTATTTTTTAAAAAAAGGTTTATATATTTCGAATCTTGCTTGAAGTTAAATTCTTTTCAGGTTAAATTCTAATATACTCACATCTTACGAGATGTTTGTTATTGCAGCTACCTACGCAATACCAAATGACTGACAGCTAATAGGAATTATGTATTATTTAACTTTTTTTTTTCACTTCAATATTGTTTGAGCCCACTGACACTCAAACTTGAAAAGGCTACTGCAAAAGACAGCTGCACTCTTCAACTTTGTGCTTCATAGCATTAAGAATTTTTACTTCACTGAAGTTGATATTATTTCATGCAAATGCAAGGAAGCATCAGAAAATATCATCTATCCCGTAGAAAATGTCATAAAATTGCCTGTTCAACATTGAATGAGTAAGGTTTATACATATTACTACGATAAATCTCTCCTAGGGTCAAGTTTGTGCCCACTAAGATTTATTTTGTAGGTTCCTTCGATAACCACTAGACATTCTTCGCCTTCCAGAACAGTTCGAATGGCTAGAAAATTGTTTCTGGTTTGGAAGTTAATAGTTTCCTATTGACTTAATTTTCAAGACAGTTGATTGATTGATAGATCCCCTGTTACCCGTGGTCCCACCTGTACGACCCACTGGCAGTCAAAGTTTTGTATTTAAAAGTGATTGAATAAACAACGTAAGTACATAGGTTCAGTATTTCTTTACAATATGTTTGGATTTTAAAAATATATAGAGTAAAAACGAAAGGGACTTATTGTACAATAAATCAAAGTGCGAGTCGAATTCGCTAATGGATGGTTTCGTACCAAAATCGGAAAAATATACGTTTTTTATCAAATTGATCAATCAAATCTGTCTATGGCAGTTAAGTGCTGGACTGCCGCGTTTGTTGATTGAGATTATTTACTTTTTTCTGTTTTCAGTACTTGTTGTAATAGCATCAAACATAAATTCATCATTTGTAAACATTCAAACTGACAGACAAACAGAAGAGCAACGGAGTCTTTTTTCTTTTTCCATTTTGTACTTTGAGAACTAAAAAGTACTTGGTCATTAATTCATCAATAGTTTAATTATAAGCATAGTAATAAGTTTTATGACTTAAGTACAATGAAAATGTCGTGCTTAATGTACCATTAAAACAATAATTAAATACATAAAAGCAAGTTAGGTCTTTAAAATATTTATAAACTAGCTGACCCGCGCAACTTCGTTTGCGCCACATAAGAGAGAGTATTACCTGTTCCCGTCGCATTTACTCTCGTCGCGTTGCGTTTACTCCCTATATATTAACGACGAGACGCTACGTCTCGTCGTTAATATTCAATACTACGTGAGAGAGAGAGAGAGAGAGAGAGAGAGAGAGAGAGAAAGGTTTCTCGTCACGTGTATTCGCGTCGCATTATTTTTAGGTACAATTTCGTTTATGAAAGAGGTATCCCGTGGCATTATCGTAGAAAAATATTGATCGCCAAAATGGTTACTGTGCACCAACCCAAAGATAGACACATGCTATCGCGCAATTTTTTTAGAACTTATTAAGAAAAACCATTTTGTAGTACATATTTTTTACATAACTATAAATATTTACGCAGCACACGCAACGAAGCTCTCAAAAGGAATAACTTTTCCCCCGTTTTTTAAAACATTTACTGTTATTGCTCCGCTCCTATTTGTTGTAGCGTGATGCTATATAGCATATGACACTCCACAATAACGTAGCTTTCTATTGGTGAAAGAATTTTTAAAATCGGTTCAGTAGATTCCGAGATTACCCCTTACAATTTAACAAATATACAAACACACAAACTTTACTTCTTTATAATATGATGATGATGATGATGATGATGATGATGATGATGATGAGGATGATGATGATGATGATGATGATGATGATGATGATGATGAGTATGAGTATAGATAATTTATGAGCCAAATAAATTTATTTATTAAATAGATTTCTTAATTTAATGGCTAAACTACTACTTGACACAACTTCTCTTCTAAGCAATTGACATCGTAACTTAGTTCCTTCTTCAGGTAGTCCCAGCCTACGACGTTTGGACAAACCGAACTACTGTAGGCTTTGTCCTCCTAATACAGATGGTCCAACCAAGGCCTGGTAACGTAATAACAATGTAAATTTCATTAGCTGAGCGTTCATGTTCATTGTAATGGCTCTTTTCTGTCCTGTCGAATGTAGTCTTCGTAGAGGCCATTCCTGTATTTTACAAAGACTTAGTGAGTCTGTTTCCTGACAGAATGCAGTCAGCACTATATGTAGAATAATGTTCATGCCTTCCATGATCGCTCTGCTGACAATCTTTGTCCAAGGATTGAGCGTAGATGGTAAAATGCGGTGTTATTTTATTGACCAGTGGATACTACTTGAAGCGTGGTCTTTAATTTTTTATGGCTGGCCATCTTAGAATTTTCTTCTTCTTTTCACAAATGTTTATTTTGTCTCACAAAATTTGAATAAATTAGCAATAATACTTCCGTATAGCATATTTGGTTAATATTATACCAAAATAGCGCTTTTTATTTAACTTTATGGCTTTGTAGTAAAATCATATCTTTGAAGTCTGTAGTACAACCATAACATTTTCACAAATTATGAGACAACGCTTTCACAAATTATGTGTCAAAATAAAAAGTAATTTAGGTATAAAATAAGAGTATTTAAGGAGTATTGATATCAACTCCGGAGAAAATCAGCCCCAAAATAATTTACATTCCCTTTTTAGCTCGTTATAGTATAAATTTCAATAAAATACGAAACACGTCTTCCATCAATTATGTTAATAATGCTATATGCCAAATTTTAAGTAGATCGGACCAAGGAATCACGTTGTCTCATGCAAACTTTACCCTCCTTTTTTATACCTTTGGAGGTGGAATTTGCAAAAATGTTAAAATTACTTTTTTTAAATTGTAACAAACAACGCTCATGTTTAGTTACATCATCGTATCATTAACCGTTTAAGCAATAATTGATAATAACTTTGGGTCGAACCGCAAAATTATGTTTGCTTTAAATTCTGTATACTTTTCCGGGATAAAAAGTACCCAGTGTGGTACCCAGGCTATTAAAGAATAAATATACCAAGTTTCATCGTAATCGAACCGGTTTTTGCGTGATGCCTGAACAAACAGACAGACAGACAGACAAAAATTTTTTAAATCACATTTTTGGGTTTGGTGTCGGTCTAGTAACACCCCCTGCTATTTATTTTTTTGATATTTTGAATGTACAGAATTTTCACTTCTACAGATTTATTATAAGTATAGATAACAATGACGCTGTGCGCATCTAGTTATAAAATCTATAATTATTTTACAATTCTTTGTCCTCAGTTTAACAAAGGTAGCTTAGCTTGCTCTTGTTAGTAGTTTTGAAGAAAAAGTTTAATAAAAGTGAACTCGTAGTTCTGTATTTATTTTTTATCGGAAACTAGCGGACGTCACGCGGTTTCACTCGCGTAGTTCCCGTTCCCGTGGGAATATGGGAATAAAATGTAGCCTATGTCCTCAGTTTAACAAAGGTAGCTTAGCTTGCTCTTGTCAGAAGTTTTGAAGAAAAAGTTTAATAAAAGTGAACTCGTAGTTCTGTATTTATTTTTTTATCGGAAACTAGCGGACGTCAAAATAAAAAGTAATTTAAGTATAAAATAGCGGCGTTTTCCCTGAAAGAAAACGCATATTAAAATACTTACCTAATTCGAAGCTTATATAATGAGATAGGCATATCCGTTACCCGTAGGCTTATCTTACTCATGTTTGATGACGTACTTCCGTCGACTCAGCAGGCAGGGAGCGCCACTTGTGAACTTATAAATGCAGATGGCGTCCATTTTGTCCTCATTGGCTTTTATTCACCAGGCAGATTTTAAAAGTAAGCTTCGAATTAGGTAAGTATTTTAATATGCGTTTTCTTTCAGGGAAAACGCCGCTATTAAAAGTACTTGACCGTAATTCGAAGCTTATATAATGAGAAATGTTTGTTTTCGCCTGGTGAGTGACGGAAACGCCAATGTGATTCTAATTTATTTTTAGGAAAATAATATTACAGAATGTTGTATGTATGGTATCTAGATTTATAAAATCTTTACCACATTGAACAACTTAATATGTTATCTTAAATAGACTAAATAAGGAATCTTATATAAGGAGTAGTAAGTTTCCTTCTATTAACAGGATTAAATAATTGCGTATTATTATTATATTTGATTGGTGGTAGTTGCTGACATTATTACCAACCCATCGTCAATTAAATCGAGTTAGGATTAATTTAATCTTACCACCACCACCAATTCTTAGAAGCTGCTGCTGACCGGGTAGTCCCGGGGCTAGAATTGTTGGAGTACCTCTCACAGTCATAAGTAAACTATTTGACTGTGTAGTCTCATATCGGTTACTCTGTATAACCTAATTTCTATCTAGAATAAAGGATTCAATTGATTAGTCTTAGGTATTATCTTTGTTTACAATAGTTTTCCAACCAGATTGTCTGAAATGAAAATGATCAGTTTCGAACTCTGATTCGGGCCTAAAGTAGTACCTACCTATGATGTGAGTTAAAACAATCGAGCAAAGTTAGATCGTGGATGCGGCGACCTAAGCATAAAATCACTATGACGAGAAACTTGAAAAATGTTCTCTGTGTATCAATACATGGTAATATTTAACTAAGTCATCAATCCCAATATCAATCAATATGCGACTTAATTTTCTTTACATTTTTCAAAGAGATCGACCAAGATATGTTTAACCAAAACATGCGAACTATGTAAGGTTGTGTTAGGTTGACTAGCGGTTTCTGTATTATCAAGTACAGCAACAACAGATTTATGTAACAGAATCGTATTATATAATAATCATAAATAAAATGCAAGTCGTTAAAACTGTAAAATTTATAAGTATCTTAAAAGGTTGGTCTCCAGGAGCTCAATAGTAGAAGCTTTTGATTATATATCTGTTATTTACCTCTTCGCCCCCCCCCCACATTTCACTACTCCACAGATTCTCTATGTGAGGTGGTGGGAGACCTGTCGAGGTGTTTATTAGAAGGAAAGAAATAATGTTTATTAGGTTCTTTTGCAGGTTCTGCAGAAAGAATGGAACTTACAGAGCTCTCTCTTTGAGACTGCCCTCTATTAATACCTTGTGCCATCGCGGCACCACAAACACAAACAATCCTGTTGACCGATTAAGGTGTGACAGCATCTTGGGTATTAAAAATGGTGGTGGAAGTAATATCCACACATTACAAACAGGCCTATCATGTAGTGTTCTCCATTTCATAATAGGAATATTGTTTGTAGGCAATCTTGCCTTAGTGGTTTTTGAAGCAGGGATGCTCACAAAAAATACCCGTAGGAGCTGATACATAATTATGGTATCGGCTCGGAATGCAGTGTATGGTGAAGTCAATTTGATGTCGGACGATTACACGCAAGCTGACGAGTTAAGTTCGTCAAGGCAATTGATTTGGTCTCGTCCCTCTGGGGGGGTGGACTACAACTGCTTTGAATGAGTACAGACTGTAACACAGTACCGGTATATGATTTCGAATCATGTGTAAGATTGTCAACATCTCTCTTTGATGCAGTGCAATCTTTGTTATTCTGGGCCCTCGAGCCTGTTAGAGAAAGGTTTTCTAGCTGGGCTCCCAAGCGAAATCTGACGCGTCCGTGGTAAGAAAGCATCTCGGATGGAAAGCTTGTAAAATTGTCGAGAACCGGTAATTGCGGACCCACTATTGGAGTTCCACTTGTACCACTCCGTGCACTACTATTTTCTTCAGTGGGTTGTCGGTTAGGGGATTGACCGAATGTGATGCTGAGGTAAAGCTACCTCTAGGCACTGCGAAAATGGTAAAAATTCAAAAGTCCCACCAAGTTTGAATTATCTTTAAAAGAACCAAGTTTCTTTGATTTGGAATTAAATAAATCTTCCTTTTATGTCTAATATCTTTTCTTTTGGTATTGGACTTTCAGGTCGTTCTATGTCTATCGCATAACGATATGAGAGGTTTCTTTGGGAACCTATTATTGTTTTCTCCCAATTGTCTAACCATCCCTGGGTTTGAAGAGTTTTCAAGGCTATTGTACGTGTTTGTGAAGAGTAACAGGATTTTGATGCGTAAAATGAGATTTTGTGTAGGTAGACGAGAATTTGAATACTCTTATTCTATAGAAATCGAGGCACCCAGATGGTGAGAAACGAAAATGTTTTGGGTGCGGCTTTCCCGAGCAGAAGACAAGAATGTGCTCTGAGAAAGAATAATGTACACTACTTCAGCTTTACCATAAAAATAAGCTTGACTGAGATGTATTTTGCACATCCAATCTCGTGGTTGGAGGAAATCTGGTAAACGGAACATGCTGAAAGATAGAATTATTCTGGCTTCACAAAGGCGTACAATGTCCTTAAACTGAATTCTGGGCGGATGCCCCATCGCTATTTGAAGTTAGGAAAAGTGGAGAAACCAAACTTGGTGACAAAGGAACTAGTTTTAGAGTGCCTTGAGCATTCATCTTTTGAACCATTGCACAATGTGGTCATTTCAGTTAAAAAGGAAACCTTTTTAAAAAGAGTTCGTTGTATGGATTCTTAAGTATTTAAAGCAATTAGTATTCCACCTTAGTCAAGTTTTCCATAGCATTTTAACATAAAGTGAAAAATTTACAACTTTGTCAGGACGGGACTTGAACAGAGTTCGGTGTAAATTTAAATGTGGGAAGGTTATCAGTTTTGAGCAGGATTCGAACCTGCGTCCTCTCGAATACCGTGCAGGACGGATTGGAGTTTCTGGATAAAGGGAATGCGGTACCCTTTTATAAATTTAAAACTTTTTGGTACTCTCGTTCCTTACCAACGTATTTTGTACAGAGTTAACTGACTGACATAGAATGACAGGGTCATATCATTTAGTGTTTTCTTTGCTGGTGTGGGCAGAGGATGTTAGACCTCTCCTCGTCTCTTTGAGAGCCTCGAGCTCGGAAATTTTGTAATTGAAGGGACATCCTTGCATGGTTACTTAGTATGTTATCGTACGCCTGGTTACTATCGTATACCCAATTATTACAGATATTGTACATACCCCTCGAGGGTGATAACTGGTTAGTGTTTCCTTTGCTGGTATGGGCAGAGGATGTTAAACTTCTCAGTCTCTTTGAGAGCCTAAAGCTCAGAAATTTCTTAATTGAAGGGACATTTACTGTCGTATGCCCAATTATTATAGATATTGTACGCACCCCTCGAGAGTGGTAACTGTAATACAGGCCTAAAAAGGCTCTTGGTACAATGGAATCTGGACTCCATTCGATGGAGATCTGATCTTGACGCCTGATCCTCTCGAAGGCTGGCGTAATGATTTGGATGAACTTTTTTCGGGGTCATCCTTTTTGGAGATCGAAGACTAAAATGCATGCCTTCCAGAGTGCCGTTGAAAAGACTTCAGCCTCGAAAATGTATGTGTTTGAAGGCGATATTTTAACAAGGTTCATTTTTAAGAATTGGGTCTTTGACAATTCTGAGAATAATATATGAAATCAGATCTATGGCCGCAGGCCATTTGTAATAAATTGATAAAAGATTTATGGAAATCCTATTATTAAAGTAGGTCTTCAATTTTGTCATAAATATTTTCGAAGAAACTTAAGTTTTTCAAAAGATTCTCTTTGTTTAAAAATACAACAGGTTTTGGCAGCAAAAGCCTTTTGGCAGAAAGAGCCTTGTCAGCTTTTTCAATATGTAGCAGGGATTCGAATTGTCGGATCTCCCCGTTTTTGTCTAGGTTGACGAACCCAGGACTATGATTTTACAATAGTGGGTATCAGCATATTATCTTATCTAGGCAATTTGTCGCCAAAACGCGTCTATCAACCTCTTAGGTTATACTGTGTCTTAGGATCTTGGGTAACCGAAATCTCTTTTAATGCTGTCCCTATATAAAATACGAAGCAAGGATGATTGGCTGTTTCTATCATCCTCGTAAATTAACCTCTGATCTGTGAAGAAATTTACACTTGGTCAGGACCAGTGTTAGGTAAATGAGAAATAACTCACCTATTTCCATCATCCTTATCTGGTTTAGTGGAAGTCGGCTTCTTTTACTTCACTTACGACAATGCACGTGGCGTCGCGGTCGCCCTTATTTGAAGTTCGAGATAAATGAGCTGGAACTGTAGCTATTTGACGTACCTAATACAGTAACTGGAGCTCAGAGCGCGCTTCTGAAATACTCCACTTGGAATTAGCTCACTTTCTAAGGATGGAGAAGAAATGAATATTTCTATCAAGAAACCAAACTAAAAGAAATAGTATTATGTTAGGTACCTAAAATTTAAGTACCACTTTCATGGTGAACATTTAGTTATTACTTTGACACACTCGTACGTATTCAGAAACTTGGGATGATTACGATTTTACCCATAATAGGCCATATTTTTACATGTATAGGAACATCTAGTAATTAATGTGCCTGTATGTGGGTAGGTATAAAAATATTTTGAAAATATTTTCTATATTCGGCGGTACTGACGCTGTACATACACGAAGCAAATAATATCTAAAAAAAAAGTATTAGTACCTATGAATACAATCTATAAAATCAGTTTGATATTAGCTGTAACTAAAGATATTAAATAAAAGAAACTGCAACCTCGAAAGGTTTACGTGCTATTTTAAAATAATAGGTTATTTCACGTTATGACGTATCACACTCATATGTGATCGTACAAATATGAAGTAAAAACATACCTGAGACTTAAACGAACGGTCAAACCGTTAAATATGTCTGTAGGTTCACTTCAATCACAAGTCACTTGTTTTAGATTCACTGTATATTCAAACGAACGGCAAAGCCGTTAAATAATTATTTCTGTAAATTCACTTACTTCATCCCAAGTCACTTTTTATAACTTTACTAGGTATATGACTAGTAACTAGAAAAAATTAATACACTAGCAGGTGTTCCTGCTATAACCTTTTGCTACGGGAATCAAAACGCCAATGAGGACAAAATGGACGCCATCTGCATTTATAAGTTCACAGGTGGCGCTCCCTGCCTGCTGAGTCGACGGAAATACGTCATCAAACATGAGTAAGATAAGCCTACGGGTAACGGATATGCCTATCTCATTATATAAGCTTCGAATTACGGTCAAGTACTTTTAATAAGAGTATTTAAGGAGTATTGATATCAACTCCGCAGAAAATCAGCCCCAAAATAATTTACATTCCCTTTTTAGCTCGTTATAGTATAAATTTCAATAAAATACGAAACACGTCTTCCATCAATTATGTTAATAATGCTATATGCCAAATTTTAAGTAGATCGGACCAAAGAATCACGTTGTCTCATGCAAACTTTACCCTCCTTTTTTATACCTTTGGAGGTGGAATTTGCAAAAATGTTAAAATTACTTTTTTTAAATTGTAACAAACAACGCTCATGTTTAGTTACATCATCGTATCATTAACCGTTTAAGCAATAATTGATAATAACTTTGGGTCGAACCGCAAAATTATGTTTGCTTTAAATTCTGTATACTTTTCCGGGATAAAAAGTACCCAGTGTGGTACCCAGGCTATTAAAGAATAAATATACCAAGTTTCATCGTAATCGAACCGGTTTTTGCGTGATGCCTGAACAAACAGACAGACAGACAGACAAAAATTTTTTAAATCACATTTTTGGGTTTGGTGTCGGTCTAGTAACACCCCCTGCTATTTATTTTTTTGATATTTTGAATGTACAGAATTTTCACTTCTACAGATTTATTATAAGTATAGATAACAATGACGCTGTGCGCATCTAGTTATAAAATCTATAATTATTTTACAATTCTTTGTCCTCAGTTTAACAAAGGTAGCTTAGCTTGCTCTTGTCAGAAGTTTTGAAGAAAAAGTTTAATAAAAGTGAACTCGTAGTTCTGTATTTATTTTTTTATCGGAAACTAGCGGACGTCACGCGGTTTCACTCACGTAGTTCCCGTTCCCGTGGGAATATGGGAATAAAATGTAGCCTATGTTCACCGCAAAAAGTGTAGCTTTCCAACACTGAATGAATTTTTCAAATCGGTCTAGTAGTTCCAGAGCCTTTTCGTTACAAACAAACAAACAAAAAAAACAAATCTTTCCTCTTTATAATATTAGTATAGATAACTACGAAGTCTTTGAAACACCTATTCTTAGAAGAAATTTTTACATTTAATTTATATTTTTGTATTATTCCAAAGATAATATAATAGTATTACATACAGATCGGCAACTCCCTACCTCCCACCTGAGTAAGCTTCCCCATCCCCAGTACTTGAGAGAGTGTCACTGCGTTGCATTACGTATTACTACCTAAGTGCTTTGGGATATTGCTTTAGTTTAATTTGTGCTTAGCCGAGGGTAGATTTGAAAAAAAAAGTACCTACATACATGAGATTGCGTTCTGTTCCTTATTATTTTGCTGCCATAGCTAGTGACCCTAAAATACTCACACACACATTGAAGGGGTTTGATACTGCATCTCAACAGTCATAAAATCGACAGTCAAAACATCAACACCGTAAGACCAACGATTCAAAATCTCAACACTTCAGAATGTCAGCAGCTTAGTAGGTCAATAGTTCACAAAATCAAAGTTTAAAATCTCAACATGGAAAAATTTGGTTGCTACGAGTACTTAGTGGAAGTGATACAGATATCTATACATATTTTACTATAGGTAAATAAAAGTCATGGTTAGTTATCTATTTCTTTACCTACTTATAGTAAAATATGCATATTTGTATCACTTTCATTAAGTAGGTAGCAACTAAATTTTCTTTATTCCGAACCTGACCCGGTCACGGGTTAGGTTAGAAACTTGAAAAAAAAATGTACCTAATATTTGATCCGAACGTAAGTCTCTTCCTAACCTGATCCGACGCCGATGTCCCGTTCCTATCATAACCCGAACTGCGCAGTATACCAATAGGGCTTCTGGCGCTCGGCGGCACGCCTTCGCGCATTAATGGTCACAGTTCTAACCTAACCTAACCTAACTATACCGACCGTGGGATGCGGGGTCCTACTAACATCTTAAGGATCCAAATGGGCCGGATCCTCCTCGTGGTGCATCCTGGGCAACGAAGTAGCGACCACTCCCCTTCCTCTGTGGGGGAGTGGTGCTACTCTGGCTAATTCCGGCCGAGGCGGGAGCAGCCCACCTGTGGGTTGCTCGGTGGTGTGTGTTGCTGCCGGCCGTGAGTAGCAACACGGTCGGCAGCAGCAGTGCTGGGCCGCTATTGCCTCGTCAGTTGGCGAGGTGATGGCGGCAAAGAGGGAGGCGCACTGCGTGGGGGAGCGGGAGTAATGGAAAATGCTACCGCAGTTCGTGGGCGGCGCAGTAAGGAGTTCACTGCGTGCCCCCGATTGTATCGTGTGTTGCTGCCGTCGCTCCGCCACATTTGCTGGCGGGGCGATAGTGGCAAAGTGTGAGAGGCACTGCATGGGAGGGCGGGAGTTTGGGTAAATGCTACCGCCCTGTCATGCAGTTTGGGGGCGCCTGCGCTAGGAGCTGGCGCACGTCTCCTGATTGTTTCTTGACCGAGGGCGTAAGGTTGGGGGACCACCGCCCTCCAACGGTCACATGGCGGTGGGCACCTTCCCCGTGTTCCGGGGGTGCCCATTAGCGCACGCCTGCGCCAGCCGCTCTCTGTCTCCTCTATTATAAAGGGGCGCTCGAGAGCGGTGCAGGCGTGGTTTTTAGCTCCTTTGGGAAGTCGCCCATCTGGCTCCCCCGAGGAGAGCCCCGATTTCGCGGGGCACCCCTAGCCGGGTCGACGTGAATAATCTTTTGATATCCCTTGGGCCGGCTAAAGGATGAGGAGGAACACCGCGGGGTTTAGTAGGTAGGACGGTCCATTCCGGACCGGGCCGGGAGTCCCATACACCATCCCAGCTGCCCCCGAAGCTGGGATGAAGGCGCGTAAATGCATTCCCCGCGTCAACAAAAAAAAAACCATACCGACCGTCTTTATACATACCTACTTAACTACTAGCTGCTTCACAATTTCCTAAAATGACTTTGCTTAGGTAGAAACTTGAAAAAGACGGTCGGTATGGTTAGGTTACGTTAGAACAGTGACCCCAGAAGCCCTATTTAGATTGCTACTGCGCAATTCGGGTTATGATAGGAACGAGATGTCGGGTCAGGTTAGGAACAAATATTACATTTTTTTTTCAAGTTTCTAACCTAACCCGCGACCGGGTCAGGTTTTCGGGTTAGGTTCGGAATAATCGCCAAATTTTTTCATGCTGAGATTTTAAACTTTGATTTTGTGAACTATTGACCTACTAAGCTGCTGAGATTCTGAAGTGTTGAGATTTTGAATCGTTGGTCTTACGGTGTTGATGTTTTGATTGTCGATTTTATGACTGTTGATATGCAGTATCAAACCCCATTGAAGCTTGATTTAAGCATTCACATTACGTCGATATTAGTGTGGGTGAAAACGAACCTTTTTGTATGGAGTTTCCACCCTGTGATTATACACAGTAACAGCACTTACGTGATTAGCAAAGGTATCTTATGGTCTTCTTGACATTTTTTTTATAACTTTTATTTTTAATTCAAATTACTTTGAAAGACATTGTAGCAAAAAAGTAGTTTCTAAATTAAGCATCATTGTTTTATAGAACGTTGAAGCTTTCTACTCATGTCTTTTTCTTGTTATAAGAAACGGCTACATATACCAATTTGACTGATTTTGTTTCTGAAGATTTTGAACAGGAAATTTCGAAAGGTGAGAAAAATTACTTAAAACATTATTCTGAGACGGCACAAAGTTAGACGGGCTAGCTAGTTAAGTAAATATTTATATCCACAACAACTGTATAAAATATCGAAACTCTTTTTTTAGTAAGTTTCATAGGAAAATCGCAATTTGTTTTTAAAAACATACTTGAAATAAAAGTGGGAAAAATGCTAATGCATAAATGCAATGTAACAACACTTCACACAAGAAATTTTACATTGAAAAAGTAAGTAAATGAAAAAGAACTTAAAAGAAGTGCTTCATTTTTGCTTAGCTTAGCTCATTAACTGGCATTTTTACCCTGCTCACTCAAGTCGTTGTTTGGACAAGAAACATGTAATCCCTCAACATTGACGGATAGAGTAAGTATTCAGAATACGAATGTCTTGTTCACATAATAAATAACTCTATAAAATTGCCTTAAGCATACTCCGTTATGTCTTTTCGCTGTTATAAGATTGAGTTCAGATTCTGGATTTTTTGAAGAAATAACTAATATCTAATGTCTTTGTTCTGAACAATAGTAACATAATTTTAATTAATTTTAAAGATGGAAAAGTAATTTGTTTCGTGCTGGATTCGAACCCGCATCTGTGCCTACGTCGCCCCAAGACGTATCTATATGAGGAGGAAAATTTCGTGGGTTTTGAGTTGGTTTCGGTAACCAACTGGTTTAGGCGTCCGCACAGTATATGAGCAGAAGCAGGTTCGAATCCTGCTCGAAACCAATTCTCTTTCAAAAATTGTTTTTAAAAAATTATCTTATTATTATACCTAATTACTACACACTTCTTAAACTCTCCACTTCACAAGGTCATCTGTGAAATGCAAGCAACCTGCCTGAACTAGATAGTTAGCATCTTACTAACTTATCATAAGTATCAACGCTTTTTCTACAGCTTTTGACACATTACTATTTTATTTTCATGGAAAACTAGAGTTCCTTCAGAAAAGCCGGCAGAAGTTAAAATTTGAACAATTACGTGTGTATTTTTGGATATTAATTTAACGGAAAGATACTCATGCAAATCTCGCGGGTAAGAAGTAAGACGCAGTATGTGATGAAGAAGTACAGAGTAGCGGCTCTGCTCCACGTTGACCTCTGCAGTGCCCCTAGCAACGTGATGGTACAATCATACAGCACTTAGCTTCGTGATCAAATATTAAAGCTGTCTAGTCCTGGCAGCTGCTGGTATTTTACAAATATCCCCGTATTTGTATAGTGACATAGCAATAGTTTTTTTAAAGCATATTACTAATCCATTACTTAAGTTTGCTGACGATATCGTCATAGTAGCGGAAACGATGGAACTTACAACATAACGATTCTCAATAGAACGCCACGGCGACGTTTTGATTTTAGCACGAATTTATGTAAAAGTAATGTTCAATAAGCTGTCACCCAAGAATTTTAATTAATTAATCTACGTCGAAGGATATTGACACGACTACCCAATTAGGTGGGGGCGGCTTTGGATTTACACGTACCTGATGACTTAAGTCTACAATCAGGAGCCCCCAGACTGCTATTTATTGTATATACCTGTTTACTTGCTATTATATAACTCAATATAAAACCCCCGTACGTTTGTAATCCCCGTGTGGCGACGGTGATATAAGTCTATAAGGCCTACGTTTCCAGAGCTCATTGTAGATCAGTGCTTCCCAACCAGTGGTCTGCGGACCACCAGTGGTCCGCAGGAGCAAAAATATGGTCCCTGAAGGATTTTAAATTAACGGGTGGTGAGCCGTTGCAAAGAGCGAGAAGAGCGCGAGTAGTGGGAGCGGTTGGTACGCCCATTGGCTCAGCGAGCAAAGACAACACAAAGTCTGGGATTTGCCCACGATTGAATGTGTTTCCAGGCCGAGCGTGGATCCTGGCTAAAGACCAGTTTCCTAAAGTCTAAAGTGTGGGAAACTGGTTCTGATCCGAAAGGCCGGGCGGACGGTGGACACGCCATCGGGGTACCGACCGATGGTGTTCCTCGTCGAGGTTTGCAAGCTTGAGCGTATCATTACAGAGCGACACCATGTCCGAAGTTAAGTCTTAAAACAGAGGGGGCAACAGCTGCGTTCTCGCGGTTGGTACCCAACATAAGAGTACCCAACGCTCCCTGCAAGAGACCTTCGGGGTCGTGCGGAGTATGGCACTATACGGGACCCCCGTATGGGCGGAGGCCCTGACGACTGGCAACGTGGCTAGACTGCATAGCCTGCTAAAGGCGATGGCGGTCAGGAGAGGGTACCGCACGATATCCGTTGAGGTGGCATGTCTCCTAGCCAAGACCCCTCCATGGGACCTGGAAAACAGGGCTCTTGCGTCGTTATATCAATGGTGCAAGAAGGCGCTGGATCGGGACCACAGGCCTGTGCCCAAAGAAATAGAGGCATAGTGATCCCTGTTTCGCCAGAAGCTCATGGAGACATGGAAGGTATGACTTGAGCTACCAAAGTGAGGACTCACCACTAATTCGGCGCCATGGTAGCCTCACCTACCGAGTGTCACAGATGTTTACCGGGCACGGGTTTTTCGTTAAGTATCTACAGCGGGGACACGGCACTACATGGGCATAGCAGCGACAAGACCTCGTTACGGGCCTGGTCGTGAATATTCTCACGCTGGACACCATGTTAAGGGCTCTGGTCTCCAACGGGAGAAAGTGTGACGTAACTGTGTCTTTCTGCGAGCAAGTCATGCTCGCGAAGAATGCAGCGGGAGAGAAATCTCCATTCCAAGTTCCGTAGTCGGTGGCACGGCCGTCCACCATGACCGAGAGTCTGAGAGCGGCGTGTTGGCTGCTCACCGCTCTTTCACAGAAGCCGGCCTAGACGGTGGTGTGTCTCTTCACCCCTCGAAGAAGTGGAATAGTACCCCCCCCCCCCCTTCCTAATCCTTTTAGCACGGACGCTGGTGAAGTTAATGAAGGAATCCAGGAAGAACACAAAAAATTCACTTGAGTGGTTTGGTGTTTAAAAGCAATTTCTTATACGAAACTCCAGGTTAGCAGATCTCGTGAAGAAGATGCAAGGCAGAAATCACATTAATAGATACAAAAATACGAAAGTTTCCTGTTTATGCAATTTCCTACTGCGTTTTTTTAAGTTTCAGATTGATTATCACAGTTTGTTTAAATTATGCCTTTATAGTGGTCCCTGACCACGAAAAGGTTGGGAACCCCTGTTGTAGATAGACAGTTATTTCATGAATTTTAAGCTTGTAAGGGGCCCCTAGCCGACTCTCCGTGACTATAAGTGTCAGGTACTTCACACTTAACACACTGTCGTCCATAGCAATTAGTTTAATGTTGAAAAATATACTATTACATACTTAACCCTTAACCACCTAGCGTCGGTCACAGTGACTCCATTCGATATATTTTTTCAAATATTTCCGTTACCACGCGTGCCACAAGCCTGTGACTCTGTGTACTTTTTCCATTGATTGTAATTGCTTAGATCTCAGCTTAATAAAATACTTAAAATTTGTTAAAATATTTGTAAATCAATTTTTAATAACGATAGTAAAAAGTAAAAGTGTTAATTTGAAGAGTTTATTAAAACAATTTGAATAAAAACAATTGAAAAATATAATGTAGTGTTGATTTACAGCAGTTTTTGAGCTTTTTACCTTCCTATTAGTACTTATAGGCAAGCGGTGACCGACGTTAGGTGAATGTGTTACTAGAATACACGTTAGGTGGCTAAGGGTTAATATATAAAATTCGAGGCACGTATGAATACAACAAATTTGTTGATCATACCTATATGACATGTTTACGAATATGTCAAGTCTCGTAATGATGATTCAAGCACTCATGTAACACCTGCCACGAACTCACTTTAATTATTAAAATATACAGCCGAGCGAAAGTTTATATTTGATATTAGAGTCAACAAACAGCGTACTTACACTAATAAATATGTAGCAACTCAGTCAATACTAACTTTATGAATTTCAACATGCCCTAAAATAGTTATTGGAATTTGTGATCTGACGAATACATAATCGGATTGCTTGGAAATAGGTTAAACATTCATTGTTAATGTTTACATACATACAGTCACGCCTATATCCCCGAAGGGGTAGGCAGAGGCAAAGTGTACGCCCACATTATTCACCTTTTAGTTACAATATGTCCCACGTAATAGGCGGTAAGCCTTTTGCAGTGTTTAAAATGGATAGACGTAGGTTGCCGCGACCCGCAGCAGAAATTTTTCCTTCAACTTGGCTTAACAATTGTCGTTTTACTGACAACCGGGTTTCATTTCGAGTTTTCATTCTCTACGCAATGGATCTTTTTGCGAAAGAGTTCCCTTAGTCGCCTCTTACGATACCCTCGGGATGTATTGGGGTGGCGACATTTTGTACTCTACCCGTGGCGACACGGGACCCCGTCGCCACACAGGGCCATGTTTATGTCTAACCTATTATAAATAGTTGAAATTATTTCAAAGGTTGAAATTGTAGAAGACAGTTTTCTTTTCATTATTTATAGAGTAGGCATGTACCATTTACCTGTTGAGACTGGACTCAAAAAACCATTTTCCTAATTGTTAGAAATAAAAATACACTACAAACTAGGTATTTATATACCAAATAACACCACAATAGTGGTTTTTTAATTGTAGATGTAAGTTTTGTGGTAGTAAGAGTGTAAAAAATATTTTTAACCGTCGCAAATTTCATACACAAACTTTTTGCGTCAACCTGTTTGTGGTTTCATACCTTTGCAAAGAATGTTAGGTAGGATTTTTTCCTAGATAATTAAGTAATTTACTTGATATGTCAAATTAAATATATAAAGCGTTTTTAACCACTTATTTCCTTACTTCGATTGAGATTGACAGAGTGAGAAGGAAGGAACTTCGACCCGCCAAAGAAATATCGGCTCAATGGCTATATTGTGTTTAGCTTTGATGATGCAGGATTCATGGTGCACCTATATTTGTTTAGTGTAAAAACTTGCATAGCTCGATATAGGTTTTCTCAGCAAACTGACGAAGAAATGAAAACAAAATAGTTACGAAGATACAAACAAACTCTTTCTAAACAACACACAAACAAAACACTTTGTAAACTCACTCACTTTATAAACATGTGTTGTGTCAATGCCATAAAATATTATAATGGTAATTGTTATTTAAATACGATAAATAGGTTAGTGTAAAAAAATGGAGAGGAAGATGATAAAAGTGCAGAAAATGCTACAGGGATGCCATGCCGAACTCCTACTGGCTAAAAAACCACACGTATCCTACCTAACAACCTACGATTGGAAGTCCCGGATAAGCCCTCTAAAAAACCACACGTATCCTACCTAACAACCTACGATTGGAAGTCCCGGATAAGCCCTCGGAAGGATACCCCAGGAAATTTATACATACTAAAATCTGCAAAGTATTATGTTTCAGTCAAGTAAACATTGTATCAAGTTAAAGGTTTTCAACTGCCCATTACCAGATTAAAATGAACATGTAAGTTGGTATTTAAGATATTATTTAATATACCACCAATATAGCGTAAAGGACGAACAAACTCTTCAATTAGAATGAACATTAACTGAACCCTTGTAGTCGTAAAGGTTGGCACACACTAAGTGCTTCATAAATTTATGCTTAAGCATTTCTTTTATTGTTCTCATTACCTATTACCGGTATATTAAACGTTTCTACTATGGTTCTCACTTACCCTTACTGTATTTTGAACTTTGCCCTTATGTGACTGCAATAAATCTTTAACCCCTATTTTTTCCCTCTCAGCAAATAGGTATTGCTATTCAAAGGAGGAATGCTGCTAGTTTTTTGGGCACAATGCCACTTGGGCCTTATTTAGGTTAAGTTTAGATAGTAATAATCTAATATACTTACATTATTACTATCTAAACTAAAGGTATGCAGTATTTACTTGGCACCGACTTCAAAATTACATTTAATAATATCTGATAAATCAAAATACACAACTTTGTGCTAGGTAGACTTTTGTTTTTGATTAAAGTTTTTAACGTGTGAAAAGCCCCACGGATTAATGATGGATTCAAAAAGCTTTTTCAAAATATTATAATCAAAACTAATAGAAGATAGATAAGTGTATATTCATAGCCATTATAGATAAGCCACCTCATGAAAGATAGGTACATAAAGTTATTTTGAAACAGCAGGCAGGTTTAAACAGGATGTTACACATTGTTTCGTGATAGTGAACAGTGTCCATAGAGAACCGTTGATTTATTACTCACTATGGTATTGAATGGTCAAGAAGTATGTTAATAATTTCTATTACAACAAACAAGGGATCGACCTTTGATGATTACTATGATTAGAAAGTGCTTCAATTGCTTTTGGTATAAATAATTTAATAGGTATTATGGTACATAAAAAAAGTTAGCATTTTGGCAACATGGGGAGATTGTAAAATGTGTAACCTGCTTTTAAATAAATATATAAATGAATTGATTTGTAATATTGACGTTTAAGTCGGTTAAGGCAAGGCAATTGACACAAAATTTTCATACGATTAGCACACAGTATTTTGTTAAAATAAAATTCGACGTTGTTAGGATGTTGTGCTGATATCTGGTTCACTTGTAGGCATCTAAATTGCCTTCACAAAACTGATTTCTTCTTCTCAGTTATTGACTTGCCTTAAATAAATTCTTACTAAATATCCGATGATAAGTTATAAAACACATAAAACCAAGCGAGGAATTCCTCAGATAGAACTTATCTCAAATATTTTTTTTCAGCTAAATATTGGGATGCAACATCACATAAGTAGTACCATCACGTAGAGAATCCATTTTTGACCGATGATTTTTTCCTGAAACTTTGACACCGCTAGGTAATTTATTCTTGTAAGAGATATGATCATAAAAGTCGCGTCGATGCCAAATATGATCTCAAGTATACTTCTAACAAAAACCCTTTTCTGAGCTGCCACCGACATTGAATTTCAGTGCGAACATAGAATTTTGTTTGGGGTATAATAGACCGCACGTCACCAGTTAAAGGCCGTCGCAAATTTCCTCCATAATCCTTTTAGCGTCAACCTGTTTGTGGTTTCACACCTTTTTGTAAAGAATGTTTGTGGAATTTTTCCTTATTAGATAATCAATTCTTTTACTTGATACGTCAGATTAATTATATAAAGCGTTTTTAAGCATTTATTTCCTTACTTCGATTGAGATTTACAGGGTCAGAAGCGAGGAACATCGACTCGCCAAAGAGATATTGGCTCAGTTATAGGCTATTGTGTGCAGCTTTGATGATGCAGAATTCATGGTACACCTATATTTGCTTAGTATAAAAACATTGCATAGCTCGATATAGGTTTTCTCAGCAAACTGACGAAGATATAAACAAACTCACTTTACTTTATAAACAACACACAAACAAAACACTTTGTAAACTCACTCACTTTATAAACATGTATTGTGTCAATGCTATAAATATAATGATAAATACGGCGTAGTATAAAAAGATGGAGAGAAAGAAGATAAAAATGCAGAAAATGCGACAGGGATGCTATGCCGATCTCCTACCGACTAATAACCACACGTATCCTACCTAACAACCTACAATTCGTCCCCTTAGTAACATAGAAATGTATCTCGATTTTGCTTACTTTTGGGAAACAGCAAAAAACCGTGTGACACGATGTATTAATGAGAATTTATTGACTACTATTGAAAGTATTCGCGGTTAATGCTTAAAATACGTTTAGCACATTATTGAGCTTTGCAAAGAAAGTAACTACTAATTTAAAAAGTTTTTATTTATATATTTAAAGTTCAATAATTTTCAAAATGGTTTCAGATACGCTTTTATGTGTCAAACTTTTTCGTATGAAAACGAAATTTTTAATAAGATACTTCGTGTTATATTCTATTAATTTGGTATTTTTTATATTATTAGAATTCAATTAAACATAATAAAAGAGAATACAAGTCGGGACAGGTATGTATATTGCATACCCTGAAGATATTTAAGGAAGAGTAGAGGCTGCAGAAAAAATATCATCCCAAACGTACATTGGTTCGGATGATAAAACTGCAGTTCTCCAAAACCTTGAAGACAGGGACACTGTCTAGCTTATCACGGGGGATCGTATAGGGGATCACGAGGGTCACACCCGAAACACTGGTGTATCTACAGAACTCATAGTGGTATCGCGGATAAAGTTCACCTCTTTATCTGACAAAGTAATTTCGTGCAGTATCCTTCGGCAGACAGTGATTGTGGGAGATTTCAACAGTCTCTATGTTGACTGAGCGAGTTCCTTGCGTACTGAATTTTCAAGAAGTGCTGCACCTGACTAGAGTTCATTGCTGGACCTGATGGACACCGTTTCAGGGCATGCACTACTTTGTAGATTGGAACACTTTCGCTTGGACGTGAGCGCCTTTCGCAAGGCCTGAACCACCCCGGCTCAGAAAGTAGCGGCATTACAGTAACACTACTGTAAGTCGGCAGACTGGCATGAGTTCTTTGCTCGTACCCGTGGGGTGGTTTTGCCTCACTGTAGAAGGTCTTGCGGGCATAAAATTTACACTTCTTACCGCTGGATCCTGTAGGGGCAAAAAAGCGAGAGTGCAGTAGTTCAAGTAAAGTTCATATTTAAAGTTGCCAGACGGTCTACCCGCATTGGTATTAAAGTAATATGGTCAAAAGTTTCTTGTGTCAGGTACTAACATATCTTTATATTCCATGAAGCTGGTGGTGGAAGGTACTGGTTTCATGGAAGACCGCAGTTGCACATCGTATCGCCAAGCATAACGTTCGTCTCAAAAATTCTCAGCGCCGTCTGCCTGCACTACACGCGGACGGCATTACGCTGAGAGGCGGTCGTTATTCTACACTGTGTGTAGCATGAAACGCATATTTGAAAGTGGATTAAAAAAGTTTTTCATTCTCCCAAGAAGGTTGACTCTTCCGAATAAAGGCCTATAACCATCACCTCCCTTTTATCAAATGCTATAGAGCTCGTAATTAATACACAGTTGTTAGGGTAAACTTGAAAAACACTACCTTCTCAGTGACAGGCAGTACTGTTTTCGTCACTGTCACTCGACTGGCGATCTTAGCCAAGTCTGGCACCGTGGCTTTTTTAAGAAGTTGTCCGCCTACTGACTGCCCCAGGAGTTATGGGTATCCAACTTGCTGCATTTCAATGACATGTTATCTAATAAAGACGCCCCTTTATTCCACCATGAAAACGTATTATCGATTTCAGACAAAAGTTGTGCACAACTTGTGTCAGAAATATTTTTGTTGTATCGTTTCTGTTTGTCCTTATGTAAGCAGTTCTTAGAAAGATCTGAGCGGACTTAAAAGTCTACGATTGTTTCATCGCTTAAGTATCGGTTTAGAAGAACTGGAGTTAAACGGAGTTAAGAACAAAACGGAATTAAAAATTAAGGTTGGATTTCCGTTCAATCACTGTTCGTTTGGTCGTGATAAATGTCATTCACGCGAGCAAAACCCCAGAATTGGCTAGTGGGTTTTATAAATACGCTTGTATAATGGTTAAACATTATGGACGGGTGTCTTTTTAGATGCTATGATCATTTTGTGTTCAATAATTGTAGTGTAAAACAATGAAAGCACTGTAACACAAAAACGTATCTTTACATACGTTTCATAACACAGAAACGTATCTTTAGATACCTTTTGGTTTTAAGTATGGCTAGTTAACACACAAAAGCCTATCTCAAGATAAGTTTGTGTGTCTCTCTGCCTCGGTTTTCCCAAACGCCTACAGTATGGGGTTCTTCAAAAGGGGTCTTAGAAGGTTTTTACAGGGTCGGCAGCGCGAGTGTGGCACCTCTGGTGTTGCAAACGTTCATAGGCTGCGGTGACCACCGGTCCTTCTGGTGGGCCGTATGCTTGTCTGCCAACTTAGTGGTATAAAAAAAAAAAAAAAGTTTGTGTGTTTGTTTCTGTTTAACGTGTTTTACAGATACGGTGGAGGCTATTTTGGAAATGAAGAGTCCTAGACATACGAGTCTTTGTGACAACATGGAACACACTATTTCCTGACTGGTGGCATACTTAACTCAAAATCGATAAAAATCGAGTTACATTTTTATGTTACTAAGGGAACGAATTGGGAGTCCCGGATAGGCCTCGGAAGGATACCCCAGGAAATTTATACATACTAAAATCTGCCAAAGTATTTTGTTTCAGTAAAGCAAACATTGTATCAAGTTAAAGGTTTTCAAATGCCCATTACCAGATTAAAATGAACATGTAAGTTGGTATATAAGATAGTATTTAATATACCACCATCAAAGCGTAAAAGACTAACAAACCAATTAGAATGAACATTAACTGAACCCTTGTAGTCGTAAAGGTTAGCGCACACTGAGTGCTTCTTAAATTTATTCTTATTACCTATTACTGGTCTTATTAAACGTTTCTACTATGGTTCTCATTTACACTTACTGGACCTTCTCCCACTTACTGTACCTTATACCCATTAGCTCTATTGATTAGAGAATTGCCCTGGTTTAGGCAAAGGTTGTGGGTTCGAATCTCGTATGAGGCAAGTTGCCTTTTAACACTTCATATAAAATATTATGAAAAAGTCAGCTTACTAATTGCTTTTGATATAAATAATCGAATTTGGTAATTCAATGCATACCACGCATACATTGATTTGTGACATTGTCGTATTATGTCGGTTAAGGCAAGGCGACACAAGATTTTATACATTAACGCACTGTATTTTGTTAAAATATAATTCGACGTTGTTAGGATGCTGGGCGTTTTTTTTTATTTTTTTTACGTGAGGGAAAATCTTCGTGGATGTTATGCCGGATTCCTACCGACTAAAAAACCTCACGTAACGCCCAACAGCCTATGGTTGTGAGCCCCGGGTAAGCCCTCGGAAGGATGTCCCAGGACAAGGATGTTGGGCTGATAATGTAGTTCACTTATACGCTCCTAAATTGGTTTCACAAAACTGTTAAAAAGGAAAAGTTACGAAACACATAAAACCAAGCGAGGAATTCCTCAGATAGAACTTATCTCAAATATTTTCAGCTGAATATTGGGATGCAACATCCACAAGTAATACCATCACGTAGAGAATCTATTTTGGTCTTCGATGACTTTTTCCTGAAACTGTGACACCCTTAGGTCATTTATTCTTGTAAGAGTTTTGATCATAAAAGTCGCATCGATGCCATTAATATGATCTCAAGTATAAGTCTAACAAAAATTCTTTTCTAGGCTGCCACCGATATTGAATTTCAGTGAGAACGTAGGATTTTGTTTGGGGTATAATAGACCCAATCTGTTGCCACGGCCCGTGGTCGGTGTGCGCGTGATGAATACAAATTTGTGGCTGAAGAAGAAGGGTTAAAGAATTTTGGGTGTAAAACTTTTCAACTGAAAGAATTTTTAAAGCTATCTCTATAGGTGCTATTATAAAAAATATGTGGCATTATAAAATTAAATAATACTTGCTTATAAAAAACAAATTACATATTTAAAACTTTGGAAATAGCAATGACTATTATAATCTATGTATAGCTACAACTGATAAAAGTATTCTAAAATATCTTGTTTGGAATGCCTGTCTGTTTGTCAATATGAAGCTCGCAATGGAGGCAAAAACGACTGAACGGATTTCGACGCAGTTTTCTTTATTAGAAAGTTCTGGTCAGCGTTAATTCTTTTTTCGTTAAGTAAAGGCGGAGCTATGAACAAAGATAGATAAACCAAGGTTGGATTTCCGTACGATTATTGTTGTTTTAGTCGCAATAGCGACTAGATCTAGGAGTCACGGGATTCAGGCAGTTAAAAATACATTTTAAAATACTTTCATCAACTATGGATGGGATTCTTGTCTCGAAACCATGATTTGTTTTCGTCGTGTCAACTTTGCTTATTGCAACTAACTTTAAGTTTTCTTTAACGTGTTCAGAGACTTTTCTTGCTGCATGTTTGATCAAAATCGTCTGAACGAAAACGTAGAGAACAGTTTTTTTTTTGTAGTTTTAAGTCGAAATTTCTAGACGAGCTATACCTATACGCCTAATGCTGCATTCACATTTGCAAAACATCAACGAAACCATACAGCCTGTCATCGTGTAGAACATGTAACTCGTAGCTGCAGTTTTCGACGGTATACTGATACGGGAATGGAGTAATGTGCCGTAACTCCCCCTCACGCAAACCCCCTCCTCCCCTTACTTTTAGAAGCGGGATCACACCCGAAACCCCCCAAAGACGCGGGATAGCACCCGAACCGCCCCCTGGGTGAGACCGCAGTTGTGGCCGTAGGTCTGTTGAGAGTCCTGGGACATCCTTCCGAGGGCTTACCCGGCGCTCCCAACCATTGGCTGTTGGGCGTTACGTAAGGTTTTTCAGTCGGTAGGAGTCCGGCATAGCATCCATGATGGATTTTCCCTGTTGTTAAAAAAGAAAAAGTGGCAACAGAAATACATTATCTCTGAAGATTTCTTCACCCTGCCTATCACGGTTCCTGAGATACAGCCTCGTGACGGAGAGACAGACAGACAGAGGGACGGCGAAGTTGCTTGAATAGGGTCCCGTTTTTACCCTTTGAGTACGGAACCCTAAAACCAAAAGATGTAGTAAAACGTCCACCTCACATGACGGGCATTTTTACAATTTATAAACACAAAAAATTTCATTTACAATGATTTTGGATCATGAACAATAAAAACTCGTCAGTTTGAAACGGGAAACGAATGTCTCCAATCTCAATCTCAGTTGGACGTAAATCTGGCTCGACGCCAACCCGTTCAAACTTGCAACTCAAACAATTTTATTAGTTTGAAATAGTTACCCGTGGTTGGACTACCCTTCATTTGTACCATTTAAATAAGTGTTTTGTAAGATTAATTACTCATTTATCTTAGTGTCCCTAAAATTTAGTACAAATCACTTTAAGATGGAATTGAGACGATTTGGGAAGGCGTGAAAGTTAAAACAATTGAATTAGATCAAAGATTTGTGGCATATTTATGGCTACTACTTGTCTTGTACCTACTTGGTTTTAATAAGTGTCAAGTAATAAGTTGGACAGCCTATTACAGTATTGGAATTGACAGGCACAGGTTTGGCTAATGCATATGTTACTGGCTACTCTTATTATGCTCTTTGAAGCATGAAAATTCTGGGTAATGAAGTCCTCCAAAAGCGTAAACTATCAAACATACATACGGTATACTTCTATAGTGTGAAACGCAGTAATGAAATGGTGTTTTGCCCTGAAATCTACATTAATCAATAGCTGACATCAGTCAATCAATCTACCTTCGAAACCTATCCATACAACAATTTAAGCCCATTGGGCCGCCGCCCACTATTATGTCGAGTAATTTATTATACGCCCTAGTCATTTCAGCTAAATTGCTCACGTCAGTAAAAAGCTTTTTATTTTCATACTATCAAGGTGGCAAACAAGCTTACGGCCCATTTGATGGAACGCTGTAACCGTAACCTAAAGACGTTTGCAACTCCAGAGAGCTTTAAGCACCTTCTAAACACCAGCACAGCATGCCAGGGGGTCGGTGTACTACTTTCCGCGAGAATGAATGAGTGTGTGACAGAGTATGAATGTGTGAGCCCAAGACTCCTTTGGCTAAGACTGAAGGTTGGACTTACCCGCATCTTTGTTTTGGGAGTGTATGCTCCGCAGGATGCGCGGTGGCACCGGTCTTCAAAAGACCAAAGCGAGAGGCAGGCATTTTGGGAGAGTATGAGTGATATTCTGGATAAATGTAAACGAAACGAGAGAATAGTGATGTTAGTTGATTTTAATGGTTGGGTGGGAGTGAAGCGCGATGGATACGAAAGTGTATTAGGAAAGTTTGGTGATGAACGAGTGAATGTAAATGGAGAAAGCTTGCTAGAAGTATGTTTGGAAAGGAATCTTGTGGTAACTAATACCATATTCAACCACAAGGATATCCACTTGTATACAAGAGAGGAGAGAGATCAGAGAAGCATGATTGACTTTGTGATAGTAGACGCAAGACTGAGAAAGAAAGTGCTAGACACTCGGGCGTACCGTGGCACCGGGATCGACACAGATCACTTCTTGGTATTTAGCCGGGTAAGGGGTCTGTTTCAGCGGTGGCGACATCGTGTGCATGAACCCGTTAGTGTACTAGAGCGAATAAAAGTTGAGAATTTACAAGAGTTAGGCATAAAAGAGGCATTTGTGAGTAAACTGAGTGAAAAATTTGAAAACCTAGATGAAATATGTGAGATTGAAAAATTATGGAAGCCGTTTAAGGAAGGACTTGTGGAAGTTGCGATTGAAGTGTGTGGGGTTAGCAAAAGACGACAAGGATGTATGGCAAAGGGAATGAGTGCGGAAGTTCTTAATGCGTTGACTGGCAAGAAGAAAGCATGGTTGGACTGGTTGGCTACAAAGGCCAATCAAAGAATGCAAAAGGCAACGGATGAGGATGTAAAAATGGCAAAGGATGAATATAAAAAGTATAAACGTGTTGCAAAAGAGACGATGATGAGAAAGAAAGAGAATGATAGAGAAAAATTTGATAAAAGGTTATCTGAAGACTTCCAACGGAATATTAATTTTTTTTGGAAGTCCATAAGAACAGTGAGGAGTCAGCAAACAATGTCGCCGCTCAATCACATCAGAAACCAGGATGGAAGTTTTGTAAGAGGAGAAGAATGTGTGCTAAAGAGATGGAAGGAATATTTTGAGAGTTTATTCGAAAAAGAAGATATACAAGGCGATACGCGTGTTTTAGAACTGAATGAATTTGGCGATGAAAGCGAGTTAAGCATGGGAGAAATAGTGGAAGCGTTGAATTGTATGAAAGTAGGAAAGGCTGCTGGAATAGATCGGATTTCTGTCGAAATGCTGAAAGCTGGACGTGGCGTGGTAGCTTGCCAGCTGTACCGCCTTTTTAACTTTTGTTGGCGAAGTGGCAGAGTACCAGCAGAATGGTGTAAAGCTGTCATTGTGCCGCTTTACAAAGGAAAAGGGTCGCAGCAAGAGTGCAAAAACTACCGCGGCATAAGCTTGCTCAGCATCGTTGGCAAATTGTATGCAAAAGTGTTGATAAAAAGAGTGATGAATGAAACTGAAGGAAAAATGTGGGATGTGCAAGCAGGATTTATGAAAGGAAGGGGATGTACGGATCAGGTCTTTTCCTTACGATGCGTAGCTGAGAAAGTTTTGGCTAAAAGTCAAAAGGTCTATTGCATATTCGTGGACTTGGAAAAGGCCTATGACAGAGTAGTGAGGAATGAACTGTGGTCAATATTGTCCATGTATGGAGTGAACAGCAACTTGATACGGGCACTGAGGTCTCTCTATGAGGGTTCTAGTGCTTGTGTCAGGATCAACGGGGCCTGCACGGACTTCTTTCACATTGAAAAGGGTGTGAGACAGGGCTGTGTAGCGTCTCCGTGGCTGTTTAATCTATACATGGATAGTTGTCTGAAAGAACTGCAAGAGAGTATGTATGGCTTAAAAATGAATGAACTGACCGTCAAATGCCTCCTATACGCTGATGATCAGGTGATATTAGCATCATCAGCGGAGGAATTGCAGCTGATGGTTAATAGTATGAATGAGGCTCTAAAAAGTAGAGGAATGAAAGTTAATGTAAACAAGACGAAAGTTATGGTTTTTGAAAGAGAAGAAAGTATGACGAATTGCTCAATCTTCATTGAAGGGCAAAGAGTGGAACAGGTGAAAGAATTTGTATACTTGGGTTCCAAATTTGTAAGGGATGGAAAGTGTGACCAGGATATTGAGCGAAGAGTTTTGGCAGGAAATCAAGTGAATGGGGCTATGTACACCTTTATGAGCAGTCAAAATGTGTCTGAGAAGGCCAGGTTGGCTGTACATAGGGGAGTGCTCATCCCTACACTTATGTATGGTAGTGAAAGTTGGGTATGGCAGAAGAAGCATGAAAGCAAAATTAATGCAGTGGAAATGAGAAGTCTGCGAAGTATAGCTGGAGTGACTTTAATGGACAAAAAAAGAAATAGCGTGATAAGGGAAAAATGTGGTATAACAGAAGATGTAGTGACTAAGATCGAAAAAGGGATGCTTAGATGGTTTGGACACGTGGAGAGAATGGATGAGAATAGACTGACAAAGCAGATTTATGAGGCGAGAATGAATGGGCAAACTGGTAGGGGTAAACCTCGGCGTACGCATGCCGATCAAATCAGAGACGTTCTGGAAAAAGGCAAGGACAAGAGTACCCTTAACCGGCGAGCGTGTATGAAAACAGTTATGAAAGTAGAAGAAGCGAAAGTTGTATGTCAGGATCGTAGCAAGTGGAAAGCCATAGTCTCTGCTTACCCCGATGGGAAACAAGCGTGATTATATGTATGTATGTATGTATAAACCCATTTTGAAGGACGCCAAATTGCAGGCGTCTGGGAGAACAACTGAAGCAGGGAGATCTATCCACAAACAAAGCATGCGCGAAAGAAAGCCTTGCTTTGTTATACATACGATAAAACTTCAACATTGTTCATATGCGCGGCATTCGAACTTGTAATTTCTGCACGAAACGGAATGGTGTAACTTCCTTCTTTCTACTAAATATCCTTGATCTTTTGACAAGTTAATGTTTCTAATTACCATTTTATAAAGTTTTCAGTAAGTATAAAGTTCTTCCTACCTCGTACTCTTTTAAACCAACTACAAAAAAGAAGAAGTGTTAGACTGTGTTTTTCATATAATGTAGTTTGCATTCATTGAACTAATACTACTACGTATGGAACAGACATCGCGAACATAAAATTTGCAACGGTGAGGTTGAGCCGATCGGCTCATGTGCGTTCAGTCGCTCGGCTCACTGCGTAGTAACCACAGAGTACATTTGTATATTATGAGATAGAGACGTCACTCGACTGATTGACGACACCAGCGGCGCCTAGCAGCTATTGCAGGAAACTTTCCGACTGCGTGTCCTTGAAATAAAAATCGACCGTAACAAGTAAACTTAAGTTAACTTGAATTTTTAAGAAAAATAAATTACTTGAACCATAAGAAGAAAAAATTACACTACGTACAGAAAAGTAATCTTAGTTATATGACCCTATGTAACGAAACCATACCGCGATTTAAAAAAAGGCACAGCGCCATCTAGTTATGATTTTTTAACTAAAATGATAGATTATTTTATATTACGTACAGCGTCACCTACCACGTGTTGCGGGAAACTCATACGTTATAATGAAACGAAGTTGAATATCATGACAAGTCTCAATGTAACTGCAACGTTGAGAACCTACGTAAGTTGGTTACATTATAATTCAATGCTCAGTTCTAAGTGATAACACCATGGTAGTAACCGCCCGCAACAATCGCTCGTAAAAATGCCATCGTGTGTGTTAAAACAGTGTAAAAACAATACAACTACCACGAAAAAAGATAGTGGTGTCACTTATCATCGGTAACTAAACAAAATATCAAGTAAATTACATTTGTTTCCAGTTTTATAGAATAATTTTAATGCCCATTACTCACCCAAACTTATGAATGAAATCATAGATCAATAAAAGTGACCTGCTCAGATACGTCACGTAGGTACTAATGTTGGTTGAACTAAATTGTAATGATACATTTATATGAAGAGCAGTTATTTATTTAGAATTTTTAAATGTATTTCGTAGTTTGAAGTCGGTATATTATAATAATAGAGGAGATTATTATGATTTAAGTAGGTAACTATAAACATGTAAAACTAAAAAATTTAAATAAACCTTAAACTTGTAGTTTTAAAGTATATTTATCAAAATATGGGTTACTGTTCTCTGGGCACATGTTCAATCATGTTTTACCGCCTAAAAGAAATTGTCTTGATTATATGTATGTACCTAATTTCATTGTTCTAATTCAACGAAAAATATCGTACAAATTTTGATTGCCTGGAGTATCTCACCGTTTACGAGTAAAATAAATAACCGAATTTTGGGTAAAAAACGGAACCCTATTCATAACACTTCGCCGTCCATCTGTTGAAGGTCTTTATAGGCGGCTTGAAAAGTTTCAACAGCAAAGAAACTGCGCCTGTCTATTTCAACACGGCTCACCATCAATTACGTGGGACAAATTTTAAAGTGGTGAAAAGTGGGCATATAATCTGTGGGCATCTGCCTACCCCTACGGAGACAAAGGCGTGACCATATGTATGTATATTACTTCCTAAAAAGACATACAGAAAAACCCTGAAAAGTATATTATTTAAATCTGAGAAATAAATTACTATTCTGGAAGTAGTAATTCAAATAACCTTTGGGTAAAAACGTATGCGTGTCCAGTCTATAGTGTATAATCTTTTTAAGTGACTTGTTCTTAGAATACTTTGAAGGATACGCGTAAGCGCCTTGATATTCCCGGCGCCTAAGACCTTTTGGTCGTGAAAAAACTATTACTAAGAAGCGGTCTTGCGCTTGAATATTTATATTACGATTAAACGACTAATATTTTGTTCAATCGCTGCAAAAGCGAACTTTATGCTTGCTAGCTTACTTGTGGCAAAAGGCGCACGTTTTTTGCTCTGGATAGCTTCTCTATACGTAGTAATAATTACTCAAAGTTTGCATTCGCGATAGTTTGGAGAAAAGCTTTTTGCGGTATACTTTATTGTTTTATGGCAATGGAATATAAATTAATAATTGAATGTACCTATATATCAACGTAAACTATATTTTAATTGGAACGTAGAAAAATCTTCGCATTCTTTTATTTCATTCTTGAACTTGTTAAACATTTCAATTTAAAAATTCAGAGCCTTCGCGATGCCTTCTCAAATGTCCAATTCGAAATTTGGATCCTATCCAGGGAAGCCCGGGGCTGAAGTTTTGGACCCAGTTTGTCTACAGATACCAAAAAGAATGTTCTATTTATTGAATTGTGAAAAGGCTTACTTTAACCTACATAATTTTTGACTGCTTCGTTGATTTACGTAACCAGTGAATGCGACGATGAGACTTGTTCTGGGATCTCAAGTTTGAGTTACGAGTTGAAACTCACAATACAGTGTTCTGTAGAAATTTAACAAAATGAATTGTGGTGATTTATGTGTAAAAGAAAACTTTTGGCAAAGCTCCCTTTTGTTTCGAAAAAATCTTCTTTCTTTCTGTGTTCTATTTATTCTTTTAATTATCATCTTGATACTCTGACCTATCCTAACAATTCTGTCACAATAACTTGAACTTACTAGAAAAATGATCAATCGGATAACAAGTTCGTGGTTCCAGTCCTACAGTAAACCAAATCTAAGATGGTTACGACCCATGTTGCTCAACTTTTAAATGACCCTTTTAAATGAGTTAACTTCAACTTAGTTTTCTGGTACAACGTCAAATCGAAGTAAATTTTTATTTGTTTTATTAATAGCCATATTATATACCATTGTGTTTTGAGCTATAAGTAATATTTTACTGTTTAAAGATCTATACAACCGAAACAGCATTATTGAGTTTTGTGCAGTCGTTTTCTAGTAACAGCCTGCATGTCAGATAATATATATAATACAAAACAATATAAACTTGAAACGAATGAAAAGATTGCATCTCCGGAAAAAGCATTGGCAGAACACGCAAAATTTTGTACCGACCTGGGAATCAAACCTTCAGTGATAGAAGTTGCTAACACCAACGAACTACGTTACGAAGCTACTATCATAATTATGAATCAATTGTTTTTAGGGTTCCGTATCCAAAGGGTAGAACAGTTCGTCTGTCTGTCACAAAGCTGTATCATGAACGGTGACAGCCATAATCCTGATTTTTTTACCGATTTATGTATTTCTGTTCCCGTCTTACAACAAATAATAGAGACAACTAATAAATTATTATTGATAAGGCTCCGATACAACCAACGTAGTTCAAGTGACGTTTTTGGTACGAAACCCTTCAAGCGCGAATCTGACGCATACTTGGCCGGTTTTTAGATATTTTATGCTCAAAATAAGATAACGGAATATAGTAGGTTCCTAATGTTCGTAAGTGATGACTGGAATTAGATTGAAATGGTAGCTAAACTGTTTTGATTTATTTAATACGTTATCGCGTAAAAGCATAACCCTCCTTCTGCGCAGTCGGTTAAGAAGTAGCCTTCCCAGGGTCTCGAACTGTCCCTATAGCAAATTTCATCTCAATCACTCCATCCGTTTAGGCGTGAAAGCGTAACAGACAGACAGATAGACTGAGTTACTTTCGCATTTATAATATTAAGTAGGGATAACATTGAGTGGCTAAAAAGCCACGTACAGGGTTAGCACCCTACACCTCTACAATCTGTACATTGCTAAGTACAAAATAACTTTATGAACTTGAAGAATTTGGCACGTGGTTCCTTTGACTATACTTACAAAAGAACAATTTTATTTGTTAGAACAATTCTGTTAGTTTCTCTCAAAACTTTGCTTCTTCTCTTTTCAGTTTTATATTCAGTCCAAAGATTTGTTCGGAAACTTTTGTTTGACGAAGTTTTGAGTTTGGTTGGATGTTAGGAATTTAGTTTCACTTTTGCTGCTATGCTATATAACTTACTAGCTGACCCGCGCAACTTCGTTTGCATGATAAATGACGAACCACTCGAACGATTTTGTGCAAACTTCACATTAACCATCTACTAAATAATCCGAACAAAGCCTAAAAATTTGGTTTGGATAGGTTAGCCCGTTCTTGAGTTATAAAATTACAACGAAAAGTGGCATTGATTTTTATATATATAGATTTGGTCAAATGTCATGTCCCCGTAGATGTTTGATTTGATTTTCTGATGGCTGGATGAACCTCGCTAAAAGTCGTTAGAGATAGATTACATAGTCTGGAGTAAGGTCGGTTTCACAGTCATGCGGTTTCTCACCTGCTGCGTGCGGTAATGGACAGTAAACACTGTGGTTGTAAAAGGAGTCTGCAGAGCGTGCTGGCATACGTATCCATAATACATAAAGTCACGCCTTTATCCCCGAAGGGGTAGGCAGAGAATCCCACCCTGTATATATATGCAGCACGTGGGTAACCATATAGTTTTGTCATACGTTTTAGGTGTTGAGCCTATTGCCGTGTTGTAATGGACAGCTGCACAGCTGCCTTCAACTTGTCCTAACGATTGTCATAATAATAATTTTCTTACTACGATTAGAAGCGCTACTGGCTTTAAATTAATAATAGGTATTTAATCTATTCATAGTTTCATAACTGACTGGCATAATCCAGTCTTTATAAGAAAAATATCTCAAATTCAGTGTTCAAAAACTTTTAAATACAAAGCGTTCTGGCTTACTTTTCTACGGTCGTAACTCAAACTATGAATTTCTTAAGTAAATGTCCGACGTTACTTTCCTAGAGTGCTAACAGTGGACCGCAGCCCTTCCAACTTTGTTATTAATTGCTCATTTTGCTAGTTTTCCAACAGGTAAAATTTATCAAGCTCTTGGTTTAGTTAAATTAAAAAATCACAGAGTAATGCTTTCGATAATTTACGTCTTCGATAATTTATAGTAGTTTGGGGTAAAAGATTTTGTCATAGATGAACTGAATCTAGGAGATAATTTATTGAAATTTATTATTGAACTAGCGGACGTCACGCAGCTTCACCCGTTCCCATGGGAATACGGAAATAAAACATGGCCTATGTTCGCCCGGGATAGTGTAACTTCCCAACAGTGGAAGAATTTTTCAAATCGGTTCAATAGCTTCGGAGCCAATCAAAGAAACAAACAATAAATTCTTTACTCTTTATAATATAAGTATATACAGGGTGTGGCGTAAATAGTGGTCCAACCGTCAGGGTGTGATAGACCAGGTGCCCCACTATAACATACTACAATATCATCCAAATTTACCCAAGGGTCTCAGAAAAAAATAACTTTATTTGAAAAATCGTCCCTTTTTTGTAAAGTTTCCTGTAGATTATAGGAAAACCGCTATTTCTGATTTCTGTTTTTTCTCTCTTAAAGCTAAATACATAAGCTATCAAAAAATAATATTGTTAATAGAATTCCACAACAAACGTTTGAAATAAATATAAGTTCATCTCAATTTTCTCTCTAATTTTCAGGTATCATGAAAATTGTTCAACGTTTTTTATAAAAAATATGTACTACACTGATGCTACCCAAACGTTTAAAAATATGCTTATGTAATACTGATTTCAAAATGATACCATGTAAGGATTTCGCATAAACAGAAACTAGTAATTTTTACTGTTAAAGTTCAAAACGGGTTAAGAAAAATTACCAAAATCAACTTACATACATCACACTTATAATGTTTTTTTCATAGTAATAGTTCATAGTCGACATTATTATTATTTATTTAAAATCTTATAACCTAGATAGCGGCCGCGGCTCCACCCGCGTGGGATTTTGTAACTATTCTCGCTTTTATTTATTTTCTATCTGAAATTCTGTTCCCATTCCATGACAAATTCCTAGCGCGTGGAACTGCGGGCGCCATCACGGTTATGATTTTTTTAAACTATCGCAGTTTTTAACACTTCACGCGAAATACTATTTACTTACATTCACCGACGTTTCGGGCGTTCAACCGCGACCTTGATGTTGCCTGCGGTTTCACCCGCGATGAATTTTGTTACTATTCCCACTTCCGGTGGGATCATAAAAGCGAGAATAGTTATAAAATCCCACGCGGGTGGAGCCGCGGGCGCTATCTAGGTTATAAGATTTTAAATAAATAATAATATTGTCGACTATGAACTATTACTATGAAAAAAACGTTATAAGTGTGATGTATGTAAGTTGATTTTGGTCATTTTTCTTAACCCGTTTTGAACTTTAACAGTAAAAATTACTAGTTTCTGTTTATGCGAAATCCTTTCATGGTATCATTTTGAAATCAATATTACATAAGCATATTTTTAAACGTTTGGATAGCATCAGTGTAGTACATATTTTTTATAAAAAACGTTGAACAATTTTCATGATACCTGAAAATTAGAGAGAAAATTGAGATGAACTTATATTTATTTCAAACGTTTGTTGTGGAATTTTATTAACAATATTATTTTTTGATAGCTTATGTATTTAGCTTTAAGAGAGAAAAAACAGAAATCAGAAATAGCTGTTTTCCTATAATCTACAGGCAACTTTACAAAAAAGGGACGATTTTTCAAAAAAAGTTAGTTTTTTCTGAGACCCTTGGGTAAATTTGGATGATATTGTAGTATGTTATAGTGGGGCACCTGTTTTATCACACCCTGACGGTTGGACCACTATTTACGCCACACCCTGTATATGATCGTACCTCAGAGACCTCCAGTCTTAGTACAACACCTGAAATGGGAGACCACTTACATAGTGGCATTTCCATTTAAGAACACTTTCGTGATTCGTACTTCGTGCACGTTAAGCCGTTGGTTCCGGCTGCTAATAACATGGCAATATTTAAGCCAGGTTGAATTCCTTATACTTAGGTAACTTAATATGAGCTACCCCACGACCTGCCTGCGCTTGTCCATTTCTACAGGACAGCAAGCTTAACATCTACATCAAAGAGGGAGAAATACTGCAATAATAATACAACAAAACTTCAAATAATGACACCAAGACAATAAAATAAAACAAAACAAGTTCGAACAATGAGACTGACACAAAATGTATTTTCACCTTTTGAATTTCGAACAAATAAAAAAAAAGAAAACCCAATGAATGTCCGGTCAAGTTCTTACACAGTGTTGGCAGACATATTCGAATCTTTTGTGTAGCTAAAAGCATTAATAAGAAACTGTAGCGGGATGGAATAGTGCTAACTTTATTTTGGTCAGTTTTTAGGAACCCGTAGTGAACTGCTAACCTTTCATGTTTTGGTTTTGCTTGATTTATTTTGGGTTTGAAAATCCCTAGGGATACGATTTATATATAGGTATCTCATGTTGCGATCCTGGAGTCATCCTTCCGAGGGCTTATCCGGGCTTGCAACAGTAAACATTAGGTAGGGAACATGTGGTTATTAGTCGGTAGGAGTCCGTCATAGCATTCATGTAGTATTTTCCTGACGTAAAAAAAATTACAGCTACTTCCAAAAACCAAAGCTCTATTCTACACAAACTTTTCATTAAAAGTCTTAAGCAGAACCGCTTCATCAAATTCCTAGTAATTAACGCAAAGTTCTGTGACCAGTTATCAAAAGGCATAATTTATAACTTAATCTCATAGAACTTGGGCTAAGACTGTCCTCATTTTACGAAAGAAATTAGAAAAGTTTTGGCGACATTGTTCAAAATACTTGTACAGGTCATCCCTGTATATTATTTTTCTTGTTCTTTCTGGCATTTAGATACAAATTCCGCTGGCATGGTTCAAATTAAAATGTACTGTAACGTAGTTATTCATTTTCTACTGCAGAATTTAACAAAAAATGTTCAAATCCACTTTTACCTTTAATCGCTTTCGGTTTCATTATTTATTTTAATTAAAATGTTAATATTTGAATATTTCGGTGGCACACTTTTACCGATTACCAATTTCCGGGGCAGCCAGGCAACTTAGAGCTCTGTATCGACTTGTTTTTTCTTGTTGTGGAACTTCTCAGTAATGCCACGCCGGACTCAAACGGCTAAGACCAGACAGTACCTACTTATCCGAGATTTCAGATCTCTCGTCTGCCTCGTGACCCGGTATAATATTTTTGACAAGCTTATTTCAATATACATGCCTTGAAACAAAAGTTCTTTTTTCATATTTGTCTCGCCAAAATGATGCCGCCGTCCGATGGAAAGTCACAGCGACATCTAGCGATTGGGGCCACACCGTCCCAGTCTGTAAGGCTATAAACTATGTTCCTCAAGTTGGCGGCCCTATGATGTGCCTCTTCACGCTCCGCTTGAAGAACCCGGAATCGTAAGAGGAGGGAAACACGTGCGCTGGCAGGTCGTTTTTGGTTTTTATGGTTCGACAAATAAACGATCTTTTCAATAGTTTAGTTCTTTTTTTATTTCTCGCTCTTCTCCTATTTTGCAATGCCTCAAAAAGGCTACTGAGTTGTGACCATGACTATTATTTTTAAGACCTTACCTATAATGTACACTTAGTTGGCAATAAAGATATGACTAGACTAATACTTACGTTATTAACAACGATTACAATACGTTGAAATTATATTATGTGTGAGGAAATTAAAATAAGAAGCAGTAAACCGTGCAATTACGGTTTTAAAGCCTGTTATAAACGATCTTTTGAATCCCTCACTTCTGGAGAAGATTCTCTCATCTGTGTACCTCTGCCCGGCACGAGTTGTTAGGGATCAAAAAGCAAAGGGTGGTGCCAGAAATAGACCACCATGCTATTTATATTAAATCTACATTACCGGATGACTCACTAAACTTCTTTTTTATAAATACATAATAATAAAGTTTCCCAAAAAGTATCACAAATTCATCACCTAGCTAAAATCCTACATCCTGACCACCTAGTAACCTTACCTTGTTTTTCCAGACTGAATACTGCTGTGTAATATAAAAATAGACTCAACATGTTTTGTATTTCTGCGATGTTTAAAGAAGAGAGTTTGGTAAAAATCGTAAAAAATACAAAGTCAAAATTTAAACACCTTCAAAACGTTACAAGTCTAAAATAACAATAATACCGACACAGATCTGAAATAGACACACAAAATCAACCCGGTTCATTTTCAATTTGAAAGCTCTCTTTGATCAGAAATACGAACTGAGTGAGAAATGACACGAAACGGTGACTGTTGTTTTTACTGTAAAACGGATGTAAATGGGTCGTTCGTTACGTATCAAATTATACGGGTATTTGACGTGTGTTGATACGACCACGCTTTGTTTCTCGTTTAAAATAAATTTATTTTGAAGGTATTTATTCTCAAATGATTGCAGTGACACTTTACCTCAATTATTTTGCTTGAATTGTTACATTGATAAGAAAATATTTATGTATAGAGAAAGGCCCCCTGGGGGTTGAACGTGGCTACATTTAGGGGTTGAACGCGAACTAAACCGACATTTATGGTAGCCACAATGCTATGACGAATGTCATTTCGTCTTTGCCTCATGGTTACCATTAAATTATTCAAAAATAATAAAAGATAAGTATTTTTGTTGAAAACTTATTACGCGACTGAAATTCTGCATAAAATAAAATGTATTTAAACCATTCTTATCTAAACATTCATCAAAATTACAAATATCTTTTTTAATGTCCGCATTGGTAGATCAAAACACATAAATTACTTCAACTCACAAAAGAAAATTCGGCAATCAGCCCATTTTCCATCTCTCTATTGCTACCAGCCGAAGCAAAAAATTACAAAGGGATACCTATATAATGTAAGCCTATTTAGGTCAGGAAAGTGTCCATTCCCTTAATGATGGCCCTATTAACTTGAATTGTGATGCCTTAATGTAGGGCAAGATTTCACCACCAATTCATTTTTATGTCAAAGCAATAAGGTAGACTAATTTATTACAATGATTCTAGTTTATTTTTGATAACTATAGATATTTTAAAAAAAACCTGACAAAGTACATAAGTGGAACAAAGTACAATGAGAAATGGTTTGTACCTTGAAGAATGGTTTTAAGCCATAGTGCCACTAATTAACAGGTTAATTAAATCCTCTACTTATAACGCCTCATTGTTCTTTTTACGTATGAAAATCCTTATGAATGTTGTGCCAAAACCACTTATTATCCAACGGCTTGTACCTGGGAGTTCCGGGTAAGCCCTCGAATTAAGTTCCAGTATACCCAGTGTACTTACAATACACCTCGTTTTTTCTTAAGAATAATATCAATTTTGAAAGCGAGTGAAACCGTCTGACACAGGCTCTACATACAGATTCTAGGGCATCCTAACAATCCCTAAAGTTATACAGAGAGCTCTGACTGGCTGGTGATCAATTTGCCTACATATTAAATGATGCGTGGAATCAATCTCAGAGGATTGATTAAAGCATTCCTACTGCATTGAGGCGAGTACACACGTACGGAGGAACGATGTTCAATAAATATTCTTAATTATATGCATGAAAAGATAAAGCTTGGTGAAGTGTGCCCGCTGCCTGTTTTGAAGAGGTGATGGAAATGCCGTCATGTGATTTCACGAAATAATTTCACTAAACGTTACATTAGATTTTGCTTTCACTGACTTTAACTGATGGTGCCGGCGACTCCACTGGCATTTTGTACCCGTTCCCGCATCCAGTGGGAAGTTATTCCGGAATTAAAACTAGCAACTGTGTTATTCTATCTGTGTAAATAAGGATAGTTTCCCCTCACTCTACACACAAGGGCGGTGGAAAAATTTGGGTACTATTGTGACCTGGTATCAATTGGCCAGATTTTTTGGTTGAACAACTTCTGTTGCGAATAAGTTTTAGGATTAAAATATATATATATATATATATAATTAATAAATAAATAATTGATTGAAATAAGGATTGATTAGAAGGTAAGCCCTCAAAATGTTTTGTCTTTTCACTCTCTGCTTGAATAACTCGTGGTTGTTAGGGTGAGAAATACGAGCCCTGAAAGACCGTTCATATTATATTTCTTAAATCTTGGAACGCTATATTTGTCTGCTAGTGACGACACACCTTAACACGATCAGAACTTCATTCATAAACAAGCTATCTGCGGTGTAATGTACCGATATGCGATGATTATTGTCTTCAGTGATAGATAAATACATCTTCTCATGAATTTCGTATTGATATGCATAGCATCAATTCTTTTTAAAAACCGTGAGAGAGTAGAGTAGAGTGATCAGTCTAACGACAAGAGCTTCGGATAATTCGGTTGTGGAATGACCTCCCTGCCTCGGTTTTCCCAAACGCCTACAGTATGGGGTTCTTCAAAAGGGGTCTTAGAAGGTTTTTGAAGGGTCGGCAGCGCGAGTGTGGCACCTCTGGTGTTGCAAACGTTCATAGGCTGCGGTGACCACCGGTCCTTCTGGTGGGCCGTATGCTTGTCTGCCACTCTAGTGGTACAAAAAAAAAATAACACCGGAGGTCAGATAGGAGCAACTTAATGGAAAACAGCAAAATTCAGTCGCATCGCAGTTAAACTAAAAAGTCGAAGCCAACTAGGTTGAGAAAAGGCTCAGAGGATGATGAAGATGAAATCTTTTTTTTTCTGTATATATAGCGCGTCAAACTGATGCCGTCGCCTGGTGGAAATCCACAGCGACATTTAGCGGTTGGGGCCACAGTCACAGTCTGTAAGACCATAGACAGTTGGTCCTTAAGTGGGCGGCCCTATGATTATGTGCCTATTCAAGCGGAGCGTGAAGAACCCAGGATTGTAAGAGTAAGGACATCGTATAACTACTTAGGAGGACCCCTAAATACCTACTAAGAAATATTATAAATTTTTGGATACTTTTATGTATCACCATCTAATCCAAATTAAGCCTAAGATATAGACAACTAAAAGAAGGCTGACGTTTAAGACTTCAGTCTTCTTTTAGTTGTCTATATTGACTGATCTTATCGATCTTCACTTGTTTTCACCAAGCTTCATTTGTTTTACCGATCTTCATTTGTTTTTACCGATCTTCATTTATTTTTATTCAGTAAAGTTTACCAAGTGGTCCTAGTAGTACCACTGGTAATTCAACTTTACCTGTGGTACTAATGGGACCACTTGGTAGTACCACGGGTAATTTTATTACTCGTGGTACTACCAGTAGTACCACTGGTAATATCACGCGCAAGAAAAGGAAGAATTTAACACTGATCTGTATTTAATGATTTTAATGTAGAGTAAAAAGAGAATTTTTGATTTGGAGACGAATGGTGAGTGAAAAACTACAACAAGCATTTATAATCGTAAACACTCTACGTCGCCATTATCCGAGAGAGCGGGTAAGTACATGCAATCACTCTAGGGAGTAGTTCGGATAATACTAGAAATTTATTTCATTACTTCCCATTTATTACAACACCTGAGATCGGATATTATTCCTTCATGGATGCTAGCAGCTCTACTAGAATAAACTATATTTATCCCAAATGCACCTATAAATATCTATTATTATTTATTTATTTATAAATATGTAGGGTCAAAAAGAATTCTATGAGTTCTTTCAGTACCTACGAGTACACTAAAACTTAAACCTAAGTCTACCCACTATAGTGTAATTGATACAAAACAAACATAGACTCTCAACAAACAAAACAATTTTCTTTTTTTAGTAATAAACAGTAAAACTGTTGTTTCTTTATACATTAATCTATATAAAGGGTGTTTTTTTTTCGAGGTATAGAACTTTGAAATGGAATAAAACGAAAGTGATTGTTTTTATTGATATGGAAATGACTTTATTCGAAAGGAAATCTTCTGGCATTATAATTTAAATATGATTTCTGGCATATAACCGCCAGGGCTGGCTCGGACGTAGTCTAATCTAGAGGTCCAATTTTCGATGACTTTCCCAACATTTGTGGCCGTATAGCGACAATATCGCGCCGAATGTTATCCTCCAAGTGGTCAATCGTTTCGGGCTTATCGGCGTAGACGAGCGACTTCACATATCTCCACAGAAAATAGTCAAGTGGCGTAAAATCGCACGACTCTGGAGGTCAATCCACGTGTCCAAAAAGTGAAACTATGCGGTAACCAAACGTTTCCTTCAATAAATCAATTGTGGCACGAGCTATGTGACATGTTGCGCCGTCTTGTTGAAACTACTACTCCTGCACATCATGGTTGTTCAATTGATGAACGAAAAAGTCAGTAATCTTCGCTCTATAGCAGTCACGATTGACTGTAACATTCTGGTCAGCATCGTTTCTAAAGAAGTACGGACCAATTATTCCACCAGCCTATAAAGCACACCACACAATCAGTTTTACTGGATGTAACGGTGTCTCAACATACACTTGAGGATCATCATCACCCCAAATATGGCAATTTTGTTTATTGATGTATCCATTCAACCAAAAGTGAGCTGCACCGCTAAAGAAAATTCGCTTATGAAAATCACGATACGCATTTCGGACAGAACCATGATTTTCAAAATAAATTTGCACAATTTGGAAGCATTGTTCAGGCTTCAGTCTATTTATGTTAAAATGCCAAACCATACTAAACATAAATCACTTTACAGCTGACAAAAATACCGCCGGTTAAAACAGCTAGGCCAACTTAAAGTTCTATACCTCTGTATATAAAAATCCACCCTGTATATAAAAATCAATGCCACTTTTCGTTGTAATTTTATAACTCGAGATCGGGCTCACCTATCCAAACCAAATGTTTAGGCTTTGTTCGGACTATTTAGTAGATGGTTTATGTAAAGTTTGCACAAAATCGGTCGAGCGGTTCTTGATTTATCACGCAAACGAAGTTGCGCGGGTCAGCTAGTAAATATAAAAATGTAATTGATTGCACAGGTGTTACCTTAATATTACAATAATAATTATCTAAATTGTTGTAGAGTCGACTGGTGACCCAGGGGCTCTCAGTTTTCTCTCTCAGCGAATAGGTATTGCTATTCAAAGGAGGAATGCTACTAGTCTTTTTGGTCACATTGCCTGGGGGCCTTATTCAGGTTTAGTGTAGATAGTAATAATTATGTACAATTATATACATTTGTACTTTACTTAATCCCAGTAGATGCCCGAAAATGTATTTAAGTAAAGTATCCCATTATCTTAGAGCGTGGCATACCGCTAAACAGTTCAAGCACCTCTCCTATAAGGGAGAAAATGTGAGTTCAAATACAACTCGAGCATGAATATTTTTCTAACAATAAAAATGAATAAATAAAAGAACAAAAATAAGGTAGATAAACATAAGAACCTTGTTTTTAACAAACTACGGTTGGGAGCCCCGGGTACGCCTTCGCAAGGATACCCCAGGACTCCCAATAGACCTACGGCTACCACTGCGGCCTCACCTTAGTGGGAACATCAAAACCTTAGAAAAGAAAAACTATGGTTATAAAAGGAAAGAAACTAAAAGATGGCTTGTGTACAAATCCAAATCACAATTGCACTGAATGCCGGGATCAACCAGCAAGTAACAACAATGAAGTATGAATAATAATAAGAATGAAGCATGCCGTATAACAATCACAAACAATGCCATTGCACCAATATCAAGTGTCAATAAACGAACACTACAAACATAATCTGTGTGTGAGGGAAATCTGTTTTGGCGTGTTTCCCACAAATGTACTGATTCGAACTGACTAATATGGAATTTAATGCACAGTTATATGCTTTCGAAACTGTTTATTAAAGTTTTTGGGTAACATCAATACGTTGGCAGTTTGACTAGAACATTTTCTGTTTATTAACATTGCTTTACATATTGAAAAACTTCACTGGTTCTGTTCCAAAATATATATTTATTGTAAAACCTACCCGGTTTGTCCTTACGGCATTCTCAAAGGCTTTTAGATTATTATTACACTTCGAACACATAAACAATGACAATTAATTGAATATTGTGGAACAGTTCAAGTGATGTTTTTCAATATATTGTGTAGCAAGTTCCATCAAGTGACATCCAACATCCAAAGCAAATGTACGGTAACAGAATGTTTTGTTCCTCCAAGAAATTTGTGGGGTATTGCCAAGGATATGCGTAACGGCTATCTACATGATATATTCTGTGAATACCTACGGGAGTACTAGCTCGTATATAAATATGTCAAAAAAGTGAGGTGAAGCATCGAAGTATTTTTGTTCTCTCCCTATACCTAATTTCTTATATTCAGGACTTTTTCAGACTAAAGTTATTTAAAAATTTCTTTTATTCAAATCTAGAATCTAAATATTTCCAAACGAATTCATCACGGCGTGGGCGCAACAGTGCTAAGTCCTCGTGGTGCGTCTGGAGCCATGATCTCCAGCGGTAGTAAGTGGGACCGTAATGCTATGAAGAGTGGGTAGGGGTAGGAATGGGGACTTCTTAGCTAAACGCACACGCCTGTGTTTTCCCGGCATTGAACTCGACCAGGTTGTCTGAACCCCATTGGACAATGTGACCCAGGTCCCGGTCGAGGTCCGCCACGAGTTGCCGTCTCTTCTCCTACACGTGATCGTTTCGGCCTAAAGCCGTATTGACGAATATAATAATTAGAATAAATTAATTACAAAATATTCTGAAATATTTCAGACTAGCATTTTTTTTATATTAATATAATATTAAAAGAATCAAATTTTATAATGAATACGAAAATATTTTTGTACTTTAATTCTTTAACAGTCTTTGCACTATATAGAGAATCTTCTGTATAGTACAGAGCAGTGATGTGATGGACCTTGTAGACTGTGAAACATAGGCCATGAAGTTTGTTAGTAGCCGCCATCAGAAGAAGATTCACGTATTTAAAGAATAATACATTTAAAATTTGGCGCCGTAAATTATAACGGACAATACATAATGAGTACTCAATTATTATTAGTATGTCTAAGCTGATCGCACATATGTCAGCACCGTACGCGCCGCACGCGCCCTACGCGCCGCATTTTAGAATTCGTTGTATGAAATTATATGAAACCTCGCACATTACACCAGCACCGTACGCGCCGCATTTCGTGAAATGCGGTAGGTATCCGAATAACATTCTGATGACGTCATAATGCGGCGCGTACGGCGCGTGCTGGGGCTCGGTGTAGCCACATGCATGCTCAGTATTGCCATATATACGTATGTGCCCGTATCTGCACGGAAATAATGTTCAAACCGGACAGTTACATAATTAACGGAATATACGTTAAAAGGTTTATTTCTCCTAAACTATCGCTAAAATATGAGAAAATGGGAATGAATACACCCGGTCGCTGTCCGACATGCACTGAGCTCGCGGCGCACTTAGTACGGCCACATGGTATTGTTGGATCAGCAATAAGTGTTCGGTTGCAATTAGGTATTGCATCGAACAACAAGCACACGGATTTTTATACTGAATTATCAGGCAAATGCAAAGAGAAGTTTCTTAATATTCGTCTATATTCGTCACAAGCTCATATTAGCTTAATTTGGGCTAGATGATGTTGTGTGAGGATGTCAACAAATGTTTATATTTAGGTATTTATACTTGTTTTTTTTGTGGTGGCAGACAAGCATACGGCCCACCTGATGGAAATGGTCACAGTGGGGCACGGTAACTGTTAATTACCTACCCACTGTCAACTAGTCATCCACCATGAGCAATACGCCAACCTTACAATTTCATTGCGTAGACGAAAGTTTACTGATGAAATGTGGGCGAAGACACGTCTGCGTTCGCCGCCGCAGACTGCAGAACTCTGGTGGGAGAGTCGTTTCCCGCTCCCATGGCTCGCACCATGATCTCCAGCGAAAGAATGTCCACGTCCATGCCTGCCACGAGGACTTGACGCTGGTGCACCCAGATTAGACACAGGCTAGGAGTTTAGCCTAAGACTTTACGTACGAAGCTTTTGTATAGAGCAAGCTCTTAAAGGGGTTTAAGTTTCTCATTCGTCTGAAATAAACTCATTGCCTCAGTTTTCCCAAAATTATACAGTGTAGGCTTCTTTAATAGGAGTCTGAGAAGGTTTCTTCACGATCGGTAGCCTGAGTATTGCAATCTATAGACTACGGTGGCAACCTGCGAACACAATATGGCTTTTTATCTTGTCTGCCACTTTAGTAGAATAAAAAATCATAAATGACTGTAAACGGAGGCATTCGATTACATTTGCAAGAGCGAAACACAGCTTATTATTAGATAAGCCTCAAAATAATTGACAAATTCGATTAGGTAGATACCTATTATTTTAATCACTACATGAGATTTTTGGTATAAGTTGTGTTAGGTATCACTAATTCACACTCTGCTGAGAGGACATAGATTATTTATGTATACGTATTAGTGCAATTGTTGCAACATTTTCTTATGTTATTATATGGTTATAATTTGAACACAGCATCTACTTTTTTTCAGTACATTTTTCTTTCGTATACAATCGTATGTAACTACGTGGGCAAAATAATATAATGGATTATTTTCAGTATTCGGCTTAGATATATCGCTTGTTGATTTGACGTCTCAAACCAATGCCACGGAACACAAACTTAAATTATCTGCTTTCACTTGAAACTAAGACCTATTCCTCGGGAATAAGATTGATTTCATAGATTGTTGGGAAAATGGACTAGTAAATATTGTAAGCTTATGTGTAACTGTTTGGAAAATTGACATCTTAGCTTATTTCTACTTACGCATTCTGTAGGTGAATTTGTGAAAAAAAAATGTTTTATTATCAATCATAAGTTAGGGAGTAATCATCATCATCTACCGGGCCTTTGCCGAACCCAGTTGGATTCTGGTTTCCAGTTTAACTGCGATGCTACTGAATTTTGATATTTTTTATGGAGCGACTGCTATCTGACCTCTACAAACAATAATAACTGGCGATATCGAAGTTCAATGCAATCTTATATTATTCAAAAATAGGTGATCTACGGCTTCTCCCGCGATATACCTTGAACTCCTCTTATATCCCCTTTTTTTTACGTGAAGGAAAATTCACATGGATCTCATGGACTCTTTCCAACTAAAAAACCTCGTGTATCCGGCCTAACAGCCTACGGTTGGGAGCTCCGGGTTAGCCCTCCGAAGGATAACCAAGGACTCCTCTTATACCCGTTTTATATGTAGACATAATTTTGCAAAACTCTTTTGCCATGCGTCAAAATTTGATCTAATCTATTGTGTTATTTATAAATCAGTGTGAGCTATGCTGCTCAGTTTCATCACATAATAAATTCACCTGTCTCTTTCTGGGTACAACAATATAGGAAACAGATGAAAGTATTTTTTCATGCCTCTACGTTTCCTATTTTAGGACACCAGAACTTTGACGAAATGGTGATGATTACCTACTTAGTTCTCTATCATCGGAAGTCTTTCCATCAGTTTTGTCTTATTTTAGCTAGGCCTTAAATTCGGATATCTAGCTGTACTTATTGCACGCACGAATGCCAAACCTACTCAGAGCAAGAACGATAATATCGACAAAATTCCATATTTACAAATGTCTTTCTACCCGCGTTTCCTCTTTAATCATAGTGACTTTTGACATCAACATAGTGACATACCATTGAAGGTTAACCAAACTTAATACGAATGGTTAAACTAAATCTGTATTCAAATGAATCTTTGTGTATGAGTTCACGCAATTGAATGTCAGTCGTAACATCAATATTAACTCACACATAAAGTGCGCGTGTTGTGTAGGATTCGTATTTGTATCCAATGTTTATGCTATCACTACACACCCTTATGAATATTAATCAGCTTCAGACGAATAATGGCGTCAATTTGAACTGAATGTAATTTTCAGTTTATCACGTACCTAAATTTGACGGGCAAATGAGGCTACGGCCTTTGATCATGCCTATGATAGGCGTCATCAAAGGCCGTAGACTCATTTGCTCTGTGTGCTAATGATCATGCGTTGAGCGTGTCTAAAGCAATAACTATAGTTACAGCGAATTTGAGAATATTCAGATGATTCTACCTCACCATCAATGAAATTTATAAGTAAACTAGCGGACATCACCCGTGTAGCTCCTTTCCCGTGGGAATATGGGAATAAAATATAGCCTTTGTTATTTAGGGTCAATTTAGCTTTCCATGGTGAAAGAATTATAGAAATCGGCGCACTAGTTTTTGGGTTTATTCATCACAAACATACACACACACACACATACACAAAAATACAATTATTTCCTCTTTATAATATTAGTATACATAAATTCGATTCTGAGTGACCCCGTCTCTTTGGTGTACTTGCGACCATGATTGACGTAACTGTAACCCAGTGAAAAGGTCAAGTATATATAAAATAAATAACAATAGGAAATAGGTTGACGGACATGTTAACTAATAACACTTGTATTTCATATTTTTTTAATTTTGATTTGATTATTAATAGTAAAAACCTTGACTTTAGAGATGTTTTTATTAGTAGAGGTAGTAAAATATGTATTTAAATTATGGCAGAAAGCCTTCAAGATATTATTATTTCTTGTCAAAACATTTCAGACTAAACATTACTTCCAAATGACTTCCCCTAATGAGGGCAAGTCAGAGCCTATAAACGTCATGTAAAACATTTTTGGAAGTAAAAACATATTCAAGAACATAACATGTCATATTCAACCCAATTATTTATAAGTACCCACCTCGTTTAGGTGTAATTGGTGCTCGTTTTAATTCAATGAAAATAAATTACCTACAAAAACTGACAAAATAATTTCTTTTTTGGTACGAGGTATAAGAAAATATTATGCCAACAAACATATTTTTAATCATTTTACTTTTCAACATCTTTACTTGGCAAGAAGTCTATGATCTGTGTATTTATACTATTGGTCTACAGTTATGCTTATTAAGGCGCTCCCTCACCGGGAGCATTCGCGTGTAATGTAACGTTACAGAGTCGAGCATTACAGCAGTGAGGGAGGAGAACCGAGCATTACAATGCGCACCTTGTAATGATACACTGTGTAACGTTTAGATACAACTTGTAACATCAATGCGCTGACATTACAAAAAAATCTATACTAAATATTGATTTTAAACTAACATGGTCATTACTGTACACTATAGAACTATATCGGAAATATCGGAAACTCGATAAAACAGTACATGGTAAATATCCCGTTAATAGTTCTATACTAAATGTTACATTACACGCGAATGCTCGTCGGTCAGAGAGGAAGGTGGTAACGTAATGCTCAAAGTCGAATTTATAATGTTACATTACACGTGAATGCTCGTCGGTCAAGTAGGTAGGTTGTAACGTAATACTCAAAGTCGAATCTAATTATGTTACATTAAACGCGAATGCTCCCGGTGACGGAGGGCTTTTAAGTATAATCATCCTCGAAAAATGGCATACAAACTAAACGGTTTTTACAATTTTTCGGATTTTTGACAGATAGATATTATCAAAAAGCTTTTACCAAACAGCCATTTTTTTTTATCAACGTGAGGAAAAATCCTTCATGGATGCTATGCCAGACTCCTACCGACTAAATACCCTCACGTAACACCCAACAGCCTACAGTTGGGATCCGGGTAAGCCCTCGGAAGGATGTTTACCAAACAGCCTTGGACGAACGTAGTACTTCATTAGTCATCCTGTGACCGACGTACTGAAACGTCAGGCAATTAAAAGTTTTGAACGTAAATACACTCGAGAGCAATGAATCCGGGTCACTTAAAGAATCCTAAAAATCTCGGAAACTAAAAATGCTAGGTTAATGCAATAAATTGTATTTAATAGACAATGTAATACTCCTTAAATGAAGGTATTAAAACTTCTTAGTTATTGTAAAGTTATATCATAAAAAAATCAAATTTGAAAAAGGGCCACTTTCGAAGATGGAACTACGAAATTACAGCATTTGGTGTTGCTTTTGTTTGTAATCTGTCATTTATGTGGGTACATAAACCATGTTGATAGTGCTCTATATTCATTAATCAAGCTGAAATTATGTCGCTTACGCCTGAAGAATGCACCAGAATACTTACAATGCTGGAAACCGGCCGGAGTCAGCGCGATACAGCCAGGACTGTCGGTGTGTCGCTGTCAACAGTACAAAGAGTTCTCCGACGTTACGAAGAAACTGGTTCTAACCTACGCAGACCAGGAACGGGCAGAACCAGGTGTACCACAGCACGAGAAGACCGATACTTGGTGAACACCATGCTTCGAAATCGCTTTCTCACAGGAACTGAACTCACCAATCAGTTTCGACGCCTCGGAGGAAGTAACCCAAGTGCATGGACAGTAAGACGTCGGCTTGCTGAATCTAACTTAAAACCCCTTAGACCTGCAAACGGCCCTAAACTGGAGCGTGGGCATCGTATTTCGAGACTAAGGTATGCCCAGAGCCACGTAAATTGGAGTATTGAAGATTGGTCAAAAGTTATGTTCTCCGACGAATCAAAATTTATGCTCTACAAGCACGATGGAAGACACAGAGTGTATCGAAGACCAGGGGAAAGATTCAAGCAAGCATGCATCGAAGAAAAAGTAGCCTACGGTGGTGGGTCTGTACTTGTGTGGGCCGGAATTTCTTCTGAAAGTCGCACAGAGCTGGTGATCATAGAAAACGGCTCTTTAACTAGCGTAAGATATGTGGAAGAAATCCTCAATGATCACGTTGGTCCATTTATGGTCAATTTAGGTGAGGATGCTATATTTATGCATGACAATGCCCGACCTCATACAGGTAGGATTGTGAATGACTACCTTCAAGAGATGAACATTACTCGTATGGAGTGGCCAGCGCGCAGCCCGGATATCAACCCGATCGAGCATGCTTGGGACGAGCTAGGCAGATGCGTAAAACAACGAAACCCTCCCCCAATCACGCTTCGTGAGCTCAAAATTGCTCTCACAGAGGAATGGGAGAATATTCCCCAAAATCGTATAAGGAACTTGGTGTACAGCATGCCAAACCGCGTAAACGCAGTAATGGAAGCACGAGGAGGCAATACGAAGTATTAAAATTCAAGAAAATCGTAATAAAGTTCAAAAATTTCATGTTTCCTATTTTTGTTTTAAGGAGAGATCAGCAGTTTTTTCTTTATGTAATTTTGTGTTAATAAAATGTATGGTGACTCATATTTTTTTTACTTTCATTTAAGGAGTATTACATTGTCTATTAAATACAATTTATTGGATTAACCTATCATTTTTAGTTTCCGAGATTTTTAACATTCTTTAAGTGACCCGGATTCATTGCTCTCGAGTGTAGTACAAAAAAACCATTGGATCCCTCAGTAACTCACGAATGGTTTGTGGAGTTATGTTCGTTTTTTTAAATAAATATTTGTGGACAATCTCACACACATCTCTAGCCTTGTGCTATGGGATCTAGACGACTGATAGACATACTTATACTTTTGTAAATACATACATATTAGAAATAGAAAACATCCAAACTCCGAAATAAACATTTGTGGATCACACAAATATTTAAATTAACCCAGGAATCGAACCCAGGATCTCCACCGCCGCAGGTGTTTACACTACCGACTGCGCCACAGAGGCAGTCCAGTCTATTTGAAAGAGCTTTTAACATGTTTATGCAAGTGCTAGCGTAGCACCTTTGGACCACCAGCTATTGCAAACGTTCCCTTTCCATCAACTGTGCCAAGCACACGGTGCAGCTGATGTCTGCCACTTTATTAGTTAGGTAAGTATAAAAAAAGATTTACCAGTTGCTTAGATACTATGGCACAAGCTTATTAGCTTAGCTTGGGCTAGATGACGTTGTTTCAGAATGCTAAAAACAATAGATTTTTGTAATAAGTCAAACAAAATCCATATACCTACGTTGACTATAGATACAAGCTGTAAGTTCTAAAATCACTTAGGCATTGACGATACGATTTAATAACCACAATCAGTTGAAATTCCCAATCACATACATTGAAGTAATGCCCCCATTCACGCGGATATTAAGCGTTTAAGTTTTGCTATAGAAGTCTGCAGTTTCAGCTATTAGCTCTGATTGCATGAAACCTAGCTCCGGCAAATAGTAGCAGGTGGGATAAGATGGATAATTGTGAAAGGATAGGGTACCTTTTCAGCAAATTTGCAATGAAAAAATGTGCATTTTAGATGCGTTTAATATCCACCAAACATATCCGTTGACTGCTTTTTAACTTGTGGAGGAAGGGCGTTAAAATTCCTCCTACACACAAAGGGATGATCATCCGACCAGGCAAGGGGATCGCGCTTGACGGACCGAAGCCCAACCGTTGATGTTGGACTGTTGTATTATATCATTGCCGTGAAAACTATCATAACGCGAAGCAGAACTATATTGGATTTCAATAGCTATGTAGCGGTTGCCACAAACTGTTAAATTTTGCAACAAATGAATGTGATTGGTTATTTAACGCATCCATTGTGACCCGTATAATGTTTAATCATGGCGACACGAAAATAAATTCGCAATATTTCAATTTTGTGATATCTCCTAAAGTATTCATTTAGTTTGCATGGTGTAAAGGGAATGAATAATCTTGATGATATGTTAAAACCAACTAACGTATTTAAATTGAGAAGGATACCTTATTACCAAATACATAAAATATAATGGCAAAAAATCGCGTTTGTTGTATGGAGCTCCACGTAAATAATACTATTTTTTTGTATTTAGTATTTGTTGTTATAGCGGCAACAAAAAAAAACAACTCTCTAGCTATCGCCGTTCATGAGATACAGCCTCGTGACGGACAGACAGACAGACAGACGGACAGCGAAGTCTCAAGAATAGGGTCCCGTTTTTTACCGTTTAGGTACGGAACCCTAAAAACGGATGTTTAAATAATATATCAATTATTGGAACAGAACTAGATGATAATAATGAATTCTACCCGTCCTCTACTAATATATAATAAATAATAAATATTCACGGACATCTCACACAACGTTATCTGATCCCTAACTAAGCTAGGAATAACCTGCTTGTGTTATGGGTATCAGACCACGGATATTAATACTTATATACTTTTAAATACATACATATTATACATAAAAACAGACCCTTGAAACAAACATTTATGGGTCACACAAATATTTGTCTCCGGTGGGAATCGAACCCACGACCTCCAGCGCCGCAGACAGTAGGTATCACTACCGACTGCGCCACAGAGGCAGTACTAATAACCAAAAACTTTATTTGGATATTATATTGATAGCTGAAATATTACAATCGATCTCGGTTTAGCTTTCAGATCTAGCTACGCAGGTAGGTACTTATGAAGTCTAGATTCATTAATTTCTGTCGTAATATAATTCGTGTTTGAATACGACACGTAATATGTACGATAAACATTATAACGTTAATATATTCAAATTCAAGTTCTGTATGTTACAGATAACGAATTTCCAAACCTTAGAATTAGTTTACCATTAATTAATGACAGTTGGTGGCATCTGTAGATTAAGGTGTCGAAATTAGACAGCTGTTCTATGCAAATTCGGAACTACCTTCAACTATTTATGAAATAAGCATCGTAAGACAGAACATAAATAATGAACTACGGATTTAATGACTTATATGATCCTATAAAGCGTATCAAAGTCTACCTAACTCGTACCATAGTAAAAAGACAAATTGTCTTCTAAACAAACGCACCGATCACGTGGTTTTTTGGTGAAACGAACATAATTTGCTTTCGAATTCAAATGCTTACTAATAAGTAGGAAAGTAAAAAAACGCGAAAGTTTGTATGTATTGACGCAGGGACGGGAACAGAATTACCCAGCGGGTTAAGCCGCGACCACTGTCTGGAGCTTAGATTTATGAATCATCACTTTATTTTCATCATAGCCCGACCGCAATATTGTGGTTCACGAAGGCCTAGGTAGGTATAGAGGCGTAACAGGGAAGGCGACCGGCAAAATTATAGAGTGAACGGGTAATAATAAGAACTTTTACTTACATCTCTATTAATTACAAAAGCAGCCATAATAAGCCCAGCTCATATTTCATTCACGAACTTCTAAAGTTTTAAGTAATTAGGTGCCTACTTCACTTGAAATACCATCTTTCGGTAGCTCACCTCGCCAATACTTTGGCCTAGATACCTTCCATACTATTGTTACGAAGCTTTTGAAAGGTTAACATTGTTCCAGGTTAACTCCCAACTTAAATACAATAGAATTCTTACTGCGAAATTGTTTTTGAAGAATTTTAAGCATCTTAAGTTTTGTTATAAACTTTAGGCGATGTTATGGTAACTCGTGTTTGTGGTTTATTAACAACGTCAACATGAGCATTGTCTTTTAATGTATTTATTTGCTTACTTTAAAATGTAGTTTCTTTTCATCTATACTATTCCATACGCCATACTAATATTATAAAGAGCAAAGATTTGATTGTTTGTTTGCATCAAATAGGCTCCGCAACGACTGGACCGATTTGAAAAAAAAAATCACTACTTTGAAGCTACACTTGTCTCGGTGAACAAAAGGCTATCCCATATTTCTACGAGAACGGGAGCTAGGCGGATGAAACTGCGTGACGTATTGTGTGTCTATCTGTCTGTATCCCGAATAAGTATTACGCTGAAACTACTGAATCTATTTATATGATACTTGGCACAATTTGAACTTATGATCTAAAGAAGGAACTAGAAGACTTTAGATCCAACATTTTGCACGGTTCTTTTGAGAGAAAGGATGAGAAGAAAAAAAAATGGCTTTTCAGTTGTGTAATTTCTCAACGCGTGGTCCGATTTCAAATAATATGCTTTTAGTGTTAGAAAGGTAATATCACACATGTTTTATTGTTGTGGGTTTTGAAATTCAGAAGTAAGAGACACTTTACTTCCGCTAGACCTAGAACTCAAGGGTTTATTGTGTTTATGGGTCATTCTCAACAGGACCGTTTTACACGCTCTTATAAGTTTGTTGAAAAAACACCTCTTTTTTGTGACGTAAACGAAGTTGAAAGAGTAGGCAAGTAGGAATATAAGTATAATAATGCTCGCTCTCACCATGTTCAAATGCATATATTGACGCCTTTATCCCCAAAGGGGTAGGCAGAGGCATAGTATACGCCCACATTTTACCTTATAGTTTTATGTCCCACGTAATAGGTGGTGAGCCTATTGCCGTGTAGAAATGTACAGGCTCAGACCGCCGACCCACACTTGAAATTTTTCAAGCCGCCCATGAGGTCTTCAACTTGACTTAACGATTGTCATTTTTCATTTTGAGTTTTGCTTGTCTACGTAATGGATCGCTATACGAAAGTGTTCCCTTAGTCGCCTCTTACGACACTTTCGGGATAATTGGGGTAGCGATATTTCATAGGTAGTCTTTTCCGTTGCCACACACGGGTTATTTAAATGCATAATATTAATACTAATGCAGAAAATAACATACCTAAGAACACACAACTACAAAGGTGTCAAAACCCATTGCTTTTTACGATCAGTGCTCCGAGCATTCCAGCTATCTTGTTTCGTCGGGAATTAATGTTCAAGCCTTTAGTGTAGATGGTATTGTGCTGAAAATAATATCTGTATTTCTGTCCAAAGGAACGAGTTAATTTGGTATGAAATTCCGCAAGTAATACTTACATGTTTAATTACTGTTGTATGCAGTGGTTCTGTATGTGACTGCTGTTTTGAGTTGAGTTCAATTTTGGAATTGAAACATATACATAGAACAACGTGACCAATACTTTTGTGGACATTCACACACAACATCATCTAGCCCAAAGTAAGCTAATATAAGCTTGTGTTATGGGATCTAGACGACTGATAGACATACTTATATATTTCTAAATACATACATATAATACATAGAAACACCCAGACTCTTGAGACAAACATTTATGGGTCACACAAATATTTGTCTCCGGTGGGAATCGAACCCACGACCTCCAGCGCCGCAGGCGATATCACTACCGACTGCGCCACAGAGGCAGTCAAAATACTATGGGAATAGACATTGCATACATTTATAATCCGTCTATTATATGGTACAGCAATAGGCTTGTTGTTATAGCGGAGAGATACTGCCTCGGAACGGACAGATAGACAGGCGGACAGTGAAGTCTCATGAATCCGTTTTTACCCTTTGGGTACGAAGTCCTAAAACCCATCGGTATTTTAATTACCGCTATAATAATACTTAAGGTTTAGCAAAAAATACATAGGTACTACCCGTTCGCTTTAACTTTGCCGCTGGCGTAAAGGCGTATACCCGAATTGTTAATTAGACGAAGTAAATTGACAGTAGCTAATGTCACTTCGTCATAGAAAATAAGCAACATTGTATGAAGAAGTGACATTAGTTGCTGTCAATTTACTTCGTCTAATTAAAAATTCGACTTTAGTATGGAGCGGCAAAGTTAGAGCGAACGAGCAGTAAGTAGCTCTATTTTTGTAGTCGGGTTAAGTTTGATGTAGGTGTATAGAGAGCATTAGTCATAAAATTTTTCGCTAATCTTATTTACATAATCTACATTATGCCTTATTTAGGTTTAGTTTAGATAGTAATAATGTAAATAAATATAGATATGTAATAATTATGTTTCTCTGTAATTTTTTAACAATAACTGTATAGGTATATCTACATTAGAAGCACTTAATTACTTATGATATTTGAATCACTTTCTTAAAAATATTTTTATTAAATTATATATTTATGTTGAAAATAATCTTATTTTAATGTTTTTTTTTTTTTTTTTTTTTTTTTTTTTTTTTATTAGGTCCATTAACAGGACAAAACAGCAAACTTACAACAACATAGTAATATAAAAACCTTGACCAGCTGTAAGCCCTAAAAACAATGGACACTGCATGCTTATAAAACACTCTTATAACTAATACTTATATACTTAATAGAAAATAACTAAATAGTTCACAAAGACAGAATCAGCAGTTAAAACCTAAGCGTTTGATTCTATTGACCGTCGCGTCGAAGATGTCGAACTCATGGCAGACGTCATTGTACGTACGGAACAAACGATTCGACGGTGCATTGTGACCATAGTTTGTACGAGCGTTAGGTACGACAAGTGTTTTGCGATTGCACAGACGACTACCACTTCTAGGCACAGACAGACCCACCTGTTCCAAAATGTCTGGGTTGTCAATATTTCCGTTGATGATTTTAAAGAGGTATAGCAAGTCGATATTTCTACGCCTCAGCCAGAGTGGGAAAGATTTGTAATATTCTAACCTAGAATCGTAGGTCTGTAAAACCTGGCATTTGTTATTGGCGTATGTAAGATGATAGTAGAACTTTTTTTGTATTCCCTCGAGCCGGTTGATGTGGACACGATAGTAAGGGTTCCAGACGGGACTACAGTACTCCAGTAGGCTGCGTACATAGCAGTTGAATAGCATGATTGGAATCTCAGGTTGTTTGAAAGCTTTTGTGTGTCTCAAGACAAAACCGGCAAGCCTACCCCCCTTCCTAATAACATATTCATAATGGTCTCTGAAGTCTAGTCTTTGATCAAAAACAACTCCCAAGTCACTAATGTTAATAACTTCATTGACTTTGGTGCCATTTATAATGTATGCTGCATCAATTGAATTTTTCTTGCGTGAAAATTTTATGCTTTGACATTTTAAGGGGTTTAGTGTCATGAAACTCCTCTGGCACCATGCGTTAATATTATCAAGGTCCTTTTGTAAGATTAAGACATCCTCTCTCGAATCAATAACCCTGTAGATTTTTAGATCATCTGCATACAATTTGTAATTAGAAGTTATTACGGAACACAAGTCATTAACATATACTAGAAAGAAGAGGGGCCCCATGTGGGAGCCCTGTGGCACGCCCGAGGGTATAACTTGCCAATCGGATTTATAATTTCTAACACTAACAAGCTGGGAACGATTTCGAAGGTACGAATCACACCATCGAAGCAAAGAACCACATATGCCAGCATGACCCAACTTTTGAACGAGTAAGTCATGATTAACTACGTCAAAGGCTTTTGAAAAGTCGGTATATATTGCATGCACTTCTTTTTTGTGTTCTATGGCTTTAACTATGTCAGTGGCGTAGCCAAATAGGCTTGATGTTGTGGACCTTCCTGGCAGAAAGCCGTACTGGTGCGGGTCGAAAAATGATTTTAGATGAAAATAAATTACCCTTTGGACCATACTTTCAAATAACTTGCCCAATGCCGATAGTATAGAAATGGGCCTATAGTTAGCTGCATCGCTTCGGTCACCGGACTTATAAATAGGTGTGACGTGTGCAGTTTTCCATTTCGCAGGAAATATTCCGCTTTTCAGGGACTTGTTATAAATAATGTACAAGGGCTCGACCAACTGCTTAGCACAAGTTCTAAGAAAAATCGGTGGAATAGTATCAGGCCCAGGTCCCTTATTTACATTTATATGTTGTAGAGATTTTAAGATTTCACTTTGAGACAAATAACAAGTGTGAAGGGTAGTGCGGCTGTCGCCCACACTATGTGTTGGAGATGTGTATGGAGAAGCACTGTATCTATATATAGACTGAAAATGTCTGGAGAATAAATCGCTAATTTGTTGTCCTCCTGCGGCAGTTTCGCCTCTAAGAAACATTTCATCAGGTATCTCATTACTATTGGATCTGGTTGACTTTACATATTTCCAAAAATACTTAGGACTGTTTCTAATGTAGGTTGGAGCATCAGATTTAAATTTGGATAAACATTCATCTATAAGTTTGTCACAGCGAGAGCGTATAATTTTAAATGTTAGATAGTCTCTAGGGTTACCGTACTTTTTATGACGACGATGGTATCGATTTTTTTCCCTTAGCGCTCGAATAAGGGACCGACTGAACCAACACGGATAGTTGGTTGGATTTTTAACCTTAGTTGGAGTATGTCTGACTATAATGGGAGTAATAAGGTCATAAAAAATATCAACGCTTTCGTCAACCGTAAGGGAGTTGCTCATATGTTTACTCCAAGTGATCGCAGCCAGATCCTGAACCATGCCTTCATAATCCGCCTTGGAAAAATTTAAAAAAGGTGTTCTATGATGTTTGATATGTTTCTGAGGGTGATTTTTGATGACCACCGAAACTATAAGAGCCGGGTGATATTGCTCATCTAGCTTGACAAGGGGAGAATTACATTCGGCAATGGAAGATATTATGCTGGGTGTACTAGTAATCACTAGATCCAAAAAACGGCCGTTAATGTTTGGAATCGGATTTACTTGATGCAAACCATTATAAGAGAGAAAATCAACAAGAATCCCCTCCGGTTTCGACTTTGGTCTACAAGAAAGTGTAACGTTGGTACCGGTGCCGGTGTGGTCCACAGGCCGCCACTTCATGTGAGTAAGATTGAAGTCGCCTATAATCAAGATGTCAGAATGCTGAGGCATTTTACCGTGAATTATTTGGCTAAGGTCGTTAGTGATACCCTCGAGACGACTCTCAATGGCGGGTGAAGGATTGTACACCCCACATATGCAGAGATGTCTATTAACCCCGTACCTAATATCGACCCAAAGGGTCTCATCCTCCGACTCCCACTGGAGCTTTCGGGTAGGCTCATACTTCGTGTGCACGGCAATCACAACACCGCCCCCATCCGCTTTCGTGTTACAGGTTGAATGTCGATCGCGTCTGAAAACTATGTACCTGTCATCAAAGAGCTCACGATCATACACAGAATCATTAAGGTTTGATTCGGTAAGCACAATGACATCAGCATTCTGTTTCAACACATTGGTCAATAAAGTGTTAGTCTTGGTCCTGAGACCTCTCACGTTTTGGTAATAAATCTTCAAATCAAAAGAATAATGCAAACCACGGTTAGAAACAGAAACCATGAGCTAAATGGTCTAAAGCAGTAAGAAATTGTATGGTATATAAACTATTTAAGTGGAAATAAAGGTTTAAATAGAATTTAAGAATAACAAGTCCTTGACAATGAAGCTTTTTGAGGTTGCGTTTTTACGCATAAAAATTTTACCGTTTCTGACCCACACGAAGTCAAATTTCTTTTCCTTTGCAACTTTTCGGGCAGCGGCGTGTAGCTGTTTGTTCGCCAGGCTCAGGTGTTCGCAAACGTAAATAGGTTTTTTCTCCTTGTCGGCGATTCCCAAATGAGAAGAGTTCAGCTTGTCGCCTGGATGAGCTTTATTGTAGGCCTTTGCTGCAGCGATGAGTGAGTCCCGTACCAAGGGGCTAGAGAGTTTAACTATTATTGATCGGGATCAACCGGAGTCCTTGTTCAACTTTGCTACGCGATGGAAATTAACAAGTTCGTTATCGGGTAGACTGTATCCCACGGTGGAGGCAACCTGCTGAACCACAATCTTGAGGTTCTCTGAAGAGTGCTCAGGTACGCACTGAATTTCCAGGTTACACTCACGTGACTGCTGTTCGAATTGATTAAACCGCGATTGAAGCTCACCCACCTCAGAGCGTAGATCACCTAGTTGAGATCGAAGTGATTTGTTCTCTTGTTGTATGTCGCTAATGGTCTTTGTATGAGCGATGAGAGCCTCTCTAAGCTGCTCGTACTTATCTGACATAAAATTTATGCTCTCAGTAAGGTCCTCGATCTTTTTGCGCGTATCCGCACTGCCTGCAGAAATATCGCGCCCGATATCGCGGTGAAGTCGACTCAGAGAGTCCTCGAGCTTCCTGTCAAAATTCTCTATGAAGTCTGCTATATTAGTAATTGCGGAGCCGTCCGCAACTGAAGTAACCCTCGCATTAGGAGTGCGCTGGCTGGACTGGCTCGCTCTGTTCTTGTCTCCCGATTTACAGTCAATACACTTCCAGCCCGCTTTGTGTGCTTTAGACTCTTTTGCAAAGTTTTCAGCCTGAATGCCCAGGCACTGGTAATGGAAACTTGCGTTACACTTCGAGCATGACTTATTTTCTAGGGCTTTAATAGGTTTAGTACATATAGTGCAGCTGTACATTTTGATTTACCCAATATTCCAGGGAAACACAATAAGCTGGTAACACTCGAACTGTCAATTGGCTTTGTCAAAGTCGAAATGATACCTGTCAGTTGATTTTGACAGCTTCAAAGTAACTTTATGTGGGTATATTGACAATTTCGATAAATATTTGCTAAATATGTCAGCACTTATCTTTGTTGATTCCGCTATATTCTGCCACAATTTTCGATGAAACTATGAAACTCAACACTATTGGCTCACTATTTGCTACACTTCGTATGAATTTAACACTCCAGGCTATTTAGAACCATTCAGAATATTATTTAACAAATATTAAAAGAGCGAGATGTTTACAGTGGCACTGGGTTGCCAGTATCTGATGTCATTCAACAACTTCAAAGCCTTTGAACAATTTATGTTCATAGACGTCTGAAAGGCAACCTTCAAAGACTTCTGCCCTCTGCAAGGACTATAAAACTACACTATTATAATTTTGTTCATTTGTCTTGCAAAAACTGCAGTCACAAAAAAAATCGTATTTAATTTTCGAACTGCCTCGGTGGCGCATTGGGTAGTGATACCGCCTGCCACGCTGAGGTCCCGGGTTCGATTCCCGGGTCGGTCCAAATATTTGTGTGATCCACAAATGTTTGTTTCGGAGTTTGGGTGTTTTCTATGTAAAATATGTATGTCTAAGTAGTAGTGGAATATTGGGCATTCTGTCCCACTTTAAGTTCGCATCGTCGCTATCGCTCCTTGCTCACGTGGGACAGATCGCCCAATATTCCACATTTTAAAAATGTAACCTAACCTAACATTTTTATAAAAAATAATTTAAAAAATAAAAATTGCTGAAGCTCCCTCCATGTTCATTACTTACCATTTATAACCCACAACGTTTTCTGTATCCAGTTGGGTTCGACTACTTGTAGTTATAAATATTTATGTTATAAATTCATCTTTTCATTATGAGTCCATCAGTATTGCATAGCAAACATGAAATTCGTTAAACAAAGACAATCGTTACAGGTCAATACAATCTGTGACGATTTGACAAAAAACAAATTACGTCATGGAGAATTATTACCGAATACTGTACGTTGCATCATTTGTGGACCATCAAATTGTGGAAAAACTAATTTATTAATTGGTCTTCTATTGCATGAAAATGGCTTGACATTTAAAAATGTTTATGTATACTCTAAAACTCTACATCAACCAAAGTACATCTTTTTAGAAAAGGTTTTACAACGAGTACCAGGTATCACTCTTCATAAATATCAGACAAATGATGACGTTTTAAAAGTTTCAGATGCAAAACCAAATTCTGTGATTATTTTTGATGATGTAGCATGTGAAAATCAAAGTAATATACGTGATTATTTTGCCATGGGAAGACATAAATTGATTGATAGTTTTTATTTAAATCAAACTTATACCAAAATACCTAAACAACTTGTAAGAGATAATGCTAACCTAATTGTGCTTTTTAAGCAAGATGAAGTTAATTTGAAATATGTTTATGAAGAACATGTTAACACCGATATGACATGGTTGAAATTTCGAGAAATGTGTTCCTTAATATGGAAAGAACCTTTTGATTATGTGGTAATTAATAAAGATTGTTCTAAAAACAATGGTTGCTATAGAAAAACGTTTGACACATTTGTATTATTAGATGAAATTTGAATATTTAAGTAGACTGCAGTCTGTTTATTGTTATTCTTTAATTGATTCTTATTCGATTACCACCTATTTTACATAATGGATAAATCATTGAAAAAACAAATTGTTGATGCGACACAAGCTGTCAAGAAAAAAATACGTAAAATGAAGGATTTTGAAGATAATAATAAGCATGCTCTTGATACAGTTTTTAAACCTGTCACAGAATCTCTCAATTTAATAGCCAACACTAATAACCACTTAGCTCTAACAAAAAAGGAGGAAAAAGTAGAACCCAATGAACCGCAAGACCAAGATATGAAAGAAACAGATGATAGCAGTATTGCTAGTAACGAATCGGAACCCTCATCGGACTCTTCATTTCAGTCATTAGTCGGTACTAATCCAGATGCATCATCTTGGTCGTTATCTTCACAAGTACTATCAGATGTTCCATTTGGTATAAGAAATGAACGTGGAAAGCTAATGTTGGGTTCCTCTAACATAACTATTGGGGATAAAGTTATTACTGTAGCCGGACACAAATACGAAAGTACACCTGGGTTGCGAGAGTTACTGTTAAAAAAAGACATTGATCTGAGCTTGGTTAATGACTGTGACAAGCAAAATTATAAGACAATGTTACTTGTAACGAATGCACATCGTCGTGATTTCGATTCAAAAAAACCAATTAAAAGTAATAAAGGACAAAAATATTTGCAAGTTATTAAACCACTTTTCGATCAAGAAAGTAGAAGTCCAAGTTGTAGAAGTAGGAAAAGGATTACCTTCAACAAAAATGTGGAAAAAAAACACAGATTTTGTATATTGGGATGATCCCAATGAATTGGTTGATAGATTAAAGTTATTAATTGCTTCTCGAGATGCTGGGAACACAGGACTAGACAATGAAATAATATCTATCATTGAAGAACTACGTGAAAGCAAAATCATTAAATAAATAGATCTACTAATGTTATATGTGTGTCATTTTACTATATACCGTTCAACATAATACACCTTTAATATGAATGTAGACAAATTTGGACATTATATTCATAAGCGAATGCGGATATCAGAAATACTTGATTTTAATGATAACGCATTAATAAAATCTGATTATGGAGATTATGACTTGAAGACATCGAGGCTAAAAGGTGTTAAACCTCCTCAAGACGCAGATGATGCAGTAAATAAAGCATATGTAGATGAATTGAAAGGTGTACTAATCCGTGACTTACGAAAATTGCAAAGTTCTATTCCAAATAGTGTTCAAAACCACATAGAGAAAGCTTTAAAAACAATAATGTCTGAGATAGACACTCATTTGGAAAGCAAATTTTACACAAGAAAAGCAGTTGATAAACTAGTTCAAGACGCAATTCAATCTATATTAAAAGATCGAAAAACATAGCCCTTAAAGTTTGTTAAAATGACGAAACAACAAATCGTCAATGAAATACATAAAGCAGCACGAAAAAATTTTCCTCGACGATCTGTAATTTTAAAAGGTATTGATGATTTGTGGCAAGCAGATTTAGCTGATATGCAAAACCTAAAAACCTTTAATAAAGGATATAACTATATTTTAATAGTTATCGACTGCTTCTCCAAGTACGTTTGGGTGGAACCATTAAAAACTAAATCCAAACATGATGTCTCTCTTGCATTTGAAAAAATACTTTCTTCTAATCACAGGATACCAAATCATCTGCAAACTGATATGGGTACTGAGTTCTATAATTCTACATTTCAAAAGCTTTTACAGAACTATAATATTAATCACTACTCTACATTTTCAACCAAAAAGGCTTCAATTGTAGAACGAGTTATTAAAACTATTAAAAATAAATTGTACAAATACTTTAGCTTGAACGGACACTATAAGTGGATAGATGGTGGCTTGAACGGTATTGTGAAGACATATAATAACACAAAACATCGTACTATTAAATTTGCACCTGTTAATGTCAATAAGTTTAATGAAACTAACATTAAAAATAATATTACGAATTCCATGATAAAGGTAGCCCAAAAATGTCGTCCAAAGTTTAAAATTGGTGACAAAGTTCGAATTAGCAAGTACAAACATATATTCGAGAAAGGATACACTCCTAACTGGTCAACAGAATTATTTACTATAAAAAAGATAAATAACACTATACCAATAACATATCGCATCGAAGATAATCAAAAACAAGTCATATTAGGAACTTTTTACGAACAAGAGCTTCAAAAGTCGTCCTGTCCTGGTGTCTATTTGATAGAAAAGGTATTAAAAAAGAAAGGAAACAAACTGTTTGTAAAATGGTTGGGTTTGAATAACAAATAGAATAGTTGGATTGATAATACTGCAATAGTGGAATGAGTTAATTATATAAGTGATATGTAATTTTAAAGTATATTCATTATTCTTTGGACGATGCAAGGTGGTGGACTAATAAACAATATCATTAATCATTTACCATTCGAACTACACATACCTGGTTATAACTATTGTGGACCAGGAACAAAGCTTTCGAAACGATTACTACGTGGTGATAAAGGTGTAAATAAGTTAGACGAAGCTTGTATGCATCACGATATTGCATACGCAAACTACACAGACTTGCCTAACCGTCAAAAAGCCGACTTACGTCTTTTAGATATGGCTAAGCAAAGACTTAAAGCAAAAGATGCTCGAACAGGGGAAAAGATTAGTTCGTGGATAGTAAACAAAGTTATGAAAGCTAAATTGAAGTCTGGTGCTGGTGTTAAGACCTTTTATAACTTTGTTAAAAAAATAAAAAGAAAAATCAAAAAACTCTCACCTAAAGATGATAAGTCATTAATAAATATGGCTTATATGGTTGCCCGAAAATTAGTTCCATGCATTCCAAAAGTTCGAGTACCTCGAATGATACCTATACCAAAAACTGGAGGCATTCTACCTTTAATCCCAATTTTTGCTGGTTTATCTGCTTTAGGAGCATTAGCTGGTGGTGCAGCTGGTATTGCAAAAACTGTGAATGATTATAAACACGGTCAGAAAAAATTACAAGAAACTGAACGTCATAATAAAACTATGGAGGCTATAGCAATAGGTAAAGGTCTATACATTAAACCGCATAAGCAAGGTCAGGGATTGTTTATAAATCCATCAAAAAACTAATTGATCAGCTACCTAATCGCGCTTTAACTAATATCGATATTCAGAAGTATGGTCATTGTATTCCACATTTTCGAGGAGTTTATATGAAGGATCAGTTACCAAAAACACCTAAACGAATTGAATGTGCTATAGTTAACCTAGATAATTCGAGAAATGATGGAACGCATTGGGTAGCTTATGTTAAAATAAACAATTATTGTGAATATTTTGATAGCTATGGTGATTTAAAACCGCCAAGAGAGTTAATGCTATATTTTAAGAACTGTGATGTTCATTATAACTATGATAGATATCAACAATTTAACACAATAGTTTGTGGACATATGTGTTTAAGTTATTTGCAAACTTTTTGGATTAAATACTATAAATCTTTATTATAATTATAATACTTTAAATAAAAATACTATAAATCTTATACCACTCTTTCATTTCCATCATTTGCAAGATGTCACTCACCTTATCGATAACTGGAAACTCATCGGTATTATCTACCTATTATCCAGACACGTTGCCATTAGCTGAGGAGTATGAATGTGCATTATTACATTTCTCTACATATAATTCTATTCCAAATTTTGATAATACAAACAATAAATTATACTATGGTTCTAAAAATGTTATTGAGATACCTGAAGGAACCTATGAATTACAAGATATTAGTGACTATTTAAAAACTGAGATAAAAGATGCATCTATAACACTCAATTGTAATAACAACACCTTAAAAACTGTGTTATTTTGTACATCAACTATAGATTTTACTAAAGAAGATACATTTGGAAGTTTATTGGGATTTAAAAAGCAGATCTTAGAAGCAAATAAATATCATGTATCAGAGTTTCCAGTAAACATTTTGCCAACGACTGTCATAAGGATTGAATGTGACATAGTTAGCGGTTCCTATATAAACGGTCAATCCAGTCACATCTTACACGAATTTGCACTTAATGTTCCACCTGGATACAGGATTATAGAAATTCCGAAAAACGCAATCTACTTTCCAATAAATCAAACCAATATAAGCTGCATACAGATAAGGTTGTTGGATATAAATAATAACTTAATAAATTTGCGAGGTGAAGAAGTGCAGTTGTATCTACATATCAGAAGAAAACAATGATAGATTATAATAAATATGTGGTACATCCAACTAAAAATAACAGTTCTACTAAAACTATCAAACCAATAAGAGCTCGGTCCAAAAGGGTTATAAAATTGAATAACAATAATAAAGCATTTCTTAAAGCGATCGGTTTGTTGAAATGAATATACTAGATGTTTTGTCCACTCCTGCATACAACAACGCTGTGGAAGGAATTGAATTTCACTCTTACAAGCCTTACGTAACAAGTTTCAATAGAAGCGATGAAATCAGGATACCTATTAATCAACAAGACTTGTATATATTACCATCAGCAAGCACTTTGTTTTTGGAAGGAACTGTTGTTGTAAACAAGGGTGGAAATTCGAAGGAAAGAGTCAGTAACGTTCATTTCACAAACAATAGTCTACTTTATTTGTTTCAAGATATAAGGTATGAGATAAATGGAGTGGAAATAGATAAAATAAAAAACGCTGGTATAACTACCACAATGAAATCATTAATATCAATGAACGAAAACGAGGCTAAAGCATCTAATGCTTGGGGATGGAATATCGAAGGCATAAATAGTGCAAATGGGGGAAGCTTTTCTGCTTCTATACCCCTCTGTAACATTCTTGGTTTTGCAGAAGATTTCAAGAAAGTAGTGATAAACAGCAAACATGAATTAATATTGTTACGAAGTAATACTAATCTGAACGCCCTAAAACTTAACGATGGTGAAACTGTAGAAGATATTATTATAAATAAAATAATATGGCGTGTACCACATGTCAAAGTGTCCGATAGGGAAAAAATAAATATGTTAAAACTGTTAGAAAAAGATCGACCACTCCAGATGATATTTAGGAATTGGGATTTATATGAATATCCGGCTTTACCAAAAACTACTAAGCATACTTGGTCCATAAAAACATCGTCGCAAATAGAGAAACCAAGATTTGTTATTATTGGTCTGCAAACAAATAGAAAAAATAATTCTAAATTGGATATGTCTAAGTTTGATCACTGTGATGTTCGTGATGTTAGAGTATACCTAAATTCAACCTACTTCCCTTATGAAAATTTGAATTCAAGTTTCTCGAATAATCGAATTGCTTTAATATATGAACAATATACTAGATTTCAACAGTCGTATTATGGACGTCGCGCCGAGCCATTATTAAATGAGAAACAATTTAAAAATATTGCTCCGTTATTTGTAGTAGATTGTTCTAGACAACCAGATAATCTTAAATCAGGTCCTGTTGTGGATGTTAGAGTGGAAATTGAAAGTGATATTGATATACCAGATCAAACTTCAGCATATTGTCTTATATTGAACGACTGTATAATCGAGTATAAGCCGTTAAGTGGCGTCGTCAGAAAGATATCATGAACAAAAATACTATTATAGTAGATGTTCAGGGTTTTAAAGATCGTTATAATAACTTTATAGTCAAAGAATTAGCTGTAGCTACGTTGGAACATACTCATATATTCTTAATAAAACCTCCTTACCCGTTATCCTCGCTAACTGATGAAGAAAGAAGACACATTTGGTGGATTGAAAGGAATAGAGGTTACCGCTGGAGCGAAGGATATATAGACTACAGAGAATTTTCTAGAATAATCAAACCCTATTTGAAGGAAAAAAAGGTTCTTGTTAAAGGTAGTGAGAAAATTAATTGGGTTCAAGAGCTATGTGGTCATAATAATGTTTCCGACATATGTAAAAATAAAAGTATTCCTAACTTAAAGACTCTTAGTGATCTTTACTGTAAAGACCTATTTTTGTATAATTGTTTTGCTCATAAGAACTATTGTGCTTTAAGGAATGTATTGTGTATTAAACAATGGTGTTTAGAAAATAATTTTTGTATTTCATAAGTTTAATAAACCGAATAAATGTTTTATTACTATACTGTGTTTGTTTTTCATACTATTTCCTACCCAAGTCGAAATTGAAATGAAAAAAAAAATTAATCATAATACCATTTATTTAATGTCTCAAAAAATTACATTGATCTTAAACCTAACACAATGATAAAAAATGACGCGTACAAAATGTTGAAGCGTCAGCAGTACATCTCTAAGTATTAAGGTGATGTATAACTTACTTAAAACTAAAAACACATTAGTTAAAATGATAAGCTATCACCATGAATTTTCTTAGATATTTTCTTAATAATACCTTCAGCCATGTCCATGATTTCATCAACTGTATCATGAACTACGTATTGAGCACTAAGTATCACACTGTCACTATCTTCACAAAACGGCAACGAAGGTTTGTCTTTGTCGTTGGTGATGTCCAAGATCTTTATCTGAATTAGCTTGACTCCTTTTGGTTGGTTGCTGATTACAAAAGATTTATGAGCTGTCTTTTTAGATTTTCTACAAATAGTTGGTTTTCTTCTTTTTGGTTCAACTTGCGTAGGAGAAAGAGGTAAAATATGTGAGAAGTCAAAGGGGTCTTGAGCGTATTGAACAATACCGTCACCATATGCATCTGCCATTATTTATAATGTATTAATGTTGAGGTATATCTGGTTGGCCTCGTCCTCCTCTGCCACGATCTTCTAACGTTTTAAATATTTGGCTCAGTAATTTCTCTGTTTTATAATATATTTCATCCCACTGATCGTAAACAATATATTGGGTTTTCACTCTTGTATGTATTTCTACTTCGTTATCTGATGTATCTTCAGCTTCTAATACATCTATTTTAATTACGTATTTTGGAATCCTCCTATTCCTTGTAGCAAAGTAACTGGTTTGAGGTTCAGAGATGCACTGCTGTTGCTTCAACATTATTAATTAAAAGACTGCTTTGTGTGAATGTAAAGAGAACAAGTATGAAACTGAATGTAATTATGAGTAATAGGTGAATTAAATAGAAACATGACCCGCTAGTGACACATACACTGTACTACGTATTAATTCAAGTTCTGACCTGTTGATTTAGTTTATTTTGCAATAAGTTGTAACGAGATACTCCCTACAAGTTTGCAAGTGTCATCGTTCACTATGACGAACATGTTCAAACATGTCTTAAGAATGATGTAATGCACATTGTTATGTACTTACTTAAGTTGCGAAATTTTTATGAATTGTAAACGTGTTGTAACGTGAATGATGATGCATATCATCAGGTGTTATGAGGTTGGGACCTTGGTAGCGACTACCAAGGTCCCAGGTTTTGAAGATTTTTTTCAGAATGTCCAATAGTCCACTACTACTAACCATAGATATCCTATTTCACATTTCTAAGAAATTTTACTTCGAAGTATGTAACTTAAGACATCATAACATACATACATATACATATTTTCACACCTGTTTCCCATCAGGGTAGGCAGAGACTAAGGATTTCCACTTACTACGATCCTGACATACAAGTTTCATGGCGGGCATAGCCAGCGCGACAGCGGTTTCCCGCGACCGCGAAAATCTCTCATGGTACATGATAGTAGGTATTGCAAATGTATTAGGAAATTAAAGAAAAAACAGAATACTATATTTATAATAATGCATTTATTCCAAATTTCTCAGTTTTACTTAGTTTAATTTCTTAAGATTAGGTACTTATAATAATACAAAACAGCATATAAATTTTACAGTTTTAGTTAGTTTAGTTGATTACAATAATTATAATTTGTGAATACTATGTAAAGACAGGATAGCACACAATAAAAAATATCGGTATGACCCCATGCTCTTACTTGGTTTAATTTCTTAAGATTAGGTACTTATAATAATACAAAACTGCATATAAATTTTACAATTTTAGTTAGTTTAGTTGATTACAATAATTATAATTTGCGAATACTATGTGAAGACAGGATAGCACACCTAATTTTTGTTAAAAATTAAAAATATCGGTATGACCCCATGCTCGAGTTGAAATCTTATCTTTTGCAATAACTCGTTTATCATCATCACCAGACAGCGCAATTTTTGTTACAGCACATGTAAATAGCTCATGTTTTATTGACTTAAATAAAACATTTGTTTTATGAACAATTTCATTGTTGTAAAGTGTTTTTTTGTAATCGAAAACGTTAATGTCACGTACAACATTCTTTTTAATACCCTTGGCTTTTTTAATAGTGCTATCAATGGTTTTGATACAATATAACTTTGATCTCAACCCAACGAATTCGCTTATTATTTTACCACCCATTTCATCTTTAAATAAGCCTGGTATTTTTTTGTTCTGTATGGGTAAATTATACACATTATTTTTACAAAAATTGCTGGTGTCGAAGTAAGATAAAAAGTTATTTTTTATGTCTTCATAGAAATCATGGGTTTGTATATGATAAACAAAACTATCTGTGTCCGTGTAACACATCCGTATCCTATCCTTGTAAAAAGGTTGCATGACTGAATAGTGAAAGTCATACATATGACTTTTTGATAATTCTAGAACAGCAAATCCAATATATATTGGTTTGTTCAAAACTATTTGTTCAGGATTTAACTGCACCGCTACTAGATTTTTTGTGAAAACCGTTGCACTATGGAAATTTGGACGAGCAATAAGGTTTTGAGCGCATTTTCTTCGTTTAGTTATGTTTTCGATATCTTGCCACTGAGAAACTAAATGGACATTAACCCTGTTTTCAGTATTTTCTAAAGTTTTTCCAAATACACTATTATTCAAGAGCTTAAAAAAGTCTTGTTCAAAAGTGGAAGAACTTTTTTGTCTCAGTTTGGTGTTTAAATCAATATATTGTTTTAAATATGGGCTTTGTAGAAAACTGATTATTCTATGAATCTTCTTCAATATCAACCCATGTTTCATACAAGTTTGTAAATGCACGTAATGTATGACATAATTAAATTTATCATATAAATTAGGTATTAGCTTAGAACTCTTTCCCCCGGGGGGTATAAATTTTTCGGAACAAAATGGTAAATCGTTGTGCAAGTTATGCAAATGCTTAGGGTATGCTATATCCACTTCCAAAATATAACCATAATCAGCATCAATTGCAATTTTAGTTATATCTAAATTATCAATTTCTTGTTGAGTGAGAAATTTGAAATTAGATAATGGTAAGTATTGACACATACTGTACCCATACAAATTATTACAATCTATATAAGAGATATAGGAATCAGGTTCCGAAGATTTGTAATTAGCTAAGTATGTGTTATTTGCTTTAGCATGCCTGTGAGAGCAGAGGCACACTCCTCCTCTTATACCACTTTGTAACATGCGTATCATAGACAAGTCATTAATTAGTTCCAATTCAACACCTGTTTTTAATAACATAGCGTCGAAAGATAAACTGGGTGCAGTTAAATAAAAAGATGGATCTAAGTGATAATGTTGTTTGCATGTCTTTCTAAAATTTTCAAAAATATCTGCTAATAAAAGCACATCAGTTTTTAGATATAAATCCGTATATTCACCTAAACTAGTAATTCTAAATTTTGACCAAACTAAATTTGCATACCGGTAATCATCTTCAGAAACATTTTCATCATTAAGGGAACTATAAAAGTATTTCTTTGGAGGTAAAAAATTTTCATCATACCGTTTCCACGAATCCATATATTCATATGGATAAATACCTTTGCGAGTAAGTAGTTGGAATTCATCAGGAACAGGGAAGTGATTTTGTAAATGTTTAAACATTTCTGGTGTTAAAGTTTTACTTAATTTGTCTAAACTTGTACCCAAAAATTTAAATGAATCAAGAAAACGCATTTGAAAAAACTTATTATTTGAAACTGATACAAATTTCGTAAATGAGATATAGTTTTCTTTATTTTTAGGTATTATTTTTATTTCACCAGGGACGTCACCCAACGCTTTAATAAATAAATGACAATCATAACCAGCTAAGTTATGAAAAAAAATGGGGACAAATGCGGGCATTTTATATTGCAAATTACAGAACGAATGCGCAGCTCCTCGATAACGACCGGTAAGATGACAATGATCGCGGACTTTGTCACAAAAAATAAAGTTTTGGCAGATATGACAACGTGTTGCATTTTCAAAATCACACCTGTCCTCCGAGGAAAATATCATTGCAGCAGGCGACTTAATTATATCATAAATTTTTTGTACGTCTTTAGTTATATAGTCAACAAAGCGCTTATCACAGTCTCTACCTCGATATGACACGTAACGATTATAACGAGGATCATCAGAGCATACAATATAATAACCAAAAGCAACCGGCACGTGTTGGTGGAATATATTCGTATTTTTACTAGAACAATTATTATTAGGCTCAGTATTTTTTTGTAACATCGATTCAAAATCTGCGTAAATACAAAAAGGCATAGTTTGTTTGCGTTCATAGTTTTTAAATTTAATTACTGAACCTTTATTTGGGAGGAGAGTTATTATACCTCCACATAAATGGTTGTTAAGTTCGTCAGCGGTATTGAAAAATATTAAACATAAATCACAAAGATGTAATCTGTTGTGATGAGATGTGACTTGACTTCTAAAAAGTCTAGAACAGTCTTTGATCAAACAATAATGAGAAGAGCTGTTATTTTCAAGAAACAGTAAATGAATAATTTTTCCTTTGTACTTTTTATCGATTTCAGATTTATACAAAGGACCTACAAAGGTTTTATGATTTTTTAAACCATAAATTATAAACTTAATACATGGATTGTTTCTTTCAAATGTTTTAATATCATTAAAGGTCACGGGAAAAGACATTCCCTTTAAATTAAATAATTCTCGAAAATTAGGATAAGAATGCGTTCTTTCAGGGTGTTTTTTAGTTGGATATAAAGCCGCTGTTACACACCATAAAAAACAATATCGATCTTTATTCATAATATTCAAACACGCTTTTTTAGCCTGAATTGATTTGGGTAAACTGATGAAACTCGACCCACCAAGTGGTTGGTATTTATTGAGATTCATCTCAACATACAAATGGTTTATAAATGTCCAACCACTATCACGACCTTCAAACTCTTCAATATTTGTTTTTAAATAATTAACTGTTTCAATATAAAATTTTTCGAAATCAAAATTAGAATACAATATTTTATTTTTGGTTCCAAAAGATTTCACTTCTTGGGAATTATCTTTGAATTTTAAAAATGTACCAAAATACTCAAAGTTTACCTTAACACAATTATGCTTAGCAAGAAATTCGATTAGAAGAGATTTTAATTGGTTACGAATATTTAATAAAAAAGATTCTACTGACGCTCCCTGAAGTTCATCGCAAGACAATATTTTATATGTTAATATACGATTGCGAAACGCTGAGTTTACGATTTCTACTCCATCACTATGTTTTATTGTATGAGTACTTTTCCTATGCAAACTACTTCGTAAATGTCCTATCCATGATTTACTGGGTACGGATGTGTTACACGCAGTACAAAAAGGCATTATTATTATTATTATTATATATAACCCAATTTATAAACCGAATACATACGAAACTTTTTCAGTCTATAGCTCAATTTATAAAAAATAGAGAATAAAACTACTTTATAAAAATCTTATCAGAATAATGCACTGGTTCAGTGTCTTGAAATTCTTTAAATGCGAGTCCTAGAAACTCTTGAAGTGACTCCCAAGATAGTAAGGACTCGTCACACTGTAGTTTTACAGTCACCACAGATATGTAGTCGTTAGTTTTATACAGTTTAAAATCAATCACATACCCTCCTCGGATGTGTTACACGTAGTACAAAAAGGCGTTATTATTATTATTATTATTATATATAACCCAATTTATAAACCGAATACATACGAAACTTTTTCAGTCTATAGCTTAATTTATAAAAAATAGAGAATAAAACTACTTTATAAAAATCTTATCAGAATAATGCACTGGTTCAGTGTCTTGAAATTCTTTAAATGCGAGTCCTAGAAACTCTTGAAGTGACTCCCAAGATAGTGAGGACTCGTCACACTGTAGTTTTACAGTCACAAGGGCAGTCCTATAGCGCACATCAGCGGCGTGTGATATGTAGTCATTAGTTTTATACAGTTTAAAATCAATCACATACCCTCCTCCCGTCTTCTTGGAGCGACGGGACGTTCCCGTTGCAACACGGCTCGAGAAACTGGAAGTTAGTTCACGTCGTTCTGGTTCACTGCAACTGGCTTCTTCGGACCGCAAAATATTCAGGAAGTTTGGTTTATTTTTTCTGTAAAAGAAACAAAGTGTTAATTATAAACGTACTGAATCAAAGTGACTAAGAACTTGGGATCAAAGTATACTAAGTATGAATGTTAACAATCAAAACACAAACTTAGTTGAAAAAAGTTGAAGTTTTGAAGCGCTCGTGGCCCCGCGGTCTCAGTGTTCTGTACACGATCACTGTGGTTAGCAAGTTTCGCTGTGGCTGGTCCTCGATGGGTGAGCAATTTGTATCAATTCTTTGTGCGAGCGTTTCCGTACTTCGGAAGGCACGTTAAGCCGTTGGTCCCGGTTGTCAGTAAAATGGCAGTCGTTAAGCCATGTTGAATGCTTTTCTGAGCGCCTTGAAAATTTTCAATAGCAGGTAGTCACAACCTGCGCCTATCCATTTCAACATGGCAATACGGCGTTCAGAGTCGGCAGCGTGGGTGTAGCGCCTCCGGTGTTACAATCATCTATAAGCTGCGGTGAGCACTTACCATCAGGTGGGTCGTAAGCTTGTCTGTCACCTTAGTAGTATAAAAAAAGAACATAGTGAAACCTACCTCTGTGTGGTTTTAAGGTCAGATGAATTTCTTTTTCGTCGAACGCTGTCTGACTCCAACGGAGGTGAAGTGAGGATCTTCGATTGTTTTTGCTTTTTCTCCACCGGCTTACGTTTCTTTGGTGCAACAGACTCCACTACAGAACACGTTTCAAACTCCGAATCAGACCTGTTAAGATACAATCAAATCATAAATAAAATATTCTCAGATTTTCAGTACATCAGGAATAGATAGGACATGAAAGTTAACACAGCCGACAGACAAAAACCGGGTTCGTAACTGAACAACATCATGAGGAATAGATAGGATATGAAAATGGGTGCATGAGGTCCAAGCGTCCTCACCTTTAAGCGGTGCACCTGTTGACTAACGGATGAGGGAACGATAAAGGCATTCCTAGGGGGTTGGGATGTTAGACAGCAATCGCTACCATCAATGTTGAAAATCAAAAGTCAAACAATAGCTGCTCTAGCAACCAAATAAAACTGGACCCCAGGCTCCAAATCCCAGTAGGGTTTGGTAGCTACTGAGAATGCACTAAGATGAAGAGAAGATGAAAATGAACACAGCTAGCAGACAAAAACTAGGTCCATAGCTGAGCATTTCTACTATTAAAAGAAGAACTTACTCACATGATAGAAATCTGGTTATTTCTTGTCACTTGTCACTTGTCACTTGTGAGATACTGGTTCGAATGTGATTTTTCATTCAAAAATTCCGAGTTTTATACAAATAAAATCTCGATTCAGCAATAATTTACATCACTACAAATTGAACCTTAATAAAATATATTTGCAAGTGTATCATTATATTTATGTTGCTTACGCCCGATTGATCATGAATCATATTTTAAACAAACCTAATCAATTTAAGTCTTTTATAACTGGTACTAGTGGGCGTCCGTGGCTGATATTTTACCGGTGAAATATATTCTCAGGATAAAAGTAGTCTAATATTATACATTATTACACCAACTATCTGTCAACCAAAGTCATGGTTTCGAATCCAGAAATTTGTTTGAGATCTTAGCGATGAATTCAGCACCTATTATGTTGGTTGGTATGCCTGTGCCTACCTCTTCGAGGAATTTTAGATGCTTCGTTTCCACTTGTTGAAACGATTACTCCCCTGACCGATAGATGACGTTAGCTGTCTTGTTAATTTGAAAACACATGTAAGCATTTGTAACATATATTTATTCTTACACGTTTAGTCAAAAGCTGTTGTTTAAAATGAAGTACACACACACTTTTATTTTATTTATATGTAATATTTTAGACGCTGAAAAACAATTAAAATTATTTTTGAGATTGAGCACAGCGCCATCTAACGAATATTGGACACACTTGTTAAAACGCTTACTCCCCTGACCGATAGATGACGTTAGCTGTCTTGTTAATTTGAAAACACATGTAAGCATTTGTATCATATATTTATTCTTACACGTTTAGTCAAAAGCTGTTGTTTAAAATGAAGTACACACACACTTTTATTTTATTTATATGTAATATTTTAGACGCTGAAAAACAATTAAAATTATTTTTGAGATTGAGCACAGCGCCATCTAACGAATATTGGACACACTTGTTAAAACGCTTACTCCCCTGACCGATAGATGACGTTAGCTGTCTTGTTAATTTGAAAACACATGTAAGCATTTGTATCATATATTTATTCTTACACGTTTAGTCAAAAGCTGTTGTTTAAAATGAAGTACACACACACTTTTATTTTATTTATATGTAATATTTTAGACGCTGAAAAACAATTAAAATTATTTTTGAGATTGAGCACAGCGCCATCTAACGAATATTGGACACACTTGTTAAAACGCTTACTCCCCTGACCGATAGATGACGTTAGCTGTCTTGTTAATTTGAAAACACATGTAAGCATTTGTATCATATATTTATTCTTACACGTTTAGTCAAAAGCTGTTATTTGAAATATCAGCAGTTGCATTTTTTATACTAGGTATGTTGAAAATTATTTATTATGAATGTAACATTATATGCAATTCAAACAGGAAAAGAGTCCGATAACATTATATCCAATTTAAACAGGAAAAGAATTCGATCACATAAAATTAATTAGACATAAAATATGATGAATGGATGATTTCACAAAAATCTTGTTGTTGAAATGTTTAAGCGGAAACGGAAAGTAATATAATATTCAACAATTAAATTAACTAAAACTGAGAAATTTGATATGAGTGATGTGTTTACGTTTGACGTATGTTGAAACATAAAAGATACCTATTTGCTTCAGCCTCAGTGTCTTAAAACAAAGGTGTACAACCAATGTGTATTACCCGTGATGACTTATGGTTCTGAGATGTGGTGCATCACAAAAGGTCTTTTCAGACGGCTCAAAGTCGCGCAGCGAACTATGGAGAGGGCTATGCTTAGCATTTCTCTACGTGATCGAATCAGGAATGAGGACATCCGTAGAAGAACTAATGTTGCTAACATAGCTCGCAGGATTAGTTAGCTGAAGTGGCAATGGGCCAGCCACATAGCGCGAAGATCGGACGGTCGATGGGGCAAAAAGATCCTTGTCCACTCAAGCCGCGCACCGGCAGGCGCGGTGTGGGACGGTCACCTACCAGCTGGACCAACGACCTGGTGAAAATTGCTGGGTCTCATTGGATGCAGGTGGCAATGAACCGGTCTGGCTGGAAATCATTTAAAGAGGTCTATGTTCAGCAGTGGACAGCGATAGGTTGAGATGGTGATTTGCTTCAGCAAGTTTTATTTTATAAATTATTTTTTATAAAAATGTTTGGTTAGGTTACATTTTTAAAATGTGGAATATTGGGCGATCTGTCCCACGTGAGCAAGGAGCGATAGCGACGATGCGAACTTAAAGTGGGACAGAATGCCCAATATTCCACTACTTGTCTATATAGAAATTTATAAATATGTTTATCAGTCGTCTAGATCCCATAGCACAAGCTAATATTAGCTTAATTTGGGCTAGATAGCATAGATAGCATGTAAGCGGTGTAGCACCTGAAAATGAAGTGGAATAAAACCCGAACCCGCGGGGGGAATCCAAGATAGTGGACAGGTTCTTTTTAGAGCGCGTTTCGGGACTTAAGTCCATCTGCAAATAATAGGGCACCGTGTGTTTCAAGCCGGTAGGAGTCCGGCATAGCATCCATGAGGATTTTCACGTGTAAAAAAGTACTTATAATTTGAAATTTTAAAACAGCCATACAAATAATAGCCTCCAGTTTCATGCCTCACCCGTGATACGTCGAGGTTATAATAGATTCGTGTTTTTTTTTATCCACAACCATTATGTTGTCTATTTAATAATTTGTCCAAGAATCTGTCAAAATCTTTGCTATATTGTACAAATCAATAGCAATAATATTATTGCTTACGTTTTCAACTAGGTACCTACGCATCGTTGAGATAGTCCAAATAAAGAATATTGACAGTCAAACTTTGCCAATATTATAACCATTGAATAATGTGAACCAAGAGATCTGAAAACGTAAATACATAAAAAGACGAGCTTTGAATGTAGCGGGAATAATAATACTCAAGTGATTCTGATTTTGCACATTACACTGTGACGTGGGTGATTTAGACAGAACAGGAATAAACCACTTCCGGGAGGCAATTCTAAATAACACGACTTGAAAGCGTAGCCGAAATTTTCTGGCGAAATATCTTTTGAAACGGCGAAATACAAGATAGAAGATATTTTTCCTCTCCTCTACACTTTCGAGTAGGAAGGGCCCTATTAAGATTTCTGTCTCAGTTTGTCTGTCCAACTACCTGTTACAGACTCTGTCAGACTGTATCTCGAACCGTAATAACTAGACAGTTAAAATGTTCACAGAGATAAATTTGAGTGGTACTTAGAGCAAAAGAAACAAAGGAAACAGGAGACAATTCCCCAGTAAATTTTCATTTACGCTTTCGAGTCGAATGATCGAGAACGGGCTCCCAAATATCGTTCAATTTCACAGTCTGCTTCAACTCGTAAATAAGCAAGATCAATACGTAATTAGAGAGTATTATTAGTCGCATTACATTAACTCGCGAAGCGAATTGCAAATGGCGTTCGCAGTGAACAGATTATTTGGTGAAGCATTGTTGATTAATTGTAGATACTGGTTGGTTTACAGTGATTGTTGGTTGGATAAAAGGCAAATATGTGGTATTGTCCGTCAAATAATTGGCAGTACGTTTTAGGCGCACAAAAAATATTTTGACCTAAAATTTTGAAGTCTAGCTTTAAGTCATAAGTTCAAATCAATGCGTATGACACACGCATATAGAATTTTCTACAGTGTTACCTTACTTTTAATTTTTCAGGTAAAAGAAGAGTATTAAAAGGCATATTTTACGGTCAGCAACTTAAAAGCCACTAAGTATGAAGCACCATTCGGGTTTGATTGTCGCCACGATTCATTTATGACTTTTAGGAAGAGTTTCAATAGTTAAAAAAAAATCATTTATTTTTATAAAGTTAAATAAAACTCCGCAGGACATTACTTTCTTTTTATACCACTAAGGTGGCAGACAAGCACACGGCCCACCAGAAGGACTGGTGGTCACCGCAGCCTATGAACGTTTGCAACACCAGAGGCGCCACACTCGCGCTGCCGTCCCTAACTTGAACCACATTGTGATTAAATAAATATACTGTGGTTTTAAAAGCCAGTCAGTTTGAATGAAGGTTTGAAAGTAAGCAGCCAATCCATACACATTCCAGACAAAAATATTTTCCGAACTCTCTCTGTGATGCGTAGCAAATAGTTCACAGTTTGTACTTAGGTAACAAGTAAAGTCTGGTAACCATCGCTGGTGATTATAGCTAGCAAACACAGTAGTCTTGAACTAGATTTTCTGCCCCCTCTTTTAAGAATCTGTGAAAAATAAACAAATCCTTCCATTACCTACTTCCTCTACACCTAAATTCAGAAATATATCAATACTGTATGCGGAAGACCTCAAAATTCTTCCTATTTTCTATTTGATTCTTTATCCACACTTGTATGATCTACTCGTATAAACGCTAAACCGTTTGACCCCACGTTTATACAAAAATAAGTCAACAATAAAATGGAGAATTCGAATAAACTTTTTACAAACATCTGTAGGTTTATATTCGTCGTAAAAGCGACGGACGAATATGTTGGGACGAGTTACGAGTGCCGTTCTTTGACTGATCTGTGGTATTGCCAATTTAAAATTTAAAAAAAAACCTTCATTTTCTACGTGTGTAAAATTCGTCATGGATGCTATGCCGACTCTTACCGACTTAAAACCATCACGTTCCCTTAAACTGCCTATGGTTGAGAGTCCCGGGTAAGACCTCGGAAGGATATCCCCAGGATTCCCAACAGACCTTGGCTACCACTGTGGCTTCACCTAGGGCATTGGGGGGTTTTTCAGGTGTTATCCCACTTCTGGGGGCTTGTGGAGTGCGTGAAACTATCACGTCATGCTGTCGTCTTGAGCCGGATTCTGTAAGGTTAACATGTAACAGACAACCGTGACCAACGGTTTAACGTGCCTTCCGAAGTACGGATACGCTCTAAAATGGAAATATCACAAAGTAGTCACCCACCCAAGGATTTTCTTCCCCCTCGTCACACAGCGAAAGTTGCTTACAATACTGCAGTGATCGTTTACAGAACACTGAGTCCGCAGCCTATTAGCGATTTAGAGATCAGAATTATTCATACGGAACCACAAATTACTCTCTGATATTTATGTTATAATGATGTAATGTGGTTAATAATTTAACAAATTTTCCAAACCTAAGTATTTATTCGCTAAACACACGTTTATGGGGTCGAGTGAACCTTAACATAAGCGCATTGAAGTGGTTTGAACACATTTGATTTTAACCCTTTTAATTTATTTTGCTTTTTCATACCAAGTATTACTAATGACGGTTCTTGTTATAACAAATATGGTACCCACATTTATATAGGTACGGGTATTGGTCATTCAGAGGATTAATGTTTTAGAGATTGAAAGAAGTTTTTAGGTTCCTAACACAAAGAATAAAAACGGGACTTAATACTAAGACATTACTGTTCGTCTGTCTGTCTGTCACCAGAAATAGATCCCTCTAGAATGGTGATAACTAGACAGTTAAAATAATCACCGATATACAAAAAAGATTTTACAACAGACGAGATTTTTTGCCGTTTTTTGGTACGGAACCCTCTGTGCTTGAGTTCGACTCGCACTTGGCCGGTTTTGCCATAACATTAGTAACGTAACATTCCAAAACCCTACAAGAACCAACAATAACAACGGGTTTGCAATTTGTGGCCCCACAGTAAGAGATTCAGATTTATAGCAGTATTTCATGTCATACCTAATCCTTGCCGATATGTACATTGTACAGTTTCAATTTCAGTATACCTTCACCCGTTAACAAGGTAAAAGGTCTGGACAGACGAACGGACGCCATAGTGATCATATAAGGGTGTTTTTTCTTGAACCCTAAATATAATTACTACAAAAGATAAGTAAGTAGTCACTCTAGTGTTGCAAACGTTCATAAGCTGCGTTGACCACAGGGCATGAGGTGGGGTCGTAATCTTGCCTGCCACCTTAGTAGTACAAAAAGAAAGCCTTTCTTTCTCAATAACATTGGCAACAAAACAACGTATGCAATTTGTGGCTTAACAGTATTAAGCGATTCCGTTTTACAGCTGAACTTCATGTCATACCTAATCGTTTTTGAGATCTCGTGATTGCACCGCGGTCGTAAGTATAACAATCGCCTTTACGACTGACCCTACCAGTGCGGTATGTAAATCTGCAATATAAGATGTACTTCAACGGTGTTATTGAAACAAACAAGAAGCCGTGAGACGGTCTCACCCAACTGCCCCTTTGTGAAAGTAAAAGTTCACTCCGATTGACGTTGTAATTTTTGTTTTATTTTAAACTTTGAACTGATGATCCACGTGACCTAGTGACGTAATATAATGCAACAGCCCTTTGCAACCTATTTTATAGAGGGGGGCTAAAACGACCAAAAGCGAGTCTAGTTCGCGCAAGGAGGGTTTTATACCAATGCCCCCTCTTAGAAGCGGGGTCACACCCGAAACCCCCCATAGACGCGGGATTGCACCCGAACCACCCCCTGGGCAAGGCCGCAGCGGCGGCCGTAGGTCGGTTGGGAGTCACGGGACATCCTTCCTGAGGGCTTACCCGGGGCTCTCAACCATAGGCTGTTGGGCGTTACGTGAGGTTTTTTAGTCGGTATAGCATCCTACGAGGATTTTCCCTCACGTTAAAAAAAAAGGGTTTTATACCAAAAATCGACAGAACGACGTTTGTTGTATAGGAGCCCAAAGATAGTACTTTTTTGTAACAACATGTAGGTAGGTAAGTAAAAAGAAAACACATCGCCTGTGTAAATTATATTTCTCTAGCTAGTCACGGTTCACGATAAACAGCTTCGTGACAGACAGACAGACGGGTGACAAATTTGGATACGGGGCCTTAAATAGCGCAGCTTACATACATAACGACTTTTATTCCCGAAGGGGTAGGCTACATACTAAGCGACCACATTTCACATTTTAGTTTTTTGTGCCACGTAATAAACGGTGAGCCTAATGTTGGATAGAAATGGACAGTCACAGGTCGTGTGACGTTTAACTGGGCTTAACGACTTTCCTATTATTGGCGAACGGGGTCAATGGCTTAATGTCTTCCGAAGTGCTCAGAGTTCTAAGGGCTTAAAAAGGCTACATTGTATGTTTCATTTTATTTATTTATTTAAAACTTTATGTACAAATTCGTGCAAAGGTAGACTTAATGCCACTGGCATTTTATACCAGTCGACCTTTGGGTGATGCAGAGATATATAAGTATAGAAAGGTGCTCCAGGTTGATATTGAGATATTTTAATGGTACTCTTCTTTGTAGTAACATTGTATGAACACGTGCGTTCAGCCCAGTTCCACTGCACTCATTCAGGCAATTAATTTAAAACATGAAACATGATTTGTGAGCATGATTGTTATTTAAAACTAGAGGACGTCACGCGGTTTCCCGTTCCCGTGGGAATACAATATTTTTTCTTCCATAAGAACCTTCTCCTGACAATACCTTACACAACAAAAAAAGAATTAGTGAAATCGGTCCACCCGTTCTGAAGTTATGCGCTTACTAACACATTTTGCGATTCATTTTTATTTATATAAGATTATATGAATTGTATGTTTCATTGAAACATACAATGTTGTCTTTTTTGGCCCGCTGTTAATAATCTCAGCGGTAAACATCTTACAGAGTCATTAGATCGGTGACACTTCCTTTTGCAAGCTTTTATGTTCAGATTCCCATCTCATACAGAAACAAATAATTCTAATTTTAGCCAAATTTTGCAGTAATATTATTCGATAACGTCACGTCCAATTTCGTTTCCACGCATTACAAGTACAAAGATGGGTGACAAGAAATTGCTTTTGGCTTGAATTTATTTGAACACAAAAAAGGCCAACTTTATTCAGCCTGTAAAATTTTACGGGTTTATATTGAAGTGTCAGATTTACATTTACTGGTTCCCTCTCGGCAGCTGCGAATTCGGAACTAAATCGAGTCGAATTGAAATTAGTGTCGGTACGAATGTTTAAATTACATTGACAGTTACCATTAAGAAACGCCTGACACTAATGTTATAAAATTAAAAAAGAATTAAAATTTAATATCTGATCGCAGTATTATTACAAATTTATTATTTATTTCATGAATGAGTATCCTCCGAATCCTCTTTCAATCTCAATTTTTAAAGTAAGAAACTTAATATCCAGACTCCGAAGATATACTTTGTAAAGACTTATGAAATGGAGGTTATTTAAAATAACCGGTTTAAGTATAGTCAGCGTCAAAGAGGAGGCCATCCTCATCAAATTGATCTGAGCAAATATGAAACATCAACCGTATTTTCGCCATAATGATGCTGACAATACCTATTCAAAACAGGAGTATAAAATAATGTGCCTATATAATTGATCTTATAAATCAATGTCAGCAAACTCAAGTCTAAGCCACTTCACGCATACAAAACATCATTTAACACAATTTCATTTTCTCGACAAAATGGATAAAAGAAATCTGTTCGATTTGTAAAAATGGCGGACTCAAATAAAACACTTCTAACGCCTGTTAGGTCTAATAAATTCATGGAAGTGAGAATCTAGAACTGTTACTATTATAATTCAATTTACTTTTGAAATGGATAAGATATATTGTTTATTTTATTTTTCGGAATTCTTTACACTAACTGAGACCGACGACTTTGCCTATGATACACCTATTACGAACCCCGCAGTGCCAATACATGACCCTAGGCCACATCTCTTGACATTGTTATTACTACTCTCTAGAGTACCACCCTGTGTGGCGACTAGGCCTCGTGTGGCAACGAGAAAGAGTACAAAATGTCGCCACCCCAATTTATCCCGATGGCGTCGTAAGAGGCGACTAAGGGATCACTTTCGCAAAATTGTGTCGAGAAGAAAACTTATTGAAACCCGGTTGTCAGTTTGAATGACAGTCGTTAAACAAAGGTGCAGCCTACTCATTTCAACACGACTATAGGCTCACCACCTATTACGTGGACATAATCAATCATAAAGTAGTCACATGGAAGGTCACCCATCCAAGGACCGGCTGTAGTGAAAGTGTTTACTGAAGTGATCGTTTACAGAACACCAAGTCAAGACGAGAATAAATAATGTAGATATTATGTACGTGTACATGTAAAGTGTGCTCCGAATTAAAAGCTAGTATAATATTTCAAAAAATCTAACACGTACTGGGTGACTCGAGGGAAATCACAAATCTCGCGTAGGTAAGGACTTAGAATTAATTCAGAATTCATTTCAAGAATATGGCGCTTCATATTCTGAAGTACGTACCTACCTAAAAGGAAAGTACAACAGTGTGTGTTATTCAATGATATATAAAAACTATATAGATACGATACCAACACTACCACAGGTAATTTATATTAATTTCTTTTTTTAATATTATTAAAAATCTGCTGTTTTTGAAAGCCGTGATGTTCGCGTATGATGTGACGTTGTTGGTATATCATAGTGAGTAATAATTGGGATCGAAGGCTGCACGATCCTTATTAGAGCGCCAATGTTCGATGGTAAGACTTGAAAACGTCTACGAACATTTACGCGTTTTTGTGTCTCATATTTTGCCGTTTGGAACGACGCAATATATATTACAAGTTATTACGATTTCTGAGCGTAAGAATTAGGATTACAGCCCAAGGCAAATTCGCAAATTAAACGGGTCTGTGACTTTAATTCTAACCGTATAAAGATTAATTTCTTCACAAAGGAAGGAGTCTCAGAATGAAGATTTTAAGTTTCTTCGGTCTGAGACATTCATCACCCAAGTTTTTCGTAGCCAAATACTAAAAAACGTTTTATATTATGATTTTTCAACATCCAAGGTGGCATTGCTTGCCAAAATAAAGAATGATATAGGTATAAAAAAATGCTGTTGTGGAATTGGATGGGTGACATTGCCTACAGTTTTTTGACAGGATAACGCTAGGGCTCCCGTCATAGACTATGTCCGCCAGTCTGGATAGACCATGTGATCTAGGGTTAACCCACTTATAAAGTTTTTATTTATGCCCGCTGCTATCGTGACCTGATTCTGTAAAGAACGGTGAGTCGTTCTTAGACCCTCGATTATAAAGGCCGGTAGTATGGCAAACTCCGACAATTCCACAGCTGAAATCAGCAAGGAGATTTCGGAATCTCACCGACTTTCTCCAAATAAGGAAAATCTCCAAGGAAAGAATTTGCCGGTTAAAAGTAGTGTCTTGGTAGTCCAACCAGAAGATGCAGGTTAGGGTCAGTTGATCCTTAACATTATCATATACAGAAGCGGTTTTGACAAATTTGGTACCTACCTATTAAACGCAAACGCCATTGAAAACCACATAAAAATAGAGTAAGGTTATTAAAAAAACATCTCTGCCTATAGTATCAGCATTAAAAAACCGTCAAGCAGTAGGAAACGATATATCATCCAATAAATATATTATCAGACCCAAAAGTTTAGGGGCCATAAAAATCCATTTAAACTTATTTTGTTTGGCGACTCCCTGATATCATAAAACTTGGTGAGGAAGCGATTAACTGGCATAGTTTTATAACCCCTACAGATTTATACATAGAATAATTTCTGTATTACACTCGTGGGTATTTCAAAATTATATCACTTTGTAAAGTGAGTTTTCAAAACGTATTAAGGGTTAGTGTATAGTTGCTTTATTAGCTCATGATGTACGACATAAGTTTGTAGCAATTTTGTAATATTTTGGGTTTTATCAGCGCTTGAAACGCTCGAGGCCCTGCTAACTCAATATCTTGTACTATTTGCTAAGTGTGCTATTAATGTGCTATACCCGTTTGTAGCGTTTCTATTTACGAACGCTTTTTTGCGTTAAAGGGTATGGAAATGTGAAGTTCGTTGGCCCCAATGCACTTCAATAGTTAGAACAAAAGTGGTTACTATAGTTAAAACTTGCCAGAACTGAGTATTTCAAAAGATTGTTCCTGTGTCGAAATATAAAAACCTGGAACGACCTGCTCGCACACGTGTTTCCCGGGTTCTTCATGCGAAGCGTAAGAGGCACATCACTGACCCCTCAACTTGAGGACCACTGTCAAGAAGTCTTACGGACTGTGAGGGCGGCCCCAAATCGTTAGATGCGCCATGACTTTCCATCAGGCTGGTGACGTCAATTTGGCGAGCTTGTTATAAAAAAAAACTTGTCAAAGAAATAAAAATGTTCTCGTATTATACTCAATTTTACATGACAGAACAACTCGTATGCAGCAATATTTTCCACGCTGCTGAACTAAAACGTTGGCTGTTATCGCTGCGGATAATTTACTTAAAAGCCTTCTGAGAAGATCGTTCTGAATATTTCTAAATAACTTCTTCATTTAAGTATGTTGCTGAAATATGTGTGTGAAAGAGACATCAAAGATATTTGTTACATTAGATATTCCATTGATTTTGCTTGTAATGCATTCTGCTTTAATAGGCTAGCGGACGTCACACGGTTTAACCCGCGTAGTTCCCGTCCCCGTGATAATAGGGGAATAAACTATAACCTATGTTTACCGCGAAGAGTGTAGCTTCCCAACAGTGAAAGAATTGTTCAAATCGGTTCAGAAGTTGCGGAGCCTATTAGAAGCAAACAAACAATCAAATATTTCCTTTTTATAATATTAGTTAAGACAACCAGTATCGTGACTACATCTTTCTCGTTATAGGAGGTACATTTCCCCCTTTCTCAATTGATAGAGGCAGGGAGAACAAGTTGCATAATTCCACCGCTGCTTCTACGATCGCTAGCTCCAACCACCACCCCCAGTTTTCAGGCCCATTAGGACGCTAGGAATATCACACTATGATATCCGACGCCAATATTCAGATAGTCATGTAAATTTGATGACAAATTCCCAATGAGAGAAAAGAAGAGAGGATTTATGAATGAAAAGAACTACAGTATTTATTCAATAAAATATTAGACAAATGGTATGTACATTAAAGCGTAATAACTATGTATTTACAAAATGAATAAAACTAAACTAAATCTAAATAGGGCCCCCGTGGCATTGTGCCCAAAAGACTGACAGCATTCCCCCTTTGAACAGCGATGCCTATTCGTTGGGAGAAATAACTGCCAGCCCTTAGATCACCAGTAGACTCCACAAGACGCTTCTTAAAAATTTTAAAGAATTTATGCGCGTTGGTACCCCAAGGACCTAGGGTCTCGACACCGACTGGAATAAAATTGTACGACGAGCCGAGACCCTTATACTTGGTTATCTTTTTATTTTCTGCCGCTTCCACTGCTGCGCTGGCGCTTTATTTTGTTCTAGGAAGATGGGACGGGGCCAATGTGTCTACGCAAGTGGCATCCCAGACTAGGACCCGACCCATCTCCCACGGAATTAAGGTCATCCCATCCAGTCTCTTGCCATCGTCCCTAAAAATGCCATTTGGCTCTAAGAGAGCGGGCACACCGACGGTGGCAAGAGCACGGCGAATGATATCGTTAAGCGCAGCGTGGCGAGAGAAGCGACCTGCACTCTTTAAGCAGGATAGTTCATGGTTTCCCATAGTGTCAACGGTAATAATAAATGGACTGCCTCTGTGGCGTAGTCGGTAGTGATACCGCCTGCGGTGCTGGAGGTCGTGGGTTCGATTCCCACCGGAGACAAATATTTGTGTGACCCATAAATGTTTGTCTCAAGAGTCTGGGTGTTTCTATGTATAATATGTATGTATTTAAAAAAAAAAGTATATAAGTATTAATATCCGTGGTCTAATACCCATAACACAAGCAGGTTATTTCTAGCTTACTTTGGGATCAGATAGCGTTGTGTGAAATGTCCGTGAATATTTAAAAAAAAAAAAAAAACACCACAGGGGCAACGGTGTGGGGCCCAGAGCGGGACGCCAAGTCTCAAGCCAACTGCCATTCTCAGTTGTATATGCAGAATGCATTCTAAAGACGTTTTTATGAGGGAATCAATCGCAAATAAACAATTCTGATGTTTCCAAAAAGGACAACACCGAAGCAGATACATAGATTTAGGAACAAATAGACAAAATTTAATGAAAATGAAAATGACTACTTTATGGTTTGACGATAAGTTTAAGTTACGAGGAGTAGGTTTACGTAGAGTAGCACCCACTAAAAAGGCAGGAAAATAAATGACTGAATAAAAATGGGATCTATCATCTTCATTTTTCTGTTTATTTTTTAATGACAATTATTTTTTGGAACGATTTATGAATGCAAATCGAAATTATTAGCTTGTTATGAATGGTCTCCTCAAACATACACCCTGAATAATATGTCAAGTATTTACTGAACAAGTATCAGTTGTAACGCTCAGAAATCCAACTGATAGTATTAATGACACATTTTGTACCAGAAAATTTTCCTACACGTATTTTACTCTAAAATAGCATACACACACATAAGAAACACTTACATTCTCAACAATATTACTAAGTTTAACACAAGCACCAATAACAAAAGCAGTTTTCCAATTTGTGGCCCCACTCACTGTCTCACAGTATTAGACGAGTGCTTCAGTTTTACAACGGGAACTCGTGTCACAGTCTGTAATGGGACCGCTGTGATTGCTCCGCGGTCGTATTACAATCGTTTTTACGACTCTGCCTACCGATATTGTAAGTAAATTGTGGAAATTAAAGGTTTCTTCAACACAACGACATGCTTCGTGGTCTAATGAAGGCATGTCTAATGAGAATGGTAACTATTGTAATTGGATAATCTGTTAACCAGAATCTGTACTCGAAAACTGAAAAAGTTTTATATGTTTGGAAAGAGACGATGCAATAAAATAAATTATAAATGCACAATTCAATACAAAACTAGCACCCAATTATGGCATTCATGTATGCAATTACTTAAAACTTTCAAAATAGTATGTAGTACTATTATGACTCCATCCAGAAAATCAACCAGTTTATACAATGCATTACACCCATAAGCCTTGACGACATGGAACGGTTAACAAGCTGTTTGTTACCGCCTTTACAATACATGCAATGCAGTTTACAATGCTGGTGAGTGAGTGAGTGATTACAATGGAATAGCCAAGAGCAGATTGTAAAAAGCTCGATGATGAAGAGCAAGTTGACAGGCTTCTTGTGAACTCGCTGGCTTGTAGTTTGTAAACTCGCTTCTCGTCATTGAGGCTTTTGGACCAGATTAAAAAAAAAAGCCTTTTTAGTGAGTGCCTAAACCTACTCCTCGTAACTTAAACTTATCGTCAAACCATAAAGTAATTTTTTTTATTGGGCCTATTAAAAGTTTACACTTCAGTAAGTTGGAGTTAGTTTGGGAGTGAAATTAAGTTCAATTGTCAGTCAGTGAATTTCTAAAACGATTACGATTGAACAATTTGTAGCTGAAATTCAACTAACATTGTTCGGTTTCATGGCATCGGTGTTACGAGAAAACGGAAGTTTGTAAAAGGACTTTCAAAATTTGGAATTTAATTTGTGCATAGAAACGCATAAAGATAACATGATTATAGTTTTTTTTCAAAGCACCAAGACACAATATTGAATCTATGTTTAAGTGTATAAGTAAGTTTTTAAAGTAACCTAACACTAAATAAAACCAGCCAAGTGCGAGTCGGACTCGTGCACAGAGTGTTCATCAGAGGGAGCTGCTCATGCCGGCCTGAATTGTTTTACAGTAAACTTTAATCATTACGCTCTTTTATGGTAAAACAAATAATCCAGTTTCACAGCGCCTACCTAAATAATTACCCAATTTCTCTCTTTTCATCTCTCACTATTTTTTATTTCACACTATTTACTAACTCTATTCTACTATCTATTCATATTTTTTTTTGTGTTGTTAACGTAATTGCGCGAGACAGCTAGTAAAAATACACATTGTAACTTTAATTTAGTCGAAATTAAATTCACATTTACGACTCGAAAGTACACTAACTCGATATAAGTAATTATTATGCAAATTCCTTTTCAATAAATAAGCAGAACCTTCATTAACAAATCCAAAACCACTAACAAAGCTCATTTAAATTAAATCACTTGACCAACTTTAAGTACCTATGCTATGACATCAAGAGACACAAAGAATGGGACTATTTACTGTTCATCAAAACACGAAATTACAAACATTATTCATTCTAACTTCATAATGAAGTACCGAGGCATCCTTGGGAAGTTTTCATTATGGAAACGAGTCCACCAATAAGAAAAGAACTGGGCTACAAGTTATTATTAATGCAGTAGAGGATGTTCACTGAAGCGCCACAGTCCAGTGAATCTCAGTACGTAAATTAATAAAAAATATTGTTTGAAAAAGTAGAAAGAAACTTTGGAACTTTGTAAAGTAATGTCATCATTATAATCTTAGAAGTTCAAGCTGGTTTTACGAAGGTGACTAGAGGAAAATATGTAACAGTTCATAAAGATAAGTTTGGTCGTTTGACTAGGTATTTAAACATTTTATCGACTTTCTATGCTTTTATAGAGGCCATTTTTGCATAGAGGTAAGTGGAGGGTTTTCTGTACCTGTTTATATATATATATATAGCAAGTTCTTGAGTTATAAAGAAGATTAAGTTTTTTTTTCAACTTCTTTTCAATCTTTATACATTTTTTTTTCAGAATCAGTTAAGTCATTAATCGGTGTGGTGCATGGTGGATCAAAATGACCTGCACCTCATTTATCCAAACATTACAAAATTTTAGTCGGCGATGAACATATTAAGCGGTTCAATCATGAAAGTGTAACAGACTGACACATTGGAATATTCGATATTCAACACCTTCATTTTTGCGTAAAATATGGGTGTGGTGTGTAATATGTTTCTTAACTGTAGTTAAGAAACTATCATTTGAATCAGAAAATTAATACTACAAAAACATGTAAAAAATTGTTAATTTGAACCTAAATTTATAAATACCTAATAAAAATAATAATAAATATTCACGGACATCTCACACAAATTATGTTTAATATGCTAATTACTATCACACATTTCAAATAAAGTTTAGTCTTGCATAATTAATTAAATTCACAAACGCTGTAATGAAGCTGAAAACAACGCTTACTGACATGAATTTTAGCTGAAATAAAAATGATCGATTTGGAAAATCAGTTGAAGTATCACAGAGCTACAGAATACAGTTGAATAAAAACATACCATGAACGCAATAAAATCTTATGCATTGCAATATTTTAATATTATTTTATTTTATGGTGAAAAAAAATACAAGTCGGTTCAGGACTACACTTGAATTAACTCATATCTTTTGCCACAATGGCAATGCCCTGACGAGCTGAATATTAACTACTGGAATTTCTTCAGCATAATATAATAACTTTCAAGAGTAAGTTTAGAAAAATCATTATTACAACATTTTTTCTATTCTTTCACGAGTAAAATAAATAATTAAACCAGCACTTACCTTATGCATTTCTTATACTGTAACTTTAATCAGTAGATTTAATTAGAAGCACTTGAAACCTACTTATAATAATAAATTTTTTGAAGCACCTTGTCCCCTTGAGTTTATAAACGCTTAGTTGAAAAGTAATAAAAAGTAACTAGATAAGTAGGTTGAATCTCATTAATTGAAATGTTTTTGAACCTTCCTTAATTGTTTTTAAGGGGATAATTAAATGTCAACTCCAAGTGTAATGGCAAAGGACTCGCTTAATAGAATTGATATTGAGTTTTGTAATTAGTTTTGTGTATATTTTTTATCATCTTTCAAAGATCCTAGCAGTAGGACATTATAACGATATCAACAAAATATTTTAAAAAATCAACCAAATGCGATTCGGACTCATGCACGGAAGGTTCCGTACCAAAAATCGGCGAAATACCACGTTTGTTGTATAGGAGCCCCCCTTGAATATCATTATGAATTGGACCAATCGCGCCTAAAGGTAAATATTTATTTATATAGCCTCGCGATAGACAGACAGGTATGGAACCCTAAAACTATCTTCTATCTACATATACATTACTAGCGGAAGTCACGCGGTTTCACCCGCGTAGTTCCCGTTCCCGAGGGAATACGGGAATAAAATATAGCCTATGTTCACCGCAAAGATTGTAGCTTCCCAACAGTGAAAGAATTTTTCAAATCGGTCCAGTAGTTTCGGAGCCTATTCGTTACAAACAAACAAACAAAAAAACAAATCTTTCCTCTTTATAATATTAGTATAGATGATAAAATGATAGAAAAGTCAAAACTGTACATTGGAAATATTAAACTCGCTGGGTGTTCAACATAAGATACCGAAGCCGAAAATATATAGTTAAAATTTTTTGACTGTTTGTCTGTTTCCTTTGCTTTGTCCGGAAGGATCTCGAAAAGTACTCGATAGATTTAATTAAAATTTTGCACAAATATTAACTAGGGGTAGGGTCTTCAAATAGGCTATATGTTATTACGCTACATATCCTAGGGGCTAAGCAAAGAGCAATCAAATTGGCATTATAATACAATTTTCACGCGGACAAAGTCGCGGGCAACAGCTAGTATTAAACGTCTCATCTCATAATGTCCTTTTCTCGAACTGCCCTTTCTCATAATGTCCTTTTCTCGAAATGTCCATTCTCATTGTGTCCTTTCGCAGATTGTCCTTTTCTCGAAATGTTCTTTTCCCAAAATGTCCTTTTCTTGAAATGTTCTTTTACCAAAATGTCCTTTTCTCGAAATGTTCTTTTCTCAAAATGTCCTTTTCTCGAAATGTTCTTTTCTCAAAATGTCCCATTCTCAAAATATGTACACTACAGGATTAACCCCGCTCAATCCGACTTGGATAGGTTAGGTTAGAAGGGAGCGGAGCGCAGCGGAGCTTACGCATTAGCCTTCGTGGTTATTTTTTTATAACCACCTAAGATTTGTTAAGGTGGTTTTAAAAAATAACATCAAAACCAAGTGACTGGTGGTAACTGGGTGGTTTAAAAAAAAAAAAAACCACGAAGGCTAATGTGGAAGCTCCGCTCCCGCCTTAGCCTTCTAACCTAACCTATCCAAGTCGGAATGAGCGGGGTTGATCCTGTAGTGTACATATTTTGAGAAAGGGAAATTTTGAGAAAAGGACATTTTGAGAAAAGATCATTATGAGAAAAGTACATTTTAAGAAACGATGATTTCGAGAAAAGGACATTTTGAGAAAAGAACATTTCGAGAAAAGGACATTTCGAGAAAAGGACAATCTGCGAAAGGACATTATGAGAATGGACATTTCGAGAAAAGGACATTATGAGAAAGGACATTTCGAGAAAAGGACATTATGAGATGAGACCGTATTAACCCTAGAGTGGTCGCGCTATGAGCATTTTGCCGTCATTGTCAAAAAATGATTAATAACTTTTTAATAGTTACCTATTCAAGGTTGTGCGTCTCAGTAGCTGCGTGACCACTCCTCCCGCGCCCCTGGTAGTAAATACAAACAAATCAGTGCGCAGGCGACTGCAGGATGAAGTGTTATTTGTGCGGGTGACCTGTGATTAGAGATGGGTAACGACCCGGGTTAAGACCCACCGGTGGGTTAAAACCCAGTTATCACCCGTTTCAATCCACCCACTGGGTGGTTTGGCCGGGTGAAAACAAAATATTGCCGATAAAACTTGCAACGCGCTGTGATCGGTTTGCGGGGTGGTAGGTAGAGATGGGTAACGACCCGGGTTAAAACTCACAAGTGGTTGGGGATTGAAACGGGTGATAACTGGGTTTTAACCCAGTTACCACCCGTTTCAATCCACTCAGTGGGTGGTTTGGCCGGGTGAAAACAAAATATTGCCGATAAACTTGCAGCGCGCTGCGACCGGTTTGCGGGGTGGCAAAACTGTGCCGGGGGGGGGGGGGGTTGATCCGCGCCCCGCCCGTGCTCAAACTCACTCTCTCTCTTTACTCTCTAGTGTACTTCGCTACGCCAGTTAGAGTTACGACTCTGCATTATTATTGTGATTTGATCCAGTTTTTACCTGAATGACCTTGGCTTAAACACCTTGAATACGATTTGCTTTTTTTTATATTAAGCACGCCAAATTGACGTCGCCACCAGCCTGATGGAAAGCCGTGGCGCATCTAGATGCGCCACGGCTTTCCATCAGGCTGGTGGCGACGTCAATTCGACTAGCAAAATCGCTAGCGATTGGGGCCACTTTAGACAGTGGTCCTCAAGTTGGCGGCCCTGTGATGTGCCTCTTCACGCTCCTCTTAAAGAACCCGGGATTGTAAGATGGGGGAAAAACGTGTGCGGGCAGGTCGTTCCAAGTTTTTACAGTTCTTTTGAAACGCTCAGTTCTGGCGACGATTCTCTCCACTGTGTATGAGTGGCATCTCTGCCCGGCACGCGTTGTTCGGGATTATTTCGGGTTGCTTATGAAATTTGATTCTGTCGACCCGGCTCTTGCCAGCTCAGGTAAGTTATTCGCTGTGGCTGGCTCTCTCGAAAAGATAGGCCCCGACAATTCGACGGAGGTAGGGAGGCACTTCATGATAAATATGTGCCTCCCTAATGCAGCTTCAGGGCAAGATGTTGAATGCGTTGGCGATGTCAAGAGACACTGCCGTCAGCACTTCGCCCTGTGATATCGCTTCCTCCGCAAGTCCTCTAATGCGCATGATCGCGTCCACGGTGGAGCGCCCCTGACGGAAACGTACTAACTGCTTATCCGCCAGATCTGGCCCCATGCGTGTGAGGTGCCCGACGAGGCGCTGTGCAATAATACGCTCAAAGAGCTAGCACACCTCGTCGAGCTACACAACCGGCCGGTACTCAGATGGAGAGTAAGCCCCCCCCCCCCCCCCGCCTTTCGAATCAGAACCAGTTTCCCTGTATTCCAGACCTTGGAAAACTGGGCTTTTTCAAGGCATGCGCTAAAGAGCCCTATAAGCCGCCCAAGTTCCTCGAAAGCCAGTACCTACGCTCGGCCTGCAATGCCGTTGGGACCAGAGGGGCAGTGTTCCTGCGGGTATTAAGCCGCAGTACAGCCGCCCCTAACTGACCCTCCGTGACTTCAGGTACATCGTTCTCGCTGTTATCCGCGCCGGGCGCTTGAGATCCTCCGCCCTTGATGGGAACAAGGAACCCAGGACCCTCCAGCTGGAGACTCTGGATCAGTGAGGGTGCCTTAGGGTCTAGTTTGCCTCTTAACATAAGGTACGGGCGTCCCTATGGGGAACACATAGGGACGCCCGTACCTAGGCTCCAGGGTCTCCGGCAATCTTTTGGACCGCTTAATGGCTGTTTGAGGGGCCCACTTGACAACCCTGTGCCCCTCATAGAGCTCCATCTCTTGAGCTGCTGCATTGTCTGGGCGGCGACGCCTCCGGTGGAACCTGGTGTGGCGTACTGATGGCGCGCGGTAATGCACGCTGCACGCAGCTGTGCGATTTCCGGCATCCACCAATACACCTAGTCTTAGTGGGGTGGCTCTTCTGAACCACCCCACTAAGGCATCATCATCGGCAGGAATGTTTGCAGTCGAATCCAGGCCTGCCCGATGGGCGCCTCCAAGAGAGCCTCCCGATCCAGACGATTGAGTGCCCAACGCGCTTCCGGGGGATTCGCGATAACCGGCGGAAGGTTAGGTGGAGGGGAGGCGTCGAAAGGGATATATCGGTGGTCTGATGACGACTCATTCTCCTTCACTACACGCTATCCCTGGACACAGCGGGCGAGATCAGGGGTCGCAAACGATACGTCTACGACCGAACTGAGCTCCCGCCGCGTCCAGGTTGCGATTGCGACATTCCTCCGTTTTAGGATTACTAGGCCACGTGTAGTGACCCAGTCCTCCAGTTTATGGACCACTGCGCGATGCTCTGGTACAGATGATTCTGAACAGCAGAGAAGTGGTTCAGGTTCACCTGCAGGATGCGAATATGGGTGTTCATTAATGGACGTCCATCTATGTAACATCCAACAGCCATTGGTTGGAAGCCCCGGGTAAGCCCTCGGAAGGATGTCCCGGGACTCCCAACAGACCTACGGCCGCTACTGCGGCCTCGCCCAGGGGGTGTTTCGGGTGCTATCCCGCGTCTTTGAGGGGTTTCGGGTGTGATCCCGCTTCTAAGGGGAGGCGTGCGTGGGTTGCTCACGTCACGCTGCCGTCATGGGCCTGCTTCTGTAAGGACGGTTAGCGACCCTCTCACCGTCCTCAGACCCCCGGTCATGGAGGCCGATAGTCCTCGGCGAAGACACGTCGGCCGACTGCGGAACTCGGGTGGGAGAGCTCTCTCCCGCACCCGGCCCGCCGCCTCCTTCACGAGCATGACCTGCTCGCAGAAAGAGGCGGCGCAGTCCCACTTACTCCCGCTGGCTCACATGGCTCGCACCATGGTCTCGAGCGAGAGAGTGTCCACGCCCAGACCCACTACGAGGACTTGGCGCTGTTGCGCCCACGCCGTGCACTCCAACAGCGTGTGGAGCGCCGTGTCTTCGCTCTGGTCCTCGCAGTGCTGACACTCGGCCGTGGTTTCCCGGTGTTTTCGCCACAGATACCTACCGAAGCTACCGTGCCCGGCAAGCATCTGTGTCAACCGGTAGGAGAGAGCACCGTGTCTCCTCTCCAGCCACTCGTCCATGACCGGTTTGACGGCCGCGATTGTGGCGAATCCCCCCTTTGGTTGCTCAAGTCGCACCTTCCATGTCTCGACGGTTTCCTGGTGGAGCAGGGACCGCTGGGCCTCGATTTCTCGAGCCGCAGGCCTTTGGCCCTGCTCCAGCGCCTCCTTGCGCCATCTGAACAGTGACGCAAGGGCTCTCGCTTCCAGGTCCCATGGAGGGGTCCCGGCTAGGAGACATGCCGCCTCACCGGAGATCGTGCGGTATCCTCTTATCACCCTGACGGCCATCACTTCCGCGAACGGACTGCCGGGGCTTTAACTTGGAGGCGGCGCAGGCCTTGGTGCCCACCCGTTGGTCGGCCACCTTGTCTTCCACGACACAAAACAGAGTCGCGGAGCGTCACAAGCAAGGACCGTGTGACCTGACTAACCACAGCGGAAGCACCGGTCTCCCACGGTGACTTCCGCTGTGCACTGCACCCCCAGATGACTCCACCTGGCTTCGAGGTGCTGTAAAAGATGCACCTGCGCCTTGAGGAAGCCCACAATGAGAAGGCTCCATCAGTCTCATGCGCCATCTTTTTGGGGCGGGGGAGGGGGCGTTGGCCTTTCGCTGGGGACCGCGAGCCCAACTGGATGCAGCCTTCGTCACATACGATGTGACGACGAGTGCCGCTAGTCTTGGGCGGTTTGCCCGGTCTTCGAGGACGCCGAGGCATCTCTCGATGGCCTCCAGTAGCTGAATCATGCTCGGTGTCACTTTGGGTGCACGAGCAGGAGCCTTTTGTGGAGCGGGGGTTGTCACACTCCAAGCCAGCTACGGTAGGTTTGCGATTTCCTCCTGCATCAGCTGTTGCTGTTTGCGGGAATCGGCAAGCTTAGTCTCCAGGCTCGCAACCCGAGCCCAGAGTTTTCCTTCCTCGTTGGAGATGCTCCTATCGAGATGCTCATCCAACGCCTTAGTGGCGCCTGTGACGGCTTCCACCACTATCTTCTTCCTGCCTGCTACATTCTTGGCGCCTTTTACGGCGCCAGAAATGCGAGCAAGAGACGCCACTATCTGTTAATGCCGCTGATACATCTGATGTGAAGAATGTAGCTGCGTTAGCTGTCGGGCACTGTCCAGCGGGGGCACATCTACCGGCGGCCCCGATGTCCTCCCCTTGGTTCTGTAGAGGTTGGCTTTCCGACCTCTACCCGCAGTGGTAGCGTCGATTTATTGCATAAACTGCCTACTAATTAGTTCTGTTTTTAAAATTTATATCTGTTTTAAGGGTTAGGAGTTTATTTTTAACTTGCTAGACTACTAAACACTATTTCCCACTTCTTACTAGTTTACGAAACCTATTATCACCCTCCCACTTCTTACTAGTTTACGAAACTTATTATCACCCTGCAAAATGGGTGATTATGGGTTTTAATTGGGTTAAAACCCAAATCACCCAGTTTTAACCCAAATGGGAAGATTGGGTTATAACCCGCTACCCATCTCTACCTGTGATGCGGCAAATTGCTAAGTGCGCGACCACTTACGTAAGTAAAATTGATATGTTTTTATTTTAGTTTTTAAAGAAATTTCACACTATATATCGGTAATTTTTATTATATTTTGTTTCTTTAGATACCATAAATACATATAACATATTTTTTTATTTATATTTACAGATGTTTTGTATTTTTTCACTTCTCAGATCTATCAAAATGATTGAAGAAAACGCGCAAATTATGTCCTGGTTGGAGAAGTCAAATTTGGAAGAAGCTGCATTGCAAAGCTTAGACGAAAGTATGTCTGAAAGAGATCGAGACAGTGAATGCTTAAACTAAATACTGATACAGAGCAGTCCGGGGATGTAAATAAGTGTATGTATGGAAATAAGTATCCAGCACTCATTGCCTGCCGCAGCGAGCCGTAGCCGCTGTCGTTCCCCTACAACATTACAGAGAACACCTCCACACCACATAATAATGAAGAGATCTAGCATAAAAACTTTACAGATGCCATTAAGAAGCCAAATTGCTCGCTTTGTATCATCAGAAAATCAAAGCACTGCTGAAAAACGAGGAAATTTGTACGATATGTCCATCTAGGAAAAATCAACGGCCAAAAGAAGGGTGCAATGTATGCTCAAAGTTACTGTGCAACGAACATTGTGTGAACATATGCCGGGGTTGTTTTAGTGAAGCATATGGTCAAGATGACTAAAAAGTTAATTTTTGTTTGATTGTTACGTTTTTTTTATTTGGTAAGACATTACGTGAAGAAGTTCTAAATTGAGATTTTTTTTTCTAGACTTATTGTTATTTGATTTTTTCTGAGACTGATTATGAGACTGAATTAAACTGTTTGGTTGTTCCTAAAGCTGATGTTTCATTGGATAGTACAATATCCATAATTTTAGAAAAACATGTAAATTAGGTAAAATATTCACCTATTTGTAAGCGCGGCAAAATGCTACACTCGCGACCACTCACGTTTCACAAAAAGGCACGACTACTCTAGGGTTAAATATGCAGGCTTTACAACGTTTATAGTCGACCGACTGAAAAATTGTACATGAAAACACTCTCTTACAGAATTTATATTTCATTTTAAACACAATGCGACTCGTAACAAAGAAAAGAACTTATTACTAAAATTATAATTTTATCTAGTACTAGATAAAATTATAATTTAAAATTTTAATTAAAAACTAATTACTAAAATTATAATTTTATCTAGTACTAGATAAAATTATAATTTTAGTAATTAGTTCTTTTCTTTGTAACGAGTCGCATTGTGTTTAAAATGAAATATAAATTCTGTAAGAGAGTGTTTTCATGTACAATTTTTCAGTCGGTCGACTATAAACGTTGTAAAGCCTGTGTTAGATTTTTAGTAGAAGATTAACGGAATAAGGGTATTTAAAAGAATACTAAAAATACAGCACAATTATTTAATCTAGCTTGCTTAAACATGTGATAGACATACAAATTTCACCATTAGCAATTAAGGGAAAGTCACCCAGATACACAATTAATTTAATAATTAACAACTGTGGAAAGTCACCCTAATTAATCTCAATATTTGTAGTGAAAAATATTGAGACCACTTAATTCGTACAACAATAATTACAATTACAAATATACATAAACACACATAGTAAATAGTATATTATAACAATAATAATATCGTACCTTTTTCTAGTATTGCGGAACAACTGAGAATGAATCACTATGGCACCAACAGCCCTTTTTATACTCTCAGATAAACAGCTCTGGTCAACAAATATTTTATTTTAAAGTATAATTTCGATATTTAATTATTTGAGATAAGTTTATATAAATCAAAAATGAATTAATCCACACTTATTTTATAGCAAAATACAATTATACAATAAACTGGTGCTTTTGATCGGAAATACACTTAAGCGCCATTATTGTTGATGCAATACCGCCTGATTTCCACGTGTTAAAACGTGTTAGTTTTTCAGACTTATTTACATTACACATTATCTGAAATCTATGCCAATACATTTTAAAACAGTTAAGCAGTTTTATCATTAACATATAAACAATATTTAAGCTTAAAACATATTACAAGAAGTTATTTTGATCGGGTGACGCCACCTATAACATTCGATTTGCTAATTATTAAACGCCATGTTTCTAACTGTGGCTAGGGACTCTAGCGACTTCATAGTCATTTCGAGTCCCGATGGAGCACCACGTACCTTGAAGATCGCTAGAAATAGTTAGGCTTCGTAGGAAGTATTTGTCTATCATAAAGTACAATGTATTTAGAGATGGTGATTTCAAGCATTACAGGTATGTGATTAAAATTATAGTAGTACCTACATTTTAAAGCACAATGCATTTAGTAACTTTGTGTGTATTTTTTATAAATAAATATAACAGGAATAATAATCACGTCCCTCACGTGATTATTTATCACATCTTAGTATTATACATTTAAAATAATCTACCCACGTAATATGGTAAGTATGTTCTTGCTTTTATTTTTAAGAATTGCGTATTCCTATATAATAATCTATCACGGCCATACTGACCTGTACTTCGCTCTCGAAGTGCAAAGTGACATACGGTTTTAGTCATAGTCTTATCTCATTTGTAACTATTTTTGTCTAATGTTTGCCATTTGCCTAGACGTGACAAGTCCTTCCACCTGCTGCTAGTGGCACAAACTTGCACCAAGCAAATGACCGACCAGCAGAAACATTTTTACCGTATATGTTTGTCAATTGCATAGACGTATCAAGCCTTTCCACCCGCTGCTTGTGACACAGACTTGCACCAAACAATTGACCGACCAGCGGAAACATAATTAATTAATCGGTTACCTTGTCATGTATGTCCCGTTCACTTATTATCAGTGAGATAGACAAATACCAAGTAAATGATTGTCTAACTGGATTTCTCTTTTTACTTTTTTATTTTAATCACAATTTATATTAACATTCCTTCCACATAAAATTTTCTGTTCCATTATAAAAATAGCTAATATTAGAATTTTACATAAACTAAATTCTTAATTATATTTCTACTTATTATTTTTTTGCAATCAGTTTGATAAAGTGTTTTCAACAAAAGTACTATCTTCAAATAATTCACCAGGCCAGTATCTGATTTTTTCCTTAGCGACCGAGATATTTCTCAAATTTCCTATACCTCGCAAAGCAAATCGATCATTAGGGAGTAAAGATAATATTTCATAGGGACCTTTAAATTTTGGTGCCAATTTGTCATTACGCCTATGGTTTTGTGAAACATACACAAGGTCTCCGATATTAAAATTAATCTGATTACGCCGAGAGGCGTCGAATCTTTTTTTGAATTTTTCGGCAATTTGTACCAGGCGTTGTCTCGCTATCTCTCTATCGATCTCTGGGTTTATTGGGTGGTGTGTTGAATTTTCGTCAATTATATCATTCAAACGAGCCTGCACAGAAGGTATATTTGCTTCTACCCCAATAAGTAAACGTAAGGGAGAAAAACCGGTTGACTTCTGTTCAGTCGTATTAATGGATTGTTGAACCCTCCATAAAACGTTCGGCCAATCTGACTGTCCATTATGCATGGTGCTAAGCATATCAGTTACCTACTGTAGACACATAACGCTCTACTTGTCCGTTACTTCTGGGGGTACCAGTAGAAATCAAATGATGTTCTATGTGGAGTTCTTCAAAAAATGATTTTATATGACCACTACTAAAATTAGTTCCTCTATCGGTAATGACTACAGATGGTGTTCCAAACAAGGTGATAGTATCTCGTAATACAGGTATCAACTCATTAGCATTAAGGGTTTTAAGAGGCTTAAGTAAACAGAACTTTGTAAAACCGTCTACTATTAGTAAAATATGCTTATAACCTTCATTGGACTGGTTAAATGGCCCCGTACAATCCAGGTGAATGGTATGAAAAGGTAATGGAATTTTTTGAATGGGATGCAAGAAACCCTGTTTTGGACCATGGTGACTCTTGTATTTGATGCAAACCAAACAATGTGACAAATATTTTCGAACAAATGCTGTCATAGCTGGAAACCAAAAGTGCTCACGTATTTTACTTGTTACCTTGTCAAAGCCCACGTGACAGTTTTCATCGTGAAACAGGCGTAAAATACTTAGCCTGGAACCCTTTGGGACATATAATTTTGGATCTTCATTGGGGTCTATTTTGTAATAAAGCAAATTATTTCGAACTACATATTGGTTTGCATCAACCTCTCCCATGAGAACTTTGTTAATAAGATCTAGTGTTTCAGGATCACTTTGTTGTGCCAATTCTAACCAAGACTGGGAATCATTTATTAGATTTACATTTTCTGTGTTAACTAATGATTTTGCATCTTCAACAGGATTGCGACTCAGAAAGTCGACATGGCTTATGTATCGACCTTTTTTATACGTAATTTCGAACTGAAAATCCTGCATATATGTCCACCAACGAGCCACGCGAGGTGATAAATCTTTTTTATTCATGGTTGATTTTATAGCATTACAATCAGTTATTAATTTAAAGTTAACACCTAATAAATAGACTCTAAAGTGTTTTAAAGCGTTGAAAATGGCCAAAGTTTCTAAGTCATAAGAGCAATATTTTGATTCAGTTGGTGTAGTTTTCTTGCTATAGTACGCTATTACCCTAGATTCCTTGTTATATTTCTGAGTTAAAATGGCACCATATCCTATTGCACTAGCATCTGTGTACAGCTCAGTTTGTAAGTTAGGATCAAAAATTTGTAATAGGGGTCTTGATACTAAATAATTAAATACATACTTTCTCGCAACATTCTGTTCAGAACCCCATTCCCATCTTTGATTCTTTTGCGTTAGTTTAGATATACAAGCGGTACGAGTAGCAAAATTTGGAATAAATTTTCTGAAATACGAAGCCAACCCCATGAACTGTCGGACTTGTTTAATGCTGCGAGGAGTAGGTGAATTTATTAGGGCGGATACTTTCGATGCACTGGGCCTAACGCCTTCTAGGGATATTTCCCTTCCTAAATATTCGATGGTATCAACAAAAAATACACATTTTTTTGGATTAATTTTAAAGCCAGAGATAGAAAGAGCTGAAACAGTTTGTTCTAAGTATTTGAGACCTTCTTCTACAGTTGTAAATGGAATGAGAATATCGTCCATATAAACAAGTAGAAAAGATAAATGAGCTACTGCTTTTGTTATTGCCCGTTGAAAAACTGAAGGTCCATTGGAAATACCAAAGGGCATCTTTATAAACTCATAATGATTGTCAGGAGTAGAAAAGGCGGTATATTTAGAAGAGTTTTCCGAAACTGGAATTTGATAAAAACCGTTTTTCATATCTATGGAAATATAAAACTTAGCTTTACCTAATTTATCTATTTGGTCTTCAATGAGAGGGAGAGGGTATGTATCTCTTTCAATTATTTTATTCAAAGATCTATAGTCAATGCAAAGTCTATCAGTACCATCTTTCTTTTTCACTAGGATAACAGGACTTGCAAATGGCGATTCACTTTCTCGTATTATATTATTTTCTAATAAGTCCTTGATAATTATTTTCACCTTCTCCCTTTCACAAGGAGCCAAACGGTAGGGGCGATAATGTACTACTTTATCACATTTTAATCTCAAAGTTAATTCACCAGTTGTGACTGAACCCGTTTTATTTAATATATTACTGTGTTTTACAAAAATATTTATAATCTGTTCTTGTAATTTGAAGTCCAAATGATTGATTTTTGATTTTAATTCGATCATTTGAGAGTTAAAATAATCTTCTTTGTCTAATGAATTTACATAAAAGCCATCGTGACTAAAAGGTTTTCTTCTTATTCTACTACCATTATGATCTGTAATTATTTCAATGTCGGGATGTTCTACAATATTTCTTCCGATTAAAAGATCGTAATTCATTTTGGAATCATTAACTACAAAAAAATCAAGCTCCATATTTACGTCATCAAATCTTACCAAAACAGTTATAATTCCACAGACCTCTAATCTACTATTACCTAGACCGGTGAGATATTTTAAACATGGTATTATGTTACATTGGAGACGCTTGGCAACAGACTGCTTAATTAAACTACAATTGGCGCCAGTATCCATAAGACATTCTATTGAAATACCTTGGACTGTTACAGTTGTTAGTTTAATTCCCGTTTGCCTAAAAAATTAGCCTCATTAATGTTAGTACTACTAGTTTGAGTTTTTTCTTTGTCAGCGCGAATTTTGTAATAGCAGACCGATTCAAAGTGACCTATTTTTTTGCAGAACGTACAAACTTTTTCAGGCACCCTAGTTTCATTTAAATGGATTTTCTTTATTTCGGAAGACTGGCCTAGATTTTTAAAGCATTTGGATCTTAAATGGCCCGATTTGCCACACCCGAAGCATTTCTTTTCTTCGGTTATATTATTGCGATATTCTAATTTTGGGCGTTTAGCTTTAACTGAACCTGTTGAACTCTCAGGTTCGTTCTGTTCCGACGACCGTTTCTTAGTTTTGACATAACTAGAGAACAAGGATATAACCTCGGGAGTAGTTTTCGCACTGCTGTTTAAGGAAGCCATTCTAATATTGACGTCAGTAACTCCACCGCAAATTAATTCCACTAGTTGAAGTTCGTTAAAAGCAATTTTTGTGTTACGTAACAGCCTAATCTTTTCTCTTGCATATTCGCAGTATGAATCTGCAGAATCCGAAGTATATAACACCGCCTTAAAAAGTTTTTCAGTCAAATTTCGTTTTTCTGGATATAAATCTGTAAGGTCTCTGCGAAAATTTTCCCATGTTCGACCTTCAGATGGTTCCCATATCTCAAACCATGCTAAAGCTGAGCCCTTTAGGGCCTTACCTGCCTTCGCAACAGTTTTGATGCTGCTCCATCCTAATTCTTTAGACAGGTCTTCGATGTTGCGACACCAGCCCTCAGCACCGTTGTCACTTGTTGCGGGGTCAAATATCGGGAGTGCCACGTCGTCATCGGAGCGGCGATGTCCCGAGACAGCATCGCGGATTGCGTCAAAAAGACCTTCCATGGCAGTAGGATCCATTCTGAAACTTAAAACAGTGTATTAGAAATGGTTCTTAAAGTATCCCACTTCTGATGTTAGATTTTAGTAGAAGATTAACGGAATAAGGGTATTTAAAAGAATACTAAAAATACAGCACAATTATTTAATCTAGCTTGCTTAAACATGTGATAGACATACAAATTTCACCATTAGCAATTAAGGGAAGTCACCCAGATACACAATTAATTTAATAATTAACAACTGTGGAAAGTCACCCTAATTAATCTCAATATTTGTAGTGAAAAATATTGAGACCACTTAATTCGTACAACAATAATTACAATTACAAATATACATAAACACACATAGTAAATAGTATATTATAACAATAATAATATCGTACCTTTTTCTAGTATTGCGGAACAACTGAGAATGAATCACTATGGCACCAACAGCCCTTTTTATACTCTCAGATAAACAGCTCTGGTCAACAAATATTTTATTTTAAAGTATAATTTCGATATTTAATTATTTGAGATAAGTTTACATAAATCAAAAATGAATTAATCCACACTTATTTTATAACAAAATACAATTATACAATAAACTGGTGCTTTTGATCGGAAATACACTTAAGCGCCATTATTGTTGATGCAATACCGCCTGATTTCCACGTGTTAAAACGTGTTAGTTTTTCAGACTTATTTACATTACACATTATCTGAAATCTATGCCAATACATTTTAAAACAGTTAAGCAGTTTTATCATTAACATATAAACAATATTTAAGCTTAAAACATATTACAAGAAGTTATTTTGATCGGGTGACGCCACCTATAACATTCGATTTGCTAATTATTAAACGCCATGTTTCTAACTGTGGCTAGGGACTCTAGCGACTTCATAGTCATTTCGAGTCCCGATGGAGCACCACGTACCTTGAAGATCGCTAGAAATAGTTAGGCTTCGTAGGAAGTATTTGTCTATCATAAAGTACAATGTATTTCGATATTTAGAGATGGTGATTTCAAGCATTACAGGTATGTGATTAAAATTATAGTAGTACCTACATTTTAAAGCACAATACATTTAGTAACTTTGTGTGTATTTTTTATAAATAAATATAACAGGAATAATAATCACGTCCCTCACGTGATTATTTATCACATCTTAGTATCATACATTTAAAATAATCTACCCACGTAATATGGTAAGTATGTTCTTGCTTTTATTTTTAAGAATTGCGTATTCCTATATAATAATCTATCACCTGCATATTTAATATGGTCTCATCTCATAATGTCCTTTTCTCGAAATGTCCTTTCTCATAATGTCCTTTTCTCGAAATGTCCATTCTCATAATGTCCTTTCGCAGATTGTCCTTTTCTCGAAATCATTGTTTCTTAAAATGTAATTTTCTCATAATGATCTTTTCTCAAAATGTCCTTTTCTCAAAATGTCCCTTTCTCAAAATATGTACACTACAGGATCAACCCCGCTCATTCCGACTTGGATAGGTTAGGTTAGAAGGCTAAGGCGGGAGCGGAGCTTCCACATTAGCCTTCGTGGTTATTTTTTTTATAACCACCAAGTTACCACCAGTCACTTGGTTTTGATGTTATTTTTTAAAACCACCTTAACAAATCTTAGGTGGTTATAAAAAAATAACCACGAAGGATAATGCGTAAGCTCCGCTGCACTCCGCTCCCGCCTTAGCCTTCTAACCTAACCTATCCAAGTCGGATTGAGCGGGGTTAATCCTGTAGTGTACATATTTTGAGAAAGGGACATTTTGAGAAAAGAACATTTCGAGAAAAGGACATTTTGAGAAAAGAACATTTCGAGAAAAGGACAATCTGCGAAAGGACACAATGAGAATGGACATTTCGAGAAAAGGACATTATGAGAAAGGGCAGTTCGAGAAAAGGACATTATGAGATGAGACGTTTAATACTAGCTGTTGCCCGCGACTTTGTCCGCGTGAAAATTGTATTATAATGCCAATTTGATTGCTCTCTGCTTAGCCCCTAGGATATGTAGCGCAATAACATATAGCCTATTTGAAGACCCTACCCCTAGGTAATATTTGTGCAAAATTTTAATTAAATCTATCGAGTACTTTTCGAGATCCTTCCGGACAAAGCAAAGGAAACAGAAAATTTTATAATTCATAATTCATAAATCGTTTATTTGCGAAAATGGGTTACAGTGGTGTTACATTAAAATCGAGCTTCTCCATCTTCCACCCGCAGGCTTGCAAATATTAGTATAAGGAACAAAAGCGAAATTTATGATCATACAAAAATAATCAAATAAATTTAAACAATTATAAAATTAAATAAAATCAAAATCATAACAATGTCAAACAGAGGGATACAAAATTAAAATACATTAAGAAATTGAGTCAATCAGTCCATTACCATATTACATTTTAACATTTTTGTCATCTAAAAACTCCCGTATGCTATAGTATGCTTCGTCAATTAATATATTATAGAGATTTTGTTTAAATACATGAATTGTTTCTATTTTAAGCAGCTCAGTAGGTAATTTATTGTATACTTTAGAGACCATGCAATAGACACTTTTGTTTAAAAGAGCTGTCTTATTGGGTATTGTATGTATTTTGTGTTTATTACGATTGCTATTCAATCTTTCAAAAAAATTAGGATTCATTTTCACAAAAATAGCTATTTCTAAAATATAAAGGCTTGGTAATGTAAGTAATTTCAAGGCTTTATAATGAGGTTTGCAGCTCTCTGTCCGTTTGATTCTCATCATGGCTCTTACGCACCGCTTTTGCGCTTTAAAGGCGACCTCCCAATCTGTGGAATTCCCCCAAAATATCACACCATATCTTAAAACTGATTCCACAACTTTTAACTATATATTTTCGGCTTCGGTATCTTATGTTGAACACCCAGCGAGTTTAATATTTCCAATGTACAGTTTTGACTTTTCTATCATTTTATCATCTATACTATAATAATAAATTTTTTGAAGCACCTTGTCCCCTTGAGTTTATAAACGCTTAGTTGAAAAGTAATAAAAAGTAACTAGATAAGTAGGTTGAATCTCATTAATTGAAATGTTTTTGAACCTTCCTTAATTGTTTTTAAGGGGATAATTAAATGTCAACTCCAAGTGTAATGGCAAAGGACTCGCTTAAGAGCGTTAATTCGGTTTTCAAATTTCTTTACGATCGTAAGAAATCAGCGCGGCGCGGCGCATATAGCCGTATAGTGCCAATTGTTGCTACCAACAAGTTTGATACTTTTGTTTTCCTTGATGTATTACCGGTGTCATATTCTTAGTCTAAGCGTTCAATCTTTTAATTTAATTTTTATGTTAGTAATATTAGTTAATAACTAGTTGAGCCCGCAACTTCGTTTACGTCACATAAGGTGTATGAAAGGAAAGGTATTTCTTCATCAGAGTCATCAAGCAGCGTCTGAAACTGCCCTGTTTGCTTAATCATAAAAGAGCTTAATGATTAAGTCTATTTTAAAACAATTCAGTCCGCGCCGAAGGCGTGGACTGAACCTCGACGTTTCGGCAGGGTTACACCTATCGTGGTCCCGAGGTCGCCTCGGAAAGTGAAGATACCGAAACCTTTAATTAATAATAAAATAGTGCCACGCGAAATCCCGTTTTGTATAAAAATATGTGTTCAACGCGTGTTAGTTTAAAACAAATATTGATTATTTTATTGCAAATTTATTGATATTTAGTAGTGTGTGTGTGTGTGACCCTAGGTTCATGGGCATAAAGTTTTTTTAAATTTTGAAGAAGCGCCTTGTGGAGTCAACTAGTGACCTAAGGGCTGGCAGTTATTTCTCCCAACGAATAAGCATCGCCGTTCAAAAGGGGAATGCTGCCAGTTTTTTGGGCACAATGCCACCGGGGCCCTATTTAGATTTAGTTTAGTTTTATTCATATTGTTAATAGTTATTATGCTTTATTGTAACATTTGTCTCAATAAATAAAAGAAATATTTCGCCTCTAGTAGTGATAGATACTGACATCAATAAAATTAATAAAGTTGACATTTATTTACCTAACTAATATCAATATTGAAATTACAAATACACACATACATGAAAACGGTTTCATAAGTTTATTTTTAAAGTATCTAAATATACGAAAATTGTAGAAAGTAATGAACAATATTCTATTTTACACTATAAATATTTAAATTTGACAATACACATGGTTAAAAACAAATAATATTTACGTAGCAATGCGCAGGCGCTTGGCATGGTCCGATGTTTTGCTGCCTACTGCAGATTCAGTGCTGGCAGGAACATTAAAATATTTTTAACTAGCGGCCCGCTCCGGCGTCGCACGGGTATACAGTATTACTCCACTATTTAATGGATGTTATTATACATATAAACCTTCCTCTTGAATCACTCTATCTATTAAAAAAAAGGGCATCAAAATCCGTTGCGTAGTTTTAAAGATTTAAGCATACAAAGGGACATAAGGGACAGAAAAAGCGACTTTGTTTTATACTATGTAACGATAATGATGATAAATAATTCATAAATATTGTTATATATTATATTATTACACAACATCATCTAGCCCAAACTAAGCTATAAGCTTGAGCTATGGGATCTAACTCTAATCTTAATATTGATAGTAGGTGTTTTTATTTACAATAACCAAATATTTATTAAGAGGTATGTGCAGAACAATGCACACCGCCAAGAAAAATGCTAATTAATTAGCCCTTCCGTATCGGCATTGATCGATTATTAGATACCTACCTACTAAGATGAATTTTGGGAGGGACCGAACTGAGTTTCTCACAGTGTTCTTCTCAGTCTGTAGCATTTCCGAACCCCCAGTAGAGTCACAAAAATGTTGACAAACCTATTTTTTTTTTAAATTTCAAAGGGAATAAATTTTATTTTATTTTATTTTATCGACTCTTTCTGGGGTTAATAATTTTGGGCAACAGACATTTGTCGTAAAAATTTAACAATTTAGGTTCCAACCTTGTAGTCCAGTACTCGTCGTCTCTCGAAATATTTACTGTGCTTATGGGCAAATTAGTGTTCAGTCTACACCGCAAATCGATAAATGTTGGCTTGACTGAAAGTAATTTTAATACAATTCATTAAAAATATTTATTATATACACAAGATCACTAGAAGATAAAATAAACGCAGCTTCTCACTTGAATTGAAGTCGGCCTTTGATTTTAAAATACCAGTCATGCTTTGTATTAACAGATCCGTATTTTCTCGGCCTTTGATTTTAAAATACCAGTCATGCTTTGTATTAACAGATCCGTATTTTCTCCATAATTTAATTTTACCATCTGCTTTGGCTTGTTCCACATCCATGTATATAGGGACAGTTCTAGGTTAAATTGATTGATTGATTGGTTATTAGGTCGTCTACAACAAGGTTTTATAGCAGTGGTGAGACCCCGCCCCCTTCTGGACAACCTTTGGCCATGGCTGCGCACTGGTTTCTGCTTGTCTGTAGCTTTAAAATAAGTTATTTAGCATGTTATCTATCTATTCACTGACATCGTGTATACTTGGTGTTTTGCCAGTGCCGTGGTTATGCTTCTTTTTTTGAAAGCTCCCTCTATGTTCATGAAAGTGCCGAGGCACATTGATTGATTGATTCTGGATGACCTCTTCTATTTTGTGTACCACTGCATGTAGTGCTGAGTCTGTAGACTTGCCGGGGGCAATATGCGCGTTGGTTGGAATGCAGTGTCTTATTTTGAAGGGCCGTCTCTCGATTGTCTCTGTCACACAATCTTTCCAGAGTTTTTAGCAGGAAAGACGAAGGGCTTACCTATCGGTCTGTATAACCAGAGGTCCGAATCACAAATATAAACCCTTTACCGGGTTTTGGTATAAATATCACTTAGACCTCTCTCCACAGTCAGGGTCACAGTCCCATTCATTGTCTGGCGTACAGATACTATGTAACTGACAATATCAACTTGTGTCCTCCCCCATTTTATCACTGCAGGGAAGACTTCATCCTGTCCTGGAGATTTGAAGGACTTGAAGTTGTTAATTACCCATTCAAATTTTTGTAAGTTGACAGAACAGATTAGAACAGGTCTTGCGAGCTCCCACTGGACTTCTTTTGTGGATACGTATTCCACCAGCCACATGAGTGTCTGCAGCAATTGGCATCCTGGGAAGTGCGTTTGTATCAAAATACTCTCGGCTTCTTTTCATGATAGTTTACGTTAGTAGAATGATGTAGTGGTAATTTATATGTTATTAATTTATTGTTTTCGAGTAATTAAGTGATGTAGTGGTCATTATATAATGTTAATTTGCCTTTGAAAATGCCGAAAGGCGAAACCAGTCAGGTGTAAAATAAATAAATGTTGTGGAACAGTACAAGTGCCGTTAATGAATATGTGCAGCAGGTTCCACCAAGTGCCATCCATCAACAGTATAAATAATTCCTTTCATGGGTTGGTCAGGCCGCCGCGCCGTCAGGTTTCTTTATAGATACGGACAGTTCTGTCTCTTGTTTGGCCAGTTAGTCTGACTCTAGAAGAAGTTTCTCCAAGACTTGGTACTTCTGTATCTCAGTCGCTACTTGTATTTTGCTTTAGCGGCTTTATAGCCGTCCCAATCCTGGTCTGGTTCCTCACAGGTGTTCCATAATTACCACATATGAAATGGGGTGTTAATATGTTATTATCAATACCACACGAATAGTGACTACCTGCCTTGCGTATAATACCTACACCTACGCTGTTCGTGAAGAAAATAGTGCAACTGTAATAGCTTATAACTTGGTCAGTTTTCGTTAGATTCATTTAATTTTTTTTTATACAGTATTTTGAAGCGAAACTCTAGTCGGGGTGTCTGAGCTTTGCACTATACAAAAGTTCACGTTGTATATCGACCATAAATATTTATTTATATTATACGTCACACAGTACTAAGATTGTTTGGTCACGCTAGAATTAGACTATTTTTGTTAATTTTTTCGTATTCAAAATGGAACATCGAGCGACATGACCACTCTCTGAGAGCCTCTCGGCGGTACTAAATCGTATTTGTTCGCGTATTTGCATTTATAGGGGTTCACAAAATACTTTGTAAAAAAAAATCTGTATCTAGTTACTTATAAAGAAATATTTTTACTGTCAGAGGAGAAGTTCTGACATAATATTACATAATTATCATAATGATTTAAACTACAGAAGCTGGTGAAAAGACTACTTTATTGTGGTGAAAATTCTCAGTATTTGAGCAAACTTGACAGTCATTTTTCTCCAAAAAAATGAACCTACCTGATATCAGGTTATTCTACAAACAGATAGCCTAGGCCTTTTGCAATTGCTTCGTATCCCTTGTTTATTAAATTTATCAGTTATTTGACATGAATTTAAGCATCGAAATCGATGCAAATCGTATGATTTGAAAAACCTTGTTCACTTTCGTTGATATTAACCATATGTAATCTGTTGTTAGGTAAAATATGTTTTATAAAACGTTTAGAGCGCTAAATTTACTAAGTATGTTAGTGAATACCATGTTTGTACGATACATATTTAATGACTTTAAACGCAATGAAAAGTATGGTTTCTGAGCAATACGTGGGGCGAAATATGTTAGCCCTCTTAATAGAATTGATATTGAGTTTTGTAATTAGTTTTGTGTATATTTTTTATCATCTTTCAAAAATCCTAGCAGTAGGACACTATAACGATATCAACAAAATATTTTAAAAAATCAACCAAATGCGATTCGGACTCATGCACGGAAGGTTCCGTACCAAAAATCGGCGAAATACCACGTTTGTTGTATAGGAGCCCCCCTTGAATATCATTATGAATTGGACCAATCGCGCCTAAAGGAAAATATTTATTTATATAGCCTCGCGATAGACAGACAGGTATGGAACCCTAAAACTATCTTCTATCTACATATATACATTACTATTAGTAGGTTTCAAGTGCTTCTAATTAAATCTACTGATTAAAGTTACAGTATAAGAAATGCAGAAGGTAAGTGCTGGTTTAATTATTTATTTTACTCGTGAAAGAATAGAAAAAATGTTGTAATAATGATTTTTCTAAACTTACTCTTGAAAGTTATTATATTATGCTGAAGAAATTCCAGTAGTTAATATTCAGCTCGTCAGGGCATTGCCATTGTGGCAAAAGATATGAGTTAATTCAAGTGTAGTCCTGAACCGACTTGTATTTTTTTTCACCATAAAATAAAATAATATTAAAATATTGCAATGCATAAGATTTTATTGCGTTCATGGTATGTTTTTATTCAACTGTATTCTGTAGCTCTGTGATACTTCAACTGATTTTCCAAATCGATCATTTTTATTTCAGCTAAAATTCATGTCAGTAAGCGTTGTTTTCAGCTTCATTACAGCGTTTGTGAATTTAATTAATTATGCATGCATAAAATTTCTTCTTCAAAATGTTCGTAAATATTATGAAAGATATTTTTAGCGTTACACAACCATAATTATTTTGTCTTGTCAACATTTTGTATTTCCTTGTGACTGTATAATAAAAAAAAGTCTAGATAAAAAATACAGACTAAAAGAAAACACTTTCAGAGGCGGTGAAAACGTAATAAATTCATGAAGGTCTGGAACACAGAACCGTCATGATTATAATTCAATTTACATTAAAAGTAGAAATGTTAGATATCTCGTATAACAATTTGTTTTAGATTAAAATGGTAATGAAATTTCGTGAATAAGTAAAATCGCATTCAGTAATATTACTTTGCGTAGTGGGGTATGATCAGACCCTACGGAACTCTTGGCAGCCCAAGCCGCCCTCACCACTCAGTAATTATTATACTAGTAAACTTAACAATGTCATTGTAATTCTGAGACATCATTCGAAGGGCTAACCCAGGGATTCCGGCCATAGGCAGTGGTAGGGCATCATGTGGTTTTAATCAGTAAAAATTCGGTATAGCATTTTATAGTAATTTCAAACGTTAAAATACTATTGTGATTTTAGTGATAAGTGATAGAAAATTGAACTGTTAATCCTCGTTTTGGTCCAAAATGACCGGCCAGCTATGAATTACAGCGAAGCAATTTGCATTCATTTATTTTATTTACCGGACTTACATTTTCATGGCCCCAGTTCAATTCATCGTCTAACTTACTACTAATATCAACAATTCGGCGTAATTAAACAAGTCAACAGGAATATTAGGAACTATGGTTTAAAGTTCACGCAGAGCTGATAAATTGCATTTGGTCGCAACTAAGACTGCTTTTTATGACAAAAGCATTTTTTCAATGGCACAGCAACCTGTAACCTGCCTAATGACGGATAAGGTTACAGGTGAGTCTGGCTTAGTCCTTGAAGATCTCAGATAGACTCAATGGCTTAGTCCCGGGACATCCTTCCGAGGGCTTACCCGGGGCTCCCAACCACAGGCTGTTGGGCGTTACATGAGGTTTTTTAGTCGATAAGAGTCCGGCATAACATCCTTCGAGGATTTTCCCTTACGTAAAAAAAAAAACTCAATGGCTTCCAGTCTGTCCTTCTTGCTTTTAGATTTAGATTGCATTTTTATTGTTGTTTATATTCTTTTCATAAAAGCCTTTCGGGCAATAAGGAAATAAACAGTGATGAAATATTAAGGAAGGATGTTGAGTATACCATTGTGCATAGAGAATTAGAGACGCAAAGTGCCCAACAACATAATATATTATGCCTGACTTTATGTTGCCATAAGAATATAATTAATGGGATGGACATAATGCATATTTTCTGCTTTGTATTTTCAAGGATTTCTTTTGGAAATGTTTACGGTACCTGCGACTTTACCCGGTGGAAATGTACCAACACAAATATCTCCTTGGAAACTGTCGAACGAAATGGGTTAGGTAGTTCTTTTCCCACGACGGAACGTAGACGGTATATGCGTTTGGGTGGTGAGGATGTTTGTTTGTTTGTTTGTGCAAACACATATTGCCATTTTTCTCCAAAACTACTGGTCGGATTTTAATACAGTTTTCAGTTATGGGTTAAAGTTTGATTGGTACATGTTTTTAAATAAGCGTCAGGGTCACAACTCACTAGGGGGCGCTGCAGCGAACATTATTTGTGAAAATCAATGTTGCCACCGTTCTCAAAAACGACTATTTCGATTATGATATAGTTTTCAGTTATGGGTTTGGGTTTGATTGGTGCATGTTCTTAGATAGGTGTTACAGTGATAACTCACCAGGGGGCGCTGCAGCAAGCATTTTTTGTGATGTAAAACAATTTTGATGCGGTTTTCATTTAGCCACGACGAAACGGAGACGGTATAATATGCGTTTTTTGTTTGTAGTGAGAGGATGTTTGTTACTTTTTTCTGCAAATATATATTGTTATTTTTCTACGATACTACTAGTCGGATTTAGATGCATTTTTCAGTTATGTGTTCAGGTTTGAATGGTGCATGTTATTAGATAGGTGTTAGGGTGACTACTCACCAGCGGTGACGAAATATATTTTTTTTAAAAAACTCACGACGGTTAAAAAGTAATTGAAACCAAAACCGGCCAAGTGCGAGTTGTACTCGCCCATGAAGGGTTTCGTAGCAGCAAGTAACATAATATAAAAGTTCTGTAGTTCGTTGTAAACTTTCATTGATGTTTTAACACGTTCGCAGTGGTAGTGATTTTTCTCGGCGAAAATTGCGGTTTATGACGTATTAAAGAAAAACTGCCTACTTGATTTCGTTAAACCAATTTTCGTTGGTAGATTTATTAAATCTACCAATAATCTACCAATAATCACCGTGTGTGTGTGTTTGTAAGCAATGTACATTATAACTATTTTTTAGATTTATCATTCTCTTAGTTTAGAAGTTAGAGGAGGGGGGGAACCACATTGTACCACTTTGGAATTGTCTCTTGCGCTAATTATTCACTTTAGAAAAAAATGATGTTAGAAACTTCTATAGCATTTTTGAAGACCTATCTATGGATACCCACGTATCACGTATACACGTATGGGTTTGTTGAAAAAAAATTTTTGAGTTTCAGTTCTGAGTATGGGTACCCCAAAATTAACCGCTTTTTTTTTAGTTTTATGTAAAAATCTTGATGCGGTTCACAGAATACATCTACTTACCAAGTTTCAACAGCATAGGCCTTATAGTTTCGGAGAAAAGTGACTGTGACACACGGACGGACAGACAGACATGACGAATCTATAAGGGTTCCGTTTTTTGCCATTTGGCTACGGAACCCTAAAAAGGATAAAATAATTTGAGAACCCCCGACTTAAAATTGAAAAACCCGGGCATTAAAAATACCTACAAATAGTTAAAATATATTACTCTCTATAAAGTAACTATAAGAACCTTAATGCTATGGTACTTGCTGCTACGGTACCCTTCATGGGCGAGTCCGACTCGCACTTGACCGGTTTTTCGTGGGTCTTTTCAAAATTTTTAATACTGATTTTTTTTTGAGTTTATCATAGCAGATGCCGTAATGTAAGCATACAGTAAATAAAATTTGAATTTTGATCGTAACTATTTCTTTCTCATACTTTTTAGAGTTCCGTACCCAAAGGGTAAAAACGGGACTCTATTAATGAGACTTCGTCGTCCGTCTGTCTGTATGTCCGTCACGAAGCTGTATCTCAGGAACCGTGATAGCTGGAGAGCTGAAATTTTCATTAATGATGTATTTTGTTGCCGCTGTTCCAACAAATACTAAAATCAGAAATATAGGGGACTCTCATGAATCAAACCTTATTTTTTGCATTTTTTTGGTACGGAACCCTCCGTGCGGTTTATGTTATGGTTATAAAACAATGATTTCACCTCATGTTCCCCTTTTTCCCGTCTGCTAGCAGAGAATACTTTTAAAATCAGCAGTTAGGTTAAACTCTTTTCTTCTAGTGTAAAATGTGTGCGCATAAACTTAAATTAAAGCAAGCAAATTATAAAGGTTATTACATTAAATCGCTGATCGGATCTGAACCTGATCCAGGGTTCTATAAGCGGAGCGTGAAGAGGCACACCACAGGGCCGCCAACTAGAGAACCACTGTCAGAAGTCCTACGGACTGTGACAGTGGCCCTCAATCGTTAGATGCGCCAAGGCTTTACATCAGGCTGGCGACGTCAATTTATCGAGCTTAATTATAAAATAAAATCTATAATAACACATCTCTGACTGTCTGAACATTAAAATCTAGTCTAAAAGCTTTGAATAAAAAAAATAAAATCTATAATTAATAACATCTCTGACTGTCTAAACATTAAAATCAAGTCTAAAAGCTGTAATTAAAAAAAATACAATTTTTGATTCCTTATTTAAATTGCAAAAATCTGACATGCTGATCCTGAGAGTATTAAACTTCAAAACGGTTCACCGATAACGAATAAGCTATGGTATTTCAATTGTTATCAGGAAAGTTATTACAGTGCCCTCAGGTTATCCTCCCGATGCCGACGGGGGGTTTTAGCCGACAGGAGCCCGGCATAGAATCCATGAGTATTTCCACGCATAAAAAATATATTTTTTGTAATTAAAAAATTACCACCACCTATTACGTGGGACATAAAACTATAAGGTGAATAGAATACGCCCAGTATTCTATGCCTCTGCCTACGCCTTCAGAGATAAAGGGGTGACTAATATGTATGTAGGTATGTAAGTCCAAACTTACTATTTCCACCCAAAAAAGTCTTTTCAGAAAAACAATGTATGCAACAAAAGATAATAATATTTCTCAACGGTTCCGTACAAGATTTGCGAGCTTACTTTGCGCACAGACAGTATGGCGACCGTATTATTATTATGCATGATATATTACATTTTTAGCGAAAATATAGATAAAAATCCTACCGTGCATGTGGAACTGCCAAGAAAGGAAATCTTTTCGAATGCACTTGGGTTTTTAAGCTTATGAGAAATAAATATAAAATGTGAAAATCACTGTGACTCTCTGCGTGTTTCACGCTTGAATCACTGACCCGATTCTTATGAATTTTCGTACAGGGATAGAAAAAAACTTCAGAAAGGGCATATGATTACTTTTCGCCCCTCTTTATAAAATAGAGTGCAGAGGGGCTTATGTCGAGACTTTGTCTGTAGTCTGTGACTCTGTTGCATTAAACTACGTCACTAGGTTACGTGGATCATCTGTTCAAAGTTTGAAATAAAACAAAAATGAAAACGTAAATCGGTTTGAACTTTCGCAATAAACGTGTTAGAGAGGGGCAGTCTGGTGAGAACGATCTCACGGCTTTCTTGTTTATTTCCATAACAATTTCTTGTGAAAAGCCTCATTTTAAAACAGCAGAAGACTCACCACCTATACGATAGACAAAATAACAAAATGGTGAAAATCTACACATATACCATCGTGTAAAATTAGTCTTAACACCATATGCTTAAAATATGCCTTCACTTACCTTTCCAGTACAAAGCTTTAGGTATCTTAGAGGTTCTCTCGCTTGAGGCCATGGTGCGAGCCATGCTCTCCAGCGGGAGTAAGTGGGACTGCGCCGCCTCTTTCTGCGAGCAGGTCATGCTCGCGAAGGAGGCGGCGGGCCGGGTGCGGGAGAGAACTCTCCCACCCGAGTTCCGCAGTCGGCGCCCTGGGCGCCGCCGACGTGTCTTCGCCGAGGACTATCGGCCTCCATGACCGGGGGTGTGAGGACGGTGAGAGGGCCGCTCACCGTCCTTACAGAAGCAGTCCCATGACGGCAGCGTGACGTGAGCACTCACGCACGCCCCCCCTTAGAAGCGGGGTCACACCCGAAACCCCCCATAAACGCGGGATTGCACCCGAACCATCCCCTGGGCGAGGCCGCATTGGCGGCCGTAGGTCTGTTGGAAGTCACGGGACATCCTTCCTGAGGGCTTACCCGGGGCTCTCAACCATAGGCTGTTGGGCGTTACGTGAGGTTTTTTAGTCGGTAAGAGTCCGGCATAGCATCCTACGAGGATTTTCCCTCACGTTAAAAAAAAAAAAAAAAAAAAAAGGTATCTTACAGGTGTGACTTGAAAGTCTATTTTACCCAATGCAAATGAATTTGATACAGCTACAGACACGTCGCAAATAATGTGACACCCCGTCCGTATCTATTAAACCTTAGGCCATACTGCAGTGGCGGTTACGGTGTTACTTCAAAATGTCAAATTCTAACCTCAACATGTCAAAAACCAATGAAACCGAGTCTATAGTTTCATTGGTTTTAACATTTTGATGTTAGAAACCGCAACCACCAACCGCAGTGTGGCCTCAGCCTTATGGTCCGTATCTTCACAATGTTCTTACAAATTTTATTATATTCATTTACTTTTATGCAGTAAATTACAACTATCTCAAGAACTCCTTATAGGAAAAAGAAAAGTGGAATTTATCTTGTAATTCTATGATTTATGTCCTTACATAGCCAAACTATGGTTTTATTTCCGTCCTAGCAGAAAATATTATTCCAAAAAAATAACGAAAAAGGTTTTATATTAAGATTGTCCATCATCCAAGACCCCATTGTTAGCCAATATTAAGAAATCTGATATCAAAGATATAGTTCCTGTCAGCATTGACCGGTCGACCTTGAATATATTTTACTTCGTTTTTGATGTATCAGCATATTGTAAGTATTGGCCAAGTAAAGGGAACGTTACTTAGATTGGAGAACCAGGAATAGAAAAGGAAAGTGGTTTTATTTTATTAAAATACATAAATCAGTATGATATAGCTACGTTTTTTCTCGAAAATCTTGACTATTGTCTTTCAATTTTTTTCATAATCATGAGACTGGTAGTATGAAAAGGGTTGGTTCAGAGGTTTATTGAGAGCAGAAGGAGGGATTTATTATTGTGTTTCTTCTTTCGATACCCTTGTGCACATTTAGTAAACTAGCAGTTACTGAGAATTAACTCCCCACCACGTCTTATAGGGTCTACTGACCTATGGACAAGTTTGTGGCCCAAATGCCTGCTTGCAAATCTGTGGCGTAGTCGGTAGTGATACCGCCTGCGGCGCTGGAGGTTCTGGGTTGGATTCCTGGGTCGGTCCAAATATTTGTGTGACCCACAATTTTTTTTTTATTTCTTTTTTTTTAAACAATAATATTAAGTGTCTGGCATAGTGCCAATAATATAGATACAAATTAATACTTTGATTTATTTAGCGAAAACTTAATAATACAAATTGTTAATGTCATTCTTTCAATTTACAAAGAAACAATTCATGTTGCTATTTAATCTTAAAGAAGTTGGTTGACTGACTCATCAGCGCCTATCCGAAACTTATATAGAATTTAGATTGGACAGCAGTTTTCCTTTATGAATAGATTCACTAACAACCAAATTTTCGGTAATCAACTTTGGCGTGGAGTGAATTATTTTATAATAGCCTAAATCATCAAGATCTATTCTGATTAAGAAAACAGGGCAGAAGCAAAACCTCTCCCTTTAACGTTTATCTAACGATGTGTCGTAATCGAAGTTGCGAGGGTCAGCTAGTTAAAAATAAGTAAACATTTATTTTAGGATTTTTTGAACTTCAGTGTTTTTTTAACGTAATATCTCCTATTTTATTTAGGTATTATGTTACTGTACGTAACATAATACCTAAGTAAAATAGGAGATATTCCATTTGCATTGAAATCCCATTAATTACCAATTCAATTTTAAATATTGCCCGCAACTTTTCCAGAACAATTGCAAAAATATATTGAAGAAATATATTGTTCTTGATGGCGTGATGGCTCGCGTGCAATTCTATTCTCATTACCGCATCACATAGGAACATATCGGGTCACAGGATACAAAAAAAATCTCTATTATAATAAATATGGTTTTATTAAATTAGGTGATGTTGAAAGGACCAGTGGACAAGTTCGCTTATAATATACCAGCTGTTCCCCGCGTTCGACCGCGCAGAATCGTCGTTATTGCGTAAAATCATAATCCTCCCTTTGCGCAGTCGATTAAAAATTAGCCTATGTCCTTTCCAGGGCCTTGAACTATCTATAAATGCCCCGGTAAACTACTAGCTAAAGTGTAATCTGCTGTCCTCTAAAACCTCTCTTTATACATAAATAGCTGACCCGCGCAACTTCGTTTGCGCCACATAAGAGAGAGTATTACCTGTTCCCGTCGCATTTACTCCCGTCACGTTGCGTCTACTCCCGTAGCGTCTCGTCGTTAATATTCAATACTACGTGAGAGAGAGCGAAAGGTTTTTCGTCGCATGTATTCCCGTCGCATTATTTTTAAGAACAATTTCGTTTATGAAAGAGGTATCCCGTGGCATTATTGTAGAAAAAATTGATTGCCATTAAAATGGTTATTGTGCACCAACCCAAAGATAGACACATGCTATCGCGCAATTTTTTTAGAATTTTTTTAAGAGAGACAATATTGTAGTACGTACATATTTTTTACATAACTATAAATATTTACGCAGCACACGCAACGAAGCTCTCAAAAGGAATAACTTCTCCAACGTTTTTGAAACATTTACTATTACTGTACGTAACATAATACCTAAGTAAAATAGGAGATATTCCATTTGCATTGAAATCCCATTAATTACCAATTCAATTTTAAATATTGCCCGCAACTTTTCCAGAACAATTGCAAAATTCCGTATAACCCTTTACGATTAAACATCAATATACAAGTACAAATAACTTCATTCAGCGTTTGGCATTCGTCCAGAGTTACATAAAAACGTCGAACATCGACTGGACACGATTACTCAATCGCTATTTTGTGCAAAAATATCTCGTGCAAATATAGGATCAAATGCAATCAAATACATACATTTATATTCGATATTTACCATCGACAGGCGCAGGTTGTGACTGCCCACTGTTGACATTTTTTAAGCCGCTCATAAGGGGGCTTCTACTTGTCCTAACGACTGCCATTTCACTGGCAACCGCAACTAACGGCCTAATGTGCCATTCGAAGCACAGAAACGCTTGCAAATTTATGTCATAAAGGGGTCACGTGGTGGTCACCCATTCAAAAATCGATAAATTCAGATACATTTTTTTGTTTGGATTAGATGCCGCCTGCTCTTAGAGTATTTTTATACTTACTAATATACAGCGTGTGGCGTAAATAGTGGTCCAAACGTCAGGTTGTGATAGAACAGGTGCTTTACTATAACATACTACAATTTTATTAAGATTTACACAAGGTTTACAGAAAATATACTTTTTTCGAAAAATCGTCCCTCGTTTGTAAAGTTGACTGTAGTTAAAGGAAAATTGCTATTTCAGATTTCTGTTTTTTTATCTTAAAGCTAAATTCATGAGCTATCAAAAAATTATATAGTTTAATATATTCTACCACAAACGTTTCAAATATAAATAAGTTTTTTTCAATTTTCTCTCCAATTTCAAGGTATCATTAAAATTGTGCAGAGATTTTTATAAAAAATATGTACTACACTGTAAGTTGCTGCTAAAACGTTTAAAAATATGCTTATGTAATGCAGATTTCAAAATGGTGCCATAAAACAATTTCCCATAAAAAGAAAATAGTAATTTTTACGGTTAAAGTTCAAAACGGGTTAAGAAAAATTACCAAAATCAACTAACATACATTACACTTATAACTTTTTATTTGAATGGAGGTATTTATGAATCAAACGAAAGTAAAACGAACCAAATTAAATCGCGCCCAAAAGCGCAGTTTAAAATAACCTATACTCTGTTAAAACTAGGATGATAATTTTGATAGCTCACGCCTATGAAGTACCGTATTTGTTTATGTCAAGAATACCTCAAAAAATTACCGTAGCACATAGACGAGTACCGCCCACTTATCGTAGTGAAGCGTCTTCCAAGAATACCGCACAATTGACCATAGACAAATGAATCGAATAAATCGAATTAAACTATATTATTTTAAATGAAAGTAAAATGATTACGTGGGAATCTACTAGTTTTTTTTGTAATATTAAGCATGTTTCGTAATATTAACATAAATATTAAGCACGTCATTAAATAATATAAATATTATAGGCGCCATATTATGCATAATATTGGATTTTCGTTCAAAAAATAGAATAAAAGAAAGATTGTTATGGAGCGTACAGATATTATGCTGGCACGCATAGATTTTTTAAGAAAAGCTAAAAAAATTACAAATTGGGACTCTGTTATTTTTCTCGATGAGGCCAATCACACCGTGCCGAAAGCATGGACCGATGACACAGCACTGTCTGTTTCAAAAGTACCCGAAGGCAAAGGACAGCGACTTATAATTACACATGCAGGATCGGCAACTGGTTTTGTACCTAATTGTTTGTTAGCCTTAAAATCAACGAAAACAAATGAGTATCACGAAGAAATGAATTTTGAGAAATTCAAAGAGTGGTTTTTGGTGTTACTAGAAAATTTACATGAACCACATATTATTATAATAATGGATAACGCGCCATACCATTCCGTGCAAAAAGACAAAGCTCCAACATCAGCCAATAACAAACTGGAATTGATATCCTGGCTCCAAAGCAAAGGAGTAAATAAATAAATAAATAAATAGAAGCAAAGGAAACAATGTTAAAACAAGACTGCTCTGTTTAGTTAAAGAAAATAGACCAAAAAAGCCAATATTCATTTTGGACGAGATTGTTGAGCAACGTGGCCATACAGTTCTCAGATTGCCACCGTATAACTGCCACTAAAATGCCATCGAACTGATTTGCGCTAATATCAAAGGTATTTTTTTCTTTATCCTAGCACCTCAATTGGTAGAAACAGATAATTTACGTTATTATTTATATTATTTATTTATGTTTTATAGGTCATGCAGCCAAACACAATACTTCTCCACCATTTACTGCCAAGAAAATGCTCACACTTTTACAAAATGCGTGTGATAATGTTACTGCGGAGGACTGGAGGAAAGTCATAGAACATACGAAAAAAAATATTGAAGAGGACAGGGAGCGCGATGTTCACTTTGATAACATCTGCGAACAGCAAGAATTTATTATTTGCCTTGGTGATGGTTCGAGTAGTGATGAAGAGGATGAGGATTTAGGTTGTGCACCCTTGAAAGAATTAAAATAGTAATTTAGATTTATTTTTCGTTTCATTTCACCTAAGGCCCTTCCTCGGCAGCGGGTAGGGAGCGGGGAGAAATATCCTTCCGTAGTTCCGCAGTCGGTGACACGGCGGCCTGAGAAAGGCGAGTTGGCTGCTCGCCGTTCTTGCTGAAGCAGGCCAAAACGGAGCCGTGTTTCTTTGCCCCTCTTAGTGGCGGATAGTACCCAACTCTCCTCCTCTTGCCCAAGTACCGAGATAACTCCCCAGACGTGGGATAGCACCTGAACCCCCTAGGCAGGCCTAAGTGGTCGCCAAAGTCTGCCGGGAGCCTCGGGACATCCTTCCGAGACAGTTGTAACGCATCCTGTGGTTCTTCCTCAACAACGATTTGGGGCTTGCGTATATTCTACTGAACAAGTTCATTAGGTACCGAAAAAATATGCGCAAGATCGTAGTCGTGAGAGGGCTTTTATTTTATTTTTTTCATTTCACGTCACGTCCTTACGTAAATTTAATTTAAAAAGGTGTAAGGTGGCTCCTGAATTAATATGGACGTCGTCAGTCGGTCAGTTCTTGTTTTTATATATATAGATGATAAAAACGTTTTTGTTACTATCGATTTCAAATTTTACTGGAACGATAATCGAATAGATTCATTAACGATTATACACTATGGGGTGCACTATTCAGAGCTATCAAAATTATCAACCTAATTTTAACAGAGTATAATAGTTATTTCCAGGCATAACCCTCCAATACTCCGTTCAAAACTTTTCGGAATGAATTCGTTTTGAAGAGTATTCACTTAGTGAAATGAGTGGAAGTTACGTTTGTGTGAACTGGAACGCTAAACGACTTTAATATGGTATAGTGAGAAAGTATCTAATTTGTCTAAAATACGTTTGATGTTTATCTATACTTCTATACTAATATTATAAAGAGGTAAAGTTTGTGTGTTTGTATATTTGTTAAATTGTAAGGGGTAATCTCGTCATCTACTGAACCGATTTTAAAAATTCTTTCACCAATAGAAAGCTACGTTATTGTGGCGTGTAATAGGCTATATAGCATCACGCTACAACGAATAGTAGCGGAGCAGTAATGGTAAATGTTTCAAAAACGGGGGAAAAGTTATTCCATTTGAGAGCTTCGTTGCGTGTGCTGCGTGATTAATATTATTTAACCGACTTCAAACAAGGAGGAGGTAACTCAATTCAACCGTTTTTTTTATGTTTGTTCGAGCAGAACTCCGTCGTTTATGGACCGATTTGAAATTTTTTTTTTGTTCGAAAATAGATACTCCCAACGTGGTCCCATTTTAAGGAAGCTAGGATCTGATTATGGCAACCTGGAGAAATCGAAAGGAACTTTTAAAAATTGTAGGGGCATCTAGGGCGTTTGTAAATTTTTTTATTAAGGGCCCTAAAGTAGTACAACTTAATGAAGTCTGGAGTCGATCTGATGATGGAGACGATAGACAGTAGAGAGAATTCCCTAACGATATACAGCAGTAACTTTGTGTTTGGGTTTGATTAATTTGCACTGTCGAGAACTTTACACCTAGATAGATAGATTTTCAGTCCACACGACCCTAAAAATAGTAAAAAAAAATTTACAAAAAAGAAACCGACTTCAAACAAAACTAAAAACTGAAAAATAAAAGTCAGTGCCAATATATGACTATGAGAGAGATTAATAATGTCTGCCTAAGCCTACATAGTTTTACTGGGCACTGATTTCAGTATTATATTCAATGATATCTGATAAATCAGAATATACTAACTTTGTGGTAAGTAAATTATTTAAGAAATAAAGTTTGTGTGTTTGTATATTTGTTAAATAAATTGTAAGGGGTAATCTTAGGATCCACCAATCCGATTTTAAAAATTCTTTCACCAATAGAAAGCTACGTTATTGTGGAGTGTCATAGGCTATATAGCACGCTACAACGAATAGGAGCAGAGCAGTAATAGTAAATGTTTCAAAAACGTTGGAGAAGTTATTCCTTTTGAGAGCTTCGTTGCGTGTGCTGCGTAAATATTTATAGTTATGTAAAAAATATGTACGTACTACAATATTGTCTCTCTTAAAAAAATTCTAAAAAAATTGCGCGATAGCATGTGTCTATCTTTGGGTTGGTGCACAATAACCATTTTAATGGCAATCAATTTTTTCTACAATAATGCCACGGGATACCTCTTTCATAAACGAAATTGTTCTTAAAAATAATGCGACGGGAATACATGCGACGAAAAACCTTTCGCTCTCTCTCACGTAGTATTGAATATTAACGACGAGACGCTACGGGAGTAGACGCAACGTGACGGGAGTAAATGCGACGGGAACAGGTAATACTCTCTCTTATGTGGCGCAAACGAAGTTGCGCGGGTCAGCTAGTTATGTATAAAGAGAGGTTTTAGAGGACAGCAGACTACACTTTAGCTAGTAGTTTACCGGGGCATTTATAGATAGTTCAAGGCCCTGGAAAGGACATAGGCTAATTTTTAATCGACTGCGCAAAGGGAGGATTATGATTTTACGCAATAACGACGATTCTGCGCGGTCGAACGCGGGGAACAGCTGGTATATTATAAGCGAACTTGTCCACTGGTCCTTTCAACATCACCTAATTTAATAAAACCATATTTATTATAATAGAGATTTTTTTTGTATCCTGTGACCCGATATGTTCCTATGTGATGCGGTAATGAGAATAGAATTGCACGCGAGCCATCACGCCATCAAGAACAATATATTTCTTTTCACCGAGCTTACCTTAAATTGCTAACTTATACAAATATATTTAATTACAGCAAAGTAGTGTAAAAAAAATCTTATAAACGTAATACCTAATATGTTACCTGTGCCAAAAATTGCCTTCCCAGAGCAAAATAGCTCGCAGCAAGTCAATTTAAAAATGGAGTCTGTACGAAACTGTTGACGGGTGTTACAAATGAGTGCATTACTGTAACAAATCACAACAAAACGAGGCGAATGCGCCCAATGAAATTACGGGACTATTTCGCCAAATTAGCTTTTTATTTTTAGAATGAGGGTGCGCTCGCGTTTGGAGGGTTGAGATGGGATTGTTGGTTAATTTAAAATGCGCTTATTTTATAGTTAGTGACCTGCTGTGTATTTGTAAGAAAACCTGGTTAAGTAAGGACAGCTAGGTCCTGTCCTTACTTAACCAGGTTACTACTTGACTCTTGGTACTCTTGGTTACCAATTCTTAGTCAGGCAATCTTGGAGGTTTCGAGGTAAACTCCTATAACCGTATGTCATGGTAGTTAGTATTCTTAGGTCATTACATGTTATAATAACTCACCACAGTACACAGTAAGCATCTACATTAGCGATATTACACACAGGAGGATGTTGCACTTTGGCGCTTTAGGCTCAAATTAAGGAACAAAAGGGTCTAAAATGTATCTTTCATGCTGCGTCTTCATTTTTAATCAATTTTCTCTTTTCATGCTGAATTTGGGCTAGATGACGCTGTGTAAAAAGGACACAATATATTTATTCTATTTATTAGGCCGTATTCGACCAAAATCCAAATAAGACTATACTAGAGAATAATTTCTTGTACTTGTATTTTAGCGACAACTATTAAGCACACCGTAACTATGGTACCTATACTGAAGTAGTCTACTTCAGTATGAGTAGCCTTACTCCGATTTTGGTCAAATCCGCTTTTAGTAGAACTCTTATCAGGAAAATATACTATAGCTGCTAAGGACGATACGTATTTGTGTGGTTATTATAATAAATTAAAATATCGAATTGTGCACCCCGCGCTCACGGAATACGATACTCCACCACAGTTCGTTTGTAAAGCAGGAGCTCATTTAAAAAAGTTAATTAACGAGGGCAGATGGAAATATCGCGGCTTCTTAAACGAGTTCGCATTTTTTATTCATTTTGGTAAGGATACCAAAATCAAAACCAGAAGCCGTGACACGGTCTCACCCGACTGCCCCTCTAACGTTTATTGTGAAAGTGAAAGTTCAATCCGATTGACGTTGTTATTTTTGTTTCATTTCAAACTTTGAACAGATGATCCACGTGACCTAGTGACGTAATTTTATGCAACAGAGTCAGAGGCTATAGACACAAGTCTCGCCATAAGCCCCTCTGCAATCTATTTTATAGAGAGGGGCTAATAAAATGCGAACTCCTTTAGTTCGTAATTTCATACTCTACTCACTAGTGAACGTCATGTGGTTTCACTTGCGTAGTTTCTGTAGAAGATAAAATACACAATTGAGTAGAGAGTTCGTTTATTTAAAACGCGAAAATAACTCGGTTTGTCCGTTAGACTTTCAAACTTGAACTACTGAACCAATTCCTTTGAAATTTGAAACTGAGGTCCAAAAATACCTTACCACTACTCCGATATCACAATATAAAAATGAAATTGATTTGATATGTATCAATCAATCAATCAAATCAGCCTATGGCAATTCACTGCTGGACGCAGACCTCTTCCAGTTCACATCACAACACACGGTCCTGCACCTTCCACATCCAGTCCCAGCCTGTGAGTTTTTCCAGGTCGTCTGTCCATCTGGCGGTTGGACGTCCTACCCCACGCTTGCCGAGTCGCAGTCTCCACTGATTATCCGTATATTGTGACGTTAATACTTACAAAATTTACATCCAAACATCAGTTTTTTTAAACGTGAGGGAAAATCCTTCATAAATGCTATGCCGGACTCCTAACGACTAAAAAACCTCAAGTAACACCCAACCGCCTACGGTTGGGAGCCCCGGGGAAGCCCTCAGAAGGATGACCCAGGACTCCAAGCATCAGCTAATAGAAACAGAAGCTAATATAATTGAATTTCTATATAGTTACGTAATATTCGTAAATTTCACAATTTATGTAATTACTAACAACTTGTAATCAATCTCTGTCTGACACGATCTTACACGCATTGATCTTAGAAGCGCTTGTCGACTTGAGCGAAGGGGTTTGGTGAAAACTGATTTTGTATCCAGAATAACCATATTAGGAATTTCCACGATGGTAGTGAATGTTTATAAATAGTGGTGTGTGTTGCAGGGCAGCAGCAATGCTGGGTCGCCGTCGCTTCGCCACCTTTGCTGGCGTGACGATGGCGGCAAAGTGTGAGAGGCACTGCGTAGGGGGCGGAGTTTGGGTAAATGCTCCCGCCCTGCCATGCAGTCCGGGCTGCCGGCCGTGAATAACGGCGCGACCGGCGGCAATAGTGCTGGGCCGCTGTCACCTCGCCAGTTGACGAGGTGATGGCGGCAAAGCGGGAGGTGCACTGTGCGGGGGAGCGGGAGTAACGGATAATGCTCCCGCTCTGCCGTGCAGTTCAGGGGCGCCGCGGTGAGGAGTCACTGTGCGCCCCTGATTGTTTCTTGACCGTGGGCGTAAGGTCGGGGGACCCCGCCCACCAACGGTCACATGGCGGTGGGCACCTTTCCCGTGTTCCGGGGGTGCCCATTAGCGCACGCCTGCGCCAGCCGCTCTCTGTCTCCTCTATTACAGAGGGGCTCTCGAGAGCGGTGCAGGCGTGGTCTTCAGCTCCTTAGAGAGCTTTGGGGAGCCGCCCATCTGGCTCCCCCGAGGAGAGCCCCGAATAAACGGGGCGCCCCTAGCCGGGTCGATGTGAATAATCTTTTGATATCCCTCGGCCCGGCTAAAGGGTGAGGAGGAACACCGCGGGGTTTAGTGGGTAGGACGGTCCATTCCGGACCGGGCCGGGAGACTCACACACCATCCCAGCTGCCCCCGCAGCTGGGATGAAGGCGCGTAAATGCGTTCCCAGCGTCAACAAAAAAAAAAAACAGATATCATTAAATTAATATAATACTGAAGTCGGATTTTTGTCTATTGTACAGACACGACCACTTTACCACTGTATTACCGTGACTTTACTATTCTATAATTAGTACCTAAGCCATAGATCGACGGGACCGCATTGAGTAGACATTGCATATTTGCTCTATCTTATCTGTCTGTCATTTGTTGCGGGGAAGGGGGGGGGGGGAGAATCTTATTCTAAAATACCACGACACAAAAGCAAACGGCTGTCACTAGGAACTTATATAAAATACTAGCTGATGCCCGCGGCTCCGCCCGCGTGGAATGTTATACCCGGTCACAGGGGTATGAAAAATAGATGTTGGCCGATTCTCAGACCTACTCAATATGCTCACAAAATTTCATGAGAATCGGTCAAGCCGTTTCGGAGGAGTATGGCAACGAAAACTGTGACACGAGAATTTTATATATTAGATTTAATACGAAACACTCATCATTTCAGACACACACATTATTTAATACAATTCTGAGTACGCTCAAACAGAGGGGTAAGTCTCAGTATGGCGCCTCCTCTCTCGATAAACCTAGCTAACATCTTTACATCGTGTACATTTCCCACCAACAATATAACAACATTGGTAACATCAGTCTCAACTGTTCGTAACAATGTTTCATACGATCCGTTGGCGACGGACATTTCCGGTCACCACAGCCAACTACTGTCCAGTTTCCGATAGTTACCAACAATATTACGAGCAGCTATCTGTAAGCTGAAGGATATACGAGTATAACATACATACGTACAGTCACGAATTTATCCTTGTAGGCATAGGTCCGGACATATTATACGAAAGCTAACATTTTCATCGTTGTATTTCTCACACTTATTAGGGTGCCATCACACGGACTGCATCGCAGCGACTTCGCGCAGTTCGACACGACTGTAGCGAACTGCGCGAAGTTGACGGTACGACTGTATGCAGTTGATATTGACTTCACACGTCTGCAGCCGACTGCGTGCAGTTGATATCTTAACTGTATGCAGTCGAACATATAACTGCATGCAGTTGAATATATCGACTGCGGGCAGTCGCTGCGATGCAGTCCGTGTGATGGCACCCTAAGGGTGCCAGAGATGACTCTCACACTTGTACAGGAACAGTATAAGTGAAGTTTTTCAATATGTGTAGCATGTTCCATCAAGTGCTATCAATCAACAGTATCAGTAATCACTTAGAGATGAACTTATTTCCCGTATTAAAATGAACAAACAAAGGTTGTGGCAATCTGCTGTTAAATTTTTGAAATCTACAATTTTTTTTTCGTGTTATCGTCACAGGCAAGGAGCTAGAGATAAATAACTTAATTTGGTATATTCATCATATGAATCATGCCTTTATCCCCAAAGGGATAGGCAGAGGTATATTATACGCCCACATTTCACCTTTTAGATTTTTGTCCCACGTAATAGGTGGTGGGCCGTATTGCAGGATTGATATGGACAGGCACAGGTTGACACTGCCCGCTGTTGAAATTTTTCAAGCCGCCCACAAAGGCATTCAACTTGGCTTAGCGACTGCCATTTTACTGACAACCGGGACCAATGGCTTAACGTGCCTTCTAAAGCACGAAAGAGCTCGCGAATAAGGTCACAAATTGGTCATGTGGTGGTCACCCGTCCATGACCGGCTTAAATGTTGCTAGAACACTGAGTCCGTGGGGCCACGAACGCTTCAACGTTAATAACTATATCTAAAATAGGAAATTGCACACTTACCCCCAGTTTCCGAAAGGCTGATCAACGCTAAAATTAACTAATCGGCTGTTAAGGGCGGATCCTCACAGAAGATCCAAAATGGATCGCCAATTCCTGCGATCAGCGAAAACTTTTCTTGCGATCGCGCCGCGTTCCACCGACACGCTCCAACCGATGCACATTGATCCGCCTAAGTATTGTACAGTAGAACTTTCAGTCGCTATGGAGTCACATGTGCAGCAACGACGTCGAATCGCTTTTGTAGCAACAACCTACATTCTTCTTAAATATTTACGAAGCATTTATGTTCCTTGTAAATGGATTTTCATTTTGGATCTTCTGTGAGGATCCGCCTTTAACAGCCGATTCGTTAATTTTAGCGTTGATCAGCCTTTCGGAAACTGGGGGTTAGCATGTCAAATAACAGATGTCGAAAGAAACAAAAAAATTGCGGAAGAATCCCCTTGATTTTTTCATGACAAGTAAATTACACAGTTATATATTATATTATTCAAGAGGGATATCTCAAAGGGACGGCTCTTTAATCATCGCGAGTGTTGCTTGTAATTTACACATTGTAGTGTAGAATACAGAAGTTCCACATAGAAAAATTTTGGTGGCTATTTTGGTGGCTATTTTTGTTTGCAAAATTTTGGATGATTTTTTTTTCTGTATTCTTTCCACACTTTATGCTTAATCATAAATAAAATTTACTTAAATTATAGCATTGTCAAAGTTATTTGACAATGCTATAAAGCGAAACCGGTCAGGTTATCTGTAATAAATATAAAAATAGTGGAAAAGTACAAGTGATGAAGCAAAAAGTGCATAATGTGTTACAAGAAATTCTACCAAGTGCCAACAATCAAGAGTATAAATATATTCTTTACATTTTTTCTTTGTGGATGATATTTACCTTTAGCCAGTCTTTATTCGTTAAAGGAGTAGGCAGAAGCCTGGTGCAGCGTGTAGTGCCTCTGGTGTTGCAAACCTCCTTAGACTTTGGTAGCCACTTTCCAGCGGCTAGGTCCCAACTTTGTCAGCCACTTTAGTGGTAAGTATAAAAAATGACAGGCGGTGTCGTGAAATCTGGTGTATTCCTTCGTTTTAATCACTTCTTATAGGTTGTCACATCTTTTATCTAAAAATTCACTACCTATTTAATACATAAAACCCGTTTTATGTTTGTTACTCAATCACGCTCTAATTGAAGGTTGCACGAATTAAGCTAAAATTTGGTATGGGGATAGCTTAAAGTCTGGAATAACACACACGCTACTTTTTATCCTGAGAAAACGTTCCCATGACAAGCGAGAAATTTTTCTAGTTAGTACTAAAAGCGAACTGTCAAAACGGACCATTTATTTTTTTATTCCAGTCAATCTACTCATTGGATCACTTTTAGTGTTATCTGGGTTTACAGAATCCCATAAAAGATTTACTAAATGTAGTATGAGCCAAATAAAGAAATATTTTTTCAACACCACAAAAAATGGGCGCCAATCTGAATTTGATTTACTGCCATACTTTCGTAACAATGGAGTTTGAGCCTCGAAAAGGCGAAAATATTTACCTAATTTTCTTCATAAATTTATTTTTCTTCGTCATTTTGAAATACACTCAAATACAAGAATTTCTTTGTTATATTTAAATTTACGAGTTCCTGTAATTACAGGATTCGTCAAATCGGTGCCTGCCTACTTAGTTTCTTTGATCCCCTAATCAGTCAGCTCCAATAACGACATTGATCACTGGTGATGTATAACGACTATCATTGAGAAGTAAAACCCGAAATGAAACCCGGTTGTCTGTAAAATGACAATCGTTAAGCTAAGCTTATAACACAGTGATGATCAGTGTTACTCACCAACTAGCGCGAGGTAGCTATGCAGAGAACTCTTTCCCAGGGCGCCTTACTACAGAGATTCCAGTGTGCGTGCAAGGGTAGGCCAGGGCTCTGACGAAAACAGTCAGGTAGGGTGTACACACATATATTTATATAACACAGAGATACACAGAGACACACAGAGAGCTTATTCACTGATAGACACAAATATCACAGGTACACAGAAGTATAGTCAGTGCTTAGGTACTTATGCTACTAAGCTACACATAAGTAGTGGATTTACTGGCCTGCAGAGTGAGCTGAGTGAGAGTGACTGCCTGTTGTTACTGCCAGGTGATGACGGCAGATACCTCTCACATGAGAAGCTCGTGTAGTCCGCACTTCCACGTTGTCGTACCACGTGCAGCCCACTAACTTATAGGTGCGGCACCAAATATCTCATCCGGCAACTAGCCCCGTAGTAAAAAACCCTGTCATGAAAGAAACGACAAATTAAGATCTTGGCTGCGCGACAGACGACAATCGACCCGCTTTGCAAAAGAAGAAGTGACTCACCAGTTTTCTGGGTAAAATGTAGCATGATGCAATGCAGCAACCCAATCACAGCCCGTTAGGCCACGCGAGGTAACAAATAATCGCGCTTGAGCGAAAAACTGATTCGCGGCACAGTCTCAGAGCAAAAGTCAAAGGACCTCCAACTACCCCAAAGCAGGTCTCGGTCAAAAGTCCTGTCTTTCACGAAAAATCTTAACAAAACCCGTTCCTTTAAATGCGAAACGCTTCGTCACCGAACTTATGACATCCTGTCATTCTGACAGCAGAAATGTCACCACTGACAACCGATTAAAAAAAGATAACTCGATAAGGCTGCTTTCACATCCTAAATACTGCATCTATAGAAAATAAATGCTACAACCACCCCCCCTTTAATAGTATTTCCTGCGGATATGAAACGCTGGAAATACACAATAAAGAAAACAGAAAAGTACTGACTAATAAACAAAGACAACCAGCTAGGTCCTTCAAACACCAGCTGACTACGACCATTACAATACCAAAGAAAGATCCTCCTATGTACCTAACTAGACACTGACTCGTGTACCGGTTAGGCTAAGTAACTAGAGTCTAATGCCCTTCATAGAAAACGAATGCTCCCTTTACTCACTGCCGATACCCTAACACTACCCAAGCTCTCAGGATAATGTAGAGTACTAAGAAGCGAATGAGAGAAAAACGCTCGGTGCGGTGCATAGAAGAAACTACAACGTGACAATTTAAAGTCACGTACACATATAGAAATACAAACAAAAGATTAAAATAGTCTTACATAATGATCACATAGCACTGGTTTAATAAACTAGAGAAACAGTGCTATGTAGTTACGTTAGGTATTGGAGACTGCTCCTCCTGATACTTCAGGATGTCCTTGATATGGTACTCCCCAAGATCCTTACCGTCCAGATCTGACAGCCTATATACTAAAGGGGATCGCTTAGCAGTCACCACACATTTAAGGAACTTAGGAGCTAGCTTAGCAGTAAAATTCTTGGCCTTGTTGGACAGGTAGAACGTGCGTTTGTAAACTATCTGTCCCACTTTCAGCTCTACATGCCTTTTTCTGAGGTTGTAATACTTTTCATTACGCTGGTGGGCAACGTTCAAATGTTTCCTCACCTGGTCGTAAATGCGTTGTATTTCTCTCAGCTTGACACCGAAGGCTGATGGATCGTCTACAGAGACTGAAGTAGGATGGCACGCGATATCTGTCTGCCTGTACAGCACTCCATCCCCAATAAATTCCCTACCATGTACCAAAAAGTAAGGGGTGAAACGAGTTGCTTCGTTAACTGCAGTGTTTAAAGCACACTGTATCTCAACCAAGAACTGATCCCAAGACTTGTGTTGTGACTTCACATAGCATGAGATCGCTTGAACCACATTGCGAATAGCTCGTTCCGCCTGATTAGTTTGGGCATGATACCTAGGGTTATAATATATATTAGGTACATTGTATTTAGCCAACAGATCCTTAAATGGCTTACTCACAAACTGAGGGCCATTATCCATGTAAATAGTCTTGCAGACTCCGTGCACGAGAAACACACTCTTCTCTATGAACCTCGCGACTACAGCGCCTGTGGCAACCCGAACAGGGCACAACATGACGTATTTGCTAAAGTAGTCGGAGACCACGATCAGGTGTACGTTTCTATTGCTCGAAGTGGGAAAGGGACCAAGCAGATCGACAGAGATAGCTTCGAATGGCTTCGAAACCCGCTTCGGGCTACCCATTAGGCCGGGACGAGACGTATTTACGGGTTTGTACTGCTTGCATGTTTCGCAATTCCCAACATATTCTTTGACGTCCTCGTACATCTTGGGCCAGTAATAATTTAGGGCTAACCTTTTATGCGTCTTCCAAACGCCACCATGGGCACTAAGTGTGTCATCGTGGTACTTAGAGAGCAGGGGCAAGCGATCCTCCTGAGGTACCACCAGCTTCCAGTCAAAGTCTGAAGTCAAAGAATATTTATTTTTAGTTAACCTATATAGAAGGTTGTCACGAATGTCATAATTTGGTGACTTCCTAGGGTTCTTCCGAACACTATTCATGGTGTGGTCATACCACGGGTCTTTAGTGGGTACTGCATCGAGGGAATCAATTTTGATACGAGACAGAGCATCAGGTACAACGTGGTCTTTACCTTTTCGATGCTCTATGTCAAAATCGAATTGACTGAGCCTCATGCTCCAACGTGCTAGACGACCCGTGGGATTTTTTAGCTTATGGAACCACAGAAGAGATGAATGATCCGTGACGACCGTACATTTTTGGCCTTCGACGTACTGTCGAAATTGTTCCAAAGCGAAAATCACGGCCAGAAGTTCTCGCTCAGTTGTGCTGTAGTTCACCTCGTTCTTGTTGAGAGAACGGCTACAGTAGGCGATAGGGTGCTCAACACCATCGTGAGTTTGTGTCAGTACAGCAGCAACTGAGTAAGCTGACGCGTCACTAAGAATGCGGAAGGGCATCTCAAAGTTAGGCATTTTTAATATAGGGGCAGAAACCAAGGCTGACTTTAGCAGGTTAAAGGACTGTTCAGCCTCAGGGGTCCATTCGAACTTAAGGTTCGTAGAAGTGAGTTTGCACAGAGGTTTACTAATCTTCGAGAAGTTGTTAACAAAGCGACGATACCAGCCGGCCATTCCCAGAAATCTCTTAACCTCCTTAGGGTTAGAAGGGGTGGGATAGTTGAGGATAACCTCAACTTTACCCGGGTCTGTCCGTAAGCCATGTTTGTCCACATAATACCCCAGGTATTTGAGTTCACTCCGACAAAAGTGGGATTTTTTCATATTAATAGTTAGGCCAGCATCCTTGAGTTGCTGATAGACTCTATGTAAGAGCTCTACATGCTCCTCAAAGGTGCTGGACACACAGACTATGTCATCCTGAAACGCAAATACCTTGTTGTCGAACTCGGGACCAAACAGACGGTCCATGAGGCGTTGCATCGTGGCACTGGCACCGACAAGACCGAAGCACATGGAATTGTAATGGAACAATCCTCTCCGGGGAACCGTAAAAGCAGTCTTCTCAGCAGACTGGAGTGAGTCGAATGGAATCTGCCAGTAGGCCGCACTCAGATCTACAGAGGTTAAATACTTAGCATTATTAAGATGGTCTAAGATTTGATTGATATAGGGTAAGGGGTAGGCGTCACTCTTAGACACAGAGTTCAGCTTGCGAGAGTCCAAGCACAATCTGAGGTCGCCGTTCGCCTTCTCCACCATGACCACTGGAGAGTTCCAGGCGGACTGAGACGGGGACACTACTCCCATCTCCAGCATTCGGTCCAGCTCAGCTTCCAGGGCCTTCTGCTTAAGGGGAGAGAGCGGATAATAACGCTGCTTGATCGGCTTGCTGTCACCAGTGTCAATGACATGGTGCACAAGTGAGGTCCGACCTAAACCCACCTTATCAGTGTTCAACGAGTCGAACTTTTCAATGACCTCGTTGATTACACACCTTTGTTTAGTTGTCAGGTTGTCGTAATCCTCGAGGCCACCGTTAAGGGACACAGACTCTATAGGATTATTATCACTAAAGCTATCAAGACTAATATTTTGTAAAATTAACTTATCACTTAACTTAAATTGTTGCCAGAAATCCACTCCAAATATCATGGAGGTGGTTATACCTGGGACAACATAGAACTTGACAACTCGGATAACCGAATTGTACTCAATTGGCAAAGAGATACAACCCAGACATTGCAAGTGAGTGCTGTCTGCAGTTGTAATACGAAAAGTAGGATTGATACTCACAAGATCAAAACCCAGTTCCAAGAAGATGCGGTGCGCTCCCTTACCTAGTATAGAGCAGGAGGCACCGGAATCTAGAAGGCCTAAGACATTTAAATTTAAAACCTTAACAACTAGATACGGTCTAATGTCACTATCCCGTTTAGGAAACAGGACCTTATCAGAAATAGACTCAGATACAGAGTGATGCACAGAGTTCCTAATAAGGCCCTGGCCTACGCGTTTTTTGACTTGCTAGTACAGTGTGAGCAGTCTGGGGTCTTGACTCCTTTGAGACCACACCGGAAACACACCAGCTCCCTTGACTGTGTGCAGCTGTATGCAGTGTGACCGCCCCCGCCGCAACGAAAGCATTTGCGATCGTGGGGGGTAACCGGCGTCTCCACTGCAGACACCTGCTTAGCGGGCTTTTGTACACCTTTGTTCTTAAGCTGGTGTAAGTCAGATGTAATCTCAAACTTGTCAAGAGCAGGCTCATGGAAAGCGTCTGCCCTAGTACGCGCAAGCTCCAAGCGCTTACCCAAACGTCTCAAGTCATCTACAGAGTTGACATCATGCAAGGCCAGTTCCTTCATGTAGTCAGGTCTAATGTTGTGCATGAGAATGTCCAGCTGTTCCTCACTGGGCATCTTACATGACAACCTTGAGAACATGGCTTGCATTGTACATATATAGTTAACCAAGGACTCAGAGCGGGCTTGTGTACGCTGTCTTATCTCGTTCCTGAGGCGGTAATCATAATCAGGAATATCGAAGGTATCTCTAAGCTCACTAATAAGATCCTCATATGAGATGAAGTTAGCTTTGTTTGTACGGAACCAAGACAAAGCCGGTCCATCCAACAGGTCGGAGAAAGCCATAAGGAGTCTAGGCTTAGTAACCTCCCGAGCACATCTAAGTTCCTCTAATCTCTCTAAAAACACACGTACACAAGTAGAACCATCATATTTTAAGTTAAATGAACATAAGTTAAGGGGACGTTCTTTATACACTATGTTACATGTAGAACTATTCCTACTTGAACTAGCTCGCACCGAGCGGTCCTCTCTCACTACTGGTGAAGTATATTCCACCTGGTCACGACCCGAAGGATCATCACCATCATCATCCGAACCTTCGGATTCAGAATCACTACTGGGTTCAGCCCTAGCGATGATCTTCACTAGCCTACCACGAATATCCACCAGGTCGGGGCAATCCAGACCACAACGAGCTAACCTACTCAATAAGTAGTTGGCCCTGAGGGACACCCTAAGACGACTACCCTTATTAATGAAGATGTCACCTGACTGAATAGCCTCCTCCAGCTCGGACACCTTCGGGAGGCAGATCGAGAGCTCAGCCGATGCATCAGCGGGTACCGGAGCACTCGCTTTGATGCTACCTCGACGGACGAGTCGGTGTGCCGCTCTTAGCTCACTCCGAAGGCCAGACACTGTCGTTTCCGGTTCCACTGAAATACCCATGTGGGACAGCTCGTTAGCAAGTTCATCCTTTCTTAAATAATTAATATATTTTTTCATCTGTGCCATTATGTAAAAATTTACTTACAACAATTATAAAGATAAAATGGCACAGATAGGGATCAATTACACAGTAAAAATGTAAATTGAGTTACAACAAAGTGTACTAAGTTAGGTAATTATGTTTCAAATTGACTTTTAGAATTTAACAAAGATTAAGGGTATATTAAGAGAGAAAAGTTTCTAAATTTTCTGATAACACAGTTCAGGTTAACATTCAAAATTACAAGGTATGTACACACCTTATAAAAAAGTTTTAAGTTACACAGAGAAATTCACTAAGTTAACACAGAGAGATTCACTAAGTTTACCTTACAAGGTGAAACTATAGGATAATATATATTATATATTAATCTACACTAATAATATAATAAATATATGTGTGCACCATAAAAAAAGAACATAAAGAAGAAAAAAAACACAATAAGAAAAGAAGTGGGTATTCCAAATAAAATCAAAAAGTTTTTCCAAAATCACAGCTATTTTTAAATTTTAGAATTTAGAATTTTGTGTCTTTTCCAGCCAAAGATGTAGGGAGCTGGAAGAAGACGAAAGGGAAGGTTTTGTGCTTAGCTGCTAGCACCACCAATTAACGTCCTGGAGCGTCTCGGACGATTCACCAGGATGGTTTCGCCAGAGGTAACCACCTATGCACACACACTAGACTGAGGCTACCGCAGAGTAGACCCAGAGATTTGCCACTACGTTGGGAGCCAATTTATAACACAGTGATGATCAGTGTTACTCACCAACTAGCGCGAGGTAGCTATGCAGAGAACTCTTTCCCAGGGCGCCTTACTACAGAGATTCCAGTGTGCGTGCAAGGGTAGGCCAGGGCTCTGACGAAAACAGTCAGGTAGGGTGTACACACATATATTTATATAACACAGAGATACACAGAGACACACAGAGAGCTTATTCACTGATAGACACAAATATCACAGGTACACAGAAGTATAGTCAGTGCTTAGGTACTTATGCTACTAAGCTACACATAAGTAGTGGATTTACTGGCCTGCAGAGTGAGCTGAGTGAGAGTGACTGCCTGTTGTTACTGCCAGGTGATGACGGCAGATACCTCTCACATGAGAAGCTCGTGTAGTCCGCACTTCCACGTTGTCGTACCACGTGCAGCCCACTAACTTATAGGTGCGGCACCAAATATCTCATCCGGCAACTAGCCCCGTAGTAAAAAACCCTGTCATGAAAGAAACGACAAATTAAGATCTTGGCTGCGCGACAGACGACAATCGACCCGCTTTGCAAAAGAAGAAGTGACTCACCAGTTTTCTGGGTAAAATGTAGCATGATGCAATGCAGCAACCCAATCACAGCCCGTTAGGCCACGCGAGGTAACAAATAATCGCGCTTGAGCGAAAAACTGATTCGCGGCACAGTCTCAGAGCAAAAGTCAAAGGACCTCCAACTACCCCAAAGCAGGTCTCGGTCAAAAGTCCTGTCTTTCACGAAAAATCTTAACAAAACCCGTTCCTTTAAATGCGAAACGCTTCGTCACCGAACTTATGACATCCTGTCATTCTGACAGCAGAAATGTCACCACTGACAACCGATTAAAAAAAGATAACTCGATAAGGCTGCTTTCACATCCTAAATACTGCATCTATAGAAAATAAATGCTACAAGCTGAAGGCCTTATGGGCAGCTTTAAAAATTTCAACTGCGAGTCGTTACGACCTGCTCCTCTCCATTTCAACACGGCCATAGGCTGACCACCTATTACGAGGAACATAAAACTATAATTATGATGAAATGCGGGCGTATACTATGCCTCTGCCTACCCCTTCGAGGATAAGGACGTGATTATAATGTGTATATTTAAACCGAATATTTGTTTACCATTTCAACTGTATGAAAAAAAATCATATAATATTGGCTTGTTAAGGCTTCAATTCACACGATATTTCGTCGAAACATAAGAAGCGCTGAAGCCGCACCGTTCTCTATTAGCCGCTACATTTATTACTCCTGCTTACCACACAATGGCATTTTAAACTCACAAAGGATCTGTAAAATACTGAAATATTTCCTTTGGTTCGAGTAGGGTTACATTGAATTTGGCAATTTTAAAATGAGTTTCATTTAAGAATTTATTGAAAACCCTTGACAAATCCTACACTTATACGCTAATAAATGTTTGAGACTAAAATTCATCAAAAATGTTTGACTTGAAGGTTCGAATGAACGGAATTATGGTTGCTTGCTAACAAATGCATTTTGATATCGATTGTGAAATTTTAAAGTTACTTTCGATTGAAACATTATTGAGAAAATTAAATAGGTAAATTATTTGAAGATATTTCCGGTACACAGATACCTACCAAATACATTAATGATTTGTGAAGTGAAAGTCTACGCAAACAGGTGAATTTTATTGAATGAAATGCTGATGAATCCAAGCTGAACGTTCGCCTGTATATGCCTCCCTCCGTCGGTTAGGACATTACAGTTCCGATGAAAGATGCTCTACTTATCTCTTCTGATATGAAAGTTGAAGGTCTACAAATTTGAAAAAATATATTGAAAAATCGCACATGGATTGTTCTTTACCAAAAACGGCACAAAATTGCGATTATTATATGGGAGCCAACCTTAATTATTATTATTTTCTGATTCAATAGCGGCAACAGAAATGCAAAATCTGTGAAAATTTCAGCTTTCTAGTTATCACGGTTCAGGAACCGTGATAACTAGAGAGCTGAAATTTATCTATTTGATAACTAGAAGCTGAATCTCAGGAGATTCAGCTTCGTAACGGACAGACAAGCACACAGCGAAGTCTCTTATAAGGGTTCCGTTTCAACCCTTACGGGACCCTAAAAAGGCATTGATGAATTACTACTGATGATAGACAAATAAAAAACAACTTACTCAGAGCATAGTAATCAAAATGACTAGTCTACCAAATGAATCGTGTAATGACCTCGGCCCGAAGTTATTTTGCACACTTTGCTATATCTCACCAACATAAAAACTCTCAGGAAACTATTTGGAGAACTCTAGTTTCTGTAATTACTGCAGACGTGTCTACCTTCTAGTTTTTTAGTAAAACTACTTAAACAAAACCCTTAAATTGCAAAAGTTTAGTCATCGTAGTCCCAAGGGAGTAAAAGCATAATGGTTTTGTGTAGAAACTAAAAAAAGTATAAGTTAACATTTCCTGCAAATTCTGTTTGAATACTTTGAAAGTGAAAGAACATTTATATGATGGTTGTCGTTTAGTTTTATAGCATGTTTGTCTTTTGTATTTTATAGTTGTTAAATTTTCAAGCAACCTTTTTTTTTCCATAAGAACCTTCTCATGACAATGCCTAACACAACAAAAAAAGAATAAGCGAAATAAGTTCAGCCGTTCACGCGTGATGTCGTGACCAAGGACATAGGGATTCAGTTTTATATATATGTATAGATAGATTATTAGTAAATGTTGCCTTAAGTATCTATTCTACGTAGATAAAAACTCAGGCAAAAGCTAGTTCAACATGTGTAAAATAATTTTGGATATTCTCGCACATCGTCACCTAGTCCAAATTAAGAAAATCTAAGATTGTATTGTAGGATCTGCGCAACTGATAAACGTACTTATATTTCAAAAGACATATCTATATTTTTAAACGGTTTTATTTAGCTCGACCCGTACGGAATTTATTACTAATCTATACTAATAATATAAAGAGGAAAGATTTGTTTTTTTTTGTATTTTTTGTTTGTTTGTTTGTAACGAATAGGCTCCGGAACTACTAGACCGATTTCAAAAATTCTTTCACTGTTGGGAACCTACACTCTTTGCGGTGAACAAAGGCTTTATTTTATTTCAGTATTCCCACGGGAACGGTAACTACGCGGGTGAAACCACGTGACGTCCACTAGTTATACATAAAAAATACCCAAACTCTGAAAGAAACTATTTATGAATCACACCAATATTAGAATCGATCAGGGAATCAAAACGCTGCGCTACCGAGGCAGTCAAAAGTCAAGCTTGAAATATATAATATTCAAGAATACACGCAGTTTAATATAAATTGAATAACTAGACTGTTTGTTCGTTTTATTTGCAAATATTTCGTCGTTCGTCTTGTAATTAATGACTTCAAAGTAATATATCCATTAAAACATTTTGAATTAAGGAAACGCAGCTATAATCAAATTATTCCGTAGCTACAAAGAGAAGTACCTACTAATAGCTTTTATTATATTTTCAAATAATGCCAAAAGGTCAGAAGTTTCCGTGCTTGAATGTTTAGTGCTTTATGAAAGTGTATACGACTGTCAGTATGAATAGTATGTAAATATGCCTTTATCTTATTTAGAAAACTAGACTTAAACAAGATTAAACATAGATACTATTCCTATGTCCACGAATCGTACATTTTTAAACATATCACTACCTTTCCCGCCTGTTTTCAAAAAAGGAACGCATGCAACCACTACAGTTCTCTCACTGAACCATGGGAATATTACATACACCATGGCCAGAGTTTATATTTCTATAAATAGGTCCTATGCTATGGCTGTAAACTTGAAGTTTGCGCTTGAAAGATGAACTTTGAAAGTTTTATCAAGTTTTGTTTGAAAAATGACTAATAGGTGTCTATAAAACTGCGACGCACTGGACAGTGGGTTTTATTCTAAACCGCGACATAAATCACTGCGGACCAGAGTCATAGGCCGGTTAGTGATGTACAACAGATATCGATTGGAATACTGAATTGATTTATTTAAACTTGAAATTCGAAAAATGAATGAGTTGAAATTATGTGATGAGCAGTCAATTCATCAACATTACTGGTCTACTTTGGTTAAAACGCTGGGACAGTAACAGCAGAGGTGAGTACGAGTCTATTAAAATGCTGCAATTAGGACGAGAAAATCATTAATCGTACTTTACTCTCTTCGATAAAATGTCCATAAATAATTAAAAAAGAATCCCATTTATAATATTTACATTTTTTTTTAATTAAACTGGCTTTGGTTACTTAGAAAGGACCATTCGCAATTCATGTTTCCGTTTATATCTTCATTTCACATTCATAATTCACAGTCCTCGTCCTCTAGTCCAGTCAAAGTCAGTCTTCCATCAGAAAAGCGGTGGATAAATTTCTGAAAGTATCTTTGGATGTTTTGATCTTTATCTTATTCAGAAAACTAGACTAAACAACTATCTACAAAGTTATCATTCTTTTTATTTAAACAGTTCCCAACATAGTGCACGTTGTGGAACTTCTAAATATATATAACTAAAAGGTGACTGACTGACTGACATAGTGATCTATCAACGCACAGCCCAAACCACTGCACACTGGACGGATCGGGCTGAAATTTGGCATGCTGGTAGATGTTATGACGTAGGCATCCGCTAAGAAAGGATTTTGATAAATTCTACCCCTAAGGGGATAAAATGCGGGAAGCGGGAACGGGGACAAATATTACGCGGGCGGAGCTGCGGGTATCAGCTAGTTTATTCTATAAAACACTAGTTTTGAAAGTCTATACGACGGAGCTACATGCCCGTCAAAAAATACTTATGTATTTACATTCAAATGACAACAGATTATAGAACTAAACGGATTTTTTATAACATTCATTAGGTCAAATTGAAGTTCGTAAGAAAGTTTCAAATGCGGGCAGTCCCAGCCTACACCGGGATCAGCAGCAAGTTTGTAGTGCCTCTGGTTTTGCAAACGTCCATTATGCTGCAGTAACCAATCATCGGGTGGTCGCGAGCTTGTCTGCCTCGTAAGTAGTTTAAAAAACGCAGATGACTTTTATTGAACAAAAAAGTGAGGCCAAGAAGCAAATAATACTCAATCCAAAAGCGAGTACTGTAACGCGGCAGTGCTACACATTGTTCCACGTAACGAGTGATTTCAGAGAGTCTACGCTGTACTGTCTTTTGGCTTTAGTATTTGCTTTCATGGTCTTCCCTTTTTTGTTCAGTAAGCGTCATCTGCCTTTAGTTTATAATCTGTGCAGATAACGCTCAAGAAACATTTTACTGAAATAATTATTTACCTCCTTAAAAAAATCCATGTGACTGCATTGACTAAGACTCAATTTGCCCATTTCGTCGATCCCTAGGGGCCCATCTCTAGCAAGCCGAATAAAATTTGGAAATAAAATAAAATAGGGAATTTGTGTCACGACAGACGGCGCCATAAGCTATAACCCGAGCGCCAGATATGGACAGAACGCCAGAAGGAATGTTCGAGAATGTTTTGGGTACACAATATCCTTCGCACGATTTGATTACTTTAACATATTTTTATCGGAGACCTTTTGGGGTTAGTTTTTGCTGTGTTTTTGGAAATTGTGAAGATCGTGTTATTGGTTTCGGGAATAGTTTTGGGATTTAAAGATAACGTTGTGTAGGTATGATCTGGAAAAGGTCGTGGAAAATTGTCTTGAGATGTGACAGATAAAAAAAGAACCCAGTGGTTAAGATCTCGAAAGGAGATCTTGAACGATCTCTAGGCGTCTCTTGAAGGTTCATTCTCTTGTCTTCTTTTATATCTTAGACCTGCTTCTTATAAAATATCAGCTGAGCCTTTGCTTTGAAAACTGCGTTTATGGAAGAATAGCACTGCATTCTTTCGCACTTATTTGGTATTACACGTTTTAGGAGAGTGTTAAGCCTTTCCTAATATTTTATATGAGAGCGTTATTATGATGGCGTAATTTTATATCCTGTACTTTTAATTCCACTTGTTGCAGTTTACTATTGTTTAGGACAATCTAAACATACATCATAAATATTAATGGTTTTTGTACAACATTAGTAATAATTTAGTTCTTAAGTTTGCAACACCCTTTTTGTGGTGTATTTCTTACGCTGTGTAGTGGCAACACTGCCCCGCTCTGTGTGTGACTGTCAATGTTAACGGCTGTGCCTTTGACTGTTTTTTCCTTTTATTGAATAAACTCCATAAGTTTTCATTTCCCACGCATTTTATTTCGTACATGCGTGCGGTGGTCCTTCGAGCCGGATCTGAACCAGCGACCTATGGATGGTATGGTTTTGTACGAGGCCCGCAACTTCGTTCTATGCCAAGCTAGAACGAAAATCAACGAAGCATCATCAAGAAATAGCATATTATCATCAAGTAATCGTAAGAATTACGATTTTCTGGTCATCGAGTTTGGATTTTCTCAAACACCCACATTTTAATTTTGCGAGTGGTGAAGTTCATGCAAGGTAGGAGACGTGACGTCAGTACCGTTGGTGTTGGCAGCATTGGAGAGTGTCGTGAGCGGTCTATATCCACCCGGCGGCCATTGCGCCATATTCAGCTGTCAAGTGTCATTCACTCATCTGTCAGATTCATTGGTTTGTTTTGTAAACAAACATTTTCGTTGGTCTTTCGTAAAGTTCGTATTTTACTAAGTGCGGCTTTGATTTAATAGTGCGCGAAGTGTTCGGAAGTCGTAGAATTAATAAAGCGTTACATCCTACATACGTTCCACCATGGCGGATTCCAAGGAAACTTTGCGTAAACATCGACTTCTGCGTGGACAATGCAAAGCTACAATCACGCGCATTGAGTCGTTTGTGAACGACCCCATCAGTTTTGCGTCTGCTACCGTGGATATACTGGAGGCGCGCAAGGAGAAGCTCATCACGGCGCTCAAGAGCTATGAAGCGGTGCAATTGGACATACTAAGTATTGACGAAAACGACTGCGAAAAGGTTGGTCTAATAGAAGAACAATATTATTCGGTGCTTGCTAAAATTAATGCCTCTTTAAAACAGATAGGTAAAAAATCGGTATCAGAATGTCATAATGTTTCCACATGTAAATTGCCAACAATTGACATAACCCCCTTCGACGGGAAGAACTTCACTAAATTCAAGCCATTCTTTGATTTGTTTATGGCTGTTATCGATAATAACAGATCATTATCTGATGTGCAGAAGCTATTTTATTTAAGAAAATATGTAACAGATGATGCTTTGGCAGTCATTGTCAACTTGCCGTTGGTAAATCAGTCTTACAGGGAGGCACTAGGCTTGTTGGAGAAGCGTTTTGATAACAAATCGCGGTTAATAGGAAATCATATTAGCGGTCTATTAGATTTACCTACAATGCAAAAAGGCACTGCAGCCTCAATAAGGTCCTTTGTGTCTGATGTGCAGCAACAGCTGCATGCATTAAAAAATATGGGACAGCCCATCGATACATGGGACATGTTGCTAATTTCCATTCTAACAAGAAAATTAGATCAAATAACTAATAGGGCTTATCAATTAGATAGGGATCTAGAAAAATTGCCTTCCATGGCAGATTTTTTGAGCTTTCTTGAAAAGCGCGCTATAGCTTTGGAAGATAGCTTACCCCCAAATAATACTTGCTATGAGAGTACAAGTAGGTTCTATAAATCTACCCCATCAAAGGTGACCAATGTTGCCTCACAAGTAAAAAAACTGTGTAAACACTGTAACAAAAGTGAACATCCTCTTTTCAGCTGTCCGGAGTTCAAAACAGCAGCGCTAGAGGTCCGCCAGTCATTTGTGCGGGACCATGATTTATGTACCACATGTCTAAAAACACACAGCGGGAAATGTAAGTTTAATTTTAAATGTCAAATATGTAAATTAGGGCACAACACTTTGCTACATAAGGAAAAAGCGACTCCTGTTGAGCCTGCTGTGACTTTGTTGTCTAACCCTGTTTCCAACAGCATATTGCTTCCGACTGTAAAGGTTAATTTATTAAATCAAAATGGTGAAAAAGTTTCTGTCCGTGCATTGCTTGACACTGGCAGCCAGGCATCTTTTGTTACAACCAACCTTGTAAACAAACTTGGGTTGATTACTATGAATCAAACCCATAATATTGTAGGTATAGGCAATAAACAAACACAAATCAATAAACTTGTGAATATAAGTGTGCTTCCATGCCACAATAATGTAAAATTAAATTTATCATGTCACATTGTTGACATAATAACAACAAAATTACCCCAACAATTCATTAATGTATCCGGGTGGAATTTACCGAAATTTGTGAAACTTTCAGACGATGAGTTCAATATCCCGACTGAGATTTCTTTGTTACTGGGTGCGGACGTTTACTTCAATGTTTTGCTAGATGGTTGTATTAAAATTCAAAATGGACCGGTATTACAAAACACCCTGTTTGGGTATGTAGTTGGTGGTAATATTCCAGAAAAAGTGAGTAATGTAACTTGTAATATTGTATCAAATTTTGCTATTCATGATCATAAAAAATTAGAAAATGTAATGGAGAATTTTTGGCTGTCTGAAAAGGTACCTGAGCCTGTGAAGCCGAGTTGTGATGAGTTTGCAAAGGCTGAAGAAAGTTTTCAGAGCTCCATGAGTCTGAAAGATAATCGTTTTTATGTTGATATGCCTCTCATCACACCTCTGGAAGAATTGCAGCTTGGGGATTCATTTTCAGTTGCCTATCAAAGATTTCTGATGTTAGAAAAAAGGTTTAAAACAAATCCATTGTTACTAGAACAATATAAATTGTTCATAGATCAGTATGTAGAGCTAGGACATGCTAAGGTGGTAGAAGTTGCGAATTACGATATTGAAAGAGATCCTGTTTACTTTCTAGCGCACCATGCGGTTATCAACGAGGCAAGTAAGACAACTCGACTTCGCGTTGTGTTTGACGGGAGTATGAAGTCCCGCAGCCAGGTGTCCCTCAACGACGTCATGCTGAATGGTCCTGTGGTACAGAGTGAGCTTTTGGATATTCTTATCTTGTTCAGGACCTACATTTACACAATAATTTGTGATGTCCAAAAGGCCTTTCGCAACGTGATGATAAATAGCCACCACACTTGCCTTCAAAATATTTTATGGCGAGATGATCCTAAGAAGCCTATCAGCTGCTTACAGCTTCAGACTGTCACTTACGGACTGAAGGCCTCTACATTCTTGACCACTCGATGCCTACTTGAATTAGCTGATCGCTTTAAGGGTATATACCCACTAGCTGCTGAAACAATGACCAAGAGTACCTATGTCGACGATATACTGGGTGGGGCAGATAATATAGAGCAGCTGCATGAGCTAAAATTCCAATTGGTAGAGCTCCTCAAGTTAGGTAGTTTTTCTCTTCACAAATGGTGCTCAAATGCCCTTGAGGTCCTAGATGATATTCCAGACGATCAAAAACAATTTGAACATGTAGACATGAGTGGGGATAATTTAGTTAAGACTTTGGGTTTAATGTATGATATAACTTCAGATAAATTCACTTTTTCAAGTCCCAAATTTTATGAGGAACATAATTTAAATACAAAAAGGAAAATTCTGAGCTTTATAGGGCAGATGTTTGACCCTCTCGGCTTGGTAGGCCCAATAATAGTAATAGCAAAAATATTCATGCAGGAGCTATGGTCTTTGAAGATAGGATGGGACTCTATAGTACCCAAAGACCAGTTATTATACTGGAGTAATTTCCTAAACAACTTAAAGTTAATGGGAAAAATAAAAATAAATAGGTGTGTCAACAGTAAAGATGTTTCTTCTGTAGAATTGGTAGGGTATTCTGATGCATCAATGAAAGCCTTTGGCTGCTGTCTCTATCTAAGAATTTTAAAAGTTGATGGTTCAGTGCAGACAGATCTACTCTGCTCCAAGTCCCGTGTTGCTCCTTTGAATAAAGGTAGGACGATTCCCCAGCTTGAACTCAATGGTGCTCTCCTGTTAGCCCAGCTGGCACATAGGGTTGGTAGAGTCCTGGTGGGTAGGTATTCCCACCTAGATACATTTTTGTACAGCGACTCTCAGATAGTGCTAGCTTGGATTAAGTCAGGCAATGTAAAGGCCAATGTTTATGCTCACAATAGAGTCAAGCAAATAGTAGAGCTTACTGATAAGACTCAGTGGGGTTTTGTTAGGACGTGTGACAACCCTGCAGACCTATTGTCGAGGGGAGTTCTGCCGCACAAGCTGCAGCAAAGTGAGCTATGGTGGCACGGGCCAAACTACCTATCAGATAGGAAACAAATACATAATAATTTTGAAAGTTTTAAATTGTCTGAATTGTCCACAGACACTGAAAAGATTGATGAGCTAGACCTACCGTGTAATTTGACACAGGTAGAGCCATCGTTTTCAACGAAGCTATTTGAAAAATATTCTAGCGTTTATAAATTACAGAAAGTGATAGGATTTCTTTACAGGTTTTATAATAACTGTTCGAAAAATAAAAATAAAATAACGGACAGTAACCTATCGCCTCAGGAGCTTCGCGACTCTATGTCAGTCATCGTGCGTTGTACACAGATGCAGCATTTTGCTAGAGAGGTAGAGTCACTTTCAGCTGGAAAAAATATAAGGACAGGAATAGGTAGCCTTTATCCGTTCCTTGATAAAGTAGGTGTTATTAGAGTGGGAGGTAGGCTCCATAATGCCAAAGAGATGTCTTTCGATAAAAAGCATCCAACTATACTTCCAAAAAATTCTCACGTGACTAATCTCATAATAGAAAGAGAACACTTGCGACTCTTACACGCAGGCCCTAGGTTAGTTTTGAGCTCCCTATCCCAAAGGTACTCTATAGTTAGCGGTATTCGGGAGGTCAAGAAAGTGGTGCGTAAATGCGTCAAGTGTTTTCGTTTAAAAGCTGAGGCTGCTAAGCAGTTGATGGGATCCCTCCCGCAAGAAAGGATCACAGCGTCCCGGCCATTTCAGCATGTCGGCGTTGATTTCTGTGGACCCTTCGATATGAAGGTTGCTAGGGTTAGAAATCCTATCGTTAAGAAATGTTATATCGCGCTTTTCGTTTGCTTTGCTATAAAAGCGATACATGTAGAGCTCGTATCGGACTTAACAACTGAAGCCTTCTTAGCATGTCTCAAGCGGTTTATTTCAAGGCGTGGCATGCCCACAAATATATATTGTGACAACGGTAAAACCTTTAAAGGAGCGTCAAATGAAATGAAAAAGCTGTACGACCTGCAGTCCTCCAAAAAGCACAGGGATACTGTTAATGGTTTTTGCTCTCAACATTATATAAAATTTAGGTTTATTCCCAATTATTCTCCTGAGTTTGGTGGATTGTGGGAAGCAGGTGTTAAAAGTGTAAAACATCATCTAAAGAGAGTAGTAGGGAACCAATATTTAACCTATGAAGAGCTCAATACAGTCATTGTACAAATTGAAGGAATCTTGAACTCTAGGCCTCTACTTTCTGCAAATTCAATAGATTGTAATTATTTAACTCCTGCACACTTTCTGATTGGAACAGCTCTGGCTAGCTATCCTGAAGTTGATCTAACAGATGTTTCAGTTAATCGTTTAAAATTTTGGAATCTTTGTACTAAACTTAAACAAGACTTTTGGAAATTATGGTCTAATGATTATTTAACACAGCTTCAAAGCCGTCCCAAGTGGAAATATCCTCAACCAAACCTTAAAGAAGGTGATTTGGTAATTGTAAAGGACTTGAACACTACTCCATTAAATTATAATATGGCTCGTATTGTAAAAACATATCCAGGTAAAGACAATGTAGTAAGAGCGGCCGATATCAAAATGAATAACAAAGTGTACCGAAGGTCAGTAAAACGGCTCTGTCAATTACCTGTAGAGTAGCTTACTGCCGGCCCCAATTATGTTTAGGACAATCTAAACATACATCATAAATATTAATGGTTTTTGTACAACATTAGTAATAATTTAGTTCTTAAGTTTGCAACACCCTTTTTGTGGTGTATTTCTTACGCTGTGTAGTGGCAACACTGCCCCGCTCTGTGTGTGACTGTCAATGTTAACGGCTGTGCCTTTGACTGTTTTTTCCTTTTATTGAATAAACTCCATAAGTTTTCATTTCCCACGCATTTTATTTCGTACAACTATGTATTCTTAATTAATTCCCCACATTTAAACCACTAAAAAGCCGAGTCGCTACATGTCGCACGCTTTTCGCCTGAAAATATTAGCAGCCCTTATCAAATCTCCATGATTTTCGGTTTTTCTGAACCGGAGGAGTCATAATCATAAACGTGTTATACAAACCATCATAAATCAAATAACTTTGATTGTAACCACACAAAACACGGTAATTAAAACGGTTTAAACCATAGAGCAAACATAGAGTTTTAACAGACGACATGTTGCGAAAGTTTTCATTCTGTTCCCGAATAAGCCGCTGACCGAAAATATATGGGATGAATAATGTGACAAGAAATTGTGCGGGACAGTCCGGGTTTTTACATAGTTTGTCAGCTTACCCTACTTATTCGCTTTTTGTTACAAGAATAATAAATATATGCTTTGAATATAAATAACTTTCCTCATTTTTATTGCTTTAAATGGCATTTCGAAATAATTTCGTACATCAACCACGCTGTAGGAATTTAATGCAGATCTGATAATGTAAGCCCTATATGTACCTTTTTTTAGTTTGTCTATTCGTTAATTTTTTCATTACGTCTAATGGTCGCCACACACGTTTATGTATACTGGCTCAAGTCGGGACGTCCACACGAGCGTGAAAATCACGTCGGTTCTAACTGGTTTTATCGGGTCTTTTGTGACGACTATAGTGCAAACGACAAGTCTTTAGGCAATTATTATATTTCGTCGTACAAAGCATCTCATAGGATATCTGAGTGAATTTACTAACTAAAAGATATTGATGTAGCACAAGCATCTAAGAATGATCGAAAAGCAGCACTTCAATTTTTTCTACTTCCATTATAAAGCTAATTACAGCTGTTTCTTTTAAAAAGTTACTACTACAGGTATAAAAAGAGCTCAACGTAGGTAATAACTGTGAAAGGACGGGCATTTTCAAGTTTTTTTTAAACATTACATTCAGATATTTCAAGTAACCCACAGCTAAAACAGTAGCCTCAATATTAAATGAGCCATGTATCGTGTAAATAGCACTCGGCCGAACCACGGATCATTTAGAAACAATCATTCATCATTAATCACAATTTGGAGTTGCATTCATGAAATAATTCAACACTGTTTGAGCACTTCGGTCCATTTTGGGTTTAAAGGCTTAATGTTGCGAAACTTGGTAATGTGTTCACACAGTTAAAGGTGCAGTAACTGTACAAGTTTGCTTATGAGTGTTTTGTAAAGGTTTTTCATGTATGTACTATAGTGTACATGTGCATACACATTTTTATTTATTGAAACTTCATACATACACTTAAAATTAATACAAACATATCGCCAAACCGTCGAACAGTTTGTTGGCGATAATAACGCTCATTTAGGGACATTGGTTGCAATTTTCATAGTTTATTATAACTAATAGATGTACATGAATGGACATCAGGTAATGAGTGGGTGTTTGTTCCTCTTTCGCGCTCTAACAGCTTCAGGGATCTCGCTGTAATTTAGTACAGGGAAAGATTGTCTGTAATACACATAAGCCACTTTTTATTCTTTAAATATGTTTCCATTGGAAGCGGGAACGGGAACAAACTTTCACGCAGGTATGGCCGTGGGCGGAATTTTTCATCAAGTTATTGGAATGTCCCAATTATTCTTAGCAAATGAATTGTTCCACTACAAATAAAATCAACGAACATAGTTGTCGGAAAGTCGTGGAGTGTTAAACAAACTCTGGTAATAGTTTACTTGGTTTGTTTTTGTTTTGAACAAATTTTATATATCCCAACTTTCATTGTGAAGTAGTTGTTAATATGATGTTGTATGTTTCATATAATTTTTTGTGTATATTCCCAGCTTTTGGAGTCCTTATCTCGAACAAGCTTAAAACTAAGCTACCGCTTTTGCTATGAGATCGAGTAAACTGATAAAATAATATACTTATATTATTTATTGAAACATCTTATAATGGTACTTACATAGAAATCCCCCAAACTCCGATTTTAACATTTGCGGATCAAAAAATATTTGAATCGACCCGAGAATCGAACATGGGACCACTATATGACCACTGCGCCATAGGAAGTCACAGAAACAAACATTTTTTGATAATTATCTGCCCCATAGAGACAAACCTAGAAAAATCTCGACGGTTTCGATTTCCACCTTTTTGGGGTTTGTTTTTTTTATATGACTCAAATTATAACTGTGAATGCAAATTCAAGTCTTTTAGGTAATTATTCACCTACTACTGCAGTTTTCTATGGCCTGATTTTTTTTTTTTCATGATGACGATGTTATTTAGTTTTTTCGATAGTCGGCAGAATGGAGGTCTTCAAAGGAGGTCTTAACAGCCAGCAGCGAGAGTATAGCACCTTGTGGTGTTGTTAACGTCCATAGGCTGCAGTGACAACTTTCTATCAGTTGATAATGTGTTAAAAAAAAATATTTCAAAATGTACAATCAATTTAAATATTTAAATTACTAACCCAAATGAATTATGACAAAAGACACGAAAACATCACTAAAATCGATATATAATACATTGGCACGCGAGCGAAAAATCATACATTCAAATTGGGAATGTCATTTGTTTTTTTTTTGTTGTAGGGCAGGACAGCACGGGAAGTAAATGAGGTTCTAAATAAATAACCAAACTTTTCTTAAATACCCATTGAAAGATTTGGGTAAAAGAAACTTTGAGAGCAAAGTGAAATAAGTTCTGTATTTGTTTCGAGGTAAATTGATAATTTCTAAACAATTTTATGTTTAACCTTACAACGTAATGCTTTTAAACGGGATTTCGCGCGGCACTATTTTAATATTAAATAAAGGTTTCGGTACCTTCTTTTTTCTTTCCCCGACGTCCCGAGTGAAGCTGAAGCAAGGCTATATTTAGACCACCTAAACTCTATTCACCCGAAAACTAAAGGACATCATTCATTTTGGACCAAAAGCTGAAAGTGCCGGCCAAAAAAAGAAAATGTTATATTCGCATAGAACACACAATTTCTAGCAAAAAATACTACTACGTTAACCCTGTGCGCGCTATGGTTTTTTTGTTACATGCTTTTAAAATTCGTGAAAAATGTTATTTCGATGGTGTCATTCTAATTGAAATGCGCAGTTGAATAGTCATTTATTTTAGTAATTATGTCTTTCAGCACACATATAAGCACACATACATATAATTATACCTCTTTCTCCGAAGGGTAAGGCAGAGGCATATTTTATGCCCATTTTGATTTCTCGTTCCTACATAAAGGAGCATATAAAATAAAGATAAAGAGTATTTTATTTCGACAGAGTCAAAGGCCTTCTCGTAGTCCACAAAAGCCATACACAGCGGCTGATTGTACTCGTTTGTTTTCTGTACAATCTGCCGTACAGTTTGGATGTGGTCCACGGTGCTGAAGCCTTTTCGAAATCCGGCTTGCTCCTTTGGCTGAAACTCGTCGAGCCTTCCGGCGAGGCAGTTTGTGACTACTCTCGAGAACTACTTGTAAACATGGCTCAGGAGTGAGATGGGTCTGTAATTCCTCAGCAAGGTCTTATCACCTTTCTTGAAGAACAGAGCCACCGCACTCCCGCTCCACGCTTCAGGTGTTTGTCCCTGTTGGAGGACGGAATTAAACAAACTCTTCAGCTCGTTGAAAACCGGAGCTCCCCCCCTGCCGGCCTTTTTGTCCGTGATGCATACAGGTCTCTGTAAAAGCTCTTAATTTCCTTGAGAATCTCGAACCTGAACCTGAGGTCACAGTTCTGCCATCCGCAGTCTTCAGTTTCGTCGGACGGGGTCTTCCAAGCTGTTGGGCAAATACTTTGGTACCCCTGTTCTGCTCGATCGCTGCCTCGACGATGCTGGTGTTATAGCGTCTAAGGTCGCGTCGTATCAGCTTTCGGATTCTCAGAATTAGATCCCGCTGTTATGACGAAGACGAGTGCGTAGTTGGCGTTTCCCGTCTTATTCTCATAAGTTCAAGAGTCTCGGGCGAGAGCTTAGAGCACCTGTTATTGCTTTTTCCGGACAAAACCTTCGGGACACTTGCTGTAGCGTCCTGACCACATTGTCGGCCTTATCGCGAATATTAACAGTGGTTTCCAGCAGATCGAAATGATTTTGAAGTTTTAACTGGAACCTCTCAGCCCCTGAGGCTAACTGGAGCGCGGCAGGTCGGAGAGTAGGCTTCATCATACAGACCCTTTTAGCTCGGAAGTTCAAATGCAGAGATGGTCGTACAAGTCGGTGATCACCACCGGTATTAAACCTGTTAACCACAGAGACATCTCTAAATATACACTTCCTGTCCGTCATGATGAAGTCTATCTCGTTCCTTGTGACCTTGTCGGGGCATCGCCAAGTTCATTTCTGTGTGGCTTCTTCTTAAAGAAAGAGTTTATCAAGAAGAGCCTCTGAGACTCAAGAAAACTGACAAGCATATGGCGCCGGTCATTTCTGCGCCCCACACCAAAGGGGCCGATCTTCGTTTCGCCGCGGTCTTGTACTTCCACTTAGGCATTGAAGTCCCCCATCACAACCCTGTAGTTTGTCTTGGCAGTACCATGTAGTGCTTTTGCTATGTCCTCGTACACGGTCTCAACTGCCTCGACAGTGCTTCCTGTCCATCATGATGAAGTCTATCTCGTTCCTTGTGACCTTGTCGGGGCATCGCCAAGTCCATTTTATGTGGGGCTTCTTCTTAAAGAAAGAGTTCATCAAGAAGAGCCCCTGAGACTCAAGAAAACTGACAAGCATATGGCCCCGGTCATTTCTGCGCCCCACACCAAAGGGGCCGATCTTCGTTTCGCCGCGGTCTTGTACTCCCACTTTGGCATTGAAGTCCCCCATCACAACGCTGTAGTGAGTCTTGGCGGTACCATGTAGTGCTTTTGCTATGTCCTCGTACACGATCTCAACTGCCTCGACAGTGCTTTTCGAGGTCGGGGCGTACACTTGTATCACCTTCAGGGTGTACCTGTTGTTGAGTCTCAGTATTAAGTACGCTACCCGAGGCGAAACACTACTGATCTCCACAACGCTGCTAATGAGGTCCTTTTTCACCTTAAAGCCGATCCCGCCCTCGGAAGAATGTCTTCCGTCACCTTCTCGAAAGTAAAACAGGTCGCCTGATGCAAGGGTTAGCGTGTCTTCCCCCTTTCTTTGGACCTCGCACAATACTGGATGTGCCAGTTAATACGACCTAGTTCTACCTCGAGTTCGGTGAGCCGCTCGTCCAGGCGCAGAGTAGTTCCATTAAACGTAGCCAGGGTCAGTTTTGATTGGCAGCCTCCCGTAACCCGGATTATTAGCACCCCCCCCCCCCCACTCCCGCCGTCACTCCGACCACTGCCGTGATCGGGAACAGCGGGAGTGCCGGGAACTGGGGGCAGTTGTTTTGTTGTGTGTCAATACACACAACGTGTATTGTAGGAGGATATTTGGCCTTACTGTATCACGCTGGCCGGACGGGTTGGTTCAGGGTTTAGTTTAGAATTTTCCTTTTCTGTGCGCCATGACCTTGTCCGTTTATCAGCAGGTGCACCACTCGCAGGTGAGGCTGGCTTGGACCCCGGGGTTGGTGGTAGGGCCCCATCGCACCCATCGGGCGTCGGGAGGTGGCGGGGTGATTTGCCAGGTACCTGTCGCTTGAGTCTGGGGGGCTGCGCGCGCGGCACCTCTGTCTAAGTTTTTTGAAACAAGTTTGGACTTGTTGTAAATCGTTAGGTACGTTTTGTCTGTGCGTAGGTACGTAGATAATTAGTAAAATGACAATTCTTTCTTATTACAATAGAATAACGTAAAAACAAATCATTATTCAAGTGATGAAATGTATCAAAATACATCATCAAAATAACATTTTTCTCGTATTTTAAAAGCATGTAACAGCAATACCATAGCGCGCACAGGGTTAACGTAGTAGTATTTTTTGCTAGAAATTGTGTGTTCTATGCGAATTTTACATTTTCTTTTTCTGGCCGGCACTTTCAGAATTGGCCCAAAAATGTATGAAACGTGAATGATCTCCTTTACAGTCGAGGTACAAAATAACAGGCAACTCCCGTTTCTCGATGTCCTAGTCGCAGCACGTCCGGACGGTACGCTCTCGCACTCTGTTTACAGAAAACCTACACACACAGACCGGTACCTTAATGCCTTCTCACACCATCATCCCAGACAGTTGATATCGGTCATGACATCTCTCATCAACAGAGCACATGATCTCTGCGATACAGAGCACCTTGGCACTGAACTGAAACACGTAGCAACTGTTCTGGAGAAGAATGGCTATAGGGTCAATAAACCACAGAAAACGATCCACAGATCCAAGGTAAGGCCGCCGGGAGTAGAGAGATATCCAGCGTTTCTACCATACGTAAGAGGGGCGACGGATAAAATTGGAGCCGCATTAAACAGATTCTCCATTAAGGCGGTATATGTTCCGGCTACCAAAGTAGCAAACGTGTTACGGACTCCCAAGGACACAGTTCCGTTCCAGACGCCAGGGGTTTATAAAATAGACTGCAGCTGTGGAAGTTCATATATCGGCCAAACAAAGCGAACCATTGCCGAAAGAGTCAGGGAGCACATAGCTGCGGTTAAAAACCTTCAAGCCAATAAGTCAGCTATTGCCGAGCACTTACTCAATGAGGGACCCAATCATTGGATCGAGCTTCATAATCCGAAGATCCTGTCTACCGACCGACACTACTACCCTAGGATGGTTCGGGAAGCAGTCGAAATAAAAAAGCACAGGACCTTCAACCGGGAGGACGGATATAAGCTCTCAACAGCGTGGAATCCGGTAATTGGTGCCTTAAAGTCTCGCGATAAAATAGTGAACGCGTCTGCGGATACGGTCAGTGTTGTGTGCCGTGTGTTTCCACAGATTGACAATCTCGGGGGTACTTCGAAAACTCCCGACACATAGCAGAATCTCCAGCCTACAAGCATCAGTCGCCTCGAGACCACGATAGGTGTAACCCTATCGAAACGTCGGGGAAAGAAAAAAGAAGGTACCGAAACCTTTATTTAATATTAAAATAGTGCCGCGCGAAATCCCGTTTACAATACATTATGTGTGCAACGCGTGTTAGTTTAAAACAAATGTAATGCTTTTAAGCTTGACAAAGTTGGTGCTTAAGTTACTTTGAATGTTTCGGTAAAACTCAATTAACGCAGAAAAGTATGTGCCATTCGTTTTTGTATTTTCGGGGACTAGGAATCTAAAATATTGTGGCGTAAATTGGGAGAAGACTACGTCGAGAAGTTGATTTTAGTAAGCAGATTTAAGATATTCATTGTTATAGTATAACCTAGATTGTAAAGGCTGCATGTAAGAGATTGCTTTATAGCGATAAGACCGCCCTCTGTACCTACATTGATGCAATGTAATGTCTTTCTCTGCTGTATGTTTTATATTGGTGCACAATAAAGTTTATTCTATGCTATTCTATTCTGTTCTGTCTACTCTACTCTACTCTACTATACTCTGCTCTGCTCTGCTCTACTCTACTTTACCCTACTCTACTCTACCCTATTCTATTCTATTTTATTGTAAGGGTCCCCACTAGATCACTTGCTAGCGGTGCACCTACTGACAAATACATTAGCCCTTATGGAGCTGGGAGATCAGACGCGGTCAAAATGGTTGACCCTAGGCTTTAAATCAAACGTAGTGTAATTTGTTTATGCATCTAGACATATTACCAGTGGTTTCTAAATTTTAGAAGCCACTGGTAATACGTCTAAATGATAAAACATATTCATTATTACTTAAAAAGATAATCTATTAAGAAATTTCTGTTTTTATTCACCTTCTCGAAAATCGTATTTTTATTCCTTGCACAGAAGAATGTGTTTCTACTATTTATGTATTCAAGCAGCGAGTGACAAATGAAGGTAATTACTCAACTGCTAGGCCTGGGCCGTATCTCATGAGTGGTATTAATCTGTTTTATTGTTTGACTACTTTTGTATGGGCGGGCGGCTGCTGGAGAAATAGATAAGCTGAAACTAGTTCAATATAATTTACAAATGTTACATATAATGCGCCTAATGTGCCGAGTAAAACTACATAATGGGTATTATCCTAATACTAAAAAATAAGCGATGGGAGTCCTGGGACATCGTTCCGAATTAGCAGCAAAGAAGTGGAAACCCTTAACTAAAGATTGAAATATTTGAAATATGTTTATAGTATTTTAAATAATCTATACTAATATATTATAAAGAGGAAGGATTTGTTATTTTTGTTTTTTTGTTTGTTTGTTTGTAACGAATAGGCTCCGGAACTACTAAACCGATTTTAAAAAATCTTTCACTGTTAGAAAGCTACACTCTTTGCGGTGAACATAGGCTATATTTTATGCCCGTATTCCCACGGGAACGGGAACTACGTGGGTGAAACTGCGTGACGTCTGCTAGTAAATTATATAGTATACCTTAGTCACCTGTAGAGCGCCTAGTAGAATCGACTGGCGACCCAAGGGCTGGCAGTTTTTTCTCTCAGCAATAGGTATTGCAAAGGGGAAATGCTGTTAGTCTTTTGGGGCACATTGCCACGGGGCCTTATTTAGTGAAGGCTTTGGCTGAGCGCTAATTGGCGACAAGACAGTCTACAGACAGATTGCCGCTTCACTAAATCTATAAAACTGCGAAACTTGTCCGGTCCGATAATCGAGCAAGAGTCAGTCTTAAGACAGTCGTGTCTCCAATGTGCGCTCAGCCTTAGTCATGTCTTCAAGCATAAGCATGATAAGAATGTATCAATAAAATCAGCCTATTAAATTGTTGACAGACCTGTCTAGACGTCAAACTCTCCAAATTATTATATTTATTAATTCTGGAAGAAATACAGGAATAACTGTTTCCATAATAATGTCCATTTTAAGAAAATTTCATAGTCCAGCGCGGAAAACATTACATACACGATAAAATACCTTTTGTATCGTTCCCATGTAGTAAAAGCAAAAATATAGGTGCCTAATGTTTCTTTCAGTACCAATGGATCCTACTTTACAAGGAAATAAGTAGGGAACTCGCAACAATAGGTGGTATAACTGGCTGCTATAAGAATTCTTGCCACGTAGCGTCGGTCTATTAGTTGGGTTTGTGTCGATAAGCGAGAGAGCGTGTATGTTGAACTGGATGAAACTGGTTCTGAAATTTTAGCAATTGTAGTTTTCTTATACCATTAAGGTGGTAGAAAAGTCCACCTGATGGAAAGTGATGTCTCTTCCCAAACACTATCTTTAAAAAAACATCAGAATCGGATCTAGGCAATAGTTACTTTTGCATTTTAGCCCTTCTGTATAAAATATAGTGCAGAGGGGCTTATGTCGAGACTTTGTCTGTAACACCGTGACTCTGTCGCATTAAACTACGTCACTAGGTCACGTGCATCATCTGTTCTAAGTTTGAAACAAAACAAAAATGACAACGTCAATTGGATTGAACTTTCACAATAAACGTGTCCGTCGTGTGAGGGGCAGTCCGGTAAGAACGATCTCACGGCTTTCTTGTTTATAATGAGCAGTTATATTTCAATAAACTTTATGAAAACTTTTAAATTAATATAAATAATAGGGCAATAATGTCATCACTCGACAATTGAGCAATCCATAAAATCCATTCATACCAGTAAACCATCGTGTTATAAATTGTTTAGAGAATTGTGAAGAAACAAAGTGTAATATATTTTGTACAGTTTGTTGATATTTCTCAACGTTTGTGGTACAATACTATGGATTATTACTCATTACTATACAATACACACGTTGTTATACAATGTTGTTGATATAGTTAAGTACCATTATTTTATTCTTAGAGTGAAAAGTATTATTGTTTGTTTACTTGTTTATTTACAGCTTTAAGTAGCGTGTAAGCCTGTTGCTTTCTGAACTTTATTCACTTAGGTTACAAAGTAACACTTGCGAATGTCAAAGTTTAAGCTTCATTTACATTTCCTGCCAGATTTGCAATGCAATAGGTAGAGCCTGTGAGGAAGAACCTAGCGAGAAAACTCACGGCCACTTTTTCAAACAGTCTAGCTACAGTCGTTTTTTTAATGCAATAAAGAACAATTTTATCTACACAAGCGACGTTCAAAATCACGCCTAGTTTATTTAAGTGAGGAGCAAGCAACTCATGTCCATTTAGTTTCAAAGAGGAACCTACAATCCATCAAAGAATTTAATCAGCCTATCCCAGTCTGAACACTGGCCTTTCTCAATTATTTTGGTAGTAGGATAACGCTGGCCACACAGGGAGATGAATTTTCTACCTTTTTTTATTTTTTGAGTAAGATTTTGATGCAAAATTTTAATGCAAGTAGCGACTGCGAATGAAACGCACTGGATCGAAAGCTCTAATTATAAGATTTTTTTTTCAACTGGAGGATATCGTAAAGGCCCTTCTAATACCTATTTGACTGCTCGCCTTTTATACAGAAGTAGGTCAAGACGGTGGCGATTCGGAGAAGCCTGGAAATGACCTGCTCTGCTGGATTCTCAAAAAAATGGTAAAATGCATAGGTTTTAGATTCATTTTGTAAATAGAGCACTAAAAAGAATAACCCGCTGAGTTTCTTGCCAGTTCTTTTCAGGTGGGTCGCGTTGTGAACTGGTGGTAGAATTTTTGATTTATATTCTGGACGTATATGCCTATGTGAAATAAATTTCTTTTTTAAACGGTTTTATTTAGCTCACCCCGTTTGTTTTATTTATTATTTCTTGGGTCAAATTTAGTAATTCAAATTTCACCCTCTTCCTGTCAACCGATTAATCAGAAATTTTGTATACACTTTGAATTTTGATGACAATACAATTATGTTTATTCATTATCTTTATAAATTCAAGATGGCCGCCGCTACAAAATGGCGGATAATTTATTTATTATTAATCACATCAATATAGGTATCAAATGAAAGGGCTCAACAAGCAGAATACAATATACTATAAAAAATTGAAATCCAAGATGGCGGCCGCTACAAAATGGCGGATAACGTAGGTTTTATCAATATGGGTATCAAATGAAAGGTCTCAACAAGCAGAATACAATATACTATAAAATATTGAAATCCAAGATGGCGGCCTCTAAAAAATGGCGGATAATTTAGGTTTTATCAATCCCATCAACATGGGTATCAAATGAAAGGTCTCAACAAGTAGAATACAATCTACTATGCAAAATTGAAATCTAAGATGGCTGCCGCTACCAAATGGCTGATAACAATTTTTTAACAATCCCACCAATATGGGTATCAAATAAAAGGGCTTGACAAGAAGAATACAATGCACCATACAACCTCAATATTTAAGATGGGCGCAGCCACTAAATGGCGTATAATAATAAGATTTAAATTTAGAAATTGAATCTGTAATTTAGGTATCTGATTAATCCAGCCTGAATCCACCACCCAAGTTAAGGTGAAAGGTTAAAACGCGCCGAGAACTGTATGGCATTAGGGTGGATAAAAATGATATGTCGTTAGCGTTTTCCCCTCAAGACTCAGGCGCATCTTGTTGTACATAGCCTTGCCCCTTTATTGGACCTCTGGGGGGGTCGACCGTTTAAATGTTCATTACTCGTGGGAACAAAATGGTAAAAAAAAAAATATAATAAGCTAGTTAAAAAATAAAACAATAGGTTTCTTCTTACCTACTTAGAAACTATTTTTACAATTTTTATGGTAATAATAGACATTCTTTGAAATGTGCATTTATGGTATTGTTGTGACTTTTATGACACGTATATAGTACCTATGTATGGGGTAGATGGCGCTCGTTTCCAGCTAAGTACAATTACGGGACGGCTGAAAGAAGAATGTTGCCTTTAATACTATCATGGGCTTCTACAATACATAAAATGCAGGGCAGCACTGTGGATCACGCAGTCGTATACTTAGGTGCGAAACTGTTTGAAGACGGTCAAGCCTACGTGGCTCTTAGTAGAGTAAAATCTTTGCAGGGACTACGTATAGAGAAGTTGGACTGCAATAAACTAACGGGCAAGAAACCTTGCAATAATGAAGCACTAAATGAATTAAACAGAATGCGAAATAAAAACTAAAAACTAGAAAATAAAAATAGGTAAAAAAACTTTTTAAGTTAAACGGTTTTATGTTAAACATACATTGCAATGTTTAAGATAAATGTACTAAAAACCAAAAAATAATAAAATAGATACAGTCGTGGGAATTATAAACATATGCATAGACTAGACTAAAATAAAACCGTGGGGCACGTCAATTGTCTACAAATTATCGACTTAATGTGCGATAGAAGAATCGTTTAATTCGTCGTTAGGCAGTTGGCCCGCAGACGGTGAGGAAATTACTCACTATTTTCTTGCTCATGGAAATTCCAATAGTTATACACTCCATGTAAATAAAAGAAATGTTTCAATTAGTTTATTGTTGGACATTCACACTGCTGGCTGGCGAGGAATCGTTTCACTGCTCGTAGTTTGTCTTTAATCGACAAAACATATGATAAAAGTACTACTCGCTCACCACTATGAAACCGCGAAAACTCGCTTATAATCGAGCTTGCTAGCTTGTTTCCACATTCTAGCCGTACTTATCACACGCCCATCGTTATCGGTTGAACAACTGCCTAATTATAGTGTAACATTACAAAATAAACATTTTAATCAACGATTGTAGACAATTGACGTGCCCCACGGTTTTATTTTAGTCTAGTCTATGCATATGTTTATAATTCCCACGACTGTATCTATTTTATTATTTTTTGGTTTTTAGTACATTTATCTTAAACATTGCAATGTATGTTTAACATAAAACCGTTTAACTTAAAAAGTTTTTTTACCAATTTTTATTTTTCTTTCTCTATCACCCCTCAGTGGGATAGTGTCTAACTCCTCCCTACCCCTAAAAAGTAAACAGCCAAGCCCTTTAAGAAACGAAGTTGCATAAAACCCATATCAGGAGAGGCTGCAATGGTAGTCAAAGTCATTGTGCTAAGCCCCGAGGTCATCCAGAGCTAGGCACCAGCACCATTCATACTAGTGGAAATCCGCCAAAGGAATTGCATAAATTAAAAGTGTTAATTTACCTCTTGTAAGAATGCCTATAACCTCGAAGGCAAAATTTTCTTTTTATAAGACTATCCTTCCGAAAACGTACTCGGGACTCCCAAACGTAGGATGAAGGTAGATTGAAGGAGCAGCATGAAGTTGGAGCTCGGCATCCCTAGGGATTCCCACACGTAAAAGCAATCTAATCCAAAACAAGAAAGCCGTGAGATCGTTCTCACCAGACGTCCCGTCTCTAACACTTTTATTGCGAAAGTGAAAGTTCAATCCGATTGACGTTGTCATTTTGTTTTATTTCAAACTTTGAACAGATGATCCACGTGACCTAGTGACAGAGTTTAATGCAACGGAGTCACAGACTACAGACAAAGTCTCGCCATAAGCCCCTCTGCACTCTATTTTATAATACTACAAAGGCTAACAGAAAACCTTCCAAAAATCTACCAACCGATAAAACCCAAGATACGAGCAAGCACTTTAACCACAGTTGAATAGTTTCATAGTTCAGTCCACTTCATGAATTGATCTAGACAATGTCTTCTCCGGCCCTTCATATTTTACGATCGGCTTTATTGAGTGGACCGTCGATAAACGTATATGTGTGAACGTAACTCTTTTGTTATCATGGTTTATTTATATACTAGTTGCATCTCGCGGCTTCTCCCTTGATGAACTATAGAACCCGTATCACTCAATAGACGTAAGAGTTTAATGGTCAAATTTACAATAACGTATGTAAAATTATCCTATGAAGGCTTCTTCTACATGTAACTGTAACCGTAATCGTAATTGATGCCAACACTGCTTCCCTCTCTTAGGTAATAACGCGATGATACATTTCCCAAGTACTTTAGATTAAATTGATATTTTAATTGGTGAAAGAATTTAAATCATTGGTTGAATTGTTACAGACTCTATCGTGCCCCTCTACTTGGGCAGGATTTCTGGATATTTTTTAACGTGAGGAAAATCCTACACGGATGCTATGTCGGAGTCCTACCAACTAAAAACCACACGTATCCTACCTAACAGCCTACGGTTGGGAGTCCGGGGTAAGGCCTCGGAATAATACCCCATGACTCTCAACAGTACTTTACCCCCTGAGGTGAAAATTACAAAAAAAGAAATTCAGTTGATTACATTTAAAGCATAGCTTACTCTAATAATTTCACGTTTTTACGTATAAAGGCTTTGCCTGGGTATTGATAGGTAAGTGAGTCAACCAGTCAATTTAGTAGATCTTTAGGTAAATGATAAACATTTTTCAGTTTAACATAAAAAGAGTTTAATTAGCTGTCCCAGCAAAAGTCATTATTTCCAGAAGATTAAGTCCTTGTTCTTTGAACTTCATAAGAATTTTCATTTATTTCATGAAATTCAGCCAACAGCGTGCTTTCCAAAGTTAGTATTATTATTATAAATTATTTGTTTGCATTATTATTATTATTTTGATGCTCAATTATCAAAAATATATCAATAAACCTATTGCCATTTACAGAATCGTAAAATATGATCTGGTTGTAGAGTTATTCCATTTTTAGTAGAAGATGGTAAGACATCGTCACGATTTCATCATCCGCTTTTTACCTGCTCGTCATTACCAATTTTCGATATATTTTTTTGGTGGAATGAAGGGTTAAAAGCTGGTTTTGAAATTCTTACTGAAACATTGAAACTTTTAAAAAAGCGTTCGTAGTCCCGGTAGATCAGTGCACTGTAAACATGAAATCACTGCCTTTTTTTTATTTTACGTTATGGCTGGTCCTGAAATGGGTGACCTCTTTGTAACATTTCGATTTCAAAATACACTAAGGAGTTGGTGCTGGTTATCAGTAACTTTCCAGCCTTTAAGTCAATTTGACATCCTTAGTGCAGATTACATTTTGACTCAACATCTATTAAAATTTAAGTTTCTGACTACCTCTGTAGGCATAAAGGCGTAACTATTAGGTATGTATGTACCTATTGAAACTTTTCTATACAGATATACGAACTTCTTTGTGAAACAGTACCTAAAACAATTTTGTTAAAACGGGACTAAATATCGGAATAGACTTTTACACAATTTTTACACCCCTGTTGTTACCGATATATACGAGAGAGGTCAGAAATAAAATACCTACGCCACCAGAGGTTCAGTCACAAATTGAACAGAACTGCTGTTGGCTTTACGACTGACCAATAATGGCTGGAATGATTTTAAAGTGTCTTACGAAGAGCACTTTAAGTGGTTGATTTATGGCGAACAAGTTGAGCCACGATAATTTGTTTCTTTCTAGTGGCGACTAAATGAAAGAGTAACCTACAAAATCTTGTACAACCGAATTCAGTGCTTTGTGAGCGATCACTGCGAGCCATTTCATCAACTTGTAGTCAGTACATCCTTCCGATGTCTTACGGGGCTCCCTGCCGTAGGCAGTGGTAGGGAACGAGTGGTTTTAGTCGTTAAAAGTCCAGCATAGCATCCATGAGGGACTACCACACTAAAAAGACCATTATCAATAGTTTTTTGAACTTTGATCCTCTTTTTCTTCTATCAGTACTTCTCTTGCTATGGGTTGGACATTATCTTTTGAAACTTCATTCGTTTCTGCGCCAGATCTCTAAGAGTTGAGAATCCAAGAGCTCTTGGGTCTGGCATAGAAACATAAATAGTTGTAATACAATTACTAATAAGCTATTCCAGTCTATTCCCTAATGTTCCTGAGCCATGATTTTTTCGTCACCCAACGCATTGTTTTCCTTCAATTTTGGCCATCTTGAACAAACGTAGAAGGTTGTAGTGCTCTTATCTGGACTCATGGCTCCATGGTTCCAGTAACAAAGGCTTCCCAGTGTCATTTTGGCAAGTTATCTATTTTTTTTTTTACGTGAGGGAAAATCCTCATGGATGTTATGCCGGACTCCTGCCGACTAAAAAACCTCACGTAACGCCCAACAGTCTATGGTTGTGAGCTCCGGGTAAGCCCTCGGAAGGATATCCCAGGACTCCCAACAGACCTAGGGCCGCCACCGCGGTCTCGCCTAGGGGGTGGTTCGGGTGCTATCCCGCGTCTTTGGGGGGTTTCGCGTGTTATCCCGCTTCTAAGGGGGGGCGTACGTTAGTTCCTCACGTCACGCTGCCATCATGAGCCTCGGCGAAGACACGTCGGCGGCGCCCAGGCCGCCGACTGCGGAACTCGGGTGGGAGAGTTCCCTCCCGTACCCGTCCCGCCGCTTCCTTCACGAGCATGACCTGCTCGCAGGAAGAGGCGGCGCAATCCCACTTACTCCCGCTGGAGATCATGGCTCGCACCATGGTCTCGAGCGAGAGAGTGTCCACGTCCAGACCCACTACGAGAACCTGTCGCTGTTGCGCCCATGCTGTGCACTCCACCAGCGTGTGGAACGCCGTGTCATCGCTGCGGTCCTCGCAGTGCTGACACTCGGCCGTGATTTCCCGGTGTCTTCGCCACAGATACCTACCGAAGCTACCGTGCCCGGTTAGTATCTGTGACAGCCGGTAGGAGAGAGCACCGTGTCTCCTCTCCAGCCACTCATCCATGACCGGTCTGACGGCCGCGATTGTGGCGAATCCCCCCTGGCAAGTTATCTATAGTTGAACTAATCATGACCCACTTTCGTTCCTACAAACATGTTATTAAAAAAACTCCTACCATAAAATGCTAAAAAACTACACAACTCTGAAAGATTATTCCCGCGCGGGCTTTTGTAATCTAGAGTAGAATGCTTCAAAGCCACCTGAGACGCAATTATATAGGAATTTCAACAGCCTTACTTCAATTTCGAGTACTTCAATTAGGTAGAGTACTTTGTAGGAATAATACTGTCACGGGCTTTTCAATTTACTTCAGTAGTTGAGATAGTAAATGCGAAGGAAATGGTAGTTTTGTTTCTTGTTTCGTGAGGAAGCCTTTTGTAAGGAGGGATAGATGGACATACCTTTCATTCAATCTTTAGTCAGCTACTGATGACCTTTGCTTATGGTTACGGAAAGTAATACCGAGCTGAAAAAGGGGAATACCCCTATAGGTATTATGATTAAATCTATACTAATATTATAAAGAGGAAATATTTGATTGTTTATTTGTTAGTTTACATCGAATAGGCGCCGAAACTACTGAACAGATTTTAAAATATTTTTTCACTGTTGGAAGCTACACTATTCTGGGTAACATATAAAAACAACATTTTGAGCATTTGAAACTATTGAAAATATCAAAACTTTAAAAGAAGTAGTAAAAGAATGCATCGCACACATTCAGATTATTTAATAAGTTTTCCCAGTAAAATAATATTCTCGAACGTAAACATGAAAGTTATTTCGCTAGTTCGCGAAATTACGTACCTACCACAAATGTTAGGTACGAGTAATAATTTAGTCTGTTCCAGTTAGTGCAACACAACCACGCTTTGTAACACAATTACCGCAAAACCGCAGCGATCACATTTTGCGGTATAATTAGCGAGCTGTGTATTAAGCTCGGATGCCACCGCGAGCTGAGCGTGCCTATTAATGAATCTGTTTATAATATATATACTGCACTGACCTGCGTAACTTCGTTTGCGTCAAATAACAGAGAGAAAGAGAGAGGTGTAGTATGAATTTTTAATATCATGTTTCCCGTCGTATTTACTCCCGTTGCACCACATCGATAATATCGTATAGACATATGCGATCCTTGACTTTTTTTAGGATTTTTTACTACAAACAATTTTGTGATACACATTTTTTACCGTCAAAAGAAATAAATTTGCCCATTTTTGAAACATTTTTCATTTTTTCTCTGCTCCTATTCGTCATAACGTAATGTTATAAAGCCTAATAGCCAACCACAATAAATTGACTATCAAACTATAAAAGAACTATATAAATCCATCCAGTAGATTCTGAGATCCTAGCATTCAAACAAACATCCCTACTTTATTGTATAAATGCGAAAGTAACTCAGTCAATCTGTCTGTTACGTTTTCACGCCTAAACCGCAGAACCGATTTTGATGAAATGTGGTATAGAGATAGTATGAGTTCAAGGGAAGGATTATTGTAGCTAGTAGGCTACTTTTTAACTGACTCCGCAAAAGGAGGGTAATGATTTACGCGATAACGACTTATACGTGGACAAAGCCGCGGGGAACAGCTAGTAAACATAAATTTAGAAAAGATACTTATTTAACTACCACCGCAGCCCAGTTTACTGGTGCGTGTTAACTAGGTCCGCTCAGCTTGAGCTTGGAAATCGGCCTTCGGAATCGGGAGTGACTACTATTATGGTTAATGAAGTAAATAAAGCAGAGTAGGTATAATTTGATTCCAAATTGGGAAGATTAGTGTTGTAACTTTATCTACTTACAGATGAAGTTTTAACGAAAGTTATTACATTAAAGCCCGGTTTCGCCGCAACCTGTGCGGGCCCATTAATGAATCCGATTAACTGTCAATAGGTTATTTTGTATGGGTTTATAATTCTATAGAAACTCTTGCAGTCTAGTTCGATCAGAGTTCTGTAAATTGTCCCTTTCTTTTTCTTTAACATTTCTTAACACACTGTGTTAGTCAGGTCAGATGTCATGTTTGTCAGAATAGTTTATTATTTTTAGTAAAGAGGTATTATTCCATACAGTGCAAATCTACTAGTTACAATAATCCTTATGTGCACGTAGCGCAAAGTAATAATTTATATAGAACCAAACTTCTGCCGTTAATGGGAAAAGTTTAACAACTTATTCAAGTATATTAATGGATTTGACATTTTAATTTAACAGCTTTCCCAAACCAACTACTATTTTAGTTTTCTGCGTTTATTTTCTCTAGTTGCAAATGCGATGTTTAAAATGTTAATCTGTTTTGAATTTAAAGTACGAAATTGTTTTCTGTAGGTATACCTATAATTAATAAATATAAATAAATAAATATTCACGGACATTTAACACAACGTTATCTAATCCCAAAGTAAGCTAGGAATAACCTGCTTGTGTTATAGGTATCAGACCACGGATATTAATACTTATAAACTTTTAAATACATACATATTATACATAGAAACACCCAGACTCTATGTATATCAATTTAAAGAATGTGTAACTTTCGTTTTAGGGTAGAAAAGGGACCCTATTACTGAGAATACACTGTACATCTATCTGTCTGTCCGTCTCGAGGCTGTATCTCATGAATCATGATAGCTAAAAAGATGAAACTTTCACAGATGTATTTCTTTTACCGCTATAACAACAGATTTTTTTTTTGTTGTTTAAGGTACGGAGCTCTACATTCGCGAGTCTTACTCACACTTTCCGGCCCTTTGAGTACGGAACGCTTAAAACTGTTCGGATATAAGATTGAAGAAAAATAGAATTTAATTAATTCCATTTAAGTATCATCCCATCTAGAAGTAGTCTAACATGAGTAGAATGAAATTCTACAGTGAATTTCAGAATGTAATAATAATAAGTATGTATGAGTGCATTGTAAATTTAAACAGCGAGTAGCAATACTAGCAATGCTAAAAAACAAAACCGTATTAGTATTGTGGTTGAACTCTAACATAATAACTGTTAATCTCTACTGTATTATAACTAGTACTTCTGCGAAGAGTACCTAGCGAGCATCCAGGACAAAAATTAAAAATTCAGGCAAAAGAAAAACTTGTGAGGAATCATCATCTTTTATGTTTCAACCCAAAATCATCAAAATCCTTTCTATTCCAATTTATTCTAAGATCCGTTCTTAGATTACGCGACAACAATCTTCATCCCCCTTCTCCCCCATTTTCCCCCCTATCAAAAAATGCTCTTGATAAAAATTGTAGGTATTTTTAATCAGAAAACACAAGTGCCAAGTCTGGTAAAACTTGGTTAAGAAATGCGTCCTCTATACGGGAACTGACATAGACAAATCTACGGACGAAAGCAAAATCGTTCATACTGTCGAATTGGAGATCCTCGTTCGCTTCGCTCTTTCGTACGATAAATTAGATGATGCTTGCAGCTTCGTCCGCATGAAATTCTGTTTCTCTCACTCTGTCTCTCCGCTCCCCATACGACCATTTTACCGGAATAAAACGCCTATGCGTTATTTCAAACTATTATCCATCCTTGTGCCAAATTTCACCCAGATCAGTTCAGCCGTTAGAGCATGATTGAGTAACAGACATCCAAACATCTAAAAGAAAAAATATTTAACGTCATCTGGTTAGAGCATTGCCCTGATTTATGCAAAGCTTATGGGTTCAAGATCCGTCTGAGCCGAGTTGTCTTTTTAGGGTTTCGTAGCCAAATGGCAAAAACGGAACCCTTATAGATTCGTCATGTCTGTCTGTCTGTCTGTCTGTCTGTCTGTCTGTCTGTCTGTCCGTCCGTGTGTCACAGCCACTTTTCTCCGAAACTATAAGGCCTATGCTATTGAAACTTGGTAACTAGATGTATTCTGTGAACCGCATTAAGATTCTTATATAAAACTAGAAAAAAAGTAGTAAATTTTGGGGGTCCCCATACTCAGAACTGAAACTCAAAATTTTTTTTTACATCAAATACATACGTGTGGGGTATCTATAGACAGGTCTTCAAAAATGCTATTGAGGTACCTAAAATCATTTTTTTCTACAGTGAATAGTTTGCGCAAGAGACACTTCCAAAGTGGAAAAATGTGTGTCCCCCCCCCTCTAACTTCTAAACTAAGAGAATGATAAATCTAAAAAAAATGTATGATGTACATTGCCGTATAAACTACCAACGAAAATTAGATTGAACGAGATAGAGCTGGTAGATTTTTTTTAATACGTCATAAACCGCAATTTTCGGTTAGAAAAATCACTACCACTGCGAACGTGTTAAAACATCAATCCAAGTTACAACTAACTATAAGAACTTTTATATTATGTTACTTGCTGCTACGAAACCCTTCATGGGCGAGTCCAACTCGCACTTGGCCAGTTTATTTCATTTTGTAATAAAAATATTATCTAAACATCTACACAAACTTTCACATTTAAGTATATTACTAGTAGGATATTCACGATATTTAATACTTACTTTACTAATTTTGAAGCGCTCGTGGCCCCGCGGACTCAGTGTTCTGTAAACGATCACTGCAGTAAGCAACATTTACTATGGCCGGATATGGATGGGTGACCACCACGTGGACCACTTTGTGACATTTATTTACGAGCGTTTCCGTGCTTCGGAAGGCACGTTAAGCCGTTGGTCCCGGTTGTCAGTAAAATGACAGTCGTTAAGCCAAGTTGAAGGCCTTATGGGCGGCTTGAAAAATTTCAACTGTGGGTCGTCACAACCTGCGCCCGGGTCGGCAGCGCGTGTGTAGCGCCTCTGGTGTTGCAAACGTCTATAGGCTACGGTTACCAACCTCCCGGTGGGCCGTAAGCTTGTCTGCCACCTAAGTAGTATAAAAAAAAAAAAAAAATAATTCTACCTTTCTGCTGGATATGTACACAAAATTAATTACCACAGTAGGTAAACCGCATCCAATTTCACATCAACTCCACAATGAACAAATGTTTATTTTAATTTACTATTCCTTAGATAATTCAACCTTTTCTTTTTATCAGTTGAACACAAAGGCAAGTTAGTAAATACCTAATTATGTTATGTAATTCGCACAAATAGAGGATTACGCCTTGAGGTAGGTATGTATGGTTTCTAAAATATTCTTTTCAAAAAATTTTAAATCTGAAACCCATCTCACCCCAGTTTTGAATTTAAAGAAGCACTTGCATGTGTCTACATCATAAGGGCAGCTTATCCAAAAGTTTCAAGATTTTAGCTGTTTCTAACTTGTGGTTTATCCGGTATTTTTTAGTATACAGAAATACATACATAGTTTCATTCTATATTATAAATGAAAAAAATATGCCTGTTTATTGGACTTTCTCTCACTTTTTTTTAAAATGCTGCTTTCAGAAAACATTTTTATTTCCACAAGAACAGCATATTTAGACGCTTTCTATATATTTTCAGTTTAATTGTAAACTGAAACACCACGACAAAAAAATCGCGATATGGTTTAAATATAACAGAGACACAAGATTTTCTAAACTATTTTCCAGTAACATAATCTTTTTTCTTTCAAGCTACTTTTTCCGATATCGAAATCAGCGACACCAGCACTTAGTGTGGTACTAAATTTACTACTGTACTACCTACCTAAATAATAATAATAATAATATATATACCCCTCGTGGACAGTCGTTATCTTTTCATGGGATTAACGCATCCCTATGAGGGCATATTAGATTTGCTTTTCGAGTCATCCACTTTTTGAGATCAACAAAAAATATCTCACAAGGTTATAGAAAAGCACACATCCGCAGGGCAGCTTGTGGCGAGCTGAATGTGCGTGGCTACACATCGGTCCCGATTCCTCAGAGTTTTGTTGCGCTCCTCGACCAGTTAGCATTTAATGGGCTAACGGGAGACGCTACTCCCGGGAGTGCAGCAAATCTCAACTCTGGCTTGCCTTAATTGGCTGGTCAGAGGGAGGAAGCCAGAGCTTTATGCTCGAGGGTGGAAGTGTCATTTTCAAGGGCATAACTACGGGGAAACCCGCTCCGGGTCTGACCCGTGATGGCGAAACCGGCGCCGCACCGCTCGACACCCCTAGCCACTCACACCGGTGTTGCCCTCTGTCGCCTTACAGGCTTAATGCCTATGGCGATTGTATAGGGGGCCCATCTAGTGAGTTGGCGAGTCACCGTCTGCCAAAGTTTTAATATAATAATAGGTATATTGAAATGGCAGACGCCGTCTTTATCCATAGACTAAGTTAACCAGACCATCTAACACCCATCACAATAGCCCATTACGTACCTAGTTAGCATATTTTACAATAGTTAGCTCCCATTGCAGATGGTCCATTATCGTTCTTCTACATAAGGCGGATGTGGATTGTTTGCAGTGGGGGTTCCATTTCCCTTTAGATTAAAAGTCTCAAAGGGCCTCTGCATGTTGGACCTGTGTCCCCATGTAAGCCTACCAAAAGTCCGGGTGTCTTCGTAAGAAAAAAAAAAGAAGACACCCATGTGAAAGAGAGACATAATAATATAAGCCTTTATTCAGACACAATTTACAGGTTTTTTTTTTGTTTTTTAAATATTTATATCTACTTTACATTCTTATTTTCTAAATAACTATTATATCTCTTCTCCGTCGACATCGGTAACTTGGTCTGTCTGCCCATTGGCAAAGGCCTCCTCCAGTCCCTTCCACTCCTTTCTGTTGAGAGCGGTTCTCGTCCAAAGCCTTCCCGCTACCACTTTAATATCATCTTCACACCTTCGGGTCTGTCCTCCACGACTTCTTTTGGAATTTCTGAGGTACCAGAAAACTAATGTTTGGTTCCATTTCTCTCTGTCTCTTAACATGTGGCCTGTCCATCTCTACTTAAGTTTTCGAATTCTGGATATTACGTCATCTACTTTCGTGCGTTTCCTAATGGTTCGGTTTCTTATTTTGACACTTTTTCTGATACTCAACATGCTTCTCTCCATTGCTGTCTGGCAAGTTTTTATTTTGTCGTTTTGTTTCTTCGTGAGTGCCCATGTTTGACAACCATATGTCAGTACAGGCAATACACATGTGTTATAAAGTTTCTTTTTAACAAACATCTTCGTTTCTTTATTTTTCATTACTTCTTTTAGCCTCCAATAGCTTTTCCATGCATTACCTATTCTTATGTCTATTTCCTTAGTCATTGAATCGGTAGTTGAAATTAGTTGACCCAAATATGTGTACTCTTTCACATATTCGATGGGTTCGCCGTTCAGTATTATAGGCTCTTCGATCGTGTTTGTCATGACTTTAGTTTTAGACGTATTCATTGTTAGGCCTACTTTACGACTTTCTCTTTCTAAGTCTGCTATCATATTTTGGAGATGCATTCTTGTCGTGGCGACAATTATGATGTCATCAGCAAATCGTAGGTGCGTCAGTTTTTGGCCGTTAATGTTTAAACCGTATTCGTCCCATTCTATTTTGCGAAAGACTTCTTGTAACACGGCTGTAAATAATTTTGGAGATAGGGGGTCTCCTTGACGTACTCCCCTATTTATTTTTATTTCTTTACCCTGTTTTTCCAACTTTATATTAGCTGTACTTTTTGTATAAATATTTTTCAGAATTCGGATATATTTGTATTCAACACCTTGATTTTTCAGACTTTTCCAGATACTTTCATGTTCGATTGAATCGAATGCCTTATTATAATCTACGAAGCAACAGTAAAATAGTATATTAAACTCCTTATTTTTCTCAAAGACTTGCCTTACCGCATGTATGTGGTTGAGAGTAGAGTAACAAGTCCTGAATCCGGCCTGTTCTCGAGGTTGATTCTCGTCGAGGGTCCTGGTAATACGGCGTAAAATAATTTTCGCGAATATTTTGTATACATTAAACATCAGGCTGATTGGTCTATAGTTATTTAATTCGTTTTTGTCGCCTTTTTTGTGTAACAGCGTTATCGTAGAATTTGTCCATTGTGTTGGAATTGTTTCCGTGTGTAATATATCGTTGAAAATGTTTTTCAGTAACGGTATGATGGTATTTTTACAATCAATCAATAATTCATTGCTAATGTTGTCGGGTCCAGGTGATTTATCCATTTCCTGTGTCTCAATAGCTTTAGTTATCTCGATTTCTAGAATAGGTGGCACGCTCTCATCATTGTTTAGGTCAGTTTCGTCCATGTGGTTCTTTGAGGAATACAAGTCTTCGTAGAACTTAGTGGCTATAGTTAGGATGTCTGGTCTTTTAGTCTTTATTGCGCCCCTTCGGTCCTTCATATTAGGTATCCAGTTTGATTTTTCATTCAGAATTTTTACAGCTTTTTTTATTCCCCCTGTCTTGATTATGTGTTTTTCAAAAGTGTCTAGCCTTAGGTGTTCACGGTGTTTTCTCATTTGTGTTTTTATTTCTTTACTTAACTTGCTTATCCTATCTCTTGTGATTTTTGTTTTGTTTTCAGTTTTGATTAGCTTGTACCTTTCCTCTAGTAGCTCCTTAGTTTTTTCAGACACGTTGTTCTTTGCCCTTGGTGTGTTATTGCTGTTGCTGCTGTGTTGCTTTGCGTTCGTAGTCAGTATTTCATGTAGTATATTGTATTTATTTTGAGTATTAAGATGTTGTATGCATTCATCTTTTACGGAGCTCAGTTTTTTCTTCGTTGCGGTTGTCGATATTACCTTTTTAGTATTTTGTGATTTTATTTTGAAGGTCCGTGTCTTATTCGGCCTGGATGATATGTGCAGACGTGCTCGAAGCATTCTATGGTTGCTGTTGAAGTTAAGATTTGCAATGGTGCTACAATCATCAAAAAAATTGGATCTGTTGGTAAGGATGTAATCAATTTCATTTCTGAAACGCCCGTCTGGTGATGTCCACGTCCATCTTTTCGATTTCCTTTTTTTGAACAGACTATTTAGAATTTTAAGATTATTTTCAAATGCGAACTCTAGTAATTTTTGACCATTCCTGGTTCTTTTGCCCTCGATATGAGACCCCAGTATTATGCCTTCTCCTTTCCTTAGAGTTCCGACTTGCGCGTTGAAGTCTCCCATTACTATACAGTTTTTGTGGGTGTGTTCTTTGATGGCAGTATTTAGTGATGCGTAGAAGGATTCGATTTCAGAGACAGTTGATTTTTCTGTTGGCGAGTATATTTGGATAATAGACCATCTTTCTTTCTTATTGGGGAACGTTATGTTTAATATTGCTATCCGTTCCGAAATGCCTATTATCTCTTCAATGAAGTTCTTTAGCTCCTTCTTGATTAAGAAGCCTACTCCGTGTAGTCCTGGAGTTTCTCCTTTGTAATACATTATGAACTGGCTGAATTCTTCAATCCCTTCGCCATTTCTTCTCGTTTCACATAGGCCAATTATATCCCATTTCATTTGTGAGATGGCGTTTGTTAGTTCATTCAGACTGTCTTCTGTTCTCAGTGTAAGTGTATTGTATGTTGCTATATGATATACTCCATTCCGTTCGTTTTTGCTGTTTCCAGAACTATTTGGTATATATGTGGGAATGTTTGGAGGGTAGTGGTCGCTTTCCCCCACGGTGACCGGCCGTCTTGGGGTGGATGCTTCTAGTGTTTCTTTGGGTATGTATCTCTCTTTTAGTTGTTTTCGTTTCCGGTTGTCGATGTCTAATATTAGTTTTTTGACGTTGAAGAAAGTGATAGCGACGTTGATCTGCTTCTTGCCACGTAATCTAATATGTTGGTTTTGTTCACCTTCTTTGGAGCGGGTGTGACTTTACAGTTTGGTGATTGATTGTTTGGTACTACCTATCTACCTAACTTTGAACGGAAATTAAGGCGTCTGTTCAAAGTTTTACAGTCATGTTGGCGGGATGACGACGTCAGAGTTTTTTCTGGAAATTTTTTGAAAGATTGATGATCCAAAGGTAACTAAATACAGCCTCCATGAATAGGCCTTTATTGTTTAATACGTTTTCAGGGTAAATAGGTATATATCGGGAAAACTGGGTCAAATAGAAAATGTTGAAGGTACCTACTCAATCTTTTTGGCACAAACATTTACTTACCTTTAATTTTTTTATTTTACGTGATGGAAAATCCTCATGGATGTTATGCCGGACTACCTACCGACTAAAAAACCTCACGTGTTACCTTCTGATGCTTGATTTAAAACGATGATTGTAGATTATTTAGTTTCTCAATTGACAAATGATTTGCTCATTGCAACGTACTAGCACAATAAGTTTCAAAGTTTCTCAAGGTGTTTGTTACTGTATAGCTCTATCACGCTATAAACCCTGAACCAATTTAGCTGAACTTTAGTATACTGAAAAATTTTAGTATAAAGATTAACATTATATGACTTTTTATCGCGGGATCAATTTTCTGCGAGAACCTGATAATTAAAAATAAAATATCTTCACCAGAAGGGTAAGTCCGCACGTATTAGCTAGTTTATTAATTAGTTTTTAGTGATTCAAGGTTTTGAGAATTCAAAGAATCTGTCCTAATATACTCAAAATTTTAAACTGTACGATAGATCTTTCCTTAATGAAGGTATAACGAAGTTCTAGAATATCAAAAAGAAAAGGCTATTCTCGTAGTTCTTGTTCTGCTCGAAAGCAGCCGTAACAAGTCTAACTCAAGATATTTATTAATCCAATAAAATAATATTTATTGCATACATATTTTTGCAAACACTAGCACCACATGAAGAATTGTTATTACCATAGAGGATACAGTTAATATTACTTCCCTCTATTTTTCTGTTATTAAATCATATACCCTTGGGCAAGCCAGTTCTGTGCTACATATGGCAGTAATAAGGAATATTTTCGACCGTTTTATATCTTTTCATACCATCTGAAAAAGTATTTAGATATGAGGAGCCCTAGACGGAATTCCTGTAGTTACTCGAGCGCTTCAGATTAAGATATGGGGGTAGGTAGGTTAAAAACTTGGAACGACCTGCCCGCACACGTTTTTCCCTCATCTTACAATCCCGGGTTCTTTAAGAGGAGCGTGAAGAGGCACATCACAGGGCCGCCAACTTGAGGACCACTGTCAGAAGTGGCCCTTAATCGCTAGATGCGCCACGGCTTTCCATCAGCGGCTGGTGGCGACGTCAATTTGGCGTGCTGACTATAAAAAAAATGCTGACTATAAAATCTATGCATTATTATGATGGATTTTTTCCTTACCAAATTAGGAAGAAACCCTTCATAAAATGCATAGATGCTCATGGCATTTAAATTTACGAATTTCCAGTCGTGACCAGTAACATTACAGTCGTTTAGCCAAGTTGAAGGCCTTTTGGGTAGCTTATGAGGTAAAATGAGATAGCTAAATATAATGATCGTCGAGACGCGGGCGTTCAGCATTCACTACAAAATAATATTCCTTTAACCATTTAAATCTGGTGATAGGTGACAAATTCAACACAATTTATGTATTTTCGCAACCAGACATATAGGCACCAGATATACTATATGCTTCCCTGAAATTTTGGCAAGCCATTCCCAGCTTCTAGCCTGAAGAACAATTTCGTTAACAATATTGCTGAATAAAATCGTTTGGTTGCTTCCAAATCGTTGGGGCGATTGGGAAAACAAACTTGAACACGTTTTATAGATTTTATAATCGGTCAACGCTGGAACTACTCCAAGCGGGCCAGGGTTCCGTAGCCTCTGGTATATGGCATAGGAGGCAGCGAGTTTGCACCTATCATAAAGCATACATTTATAACACGACGAATGCATTTACGCACATTCATCCCTGCTGCGGCGGCAACTGGCACTATGTGTGGGCCTCTATGAGACTGATCATGGTATCACTAACCTGAACCCACAGATGAGCTGCTCCCACCTTGACCAGAATTAGCCAGAGTAGCACAATTTCCCCGTAGAGGAAAGGGAGTAGTCACTACTCCATTGCCTGATTGCACAGCGAGGAGGTTTCTAGTATTACGAGTAGTTGAAGTATTAGTAGAGTTCCACATCCCGTCATCTTATAACTTAAACCAGCCGCGTCCTGAACGCTTTCTGTTGCCAAGTGGCTGCAAACTTCACCAGCGTCCAGAGTCTGGTCTAGTACATTTTTCTTATTTTATTTTATTTGAATTTGTGTTACGTCATCCGGATTGCAGTGTTACTACAAAATCTGGATTTTTTAAATTGAATGATTGAGACGTTTTATGCTGCAGAAGGTGCTATAAAATTTTTGAGTTATTTCTCTGTACGATGGCAGTCGCTATGTCAAGTTGTGAGCCTTGTAAGCTGCTTGTAATGTAATTCGAACCTCTGATAGCCACATAGCGCTCCTGGGATATCCTTCCAAGGGCTTACCCGGTGCTCCCAACCGTACGCTGTTGGGCAGGATACGCGAGGTTTTTTAATCGGTAGGAGTGCGGCAAAGAATCCATAAAGGATTTTCCCTCACGTTGAAAAAAGGCCACATAGCACTTCACGACCTATGACTATAATATTGTTTTAAGTTGTTTTGTGTAACTTCCGTTGTTACAGCCGATTGCTTTTGTTATGAATATGAACGTGCGCCTCTATTATTTTCTACGTTTTTTTACCACGCTATGTATTTTCTAATACCAATATATAAAATCCCTCTGAAATTCCCATTTATCTTTATCCCAGTCAAGCTCCACGTCGTATCTTGAAGCAAATCCCCAGTGCAACGGATATGCACTGTCATGAGCTAGATCGGGTTTCCAACTAGTTCATCTGCACCAGCATCCTACTACGTGACGTGGCTACTAAGTACGTGCTGCAGCTAGAAATGGAAGTGATTGGAGAGAGGACGATGTTTTGGATGAAATCCATACATGTATTGTGTCATTATAGCAACCTGTTAGGAAGTACCATATTAATTTATTCATTTTAAGGTGAAATCTAAAATTGAAGTGTTTAATTTATTAACGGATATAAGTTTCGTTTTGACACACTTTGGTATTAAAATCCAACATGCACAATATTAGTACTATATTATAGTCATGCATTACTCCATTAACAAGTAGGAACGAAGAATGAGAGAAAATTCTGTCCTAAAATACGCGCAAATTTTGTTTCGTATTTTGAACCGCGTAGCAACATATTCCAACACGGCAATAGACTCACCACCTATGTCATGGGACATAAAACTTTAAGATGAAATGTGGGCCTATACTATGCCTCTGCCTACCCATTTGGGGAGAAAGGCGTGACTACCAATATGTATGTATGTAGCAAGTGATGATCTTATTGCAGTGTTGAAATGGACAGCTGGTGCAGGTTGTGACTACTTGCTGCTGAAAATTTAAAAAGCCTCCAACTTGTCATATTATAGAATGTCATTATACGAGCTACCAAAACAAAAAAATATCGTGTATTCATGAAAATGCCACAAGTTTTCCACTACGCTAGCCAACGTAACAAAATAGGAACTTCTTAGGAAACTGTTGTAGGAACTTGATTAATTACTGCCGCAACGCTGCTTCATAATGCTTTCAATTAAGAGCTTCGTTGTACCTTCAATGAATAATATTTTGTTTGTGCTGTGGGAAATGTTGGCATTTTATAATACTTCAGCTGTGTAGAAAAGGAACAAACTCCATTCTTAAATAAAATAAATACTTTTCGACATTATGAAACAACGTCATCTAGCCCATATGTAAGATAATATATTGTGCTATGTAATCTAGACAAAATATAAGCATACTTACTTAGATATTCCTTTTTCAACCCGAACATTTTTAACCCCCGACGGAAACCCGAACTGTCTGTGGCATCGTAGCTCCCAAACGGATGAACCGATTTTAATTCGGTTTCTTTTGTTTGAAAGATGGATTAGGGGATAGTGTTCTTAGCTATGTTTTATAAAAATCAGTTAAGACATTTTAAAGATATGAGGGGTGAAAGTGGAGATGAAAAATTGAATGCGTTCAAATATACCCGTGTTGGGTATCAAATGAAAGGTCATAACTTATACATCACGATACCGTTAAGTTTTATGAAAATTGGTTTAGCCATTCGAAAGATATGAGGAGTGGAATGTATTTCTAATTCTGTAACCACACTCCGCGCAATTCGCATTAGCTATGAATAATTGTTTGATAGACTATACGTATGTTGATATTAAAAAACCCCTATGAAAAGCATAAAATAAAAAATCAATTAAAAATTTAAAAAAACCCCTGACTCACAAAGAAAGAACCATAAAAAATCCTGTAAAATGTAAAAAAAATAACTATTATATTAAAACCTATCTACCCTAAGTATTGAACCTTTATTATTATTAAAGGTAGCTATATTAATTTCGTATTCATATTTTTAACTATCAGTTTGTCTCGTCGGCGTCAGGGGGACCGCTCTATACCTAAACAGTTGAGCATATCAAGAAAATTTAAAAATATTCAACGAGTACGCGCAAAACATCTACAGTTAGGATCTTGCGAGACAGACGTACGATTAGGTTATGATTAGGTGAGCGGTCCCCGACGAGACAAACTGAAAGTTAAAAATATGAATACGTAAATAATATAGCTACCTATATTAAAAATAAAGGTTCAATACTTAGGGTAGATAGGTCATAATACAATAGTATTATTTTACATTTTACAGGTTTTATTATTGTTCTTTTTTTTGTGAGTCGGGGGTTATTAATATTTTTTATATTTTTTTTAAAATACAGATGTTTAAGAATTTACCAGACCCTCCGAACCTAATTCATCAATGGGACATGGAAATGACCTAAGCTCTGAGTACGTACCTAGGTAGACCAACATACAGCTATCTGATGATTTTTTTGCGTTTTCGACATTATGTTCAAGGACTGTTACGATAATATATAGTATATAATAGACCTTACAAATGATACTCCCAATCACACTGCAGTATCGGCTAAAATAGGTTTAGGTCATTGTAGTAACAAAAAGTTAAAACATTATATAAAAATAAATAAGTTGATAAGAAAAAATCAAAGTTTGCTTAATAATAATAAAAACTTCACCAAAAATATTAATAATTGCAGAAACAGATTGGATATATTACATGAACTAAATTTATGCACTGAAAAGTTAGAAAGTAGTCAGAAACAGCATGCTGCAGATACACAGGAATTTAGTTATAAATTACAACAGCTTCAAGATTCCTTGGAGTCTGTTAAGACAATGTATGATAAATCTCAGCTGATTATAAAAGAATATTCTTTGGCTATGGATAAACTTTTAAACTCAACATCTCATTATGCTGACCGTTTTAGCTCTTTAGCAGATAAAACAGAATGTAACTGCAGCCAACCCGAACCAGGGCCGAGCCCGAGCCGGCCACTTACCCTGTCTGGTCACCAGATGCATAGGATACAAAAACAGGTCAATCTAGGTCTTATAAAAGATAACAGCGAAAGTAGTCGATGGATCATGTTCAGTGATGAAATTGGAAGAGACATGGGGTCAAAATTAAATTTTTGTACACAGGGGCAGTCCTTTATAAATCACTGCATGCCTTCTTCATCCTATACACAAATAATGGAGTCCAAATGTAGTTATAAATTTCAACAGAAAGACAATCTGGTCATTTTCATAGGAAACAGGATAGGTATAACCAAACAAAAACTTATTAAATATTATAATAAATTAAACTCCTTAGATTTAAATAATATTATTATTTACACACTGCCTTACTGTAAGCTTATGCCAGCTGCAGAAAATAGATTTAGGTGCTATTTAAATTTGTCATTGGACACAATAACATGTCATAATACAAAGTTTCATATAATTGACACTAACACTATTGTTAGAAAAAATTATTATTTTTATTTGACTAAAGGAAAGCATAAGCTTCTGGATTATTTTAAAAGACAGGTAGCAATGTCGCTACATTATTTTATAGATATGTTAGCCAAAAATCTGGCTATACCTGCTCCTTTTGAGCAAAAAATTGACATTGATATTCGAACCCTGGATAGCTGTTTATATCCAAGTAATTTAAATTAGTATATAAGACAAAAGAGCAACGTTCTTGCACTAAACTTGACACAATGTATAAATCAAGGAATGTTAAATCTAGCCATTTAGTTCTACAACAGCCACATCAAAATTTTATATCTGATTGCTCTCAGGCCGTTGAATCTATTAATCTTAAATATAATACTTTAAACCTGGTGCACCAAAATGTTGAAGGCCTGATTGGTGGAAAAGAGTTGGAATTGGAATTGTACATGGACTTGAGTGGCATTGATATTTTTTGTGTAACAGAACATTGGTTAAGGCCTTATCAAGTCATGTTCAATTTCAAAAATCACCGGGTTGCTAGCTCGTTCTGTAGAACAAAATATAAACGGGGAGGCTCTTAAATTATTATTAATAAGTCAATAAAGTGTAAAGAACGTAAAGACATAGTAGACCTCTCTGTTGAACGAGTTATTGAGATAGCCAGTATAGAGTTTGAGCGGTTCATTGTACTAAGCGTATATAGTCCCCCGGATGCTCCATATACACAGTTCGAAGAGAAACTTGAAGAAGCATTGTTTAAATGCCAAAGTACAAAAAAAACCGTCCTATTTTGTGGGGACTTCAATGTAGACATTTTAGAAACTGCACGGGAACCTTTACAGAGAGAGAAAATGTTAAATTTGTTCAAGTCATTTGGTTTGTATAATATATTTTTGGAACCTACTCGTATAACTGCCACTAGTGCTACTTGTATTGATAATATTTATACTAATATAAATCCCATTAAAAAATGTATAGTGGACCCTGTAAAATCAGATCATCGTGGCCAGTCTGTTTCTTATCTGAGAAATAGTAGGGAAACTAAGAAGATTATTAGTTTTGTCCCAGTTAACACACATCGCTTGGAAACCTTTAGAAGAAACTTAGTCAAGAAAATAACAGAATTGCCTGATTACATTAGCGTAGAAGAATCCTACTCTGATTTATTTAAATTGATACATACTGTGTTTGGGAAAATCTTTACCCCGAAAACATTATCAATCGGAGGCAGGTCTGCTTTCAGTGACTGGGCTACACCCGGAATTTATAAAAGTCGCCATAAACTATATGAACTGTATTCTGAAAAATCATATAATTTCAACAAAGAGTTTCAGGAATATGTTAAAAAATATTCAATGATATTTAAGCAAGCCTGTACCTGTACCTTAGCCAAGTCTAATTTCATTAGAAATAAAATTTATGATTCTGCGAATGTAATTAAAACTACTTGGAACATTATAAATGCGGAATGTGGTAGGTGTACAGCGAATGAAAGAAAGTTTCATTTAAATATAAACAATCGCCACGTATCGGGGGATTTGGAAGTGGCGACCGAGTTTGAAAAATTTTTCAGTAATGTTCCAATAGAGATAACTGACACTCTCCAGTCGTCTTCCACCTCCGCCGAGCTATTATTAGCAGAATCTGTAGCTGCCTGTGAAGGCGCGTTCGAATTCACCGTTGTCAACTGCAACGACATCATAAAAGCTTTTAGATCTATTAATGTTAAAAAAACCGCTGACCTTTGGGGGTTATCAGTAAAATCCATATCAAGTATTATAGATGTCATTGCCCCCCACTTGGCAACTGTGTTTAACGATTGCGTCTCAAGTGGTGTATTTCCTGATTTGATGAAACACAGTAAAGTTATACCACTATTCAAGGCTGGCACCGCTTCAGATCCGGGTAATTTCAGACCTATCTCGGTGTTGCCGACCTTGAGCAAGATATTTGAATAATTGATACTAGAGCAGATGCTGATCTATTTTAACAGTCACAAATTATTTAATGAGAAACAATTTGGCTTCTCTAACCGATGCAGGTGTAGAGTTATTGAAATGTATTTATGACGCCTGGGAGGATAAACAAGATGCAATTGGTGTGTTTTGTGATCTGTTTAAGGCATTTGATTGCGTCCAACATAAAACATTAATCAGGAAATTACACCATTATGGCATAAGAAGCAAGGCTCTCGACCTTCTGACTTCGTATTTGAACAATAGAATTCAGCGGGTCGATGTTAATGGTACACGCTCAGAGGGATCTGTAGTTACTATGGGCGTCCCACAGGGTTCAATACTCGGACCATTTTTATTCCTTATATATTTTAATGACCTACCCTTTTCCGTGGGGGACAACAACAGGATTGTTTTGTTTGCAGATGATACTTCTTTGATTTTCAAAGTTAAAAGACAAATAGATAACTATGACGATGTCAACAACGCAATCTTGAAAGTGGTTCATTGGTTTAACACTAACAATCTTAGACTAAATGATAATAAAACTAAATGTATTAAATTTACCTTGCCTAATGTAGCACAGTATGAAACCAATGTTCAACTTAATGGTCGAGAGTTGGAACTTGTGGAACAAACCACATTCCTAGGGTTAACGGTTGATGCTGGTTTACAATGGGGTCCACATATTGTAAAACTAGCTAGTAGATTAAGTTCAGCAGCATTTGCTGTACAAAAAATAAGGCACTTGACTGATATAGAAACGGCTAGAATAGTTTATTTCAGTTACTTTCACAGTATAATGTCTTATGGTATTCTACTGTGGGGCAATGCTGCAGATATAAATAAAATTTTTATTTTACAAAAGCGGGCCATAAGAGCTATATATAGACTAGGTCCAAGGGTCTCTCTGCGCGAAAAATTCAAAGAGGTTAATATTCTTACTGTAGCATCACAATATATTTTTGAAAACCTTATGTATGTACAAAGAAATCTGCATAGTTTCGCTAAGTTAAGTGATAGACACAATGTCGACACTAGAAATAAAAATAACCTTGCTGTTTTTCATAGCAGATTGCACAAAACCAGCAATTCTTTCATGGGAAACTGTATACGCTTTTACAACAGGCTTCCAGACGAAATTAAAAGTATGTCCCTTAATAAGTTTAAAAGATCTGTTAAAAGTAAATTGTACTGCAGGGGCTACTATACAATCAATGATTATTTGTTGGATAAGGAAGCCTGGAAATGACCCGCTCTGCTGGATTCTCAAAAAAATTGTTAAAATGCCTAGTTTTTAGATTCTTTAAAATTGTAAATAGAGCAAAAAATTTTTAACAAAAAAAAACCGACTTCAAACAAAAACTGAAAATTGAAAAATAAAATTAACTTAGCACAAAGTAATAGGTAGTATATTTAGTTTTATATCAGATATTATTGAATGTAATACTGAAATCGGCGCCAAGTAAAACTATAGGTTTAGGTAGATATTATTAATCTCTCATAGAAATATTGGCACCGACTTCAGTATTACAGTCAATAATATCTGATATAAAACTAAATATACTACCTATTACTTTGTGCTAAGTTAATTTTATTTTTCAATTTTCAGTTTTTGTTTGAAGTCGGTTTTTTTTTGTTAATTTTTTTTTTTTCATGATTTTCAGAGACGGGTATACTGAAATTATATCTGTCTAGGGGTAATGTTCTCCCCAATACAAATTAATCAAGCCCAAACACAAGATAACTGCTGTAAATCGTTAAGGAATTCCCTCGATTCGAGGTATTTCTTCGATTTCTCCAGGATCCCAGCATCCGATTCTGACTTCCTGTATATGGGACCACATGGGAGGCACCAGCTTTCAAACAAAAAAAGAATTTTCAAAATCGGTTAACTCCTTCTAGCGATTTGCCGGTAACAAACATAAAAAAAAAAAAAAATACAGACTAATTGAGAATCTCCTCCTTTTTTGGAAGTCGGTTAAAAAAAGAACAACCCGCTGAATTTCTTGCCAGTTCTTCTCAGGAGGGTCGCATTGTGAACTGGTTGTAGAGTTTTTGTTTTATATTCTGGACGGTTTACAAGCGCATGTGTATAATGCCTATGTAAAAAAAAATCGTCAGATACGGTCAGGTCACAGAAACCTCAGGCAGTGGAAAAGAGAAGCGTCACCAGACACCCCTGACCGCACGCCTAAGTATTAAATTAAACAAGAGTTTTTAAAATATCGAGTCTGGCCTAACGCTTATCTCTAAAATTAACCAAAATTTGTACAAAAACCCGAGTGTGACACCCCAAAAATATGTTCGAGCAGTGTTAAAAACCACATAAAGTTTAAAAATCGAATTAGACTAGAATAAAAATGGCTTTGCTTATGGCATGATAAAATTTAAAAGTTCAACCCAGCAGTTAGAGAGATACAGGCGCGGCAAACAAAGTTTACATCATCCCGCTGAAAAATGTCCAAAGTGCTGGTACTTTTCAACAGTTTTAAAAAGTTGAACAGCCAAATGCGGGAAAACCGTGTTCCGAACTTTGTGGAATGTATTTGATACTTTTTGTGAATAATATTCAACTAGCGGACGTTACGCGGTTTCACCCGCGTAGTTCCCGTTCCCGTAGGAATACGGGAATAAAATATAGCCTTTGTTCACCGCAAAGAGTGTAGCTTTCCAACAGTGAAAGAATTTTTTAAATCGGTTTAGTAGTTCCGGAGCCTATTTGTTACAAACAAAAAACAAATCTTTCCTCTTCATAATATTAGTATAGATGTACAAATAAGATAATTTACTTTGTGATATTTGTAAAAAAAATGTACAAACGTTTAGTTGGTTTTAGTGTTATTCGGGGTTCCGTAACTCGGATTTAAAAATAGTTATAATTCTGTACCCAAACACGATGCTGTTTCTTAGGAGGAAGTGAGGAACCGTTATAGAGAGCTGAAATTTTCACAGATGATGTTTATGTGAGTTGCCTATGACAAATAATAAAATCATAAAATAAGGGGTTTGTTGTATGGGAGCCCCTCCCATACAACAAACGCGCGTTTTTGACTTTCATGGCCGGTTAATTGGAGATATTGATATAACACTTTGCATAAATTTATAAGTAAAAAAACACGACATATGGGTGAACTATAGTACTACTATTCTTCTCTTTCCTTTATATTTTTTTTAAAAGCTATGTGGGTGCGATGGGCCTCTACCGAAAGCTGCAGGACCCAAACCAGTCTCCAGAAAGTGTTAATAACCTCCAGTAACCCGTCTGGATATTTGACAGATTATTTGATTTTTGATTACTTATCAGTGCATTAGTGGACCTCACAGGGATACACGCTCGTAGTTCCCTTTCCCTTTAGAATACGGGAATTCATTAATAGCCTATGTTACTCAGGATTTCAGGAATAACGTAGCAGTGTAATAGTGAAAGTATTATCGAAATCCGTCCAGTGCTTTATGTGTTCATTCGTTTCATACAAAGATACAATCTTTTATTACAAGTATAGATAAATATACGAACAAAATACTAGGTACGCCGCACAGTGGATCGATCCCATACAAATGCCTGGACGTCTGGCTCAATATGCAAACTAATCAATTCGAGTAGATGTGATGTGATATCGAAAGACGAATACATACTTCATCTAATATGGGTAGATAAACACCTCAAAACACGCTTATTATTACATAAAAAAGGTTCAAAACACACCCGATCCTTTTCTGGAGAAATTAACTTGTACTTTAATTTTATTTATTTACAAAATTCGTGGTTTTCTTTTACTTTGTTAAATATGAATCAACAGGATATATATTAGGCTTCACATTTTTATGATATTTGTAAATTGTAACAGCCATTTAATACCAATTTGAAGAAAAAATAATATTACTTTTATTTTCAAACAAAAGTTGAGTTTTTGTTACTACTTCCAAATAATTCCAAAAAAATATTGATGAGGGTAAATAAACCAATAAATACTCGATACTTCTTGCTACTTTTAAGAGCCGCATGTGTCCGCGTTATTGAGAAAAATAAAATTATATAAAACGCCTACTTTATTTTAAACAGCAAAATTTCTATTAAACGTAAAAAAATATACGTATTTTGATTTATCAGACATTATTCAATACTATCTGACCCTCGCAACTTCGTTTTAGTCACAAATGATGTATGAAAAGAGGAGTATTTTTTCATCAGACTCATCAAGCAGCGTATGAAACTGCCCTGTTTGCTTTATCATAAAAGAGCTTAAAGATTAAGTCTATTCTAAAACAATTAAGCCCACGCCTCACTGAATCATTTTTCAATGCTCTTTTATGATTAAGCCAACACGCCAGTTTAGATTTAACCACAAATTCGAAGGAACCGTTGAATTCTAGGTTTTGTGATAGTTGAGATGCCTCTATTTCCTGAACTACAAAACCTTTAACATTGAAACTTGTGTGTAAAAATCCTTAAAATATTCTCTTTGTGACACTGAAAACATTTTTGAAATCGGATCACGCATTTAGAAGTTACAACTAAAAAACCATTTCGTCTTTCACCCCCTCTCCCAAAGGTACCGCGCAAATTATCGGAATCAAAAGTATCCTAGACGCCAGAAGACTATAAGCTCAGATTGTACCAAATTTCACTCAAATCAATTCAGTAGTTTCGGCGTGATACTTATTAGGGATACAGAAATACAGACATAAAAAAATTAAATAACATTTTCGGCTTCAATATCGATTAGACAACGCCCTAAAATTATTATTTTTTTAACTATCTTTCATATACAGACTCTCGACCCTCAACAGTTTTATTATATGTATAGATCATATTGAAGTCGGCGCCAAGTAAACCCATAAGTTTAAGTAGATATTATTAATGGCACCAACTTCAATATTATATTGATTAAAATCTGATAAATCAAAATTCATATTACTTTGTGCTAAGTAAATTTTATTATTTAGGATTTGTTTGAAGTCGGTATTATTTTTTATAAAAAAATATTTCATTATTTTAAGTGAAGGGTGGACCGAAAATATATCTATCTAAGTGTAAAGTTCTCATCAAAACAAATCAATCGAGCCCAAACACAAGGTAATTGCTGTAAATCGTTAAGGAATTCCCTCGACTGTCTTTCGGTTCCATCATCAGATCGACTCCAGACCTTCATTAAATTCTTGTACATTAAAGCTCTTAATTAAAAAGTTAACAAACGCAATAGCTGCCCTACAATTTTCAGTAGTTGCCTTCGATTTCTCCTGGATCCCATCATCAGATCCTGACCTGGTGAAAATGGGACCACTGCAGAGCAGAAGTAAACCCTATTTAACAAAAGAAAAAAATTAATAAATCCGTCTATAATTGACCGAAACATCGATATACATAAAAAAAACATACAGACGAATAGAGATCCTTCTCCTTTTTTGAAGTCGGTTAAAAATAGGTAAGTACATTATATAAGAATAATATTTTACGGCATGTATTTAAATCGATATCTGTTTATTCCCTTTTTCCTAACAAAATATTTCAAAGTTAAACCAAAAATACTGACTTGCACACTAATGCACACTAAATAAACCAAATTCATTATACTGTTTAATGGTATTTGCAGAACTGATTTACTGAACGAATAACTATTATCAGAATAGTATATCTAAAAATTCCATTGTTCAACAAAAATATTAAAACTTTTTTAAGGAAATCTAACGCCTAATTTACTTTTAGGAACATCGTTTATTCTAAGTAAAACCTCAATTTAATCAGTCACCTCTACAAAATTAAATTTTATTGATCAAAAAAATAAAAGTTTAACCTAACCTAACCTATTCCGTTATAAGATAGTACTATTTAGAGTGCAAGTTAGTATTTTTGATATGCAATTCGTATTTCTGTTTCACAAATCATATATTCGATGTACGAACCACATTTTTGGTGTGAATTCGATTAAAAAGGTCATCTCGTTCTGAGTAATATTTAAGTTTTTTAAGTAGGACATGTTTAGTTATTCAATTAGTTTTTTTGCACAGCATTTAAGTTTCTGGTTTGCATTCAGTAAATTAGTGGTGTTACCTAGTGTGCAGAAAAATTAAACAGAGGTGCATTTAAAAATATCCCATATTTTACTAACAGTAGGGGGGACCCTACTGTTAGTAAAATATATTAAGTAGGAATTATAGAACGCGTATATACTCTTTATTTTAAGATATATTCTTACTAACATGCGACCCTATAATGATGTCCAAGCATTTGTATGGGATCGATCTACTGTGCGCCGTCATAGCTATGAAAATTGAACAAATAAAACAAAAATGTGAATTTGTACAAGAGTCCGCGCGTATTTCAATCTACCCTCGTAAATTAACTTTTTTAAATAATTTTCCACCTAAAAATATCTGTTGTTTGCTTTACGAATGAACTGTAATGGTGGCGTGTCTTATTACGGGGTATACAATTCGATATTTTAATTATATAACCATACCAATTTAATATTGTGGAAAAGAGAAACTTTTAGGTATTATGAATTCATTTTCAGTTTTTATTAAGTGTACTGGTTTGTGCTCTGATCAAAGGTTTCGTAGACTTAATTCACCTGCATTATTCACCCAGATGCATTTCGTATTATTATGGCGAAAATACGGTTGGAGTTTCATTTTTGCTCAGATCAATTTGATGAGGATGGCCTCCTCTTTGACGCTGACTATACTTAAACCGGTTAATTTAAATAACCTCTACTTCATCAGCCTCTACAAAGTCTATCTTCGGAGTCTGTATATTAAGGTTGCAATGTTCGACCTTGACAAATCCTAAGGCAATTCGAACGATTGCAGCGTACGCTTTTGCCGGATTTCATTCGATTCTAATATATTACATTAATGTTATAAAATTTGAGGTTCTACGAAAAAATCTAATCATAAAATATTGTTCTAAAGACCTTTATCTATTTTATGACAAATTTTTGTGAGATTTAAACTCACTTATTTAGATAAAAAAGTACCTGATTTTTCGAGAGCGATTTTGATCAAATAAAGTATTTATAATCGTGTTTTGATACGTAAAAAAAGCAAAAGTATCCAATAAATTATAATAATATAGTTTTATTAGATCAAATCGAAGAATATTTCCTAGTATAAAGTTCATCCCAAGATAAGTCTCATTCGAACATCCAAGTAAGGTTTCTTACTTTAAAAATTGAGATTGAAAGAGGATTCGGAGGATACTCATTCAGGAAATAAATAATAATTTTATACGGATTTTTTTTGGCTTTTTTTTACGGCCGTCAGACAATACATTTTAATTTTTTTTTAGTTTTGTAACATTAATGTAAGGAGTTTCTTAATGGCAACTGTCAATGTAATTAAAACATTCGTACCGACACTAATTTCAATTCGACTTGATTTAGTTCTGAATTCGCAGCTGCCGAGAGGGAACCAGTAAATGTAAATCTGGCACTTCAATATGAACCCGTAAAATTTTACAGGCTGAATAAAGTTGGCCTTTTTTGTGTTCAAATAAAGTCAAGTCAAAAGCAATATCTTGTCACCCATCTTTGTACTTATTGCTGTAATGCGTGGAAACGAAATTGGACGTGACGTTATCGAACCACATTACGGTAAAATTTGGCTAAAATTAGAATTTTCGTTTCTGGATGCGATGGGAATCCGAACAGAAAAGCTTGCAAATGGAAATGTAACCCATCTAATGACTGTGTTAGATTCGTCTCGTAGAGGGTAGGTATATCGATAACATACGGTCACGCCTTTTATCCCCGAAGGGATAGCCAGAGGGTATTAGCTAACAAGTTATGAAATGAAAAGAAATGAAAATGTGATAAAATTATCTTTTTTCTCGTCAAGATTTTCGATTCCACATTTACCGCCAGATTCGCAATAGGTAGAGCCTGTGAGAAAGAACCTGGCACGAAAACACACAGCCACTCTTTTCAATCAAATCCTTTACATTATATAATTTAATTTCATTAACACGCCATTACAATTCATAGCAACACGGGTCATAAACAATATTATAAATTGTTCAGCATGATAGTACATACACATACATTATCTTCTAAATCACGCCACAGTTAGTTTATGAATACCATCGTTACAAACAATCAAATCGATCTATGGCAGTCCGGCACTGCTGGATGTAGACCTCTGCTAGTATACAAAACATAAATTACACATCACATCAGATCAGATAAATTACATAAATATCAACTGCGTAAGATGTTTACCGCCGAGATTATTAACTACTAGCGGACGTCACGCAGTTTTACCCGCGTAGTTCCTGTTCCCGTGGGAATACGGGATTAAAATGTATGTTCACCGCAAAGAGTGTAGCTTCCCAACAGTGAAAGAATTTTTTAAATCTGTCTATTAGATCCGGAGCCTATTCGTTACAAACAAAAAAAAAACAAATCTTTCCTCTTTATAATAATACTACAGAAAAAGGAAATATTTCATATAGTTTTAAATACAAATCATACTTACAAAATGTATATATGACATGTTTCATAATAAGTTTCATGTTTCATATTAAATTGCCTGAATGAGTGTAGTGGAACTGGGCTGAACGCACGTGTTTATACAATTTACACCACAGAGAAGAGTATTTTTAAAATGTCTCAATATCAACCTGGAGCACCTTCCTATACTTATATATCTCTGCATCACCCAGAGGTCGACTGGTAGAAAGTGCCTATGGCATTAAGTCCACCTTTGCACGAATTTGTGCATATAGTTTTAAATAAATAAGATGAAACATACAATGTAGCCTTTTTAAGCCCTCAGAACTCTGAGCACTTCGGAAGACATTAAGCCATTGACCCCGTTCGCCAATAACAGGAAAGTCGTTAAGCCCAGTTAAAGGGCATTTCTACCCAACATTAGGCTCACCACTTATTACGTGAAACTGGGAACTAATACATGAAATGTGGGCGCTTAGTAAGTAGCCTACCTCTTCGGGAATAAAAGCCATTATGTATGTGGAGTGGATGTGGAGGAAGCATTACACTTGCATGTACATCTCGACGCGACGTGTATGTACAATGTACATTGTACATCATAATAATAATATTATTCACTCAGGTCGCTTGACCGTCTCCTGAGCCCATGAGTTGAGGAACGGTTCTGTGGCCATGTGTTGTGGTTTTGAGCACTGAGCAGATTTTTTTCTACTTCTCCGTTTTTTTTAGTACTTTAGAATTTTGTTAATTTACTTCGATATCCTGTCTATTATGTAATGCTTTTAGGGTTTTTTATTTTATATGCGTTGTGATCCTACATAATCAATTTTTATTTCTTTTTCTTTCTTTCTATGTAAACCGTACTTTTAGGGGTCCGTACCCATAGGCCAAAAACGGCAACCTATTACCTTCTAAGACTTCACCATCCTTCTGCCTGTCACAAAGTATCTCATGAACCATAACAGCTAGAGTACTGAAATTTACACAGATGATGTGTTTCGTATGCTACTAAAAGAACAAATACAAAAACCAGACGAAAGTAACTACTATTTAAAGGCTTTAAATACAACGAACGATGTTTTTATTTATTTTATGTGGAAAAAAGAATCGGTTTAGAGCAGGATTCGAACCTGCGTCTTCTCGCATACCATGTGACGCTTTAATCACTCGGCCACCGAAACCCAAAACTTCATTTCCATTTAAAAATGTATGCTTGAATTAGCTCTCATCTATTTATAGAACTCATGCTCACCCTAAGGTTGACTGGAAGAAAATGCCTATGGCATTAAGTTCACCTTTGTACAATTTTTGTGCTTAAAGTTTTAAATAAATAAATAAATAAATTAGCATACTAATTGCGGCTTGAAAAAATGAGGAGGTTACTCAGTTCAACTGTATATTTTTTAGTATAAAACCCCTTGCGCAAACTCGACTCGCTTTTGACCGTTTTTTGTTTCAATAACACCATTGAACTATCCTGGGACATCCTTCCGAGTTCTTAACCGGGGCTCCCAACCATTGGCTGTTGGGCGTTACGTGAGGTTTTTTAGTCGGTAGGAGTCCGGCATAACATCCATGAGGATTTTCCCTCACTTTAAAGAAAAAAAAACACCATTGAACTATATTGCAGATATTACTAATATTCCAGATTTACATACCGCACTGGTAGGGTCAGTCGTAAAGGCGATTGTTATACGACCTCGGTGCAATCACAGGATCTCAATAACGATTAGGTATGACATGAAGTACAGCTGTACTTAAAACGGAATCGCTTAATATTGTTAGGCCACAAATTGCATACGTTGTTTTGTTGCCAATGTTATTGAGAAAGAAAAGTTTTATTTTGTACTACTAAGGTGGCAGGCAAGCTTACGACCCCACCTCATGCTCTGTGGTCACCGCAGCTTATGAACGATTGCAACACCAGAGTAACTACTAACTTATCTTTTGTACTAGATGGTTATTTTTAGGGTTCAAGAACAAAAACCCGTATGATCACTATGGCGTCCGTTCGTCTGGCCAGACATTATACCTTGTTAACGGGTGAAGGTATACTGAAATTGAAACGATACATACAAGGATTAGGTATGACATCAAGCCCAGCTATAAATCTGAATCTTTAACTGTCGGGCAACAAATTGAAAAAACGTCGTTACTGTAGATTCTTCTAATGTTTTGGAGTGTTACATTACCAATGTTATAGAAAAACCGGCCAAGTGCGAGTTGGATAGTCGGTTTCACGCACAGAGGGTTCAAGTGCTAGTCGAACTCGTGCAAAGAGGGTTTAGTACAAAAAACGGCAAATAATCACATTGGTTTTAAAACCTTTTTTGTATATCGGTGATTATATTAACTATCTAGCTATCATGATTCCAGAGGGATCTGTTTCTGATGACAGACAGACAGGCGGACAGTAAAGTCTTAGTATTAAGTCCCGTTTTTATCCTTTATGTAAGGAACCATATAAATATTTTATTTTTAAACTTAAGCTCCAAAATATTAATCCACTGAATGACCGAGTAATACTTGTACCTATTTAAAATGTGAATACCACATTCGTTATAGCAAGAACCGTAATTAGTAATACTGTGTTTGAAAAAGCAAAATAAATTAAAAGGGTTAAAATCAAATGTGTTCAAACCACTTCAATGTGCTTATGTTAAGGTTTACTCGACCCGAAAATTTTGGGGGTTAATAAACGTGTGTTTAGCGAATAAATTGGGTTTTGAAAATTTTATTCCATTATTACACCAGATTAAATCGCTGTAACAAAAATTATCAGAGAGTAATTTGTGGTTCCGTATGAATAATTCTGAATTATATCTCTCATAGGCCGTGGACTCAGTGTACTGTAAACGATCTCTGCAGTATTGAGATGCCACTCATACACAGTGGAGAGAATCTTCGCCAGAACTGAGCGTTTCAAAAGATCATTTCTCAGTCGAACTATAAAAACTTGGAACGACCTCATCTTACACTCCCTCATCTTACACTCCCGGGTCCTTTAAGAGAAGAAGAGGTACATCACAGGGCCGTCAACTTGAGGACCACTGTCAGAAGTGGCCCGCAATCGCTAGATGCGCCACGGCTTTCCATCAGGCTGGGGGCGACGTCAATTTGGCGAGCTGAATATAAAAAAAAAAAAAAAAAAAAATTGTAAGCAACTTTCTCTGTGTGACTGGTCCTTGGGTGGGTGACTACTTTGTGATATTTCCATTTTAGTGCGTATCCGTACTTCGGAAGGCACGTTAAGCCGTTGGTCCCGATTATCAGTAACATCATAGACACACCTTCCAGAAGCAGGCCCAAGACGACAGCATGACGTGATAGTTTCACGCACTCCGCACGCTCCAAGAAGCGGGACAACACCTGAACTACCCCCTAATGACGCGAAATAGCAAAAGAACCCCCCTAGGTGAAGCCGCAGTGGTAGCCAAGGTCTCTTGGGAATCCTGGGGATATTCTTCTGAGGTCTTACCCGGGACTCTCAACCATAGGCAGTTATAGGGAATGTGATGGTTTTAAGTCGGTACGAGTCGGCATAGCATCCATGACGAATTTTACACACATGAAAAAAAAAAAGGTTTTTTTTATTGTTAAATTGGCAATACCACAGATCAGTCAAAGGACGGCACTCGTAACTCGTCCCAACATATTCGTCCGTCGCTTTTACGACGAACATAAACCCACAGATGTTTGTAAAAAGTTTATTCAAATTCTCCATTTTATTGTTGACTTATTTTTGTATAAACGTGGGTCAAACGGTTTAACGTTTATTCGAGTAGATCATACAAGTGTGGATAAAGAATAAAACGGAAAATGGAAGAGTTTCGAGGCCTTCCGCATATTACAGTATTTATATATTTCTGAATTTAGGTGTAGAGGAAAGAGGTAATGGAAGGATTTGTTTTATTTTTCCACATTTTCTTAAAAGAGGGGGAGAAAATCTAGTTTAAGACTGTCTTTGCAGGACTATCGGCCACCATGACCGGGGGCCTGAGGACGGTGAGAGGGCGGCTCACCGTCCTTACAAAGGCAGGCCCATGACGGCAGCGTGACGTGAGAAATTCACGCAGGCCCCTCCTTAGAAGCGGGATCACACCCGAAACCCCCCAAAGACGCGAGATTGCACCCGAACCACCCCCTGGATGAGGCCGCAGTGGCGGCCGTGGGTCTGTTGGGAGTTCTGGAACATCCTTCCGAGGGCTTCCCCGGGGCTCCCAACCACAGGCTGTTAGGCGTGACGTGAGGATTTTTAGTCGGTAGGAGTCCGGCATAACATCCATGAGGATTTTCCCTCACGTTAAACAAAAAAAAAAGACTACTGTCTTTGCTAGCTATAATAATGGTTACCAGGCTTTACTTGTTACCTAACTACAAACTGTGAACTATTTGCTACGCACCACAGAGAGAGTTCGGAAAATATTTTTGTTTGGAATGTTTAGGGATTGACTGCTTATCTTCAAAACTTTATTCAAACTGACTGGCTTTAAAAACACAGTAAATTTATTTAATTACAATGTGGTTCAAGTTAGAGACGGCAGCGCGAGTGTTTTTTTGTTTTTTTTTATACTACTTAGGTGGCAGACAAGCTTACGGCCCACCGGAAGGTTGGTAACCGTAGCCTATAGACGTTTGCAACACCAGAGGCGCTACACACGCGCTGCCGACCCGGGCGCAGGTTGTGACGACCCACAGTTGAAATTTTTCAAGCCGCCCGTAAGGCCTTCAACTTGGCTTAACGACTGTCATTTTACTGACAACCGAGACCAACGGCTTATCGTGCCTTCCGAAGCACGGAAACGCTCGTAAATAAATGTCACAAAGTGGTCCACGTGGTGGTCACCCATCCATATTCGGCCATAGTAAATGTTGCTTACTGCAGTGATCGTTTACAGAACACTGAGTCCGCGGGGCCACGAGCGCTTCAAAAGTGGCGCCTCTGGTGTTGCAAACGTTCATAGGCTGCAGTGACCACCAGTCCTTCTGGTGGGCCGTGTGCTTGTCTGCCATCTTAGTGGTATAAAAAGAAAATAATGTCCTGCGGAGCTTTATTTTACTTTATAAAAATAAATGATTTTTTTTAAATTATTCAAACTCTTCCTAAAAGTCATAAATGAATCGTGGCGACAATCAAAACCGAATGGTGCTTCATACTTAGTGGCTTTTAAGTTGCTGACCGTAAAATATGCCTTTTAATACTCCTCTTTTACCTGAAAAATTCAAAGTAAGGTAACACTGTAGAAAATTCTATATGCCTGTGTCATACGCATTTATTTCAACTTATGACTTAAAGCTAGACTTCAAAATTTTAAGTCAAAATATTTATTGTACGCCTAAAACGTACTGCCAATTATTCAACGGACAATATCACATATTTTACCTTTTATCCATTCCCAATAATCACTGTAAACCAACCAGTATCTACAATCAACAATGCTTCACCAAATAATCTGTTCACTGCGAACGCCATTTGCAATTCGCTTCGCGAGTTAATGTAATGCGACTAATACTCTCTAATTACGTATTGATCTTGCTTATTTACGAGTTGAAGCAGACTGTGAAATTGAACGTAGGGATACCGCGGGCGCCAGTTCTCGACCATTCGACTCAAAAACGTAGACGAAAATTTACTTGCGAATTGTCTTCAGTTTTTTTAGGTTAAGGGTAAAACTGAATCTTATTCATGAGAATTCGCTGTTTGTCTGTCTGTCCGTCACAAGGCTGTATCTCAGGAACCGTGATAGCTAGAGTGCTGAAATATTTACAGATGATGTATTTCTCTTGCCGCTACATCAACAAAAATACTCAAATCAGAAAATTTATAATAAAAAAAAGAGGGCTTCCTTATCCCCACTTAGCGTACTTTTTTATTTTTGTTTCTGTATTTTGTTTCTTTCTTTTTGGTCGATTACTCAGATTTATAGTAAACAATTACTGTCTAGCTATGACGGTTCGATATACAGCCTGGTATAGATAGACGAACAAATAGACTTACAAGGAAATCTATCTGAAAAGTAAAGACTATACAATTTGAAGCGTAGACCAAATTAAGGGCAAAATGCCTTCTATCTTATGCGTAGCTTTTCAAAGGACATTTCACCATACAAATTCGCCTACGCTTTCGTGTCGAGTGATTGAGAATTGCCTCCCAGAAGTGGTTTATTCCTGTTCTGTCTAAATCACCTACGTCACAGTGTAATGTGCAAAATCAGAATCACTTGAGTATTATTATTCCATTACATTCAAAGCCCATCTTTTTAGGTATTTACGTATTCTTGGTTAACATTATTCAATGGTGATAATATTGGCAAAGTTTGACTGTCAATATTCTATATTTGGATTATCTCAACGATACGTACCTAGTTAAAAAAGTAAGCAATAATATTATTGCTATTGATTTGTACATTATAGCAAAGATTTAGACAGATTCTTGAACAAATTATTAAACAGACAACATAATGGTTGTGGATAAAGAAAAACACGAATCTATTATAACCTCGACGTATCACGGGCGAGGCATAAAAATGGAGGCTATTTATTTGTATGGCTGTATTAAAATTTCAGATAATAAGTATTGTTTTTACATGTGAAAATCCTTATGGATGCTATGCCGGACTCCTGCCAGGCTTGAAACACACGGTGCCCTATTATTTGCAGATGGACTTAAGTCCCGAAACACGTTCTCAAAATGACCGGTCCACTATCATGGATTCCCCCGCGGGTTCGTGTTTTATCCCACTTCTTTTACAAGTGCTATCCCGCTTCTTTGGAAAGAGTAATTTACATATTTCAGGCTATGTGTAATCAAGGAAAATAATAAATAAATAAATATTTGTGGACATTCTCTTCTCACACAACATCATCTAGCCCAAATTAAGCAAATATTAGCTTGTGCTACGGGATCTAGACGACTGATAAACATACTTATAAATTTCTAAATACATACATATTTTACACTAGGTGACCTCGCAACTTCGTTTACGTCACATAAGGTGTATGAAAGGAGAGGTATTTCTTCATCAGACTCATCAAGCGGCATGTTAAACTGCCCTGTTTGCATACTGGACTGAATTGTTTTAAAATAGCCTTAATCATTAAGCTCTTTTATGATTAAGCCAACACGCCAGTTTAGATTTACCCATTTTTAGATTCATAAGTCTATGTATGATTCTTTAAAGTGATATAACTTTTTTATTTGACATGAAATAAACAACACTAAATGCTAAGTGGAGCAAACTTCAACACAATAAAGAAAACCACGATGCAATCGGTTAAGTGGTTACTGAGATTAGCGTGCACAAACGTACAGACAAACAGATATACAGACATACAGACAAACAGACAAAAATTCTAAAAATCATTGTTCTGGATTACGATTTTATTTGCGACTTTTTGCAAGACAAATGAACAAAACTGTAATAGTGTAGTTTTATAGTCCTTGCAGAGGGCAGAAGTCTTTGAAGGTTGACTTTCAGACGTCTATGAAGATAAATTGTTCAAAGACTCTGAAGTTGTTGAATTACATTTAGAAACATTAAAATAAGATTATTTTCAACATGAAAGCTTTATAAAAATTATTTTTTTTCCTAAGATATTCAAATATTAGAAGTATTAGTGCTTCTAATGTATCTTATGTAAATAAGATTAGCGAAAAATTTTATGACTTTAGTGCTCGCTATGTATTTGACTTGCTTAAATCTTTAGCCGACTGCAAGAAAAGGGTTAGATACCTATGTTTTACGCGCGCATCTTCTCAGTTTTTTTTGTTAAACCTTAATATTATTATAGCGGTAATTAAAATACCGATGGTTCTTAAGACTTCGTACCCAAAGAGGAAAAAACGGTCTGTCTGCTCCTTTCGAGGCTGTATCTCAGGAACCGTGATAACCAGAGGGTTGAAATTTTCAAAGATGTATTTCTGTTGCCGCTATAACAACAAAGCCTATTGCTGTACCATGTGACAGACGGATTATAAATGTATGCAATGTCTACTCCCCTTGTACTGGTCACGTTGTTCTATGTATGTTTCAATTTCAAAATTGAACTCAACTCAAAACAGCAGTCACATACAGAACCACTGCATACAACAGTAATTAAACATGTAAGTATTACTTGCGGAATTTCATACCAAATTAACACGTTCCTTTGGACAGAAATACAGATATTATTTTCAGCACAATACCATCTACACATGCTTGAACATTAATTCCCGACGAAACGAGATAGCTGGAATGCTCGGAGCACTGATCGTAAAAAGCAATGGGTTTTGACACCTTTGTAGTTGTGTGTTTTAGGTTGTGTGTACTTATGTTATTTTCTGCATTAGTGTTAATATTATGCATTTAAATAACTCGTGTGGTGACGGGGCTTCGTGTGGCAACGAAAAAGACTACCTACAAAATATCGCTACCCCAATTATTCCGAAAGTGTCGTAAGAGGCGACTAAGGGAACACTTTCTCATAACGATCCATTGCGTAGTAAAGGAAAACTCACACAATCGTTAAGTTGAAGACCTTATGGGCGGCTTGTAAAATTTCAACTGTGTGTCGTTACTGCCTTCGTGGATCGATTTCAACACGGCAGTAGGCTCACCGCCTGTTACGTGGCACATAAAACTATAAGGTGAAATGTGGGCGTATTCTATGCCTCTGCCTACCCCTTCGGGGATAAAGGCGTGACTATTATGTATGTAAGTACCTATTACATACACTGGTGAGAGTGAGTTTAAATTTCTATTTTATAGTGAGTATTATTATGTGTGAGTTTGTATAATCGTATAATGTCAAATTTATAGTGTACTAGCTGATGCCCGCAGCTTCGCCCGCGTAAAATTTGTTCCCGTTCCCGCTTCCCGTATTTTATCCTCTTGGGTGTAGAATTTATCAAAATCCTTTCTTAGCGGATGCCTACGTCATAACATCTACCTGCATGCCAAATTTCAGCCCGATCCGTCCAGTGGTTTGGGCTGTGCGTTGATAGATCACTATGTCAGTCAGTCAGTCACCTTTGAGTTATATATATTTAGATAGAAAGAAGTTGATGCTCAGAAGTCATGCTCATGCTGAGAAGTCAATGCTCATGTTGACGTTGTTAATAAACCACAAACACGAGTTACCATTACATCGCCTCAAGTTTATAATAAAACTTAAGATGCTTAAAATTCTTCAAAAACAATTTCGCAGTAAGAATTCTATTGTATTTAACTTGGGAGTTAACCTGGAACAATGTTTTAACCTTTCAAAGGCTTCGTAACAATAGTATGGAAGGTATCTAGGCCAAAGTATTGGCGAGGCGAGCTACTGAAAGATGGTATTTCAAGTGAAGTAGGCACCTAATTACTTAAAACTTTACAAGTTCGTGAATGAAATATGAGCTGGGCTTATTATGGCTGTTTTTGTAATTAATAGAGAAGTAAGTAAAAGTAGGTACTTATTATTACTCGTTCGCTCTATAAGTTTGCCGGTCGCCTTCCCTACTACGTCTCTATACCTACCTAGGCCTTAAACAAAATATATTTATACTGTGCCTTTATGAACCACAAGTGCGGTCGGGTTATGGTTAAAATAAAGTGATGATTTCATCGATCTGTAATAATGTACTACGTACTAGATGCGGCGATCAAAACAAGCGTCGTGTACCACTCAACTGCGGTAAATGTACTCATCGCTTGTTAGTTCGGTTTGTGCCATAATACGAATGACACGCACGTGACGGAGATATCATAATTTATTGTGGTAAAATTATCAAAAAAGTGTTGTAAACGCAATGTACAGAGGGAAAAAATATTAAAGTTAATGCTAAGTAATAATTATTCGTACTAAAAACGAGTTTTATAGCACCCGTTGGGCGAGTCCATTCTCGCTCAAGCGCGTACAAATCTGGAACATATTCAATGTATGGACGTTTCTGTCTATTGATTGAATATGTCAATGGATGATTCATAAATCTAAGCTCCAGACAGTGGTCGCGGCTTAACGCGCGGGGAAATTGTTTCCGTTCCTGCATCCACACATACAAACTTGTGCGTTATTTCTTGCCTACCTTTTTACTAATAAGTAGGCAAGAAAAAACGCGAAAGTTTGTATCGGATTTGTATAGTAAAGCAAATTATGTTCGTTTCACCAAAAATATACTTGTATTTGACTGCCTCTGTGGCGCAGTCGGTAGTAATTCCGCCTGCGGCGCTGGAGGTCGTGGGTTCGATTCCCACCGGGGACAAATATTTGTGTGACCCATAAATGTTTGTCTCAAGAGTCTGGGTGTTTCTATGTATAATATGTATGTATTTAAAAGTATATAAGTATTTATATCCGTGGTCTGATACCCATAACACAAGCAGGTTATTCCTAGCTTACTTTGGGATCAGATAGCGTTGTGTGAAATGTCCGTGAATATTTATTTATATTTATTTATTTATTTATAAAATACAATTTCCTTTAAATTTGATCAGTGGTGCGTACTCCGCTCGTATAAATGTGCGAACGCACTACGCTCGCATTCATGAAAAACGTTCGGTGAGTTTGTTTAGAACATAAAATTTGTCTGTTTACTATGGTACGAGTTAGGCGGACTTTGATACGCTAAAAAGGATTATATAAGTCATTAAATCCGTAGTTCATTATTTATGTTCTGCCTTACGATGCTTATTTCATAAATAGTTGAAGGTAGTTTCAAATTTGCATAGAACAGCTGTCTAATTTCGACACCTTAATCTACAGATGCCACCAACTGTCATTAATTAATGGTAAACTAATTCAAAGGTTTGGAAATTCGTTATCTGTAACATACAGAACTTGAATTTGAATATATTAACGTTATAATGTTTATCGTAGATATTACGTGTCGTATTCAAACACGAATTAAATTACGACAGAAATTAATGATTCTTGACTTCATAAGTGACTATCTACGTAACGAAATCTGAAAAGTAAATCGAGATAGATTGTAAGGTGAGGGTCTGAGGACGGTGCGAGGGCGGCTCACCGTCCTTACAGAAGCAGGCCCATGACGGCAGCGTGACGTGAGTAACTCACGCACGCCCCCCCTTAAAAGCGGGATCACACCCGAAACCCCCCATAGACGCGGGATAGCACCCGAACCACCCCCTGGGCGAGGCCGCAGTGGCGGCCGTGGGTCTGTTGGGAGTCCCGGGACATCCTTTCGAGGGCTTACCCGGGGCTCCCAACCACAGGCTGTTGGGCGTTACGTGAGGTTTTTTAGTCGGTAAGAGTCCGGCATACCAGCCTAGGAGGATTTTCCCTCACGTAAAAAAAAATAAAATAAAAAAGATAGATTGTAATATTTCAGCTGTCAATCTAATATCTAAATTAAGTTTTTGGTTATATGTAGAGGACGGGGTACAGACAAGTAAAATTACGAAGATTAGCTAGAATTCATTATTATCATCTAGATCTGTTCCAATAATTGATATATTATTTAAATATCCGTTTTTAGGGTTCCGTACCCAAACAGTAAAAAACGGGACCCTATTCATGAGACTTCGCTGTCCGTCTGTCTGTCTGTCTGTCCGTCACGAGGCTGTATCTCATGAACGGCGATAGCTAGAGAGAGAGTTGTTTTTTTTTGTTGCCGCTGTAACAACAAATATCTACTAAATCCAAAAAAAGAGTAATAAAGGATATTTACGGGGGGGCTCCCATACAACAAACGTGATTTTTTGCCATTCTATTTTATATATTAGGTAATAAGGTATCCTTCTCAATTTAAATACGTTAGTTGGTTTGAACATATCATCAAGATTTAATAAATAAATAAATAATAAATAAATAAATAAATTTTTTTATTTGTTACCAACATGAGTATACATACAAAAGCATGCAATAGGTATACAATTATCAATATCGTCCAGTCATGCTTTGCCTCTTAAGTGGCGTACAAATATATAAGTGTGAAGCTAACAATTATACTGCAACACTGAACGTAGAAAAGATTACAATTGAGATTAGCAATGTCATGTCAAATATAGTAAATAAATAATCATCATCATCTAATTATTTTTTCAGCATACAATAAATTGAAAACAATGTCAGATGTGCGTACTGCTATAAGTTACAAAATATAATAATAATGTCAATTCCCATAACTCTCACTTTATGCTGTCTGTCAAAAATTCTGTTACAGAATAGTATGCTTTTTGGAGTAGGAAACATTTAATTTTAGACTTGAAAGTACTGGTATTTAGCTCCTTCCATTGTTTAGGCAATTTGTTAAATATTTTTGGAGCCATACAAATGATACTATTGCGCATAAGTGCAGTTTTTGCAACATGAATTCGAAGTCGGCTATTATCCCTTCTATTTCTGAACACTGTTTCCTGTAATGTCGGAAACAAAGATGGATGAGTCTTAACAAACATAGCAACTTCAAAGATATATAAAGATGGCAATGTTAGGATACTTTATTTTAAGAAGTATGGTCTGCAGCTATTTGTTATTTTTAAATGAAACATCGATCGAATACATCTTTTTTGGGCCTTGAATGCTATATTGAAATCTGTCGAGTTTACCCAAAAGATTATGCCATACCGCAGGATCGACGCAGCAAATCCATGATAAGCAGTGACTAAAGTTTTTGCATCTACTGTAGCCGATAAAGAATGTAGCGCATATGCGCATTTAGAGGCCCTTTTACACAGATATTCTACGTGAATTTTCCAATTAAGTTTTTGGTCTAAATTTAATCCAAGGAACTTAGTTGAGGTTACGCTTTGGACGATTGTGTTATTAAAATTCAAGTTCAAGGTCATCAGTCTGGGGCGTGCATAATTTTAGTTTTTTCTAAATTAATTTTTAAACTATTCATGTCAAGCCATTGTACTATAGATGTCAGAGTATTAAAGATGTCAAGATTATGTTTGCCAATGTCATTATTATCACAAGGAATCGTCACAGTGCTATCGTCTGCAAAAAGTGTCATAGGATGCTTAGTGGATTTGGGTAAGTCATTTATGTATAGGATGAATAACAGCGGTCCTAATACACTTCCCTTTATTATTCATTCCCTTTGAACCATGCAAATTAAATTAATACTTTAGGAGATATAACAAAATCAAAATATTGTGAATTAATTTTCGTGTCGCCATGATTGAACATTATACGAGTCACAATGGATGCGTTAAACATCCACCAATCACATTCATTTGTTGCAAAATTTGACAGTTTGTGGCGACCGCTACATAGCTATTGAAGACCAATATAGATCTGCATCGCGATATGATAGTTTTCACGGCAAATAGTCCAACATCAACTGTTGGGCTTCGGTCCGCAAAGCGCGATCGCTTTGCCTGGTCGGATGATCATCCCTTTGTGTGTTGGAGGAATTTCTCACGCCCTTCCTCCACAAGTTAAAAAACGGTCAACGTTACATGTCGACAATGAATATGTTGGTTGGATATCAAACGCATACAGTTTACAAAGAATATCTCTGATGAAAAGGCACTCTAATCATTTCACAATTACCCATCTTATCCCACCTGCTACTATTTGCCGGAGCTAGGTTTCATACAATCAGAGCTAATAGCTGAAACTCCAGACTTCTATAGCATAACTTCAACGCTTAATACCCGAGTGAATGGGGACATTACTTTAATGTATGTGATTGGGAATTTCAACTGATTTTGGTTATTAAATCGTATCGTCAATGCCCAAGTGATGGTTCTTAGAACTTACAGCTTATATCCACAGTCAACGTATAAGGATTTTGTTTGGTTTGTTACAAAAATCTTTTGTTTTCGGCATTCTGAAACAACGTCATCTAGCCCAAACAAAGCAAATATAAGCTTGTGCCGTAGTATCTAAGCAAATGATAAACCTTTTTTAATACTTACCTAACTAATAAAGTGGCAGACATCAGCTGCACCGTAGGTTTGCTTGGTACAGTTGATGGAAAGGGAACGTGCAATAGTTGGTGGTCTAAAGATACTACGCTAGCACTGTCTATTCCTGCTAATATTACGAGTACAAATGCGAAGGTAACTCTGACTGTCTGTCTGTTACGTTTTCACGCCTAAACCACTGTACCGATTTTAATGAAAATTGGTATAGAGATAGTTTGAGTCTATGGAAAGGACATAGGCTACTTTTGAACTGAGTGTGCAAAAGGAGGGTAATGATTTTACGCGATAACGACTTCAACGCGGACGAAGCCGCGGTAATTTCAAATACATAGGTACCTATTTTGTATAGTAAATAGTAAATTCAGACTAGAGACAGTGTCCTTTATTAAATACTCCACAAACCTTTCGTGAGTTACTAAGAGAACCATCAGTTTTTTTTGTACATCATACGTACGTCCATAACTTTTTATTGCCTGACGTTTCAGTACGTCGAACAGTGGTCACTGGCTGACTCATGAAGTGAAAAGTACTACGAGTGTTCGTCCCAGGCTGTTTGGTAAAAGCTTTTTGGTTAATACCTATCTGTCACGGAAAAATTGTTTAGTTAGTATGCCATTTACAGAATATGGTTATACCTTTTTTTCTTGTGGAAATTCTCATGGAAGCTATCACCGGACTTCTACCGACTAAAACAACACAGTGCCTTGCTATCTGTCTAAGGCCAGGAGTCCCGGGTGAGCCCTCGGGAGGATAACCCCAGAGCCCTGACATAGACTTCGTCCACCATCGCGGACTCTCCCTCATCCTAATAAGTATCACTCTAGCTAGACCAATAAAGTTTTTTTTTTCAAGAAACTAAGAAAATTTATTCATGTACTAGCTGACCCTCGCAACTTCGTTTACGCCACATAAGGTGTATGAAAGGACAGGTATTTTTTCAACGAACTCATGGGAGCGTATGAAACTGCCCTGTTGGCTTATTCAAAAAAAGAGCTTAGAGATTACTACTATATATACATTCAAAGGATTACTTGAATTCTAGGTTTTGCGAAAGTTGAAATGTCTTTAACTCCTGAGCTACAAAACTCTCAATATTGAAATTTGTGTGAAACAATTCTTAAAGTACTCCCTTAATAACACTGAAAAATATTTTAGAATCGGACCACGCATTGAGACGTTACAACTAAAAAACCATTTTGTCTTTCATCCCCTCTCCCAAAGGAACCGCGCAAAGTATCGGGATCAAAAGTATCCTAGAACCTTCCTCAAATTATAAGCTCTGATTACACCAAGTTTCATTTAAATCGATTCATTAGTTTCGGCGTGATACTTATTCGGGATACAGACAGACCTGTCTGACTTGTCCTGTCTTGATCTTGACCTGTCTGACATGAAAATTTTAAATTACATTTTCGGCTTCAGTATCGATTAGAGAACGCGCTACAATTAAAATTTTCATATTATCTTCCATGTACAGACTCTCGACCCTCAACAGTTTTATTATATGTATAGATTCCTTTTGAGTGCTTCCGGTGCATAAATGGTTCAAGTTTCGTTACAATCGTGCAAACAAATATGTGTTTAATGTACTATGTTAATTTGTAAAATTTATGTACTTATACCTATGTGTCTTTACGGAGTTTATATAGCCACAGAGGTATACATAAAGTTTCAAGCAATATCGAGTACCTATACAAAATACCATGACAATGTGATACTATCGTAAACAGCTGTGGATATTTGAGTGCTATATTGTGCTATTATTACACTGACTTAAAATCGCTTCGTGAAAATGACAGTTCACATCTCTACGGAAAATGCATAATGAGTGGTGATTTCTGTACAATTTGCTGTATTTTATTTTAATGTGCTTTCAATCTAAGGGTGTAAGGCTGGATTTAGAGTCGCGCTGACAGCCAAAGTAAGTGCATGAACTATTAGAAGCCTTTTCGAATAACGCGTAGCTATCACGAGTGCGTTGGTCAGCGCTGACGGGTCAGCGTCCGTACGCGTCGCGCGTCGGCGCCGCGTAGCTGTCGGCGCTGACCAACGCACGCGCGCCTCTTTATACATACATCTTATGTGTACACCATAACGATACTGAAACGTCTCGCGCTGACGACCCACGCGCTGAGCTGTCAGCGCTGATGGTCAGCGTGACTCTGAAACCAACCTAATAGTAGTAATAGGAGGCCTGTACGTGAAGCATTATAACAACTATAATTGTAATAAAAAGTAAAGTGATTAAAAATGTGATTGTTGGCATAATATTTTTTTATTCCTCGTACCTAGCAAAAAAGAAATTATTTTGTCAGTTTTTGTAGGTAATTTATTTTCAGAAAACATAACATTTTCATTGAATTAAAACGAGCACCAATTACACCTAAACGAGGTGGGCACTTATAAATAATTGGGTTGAATATGTCATGTTGTGTTCTTGAATATGTTTTTACTTCCAAAAATGTTAAACATGACGTTTATAGGCTCTGACTTGCCCTCATTAGGGGAAGTCCCCGTTCATTTGGAAGTAATGTGTAGTCTGAAATGTTTTGACAAAAAATAATAATATCCTGAAGGCTTTCTGCCATAATTTAAAAACATATTATACTACCTCTACTAACAAAAACATCTCTAAAGTCAAGGTATTTACTATTAGTAATCAAATCAATATTGAAAAAATATGAAATACAAAAGTGTTATTTAAATAGTCAACATATCCGTCAACATATTTCATAAAAAAAAATATTTTATATTACTTGACCATTTCACTGGGTTACGGTTACGTCAATCATGGGCGCAAGTACACCGAAGAGACGGTGTCACTCAGAATATAATGTATCTATACCAATATTATAAAGAGAAAATAATTGTATTTTTGTATGTATGTATGTTTATAATGAATAAACCCATAAAACTACTGCGCCGATTTCTAAAATCCTTTTCACCATGGAAAGATACATTGACCTTAAATAACAAAGGCTTTATTTTATTCCCATATTCCCACGGGGAAGGAGCTACGCGGGTGAAACCGTGCGTGATGTCCGCTAATTTACTTATAAATTTCATTGATCGTGAGGTAGAATTATCCGAATCTTCTCAAATTCGCTATAATTATAGTTATTGCTTTAGGCACGCTTAACGCATGATCATTAGCACACAGAGCAAACGAGGCTACGGCCTTTGATGACGCCTATCATAGGCATGATCAAAGGCCGTAGCCTCATTTGCCCGTCAAATTTACGTGATAAACTGAAAATTACATTCAGATCAAATTGACGCCATTATTCGTCTGATTAATATTCATAAGGGTGTGTAGCGATAACATAAACATTAGACACAAATACGAATCCTACACAACACGCGCACTTTAGCAACTGAGTTAATATTGATGTAACGACTGACATTCAATTGTGTGAACTCATACACAAAGATTCATTTGAATACAAATTTAGTTTAACTAATCATATTAAGTTTGGTTAACCTTCAATGGTATGTCACTATGTTGATGTCATATGTCATTATATTATGAGGACATGCGGGTAGAGAGACATTTGTAATATATTTATAAGGCAATGTAATATATAAGGCATTTTGTCGAAATTATCGTTGTTGCTCTGAGTACGATTGGCATTCGTACGTACGATAAGTACAGCTACAGATCCGAATGTAAGGCCTATTTAAAATGAGACAAAACTCATGAAAAGGCCGTTGATAGAAATCTAAGCAGGTCATCTTCACCATTTTGTCATAGTTCTAGTGTCATGAAATAGAAAACGTAGAAGTATGACAAATTACTTTCATGCCTCTGTTTCCTATATTGTTATACCCAGAAGAAAACAGGCGAGTTTATTATGTGATGAAACTGAGCAGCATAGCTCACACTGATTATAAATGACACAATAGATTTGACTCAATTCTGACGCACGGCGAAAGAATTTTCGCTAAATTTTTTCTACACTTTAAAGGGGTATGAGAGTAGTCCTGGGGTATCCTTCCGAGGCACCCTGGGCTCCAAACCGTAGGCTGTTAGGCAGGATACGTGAGTTTTTTTTTAGTCGGTAAGATTCCGGCATAGTACCCATGAGGATTTTCTCTCACGTAAAAAAAGGGATATAAGATTTGTTCTAGGTATATCGTGGGAGAAGCCGTAGATCAGCTATTTTTGAATGTAAGATTACGCCCTAACTTCGATATTGTCAATAAGTTGTATAGGTCAGATGGCAGTCGCTCCATAAAAAAATGGAAGTTCAGTCACATCGCAGTTAGACTCGAAACCCGACTCCAACTGGGTTCGGCAAAGGCCTGGTGGATGATGATGATTGCTCCCTAACTTATGATTGATAATAAAACATTTTTTTCACAAATTCACCCACAGAGTGCGGAAGTAGAAATAAGCTAAGATGTCGATTTTCCAAACAGTTACACATAAGCTTACAACGTTTACGAGTCAATTTTCCATAAAATCTTTAAAATCAATCTTATTACCAACGAATAAGTCTTAGTTTCGAGTGAACGCAGATGATTTAGGGTAGTGTTCCGTGGCATTGGTTTGAAACATCGAATGAACTAGCGATATATCTAAGCCGAATACTGAAAATAATCCATCAAGTTATTTTGCCGACGTAGTTACGATTGCATACGAAAGAACAATGTATTAAAGAAAATAAGAAAAGTAGATGCTGTGTTTAAATTATCACCGTAATACATATCTACATTGTCCCCAAAGACGCGGGATAGCACCCGAACCCTTCCTAGGCGAGGCCGCAATGGTAGCCGTAGGTCTGTTGGGAGTCCTGGGACATCCTTCCAAAGGGATTACCCTGGGCTTCCAACCGTAGGCTGTTGGACGTTACGTGAGGTTTTTTAGTCGGTGGGAGTCCGGCATAGCATCTTTGATTTTCCGTCACGCTAAGAAAAAAATTAACTGTAATACAAACAAAAGAAAATGTTGCAAAAACTGCACAAAACATACATACATAATCTATGTCCTCTCTAGTCCGAACTAGTGATACATAGCACAACTTTTACCGAAAATCTCATGTAGCTAGTGATTAAAATATATACCTACTCGAAGTTGCCAATTATTTTGAGGCTTATCTAATAACAAGCTGTGTCCCGCACCTGCACAAGTGACTTCTGTAATCGAATGCCACGGGTTAAACCCACATATTATTTTTTATACTACTAAAGTGGCAGACCACTCTAAAAGTCATGTATTTTCAGGTTACCTTAGTCTATAAGTAGATTGCAACACTCACGCTACTGATCGTAAAAAAACCTTTTCAGACTGCGCTGTCACTAATATTAGTGCCTAAAAATAGAAAGATAGAGGTTGTTTTCATTCCTTTTGCGGTTATGACCAGCCATACATATGAGCACTATTGAACCAATCATCGATCCAGATACGAACTTGTAACGACAAGCATCTATCTCGCCGCAAAGAGAAATGTGGTGTACGTGAGAGGTGTGGCTATAGGAATAGCGAATAAGGACGTCTGTTTAGATCTTTACATGAGGCATGCCGTAGCATGTAATACCTCATAACCTTTGTAGCCTGCACCTGTTCATTTTAACACAACAATAGCACCACCTATTACGTGGGACAAAAATCAAAATGGTAAAATTTTATGTGGACGTATACTGAAGTGGCAGATGTTAAAAGCGGCTAAACCTGAGACAAAAGATATTTCAGTTGTAAAATTTCGTCTACGCATTGAAATGGTGGGCGTATTGACCATGGAACTGATAGCTAGTTGATAGTGGGTAGAAAATTTAAGAGCCGTGGCGACGCCCTGTGATCATTTCCATCAGGTGGGCCGTATGCTTTTCTGCCACCACAAAAATGTATAGGGATACATATTAACATTTGTGGACATCCTCACACAACATCATCTAAACCAAATTAATCTTATGCTAGCTTATGCTATGGGATCTAAACGACTGATAAACATACTAATAAGAAATTGATTATTCATGTCGTATAGTCCGTTTTAATTTACGGCGCCGAATTTCAAACGTATATTTTTCAAATACGTGAATTATCTTGTGATGACGGGGATAGTAACAAACTTCATGGCCCACGTTTCACAGTCTACAAGGTCCATCACATCACCGCTCTGTACTATATAGAAGATTCTCTACATAGTGCAAAGACTGTAAAAGAGTTTCAGCACATAAATATGTATCAAATATTTTCGTTTTTAGGGTTTCGTAGCCAAATGGCAAAAACGGAACCCTTATAGATTCGTCATGTCTGTCTGTCTGTCTGTCCGTCCGTGTGTCACAGCCACTTTTCTCCGAAACTATAAGGCCCATGCTATTGAAACTTGGTAACTAGATGTATTCTGTGAACCGCATTAAGATTCTTATATAAAACTAGAAAAAAAGCAGTAAATTTTGGGGGTCCCCATACTCAGAACTGAAACTCAAATTTTTTTTTCATCAAAACCATACATTGTGGGGTATCTATAGATAGGTCTTTAAAAATGCTTTTGAGGTTTATAACATCATTTTTTCCTAAAGTGAATAGTTTGTGCAAGAGACACCTCCAAAGTGAAAAAATGTGTGTCCCCCCCCCCCTTCTAACTTCTAAACTAAGAGAATGATAAGTCTAAAAAGAATATATAATGTACATTGCCATAAAAACTACCAACGAAAATTGGCTTGAACGAGATAGAGCTGGTAGTTTTTTTTTAAATACGTCATAAACCGCAATTTTTGGTTAGAAAAATCACTACCACTGCGAACGTGTTAAAACATCAATCAAAGTTACAACGAACTATAAGAACTTTTATATTATGTTACTTGCTGCTACGAAACCCTTCATGGGCGAGTCCAACTCGCACTTGGCCGGTTTTATTATTTATTAGGCGGCTTTCATAAAATTTCTTTTCACCACGAAAATGATCAACTTCCTTCAAATTATTAGAACTTTGATTCTTTTAATATTACAATATAGGCTAGTCTGAAATATTTCAGAATCAAAGGGCACTACCTGCACGAGTGTGATACGTGACTTAGAAAAGTGTAACACCGAATATCACGTCCCCGTAAGATTACGAGTTCGAAACACTTAACAACGAATGCACGCTACCACGAAAAACTACACGCCGTAGCAATGCGATATCGAATAACTAAATCTCTAATCCACTTTTTCCGAAACACCTAACAACGAATGCACGCTACCTCGAAAAACTTAACGCCGTAGCCATGCGATCTCGTACAACTAAATCTCTAATTTCACCTATTCGAAACACTTCACAAAGAATGCACGCTACCACTAAAAACTGCACACCGTAGCCATGTGATCTCGAATAACTAAACCTCTAAGTCATCGTAAAAAGTCTTTATTTTTTTTAAATATAGAAAAAGAATAGAACAGGATTCGAACCTGCCTCTTCTCACATACCGTGTGGACGCCTTAAACACTCGGCCACCTAAACCTACTTCAGTGGTTAAGGCGTCCGCACGGTATGCGAAAAGACGCAGGTTCGAATCTTAGTTGACGTGGTAGTCTTTATTCATATTATTATAACAATAACAATCAACTAAATAAAGAAAAACGTTTAAAAAAAAAGTCTAGCCGAAGAATTAAGAAATCTATTTAATAAAAAAAATTACTTTGCTTATATAATATGTATTATGAATTTTGTTAATCAGAAATCTAACTACTTTTATAAATGCGAATGTTTGGGAGTGTGGATGTTTGTTACTCTTTCACGCTTTTGTCTTTCACGGCTAAACGGATCTGGCTGAAATTCGGTACCTACAGAGATAGGTTATAGTCTAGGAACAGAATTTCACGCAGGCGAAGCTGCGGTCATCTAGCTAGTGTAAATAAATTTATGCAACTTGTATGTACAATACTTAATAATACTTCTTACCTGAGTTATTATTCGCGATCCACAACAGTATGCCCACTTCTTTACACACTGCCAATAACATTTTGTATTTAAACGCCTGTCTATAGCAAACAAATAGCCTTCGTGTAGCAATTGTCTTTTATTCTTTTTAGATAATAGAAATTGTAAGTTCGCCATCATCACCGACCGCAAATTCCTATATCAAGTATTGTAAGAACGGGTAATACAGCTAATATTTTTTCCCATGTACCCTCTTAGAATAAATTCAATTATGTATTTTATTGATTGACAGATTGACACATCATTATGACTTTTTTTTCTCTATCTAGTTGATTGTTATAATAGCGGCGTTTTCCCTGAAAGAAAACGCATATTAAAATACTTACCTAATTCGAAGCTTATATAATGAGATAGGCATATCCGTTACCCGTAGGCTTATCTTACTCATGTTTGATGACGTATTTCCGTCGACTCAGCAGGCCGGGACCTGTGAACTTATAAATGCAGATGGCGTCCATTTTGTCCTCATTGGCTTTTATTCACCAGGCAGATTTAAAAAGTAAGCTTCGAATTAGGTAAGTATTTTAATATGCGTTTTCTTTCAGGGAAAACGCCGCTATTAAAAGTACTTGACCGTAATTCGAAGCTTATATAATGAGAAATGTTTGTTTTCGCCTGGTGAGTGACGGAAACGCCAATGTGATTCTAATTTATTTTTAGGAAAATAATATTACAGAATGTTGTATGTATGGTATCTAGATTTATAATCTTTACCACATTGAACAACTTAATATGTTATCTTAAATAGACTAAATAAGGAATCTTATATAAGGAGTAGTAAGTTTCCTTCTATTGACAGGATTAAATAATTGCGTATTATTATTATATTTGATTGGTGGTAGTTGCTGACATTATTACCAACCCATCGTCAATTACTTCGTGTTAGGATTAATTTAATCTTACCACCACCACCAATTCTTAGAAGCTACTGCTGACCGGGTAGTGCCGGGGCTAGAATTGTTGGAGTACCTCTCACAGTCATAAGTAAACTATTTGACTGTGTAGTCTCATATCGGTTACTCTGATTAACCTAATTTCTATCTAGAATAAAGGATTCAATTGATTAGTCGTAGGTATTATCTTTGTTTACAATAGTTTTCCAACCAGATTGTCTGAAATGAAAATGATCAGTTTCGGACTCTGATTCGGGCCTAAAGTAGTACCTATGACGTGAGTTAAAACAATCGAGCAAAGTTAGATCGTGGATGCGGCGACCTAAGCATAAAATCACTATGACGAGATACTTGAAAAATGTTCTGTGTATCAATACTTGGTAATATTTAACTAAGTCATCAATCCCAATATCAATCAATGTGACTTAATTTTCTTTACATTTTTCAAAGAGATCGACATACATCGAAAGGTAGGTCTTCAGGAGCTCAATAGTAGAAGCTTTTGATTATATATATCTGTTATTTACCTCTTCGCCCCCCCCCCCCCACATTTCACTACTCCACAGATTCTCTATGTGAGGTGGTGGGAGACCTGTCGAGGTGTTTATTAGAAGAAAAGAAATAATGTTTATTAGGTTCTTTTGCAGGTTCTGCAGAAAGAATGGAACTTACATAGCTCCTGCTTTGAGATCTGCCCTCTTTTAATACCTTGTGCCGTCGCGCACCACAAACACAAACAATCCTGTTGACCGATTAAGGTGTGACAGCATCTTGGGTATTAAAAATGATGGTGGAAGTAATATCCACTACAAACAGGCCTATCATGTAGTGTTCTCCATTTCATAATAGGAATATTGTTTGTAGGCAATCTTGCCTTAGTGGTGTTTGAAGCAGGATGCTCACAAAAAATACCCGGAGGAGCTGATACATATGGTATCGGTTCGGAATGCAGTGTATGGTGAAGTCAATTTGATATCGGACCATTACACGCAAGCTGACGAGTTAAGTTCGTCAAGGCAATTGATTTGGTCTCGTCCCTCTGGGGGGGTGGACTACAACTGCTTTGAATGAGTACAGACTGAAACACAGTACCGGTATATGATTTTCGAATCATGTGTAAGATTGTCAACATCTCTCTTTGATGCAGTGCAATCTTTGTTATTCTGGGCCCTCGAGCCTGTTAGAGAAATGTTTTCTAGCTGGGCTCCCAAGCGAAATCTGACGCGTCCGTGGTAAGAAAGCATCTCGGATGGAAAGCTTGTAAAATTGTCGAGAACCGGTAATTGCGGACCCACTATTGGAGTTCCACTTGTACCACTCCGTGCACTACTATTTTCTTCAGTGGGTTGTCGGTTAGGGGATTGACCGAATGTGACGCTGAGGTAAAGCTACCTTTAGGCACTGCGAAAGTGGTAAAAATTCAAAAGACGCACCAAGTTTGAATTTTCTTTAAAAGAACTAAGTTTCTTTGATTTGGAATTAAATAAATCTTCCTTTTATGTCTAATATCTTTTCTTTTGGTATTGGACTTTCAGGTAGTTCTATGTCTATCGCATAACGATGTGAGAGGTTTCTTTGGGAACCTATTATTGTTTTCTCACAATTGTCTAACCATCCCTGGGTTTGAAGAGTTTTCAAGGCTATTTGTACGTGTTTGTGAAGAGAAACAGGATTTTGATGCGCAAAATGAGATTTTGTGTAGGTAAACGAGAATTTGAATACTCTTATTCTATAGAAATCGAGGCACCCAGATGGTGAGAAACGAAAATGTTTTGGGTGCGGCTTACCCGAGCGGAAGACAAGAATGTGCTCTGAGAAAGAATAATGTACACTACATCAGCTTTACTATGAAAATAAGCTTGACTGAGATGTATTTTGCACATCCAATCTCGTGGTTGGAGGAAATCTGGTAAACGGAACATGCTGAAAGATAGAATTATTCTGGCTTCACAAGGCGTACAATGTCCTAAAACAGAATTTTGGGCGGATGACCCATCGCTATTTGAAGTTAGGAAAAGTAGAGAACCCAAACTTGGTGACAAAGGAACTAGTTTTAGAGTGTCTTGAGCATTCATCTTTTGAACCATTGCACAATGTGGTCATTTCAGTTAAAAAGGAAACCTTTTTAAAAAGAGTTCTTTGTATGGATTCTTGAGTATTTAAAGCAATTAGTATTCCACCTTAGTCAAGTTTTCCATAGCATTTTAACATAGAGTGAAAATTTTACAACTTTGTCAGGACGGGACTTGAACAGAGTTCGGTGTAAATTTAAAAGTGGGAAGGTTATCAGTTTTGAGCAGAATTCGAACCTGCGTCTTCTCGAATACCGTGCAGGACGGATTGGAGTTTCTGGATAAAGGGAATGCGGTACCCTTTTATAAATTTAAAACTTTTGGGTACTCTCGTTCCTTACCAACGTATTTTGTACAGAGTTAACTGACCGACATAGAATGACAGGGTCATATCATTTAGTGTTTCCTTTGCTGGTGTGGGCAGAGGATGTTAGACCTCTCCTCGTCTCTTTGAGAGCCTCGAGCTCGGAAACTTCGTAATTGAAGGGACATCCTTGCATGGTTACTTAGCATGTTATCGTACGCCTGGTTACTATCGTATACCCAATTATTATAGATATTGTACATACCCCTCCAGGGTGGTAACTGGTTAGTGTTGCCTTTGCTGGTATGGGCAGAGGATGTTAAACTTCTCAGTCTCTTTGAGAGCCTAAAGCTCAGAAATTTCTTAATTGAAGGGACATTTACTGTCGTATGCCCAATTATTATAGATATTGTACACACCCCTCGAGAGTGGTAACTGTACCTAATACAGGCCTAAAAAGGCTCTTGGTACAATGGAATCTGGACTCCATTCGATGGAGATCTGATCTTGACGCCTGATCCTCTCGAAGGCTGGCGTAATGATTTGGATGAACTTTTTTCGGGTCATCCTTTTTGGAGATCGAAGACCAAAATGCATGCCTTCCCGAGTGCCGTTGAAAAGGCTTCAGCCTCGAAAATGTATGTGTTTGAAGGCGATATTTAATCAAGGTTCATTTTTAAGAATTGGGTCTTTGACAATTCTGAAAATAATATATGAAATCAGATCTATGGCCGCAGGCCATTTGTAATAAATTGATAAAAGATTTATGGAAATCCTATTATTAAAGTAGGTCTTCAATTTTGTCATAAATATTTTCGAAGAAACTTAAGTTTTTCAAAAGATTCTCTTTGTTTAAAAATACAACAGGTTTTGGCAGCAAAAGCCTTTTGGCAGAAAGAGTCTTGTCAGCTTTTTCAAAATGTAGCAGGGATTCGAATTGTCCGATCTCCCCGTTTTTGTCTAGGTTGACGAACCCAGGACTATGATTTTACAATAGTGGGTATCAGCATATTATCTTATATAGGCAATTTGTCGCCAAAACGTGTCTATCAACCTCTTAGGTTATACTGTGTCTTAGGATCTTGGGTCACCGAAATCTCTTTTAATGCTGTCCCTATATAAAATACGAAGCAAGGATGATTGGCTGTTTCTATCATCCTCGTAAATTAACCTCTGATCTGTGAAGAAATTTACACTTGGTCAGGACCAGTGTTAGGTAAATGAGAAATAACTCACCTATTTCCATCATCGTTATCTGGTTTAGTGGAAGTCGGCTTCTTTTACTCCACTTACGACAATGCACGTGGCGTCGCGATCGCCCTTATTTGAAGTTCGAGCTAAATGAGCTGGAACTGTAGCTATTTGACGTACCTAATACAGTAACTGGAGCTCAGAGCGCGCTTCTGAAATACTCCACTTGGAATTAGCTCACTTTCTAAGGATGGAGGATTCATTTCTATCAAGAAACCAAACTAAAAGAAATAGTATTATGTTAGGTACCTAAAATTTAAGTACTACTTTCATGGTGAACATTTAGTTATTACTTTGACACACTCTTACGTATTCAGAAACTTGGGATGATTACGATTTTACCCATAATAGGCCATATTTTTACATGTATAGGAACATCTAGCAATTAATGTGCCTTTATGTGGGTAGGTATAAAAATATTTTGAAAATATTTTCTATATTCGGCGGTACTGACGCTGTACATACACGAAGCAAATAATATCTAAAAAAAAGTATTAGTACCTATGAATACAATCTATAAAATCAGTTTGATATTAGCTGTAACTAAAGATATTAAATAAAAGAAACTACAACCTCAAAAGGTTTACGTGCTATTTTAAAATAATAGGTTATTTCACGTTATGACGTATCACACTCATATGTGATCGTAAAAATATGAAGTAAAAACATACCTGAGACTTAAACGAACGGTCAAACCGTTAAATATGTCTGTAGGTTCACTTACTTCAATCACAAGTCACTTGTTTTAGATTCACTGTATATTCAAACGAACGGCAAAGCCGTTAAATAATTATTTCTGTAAATTCACTTACTTCATCCCAAGTCACTTTTTATAACTGTACTAGGTATATAACTAGTAACTAGGAAAAATAAATGCACCAGCAGGTGTTCCTGCTATAACCTTTTGCTACGGGAATCAAAACGCCAATGAGGACAAAATGGACGCCATCTGCATTTATAAGTTCACAGGTCCCGGCCTGCTGAGTCGACGGAAATACGTCATCAAACATGAGTAAGATAAGCCTACGGGTAACGGATATGCCTATCTCATTATATAAGCTTCGAATTACGGTCAAGTACTTTTAATACCTAATATAGATAAAGACTTTTTACGATGACTTAGAGGTTTAGTTATTCGAGATCACATGGCTACGGTGTGCAGTTTTTAGTGGTAGCGTGCATTCTTTGTGAAGTGTTTCGAATAGGTGAAATTAGAGATTTAGTTATACGAGATCGCATGGCTACGGCGTTAAGTTTTTCGAGGTAGCGTGCATTCGTTGTTAAGTGTTTCGGAAAAAGTGAATTAGAGATTTAGTTATTCGATATCGCATTGCTACGGCGTGTAGTTTTTCGTGGTAGCGTGCATTCGTTGTTAAGTGTTTCGAATTCGTAATCTTACGGGGACGTGATATTCGGTGTTACACTTTTCTAAGTCACGTATCACACATAATACCTCATTTATTATGCTAATAAGGATTAACATATCTATGATGAATTCGTTTGGAAATATTTAGATCCAGATTTGAATTAAAGGAATTCTTAAATTACTTTAATCCAAAAAGAAGTCCTAAAGGAGATCATTCACGTTTCATACATTTTTGGGCCAATTCTGAAAGTGCCGGCCAGAAAAAAAAAATGTAATATTCGCATAGAACACACAATTTCTAGAAAAAAATAGTACTACATTAACCCTGTGCGTGCTATGGTTTTGTTGTTACATGCTTTTAAAATACGAAAAAAATGTTATTTTGATGATGTATTTTGATACATTTCAACACTTGAATAGTGATTTCTTTTTACGTTATTCTATTGTAATAAGAAAGAATTATCATTTTACTAATGATCTACTTACCTACGCACAAACAAAACGTACCTAACGACTCACAACAAGTCCAAACTTATTTAAAAAAACTTAGACAAAGGTGCCGCGCGCGCAAGCGACAGGTACCTGGCAAATCACCCCGCCACCTCCCGACGCCCGATGGGTGCGATGGGGCCCTACCACCAACCCCGGGGTCCAAGCCAGCCTCACCTGCGAGTGCTGCACCTGCTGATAAACGGACGAGGTCATGGCGCACAGAAAAGGAAAATTCGAAACTAAACCCTGTACCAACGGGGGTCTGAGGACGGTGAGAGGGTCACTCACCGTCCTTACAGAAGCAGGCCCATGACGGCTCACCGAACTCGAGGTAGAACTAGGTCGTATTAACTGGCACATCCAGTATTGTGCGAGGTCCAAAGAAAGGGGGAGGACACGCTAACCCTTGCATCAGGCGACCTGTTTTACTTTCGGGAAGACACTTTTCCGAGGGCGGGATTGGCTTTATGGTGAAAAAGGACTTCGTTAGCAGCTTTGTGAAGATCAGCAGTGTTTCGCCTCGGGTAGCGTACTTAATACTGAGACTCACCAACAGGTACACCCTGAAGGTGATACGAGTGTACGCCCCGACCTCGAAAAGCACTGTCGAGGCAGTTGAGACCGTGTACGAGGACATAGCAAAAGCACTACATGGTACTGCCAAGACTCACTACAGCGTTGTGATGGGGGACTTCAATGCCAAAGTGGGAGTACAAGTACGCGGCGAAACGAAGATCGGCCCCTTTGGTGTAGGGCGCAGAAATGACCGGGGCCATATGCTTGTCAGTTTTCTTGAGTCTCAGGGGCTCTTCTTGATAAACTGTTTCTTTAAGAAGAAGACCCACAGCAAATGGACTTGGCGATGCCCCGACAAGGTCACAAGGAACGAGACAGACTTCATCATGACGGACAGGAAGTCTATAATTTTAGAGATGTCTCTGTGGTTAACAGGTTTAATACCGGTGGTGATCACCGACTTGTACGAGCATCTCTGAATTTGGACTTCCGAGCTGAAAGGGCCCGTATGATGAAGCCTACTCTCCGACCTACCGCACTCCAGTTAGCCTCAGGGGCTGAGAGGTTCCAGTTAGAACTTCAAAATCGTTTTGATCTGCTGGAAACCACTGACAATATTTACGATAAGGCCGACAATATGGTCAGGACGCTACAGCAAGTGTCCCGAAGGCTTATGTCCGGAAAAAGCAATAACAGGTGCTCTAAGCTCTCGCACGATCCTCTCGAACTTATGAGAATAAGACGGGAAACACCATCTACGCACTCGTCTTCGTCAGACCAGCGGGATCTAAATCTCAGAATCCGAAAGCTAATACGCCGCGACCTTAGACGCTATAACATCAGCATCGTCGAGGCAGCGATCTAGCAGAACAGGGGTACCAAAGTATTTGCCCAACAGTTCGGAAGACCAGACCAGAAACTGAAGACAGCGGATGGCAGAACTGTGACCTCAAGGTTCGAGATTCTCGAGGAAATTAAGAGCTTTTGCAGAGACCTGTATGCATCACGGACAAAAAGGCCGACGAGTAGGGCCCTACTGATTGTGACCACCGAGTCCCACTATCGCGCCACTATAGCGAGGACATTCCGGACATCGATCAGGGCGAGGTGAGGGCGGTTCTCGGGCAACTAAAAAACAACAAGTCCCCTGGGGAGGACGGAATTACAACTGAACTACTGAAGGCGGGGGGCCCCCCGGTTCTCAACGAGCTGACGAGTTTGTTTAATTCCGTCCTCTAACAGGGACAAACACCTGAAGTGTGGAGCGGGAGTGCGGTGGCTCTGTTCTTCAAGAAAGGTGATAAGACCTTGCTGAGCAATTACAGACCAATCTCACTCCTGAGCCATGTTTACAAGTTGTTCTCGAGAGTAGTCACAAACCGTCTCGCCGGAAGGCTCGACGAGTTTCAGCCAAAGGAGCAAGCCGGATTTCGAAAAGGCTTCAGAACCGTGGACCACATCCATACTGTACGGCAGATTGTACAGAAAACAAACGAGTACAATCAGCCGCTGTGTATGGCTTTTGTGGACTACAAAAAGGCCTTTGACTCTGTCGAAATAAAATACTCTAAATCTTTATTTTGGATTTTGCTCCCTTATGTAGGAACGAGAAATCAAAATTGGGCATAAAATATGCCTCTGCCTCACCCTTCAGAGAAACAGGTATAATTATATGTATGTGTGCTTATACGTGTGCTGAAAGACATAATTAATAAAATAAATCACTATTCAACTGCTCGTATCAATTAAAATGACACCTTCGAAATAACATTTTTAACGAATTTTAAAAGCATGTAACAAAAAAACCATAGCACGCACAGGGTTAATGTAGTAGTATTTTTTGCTAGAAATTGTGTGTTCTATGCGAATATCACATTTTCTTTTTCTGGCCGGCACTTTCAGTTTTTGGTCCAAAATGAATGATGTCCTTTAAGAAATTAGGTATAGGGAGAGAACAAAGATACTTCGATGCTTCACCGCACTTTTTTGACATGTTTATACGAGCTAGTACTTCCCGTAGATATTCACAGAAAATAATTTCATGTAGGTAGCACATCCTTGACGCTTCCACACTAGTTTCTTGGAGAAACTAAGCATTCCAATTGAATTGAATTTTATTTAAATGAATTGAAACTGTGCATTATATTCTGTTAGCGAGCATTTGCTTTGGATTTTTAAAGCAATGTAGTATTGATACTGTTGATTGATGGTACTTGATGGAACAAGCTACATTATTACATTGAAAAAGTTTTACTTGTACTGTTCCATAATATTGCAATATATGTATTTGTTTATGTGTTCGAGTGTAATAATGATCTGAAAGCCTTTGAGAATGCCGTAAGGCCAAACTGGGTAGGTTTAACAATAATAAATATGGCGGAACAGAACAAGTGAAGTTTTTCAATATGTAAAGCAATGTAAATATATATAGAAAATGTTCTAGTTAATCTGCCAACCTATTGATGTTACCCAAAAACTTAAATAAACAGTTTCGAAAGCATATAACTGCGCATTAAATTTCGTATCAGCCAATTCATATCAGTACATATTTGTGGGAAGCACGCCAAAACACATTTTCCTTACACAGATTATGTTTGTAGTGTTCGTTTATTGACACTTGATATTGGTGCAATGGCATTGTTTATGATTGTACGGCATGCTTCATTGTTGTAATTTCCTGCATTACTGAGTGCAATTGTAATTTGGATTTGTACATAAGCTATCTTTTAGTTTCTTTCCTTTTATAATCATATATTATATATCTTACATTTATTTCTAAGGTTCCTTTATTTATCCATCCCATTATATATTTAATTGATTTTTTTAATGTTGATAAAATTTAATGCTCGACCTGTATTGGTAATCGCGTTTTCTTCTATAACGGGGGCTTGTACCGTTTCTTTTTTTTAACGTGAGGAAAATCCTTCAGGGATGCTTTGACGGACTCCTACCGACTAAAAGTCACACGTATCCTACCTATCAGCCTACGGTTGAAAGCCTCGGGTATGCGTCGGAATGACGTCCTCAGCTGTAGAACTACGCTCGAAATGAACAGAAATTTATTTTCTTAGTTTGAGCAACAATTTGAGAGTATGTGTGATTTTACGAAATAAAGTGAAGACAATTTGGTCTAAAATTTAAAATACTGAAAGAACCCTTTAAATTCTTTTTAACCCTGATAAAGGTACGTTTGGGATATATAAAATTCATTTTGGTAGAGCTAGCATCCATGAAGGAATAATAGCCCATCTCAGGTGTCGTAATAAATAGGATGTAGTGAAATAAATTTTACAGTTGTATCTGAATTACTCCTTAGAGTGATTGCTTGTACCTACCCGCTCTCTCGGATAATGGCGACGTAGAGTGTTTGTTATGAATGCTTGCTGTAATTTGTTTACTCACCATTCGTCTTCAAATCAGAAATGTTCTTTTTACTCTACATTGAAATCATTAAATTCAGTTATAGACAACTTAAAGAAGACTCAATCTTAGGCTTACTTCGGATTAGATGGTGATGGATAAAAATATCCCAAAATTTATAATATTTCTTTGTAGGTATTTAGGGGTTCTAAGCAGTTACACGATTTTCTTCTTCTTACAATACTGGGTTCCTCACGCTCCGCTTAATAGGCACATAATCATAGGGCTGCCCATTTGAGGACCAACTGTCTATGGTCTTACAGACTGTGACTGTGGCCCCAATTGCTAAATGTCACTGTGGCTTTCCATCAGGCGGCGCCATTAGTTTGGCGCGTTAAATATATAGAAAAAAATAAGATTTCATCCTCATCGTCCTCTGAGCCTTTTCTCAACCTAATTGGCTTCGACTTTTTAGTCTAACTGCGATGCAACTGAATTTCGCTATTTGCCATGAAGTTGCTACTATCGTACCTCCGATGTTATTCGAAGCTCTAGTCGTTAGACTGATCACTGTTCACGGTTTTTATAAAGAATTGATGCTATGATATCAATACGAAATTCATGAGATGTATTTATCTATCTCTGAAGACAATAATCATCTCATGGTGGTTCATTTCACCGCACATTGCTTGTTTATGAATGAAGTTCTGAGGTGTTTTTTTTTTAAATCACTAGAGTGGCAGACAAGCATACGGCCCCACCAGATGTACCGGTGGTCACCGTAGCCTATGGACGTTTGCAACACCAGAGGCGCCACAATCGCGCTGCCGACCCTTTAAAAACCTTCTAAGTCCCCTTTTGAAGAACCCCATACTGTAGGCGTTTGGGAAAACCGAAGCAGGGAGATCATTCCGCAACCTAAGCGTACGCGGAAGAAAGCCTCTATTAGATCTCACCGTGCTCGAGCGCTCAGGACGCAACGTATGAGGATGAACACCCTGTCTATGGCGAGCGGTACGATGATAGAATGTAGCCGTAGGCATCATATCAAACAATTCTTCAGAGCACAAAGCGTTGTACAGGCGGTAGAACACACACAGAGAAGCAAAGTCTCTCCTGTCACTAAGAGGTTCCACACCACCTGCAAGTATGGGATCGTTGACAACTCTCATAGCTCGCCTTTGCACCGAGTCAAATGGACGAAGCTGGTATTCGGGTGCCCCCGCCCAGAGGTGACAGCAGTACTCCATATGCGGACGCACTTGCGACTTATAGAGAAGCAGTGCTTGCGCCGCAGTAAAGTACCGCCGCGCCCTTCTGAGCACTCCGAGCTTCCTGCACGCCAGCTTGGCCTTGCCCTCCAAGTGACTGCGGAACTACACATCACTGGAGATGTCAACACCAAGGATCCCTATAGAGAGGGTAAGAGATGTGCCCTGAAATTGTGGCGCCACAGTGAATGGGGTCTTTTTTGCGGTGAAACCCGCAGACTTCTATATAAACTGAGGTAGACATGCCCTACGCACCGATTTTTGAAACCTATAAACTGCGTCAATTAGCAGCGTTGCTCGCACTGTTGTGAGTAAAAACTTCGAGAGTACTCACTCGGCTTGCAATCTGAGTCCATACGCCTTCGCTTTTACACTTGTTCTGTTCTTATATTGCTATTGGGGTGACAAAAAATTACGTAAATATTATTTACTAGCTGGTGCCCGCGGCTTCGCTCGCGTCATCGTCGGCTCATCACATCATTTTGTATTTTACCATACATACATACATACATTATTATGCATAGAAACTAGTATTCATAGATCCCAACTCCAGAGCCAGGGTTAGAAACCAGAGGCCTAAACACGGCGGTCGCTTACGCAGCACCGAGGTAGTCAGATATACAGTAAAGAACCTCTGAAATCCATTACAGCATTATCATGGTAGGGTGATATTAATTTGGCGACTCAAATCAAACAATCAAAGAAACAAACACATCTTTATTCATGTAGGTTCATAGTAATACAATGAACGTCTTTATGAATGACTCTACATTTACATTTACTGCCAGATTCGCAAACCAATAGGTAGAGCCTGTGAGTAAGAATCTGGCAAGAAATCTCACGGCCACTCTTTTCAAACTGCCAATAAGTACCTATAAACAAAATATAGCATGGAAAACACCCCCCCCCCCCACCTCTGTTAAAATATAGTATACATACTTATGGAGTAGGGACAGGTTGTGAAGTCATAGTATACAATATGAAAATACGATAAAAAAAATGCACGACCAAATCAACAATTATGAGCCAAATTGAATTCTTGCCTCACGGCGCATTAACCTAATGGCGGGTGAGCTATTTTGAGGCTTTTTTGACTCACTACAAATAATTTCCGTCCCCAGCTCGATTCTCCAACAACCTTTCTTATGCTGACAAACAATATAGGGTACTTGGCGTCCTGTTCAACTGGTTTCTTTGAGAGTATCATTAATTTCATACACGCGCCGAATGGTGTGGCAAGTATGTGCAAATACCGGGAATGATTCTCTGCTGCTCATTATGTCCCAATGGAATAAGAGACGGGGAGATTTTAGTTAGATGGTATTTGTTGAGGATGTTAAAAGAAGAAAACTTGGTTCTTGAAATTGAGGTTTTATATTTGCAGCTAGTACATGGTAGACTTGTTAGCCATAGAAAAATTATAAAGGTAATAAGGCGCGAGAAACGCGCACCGCGTGGAGCCATGACTATAAAGGTTGTGAACCCGGCGCAATACAGAAGCTTCATAGCTGGTACACAACTGTTGTTAAGTACGGCTTCTTAATTTGCTTGCATAAACAATATGTCAGGTTGTAATACCCGGCGGAATACAGAGGCTTCATAGCTGGAACACAACTGGCGTTAAGTATGGCTTCTTAATTTGTGTGCATAAACAATCTCCCCTGGCTTGAAAGTGCTTTCTCTTCGTCAGGTAGAAAAATGAAGGTTTGTAAATTGGTGGATCAGTCTATTAACGGACAAATCTTGCTTATCGCTCTTCTTATAGTTCCCTTGCTGGTTTTAATGTCTGCAACTCTGCATGCTCCATCAGATCCAGGATAAACGGCTATAATTCTCCCCAAAGGCCACTTCAATGGCGGAGTACAATTATCCTTAATAAGAACCATTTGATCAGGTTTTATATCCGGTTGCCTGTCCTTCCACTTAGTGCGCTGTTGCAGCAAACTTATGTATTCGCGACTCCATCGGCTCCAAAAATGTTGTCGAGCATTCTCTATGCGGGCATATCTGTGAAGGCTATTAGTATTGGCATCTTTCAAATCGGGTGAGGGCAGAGACAAAAGAGGTCTACCCACAAGGAAGTGCCCCGGAGTCAAAGGACAGAGGTCATTTGGATCAGAGGACATGGGAATAAGGGGTCTCGAGTTTAAAATGGCCTCTATTTGGCAAAGTAACGTAGTGAGCTCCTCAAAGGTAAAATTAGCGTTACCTATAACCCGTTTTATGTGAAATTTTGCTGATTTCACAGCCGCTTCGTAAAGCCCTCCAAAATTTGGAGAAGCTACAGGCGAAAACTTGAATGTGATGCCCTCATCAGCAAGGGCTGGCACAGAGTCAGAAAAGTTTTTGACAAGAGCAGCAATTTCTTGGCTTGCGCCAACAAAATTGGTGCCGTTGTCACAGAATATCTCACGAGGCTTTCCTCGGCGAGACATAAAGCGACGCAAAGCTAAAATAAATGCTTCTGTGGTCAAGTCACTAACTAGCTCTAGATGAACAGCTTTAATCTTAAAACATGTGAACACACAGAGATAGCCTTTTACCAGCTTTGCGCCACGTCCCTTTCTATTTAATATCATGAATGGTCCTGCGTAATCTATTCCTGCGACTTCAAATGGAAACCCAGGTGACAATCTTTGTGTGGGTAAATTCCCCATTATTTGCTTTGCAATTGCTCCTTCCTGCCGTCTGCATGTAACACAGACTTTACAAATTCGTTTCGCTAAAAGTCTGCCACTAATGGGCCATTATTGTTCTCTGACTACAGAAAGTAGCAACTGCGGACCAGCATGTAATAGTTTAAGGTGATAATATTTCATTATCAAGATTGTGTAATGATGCTTGCTATCTAAAATAATTGGATGCATTTTACTAAAACTATAATTAGAGTTTTCCAACCTCCCACCCACGCGAATGACGCCTGCACTATCAACGAAAGGCGTGAGGCTATATAAAGCTGGGAGATTTTTAAAATTGTTATTGTAATTTGGAAAACTCTCTTGCTGCGATAATTTAGCGAGCTTCATCTCAGCCTGCTCTAACTCATCTGCTGTTAAATAGCCGGATTGTCTATGTTTCCTATGAGTTAGGAATCGGCAGATATAAGCCATAATACGGCGCAATTTAATAAAACTTGAATATCGTTCAAATTCAATGACCGGAACTGCGGTCCTATCGATATTAACAAAATTAACTCTAATTTCAGGTAAATCCGAGTGTGTCGCATAGTGCATCTGTTTAGGCCAATTGTCTTGAGTGTCCCCTAAAAATGTAGGTCCATCCCACCATAGTGCGAGATTTTGTACATCCTCAGGAGGCACTCCACGCGATGCCAGATCAGCGGGATAACAACTTGATGGCACATACATCCACGTGCTTGTCTCGCATACTTCATTGATTTCGACTACACGATGAGACACAAATGCATTTAACTTATGGGGTGGTGTGTTTAGCCATCCCAGCACAACCTTCGAATCGCACCAAAAATATGCCGCGTCGACGGTGCATCGTAGTGACTCGGTCACCTTCTTACAGAGTCTGGCAGCTAACACAGCTCCGCACAACTCTAACCTAGGTATTGTTGCCGATTTCAGCGGCGCAACCTTTGATTTAGCGCATAACAGTTTAACTGTGATATGGTCTAGTGTGTCCCTAGAGCGCACATATACGCATGCAGCGTACGCTTTCAGCGAAGCATCTGAAAATGTGTGTAATTCTATCTTTATTGGGTTGTGGCATATAGCCCTTAGATCATCTAACCACAGGATGCGCCTTACTTAAGCATTGTTTTCTGCCATTGCACATGACCATTTGGTCTTTTGGCTTTATAAAAAGCCTGTACATCAGTACATCATTTTATATGATTAAACTAGTACATTTCATTGTAGTTGACTGTACAAAAACAATTAACACACAACAGCCATTACGCGTTTGTCGATTAATACATTTTTAAATGCAATGAAATTTTATATGTCTTTGTGTTTCCCCCTTCACTTGTATGAAAACTGGCAGAATATTTTTGTATGCGGTGGTTCGCAAAGGCTAGTCCCGTGTTATATGGTCTAAGATATAGCCAGACGTGGGATGGACAAACTCTCAACACATTTCAATTTTTTTATAAACTTTGACCATATCTGAGATATATCATCAGGAATTTGTTCATCCCACCCTACCTTCTGTAGCCATAACAATTGCAGAATAAGTTTACATGTTATGACGCACACGCTTAATACACCTAACGGATCAAAAATGCTGGACGATATTGATAAGACATTACGTTTCGTGAAACAATTATGGTTTTCATAATTTTACAAACTCTTAACTGATATCAGAATGGAATCTGCTGTGGGATCCCATTCTATACCTAATGTGCTAGTTTTAGAAGAAATTTTCAAATTTTCTTGTTTGCTGTCTGTACCGGATTCATTTGCGATCAAATGTAACAATTTCTGTGAATTACTCTTAAGTTTACGTAATTTAAAACCTGCCGATAATAATTTGTTTGTAATGTTTTTATAAATGTCATATAACTCCTGTTCCTCAAAATATCCTGTGATTAAATCATCGATATACCAGTCATGCAACATCACTTCTCTCACCACCGGATCACTGCATTCCATTGCCAACTGTACTATACAGCGGGTACTGAGAAAAGATGCCGCGGACATACCATAGGTAATCGTATTTAGCTGCATATATTTTAATGTTTCAGCCTCACTTTTACGCCACAAAATTGTCTGAAGGTGCCTTTGATTCGGTTCGATGAGAATCTGTCTGTACGTTTTTTCTATATCTCCTGTCAATATAAATCTATGCTGGCCAAGCCTAATTAAAATAGAAAAAATGTCGTCCTGGACAGTGGGCCCTACCATCAATATGTCATTGAGTGAAAGACCGGATGATGTCTTGCATGAAGCATCAAATACCACTCGACATTTGGTGCTTTCGCTACTTTCCTTTAGCACAGGATAATGCGGCAAAAATACAGCATCATCAGATCTCTCAACCTGTGACAAATGGCCGAGCTCTTCATACTCATCTAAGAAATTGACATATTGCTCTTTTATGTCAGGCTGCCTCTGAAAGCGCCTCTCTGGAGACTCGAATCTCTTGAGAGCCTTATAAAAGGAATCACCCAACGAGCGTGGCTCAGCCTTCAAGGGCAGCGTGACACAAAATCTTCCATCCTGAAGGCGACGAGTGTGTTGAACAAAATGTGTTTCACACGCGTCCTCCTCAGGGGACTTCATAGGCTTAACGGGTACCTCTTCGAGTTCCCAAAACTTACCTAACTGTGTTCTTATCTCATGGCTGAAATTACAAATAATCTGATTCTCTGATTTTGTGGCCTTGTAGCACATAGCTGGACCAGAGACCAACCATCCAAATACAGAATTTTGCAGAATGGGTAGGTTACGACCCAATTTAATTTGTTCTGAACATAACACATCCCAAAATATATCTGCTCCTAACAACAGATCTATCTTGGTCGGTTTATAAAAATTACAATCGGCTAGTATCGTATTTTTTGGTAAATTAATGTTAGAAATATCAATCTCATAACTCGGTAATGAACTTGTAATTTCTTTTATAACAAATGCATTGACTAATGTGCTAAACGCATTTGTACGTGATTGTACTTTTATTTATTTATTTATTTATTTATTAATTAACACGGCCTAAGACCAATTACATTAATTAAGAATAACACTGATACCTTTGATATTGCAACGCTGTAATGCTTCAAACGAGATGTTATTAATACCGGTAACACATACCGAACTAACACTCTCAGTTTGAACACCTAAAGCATCCCTCAAACTTTGACTAATAAAAGACGACTGGCTTCCGCAATCAAGCAGGCAGCGTGCTTCTATGAATTTACTGTTATTAGCTGAGGATACCTTAATGATAGCTGTGGATAGTAAAATTTGATTTGCCATGCAAGTGGACAATGATATTGGAGTAGAAACCAATTGCTTACCTTCTGCAACGGTTTTTTCTAAATGTAATAAAGAATTATGTTTTTTATGGCATCTGGTGCAAAGTCTTGATCTGCACTGTGGAGCTAAGTGTCCGCTACGGAGACAGTTAATACAGTGTTTATGTTTGATGATTAACTTTAATCTGTCTGCCGGTGACATAGCTAAAAATTTTTGGCAATGATAAATGAAATGCTCACCGTTACAAACCAAACAGTTCACATTATGCTTGGTGCCACTATTTTCACAAGTAGTGGCAACAAATGACCTTTGTTGTTTAGATAATATGTGTTTAGTATATGGCAGCTGCTGCCGCTGTGGCGATGACTGCTGCACATTGTCTGGGCTACTACCACCCACTGATGTTGCTTCGAGAATGTCTGCCCTCTGGCGTAAAAATCCATAGAAATGTTCTAAATTAAGTTTGTCAGTTAAAATGTTTTTATGTTCTTCCCACTTGGTACTTGTGATAGGATCTAGCTTAGCAGCAAACAAGAAAATTACGAGAGTATCCCAGTTATCAGTTTTTTCATCCAATGCGTTTAAAGCTCTTAAATGCTTAGCTATATGATCTGCGAGTGAGCGTAAAGATTTCTCCTCGCTAGTAACAGTAAACTCAAACAAGGCCTTAAGGTGCGTACACACTAGCTTACGTTTATCACTGTAACGGTCACACAAAAGTTTCCAAGCGGTGTCATAATTGCAACTAGATATCTCCAGGGATGCTATCACAGAAGCTGCAGAACCGGATAAGGCGCCTTTCAGGTATTGGTATTTGTTAATACTTGCTATTGACTCATTGTTATGAATCAAAGAAGAATATGTGTCATGAAATTCTAACCACTTTAAAACATCACCATCAAAATTAGGAATCTTAATCTGAGGTAACTTAACATGTGTAGTGTGTATGGAAGAATTAGAACCTAGGCTATCCTCACCATCCTTAATACTAGTTTTATTTATTAACGCCTGAGCCTCTGCAATAGACCTATAGAACCTAGCCTCAGTTGATTCCCTTTCAGACTCATTTTCAGGGCTATCCTGCTTAACTTCTATGGTTGTTTGTATCAGATCATACTCCTCAAACATTTTTTCTATCTTTTTTAACCTAGTTTTAACTTCATATTGAACCTGAGAACTTGCAACTTGTTGTTGCAATTCCTCTAAATATTTTTCAAAGGTGGTAAGCCTTCCCTTTAAAGAAGACCTCTTACATTTAAGCTCTCTCAATTCCTGTGACATTTTATCCTCTGTGCCAGTCATTGCGATGAAAACAAATAATTCAATTCAGATGTAAGTATAAGTACCTTTATAATGAAGCAAACTTGTGATATCAACAAACTCAACTGCTAACATCAATAAAAATAGGCCTCCGCCGACGAGTTCAAAAATGGCTTTGTACCAGAAAGAAAATAAAGGCCAGCGGCACCTCCCTGTCTTGAACTGTAATTGATAACAATAGGTATGTTTTAATTTAGGTAAAAAATGTTTATGATTTTATCGCCTGACTGCCTGACACTTAACTTGACAAATCTGGTAAAGGAATTCCAAATTACTTTCTACAACAGGGATAAAAGTCAGTAAATTGATGAGAATATCACCTTGTGTATTTAAGTTGTATTGACAAACTAGAGAAATTGTAAAATGTGCAGCTGAAGTAAATTAAAAGTGGGAATTTGATGTGTGTACACCTGTGAATTTCCTCACAGAGTACTAAATGAGTATGTAGTAAACAATGAACTGCAAATACATCTAATTGTATGTATTTGTAACAAAGTGGGAATTTGAAATAACCCTATGTTGTGATTGTAGTAAAAGGTTGCAATAAACCTATGAATTTCATACTAAATAAGTATGTACTTAACTGCAAATACAGTTTATTGTGTGTATTTCTAAAGAAAAGTGAAAATTTGAAGTAAATCAATGAATTACATACTAAATAAACATGTACTGAACCGCACTTACAGTTATTAGTATGTATTTCTAAAAAAAGTGGAAATATGAAGTAAATCAATGAATTACATACCAAATAAACATGTACTGAACTGCACCTACAGTTATTAGTATGTATTTCTAAAAAAAAGTGAAATTTTTTAAGAAAACCTATGATGTAGGTATGTGCCTACATAGTCTACCAAACAAGAAATATGTATGTACATATGTACTGCTGAAAATTATATTTTTAAATTGTATTTCTAAAAGGAAATAGAATAATTATGATTAATGTTAGAAGTAGGTATCCAAAATGAAATTTATTGTTTTATATTTTGAGAAACCCTCTAACATTTTGAAAATATCTTTTAATTTTAATGACCTTGAAGTAAGAAATATGAAGCTCAAAAAATGAATGGTACTTTACTACGAAAAATGCTTGTAGCAAGTAGGAATAAACGTGAAACTCGAGCAAGCTTAACGGGGAAGGGAAATAAAAAGAAAATGATGAAATGGGCAAACCTCCCGTCCAGAAGCCGTACAAACCCTTGTTCTGCCTTATAATAATAAATTCCCTTCTGCAACCGTCGTTGTCGATTCCAAAAATTATCAATCTTCAACAAAAGTTTTTGAATTTCCAAAGATTTCAAAATGGACGTCTTCACAATGAATTGCAAGTTCGTGCATTGCGCCTCCGCACAATAATTGTTTCCACGGTCGCCAAAATTGTTGAGGATGTTAAAAGAAGAAAACTTGGTTCTTGAAATTGAGGTTTTATATTTGCAGCTAGTACATGGTAGACTTGTTAGCCATAGAAAAATTATAAAGGTAATAAGGCGCGAGAAACGCGCACCGCGTGGAGCCATGACTATAAAGGTTGTGAACCCGGCGCAATACAGAAGCTTCATAGCTGGTACACAACTGTTGTTAAGTACGGCTTCTTAATTTGCTTGCATAAACAATATGTCAGGTTGTAATACCCGGCGGAATACAGAGGCTTCATAGCTGGTACACAACTGGTGTTAAGTATGGCTTCTTAATTTGTTTGCATAAACAGTATTCAACCACGTTTTCTTGTCCTTATCGTATAACCGTTTTCGGTTAGTTACTGGGAGACCGCCCAGTTTGGTTGGATTCATCGAAACTGTGGCCTTAAAATAACATTGCGGAGGAAGCTGTATAGATCATGACCTGCTAGCCTCTTATAGGTTCTGCCAAAGGGACACGATCCCAAATCTTATGCGAGCTGCTTCAACTCCCTGTGGGCCAGCTGGATTTCCTCGTCCGCAAATCGTCCATCACGAGAAACCTCCAGATCAACAGGCAACACCCCCGCAAGCACAGGTAATGTTATAGTGTTGCGTTGCAATAATAATGCTGATTGCTTAGTTCTCAAAAATATACGCTTGACCACAAAGTTAGACGACCGCGGTACCATACAGCTGCAGCGTACATCAACGTAGCAACACAGGTTCCTGAGTACAGAACTCTCACTCAAGTGCTGCGTGTCATATTCCCCACGTAGAGGCAGACACGCTGTAGACATTCTGAAAACAGTTCCGAAGTCTTTTAACCAATAAAATCCACATGCGAGCTGTAGGACGTTGCATCGTCCCGAGTAACATCGAGCGCTTTTGCCTGTGACATAGTCGCAACCGAGGCGCCGCAGGTTCGGCATAGCATCCCTGTAGGATTTTCTTCATGTTAAAAAAACTAATATTATAAAGAGAATAGATTTATAGATTTGATTGTATGCAGGCTTCGCCACTACTGAACTCATTTGTAAACTATTTTACTGCTGGGAAGTTACACTATCCCCGGGTCACATAGGCTATATTCCCTTACTATATACCACGGGAACGGGAACTACGTGGTGGGATGGGAACTATGCGAGCGTGACTTCACGGCTTATGAGATAGGTACTGCCTGGTGATAGAGAGACGGGCAGCGGAGTCTCAGTAATAGGGTTCCGTTTTTACCCCTTTGGATGCGGAACCCTGAATGTTTTTCGTCCAAATCAAGCAAAATTTTACCTATGCAAGGTAATTAAAACTTTGGTTGGAGAATCATGTTGACAGTCTTTAGTCGAAGGATGAATACCCTGATAATAGTTGGTTTTATTTGAATGAACCGTACACACTTAGAGCGAGTTCGTTAATTATTCCTGAACAGCCTGTGTCTAAGTCTACCGGTTCAACTTTTTATACTAAACTTTAATTAATCAACATGAAGACATTTACAATAACACAAAATCAATCTCTGTTGGACATCAAATAGGAATGACAATGTCAATCGGATTTAACGTTCAAAAATGTGTCACTATTAAAAGTAATTTAATTTAAATCAAAAATAATGAGTAAGTTTTTTAAGGAGTATTGATAACAATTCTGGAAAAAAATTTCCCCAAATTATCTTACATTCCCTTTTTAGCTCGTTATAGTATAATTTTTTATAAAATACGAAACACATCTTTAATCAATAATGATTTTAATGCTATAAGCCGAATTTGAAGTAGATCAGACCAAGAAATCACGTTGTCCCATACAAACTTTACCCTTCTTTTTTATACCCTTGGAGGTGGAATTTGCAAAAATGGTAAAATTACTTTCTTCAAATTGTAACAAAGAACGCTCGTGCTGAGTTTCATCACCGTACCATGAACCGTTTAGGCAATAATTGATAATTACTTTATACGACTATAGTTCTTTCATCTGCGATTCGATTTTAATGAAAAATAGCCTAAAGCCTCCCCCGAGTTAAGCTTAATCTTTTTTTGTAAACAGCAAATGAATCCGTTCAGTATCTTTGGAAATCCTGACGCTCATACAGACAGACAGACAGACAGACAGACAGAAAAGAATTTTAAAAACATCATTTTTGTGCTCTATTGGTGTTTTTATACCGCCCCCGCTACTTTTTTTTTAATTTTATCAATTGTACAGACACACGATTTCTACTCTCTTATTATAGTATAGATAAGTGAGTGTAGTCTTAGCAACGTGTGTGTTTTAGGATTGCTTTTGAAATCTCTTTTGTTAGAGTACGGCACGTCTACCTCAGTTTATATAGAAGTCTATGGTGAAAACACAAACTTGTGTCTTGGTAGGGTTGAATTGGACAAGATTTTGTCCACCCCAATCGGACACTCTGGTGAGAGTAGCCTCGACTTCAGACACAAGTTGTTCACGACTTTCTTCCACTGCAACCCGAGAGCCCGTGTAATAAGTGTCGCCCGTACTGTCGTCCGCATAACAATGAATGCCGTCAATAGACAACATGTCATTGATATGCAGCAGAAACAGAGTAGGGGACAACACTGAGCCTTGTGGTACTCTAGGGTTTATGGCCATGCAGTCAGAACAGCTGCCGTCAACGACGGCCCTGATGCTTCTACCGGCCAGAAAGCTGGACACCCATCAGCATAAACTCTCGGGCAGTCCATAGGAGGGCAGTTTCGTAAGAAGACCACGGTGCCAGACCCGGTCAAAGGCTTTCGAGATGTCGAGGCTCACTGCTAGAGCCTCACCCTTACTCTCGATAGCCGCCGCCCAGCGGTGTGTGAGGTACACAAAAAGATCGCCCGTCGAGCCACCGTGACGGAAACCGTACTGCCGGTCACTGAGCAGGTCATGTTACAGGAGCTGTGTATTAATTACACGCTCCATCACCTCAGATAAAAGGGAGGTGACGGTTATAGGCCTATAATTGGCCGGGTCAGTCCTGTCACCCATCTTGGGCACAGGATGCACGTGCGCTATCTTCCATGACGCCGGGACTTGCTTCATGGAGTATGAAAGCGTGAAAAGACATTGTACTCTTTTTTTTCAAACTAATTCTCTATTTATAATATACTAGCTGACCCGCGCAACTTCGTTTGCGCCACAGAGAGAGTATTACCTGTTTCCGTCGTCCCCCGTTTTTGCTCTCTGCTCCGCCCCTATTAGTTGTAGCGTGATGCTATATAGCCTATGACACTCCACAATAACGTAGCTTTCTATTGGTGAAAGAATTTTTAAAATCGGTTCAGTAGATCCCGAGATTACCCCTTACAATTTAACAAACACACAAACTTTACTTCTTTATAATATTAGTATAGAAGTATAGATTATGTGTGTACATAAATTGTTAAATAAATAAAAGACGTGCAAGCACCGGACACAACTCCGGACCACACCGCTTAAGTACCACCGCGGGAATGCCGTCCGACCCACTCGACTTATGAATATCTAGGGATTGAAGCTCCCGCCTGACGTCCCGTTGCTTGAATTTAATTTCTGGCATTGAAGATCCACACCAAGGGATACCAGGCGGAAGCGCACCGCCAGCGTTCATGGTCGAGTTGGAGGCAAAGAGAGAACCCAATAGGTCGGCCTTCTCCTTGGCACTCTGGGCCAGACTACCATCCAGTCTATGTAGAGGTGGTAATCCCGACCGACAAAAGTTTCCCTCGGCAGCTCGGCCTCGAGACTGCATTCAGTTTGCGTTTCACTTCAGAGATGCTAGGATCTGAGTTAGCGCGAGCCGTGGTCCAAGCTCTGTAGGCAGTTTCTTTCAACATCCTAGTTTCTCTACAAGGCCGATTAAAACACGGTCGTTTCCTAGCTCCTGCCGGGATCCAGCGGTTAGGAATATGACATTCCATGCCCGCCAAGATCCCCTCAGCTACGGCTGCAGCGTAGGAGTCCAAATCTTCTGAAGTGAAGCAAAGCCGCCTCCTCGGGTACGACTCAAAGAACTCTCGAAGTCCATCCCAGTCTGCTGACTTGTAGTGCCACACATGTCGCCACTCCTTGGGCCGAGGTGGTTCAGGCCTTGCGAGAGGCACTCGCGACCGAACGAGGCAGTGGTCCGATGGACCAGGTGGTGCATCCACTGATGTGGTGTATCCGTCAGGCTGCGTAGTCAGCAGAAGGTCCAGGAATGCACTCTGCTCGTTCTCCCTATCTGGTATTCTCGTATGAGATTTTACCAGTTGGGAGAAACCGTAGGTCAGGGCAAAGTCGTGAGCAGCATTCCCCGCAAAGTTAGTGTGCACGGAACCCAACCAGTCAATATGGTGACCATTAAAGTCCCCCAAAATTACTATCTCCGCGGAGGGATACCGCTCAATAGCCTTGTCGGTCGATGTTGCAGGTGGTCAAAAGGCGAACTGTCTCCGTATCACCGCTATGGGACCTGTAAATGCACGCGTAGATCCGAATGTGGCCCCCATGATCCACGCGCGCCCATAATGTAGACAGGTCCCTGTCTTCCAGGTCACTGAGACGGCGACAGCAGATATCCTCCCGTACGAACATGCATACCCCAGCTTTACGCCTGAAATTAGCCTCCAGCTTATAGCCAGGGTACATCAAGTAAGATATATCCTTCGGGCAAGATATCTTAGTCTACGTCAGGAAAAATAAGTTCGGCCTCGCAGATTCCAGGTGGCGGTGGATCACATTGATGTTAGAGTGCATTCCTCTGATAATGCAAAAGTCCACATTTAGTGTGGACGACGACGAAGCCGCTGTTTAAACCTTTTTTCTTATTTAACCTTTTGCCATGATGATATTTGAAAGGGGATAAATAGAAGGTAGGGGGTGCCTGTGTGTCAGTGACGCAAGAGACTAAGCGAGACTTCAATTCCCCAAAGGCAGGCACAGGTAGTGCGGTAGATTGGCCCGGCGTACGGAAGGGCCACCGGTCCCCCCCCCCCCCCAATGCAGTAGCCGCGTCCACTCCGGTATCCTCCTCCGGCACAACCACAGCACCAGGGACTTTACACAGGCTGCTGGTTCAGCCTCCTGGGGCGGAGATTACGTAATCCCCAGGTTCGGGTCCCGTACAGCCTGCGGGCGGTCAGCGGTCAACCGTTTCACCGGGTCTCCCTGACCGCCGTAACAATATTCCGCGCCTATGCCAGCCAATAGAGACAGATGAGCCTCTGGTCTCACCGCCACCGGCACAAAGTCACCGCAATGAGCACTGGAACCCTGCTAACTTACGGAGAACATAACCCAGCACGAAGCAAAGTTACTATTACCGCGGTCTTCTGCAGGGTGGAGGTACTGCCCCAGGCGGGCTGCTCATCGAACGGAATTCCGTTATGCCCTTCCTCCTAATGTGTGTCGTCACTAGCAGACAAATATCGCGTAATATGTGAACTTTTGTAATGTGGAAAAGTTCTACGACGATAAGAATAATAAACAGCTTGGTTAAGTCAAATAAAACGTTGTTTTATTATAGTTTTAAGAAATACGAATCAGCAGTCTCTTCACAATATGAACGGTCTGTCAGCGCCCGTATTTCTCACCCTGACCACCACGAGTTGTTCAAGCAGAGAGTAAAAAGACAAAAAAACCGGCTTACCTCCTAATCGATCCTAAAACTTATTCGCAACAAAAATCGTTCAACCAAATAAATCTGGCCAATTGATACCAGGTCACGCTACTACCCAAATTTTTCCATCGCCCTTGTGTGTAAAGTGAGGGGACAGCTATCCTTATTTACAGAGATAGAATAACACAGTTGCTAGTTTTTACCTTTGGAATAAGTTCCCACACGATGCGGGTTCCAGTCGCACCATCAGTTAAATCAAAATCTAACGTTATCATCAATAGGAGAGAAAAAATAATAATTTTCAATTATTTTGTGATCACATGAAATATTTTCAAAACAGGCAATACAGTTCACTAAGCTTTATCTTTTCATGCATATAATTAAGAATATTTATAGAACATCGTTCCTCCGTACGTGTGTACTCGCCTCAATACAGTAGGAATGCTTTAATCAATCCTCTGAGATTGATTCCACGCATGATTAAATATGTAGGCAAATTGATCACCAGCCAGAGCTCTCTATATAACTTTAGGGATTGTTGGGATGCCCTAGAATCCATCTGTATGTAAAGCCTGCGTCCCACGGTTTCACTTGCTTTAAAAATTGATATTATTCTTAAAAAAAAACGAGGTGTATTGTAAGTTTACTGGGGATCCTGTAACTTCCTTTCGAGAGGTTACCCGGAACTCCTAGCTACAAGCCGTTGGATACTATGTGGTTTTGGCACAGCATTCATAAAGATTTTCATACGTAAAAAGACACTGACGCGTTATAAGTAGAGGATTAAATTAATCTGTTATTTAGTTGCACTATGGCTCCAAACCCATTCTTTAAGGTACAAATTATTTCTCGTTGTACTATGTTCCACTTATGTACTTTGCCAGGCTTTTTTAAAATATCTATAGTAATCAAAAATAAACTAGAATCATTGTAATAAATTTGTCTACCTTATTTCTTCGACATAAAAATGAATTGGTGGTGAAATCTTGCCCTACATTAAGGCATCACAGTTCAAGTTAATAGGGCCATCATTAAGGGAATGGACACTTTCCTGACCTAAATAGGCTTACATTATATAGGTATCCCTTTGTAATTTTTTGCTTCGGCTGGTGGCAATAGAGAGATGGAAAATGGGCTGATTGCCGAATTTTCTTTTGTGAGTTGAAGTAATTTTTGTGTTTTGATCAGCCAATGCGGACATAAAAATAGAAATTTGTATTTTTGATGAATGTTTGGATAAGAATGGTTTAAATAAATTTGTTTTATGCAGACTTTCACTCATTAACAAAAACTCTTTTAATATGTTTGAACAAATTAATGGTACCCATAATGTTTCAAAAGATCGTTCCTCTGTCGAACTATAAAAACATGGAACGACCTGCCCGCACACGTGTTTCCCTCGTCTTACAATCCCGGGTTCTTCAAGAGGAGCGTGAAGAGGCACATCACAGGACCGCCAACTTGAGGACCACTGTCAGAAGTGGCCCCCAATCGCTAGATGCGCCACGGCTTTTCATCAGGCTATACATAAAAAATATTTTCTTTTCAGTGTAGCAATTCAAGCAAAATAATTGAGATAAAGTGTCACTGCAATCATTTGAGAATAAATACCTTCAAATAAATTTATTTTAAAACGAGTAACAAAACGTGGTCGTACCAACACACGTCAAATACCCGTATAATTTGATACGTAACGAACGACCCATTTACATCCGTTTCACAGTAAAAACAACAGTCACCGTTTCGTGTCATTTCTCACTCAGTTCGTATTTCTAATCAAAGGGAGCTTTCAAATTGAAAATGAACCGGGTTGATTTTGTGTTTCTATTTCAGATCTGTGTCGGTATTATTGTTATTTTAGACTTGTATCCTTTTGAAGGTGTTTAAATTTTGGTTTAGTATTTTGTACGATTTTCACCTAGCTCTCTTCTTTTAACATCGCAGAAATACTAAAACTGTTGTGTCTATTTTTATTTTACACTACAGTACTCAGTCTAGAAAAATAAGGTAAGGTTACTAGGTGGTCAGGATATAGGGTTTAGTAAAAAAGAAGTTGAGTAAGTTATCAAGTAATGTTGTTTTAATATAGATAGGATGGTGGTCTATTTCTGGCACCACCCTTTGCTTTTATATCCCAAACAACTTGTGCCAGGCAGAGGTACACAGATGAGAGAATCTTTGCCAGAAATGAGGGATTCAAAAGATCGTTTATAACAGGCTTTCAAACCGTAATTTCACGGTTTACTGCTTCTTATTTTCGGTTCTAATAGGTCTAATTTCCTCACACAAAATTTAATTTAATTTTAACGTATTGTAATCGTTGTTAATAACGTAAGTATTTGTCAGGTCAGGTCGATACAGAGCTCTAAATTGCCTGGCTGCCCCGAAAATTGGTAATCGGTAAAAGTGTGCCACTGAAATATTCCAATATTAACATTTTAAGTAAGATAAATAATGAGACCAAAAGAGATTAAAGGTGGACTCTAAATTTTTTGTTAAATTCTGCTGTAGAAAATGTATTACAACGTTACAGACACATTTTAATTTGAACCATGTCAGGGGAATTTTAATCTAAATTCCAGAAAGAGCAGGAAAAATAATATACAGGGATGACCTCCTGTATAAGTTATATATTTTGAACAATGTCGCCAAAACTTTTCTAATTTCTTTCGTAAAATGAGGACAGTCTTAGCCCAAGTTCTATGAGATTAAGTTATAAATTATGCCTTTTGATAACTGGTTACAGAACTTTGCCTTAATTACTAGGAATTTGATAAAGCGGTTCTGCTAAGACTTTTAATGAAAAGTTTGTGTAGAATAGAGCTTTGGTTTACTCCCAGTAAGTAGCTATTGCAGATTTATTTCTTACGTCAGGAAAATACAACATGAATGCTATGAGGGACTCCTACCGACTAATAACCACATTATGTTCCCTACATAATGTCTACGGTTGGAAGCCCGGGTAACCCCTTTCAAAGGCGGATCCAGGATTGCAACATGAGATACCTATATATAAATTTCAATCCCAAGGATTTATTTCACTACGGGTTCCTAAAAACTGACCAAAATAAAGTTAGCACTGTTTCATCCCGCTACAGTTTCTAATTAATGCTTTTAGCTACACAAAAGATTCGAATATGGCTGCCAACACTGTGGGAGAACTTGATCGGACATTAGTTTTGTTTTCTTTTTGTAACTTGTTCTAAATTCAAAAGGTGAAAATACATATTTTGCCAGTCTCATTGTTCGAACTTGTTTTGTATTATTTTTATTGTATTGGTGTCAGTATTTTTAGTTTTGTTGTTTTGTTGTTGGTGTCAGTATTTTTAGTTTTTTTGTTATTACTCTAGTATTTTTCCCACTTCAATGTATATGTTTAGCTTGTTGTTCTGTAGAAATGGACAAGCGCAGGTTGCGGGGTAGACCGCTGAAATATTCAAGTTACCTATAAGGACTTCAACGTGGCTTAAATATTGCTATGTTATTAGCAGGTACCAACGGCTTAACGTGCACGAAGCACGAAAGTACTCATAATTGAAACCAAGTAAGTGGTCTACCATTTCAGGTACTAAGATGAGAGGTTTCTTACTGCGTTAATGTGATCGGCGATATAATAATATTTAAAAAAAAATGAGCAACTATCTATTTATATAAACCAATACTATAAAGATTAAATATTTGATTGTATATTTTTTTGTTAGCATCGAATACGCTCTGAAAGTATGGAACCGATTTGAAGAACCATAGGCTATATTTTATTGCCGTATTACCATAGGAACGGGAACTACGCGGGTGAAACCGCGTGACGTCCGCTAGTTCAATAATGAATTTTAATAAAAATCTCCTGGATTCAGTTCATCTGTGGCAAAATCTTTTACTCCAAAACTGCTATAATTTACACAAGACGCGAGAAAGTATTACTCTGTGCTTTCTTAATTAAATTACACCAAGAGCTTGATCTATTTACCTGTTGGAAAACTAGCAAAATGCTTAATTAATAATAAAGTTGAAAGGGCTGCGGTCCACTGTTAGCACTCTAGGAAAGGAACGTCGGACATTTACTTAAGAATTTCATAGTTTGAGTTACGACCGTAGAAAAGTAAGTCAGAACGCTTTGTATTTCAAAATGTTTGAACACTGAATTTCAGATATTTTTCTTATAAAGACTGAATTATGCCAGTCAGTAATGAAACTATGAATAAATTAAATACCTATTATTAAATTTAAGCCAGTAGCGCTTCTAATCGTAGTAAGAAAATTATTATTATGACAATCGTTAAGCTCGTATCTTAACAAGTCAAGGTAAAGGCTTTATGGGCTTGGAAATTTTCAACAGTGAGTTGTCAAAACCTGCAGCTGTCTATTCAACACGGCAATAGACTCACCACCTATTACGTGTGACATAAAACTATAAGGTGACCCACGTGCTGTACATATAATACGGGGTGGAATTCTCTGCCTACCCATTTGGGGATAAAGGCGTGACTTTATGTATTACGTATACGTATGCTAGCACGCTCTACAGGCTCCTTTTACAACCACAGTGTTTACTATTACCGCACGCAGGTGAGAAACCGCATGACAGTGAAACCGACCTTACACCAGACTATGTAATCTATCTCTACCGAATTTCAGCGAGGTTCATTCAGCCATCAGAGAATCAAATCAAACATCTAAGTGGTCATGACATTTGACCTAATAAGTTATACCTATAGCATAGCAGCAAAAGGGAAACAAAATTCCTAATATCCGACCAAACTCAAAACTTCGTGAAACAAAAGTTTCCGAAAAAATCTTTGGACTGAATATAAAACTGAAAAGAAAAGAAGCAAAGTTTTGAGAGAAACTAACAGAATTGTTCTAACAAATGAAATTGTTCTTTTGTAAGTATAGTCAAAGGAACCACGTGCCAAAGTCTTCAAGTTCATAAAGTTATTTTGTACTTAAGCAATGTACAAGTGTAGGGTGTTAACCCTGTACGACCTTTACGTTGCTTTTTCGCCGCTCTAGGTTAACTTACTAATATTATAAATACGAGGAAGCGCTCGTGGCCTGGAAGACTCAGTGTTCTGTAAACGATCACTGCAGTAAGCAACTTTCACTATGGTCGGTCCATGAATGGGTGACCATCCATGTGATCACTTTGTGACATTTATTTGAGCGTTTCCGTGCTTCGGAAGGCACGTTAAGCCGTTGGTCCCGGTTGTCAGTAAAATGGCAGTCGTTAAGTCAAGTTGAAGACTTTATTTCAACAGCAGGCAGTCACAACCTGCGCCTGTACATTTAAAGACGGCAATACGGCTCACCTATTACGTGGTACAAATTATACAAAAAAGGTGAAATGTGGGCATATAATATGCCTCTGCCTACCCCTTCGGGGATAAAGGCGTGACCATATGTATGTATGTATGTACGAAAGATTGTGAGTATGTTTTATTTCAAACTTCAAACAGATGATTTTACTACATAGCCATTAAGTTAAATAAAAAGCGCAATTTTTGTATAATGTTAAATGGAATAAAATATGCTTTATGGAAGTATTATTGCTAATTTATTCAAATTTTGTGTGACAAAAATACATTTGTAAAAAGAAGAAGATAATTCTAAGATGGCTAGCCAGAAAAAATGAAAGACCACGCTTCAGGTAGTATCCACTGGTCAATAAAATAACACCGCATGTTACCATCTACGCTCAATCCTTACGACAAAGATTGTCAGCAGCCCTAAGCGACTGGTCATGGAAGGCATTAACTTTATTCTACATTATGTCATGTCAGAAAACAGACTCACTAAGTCTTTGTAAAATACGGGAATGGCCTCTACGTAGACTACATTCGACAGGAATGAAAATAACCATTACAATGAACATGAACGCTCAGCTGATGAAATTTACATTGTTATTACGTTACCAGGTCTTGGTTGGACCATCTGTATTAGGAGGACAAAGCCTACATAAGTTCGGTTTGTATAAACGTCGTAGGCTGGGACTACCTGAAGTAGGAACTAAGTTACGATGTCAATTGCTTAGAAGAGAAGTTGTGTCAAGTAGTAGTTTGGCCATTGAATTAAGAAATGTATTTAATAAATAAATTTACTTAGCTCATATTATTATGCATTATGAATTTGCTAATCAGAAATCTATCAACTAGGAATTATTATAAATGCGAATGTTTGTGAGTGTGGATGTTTGTTACTCTTTCACGCTGTAACATCTGAACGGATCTGGCAGAAATTTGGTGCCTACAGAGATACGTTCGCAGGCGAAACTGCGGGCGGGCATCAGCTAGTAAAAAATAAAACTGAACGATTCAATAGATCGTTTCTCTGTCGACCCATAAAAATCTCGATCGACCTGCCAGCGCACATGATTGTGTTTTCCTTCTCTTACAATACTGGGTTCTTTAAGCGGAGCGTGATGAGACACATCATAGGGCCGCCAACTTGAGGAACACTGTATAAAGTCTTACAGGCTGCGACTGTGGCCCCCAATCGCGGGATGTCGAGCTAAATATAAAAAAAAAAACTTTTGTTTCAAGGCATGCATATTGAAATAAGCTTGTCAAAAATATTATACCGGGTCACGAGGCTGACGAGAATTCTGAAATCTCGGAATGCCGCATGAAACCCGAGTTGCCAATCTCCCGAACAGTCGATTGCTTTGGCAACCATGGCAGCCAACTTTTTTCGTTTGGTTCTCCTCGCACATTTTTCGATATCTATGGCTGTATGGTCGCGGGTCTAAGTCTTTCTGTATAAATTAATGTGTAGAATTGGTTATGGTACTGAATGAGATAGCTTGCCGAGTGAATGTAATGAAAAAAAAAGTCGAAATCACGATTTGATCGCTGTCATTATTTATTGTTTGTTTGGCGCCGTTCCTAGAAAGTATTAATACGATTAATTTTTGAATATTTTCGTTTATTCTGTTTCAAATATTGTTGTTTTGCATTTAAAAGTATCCTGTCATGTTGTTTAACAGCTGTGATAAATATTTTCAGTGTAATTCGAAGTTAAATTTGTAAAATTTGATAAAATAACACGCGAAGGTCACCATTATTTTTTGTTGTTGTTTTTGTTGTGCAGTGCTCGTATTTAACCGATATTTGTTGAGATTTTCTCAATAGAAACTATAATCTTTTGTCAAAATACCATTTTACATTTATCATATGAATAATTTATGTGAAAATCAATAATAAAAATGGGGAGGTTTTTTTTTAATAATTTAAGATTACATAGCCTCGATATCCCCAAAATAAACAAAAAAATAAACAAATAAATAGGCAGTAATATTTTATTTTATTTTCGGAGATTTTATATCTACAGATTATTATTTTTTTGGTGAAAGTGAATTGTTGATGTGTATATTTTGTAAATAAAATAATTTATGTCAGAAAATTGCTTTTTATTTTGAATTACATGGTAAAATCTGAGAGTACTCCTTCATTTTCCCCATCCTAATTTTCAGCCAAATTAAATAAATCCATTACACATGGGGTGTTCTCGGATTTAGTGTAGTTATTTTCGTCAGTTATCCAGCATGATGAAACAGTAAGTATTTATGTAGTACGACTCCTGTAAAAGCAATAAGGAAATATTGTGTGACGTCCGGCGTGCAGCCGCCGTTCCCGCCGGTGGCGTGGGCACCGCCTATGGATACGCCGGCGTGACCACGCCACCGGCGGGATTGAGCGAGTAGGGACCATCTGGTCTTAGCCCTTTGAGTCCGGCGTGGCATTACTGAGAATTTCCACACGAAGAAAAAAATCAGGTCGATACAGAGCTCTAAATTGCCTGGCTGCCCCTAAAATTGGTAATCGGTAAAAGTGTGCCACTGAAATATTCCAAAATTAACATTTTAAGTAAGATAAATAATGAGACCAAAAGAGATTAAAGGTAGACTTTAATTTTTTTGTTAAATTCTGCAGTAGAAAATGTATTACAACGTTACAGACACATTTTAATTTATACTATGCCACGGGAATTTTAATCTAAATTCCAGAAAGAGCAGGAAAAATAATATACAGGGATGACCTGTACAAGTTATATATTTTGAACAATGTCGCCAAAACTTTTCTAATTTTTTTTCGGAAAATGAGGACAGTCTTAGCCCAAGTTCTATGAGATTAAGTTATAAATTATGCCTTTTGATAACTGGTCACAGAACTTTGCGTTAATTACTAGGAATTTGATGAAGCGGTTCTGCTTAAGACTTTTAATGAAAAGTTTGTGTAGAATAGAGATTTGGTTTTTGGAAGTAGCTATAGCAGTATTTTTTTTTACGTCAGGAAAATCCTACATGAATGCTGATGGACTCCTACCGACTAAATACCACACGTTCTCTACCTAATGTTTGGGAGGTTGGGTCTCATTGTTCGAACTTGTTTTGTATTATTTTTATTGTAGGTATTGGTGTCAGTATTTTTAGTTTTGTTGTTTTGTTATTGGTGTCAGTATTTTTAGTTTTTTTGTTTTTACTCTAGTATTTTTCCCACTTCAATGTATATGTTAAGCTTGTTGTTCTGTAGAAATGGAGGGTAGATCGCTGAAATATTCAAGTTACCTATAAGGACTTAAACGTGGCTTAAATATGGCTATGTTATTAGCAGGTACCAACGGCTTAACGTGCACGAAGCAAAAAAGTACTCATAATTGGAAATGCCACCAAGTAAGTGGTCTACCATTTCAGGTACTAAGATGGGAGGCTTCTTACTGCGTTAATGTGATCGGCGATATAATAATATTTCAAAATAAATGAGGAACTATCTATTAATATAAACCAATACTATAAACATTAAATATTTGATTGTATATTTTTTTGTTTGCATCGAATACGCTCTGAAAGTATGGAACCGATTTGAAGAACCATAGGCTATATTTTATTGCCGTATTATCATGGGAACGGGAACTACGCGGGTGAAACCGCGTGACGTCCGCTAGTTCAATAATGAATTTTAATAAAAATCTCCTGGATTCAGTTCATCTGTGGCAAAATCTTTTACTCCAAAACTGCTATAATTTACCCAAGACGCGAAAAAGTATTACTCTGTGCTTTCTTAATTAAATTACACCAAGAGCTTGATCCATTTACCTGTTGGAAAACTAGCAAAATGATTAATTAATAACAAAGTTGGAAAGGCTGCGGTCTACTGTTAGCACTCTAGGAAAGGAACGTCGGACATTTACTTAAGAGTTTCATAGTTTGAGTTACGACCGTAGAAAAGTAAGTCAGAACGCTTTGTATTTAATATGACAATTGTTAAGCCAAGTTGTAGGCTTTAGGAGCTTAAAAAAATTCAGCCGTGAGTTGTCACAACCTGCAGCTGTCCATTACAACACGGCAATAGACTCACCACCTATTACGTGCGACACAAAACTATACGGTGACCCACGTGCTGTACATATAATACAGGGTGGAATTCTCTGCCTACCCCTTCGGGGATAAAGGCGTGACTTTATGTATTATGGATACGTAGGCTAGCACGCTCTACAGACTCTTTTACAACCACAGTGTTTACTGTCCATTACCGCACGCAGCAGGTGAGAAACCGCATGACAGTGAAACCGACCTTACACTAAACTATGTCATCTATCTCTACCGACTTTCAGCGAGGTTCATCCAGCCATCAGAGAATAAAATCAAACATCAACGGGGGCATGAAATTTAACCAAATAAGTTATATAGCATAGCAGCGAAAGTGAAACTAAATTCCTAACATCCGACCAAATTAAAAACTTCGTCAAACCTTCCGACGAAAAGTTTCCGAACAAATCTTTGGACTGAATCTAAAATTGGAAAGAAAAGAAGCAAAGTTTTGAGAGAAACTAACAGAATTGTTCTAACAAATAAAATTGTTCTTTTGTAAGTATTGTGAAAGGAACCACGTGCCAAAGTCTTCAAGTTCATAAAGTTATTTTGTACTTAAGCAATGTACAAGTGTAGGGTGTTAACCCTGAACGTGGCTTTATAGTCACTCAATGTTATCCCTACTAATATTATAAATGCGAAAGTAACTCAGTCTATTCGTCTGTCTGTAACGTTTTCATGCCTAAACGGATGGAGTGATTGAAACGAAATTTGGTATAGGGATAGTCCGAGACCCTGATTATTAATTAAGAGAGAACAGGATTGTCACTATGCAGTCTGTAACTAGAGAACGGCTGCGCAAAACTCAGTAATACTGTTTCGGTTGTATAGACCTTTAAACCGTAAAATATTACTTACAGCTCAAAACAAAATGGTTATTAAAACAAATAAAAAGTAACTTCTATTCGACATGGTACCGGAAAACTACGTTGAAGTTACGTCATTTAAAAACTAATAAAATCTGTAACGCTTCGGGTCATTTAAAAGCTGAGTAGATGTGGGATCGCATTCGTCTTAGATTTGGTTTATTGCAGGGGTCGCAATATTGGTTAGAATCTGATTAATTTCCTTTCCATAGTGACACAGGATTGTTGGGGTAGGTCAGGGTTTCGAGAAGTTAATTAAAGAAAAAATAGAGCACAGGAAGAGAGAACATCTTTTGTTATGGTTCCAATACACAATCGGTAAAAAATAGGACCCTATTGATGAGACTTCGCCGTCCGTATGTCTGTCTGTCCGTCACAAGGCTGTATTTCAGGAACCGTGATGGCTAGATAGCTGAAATGATTACAGATAGTAGTATAGTATTCCTGTTAGTAGTGGTATACATTAGTCTGTTGCCGCTATAACAACACAAGGAATAGGGGGGCTCCTATACAACAAACGTGATTTTTTACTGTTTTTGGTAGAGTTCACACAACAAAACAACAGAGAGCTTTACCATGTGTCTACAGCCGTAAATAATGGTTAAGTTTCTACTTTATAAAAGTTCTATGTATTTACACATAAATCAACACAATTTAGTTTGTTAAAATTTCTACAGAGCACTGTCTTGCGAGTTTTAACTCGTAATTCAAACTTGAGATCCCAGAACAAGTATCATCGTCGCATACACTGGTTACGTAAATCAACGAAGCAGTTATGTAGGTTAAAGTGAGCCTTTTCAAAATTCAATAAATAGAAGAATCTTTCAAACAGTATCTGCATTATAATAAAAAACTGTAGACAAACTGAGCCCAAAACTTTCTCCCCGGTCTTCCCTGGATCGGATCCAAATTTCGAATTGTACATTATTTTGAGAAGGCATCGCTCAGAATGAAATAAAAGAATGCAAAGATTTTTCTACATTCCAAGTAAAAATATAGTTTACGTTGATACATACATTGAATTATTGATTTATATTTTCATCAATGCATTAAAATAATAAGGTATACCGCTAAAAGCTTTTCTCCAAACTATCCCGATTGCAAACTACATAATATGAAAAACACAGTCTAATACTTCTCCTTTTTTGTAGTTGGTTTAAAAGACAACGAGGTAGGAAGAACTTTAGTACTAGTATGTACTGAAAACTTTATAAAATGGTAATTAGAAACATTAACTTGTCAAGTGAACAAAGGTATTTAGTAGAAATAAAAAGTTACATCATTCCGTTTCGTGCAGAAATTACAAGTTCGAATGCCGAGCATATGAACATTTATGAAGTTTTTCGTATAAAGGTTTTCTTTCGCGCACGCTTGGATTGTGGATAGATCTCCCAGCCTCAGTTTTCCTAAGCAAATTGGGGTTCTTCAAATGGGTAAAAGGTGCTTAAAGCTCTCTGGAGTTGCAAACGTCTTTAGGTTACGGTGACAGCTTTCCATCAGATAGGCCGTAAGCTTGTCTGCCACCTTGATACTGTAAAAATAAAAAGCTTTTTACTTACGTGAGCAATTCAGCTGAAATGGCTAGGGCGTATAATAAATTACTCAATCATAATAGTGGGCGGTGGCCCATCGGGCTTAAATTGTTGTATGGATAGGTTTCGATGGTAGATTGATTGACTGATGGCAGCTATTCAATAATATAGATTTCAGGGTCGAACGCCATTTTGTTACTTCGTTTCACTCTATATAGGTATACCGTATGTATGTTTGACCGTTTACTCGTTTGAAGAACTTTCATTCGCCAGAATACGTATCATTTTTTGAATATTTTTTTTTAACTGTTGGTTGATGCCACTCGGTTTAACCTGCTGCACATATTGAATAACACCACTTGTACTGTTTCAAACATGTTGTGGAACAATACCAGAATATTCGTGCTTCAGAAGGCATATGAGTTGCCAGTAAGATGGTAGAAGTCAATAAGAAAAATTTCAACAGCAAGTAGCCAAAACCTGTGGCTGTCTATTTCAGCACTGTAATAGGCTGTCACATCAATCTTATTACTTGGGACATAACACGACTCTTTTGGGTAAAAACAAGTAGGTACTAGTAGTAGCCTAGCCATAATTGTGTCACAAATCTTTAATCTAATTGAATTGTTTTAACTTTCACGCCTTCCCAAATCGTCTGAATTCCGTCTTAATGTGGTTTTTACTAACTTTTAGGGACACTAAGATAAATGAGTAATTAATCTTACAAAACACTTATTTAAATGGTACAAATGGAGGGTAGTCCATCCACGGATAACTATTTCAAACTAATAAAATTGTTTGAGTTGGAAGTTTGAACAGGTTGGCGTCGAGCCAGATTTACGTCCAACTGAGATTGAAATTGAAGACATTTCGTTTTCGTTTCCGAAAGAGCAGTTTTTGTTGTTCATGTTAGGTTAGCCAGAATCATTGTTAATGAAAATGTCTGAATTTATAAGTTGTAAAAAACACCCGTCATGAGAGATGGCCGTTTTTCTACATATTGTATATTTAGGGTTCTGTACTTAAATTGTAAAAACGGGACCCTATTCAAGCGACTTCGCCGTCCCTCTGTCTGTCTGTCTCTCCGTCACGAGGCTGTATCTCAGGAACCGTAATAGACAGGGTGATGAAATTTTCAAAGATAATGTATTTCTGTTGCCGCTTTTTTTTAACGTGAGGGAAAATCCATCATGGTTGCTATGTCGGACTCCGGCCGACTAAAAAACCTTGCGTAACGCCCAACAGCCTATGGTTAAGCCCTTGGAAGGATGTCCCAGGACTCCCAACAGACCTACGGCCACCATTGTGGTCTCACCCAGGGGGCGGTTCGGGTGCTATCCCGCGTCTTTAGGGGGTTTCGGGTGTGATCCCGCTTCTAAGAGGAAGGGGGGGTGCGTGCGTGAGGGCGATTTACGGCACATTACTCCATTACCGTATCAGTGGGTATACCTACCGTTGAAAACTGCAGCTATGAGTTACACGTTCTACACGATGACAGATGACAGGCTGTATGTTTTGTTGATGTGTTGCAAATGTGAATGCAGCATTAGGCATAATAGGTATAGCTCGTCTAGTAATTCCGACTTAAAAATACAAAAAAAACTGTTGTCTACGTTTTCGTTCAGACGATTTTGATTAAACATGCAGCAAGTAAAGTCTCTGAAAACGTTAAAGTAAACTTAAAGTTAGTTCGAATAAACAAACAAGTTGACAACGAAACACGAAAACGAATCATGGTTTCGAGACAAGAATCCCATCAATAGTTGATGAAAGTGTTTACCCTAAAATGTATTTTTTAACTGCCCGAATCCTGCGACTCCTAGATGCCAGCTATTGTGACTAAAACAATAATAATCGTACGGATATCAAACCTTGGTTTATCTATTTTTGTTCATAGTTTTGCCTTTACTTAACGAAAAAAGAATTAAGTCTGACCAGATCTTTATAATAAAAAAAAACCTGCGTTGAAATCCGTTCAGTCGATTTTGCGACCATCGCGAGCAAACAGACATATTGACAAACAGACTGGCATTCCAAAAAAAGTACTTTAGAATTCTTTTATCAGCTGTAGCTATACATATATTATAATAGTCATTGCTATTTTCAAAGTTTTATTTATGATATTTGTTTTTATGCCACATATTTTATATAATAGAACATATAGAGATAGCTTTAAAAATTCTTTCTGTTGAAAAGTTTTACACCCAAAATTCTTTAACCCTGCTTCTTCAGCCACAAATTTGTATTCATCACGCGCACACCGACCGCAGGCCGTGGCAACAGATTGGGTCTATTATACCCCAAACAAAATCCTACGTTCTCACTGAAATTCAATGTGGGTGGCAGCTTAAAAAAGGGTTTTTGTTAGACTTATACTTGAGATCATATTTGCCTGCTTCCACACCATTATGCGCAAGAGAGGCGCGTCGCTGGTGCGGCGGGTGCGGGGGAGCCGGAACAGTATGCTGGCGACGCTCCCGGACAGACTGGATTGTTGTATAGTAAATCGGTGCTGTGAGCGGCATGTGGGGCGCTTAGATTAAAATTGACATTATTTGATTATTAGTTAACATTATTTGATTGTTGGTAAAATCCACTAGTTAATGTTAATAATTCTAAGTTTGACATCAATTTATTTATTTATTTTTGGAACGAAGTTCCTTATCGCACGTTGTGAAAGGGGGCTAGACGGAAAAAATTCTCACGAAAAGTTGTAACGACACTTTTTTGGAACGAAGTTCCTTATAGCTATAGTATGGAGGGTAGAGGTACCGACCGAGAGGGCGGGGGAAGGGGGGGATGGGGGGAGGGGCGAGGTGGGGGAAGGGGGGAGCGGGGTGGAGGGGGGAAGGACGGGGAAGGGGAAGGGGGGAGGGGGGTACAAAAATGGGGGTTAATAATAAAAAAAATATTATTATTAATTAAAAAAAATAAAATTTTATTACAATTCCTTCACTAATAATTAATCGAAAGGAACTTCGTTCCATCCGGGTGTCCCTTGACACCTCTCAAGTTTTTTTTATTTTACTTTTTTCATTAATGACATGCAAAATTATAATCTTGACATCAATATTTTCAATTTTGACATCAATATTGTATTTTCTTAATAAAATTGTAATTATGTGTAATACTCAATATTTAAATTTCATAACATGGCATGAATTAATGTTTCAAATGTATGTAACTGTGAGTAATGTGACTGTATTATTGTTATTATCAATACATATAATAAAATCGTAACAGGTCTGTACATGGAAGATAAATAAGAAAAAATATTATAGGGGGGCTTTATGAACGCAATAGAACCCAAAACAATGATTTTTAGAATTTTTGTCTGTTTGTCTGTATGTCTGTATGTCTGTATATCTGTTTGTCTGTAAATTAGCGTGCACAACCGGTGCACGCTAATCTCAGTAACCGCTCAACCGATTGCAATGCGGTTTTTTTTATTGTGTTGAAGTTTGCTCCAGTTAACATTTAGCGTTTGTTTTATGTAAATCGGTTTAGAAATAAAAGAGTTATAACACTTTTTAGAAACAGATATTTTGAAAATTTTAATTGTAGGGGTTTCTTTGAATGTCAGTGAACCTAAACTGGCGTGTTGGCCTTCGGCGCGGACTGAATTGTTTAAAAATAGTCTTAATCATTAAGCTCTTTTATGATTAAGCAAACAGGGCAGTTTCAGACGCTGCTTGATGACTCTGATGAAGAAATACCTTTCCTTTCATACACCTTATGTGACGTAAACGAAGTTGCGGGCTCAGCTAGTTATGAAAATGTACCTACCTAAATGAGTCTAGTTACTTAAAATAAATGAATTATTATTATTATTATATATTTGCCATCGATGCGACTTTTATGATCAAATCTCTTACAAGAATAAATGACCTAAGGGTGTCAAAGTTTCGGGAAAAAGTCATCGGTCCAAAATGGATTCTCTACGTGATGGTATTACTTGCGTGATGTTGCATCCCAATATTTAGCTGAAAATATTTAATATAAGTTCTATCTGAGGAATTTCTCGTTTGGTTTTATGTGTTTCATAACTTTCCATGGTATATTTAGTACGAATTTATTTAAGGCATGTCAATATCTGAGAAGATAAAATCCTTTTTTGTGAAACCAATTTAAGTGCGTATAGGCGAAATAAATATCAGCACAACATCCTTACAACGTCGAATTTTATTTTAACAAAATTCTGTGCGCTAATTTGAAAAACTTGTGTCGATTACCTTGCCTTAACTTACATATTAATAGGACAGTATAAAGATTCAAAGCATGCGTGGTATGGATTGATTTACCATATTTAAATCACTCATTCTAAAAGCAAGTGAAACACTTTCTGAGTGACACTGTTCACTATCACATAACAATGTGTAACATTCCAGTTTTAACTTGCCTACTGTTTCAAAATAACTATGTATCTTTCCTTGGGGGAGGCCTCTTGCCTTGCCCAATGATTATGATGATCTTTCATGAGGTGGCTTATCAAATAATGGTTATCTATAAATATCTATGTTCAGAAAAATCTATGTTTCTAGGTGTATGTAAAGTTTTCATCAACACAAATTAATCAAGTCCAAACACAACATAACTGCTGTAAATCGTTAAGGAATCCCTTTGATTGTCTATAAGCTCCGTCATCCAATTGCCTCCAGACATAAATCAGAGACATAAATTGTGGTGCCATAAAGCACTTAATGAAAAAGTAACGAACTCACTAGTTGCCCATACAATTTTCTAAGGTTTTTTTTTAGTTGACGCGGGGAACGCATTTACGCGCCTTCATCCCAGCTGCGGGGGCAGATAGGATGGTGTGTGGGACTCCCGGCCCGGTCCGGAGTGGACCGTTCTACCCACTAAACCCCGCGGTGTTCCTCCTCACCCTTTAGCTGGACCGAGGGATATCAAAAGGTTATTCACGTCGACCCGGCTAGGGGCGCCCCGTGAATTCCGGGCTCTCCTCGGGGAGCCAGATGGGCGGCTCCCCAAAGCTCCCTAAGGAGCTGAAGATCATCACGCCTGCACCGCTCTTGAGCGCCCCTCTGTAATAGAGGAGACAGAGAGCGGCTGGCGCAGGCGTGCACTAATGGGTACCCCAGGAACACGGGGAAGGTGCCCACCGCCATGTGACCATTGGTGGGCGGGGTCCCCCGACCTTACGCCCACGGTCAAGAAACAATCGGGGGCGCGCAGTGACTTCTTACCGCGGCGCCCCTGAACTGCACGGCAGAGCGGGAGCATTATCGGTTACTCCCGCTCCCCCGCACAGTGCACCTCCCGCTTTGCCGCCATCACGACTCAGCACGCCTGACTGCCGACCATGGCTTGCACCATGACCAGCAGTGACAGGCCCCTGCTGTTGCTGTACGGAGCGGCCGAACCAGCCCACTGCACTGGCAGCCCGCACACACGCAGCAGCCGGTCAAACACTGCCGCGCTACGTAACTGCCGCACAGGTGGACTGGCCGTACAGACGAAATCAGCCGCACAGGCGAAACAGCCGCACATGCGGCCGCTGCCGCACAGCAAACTTGCTCCAACCGGCCGCAGCCGGGAGCAAACGTGAAGTTTATCGTTGCTACGCTTCCACCGGGTATCCGGGAGCTGTCGCAACCAAGCGTACCTTGAAGGCCCGCCATGCCACGACCCCCTCGTGCAATGGGGTCAACTCCGTCAAACGACGGCCGAAAAACGGTCCCAATGCTTCTACCGGCCAGAAAATTGGAGCGTCCGCCATAGGTAGCGGTGCAGAGACGCCGCAACACCGTGGGCCTAGCAGGCTCACCCAACTGCGATCCGCTCGCCATGGGGTCAGCTTGCCGGGATATCGGTACATCGACTAATGGGGGCAGCACGCCGCACCCGTTAGCCGATGTTCCAGGGTGCACCGTCTTAGTCCAGTTGCCACTCCCCCCGGGCATATAGCCCGAAGGGATAGGAAACCGGTCCAAGCTCACGAGGAGGTTTCCCGACCTAGCACCCCACAATTTTTCTAAGGTTTCCCCAGGTGTCTCTGTAATACCTTAATCACTGACTTTCTTGTAATTGGTCACTCTTGGGAATTTCGACTTAAAAAAAAAATCGTAATCGGTTGACAACTTCAGTGCGAAAAACCACCAAAAAAAAATCTATCTAGTCGAATTTAGAAACATTCTCCATTTTTCTCTGTTATAAATAGCTACTAAAAAGGTAAATAGTTATATTTGACTGTCACCGTGGCGCAGTCGGTAGTGATACCGCCTGCGGCGCTGGAGGTCGTGGGTTCGATTCCCACCGGAGACAAATATTTGTGTGACCCATCAATGTTTGTCTCAAGATTCTGGGTGTTTCTATGTATAATATGTATGTATTTAAAAGTATATAAGTATTAATATCCGTGGTCTGATACCCATAACACAAGCAGGTTATTCCTAGCTTTCTTTGGGATCAGATAGCGTTGTGTGAAATGTCCGTGAATATTTATTTATTTATTATTATTTATTTAGTTATAAAAGGATTTTGTAAAATAGGGGTTAGTTAAGATTAAAGATTTATTGTAGTAACTCAAGGGTAAAGTTCAAGGTACAGTAAGGGTAAATGAGAACCATAGTAGAAACGTTTAATAAGATCAGTAATAGGTAATGAGAACAATAAAAGAAATGCTTAAGCATAAATTTAGGAAGCACTCAGTGTGCGCTAACCTTTGCGACTACAAGGGTTCAGTTAATGTTCATTCTAATTGAAGAGTTTGTTAGTCCTTTACGCTTTATTGGTGGCATATTAAATACTATCTTATATACCAACTTACATGTTCATTTTAATCTGGTAATGGGCAGTTGAAAACCTTTAACTTGATACAATGTTTGTTTTACTGAAACAAAATACTTAGCCAGATTTTAGTATTTATAAATTTTGGTATTTTTTTTTTTGTAGAAATCTGCTTCGTATCTAAATAATGGTTATTTATTATAATACTAGCTGTCACCCGGGGCTTCGTCCGCGTGGAAATTATGTTATAAGCAAAGTTGGAACCGTATTCTATCGAGCCTCTAGGATAAGTCGTAACCTAAAAGTAGGAACAAATTTAGGACATGCTCCAACTTACCCGGGGAGTTATGCGCTAGATGGATTTTTTTAACGTGAGGAAAATCCCACATGAATGTACTATGACTCCTACTGACTAAAAACCACACGTATCCTACCTAACAGCCTACGGTTGGTAGCCCCGGGTAAGCCCTCTAAAGGATACCCCAGGACTGCGCTAGATGGATAGGAAGAGACCTCGTGGTTTTAGTGGGTCCGAGGCCGGTATGACGTACGTGTTTATTAATTAGCCCCTTTAATAATAAAAAGAGTAAGTAGTATGGTGAAGCGCGAATACGAAACGTTTGTTAGATTAGGGCCACAGACTGAAAACTTTAAACATAACCGGAAGAGTTGAGACGATAACACTAACGCTAACGGTAGCCAGTAAATTGCTTGCTTGATTTCTCCCGCGCTTTCGATGGAATCAATATTTCACTGCTGTTGTCCAAAGTTACCTATTATGGATGTGACATGGGGGTGCTTAAATGATTTGATAGCTACCTGAGTAACAGATTACAGTTTATACAAATTAAAGATCATAAATCTGGTTACATCTATGATTCATCACATCGTCCTGTGACCCGGGGAGTCCCACAGGGCTCGATCCTTGGACCTTTGTTATTCATCTTGTACAGCGCCGATATCACCAATACAATCAGTAACTGCAAGTTCCATCTCTATGCAGATGACCTTCAGCTGTACCTGTCTTTTCCTCCTTCGGAGTGTCTGGAAGCAGAAAACAAGATAAATGAGGACTTGAGCAATGTTGCAGACTGGGCACACAGAAACTCGTTAATCTTAAACCCGGAAAAGTCCAAATTTATTGTTATGGGTACACAAAACACAATAGAAAAAATATGTCAATTACAACCTGACTAAAGAATAAACAGCTCCTCAATTGAAAGGGTGAGTGAAGCCCGGAACCTTGGATTAGTTATGGATGAGCAGCTGAGGTTTGAGAAGCATGTTGGACAAGCTGTGCAGAGCTGTTTCTACAGGTTAAAGTTGTTGTATAGAATTCGTCCTTACATTAATGTCAGCATAAGAATTCTATTATGTTAATCACTAATTCTTTGTAAGCTCAATTATGCTGACACAGTGTTTGGAAACTGCCTTTTAAAGAGAACTGAGCGACTCATACAGCGTGTGCAGAATGCCTGTGCTAGGTTTTGCTACAACATACCACCGCGTGCACATGTGACGCCTTTTCTCTGCAATGGCAACGTGCTTAAGATGAGAGAGCGTAGAGAGTTGCATCTCGCCACCTTGCTGTTTGGAGTTGTATTGAGTCACAGACCTCAGTATCTTTACGCAAGCCTGACGTGGTCGAGGTACGTTAACAAGTATGCGACTAGGGCTTTAACTCACCTAATGTTAACGCCTTGGCACAGAACAGCAGGATTTCAAAGCAGTTTTAAATATTCTTCTAGTCGTATTTGGAATGATCTGCCGCCGCCAATACGTGCGCTAAAATTAGTCAACACATTTAGAACCAAATACAAATCACACGCACACAGCGCTGCACGTCACAACAACTTGTGACGTGTAGCATTATGCTGAGGTTGCAACCCTTTCAGGCCCATTATATTATATTTATCTATTTATTTTTGTTTTTTTTTGTTTCAATAGCATGTTCTATTATTTTTATAAGAATATTAAATATTGTGTGTTTTTTAGAATAGTTTTGTAAGTTTATCATAAACATGTAAGTTAGTAGTAATAAGTATCTCAGTTTGTTTGTTTTTTTTTATGCTTATATTATATTTATACTATTATTGGGCTTAGAATAAATACATTTTCTTTCTTTCTTTCTTTCTTTAAATGGCAGTCGGTAAACCAAGTTGAAGAGCTTTAGATAGTAGATTTAATAATTTTCAAAAGTAGGCAGTACTAACGCCTGTCCATTTCAACACGGCAATGCGGCTCACCACCTATTACGTTACGTGGGACGAATTATAAAAAGGTAAACATGTAATATGACTCGATACCCCTTTGGGGATAAAGGCGTGACCGTATGCATGTACTTATTATGTTTAGGTTCATCATCACACCTTTATCCCCGAAGGGGTAGGCAGAGGCATATTATATACCCACATTTCACCTTTTTATAATTTGTCCCACGTAATACGTTGTGAGCTGTATTGCCGTGTTTAAATGGACAGGCGCAGGTTGTGACTGCCTGCTGTTTAAGGTGATTTAATTTATGTACAGACGAATTTGAGAATGCATGGTCAATCCGAAACGAAATTGCTTTGCACTTAGAATTGACGCCATCTCTCGGATAACATTGGAAGTCGAGTATCTAGCGTTGCCGATTTTTAAAATACCTCACACAGGAACGCGAATATTGTGAAAATAGCAACTCATTAGTACATTTTTTGTGATTCTAAGGTGTCTATGCAATATTATATTCGAGTAAAGTTGCGCCATCTGGTGGAGATTTTGTGAATTTGGACTCAAATGGGCATCGGATAATTGATCTTAAGCGGCCCATGCAATATTGGAGGTGACTGTACCTATGTCACTGTAGCCAAAGCTCAACATTTTCCAGTAAAGTTGTATTTTTAAGAATGTTCATTATAAACAACGTTTGTGTGGCGTGTTGGCTTAATCATAAAAGAGCTTAATGGTTAAGGCTATTGTAAAATAATTCAGTCCGCGCCGAAGGCGTGAACTTTTTAGTCTAACTGCAATGCGACTGAAGTTCGCTAATTTCCATGAAGTTGCTGCTGTCTGATCTCCGATGTTATTCGAAGCTCTAGTCGTTAGACTGATCACTGTTCACGGTTTTTATAAAGAATTGATGCTATGCATATCAATACGAAATTCATGAGAAGATGTATTTATCTATCACTGAAGACAATAATCATCTCATGTTGTGTCGTCAGGTGCCAGGTGTGTCGTCACTAGCAGACAAATATCGCGTTCCAAGATTTAAGAATTATAATATGAACGGTTTTTCAGCGCACGTATTGCTCACCCTAAGGTAAGCAATACGGGTTCTCTCAACCACGAGTCATTCAAGCGGAGAGTGAAAAGACAAAACGTTTTGCTGGCCTGCCCTTTTTTATATTTTATATATAGCTCGCCAAATTGACGTCGCTACTAGCCTGATGGAAAGCCGTGGCGCATCTAGCGATTGAGGGCCACTTCTGACAGTGGTCCTCAAGTTGGCGGCCTTGTGATGTGCCTCTTCACGCTCCTCTTAAAGAACCCGGGATTGTAAGATGAGGGAAACACCGTCTAATCGATCCTAAAACTTATTCGCAACAAAAGTTGTTCAACCAAATTATCTGGCCAATTGATACCAGGTCACGCTACTACCCAATTTTTTTCCATCGCCATTCTGTGTCGAGTGAGGACAGCTATCCTTATTTACAGAGATAGAATAACACAGTTGCTAGTTTTTACCTTCGGAATATGTTGCCACATGATGCGGGTTCCAGTCGCACCATCAGTTAAATCAAAATCTAACGTTATCATCAATAGGAGAGAAAAAATAATAATTTTCAATTATTTCGTGATCACATGAAATACACTCGAGAGCAATGAATCCGGGTCACTTAAAGAATCCTAAAAATCTCGGAAACTAAAAATGCTAGGTTAATGCAATAAATTGTATTTAATAGACAATGTAATACTCCTTAAATGAAGGTATTAAAACTTCTTAGTTATTGTAAAGTTATATCATAAAAAAATCAAATTTGAAAAAGGGCCACTTTCGAAGATGGAACTACGAAATTACAGCATTTGGTGTTGCTTTTGTTTGTAATCTGTCATTTATGTGGGTACATAAACCATGTTGATAGTGCTCTATATTCATTAATCAAGCTGAAATTATGTCGCTTACGCCTGAAGAATGCACCAGAATACTTACAATGCTGGAAACCGGCCGGAGTCAGCGCGATACAGCCAGGACTGTCGGTGTGTCGCTGTCAACAGTACAAAGAGTTCTCCGACGTTACGAAGAAACTGGTTCTAACCTACGCAGACCAGGAACGGGCAGAACCAGGTGTACCACAGCACGAGAAGACCGATACTTGGTGAACACCATGCTTCGAAATCGCTTTCTCACAGGAACTGAACTCACCAATCAGTTTCGACGCCTCGGAGGAAGTAACCCAAGTGCATGGACAGTAAGACGTCGGCTTGCTGAATCTAACTTAAAACCCCTTAGACCTGCAAACGGCCCTAAACTGGAGCGTGGGCATCGTATTTCGAGACTAAGGTATGCCCAGAGCCACGTAAATTGGAGTATTGAAGATTGGTCAAAAGTTATGTTCTCCGACGAATCAAAATTTATGCTCTACAAGCACGATGGAAGACACAGAGTGTATCGAAGACCAGGGGAAAGATTCAAGCAAGCATGCATCGAAGAAAAAGTAGCCTACGGTGGTGGGTCTGTACTTGTGTGGGCCGGAATTTCTTCTGAAAGTCGCACAGAGCTGGTGATCATAGAAAACGGCTCTTTAACTAGCGTAAGATATGTGGAAGAAATCCTCAATGATCACGTTGGTCCATTTATGGTCAATTTAGGTGAGGATGCTATATTTATGCATGACAATGCCCGACCTCATACAGGTAGGATTGTGAATGACTACCTTCAAGAGATGAACATTACTCGTATGGAGTGGCCAGCGCGCAGCCCGGATATCAACCCGATCGAGCATGCTTGGGACGAGCTAGGCAGATGCGTAAAACAACGAAACCCCCCCCCAATCACGCTTCGTGAGCTCAAAATTGCTCTCACAGAGGAATGGGAGAATATTCCCCAAAATCGTATAAGGAACTTGGTGTACAGCATGCCAAACCGCGTAAACGCAGTAATGGAAGCACGAGGAGGCAATACGAAGTATTAAAATTCAAGAAAATCGTAATAAAGTTCAAAAATTTCATGTTTCCTATTTTTGTTTTAAGGAGAGATCAGCAGTTTTTTCTTTATGTAATTTTGTGTTAATAAAATGTATGGTGACTCATATTTTTTTTACTTTCATTTAAGGAGTATTACATTGTCTATTAAATACAATTTATTGCATTAACCTATCATTTTTAGTTTCCGAGATTTTTAACATTCTTTAAGTGACCCGGATTCATTGCTCTCGAGTGTATTTACAAAACAGGCAATACAGTTCACTAAGCTTTATCTTTTCATGCATATAATTAAGAATATTCATTGAACATCGTTCCTCCGTACGTGTGTACTCGCCTTAATGCAGTAGGAATGCTTTAATCAATATTAATAATTTAAAAAAATGATTTAAAAAAAAATAATTTAAAAAAAATGTAACTTAATTTTTAAAAAATGTAAAGACGAAATGACATTCGTCATAATAGCATTACGGCTACCAAGAATATCGGTTAAGTCCGCGTTCAACCCCTAACTTTAGTTCGTGTGAACACTGTCTTTGTCAAAACATAAAAAATATTGTCTTTTCAAGCAAAATAATTGAGGTAAAGTGTCACTGCAATCATTTGAGAATAAATACCTTTAAAATAAATTTATTTCAAAACGATAAAAAGCGTGGTTGTACCAACACACGTCAAATACCCGTATAATTTGTTACGTAACGAACGACCCATTTACATCCGTTTCACAGTAAAAACAACAGTCACCGTTTCGTGTCATTTCTCACTCAGTTCGTATTTCTGATCAAAGGGAGCTTTCAAATTGAAAATGAACCGGGTTGATTTTGTGTTTCTATTTCAGATCTGTGTCGGTATTATTGTTATTTTAGACTTGTATCCTTTTGAAGATGTTAAAATTTTGGTTTAGTATTTTTTTACGATTTTCACCAAACTCTCTTTTTTTAACATCACAGAAATACTAAAACTGTTGTGTCTATTTTTATTTTACACTACAGTACTCAGTCTAGAAAAACAAGGTAAGGTTGCTAGGTAGTCAGGATATAGGGTTTTAGCTAGGCGTTGAATTTGCGATGCTTTTAATTTGTAAAAAAGAAGTTGAGTAAGTCATACAGTAATGTTGTTTTAATATGGATAGGATGGTGGTTTATTTCTGGCACCACCCTTTGCGTCTTGATCCCGAACAACTCGTGCCAGGCAGAGGTACACAGATGAGAGAAACTTTGCCAGAAATGAGGGATTCAAAAGATCGTTTATAACAGGCTTTAAAACCGTAATTTCACGGTTTACTGCTTGTTATTTTCGGTTCTAATAGGTCTAATTTCCTCACACATAATTTAATTTTAACGTATTGTAATCGTTTTTAATAACGTAAGTATTAGTCTAGTCATATCTTTATTGCCAACTAAGTGTACATTATAGGTAAGGTCTTAAAAATAATAGTCATGGTCACAACTCAGTAGCCTTTTTGAGGCATAGCAAAATAAGAGAAGAGTGAGAACAGATAAAAATAAAACTGAACAATTCAATAGATCGTTTCTCTGTCGAACCGTAAAAATCTCGATCGACCTGCCAGCGCACATGTGTTTCCCTTCTCTTACAATCCTGGGTTCTTCAAGCAGAGCGTGATGAGGCACATCATACGGCCGCCAACTTGAGGAACACTGTATAAAGTCTTACAGACTGCGACTGTGGCCGCCAATCGCTAGATGTCGAGCTAAATTTAAAAAAACTTTTGTTTCACGGCATGCATATTGAAATAAGCTGGTCAAAAATATTATACCGGGTCAAAAGGATGACGAGAATTCTGAAGTCTCGGATAAGTAGGGACCATCTGGTCTTGGCCCTTTGATTCCGGCGTGGCATACTGAGAAGTTCCACGAATAAAAAAATCAGGTCGATACAGAGCTCTAAATTGCCTGGCTGCCCCGGAAATTGGTAATCGGTAAAAGTGTGCCACCGAAATATTTCAATATTAACATTTCAATTAAAATAAATAATGAGACCAAAAGAGATTAAAGGTGGACTTTAAATTTTTTGTTAAATTCTGCAGTAGAAAATGTATTACAACGTTACAGACACATTTTAATTTGAACCATGTCAGGGGAATTTTAATCTAAATTCCAGAAAGAGCAGGAAAAATAATATACAGGGATGACCTCCTGTATAAGTTATATATTTTGAACAATGTCGTCAAAACTTTTCTAATTTCTTTCGTAAAATGAGGACAGTCTTAGCCCAAGTTCTATGAGATTAAGTTATAAATTATGCCTTTTGATAACTGGTTACAGAACTTTCCGTTAATTACTAGGAATTTGTTTAAGCGCTTCTGCTAAGACTTTTAATGAAAAGTTTGTGTAGAATAGAGCTTTGGTTTTTGGAAATAGCTAAAGCAGTAATTTTTTTTACGTCAGGAAAATCCTACATGAATGCTGATGGACTCCTACCGACTAAATACCACACGTTCTCTACCTAATGTATTGGAGGTTGGGAGCCCGGGTAAGCCCTCGGAAGAATGACTCCAGGATTGCAACATGAGATACCAATGTATAAATTTTATCCCCAGGGATTTTCAAACCCAAAATAAATCAAGGCAAAACAAAAAAGGTTTGCAATTCACTACGGATTCCTAAAAACTGACCAAAATAAAGTTAGCACTATTCCATCCCGCTACAGTTTCTAATTAATGCTTTTAGCTACACAAAAGATACGAATATGGCTGCCAACACTGTGTGAGAACTTGACCGGACATTAGTTTTGTTTTCTTTTTGTAACTTGTTCTAAATTCAAAAGGTGAAAATACATTTTGTGCCAGTCTCATTGTTCGAACTTGTTTTGTATTATTTTTATTGTATTGGTGTCGGTATTTTTAGTTTTGTTGTTTTGTTATTGGTGTCAGTATTTTTAGTTTTTTGTTATTACTCTTGTATTTTTCCCATTTCAATATAGATGTTAAGCTTGTTGTCCTGTAGAAATGGACAAGCGCAGGTCGTGGGGTAGAGCGCTGAAATATTCAAGTTACCTATAAGGACTTCAACCTGGCTTAAATATTGCTATGTTATTAGCAGCCGGAACCAACGGCTTAACGTGGACGAAACACGAAAGTGTTCATAAATGGAAATGCCACCAAGTAAGTGGTCTACCATTTCTGGTACTAAGATGAGAGGCTTCTTACTGCGTTAATGTGATCGGCGATATATTAATATTTAAAAAAATGAGAAACTGTCTATTTATAACTACTATAATTTACCCAAGACGTGAGAAAGCATTACTCTGTGCATTCTTAATTAAATTAAACTAAGAGCTTGATCAAAACTAGCAAAATGAGTAATTAATAACTAAGTTTTAAGTTGGTAGGGCTGCGGTCCACTGTAGCACTCTAGGAACGAAACGTTAGACATTTACATAAGAATTTCATAGTTTGAGTTACGCCTAGAAAAGTAAGTCAGAACGCTTTGTATTTAAAAATGTTTGAACACTGAATTTGAGATATTTTTCTTATTAACCTTTAACTGTGGACGTGCGGTCTCACAGGCCGCAAGCAGTTTGTGAATCACGTGCCCCTCTCTTTCCGCGTACCCTACACGCCTGTCCGTCTCACTCAGTAGCTTCGGTTTAAGTGGCAAAACGACTGTAGAGGAAGAAAGTTGCGTCGCTGGATGCATATTTCGTAAGTAATTACGCTTTAAGTTTTGGGAGCGGTCCGTGAGACCGCACATCCAAGATTGTGTGAAATTTGAGCTGATGTAGATTTTTTTAGTGCTACATTTTTTTATTTAAAATGTTAGATATCGTAGTACTAGGAGAGTTGGCGGTGATTTAGACACTGAAGATTCAGATTACGAAACATACCTATTTCACAGTTACGGTCCTAGAAGTATTTCTATGGTAAAAATCGCAATAAGTGAACTGCAGAACTACCTTCCAGGCGAGTACGCACTTCACAACATAATAATTGTTGAGCACATCTATTCAGCATCTTACTCAGGATGAAAAGAAAGATTCTATCGGTTGATATTTGGAATAACTTTTCGATGCAAAAATGCAATGCTCCAAGACATTGTGCAAAACTGGCAATAAAAATGCACAAGTTGAGGGATTGTCAAAATTTTTATGTTTTGTCATAAGAAGTGATTTACATTCTTTATTCTTTATATTTTTTTATAAAAGTAGTAAAACTGAGGAAAAATGTAATTTTTCTTAGATAATCTTTTCATAAAGTGATCGCTTATAAAAAAGTTAGAAAACTGGCTTCAATTGTTACATCGTTATATTTTAGCTCAAAATAAATACATACTGTTTTAAATTATGACTTTTATTTGTACTAAGTAACTCCTAAAAGTATTAAAAATAAGAACTGGTACAACACCTACTTAACTACATAGAATACAGCCTTTGAAGGTAGCGGTCTATGAGACCTCACGTCCACATGTGGGTAACAAAAATTTCACGTCCATAGTTAAAGGTTAAGACTAGATTATAAATAAATTAAATACCTATTATTATTTTAAGCCAGTAGCGCTTCCAAACGTATAAAGGAAAATGAATTGATTGTGTTACGAAAACTGGATGTATATTTCTGTAATTATTGAACATTGAAACTACTGCCCTTCGCGGGTCATAGTGAATTTGCCTCCAGTATATCCTGCAAACCGATTAAGGTGAGGTGGAATATCCTGGCATTTATTGGGTAGGACAGTACTTCTCATGGAGCTGTGAGTCTTATACGAAGTTGCCTAGAATTCAAAGTAGGGCTGCTAAGCCTTAGTGAGTTGGTTTTTGAAGTGCGAAGGTGCGAACTACGAAACTCAGGTGGGAGAGTTCTCTCCCCCTCCCTCCCTACCGCCTCAAACACGAGCAAGACCTGCTGGCAGATACACGCAGCGGTGTGCCATGGCTCGCACCATTGTCTCCAGCGAGAGAATATCCAAGTCCAGACCTCGACGAGGACCTGGCACTGTTGCGCCCACGCTGAGCACTCCACATGTGTGGAGCGCTGCGTCTTCGCTGCGCTTCGTCAGTTCTAGAAACACCCAGACTCTCAAGAGAAACCAATGGATTACACAATTTTTTGTCTCCGGTGGGATCCAACCCACGACCTCATGATCCGCAGTCGCACATTTCGACCTCTAGACCAACGAGGCAGTCAAATAATAATAATAATTTGTTTTAATAATTTAACATGGAAGACTTACAACAATACAAAACTAAATAGTTTCTGACATTACTTTATAAAGTATCTACAGGGTCATGACATTTGACCAAATCTATATATATAAAAATCAATGCCACTTTTCGTTGTAATTTTATAACTCAAGGACGGGCTTACCTATTCAAACCAAATGTTTAGGCTTTGTTCGGACTATTTAGTAGATGGTTTAAGTGAAGTTTGCACAAAATCGGTTGAGCGGTTCTTCATTTATCACGCAAACGAAGTTGCGCGGGTCAGCTAGTAAGTTATATAGGTATAGCAGCAAAAGTGAAACTACATTCCTAACATCCGACCAAACTCAAAACTTCGTCAAACAAAAGTTTCCGAACAAATCTTTGGACTGTATCTAAATTGGAAAGAAAAGAAGCAAAGTTTTGAGAGAAACTAACAGAATTGTTCTAACAATAGTTATTTGTTATACAAGAGTGCAAAGTTGCTTTTTAACCGCGTGCTCAATTTTGATGACCGAGCAAGCGAAGGATTCTAAAATTGAATCACGAGCGCAGCGAGTGATTCAAAAATTAGAATCCTGAGCGTAAGCGAGTTAATTAATAGAGCACGAGGTGAAAAATCTTTGCACTCGTGTGCAACACGTAACTTTTCATTTCACCTCAGCGAGGAAATGACTGAATGCAAAAATCATTTACAATCATATACATACATACTATTGTCACGCCATTATCTCCGAAGGGGTAGGGAGAGTCATAGTATACGCCCACATGTCACCTTATAGTTTTATGTCCCACGTAATAGGTGGTGAGCCTATTGCCATGTTGAAATGGACAGGCGCAGGTCGCCGCGACCAGCAGTTGAAATTTTTCAAGCCGCGCATATGGCCTTCAACTTGGTTTAACGATTGTCAATTTACTGCCAACCGGGATCTTTTTGCGAAAGTGTTCCCTTAGTCGCCTTTTGTAAACAATCACAAGATACTTTTATTTCGGTTTAGGTATTAAATACTACATTGTGATACGTATATAAAACAGAATAAGACAGACGATGTCCCAAATTTAAATTTACTTTACCCTCTAGAGGATAAAAACAGCTTTTGCACTTAGATATCGAAGAGCAAAAATACTCTTTCCGTGATGGGGGGATGAAAACAAAATTGTATTTTTGTAAGCATAGTCAAAGGAACCACGTGCCGAAGTCTTCAAGTTCATAAAGTTATTTTGTACTTTAGCAATGTACAGGTGCAGGGTGTTAACCCTGTACGTTGCTTTTTCGCCACTGAATATAATCTTGCTAATATTATAAAATGCGAAAGTTTGTGAGTGTAGATGTGTGGATGTTTGTTAATCTTTCACGCTCGAACGGCTGAATGGATCTGACTGAAATTTGTTACAAGGATAGATTATAGTCTGGAATAACACATAGGCTACTTTTTATCCCGGGAATAAGTTCCTACGGGAAGCGCGGGCAGGAACTAATCTTACGTGGGCGAAGATGCAGGCATCAGCTAGTATTAAATAAATAACAATATTTTAGCTTCCATTTCAATCCCATTCCAGTCATCACTTACGAACATTAGGAACCTTTTCCTCTCTCCGTTTCTCCTTTTCTCTTTTTCTCCGTTATCTTATTTTGAGCATAAATATCTAAAAACCGACCAAGTACGAGTCAGATTCGCGCATGAAGGGTTTCGTACCAAAAAAATGTCACATGAATTATGTTAGTTGTATCGGAGCCCCATTATAAACCACATTTTTTTGTCGTTACAGCGGCAACATAAATACATATTTCTGGAAAAACTATAACTTTCTAGCTATCACCATTCATAATACAGCCTTGTGGAAAACAAACAGACAGACAGCAAAATTTCAGTCCCGATTTGGTCCCGTTTTACGCTTTGGGTACGGTACCCTTAAAACAATAGATTCATATTATCATAGTAGCTTCGTAACGTAGTCGTTGGTATTTGCGACTTCTATCGCTCGAAGGTTTGATTCCCAGGTCGGTATAAAATTTTGTGTGTTCCACCAATGCTTTTTCCGGAGATGATGTATTTTGCAATCATCCCATCGTTTCATATCTGACTTGCAGTTTTTAACTAGAGAACGGCTGCACAAAATTTAATAATTCTGTTTCGGTTGTATAGATCTTTAAACTGTAAACTATTACTAGCTCAAAACACAATGGTACTTACTATTAAACCAAGTAAAAAATTAACTTCTATTCGACATTGTACCGAAAACTAAGTTAAAGTTAAGTCATTTAACAAAATCTAAAATGTAATGCTTAGGGTCATTTAAAAGTTAAGCAACATGGGTCGCAACCATCTTAGATTTGGTTTACTGTAGGACTGGGCCCACAAACTTGTTATCCGATTGATAATTTTTCTAAGTAATTTCAAGTAATTGTGACACAGGACAGGATTGTTAGGATAGGTCAGAGTATCAAGATGATAATTAAAAGAATAAATAGAGCACAGGAGAAAGAAGATTTTTTCGAAACATAAGGGAGCTTTGCCATTTGTCTACAGGCGTGAGTAATGGTTCTTTCTTTCTAATGGTTAAGTTACAACTTTATAAAAGTTTTCTTTTACACATAAATCACCACAATTCATTTTGTTAAATTTCTACAGAGCACTGTATTGTGAGTTTCAACTCGTAACTCAAACTTGAGATCCCAGAACAAGTCTCATCGTCGCATACACTGGTTACGTAAATCAACGAAGCAGTCAAAAATTATGTAGGTTAAAGTAAGCCTTTAATCCTTTAAGCCTTTTCACAATTCAATAAATAGAACAATCTTTTTAGTATCTGTATTATAATAAGAAACTGTAGACAAACTGGGTCCAAAACTTCAGCCCCGGGCTTCCCTGGATCGGATCCAAATTTCGAATTGGACTTTTGAGAAGGCATCGCGAAGGCTCTGAATTTTAAATTGAAATGTTTAACAAGTTCAAGAATGAAATAAAAGAATGCGAAGATTTTTCTACGTTCCAATTAAAATATAGTTTACGTTGATATATAGGTACATTCAATTATTAATTTATATTCCATTGCGATAAAACAATGAAGTACCTATACCGCAAAAAGCTTTTCTCCAAACTATCCCGAATGCAAACTACATTATATGAAAAACACAGTCTAACACTTCTCCTTTTTTGTAGTTGGTTTAAAAGACAACGAGGTAGGAAGAACTTTAGTACTAGTATGTACTGAAAACTTTATAAAATGGTAATTAGAAACATTAACTTGTCAAGTGAACAAAGGTATTTAGTGGAAAGAAAGAAGTTACACCATTCCGTTTCGTGCAGATATTACAAGTTCGAATGCGTGTTATACGAAAAACTTTATAAATGTTCATATGCTCGGAACATTTATAAAGTTTTTTGTATAATAAAGCAAGGGTTTCTTTCGCGCACGCTTGTTTTCTGGATAGATCTCTCTGCCTCAGTTTTCTTAGACGCTTACAATATGTGGTTCTTTAAAATGAGTCTAAGAAGATAAATAAAGCTCTCTGGAGTTGCAAACGTCTTTAGGTTACGGTGACAGCTTTCCATCACATGGGCCGTAAGCTGTCTGCCACTTTGATAGTATAAAAATAAAAAGCTTTTTATCTTACGTGAGCAAATCAGCTGAAATGGCTAGGGCGTATAATAAATTACTCAATCATAATAGTGGGCGGTGGCCCATTGGGCTTAAATTGTTTTATGGATAGGTTTCGCTGGTAGATTGATTGACTGATGGCAGCTATTGATTAATTTACTATAGATTTCAGGGCCAAACGCCATTTTGTTACTTCGTTTCACTCTATATAGGTATACCGTATGTATGTTTGACCGTAACGGTCAAACATACATAAACGGTTTACGCGTTTGAAGAACTTTCATTCGCCAGAATACCTATCATTTTGTGAATATTATTTTTTTAAACTGTTGGTTGATGGCACTTGGTGAAACCTGCTGCACATATTGAATAACATTACTTGTACTGTTTCACACATCTTGTGTAACAATACCAGAATATCCATGCTTCAGAAGGCATAATATGAAAAAACTGCAAACCTGTGGCTTTCTTTTTCAATTCTATAATGGGATGTCCAACATATTACTTGGGCCATAATATGACTCTTTGGGGTAAAAACAAGCAGGTACTAGTAGCAGCCATAAATATGCCACAAATCTAACTTTCACGCCTTCCCAAATCGTCTGAATTCCATCTTAATGTGGTTTTTACTAACTTTTAGGGACACTAAGATAAATGAGTGATTAATCTTACAAAACACTTATTTAAATGGTACAAATGGAGGGTAGTCCGACCACGGATAACTATTTCAAACTAATAAAATTGTTTGAGTTGTAAGTTTGAACGGGTTGGCGTCGAGCCAGATTTACGTCCAACTGAGATTGAAATTGAAGACATTTCGTTTCCGTTTCCGAGAGAGCAGTTTTTGTTGTTCATGTTAGTTTAGCTAAAACCCATTGTAAATGAAAAGGTCTGTATTTATAAATTATTAAAATGCAAATCATGAGAGTTGCCGTTCTTCTACATCTTTTGTTTTAGAATTCAATACCGAAAGGCTAAAAAAGTCTCATCAAAACGTTTCCCGTATTGATGAGACTTGGCCGTCCCTCTGTCTGTATCTCCATCACGAAGCTGTATCTCAGAAACCGTGATAGCTATAGAGCTGATATTTTCACAGATGATGTATTTCTGTCTCCGTGTAACGAAAACTGAAGTCGGATTAAAAGAGGAATCAAGGAGGCTCATCCAACAAACGTGATTTTATGCGATGTTACGGTTAGGAACCGTCTGTGTTTTTTAGTATCAATCTTTATTGCTATTTTTGTACACAGCAGCAGCTGATGTCATGACTACTTGAAGGCTAGGCTGGTTTGGGCCCCCAAAATGTAGCTAGCCACACCACGCTTGCTACAAGTTTCAATCACTGTAGGAGATTTGAGCCATTCTTTTTGTAACGCGATAGACCTGCCAACCAAAAATCATGGTTGTAGCCTAAAATAGTGGTTTAAATATTAAAATTGTAGATGTAATTTTCACTCTGACTTAGACAACGACTAGCGGACAACTTTAGCATCTCATACATAGAGATTTCTTAATATTTATATTTTCGCAACTGCGGGTCGTTACGACCTGCGCCTGTCCATTTCAACTCAGCGATAGGCTCACCACCTATTTACATGGGACATAAAACTATAAGGTGAAATGTGGGCGTATACTATTCCTTTGCCTACCCCTTTTAATAAAGAATAAAGGCGTGACTATAATAATATGTGTATGTATGTTACCTTACATTTTTACGGTACATTTCTCCATTACCGTATCAGTATACCGTTGAAAACTGCAGCCACGAGTTAAATAATACAAATACTAAAATCTGAAAAAAAAAAACAGGACGATTTACTCCGAACGATGACACGCTGTATGTTTTGTTGATATGTTTCAAAATGTGGATGCTGCATTAGGCGTATAGGTAAAGGTCGTCAGGTAATCCTAAATTAAAACTACAAAAAAAAAACTGTTGTTTACGTTTTCGTTCAGACGATTTGGATCAAACATGCAGCAAGAAGAATCTCTGAAAACGTTAAAAAAAACTTAAAGTTAGTTCGAATAAACCAACAAGTTGATACGACGTAAACGAATCATGGTTTTGAGACAACGATCCGATAAAATACTTTCATCAACTATTGGTTGATGAAAGTATTTCAAACTGCCCGAATCCTCCGGCCTCCTAGATTATTACTATTGCGACTAAAACAATAATAATCGCATGGAAAATTCAATCTTAGTTTATCTATTTTTGTTCATAGCTCTGCCTTTACTTAACGAAAAAAATTAAGTCTGACCAGATCTTTCTAATAAAAAAAACTACCCCGAAATCTGTTCAGTCTAGTCTAGAACTATTTTCAAAGTTTTGTTTATGTAATTTGTTTTTTTTTTATAATAGTACCTATAGAGATAGCTTTAAAAATTCTTTCTGTAGAAAAGTTTTAAAAGCCTTCCCTTATAGACTTAATTCTTGTGTCAGACTCTCACAAAGTGGCCACTCATGGTCAGCTTCCTGCTTCTTTTTCATATCATGACCTTATCTATCTGTCCTATAAAGTTCGTCCTCCTAAGCGCAAGAGCAAATTTCTTTATCTTCGTAGTTTTAAAAACATTAATCTGGAACGTTTGAGCGAGGATGCGAGTCGCGTAGATTGGTCGTCAGTATTTGACAGTAATGATCTGGATGACAAAGTTACTGCGTTTACTAGTATAGTTCTAGGATTGTATGATGTGCATGCTCCACTTAAAAGGGTAAAGGTAAAGCATTTGCCGGCTCCATGGCTTACCATAGAAATTAAAAAACTTATGGCTAAGCGAGACAAGGCCAAACGTATTTATAATAAATCACCCACAACTGAAAACTGTGACAGATACAAAACTTTACGGAACCGCTGCGGGCGTATGTGTAGGAATGCCAAAAGACGCCACATTCATAATTCCCTTGAAAACCTCAACTCATCAAAAGTATGGCAATTCCTACAATCTCTGGGAATCGGTAAATCCTCACAAAGCAGTGACTTTCAAATTGATCTCAATGAACTTAATCGTCATTTCTCGAGGTCTCCTGTCACTATCCCTAGAGATACAAAACTTTCCACATTAGATTTTCTTTCTAAACTTTCTTTGCCATTGAATACTTCTTTCTCATTTCACCCTGTTGCTGAGGCGGATATTAGGAGGTGCTTCCAATCAATATCAACAAAGGCTGTTGGGTATGATGGTCTTCAATTACAAATGCTCCTTCCCATCCTTAATCATTTAATCCCTGTAATTACTCACCTTATTAATTATTCCCTCCAAAGCCATACGTTTCCTTCATCCTGGAAAAAAGCCTACGTTATACCTTTACCCAAAGTATCTAATCCTTCTATCTTATCCCACTATCGTCCCATATCTATCCTTCCATTACTGTCCAAGATCCTTGAAAGTATAGTTCAAAGTCAATTATCATCTTATCTCTCCTCCAATGACCTGCTAAGTCCACACCAGTCTGGATTTCGTAGGGGGCACAGTACTGTCACTGCATTAACCAAAATTACAGATGACATGCGGCTGGCTATGGAAAAGAAACAATCAACAATTCTGGTTCTATTGGACTTTAGCAGTGCCTTTAATTCTGTTGATTTTGATATCCTCCTGGGAATGTTAACCTCTCTTAATATTTCGTCTCCTGTTATTGGGTGGTTCAAGTCATATCTTCAGGGTTGCTCGCAGTCTGTTCGCTATGATGATTCCTCCTCGGAATGGTGTGATTTAGCTGCGGGTGTACCTCAAGGTGGCGTTCTGTCTCCTCTTCTCTTCTCCGTTTTTATTAACGCAATCACAAAAGTAATATCTTCTCATTGTCATCTTTACGCAGACGACCTGCAGCTGTATCGTCACTTTCGAGTTGATGAAATTGATGAGGCTGTAACTGCTATCAACAATGATTTAAATAACATTAATATATGGGCAAAAGCACACGGACTTCTTGTTAACCCTACGAAATCGCAGGCAGTCAGTCAGGCAGATTGTTGGTAGCAGATACATGTTAAATCAGTTGGGTAAGCATTCTCTCCCACAAATATTGTTTGACTCGGTTCCCATTGCATTTTCTCAACACGCTAAAAATCTTGGGGTTCATATAGATTCAGGTCTCGACTGGGACGTACAGGTCGCAGCGGTAAGCAAAAAAGTGTTCTACTCGTTTCAATCGATCAAACGTCTCCAGAAATTCCTGCCTTTCGAAACTAAAGTTACTCTTGCACAATCCCTCTTACTCCCGATTTTAGACTATGCTGACGTCTGTTACCTTGATGCAAAGGAGGAACACTTAAATAAATTAGAACGCCTGCAAAATCTGGGTATTCGCTTCATTTTTGGTCTGCGTAAATACGACCATGTTTCCGAATTCCGGGCAAGGTTGAGGTGGTTACCTATCCGGCAGCGCCGAAACTTTCATATTGTTTCGCTTCTATTCTCTATTCAACATAATGTAAATTCTCCTCCTTATCTTAAAGAACGCTTTGAGTTTCTTGTTCCAAGGGGCAAAACATGTCGCACTTCCCGTTCACTTCTTCTTCGTACTCCTTTGCATAGTTCTGGCGTATATGACAAATCTTTCTCTATTCGTGCAGTGCGTTTATGGAATTCGCTGCCTCATACTGTACGCGATAGCTCCTCATTGAACCTTTTCCAGAGTAGAGTAATGGAACTATATCTTTCCCAAATTACATAAGCTACTATTATGTATAGTAAATATTGTTATATATCTTATCTACTTGTATGTGCCTATATGTATTTATTTTTATATGTATGTTTATGTATATGTGTGTATGTATGTTTATGTATTTGTGTATGTATGTATGTATGTATGTATATAGTTATTTATATGATTATAAGGTTTATTATTTCTTTAAAAAAAAAAATTGTGCACTTTTTAACCCCTTCGTTGCGCATTTACATAAGTAACCCCAAGGTTTGCTGGAAGAAAACTCAATTATGAGTTAAGCTCGCCTTTGTACAGCGTAATATTTGTACTGTATTTTGTTTTTATATTTCTATTATATTTTGATGTGTAATAAAGAATAAAAAAAAAAAAAAAAAAGTTTTACTCCCAAAATTCTTTAACCCTGCTTCTTCAGCCACAAATTTGTATTCATCACGCGCACACCGACCACGGGCCGTGGCAACAGATTGGGTCTATTATACCCCAAACAAAATCCTACGTTCTCACTGAAATTCAATGTCTTAAAAAGGGTTTTTGTTAGACTTTTACTTGAGATCATATTTGGCAACAATGCGACTTTTATGATCAAATCTCTTACAAGAATAAATGACCTAAGGGTATCACAGTTTCAGGAAAAAGTCATCGGTCCAAAATGGATTCTCTACGTGATGGTATTATTTGTGTGATGTTGCATCCTAATATTTAGCGAAAAATATTTGAGATAAGTTCTATCTGAGGAATTTCTCGTTTGGTTTTATGTGTTTCATAACTTTCCATCCCTATTTAGTAAGGATTAATTTAAGGCAAGTCAATAACTGAGAACAAAAAGTCAGTTTTGTAAAGCCAATTTAGGTGCCAACAAGTGAACTAGATATCAGCACATCATTCTAACAACGTCAAATTTTATTTTAACAAAAAACTGTGTGCAAATCGTATATAAATCTGGTGTCAATTGCCTTGCTTTAACCGACTTAAACGACAATATTACAAATCAATGCATTTATATATTTATTTAACCCTTCAACACACTAAAAAAATATATCGAAAATCGGTAATCACGTGGACCTAGCTCCACCACCCTAAAAATGAAAAAAGATTTCCCATTTCCCAAAAAAAAATTTTATCTCACTTACCAGACCAAATTTTTCAATTCTGCAAACAGCAACCGGATTATTGATAAATTGTTTATTTTACTGTGTATAATAATAAACAATAATGAAAACACATTATTTATAATAAAAAAACAAAACACACACGCACACTTGCACTTGGTACACACGCACTCAACAAAAAAAACATTGATTACTCTACCACCACACCATATTTTACGATCCTGTAAACACCAACCGGATTATTGATATATTGTTTATTTTACTGTGTATAATAATAAATAATAATGCAAACACATTATTTATAATAAAAACACGAAACACACACGTACTACACAAACGCACGCCATCCATGCGCAATCCACTCTCAACTTCAACTGTTCGATTTTTGTAAATAATTCTGGCCCATTGACGTCATTTCATAAGATTCCAAAAACAAGAAAATGTTATAAACTACACATGCAATAAACCTGTTCATTGAAAAGTAGGACGTAAGCAGGCTAAATTTAAGTTTAAAGTCGTCTGGGTAGGTGCGGCGACCGGTCGCCGCGCGGGGCTTTACGGAAAAACTTGATTATTATGCGCGGCGACGGGTCGCCGCGAGGAGCTCTAAGGGAAGTAGGTTACACATTTTACAATCCTCCCCATGTTGCCAAAATGCAAACTTTTTTTTATGTACCATAATACCTATTTAATTATTTATACCAAAAGCAATTGAAGCACTTTCTTATCATAGTAATCATCAAGGGTCGATCCCTTGTTTGTTGTAATAGAAATTATTAACATAATTCTTGACCATTCAATACCATAGTCTATCTATACTTATAATAAAACTGTTGAGGGTCGAGAGTCTGTACATGGGAGATATTTTGAAAATTTTAATTGTAGGGCGTTCTCTAATCGATACTGAAGCCGAAAATGTAATTTAAAAATTTCATGTCTGTCTGTCTGTCTGTCTGTCTGTCTGTCTGTATCCCGAATAAGTATCACGCCGAAACTACTGAATCGATTTGAATGAAACTTGGCACAATCAGAGCTTATAATCCGAGGAAGGTTTTAGAATACTTTTGATCCCGATATTTTGCGTGGTTCCTTTGGGAGAGGGGATGAAAGACAGAACGGTTTTTCAGTAGTAACTTCTCAACACGTGGTCCGATTTCAAATATTGTTTTAGTATTGGAAAGGGAGTATTTGAAGAATCATTTCACACAAGTTTCGATATTAAAAGTTTTGTAGTTCAGGAATTAGAGACATCTCAACTTTCGCAAAACCTAGACTTCAATGGTTCCTTTGAATGTAAGGGTTATTCTAAACGGGCGTGTTGGCTTAATCATAAAAGAGCTTAATGATTAAGGCTATTGTTTTAGAATAGACTTAATCTTTAAGCTCTTTTATGATTAAGCAAACAGGGCCGTTTCACACGCTACTTGATGAGTCTGATGAAGAAGTGCCTCTCCTTTTGCGAACCTTATGTGCTAGTATAACATATGTTTGCTGGTGCGTAAAATATTGGATGGCAAAATACTTACTAAAATAACATTTACTACCAAGGGAAAAACTCAAGAACGACTAACAAGACGAAAACATGATATAAATTTAAGGCCACCGCGAACTAACTATGGCAAGCGTAATGTTTTATACGAAGGTGCCAAAATATATAACCAATTAGCAAATAACATAAAAGAAATACATATTATATATAATTAGCTTATACAAAACAAAACTTAGGTTCCACATCTTGAAAGATTTTACTAGATTTTATCTTTACCAGTTGCCATTTCATTATTGTCAATTGCTATCAAAAGCCAATACGTAATAGAACAGAATGATATTTTTCTATGTACCTCCATTAAAAAATGTTAACAACAGTCAGTGTATGCTCGTGTTAGTGATATTATTTAGTTTTAAGTTTAGATATATTATGTTTCTCAATGTAAGTGAATTGTATTCTTTTTGAGAAATAAATGTTCTTAAACCGGAACTTGGCCCACACGGAATTTGAACCCACAACCTTTGCCTAAACCGGGGCAATGCTCCGCCACTTGAGCTAATGGGACGGTTTTGGCCGAAACGGCGGTTACAATAAGGTGAAGAATTTCAACTTGATTCATTACGGTCCCATTAGCTCAAGTGGCAGAGCATTGCCCCGGTTTAGGCAAAGTTTGTGGGTTCAAATCCCGTGTGGGCCAAGTTGTCTTTTTTCCTTTTATATTAAAAATCAATCAATCAATATCAATACATATAATAAAATCGTAACTGTCTGTTTGTCTGTACGTTTGTGCACGCTAACCTCAGCAACCGCACAACTGATTGCAATGCGGTTTTCTTTATTGCGTTGCAGTTTGCTCCACTTCACAAATAATAAAGATATATCAATCTAAAATATCACATATAAAATGCAGCCTACGAAGTCGCAGGCAACAGCTAGTGAGTAATAAATCAACGGGTTCTCTATAAGGGACACTGTTCACTATCACGAAACAATGTATAACATCTAGTTTAAACCTGCCTGCTGTTTCAAAATAACATTATGTTCCTATCTTTCATGAGGTGGCTTATCAAATAATGGTTATGAATATACACTTATCTATCTTATATTAGTATATTGATTATTATATTCTGAAAAAGCTATTTGAATCCGTCATTAATCCGTGGGGGTTTTCACACGTTAAAATCTTTAATCGAAAAACAAAAGTCTACCTAGCACAAAGTTGTGTATTTTGATTTATCTGATATTATTATACGTAATTTTGAAGTCGGTGCCAAGTAAATACTGCATACCTTTAGTGCGCCTTCACACTAGCGTTTCTGCAGCGTCGGCGTACGATGGACGTATGCGCGGCGGATACGCGACGGCAACGCGACGTATACGCCGCGTATACGCCGCGTTACTGGCAGATCGTGTACAATCCTGTTCACAAGCAACTTATCCTCGGCATGGAAATGATTGCTACTCGAAAATAATTATCTTAAGATTATATTTGACTTAATAAAAATTGAGCAAGATGTTATTTGACGAAGCAATTAAAATGCGAAATATAAATTTGCTAAAGATTCTTTTAGGAAATGAAACTATGCGATAAGTTTTTTGGGGAGTGAAAATTGACGAACAAATTCTGCCAAACGGCAGGATCCCGGTTATTTTATATGCTGAGTGGGAATTCAAATATCATGATATTCGTAGTTAGCATACTTAAATCTCCTAAAACGATAATAGTAGTATACCCCTTATAAAGGCCTACAAAATAGTCAGAAAATGATAGAGCCCAAATTCTAATGCAAAATAAAATAGAAATGCAAGATGGTCGACAGAAGAAAACATTGCTTATACAGCAAATATGACAAAAAAAATCACTGTATGACTTGATTTAAAAAGTAAAAAGACCATACTCTATACATCTAAAAAAACTGTTGAGGGTCGAGAGTCTGTACATGGAAGATAATTTGAAAATTTTAATTGAAAGGCGTTTTCTATTCGATACTGAAGCCCAAAATGTAATTAAATTTTTTTATGTCTGTCTGTCTGTATTCCGATTAAGTATCACGCTGAAACTACTGAATTGATTTAAATGAAACTTGGTACAATCTGAGCTTATGATCCTAAGAAGGCGCTGGGATACTTTTGATCCCGATATTTTGCGCGGTTCCTTTGTCAGAGGGCAGGGCAGTTTTACACGCTGCTTGATGAGTCTGATGAAGAAATACCTCTCCTTTCGTACACCTTATGTGACGTAAACGAAGTTGCAAGGGTCAGCTAGTTTGTTATAAGATTTATGACATACTTCAGCCATATGGCTTAAAACTTCGGTTACCACTGTATCATCCTGAACTCAACGCAATCGAAAATCTAGGAGGAAGTGAAAAAAAAAATGCTTCGCTTAACGTCGAACAAAATGTGATGGGAATAATGAAATTAATAAACGAACGTTTAGTTCAAATTGATGAAGAGATGTGGCGTAATACAAAGTAAGTAGAAGAATACTATGGACATTTTGATATGGAATCTGGATTTATAATTAGCGTTGTAGAGAGCAGCGAATCCTTAAATTTCTCAATTTTATTCTTCTAGCAGCGATACATATTAATATGTTTAGGGTACCATACATTTCACCCATTAAGTTTTTATTTTAGTTAAACAAGTTTTTAAGCTATTGCATAGCTTCTATCGCGGGCCTTGCGTGGAGACCGAATCCAGAAATTGTGTCACGAAAACGAGTCACACTCTCGGCTACCTTCGGCCACGTTCGTGTATCTAGTCTAGCAATTCATAATTTTTTTGTTTACGTCAATTATGAACTCTGCAGTCGTTATATATTATTATTATTATGTCAAATAATCCAAAAATTGATGCTTGTACCCAGAATCGATCTTGCGCCTTCTGCGTACCGATCCGCGTCTTAACCACTCGACCAAAGTTGAATTAAGAGTGTTGGTCGAATTTAGAGTTCTTAAGGCCGCGTGGGTCAGATTTTGAGTTTTTTGAAACAATCCTAGTCAAAAAGTAAAGGGTTTTTAAATCTGAAAAATATATATATAATAGTTAAGGATATAAGCTAAACATATTCCGAGCCCGTTACACGATCCAATAAATTTCACTAGATAGAAAAAAATCCCAAAGTTGACTCTCTCAGAAAAGTTTTTTCAAAACTGTGGCTAAACTATTAACATTTTATATATTTTTTTTGCACTCAATTAAAGGTATTAAGTTTTTATACACATTTTCCGAGCGTTTTTCTATAAACAACTATTTACATAGTTATCATGTACGAATATCTACCAAACGCAATAGAATTGCGCCGCTGACGGCCGATCAGTCTCGCCCTGGCGCTTGTGGAGGCAGGACCTGTGTCAGTTTTTTTCGCAACTATTTCGTAATTATTATGCCAAATTACGTTAAAATCGCGCCACAGTATAAAAATATCAGTAATGGGCAAAATGTAATTAGATTAACCGTTACAAAAACATACGCGACTCATGGTAAAAATGTGGTGATCTTTTACTTTTTAAGTGTTTTCACGACATTGTAACCAGCTACCTAATGCATTAAAATGTCTACGAATTACATGATAATTTCGCAATCCAACATGGCGGCCACGCCGTAATCACAAAATTTCATGATGGGTATCGTTTAAGGGGTTTTTTGGTATGCTGAGTACGAATTACGTGTTAATTTTGCAATCCAATATGACCGCCGCGCCGTAATCTCAAAAAATCATGATGGGTATCGTTTGAGCGGTTTTTTGGTATGCTGAGTGGCAGAGTACCAGCAGAATGGTGTAAAGCTGTCATTGTGCCGCTTTACAAAGGAAAAGGGTCGCAGCAAGAGTGCAAAAACTACCGCGGCATAAGCTTGCTCAGCATCGTTGGCAAATTGTATGCAAAAGTGTTGATAAAAAGAGTGATGAATGAAACTGAAGGAAAAATGTGGGATGTGCAAGCAGGATTTATGAAAGGAAGGGGATGTACGGATCAGGTCTTTTCCTTACGATGCGTAGCTGAGAAAGTTTTGGCTAAAAGTCAAAAGGTCTATTGCATATTCGTGGACTTGGAAAAGGCCTATGACAGAGTGGTGAGGAATGAACTGTGGTCAATATTGTCCATGTATGGAGTGAACAGCAACTTGATACGGGCACTGAGGTCTCTCTATGAGGGTTCTAGTGCTTGTGTCAGGATCAACGGGGCCTGCACGGACTTCTTTCACATTGAAAAGGGTGTGAGACAGGGCTGTGTAGCGTCTCCGTGGCTGTTTAATCTATACATGGATAGTTGTCTGAAAGAACTGCAAGAGAGTATGTATGGTTTAAAAATGAATGAACTGACCGTCAAATGCCTCCTATACGCTGATGATCAGGTGATATTAGCATCATCAGCGGAGGAATTGCAGCTGATGGTTAATAGTATGAATGAGGCTCTAAAAAGTAGAGGAATGAAAGTTAATGTAAACAAGACGAAAGTTATGGTTTTTGAAAGAGAAGAAAGTATGACGAATTGCTCAATCTTCATTGAAGGGCAAAGAGTGGAACAGGTGAAAGAATTTGTATACTTGGGTTCCAAATTTGTAAGGGATGGAAAGTGTGACCAGGATATTGAGCGAAGAGTTTTGGCAGGAAATCAAGTGAATGGGCTATGTACACCTTTATGAGCAGTCAAAATGTGTCTGAGAAGGCCAGGTTGGCTGTACATAGGGGAGTGCTCATTCCTACACTTATGTATGGTAGTGAAAGTTGGGTATGGCAGAAGAAGCATGAAAGCAAAATTAATGCAGTGGAAATGAGAAGTCTGCGAAGTATAGCTGGAGTGACTTTAATGGACAAAAAAAGAAATAGCGTGATAAGGGAAAAATGTGGTATAACAGAAGATGTAGTGACTAAGATCGAAAAAGGGATGCTTAGATGGTTTGGACACGTGGAAAGAATGGATGAGAATAGACTGACAAAGCAGATTTATGAGGCGAGAATGAATGGGCAAACTGGTAGGGGTAAACCTCGGCGTACGCATGCCGATCAAATCAGAGACGTTCTGGAAAAAGGCAAGGTCAAGAGTACCCTTAACCGGCGAGCGTGTATGAAAACAGTTATGAAAGTAGAAGAAGCGAAAGTTGTATGTCAGGATCGTAGCAAGTGGAAAGCCATAGTCTCTGCTTACCCCGATGGGAGACAAGCGTGATTATATATATGTATGAGTACGAATCACGTACTAATTTTGCAATACAAGATGGCCGCCGCGCCGTTATCACAAAATTTCATGATGGGTATCGTTTAAGGGGTTTTTTGGTATGCTGAGTACGAATTTCGTGTTAATTTTGCAATCCAATATGACCACCGCGCCGTAATCTCAAAAAATCATGATGGGTATCGTTTAAGCGGTTTTTGGTATGTTGAGTACGAATCACGCGATAATTATCCAATATGGCCACCGCGCCGTAATCACAAAATTTCATGATGGGTATCGTTTAAGGGGTTTTTTGGTATGCTGAATACGAATTAAGTGTTAATTTTGCAATCCAATATGACCGCCGCGCCGTAATCTCAAAAAATCATGATGGGTATCGTTTAAGCGGTTTTTTGGTATGCTGAGTACGAATCACGTGATAATTTTGCAATCCAATATGGCCGCCGCGCCGTAATCACAAAATTTCATGATGGGTATCGTTTAAGGGGTTTTTTGGTATGCTGAGTACGAATTACGTGTTAATTTTGCAATCCAATATGACCGCCGCGCCGTAATCTCAAAAAATCATGATGGGTATCGTTTAAGCGGTTCTTTGGTATGCGGAGTACGAATCACGTACTAATTTTGCAATACAAGATGGCCGCCGCGCCGTTATCACAAAATTTCATTATGGGTATCGTTTAAGGGGTTTTTTTGTATGTTGAGTACGATTCACGTGATAATTTTGCAATCCAATATGGCTGCTGCGCCATAATCATAAAACTTCATGTTGGGTATCGATTAAGGGTTTTTTTGTTATGCTGAGTACGAATCACGTGATAATTTTGCAATCCAATATGGCTGCTGCGCCATAATTATAAAATATCATGTTGGGTATCGATTAAGGGGTTTTTTGGCATGCTGAGTACGAATCACGTGATAATTTTGCAATCCAATATGGCCGCCGCGGCGTAATCACAAAATTTCATGATGGGTACCGATTAAGGGATTCTTTCGTATGCTAGGTACCAATTTAATGTCATTGGCCTTAATTTTACAAAAAACCTGTTGTCATAGTATTTTCGCATTGCTAGGCCTAAACTTAATAAGCAAATCTTTTTAATTTACTACTGTAAATAGCTTAGGCGGCCAAATTGAATTCCAAAATTATCATGTTATTTGTACTCAGCATTCGAAAAAACCCATTAAAGATATCCATCACGAAATTATATGATTACGGCGCGGTGGCCATTTTGGATTGCAAAATTATCCCGTGATTCGTACTCAGCATACCAAAAAACCACTTAAACGATACCCATCATGGAGTTTTGCGATTACGGCGCGGCGGCCATATTGGATTGCAAAATTATCCCGTGATTCGTACTCAGCATACCGAAAAACCACTTAAACGATACCCATCATGGAATTTTGCGATTTAGGCGCGGCGACCATATTAAATTGTAAAATTATCACGTGATTCGTACTCAGCATACCAAACACCCCTTAAACGATACCCATCATAAAATTTTGTGATTACGGCGAGGCGACCATATTGGATTGCAAAATTATCACGTAATTCGTACTCAGCATACCAAAAACCCCTTTAAACGATACTCATCATGAAATTTTGTGATTACACCGCGGTGGCCATTTTGGATTGCGAAATTATCACGTGATTTGTACTCAGCACACCAAGAAAACCCTTAAACGATACATATGGTCACGCCTTTATCCCCGAAGGGGTAGGCATATTATATGCCCACATTTTACCTTTGTATAATTTGTCCCACGTAATAGGTGGTGAGCCGTATTGCCGTGTTTAAATGGACAGGCGCAGGTTGTGACTGCCTGCTGTTGAAATAAAGCCTTTAATTAAGCTTAACGACTGCCATTTTACTGGCAACCGGGACCAACGACTTAACGCGCCTTCCGAAGCACGGAAACGCTCAAATAAATATCACGAAGTGATCACATGGATGGTCACCCATCCATGGACTGGCCATAGTGAAAGTTGCTTACGGCAGTGATCGTTTACAGAACACTGAGTCCGCGGGGCCACGAGCGCCGAGCTTAAACGATACCCATCATGAAATTTTGTGATTACGGCGCGGCGCCCATATTGAATTGCAAAATGATCACGTGATTCATACTTAGCATACCAACTTTAGAAAACTTTAGAAATTTTTATTACCAGCTATTATGTAATTTTCATTTTTTACGCAACTGTAACCATCTAGCAAACGTACGCAACGGAAACTCTCAAAAAAATGAAATATCCTAGTTTTCGAAAAATGTTTCGTTGCTGCTCAGCTCTCATTCGCCTTAGCGTGATGTTATATATTTTGATATTTTTGAAAAATAGACATTCTGTTAAGGAACTTTTGAAATTCAACTAGCAGTCTCTTAGACTCTACAGTTCAAACAACTAAACAAACAAACAAACTCTATAGCTTAAAAATAATAGTATAATATATATAATTAACTCATTTATTTACGAAACTCTAATAAATCACTACACATAATAAAGTTAGATGCATTTACTACGTCAAACAAAGTTAGCATGCTGTTTCTTTCTACTCTACTGTATACTGTGGCATGAGAGTTCACTGCCGCTGCCGGCGCGCGGTGTGTCTCGCGTCCGGGGCGAGGGGAGCGCCAAATGCCTACTTGTGCGATATAACCGACCCTTAATGTGAAATGACAATTTCGATGCTGTCAATTACATTAGTTGCTGTCAATTTACTTCGTCTAAATAAATATTCGACTATAGGTGTATAGTATAGGTATTCATCATCTATGTACAACAGTGAACTGTACTCGTATAATTTGTGTAAAAAGTGTTTTAAATATAAATAAACAAAGTGCATTTATTAATGTAGAAAGTCACGAAAAATAGTGAAAGAAAATGAGTGAGTACTCTATATACATACATTTTATTATTATTATCACCAATGCAGTATCATTTTTTGTTTTGTTAATTTATATATAATACTGCTATAAAGATAACCAAACCCGGGAGTACGTTCCCATGGGAAGCGGGAAGAAAATTTCACGCTGACGTAGCCGCGAGCGCCATCTATCCCATACCTATGTACTTTAAACGTGTCATAAAAGTCACAACAATACCATACATGCATATTTCAAAGAATGTCTATTATTACCATAAAATTTGTAAAAATAGTTTTTAAGTAGAAAGAAGAAACCTATTGTTTTATCTTTTAACTAGCTGACCCTCGCAACTTTGTTTACGTCACACAAGGTCTATGAAATTAGAGGTATTTATTAATCATACTCATCAAGTAGCGTGTAAATCTGTCCTGTATGCTATATCAAAATAGAGCTTAATGGTTAAAACTATTCCTCAGTATAGAATTTTCCTCAATATAAACAATTTACATACAAACAAGTGTTATAATTTTATTACATGTATCAATGTAGTAGACGTAACGTGTATAAAATGACATCAATCAAATGTCATCAATATTCTGAAAAAGAAATTAAAAATAGAGTTCACAAACTCTTTTGAAAATACATACTGTACCTACCTTAGAGGATCGTTATGAAGATAACAGGATAGTTAACAACCATCCATAGAAAATAGATGGTATAATGCTGAATACCGCAAAGAACAATCGGCGCGGCATAGAATGGGGCCTATACTGATATCCTGGAGGATATTAATGATGCCGATGTCCTGTGCCTGCTGAGGCACACACACGCCGTCATGCATGTCTGCAGGACAACGTGCAGGACAACGAGCAGGATGAGGCAGCGAATGGCTGGACTGAAATTAAAATCGACAGACGCAAGAGATGTGGTGGAGGCACGAATTCACGTACCTCGGGAGTGTCGTGTCAGAAACTGATGGAATAGAAGAGTACCCTACATCATTTCGAGTCTCGCCAAGGCCAGAATAACCTTTACACAGCTGCGCCCCGTAGGCAGTTGCGAAAATAGACACGAAGAGTGAAACTCAAAACAAAGTAAACGTTAAAACTGTACTGCTAACTGCTATACGGATGCGAGACATGGAAGGTCACTAAAGTAAAGACATTTCGCACCAGCTACCAGCTATAAGTCTTCGTCAAACGCTGCCTCCAATGGATCCTCGGTACATATGGGCCCGAGAACATCACGAACGTAAGACTATTGGAACGCTGCAGTGAGACCCCAACAGATCAAACGTCGGAAGTGTAGCTGCTGCGCTGGATTGGACACACGCTGCAAAGGGACCATGAATCACATCATACCAAGGCAAGCCTTACTGAAACTACTGGTAGGCTTTCAAAAACTGTTCGATAGTAAGTAGGTACATTTTTTGATAGTGGCTATAGGCTACATAACATAATGCGAAGATTAATAGGAGTGGTGCAGCAATGAGGAATGTTTCGAAAACGGAAAACATTTCATCGTTATAAGAGTATCCGTTGCGCCTCTGCGTAAATGGTTGAACCTACATAAAAATAATTTATTACAAAATAATTGTTCTTCTTAAAAAGTTCTAAAACAAAATTCCAAAAGCCCAAATGTCCACAGTCAAGTAGGCACTTGGTACTTTACTTTGTTGAACATAGGCCTTAAAATCTTACTTCTTACTAATATTATAAATGCGACAGTTTGTGAGTGTGGATGTTTATTACTCTTTCACGCTCAAACCGCTGAACGGATCGGGCTGAAATTTGGTACGGAGATACATTATAGTCTGGAATAACACATAGGCTACCTTTTATCCCGGGAATAACTTCCCGCGGTAACAAATTTTACGCAGGCGAAGCTGCGGGCATCAGCTAGTATTCTTATATAGAAATAATTATACTAGCATAGTTGGTAAAAAATGCTATGTAATAGCTTTACCGCGGCAGTCCCCGAGTGCCACACGTCTTTTTTTTGTTAACATTGGGTGGCCTTCGATGGTTTGAATCAGTCTCAGCCCGGCGGATGGTGCTGCAGTCGGTATTTGGGTTGTCTATTGATGTAGACGAGGTTGATCAGGTTAACTAGAGTTTTCTAATTGTGGTTACATTTTTATTGACCGAACGTGATTGAGATGGACTCCAGAAGGCAATCCTCAAATGACTGATGTTATCTAATCGTAATTCCCTTAGAAAATTATAATATAATTCATTAGGTTAGAAGATATCAGACTAAGTAGTGATTAGAGTTGTAACGTTGTTGGGTATAGATAGGAAATGTAGGTATGAGCCACCGTCGCTTATATCATGGACGGGATTAATCTGTTCAGGGAATGGTGTGGCCACTGCCATGCCATTCCTCATAACGTTTTTGTGGAAGACATGTACAGTAACTGACTACCGGTGTACATTAAGTCTGAATTTTGTAAACTTTCATGTGACGAGTTCCGGAAAATGATCTGGAGAGTGCCGAGGCCTCGGTAACCTTCACCGTGAGCGGTTGTGCTGTAGCCGCTGTGGGTACTCCATCGCCGGCGTAGCGGAGAAGCAGAGCGCGGGTCGACGGCGGCTTGCGCGGGCGCTGTGGACACACAGCGTGAGCACAAGCGGCGCCGGCGTGGTCACGCGTTGTGTCGGAGCTACGAGAGGAGTAGCGTCATTGAGCTGCTGAGTAGTTATGAAAATCGACGTGCTACGATGATGGACATTGGACATTACAGGTCACGTAGTCTTTTTCCATTAAGTAGGATACTGAAAATGATGAAGTTCCTAGACCCTTTACCATCTCAGCTATTAAGTTTCAAAAGATTTTTATTAGTTTGGAACAAATTTGATTTCTACTAGACGGATTATTGTGTCCAAACGTTTAAGAATAGACTAATGCTATCACGGATTACTTTGTGGAGCTTTTCGGGTGAACAATTTCATCACACATGATTGTTGCGGGTAGAGCGTAGCTCGCTTTCTGTTACTGAGTTAGTCCGTTAGTAGTAACGGAGTGTTTGGAACAAGATTCCTAACACAATGGGCTAACCTCGTGGATAAACTTGTTCTCATGCTTGACAATTTGATAGGGAGACTGAAATTTCACACGGATGCGAGATTTGATTTGACTTTGCTGCAATTCAAGGATTCCATCGCGTCCAGTGGCGTCTTACCTTCTATGGATTAAAGAAACTTGCTGTAAATTGGTTACTTCGTGGAAAATGGTTTAAAATGGTACTACCTCCAATAAGCTGCATTACATTTGTTTCAAAAATACCTACTAATTTTTACTCTGATAGAATCGCGAGATAGTAGTTTTAACCATAGATTTAGAATTTTTCGCTAGTTTGAACAGAAGTTTGACGGTTAGGTAAACTGGTTGGGTCTAAAGGTGTCATGTCGGTTAGTTATCGGATTTGTCTATTGTGTCGGATGTATTTTTGTCTGTGATATTAGTATTTATCACACCTCGTAAAGGTAAAGAAAAAAAAAGAAAAAAAAAACAAATTTCGTTTTTGCTAGTAAATTATACCCTCGAAGTTAGCGTACACATAAAGCAACATTTTACGAGTTAATAATCGAGTTATTCGGTAAATTTTGGACGAGTACCTAGATCCAAATTGATGAATGATAACAATGTTTTTTTATTGCACGAATTTACATGGTTTTCTCTTTTGGTTTATCTTTTGATTTCAGGTCAAGACATTACATGAAACGGTGTCACGCCTGACAAGACTTGGTTGACATTAAACCACCCTGAGAAACGGATTGGTTTTTTTTGGACGGAAACGGAAACGGATTGGATGAGATCCCTGGATGATAGATACGAGTAATAGGCAGTTTTAGTTAAAGAGTCAGTTTAGTTAAGTTGCTTTAAAATTATGTTCCTCAACGTCGATAGATAGCGTTGTACGGCTTTGTGAACCGCGATATGGTTTCGTTCACACATTTGCGTAACTGTTTGGCGAGTTACTAAATAGTTGCAGTTCTTCTATAGTACATACATTAGTTAGAGTTTAAATAAGCAGATATTCCATGGATATTGGTTAAGTTTGAGCAATCTGTCGACGGATTTCTAGATGATAATCGTTTAGTGTATTAACTGGTTATTATGTCGATGTTTAGTGTGACAGTGTTAAAGTGTTATAATGTTGAGTGGTTCAGCAGTACTGTTGGTTGTTAAATACATAATGGTTACCGTTGTTAAGATTGATACCTGGTTACCACGCGTAGTCAAGCGAAAGTTAAGATTTCCCACTGGTCAGATACCTAAATAGTTTGGTATTGTTTAAGCGAATTGTTTAAAAGATTTGCCATTGTTCAGATATAATTTGTTTTGCCACTGTCCAGATAGATAGTTTGATCGAATAGTTACAGATTTAGGACGGCAAACATTTAAGATTGTGAAAAGTAGTTTTTAGTGATTTAAGTATAGTGATGTATTAGGTAGGATGTGAAAAATGATTGTAAATTATTGAGTACATAGGTACGTATGCGTGTGTATTAGTGATTGATGAGGAATTTAAATCATAAAATTGAATTGAGCCTGAATAATGTATCTACCTATTAGCTAATTTCGGCGAAGACACTGCTACTTGCTCTTCAACTGTAAACAGTGTCAATGAGTAATTGTAATTTAATGATATGAGATTGAATAGTTACAGATTTAGGACGACAAACATTAATGATTGTAAAACGGAGTAAATGCATAATTTTAGTGATTTAAGTATAGTGATGTATGTAGGCAGGATGTGAAAAATGATTGTAAATTATCGAGTACATACGTATGCGTGTGTATAAGTGATTGATGAGGGACTTAAATCATAAAATTGAATTGAGCCTGAGTAATTTACTTATCATCTAATTTTGACGAAGACAGTGCTACTTGCTCTTCAACTGGAAACAGTGTCAATTAGTAATTGTAATTTGATAATATGAGATTGAATAGTTACAGATTTAGGACGACAAACATTAATGATTGTAAAACGGAGTGAACGCATAATTTTAGAGTGATTGAAATATAGTTATAGTGAGGGTGCTCTCGAGCCGGGCAAGATTGGCGTAAACGACCTCGCCGCCCACGATTGGTAAGAGACATCGCAGTTGTGTGTCGTTCTGGTGAAAGAAGTAACCTTTGCGGCATGCAGCTATACCATAGTAGTGACGGGTGTTCTCGAGCCGGGCAAGATTGGCGTAAACGACCTCGCCGCCCACGATTGGTAAGAGACATCGCAGTTGTGTGTCGTTCTGGTGAAAGAAGTAACCTTTGCGGCATGCAGCTATACCATAGTAGTGACGGGTGTTCTCGAGCCGGGCAAGATTGGCGTAAACGACCTCGCCGCCCACGATTGGTAAGAGACATCGTAGTTGTGTGTCGTTCTGGTGAAAGAAGTAACCTTTGCGGCCGGCTATACCATAGTAGTGACGGGTGTTCTCGAGCCGGGCAAGATTGGCGTAAACGACCTCGCCGCCCACGATTGGTAAGAGACATCGCAGTTGTGTGTCGTTCTGGTGAAAGAAGTAACCTTTGCGGCATGCAGCTATACCATAGTAGTGACGGGTGTTCTCGAGCCGGGCAAGATTGGCGTAAACGACCTCGCCGCCCACGATTGGTAAGAGACATCGCAGTTGTGTGTCGTTCTGGTGAAAGAAGTAACCTTTGCGGCCGGCTATTCCATAGTAGTGACGGGTGTTCTCGAGCCGGGCAAGATTGGCGTAAACGACCTCGCCGCCCAAGATTGGTAAGAGACATCGCAGTTGTGTGACTTACTGGTGAAAGAAGTAACCTTTAAGCCACGCAGCTATACCATAGTCGAAGAATCTGTAGTAGTTTAAGTGTATGTAATTATACACGTACAGTAAAAATTTTAATATAGATAATTATAAGAGTGATGCGAGTGATACGTTCAATTATTTAACAAAACGATGTTTAATAGAAATATAAATTATAGTTAATTAGAACGAAGGGACTCGTTCCCATAGGATGGCCGACTGTTACAGAATTATTAGCATATGTAAGGCCCGGCTACTTTCTGCAGTGGCAACACTAAATAATGACCGGGTGGGGAATGTTACGCCATATTGTGGGGCTCAGTCTTAAACTAGACGTCGGTAGATAAAGTATAATAATACGGGCAATGGGGAGCATTGTTAGCAGTGGAAGGTGAGCATTTATGCGCATAGTAAAAGCGGCCGCTTCAAACCTGCAGATTGGGTTGCAAGTCCCAGACGCTGTTACAATGTTCCTCCTTGTGCCACGCGGTATTAGGTTTCCTAGTTTTTAAATTGATTAATTGTATAGTTGAGAATAAACGAGTGTGCTGTCATCTCCGTGTTTTCTTCTGAGGTTTAACATACTGGTCAGTACATTTTTGAATATAAACAGATGTCTACATTATATACCTACCTAATAATCCTACTAATATTATAAATGTTAAGGTTTGTGAAGATGTTGGGATGTTTGGATGTTTTGATGTTTGTTACTCAATCACGCTTTACCTGAACAGATTGGGCTGATATTTGGTACCGCAATATATTTTAGTCAGGAATAACACATAGGCCACTATTCATCCCGGGAATATGTTCCCATGGGAAGAGGCCACGGGAAACAAATTATATGCGGACGGAGCAGTGAAAATCAGCTAATAATTAATAAATAAATAATTATTTCTTCATCGTCATGCAATAAACAGCACAAAAAAGAAAATGAAAGAGATTCTTTCAATAATTAAAACTATTTTGTTCGATTTCTTCTTCAAACCTTTCGGACCCACATCACTAAATCTAGAACAAAAACCAACGCCTAGTCCACCGTGAAATACGACTCTTCGATATCCAATTCATGACTTATGTCCGCCCCACGGTCCGCTCAATTATTCATGAGCTCTATTCTAACGACGACGGAACATCTTTTATAACACAGCATTTTTTACATATTCCCTTGGTGGAGTGTAATTCGATGATAAGATCTTGTATCAGTTTTCTATCGATTTATTATTATGTAGGGTTCTTGTGTTTCGAAATATCTCTAGAGGTTTGTGAGGAAAGATCGATCGATTATACTGTTCTTATTCGATGCAGTTTACATAACTTGGCTGTCTTTTAAGACTTAACAGGCACTAAAAGACTAACTATATTTCTTATTTGCTGATGATGATTAAAAATAACGACGAACGAAAAAAAACGTAGTGTCTTTTTATGTTGACTGCCTCTGTGGCGTAGTCGGTAGTGATACCGCCTGCGGCGCTGGAGTACAATTCCTGGGTCGGTCCAAATATTTGTGTGATCCACGAATGTTGGTTTCGCAGTTTGGGTGTTTTCTATGTATAATATGTATGTATTTAGAAATATACAAGTATCTATATCAGTCGTCTAGATCCTATAGCGCAAGCTTATATTAGCTTAATTTGGGTAAGATGATGTTGTGTGTGAATGTCCACAAATTGCAGTCCACTGTTGGATGTAGACCTCTCCCAAATTACGCCACAACAAACGGTTCTGCACCTTCCGAACCCAGTCACTCTCGGCGACCATTTTCAGGTCATCAATCCATCTGGCAGGTTATCTCTACTCCAGAACTCCTTTGCGCTATCGGTCATCGGTTCTTACACAAATTTTACTAGCACCATCTGATTCCAAAGTAACCTTTGTTTAACATGAGGAAAATCCTAAATGAATGCGATGCCGTACTCCTGCCGACTAAAAACCACACGTATCCTACCTAACAGCCTACAGTTGGGAGCCCTGGATTAGTCGTCGGAAGGATACCCCAGGACTCTCAAAAGTAACCTGGTGGTTAAAACTGTTTGTGTTACGAATATGGTACCGGGCAATGCATTTTTGTATGATAAGCTTAGAAACATCTAAAATAAAATATTTATAGATAACACAAGTTTTTGGATGACAATCATACCCAAGCTTATCGATCAGTAGTCGCACTTTAGTGCGACTACTGATCGATAAGCTTACCAAACCAGACGACCTAAAAGATAAGATATCCAAACCAGACGACCTAAAAGTCACAAAAGGCAGTTGGTTTCAAGTATCTACATTTTAAATGAAACATTCAACACTGTAACAAAATGAATACTAAAATTCACAAATTACCTGTTTAACTTCAACGCTGAGATTGGCGGTTTCGTCTACAATTTCTGAGTTAAAATATAAAATCACTTGTTCATATAAAATCAACGCGAGATTTGAAGCTTTCTGGATTATCTCTGAGACTGAGTTTGTTAATATTCGCTGCGTAGTTATAATACAATAGTATTTTTTCATAAGCTGTTTATGTAATAGCTGTATGTGTTTTAACACAACAATACCGTATACTATCAGATTTATATGCAAGTATAATTGTTTACAGTTAATTCAAAACATTTATTGTGAAAAATTACATTATTACTATCTAAACTAAACCCCGTAAGGCCCCCATGGCATTGTGCCTAAAAGACTAGCAACATTCCCCCTTTAAATAGCGTCTATTCGTTGAGAGAGATAACTGCCAGCCCTTGGGTCACCAGTCAGCTCAACCAACCCTTCTGCAAAATTTTAAAAAGTTTATCCGCAATTGTGTGAGTTAAATATAATTATTATTATTTATTTTTCTGGCTATTTCCGAATGTCTTTCTTCCTTGGCTTCTACCTTGATCCACTTTCTTGATGTGATGCTCCCTCTATCTTAACCCTCGACTACCCAAAGACAAATCTCCTTTCATTCGCTACTTCCTACACAAATGTCTTCTTATACCACTGGCTGAGAAGTTGGTTAGTCAACTGTCGTACCCTCAAATTCTAGTGATACCCATTTAGATAGATACGTATACTATCCTACTTCCTACTACTACTATAAATGTAAAAAAATGTGTAAGTTTTTTTTTCACTCACACTGACTACTCTGGAATCCAGGAACAAGTATCTTCTGCACGCGGGTGAAGCCACTCTCTGTAACTAGTTAGTATATAAAAAGCGTAAGTTAGGATTTTAATAGATAAATAAATAAATTATAAGTATAATTTATTTATTTAGAACAATATTATTGTGAGTCATTTTTACTTCTTCACATTTTACCATCTAGCCAAAACCGGTTTGTGATATGGGATCCAGACAACTGATATTTATAATATTTCTAAATATACACACATTTACTTATAAACACCTAAACTTCAAAACATGGATTTGGTTCGACCCGGAAATCGAACCCAGGATCTCAGAGCAACAGTCGGTTACCCACGCCTGCGTCACCGAGGCAGTCGCTGAAACAAACATGTATTTGCACATTACAGATAACCTTGGAATAAGCTACCAGACTGCATAATAATATATTGAATCAAAATAGGATTTCTTTAGATACATTCAAATTCTTTTTCAATTTCCAAACCTAAACCAAACATTCACGTCTTAAAAAACAATGATGCTATTTGGAGTATTAGTTCTTTTTCTCGCGCAACCTATTGAAATGTAAATTCAAATGTTAAGGATCGTATACATTTGCCGTAAGAATATGTTTCTGTAATTTAGAATTGCGCAATTTAGAATCCCTATTCGGGAGCTTTCTATAACACTCGTCTAAACACAACCTAGATATTGGTTATAACGGGTGTTTTTTTTAGAGGTATAGAACTTTAAGTTGGCATAACTGTTTTAACTGGCGGTATTTTTGTCAGCTGAAAAGTGATTTATGTTAAGTTTGGTTTGGCATTTCAACATGAATAGATTGACGCCTGAACAATGCTTCCAAATTGTGCAAATTTATTTTGAAAATCATGGTTCTGTCCGAAATACGTATCGTGATTTTCATAAGCGAATTTTGTTTAGCGGTGCAACTCACTTTTGGTTGAATGGATACGTCAATAAACAAAACTGCCATATTTGGGGTGATGATAATCCTCAAGTGTATGTTGAGACACCGTTACATCCAGAAAAACTGAATGTGTGGTGTGTTTTATGGGCTGGTGGAATAATTTGTCCGCACTTCTTTAGAAACGATGCTGACCAGAACGTTACAGTCAATCGTGACTGCTATAGAGCTATGATTACTGACTTTTTCGTTCATCAATTGAACAACCATGATGTGCAGGAGTAGTGGTTGCAACAAGACGGCGCAACATGTCACATAGCTCGTGCCACAATTGATTTATTGAAGGAAACGTTTGGTTACCGCATAGTTTCACGTTTTGGACCGGTAGGTTGGCCTCCAGAGTCGTGCGATTTTACGCCACTTGACTATTTTCTGTGGAGATATGTGAAGTCGCTCGTCTACGCCGATAAGCCCGAAACGATTGACCACTTGGAGGACAACATTCGGCGCGTTATTGCCGATATACGGCCACAAATGTTGGCAAAGTCATCGAAAATTGGACCTCTAGATTAGACTACGTCCGAGCCAGCCGTGGCGGTTATATGCCAGAAATCATATTTAAACTATAATGCCAGAAGATTTTCTTTCGAATAAAGTCATTTTCATATCAATAAAAACAATCACCTTCGTTTTATTCCATTTCAAAGTTCTATACCTCTAAAAAAAACACCCTTTACTATGCCTATATGAGATTAGTTTCTATACTTATACAGAGTCATACCCTTCGACCAAGTAATAGTATAGACGGGGCCACGTCATACATTACGAACTCAAAAAGTGAGACTAGTTCACACACAAAGATATTGTATCAACGACATGACATGCACATCATTTTTCGAATTTAAGGTAGTGTTTTTACACTTCGGGAACGCACAGGAAGGCATCTTGCGTAAAATGTCTCATCTTGACACGTCGGCTGTTCAAAATTGAAACACAGTAACTCATGATTTCAAAGTTGTTCAGGAGACGCAAAAAACAGGTTGATCACTTTGATCGCTTGCCCTAACTAAACTATCAAAGTTAGAGATATGGGAGTTGGACCTAAGTTTGCGTTATAGAATCATTTACGATCGGTAATAATTTAAATTGCAATAAAATGAATAGTACAAATTAAAACTCGTTTACTTTAAAATAATTTGTTTATTGTTAACAATTTATAAGTAATAATCAAAAACAAAACACAGTAAGTTTAGTTGCTAGGTTTTAAATTTGTCAAAAATGTTTAGTTTAATAATCTAAAACTATTTAAAAATACAGCTTCTCATGTGAAATTGGGCACAACGGAACCCAGTATCATTGAAAACCAGTCTTTCTGGTCAAATTAGGTCACCATATAGAATGTTTTAGTGGAAATAAAAAAATAATGTTAATATAATTATTATGAAAATCTTAAACCTATATTATTATCTAGAGTTTTACACGTCTCGTAGCGTCGTGGGCAATATTAATGAGGAGAGAACATTTTAAATAAAATATATATATAAAAAAAATATAAACGGAATGTTGCAAATCAAAAGAAATTAAAGCAGCCTGCTTAAATAACTTTCATTTTAATCATTATAGACTACCTGCCCGTCAGAAATCAGCAGATTGGTCATTTGTAGGTAGATTAACCCAAAATTCTCTTCGACTATTCGGCATAAGCGGCACCAGTTAGGAAACTATGCCATCTTTTTTTGAAGACTTCACTCCACGTGGTACGGTGTCTGCAACAGGAGGAAGTGTCGATATGTCGAACTTCTTAATTAGAAAGTTAAGCTCTAAATAAGGCTCTTCAAAATCAGTCTTGTATAAAAGATTACGTGATCCCATTGTAAACTTAGCTTCTACTACTGGATGGACTGTAAAGGATCGTCCTTGGCATTCCGATGAGCCACGCGTTTCTTTTTTGGCAATTGGTACGATTTTTGTACCTCAATCACATCTATATTTTTTCTGCAATGTGCAATAATATCACCGGTCATGGACGAGTGGCTGGAGAGGAGACACGGTGCTCTCTACTACCGGTTGACACAGATGCTTGCCGGGCACGGTAGCTTCGGTAGGTACCTATCTGTGGCGAAAACACCGGGAAACCACGGCCGAGTGTCAGCACTGCGAGGACCGCAGCGATGACACGGCGCTCCACACGCTGGTGGAGTGCACGGCGTGGGCGCAACAGCGCCAGGTCCTCGTTGTGGGTCTGGGCGTGGACACTCTCTCGCTTGAGACTATGGTGCGAGCCATGCTCTCCAGCGGGAGTTAGTGGGACTGCGCCGCCTCCTTCTGCGAGCAGGTCATGCTCGTGAAGGAGGCGGCGGGACGGGTACGGGAAAGAACTCTCCCACCAGAGTTCCGCAGTCGGCGGCCCGGGCGCCGCCGACGTGTCTTCGCCGAGGACTATCGGCCACCATGACCGGGGGCCTGAGGACGGTGAAAGGGCGGCTCACCGTCCTTACAGAAGCAGGCTCATGACGGCAGCGTGACGTGAGCAACTCACGCACGCCCCCCCTTGGAAGCGGGATCACATCTGAAACCCCTCATGGACACGGGATAGCACCCGAACCACCCCCTGGGCGAGGCTGCAGTGGCGGCCGTAGGTCTGTTGTGAGTCCCGGGACATCCTTCCGAGGGCTTACCCGGAACTCCCAACCACAGGCTGTTAGGCGTTACGTGAGGTTTTTTAGTCGGTAAGAGTTCGGCATAACATCCTCTAAGGATTTACCCTCACGTAAAAAAAAATGTGCAATAATATCTTATATTATTATTATCTTTGTACGCCTCATTTTAAACAATAAAAAACACGGAGAGACACTAAGTTACGCCGCGCCGGCGTCCGTCGACTTACTAAATTTGTTGAGAGCATTTAATATGAATAACACAAATTCAAAACAGAGTATCAGGCCGTAACAATTTTAAAACCTAGTAAGTAACCTAGTAAGTAGTAAGTAACTCTTACTAGGTTTTTAAAATTGTTCTCGGATTTACTGTGTTTTCAATTTGTACTTTTGATAACACTTTTTACGTAGTTTCAAATTACCTCGACTTGCCAGGTGACTAACTAGAAAACTCGTACGAAAATGGGTGTTTTAAGCAGCCCAATCTATCGAGTATGCCTAGTAAGTCAAAAAAAGAGAAAAAACGTTTTTTTAAAAAAAATTGAGTTACTAGGTTTTAATTTTGAACAGCCGACGTGTTTCACCTTCGGAACAATAACACCGACTACGACCAAGTGAGCGCGTGCGCTCACTTTAATGTCAACGTAACTTCTAAACTAATGTATAGATGGGCAGGTCTATACTACATACTTGGTCGACGGGCATACCTACATTACTATACCCATTTAGATTTTATCTGTACTGCTGAATGAGGGTATAATTGACACAAGTAAATATTAAAATAACTAGTCACCATCTTAGATGTTTCGCTAAAATATATGGGATTTACAATGGCGTCATCCAAGCAGCCATGCATCGTTATCCAAACTATTTAGACATTCATGTTCTGTTAATAAGAGCAAATTATAGCAAAATTTTATATTAATTTGGCAAGTATGCATGATACTCTACAATTGGCGATAAGCCTTTGTCGGCACGAGACTGGAGCGTTGCCGCAGTTTTCAGATTTTACGTTCAAATTACGGAATATCATGTACGTAACTGATGACTGAAATGATTGCTGAAGCTTTATTTGCATAGTACATAAAATTTAAAAAAAAGATAATGTAACGTAAGAGTTGTCGTGTATCCTGGGGTTTATAATAGTCATATTGCAAAAGAAATAAGTTTAATAAGACGAAATCTTTATTTTTACTTGAGGGAAATGTCCTTTATGGATGCTGTGCTCTCTTATCGACTAAAAAACCTCAGGTAACGCCCAACAGCCTACGGTCTGGAGCCCCGGGTAAGCCCTCGGAAGGATGTCCCGGGACTCACAACAGACGTGCGGCCTCGCCTAGGGAGTGGTTCGGGTGCTATCCCGCGTTTTTGGAGGGTTTTCGGGTGTGATCCCGCTTCTAACGGAGGGCGTGCGTGAACTCCTCACGTCACGCTGCCGTCATGGGCCTGCTTCTGTAAGGACGGTGAACAGCCCACTCAACGTCCTGAGGCCCCCGGTCATAGAGGCCGATAGTCCTCGGCGAATAAGACGGAGTCAAGTACAACCAAAGATAATATAATAGTATTACGTACAGATCGGCAACTCCCTGTCTCGCCACAGCTGTCAGTAGACTTGACGTGCGCGTTGACGGACAATTTGCTTACATTTTATTGATCAGACCACCGCGGCACCGCACACATTCAAGCTGAAGTTTCCGCCCTGTGCTACAACTTACTAGTTAAGACAATTTCAAGGCCTTTTTAGGCGGCTTCAGAGATTTCAACAGTGGCCAGTCACAACCTGTGCCTGTCCATCTCAACACGGCAATACGGCTCACCACCTATTACGTGGGACAAATTCTAAAAAGGTGAAAATAATGTCGTCATATTATATGCCTCGGCCTACACCTTCGGGAATAAGGCGTGACCATATGTATGTATGTATAAAATAAATGATTCAAACCAACATTCATAATCTATCTCCAAATATTGATTCATCCCCTGTAGGTTCCCGCAAGTCCCACAGCTATAAATGTGGGATAGATTCAATATTCTCAAAATAAAATAACGATGTACTGGTTGGTTAACACTAAATCACTTTTATTGTACTTTTTAAATATTGCAGCCTACGTCTTCAGTCGTTCGTCGTCTCTCTTAATCTCATCATCCATATCCCTTCTTTTGTACAGTTTCATTCCGTTCATACATTCTCCGTTCACTCGTCATCACGCTTCATTCCACGCATCCATCATAGTTCACAACGTTCCTTTCCTACATAAATATAATATTTAACACAATATCAACCATTGGCTTCACTCCAATGATAACGATTCTGGACACTGCTCATACATAAAGTACAATTTCTGCAAATTCAACGGGAACTGTGCCATATCACACGTCGTACGGTCGTACTGCCTGATATAAATTCATTTCTGGAAGCTTCTTTTTGGAAGTTCAGATTTGAAACTAGGTTAAAATATGGTCAACAAAATAGTATTTTTTGTTTGCATTACGACAACATTTGTTAATAAAAAATATAGATAGGATCCATTGGAATATGGATTTTGCACTGTTCAGTTCATAAATACAAATAGGTCGATGGGAAAGAAATAGTTGATGCAATGAGAAGACTCAAAACTGATAAAAGCCCAGGCCCAGATAGTATCACCAACGAAGCTTTAAAATACGGAGAAACTCTGCTTGCCAAACCACTAATACATTACAATACAAGTGTTCTTTATTTTCTCTTTCTCACAGTAATAATTACACAATACAGCCTAAACTAGGTTAGACTTTACTAGATTACATCTGTAGTTTGGTAGTTACAACGGGTACCTGTGTGACAGATTACCAGCCTCTCCTAATTTGGCCTGTTGGCGCAGGTAAGTATCAGTGATAACCATATAGATAGCTCTTTGATTTTGTATGTGTGTGTGTGTGTGTGTGTGTGTGTGTGTGTGTGTGTGTGAGTGTGTGTGTGCGTGTGTGGGTGTTTGTGTGTGTGTGCATGTATGGGTGTGTATGTTTGTGGGTGAGTGCGTGAGTGCGCGCCGTCGACGAGGGAACATGTAGCAAGTTTTTAGTTTCCTCACACTCGTAGCTGAATGACTTGAGTCAGCCGCGGGTAACCACTGTTCTGCACCTACACTTCGTTGGCTGGTAAACATTGAGTTTCTATAATATAATTGAATCGAAACAATTGTATGAAACCATTTCAATACGCAATTGCATTTTCTATTCATTCTCAGGAGCAAAATAGGTTCCATTCATGAAAAAGTACCTTAGTAAAATATGCGTCGCTTACTATAGAACTTCTTTGTGTCGACGACTCGTTTTAAAATATGAAAGCTCATTCGTATTCCTGAACCAAAAACCAGTTCTCTTTAATGAGGTTTTATCTCCTCTAATATTCTCCAACATTAGCTCCATTTAGAGGCTACTGAAAATTTTTAAAAGGAAGAAAATCTTTGTATATTTGATAAGGGTTTTAAACGGTTTAAGAAGTCTTTGTAAGGATAACACCTTTCTCACTTATAATGCGATAAAAATTGTTCTTATAGGGGATTTTTTGCTAGGAAACTTATTAAGGAGGTATATGTTTTATATAGAATGGGGAAAAGGTTGGATAATTTGACTGAATGGAAAAACAAGTAAATTATTTTAGACCCTAAGCTAGGCGTGCTCTACTTTTTTTTTTAACGTGAGGAAAATCCTACATGAATGCTATGCCAGACAGACTCCTACCGACTAAAAATCACACGTATCCTACCTACAGCCTACGGTTAGGAGTCCCAGTTAAGCTCTCGGAAAGATACACTAGGACTCCCAACAGACCTACGGCTACCATCGGGTTCCACCTAGGGGTGGTTTGGGTGCTGTCCCGCGCCTTTGGGGGGTTGTTCGGGTGTTATCCCGCTTCTTGGGACGGCAAGCGTGAATCCTTCCCGTCATGCTGTCGTGTAGGGCCTGCTTCTGTAAGGACGGTGAGCAGACTAAGCGGCCCCCTCACGTCCTCCGGCCCCCGGTCATGGAGGCCGATAGTCTTGGGCAAAGACACGTCTGCGGCGCCCCCGTCACCGACTGCGTGCAGGCGTGCTCACCTGGCCTTTGTGTTGGATAGACATCTCGTCCTTCCACTATTCAACGGCAAAATGGTCACTATCTATACTAATATTATAAAGAGGAAAGATTTGTTTTTTGTTTGTTTGTTTGTTTGTAACGAATAGGCTCCAAAACTACTAAACCGATTTCACTGTTGGAAAGCTACACTCTTTGCGGTGAACGTAGGCAATATTTTATTACCGTTGTAGGGACCTTCCTACCTACACTCAATATACACTACAGATAATTATAAATAAATACTAAACTAAAATATATATTTATTAAACACACACACATGACACACACACGCAAACATTAATTTATATTTAATTTAAAATAATATACTTATTAGCTATAATATTTACACAACATATATCTAATATTTATTTACGACATTTATTGTCGACCTAACGAGGATGTGTGGCAGCTCGTCGATATCAATTATCGACAGCGTCCCACCACTATTGTGCAAAAATTTCGTGCAAAAGGCTGCGCAGGCGCCGCATACAAATTGCACGATGTACTTACCTCAGTCGAGATACCTAACCCTCGCGGAGCGCACGTCGGTTTGCCTCGCTTACTTAAACTCGCGTATAGCATTGCCTACCAGTTTTATGTGCTTTTCCTGCTTAAATACTATTGTGCTATCTTCTAAGACTATCCTATTCTGTGAACTATCTGTGTGTATGTGCTTTCTTCTAAAATTGTGCCTTCTGTTGTGATACGGACATTACATCTATTCTACAAGTGAGTCGAACGTTTTTATTTCACGATCCTGAATATACCGCTATCACATAATATATATATAGGTGGTGATATCATCCATCTTCCCATCACGCCTATATTGGTGACCACGTATACCGGACACAATAACCTACGAAGATGGAGGAAGCACGCGGTTCGCGTTCCACAAATAGTGATGGGAAAGTATCGAGGTCGCCGGAGGGAACTGAAGTGTACAAAGTCAGTATTCGTATTCCACCATTCTGGCCTGAAGAGCCCGAAATTTGGTTCGCCCAGGTCGAAGGTCAGTTCACCATCAACAAGATAACTAGCGACCTAACCAAATTCAATTATATAATTGGTCAGCTGGACAATCAATACTCCAGAGAGGTGAAAGACATCATAATATGCCCTCCAGCGGAGAACAAGTACGAGAAATATATACACAATATCAGCTTCGTCCATTTGACTCGGTGCAAAGGCGAGCTGTAAGAATTGTCAACGATCCTGTACTTACAGCTGGTGTGGAACCTCTTCGCGACAGGAGAGACTTTGCCTCCTTATGCGTGTTCTACCGCCTGTACAATGGTATGTGCTCTGAGGAATTGTTTGATATGATGCCCACGGCTACGTTCTATCATCGCACCGCTGGCCACAGACAGGGAGTTCATCCTCACACTCTGCGTCCGGTGCGTTCTAGCACGGTTAGATCCGATAGGTGTTTTCTTCCGCGCACGCTTAGGTTGTGGAATGACCTCCCTGCCTCGGTTTTCCCAAACGCCTACAGTATGGGGTTCTTCAAAAGGGGTCTTAAAAGGTTTTTACAAGGTCGGCAGCGCGAGTGTGGCACCTCTGGTGTTGCAAACGTTCATAGGCTGCGGTGACCACCGGTCCTTCTGGTGGGCCGTATGCTTGTCTGCCACCTTAGTAAATAAATAAAATAAAATCAATTTAATTCAGGTCAAGATACCCATAATAATGCAATACAAATTATCAAATTAATAAAACAATAAATCACTAAGTCTTCAACAGTCAATATCATTACATAAGTCATACAATACATTTAATAAGTCAATAAATTTTGAAATTCGTCATGTATAACCATTGATCAAATTTAAATATAAACAATGTCAAATAAAATAAATTACAATAATAATAAACAGAAATAAAATGAGCCAATAAAATACCAATAAAGTACAAAACCATGTCAGTAAGTAATCATGTCACGTCAGTCAAAAAATTCAAGTCAAGTCAATATTTCCTCTCCGGGAGCGGCACAGAGATATGTCTCTCGCAGCAATGCCGGAGGTAAGGGCAGTCCATCCTAGCCGATATCATTTGTAGGATGCTGTTGGAGCTGGCTCGCACCCTGGCCACCAAAGACGCTGCCCGCGTGCGCATAGTAGCATGAAAGCAAGCGGTACGAGCGTCCGCGAACATCCCCGAGGCACTACAGGATCGAGGCAGCCCCATCAACATCCTAAACGCATTATTGTACAGGACGCGCAAGTCACTGTATTTTCTTTTGTTATAATAAGCCCACAGGCTGCACGTGTAAAGGGTTGTACAATATGCTCGAAAGAGGGTCATCTTTATTTCAGTAGAACACCGTGCAAACCTGCGAGCTATCATATTAGCCCTTATTGACAAGGCTCTACGCTCCCGCTCAATATCCTCATTATCTTTGAGGTCGGCAGTGACTACATGGCCCAGATATTTAAATTTATCAACTCTTTGTAGCGGGACTGAATTCAGCAGTAAATTCGGTACGTGTGAAGTGCGCCCACCGCCGGTCTCAAATACCATGAATTGGCTCTTTTTTACATTGTATCGTAGTCCGTGATCACAGGCGTACCTCTCGCAAGTGCTTATCAGCTTTCTCAGGCCACAAACCGATGCACTAAGAAGCACCATGTCGTCTGCGTAACTCAAATTGTTTACACATACGTCATCAATGTGACAACCGACATGCCGCCTACTCAGTGCCTCAATCAGTCCATTCACGTAGTCGACATAGCCCCCGTCCACCGGACCCTGTTACGTTGATTTGTGTACCAGTATTGGAACACGCAGACTAGTTCCTGTGGTAACTTTGTGGCTAGAAGCTTCTTCCATAGAAGATCATAGGAAACTAGATCAAAGGCCCTAGAAAGGTCGAGAAAGCAAGCGTAAACGGGTGTACTACGGTTAGTGTAATATTTGATGGTATGCTTAAGGCTCAGTATAGCACTTTCAGTGGACAGACGAGGTCGAAACCCGAACTGGTTATCGTGCACAGTGACGTATCTATTTAACTGTGCCTCAAGCAGACCATCAAATACTTTTGCTAAAACAGTGGCAAGTGATATAAGCCTGTAGTTATTTTTGTCAGTAAGGTCACCAGTTTTATTTTTAACTACAGGTACCACCACAGTTTCCATAAGATCTTCCGGTATATATGAGTGGCTGACACATAAGGAGTAGAACATTGCAAGCACTCTAGATATGTGTGGTCCGGCATGCAGCAGGTGCTCAATGCTGAGTCCATCGTGCCCCGGCGACTTGCCACGTGAGATAGCTCGAATGGCATTGCGTACATCTTTTGCAAGAAAGCTGGTAATTGATTGCTTTTCATCAACCTTGAGCACCGACCGAGACGGACCCAGGGGAGATGCTATTGAAAAATGATTTCTAAAGACGTTAGCTATATCTTTAGGATCGTTCACACCCTCGACGCTCGCAGGAGGTCCAGATTTGGTCCCTAATTTGTTAGTGCTCTTCCAGAAACTGCGGAAATTTCCCCCGGAGTGAGCTACAGCTAAAGCATCCATCTGTAATTGCTCCTGATGGTTTTGACACCATTTTAACTTAGCCTTAAACACTCTCCTGCTGACACACATTTCATTGTAAATCAGCCCCGTTTTAGGTTTACCGCACAACACCCATTCAGTAAATTTAGATCTGGCCATCCTGTGAGCCTCGCTGACGTGTTTGTTCCACCCCATTATGGGCTTACCACGACCACGCTCACGTCTACCCTCCCGACCCGCCATCGCAGACTCCCGGAGGGCGGACACTATGTCAGAATACATCTTGTCCAAAGTACGCCTGTGACCACGAACCTCACAGTATCGATCCGCACATTTAACATATTCCAAAGGAAAGTCAATTTTTCTAAGCCTAGAATGACACTCATAGGTATATCTGTCAGTTTGTTCGTCATTCCTCTCACCCCATTCTACATATTTATTTACATTACAAATTTTTGAAGTTAATATTGGAGTAAGGGCTTTAAAGTTACATTTTATGATCAGTGGATAATGATCAGACCACCGAGCATCGTAACTAACACTAGCATCCACTACCAACCTCTTCGCCGAGCGAGTAGCCACACAATGATCTAACCAACTACAGGTCCCGTATACGTCACTCACAAAAGTAAAGGTGTTCGACTCGATTCCTAGAATGTCAACGTCAATTAACGACCATTGCTGCTCATTACAAAAACTTGAAAGTTCTGTGTAAAATAACTCACCCGGCGAAGAGTTCAGGTCTCCCAGCACAAAGACAGAGTCGATCCCGTATTCGTCTATAATGGCATGCACACAACCAAGACAGTCTATGAATTCAGGTAAATTTACCGCACAATCAGTTGGCATATACACATTAATCACTATGACTGGTTTATCACGCGTTATTATTTTGATAGCACAAATACAGTTATTATGACACGGAATCACTGACACTTGTGGGAAAGTCTGCTGTCTCCACATCAGAGCCACGCCCCCCCATGGTCGACCCCTGACTAAACCTGACCCAGTATCCATCGCCGAGACAGCTGTGTAACCAAAACCGCTGTCAATCGAACCTATGAAAGGTATATCGTGCGACATCAACCAAGTCTCCTGCAGGCAAATAACGTCGCACGTACGACACAGCCGTCTAATGTCGTCCACAGACCGCTTAATATTTTTACAATTGTAGGTAGCTAAACAATAAACGTCTTTATCCATTTTTTGAAGTGTTTAGGCCGTTAACTTTATTACTGGTCTTCTTTCTATGCCTGAAGTTGATGAATCTCCTGAATATTATCCCTTCTGGCCAAATTGATTCATCCATGAACTTAGACAGGTTGGCCTCAGTAGTAAAGAATTTGAAAGCTTTATGACTCCTTTCTCTTTTCATATTTATTGCTTCCAGGACTACTGACTCTCTTGTTTTGCTTCGAATATAACTTACTATATCCTTCTCCGTCGTATCACAATGGACATTAGTAAGAAAGATCGGAATTTTTTTTTAGTGGTATATAAAAAAAAAAAAAAAATTGAAATTGGAGCTTATCAAGCGGCTCAGCGCTTCGAACGAAAAAAAGCTCAAGCAATTGCTTATGCATGAGGAGCTCGGAGATAGGAAACCCTCACGTTTTCTTCGCCACCTGCAGAGCCTTGCTGGACAGGACGTACCAGACGACTTTCTTAAAACCATCTGGATCAGTCGTCTCCCTCACGGTATCCAGACAGTCCTAGCAGGTCAACCAGGGTCCACAGCCCTAGAGGATTTGGCTGATTTGGCGGACCGAGTCAACGACCTGGCAGCACCAACACCCAAGATCGCTGCCATGAGTGAAGCAGGCACCAGCTCCGTCATCAGTGACCTCAGCAGAGAAGTGGCTGAACTTCGTAAGCAGCTGAAGAAGTTTACCACACATAGGAACCCGAGATCTAGTTCGCGAAGTACTCGACGGCGCAGCCGGTCATCATCTAGGCAGCGCTCACAGTCTAATTTTAGAAAGTTCCCTATGTGCTGGTACCACAGCAAGTTTGGTGAGAGGGCCAGTTATTGCATCCGCCCATGCGACTTCAAGACGGAAAACTCCAAGGGCAGTCGGTAATGACGACCGACGACTGCCCACCTTCTACTGGTCGCCTTTTCGTGACGGACCGAACTTCGAGGACGCAATTTTCAGTCGACACTGGAAGCGACCTCTGCGTCTTCCCTCGATCCGTGCTACATAATCGTCGTGCTCCAACCGAGTTTACTCTGTGTGCTGCCAATGGTTCCAACATTTCAACCTATGGTTCGTAGAACTTTTACATGGCGTTTTGTTGTAGCAGATGTTACTAAGCCGATCATTGGCGTAGACTTTTTAAATTATTATAATTTAATTGTCGATGTTAGAAATAAGCGCTTAATTGATAATACTACATCTGTATCTACTGTAGCTACCCTTGTAACTGATTGTAGTAGGCTATATTCTGTAAAAGTTTTAACTGGTGATACTTCATTTCATAATATTTTAAAAGATTTTCCAGAAATCACTCGACCAGCTGGCACACATCGCTCAATACCACATAACACACTTCATCACATTCGCACGACACCAGGGCCTCCAGTAACATCTTCTCCTCGTCGATTGGCTCCTGACAAGCTCAAGATCGCTCGTCAAGAGTTCCAGTCAATGATTGCTAATGGTACAGCTCAACCATCAGAAAGCCCTTGGTCCTCACCGTTACACTTAGCACCCAAAAAGGATAATGGATGGCGTCCATGTGGGGATTACCGCATGCTGAATGCCCGCACCGTGCCTGACAGGTATCCGATAAGGCATATACATGACTTTGCCCATTCTATTGCAGGTTGCAAGGTTTTCAGCACCATAGACTTGGTTAAAGCCTACAATCAGATACCTGTCAGCCCGGAGGACATTCCCAAGACCGCCATAACCACTCCTTTCGGTTTATTTCAGTTCAAATTTATGACCTTCGGTCTCCGTAATGCTGGACAGACCTTTCAGAGGTTCGTAGACGAGATGACCAGGGGCCTGGACTTCGTATAATGTTATCTTGACGATTTTTTAGTATTTTCAAGGGACCAGACTCAGCACGAAGAACATCTTCGTACTTTATTCGGCAGATTGAGGGACTATGGTATGTTGGTCAACACGTCCAAGTGACCTTTGAAGATGCTGTAAAGCGAAACCGGTCAGGTTTATAATAATAAATATTGTGGAATAGAACAAGTGTCGTTTTCAATATGTGCAGCAAGTTCCACCAAGTGCCGTCAATCAACAGTATAAATAATACGTCCAAGTGTGTTTTCGGGGCAGAGGAGGTAACCTTTTTAGGATACAGCATCTCCGAGCAAGGTACCCGACCACTGGACTCCAAAGTACAAGCCATCAAGGACTTTCCTGTCCCCAAAACTGTGCGACAATTAAGAGCTTTCTTGGGTATGCTAAATTTTTACAGGAGATTTCTTCCTCGCGCTGCCCAAGTCCAAGCTCCCTTACACGCACTTTTGACAGGATCAGTCAAAGGGTCTCACCCTGTTGACGTAACAGGTGACACTCTAGCAGCTTTCGAAGCTTGTAAAGAAAGCCTGTCCAACGCAGCTCTTTTAGCTCATCCCGACTGCACGGCACAACTCGCCTTAGTCACAGACGCATCTGACAAGGCAATTGGTGCAGTACTCCAACAGCTAAAAGATGACGCATGGCAACCTCTTGCTTTCTTCAGCCGTAAGTTAAACCCTTCACAGGTGAAATACTCACCATACGACAGGGAGTTGCTAGCCATTTATGAGGCCATTAAGCACTTTCGGCATATGCTCGAAGCTCGCCACTTTGTTGTCTAACTGACCATAAACCGATCAGTTTTGCATTCCATGAACGGAAGAAAAGCTGTTCGCCTAGGCAGTATAGACACCTCGATTTTATCTCCCAATTCACGACTGATATTCGTCACATATCAGGGAAAGACAATATCGTCGCTGATACTTTGTCGCGTATTGAAGAAGTGGGAGCGCCGGTGGACCTCGAAACAATAGCCAGAAGCCAAGCAGCAGACCCTGAATTGGTGAAGCTATTAGAGGAGGGATCATCACTCCACTTAAAGAAACTTCACGTGCCTGGAAGTCGTACACCCTTGTACTGCGACGTCAGTACTCCGACCTCCAGACCATTTGTCCCAAGATACTTACGAAAGCAAGTTTTCGATAGCCTGCATTCGTACAGTCACCCCGGAGCCAATGGTTCGGCTAAATTAATCGCCGAACGCTATGTTTGGCCTGGCGTTCGCAAAGACTGCAGGGAGTGGGCACGAGCATGCATTTCATGTCAGCGTGCTAAGGTTAGCCGCCACGTGAAAGCCCCTCTTGGGTCATTCAACTTACCACGGGTGCGTCTTAAACAGATTCATATAGATCTTGTTGGACCCCTGCCACTGTCATCTGGCTATCGTTATTGCCTCACCGCCATAGATCGATTTACTCGATGGCCGGAAGCAATACCGATAGAAGACATAACGGCTGAAACAGTTGCCAAAGCATTGCTGTCAGGATGGATAGCTCGATTCGGCTGCCCAACAGACATCACAACCGATCGCGGCCGCCAATTTGAGTCGGCCCTGTTTCAATGCCTGTCGCAAATTGCTGGGTTTGAGCATAAACGCACGACAGCTTACCATCCTGCGTCCAATGGCTTAGTGGAAAGATTCCACCGACAACTTAAAGCCGCAATCGTGTGCCACGGCAACGACAGATGGACTGAATCACTGCCATGGGTCTTATTAGGTGTGCGAACTTCTTTCAAAGAAGATTTACAAGCCTCATCCGCTGAACTTCTATACGGCGAACCGTTAAGGCTACCTGGCGAATTTTTTGAACCTACTACGGCCGGTACCACAGATACATCTGAGTTTATCGCTCGTATTAGGAATTTTGCCAGGAAGCTACAGCCGACACCTACATCCCACCATAGTAAGCCAAGAACTTTTATATTTAAAGAACTTGCCACATGTGATCACGTCTTCCTTCGCGAAGACGCCTCACGTGGTTCGCTTCAACCCGCTTACACCGGTCCACACAAAGTTATAGCACGTGGTGACAAAGTGTTCAAAATATCATTAAATAATAAAACGGTCACGGTATCGATAGACCGCCTTAAGCCGGCCTTCATACTGTCTGATCATACCAATGTACCTCCACCAGAAGTCCGGAAAGACTTTGTTACTCGTTCTGGTCGTCGGGTGAAATTTACAGATTTCTATCGCCCTTGACGGTCTCTGGAGGGGGGTGGTGTAGGGACCTTCCTACCTACACTCAATATACACTACAGATAATTATAAATAAATACTAAACTAAAATATATATTTATTAAACACACACACATGACACACACACGCAAACATTAATTTATATTTAATTTAAAATAATATACTTATTAGCTATAATATTTACACAACATATATCTAATATTTATTTACGACATTTATTGTCGACCTAACGAGGATGTGTGGCAGCTCGTCGATATCGATTATCGACAGCGTCCCACCACTATTGTGCAAAAATTTCGTGCAAAAGGCTGCGCAGGCGCCGCATACAAATTGCACGATGTACTTACCTCAGTCGAGATACCTAACCCTCGCGGAGCGCACGTCGGTTTGCCTCGCTTACTTAAACTCGCGTATAGCATTGCCTACCAGTTTTATGTGCTTTTCCTGCTTAAATACTATTGTGCTATCTTCTAAGACTATCCTATTCTGTGAACTATCTGTGTGCATGTGCTTTCTTCTAAAATTGTGCCTTCTGTTGTGATACGGACATTACATCTATTCTACAAGTGCGTCGAACGTTTTTATTTCACGATCCTGAATATACCGCTATCACATAATATATATAGGTGGTGATATCATCCATCTTCCCATCACGCCTATACCGTATTCCCACGGGAACGGGAACTACGCGGGTGAAACCGCGTGACGTCCGCTAGTCTATTATATGGACAAAACATAACCGGTGAACGTGCTTGGCCTGCGCACTGCCGTGCGCTTAGATTTAAAAACATAATATTATGCACTGTGGACTGTGTTGGTTCTAATTTAAAACCAGAAATACAATAAAAAGATAATAACTTCTTTCTAAAGAAACCAAATTCTAATCTAATTTTTAATTAAATCATGAATGAATCTTAAGTTTCCTATTATGAAAATATTAGGTCTTGTAGGATTTTCGGAATTTATCAATTGACTACATCTCTGTATGAATGCGTTGTTATATATAGTTATAAATGTTTAACTGTGTGATCCTTTATTACTTTTCTCGAGATAAAGGTCCTTTTTGTGACAGATAAACATGCAGTCCTCATTATTTTATTGTATAACTAGCGGACGTCACGCGGTTTCACCCGCGTAGTTCCCGTTCCCCGTGGGAATACGGGAATAAAATATAGTATATGTTCACCGCAAAGAGTGTAGCTTTTCAACAGTGTAAGAATTTTTCAAATCGGTCTAGTAGTTCCGGAGCATATTCGTTACAAACAAAAAAACAAATCTTTTCTCTTTATAATATTAGTATAGAAGTATAGATATTGTACGTGGACTGCATGTTTGTCTGTCACAAAAAGGATCTTTATACTCTTCAGGCGGCCACATGAAGAGTATAAAATTAAAATGACTTGTTGTCCGGTGAGCGATGTCCTCTAGCACTTAGGTTGGCTACTTTGATTGCTGTGTTACCCCAATAAGTTTATGTTTCTTCCTTGTACTGCAATCTTTAGTCAAAACTATCTTTTTTCTCCTGCTGGCGTTTTTTTCGGGCGTGGCCATTATTTAAAATGTGCAACTTTGTGGAAGCGGCAACTTTGTTATCGTTAGTGATGGTAGTGAAAGTTTATTTCCAGATATTCATAACAAAAATATAAAAATACAATAGTAGAATACCAGGAGCACTGCTTCAGTAAAGTTAAGTATATTATCACATGAAAAACAAAACTCCTCGTGCTAACAGTTGGATGTTATAACCTGGTCCTATGCTTACACACATAGGACAACTTCATTTCAATACCAAAACACAGAAAACGAATACAAGCTGTCAGTCAGAGGTAAAATATTTGGGAACGGACTATAGCGAGGCAACACCATATTTATCGAGTCTCGTCAACGTATGCCACAAAACACTAAAACGACTATTAGAAATTTTCGCATCGCGTCGCCGTCGCTTCGCCGCGGTTGTCGTTCACCTAGGACAACGCCTTAGCTGCAATTTATCTTGAGTTGTGCTATATTTTTACTGTGAACCGAAAACAGTTTTCGAAGATATTTTTTGCAAGTCTTCCGTAGCTCTTGCCAACTCGATCGAAGAAATGGCATGTTCTTATATTTTGTTTTTAGAAATGATACATTCCCAATGTCTTCACAGGTTTAAGATTTTTTGGTATGAAACTATTGTAAACAAGGAAAGGAAACTACGTTTGTATATATGCATACTGAGTTACAAATCGCGTGGAAAAGGCTCAATGAATGGAATATATTCGTAGCTATGTGATTTCGTAGCGCTTGGTAAACACTCGTAGAACACTCTTAGTAAATTCGTAGTGCAAGCTACGGTTTATGGCGACAGTATAAAAAGTCTCACAATCTCAATTATATAACTAATAGATCCTCAAAGTTGACGGGAAGTTGGACTAAAAGGAATGAGTAGGCACTGAATCAATGAAAAGAAATTTCGTATGAGGAAATGTCGCGAAGTATGAGGAGCATGATTGTAACCTTATTGTAGGTATATTGTAAAACCTGTGTAATAGTACCATATTTCAAGCAAATAAATTACTTACTTACTTACTCGTAGAGAAATCTGCGTAGAGAAAATGCTGAGATGAACTTTTTTTTCGAATAATGTCACTCTTGATAGGAAAAAAAGTGTGTAGTAACAAGAAAACTCCTCCGTTCAACGAAATTAAAATTCAGCACACAAATTCAAAACATTCCTACCGCGGATGTAGTTTTTCGATCTATAAAATAGAGATATGTATGTATGTATGAAACATATGATTCAAACCAACATTCATAATCTATCTCCAAATATTGATTCATCCCCTGTAGGTTCCCGCAAGTCCCACAGCTATAAATATAATATTGAACACAATATCAACCATTGGCTTCAGTCCAATGATAACGTTTCTGGACACTGCTCATACATAAAGTACAATTTCTGCAAATTCAACGGGAACTGTGCCATATCACACGTCGTACGGTCGAACTGCCTGAAATAAATTTATTTCTGGATGCTTCTTTTTGGAAGTTCAGATTTGAAACTAGGTTGAAATATATGGTCAACAGAATAGTATTTTTTGTTTAAATTACGACAACTTTTGTTTAATAAAAAATATAGATAGGATCCATTTGGAATATTGATTTGCGCTGTTTAGTCCATAAATACAAATACAATACAAGTGCTCTTTATTTTCTATTTCACACAGCAATAATTACACAATACAGCTTAAGCTAGGTTACATTACTTAGATTGCATCTGTAGTTAGGTAGGTAACGGGCACCTCTGTAACAGATTACCAGCCTTTCCTAATCTGGACTGTTGGCGCAGGTAAGTATCGGTCATATCCATATAGATAGCTCTTTGATTTTGTATGTGAATGTGTGTGTGTTTGTGTGTGTGCGTGTGAGCCAGCCGCAGGTAACCACTGTTTTGCACCTACACTTCGTTGGCTGGTAAACATTGAGTTTCTATAATATAATTGAATCGAAACAATTGTATGAAACCATTTCAATACGCAATTGCATTTTCTATTCATTCTCAGGAGCAAAATAGGTTCCATTCATGAAAAAGTACCGAAGTAAAATATGCGTCGCTTACTATAGAACTTCTTTGTGTCGACGACTCGTTTTAAAATATGAAAGCTCATTCGTATTCCTGAACCAAAAACCAGTTCTCTTTAATGAGGTTTTATCTCCTTTAATATTCTCCAACATTAGCTCCATTTAGAGGCTACTGAAAATTTTCAAAAGGAAGAAAATCTTTATGCGGTCGTTCACTCAAACTTATGTATATTTGATAAGGGTTTTAAACGGTTTAAGAAGTCTTTGTAAGGATAACACCTTTCTCATTTATAATGCGATAAAAATTGTTCTTATAAGGGATTTTTTGCTAGGAAACTTATTAAGGAGGTATATGTTTTATATAGAATGGGGAAAAGGTTGGATAATTTGACTGAATGGAAAAACAAGTAAATTATTTTAGACCCTAAGCTAGGCGTGCTCTACACTTTTTTTAACGTGAGGAAAATCCTACATGAATGCTATTTCAGACAGACTCCTACCGACTAAAAATCACACGTATCCTACCTACAGCCTACGGTTGGGAGTCCCAGTTAAGCTCTCGGAAAGATACACTAGGACTCCCAACAGACCTACGGCTACCATCGGGTTCCACCTAGGGGTGGTTTGGGTGCTGTCCCGCGCCTTTGGGGGGTTGTTCGGGTGTTATCCCGCTTCTTGGGACGGCAAGCGTGAATCCTTCCCGTCATGCTGTCGTGTAGGGCCTGCTTCTGTAAGGACGGTGAGCAGACTAAGCGGCCCCCTCACGTCCTCCGGCCCCCGGTCATGGAGGCCGATAGTCTTGGGCAAAGACACGTCTGCGGCGCCCCCGTCACCGACTGCGTGCAGGCGTGCTCACCTGGCCTTTGTGTTGGATAGACATCTCGTCCTTCCACTATTCAACGGCAAAATGGTCACTATCTATACTAATATTATAAAGAGGAAAGATTTGTTTTTTGTTTGTTTGTTTGTTTGTAACGAATAGGCTCCAAAACTACTAAACCGATTTCACTGTTGGAAAGCTACACTCTTTGCGGTGAACGTAGGCAATATTTTATTACCGTATTCCCACGGGAACGGGAACTACGCGGGTGAAACCGCGTGACGTCCGCTAGTCTATTATATGGACAAAACATAACCGGTGAACGTGCTTATTTAAAAACATAATATATTCTGCACTGTGGACTGTGTTGGTTCTAATTTTAAACGATAAAAGCAATAATAAGATAATAACTTTTTTCTGGACAACCCAATTTCTAATCTTATATTTAAATTAAATCTTGAATGAATCTTAAGTTTACTATTACTAATTTTATTAGGTCTTGTAGGATTTTTGGAATTTATCAATTGACTACATCTTTGTATGAATTCGTTGTTGCGAAGTCTATAAATTATAACCAGTTATAAATGTTTACCTGTGTGATCTTTTAATACTTTTCTCGAGATAGAGGTCCTTTTTATGACAGCTAAACATGCAGTCAACATTATTTTATTATATATTATACGTGGACTGCATGTTTGTCTGTCACAAAAAGGATCTTTATACTCTTCAGGTGGCTACCTGAAGAGAGTAAAATTAAAATGACTTATTGTCCGGTGAGCGATATCCTCTAGTACTTAGCTTGCCTACTTTGATTGATGTGTGTTTATTTCCAGATATTCATAAAAAAATAATAAAAGTCTAATAGTAGAATAAGTTTTTAGTAAAGTTAAGAATATTATCAAATGAAAAACAAAACTCCTCGTGCTAACAGTTGGATGTTATAATCTCCACTATTATTTGGTAAAATGTCCTATGCTGGCACTCATAGGACAACTTTACTTCAATACTAATACACAGAAAATGAAGACAAGCTGTCAGTCAGAGGTAAAATATTTGTGAACGGACTATAGCGAGGCAACGCCATTTTTATCGAGTCTCGTTAACGTATGCCACAATACACTAAAACGACTATTCGATATTTTCGCATCGCGTCGCCGTCGCTTCGCCGCGGTTGTCGTTCACCTAGGACAACGCCTTAGCTGCAATTTATCTTGAGTTGTGCTATATTTTTACACTATAACCGAAAACAGTTTTCGTAGATATTTTTAGCAAATCTTCCATAGCTCTTGCTAACTCGATCGAAGAAATGGCATGTTCTTATTTTTTATGTTTTTAGAAATGCTACATTCCCAATGTCTTTACACGTTTAAGATTTTTTGGTACATACAATACAAAACAAGGAAAGAAAACTACGTTTGTTTATATGCGTACTGATTTACAAATCGCGTGGAAAAGGCTCAATGAATGGAATAAATTCGTAGCTATCTGATTTCGTAGCGCTTGGTAAACACTCGTAGAACACTCGTAGTAAATTCGTAGCGCAAGCTACGGTTTATGGCGACAGTATAAAAAGTCCCGCAATCTCAGTTATTAACTTATAGATCCTCAAAGTTGACGGAAAGTTACACTAAAAGGAATGAGTAGGCACTGAATCAATGAAATGTTTCGTAGAGAAATCTGCGTAGTGAAAATGCTGATATAAACTTTTTTTTTTGAAAAATGTCTCTCTTTATAGAAAAAAAGTGTATAGTAACAAGAAAACTCCTCTGATCAATGAAATTAAAATTCAGCACACAAAGCCAAAACATTCCTACCGCGGATGAGGTTTTTCGATCAATAAAATAGAGACGAATTCAAAAAATTAACAGAAGTAGAAAATTGAAACAAGAGAACTTTTGAAAAAAAAACACAGTGGAATACTCCTCTTTTTGTTTCAATAGCTAAAAAAGTATGTTACTAAACCATAAGAAGTCTATTTCAACAAATATGTTGGATGGTACTTTCTCATTTTACGACATTTGCGTATCAAGTTGGTATAGTAAGTTCAACTCATCTGTGCGCGCGGCCCTATGTGTGGGTAAACCTCGTATAAACACAGTGACTTCGTGTGCGTGACCAGAGGTACAGTGAAGTACAAAATAAAAAAAAAGACGTGTGGCACTCGGGGACTGCCGCGGTAAAGCTATTACATAGCATTTTTTACCAACTATGCTAGTATAATTATTTCTATATAAGAATACTAGCTGATGCCCGCAGCTTCGCCTGCGTAAAATTTGTTACCGCGGGAAGTTATTCCCGGGATAAAAGGTAGCCTATGTGTTATTCCAGACTATAATGTATCTCCGTACCAAATTTCAGCCCGATCCGTTCAGCGGTTTGAGCGTGAAAGAGTAATAAACATCCACACTCACAAACTGTCGCATTTATAATATTAGTAAGAAGTAAGATTTTAAGGCCTATGTTCAACAAAGTAAAGTACCAAGTGCTACTTGACTGTGGACATTTGGGCTTTTGGAATTTTGTTTTAGAACTTTTTAAGAAGAACAATTATTTTGTAATAAATTATTTTTATGTAACTTCAACCATTTACGCAGAGGCGCAACGGATACTCTTATAACGATGAAATGTTTTCCGTTTTCGAAACATTCCTCATTGCTGCACCACTCCTATTAATCTTCGCATTATGTTATGTAGCCTATAGCCACTATCAAAAAATGTACCTACTTACTATCGAACAGTTTTTGAAAGCCTACCAGTAGTTTCAGTAAGGCTTGCCTTGGTATGATGTGATTCATGGTCCCTTTGCAGCGTGTGTCCAATCCAGCGCAGCAGCTACACTTCCGACGTTTGATCTGTTGGGGTCTCACTGCAGCGTTCCAATAGTCTTACGTTCGTGATGTTCTCGGGCCCATATGTACCGAGGATCCATTGGAGGCAGCGTTTGACGAAGACTTATAGCTGGTAGCTGGTGCGAAATGTCTTTACTTTAGTGACCTTCCATGTCTCGCATCCGTATAGCAGTTAGCAGTACAGTTTTAACGTTTACTTTGTTTTGAGTTTCACTCTTCGTGTCTATTTTCGCAACTGCCTACGGGGCGCAGCTGTGTAAAGGTTATTCTGGCCTTGGCGAGACTCGAAATGATGTAGGGTACTCTTCTATTCCATCAGTTTCTGACACGACACTCCCGAGGTACGTGAATTAGTGCCTCCACCACATCTCTTGCGTCTGTCGATTTTAATTTCAGTCCAGCCATTCGCTGCCTCATCCTGCTCGTTGTCCTGCACGTTGTCCTGCAGACATGCATGACGGCGTGTGTGTGCCTCAGCAGGCACAGGACATCGGCATCATTAATATCCTCCAGGATATCAGTATAGGCCCCATTCTATGCCGCGCCGATTGTTCTTTGCGGTATTCAGCATTATACCATCTATTTTCTATGGATGGTTGTTAACTATCCTGTTATCTTCATAACGATCCTCTAAGGTAGGTACAGTATGTATTTTCAAAAGAGTTTGTGAACTCTATTTTTAATTTCTTTTTCAGAATATTGATGACATTTGATTGATGTCATTTTATACACGTTACGTCTACTACATTGATACATGTAATAAAATTATAACACTTGTTTGTATGTAAATTGTTTATATTGAGGAAAATTCTATACTGAGGAATAGTTTTAACCATTAAGCTCTATTTTGATATAGCATACAGGACAGATTTACACGCTACTTGATGAGTATGATTAATAAATACCTCTAATTTCATAGACCTTGTGTGACGTAAACAAAGTTGCGAGGGTCAGCTAGTTAAAAGATAAAACAATAGGTTTCTTCTTTCTACTTAAAAACTATTTTTACAAATTTTATGGTAATAATAGACATTCTTTGAAATATGCATGTATGGTATTGTTGTGACTTTTATGACACGTTTAAAGTACATAGGTATGGGATAGATGGCGCTCGCGGCTACGTCAGCGTGAAATTTTCTTCCCGCTTCCCATGGGAACGTACTCCCGGGTTTGGTTATCTTTATAGCAGTATTATATATAAATTAACAAAACAAAAAATGATACTGCATTGGTGATAATAATAATAAAATGTATGTATATAGAGTACTCACTCATTTTCTTTCACTATTTTTCGTGACTTTCTACATTAATAAATGCACTTTGTTTATTTATATTTAAAACACTTTTTACACAAATTATACGAGTACAGTTCACTGTTGTACATAGATGATGAATACCTATACTATACACCTATAGTCGAATATTTATTTAGACGAAGTAAATTGACAGCAACTAATGTAATTGACAGCATCGAAATTGTCATTTCACATTAAGGGTCGGTTATATCGCACAAGTAGGCATTTGGCGCTCCCCTCGCCCCGGACGCGAGACACACCGCGCGCCGGCAGCGGCAGTGAACTCTCATGCCACAGTATACAGTAGAGTAGAAAGAAACAGCATGCTAACTTTGTTTGACGTAGTAAATGCATCTAACTTTATTATGTGTAGTGATTTATTAGAGTTTCGTAAATAAATGAGTTAATTATATATATTATACTATTATTTTTAAGCTATAGAGTTTGTTTGTTTGTTTAGTTGTTTGAACTGTAGAGTCTAAGAGACTGCTAGTTGAATTTCAAAAGTTCCTTAACAGAATGTCTATTTTTCAAAAATATCAAAATATATAACATCACGCTAAGGCGAATGAGAGCTGAGCAGCAACGAAACATTTTTCGAAAACTAGGATATTTCATTTTTTTGAGAGTTTCCGTTGCGTACGTTTGCTAGATGGTTACAGTAGCGTAAAAAATGAAAATTACATAATAGCTGGTAATAAAAATTTCTAAAGTTTTCTAAAGTTGGTATGCTAAGTATGAATCACGTGATCATTTTGCAATTCAATATGGGCGCCGCGCCGTAATCACAAAATTTCATGATGGGTATCGTTTAAGCTCGGCGCTCGTGGCCCCGCGGACTCAGTGTTCTGTAAACGATCACTGCCGTAAGCAACTTTCACTATGGCCAGTCCATGGATGGGTGACCATCCATGTGATCACTTCGTGATATTTATTTGAGCGTTTCCGTGCTTCGGAAGGCGCGTTAAGTCGTTGGTCCCGGTTGCCAGTAAAATGGCAGTCGTTAAGCTTAATTAAAGGCTTTATTTCAACAGCAGGCAGTCACAACCTGCGCCTGTCCATTTAAACACGGCAATACGGCTCACCACCTATTACGTGGGACAAATTATACAAAGGTAAAATGTGGGCATATAATATGCCTACCCCTTCGGGGATAAAGGCGTGACCATATGTATCGTTTAAGGGTTTTCTTGGTGTGCTGAGTACAAATCACGTGATAATTTCGCAATCCAAAATGGCCACCGCGGTGTAATCACAAAATTTCATGATGAGTATCGTTTAAAGGGGTTTTTGGTATGCTGAGTACGAATTACGTGATAATTTTGCAATCCAATATGGTCGCCTCGCCGTAATCACAAAATTTTATGATGGGTATCGTTTAAGGGGTGTTTGGTATGCTGAGTACGAATCACGTGATAATTTTACAATTTAATATGGTCGCCGCGCCTAAATCGCAAAATTCCATGATGGGTATCGTTTAAGTGGTTTTTCGGTATGCTGAGTACGAATCACGGGATAATTTTGCAATCCAATATGGCCGCCGCGCCGTAATCGCAAAACTCCATGATGGGTATCGTTTAAGTGGTTTTTTGGTATGCTGAGTACGAATCACGGGATAATTTTGCAATCCAAAATGGCCACCGCGCCGTAATCATATAATTTCGTGATGGATATCTTTTAATGGGTTTTTTCGAATGCTGAGTACAAATAACATGATAATTTTGGAATTCAATTTGGCCGCCTAAGCTATTTACAGTAGTAAATTAAAAAGATTTGCTTATTAAGTTTAGGCCTAGCAATGCGAAAATACTATGACAACAGGTTTTTTGTAAAATTAAGGCCAATGACATTAAATTGGTACCTAGCATACGAAAGAATCCCTTAATCGGTACCCATCATGAAATTTTGTGATTACGCCGCGGCGGCCATATTGGATTGCAAAATTATCACGTGATTCGTACTCAGCATGCCAAAAAACCCCTTAATCGATACCCAACATGATATTTTATAATTATGGCGCAGCAGCCATATTGGATTGCAAAATTATCACGTGATTCGTACTCAGCATAACAAAAAAACCCTTAATCGATACCCAACATGAAATTTTATGATTATGGCGCAGCAGCCATATTGGATTGCAAAATTATCACGTGAATCGTACTCAACATACAAAAAAACCCCTTAAACGATACCCATAATGAAATTTTGTGATAACGGCGCGGCGGCCATCTTGTATTGCAAAATTAGTACGTGATTCGTACTCCGCATACCAAAAAACCGCTTAAACGATACCCATCATGATTTTTTGAGATTACGGCGCGGCGGTCATATTGGATTGCAAAATTAACACGTAATTCGTACTCAGCATACCAAAAAACCCCTTAAACGATACCCATCATGAAATTTTGTGATTACGGCGCGGCGGCCATATTGGATTGCAAAATTATCACGTGATTCGTACTCAGCATATCAGCATTACGGCGCGGTGGCCATATTGGATAATTATCGCGTGATTCGTACTCAACATACCAAAAACCGCTTAAACGATACCCATCATGATTTTTTGAGATTACGGCGCGGTGGTCATATTGGATTGCAAAATTAACACGAAATTCGTACTCAGCATACCAAAAAACCCCTTAAACGATACCCATCATGAAATTTTGTGATAACGGCGCGGCGGCCATCTTGTATTGCAAAATTAGTACGTGATTCGTACTCATACATATATATAATCACGCTTGTCTCCCATCGGGGTAAGCAGAGACTATGGCTTTCCACTTGCTACGATCCTGACATACAACTTTCGCTTCTTCTACTTTCATAACTGTTTTCATACACGCTCGCCGGTTAAGGGTACTCTTGACCTTGCCTTTTTCCAGAACGTCTCTGATTTGATCGGCATGCGTACGCCGAGGTTTACCCCTACCAGTTTGCCCATTCATTCTCGCCTCATAAATCTGCTTTGTCAGTCTATTCTCATCCATTCTTTCCACGTGTCCAAACCATCTAAGCATCCCTTTTTCGATCTTAGTCACTACATCTTCTGTTATACCACATTTTTCCCTTATCACGCTATTTCTTTTTTTGTCCATTAAAGTCACTCCAGCTATACTTCGCAGACTTCTCATTTCCACTGCATTAATTTTGCTTTCATGCTTCTTCTGCCATACCCAACTTTCACTACCATACATAAGTGTAGGAATGAGCACTCCCCTATGTACAGCCAACCTGGCCTTCTCAGACACATTTTGACTGCTCATAAAGGTGTACATAGCCCATTCACTTGATTTCCTGCCAAAACTCTTCGCTCAATATCCTGGTCACACTTTCCATCCCTTACAAATTTGGAACCCAAGTATACAAATTCTTTCACCTGTTCCACTCTTTGCCCTTCAATGAAGATTGAGCAATTCGTCATACTTTCTTCTCTTTCAAAAACCATAACTTTCGTCTTGTTTACATTAACTTTCATTCCTCTACTTTTTAGAGCCTCATTCATACTATTAACCATCAGCTGCAATTCCTCCGCTGATGATGCTAATATCACCTGATCATCAGCGTATAGGAGGCATTTGACGGTCAGTTCATTCATTTTTAAACCATACATACTCTCTTGCAGTTCTTTCAGACAACTATCCATGTATAGATTAAACAGCCACGGAGACGCTACACAGCCCTGTCTCACACCCTTTTCAATGTGAAAGAAGTCCGTGCAGGCCCCGTTGATCCTGACACAAGCACTAGAACCCTCATAGAGAGACCTCAGTGCCCGTATCAAGTTGCTGTTCACTCCATACATGGACAATATTGACCACAGTTCATTCCTCACCACTCTGTCATAGGCCTTTTCCAAGTCCACGAATATGCAATAGACCTTTTGACTTTTAGCCAAAACTTTCTCAGCTACGCATCGTAAGGAAAAGACCTGATCCGTACATCCCCTTCCTTTCATAAATCCTGCTTGCACATCCCACATTTTTCCTTCAGTTTCATTCATCACTCTTTTTATCAACACTTTTGCATACAATTTGCCAACGATGCTGAGCAAGCTTATGCCGCGGTAGTTTTTGCACTCTTGCTGCGACCCTTTTCCTTTGTAAAGCGGCACAATGACAGCTTTACACCATTCTGCTGGTACTCTGCCACTCAGCATACCAAAAAACCGCTCAAACGATACCCATCATGATTTTTTGAGATTACGGCGCGGCGGTCATATTGGATTGCAAAATTAACACGTAATTCGTACTCAGCATACCAAAAAACCCCTTAAACGATACCCATCATGAAATTTTGTGATTACGGCGTGGCCGCCATGTTGGATTGCGAAATTATCATGTAATTCGTAGACATTTTAATGCATTAGGTAGCTGGTTACAATGTCGTGAAAACACTTAAAAAGTAAAAGATCACCACATTTTTACCATGAGTCGCGTATGTTTTTGTAACGGTTAATCTAATTACATTTTGCCCATTACTGATATTTTTATACTGTGGCGCGATTTTAACGTAATTTGGCATAATAATTACGAAATAGTTGCGAAAAAAACTGACACAGGTCCTGCCTCCACAAGCGCCAGGGCGAGACTGATCGGCCGTCAGCGGCGCAATTCTATTGCGTTTGGTAGATATTCGTACATGATAACTATGTAAATAGTTGTTTATAGAAAAACGCTCGGAAAATGTGTATAAAAACTTAATACCTTTAATTGAGTGCAAAAAAAATATATAAAATGTTAATAGTTTAGCCACAGTTTTGAAAAAACTTTTCTGAGAGAGTCAACTTTGGGATTTTTTTCTATCTAGTGAAATTTATTGGATCGTGTAACGGGCTCGGAATATGTTTAGCTTATATCCTTAACTATTATATATATATTTTTCAGATTTAAAAACACTTTACTTTTTGACTAGGATTGTTTCAAAAAACTCAAAATCTGACCCACGCGGCCTTAAGAACTCTAAATTCGACCAACACTCTTAATTCAACTTTGGTCGAGTGGTTAAGACGCGGATCGGTACGCAGAAGGCGCAAGATCGATTCTGGGTACAAGCATCAATTTTTGGATTATTTGACATAATAATAATAATATATAACGACTGCAGAGTTCATAATTGACGTAAACAAAAAAATTATGAATTGCTAGACTAGATACACGAACGTGGCCGAAGGTAGCCGAGAGTGTGACTCGTTTTCGTGACACAATTTCTGGATTCGGTCTCCACGCAAGGCCCGCGATAGAAGCTATGCAATAGCTTAAAAATAACATCACGCAGGTATCAACGAAGATTCCGTCGGTAGGTAAATTTGAAAAATTCACTTTTACTTCCAACTTAACTGAAATTCAACAATTCTCACAAAATATGATCACATTCACACAGACACACTCATCACAGCCGAGTTTAGTTATCGCATCGAATTACCTCCTGATCGTTTGAACCTGAAAACGTTTAAGCTGACACAACCAGAACCACTTTCATATCCGTGTAGTACTAGTACAGGGTAACTAACGGACCTTTTCATATCCCCAACCAACATACGTAGGTAGATATATATTCTTTTAACCAAAACCTTTAACCGAACCATAGATCTAGACCTCTGGCTGGATATCTTAATCTGTTGCAAAACTATACTTAAAACCCGGACTTGGATGCACCCGTTCTAGAACACTCATCTACATTGTAGATCATACTAATTCTAACTGGTTTCGATTTAATATTATTATCACACTTAGACAAAAACGTAGTTCTTCGTTAAACATCTGTAACTGAGATATTGAAAATTTTCACGATGAAACATTTTAGGGGCTAACAGCATCGGAAACCCTCAAAAACTACACGGGATCCGTTTATTTAATATATATAAATAACCTGTAACTGAGCTTTCACTTTCCCATATAAGCATTCATACCAACTAAGTTAACCCTCTTTTTTTTATATTACAAATCTTTCTAACGACTGCCATCAGTATCCCAATAGGTCTGACAAAAACTAAAACTAGAAAAATCTCATTATGATTTCGAACAGTAGGTACTAGCGTTCAGAGCTATTTATTTTGCCATAGCCACAATCTTGTCAACCATCTACGCCAACAGCTCAATGAAACACCACAGTGAGAAATATAAACACGTGGGTCACGGTCACGCTCACGCCTTAACAGTCACACCAAAAGCACAACTACAATAGAACCCAATATAACGAAGTAGGAAAACCTGGCACGCCGTTGTATTACTCACTTTTTTTTTTTTTTTTTTTTTTTAACGTGAGGGAAAATCCTCGTAGGATGCTATGCCGGACTCTTACCAACTAAAAAACCTCACGTAACGCCCAACAGCCTATGGTTGAGAGCCCCGGGTAAGCCCTCAGGAAGGATGTACCGTGACTCCCAACAGACCTACGGCCGCCATTGCGGCCTCGCCCAGAGTGTGGTTCGGGTGCAATCCCGCGTCAATGGGGGGTTTCGGGTGTGACCCCGCTTCTGAGGGGGGCGTGCGTGAGTGCTCACGTCACGCTGCCGTCATGGGTCTGCTTCTGTAAGGACGGTGAGCGGCCCTCTCACCGTCCTCAGACCCCCGGTCATGGAGGCCGATAGTCCTCGGCGAAGACACGTCGGCGGCGCCCAGGGCGCCGACTGCGGAACTCGGGTGGGAGAGTTCTCTCCCGCACCCGGCCCGCCGCCTCCTTCGCGAGCATGACCTGCTCGCAGAAAGAGGCGGCGCAGTCCCACTTACTCCCGCTGGAGAGCATGGCTCGCACCATGGCCTCAAGCGAGAGAGTGTCCGCGCCCAGACCCACTACGAGGACCTGTCGCTGTTGTGCCCACGCCGTGCACTCCACCAGCGTGTGGAGCGCCGTGTCATCGCTGCGGTCCTCGCAGTGCTGACATTCGGCCGTGGTTTCCCGGTGTTTTCGCCACAGATACCTACCGAAGCTACCGTGCCCGGCAAGCATCTGTGTCAACCGGTAGGAGAGAGCACCGTGTCTTCTCTCCAGCCACTCGTCCATGACCGGTCTGACGGCCGCGATTGTGGCGAATCCCCCCTTTGGTTGCTCAAGTCGCATCTTCCATGTCTCCAGGGTTTCCTGGTGGAGCAGGGTCCGCTGGGCCTCGATTTCTCGAGACGCAGGCCTTTGGCCCCGCTCCAGCGCCTCCTTGCGCCATCTGAACAGTGACGCAAGGGCTCTCGCTTCCAGGTCCCATGGAGGGGTTCCGGCTAGGAGACATGCCGCCTCACCGTTGTATTACTCACTATACGACCATTCAACGACATGGCGCTAGCTAACCAGGATCACCTATGAACCCTGTATCATACTGTACAAGAGGAGCCTCTCAATGTCGTCGTATAACACGGCTGGCTGGCCCCCTGAACCTTGGTTTCCAATACACACAACCTTAATAGGGCGGATGCCTACTTTTAACCAGTCACATTATCAATAAGATACGTATTTGTTAGCCTCTCAACGCAGTAGGTACCACAAGTTGTTTTCACACTCCCTCCCGATACTATAACGCTTGACCTTCATACACCCAATACACTCTTAAACAACACTAAAATTACAAAAAAAAAAAATCGTGAAAGTGTGACCGAGTACTAGGCGACCAGCGCATGTTAACTGCAAAATCAATTGTAGAACCGAACTTTTACACCAAACACCCAACACAAACCAATTAAGGATCTGAATATTCACTTCATGATTCGATAATGTATTCAGTTTCATTAGTACCGAATCTACACAATAAACCTAATCACTAAACTTACACTTTTTTTTTTACCCACCTGTTCCTTTTTTTCTTTTATTAACAGGATCGCGACACTTTTTTTTAAACTACTAGCATAAAACAACAAGGTACAGAACGCAAACTCATGTATGTACCGTTTCTTACCTTTTCCAAACCTACCCTCGGCTACGCGCACTGGCGTACAAACCAGTATCGAAATTACTTTACAAATTCTTTGACTTCATGTCTGTGAAATCTGTGCTACCACAATCTGTGTAGGTAATACCTAACGGCCCATTTTCCCATCACTTGGCAAAACTCAGCATACTGTTAGATGAAAAGTACTAATTGAATTAACCAGCAATATCTTTCGCCTTACTAATCGTTAACCAGCATTATCTATCCTTCATTATTAAATCTTAACCAGCAATATCTATCCTTTTTACCAAATCCAGGTTATGGCAAGGCAGATACCTACATAGTTTTATCATACTAGCTAAAGTAACCATTTTATACGAAATTATGCGTGTACTTACATGGCGTGGGTTATAATGCCACTTCTGAGATGTTAAACCTCAGAAGAAAACACGGAGATGACAGCACACTCGTTTATTCTCAACTATACAATTAATCAATTAAAAAACTAGGAAACCTAATACCGCGTGGCACAAGGAGGAACATTGTAACAGCGTTTGGGACTTGCAACCCAATCTGCAGGTTTGAAGCGGCCGCTTTTACTATGCGCATAAATGCTCACCTTCCACTGCTAACAATGCTCCCCATTGCCCGTATTATTATACTTTATCTACCGACGTCTAGTTTAAGACTGAGCCCCACAATATGGCGTAACATTCCCCACCCGGTCATTATTTAGTGTTGCCACTGCAGAAAGTAGCCGGGCCTTACATATGCTAATAATTCTGTAACAAGTAGTTATGTGAAGGCTTACTCTAGGGTACCACAGACTCACAGAGCGGCGTTTTCGATTCTGTAGGCCTCTTGTCCACAAATGTTTGCTAGCCTGAAATCTACTGTTATTCCGCCATGTTTAGGCAAGGTTGTCAGGGTTGTATGAATCTCTTTTCAGTTTTAGGTTATAACCATTTCACATCTTAGTAAATTATTTAACCCTACCACTCCTTTTAGAGTTTCCTCGACGATACGCATACGATATAATCTGAAAAGACGACCTTTCAGATTTATCGTACGCGTAACGTGCGCGTATCAACATTCTAAGCAAATCATTTACATCTGCTGTAAAGGCAGTTATTTGAAACGCATAAAAGTTTTTTTGATGTATATTTAAAGCATTTAGTATGCTTACTGTTTCATAATAATTAAATGTTTGATGCCCCGCGTAGTAAGTGGTAAGACTGTTCCCGTATTGAAATGGTCAGATGCAGGTCGTGACGACCCGCATTTGAATTTTTTTGGGCGCCCTTAAGGTCTTCAACTGGCTTAACGATTGTCATTTTACTGACAACCGCCTGAACCAAGTAATCCCGTTTTATTTTAAAAATAAATTATATAAATTGAATACTTACTTTCACCACAATTGCATACGGTCTTCGTACCTCCATGTGAAGTATCCATTCTATTTGTATTCTGATTGCGGCCGGCGCGCGGCGTGTTCCTCAATACCCGCAAGACTGGTTATGTGTACTTCAATATAATGCGGCGTTCGCAGTGGGACTAGATTGTTTACGAGAACTTCTACGTTGTATATCATATCGGACAGTCGGGATTGTACCACAGATGTTTCTGTAAAGTATTTTATTGATTCGTTGGTTTAGGTTGGACGACTGAAGTTTTTAATAGTATTAGACAAAAGTAGAACTTTTCTTGTAATTTGAGCATTATGTGCGTTTCGGTTTACATATTGACTTATAAAAAATTGTAAAAGGGTTTTTGCTAATACAAAACAAAGTCATCAAATACGTCCATTATACCTACATAGATTATGTATTATAGTCAGTACCTGCACTAGCGTAGGCTAACCTACTTTAAAAAGGCGCTATTTACCGCACCTTCTTTTTTACCCATGTCCCTATACCTTCATGTATGCTATGCACAATTTTACAGGCTGAAATAACATGATGCCCTTTAAACTGCTTACGGCTGGGAGTCCTGGGTAAGCCCTCAGAAGATGTGCCAGGGTTCCCGGCAGCACCAAGTCTCAGTTTAATTCTGCTGTGAGTATTATGGGTTTGCGTTTAAACGCCGCCCAAAAATGTACATATTTTACTACCAATAAAATTGAAAACGTTTACCAAAATGCATAAATGGTCACCAAATTACTTTTCCTAAAAAATTAAGCAAAAAAACTAACTGTCGACCGTTGTCGACTGCTTAAACTGTCGGATTATTATTCGGTAGGTAGTTGGTAGATTAAGTATAAATCTATCGAAATAACCTACTAAGTATAAATAATACTAATAGGTTCTGGCGCACGACGGCCGCTGCCGCGGAACGTGGCGTCTGCACCCCAACTGCCCATCGTTTCGACAGCAAAGGAAACAAATAAGTATTGGTCTGTCAAGGCCGCATATTTACGTCGTTTTTTTTTCTGCTGCTTCTTCAGCAGCAGCTGCTGGAGAGCGGACGGTATGACTGAAATGACTAGGGGCGACTGTACTAACACACGTCTCATCCCACAAGAGGCACCTACCGTTTTTCCATGGCGCCAAAGTCATGCCATCCGGTCTCTTGCCGTCTGATCTACTAAGGCCTGGTGGCTCCAAAAAGCATGGGACAACTGCCGAAACAAAGGCTCTCCGAACAATGTAGTTGAGAGCATGGTAACGCGGAAACCTACCTGTGCACCTACGGCAACTCAATGCGTGGTGACCGTCCTCCCCCACCGTGGAACCGCAGGTGCATATATGGGATTGACACACCTTGCAGCCCAGGCGGAGAGCCACCGCCACCCGCAAAGAATTGTCGTCAAACACAGTGCCCAGGTGAGGTGAAGGCAGCGCGTGTAACCATGCCCCCGATTCCGGCTGCGAAACAGCCAGCAGCCTGGCCCAATCAGCCCCCGAGGCAACTTCCATCAACCGCTCCCATAGTTCTCAATGATACCGTCATCCCAAGCGCGTTGCAAGTGGGGGCAACAGGGCCGGATGCCGCAGAACTGAGAGCAAACCAATTTGCCTCGGCATCGGCTGCAAAGGGCACGCTTACCCGGTCACCATTACAGTGGAGGATTAAAGTGACAAGGTCAGCTACGCCATGCGCCGAAGCCAAGATAGCCACACCCACATCCCGCGCACATCGCACTCCAATCCCCCTGTGCCGAATGGGAAGAGTTGCCTGAATCCACTGAGACTCATTGAGACTCACGTTAAGAATCGACTCCACTGTCGATCTCAGCGTCCCATCAAAATTCGGAACCTCCACCGGATAGAGTCAGGAAGGCGCAGTCCGTAAGAGATTCGTTATCTTAGGGAGCGCGAAGCATATGCGCAGCAAGACGATCGCTGTATGTGCAGACAGATCTTTGAGACGCTCTTGACCGGTAAGGAGAAGTTTGTTATGTGAAGAAATTGCATCTGACACTCCATCAGGAAATATAGAAGACCCTAAAAGGGTGAAAGAGTGCGTGAAAAACATGCGCGAGCTTCAGTGCTGCATGGAAAAAATTCGCATTTTGAGGGGTGCACTTCCAAACCCAGATCTTTAAAACCCGTGATCACAGTGTTCAAATCCTGGTAGATGCCTCCCAATGAACCCCCCAGGGTCCCATCGTCTAGATACCATAAATTCAGGTTTGATTTGAGCTCCATGATGACTTTATGGATCGCCAAACTGAACACGAGAGGCCTCAGCGGATCCCTCTGCTGCGCTCCCACTTGTGAGGAAATAATGCTCTCATTAAAGAATAGATTAGAAGGATAATAGTAGACCTGAAACAGAAAGGGGTACAAAGTGGGAATTTGTTCCTTGACTTCGCTCAAAAGAACGTCTATTTCCAGTGTATTAAAGGCGTTTTATATATTCAGTTTGAGCACCACCCAATCTAAATGAGCTTTTTGAAGTAGTATTATAAGATAATTTTCAATGTGAATATTACAAATAAAATCAAAATTTCTTTTTAATAATATAAAAATGACTTAAGGGACGGACTATGTCGCCATTCAGAACTTTTGCACGAAGAAACGCCTTGATTTATACGCATAGTTTCAACCCAGAATGCTATGTTGAAATTACATGCTCAGATTGTCATCACAACGTTTACTTGGGTACGATTTATGAACTCACTGGAATATTACAACTGGGAATAGATACATTTTTCGAAAAATATATACGTTTTCAGGATTGTCTATCAGTTGTAGTTGAGCTGAGGGCTATCTAGTAGGTACGATATAATTTATTTATTAGAAATTTATAAGTTTATATACATGCATACAGTTACACCTTTATCACCGAGGAGAAGGCAGGAGCATGGTATACGTCCACATTTCACCTTAAGTTTAATGTCCTACGGAATAGGGGGTGAGCCTATTTACTGTTTATAAGTTTAGAGTAGTAGATATATTTTCATACATTATATTAAACTAGCTGATGCCCGCAGCTTCGCCCACGTAAAATTAGTTCCCGTTCCCGCTTCCCGTGGGGACACATTCCAGGAAAAAAAATGCCGTAGCCTATATGTTATTCCTGACCAAAAACTATCCCTGCACCACATTTCAGCCAGATCCATTCAGCCGTGCGAGCGTGAAAGAGTAACAAACATCCGTTATATCCGATTTTACTCACAAACTTTCGCATTTATAATATTAGTAAGATTTACAGTTACAAAAGAATTTACTAGACTTATAATATCACAAATAGGAGTCAAATTATTTCTCCCCACTGACGTGTAAAGGCAATACACTGTATACTAGAATACAGTGTTTTGCCTTAACAACGCTTATTCGGCATATTTTAGGGTCTACTTTAAGTGAAACTTTTTTAATTTGTGTTACGACCTTTATTTATGAAGATATTCCATATTAAAAAACCATGTAAGTTTCAAAAAATCTACCTTCATCAAACTGTATTTTTTAAAACATTGTTTTGCCATACATTCAACGCAAGGGAATGAGCGACCTTGTCAAGACAAGACACTGTATAATAAATTGACCGACCGCTCTGGATGCGCGCGTGAACCTATCGCTATCGCTCTTACTCATCTTACGCATACGATGTTAGAGCAGGACCGCAAGCGCTGCGGCCGTCCGGCGCCCGGCCATCTTCGCCGATCACGTGTATTTGTTTTGATATAGATATTCTTTCTTTTGAGAGCTTCCACTCCGTACGTTGCGTAAATGGTTAAAGTTGCGTGAAAATTTTGTATTACAAAAATGCTCCCCTTTAAAAGTTACAAAAAAATGTCGTCAATAGCATATGGCTTTTTTTTTTGATATGAGGGAAAATCCTCGTAGGATGCTATGCCGGACTCTTAGCGACTAAAAAACCTCACGTAACGCCCAACAGCCTATGGTTGAGAGCCCTGGGTAAGCCCTCAGGAAGGATGTCCCGTGGCTCCCAACAGACCTACGGCCGCCACTGCGGCCTCGCCCAGGGGGTGGTTCGGGTGCAATCCCGCGTCTATGGGGGGTTTCGGGTTAGACCCCGCTTCTAAGGGGGGGGCGTGCGTGAGTTGCTCACGTCACGCTGCCGTCATGGGCCTGCTTCTGTAAGGACGGTGAGCGGTCCTCTCTACGTCCTCAGACCTCCGGTCATGGAGGCCGATAGTCCTCGGCGAAGACACGTCGGCGGCGCCCAGGGCGCCGACTGCGGAACTCGGGTGGGCGAGTTCTCTCCCGCACCCGGCCCGCTGCCTCCTTTGCGAGCATGACCTGCTCGCAGAAAGAGGCGGCGCAGTCCCACTTACTCCCGCTGGAGAGCATGGCTCGCACCATGGCCTCGAGCGAGAGAGTGTCCACGCCCAGACCCACTACGAGGACCTGGCGCTGTGGTGCCCACGTCGTGCACTCCGCCAGCGTGTGGAGCGCGGTGTCATCGCTGCGGTCCTCGCAGTGCTGACACTCGGCCGTGGTTTCCCGGTGTTTTCGCCACAGATACCTACCGAAGCTAACGTGCCCGGCAAGCATCTGTGTCAACCGGTAGGAGAGAGCACCGTGTCTTCTCTCCAGCCACTCGTCCATCAACGGTCTGACGGCCGCGATTGTGGCGAATCCCCCCTTTGGTTGCTCAAGTCGCACCTTCCATGTCTCCACGGTTTACTGGTGGAGCAGGGTCCGCTGGGCCTCGATTTCTCGAGACGCAGGCCTTTGGCCCCGCTCCAGCGCCTCCTTGCGCCATCTGAACAGTGACGCAAGGGCTCTCGCTTCCAGGTCCCATGGAGGGGTCCCGGCTAGGAGACATGCCGCCTCACCGGAGATCGTGCGGTATCCTCTTATCACCCTGACGGCCATCACTCACTGCGGGCTCAGCAGTCTAGCCTCATTGCTGGCCGTCAGGGTCTCCGCTGTACAGGGCCATGCTTCGCACGATCCCCAGGTACAGCCTCCTGTAGGGAGCGTTGGGTCCCCTGATGTTGGGCATCAGCCGCGCGAGTGCGGCCGATGCTCCCCTCAGTTTTGGGACCAAACTTCGGAAGTGATGTCCGAAGTTCCACCGGCCATCGAGTACGAGCCCCAGCAAAAGCATATGCCTATCTTTTAAAGTTCACTTACAATAGAGGGGGTCCTCTTAATAAGTTTTACAGTATGAGCGACACGACGGGAGTAGGTAAACGTGGTCTGCAGTGGTAGCCAATCAACTGAACGATAAAAACCGGCCAAGTGCGAGTCGGACACTAATGAGTTCCGTACCAAAAAAAGAACGGGTGGAAGTGAATGCAACGGGAAACATATATCGGAGACAAATATTTGTGTGACCCATAAATGTTTGTCTCAAGAGTCTGGGTGTTTCTATGTATAATATGTATGTATTTAAAAGTATTTAAGTATTAATATCCGTGGTCTGATACCCATAACACAAGCAGGTTATTCCTAGCTTACTTTGGAATCAGATAGCGTTGTGTGAGATGTCCGTGAATATTTATTTATTTATTTATTATTTATATCACTTTACATATTAATACCACACCTCTCTCCTTCTCAATCACATGTGATGCAAACGAAATTGTGCGGGTCAGCTCTAATGAATCTATGCGACGCGACGGGAATAAATGCAAAGGGAAACATTATATCACCTTAAATATCAATACTACACCTCTCTCTTTCTCGCTTATGTGACGCAAACGAAATTGTGCGGGTCAGCTCTAATGTATATAAGCGACGCGACGGGACTAGGCGCGACGAGAGGAAATGCGACGGGAAACATTATATCACTCAAAATATTAATACCATACCTCTCTTTTTCTAACTCTAATGTGCCGCAAACGAAGTTGCGTGGGTCAGCTAGTGCTAATATAAATTTTGTATTTTAAAGATTTGTTAAATTTATAACGTTTTTATTTTATATGTTGATCTCAAATTGTGACTATGAAAATTTTAGACTTATTAGCCTGAGTAAACTATTTCGTTTTGTATTTCAAAGGTCTTATGGTTCATTGACCATAAATAAAAGTAAATAATTGAAATAACTTTTTAATTGTTTCATGTAATTCACTACCCCTACTAGAACAGGTTTCACTTACTGAATCTTAATAAACGGTTTCTGCAGAAAACTGTATTGAATAGTACATTATTATAACTAATGTTAAATTCTTAGGATTATTCAGGCAAAACACTGTATTATTATTTACAGTATTATGCCTTACACGAGCTTAACAAATTAATATTAGTCTGTTATACCAACTGTCTTTTTTGAATTTTCTAGAAAACTATTAATTTTTATTGTCAAGTTCTTTATATGGCTATAACAACAATAAAAAAACCTACAAAATGATATAAATTTTATTTATTTTCATAATTTTAATAGCTTTAAATTACAAAAAGACTGTTCAACAGACATTTTGGCGTTTTTCTCAAATTGGTATTTCGGATTATACAGTGTATTGCCTTGACACGTCAGCCCATTGACGTTGACTGGTGAATTTCCAATTAGGCTAGTTGCATTGCCACGCCTTTGTCTTGTGTTAAATAACTTCGTAAATTATCTAATTAAATTGGTAATTGACGTAAAGTGAAAAAGAATGCTTATTTCTCTGTAAATAAAGAAAAATAAATAAAACGGATTTCTCGCGAACTGAATTAAATCCCCAGACTATCCGTTTCAACACAAACAGTAGACTCACCACCTTAAGGTATGAGATAAAAACAATGGCAGAAATGCAGGATATTTTGTAGGCATTCCTTAGCCCAACTTCTCGAAAATCTGTAAATTGGCTTTCTAACTAAAATACACTCGAGAGCAATGAATCCGGGTCAATTAAAGAATCCTAAAAATCTCGGAAACTAAAAATGCTAGGTTAATGCAATAAATTGTATTTAATAGACAATGTAATACTCCTTAAATGAAGGTATTAAAACTTCTTAGTTATTGTAAAGTTATATCATAAAAAAATCAAATTTGAAAAAGGGCCACTTTCGAAGATGGAACTACGAAATTACAGCATTTGGTGTTGCTTTTGTTTGTAATCTGTCATTTATGTGGGTACATAAACCATGTTGATAGTGCTCTATATTCATTAATCAAGCTGAAATTATGTCGCTTACGCCTGAAGAATGCACCAGAATACTTACAATGCTGGAAACCGGCCGGAGTCAGCGCGATACAGCCAGGACTGTCGGTGTGTCGCTGTCAACAGTACAAAGAGTTCTCCGACGTTACGAAGAAACTGGTTCTAACCTACGCAGACCAGGAACGGCCGAACCAGGTGTACCACAGCACGAGAAGACCGATACTTGGTGAACACCATGCTTCGAAATCGCTTTCTCACAGGAACTGAACTCACCAATCAGTTTCGACGCCTCGGAGGAAGTAACCCAAGTGCATGGACAGTAAGACGTCGGCTTGCTGAATCTAACTTAAAACCCCTTAGACCTGCAAACGGCCCTAAACTGGAGCGTGGGCATCGTATTTCGAGACTAAGGTATGCCCAGAGCCACGTAAATTGGAGTATTGAAGATTGGTCAAAAGTTATGTTCTCCGACGAATCAAAATTTATGCTCTACAAGCACGATGGAAGACACAGAGTGTATCGAAGACCAGGGGAAAGATTCAAGCAAGCATGCATCGAAGAAAAAGTAGCCTACGGTGGTGGGTATGTACTTGTGTGGGCCGGAATTTCTTCTGAAAGTCGCACAGAGCTGGTGATCATAGAAAACGGCTCTTTAACTAGCGTAAGATATGTGGAAGAAATCCTCAATGATCACGTTGGTCCATTTATGGTCAATTTAGGTGAGGATGCTATATTTATGCATGACAATGCCCGACCTCATACAGGTAGGATTGTGAATGACTACCTTCAAGAGATGAACATTACTCGTATGGAGTGGCCAGCGCGCAGCCCGGATATCAACCCGATCGAGCATGCTTGGGACGAGCTAGGCAGATGCGTAAAACAACGAAACCCTCCCCCAATCACGCTTCGTGAGCTCAAAATTGCTCTCACAGAGGAATGGGAGAATATTCCCCAAAATCGTATAAGGAACTTGGTGTACAGCATGCCAAACCGCGTAAACGCAGTAATGGAAGCACGAGGAGGCAATACGAAGTATTAAAATTCAAGAAAATCGTAATAAAGTTCAAAAATTTCATGTTTCCTATTTTTGTTTTAAGGAGAGATCGGCAGTTTTTTCTTTATGTAATTTTGTGTTAATAAAATGTATGGTGACTCATATTTTTTTTACTTTCATTTAAGGAGTATTACATTGTCTATTAAATACAATTTATTGCATTAACCTATCATTTTTAGTTTCCGAGATTTTTAACATTCTTTAAGTGACCCGGATTCATTGCTCTCGAGTGTATAAATAAATCTTTTGGAGAAAAAAGCGTGAAAATACCCATTATATACTATCTATAAATGTTTTTCCCCTAACAAGCGTAATATTAGACGATAAGTAAATCCTATTATTTGCCCATCACTCCAACATCCTCGTATTTAAGATAAAGTTGTGCGTTAATAACATACTAATAGAGGCTTTTATATATATATATAAGTTTGTTGGGCACTTGGAGCAATCTGTGCGTAAATATTGGCCCATTGACGTTACAACTGTGTTTTGGTTCAGTGATTTAGAGAAAAAATATCATTGAAAGGAGATGCCATTACCGATATTTATCTGTTTCCGGGGATGGTTTTCCTTCTCTTCAAGGGATATTCGAGTACTTTAGGCCATTGAGCTTTCCATCTAAATAAATATGAACTTAGTTTTTGATAAATAGACTAGAATAGGTGAGCTTGTATTTTATTTTGCGTGTTTGCATGTGCTGTAAGTAATTTTACAAAGTAATAGAATAGAATATACTATATTGTACACCAATATAAAACATAATATAGAAAAGAAAAATATTACAATTTAAAAATGAACAGAGTGCGGCCTTACCGCTAAAAAGCAATCTTTATTTTAAATAACTTCTAAATTTACAGGCATCCTTTAATTAATATTTTACAATATCGGACGTACCTACTTTTAAGATTGTAGTTTAGATTAGGCTCGTTTATTGAAAGTTCACCATCACGCCCAAGAAAGTTAAACAATAGGTAGGTAGTAATAATTATGTATGGTACGGTAGACACAGCTAGTTCAGACACAAAACCTGTCTACTTCATCAAAAACATTAGAAAACATGCATCAAAAGTAACACTTGAACTTAACTTAGTAGGTAGGTACCTTTTGTAACAGCGGCAACAGAAATACATCATACATAATGTAAAAATTTCTGCGATCACGGTTCCTGAGATACAGCCTTGTGACGGACAGACGGACAGCAAAGTCTCATAAATAGGGTCCCGTTTTCACCCTTTGGCTACGGAACCCTGAAAACGAATCAATGAAACCCTAAAATATACTTTTCTTCCAAAATATATCTTATAAACAAGGCTCAATTTTAATTAATCCCGAAAACCCCTGTAGTGACAAATTTAAGTCGCTACCTTCAAGATTCCTGAAACAAGACATGCTTCCGTAAACAAATTTAATATTTGAACACTTTGCAAACAGGGTGTTTCGTAAAAATTTGGATAAAACTTTTCTAATTTTTTACCCGAAAACCTCGGACATCGGTTGATTAAATGAATAAAAAAGAGGTTGTTATACACTGTAATAAGAGTTTTGTTACGATCTTAGACATTTAGAGCGTTTTGTTTGAGTCACAAGTTCTAAATTTGTTTCAATACTTGAGTACAAATGGTTAAAGGTGCATGCCTTAACAGGATAAGACAGGATTTCTTTGAAAAACAATAAAAACAATTGGGATGTGAAATTTTAGATTGTGGAATAAACTCCAGTCTTAGTTTCGCCAAACGTCTACCGTAGGAAGTTCTTCGGAGAGTCTCTTTAGGAGCCTTGTAAGGTATCGAGGGGTAGACAGCGTAGATAAATATAGCACCTATGGTATTGCAAAGGTCCGGTACCGTATACTTATATGTCTATAGTATCGTTTCGTTTCAAAAACGTTGTTCTTTTCCAAAACAATTTTTCAGATTTGGAACCCGAAAATTTGTATAATAATTTTTTGTCCGAGTCAAAACGGCTGAACTGCTATCTAACAAATCTTTAAGACAAGTGACGTCATCACTAGCAGGAAATATACGGAAAATAAGAAATTTATCACAGATTTCTATTTGCGTTTAAGCTTAAAAGTTTACAAAAATAATTCTGACTAACTAAGCAAATGTATAATGAGTCACCCATGTTCAGAAACAGCACAAAAATTGTGCCACTTGATAACAATAGTTCAGCAATGATGTATCATAGTGAATGTACTAACTAGATCTAAACTTTAGTATAAGACTATGCTGTGTGTATTAAGATTCAAGGTACGATGGGGTTGACATATCCATGTGGATCAAAACCCCAAAATAAATAAAGATTAAAAAAAAAAACTAAGCAAATAGACTTGTTGAAGTAAAAAGGTATTATGCGATAGATATTTCTTACGAACTACCTGTTCCCATGCAAAATGTAAACACTTTTCAAACCAATCGTGTTTCAAAAAATTCAACTGCCTCCACTTATACTAAAAGAGGTTATAATAATGATAACACCTGGCGTCCTTTATTCCCTTCCATTAATAACATGTCATTATCGCCACGAACAAAGACAGTGTACGCCTAACTTATAGTTTAAGCTGTGTGCTATAATTATTGAAAATTGTCTTGTACAATATGAAATTATGAGCTACACCTGGTGTGTTTATTATTGATTCAATTTGAGCTCGAGTTTTGTTTGTATGAATGAGTGGGAGAGTATTAAAGACTGTTAAAATTTGTCCTATTGAAATGAAAGAGTTCGTATGACGCTAAATAGACTAACTTGATCTAGACCTCAGAATTTAAGTTTTAACACAGGCAACTTCAGTTCAAATTCAAATTCAAATTCAGTTCATACATACATACATATACTCACGCCTTTTTCCCTCCGGGGTAGGCAGAGACAACAACCTGTCAATTGCTTCTGTCTTTACGTACTTCACTAGCTTCCTCTACATTTATTAAACCTTTCATGCAAGCCCGCGGGTTTCGAGTGCTTTTGACCTGCCCATTTTGCAATACATCACTAATTTGTTTGGTGTATATTCTGCGAGGCCGACCTCGGCATGTCTGTCCACTTATATGTGCCTTCCATACTGGGTGTTTCATTCGCTCAGTACTCATTCGTTCTAAGTGCCCAAACCACCTTAGCATACTTCAGTTCATGTACTAATAATAAATAAATAAATAAATAAATAGCCTTTTATTTCTTGCTTAGTTAATACAGAGTTTGAAATAAAGTTAAAGTAAAGTTAAAATTAAATAATAAAAAGTAATGTAACAAATTTAAAAAAGCGTAAAAATTTTTTTGTTAGAATGTATTTTATTTTCTCAATCTTACTCTCTTATGCAAGAACGTGAACGTGAACCTCAGGTGAAGGTGAAGGCCTCCACTAAAGAATTCCATTTGTCTCTATCTTAAGCTATTTGCTGCCAGCAGGGTCCAGCTGTTTTTATTATTTCATCCTCCCATCTAGTATGAGGTCTTCCTTGAAGGCGGTGGCCGTATGGACCCTTCCACGTTGTAACCCTGCTGGTCCACCTATCGTCTTTCAGCCTCGCTACGTGCCCTGCCCACTTCCATTTTAGCTTTTTTGCGTAGCTTAAAGCGTCTATGGCTTTTGTAATACCTCTTATTTTGTTGTGGCGAATCTTTTGCATTTTTTTAATGTTGAGCATACTTCGTTCTATTCCGCGTTGACAAGTAATAATTTTGTTTTCAGTTTTGGTTGTATACTTCCACGTTTGACATGCATAGGTTAGGCATGATATGAGGCATGATGTCATAGCTTTTGTCTTAATAGATATTGGTAGGTTGCTTTTAAATATTTCGCTTAGGGACCAGTACTTATTCCAAGTATTTTGTGCTCTTCTTTCTATTTCTAGTCTGCCATATTTTCTGTCAAAGCCAATTAGTTTTCCTAGATAAGTATATTTTTCTGTGTATTTCAAGTCCTTGTTGTCTACCGATATTCTTGTGTTTATGCTGTTTGTCATGACCATTGTTTTAGAAAGATTCATTTCCAGTCCTACCTCTTTGCTAGCTGTATTCAGTGAATCAAGCATGATTTGTAGTTGTGCACTAGACTCAGATAGGAGTACCAAGTCATCAGCAAACCGCAGGTGGCTTAAGTATTTGCCATTAATGTTAAGGCCTGAATTGTTCCAGTTTAGTCTTTTTATTATAGACTCTAGAACAGATATGAACAATTTTGGGGACATCGGGTCACCCTGTTTTACTCCTCTTTCAATGGGAAATGTGGGGCCAGTCGTTTCCAGTTTTATTTTGGCAGTACTTCTCTTGTAAATATTTCTGATTATTTTTATATACTCTTGTTCAACTTCCTGAGCCCGCAGAGCTGTCCATATGCTTGAGTGTGACACAGTATCGAAAGCTTTTTTATAATCGATATACGCAATGTAGAGCTTTCTTTGCATTTCCTGGTACTTTTCCATTATGAGTTCCAGTGTGTGTATATGGTCGATTGTTGAAAAGCTCTTTCGAAAACCTGCTTGTTCCATTGGCTGTTTTTCTTCTAGTGTAGTACTTATTCTTTTGTTTATAATGGAAGAAAATAGTTTGTAGATACAGGAGAGTAAGCTTATAGGCCTGTAGTTCGCAATATCTTTTGAGTCACCTTTTTTATAAATCAGAATTATTTCAGACTCCACCCATTGCGATGGAATTTCCGCTGTTTCTTATACTTGGTTGAACAAATATGTTAGGGGTAGAGTCAGTAATGGGTGTGCAGCTTTTAAGGCTTCGTTTGTAATGCCGTCTGGTCCTGGGCTTCTTTCATTCTTTAACCTTTTTATTCCTTGTGTAACTTCCTGTTCCGATATTGGAGCTATCTTTCCATTTTTGTTCATGCTTGTAGAACTAACATTACCATGATTAGGGCATTTTTCTTACCGAGTACTATATAAAGTTTTGTAGAAACGAGTTGCTTCCTTTATAATTTCTTTGCGATTATTCAATGTTCTGCTTCCCTGGTTTAAACCATCTATCCAGTACTTATTTGTTCTTAATTCTTTAAAAGCTTTCTTTGAGCTTCCCGCTTGCTTCATATGATTTTCAATGGTCTTCAGTCTGTAAGTTTTGTAGTCGTGTTTTATATATTGACTCACTAGTTTGTATAGAGCTTCCAATTCATTTTTTGTGGCTCGAGTTTTGGTCTTAGCATGTTGTAGCTCCTTCCTTCTCTTCATAAGTTCCAGCGTACGTGTTTGTAAAACTTTGTGGGTAGCTTTAGTTGTTTTATTTGTGGTTTGAATGTCTTGTAGGCTCTGAGATATAGCTTTTGGTTAGTGTGTTATAGTAGGTCTGTACTGAAGCTTTTCCTTGACAATTGTTTAAATCTTGTAAATATGTTGAAATGTTTTGTTTATAGTCTGTTATTTCTTGAGTAGTTTTCAATGATGGATATTTATTGTTTCTATATTCTGTGCGTTTCTTCTTTTGCTTTAAGGTGGTAAGGGTAGCTCTAACTGGTCTGTGATCCGACGGGAAATTAAGCTTTAAAACTTCTATATTTTGAAAGATTTTAGGTTGTTTTGACAATATGTAACCTATTTCATTTTTAACTTTACCATTCGGTGAGAGCCAGGTCCATCTGCGGTTGGGTTTTTTATAGAAGAAGGTATTTAAGATTGAAAGTTTGTGTTCAAGGGCGAAGTCGATTAGCCTCTGACCTCTCCTGTTTCTTTTGCCATACCCATTTTGTTTCATTATTAAATGTTCGTTTCTTCTTGGTTGTCCGATTTTGGCATTAAAATCTCCCATTATGATATAGTCTGTGTAAGCTTGGTTGATGGCCTCACGGACATTCGAGTAGAAGGTGTTTATCTCCTCCTCAGGAGCTTTTCCAATAGGTGCGTACACTTGTATGAGCGACATGGCCTGTCCTTGGATATTGAGGTTTAGTATTGCCACCCTATCACTAATGCCAGTGAAGCCCTCTATCCATTTCTTGTGGACTTTTTTTATTATGAATCCAACTCCATATAAACCAGGTGTAGTGCCTGAGTAGCATAATATGAAATCTTTGTGTTCTTCTATTAGGGTGCCCATACGCCTGACTTCGCACAAACCAATTATGTCATACTTTATTTCTTTAATTGCTTCACCAAATTCTATTAATCGTTCAGGGCTGGATAAGGTTTTGACATTGTAAGTTATTAAATAGAGCTTATCTATATTTTTGTTTCTAGAGTTGAATATTTTTTGTGATTGTGTCACTTCTTGTGATCTGGGGAAGGTTTGGAATTTCTTCTTCAGAGGGTTTTGGTCTTGATCTTCCGCGGTGACCAGCCGGGTTGGAAGATGTGGTTTAGTTTTTAGTATAGTTTTTTGCGTGTTACCTGTGTTGGAGGGGGGCGGTAGTTGCTAAGAGTTGTTAGTGTTGTGACATTGAGAACTGGGTGGATGGTTTTGATTTCTTTTTACTATGAAGTTAAGCATGCTCGGTTTCACAATTTCTTCAGATAGGCTAGAAGGTCTTCGGTCTTGTGTGTGATGTTTATTTTTCTTGCTGGCCTGTGTTTTTGTTCCATCACTTGTGGATGTCTCTGGAGATAGGTTGAGCAGCCTCTTTTTGTTTCCCGTTGTACTGTTTTTGGCTTTTATGACCAGTTTATCATACTTAACCTTTGCTATATTGCCTTTTTCTCTCTCAAGTTTAGCCTGTGCTTGTAGTTCTTTTCTTTTCTCTAGTATTTGCTTCGGGTAGTCCTCCATTATGTAGTATGTGGTCTCTCTCAGTACCTGTCTGTGCTGTTTGAGTATTTTTATTTTGGTGCCAAGTGTGGTAAAGGTAACAATTATTGGTCTAGTCCTTTCTCCTTTCTTGCCGATTCTCTTGGCCTCCTGAATGTTTCTGTGATCTATGTCTAGAGAGAAATATTTATTTACAAAGTTGATAATGGCATTTTCCAAAATTTGGTATGAGGATTCGGTTTCCTCGATGCCGAAAAGGACTAGATTGTTTTTTCGGGCTTGTTTTTCCAGAAAATAAATTCGTTTTTCTTGATTTTCTAACTTTTCTTTGTAGTTTTCATATTTTTCATCCCATATTTTAAACCTTTCTTCCAGTATGCAGATTATATTTTGTGTAACTTTTTCTGTTACTTTTTCCCCACTTTCCATGATTGTTTTTTTCTGTGAGTCAAGTTCGCTCTGGATTTTTCGAAGTGCGTTCATAACTTCCTCCATTGTTTTTGAGTTCTAATGATTGTTTTGGTACTGCGAGCGTCCTCTAGTGGGTCTCGTCTAGATAAGGTAACTGACAACTGTCAAGGCGGCTCGAATAGTAGTTCGACACTTGTTGTCTTACTTCCTGCTTTTCTTCAACAGATGGCATTAGTTGTATTTCAGCAAACTTGAAATATTTATTATGAAGCTTACTCTAATTTAAAAGCTACACTACTTACTAAAATCAAGTAGTACTCACGTTTTGACTTCTCGTTACTTGCCTTTGTTACCTTTAGACTCAGTTGTTTCGGTATGTGGGAGAAAATGCACTCGAAATATGAAAGCACAAGCACGGTGTTTCGATTTTGTTTACCACTCGTTGGAAGGTTTTGGCCACACCAGTACTTATATACTTTGTGATTTAGATGTTCACTTGTCACTTTTATCTGATAAAAATCTTAAATCTCAGTGAAGATTTTATCTTATTATTTAATCTTACGATCAAAAAAGTATGGAGTTTAAGCAAATACTAGCTCTCTAGCGCCGCCACTTAACAACCTACATGAAGTTTTCGCCCGTGTGATGGTAGTTTGTTTTTCGTTGAATTTAAGGTTGGAATTTTTATACTTTTTGTAATTATTGACAATAGATTGTTTTTATTTTAATGATTAGCACCCCGGGAGATATAAAAAATCAATTTCACTTTGACTTCCACCAGCGATTTGGCGAAAAAAGTGTCTACAAATTTGAATTGTCAAACTGTTCTCACTTTTGTTTTTAGATATTTTTCCAACTATTTGTAACTCTTTTGCCCTAATTACACTGTTATCACTGGGTTCTTTTATCAATTTTAGCAGTTTATTGTCACATATCACTGTTTTTATAATTTATTTCGCAATTTCACTACGGAGCCGATACTACCGTGGCTGGGGTTGCCATCATGACCAACTGAAAGAATTGCATAGTAAAATGTATTCCAATAAATAGTTTATTAATTCAACTACTCACATGCAAAATTTCATCGTATCCTACTTCCTACTAATATTATAAATGTGAAAGTTTGTGAAGATGTTTGGATGTTTAGATGTTTGGATGTTTGTTACTCAATCACGCTCTAACGACTGAATGGATCTGGCTTAAATTTGGTACAGGGATAGAGTATAGTCCGGAATAACACATAGGCTACTTTTTATCTCGGGAAAATGTTCCCACGGGAAGCGGGAACGGGGACCAAATTTCACGCGGGCGAAGCCGCACGCCTCAGCTAGTACTAATATAATACTTGAAACCAAAAAAAACAAGATTACTGATGAAGTTCTCGATAGCTTTTTTTATTAAAAAAACCTCAATTTCGTGAAATTTTAAGCTGGATCTCATTAGATTCGAGTTGGTTTTATTATACACTAGCTGATGCGCGCGGCTTCGCCCGCGTGAAATTAGGTACCCGTTCCCGCTTCCCGTGGGAACATATTCCCGGAATGAAAGGTAGCCTATGTGTTATTCCAGACTATAAGCTATCTCTGTTCCAAATTTCAGCCCGATCCGTTCAGCCATTAGAGCGTGATTGAGTAACAAACATCCAAACATCCAAACATCTTCACAAACTTTCACATTTATAATATTAGTAGGATTTTATTAATGAGAAAGACAATAGTTAAATCTTCATTTACCCGAACCTTTTTCCCCAATGATTCTGAGTTCTTTTATTGACACGGTGTAAGTTATAGTGTAAGCCTACTCATAAAATTACGGAATATTATCTAGCAAACAACTTAGTAGTTATTTCGTCCTAAATTGGATCAGCATACTTTAGGGAGGGTTCACGCTTTCAATCGTGACAGGACCCTCTTGATAAGTAACGACATATACTTAACATGATTATCAATTTCATTAAGCAAATGCTTCCTTGTGGACTCAGCAAATGGTATGAAGTTTGTGATCTATGATTGTGCGAAAAAGTTATGTATTGGCTACGAAAACTTGTTGTCTTTTTACATCTGTAGCGTGGCAACTGTCATTATTTTCCTCGACTTAATATCATGGAACGGCATAGCAACACTTTCCAACTATTTGTATTCTTTGAAGGTCGACCTAAGCAGTCAGGTGAGTGGTATCTTTCCCTTCCAGATAAACTAAGTTGTTTGAGCTGGAATCGTCTCTTTTTTTAGGAATCCTCATGGCCAGTATCCATGGGGATTCGGCGAAGAGTAGACCTCGCGAGCACTCAGAAAAAAAAACCTGTGAGACACCTACATAAGTGCCGGCGCCTCATAACTGTATAGGATCCGGTAAATAGGACTTAGCTATCAGGTATTAAATTTTGACGCTGTGGTAATCGAACAGATAAAAGTAGCCTGCCTGCTTCCAAACACCTGTGGTCATTTCTTGAGTAGTAAAAGTGCAGCCCCTCGCCTCACGACGATGGACAGCCTCTTCTAGGGCCTCCAAACAGTTAACCTTTCCACAGTACTTCTCAATGTACCTAACTATCAAAATTGGAGCATTCCACCCTTAATAACTGCTGTGGCCTACCCTCACTTTCCATGAGAAGCGTGGGGAGCAACTCGCCAGAGAACAGCTGAATACTCGTAGGATATCACAGATGTTAATGCTCCACACAAACTTGATTGCAAGTACGAGTATCTCCACACGTCACCACATGATCTACGTCGAAATTATTAACATCAATGTCATTTGATGTGCCATAAATCACTGCTGCAGTAGCCATAGCGAAACATTGTTGATGTGGCTCAGCAATACCGCCTGAAAATTGACTAAAACTTTCCATTTTCGCCTCGAATTCATGATTTCATTCATTCTTGACGACAATCATGACGACAACAGTTTAATCAATATCAATACATATAATAAAATCGTAACAGGTCGCTGTCTGTACATGGAAGATAAATAAGAAAAAATATTATAGGGGGGCTTTATGAACGCAATAGAACCCAAAACAATGATTTTTAGAATTTTTGTCTGTTTGTCTGTATGTCTGTATGTCTGTATGTCTGTATATCTGTTTGTCTGTACGGTTGTGCACGCTAATCTCAGTAACCGCTCAATCGATTGCAATGCAGTTTTTTTTATTGTGTTGAGGTTTGCTCCAGTTAACATTTAGCGTTTGTTTTATGTAAATCGGTTTAGAAATAAAAGAGTTATAACACTTTTAAGAATCAGATATTTTGAAAATTTTTAATTGTAGGGGTTTCTTTGAATGTGAGTGAACCTAAACTGGCGTGTTGGCTTAATCATAAAAGATTTTCGTCCGCGCCGAAGGCGTGGACTGAATTGTTTTAAAATAGACTTAATCATTAAGCTCTTTTATGATTAAGCAAACAGGACAGTTTCAGACGCTGCTTGATGACTCTGATGAAGAAATACCTTTCCTTTCATACACCTTATGTGACGTAAACGAAGTTGCGGGCTCAGCTAGTCACTAATAAAATTAGACTTAGAGGGTAGTTCAATGAGAATGGCATAAATAATCACACTGTAAATAAAATCATATCTTGTTTATAATCGCATTAGCGCCATCTTGTAGTAATAATTTTGTAACTAAAATCGTGAAATTAAAATTTTAATTTTGTATTAATTTACGCAATTGTGGATGTGAAAATAAATACTATTAGGGTTCTGTACCTAAAAGGTAAATACGGACTATTCATGAGACTTCGCTGTCCGTCTGTCTGACTGTCTGTCTGTCCGTCACGACCACGAGACTATATCTCAGGAACCGTAAGAGCTAAAGAGCTTAAATTTTCACAAATGATGTATTTCTGTTACCGCTATAACATCAAATACTAAAATCAGAAAAAAAATATATTTAAGGGGCTTTTAATCCCATACAAAAAACGTGATTCTTTACCGTTTATCATGAAATACTTATGTCTATGTAGATTTAAAAATAAAAATTACTACTATATACTGTAGTACTTATTGTTCAAAAGTTCAAATAGAGTCACTTTTATTAAAGGGTTTATGAATCTATTAGGTGAATTCGGTCAGACTGTGTTAAATAAAATAAAAGAGTGGAATTTTAGTAAATACCTACAAGTGAGTTTGGATTTTATATTTCGTTTAAATTTTATTCTACTCATTTAATTAATGAAGTTATGGTTATGGAACTCCCTATCATTTATTCCTATTTGTCATTGTATTAAAATTCAGTTTCAAGTTCACCTCTACAAGACGAGCTGCATTTGCAGAGGAGAAAACACATACACAGAATTCAAGACTCAAAACTTGCTTGGTCAATTAATTTAATTACAATCTGTTGCTTAGTAATGCACTAGAATGACAAAGAATTTAAAACTACACATACAGGTAAGTACATAGAACTCAATAAAAATGTTCGTGAATAAAAAGTTCGTTACAAGTAAAATGAAAACTAATTAAAATACAAGTTCATAGAAGGATTTTAATTAGCAAAATTGTAAATTAAATTGCATGCATGACAAAAGGCGAAAGAATAAACTGGCCACATGCGAGTTGGATTTGCACACAGAGGGTTCCGTACCAAAAACTGCAAAAAGTAGGTTGGTTTTATCTTAGTTGTCCCTATATTGTGTACCTATGTTTTTAGTATTTGTTATTATATGTAGCTGTTACATGAATGCATGATCTTAGAAAATTTTAGCTGTCCAGGTTCCTGAGATAGAGTCTGGAGACAGACGGGCGGCGGAGTCACAAGAATAGGGTCCCGTTTTTACGTTTTGTGGACGGAACCCTAAAACAGTGATGTACTAAAACATTTTCACAATTTAACGCAGTGTTGCATCTGTTGTATTATTAAAACACATTCCACAGAAATTCTCTGTATATAAAAGTACAAAGTAAATGAAATGATGTTATTCAAGACATGGAAAATAGAATTTACCTAAACAAATTAAACATGTTCGTGATATTTATATTTTCTCACTTTCATACACGTAATCATACGAACATACAATCATCACGCCTGTATTCCATCAACGCAGAAATGACGTCTTTCCATAACTACAAATTTGGCTTCTTCTACTTGCATACACGCTCTCTGTTACGTAGTACAGTTACTTTGCGGTCAAGGGTGCTCTGACAGTTGAAATTTTTAAAGATGATGTAAGTAATTCTACTTCCACTATCAACAAATACTAAAAATAGATAAGAAATTAGAGGGGGCTCACATACAACAAACGTGATGTTTTCCGTATTTTGAACCGGGGCCCTTACGTGCGTGAGCCCGACTACCACTTGGTCGGTTTGCTCTGTGTTTTGTAAAGCATACGGCCGAACTGATTGAAACTTTTTACTATAGCATAGCCTATTGGATTATTTTTTAACGTGAGGGAATATCCTCATGGATGCTATGCCGGACTCCTACCGTCTAAAAAAAACCTCACGTAAGGCCCAACAGCCTATGGTTGGGAGCCCCGGATACGCCCTCGGAAGAATGTCCCAGGACTCCCAACTGTAGCCTATTGGTGACTGAATCGTAAGAAATGTTACATTCGCGCCTATTGTGTATTGAGACGAACAGAAACCTACTGCTCCGACCCCTCAATTTGACTGAACAACTTGTTACTGACTGCCAGCACCAACAGTTTAACGTGCCTTTGAAGTACACTTACAAAAATAAATGAAACACATTGGTCACGTATCTCAGGAATAACAGTAGCAAAGATGCAATGATTTAAAGAACACAGCTGCAGAAAGCTGCATTATGAGCACAATTTACACTATATCCAATAAAATAATTACATAACAGTATTAAAAGAAGTGCTCGTGGCCCCGCGGACTTAGTGTTTTGTAAACGATCGCTATAGTAAGCAACATTTTCAATGTTCGGTTATAGGTAAGTGACACACATGACTACCTTGAGACATTTTTTTGCGTGTGTTTCCGTGCTGCGGAATGCACGTTAAGTCGGGTTGGTCCCAGTTACCAGTAAAATGGCACTCGTTAAGCCAAGTTGAAGGCCTTTATGGACGGCTGGAAAAAATTCAACAGCAGGCAGTCACAACCTGCGCCTGTCTGTCTATATCAACAAGGCAATACGGCTCTACAACTATTACGTAGGACAATTTCAAAAATAAGGTTTACTGTGGGCATATAATATGCCTCTGCCTACCCCTATTGGGGAAAAAGACGTGACTATATGTATGTACGTATCCAAACGTTATAACTCTATAAAGAATAAAACCGCGCCTCAGAAACAGCATCGTACAACACTCTCAAAATGTGGGTCCATTTCGCCCTACTTGACGCACGACCCATTTGGCCCTAACTGCGTGACACACAAAGCAAGGCCGGTCGTTAGCTGACACTGCCAATAAATATTGAGGGCATCAGTTCCTTGCGTGACCTGTTAACGGCTTAACACCTAACAGACACTAAAATTTGTTAAGACGTGATAAACTGAGTGACTTTATTATGGGGGAGTAATATATTTTACGGAGTAAGAGATGAGTAAAATAATGCTGATTCTGTGATATAGATACGTCTAGAATAATACAGAAGTTTATGTATTATCCAAAACGTAAATTATTTTAAGCCAAGTTGGAGGCCTTATGGGCGGCTGAAATAATGTCAACTGTAGGTCGCCACGACCTGCGCCTATCCATTTCTACACGACAATGACTCAACACCTAATACGTGTCACATAATACATGTATGTCGTTTTTCTAAGGGGCTTTTTCCAAACTGCATACATGCCTGCAGTCGAGATTAGTATTTTTTATTTTTTTTTGTCAATTATTCATCAAGGGTGATTTCTGGGACATCCTTCCGAGGGCTTCCCCGGGGCTCCCAACTACAGGCTGTTGGGCGCGACGTGAGGTTTTTTAGTCGGTAGGAGTCCGGCATAACATCCATGAGGATATTCCCTCACGTTAAAAAAGAAAAAAGTGTGCCCTTTATAACCCCTTCGGTTATAAAGGCGTGATTTTTTACATAATTATTTCATACAGATTAAGATATCTACAGTAAATCTCTTTAATAAATGTGACAAAATAATGACGCGTAAAATTACAATGATTACAAAACTTGACAACGTTAGAAAAGTTTTCAGATTAAAACCTCTTTCAGTGTCTATATAATAAAATAACCGCTTTGAAATGGACTCGTAAAAAATAAAACATTATTTTAGGAGTTCATTGTGTATTCTATGAAAATGAAATCGCCCCTTGAATTACAAAATCTGTCTTTACGGTGAATAAAATTTTAGATTACAAGTAATAAAACAAGACTGATATACTTTCAGAAGGGTTGTTCTTGCTTCCTTCGTTGTAATTATAGACATTAGTTTTTCTTCAATGCTTTGAAGGATAATTTCGGCGGGGAGGAAATTATCGTTCTACCCTGGATTTCTACGGAATAACGCCTAATTTTAATAAAATATCGCAAAAACACGTAAAACTATTGTTTTATTACAATTATTATTGTTTTTATTATTCTCGTTTCAAGTTTAGTGAAGTGATAAAGTAATAAAAGACTTAAAACCATTTTTCTATTTAAAAATATTTTGCTTGAATTGCAATACCACCATGCTCTTTACAAGCCGCCCTTAGGGCACTTCACTTGACTTAAAGACTAAAACGTTACTGATAACCGTGACGAACGGCTTAACGTGCCTTCCTAAGAGATCTTACGACTCCAATCGGTTGATGGAAACACGATAGAACAGTGTTTTTCAACATGTGGGTCGCGACCCCCTGGGGGGTCGCGGAGCTTCTGTAGGGGTTCGCCAAAGGTTGAGAAAACTACATCAGTTTAAGAATTTTAACAAAAGGGTTATACTCATTAACATTTGTATGATAATACGAACAAATTAACAAAATAATAAAATCCTAAGACTCTTGTTAATGTGAAGATTGTGCTTGTTTTTGATTAATCAATTTCTCTTAAACAAATGCTCCCGGTGAGAAAGGGCCTTAATTCCTTTAATATTTTTATCGTTTTGCTATCGTATCGATTGGATTTCGTAAATCTGTATTTGCTGCACCTGGAATTAAATTGTTTTCCAAGCTATTTTGTTTGTTTACTTTTATTTGGGAAATTTATGAAAATGCCAAATCGCATAAGTACGATGTGGCCAATGGAATCAAACATTTCAAAACCTCAGCAATCAATTCCAGGTTTCTGTTTCTTTCCTTACCCAAAAAGTATCCAAATTAGCAGATTTGAATTCCAAGTGTAATGCGATGGTCTGCGATGTCTCCTGCACTGAGAAGTAATGACACAATTCTTCTTATGATCTTACTCTATTTTCATACCAGGTATATATTATGCCTTGATGTTTATCTCATATCCGACTTTAACAGTAAAAGATTGTGTCAACGAAAATATTCGAAGTTATTTTGATTTATTGACGACGACTACAAAGCAAAAGCGTGGCGATGGAGAAAGCGATGCACCCAATGCATGCACTCGTGGCCCCACTGTAGTAAGCAAAATTTACTAAGGCTGGTCATGGATGAGTGATCACCACATGACCACTTCGTGACATTTATATGCGAGTGTTTCCAAGGCACGTTAGGAAGGTACGTTAAGATGTTGGTCCTAGTTGCCAGTAAAATGGTAGCCGTTAATCCAAGTTGTAGGCTTTTATGGGCAGCTTAAAAAGTTTAACAGCGGGCAGTCACAACCTGCGCCTGTCCATATCAACACGACAATACAGCTCACAACCTATCACGTGAGACAAAAATCTAAAAAGGTGAAATGTGGGCATATAATACGCCTCTGCTTTCGGGGATTAAAGGCGTGATCATATGTATGTATGTATCTTTTGTTGCTTCAAGGAACATGTTATGCAAGAATTAGTAAGAAGCGCTCTGCAAAATAGTTTTTCTTCCATAAAATTTTCACTGGATGCAAAACGCACTAAAGCTACAAACTGCGCACAAACCGCAATATCCGTGAATTTGTCAAATTGCAAAGATACAAAGGTATTTTCCTGTATTTTTTCTTTATAAAACGTCGTAAAGAAGGATCTTCTATCGGATAGAAGATATATTTGTGGGTGCAAGAAAGAGAGAGATCGGTTTTTGTGCGTTTTTAACGAAATAAATTACTTACAAGAGAACTATAACCAATTAGGAAAGAAGTGGACTAGTTAAATGTCTTTCTTCAAAATAAAATTAAATTATATTTAATGATTATTTTTTCATAAAAATTTGGATTTACAGTTTCGTTGAGTTCACAAACTATTCTATTGTACCAAAAATCAATAATTATAAACCATTTTCGAGAAAATTGAGTTACGATAGTATAACACGTAAATGAACTTGCTCTGTGAATCGAAACTGGCACTTTCAATAAATATTTAAATTCGTCATACCACGTACAGTATCGAAATCGGCAGTTTCGATAAAAATGCTTTAAAAAATACCACGTGCATAATGGTAAGTGCCACTTTCGTTGTACCAGGAATATGACAACCCATCATAAACAATCAAAACTGCCCGAATCGATATATTACGTGGGAAACAGTAAAATTATTTATGTATTTAATTATTTATTTATTTATAATCGCAACGACACGACACTCATGCTCTGGCGGGCGGGGCGACGCGACGGCGACGTTACGGCGTACACTCGCGGTAGTGGTAGTTCCGTCCTTGTCACACACTCGGTCATGCAGCGTAAACCCGCGAAATTTAAATTTCGTTGTTACGGGACGGATGGACTGATACGTTTCGATAAAATACGTCTCTAAAAAACGGAAAAGTAATGTTTTTTTTTATTTTTTTGTTCACGGGTCAAAAAATGAATAGCATGAATTGTCCAAAACAGTAATAAAAAAAAATTGCCTTTTTGTAATTTCGATACTTTACGTAGGGACCATCGAAATAAATTACCATAGCGTGAGAAAATTTTCTGCGAGATAAATAAAGTTTCTTTTTATTGGGAAAGATAAAATAGAACATGACTTTTATTATGAATATAACGACCATCTTAAATGTGCATCATATTCATAGGGGATGAATTACGGTTACTGTTTCTAACCGAGCCAAAACTAGAATTTTTCGAATTTAAACCTTAAGCTTATGTAAATAAGGGTGATTATCTACCTACATACAGTAAGTGTAGGTACCAGATTTATTATCAAGGAGATCACTCAAATTAGTGGTGCAATCAAAACTTTTTCTCTAAACATTATTCGCAGCTATTTTAAGTATTAAATTTTTAGTGTCGAGATGGAAAGTTTATTTTATAGGAACTCTGGGTAAACGAAATGGCAAAATATAACTAAAGTTTTCCTCTTTATTAATAACCAACTATTACTAGGATTTTTTTAACATAAATATATTCGGAAAGGAATGTACCTACGTATACATTATCGAATAAAAATTTGCCAAATTGGTTAAAACAGATATGAATATGAGATAGTTTTGTGGCGTAGACAGCGAAGCGCTCGTGGCCCCGCGGACTCAGTGTTCTGCAAACGATCACTGCAGTAAGTAACTTTCACTATGGCCGGTCCATGGATGGGTGACCATCCATGTGATCACTTTGTGACATTTATTTGAGCGTTTCCGTGCTTCGGAAGGCACGTTAAGCCGTTGTTCCCGGTTGCCAGTAAAATGGCAGTCGTTAAGCTAAGTTGAAGGCTTTATTTCAACAGCAGGCAGTCACAACCTGCGCCTGTCCATTTAAACACTGCAATACGGCTCACCACCTATTACGTGGGACAAATTATACAAGGGTGAAATGTGGGCGTATAATATGCCTCTGCCTACCCCTTCGGGGATGAAGGCGTGACCATATGTATGTATGTATAGTTTTGTGGTAGCAAAAATTATTGTGGTACCTTTTTGTTACACTTACACAGCGTTATTTAGCTAATTTTTTTGTGGTATAGTCCGATATTACGAAATACCTACGTACCTATATTGCAAAAACATTGAAACAAATATTTTCGATTCATACAAATACTGTATATAATTATGTAAATACAGCCTTTGAGAATGCCGTAAAGCAAAACCCGTTAGGGTTTACGATAATAAATGTTGTGGAACAGTATAAGTGAAATTTTTCAATATACAAATACTTTTTTCTGTGTGGAAATCCTACATGGATGCTATGCCGGACTCCTACCGACTAAAACCACACGATTTCTTCACTTCACCTCGGAAGGTGTCCCAGGGATACCGATACCATAGAGATACCAATGCAAGTCATAAACATAAACTGCATTAAACATTTTAAGTACTTGTGACAAAATCTTAGTTTACTTTTAAAACCCATAAAACGTTTTTCCAAGTATTCAAGTAGAATTATTTTATGGACAGTAAATTTCAAAATGACGTCATTAAAATTTGTTCATGCATTACATAAACTGTGATAAAGTATGGAGTTATTACGGTATTCAAGCATATTAACACACAAATTTAAAACTTCTTACATTTTAGCCCCTCTCTATAAAATAGATTGCAGAGGGGCTTGTGTCTGTAGTCTGTGACTCTGTTGCATTAATTTACGTCACTAGGTCACGTGGATCATCTGTTCAAAGTTTGAAATAAAACAAAAATGACAACGTTAATCGGAGTGAACTTTCATTTTCACAGAGGGGCAGTTGGGTGAGACCGTCTCACGGCTTCTTGTTTGAGATGAGATAGACGAGTCAGTTTTTGCGCTTCGTTTATTATGCTCTTATACGATCACCTTGTTGTCGATCCGTCTGTCCATCTGTCTGTCGAGACTCTACTCACGAACGCGTAAAGGTATCGAATTAAAAATTAAAATCATATTCTCAAGTCTGCAGTCCCCTGAAGCTGTATTGTCCTAGTTAATGGTCAAATAATATATTGGTATTTATGTCACAAATTTTTTACCAATCAAGAAAATCAAAATTTTATGCTCTCACAAACTGCAGACTTTTATATTTGCCGATAGTTTACCGCCTGTACAATGGTTTGTGCTCTGAAGAATTGTTTGATATGATGCCCACGGCTACGTTCTATCACCGGACCGCTCGCCACAGACAGGGTGCTCATCCTCACACTTTGCGTTCGGAGCGTTTGAGCATGGCTAGATCCGGTAGGGGCTTTCTCCCGCGTACGCTTAGATAGTGGAATAATCTCCCTGCCTCGGTTTTCCAAAACGCCTACAGTATGAGGTTCTTCAAAGGGGGTCTTAGAAAGTTTTTACAGGGTCGGCAGTACGAGTGTAGCGCCTCTGGTGGGCAGCGGTGACGACCGGTACTGCTGGTGGGCCTTATGCTTGTCAGCCACCTTGGTGGTATAAAAAAACAGTTTGATCAGGTTGAAGACAGTTGTAACGCCCATCATACTGTTTTATCGGCCGAAACCAAATCGGTGTAATGTCCGCATTTTCATGCATGTTGATTGTTGATACTGATTAACAGCCCGACTAAACTAACAACCGATAAAAAATTGTAGTCTGCTAACAAAATTATTACCGTAGGTAGGTATAAAGTTTCTTAGATCGTACACATACTAGATCTGCAACTCAGATGTAAACCACCGTCCTGCTATTGTTCCAAAGTTCGCAATTTGCCTTTAATAAATTCTAGGGACATCCTTCAAGGGCTTACCCGGGGGCTACCAACCGAAGACAGTAGTATTAATGACGGATTTTCACCAATTTACGCGCGACCTCCTGGCCTATTATTTTACAAAATATTTATGCTATTAATAAGGAGTAACATGATATTTGGATATCATTTGATCTGGTTAATTCATTAATTTATGTGTAGGTATATTATTAGGTGTTATGGTATAAATCAATCTAATAAGTCTATCGCAGTCGACTGTTAGACGTAGGCTCCTCCTATTAATTTATTTTCATATGTATTTGGATATGTACCGCGCCGACCATAAGAATTGGTGCAGTCATAGGTACCTAATTAGTGGCTTGATTAAATTTGTAAAGTTTTTATGGCTAAATAGACCAATAAAGAATATTATCCCAGTTCTATTATAAAACTATTGAAAACATTAATAAGTATTATAATATCACATTTCACCAAATAAATATTAACAATAAATATTCATTTCACAAAAACCGCAAACTCAATTCTAATAAAATTGTACTAACTGGTTTTTAAAATAGTGACAATTAAGGTACTTTGGTTGAAACCAATTTCACCTAAAAGGTAGCGCCTTAATTGGATCTGGGTATTGAATTTCAGCGGTTCAGTTTAGAATTGGCCTTGTTAAAACTGATGCTACAAAAATAGGTATAAAGTATTGAAAAGTCAATTTTTTATATTTTCCATTAGGTAATATCGTTATACATATGTAGGATGTTGAAATTGGTATTATTGTAAATCTTTAGATTATGAGTATTAAAGACCGTACGCTCGATGGGATGATGAAATCAAAAAAATCGCGGGCCCACAATGGATTCAAATAGCTCAAGATAGAGAAAGATGGTAAGCCTTGGAGGAGGCCTTTACCGGAGAGGGTTCCGGAGGAATAGGATACATACTATTAACCCTTAACCACCTACCATACGTCTCACAGACGCAGCAGATATTTAAAACGTAAATATATCGGCGACCGAGTCGTTTGCGAACTCGTCCGTTCCTGTACCTTTTCCCCGTGTCCCTCAGTGCCGTGCAAACCACAATACATCAGTTTCGAATGCAAATCACCAATTTGCCGAGAATTTTCTAATAAGCTGTGCAATAATTGTCGTGAAAAACTATAAGTTTAGGGCTTGTAATTTTTTTCTATTTAATTTAATTTTCACCATTTTCTTTTTTTTTGCAATGGTTGATTATTGAATCAGTAAAAAATTATAAAAGAAGTTCATATCCATGTGATTATTTTTTATAGATCTCATTTAGCAAATGACTTAGTTTTTAAGCAGATATTGTTGATTAATAGTAATTAAGACAAAATGCCTATAAAAATGATTCTCTTGTACCTTTACTAAAGAGTTTAATACTTTCCTAAGTTGATTTTTTACTAAAAAATATACTTCAATAAACAAGATATTACTTTAAAGAACCATTTTACTCAGGGGTCTCATAGACGTATGGTAGGTGGTTGTGTGACAAAAAGTTATGGTAGGTGGCTAAGGGTTAATAATAATATTTTAGCATAGATTAAATATGTAGGTATAAATTGTTTAATCAGTGTGTACAAGTAGTTGTAAGAATTAAGTTTAAAACAAATGTAACAGTAAATAAATAAGGCTTAAATAAAAAAAAATGATAAAATTAAAGAAACAAAAAAAAACATTTCACTTACAGATGCACTTATAAAACATCGCGAATATAAACCAAAAATGTATCATCAGTTCCCAGAGCGTGTATGTAAGGATGCATGGATGTTTATTATTCTTTCACGTTTTAACAGCTGAACGGGTCTGGTTGAAATTCGAAACCGGGATACATTACAGTCTGGAAAACGGTACCATGGGATACACGAACAGGAATGACCGCGGGCATTACCTAGTACGATAAAAATAATATTTATTTATGATTATTGATACTGTTGATTGATGGCACTTGATGGAACTTGCTTCACATATTATTGAAAAACTTCACTTGTACTGTTCCACAATATTTATTATTGTAATACCTAACCGGTTTCGCCTTTCGGCATTTTCAAAGGCTTTTCACTTATTTAGATCATAATCACACTTCGAACACATAAACAAATCATTGTTTATGCCGAGAATGCCGAAAGGCAAAACCGGTTAGGTATTAAAATAATAAATATGTTGTGGAACAGTACAAATGAAGTTTTTTAATATATATTTATGAATTTATGAAGTTACTAGCTGAGCCCGCAACTTCGTTTACGTCACATAAGGTGTATGAAAGGAAAGGTATTTCTTCATCACAGTCATCAAGCAGCGTCTGAAACTGCCCTGTTTGCTTAATCATAAAAGAGCTTAATGATTAATTCTATTTTAAAACAATTCAGTCCACGCCTTCGGCGCGGACTGAATTGTTTAAAAATAGTCTTAATCATTAAGCTCTTTTATGATTAAGCCAACACGCCAGTTTAGGTTCACTAACATTCAAAGAAACCCCTACAATTAATTTTTTTAAAATATCAGATTCTTAAAAGTGTTATAACTCTTTTATTTCTAAACCGATTTACATAAAACAAACGCTAAATGTTAACTGGAGCAAACCTCAACACAATAAAAAAAACCGCATTGCAATCGGTTGAGCGGTTACTGAGATTAGCATGCACAACCGTACAGACAAACAGATATACAGACATACAGACATACAGACATACAGACAAACAGACAAAAATTCTAAAAATCATTGTTTTGGGTTCTATTGCGTTCATAAAGCCGCCCTATAATTTATTTTCTTATTTATCTTCCATGTACAGACAGCGACCTGTTACGATTTTATTATATGTATTGATGATGATATCAATCAGTTAAAGATGGTTGGAACGATTCGGATTTTACATTTTTTGTTTTATTGCTTGTGTTGGCAGAATTATAATTATGCTTTTAATACCAGGTTTGATGAGTAAGTAGCGGCGTAAGTAGCGGCGTAAGTAGCGGCGAAAGCGAAAACGCGAAACCAATCACTACCGAGAAATGAGTCCCGACAGGGCTAGGGCGTCCCCCCGAGGCGACGCATACCGGTGTGCCCCGTCGGTATGACTGCATGCGCACGCGGCGAAGGGGGCCGCCACCCTTCACGCAGCGCCAACTCTGGCGGGATGCGAGGAGCCGAGTGCCGGATAGGCACTTGGAATGTGCGTGGTGGTATGGAAGGTAAGATGAATGAATTGATAGATGTAATGAAAGAGCGATGCCTGGATGTATTGTGTGTCACAGAGACGAAGCGGAAGGGGAGCGGCATCGACGATCTTCCTGGCGGCATAATTGCTTTGTGGTCCGGAGTGGACCAAGAGGATCATGCCAGTAAGGGAGTGGGTGTCTTGCTCTCCTCCCGTTTGGCTTCTGGAGTGAAAGATTATGGATTGGCAGGCCCAAGACTCCTGTGGGTACGTATAAAACTGGGGATCACGAGAGTTTTTTTGGTCGCAGCCTATGCTCCCGTCAGCTCGGCTAATCCCCAAGTGCTCGCGGAGTTCTGGAATTCCGTTAGGGACGTCCTCGATTTGGCTGAGGGGAATGAAAAGTTGATCATGTGTGGTGATTTGAATGGATGGGTGGGGACTAAGCGAGATGGCTTCGAGGCTGTCCTTGGTCCGCATGGAGATAAGAGAGCGAATGATGCTGGTAAGTCAATCTTAGACGTATGCTTGGAACGAGACCTCCTTGTGGCGAACAGTTTATTCCGTCACAAAGATATCCACACGTATACTTGGAGACGGAAGGAAGAAAAAAGTGTAATTGATTTGATTTTGATAGACAGTCGTCTCCGAGAGGCTATAAGGGATACAAGAGCCTACAGAGGCCCCACTCTTGAAACTGACCACTACCTGGTGGTAAGCCGGTTTGTTGGTCTTTTCAAGAAGTGGAGGCACTGGCGAGTGCGTGTCCCCTTCGGAGACTATGAAAGGATAAAGAGTGAAAAACTGGAAGATGAAAGCGTAAGGAGTATGTATGTAGGCTTAGTCAGTGAAAGGCTTGCAAACGCGAGCCTTTCCGACTTAGATGTGGATGAATGCTGGAATATTATGAAAGAAAGTATAGTGGATAGTGCAAAAGAAGCATGTGGGAGTGCAAAGAGACATGAACATTCGAAAGGTGATGCCTGGTGGGATGCAGAGGTACAATCCTGCGTAGCAAGAAAGAAGAAGGCGTGGTTGGATTATGTCTCATCTTTGCAACTGAATGACAGTATGAAAGACACGAAGAAAGAAATTTACCGCCTCTGCAAGAATGAAGCCAAAGCTTTAGTGAAAGAGAAGCGTGAAAGAATAAATTTGATTGCGGAAGAGAAGCTGACGAGGAACTTCGAGACAAATACCAAACTCTTTTGGAGGGAGGTCAAGAAGTCTCGGAGCTGTTCGTCAGTTTCCGGAATGGATAAGATAAAGAGTAAAGCTGGGGACATTCTTGCGGACCCATTAGAGGTGTTAGAGCGGTGGAATGAGTACTTTGGAGAAATGTATGAATATCTCCCAGATGCGGGCACTGCGAGGGAGTCGATGACTGATCTTGCGGTGCAAGCATCAAGCGGAGATATTACTTTGGAAGAGATTGAATGGTCGATACGAAGCTTGAAAAATGGAAAGTCTGCGGGAATTGATAGGATATCTGCTGAAATGATCAAATTAGGTGGTCCTTGCGTCCGAGACGCCTTCTGGTCATTGAGCAATCTATGCTGGAAGACTGGAAGGGTCCCAATGGACTGGAGGCGTGCTATCATCGTGCCCTTGTATAAAGGCAAGGGCTCACGTATGGAGTGCGCCAACTATAGGGCCATCAGTTTGATCAGTATAGCAGCTAAAGTGTATGGCAAAATTATTGAAAGGAGAATGAGGGTGAAATCTGACGGATTACTGTGGGAGGCGCAGGGTGGTTTCCGAAATGGAAGGGGATGTATGGACCAAGTTTTCTCTCTCCGCAACATCGTAGAGAAGCAGCTGGCTGTAGGCCTGAAGGTTTTCTGCGGTTTTGTGGACATGGAGAAAGCATTTGACAGAGTTGTACGGAAGGATCTCTGGGATATATTGCCAGGATACGGGATTGATGGTGCGCTGCTTCGTGCTGTGCAGTCTACATATGTGGGATGTACGGCATGTGTGCGGGTGGGCGGCAGCCTGTCTCCCTGGTTTGACGTCAACATTGGCGTCAGACAGGGCTGCGTGCTGTCGGCTCTGCTGTTTGTCCTGTACCTGGACGATTGTCTTAAGAGAGTAAGATCGATGAATGTTGGATTGCGAATGGGTGACTTACTTGTGAACTGTTTTCTGTATGCAGATGATGCCGTGCTTATAGCCGAATCGCCATCAGAACTACAGTCACTAATCACAACGATGAAAGATGATTGTCTAATGAGAGGCTTACATTTGAACGCGACTAAAACGAAAGTGATGGTGTTCGAAAGAGAAGAGGACAGAACGAATGCCAGGATAACTGTAAATGATGTAGTGCTGGAACAGGTGGATGAGTTTGTATATCTTGGATGTGCATTTAGCAGGGATGGACGGTACACCGCTGATGTAGAAAAGAGGGTAACTGCGGGCAATAGTGTGAATGGAGCGTTAGGCAAACTTTTAGGTACCAAGGGCTTAAGTCAAAAGGCCCAGCTCGCAGTACACAATGCGGTGCTGATACCTACGCTAACGTATGGAAGCGAGAGTTGGGTATGGCAGGAAACGCATGAAAGTAGAATAAACGCGGTCGAGATGCGCGCGCTACGCAAAATCTGCGGAGTAACGCTCGTAGATCGCGTTCGGAATGAAGATGTAAAAAAGAGAGTTGGTCTGAAAGAGAGTGTCGGTGTTAAAGTAAGGAAGGGCATGCTACGATGGTTCGGGCATGTGGAACGAATGGGAGATGAAAGAATGACAAAACAGATATACAACGCGAAAGTGGATGGACGTAGGAGTCGGGGAAGGCCACGACTCACCTACCACGACCAAATTAATCGTGTGTTAGTTGAAGGTGGTGTCAAGAGCCGTAGGAACCGACGTGCATGCATGAAAAGAAAAATGAAAGTTGAAGAAGCAAGTGAGGTGTGTATGGACCGTGCCGTGTGGCGCTCGGTTCTTTCTGCCTACCCCGCAAGGGATTTGGCGTGAAGATAGTTAGTTAGTTAGTTAGATGAGTAAGTTTGGTCGTGGTTTAAAGGCTCTTTTCTAAGGTTTACCGAGTTTTCTAATTCAATTTAATAACGAAGTAACAAAAGGAAAATGCTTTTAAAAATTTATAAAGAGACATTAATAGGGATTAATGGGGTAAAAATAAAGATATAGGTACTTACTGCACACAAACCATAAAAGCGTTGAAAATTTTATACATAATGTGTGAAATATTAACATGAAAAGCTTTTACTAACACTATAATATTTTAAACATAATAGAGGTGTAACACAAGCCTTTTCCTAACAAAATTCTTAGATCATCCGTTGTACATATTATACCTACCATAGAGCAACACGTTCCATTACTGTTATTGGGAGGGGAGGCTCTATATACTCATACTGGTCAGATTTCGGGACTTCACACTAAATACTATTACTTACATTCACAGACGTTTCTATAAGTATAAGTGTTAAAAACCGCGATAGTTTTAAAATAACAGAGGCGCTATATAATAATAGACTTTCCCATCTGTCAAAGCGAACGCTAATTGATTTAAGAAATATGCATGTCTGAAAATTATGAGTGTATTGTATTATTATTTTTGTGTAAATTCCATCAGTGACAGTCGGTTGCTCTTGTAGTGGTGTATATAAATACGATTTCCCCCCGCAACATATGACAGACAGTATGTATAGAGCAAACATGCTATGTCTACTCCTGAAATTATGAGTGTATTGTATTAATTGTTTTGTGTAACTTCCATGTGACCGCCGATTGCTTTTGTAGTGGCGTATATAAATACGATTTCCCCCCCGCAACATATAACAGACAGTATGTACAGAAAAGAAAGACAAATAAATTTTATTTCACATAGGCATATACAGATTATACAGATGCACTTGCAAAACGTCCAGAAAATAAATCAAAAATAATTCTGCCACCTGTTCACAACGCGACCCAGAGTGCAAACATGCTATGTCTACTTTCCTTGTACTGGTCGCGTTGCTCTATGATAATATGACTCATACTGGTAAGGCCCGAGTTAGTGTTTGAATATTGAAGCGGAATATTATGTAGGGACGTTATTGCAATATTATAACGCGGGAAAGTTTTAAAATACTTGCAGGAAATTTTAAAGTATGAAGAATGCATGTAAAATGATGTAGAACTAAGTCGACTTTAGTTAGCACGTCTTTTTTATGAAGTGGTAGAAATAGGGGTAGTAAAAATGACGTTTGATATGGCAGCCTTTTTATTTTTTTCTGTTTTTAGTATTTGTTTTCTGTTATTTTGTATTTATCTGTGAACATTTCAACGGTTCATTAGATACTGCTTGATGACAAACAGATGGACAGCTGACTCTCAGCCATGAGGTCCATATTTTAGTCTTTGTCATTAGGATAAACCGGTACATTCCAGTTTAATAAATAAAAATATGATCGAAAAATATAAAAAATCTGCCAAGTGCGAGTCAGACTCGCGCCCGGAGGGTTCTGTACCAAAAAGCGAAAAATAATATTTTTTTTAATTTTAGTATTTGCTGTAATATAGGCATCAATAAAACATAATCTGTGAAAATTTCAGCTCTTTAGCTATCACGGTTCCGAAGATAGTCTCGCGATGGACAGACATACAGACAGACGGACAGCGAAATCTCATGAATTTTTACCCCTTGGGTGCAAAACCCTAAAAAGAATTTTGTACACTTTGAATATCGTGATATAAATGTATTACATTTTAACTTTCTCTCAAATTTCTGCTAAGAAATAGTTTGAAGAGCGCCCCAAAAGTACAATTTGAGTTGACACTCAATGTGATTCTTGCTGAAGTCCTATTTGTAGTGTGAATAGGTTCAGCGACACAAATTTGCTACATTTCGTGTCCTAACTAGGTCACAAGCAATCTTCTAATACGAGAGCGGATATGCTTCGTGATTCTGGTGACTGGTAGAGTACTGCGGTTAGTTGTATGGTGCAAATGCAATACCTAATTCGTTAGAATTTTGAAAGAGTGGAAAAGTGAAGTAAATATTGTCATAACCAAAGAATTCAAAATAGGTTGACCTATAACAAATTGGAATATCTGCCAGCAAATATGTGTTCCCTCCTCTAACAACCCCAGGTTCTTCAAGCGGAGCTGGATTTCCATCAAGCGGGTGACGGTATCCCAGCGAGTCAAATATAAGACAAACGAAATGTGTCAAAAGTACTGCTCCAGCTAGAAGAACCCAAGGTTATTATTGGATGTGCAGGGCTAGATTTTTAAGGTTCTGTACCCAAAGGGTAAAGCGAGACTTTTCATGACACTTTGCTGTCCGTCTGCCGGTCTATCCGTCACGCTGAATGTAAGGAACCGTGATAGCTAGAAAATTTTCACAGATGATGTGTTTTGATTGCAGCTATAACAACAATTACTAAAATTAGAAAAATAATAAAAATAAATTAAGGGCGGCTCCCATACAACAAAAATGATTTTTATTTCAGTTTTTTGGTATGGAATCCTCCGTACGCGAGTCCGGCTCGAGTTTTTTTATACTTATTGTTGATTCATTGATTGATTGTCACGCTCTTGCTCGAAAAACTCAGAGGGAAACACGCCGCTGAAAGAATGTTTCAAGGCTTTGTGATTCGACAGAGGCACTAAAATTGTAAGTTAAGAAGATATTTTCCCAACAGCACAGGGTTATCCCTCTGTGGTTTTTTGATGCTGCTACGAAAGAAAAAGAAAAAAAGCCATCTTTAGAATCGCATCGTATGTCAGCTCGCAACTTGTACCACTAGCCACGGAAGTGTGTCGTGGCTTTGTTTCCGACGCGCAGTAAAAAAGCCAGCGCCGTGAACACCAGGACTGTTTGTACTGGCATTACTTGTATATTCTTTAGGCAACAACTTTAGATAAGTGTTGTATACACATTGTACTAAGTACCACTTTTGTTGCGAATGTTTTAGTTAAAGTTAAGAAAACACTACCCAAGTAAGTATTTGAGTGCTATAGTATTTCCGAGCTTGCTTTTTGCAACAACCGACCGTTCTTTGAGAGGATATTTTTGACTCAGTCAACTATGTGAAATGAAAAATACTAAAACTTTGTTTGAATTTTGAAAGGAGAAAATTTTGTGGGTTCGTATCACTGATATTATGCTAATTTGTAAGTCAGAGTTATACTTAGACGATGAAAATACACTGTTATCTATGACTGTGTGCTTGACGATCAAGTAACTTGACAAATCTCATGTGATTGATAATAATCTCTAGCTTGAAAGTAGCGTCGAGTGTACGTAGTATCTATCCATAACTTGATTAAATCAAATCATGTGAGTTTTCATTGACATGCTATTACAAGTAAAATCAAATGGAATACATAGAAAGTTCAACTATGTATGAAGCCGTACTGTGTGCTAGCAGTTTCAGTTGAGTATTCTAATTGTTTGAGACTTGTCAATTGTTTTGCTCGTCAAAGGATCTATTATCTATCTAATTTAATCACACAGAGCAGAGCAAAATCCATCGTCCATGTATTCGTGTGGACGGAATACGTCTCAAAGTTGCAAATCAGCTAGTGAGACGAACCCACAAGATTTTCTCCTATCAAAATTCACTCCAGTAGTTTTCATTTCATAAAGTTAGCTGGGCCATTAAAATCCTCTGAAAGGTGACGGTCGATTGTTTGCAAAAAGCAACCAAAGAAATACAGTATCACGGTACTGTTTTTTCAACACACTTTTACTAAAACATTGGTTTTTCTTTTATAAGCTGTCCTCATGAAATCAAAATAAAGCCTTTATGCTTGTGAAAATTACGTCTTAGAAGAAGACCTTGTTTACAATTAGAGATTGTGAGTCATTATCGTAACCAGCTTGTTGTTTTGTGGTTCAGGCGAAGCGCAAGGAACTACAATCTTGTCAAGGTTTATATACGGTTGTATATAAAGTGTAACAAAACTACCTGTTCAAATTTCGTCACGTTACGTGGCATCTGTCAAGAAACATTACAAAATGAAGAAAAAAAATCACATAAATACTTTAATCGTAAACCCGTTTTAAAGGTCGTATAAATTCTCATTATCACCCTTTCTATCGCTACTGAGCGGCAGTAGAAAGCGACAACGACAGCCAGACGGGTGCTCCGTGTTTGTTTTGCCACGGCGACCAACATGGACCTCGAATTGCCGCGGTAAAAAACGAATGTGTGACAAAAATATTTTTTTAAAAAGTAAAAAAATTAACCCCCCTTTTTTATTAAATATTTATATTTGATTCCCGATGCCAAGTCATCTCATGAAATTTGGAGAGTCAATTTTGTTACACCCAATATAGACATCATCTCCGTGTAGCGACCGAGAAATAAAGATCCATAAAGCACTGAAGGACTGGACTTTTTCAGATTTATTATTATGTCCACCAAACACGTTGGTCCTTCCATTGCGTCACGCAGAGGAAGCGTCGCGCTACCATAAGCCCGCTGATAGGGCTAACCATCTTGACCATTCAAAACAAGCGTCCTTCAAGCCAGAAAAAAATAGTATTTTATTGCATTTTTAGCTGTAATAAGTTAATATTTCATACTGAATCAGAATAAAAAAAAATAGGTATATTTCCTTCATTATACTGGCATAATATTTCTTTCTTTCGCGTCGATAAAAATGAAGTCATAAAATGCATTCATCTTATAATTTGGTTCTGATTCTATGATCATTTCACATAATTAATATACAATTTATAAAAATAGCACTTTTGTCACTCATCTTGTAAATTAAAAATCTACTTTTGGCTATCCTCTTTTGTCCACTTATTCCAACAAAAAATGATGTCATCTGCACCTCTTTTTCTAAACCAGATCCTTTTACGCGGTGCAACGGGCTTCTAAGAATGTCACAGGAAAACCGTAAGGTATAATAAAATATTTGAAATTTATGGTGATTAAATTATATGCGAGTTTGTCTTTGTCTACGCGAGCTCTGGTACTATTATGATGTACGATTATGACACCTTTATAGCCCCAGCTCATAATAACATGAAAAGCAGTAAGCAATTGGTAAAATATGTGCGTACTGACAATCTTTTCATAGAATTCGCAGCACAGAACCTAACATAAATTGGAATAGGTCTATGCCAAACAGTGACCCGCAACATGTCTGACTCAATTTATGAATATTGATTGAACCCCAATAGTTGCGGTTTGACTTCACTCCGAGGAGCCCCCGGGGTGCCCTGATATGCTTCGCCGAGGAGACAGCTAAAAAGAAAAACAAACTATCCAAGTTATCCCTAGTTCGTCTAGCAAGTTGCTCATATAACTCTATGAAATAGTGATCTAGAACAAGTTCCATATAAAACGTACAAATTCCACGGCAGTTTTAAAATTAATATTTCCAGAATTCTCCTATTTTTAAAACTATATCCATTAGTATAATGAAAATCCTGAAAACTCCGAATCACGTGGGCACCGGCGGCCTCGAAACTCGATGCATAAATTAATTTCACTTATTCAACCTTCAAACTAATATGATTTATACTTAAACTAGTTGGTGTAGCGAAAAAAAAGCTGTTAACTTATGAATTTCTATGAATGAACTCTGAAATATTGAATCGAAATCTTTAACCTTAAAAATCATTTGTTTTATTGTTGTAATTTCAATTAGTGTAGGTGTATTTTTTGACGAAAATGCTTTTAAGCAGTTTCAGCTGATTATGTAATTGGTTTTTAGGGTTCCGTAGCCAAATGGCAAAAAACTGAACCCTTATAGATTCGTGATGCCGGTCTATCTTTCTGTTCGTCCGTATGTCACAGTCACTTTTCTCCGGAACTATAAAGCCTATGTGATTTTTACATAGAAATAGAGAAATAACAGTAAATTTTGGAGGATACTACTTATAACTGTAACTCAATTTTTTTTTCATCAAACGCATACGTGTGGGGTGAGATATCTATATTGGGTGTAACAAAACTTCCTGTTCAAATTTCGTCATGTGACGTGGCATCAGTCATGAAACATTATAAAAATGAAGAAAAAAAAATCACATGAATACTTTAACCGTAAATCCGTTTTAAAGGTCCTACAAATTTTCATTATCACCCTTTCTATCGCTACTGAGCGGCAATAGAAAGCGACAACGGCAGCCAGACGGGTGTTTGTTTTGCCACGGCAACCATGTTACCAACCTTTTGCCGCGGTAAAAAATGGATTCTTAAAGTGCGAAAAATTTTTTATTTTAAATAAAACAATTAACCCCCCTTTTTTCTTAAATATTTGTATTTGATTTCCGATGCCAAGTTATCTCATGAAATTTGGAGAGGTAGTTTTGTTACACCCAGTAGATAGGTCTTCAAAAATGCTATTGAGGGTTGTGACATTTTTTTTAAAGTAGTAGTTTGCGCGAGAGACACTTCCAAAGTGGAAAAATTGAATACTAAATTCTGGAATGGACCTGTACGTTATTGGACTTTCAAACTTTAAGCAGTCTTATGTAAGTGTATGTTTTGTATAGTAAAATATTCAAAATACCAATGAAATCAGCATATAACAGTCCACTGCTGCACGAAGGCCTCTTCCACTTCACGCTAGAACACACGGTCCTGTGCCTTCCGCATCCAGGTCCTTCCTGGCTTGCGATTTCTAGGTCGTCGGTCCATCTTGGTTTTAGATGGTACACAGAAATGGCAAATACCTACCCATATAATCCCTACTTCCCTTTTTTTTTTACGTGAGGGAAAATCCTCAGAGGATGTTATGCCGGACTCTTACCGACTAAAAAACCTCACGTAACGCCCAACAGCCTGTGGTTGGGAGCCCCGGGTAAGCCCTCGGAAGGATGTCCCGGGACTCACAATAGACCTACGGCCGCCATCGCGGCCTCGCCCAGGGGGAAGTTCGGGTGCTATCCCGCGTCTTTAGGGGGTTTCGGGTGTTATCCCGCTTCTTGGGCCTGCTTCTGTAAGGACGGTAAGCGACCCTCTCACCTACCTCAGACCCCCGGTCAATCCCTTCTTCCCTTCTAATTTTATAAATGCGAAAGTTATTCTGTCTGTCTGTCTGTTACGCTTTCATGTCTAAAGGGCTGGAGCGATTGACATGAAATTTAGTATAGGGATAGTTCGAAGCTCTGGGAAGGACTACTTTTTAACCGACTGTGTGAAAGGAGGGTTATGATTTTACGATAAAACGACTCTTACACGATAACGACTTCTATTCTACTCGTCGAAGCCGCGGGGAACAGCTAGTATAATATTGAAGCAAAAAAGAAAGTCGTTTGTTGTTTAGAACTTTGCGTAGAATATTAATTTCTGCTTTATTTGATATAAAAATATGGCTTCACTTGGCGATGTTTACGTCTTCACGTTTATTAAATTCATCTGTCGTTCTTAATGTGACCTTATTTCGTGAAAAGATTAGGAACATACTACCTAGTCAAATGTGAAATAAATGTACCGTAAAAGACTTAACTTCATTGGATGTGATGACTTTTTGTAAAATAAATATTGTCGAACATTTTTACACAGCGCTACTTAGCTCAATATAAGTATTTATTTAACTTTGTGGCAGAATTTGATAAATGCGACAAAGAATAGTAGTTTTTGTATTTTTCTTTTCAAATTTTCTTGTAATGTTCTTAATGAGTGTCACCAAGGACCGCTGTCCATACCGCCGCGCTGGTGTGTTTTGAACTCGTTGTTTATATCTTTAAATTACCTACTTTGCACTTTATCAATAAGTTTTTTATTGTTTCTTCTGTGTAGGTAGGTAGGTAGGATATAAATTACTATTCTCCCGTATGACAGAAGTTTTCATGAGGCTTTTTTGTATCGATCCTATTTTTTAAAGCCTTACGGGGCATTGATTTATCAACTAACATACCACTCAAGATTAGAACCACGTAAGATTTGTAAGATTCTCGCCTTTATATTATTCGGAGGGTGTAAGGTCATAATTATGTATCACTGCCCAGGGCACTTTGCCTGTTTGGCACAGGGTTTTATTAGGAGTTGTTCTCTTTTTGGCATAACCTCGTTCGCAACACTGCTTTGGCAAATGCAGCATTGCCTGTGCGACCCTATCGTTTCTGACGTGTAATTGGAATTGGAACTTTGATGCAAACTAACCCACAAATTAACGCAACTTGCAATTTAACAAGGAAAATAAAGTAATACGAATTACAGTCATTGTGACTTTGCTTATAACGACTGACACTAATTTGGTTGCCAAATTAATTCTGGCAAAGAAATATTATGACTACAGCTTTAAATTTCAACAATGATCTATACAGAAATGAGTGCTAAAGCCAACGAAAAGAACATTTACAAATAGTTCTTGGCATTCAACTAAAACTTGTTTGTTTCATTGAATGTTTTCTTGGAACAATGCCTGGGTTTATCAAAAATTGCATCCTACATTTTCCTGTACTATACAAGATGGAATATTCTGTAAGACACGTCCCGGTGAAAAGAGTTTTATCTTATTTCAAAGCAAATTGAGTCTGCCAAGTTTTATGATGTTTGTTTTGTACTTTACACTTTGTGCTTGAAATGCGATTGGTAGGTGCATTGTTTATTTGATTCTGAGGGTTGTGTAGACGTGTTTCCGCGCACGGCTGTATTTGAGGGAAAAGAGGACGTGACTCACAAACAACACTGGGGAAGGTAAATTTCGAAGAAATGTATGGTATCTGTTACATTTATGAAACTAATATTTTGTTAACACAATAATAGTAGAGATCCCTAATGATAGAATTCATTTGATGAAAAGAAAGATTGTCATATTGATTAACTTCACTTATACTGTTCCACAACATTTATTATTATAATACCTAACCGGTTTCGCCTTTCGGCATTCTCAAAGGCTATTTACTTTTTCATTTTTATTACATACAACAAAATTTAATAAATAGCCTTTTAGAATGCCGAAAGGCGGAACCGTATCAAGTGCCATTAGAAAGATTGTCAATTGAATGGTTTTAATACACTACCCCCCCCCCCCCCCTCCCACCTTATTTATGTGAATGTTTTTAAGATCAAACTTTAAATGCAGGATAATAAATATAAAAAAAAAAACAAATTATATGATGAGATTCCTATCAACAAAATAATGTTATGATGTTTTATTACTTAAGTAGATTTTTTATGGCTACCTTCCAGCTGCAGTATTAAATTTTGGTTACTTTTACAAAATATTCGTCAGTATGAATTAAACGAGTCCTAGCTCACTTTATCATCACAATTAATTTATAGAAGAGATTTTCAGTTTCAAAATTATTACTCTAGTACTTTTTATACATAACTAGAGGACGTCACGCGGTTTTATCGGCGTAGTTCCCGTTCCCGTGGGAATGCTATATTTTTTCTTCCATAAGAACCTTCTCCTTACAATACTTTACAGAACAAAAAAAGAATTAGTGAAATCGGTCCACCCGTTCTGAAGTTATGCGCTTACCAACACATTTTGCGATTCATTTTTATATATAAGAAGATATGCACGCGAAATTTCATCTTAATCGAAAACCGTAAAAAAATGTCGAATTAAATTTGCAAGATTTAATGACATTTTTTGAGGTGAGATTAAGATAAACTAGGATTAAAGATAAAAAAGATACTACATTTCAGTAATACAAATGGGATAACGATTAAAACTAATGAGGTGAATGGGATGAGATTGAGTCGCGCCCGATATGCTGTCAGAAATGGTACTGAGACTGTCTCACTGAGGTAATACATAAATATTATAAAACGCAAATTTACGACGCGGTGTTGTAATTTCACTGCCATGACATGATTGACCCGAACATATATATACAATAAATGAAAGCTTGTAACAAAAATATTAGTTGAAAATATTTGAACTTCCAAAATCTGCATTCTAAACAGACAAAAAGAAAAATATTTTCTATTTTCTATTCCAGCAACCAACTATTGCAATTTTTGAATCTCTGTTTGTTTAACGTTTTAACAATCAAGGCTGTCACTTGTCAATTGGCAGCACTGTATGGTATTATTGAACTGGGTTTGGGTTTCGAACGGTTTTGAAGCCGAATACTTTAACCATTAGACCAATTAGACTAAAAAACGTTCAAAAAAATTCATCATAAATTGAATGACCAATAGATGGAGGCATTGGTCAGTATCGAGTAGGGTCTCGGTGGCTGAACGGTAAGGCGTCTTGCACGGTAAACGATTAGACTCAGTTTCGAATTCTGCTTGAGACCAATATTTTTTTCACTTTTGACTTTATGTTTAGTTCATCAACATCATTAATAGTACTTTGTACGAATGTCTAGTACATAAAGTACCCACTATCTCCTTGTGTATTAAGATAATAAAACAATGTAAATCAGCCAATTCACCGAAATTGCTCCTCTCACAAAAATAAAACAAGGAACTGTATGTACTCTCACTAGCAAATTATTAAGATGGATCTTAGACAAATCATACTGTACAATAGCTCCCCTTTTTGTTCCATGAATAATGTATATCTCATAGTTCATATGTTTGGGCGGCACAAGGTCACGAAGTTAATGGTTGCTTGTATTTCTTTACTGATAAATGAAGCTTAAAACAGGGAGGGTAGAACTTGCTTGTCATGGCCTCCTTAAGGCTCTTAATATTCTATCCTCAGCACTTGACCTTTAAAAGTCGCATTTTATTCGCTATCTGCTCTCTTTAGCCTATACTAATATTATAAAGAGGAAAGATTTTAATGCTGCCTCGTATAAAAGTAGGACATTGCAATTCATACCTACATACTGACTTTGCAGAATTAACAATTGGATAGTATTACGACATCTATTTTAAACCAACACTAAATGTCTACTAACAAAACTAAAACTTGGTAATATTTTTATAGAACCTATATTTATTTTCGACACTCACTAGGTGATCACGTTAAAGTCTCTGCCTCCAAAGTTCTTAATATCACGGGTCAATGCCCATGATATTTTAGTCTATATGATGTTAGTGGCTTAGCCCTACTTAGTGCGAAATTTAAATCGAAGTCCTAGGCGCCATTTATCTCTTTGTTTCCTCGCTGAATTTATTCTTATCCGCCGGATAGATCGTTAAACTGGCAGTTTTTGGAGGGCAAATAAAGCTAATTTTTTGATTGGGTCGGCATATGAAACTTGAGGCAAAGAGGGCACTCTGATATCCCTTTTTAGCTCTACCAGCTGGTCATGGATGTCATTTTCCTTTCCAAGAACTCTATTTTGCTATGGGCTGCTATAAACTTCAGTTTGGTAGACTGGTACTGCACTTCCATAGTTGATGTGCCATGTAACACACTTCTGCAGATGTTGGAAATCCGTTATTTGTTCTCGGAGCTTGCCACGTAGGTCGAAATAGTACATTATCTCGGAAAGGTAGTTCTGGATCGTGGTGAGCCGATTTTGCATCTTGGGTGCGGAAACCGCAGAAGCTGCAGCATCATCCCGTAGGCGCGAGAGGCCCGCAGGCGGTGGGCTGCGGGGCGTGAGGGAGCTACCGGAGAAGGGACTCTCCATAGTCACTACAATAAATTACTCACTGCATTTTATGAAAGTGTAGTGTAGTGGGTGTAGTGGGGCCCTACCAACACCTCCGGGCCCAAGTCAACCTCACGTGCAAGCTCGTGCACCTGCTGAACAACGGACGAGGCTCTGACGTCGGCGGTCCATTTCAACACGGCGATGGGCTCACCACCTGTTACGTGGGACCGAATTGTACACGGTGAAATGTGGGCCGGTATAGGCCTCTGCCTACCCCTTCGGGGATAAAGGCGTGAGTATATGTATGTATGTATGTATTTTATGAAAACTAATAAAACAACATTTTAGCGTTACTTTGGCAATTGCAGAGTTGCACAATATTGACCGGGTTAATAAAATTGTTTAGATAAAACAATTTTATTAATTTGATGATTAATTTGATATTTCGTACAAACAAAGTCATACTGAAAATATTTTGCCAGATATATATTAATGACTTTCCACGAATTTTGAACTATAAAGGTTGCAGATTTCGAATTCCATATTTCGACATCATTAAACATAAAACTATAAATAAAATTAAAAAACCATCGCGACCTATTAAAAACTTATGAAACCTCATATTTCCAAAATTTGGCATAAATTTTGAAGTCTTCTCATTTTTTACCATTCTGTCTACGCAATGAAACAAGACGCCATGAGATGGTCTCACCCGACTGCCCCTCTCTAAAACGTTTATTGTGGAAGTGAAAGTTCGATCCGATTGACGTTGTCATTTTTGTTTTATTTAAAACTTTGAACAGATGATCCACGTGACCTAGTGACGTAAATTTAATGCAACAGAGTCACAGACTACAGACACAAGTCTCGCCATAAGCCCCTCTGCAATCTATTTTATAGAGAGGGGATAAAAGGTAGATCATGCTTCCTGGGACAAGTCCTAGTAAGAGAGATTTTGGAAAAATATTCAGTCTTGGAGTTCTTAATTCACATGAATTAATTGTTCAATACAATAGATTGAAATAGGAAAGCATAGCATTGGTACACTTCTAAAGGTCTTTGCCATCAATATTCTTAAATATACGAATATTACGAAGATGACTGTTTTCATGCGAAGATTACTCTACAAAATATAATAAAAACTGTGTTGTACCTAAAACAAAATACAAAACCATTCTAAATATGATTCCTGAAACCTTCCTTATGCAAGACTAATTTAATTTTATTCGTCGGAGTTCAGATTACAAAATGCCGTAAAGTTCGGACGGTTGGTTTTCTGTATAGACAATACATAAAATATTACAGGGACCCCTTGTTAGTTTAGGATCTTTTCCTTTACAACGTAAGTAAACATCATAATTATTTTAAGACGCGACGTCAGAATCCATCATGTATTCCTTCAAAACCATCTTTGGTTTTCTTACTTTATGAAGTAACTAAAAACAGATCGGGAAAAAGTGTTTTCAATAACTTTTTCTTATACTTTTTGTATACTCAGCCTAACTTTGGGCTTGCGCCGTCTGTAGTTGTCCTGCGTAGCTGTAGCATCAGTCGTGCTACGCCAGCCAACCAGAACGCTACGCGACGTAGCGGTTATGTCGCTCGCTACGATTTGATCAGTAACGTGTGCTACGTAATTAAACTTTTCTAAGCAATCAATTAAAGAACTAAAGTGTATAGTTACTTAAGTGCAGTATTTAAAGTGATTTTTAGTGTTAAAGTGTAACATATTTTCATAAGTGTAAGTGAACAAACACTTAGTTTTTATTATTATGATCTCTGCTCGGCGCTGTCCAATTTGCAGAAACAACCAACGATGACCTTTTCATTTTGCAGGTTAGTTGTGTTTTTAATTAATACGAAATGAGTGGAGTTTCCATTAGAATTTTTAATATTTTTTTCCGAGCATAAAACCTTATTACCTTCTGGTATCATTACGAATAATCCATGAAGTTTTTATTGGGTTGTAAATTTTTAGATATAATTTCATCGGAATCGCTCCACTGTGTTCGTAATAAAATACGTTTAATATTTTTATGTGTTATACATTTACCGAAATTGGGTTAATGCTTGTAGGAATAATGAATGTGGTGCCATTAGAGATTTAGAACTAATTAATTATTAAATTAGTGTGAACAATCAAATTTTAGTGTTCGGTTTAAGTTCTGTGGTTTAGTGATTAATATCACTAATAGCTTAAATAAGTGATTATGTATTATAAATATTTGTATTGATTTAAAATAAAAAAAATCTGTTTAGAACAAATCTTTGTAATACACAAAGAGTTTATGAGTAAGTTCTTTGTGTCTGGGTGTCACTTTATCTACTTTACATCGATGACGCGCTCTGCGACTGCCGTTAATGACGTCTTGGGTTTGAATTCTGGGTGCACAAAACAAAATTCATGTGATTTGCAATCGAAGGTTGGGCATTATTTTTCGATAAAATGTATAATTTTAGCAGTATTACAAGTCTATGGATTATCCAGATCCTTCATGGCAATTAATTTCAACTAAAATATTTTTGTAAATCGAAATGTTTTGCGAGTATAATGATGATGGTTTTACCTAGTATATTAAGTGATATTTATTTGGTAAGTGCATTAAATATTATATTTGAATACGAAATTTAATCTTTATACTATGCAGCAGTGTAAAAATTGTGCAAATTCAAATCAACTTCCAGGTATCCAATTAGCTACCAATTACCAGGTAGACATTACCTATTTAAAATATTCATCTATTTCATACTTTGATATTAAGCTACTGAAATTTTACTTCGACTCGAGTTTTACCTTAAAATATATTCAAAATTTGTGTGAGATAGGTATAATATGACGATATGCCAAAAAAATATATGTCTGCTATGCTATGTAAACTTTGAACTTGATCTCAGTATTTCCCTAATAGTATAAACCCCGGGTTCTTCATACGGGGCATAAATAGTCGTCAAGTCTTTATCTCTGTGAAAGCTATTGTATTCGGTTGGGAGTCATTGTATAGCCAAATATACATACATATACACATATGGTCACGCCTTTATACCCGAAAAGGTAGGCAGAGGCATATTTTAAGACCACATTTCACGTTTTTGGAAATTGTCCTACGTAATATAATAGGTGGTGAGCCGTATTGCCGTGTTGAGATAGACAGGCGCAGGTTGTGACTGCCTGCTGTTGAAATTTTTCATGCCGCCTAAAAAGGCCTTCAACTTGGCTTAACGACTGCCATTTTACTAGCAACCGGGACTTAACGTGCCTTCCCAAGCACGGAAATGCTCCCAAACAAATGTCACAAAGTGCTCATGTGATGGTTACCCACCCATAACCAGCTATAGTAAATGTTGTTTATTACAGTGAACGTTTACAGAACACTGAGTCTGCGGGGTCACGAGCGCTTCAATCAATTTGATTTGCATTAATTTGAAGAAAATTGAATGGGACAACCAATAATGAAATTGTGAGTCTGATTACATAATATCTGCCGATAGAACATACTTACGCCTCGTGTGGCGACAGGTTCCCGTGTTGATACGGGTAAGAGTACAAAATGTCGCCACACCAATACATCCCGAGGGTGTCGTAAGAGGCGACTAAGGGAACACTTTCGTTAAAAATCCATTACGTAGAGAAGGAAACCTCGAAATGAAACCCGGTTTTCAATGAAATGACAATCGTTAAGCCAAGTTGAAGGCCTTATGGGCGGCCTTAAAAAATTTCAAGTGCAGGTTTTCGTGAAAACGGCAATAGGTTCACCATCTATTACGTGGGACATAAATCTATGAGGTGAAATGTGGGCATATACTATGCCTCTGCCTACCCCTTCGGGGATAAAGCCGTGACTATGTGTATGTACATATAACTTTATAACCCAAAGGCGATAATCCCATTCAGCAGTGCCGGGTTCCGTACATAAAGCAAGATAATGAACAAATTACTTCCGCAATACACATGTTACAAAAATAATTCATTCAATCTTCGCTCTGTCTTCAGTACAAAGCATTATGAATATTTTATTCTTGTTTTGTAATAACAAGCTCTGTACGGTAAGTGGGTACGGGGAAATATTATTTTTGACGGTGTAATATAATGAAATATTTTTTCAGCAATATTCAATAAAGGCTTGTATTTTTTTTTCCCTGCGGGCACCTTCCGAGAAGAAAAATGTTTCATACATCGTCTTTGCTTGAGCACAAAGGGATTCAACGCCTTATTTTTTTATAAGTTTACTTCCTACACATCCTACATAGAAATAGTCACGCCTTTATCCCCGAAGAGGTGGACAGAACACACTGTGAATTAAAATTTAAAATGAAATATCTTTATTCATAAGTATTGTAAACTAGTACTTCTTCGAAGAGTAGACATCGCTAGCACCTATTTTTTTCTTTTTAATTTCTTTTTCCGTCGTGTTGACGGTATATCGTTCGTCAGATTATGTTTTAGGGTTCCGTACCAAAAGTGTAAAAAACGAGACCCTATTCATTAGAGCCGACAAGAAAAGAACCTGGTAAAAAACTCACGGCCACTTACATTTTACAAATTATACTTTGAAATGCTCGTAATTAAATATAATTATCACAAAATGGTCATTTGTAAATGAACCAACTATACATCTAAAAGAAAGTAATTAATAAACGAACGTTCTTAATAAATATAATATATGTGCCTAACAAGAAGTTCATGAATGGAATTTCGCAATTGTTGATTAAGTACGTATAGACCATATTTTTATGACGATGTCACACTTTTCTATTAAAAATAATAGTAGTCTAAGAGGATATTACTTGAAAAATACTCTTTTTTTATGTGAGGGAAATCCTACATGGATGCTTTACCGGAATCCAACCGCCTAGAAAACCACACGTGTCCTGCCTAACAGTCTTCGGTTGAGAGCCCCGGATAAGGCCTCACAAGGATACCCCAGGACAATAGAAAATACTATTTATTTTGATTACCTTGGAATGTCAAATACATGTTTTTGGTGATACAAACTGTGTATTTTTTTTCTTCGTGAACTAGAAGTTTAATAATTTTTATAATTTCAAGAGACTTTAGAACTAAACACGTCTGTGTTGATACCTCTACGCGTTCAAGAGATTAAGGGTTTTGACAGACCTACGGTCGGACAACAAAGTGTTCTTATAAGGGTTTCATTATTTTCCTTTTGCGGTACGGAACCCTAAAAAAACTAGCACTATAGAATATTCTCAGCTCAATAGTTACGAAGTGTTTTCAAAGTTTTGTGAATTTTACCACTTGACTGGCGTCAGTGAATTGGAGAGCAGCCCAACTGCTCTTATATTGGGTGCTCGTGCCAAATGGTTGAACAATTAATTATTGAAAATGTAGGTTTTTCTTTTCGTTTATTGTAAATTTGATGAATTTTTAATTTAAACGCTTTATGGGGCTACGGGTGCTCCGTTTGGCGACGGGTAAGAGTACAAAATATCGCCACCCCAAGAAGTCATCGCGAAGGTATCGTATACTAAGGGAACACTCAATTTGGTGGTGTCACAGGGAAGGAACGCTTTCGCAAAACGATCCATAGCTTGAAGAAGAAAAACTTGGTTTTTTTCGGAAGGTTTTCAGTAAAATGACAATTTCAACTGTGGGTTGTCAAAACCTGCGTGTCCATATCAATGCAGCAATAAGCTGACCACCTATGACGCGATAGCTCTGCCTAACCCTTCGGGCATAAAGGAGTGACTATAATATATGTATTTTTAAATTTAAACGTGAAAAATTAATCTTCTCAAACAGGATTAGACCTTTTGTCTTCTTGCATACCGTGTACCGCCAGCTATAAAGGCCCTACTAGGAACTGACCAATTGTTCACTTTATACCTCTTGGGGCGACGTGGATACCAATAACTAGCACTTTGGAAAGTTACACGGCACTAAAGTTAAGAATTGCACCTTAATCATTCTATTTATGATGAAACCGGCCCAAACTTTAGTTAGATTTTAAATTTTTTTCAAATTACTTGGCTTCGGTGGAAAACCATGATGACATCTAGCGATTTGAGAATGACTTTAACAGTACATTGTTAAACTATTGACAGTGGCACCAAGTTGGCAACCCAATGCTATGGTTCTCCACGCTCCGTTTGAAGAACTCGGTAGATATTTCTATAGTAGATAGATATATAGTAAACAGTGCCAATTTTTTCATCTTATCACCGAGATAACAGTAGTCAATAAAATATTTGCAAATAATTTCATAGAATTTGTACGTCCCTTATCATAGATAAAATTGGCAATAAAAGATGCCTATATGATATTGCTGTTATAGCGATGAGACCGCATTACTATATACATAAGGCCGCTGTACATTCATAAAATTTTATTGTATTATAATTCTTTATATTGATTTGCAATAGAGTTAAATCTGAACGAAAAAATAAGGCGATGAAAAAAATATAATTTTTATTTTCTCAGTCTACACAGTCTGTGCATATACTATCAAAACCTCAATGCTCTATCACATCACAAATCTCTGCACGCATTTTATCAAACGCAACTCATAAAACTGCCATAAAAAGGTTAGCAAAAACCCTACCTTATGTCTTTCAAAGTATAAATTCCCCTATAAAAGTTGTAGACACGACACGTTTGCAGTTTTGTGCTTTTACGGTGAATTTCAAGACCAAGTATACTCTATTTCTTCTGCCTACAATACACAATGTTATGCCAGAAATTTCCACGTCATCAGTATTCCAGTTCCGTATCGCCTTGACTAAGGTCACAGCCTCTATAAATCTAGATGTTGGATGTTTTTAGATCACCTAATTTTGGATGTCTTAGTATAAATTATTATTCTTGACGAGAAATAGAAGACGTGATGTCTGTTTGCATGGCATTATAGCTCCTAAAGTGTAGGACTGATTTAATTTTGTTTTAAACACTAATGAGATTGAGATCAGGCATTTAAAGATAATCACCTCTTTTCTAAATGACAAAAAGAGTCTTTCTTCCTCAAGTTTCACGCTGTAACGGCTGAACCCGATCTGGTTGAAATTTAGTACAGTGATAGATTTTAGTCTAGAATCACATTTAGATTACTTTGTTTCCCGGGAATAAGTTTCCATGGGAAGTAGAGACGAGAACAAATTTCTACGCTGCGCAGCGGGCCATATCTAGTTTAGAATAAGTACTTACGTAAATAAAGGTTAAAGGATGACTCACGCTACGCCGTGCCGGGCCCGAGCCGAGTGTCGGCCGTAGTCGGACCCGGCACGGTCAACTAATATTACATACATTTTGTATGAACACGCTCACGCTATACCGAGTGGCATCCGAGTGACGGCCGAGCAACGTCAACGCTCGGAAATAACTCGGTCCCGCCTCGACTCGGACCCGGCACGGTGAAGCGTGAGTCATCCTTTATCTCAATTTTTGCGCTATTTTCCCGAGAAAGCTTCTCGGGAAAATAGCGCAAAAATTGAGATAAAGGTATAATATGAGTTTTTCATTGAGTTATGATAATTTAAATGAAGTTAGTTTGCTTATGTTTTTTTATTGAGGCACTCATAATATCGTGACATAATTATAGTGCGTGTGTCCTTGCGTTCTTGAACATTAAGTGTAACCGGAACTATGCTTTAAAAATGTTTATTAACGGCATTAATTATCCGAACATAATAACTAACAAATTTACGATATGCCTAATAAGGGCAGTTACATAATTAATTTATTTATGATAGCTTTACATAGCAATTGTAAACAAATAAAATTTTAACCAAAAAACAAAGTGGATATTATGAAAGTGAAAAATTGAGTGACACGTGCGAGTTTTGGCGTGCGCCTGTCGACATTCTCGGTGAGCGCGTTATCGCCGATTTTTTTGGAATCGGGACAAGTTCCCTCGATTACAGGTAGGTGGCGGTGTCTCGATTCCAAACAAATCGGCGTGCCGTGTATGCCGACAAGCGCACGGCAAAACTCGCACTTGCCACTATGAACCAAAAGCTCCATTTTCAGAGCAACCGGCTTTGTTTGTATAATTAATTCAATACCTAATATACATAGAGATTATGGTAAAGCCCATAATAATGGTTCGTGTTGAAATGGAACTTCCAGGCTTTGTCATATGTTGTGAACATAATAAATAACTAAACAGGAACTGGGACAAACATATATTTCTAATTAGATATCTATAGAGCCATACTTATTTTGAATATGGTACTAAGCTAGAATATCATATTTACAATTTATAATAATTAAATTGTACTAGAGCAGTGGCGGGCAAACTTTCTTAATGGGGGGCCAGAAAAATTAAGATATTTCAGAGGAGGGCCAGAATTATAGGAAAAATGCATTTTGTGCTGAAACCTTAAATCCTGCTTCCTTCTAATATTGACCTGTGGCTGTATGTTACTCTTTCACGCTCTAGCTGGCACCTTCACCTAGATGCGTCTATTGTTCTACTAAGTAGAATCTACTTGCACAGTACTTCTGGACCGTCAAAATATATTTGTCGAGAGCCATATACTTATGTAGAAGGAACGTCGGTTCATGTTTTGGCCGGATTAATTGCTATCACGGGCCGGAGCTGGCCTGCGGGCCGTACTTTGCCCATCACTGTACTAGAGTCTTATTGGCCGATGAAATTGAAGAGCAATTCATTAAAAATAGTCTGATAACCTTCATAATCATGTTAATTTTCACTAAGTCAAAGTTCATGTAATTTTAAGCAATTTTCATTAAAAAGACAACAAAGTGGTACCTACGTAGTGTATGTTGGACTTAAAATATTGTTTTTTATAATTATGACGGACGTTAATATACGTTAGATCTAAACATTCATGAAACAAAGTGATCCTATATGTGTCCAGTTTTTTTTCTTCTGTGTGTGTGTATGTGTGCTCATGTCTCACAAAACCTTTATTTTAACCATATGTTACAATGTGACTGTAACTTCACTTTGCTTGCGACTGTTTTGTTTTTGTTTATATTTTAAATGGGCAGTCATTTGTTGCTTTGAGATGTATTCTTGAGATTAATCTGTGGAAAATGTAGTGGATGGTATTTATGTTAAGTTTACTGTAAAAATGCTATGTATACTTACTTCTTATATGCTACTGTTTGTTTTCCCTTATGCAATAAATAAATAAATAAAAAACCCTAAAAATGAAAAGAGTAGAAAGCTTCTTTAACTTTTAAAAAGACTCAGTTGTACTTTTTCCCTGTTTTTTTCTAAGACTTCTTCTTCTTCTATAGTTTCAGCAACAGTAATGTTAAATTTCATAATCCATGGTGCCTTTTTGTATTTTTCGAAAAATAACACAAATAATGTAACTGCATTTACAGCTAGTTGGTGCAAAAAGACTTACCGACTAATCCTTCTGAGCGTGAAAAGTTCCAGTGTTATTAAAATATTTTCACCCTGGAACCCAAAGTCTATATTTTACTAGCGGACGTCACGCGGTTTTACCCACGTAGTTCCCGTTCCCGTGGGAATACGAGAGTAAAATATAACCTATGTTCACCGCAAAGGGTGTAGCTTCTTAACAGTGAAAGAATTTTTCAAATCGGTTCAGTAGTTCCGGAGCCTATTAGATGCAAACAAACAAACAATCAAATCTTTCCTCTTTATAATATTAGTATAGATTTACTAGTTGGCCCTCACAACTTCGTTTATGTCATAAAATGTGTATGAAAAGAGAGGTATTTTTTTCATCAGAATCAATATTTAAATTACCTACATTTTCGGCTTCAGTAGCGGTTGGAGAATGCTCTACATTAAAAATTTTCATAATATCTTACATGGACAGATTCTCGCCCCTCTACTGTACAGTTTTATTAATGGCAATATGGTGACTCCTAACCAGCCACCTGTTCCTTAACCTGACCTGTTCTTCATTTCATACTCACCAAATCTAAGGTTTATACCTATTTGAACTAAGTCGATGATTCAAAAGACGCAGGGATACATATATACATACATAAAACTCTTTATTGCACACCAGGAAATACATTTGAGGAATGTATATTTGAGGGATTTTGTATATGTTAATGCAATATTATTACGAGAGAGTTTCTTATTTTATTATTAGCGGGAGTTTCCGTGCTTCAAAAGGCTTAAGTCATTGCTTCCGGTTGCCAGTAAAATTGTCGTCACTAAGCTAAGTTAAAGGCCTTTATGGGCGGCTTGAAAATTTCAACAGCAATACAGTCACAATCTGCGCCTGTCCATATCAACACGGCCTACGTGGGACAAAACCTAAAATGGTGAAATGTGAGCATATAATATGCCCCTGCCTACCCCTTCGGGAATGAAAGGCGTGATCATATGTATGTTATATATTACGCGAGAATCGGTACAATTTTTATATGGGTGCAAACAGATTCCGGGTTCCATGTGAAGTTCATTTACCTCTGCGGTCATAACTCTTATCTGAACTAGTCATAACATAAGATACTTAACTTAGTGACACTAAATTATTTGGGCTACAAACGCTTCATATAACATAATAAAACTTTTACAGCTACGTTAGATAATTTTATAACCCACATATGTATATTCTCAAACCTTTTATATACACAATACATTCGACTAGACTTCAATTTTGGAACAAAGCCAAACGTTTCCGCCAAAGTGCGCAATAAAGTGGAATAAAGGCCAATCCTTGGTACAGTCAATGATAATGTCAGTCAAATACCTTCACAGTGACAGTTGCAGACAGTGATCGACAGGATCGTACAATGTTACTAGGGAAATATTCGTGATTTTCTTTAACGTGATATTGCTAAGCTAAGAAAATGAGATTTCATGCTCTTTGACGTAACTAGTGACTTGGAAAGGAGTAAGACCTCGTGACTTCTTTACTGCAATGATATGTTAAACTCCGCCTGTCTGATACACTTTGAATAATTCAATCGCCTCTGATACAACTGAGAATAGAGAGTTTGTTTCTCATTTGGAAGTTTTATGTAGGAAAACCACACTGTACCTCACCACCTTTCATGGGTAACTGTATACGCTTTTACAACAGGCTACCAGACGAAATTAAAAGTATGTCCCTTAATAAATTTAAAAAGGTTGTAAAAAGTAACTTGTACTGCAGGGGCTACTATACAATTGGTGATTATTTGTTGGATGGAGAAGCCTGGAAATGACCTGCTCTACTGGATTCTCAAAAAATGTTAAAATGCATAGTTTTTAGATTCATTTTGTAAATAGAGCTTCTTGCCAGTTCTTCTCAGGTGGGTCGCGTTGTGAACTGGTGGTAGATTTTGATTTGTATTCTGGACGTTTGACAAGAGCATCTGTAAATGCCTATGTGAAATAAATTTCTTTTTCTTTCTTTCTTTTTATCGCCTATAGCCAGGAGTTCCGGGAACACCCTTGAAAGAATAACCCCAAGGCTCTTGACAGACTTTGTCTTCCATCACAGACTTGAGTACAGAGATAGAGTAGTGGTTGAAAAAGAGCTTGAACAGTTTGAAATACGAGATGAGACGAAAATTTGAATCGGAATAGTGCACCACACGGACGCAGCTGCGGGCAATGTGTAGCTAGTTTACCATTTTTAGGTAAAAAGGGACTTGAGATTTCGTTGTCTGTCCGTCTGTCCGTCACTAGGTTGTAACCCAGGGACCGTGATAGCTGGAGAGCTGAAATTTTCATAGGCGATGTATTTTTGTTGCCGCTATAACAACAAATACCAAAATCAGAATGAAGGGGGGCTCCAATACAACCCATCTGAACTTTGCCGTTTTTTGATACGGATCCCTAGGTGCGCGAGTCCGACTCGCACTGGGACGGTTATTTTTTTCATTTTGCGTTATTATAGACGTTTTATTGTTTCACAGCTTTGATGGATCTTAAACTAAAATAGATGGTTATGATTTTTACCTGATACACGTAATCACACACGTATCGAAATCAAACTCTACGGCGAGTCTTGACAAGCTTGGTTGCATTCTTGGAAGATGCATCCTTCACCATTGTCTCACCCTTAAGTAGCTTGGGGTCCTGCGCTGCCAAAGTCTGGGATGGATACTTCATTGTTAGAACATCTAACTCAGATTTACATATCACTTGATGTCGCTTTTTGTCGGGAGTTAGTATCATTATCAGTATCATTGTGTTAGTATCATTATCAGTATCATGTCAGTATCATTATCTGAACCCTGAAAAAGCTTTCAAATGCGCAAACCATCCATCAGTCCATTATTATGAGAGCTCTGTCCAGTGTCCTAGATACGTTACATCGACACTGAGCCGAGTAACAAACCTTTGGGCACGCACTCGCACTCGGGCTAGTGCATGCATTATTAATGGACTAAGTTAAATGCTATCTGCTATACGCCTGTTGCTTACTGCTTTGAGCTGATCCGATTTGTTCTGTAATCTCCTTCAAGATCATTTCAACAGATTGTTTATTTAATTAAGATTTTCTTCTAGGGGATCTGGAGATAGACGTAACTTCAACATATGGAGCTAACGCAGCACCCCGAGAGCTTTTTCAATAAGACTCCTGAGATCCAAAATCTTAGGAGTCGACGAAAAAACATACATTAGGAGGAAGGGTATAACGGCTTCCAATTCTTTGAAAACCCGCCTGGGGCAGTACCTCCGTCCCGCAGAAGACCGCGGTAATAGTAACCTGGTTCCGTGCTGGGTTATGTTTTTTCCTTTTGAATTACCTACTGAACCCTGAAAAACCTTTCAAATGCGCAAACCATCCATCAGTCCGTTATTATGAAAGCTCTGTCCAGTGTCCTAGATACGTTACATCGACACTGAGCCCAGTAACAAACCTTTGGGCACGCACTCGCACTCTGGCTTGTGCGTGCATTATTAATGGACTAAATTAAATGCTATCTTCTATACGCCTGTTGCAGTGCTTTGAGGCAATCCGATTTATTTTCTAATCTCCTTCAACATCACTAATTGATTGTTTATTTAATTAGAAAGATAAATACCAATTTCAAAGAACGTCAGAATGCTCGGTGGCATACCCGGGACTCTTGGTCATAGGTAGATGGAACGGGAGTGCATAATTTTAGTCGACACCATCTACAAAAATTTACACATACTTAACAAAATTTTAAAAAGTATACTATACTGTGTAATAAGCAGCTCTCAAGTAACTTAGTGAGTCTAAATAATCCCTATCCCTACTAATATTATAAATGAGAAAATATTTATGTATGTGTCTGTCTGTTTGTCTGTTAAGATCGCAACAAAAGCCAATACAATCATGAATATCGTAACGATGAATCGATGATGTATTGGATCTTGCGATCAACGATTCGATTTTTGTCTCAGTCTGACGCCGCCGCCCGCCGCCGGCCGCGCCGTAGCGCATGTATGTACACACTTGGGTTACGCATGGGTTACGCACGTAACCACAAACAATAATAATGCTTACATGGAGTAATGATCACTTGATTGATTTATTGAATTGTTTAGGGCCTTTTGGAAAACTAAACACTACGATAAAAAAATAGACAATTACTGCTGACTTAAAAACTTGCTTTTTGAACATGTATTTACCGTTAAATTTCAAATGAATAAATTATCGATCATAGATTAAATTGACCATATAGATAGATTGAATCCTGGAAAGGAAATAGGCTCCTTTATAGCTGACTACGCATAAAGAGAGTAATGATTTTACGCGATTACGACTTTTACTTGTACTGGGACGAAGCCGTGGGTAACAGAGAGTAGAATATAAATTCATTATTTACATTTTATTTAAGAAAGTAACTTTATTTTAGCACTACTTTACATTGTTATTTACATTGTACCTATGTACTATTATGATACTAGAAGGAAGAATAGTTTTCCTTATAAAACCTAATTTACAGCAAAAACTACATTCACCCATACGCGCGTGAAACACTATCCTCGCTTTCGTAGCAAAGCAAAAAGCTAATTTAGTTCAAGCACCTTTTGAATTATTGGGAGTCCTGGTATACCCTTCCGAGGGCTTACCCGGGGCTTCCAACCGTAGGCTGTTAGGCAGGATACGTGAGGTTTTTTAGTCGGTAGAAGTCCTCCCTCATGTAAAAAAAAAGTACCTTTTGAACCATGTTCTTTCTTTTTAGTATAACTTAAGAATTATATTTAGTACTGTTTATTCTTAGTTTATGTAGATCTGTGTCTTTGCTATTAAGTACAAATTAATATTTAAAATATTCCTAACGTAATTATCCACCATTCCAAGTGAACGAATATGTAATCAAGTATTTGAATCCAACAAATTACGGAGAATTTCAACAGAAATATTGAATTAATAATCACCTTCACTGTTGTATGTGAATTATTTATTCACGACCGGGATTTGAGCTTTACGTTTTGTTAGAATTTCATTTATGAAAGTTATGGTACAGGTAAAGTACATATTTTAACTGCAAAATCCCTGTGCTTCATGGGAATCCCCCATGGGAAGTACTAATGAGATGACAACATGAGATAGTCGTTTCTATAATATTCAATTGTTTAATGAATTTCGTTGCGTAACTTTATTATTTTGACCGCATAGGAGTAAGTTGTAACGCTGCAGAAATATAGTCACTGTTAAAATATTAGACTGGAGTTTGCAGTTTTATTTTAAAGACTACCTAGTAATAGTATAGTAGTAAAAAAAACTGGTGTGCTAATTGAAAGGAAATAGCAGGAGTTTAAGTCTGTTATTTTAATACGCGTGTGTTTGATTTAGGTAAGTAAGTTTTAAATAGTCTTATTGGGTTTTAGAAGACCAACAATACTGTTGAAAAAGGTAGAAAATAATAAAAGATGCCATGCTAACTTTATGTACCTATATGGAAAGTTACCCCAATAATATTTTATTTTTCTATTTTTTGTGTATTTTTATTTTAGTAAGTTATAAAAGTGTAAAAATTTATTGTACCAAGTTGCATGTGTGTATCTTTGCTATTATTTTATTTATTACTTTTTGCCTAACTACTAAGGTTCTTGAGCTAAACAGTGACAAAACTATAGGAATTCCTCACAATCGAATCGTAAAAACTGCAACACAATACTGCTATTCTTTCGACGATGTTACCATTCCCGTTTTCAACTTCCTACCATAAAAAACTATCAAGCAAAAGAGGGCGTAATGAAATCAGGCTATAAAAATTTATGATACGAACGTGCGTTTGATATCAAGCGCTGTATGACTGAAAAGACGAGCTGGGTATCTTGTTTACTTACTCGGCAGTTTTTTCTTGAAATCTATCACAGGAGGCAGGTATATCTTATATAATTGTATATCATGATATGGAATACTAATATTTTACAAGAACATTCTTTATGCGGACCTGACAATAAAATATTTTTGAAAGGGAACATTTTAAGTGGTCACCAAAATGGATTAATGGTTACCAAAAAAGAATAATTAATTGACACCAAAAACTCCAGTTCCAATTTGCAGTAGTGTAATCAAGGTTAGGTTAGGTTGGAACTGTGACCAATAACGCGCGAAGGCGAGCAGGGAAGCGAACGTGCTGCGGCAGCGACTACCGAGCGCCAGAACCTATTGGTATTATTTATACTTAGTAGGTAATTTCGATTGATTTATACGTATCGACTTACCGAATAATAATCCGTTAATCTCATGACAGTTTAAACAGTTTTGGAGAGCATTTATCCAATATGGTGACCATTTACTCATTTTGGTAAAAAAAAAAACCTCGACTGTACGTCTATTTCGGCTCCGTAAATAAAATTCAATATTATTATATTTTACTACGTTTTACGACTTTTGTTTGGTATTACCAAAGCGATGTGGCCGTCTCAAGTGTTGGTAACTAATTAGTCGCCTTGCTGGATATCTTACGTGTTTGTTTTCTAATAAACATAACAACAATTTATTTTTGACAATGTCGGACGCTATACAGTTACCAAGGAAACTGTCAAGGCCTGCGTTGCACGTCTGAGACTTCCAGTTTCATACCATTGTGCATATTTGCTATCCTGTTTTAACTTTGCCAGTGTACCTATACCTAGGTATTCCATTTCATTCAACAACTTCATTTTCAATTGCTGTACAAGGAGAACGAACGAGGCCACTGACGTTTAAAAAACATTTATTTTTGTGCATATTGTGTTAATATTTTGTAAATTTACGTTTTAGTGTCTTGGTTTCAGTGTACATACTCTAAAAATTCATAGTAAACTGTAAGTAATTATTTTGATAATTTATCTATAATTCAACGTAATAGCAGCGATGTGGATAGAAGCAATAGTCAACCTGAGGATAGCTTAGCAAAATGTCCTCTATGTCCCCAGGCGCGTCTTTTTAAAGGTGCCCGTGGTTTGAAAGTGCATTTTGGTAAAGTCCATAAAAATCAAAATGTGCCTTCAAACCCCAGCTCCTTGATTTTCGAGAATAACAAAACTTTTTTAGACGTTCCGCTCTGGCAAAAGCTTTTAAAAATAAAAAAATCTGTGCCCATTTTAAAGCGGATACCCAGGAGTGCGAGACCTTCAGTTGCTCTCAAGTTAGCACATTGTGTTCGCCTCGCCTCCCATGAAAATTCTGTGACCGCCTGGGAGCAATTGCTTACCTTTCCATACCGGATTCTACACGTTAATAAAAACGCCAGTACTAAACAATCATTAACAAAACAGATAAAAGAAAACTGCAATAACCCGTTTGCTCACCCTGAATTTCAAGTAATAAAACCATTTCACGCAAAAGAACTTCACCAACGTGTAGAATCCAAGATAAGTGATGGAGATATAAGAGGTGCAGCTAGGCTATTATTTAGCAGCGACGTGGTGGCACCTTCTTGTCCGGAGACTCTTTCAGCTTTGCAGAACAAGCATCCCGCCGCTGCTAATGACCTCTCCTTCCCCGACCATAATGTTTCATTTGACAATCTATCTGTTACAGCTCAGCAGGTGTCCGCAGCAGTGAACTCTTTCCGCTGTGGTTCGGCCGGTGGGCTTGATGGCCTATCTCCACAGCATCTTAAAGATCTCACAGGTGCCACCGCCGGTGAATCAGGTGAGTCACTGCTGCGGGAATTATCAGCTCTGACCAATAAAATGCTCTCCGGTGATGTGAACGAAGCCGTCATCGACGTCTTATATGGGGCTAATTTGTGTGCCTTGCGTAAGAAGGATGGCGGCATTCGTCCTATCGCCGTAGGCTGCACGTATAGGCGTATGGTAGCTAAAATCTGCTGCAGGCATATTAGCGACGATTTAACGCAAACATTCCAGCCCTTTCAATTGGGCTTCGGTTCAAGAGGGGGCTGTGAAGCTGCCATACATGCCTTACGTACATTTCTAAATTATGGGGATGGAGAGGTCATCCTTAAGGTTGACATTAAGAACGCCTTTAACTCTGTTAACAGGGATATCCTTCTGGCAGAAGTTAAAAAAGAAGTTCCTCAAATATTCAATTTTATTTGGCAATGTTATAGACAACCTGCAAAATTACTATATCAAGATAACGTTCTGGAATCCGCTGTTGGCTGCCAGCAGGGTGACCCGCTTGGGCCGGTTATTTTTGCTTAGCCGTTCATCCAATTATTAGGCGTCTAAATTCGAAATTTAATACCTGGTATCTCGACGATGGTACTCTTGGAGGTGATATTGAAACAGTTTTGGAAGACCTGAATTTTTTAATACAAGAATTTGCCAAAATTGGTTTAGAACTAATTTTTTCAAAATGTGAATTGTTTATCACGGACAAAGCAGACCGGCAGACTGTATTAAAAAAGTTTAACGATTTGATCCCTGATTTCAAAATTATGAACAAAAATACACTTCACCTCTTGGGGTCACCAATTTTTGAGGATTCGTTTTCATCATTTTTAGATGAAAAAATTCAAAATTTTCGGGATATCAAACAGCGGTTATACCAAATAAATTTACATTCCGCATTCACTATAATTCGTTATTGTTCTTTTGCCCCAAAATTAACCTACTATCTTAGATCTTGTCCGCTTTGGAAACACCACAAACTTTTAGAAAATGTAGATGAAATTATCAGGGATACAATTATAGATATTTTAAATGTGAATTTGGACGAGCGAGCTTGGACACAAGCGTCATTACCTATCCGACTAGGTGGTCTCGGCGTCCGCAAAATTACGAGTATTTGTTTACCGGCATTCTTGTTTACGGTGTACGGTACAGATAAGTTAACTAGGAAAATTTTAACTTCGTCACTGGTTAACTTTGAAGTACCGTATTTATCTGATGCCCTGAATGCCTGGAAAATGACCTGCCCAAGCACAGAGCTTCCCATCAACTACTCTTCCCAGAGACAGTGGGATGTGCCGCTTTGCAAGTTAGTACAACAAAACCTAATTGACACTTCGTCCACTGCAGCAGAGCGAGCGCCCATATTGGAACTTTGTTAGATAATGGCACTTTCCGCATCGCTGTTTGCTTACGCCTCGGCACATCTTGCATCGTTCCACATCGTTGTCACTGCGGCGTAACTGTTGACCACCTGGGTCACCACGGTCTATCCTGCTATAAAAGTGCAGGACGCTTTCCGCGACATGCTAGTATAAATGACATCATCCGTCGCGCTCTTTCCGCCGCCGGCGTGCCAGCAGTCCTTGAACCAAAGGGCTTGGCTCGAGACGACGGAAAGAGGCCCGACGGGATGTCATTGGTGCCATGGAAGATGGGAAGACCGCTTGTGTGGCATGCCACATGCGTGGACACCCTTGCGCCTTCTCATGTTCCTGGCACCGCTAGCTGCGCTGGAGCTGCTGCCGCATCTGCTGAGGCCCTCAAACGGCGCAAATATATAAATCTTGCTGGGGCTTATTTATTTGAGCCGTTTGGGGTTGAAACTCTTGGACCGTGGGGTCCTAGTGCAAAGCTTGTATACAGAACTATATGCAAGCTTTTGGTCGACAGTTCCCGTGACCAGAAGGCTGGCGTGTACTTGGGCCAGCGACTCAGTATTGCCATTCAACGTGGCAATGCCGCCAGCGTTTTGGGCACGGTTGTGGTTGACAGCGATGTGGAAGAATTTTTCGATGCCTAAATCGGATATTACTCTTTTTTTTTTTTTTTCTTGGGGGTTTTTTTTTCTTTTGTTTGAAATTTAAGTACCTACCTATTTTTAGTTTCTTTCCTTGTGTAAAAAGTGTATAGTAAATATAAATTGTATATTATGTACCTATACATTAAACATTTTGGTAAACGTTTTGAATTTTATTGGTAGTAAAATCGGTACATTTTTGGGTGGGCGGCGTTTAAACACAAGCTTTTTTCAAACATACATACTCAGTGTAATCTAGTTTAAATTGAGCTAATATTGTCTCGTAATATCAGATCTAGACGAATGATAATCTTTATCATCACGTGAATTTAGAATTTAAGCGCTGTTTTTACTAGTTATGAGTTGTAATAAAATTAACTACTCCCTGGAGTAGAAGTCATTTGTGTCGCTTTAAATAAAGTGTAGGATTTTATATTCTGTGGGAAGATGTATCGACATGAAGTTATTTATCGCAAACGCTTAAAATATCCAAACAAATCAGTGAATAAAATATAAAGAAGATACCTATAACATTAATCTATGTCTGGTTAATAGTGTACGGGCAATTCAGTATTCTTACACTTATGTAGATAGTGTGTATTGCGCTTACACTATTCACCACTTTCTGTTTGTTATAAGAAAACTACAGAATTGAATTGTTTTTTTTTACTGTTAGGTATAGAGTTTTATGCCAAAATTAAACGGGCATATTATGTTTGATTGCCATTGGTTGAGATGAGCAGAGATGAATGATTAAATCATACAACTTGTAAGACAATTCGGAACGCTAATTAAAATTTTCAAAGTTGAGAATTATTTTGATCGACAATGGGTATGGACTAAAATGAGACCCTTATAAGGAATATAGTCGTTTTTGGTGTTGCCATAACTATTTTCATAATCCCCTTCCTAACATCGATTAAATAATGTTGCTATAGTGAAATTTTCCCTCCCTCCATTCGGAAAATTACTTAACCACAGAATAATAAAATTTCATTCCTCGTTACACTTTATGTTTATGATACCATGTTATTTTCCCCTTCCCGATCTAAGGAGCGGTTTATTTTTAACGTACAAAGTAAATGGTGCGGTCTGTTTGGGATTTAAGCTTGTATGTTTTGCAAATTAGCTTAAATCTTCTATGTAGGCAAACACATACAAACTTTCAGATTTACATTTACGATTAGAATATACCCACGCGATTATTGATTATCCAATTACTTTCTTTTTGAAAATATTAGCTGTTTTGATTAAGATCAGTTGAAAGTATCAGAAAAAAAAGTGTGTGCGTGTAACCTTTACGCGCGATTGACGTAAAACTTCTTTACCATTGACGGCATCCAATGTTATATTGATATCATTCATTCCAATTTTGAGTAGCTATTCAAAATTCAAATAGTAATCGTTACTTCCGTCAGAAAAAAATCTGAGTTACTCCCTGGTCGCGCCTGAAGAAGTTTTACTACAAAAACTTGTAGTCCATAAGCGTTCTGTAAATTGACCTTGGAACCCGAAATTCACATTGATAGGTCGTTGCCACACACAGGCACAAACTCATAGAATTACGTTTCTATTCCCGAAAGGGTAGGCAGTAGCAAACTATTGGGAAAGTGTGCCACACTTAGCCAATAGTTTGTTGGTTCCATAATAAGGTGCTAGTCTGTTGCCGTTACCGTGCACTGTTTTCTTATTTTATTCAATCTTGTTTTAAGACAAAGCTTTGTGTATTATGTTCATTGAACCAACTCAATGTGAAAATAAATTCTTCAAAAAGCGTCAACAAAATCCATTTATGACTCAAAGCTTATTCCATACTTATTGAACGAAGGATCTAACGTAGCTCGGCATTACAAAAACCCATATTGGTAACAAAAGAATACGAAATTCGCTTTTACAAAAGCATTGTTTTGTTTTTGTTGCGAGTATCGGATAAAAAAAAGGTTTGTATTTTTTTTGTAGATGTATACACATAGTTATTTTAGTGACGAGTATATACCTTTAAAGGGCGCTTTTGGCCCCACTTATTCAGTGTTACATAATCAACGACAACTAAGTTAAGCATCTTATCGTACGGTCAGTCTCAAAATGGGTGAAAGTTAATGACATTTTGTTATCTATAAACATTTCCGATCTTCGGAAGGCCCATGAAACCGGAAATCCCGAGGCTCGTACTGACATTGCGAGTGGTTTGTCACTTATGCCTGAGGCATACAACAATAAATTTATGCCTGCGTTCCGAACCAGTTGAGAGGGCAAATCCTCAGGAATGCTATACCGGACTCCTACCAACTAAAAAACCTCGCGTTACGCCAAACAGCCCATGTTTGGGAGCCCCGAGTAAGCCCTCGGAAGGGTGTCCCTGTAACATGAAATTTTCGATTCATCAAAATGTGTTCATAAAATTATCATACATTGTGTTTTTCAAGGCTCGTGCCTTCAACTTTCAAGACATATCCAAGCTATTCATTGTGAATCAATACAGAAACAGGAATTTCCTTCGCTATAAATTTATGCATGCGTTCCAAACCAGTTTTATTTTTATCCCACGTTAGTGAGCCTGGGTGAAGCGAGAAACTAGCTTCCAATTTATATTCATTGTAATAGTGGTTTTGTATTTGTGTACAATTTAAATCTTATACAATAGTTATAATTTTGCGTTATAAAAATATACATACTGTTCATAACGTTGACGAACGTTTCAAGGCTAGAACATTCAACATTCAAGTCACTTAAAATCGATTCGAATTAAGAAATGATGAAACCAATAATATTATGAATGAATACAGATATATTTCCTTCTCTTTCTTCCAAATAAGAAATGTATTTATCCTTTTAACTAGATGGAAACTCGCCAATGAGTCAGCACAATGAAGTTATATTTTATTCTAGTTTCGTTGACAGGGGAAATGTTCAAAGAAGGGGAAGTTTTTTTGGTACAACAAACATTATTTGTCGTCGAAAACGAAACGTCGCGTTGACATGATATTTATGCCAAACAAGTTGCCGCGAAATGATTTTACAGAATAATATATTTTAGAGATGAAAAAAAAAACGGTTCAGTTAAGACGCCATTTTGTGAAATTTATTGTGATTCCATGCACAGTTTTTAAAATGAAAATCTTTTTATTTTGTGTGTAGGGTATTTATGTGATGAAAAAATAATTGAATTTACGACACTGTTAACTCTGAAAGCAACTGTTATTGTATGTACGTGTATATCGATGCAAATTAATGCATGTTGACATCTACTTATACAAATACATAAAATTGGAGTGTCTGTTTGTAATATTAAAATAACCGCTTTCTACTACATGCATATGAATGTATATACGGTACACATACCAAAATATATATTTTAAAATTTTTGTCTGTCTGTCTGTCTGTTTGTTCCGGCTAATCTCTGGAACGGCTAGACCGATTTGGACGGGACTTTCACTGGTATATAGCTTATGCAATAAGGAATAACTTAGTCTACTTTTATCCCAGAAAATGTTCCCACGGGAAGCGGGAACGGGAACCAATTTTACGCGGGCGAAGCTGCGCGCATCAGCTAGGTCAAAAATAAAAACAAAAAAATACAATTTAAAATTTTCAATTCTGTTGGCACTCCCGGAATGCTACTGTTTTTGTTTTCTTTGGAGTTAAGGTTCACAACACACGCTGAACCGTCCACTGAAGATAGTAGAGCGACTTTGTGTGAGATTTTAGACCTGGAAAGTCTACTCACTGAACCATTAAGATGTACATCCTGGCCTCGAGTCTCACGTCAAGCTAGAACTTAAGGTTGCGCTCGTCGCTATTTTGTCCATACAAACTCTGGGCGGAAAAAAATGGAAATATTCTGTGTCTTTTCATTCCTTGTTCTACTTAAAAAGTACTAAAAAATTAAAGATCTTTCATTTTAAATGCAATAACAGAAATCTTTCATTAAGAAAAAGCCAGCAAAATATACTACCCTTTTATAACAATCAGTTTTATTAAAACCTAGCAATATTTTTGATTGGCAGTAATACAGGGTATACCCAATATCTAAGGCGATTACTTAAACTAAGTAAAAGCTTACATAACGATTCGCCTTACCTTGATGTGATTGATACCGAGACGAGTTTTATTGGTCGTGCTATTGATGAAATAAAACACATGATGCTGAATACACATGTATTATAGTTTTGATGTATAAATTGCTTATTCATCCTGTTTAAAAAAAGGGTTTGAGAGTTTTGTAGAAAAACAAGGCACAAAAACACGTTTGTGGAATGAAAAACCCCCTTAGATATTTTTTTTAAAGTTTAGGATTTGTTGTTATGGCGGCAAAAGAAATACATCATCGGTGAAAACTTCATCTTTCTAGCTGTCACGGTTTCTGAGATACAGTCTGGAGACAGATAGATGGACAACGAAGTCTCAGTTATAGAGTCCCGCTTTTTCCCTTTTTGCACGGAACCTTAAAAAGTACATACCATCGAATTTCAGTGACCAATGAGTTTCTAGTAACAAACACTTGTCGTACATGCTCTAATCCTCACACTATCCATCATGCTCACGCCCATGCTCATATCTTACACTATATTAATTCTCATCCACAAACTAAATAGACAGCACTAAAGCAAGCTGTACACTCACATACATAATGTACAGTACCTACTAGCCGGCTAAGCCCAGGTATTAGTAAGACTTATATTAAATGCAAATTTGATGTACGCCCCTTTACGCTATTATTCGGTTTTGGGCAACCCATGTCTAACAACGGTAGCATCCGCAAAACGTGTAATAGTAAACAATGGAACCTTTTGGGAAATATTTCGGTTCATTAATTTTAGCAGATAATTGGGCAGGAAGAAATATACTTCGTAAAACCTTCTATGTTAAAATTTTACTTGCAGTAATTGGATGATTTTAAGTGGCCATGCGGGAGAAGCCATGAAAATACTCGGTGAGGCGGCATGTCTCCTAGCCGGGACCACTCCATGGAACCTGGAAGCGAGAGCCCTTGCGTCACTGTTCAGATGGCGCAAGGAGGCGCTGGAGCGGGGCCAAAGGCCTGCGTCTCGAGAAATCGAGGCCCAGCGGACCCTGCTCCACCAGGAAACCGTGGAGACATGAAAGGTGCGACTTGAGCAACCAAAGGGGGGATTCGCCACAATCGCGGCCGTCAGACCGGTCATGGACGAGTGGCTGGAGAGAAGACACGGTGCTCTCTCCTACCGGTTGACACAGATGCTTGCCGGGCACGGTAGCTTCGGTAGGTATCTGTGGCGAAAACACCGGGAAACCACGGCCGAGTGTCAGCACTGCAAGGACCGCAGCGATGACATGGCGCTCCACACGCTGGTGGAGTGCACGGCGTGGGCACAACAGCGCCAGGTCCTCGTAGTGGGTCTGGGCGTAGACACTCTCTCGCTTGAGGCCATGGTGCGAGCCATGCTCTCCAGCGGGAGTAAGTGGGACTGCGCCGCCTCTTTCTGCGAGCAGGTCATGCTCGCGGAGGAGGCGGCGGGACGGGTACGGGAGAGAACTCTCCCACCCGAGTTCCGCAGTCGGCGCCCTGGGCGCCGCCGACGTGTCTTCGCCGAGGACTATCGGCCTCCATGACCGGGGGTCTGACGACGGTGAGAGGGCCGCTCACCGTCCTTACAGAAGCAGGCCCATGACGGCAGCGTGACGTGAGCAACTCACGCACGCCCCTCCTTAGAAGCGGGGTCACACCCGAAACCCCCCATAGAAGTGGGATTGCACCCGAACCACCCCCTGGGCGAGGACGCAGCGGCGGCCGTAGGTCTGTTGGGAGTCACGGGACATCCTTCCTGAGGGCTTACCCGCGGCTCTCAACCATAGGCTGTTGGGCGTTACGTGAGGTTTTTTAGTCGGTAAGAGTCCGGCATAGCATCCTACGAGGATTTTCCCTCACGTTAAAAAAAAAGCCATGAATATACTCGATTGTGTCAGATTTTATAGAGGTAATCGTCCTATAGATGATCTAATGTCTTAATGTGACTATTTGAAATTGACGCAATCTGGACACTCGCCCTAAATCGTTCGCTACGAGATTGTAAAATATATGCAGGGCGATATGGACTACAAGCTGAAAGTATATTATGTAAGGATTAGTTCCTTATATTTATATTCACGAGCTCGATCACGAGATCGATTTGTATATTTGTATATTTACAATCTTAGAATCTTACCTATAAATGTATGGCTGCTATAGGTCATTCCAGAGGGACGTCTCTGTGTGCTGGACACCGAATTGCCTTATTGTGCATTGGTTGGATGGTGCGGTTATAGGCCTGCGATGAGAGAAATGGTGCATTGAATTTTAAAATTGCATTTATAGATTGTTGACCCGTGAAATTTTCAAATTATTGGTTAGAGCGTAACATCCTTGAGTAATTGCTTACCTATTTGGCTTTAAGTTTTTGTTCTTTTCCATTTCATGTTTAAGTCTGTTGCTGATAGTAAACTGTATTCAATTTGTGTTTAAGTAGATTAAAACTTAATTGCCTGAAGACGTCAGGTGACGCTAAGGTTGGCACTGAAAACCAGTACTGGATGGTTAATACCCATCTCAGTGTATGCTGAGTGTCAATCCTGGTTGCGGACACAGTGTACATGATAGTTTAAGATTGGTAATAGCTATATTTTTTAATTCAAGTACTTAATGCAGAGAAAAATACAAGGGCCACGTGAACCCGTTGCCACGTAAAAAGACACGTCGACTGTCTCGTCGACCACAGAGTACATTTTGGTTACCTTTGACAGTTGACAGTGATATGACAACTGACAGCTGACATAAAAGTCATCAAGGGTGGCGGCGGCGGCCACAGACGAGTGGAAATTTTCCGGATAGATTTTTTATTTTACCTTTAGTTTACCATTAGTTTTACCTCCCTGTCGTCTGTGTGCCTTTCTTGCGTTGTTGTAGTTGTACCCTTTTCTATTTTTTTTTTAATGTTTTTTGTTTTATCTGTTCTTTTAATTTTTATTTACCTACATATAAGGTTATGTTACTTTTATTTTTTGGTGTGTATGTGCGTTGTGATCCAAAATAAAAAATATTTTCTTTCTTTCTTTCTTTCTTTCTAGTGCTATCTACGGCTGCCAGTAAGATATTGTTCTTATCAATAAGGCCATCATCTGTACATACGTATACGCTATATTTTATTGAATATCAATTTCATGTTTGGTGTACAATATAGTGTTACTTACTCACTCAAGTAACTATATTAATTTCTTTTAGGGCTTCCCTGCCATGTGTTATTGAGCAAATAATTAAAGGTATTTTTTTATTAACATTATATACACTTCGCTGTCATACTTAGCACCTGCAAAAACCTATGATTTTTGTATGGGTGCTTCCCTTATTATTTTTTCTGTTTAACCCTTTGTGGTTATAGCGGCAACAGAAATATATTATTTATATGATAACAGATAGACAGACGGGTAGTAAAGCCGCAGTAGGTAATAGGGTCCTGTTATTGCCCATTCAGTACGGAACCCTAAAAATATCTTTATGGTGGGTACCGTAATAAAAATAAAACAAATTTCATGTTTGAAATAAATCAAAAGTCCATTAATGTTCTCGATTTATTGGTCTCCAATAAATAAACGTTTCATGTAGACGTTTGTAGACCCGATTGTTGTGTTCTGTAAACCTCACTACTGTAGATTTTTTTACGATGTGGTCAGTTCTGAGAAAGGTGAATGTTGGTTGGAATTTCATTTTAGAGTACTTTTATGTTTAGTTTTCCATTTAAAATATGTTTTCTTTCGAGATAATTTTCAAAAGCAATCACTATGCTGACTCATTCACAATTTTTATGTGAAAACATTTTGGTCTCGAGCAGGAATCAAACCTGCGTCTTTTCTTCTGGTTTACCGGACCAGCCCTAACCATTGGACCACCGAGACACTATTCTCGACCGTCAAATTCTTTGACCACATTACGTCTTGGGGAGACGTAGGCACCGTCTACCGGTAACTTAGTTAAGTTGCTGTTTTCTTTCTTCTTTATTTCTTTCATGTATCTAAAGTCAAGTTGTGCTTTTGTCCTGGTGACCAGTAACATGGCAGTTGTTAACTCAAGTTAGAGGGCTTATTCGTGATTGATCTTGAGGGTGTCGTAAGAGGCGACAAAGGCAACACTTTCAAAAAAGGATCTGTTGCGTAGAGAGTAAAACTCGAAATTACACCCGGTTGTCTGTAAAATAACAATCGATACGCCAAGTTAAAGACCTTTTGAAACTCTTTTGAGCCAGTCCATTTCAACACGGCAATAGGCGCACCACCTTTTTTTTACCTGCGTGGGACATAAAACTATTAGGTGAAATGTGGGCGTGTACTATGCCTCTGCATTACCCTTCGGGGATAAAGGCGTGACTATAATATTATGTATGTATAAGTATAAGATAAGTCTTTACCAATATACTCCTAGGTTTTAATAAAGAATTGTATCGACATAAAAAATAACACCAATATCTTTATTTATTGGTTGCCAGTTAATTAAGTGTTACGAAATTGCTTTATGATATCAAATTGCACAAAAATATTGGGGTGTACGTAATAGCGAAAAAGCCCAAGAAAAAGACATATCATAATAATATTGCGTCAGTAGAAATTAGAATATAATTATGATTAATTTTACTACATAATAATTAAAACATGTCAAAAATAATAAATATTTTATGCTAACAAATATTCGTTAGCTAAATAACCCACTCCGGCTCGTATCCAGTGCAAAGGTGCCCATAACACTCGCGGCATTTCCGCGCTGGATGGTGATAGCTAACCTTTGCACCAGGTACGAGCCAGAGCGAGAGTCACCTGTCTTCTCCGCTATTCTACGTTCAATGTCTGACACCAACTTTTTTGTTTCCATCCCCCAACTGCCCATAGTCTCGAACGCAAGTGGCACCACAATGTAACGAGTCTCCAAAGCCGCGTACTTTTCGTGCTTTTTCTAGCTGCGTCTTCGGCCGCAGCAGCAGGGGAAAGAGCTGTTCGGCCCAAGTGACTAGAAGCCACAGTACACACACAGGTCGCGTCCCACACTACCTACCCCTCCCCCACGGTACGAGCGTCATTCCGTCCGGTCTCTTGCCGTCCGATCTGGACAGACCAGGGGGCTCGAGCGTGCAGGGTTCGTCCGCTGAAACCAGGGCCCTCGGGATGAGATCATTAAGGGCATGATGGCGCGGAAACCTACCCGCACTACGACGACAACTCAGCGCGTGATGACAGTCAGCCTCCACCATGGAACCGCAGGTGCATCTCTGGGGTTCACACACCTTGCAGCCCAGGCGAAGAGCCACTGCCACACGCAAAGAGTCATCGTCCAATAAAGTGCCAAGGTGAGTTGATGGTAGTGCGTGTAGCCATGCCCCCGCCGTAGAAATTGCACAAAAAGTTTTATGTCTCAGTCTAGTTTTTTTATGGTTGATAAAAAATACGGCCCCGTCTAAAACCCGAATGTGGTCGAACAAATCGACGACTGTTTTAGCAACAAGCTGTCGTTCTTAAAGAAGCAGACCAAGACGATGGCGTGTCTCTTCGTCCATCATAGCAGTGGGATAGCCCGCCACTATCCCCTCCTTCCCAAGTAGCGGGATAACACCCGAACATACCGCCAGACGGGGGGATCTCAACCAAACCCTCTAGGTGGGGCCGCAGTGGTAGCCAAAGGCTGCCGGGAACCCTGGGACATCTTCCTGCGGGATTACCTCCGTCCGTAGACTTTTGTAAGGCGCTGTGTGGTTCTAGTCGGTAGGAGTCCGGCATAAAATCCATGTAGGATTTCTACACGATAAAAAAAGCCGTCTGGACAATAACTTTCCAAATATTTCGAAATTTTGTAGAATCCTACTATACTTTTCTGGACGTATCCATTAGGGTAGACTCTAATATGCCGATCTATATTGAGTGTCATACCTACCTTAGGTATCGTAATTTTACAGTTGTAAATCAACTAATATCAAAGCGAACTCTTCACAACTTTTCATCAAAAAAATCCATTGTAACAAATCGACTTCAAATCAAATACTAGGTACGTTACAAAGTCACCAAAAAGTGATAAAACCGAGAGCAATACTATCGAGCCTGCTGAATATTGCCGTATGAAGGTGTGTGAGCGTGCAAAAGTACCTCGTTCAGCGTTTATTAACGTCATGTAATGCATTTCTGACGAGTCAGCAGCCACCAATGTTCGTACATTGGCTATGTAGGACTGCCGCTGTGGGTACAGTTACGGTCAAAAGGGATAACTGATTATTAAATTGTTGATTGATAGACTGTGTGGTTTTTTAAAATTCAATTTTTATCATAGTCAGCCACAATAACAGTTTGTTAGTTTATATTCCAAACATCCGGACAAACTTTTAATATTAATGAATAAAGTTATGCTATTTTTGTATATTACTTTTTGGTTATTCTGCTAGACGAAATGAAACTGTAGATTAAATATTTTATTGTGTTTCGTAATTCTACTCTTGTTGCTATAGTTTCAGATTTACGATTGGTTAGAAATTGGTATGATCGGTATTTGGTAAACGATGACTGTGTCAAGATGATCAGAAGAGAACATTAAAGTCTATCTTTTTTATTGTGGGTCTTAATTGGAAGCAGCTACAACCGGAACTTTTTCGTTTTATAACGATATTGGAATCACCGAATTTTGTTTAGAAATTATTTATATTACAAATACAGCTAGTGAATTTGGAGGATAAGGATATTACAGCCTATAACTTCGGAAAAAAAGTGACCATAACATTAAACTTAGTAAAGAGAGAGGAAAATTGTCACGTTATAAACTGTGACTTATAGCGGAAACGAGAATCCGTATTATAACTGAATTAAGTTTGTACCTAATGATTTTTCAGCTATCAATTAATATAAGCATTGTGGCTGACTATGATAAAAATTGAATTTTAAAAAACCACACAGTCTATCAATCAACAATTTAATAATCAGTTATCCCTTTTGACCGTAACTGTACCCACAGCGGCAGTCCTACATAGCCAATGTACGAACATTGGTGGCTGCTGACTCGTCAGAAATGCATTACATGACGTTAATAAACGCTGAACGAGGTACTTTTGCACGCTCACACACCTTCATACGGCAATATTCAGCAGGCTCGATAGTATTGCTCTCGGTTTTATCACTTTTTGGTGACTTTGTAACGTACCTAGTATTTGATTTGAAGTCGATTTGTTACAATGGATTTTTTTGATGAAAAAAGCTGTGGGAGTTCGCTTTGATATTAGTTGATTTACAACTGTAAAATTACGATACCTAAGGTAGGTATGACACTCAATATAGATCGGCATATTAGAGTCTACCCTAATGGATACGTCCAGAAAAGTATAGTAGGATTCTACAAAATTTCGAAATATTTGGAAAGTTATTGTCCAGACGGCTTTTTTTATCGTATAGAAATCCTACATGGATTTTATGCCGGACTCCTACCGACTAGAACCACACAGCGCCTTACAAAAGTCTACGGACGGAGGTAATCCCGCAGGAAGATGTCCCAGGGTTCCCGGCAGCCTTTGGCTACCACTGCGGCCCCACCTAGAGGGTTCGGTTGAGATCCCCCCGTCTGGCGGTATGTTCGGGTGTTATCCCGCTACTTGGGAAGGAGGGGATAGTGGCGGGCTATCCCACTGCTATGATGGGCGAAGAGACACGCCATCGTCTTGGTCTGCTTCTTTAAGAACGACAGCTTGTTGCTTGCTTTTCTTGTTCAGACGGCTTGGTGCGCATGGCGAGGGCGCAACAACGCCAGATCCTCGTGGCAGATCTGGACTTCAACATTCTCTCGCTGCAGACCATAGTGCGAGTCAAAATCTCTAGCGGGAGTAAATGCGACTCCCGCTGCTTCTTTCTGTGAGCAGGTCATGCTCGTGAAAGAGGCGGGCGGCGGGGAGGGAGCGGAAGAGAACTCTCTCCCCCAAGTCCCACTGCAGTGTCTTCGCCCAAGCCCAAGACGCGGGATAGCAATACTTGGTGAGGCCGCAGTGAAAGTCATAGGTCTGTTGGGAGTCCTGAGGACATCCTTCCGAGGACTTACCAGTGGCTTCCAACCGTAGGCTGTTAGGTGGAATACGTGTGTTTTTTTTACCCGGCAGGAGTGCGGAATGGCATCTCTGTAGGATTTTCCTCACGTTAAATAAAAAGATAACTTGATGTAAGATATTCTTGCAAGATTTTCTTCTCTTTACCATGATCTTTTCCGTTAGTCGACGTGTCTGTCACACAGGAAAACCTGGCTTGGGTCCCGTATATCTTGGTAGCACCCCATTGCACTTTTCATTTTATGACCATATCGCACACACTGAGCAAACATTATAAAACAGCTTTATTTTTTCTAGAAGACGTTTAAAACTCTTTTCTTTAATTTAAAATAAACAATACCTCCCACTCCTAGTATGAAATGAAAGAAGGGTACGGTATTCTGTAGCCGCGAGGCAAAGTACAATTTGATGAAATCCAATTTGTTACACCACCCACATCTTACAAAATAAATAGAAATTTCAACTTTACTATGAATTAATTGGTATTTTCTTATGTTCCGAATTATTATAGAAGAAATTGAGAAGTGTTTTATATCATAGACCTACGCAATAAAGAGGCTATAGATTATATATCAGATAGGAAGAAAGAAAATTACTGAACTGCCACCGTGCCACTTTCGTCTGACGTGAAGTGCCTTTTTTGGCAGGATGATGGCTCTTGGTGTCATATCAAAAGTACTTGATATGAAGTCGGTAAATTCAAGTATCATTTATACTCTTGATTGTTGGTACTTGGTGGAATTTCTTTGTTTTGAATAAAATGAAAAAAAATGTGGAAAAAGTGCAAGTGATTAAGCAAAAACTGCATAATGAATTTCAAGTAGGTACTATAGTAGGTAGAATCGTGTATGGAGTGAACTTCACAATGCGGACAAGATTGACCCTTTTCATGCATTTTGTCTAGCGTAACAAAAGAAAAGGTAACAAATTATGACACTCACTTTAAACAAAGAGTTCACAATAACACATTTTAATCTACTCTAAACCAGGATACTATCTTTAAATAAGTTGTTCGTATAGCCACAGTAATTGTTTTTGATACGTGGATTTTATGTGACTTTGTAACAACTGGTAATGCCGTCAACCTCAGCCAATGTTTCCTGAACGCGTTCTGTGAGCTTTGTATCAGTTTCAACGCAATATTTTATTTCACAATGGCCAATTCACATTGTTGACCGGACAAAGGTTCCTGCTACATTCACTGACAAGTATTTATGTGAAAGAAATAACTAATAAAACCGGCCAAGTGCGAGTTGGACTCGCCCATGAAGGTTTTCGTAGCAGCAAGTAACATAATATAGTAGTTCTTATAGTTCGTTGTAACTTTGATTGAAGTTTTAACACGTTCGCAGTGGTAGTGATTTTTCTAACCGAAAATTGTGGTTTATGACGTATTAAAATAAAACTACCAGCTCTATCTCATTCAAACCAATTTTCGTTGGTAGTTTTTATGGCAATGTACATCATATATTTTTTGTAGATTTATAATTCTCTTAGTTTAGAAGTTAGAGGGGGGGGGGGGGGGGACACATTTTTCCACTTTGAAAGTGTCCCATGCGCAGACTATTCATTTTAGAAAAGAATGATGTTAGGAACCTCAACAGCATTTTTGAAGACCTATCTATAGATACCCCACACGTATGGGTTTGATGAAAAAAAAAAATTTAAGTTTCAGTTCTGAGTATGGGGACCCCCAAAATTTACTACTTTGTTTCTAGTTTTATATAAGAATCTTAATGCGGTTCACAGAATACATCTAGTTACCAAGTTTCAATAGCATAGGTCTTATAGTTTCGGAGAAAAATAGCTGTGACACACGGACGGACAGACAGACAGACAGACAGACAGACATGACGAATCTATCAGGGTTCCGTTTTTGCCATTTGGCTACGAAACCCTAAAAAGCGTGCGATTTATTGTGAGTTCTGACATTGAGAGGAAAGTGCATCGTATGACTTATAAAACATGATTTGCTTTGTTGGAACCATTGATGAAAAGCCCCTTAGGACGCATATGTTTATGAGCAAAAAATAATGAAGAAAATTTCGACATTGTCCGCATGATAGAAAGCTATGGAGGGAGACATCTAGCAATGGGGCCTCTCTCAAAATTTAGAAGACTATTTGAAAGTTGCTCTCAAGTTCACAGCGTCTTCACACTTCGCTAGAAGTTTTAAAAGAAAGGAAACACGTGCGCTGGCAAATTTGTGATATTATGTTGCTTTGTTATAATGAAGTAAGTAAGTCTGACTGTTTCTCGATTCTATATCCTTCAAAATATTAAAAAAAGAAACTTAGATCAATCGAAATGCAATACTCTTATAGCTTTTGCCCGCGACTTCGTTCGCGTGGTGATTTTAACTGATAACTAATCGACTTTGACATGTCCACTGCATAGGGCTTCTAGTAAAACATAGGTCAAGCTGTATCATTTCTGCTTAACCGATTTTGATAAAACATACAGTGATATTTAAGTTTATAAAATAGGTACCTACAAAATCCTAATAGTACAATTATGATCAAGCTACTGAATTTTGCACCAACGCCGAAAAAATAAACAAACAAACAGACATAAAGAAAAAAATTTATAGTTTTCGAATGAGAAGCCCTAAATTAGTCGATTTCAGTTATTTTTTTAAATTTATCTTGAATGTACCGGTCGCAGCTATTCTTACAATTTTATAATATTAGAGATAGAGATTATACCTATAATCAAGTAACATAGCTATTTTGAAGTCTAACTTTCCAGTACTTGGTCTCCTAATAATTCAGTACCTACCTACCTAAAGTTTCAAGCCATGTTGACCCAATAGTTAATTGTTTGTTTTTATAGACTCCCCGCCTATTATGTGGGGGCAAATACATCTGGTGAAATGTGGGCGTATTGAACGTCTTTATCTTACCTTAGAGGAAATAAATGTGATTATACCTAAGTATTTTATGTGTGAAGTTGTTTTTGTTTGCTAAATTATGCTGTTTATGTCAATAGAAGGATATTTAAAGATTTCTTTATTATATAAATAGAGGAATTTGTTTAGGTGCTTGCAAAAGATATGGATGTTCTCAAAACAGAAAATTTGAGAATATTAGTATACCTACGTGTATGCAACATACCTATTAACTTTATTACTTGATTATTGTAAATGAAGAATCACTTACACTTTCAGTTTGAACCAGAGAGTTCTTAAATCAAAACTTTAAGCCGCATTTTCAGATCATGTATTTTCATTCCCAGCAAATCTGACTAAAGTCAAACTTAACTCATTATCAAGGAATTGTTTGAAATTAATCTTGTTACACATTGAAGTTTATGTTTCACTTTATCATAAATAACGAAACAAATTTTGAGATTGCTCAAACAAATGTCTTTTATTAGGAAGTTGTTTCAAACAGGAATGAAACGTTTATCAAAGTAACTGATTCAATATTATGCTAACGAAGTCTTGCTAAATTGTCTCTTGGCAAAAAAATTAGCCTGTTTTGTTTTATGAATTTATGAAAGACATTTTTTAGGGTACCGTACTCATAGAGTAAAATCGGGACCCTATGCTTAGACTTCGCCATTTTTGTTTATTTTTATTTATTTATTAACTAGCTGTTACCCGCGACTTCGTCTGCGTGGAAATTATGTTATAAGCGAAGTTTGAACTGTATTCTATCGAGCCTCAAATGTGGCGACAAATTTAGGACATCCTCCAACTTACCCGGGGAGCTATGCGCTAGAAGGATTTTTTTAACGTGAGGAAAATCCCATATGAATGTACTTTGACTCTTATTGACTAAAAACCACACGTATCCTACCTAACAGCCTACGGTTGGGAGCCCTCTAAAGGATACCCCAGGACTGCGCTAGATGGATAGGTAGAGACCTCATGGTTTTAGTGGGTCCAAGGACGGTATGACGTACGTATTAATTAGCCCCTTTAATAATAAAAAGAGTAAGTACCTAGTATGTTGAAGCGCGAATACGAAACATTTGTTAGATTTGGGCAGATTTGAGACGATAACACTATCGCTAACGGAAGCCAGTAAATGACAGTCGTTAAACCAAGTTGAAAGCCTTAAAAATTTTCAAAAGTAGGCAGTACCTACGCTTGTCCATTTCAACACGGCAATACGGCTCATTACCTATTACGTTACGATGGACGAATTATAAAAAGGTGAAATGAAGGCATTATAATATGCCTTAGATACCCCTTTGGGGATAAAGGCGTGACACTACCCGTACACATTTCTGCCTCAATAGTATTGCATTGAGTTAATAAAAGACTGGTTCTGTTTTACAACTTCAATACATAGCCAACCTTCCCGGTGCACTGGAAGTCCATTCGTTGTGAAAAATCCCTCTTGCTAAGATAAAAAAATGTTAATTCACAAATCTAAGACTTCCGTTGGGTGCCGTATACAACTGATGTCCTACATGTGACATACAACGAATGAGTTCCTCGAAGCTGGATAACCATCACCAAAAGACTCTGGCTCTACCTGTGTGCTGTTATGCCTCTATGCTAAACTTCTGACGATAATAATGAAGATTGTTTTAAAGAAGCATTCTTCATTGGATCACTGCTTGAAACATTGGTTCCAATTACCAATTAAGTGTTCGTTCCAGCACATATGCTGTACGACTGTCGACGACTTTAGCTGCCTTTCTGTCCGTAGCCATTGCTTTCTAGAGCACACTCTCTCGCTGGAGACATGATCTCCAGCGGGAGTAAGTGGGTGCGCTGCCTCTTTCTGCGAGCAGGTCATGTTCGTGAAAGAGGCGGCGGGGAGAGGCGGGAGAGAACTCTCCCACCCAAGTTCCAAGTACCCAAGTGCCGGCGAGTCATCTTCGCCTAAGACTATCGGCCTACATGACCGGGGGCCTGAGATCGATGAGGAGGCCGCTCACCGTCCTTACAGAAGCAGGCCCTAGACGACAGCGTGACGCGAGGGATTCACGCTTATATAAACCTATCCGCATATAAAAATTAAACTTAACCTATTACGTAAGCATGTCTTTTGCCCATATAGTATACCTACAGATTTTAATCCTTCTCTGTGAAGCCCCTAGGCTAAGTAGCGTGATTGAATATTTACAACAGACTTAATCTTTGAGCTCATTTATATTAAATAGCTGTTCCCCGCGACTTCGACCGCGTAGAAGTCGTTATCGCGTGAAAGTCGTTTTCACGTAAAATCATAACACGCCTTTTGCGCAGTCGGTTAAAAAGTAGCCTATGTCCTTCCCAGGGCCTGGAACTATTCCCATACCAAATTTCATCTCAATCGCTCCAGCCGTTTAGGCGTGGAAGCGTAACAGCGTGAAAGTCGTTATCACGTAAAATCATAACACTCCTTTTGCGCAGTCGGTTAAACAGTAGCCTATGTCCTTTCCAGAGCCTCGAACTATCCCCATACCAAATTTCATCTCAATCGCTCCAGCCGTTTAGGCGTGAAAGCGTAACAGACAGACAGACAGACAGACAGACAGACAGAGTTACTTTCGCATTTATAATATTAGTAGGGATTAATTTTAATAGGTAACATTTGACGTCTGTCAGTTTTATCTTCATAATGAGAATAATGAATGAGAAAGTGAATGAATCGATACGGACTTGAAATATATGTGAATTGTAAAAATCATCAGGTGAATCAATGTCCCATTATTATATTTTCTTTCTTAAATTTAAGTAGCGAAATTAGTCAAGTACATAATTTGATTGTCAAATGATTATGAAATTGAATTGTCAAATATTACCTTGACACGGTTCTGGGAAGTCTTGTTTGTTTCCAAGAGTTCTCAAGCGGTTCTGTAGTAATAATGTTAAGGAAATAATGTCCTGGAAGTCAATAACGAAACAATTTTAGGATATTTCACATTTGTTGAACTACCACATAAAAAAAACTTGTTAAACGGTACAAGCTATTAAAATGACTCCACTTTAGTGTGTTTTAGTGTACTGCAACATAAAATATTCTACAACGTGCACAAGGTTTGGGAAGTTATAATACACTCGAGAGCAATGAATCCGGGTCACTTAAAGAATGCTAAAAATCTCGGAAACTAAAAATGCTAGGTTAATGCAATAAATTGTATTTAATAGACAATGTAATACTCCTTAAATGAAGGTATTAAAACTTCTTAGTTATTGTAAAGTTATATCATAAAAAAATCAAATTTGAAAAAGGGCCACTTTCGAAGATGGAACTACGAAATTACAGCATTTGGTGTTGCTTTTGTTTGTAATCTGTCATTTATGTGGGTACATAAACCATGTTGATAGTGCTCTATATTCATTAATCAAGCTGAAATTATGTCGCTTACGCCTGAAGAATGCACCAGAATACTTACAATGCTGGAAACCGGCCGGAGTCAGCGCGATACAGCCAGGACTGTCGGTGTGTCGCTGTCAACAGTACAAAGAGTTCTCCGACGTTACGAAGAAACTGGTTCTAACCTACGCAGACCAGGAACGGGCAGAACCAGGTGTACCACAGCACGAGAAGACCGATACTTGGTGAACACCATGCTTCGAAATCGCTTTCTCACAGGAACTGAACTCACCAATCAGTTTCGACGCCTCGGAGGAAGTAACCCAAGTGCATGGACAGTAAGACGTCGGCTTGCTGAATCTAACTTAAAACCCCTTAGACCTGCAAACGGCCCTAAACTGGAGCGTGGGCATCGTATTTCGAGACTAAGGTATGCCCAGAGCCACGTAAATTGGAGTATTGAAGATTGGTCAAAAGTTATGTTCTCCGACGAATCAAAATTTATGCTCTACAAGCACGATGGAAGACACAGAGTGTACCGAAGACCAGGGGAAAGATTCAAGCAAGCATGCATCGAAGAAAAAGTAGCCTACGGTGGTGGGTCTGTACTTGTGTGGGCCGGAATTTCTTCTGAAAGTCGCACAGAGCTGGTGATCATAGAAAACGGCTCTTTAACTAGCGTAAGATATGTGGAAGAAATCCTCAATGATCACGTTGGTCCATTTATGGTCAATTTAGGTGAGGATGCTATATTTATGCATGACAATGCCCGACCTCATACAGGTAGGATTGTGAATGACTACCTTCAAGAGATGAACATTACTCGTATGGAGTGGCCAGCGCGCAGCCCGGATATCAACCCGATCGAGCATGCTTGGGACGAGCTAGGCAGATGCGTAAAACAACGAAACCCTCCCCCAATCACGCTTCGTGAGCTCAAAATTGCTCTCACAGAGGAATGGGAGAATATTCCCCAAAATCGTATAAGGAACTTGGTGTACAGCATGCCAAACCGTGTAAACGCAGTAATGGAAGCACGAGGAGGCAATACGAAGTATTAAAATTCAAGAAAATCGTAATAAAGTTCAAAAATTTCATGTTTCCTATTTTTGTTTTAAGGAGAGATCAGCAGTTTTTTCTTTATGTAATTTTGTGTTAATAAAATGTATGGTGACTCATATTTTTTTTACTTTCATTTAAGGAGTATTACATTGTCTATTAAATACAATTTATTGCATTAACCTATCATTTTTAGTTTCCGAGATTTTTAACATTCTTTAAGTGACCCGGATTCATTGCTCTCGAGTGTATAACGCAGTGAAACGTGACTTTCTTGTTTCTCGTCAAATTCTACAGATGGCTCCAGTGAAGTTTCCACTGCTATACCGGAGTAGAACTTTTGCGAAACTTGATCATGAGTACTCTATACAGCTATATCTACCAGAATTTCATAAACATGAAAATGTTTTATATTTTAATTTTAAGATTATGTACTTGACTTTCTCAAACTTTCAAGCAAAAAAGCCCAAGAAAAAGACAAAGAATAATAATATTGCGTCAGTAGAAGTTGCACAAAATGTTTTATGTCTCAGACAATTTTTTTTATGGTTGATAAAAAATACGGCCCCGTCTAAAACCCGAAAGTGATCGAACAAATCGACGACTGTTTTATTCCAACTTGTAGTTCCAGGGTTTTGTATCTCAGATTAGTTTTTTATGGTCGACAAGAAATACGCCACTACCTAATCGAAAGTGATCAAATCGACGACTGTTTTGAATTCCAACTTATATAATGTAGTTTTCTAAGATTATCGTTTTCAAACCAAATAAATTCTTTAGCTTTCTAGCATTAATATAGTTTCCTTGATAGCCATATATGACCTACATTACAGAATAAATACTACAGTTACAAGTTCAACAACACCTCGGAACACTTTTACTGCCGTTATTGGTGGATATAAATGGCTTGAGTACGTGTTTGGACTATGTAATGGCCACGAAATTGTACTGAATGGAGCTAAGATATATTATTATGTTTTACTACATATACTTACATGATAGTAACTATTTGAACTACTTGTACTATACTTTTATGCTACCGTTACAAAATGATTTTGGATGACATACAATAATTATCATCATTAAATCAGCATAAAGCAGCCCATTGCAGGACATAGGCCTTTCCCAATTTACGGCTCAACACACCGTCCTGCGTTTTCCGCATTCGGTCCCAGCCTGCGACCTATTCCAGGTCATCAGTCTATCTGGCGGTGGGACGTCCTACCTCACATTTGCCAAGATGCGGTCTCCATTCCAGAACTCGTTTTCTTCATCGGCTATTTTTTCTTCAACAGATGTGGCCAGCCCACTTCCATACTCTACGAGCGATGTTGACCACTCTCGTTCTCGGTAAATAGTAAATGTATATGAATAATACAGTTGAAGCGCCTGTAGCCCACGGACTCAGTGTTCTGTAAATGATTACTGCTTTATGCTTGTTACAATAATTTTAGTTCTGATTGGAAAACCATTTGTGGCATTTATACCTAGAATATATTTTAATGCTTTTGATGTCATGTTAAACTGTACATAATACATTTCAATGTAAACAAACATAAGGACCAATGCATAACCTTGGCAGAATGACAAGGCCAGAACTTCACTTTACTAATAATGCGATAACTAAAATCTTTACTGAAAACTTCTCATCTATTTCCTATAAATCATTTATTGTTGCGATGTCCCTAATTTCTGAACTACATAACCCTCAATTTTGAAAATAGTGTGGAATACTGCTTAAAGTACTCCCTTTCAGAAACCTAAAAAATATTTGAAATCGGACCACGCAGTTAAAAATTATAGCTATAAAACTATTTTGCCTTTCATCCCGTCTCCTGAAGGAACCGCGCAAAATATCGCAAATAAAAGTATCCTAGAACCTTCCTCAGATCATAAGCTTAGATTGTGCCAAGTATCATTCAAATCGATTCAGTAGTTTCGGCGTGATACTTATTCGGGATACAGACAGACAGACAGAAAGACAGACAGACAGACAGACAGACATGAAAATTTTTAATTACATTTTCGGCTTCAGTATCGATTATAGAACGCCCTACGATTAAAATTTTGAAAATATCTTCCATGTACAGACTCTCGACCCTCAACAGTTTTATTATAAGTATAAGATAAGATAACATTTTTTTAGTTTATATTCCAAACATCCGAACAAACTTTTAATATCTATACTTATAATAAAACTGTTGAGGGTCGCGAGTCTGTACATGGAAGATATTTTGAAAATTTAATTGGAGAGCATTCTCTAATCGATACTGAAGCCGAAAATGTAATTTAAACTTTTCATGTCTGTCTGTCTGTCTGTCTGTCTGTATCCCGAATAAGTATCACGCCGAAACTACTGGATCGATTTAAATGAAAGTTGGAACAATTAGAGCTTATAATCCGAGGAAGGTTCTAGGATACTTTTGATCCCGATATTTAGCGCGGTTCCCTTGGGAGAGGGGATGAAAGACAAAACGGCTTTTTAGTTGTTACTTCTGAATGCGTGGTTCGATTCTAAAAATGTTTTCAGTTTTATAAAGGAAGTACTCTAAGGATTGTTTCACACAAGTTTCAATGTTTAGGGTTTTGTAGTTCAGGAATTAGAGACATCACAACTTTTGCAAAACCTAGAATTCAAGGGTCTCTTTGAATGTGAGGGTAATTCTAAACGGGCGTGTTGGCTTAATCATAACTCTCCTTTCGCATACCTTATGTGACGTAAACGAAGTTGCGGGTCAGCTATTAGATAATAAAACTGTTGAGGGTCGAGATCCGTACATGGAAGATATTTTGAAAATTTAAATTGTAGGGCGTTCTCTAATCGATACTGATGCCGAAAACGCAATTTAATTCTTTCATGTCTGTCTGTCTGTCTGTATCCCGAATAAGTATCACGCCGAAACTACTGAATCGATTTGAATGATACTTGGCACAATCTGAGCTTATGATCCGAGGAAGGTTCTAGGATACTTTTGATCCCGATATTTTGCGCGGTTCTTTCAGGAGAGAGGATGAAAGATGAAATGGTTTTTCAGCTGTAATTTCTTAATGCTTTGTCCGATTCAAATATTCAAATATTTTTTAGTGTTAGAAAGAGAGTACTTTAAGCATTGTTCCACACAAGTTGAGGATTTTGTAGTTTAGAAATTAGAGACATGTCATCTTTCACTAAACCTAGAATTCAAGAGTTTCTTTGAATGTGAGGGTAAATCTAAACTGGCGTGTTGGCTTAATCATAAAAGAGCTTAATGATTAAGATTATTTTAAAATAATTCAGTCCGCGTCAAAGGAGTGGACTGAATTCTTTTAGAATGGACTAAATCTTTAAGCTCTTATATGATCAAGTAAATCAAGCAAACAGGGCAGTTTCATGCGCTCCCATATCTGATGAAAAATAGCTCTTCTTTCATACACCTTATGTGGCGTAAACAAAGTTGCGAGGGTCAGCTAGTTAATGAATAAAGTTATGCTATTTTTACATATTAATATTTGGTTATTCTTTTAGGCGAAATGAAACTGTAGATTAAATATTTTATTGTGTTTCGTAATTCTACTTTTGTTGCTATAGTTTCAGATTTATGATTGGTTAGAAATTTGTATGGTCAGTGTTTGGTAAATAATGACTCTGTCAAGATGTTCAGAAGAGAACATTAAAGTCTATCTTTTTTATTGTCGGTCTTCATTAGAGGCAGCTACAACCTGAACTTTTTCGTTTTATCACTGTATTGGAATCACCGAATGTTGTTTAGAAATTATTTAAGTATATTGGCTATAATATATATAAATACAGCTAGTGAATTTGGAGGCATATTAAGGATATTTCAGCTGCAGCCTATTACTTCGGAAAAAAAGTGACCATAACATTAAATTTAGTAAAGAGAGAGGAAAATGGTCACGTTATAAACTGTTACTTATCGCGGAAACGAGAATCCGTATAATAACTGAATTAAGTTTGTAATGATTTTTCAGCTATCAATTAATATAAGCATCGTGTCTGTCTATGGTAAAAGTTAAATTTAAAAAAACCACACTGTGTATCAATCCAAAATTTAATAATCAGTTATCCCTTCTGATCGTGACTGTACCCACAGCGGCAGTCCTACATAGCCAATGTACGAACATTGGTGGCTGCTGACTCGTCAGAAATGCATTACATGACGTTAATAAACGCTTAACGAGGTACTTTTGCACGCTCACACACCTTCATACGGCAATATTCAGCAGGCTCGATAGTATTGCTCTCGATTTTATCACTTTTTGGTGACTTTGTAACGTACCTAGTATTTGATTTGAAGTCGATTTGTTACAATGGATTTTTTTAATGAAAAAAGCTGTGACAGTTTGCTTTAATATGAGTTGATTTACAGCTGTAAAATTACGATATCAAAATGTATGATACTCAATATAAATCAGCATAATTAGAGTCTACCCTACTGGATACGTCCAGAACAGTATAGTAGGATTCTACCAAATTTCGAAATATTTGGAAAGTTATTGTCCAGACAGTTTTTTTTTATCGTATAGAAATCCTACGTGGATGCTATGCCGGATTCCTACCGACTAAAACCACACAGCGCCTTACAACGGTCTACGGCCGGGAGCCCCGGGGAAGCCCTCGGAAGGATCTTTCAGGGTTCCCGGCAGCCTTTGGCTACCACCGCGGCCTCATTTAGAGGGCTCGGGTGAGATCCCCGTTTGGCGGTATATTCGGGTGTTATCCCGCTACTTGGGAAGGAGGGGATAGTGGCGGGCTATCCCACTGCTATGGTGGGCGAAGAGACACGCCATCGTCTTGGTCTGCATCTTTAAGAACGACAGCTTGCTGCTTGTTTTTCATGTTCAGACGGCTTGGTGCGCACGGCGAGGGCGCAACAACGCCAGATCCTCGTGGTAGGTCTGGACTTCAACATTCTCTCGCTGCAGACCATAGTGCGAGTAATAATCTCTAGCGGGTGTAAAATAATGCGACTCCCGCTGCCTCTTTCTGTGAGCAGGTCATGCTCGTGAAAAAGGCGGCGGAGAGGGAGCGGGAGAGAACTCTCGCCCCCGAGTTCCACAGGAGTGTCTTCGCTTAAGCCCAGGACGCGGGATAGCAATACTAAGTGAGGCCGCAGTGGTAGTCATAGGTCTGTTGGGAGTCCTGAGGACTTCCTTCCGAGGACTTGCCAGTGGCTTCCAACCGTAGGCGGTTAGATGGAATACGTGTGGTTTTTTAGTCGGCAGGAGTGCGGAATGGCATCTCTGTAGGATTTTCCTTACGTTAAAAAAAAAGATGACTTGATGCAAGATATTCTTGCAAGATTTTCTTTTCTTTACCATGATCTTCTCCGTTAGTTGACGTGTCTGTCACACAGGAATTCCTGGCTTGGGTCCCATATAAATCTTGATAGCACCCCATTGCACTTTTCCTTTTATGACCATATCGCATACACTGAGCAAACATTATAAAACAGCTTTATTTTTTCTAGAAGACGTTTGAAACTCGTTTCTTTAATTTAAAATAAACAATACCTCCCACTTTTAGTATGAAACGAAAGAAGGGTACGGTATTCTGTAGCCGCGAGGCAAAGTACAATTTGATGAAATCCAATTAGTTACACCACCCACATCTTACAAAATAAATAGAAATTTCAACTTAACTATGAATTAATTGGTATTTTCTTATGTTCCGAATTATTATAGAAGAAATTCAGAAAATTTTATATTTTAGACCTACGCAATAAAATGGTGGAAAATTAGATAGGTATAAGTAAGGAAGAAAGAAAATTACGGAACTGCCACCTTGCCACTTTAGTCTGACGTTAAGTGTCTTTTTTGGCAGGATGATGGCTCTTGGTGTCATATCAAAAGTACTCTGATATGAAGTCAAGTAATGGCAAGTACTTTGCGGGCTAATCCTGTATGGTGTTCACAATGTTGACAGGAGTTCCCTTTTTTATGCATTTTGTCTATCGTAACAAAAGAATAGGTAACTTAATAACATAAGACACAAATAATATTGTGTTTTGCATTTTAGGAAAGAAGGCGTGACTTTATTTTAATATATATTTGCTATTTTACAAATAAAATATAAATACCACAAACGATTACCCAAACCCATCTCAGACTGTAACTTTACGCAGTGACCCCTATAATAGAGGATATTAAGCTCTTCTTCAATTATTGCTATAAATATGATATTATTATAGAAGTCTTCATCAATATACTCTAGGCCGTAACAAAGAATTGTATCGACATCAAAAATAATACCAATATCTTTATTTATTGGTTGCCAGTTAATTAATTGTTACGAAATTGCTTTATGATATCAAATCGTACAAAAATAATGGAGTGTACGTAATAGGGAATCATTTGTTTAGAAACTGTGAATAGGATCAAAATGTCATTGCCAATTTGCTGTTCGATAATGTTTTTGACAGATGGTAACGTGCTGTACATAATTTACTTCCGGACTTAATAAATTAGAAATGCTTGGTAAAATTTGATGAGAAGTTAATGAGACGCGAACATTACTTCGTTGTATTTTTTCAAAACTAAAGTGATGTCATTTTAATAGGTAACATTTGACGTCTGACAGTTTTATCGTCATAACTAGAATGATGAATGAGAAAGTGAATGAATCGATACGGACTTGAAAGATATGTGAATTTTAAAATCATCAGGTGAATCCCTGTCCCATTATTATATTTTCTTTCGTAAATTTAAGTAGCGAAATTAGTCAAGTACATAATTTGATTGTCAAATGATTGTGAAATTGAATTGTCAAATATTACCTTGACACGCTTCTGGGAAGTCTTGTTTGTTTCCAAGAGTTCTCAGGCGGTTCAGTAGTAATAATGGTAAGGTTGCGCCTGTAGCCCCCGGACTCAGTGTTCTGTAAACGATTACTGCTTTATGCTTGTTACAATAATTTTAGTTCTGATTGGGAAACCATTTGTGATATTAACACCTACAATATATTTTAATGCTTCTGATGGCATGTTAAACTGTACATAATACATTTTAATGTAAACAAACATAAGGACCATTGCATAACCTTGGCAGAATGACAAGGCCAAAACTTCACTATGCTAAAATAATGCGATAACTAAAATCTTTACTGAAAACTTCTCAACTATTTCCTATAAACCATTTATATAAATATTATTTTAGTAGGAAGGGCCTCTTTCCTCCTACAAGTACAACCCACGAGACGTTTTTCAATGTTTCATTGGGACGCGAGGAGGAAATAGACTGCCCAACAATTTCTTTTTATAACAAAAGTACAACCGATATCAGGAGTGGAATCGGAAAAAGACTAATATTAGTTTTCAGTAACACATTTTAGTACACGAAGTTATTATATTTTCCAATAACAGTTTGTTAGATCCGAACAAACTTTTAATATTAATGAATAAAGTTATGCTATTTTTGTATATTAATATTTGGTTATTCTGTTAGGCAAAATGAAACTGTAGATTAAATATTTTATTGTGTTTTGTAATTCTACTTTTGTTGCTTTAGTTTCAGATTTACTATTGGTTAGAAATTGGTATGGTCAGTGTTTGGTAAATAATGACTCTGTCAATATGTTCAGAAGAGAACATTAAAGTCTATCTTTTTTATTGTTGGTCTTAATTAGAGGCAGCTACAACCTGAACTTCTTCGTTTTATCACGATATTGGAATCACTGAATGTTATTTAGAAATTATTTATATTAGAAATACAGCTAGTGAATTTGGAGGCATATGAAGGATTTTTCAGCCTATTACTTCCAAAAAAAAAAGAGAGGAAAATAGTCACGTAATAAACGGTGACGGAAACGAGAATCCGTATAATAACTGAATTAAGTTTGTAATGATTTTTCAGCTATCAATTAATTTAAGCATCGTGGCTGTCTATGGTAAAAATTGAATTTACCCTTAGAGCTCCTCGCGGCGACCGGTCGCCGCGCATAATAATCAAGTTTTTCCGTAAAGCCCCGCGCGGCGACCGGTCGCCGCACCTACCCAGACGACTTTAAACTTAAATTTAGCCTCCTTACGTCCTACTTTTCTATGAACAGGTTTATTGCATGTGTAGTTTATAACATTTTCTTGTTTTTGGAATCTTATAAAATGACGTCAATGGGCCAGAATTATTTACAAAAATCGAACAGTTGAAGTTGAGAGTGGATTGCGCATGGACGGCGTGCGTTTGTGTAGTACGTGTGTGTTTCGTGTTTTTATTATAAATAATGTGTTTGCATTATTATTTATTATTATACACAGTAAAATAAACAATATATCAATAATCCGGTTGGTGTTTACAGGATCGTAAAATATGGTGTGGTGGTAGAGTAATCAATGTTTTTTTTGTTGAGTGCGTGTGTACCAAGTGCGAGTGTGCGTGTGTGTTTTGTTTTTTTATTATAAATAATGTGTTTTCATTATTGTTTATTATTATACACAGTAAAATAAACAATTTATCAATAATCCGGTTGCTGTTTGCAGAATTGAAAAATTTGGTCTGGTAAGTGAGAAAAAAATTATTTTTTGGGAAATGGGAAATCTTTTTTCATTTTTAGGGTGGTACAGCTAGGTCCGCGTGATTACCGATTTTCGATATATTTTTTTAGTGTGTTAAAGGGTTAAAATTTAAAAAAAAATCACACTGTCTATCAATCAACAATTTAATAATCAGTAATCCCTTTTGACCGTGACTGTACCTACAGCGACAGTCCTACATAGCTAATGTACGAACATCGGTGGCTGCTGACTCGTCAGAAATGCATTACATGACGTTAATAAACGCTGAACGAGGTACTTTTGCACGCTCACACACCTTTATACGGCAATATTCAGCAGGCTCGATAGTATTGCTCTCGGTTTTATCACTTTTTGGTGACTTTGTAACGTAGTATTTGATTTGAAGTCTGTTTGTTACAATGGAATTTTATGCTGAAAAAAGCTGTGAGAGTTCGCTTTGATATTAGTTGATTTACAACTGTAAAATTACGATACCTACCTTTATGTATGACACTCGATATAAATGAGCATATTAGAGTCTACCCTACTGGATACGTCCAGAACAGTATAGTAGGATTCTACCAAATTTCGAAATATTTGGAAAGTTATTGTCCAGACGGCTTTTTTTACGACGTGTAGAAATTCTACATGGATTTTATGCCGGACTCCTACCGACTAAAACCACACAGCGCCTTACAAAAGTCTACGGATGGGAGCCGGGAGAGCGGGAGGTAATCCCCCAAGAAGATGTCCCAGGGTTCCCGGCAGCCTTTGGCTACCACCGCGGCCTCACCTAGAGGGTTCGGGTGAGATCTCCGTCTGGCGGTATATTCGGGTGTTATCCCGCTACTTGGGAAGGAGGGGATAGTGGCGGGCTATCACACTGCTATGATGGGCGAAGAGACACGTCATCGTCTTGGTCTGCTTCTTTAAGAACGACAGCTTGTTGCTTGCTTTTCTTGTTCAGACGGCTTGGTGCGCATGGCGAGGGCGCAACAATGCCAGATCCTCGTGGCAGGTCTGGACTTCAACATTCTCTCGCTGCAGACCATAGTGCGAGTCAAAATCTCTAGCGGGAGTAAATGCGACTCCCGCTGCTTCTTTCTGTGAGCAGGTCATGCTCGTGAAAGAGGCGGGCGGCGGGGAGGGAGCGGAAGAGAACTCTCTCCCCCAAGTCCCACTGCAGTGTCTTCGCCCAAGCCCAAGACGCGGGATAGCAATACTTGGTGAGGCCGCAGTGAAAGTCATAGGTCTGTTGGGAGTCCTGAGGACATCCTTCCGAGGACTTACCAGTGGCTTCCAACCGTAGGCTGTTAGGTGGAATACGTGTGGTTTTGTAGTCGGCAGGAGTGCGAAATGGCATCTCTGTAGGATATTCCTCACGTTAAAAAAGATGACTTGATGCAAGATATTCTTTCAAGTTTTTCTTCTCTTTACCAATTTCTTGTCTGTTAGTCGACGTGTCTGTTACACAGGAAAATCTGGCTTGGGTCCCGTATATCTTAGTAGCACCCCATTGCACTTTACTTTTTATGAACATATCGCACACACTGAGCAAACATTATAAAACAGCTTTATTTTTTCTAGAAGACGTTTGAAACTCGTTTTTTTAATTTAAAATAAACAATACCTCCCACTTTTAGTATGAAACGAAAGAAGGGTACGGTATTCTGTAGCCGCGAGGCAAAGTACAATTTGATGAAATCCAATTTGTTACACCACCCACATCTTACAAAATAAATAGAAATTTCAACTTTACTATGAATTAATTGGTATTTTCTTATGTTCGGAATTATTTTAGAAGAAATTGAGAAGTGTTTTATATTATAGACCTACGCAATAAAGAGGCGAAAGATTATATATCAGAAAGGAAGAAAGAAAATTACTGAACTGCCACCGTCCCACTTTCGTGTGACGTTAAGTGCCTTTTTTGGCGGGAAGATGGCTCTTGGTGTCATATCAAAAGTACTTGATATGAAGTCGAGTAATTTCAAGTACCATTTATACGCTTGATTGTTGGAACTTAGTGGAATTTCTTTGTTTTGAATGAAATGAAAAAAAAATGTGGAAAAAAGTGCAAGTGATTAAGCAAAAAGTGGGTAATGAATTTCAAGTACTATAGTAGAAAGAATCGTGTATGGAGTGAACTTCTGCATTTTGTCTTGCGTAACAAAAGAATGGGTAACTAAATTATGACACTCACTTTAAACAAAGAGTTTACAGTTTACAATGAAATATTTTAATCTACTTTAAATAAGGCTACTGTCTTTAATAAACTGTTCGTGTAGCCACAGTAATTGTTTTTGATTCGTGGATTTTATGTGACTTTGTAACAATTGGTAATGCCGTCAACCTCAGCCAATGTTTCCTGAACGCGTTCTGTGAGCTTTGTATCAGTTTCAACGCAATATTTTATTTCACAATGGCCAATTCACATTGTTGACCGGACAAAGGTTCCTGCTACATTCACTGACAAGTATTTATGTGAAAGAAATATCACTAAAGCTTGCGATTTATTGTGAGTTCTGAATTTGAGAGGAAAGTGCATCGTATGACATAGAAAACATGATTTGCTTTGTTGAGACTATTGATATCAAAAGCCCTTAGGACGCATATGTTTTTGAGCAAAAAATAATGCAGAAAATTTCGACGTTGCCCGCATGATAGACAGCTATGGAAGGAGACATCTAGCAATGGGGTCTCTCTCAAAATTTAAAAGACTATTTGACAGTTGCTCTCAAGTTCACAGCGTCTTCACACTTCGCTTGAAGTTATAAAAGGAAGGAAACACGTGCGTTGACAGATTTTTGATATTATGTTGCTTTGTTATAATAAAGTAAGTAAGTAAGTCTGACTGTTTTTCGATTCTATATTCTTCAAAATATCGTCACACGAAGAAACTTAGATAAATCGACAGGCAATACTTGTACAAACAAAAATGAAAATATATATAATTATACCTAAAATGTCGAGTAACATGGTTATTTGAATTCTAACTTCACAGTAACTTGGTGTTCTAATAATTCAGTAGGTACCTAAAGTTTGAAGCCATGTTGACCCAACAGTTAGTTGTTTGTTTTTATAGACCCGCTATTATGTGGGAGCAAATACATCTGGTGAAATGTGGAAATGTGAAATGTGTGTTTTTCTGCTTTATATTGAACGTCTTTATCTTACCTTAGAGGAAATAAATGTGATTATGCCTAAGTCTTTTATGTGTGAAGTTGTTTTTGTTTGCTAAATTATTCTGTTTATGTCAATAAAGGGATATTTAAAGATTTCTTTATTATGTAAATAGAGGAATCTGTCTTTGGAATTTGTTTAGGTGCTTGCAAAAGATAATGAAGTTCTCAAAACAGAAAATTTCAGAATATTAGTATACCTACGTGTATGCAACATACCTATTAACTTTATTACTTGATTATTGTAAATAACGAATCATTTACATTTTCAGTTTGAACCAGAGAATTCTTACATCAAAACTTTAAGCCGCATTTTCAGATCATGTATTTTCATTCCAGCAACCCTGACTGAAGTCAAACTTAACTCATTATCAAGGAATTGTTTGAAATTAATCTTGTTACACATTGAAGTTTATGTTTCGCTTCATCATAAATAACGAAACAAATTTTGAGATTGCTCAAACAAATGTCTTCCATTAGGAAGTTGTTTCAAACAGGAATGAAACGTTTATCAAAGTAACTGATTCAATATTATGCTAACGAAGTCTTGCTAAATTGTCTCTTGGCAAAAAATTTAGCCTGGTTTGTTTTATGAATTTATGAAAGATATTTTTAGGGTATCGCACTCAAAGAGTAAGATGGGGACCCTATTGCTGGGACTTCGCCATTTGTCTGTATGTCCATCATTAGGCTAACTGTGATAGCTCGTGATAGCTCGAAAGCTCAAATTTTAACAGATTATGTAGGAACTTCTGTTGCCGCTATAACAATAAATACAAAAAAAATATACATACATACATATACTCACGCCTTTTTCCCTCCGAGGTAGGCAGAGACAACTGCCTGCCATTTGCTTCTGTCCATGCATACTTCACTAGCTTCCTCTACATTCATTAAACCTTTTATGCAAGCCCGCCGGTTTTGAGTGCTTTTGACCTGCCCTTTTTGTAACACATCACTTATTTGATTGGTGGATGTTCTGCGAGGTCGACCTCGGCTTGCCTGTCCACTTACATGTGCCTTCCATACTTGATGTGAAAAAAATATAATAAATAGATAAGTCCTACATCGCGATAATCAAAGTTCTCGTGATGATGAATGATATAAACCACTGTCTAGCCTGGTTGGAGGATCAACCCTTTGTGAGTTCGAGAAACATCTCACCCCTTTCTCCACAAATCAAAATCTAATAAATGTATATAGATAAAAATCAATGCCACTTTTCTTTATAATTTTATAACTTAAGAACGTTCTCACCTATCCAAACCAAATGTTTAGCCTTTGTTCGGACTATTTGGTAGATGGTTGATGTGAATTTTGCACTTAATCGATCGAGCGGTTCTTCATTTATCACGCAAACAAAGTTGCGCGGGTCAGCTAGTAGTATTATTCTATAATATATAATATATAATAATGAAATGATAGAAAAGTCAAAACTGTACATTGGAAATATTAAAAAAAAAATACTCGCTGGGTGTTTAACATAAGACACCGAAGCCTTAGTTAGAAACATTTTTGTCTGTTTGCTTTGCTTTGTCCGGAAGGATCTCGAAAAGTACTCAATAGATTTGATTCAAATTGTGCAAAAAATTAACTAAGGGTAGGGTCTTCAGATAGACTATATATTACCACGCCACATATCGTAGGGGATAAGCAGAGAGCAATCAAATTGGCATTATAACATAATTTTCACGTGTACGAAGTCGCGGGCAACAGCTAGTTATATATTTATTTATACTCTCTCATTTCGACATCTACCCTCTCCTCTAATGTAACACAAAAATGTTGACTTAGAAACGTGAAACTACTAAAAGCATAATACTTGTAGACTTGTTCATGTCAAGTAGCCATTGGCTTAAAGTGATGTGCCGGAGTGGTGCACTTTACTGATGATACTTAGCGAAAAGGGTTGTAATGACGTCGTTTGTATTTTTAGTTTCACAAGACACACGTCATCCTATGATAGATTCTACTGATATTATAAAATTGTGAAAGTTTGTGAAGATGTCTGGACTTTTGTTAGATATTCAATTACTTTCTTATGACTAAACTAGCTGATACCCGCAGCTTCGCCAGCGTAAAATTTGTTCCCGTTCCCGCTCCCCTTATTTTATACCCTTGGGGGTAGAATTTATCAAAATCCTCTCTTAACGGATGGCTACGTCATAACATCTACCTGCATGCCAAATTTCAGCCCGATCCGTCCAGTGGTTTGGGCTGTGCGTTGGTAGATCACTATGTCAGTCAGTCAGTCACCTTTGAGTTATATATATTTAGATAGACGAAGACGATGCTGGGGCTAAAATTTGACATAATTTGGATTTTTGTTTAGAGAAAATGTTTTCATTGGCGGGAATTCTACGCAAGCCAAGTCACGAGTAATATTGAAATTAAGAGTTATGTACGTAATTAATTTTTAAATGTACTTAAATCTTTCTACTGAGTACTGAGTGCAATAGCGTCTCTTCAAATCGTCTTAAAAGTTGGATGTGTGCGCGCTCCGTGATAAACTACAAAAATTCCAGAAGGATGAACACTTTCAAATTTTAAACACTGAACACATGATGAAAATTGGCAAGTGCGATTCGAATACACAGATCGTACCATCACATAACGTCTATTATTGTAGCCTATTTTTTGCTTTTGATGTTTCTTTTCATCTCGGAACAGAAAACAGAGACATATTATTTCTGAAAATTTCAACTAATTAGGTACGTTTCACGGTTCATGAGATACAGCCCGGTGACAGACAAACAGCGGAATCTTAGTAACAGATTTCCGTTTTTACCCTTTGCATCCCTAAAACGAAAGAAAAATTGGTATATTCATAATAATTATATCTAACAACATGACGTAATACCGCGGTCGTAACAAGCTTGTTACTCCATTAAGATACACACGCAACGCTCATTAGTGATACAGCTCACGAGTGCACTCGCGTCGTCCTTAGAGAGAACTAACAAACAACAGTAAGTAAATATACAAAATTCAACAGACGGAATATTAGAATTTTAAATATAACAGATTTTTCTGTTTATTTACGTACAATTCGGTGACGGAGAGACCGGTGACGAAGTCTTAGTAATAGGGTCCCGTTTATTGTAATGAATAATGAACAAGCAATCTTATTAAAATAAAATTTAACAAACAAACGTGTGGAATTTGAATTTAAGAAACTTTCTGGTCATATTAGTACAGCTCGGTGACAGACAAACTCAGTCTCAGTAATAGAGTCGCCCGTCATGAGTATATTCATACTAATGATATCCAAGAACATGACTTAATACCGCGGTCGTAACAAGCTTGTTACTCCATTAAGATACACACGCAACTCTCATTAGTGATACAGCTCACGAGTGCACTCGCTTCCTCCTTAGAGAGAACTAACAAACAATGTTATTACGACAGCAAATATACAAAATTCAACAGACGCAATGTTAGAATTTTAAATATAAGAGATTTTTCTGTTTCTTTATGTACAATTCGGTGACAGACAGAGTTACCGGTAACGGAGTCTTAGTAATAGGGTTCCGTTTAATAAAATGAATAATGAACAAACAATCTTATTACATAATCGAATCGAATGTACAGAATTTAACAAACAAACGTGTGGAATTTGAATTTAAGACACTTTCTGTTAATTTTAGTACAGCTCGGTGACAGACAAACAGACAGACAATGCAGGAGTCACAGTCATAGAGTCGCCCGTTTTTACCCTTTGTAACCCTAAAAAGAACGAAAAATATTCATAGTAATGATATCCAAGAACATGACTTAATATCGCGGTCGTAACAAGCTTGTTACTCCATTAGATACACACGCAACTCTCATTTAGTGATACAGCTCACGAGTTCACTCGCTTCGTCCTTAGAGAGTACAAACAAACCATCTTATTACGACAACAAATATACAGAATTCAACAAACGCTAGTTAAATTTTAAATCTGACAGATTTTTCTCACTTTTTATGGGGTTTTAGCTAGGTTAGTATTTTAGTAATGTTATTTGAATTTAATTTCCTTTTTTTACTTTGAAGCGCTCGTGGCCCCGCCGACTCAGTGTTCTACAAACGATCACTGCAGTAAGCAACTTTCACTATGGCCGGTCCATGGATGGATGACCATCCATGTGATCACTTTGTGACATTTATTTGAGCGTTTCCGTGCTTCGGAAGGCACGTTAAGCCGTTGGTCCCGGTTGCCAGTAAAATGGCAGTCGTTAAGCTAAGTTGAAGGCTTTATTTCAACAGCAGGCAGTCACAACCTGCGCCTGTCCATTTAAACACGGCAACTCGGCTCACCACCTATTACGTGGGACAAATTATACAACGGTGAAATGTGGGCATATAATATGCCTCTGCCTACCCCTTCGGGGATAAAGGCGTGACCATATATATGTATGTATGTTCCTTTTTTATGTAGTAAAATTTCAGACCGCAGCAATCGTTTATAAAACACTGAGTTAGAGCATGCGAGCGCTTTAAAATACATATAATATTTTCAATAATGAATATGTAGTAATTTTACGATTATAGTTCTAAATATTCTAAAAAGATCTCTTGTAAATCCGTTGCAGATTTTCTAATAACATCGTATTGTTTCAGTATAACAAAATGTCATATTGCTAATAAATATAAAATATGAATGCAAAATTTTGTAAGTGTGAATGTCTGGATGTCTCGATCGTTGTTACTCTTTACTTTTTACTCTAACGGCTGAACGGATCTGGCTGAAATTTGGTACAGGGATATATTATAGTCGGGAATAGTACATAAAAATCTCACACGGGCCAAACCGTGGGACACCATGTTATAATCAATAATGTGGCATGTATATGAAAACTCGTGACTTACAGCACTAATAATTTTGTACAATATACAATCTCTTAAAGACCTGACCCTTGTTGAATTTAATCGACAAACGATTTGCGTCCCTCAACCTTCTCATTGGCAGTTAGCTGAAAATGACCCAAATGCCAACTATCATTCACAGAGTAAATGGAACTTTGCTAAGGCTCGTTAGTTTAGTGGCAGGAGTGACTTGCCAAATATTTACTACTTCGGTAATCCTTGGAGCCTCATTTTCGGAGAACGTCTTGAGGAAACTGCTAACAACATTGCCTACACAAAATCTGACGGTTAATTTCATACAAAATTCCGTTTGCCACCGAGTAAGTGGGAAATGGTAAGCGGTTAGCTCCTTTTTGTTATAAAACTAGGTGATACTCGCGGCTTCGACCACGTAAAATTCAGTTCCGGTGGGAACATTTTCCCGTGATGAAAAGTAGCCTATGTGATAATCTAGACTGTAATCTATCACTTTTTGTTTTTTTAACTTGGTTAAAAAACCATTATGGATGCTATTCCGGACTCCTACCGACTAAAAAACCACAACGGCCAACCGCCTATGGTTGGGAGTCCCGAGTAAGCTCTCGGTAGGATGTCCTAACAGACCTACGGCCACCACTGAGGCCTCGCCCAGGGGGCGATTCGAGTGCTATCCCGCGTCTTTGGGGGCAGCGTGCGTGAGCAGGACGGTGAGCAGCCCACTCACCGTCCTCAGGCCCCCGGTAATGGAAGCCGATAGTCTTCGGCGAAGACACGTCGGTGGCGCCCAGGCCGCCGACTGCGGAACTCTTTCAAAAAGAGGCGGCGCAGTCCCACTTACTCCCGCTGGAGATCATGGCTCGCACCATAGTCTCGAGCGAGAGAGTTAGAATCTATCGCTGAACCAAATTTACCTTTAAACGAAAAGTGCTACTAAACTTCTTAAGTTTTTAAAACTAAATTAAATAATTATTCAAAAAGAAAATCGAAATCAGCATTATATTTGTAGCAAAATGAATTTTCAAGAAACTAACAACATTTTCAAATTGTGTGACTTGAAAGCATTGTCGAAAGTTTAATGTTAAGATATTATTTGTCTTGTATCACATCGCTTCTTAATGTGAGACAAATGACAGTTCACCAGTAAATTTTCGTCAAAAAAGATCAGAAATTTGAGTAAATCGATTATCGGACCTATAAAGGTCTAGACGACGATTCTCGATCATACAAAGTGAATGTGTAGACGGAAATTTACTTGAGAAATTTCATTTGTCTCACTTTTCAAGACGGTTAAACATGAGATTGTAAACTTTTTTATACGCATTGCATTCACGTCGTATGATAGAGCACAATAAGGTCAAAAGTTATAGTGATTCAAATTACCTACAAAGGTCTGGGCGACGATTTTCGATCATACAACGTTATTGCCAGGACTGAAATTTACTGGTAAAACGTCTCTCATATTAAATTTAAATTGGCAAAATATGAATCCTTAAACCTAAAATTTCCGTCCTCGCATTCTAATACTATAAGTCAGGTCTCCATCGCATGCTAAGCAGGTCCAATAATTAATTGGTTTAGTAAGCTGCCTAATTATTTTGCCTCCACTGATAAAGCTAGCTTAGCTTTGTAGGTGGAAGCCCACCTGTGTAATCGGAAATCGGGCGGATGGCGTGTTGTGGTACAAGAAATCTGGTACGACATTCAATATACTTAAGCCTGCAATTGTAAATGCAGTCCACATCAGAGTTATGACAGGTATCAACAACACAGAGATTTCTCGTCATTTCGCAATTCAATACATGATGTATCATAGCACGATCAAATAGTGGAGGCTCTTGTTTGGTACTAGGTGGTTGTATTTCATACTGTCCTGAATGACTTTGCAAAGGTGAACTCTTTGGAGATGACTTTGGCTGCATACCGCTAAAGAAGAAATTTTTGGAATCTTCATCATCGTGGTTTTTGATCTTCAATGATACCTAGAAAATGTTGTGTAAAGTATATTAGTAAATTATAAATTACATTAATCGTGTTATTTATTACTAGCTTTCTTTCGTAATTTCACAGCACAGTGGTTTTTGAGGTTATTCATTACACACAAACACACACAAAAAAAAATCATCTTAAAAAAATAAGTTTAGATAAACTCCATTTTTTGATTAGATTAGATTTTTAATGAGTTGAAATCCCCACAGATGTCAACCAGACTACAGATATTTTTGTTGATGCGGGGAACGCATTTACGCGTGTGTGGGACTCCCGGCCCGGTCCGGAATTAACCGCCCTACCTACTAAACCCTGCGGTGTTCCTCCTCACCCTTTAGCCGGGCCGAGGGATATCAAAAGATTATTCACGTCGACCCGACTAGGGGCGCCCCGTTCTCTCCTCGGAGGAGCCAGATGGGCGGCTCCCCAAAGCTCCCTAAGGAGCTGAAGACCACGCCTGCACCGCTCTCGAGCGTCCCTCTGTAATAGAGGAGACAAGGAGCGGCTGGCGCAGGCGTGCGCTAATGGGCACCCCCGGAACACAGGAAAAGTGCCCACCGCCATGTGACCGTTGGTCATCTCATTGGCTCATCGCGGCGCCCCTGAACTGCACGGCAGAGCGGGAGCATTATCGGTTACTCCCGCTCCCCCGCACAGTGTACCTCCCGCTTTGCCGCCATCAACTTGCCAACTGGCGAGGTGACAGCGACCTAGCACTGATGCCACCGGTAGCGCCGTTATTTCCAGCCGGCAGCCCGAACTACATGGCAGGGCGGGAGCATTTACCCAAACTCCCGTCCCCCACGCAGTGCCTCTCCCACTTTGCCGCCATCGTCTCGCCAGCAAAGGTGGCGAAGCGACGGCGACCCAGCACTGGTGCCGGCCGTGAACGACGGCACGGCCGGCAGCAACACACACCACCGAGGAACCCACAGGTGGGTCACTCCCGCCTCTGCCGGAATTAGCCAGAGTAGCATCCGACCCATTGGGGTCCTTAAGATGTTAGTAGGACCCCGCATCCCACCAGACTACAGATATAAGACAGATATAAGAAAGAAAATAAATTATAGCCTTTGTTCACCGGGGATAGTGTAGATTCCCAACAGTGAAAGAATTAAATTTTAAAATGCAACCAACCAAATTTTGCACCTTATTATATAGGTATAATAAGGTGGAAAATTTGGTAGGTTCCGAGTAGGTTTCGGTGGCGGGTGGATAACGCGTCGCACGGATCGCCGAAGACGCTGGTTCGAATCCTGCTCGAAACCAATTCTTTTTCCATATTTAAAATTTATGATCAATTAGCATACTAATTGCTTTCAAAAAATAATCTAAGAGAAAGAATTTTTCAAATTGGTTTGTAGTTTCGGTTTCGGAGCCTATTTGATGAAAACAAACAAACAATCACATTTTCCCTCTTTATAATTTCGTATACCTATAGATACTCAATAAATAATCACAATTACAACTTACAATTTCGATATCTTGATAAGAAGGAGATAAATTTTCCTTCGAAGTATTTTGTTTATAACCTAGGCTTCGAAATTTATATGGACTTTCAAGACCTTGGAGGGTAGCCTGCAAAAATAAAAACAATTATATTGGTGGTCCCAGTGAACTTTATAACAGAACTCAAAGGCGAACGCGTGACCTGATGGCTGAGACCGCATTTGCGGTTACCGCGGGCGGTTTCTAACCTCAAAATGTCAAAACCTATGAAACTGAGTCTATGGTTTCTCACAAAAATATCTCTCTTTATTGATTTTGACATTATGAGGTTAGAAACTGCCCGCGGTAACCGCAAATGCGGCCTCTGCCTAACAGACGAGTGTCACTGAAAACATGAGTTTAATGAAAATGCAATCATTGTGTCCTTATTCGTTTTATTTTAATTTCTATCTAAGTAATGATCAATATTTAATGTACCGTGTTTTTTTCTGTAGTATCTTTGAAAAAGATTTTACTTATTGCATGCTTATTATGAATGTCTGGGAATTCTGAGAGCTGTATTTTACTGCTGCTACGGTAACAATTATTTTGTGCTATCTGGTTATTTTCTGGGATAATTATAAGTTTATTGTAGCTTATTTTTGTGTCGAATGATACAATTACGGGTCTAATTACTTCATCATCCTCTCGTCTCTTCTCTATTCGTCTCACTTCTTCTATGTTTTCTTAATTGCAGTTTATTTTCAAGATCATGAAATTTGTTGATTTTCTTTTTATTAGGTGTGTATGTATTAAAAAAAAAATTGTTATTTAGTTTAAAATTTTAAACTTTGTGATTTTAAAAGGTAAGGGTAGTTAAGTCAAGCGATAGCAAATAACGCGATCATGCATATTTAACGTACCTTACGTTAATATGCATGATCGCGTTATTACCTGGTTCTTATATACCTCCTTTGTTCAGTTTTCTAAATTCTACAGATCACACTTATATTCGAGAATAGATGGCGTTGCAATAAAATGTCGAAAAAAAGTTTTCTTTACAGTCAAAATTAAAGTAAAAGTAATAAAAATACTCACAAACACAACAGTCATTACTGATATAAAAATAATAATCTGCATTTTGGTCTTGATCAAAAAAACCTACTAGCAAATGAAAACGAAATTTCTTAGCCTACTTTTGGATTATGTTCATAATAATTAAGTAGGTTTCAGATTAGAATTATAGCTGTAAATAATGAATTTCACGGTAAATAAATTGAGTGCACATAGAAATAACGTGTAAAAAATCTATGTTTTTGATTATTCCATGGTAAGATCGATTTTTGTGACATGTACTACAGATTGGAAGTGGATTAAAAGAATCTATAATACCTAGTTTTGTGACCATTGTAATATTCATCATCACATCAACAACCCTAAGTGAGGCCGCAGTACTGTAGTAGCCGTAGGTCTGTTGGGAGTCCTGGGGTATCCTTCCAAGGGCTCACTCGGGGCTCCCAACCGTAGGCTGTTAGGCAGGACAAGTGAGGTGTTTTAGTCGGCAGGAGTCCAGCATAGCATCCATGAGAATTTTAATAGGTAGGATTTTTTTTTGACGTGAGGGAAAATCCTTCAGTTATGCTATGCTGAACTCCTACCGACTAAAAACTTCACGTAACGCTCAACAGCCTACGGTTTGGAGCCCTGGGTAAACCCTCGGAAGGATGTCCCAGGACTCCCAACAGGTTTTAATAAGTACGATACGTGTGATTTTTAGTTGGTAGAAGTACGCTTTCTTCACATTAAATAAACATTATGATGTTTATTTAATGTGAAGAAAGCGTACTTCTATAATATCAACAATTTGTCAATTTTTTAAACTATGAATAAAAGTATATTTTCCCGTATAATACTCCTAGTATCAGTAATTCGCAAGAGAAAAGAAGATTCTTTTGTTAATATGAAAATTTGGTTCGATCGCTTTAGCACAACGATTCGGTTAAGGCTTTTGCGTATATATAGCTATTTAGTGATAAGGCCGCCCATTGTGGGCTATGCATAATCTTATCTGCGGGAAATTTTCATAGCTTTCGTAGGTATTATGTGAAAGCCTGGTTCCATCTTATCTTTATTCATTCGCAGTATGGCTTATGCATGTGTATTATGGAAATTGCGTGGAAATATATTTACATTGGACTACAAAATAGACACACCTTATCATGAAAAATGATAAAGGCACAGTTATACATCATCATCACAATCTATCATTATATACTTCCACTAGCTCCAACTTCTTCATCCAGTATATAATAAGTGAAGATGTAGATGTCACACCTGCGGAAGAACCGCTGGCCGAGAACGTGTCAACTCCATAGAGTAGACGCGTTCTGGAGTAGACCGCAATATGGCAAACATAATATGGGACGGGATCATGAAGCAAATAGACGGGATATAGAAGGCGTAAGGCTGCGTCCACATTTGTGTCATATTAAAGAACTGTGCAGCGTGTCATCGTGTCGAACACGTAACTCGTAGCTGCAGTTTTCAACGGTACCGACACGCGAGTCTGATACAGTAATGGAGAAATGTGCCGTAAAAATGTTATAAATGTGGACGCAGCATAATACCGAGTGTTGTGTCATTAATTTGGACACGTCTACATAGCCACTATAGTCAGTAGACTGCCACAGATTGATTGACTAAGACGTGCTCTATTATATTTACACCTCCCTGAAATGTTTCTAAAACGAAAGCAAATGTAAAAAATATGTTATCGCGAAAACAAAAACGATTTAATGATTGTATTTTATACAAAATCCGAATAGCAAAGGAGATAAGGAGACATTCAAAGAATAAAGAAAATGTTTTCGAGCTTATACGGGACGTTAACATGCTAATGTGTTCATGAATGGCGCTGGCGTTTGGCAGGCTACTACGTGAGATTATTTCTCTGTGGAAACCGTTGACCTGAATAAAGTTGATAATAAAAAAGTAATCGCCAAGTACTACGGATAAAAATGTTGAATAAATGTTGATTAACAATAATAAAGCTGATATTTTGCTAAATAAATATATAATTGCTTTTTTGATCTTAGGTAATAAGTAATATTGTAAATGTGATTATAATTGCAAAAGTTGTGAATGACTGAACGGATCTGTTTGAAGTAACTATACTGAACTCTGGTAAGCCAGCTGGTAACTAAAAAAATAATTGAAATTAGTTTTGAGTTGTATTATACCACCTTCGCTGGATAGTAAGAAGAATATTATTGAAATTCAATTTCATTTTTTCGATTTAATTCTTTATTGTGCAACATGGGTATTAATAAGAACTATATTATGTATAACGACAATAGACTCACCACCTACTACGTGGGACATAAAAATATAAGGTGAAATGTGGTCGTACACTCTGCCTACCCTTTTGGGGATAAAAGCGTGACTGTATGTATGAATGTATTTGTTATTAGGTAAATAACACATAAATTTTGCTGAACATCAAAGGCTAACAAGATTGAAGATTTTAGGTTACAATTAAAAGTAAAAACAGCTTTGGAGTAAATTAACTACGGATACAAATCACACGAGTAATTCTAAGGTATCTGTTCAAATCCTCTTTTAGGACTAGATACAAAAATTTATCAGCTTTAGTATCTAATTCTAGTAAAACTAAAGCTATTTTATTTATACTACCACGACTAGCCATTAACACTACAACAGGCAGGTTATAAGTCTAGAAAATCCTCAGAGAAACGCCACACAATTACGCTGCACAGTGAACACTAGATTGTCTCTTTGCTGAACCTCGAAGGCTAATGAGATTGAAGATTTTAAGTTACAATCAAAGTACATACAGCTTTGGAGCAAATTGACTAATTAACTACGGATACAAATCACAGGAGTAATCCTAAGCTATCTGTTTATATCCTCTTTTAGGACTAGATACAAAAAATTCTCAGCTTTAGTATCTAATTCTAGTAACACTAAAGCTATTTTATTTATACTATCACGACTAGACATTAACACTACAACAGGCAGTTTATAAGTCTAGAAAATCCTCAGAAAAACGCCACACAATTACACTAGTTCACAGTGAACGCTAGATTGTCTCGGAATCCGCAACGAACTTAATAAAAAGAAAATAGAAAAGGCAATGGAACTAAATTCTACTGCCATGCTTAGCTACGTCGAGAAAGGTTAGAAGAACTTAGAATATGTTGGGTGAAGCGATTTCAGGTTATGTGGCAATTCGTACCAAATACAATAGTATCTTTTGTTACTATTATTACCCGTAGGTATATACGGTAATGTTTGTGATAATGGATATGTGCATTTTTGAAAATTTACACACATGCATATGGACACACCTTTATGCAGTATGCAGAGGCATATTATATGCCCACATTTTTACCTTTTTAGAATTTGTCCAACGTAATAGGTGGTGAGCCGTATTGCCGCGTTGAGATGGACAGGCATTTTTCAAGCCGCCTAAAAAGGCCTTCAACTTAGCTTAACGACTGACATTTTACTGGTAACCGGGACCAACGGCTTAACGTGCCTTTCGAAGCACGGAAACGCTTAAATAAATGTCACAAAGTGGTCACATTAATGGTTGAAAATTTACTTATACTCAATTACGCTCTACACTCTTATCTGTTCCTGTACCAGATTTCAGCCTGACCATGATTTCAGTTAAAGCATGATTGAGTCACAAACATGTTCACAAACTTTCATATTTTTAATACTCAACATTTTTTCACACAATTTTATTTATTTATTTATTTATTTATGTACACACAAGAAATAAAACAAAAAACAATATACAGAGATATAGGTACAGTGGTACTGCTTATTTCTATAAGAAATATCTACCAGCAAAACAACGCTATCTGATCCCAAAGTAAACTAGGATTGACCTGTTTGTGTTATGGGACGGGTACTATTAGATACTAAATACTTTATTTTTAAATATATACTTACAAAAACAGAAACATCTAGACTTTCGAGATAATAGTAAAATTTATGGATCACACAACAGTGGAACTAGATGAGAAAAGAATGTCGACAACGGGTCAAACTATTACTCGTTGCGAGTTTTTTTCTCAACGAGTCACAGTGTGACTCGATTTAGGGTAACTCGTTGAGAATAAAGGTAACATTTAATTGAATCCGGTAGCAGCAGTCGCACTTTACGACTTTTAGACCAATGAGGAAATCAAAATACTAATTAGGATTAGCACGATTTGGAGTTAATTAGGTATACTTATTATAGAAAGCGTCAAATTGTATTAATAACAGATACTTAGTATTCAAAATAATACCAATTTTAATAGCCATTGTAAGTACTGAAATAAATTTATAAAATCAGTTTTATAGTCCGTAGCACTTTTTAGTACGGCTTTTAGGTAACCTGATCGTGATAATAATATAATAGCAGGCAACGTTACAAAATCTAAACGATTAAATAAATCTAAATGAGGATTATACTCTCATGAATATAAAATAGGATTTAAAAATCCTGATAAATTGACGATACATAAAGATTATAATGTTTCATTTTGCATGGGACAACAACATTAACGGGTAAAAAGGTAACTAGATAATAAAAGCTAAAAATAAAAGTTTCAACATTCGTGTTTCCAGTGAAATTCGAATTTAAAATTAAAAGGTACAGAATAGCTTTGACACACAAGCTGTAGAATCTAGGTCAAAGGAAGAAAAGATAGAAGTTAAAAGCACAAAAAGCTTTTGCTACGTTTTACAGGTGATAGCAATTTAAAAAATTAGAAAGAATTTTATGCTGTGAAAGAGAATTTTTTTTCTCGGTTGAAATAACTTCAATAACAGTATGTTAGGCTGTCATAAAAATGGCATTTATAAAAAGAATATTTTAGTGAGATCACACATCACCATCTCTTTCAAATTAAGCTACTACCTATAAAGCTTGTGCTATAGAATCTGTGGGCCTAAAAAGGCCATATTGTACGTTTCTTTTATGGATCTTATAGTGTTTGTCTTCACTAAATTGTCATTCACTAAATTGTCTTGAAGAATCTCATAGTGAATCATCTGAATTGACAGTTTTGTATGGAAATTCGTAAAATGGCCACATCCATGAATAATTATTTATTAATAATGTCAAATTCTATGTTCATGGTGAATTATTAGATTGGTAATGGGGGGGACTAAGATTTCACGTTTAAATTTAGCATATTTATAGTCATTAGTGTGTTTTTAAGTTCTTTTGGACAAAATTGCAGACTTGGGACTCTATAGAAACTTTTTAAAGCGTACACGTCAAGATAAACTCGTATTTTCATTAATGAACAGTGTAACCTTTATAGGTACTTTTGATTGTTGGCACTTGATGGAACTTGTTATACATTATGAAAACTCACTCACTTGTACTATTCCACAACTTTTCTTATACTAACTATTCTTAATATAACTTTTCTCAAAGGTCTCAAAGGACCTTTGAGAATGCTATAATAGCGAAACCGGTTAGGTATTATTAAAATTATAATAAAAGTTGTGGAATAGTACAAGTGAGTGAGTTTTCATAACAGTGTAACCGTAAGTAGGTAACCCAGGTAGTTGAAAACGTTTTCAACACAAGTGATACAGTCGCTCTGCCGACCCTGGAAACTGTCTAAAAGACATAACATAGAGTTAAGGAACTTTGAGAAGTCTGACCCTGAGTTCATTGGTTGTTTTCATTAATTACCTGAGCCTTTGATTAGAATCAAAAGGCTAAGGTGACATTAGGTATATAATTATATACCTAAACCTAATAAATACTCTAAGATACTTATAATGTCACCTTAGCCTTTTAACATGATATAGTGGTCATCAAGTTATAACAACCTTACCTTTGAGAATGCTGAAAGGCGAAACCAGTCAGTTAAGTAAATAAATTTTGTAGAACAGTACAAGTGGTGTTATTCAATATGAGCAGCAGGTTCCACCAAGTGTTATCAATCAACAGTATAAATAACCTTTTTGGGCTACCTACATGTCACAATGTTTCGGGGAGTGCCACGGGTCCTTCTAAGTTCACATGGCATCCGCAGTGGTAGCTTATGGGATGTGCTATGGGTCCGGAATGCATTAATTGTTGGATTTATAAGCCCTTTTGGGCTAGCAAAGAAGACCTACATATCGAGACAGAGATATCTTATTTGCCATTATTCCGGATTGACCAATCCTAAGGAAGCCACAAATCTTTCTCCAATATTTACATGGCACCCACAATGGTACCTCATGGGGTTGTGGCATGGGTTCAGAATCCTAGGAGTACCATGGACCCTCCTCCAAAGATTATATGACACCCCCAGGGATATCTTTTGGAGGGTACCATGAGTCCGGAATGTATTATTCCTGGATGTGGCACAATCCTTCTCATAAGTTAACATGGCACCCCCGGGGTATCCTATGGGTCCAGAATGCATTTCCAACAGTGTTAAAAGCACAAGCCAACCTGTCCAAGCCAAACTCACCTGTCAACTAGTACATCTGCTAATCTGCTGTCATTCCTGTAGACCTTCGATGTGAAAGGATTTTTTAGATACATTGATGGTAAAGGTGAAATTAGAGATATAAAAATGATATAGAAACTTTGTACACTTAAGTATTGCTTAATTTATTTATTCATTCATAATAACAGTGCTGTAGCCATGGTAAAAAAATTGGACAATTCGCATACACAAAATCTTCAACATTCTATTGGTGTCGGTGAAATCTTTTTCTTTTGTAATGTCCTTCCAAACCGGTCATAATTAACATTGTGCATGTATATTCACATTCATTAATTGCTGCAACACATTGTTGACGTTAATGCAAGCCATGATGAAACTAGTCATGACTCCTCGACAGCTCATCCAATAAATACTATTTGGAAAATTATCTTGCATCTGAAAATGAAACAGTTTTCAATTAGGTAAATGTGCATTTATGTTGCATAAAAGAACTTCTTCTATTATTTGAAGATTATTTATCAAGATTTTATGTGATTCAGGCTCCTTCCTCTAGTTTAATGATTGCTATTTTGAAAACTGAACCCAATATCCTTTATTGATAATGATAACTTAGCAATTTGCACTAGGAGTTAGGAATTTGTTGCAAGATGCATTCGGTGGCATCGGTCATGAAGGCCCTGTCTTTTAGCCTGATGACCTGTGGAAGTGACCCGTTGCATAACAAATGCTTATGTAATACCAAGCCATTGTCAATGGTGTTAGATTACTGTCATGGAGCTCTCTCAACAATAAGAAATACCAAAGCATGTATGCAGGTATAACAGATAATGCAAAACTAAACCCGGCCCTGATTCCCTGGTAGTAGCCGATTGACTGCAGAATAAAGGACACATCACATGCTCAAGCAAAAGCTTTGGTAAGCACGACCTAATTATAAGATAATTTGCAATCTAGTAATTAAGAACTATGAAATAAATATGTAACTAATTATTGAATTATAATTTTGTTTACCTTTTATTGATTTTTATTTTGATACAATAAGTACATGTAATAAAGTTGAGCTTTAGGTCTTGCAAAGGACTTGAATGTGACGAATGTCCCTTGTTTATAAATCTTGATTACCTCAGAGTGTAGGATAGCACGTTAGTAATCAATTATTTGAATTCAATCACAGAAAGAGAAAGACATCTTTTTTCATATATTGGTGCCGTCGTTATCGTTGAAGTAGATTTACTATATTCTTTGATACAATTTCTTGTTTTCTTTTTGGTGTTGAATTCAAGCTTGAAACTGATGCCTAGGTCACAGAAACCAACAATAATATCTCTTTGAAACAATACATAATGTAGTAGGAATGTTCTTTTTTTTTCTAGCTAGCTACAATTATTGATCAAATTGACAATGACATGACACCTATGACAGATGCAATAATGTCTGGCGTAAATTACGAGCGACCACAATAAAAAATAAAGTGCATTAATTATGTAATTTAATGCTTCATTTTTACTTATTTTATATTCTATAGATGGAAATCACGATATATAGTTAAACTATATATAAAAACTATAGTTTTACGTAGTAATATTGGCAAAATACTTTTACAATTCGGCGGTTCCCTGTATTTTTTTAGAGCAGCAACATCGATTTCAAATGTGTTGCGAGAATTGCAAAGATTCATTTTTTAATGTTATCTCTAAAGCATTTCTTGTGCAACTCTGCAAATGAATCTGATATGAATGAAACGCGCTATGTTGCCTTTTTAGCCCCGCTGGTCTAAGCAAAGTGAATGCAGAGATGTACGTGACGTCACTTGTTGTACTTACGTTCCACTTCGCAATATGCAATGGTCGGCGCTTATCAAAGGACCGTCGGTATGTGGACAAGTATCAAACGACCGGCGATATGAAGTGTGCGAATATCGTGTCCACGTACTCCCGGCGAATGCATTCCAATGAAAAATAAAGTACTCTTTGATGTATTCTGAATAGAGCGTACGTCATGGAAGCACGTCAAGCTAGTTTGGCTACTGACCTAAAAAAATGTTTTTGATCTTAATAGGTATAGCGTCCACCCCTAGGGTCTGTTGGGAGTCCTGGGACATCCTTCCGAGGGCTTATCCGGGGCTCCCAACCATAGGCTGTTGGGCGTTACGTGAGGTTTTTTAGTCGGTATGAGTCCGGCTTAGCATTCAAGATGGACTTTCCCTCACCTTAAAAATAAAAGGTATAGCGTCAAGTATTTTTTTAAATTAGAAATAAACAAAGACAATAATCATGATCCTGTACAGGGTAAAGATCCCAGTCCAAACCTCACTCTGTGGAACAGGAATTCAATATAATTATAGGGATCTACAGTACGTCTAGTATTCCAAGTGTGTATTACGATGGACGAAGTTGGAGGGCACAGCTAGTTTAGTATCTTTCGTTAATTTTAAAAGAGAAGTAGTTTTCTTTCGCTTTGATGTGTACCCTTTCCAAACTATTACAGAAATATTCAATTTTACCTCCATTAATATTCTTTTGTACCCTAGAATCAATAACAAATTGTAATAAACCATCAAACAACCACTTTGTAACCTCTGACCCAAATTGCTTACCTTGGCAGCTAGTCTCAGAGGGGTTAAAACAATCACGAGGATGGCCGGGAACACTTAGAGCTTAGTTTGTCAAACGTTTTGGTTATAAAAGGCGGTTTGATGACAAGAAATTACTGAAAGATACAAAATAAATGCTTTTAAAAAAGCCCCCCCCTTTTGAAAGAGTATTTTTAGGTAATTTATTTATTTAACAAAGTGGTATAAAAATTTCTGAAGTATATTTATCTAGTAGATTTTTATCTGTAACTTTAGTTATTAGATCTGTAACAGATTTTTTAAAAGCATTTATTTTGAAAGAGTATTTTTAGGTAATTTATTTATTTAACAAAGTGGTATAAAAATTTCTGAAGTATATTTATCTAGTAGATTTTTATCTGTAACTTTAGTTATTAGATCTGTAACAGATTTTTTAAAAGCATTTATTTTGTATATAAACAGATAAGTGACGCCATTCAAAACTTAAGCGCCACTTTCATTAAACGGTTACTTTTTGACTTAAGTACCACTACAAAATTGTAAAACGTTAAACCAATAGAGTAGTTCGTGAGAAAGTCTACATACGTACCTATAATATTATTTAGTCATGGGTTTGTGGACGTTTTTATATAAGTTGGTTGTAAAGTGACGGTACGATCATTTTCAATTAAACCAAGCCTACGGGGAGTTTTAGGCTTGCAACATTTCATGGTCTAAGGCTATGGGAAACGACTATGAGAGAACAGAACAATATGGATTAAACCACGGGCATTTTCATTAGGTACTATAATATCAAATATTCTTTGCCTTCGAGCATATTGATACGGTCTACAATAAAGTACACCTACAGGTATCGATTCTATGTATTCTTGGAGCCATTGCTTTACATAGAAAGTTTTCTTCAGAAAATTCTACTTCAACAGTGTGGGTCTGGCAGTAGGTGGAACAGTTTATATTGGTAACGTCTACATGTACCGATGGCACTTATGATTGTCTTACTTAGTTAACATTGTTTTTGGTCTAAGTTTATATTATTTCTCATAATTTTATCCTACCTACGCTTTACGGATGCCTGTAAAATATTGCTCTTAGCGATAAGGCCACCGTTTGTACATAATATGTATACACTATATTTTTATGATATTAATTTGTTGCTTAGTGTACAATAAAAGTTTTACTTACTTACTTAAATCCCAAAAAACAAAAATTGTTTAATACTTAAAACACATTTTTGTAGTTATTTGTTTTAACTTGTTTATACCACCAAGGTGGCGGCAGACACGTACACTGCCCAGCGAAAGAAGATTACCTTTTTTGTACCACGTTCATAAAAATGATTCTAATTATAAAATTATTCTTTTTGCTACAGGTTGGTTCAACTGACATCAAATTGGTAACTAAAGTTTTTCAACTATAAGTATGCATTTACAATCCAATAACACATTTCGGTAAAAAACCTGGTAACTAAGCCATTAATCAAATTTCGCTTGATGCAAAATAAAAGTGCTTGACACTCGCTTGCTCCAGTGTTCAGTGATACACAGCGTAAGGCAACCTTTGTAAATAGCCGTGTAATGTGTCCCTCACTACTCATTGAGGTAAAAGTAAGTAGGCATTCAAAAAATTGTAGACTATTATTTACCTAACAATGTTACTGAAGAAATGACTCTTGCCCTTAACTTATAACTTAGGTAACAACAACTTTGACCTCTCTCATGGACCTCTCTCACCTTAAGGAGAAGTTAACGACTAATCCGATTTGAAGGTCAAAGTGATTTCAGTGTCACAACTTTATTCCTTAATGGGTTCGGTTAGGTTACCTGATTATGAAGTGTTTTGATTATGAAAATCTGTTATCAAATTGTTTTCTTTACTACCTAGATGAAGTAGTTATTACTTAGAGCATATTTTTATAACTTTTTTAGGCGCCATATTAAGTTTATGTAATAGGTCAGGAGTTCAATGCCCCAGGGTTGGAACGAATATTTGTGTGATCTGCCAATCTTTGTTTCGGGACCTTGATATATTTTACTTTATAAAATACTACGAAACATTTCGAAGTATAGGACTATGTTTATCAGTAAAAATGAAAATGAAAATATCTTTATTCACATAGGTTACAAAGTAACACTTATGAAGGTCATAATTTATGCTTCTACATTTTTAGTTTTAGTCACTAAGACCACATTGTATAAGCTTATACATATGAGCTTAAATTAGGTCTGATAAAACTATATACAAATTAGCGGTACCCTGCCACGCTTCGCTGTGACTTTTTTATGGTTGTTTTATGTACCTATAAGAAATGAGTAACAATCTAAATGATGGGTACATTTCAAAAAACAAATGTGTGCGTGTACTATTGTACGCACGTAAGAAGTGAAACTTCTTTATGGCCTTATTTTTCGAAAGAAATATCATGAAATATATATAGGAGTTAGTAGTGCAAAAGTCCAAAAGTTCAAAAGTCCAAAGTCAAAAAGTCAAAAAGTCCAAAAGTCCAATAGTCCAAAAGTCCAATAGTCCAATAGTCTAAATGTTCAAAGTCCAAAGTCTAAAAGTCTAAAATTCTAAAAGTCCAAAACTCCAAAACTATAAAATTCCAAAAGCCTAAAGTCCAAAACTCCAAAATTCCAAAAGTCTAAAAGTTCAAAACTCCAAAAGTATAAAAGTCCAATATTTCAAAGTCCAAAAGTTCAAAACTCCAAAGTCCAAAGTCCAAAGTCCAAAACTCCAAAACTCCGCAACTCCAAAACTCCAAAATTCCAAAACTCCAAAACTCCAAAACTCCAAAAAGTTCAAAAATAACATGCAAAACATATCTGACCTCTTTATTAGGTAAGTACTCTCTTTTATTATTCTGAATGCAAGGAGGCCGCAATCAAACTTCTCTTAAAAAACATCAATCTGGTAGGAACCTTCTAAATAGGTTGTTTATAATATTTTGTTCTGAAGCTGGCAGAATATAATTTAAAATAAAAACGACCAGTGCCATCTATTGGTAAAATCACTTTTTAAAGCTATTTTATTCTTATTGCTGATATGATAAAAGTGTATAAAGTAGCCTAAAACCATCTCTGAATCCTATTATTGTATATCGTGTCCAATTTTGAGCTCAGTCGATTCAGTAAATTTTGAGTTTTTAATAGATACTTAAACGCACACTACATTTTTATATATATAGATAGAAGATAGATATGCTCCAATATTTTTATTACAGACAAGCCTGTAATTTTATTAACATAGATTTGTAAACCGTGAACTAAAAAAACTGAGAACCTCCTAGAAATCGCCAGACCGTGCTGGATTCGCGTGAGCAAGATCGGAAAGGAAGTCTTGCCCGAGCAGTGGACATTAATATTATTATGTCTATTGATAAAGTTTGAGTGTGTTATTCACCTCGGCAAAGTATGCGAAGGAGTTATTGTGTATACACAAAAGCAATTCAAAACATCATAAAATATTATCATTCCTCATTAACATAATCTGACGTCAACAAAAACAAAGCAAAAGTATCCGTAAAATATCCGGAAATCCATCAATCGTCACTCCCCTCTCCAGTTATGTTTATATATCACAAAGTTACAACACTATCAATCCAATTGACAGTTACTAAAAGCCCCGAGAAGGTAACAATAACCCCCTTGATGGGTATAACTGGTTATAAAGGTTTCCGTTATCGTTAGCGCCCGTCAAAAACACGCTTAACTTAACGACTCTGTGAAATTTCATTTTGCTACAGGCATAGAGCAACAAGACCAGTACAAGAAGAACAGAGAGCATGTTTTCTTTGTCATATGTTGCGGGGGGAAATCGTATTCATTACAGTACTATAAAAGCAATCGGCTGTGATTATGGAACTTACACAAACATTTAAAACAATCTTCTAATATTATAAATGCGAAGGTTTGTGAGTGTGGATGTGTGGATATTTGCTACTCCTTCACGCTCAAATGGCTAAATGGATCGGGCTGAAATTTGGTACAGATACACATTACTGTCCGGAATAACACATAGGCTATTTTTTATCCCGGGAATAAGTTCCTACGGGAAGCGGGAACGGGAACAAATTTTACGCAGGCGATGCTGCGGGCATCAGCTAGTACACTCTTAATTATTTTAAATGTGTGTATAAATGTACCAATTTTGAAGCTTGCTTTGACAAAATGGAAAGTCTCAATAAGGCGAGTCCTATCCCGATAAAGTCAGAGATTGTGTTGCTCTATGGCTACAAGGTGTTGGATCTTTTGTTACGTCACGCAATCCGTTTATGATCCGGATACTGTTATTATGGTTGATATCGTACCGTTGCATTGTAATGGTTAATTAGGCTGTAAAGGTTTTAAGGGCTACGGTTATTTTTATTTTATTGCTATCATGGGTCACATTTATCTATTGGAAGGCTTAAAGGCTTACTGGTCCAACAGGCAGCTTTGAGAACCTTTATCTAAAATTTTAAGTTAAGGTTAGTCGTAAGTTTGTGCCATTTTAAATTCACAAGCGTTTTTTTGCTTTGAAAGGCATCTTCAGCCGTTGGTCTCGGCTATCATTTACATGGTGGTTGAATAGCCAAGTTAACGGCCTTATATGGGCGGAGAGAAATAAAACAACAGCAAGTAGTAACAGATTGTTCACCCTAGGTGCTAGCGCCCTATAGGTGAACACTTCATGCTTGCCTGTCATATAAGTTGCATATTAAAACAACTGCCTGAAAGTCGATTTCTCAGTTAATCAATTGTTTAATGTTTCAATTTATTACCTACCCAGTTTTTACAGGAAAAAATTGAATACCTGCGTAAGAATATTTTAGTTAATGCACTGATTTAATTTAATGAGAACAAAAATATTAATATTTTATTAGATTTTGCTATGTGTGCATCAGTTTTTTACGTTTATACTTTACATTACTACATAGAAACCGATAAAAATATAGTTTATGACACACCAAGCGCAAATCAATGCACATTACGTTCACATTTTATGGTTATTGTGGAACTTTGAACATCGTAACTTTATCATTGAAATGTCATACATTCGGAATATAATTCTGAATGCTAATAGTCTTACTGGTTTAATATTTTATTTATATTATTATGTTGTGTTAAGTTGATGTATCTCAAGACACAATGCCTATTTGAAAATTGTTTTATCAATCAGTTTATAAAATAGGCATTCTAAAACAATAAACTATAATAGTCTATTTGGGAGTCATTCATTAAAAATGAGGCTCTGGCAGTAGCTTGTTTAGGTGGTTGAAGGTCAGATGGCCCCTAAAATGTTGAAAATATAAAATCTAGTCATAGCTGCTCTTTTCACAAAGTAAAAAGACCATAGGCTCGAAGTTTTTTGCATAAGACCATAGGGCGGAATCTCCATACGCTTTTAAGCTTGAATGTGCGCGTGTGATCAGAGAGGCTAACTGAATGTTCCCTGACAACACCCGTCAACTATAACGACAGCTGTGGCACGAGGGGAGTTGCCTATATATGTATGTAAAACTATTATATCTTATCTTTGATGAGACTTTAAATAGTGACGTGACATGAGAATTTCTAACATGTCTCACTCTCCAAGAAGCAGGAGAGCACTAGAACTAACCCCTACGATGCTGGATAGCACTGAAATACATTGACGAGTACGCCGTGGCAGCTAAAGTCTATTGGTAATGCTGGGACATCCTTCCGATAACTTATCCGGAACTTCTGGCCGTAAGCAGTTGTAGAGGATCGTGTATTTTTACCCGGTAATTGTCCGGCATGACATTCATGATTATTTCCACACGTAAAAGAAAAATACCAAAAATAAAATTAGATTGAATAAAAAGTAGTAAAAGTTGAAATGAGTGACGGCTTCATCGGAAAATGTTAATAGAAAACTGGCACAACCTTCCGGTTGATAGCGATCGCTTCGGAAGGCGTTACAAATTTTGTAAAGAAAAATGTTTCGTCAAATTGATGGTAACGCGACACGTTTTAAATATTGTTGTAAGAAAATTATAGAGAAAACAAAATTAAAATGATATCATTGTAATGGTTATGGGATTTTTTCGAGTATTATTTTAAACTAGCTGAGCCCGCAACTTCGTTTACGTCACATAAGGTGTATGAAAGGAAAGGTATTTCTTCATCAGAGTCATCTATTTTAAAACAATTCAGTCCACGCCTTCGGCGCGGACTGAATTGTTTACAAATAGTCTTAATCATTAAGCTCTTTTATGATTAAGCCAACACGCCAGTTTAGGTTCACTCACATTCAAAGAAACCCCTACAATTAAAATTTTCAAAATATCTGATTCTTAAAAGTGATATTACTCTTTTATTTCTAAACCGATTTACATAAAACAAACGCTAAATGTTAACTGGAGCAAACCTCAACACAATAAAAAAAACCGCATTGCAATCGGTTGAGCGGTTACTGAGATTAGCGTGCACAACCGTACAGACAAACAGATATACAGACATACAGACATACAGACAAACAGACAAAAATTCTAAAAATCATTGTTTTGGGTTCTATTGCGTTCATGAAGCCCCCCTATAATATTTTTTCTTATTTATCTTCCATGTACAGACAGCGACCTGTTACGATTTTATTATATGTATTGATGTCTACTCACTAAAACACTTTTGACATTGGGGCAAAATTTTATTGGGGCGTTTTTTTTATATACCATTAAGGTGGCAGACAAGCAAACGGCCCACCAGATGTACCGGTGGTTATTGTAGCTTATGGACGTTTGCAACACCAGAGGCGCTACACACGCGCTGCCGACCATGTAACTGTAGGCGTTTGTGAATACCGAGGCAGGGAGAACATTCTATAACCTAAGCGTATTATGGCACCATTACACATTTTTAACTCAGTTAAAACTGCCATAATCGCGCCAATCGGTCGCCATAATCGCACATTGGTCAAAAAGACCCAGTACTCTTTTTTATGAGCTATGACTTTACAAAGTATACAGCTAAGCCCCATTTAGAATAAAAAACCGCTTTAAATTTGGTCCATTCGTTCGGGAGCTATGATATGAATATAAGCTAGGTATTTTAGCTTGTATTATGGGTATCAGACCGCAGATACACGTTTTTTTTTGTAAATACACACATACAATACATAAAAAAACAAACACCCAGATCCTTAAGACAAACATCACACAAATCGTGATCCGCGGTCTCACTTTATGACCATTAGACCAACGAGGCAGTCCCTAATTTGCCCCTATGTCGAAAGTGTCCCAATTTCTTTCTAGACACCGGGCACTTACAGTGTGGACTATATCGTGATGCTGAGGTAGGTTCTTTATCAGGCAAATGAATTTAGCCATCGTAGAATACGTAAAACTGCAAAGCTTGAAGAAGAAAATTTACAATTAATATTGACGGTTCATGACGGACATACAGACGGATAGACAGTGGAGTCTCAATAAAATAGAGTTCCAGTTTTATTCTTTGACTATTAAAAACCTTAAAAAGACCAGGACCTGGCGGTTTGGAGTTTAAAGACCGTGGTTGAAGGTAAAGTACATGGAAATACTGCAAAACACTGAGTCTATTTTATAAAGCAAGAAAATGTCTGTTTATATTTTTATAAAACTCTTTGTTTTATAAGCCTTCGCGTATTATCGTAAGAAAATTAAAACAAACGTAACATAACTGGAATCGTCTTGCGGTCTTACACCAAATTAAGTTGAGTACAAAATGGCGGACGTGTACCTAATTTGATGTTCATTTCTAAAGCAGCTGTTAACACATTCTCTAGATTGAATCTCCGCTCGTTTTCAATAAAACCAGACATTTTTTCTTTTACCTTCGGGTCTAACAATACCTTTTTACTACTAATGACGTTTTTCAAGACGTTAAATCGAATTTGGATTAAGTTTTGCAAATGATGTAAGGATTGCCGTAAGTTTTATGTTTATCTTGATTTTTTTGCAGTGTCTATTAAATTAGTTTTTTTTTCATATTTTGAACAGCCGCTGAACCTATAAGTGAAAGTGCAATATTCTTCGAATTAAATTGCCTCTATCAGGTCAGGTCAACAGTAGGTACAGTACCCGGCAAACAATTTGAGCATCGCGTGAGATGGTGGGAGAAAGTTTGCGCATATACACTTACGTGCAAAAATATTGTATCATTGTAAAACGCTATTTTTTTATTATTGGCATTTTATTGTATTAGCTAATAACTTTTTACTTGGTGGTATAGAGAGAAAAGAGATCACGAAGTTGCTCACTATTGCTCAAGAAGTTTTCCGGGTACTGTACTCCTTACCAGCGAACTTGTATGAAAACACACATGAAGAGAGAAGAAGCGAAAGTTGTATGCTAGATTCTTTTATTACGTGTGGAAGCCCACACTCACACACCACACAGACGGGAAAGAGTACAAAATGTCGCCACCCAAATTTATCCCGAGAGTGTCGTAAAAGGCGACTAAGGGAACATTTTCGCTAAACGATCCTTTGCGTAGAGAAGGAAAACTTGAAATGAAACCTGGTTTTCAGTAAATGACAATCGTTAAACCAAGTTGAGAGCTTTTTGGGTGTCTTGAATATGATAATAATGATGCCTCCGACCGATTTCGGCCATGGCGACCACTTCGACTCCTAGTCGGCTCGGCGCTGATGCGCTCGAAGATGGTTAACATAGCCGATCTTCGCGGTGAACTCACGTGTACACAGAGGGCACGTGAGAACACCACGCACGTAATTGTACTGAATGACAGCGGGTGGGCGGACTTTCAGCTCATCGCGTTTAGCGTCAAGGTCTGCCTTTCGCTGTTCCTCGAAATCGCTTACTCGTCTTTGCACCACCCTCCGCCATTCTAGACGTTGTGCTGCCAAACCTTCCCATTGAGACGGCTCAATGTTGCATCTTCTCATATGACGCTTCTGAACATCTTTAAACCTGAGGAGTTGGCCGCCATGTTTCTGCTTGCCCTCCTCTAGTTCAGAGTAGAAGATGCGTTTCACCACTCTCTCCTTCGCCATACGTGACACGTGACCTCACCACCGAAGCTGCCGACGCATTAAGTAGGACTCAATTCCCACATTGGCTCGTCGCAAAACTTCGATGTTACGCACTCGGTCGGACCATCGGATCTTTGTGATGGAACGTAGGCACTTGAGGTGGAAGCGATACAGAGTGCGTATGTGGCGCCGAAACACACACCATGTCTCGGAGGAATATAAGAGGTTTGGCAGCACAATTGCCATGTAAACAGCTATTTTGGTGGCCAGCTTAAGGTCATGCGAACAGAAAACCTTGGAACGCAGCTTCCCAAATGCCGCAGCTGCGGCACAGATCCTGCTGCTGATCTCATCATCAAGGTCACATTTAGATGTAATAGTGCTCCCCAGATAGCGAAACTTATCAACCTGCTTCAGCATGTCCTGACCCAGCTGTATAGACAAGGTCTCGTGACCATGTGTGTCCAGAGACATCACCTCCGTCATCTTGACACTGATTTTTAGGCCGAACCTGCAGCACGCTTTGTGAAAACTGGTCATTAGCCGTTGCAGGCCATCAGGGGATTCTGCCGCAAAGCATAGGTCGTCAGCATACATTATTTCTGTAATCATTGTATGTGAGACCCTAGTGCCGCGCCTTAAGTCTGGCCAAATTGAAAAGACTGCCATCTGTGCGGAAGCGGATGCGGACTCCCTCAGAAAGAGTTTGTAAAATATCCCTGACTACTACTGCTAAGTACATGGCGAACAGTGTGGACGCTAGAACACACCCTTGTTTCACCCCACAGGTAACGGGGAAGAAATTCAAGTGCGCAGGATATTTGAAGGTGCGCAAGCATTCGCGCAAACGCAGGCGCACACACTCGTCTTCACCCTCCTGAACACAGTGGAACGAGAGACCACTACGACTGGAGAAGAGGTCGGATGATGTGTCTGGCCGACGCGACGGTAATAAGAAGATTAGAGACTGTAAGACTGACTAGGGCGTACAGTCTTGAATATATTGAACTGCGGGTTGTCACGACCTGCGCCTGTCCATTTCAACACGTCAATAGGCACCACCAATTACGTGGGACTTAAAACTATGTGAAAAACTGCCTATACCTCTGCTCTACTACCCCTTCGGGGATAAAGACGTGATGTATATGTATGTAAGTAATAATGTGAAACATATTATCTCGCAAAAGGACCTCAATATCACGATAGCTGAATAGAAACAGGTCTCACATTCAAAGAGAACTCTATGCATATTTCATTAGGCATACTTTCCACGGAACCTCTACACGATCGATATAACGCAAGTCGTATTCATTTAATATTTTATTTAGAAAAGATATCTTACACTCTCAGTACAGACGCTAAAAGTAGTACGCTGGCAAATGGCCACCGAAAATTGAATTTTAAGTTCAGAGGTGAAGGTTGCGTAAGTCATTGGTTTAAGTTGATGTTGTTACGAAGACTGTCTTAGGGTTCCGTACCCAAAGGTTAACAACGTAACCCTATTAATAAAATAACTAACCGCCTGTCTGTCCGTCACGAGGCTGTATCTCAGGAACCGTCATAGATAGAAAGCTGAAAACTGAAATTTACACAGATGATGTATTTCTGTTGCCGCTATAATAAAACAAAACTTCAAATCAGATAAAACATTTAAACGAGGGGCTTCTCTAGAACATTCGTGATTTTTTCCCCGTTTTTGGTACGGAACCTCTATGCGTAAGTCCGACTCGCACTTGGCCAGTTTTCATGTTGATTGTTGTTGCGAGGACTTTTTCAAACAAACATAATTCATTTATTTGGGCTTTCTTGTGATCAGATCTTTTGTGATATTTTGCAATGTGTTTTTATTCTTTTGAACAAAATGTTGTTGATTTTAGGGTTTACTGCGATCGTCAAATGTTTGATGTACATAATGAAGTACTTTTTACAGATTTTTATTTTACGAATTTGTTTTCGAACAAGGGAATCGCCTAAATTACAGTAAACTCGAAGTTTCTTTTCACACAAACATTTTGAAATATCTACAAACGATACAATGCGCTATCTATTCGAAATTAATTCAATAAGAAATAGATAGCCTCGGTAATGTATTATCGACTACCACGCTGCGATCCTGGGTTCCATTCGCGGGTCGGTCTTATTATCTTATGTGATCCACAAGTGTTTTGTCAGGAGTTTGTGTATTTTCTATCTTATATATAAAAATGAATCGCAAAATGTGTTGGTAAGCGCATAACTTCAGAACGGGTAGACCGATTTCACTAATTCTTTTTTTGTTGTGTAAGGTATTGTCAGGAGAAGGTTCTTATGGAAGAAAAAATATTGTATTCCCACGGGAACGGGAACTACACAGGTGAAACCGCGTGACGTCCTCTAGTGTATAATAAAATTTATGAATTTAAAAATATACAAGTATGTATATCAGTCGTCTAGATCCCACAGCACACGCTTATATTAGCCTAATTTGGGCTAGATGATGTTGTGTTCTTTGAGAATATCCAAAAATACACTCGAGAGCAATGAATCCGGGTCACTTAAAGAATCCTAAAAATCTCGGAAACTAAAAATGCTAGGTTAATGCAATAAATTGTATTTAATAGACAATGTAATACTCCTTAAATGAAGGTATTAAAACTTCTTAGTTATTGTAAAGTTATATCATAAAAAAATCAAATTTGAAAAAGGGCCACTTTCGAAGATGGAACTACGAAATTACAGCATTTGGTGTTGCTTTTGTTTGTAATCTGTCATTTATGTGGGTACATAAACCATGTTGATAGTGCTCTATATTCATTAATCAAGCTGAAATTATGTCGCTTACGCCTGAAGAATGCACCAGAATACTTACAATGCTGGAAACCGGCCGGAGTCAGCGCGATACAGCCAGGACTGTCGGTGTGTCGCTGTCAACAGTACAAAGAGTTCTCCGACGTTACGAAGAAACTGGTTCTAACCTACGCAGACCAGGAACGGGCAGAACCAGGTGTACCACAGCACGAGAAGACCGATACTTGGTGAACACCATGCTTCGAAATCGCTTTCTCACAGGAACTGAACTCACCAATCAGTTTCGACGCCTCGGAGGAAGTAACCCAAGTGCATGGACAGTAAGACGTCGGCTTGCTGAATCTAACTTAAAACCCCTTAGACCTGCAAACGGCCCTAAACTGGAGCGTGGGCATCGTATTTCGAGACTAAGGTATGCCCAGAGCCACGTAAATTGGAGTATTGAAGATTGGTCAAAAGTTATGTTCTCCGACGAATCAAAATTTATGCTCTACAAGCACGATGGAAGACACAGAGTGTATCGAAGACCAGGGGAAAGATTCAAGCAAGCATGCATCGAAGAAAAAGTAGCCTACGGTGGTGGGTCTGTACTTGTGTGGGCCGGAATTTCTTCTGAAAGTCGCACAGAGCTGGTGATCATAGAAAACGGCTCTTTAACTAGCGTAAGATATGTGGAAGAAATCCTCAATGATCACGTTGGTCCATTTATGGTCAATTTAGGTGAGGATGCTATATTTATGCATGACAATGCCCGACCTCATACAGGTAGGATTGTGAATGACTACCGTCAAGAGATGAACATTACTCGTATGGAGTGGCCAGCGCGCAGCCCGGATATCAACCCGATCGAGCATGCTTGGGACGAGCTAGGCAGATGCGTAAAACAACGAAACCCTCCCCCAATCACGCTTCGTGAGCTCAAAATTGCTCTCACAGAGGAATGGGAGAATATTCCCCAAAATCGTATAAGGAACTTGGTCTACAGCATGCCAAACCGCGTAAACGCAGTAATGGAAGCACGAGGAGGCAATACGAAGTATTAAAATTCAAGAAAATCGTAATAAAGTTCAAAAATTTCATGTTTCCTATTTTTGTTTTAAGGAGAGATCAGCAGTTTTTTCTTTATGTAATTTTGTGTTAATAAAATGTATGGTGACTCATATTTTTTTTACTTTCATTTAAGGAGTATTACATTGTCTATTAAATACAATTTATTACATTAACCTATCATTTTTAGTTTCCGAGATTTTTAACATTCTTTAAGTGACCCGGATTCATTGCTCTCGAGTGTATTTAACGAGATATTTTTTTAAACCTATTTTTATATTATTGCCTTATCTATAATTAGGTAAGGTTCGCAGCTGCGCTGGCGGAGAATTCGGTACCCGTTTCCGATTCCCATGGGCCTATTTGTAAATTCCAATAATTTATACCTGTGCAAAATTTTAACCTGGTCCGTTCTGTCGTAAGAGCGTAATTGAGTAACAAATATCCAAACATCATCACAAACTTTCATATCTATACTTATAATAAAACTGTTGACGGTCGAGAGTCTGTACATGGAAGATATTTTGAAAATTTCAATTGTAGGGCGTTCTATAATCGATTTTGAAGCCAAATATGTAATTTAAAATTTTCATGTCTGTCTGTCTGTCCGTCTGTCTGTCTGTCTGTCTGTCTGTATCCCGAATAAGTATCACGCCAAAACTACTGAACCGATTTAAATGATACTTGGTACATTCCGAGCTTATAGTCCGAGGAAGGTTCTTGAATACTTTTGATCCCGATATTTTGCGCGGTTTTTCAGCTGCTGCTTTTAGCATTGTTCCACACAAGTTTCATTATTAAGAGTTTCGTAGTTCAGGAATTAGAGGCACCTCAACTTTCACTAAACCTAGAATTCAAGGGTTTCTTAGAATGTGAGGATAAAACTAAACTGGCGTGTTGGCTTAATCATAAAAGAGCTTAATGATTAAGGCTATTATAAAATAATTCAGTCCGCGCCGAAGGCGTGGACTGAATTGTTTTAGAATGGACTTAATCTTTAAGCTCTTTTATGATTAAGCAAACAGGGCAGTTTCATACGCTGCCATGAGTCTGTTGAAAAAATACCTGTCCTTTCATACACCAATGTGGCGTAAACGAAGTTGCGCGGGACAGCTAGTTTACAATATTAGTGAGAGTAGGATGATAAGCCAACTATATCATATATTATCTTTGTATAAGCTACACCCAGACAATGAACAAATCAACGAGCTCGTCACGCACATAAAAAATTATGTAGACAAAGACTAGTCTATCTCCATTATTTTTTCATGAGTGTTGTTTGTATGACAAAGGGTCTTTACTACAAGTCTACATAAAAAGTATATAAATGTATATAATGAAAGAATACAATACAAAACTCGACAACATAGTTATCAGTAAACCCCATCAACATTTATGTAAAGAAAAGCCCATTTTATTTTCAATTCATTACGGAAAAACAAAGCGCACTTTCCCACAATCTCCTCTTTCATTTCATTAATTCCTCACACGAAATAAGTAGACCACAAAAAAGACTGCGTTCTCACTATGTCGTTACGGCAAACTTATCGTCGGACGACAATCGTTTCTAGCTGTTCCCATTATATTTTTTACTAATAATTTGGCAGATAAGTTTAGGGCTCTCCTGAAGGTTGGTTACTGTAGCGTATGAACATTTGCAACACCAAAAGCGCTACATATGCGCTACATTTCTGGGCGCAGGTTGTGACGACCCGCTGTTGAAGTGTTTCAAGCCCCCATAAGGCCTCCAACGTGGCTTATTCACTGTCATGTTACTGACATGGAGTAGTACAGCTATATTGAAAATTGCTTACTGCAGTGATCGCTTACAAAAACTGAGATCGCGGTGCCACTGGCGCTTCAATGTACGAACGATTATTTGCAACAGTCGTGCTTACCATTCCGAATGTCGGGAAAATCGTCGTTACCGCAAAAACAAAATCGAGGACGACAATAAAATGAATTGTGTCGTCCTATAATTATGTGAACACCTCCATGTATGACACAAGCCACAACGCTTTAAACGATACGATAATTTGTCGTCACGTTTTAATGCGAACGTGGCCTAACATCGCTTGATTATTTCGCCAATACGATGAATTAGCGAAATGAAGCAAGATAGAGCGCTATCCGTGAGTTTTTATCGAAATTAATCTTCCAAGACAGTTGGGACGTCGGATTAAATCTTGTTAGCGTAGCTAAATCATTAGATTTTGGATAAAAAAATAAATGAAAATACGCTTTTCACTAAGCTACAGTAAAAGCGACGGGAAATTTATTAAATTTAGTAGTCTATGTACATTTGTAATTATATACAATGTTTGCGTAACTATTGGGGTGCTTTTCGGAATACGTATCATCGAGGTAATTTAATCATCAAGTAAGAGTAGGTATTTCCAATTTTCTACCAATCGGACCTGTGAATTTTAGTGAAATTACTTCATCACTTAATATGTAGCTGATTCAGATAGGTAACCTCCAAAATTGATTGCCAAGAACCATCTCCGTCACATCGGCTTTTGGACAAAAACTGCATCAAAACCGTTGGGCCGCTACGATGACAGAAATACATACACAGGTCAAACTTATAACACCCTTCTTTTTCCGTTGGGGGTTAGAAACAGAAAAATATTAATGTTTAAGGGGGCTCCTACCGCTCCACACATTGCGTTGGTGGAGAGCACAGCATGGGCGCAACAGCGTCAGGTCCTCGTGGCAGACCTGGACGTGATCACTCTCTCGCTCGAGACCATGGTGCGAGCCGTTATCTCCAGCGGGAGTAAGTGGGACTCCGCTGCCTCTTTCTGCGATCAGGTCATGCTCGTGAAAGACGGCGGGTTGGGAGCCGGCGGGAGTGGACTCTCCCACCCGAGCTCCACAGTTGGCGGCTTGGGCGCCGCCGACGTGTCTTCGCCCAAGACTTTTGGCCTCCATGACCGGGGGCCTGAGGACGGTGAGGGGGCTGCTCACCGTCCTTACAGAAGCAGGCCGTAGACGACAGTATGACGTGAGGGCTTCACGCACGAGTTAAGGAACCCCAAAACCGAAACATCAGCTTCATAAGCTGAATAATCGATAGACGTCAGCACTATTACCCAAGACTTGCGTGTATTGGTAACGTGCTGAATTAGCAATAAGATAGTATCTTATATACTTACTCTTATACAAATTTGCATTTTGTAAAATTATTTAATTACTGTTACGCTGTTTTTCTGAATAAAAGTATTTTTTTTAAATCTACTCGCTATCGGCAAATTAATTCACGCCCCCCCCCCCCCCCTAAGAAGCCTGAAGAGACACCAGAGAAGGGATGACCCACGAAAAACCCCCAAAAAACGCGGAATAGCTCCCGAACCCTCCCTTTGAGAGGCCGCAGTGGTAGCTGTAGGTCTGTTGGGAGTCCTGAGATATCCTTCCGAGGGCATACCCGGGGCTCCCCACTGTAGGCTAATCCAACTCGCATTTGACCGGTTACTTTGTGGAACCTACTATTAGTTTAAATAAATAATACCTAGTCTTTTCAAACGAAACATAAAAGATCTACCTACGCCTTGCAACTTGTAAGAATAAGCCACCGAACAAACAACGCTATCGATTTTCAACGTAAATAGAATTGCAAACAAGAATAATGGTGGCATCAGCTGCTTAATCTACCATGGAAATTAATAAAACCACTCGCCGTGTGCAAGAAAAATAGGGCGCAAATAGAGAAAAAAAACGCTCTGCTAACGAGTCACCTGCCACGCTTTTTTATTCTATCTTTAGAATAAAACAAATATACGGTAGGCGCGAAGGCGTTGAGGGAATCATGCGTCAAAAAAATCGGTACAAGATATTTTTGTTTCTCTTAATTTTATTATAGCAACGCTTTTTCGTCACTATTGGACGCTGGGGCCTTAAAATATATTGTCCATAGCTTCTTTATGATAGAATGTTTGACGAAATCAGTATGATGAATGACGTAAATGCTTTCCGAACAAAAGAATGTTAGGTTAGTTAAACTAACCTCTAGGACCTTGGGTTGCTTAGTATTCTAGTCTAGACCAATAGATACTCTACTTATAGCATACAATTGAAATTGTAAGTGTTGTGTACTAGTATTGTCGGTACTTTTCTACAAAACTACTCACCCACAATGTTCTAGCGCAGTAAAGTCAATGCATTCTGCGATCGTCATTGTTTTATTCAATACACCACAGTAAGAAAATTAGCTTTAAATATAAAAGACTAAAAGCGAGAATTTGGTTTTGATGCATTTGTGGTAGTCCAAGTCTTAAAAGGTGAGAAAAAATATTTAGCATTATAATTCTGAGGCGAAACGAAGTTCGGCGTGTCAGATTATATGCATTTCATATCCTGGGTCGGCATCCTTAGCCTACGGTAATCATATACCATGAGATGACTCATAAGCTTATCCGCCACCATAGCCGTCTATAAAACAATGTCTGGAACTTCAAAACGGCCCAGTTTATCGAATGTAAACTCAATGCTACAATGCATAAGTACCTATTTACAATAAGGACATCCGAATGTACTAAAATCGTGTCCGATAATACTGAATAGTTTTAGATAGCAAGGGTTGTCTGCATTTACAGTAAGTTGGGGTAGGTAACGGTTTAAGGAAAGGACAAAACGACACAGTTTGGTTAGAATACGACAAAGATGTCACACTTTAGCCTTGAAACTTTGAAGGCGTCCCGAGATTTTGAATGCCTTTCTGGCCTTCGTCATTTGGCGACACTTACAGCTGTGTGTAATATCTTGGATGATAATGACAATTTACGTTATAATATACAAGCTATGTTCGTAGAGTGGAATTAGGAGTAAATATAAATATTTTTGAAACTTTGCTCATATTTCGATGCTAAATTGCAATAGTGGTTATTTACAATTTTAATTTTATAAATGTAAAAGTCTGTAAAAGATCTTTGAATGATTGGTCCCAATCCCGCTCTAAACCCCTGGACTAATTGACTAAAATTGGTATACACATAGATAACACCTTGTTTTAAGGCCGCGTGGGTCAGATTTTGAGTTTTTTGAAACAATCCTAGTCAAAAAGTAAAGGGTTTATAATTCTGATAAATATATATATAGTAGTTAAGGATATAAGCTAAACATATTCCGAGCCCGTTACACGATCCAATAAATTTCACTAGATAGAAAAAAATCCCAAAGTTGACTCTCTCAGAAAAGTTTTTTCTATACTGTGGCTAAACTATTAACATTTTTTTTTTTTTTTTGCACTCAATTAAAGCTATTGAGTTTTTATACACATTTCCCGAACGTTTTTTTATACACAAGTATTTACATAGTTATCATGTACGAATATCTACCAAACGCAATAGAATTACGCCGCTGACGGCCGATCAGTCTCGCGCTAGCGCTTGTGGAGGCAGGACCTGTGTCAGTTTTTTTCGCAACTATTTTGTAATTATTATGCTAAATTACGTTGAAATCGCGCCACAGTATAAAAATATCAGTAATGGGCAAAATGTATTTAGATTAACCGTTACAAATTACAATTACTTTGTAATGCTTAATTCGATTTTGATGCGGTTTTTTGATCGTAAGTCAATGTATCCATGATAGTACTTAGCTATACATTTTGAAGACCATCAGCTTAATTCCTGAGTGATGAAAGGGTTTCACTAAAATTCCCATACGCGACTCATGGTAAATGTGGTGATCTTTTACTTTTTAAGTGTTTTCACGACATGGTAACCATCTACCTAATGCATTAAAATGTCTACGAATTACATGATAATTTTGCAATCCAACATGGCGGCCACGCCGTAATCACAAAATTTCATGATGGGTATCGTTTAAGGGGTTTTTTGGTATGCTGAGTACGAATCACGTGATAATTTTGCAATCCAATATGGCCGCCGCGCCGTAATCACAAAATTTAATGATGGGTATAGTTTAAGGGGTTTTTTGGTATGCTAAGTACGAATTACGCGATAATTCTGCAATCCAATATGGCCGCCACACCGTAATCACAAAATTTCATGATGGGTATCGTTTAAGGGGTTTTTTGCTATGCTGAGTACAAATCACGTGATAATTTTGCATTCAAAATGGCCGCCACGCCGTAATCACAAAATTTTATGATGGGTATCATTTAAGGGGTTTTTTAGTATGCTGAGTACGAATCACGTGATAATTTTGCAATCCAATATGGCCGCCGCGCCGTAATCACAAAATTTCATGATGGGTATAGTTTAAGGGGTTTTTTGGTATGCTGAGTACGAATTACGTTATAATTCTGCAATCCAATATGGCCGCCGCGCTGTAATCACAAAATTTCATGATGGGTATCGTTTAAGGGGTTTTTTGCTATGCTGAGTACGAATCACGTGATAATTTTGCAATTCAAAATGGCCGCCACGCCGTAATCACAAAATTTCATGATGGGTATCGTTTAAGGGGTTTTTTTGGAATGCTGAGTATGAATCACGTGATAATTTTGCAATCCAATATGGCCGCCGCGCCGTAATCACAAAATTTCATGATGGGTATCGATTAAGGGATTCTTTCGTATGCTAGGTACCAATTTAATGTAATTGGCCTTAATTTTACAATAAAAACCTTTTGTCATAGTATTTTGCTAGGCCTAAACTTAATAAGCAAATCTTTTTAGTTTACTACTATTAATAGCTTAGGCGGCCAAATTGAATTCCAAAATTATCATGTTATTCGTACTCAGCATTCGAAAAAATCCATTAAACGAAATTATGTGATTACGGCGCGGTGGCCATTTTGGATTGCAAAATTATCACGTGATTCGTACTCAGCATACTAAGAAACCCCTTAAACGATACCCATCATGAAATTTTGTGATTACATCGCGGCGCCCATATTGGATTGCAAAATTATCACGTGATTCGTACTCAGCATACTAAGAAACCCCTTAAACGATACCCATCATGAAATTTTGTGATTACGGCGTGGCGCCCATATTGGATTGCAAAATTAGTACGTGGTTCGTACTCAGCATACCAAAAAACCCCTTAAACGATAACCATCATGGATTTTCGCGATTACGGCGCGGCGGCCATATTGGATTGCAGAATTATAGCGTAATTCGTACTCAGCATACCAAAAAACCCCTTAAACGATAACCAGCATGGATTTTTGCGATTACGGCGTGGCGGCCATATTGGATTGCAAAATTAGTACGTGATTCGTACTCAGCATACCAAAAAACCCTTTAAACGATACCCATCATGAAATTTTGTGATTACACCGCGGCGGCCATTTTGGATTGCAAAATTATCACGTGATTCGTACTCAGCATACCAAGAAACCCCTTAAACGATACCCATTATGAAATTTTGTGATTACGGCGCGGCGCCCATATTGGATTGCAAAATTTTCACGTGATTCGTACTCAGCATACCAAAAAACCCTTTAAATGATTCCCATCATGAAATTTTGTGATTACACCGCGGCGGCCATTTTGGATTGCAAAATGATCACGTGATTCATACTTAGCATACCAACTTTAGAAAACTTTAGAATTTTTTATGACCAGTTATAATGTGATTTACATTTTTTACGCAACTGTAACCATCTAGCAAACTTACGCAACGGAAACTATCAAAAGAAATGAAATATACTAGTTTTCGAAAAATGTTATATATTTTGGTATTTTTCAAAAACGGACATTCGGTTAAGGAACTTTTGAAATTCAACTAGCAGTCTCTTAGACTCTAGAGTTCAAACAACTAAACAAACAAACAAACTCTTTAGCTTAAAAATAATAGTATAATACATATATAATTAACTCATTTATTTAGGAAACTCGAATAAATCACTACACTTAATAAAGTTAGATGCATTTACTACGTCAAACAAAGTTAGCATGCTGTTTCTTTCTACTCTACTGTATACTGTGGCATGAGAGTTCACTGCCGCTGCAGGCGCGCGGTGTGTCTTGCACCCGGGGCGAGGGGAGCGCCAAATGCCCACTTGTGCGCTATAACCGCCCCTTAACACGTAACTAAAGTCAAACTTTTTATTTTCTGCAGTAAAATGACGTTTCGTTGGTTGCCGCTTTTGTATAAAGTAGTAGTACAATAGAAAACCTCGTGGAAAATTAGTACCTACGGGAAAACTGCAGGCATTATTGACAAAATCTTCAAAATTCCATCTTCCTTAAAAAGTTAAGACGCATAACGTAAAATTTTTATCAATTTTGTATAAAGTGAAAGCTTTTTCATGTCTTGTCGTCGATTGGCGATACAAATGTAATATTTGAATATTTTATTTTGCGTAGTGCTCTTCGCATTCAGAAATAGGATGATAGAAAGATGTTTATTACATAAAACAAATCTCTCTTTATAATACTTGTTTAAGAAACCGGTCAAGTGTGAGACGAACTCGGGTACGGAGGATATCAAAAAACGATAATAATTCACGTTTTTGGTATAACATTACTTACAACCCCTTATGTACCTATTTATTTTCCGAACTTAGTATTTTGTTGTTATAGTAGCATCAGAAATACATCATCTGTGAAAATTTAAGCTGTGGGTGCTATTACGGTTTCTGAAAGCACCCACTCAGGTAGGTACCACACAAATTCATAGCATTCCATAGAAATGTACCTAGAATCCGCTCAACGACGATTATCTTTTCTTTGAGTATGCTTGTGCCCATGGCTGGTTAGAGTTTCTATGGAGCTGATCGAAACTTTTTTTACATGCTATTAAGGTGGCAGACAAGCTTACGACCAATGAACGTTTGAACAACAGAGGAGCTACACTAGTGCTGCCGTTCCTACAAAATTTGAGCTAATTCATGTCAATTATGTTTATGTATAACACAATAATGCTCAGTGTTACTCACCAACTTGCTCAAAGGGAGGTTGCAGAGTACTCTATCCCAGGGCGCCTTTTTTTAGTTTCCAGTGCGTGTGCAAGGGTAGGCTAGGGCTCTAACGAAAACAGCCAATAGGGTGCACACACATATATTTATATAGTACACAGTACACTACAAAAATGAAGCGTATAAACTGAAGCGCTCGTGGCCCCGCGGACTCAGTGTTCTGTAAACGATCACTGCAGTAAGCAACTTTCACTATGGCCGGTCCATGGATGGGTGACCATCCATGTGATCACTTTGTGACATTTATTTGAGCGTTTCCGTGCTTCGGAAGGCACGTTAAGCCGTTGGTCCCGGTTGCCAGTAAAATGGCAGTCGTTAAGCTAAGTTGAAGGCTTTATTTCAACAGCAGGCAGTCACAACCTGCGCCTGTCCATTTAAACACGGCAATACGGCTCACCACCTATTACGTGGGACAAATTATACAAAGGTGAAATGTGGGCATATAATATGCCTCTGCCTACCCCTTCGGGGATAAAGGCGTGACCATATGTATGTATGTACAGTACACTACAGAGACAATGAGATTACATAGATACAGAAAGCACAGACATACATAAGAATATTACGGGTTTAGGTACTAATAGTACAGCACTACACTAATTCAGCGTGAGGAAGTAACTTAGGCGGCTAGACTACACGTATAAGTATGATGACAAGTACTGACCTGCAGTGTGAGCGGAGAGTGGCAGTGGCTGATGGTAATGCCAGGTGTATGAAGACTGCAGGTTCCTCTCAAGTCACCTCGCTCGTGTAGTCCACGTGTTATTGGGTGTATTACAAATGTGGCTGTTCGACTTTTCCCCGTACTAAAAAAACCCTGTCATGAAAGAAACGACAAATTAAGATACTGATTGCGCGACAGACGAAAATCGACCCGCTTTGCAAATAGTTAATTGAAACTTACCAGAATCTGGGTATAGGTTATCACAGAATTTAATTATTTCTGAGGAGAATAGGTAAAACCCAGGCTAATCTCCTTAGCAAGTCCTCAGGTTCGAACTTATAACCTTCAAAGAAAATTGAGGTGTGCTACTCAGAGTAATTTCAAATTCACAGCTGCTTAGAAGATGGTAAAAGAGGCTTGGAACTTCATAGCAGGGCTATTTATACCCTCACTATCGAATCCTCGAGAAAATCCTTTCAAAAAACCCGTTTGCTGCGCAATTCCTGCGTCCATGCACAAAAAACCCATAGACTAAACGTCCGTTTCCTTGAGAGAGCTGTTGCCACAGCAAAAAAACAATAGAATAGAATAGAATAAACTTTATTTGTACACCAAGTTGAAAACAAGTTTACAATAATACTAACAGAATGTTGAGCAAAGGGCGGCCTTATCGCTATAAAGCAATTTCTGACAGGCAACCTTGGGATGGACTGAAAAGATGTTAATTATAAGTAAGATGGGTAGGTGCGGTGTAGAATTATTTAGCAACAGGTACAATAACTAGATACTATCAACATTTTTTAATTACATAAACATACATACATGCATACACAAACATAAATATATATACATATACAAAAATACATATATACACATACATACATACATACATACATACATATATATCAACATACACTTAAAAAGACAACAAAAATTTGATCTGGAAATTTATTCACCTTTTATCAATAAAGTTAGATGTGCAAGTTCAGATAATATTCCTTCACCAAACGCTTAAATATATCTAGAGTCTGGGCCCGTCTAATCGTTACTGGTAGTGTGTTCCACAACCGTACAGCCTGTACAGTGAACGATTTATCGTAGAAGCTAGTGGAATGAGTGGGAACAGCCAATACCAAAGATTCCGATGACCGCAAGGATCTTGAATGTGTGTCATTTAGGAACATGAATCGTTCTTTGAGATAAGTTGGGGACCGAGGATTGAACAGTATATTGTAAAGTATGGAAAGGATATGAGTATTTCGTCGAAGGCGAATTGGTAGCCACTCGAGCAAATTGCGATATTCAGTAACATGATCATATTTGCGTAGCCCAAATATAAATCTTATGCATAAGTTTTGTAGGCGCTCGAGCTTATCAAGTTGCTCTTCAGTGATATCGAGATAGCTGACATCGGCATAATCTAGCAAGGGAAGAAGGAGAGATTGTGCCAGCGCAATTTTGGTAGCCGTTGGTAAGAAATTTCGTAATCGACGCAAAGATCCTGCAGATGCAAACAGCTTCCGGCTTACCTCTTGCATTTGTGGTCGCCAAGAAAGAGTGTCACCTACCAAAATACCCAGATTTTTGACAGTTGCGCTTAGGGGTAACGCAACTCCATTAAATATGATGTCAGGCAATTGTGTACGATCAATTTGTGACACCATCTTGGAACTACCAATAATTGCCACCTGAGTTTTCGAAGGGTTTACACTAAGCCCACATTGCTTGCTCCACCTACAAATTCGCCTTAAATCAGAGTTAATGACAGATATAGCTTCGCTGATTTCATGGACTGGTGCTTGCATATAAATCTGTAGATCATCTGCATAAAGGTGGTAGGATGATAGTAAAGATTTAGAGATGGAATTAATAAAAATAGAAAAAAGCAATGGTGATAAAACGCCACCCTGAGGCACGCCCACAGACGTGTCGCACCAAGAAGAAAATGATTCTTCAATGCGAACACGCTGACGCCGACCGTACAGGTAACTACGAAACCACTCAATAACTGTTGGAGATATGTTAATCGAGCGCAATATGCCGAGCAGGATTTGGAAATCCACTGTATTGAAGGCGTTGCTGAAATCAAGTAGGGAAATTACAGTAACATTTCCATTCTCCATGCCCAGTCTAATGTCGTCAGTAACACTAATCAACGCAGTGGTCGTGCTATATCCTGAACGAAAGCCGGATTGATAAGGATTAAGGAGCTGACTTCTTGTAAGGAATGCATTAAGTTGGTTGTGTACAAGCCGTTCCAGGACTTTTGAAAGGAAAGGTAAAATGGAGATGGGACGATACTCAGCATAGGATGCAGGGTTAGGCTTTTTAGGAATGGGGATAATTTGTGCTTCTTTCCACATTGTCGGAAATAAACGGCAAGTTAAGGAGTTAAAGATATGACACAATATGGGAAGTATTTCGTCCAGAATAGGCACGACCATGTTCCGACTCAAGCTATCAGTACCAACTGCGCTGGAACTAAGCGACATTATGCACCTCTTAACATCACAAGCAGAAAATTGTTCAAAAAGAAACGGTGGAAAGGAAGGAGTTGGAAGCGATGAAAGATATTGTAAAGCACTATCTTTGCTAGAAGTATCATAATGAAGAAGATGTGCAAAAATATTGATTTAGTGAATCAATATCGAGACTTTTTGGAATTTCCTGTTGTTTAGGCTTTCCAACTCCTAGCGTTTTTAGAAACTTCCAGATCTTGGCAGGGTCCCCGTTCTGGACCGACTTATGGATATGTTGGCGTTGTGCTTTTCTACACACCTTACTGCAGAGATTTCTCAAAGCTACATATTTATCACGATTTTCAGGTGAAGGTCTTCGCTTGAACTTACACTTTGCTGCAGCCTTTTTCGCTATTAGGGATTTGATCTCAGCTGTAATCCAAGGTGACGGCAAGTTTCGCATCCTAATTGCTCGGACCGGAGCATGTTTATCGTAAAGACCAATCAACTTGGTTGTCAAGATTTTAACTTTCCTATCCATATCTTCCGTACATAATAATGAACCCCAGTCTATGCTCGATGCGTCTTCACGCAGTCCACGGAGATCCATGCCACCAAAATTGCGCTGCATAAGGATTTTGGGTTTGGATTTAGGAGGACGAAGGTTGTATGACAGATAGATCAAGTCATGATAAGAAAATTCATCAGCTGTGCACTGTCCATGCTTAACAACTAATTCAACGGAAGAAACAATGAATCGATCATGGCGCTCTCACACGCTCAATGATTATTGACAAGCCCAAGACCAGACATTGCCACACATAGAAAATAAATGTTACATATGTAAATGTAGAAGTAGACATTTTGACTTTTATAGTGTTACTTTGTGACCGGATCCGTGAGCCCCATTTAGCGTCCCTGCCCGTCCTCTTAAATCTTTGCTTCATATTAATTTTTAAACTTAACGCAGAACCACAAACGAGTTCTACAAAAATTCTAACTCAATTTTCAAATTTAGCCGTAAAATGGGAGCAAGTACTAAAATATTCTAGACGTTGAAATATCTCGTTATGCTGTCTGACTTGTACTCAAAATAACTCACTGAAGATGTATTGAGGTCGATACGTTAACATTGACAGCTATTTTGCCGACCAATAAATTTGACATTCTCTACTGAGTACAAACTTGTGAAGATTGATGATATGTTTGACAAATTTGCACGTATTTTGTTGTAAAAAATATTGTAGCTTTCCTATAATAATACAAATTACGAAGAAAATCAATCGTCATCTGCTAACCTTTCTGACTAAATTGTTAGAACCGTTGAGTACTTAAATCTTCTGGTGTAGTGACTTCGTTCAGAATGTGCAGCAAGTTCCACCAAATACCGTGAACTTATCGTATAAAAGTCAATGTAAGTATATTTTCGGTCTGGATGGGCCTATTGGCACCTGGACTGTAGTACAAGCCATGATCGGCAGCCAACAGTGTTGATCCGCCATAGCGTCTTTTGCTAGAGAAATTAACGGTTAATAAAGAGATGCAGGACTGGAGAACCTTTTTTTACGTGTGGTAATTCCTTATGGATGCTATGCCTGACTTACCGACAAAAACCATACGTTATCAACTGTCTACGGTCGCGGGCCTCGGGTAAGCCCTCAAATAGATGTCCCTGTATTCCCGACAGACTTTGGCTACCACCGCTGCATCACCTAAGAGGTTCGGGTACCACAGTGGGAGCTGCCAGAATGGAACTCCCTCAAGCTGAAAAAAATTCAAGTGAGAAATTCTTCAAACCGACATAAGGCTATTCAACTTAGCTTCTACTGTTTTACGAGCAGTCGTGAACAATAGCGTTATATACCAGCGTTCAGAAGTCAAAATCCCGAAGACGGCCCACCACTTCAGGACTCACCGAAGCAAAAGAAGCTTAACTCAATTCTCTCCAATAAATTCCTATAAATGCAAGCAGGTTTCATTGTGTTGTGAAAATAATAAAATGAACATTCCATAAACAACTCATAAAATTCTATTGTCCTGAACGACCGCCTTGAAAATAATTACCGCAATTAGTATTTCAATCTTACAGAGTTGTATTACGGGTCCTTTTTGCTGTTAGATAGTTTGTTTTAAAAATTGCCTGCTTGATATTTCTATTGGTATAAATGAGAGCCATTTGTTTTAAGATTAGGTATATTTGAAATGCAATTAGTATGCTAACTGATCATAAATTTTAAATATGGAATTCTATACATTCGTGCCGTGTAACTTTCTAAAAAGTGCCGGTAGATGGTGCCTACGTCGCTCCAAGACGTATAATAAGGTGGAAAATTTGGTTGGTTCCGAGTAGGTTTCGGTGGCGAGTGGTTAACGCGTCTGCGTGGTTCGCCGAAGACGCAGGTTCGAATCCTGCTCGAAACCAATTCTTTTTCCATATTTAAAAAACATTTGTTTTAATTATATTTTCATCTGAGGTTGCATCCAGGACGTAGGCAGATGGATGCACACCGTGTGGCTTTAGCCGGCAGAATCTATGATGATTTTCACGTATAAAAAGACTCAGATCCAAAAACAATCTCGCCCTCTATTTATATATTTTTTTTTTAAAATACCATCTTCGTCCTGGGGTATCCTTTCATACTCCTGGGGTATCCTTCCGTCTCCTGAGGTATTCTTCCGAGTACTTACGCGGGGTTCTTAACCGTAGACTGATAGGTGGGATACGTGTGGTTTTAAGTCGGTAGAAGTCCGACATCGCATCCAAGTAGGATTTTCCTTACGTTAAAAAAAAACCATCTTCGATATGTTTCAATGTGGAATTTCCCACTTCGGTATAATATAAATCAGTATTACTATCCCAACTTATGTGAATTGTGGGCGTATACTTCGACCAAGTAATAGAATAGACTAGCCCACGTCATACATTACATAATTCCAGTACGTAGTCTAGTACCCATTATGCAAACTCCATAATTAATAGCGCACTAAATCATATGCACATAGAGTTCTAAATCAGTGAACCAATTTAATTTTGATTGCATCCTGATCTAGTTGAACCTGTTTGATGCCGATATTGACTCTGAGATTACTAGATTAAACTAAGTTAATGAACTGAGCTTTGGTGCTACTGTCTGAAGGATCTCATTTGATAGCTGTGATTGTTGACATCTAAATTTACTATTCACTCAGTAAACCTAGTTATCTATCTATTATAAGAAAACTTTAGAAGGTCGAGAATACTGACCAATTCGATCCAGAAGCCGAAAATGTAATTTAAAAAATGGTCTATTTGTCTGTCCGTATTCCGAATAAGTATCACGCCGAAACTACTAAATCAATTTAAATGATACTTGGCACAATTTGAGCTTATGATCCGAGGAAGGTTCTAGGATACTTTTGATTCCGATATTTTGCGTACGAGTATACCTATGCGGACGAAAGATCAAATAGTTTTTAGTTGTAATTTCTCACCACGTGATCCGATTTTTAAATATTTTTTTAGAGTCAAAAAGGGAGTACTTTAGGCATTGTTCCACACAAGTTTTAATATTGAGGGTTTTGTTGTTCAGAAATTAGAAACATCACATCTTTTGCTACACCTAGATTTCAAGGGTTAAAAAATTAAGAAGGTCTTCCATTCAACAAACGCGTTTTTGGCTGTTTTTGATTGGTTTAAAAATCCGTAAATGTATTATGGGGTGAACAAGTGAATTGTCAGAGAGTTTCAAGCTAGTATTGTGCGACGGTGAGAAAATATCACTTCAATCGCCCAGAAACTATTTTATCTCACAACTATTTTTCTTTGTATGTTTTCTTACAAAACTACAGCATTTATTCCTCAAAAGATACAAATACTTTAACTTAAATTGAGCCCCACATATCCTGGTGGGTCCCCATACGCCCAAACTGTATTGAGTAAATTATTGTTAATTGACTAATGGGTACCTTACCAAAGCACTTACACATATAACTTTATTAAGCTGAAGAAATTTAATGGTTAGGAGATGAAAGAACCGTTCGAAATTTGTTTCCCATTAAAAGTTTTCGTACGAAAATCCCTGAAGGGTAAGAATATAATTATGTAGTAAATTTTTCAATCAAGCATAAATATAGCGCAGGTCACTACTGAAAGTAGTACCTACTCTCGTATTTATTTTGAGAAGTTTATTTTTTGGGTTCTTTTCACACAAAATCTAGTAAAATTCTAGCAAAGTAGCTCAAAATTATAAGCTTGTTCTATAACTGGTTAACAAACATTTGTGGATAATACAAATATTTATTCCGGCGACTTTCAAATCGAAGACATCACGAAGCATTGTATACATTTAGCTATGTACCACCAGATGGATTGGTAAAGGATTTTGTTTCTAGTTTTCCTTGTTTTTATCATAAAGTCTTCGTTTGTTAGTAGGTGTACCGTTAGAAGGTCATGCTGGCTTGTTTGCTGAAGATGTTGGTCTCCCGTTGTACCCAGCAGCAACACCAAATATTTAAATTCTATTTATTTACTTACAGTCAGCGTATTAAGAAAGTCTATTGTAAAAGTCTCTCAATGCCACATAATTGTTTTAGAATCAACAAAATATACTACAATCGCATCTAGACTAGAAAATAATAAATACCTACCTATTCAGGTCGTACTTTCAAATGGAGTTTGAAAAGGTATGTGTTTGGGCGGTCAAGCAACTTGTCAATAAACAACTACTATCGATTATTGGATATTCTATTTCCATCCTTCTACGTGTCCAAATTCTTAGATAGACTCTAGGTCATACTAATTCTTTCATAATAATTATTATGCAATTCAATTCAACTTTATTTGCATTCATGTATGTTGTTACTTATAAATGCTATTTAATAGCAGGTCTCAACATGAACTCTTTGGGCACAGCATATTTTGTTTGCTGTAAGTGAATAGTTCTGAAACCAATCTATTACTTGTAACAGGTCTAGAAAACTTTGCAGTGACTTCACCATAAGAACTTTTTATTAAACTCTTTAGTTAAAAACTTCATTCACTTAGTTTCAACTTACAAGCCAATTTCAACTTTCAACAACTAAGTAATAAAATTAATTGTTTGATCACTTTAGGGGCCATCAAATTATTTTTTTACGGGAATAAGCTCCAACAATAACAAATCAAATTAGTGTATCGATTTGAATGTTTCTGTTGAGTGGTTTGTGTTAAGTGCATAAGTTCAGTAGACAGGGTTATTGGTGACCACTAAAGTAGCACTAGGCTATGGTCACAAATGAGCTACATACATACATATAGTCATGCCTTTATCCCCGAAAAGGTAGGCAGAGGCATAGCATATGCCCAAATTTCACCTTTTACTTTTATGTTCCACTTAATAGGTAAATAAATAAATAAATAAATATTCACGGACATTTCACACAACGCTATCTGATCCCAAAGTAAGCTAGGAATAACCTGCTTGTGTTATGGGTATCAGACCACGGATATTAGTACTTATATACTTTTAAATACATACATATTATACATAGAAACACCCAGACTCTTGAGATAAACATTTATGGGTCACACAAATATAATATATAGGTGTTGAGCCTATTGTCTTTAATTGGACAGGTGCAGGTCGCGACGACCCGCAATTGAAATTTTTCAAGCCGCTCGTAATTACTTCAACTTGGCTTAACGACTGTATTATTATTGACAACCGGGTTTCAATTAGAAAGCTCTAAATGAAACCCGGTTGTCAGTAAAATGACAGTCGTTTCTAAAACTCTTCCACGCAATGGATCGTTTAGCAAAAGCGTTCCCTAAGTCGACTCTTACGACACCCTCGGAACGAATAAGGGCGACACATAACTATATTGTACTGTATCCCGTTCTCACACGGGGCCCTGCCACCAAACGGGGGTAATGAGCATTTGAGAAGGGAACACTATTAAGCTAGATGGAAAATATTCACCTTGGTGAAATTTCTATCAAAACTATCTCAGATCTTTTGTCAGACGCAGAATTCTAGATTTAAGCTAAAGTACTAGTATAGTAATCACAACCGTATTTTTTACTAGCGGCCGTAACGCAGTTTCACCCACGTAGCTCCCGTTTCCGTGAGAATACAGGAATAAAATATAACCTATGTTACTGAAGGTGAATGTAGCTTTCTACTAGAAAGCTATATTCACCTACATGAAAGAATTTTTGAAATCGGCGCAGTAGTTTTTAAGTTTATTCATTACAAACACAAATACACACATTGACACAAAAATCCAATTTATTTCCTCTTTATAATATTACTGTAAACTAAACAGTAAACATATTCCATATCAGGAGAATTTTTGTATAATATGCAAAACACTAGGCTCCGTTACATGTCAGTTTCATATAATTCATGTAAGTATGCTGAGTTGTTTTATCTGTTCTCATGTTTACAAATAAAAAGATAATAAATAATAAATAAATAAATATTCACGGACATTTCACACAACGCTATCTGATCCCAAAGTAAGCTAGAAATAACCTGCTTGTGTTATGGGTATCAGACCACGGATATCAATACATATATACTTTTTTAAATACATACATATTATACATAGAAACACCCAGACTCTTGAAACAAACATTTATGGTTCACACAAATATTTGTCTCCGGTGGGAATCGAACCCACGACCTCCAGCGCCGCAGGCGGTATCACTACCGACCGCGCCTAATTACTACGCACCGATACTAATTGCTTTTCTAAATTAACTCTAATGTTTGGGCAGGTATCATCGCAAGTCGAATGATTATATAGGTGCAATTCTATACATTCAAGCCGAGCAGCTTAAAAAAGTTGCCGGTAGATGGTGCCTACGTCACCCCAAGACGTAATAAGGTGAAAGAGTTGACGGTCGATGTCTCGGTGGTCCAATGGTTAGGGCGTCTGGTCCGGCAAACCAGAAGACGCAGGTTCGAATCCTGCTCGAGACCAAATTTTTTCACATTAAAAATTTGTAATGAGTCAGCATACTAATTGCTTTGCAATTATCTCTAATAAATACACCGTATGTAAAAAATACAAGCTATCGTGATTCATACCTGATGACAAGTGGACGAATAACGAAGTCTGAGTACAATCACGTTTTTACTATTTGGATACGGAACCCAAAAATCCGAAATTAGATCTGTAGAATGAGAAAATGTGGCGAATTTTTTATTAGAAATCCTATTAGATATGAATCAATCAACTTAGACTACCTACTTACTTATTCCATCTGATATTGACTTTACCCTGTTGGGAATATAATCTAGGTAACGGCAATATATAGAGCAGTACGACCTCTCCCGATCAAAGTCTCTATCTCAAAATCGGTCTATGTGGCAATTAGTTATAATGCTTCTGTGATTTTTTCTATTCAATTTCAGTGATACCTCTAAGGCTTTGAACCAAAAGTAGTCAAAGTTGAAGTACTTTAAATTAGTACTTTATTGCTACTTTCCTATAAATTTCTTTACGGGGCCTAGAGATAATAGGTGGGTAGTGAAAGTGCATGAAATTTTGACGCCTAGTTTCATGATACGCAAGAGAAGCGGCGTTATAATAATAGTAGAGAAACAGTTTCTCTCCCGCGTCATAGAAAACACATTGGGCACCGGAGATTCTTTAACGATCTCCGCGCCCAATAACACAGAACCTAGAAGGCCATTTTGCGCTAGCTGTCGTTCTCCAGATAATTTAGGCTGAACATGGTGGCTCGTCGTGTTTCAACACGAGACGCTTGGAAAGAGAAAAAAAAGGACATGTAGAGAGATTTTCTTTCTCACATTTTCACACAATAAGAAAAAGCCACAATAGAACTATTTTCCAAAAGTGGACCAATACACATACTTTTGGACCAAGTTATTGTTTGGAAAATATCAGTCGTCAAAAGTAAATATTTTCGTCTCTTCTTAATGGAGACATCGCCCTACAAATACTTCCTTGTAAAATCAGGTCATGTGTTTGTTTGGAGAAAAAATATAGTAGTACTGTCAACCTCTTTGTTAGACGCTTGACATAATTTGGCTTTTAGGTTCATTCAGAGCCCTTGGCGTTTGATTTCTTATAACAATACCTATATCCTTTTGAAATTTTAATAAAGATTTTTTGTTGGTATACAAGTTGTTCTTTGATGGTGGATCATTAAAATATAGACACATTTAATTGTAACAAAACAAGCAAAAATATTTTTTATTTGCTTGTTTCGTTACAATTAGAATTCCCATAATAGTAATAAGTACCACGAGTTCAAAACGCGGACCACTTGAGAATAACTGGCAAGAGATTAGGCGGGTATTTCTTTTTACTACTTTCAAATGCTTTGAGAATCAATATTCTGATATATCACTGTGATTTTCTAATCACCTTACGCTATAGTTAGCTGTGAGATGGGTGATTGCTTGATGCTATATCATTTTTAAGCATTTCCGTGCTTCGGAAGGCCATAAGACCGTTTCAAAAATTTATACATTATGTAACCCCTAGTAACCACAGCCAGATATCCATTTCTACACGCCATTTGAGACAAAACCGCGAGTCTTTCACTCTGATGTTGCAAACTTCCATAGACTACAGTAACCAATTTTGATCAGGTTGCCCGTAAGCATGTTTTTCCACCTCAGTATGATTATAGAAAAAAACACTGTAAAACGGAAACTACACAAACCATACATCAACTACATTAAACCATTAGTATACAGCATTTCACACACGACACAGGTAGAATACGATGATGACGCATAAGTCTCGTTCCATTCAAAAGCGTTCGTCGACTAGCAGATAAGCGAACGGGAACATCAAAGGGTCTAAGTCAAAAGAGAACAGCTTAAATAGGTCTTACTGAAAAGGTGATTAATGATATAAAGCTAAAGATTGACACATGAGGGCTACCTTTATTTTGGTGTAATCAGGTGTTTCTGTGTTTAAGGTTAGGTTATTTATCAACGTAGACTTGGTTATGTTTTAGAATTGTAAACCTTTATTGTATTTGCAATAATCTGCAGTAACAGCTGAATATTTTCAGGCTATGAAATGTGATCTTTTATATCGTTTCACGTCGTTTAAGAAATAAAGTAGTACATGACTCTTTACTTACAATACATACCTACATATAATCACGCCTTTATCCCCGAAGGGGTAGGCAGAGGCAAAGTATACACCCACATTTCACCTTATAGTTTTATCCTTTTTAATAGGTGGTGAGGCCATTGCGGCAGTCCAAAAGTCCCAAAAGTTCCAAGAGTCCCAAAAGTCCCACAAGTTCCAAAAGTCCCAAAAGTCGCAATAGTCGCAAAAATCCCAAAAGCCCCAAAAGACCCAAAAGTCCCAAAAGACCCAAAAGTCCCAAAAGTCCCAAAAGTCTCAATATTCCCAAAAGTCCCAAAAGTCCCAAAAGACCCTAAAGTCCCAAAAGATCCTAAAGTCCCAAAAGTCTCAAAGTCCCAAAAGTCCCAAAGGTCCCAAAGGTGCCTAAGGTCCAAAAGTCCAAAAGTCCAAAAGTCCAAAAGTCCAAAAGTCCAAAAGTCCAAAAGTCCAAAAGTCCAAAAGTCCAAAAGTCCAAAAGTCCAAAAGTCCAAAAGTCCAAAAGTCCAAAAGTCCAAAAGTCCAAAAGTCCAAAAGTCCAAAAGTCCAAAAGTTCAAAAGTCCAAAAGTCCAAAAGTTCAAAAGTCCAAAAGTCCAAAAGTCCAAAAGTCCAAAAGTCCAAAAGTCCAAAAGTCCAAAAGTCCAAAAGCCTAAATGTCTACAGTCAAGTGGTGACCCAAGGGCTGGCAGTTTTCTCGCTCAACGAATAGGTATTGCTATTCAAAGGGGGAATGCTGCTAGTCTTTTGGGCACAATGCCACGGGGGCCTTATTTAGGTTTAGTTTAGATAGTAATAATGTAAATATAGATATGTAATAATTATGTTTCTCTGTAATTTTTAACAATAACAGTCAAGTAGGTACTTGGTACTTTACTTTGTTGAACATAGGCCTTAAAATCTTACTAATATTGTAAATGCGAAAGTTCGTGAGTGTGGATGTTTGTTACTCTTTCACGCTCAAACCGCTGAACGGATCGAGCTGAAATTTGGTACAGAGATACATCATAGTCTGGAATAACACATAGGCAACCTTTTATCCCCGGAATAACTTCCCGTGGGAACAAATTTTACGCAGGCGATGTTGCGGGCATCAGCTAGTATTCTTATAATAATATAGAAATAATTATACTAGCATAGTTGATAAAAAATGCTATGTAATAGCTTTACATGACTCTTTACTTACAATACATACCTACATATAATCACGCCTTTATCCCCGAAGGGGTAGGCAGAGGCAAAGTATACACCCACATTTCACCTTATAGTTTTATCCTTTTTAATAGGTGGTGAGGCCATTGCGGCAGGTCACCGCGACACGCAGTTAAAATTTTTCAAGCCGCCATAAGGCCTTCAACTTGGCTTAACGATTGTCATTTTACTGACAACCGGGTTTCATTTCATTTTTGTGTTTGTACAATGAAGTATTTTCTATTCTATTCTATTCTCTAAGCTTATGTCTTGCGAACGTTTGACTAAAAACGTCACTATGAATATGAGCGGCAACAGTGCGATGCAATTATGTAAATAACCATTGTATAGTGCTTTTTTCAGCAGCTTTTAGATAGCGTGGCATTCAACCTATATCTCTTTTCTGTGTTATTTTCATTTACACAAACATTTAAGATCTTGTTCTTACATAGGAGAATTGAGACCCTGGTCACAATGTTATACAGATCAAATTTATTACTTGACGACACTTCGTGAAAAGGACATATTGAAAAAACTTTACTAAAGTTGTACTGTTCCACAATATTAATTTATTAATTCTCAAAATCTGACCGTTTTTGCTTCACGGCGTTTTCAAAGGTATGGGGTAGTACCTAATCTAGTTCTTCGAAAATGTCGTGAGACGAAGATAGATCTATGAGGATGGCGGTTTTTTCAATAATGATCTGTAAATTATGCCCTGGTGGTTTATATCCATATATATTTAATAATTCCACACGGAGAGGAGAGTCTTTTTTTACGCATGGAAATCCGTCATAGATGCTACAGACTTTTGCCGACTAAAACCACTCGTTTCCGACTACTTCCTACGGTCGGGAGACCTGGGTGAACGGGGGAACGAAAGGATTTCCCAGGATTCCCAACAGACCTTGGATTTTTTTTTACGTGAGGAAATATCCCACATGGAGACTATTCTGGACTTCTACCGACCAAAAAACCACACGTATCCCGCCTAACAGCCTACGGTTGGGAGTCCCGGGTAAGCCCTCGGAAGGATATTCCAGGACTCCTAACAGACCTACGGCCACCACTGCGGCCTCACCTAGGTGGAACAGAATTTGGCTACCATACAGAAAGCCTATTTCTATGTGACCGTTTCTTTTCGGAACAGTTACCTATAGGAAAATAGGCTCTCTGTATATTATGATGTATTAAATGTACGTATAATGGAGATTAGAAGGTACAAGTGTATAATACATAAGAGGGACTTATCCTTAAAGTGCCCTACATCTAATAAGCCCTTAGACACAAAGCCTTTGAAAATGGAACAAGATCATTAATTACGTCACATCCTCATTTGACAATGTCAAGGGGAACTAATTTTGTGCTCGTCAATTTTTGCTGACTTGTGTAATATTAATTGTGTTTATGTTCCGTAAATGTAACGTAGTTAGACGACATACAACGGCTTTTGAAGGTTTTCCTTATTTTATAAAAAGGAATTTGTTAGATCAAGTACTTTTGCTTCGTTGATTTATGTACGTGATATTGGCGTTTTAGTAAATACAAATTTGTTAATCATTCAGTATAATGTGATGTTAAAGATTCTTGTTAAAAAATACTGCTCGTCAAATGAACGATGCTATTTTATGATAATATTTAAACACTCCTTACGATGTTTAATGTTTGAATTAACTTTACAAATAATTCGACCACTTTCTGTAACGGGCGAGGCACTAAAATTTCATTAAAATTCCTAATACTCTCTATGACTTAATTAGAAATCAGCAGTATGTTTATACAATGCTTTCATCATACAAAGCTGGTGCTATAATTTTCAAAGCCATTGCTCTTGTAGTTGGCAGGCCAAACAACAGTCGATTCCTGAAATGACAAAAAAGGAAAAAAAAGAAAAAACTCAAGGGGCTACAAAATTTAGTAAAAAGCTCATCAACTTCACGTACTCATACTAACGAATACTTTTAATAACGTTTTCAGACTGTCTTGGCCCTGACCTCCTCCCCTACAGCCTTGCAATGCCACTCGCACTGCTCCTCGTGTTGCCACAAAAATTGGCCTATCAGTCACACACTCCCCTCGCTCGTGTTGCCGCTCCTACGTCGATGAAATATGAATCGCATGATAGTGCCCGCGGAATGAAGAGCAGCATGATGAGTAACGCAGCCACACTACGTCTCCGTCCAACAAACAAAAATAAATGTACTTCACTTTGGCATATACAGATGCACTTGTAAAACGTCACTAATATAAGCCAAAGCAGTACCACCAGTTCACAACGCGACCCACCTGAGAAGAACTGGCAAGAAACTCAGCGGATTAGTGCTCTATTTACAATGTTAAAGAATCTAAAAACTATGCATTTTAAACATTTTTTGAGAATCCAGCCGATCAGGTCATATCCAGGCTTCTATAATCCATTTTCTCGCTACTTCTTTAGCTTGTGGCCTCAAATATTTACGCTCCAATCCACTAAATATTTTGTACCAACTTTTCTAAAACACTTTTCTGACGGAAAATTAATTTCATTTACTAAGCACGTCTTTTCCCTCGTCCCTATCAATGTCAAACTAACACCATTGTTTAGATTGTGTTGTTAACTTTTCCCCTTTTGACCCTTCACCGTAAAGGATGGAACGTGGTGTAAAACACCTTGCGGTTTTATTAACTCAATTTGTTACAATTTCGGTAAAAAATATTCTGTAAAGTGTTATGAGAGATTGTATTTAGTACTTTTATATTTTAAATTTCCGAGCGTTTCGTGTGTGATTGATAATTTAAGCATTAATCTATATTGAACTTTTTCTTCAACAAAAAACAAATGTATTTCATGACAGGACCAGTTTTTGAAGTTTAGCTAGGATATCCATCAACGGAGTGATTGCCATGGATACAAATACATACATACATATGGTCACGCCTTTATCCCCGAAGGGGTAGGCAGAGGCAAATTATATGCCCACATTTCACCTTTGTAAAATTTGTCAAACGTTATAGGTGGTGAGTCGTATTGCCGTGTTTAAATGGACAGGCGCAGGTTGTGACTGCCTGCTGTTGAAATAAAGCCTTCAACTTAGCCTAACGACTGCCATTTTACTGGCAACCGGGACCAACGGCTTAACGTGCCTTCCGAAGCACGGAAACGCTCAAATAAATGTCACAAAGTGATCACATGGATGGTCACCCATCCATGGACCAGCCATAGTGAAAGTTGCTTAATGCAGTGATCGTTTACTGAACACTGAGTCCGCGGGGCTACGAGCGCTTCATTATACAGGCCAAGATCCAAATAGCCGGAGATTTTTTTTCCAATACTCTTTAATTATGGAAATACGTTCCTTGCAGGCTAAGTCGCAGACATAAGCACTAGTCATCATGAATTAATTTATCAAATAAAGTTTAAATATATGAAAAATAAATACGCTAAGGTTGGGGAACGACCCCTGCCTTATTTTTCCCGGTATGGGGTTTTCTGACAGAGGTATTCAAGGTTATTACGGTCAGCATCACAAGCTTAGCACCTCGAATGTATCAAACGCCTATAGGTTATAGCGACTCCTTCTTTCAAATGGTTAGTGTCCCATAAAATATCGTTCCAAGAAATATATTTTCATTTAACCATCATTTATCTACCAATTTTGAACCAATCGACCCTATCACTAAGACTTATGTTCATCGTTAGTATAAATAGTAACAGTATAGAGGTAGGGATGTCTTCCATTAATCACGGTACGTAGTAACGTATCTATCTAATCGGTATGAGAGCTCTAGGAGATTAGGCTAGGTTTTTGGGGCTCGGTAAAACCTACTCCGCAAGTATTTGTAGATGACAGGTTTGATTTGATCAAATTCAAATTCATTTATTCACGTGAAATGTGGTACAGTTTGAGATGTTACAAAAATTTGACACGAACACATTTCGCCAGATCAGGCATGCAAATATCATTATACAATATTATAATAATTATTGTCTAAATTTAAAATCCCTATTCAACACAAATGTAGGTACAATTCCATGCATTACATACATTACGTTTTCTACAGTACAGATCATTTAGGAAGTGTTACCAATTCTATTAATAATGTTACCATGTCAAAATCATTCATTTTTGTTTTCACCAGTTTAGGTACCTTTATTTAATATATTCAATGTCTAGTACTATTACAATGTCGAGATAAAATACTAATTATATTTATTTATACTTAGTCAATACATTTTACAAATTCAATGTCAGAAAGAAAACAGAATTAATAACTATGTCAGAAACATTCTTCATATGTTACCAAATTATATTTTATTGTATTCAATGTCAAGTATTATTATGTCAAGATCAGTACATATTACATACTTATTAATTTGTACCCACTTAGTCCATGCATTTTACAAATTCTATGTCAAAATAAATGTCAAAAATAATATATTCATCATTACAATGTTAAATATTAAAATTCCATGAATTCCTGTACAGAGTAAAAACATCTGTCCAGCAGCCAGGCTTTAAGTTAAGCCTTGAAAAGAGTAGTAGGGTACTTCTTTAAATAATTTGGTAAAGCATTATAAATATAACCACACATTGCAAAACAGTTTCTTTGGTCATGTCAATCAAAATCGGAGTGAGACTATACTAGAGAATAACTTGTACCTATACTAAAAGTAAAGTGATTTCCATTTTACCAACAACTAACAAGCGCAACGTAATTGTGGTGACCATACTGAAGTAGACATAACTATGGTAACCATAGTGAAGTAGACTCCTTCAGTATTGTTACCATAGTTACGTTGTGCTTGTTAGTTGGTGGTAACTTCACTTTCACTTTACCTTTAGTATAAGAGCAAGAGTAACAGCAAAGATAATAATAATAGTATTACATACAGATCGGCAACTCCCTGTCGCGCCACAGCTGTCAGTAGAGTCAACGTGCGCGTTGACGGACAATTTGATTACATTTTATTGATTACACGCACACATTCAAGCTGGAGTTTCCACCCTGTGGTAATAGCAAAGATAATGTAATAGTATTACATAGTAATAGTTCTACTCTGATTTTGGTCGAACACGGTGGTTAGATTGTAAATTAGTCAAATAAATGATAACTTGTAATAGGTACTATGCAATAGATATTGTAAACTCTTTTACCATAAGTCGAACCACATAAAAGTACAAAAGAATAAGTTTTTTAGTCTTGAAATACATATTATGCGTTACATTTAAAGAAAATAGGTAGTGTGAACGAATAAACGTGAATTGTGGAGTGATTATGGTATGTAGAAAAATCTTTGAGTTTCCTGGGATAGCATAATACAGCTGAATTTTCTTTCCGTGAACTATACTTGAACTAAACAATCAATAAACAAGACTGCAAAAATAAAAACCAAAAGTATTTTCGTTCGCAATTCATGATACTGGATATACAGTAGATACTTTGGAAGCATTTGATGACTATCTTTTAAAAGATACGAGCACTGATCAAAGAAAAGAACTTTCAATAGATTTTTCGACTCCAACGTATAAAGTTTTATCTAAGAACTTTTGTGCTTGTCATTCAACATTGATTACCTAAGTGGTTGGCAGAAAAAGAACGCTCCTTTAATATCTACTAGCAGTTAGATGAAAATAGAGCATTACCTGAGTCTGCATTTTTGAAGAAAATACATTTCTTTTGTGCTATTACAAAACTTTAGTGAGATTTAATTGTGAGTTACTGATAAGTGATTTACAGTTGTTCTTTTGCTGTATCTAGCTATTATGACTTCGAAAGTTTATAGGTGTGGATGTCTAAACGGACTGGCTAAAATTGAGTACAGGAATAGATTAAAATCTGGAATAACACATACTTAGGCTACTTTTTATCTCACAAGCTTTCGCATTTATAATATTAATAAGATGGTTGGTTTTCCAAATTCTACTCTAGGTATGTATGTCCGTTTATGTACCACTGTCATACGTTACTACTGCCATGCTGAGCGCAAAAGCGTTATCGCAAGAAAAGCTTCTTTCGAGTAAATTGAGACTTTGTAACAGCATTTTTTACTTATAAGCAGTTGGCATTTATATACTGGTCACTTTATTTTTTAGTTTGGTCAAAATATCGAAAATGTCTATGTAATTCCTTTTTTCATGAGGTAGTGCACTTTTGCTTAGTATTTGTAGAATTAATACTTGAGATACCGCTTTTGTGTTAACTCTTACTTTTCCATACAAAACAAATTGCAATTTTTATGAAATAAAAAATTATATTATTAAAACTTTTTTTTACCAAGACCTATTTTTTAATTCTTCTATCTATTATCTATTACTTATAATAAAACTGTTGAGGGTCGAGAGTCTGTACATGGAAGATATTTTCAAAATTTTAATCGTAGGGCGTTCTATAATCGATACTGAAGCCAAAAATGTAATTAAAATTTTTCATGTCTGTCTGTCTGTCTGTCTGTCTGCCTCTCTGTCTGTCTGTATCCCGAATAAGTATCACGCCGAAACTACTCAACCGATTTGAATGATACTTAGTACATTCCGAGCTTATAGTCCGAGGAAGGTTCTAGGATACTTTTGATCCCAAAGTTTTGCTCGGTTCCTGCGGGAGAGGGGACGAAAGACAAATGGTTTTTCAGTTGTAATTTCTCAACGCGTGATGTGATTTATAATTTCTTTTTTAGTATTGGAAAGGGAGTACTTTAAGGATTTTTCGACCCAAGTTTCAAGATTGAGGGGTTTGTAGTTCAGAAATAAGAGGCAACTCAACTTTCGCCAAACCTAGAATTCAAGGGTTCCTTTGAATGAGAGGGTAAATCAAAACGGGCGCCGTCGGCGCGGACTGAATTATTTTACAACAGCCTTAATAATTAAGCTCTTTTATGATTAAGCAAACAGGGCCGTTTCACACGGTGCTTGACGAGTTTGATGTAGAACTACCTCTCCATTCGTGCACATTATGTGACGTAAACGAAGTTGCGAGGGTCAGCTAGTTTATTATAAACATATAAAAAAAGTAACGTTTTCAATGAAAAGAAAAGATCTTTTTCGTCGTGTCAATGGTGACAGTTTTTTTTTTTTAAAGTTACTACGCTACATCAGCCCAGCCCAAAACTCGGCGAGATTGAATGCGCTTTATAGTGTTCGTATTTTTGGAATCTGTATTAGGTAGGTAGGCGAAATCTTAACATTCGGCTATTTGCCGCTTATCCGCCTAGTAATTTGAGGTAAAATTGAGATAAGAAAAATCTTCTTAACGGTATTTTTTTTCTATGTTTTAATTTCAATTCAGCCTATAGCAGTCCACTGATGGACATAGGCCTCTCCCAAATTTCACCACAATTCACGGTACCTACTGCACTTTGCGCATTTCCTGCTTTGTGCCATTATTTTTGGGAGGGTTTCGGCCTTACTGTACCACGCTGACCAGATGGGTTGGTACAGGGTTTCATTTCGAGTTTTCTTTCTCTACGCCATGACCTTGTCCGTTAGTCAGCAGACGCACCACTCGCAGGTGAGGCAGGCTTGGACCCTGGGGTTGGTAGGGCCCCATGTTTTATTTTAGATACATTTAATTGGATTAGCTCATTAGATGTGGATTTTTTAAGCTATCCATTGCCATAAAAATCAAACCTTTGGTTTTTTTAAGATACTTTTTTTGCGCTTAGCACGGCAGACTAATCCATGCTGAAATACAACTCACTAGACTGGACAAACGGGCTGACTTGGAGAACTATAAGGGATCAAATTTTACTACAGACCACTACAAATCACGTATTCAACATTTATTTAGGCAACTATTGGACGCACAAGAGGAAATAAACTTTGGCCCTAAAGTATAACTTGGTTTAAACTATGTTTATGAAGAAAGTTCTCGAATAAAACGTTCCTGGCAGCGAATTGTGGGCTGACTTTGTTGCTGGTACTAATTCTAATGTTGCCAGTGGATTATGACCGGCACACTTCTAGCCAAGTTTTTATGATGTTGGGAACACTCCGCAGAATGTTCTGAATTTATGTTTACGGCTGAGTTCGACTTATTTGTAGATTAACATTATTGTAAGTACTTGGTGTGAAGAGTTTATCAACTTCTGTCGGTACAGAAATTTATGATATCGATCTTTTATGCATTTAATCAATCGATCAGCTTTTCGTAGTCTATGGCTGGACATAGGCTTTTCCCAAATTACGCTAAACATACACGGTCCTGCATCTAGTCACTTCCTGCGACCTTATTCAGGTCGTCTGTTTCTCCGGCGAGAGGTTGTCCCCACTTGTACCAACTAGCGGTCTTCACTCCTGAACTCGTTTGTTCCATCGGCCATCGGCTCTTTTACAGATGTGGATAGCCCATGGCCACTTTAATGAGCTTGTTCTGCGAGCTATGTCAACCACTCCGGTTCTCTGAAGGATCACATCGTGCCTTGGGACATCCTTTCGAGGGTTTGCATGAGGCTCCCAACCGTAGGTTTTTTAGTCGGTAGGAATCCGGCAAAGCATCCATGAAGGATTTTCCCTCAGGTTAAATAAAAAAAAAGGATCACATCGTATTGAATTTTAGTCAGCATAGCTCGTACCAAAACTCGCTGAGCAATTTGAAGTATAAGTAAAATATTATGAAAACATAAAAGAAAATAAACCTTATTTTCAATAGTGTAAAAATGTAGGCTACGATTCAGTAATCATGGACACGGCTGTCATAAAAAGGACAGTAGATGGATATCGCGATGGACACTTTATTGTGGTCTTGTGTGACACATATCAAGTTGTTTCCATCAGAATTTTGTCAAGTAAAAATAGAATGTTGAACTTGTAAGTTTTCAAAGAAATGTTTTTCTAAGATTACTATATTCTTAATGTTTTGGGGGTTCCGTACAAATGGGACCCAATTACTGAGATTCCGCTGTTCGTCTGTCTGTCTGTCCGTCACGAAGCTGCATCTCAGGAACCATGACAGTTAGAGAGCTGAGATTTTCACAGATGGTGTGTTGCCACTAAAACAACAAATATAAGAAACATAAAAACACAGCGTGTCTAAGAGGGGCTCTCATACAACAAACGTGAATTATAATGCAGTTTTTTGATACGGACCCTCCCTGAGCAAGCTCGACACGCACGTGGCCGGTTTTAAAATAATTTCAATATATTATTTTGACAAAAAGTCTGTAAATGAATTTATTTATTTAGTTTTTTAAAATCTTTCGTTAATCTACGCTAATATTATGAAGAAGAAAATTAGTATTTTTGTATATTTGTAATAAATAAAATAATTTAAAAACTACTGTGTCAATTTTAAAACTTCTTTTACAATTAGAAAGCTACATTCACAATGAGTAACAAAGGCTATACATCATTACGATATTTCCACGAAAACAGGAGTTACGCGGGTGAAACTGCGTGACGTCCACTAGTGTTAGATATAGAGGGTCAGATAAATTTATCACTTGTTAGTTTTTCACAAAAGACCCATAGTAAGTTGTCCTAATATACAGCAAATATCGAAATATTGTGTCAAAATATCGCGCCATATTCTGTAGATATACGGAACATGAATGACCAAAGGGTCAAATGACCAACGAATTCCAACAGGCCTTTTTCCGACACAACAGAATTTTTGTAAAGGAAAATAACAAAAAACTTACGGTACCTACCGATATCTGGGGCGTAGCGTAAATATCTCTACGACTCTGAGAAAATTCTTGTACAGGATTTTCTTAGGCTTCGAAACCAATTTCCTGTAGCAATTTACCCGTTCTACAGACTGATACCATCACCTTTCTACCAAAATAGACACTCTGCTGAAAAAGACTTTGATGAAAAAGACTGTCATTTCGTATAAAGTACCAGTTGAAGTGTTAATATAAAAAAATATTCTCAGGATAAAAGCAGTTTTACAACGCCATTCACTTCTAAGGCATTTTCAGTGTTCCACACTGATTTACACAGTAACTTATACCAACAGTTTTACATGGAGGATATTGTAATTTATAATTAACTAGCAGACGTTACGCAGTTTCAACCGCGTAATTCCCGTTCCCGTGGGAATACAGGAATAAAATATAGCCTATGTTCACCGCAAAGAGTGTAGCTTCCCAACAGTGAAAGAATTTTTAGACTAGTCGTGTTCTCAGGCAGTGCCTTCGAGACGATAAAAACTTACATTCTCTATACGGCCTATATAACACAGGAACTGGCTGGAATAAAAAAAACACTTTAAATTTTTTTAAATGTTTTACAAAATTGACCGTTTCGTATAAATTTATTGATGGGTAGCACTTATATAAAGAAAAATTTTACTATTTCTAACTCTCACAATAGTGAGCGATAGTCGGAAACTCATTGAAAGCAAAAAGAATTGGTACCTCTAAATGTGCGTGAGAGAAAAATTAAGTAATTTGATATCCCTGACATGAAAAAATAATCAAGTACAAGTATACAAACACAGCTGGACTAGTTAAGAAAAAAAACGTGTCTAATAAACACTGCTGCTAAAACCGTTTTCAAATAAAAGCAACCGCATCAAAATTGTTTTACCCATTTATCACAATTAGGGGTCAAACTTAAAACATTTTTTGTCGAGCGTTAAATATACAGAAAAGATCGCAAGCATTTTAAATTTTTGTGTACGTGGCCAAATAAGCAATAACATTTTAATATTTTCAGCATTTTACAGTGTACATACAAATTTTTAATTAAATTATGTTAGGCACATTAATTTCGTCGAAACCCGATTACGCAGAGTTCATAGCTAAATATTTTACAATAAAGTTATACAAACATGCAGTGCTTGCGTTTACACTCATAGTTTAGACAAGCTTTTCTCCCCTTTTTTTAAAGTGAGGAAAATGCTATATGGATGCTATGCCACTTACATGTGCCTTCCACACTTGGTGTGTCATTTGCTCAGTACTCATTCGTTCTAAAGGCCCAAACCACCTTAGCATACTCTTTTCAATTATTGTTACAACATTTTCTTTCAGGCCACTGCATTCTCGGATATCTGTATTCTTCTTTCTATCAACCAGCCGTAATCCACACATACTGCGCAATGATCGCAATGATCGAAATATTAAACCTAAAATTTGTCATACAAGAAAGTTATCGATGACTCTGATATTAATTTTTCGGTTTTTTCTCTTTAGGGTCGGCAGCGCGAGTGTGGCACCTCTGGTGTTGCAAGAGTTCATAGGCTGCGGTGACCACCGGTCCTTCTGGTGGGCCGTATGCTTGTCTGCCACCTTAGTGGTATATAAAAAAAAATTATAATGTAATAGCGGTCCCTACTCCATCAGGAAACCGTGGAGACATGGAAGGTGCGACTTGAGCAACCAAAGGGGGGATTCGCCACAATCGCGGCCGCCAGATCGGTCATGGACGAGTGGCTGGAGAAGAGACACGGTGCTCTCTCCAAACGGTTGACACAGATGCTTGCCGGGCACGGTAGCTTCGGTAGGTATCTGTGGCGAAAACACCGGGAAATCACGGCCGAGTGTCAGCACTGCGATGACACGGCGCTCCACACGCTGGTGGAGTGCACGGCGTGGGCGCAACAGCGCCAGGTCCTCGTAGTGGGTCTGGACGTGGACACTCTCTCGCTCGAGACCATGGTGCGAGCCATGCTCTCCAGCGGGAGTAAGTGGGACTGCGCCGCCTCCTTCTGCGAGCAGGTCTTGTGGTGAAGGAGTTCCCACCCGAGTTCCGCAGTCGGCGGCCTGGGCGCCGCCGACGTGTCATCGCCGAGGACTATCGGCCACCATGACCGGGGGCCTGAGGACGGTGAGAGGGCGGCTCACCGTCCTTACAGAAGCAGGCCCATGACGGCAGCGTGACGTGAGCAATTCACGCACGCCCCCCCTTAGAAGCGGGATCACACCCGAAACGCCCCAAAGACGCGGGATAGCATCTGAACCACCCCCTGGACGAGGCCGCAGTGGCGGCCGTAGGTCTGTTGAGAGTCCTGGGACATCCTTCCGAGGGCTTACCCTGGTCTCCCAACCATAGGCTGTTGAGCGTAACGTGAGGTATTTTAGTCGGTAGGAGTCCGGCATAACATCTATGAGGATTTTCCCTCCCGTTAAACAAAAAAAAAGGCCCAAACCACCTTAGCATACTCTTTTCAATTATTGTTACAACATCCTCTTTCAGGCCACTGCATTCTCGGATATCTGTATTCCTCTTTCTATCAACCAGCCTTACTCCACACATACTGCGCAATGAGCGCAATGATCGAAATATTAAACCTATCATACTAGAAAGTTATCAATGACTCTGATATTAATGTAATACCTTTAATATTAAGTAATGTTCGAAATTTGATTCTGTGACTTCTCATTTTATTTATCCATCAGTGTCCCTCTGGTGTAATCCATTAATCTTAGGAAGTCATAACGAACATATAGTATAGAAATATCAGTGTTCCTAGTAGTGATAGATTTATGTTACCGAATAACTTAGGTAATTACCAAGGAGCTCAGAATGGGCAGTGGATTTCTTTTGCCAGGAAATGTAAAAAAAATGTCTAGAATTAACCGTTCAGAGTAAGAAAAGCTCTTTGTTCGGATGTACCTACCAATATGTTTTTTTTTCCAAGATGTTTACTTAGTTTTGGAAGTTTTTCCTAATCGAATTATTATTACGTTGGCAGATAAAATGTCAGAAACAATTATTGTCTCAATGGCAGTCATCTTTAGGTCCATGTAAAAAATACCATAGTCATTTTTAAGTAATAAAAACTTCGGATTATAATTTATCGTTTACCACTCAAAATTTTAACTTTTATTAATGAAATAACGTAGAAGTTTTCTTATCGCAAAGTTACTTTTTTTGAAAATGAATTGATAATAGGAGCATATAATATGCCTCTACCTACCGTTTGGGGAAAAAAAGAGTGACCATTACGTGTGTATGTATAGCAAGGTTTATTTTGTTCATTTATTAGTATTGAAACTTAGTTGAAGTAATAGTGCTAATAGTCTACTACTACAGAAACTTGATATCCCCAAAAGTTTGCTTCACGAAAAAGAATCGAAGTTCAGCAGCATCGCAGTTTAATTAGAAATAAGGAATAAAGGGCTTGCTGGAGGATGAATTATGAGTAGTAGAGTGATGTGAATATACTCAGTAACAAAAAGAATCTTTTTGAAATTTTCAAAAAAATTAACTTTGATTTGTCAACATTGTCATGACTCTACCACAGCCTACAGACCATTTTTCTTTTTCACTCTGCGACTTTACTGAGGGTTGGGAAATGATTGAAACTGAGACGAACTCAATCCGTTCTTTTTTTAAAATTTATCTTAAAATCTAATACAGTTTTTGTATTTAGGTAGAAGTAATACAATGGTAAATATCTCATGAACTCTAATTAGTTTGCTGCTTATTTATTTAGATATACTGTAACTACATTTTTTTGTGCCATTTGTACATATTGATGTAAACACAATACTTTTTTGTTATCAATTTCATGTTTGGTGTACAATAAAGTTTTACTTACTTACTTACTACCTATATGTATAAAGTCATACTTAGGCATTTATCTTGAAGCTAATTAGTATTCTCCTGAGTACGGGCAATTTTGTGATTAGCGCCGGCAATACTGGTTACACTCTCACTAACCTAACGCGCCGCTGCGTCTAATGACAGCTATCTAAGTAAAGTGCCGGCTCTATTTCTAGAGGATTTAGTAATGCGGGAAACACACAGGGAAAACTGGAAAAAGAAAAATGTTGAGTTTTTTAGAAGGGAATTATTTCGGACAAAAAGTATCCGTGCTATCTAACAAAGTAGGGGAATGGAACTAGGAATGTGGTCTTAATTGTCCTGAATAGACATAAAGTTGTGGGGATTTATATATTTTTTATTTAAGAGAGTACAGTCAGGTTACGTATTATATACTTTACTTTATTACCTTACTTTCCTTACTTTCTTTCTTTCCTTTATTACTTTAATTTATGGGAACTGTTTGCAATCTTGATAGGTATATTTATTATAGAGGTACGGAGTTATTTTTAAATCTCAGACTTGTCGTTTGACACAGAAAATATTTTATTCATAGATATAATAGCCTGTTTATTGAGAAAGACTATTTTGTGATGTCGCTACTGACCACTGCAGAAGAGCAGTAATTTTTAGTAACTCTGTAAAAACATTGTTATACCCCTTTGTAGTGCATCTACAAAGGGGCATACTACCGTATAATTAGCAAAGTAGAAGGGTCGATATGGAGCTATAATTTATATTAATCAATGGGTTTCTCTCCTTTCAGGTAATTACCGTCTTCATGCAATTTCATCACATTTTAATAGGTACGTATAAATGGGAAATAAATTGTTTTTCGCTGTCAGTTTGTGTGTTTTTAAACTACTAAGATGTTTTTTAATGCGGTTTTCAGCAATAGACAGTTTAATTCAAAAGGTAGGTTTACATGTATACTTAATAGGTACATACATTATGGTACAGAAAAACCCAGCTTGAGAGAAATAAAATACTTGATTCAGAACTGCTATGGCCATGTGTCTTGAAAATTTAGTAATGAAATATCATTTGCCTCATATTTATTTAGAAACGACAAAACTAGAGACGAGAGTCATATTACCAGTATACCTTTGCCAACGTTCTTTGTCTACTTTCAGAAATTGATAGCGGCCAGATCCAAACTTGCTACAATTTTTTTTCTTTTACCTTCTAAACTAAAGCCATACATTTAGACATAAACTCTTACTAAATGTCTTGGCGCTCGTGGCCCCACGGACTCAGTGTTCTGCAAACGATCACTGTAGTAAGCAACTTTCACTATGGCCAGCCCTTGGATGGATGACCATCCATGTAACCACTTTATGACATTTATTTGGGCGTTTCCGTGCTTCGGAAGGCACGTTAAGTCGTTGGTCACGGTTGCCAGTAAAATGGCAGTCGTTAAGCCAAGCTGAAGGCCTTTTTAGGTGGCTCAAAAAAAAACAACCACAGGCAGTCACAACCTGCGCCGGTCCATCTCAACACGGCAATACGGCTCACCACCTATTACGTGGGACAAATTCTCAAAAGGTGAAATGTGGGCACATAATTATGAGTTCGACTACCCCTTCGGGAATAATGGCTTGACCATAATAAATAAATAAATATTCACGGACATTTCACACAACGCTATCTAATCACACACATCACACAAATTTGCTAATCTTAAACACTCAATAAATCATTTTATATATTATTAACCTTCGAAATTTTTGAGACTTATACATATACTTACTATATTTATAATTATAATATAATTCATAAATTTTTCATCATATTTATCACACATTTATTTAAAATAATACCTATAACATATCCTGAGCGGAATCTAAATGTTTTATTTGTTATTACCTCTGTTCCAAAGGCCAGTGTGGGCGGTGAAAATGGCTGGCATGCTGCAGCGTGACTTTGAGATGGTCCCTGTATGTTTTTTATGTTTTTTATTTTTTTGTCACAGTATGGGTGGTTTCTTTTCTTTGCCTGAAATTAATAATTAATAATTAAATGCATGAGAATTAGGAATGATACCTAGATTTTTAATTAAATTTTGTTTACTGTGTGAAAGGAAAAATATACACATTGTGCACAGAAAGTTTAATAACCCATGCTACCTGCTTAGTGCTTTGTTTACGTCACGTAAGAAAATGAACGATGGAAATGTATAGGTACATAGATGTTAGTTTTGGCTTCAGTACCTAACTATGATACAATGCCGTACAGTTGAAATTTATAAAATGTCTTCCATGTACAGACTCTTGACCCTTTCGCATTTTTATTACATGTAAAATTTGTCAGTTTGGTAAAAATTAAAGGGTTTACAAGATAGATAAAATGTGTAACTGTAAGCTAACATTAAACAATAATTATGTATAATATTCGAGTACAAGGAGAAGGTTACAATGATAAAAACTTCATCCTTACCGTCTGCAGCATTTTCTGTCATATTGTTATGGGGGCAGCTTGCTTGTTACTCGGATTCGGCGCGACGCCGGGATGCCTCTGTTTTTCTTTAGAATGGACGCTAAATGGCGGCTGACAGAGGTTATTGCTTGTTTGCATGGTGATTTTGAGACATTGATGGTCAGCACGAACACAGCATGTTATATAAAACAGGCGTAAAACACATTTATCATTTAAAATTTCACGAAATGCTAACTCAGTGTTCAAAAGTGTGATGTCTGTGTTTTCCATCACTTCACTTGTCAAAACAAATAATACAACAAGCAGAGCTGCTCGGCATGGCGTCGCGTCTCGGAGACGGAAGTGAGTTGGGGTTGCCATCTCTAAAAAATTTAGATTAGTGTTTGGCTACATGCCTTTTTGTGTTTGTTTTTTTTTTTTTCTTTTTTCTCATTATTTATATTTAATTTTATTTATACATTACGTGACGGCAATTTTATTAAATACTTACTATTATTATGAAAACCGTCAGGCCGTCTCTGAAAATCAGCGTTGTATGCGTGCACCACATGCATACAGCATTATGCTGAGAGACGGCCATTGTTCCACATTAAGCTTAAATTTTGTAAGTTTTAAATAGTGTATTTTTAGGTATTTTTAGTTTATTTTTATAATGTTATTTTTTATGTATTAATGTGGAATAAAAAACTTTTTCTTTCTTTCTTTCTAATCCCAAAGTAAGCTAGGAATAACCTGCTTGTGTTATGGGTATTAGACCACGGATATTAATACTTATATACTTTTTAAATACATACTTATCATACATAGAAACACCCAGACTCTTGAGACAAACATTTATAGGTCACACAAATATTTGTCTCCAGTGGGAATCGAACCCACGACCTTCAGCGCCGCAGGCGGTATCGCTACCGACTGCGCCACTGAGGTAGTCAATTAAACATGTATGTATGTACGTAAAGAACAATGGCAGAAAATTGTCTGATAATTTAAAAACGCCCATAAAAATGAGTTACGCCAAAGTAATTAATTGTTTAGTTTGTGATTTTACTAGCATCTAAATGTTCAAATAAAAGCCGGCGTTAAATCTACATTTTAAAAGATTTTCAACGATTATTCACAGCCATGAGGCGTGTGAGCTAGCCAATCAAACCGTGCGTTCGTACCTTGTCAGTTTGACATGACAGATTACAGAATACTCCGCGCTTTTTGTCGAAAGTGTTGTTTTGTATGCTTTTTCTGATTTTCTTTAATAATAACTGACCCTGGACTGTTTTATGGACTCTGATTATTTCCTCGTGTGACTAGTGCGTGCCCAAAGGACTCTTGATATAGCTTTTGAGTGACCTTGTGCTATTCCCTACTGGACTGTTTATTTGTGAATTGGATTTGTTGTTCATCGATAATGGAAGATCGTGGGAGACAATCGAGGCCTACGCGCATTGTTTGTGTTAATTGCATTATATGTGTGAACATATTGCGCCGATTTGAAATGTTATACAAGTGAAATAAAAGAAATGAAAAAATAGTGGTTTTATTTTTCTTTCATGACATGACTCTCAATCATATTGGCAACAAATCTATACCCTACTCCTGTATATGTACCTACTAAAAGTTTCTAACAACAGTTAGATCTGTAGCAACATGTTTACCTACTGCACGTACTATTTTATATAGGTAAGTACTAGATTTTTTATTAGAGTTAGTCGAAAAGTGTAGGTATACATTCAATAAAATAATAGTTCTGACATATCAGTATGACCATCGAGAAACACTCCAGTCGGTTATAATACTGTAGTCTGTAGTCACCATAGTGTTTGAACATTTATATGTATAGGTAAGTAGGTATGGCGGGACAAAGTATGACAACATAACCTAACGATAAATATACAATATCTTTATTTTCCGGCTTTCTCGATGGAAAATGAATTCATTTATGGAATCTACTAGCAAAACTGAAACATTTGACATATTTTTCACTTATGTGCGCTCATCTTTTATGACAGACAATTGGTAGTATGGGAAACTGCCATTTTTCTTTCTTCAAAAAAGGTAAACGAGTGTATTGTACATATGAATAAGATAAATCCATAATATGTACGTATAGCATTTCACGTTCCGACACCCGAGATAGCAAGATTTTAGTGGGAAGCTTTTATTAGGCCTTTTGAGACATTATAGTCTGAGTGTGGGTAATATTCTTGTAAGATGTAGTAATAAAATACCTCTACGCATTCCATTTCGCCACTTATTTTAACTCTTTCAAACCTTTTTTCACCTATGTAAGTCTACATCTTGTAAGTTTTTTCCAAACTCTAGTTTATCTTTGTACCTGATTTTACTAGAATCGGTTAGGTAAAAGTATCTATAATTTATAGTACAATTTTATATTATCTTTAGTTAATGTGTCACAGATAGACAGTAAATAGATAAGAATATGTTGGAGTTGGCACTTTAGACATAATTATCTATCTAGACACTATTATTCTCAATTTGTTTGGGGACAAAATTTATTTGGCTTAGCTTAGAGGATTTAATGTCAAGTGAGTTTACTTTAATATATTAGTATTAAACTTATAAAATACTAGTAGAATTTATAGTCGTTCTGGAACGGAAAGGTTTAGGCACAGTTTCGATAACAGAATCGATCGGCACTGTCAATTTGAAAATCAACAAAAACAAAATTACGAAAATGTTCCCTGCGTCGAATACTGTTCTCACCTTTGATGACTGCGCGAGGTATTTACTAGACGCGCTAGACGCTACGTAGAGCCGTCTTTACATCAGTTAGTAGTATCAGTAATACATGTTATAACATGTATTACTGAGGGTTTCCGTTATTTCGGAACCGTTCCTCCGTGATCATGGCGCTTGCAACAGTGTCAAAATATAGAAAACACTTAATCATGGACGAGTGGCTAGAGAGGAGACACGGTGCTCTCTACTACCGGTTGACACAGATGCTTGCCGGACACGGTAAATTTGTTAGGTATCTGTGGTGAAAACACTGGGAAGCCACGGCCGAGTGTCAGCACTGCGAGGGCCGCAGCGATGACACGGCGCTCCACACGCTGGTGCAGTGCACGGCGTGGGCGCAACAGCGCTAGGTCCTCGTAGTGGGTCTGGACGTAGACACTCTTTCGCTCGAGACCATGGTGCGAGCCATGCTCTCCAGCGGGAGTAAGTGGGACTGCGCCGCCTCTTTCTGCGAGCAGTTCATGCTCGTGAAGAAGGCGGCGGGCCGGGTGCGGGAGAGAGCTCTCCCACCCGAATTCCGCAGTCGGTGCCCAGGGCGCCGCCGACGTGTCTTCGCCGAGAACTATTGGCGTTCATGACCGGGGATCTGAGGACGGTGAGATGGTCGCTCACCGTCCTTACAGAAGCAGGCCCATGACGGCAGCGTGACGTGAGCAACTCACGCACCCCCTTTAGAAGCGGGATCACACCCGAAACCCCCCAAAGACGCGGGATAGCACCCGAACCACCCCCTGGGCTAGGACGCAGTGGCGGCCGTAGGTCTGTTGGGAGTCCCGGGACATCCTTCCGAGGGCTTACCCGGGGATCCCAACCACAGGCTGTAGGGCGTTAAGTGTGGTTTTTTAGTCGCGGTTACAGCCTTACTAACTTATAACATCCTTTGAGGATTTTCCCTCACGTAAAAAAAAAAGGAAACACTCAATAAACGTATATGACCGTCACGAGGCTGTATCGCGGGTACCGAGCTAGAGAGCTAAAATTTTCACGGATAATGTAGGTATTTCTGTTGCCGCTATAAGAACAAATACTAAAATCAGAATAATTGCCCCCTATACAAGAAACTTAGCTTTTTATTTTCGTTTTTTCTGTACGGAACCCTACGTGCGCGAGTCCGACTCACCCTTGACAGGTTTTGAATAATGACCTAAGTTAATTTTTGTGATATTAAAAATATTATATAATTTTGCATTGAAAATACAGAGACTATAGCTTTGATTTTATCCCATTACGTTTAATATAAGTATCAATAATTAAAGTGAAATTTTCACATTCATTAATATTGCTCAAAATAAATAATTAACGTACGCACCTACGTGGTCTATATTATTATTTTAACACTTGCAGTAATAATTACCATCCGATTCAAACCATCCAATTAACCAAATTATTGGGATGAGCAGTGAACTGTTACAATAACGTGAATATTGTGTACATTTAGTTACGACTTTTTTTTATTATACACCCCAAATTGACCCCTCCCTCCTGATGGAATATATATATTCATATTCACGGACATCTCACACAACGCTATCTGATCCCAAAGTAAGCTAGGAATAACCTGCTTGTGTTATGGGTATCAGACCACGGATATTAATACTTATATACTTTTAAATACATACATATTATACATAGAAACACCCAGACTCTTGAGACAAACATTTATGGGTCACACAAATATTTGTCTCCGGTGGGAATCGAACCCACGACCTCCAGCGCCGCAGGCGGTATCACTACCGACTGCGCCACAGAGGCAGTCAGGCAGGAAAGCTATGGTCTAGCGATTGGGGGCCACTCACACAGTATGTAAGCCTTCTGACAGTGGTCCTCAAGTTGGTGGCCCTGTGATGTGCCTCTTCACGCTCCACTCGAAGAACCCGGGATTGTAAAAGAGGAAAACACGTGCGCGGGCAGGTCGTTCAAAGTTTTTGGAGTTCGACAGAGAAACGATCTTTTGTATAGAAATAGCGACTTAATTTCACCTTAATTATCCCTGAAGATGAAATCAGTTCATAAGCCTTAGATTATTTTCGTAGAGTCATAATCAAAAATTATCAGGACTCAACACAGTAGCCTCATCATCTGCTTAAAGGTTTTGCACCAAAAACGCATTTGAATTTTAACAAATGAAAGTTTTGTGTTTAGAAAAAGAGTAGAATGTTTAGTTCTAGGCAGTAAGTCAATGTTGGCAAGCAAACTAATATAAAAGAATACAATGGTGTCCTATTGAAAAATGCCTCTCGCTACTGATCTAACCTCCGCAAGCAAAGCCATAGGTTCCCATAATATCGATACCATTAATATCCCCTTATTCCACTCACGAAGCACATCGAAGAAAATAATATTCCTTTCCCGGATAATATTATTCTATCTTTTGAGACACTTTCAACAAATATTATAAATAAATAACAATTTTGAAACCAGACAAACTGGAGCACTTTGTCTGATTTCAAAATTGTCTTTAAATAAGAAATCAAAATGAAACATGACTTGCAGAACAATAGATATGTAAAAAACTTATAAAAAGTCATGACATCATATAGGTATGTTTTATTTTATGCAATGGTAGAAACTGAAAATATTTTTTTTAGAATAAACTGCATTGTAGATAGAATCATTTAATTCATAAAAGTACAAACATTACTTTCCTGTTAATAAGTATTTATACAGAACAAAATAGCTAACATATTTATATATTACCTCGATAAAACCAGTTTACTTGCCTGAATCTCATAATAATCTGTACCTTATTTCTTTTTTTGTCTATAAAGCATACGAATGTTTCTGAAACTATTTGATTTACGACAGCTCGTAAAGAATGATGCGATGTGCCAAGCGGCGACAGATACCAAGTGTACAGACGTTTGGAAAAGTATCAATGTACTGTCACACGATTTTCTATGTTTGTATAAATACTTTATAATAAACTGGAACCTGTGAATTCGGACTCATTTTATCTACACTAATGTCATAATGAGGAAATATTTGATTATATATATATATATATTAGATACTAAACTACTGAATCGATTTGAAAACTTTTTACACTGTTAGGAAGCTACATTGTCACCGGGTGAAATAGGCTATATTATATTCCCGTATTCCCACGGAAACAGGAGCTACACGTGTAAATCCGCGTGGCGTCCGCTAATATAAGCAAAATTTTGTAAGCTGCGATGGAACTGCTCCCAGCAGACTAATGGATAACGCCGTGGCGACAAGAAGAAAAACGTGAAATAAGCCCTTGGATAAATCCGTTTGGTCAGCGGGGTAAAGTAAAGCTAGTCACACTCACTTACTTATATCTATTACATACATCCATACGTATATTTGTCACGTCCTATTCTAAGAAAAGGTAGTAAGAAACGTAGAAACTTTTCCCCTACATTTCACACCTTGTATTTTGCCCCACGTGGTAAACCACATTAAAACATTTATGGATTTCGCAAATTCGTGTTTGTTACGAGTTGCAACCCGGGGTATGCACCCGAGATCTGAACAATGACAGCCACACATTGCGTCACTGAGACAATCATGTATCAGTTTTACAATATATTGATACCATATTTCAGCAGTAAAAGACTAACTTCGTATCAGATATGATACATGTACTCTGAATTCCCTATTACAAATTCAATAGCTTCTACACGCCCTCGACTTGTAACTTATAAGGTCGACTTACCGTGAGCTATATTATGTACAGTTTCTAAGCCACAGTATTACCTTATTCCACACACGCTACCATTAAATAACGATACAAAATACAGTTAATCAGTGTCGGTATATCCACACTAATGCTACCTGTAACATAAATCGTAGTTAGCTGTACAAAGGCAGGTTATGAAACTATTCTACCGATAGTTTAGTCATGATATGACTATGTGAGGCGGCCTAAATAGGGTTTAAGATATTCCTGGTTTAGCGTACAAGCGGCTTATTATGGCCTTATTTGGGTCATAAAGTATGTAGGTAATTGCGCTATAGAGTACCGTAACTGTAGAGAAATGAATTTTGAAGAACATTATGTCATGTTTATGAACGCGAATGGCTACACTAAAACATTGTAGGTTGACTAGAATTTATAGATGTTTAAAGATAAGTTTAAGAGCATAGTTAATAGCTCAGAGAATAAATATAACCCACTAATTTCATAAATTTACCCATTATCATCAATCAATATCAATATCATCAATCATCAATACATATAATGAAATCGTAACTGTCTGTTTGTCTGTACGTTTGTGCACGCTAATCTCAGCAATCGCTCAACCGATTGCAATGCTGTGTTGCGGTTTACTTCACTTAATATTTACCCCCTTATTCATAATCGTTTATTAAACCTATTTTAGTTAAAACACACTTTAAGTCTATTGCTGTCTCTAACCAATGACAGAGTATAATTAGAGACAGCAATAGACTTAAAGTGTGTTTTAACTAAAATAGGTTTAATAAACGATTATGAATAAGGGGGTTAGTGTTTATTTCATGTCAATCGGTTGATAAATAAAAAAAAGTTATATCGATCTAAAGAATCACATTTAAAATGCAGCGTACGAAGTCGCAGGCAACAGCTAGTTTCAACATATAAGTAATAATAAATTTGGGTGTATCTTTTATCTAACAACAAAATATATCGGTTGTATAAAAGTTCTTCATTTTATCCCTTGTTTCGCCCTATAGGGGTGGAGTGTCGAAACAAAACTGTAAGTAGATCACCACTACAATACAGATTCTATACTGTAGAATAAAAGTATAGAATACCCTAAACATCTCAAGTTTCGAGGTGTAAATGTTTTGACTTCGCGTTAATGGTTAGGTAAGTGAGTCACCTCACGGTGCGGCGCGGCGGGGCGTGAGTGAGAGAGAACGGCTGGGGCGCCGCCGACGTGTCTTCACCCAAGGCTATCGGCCTTCATGGGGCCTGAGGACGGTGACGCGTGAAGGATTCACGCTCCCCCCCCCCCCTAAAAAACGAGATGACACCCGAATATCCTCCAAAGACGCGGGATGTAATCCGACCCCCCCCCCCCTAGGCGAGGCCGCAGTGGTAGCCGTAGGTCTGTTGGGAGTCCTGAGACATCCTTCTGAGGGCTTACCCGGGGCTCCCAACCTTAGACTGTTGGGCATTACGGGAGGATTTTTAGTCGGTAGGAGTCCGAATCCATGAAGGATTTTCCCTCAAGTCAATTAAAAAGAAAAGTGAGTCGCCTCATAATTTTATTAACAGAGAGAATTTACCCATTGACACCTCGCCAATATAGACTACAGATAGACTCTACAAATGCTTCCAATTACCGTGCCGTCGAAATTGTATTAATATTTCATAAACATCAATTCAGTCAAGAAATACGAAGAATTGAATATCAAAGGCAAACTTATTCTAATGAAAAACGAAGTACTCGCTTCAAACACAGTTTCTTATTCCCTCACGTAGTACCAAAGAAATGTTGAAAACTTACAAAGTGCGAGTCGGACTCGGGTACTGAGAGTTCCGTACCAAAAACACGTACGAAAAATCTGGTTTGTCGTATAGAGCCCCCTTAATATATCCTTATTTCTGACTTACTGATGCCCGCAGCTTCGCCCGCGTAAAATTTGTTCCCGTGCCCGCTTCCCTTATTTTATCCCCTTGGGGGTAGAATTTATTAAAATCCTTTCTTAGCGGATGCGTACGTCATAACATCTACCTGCATGCCAAATTTCAGCCCGATCCGTCCAGGGGTATGGGCTGTGCGTTGATAGATCACTATGTCAGTCAGTCAGTCACCTTTGAGTTATATATATTTAGATATTTTTTGTTTTAGCGGCAACGGAAACACTACATCTATGAGAATTTCAGCTCACTAACTATCATGGATCCTGAGATACAGCCTCGTAACGAACAGACAGACGGACGAAATCTCATGAAAAGGGTCCCGTTTTTTACTCATTGTGTACGAATCTCTAAAAAAAGTAAAAGATCGAGTATTCAATCAACTCTTTATTGTGTTGCTTCTCTGAGGTTTTATGTCACTATAATATTTGCTCCGCTGATTTCCCCCGTCGCGAGTGATTAATTCAATTCACAATCTACAGGGAAATTATATTTATTGGTGATAAATATTTATTGTTCAGTTGCTAGATCGATGTAATTGACTCTGAGGATTATATGAGAGATTTTCTCCAAATGTATTCTACTAATAAGTGTGAAATTTGTGTAGATTTTTGTTACTCAATATCGCTTTTAGCCTTTAATAATTTGGCTGTACTTAATTTGCTATAAAACTATTAAATAGAAAAAGTAAATAGTTACTGAATTTCGCATATCACAACATAAAAATTAGGAGTGGTATCTTGTTACGTAGTAATTTTTTATTAATCTGTGATCTTGTCAAGACCGTTTAGTACCTACTTGCCTATAATCATTTTCAAGATAGAGGAATTGAGGTCATAATGAAAATAAAAACTATGTATAATATTCTGTATAAGTATTTAGAAATATATAATACTAGCAGTTCCCCGCGGCTTGGACCGCGTAGAAGTCGTTATCGCGTAAAATCATAACGACTGCGCAAAAGTAGGGCCTTTTGTGCAGTCGGTTAAAAAGTTAGCTTATGTCCTTCCCTGGGCCTCAAACTATCCCTATATCAAATTTCATCTCAATCGCTCCAGCCATTTAGGCGTGAAAGCGTAACAGACAGACAGAGCTACTTTCGCATTTACAATATTGGTAGGGATAAGTATGTCTATCAGTAGTCCAGATTCCATAGCACAACTTTATATTAGCTTAATTTGGACCAGATGCTGTTGTGTGTGAATGTCTACAAATATCTATTTATGCAGATGTGGGGGACAAAGATACATAGACACCGATAAAATAATATATTCTATACTTTAGACATATAACTTAAAGATAAAATTTGAATATAACGTCTCAGCTAACCTTCAGAGGTTAAAAGGTTTTTGTTGTATAACCACTTCAAAGTGATTACTGAAACCTTGTCTTTCAAAGTAAAGATAATATTTACATAGCAGAACAATAGTTTTCTAATAAGGCCGGTGTATATAAAGTGCCATGCCATATTAACTTAACATATAAAATGGCAGCCGCTGCGTTAACCCTAGAATACTAATCGGAGTAATTTTGACTCGAACTCCGTATATTTCTAGCTATATTTTTTTCAGTAACTGTTACTTCGTGCAAGTACAGGTTTTTGTTGTATTTCTGTATCAAAAGTAGGTAGGTATCATATGTAGTGTACAGGGAGATAAAGTTGCAGCTATCATTAGAAATAAATTACAGTTTAAAATACTAAAAACCTTACTCAGAAGTAAAAATATGCGTATAAATTGTATTGTAAAAAAATGTAGGGTGATCGATGATTTCAACCATAAAATTCATGTTGATAACTATGTTTTTTAAAGTGTAGTTTCTTTTTTAGTTTAATTCTTTTTAGATTACCTATTTTATTGTCATTGGAATCTGATGAGTATGCAAATATTCAATTATGGCGTTTTATATTTCTTTGATACTGAGGTTTAAACGGACATGACGAAATAAAAATAATATATCAAGCCAGTAAAACCGTGTTAATACTACTATTTAGCAAAGCTTCAAAATTAGGTACAATTTTCACTATAATAATAATACTACGTTAAATTGCTCTCTAAAATAACATTACGTATATGCGTATACTTACGTATGATAACTTTGATACAGCTATGAGAAGTTTCCAGTTTTGGGTTTAATTTAACTAGTTACAAAGGAAAATTTATGCAAACTTTAGCGAACCTTTGATATGGGAATGCCGTTCATTTTCCCTGTGTGCTGACACAGGATAATTTTAATATGTTGTGTTCCTACTAGGTATTTTGTCTCTGAAACTAGAGAGGAACTTAGGCGGATGCCTAATTAGCTCTTCACTGGAAATTATTATTCACATAGTTCAGTATTTTATTTTACCCATATATCAGTGCCCAAATTTTCAAGAAAATTATAGTTTTACCTTCTCGCGATTATTCCCAGTTGTTCCGTTGAAGTAGTTCCGTGGCGGAACTAGTGAGACTTTTTTTCCCAGTTGTCCCGCGGAACAAAGCATCAATAATTCAGTTCCCATTAGTTCCGCGGAACAAAGTAGAAATGAAATAATAATAAATTAATTCCCAGTAGTTCCGCGGAACAAAGCATAAATTAAAAACGAATTAATCAAGTCCCAGTAGTCCCGCGGGAGAAAGCATTTCTTACATACGAATATTTTATGTTCCCATTAGTTACCTACGGTGTCTTACGGCTATTTTCTCATACAATTAAAAAAAATGAAGATCGACAAAACAAATGAAGATCGGTACAACAAATGAAGACTGACAAAACAAATGAAGATCGACAAAACAAATGAAGATTGACGAAACAAACGAAGATCGATGAAACAAATGAAGATCAATGAAACAAATGAAGATCAACAAAACAAATGACGGTTGGAAAATCAAATGACGATCGAAAAAAAAATTATGCAGATCAATAAAACAAAAGACTATAACCAAGTCGATAAGGTCGAAAGTTTCTTGCAGCCATATTTTGTAAGCTAAATGCGATTACTATTCAAAAAATAGGTGCAAGCAATTCTCGACCTTAAGAATATGCATAATATTTTTTTTTTTTTTCATATATATTCGTGATCTGTGATGTCTATAAACGCCTAAAAGCACATTTTTAGGGAAGTGTCATTAAGGTCGAGAATTGCTTGCAGCTATTTTTTTGAATGGTTATCGCATCTAGATTACAAAAAAGGTCCATGCCAATTTCGACCTTATGAGCATGCATAATATCTATTTATTTTTTATATATTCGTGATCAGTGATGTCTATAAACGCCTAAAAGCACATTTTTAAATAAGTGCCATTAAGGTCGAGAATTGCTTGCACCTATTTTTTTTAATGCTAATCGCATTTTGATTACAAAACATGGCTGCAAGTAACTTTTGACCTTATCAATTTGCTTATAGTCTTTTGTTTTATTGATCTGCATGATGTTTTTCGATCGTTATTTGTTTTTGCCATCTGTCATTTGTTTTGCTGATCTTCATTTGTTTCGGCGATCTTCATTTTCTTTTGTCGATCTTCATTTGTTTTTGTAGATCTTTATTTGTTTTGAAAATTACTTAACTACTTTATACTTTTAAACTAGATGTTCTTCGTATAATGGATCTTTTTCCACTCGCATGTCCTAAAAGATCCATATTCATAAAAAATAAAATACTTTAGGGCTTTAAGATATTAAAGTGGACATAATATAATGTCCATAAAGATCCATGATAGTTCCGCTACGGAACTATTGGGAATAGAAAAGTCTCACTAGTTCCGCTACGGAACTACTGAGAATAGAAAAGTCTCACTAGTTCCGCCACGGAACTACTGGGAATAAAAATGTCCCAGTAGTTCCGTGGTGCGGAACTACTGGGAAAAAAAAGTCTCACTAGTTCCGCCACGGAACTATTGGGACAAAAAGTCTCACTAGTTCCGTCGCGGAACAACTGCCGCGGAACTACTGGGAATGAAGGTCTCTGTGGGTGTAATTATAGTAAATATTTTTATGAAATATCAAGTTTTTCAATAGTTTAACCTACCTACTTTACACAAACTAGTTTTTACATTATTTTTCCAAATATCATTATTAGCTATTAGCAGTTTAAAAAAATGTATATTTTATTAGAATCTAATACACCTCTTAATTTTATTTTGATAATTACAGTGTAACATAATTTTCATAGTATCTAAACTAAACCTAAATCGGGCCCCCGTGGCAATGTGCCCAAAAGACTAGCAGCATTCCCCTTTGAATAGCAATACCCATTTGCTGAGAGAGGAAACTAATTTAACCATCTTCCAAGGATCGCAGCGTCCTGAAAATTGGCAGATGTATGTAGTTTTGATGACTATACAATAATATGGTACTGTCAAACCGATATGATGATGGAGCCGGAAGATAGGCACTGAAAACAGGTGGAATCTAAGGTAGCTAATTTAACCAGCTTCCAAGGATCGTAGGGTCATGAAAATTGGCAGCTGTATGTAGTTCTGATGACAATACAATAATATGATACTGTCAAACTGATATGATGATGGAGCTGGAAGATAGGCACTGAAACTTCGATGGAAAAGTGGAATCTAAGGTAGCTAATTTAACCAGCTTCCAATGATCGTAGCGTCATGAAAATTGGCAGCTGTATGGAGTTCTGATGACAATACAATAATATGGTACTGTCGAACTGATATGATGATGGATCCGGAAGATAGGCACTGAAAACAAGTGGAATCTAAGGTAGCTAATATAACCAGCTTCCAAGGATCGTAGGGTTATGAAAATTGGCAGCTGTATGTAGTTCTGATGACAATACAATAGTATGGTACTGTCGAACTGATATGATGATGGAGCCGGAAGATAGGCACTGAAATTTCGATGGAAAAAGTGGAATCTAAGGTAGCTAATTTAACCTGCTTCCAAGGATCGTAGCGTCATGAAAATTGGCAGCTTTATTTAGTTCTGATGACAATACAATAATATGGTACTGTCGAACTGATCTGATGATGAAGCCGGAAGATATGCACTGGAACTTCATGATGGAATATCGTATTATATCTGTTTTTGGATTCGTCAGAAAAGTCTTGTAATGAACTTTGACCAGGCTTAGGTTTCTAGGTTATAACAAACCTTTTTTTAATTGACTTGTAAAACTATGCAATGGAATCTCAGGTAACTAATTTTACCATCTTCCACGGAACGTAGCGTCATGAAAATTAGCAGATGTTAGTAGTTCTGATAACAATACAATAATATGGTGCTGTCAAACTGATCTGATGATGGGGTCGTAAGATATGAACTGTAACTTCATGACTGAACATTGTATCATAGCTGTGTTTGGATTTGTTAGAAAAGTCGTGTAATGAACTTTGACCACGAATAGGGTTTAAGGTTATAACAAACCTGTTATACTGGTTGAATTTATAGTCGTTTTGGAACGGAAAGGTTTAGGCCCAGTTTCGATAACAGAACCGATCGGCACTGTCAATTTGAAAATCAACAATAAAAAATTACGAAAATGTCAAAATCTACATCGTTTGCCAAAATCAAAACTAGAACACCTGGTTATTCCTTTAAATTTCACGAAATACGTTTACTACGATTTTCTACTACAATTTTTCATTCAATGTCTAACGTTCCAATCAGTGAGAAGAGTCACCGCGCCGGGAAAATTCGACCAATCACAACGCATGAACGCATCGGTCCACGTGGACTCGTTGCCAAGTAACGTCGGTAGGTACTCGACTAGTTACGTCTTGTAGGTAGGTACCTAAATATGCTCGGCCGACCGCGCCGCCGACCGGCGACCGCGGCGCGCAGTTCGACTATAACTCGCGCGCAGTATTGTCGTCGCGATCGACTTTTATTTGTGGTCGGAAATAAAACGATTAGTTTACACTCGAGAGTACGAATCTCGTGATGAATTACGCAGTGCGATAGTACGCCTTTGAAATAGTGAAAAGTGACAGAGACACATTGAATAAACTAAAAGACAATGGCCTAAAACGTGCCCGTTTGTGTATCGAACGTTCTGGACTCCATTTTGAGCAGTTGCTAAGGTACGTAGTAACTATTTAGTAATCTGTGCTAAGGTACAGGGAAGTGTAAATAAACTGTGAATAGGTAGGTCTAGGTATTTAAGTTGATTATTTTGTAAATAGCTCCAATTTTTAAATACGCCGGAAATACTCCCTATTTGTTCGTGTTTATTTTCATTATTATTACATAAACCTTATTAATTCACCGTAAAATAGAACAATATTAAAGTATTTCCGACGGTCCTAAGCCCGCGTAAAGTATGAAGGAGAAATTGGAGTCCTTTATTATTATCTAAGTACCTATTATTATCGAAACGATGCATTCGGCCAATGAACTGATCACATGGAGACACGCGCCGCGGCGTAGTAGGTACCTATGGGTTTCGGAGTTTCATTCATTGAAAAGTTCAATGAATAATCGAAGCGCTACTAATGTTTCAACTCGAACGAGTGATAAAGATTACATAGAAGTCATTTTTTTATTATAACCTGCACAGCTGTTTTGACACTCCGAAATGGTTCCATTATTGATTCCGAGTAACCCCCTCTCGGGTCCAGAACGACTATAAATTCAACCAGTATATTGAAGTTAATATTGAGTGTAAATATTGACATAGGTGCCTGCATAAAATGTATATGTATTAGAGTAATAATGAAATATTTTCACATTAGTCGAACTCAGACAAAACACCATGTAATACAGAAATCCCTACTAATATTATAAATGCGAAAGTAACTCTGTCTGAACCGATTTTGATGAAATTTGTTATAAAGATAGTTTGAGTTTAAGGGAAGGACATAGGCTACTTTTTAACTGACTGCGCGAAAGGAGGGTAATGCTTTTATGCGATAACGACTTCTACGCGGATGAAACCGCAGGGAACAGCTAGTAAAGGTAAAAATGTTGTGACTAAAAAGTATAAAATAAATAAAAGGTTTAAAAAACCCTAGAAAAATACGCTTTTATAATACACGAAAAAACCAAAATAAATTATGGATCGTTCAAGTTGCCTCTATTTCTAGGCTGGAGTGTAAACTATGCGCTTTTAGTTATAATATTTGATTGTAAAAGCGTGGGGCGCTAGAACAAGAAATACTTTTTAGCAAATTCCTATTAATACTAATCCTATAATAAAAATCCTGGCGAAAGCTGCATGAGGTCGCACAAGAGCATAACGTTTAAGCTGTCAAAGGGAACGCCTCTTCTTTCAGGCAATTTAGTAGATACATGAGGGGAATACGTTAACAGTGGCAAAATGTAGAGTCTTGTTCGAGAACGAGATATCTTTGGTTACCGTTAAAACCCGCTTAGGGATATATGCGTTTGTATTCTTATTACATGTTTACTACATATTGTACTAAATATTTTGGAATGTTGAAACTTTAAGAACCTACCTATGAACTATCTAATAGAGATCCGTAACGGTAATAGGTTTGCTCCTATTGCGCGGGCGTCACGAAAAACTGGCAAAAGTGGGTGTTTAAAATGCGTAGGCGTGATTAACTACTTTACTTTTCTAGTAAGTATGTTATGCATTTCAATTAAACCCTATCATCGTTAATACATTTCCGAATTTTAAAATGATAATAATAGTAGTAAAAGTCACAATAGATATATAAAAGCGTGACAGTGTAAATTAATAGTTTAAACACGAGAGAAAGTCTTTCTTGTTCCAGCGCCCCACACTTTTGCAATCAAATATTATAACTAAAAGCACATAGTTTACACTCCAGCCTAGAAATAGAGGCAACTTGAACGATCCATAATTTATTTTTTTCGTGTATTATAAAAGCGTATTTTTCTAGGGTTTTTTAAACCATTTATTTATTTATACCAGTCCAATCGGTTATAAGCATTACTCACTTTGAAGTGACTTTGTAAATAACTCTTTGAACATTTTGTGTATACAATATTATAATTCACGTACCACTGTCAGAACTTAATAAAGTAGATTACATTTCAAACCGCCTATCGGCTTAAAATGAAAAAGCCAAATTGAGTTTTCAATTTCAGTAATTGATATAAACGGATTAAGTCTTATAGACCCTTGCCTTAAGACAATATCGTGGAAGCCTTAGAATTATAAGAAAAACTTTTTATGGGATTGGATCTAACGTAATTATTGTTCCGAAACGAATCAATCAATTTCTGAACTTCGGTAATTGACGATCATGGATCAGCGTAGCCATAATTGGAATGAGTAACTTGATAATTTGTTTAGTAGAATATCCACAGTTTATTATTATTGAGAAATAATACAGAATACCCTTCAGCCTTCGAAATGAGATTCGATACTCCAATTATGATTTAACAAGTTACCAAAACTTGAACAGTTTCTGTAATACCTAACTTCTCTTAGAAATTATAGAAAAAGAATTATTGGGTAGGTATTGTTTTGAACTCATACTAATTAATTGATATGGAAATTGTTCAAAAATAATAACATTACTTTGTACAACTTTCTAGAAATAAGCAGTTCCATTGAGTACTCTGCTTTTCTTTATATGTGTTTCTAGTATAAGTCATGTTTGTACATAAAAGTATTTATTGTTAAAAATTTGCAGTGACACATTTTATCATGTATTAATAATTATACATAATTTATATTTTTACATTATTAGTATCGGAGCTAAACCTAAATAAGGCCCCCGTAGCATTGTGCCCAAAAGATTAGCAATATGTTCCCTTTGAATAGCAATACCTATTCGCTGAGAGAGAAAACTGCCAGACCTTGGGTCTCCAGTCCACGCAATGAAGCGCTTTTTCAAAATCTTAAAAAAATTATGCACAGTGGCAGAAAACAATAAGTGCAGTCGAGACCCTTTATGCTTGGAATTGTACTATAATCTATACAAATATTTTAAAGACGAAAGATATGATTGTTTTTTATTTGCTTACATCAAATGGGCTCCGAAACTACTGAGCCGATTTGAAAAATAATTTCACTGTTGGGAAGCTACACTCTTCCCGGTAAACATAGGCTATATTTTATTCCCGTATTGTCACGGGAATGGGAGCTATACGAGTGAAACCGCGTGACGTCCTTTAGTTTGTATAATAAATTTAAAGAATTAACAGTATTATACCTAGTCCAGTCGTGATGAAAATGCCGTTTGTATATTACTGGCAGTAACGAAGTAAATTTTGCCAGATGGTAAAAGTATAGGTTCCAAGCTCTCAATCGATGTAACAAAAATCGAATTTAATCATAGATTTGTAGCGATAAGACAATAAAATTCTACTTTCATTAGTATTTATTGTCGTATCGTCTAGCGTCTAGACTTTGGTCACCCTTGACTTACCGAGAGTTGAGAAGTCGCGTTGAGTATCTATATTTATAACTTTATGTTTATGTGGGTGTAGTGGGGCCGTACCAACACCTTCGGGCCCAAGTCAACCTCACGTGCAAGCTCGTGCACCTGCTGAACAACGGACGAGGCTCTGACGGCGACGGTCCATTTCAACACGGCGATGGGCTCACCACCTGTTACGTGGGACCGAATTGTACGCGGTGAAATGTGGGCCGGTATAGGCCTCTGCCTATCCCTTCGGGGATAAAGGCGTGAGTATATGTATGTATGTATGTATGCTGTCAAAACCGGGAATCACTTTTAAATAAACTCAATTTCGGTTGACATTTTGCAGTATTTTAATACAACCAATTTTGAAAATTTTATTTAGATCTAACAGTAAACTAAAATAAAATAAAGTTTATTCCCTTTTAAAATTTTTAAAAAAAATATTTAGGTTTGTCAAAATTTTTGTGACTCTACTGGGGGTTCGGAAATGCTACCGACTGAGAAGAACACCCCAAGAAACTCAGTCCGGTCCCTCACAAAACTCATCTTAGTATCTAATACAGATTTTTTTTTACTTTTTTTATATACTTGAGGTATTTATTTTTATATACTTGAGGTAGGACGCCCATACGACAGATAAACTGACGACCTGGTAAAGGTCGCAAAGAGGGACGGTATACGGAAGGCGCAGGACCGTATGTTGTAGTGTCAATTGGGAGAGGCCCACGTAGAGCAGTGATTGATTTGATTATATGTATTTTTTAAACTACTGAGGTGGCAGACAAGCTTAAGGCCCACCTAATGGGTTTCCGTCGTCTATAGACGTTTGCAGCACCAGAAGCGCTGCTACACATGCGACGACCCGGGTGCCGGTTGTGAGGACCCATAGTTAAAATTGTTCAAGCTGCCTATAAGGCCTTCAACTTGGCTTAACTACAGTCATATTACTGACAAGCTGGACCAACGGCTAAACGTGCCTTCCAAAGCACAGTAACACTCGGAAATAAACGTCACAAAGTGGTCACAGGGTGGTTACCCAAACCGACCATAGTTAAAGTTGCTTACTACAGTGATCGTTTACAGAACACTGAGTCCGCGGGGCCAGAAGCGCTTCTACTGCTATATTGTAAATCTATCGTGAATAGGCCATTAAATTGAAATTGAGCATGTTATGTCCCAAAAATAGTCTAGGGCGGTACCTCATTAGGCCTGTGGAACTTCGGAAACCATTTCCTAAAATGGTTTCCAAAAAACAAAGGGGTGAACTTTCGTGTGGAATTTCACAAGTAAAACTAAGCACTTTTTATTCCAGAGTAAACCGTAATTTTTTGACAGGATGACACATTTTTGTGGGAAACCCAAATTTCACGCGGAGAGCGTGAAGATTCAATATGAAAGCTTGGCTCTGGGCTTTTATATTGTCATTCTTGAAATCCCGTGGGGTCGAATTGTCATCCTAAATTACAGTATCCCGCTGTTAGTGGGTTAATGTTCCCAATAGAGAGAAGAGATTGAATGAAGAATAGATACTTACTGCGAATACTCGATCCTACTTTTAGGGTTCCTTTCCGAAAGAGCAAAAACGGAACCCTATTACTGAAACTCCGCTATCCGTCTGTCTGTTACAAGTTGTATCTAATAAACCATGATAGCTAGACAATTTAAATTTTCACACCGCTATGTACCAAAAAATACTAAAAAAGATGGTCAATATTTAAGGCAGGCTTCCATAAAACAAAGGTGATTTTCAACGTTTTTGAATGAAACCCTTTGTGCACGAGTCTGACTCGCACTTGGCCGGTTTTATTTATAAAAAAAACCATTGTTCATCTGCATACCTAACAGACATATCTTTTTTAATGTCACCCATTACGTTTTTAGGTATATTCTGCAAAAATGTACAAACTTTTTTTCATGATCTGATTACACCCGTCTTCACAAAGCCCTGTTTATTTCAATAAAAGATTTCAATAGCAAAAATAAATGTTCTATGAATTCAGATCGTGTACAATATCGAATGTCTAAAGTACCAACTTAGTCTGTAGCATTTATTTTCTATAGATGCAGTATTCAGGATGTGAAAGCAGCCTTATCGAGTTATCTTTTTTTAATCGGTTGTCAGTGGTGACATTTCTGCTGTCAGAATGACAGGATGTCATAAGGATCAGTGACGAATCGTTTTTGCATTCAATGAAAGCAGGTTTTAGATGAAATTCGAGACGATTCCACGTGAGAGAGGGGATAAAGCCCTGAGACAAAGTTCGAAGTCTCTTTTTAAGATCGGCTAAGGACGAGGGAGTTTGATATTACTCTGAGTGGCACGCCTCAATTTTTCTTTGGAGGTTGTTAGTTGCAACATGAGGACCTGTTAAGGAATTATTCTGAGTTTACTGATTCTCCTCGGAAGGAGTTGGACTCTGTGTCAACCTACACCCGGGATACCGGTGAGTGTCATTTCTTGTTTGCTAAGCGGTTCGAATTTCGTCGGTCGCGATGTCAATTATTTCATTTGTCGTTTACTTGTCATGACAGGGTTTTTTACTACGGGGCTAGTTGCCGGTTGAGATATTTGGTGGCGCACCTATAAGTTAGTGGGCTGCACGTGGTACGACAACGTGGAAGTGCGGACTACACGAGCTTCTCATGTGAGAGGTATCTGCCGTCATCACCTGGCAGTAACAACAGCCAGTTACTCTCACTCAGCTCACACTGCAGGCCAGTAGATCCACTACTTATGTGTAGTCTAGTAGTATTAGTACCTAAGCCCAGACTATTTTACTGTGTATCTGTGATATTTGTGTCTAACAGCGAATAAGCTCTCTGTGTGTCTCTGTAGCGTGCTGTGTTCTTAATAGATATATGTGTGTACACCCTATTGTCTGTTTTCGTTAGAGCCCTAGCCTACCTTTGCACGCACACTGGAATCTCTGTAGTAAGGCGCCCTGGGAAAGAGTTCTCTGCATAGCTACCTCGCGCTAGTTGGTGAGTAACACTAAACATCATTGTGTTATGAGTCCCGCTTTAGCTGAGAGGAATTTTAAACAACTTTTAAATTTTACTTTGGGAATATTTTTTGTAATTCGATTTTTTACACTGCAGAACTTGTCAAAACCATTAGTGAAAGGATCTTCAGTCTAATGATAATAATGAATTTCAAAGAAAAAATCCGAAAGAAAAAGTAGATTGAAATTTAATTTTAATATTAAATTTATTCGTATTTTTACTAAATATCTACATTTTAAAGTTGGTTTTATTTATCCTCTTAGATTAGCGCTCGACACGATGTTGAATGAAATGTAATTGACAGAGGCAGGTTGTGGTTTCCTAATTGTAATCTGGTCAAACGGCCTATATCCCTTCATTATTATTATTGTAATTGGCTACTAACAAGTTACAGACAGTTGGGACCAAGAATTTAACGTAAGATACATTGCCAATGACTTGGTTTCCAGAACATTAATAATGAATGACATTTTTTACCCTACTTTAGAATAACTTACGGTTTTTAATCAGACATAATGAAAAACAAGGTAAAATATCGGTTGTCTGTAAAGTCGGTTTACTTACGATTGTTGAACGTGACAACTCAGCCTTAAGTGGAACGCCTCAGAGCGAGGCAACGCCGCATACGTCATGTTTTTTCGTGCGTGCAGCCGGCTCCATCGAATTATAAGACGTTGTCACGTCAAAAAATCTTCGGTACTATGACTTTTTTATGGCTTTTTCGGTACTAAGACGGTAATAACATTTAAATTATGAGAACGTTAAGATCCTTTAATTTATATTATACTTCTAAGAATGTGAAACGTGACCAGCATATTTTAAGAAGCCTCAAGGATATAATCAGGAACCCAACCTTATTAAGAAAATAATTTCGCTTACAATAATTGGATGTTTTCCGAGAGTAATATTTATAATGTAATTACTAGCGTACGTGTATCATATTATTTTGAAGGGGCATAATTATATTATGTTGGCTGCCTTATTAGGGTTCCGTACTCAATGGGTAAAAACGGGACCCTAATCATGAGACTTCGCCGTCTATTTGTCTGTCCGTCACGAAGCTGTATCTCACAACCACAACTGCATGCGCATTATAACCGGGATTGCCACAGAAGCGAATGTATCAGTCTAGAATTAGTTAGTGAACTCTGTTCCAAAGGCCAGTGTGGGCGGTGAACATGGCTGGCATGCTGCAGCATGACTTTGGGATGGTCCCTGTATGATGCTATATCACAGTATAAGTGTTTTCTTTTGTTTTGCCTGAAATAAATAATTAAATGCATGAAACTGAGGAAGTTTTTTAATTAAATTTTGTTTACTATGTAAAAAAAAAACAAAAAAAATATATGGAAATTTTCTGGAACATAGAGTCAATAATAGTTATTTAATATTCGTGCTACCTGCTTAGTGTTTTGTTTACGTCTAAGTAAGTAATTATATAATTTTTGTAATTTTCAGCTTCAGTACATACCTAACGATGATAGAATGCCATAAGGTTAGGATTTATGAATTGTCTTCCATGTACAGACTCTTGACCCTTTTGCATTCTTATTACATGTATAATTTATCAGTTAGGTAAAAACTAAAGGGTTTACAACATAGATAAAATGTGTAAGCAAACATCAAACAACATTATGTAATATTCGAGTACAAGGAGGTTACAATGTTGAAAACGTTATCCTTACCGTCTGCAGTATTTTCTGTCATATTGTTATGGGGGCAGCTCACAACTCGGTTTCGGCGCGGCGCCGGGATGCCTCTGTTTATCTTTAGATTATACTGTACGGTCGCTAAATGGCGGCGGCAGAGGTTATTGCTTGTTTGCATGGTGATTTCGGGTCATTAATGGACAGCAAAAGCACAGCATGATATATGAAACAGGCGTAAAATATATTTATCATTTATAATTTAACGGAAACTAACATTAGAAATGCTAAATCAAAGATTTTAAAAGTGTGATGTCTGTGTTTTCCATCACTTGTCAAACTCATTATAAACAATGCAAGCAGGTTGCTTCTCGGCCTAGCGTCGCGTCTCGGAGACGGAAGTGTAAAGGGGTTGCCACCTCGAAATATTTAAATTGGTGTTTGACTACATGCCTTTTTGTGTTTGATTCTTTTTTTTGTTTCTCAGTATTTGTGTTTAATTTTATTTGTATATTACGTGACGGCAAATTTATTATTGTTAAGAGCACCGTCAGGCCGTCTCTGAAAATCAGCGTTGTATGCGTGCACCACACGCATACAGCATTAAGCTGAGAGGCGGCCATTGTTCTACATACATTGGGCTTACTTATATTTTGTAAATTTTTAATTGTTCTTAAGTATTTTAGGTTATTTTTATAATTTTGTTTTATGATTGTTTTATTTTTAGGTAAGTGTTAATGTGGAATAAAAACTTTTTCTTTCTTTCTTTCTTTCTTTTGAACACATGTATTTTCACAGACTATAATATTTCTGTTGCTGTTATGAATACCTAGCAACAAACACTAAAATAAAAAAAAAGAATATTATTTATGAGGGGCTCACATACAACAAACGTGATATTTTGCTATTTTTGATACTGAATCCTCCGCGCACGAGTTTTACTCGCACTTGCTCTGTTTTGGATATTTTTTTACGTGTGGAAATATACATGTATGCTATGCTTTCCTAACGGTGTTCAAAAATCTACTTACGGCCGGTAGTTTCGGGTAAGTGGCGTCTTTGATAAAGTTATAGATATATTTTATATATTTATTTATTTGTGAACATTCTCACACAACATCATCTAGCCCAAATTAAGCCAACATAAGCTTGTGCTATGGGATCTAGATGACTGATAGACATGCAATATTTCTTAATACATACATATTACACATTAATACATACATATTACACACTAGCTGAACCCGCAACTTCGTTTACGTCACATAAGGTGTATGAAAGGAGAGGTACTTCTTCATCAGACTCATCAAGCAGCGTGTGAAACTGCCCTGTTGGCTTAATCATAAAAGAGCTTAAAGATAACTATTCTATAACAATTCAGTCCACGCCGTCAGATTGTCGGAAACAATGATTTTTAGAATTTTTGTCTGTTTGTTACAAACAGACAAAAATTCTAAAAACAATTGTTTGGGTTCTATTGCGTTCATAAAGCCTCCCTATAATATTTTTTCTCATTTATCTTTAATGTACAGACAGCGACCTGTCACGATTTTATTATATGCATTGATTGATATTGATAGAAAACACCCAAACTTCGAAACTAACATTTGTGGATCACACAAATATTTGGACTGACCCGGGAATCGAACCCGAAACCTCAAGCGTGGCAGGCGATTACACTACCGACTGCACCACCGAGGCAGTCCCTATTATATTTTAGCTGTTTGTTCTAGTTCCCAGAAAAGTAGTCGATTTTACTTGTGAAAATCCTTTATGTATGCTATGCCGAATTCTTGCCGACCAAAGCCCTACGGTGCCTTACAATTTACTACTACCTATAGTCGGGAGCTCTGGGTAACCCTCGGAAGTATGTCCCAGGATTCCTTACAGACTTTCCAATTTATTTACATTCACCGACGTTTTGGACACGTTGCAGCCCCCGTGATCGCTGTTGTTAAACTGTGCCAATTAAAACTGACGTAGTGTGTGTGGTGTATCGCCCGCCTTATCCTTCGTTGTAATAGCAACGGAGGGTGGTTCGACAAGAAATAACTATTTCGCGTGAAGTCCCGAATGATATAAGTATGAGTGTTAAAAACCTCGATAGTTTAAAAATAACAAAAGATTTTTACAGTTTAAGATACTATCCCGCGTTATTGAGGGCGTTTGTGAAACTCTCATCGCACTGCCGTCTTAAAGTTTTGATATCAGTTTCTGTAAGATCTAGTTTATCGCTGAAGCTGACCATCATAAGTCTGAAATACTAAGATTGCATCCACTCTCCCCCGCCCCCGTACCGACGTCATCAATCATACATACCATCCATCATCAGTATCTACACGTTTTTTGTGCAAATTTGAGACAAGCGTAAGAACAAACCGTAGCTGAAATTGATATGGAAATTAATGTGAGGTTTCACAATACCCGTACTAGACCACTGTTTTGTTAGTCTCCAGGATATTGAATTTCCATATTCAAATCTTATTGCAAGACATGTAGTGACGCCTTTATCCTCGAAAGCGCAAAACAGAGGCATAGTATAATATTTCATCAAAAAGTGTAGCAGTGAAGCCTCACTGCTACACTTTTTCATGACGGCAATAGCCATTGCCGTCATGAATTAGACCGGCGCAGGTTGTGACGATTCACTGCTGAAGTTATTCAACCCATCCCGGCCTTCAACATGTCCTGGGGTATCCTTCCGAGGGCTTACCCGGGGTCCTAACCGCAGGCTGTTAGGTAGGATACGTGTGGTTTTTAGTCGGTATGGCATCCATGTAGGATTTTCCTCACGTTCAAAAAAGACCTTTGACTTGATTTACCCAACGACTGTCAAGTTACTAACAATCGGGAACCAACGGCATAAAGCACGAAAACACACGCAAAAAAAACATCATAGTGGGTCTGGACGTCGACACTCTCTCGCTCAAGACCATGGTGCAAGCCATGATCTCCAGCGGGAGTAAGTGGTACTGCACCGTCTCTTTCTGCAAGCAGGTCATGCTCGTGAAAGAGGCGGCGCGGCGCCGGCGGGGCGGGAGCGGGAGAGGACGGTGAGTGGGCTGCTCACCGTCCTTAAGGAAGCTAGCCCATGACGGCAGCGTGACGTGAGAGTTTCGCGCACGCCCCCCTTAAGAAGCGGGATCACACCCGAAAACCCCCCAAAGACGCGGGTTAGCACCCGAACCACCCCCTAGGCGAGGCCGCAGTGGTAGCCGTAGATCTGTTGAGAGTCCTAAGACATCCTTCCTTGGGCTTACCCGGGGCTCCTAACCGTAGACTGTTGGGCGTTACATGAGGTTTTTTAGTCGGTAGGAGTCTGGCATAGCATCCATGAAGGATTTTCCCTCACGTTAATAGAAAAAAAAAACACTTGCAGAAAATGTCATAAAGTGGTCATTATGAGAGTAACCTACTATCTAGGTACTTTAAACATAATTCCACGAAGACAAAGCTACGAGACGAGCATCAGCTAGTATCTACATAAATGTCTCAACGTAATTTTGGGTTTATCCACACTATATGCACTTTACCAACTAGCTTAGACCCTTTGGCCTATAAAATTCGTGTCTTATCTTTCATCGCAACAGTATTGTACCTACCCTCAACCCTTGAGGCTTCTCTATAATACGGTGATTTCCTTAAGTAAGTAGTAATTTCAAGTTCAAAGAGTTAAGTGGATGTTTCTAATTTATTCGGTAAATGTTCATTTTTTACACCACGACTCGCCAAAATAGTCGCGCTGTCTTTGAACGAAACTGTACACTGTACTTTTGTAAAGAAGTACAACTATATTTTTGTAAAGAAGTACATAACTAAGAAGTTTCTTGTAATATTTTTCACACACATAATAGGCTGAAAACCTACCTAGGAAACGACATTGACTCACTTCCTGTTTTCTATACTAATATTATAAAGAGGAAAGATTTGATTGTTTGTTTATTTGTTTGTTTGTTTGCTTGAATAGAATCTCCAAAACTACTGGACCCATTTGAAAAAAAAATTCACTGTTGGGAAGCTACACTCTTTGCGGTGAACATAGGCTATAGTTTATTCCCGTATTCCAACGGGAACGGGAACTACGCGGATAAAAACGCGTGACGTCCGCTAGTGTGCTAAAAAGTCTGCCTACCATCACAATGATATACAAGTTTGCACATACATAACGATTAGCTAAAATCTCATAAACTTCACCCATCATGTCAATTTAGACGAATAATGGTGTACCTAATATAAAAAACAACCCCAATTTGTAAACTTATAACATAGTTGGAAACACCTTTCATACACAGAGGAGCTAAAAAACAAACAATGCGGAAACACAAAACAAGTTTACTCATATCAACGTCAAAAAACTGCGATGTCCGGGACCCGCCTCAAACTTACTTTTTCTAACTATATAAAACTCTTTCTCCAGCGATTTCAGTGGTAATGTTGCGTGAAACGAACATGAGTTGTACCTTTACTTGTTATGAGAGCGATATTCTAGATTGTAAATTTATTTTTGACAATTTAGATGAATACCGTTGAATACTTTGAAAATGTATTATTATTTACTAGATGATGCTCCTGGCTTCTGGGAATTCGGCACCCGTTCCCGCATCCCGTGAGAATTAATTTTCGGGATAAAAAGTAACTTGTGTTATTCCAGACCATAAGTTGTCTCTGTACTAGATTTCAGCCAGATTCGTTGAGGCGTTAGAGTGGATTGAGTAACAAATATCTAAACATCCAAACTTCTTCACAAACTTTTCCATATTAAATATTTAGTACGAATTAGAATAAAATAGTTCGTAAAATGAGCCATCCAATAGAACTACGGAAAATGAGGGTACCTCATGAGTATTTTTGGTAGGCCTTCATCCCGGATGGGTTAGGTTAGGTTAGTCAGCATAGTGTTCGCCAACTTTTCACCTTTTTAGTTTTGTCCCACGTAATTGGTGATGAGCCTATTGCCGTAAGTAAGAATTGATGAAATGTGGGCACAAATTATTTATGTCCATTTTCTTATTGATCTTGTCCATTGTAATCACTTACGCCGTGACTTTCAACTCAGGATGTTTAAATAATCAAACCTTTTACCACTGGTTTCATTGTTACCCACTTGACTTAATTACTTATTGATCAATTGTAGAGCTAAGAGCAAAATGTTCCGTGGAGACATGGAAGGTGCGACTTGAGCAACCAAAGGGGGGATTCGCCACAATCGCGGCCGTCAGACCGGTCATGGACGAGTGGCTGGAGAGAAGACACGGTGCTCTCTCCTACCGGTTGACACAGATGCTTGCCGGGCACGGTAGCTTCGGTAGGTATCTGTGGCGAAAACACCGGGAAACCACGGCCGAGTGTCAGCACTGCGAGGACCGCAGCGATGACACGGCGCTCCACACGCTGGTGGAGTGCACGGCGTGGGCACAACAGCGACAGGTCCTCGTAGTGGGTCTGGGCGTGGACACTCTCTCGCTTGAGGCCATGGTGCGAGCCATGCTCTCCAGCGGGAGTAAGTGGGACTGCGCCGCCTCTTTCTGCGAGCAGGTCATGCTCGCGAAGGAGGCGGCGGGCCGGGTGCGGGAGAGAACTCTCCCACCCGAGTTCCGCAGTCGGCGCCCCGGGCGCCGCCGACGTGTCTTCGCCGAGGACTATCAGCCTCCATGACCGGGGGTCTGAGGACGGTGAGAGGGCCGCTCACCGTCCTTACAGAAGCAGGCCCATGACGGCAGCGTGACGTGAGCACTCACGCACGCCCCCCCTTAGAAGCGGGGTCACACCCGAAACCCCCCATAGACGCGGGATTGCACCCGAACCACCCCCTGGGCGAGGCCGCATTGGCGGCCGTAGGTCTGTTGGGAGTCACGGGACATCCTTCCTGAGGGCTTACCCGGGGCTCTCAACCATAGGCTGTTGGGCGTTACGTGAGGTTTTTTAGTCGGTAAGAGTCCGGCATAGCATCCTACGAGGATTTTCCCTCACGTTAAAAAAAAAAAAAAAAAAAAAAAGAGCAAAATGTTTGATTACTCAATACTTTTTGGGTCAACATTGTTTGAATTGTGACTTAATCAACATTTTTGTAACAATTTCAAATTGACGGAAGGAACGTTAAGCCGATGGTCCCGGTTGCCAGTAAAATGGCAGTCGTTATGCCAAGTTGAAGGCCTTTTTAGGTGGCTTGAAATTTTTTAACATCAGGCAGTCACAACGTGGGACAAATTCTAAAAAGGTGAAATGTGGACATATAATATGCCTCTGCCTACCCCTTTGGAGATAAAGGAGTGACCATATTATTATGTATCTTTTATGTTGAGACCAGGAGTTTTAGGTCTAAAAATAAACTATTGAAATGTTAGTTATGTGTTGTAACGTTGTGGAACAACGGGTGCAAATAGGGGTTCAACATGAGGGGTTTTAAAATGAAAACGTAGATTAATAAATGAAAGCGCCATCTACCGAGTTAGTGTCGCAACGGCGGAAGCCTCATTCGTATTTAAAAAGCGGTCTTGACGTTTAGTAGTTTCGAGTGGTGCCGCTAGAGGCGCTGTACAAAAATATAAAAACAACCGCGCGCGAATTTCGAGGCCCCCATTACTCAAATAATGTAAAGTCACTGGTCGCGAAGGCGTAGGTGCATCAGAGTATAATTTCAAAGTGAAAAAATATTGTTAGGAGCCAGGTGCTCCCAAAGTGATCAGCGATTTAGCTGCGAGCGTCAATAACCCCATCATTGGGTGAGTCAAATTATTTATAATGAATCTAGATTTTTAAAACAGTGAAAATTAACGGCTGTTGGTCAACCCTGTTATGGGAGGGTAGATTAAAGGGGTGTGAAAAAATCTCTTTGTAAAAGTAGAATATCAGCAAACATTGTGAGACCCCCGATTCCTGAAATGGTTAACAGGAGTCGGCTGTCTTAGCAATGGGCGGGAAAAAGGGTTCCAGCTAACCCGTCATCTGGAACATTCCAGGGTCCACCCTGCGGGTTCCAAGCAGGAACGTCCACCCTACGGGTTGTCAGCATCCACCCTACGGGTTGTTAACATCCACCCTACGGGCTGTAGAAGTCCACCTGTCGGGTTCCACGAAGGTGAAGACGCACCCTCGAGTCTACGAGCGATCATCCACCCTACGGGTTGAGAACACCGTGCCAGCCCAAGTTGTGGACGGCACGGCTACGTCGCGGACTGCATCAGCCCTAAAAACCAACAAGATAAGTCGAACCCTGCGAAGGCCTTCGGAGATCGCACTTGCTGCCCGAAATTACCACGACCCCGAGCTTAAATTTTAATAAACCATTAATTATTTCCAGTTTAAATCCATTCTTTTCATTTCTCTCTCTTCCTGAAAGCTACAGCTTTTCAGTGGCGCCCACATCGTGGTTTCGGGTAGCGAGAAAGCGATTTCCGACGGGAGTCGGAGGTCATAATTATAAGATTATTCAATTTGTGTAAAATAGTCTTAAGAGTGCCCGTTAGCGGGGTAGTTTCCCTCCAAATTATCACAACTACCCAGGAATTTGGCTCTCCTGACCTCTGCTGCCAACTTGTTCTTTCCGGCTTATTTTGTGTGTTTTTTAGTGATTTTAGACAGATTTCGGCATAAACAAGAACAAGGCAAAATTTGAATTTTTTCTCAACGTGAATTGTAATTTTTCCAAATTTTAACGGTCCCCAAATTTATTTTTCACACCCTCAAATAGCATTTTATGGTGGAAAAATTTTAAGTAAATTTCAAGTAAAAGTTTTTTGTTTTGTTCCAATTTTAAATATTACTTTATTAAAGTCTGAAGTAAAACTTCACATTTGAAACGCTTACATTAAAATTAGTAAGTGATTTGTATTGCCTATATTCATCGTAAAAAAGTAGTCACAGGATATCACCACCACAATTTTTATTTTTGTACGGCGTCAAACCGCCTCAATTTGTGTATTATTTTGTTGTATTTCCCATATGTGAATTTACAGCGAGACCAACAGCCGATAATCACACTTCTGGGTGACAATCCCTATTGAAATTTCACTCTAGTAAAACGGTAGAACAAAGATTTTACAAATTTCACTTCACGTAAATTTTAAAAGATTCATAATTGTTTCACTTTTCGAATTACGTCGAATTCTGATACACTGAAGTACAACTGTAAGAAAAAACATTCCAAACGTAGATCACGCAGTGAATACATTCTTGCCAAAGAACAATTATAAACTATTAACTTTGATTCGTGTTCCAAATAAACAACGGCAGATGTTGCTTTCATAACGTTTACGAGTAAGTTGAATTACTAGCTCGATAGTAGAAGAAATTTTTTTTTCCATATAAACTGCGGGTGGAAGTGAATATAATACACTCCGGGCACCAACAGTCTCATACAAAACATTTCCAGAATCGTCCAAGTACGAATCGGTTTTCAAACAATTCGAAATATTCAAGGGTTCCGTAGTGGTGAGGAACAATTTACATAAAAGGTTGGTTACTACTATATAGTTTATTTCAAGAAACGTCCAAGTGCGTATCGTCTTTGACACAGTTCATAATAATTAAGGGTTCCGTAGTAGTAAGGAACGATTTAAAGAAAAAATTAGTGGTACGAGTTAAAATACAATTAACTCGTAGTACGTTCGTGTGAATAGTTACATTTCAATAAAAATAATAGCAGCGTCGAAAATTGCATTATTCGAGTAAAGCTGTAAAACACTTAGTTAATTTCATCAACCCATCATCACACACTTCACTTTCACTACTCACTGCTTAGGATTAGATTACATTTAAACACAGACAGACAGACAGACAATTAATTTCTAGAAGGGTCCAATCTATTAATTGAGTGAAGGAACCCTAAAAGGTACTATTTCCAAACTTAAGTATTTCCTAAAGCAAATACTAAGTTTTATAAAGGTTCAATTTATAATTCGGTTCAACGAACCCTAAAAAGTAGAATTTATTTTTCGTTATTCGGCGGGTGGATCGAAAAATATTCACATTCCTTAACATTCAACAAGACGTAAACAGACAACGATAAGGGCCGTCGTTCACTACAACAGAATTCGTTAGCGAATATAGCGAACATTCGTTGTTTACATAAAATTAACTTTTCATGTAAAATAAGTAGCAGATAAATACACTATACATTGGTAAATAATCATCATCACTAAAGATTCCCGGCTAGAGTAATTGAAATAGTCAGTACAATGGCATTCAAATCAAATTTCACATCGCTTCCAAAAGCGGAACTTGCATATGAAGTTAAGATCCGGGGAGAGGAACCTGGTTCAACGGTGGCAGCCCTCAGGCAACAAATTAAAAAATTAAAGTTAACCACGGACGAAGAGGACTTACAGGTCTCCCCTTTAGAATTGGAGGAAGACTTAGTAGGATTGTATTCCTCGCTGGCCGTGTTGGAGAAGAACGTGGCGTCCCTTCAGGACAAATACATACTAGCATTATTGACTAGCTCCAAAGCCTTATGTGCTCACATGGAGTCTAGGTTCGCTAGAATCATTCCCCCAGAGGAGTCAGATCTAAAAGAAAGATACGACGACTTTCATCTCACTTTCAAAACTACATACAAGAGATTGAAAGCCATATACGAAAGTTATTCGCATGCATCAAACACCAGCGAATTTGATGAGGCGGACGAGAGCATTGCTGCCCCTACCAATGAGGCGCAGGAGGCAGACACCCTCGCGGACATTAAAGAGAAAGCAAATAGTAACAACCGGAAAGAGAGTCACTTTTCAAGCTTTCCCGTAATATATGAGCGATGCTTTCTCGCGGAGCTTTCCAAATTAAAATACGACGGGAATTCGGAGGTACATTCTTTCATTGAGCGGGTGGAGGATTTTAGGCAGGCTCGAGAAATCGACGACAAGAGATTGTTAACAGCAGCCTCTGAACTGTTCACAGGCAACGCTCGGCATTGGTACCGCAGTAATCGCGATAAATTTGCGTGCTGGCAAGATCTAACGAATGCGTTAATACAGGATTTCGGAGTCAGCAACTACGAATACCGCCTATGGCAGGAAATTCGACAACGCACTCAGGGAAAGGGAGAAGGAATAGTGGTGTACCTGGCCATTATGGATGGAATGTTTGCTCGACTAAGCAACAAGGTGTCTGAAACGGAAAAGCTACACATCATCTTAAACAACATCAGACCAGTCTACGACACCATCCTGGCAACCAATGGAGACATAGTCTCATTGGAACATTTAAAGAAAATATGTAGAAAACATGAAGACATGGCGGCACGCAGAGCGTTCTTTACAGAGCCTCCAACAGCATCTGAAGGGATGGTAGCAGCGGAATTCGCATTCACAAGCAGGAAGACTGCGAGCAAGACCTCAACATCTACAGGGCAAAGTTACAACAACTTTAACAGAAACGGCCGTAACTTCCCAAGCAGCAGAATGGCGAACAATACCTACGGGAACAGTAACGCTTACAGCACAGGTTACAGCCGTGACAGTCGTAACTTCAGATCGCAAAACACTGTGGCGGCGACAACATCGGACGACACACGGCCATGTTCGAAGTGTGGTTCCAGGTATCATGTGACTATGGCATGCCGAAACACGAATGAGTCGTATGGTTACAAAGGTGGGACAAAAGAAGTTAGGTTTACAAGATGCAAAAACGAAATTACAAGTCAGAAGGAATCTTGTATACTCTCCCCATTACCTACAAATGACCCCAGGCCTTACGCCAAAATAACAATCATGTCAAACCCACAGTTAGTTGCATATGGATTGTTGGACACAGGAGCCGCAATCACAATTTTAGGTAACAACTCACACAGAGTGTTACAAAATATAGGATATAAGATAGAGGAAGACATAAGTACAACGGTTACAACGGCCGGCGGACACACAACCGTTGTACAAGGAAAGGTAAAATTACCCATCAAATTCGAAGACAGAACTCACATAATTACGGCGTATATAGTGCCTAACATAACCACAAACCTAATTTTAGGTATAGATTTCTGGCTCAGATTTAACCTATGTCCCAAGTACTTCGGACATATACCCATATCAGTGGACGATGACCCTAAATTGTCAGTAATATCCGAAGAGCAATACAAACTGTATGACTGGCGTAGTCTCACGCAACAACAACGCTTAATAGCAGAAAAAATGATATCCAAATGTGCCGAAATATCATATGAGAAAGTAGGGCTAGGCAGAACACATCTTATAGAACACACCATAGATACGGGAGACAGCAAGCCAATCAAACAACGAACCTATAGAATGTCACCTGAAAAAACGCGAATAGTATCAGAACAAGTAGACGAGATGCTAAAGGCTGACGTCATCGAGCCTAGCCAGAGCCCTTGGTCAAGCCCCGTACTAATCGTCAATAAAAAAGACGGCAAGCCCCGTTTCTGCCTGGACAGTCGCAAGCTCAATGCAGTCACAAAAAAGGACGCATACAGCCTGCCATACATATCAGAGATATTAGACAACTTGAGAGAAGTGAAGTATCTAACAACACTGGATCTCTCCAAAGCCTTCTGGCAAATTCCTTTAGCACCAAAAGACCGGGAAAAAACAGCCTTCTTCATCCCAGGACGAGGAGCATACCACTACAAGGTCTTACCATTTGGACTAAGCAACTCAAGCAGCTCACAACAGAGACTAATGGACAATCTATTTGGGCCACAGTTTCAAAACAAGGTGTTCTGTTACATAGATGACATAGTGATAGCGTCATCTACATTCGAAGAACATGTGTCACTCATTTCAAGAGTTCAACAAATATTAAAAAGGGCAAATCTAACCATCAATCTGGAGAAATCTAACTTCTTCAAGGACAGGCTAAAGTTCCTGGGGTACATTGTGGATGGTCTGGGTCTCAGAACAGATCCGGAGAAAGTAAACTCAATCTTGAAATTCCCGGTACCAACAACAAAGAAGGACGTTAAGAGGTTCTTAGGCACTGCGTCATGGTACAGACGGTTTATACCCAACTTCAGTATGATTGCTGCACCTCTTAACAAACTGACTACAACAAAGAAAGGAGCCCCGGCATTTCATTGGAACACAGAGGCGGAAAGGGCATTCATGGAACTTAAAGCACACTTAATAAAAAGCCCGGTACTAAAATGTCCAAAATACGACGAACCATTTCAGGTACATACAGACGCAAGCAACTTTGGCATTGGTGCCATGTTAACACAACTACACGAGGGAGTAGAACACCCAATAGCATACATGAGTCGGTCACTGAGCGGTCCGGAAAAGAACTATAGTGTAACAGAACGAGAATGCTTGGCGGTGATAGCCGCATTAGAACATTGGAGATGCTACCTAGACAATGGTCACAAATTCACGGTGTATACTGACCATTCGGCACTAAAATGGTTTATATCTTTGAACAATCCAACCGGCCGGTTAGCTCGTTGGGGCATACGGCTTAGCTGCTTCAACTTCGAGTTAAAGCACAGGAAGGGCAAAGACAACATAATACCAGACGCATTGTCACGAGCTGTACCAGTATCTACCATATCCACGAAACAATGCAAAGTCACCGACAGCAAGGACGAATGGTTCATGAAAATATGCAACGGCGTGACTAGCTTACCGCAGGCATACCCCAACTTCAAAATAGAGAACGACGTACTATACAGACGGACTGACATAAAGGACTTTGTAAACAATGAGTTCGAGTGGAAAACGGTAGTACCACCCGAAGCGAGAAACGCAGTATTTCGAGAAAACCATGACTCACCTACAGCCGGACACTTCGGCATTTTTAAAACATACCATAGAATAAAGTTACGGTATTACTGGCCGGGGCTATATAAGGACACGGTAAGCTATGTGTCATCTTGTGAAAAGTGCAAAGCACACAAACATGACACTCAAGCATCCATCGGTAAAATGGGCCGTCCCAAACAGTGCTCTCGCCCGTTTCAGACAATTTCGACTGATCTAGTAGGACCCTTACCGGTCTCTAAAAAACAACACGTATACATTCTCGTCGTCACGTGTTGTTTCTCTAAATATTGTTTAATCTTCCCACTACGCAGAGCTACCGCAGAACCAATAGCCAAAATACTAGAGGACAGTGTTTTCATGGTGCACGGCATACCACAAACGGTATTAATGGATAACGGTGTCCAATTCATAAGCAAAGAGTTGAACACATTATTTACGAAATATAAAATTCCCAACATCAACTTCACACCTAAATACACACCCCAAGTAAATACCGTAGAACGGTACAACAAAACTATAATGACAGCCATATCAATTTTTACCAATAATGACCATCGTTCATGGGACATACATATCCCAAAGATCCAATTTGCGATCAACAACTCGATAAACGCGTCCACCGGTTACACACCAGCATATTTGGTTCATGGTAGGGAATTGGTAACATGCGGGTCACATTACTTACAAAATGATGACCCAAGTGAACTTAACCTATTGCCTAGAAACATATACGCGGAGAACCTAGGATATCTCGCAGAGGTGTTCAACACAGTACAAGAAAACCTCTGGCGTAGCCATCTGAAGTACGCACACCATTACAACACGAGACACAGACACGCACAATTCGAAGTAGGCGACATAGTGTGGAAAAAATGCTATTTCCAAAGTGATAAAGACGCATACTTTTCCAAAAAACTGGCCCCCAAATTTATCAAATGTAGGGTCAAGGAAAAGCTATCAAATTTGGTCTATATCCTGGAAGATATGACAGGAACAAACCTAGGAAGTTGGCACGTCAAAGACATAAAACAACATTCGGTATCGTCCATTGCATCGGTGAGACGAATAACATAAACATTCCTCAACGATGTGTGTACGAATGCAGATAACGGTAAAGGCCGTAACACACTGCATTAAAATGCATTCACTAACAGTTTATATAGTACATCAGTACAGTTACACAATAGGTTTTGATAATTATTTTTTTGGAAAATATAAGGGTGTTAGCACACCGTCATATAACTTTAGTACATAGGTGGCACATATAGGTACCACATCTCGTGTCAGGTTACACGCATACATATGATCATACGGAAGTTTCACATTTACACTTACATAATAATTAAGTAAGATATAGTCATTACATATTCATCACAATTATCTTCACACAAAATTACAAACACTCAACAAGCAGTTTTTTTTTTGTTTGTTTACATAGTGTGACACTGGCCTTAGATGCAACGATGAATAACACGTTTGCATCAACACGATTACGTCAGCAGCTTACGCGCAAACAAAATAAAACTTGCACAGGGGAGATTTCATACGTACATACATACACATTATTTATTTAAATACATTTTACACTGACATGGTGGCAAACAAGGGCACCATATTTTGTTTAGATATTTGGCAGAATGGCCAAAGATCAATGATCTTCGTCATTTATTAAGGTTGACATAATAGTCATAGTCAACATTCTTCTACTAAAGTTGAGAATAAGCATTTGTCTTTTGTTATTGATACTAAGATTGCGAATATGCACTTGTTTTTTTATTTTATTTGGTTAAAGGGCTAAATAGCCTAGTAATTAGTTAGGGACACTACACACTACACACTACACACGACTTTCAAATAGGTACACAGAACAACGTGACAAACACATGCCGTGTTCGTCATGGGGACATAAGGGTTAATTAGCAACACGAAGGATTCTGCAAGTAAATTATTTTCTATCACTTTTCTGTTTCTTGGTTTGGTTGGGAGTTTTCTGTTAGTTGGAAGCATGAGTCTATCCCTAACAGAGTTCGTCGTTTACTGTTAGTTGGCAGCATGGTCTTGCCCTAACAGAATTATGGTGTAGGTTTGTTACTGTTACGAGGAAGCATGAGGCTTACCCGAACAGAATTATGGTACTGTTATTTGGCAGCATTTGTCTTGCCCTAACAGTCGTAGGTGTAGATCACCGTTATGTTTATTTTCGTCATATGGCTAATCCTACCACTCGGAAGCTAGAGGCTTGCCCTGGGGGATAGTCCATCCTATGAGTCGGAAGTGTTACACTAGCCCTAGTAGGATGTTCTTCTCTGGGACGGTTGTATAAATCCCAGCCTTCAGCAAAAAGCCTTATTATACACACCCCACTTTCAGGCGGTGCGTATTACCTGAACCTTCAACCCAAAGCCTCAAATACGTCTTTTCTCTTTCTGTCCTATAAGATCCTTCAGAATCACCTTAATACATCCTGCGAGTTGGTTTCATTAAAGTTAAGGCCGACTCTTCGCTACACCCAGCATCATCTCATTCACACAACACACTAACATACACACACACATAGACGAGTATTAGGTATTATGTTAGGGGCGTTCGAGGACGAACGCAGCATTTGACGCGTTAGGGTACGTCAAACGCTCACCGGGGAGGGGGAGTATGTAACGTTGTGGAACAACGGGTGCAAATAGGGGTTCAACATGAGGGGTTTTAAAATGAAAACGTAGATTAATAAATGAAAGCGCCATCTACCGAGTTAGTGTCGCAACGGCGGAAGCCTCATTCGTATTTAAAAAGCGGTCTTGACGTTTAGTAGTTTCGAGTGGTGCCGCTAGAGGCGCTGTACAAAAATATAAAAACAACCGCGCGCGAATTTCGAGGCCCCCATTACTCAAATAATGTAAAGTCACTGGTCGCGAAGGCGTAGGTGCATCAGAGTATAATTTCAAAGTGAAAAAATATTGTTAGGAGCCAGGTGCTCCCAAAGTGATCAGCGATTTAGCTGCGAGCGTCAATAACCCCATCATTGGGTGAGTCAAATTATTTATAATGAATCTAGATTTTTAAAACAGTGAAAATTAACGGCTGTTGGTCAACCCTGTTATGGGAGGGTAGATTAAAGGGGTGTGAAAAAATCTCTTTGTAAAAGTAGAATATCAGCAAACATTGTGAGACCCCCGATTCCTGAAATGGTTAACAGGAGTCGGCTGTCTTAGCAATGGGCGGGAAAAAGGGTTCCAGCTAACCCGTCATCTGGAACATTCCAGGGTCCACCCTGCGGGTTCCAAGCAGGAACGTCCACCCTACGGGTTGTCAGCATCCACCCTACGGGTTGTTAACATCCACCCTACGGGCTGTAGAAGTCCACCTGTCGGGTTCCACGAAGGTGAAGACGCACCCTCGAGTCTACGAGCGATCATCCACCCTACGGGTTGAGAACACCGTGCCAGCCCAAGTTGTGGACGGCACGGCTACGTCGCGGACTGCATCAGCCCTAAAAACCAACAAGATAAGTCGAACCCTGCGAAGGCCTTCGGAGATCGCACTTGCTGCCCGAAATTACCACGACCCCGAGCTTAAATTTTAATAAACCATTAATTATTTCCAGTTTAAATCCATTCTTTTCATTTCTCTCTCTTCCTGAAAGCTACAGCTTTTCAGTGTGTAAAAGTCTAATATAGATAGAAAATGTTAAAGTTTATGGACATATTTCATAAAACGCCACCATAAAATTTATAAATCGAGATCATAAAGAGTGCTCATACAAAGAATATGCCATGTATCTAAGTTCAAGAGTTGTAGACTTGGTTTTCCAATATCTATCTATATGTAAAAGTATTCGTAACTGTAACTACTGATATATCATATTTTCTGCAGATGTTGTGTCGTCTGAAGTGCAATTTTATTTTTATCACCATTTTATTTGAATAACTTATAATATATTGCATTATCAATCTATAACGCTCAAACGACATATAGTAATTGCCCCAAATGTGTCAAAAAGATTGTTTTTATCATAGATTTAGAATTTTTCGTATAGTTTTTATAGCATCGCTTTAAAAAAGAAAGCATTTTTGAAAACTGTCACTTTAAAGTGATATTTCGTAATAGACAATGTGCATCTAAACGAAATAAAACGCATGCAATTCCGCGCGATTATCCAGCAGATAATAATATGTTTTTTCACTAATATTTTTAATCCAGATGAAACAAGTGTAGCATTTATTAAAATTTTGCTCTTCCGTCCCAAAATGATTTCGAGACGCCTTCATTTGGCAGTGGACCGCAATAGTCCGATTTCATTAATCTCAAAGCAGCTAAGAATAAAACAATTTTATTCGTTAGAAGATTTTTTACCTACAATCGAATTTAATGCTCAACTGCCAACCCAGAATAAATTACACAGTTATTAAAATTTCTCTTCAAAATAGCTTCAATTCCTATTCAAACATATAAATTTATCAGTGAACATATACCAAAGATAATATATTTTTATTACAAAGGGCAATTCCCTGCCCCTCACTGACCAAGCTTCCTCAACTCCGCCAGTCCCGCTCCACAGCTGTCAATTATAGTTGGCGGGTGTCGTGAAGGAACGTTTGCTTAGCCTTATCGGTCACACGAACATATTCAAGCTCTATACGATGACAGAATTGAAAACAAATCATTTGTTGGAGTTTGTATTTCCGCCCTATGGCTGTACGCAATGAACTCCCTTTCGAATTCATTTTTAAATAAACAAGCCAAGTGCAAGTCGACCGTACCAAAAAAACGGCAAAAAATTACATTTGTAGCATAGGAGCGCCCTAATATTTTTTTTTTATTTGAGTATCTATTTTGTTGTCATATCGGCAACATTTGGCAAAACAACTTTTCGCAATTTTACAGTTAGCAAAACAATTTTTGGCAATTTATGGTTTAACAAATAATTATATAGCAAAGTTTCATTTTATACAGTGATTTTACCAAGTATTAGGTAGTTTAGGTTTGGCATAACATACTTTTCCCAAAATATTAGGTATCGTATATTATGATTTCCTTTAGAGTCTAAATTCATTGCATTAAAAACTTTTCAAATGGCTATAAAAATACGCTTCGCCGGCCGCTGCCGCGGCACGTTCCCTTCGCTCGCTCGGCTCGCGCTCTGTCGGGGTCACAGTTCTAACCTAACCTATCCCACTTTTACATCTGATTTTTTCATTTTTTGTCAATTTTTCACCCATGGTAAAATCAAAATTTAAACGAATTTACTTTTGGAATATATTTTTTTACGAAACAAAGCTTGTATATTTGACTAAATAAAAATTGATCAAGTAAAAAGTTGCCAAATGAATATTTGACGAAGTGATTAAAATGCGAAATATAAATTTGCTAAAGATTCTTTTGGGAAATGAAACAATGCGATAAGTTTTTTTGGATAAGTGAAATTTGACAAAACATATTTTGGGAAACGGCAGGACCCCCAGAAAAATATCATTTCTACAAATTTCAACTGTCATCTATTGTATTTCATGAGACACAGCCTACAGACGGACAGTGAAGTCCCAGTAACAGGGTTCTACTTTCAACCTTTGGTTACGAAAACCTTAATAGATCCTGAACTCAAAACGTTCACATTATAAGTGCCTACATTCCACAGGCTCCTGAAAACATCTCCGAAGATTAATTTCGACCACCAAACTAGAAATCTCTAACATTTCCTCCAAATTTATCACCAAAGTCATGTAACCTCGGAACACAGCCTCCTCAACACGCACAACCGATTTATACCCGGGATAAGAGCCTCGTCTATCCAAGTACTTAACTTTGCCGTTTTACAACCATTTAATATCGTAAAGGAGGAAAAGTAAAGTTTGCTTTCGTTCTATCTTTATCGCTTTGTGAATAGTTGATTTTTGAATTTAAATTTTCTAATATTTGAAGGTATTTTTATCATATTGTTTTACTAAGACAGGAAGATCATTGAAATGGAGTTCAATTGTATCGAACGAATGTTTTTTTTAACGTTAGGAAAATCCTACATAGATGCTATGCCGAACTCCTGCCGACTAAAAAGGGAAGGATACCCCAGGACTCTTTAAACGAATGTTAATATGATACCTATTATTCAACTTCGGAAAATCTTATAACTGAAGCGCTCGTAGCCCCCGCAACTAAGCTTTCTGTAAACAATCACTGCTTTCAGCATAATAATATAACAAAGTCGGTCGTTTAAGTCAATTTGAAGGCATTAAGGATGCCTTGAAAATGTCAACACCAGGGTGCCACTACCTGCGAAATGCTACATTGTCAATAAGCCAACCAACTAGGTATTTCGTAGGATAAAATTCTAATAATCAAAAATGTGGGCGTATGGTATGGTTATGAGTATGAGTGCTGGAAGAAAAGAACCAATGTACAGAAAACCATGAAAAACCTAGACCTATTTAGACAGTACGCAGTTTTACTGTCAAGTCTAAAGAGATATTCTAGTTAAAAAGATTTTTTTATTGGCTGTACTCAAGTATACTTAGGTCAACTTGCTATCAGAAAATTTAAATCTCCCAGTGCTACCAACTTTAGTTATTCAGTACCGTAAGCCGTTGTAGAATGACCTCGTTTCTAGCACACCGGTACTTAGTATGGAAATTGATTTGTAAAATAATTTCTAAACGCAGTTTTGCTTTTTTAAAATTTCCTACACCACAAGTAACTTAGATAAATTTTAGCTTGATTTAGCGTGAAAATACTTTACAAAATAATTACGAGCTAAAAATAGAATAAAGTCCTTTGAACGCAAAGCGGCTTATACATAAAGATATGATATAGAAAACACAAAAGATATGCCTATCAAAATGGCTAAAGGTATTCTACAAATTTATACAGTTAGAGAGTTGAAGCTTTTATCGAACTCAATATACAAGACGTCGAAGAAATTTAACTATTCAGTTCTAGGCACCCAAAGGAGTTTTAAAATTTCAGGTAAAGAAAAACTCCTGACTCTTGAATTCTTTGATCCCCGAAGGGGTAGGTATATTATATGCCCACATTTCACCGTTTTGATTTTGTCCCACGTGGTGGTGGTGGTGGTGGTGGTGGTGGTGGTTAGCCGTATTTAATTGCCGTGCTGATATGGACAGGCGCAGGTTTGTGACTGCCTGCTATTAAAATTTTTGAAGCCGCCCGTAAAGGCCTTCAACTTGGCTTAACGACTGCTATTTTACCGGCAACCGGGACCAACGGCTTAACGTGCCATCCGAAGCATGAAAACGGTCGCAAATAAAAATGTCTCAAAGTGGTCATGTGGTGATCACCCATTCAGAACTGGCCATAGTAAATGTTGCTTACTACAGTGATCGTTTGAAGAACACTAAGTCCGCGGGGCCATGTGAGCCCCTCGCGGCGACCCGTCGCCGCGCATAATAATCAAGTTAATAGAAGCACACTTGAATTATTTAAAACGGTGTGTCTAGAATTGAACGACGGTATGGTTATTTAGCTCAAAAGGCAAAGCATTGCCCTGGTTTAGGCAAGTTTCACGTGTTCAAGTCCAACTCAATCCAAAAATGTAGTTCGTACACCTTTCTCGTATATGATTTACTAAGTCTGAACCAAGTTCACTTATTTAGGGTACCGTACCCAAAGGATAAAAACGGGACCCTATTCATGAGATTTCGCCGCCCGTCTGTCTGTCTGTCCTCCACGAGGCTGTATCTCAGTAACCGTGATAGCTAGAGCTGATATTTTCACAGATGATGTACTTTTGTTGCCGCTATAACAACAAATACTAAAATCACTTTGGTTTGGAACCGTGGTTTCACTTTATAAATAAAACTAGCGGACGTCACGCGGTTTTACCCGCGTAGTTTCCGTTCCCGTGGGAATTCAGGAATAAAAAAATAGCCTATGTTCACCGCGAAGAGTGTAGCTTCCCAACAGTAAAAGATTTTTTTAAATGGGTCCAGTAGTTCCGGAGCCTATTCGTTACAAACAAACAAACAAAAAAACAAATCTTTCCTCTTTATAATATTAGTATAGATATAATAAAGTAGAACGAAGCAATTTTCAGAGCATGTTGAAAAGCTCGTTGACTTATTTTCAAAAGGTGTAACGAACATGAATTCAACTTTCTAACTTGCTCTTTACAATAGCACCTTCATACCGATTGATTTACTTCAACAAATTTAGGGTTATAAAGGGGTTCCGTCAGTTGGAAAATATTGAATTAGACCTTTACTTAGGATTATCGTTTCCCAATGCGGTTGACTGAATATGTTATGGGTATTAGAGGCAGAGAAGCTGACGATTTTAGTGTAGACCACTTAACCCTTAAGGGTTTAAGTGATTTACACTTAGATAGTATTCCTTAGACCTTTTAACCCTTTAGACCATCTGTACCTTTGACAATTTGCCAATACATTGTATTTTCATAATAATATATATTTGACTTCTGTTCAAATTATGAGTGCCTGTAGGCTTGTAACTTTTTCTGTAAAATATTTATGACAGTAGATTCTAGATTACAGGGTTTATAAGCAGTAAAAAACATAGCAATTGATACAGAATTGAATGCAGCATTGGAAGATGGTCGTCGAATGAAAAGCAAGTGCAGTGGTCTTTTAAATTTTGAAGTACATGCTGTATTTTAAAAAGAGAATTCCACTTTCTATGTTATTATTATTAACAGTGACTATATTGCCACGAAACAATCAGGAGCTAGTGCTAATTTGCGAAATTGCCAATATTGACAAATTGGCAATGGTAATGTTGTTGGGGTTTGCTTGATTTTAAAATACGACGAGGGTAAGGAAGGATTCCGTGATAAATGAGCGCTTCCCTAACTCAGCTCCATGGCAAGTCGAAGGCGTTGGCGATGTCGTGAGTAGTCCCTAGGCACCCGAGGCTTCAAATTGTATTTCCAGCAAGTCTGCCAATTTTGATCCAGTCTGATGTATTTTTTCGGTGCAGAATAAAAGAGACGATCCATCAATTTACTTAAAAACACTTAATAAAATACCCTGCAATGTATACAAATTCCATCAAACAATATCATCAAAGTACAAATACTAGCATAATAATCGTGTAACATACATGCCACATTGTAAGTATCTGTTAAGAAGCGCAGGTGTCGGAAATGGCCGCAAAAAGCTTTTAAGTTAAGAGCCCGCCAGGCGGCTACTTACCACCGCACCGCTTTATGAAACTTTGATATGAGGAATAATGAAAAATGTTGGAAAGTTTCGCAAGCTATTTAAATAGTGTTCATTTATGAATACACTCGAGATTGCAAAGTTGAAAGGTTAGACAGAGCTATAGAATGCGTTTTACTTCCGTTCATTGTAATGGTAATTTGCAATCATGTACAGTCAGTCTCATAAGTAGATCAACATTATTGAAATTTACGAACTAGATTCATCAATGAAAAAATACACTCAGTACTTGTTTGGAACAATACTGTTATAAATAGAGTGTTTTCTTATAGAAAAATTGTAACATACAAGTACTACGAGTAATTTTTCATTCATGAATCTAGTTCGTAAATTTCAATAGTGTTATCTACTTATGAGGCTGACTGTACTACGAAAAAAAAATTCAGAGATGGCAACTGTAATCAATCAATAGGATAGAACAACAAGGCCGATCAGTCCTCGCCACTGCGCCGCATTGCTTTAAGAACTGTATGTATTTTATTCTCATTGTCCTAGGACATCCTTCCGAGGGCTTACCCGGGGCTCCCAACCATAGGCTGTTGGGCGTAACGTGAGGTTTTTTAGTCGGTAGGAGTCCGGCATAACATCCATGAGGATTTTCCCTCACGTTAAAAAAAAATGTATTTTATTACCTAAACTTAGAAGAATAAAATCGAGCGTGTAAATAATAATAAACTTATTTGAAACTTTACTCTATGCTAAGTTGCAATAATATTCGGGCAAAAAAGAGGTATTTTACATTACTGAGCATACCCAACCTGATAAGAAAATAGTTTTTGAGGGTGACCTCCGAGGGACCGTTCGGCTGCTGGTTTCCGACGATACGATGCTTGCACCCTCAACACTCTGGAACTAAAACACCCGAGTCCGTAGGTTACCACCAGGCATTTGGACACTTGCAACACGAAAATCTTTACACTTAACTACCAACTTTAATATCTTATCAAAACGGACACAGATAGAATGATTACCTAATCCTGGGGTCATCCTCCCGAGGGCTTACCCGGGGCTCCGAACCGTAGGCATTAGGTAGAAAACGTTTTCCATGTAAGAATTTCCGAAATCCATGTAAGATTTTCCTCAGGTCAAAAAAGAATGTGACTACCTGAATTTTCTCTCAAACAAACCACGAGCACTTAAATTCCAATCCTAGTTTATTATGCTATCAAGGGTAGGTCAGGAGCTATTAGAACCAATTTATTACAAGTAAGCTGGACGCTCTTACGATTTCTCCTCACGTACCCAACCACTCTATTGAGTCAATACCAGCCTGTTCTAAGTAAATAAACTATTTACTGGTTCAATATGGAGCGAAGGTCAAACCTAAATGGGTTCATTTAAGAAGTATAAATAATAAAATGGAACTTGCAGATAGACAGGCCTTTTCCTCTATTTTATTATTCATGCTTCTTTATGGGGGATGAAGGATACATCATTCAGACATATGTAAGTAACTCGGTGAAGTTTTCTCGTTCCTGTTTCCCAAGGGATCTTGTGTCCGGGATAAAAGACCGTGTTAATACACGGTGTTCACATATGTATTCCAAACTTCAGACAAATTGGTTTAAGGATAATTGAGTAACATACCTACTATTTCTCAAACTTTCGCAATTGAAATATTACTAGAGGCTGCACGTCTGAAGATATTCTTTTTCAGCCTTTAGGACTCAAATTCGGAAAAAACTCTTTCTTAGTCGACGCCTACGTTGTTAGGGTAGCTACCACTAAAAATTTCAAGCTTTCCAAATTGATGCTATGGTGAATTGCGGTCGTATACTGTGCTTCTGTCTACCCTATCGGGGATTTTTTTCTTTTATCATGAAGGAAAATCCTCATGGATGTTATGCCGGACTCCTACCGACTAAAAAACCTCACGTTACGCCCAACAGCCTATGGTTGGGAGTACCGGGAAAACCCTCGGAAGGATGTCCCAGGACTCCCAACAGACCCACTGCCGCCACTGCGGCCTCGCCTAGGGGGGGTGGTTCGGGTGCTATCCCGCGTCTCTGGGGGGGCTTCGGGTGTGATCCCGCTTCTAAGGGGGGGCGTGCGTGAATTCCTCACGTCACGCTGCCGTCATGGGCCTGCTTCTGTAAGGATGGTGAGAGACTCTCTCACCGTCCTCAGGCCCCCGGTCATGGAGGCCGAAAGTCCTCGGCGAAGACACATCGGAAGCGCCCAAGCCACCGACTGCGGAACTCGGGTGGGAGAGTTCTCTCCCGTTCCCGCCTCGCCGTCTCTTTCACGAGCATGACCTGCTCGCAGAAAGAGGTGGCGCAGTCCCACTTACTCCCGCTGGAGAGCTTGCCTCGCACCATGGTCTCGAGCGAGAGAGTATCCACGTCCAGACCCACCACGAGGACCTGGCGCTGTTGCACCCACGCCGTGCACTCCACCAGCGTGTGGAGCGCCGTGTCATCGCTGGGGTCGTCGCAGTCACACTCAGCCGTGGTTTCCCGGTGTCTTCGCCACAGATACCTACCGAAGCTACCATGCCTGGTAAGTATCTGTGTCAACCGGTAGGAGAGAGCACCGTGTCTCCTCTCCAGCCATGCGTCCATGACCGGTCTGACGGCCGCGATTACCCTATCGGGGATAATGGTCTATAATATGAATGTGGATTCAAGTCGATAGGTCAGAGAGTTTAGTCATCCGGTAATTTTAGCCCCTCTCTATAAAATAGAGTACAGATGGGCTTATGTCGAGACTTTGTCTGTAGTCTGTGACTCTGTTGCATTAAACTACGTCACTAGGTTATGTGGATCATATGTTCAAAGTTGGAAATAAAACAAATATGACAACGTCGATCGGATTGAACTTTCACAATAAACGTGTTAGAGAGGAGCAGTCCGGTGAGAACTTTCTCACGGCTTACTTGTTGTTATTGTAGAAGTACCCCTTTGAAGAATAAAGTGTGGCCACATGTACCTATATATTACTTTGGTTTAAGCAAATAACGATATGTACATTAATTTTTTATTAATTTACTTCAATAAAAGCAAAGTCGTGAAACAGAATGACGTCCGATACCTAACCCTTTCCAATTTCAGTAATTTCCATAGATTTAGAATTTTTCGCTTATGGTAATTTCATATCTAACCGCAATTAATATGGTCCTTATTTGCGATAACCCTTTGATAATGCATCTCTCTTTCGGTTTATGAAATACTAGCTGTGTCTCGCGGTTTTGCCTGTGATATACTACGCATCCCATATCATCAATTTCACCCATACACGCCCATTCTGGCGATGTTGTATGGAAAGTCATTCCCTACATGATATATTATGATATCTTTTTCAGAATGTTTGTGACAGAACGGCTGGATAATTTTTAAAATTTGTTAGGATTTTTTTGTTTTTATTGACTAAACACGTACTGTTACCCGTGGTCCCACCGCTCATACTACAAACAAATCTTTCTTTTTTAAAGTATTAGTACAGAAAGAGCTCACTATCACCCAGATATTACCGGTTTTACCGGTTCAAACCGGTAATATCCAGTGAGGAAACGTTAATCAGCGTTACTTTGTTACGGTTTTACGGCGAAGAATGATTCTTTTATTGGCTTTTAAGATTTATGATGGCTTTATGAGATCAGATGATAAATGAAAGGATGAACTGAGTTTAATGAAAGTCTTGAAGCTAAGTTAATGTTGGTAATAGACATTTCGTGTGTTTGTTTTTAATTTCCTGAGCAAATTAACCCAATACAGCATAAAGTTTGTTTCTGCACTTATTATGATTTTAATGTATTTTAGGGACTAATTGGGGGTTATTTGAAAGGCTTAATCAATAATAACACTACATATATATGCGAGTATAATTTTATGGTCCGTCCGATATATCGAACGCTATGCACTATGGAACCTGAAGTTCCTTGGATGTATTATACAGTTCAAAGAATAAGACAGTTAAGTATTTAGAATTATTAGTTAGTTAAATAAAAAAATAAATGAAGTAATAATTTTATGGGCTCTGGAGACGATCAACGCGACTTGACAAGTACCTATCATGTGTACATACACGATAATCGGTTGATGCACATAGGTACATATGCAAAAAAAAATTCATTCATATTCATTCATATTTTAGCAGACCTATCAAATCACATTGACCGTCTCTGAAGCCCATTACAGTAAATGATATTTTAGGTACATGGTAGGTAATCCAAAAAACATTTTGGGTTAGGCCCACTTCGCATTTCAAGCATTTCTACTTTGATTTTCCCCCACATTGATAAGCGATTGATAGTTACCACCTAGTGGTATTTGCCATCATACCGTGTATTTGACAGTGGTTTATCGGGTTTTTGACCTTGATGCGGTGAAGTACGTTTCATGTGGGACAAGTAACGTGCCTTCTGAATGCAATCAACAACGTACTCTCATTAACGCAGCCATTTTTTCATCCTAGCAAGTAACCAGCTGTTCACCAGCGCCACATCCCTGAAGTCAGCCACCACCATATCCTTATTCGCATTTTAGTGCGAAGGTTCTCTACCTACAGCTAGATCGTATTTATCCACCCTCTTTATGTGCTCGTTGTAGCTCGTAATCAGTGAGGGCTGCGCGATCGCTTTCTTGTTGTTAGACCAACGAGTAGCAGATTCTAAGATTCAGTTTTAAAAACTAGTTGCCACAAACAGTGACCACATTGCTGTCATACCAGCAACACACAAAAACATAATCAGATATTCTGTAATCAAAGCCATAACAGAATGTCTGTTGTGTGATGTGGCTTTCTTAGTGCTTGAACTAGTTGATGTCTGTTAGCGGACAGTTCTCAACAAGGTTGGCCCGAACTGCACTAGTCGCTTATTATGCCAATTCTCAGAAGTCTCATCAATGCTAAAGACGTTGCCTGCCGACTTTCTTCCATAGGCGGTTCAAAATAAATTATAATATGCTTAGTCTCCTCATTATCAACAGCACATTCCAAAGCTGGCAAAGCACTAACAAGCAGTAACTGTCGAGCCCGCCATGCATAGCGTCCGATATATCGTACACCATCAAAAACACACGCCTAAGTAAAAAACTAAAGACTTTGATATGAAATAAAGCATATTTCTAGATAGACATAATATTTCAACCGACTGAACGTACTATTTATTACTTTTACCATAACAATTTAAAAATATTCAAAATAAACTTTACCTTAGTATCAAATTTGCCTGACCGCGACCCGCCCTTTTCAACAAATGACATATGACAGGCTATTTATGATACTAAAGTCTATTTTTTGGGGTTACTCGTATAAAGACACTGTTTATCATTCGTTCTAAACCAAAACATACCAATTATTTTAATAATTTCTCTGTATTTTTTTCAATATTTCAGCGTCCGATTTATCGGACGTTATGCTGTAATGGGTTAAATGGATTATTAGAAGGGGGATAATTATTTTTTCGTTAGTTTGAGATAATTCATGTAATCATATTGCATATTATTTTTAATTCGTTTCGCTTTAGGTAGCGGTAAAATTTTCAGGGCCCAATAAGCCAAGTTACGGGACTTCTGGAGTCCCGCAACTTGGTTTTTTTTTAAATATCCTGATTTTCATTCAATTTTTATCTTACAACAAATAAGCAAAATATTACAATAAATAAATAAGATCCACAAATAAAATCAATAAATTATTTTGGTTCGCACAGTGTTTTATATTTTTTAAGATTAGATGTTAACTTTTTTATTGTTTGTAATTCATTGTGCGTGTCCTAAACAAAAATATATTTTCTTTCTTTCTTCTTTCTTTCTTTCTTCTTTCTTTCTTCTTTCTTTCTTCTTTCTAAATTAATAGCTTTTAGGACTATTACGTTACTGAAAGTTATAAGCGATTAACCCCTGTGTAAGAAATTTTGTAATTTTGAATACCTACTAGCACATCAAGCTAAGATGAAGACCATACTTTATAATGAAAAAAAAAATAAGATGAACAGCATTTCCTCCTTATTTCAAATCAACGCTTTTTCATGTCACGACTTTGTAACTACGTAAATATTAAAAAGTTCAAGTTTTGACGAGTTCCGTAAAATACGGTTTATTTTTCGGTAAAAATATTGTGAAGCTCATTTGTGTTTCACTCAAATACAATAAACTTTTTAGAAATACAATACAGCTGAGATCAAATTTAAATCAGTGAATGTGTGTACACATTCACTGATTTAAATTCGATTTTAGTATTATAATGATTCCTTTTATCATTTTATTTTCGTATTTATTCAAATCTTCCACTTCTGATTGAGAACCGCTCAGGTTAAATTGTATAAATCTTGTGTTTGAAGATCTATACATAGTTAATTCAAATTCGGTACAACTTTTATTTTTTTTGTATTACCTATAATTTAAGCATTACTGCACAGTAGCTCTTCAATTTAAGTTTAAATTGTAATTCTATTCTGAATGTTATCCTATCCTACTAATAATACAAATGTGAAACTTTGTGAAGATGTTCGGATGTTTGTTACTCAATCGCACTCGAACCGCTTAACGGATCAGGCTGAAATTTGATACCTGGGTATAATTTAGTCTGGAATAACATATGGGCCACTTTTTATCCCGGAAATATGTTCCAATGGGATGCGGGAACGGGATCGAAATTTCACACGGGCGAAGCAGCGAGCATCAGCAGTATGCCTATATATAATATTATAGCATAAGTACCTACCTACTGGTATATATCGTAGAAATTTTAGTGGGTCATCCTTTAGAGGGCTTACCCAAAGCTCCCGATCGTAGGCACTGGTACGTGTGGTTTAGTTCAAAATAGCCCGGTATAGCATCCATCTAAGACTTTACAGAAAAATACATTTCACGTCTACAAAACAGAAACGACAAGTGTGACTGATTGATCTATTAATATACAACTTAAACCACTGATCGAATTTTGCATTCAAATCTGCGTCCCTTCCCATGCCTGAGGAATTGATCTAAGCCGCTAAGCTATCGAGCCTCGCTTAGTGCCTATGAAATATTTTACCTTATACGTCTTGTGGCGACGCATACTAATTGCTTTTCAAAATTGTTTCGAATATTGGTAGTTAAGCATGAAAAGGCTTTTAGTAAGTATAGATTTTTAAAAACCCTTACCGTTTGAGAATATTACATGTATTTAAAGAAATTATATTATGAAGTGAAAAACCGGGACGCATAACCTAGCATGTCTATACCTACTTCTAAACTATTATTATAAAGAGGAAAATTTTGTATTTTGTGTATGAATAAACTCAAAAACCACTGTGCCGATTTCAAAATTCTTTTACCATTGGAAAGCTACGTTCACCTTGAGTAGCATAGGCTATATTTTATTCTCATAGTCTCACGGGAATGGAAGTTATGCGGGTGAAACCACGTGACATCCGCTAGTACATTATAAAGAGGAAGTATTAGATAGTTTGTTTGTTTGCATCGAATAGGCCCCAAAACCACTGAACTGATTTAAAATTCTTTCACTGTTATAAAACTTTACTATCAGCGGGTGACATAGGCTATATTTCATTACCTTATTCCCACGGGAACGGGAACTACGTGGATGAAACTGCGTGTTCTATAAAATATAAATATACATATAAAATGTTCAAAACATTCCTAAGCCTGATATCATTAAAGCAGCTTTAGCTCATATAGCCAATGTGAAGAGCCAGCTTAATCGAGCTTAAACGATGCATCGCTTCAGCGTGCTGCAATTTTATTTGTTTTAGTTGGAGCTCAGAAAAGCCACGGGTTTCTGCGGAAGATAAATTAAGTAGGAAAAAAGTTGAGTAACATAGTAATTTTGGATTAATGATGACTGTATTTAATTACACAGTATTTTGAATAGGATTTGAATACTTGTAGAATTATTGAGATACTAGATGATGCTCGCGGCTTCGCCCGTGTGAAATTCGGTACCCGCTTCCCGTGGTAATTCCCGGTATAAAGAGTATCCTATATGTTATTCCAGACTGCTAGCTCTGTACCAAATTTCAGCCCAATCCGTTCCGCAGTTAGAGCGTGATTGAGTAATAAACATACAAACATCTTCACAAACTTTCACGTTATTAATATTATTAGACTTACGAAATGGTTTGCCAAATGACAGAGCAGTTAAAATTTATTATATTTTACTAGTTATCTCGCCCAACTTTGTTCCGCCATATTTATTAAGCTTACCCAGCCAGCCGCCATATCAAGTTGACCCGATATAAGGTAAAATATACGATGAAATTTATTTAATTACTTTTTTTCATTTTGACAGGATATTTTTTTTGGATACAAACCTTGCCCTGGCTATAACGAACACAAAAAAAAAGAATAAGCGAAATCAGTCCAACCGTTCTGAATACGCGCCTATTTTTTTTTAAATTACCTCTCAGGAGCAAATTATTATCCGCCAGAAACCGTTCGTCATACATTAATAGCACCTTGAAATCGCAATTTCTGGATCATGGCCGCCAAAGTCGTGGCTGGATACTTGGACTCCAAATGATTGACAATCGCTTACAATGAGGTTCGCTGGTAAGCGGATAACAATAGGTTGAACGTTGGATCAGTTTCTTTAATACGAAAATTGTAGCGTGCACCACAGTCGTACAATGCCTTATTTCTACATTTCAAAATACAAGATCTATCTATCAAGACTGGTGACCACGAGTATAGCCTATGAACGTTTACAACACCAGAGTCCCACGCTGCCAACCTAGCAAAAACCTTTTAAGATGCCCTTTGAAGAACTCCATGCTGAAAGTAGGAATAGCAATTACTTTGTCACCTTTTAATGTACATAAAGGTCCTCTCTAATTCCCTCACCTCAGATAGTTGCCAGAAAGCTTTGTTCGTAAAATAAATTAACAGGTGCATTGCGAAACTTAATAACTAATATTGTATATCGTTGCATAACTTTATAACTAATATTGCAACGTTGCAGAACTTTATAACTGATATTGTGACACAGAATGTTGTCACTATATAATATCTACTTTATATACTGGCAGGTAAGATTGGGGTATATTCCCCCCAATGTGCCACTAACTTTACTAAATTTTAACACTTCACTGAGCGTTTCGGTACAACATTCTTGAATAACATTTGAATTGAAACTTTGACAAACTTTGTTCGTTCTCGCTTTTGAATGAAGCTGGTAATTAGGTTTCTGTTTTATTTTATTGTGTTTTATGCGAAATTAACAATTTACCAGTTTACTGGAAAGATTTAATGAAGGAACGAATTCAGTGAATGATAGGTGACTTCAAGTTTCAAATTGATGTACATTTTAAGGAATCTTTACTTTTCATTAACTCTTGGGTATTATATTTACAATATAAATCTATTCTATCTTGTTGCTGGAGGCTGTTCAAAGATTTAGGTTACAATTTGAAATAGCTTTCATTTTCGTCTTTGTTTCGTATAACTCTATTAAAATATCTAGGTTACATTGAAATGTACTTGAGTTTTGAATCATTATAATTGAAAACTCCAGATGTTATGAATTTCAGAATGCTTTGCGGGATGAGTGATGTGGCACCATGTGATTTTAGTCGGTAGAAGTCCCGCATAGCATCCATTATTGTTTCTACACGAAAAAAGAACTCTTAGTTTAACTTATTTCATCATCATAACCACGAAACTTTACTCCCCATTCTTTATAATATTTCTCTTCAAATTATCCCCATTCGATATTTTTTAGAGCGAAAGCCGACGTTACGTTCGCAACATTTCGTCCATCGATCCATCCATCTCAGCGATTAATTGAGAGTTTCAGACCGATCCCTTCTTCTAACACAGTGTACGTAATTTCCGACAAACTCGATCCATTACACTCAATGACGTTTCACGGTGTTACAAAATTGAATGAGAGTACCTACTAATTGTGTGTATGTGTGTGTGTTTTTACGTATAATTCACGTGTATACTACAGCGTGTAGTAATCTATACTTCTATACTATATATAAATATTATAAAGAGAAAAGATTTGTTTTTTTTTAAGCTATTGCATAGCTTCTATCGCGGGCCTTGCGTGGAGACCGAATCCAGAAATTGTGTCACGAAAACGAGTCACACTCTCAGCTACCTTCGGCCACGTTCGTGTATCTAGTCTAGTCTAGCAATTCATAATTTTTTTGTTTACGTCAATTATGAACTCTGCAGTCGTTATATATTATTATTATTATGTCAAATAATCCAAAAATTGATGCTTGTACCCAGAATCGATCTTGCGCCTTCTGCGTACCGATCCGCGTCTTAACCACTCGACCAAAGTTGAATTAGGAGTGTTGGTCGAATTTAGAGTTCTTTATGTGAAATGACAATTTCGATGCTGTCAATTACATTAGTTGCTGTCAATTTACTTCGTCTAAATAAAAATTCGACTATAGGTGTATAGGTATTCATCATCTATGTACAACAGTGAACTGTACTCGTATAATTTGTGTAAAAAGTGTTTTAAATATAAATAAACAAAGTGCATTTATTAATGTAGAAAGTCACGAAAAATAGTGAAAGAAAATGAGTGAGTACTCTATATACATACATTTTATTATTATTATCACCAATGCAGTATCATTTTTTGTTTTGTTAATTTATATATAATACTGCTATAAAGATAACCAAACCCGGGAGTACGTTCCCATGGGAAGCGGGAAGAAAATTTCACGCTGACGTAGCTGCGAGCGCCATCTATCCCATACCTATGTACTTTAAACGTGTCATAAAAGTCACAACAATACCATACATGCATATTTCAAAGAATGTCTATTATTACCATAAAATTTGTAAAAATAGTTTTTAAGTAGAAAGAAGAAACCTATTGTTTTATATTTTAACTAGCTGACCCTCGCAACTTTGTTTACGTCACACAAGGTCTATGAAATTAGAGGTATTTATTAATCATACTCATCAAGTAGCGTGTAAATCTGTCCTGTATGCTATATCAAAATAGAGCTTAATGGTTAAAACTATTCCTCAGTATAGAATTTTCCTCAATATAAACAATTTACATACAAACACCGGCGTGTTAGAATTTTATTACATGTATCAATGTAGTAGACGTAACGTGTATAAAATGACATCAATCAAATGTCATCAATATTCTGAAAAAGAAATTAAAAATAGAGTTCACAAACTCTTTTGAAAATACATACTGTACCTTAGAGGATCGTTATGAAGATAACAGGATAGTTAACAACCATCCATAGAAAATAGATGGTATAATGCTGAATACCGCAAAGAACAATCGGCGCGGCATAGAATGGGGCCTATACTGATATCCTGGAGGATATTAATGATGCCGATGTCCTGTGCCTGCTGAGGCACACACACGCCGTCATGCATGTCTGCAGGACAACGTGCAGGACAACGAGCAGGATGAGGCAGCGAATGGCTGGACTGAAATTAAAATCGACAGACGCAAGAGATGTGGTGGAGGCACGAATTCACGTACCTCGGGAGTGTCGTGTCAGAAACTGATGGAATAGAAGAGTACCCTACATCATTTCGAGTCTCGCCAAGGCCAGAATAACCTTTACACAGCTGCGCCCCGTAGGCAGTTGCGAAAATAGACACGAAGAGTGAAACTCAAAACAAAGTAAACGTTAAAACTGTACTGCTAACTGCTATACGGATGCGAGACATGGAAGGTCACTAAAGTAAAGACATTTCGCACCAGCTACCAGCTATAAGTCTTCGTCAAACGCTGCCTCCAATGGATCCTCGGTACATATGGGCCCGAGAACATCACGAACGTAAGACTATTGGAACGCTGCAGTGAGACCCCAACAGATCAAACGTCGGAAGTGTAGCTGCTGCGCTGGATTGGACACACGCTGCAAAGGGACCATGAATCACATCATACCAAGGCAAGCCTTACTGAAACTACTGGTAGGCTGTCAAAAACTGTTCGATAGTAAGTAGGTACATTTTTTGATAGTGGCTATAGGCTACATAACATAATGCGAAGATTAATAGGAGTGGTGCAGCAATGAGGAATGTTTCGAAAACGGAAAACATTTAATCGTTATAAGAGTATCCGTTGCGCCTCTGCGTAAATGGTTGAAGTTACATAAAAATAATTTATTACAAAATAATTGTTCTTCTTAAAAAGTTCTAAAACAAAATTCCAAAAGCCCAAATGTCCACAGTCAAGTAGGCACTTGGTACTTTACTTTGTTGAACATAGGCCTTAAAATCTTACTTCTTACTAATATTATAAATGCGACAGTTTGTGAGTGTGGATGTTTATTACTCTTTCACGCTCAAACCGCTGAACGGATCGGGCTGAAATTTGGTACGGAGATACATTATAGTCTGGAATAACACATAGGCTACCTTTTATCCCGGGAATAACTTCCCGCGGTAACAAATTTTACGCAGGCGAAGCTGCGGGCATCAGCTAGTATTCTTATATAGAAATAATTATACTAGCATAGTTGGTAAAAAATGCTATGTAATAGCTTTACCGCGGCAGTCCCCGAGTGCCACACTTCTTTTTTTTTTTGTTTGTTTGTTTGTAACGAATAGGTTCCGGAACTACTAGACCGATTTGAAAAATTCCTTCACTGTTGGAAAGCTACACTCTTTGCGATGAACCTAGGCTATATTTATATTCCCGTATTCCCACGGGAACGGGAACTACGCGCGTGACGTCGGCTAGTTAAATATAAATAAAATTTGATTTAAAGAAATAATAATCATAATTTTATATCCTTTTCTTTTTTTAACATGAGGAAAAGTCTACATGAATGCTATGTCGGACTCCTACCGAGTTAAATTTATACGTATCCTACCTAATGCCTACAGCCGTAAGCATGTAGGTGGGGTGGGAGCTCCAAGTTCTCAGAAGGATGACCCCAGGATTCCTCACAGACCTTGACTACCACTGCGGCCTCAAAAGTTATACCCAAGTGCTTTTTACACGTTCCGGTTGCCGGGTAACCGGTGCTGGGTACCCAGCGGCCGAAGTGTATGGCCATGTTCTATAGCTTTCACACGTACCGGCGTGATTTGCAACTAGGCAAATGCTTGCTTTCGCCGCCGGGTACCCGGCACCGGCTACCCGGCAACCGGTACGTGTGAAAAAATTTTTCAATAAAAAATACAACCGACTTCCAAGAAATCCTGAAAAATAAAATTTACTTAGCACAAAGTAATATGTATTTTGATTTATCTGATTTTTTATTCAATATCATATTGAAGTCGGCGCCAAGTAAATTCATAGGTTTAGGGAGGTATTATTCATGGCACCAACTTCAATATTATATTGAATAAAATCTGATAAATCAACTACATATTACTTTGTGCTAAGTAAATTTTATTTTTCAGGATTTCTTGGAAGTCGGTTGTATTTTTTATTGAAAAATTTTTTTTCAATATTGTAAGTGACGGGTGAACCGAAAAATATATCTATCTAGGTGAAAGTTCTCATCAATACAAATTAATCAAGCCCCAACACAAGGTAGCTGCTGTAAATCGTTAAGGAATTCCCTCGAATCTCTTTTGGTTCCATCATCGGATCGACTCCAGACCTTTATTAATGGTAGTACATTAAAGCACTGAATTAAAAAGTTAACAAACGCACTAGTTGTGCCTATAATTTTTGGTGGTTGCCCTCGATTTCTCCAGGATCCCATCATCAGATCCTAACCTGGTTATAATGAGACCTTCTCAGAAGTAAACCCTATTCAACAAAAAAAAACTGAAATCCGTCTATAATTGACGGTGAACATACATAAAACATTGACCCCTTTCTTTTTTTTTAAAATTTGGATCTATCAATCTAGGTGTAAAGTTCTCATCAATACAAATCAATCAAGCCCAAACACAAGATAACTGCTGTAAATTGTTTAGGAATGCCCTCGACTGTCTTTTGACTCTATCATCAGATCGACGCCATACCTTCATTAAAGTGTAGAACCTTAAAGCACTTAATTAAAAAGTTAACAAGCACACTAGTTGTCCCTACAATTTTCGGTGGTTGCCCTCGTTTTCTCCTAGATTCCTTCATCAGATCCTGACCTGGTGAAAATGGGACCACCTCAGAAGTAAACCCTATTCAACAAAAAAAAAATTTTTGAAATCCGTCTATAATTGACGGAATTATCGCTTGACATACATAAAAAAAAATACATACAGACGAATTGAGAACCTCCTCCTTTTTTTGAAGTCGGTTAAAAAGGGGCTAACAGCTGAAAGACGTAAGTGCAGAGTGTAATTTGAAATGGTAATTGTGTTCCAATTTTGTTTATCTTACAAGATTACACTTGCACAGATAACAAAATTCTGTCAATTTGCCACCATTATTGCGTGGCGTAAAAGATTGATTTTTTTATTTAACACGTTCAATTTTATATTCTCTCTGATTTCATGTTTCATGCAGTAAGTCGACATGACATCGATATTTTTTTAGATTCCAATTTACACTGATTTATTGGTATTGTTAAGCCCGCATCTAGGTATATTTTATTTTCATCCCGTGGCCTACACAATGAAGAAAATTATTGCTAAATTACATACATACATATCATCACGCCTGTTTCCCATCGGGGTAGGCAGAGACTATGGCTTTCCACTTGCTACGATCCTGTCATACCACTTTCGGTTCTTCTACTTTCATACACTCTCGCCGGAAAGGTACTCATGACCTGGCTTGGCTTTTAAAATTAACATATTTAAATATTTATAAAATTAATCATAATATTATGGCGCAGGACGTGACGCGCTGCATTAACAAAGCTATTTCCTATTATACAGTCATGTATCAGTGCAGGTTGCCATGCCTGTCAATTAGGTACCTACTAGAATTATTGAAGCGCTCGTGGCCCCGCGGACTCAGTGTTCTGTAAACGATCACTGCAGTAAGCAACATTTACTATGGCCGGACATGGATGGGTGACCACCACGTGGACCACTTTGTGACATTTATTTACGAGCGTTTCCGTGCTTCGGAAGGCACGATAAGCCGTTGGTCCCGGTTGTCGGTAAAATGACAGTCGTTAAGCCAAGTTGAAGGCCTTACGGGCGGCTTGAAAAATTTCAACTGTGGGTCGTCACAACCTGCGCCCGGGTCGGCAGCGCGTGTGTAGCGCCTCGGGTGTTGCAAACGTCTATAGGCTACGGTTACCAACTTTCCGGTGGGCCGTAAGCTTGTCTGCCACCTAAGTAGTATAAAAAAAAACTCGTAGTAGTAATTTCACTATCTTTCATTTGCTTTCTTATGTATTCAATCAAAAGAAAATATGGAAATGCAAGATTACTGCGAAATGCTTTTCGAAATTTTCAACTTATTTTAAATTCAATTTACTCTAGCTCACCCCGTACATATGACATCATAAACATGTTATTTGACGTGCACTCTCCTGGAATGGACGATGTACAGCATGCAATATCCTCGTTCGGGCCACGAAAACTGTGCAAATGGAGATTTTACTACGTGTCATCATCAAATCATAGGTCAAGTTTGAATATGGTGCAAACATTAATGTGTTTGCTTGTAATTTGAAAAGAATAGTGTCAATTTGGCCTTTTTATTTTGGTTATAAATTTTAATTATTAAAAGTGCCGGTAGATGGTGCCTACGTCGCCTCAAGACGTATATAAGGTGGAAAATTTTGTTGATTCCGAGTAGGTTTCGTTGGCTAAGTGGTTAAGCGTCTTGCACGAATTGCGAGAAGACGCAAGTACGAATCCTGCTCGAAACAAATTCTTATTCCATATTTAAAATTTATGATCAGTTAGCATACTTATTGCTTTTCAATTTTTTTTTATTTTAGTTAGTTTAAAAATGAGTGCCTCATTGGTGTAGAAGTCTAAATGTGCGACTGCGGATTACGAGGTCGTAGGTTCGAACCCCACCAGAAACAAAAATTTTAGTGATACATAATTGTTTGTCTCGAGAGTCTGGGTCTTTCTATATTTTGATATGTATGTGTTTAAAAGTATTATGTATTAATATCCGTGGTCCAGAACACAAGCTGATTATTCCTAGCTTACTTTGGGATCAGATAGTGATATGTGAAAATGTCCGTGTATATTTATTTATTAATAAAAAAACAAAATATTGACTAATGTATCCCAGACACCGCACACACGCGTGACGTGTTTAACGATAAAAATATGGAACGGGCATTATAAACTGTACAAGCAGTTTTTTAAACGAAAAATAAAATTAAAACACAGTTACAAACCTATAATCATAATAACACTCCATTCAGTCTTCTTTAAAGGTCCGTAATTAGATCTTATAATCTCATAAATATAAAAAAAACTCTCATAAATAACTCTCATCTCATCTCTGTACTTCGTATTTACTTGTAGTATACCTACTTGACTATGAAATACCCCAAACTTAAAAACACGAACACACGAACACGTGTAACTACATTGTTTAGAAAATTAACATCTCATCGGCCAAGACTGAATTGCTTCAATAAATCTTCTACCGAATATTTATCTTTAGAGAATTTGTCGAACGAAATAAATCAGGGTAATTTGAAAGGAACAACAATAGAGGAACCGAACCATCTGGATTAGGTAGATGACGATAATTGATTACATTTGTTTGTTAGACTTCTAAAGCGTCTATACAATTTATTTACGCACCCATTTCTTATATTTTACGTCGGTGTATTGAGGAAGGCGAAGAAAAATAGCAAGAAATAGGTTTTTGCTGTCGAGATTCTGAATTGGCTTGAAATGAAATAACACTCAGCCTACATTTTAAACAACGTAGTTGAGTGTACATAATAAATAGCGCCACTTGTACTGTTTCACAACACTAATTTATTTTACACCTGACCGGTTTCGCCTTTCAAAGGCAAAGTCAATTATTATAATAACTACCGAAGACAAAATTATGATATTAACCACCGAATTTAAGTTAATTTATTTTTAATCATCATTATTTTGGTAGCAGAAACTCAGCAGTAGGTAGGTAATTGTTAAGACTCCGTGTCGATACAATTTGACTCTGAATTATAAGCCGAAACTCGTCTGGGACCTTATCTAAAGTCTCCAGTGACCACTAAACCGCTTCGCGTTAACTCTTTATTCGGTTATTATCATAAGACTGTGATAAATTATGGGAGAAGATCAGTACTTAAAAAATAACACGTCTAAGCAGCAAAAGCTAAATAATTATGATAAGTTACAGGCATCTTACTTTTTTTTTACGCATGGAACCCTTACATGCTTAAATCTACCAGAATAATAAGGTGAGAAAGGATACACCCATGAAATATGCTACACTCGCGAAAATAAATTTTTGGAACTGCGACTAATACTAATAAACCTATTGTAAGCTTCATAACTCACCTGTTTGCAAACAAAATTGTCAATCTCATTTTAAGAGAACTATGTAATTGTTCTTTATGAGAAAAAAAGTTCTATAAACCTACTGCCTGCTTGGTGCTACAGATGTTCTAAACAAAACGACTCAATTTTGATTATAAGAACATTATCAACAGAAAACGGATGGGTCTATCTGCAAGAAATTGTGATACCTATCTTCATAACGAGTTTTTCATATAGGAATAAGTTTATAACTTTGAGATAGCTTATTTCATGGCCACAATTCTCCTTTGAATAAAGGAGTCATGTTCTGCTGTAGTAGAATGGACTTCCGAACATGTCTTAAGTAATAGTGTCTTCCTCTTCAGATATAGTCAGAATGTGGTAAAGGTACATTAGTGACTTGGATATTTGCTTTAAACAAAAGGCAGTAGATAGTATTCTATAGTAGACAAAATGTTATTATAAGGTCTCGTTATATTTTATGTATAACTTGTCTCGTCATTGAAAGAATTCTGGTTTTGTTTTTATTGAAATCATCTATTCCAAATGACTTTCAATCACGAATAAAATAAAATTGCGAATCAAGTAATAAACTTTTTGAGAATAAAAAAATCCCTCAAAAAATCGACTTGCCAGATCGCTTATTCAATCGGCTAGATTTAATGTTTTTTTATTAAACCAAATATAATCGATTCAGTTGAATTGATTATAATTGGAAATTGTTTAATCATGATAAAATAATTTATGGCTAATCATAAATACTTTAAAAACCTTTCCTAACAATAATTTTTGCTATTTGATTTATTTTTCTTATAATTAGATTCTTTTTGAAATCGAAATATTACATACTAGCTAATGCATGAAAATTTGTTCCCGCGGCAAGTTATTCCCGGGATAAAAAGTAGCCTATGTGTTATTCCAGACTATAATGTATCGCTGTACCAAATTTCAGCCCGATCCGTTCAGCGGTATGAGCGTGAAAGAGTGACAAACACCCATACTCACAAACTTTCGCATTTTTAATATTAAGTAAGATGTAATAATTCATTGAATTTATTTTTGATTTTTGCTTTTTTTCTTTCTTTTGAATTCAGCTTTCTTTCACTTTTTGTGTCCTGAATATTTTATAGTGTACCTACAATTATATAATACTAGCTAATGCCCGCAGCTTCGCCCGCGTAAAATTTGATCCCGCTTATTCCTGGGATAAAAAATGACCTATGTGTTTTCCAGACTATAATCTATCCCTGTACCAAGTTTCAGCCAGATCCGTTCAGCCGTTCGAGCGTGAAAGAGTAACAAACATTCACACATCCACACTCACAAACTTTCGCCTTTATAATATTAGTAAGAAGTGTGACCATCTCATAACCTAAATACAAGAACAAGACCACTTTTGTCCACTGTGTGAAAATGAACTATGTTTCATACTTCATACGAAATGACATTACATATTGTTTTAAATTCTCTTCCATGCAATTGATTATATAGAGAATATATCTAAAGACATAAATAAGTCGCTCTTCCTGGACTTAAATCTTGGAACGTCTCATAAAAGACGACTTTTTATTGCGAACACTTTAAGGCAAAATTTACGAACAGACTCGGGTGAAGTCGACCCTAACTGAACATGAACTTTTTTGGAGAAATGGTTTGTTTGTATCAATAAAGTCTGAAAGTACTAAACCGATTTCAAAATTCTTTTGTAATTAGATAGATAAAAGTAGTCTAATATTACTACCCAATGGGGCAGAACAGTGATATTAAATGTCAAAAAATGGTAAACCTACATTCTAATACATTCAAACATGTTTTCGATAGTATTATATAAAAAGATAAAATCATCGTTCATTGACTGTACCTATGCTGTACATATGAGATCGTTTTATAAACAATGAATAGTGAGATATCTGCAGTGTTTAAATTTTTCGTGAACGAATTTCAATGAAGTTAAAGGAAAAATTTATTGTATTTTAAAATCGAACTGGATTTATATGTGCTATTTGATCGAACTTTTTCAATAAAAGCGCTTGTTTTCAAATTCGAGACGAAGATCGATAGCTAAAAGCTTATTATATTCTCGCCGAGGACTATCGGCCACCATGACCGGGGGTCTGAGGAAGGTGAGAGGGCCGCTCACCGTCCTTACAGAAGCAGGCCCATGACGGCAGCATGACGTGAGGAACTTACGCACGCCCCCCTTAAAAGCGGGATCACACCCGAAACCCCCAAAGACGCGGGATAGCACCCGAACCTCCTCTTGGGCGAGGCCGCAGTAGCAGGTCTGTTTTGAGTCCTGGGACATCCTTCCGAGGGCTTACCCGGGGCTCCCAACTATCGGTAGGAGTCCGGCATAACATCCAAGAGGATTTTTCCCTCACGTAAAACAAAAAGAAAGCTAATTATGTTCTCATTTATGAATGGATGTCATAGTCAAAACAGGAAAATTAAAAAATCCTGGGACATCCTTCCGAGGCGGCCTGCTCTAGACAGATAGGTTGGAGATACATACATAGTACATATAGTCACGCCTTTATCCTCGAAGTGGAAGGCAGAGGCATTTCACCTTCAGTTTTATGTCCCACGTAATTGGTGGTGAGCCTATTGCCGTGTTGAAATGAACAGGCGCAAGTCGCCGCAACCCGCAGTTAAAATTTAGCAAGCTGCCCATAAGGCCTTCAACTTGGCTTAACGAGTATCATTTTACTGACAACCGGGTTTCATTTCGAGTTTTCCTTTTCTACGCACTGGATCTTTATGCGAAAATCTTAGTCGCCTCTTACGACACCCTCGGGATGTATTGGGGTGGCGACATTTTGTACTCTTACCCGTCGCAACACGAGACCCGTCGCCACACGGGGCGGGGTAGGTTGGAACCGTGTGGTTTTCGTCGTTCAAGTTCAGCACGCGACCGTTTAAAATTTTATTGCGCTGTTTTGTTTTAAAGGAATATTTATGGAGGTATCATTCTATCTATATTTCAATTTATTGTTTTATTGCTTTAAGTTATCGTTTTGATATCAGAGAATACGATACTTCGATGCTTTTTTATGCGCTGCAAAAATAAAATAAAATTGTGTAAACCAAACATTTTTTGTGCTGAAATGATTAAAATTAGCATATTTTAGCACCTTTTTTATATTACGCTTTGAACAAATCTAAGGGTAATTTAAGAACAGTATAATGTATATTGGGATATTATACTGTTCCACAACATTTATTGACTTTACACCTGACCGGTTTCGCCTCTCGGCATTCTCAAAGGTAAAATATAAACTTTGGTACAACTAACTTGATGACCACTACATCATGTGAATACATCTAAACTATACAGTTTTCAATGCCGGTACTCGAATTTTTTATTTATGATTAGTTAGATTAGGTAGCTTTTAAATTTTCCCAAAGAAGTAGAGAAAATTATTTTTTCAGAATTTTGAATACATCAAATAGTACATTATGTCTAATCTTAAAGAATTAAAGTATATTGGGATGGTTTGGCTTCAAAGATACTATTTTGTTTATATATCTAGGTAGGTATTATTATGTAAGTTGTTTAATTCTTACTTATAATACTTAGAAACAATCAGATTTTCGCAGCAAAATATTCAAGAATCACACAAAATTTGTTTCGTGCCAACAACGTAACAAGATTGTGAGATTCATAAACCCACGATTCGGTGATAAAAAAGATAAAAACTCATGAAAATTTTCAAATATTTTACAATAATTGATGTTACTATTACGTGACAAAAGTTTGAATGTTTGTTAATGAAGCCCTTATTTATAGTAATTACTGTAAAAGCCGAGTTCAGCCAAGTGCTCTCATAAAACAACAGTAAAATTAAAAAGCAAAGTAGACCCACAAACTTAGGGGTGAAATTCAAAAGGGAATTGTACTTTCAGTGTTAAAATATGCATTAAATAAGCTAAACAAAGTTTGGATTGTGTAGCTGACCTAATATAACATTCGTATTGTAAATACTGGAATTTATAAAATGGCCGCCGGCTCTCAGTGTTATTTACACGTAACGATAATAATGTTATTAGAACTTTGGTTTAATAACTGTAATTTTGTATCAACATGGAATCATGGTTAAGTAATTAAGTTGTAAATTACAACATTACAATTGTTGCTTGGTTTCTGCCAATTGTTATAATATTATTCAGTCTAATATTAAATAACCTTTTCACTATAATTAACTTTGAGTTAATGTTGTGCCTAGTGAGAATAATAAGAGTCTTTAGTGCTTGTCTATCGTTTTTAAACACAAGAACAAAGTGTATTAATTTATCAGGCTGTTTAAATAATCAAAGGATTCTTTTCTTAGAATAAGTATTTTTAGCCCATAAGCTACATTTTAATAGTCTATAGTGTTCATAAGCTAGCGTACACTCTACACAAAAAAATTACTTATTATGTATTCAGTCGAAGTTTGAATATACTGAGAATAAAATAGTAACTGTATAGAATAGAGGAAAATCTGAGAACGCATAGGTACTAGGTACTTTTATTCCAATATCTTCGGCTCTACCCGCGACTTCGCTCGAATGAAATTTGTGCCCATTCCGGTTATGGTATGGTATGTATTATTCCGAGCTATGATCTATCCATATCAAATATTAACCAGATCCATCCAGTCGTTAGAGCGTGATTGAGTAACAAACATCCAAACGTCTTCACAAACTTTTACAATTTTAATATTTTGTAGGATTTATGATTACAGACTAAGGCGTTTGCGGTAAGTTATAAAAAGGTCATGTTTATCCACAGCTAAAGTAATCTTAATAAAAAATTAAGAACGAGGAAATAAAATATTTCCATTACAATAAAAATTGTAATAGTATTAAAGAAACTAAGAAGTGCGAGTATTTATTAACAGTAAGAGATTTCATTGCCTAAAAAGTACTTTTTTATTTTTGAAATAATCAGAGTAAATGGCATTTCTGCAGTAAAATGTAAGTAAAACCTAACAAAATTACAAAAAAGTAGTAAATCTTTTATTTTAAGATCTAAGTAAATTACTTACAACAAATAAACAATGATTTGAAATTACATTGCAAAGGAACTCATTATCTATTAACGACTGTTCAGTGAGATGCTGTACAACATAAAACTTTTGATATACAGTACACAGATGAAATGATATTTAAAAATTTATTTCGTCCTGGGGTATCCTTCCGAGGGCTTACCCGGGACTTCCAACCGTAGGCTGTTAGGTACGATACGTTTGGTTTTTAGGAGTCTGGAACGGTTTACCAACAGTCGATTGGTTCATGAACCGTTGGTCAACATTATCTTTCAACCATAAACTTCTCGTCCAATGGACTTTTCATCCACGAACGTTTCGCCAGCATTACTCTACGTCAGTGAATGCTTAACCAACAGAATGTTTTGAACAATAACTTTTCACCCAAAGAACAATTGGCCCATGGACTGTTCCCCAAGAGAACGGTTCACTTTTCCCATCGACTACCTCCGAACTTACCACCGGGGTGGTGGATGGTACTAATAAGTGTCATTTATCACCCCATTGTCAATGAAGAAAAGCCATGGCGCGTTCTATAACAATTTAGTACTAAAAAAACTTAAATGGGCCTCATACAACAAAATATGATTTTTGACACGGAACCTCCGTGCGCGAAACCGACTCGCACTTGCTGTTGTGAATTGGATTTTATAAAACGAAAAAGTGTGCGAAACAGACAGACAACTTTAGCCCGTTCACTCTACGTTTGCCGCTGGCGTAGAGGCTAGCGGCTAGTGTAGTGGAGTAGAATGGGACGGGACCGGCAAAATAGAGCGAACGAGCAGTACACAGCTTTCTGTCCCTATGTTTAGCTATTTGCTTGTTTTCTGTGTATCAACGCACACCCAATTTTTTGAGGACTTTTACGGTAAGTATGTTATACCTATATCCATCTAAATTCTAAGCTTCTAAACTACTGAAAATGTTCTGCCATAGCTTTTACACTAATACACTCGAGAGCAATGAATCCGGGTCACTTAAAGAATCCTAAAAATCTCGGAAACTAAAAATGCTAGGTTAATGCAATAAATTGTATTTAATAGACAATGTAATACTCCTTAAATGAAGGTATTAAAACTTCTTAGTTATTGTAAAGTTATATCATAAAAAAATCAAATTTGAAAAAGGGCCACTTTCGAAGATGGAACTACGAAATTACAGCATTTGGTGTTGCTTTTGTTTGTAATCTGTCATTTATGTGGGTACATAAACCATGTTGATAGTGCTCTATATTCATTAATCAAGCTGAAATTATGTCGCTTACGCCTGAAGAATGCACCAGAATACTTACAATGCTGGAAACCGGCCGGAGTCAGCGCGATACAGCCAGGACTGTCGGTGTGTCGCTGTCAACAGTACAAAGAGTTCTCCGACGTTACGAAGAAACTGGTTCTAACCTACGCAGACCAGGAACGGGCAGAACCAGGTGTACCACAGCACGAGAAGACCGATACTTGGTGAACACCATGCTTCGAAATCGCTTTCTCACAGGAACTGAACTCACCAATCAGTTTCGACGCCTCGGAGGAAGTAACCCAAGTGCATGGACAGTAAGACGTCGGCTTGCTGAATCTAACTTAAAACCCCTTAGACCTGCAAACGGCCCTAAACTGGAGCGTGGGCATCGTATTTCGAGACTAAGGTATGCCCAGAGCCACGTAAATTGGAGTATTGAAGATTGGTCAAAAGTTATGTTCTCCGACGAATCAAAATTTATGCTCTACAAGCACGATGGAAGACACAGAGTGCATCGAAGACCAGGGGAAAGATTCAAGCAAGCATGCATCGAAGAAAAAGTAGCCTACGGTGGTGGGTCTGTACTTGTGTGGGCCGGAATTTCTTCTGAAAGTCGCACAGAGCTGGTGATCATAGAAAACGGCTCTTTAGCTAGCGTAAGATATGTGGAAGAAATCCTCAATGATCACGTTGGTCCATTTATGGTCAATTTAGGTGAGGATGCTATATTTATGCATGACAATGCCCGACCTCATACAGGTAGGATTGTGAATGACTACCTTCAAGAGATGAACATTACTCGTATGGAGTGGCCAGCGCGCAGCCCGGATATCAACCCGATCGAGCATGCTTGGGACGAGCTAGGCAGATGCGTAAAACAACGAAACCCTCCCCCAATCACGCTTCGTGAGCTCAAAATTGCTCTCACAGAGGAATGGGAGAATATTCCCCAAAATCGTATAAGGAACTTGGTGTACAGCATGCCAAACCGCGTAAACGCAGTAATGGAAGCACGAGGAGGCAATACGAAGTATTAAAATTCAAGAAAATCGTAATAAAGTTCAAAAATTTCATGTTTCCTATTTTTGTTTTAAGGAGAGATCGGCAGTTTTTTCTTTATGTAATTTTGTGTTAATAAAATGTATGCTGACTCATATTTTTTTTACTTTCATTTAAGGAGTATTACATTGTCTATTAAATACAATTTATTGCATTAACCTATCATTTTTAGTTTCCGAGATTTTTAACATTCTTTAAGTGACCCGGATTCATTGCTCTCGAGTGTATTTTATCGGCCATATTCACAGAAAACCACTCAGAGTACTGATAATATTTTAAGTCGTTGTGTAGGCCGACCGTGTTTGCAGTATCAGGTTTATTCACAGATACACAACAATTTAGATTTCTGTAAAATTGCACGGAATAAAACAATGTTTGCTGTATTCGGTATGCGAAAAAGCTGGATATTCAATTATTCTGTTATTGACAGAACTAACGACAAAGCACATTTCACGTGCAAATAAAGTTCTTTATCATTTTATGCGAGTAAAGTTCGAATTAAATATTATTGAGTTGGTTGTAACCTTTTATTGCTAAGAGTTAACCTTTTATTGCTAAGAGTCTAGATTTTTTTAAAATCTGTCAATCCCAAAGATCTCCTTTCTAAAGAGTGAGTATAATTCAGTGTTGTGTTCTCCGCAAGATGAAGTCGCTTATTTGATGGAAAGCCAAGACCAAAACCAATCTGCGAGTTCATGAATCTACTAACAGTGATGGAATATGCAGCTTAGTGTTATGTTCTTGTCAAACGACTCTGCCTACATAATATGATTGTATGTATTTTGAAATATATAAGTATTTCTATCAGTCGTCAAGATCCCATAGCACAAGCTTATATTAGCTTAATTTGGGCTAGAGGATGTTGTATAAGAATATTTATTTTATTTATTTATATAAAGAAAAGGTGAGAATTGGTTGGGTTTCCCATTAGTATCCCTGTGCTACTTCTCAATTTATTGCATCCTTGCCCCTTCGATCCTGCTAAGTGTACCCTTGTGTCGTAATCAATTAGGAACTCTGAAGCTAAAAGCAATTTTGGTTCCGCGGAGAATGTAGAGTTAATCAAAAAGGAAAGACAAATCGCTTTATTTTTAGCCCCTCTCTATAAAATAGAGTGGGGCTTTAGTAGGGGCTTACATATGTCGAGACGTTGTCTGTAGTCTGTGACTCTGTTGCATTAAACTACGTCACTAGGTCACGTGGATCATCTGTTCAAAGTTTGAAATAAAACAAAAATGACAACGTCAATTGGATTGAACTTTCACGTGTTAGAGACGGGCAGTCTGGTGAGAACGATCTAACGGCTTTCTTGTTTTATTCATTTAAACATAATTATAATAAAACTGTAGACGGTCGAGAGTCTGTACATGGACGACATTGTTAAAATTTAAAGTTTAGCGCGTTCTCTAATCGATACTGAACTCGCCTACATAAGGTTGCTCATAAGGCTTTCAACTAGATTTAAAGATTACCATGTCACTGCCAACAGGAACCAACGATTTAAGAGGTTTTTGAAGATTCGATTGCAAATAAAAAATTAACAAAATGTTTATTAATCTCATGACCAACCATAGTGTAAGGTGCTTAACGTAGTAATAGTTAATAGAAAACTGAGATATCGAGCTTACGAGAAACGCAATCATTGTTTGTTTATTTTTAACGCGAGGAAAAATCCTCATGGATGCTATGCCGGACTCCTACCGACTAAAAAACCTTACGTTACGCCCAACAACCTTCGGTAACAGGAAAGTAATCACGTGCCCCATTATTAGGCCCAAGAGTACAAAATGTCTATGATCCTACCAGAAGGTCATAATAGGTAGGAACTTCAAATAGTCTTAAGGACATGCCTTCTGTAGCACATTCCAACAAATCAATTTCCTAAGATCCGTCTCTAAGCATCAAAAGATTAAGAAGTTCATAATATTATACATAGGCCTAAAACGAGAGTTTCTTAACAAATTGATGTAATTCACAAGGGATGAGAAAATTTGATAATGCCTTTAGCCAAAGACATGTTACCCCAAAATCTTAAACAATCTTGAATATTACATAATGATGTTGAAAAGTTGGTTACAGCTTGTTCTAACTTTTTCATATTAACGTGTGATCTCAACGAAACCGGAGGGTTAGAACTTCTAAGGTCTCATGAAGAATATTCAGATTTCTTTTCTCAATTCTAGCTCGATAATATTAATTTAGAGGCCCGATGTAAAAAACAGTAAGTCGTAAAGAGCGAAGAGACACTAGAGTTAATTACTTTGACATCTCACAAAAATATATTAACATGCTCGACGCTCGGTCAAATAATTCCAAATGTGTGCAAAGCAGCAGCATTCTTGTTTTTTACGTGAGGAAAATCCTACCGGGATGCTATCCCGGACTCCTACCGACTAAAAACCACACGTAACGAGTAGGTATAACAGCCTACGGTTAGGAACTCCGGGTAAGCCGTAGGACTCCCCTCCCAACAGACCTACGGCTATCACTGCGGCCTGAACTAGTTGTTCAGGTGCTATCCCGCTTCTTTTAGGATGGGTGGCGTGCGTGATTCCCTCATTTTTCGTTGCTTTTGGACGGTGAGCAGACCCCTCACCGTCCAAAAGTTAAGTCCAGACCAGTAGTCCAGAGTAGGCTATTGGTTTCAAGGACACTGTCGATGTAATACGAGTACAACATCTTTATACTGTATATCTACAATTACATTTATCTCGTACAGTGAGTTTGAAATATTCATAGCACTGTCGTATTTTGCGCGGTAGAGGTTAATATTAAGGTTTCCAAGGATTTTCATTTATTTTAGTATAATTGGAGAACGTGGTAGACGAAAGAGCTTCTTTAGTTACATTATTGTGGTTAATTTTCTGTATAATGATTTAAGATGGAATTCTTGTAATTTGTTCAGTGTAAGTTAAAAGGTATTTGCCCAACGGATAATAGACGAAATAAACTTGGAGAAAAGGCTAAGTAAATGCTTTGATTTTGAAGTTTGTGCCTAGATAAATTAAATAGACACCGTCTGATCTGATTTTAGATAAGATGAGCTCCCTTGTACTAATTATTCGTGACATGAACTATTCCCCTCATTGGCTGTCAGTTATATAAGCAATGTGGCTCAGTCCACTGTCACATGACCTAGGTAATTTAATTTTATATACTCGTAGTTTTAACTATACGCCCAGCCTTCAACTGATGTAATAAATATACACAGTGGCTATCCTTCCTAGGATAGCCACTGTGTAAAATAGAAATCTATTGAAAATATATAGTAATCTGAGTAAAAGGGAATCTGTGTGGGAAATTTTATCTAAACCTTGAACTTTTCCTTGCATATTGTTCAGGCTAATTGGAATAGGTGCAATGGCACTTCAAAAGTAGCCAGGGAACGTGGGGTATCCTTCCGAGGGCTTACCTGGAGCTCCCAACCGTAGGCTGTTAGGCAGGATACATGAGGTTTTTTAGTCGGTAGGAGTCCAGCATAGCATCCCTGAGGATTTTCCTTCACGTAAAAAAAAGGTAGCCATGGATCAGGCAGAAGTGACAGGGAGCATTCATACAATGTTGTATAGTAGCTAGTTTATTTTTGATCCCTTCCATTTCATAACAGTGCTTTCGTTTAAACTTTCAGAAAACCGTTTTTAAGGTACCCTTGTACCTACTTATTGAAATAGTTATATACAGTGCATGTGTGTTCTGTTCATGGTTTATTGGAAAAGTTTCGCTTATATAAATAAGAACTGTCTAACATTGATGAAGTTTGAAAACTTTTAGTAAGTTAAACAAAATAGTGTGCGCAAAATTGATTGAACAGGAACTGTTTTGAAACGGATGTGAGGAAGTTATATACGATATAATATGTTAGGCGGGTATACTGTAATCGTTATCAAAATGAGTTTCGGTAATACTATTTATCAAAATTACGAGTACACAAAAACTAAATTTTTCCTGTTAATTTTTTGTGTATTTCATTCATCTTTCATTTTAATTTGAACCTGATAACATCAATAAAAAAAGCGTTATAAAATATTTTAATAATCAACTCAGTTCTTAGGACTTTGTTGATAGCGCGATTGTATTTAAAAAAAATGTAAGTAATCTTGTGGCTTCGTGATGTAAACATTTTTAAACTGTTCTTATAATGCGTTGAATTTTGTTCAGTTCCACTGACCGTAGCGAAATATATTAAAAACATGTAGACAGAATTCAACCAAAATTTATTCTTTGGGATCAGATAGCGTTGTGTGAAAATGTCCGGGAAAATTTAATCATACTAAAAAATCGGAGTATAAACTATACTAGGGAATAACTTGTACTTATTCTAAAAGTAAAGTGATCAATTTGCAAACAACTAATAAACGCAACGTAACTATGGTAACCATACTGAAGTAGACGTAACTATGGTAAACATACCTACTGAAGTAAACTACTTCAGTACAAGTTTTCACTAGGTAGAAATAGTCTTACTTTAGATTTTGATCAAATCCGTCCTTAGTCGTTTACAAGCACAAACACTACAAAGAAACTCGAAAATATACTTGCTTCGAAATTTAAGATAGCTTCTGTCTTTGAAGACGCGACACTTTATTAAAAATTATATAATTTTCATGCAAGGCGCATTGTGTATTTCAGTTTCAGAGCTTAAAAAGTCTTTGTCGAGATAAGTTTCCATAATTTTTGAGTTATCTTTTCTATGTGAATAACTTTAGCCGCATAAAGCGGGGTACAATGGTATTAATTATGCTTGACAGTTTTGTTCTACGGGATTTTATAGTTTAAATATTTAATATCGTAGAGAGAAATGGTTTGCCTTTGTGAAAGTAGATTATAATTTTTGCTGTCACGAAGTCACATTTGAAATAACATAGTTAATATTAAATAGAAAATTAATTACCTACATGATAAATTTGACCACACCTAAAAGTTATATTTTTACTAGCTGACCCGCGCAACTTCGTTTGCGTGATAAATGACGAACCGCTCGATCGATTTTGTGCAAACTTCACATAAACCATCTACTAAATAGTCCGAACAAAGCCTAAAAATTTGGTTTGGATAGGTTAGCCCGTTCTTGAGTTATAAAATTACAACGAAAAGTGGCATTGATTTATATATACAGGATGAATTTTTCAAAAGGGATTGGATGGCCAAATCCGAAACTATAAGGAATAGCGAAAAATGCTCAAAGGAGTCACGAGCCCGATTTTAATAAAACTTAAAACCTCATCATTAGATTTTTGAAAAATCAATAATCCTAGCTGGGAATCGAACCCATTGATTATGAAAAAAAAACACACCCTATATTATTACACTATACGATAGTGTTGCTATTAACGATCTTATTCTGGGAAGTAATGACATACGGCAAACTAAAGGAAAGTGCTCATCTTTAACAAAATACAATTTATTTTGCTTACGTTAACTGATTAATTGTTCAAAATGTAGACCATTGTTTTCAATACATAGCTGGATTCGAGACCTCAAGGATCGTACTGCAGTCAATATTATTGATTCCGTTCAGAATATTCTCTAAAGAATCATTCTGAGCATGATTTAAAACAGGGAATAGTTACGAACTATTCTGGGATTTCGAACGAAACAAATTATGATACCAATTTAGGTACATGAAATATGAATTCTATTAAAATTCCGAACTTTCCTTAAATTTGCCGTATGTCATTACCTCGCAGAATTTGATCCTAATCAGCGACACTATCGTAAGGTGTAATAATAAAGGGTGTGTTTTTTTTTTCCAAATCAGTTGGTTCGATTCCCAGCTAGGATTATTGTTTTTTCAAAAATCTAATGATGAGGTTTTAAGTTTTATCAAAATCGGGCTCGTGACTCCTTTGAGCATTTTTAGCTATTCCTTATAGTTTCGGATTTGGCCATCCAAGCCCTTTTCAAAAATTCACCCTGTATATAGATTCTGTAAATATTTACTTTAGTTTGATGAAATACTAAATGTCTAAGTTATTACAATATGCTTGCACTCCGATAAAAAGAAAAACAATGTTACAAAAACGTGCCACCTTTTTTTTAACGTGAAGGAAAATCCTCATGGATGCTATGCCGGGCTCCTACAAACTAAAAAAACTCACGTTACGCCCAACAGCCTGTGGTTGAGAGCCCCGGGTAAGCCCTCGGAAGGATGTCTCGGGACTCCCAACAGACCCACGGCCGCCACTGCGGCCTCGCCTAGCCAGGGGGTGGTTCAGGTGCTATCCCACGTCTTTGGAAAAACGAAAAACGTGCCACCTAATAGCTATACATTTTCTATACCTCGTATTATTTTTTCAATAATTGGGCTTTCCAATTGTGAAAAAGAAAATGTTTGTAACCAATAATGTTTCTACCTAATTTTGAGAGAAAAGAATTTCTTCTGTGTAGGAGTAAAAATAAGTAACGCTGTAAGTAATTTTGTTTGCATAATATTAGACTTCAACCTACATACTGAATTAAGCGCGTTTGAAATTCAGACAGCGTAGGTTTTTATGTACGAAGAGTGTTGTTTATTCAGATTGTTGTCTGACACACTTTCTTTATAAACACCGTTATGAATAAAAGATCGTTGTTCTCGAAGAAGTTTAATTGTTTACATAATTAACACTGTATTTATACTTGCCCAGTATTTGGTAAAAGATAGTTGTAATAAGCTGTGAACGTAAAAGTCTAGTCTTAAGGGTAACCGTAAGATTTCCATTTTGAGAGCTTAGAAAGTTTCCGGACTTTGAAAGGTTAATAAAGCCGTTAGTTCCGTCTGCGTAGGTAGTCATTATTCAAAGTAGAAGGCAGTATAATCGGCTTGGAAATGTTCAGAAAATAGTTGACTAGTTGATATCTTAGGGTCATCCTTCCAAGGGCTAACCCGGGCTCCTAATCATAGGCTAGGAAAGTTGTGGTTTTTAGTCGGTAAGAGTCCGGCAAAGCATGTACGATATTCCTAACGTTAAAAAAAAGCCTACTCGCGTGGAATTATATTTCCGTTTCTGCATCCCATGGGAAAATATTTAAGGGAAAAAAGTAGCTTGTAGCTACAGTTTCTTCCTGTACTCAAATTTCAGCTACATCCTTTCAGCGGTTAGTGCGTGTTAGACTAACAAACATCAAAACTTCTTTAGAAACGTTCACAAATAAAATATTAGTAGACTTTTATCAGTGGTTATCAATTTCAATAAGTCTCGTTTTTTTTTGCAATAAGGCGGTCTTATCTTGTTATCGCGCATTGTATTTTTGAAATACCTACTCAAAAACAAGACTTATTTTGGGCCAACCTCAATATTTGAAAAACTATGATTGGTCTATACCACAGATTTAGAATTTTTCGCTACTCTCTATACATTCCTCGTTATTGTCGCATCACATTAAGATACTAACATATTCCCGGCTGTAATAGAACGGAAACAAAGAAGAGATTTGGAGATTAACGACCGGAACAGATGACAATTGCGAGCATAATGCCACGCTCTCATATAACTTCTGATGAAGTATTTTCCTCCTAAGGGTGCCTTTTCACTAGAGATGTGCTGTACTTCGTTAAGTACTATGTATGCGTTTGATATACACTAATCCTATTCATAGTCTTTTTTACCTCTAAGGCGGCAGACAACCTAACGGCCCGTCCTGATGGACTGTGGTCACCCTAGCCTGTGAACATTTGCAACACTATAGGCGATACACTCGCGTTGCTGACCCTGTAAAAATCTTCGTGAGAACCCCTATTGTAGGCGTTTGGGAAAATAGAGGTTGGGAGATCATTTCACAATCTAAGGCTATGGTCTCCAATAAACGCCAGTGTATCGCGTCACTATGGTTGCTATGGAAATGTATTGTTGTGGTCTGTTTCATGCCCTAACGGCAGCGTGTGGATGACGTAGCTGTCATTCGAACGCTGTGCACCGCGTCTCTAGTTATTTTGAACCATCGCAGCGTCAGCATCAAGACAAAATGTCAAAATTCAACAAAGAAATAGGTGAAATATATCCACTTCACAACTACTGCTATGAACGGGACGTCTCGTCGCCGTCGTCGTTTATGTATTGACCGCCATCTCAGGTATCTAGCGTTCAGACGTCGATTGGAAAATTCACGCTTTAGTTGAACGCCGCGTATAGCTTTTAATAGGAGACCATAGCCTAAGCGTTTGCGGAAGAAAGTCCCTATTGGACCTTACCGTGCTCATCGCTCCGGGCGCAAGGTGGTTGTGCTTAATTATTAATCCACAAAGCATAGCACTCGTGGAAACGGATTTAACTAAGCTATTTTCTCTTCATAATTGCGTATTATGTATGCATTATTATGGATGTTTGCAAGAGGTGTGTAGCTATGTGAAAAACACAGTAGGTACTTACAGTAGACTTTTTGTTGAAATTTTGCTACATAGCTTAGTCTCAGCGGAAATGGACACATTGTTTCATAGCTTAGGTAGCTTTTACATACTCGTAGCATAGCACGTATCTAGTGGGAAAGCACCCTTAAACCTGCGTGCGTATTCAGAACTTTTTTCAACACACATTTCGCACACAAACAACAATTGAATTTTTTAAACTGAGCAAGTTTAATTAAAATTTAGACATTAATGTTCTCGTGCACGAGTGTTCCCATATTCATAAAAAAAATTGTTTCACATTTTAGAGAGTTGTTTATTTTATATTTTTTATTTGTATTAGCCACCTGTTGTTTTATAAGCGGATACAATATTTTGCATAAGCTGACCATGCCTAAAGGAAACATGAGTATGGTTTTCCAAAAAGGGGTCTTAGAAGATTCTTGCAGAGACGGCAGCGTATGTGTAGCGTGTCTGGTGTTGTAAAGCTGTTTCGATCGAGAAAGTGCGTTTATTTTTCTGTCCCCTAAGTATAAAAAATAGTATCGAAAATATCGTATCTTGACGTAGTATAGACATTGGATATTTGAAAAATCAATCGAAAGTATCATTACTCATAGTTTGCTTGCCAGAAAGCAAGGTTTGCAGAAACTTACATTACAATTTTCCACAAAAAAAATCTGAACTGGAAAATTGGTTGAGCACACTTTAAAATATTTTATAAAACAAAAAATATTGAAAATGAGCAGACAACTACGAACAAGAAACCTTCGAATGAAATACGTTCTTCTAAATAGTTAAAATACAAAAAGCTTTGCCGTTTTCTAAACTCCAAATTCATTTTATTTCCGGAAATCTTTATCAGTGTACGAACTCACTGGTACAAATCAGGTTAAAAAGGACGTGGATTTTTGACATTTTCCTGTTTTTCTAAAAATAAAAAAGGACAGTTAAAAGAAAGACGTCGGAATACTTACAAAAGTTTTAATTGCGAAAGCCATGTCCAAAGACTATAAAGTTTCTTTGGAAAGTAAAGTATTTTTCACCATTTCTTATAGCAGAAATATTTATGAGTATCTTTGAAGTTTTTTTTTTTTTTTTTTTTTTTTATATTCAGCTCGCCAAATTGACGTCGCCACCAGCCTGATGGTAAGAAAGCAGTGGCGCATCTAGCGATTGGGGGCCACTTCTTACAGTGGTCCTCAAGTTGGCGGCCCTGTGATGTGCCTCTTCACGCTCCTCTTGAAGAACCCGGGATTGTAAGATGAGGGAAAGACGTGTGCGGGCAGGTCGTTCCATGTTTTTATAGTTCGACAGAGGAACGATCTTTTAAAACGCTCGGTTCTGGCGAAGATTCTCTCCACTGTGTATGAGTGGCATCTCTGCCCGGCACGCGTTGTTCGGGATCGGAAAGGAGATGGTGGGATCAGGTTGAAGAGCTCTTCAGAACATTCGCCGTGATACATTCGGTAGAAGGCAGCCAAGGACGCTATGGTTCTTCGCTGCGACAAAGGTTCGAGGCCTCCCGTCACCTCAGGACAACCAATTATTCGGATAGCACGTCTCTGCATAGCGTCAAGCGCGTCTAACAAGTACCTCGCGGAGTCATCCCAAAGGGACGAATCTGCGTCTTGTACAGTAAACATCTCTGATGTGGCGTGAAATACCGTCTCACCTTATTCAGGATTCCCAGTTTCCGCGAGGCCAGACCAATACAGCTCTCTATGTAGTTTTTGTGATTGAGCTCACGCCGGACGTCTATACCGAGGATCTCCAGGTTGTCCTTTAGTGGAATTGTAATGCTCTGAAGAGAGGGCAGGGGTAGGAATGGGGACTTCTTAGCTGTAAACGCACACGCCTGTGTTTTTCTGGTATTGAACTCGACCAGGTTGTCTGAACCCCATTGGGCAATGCGGCCCAGATCCAGATCGAGATCCGCCACGAGTTGTCGTCTCTTCTCATCTACGTCGCCTCGCCCCGCCGCTGGACGGCCAGAATAGCTCCCATGAAGAGTACTGTCATCCGCATAACAATGAATGCACCCAAGGGACAGCATGTCATTGATATGCAGAAGAAAGAGAGTTGGGGACAATACCGATCCCTGTGGTACTCCGGCATTTACCTGAAAAAAACAGGAAGCCTGACCATCACAGAGGACCCGAATCCGTCGCCCGTTCAGGAAGCTGGCCAACCAGCGGCACAACTGATGCGATAAACCATATGACGGCAGCTTGGAAAGAAGCGACGCATGCCATACCCTATCAAAGGCTTTTGCGATGTCTAGGCCAATAGCCAGAGATTCGCCGTGCCTCTCCATAGCCTCACCCCAGGTGTGCGTTATGTACGCTAGGAGGTCACCCGTTGATCGTTTCGGCCTAAAGCCATATTGGCGATCGTTAATTAACGAGTGATCCTCCAGATAGCGCATGAGCTGTTTGTTGATGATTAGCTCGAACACCTTGCAGATGACGGTGGTTACGGCTATGGGGCGATAGTTGGCTGGATCCGACCGATCCCCTTTCTTGGGGATCGGTTGGACATTTGCCTCCTTCCAAGCCTCCGGCACTTCTCCCGACGAATACGAAAGGCGATACAGGCGTGTTAGCGTTGGAGACAATTCAGCTGCACAATTCCTCAGCACCACGGCCGGAATGCCATCAGGACCACTGGCTTTCCGCGTGTCGAGTGACCGTAGCACCGCCCGCACATCGCACTGCCGGATTACAATTTCCGGCATCGTGGTTCCACTGTTGGCGATAGTGGGAGGTTGCTTGCCACAGTCATCGACCCGGGAATTAGCCGCAAAGAGCTTGGCCAGCATTTCCGCTTTCTCTTGGGCCTTGTGAGCCAGTGATCCGTCAGGATAGCGCAGCGGCGGCAGCGAGGGCTTGCAAAAGTTGGCCTGCACGGCTTTGGCCAGTTGCCAGTATCCACGGCTGCCCGTCGGATGTGACGTGAGCTCCTGACCAAGCCGCGTGACGCGCTGGGCGTCCGCTCTCTTGAAGGCTCTCTTACTGGACCTAGTGGCTCTGTTGTACGCTGCCTTGAGGCGGGCCACATTCGGGTCGCGCACAGCTCGAGCCCTGATCCAGGCGCGGTAAGCCGCCTGTTTTTGTTGAACAGCTACGGCACACTCACGCCCGAACCAGGGGCGGGCTTTGCGGATGCTGGCGACATCAGTGTATGGAATGTAGTATTCCATACCTAATGTGATTTCACCAGCAACCGCAGAGGCGCTTTCCGATGAAGCCCTCCCTGCAAAGCAGCGCTGACTCCACGGGACGGCTGCGAAGTATTCTCGTAGTCCGTCCCAGTCTGCTGACGAGTAGTGCCACAGTCGCCGCGTCACCTCTACTGCCCTTGCAGGGGACGGTACCTGCAGGCGGGCACGCACAACACAGTGGTCGGATGTACCCAGTGGGGCGCTAACCGTCACACTGTACTGTGTTGGATTACTCGTCAGCAGTAAGTCCAGCAGGGCGGGTTCATGGTCTGACCTGTCCGGTATGCGCGTAATCCCGCGTACCACCTGGGTCAGACCATGGGAGAGTGCGAACGCGTGGGTGGCCCGTCCCGCAGGATCTGTCTTGAGGGACCCCAACCACTCAATGTGGTGACCATTGAAGTCCCCCAGAAAAACCAACTCGGCGTTCGGGAACCGTACCTGCGCGTCATCAGCCCCCTCGCTGAGGTGCTGATACAGCCTCATCATCTCAGCTGTCCCTGTGTGGGATCGATAGACGCACACGTAGATCTGACTCATGGAGCCGTGATCTACGTGCAGCCAAAGGACGGAGAGGGAAGGGTCCTCAAGGCAGCGCAGCCGGCGACAGCAAACATCCGCCCTAACGAACGCGCACACCCCGGCTTTTTCTCGAAATAGTTCCTCGATGATATAGCCGGGGTAACTAAGGTACGACTGATCGGCAGGGCGGAGTATTTGCGTCTCCGTTAGGAACATCACAGCTGGCCGTGCCGTCTCTAGATGGTGATGGACGACGTTGAGGTTGGCATGGAGTCCGCGGATGTTAGCGAACTCCACCTCAAACAGTACGTTACTGGGAGTAGTAGCGGCCGCTGTGGTACCCGATTTTCTTTTATGCACTGCCATGATTGCTGGGAAAGGGAGACGTGAAGACGGAGTGACATTTGCCGCAGCAGTGAGTGACAAGGCGTAGGGGCTAGCTTCATCTATGACTGTGTGGTGAGACGGAAGCCGACCCGCCGGACGGAAGGGCCCCCGTACCTCCCCGAGTGTGGTCGCCGGGGTCCCAGTCCGGTCACCATCCGGCACGACGAACCACATCGGGATTATGCGCGGCCTGGTGGGGCAGCCTCCCAGGGTGGTTAGTCCCAGTTGGGCCCCTATACTATGCCGCGGGCGGCCAGCGGTAAACCGTTTCTACGGGTCTCCCTGGCCGGCGGGTCGACCCCCGTCAGCCACACTAGAATCCGCTTAGCGCCTACTGGTCCCCCCCTGCTGCATCAAACATCGCCCCGGGCCCGGCTGTGCAGCTGCTGAACCCCGAACGCAACCCAACCGGGGCTGGGTTACTTGGGGGGCTTTTCACAGCTGCACGGTGGTACCCCCCCGGACCAACACTTTGTACCACCTGGCACCCACATGGGAGCCTAGGCCACCATGTGGGTACCTAAATTCGCGGAGCCTCGTTCGTTGGTTAACAGGTGCACCACGTGTAGGTGAGGTCGCTTGGGCCCCCGAAAATTTGGTGGTGGGCGGGCCCCTTACACCCAATTTTATAAGATTTTTTTTTTAATTTTATAAGTTTTATAAGACTGAGCTTAGTACACTTTCATAAGTTATGAAATTGATCAAAGCAATATTTTGGATGAATATCTTTTCATACATCTTGCCTTCTGGTATATTTATATACTTTTAGCGAAAAAAGTTGAATATCAAAAATAGTGTCGAAAATTAAATACTAAACATTTTTTTCGTTTAGTCACTTATCCTACAGCTTATATATTATAGCATAATATATGCGCCACGACTTTCCATCAGGCTGGTGACGTCATTTTGGCGTGCATAATAAATATAAAAAAAAACAAGATTATCAGGTATCATTCGCATTACTTTAACATTACAGTCTTGTACAATAATTTGTTTTGCTTTTGGTCATCTTTCAGATAGCAAGTATCAATTATACATATTTATGCTCGCCAAATTGACGTCCCCAGCCTGATGGAAAGCCGTGATTCATCTAGCGGTTGGGGATCACTATCACACTCTGTGAGACTTCTGACAGTGGTTCTCAAGTTGGCGGCCCTGTGATGTGCCTCTTCACGCTCCGCTTGAATAACCCGGGATTGTAAGATGAGGGAAACACGTGCAATAATTTGTTTTGCCCATCTTTCAGACAGCAAGTATCAAAAGCCCTCGACATTACTATGCTCAGAATTTCAAACACGTTCTCGTTAAAAAAAAACGAATAGACTATCCAATAAATGCCTCTGTGGCGCGGTCGGTAGTGATACCGCCTGCGGCGCTGGGGGGTCCTGGGTTCGATTCCTGGGTCGGTCCAAATATTTGTGTGATCCACAAAAATGTTTGTTTCGGAGTTTGGGTGTTTTCTATGTATAATATGTATGTATCAATACATATAATAAAATCGTAACAGGTCGCTGTCTGTACATGGAAGATAAATAAGAAAAAATATTATAGGGGGGCTTTATGAACGCAATAGAACCCAAAACAATGATTTTTAGAATTTTTGTCTGTTTGTCTGTATGTCTGTATGTCTGTATATCTGTTTGTCTGTACGGTTGTGCACGCTAATCTCAGTAACCGCTCAACCGATTGCAATGCGGTTTTTTTATTGTGTTGAGGTTTGCTCCAGTTAACATTTAGCGTTTGTTTTATGTAAATCGGTTTAGAAATAAAAGAGTTATAACACTTTTAAGAATCAAATATTTTGAAAATTTTAATTGTAGGGGTTTCTTTGAATGTGAGTGAACCTAAACTGGCGTGTTGGCTTAATCATAAAAGAGGCGTGGACTGAATTGTTTTAAAATAGACTTAATCATTAAGCTCTTTTATGATTAAGCAAACAGGGCAGTTTCAGACGCTGCTTGATGACTCTGATGAAGAAATACCTTTCCTTTCATACACCTTATGTGACGTAAACGAAGTTGCGGGCTCAGCTAGTTTAGAAATATATAAGTATGTCTATCAGTCGTCTAGATCCCATAGCAAGAGCTCATAGCTTAGTTGTGGCTAGATGATGTTGTGTGAGAATGTCCAACAATTTTATTTTTTAACATTCTATATTTTAGCTATTGAATAATAAAAGTAACGGTTATGTAAGGTGTGTAAAAATGAAACTGCCGACACACATGCCAATTTCTTGCACACCGGGTGGTATACAAAATATTGCAATTCAGTCCAATGTATAAATTTACGGCAACAAGTACCTAAATAAATTTCACCACGATAATATAAATCTCACGACAATTTATAACTCAGTGAAATCCGATTAGGAGCTTTGCTAAACTTCGCTTACCCGATTAATCGTCGTTGATCACTTGAAGACGTTGATCCGCTCAAGCAGCCAACAAGCAGGCTCACTTGACGCCTTTGGATAACCGCGACAGTAGATAAGATGGTATGTTTATGTCAGCTGATCACTGAAGTTAAATATAACTATTTGCGATATACCTAATATTGTTTAATAAATAAATAATAATAATAATATTTTTTTGTCGACATGTGGGATGTGGATTCAGCGATTATTGTTCCGATAGTCGTATCAGCACACGGTTTGATCGCCAAGAGCCTCGATTGAGGCTCGCGTTAGGCAGTTGGGTCAAGGGTTTGATGCAAAAGGCGGTTTTGCTGAGCACGGCACGTATTGTGAGGCAATTCCTGTCTCTGGAGCCCTGACCACCGGTAGCTTGGTCCCTGTACTCGATGCCGGTGGGATACTATTTTTTTATAATAATAATAATAATATTCTTTATTGACACACAAACTAGGTTTATCACAAAATGGAATTCCCTCACACCTGCGCTAGTAAAAACTGTGTTGCAGGTGTAAGTTTCTTCCCCAACACTAGGGTGACAATGATTTCAAATTGTTTACAGTAGATATTTTTTAATGTATTTTTTTAAATGTAATATTTAAAAATGTAAATTTATATGTAAATCTATACATATAATAAAATGATAGAAAAGCCAAAACTGTACATTGGAAATATTAAAAAAAAAATACTCGCTAGGTGTTCTACGTAAGATACCGAACCCAAAAATATAGTCAGAAAAATTTTTGTCTGTTTGTCTGTTTGTCTGTTTGCTTTGCTTTGTCCGGAAGGATCTCGAAAAGTACTGAACAGATTTGGTTCAAATTTTGCACAAATATTACTTAAAGGTGGGGCCTTAAAATAGGCGATATATTATCACGCTACATATCCTAGGGGCTAAGCAGAGAGCAATAAAATGTGTAAACCGGTGGATTGATTCGACTAAAACGTAGCAGGAATATTAGTAAGAGATAGGTTTTACACCAAGATAACATATTATTACGCTAAATATTTTAGGAGCTCGGCAGACAACAATGAAAATCTGTTTGCATATTTTTGCAAAATACAGAAACTACTGAATTATTTTAATTAATCTTTTACTTGAATAGTAAATCTAGAGGTAGGATCTTTAAATAGGCTTATCACGCTACATATCCTAGGGACTAGGCAGAGGGCAATGAAATATGTAAGTATGGGGATTGATTAAGCTAAAACGTTGCAGGAATATTAGTAAGAGGTCGGTTTTACACACCGGCTACATATTATCACGCTAAATATCTTGGAACCCGATAGAGAAAAATTAAATCCTGTGTTTGCTATGATATCCAGACGACTGATATACATACTTATATATTTCTAAATACATACATATTATTCATAGAAAACACCCAAACTCCGATAGAAACATTTGTTAATCAAACAAATAATTGGACCAAACTAGAAATCGAATCCAGGACCTTCGGTGCGGCAGGCGGCATCACTGCACCGACTACGCCGCAGCGGCAGTCAATGAAATTATATTTTTTACTAGCTGACCCTCGCAACTTCGTTTACGTCACATATATTATGGTGTATGAAAGGAGAGGTATTTCTTCATCAGACTCATCAATCAGCGTATGAAACTGCCCTGTTTGTTTAAACATAAAAGAGCTTAAGATTAAGTCTTTTCCAAAACAATAGCCTTAATCACTTAGTTTAGATTTACCCTCACATTCAAAGGGATCCTTGAATTCTAGGTTTTGCAAAAGTTGAGATGTCTCTAATTCCTGAACTACAAAACCCTCAACATTGAAACTTGTGTGAAACAATCCTGTCTTTCATCCCCTCTCCCAAAGGAATCGCACAAAATATCGGGATCAAAAGTATCCCAGAACCTTCCTCGGATCATAAGCTCAGATTGTACTAAAGGAGAACGCCCAGAGATCGTTTCTTTTTGAAAAACCTTAATAAAAAGTGTATGGCCATCTAAGTAAATTGGTAAATCATGTAATATTTTTTAACAATCTTTTAATTCAATCGATCAAAATCTTTTGTGGCGTTTTAACTTTGATTATAATTCGTGGTTGTATCGTTTGTACGCGCCGCGAACTGACCAAATGAATGGTACTGACGTGACGAAGATGGCCGACAATCGCAAATATCAATGTGTCGTTGAGATCATAGATTTAGTATCGATAAATTCTAAATCTATGGTTGAGTTAGAAGTAGGTACTATTAACCCTTAGAGCTCCTCGCGGCGACCCGTCGCCGCGCATAATAATCAAGTTTTTCCGTAAAGCCCCGCGCGGCGACCGGTCGCCGCACCTACCCAGACGACTTTAAACTTAAATATAGCCTGCTTACGTCCTACTTTTCAATGAACAGGTTTATTGCATGTGTAGTTTATAACATTTTCTTGTTTTTGGAATCTTATGAAATGACGTCAATGGGCCAGAATTATTTACAAAAATCGAACAGTTGAAGTTGAGAGTGGATTGCGCATGGATGGCGTGCGTTTGTGTAGTACGTGTGTGTTTCGTGTTTTTATTATAAATAATGTGTTTGCATTATTATTTATTATTATACACAGTAAAATAAACAATATATCAATAATCCGGTTGGTGTTTACAGGATCGTAAAATATGGTGTGGTGGTAGAGTAATCAATGTTTTTTTTGTTGAGTGCGTGTGTACCAAGTGCAAGTGTGCGTGTGTGTTTTGTTTTTTTATTATAAATAATGTGTTTTCATTATTGTTTATTATTATACACAGTAAAATAAACAATTTATCAATAATCCGGTTGCTGTTTGCAGAATTGAAAAATTTGGTCTGGTAAGTGAGATAAAATTTTTTTTTGGGAAATGGGAAATCTTTTTTCATTTTTAGGGTGGTGGAGCTAGGTCCACGTGATTACCGATTTTCGATATATTTTTTTAGTGTGTTGAAGGGTTAATAGCAGATTATTGTATTTTTTTTATATAAAATAGCTTTCTAACTATAGTAAAAATCTGGGCTGGTGATATTATTCACCGTGTTGCGAGCATATTAGAAATTTGAACGAAATACGAACTGTTAAAAATTAAAAAGTTTTTAACAAAACGTCTTTTCGGTAACGAATGTGCGGTTTTGCAGTAGATCAAATAAAAATGGCAATCATCCTCTTTAATTTTCGACAAACTCCAGAAACACTTCTAGTAAAGTCCCACCGCTTTACTAGAGAAGACAGTCAGTCTTCTATAATAAAGCTTGACTTAGGACCGTACTTGACTTTGAGTGTCCTAAGAGGACGAGGACCGAGAAAAATGACATAAACAGCTGAATATTAAATAATACAAGAATTGGCAGTATGGTTTTAAATACCTTTGCCTGTCCTTTGGACGAATAAAGCAACAACAACAACAACAAGGAAAAATGACAGTTTAAAATGTTTATCACCGAAGAATTTTTCATGAAATTATTTTATATAAATTGGTGTGAAATGTTTATATAAAACAATGTATTGTTCCATACAAAGTGATTATGATCAGGATTGATATTTAAATGGTAAGTAATTATGGAACAATCGAGATCCAATTTGTTTATTTACTACATTATCTCAATAAGTTGATGATGTGGTAAGTAAATACATTTTCAGGGTTTTTTATAAGTGTCATGGAACTATTACTTTTATCTTTTTTGAATTAAATCCATGTTCATCAATGTAACGATTACACTTTTTGGACAAATTGATTTGACGAATTGATTTACATTTGCTTCAAAACTAACCTCTAATTTGAACAGCAGAACGAAGAATGATAGAAAACCCTACAAAATAATAGAATGTTTTTTATTTCCTATGAAAGTACGATATTCATCCAATTTAATCTCCGATTTTCGCTGTCATACTAAATTATTTGTTATGAAACGGCGGTCCATTGAGAGATGGGCAATCGCCTTTCATTAAAATCGAATCAGTAGTTTTGGCGTGATACTTATTAGGGATTCAGACAGACAGACTGACATGAAAAATTCAAATTACATTTTCGTATTCAGTTTCGATTAGAGACTGCCCTTTTTTTTACGTGAGGGAAAATCCTAATGTATGTTATGCCGGACTCCTACCGACCAAAAACGTCATGTAACGTCCAACAGCCTATGGTTGTGAGCCCCGGGTAAGCCCACGGAAGGATATCCCAGGACTCCCAACAGACCTACGGCCTCGCCCAGGGGTGGTTCGAGTGCAATCCCGCGTATTTGGGGGGTTTCGGGTGTGATCCCGCTTCTAAAGGGGGGCGTGCGTGAGTTGCTCACGTCACTCTGCCGTCATGGGCCTGCTTCTGTATGGACGGTGAGCGACCCTCTCCTCCTCTGACCCCGATAGAGGTCGATAGTCCTCGGTAGAGAATGCCCTACAATTAAAATTTTCAAATTAACTTCCATATACAGACTCTCGACCCTCTACAGTTTATTATCTGTATAGACTAGCTGTGACCCTCGCAACTTCGTTTACGTCACATAAGATCTATGAAAGAAGAGGTATTTCTCCATCAGACTCATTAAACAGCGTGTGAAACTGCCCTGTTTGCTTAATCAAAAAAGAGCTTAAAGATTAACCCCCTTATACATTGTAAAATAATTCAGTCCACGCCTTCGGCGCGGACTGAATTATTTTACAATAGCCTTAATCATTAAGCTCTTTTATGATTAAGTCAACACGCCAGTTTAGATTAAACCTCACATTCAAAAACCTCACATTCAAAGGGACTATTGAATTCTAGGTTTTGCGAAAGTTGAGATGTTTCTAATTTCTGAACTACAAAACCCTCACCATTGAAACTTGTGTGAAACAATTCTTTACGTACTCCCTTTATGAAACTGGAAAAAAAAATGTAATCGGACCACGCATTGAGAAGTTACAACTAATGAACCATTGGTCTTTCATCCCCTCTCCAAAAGGAACCGCGCAAAATATCGGGTTCAAAATTATTCTAGAACCTTCTTCGGATCATAAGCTCAGATTGTACCAAATTTCATTTAAATCGAATCAGTAGTTTCGGCGTGATACTTATTCGGGATATAGACAGACATGAAAAATTAAAATTAAACTAAAGTTAAGTCAGTATAGAATTATTTTACAATAGCCTTAACCATTAAGCTCATTTATGATTAAGCCAACACGCCACACAAACGTAGTTTATAATGAACACTCTTAAAAATACAACTTTACTGGAAAATGTTGAGCTTTGGCTACAGTGACATAGGTACATAAATTTACATGCATACGGTCACGCCTTTCTCCCCAAAGGGGTATCGAGGCATATTATATGTTCACCTTTTTATTATTCGTCCCACGTAACGTAATAGGTGGTAAACCGTATTGCCGTGTTGAAATGGACAGGCGTAGATACTGCCTACTTTTGAAAATTATTAAATCCATAAGGCCTTCAACTTGGTTTAACGACTGCCATTTACTGGCTACAGTTAGCGTTAGTGTTATCGTCTCAAATCTTCCGGTTATACTTAAAGTTTTCAGTCTGTGGCCCTAATCTAACAAACGTTTCATGTTCGCGCTTCGCCATAATACTTACTCTTTTTATTATTAAAGGGGCTAATTATTAAACACGTACGTCATACCGACCTTGGACCCACTAAAACCATGAGGTTTCTTCCTATCCATATAGCGCAGTCCTGGGGTATCCTTTAGAGGGCTTACCCGGGGCTCCCAACCGTAGGCTGTTAGGTAGAATACGTGTGGTTCTTAGTCAGTAGGAGTCATAATACATTCATGTGGGATTTTCCTCACGTTAAAAAAATCCATCTAGCGCATAGCTCCCCGGGTAAGTTGGAGGATGTCCTAAATTTGTTCCCACATATTGGTTACGACTTATCCTAGAGGCTCGATAGAATGCGGTTCAAACTTTGCTTATAACATAATTTCCGCGCGGACGAAGTCGCGGGTAACAGCTAGTAATTAAATAAAGAGGAATAATAATAATATATTAATCATTTTTTTTTAATTTGAAGAAGCTTCTTGTGGAGTCAACTGGTGACCTAAGGGCTGGCAGTTATTTCTCCCAACGAATAGGCATCGCCGTTCAAAGGGGGAATGCTGCCAGTTTTGGACACAATGCCACGGGGGCCCGATTTAGGTTTATTTTAGTTTGGTTCTATTCATATTTTTTTTATACCACTAAGGTGGCAGACAAGCATACGGCCCACCTGAAGGACCGGTGGTCACCGCAGCCTATGAACGTTTGCAACACCAGAGGTGCCAAACTCGCGCTGCCGACCCTGTAAGAACCTTCTAAGACCCCTTTTGAAGAACCCCATACTGTAGGCGTTTGGGAAAAAGGAGGCAGGGAGATCATTCCACAACCTAAGCGTGCGCGGAAGAAAACTCCTATCAGATCTAACCGTGCTGGAACGCACCGGACGCAACGTAAATAGTTATTATGCTTCATTGTAACATATGTCTAATATTTTTTTGAATAAAGTTAATTATCAATCAATCAATCAAATCAACCTATATCAGTCCACTGCTGGACATAGGCCTCTCCCAAATCACGCCACAACACATAAGTTAATTATTTTTATTTTTTTTAATTTTTCACAAACGCTATCCGATCCCAAAGTAAGCTAGGAATAACCTGCTTGTGTTATGGGTATCAGACCACGGATAATAATACATATATACTTTTTAAATACATGCATATCATACATAGAAACACCTAAACTCTTGAGACAAACAATTATGGGTCACACAAAGATTTGTCTCCGGTGGGAATCGAACCCACGACCTCCAGCGCCGCAGGCGGTGTCACTACCGACTGCGCCACAGAGTCTTACGTAGTATTGTATTCTCTTTGACAGAGGCAGTCAATATATATTATTTAATTAGACATTAGACATTCAAATAAACAACAATCTTCTCTCTGGATGACAATTAATGAGATGAAGTTAGTTTTTTTTTTATAATCAGTAAAGTATACTAAACTTATGCATTAAACATGCCATCTGTCGAAATTTACTTCTTGATAAAAATTCTGACAACACGGTTTTTAAAACATCAATTTATTTGACATCTGTCAAAATGTACTTTTTTATTTTACAGTATATCTTATTCCCTTTGATTAGACAGTAATAGCTTATTCGCTTTGAAAATTGTCAGAATTTTTTTTCATGAAGAATTTTTATACGTCTTCATAACTGGTCTGGTGTTAATTATGTAAACATTTCATTTTTGAAGATGAATCTTTTATGCATAACGGTTTAAAGGAAGTGTACCAGACAAGAATCTGAATATACAGCACTCGGGGGAGCATAAAAACCCGAGTTGAATTTTAATTTTAAATTCCGAGTCCAGTTAAATAAACACGCTCTAGGAGCTTGTATATCTGTTAATGAAAGTGATTTCATTAAAAATGTACAAAGAAAATTGCGCCCGAGTGTAATTTAGATTTTCCACAAATTTATGCGAAATGGCAATGTCTATGGCAATTTACAGAAAGATTTAGAACTGCCTATGGTTATCGCAGGGATTGACTGGAATAACACATAGCCTACTCTTTTTCCTCAAAATAGGTAATTTTCAAAAGGATGCACGAAAGGGACCAGAGTTTTATGCGTTTTTTTAAATATTTTCTTTATATTTTGGTCAATTTTATAAATTAAAGCCAACTTTATACAAAAGTACAAGATGCGTAATGTTAAGTATTCAGTTTTTTTTTTGTACCAGTAGTAATGTAAGTTGTCTTTTTGTTTCAGATTATGAAGCTCTGCGGGGGGCGGAGCGTCCTGGCGCTATGTGGAGTGTGACCGTATTCTTCTTCACACAGATAATCGTGTGTCAATTCACAACTGGTAAGCTTAAATATAATTTAGTCAGATGGAAACGGTTGTTACTTGGCAGAAATTTACCTTAGAACATATTTTATTTATGCTGTTGGTTGATGGCACTTGGTGGAACCTGCTGCACATATTGAATAACACCACTTGTACTGTTCCACAACAATTATTTACTTTACACCTGACTGGTTTCACCTCTCGGCATTCTCAAAGGTAAAATATTATAAACTTTGGTAAAACTAACTTGATGACCACTACATCATGTATCATACATATACCCCATACATCAATTACCAGAGTTTATAATATTTGAGAATGCTGAGAGGCAAAATCGGTCAGGTGTAAAGTAAATAAATGTTGTGAAACAGTACAAGTGGTGTTATTCAATATGTTACCTTAAAACGACAATAAAGGAGGAGATTTATGTGCCTCCTCCTCTCCTTTATTACTGTTCTATGCATAATTTAGCTTTTCAGGATAGTAATATGACTGGTTACATGCCATCTAAATAGCAAAGTAATTCTCAACCTAAATTGCAAGCCGGAATACATATCAATTTTTCATTCATTCATAAAAATTAAATGAAACAAAGCGTATTATGAACACTGTAGTGTATGTACTTTTCATCCGTTTGTTTTAAATGGAAGAAAGTCTTTAAATACCTCCTTTGATAATACCGTATGGCAAAACTAGTCAGGTAACATAAAACTATAATTAAATTATGTAACAAGTTCATGTGTAGCTTTAGTTTAAATATTGAACTAAGCTTAAGAGCCAGTTAAGGATTTTAAGGCAGTTAAACAATACCAAGCTAACTATAACTATTTAAATTTAAAAAAAGGTACATAATGCTATGTACCAGTATAGGAATATGCTTAACGAAAACAAAAAGCCTGCAGCTCTGGTCTGAGCTTTCATACATAAAAGGAGGGCTTATTGTATTTCGCACTTACATTTTACTGACGAAACTTCATCTCCCAACAGAATACCCACCAACAACTTCAACAGAAGAAACTGCCACAGTGACAACATTCTACGCACTCAGCACTGGGATTGTTCCCGCACCCGTCATGCTTAAACTTGGCAACTCCACTATAGATAGTACCAAATCTTTTAAAGTACCTCAACCAGTTCAAGATACTGAAGGTCCTTCTAAAACAACTATGAAGATAGACATGGTACCACATGTGGTTAATGTAAAGAACACTTATTTTGACCATGATAGAAAATATGGACCAAGTTTCGAAGATGCAGATGGTAATATTACTAAGATTACTGTACAACTAGGAGAGGACGCGCATTTGAATTGTAGGATCAGTCTTTTACAGGATAAAACGGTGAGTAATTCATCGAATAATATTATGTAGTTGTGATATGCGGATGATATCATTCCCACCAGCTCTCCCTTTAATATGAATTTTGTAGAACAAAGATCTATAACGATCTACATATTTATGGGCTCATGTGACTTTTGTTTTATTTCAATAACAACCGCTGAAAAGATCTCCGAAAGAACCGCTGATAAAATTACGGCAACTTATAAAATGTGACTGCAAACTTGTAAATAAGTTTGGTATGGAATAATAAATTAAATATTTTACAGATACGAGTTGTTAGATTACAATTAATACTCTGAAGAGAATCCTTGATGTAAAATATGGCGCCGAATATTTAGTCTCTGTTGTATTTAATTAATTACATACCCCAAATAAGTAAGACATTGTTAACATTCAAGAGCTTTAAGATGACTTTAGTGATGTAGACGTTATACCAACAGGGAATACTCACAATTAAGATTATGTAAATATGGAATGTAATACAAATAGCTATCGTGGTGTTCTTGATAGCCTAACTAAGAAAGGCCAATTATTTATGTATTTACACATGTAGCTTAAACAAATAGATCACAAATAATAAGAGAGAAGGAGTGCACAATATACCTATTGCGATACAACTTTAAAAACAAGGTTATGGTGATGCTTTTCCAATATTTTTTGTCAATCAGAGTCTGTATCCATGATATTTTGAACCTCTTAAAAATATAAAGGGCATAATGATGTCTCAAATTCAAACTAACAATTTAAACTTTTACCAATACTAGATGTTGTAATAAATTACATAACAAACTTTGTGCAGGTATCGTGGGTCCGTCGTAAGGCTAGAGACGATATCCCAGAACTACTGACAGTAGGTGCTGTGACGTACGCCGCTGACAACCGAGTAACGGTAGCCAGGAGATACCCTGGCAACTGGAAGCTACTCATCAGGCAGGTGAAACCTGAAGATGAGGGAATATACGAGTGTCAGATATCTACTCATCCACCAAGAGTTAGCAGAACTTATCTTCATATAAATAGTAAGTATAATTCAATTTTTACGTTTTACCTATTAAATTTGACATTGCCTGTCATTTTCATTATGATCTTAACCCAAATGAGCTTTAGCAATTTTGAACAGGATGCCTCTCACTGTGATACAGCGCATTATACCAAAGTTAGCCGTCAGAAAACTTTATCCTTTTAATTTATAGGATAACAGATGGTCCCAGCCGCTCGCCCGAGTGGAATTACCGCTTCCGCATCCCATGGGAACTATCTCTAGTGATATAAAAGCAGCTTTCGTATTATTCCAGACTAATCTATGCTTGTACCTTTCTGCCAGATCTGTACAGCTGTTAGAGCGTGAAAGTGTTACAAACATCCATTTATTCAAACTTATGAGTTTATAATATTAGTAAGGATAGGCGTCTTTGAGCTCTGTGTCGGTGACCTTAAATAGTACATTTACCAACCATAAAACTACTCTTAACTTCTTAATTCCTACCTTCATTAATTTGTTACGGATTCCTAACAAATTGCAGAAGTTTTTGCTCTGAATTCTTTATCATACGACTTTCTTCGTTCACACGGAAAGGCAATTATAAAAGTAATCAGACCCTTGTTACGTCATTTGTAGAACATCTTTATAAATAACGTACCTTACAACATCCCCAGACGATCTTTTACTGGTACGTCTGTTTCGGTTATAAAGGTCAAAATATAAAACCTTTTTAAAGTTCGCTTAGGACGTATAAAATTTTAGAAAAGAATGTCATCTTAGATTGGTCATGAAAAATTTGACAATAATTTATAAGTGTTCTGTTTTTGTAAGGGCTTGAAAAATTTAGTTTGGTTGGTTTAGATTCATTTAATCAAAATAATATTGTTTTCATTTTAAAAAAATCCATTAGTAAATCAGTGGTAAATAATGAAAGATGAGATAAAATAATGATGTAAATTATTCAGGGTTTAAAGGGTGTAGTGGGGCCCTACCAACACCTTCGGGGCCCAAGTCAACCTCACGTGCAAGCTCGTGCACCTGCTGAATAACGGACGAGGCTCTGACGGCGGCGGTCCATTTCAACACGGCGATGGGCTCACCACCTGTTACGTGGGACCGAATTGTACACGGTGAAATGTGGGCCGGTATAGGCCTCTGCCTACCCCTTCGGGGATAAAGGCGTGAGTATATGTATGTATGTATGTAAATTATTCGGAAAGTTTTTTTTAAAATAAAATAAAATAATAAATAAAATAAAATTTATTCCCTTTGAAATTTTTAAAAAAATTATTTAGGTTTGTCGAAATTTTTGTGACTCTACCGGGGGTTCGGAAATACTACAGACTGAGAAGAACACCCCAAGAAACTCAGTCTGGTCCCTTCTCTTCTAGTATCTTAGTATCTAATACAGTTTTTTTTTATGTAGAAAAGAGCAATTCGTGTCACTGCCAGGCAGCCTTGTCTCCTAGAAAGTCTTTAATACTATAATAAGCTTTCTGGCACAATTTAAGTTTTATTAGTTTTTTTAAATTTATTAACTGACAAACCTGTTATGGCTGTCGGCAATGTATTGTACATTCAAATACAATTGCCCGCAAAAGAATTGCTTATTTTATTAAGCCTAAATCTAGGTACAGCCAATTTATTCTTATTTCTTAAGTTTAGATTATGGATATCACTATTTTTAATAAATTTACTGTTATTTTTATGAGTATACAGGGTGAATTTTTGAAAAGGGCTTGGATGGCTAAATCCGAAACTATAAGGAATAGCTAAAAATGCTCAAAGGAGTCACGAGCCCGATTTTGATAAAACTTAAAACCTCATCATTAGATTTTTGAAAAACCAATAATCCTAGCTGGGAATCGAACCAATTGATTTTGAAAAAAAAAACACACCCTTTATTATTACACCATACGATAGTGTCGCTAATTAGGATCAAGTTCTGCGAAGTAATGATATACGGCAAATTTAAGGAAAGTTTGGAATTTTAATAGAATTCATATTTCATGTACCTAAATTTGTATCATAATTTGTTTCGTTCAAAATCCCAGAATAGATCGTAACTATTCCCTGTTTTAAATCATGCTCAGAATGATTCTTTGGAGAATATTCTGAACGGAATTAATAATATTGAATGCAGTACGATCCTTGAGGTCTCGAATCCAGCTATGTATTGAAAACAATGGTCTACATTTTGAACAATTAATCAGTTAACGTAAGCAAAATAAATTGTATTTTGTTAAAGATGAGCACTTTCCTTTAGTTTGCCGTATGTCATTACTTCCCAGAATAAGATCCTTAAAAGCAACACTATCGTATAGTGTAATAATATAGGGTGTTTTTTTTTTTCATAATCAATGGGTTCGATTCCCAGCTAGGATTATTGATTTTTCAAAAATCTAATGATGAGGTTTTAAGTTTCATCAAAATCGGGCTCGTGACTCCTTTGAGCATTTTTCGCTATTCCTTATAGTTTCGGATTTGGCCATCCAATCCCTTTTGAAAAATTCACCCTGTATAATAAGTTTTCATATATGTACTGTAAATACACAGTAAGTATGTTGATATCCTTAAACTTTTCTCTTAATGACTCCCGAATCCCCATACCATAGATAGCCCGGACAGCCCTTTTCTGCAACACAAAGATAGATTCGATGTCGGCAGCGTTACCCCATAATAGTATGCCATAGGTCATGACACTGTGGAAATAGCTAAAGTAGACAAGACGCGCTGTTCTAATGTCTGTCAGTTGTCGGATCTTTTTAACGGCATAGGCTGCAGAGCTCAGTCTGCCCGAGACTTTCTCGATATGAGGCCCCCACTGCAAGTTGGAGTCTAACTTTATGCCCAGAAAGACAGTTTCATCGACCAATTCTACTTGATCATCCCTAATCTTAATACTGGTGTTAACGAGCCTAACATTTGGCAAGGTGAATCTAATACATTTTGTTTTAGTTTCATTTAACAATAAATTATTTGCGTAAAACCAGTGGACTATCCTAGAGAGGGCATTGTTTACTTCGTCAAGATCGCGTTGTCCACGTTCAACTTTAAATATTAAAGATGTGTCATCAGCAAACAAAACTACCTCGTGATCGTCTCTTATAAGGTGAGGGAGATCATTTATGTACACTAAAAATAGAAAAGGTCCCAGAATTGAACCCTGAGGCACCCCCATTGTTACAGCAGAACCATGTGACTGTTTACCATTTATAACTACTTTCTGTACTCTATCTCTTAGGTAAGAACTAATTAAATCCAAGGCCATCCCCTGGATCCCATAATGATCATGTTTTTGAATTAAAGTCTGATGCTGGACGCAATCGAAGGCCTTAGATAGGTCGCAGAATACACCATAAGCATCATACGACTCCTCCCAGGCCTCATATATATACTCTAATAATTTGATTCCAGCATCCGTGGTAGACCGACCGCGCGTGAAACCGAATTGTTTAGTATGGAATAGTTTATTTGTATTAAATTGATTTTGCATTTGATTAAGCATTACCTTTTCAAAGATTTTACTAAACGTGGGTAGTACAGAAATAGGACGAAAATTGGACGGATCCGAGGTGCTACCCGATTTAAACAGAGGAGTTATTTTACTTAACTTCATTAAGTCAGGAAACATACCACTATCAACACAATTATTAAATATTATTGATAATTCAGGAGCAACCATTTCAATTAACGAATTAACTAAATGTACAGAAATTCCCCAGAGGTCAGCCGTTTTCTTAATATTTAAAGATTTAAAAGTTTTTATGATAGTGTGTAAACTAATTTTACTGAATTTGAATATTTCATTACAGCAAGGAACATTTGCTTTTAACAAGGATTCTGCTATTGGGGTAGAAGAACCTAGGGCTCTGGTCAAATCTACTGGAATACGAGAAAAAAATTGTTCAAATTCGTTAGCGACTTCGGCATCTGTTGTAATTATGTTACCATTTACTTTAAGTTTAAAATTATTATCATTTGATTTTGCTTGGCCTCTTTCTGCGTTAATTATTTTCCAAGTAGATTTAACTTTGTCTACACTATTGATAATTTTATTACTTATATACTTTCTTTTGGCCGCTAAGCAGTCTGCTTTAAACTTTTTTGAATAAGTTTTAACATAATTTAGAAATTCATCTGTTCTATTAAGCTGTCTTTCTGAGTATAGTTCATACAGTTTTAATCTACTTTTATGTATATCCTCAGTGGCCCATTCACTGAAGGCTGGCCTGTCACCGATTGTGACTTCCTTAGACTTGAATATGGAGTTGAACTCATTGTAAAAGGAATCAAAAAATAACTTATACATTACATTTGGATCTAAGCCAGCCATTTATTTGTTGGACTGACACGGCATAAATAATAGCTCCATAACGCCTAAGCAATAAATGATTTTTCCGCTTTAAGTAAAGCTATAGGTTACTTATGGGTACTCATGACAAATGTCACTAAGAGTTACGTACGTGCACTTTTTGATGTCACGTACTTTTGTGTTAACTTACAAAATTGAAGGCGAACATCACTAGCACTGCTAGCACACTCGAAACTGTCGATATTTTTCAGCTTAAACGTATCACATAAATCTGTAATAGAACCTCAACGACAGAAAAAAAAGTGCGTGCGTGTAACCTTTACGCGCGATTGAAGTAAAACTTCTTTGCCATTGACGGCATCAAATTTTACAAAATTCAAATAGTAAGCGTTACTTCCGTCAGAAAAAAATCTGAGTTACTCCTAGTCGCGCCTAAAGAAGTTTTACTTCAAAAAAACGTGGTGCTTGTGCTTAGTTACTTAAGTATTAAAAATGTTAAAGAAAACCAATGAATAGATCGTTGACAAAAGGAAGATAAAACATGTAATTCAATCATGATTAATGAAATAATAAATCAATTTTACGAGCCCTGTCTTAACTGAACAGTCAGTTAGTCTAGTGGCAAAGCTTATTTGCATAAAAAAAGTATTAAATTTTGGGCGTGAGCACATTTTTTGGACAGTAACAAATGACCGAGTTGATGGAGGTGAAGTTAGCAGATAGCTTTAAATAAAAATGCTTTGTTAACATTGAAAAATGTATACAGGTAAAAAAATTGAAATATATTTCATAAACATTTTCAAACTTTTCAATGTAGAAGTCAGAAGGTTTTCTGGAAAATTCTTTGAAACTTTAATCACGCTTTGATTTCCTTGATTCTTATGCCCAGGAATCCAAATTCTTTTCATTAAAGTTGCCTATTTTCAGAAATGGCGCATTCAATATTAATTTAATATTTTCAAACAGCATCTCGATTACCTTAATAAATTATTTCATCGATAGTAATTAATAATTGTACTGTGTTGAACCCAAGAAAAATATTTCTCTGTAACGAAAACATTATAGCGCTATAATAGCAAAACCCACCTCATAATTAAGTTGGAAATATACTAATAACAGCCCATCTATCATTCTTGCCAAAATTTTGTGCTAGATATTATCATAGTGAGTAGCCTGAATTTTTAAATCTTCTATCCTCTCATTTCTCTGACGAAAATGTGGTTCAAATAATTCTCAGAGCTGTAATCAATATTCAGGCATTATTAATATTTAGAAATTACTTTGGGCCGAGTTTCAGATATCAGCCTATTGGTTTTGACAGTACTTTGCAAAGAAAATGTATTTGAAAATACCTAAATATTCTGATATTTACGAGAAAACTAAAGAACTGTTATTACAAAAAGTGTAAAATGATGTATTTTCATCGAGTCGAATGGACGAAGTTGATATTCTAAGAATAAGGGCCTCGCGAATTCAGGGTTCTAAAAACATGACTGAAGTAAGCAAATTTCCCTGTGACGGGTCCTCGGATGGCTGACCACTTTGTGACATTTCCATTTTCAAGCATTTCCTTGCTTCGAAAGGCATGTTAAGCTATTAATTCCCGATATTAGTAGTAGTACTTTGTCAGTCATTAACTAAGGGAAGGGACAGAGACAAAAACTGCTGGTGAAATGTACGTATAGCTTCTGCCTACCTTTTTGTTGATAATAGCGTGATAAATGTATGATATTTGTCATTCAGTTTTTCAGAAAATTGTCTATTTTTTTATTTTATTTGAAGTCCTATTAAGCTAACGCGTCACGGTTTGACTTTATCCCCGCAAACCCCGATCCAAGAGCAACAAGGAGCATCTAATTTAATTCGCCTTAAGCAAGCTAATAAAATTAAAAGTTTTGTATACTTATAACTTTTGTATTTCGCGCAAACTTTCCTACCTTCCGGACCCGTGGCAGTGCTAGATAATAGCCCTGAGGGTGCCACGGGAACTTTGCTCTCGAACTGTAAAACTTTTACATTAGTACCTTATCAAAATGGACGTTATAAAGTGACTCTTTATGTTATATTTGTACCTTTTTAGGGTTCCGTAGCCAAATGGCAAAAAACGGAACCCATAGATTCGTCATGTCTGTCCGTCTGTATGTCACAGGCACTTTTCTACGAAACTATAAGGCATATGCTGTTGAAACTTGGTAAGTAGATGTATTCTGTGAACCGCATTAAGAATTTTTCACAAAAATAGAATAAAAACTAAATATTTTGGGAGTCCCTTAGAACTGAAACCCAAAATTTATTTTTTCGTCAACGCTTCATACGTTTTAAAATCGCTATTGAGGTTTCTAACATTATTTTTTCCTAAACTGAATAGTTTGAGCGAGTGACACTTTCAAAGTGGAAAAATGTGTTCCCCTCTCTCTAACTTCTGTAATAAGAGAATGATAAATCTAAAAAAAATATTATGGTGTACATTGCCGTGCAAACTTCCACCGAAAATTGGTTTCAACCAGTTGTAGCAAGTAGTTTTTTTTCAATACGTGATAAACTGCAATTTTCGCCTAGAAATATTACTGTCACGGCGAAAGTATCACGTCAATGAAAGTTACAACGAACTACAAGAACTTTTATATTATGTTACTTGCTGCTACAGAACCCTTCATTGGCGAGTCCGACTCGCACTTGGCCGGTTTTACTCTTAGCTTTTTGATGCTCGTATCTCGACTATTTAAATACCTATAAGTATTTTTTTCCCGTAATAATTTATCATGGATTGCAGGAACGGGTACAGAATTTCTCTCAGGCATATCCGCAGGCACCTTCTGGATTAGCCCCTTAATACGTGGTACCAACGAAGCTACTAGAACAATATTGGAGTGTTTTTTTCCTCTGTCACAGAGAATAACTAATAGTACTACGTACCTCAGTCTACTCGAGTAGGTGTGTGATTGTATGTTTTACTATTTAGAGTTCCGTACCCTAAGGGTAAAAAATGGGACCCTTTTTATGAGACTTTGCCGTTCATCTGTCTGTCTGTCTGTCTGTTTGTCACGAGGCTGTATCTCAAGAACCTTGAGGGTTAGAGAACTGAAATATTCACAGACGATGTATTTCTGTCAACAACCGAGATTTTTTGACGATTATAGCACGGACCCTTGATGCGCGAGTCTGACTTGCACATAACTGTTTTTTTTTTAATAAAAATATACAAACTTATCTTACTTTATTTGTTCCCAGCACCACAGGTGTGGGTTGTAGACGAAGCTGGTGCGCCACTTCTAGAGAAATACTACGAAGCGGAGTCAACTCTGGCACTGCTGTGTAGAGCAAGGCATGTGGAGACACCGACGCTGCTGACGTGGCTGCATGAAGGGAGGGCTTTAAACGCTGATACTACTAGAGGAGGCATCAGGTATGTCTTGACTTGACTTAAAATCCTATGTCCCCTAGATGGGGCAGAGGGCGTCCACAGTGATCTTCCATCGCGTTCGGTCTTGGGCTTCCCGTTTCATCTCGCTCCAGGTCTTTCCAACGTTGTTCGCCTCGTCCGCCACTGTGCGCTTCCAAGTTTGTTTGGGACGGCCACGCTTGCGCTTTCCTTGAGGGTTCCAATCCAGCGCCTGTTTTGGGATGTGATCGGAACCTCTTCGGAGGATGTGGCCAATCCAGTTCCACTTGCGACGCTTTATCTGCAGGGCGATCGGGTGTTCGTGGCAGCGCTCCAAGAGCTCTTCGTTAGAGATTTTCTCGGGCCAGTATATGCCGAGAATGCGACGCAAACCGGTGTTAATGAAGACCTGGAGCTGGCGCGAGATGATCTTGGTGACCTTCCACGTTTCGCACCCATACAGCAGGACGGATTTGACATTGGCCCGGAATATCTTAATTTTGACTCGGCGCGTAAGTTTCCGTGACTGCCACACAGGCCGAAGTTGTGCGAAGGTTGCTCGAGCTCTGGCAATGCGTGAAGTGATGTCATCTTCAGTACCTCCAGATTCTGACACGACACTTCCGAGGTAGGTAAATTTGTGGACGCGCTCCACATCCTCTGCACCAATCCGTAATGGCGTGCTGTTATCCACTCCAGATCGCATTTCTTGGGTCTTCCGAGTGTTAATCTTTAGCCCCGTAATGCCCGCCTCTCTACAGAGGTCGTCCAGCTTAGATTGCATGTCACGGTGCGTGTGACTCAGCAGGCATAGATCATCGGCATAGTCCAAGTCTTCCAAGACGTTGGATAACCCCCACTCTATCCCGCGTCGCTTATTGTGGTGTGTACGATGCATGATCCCGTCAAGGACAAAGAGGAATAAGAGAGGCGAGAGCAAGCAGCCTTGTCGAACACCCGCATTCACCTCAATATCATCCGAGATGAGGCCATTGTGAGTGACCTTACAGGAGTATTTCCTGTAAATGGCCTTCGGCAGGTTGGTTATCTTCGTCGGGACACCAATTTCGGCTAGTCGTGACCAAATATTTGTCCATCTCAAGGTGTCGAAGGCTTTTTCAAAGTCTGCAAAGGTAAGGTAAACCTCCCTTTGCCATTCTGATGCCTGTTCAAGGATGATGCGCAATGTGTTTATTTGATCCGTACATGAACGGTTCGGGCGGAAGCCAGCTTGTTCTCTGCGCAAAAGAGGTTCGACGGCCCCCGACAAACGGTCCAAGATAATCTTGCAGAAAACCTTAGACGGTACCGAGAGCAAAGTGATACCTCTCCAATTGCTACACTGGCTTAGGTCACCTTTCTTAGGCACAGTTATAAGTAACCCTTTATTCCATTCGTCCGGAAGCTCCTCACTCGTCCAGATTTTATTAATTAAAGGTGTCAGGACCTCCACCGCTGCAGTTACGTCGGCTTTTAGCATTTCCGCGGTTACGAGGTCAAGGCCCGGAGCTTTGCCAGTTTTTAGCGAGAGAACTGCTTTTTCTACCTCGTCGTGTGTAGGTGGATCCACGTTGAGATCAAGTCGCCTTGGTGGTAAAGGTGTACCCTGGGATTCATCAGACGTGGTTGATGCTGTTGTGCGGAAGACCTCCGTAAAGTGTTCACGCCAGCGTTGAAGTTGCCCTTCTGATGTCACGATTAGCTGACCCTCTTTGGACTTTAGAGGCTTTTTACATAGACTGCGTTACCCTGACAAGATTTTTCAAGGCATCAGGTATGTACAGTCATAATATTTACGTGCTTTTAGGATTTCGTACTCTGAAGGTAAAAATGGGACCTATTACTGAGACTCCGATGATATTTGCTCCTATATCTGGCTATCCGTCTGTCTACCTCCAGGCAGTTTTTCAGAAACCTAAAATTTTCACAACTGCAATTTTTGTTGCCGCTATAACTAAAAGTAGGAAAAGGAAGCGCTCGTGGCCCCGCGGACTCAGTGTTCTGTAAACGATCACTGCAGTAAGCAACATTTACTATGGCCGGATATGGATGGGTGACCACCACGTGGACCACTTTGTGACATTTATTTACGAGCGTTTCCGTGCTTCGGAAGGCACGATAAGCCGTTGGTCCCGGTTGTCAGTAAAATGACAGTCGTTAAGCCAAGTTGAAGGCCTGATGGGCGGCTTGAAAAATTTCAACTGTGGGTCGTCACAACCTGCGCCCGGGTCGGCAGCGCGTGTGTAGCGCCTCTGGTGTTGCAAACGTCTATAGGCTACGGTTACCAACCTTCCGGTGGGCCGTAAGCTTGTCTGCCATCTAAGTAGTACCAAAAAAAAAAAATACCTATTTTTGGGGCTCTTAAGCAGCAAATGTGATTACTTGCAATTTTTCTGTACGGAACTCTCCATGCGTGGGTATTATTCACACTTGACCGGTCTTCAATTCATTCAGTACTCTGTATCCAGAGTTACAATATTTTATGAAAATCGGCTTGATTTGCATTTACAATAGCTAATATAATAATAACACCTTTCAACAAAATTAAATGGCTATAGGTAGGTATATTAATGAGAGTTTTTAAATCCGGTTGCGAGTTGAAAAAAAAAACAAACAAACCTTGCCTCTTTATATTAATCGAATATCCATTTATTTACTGCAGACTAACGAATTTTGTTGAGTGCTAACTGGCGACCTTGATAAAAATCTATCTAAAAATCTCTAATCTGGTTTTATTTTACAGCGTGAAGACAGAGCAAGTTCCTGGAGGTGCAGACAGTCAACTCCGCCTAGCCAGGGTGAACAGCAGTGATGCTGGAAACTACACATGCGCAGTGCGAGGGGCCAGGTCTCACACCGTCTCTGTACATGTTTTGAACGGTATGTTTTAGTATATACTCGTAGTTTCGTAGCATTTGTTAGATGATAGCCAAAGTCTGCCGGAAATCCTGGGATATACTTTCGAGGAACACGAGAGTTTTAGGTGGATTTATAGTCAATCAATATCATCAATACATATAATAAAATTGTAACAGGTCGCTGTCTGTACATGGAAGATAAATAAGAAAAAATATTATAGGGGGGCTTTATGAACGCAATAGAACCCAAAACAATGTTTTTTAGAATTTTTGTCTGTTTGTCTGTATGTCTGTATATCTGTTTGTCTGTACGGTTGTGCACGCTAATCTCAGTAACCGCTCAACCGATTGCAATGCGGTTTTTTTTATTGTGTTGAGGTTTGCTCCAGTTAACATTTAGCGTTTGTTTTATGTAAATCGGTTTAGAAATAAAAGAGTTATAACACTTATAAGAATCAGATATTTTGAAAATTTTAATTGTAGGGGTTCCTTTGAATGTGAGTGAACCTAAACTGGCGTGTTGGCTTAATCATAAAAGAGCTTAATGATTAAGACTATTTTTAAACAATTCAGTCCGCGCCGAAGGCGTGGACTGAATTGTTTTAAAATATACTTAATCATTAAGCTCTTTTATGATTAAGCAAACAGGGCAGTTTCAGACGCTGATTGATGACTCTGATGAAGAAATACCTTTCCTTTTATACACCTTATGTGACGTAAACGAAGTTGCGGGCTCAGCTAGTATTATAATATTTTTAGTAGTGCTATAGTAGCAGTGGATTTAGGGATAGGGAGGTAGTTTAGAATTTGTTCGTGGAGATTGCTACATGTAAAAATAAGCCCCTGTTTGGCAGCACGGTTGCTCTGTGTTTTAACCTCCTAAGAATATTGTATGTCATCACATGAGCACATAGTCTATCTTGGAGTTAGAATCCAATTCAACATTTTTATTTATTCAAATACTGCCCCGTGTAATCATCTGACGACCATATTCAAATTCTTCTCTCAAAATTTTTGTCAGTGCTCATTATCTACTTCAAATGATTTTAATACCCAATGCTCTCACAATAGGTAGTAATTCATCCTCATCCTAGGGACGTACTTCCGAGGGCTACCCGAGGTTCCCAACCGTAGGCAGTAGGTAGGGAGCGTGTGGTTTTTAGCCAACAAGAGAACGGCATAGAATCCAGGGCGGATTTTACACACTTGAAAAAAAAGGTAGTAATTCAAATGAAATTGAAGTATTTCGAAGCTTACATTAGCCTTCTATACCCTAAAAGACTGGCAGGTATTCGTACATCACACTGACATGTGAGGTCTATTTTTGAAAAGTTAAATATCATGCCCAGGAGTGTCTCCTGTGTATCTGTACTAGTATATCTGTTCAGAAAAGTCAATTCTAAAACAATTCAGTCCACGTCTTCGGCGCGGACTGAATTGCTAGGTACATTTTTTTTTAATAAATACGAATATTTTACGGTCCAAGAAAAATTGTGTAAGAAAAAGATGGAATTTTCATTTTTGATGTTGGGACTTAAAGTTGAAGTAGCTTCTGATCTCAAGACATAAAATTTCGTTATTATTCAAATTTGAGGCTAAACTTTGTCCCAAAAACTGATTTAACTAGTCAAAGAAAACTTGAAGAAGCGTCTGATATAATAAAACTTTTGGTAATGTTCAATAGGGGATATTTTTAAAGCCGGTAAGGATACATATATCAATATATTGAAAACTTTATCCATTTCAACCCTTTTGGTTTTTTTAAGTAGGTAATAACATAAATATCTACTTATGGGAATCGTGATAAACAGCCATTTTATTTTTGTATTCTTCATATTCTAGAAAATATTTGCAAATAAATATTTTTGTATCTACATAGTAATTACGTAATATACGGATACAAAAACCTTGTACATATACCATATTTTTTTAAAAATAATTTGCTTGCCAAAACGATGCCGCTCTATGGACAGTCATGACTATTGACAATAGTTCTCAAGTTGGCGGCTCAATAACGTGCCTCTTCACGCTTCGCATGAAAAACCCACGGTTACAAAAAATCAGAATAGGTAAACCCCGTGAGTTAGCAAGTCATTCCAGGTTTTTTTAAATCGGCAGAGAAAGGAAACCATGACATTTTTTTATACTAGGTACTTAGGTAACAAACAAGTTTACGGCCCAGGGGCTGGAAAGCCCCCGTTCCCAACCGACCACCTGAGTTATCCACCTGGTTGGTCAGTTAGGAATAAAAGTTCCTAACCACCCACCTCGTGCACATGGTTGGTCAGTTAGGAATAAAAGTTCCTAACCACCAACCTGGAACTGTATAAAAAAAAAAAAAAAAAAAAGAAAAAAAAAAGCTTGTGGGTAGTTGTGACATAAACACTTATTTTTCAATCGCTCTATAATAAATATTAAATTAAAATTATTTAAACCAGTAATTATTAATTTAATGGTGAAAATCATAAATTATTAGTGATCACCTACCAGTGTGAGTGTTATCTCCCTTCAAAATAATGCACTTATATAATTTCACTAAAGTGCCTAACATGGAGTCAAGCATCAAACAGTCAATGGCAAACTTCAGATCTATGTTCCAAGACCAATTGGCTATTTTTGAAGCAAGGTTATCAAGCAACACTGCACCCGATTCTTCCAATTTGGTGGCTGAGTTCACTGCATTCAAGAACTTCACTTTAACTGCCTTAAACCTACTTCAGCAGCAGGTGGATCATCTGTCTCGCAGGGTAGACAGTATAGAAACACGTAGTCGCCGCAAAATGCTACTCCTGCATGGTGTGAATGAGCTGGCTACAGAGGATACAGCGGATACGGTGGTGAGTGTGGTGAAACAGCAGCTTCACATTGATAATTTAGTAGCAGCTGATGTCCAACGCTGCCATCGAATGGGGCGACCATCTGCCCCACAGAAGCCCAGACCAATACTGGTTAAATTTAACAAGGTTACTGTTCGTGATAGCATCTGGTTCACGAAAACTAAACTCAAGGGCTCTGGCGTAACAATTTCAGAGTTTCTCACGAAGCCCCGGCACGAGGCATTTATGGCTGCACGGGAACGATTCGGCTTAAGCAAGTGCTGGACACGAGAGGGCCTTATCCACATAACGGCGCCTGATGGGACGCGTCATCGTATCTCTTCTCTCCAAGAACTGCACGAATTAAAAATGCCTTCGGCTGTGTCAAAGGAAGCGGAGCAAAAACATAAAGGTCCAAGGTCTGCAAGCGCCAGTGCCAAGCCCAGGCGCAATGCAGCGGCGAAAAAATAACAGTATCTGTTTATACTATCGATTGATACCGTGATTACTTAGGCGATCACTTGTTACTTTTACTTTTGTTTATTTTCACTTTCACTCTCGTAATTTAACACGAATCATATTGTTTTGTTCACGTTTTGGCGTTTGTTTTGTGTTGTGGCGTGATTGTCATTGTCACTGTCAGTTTATTTTTGTCCATTTTCGGATAGGCAAAGGCAATTGAGCCATACAGCCTAGTCTTATAAGTAGCGTTAATCAATTACTAAGCAATCAGTTTTCTGTCATAGACTGTTTTCCAAAGATTGCTAAGTCATAGAGAACTCCGTTTAGTTTTGATAAATGCATTTTTTTTTATTTCTCTATGTATTTGAGTAAATTATTTGTTTTTAGATATTATTGATATTTTAATCTGTGTTTTTAGCACTCAACTGGTGGATGGACACTGCTGTGTACATACGCACCACTTTTTGTTTTTGTATTATTGTTTATATTGAGATTTTTATTTTATTAGTAAATATTTATATATTTTATTTATATATTTAATATATATTATATATATTTAGTGTATGTCATTGCCAATTACTACAAATGATAGGATAGTAAGGACTCCTTCACTTGCAGACGAGCTCGAATCGCATTTATCTAATGTGCCTCTGAATTTTAATGTTGTGCATATTAATGCTCAGAGTATTAACGCCCATTTCCCCGGTATGCTGGCAAACTTAAGTAATAAAAACATCCATGCAATTCTTGTATCCGAGACCTGGTTAAGGCCATATATGTCTTCTCTTCCTGTCAATCTGCCAGGTTATCATCTTATAAGGAATGATCGTTCGGATTGCGATGGTGGTGGTGTTGCTATCTATTTGAGATCTCAAATTCCTTATAAAGTTTACAGATATCAGCTCAGCCGCCACCATCGGATTCGGGTGAGTTCATCTTTATTGAAATAGAGCTCCATCACATCAAGGTACTTCTTGGTGTTTACTACAGCCCCTCCTCACGAGTTAACTATTTCTCTTCTTTCGAACTCATGTTGGAAAACCTGGTACCATCCTATGAACATAGCATAATACTAGGTGATTTTAACACTTGTCTTGTGAAAAGTGATCCTCTCTCTCTCTCACGATCTTAAAAGCTTCGTAATATTTTACACTCTTCTAATCTTTCTGTCCTTCCATTGAATACTACTCATCACTTTCCAAACTGCGCTCCTTCCCTCATTGACCTCATTATCGTTTCGTCTGATGTGCATGTAGTCAAACACGGTCAATGCACAGCTGACATCTTTTCCTATCACGATCTCATCTTTCTTTCTTACAAAGTTCGTCCCCCTAAGGCAAAGTCTTAGGTGTTAATGCAACGAAACTTCAGTCGGATGAATGTTGAAAAACTAAGGGCAGACGTAAATAATATTGATTGGACTTCGTTGTTCAATTCTGGTGCCGTTGATGATAAGGTTACCATTCTAACTTGCAACTTAATCAAGCTATATGATATTCATGCACCTATCCGTGCAGTAAAAATAAAACACACTCCGTCGCCTTGGCTCACTACCGAAATCAAGGAATTAATTAATAAAAAAGGTAGGGCAAAATCTAAATTCAAATACCAACCGAATGAGTACAATCGGGAGAGATATGTGAGAATACGAAATCTCTGCAATAAGGTTTGTAGGAATGCACAACGCCAGCACATTCAAATGTCCATACAAAATGGAGATCCAGTTAGAATATGGAAATTTCTAAGAACCCTGGGAGTTGGCAAGTCAAAACAAAATATAGATTCAAGGAATATTGATCTCGACGCTTTAAATAGGCACTTCTCAACTTTTTCGAGCTTTGATGATACTACCAAAACTAACACACTTAATAGTCTTTCACAGCTTCCAACTCCCGGATATCAATCATTTACATTTAATCAGTTCACGGCGTGTGATGTTAAGAGGAGCATTACGTCTTTGGCGTCTAATGCAGTCGGTAATGACTGTATTAGCCGCAACATGATCATGCCTATTCTTGATGAAGTGTTACCAGTCATCTGTGATATTTTAAATCATTCTGTTTCCAGTGGCATATTTCCAACGATCTGGAAGCTAGCCCAAATCATACCCTTACCAAAAAAGTCTAGCCCTTCTTCTTTCTCCGATTACCGTCCTATCTCTATCTTGCCTTTTCTCTCTAAAGTTCTTGAACGTCTTGTTCACACACAACTTAACTCCTTTCTCAGTACAAATCTTCTTTTAAACCCTTACCAATCTGGTTTCCGGTCAGGGCACAGTACAGTTACAGCCCTCATTAACATTACGGATGACATCAGGATGGGCATGGAGAATGGAAAGCTTACATTACAGACGTTACTTGATTTCAGTAATGCTTTTGGTACTGTAGATTTTCGTATAATGCTTGAAATTCTACGCTCTATTAACATATCTCCACCAGTGATTGATTGGTTTCGCAGTTACCTGTATGGTCGCCAACAACGTATATGTATTGATGATTCGGTTTTCTCCTGGAGCAATATCGGAGTTGGTGTACCGCAGGGTGGCGTTTTGTCTCCTCTATTGTTCGCAATTTTTATTAATTCCATTACAAAACAACTAGTTTCATCCTACCACCTTTATGCAGACGATTTGCAAATATACTCGCAAGCTACTTTAAATGACATTCATGAGGCTTTTACCGTGGTGAATTGTGATTTGGAACGTATCTGTGCCTGGAGTAACAGCTATGGTCTGAAAGTGAACCCTACTAAAACTCAGGTAATCCTTATAGGCAGTACCGGGATGATTCGTAAAGTGAACTGGGCACAGTTGCCACAAATAGTCTTTAACGGGATGCCGCTACCTTTGAGTGATAAGGTCAAAAACCTAGGGATTTATTTTGATAAGACGCTATCCTGGGGGCCACAATTGCAGGAAGTTAATCGCAAATTGTTTGCCTCAGCTGGCTCTTTGCGTAAACTGCGCAGCCTTCTTCCGATTTCGACGAAGATTTCGCTTGCACAATCGTTACTTCTTCCAATCTTAGACTATGCTGATGCCAGCTACCTTGATCTCACGGAGGAGCAACTAAATAAACTTGAGCGCCGTCAAAATTTCTGTATAAGGTTCATATTTGGTTTACGCAAATATGATCACGTTTCTGAATACCGCAATCAACTCAGGTGGCTCCCGATTCGCCTTCGACGTAATACTCACATCCTTTCTTTACTATATAATATATTATTTAACCCTCTCACTCCCTATTATCTCAAGGAACGGTTCGAGTTTCTAGGAAACAAGCACTCTAGGTACCTGCGATCAACGGAGAACTTAAGCCTGCTTATACCAGTGCATTCAACAAACTTTCTTGATAAGTCTTTTACAGTTGAAGCTGCACGATTGTGGAATGCACTCCCGGTTACTATCAGACGAGCTCAAACGTTGGTAACGTTTAAGGCGAGGGTGAAAGAATATTATCTTTCCCTTTAAGCTAGCTATATTATGGACAAAAAAAGAAATAGCATGATAAGGGAAAAATGTGGTATAACAGAAGATGTAGTGACTAAGATCGAAAAAGGGATGCTTAGATGGTTTGGACACGTGGAGAGAATGGATGAGAATAGACTGACAAAGCAGATTTATGAGGCGAGAATGAATGGGCAAACTGGTAGGGGTAAACCTCGGCGTACGCATGCCGATCAAATCAGAGACGTTCTGGAAAAAGGCAAGGTCAAGAGTACCCTTAACCGGCGAGCGTGTATGAAAACAGTTATGAAAGTAGAAGAAGCGAAAGTTGTATGTCAGGATCGTAGCAAGTGGAAAGCCATAGTCTCTGCTTACCCCGATGGGAAACAAGCGTGATTATATGTATGTATGTATTAAGCTAGCTATATACTGAGCTATGTATATGTATTTTTATATGTATGTATGTATATAATTATGTATGTAGGTATGTATTTATGTATCTATTTATGTATGTATGTTAAGTGTGTGTATCTATGTATACTATATATTATGTGTAATGTGTAAGTATGCATTGTTATGGAGATATTATCAATATTGCATTTGTCACCAATTTAGAAAGCCCGATATTTAATTTCTGATACGGTCATGTCCATCTAAAGGTTGCCTGGCAGAGATTGCTGTTTGCAATAAGGCCGCCCATTGTACCTTCTTAATATTTGTAACATCTAGTTTTAAGTTTAATTTTCTTTGGTGTACAATAAAGCATATTATTATTATTATTATGTCTCTCTTTCACACGGGTATCTTCTTTTTTTTTCTTACGAAGACACCCGGACTTTTGGTAGGCTTACATGGGGACACAGGTCCAACATGCAGAGGCCCTTTGAGACTTTTAATCTAAAGGGAAATGGGACCCCCACTGCAAACAATCCACATCCGCCTTATGTAGAAGAACGATAATGGACCATCTGCAATGGGAGCTAACTATTGTAAAATATGCTAACTACGTAATGGGCTATTGTGATGGGTGTTAGATGGTCTGGTTAACTTAGGCTATGGATGAAGACGGCGTCTGCCATTTCAATATACCTATTATTATATTAAAACTTTGGCAGACGGTGACTCGCCAACTCACTAGATGGGCCCCCTATACAATCGCCATAGACATTAAGCCTGTAAGGCGACAGAGGGCAACACCGGTGTGAGCGGTTAGGGGTGTCGAGCGGTGCGGCGCCGGTTTCGCCATCACGGGTCAGACCCGGAGCGGGTTTCCCAGTAGTTATGCCCTTGAAAATGACACTTCCACCCCCGAGCATAAAGCTCTGGCTTCCTCTCTCTGACCAGCCAATTAAGGCAAGCCAGAGTTGAGATTTGCTGCACTCCCGGGAGTACCGTCTCCCGTTAGCCCATTAAATGCTAACTGGTCGAGGAGCGCAACAAAACTCTGAGGAATCGGGACCGATGTGTAGCCACGCACATTCAGCTCGCCACAAGCTGCCCTGCGGATGTGTGCTTTTCTATAACCTTGTGAGATATTTTTTGTTGATCTCAAAAAGTGGATGACTCGAAAAGCAAATCTACTATGCCCTCATAGGGATGCGTTAATCCCATGAAAAGATAACGACTGTCCACGAGGGGTTATTATTATTATTATTATAATGTCCATAATGTCTACTATATCAATATACCCACATGTCTATGTGGCAAAACAAATGAAGATCAGCAAAACAAATGAAGATCGACAAAACAAATGACGATCGAAAAAACAAATGACGATCGAAAAAACGAAGATTGACAAAACAAATGAAAATCGACAAAACAAATGAAGATCGACAAAATAAATAAAATCAACAAAACAAATGAAAATCGACAAAACAAATGAGACGGTCGGATAAACAAATGTCGATCGGCAAAACAAATGACGATCGAAAAACATATGCCGATCAATAAAACAAGACTATTGCTTATAGTATTGTTTTGATAAGATCAAAAAATACTCTCAGCCATATTTTGTAATCTAGATGCGATTGCCATTCAAAAAATAAGTGCAAGCCAATCTCGACCTTAATGACATTTCTCTAAAAATGTGATTTTACGCGTTTATAGACATCACTGATCACTAATATATAAAAAATTAATAGATATTATGCTTGTTCATAAGGTCGAAATTTGCTTGCACCCATTTTTTTAATCTAGATGCTTAACCATTTAAAAAAATAGGTGCAAGCAATTCTCGACCTTATGGACATACATAATATTTATTTAATTTTTGCATATGCGTGATCAGTGATGTCTATAAACGACTATAAGCACATTTATAGAGAAGTGTCATTAAGGTCGAGATTTGCTTGCACCTATATTTTTGAATGGCAATCGCATCTAGATTACAAAATATGGTTGCAAATATTTTTTGATCTTATCACATTGCCTAGTCTTTTGTTTTATTGATCTGCATATGTTTATCCGACGGTCATTGGTTTTGCCGACCGTAATTTGTTTATCCGACCGTCATTTGTTTTGTCGATTTTCATTTGTTTTGTCGATCTTCAATTGTTTTGTCGATCTTCATTTGTTTTGTCGATCTTCATTTGTTTTGTCGATCTTCATTTGTTTATCCAACGGTCATTTGTTTATCCGACAGTCATTTATTTTGCCGATCTCCATTTGTTATGTCGATTTTCATTTGTTTTACTGATCTTCATTTGTTTTGTCGATCTTCATTTTTTTGTCGATCTTCATTTGTTTATCCAACGGTCATTTGTTTATCCGACAGTCATTTATTTTGCCGATCTTCATTTGTTATGTCGATTTTCATTTGTTTTACTGATCTTCATTTGTTTTGTCGATCTTCATTTGTTTTGTCGCTCTTCATTTGTTTTGCTGACCTGCATTTGTTTTTCCATATAGACATGTGGGTATATTGATAAAGTAGACATTATGAACATTATTTATTTTATACAGTCCCAGGTGGGTGGTTAGGAATTTGTATTCCTAACTGACCAACCAGGTGCACAAGGTGGGTGGTTAGGAACTTTTATTCCTAACTGACCAACCAGGTGGATAACTCAGGTGGTCGGTTGGGAAAGGGGGCTGGAAAGTTGGTACCCGTAGCCTATGGACATTTGAAGCACCAGAGGCCAAAGTATCTACTTTAAACTGAATGTCAATCAGCCAGTGTCTCCATGTGCAACTCGACAACATCTCCTGATGTAGGTACACACAGTCAAGCCGTCCGGCGCAAACTTTCAGCATGCTGTTAGCAGATAATTTTGAAAAGCAATTAGTATGCTGACTCAATAAATCAGTGAAAGAATTTGACGGTCAAGTAGGTATAGTGTCTCGGTGGTCCAACGATTAGGTCGTCTGCTCCAGCAAACCAGAAGACGCAGGTTCGAGTCCTGCTCGAGACCAACATTTTTCCACATTAAATTTATGCTTTTAGCAATTCCCCACACACACCTCACCCATGCATTACATTTCCTACGCAATGTTGCATAGAAGTAATCAACGCGCGCTTCCGCAAACATTCCGGATGCGCTACAATATCTTGGGAGTTCCACCAGCATCCTTTATGTGAAAAGTGTGCGTAAACTATGCCCCTGTCTACATTCTCCTTCAACTGAGTTCCCTTGTTATGTCGTGGGCTCTATTCATTCGGCCATTATTTTCGTCAATACCTGCCCAATTGACTCAGCACTTTTTTGTTCTTTCCTCGTGCCCATTGCTTTAAGTATTGTTCTTGCGAAGTTTCGAATCGAAATGCCTGTTTAATATTGTTTGTCAATACTTTCTTTGAACTTTCTTGTAATCCTTTTAGAAGTTGTATTTGGTAAAATTCTTTTCTATTTCTTGTTTACGACAAAAATTATAATTTCATTTGTTGGTACGACTATGTATGACTCATCAATCTATCAAATCAGCCCATGGCAGTCCACTTCTGGACGTAGGCCTCTCCCAATTTAGGCCACAACACACGGTCCTGCGCCTTTCACGTCCAGTCCCAGCCTGCGACCTTTTCCAGATCGTCGGTTCATCTGGCGGGTGGACGTCCTACGCTACGTTTGCCAAGTCGCGGTCTCCACTCCAGAACTCGATTGCTCCATCGGCCGTCGGTTGTTCTGCTGATGAGGCCGGTCCACTGCCACTTTAAAGTGCTTATATCCATCCATGTTTGACTGTCGATCGCAATTAGGTACTTCAGTTACTCGTTATTTGATTTATCCATACTAGTACGGTGACATACAAGCACACGGCACAGCATTAATACTTGGTAGTGTTGACATAGTGGAAATCGGCGTCAACAATATAATCGTATATATTATATATACGATTTTTGTGTTGTGGCGTAAATTGGAAGAGGTCTGCGCCCAGCAGTGGACTACCATAGGCTGATTCGATTGATTTCATTGATACGGTTTTATTCCACCATTACCTGCGCGTGTCCATTTCAACACGGCAATAGGCTCACCACCTATTACGTGGGACATAAAACTATAATGTGAAATGTGGGCGTATACTATGCCTCTACCTACCCCTTCGGGGATAAAGGCGTGATTATATGTATGTATGATGTACCGCCATTTAATGCCACAATTATTTATACTCTATCAGTATATTAAAAGCTACACTTGTCTTGCATGTTTACGTGTGGAAATCCCTCATGGATGCCATGCCGGACTCTTACCGACTAAAACCACAAGTTGCCCTACCACTGCCTATGGCTTCGAGTCCCGGCTAAGCCCTCGAAAGGATGTTCTAGGTCTCTAGGACAACACATGCACAATTAATACCTACAGTGTGTGTAAAGTAGTATACTATAGGCAGGTACTCGTCATTTGAAAAATTTCACTTTTTTATATTAATGCAGCCATTCAATTGCCTACACAATTTATAATAAAAAAAACCGGCCAAGTGCGAGTCCAACTGATAGTATTACCTACAACAATTATACAACTCTACATAACGTAATGATAGATGTTTTATGGAATAAATAAATAAATATTATATTATTAGCTGATGTTTGCGGCTTCGTCCGCGTTAAATTTGGTTCCCGTTTCCGATTTCCACGTGAACATATTTCAAGGATGTTGCCTGTGTGTTATTCCAGACCATAATCTACCACGGTACCAAGTTTCAGCCCGTTCAGTCGTTAGTGCGTGATTGAGTAACAAACATCCAAACATCTTCACAAATTTTCTCATTTGTAATATTAGTAGGAGGATGATGAAAATGTTTTTTTACATGGAAAATGTAAAAAATGTGTGGAAATCCTCATAGACACAAAAGACTCTACCCGGCTAAACCCGCTCGGCATCTTACCTGGCTTATACCTACGGGCGGGAGTCCCGGGTGCGCAATATGAATTATGACCCCAGTACTCCCCGATACAGTCCTTGTCAACCATCGTGGCTTCTCTTTGAGATTTGGACTTTATTACACTTTTTGAGGGGATTCGGGTGTTATCCTACTTCTTTGAAAAGTTAGGGCGCACGCTTTCCCGCCGCACCATATCGACCTCTACTGCAATCGTATATCGTACTATGGAGTTAGTTGTAAATTGTCAATGATTTTGGAAAGCCCAGAAAAAGTATTACCTTTGTAGGCTTTTTAAAATCATTATGAATATACAAAATATATATTGAAACACTTTAGTAATACTTATGCATTTGTTCCAGAAGAAAGCCTAGCTGAGCTGCACGCTGGATCAACATCACCTCATTCGGCAACCACAACAATACTAATAGCAGTTTCTTTACTTACTATAACAGAAATATCACCTTTATTTTTACTCTCGTTATCAGAATTATCAAAAATACTTTTAATAACTGTGATTAGTTCAACGGCGTTAGCCCTAAGTGAACCGGCCCAAGGCCTAACAAAAGAACTTTATCTGCTGTTGCCTACGTGATAAAAAGGTTTACAATTTATGTAAATATTCGTTTGATTATGAAAATAAATTATTATAAAATAGTTATTGGGAAATAAAATTTCATTATATAAATTAGTCGTTTTATTTTATATAATCGTGAGAGAAAAATAGTGAATAAATTTTGTCTCTTACCTACGTTTTGATGCGTAAACAAGTGAACTGATAAAATTTAGAATAGAACTTGAAATGATATAGTATACCTTTTATTCCAAAAATAAGTTCCTGTTGAAAAAGGGTACGGGATATCTTCACCATGTGGGTGAATTTTTGAAATGGGGTAGGATGGCCAAATCAGAAACTAAAAGGAATGTCTAAAAATGCTCAAAGGAGTCACGAGCCCGATTTAGATAAAAGTTAAAACCTTATCATTAGATTTTTAAAAAACCAATAATCCTAGCCGGGAATCGAACCCATTGATTTTGAAAAAAAAAGACACAGCCTTTATTATTGCACCATACGATAGTGTCATTGATAAAGATCAAATTCTGCGAAGTAATGATATACGGCAAATTTAAGGAAAGTTTGGAATTTTAATAGAATTCATATTTCATGTACAGACGAATTTGAGAATGCATGGTCAGTTCGAAATGAAATTGCTTTGTACTGAGAATTGACGCCATCTCTCGGATAACATTGGAAGTCAAGTATCTAGCGTTCCGATTTTTTTAATACCTCACACAGGAACGCGATTATTGTCAAAATAGCAACTCATTAATTTTTTGAGTAATGTAAATATGCTATCTAGTACATTTTTTGGGATGCTAAGGTATCTATGCAATATTAAATTCGAGTAAAGTTGAGCCATCTAGTGGAGTTTTTGTGAATTTGGACTCAAATGTGCATGGGATTATAGATCTTAAGGGGCCCATGCAATATTGGAGGTGACTGTACCTAAATTTTGTATCATAATTTGTTTCGTTCGAAGTCCCAGAATAGATCGTAACTATTCCATGTTTTCAATCATGCTCAGAATGATTCTTTGGAGAATATTGTAAACGGGATAAATAATATTGAATGCAGTAAGATCTTTGAGGACTCGAATCCAGCTATGTATTGAAAACAATGGTCTACATTTTAAACAAAAGAAAAATAAATTGTATTTTGTTAAAGATGAGCACTTTCCTTTAGTTTGCCGTATGTCATTACTTCCCAGAATAAGATCCTTAATAGCAACACTATCGTATGGTGTAATAATATAGGGTGTGTTTTTTTTTCAAAATCAATGGGTTCAATTCCCAGCTAGGATTATTAGTTTTTCAAAAATCTAACGATGAGGTTTTAAGTTTCATCAAAATCGGGCTCGTGACTCCTTTGAGCATTTTGAGCTATTCCTTATAATTTCGGATTTGGCCATCCAATCTCTTTTGAAAAATTCATCCTGTATATTGAATATTATGCTAGTTTCAATCTAGTGGGCTCTCGTACTATAAGGCATAGCATCCAGAAACAAGTAATTTAAACATTTATTTTACGAATTTGTTAGTTCTCATAACTAAAATTTTTAGGATTTTCTACATTGAACTTATCACCCACATAGACCTCAATTCTTTTGTCGATGAGGTCAATGAGCAAGCTGGAATCGAACTCGGAGGCCTGACTTTCGTTTCTGACCTAAGTCTATATCTGAATATCGCAGTGACTTAACCTCTGATCTATCCTGTAACCCTATATTGGATAGGCGAAATAACGCTATGATTCAGTGGATAGTCTGGCCTCTCTCCGAGACTGGGAGCCACAAAAGTCACCTTGCTGTCGCCGCAGCAGGTTAGGTAAGTGCCTTTAAACATTAAGATAATTTTTGAAAAGCAATTAGTATTCTAACTAATCATAAGTTTTAAATATGAAAAAAAAGAACTGGTTTCTAGCAGGATTCAAACCTGCGTCTTCTTGCATACCGTGCGCTTAATCACTTGGCCACCTTGAAACCTATTCGGAACCAACCAAACTATCCACCTTATACATACACGTCTTGGGGCGACGTTTAAACATTATTTTCTCCAGGAATAAAAATACTATGACTGAAATGTAAGTAGTGTTTAGCTCATTTCAAGCTCAAAAAGCACATCGTAGGTATTATACAAAGATAGAATACATACAGTGTGTTGTGTGCATTGTCTTTTATACTGTTGAATGAGAAGCATTCAATGGAGCCATATCTATTCACTTACAGATTGCCAGAGGTATTCGAAACAGTTCATTCCAAGCATTGTTTAAACGTTTCAGAATACCGCAAGCATTCCAAATTGTTTAGCAAAGGTGGGAAAAGTTTACAGGGAACGGAACGAGTTGACCTTCACCGTTTTATTTAAAGATAAGATTCGATATTCTTTTTTAAATTTACCTTTTCCTGTGAGAAATTTTGATATTTCATAATTGTCTAATGAAATATCAAAATCAATGTGTTAAGAAATATCAAAATTTCAATTCGATAGCTAACACTTACCTGGCACTCTCATCGGGTAGGCGCGGCTCCCAGCTTTGCGTTTGTGTTCTTCATGCACAATCGCAAAATCTTTACACAGGAGCTAAATCTGTTGCTCTCACGACTGTGGCTGATGGTAAGCTGTACCGCGAGTTCGGATGGGTAAAATCACTGCGCGGTTAGCGGGCAGCGTGAGAGTATATATGCGGTGTCGTGCGTGTACGTTTTCCACAATTATGGCAGAATTATTGGATATGGAAGCGAGGAGGGATATGTTTTGATACATTACATAAAAGGACCATGCGTTTTAGTGCGTGAGTGTTTACATATAATAATTATAATAAATAACATAAATAGGTACATAAACTAAAAAAATATGTAGGTAAGCGTCGGTACTGGCGCATCCACCCACAATAGTAATTACAAAACTACACTACTTTTTGATAAACGAGACAGAAATTATAATATGATGTAAATGCTATTGTCGACGATAAGGCAAACAAAACACAATTTCATTGTCTTCTTTCACAAAACCCCATAAAACATTTTGGAAGTTGACATAAATAAATAAATAATTAATTTGTTTATTCATGATGTCCACAAATTGTTTTACAATGTCTTATCAATATCTTATCAATCTATAATTACTAGTTTCTTATATAATCAGCTAATGATATCATATTAATCTCTATGGAATAAAAGTTTCTTCCTTATTTCAAATTATTGACTATGCACTTAGTGGTAGCGTCTTACCTGATCTAGGTTTTTGAATAAAAACCTGTGTTTCAGGTTATTGCTACGTCTTTACTCTAATAATAAATGGACTATAAGTAATAATGGTACGTGATCTGTCAAATAACAAAAATACTGATTATCGTTATGACTTACCTATATCCAAAACTTATTGTAACACTTCTAATAGCTTTTCCGTGTCATTATAATTTAGTTTTCTTAAGTATTCTGATATTAAAATTTTACATTTTCTGTGGTTAAAGCGATATATATTTAGAATTCTATTAATTCTGTTATATAAATACGGTCCTAAGAATACATAGAATCTTTTTACAAACGCATGCCTAGTTTGTGGCTTTATACAAACCAAATCTTGTCGTCTCTTGTCTAGTAGAGTGACTGGTATAGGTAGCTTTGCGTGCTGGAGGAGTATAGTGTGCAACACAAACAGCTGACGCACTGTTAGTACCTTACATGCTCTGTATAGCTCCTGTGTGGGAGACCGACGACAGGTGGCAACCTTAAGGATGGCTCTTTGTGAACGTTTCAGTGGGAGCATAGCGGAAACAGCGGCTCCGCCCGAGGATGTTATGCAATAAGTCACAATTGATTGACATAGTGCTAAGTAAACTTGCTTAATTATCCTAAAATCCGCTATAAATAAATAATAAATAATAAATAAATTTTATTTCAGACTTTGTCCATATTTTTGTTAGTAACAATATTCTTAGCTTAGTGTTAATTTAGTTTATACATTATACTTTACATGTAACCCAATCCAGTGCGACATTAACACGGAATCCCAACGCGCAGTGCACGCGGCAAGGATGCCGCTGAGGCTACCACGCGCCCGCGCCAGCATCGACGCACTGCGCTTGCGCATAATGGCATGGAAGCCGTCCACCTGCGCCTCCGCAAACATACCACTCGCACTACAGTAGCGTGGCAGCCCCATCAGCACCCTGAACGCGTTATTGTACTGCACCCGCAGGGCGTTGTATGTAACTGACCCACAAACTGCACGTGTAGAATGTCTGGCAGAATGCCCTAAATAGCGTGATTTTTACTTCCTTCGTACAACGTGAAAATCTGCGAGCCAGCATATTGCAGCGTACAGACAACGCCCTACGTTCCCTATCTAGATCCATGTCATCTCTAAGGTCTTCGGTGACCCAATGACCCAGATACTTAAAATAAGGTACTGTATTCAATGGTGTACCATATGGTGAAATGGGTGGTACGTCTAAAAGGGTTTTCTTGGGAGCTCTAAAAATCATAACCTCGCTTTTCTTCACATTGTATCTGAGCCCGTGTGCCGCTGCATACTTTTCACATATGTGAAGTAACTTGCGTAACGCACCAACTGAAGGGCTGAGCAGCACCATGTCGTCCGCGTAACTTATATTATTGACGCAAATGCCATCTATGTGACAACCAATACCGGTGCTGCTCAGCTCTCCAATTAGACCATTTACAAATAAATTAAACAATTTTGGTGAAGTCATCCCCCCCTGCCTCACCCCACACTCCAAGCTGTAGTCAGCTGATTTGCAGTCCGACCACCTCACAGTATTCTTTTGATTACTGTACCAGTATTCAAACATGGATACAACTTCAGAGGGCAGACTAGTATCCCGTCGCATTTTTGTCCACAGTAAATCATACGGAACCAAATCGAAAGCGCGTGAAAGGTCTAAAAAACACGCGTAAACGGCGTTTTTATTACAAGATCGCACTTTCAGTGGATAGGCCAGTGCGGAAGCCGAACTGTCCATCATACAGTTGTATATGTTCTGATAGGTAACCGTCAAGCAGACTGTCCATTACTTTCGCTATAATTGTTGCTAAGGAGATAGGCCTATAGTTAGATCTGTCGGAGATATCACCAGTCTTATTTTTCATAATGGGCACAACAATGGTATACATAAGATCCTCAGGTAAGTAGGAGTGGCTAATACAGAGATTAAACAATAAAGCTAGCACTCTCGGCATGTGTACACCTGCAGACCGCAGGTGCTCAATGCTGAGGCTATCATGTCCTGGAGACTTTCCTCTTTTCATGGATTTCAGTACTAAAGCGACATCTCTCGCGGTGAACCTTACATTACATTTATCTCCAGGCCTAGTCTCCGCAGTGAGCACCGGCGGCGGCTCGGTCTGTGAGTACTTGACAAGCGGGTCGACCCTGAAATGCTGTTGAAACAGCATGGCAATGTCGGCCGGCTCATGCACACCATCAACGCTCACGGGACGGCTTGGCTTCATATTCAATTTATTGGTCGATTTCCGAAATTCCGAAAAATTATTATTGGAATGATGTTGCGCTATAATGTTCATTTTAATCTGCTGTTCGTTATCTTGACACCATTTCAATTGTCTCTTAAACAGCCTCCTAGACTCAGCCATTTCGTTGTACAACCGACCAGAACTAGGTTTGCCGTACGTCAACCAGATCCGGTAACATAGCCGAGCCCTACCGTGAGCCTCCCTCACATGTTTTTTCCAACCTACGCTATGTATCTTAAATATAAACATTAATTTTCGTACTCTAGTACATAGCAATTTAATATGCTCGTGAAAATTCAAATTTGTATCAATCGTGACACCTAGGTATTTGATATGATTACTATGTATTAAAGTAGGACAGAGACATGCAGTGTCATCGGTTTTACATTTGTGTACATAAATATCTGGGTTAGTAGTCGATTTATTAGTATTTCTTATTTTGAACAATATGTACTTTGTTTTCTCTGCATTTAATGATAGTACATTATGTTGAAGCCATTTACTGACGTAGTTAAATCCGTTTTGGGCATGGTTAAATACTTCTTCTTGTGTTTTTGCTGAAAATAAGAGTGCTGTGTCATAAGCATATAAAATTATTTTTCCATTTTGCAAAGTTGTCCTACAAAGATCGTTAATGTACACTAAAAATAGCGTTCCTCCTAGGACACTTCCCTGTGGGATTCCGTACTCATTATTTTTTATTTCAGTGCTTCTATAATTGCCTATTTTTACGCTTTGTTGACGATTACTGAGGTAATCGGTAATTAGTTTTAGTTGAGTTCCTCTTATTCCTGGTGCCTCCAGCTTCCTTAATAGTATCGAACAAGAAATAGTGTCATACGCCTTAGCTAGGTCCAGGAAGATCCCTATGGTATGCATACTCTGATCCAAATTTATTGTCACATAATCTGTTAGATCAAATACAGCTTGACTGGTTGATCTGTTCTGCCTAAATCCAAATTGGCTTTCTGAGAGTAATGAATTATTCTCTAGGTAATTCACTAACCTGTTGTTTATAATTTTTCCAGAATTTGGGAAAGGCCTGTTAAGATGGATATCGGTCTGTAATTATTGACAACGGTTTAATCGCCAGATTTAAATACCGGGGTGACCACAGCTCTTTTTAGTGATTTTGGAAATATCCCCAGGGTTAAACATAATTGATATATATGGGTTAAGGGGCTTGCCTGTTGTTGTTTAAACCTTTTTAATATTTTATTCGAGATATTATCCCATCCAGTAGCGCACATATCTTTCATTCCAGTTTTTATTCTAATAATTTCCTCTTCGTCAGTACCTAATAAGACAAAAGATTTTAATGCCTGACTTGGATATAAGTTGGGAGTCAAATTTGGGGAATTATGTCCACAGTTTATAGTTTTATCTGCCATGTTTTTGCCTATATTTGCAAATAATTGTTAATTTTGTTAATTGCCTGATTTGGACATACTTCCATTGATAGTAATTCGTTCGCTGTATCAGAGGGTTTCGTTACATACGTGTTGGTTTTTATAAATTTCCAAAGCAATTTAGTACTATTTCCTGCTTTTTGGAGTTCCTTCCTTTGATATTGTAATTTAAACTTTTTTAAAAGCTTGTTGCAAAAGTTCCTGTACCTTTTATATGTTACAGCCAGTGTGTCATTATTGGGTTCGTCTTTTACTTTTAAGTGAAGTCTATCTCAATGACGTATACAGCGCACGAGGCCAGGAGTAATCCACGGCTTAATGTTATTATACTTGGTAGGCAATATTTTATTAGATGTGTTTTCTATTATCGCTGTTTGCAATGATTGTATGAAGTAGTCTAATGCTATATTTGGATCATTTGTTGCGTAAACGGGGTCAAAGTTTATACTGTGTATGCTATTTTCGAGACTGGACATATTTACTCTAGTAACATTACGTGTACAGGGTTTTCTCTGCAATTGCATTTGGATTGATAATAGTATAGTTCGATGATCTGTCAGCCAAGAGTTAGTTACGAATGTTTTTGTGGGAAACTTAGTTTTTACAATGAAATGATCCATACATGATCCTGTTTTGAATGTTTGAAAATAATGAGTAGGTAACATTCCATGATATGAACAAATGTTAAGGTATTTGTGCGCGTGGGTACCGCTTTCATTTGGGACTATGTTTATGTTTATATCCCCTACAAGAACAATGTTTTTATATGATGATAGTTCTTTCAATATAGTGTCAAGCGATCCCAAAAAAGTGTCTTTGTCCTGAAAGGGTGGTCGATATACAGCAATAATGACAGTATCCGGTTTTATTTTATACATCAAGCAATTGCACTCTTGTAATGATGGTTCTTCCATGACTATATTTAAATTATTTTTAACAAAAACTACTAAACCGTCGTTTTGATTTATGAAATTACTTGAAACATGTGTAGCGTATCCCTCCATGAAGGGTTAATTGTCTCTGTGGTTTTCTAGCCAACATTCTGTAAGAACAATTAAATCACAATTTATGCCCAAATCATGCAATAACTGCTCAAAACCCGTCATATTTTTATTTATACTCCTAATATTTTGGGTTAGTACTGTTAGTGTTTTCCCACCTTTGAATATTATATTTTTACAATCCTCCACATTACAAACATTTGTGTCCGACACGGAAAAGCTGTCAAGTTCAGTGATTAACTGATTTGATGTCATTATTAATTATTAAAATAAAAGTGAGCTTACAATAAAAGTGGTCGGTGACGCTCCTAGGCGCCCTCATAATCGATTGAGTTGATGTAACTGACTTCTGCAAATTTACGAGCTGGGCAGTTTTCGTCACCTGTTCGATGGTCACACTTACGGTTAACCTTTTTGCACGTCGCACATGTAGGAGGTGAAGATACATTGGTGCATTCCTTCTGGGAGTGACCACCTACTCCGCAGTGACTGCAGGTCGGGGTATTTTCACGACAAAACTTCGCTGCGTGCCCATACAATTGACAATTGAAGCATCTAGTCACCACTGTGAAGTCTTTCACCGGGCACGATGTCCAATTTATAAAAATACGACCTTGATTTGTTAGCATCTTTCTAACAGCAGGAGGTACTTCAATAATATAATTGCAGCTTGGAAGGTCTTTCTTACCAGATTTATGGCTAAGTTTCGTTTGTTCTAAAAAGGTCTCTCGTGCGTAGTTCGGCATCTTATCCGCTATATTCTGTTCGTAAATGCAATCAAACACGTCTTTTTCAGTCAGCGCTACGGGGACTCCAATAACACTATTCTCGGCCGGCGTTTTGATGGTTCTTCTACTGTAAGGCCAGAGGATGCCAGTACGGTTGAATTTTTCAACTTCTCAATATCTCCTTTACTGTCAGTGCTTATTAAAACTCCCCCATTTCTCACCTTCCTGAGCCCACGAACATGCAATTTAAGGTCCTCTGGGGATATAATTTTTTGTACGAGAGCCTTGGTGTCGTCACTAGATTTTGTCTTATCACTATGATAGATAGCAACTGCGCTTAGATTGGCTGGGTGGACAAAGCTATCGGCTCTTTTTTGAACTATGTTAGCTTAAGAAAATTCAACCGGCTTTATTTTATTTTCTATAGTGGTCTTAAATTCTTCCAGAGTATCCCCAAAATTTTTTGGCTCTTGTAGGTTTTGAATGGTCTCATGTGCCTGGATGGCTTTTTTTTTAAAGCGATTGATATAATACCGCCATCTGAGCAGCTCCGCTAGTGACTTTTCGACACAGATTAGTGACATTCAACTTCTGTTCTGAGTTCATTTTACCATCCCTTACTATGGCGCAAACTTCGTCTAGTATGTTCTCAATGGAACCCATCCATTTCTGAATTTCAGACGTTGGATAGATCTCACGAGGTAACACATTCGCCGTGTCCATTGCCGGTTTAGGAGTGGTCGGCTGGGAAGGTTGGGATGGCGTTGGGGGTGGACTTCTTCACATCAGTTGGCTGCGGCTAAACGGGATTGAACCCGCGTTAGCCATTACTATTTATAAAATTGGTCTATATTTAGATCATTTTACTTTGATGCAATAACTTTACTTGACACACTTTCAATCACGACACACTTCTATTTTTGTTATTTCTGCACTTTATATTTTATGCGACACTTTCACAATGCACAAATTGATGTTACATAGTTATCACAGACACGTCCGCTCGGGCGAGCGATTAGATCGTAAGATCAATACAACATGAAACGGTATTATTTAGTTCGAAACATGAAACAGTGCGTTGTAACCTTCGCACTATACGTTATGATAGACGGGTTTCAGTTTCAAATAATATATTCAGTGTAATTTCGCGACATTGCTTACGCATACTTGGAGTACACTGACAAAAGGGTACAACTTGAGTTTACTTTGCTGAATTCCTTCACATGAACATGTATGTATGGGTAAATATTTTTAACAGTACCGCTTAACTTTGAAAACATTTCAATATGCAATATGACACAAACTACGTTACTTAGACGAAACACTATATAATACAATTTAGAAAAATATATAAATATATCTGGGTTTGTCAATACCTGTATAAACAAAATAGTGCATATATAAATACAATTTCGATGAGTCGCTCAAGGGTGGGGAGGTGTGTATTAGGCTTAACTTTTTTAAGAATAAATTTTAGTGCAAAAAGGAAAAGGAAAACCCTAGGTGTGTAACTCAGAATGTACTGCTTAACCTATCGCTTCAAGCGAGGACTTGTCACTAGCTTTCTGTTTTTATGTGATCTCCAATCTTAAATTTAGTAGTAAGTCCTCCTTAAGTTAAATAAATAAATAAGTATAAAGTCACAGTTACGTCAATAACCTGGACCATATAGAAACGCAGAAGGTCGTGTCGCTCTATAACCTGGACCATACGATTTCACCGCCCGTATATTTCACATCGTATAATGTAAAACGTCTAGCATTTAGCGTGCCACACGCGAAGTCTCAAGTCTATTGAAGTGGCATAATGTGTAACATGTACACGTATGATTTGCTACATAATTATGTGATTTTTAGGGTTTCATACCCAAAGGAAAAAACGGGATTCTATTCATGAGACTTCGCAGTCTGTATGTCTGTCTGTCACGAGGCTAAGTCTCTTGAGATACAGCCTATAACCACTTTATTGCTCAGTATGTTACTCACCAACCAGCGCGAGGAAGCTATGCAGAGAACTCTTTCCCAGGGCGCCTTACTACAGAGTTTCTAGTGTGTGTGCAAGGGTATCTTAGGGCTCTGACGAAAACAGCCAACTACACAGTACACAGTATACTACAGAGTTATTCACTAATAGACACACATATCGCAGAAATACAAAAGAGCACTACCGATTACTGCACTAATAATACGAAGGCGGTCTATTGATACTTATTACAAAATTGCTCAGGCTGTTACTTAGCGAGGTGTTAAGGTAACGGGTACTGGCCTGCGGTGTGCGCTGAGAGCGACACCGGTTGTTTTTACTGCCTTGCTTGTGCAGTCCACTCTACCACGCCTTGGTACCACGTGCAGTCCACGTACTTGTGGGTGTGGCACCAAACTTCCACGACGGGTTACTCTGACCCAACTAAGGACCCTGATCGAGAAAGAAAAACGGCGAATTAAGTTACTGACAGCGCGACAGACGAAATTCGAACCGCTTTGCAACAATAAAGTACAACTTACCAGTTTCCTGGGTATAAGTTAGCACAGAAACTTATTCTTACTGAGGAAGGTAGAACCTAGGCCACATTCTTCAGCAAATCCTCAGGTTTGTGCAGTGCCTGAGTGAAATTCTTCACTGCATTAAGATAAGGTGCTGACAAGATCGTAAAGCATCTTGGAACTTCCTAGCAGGGCTTTATATCCCCTCTCTCACGTGGAATCGTCTAAAATTCTATCTAAAAACCTGTTTTTTTCCATTAATATCTGGTTGCGTTAGGTTCAACACATCACCATAGACCCGCGTCACTCCCTAACAAAGACAACTAAAGTTGCCAGATACCAAAAACTATGAATTCATTAGGGCGCCCGCACACGCTCAATGATCATTGTCAAACCCACAACCAGACATTGCTGCCCCTACAGAAAACAAATGCTACAAGCCTCAAATTTTTACAGATGATGTATTTCTGTTGCCGCTATAACAACAAATATTAAAATCGGAGCAAAAGAGGCGATTAAAGGGGGCTCCCATATAATACAACAAACGTGTGTCTCTTCGTTTTTTGGTACGGAACCGTCTGTGCGCGAGGCCGATTCACACGTGTCCGGTTTTTGTTACATACCCTTTCTAATTAATTGAATCTTGGCGTATGTTCCTTTCAGTCTGGTGTGCCTAATTTGTATAAAGACTACTGTGCTATGAGTTAAACGAGACGAAGACAGCAGCAACGTTTATAATCGGGCTGAGAATTATTACAAATATAAGTTAATAAGTTTTGTTTGTAAATTTATTAGACGCTAATAATAACACATTTTATGTCAAAAAATTAAAAGAGCTCCACATTGAATTCGTAATCTTCGGAATGAGGTTATACGGCAGAGAACTAAAGTGGTCAGAATAGATATGCACTTAAAAGTGATAGTAAGCTGGCCACATAAGCAGCCAATAGAGCAAATGAGATCTGGAGTGGAGACCGCGACTTGGCAAACGTAGGGTAGACGTCCACCCGCCATCTGGACCGACGATCTAGAAAAGGTCGCAGACTGGTGCTGGATGCGGAAGGCGCAGGACAGGAAATTGACGTGGAATTCGTCAAGTGCAACGATGATATTACATTATAATTATAACTTTTAAAATTCAGTACAGATATTGAAAATATAATATCTGTAAGTGTAAATAATAATAAATAAATAATTAATAAATATTCACAGACATTTTACACAACGCTATCTGATCCCAAAGTAAGCTAGGAATAACCTGCTTGTGTTATGGATATCAGACCACGGATATTAATACTTATATACTTTTTAAATACATACATATAATACATAGAAACACCCAGACTCTTGAGACAAACATTTATGGGCCACACAAATATTTGTCTCTGGTGGGAATCGAACCCACGACCTCCAGCGCCGCAGGCGGTATCACTACCGACTGCGCCACAGAGGCAGTCAAATGTACAGTATATTTTGTCCTTAAGAGCTTGCCTGACCCTAACCAAATCGCATGATTCACTGCCGCTACCCCCGCGCCCCTTTGCTACAGATCGCGCGCCATGTTCACACGGCGCCGCGTCAGTCGGTGACAGATTATGATAGTAACGCAAGTAGGGGCGGATCACAACGCACTGGAACAATGAATAGAATGGAGTAGATATTTGTGTGAATAATTTTACTCGGTTTTTAGTTTTACTTTTTTTAAAAATTGACCGTGTTATACTATACTTATAAAAATAGGAGGAAAATTTTTCTTTAAAATGAACAATTTCGCAATTCACAATTTTTATGTAACTTTAATTATATTTACTCAGCGCACGTAACGTAAACTCTCAAAAGGAATAAATATAAATTTACATAAATTTTCAATAATAATTTTTCCCGTTTTCGAAACTTTATTCATGGTTGCTCCTATTCGTTGAAGTGTAATGTTATAAACCTTCCTCAACAAACGGACTATCGAGCACCCAAACTCCGAAACATCATTTTGTGGATCACACGAATATTCGGCCCAACCCCAGAATAAAATAAGGGCCTCAGCGCGGCCATCGGTTATACTACCTAATGCACAACCGCATCAAGGCGAATTATGAAGAACGAATAATCCTTTTTTACCTTCATGCCAAATCCCTTGCGGGGTAGGCAGAAAGAACCGAGCGCCACACGGCACGGTCCATACTCACCTCACTTGCTTCTTCAACTTTCATTTTTCTTTTCATGCATGCACGTCGGTTCCTTCGGCTCTTGACACCACCTTCAACTAACACACGATTAATTTGGTCGTGGTAGGTGTGTCGTGGCCTTCCCCGACTCCTACGACCATCCACTTTCGCGTTGTATATCTGTTTTGTCATTCTTTCAGCACCCATTCGCTCCACATGCCCGAACCATCGTAGCATGTCCTTCCTTACTTTAACACCGACACTCTCTTCCAGACCAACTCTCTTTCTTACATCTTCATTCTGAACGCGATCTGCGAGCGTTACTCCGCAGATTTTGCGTAGCGCGCGCATCTCGACCGCGTTTATTCTACTTTCATGCGTTTCCTGCCGTACCTAACTCTCGCTTCCATACATTAGCGTAGGTATCAGCACCGCACTGTGTACTGCGAGCTGGGCCTTTTGACTTAGGGTTTTGGTACCCAAAAGTTTGCCTAACGCTCCAATTACTCTATTTCCCGCAGTTACCCTCCTTTCTACATCAGTGGTGTACCGTCCATCCCTGCTTAATGCACATCCACGATATACAAACTTATCTACCTGTTCCAGCACTACATCATTTACAGTTATCCTGGCAGTCGTTCTGTCCTCTTCTCTTTCGAATACCATCACCTTCGTTTTAGTCGCGTTCAAATGTAAGCCTCTCATTAGACTATCATCTTTCATCGCTGTGACTAGAGACGATGTGACGAGAGTTCTGATGGCGATTCGGCTATGAGCACGGCATCATCTGCATACAGCAAACAGTTCACATTCACAAGTAGGTCACCCATTCGCAATCTAACATTCATCGATCTTACTCTCTTAAGACAATCGTCCAGGTACAGGACAAACAGCAGGGCCGACAGCACGCAACCCTGTCTGACGCCAATGTTGACGTCAGACCAGGGAGACAGGCTGCCGCCCACCCGCACACATGCCGTACATCCCACATATGTAGACTACACGGCACGAAGCAGCGCACCATCAATCCCAAATCCTGGCAAGATGATGAGATGACACATAATCCAAACACGCTTTCTTCTTTCTTGCTACGCAGGATTGAACCTCTGCATCCCACCAGGCATCACCTTTCGAATGTTCATGTCTCTTTGCACTCCCACATGCTTCTTTTGCACTATCCACTATACTTTCTTTCATAATATTCCAGCATTCATCCACATCTAAGTCGGAAAGGCTCGCGTTTGCAAGCCTTTCACTGACTAAGCCTACATACATACTCCTTACACTTTCATCTTCCAGTTTTTCACTCTTTATCCTATCAAAGTCTCCGAGAGGGACACGCACTCGCTAGTGCCTCCACTTCTTGAAAAGAGTGAATGAAGAAATAGATACTAATAATACAATTTTTTTAACGTGAGATAAAATCCATCATGAGTGCTATGCCGGACTCCTACCGACTAAAAAACCTCACGTAATGCCCAAAAGCCTATGGTTGGGAGCCCCGGGTAAGCCCTCGGAAAGATGTTCCAGGACTTCTAACAGACCTACGGCCACAATTGCGGCGTCGCCCAGGGGGTGGTTCGGGTGCTATCCCGCGTCTTTGGGGGGTTTCGGGTGTGATCCCGCTTCTAAGGGCGTGCGTGAACTTTTCACGTTGCCGTCATGGGCCTGCTTCTGTAAGGACGGTCCTCAGGCCCACGGTCATGGAGGCCGATAGTCTTCGGAGAAGACATGTCGCTAGCCCAACTGCGGAACTCGGATGGGAAAGTTTTCTCCCGTACCCACCCCACCGCCTCTTTCAAGAGCATAACCTGCTCGCAGAGAGCGGCGGCGCAGTCCCACTTACTCCCGCTGGAGATCGTGGCTTGCACCATGGTCTCGAGCGAGAGAGTGTCTACGTCCAGACCCACTACAAGGAACTGGCGCTGTTGCGTCCACTACACCAACGTGTGGAGCGCTGTGTCATCGCAGCGGTCCTCGCACTGCTGGCACTCGGCCGTGGTTTCCCGGTGTCTTCGTCCAGTAGTTCTGGAGTCTATTCGTTACAAACAAACAGACAAACAAAAAACAAAAAAACAAATCTTTCCTCTTTATAATATTAGTATGGATTAGTATAGATTACTCGAAATTTTAACGTATCCACGATGACGAAAAAGATTGAAATGCGATGAAAACGTCACACTAATCAATAAACAAATGACTAATTTTGGAAAATGAATTCTATGTTTTTAAAATAAAATTAATTTGAAATTAGAATTCTTAGCCAAACACAAAATTATTTTGATTTGAAATGGCCAGTACTGCAGAACGGCAATTTCAGAGGTAAAGACTTATTATTTGATTGTCCTCAAACCTGCCAAAACCATTGGTGTTTTTTAATTAACAACGAATTCCCCTTTATTATATTTCAAGAAAAGTATCTTTTTAATTTTTTACAGCATCATCGTTTTTTTTTGTTTAACGTGGGGTAAAAACCTCATGGATGTTATGTCGGACTCCTACCGACTAAAAAACGTCACGTAACGCCCAACAGCTTATGGATGTGAGGCCCTCAGAAGGATGTCCCAGGACTCCCAACAGACCCACGACCGCCACTGCGGCCTCGCCCAGGGGCTGGTTCGAGTGCTATCACGCGTCTTTGGGGGGTTTCGGGTGTAATCCCTCTTCTAAGGGGGGGCGTGCGTGAGTTCCTCAAGTCACTCTGCCGTCATGGGCCTGCTTCTGTAAGGACGGTGAGCCGCCCTCTCACCGTACTCAGGCCCCCGGCCGTGGAGGCCGATAGTCCTCGGCGAAGACACGTCGACGGCGCCCAAGCCGCTGACTGCGGAACTTGGGTGGGAGAGTTCTCACCCGTTCCCGCCCCGCCGTCTCTTTCACGAGCATAACCTGCTCGCAGAAAGAGGCGGCGCAGTCCTACTTACTCCCGCTGGAGAGCATGGCTCGCACCATGGTCTCGAGCGAGAGAGTGTCCACGTTCAGACCCACCACGAGGACCTGGCGCTGTTGCGCCCAACAGCATCATCATTCAGTAAAAACTCATTTTTCTTTCATTAGTACCTTCAATAAAATGATTATTCTTTTATGTGAATCAACAAGTATTTTTGAAACAATAAATTTGTTTTGAAAATATCACCGGCAATTTTCTACTATTAAATCGAAAGTCTAAAGACAGTGTTATATTTTACAGATTTTTTTTTAAATACTTACACTGTCTTTTTTGTACTTGAATTAGCCGACTCCATTGTTTTATGTTCCGTGCAATTACTTCCGGCACCGACTCGCCTGCACTCCTAGTAGTGGCGGTTTCTGGGTTTTGTATGACATTTTTAGGGTTCCGTAGCCAAATGGCGAAAACGGAACCCTTATAGATTCGTCATGTCTATCTGTCTGTCTGTCCGTCCGTGTGTCACAGCCACTTTTCTCCGAAACTATAAGGCCTATGCTGGTAAAACTTGGTAAGTAGATGTATTCTGTGAACCGCCTGAGATTTTTGTATAAAACGAGAAAAAAAGCAGTTAATTTTAGGGGTCCCACACCTACTCAGAACTGAAACTCAAAATTTTTATTTTAATCAAACCCATACGTGTGGGGTATCAATAGATAGGTCTCCAAAAATGCTATTGAGGTTTATAACATAATTTTTTTCTAAAGTGAATAGTTTGCGCAAGAGACACTTACAAAGTGGAAAAATGTGTCCCCCCCCCCCCCTCTAACTTCTAAACTAAGAGAATGATAAATCTAAAAAATATATATAATGTACATTGTGATAAAATCTACCAAAGAAAATTGGTTTGAACGAAATCTAGATGGTCGTTTTTTTTAAAAACGTCATATACCGCAATTTTCGCCGAGAAAAATCACTACCACTGCGAACATCAATGAAAGTTACAACGAACTACACGAACTTTTACATTATGTTACTTGCTGCTACGGAACCCTTCATGGGCGAGTTCAACTCGCACTTGGCCGGTTTATTATTATTGTTCCTAGAAAGCGTCCAGTTCAATTAGGCAACCTATCGAGTTTGGGGAGGTAAGACAGCAGTCGCTCTCAACTTTGCCAATGGGGATGAAAATTCAATTCATAGCTGCTGCTCCTGGCAGCCAATAAAAGCTGCGTCTGGTTTGAAATATGGTTGGGCTTGAAGGAAACTGGGCAGATGCTAATATGCAGATAAGGTCTAGGCCCCATGAAGATCTTCTAGGCCCAGGCCGACGTCACTTGAAGCAGTGCAGGTGCTGACCAACGAACGAGGTCCTGGTACAGGCATTCCGTAACGCCATTGGGATCTTAGATGATTCTCGGTGGCAACAATATCGAGGAGATAATATGCCAAATCATACCGACCTAGTCCACACAAAAGTAACACCCCAGTTTCTACAAGCCATCGTGAAGAAGCTAAGTAAGATGAAGAAAATTTACATCGGATAGTAAACAATCAATACGGTTCTTAGCTTTTTATTTCTCTCGTTCTACGAGCGAAAAACGTTTTTTATGTTCTTTTTTAGTCATTTTTTTGGTCTTTATATTTATAACTTTTATAATTAGTTACATTTATTATTTACACAAATTAAGATTTTATGCACCTACAGCCACCGCCCAAGCTTACTTCAGAAATTCAAAAGTTTTTTAATCGATCTATCGATGTCGTAATTGAGCATTGTGTGACGCAATCGGGCATAGGTCCGCTTCCTACAAGGCGCGCAGCCAGACTAATCGTAATCGGTAGAGGATAGCGCATACAGATTTCGTGAGGAAAGAAAGAGAGAGAAGGTTTGGAGCGCGTTTAGCGAAATGATATGAAAGCTAAAAAACAGATAATTACAGATAAAAAGAAAACTATTATAAATATAAAAAAAACCGACTAGTGTAAATGAAGTTTTTAGTATTGTCTTTCTTATACATTAAAAATAATATCCAAATAATAGATAATTATAGAGATCCAGCCTAAAGTTTAACTAAAACGAGGTGTTTTTAAAAATTAAAAGTATCGAGGTTTTTTTTAGTAATCGTGTTTTCAGGCTAGTAGATCTTTAGTTCATGAACTGAAGTTGCTTGTGTTGTAATGTTAGTTCATCAGACCTCACGAGTCCTGAGATCTAGATCAAGATAATAGTCCATTTGGCGTCATACGTCCTCTTAACATAAATTTTCATCATACCTACCCCTGAGCACCTACCTAATCTTAATTACGATTCACCCTAATTAAGTGCGCTTGTACCTGTTCAATGGTGACCTTTGAAATTAATAAATTCTATATCTTTATATCATTTCGAGTAAAATCCTTTATTCGTAGATTGGATAGCGTTTTAAGTCGAGATCAAAGATGCTTTGTATACGATCCAAAGTAATTATGGCACTCTGTATGTTTTGACCTTACAAATATATATCTAAGCATTGCGTTTTGATGTTTTCTCTCTTCTCAATTTTATTTAATGTTGGAATCATTTCATCGCAAATATTATTTTGCAGACGTTAATAAGAATTGGATTTGCTAGTTCATGCTATGAATTGGTGTCTAGAGGTCAAGTCGTAGGTATGTCAGATTATCCCAATGTGACAGTGACAGGTGATTATATGTGGTAAAGAGTGGTTAGTTCGTCGGTTACGGCTAACTATTTGTGACTTTTCATTTTTGAGCTATTCCATGCTTTGGAACACACGTTAAGCTATCGGTCGCAGCTGCCAGTAAATAGCGATCGCTAAGCCAAGTTGAATGCATTATAAATAAATATATAAATATTGTTGGACATTCTCACACAACATCATCTAGCCCAAACTAAGCTATAATCTTGTGCTATTGGATCTAGACGACTGATAGACATACTTGAATATACATACGAAAAAACACCCAAACTCCGAAACAAACATTTGTGGATCACAATAATATTTGGACTGTCCCAGGAATCGAACCCAGGACCTCTAGCGCGGCAGGCGGTATCACTACCGACTGCACCACCGAGGCAGTCATAATTTTACGTGCTACTTACACATAAACCAAAATATCTGACAAATATTTCGCACAAGGCTTCCATATTATCAAAATATATTGTCCCATGCGTTCCCATGATTTATGACAAAGTATAAGAAAAAATAAATATGGCGCACATTACGAGTACTAACGGCTCCCACCAGAACATTATAGCCGTTGAACGAGAGTTAAGTGCGAATAGGAGAATGATTCGTGATTCGTAAAGTATGTTTAGGTATTGACACATCTCCTAGGACCAGGATACCAGGGATGGAGGTCTGTATGTCTGTAGCATCATAGCTACCGAAGGGACGGAAAAAAATTGTAGCGGGTTTTATTGTTCAAAAGCCGACGTGGTCGATATTGGTCTTAGCTATAAATTTTGAAGATCAATATTTATTATTTCTTTCGAAATCCGTCTATAATTGACGGAAATATCGGGGAAACATGCATAAAAAATACATACAGTCGAATTGAGAACGTCTTCCTGTTTGAAGTCGGTTGAAAATATGTGTCTTTGTCGTCTTACCGACGAAACAATTGAGATCTTAACATAATATATATTTTTTTAATATTTTATAGTTTTTCTTTATTTGGCACTAAAGGTTGTTAACAGCAATTAATGTTAACAGCAATTTTTACACATATAGAATATTACAGTAATATGGGCTTATGGGCGATTTTAACATTTATTTTCCGAAGTTGTTAGTTCCTGTTACTTATTTTTTTAGGATATTCTACACTGAACTTATCACCCACATAGACCTCAATTCTTTTGTCGGTGAAGTCAAGGAGCAAGTTGGAATCGAACTAGGAGGCCTGACTTTCGTTTTTAACCTAAGTCTATACCTGAATATCTCTGACCTATCATGTAACCCTATATGGCTAGGCGAAATAATGTGATGAGTTTGTGCATAGAGTGGCCTCTCTCCAAGACCGGGAGTCAAAAGAAATCTACCTTGCTGTCTTCACAGCAGGATAGCAAAAAGCCTTTAAACAATAAGAAAATTATAAATTGTAAATATGGAAAAACAATAAAGTTGGTTTCGAGCAGGATTCGAACCTGCATCTTCTCGCATTCCGTGCAAGATGCTCAGCCATCGAAACCTACTCGGAACCAACCAAATTTTCCACCTTATATACGTCTTAGGGCGACGTGGGCGCCATCTAACGGTACTTTGTTTTTAGAAAGTTACACGTCACGAATGTATAGAATTGCATCTATATTCATTCGATTTATGATGAAACCAGCCCGAACATTAAGATTGTTTTTAAAGAGCAATTAGTATGCTAACTGACATAATTTTAAATATGGAAAAACAATTGGTTTCGAGCACGATTCGAACCTGCATCTTCTCGCATTCCGTGCAAGATGCTTAACCACTTAGCCACCGAAACCTCCTCGGAACCAACCAAATTATCCACCTAATGAGAGAAAATGAGTGTCCCTCCCGCCCCTCTAACTTCTAAACTAAGACAATGATAAATCTAAAATAAATACATGATGTACATTGCCATAAAAACTACCAACTCGAAATCAAACTTGGCCGGTTTTCTAAATTTACCTTTTGAAATTGAAATTTTGATATTTCATAACAGTCTAAATTATACAGTTCAGAAATTTCTAAATTTCAATTCGATATTGTACGTTCTCACAGTCGTTATTTTAATCGTCTATTTCGGGATTCCCTTAATGGAGGTTCTTTTGTGTCAATCTACATCTATAGCCAACACCACAATAGTTACAAAACTACACTACTTTTTGATAAACGAGACAGAAATTAAAATATGTAAATGCTATTGTCGACGATAAGGCATACGTGAATAATACAAAACACAATTTCATTGTCTTCTTTCACAAAGCCCCATAAAACATTTTGGAAGTTGACATGAAACGGTATTATTTAGTTCGAAACATGAAACAGTACGTTGTAACCTTCCCACTATACGTTTTGATAGACGGGTTTCAGTTTCAAATAATATATTCAGTGTAATTTCGCGACATTGCTCACGCATACTTAGAGTACGCTGACAAAAGGGTACGACTTGAGTTTACTTTGCTGAATTCCTTTACATGAACGTGTATGTATGGGTAAATATTTTCAACAGTACCGCTTAACTTTGAAAACATTTCAATATACAATATGACTCAAACTACGTTACTTAGACGAAACACTGTATAATACTATATTGCACCTATTTAGAAAAATATATTTTCTGGGTTTGTCAATACTTGTATAAACAAAATAGTGCATATATAAAGCCAATTTCGATGAGTCGCTCAAGGGTGGGGAGGTGTGTATTAGGCTTAACTTTTTTAAGAATAAATTTTAGTGCAAAAAGGAAAAGGAAAACACTAGGTGTGTAACTCAGAATGTACTGCTTAACCTATCGCTTCAAGCGAGGACTTGTCACTAGCTTTCTGTTTTTGTGTGATCTCCAATCTTAAATGTAAGCTGTAAGTCCTCCATTAGTTAAATAAATAAATAAGTATAAAGACACAGTCACGTCAATAACCTGGGCCATATGATAGAGAAACGCCGAAGGTCGTGTCGCTATATAACCTGGACCGTACCATTTCACCGCCCGTATATTTCTCTTCGTATAATGTAGAACGTCTAGCGTCTGGCGTGCCACACGCGAATTCTCAAGTCTATTGAAGTGGCATAACGTGTAACATGTACCACGTATGATTTGAGTGAGCATTGCTACAAAATTATGTGATTTTTAGGATTCCGTACCCAAAGGGTAAGAACGGGACTCCATTCATGAGACTTCGCCCTGTCTATCTGCCCATCACGAGGCTGTATCTCTTAAGATACAGCCTCGTGATACAGCTCTCTATCACGGTTCTTGAACTGTGATAGTTAGAGAGCTGTCATTTTCTGTTGCCTGTACACGTGAGTTGCCCCGTTTTTGGTACTGAACCCTCAGATCGCGAGGCCGATTCGCACGTGTCCGGTTTTTGAAACATACCCTTCCTAATGAAATAAATCTTCGTGTATGTTCCTTCCAGTCAGGTGTGCCTAATTCATTTAAAGACTACCTACTGCGATATGAGTTAAACGAGACGTAGGCAGCAGCAACGTTTATAATCGAGCTGAGAATTATTACAAATAAGTACATTAGTTTTGTTTAGAATTTTATTAGACGCGAATAATAACACATTTTATGTCATAATAATAAAAAGTGCTCCACATAGATTTTGTAATCTTTGAAATGAGGTTATACGGCAGAGAACTAAAGTCGTCAGAATGGATATGCACTTAAAAGTGGCAGTAAGCTGGCCATATCAGCAGAACAACTGAAGGCCGATAGAGCAAATGAGTTCTGGAGTGGAGACCGCAACTTGGCAAACGTAGGGTAGGACGTCCACCCGCCAGATGGACCGACGATCTAGAAAAGGTCGCAGGCTGGGACTGGATGCGAGAGGCATGTGTGGCAAGACCGTGTGTTGTGACGTAGATTGGGAGAGGCCTACATCCAGGAGTGGACTGCTTTCGGATGATTAAATTGACGTGGAATTCGTCAAGTGCAACGATGATATTACATTTTAATTATAACTCCGAAAATCAGCACAGATACTGAAAGAAAAATATCTGTAGGTATACCGTTTATATTTATAATCTTTAACATAAATTTACGCCATACCCCTGAGCACCAACTTAATCTAATCTACGATTTACCCTAATTAAGTGCGCTTGTACCTGTTCTATGGTGACCTTTGAAATAAATTAATTCTTATAACTTTATCTCATTTCAAAGCAAATATATAATATTTGTACTAGATTGGATACAAAGATGCTTTGTCTACAATACAAAATAATTAAGGCATTTTGTATGTTTGGACCGTTTTATACCTAAGCATTGCGTTTTGATGTTCTGTTTTCTCAAATTCGTCTTAGCCTATCTCTATCAAATAGAGTGCAGAGGGGCTCGTGTCCAGATTTTGTGTGTAGTTTCTGTCTCTATTTCATTAAACTACGTCACTAGGTCACGTGGATCATCTGTTTGAAGTTTAAAATAAAACAAAAATGACAACGTCAATCGGATTGAACTTCCACAATAAACGTGTTAGAGAGGGGCAGTCTGGTGAGACCAATCTCACGGCTTGTTATTATGATTGTAGACCTATGTCACATCACATAACGACACCAGAAGTATCAATTAACGTAAGGGACATTTTGGCGAAAATGAGTTATATATATCATTGGATTCAGAATTTCGAGCTCTATCGATTGGTATACTCAAAATGTCTCTATCGTTTAAAAAATGTCCCTTACAGTACAAATTTTAGGACTGTCTAAAACTATTTATTTTGATTTAACGGCCATTTAGATTTTATTCTTCTCAGACAAGTAAAGTAACTCATCATACAAAATAATTTTGACCCTTACCTTAGACCTCAAATCGGTAATTTTATACAACATGTCCCTTAACTTAACTCATTTTTCGAGCCTTTTATGGGTAATTTATATACATTACTACTTATCTCACACAATTTCTGCAATTTTGTATTTTTCGTGTAAAAATCTAAATGTTTTCTTGATTCCACCTATCGGTGTATGGGCGGTGGTCCCGGATAACTCCTCGGAAGGAAGTTTCAGGGTCCCGTGTAGCCGAGCTCATCACCGCGGCTCAGCACTCAGCCAGAATGGTGCTAATTCGCGTTTTTGGAGGTTTTGTTGTTATGCTGTTTTGGGCCTACTTATGTATGGACATCGTGCATCCTCCCCCTCCAGTCTGGTCGCCCCGATTGCAGCAGTTCCCACCTTGGTTGCTCAGTCTGCACCTTCCATGTATCCATGAGTTCCTGACAGTGTGCATTGTGTTCCCTCGTTACGTCGAACCCTTCGAGCAAATGACCGAGTAGCACCATCACCGCGGTTCTGCAGAAGTGGACCGATTCCTCCAAAATAACGCAAGATACCCCTTACTTTAGCCGGTAGTTTATTCATGTCTCGAAGAGATAAGCCTCGAAACTCCGACGTAAGTAGAAAAGCACTCCATAATGATAAATGAGCGCCTCTCTAACGCAGCTTTAGGGAAAGGGGTTGAAAGCTATGGCGATGTCAACAGACACCGCCATCACCACCTTTTCCGCAATATCGCTTCCTCTGTCAGACCCCAGACACAAATGATCGCGTCCACGATGGAGCGCCCCCAACGGAAACTGAACTGACTATCCGTCAAATCTGGCACCAAGTGACCAACAAGGCGCTCTGCAATAACCTGCTACACCCTGACCTTTTTCGAGCTATACTTAGCGCATCAGCATCAGAGCCCTATCAGTCAAAACCCAAATTCTTCGAGAGCCATCAGGACCCATGCATGACTTGGAATGCTCCTCGGGGTCGGTGCTATTTTAAGTCGCAGCACAGGTGCCCCTGACACGCTCTTGGTTATTCGAAGTTCAACCCGTTCAATCAGGCACATCGTTCTAATAGTAATCCCTGTCCAGTGCCTGAGATGGAGCCATACGGAGCAATATGTCCCTTAAGTCCTCCGTACGTGAGGCCGACTCGCACTTGGCCGGTTTTTTTAAATTTTTTTCGATAACCTTCAGTACCAAGTTACATCAAATATCATTAAAAGTCTTAAAGTGAAGTCCTTTACAATACATTTGCGTGTGATTTTCTATAGTCTCTTGCTACTTACACTTTTGTCATTTGTTTGTACATAAAATATCAGTAACGTAAGGTACAACTAAACATATTTTTTTAACGTAACGGAAACGCTATTTTGGAAACCAGTAGACATTCCTAAATCTTGAGTTTATAGCATGAAAGAAGAAGAAATTCTAAGAAACTTCACACTAGACATAATTAAAATTGAACCAGACAGTAAAAAATTACAGACAGATTTATAAAAATAAAATCGTTTTTTGGCTCTCCTGAAAAACCGTGTACCCCCTTACATTAATTGATACTTCTGGTGTCGATAATTACAATCATTTCATCGCAAATATTATTCTTGAGACGTTAAGAAGAATTGGATTTGCCAGTTGGTGTTACGAATGAGTGTCTAGAGGTAGAGTTGTGAATATACCAGATATTCCCAATGTAAGGCATACACATTGTGTGACAGTTTGAGGTGATTGGATCGTAGCCACCACAAAAAAATATCTAAATATCATTAAGAATAACACCTTTGAGAATGCCTTAGGCGAAACCGGTCATGTTATTAAATAGAGGAAAAGTACAAGTGTGAGTTTGAATAATGAATTATCTAAATATTGCTCCATTCCTTTGTATCAAATACATACTACACTAGCTGAAGCCCGCAGCTTCGCCCGCGATGGCGCTGTATGTGAAATTTTGCAGAATTTTCTTTGCTATAAACCTCACGGAGCCCGAGACCTTTCCAACGAATGCAAAACCGTGGAAATCGGTTCGTGCGTTCTAAAGTTATAGCGTCAGGAAGGAAAACCCGACTTATTTTTATATAATAGATTATCAGGAGGAACGAATTTCATTTAATTATTTCTGTAATAATGATTTTAGTTTACTGAGCATTAATAAACGATTACAGGCTTAAGCCTTTTACAATACGGTTAGTTGATCGGTTTAAGCTAACTATCTGTGATATTTCCATTTACGAGCTATTTCCTAGGAAGTCCTTTGGAAGACACGTTAAGCTATTGGTCCCAGCTGACACTAATATAGCTGCCGATAAGCCAAATTGAATGCATGCATGATGAGCGGCTTGAAAATTTTCAACAGCAAATAGTTACAACCTGCACCTGTTAGATTCAACACGGTATTATGTTCGCCGCCTTTTGCGAGAGTAAATAAGCGTATAATAGGCCTCTGCATACCCCATCAGTAAGTATACATAACTGAGAGTATAGTAAGCTCTTTAACGAATAGAAACACTAAAGTATTCTAATATCATACATATTACTTACACAGAAACCAAAATATCTGACAAATATTTTGCACAAGGCTTCCATATTATCAAAATATATTGTCCCATGCGTTCCCATGATTTATGACAAAATAAAAGAAAAAATATACATTGCGCACAGTACTAACGGCTCCCACCAGAACATTATGGCCGTTGAACGAGAGTTAAGTGCTAATGGAAGAATAATTCGTGGTTCGTAAAGTATATTTAGGTATTGACACATCTCCTGTATTTTAACCCCCAACAGAAAAACGGGTGCTTTACTAGTTTAATCTGTCTATAGCCATCATATCTCTTGAACGGATGGACTAATTTTGGTGTGGTTGTTTACTTTCAAAGCCGATGTGATCGAGATGGTTTGAAAATCATCAGCTCAGTTCCTTAGCGGGGTGAAGTGATTTCACTGTAATTCACAGGATATATTGATTTGAAATTTGATAAACTATAATAGTTTTTTTTATTCACAGATATTTCACACAACGCTATCTGATCCCAAAGTAAGCTAGGAATAACCTGCTTGTGTTATGGGTATCAGACCACGGATATTAATACATACTTATCATACATAGAAACGCCCAGACTCTTCAGACAAACATTTATGGGTCACAAAAATTTTTGTCTCCGGTGTGAATCAAGCCCATGACCTCGTGATCCGCAGTCGCACATTTCGACCTCTAGACCAACGAGGCAGTCATAAAATGAATGGAAAGCGAAAGGCGCAGAATCATGTATTGTGGCGTAAATTGGGACGGCCTACGTCCAGCAGTGGACTGCCATAGGCTAAATTAAGTGATTAATTGATTGATATTATATACCTACCTACTTTGATGTTATTTCTATCACATGGTAACCTGCAAGTCGCTGCCGCATCGATTGGTCGGCGGGATTCTCAACTCTTCTGAAAATTACAGCACTATAATTATTTAACTTTCGCATTTATATTTATTTAGATTTAAGAAAAAGAGTTGGTCTGGAAGAGGGTGTCGGTGTTAACGTTAGGCAGGGCATGCTACGATGGTTCGGGCATGTGGAGCGAATGGGAGATGAAAGAATGGCAAAACAGATATACAACGCGAAAGTGGATGGACGTAGGAGTCAGGGAAGACCACGACACACCTATTACGACTAAATTAATCGTGTGTTAGCAGAAGGTGGTGTCAAGAGCCGAAGGAACCAACGTGCATGCATGAAAAGAAAAATGAAAGTTGAAGAAGCAAGTGAGGTGTGGATGGACCGTGCCATGCGACGCTCGGTTCTTTCTGCCTACCCTGCGAGGGATTTGGCGTGAAGATAGTATAGTATATACCTAGTATAGTATATTTATAATACCATAGTAGGATGATGCTCAAACTATATCTTATAGTACAATACCTTGACTTGACATATACGAATAGCGCAGAATACTAATTTGACATGGGTCTTTCAGCTCAAGTACGTAGATAAAATATTGCTTTTCACTAAGCCAGGGACAGAATACCTCGCCCGTATATCCGGGTAACAAAGTTACCCAATTCCATACCCTTAATCCCTTTACAAGACTTATTATCTTATTTTTTTTGCTGTGTCACATCTTTGTCGTACACTAGCGGATGTTAGGCGGTTTCACCCGTGTAACTACCGTTCCCGTGGGAATATGGGAATTAAATATAGCTCATGTTACTCACGGTAAATGTAGCTTTCCACTGGTAAAAGAATTTCTGAAATCAGAAAAGCAGTTTTTGAGTTTACTCATTACAAACATACAAAAATACAAATTTGACCTCTTTATAATATTAGTGAAGATGTATATTTAGTTGAAATGTTGTAACGTTGTGAAACAACGGGTGCAGATATTGATTAATATTAGATGATTAAAATTGAAATTTAGTGAAAATAAATGAAAGCGCCATCTGCCGACAACTAGTCTCATCTACACAGCACTGACGTTACCAAGTGACGTCAGACGTAGGGACCCGACTTGCCGCCAGAGGCGCTGTACAAAGATATAAATACGACCGCGCGCGAAGTTCAAGAAACCATTTTTCGTAAAATTAAATTATACTCGTCGCGAAGGCGTCTGTGTGTCAGTAAATATTTAATCGAAATAAAATATAAGTTATAGGGAGCGAAATACTCCCTAAGTAAACAGTGGTTTAGCTGCAAGCATCAATTACCCCATCATTGGGTGAGTTAAATTAATTATAATGTAATCTAGATTTTAAAACAGTGAAAATTAACGGCTGTTGGTCAACCCTGTTTTAGGGGGGTAGTTACAGGGGTGTGAAAAAATGTCTCTGTAAAATTAGAATATAAGCAAACATTGTAAGGCACCCGATTCCTGAAATGGTTAACAGGGATCGGCTGTCTTAGCAATAGGCGGGAAAAAGGGTTCCAGCTAACCCGTCATCTGGAACATTCCAGGGTCCACCCTTCGGGTTCCAAGCAGGAACGTCCACCCTACGGGCAACAAGCGATCATCCACCCCACGGGTTCGAAGAAACAGTTCACCCTACGGGCTACAGGAAATATTTTACTCTCCGGGTAGAAAACACCGTGCCAGCCGAAGTTGTGGACGGCACGGCTACATCAGCAACTGCAGCATTCTTCAGGAAGGCCAAAACTAAGATAAGTCGGAACCCTGCGAAGACCATCGGAAGTCGCACTTGCATAATTGCTACTTGACCACACCCACGACCCCGAGTTTCTATTTGAATAAATCGTCTGTTATAATTTTAATCCTTTTTATCATTTCTCTCTTCTATTCTCTTCCCGAAAAGCCAACAGCTTTTCAGTGGCGCCCATATCGTGGTTTCAAGTAGCGACAAAGCGATTTCCGACGGGAGTCGGGAGGTCATAGTTGTAAGGAATTTTAAGTTGTGCAAAATAGTTTTAAGAGTGCCCGTTAGCGGGGTAGTTTCCCTCCAAATTAACATAACTACCCAGGAATTTGGCTCTCCTGACCTCTGCTGCCAACTTGTTCTTTCCGGCTTATTTTGTGTATTTTTATTAATTTTAGGCATATTTCGGCATAAACAAGAACAAGGCCAAATTTGAATTTTTCTCAACATAATTGTAATTTTTCCAAATTTTAACGGTCCCCAATTTATTTTTCACACCCTCATGTATTTATTTTATGGTGAAAAATTTTTTTAAGTAAATTTAAAGTAAAAGTTTTTTTTTTTTTTTCAATTCTAAACATTACACTTGTTAAAGTTCTGAAGTAAAACGTCTGATTTGAAACTGATTCGAAACGCTTACATTAATTTTCGTTAGCGAGTTGTATAGCATATATTCATCGTAAAAAGTAGTCAAAGTATATCACCACCACAATTTTTATATTTTTTACGGCGTCGAACCGCCTCAATTTGTGTAGTATTTTGTTGTATTTCCTATATGTGATTTTACAGCGAGACCAACAGCCGATAATCACACTTCTGGGTAACAATCCCTATTGAATTTGCACTTTAGTAAACGGTAGAACAAATATTTTACGAATTTGCACTTCACGTAAATAATACAAGATTTATAATTGTTTCACTTGTCGAATTACGTTGAATTCTGACACACTGAAATAAAACTGTAAGAAAAAACATTCCAAACGTAGATCGCGCGGTGAAGGCATTCTTGCCAAAAACAATTTTAAACTGATAACTTTGATTCGTGTTCTAAACAAACAACGGCAGATTTTGCTTTAAGAATGTTTACGAGTAAGTTGACTTACTAGCTCGATAGTAGCGGAAAATTTTTTTTTTTTCATATAAACTGAGGGTGGAAATGAATGAAATACACTCCGGACACCAACAGTCTAATACAAAATATTTCCAGAATCGTCCAAGTACGAATCGTTTTTTTTGAAACAATTCGAAATATTCAAGGGTTCCGTAGTGGTAAGGAACAATTTACATAAAAAGTTAGTTACTACTATATAGTTCATTTCAAGAACCGTCCAAGTGCGAATCGTCTTTGACACAGTTCGTAATAATTAAGGGTTCCGTAGTAAAAAGGAACTATTTTAAAAGAAAAATTAGTTGGAACGAGTCTATATACGATTAACTCTTGGCACGTTCGTGGGAATTGTTACATTTAGATAAAAACAAGATTAAGGTCAAAACTTGCATCAATCCATTAAAACTGTCAAACATTTAGCTAACTTCATCAACCCATCATCATACACCTCACTTTCACTACTTACTGCTTCGGATTAGATTACATTTAAACACAGACAGACAGACAGACAGACAAGTAATATCTAGAAGGGTCCAATTTAGGATTTGAGTGAAGGAACCCTAAAAGGTAATATTTCCAAACTTAAGTATTTACTAAAGCAAATACTAAGTTTTATAAAGGTTCAATTTATAATTCGGTTCACCGAACCTTAAAAAGTACAATTTATTTTTCGTTATTCTGCGGGTGGGTCGAAAAATATTCACATTCCTCAATGTTACAAAGACGAATGCAGATAACGGTAAAGGCCGTAACACACTGCATCAAGATGCATTTGCAAATAGCGTATCTAGTACATCAGTACAGTTACACAATAGTGTTTTTGATAATTAAACTTTTGAAAAATATAAGGGTGTTAGCACACCGTAATAGAATATTAATACTTAGGTGGCACATTAGGCACCACATTTCGTGTCATGTTACACGCATACATATTATCATACGGAAGTTCACAATTACACTCACATAACATTTAGGTAATATACAGGGTGAATTTTTCAAAAGGGATTGGATGGCCAAATCCGAAACTATAAGGAATAGCGAAAAATGCTCAAAGGAGTCACGAGCCCGATTTTGATGAAACTCAAAACCTCATCATTAGATTTTTGAAAAACCAATAATGCTAGCTAGGAATCGAACCCATTGATTATGAAAAAAAATACATACCCTATATTATTACACCATACGTTAGTGTTGCTATTAAGGATCTTATTCTGGGAAGTAATGACATACGGCAAGCTAAAGGAAAGTGCTCATCTTTAACAAAATACAATTTATTTTTCTAACGTGAACTGATTAATTGTTCAAAATGTAGACCATTGTATTCAATACATAGCTGGATTCGAGACCTCAAGGATCATAATGCATTGGGTCCGTAACTTAATTTTAAGAGACATATGTTCGATTATTGAAATATCGACTGAACGAATGTGCGAATAGAGTTTATTGCGAAACAACTTTTTATCGCTAAACGCTGCTTCGACTGAACGATTCTTCGAATATTTATTAATCGATAGACTGATCTTTCGATTGTTAAATTTAGAGTGGTCAGTAGCAGATAGATGCAAATTATTGATATTACAACCCAACAAGCAAAATAGTCTCAGAACACATATGTTATAGGTATAAGACACTTATAAGATTCTTATATTGATTTTGGCGTTCGCAATTACTCTTAAATGCGTCTCAGAAAATGCTATTTGGTATTTGATCACGATTATTCTGATAATTAGCCTTATAAGGGCTTATAATACTATGTACACAGATCACTATAAGCCGCACCCTCTTGTAAAAGCTTTTAGTAAGAGCAATCAGACTTAAGAATGAAGGTTCTTATAACCAGCACTTGTAAGCGCTTTTAAGATTGCTTATTAGGCTACTATAGACCCGAATCTCCTATTAAAGCTGCCCCTAAGTGTAAATACACTTGATTCCATTTACACTTGTTACTTAGTTTTATAAGCGCTAATAAGTATAATAGTTGAATCCGTTACAAATAAAGTAGTTTTATAAAACCATTTGTAAGTCGTAATTGAATCTAGTTTAATGCGAGCTAATAATGGTACTACTTTAACTAATAACATACTTGCCACATGCTATTATAAGTGTAATGATTTAATACGAGCTAAGCTCAATACTGTTATTGTCAAAGAAACACTTGTGATTCGTTGGTAAAGTCATTATAAGATTATTTACCCTTGCAATAGGTGGTTTGGGCCAAAATAGTTCTTTTGATTCGCAGTACGACCTTGTGAAGTTCAAGTCACAAAACCTGGCAAGGGTTCCGTATATTGGACTATGACTCAAATACAGAAGAAGTAACACCAAACCACTTAGGTGGTGATTATGCTCATGAATAAATATGACAAACTTGTACTGTTAGTATTAGAGCAAAAGCGCATTAACTCAAAAAAATATTAATTACTTAAGTACACAAATTGTCAATAAATACATACCTGCATATATTCATGAACACAAATACCATCTACAGGTGTTATTTCAATATGAGGTTGTATATTTAGCGTTTTTCTTATTTCACCACGGATCCCCAAAAGATAAAAACATGGCGAGTGAATGCAGCGACTATGAGACATTATAGAACCGAGTTTGTCTATAGAGGTATAGTAGAACACTTCCAAATGCTAAACTAAAAATGGCTACCGAAAATGACTAATGGGGAACATTTTGTTATTTTAAAATAATGAATACGAACGTATAATTACTTATTTTAAGAGGGGCTTTAAAATTTTCACCAGAAACTTGGTATGTTGCACGAGAAATACGAGTTCCCAGTACGTTTTTGATTAACATCATGAAATACGAGGACTCTGAAAAATTATCATATAACTTGCCTTATTAATGTCCAAAATATTATTAGTAAGTATTTTAATAAAGTTTTTAGTATTATGTACACGGAGTGTGTAAAACTCCCAATATTGATAACTGAATGATTGACTGAACGAAATGAACAAAATGAGAACTTGTAGAACAGTTGTAAAGTGCATAACAATCTAGTTTACTTTTATAAGAGACTATTAATAGATTTGGTAGGATTGTATGGTTTTACAAAATGCCGCTACACGGCTGTTACAGTCGTTAGTTGAATTCCATGAGGGTACTATTAGACTGTTAAAAAACTGAATACACTAATAAAGTGGGCCCTTTTCCGGGCTTGTAAGCTCTTATGAGTTCGTTATAAGTCTATTGAAAATTGGTCTTAGGATAATTATAAAACCGCTTTTTGCTCGTTGGGAATATTATTGATTCCGTTTAGAATCTTCTCCAAAGAATCATTCTGAGCATTATTTAAAACACGGAATAGTTACGATCTATTCTGGGGATTTGAACGAAACAAATTATGATACAAAATTTAGGTACATGAAATATGAATTCTATTAAAATTTAAAACTTTCCTTAAATTTGCCGTATACCATTACTTCCCAGAATTTTATCTTAATCAGCGACACTATCGTATGGTGTAATAATAAAGGATGTGCTTTTTTTTTCAAAATCAAAGGGTTCGATTCCCAGCTAGGATTATTGGTTTTTCAAAAATCTAATGATGAGGTTTTAAGTTTTATCAAAATCGGGCTCGTGACTCCTTTGAGCATTTTTAGCTATTCCTTATAGTTTCGGATTTGGCCATCCAAGCCCTTTTCAAAAATTCACCCTGTATAGTCATTACACATTCATAATAATTACCTTCGCACACAATTCCTAACACTTAACAAGCAGTTTTTATTCGTTTATTTACATAGTGACACTTGCATTTCGTGTTGTGTGACTCCCAGAGGCGGAAGGAGGGAGCAGACTAGCTACAGGCGAGTCACATTCGTTGATTATAGAAGGTGACTCAAATGTCCTAAGTATTGTTTCCCGACTAAAGCAGACGGGTTAATATAGCATGGAATGTAGTGTGACACTGGCCTTAGATGCAACGATAGAAAACACGTTTACATCAACTTTATTACGTCAACATTAGACGCGCTAGCAAACCCAAAACTAACACAATTATAATTTCATACGTACATACATACATATTATTCATTTAAGCACGCACATACATTTTATACTACTATGGTGGCACACAATGGTCCCATTTTATTTATATAATTGGCATTATAGCCAAATATTATTTACGATCGTCATTTTTTAGGGTTGACATAATAGTCATAGTCAACATTCTACTGCTAAGGTTGCGAAGAAGCACTTAGTTTTTTTTTTAATGTTATTTGGTTAAAGGGCTAAATAGCCTAATAATTAGTTAGGGACACTACACACTACACACGACTTACAAATAACTACATATAACAACGTGACAAACACATGCCGTGTTCGTCATGGGGACATAGGGGTTAATTAGCATCACGAAGGATTCTGCAAGTAAGTTATTTTCTATCACTTTTCTGTTTCTTGGTTTAGTTGGGAGTTACTGTTAGTTGGAAGCATGAATCTATCCCTAACAGAGTTCGTCGTTAACTGTTAGTTGGCAGCATGGTCTTGCCCTAACAGAAATATGTTGTAGGTTGTTACTGTTACGAGGAAGCATGAGTCTTACCCGAACAGAATTATGGTGGACTGTTATTTGGCAGCATTTGTATTGCCCTAACAGTCGTAGGTGTAGATCACCTTTATGGTTATTTTCGTCATATGGCTACTCCTACCACTCGGAAGCTAGAGGCTTGCCCTGGGGGATAGTCCATTCTATGAGTCGGAAGTGCTACACTAGCCCTAGTAGGATGTTCTTCTCTGGGACGGTTGTATAAATCCCAGCCTTCAGCAAAAAGCCTTATTATACACACCCCACTTTCAGGCGGTGCGTATTACCTGAACCTTCAACCCAAAGCCTCAAATACGTCTTTTCTCTCTCTGTCCCATAAAGTTCTTCAGGATCACCCAAATACATCCTGCGATTTGGTTTCATTAAGGTTAAGGCCGACTCTTCGCTATACCCAGCATCACCTCATTCACACAGCACACTAACATACACAAACACATAGACGAGTAGTAGGTCTTAGGTTAGGGGCGTTCGAGGACGAACGCAGCATTTGACGTGGTATTGTACGTCAAACGCTCACCGGGGAGGGGGAGTATGTAACGTTGTGAAACAACGGGTGCAGATATTGATTAATATTAGATGATTAAAATTGAAATTTAGTGAAAATAAATGAAAGCGCCATCTGCCGACAACTAGTCTCATCTACACAGCACTGACGTTACCAAGTGACGTCAGACGTAGGGACCCGACATGCCGCCAGAGGCGCTGTACAAAGATATAAATACGACCGCGCGCGAAGTTCAAGAAACCATTTTTCGTAAAATTAAATTATACTCGTCGCGAAGGCGTCTGTGTGTCAGTAAATATATTTAATCGAAATAAAATATAAGTTATAGGGAGCGAAATACTCCCTAAGTAAACAGTGGTTTAGCTGCAAGCATCAATAATAATTACCCCATCATTGGGTGAGTTAAATTAATTATAATGTAATCTAGATTTTAAAACAGTGAAAATTAACGGCTGTTGGTCAACCCTGTTTTAGGGGGGTAGTTACAGGGGTGTGAAAAAATGTCTCTGTAAAATTAGAATATAAGCAAACATTGTAAGGCATCCGATTCCTGAAATGGTTAACAGGGATCGGCTGTCTTAGCAATAGGCGGGAAAAAGGGTTCCAGCTAACCCGTCATCTGGAACATTCCAGGGTCCACCCTTCGGGTTCCAAGCAGGAACGTCCACCCTACGGGCAACAAGCGATCATCCACCCCACGGGTTCGAAGAAACAGTTCACCCTACGGGCTACAGGAAATATTTTACTCTCCGGGTAGAAAACACCGTGCCAGCCGAAGTTGTGGACGGCACGGCTACATCAGCAACTGCAGCATTCTTCAGGAAGGCCAAAACTAAGATAAGTCGGAACCCTGCGAAGACCATCGGAAGTCGCACTTGCATAATTGCTACTTGACCACACCCACGACCCCGAGTTTCTATTTGAATAAATCGTCTGTTATAATTTTAATCCTTTTTATCATTTCTCTCTTCTATTCTCTTCCCGAAAAGCCAACAGCTTTTCAATGTAAGTAAAGTAATTTGTAATGATAACACATATAAAACTACTAACAATAATACTTACAATAACTGCCATTTACTGTTTCTTTAATCTTTGGCCCTGTATGTATTTCTGTATGCAGATTACACGGCTGTAGGGTACAAGGCATCGTGTGGTTTTATTTATTTTATTCGGAAAACAACAGTTATTACATGACTAATTCATAACTTAAACAATATCTGACAACCATTTTATAGCTATGTTAACATAATTGCCGTCTTATTTACCTAAAATACTTAATCATAAAGAAAAGCGACTTTAATAACATACTTTACACACAACATAAGATATAACTGGCTAATGATAGCCAGATTGATATTTAGTCGTAAAAAAAAATCCTTCAATCAATCATAATTTTTACTTTAAGATCAGCCTCTACTTTTTGATTCCGAACAGCGTATCGGACAGAGGAGGTGGAGGAGTAACACAGCTGAGAGAAGATCGTTTCTCTATCGAAGTCGAAGAACAGAGCGTGTTCACATCTTTTTTTTAAATACATTTTCACGGATATTGCACACAACGCTATCTGATCCCAAAATAAACTAGTAATAATCTACTTGTGTTATCGGTATCATACCACGGATATTAATACTAATATTCTTTTAAATACATACTTATCATACACAGACTCTCCCTGGCCCTTGAGACAAATATTTATGTATCATATCACACAAATTTTTGTCTCTGATCTAATGGGAATCGAACGTGATCCGCAGTCGCAAATTTACACCTATAGACCAACGAGGCAGTCAATTAGGCCGTCAGCGTCATCTTAAGGGTCCTATTGGAGCGTGAAGAGGCACATCACAGGGCCGCCAACTTGAGGACCACTGTCAGAAGTGGCCCCCAATCGCTAGATGCGCCATGGCTTTCCATCAGGCTGGTGGCGATGTCAATTTAGCGAACTGAATATCGACACCAGAAGTATCAATTAACGTAAGGGACATTTTGGCGAAAATTAGTTATATATATCATTGGATTCAGAATTTCGAGCTCTATCGATTAGTATACTCAAAATGTCTCTATCGTTAAAAAAATGTCCCTTACAGTACAAATTTTAGGACTGTCTAAAACGATTTATAACGAAAAAAATGATTTAAGGGCCATTTCGATTTTATTCTTCTCAGACAAGTAATGTAACTCATCATCAATACATATAATAAAATCGTAACAGGTCGCTGTCTGTACATGGAAGATAAATAAGAAAAAATATTATAGGGGGGCTTTATGAACGCAATAGAACCCAAAACAATGATTTTTAGAATTTTTGTCTGTTTGTCTGTATGTCTGTATGTCTGTATATCTGTTTGTCTGTACGGTTGTGCACGCTAATCTCAGTAACCGCTCAACCAATTGCAATGCGGTTTTTTGTATTGTGTTGAGGTTTGCTCCAGTTAACATTTAGCGTTTGTTTTATGTAAATCGGTTTAGAAATAAAAGAGTTATAACACTTTTAAGAATCAGATATTTTGAAAATTTTAATAGTAGGGGTTTCTTTGAATGTGAGTGAAACTAAACTGGCGTGTTGGCTTAATCATAAAAGAGCTTAATGATTAAGACTATTTTTAAACAATTCAGTCCGCGCCGTCGGCGCGGACTGAATTGTTTAAGCCGTTTCAGACGCTGCGTGGTCCCACCGGAACGTCCCACTGGTGGGTCCACGGGGATTTTTTTTCCCCGTAGTCCCACCGCTCTGAAGAAAATTCAAATTTATTCAATCGGCGAATTCCAGTGGTACCACGGGTAATCGAATTCGGTAGACCCACTGAACTAGAGATGTGCCTAAAAGTGAAGGAGAATCAAGTTAACTTAAAAAAATAAACGAATGAAATGAAATAATTTAATCATGTACCTAGGTCACAAAATGACACTTATGACCGTTAAAATTATTTATCAACATGAAATAAAACAACAAACAAAAAATTACGTCTTAAATAGAAACCTAAATTCTTTTAACTTCAATGAAACTTCTAATCCTGTGGATTTGTGATTAAATCATCGTAACTTTTCTAATACTAAGCCAACCGTAGCACCACCCGCCACTAACTCCATTTGTATTTGTCTTATCCAATCATCATTTTCTACTGCAACTCTTGACCTTGTTTTGATTCTTGTATTATTTTTAAAATTTGTCAATATCTTTATTTCATTTAATAATCGTAGTATGTTAGTATTTTTTTATTTAATTTCTTATTTATTTTGCTGTGCCAAGATTCACATACATTATTTGTGCGATGTCTTTTTCCGAAAACACTAAGAAATTTACATACACCCCTTGATAGCCATTGTTTCTCAACATAACGTAAAAATTTATTAATTTTATCACCATTTGTGCTACTATATTCTTGCTGTATATACTCCCAGCCGCTTAAAAGATATTCATGGGGTAGCAGAGGTAGTGCCGAACACAATCCAATCAATCTGTTTTCAGATTTTGTTTTTCTGACTCCAAATATACTTTTGCCATTTCTCCACATTGCACGGGACCAGTGGTAATAACAACCAATGACATCTATATCAGCAAACACATCTAAAATGGTAAGTATGTCAAAGAGGTAAGTATGTTAATAATAAACTCTTTGCGGCACATCTCTACAGCAGTGGGACTATGGGGAAAAAAAAATCCCCGTGCACCCACCAGTGGGACGTTCCGGTGGGACCACGGGTAATAGGGGGCTTGATGACTCTGATGAAGAAATACCTTTCCTTTCATACACCTATGTGACGTAAACGAAGTTGCGGGCTCAGCTAGTACAAAATAATTTTGACCCTTACCTTAGACCTAAAATCGGTAATTTTATACAACATGTCCCTTACCTTAACTCATTTTTAGAGCCTTTTAGGGGTAATTTATATACGTCATTACCTACTACTTATCTCACATGATTTCTGCAATTTTGTATTTTTCGTGTGAAAATCTAAATGTTTTCTTGATTCGACCTATTGATGTATGGGCGGCGGCCCCGGGTAACTCCTCGGAAGGAAGTTTCAGGGTCCCGTGTAGACGAGCTCATCACCGCGGCTCAGCACTCAGCTAGAATGGTGCTAATCCGCGCTTTTGGAGGTTCTGTTGTTATGCTGTTTTGGGCCTACTTATGTATGGACATCGTGAATCCAAGTCTGGTGGCTCCGATTGCAGCAGTTCCCACCTTGGTTGCTCAGTCTGCACCTTCCATGTCTCCATGAGTTCCTGACAGTGTGCAGGACGCATTGTGTTCCCTTTTGTTAGTCAACCATCGCGAGAGTGCAGTCGTTGCCCCTCCTCAGTTATGAATAATGTCTCGGAAATGGTATTCGAAGTTCAACTCGCTATCGAGTACGACTCCAAGATACTTTATAAAGGGCTAGATATCGACGCTAATTCCCCCTACTTGTATGCTGGATTTTCCGAACCGACCTTCAGAACCAGTCGCCATCTACGACCCAGAACTCGAGCAACTCCTTTTAGGGCCACGTCTCGGTGAGAAGATTTTCACGTCGTAACGTGGGTGTCATCAGCGTAGTACGTTACGTCGAACACTTCGAGCAAATGACCGAGTAGCACCGTCACCGCGGTTCTACAGAAGTGGACCGATTCCTTCAAAATTACGCATGATACCCCTTACCTTAGCCGGTAGCTTATTCATGTCCCGAAGAGATGAGCCTCGAAACGCCGACGTAAGTAGAACAGCAAAGCTTCTTGATTATGTTCGCACATTAAGTAAGTCGAACTATAGAAGGATTATGATTCATAAGCACTCAATAATGATAAATGAGTGCCTCTCTAAAGCAGCTTCAGGGAAAGGGGTTGAAAGCTATGGCGATGTCAACAGACACCGCCATCACCACCTATATCCCCCAATATCGCTTCTTCTGTCAGACCCCAGACACGAATGATCGTGTCCACGATGGAGCGCCCCCAAAGGAAACTAAACTGGCTATCCGTCAAATCTGGCACCACTCGTGTGAAGTGCCCAACAAGGCGCTCTACAGTAATATGCTACACCCTGACCTTTTTCGAGCTATGCTTAGCGCATCAGCATCAGAGCCCTATCAGTCAAGACCCAAATTCTTCGAGAGCCATCAGGAACCATGCATGACTTGGAATGCCGTCGGGTTCGGGGTTGGTGCTTTTTTAAGTCGTTCTAACAGTAATCCCCGTCCAGTGCCTGAGACGGAGCCATACGGAGCAATATGTCCCTTAACTCCTGATGGAAACAAGGAGACCAAGCACCTCTCCAGCTGGGTTAGTCGTGGCACCTTAGTGCGAAATCTTTTGTTTTTATCTTTTAATGTTGATTCATACCAATATTAATCATGCAAAAAAATATTTCCCTGTAGTAAAAATACCACAAAGTAATTTTTCGGGTCTACAACAAATATTAAAATCAGAAAAATTATATTATTTAAGGAGGCAGTCTTACATCAAAAGTGATATTTAACTGAGGGGCAAGTGCGAGTTTCGGTGAGCGCCTGTCGACATTCACGAACGAGCGCGTTCTCACCGATTTGTATGGGATCGAGACAAGTTCCCGCGTTTACAGCTAGGTGGCGGGGTCTCGATTCCAAACAAATCGGTAAGCAGTGAATGTCGACAAGCTCACGCAAAAACTCGCACTTGCCCCTCTGTTGTTTGTTACTAAGCCCTCCGTGCGTGAGGCCGACTCGCACTTGGCCGGTTTTTTTTTATTAAAAATTTTTTTTTATTGAATACATTAAATAAAGGTACCTAAACTGGTGAAAACAAAAATAAATGATATTGACATGGTAACATTATTAATAGAATTGGTAACACTTCCTAAATGATCTGTACTGTAGAAACCGTAATGTAATGCATGGAATTGTACCTACATTTGTGTTAAATGGATTATAAATTTAGACAATAATTATTATAATATTGTATAGTGATATTTGCATGCCTGATCTGGCGAAATGTGTTGGTGTCAAATTTTTGTAACATCTCAAACTGTACCACATTTCACGTGAATAAATGAATTTGAATTTGAATTTTAATTCTTTTCAATAACCTTCAGTACCAAGTTACATCAAATATCATCAAAAGTCTTAAAGTGAAGTACAAATGTATTGTAAAGACAATACATTTGCATGGGATTTTCTATAGTCTCTCGCTACTTACACTTTAGTCATTTGTTTATACATAAAATATCAGTAACGTAAGGTACAACTAAACATATTTTTTTAATGTAACAGACACGCTATTTTGGAAACCAGTAGAAATTCCTAAATATTGAGTTTATAGCATGAAAGAAGAAGAAATTCTAAGAAACTTCACCCTTGACACAATTAAAATCGAACCAGATGGTAAAAAATTACAGACAGATTTATAAAAATAAAATCGTTTTTTGGCTCTCCTGATAACCCGTGTTTTATCCATTACATTAATTGATACTTCTGGTGTCGATATTAAAAAAAAACTCCTACCGACTAAAAACCTAACGTATCCTACCTAACAGCCTATGGTTGGAAGCCCCGGGTAAGCCCTCGGAAGTATACCCAGGACTCTAAACAGAGCCTTAATTGGCTAGGTGTCAACATTTCGGTGCGCTAAATGTCAATAAAAAATAGTTTACATCACATCAAGCTGTGACAAAGATCACATATCTACGTCACTAAAATATTATCGGTGTCAGTTTCAATATTCAACACGTAAAGCCTCTAAAAATAATATCACTAACATTATGTGTACATAAGCACCTATATTGTTTACCAATACGTAGGTGTTTGTTGGCGGAATTGTGATTTCAATATGTTCGCTACGCCTACACAGTAAGTATATACTAATATTACAAAGAGGAAAGATTTGATTGTTTGTTTGTTTTGAAAAGTTCCTTCACTATCGAGAAGCTACACTATCCCCGGTAAATATCAATGAATCAATAAACTCAGCCTATAGCAGTCCACTGCTGCACGTAGGCCTCTCCCAGTTTACGCCACAGTCTACGGTCCTGTGCCTTTTGCATCCAGTCCCAGCCTGCGATCTTTACCAGGTCGTCGGACTATCTGACTACGTTTACTGACTCTCGATCTCCACTCTAGAACTCTGTATATTATTAGGCTATATTTTATTTCCATATTCCCACGGGAACGAGAGCTTCGCGGGTAGAACTGCGTGACGTCCGCTTGTATGTAAAATACACAAACTACCAATAGATGTACAAACATGTACGTGATTTTCGACTTGGTTCTCATGTTTCGAGATACGAAATAGTGGATAGCTATCTAGTGCAATTTAAGGTGTTATAATGCTTAGACCAAATTGACTAACAGACTATATCTATGTACACGCCGCATTTTTGTTATGGAAATAAACAGTTTTTCTTTCTTCTTTCTTTTTGTATCTACACTTTTTTTATAATCTTCATGCATTGTAATAGTATTAACAGAAGTTGCTGAAAATGAAAATCAAATTTGTTCTACGATAATGCGACGAGAAACCTCTCTCACAAATGAAAATTGTTCTTAAGTAATGCGACGGAGAATACACGTGACGAGAAACCTCTCTCTTTCTCTTACTCTCTCTATATCTCTCTCTCCTGTGGAAATAAACATTAACAACGCGACGCAACGTAGGTAAACACAACGCGAAGGCGACGGGAGTAAATGCGACGGGAACGGGTAATATTAAAATATGGCATGTATTTAAATTGATATCCGTTTATTCCATTTTTTCGAACAAAATATTTTAAAGTTTTACCAAAAATACTAACTTGCACAGTAATTAAGTATGCACACTAAATAAATAAAATTCAGTATACTGTTTAATGGTATTTGCAGAACTGTTTTAACGAACGAATCACTATTATCAAATAAACTTAATTATTAAGAACCCGACTGCCAAGTAAACATACAACTGAAAAGCAAAGAAGAAGCTCTACATTTCTTTTGTGATTTTCTTTAGCTACTTACTGTTTTACTTTGTCGGCAACATTTGCAGGCAGGAAGAAGCTATCTCAAACGAGTGGTGGTTTACAAAATAGCTACCTGTTCCCATAGCTTGTTCCCTCCTGCAAATATTATTGCCATACCTACCTCTCGCTTTATGTCTCTCTCTCTCTCTCTTATGTGACGCAATTAAAGTTACGTGGGTCAGCTAGTATATTATAATTATGCACTGTCTAAAGTACTTACCTACAACAAAGCATCTTGCGGAAAAATGAAGACGAGAAATCCAGAAAATTCATATTGATTTATGTACGAAACAACATAAAAATCATACGGGGATATATTCTGAGAGAGATTTATATTTAAGATTCAGTGTATGGCAATACAGAGACGGCGGGGTGTGAATCCCTTTTTCGAGGACACTTTTATATTTTCAAAAGATTGTCTCGAGGAAATACCAAATCTACTTACAGGCACGAATCAAAATAATATGTAGAACTAAAAAAAAAGTAGTGAAATATTTTTTTTTTTTTTTATTACTTTTGTAGAAGGCTTACAGACTAATATAAAACTAGATAAAACAAATAGATTACAGTATTGCTAATAACAAGCCTCCATATATAAACATAATTACAATACAAATATTGCTACAATATTATATTGTATAACTACAAATTTAAATGAGCGTACTAATGAAAAAAATAAATAAATAACACTTCAATACGTAATAAACTTCTCACAATAAGTATATAAACATAATAAAAGAATAAATGCATCTGTGTCCATCCCACTAACCCTTAGATCATCTAACCACAGGATGCGCCCCACTTAAGCACTGCCTTCTGCCAAGCCACAAGACCATTTGGTCTCTTGGCTTTATAAAAGCACTGTACATCAGTACATCATTCCACATGACCAAACTAGTACATTTCATTGTAGTTGACTGTACAATAAAAAATTAACACACAACAGCCATTACGCGTTTGTCGACTAATACATTTATACATGCAATGAAATTTCATATGTCTTTGTGTTTCCCCCTTCACCCGCTATGAAAACTAGCAGAACACTTTTGTATGCGGTGGCTCGCAAAGAGTCCCGTGATATAATGGTCCAAGCACTAACCAAGCTAAATTATAGCAAACAAGAAAAAAAAAAAAAAAAAAAAAAAAAGAAAGTAAAATAGCTATGATTTGTTTGGCTTATGTCAAACGTCAACTGTCAACATTGTCATCCTTCCCTCATCCTTGTTTGTGTTGTGCGCACAAATCCAATATTTATATTATTTTTTACAAATTACAGCTACGATAATTAAATACTATAAACACATATTATAATAATGTAAAATAGAATACAATGTGCAACCCCAGAAACCTTCCACTTACAAAATAGTCAGAATAACATAGTGTATTAATATAAATACTCTACAAGGTAGACTGTTGCCGTACCTAAATGTTATTTACTAATACGAAAGAAAGCTGTAAATGCATATTTAAGTACAAACACTACATAATTGATTCGCGTTAGGTTACAGACTGACGCTGAGAAACACATATTATGACTTAAACATCATGATCCACATCATTATCAAAGAAATCTTTCGCCATGATTCTTCGTATCGTACATGCCCGAGCGCAGAATAGATCAAAGTGTAATGAAGATGGAAGATCGTTAAAATAGGATGCACTCCGCAAGAAGAAAGAATTACGCCTATAGTTAGTTTTAGCGAATGGTACATTAAGCAGAGGTCTCTGGCGGAGTCCAAGCATATTTGTTCTTAAACCTATACCACCCAACAGCTCACCACTCCTCACTCTGCCACCAGCAATGTCTGCTAAATAACAAACATCACTGATGTGGCGCCTATGTTCTAGAGTCAGGAAATGGTACCGCCTACAGCGATGTTCATAATCCAGTGAAATTTGCTTTGTTCTATAGTCCAAATACCTGAGGAATTTTCTTTGCACTTTCTCAATAGCAGATGTGTATAACTCATACTGAGGATTCCATACTTGGGAACAGTACTCCAAGTGACTGCGCACATATGCACAATATAGAACCTTGACTGGCTTTATATCTTGGAAGTTAGCTGATGCTCTCAATATGAAACCCAAAGCCTTTGATGCTTTGGTCACTATATTATCAATATGTTGATCAAAAATTAATTTGCTGTCCTGTACTACACCTAAGTCCCTGACACTACTGACTTTATTGATAGGTTGGTTAGCTAAAGTGTAGCCAGAGCCAACTGTAGATTTCAGTCTTGAGAACGATAGTTGGCAGCATTTTGCTATGTTAAGTTTGAGTTTATTGTGGGCACAGTATAATTCAAATCTGTCAAGGTCAGTCTGTAAGTCCTGTACATCTGATAATGTTTTTATTTTTTTATGTATTTTCATATCATCAGCATAAAGTAATATATATGAATTCTTAAAACAGGTGCTTATGTCAGCTATAAACAATAAAAAGAGGAGCGGACCCAAGATCGAGCCCTGCGGGACGCCTGAGGGAACAGATTTCCAAGTAGATATATAACCCTGCAGAACCACAGCCTGTGTCCTGTTTTCTACATATGATGAAAACCATCTATACAAGTCTCCGTGAATGCCTGCTGCCAATAATTTCTTTAAAAGTAGCTGATGATCAATTCGGTCAAAACACTTGTGATAATCAGTATATATGACATCCACTTGTGCACCCTTTTCCATACCATCAGATATGAACTCATTGGACAGAATTAAATTTGATGTGGTGGACTTATTTCTCACAAAACCATGCTGCTCCTCCCCAAGACTACACTGCACTGCCGCATAGACATCTGTTTATATTATACGCTCCAAGATTTTAGAAAATAAACATACTTTTGAAATAGGGCGATAACTTTCAACATCTGATTTATTACCTTTTTTGAATACAGGGGTGACAAATGCAGATTTCCAGATATTTGGAACTATACCCTCTGATATGGATCTCTTGTACAGAAGGCACAATGGTGTTACAAGACTATCAGCACAGCGAACAATGAATATTGGGGGGATACAGTCAGGGCCGCCAGACTTAGATAGGTCCAGTTCTTTAAGTAACCGAAGTACTTGTGTTGGGCATATTTCTACAGTACTAATAGAGGACACACTATTACTTATGCAGGACTCGCCAGTAACATCAGCACCACCATTAGGATCAGGTTCCTGAAAAGTTGACTGAAAATAGGATGCGAATAGGTTACTGATATCCTCCCCATTAGAAGCCGATCGATCCTGGTACCTCATAATTGTAGGAAAAGAACCTTGATTTCTCAGACCCTTCACATACCTCCAGAAATACCTGGGATTGCTTACAATGGATGCCTCAGTTCTACGCATATAGTCATCAAAACAAGACCTCTCCATAGCCCTAGCTCTACTGCGTAGCACAGTGAAAGAGTGGTAATCAGATATGTTACCATAGGTTTTGAACTTATGATGGTACTTGTACTTTTCTTTTAAAATTTTAACGAGCACAGAATTATACCACACTGGATATATGGACCTCTGCACTGTCTTTACGGGTATGTATCTATCCCTTAGCTCATGTAATTTGCTATAAAAAGTACAAGTAGCATCATTCAATGGTCCAGCTGATAATAATTCGCTCCAGTCCACGCTATCTAGGTCAGACTTAATAGCATCATAGTTACCACGAGAGAATAGGTATTTTTGGGTGGGATTGTCCGTTAGGGCGTGGATTTCCACAAATCCAGCCTGTATAGTAATGGGTTTATGTTGAACGTCTATAGGCACCACAAGACGATCAGTGATACACTCAGAGACCGTGACACAGTCATTAGAAAAGACGAGATCTAATAATCTGTCTTTAACATTTCTTACCCAATTATACTGAGACAGGCTCGATATTTGAATGGTGTTCAAACAGTCGGCTATATGAGAACAAAGAATGTCATGGGGAAGCAGCTCGGCACTCCCAGGATATGCATTAGACCACTGCACATTATGTGCAAAATTAAAGTCTCCTACAATTATGAATTTATCCATGGGATGTGCAAGAATCAGCTGATTGACATTGTCAATGAAATTGTGTAACTGAGTTGTATATGAGTGACCCATGTTTTCATCACATAGATAAACTGCGCATATATGTATATTATAGGATACCTGAGGTTTAGTTTTTTGCATCTTTAAAGTGACCCATATATCCTCAGCCGAACTGCGCCAGCACAACCTCTCAAGCACAGTGAGTTCTTTTTTGCCGCTATCAACACACCACCACCTTTATTCTGCTCAGTACGTGAGTAGTCACGGTCCCTCCTCCAGACATGATACCTACCATCAAACAGCTCACCATCGTAAATACTATCGACCAGCCAGGTCTCTGTAAATATGACCACATCATACGAGCTAAGGCATACTTTACGATACAAGGTAGAAGTCTTAGTGCGCAGGCCACGTACGTTTTGATAATATATGTTAATATTAGTCATTGCAAAGCTTCACTATAACTACATCGTTCATTAATATACTTATTATTAATTTAACAAGGCATAAATTTATATTTAATCTGAGGACAAAATAACAATTGAGTAATATGTAGGTAAGAGCAATGAATCGTTCCAAAGAACCACCCAAAGCACAGCTAGCACAGTGCAACAAATTTTGAAACATTAGAAAGACAATAAACAAGTTTTCGTTAGGAACTAAATGCGAGAATCGAAACGTAGATAAGGAACGCCAAATCTCAAAAGCCACAAGACACAAATGGGTACAACCGACACCTTGCCTTATATCTATAGCCGTAAGGATGTTTTTACAGTACCAGTGGAAGGCGACATAACTACAACAAAACTGGAACAGATGTAAGCACACAAACGAATTGCAGGAAAACACAGTATGCACACTCAGGAACATGATTCTCAAACTTTTTTGAGCCCACACACATTTGAGAAAATTTAGATAAATAGACTTACGTAACGAAATAACATCTATAGATACACAGTCAACTACATAAGCTTCACCAAATCCTTCTCCGACCTTATGATAATTACGGGAGAGGAGTCCATTTTCCTTAAATGAATCTTGGCATGCTTGATCCACACATAGCGAAAATTCATATCAGCCGCGAGCTTCTTTGCCTTTGATAGAAGGACCTTATTTTCTACAGTGAGATGATCATTTATATAGATCCTCCCATGTCCCGCAAATCCGATTTGGTCAGCAGTAAGAGGCGAGGATCTCAGCTGAAAGCGAGATGCTGCAATGATCTCCTCCTTCACATAACGACTGCAGAAGCTAACAATTATAGCTCTCGTTCGCTCTTTCTCGCGTGTGGGCACTCTAGAGACAAAATTTATATGACTCTTTGATATTGGATGATTTATTCTTGTCCCAATCTTCTGCACAATATCAAATAAATTTTCATTTGCTGTCTGAGGAACACCCTTTATTTCTAAGTTAGACATCCTAGTCCATTGCTCCCTGTCGTTGGCTGCCAACTCCAACGCTTCCATCCGGGTCTGCAACTGGGCAACCTGACCACGTGCCTCCTCCAACTGAGACACTCTATGCTCCACGTCCCGTATCCTGTTATTATATTCGCTGAGAACCTCATCGAATTTTGCAGATAGCGAAGTTTTTAATTCAGCGAATTCGGTTCTCAGCGCAAAAATTTCCTCCCTGAGGCCCTCCATGGGAGTCAGCTTGGCTGACAAGGTCTTTATTTCCTCCAGTACAGAGGGTTCGGTTGCACTGGGTTTGGGTGACCTTTGCGAACCCGTCGCCTGTCTGCACCTGTTGCAACGCCATGTCAGCTTTCTATCACCCAATTTGCGGTAGCCGGCTTCTGTTATGCTGGCACAATGAAAATGGAGCATTTGCTGGCAAACACTGCAGAGTGCTCCCTCCGACAACAGATCATCACAAGACCCACACTTACGTGTATCCATGGCAGCAAAGTGATGCAGAACAAAACAAACACTTATAATAAATTAAACGAAGAATGATAATATTTGAGAAGCACTGACTTTTTTGGTGTACAACTTAAAAGACGCCCGTTACTCATGTAGCTCAGAACGTATTGATGATACACGTATAGATATGAGTGTACAGTATACCTCTGCCAACCCTTTGGGGCAAAATGTGGTGGTTGTATGCATAATTAAGTTTTACGGAAGCACTAGAACGCGCCCAAAGCCCGGCCCGAGTGGAATTCTGTTTCGATTCGAAGATTCTGTGCGAGTTGACGCAGTGTTATAACAGACTATACCTAATCTAATCCTGTACCAAATTTCAGGTAGATCCGTTCAGATGGGTAGTGCGCAGAGATATTTAATATGGCTACATTTCAATAGTTAAATTTTGTAGTTACCATAACCTACAAATTCAACATTTGGAATCAAATAAATAAATGAATATTTAAGGATGGACATTCTCACACAACATCATCTAGGCCAAATTAAGCTAATAAATATAAGTTTGTGGTATGGGATCTAAACGGCTAAAAGGCATACATTATATAATTGTAACATACATACATAAAATCACGCCTGTCTCCCAACGGGATAGGCAGAGACTATGACTTTCCACTTGCTACGACCCTGGCAAACAACTTTCGCTTCTTCAACTTTCATAAGTGTCTTCATACATGCTCTTCGGTTAAGGGTACTCTTGACCTGGCCTTTTCTCAGAAGATTATCGATTTTATCGACTTGAGTATGCCGAGGTCGACCCCTACCAGTTTGCCCATTCACTCTCACCTCATAAATCTGTTTCCTCAGCCTATTTACATCCATTCTCTCCACATGTCCAAACCATCTGAGCATCCCTTTCTCTATCTTAGTCACTACATCTTCTGTCATGCCGCAATGTTCCCTTATCACACTATTCTTTACTATATCCATCAATGTCACTCCAGCTATACTTTGCAAACTTCTCATTTCTACTGCATTAATTTTACTTTCATGCTTCTCCTGCCACACCCAACTTTTACTACCATGCATAAGTGTAGGGACGAGCACTCCTCTATGTACAGCCATCCTTGCCTTTTTAGACACGTTCTGACTGCCCATAAAGGTGTGAATTGCTCCATTCACTTGATTTCCTGCCAAAACTCTTCTTTCAACATCATTGTCACACTTTCCATCTCTTGCAAATTTTGAACCCAAATATACAAACTCTTTCACCTGAACCACGCACTTTCCTTCGATCAATATCAAGCAATCATTCATACATTTCTCTCTTTCAAAAACCATTACCTACTTTTGTCTTGCTTACATTAACATTCATTCCTCTACTTTTAAGCGCATCGTTCATTATATTAACCATCAACTGTAACTCCTCCGCCGATGATGCCAGTATTACCTGATCATCAGCATAAAAGAGGCATTTTATATGATTTTAAACTAACATGGTCATTACTATTCACTATAGAACTGTGAAAAGCTGTGAGCTTTCAGGAAATTGAAAGAGAGGAATGAAAGAAGAATGTAGAAATATAAAATGCCGGTTTATTTAAAATCAAACTCGGGGTCGTGGTTCGCGTTCGGGGAGCAACGATTTCAGCGATTCCCGAAGGTCCCTCAGGGTTCGACTTATCTTAATATTGGTCTTCCTGTAGCCCGCTGCAGTTCGCCAGGTAGCCGTGCCGTCCACAAATTCGGCTGGCACGGTGTTTTTGAATCGTAGGGTGGACGAACGCTTGTCGCCCGTAGGGTGGATGTTGACAACCGTAGGGTTGATTTCTTGAACCCGTAGGGTGGACTTCTTGAACCCGTAGGGTGGACGAACACTTGTCGCCCGTAGGGTGGATGTTGACAACCCGTAGGGTTGATTTCTTGAACCCGTAGGGTGGACCCTGGAATGTTCCAGAAGACGGGTTAGCTGGAACCCTTTTTCCCGCCCATTGCTAAGACAGCCGATCCCCGTTAAACCATTTAGGAGTCGGTTGCCTTACAATGTTTGGTTATATACTAATTTTACAGAGACCTTTTTTTCACACCCCTGTAATCTACCCTCCCATAACAGGGTTGACCAACAGCCGTTAATTTTCACTGTTTTAAAAATCTAGATTCATTATAATTAATTTGACTCACCCAATGATGGGGTTATTGACGCTCGCAGCTAAATCGCTGATCACTTTGGGAGTACTTGGCTCCTTACTATGTTTCTTCACTTTAAATGAAATTATACTCTGATACACCTACGCCTTTGCGACTAGTATATTTAGATTATTTTAGTAATGCTCTTTGAAATTCGCGCGCGGTTGTTTATATATGTTTGTACAGCGCCTCTAGCGGCACCACTCGAAACTACTCAATCGTCAAGACCGCTTTTTAAATACGAATAAGGCTTCCGCCGTTGCGACACTTACTCGGTAGATGGCGCTTTCATATGTTGATCTAATTTTCGATTCTAAACCCCTAATGTTAATCAATATTTGCCCCCGTTGTTTCACAACGTTACATACTCCCCCTCCCCGGTGAGCGTTTGACGTACCCTAACACGTCAAATGCTGCGTTCGTCCTCGAACGCCCCTAACATAATACCTACTACTCGTCTATGTGTGTGTGTATGTTAGTGTGTTGTGTGAATGAGGTGATGCTGGGTGTAGCGAAGAGTCGGCCTTAACCTTAATGAAACCAACTCGCAGGATGTATTTAGGTGATTCTGAAGGATCTTATAGGACAGAAAGAGAAAAGACGTATTTGAGGCTTTGGGTTGAAGGTTCAGGTAATACGCACCGCCTGAAAGTGGGGTGTGTATAATAAGGCTTTTTGCTGAAGGCTGGGATTTATACAACCCTCCCAGAGACGAACATCCTACTAGGGCTCGTGTAACACTTCCGACTCATAGGATGGACTATCCCCCAGGGCAAGCTTCTAGCTTCCGAGTGGTAGGAGTAGCCATATGACGAAAATAAAGATAACGGTGATCTACACCTACGACTGTTAGGGCAAGACAAATGCTGCCAAATAACAGTCCACCATAATTCTGTTCGGGTAAGCCTCATGCTTCCTCGTAACAGTACTAAACCTACACCATAAATCTGTTCGGGTAAGACTCATGCTTCCTCGAAACAGTAATAAACCTACACCATTAATCTGTTAGGGCACGACCATGCTGCCAACTAACAGTAACCGACGAACTCTGTTAGGGATAGACCCATGCTTCCAACTAACAGAAAACTCCCAACTAAACCAAGAAACAGAAAAGTGATAGAAATAATTTACTCGCAGAATCCTCCGTGATGCTAATTAACCCCTATGTCCCCATGACGAACACGGCATGTGTTTGTCACCTTGTTATGTGTACTTATTTGAAAGTCGTGTGTAGTGTGTAGTGTGTAGTGTCCCTAACTAATTACTAGGCTATTTTAGCCCTTTAACAAAATAAAAAAAAAAAACGAGTGCTTATTCGCAATCTTAGTAGCAATAACAAAGCTAAGTGCTTATTCGCAACTTTAGTAGAAGAGTGTTGACTATGACTATTATGTCAACCCTAATAAATAACGAAGATAAACGCTCTCTGGCCATTATGCCAAATCTCCAAAAAAAATATGGTACCCTTGTATGCCACCATGGCAGTGTAAAATGTATGTGCGTGCTTAAATAAATACTATGTATGTATGTACGTATGAAATCTCCCCTGTGCAAGTTTTGTTTTGTTTGCGCGTAAGCTGCTGACGTAATCGTGTTGATGTAAACGTGTTATTTATCGTTGCATCTAAGGCCAGTGTCACACTACTTTCCATGCTATATAATAACCCGTCAGCTTTGGTCGGGAACCAAAACTTAGGACCTTTGAGTCACTTTCTCTAATCCACGAAAGTGACTCGCCTGTAACCAGTTTGACTCCTACTTCCGCCTTTGGGAGTGATGTGAAATTTGATTTGAATGCCATTGTACTGACTAGTTCAATTACTATTGCCGGGAATCTTTAGTGATGATGATTATTTACCAATGTATAGTGTATTTATTCGCTACTTATTTTATATGAAAAGTTAATTTCATGTAAACAACGAATGTTCGCTATATTCGCTAACGAATTCTGTTGTAGTGAACGACGGCCCTTATCGTTGTCTGTATACGTTCTTGAATGTTAAGGAATGTGAATATTTTTCGATACACCCGCAGAATAACGAAAAAATTAATTCTACTTTTTAGGGTTCGTTGAACTAAATTTTAAATTGAACCTTTATAAAACTTAGTATTTGCTTTAGGAAATCTTAAGTTTGGAAATGTTACCTTTTAGTGTTCCTTCACTCAAATAAAAATTTGGACCCTACTAGATATTCTTGTCTGTCTGTCTGTCTGTGTTTAAATGTAATCTAATCCGAAGCAGTAAGTAGTGAAAGTGAGGTGTATGATGATGGGTTGATGAAGTTAGCTAAATGTTTGACCGTAATCGATTAATATAATTTTTGACGTTAATATTATTTTTATTAAAATGTAACTATTCCCACGAACGTACTAAGAGTTAATTGTATTTTAACTCGTACCACTAATAATTTTTTTTTTTAAATCGTTCCTTACTACTACGGAACCCTTAATTATTATGAACTGTGTCAAAGACGATACGCACTTGGACGGTTCTTGAAATAAACTATATAGTAGTAACCAACCTTTTATGTAAATTGTTCCTCACCACTACGGAACCCTTGAATATTTCGAATTGTTTGAAAAACCGATTCGTACTTGGACGCTTCTGGAAATATTTTGTATGAGACTGTTGGTGTCGGGAGTGTATTTTATTCACTTCCACCCACAGTTTATATGGAAAAAAAAATTTCTTCTACTATCGAGCTAGTAATTCCACTTACTCGTAAACGTTATGAAAGCAACATCTGCAGTTGTTTATTCAGAACCCGAATCAAAGTTATAAGTTTACAATTGTTATGGCAAGAATGTTTTCACTGCGTGATCTACGTTTGGAATGTTTTTTCTTACAGTTTTATTTCAGTGTATCAGAATTCTACGTAATTCGAAAAGTGAAACAATTATAATCTCTTATAATTACCGTGAAGTGAAATTTGTAAAATCTTTCGTTTTACCGTTTTACTAGAGTGAAATTTCAATAGGGATTATTACCCAGAAGTGTGATTATCGGCTGTTGGTCTCGCTGTAAATTCACATATAGGAAATACAACAAAATAATACACAAATTGAGGCGGTTTGACGCCGTAAAAAAATAAAATTTGTGGTGGTGATTTACTGTGACTACTTTTTACGATGAATATAGGCAATACAATTCACTTACGAAAATTAATGTAAGCGTTTCAAATTAGAAGTTTTACTTCAGACTTTAACAAAGTACTATTTAAAATTGAAAAAAAAAAAAAAACTTTTACTTTAAATTTCATTAAAAATTTTCCACCATAAAATAAATACTTGAGGGTGTGAAAAATAAATTGGGGACCGTTAAAATTTGGAAAAATTACAATTTACGTTGAGAAAAATTTCAAATTTTGCCTTGTTCTTGTTTATGCCGAAATCTGACTAAAATAACTAAAAAACACACAAAATAAGCCGGAAAGAACAAGTTGGCAGCAGAGGTCAGGAGAGCCAAATTCCTGGGTAGTTATATTAATTTTGAGGGAAACTACCCCGCTAACGGGCACTCTTAAAACTATTTTACACAGATTAAAATATCTTATAATTATGACCTCCCGACTCCCGTCGGAAATCGCTTTCTCGCTACCCGAAACAACGATATGGGCGCCACTGAAAAGCTGTGAGCTTTCAGGAAATTGAAAGAGAGGAATGAAAGAAGAATGTAGAAATATAAAATGCCGGTTTATTTAAAATCAAACTCGGGGTCGTGGTTCGCGTTCGGGGAGCAACGATTTCAGCGATTCCCGAAGGTCCCTCAGGGTTCGACTTATCTTAATATTGGTCTTCCTGTAGCCCGCTGCAGTTCGCCAGGTAGCCGTGCCGTCCACAAATTCGGCTGGCACGGTGTTTTTGAATCGTAGGGTGGACGAACGCTTGTCGCCCGTAGGGCTTCCGCCGTTGCGACACTTACTCGGTAGATGGCGCTTTCATATGTTGATCTAATTTTCGATTCTAAACCCCTAATGTTAATCAATATTTGCCCCCGTTGTTTCACAACGTTACAACTGTTAACGGGATATTTACCATGTACTGTTTTATCGAGTATCCGATATTTCGGCGCTGTTACAAGCGCCATGATCACGGATGAACTGAAGTGCAGCGAGCTAGATGTTGGCAGGTAGACCGTAGCGATCTACCCTCCTCCGGACACGTTTATTACGCACATTAACACCACTGTCATCGTTTACCGTATCGTCCCGCACTCGATCACAATCCCGACACACAATACTCACTGTATCACTACGCGATGATTTTTCAGCTGGTTTTCGTTTTGTAGTGAAATGACCAATCACTGGATGCCAGGCACTCGACAGTTGAAACCCATCTTCCCTGTTGAAGGTTTCTGTCGAGAGTATCTGAGGGTTGTGCAACTCAATCCAGTGATTGGTACCTGCTTCTAAAAGGTGTTGAGCTATTGCAGATTTTTGTGTGTCATTATTTTTGACCGCTCTGATATGCTCCTTTATTCGGCACGAGATACTTCTCTTGGTTTGGCCTATATAAGAGCTGCCACAACTGCAGTCCACTTTGTAGACACCAGGAACTTCTAAGGGAAACCTATCCTTTGGCGTACGTAAGCATTGAGCTATTCTCCTGAAAGGAGTGAACACAGTTTTCACTGAAAACCGCTTAAGTGTGTTAGCGACCCTGTCTGTCACTCCCTTCATGTACGGTAAGTACGCAGGCTGTCTCTCTACCTTATAGTCCAGGCGCCTAGATGTTCTCGAGTGTCCAGTGATTCGCCCCTTGTAACCGTTCCTCCGTAGCACGCCCCTTAGATGTCTCATCTCTTTATCTAAGTTTTCCTTATCACATAATCTGTATGCGCGGTCTGTAAGTGACGTAACTACAGAGTTCAGCTGGCGTGGATGGTGATGCGAGTCGGCATGCAGATACCTGTCAGTGTGGGTAGGCTTCCTGTATACGGAGTGGCTAATAGAACCATCTTCTCTTACTCTCATCTGTACGTCAAGAAATGCGATCGTCCTATCCCGTTCTAATTCGATAGGACGATCGCATTTCTTGACGTACAGATGAGAGTAAGAGAAGATGGTTCTATTAAGATGGTAATATTGGATATTAAGATGGTCCACACACAATATAGTTCTATACAGATTATGTGATAAGGAAAATTTAGATAAAGAGATGAGACATCTAAGGGGCGTGCTACGAAGGAACGGTTACAAGGGGCGAATCACTGGACACTCGAGAACACCTAGGCGCCTGGACTATAATGTAGAGAGACAGCCTGCGTACTTACCGTACATGAAGGGAGTGACAGACAGGGTCGCTAACACACTTAAGCGGTTTTCAGTGAAAACTGTGTTCACTCCTTTCAGGAGAATAGCTCAATGCTTACGTACGCCCAAGGATAGGTTTCCCTTAGAAGTTCCTGGTGTCTACAAAGTGGACTGCAGTTGTGGCAGCTCTTATATAGGCCAAACCAAGAGAAGTATCTCGTGCCGAATAAAGGAGCATATCAGAGCGGTCAAAAATAATGACACACAAAAATCTGCAATAGCTCAACACCTTTTAGAAGCAGGTACCAATCACTGGATTGAGTTGCACAACCCTCAGATACTCTCGACAGAAACCTTCAACAGGAAAGATGGGTTTCAACTGTCGAGTGCCTGGCATCCAGTGATTGGTCATTTCACTACAAAACAAAAACCAGCTGAAAAATCATCGCGTAGTGATACAGTGAGTATTGTGTGTCGGGATTGTGATCGAGTGCGGGACGATACGGTAAACGATGACAGTGGTGTTAATGTGCGTAATAAACGTGTCCGGAGGAGGGTAGATCGCTACGGTCTACCTGCCAACATCTAGCTCGCTGCACTTCAGTTCATCCGTGATCATGGCGCTTGTAACAGCGCCGAAATATCGGATACTCGATAAAACAGTACATGGTAAATATCCCGTTAACAGTTCTATAGTGAAAAGAGGCATTTCACGGTTAGCTCATTCATTTTTAGTCCATACGCACACTCTTGTAGATCTTTCAAGCAACTGTCCATGTATAGGTTGAACAGTCATGGTGATGCTACACAGCCTTGTCTCACACCTTTTTCGATGGGAAAAAAGTCACTGGATATAGTATATAATTGTAAATACATTCATTTTTTACAGAGCAAACACCCAAACTCCGAAACAAACATTTGTGGATCACACAACTATTTCGAACGACCCAGGAATCGAACCCAGGACCACCAGCGCGGCAGGCTTTAAACTGAATTAAACCACTTCTTTTGGGATTGATACAAAAAGGGCAAAAATCTCCGTGAGCGAAGTTGACACGAATGTGGCCGTATTCTTTTTTTAAATTTGTTTTGGTGTGATATTTAGATAGCATTCAACCATTACAAAGGCATCTGATAAAAACTTTTTGTAAATGTAAAAGTACACTTCATTTTAACGGCAGGAAAAATGTTCACACTCATCCTTTTTCACTTATCTCAAACCCAACATGTTTTTATTAGCAGCACAAAACACTCCCGGCATATATAAATATTTATTATTTTTTGAAACACGTGAACAGGCTTACCCCGGTCACGTAGACACATTTTAACATCAAACCGTCGAAATTGTACCTGAATTACGACAGGAAATTTTGTTGTAGGTTACTCGGAAAAATCTCTCATATCCGGTTGTTTTCAGCCGGATAACCGGCTTTATGGCACTTTGCGGTTTTTGCCATTGATAGGATTAGGTACATAATAGTCGCTCTTTTATACCCAAAGGGGTAGACAGACTCCTAATAGATAGACATTAGTTAGTAGCTAGGTAACGTATGGTTTTAAGTCGCCAAAAGTCCATAACTTAGAATAATAAGGCAAGCCATTTCTCGTTCTTTTATCGAGTGGAAATTCTACATGGATTATACGGCAGATTTCTACCAGCTAAAACCCCACAATGCCTGATAACTTTCTACGGCTGGGAGTCCCGGGTAAGCCACCGGAAGGATACCTCAGGACTCCCAACAAATCTACGGCTACCATTGCGGCCGGCTGAGGTGGGCTGTTAGGCAGGATACGTGTGGTTTTTAGTCGGGATGAGTCCGGCATAACATCCATGTAGGATTTTTCTCAGGTAAAACAAAAAATAAGAAAAGGGTGGAATAAGTCAGTCAAGTAAAGTTTCCATAAATATTATGTGTTCTACTACAATTTTATTCTAACTCTACTCAGTCATGAAACACATAAACGTATTTAAAAGTGACAAAATTGAGCCAACATTACGATGAGAAAACTCTCTTACTGGTTGGGCGGCATATCAGCAAATCTTTCGAATATTTCCACTCGTTTACATTTTTATAACCGATATTACTTAGCTTTGTTGAGGATTCGGTCATCAATAATATTAGATATTGGACCACAGATCTAAAGTAAAAAGTACAGACAGAACCTCAACTTTATGTGTGCAATGCATTTTCGGTTCTTTCACGTGATATGTTTTGGAGGCAAATTAATTAGACGAGTCTTGCTGCTTAGTCTTTGACATACAAATTTTAATACTTACCCATCTGTTTTATATTGACACTCATACAGCAATACAGCTTACCTCCTATTACGTGTGACAAATCAAAAAGGTGAAATGTGGGCATATAATTTTCCCCTACCTACCGCTTCGGGAATAAAATGCGTGAGCATATATATTGAAACTCTTACTGCCTTTTTTAATACAGATAGTTTTACTAATGTACTTTCTAATGCTGAAACAAATAGTAAAATTGGTTCAGTAATTAAAGAGGCTATTAATTCTACTAGATAGACCAATAATAATGTCAAACTCCTTCCGTACTTTTATAGGGTCCGTGATATGAACGTGTATAAAACACAGATAACATTGAATTTATGAGGTAATGAGGGAAAAAATCATCGTATATTTTTATGACAGCCGATTTGGGTAGCGGTTTGTTTCTGGCTGTGTGATAAAATGTTATAATATGTGAAAACCATCACACATCCATTCACCCTAAATTGTCAATTTGGGTTTTACTTTTTTGATCGAGCGAAGCACAAGTTTCTTTTTCTACTGCTTCTACAAAAAAAAACTTATTTCATTTTTCTATATGTGAAACAATTTATCCCAAGAGTAAGAGGCTACTCTCGAAATGAAAACCGTTTGTCAGTAATGTAACAATCGCTAAGCCAAATTGAACGTATTATGGGTGGCTTGAAACCTGCACCTGTCAACTTCAGGGTCTTTAGTCGTTTCGCACCGTGAGCGGTTTGAACCGCGGTATGAATTGCCCAAGAGCTCTTTTTAAATGAGTCGTTTCGCACCGCGGTTCGAATCGCCCAAGAACTTTTGGTAATGGGTTGATTCGGACCACAGTATACGGAACATTTATCTTTTTGTCTAGGTGAAGTCGGACAGAAAAGATATGTAGTTTTTATTGGTCATTCCTTACATTTACATTCAAGTACACACAAGTTAATTATGTTGATCAAACTGACTGTACCTATATGAAACATTATTTTTACATCGCAATTTTTGTTTATTTTTACGCTAAACACCTTTCTCATCGTCTGTAAAAATAAATGTCTGACTGCCTCTGTGGCGAAGTCGGTAGTGATACCGCCTGCGGCGATGGAGGTCGTGAGTTCGATTCCCACCGGAGACAAATATTTGTGTGACCCATAAATGTTTGTCTCAAGAGTCTGGGTGTTTCTATGTATAATATGTATGTATTTAAAAAGTATATAAGTATTAATCATAAAGCATCAGGCCGTCGTTGACGGCAGCTGTTCTGAATGCATGGCCATAAACGCTGGAGTACCACAAGGCTCAGTGTTGTCCCCCACTTTGTTTCTGCTGCATATCAATGACATGTTGTCCATTGACGGCATTCATTGTTTTGCAGACGACAGTACGGGTGACATATGTATGTATATGACGACAGTAGGCCCGTGTAGGCCGTCCCGGTATCTCTCGGGCTGTAGTGGAGGAAAGTCGTGAAATTTGTGTCCGAAATCGAGGCTACTCTCTCTAGAGTGTCCGATTGGGGAAGACAAAATCTTGTCCAATTCAACCAGTATGTGTATTCACCGCAAAGAAAACCCTATTTACTGTGGCGCCACAATTTCAGGGCACGTCACTCACCATCTCCGAAAGTATAGGGATCCTTGGTGTTGAGATCTCCAATGTCATTCAGTTCCGAAGTCATTTGGAGGACAAGGCCAAGCTGGCGTCCAAGAAGCTTGGAGTGCTCAGTAGGGCGCGGCGGTACTTTACTGCGGCTCAAACACTGCTTCTCTATAAGTCGCAAGTGCGGCCGCACATGGAGTACTGCTGTCACCTCTGGGCGGGGGCACCTGAATACCAGCTTCGTCCTTTTGACTCGGTACAAAGGCGTGCTATGAGAGTTGTCGGCGATCCCATACTTGCAGGTTATGTGGAACCTTTTAGTGACAGGAGAGACTTTGCTTCTCTGTGTGTATTCTACCGGCTGTATAACGGTTTGTGCTCTGAGGAATTGTTTGACATGATGCCTACGGCTACATTCTATCATCGCACCGCTCGCCACAGACAGGGTGTTCATCCTCACATGTTGCATCCGGAGCGCTCGAGCACCGTTAGATCCGATAGGGGCTTTCTACCGCGCACGCTTAGGTTGTGGAATGATCTCCCTGCCTCGGTTTTCCCAAAAGCCTACAGTATGGGGTTCTTCAAGAGGGGTCTTAGAAGGTTTTTACAGGGTCGGCAGTGCAATTGTGGCGCCTCTGGTGTTGCAAACGTCCATAGGCTGCGGTGACCATCGGTACATCTGCTGGGCCGTATGCTTGTCTGCCACCTTAGTGGTATAAAAAAAAATATCCGTGGTCTGATACCCATAACACAAGCAGGTCATTCAAAGCTTACTTTGGGATCAGGTACTGTAGTGCAGTACTTGTACCGCGGTTGAGTTGTACACAACGCTTGTCTGATCGCCGCATCTAGTACGTAGTACATATAGATCGATGCCTAGGAATCAATAAAACAACAAAAATCAATCGTACCATTTGCAGATAGCGTTGTGTGAAATGTCCGTGAATATATTTATTTATTTAAATCTTTAATTATTTCTATAAGTTTATATCAGATTGTATAACATGAGTATTGAGTACCCTCGCACAGTGCTCCGATCGTATATTATACCTCTGCACGGAAACATGCAACTGAAATGTCACATTGTGGTCACCCATCCGTGGATCAGCCATAGCGAAAATAGCTTACTGTAGTGATCGTCGAGACTGGGACTACGAGCGATTCTCACCATGATTTTCGTGTTTACTGAAATTATTTTTGAACAGAGTAGTCATTGAAATATAAACGAGTAATACACATTTTGCCATTATTTTCAAGCATCATATTAATAATACTTCAAATCTATACTAGTACTAGAGGGCCAGGCCACGCGTTGCTGTGGCTAAGCTTTTCTAACCCGGTACTCCCGGCCATAGCTATGTAGGCTTTTCACAAAAAAAAAAACTATCCTATCTCTCAAGTTGGATCACATGCACACGGTGTGCAAATTTGGTTAAAATCGGTTAAGTAGTTTAGAAGTCCATTGCGGACAAACATCGTGACTGGAGATTTATAAAATATTAAGATTATAAAGAGGAACGATTTGATTGTTTGTTTGGAGAAGCAACTATGATAAGGTCAAGTAATGAGGGCCTGCGATTAGGATGGTGAGTTGAAGAGAGTGTCAGAACGGTCTCATCTCATAATGTCCTGTTCTCGAAATGTCCTTTCTCATAATGTCCTTTTCTCGAAATGTCCATTCTCATAATGTCCTTTCGCAGATTGTCCTTTTATCGTAATCCCTTTCTCGAAATGTTCTTTTCTCAAAATGTCCTGTTCTCGAAATGTTCTTTTCTCAAAATGTCCTTTTCTCGCGATGTTCTTTTCTCAAAATGTCCTTTTCTCAAAATATGTACACTACAGGATTAACCCCGCTCAATCCGACTTGGATAGGTTAGGTTAGGTTATTACGTGGTTATTTTTTTTTATAACCACCTAAGTTTTATTTAGGTGGTTTTAAAAAAATAACATCAAATTTACCAAGTGACTGGTGGTAACTTGGTGGTTTAGTTACCACCAGTCGCTTGGTAAGTTTGGTGTTATTTTTTTATAACCACCTAAACAAAACTTAGGTGGTTATAAAAAAAATAACCACGAAGGCTAATGTGGAAGCTCCGCTGCGCTCCGCTCCCGCCTTAGCCTTCTTACCTAACCTATCCAAGTCGGATTGAGCGGGATTGATCCTGTAGTGTACATATTTTGAGAAAGGGACATTTTGAGAAAAGAACATTTCGAGAAAAGGACATTATGAGAAAGGACATTTCGAGAAAAGGACATTATGAGATGAGACGTCCGAAAATACGTAACTGAAAAATATTTTATCGTAGTTGGGAATGTGACATAGGCTTTATATTATTATTCCAGTATTCCCGCGGGAACAGAAATTACGCGAGTGAAACCGCATGACGTCCGCGAGTATCCAATTAACTTATCGCAGTCCATTAAAGCTAATCCTTTTAAATACAATCTTCATTTTACCTAGTAAGGTATGGTATTAACGACCAAATTGAATAAAACTTGTAATAAAATATACCCAGAGAACGAAATACGCGAACCATAATAAAAGCATTACTCTAGAGAGAAAGGGTTAATTGGGACTGTTGGCAATAGTGCTGTTCTTATATCCAGAGACCATATAATTAGGTACCCTAATATCTTCGAGAAAATAGACTACAATATAATAGAACCACTTTAAATGTAAAAAAAGGAAGTAGAATAGAATAGGATAGAATAGAGTAAACTTTATTGTACACCAATTAAAACATACAGAAGAGAAAGACTTTACAATTTTATAAATGTATGAGTGGAAGTGTTTGTAACACATCTGACTCTGTGTACTGTGAACGATCGCTGCTGTAATGATCTGATATGGCTAGTCATAGGATAAGTGACCATTTTGTGACATTACTTTTACGAGCCTAAGCCTGTCACCTTAGTAGTATAAAAAAGTGGTATATAAAGGTTCACTATCACGTCACAATTCACTGATAGCCGGTTTGATCGGCATATAACTTGCCTTCCGAAGCACGGAAGCGCTCGCAAGTAAACGCGACGAGGTGGTCTCGTGGTGGTCACCTCCAAGGACCGGTGACCATTTGCAGAGTTCGCGGAGCTACAAGCAGGATCATTTATATCATAGGTAAACTATAATAATTTTAAAACTATGTAATATGAAAAATCATGGTGTGTTTTGTTGATTTGCATACTTTTTACTGTTTGGATCATTTTGTAATTAGGTTTTAGTCGATAAGAGTATTATTTTTCATTTCCGAACAAAATGGATGTCACATCACTAGTACGATCTGATTGAGTTGTTTTCTTTACGCTACATCGCTTCTCTTAATTCAACTGTCGCTCTACTGTTATACGTACCGAATTATCTGTGGTTTCAGTAACTTTTAGAGTTTCTGCTAGATTATGCAGTCACACGTTGTCACAGAAAAGTAAAAAAAAAAACTTTCCCTCTATCTGTCCCCTGGCGAATATGGGCTTGATTGTTCCTTTTTTTTGCTGACACTACAATCTAGGTAAAATAATTCAAATCAAAATTAAATGTTACATTGTACTAATCGTATTATCACACACATGTTAGCACCTGAACTTAATGCCAGTCAAGAAAACGAAAGTATAACATTCGCAAACCAGGATCCTAAGAATACAGACTCTCTTACTTAACATATCTCTGCCAGGATCATTACAAAAAGTCTATTTTATTTACCTTTTAAAAAGAAAATATATGCATTTTAAAGCCTTTTCAGCCATCTCTGAGCATAAAATTTATACCACTACAATATATACTGAACAAAGCAAGAAAAGATGGTATCCTATAAACAACAGCTAGCGTGTCTCGTCGGATATTTGCTTAGCAATATGTGATACCAATATGCAGTATACTCTGCAAGGCTTTACGATGACTATATAGTGGAATATTGTCGGATATATCAGCTGTACCTTCGAAATCCGCAAGGGTTTTCCATTCCGTGGTTAAGTATCCAATGTAGACGCACGACCTTTCATGCGAGGCTGAACCGATAGCTTACTTATCTATGGTTTCATATACTACTACCGCTACTACTACTACCGCTACAGCTACTACTACCGCTTGGCACTATTAGATAATTATCCCCAGGATTCCTAACAGATCTTGGCTACCACTGCGGCCTCAGCTAGGGGGTTGCATGCTATGCCGCGTCTTTGGAAGTATAATATACCTGGCTACTATATTAGAAAAAGTTACAGAATAAGTTTAGTAAGTGATTCTGCTTCCAAACCTAAGTACCTACCGAACATGCCGAACATTTTATATTTTTCTATCCACAGACCTTATAAAGTGATCCCTCCTTATTTTTCTCTAAAAATTAAATAAAACCCTAAAATTCTTGCTGCTATTAACATCTCAGTTTCGGAGTACAAATTCTAGGAGGAGCTGTGATTTGAGAATTGTTATTTCTGTGTACGCAGTCTGAGTTCCCGATCTCTATACACATATTCCCAGCTCTACCTGGTACAAACACATCAGCGTAAAAAATAAGGAGGTAAAAGATTCTGGTTGGTATTTGTAATATTATACAGTCTGCCTTTGAGTTTCTATTCAAATAATATTCCTTTTCTGATAAAACCTTGTGGCGTAGACAGTACCTACCTACGGCATTGTTTCCTACCGTCATGAATTTTTATTGACTTCTATGTTATGTGTATATTTTATAGGTATATTGTTAGGTTCTATCTGAAAGATTACCATAGTAATGGCTACATGAAGATAGGTAAATAGAATCAAAGTGGTTTATGTGATACTAAAGGGAGGCTGGTACTACTTTTTTAGTACTCGTATCATACAAATTTCACTAGGTTTTCTAGAGAAACTAGTTATGAGATACAATGGTTTTTGATATGTCGGCTTGTTTTATGAGGTAACTAGCCGACCCGCGCAACTTCGTTTGCGTGATAAATAAAAAACCGCTGGACCGATTTTGTGCAAACTTCACATAAACCATTCACTAAATAGTCCGAAAAAAGCCCAAACATTTGGTTTGGATAGGTCAGCCCGTTCTTGAGTTATAAAATTACAACGAAAAGTGGCATTGATTTTTATATATATAGATAATGTATGCAAAGAGAGCGAGTCAGGCTTATACTCATTTTGTCCGTAGATTCCAGAATGATCTTGTCTCATATACCTGGGGTTAACAGTTCGGCCTTCAGGAGGACATTCGTACACGTTTTTTATCGCAAATAAATAAAGAAGGTTGTAGAGTTCTAAGGATTCCTTTGGCCATATTTAGACGTGGTCACTAGATGATGTTCCTCTTACCAGTTTAGGTTTAACGTACTCATATTATTGTTTATTTCGACGGAAGGAAAACCGTGGGCTGTTCCCCACGAAAATGAAATCATTTTAGAAAAAAAAATTCTAAATACTACTAAGTGAGTACCTAGGAAAACCATGGGGTGTTCTCCACGAAAAAAAGGTCTTTTTTAGAAAATATTTTCTCAATTCAACTACTTACTAGGTGAGTATGTTACTCACCTTGGCCTACTCTCTCAAGGATATAGGCGTCACTAAGCTTCAAGCATCAAACAAAGTTACATGGGTCTGTACACTGTACCTATAAGTCAGATTCTGTGTTTTCTATGTGATCATTTCCCTTCTTCCATTCCAACCATAAAACTGTTAAGTTGGTCCGATAGAAATAAAACGGATCAACTATTTTCTTCTCAACTGTACAACTTTTAGATGGTTCGATAGACGTTTGTATGAAATTGTCATAATACGCAATTCCGAGCCATCACGTGTTTCATGAATATGTATTTGCGGTAAACTATAGGGGCCGTATCGACTGAGGTCTCCACAGTTGAGCGCAAGACCGGTAATATGAATTTTGACTATTGTAATGGGTGTTGAGTAGATAGTTCGTTTTGCTTACAAGCACAGTTTAATGTACTTTAAACAAATATTTTTCATTTAAAGTACGATGGCAGAAACGTAAGTTCAAAAAAGTTGGAGCGTTTAAAAATGGGATATACGTTAATTTCATTCATAATTATTTTAACGATTTCTCACTTTATCCATACGGTCTGTAAAACGTTACATAAAATGTGACTGCTACTGCTATTTTGAATACGATTATAATGTTAAAACTTTCTCTTTTTTATTGGTTATTTTATGGCCTGGTTCATTAGACCTTTAGCTAGAATATCATGCTAGGCTCTTATTATTATTAATTTTATATTCAATTACTATAGATATTGGTTAAAGAAATGTGTCACGATATGTACTTACGTGAAACTTGGAAGATGAGGACTTTCATTTATAATATTGATGAGTTAGAAGAAAAATTAATACCAAATGAACATTTGGCAGTCTTGATAAAACCAAAGCCATCAACAAAAAAAAAAAAACACTTTGGTTTACTGTCACTACTGTCAGATACATTTCAAAATGTGTTTGTTTTGATTTTATTCTGTTTTGAAACATGTTGTTTTAAGTTATTTGAAGAGATTCGGCGGGAAACTTTCAGACAAGCGTTAAATTGTGTTTTAATAATTTTTCAAAACTAGTGTAATTTTGAGTGTTTATGTGTAATTTATGGTGGATTATTAAACATAAAGGTTCGACAACGTGCAAAAGTGTTGGAAAGTGTTATAGCGCAGTGAAACGCGAGTTTTTAGGTTTGTCGACGAATTCCACATCAAGCCCTAGTAAGGTACCACCGCCTTACTAGAGTAGAACTTAGTCCAAATTTGGACATACATGAATACGCTGCTCATAAGAAGAATCATAACATGAAAATGATTTATATTTTCACAACAATGAAATTTACTTGACTTTGGCATACTCTCAAACCGAGAAAGTCCAAGAACAAGAAGAAAAAAAAAAAAAAAAAAGTTATTTGAAGTTCAACTATGACGATTTGTGCTATTTTACTGGATTTCCTTTCGTAGACTTCTAGTATCGACCTACACTAGTATAAATGTTTATAGTTTTGGGCTACTTTAGGCATAACTCAAGGATATTCTACTTCGTAGCTGAATGTATCCTCAAACTATTGTAAGTATTACTTTTATCCTCGTACGATAACCGATTGAAGTTAAATACATAATAGCCTAACATATACAGAGCCACCCTGCCTTCAAATAAGTTATAGCAAGCTACAAGGTACATAATTATTTGCACTTCAAATTCATGTTAAGTATTTAAACTTACATATTCCTATATTTTTTGTTTCAGATATCTTCAAAAGTTGTACCACACTTGTGAGAGATGCCTTAACTTTACTAGGGCTACTGTGAATGAGAACCTGACTAGGCAAGAAAATAGTAGAGGTGAACAGGTATCCAGATAGCCGTTCCTTGAACTTTGATGTATGCCTTTCGAGTGGACGTTCAACTGCACATTAAGTTGTCCATCTTCAATATTATAAGAAGCAGAATAGAATCATATCATGAGTGGATGTTCAACTGCACATAAAGTTGTCTATCTTCAATATTATAAGAAGCAGAATAGAACCATATCAGATAATCATTATTCACTGCTCTTCAAGGAAGTGAAACAAAATATTCCATTGTATTTATCATCATGCGTAGAGTAGACCCTTTTTTTTTTTTTTTTTATTTAACGTGAGGGAAAATCCTCGTAGGATGCTATGCCGGACTCTTACCGACTAAAAAACCTCACGTACCGCCCAACAGCCTATGGTTGAGAGCCCCGGGTAAGCCCTCAGGAAGGATGTCCCGTAGAGTAGACCCTACTATACCTTAGGGTGTGATGAAGAAATAATAAATGTCTACAATTACTTACTATTTAGTTTCAGATTAATGCACTAAAAAAGAAGTAAAGCGCCCTAGTCTATAGAGTAGTAAATAATAAAACATACAACAAAATATTGTTTCATTCCATTAAAGTATTCATTTTTAAGTCTATATTATACTTTTTTTTTTCCACCGATTTCAAATCTATGCATTAAGGGGCCATTATCTAGGACCCATGTCTTAACTCACCTTCTGTCTGGGGTATTAGTCTAGCTCTGATGCAGGTCCCAAAACGGAATGGATGCAATTGGGACCGAGAGAAACAAGAAATAATCATATTAACCCGGCAGTGCTTATGACTAGAACAAACAAAGGAGCATATATACAGAGTTTGGTTTATACTGATAAGTAGGTACCGCATCTACAAAAAATACATGTGATCAAGCAGTTGTGGTTGGTCCAAGTGGAATAAAGTCCTTGATTGAGTGCCGTTCTACACAACAGTTGGTTGGTTTAGTCGGTCAGAGTAGAAATATAGATCTTACAGTGTGGCTGATGCATCTAGTGTTCTTTAGTGTTTCAAACCAGTTACATAGACTTGCCTTACCAGGTTACACCGGTTAAGGCAAGTAGGAGTTTCATAGGGAGTTTTCATAATGCAAGTAGGATTTAAACGTCGCTGATTTAAGGCTTTATGAGGAAGTGAGTTAAACGCCCATGTTAAATAAACTTCATTGGTATATAATTAATGGTGTTATAATAAGTCTATGCGTATAGGTTTATGTAAGTACTAGTATTTGTAAACATAACCTCAAAAAAATGAAACTGCTATATCTTTGTTTGTAACGTCCCTAGGCTAACAGTTTAGTACAAGGAATTGCTCAAGAGTAAATTCTCAATCGTTCTATGTATATTACATATCTAAACGCGAAAATTTTTCCCAAATAATTTCATGTATGGTGACTTGCCATTGTTCTTTCAGAACTGTTTCACAAATATAATTTAACAGTAACAAAACAATTGAAACAGAATCGCTTTAATTAATAATCAGTGCATTTCTGTCCAATGCCATAAATTAGTGCAGTGCTTATATCCGTGTGTAGGTACGTCCGAACTATTTGGCTGTGCCACTGATGGATCCTTGTGATGAAGATATGGAACTCTGAGATAGGTTCTTATTCGGAAGCGGGTGTGAATAACTAAACATCCGCTAATGTTTGAAAATGCAGAAGTGTGAACTTTTTCATGCGGTATTTTTTAATAGACTAGTGATTGTGAGTTTATATTTATATAGGTATGGAAATACATTAAAAATCTTTTTCATCGCAAAAATGATAGCCAGCAGGTGCATCACTTGCAGGTGAGGCTGCTTGAACATCTCGCAAAGACTCTTTTACACCAAAACTTTTTTTAACGTGGAGAAAATCCTACTCGAATGATATGCCAGACTCCTGCCGACTAAAATCACACATATTCAACATAACAGGCTACGGTTGGGAGCCCCGGGTAAGCCCTCGGAAGGATATCCCGTATCCCATGCGATAGTTCCTGCATAGCATTTATTATGGATTTCTCACAAGTAACAAAAAAAGTTTCCATGAACTAATTTTGTTAGCATAATTTAGTTAGCCAACTAATTGCCTTTAAAATTAATTCAAATTACTAAGAACAGTCGAAATTTCTTGGTGCGCAAACTTCAATTAATACCAGAAGCAAAACAGATATCCGGGATAAGGAAAGTAGGTATTTGATCGAAATTTATCCCCGAGGCGTGAAAACTTTTGAAAGAGATCAACAATGTCTAGAACAGCTCCCAAGGGACCTAACAGCGAGAAGGTGTCGTTGCTTTCAAACTATTTTATACTTTATAGGACTTTTACACACTGTACTGCAAGCTCGTACCTATCAATATTACCTACTGTCTTTTTTTTTAATGACGAACTTTAATTGAACGTCATCATTATTGACACATGTCCTCGCCTCGTTAGGGCCGCCTTTGAAAATCAGCGTGTTTGCGTTGGGGAAGTGATAGGTTTACACTTACAAATACATACATAAGGATCTCGTCTTTATCCCCAAAGGGGTAGGCAGGCAGAGGCATATTAAAAGCTCGCATTTCACCTTTCCATCCATTTGACAAATGATATCCTCCGGAACGTTAACGACAAAATGTACACAACCGTGATGTTCCTTGATATGTCCAAAGCTTTCGATTTAGTCCCACATGAACAGCTGCTGACTAAGCTAGAGCATTATGGTATTAGGGGACCAGCTTTGACTTGGGTAGAAACCTACTTGAAAGGCAGGTATCAATGTGTTGATGTAATGCAGCTGAGTTCAACGAACTATGCAGAAATCAAAAGATCAAAATACGCTGAAAACAAATTTGGAGTGCCTCAGGGTAGTGTCTTGGGTCCTCTGCTCTTTCTACTTTACATAAATGACCTGACTTACAGTACCATGTATGGAACTATATTATTTGCTGATGACGTATCGGTAATAGTGACTACAAAAAGAAATCTGACATCTATACAGCATGAAATTGACATTAACAATACCCTGACATCAATTATAAACTGGATGAATAGTAATAATCTACAATTAAATTTATCAAAGACACACATAATTAACTTTAATAACCTTATTAATAACGACATTAGGATAATATATAACGGACAAAATCTTTCGATGATAAATCACACTATATTTCTTGGTATAAATATTAATAATAAACTTAATTGGAAAGAACATATAGAAAAAGTTGCAAACAAAATAAATGGGTTTTCATTCGCGTTATTCAAACTTGCAAGAATATCTAGCCTAAGTACTGCCTGCATAGCATACTCTGCATATGTGGAATCCGTGCTGAGGTATGGACTGCTTATATGGGGAAATGGGACTGACATAGATAAGGCATTTATTGCACAAAAGCGGTGCATAAGAGCTCTGTGTAACATTGCTCCAGATGTGTCCTATAGACCATATTTCAAGAAGTAAAACTTCTAACGTTACCTTGCCTACATATATTGGAAGTCAATAAATTTGTTAAACAACATCCTGAATTATTTAAACGGGCAAAAGATGTCTCAAAACGCAGTAATATTAGAAATCCTGATAGGTTGGTATTGGATTTTATACCAAGAACGGCACGAATGCAAAAAAACAGTTACTCAATGTGTGTAAAAATTTGTAATAAAACTCCCGAACATTTAAAAACACTGCCACTAAACAAATTTATTTCGGCCTTGGCGGATTGGTTAGTGGAAAGGGTATCTTACTCTATTAATGACTTCCTGAATGAGTGAATGATTTATTGATAAAATTATAAAGTGTAAAAAAAATGTGATACTATGTACTAAGTTCAATGAAAATTATTCTTATGATTAATAATTTGCATGCTATTGAATTATGGCTAAGTGGGCATGATCTGTAAATATAATTAAGTACCTATAACTTAAGTGACATCATTTATGTACTACCCCATTTAAAGCAAATAAAGATTTATTTATTTATTTATTAGAATTTTTCCCACGTAGTAAGTGGTGAGCCGTATCATTGCTGTGTCGAGATGGACAGGAGCAGGTTGTGACTGCCTGCTGTTGTGAAATATTTCAAGCTGCCAAAAAAGACCTATAACTTGGCTTAACGACGACCATTTTATTGGCGACCAGGAGCAACGGCTTAACGTGCCTTACGAAGCACGGAAACGCTCGCAAATAAATGTCACAGTCACGAGATGGTCACCCATCTATGACCGGCCATAGTAAATTGATTACTACAGTGACCGTCACCGCCACGAGCCCTCTGTACATCTATATATCTATACATATAATAAAATGATCGAACAGCCGAAACTGTGCATCGGAAACATTAAAAAAAAACTCGCTGGGTGTTCAACATAAGATACCGAAGCCGAAAATAAAGTTAGAAAAAATTTTGTCTGTTTGCTTTGCTTTGTCCGGACGGATCTCGAAAAGTGCTCAATTGATTTTATTCAAATTTTGCACAAATATTAACTAGAGGTAGGGTCTTCAAATAGACTATATATTAATACGCTACATATTCTAGGGGCTAAGCAGAGAGCAATCAAATTGGCATTATAACATAATTTTCACGCGTACGATGTCGCGGGCAACAGCTAGTTTGTAAATAAAATCACCCAAATGCGAGTCGTTCGGTACCAAAAAACTGAAAAAAATCACGTTTCTTGTATAGAAGCTCGCCTTTATCCTCTTTTGTTCTAATTTTGGTACCTTTTTTCTTACAGCAGTGACAACAATTTGTCATCTGTGAAAATGTCAGCTCTCTAGCTATCACGGTTCCTGAGATACAGCCTCGTGACGGACGCACAGACAGACGGACGGCGAAGGCTCATGAACAGAATTCCGTGTTTTACCCTTTGGGTACGGAACCCTATAAAACAGTTCGAATTTGTTCCAAAAAACAAACGTCATTTTCTTGCCGTTTTTTGCACTCGCGCTTGGCTTCTGGCTGGCACCTCTTTTATATTTTCGGCTTTTATAGGTTCGACCTTTTATATTCTAGTGGTAGATAAAGTGATATTCGTTAAAACTCTAGTACCCTAGTGTGCCTTACGCCTTAAAATTATAGACTACAATTCAATCTTAAGGGAGTAGTATTGAACTGTTGACCCTTTTTATCAATACAGTTCATCCTTCAGGCTCTAAGTTTTGGCCCCAAGCTAGAGATAAACTGTTTGCTGATCTAGATCAGTTTACTGACAAAACAATTGTTTAGGATTCATTATGATTATTTTAGACTTAGGTCAGCCATTTTGGAGGCAAATTTGATATAGCAAAGGTCATATTAAAAGTACTTGACCGTAATTCGAAGCTTATATAATGAGATAGGCATATCCGTTACCCGTAGGCTTATCTTACTCATATTTGATGACGTATTTCCGTCGACTCACCAGCAGGGGGCGCCACCTGTGAACTTATAAATGCAGATCTTGTCCTCATTGGCGTTTTGATTACCGTAGCAAAAGGTTAGAGCAGGAACACCTGCTAGTGCATTTATTTTTTCTAGTTACTAGTTATATACCTAGTAAAGTTATAAAAAGTGACTTGGGATGAAGTAAGTGAATTTACAGAAATAATTATTTAACGGCTTTGCCGTTCGTTTGAATATACAGTGAATCTAAAACAAGTGACTTGTGATTGAAGTAAGTGAACCTACAGACATATTTAACGGTTTGACCGTTCGTTTAAGTCTCAGGTATGTTTTTACTTCATATTTTTACGATCACATATGAGTGTGATACGTCATAATAACCTATTATTTTAAAATAGCACGTAAACCTTTCGAGGTTGCAGTTTCTTTCATTTAATATCTTTAGTTACAGCTAATATCAAACTGTTTTATAGATTGTATTCATAGGTACTAATACTTTTTTATAGATATTATTTGCTTCGTGTATGTACAGCGTCAGTACCGCCGAATATAGAAAATATTTTCAAAATATTTTTATACCTACCCACATAAAGGCACATTAATTATTAGATGTTCCTATACATGTAAAAATATGGCCTATTATGGGTAAAATCGTAATCATCCCAAGTTTCTGAATACATACGAGTGTGTCAAAGTAATAACCAAATGTTCACCATGAAAGTAGTACTTAAATTTTAGGTACCTAACATAATACTATTTCTTTTAGTTTGGTTTCTTGATAGAAACGAATCCTCCATCCTTAGAAAGAGAGCTAATTCCAAGTGGAGTATTTCAGAAGCGCGCTCTGAGCTCCAGTTACTGTATTAGGTGCGTCAAATAGCTACAGTTCCAGCTCATTTAGCTCGAACTTCAAATAAGGGCGATCGTGACGCCACGTGCATTGTCGTAAGTGAAGTAAAAGAAGCCGACTTCCACTAAACCAGATAAGGATGATGGAAATAGGTGAGTTATTTCTCATTTACCTAACACTGGTCCTGACCAAGTGTAAATTTATTCACAGATCAGAAGTTAATTTACGAGGATGATAGAAATAGCCAATCATCCTTGCTTCGTATTTTATATAGGGACAGCATTAAAAGAGATTTCGGTTACCCAAGATCCTAAGACACAGTATAACCTAAGAGGTTGATAGACACGTTTTGGCTACAAATTGCCTAGATAAGATAATATGCTGATACCCACTATTGTAAAATCATAGTCCTGGGTTCGTCAAACTAGACAAAAACGGGGAGATCCGACAATTCGAATCCCTGCTACATTTTGAAAAAGCTGACAAGCCTCTTTCTGTCAAAAGGCTTTTGCTGCCAAAACCTGTTGTATTTTTAAACAAAGAGAATCTTTTGAAAAACTTAAGTTTCTTCGAAAATATTTATGACAAAATTGAAGACCTACTTTAATAATAGGATTTCCATAAATCTTTTATCAATTGGCCTGGCAATTACAAATGGCCTGCGGCCATAGATCTGATTTCATATATTATTCTCAGAATTGTCAAAGACCCAATTCTTAAAAATGAACCTTGATAAAATATCGCCTTCAAACACATACATTTTCGAGGCTGAAGCATTTTCAACGGCACTCGGGAAGGCATGCATTTTGGTCTTCGATCTCCAAAAAGGATGACCCCGAAAAAAGTTCATCCAAATCATTACGCCAGCCTTCGAGAGGATCAGGCGTCAAGATCAGATCTCCATCGAATGGAGTCCAGATTCCATTGTACCAAGAGCCTTTTTAGGCCTGTATTACAGTTACCACTCTCGAGGGGTGTGTACATTATCTATAATAATTGGGCATACGACAGTAAATGTCCCTTCAATCAAGAAATTTCTGAGCTTTAGGCTCTCAAAGAGACTGAGAAGTTTAACATCCTCTGCCCATACCAGCAAAGGAAACACTAACCAGTTACAACCCTCGAGGGGTATGTACAATATTGTGTATCTATAATAATTGGGTATACGATAGTAACCAGGCGTACGATAACATACTAAGTAACCATGCAAGGATGTCCCTTCAATTACGAAATTTCCGAGCTCGAGGCTCTCAAAGAGACGAGGAGAGGTCTAACATCCTCTGCCCACACCAGCAAAGGAAACACTAAATGATATGACCATTTCATTCTATGTCGGTCAGTTAACTCTGTACAAAATACGTTGGTAAGGAACGAGAGTACCAAAAAGTTTTAAATTTAAAAAAGGGTACCGCATTCCCTTTATCCAGAAACTCCAATCCGTCCTGCACGGTATTCGAGAGGACGCAGGTTCGAATCCTGCTCAAAACTGATAACCTTCCCACATTTAAATTTACACGGAACTCTGTTCAAGTCTTGTCCTGACAAAATTGTAAAATTTTCACTTTATGTTAAAATGCTATGGAAAACTTGACTAAGGTGGAATACTAAGGTTTCCTTTTTAACTGAAATGACCACATTGTGCAATGGTTCAAAAGATGAATGCTCAAGGCACTCTAAAACTAGTTCCTTTGTCACCAAGTTTGATTTCTCCACTTTTCCTAACTTCAAATAGCGATGGGTCATCCGCCCAGAATTCAGTTTTAGGACATTGTACGCCTTTGTGAAGCCAGAATAATTCTATCTTTCAGCATGTTCCGTTTACCAGATTTCCTCCAACCACGAGATTGAATGTGCAAAATACATCTCAGTCAAGCTTATTTTCATGGTAAAGCTGATGTAGTGTACATTATTCTTTCTCAGAGCACATTCTTGTCTTCCGCTCGGGTAAGCCGCACCAAAAACATTTTCGTTTCTCACCATCCGGGTGCCTCGATTTCTATAGAATAAGAGTATTCAAATTCTCGTCTACCTACACAAAATCTAATTTTGCGCATCAAAATCCTGTTACTCTTCACAAACACGTACAAATAGCCTTGAAAACTCTTCAAACCCAGGGATGGTTAGACAATTGAGAGAAAACAATAATAGGTTCCCGAAGAAACCTCTTATATCGTTATGCGATAGACATAGAACTACCTGAAAGTCCAATACCAAAAGAAAAGATATTAGACATAAAAGGAATATTTATTTAATTCCAAATCAAAGAAACTTAGTTCTTTTAAAGAAAATTCAAACTTGGTGGGTCTTTTGAATTTTTACCACTTTCGCAGTGCCTAGAGGTAGCTTTACCTCAGCGTCACATTCGGTCAATCCCCTAACCGACAACCCACTGAAGAAAATAGTAGTGCACGGAGTGGTACAAGTGGAACTCCAATAGTGGGTCCGCAATTACCGGCTCTCGACAATTTTACAAGCTTTCCATCCAAAATGCTTTCTTACCACGGACGCGTCAGATTTCGCTTGGGAGCCTAGCTAGAAAACATTTCTCTAACAGGCTCGAGGGCCCAGAATAACAAAGATGCTTCAAAGAAAGATGTTGACAATCTTACACATGATTCGAAACCATATACCGGTACTGTGTTACAGTCTGTACTCATTCAAAGCAGTTGTAGTCCACCCCCCCAGAGGGACGAGACCAAATCAATTGCCTTGACGAACAACTCGTCAGCTTGCGTGTAATGGTCCGACATCAAATTAACTTCACCATACACTGCATTCCGAGCCGATACCATATGTATCAGCTCCTCCGGATATTTTTTGTGAGCATCCTTGCTTCAAACACCACTAAGGCAAGATTGCCTACAAAAAATATTCCTATTATGAAATGGAGAACACTACATGATAGGCCTGTTTGTATTATGTGGATATTACTTCCACCACCATTTTTAATAACCAAGATACTGTCATACCTTAATCGGTCAACAGGATTGTTTGTGTTTGTGGTGCCGCGATGGCACAAGGTATTAATAGAGGGCAGATCTCAAAGCGAGAGCTCTGTAAGTTCTGTTCTTTCTGCAGAACCTGCAAAAGAACCTAATAAACATTATTTCTTTCCTTCTAATAAACACCTCGACAGGTCTCCCACCACCTCACATAGAGAATCTGTGGAGTAGTGAAATGTGGGGGGGGGGGGGGGGTGAAGAGATAAATAACAGATATATAATCAAAAGCTTCTACTATTGAGCTCCTGGAGACCTACCTTTTAACATACTTATAAATTTTAGAGTTTTAACCGACTTGCATTTTATTCATGATTATTATATAATACGATTCTGTTACATAAATCTGTTGTTGCTGTACTTGATAATACAGAAACCACTAGCCAACCTTACATAGTTCGCATGTTTTGGTTAAACATATCTTGGTCGATTTTTTTGAAAAATGTAAAGAAAATTAAGTCACATATTGATTGATATTGGAATTGATGACTTAGTTAAATATTACCAAGTATTGATACACAGAGAACATTTTTCAAGTATCTCGTCTAAGTGATTTTATGCTTAGGTCGCCGCATCCACGATCTAACTTTGCTCGATTGTTTTAACTCACGTCATAGGTACTACTTTAGGCCCGAATCAGAGTCCGAAACTGATCATTTTCATTTCAGACAATCTGGTTGGAAAACTATTGTAAACAAAGATAATACCTACGACTTATCAATTGAATCCTTTAAAGTTAGATAAAAATTAGGTTAATCAGAGTAACCGATATGAGACTACACAGTCAAATAGTTTACTTATGACTGTGAGAGGTACTCCAACAATTCTAGCCCCGGCACTACCCGGTCAGCAGCAGCTTCTAAGAATTGGTGGTGGTGGTAAGATTAAATTAATCCTAACACGAAGTAATTGACGATGGGTTGGTAATAATGTCAGCAACTACCACCAATCAAATATGATAATAATACGCAATTATTTAATCCTGTCAATAGAAGGAAACTTACTACTCCTTTAAGATTCCTTATTTAGTCTATTTAAGATAACATATTAAGTTGTTCAATGTGGTAAAGATTATAAATCTAGATACTATACATACAACATTCTGTAATATTATTTTCCTAATAATAAATTAGAATCACATTGGCGTTTCCGTCACTCACCAGGCGAAAACAAACATTTCTCATTATATAAGCTTCGAATTACGGTCAAGTACTTTTAATAGCGGCGTTTTCCCTGAAAGAAATAATAATAATAATAATAAGCTTTATTTATTTCCCTTACACATATAAATAGATCCTATTTAGATTCTTTTTTTTTTCAGTGTGCTTAAAAAAATTGTTAGTTTTGTTAGTTTTGTACTTATACTAAGTTAGTAGTGTTAGGTGTAAGGGCCGCCTTCTGCGGGAAAAGCCTCCTCCAAATTATTCCAGGCAACTCTATCTCTCGCTAGTCTGGTCCATAGCTTTCCCGCTACTTTTGTGAGGTCGTCACTCCATCTTTTGGGTGGACGACCCTTTCGTCTTTTTTTGTATATTGGGTACCAGCTATTTATAATTTGTGTCCATCTGTGATCCCTGACTCTCTGGATATGACCTGCCCACTTCCATTTCAGCGATAGAACCTGTTGGACTGCATCTCTTGCCTTTGTTCTCTTCCTTATTAGTGAGCTCTTGACTCTATCTTTAAGTTTGATGTTCATGTAACTCCGTTCTATTCCTCTCTGGCAGCTTCTTATTTTATTTAACATGGATTTTTTGAGTGTTCAGGTCTGGCATCCATAGGTAAGAACAGGCATTAAGCAGATATTCATGGCTTTCGTTTTCAATTTAGTGGGTATGTTACTTTTGAAAATTTCCTTCATAGCCCAGTACTTGTTCCATGTACTTTTTATTCTGCGGTCAATTTCCTTTTCTGTACAGGATTTCATGGATATTAAATGGCCCAAATAGATGTACTCTGTGACATACTCTATAGGTCTGGACCGTAAGGATACAGGTATTTCTTCGCGATTGGTCATGACTTTTGTCTTGTCCCAATTTATTTGAAGCCCCACGCTCTCACTGTGCTGACTAAGGGACTCAAGCATGTAATTTAATTTGTACGGGTCTTCGGATAATAGTATTATATCGTCTGCAAATCTGAGGTGCGATAGGTATTGACCATTTATATTTATTCCCATATCCCTCCAATCTAGCCCCCGGAATATAGATTCGAGTACTGCAATAAAGAGTTTAGGGGAAAGCGGGTCACCTTGTTTTGCCCCTCGCTCTACTTTGAATATTGGTCCTTTTGTATCTAGACGTACTCTTGTTGTGTTTTTCTTGTAAATCGCTTGTATGAGTTCGATGTAGTCGGTGTCTAGCCCTTGTTGATTTAAAGCCTGCCATATAGAGTCATGTGAAATTGAATCGAAGGCTTTCATATAGTCAATGTACGCAACGTATAAGGGCAAGTTATATTCTCTACATTTTTCTATAATAGTTTTCAGTGTGTGTATGTGGTCACTGGTAGAGAAATTTTTATAAATCCCGCTTGTTCTATGGGCTGATTTTCGTCGATATTTTTTGTTATGCGGCTTAGTAAAGTCGAAGCAAATACTTTATTAAGGCAGGATATGAGGCTGATGGGTCTATAGTTTGATAGCAGTTTAGGGTCTCCCTTTTTATAGAGTAGAACTATTTCCGAACAGGTCCATGTTTCTGGTACTTCTTTTGTTAGTAAGATACGATTAAAGAGCTTTGTGAGTGGGTTTATTAGCTTTTCTTTCGATGCTTTTATCATTTCGTTCGTTACTGCGTCAGGCCCTGGACTCTTTCTTGATTTTAGTCTGCTTATTGACATTTCTATCTCGCTTTCTAAAAAGAGTTGTACGGTTGTTTCGGTCGTTTTATACTGTTGACATTCTGGATTTTCATATTTTTTATTTGTACATTTAAATAGGTTTTTATAGAATTCTGTCGCTATCTTCATAATATCTTTCCTGTGTGTGACAATAGATCCTGAGGTATTTTGAAGTTGTGTCATGACATATTTGGTAGTTTCTAATTTTTTATATGCGATTTTTATTCCTCCAGTTTCTTCTAAAAATTTGCTTATTGTATCGACTCTCCTTTTTTTAATATTTTGTTTTATTTTTTTATATAATATGGTCCTATATAATATACTCAATCTTTTCTTTTCTTGTCTGGTTTTGGATTTTTTATTCCTTAAAAAGTGTTTTTCGTTTTTCAGTGTTGCTATTTCTTGTGTTATAATTTCTCTGTTCCTTTTTTCAATATGATTTTCTGTTTGTTTCTTGTAATTTTTTTGTAGAAATGTTTCTATTTTCTTGCTGAGTTGTTGCACGCTTTCATTTTCGCAGTCGGACAAAGATGGTAATTCAATATTCGAAGTGTCAGTTTGTTTGAATGCTGTACTGAATGCTGTACTTTGATAGGAAGCCCGTGATTTTTTACCCGTTTCTGTATTTAAAGTGATTCTGACCAACCTATGGTCACTTGGGTGTTTCAATTTACTTATCACATTTACGTTTTGTATATTTTTTGTGATATTTGTAGCGATGAAGTCAATTTCATTCTTTGATTTTCCATCAGGTGTTCTCCAGGTCCATCGGAGCTTATGGGATTTTTTGAAAACTGTATTGGAAATTTTTAAATTGTATTGAAGGCAAAATTTTATGAACATTTCGCCACGGTCGTTTCTTTTGCCATAGCCATATCTACCCATTACCAATTCTTCGTTATCTTTCGGGTGTCCTATTTTTGCGTTCATGTCTCCTAAAAAAATTATATTTTTTAAGCATTTACTCATAGCTTTATGTAGGTCAGTGTAGAAGTTTTCTACATTTTCTTGGGTAGCTTTTCTGGTAGGTGCGTACGCTTGAATTATTGAAAATTTTTTATCGTGTATATTTACTTGTAATACAGCAGCCCTCTCAGATACTGCAATAAAATCCTGTACTACTGTATTTTTCTGTTTCCTTACTAAAAATCCAACTCCTTTTTCTCCTTTTGTTTCTCCATAGTAGCATAGAATGTATGACCCGCGGTCTTCAATTTTGTAACCTTGCCTGCGTACCTCTGATATGCCGATTTTGTCCCAATTTATTTGTGATATTGCATATTCCAACTCAACCACTCTTGCTTCGCATGCTAGAGACCTGAGATTGAAGGTACAAATATGGTATATTTTTTTTTTATTTTTTTTTATTTGGAGGGTGATCGTCTATATCCCCCGCGGTGACGAGCCGTATTGGGAGACTGAGAGAGGGAGAGGAGGATGTTGATTGCTATTCTGTATTTTGGTTTTGGCCGATGTTAATTGTTTGGGGGGCAGTTTTGTTCTGGTAGGTGAAAGCAGGTGCTTTTATTATAAAATTATCCAAGTTTTTGGTTCTATTTATTTTCTTAGGTAGCTGTTTATTGACAGTTGATTTGTCTGTATGCCCCGTTGTGTTCTCCGGCGACTCTGATAAGTTTCTTTTGTTTTTGTGTGGTTCATATCTGTTTCCTTTTGTTTTATTTTCGTTTCCCAGTATAATGAGTTTGTCATATTTGATGACAGCTTTCCTTCCTTGCTCTCTTTCTTTTTGCACTTGGATTTGTAGAGCCTTTCGTGTATTCAAAACTTCTAGAGGGAAGTCCTCTTTAATGTAATATGGCGACGTGCTCAAGTTTTTCTTATATTTTAATATTTGTATTTTTAGCCCCATGGTGAGCATTGTTACTACAATCAGTCTTATTCTGTCTCCTTTTTTTCCGAGTCGTCTCACATATTCTATTTCTTTGGTACTGCAATTTATTTTTAGTATATTATTTATGATATCAGCAACAATTCTCTCCAAATTGTTATCGCTGGTCTCGCTTTCTTCGACGCCAAAAAATAACAATTTTTTTCTTTTTTGCGCTTGCTCCAAACTGCTTATTGTATATTTTTGCTGTTCTAAAACTTGCTCAAGTTTTTCATTTTTCATTTCCAGGCATTTAAATTTTTCATTGATATTATTATTTATTGTGCTCTTAATATCCTCCTTCATGTTTTGCATATCCACTTTTTGCTGTCTTATTTCTTCTTGCATGCACCTTAGAATGTTTTTTATTTCGTCCATTTTGTTTTTTTGTAAAAGCGCCCTCTGTTTGGTATATGCAGAAGTAAATCGTTGACGTTACTGTTCAGTTCTCTCACCCACCTGCAAGTTCCGCTAGTGTATACTAGGTGGCGCTTCCAGATGATTGGTTTCAGTTGTTATACTTCGATTAATTGACGTTAGATGGCGTTATTTCTGAGTAAACAATATGCGACAGCCTATTCTCGAAATAAATGTGGAAATGACAACAATTTTCATGAACTTAATAAAGATTATTATCATAGAGCACTTACTTGGTTGGTTGGTTGTTGCATCCAAATGTTTTTATAGCAAGATAGATTAATTTCTCTGTGTGTATTACGACAGTCACTCTGCTAAATAATGTAGGTAGAATTGTGCTTTTACGGGTTTGTTGTTCTCACTTTTTAACATAGATGTTTGAAATTTTCAACTTGATAATTTTTTATTTTTATTTTTATTTGTATATCATATAAACAATTATTAATAGCAAAATGTACTTAAGCATTATAAAAAACCTCTGCGGTTTGTATCTAATGCTACTTAATTAGTCTACATTGTTGATAATATAAATTTACAATAGTGCTTCTATGAAATAATTTTTTAATGTATGTTTCAAATTAGGTACAACATTGTCTATAGTTCGAAATTTTAGCGGCAGTGCGTTAATGAGTCTAGGAACTAGGTACGCAGTCGTTCGCTCGCCATACATATTGTTTGCGCCACTCGTACACAACTGGTTTCGAGCTACCGCCCGAGTATATACAGAATGTTTTATTTTGGTTCGGAATTTTTGATTAAAAAAGTTTTCTTTGAGTAACATATACTGAACTTGATTTTGGACTGGCAAGATTTTGCAATAGTTGAATAGGCCATTATCGTTATTGTCAAATTGTTGCTTAATTTTTGTTGAAACGATGTTACCGAGAATTCTTCGCTGAAGACTAAAAATACTTTGTAGGTATGTGTTATAAGTGCGACCGTAGCTACTCAATCCGTATTGAATATAAGACTCAGCTAGAGAGTTATACAGCATTAACTTGATTTTATACGGAATACGATTTCTTAATATGACTATATTTGCAAGAAACTGTCTTAGTTTATTACAAACATATTCAACATGGCGGCCCCAGTTTAGTTTGCTATCAATGATCACACACAGATACCGTTGGCTATCAACATTTTTTATAAGCGGACAGTTACACTGGCATGGCAGTGAACCATGTAGACAGCTGTGGATGTGTGCAATCAGACTGTCATATGGAGAGTGTTTGAGGTGTGGGGATTTGATATGCATGAGTTGCGTCTTGTCTGCATTAAGTACTAATCCTGAGTCGTGACACCATCTCAAAAGGATATTAAAATCTGATTGCAAGCATTCTGCAGCTTTTTGTGGGTTTTTGTCGGCACTGATTAAGCATGTATCATCAGCAAACTGATAACATGTACATGAATTTAAACATTTAGCCATGTTATTGACGTAGCAAAGAAAATGAAGTGGCCCGAGCACCGATCCCTGTGCTGTTCCCTCAGTAACATCCTTGAGGTCACTATAAGTGTTTTCTAATCGAACAGTGAGTTTTCGGTTTTGACAGCTGTGGATGTGTGCAATCAGACTGTCATATGGAGAGTGTTTGAGGTGTGGGGATTTGATATGCATGAGTTGCGTGTTGTCTGCATTAAGTACTAATCCTGAGTCGTGACACCATCTCAAAAGGATATTAAAATCTGATTGCAAGCGTTCTGCAGCTTTTTGTGGGTTTTTGTCGGCACTGATTAAGCATGTATCATCAGCAAACTGATAACATGTACATGAATTTAAACATTTAGCCATGTTATTGACGTAGCAAAGAAAATGAAGTGGCCCGAGCACCGATCCCTGTGCTGTTCCCTCAGTAACATCCTTGAGGTCACTATAAGTGTTTTCTAATCGAACAGTGAGTTTTCGGTTTTGACAGCTGTGGATGTGTGCAATCAGACTGTCATATGGAGAGTGTTTGAGGTGTGGGGATTTGATATGCATGAGTTGCGTCTTGTCTGCATTAAGTACTAATCCTGAGTCGTGACACCATCTCAAAAGGATATTAAAATCTGATTGCAAGCGTTCTGCAGCTTTTTGTGGGTTTTTGTCGGCACTGATTAAGCATGTATCATCAGCAAACTGATAACATGTACATGAATTTAAACATTTAGCCATGTTATTGACGTAGCAAAGAAAATGAAGTGGCCCGAGCACCGATCCCTGTGCTGTTCCCTCAGTAACATCCTTGAGGTCACTATAAGTGTTTTCTAATCGAACAGTGAGTTTTCGGTTTTGTAGATAGTTTTCGCACCACGAAAGCAATGGTCCCCGTACTCCAGTGGCTTCCAACCTTCTAACCAGTTCTTTATGATTTAATGTATCAAACGCTCGTGAGAAGTCAATAAACAGCACCAGTACGTGCATCCTATCGTTTAGATATGTATTTATTTCGTCAGTGAATTTTGAAAGGAGTTCGGTTGTACTTTTACCAGGTTGAAATCCGTACTGATTATGATTAATGACCCCACTCGTTTTATAATACTTGTGTATTTCCTGGCTAATATATTTTTCGACGATTTTGTCTATAGCGGACAAAAGTGTAATAGGCCGGTAATTTGAGTAACTGGTTTTGGGACCTTTTTTGTGTATCGGCCTAACACATCCTATTTTTAAAACGTCGGGATACAAACCACTCAAAACACTGGCATTGACAAGATCAGCAAGTGCTTGTGACACATCCTTGCCCGCTGCTTTTATCTGGGATATTTTTATGTCATCAATACCTGGGGACTTGTTTGAGTTTAATTTATTTATTATACTACGAATGCTGTCACTTGTAGCTTTTTTAAATAACATACTGTTATCAGTCGGCACATTGTAGATGCCTGGGTCTAACAGCTTGACACTACAGTTTGGTACAATGTCTTTTACGGCGTTGTCAAAGCAATTCGCGAAGTTTTCCGTGCTTTGCCTGACAGATAAGCCTTGGGCATCGAAAGCTTTTAAAACAACCGAATCTACCGACATTGACAGTCTTCCGAGCATTTGGTTTAATATTTGATAGATTTTTTTGGTATTATTAAAATTATCGTTAATTAAAGTAATATAATATTGGTTCCTTTTATTTTCTAATATTTTATGTATTTTATTTCTAATTGTATTATATTTCAATTTTATTTCCGGATCATTTGGATATTTTCTATAGGATTTATATAGTTTGTTTCGCTTTTCACATAATCGGTTTATATTCTCGTCTATCCAAGGAACTTTAAATCTAAGGGATCGTTTGTACGTTTTTTCTTTTGTAGCAAGTGTGCATGCGCCTTGGAAAGAGCTACGTATAAAATTATAAATTTTATTGGGGCATTCCATTTCACCGGTATTCAACCAATTTACCTTTTCAAGTTCACTACAGAGTATTTTATAATCTATCGTTTTTTTTGTAACACTCTGTATATACCCCGGCGGCGTGAGCGCCGGATCGTCGATGCAAGTGAACATAAGTGCTCGGTGATCGGCCAGTGCGACGCACAGAGTACATTTGTATATTATGAGATAGAGACGTCACTCGACTAAGTGACGACACCAGCGGTGCCAAGCAGCTATTGCAAGAAACTTTCTGACTGCGTGGCCATGAGCCCATGAAATAAAAATCGAGTGTAACAAATATATTTAAGTAAACTTGAATCTTTTAGAAAAAATAGTTTTAAGATCGTAAAAAATAATTTAAAACTACCTTGGGCAGAAAAGTAGTCTGACTTATATAACCCTATGTAACGAAACCATACCGCGATTCAAAAAAAGGCACACCGCCATCTAGTTGTGAATTTTTAACTAAAATATTACATTTTTTAATATTGCATACAGCGCCAACTACCACGTGTTTCTGGAAACTCTTACGTTATAATGAAACGAAATTAAATATCATGACAAGTCTCAACGTAACTGCAACGTTGAGAACCTACGTAAGTTGGTTACATTATAATTCAATGCTCAGTTCTAAGTGATAACACCATGGTGCGACGTCTAGAACCGCCGAGTGCGGATGGCTTGCGGGGAAACGTGCAAAAATGTGGTCTATGCAAGATTTTGTGATTTTATTAAGTTTTTTCTCTATTCTCGTATACTGTGAAACTCCGCAAGTCAATCCACACCCGCCGAGTGCATCCAAATATAAATCTGTGTATGAGGATATACTTTTCAAGTTGATATTCATATCACCGACCAGAAGAAAGTTCTGTTTTGAATTATATTTAGAAATGTGATTACCTAGTTCCTTTACAAAGATACGCTTATGAGTGCTAGGCGGCCTATAGGTTGCACACACAACCACCTCTTGGCTAGGATTAATTTTCAAGAGGCCCGTGATACTTTCGAATGTTTTTGTATTGTGTGGAAACTCTGTGAACTTAATATAATTTTTTATATAAAATATAACACCCCCACCCCGCCTATTATTGCGTAGTTGTGTGTGCATGTTATATTTAGGTATGCTAAACAGTGGTGCAATATTATTCGAGATACCGGCTTCTGTTATTACAATAATATCAATAGGTACTACACAGGTGTCAATCAATTGAACTAGTTTGGTGTAGTTTTTTATCATAGATCTTATGTTTAGGTGTAAGCATGTTATGCTTAACTGACTATTCGTAGGCAACTTTTTAACAAAGTCTTGAGTAGAATTGCAATTGAATAATTCAGTTATGGATGAACTAGTATTCATGTTCTTTTATTAGAACAAAATTTGCTTCCACCCACTGTTTCCGGATCGCTGCACTTTTCAATTCTATCAGAATAGGACCAGACTTGTCTGCCGAACCTGATGTTTTTTGGGTCGAATAAATGTCTTCTCCGTTCATAGCTAGTTTGGATGTTATAGTTTCAACAACCTTTGTGAGATTATTAGGAGATATATCAGGCAACCCGGCAATTTCCACCGATTTAGACAGGGATTTTTGTTCGAATCCCTTCACACTTTGCTCCAGTACAGCGACTCTTAGCTCCAAATTTTTATTTTTGTTCGTTAGATCTTCGTTTTTGTTTTCAAGTTTTTTGATTGTGATTTCTTGAGTTTTTAATGACTTTTCCATAGTAGTGATCTGGTCGCTCAAGAATTCTAGGGAATTTTCTAAACTTGCTATCTCTTCCTTAAAAGTTTTTTTTAGTTCTCGGCTGATGTCTTGCACCAGCTTTTTTGTGTCCAGTGTTTGGACGTTCACAACAGATCCGTAGTCAGATTCGTTGTCCTCGTCGTCTTCGTTTGGGATTAAGAAAGATGATCTCTGCGATAGATTTTTTTGGCAGTCTTCGCAGCTCCACTCGATGCCAGGGGAGTTTCGTAAAGTGTTCAGCTGCTTATTTGAGAGCTTTACACAGTTAGTATCTGCGTGAACTACCTTAACACACCTGCTACAGGTTAATCCAGGCTTAGTTTTGGTAATGTTTTTATTACACTTAAAACACTTTTTTACGACCATCGCGGGTAATTATTACAAATCAGCACACAAGCGTTCGCTCTCAGCGTACAACGTAGACTTCAAATAGTTTAGCGATACTATGCTCGAGTTTAGTAGTCGCTGATATCACTTTTCATCACACACAATTGATAATTTTTCTCTAAAAGAAAGTTGTTGTTATTATGTAACTGTCACTTTGTTAGCTGTAGGTAGGAGTTTTTCACTATTTTAAATTTTTCATTGATTTTCTAAAGAATTTCCACTTTTCTGACTTCTCCTTTATTTTGAGTTCTTTCTTAAGCACTTTTGATTGGATATACAAAAATTTGGACACGAACTTTCACAATTAATATTTTTTAATCAATAAAATGCACAGAGCCTATGTTAACTGGGTCACAGTAGCGCCCTCTCTCTCTCTCTCTCCCTGAAAGAAAACGCATATTAAAATACTTACCTAATTCGAAGCTTACTTTTTAAATCTGCCTGGTGAATAAAAGCCAATGAGGACAAGATGGCGGCCATCTGCATTTATAAGTTCACAGGTGGCGCCCCCTGCTGGTGAGTCGACGGAAATACGTCATCAAACATGAGTAAGATAAGCCTACGGGTAACGGATATGCCTATCTCATTATATAAGCTTCGAATTAGGTAAGTATTTTAATATGCGTTTTCTTTCAGGGAAAACGCCGCTATTTTCAATCTTCTGCAAGTCAATGTAATTTAAAGTAGATTGTACTTTTTTTTTTCTTTGTAGTCAATTCAATACTGGCTTTCAAATTTACCTTTTAGCATCAGTATTAGGTCACTTACCTAAGTGCTGTAATACCGGGAACAAGACGTAGTTAGCTAAGTGGTAAATATCAATTTAGTTGTCAGATGTGCCTTTAAATAAGCATCAAACCATCATTTTATGTACCATCCTGTACATAAAATAAGCATAAAAACCGTGCTCTTGCAAGGACGGCCGCAGACCGAGTGAGGGCAAAATGTATATTATAGTATAGCTCCCGTGTGTGATAGCTTGTTATAATATAATATATATTTCGGTATATTAATATATATTATAGCTACGTTTGTGGTGGCCTTAAAGCTTCGTAAATTTCCGTATGTTGTAAACATGAACCTGTCAAAAGCTACGTAGATTCTCCTTTTGAAGAAAAATATATTTTAGATGTGCCTGTTCTTCCTAGCATATAAGAATAGCAACGTTAAGGTCATTGACGTCCTAGAACTTTCCTCACGGTCTGATAGTAGCGTCTCCCCCATTTACTACGTCATCGCGCACCAGGTGTAGACTTTATTGAGATGAATAGCGTTTTGCAAGAGAATTGCCACTTAACTTCGGTTTGGCTTTAGTAGCGAATAAGTCCGTACTTTTACTTTCATGACATCGTTTTGATTGTTGGTTGTGCAATACTTATTTTAAACTAGCGATAGTTCCTTCCTTACTGTACATATTAAAACGGTTGCATATTGTTTCTCTTTGTTGCTTGACGTTTTGAACAGGGACCAAAGTCTGCTATTACAATTATGTCAGAACAGAATCGTTATCGTAGCTCAATAGAAAGTCGAACCATCGGCTACGGTACAATTTGACAGATTTCGTAGCTACTTAGTTTACGATTTACGTTTTGGCATTTTTTTTATAGTTAAGATTCTGGGATACCTTTTGGCTTTTTTTTAAAGATTACGATTCTGGGCGGCGATTCTCGATCTATAAAAAATAATGAATGCTTAGAAAGAAATTAATTTGTCTCATGTTTTTAGATTTCTTTAGAAATGGTAAAACATGAGACAGAAGTCATTTCACCAGTAAACTTTCAAAGGGGGGATTCGCCACAATCGCGGCCGTCAGACCGGTCATGGACGAGTGGCTGGAGAGGAGACACGGTGCTCTCTCCTACCGGTTGACACAGATACTTGCCGGGCACGGTAGCTTCGGTAGGTATCTGTGGCGAAAACACCGGGAAACCACGGCCGACTGTCAGCACTGCGAGGACCGCAGCGATGACACGGCGCTCCACACGCTGGTGGAGTGCACAGCGTGGGCGCAATAGCGCCAAGTCCTAGGTGGATCTAGACGTGGACACTCTCTCGCTCGAGACCATGGTGCGAGCCATGCTCTCCAGCGGTAGTAAGTGGGACTGCACCGCCTCCTTCTACGAGCAGGTCATGCTGAAAGAGGCGGCGGGCGGGAACGGGAGAGAACTCTCCCACCTAAGATCCGCAGTCGGCGGCTTGGGGGTCGCCGACGTGTCTTCGCCGAGGACTATCGGCCTCCATGACCGGGGCCTGAGGACGGTGAGAGGGCAGCTCACCGTCCTTACAGAAGCAGGCCCATGACGGCAGCGTGACGTGAGGAACTCACGCACGCCCCCCCCCCCCCTTAGAAGTGGGATCACACCCGAAACCCTCCAAAGACGCGGGATAGCACCCGTAACAACAGACCCGAGGTCGCAGTGGCGGCCTCGGGTCTGTTGGGAGTCCTGGGACATCCTTCCGGGGGCTTACCCGGGGCTCCCAACCATAGGCTGTTGGGCGTTATGTGAGGTTTTTTAGTCGGTAGGAGTCCGGCATAGCATCCATGAGGATAATCCCTCACGTTAAACAAAAAAAAAGGCCAATGTGTTATTCAAGAATAAAGTCTATTTCAGAACAAAATTTCAGCAAGATTCATTCAGCAATAAGAACGTGAAAGTGTAAAGAAAGTGCTGACAGTCATCCACACGTCTACATTCACCTAAGGCGCGTTCGCTCTAAGTTTGCCGTTGGCGTAGAGGCGTTGTACGGGAAGCGACATGCAAACTTAGAGCGAACGGGTAGTACTTTTGTATTTATTATTTAAATAAGTTAGATATTAATATTTGAACGAATCCAACTGATTTGTTTCTGCAAAATCGCTTAGTAATTTAATAACTCGTTATTTCCACAATGAAGGTTCGTAAAGCAAGTTGTTACAATAATTAAATGTTTTGAAAATACAGTTACATAATCAAACGGATAATTTAAATTAAATGCAGACTCAGCGTACGCAGAACTTTTTATACAAGTCGCTTAGATTGTGTTACAAATTGAATGTACCAAATGAAGTAGGGATTCGATTTTACGATAAATTTTGAGAAAATGGCGGACTGATTATTTTCTTGAGGAGTTCTTTTGGGTCTTGATACATTTTGGATCACGACAAATTTAACAAAATGTAAAAACTTATTAGAATTCTATTTCTGCAAAGAAAGTTCATAAAAATGTGAACGGTCGCTGATCCGGCCGCAAACTATTGCGATCTCAGCCTCAATATTTGGGCTCCTAAGTCAGAGTCACGTCTATCAAACAGCAGTGCCTCATAGTAGAGGTTAGGTTGATTTGCACACTGGAGATTTTAAAGCAGTTTTTAAAAAGCGCGTCAAGATTTTTTTATTAGTGTAATACTCCAACGCCTAAATTACCTACTTTAATAATAAGCTTGTGCTATAGGATTTGGACAGCTGATAAAATTGATTACACTCAAAGTCCGAAACAAAAAATTATGCTTTTTTAAAATTCAGCTCGCCAAAATAAATAAATATTTGTGGACATTCACACACAAGATACTGACAGATTCTGATTCGACAGATACTGTCGTGAAATGATCGAAATAAGTTTGAAATTGAAAAGGAATGACACCATTTTAAGTTTTGTTTGCAAATCAGTAATAATAAGCGAACAACGTACCTATTACGTAAAGAAAATGTTAAATAATTATATTCTAGAAAGATAAAATAATTCGTTTTGTTCTTCTAGAAGGAGAAACTATAGAGAAGAAAAATTGCTTATTAAAAAGTATTTTTTAAATATTTGTGAACCAATATAATTTAATTTCATTCCAATACCTCAGGAAAAAGAAACAAAAAGTTCACATTTAAACAGCGCATTTTTGCTCCTACGAAAAAAATTGTTTAGTGTTTTGGCGCTTGAGGTCCTATACCTATGAGGTACAGACATAACATCACGGCATACAATCTAAAAAACACACAATGTGTACTTTGTTCCATTTCGGATAGTCATTCGATAAAATAAAACACTAAACCACATGTAAATATTGTTTCACACCAATTCTATTTATTTCAGATACGTTCACATTTCACAAACGTTTCTCATCAAACAAGCCTTTGTCGCAAGTATAGTGGTATTTGAGTCAATTCTATCTAGAACTTGTCGACACAATTGGGAAGTATTTGAGGTAAAAGTAAATATTTGATATCTTGGAAACCGCATCACAAACGTGAGGATCTCTCGAAGTGGGAAAATACAACTTTCGCTCATTTTCTGTGGTTCGTTTTGCTAAAGAAAATAATGGAATGACCTAAATTGATTCTTAGTACTTGTGATCGGATGTTTGGTGGATAAGTGTGAGATTAATATATTGTCTATTACGTCAAAAGCACCTATACTTTTACTAACATTTTTGTGGACTCTCTCACAGTCAGTATTGTATTCCGGATTCGCTGGATATCGCTATAGCTTTCGTTCAGGTGCACAGGCTCATTTTGGAGAGTGAAAAATCAATCAAACCAAACGCCTCTGACAGTCCACTGCTTGATGCAGGTCTCTCCTAAAGTACGCCACGTACGCCTTTCATCTTTTTCTTCAGGTCGTCGCCGTTGGTCCATCTGACGGGTGGACGTTCTACTCCATGTTTATACAGGTCTCCACTCCAGAATTCATTGTCGTTGTTCTTCTACAGAGCAAATTTTAGCAGAATAAAATTTTACATAATGGCTGCAAAGTTGAAGTTATTGTTCATCGACGTACGTAAGGGACGAAGCCAGAGCGTACAACTAGTAGCGTATTGCAAAAATTAAATTTGTAATTGGCGAAAATGTCACGATATTCAACAAACAGTCATAAATTGAGATTCATAAGGCTAATCCATTTGCAAGGAACAAAAAACGTGCATTATTAAAGCATGTCAAATGTCGGCTTTAGTAAACGTTGTTCGTAAGTCGTACGGGGATTAGTTTCATGTATAATTAATTTGTATATTATGTTGAAATAGGTGGCTCGCTAATGCGCAAATTTTCATTGTAAAACAATATCATATATTTTGAAAAGCTGACGGTTGTTCTGTGAATATATTATAATTTACGTGTTTTACGTGTACAGATGACGATACACGTAGGGGAAACTGGGGATACTTGATCCTTACGGGAGACTAGGTAGGTACACAAGATTTACAGAACTTGTATAAGCCGTATTTAGTTTTATAGTTACAATATCGATTGTATAAGGTACCCGATAACTTTCTAAAGATGGTACATCTATCACAATTGACACTTTGGCAAACGGCGGCCGAGTAAGTAATTGTTGCGGCAGAAAGAAAATTTTGGTGAGTTTATATTTTGACTAAACATTTATTTAAAATGGGACTTTTAAGTGTGTATGCATTTAATACGAGCCATTATCTATATTATTAGCCATTCTTTACGTAATAAAGTGGTAATATTATAGACATTTGAAAATATTTTTGTTTATAACCTCAAATAGCTCAGGGTATACTTGGTACACTTTATTATGGGAGATTTGATCCACCTAACTCAAGTGTCCCCTACCATTTTTTTTTTCAATTCATTGCAGAACAATATGCCAAGAGCCACCAAAACCAGAGAAGGTGCCCAAAAAATGGTGCAAGGGAACGAAAGTCATGCCCTAAAGTTGCACAGCGAGCAACGGAACGAGCTATGCTATGGATGTCTCTGAGGGATAAAATCCGGAACGATGTTCTCCGTAAGAGAACCAGAGTGTTCGACATAGCTCGCAGAAGCATGCGTCTTAAAATGGCAGCTGGCTGGCCACATCTCTGTTGGATCCCCCTGTTAATCCCCCAGGATCAGGTCATCCAGACCGGGGGGATCAAGTCTTACGTATATACGGGACACATGGTACGATTCCTTATTATTGATTTAAGTCAAATAAGTACTAAATTTAGATATTCATATCATTGGCTCTTACAGCAATTATAAGCAAATAAATTTCGCGTATTTTAGTACCAACGGTTTTTTAAACGGATTTTCAATATAGAATTTAGGGATAAAAAACAAAAGGGGGGATCAAGTGTCCCCAGTTTCCCATATATAAATCATAATTAATTATGATTTACTAGCTGACCCGCGCAACTTCGTTTGCGTGATAAATGAAGAACCACTCGACCGATTTTATGCAAACTTCACATAAACCATGTTCTAAATAGTCCGAACAAAGCCTAAACATTTGGTTTGGATAGATGAGCCCGTTCTTGAGTTATAGAATTACAACGAAAAGTGGCATTGATTTTTATATACACTCGAGAGCAATGAATCCGGGTCACTTAAAGAATCCTAAAAATCTCGGAAACTAAAAATGCTAGGTTAATGCAATAAATTGTATTTAATAGACAATGTAATACTCCTTAAATGAAGGTATTAAAACTTCTTAGTTATTGTAAAGTTATATCATAAAAAAATCAAATTTGAAAAAGGGCCACTTTCGAAGATGGAACTACGAAATTACAGCATTTGGTGTTGCTTTTGTTTGTAATCTGTCATTTATGTGGGTACATAAACCATGTTGATAGTGCTCTATATTCATTAATCAAGCTGAAATTATGTCGCTTACGCCTGAAGAATGCACCAGAATACTTACAATGCTGGAAACCGGCCGGAGTCAGCGCGATACAGCCAGGACTGTCGGTGTGTCGCTGTCAACAGTACAAAGAGTTCTCCGACGTTACGAAGAAACTGGTTCTAACCTACGCAGACCAGGAACGGGCAGAACCAGGTGTACCACAGCACGAGAAGACCGATACTTGGTGAACACCATGCTTCGAAATCGCTTTCTCACAGGAACTGAACTCACCAATCAGTTTCGACGCCTCGGAGGAAGTAACCCAAGTGCATGGACAGTAAGACGTCGGCTTGCTGAATCTAACTTAAAACCCCTTAGACCTGCAAACGGCCCTAAACTGGAGCGTGGGCATCGTATTTCGAGACTAAGGTATGCCCAGAGCCACGTAAATTGGAGTATTGAAGATTGGTCAAAAGTTATGTTCTCCGACGAATCAAAATTTATGCTCTACAAGCACGATGGAAGACACAGAGTGTATCGAAGACCAGAGGAAAGATTCAAGCAAGCATGCATCGAAGAAAAAGTAGCCTACGGTGGTGGGTCTGTACTTGTGTGGGCCGGAATTTCTTCTGAAAGTCGCACAGAGCTGGTGATCATAGAAAACGGCTCTTTAACTAGCGTAAGATATGTGGAAGAAATCCTCAATGATCACGTTGGTCCATTTATGGTCAATTTAGGTGAGGATGCTATATTTATGCATGACAATGCCCGACCTCATACAGGTAGGATTGTGAATGACTACCTTCAAGAGATGAACATTACTCGTATGGAGTGGCCAGCGCGCAGCCCGGATATCAACCCGATCGAGCATGCTTGGGACGAGCTAGGCAGATGCGTAAAACAACGAAACCCTCCCCCAATCACGCTTCGTGAGCTCAAAATTGCTCTCACAGAGGAATGGGAGAATATTCCCCAAAATCGTATAAGGAACTTGGTGTACAGCATGCCAAACCGCGTAAACGCAGTAATGGAAGCACGAGGAGGCAATACGAAGTATTAAAATTCAAGAAAATCGTAATAAAGTTCAAAAATTTCATGTTTCCTATTTTTGTTTTAAGGAGAGATCAGCAGTTTTTTCTTTATGTAATTTTGTGTTAAGGCCGCGTGGGTCAGATTTTGAGTTTTTTGAAACAATCCTACTCAAAAAGTAAAGGGTTTATAATTCTGATAAATATATATATAATAGTTAAGGATATAAGCTAAACATATTCCGAGCCCGTTACACGATCCAATAAATTTCACTAGATAGAAAAAAATCCCAAAGTTGACTCTCTCAGAAAAGTTTTTTCAAAACTGTGGCTAAACTATTAATATTTTATATATTTTTTTTGCACTCAATTAAAGGTATTAAGGTTTTATACACATTTTCCGAGCGTTTTTCTATAAACAACTACTTACATAGTTATCATGTACGAATATCTACCAAACGCAATAGAATTGCGCCGCTGACGGCCGATCAGTCTCGCCCTGGCGCTTGTGGAGGCAGGACCTGTGTCAGTTTTTTTCGCAACTATTTCGTAATTATTATGCCAAATTACGTTGAAATCGCGCCACAGTATAAGAATATCAGTAATGGGCAAAATGTAATTAGATTAACCGTTACAAATGCGACTCATGGTAAAAATGTGGTGATCTTTTACTTTCTAAGTGTTTTCACGACATGGTAACCAGCTACCTAATGCATTAAAATGTCTACGAATTACATGATAATTTCGCAATCCAACATGGCGGCCACGCCGTAATCACAAAATTTCATGATGGGTATCGTTTAAGGGGTTTTTTGGTATGCTGAGTACGAAGTACGTAATAATTTTGCAATCCAATATGGCCGCCGCGCGGTAATCACAAAATTTCATGATGGGTATTGTTTAAGGGGTTTGTTCGTATGCTGAGTACGAATAACGTGATAATTTTGCAATCGAATATAGCCGCCGCGCCGTAATCACAAAATTTCATGATGGGTATCGTTTAAGGGGTTTTTTGGTATGCTGAGTACGAATCGCGTACTAATTTTGCAATACAAGATGGCCGCCGCGCCGTAATCATAAAATTTCATGATGGGTATCGTTTAAGGGGTTTTTTGCTATGCTGAGTACGAATCACGTGATAATTTTGCAATTCAAAATGGCCGCCACGCCGTAATCACAAAATTTCATGATGGGTATCGTTTAAGGGGTTTTTTCGTATGCTGAGTACGAATCTCGTGATAATTTTACAATCCAATATGGCCGCCGCGCCGTAATCACAAAATTTCATGATGGGTATCGTTTAAGGGGTTTTTTCGTATGCTGAGTACGAATCACGTACTAATTTTGCAATACAAGATGGCCGCCGCTACGTAATCACAAATATTCATGATGGGTATCGTTTAAGGGGTTTTTTGCTATGCTGAGTACGAATCACGTGATAATTTTGCAATCCAATATGGCCGCCGCGCCGTAATCACAAAATTTCATGATGGGTATCGTTTAAGGGGTTTTTTAGTATGCTGAGTACGAATCACGTGATAATTTTGCAATCCAATATGGCCGCCGTGCCGTTATCACAAAATTCTATGATGGATATCGTTTAAGGGGTTTTTGGAATGCTGAGTACGAATCATGTGATAATTTTGCAATCCAATATGGCCACCGCGCCGTTATCACAAAATTTCATGATGGGTATCGATTAAGGGATTCTTTCGTATGCTAGGTAGCAATTTAATAATTTTACAATAAAAACCTTTTGTCATAGTATTTTCGCATTGCTAGGCCTGAACTTAATAAGCAAATCTTTTTAGTTTACTACTGTTAATAGCTTAGGCGGCCAAATTGAATTCCAAAATTATCATGTTATTCGTACTCAGCATTCGAAAAAACCCATTAAACGATATCCATCACGAAATTATGTGATTACGGCGCGGTGGCCATTTTGGATTGCAAAATTATCATGTGATTCGTACTCAGCATACCAAAAAACCCCTTAAACGATAACCATCATGGATTTTTGCGATTAAGGCGCGATGGCCATATTGGATTGCAAAATTAGTACGTGATTCGTACTCAGCATACCAAAAAACCCTATAAACGATACACATCATGAAATTTTGTGATTACACCGTGGCGGCCATTTTGGATTGCAAAATTATCACGTGATTCATACTCAGCATACCAAGAAACCCCTTAAACGATACCCATCATGAAATTTTGTGATTACGGCGCGGCGCCCATATTGGATTGCAAAATTAGTACGTGATTCGTACTCAGCATACCAAAAAACCTCTTAAACGATACCCATCATGAAATTTTGTGATTACGGCGCGGCGGCCATATTGGATTGCAGAATTATCACGTAATTCGTACTCAGCATACCAAAAAACCCCTTTAACTATACCCATCATGAAATTTTGTAATTACGGCGCGGCGCCCATTTTGGATTGCAAAATTATTACGTGATTGGTACTCAGCATACCAAAAAACCCTTTAAATGATACCCATCATGAAATTTTGTGATTACACCGCGGCGGCCATTTTGGATTGCAAAATGATCACGTGATTCATACTTAGCATACCAACTTTAGAAAACTTTAGAATTTTTTATGACCAGTTATAATGTAATTTACATTTTTTACGCAACTTACGCAACGGAAACTCTCAAAAGAAATGAAATATCCTAGTTTTCGAAAAATGTTTCGTTGCTGCTCAGCTCTTATTCGCCTTAGCGTGATGTTATATATTTTGGTATTTTTCAAAAATGGACATTCTGTTAAGAAACTTTTGAAATTCAACTAGCAGTCTCTTAGACTCTAGAGTTCAAACAACTAAACAAACAAACAAACTCTTTAGCTTAAAAATAATAGTATAATAAATATAATTAACTCATTTATTTAGGAAACTCGAATAAATCACTACACTTAATAAAGTTAGATGCATTTACTACGTCAAACAAAGTTAGCATGCTGTTTCTTTCTACTCTACTGTATACTGTGGCATGAGAGTTGACTGCCGCTGCCGGCGCGCGGTGTGTCTCGCGCCCGGGGCGAGGGGAGCGCCAAATGCCTACTTGTGCGCTATAACCGCCCCTTAATAAAATGTATGGTGACTCATATTTTTTTTACTTTCATTTAAGGAGTATTACATTGTCTATTAAATACAATTTATTGCATTAACCTATCATTTTTAGTTTCCGAGATTTTTAACATTCTTTAAGTGACCCGGATTCATTGCTCTCGAGTGTATATAGATATACGTGTTCAGTCATCTGTACACGTATATAATTGACTGCCTCTGTGGCGCAGTCGGTAGTGATACCGCCTGCGGCGCTGGAGGTCGTGGGTTCGATTCCCACCGGAGACAAATATTTGTGTGACCCATAACAATTTGTTGATGCAAAAAAAAAGAATTTCACACAGTTATATTTAAACCGAAAAGTTGGGAAATAATATTTGATCAGGTAGGCAACTATATTAAATTAAAAAAAATGTAAGATAAAAATAAATGGATCAATCATTTTATCCGTTCATTTTAATTTTCATCTTTGTTTTACCATTTTTATCTCCAAAGTACTTCGTCCTCTCTACTACCGAATCTAATTCCAGAACGGACAAACAATTTAAAATAGTTACCTGCCTGATCAAATATTATTCCCCAACTTCTCAGTTTAAATAGAACTGTGTGAAATTCAACACAACTTTATGGACAATCTAATTCAGAGATGTTTAAAATAACAGCTCAGTGCTAAATCTAGACGAACTAATGTTAGTTCAACGAATTTAGATGAAGGTGTTAATGCATTTAGTTTTGTAGATAAATCCTTAGTGACTGCTAAAACTGACCATCAAAGGTAAACATACTTTCGTATGAGTGGGACAAAGAGATGAGTGTGGGAAATCAAGTACTTTATAAATTCGTCCCCTTAGTAACATAAAAATGTAACTCGATTTTTATCGATTTTGAGTTAAGTATGCCACTAGTCAGGGAATAGTGTGTTCCATGTTGTCACAAAGACTCGTGTCTCTAGGACTCTTCATTTCCGAAATAGCCTCCACCGTATCTGTAAAACACGTAAAACAGAAACAAACACACAAACTTATCTTCAGATAGGCTTTTGTGTGTTTGTTAAAACCAAAACGTATCTAAAGATACGTTTTTGTGTTACAGTGCTTTCATAGTTTTACACTACAATAATTGAACACAAAATGTTCATAGCATATAAAAAGACACCCGTCCACTATATTTAACCATTATCCAAGCGTATTTATATAACCCACTAGCCAATGCTGCGGTTTCGCTCGCGGGGATGACGTTTATCACGACTAAACGAACAGTGATTGAACGGAAACCCAACCTTGGTTTTTAACTCCGTTTTGTTCTTAACCATTTTGTTCTTAACTCCGTTTGTTCTTAACTCCGCTTCTACTTGACCGATCGCGATGAAACAAACGTAGGCTTTTAAGTCTGATCAGATCTTTTTCAGAACTGCACACATAAGGACAAACAGAAACGAGTTCCAAAAAAATATTTCATACACAAGTTGTATACAACTTTTGTCTGAAATCGATAATACGTTTTCATGACGGTATATAGAGGCGTCCTCAATAGATAATATGTCATTGAAATGCAGCAAGTTGGATACCCATAACTCCTGGGGCAGTCATTAGGCGAGCAACTTCTTAAAAAATCCATGGCGCCAGACTTGGCTAAGATCGCCAGTCGAGTGACAGTGACAAAAACAGTGCTGCCGGTCAATGAGAAGGTAATGTTTTTCAAGTTACCCTAACAACAGACTGTGTATTAATTACGAGCTCTATAGCATTGGATAAAAGGGAGGTGATGGTTATAGGCTTTTATTCGGAAGGGTTGTACCTTCATAAAAGAAATAAATAGTTTTTAATCCAAATAAAACAACAAAAACTTTAAAATATGCGTTTCATGCTAAGTACACACAGTGTAGAATAACGGCCTCTCAGCGTAATACCGTTTGCGTCTAGTTCAGGCAGACAGTGCTGAGTATTTCTGAGACGAACAGTATGCTTGGCGATACGATGTGCATCTGCGGTCTTCCATGAAACAGTACCTATTTGTTTCATGGAATATAAAAGAAATGTTATTACCTGACACAACAAACTTCTAACCATATTACTTGAATACCACCTCGGATAGACCGTCTGGTAACTTATGAACTTTACTTAAACTACTGCCCTGTGGCTTTTTTGCACCTACCGGATCCAGCGGTAAGGAGAGTAAATTTCATGCCCGCCAAGACCTTCTTAAAGTGAGGCAAAGGCACCCCACGAGTACGAAAGAACTCATGCCAGTCTGCGGACTTACAGTAACACATGCCGCTACTTTGTGAGCCGGGGCGGTTCAGGCCTTGCGAGAGATGCTCACACCCGAACGAAAGTGTTCCAATCTACCAAGTGTTGCATCCCGTGAAACGGTGTATCTATCAGGTCCAGCAATGAACTCTAGTCGTTCTCCTTGTCTGGTACCCTGGTGAGGTATTTAACCGTTTGGAGAACCCTATCAGGGAAATTTCTTTAAGAGAGCTTGAGCCTCATAAGCAGCCCTTCCTGAAAATTAAGTGCGCAGGAACTCGCTCAATCAATATGAACTCTCCCTGTTGAAATCTCCCACAATCACTGTCTGCCGAAGGATACTGCTCAAAATTACTTTGTCAGTTAAAGAGTTGAACTGTATCCGCGTTACCACTGTGAGTTCTGTAGGTACACCCGTAGTTTAGAGTGTGACCCTCGTGGTGCCCTATATGATCCCCCGTGATAAGTAAGACAGTGTCCCTGTCTTCAAGGTTTTGAAGAGCTGTAGAATTATAATCCAAAACATAATTATGTACGTTCAGGATAATAATTTTTCTGCCGCCTTGCTCTTTCTCTAATAGCTTCAAGGTATGCAATATACGAGTATATACCTATCCCGACTTGTATTCTTTTTTATTATGCTCAATTTAATTGTAATAACACAAAAAATACCAAATTAATAGAATATAACACGAAGTATCTCATTTAAAATTTCATTTTCATACGAAAAAGTTAGTCACATAAAAGCGTATCTGTATCCATTTTGAAAACTATTGAACTTTAAATATATAAATAGAACCTTTTTAAATGAGTAGCTACTTTCTTTGCAAAGTTAAATAATGCGCTAAACATATTTTAAGCATTAACCGTGAATACTTTCAATAGTAGTCCATAAATTCTCATTAATACAACGTGTCACACGGTTTTCTGCTGTTTCCCAAAAGTGAGCAAAATCGAGTTACATTTCTATGTTACTAAGGGGACGAATTGACTAGTGCTCATCACGCGGTTTTACCCGCGTATTTCCCGTTCCGGTGGGAATGCGGGAATGAAATATAGATATGTTACCCGCGGATAGTGTAGCTTTCTCACAGTATAAGAATTTTTCAATTCGGTCTCGTAGTTTCGGAGACTTTTCGTGTCAAAAACAAACAAACAATAAAATGTTTCCTCTTTATAATATTAGTGCACTTAGATGATCTATACTTCTTTATCTTACTTATTACTAGAAGGATTATAAATGCGAAAGTTTGTGAGGGTAAATGTCTGGTTTTCAGTATGTCTGAATGTTAGTTACTACGCGTAACAAGAAACTGTGGGCTATGGAGCTACTTTATTTTATAAATCTTAGTATTCATAAATTTTGATTATTGGATTTTGTCAGAAAAAAGATTGATGCGATTGCGGGTCGTTGAACCCGAGACAATATGTCTACAGTAAAGTGCATTAATTGTAATGTGGTAATTAACGAGTGTCTTGCTTTTATTCAAAACAAAGCTGACATTATGGATGAAAACAGCATTAGTCGGTTGTGTACCACGGCTTTTTCAGAGGAGGAAATAAAAGTGGCGAAAAAGTTACTGTTCGAGTCTGTGGATACCTCCCGTCGTCAAATTAAAAGGAGGAACGAAGGAAAGGGTCGAAGAGACATTGAAGATATAATTACTCTGATAAAGGTAACGGATCCAGAATTGGTACCAGTTTTTGTGGCTAGATATTTGCATAAACTTCCCCCTGTAACGTTTGATCATCTGGATGCTACGAGAATTCTCAGGGACATTATTAAGTTACAAGAAGATGTAACTGTAATAAAAGAAAGTTATGTAACAGCGGATCAAATACAGGAGTTACATAAGGCGAGTCATCCGAGCTATAGAAATCTAAATATAAAAGGTCGTGAAAAATGTTCTATGAATTATATGTGTGAGGGTGATTTAATAACACATATTCAAAGTGGAACAACGGCGCCTGAGTCGAGAAACCTGTGTGTGACAGAGAGACAAGACGATATCTGTGACGAAACCATTATAAATAATAGTGCTCTCTCATCGGCGGAGGCGCACGAACATGCAACGAAGGACACAGCTGATTATGAGACATGTAGCAAAGGTGGGCGCATGGAGGCCTGTACTGTGGTTTCGGCAACACTGCACAACGTTGCAACAATCAACGTGCACCCAGAAGTGGCGGATCAAGAAAAGAGGCTCACGTCGGTTCCGAACGAAATGACGTCCCGTGTTGAAGCTCTGACGTCATCTACACCTGAGCGTATGTCTAAACCGTTATTAGCCGATATTTTGCGTGATGGCGGTGTTTGGCGAAAAGAAACACAAAGCGAGGAATGGAAGGTCGTGCAGCGTAAAAGGTTAAAAAATCGCTTTATTGGAACCAAAGGAAAGGCGGAAATTCTCCCGCATAATTCATTTAAAGCCGCGAGTTTTAGTGTGCCGTTTTATATTTATAACATTGACAAGACCACAAAAGTGGAAGATATAGTGTCTTACATTAAAAACAAAACCGGTGTGGACGTTTCTATGAACAAATCTAATATGAAAATAAATAAAGGTTATGCTTCTTACAAATTCTTAATACCAAAATGTATGCTAAATGTATTTATGAATGAGTCATTATGGCCTACGGGAGTTCTATTCCGTAGATATGTAAGTTTCTATAATAATAATATGAGACAGCGTGATGGTGTGAAGGCGAGTGATTTTGGATTCAATAACAAATAGTAAGTACCTAATGAATTGTATAAATAGTCAAGAAATTGTAAAGTTTGCCAGCTTTAATTGTAAGTCCTTAAGAAGGTCAAAAGTTAGTGTACAGCGTTTATGTAAGTCAGTGGACATTATTGCATTGCAAGAGACCTGGCAATGGCCACATGAAATAGATAATTTGGGAAATATTGACAGTGATTTTGGTCATTTTGGGAAGTCTGCCATGGATACAGCTATGGGTGTTGTACGGGGTAGACCATATGGTGGTATGGCGCTTCTATGGCGAAAATCGTTATTTACATCGGTCTCGGTTATTCCGTGTGCGAGTGATCGTATAGTTGCCATAAAAGCAACGGCGTCTAATCGAACTATACTGATCATAAATATATATATGCCTACTAATTCCGACGAAAATTTGGTAGAATTTTCCTACTGCTTGGGTGAAATAGCGGCCATTGTTGATTGTAGCAACTTGGAATATGTGTATATTTTAGGTGATTTTAATGCACACCCCGGGGAATTATTTAGTGATGAAATGTTAAACTTCTGTGTAGAACAAAAATTTCAGTGTGCAGATTACAATCTTCTGGGGTTAAACTCTGATATCTACACGTTTATATGTGAGACTTGGGGTAGTAGACGTTGGCTTGACCATTGCCTTGTGACTGAAGCAGCGTGGAAGTCCATTCAAAGGGTTGAAATTCATCACGGTACGTATTGGTCTGACCACTTTCCGTTATGTATTCATGTCAGCATGGGGATGGTTAGGCGAACGGAGGTACCGACTAATCAGGTTTGTAATGCGTATGATGGGGCTGTATGGGGTGAGAGAACCCCGGGACAAATAGATTGTTATCATAGGCTTTGCATGGAAAGGTTAAAGTCTGTTGATTTTCCCTCTGAATTGCGTGAATGTTGTGACAACTCTTGCACAAACGTACAACACAGAGATGTAATTGACAGTATATATATGAAGGTCGTGACTTCGCTTAGGGAAGCAGCTGAAGGGAGCGCCAGGACTAGAGATGTTGGGGTGAGGCAGCATACAGTGGTTGGATGGAACAAGCATGTCAGGGGTGCTCACCAGATTGCCAGGCATGCTTTTTTGAATTGGGTACGACATGGGAAACCCCGTGGTGGTCAGCTTTTTGTGGAGATGAAGGAAACTAGAAATTCATTTAAACAGAAGTTAAAGTTTTGTCAGAACCACGAAGAGCAGATCCGAATGGATATGTTAGCTGCTCAGCATGAAAACAAGCAGTTTAAGCAGTTTTGGAAATCCACGAAGCGGTTGAGTCCTAGACCGGTGGCTCCTGTGAGTGTTAATGGCGTGACTGAACCGAAGGAAATAGCGGACTTGTTTAGGAAGCACTTTCAGGTTACCTCAAGGCTGCAGTCTGAAAGGCGGGCAGGAGGAACTGGAGGCTCCGAGATGATTTCCATTAACATTACTGCAAAAGAAGTGGATCTCCTAATAAGGTCCATGACAAGAGGCAAGTCACCCGGTTGGGATGGGCTCAGTATCGAGCACCTCCAGCATGCGGGTCCTCATCTTCCGAGAGTTCTGTCAATGCTGTACAACTGTTGTGTGAGGCACTCATATCTGCCGGCTGAGATGACGAAGACAATAGTTGTACCCATTGTAAAGAATAAAACGGGGGACATCACCAGTATGGACAATTACAGGCCCATTTCTCTGGCTACCATTTCAGCAAAGGTGCTTGATGGTGTGCTTGAGCATCGCATAGCGAAACAGATTAAGCTGCACGATGCACAATTTGGCTTCAGAGCGGGTCTGTCAACTGAAACTGCTATATTTGCGCTCAAGCACACTGTTAAGTACTATACTGAAAGAAATACACCGGTGTATGCTGCTTTTCTTGACCTCTCGAAGGCCTTCGATCTGGTCGATTATGGTATTTTGTGGTCTAAAATGAGGGAGCAAGGCATACCTGATGATCTGGTTAGACTTATGGAGTATTGGTATGATAGCCAAGTTAACATAGTGCGATGGGAGGGATCGCTATCCGAGGGATATGGGTTGCAGTGCGGGGTGAGGCAGGGGGGTCTGACATCACCTTTGTTATTCAACTTATATATAAATCAGCTGATCGAGGAGCTCAGTAGCACCAGAATCGGATGCTCAATTGACTCAAATATTATAAATAGTATCAGCTATGCAGATGACATGGTGCTGCTGAGCCCCTCGATTAGTGCACTTCGTCGGTTGCTTATAGTATGCGAGGTGTATGCTAGGGCACATGGTCTTTTATACAATGAGAAAAAGTGTGAGCTAGTTGTATTTAGGGTGGGGTCTAAAAAACCTGATACAGTTCCGGCTGCATATATAAACGGGGTAGCGTTGAATAGGGTGTCACATTTCAGATATTTGGGTCACATTGTTACCGAAGACCTGAGTGATGACAGAGATATCGAGAGGGAGCGGAGAGCGTTGTCGGTCAGATGTAATATGCTGGCCCGCAGGTTTGCCCGTTGTACACAAGAGGTAAAAATAACTCTTTTCAAAGCATTTTGTCAGTCTATGTACACGTGCAGTTTGTGGGTTAGTTATACGCAGAGGGCCTACAACGCTCTTCGCATACAGTATAACAATGCTTTCAGGATGCTGTTGGGACATCCTCGATTTTGTAGCGCGTCGGGTATGTTTGCCGAAGCAAACATAGATAGCTTTCCGACGATAATGAGAAAGCGCGTTACGTCGCTGACAACACGCTTGCGAGAGAGCCCCAACAGCATCATGAAAGTGATTGTCGATCGACCTGACTGTCCCTTCTCACGTTATTGGATGTGTCTGCATACGTACAGGCCAGGTGCGCTAGGTTACATGAACTGAATAATTATAATGATTACACTCGATTTACAGCATTAAATTGCTCGATTATTCAATTATATTCAATTTAATTTAACTTATTTTTTCAATCCAATCAATTTATAATAATATTTACTGACAATTTATAATTTAATATCATGTTGTGACATTTTACAATTATATTCAATTTAAGTTAACTTATTTTTTCAGTCTAATCAATTTATAATAATATTTACCGACAATTTATAATTTAATATCATGTTATGACATTTTAAATCTCATTATAATTGTACCTATATTTATTAATTACTAACATAGTTTGTAAGCTTTTGTGTACTAACGTCATAATATGGAATTGTAATCCGAAATAAAACACTATTATTATTATTATTATAAAAATGCAAACACCTAGTACAATACTCACATAGTATAAGATATTACATCTATAATTCTTCTACTTGACTAAAAATTCCACACAAGCGAAGCTACTGGTGAAAATCTAGTAAGCAATAAATTGATATTCTTTACAAAATGCTGACAAAAATGCTAAAAGCATCTTATACTTCGTAGAAAATACATCATCATAATACTTATGTGCTCTTTGCGTTGGGAACGAAGCCAACGCCATTTATTTTTTCCCATTCTCTCCCTCTACGATATCGCATCAAAAACTACTGAACGTATTTTAATGAAACTTGTGTTACAATCCTTTAAACCCACAATAAATATTTACATTCGAAGCTTGTGATAAGGGTACAAGCTATCTTGCAGATATATATTTAAAAGCCTTCGCAATATATTTATGAGTACAAGTGCTGAGATCTTTGGACCCAAGCCAGCAGTAACGGTAAGTGGTATTCTTGCAGTTTAAGGGGCGAGTTCATGGAGATCGACTGCCTCTGTGGCGTAGTTGGTAGTATAACCGCCTGGCGTGCTGGAGGTCCTGGGTCGTTCCAAATATTTGTGTGATCCACAAAATGTTTGTTTCGGAGTTAGGGTGTTTTCTATGTATAATATGTACGTATTTACAAGTAGGTATATAAGTATGTCTTATCAGTCGTCTAGATCACATAAACAGCACAAGCTTATATAATTTGGGTTAGATGATGTTGTGTGAGATTCCACAAATATTTATTAATTGATATATTTAAGAAAAGAAAACCCGAACGGAAAAAAAATTGATCCTTGGGGGAGGCATCTGCATAAAAGTGGACATCCATTAGCTGACATTGTTCAGTGATCTAGAAGTCGTCTGCTATCAAGCAAATGTGATTGGGAAAAGGAAGCTCATAGCCCAGATCTAAATATAATAAATAATAAATGTTCACGGACATTTCACACAACGCTATCTGATTCCAAAGTAAGCTAGGAATAACCTGCTTGTGTTATGGGTATCAGACCACGGATATTAATACTTATATACTTTAAATACATACATATTATACATAGAAACAGCCAGACTCTTGAGACAAACATTTATGGGTCACACAAATATTTGTCTCGGGTGGGAATCGAGCCCACGACCTCCAGCGCCGCAGGCGGTATCTCTAAAATTACAAATCTTTCGTTTTCTTGTAACGTTACTGTAAGCGAAGGATAGATTCTACAGCTATAGGCTATAGCTGTAGAATCTATCCATAGGAAATTTATTTGAGCTCAAGTAAATAGCAGCTATAATTACATGCCGTTCAAAAAGTAAATGTTCTGGAAATGTATTATGTGCTTTCATTCAATGTGTAGTAAGTTCCAACAAGTGCCATCAATCAACTGTATAAACAGTATGTTATGAATTGTTATAAGTAGGTACTCACATAATATAGAATCATGTCCAACAAAAACGGTAGAAACGTTTGAGACTAAAATACCCATCGACTATCGGAACCACATCGTAACACTAAAACTTCGAGATACAAGGGAGGTCCCAAACTTCGCTGGTTTTGAACATAGAAACTTTTATCCCAAAATTAACAGTTGAATATTGTGCGACAACTTGAAACGGTCACCAACTGGAGGCAATTTAGTGCTCTAAACTAATAAAGTGAATGAGAAAGTTCTCCTTGAATCTGCATGACGATTTTCCAAAACTTATATCTATTCTGTTGTTTGGGAGGATGTAGTGTGCCTTCACGAAGAGCGTTACCTGTGCTCGGGCCCTCCCCGTAAGTAGCGGCGAAAGCGAAAACGCGAAACCAATCACTACCGAGAAATGAGTCCCGACAGGGCTAGGGCGTCCCCCCGAGGCGACGCGTACCGGTGTGCCCCCGTCGGTATGACTGCATGCGCACGCGGCGAAGGGGGCCGCCACCCTTCACGCAGCGCCAACTCTGGCGGGATGCGAGGAGCCGAGTGCCGGATAGGCACGTGGAATGTGCGTGGTGGTATGGAAGGTAAGATGAATGAATTGATAGATGTAATGAAAGAGCGATGCCTGGATGTATTGTGTGTCACAGAGACTAAGCGGAAGGGGAGCGGCATCGACGATCTTCCTGGCGGCATAATTGCTTTGTGGTCCGGAGTGGACCAAGAGGATCATGCCAGTAAGGGAGTGGGTGTCTTGCTCTCCTCCCGTTTGGCTTCTGGAGTGAAAGATTTTGGATTGGCAGGTCCAAGACTCCTGTGGGTACGTATAAAACTGGGGATCACGAGAGTTTTTTTGGTCGCAGCCTATGCTCCCGTCAGCTCGGCTAATCCCCAAGTGCTCGCGAAGTTCTGGGATTCCGTTAGGGACGTCCTCGATTTGGCTGACGGGAATGAAAAGTTGATCATGTGTGGTGATTTGAATGGATGGGTGGGGACCAAGCGAGATGGCTTCGATGCTGTCCTTGGTCCGTATGCAGATAAGAGAGCGAATGATGCTGGTAAGTCAATCTTAGACGTATGCTTGGAACGAGACCTCCTTGTGGCGAACAGTTTATTCCGTCACAAAGATATCCACACGTATACCTGGAGACGGAAGGAAGAAAAAAGTGTAATTGATTTGATATTGATAGACAGTCGTCTCCGAGAGGCTATAAGGGATACAAGAGCCTACAGAGGCCCCACTCTTGAAACTGACCACTACCTGGTGGTAAGCCGGTTTGTTGGTCTTTTCAAGAAGTGGAGGCACTGGCGAGTGCGTGTCTCTTTCGGAGACTATGAAAGGATAAAGAGTGAAAAACTGGAAGATGAAAGCGTAAGGAGTATGTTTGAGGCTTAGTCAGTGAAAGGCTTGCAAACGCGAGCCTTTCCGACTTAGATGTGGATGAATGCTGGAATATTATGAAAGAAAGTATAGTGGATAGTGCAAAAGAAGCATGTGGGAGTGCAAAGAGACATGAACATTCGAAAGGTGATGCCTGGTGGGATGCAGAAGTTCAATCCTGCGTAGCAAGAAAGAAGAAAGCGTGGTTGGATTATGTCTCACCTTTGCAACTGAATGACAGTACGAAAGACACGAAGAAAGAAATTTACCGCCTCTGCAAGAATGAAGCCAAAGCTTAAGTGAAAGAGAAGCGTGAAAGAATAAATTTGATTGCGGAAGAGAAGCTGACGAGGAACTTCGAGACAAATACCGAACTCTTTTGGAGGGAGGTCAAGAAGTCTCGGAGCTGTTCGTCAGTTTCCAGAATGGATAAGATAAAGTAAAGAGTAAAGCTGGGGACATTCTTGCGGACCCATTAGAGGTGTTAGAGCGGTGGAATGAGTACTTTGGAGAAATGTATGAATATCTCCCGGATGCGGGCACTGCGAGGGAGTCGATGACTGATCTTGCGGTGCAAGCATCAAGCGGAGATATTACTTTGGAAGAGATTGAATGGTCGATACGAAGCTTGAAAAATGGAAAGTCTGCGGGAATTGATAGAATATCGGCTGAAATGATCAAATTAGGTGGTCCTTGCGTCCGGGACGCCTTCTGGTCATTGAGCAATCTATGCTGGAAGAATGGAAGGGTCCCAATGGACTGGTGGTGTGCTATCATCGTGCTCTTGTATAAAGGCAGGGCTCACGTATTGAGTGCGCCAACTATAGGGCCATCAGTTTGATCAGTATAGCAGCTAAAGTGTATGGCAAAATTATTGAAAGGAGAATGAGGGTGGAATCTGACGGATTACTGTGGAAGGCGCAGGGAGGTTTCCGAAATGTAAGGGAATGTGTGGACCAAGTTTTCTCTCTCCGCAACATTGTAGAGAAGCAGCTGGCTGTAGGCCGGAAGGTTTTCTGCGGTTTTGTGGACATGGAGAAAGCATTTGACAGAGTTGTACGGAAGGATCTCTGGGATATATTGCCAGGATACTGGATTGATGGTGCGCTGCTTCGTGCTGTGCAGTCTACATATGTGGGATGTACGGTATGTGTGCGGGTGGGCGGCAGCCTGTCTCCCTGGTTTGACGTCAACATTGGCGTTAGACAGGGCTGCGTGCTGTCGGCTCTGCTGTTTGTCCTGTACCTGGACGATTGTCTTAAGAGAGTAAGATCGATGAATGTTGGATTGCGAATGGGTGACTTACTTGTGAACTGTTTGCTGTATGCAGATGATGCCGTGCTCATAGCCGAATCGCCATCAGAACTACAGTCACTAGTCACAACGATGAAAGATGATTGTCTAATGAGAGGCTTACATTTGAACGCTACTAAAACGAAAGTGATGGTATTCGAAAGAGAAGAGGACAGAACGAATGCCAGGATAACTGTAAATGATGTAGTTCAACTGGAACAGGTGGATGAGTTTGTATATCTTGGAAGTGCATTTAGCAGGGATGAACGGTACACCGCTGCGTAACTGCGGGCAATAGTGTGAATGGAGCGTTAGGCAAACTTTTAGGTATCAAGGCCTTAAGTCAAAAGGCCCAGCTCGCAGTACACAATGCGGTGCTGATACCTACGCTAACGTATGGAAGCGAGAGTTGGGTATGGCAGGAAACTCATGAAAGTAGAATAAACGCGGTCGAGATGCGCGCGCTACGCAAAATCTGCGAAGTAACGCTCGCAGATCGCGTTCGGAATGAAGATGTAAGAAAGAGAGTTGGTCTGAAAGAGAGTGTCGGTGTTAAAGTAAGGAAGGGCATGCTACGATGGTTCGGGCATGTGGAACGAATGGGAGATGAAAGAATTACAAAACAGATATACAACGCGAAAGTGGATGGACGTAGGAGTCGGGGAAGGCCACGACACACCTACCACGACCAAATTAATCGTGTATTAGTTGAAGGCGGTGTCAAGAGCCGTAGGAACCGACGTGCATGCATGAAAAGAAAAATGAAAGTTGAAGAAGCAAGTGAGGTGTGTATGGACCGTGCCGTGTGGCGCTCGGTTCTTTCTGCCTACCCCGCAAGGGATTTGGCGTGAAGATAGTTAGTAAGTTATATCATATCTGTCGTTCACTTTTATAAACCAAAATTGTCGATATATTTCACTTTCAATATTTATACTTCCATATTGTTACATTTAATATAATCTAGGTATTACTTTGAAGCGCTCATTGCAACACGGGCTCGGTGTTCTGGCTACGATCACTGCAGTAAGCCACTTTTATTATGGACTGTCTTTACACAGTACTTTAGTTCCTCCTCCCTTTAGTTTCAATTTGTTGAAGGCAAAAGTCTACAACTAGTGCGTTCTACCTGTTATGACTTACGGTGCTGAGACGTGGACACTTACGGTGTTGTTGTTCCGTGCCCTTAAGGTCGCGTATCGAGCTATGGACCGAGCTATGCTTGGAGTTTCTTTTGAGGGATAAACTTCGAAATAAGGTTACCGGCAGAGAACCAAGTCGACATAGCTCGCAAAATAAGCACTATAAAGTGTCAGTGAGCCGGCCACATCAGAAAATCAACCGACGGTCTATAAAAGTTTTTTTTTGTTGTATTAGTTATGTAATTTGTTTTTCAAACACAATGAATTGTATGATTGTTCCTGAATAAATTGATTGAATTGGATGGAGTAAGCAAGTTCTGGAGTGGAGACCGCGACTTGGCAAATGTAGGGTAGGACGTCCACCCGCCAGATGGACCAACGATCTAGAAAAGGTCGTAAGCTGGGACTTGAAGCGGAAGGCGCAGGACCGTGTGTTGTGACGTAAATTGGGAGAGGCCTACGTCCAGGAGAGGACGGCCATGGGCTGATTTTATTAGTTCCTCCGTTATCCGTTATAATAATTGCCAGTTCCCATATACCTTTCGGAAACATAGTCATGTACATTGCTATTGATGTTAGTATTCATCTTCATTATTTTTTAGAGGGCACTCACTTTTTTTCTATACACAAGGCTTCTTCACACGCTAATTAAATTTCCATTCATATTCATCCTTCAAATATTGCACAAATAAGATACTGAAATAATGCAGGAAATTGCCTTGCCAACGAATTAATTCCTTATAAAAAAATATCTAAACTGAACTATCACTGGAACAATGGCAGTCACAGATTTGGGATTTACTGATAGACTGTCTCTGTGGTTCAGTGTTTAGATCCTGGGACTGCCATGCTGAGGTTTTAGTTTCAATGCCCAGGTCGAATCAAATATTTGCGTAATTCACAAATAATTGTTTTGAAGTAGTATTTCGATAAAGTTTGCAACGTTACAATATTGTTTGAGCTTGTCACCAAAACAGGATTTAAAGTTATTTCAAATCATTTTCGTTTACCACATAACTTTGAACTGTCACAGGCAGATTTTCGCGTTCTTACATCGTGCAAATCAAGGACATTTCAGCTTGTACCTTGCAACGCTTTAACACAACAATTCTGAAATATTACGGTGCAGCTTCTACAAAGGCATAACTTTGTTTAACAAATATTATTCCTTACACCTTGCATCTTGAGAAATACTTTTTAGGCTATTTTCCTTGCCGTTTTAGCTACTCTTTGTAGTATCATTGCAAGTCATGACCATAGCATTTATAACTTACTTAATAATGCCCGTATCATTGTCCGTTAGGAATTTTGTTCTAAGGATAAAATATCAAACATAAAAAGTACCTTGCCTATGAGTTATTCCAGAGTTTAATCTGCTAGAATTTCAACTCGATCTGTTCACTCGTTAGAGCGTGATACAATAAATTGTTTGTTACCATACCAGTAGCTAAGGTTACATGTAGGAGAAGATGTATATGAATAAATAAATAAATGTTTATTGCAAAGCTACAGGACAGTATTCTTTCTTCCATACATTTCAACCACAAAATGCATTCAACCAACTTACCACATAATATGTGACTGTATGTAGATATTATCTACATACAGTCAGAATGAATAACACGCCCATACAGGCTAGTATTACAGTAAGTATAGAGTTTGCCATAAATTTTTGTAACAATGTCACATTTCAGCAAAAATGGAAAGAACTCGCATACATGTACCTACCTACTCGAAAATAGTACGAGCAGTGTCCATTTCAGAATTTCGTACCAAAGGGTAAGAACAGGACCCTGTTACTGAGACTCCGCTGTCCGTCTGTTTGTCACCAGGCTATAATTCATAAACCGTGATAGCTAGACAGTTAAAAATTTTAAGAACAATATATTTCTGTAGACGCTATAACAATAAATACAAAAAACAGAACTAAAAATATTCAAAGAGGCTCCCACACATCAAACATTATTTTTAGCCGTTTTAAGATACAGAACCGCCCTGGCATTTAGATTTTTTGCTGGATACCCCTTGAAATCATTTTAATGTCGATAGTAGAAAACTATAAACTATATTGTGGTTTTTCAGGCAGGCTTTTGCAATAACAAATTATAATTATGTTATGATAGCTATAGCGTGTTCGTAGGGAGAGACAGAAGTTGTGTGCACACTTTTATTTACTGATAATTACTGACTGTTTACAGATCACTATTTATTACGCACTACATTATGACGTACTAAGTTGGCGGCATAGCCGCCACAGAGATTCTACATAGCTACAGCGTTCCTAGGTAGTTGGATACAGACGTATGAATGGAATAATTAATCTAGAGTACTAAAGATTATATACATCAAACTGAGGAGTAGTGCGGGGGGTGATTGTCATCCTGTAGCACGTACATGAAGATGCGATTATTGCTAAATTGACAAATTCAAATATTTAGAAAATGAATTATAATATTATGGCACAGGACGTGACTTGAGTAATGATATAAGAATTTCCTACTATCAGTCACGTCCATGCAGTCGCCATAGAACTCCCCCTTTTTTAAAAAACAAAAATCCAAAACATTATTACAAAAGTCAATAAGGTATACAACATTATGCTATGTACGATTCTATGCTCGAGCGGTGGTACGTGAGTTGAGTCTCGTCGGTCTGGATTGTCTATATCTTGATGTTTTTGATCACAGAAGAAGTTTGTAGTAGCTGTATTGATGTCCCATAAACGTGTTTGGCGAAGCGTAGTCCGCGTATAACTGAGGGCAATTCCTTCCCTGTTTTGTTTTGGGTATTCCTTCTGTCTATCTGTGCCAACAGCATTTTGGGTAATCCATATTTTCTTGCGCTTTTTATTGAGTCGATTTCATCCCTTGGCTCGTTATATGATAACAAGAACCAAGAATACCAAGAACATGTAAATAATTTTTGACTAATTTGCGCTTGTTTCAACTATTTCTTATTCCCGTTTCGTATGCTTCTTTGCATTTCACATGCTTAATTATTCTTCTTTGCTTCTGGATTCTATCAAGATCTCGTCCACAAACTAAATATAAAGTTCCAAATCTGTTTTCGTCGTTATTCGCTATAAGTATCAAAAATGATAACCAATAACATGTAAATAATTTTTGACCAATTTGCGCTTGTTTCAACTATTTCTTATTCCCGTTTCGTATGCTTCTTTGCATTTCACATGCTTAATTATTCTTCTTTGCTTCTGGATTATATCAAGATCTCGTCCACAAACTAAATATAAAGTTCCAAATCTGTTTTCGTCGTTATTCGCTATAAGTATCAACGATTGTTCCGTTGGCCGCTTAAGAGTTTCAATTCACTCGCTTTCTTATTGCCATTTCTAGGCTTTTTATTCCTGGTGTATTTGCCCATATTTTAACCAAAGTTCAATAACCACTTTTGCAGTCGGTTATGATAAGGCGTGAAGGGTCCTATATTTCTGAGATCCATCTCAATTAGAGCTGGTTTTCGGTTTCCAGCTGCTCCCTATCATTTTTCCAGGAACAAGGCTTGCGGTTTTTATTCAACTTGCTTTTATATTGGCGATAATAATAACATATTCTTGACGAGTAATAATAAATTGTGCGAACTTGACCTAGACCGCTTGAAAATGCTGACGCTGAAATTCTTTCTTGAGCTACGTTTGTAGCTATCGCGTCGACTCAACATTTTGTAACGTAATTCATGTTTACATCACAATATGACAGCTGATTGTGGCTTTCTATTAAATCGTACGCTTTCTTGAATTTTATAGTAATACTTTCTTTTGGCTAGTTTCTGTTAAAATATTCTTGATAAGCAGTCGACGTCGGCTAATTTCTTGCATTTTTTTCGCAGATCACTTTCTTCCTTATTTGCCTATAAGTACGGTGTCTTCGTCTGCTATGATTCGCCAGTGCCAGATCCTGTAGTTCCATTGCGTTGGAATGGAACTAAATTGCGCTGGTCCCGTAGGGACTCTATGCCGCTGATCCCATGGAGTAGGAATTCAATGCTGCTATTCCTCGGTGAGCCGGGCTGAGTGCAGTTCTGCGGTGCGCGATGAGCAACCCTCATTGTCGGGGTGTTTGCTTCATAGTGTGGCTGACTGCTGCGTAGAAGGGAGAGACGTTCGCTCTACTTACATTTACCGTAGTTGCAGTTTGCTGTGCCTATACACTGTTGTGGCCGAAGGGTAACCAGGCTGAAGCGATCGCTACTAGCTCGTGGTATCCTTGATGAGGCCGGAGACGCTGGCTGGCTGTCTGAGACGTTATTTACAATTCGTACTGGACTGCTGTGAAGATTGCGATGATGCTGCTGATTGGTTTCGGGGAGCTTGAACGTTGTTTCCATTGACGTCGATTTGTTTCTTCATACTTCGTAGCGGCATTTTTTCATCGCTGGAGAATTTTTTCATCGTCGGGTTCTTGTTACATCCTCGGTTTTTCATCGTCGGGTTCTTGTTACATCCTCGGTTTTTTCCTTGTCGGGGTCACCATTTTATAGCGTGTTCGTAGGGAGAGACAGAAGTTGTGTGCACACTTTTATTTACTGATAATTACTGACTGTTTACAGATCACTATTTATTACGCACTACATTATGACGTACTAAGTTGGCGGCATAGCCGCCACAGAGATTCTACATAGCTACAGCGTTCCTAGGTAGTTGGATACAGACGGATGAATGGAATAATTAATCTAGAATACTAAAGATTATATACATCAAACTGAGGAGTAGTGCGGGGGGTGATTGTCATCCTGTAGCACGTACATGAAGATGCGATTATTGCTAAATTGACAAATTCAAATATTTAGATAATGAATTATAATATTATGGCACAGGACGTGACTTGCGTAATGATATAAGAATTTCCTACTATCAGTCACGTCCATGCAGTCGCCATAATAGCTACATTCTCAGAGGATTAAGCTGTCGAGACGCTAAATGTTTCAAAGATCAGAATCGCTGTTTAGAATGGGAAATGTGTCGCCAACACCCCTTTGACGAGTAGCCCGTTATCAAGTTCCGTTAAAATTGACCCAGAAACAAACTTCAGTAATAAAATTTCAATGAGTTTTATCAATTACTTTAAAAGAAGTTAGCATTTTTGTTATATTTTAGATCATCAGTATTTGAAGATATTGCAGTCTAATTACTTTCTACTATCGGGCTTCACATGAATTAGCCACGTAGACCCATTCTCCGTAAAATAAACCCTATGTCACCCAGGGATAGAGTAGGTATTTCTCCACAGTAAAAGAAATTTTAAATCGTTTCAGTGATTTCGGAACTTGCTCACTGAAAAAAGCATTGAGTAGACCCCGAAACAATGAAATCTCTCCACTTTAAAATATTAAGCATAGATTTAGTTGAATTCGTTCCTCGGTTTAAAGAACCATTCTTTTCACAGATCAAGTTGACATTTTTACGAGTGAGAAATAATGCGTCTCTGTTCAAATTTGAAACTCGTTTTGAAAATAAAATATTCCAGTCATGGTCCTGTTTGGATTTTTCAGGAGACGTACACGCTCACTTCAACTTTTCTTATGCAGAATGTCAGAAATATTATAATACAAGAAAATTAAAAAAATAATTCATTAACACAAATAAGATATCAAGAAAAAACTGTTTCGTTATTTCATCAGCAAAGCTAATTTTCGTCATACCGGTAAATAATCAAGCATTTCATACTCCAACTTGTCGCTTAAGCCACCCCTTGCAATCCGTTCTGCGTAGATTAGTTCCATTCACCTTTTCAGACAAATTTCTCTCAACATCAGCTGATTTCCTCTTTCTGTATTAAAATACTTACCAAATCCGATGACCCGAAGGAATAATTTTTATCTGATCTGATTACTCACATTTATTTGTTTTGGGTAACTGCGGTAAAGGACTTTGAAATTCGATACATTATCCAATCAATCATAGATTGCTATTATTAGTGTGGTAGCTAAGTTTGGAGTCTGATTCTCGGATCGGCAATAATATTGTGATCGGCTAGTGATTGTTTCGGAGATCTTGGATATTTCTGTAGAATAAAATGTGTGCATCTTTAAGATGTGTGTGTAGTGCAATCTTATATTTATTTTAATTTGGACTAATGTGAAAAAATATATGACCAACCTGCGTACTCAACAGAGCCAGCCGCCTGCTATATTGCCCTGACTCTTTGTACTAGTGCATGGCTGCATGAAATGCTTAATGTCTTTACAGAAAAGTAAATGACGCACATTGTCCAGCACCACGGTTTTCTGATTGACACTTTTTCACTTCTAAATTTACTCTAAAGTATGTAATATCTCACCTTTGCTTGTACATGGTGGACCATGGTTCACACATTCTGCTCAATTCTGGATATTCTTCTATGGCTGTCAAAATAGTGATAAATTGATAAGCATGTCTTTCATCTTACTATAATTCTTAGGTAAAACAGATCGTCACTCGCACCTCCTTGATGTTTCGGCTTCGGCTATACCCTATCCTACAATTATCGTCGCTACGGGTAAACCCAATAACATTTTTTTCAAACGGAAATTTACAAAAAATAATTCGTGTAAATTTAAAGACATAAATTTTCATAGTACATACATCACGATCATGATTACACAGGCACTGAACTATATATAACGGCCATTAGAATAAAGAATAAAATAAAATGTAGAACGCTTAGATTTCTTTTTAAAATATAAAGATGGAGGTTCATTAGTTATCTCTAAATGAGCGCTGTTGCAGACCGTTGGAATTCTTTGAGCTTTTTAGTTTCTACTGCAGTTTGTAGAAGGACTGCACCTCGTATAAATTTATATAAAAAAACTGTCCAAGTGCGAGTCGCTTTCGCATACAGGGGGTTCCGTACCAAAAAACGGCAAAAATCACGTTTTTTTCTGGGTAGGTACCTCTCAATCCCCCTATAGTATTTTTTGTCATAGCGGCAACAGAAATACATCATCTATGAAAATTTCATCTCTCTAGTTATCACGGTTTCTAAGTTACCGCCTCATGACGGATAGACAGACAGACAGATGGACAACGAAGTCTCATGGATTGGGTCTCGTTATTGCCCCTTGGGTTCGGAACTCTAAAAATAACTTATAAACAATATCTGGTAATCGGTCTAATTAATACACACTTCTTTACAATTTTATACTTATACTGAAATGCAACAGACACGATGTCCATCACATCAGCATTTACTAATTATCCACAGCTGGACGCAGGACTCTGCTAATTTACACCTTAACACACGTATACATTATAATACATAATACATTGTAATACAGCGTGTTGACAATATCTTCGGACATACTTCCGAGGGCTTACCCGGGACTCCCGGCCGTTGGCAGTGGTAGCGCATGTATGATTTTAGTCGGTAAGAGTCCGGCACAACATCCGTGAAGGATTTCCACACGTAAAAAGACGTTTCCAGAAACATACTATACTGATACAGTATACATAGTTACACACATATAGTCACGCCTTAATCCCTAAAGGGGTAGGCAGAGGCATAGTATACGCCCACATTTCATCTTATACTTTTATACCTATACTACGTACTTAATAGGTGGTGAGCCTATTGTCGTGTTGAATTGGACAGGCACACGTTGTGGCGACCGGCAACATAAATTTTTCAAACCGTCTTTAAGGTCTTCAACTTGGCTTAACGATTGTCATTTTACCGGTTGTTAAACCGGGTTTCATTTCAAGTTTTCCTTCTTTACGCAATGGACAGTTTTGCGAAAGTGTTCCCTTAGTCGCCTTTTACGACACCCTCGGGATGAATTTGGGTGGTGACATTTTGAACTCTTTTCCGTTGCCAGACGGTGCCCCGTCGCCACACGAGGTATAATACTGATATACCTAGTTAACCCAGAGTAAAGTACACAGGTACTATGGGTATTATTTAGTACGTGCTGGTAATGCTTTGACAACAAAAGCGCATGGAGTTCCAATATCATTAGCGAGAACGTAATTATCTTCTGTGTGGACATTCGATCTTTCTTGTACTAACTAATTCCGGCTAAACTAAATGTGGATAAGAATGATAAAAGACTTAGACAGAATAGTATTAGGTACAAACCCAAAACTCATCAATATTTTATTGCCCTAATCGACTTATTATGACTACTGTTTATGTAGAAACTAAAACGTTACCGGTGATGAATTAAAATGTGAACATTTTATTGCTACACTAAAATCGAAGTATTTAATTCAAAAGATTAAAAAAACAGTCTGGATTTTTTTCTAAATTTCTATTTGGAATCAAGTATAAACCAATAACCGAGAGTGAAAACTTCATTATGGCCTCTTTTGAAGCAAATAAATTATAAGGTAAACTTTATGGGTACTGTATTTATAGAATTTTGTAAAAAGTTTGCTTGTCTAGTATTGTGATAAAACTACATTCTATGAATGTGTCAAACTTTACTGCTTAAGATAAGAGTATTTAATAGCAATTGCTTTTATTCCCTATCCAGTCACTTGAGATCTAAGTAATTGCACCACGACATATATCCAGTCGCAATACCGTCGCTCCACCGTTATATCAACCTCGGCAAGTTCAATTAAAAACTGCGCTTTGTTTAGTCTTTCGTAGGGCTTTAGTGCTATTTTTATTCAGCACTAATTGATAGAGTATTATACCGAGAAAAGTAAATTAACCGGCCTCATTTCCACCCATAGTACAGTAACTGAGATCCTATCAACACTTTTCTTAAAGTCTAGGGCTACGGTCAGAAGTTTCATGGACTGTGTGAGTGACCCCCAATCGATAAGACACATCGCCATGACTTTCCAGAAGGCGGGCGGCGTCCATTTTGCGAGATTGCAATAAAAAATCCTCAGTATTTTAAAGATCATCTTTAAAATAATGAGGATGAGTTTGTGGTGTTTTTTTTTCTTTTTTTATTGTAGTGAAACCGCCTGCCGCGCTGAGTTCCTGGGTTCGATTCCCAAGTCGGTCAAATATTTTGTGTGATCCATAAATGTTTCTTTCGGAGTTTCTATGTATAATATGCATGTATTTAGAAATATATAATGCCTACCACTCGTCCTATAGCAAAAGCTTATACTAGCTTAATTTGAGCTAGATGATATAGTGTGAGAATATCCTCCAATATAAATAATATCATCATCACAAAATAAAACTTATCAGCTGGTTCTGAGGCCAATTCCCCTACCCAATAACATAATCCCAAATCAACACAACATATCAAGTCCACAGCTCAAAGTAAGCCTTTCCGAATTCGCGCCATAAATCCTTCCATGGGGAACAAGATGCATGAGAACTCTCTCACACTTCTGCCTTTCTCTATTGTTTCATGTCATTCTCCTCTCGCCGGCCTGCTGGAAGAGATTTCTAATAGAAATAAGCAGCGCCATTGTACTCTTTTTCTCCTAACTATTATCTCTGTGTATTTTAATGTGTGTACATAAACTATTAAATAAATAAATAAATAAATAACTTATCCAGTATTTCTAGTACCTTCAGGTGATGGGGCCATCAGACACTGGGGTCATGGTACCTTACGTTTACTGTGTGGCGACAGGGCCCTGTGTGGCAACGGGAAAGATTACAAAATGTCGCCAACCCAATTCATCCCAAGGGTGTAGTAACAGGCGATTAAGGGAACACTTTCGCAAAACATTCCATTGCGTAGTGAAGGAAAACTCGAAATGAAACCCGGTTGTCAGTAAAATTACTATCGTTAATTTAAGTTAAAGGCTTGAAAAATTTCAACTGCGAGTGGTCACCACCTGCGCCTGTCCATATTAACACGGCAAGAGGCTTACCACCACGTGGTACATAAAACTAAGGTGAAATGTGGACGTATACTATGCGTCTGCCTACTTCTTTCGGGATGAAGGTGTATGTATATGAATGTTTACTGAAAACCCTTATCTACTCTAGAACTCTGTACTTTATTTTTCTCTAGAACTCGATAACTTCGACACTCCATTCCAACCTTTGACCACGACTAATGAATTTTTGGTGTATGTTTAAAGATAACTCTCTCTATATACAACATCTATAGATTTCTAAAAAAATAAGGTAACATCTCTAACTAGGTACAGACACTGTATTGGCTGGTATTGTGAACAATATGTTGAACGGAATAAAGGAAAAAAGGGGATTAATTACAATTACAACGTATGTGGAAATAGGAAAGCAATTAAAGGTACGGGTACCTTTAATTGCTTTCCTATTTCCACACAAAAAAAAACTCTTTTTAAAGATAAAGATAATTTATTTGCTTTAAATGGGGTACATAAAAAACATGATATTAAAGTTACATCGCTCAGGCCCATTTAGCCATAAGATATAGCATGCAAAAATTACATAACCTACGAGTACTACAATGTCTTAAAATGCATTAGATTTTATACAATGTCAAATTTTCATTCCGCAATAATAATGTTCAATTAAGTACTCATATTAATTTTGGTTACTGCATTACGTTACAAGTTTCATTAATTAATTTCAGTTAGGTCATACCAGTCATAATCATTACAAAGTCACACATGTCAAAATTAAATGTCAAAACTAAATTATATCTATTCAGGTACATGCATATGTCAATAACGAAGATTATAAAATTTGCAAGGGTTCTTTTTTAAAAATTCTTCAATTGAGTAGTAACACTCCCCTGCTAACCACTGTCGTAATATAATGCAAATTTTTTTAAATGGTTGACTTGTTATTGACTTAGGCAGCGAATTGTATATCAAGGGAGCCATATACACACAACTTTTACGAAACAACTCTAATTTCGGTACAGGCATATTACATTCTAGGTGAGTAACTTTTCTCTTATTTAAATTATCTCTGGCTTCAAATAATTTTGGATTACTTTTAACAAATTTTGCAATTTCCAGAATATAGATACACGGAACTGTTAATAGGCTTTCTGATTGAAATACTGGCCTACATGAATCGCCCCAGTTCACGCTATACATGGCCCGAATACATTTCTTTTGGGCTATAAGAATTCTAGATAATTCGGTTGAATTTCCCCAAACAATTATTCCGTATCTTATTACCGAACAGATATATGCATTATAAACCATCACAGAAGTATGCCTAGAAGTAACATCTTTGACTTTTTTTAAAGCAAAAACAAATCGATTTATCTTGTTGCTAATATTGTCTATGTGATTCTTCCACGTAAAGTTCTCATCTAAAGTTATTCCGAGAAACTTTGTACTGCGTACTTTTTCCAAAGTACTGTTGTCATAAGAAATGTTTATGGGTATAGATTTACTCTGAAAGGTTTTGAAGTGCATTATATTTGTTTTTGAAATATTAATTTTTAATTTATTATTATTCAGCCACTTAATTATATCGTTCAATGCACTACTAATCCTCTCACTAACATTCTGCTGCTTGTTGCAACAAATTTTTATAGTAGTATCATCCGCAAACATAATGCATTTATTGTTTACTACTTGTGGCAGGTCATTTACATAAATGATAAATAAAAGTGGTCCCAAAATGCTACCCTGAGGCACACCACAGCCATTAATCCGGGGCTCAGAATCGTAGTCAACAACTGTATTTGTTATCTCATCAACCCTTGCTATCCGTGTGACTTGTTTTCTGTTACCTAAATACGATTGAAACCATTCTTTAGCAGTACCCCTTATGCCATACTTCTCTAGCTTTTCAATTAGCCTAATGTGATCTACAAGATCAAAAGCCTTGCTCAAATCGAGAAATAATGCGCAAGTAGTTTTATTGCTGTTTATATTCGACATCATTTCTTTTATTAACATATAAATCGCCAGAGTGGTTGATTTATTTTGTCTAAAACCATACTGCTGTTCAACTAATATATTATATTTGTCTAAAAAATTAAGTAGGCGTTTATACATAATTTTCTCAAATATTTTGGACAGTACTGGGGTTATAGATATTGGTCTATAATTACTGACGTCACTTTTTACTCCCTTTTTATGTAATGGCTTTATTATTGAGAACTTTAATTTCTCAGGAAAACAGCCCTGCTCTAGGGACAGATTGATAACATGGGCCAGAGGAGTCGAAATGTACTGTGATATACTTTTAATATGATCAGTTCTTATGTTATCATAACCAGCCGCTTTCGTGTCTTTCAATGATTTAATAACGTTGAAAACTTCGAAAGCATCTGTTGGTTTCAAAAAAATACTATTTTTATTAGGTTTAATATTATAAATGTCAGTGCTACTAGTAACTAAATTTAAAGAACTATTTACATTAGTGATGTCAATAAAATAATTATTAAATAAATTCGAAATGTCAAATCCAGATGTCAATTCTGTAGAATTATCAATAATATTGCTAATAAATTGCATATTCGGGGCTTTTCCAATATTGCGCTTAATTACGTCCCAAGTCGCCTTGGCTTTGTTCTTCGCATTCCCAATAATTCTGCGATTACATAAAGCCTGCAATTTGTTCATACACCTTTTTAGTAGTCTTGAATATGATAAGTAGTTATCTTTATTATCTTGGTTTTTATTCTGATAGTATTTGTGCCTTAGATATCTCTTAGTTTTACTACTTTTTTTAATTCCTACTGTTATCCATTTAGGAGCTGTACGGCTATGTGTTAATTTTTTTATTTTTATCTTTGGAAAACATAGTTTGTAGAATAAAATCAACAACTCATGAAGCTCATCAAAGGCTTCATTAGCATTTGAACTGTTGAGAACGGATTCAAAACTAAGACAGCTAATATATTCGATGAATTTATTGCCATTACGCGAACTACAATCATAAGATGTGAAATAATAGTAATCTTTTATATCACTTATTTGCTGTTGTATTGTGACTACCTGAGATGTATTATGATCAGACATTTTAAAATTATATGTTTTACCAATTACATTGCTTAAATTACTAATAATATTGTCAATGCACCGATGTTTCCTAGTTGGTACCTTTATATGGTATTGCATCCCATAATTAAGAATGAGATCTTTGAATGTGGTACTCGTTTTGTCACAATCAAGTAAATTAATATTAAAATCACCACAGATAACAATATTGAATTTTTTGTGCTGCAATTTCGTCAGAACTGTCCTTAAATTACTAAAAAATATGTTAACGTCAGAATTTGGCACTCTATAAATGCATAGTACAATTAATTTCAATTTTCTTATTTCTAAACCACATATCTCAAAATCAAAATCAACAGAAAATTCATTTAGTTCATCAATCTCTATACTTTCATAACCATTTTTACACAATATGCAAACACCTCCACGTTTGTCTGGTACTTTTCTCGAGTATATCGCTCCTAGATAAAAATTATGTATATTTAAATACATTTCCTGATTTCTAAGTAAAAAATGTTCACACAAGCACACTATTGTAACATTTTCCTTTAAATCAAATAATTCCTGCAATACAGTTTCCAGGTTTTGCATTTTACCCAAGACACCAGCGATATTTTGATGGAATATTAAGTACGAGTAAGAATTAGTCTCGAAAAAGAGGTTTACCACTGTTACAATTGTTTTCTATTATGCTTTTCTTAATAACTGGAAAATAGTCAGTTATTGCGCCCTTTTTTGGTTGGGATATTTGCTGAACAGGTGAAGAAAGAGAAGGTTTGGGTTGAGAAGGTGTTTCTCTTATTGCTTCCATGCCTGAAACCTGTTTCTTTGTATCGTTACGCGATAAAAACGCATTACGATACTGTGTCACATTTATTGCATGAATGATGTGTTGAGTAATGTCTTGTTTTTTATTTGTTTCGATAAATACACTATTTTTATGATTTCGACACAGAAGTTTAATCTGTTCGTTTAACTTAAGTTCATTGAGGCAACGGTTAAACATTACGCTAACTATGTATACGTTAGTATTTCTAAGAAAATGTAGTGCTACAGACAAATTTGATATAATTTCCACTGGGTTTCTGTCATTACTACCAGTGATTATAACGACATGGTCGTTTGATGTTAATATTTGTTCAAAGCTAATACATTCTTCCAAGATATGTTTTGATTTTGCACCAGGTTTCCTTGTAGATTGTATTTTATAGTCCTTAATAATAAATTTATACTTATATTTAATTAGCTTTTGAACAACACCCGTCCCTTGGTTGTCGGACAGTAGAAATATTTTTCCATAATCATTCTGAGAGCTTAACCTATTATCAATATCCTTCACATGCTGTACATTATTGCAAGGTACATTGTGTTTTAATATTTGACCTGTCTTTACATTCATCTGTTCTAATTCATAATTTTCGGAGTTTAAATGTTGTTCAACAATGACACTTTTTTCACAGATTTTATTGTTTAGCTGCATCATTTTTGGTGAACGGGTTAATGAAGACTTAGGGGTGTGAAAATCCAAATTCAATTTCTTAACAGCAACCTGGGACTGAGCTGCAATCGAAGTCTTCGTTTTCCTTTTTAAATTGCTTTTATTAGCGCTAAGAGTAGAACACATAACTTTGAACTGTTCACATCTTTGTGTTTGTTCTTGCAGTTTCTGTTTCAAAAAGTTGTTGTCGAAATTCAAAGCATCGATCTCGTTGTGAGCACTCAGTAACTGACCTCTGAGATCCTCAACTAAATTTTGCAGTCCAACTATCTCGTCATTTTTAGCATAGGTAGACAAACCCACCATACTCTTAATACTCATATTCGATGATTCCGACGTATTCAGAGAATCATAGGATCTGGAGAGGGATCTTACCAGACGGCGGTTTCTTAAAGTAACATTCGTGTGATTATCATAATTGGTCGATTCCATTATGTAAAATTCATACAATTCCAATTTGCAATTTAAATTCTAATTCCAATGTCATAAATGTAATATTATTTCTATTTTAATTCAAATTAGTCAAGTATATAAAGTCCGAATTATACAATGCCAAGCAAAAGCTTTTTTTGGCTATCGCATCATTCTTCAAAAAATAATATTCTTGAACGCATCCATAATAGCCGATGCACTGACTAAACGCAGTTCGTTCACTCAATTATCATAATCTTGTTGTCTTCTTTCGTTCTGACACAAACTGTCAAAATCTGTTTTCTTGATCGTGTGAGTGTTGGTCAATAAATCATGAATAAACAAAAATCAGCTGGTTAACAGCTGTTTATCCATGTGTGAGTGTAGTTTAAAATAGATCAACGAGTTTTCAAAATTTTTACAAGAGGATTTTTACTCACTTGGTATGTGTTTATGGCAAATGCTACCTTGAATCACATTTTATAGGTTATGGTGTGTACTCCCACCGGTTTTTTCTTCAAAACGTTCCACATTTAACACTTTTTACTTTAAATAAACTGTATAGCACCTTCGTTTAACTGTTTACGTCACTGGGGTTGCCAGTATTTAATTTTTTAATATTAGTGAACAATATGTTGAACGGAATAAAGGAAAAAAGGGGATTAATTACAATTACAACGTATGTGAAAATAGGAAAGCAATTAAAGGTACCCGTACCTTTCCTTTATTCCGTTCAACATATTGTTCACTAATATTAAAAAGAGATTTTTTTGTGTGTAGGTATATTTGTATTGGATAAACTCAAAAGCTCTGTGGCGAATACAAAAATTCTTTAACCACTGGAAAGCCACATTCACTCTACACGCGAGTTACGCGGGTGAAACCAGCTTGACATTCGCTAGTAGTCTATAAGACACTATATTCAATAATGTACACAAGACCAAATAATATATACCATAGCAAATCAGTATAATAAACAAAACCGAATTTCAAAATACAACTAAATTAATCGAAGATTGAAACAAGTGATTAAACCACAATACGTATTGATACAAACTTCTGAAAGCTACGATCAAAATTATTCACATAATTATCCCCATGTCCCCAATCTTGTCTTGTTTTCTCATGTTGTTACAAACAATTTTAACATATAATTCGTATTCGCTAAAGTCTAATTTACTTTGTGTTTTGAGAACAGAGACTAGGGACTCCTCAGTAAGCCTTGTCTGTAAAATTATCATTCAAAATAAAAGACTTAAGGGTGAACGTTAATTTAAAAAGAAAATTGTAAGCAATGTTAAAAGATTTATTTTAAGAAAGGTTACAAGATGACTTTCAAAAATAAAGGGATGATAAGGTAAACGTTGGCAATTGTACCTTCTGGAATTATAAATACATTTTTTGATTTCACTGGTTTAACGTAATGCACAACTAAAGCTTTCGTAAGTTTATTATTTTTATCGAATATCAATTTAGTTTCTTATAAAGTAAATATTCACGGAGTTTTTTTATTTCTCTGAACTGGCTTTGGTGGTTTACCTTTACCAAACTTTTTTACCCCGTAAAGAAATATTCCGTTAAATCTTTTCCGGGAGCAAAGCTTTTATACCATTGCCTAAGGGTTGAGCAGCCATAAAGCACATATCTTATCAAAAGATCAGTTGCAGAAGAAAGCACTCAAAATAGCATTAAGTTGGTCGATTCATTCTAAACGTGGTATTTCATGTTGAGATAACAAGGTAACCATAAGATTTCTTTGAGAAATTTCACTTCAATATTGTAGATATTTATAACGCAAGTTACTGAATTAAGACTGGTAACTGGAATTAGATCATTCAAGTAAACCTTTAAAGAAAGGTTACGATTTATTTAAGGGTTAGTATAACAGATAGCTGTTTTTAGGGTTCCGTACCCAAAGGGTAAAAACTAGACCATATTATGAGACTTCGCTGTCCGTCCGTCACGAGACTGTACCTCAGGAATCGTCATAGCTAGAAAGCTGACATTTTCATCGATTATGTATGTATTTCAGATTATGTATCGCTTGAATGTTGATATGGCTTTCCATCAGGCGTGCGGTATCAATTTCAAGCGCTTAACATAAAAGATAGCTTCCAGTTGGGTGGGTGTCGGAGTTTTTAAAACTGAGCAAATTTTCAAAGGCAATTTTATCTCAAATTTACACAAATATAATGTACCTACCAATTTTAATATGAAATTATTTTATCCAGACACATTGCTAAAGTTGATGCAAAAGAAACACTGCGCGAATTTAGGTATATCGTAAAATGTGAATTTAAAAAATAGCTCTTAGGAACTTAATCTATGCTCGTTTAACCGGCGGGTAGAATTAAAATAGGTTATTTAAATAAAGCTTGGCGCGGTACGAAACACGTATGCAGTCAACGCGAGTTGAATACTAAATCTGTGTTAATCGCACAAAAACCCTTAACCGGTTCTTTTTTTTTTTCAATTATTTAATGAAAAATGCTGCCATTGTTTCTATTTGATTTCGTGTACAGTCTGTTGTAATGCATTTTTGTTTTTAAAACAAATCATATTTATTTATTTTTTATTATGGAGTACTATTAAATGTTGTTTTAGAATGGCAAGGAGTCAATTCATTTGATTGAAAGTGGTGACTGTAACCTATAGACGTTTGCAATAACAGAGGTCAATCCTAATTTATTAATTTCTCCTAGCCGGGAGGCGCTGAATAGGGGCCATAGGCATTCGTCTCAAGAAATCAAGGCTCGACAGTCCCAGTTGCAACAGGAAACCGTGGAGACATGGAAGGTGCGACTTGAGAAACCAAGAGGGGGTTCACCACAATCGGGGCGGTCAGACCGGTCATGGACAAGTGGCTGGAGAGGAGCTACGGCGCTCTCTTCTACCGATTGTCTCAAATGCGTACTGGGCACGGGAGCTTTGGTAAATATCTGTTGTGACTACACCGGGGAATCACGGCTGAGTGCCAGCACAGCGAGGAACGCAGCACGGACACAACGCTCTACACATTGGTGGAGTGCACAGCGTGGGAGCAAAAGCGACAGGTCCTCGTGGCAGGTCTGGACGTGGACTTTATTGTGCGAGCCATGATCTTCAGCCGGAGTACGTTGGAATCCGCTGTATCGTTCTGTGAGCAGGAGAGAACTCTCCCACCTAAATAACGGGAGCGCCGCAGATCTGTCATCGCCCAAGACCTTCGGCCACTATGACGGGGGCCTGAGGACGGTGGGGCCTGTTCAGCGTTCTTACAGAAGCGGACTCTAGACGACAGCATGACGTGAAAGATTCACGTACGCTTCACGTCCCAAGAATCGGGTCGTGAAAACGGAAACGTGTGGTTTTATAGTCGTTAGCAGTTCGGCTAGGACTTTTCTAACGTAAACAGAAATATAGTTATCTCCTGATAAACGTTTTCCAGCCTCTCATAAGCTTTCAACTAGGCTTAAAATAACTAAGACGTTACTGGCGCGCTAGCTCAAAGAGTCTTCCGAATCCCACTCATCACCACACATATCAAGAATGACTAGCTTAAGAAGCTGGACGCACTGATCGTTTACAGAATATTGGATCTACGAGCGTTTCTCTTCTAAGAATGCCCCTCCGCCTCCTCCAGTTGACTTCCATCGCCACCCACGGTCAGGCTATAAAGTCTTGAAGTTAGTAATCAGAACAAAAGTGAAATAAAATTTGGGACCAAACAATTTTGTGGAAAGAGGTTTAGCACTCAGTGAAAAAGTCACGATTTTCAGGTAGAATTGTGTAAAAGAATAATGTTGTTTGTGAATTACTTTACACCATGTTTCAGTGTTTAAACCAGGATACATTAAGTTTATACGTTACTCAGGAAAATATCAACGGAATTAACATAAAATTTCGCGGTGTACTCGCATGGTTTTTCTAGTGAGCTCTTTGTGTGAGCTGTTATTATTCCATTTCGGGAAACACTGCATGAACATTTTCAAGAGCTTTATTCAAACATGTTTTATAATAAAAATATTCGTTACAATAATGTAATCAAAGTAAACCTTACGTTGTTTTATGTAGCTATGTGTGGCTTTACGATTATTATAAAGAGAAAAAATGTATTTGCAATCAATAAGCTCCAAAAGTACTGAACAATTTTTTTAAAGTTTTTTCTTCACTCAATAAATAAAATCAGCCGATGGCACTCCATGGCAGTCTTTGAGCCAAATTGCTGGCCTATATTGCGGCTTGAAAATCTTCAACTGCGGGCAGTCACAATGACCTGCGTCTGTCTATTTCTACACGGAAATATGGCTCACCACCTATTACGTGGAACAAATTCTGCAAAGGCGAATTGTGGGCATAGAATATGCCTGTATCTATTTATCGTGACTCTAAAACGTCTTTAATCTAAATACAATATTAAAACTCCACATTACCCTTACGCATTACCTCGCTACAATAGACTTCACAAACATAATTCAATTCAAAGGAATTGCAAAGAGCGCATTTACAAGTTACTTCATTCTTTACACGAAGAGAGTTGTAAATGCTCGGACCCTTTTATGATGCAGGGTTTTCATGTAGGTACTTTGCATTAACAACACTTCTCCAAGCTTTAATGCGCTTAGTACATGTGTGTGTAGTGAGCTGCGATGAGGAATGAATGTCTTTCCATTTTGTTTTAAAAACATTTTTAGATGTCTACTTGTTATCAAACTGAAGAAAATTCTACCTGGGTGCTCTGCCGGACTCCTACCGAATAAAAACCGCACGTTCCCTGCCTCATGCCTACGGTAGGGAGCCCCGGGTAAGCCATCGGAAGGGTGACTCACAGGGTTCCCAACTAACCTTGGCTACTACTGCGGCCTTACCTAGGGGGTTCGGGTGCTATTCTGCGTCTTTAGGGGGTTGTTTGGGTGTTAGCCCGCATCTTGGGGCGTATGGCGTGCGTGAAACTATCGCATCTAACTGTCGTCTTGGGCCTGCTGTAGATACCTAGTTCCTTATTAATTAATGAAGATATTTTTTGAGTATTTACACAGGTCATTTCATCGCTTGTACTGGGATCAAGAAACCCTATTTCACATGTGGGTTGCGGCAATCTGAAGTGAGTCGGTTAAAGTAGGAAGTTGAGTGAATGCGCTGCTGTTTGTGTTGAGCTGATGAATTATACTTAAGACATTTTTGAGTACAGAGTATCAGATATTAGGCGTCAAACGACATAAAAATAGCATAGCATTCTTACATTGAAACTGATGCAAACTATTGTTATGTTTCTGACACTGAATGTAATAGGACTTTGGATTGCGCGTATTTGAAACCAACGTATATTATCAAAACTAAATCTAGAAATAAACATTATACAAAACGGGTAGACGAACACATCTTATGACAACAAATCATTGAAATCAGAAGATCGACACATTCTTATGAAATTCAGTCGCAGCGCTCAGAAAAATTTAAATTCATATCGTTGCTCATAAAAGAAAATGTCTGAGATTTGAAAAGAACATCTGTTCTTTCAAATGAAACTTTCATTATAGTTCTTCGATGTTTAATTCCTTTGAACTATTTAAATTCTTTTAAAAGAAATTATAAAGATAGAAATGAATGGATATTGTAATGTAGTAGCTCTGCTGATTATCCTATTGGAATGTAATAAAATATTGTATTGAAATTCCTTTTTGGAAGGTACAGTACATACGAGTATCAATAAAAACGTGTCAAGATATTGGCCTTTTTAGGGTTCTATAACCAAAGGAAGAAGATACAACCCTATTCATGAGACTTCGCTGTCCGTCTGTCCATCACGACGCTGTATCTCAGGAACCGCGATGAGCTGAAATTTTACGCAGATGATGTACCTATTTCTGTTGACGCTATACTGAATTCAGAAAAAAAGGGGAGACTCGCGCACAGAGGGTTCCGTATTAAAAAACTGGAAAAAATCACATTTATTTTATGGGAGCCCCTCTTAATTCCCCTTTTTTTCTAATTTCAGTATTTGTTGTTATAGCGGCAACCGAACCTTTATTCTCAACGAGTACCCTAAAACGAGTCACAATGTGACTCGTTGAGAAAAAAACTCGCAACGTGTAACAGTGTGACCCGTTGTTGACATTTTATTCTCATCTAGTACCACTGGGTCTTGTAGTGTGAGTCGTTAGGAAAAAATCGTCGCATCGAGTAACAGTGCTACTCGATGCGAGTTTTAATTCTCATCTAGTATCACAAGTGTTACTCGTTCGGAAAAACAAATCTCTACTAGTAACAGTGCGACTCGTTGTGGAATTTTTATTCTCTTGAAGTAACACTTTGTAACGTAACGGGCGTCAAGGGTGTCGGTGTGGACTTCCCAAGTCCCGTGTTACAATAGTTTGATTTGTAAAAGAAGATTACCTGGATAACAGCAGCCGGAGATACAGTGGACCTTTTAGGTTAAGGGCCGTGTTGTCTGGCTAGTAAACCCCTGTTGCAGTGAGTTCGTGAAAGAAAAACCAGTGTATATTATTATCACCACGTTTAATGGTCTACAATACAAAAACCACAGGCCTTGTGGTATATCAAACGCACTACTTAGCCTATATATATGGCAGGATGCACCAGTATTACTCCAGTTAGAATACTTATATCTACACACACTTTACTTACTTGCTATAAACTTATATCAAATCTATTGACCTGGCCGGCTCTTGCGCCGATGCGATGAAATTATTTCATTTGACACAATTAACTAAACATCACCTTGTGACGTGGCTAACAAAATATACTTTAATCTAGCGACCTATAGATGGATCCATTCTGGTTAACATTATTATAATCTATGATTTAAAGGCTAAATAAATCTAGTTACATTCTCGGATCGTTATGCAGCCTCTTGAAGGTGAACTACGTTGTTAAACTGTCGGTGGACTATCGCGTAGGCACCGCTAACCAACGAGATGCAGTAATCAACCTCGCGTATGGATGTATAAGAAGAATCCTGGTGGCCCTCCTTGGTGCCAAGTAGTGAAAAAGAAATGCACGTGGCGTAAAAAAGAGAATAAAAAATGCCGGTGCGAGAACCGGTTACCGCTACAAAGCCGGGCTCGTCAGCGGCGCGCAGTCCCGTCTGTGGATCACGCGTCCCACGCTGATGGGTTCACGGGGAAGAATTCCTCCGTGTTGGGAGTCCGCCAAGGGACGGGCAGGTATTCCCAGCAATAATAGGTAGGTACTCCAAAGACCCGCTACAACAAAAGTTACGCGTCATTAGCAATCAGCACGCACTTCACAGACCGCGATTATTACAAGGTCTATCTAGCTTATAAATACCTTTTTGCGGGTCCTGTGATGGTACGAATTGCTCTTGAAGAGACACCTTACGGGTCTTCTCGCTCGAGAGAAAAAAATGCCGACTGCCTCCATCTTTGCTTTTCGTCTCTTCCCCTTCCCACCAAGCCAAACCCGCTTGGTCAGTTACATCTACGGTCCGTTTCATTTCACTCATCCCTCACGTTCCGTTCGTGACTTTTATTCCTCCACTTCTCATACGCCATACACGATTAGGGCTTTATCGCATTAACGCCATGTCATTAACTGAAGCTAAAACTATCCTGTACATTAACCATCCTATCCTCTTAAGCGAATATTTTATCCACTATTTGACATAATGTTCTACGTTACGCGGAACGTGAAGTCTGGTGTGACCACTCCGAAATTGATCCGCTCGTAAACTATATATAAATTATCATTAGTTCCAAATCTGTTTACTAATTTAATATACCTATTATTTATTCTAATCTAGATTTATTGTACACTAAATAAAACTATTTTTTTTTTATGTTCTTTTTTTTATTCCTAAACTATTTCGTTGACAAGGATCAGTCATTGTTACTGTCAAAATGACAATGTCAGATTCACGACGTCTAACCTATGTGTATGTGTAGTATTGTGACTGGATGTAAACACGGAACAAAACGACAGAAAGATATCGAGTTTAATATCTTTGTGTTAATGTGCTTAATGTATGAAATCCTCGTTATCACGAGACAAAAAGAGAGTATTATATTAGAACGTATGGATAATGTGTTGGTGAGTATTGCAGAGTGTTACAATACCCCCTTTCTCGGGAAAAGAGGTAAACCGACAGGTTTACCGAAAGAAACAGCCGGGGCAACCGGGAAAAAGTGGTTACTTAACCGACTCCAAAAAGGATTAAAAAAATACCGAGAAACAAAAGAATAAAACTTCAGAACGCTGCTAGCAATAGTTATTCTTCTGACTGCCCTTTAGAATGATCACAGCTGGATAGGTATTCCTTTCAAAACGCGTACTTCACTCTTCCATACCTCACACAGTATTTCATATTTATCTATGTACATTCATTCGTCATCCTTTCCATATTAATAATAATTATAATAATACATATAATAATATTTAAAGCTTATTTTCCACCTATCATTCAGTCATGCACTTATCCTTCCCTTTCTTATTTGCTCCTATCATTCCATAATTATTTACATGCTGTCATTCATCAGTCTTATATTCTGTAAGAGTTTTTCATACTTTGGCCAATCGTACTGTCGGTCAATCATTTGACTGTCAAGAAAAACAACTTTTTTGCTCATGCGTTGTTAAGTATCATATCATATAAACATTAACTGTAAGAATAAGAACACAATGTAAAAACACAAACGGCAAAACAATTATTAATTGCATACATTAGTTTCGATAAATGCTTGCCTAGCCCTACGATCAAAAAAAAATCTTGGGTTCGGAGTAAATACCACTAGACAAGCAACAATATCGGACAGGGTGTGTAAAATAATTTAATCTACACGCAAGATGTCCTTTACATGAAATTTACCAACAGATCCTGACGATAACTCGCGTAGCTCATACACTACATCTGACAACCTCCTTTCAACCGTGCACTTCACAAATTTCGGCGCCAGCTTGGCGGAGAAATACTTCGCTGCGTTAGATTGTACGAAGTTCCTTCGCCAGACCACATCGCCTATTTTCGCTGTGAAGTGTCGTCGTCTTAGGTTATAATGTTGTGAATTTTTCTGGTACGCCTGAGTTAATGCATCTACTACCTTGTCAAAAATTTTTCCCAATTCCAACAACGATGATGCCGCTGCGCTTCTATCGCCTATGGTCAGATCATCAGCTGATGTTGGTAAATCCCTAAGAATTGAATGGAATTGACCGTCAGTGACTATTTCACGACCGGTGGCTAAGAAGTACGGTGTGTATCCCGTTGCTAGGTTCACCGTGCTATTCAGTGATAGCTGAATTTGCTGAAGGTATTTGGACCAATTACGTTGATCTTGTTCAACTAGTATGGATAAACAGACTTCAGCGGTTTTGTTATACCGTTCGACTGTATTCGCTTGCGGTGCGTAATGCGCCGTATAGAAAATTCGAGGGATAGAATATCCATCGCAAAATGATTTAAACGATTTGCTTTTAAATATGGTAGCGTTGTCACAAATAAGAATCGCGGGGGTTCCCCATTTCAAGATCAATTCCTTTTCCAAAAATGAAGTGACCGTTTGAGTGGTTGCAGTACGGAGGGGGTGAAGCCATACAAATTTTGAGAAAACGTCTACAACTGACAGAATGTATATATGACCCGAATATGCTTTAGGTAATGGGCCTATAATATCTATTGACAACGTGTGCATCGGAACGTCCACCTCCTTTTGATTTGTCATGAGTCCGTGAGGTGGTGAATTTGAGTGTTTATATGCTTTACACTTGTCACACCGTGTGACAAATTCCTTAACATTTTCAAACATATTTGGCCAATAATAATGTTCCCTAATTTTCAAATACGTTTTTTGAACTCCTGGGTGTACACTACAGAAGGAGTCATGGTTTTCCTTGATGCATTCATCGACCAGCTCTTTAGGAATTACTAACCTCCAATTGTTTTTTGAAGTACAAGAGCCACCTTTGCAAAATCTAAACAAATTGTTGCCTAGGATCTGAAAATTTTTGAAACGAGTAGGCATAGTTTTACAGCCGTTATACATCTTCTTATACCACTCATCAGAAGTTGAAGAAAGTTCTTGATTGAAAGTAATAGCATCGACCGAAATTCGGGATAGTGCATCTGGTACGACATTAAGCTTACCTGCCTTATGGCAAATGTCAAAATTAAAAGTGGATATCTGCATTGCCCATCTGGCCAACCTGCCTGAGGGGTTATTTAAAGACTTAAGCCACTTTAAACTCATATGGTCAGTGATGACCGTGAACTTAGTACCTTCTATGTAAGCACGAAAATGATTTATGGAATCCACTACCGCGAGCAGTTCACGCTCTGTTGTACTGTAATTTCTCTCAGGTTTTGCCAGTAAACGTGAAAAGAAAGCCACAGGACGCTCGATTCCATCTATGTCCTGCGTCAAAACACTACCAATGCCTACGGATGATGCGTCGCAATGAAGCACGAAAGGTTTCGAAAATTCTGGCGACGCCAAAACTGGAGCTGTTATTAAAGCATTTTTAAGGGTATTGAAAGAATCCTCAGCTGCTTCGGACCAATGGATGCCGTCACTGCCTTTCTTCTTACCTACCAACGCTGTCATAGGTGCTATGATGGTGGAAAAATCCTTAACAAACCTACGATAGTATGAACATAGACCTATAAATCCTCGTAGCTGCTTGGCAGTTTTAGGCTGTGGGAAATTCTGAATGCTGCTCAGCTTCTCTGGGTCAGTGCGCAAACCTTGTGTATTGATGATGTATCCCAAGTATCTAAGCTCTCCTTTGCAAAATTCGCACTTTTTTAAGTTGATAGTGAGACCAGCGTCACTAAGCGACTTCTTTACAGCAGCAAGTATCTCCATATGTTCAGAAAATGACTCTGTGGCAATCAGAAGATCGTCCAGATAACAAAAAACTTTTCCGTCAAATTTGTGCAGAAATAGCGAATCAACTAGCCTTTGCATTTCAGCTCCCGCATTGGATAATCCGAATGGCATTCTTTTAAAATGAAAAAGACCTCTATTAGGGACTACGAAAGCTGTTTTCTCACAAGAAGTACCTTTGCCGTCTATTCCATCCTGACTTGACAAACTGACCTGCCAAAAACTCGATGATAAATCAATTGAACTAAGATAATGTGCTCCTCGCAGATTGTCCAAAATCGAATTTATATAAGGAAGTGGGTACGAGTCTTTAACCGTGACATCATTGAGCTTACGCGCGTCGAGGCAGAATCTCCATGATCCATCTTTCTTTGGGATCATGACAACCGGGTTGGACCATGGTGACCTCGACGGTTCGATGACATCGAGCCTCAACATCTCGTCCACCTCCCTATTCAATGCTGTCAACTTAGCAGGCGATAAAGGGTAATATCTTTGTTTAATAGGCTCTCCCTGTGTAATAATTTTATGTGTAACGATATGCGTTTTCCCTAAACCTTTTTTTTCTGATGAAATTGACTCAAAGTCATTCATTACTTTTTGTAGATGTTTGGCTTGTTGAGATGTTAGATCATCTCTGGGTATTAAAGCTTTCACCTCACACAACGCACTGCAAGCACTATAACTTGTGGAGTTGCCTCTCCTCACGACATCTCCAAACTTAAAAATGTCCACTAGACCAAATGCATCAGCGAAATCCATACCGCACAAGATTTCGTGATGTATGTCAGGGCAAACTAGAAAATTAAAGTGGGCAGTTATCCCATTACAAGTTATTGGCAAAGACATTATGCCAATGACTTTAATTTGTGATAAATCCGCTAAAAATACTGCTGGCACGACTGAAGCATCCCTAGCATGTAATGTCCATCCAAGTCTTTGAAAATATCGATGCTTATTCGCACCTAAAACTGATAAATGTGCCCCAGGATCGAGCAATGCTTCGAAATTACGGTCCTTTATTGTGAATTTAACAAACAACCGATTATCCCCTACGAATGACGATATTTCAGGCGAAGAGACTGTTTGTGTGTGTAACGACTTGCTCGGGGGCCCCATCAGTTTTTTTTATTAAGTGTCTGTGTAGTAGACTGCGAGCGCAAGCCTGTGTTACATTGGGTGCAGTTCCTAATCGTCACCCTCTTAGCACCGCACTTGAAACATATTATGCCTGGTATTGACCTACACACCTTATAACTATGGCCGACTTTTTTACATTTAAGGCAAGTAATAGGTGAGCCGCGCCTGTCAGGTAATTTGCCGACGCTGACTGCATTGAGTACGCGCTTGCCAACCGGTTTAGATTGACATAAAACACCAGAATAAGCCTCATAATTCTTGGACACGTTGACCAATTGGTCAAAGGTAGTAATATCATTGATGGCTAATAGTTGGGCGTATGTAGGTAGCAAATTGTGTTTTATAATTTCAAGTAGGTTGTCGCTTGCAATAGGATATGTTAGTCTATTGTTTAAATCCTGGATATCTAAAATAAAGAATGATACAGACTGACCTAGCTTCTGCTTTTTTTCACGAATTTGTCTCTCTATGTTGTAGTTGTAATCCTTTGATTGAAAGAATTTTCGAAATTCGACGCAAATATCAAACCAAGAGTTAATTTTATGTTGGATTGTTCTATGAAACTTGAGTGCGGTGTCAGATAACAGTTCTGAAAAACCTCTTACTAATGTTGTATCGTCAATCTGTCGTGCGATACGTGTTTCATTAACCCTAAGGAGGAAGTCGTCAATATCTGACTCTCCGTTATACTTGAGTTTAAGGGAAGCTAAATTCAATGATTTGTAGTACACATGCGCACTGGGGGGCGGTGCAACTACTTGTGTTATACCATTACCTTGGTTCATGTTGTCAAAAATTTCGCTAGTTTTAATGGGGAATGTCTTATGTGCGTGTGCTATCGGTTCTTGTGCCACGTATGTCTCTTGTGTGTTGCTGTGAGAGGCAGCATAATGGGTGGTCGTATTAGAGACTATGGATGTCGTAAACGTTTCGGGAGCCAAAGATGAAGTCCGGTTCACGTTGACTCGGGGACGTGTATTTACGGTATCCATAGGTATGTGTACCTCTAAAGGTCGTGTATACGGGCTAGAAGTTACCTGCATAACGTTCCGACTATGCACCGGTGAAGCAAATTCACTTGCATCAGTATCTGGAGTTTTTGACATTTTTTATAAATAAGTTCTTAATATCTAGTTTGTATTTAGCCTAAAATGCTCTAGTAGTAGTAGTAGTAATGGTATAATCACTGTAGCAATGCCACAGACACAATAACAACAAAGTTATGTTTCAAAATTATGTTCGTAAAAATTACTATGAAAAAATTCAATTTTGTTAATAAAAACAAAACCTGCAACTATTTAGTCCTGATCCTTGTGTATGTAAGCTCTAAAGGGTGTACAAGATCAGATAAAACTATAAAAACAACCAATATGTTGATATTTAAAAAGTTGATTTTTGTCGGGAGAACGATAAGACAAAAAAACTCAAATTTGCTCACAAAATCGAAAATTGACACAAGACTTTATCTGGTCCTAGTGTTTATCAATGCAGAATGGTGCACCGAATCAGATAGAAGTTTAAAAATCACCAATATGTTGATACTTAAAAAGTTGATTTTTGCCGGGATGAGAACGACAACTCATAAAACACAAATTTGTTCACAAAAACAAAATTTGCACATATTTTGGTTTGGTTTCTTACTGTTATTAACTCTAAGCAGTGTAAGCAATTATATTAAACACTTAAACCATCCAGATGTCAATATTTAAAAAATGTTGTTAGTTCTGGATGAAACTTTTGTTAAAGAAAAAAAAACTTAAATTTGCATAAAAAAGTCAAAATTTACACATTTTGTGGTCTGGTCTTCACGGATATGAATTCTTAATAGGGTGAGTGACCAGATTCAATATCTATAAATCATCAATATGTCAATATTTAAAATTTTGACATATTCCTGAGGGAACGGTGAAGTATGAACTATTAATTTTCTTAAAGTAAAGCTACTGCTTTCAAGCCTAGATACAACAATAAAAATTGTATCCCTCAAAAGATAAACACAAAGGAAATTCCCCCCCGAAGCTCAATTGCAACAATGGTTACCAACTAATTTCAATTGAATTCAGGCGCTGTACATGCAGCACTTTAATAGGTAATCACAATAAAATAAAGTTCGGGCGCCATGTAACGTAACGGGCGTCAAGGGTGTCGGTGTGGACTTCCCAAGTCCCGTGTTACAATAGTTTGATTTGTAAAAGAAGATTACCTGGATAACAGCAGCCGGAGATACAGTGGACCTTTTAGGTTAAGGGCCGTGTTGTCTGGCTAGTAAACCCCTGTTGCAGTGAGTTCGTGAAAGAAAAACCAGTGTATATTATTATCACCACGTTTAATGGTCTACAATACAAAAACCACAGGCCTTGTGGTATATCAAACGCACTACTTAGCCTATATATATGGCAGGATGCACCAGTATTACTCCAGTTAGAATACTTATATCTACACACACTTTACTTACTTGCTATAAACTTATATCAAATCTATTGACCTGGCCGGCTCTTGCGCCGATGCGATGAAATTATTTCATTTGACACAATTAACTAAACATCACCTTGTGACGTGGCTAACAAAATATACTTTAATCTAGCGACCTATAGATGGATCCATTCTGGTTAACATTATTATAATCTATGATTTAAAGGCTAAATAAATCTAGTTACATTCTCGGATCGTTATGCAGCCTCTTGAAGGTGAACTACGTTGTTAAACTGTCGGTGGACTATCGCGTAGGCACCGCTAACCAACGAGATGCAGTAATCAACCTCGCGTATGGATGTATAAGAAGAATCCTGGTGGCCCTCCTTGGTGCCAAGTAGTGAAAAAGAAATGCACGTGGCGTAAAAAAGAGAATAAAAAATGCCGGTGCGAGAACCGGTTACCGCTACAAAGCCGGGCTCGTCAGCGGCGCGCAGTCCCGTCTGTGGATCACGCGTCCCACGCTGATGGGTTCACGGGGAAGAATTCCTCCGTGTTGGGAGTCCGCCAAGGGACGGGCAGGTATTCCCAGCAATAATAGGTAGGTACTCCAAAGACCCGCTACAACAAAAGTTACGCGTCATTAGCAATCAGCACGCACTTCACAGACCGCGATTATTACAAGGTCTATCTAGCTTATAAATACCTTTTTGCGGGTCCTGTGATGGTACGAATTGCTCTTGAAGAGACACCTTACGGGTCTTCTCGCTCGAGAGAAAAAAATGCCGACTGCCTCCATCTTTGCTTTTCGTCTCTTCCCCTTCCCACCAAGCCAAACCCGCTTGGTCAGTTACATCTACGGTCCGTTTCATTTCACTCATCCCTCACGTTCCGTTCGTGACTTTTATTCCTCCACTTCTCATACGCCATACACGATTAGGGCTTTATCGCATTAACGCCATGTCATTAACTGAAGCTAAAACTATCCTGTACATTAACCATCCTATCCTCTTAAGCGAATATTTTATCCACTATTTGACATAATGTTCTACGTTACGCGGAACGTGAAGTCTGGTGTGACCACTCCGAAATTGATCCGCTCGTAAACTATATATAAATTATCATTAGTTCCAAATCTGTTTACTAATTTAATATACCTATTATTTATTCTAATCTAGATTTATTGTACACTAAATAAAACTATTTTTTTTTTATGTTCTTTTTTTTATTCCTAAACTATTTCGTTGACAAGGATCAGTCATTGTTACTGTCAAAATGACAATGTCAGATTCACGACGTCTAACCTATGTGTATGTGTAGTATTGTGACTGGATGTAAACACGGAACAAAACGACAGAAAGATATCGAGTTTAATATCTTTGTGTTAATGTGCTTAATGTATGAAATCCTCGTTATCACGAGACAAAAAGAGAGTATTATATTAGAACGTATGGATAATGTGTTGGTGAGTATTGCAGAGTGTTACAACTTTTAAGTAATACCTTTATTATTTTTGTTATTAACTAACAAGATTCCATTAGTAACTTCTCCAAAGTTATTAATTCACTTTTCTTTTAGAGAAGTTACCCAAAAATTATAAAAAATTAATTGATATTTAGAACTAGCTGACCCTCGCAACTTCGTTTACGTCACATAAAGTGTATGAAAGGAGAGGTATTTCTTTGTTAGACTTCTAGGAGCGTATGAAACTGCCCTGTTTGCGAAGCTCTTTTATGCTTAAGCCAATACGCCAGCTTAGATTTACTCTTACATTCAAAGGAACTCTTGAATTCCAGGGTTTGAGAAAGTTAAGATATCTCTAATTCCTAAACTTCTAAACCCTCAACATTGTTACTCATGTGAAACATTCCTTAAAGTACTCCCTCCATGGCACTGAAAAAAATTTTGGAATCGGACCACGCATTGAGAAGTTACAACTAAAAAACCATTTTCCTTTTCATCCCCTCTCCCGCAGGAACCGCGCAAAATATCGGGATAAAAAGTATCCTAGAACCTTCCTCAACTATTAGCTCAGATTGAACCAAGTTTCATTCAAATCTATTCAACAGTTTCGGCGGGATACTTATTCGGGATACAGACAGACAGACATGAAAAGTTAAAATTACATTTTCGGCTTCAGTATCGATTAGAGAACGCCCTACAATCAAAATTTTCAAAATATTTTCCATGTACAGACTCTCGACCCTCTACAGTTTTATTATAAGTATAGATAGGTATTGATTGTTCGATTTTTCGATCCCGTACAATGCAAGGACGGCAAAGGTGCACTCTCATACTCCTCTTTACTGGGTACCTCAGAACCGTGCTGAAGTCCCGTATTCGATTCCCAGAGTGAACAAAATAAGTATTTGAGCAAAATTTTTTTTTTTAAGTTCATTGTTTGCTAAGTATAATGTGTTTAATATGTAAATTAACGTACCTATTCTGTTGTTTTCATCATACTTATACTTACATGATATACTATGCTAACTACTAGGTAAGAATAAAAATTCCACAACGAGTCACACTGTTACTAGTAGAGATTTGTTTTTCCGAACGAGTAACACTCGTGATACTAGATGAGAATTAAAACTCGCATCGAGTAGCACTGTTACTCAATGCGACGATTTTTTCCTAACGAGTCACACTACAAGAGCCAGTGGTACTAGATGATAATAAAATGTCAACAACGGGTCACACTGTTACTCGTTGCGAGTTTTTTTCTCAACGAGTCACACTGTGACCCGTTTTAGGGTGACTCGTTGAGAGTAATCCCAACCGAAATACAGCATCAGTTAAAATTTAAGCTCTCTAGCTATCACAGTCAGATAGACAGACAGACAGATCGACAGCAAAGTCTCATAAATAGAGTCTTGTGTTGACCCTTTGGGTACGGAACCCTAAATAGAAAAAGTTATGGAGAAATTTATATACTCATGCTTAATTACAGCTTGTAAAAGGCGCTACTGTGTTATTTAAAATGGCTACCTTTTATATCAAGCGTTTGATATACAATCGGCTTCCATTGCCTTTACTCTAAAACGTGTTTAAAATTTTAACTTTATCGATGATGAAAAGTTTTACATAGGCGCTGGTCTCAATAAATATGCAATTAAGTAGTTTGGTTTTTTTTTTGGTTTTGGATTAATTTTATTTTTTTGGTTTTTGAACTTGAAATCAATAAATTGTGAAGAAATTTTGACTTTTAAGAGACTATTATAGGCATATGATGTATTATGTGTAATTTTTTATGGCATGAAAACCGCCGTTCATGTATACAATAGAATTGTTAATAAAATACAAGTATATCTTGCTGTTTTTCCGTTACTAAACTTCACTGAAACCTAAATAAACCTCCGCAAACACCTTCAATTTCCTAAAATTGTCTGTGTGTGTAAGGGTCGAATTTGACATAAAGCTACTTTAATTTCCTAGAAGAAAATAAAAACTCAGTATTCGTTCTCATAATCCCAATATGCTTCAGTGGAATTATCTTGTCCAAGTCTAGAACATAGCTAATTTGTTCTTCACAATTTTTTACATAAAATTGGCGGTTAGTAGGTAACTAGTCTAACTAACTTTCCAGTTCCTCAACTTGTGGAGACTATCAACAAATAAAATTTTCTAGTTTATACTAAGAGAAACTTGAATATTATCTTTTATAGAGGTGAATGAACGAGAAATGAAATATGTAAGTAGGTATAATGTATATTACAACTATTCATTGGCTTATTATATTACTTCCTAAGGAGGCCTCTGAACGAAGTTTACTCGTTAAGTATATTATACAGATAGTCATGCCTTTATCCCCTAGGGGTAAGCAGCTGAGGCATAATATATGCCCACATTTCACACATGCCTAAAAATAATTTCTTACCAAGTTTCTGTAGGCAGCTGGTAGAGGATAGGTATCTCTACACAAGTCCTGGGGACCATATCCTTCCAATCCTGGGGATGTCCTTCCGAGGGCTTACCCGGGGCTCCCAACGGGGCATTACGTAGGGAACGTGTGGTTTTTAGTCAGTAAGAGTCCGGCATAGCATGCAGGATTTCCATCACGTTAAAAAACCTCTTTGCAGAGTGGATGGCATTATTACATAGTTGGATCGGAAGCGTCACGTGTCAGCATAGTACTTTTCATCATTCGTGTTTAGTCGAAGTTCAGATGTCAATGTACCCAAAATAATCATACCGTACCAGGAAAATTGAGTTTTTATATTTGCTTTGATAGCAATAAAAGGGTGCTTTCACGATTCGATTACAAGTTGAAGTTACAGTTTTGATAAAATTGCGTTATTGGTAGTTTGGTAGGTATTCATTTCTGACTTACTGGTATGGGGAAGGGGTCAAATGAAATATCTACCCTTTAGTGGTTGACTCAACCATTGGTTGTTTTTAGGGTTCCATACCCTAAAGTATATAAAAACGATACCCTATTAGTGAGACTTTGCTCTCCGTATGTCTATCTGCCCGTCACTAGGCTCGGCTGTATCTCGTGAACCGTGACAGCTAGAGAGCTGATATTTTCAGAAACTATGTATTTCTGATGCCGCTATAACAACAAATACTAAAAACCGAAAAATAATTATCATAAATGGGGCGCTCACATACAACAATCGTGATTTATTACCGTTTTTTGCTGGTACGGGACCCTCATTGTGCATGTCTGACTCGTAGATGATCACTAGCCGTCAAAACTACGTAACATAATGAAGTGACCGTAGCAACTCCGTTATTCCTGTACAAGTGTACATCTCTGCTCATTACTGTTACACACAAACGTACACATCTGTTTCAAACAGACAAATATGTCCCATTACTACGTAAGAAGTCATAATATGACTGTATATCTAATTTGTATAACTGAGATTACGGCTCCGCCTCATTGAAGGATCAATGCGCTGTCAGATTTACGAATGGTGTATCTCACATCTACAACTAAGTTGGTCGTGAGATTAGGGATCTGTCTTTGAGGCTTAGCAACCAAATTGCCCATTCCAGAGATAAAGGACGAATTAGAGCCTTTACTGTTGTTGATACGACAGATCAGTGATTGATACATACATACATACATATCATCACGCCTGTTTCCCATCGGGGTAGGCAGAGACTATGGCTTTCCACTTGCTACGATCCTGGCATACCACTTTCGCTTCTTCTACTTTCATAAGTGCTTTCATACACGCTCGCCGGTTAAGGGTACTCTTGACCTGGCCTTTTTCCAGCAGGTCATCAATTTGGTTACCATGCGTACGCCGAGGATGACCCCTACCAGCTTGCCCATTCATTCTCGCCTTATAGATCTGTTTAGTCAGTCTATTTTCATCCATCCTCTCAACATGTCCAAACCATCTAAGCATCCCTTTTTCTATCTTTGTCACTACATCTTCAGTTATACCACATTGTTTTCTAATCACGCTATTCCTTTTTTTGTCCATCAATTTCACTCCAGCTATACTTCGCAGACTTCGCAGTGATTGATATTATACATAAATTGTAAGATACGTGAAAGTTCGGTGCAGTAGTTGCGACGTGATGCCGTTTTGGAATCCAGACAGACACTAAAATAATAATATATTTTCAGCTTCATTAAGTATAGAGGATCTTCGATGCACAAATTTAAGACCCTCTACAGTTTTAATACACAATCAATTTGATGCTTAATTTCCAGCCTACAATCATCACGATTAAATACAAAGGAAAATTAGACATATCAAGCAAATACGAGTACCTAAACATTTTATACATCATTTACAACTTAGTAAGCACTTTGAATACAGTCCATAAACTCGAAGCGCCGTCAGCACTCCAGTTCTACACAACTTGAGAATTATTCACTTCAGCAGTTCAGGTGTTGCCTACTTATACGACTTTGCCCTTGGCCCTCTAAATTGAGCATTTATTAACTTAGTAAACTAATTTGAAATACCTGGAGTTTTGCAAGCCTAAATGTAAATGTGTTTTTTTTTTATACCACTAAGGTGGCAGACAAGCATACGGCCCACCAGAAGAATCGGTGGTCACCGCAGCCTATGAACTTTTACAACACCAGAGGTGCCACACTCGCGCTGCCTACCCTACCTTTTATAGATGTAAGAGAAAAAAGATGTTTTATTTGATGTAACAGCGTTGTAATATAAAAAAAAAGAGAAGGGAGACAAAAATGACCGGTAGGAAATTCCTCTCTATGGAAAAGTATAGGAATCATCGCTAAATTTAATATATTTTTCTTCTTCTTCAATTTGCTGAAAGAATAATCTAGTTGTTTCCCTTTCATTGGAAAGTTATTGTCCACCGGAGATTAAGAGCGAAATAAAGTTGATGTTTTTTTTTTTTTTACGTGAGTGAAAATCTTTAGAGGATGTTATGCCGGACGGCAAAGCCCAACAGCCCATGCCATGTTTCCGATGTCAAGATAATCGTGAAATATATATTATCCGACGTATGATTAATGTACACCATGTATCATAGCACAGACATACAATACGATTGCTGCATAACTATGGCATGGAAACCGATCGTGATATACTGACGGCTATACATCAAAATAATGGTAAAAAGAGAAATATTTGCTAATGTTAGATTTATGTTTAAATTGACTGACGTAGAAATCGATACTTTTATATTGAATTGCTTCATAGATATAGAACATAAGTAGGTACCTCTACAATACACTTATCAAGTAGATACGTACCTCTGGAGTCTCATCTCATAAAAAAACCGGCCAAGTGGGAGTCGGACTCGCGAATGGAGGGTTCCGTATGAAAAATGACTAAAAATCACGTAAGTTGTATAGGCGCACAGATAGACAGACGGACAGACAGACAGACGGACGGTGAAGTCTCATAAATATGGTCCCGTGTTTTACCTTTTGAGTACGAAATCCTAAAAAGAAAGATTACAAGACGGCATCCTCAAAAACTTAGCCAACTCATCGTGGTTTATAACAAATAAATACTGAAATACGCGAGGCTCTACAAATCAACACAATAAAAGAAGAAATTAGGGTCTTGTCTCGAAATTATAAAAACATGTCAAAAAACCATCCTAACCAACTGGCGTCAGAGCTAATTAACATTAGCTACCAGAGACGCCTCAAGCGACGTGATATCCAGGACCTAGATTCCCGATACTGAGAGGGGTACTGCCGCTGAGAAGCACCTTTGACAAGAAACTAAACCCTCTGCAAATCCGCTTATAGTCAAGGACTGATTACAAATAACAAAAGAAAAATACCTTTGCACTTCTTCAAACTTCATTCATTCATTTGCCCAATTTCCTTAAAAAGGAGTTCAAAGTATTCGTTTTACGTATTAGTACATAGAAACACTTCAAGTGCACTCGACGCTACTAGAGTATATTGACTACTTATTTCCAACTCTACCCATTTGAACAACAGTGCCTATAACAACACAAAGGCAGAAAGTGACGTCTACAACAAACACAAAACCACGTGCTCCTTTCTCACAAACTCCGCACTTCATCCCCAGTGAATTAACTCACAAGTCTATGTTTGTATTGTGAACGAACACTTCAGATGATTGTAACAGTTTCATTAGAATTCACTTGTTCAGCCGTGTGTATGGAATTTGATCCGCTCAAACTATTAAGAGAAGCCAAACCAGAGTATCTCCGATACGAGTTACTTAGTATCAAAGGACTATTCAGTGTGATGGGGATATTAAATAAGTCAAGAAACATTATAAGTGTATGAAGAAATTATTAAACTTTAAATCGCTTGCAGATGCATGTATTTGAGTATGCAAAAACTACTATTTATGTGTAAAAATACAAGTACGTTTTTTATGCGTATGAAAATCCGTCACGGATGTTATGCCGGAACTAATACCAGCTAAAGTCACACGGTTTCCTTATTGTTTACGGTCGGGAGCCACGGGTAAACCCTTAGATGGAAATCCCAGAATTCCTGGAAGACTTTGGCAACTACCTTGGCCGTCTTGGAAGTGCAGTTCTCAGGCCCCCGGATATGGAAGTCAATATTCTTAGTTGAAGACAAGTCTACAACGTCCTCGCCTACTGTGCTCGCAGACTGTGGAATTTGGAAAAGAGAGTTGTGTCCAGCTCCCTCCTCCCCGCCTCTTTTACGAGCATGACCTGCTAATAGAAAGACGCGGTCGCGTTACCAACACTTACGATATAGATCGTGCTCTCCACGTCCATACTCGCCATAAGGAGCTGGCGCTGTTGTGTGCTCAAGCTGAGCACTCCACCAATGTGTGTCCTTGCTGCATTTTTTTGCAGTTAATTTACGATCATTTACAGTCATCATTTTACATTTATTTCATGTAATAATCTAGTTATATCCTACTAGAGGACGTCACGCGGTTTCACCCGCTTAGTTCCCGTTCCCGTGGGAATACAATATTTTTTCTTCCATAAGAACCTTCTCCTGACAATACCGTACACAACAAAAAAAGAATTAGTGAAATCGGTCCACCCGTTCTGAAGTAATGCGCTTACCAACACATTTTGCGATTCGTTTTTATATATAAGAAGATAATAAAAGAACTTCATTCGTCAAGTTACATTGAACCGTATCTGAGGCGGTGAACTGAACATCCGGCTTCCTGAAAACCACTCGACCGACCGCGTCACTCCGATCTCTGCGTTTTGATTGGATCCTCCATTGTTTTGGAGAACTTTGGTGTGTGATAGCGGAGGTGTAGTATATAAACACCTATACTTATTAATAAAAAAGTAATGTGATTCGAAAAGTAATGAAATTAGAAGTTATTACTAGGTTGTGAGTTTTTATGGCGAGGTTTTTTCTCACAGGATCTACCTGCTGCCTTGCGTACCTGGCAGTAAATGTCAATATACATAGAAGCGTTACTTAGTGAACAACACGAATAAAAATACTTTCATTTCTTATATTACTTACCATAAAACTGTATGTGAGAACCTACGTAATTTTTCACGTAAGTGCTGATTGGAATAATTGTAAAACGTATTTTAGTTTTCTCTGTATGAAATTAAATGGGGTGGTATGCTCCTCCTAATTTTCCCGAAACCACATAGAAGTTATTTGATACTATATGTCGGAGTAGACATGCGGCAGCTGTTTTTAAAAAACGCAGGCCCGCTGACCTGGAGTAGGTCATCGGGTCTGCTTTATGCTTTATTACACTTATAGATGGATATCTAGTTAAATAACAGTGAAATAAATACTTAGGCGGTATTTATTTCCGAAACACAGTAATCAAAACAAGCAAATGGAACACCAATGAAATAAAATCAAATGAAATGAAAAATCTTTATTCATGTAAGTCACAATCTACATTTACTGCCAGATTCGCAACGCAATAGGTAGAGCTGGAGAAAAAAGAACCTGGCAATAAAACTCCGGCCACTCTTTTAATTTCCATTAGGTTATTACAACATAATTTTTAATCCAAATTAAAACCAACATAGAATCTACTCACAATGTTTTCTCTCCAAATTCCAGCAACAAAAGTGAGCCCTCGGCCACAACCACTGTCTATTTATAAATCCCCGCCACTCAAATTGTTCTCACAAAACACGTGGCTTGATATTTAATGTTTTCTTTTTAAATCAAAGAAATGTGGTTCAATTTATTTTTGAGAAATAAAGTTATTAATTTAATTAGTCAAACAAACTGTTAAATTGAATGAAATCGTTAAAATACAAAGATTAATTCATTCTCAGTAAAATGAACATTGCCGGAACTATAGGAATAACAAAAATCCTGTTTTGATTAAAAACATTTTTAAATGTCGACAATATTCGTATTAATTGTCAATAAGAATTTAACAATAGTCTTTATTGTAGGTTCTTACGAACCTACATAGTCACATAACACTTAGGTAACCTAATTAGTTCAACACTACATCAAGTTATACAAATCAGTGTTAATAAATTCTACAACTATTTCTATTCGAACCTTATATCACAAAATAGTAAGGTATCAGTAAAGTTGCTCATTGTAATGGTTTTAATCTATTTATAATCAAATAGATTTTAATAATTAGTAATTCTCGGTGTGGCGACACGGCCATACTGATCGGCGATGCGTGCTCTGCATCGTGTGGTAAGGTCTAGATCTGCAAAATAAATATTAAAAGCTGAGGCTTGGTAGTTCTACAGTACACGCAAACCAGAAAAACTTGGTTAAGCAAATATAATTCCATTGGTCATAACCTTACATCGTGGTAGCATGTAGAGTGTCACCGCTCATAGTTAATGAAGACGGTGAGCTGGTTATGATGCGCTCACTGAGTGCTACTACTGCGATCCACATCAATCAATGAATCAAATCAGCCTATATCAGTCCACTGCTGGACGTAGGCCTCTCCCAAATGACGCCACAACACACGGTACTGCGCACATGTAAATACATGGCAACAGATTTTTTTTTTATACACAGGGAAGGATTTGTAGGGGAGAGGTCGATGCTGTCAAAGACAGGGGCCCTAGGGGATGTTGGTAGGGTCGATGCTGTGCCCTAAGCGGTCTTGTACGCCGTGTTACACAGGGGACCATTATTCTTTCAGGATTGGGATATCCACTTTTAGTGGTTCTTACTGCTCATTCCACATGACAACAGTATTTATTTATTTTATTTTTTTTTATATACGGGTAAGGATATGTAGGGGAGAGGTCGATGCTGTCAAAGACAGGGGCCCTAGGGGATGTTGGTAGGGTCGATGCTGTGCCCTAAGCGGTCTTGTACGCCGTGTTACACAGGGGACCATTATTCTTTCAGGATCGGGATATCCACTTTTAGTGGTTCTTACTGCTCATTCCACATGACAACAGTATTTTTTATTTTTTATTTTTTTTTTATATACGGGTAAGGATATGTAGGGGAGAGGTCGATGCTGTCAAAGACAGGGGCCCTAGGGGATGTTGGTAAGGTCGATGCTGTGCCCTAAGCGGTCTTGTACGCCGTGTTACACAGGGGACCACTATTCTTTCAGGATTGGGATATCCACTTTTTGTGGCTTAATACAAATAATAAATAAATAATATGATTCAGGATAGGGATATTAGTGGCTTATTGGCGACTCCACGCCCCAATAGCATCTTTTCATTTAAATATTTTATTAGCTAATTTGGTGACTCCACGTCCCAATAGCATCATTTGTCTAATAATTCAGCTAGCATTTTAATACCGATTAGACTGAAGAAACTAAAATGAAAATACCTCACCAGATTTTTCAATTTGTGGTTTCTGAGAATCAAGTACTCGCTGGGTGCGGTGCCGTCAGCGTCAGCGCCAATGCGCCAGATGACCTAACCTAAGCTGTAGCTCACCACGAGGTTTTGGGCGCCCCGCTGTTGATTGTGGGGACCTTTAGCGCCCGTCTATGATGTCCTAATGCTTCCTTTAGAAGACAGCGGCCGTTGTCGAGAACGCTGTAAACTTAAACAAAGATGCCTCTGTAAAAACTATGATTTTTTTTTTGCACGATTCCTGTCAAATCTCGCCTTATCTTTAGTAGATGTCTGTGTCGATGTTGTACGTGCCAGTTTCAAACTAGGTACTTCAGTGGTTGACCAAATTAGGCAATTCCGCTGGTAAACAGTTTTGGCACTGAAATAAGAGGAGCTACGCCTGCAGTTCGGACTTTCTGATGCGGTGTGCGAATTTGAAGTCTCGTAATCCCTTATCATGATAAGACTATTAGCCCTAATGATACCTGTGGCTACTATACAGGGACATCGTTTATAATTACTTGTTTTGGGGCTAGGAAGAGATGAAATACTTGTTTGGGCCACCAAGGTTCAATGCTCGCCTTTGTAGTTTGTATAGCGTAACAGAACTTACTTTGTATAGGAGTATTTTTAAAGAGGGAATCCTACATGAATGCCATGCCGGACTCCTACCGACTAAAAACCACACGTTTCCTACCTAATATGCCTACGGTTGGGAGCCCCGGGTAAGCTCTCGGAAGGATGACCCCAGGACTCCAGACAGACCTACAGTTACCACTGCGGCCTCACCTAGCGGTGGGGGAATATGCATAGGGGTCTACTGTGAAGGTTACACGTTCCTGTTCATCTGAAGTGCCTGGCTTACTCGATACGTCGACGTGTAGGTATAGCTTCGAATGGCACGGTCGGTTTGCTAATAGAGCGCAAGTGAACTTGCGTTGATCTAAACATTCGAGGTCCTGAAAAAGATGCAATTGTCCTAATGTTAACGGTGAAAAAATCTTTAACGGTGCTAATTTTTTCAAAATAGTAACTTCCATAATTTTATGACGAGTCTTAAGGTATTAATTACTAAAGCTTCTTTGGAAAGATTTAGGTACAACAGTCAACCGTTGTGTACCTACCCAAGATTGGGTCTCGCTTTTCAGATACCTATCTTGACATTTTCTTGCAGATAACATCCCTGGACGGTCTCATCTCAGTGGAAACCGTCTATGATAGTATGTACGTAACTATCTCGACGTTGTTTACTGTTTATTCAGATGAATAATCATTAATCAAACTGTTTTTCAAGACTTTGCCTGTTAAAGGTATTTCAGTTTAACAATATCGGCATGCTGCATCCGCTCGCCCTTCCTGTATTTATTTCAAATTCAAATTTTTGCGAATATACCATTATGGATGTGAGACAGCAAGTCTTCCTTGTGCTTCGAGGCTTAAAGCGCGTCGCAGTCGGGATACCGTATAATCATCTTGAAATGGCGTCCATACAAGTAATAGTTAAAACGTTTGACCGCTCGTACTACCACCAAAATCTCGAGTTCGCTCGAGTGATACTTATCTAGTTTCTACATCGCATCGGTCGTGTGCATACTAAAAAAAAAAGCCACTATGTGCTGCCGACCCATATTGATTTGAATAAGGATTGACCCGAAGTCAAGGCCCAGCCAAGGAAGCAATTCGCTAGGTTCTTTTCCTAGAAATATTCTATGCCATGCTTCCTCATGAACATGGGTCCATTGCCACTTAGCGCCTTAGATAGTCAGTTCATTAAGAGAAGCCACAGCAGGAGCGATATTTGGTATGAACGAGCGTGAGTATTCAGCGCGACAACTGAATAGACGAATTTGTTTAGCATTTATTGTCGGTACCAGAGTTTTTACGCTTAACCTTTTTAGGGCTAGGACGCACTTGACCGTTCTGTACTAAATTTTTAGCATACTCAATTGACCGTTAAAAGAAAAGGCATTATTCTATGAGGATTGGAAATCCTGGTTAACGGAATGATATTAAGACTCTAAGCACAGATTAGTAAATAGTTACTGCTCTAGTGACAGAGCTTGGAGAGAAAACCTACGGTATTTACCACAGATATCAGAAAAATATGTACTGATAACGTCATCTATACAAACCTACGCTATACTACCTTTGTGGTCATTGTCTGAACTCAAGAGGTAATTTTATTTTTCTGGGTGTTTTTAAGTCATCTTCGGTATCAAGGTTACCTTATGCTATCTAATAAAAATAGATTTGAACCTACCAACACGTCTGAAGTAATAATCTTGTGAAATGTGACATTCAATTTCTACGTTAATTCTATTATCTAGAATCTAGACAGACTTAAGATGGTTTTCCGGCAAATTGTATGAGATTGACTCACGAATTAACAAGCGCTTAACCCCACTATCAAAGATGGTATTATTAATTACCTTACCTATCCTCACACGCATTGTGTTCAAGCTGGACTAGTTAAGAACAGAGTTCATATTATAGGTTATGTGCTTTTCGCGGCGATAGCAGGTACCAAATGTGTAAACGGCTTTTGATCAAAATGAATTAAATTCAAGTACTATAAGTTTGTTCGTATAACCGTTGCGTTGGCCGGGTTATTGTCGCATTGGGAACACAAGTTTCTTTCAACCGTACGTTTATCCGAATCTGTTGTAGTAGCTTTAAAACGTCACTCACGAGAGGTATGACCGGACTTACTACAAAAATTACAGTAAGAAGCGTTTCCACTATCAATGGAATATTTTAACAGTTTCGGTGGTGGTTGTGATCAATTCGCGTTTGAACGCTTACATAATATAGAAGAGGTAACATAACCTATCATCGCTGCTACTGCATCGCAATTTCGTAACCACTAAGCTGGCAGACTAGCTTATGGTGGCCTCACCGTGGACGCGGTAACTAGCCAGTTGTCAACCTATGTTAGCGCGGCCCTTCAGCAGTCTAGTTATTTTCATACGTATATCGTAGTCACTTGATAACATAGTTAGTTTAAAACAAACAAAAAAAAAAAAACATGATTACATCAATTTGCAGTCGCCAACGCGACGTTACCGCCTAGGTCATATGAGGGTAGAAACACATCGGTACTTAATCATAATTTTCTTTTGTTGTTTCGACAGGCGATCACTCATACATTACTTCACTGTGATCATATTAAAATAAAATTCGGGTGGTACATTACCCCTTTGCTGTTGTAGCTGTGTGACGGTGCTGGTGGAGGACTTACTAGCACCAGGCTCTCGCACAGCCGCGGAACACGCCGGCGCGCCCGTAACCGCGTGCGGCGCGTTGGTAAACTGGTACACAATCTTCGTAGCAAAGATCCTGAAAAATAAATAGTCTCGCACAGTATTTTGTAGGTAGTGATCCCACTTCTGATGTCGGAGTAGACATGCGGCAGCTGTTTTTAAAAAGCGCAGGCCCGCTGACCTGGAGTAGGTCATCGGGTCTGCTTTATGCTTTATTACACTTATAGATGGATATCTAGTTAAATAACAGTGAAATAAATACTTAGGCGGTATTTATTTCCGAAACACAGTAATCAAAACAAGCAAATGGAACACCAATGAAATAAAATCAAATGAAATGAAAAATCTTTATTCATGTAAGTCACAATCTACATTTACTGCCAGATTCGCAACGCAATAGGTAGAGCTGGAGAAAAAAGAACCTGGCAATAAAACTCCGGCCACTCTTTTAATTTCCATTAGGTTATTACAACATAATTTTTAATCCAAATTAAAACCAACATAGAATCTACTCACAATGTTTTCTCTCCAAATTCCAGCAACAAAAGTGAGCCCTCGGCCACAACCACTGTCTATTTATAAATCCCCGCCACTCAAATTGTTCTCACAAAACACGTGGCTTGATATTTAATGTTTTCTTTTTAAATCAAAGAAATGTGGTTCAATTTATTTTTGAGAAATAAAGTTATTAATTTAATTAGTCAAACAAACTGTTAAATTGAATGAAATCGTTAAAATACAAAGATTAATTCATTCTCAGTAAAATGAACATTGCCGGAACTATAGGAATAACAAAAATCCTGTTTTGATTAAAAACATTTTTAAATGTCGACAATATTCGTATTAATTGTCAATAAGAATTTAACAATAGTCTTTATTGTAGGTTCTTACGAACCTACATAGTCACATAACACTTAGGTAACCTAATTAGTTCAACACTACATCAAGTTATACAAATCAGTGTTAATAAATTCTACAACTATTTCTATTCGAACCTTATATCACAAAATAGTAAGGTATCAGTAAAGTTGCTCATTGTAATGGTTTTAATCTATTTATAATCAAATAGATTTTAATAATTAGTAATTCTCGGTGTGGCGACATATATATTATATTAACGGTGACCACTTTCAATCAACAATACCAGAAAAATAAATTTCGTAAAAACAGCGTGTCGTAAACCTTTTCAATACTAGCATTGTTTCACGCATTGAACACAATGAAAGATTGTTATTTCAATAAAAAAAGACGAGTGGCACTCGGGGACTGCCGCGGTAAAGCTATTACATAGCATTTTTTATCAACTATGCTAGTATTATTATTTCTATATAAGAATACTAGCTGATGCCCGCAGCTTCGCCCGCGTAAAATTTGTTCCCGCGGGAAGTTATTCCCGGGATAAAAGGTAGCCTATGTGTTATTCCAGACTATAATGTATCTCTGTACCAAATTTCAGCCCGATCCGTTCAGCGGTTTGAGCGTGAAAGAGTAACAAACATCCACACTCACAAACTTTCGCATTTATAATATTATAAGTAAGATTTTAATGCCTATGTTCAACAAAGTAAAGTACCAAGTACCTACTTGACTGTCGACATTTGGGCTTTTGGACTTTTGGACTGTTGGACTTTTGGGCTGTTGGACTGTTGGACTTTTGGACTATTGGACTTTGGACTTTAGGACTTTTGGACTTTTGGACTTTTGGACTTTTGGACTTTTGGACTTTTGGACTTTTGGACTTTTGGACTTTTGGACTTTTGGACTTTTGGTCTTTTGGACTTTTGGACTTTTGGACTTTTGGACTTTTGGACTTTTGGACTTTTGGACTTTTGGACTTTTGGACTTTTGGACTTTTGGACTTTTGGACTTTTGGACTTTTGGACTTTTGGACTTTTGGACTTTTGGACTTTTGGACTTTTGGACTTTTGGACTTTTGGACTTTTGGACTTTTGGACTTTTGGACTTTTGGACTTTTGGACTTTTGGACTTTTGGACTTTTGGACTTTTGGACTTTTGGACTTTTGGACTTTTGGACTTTTGGACTTTAGGACTTTTGGACTTTTGAACTTTTGGACTTTTGGACTTTTGGACTTTTGGACTTTTGTACTTTGGACTTTTGTACTTTTTTACTTTTGGACTTTTGGACTTTGGTTTTTTGGACTTTTGGAATTTGGACTTTTTACTTTGGACTTTTGGACTTTTGGCCTTTTTGGACTTGAAAGTCGTACCAAAAGTCCCAATAGTCCCAAAAGTTCCAAAAGTCCCAAAAGTCCCAAAAGTCCCAAAAGCCCCAAAAGTCCCAAAAGTCCCAAAAGTCCTAAAAGTCCCAAAAGACCCAAAAGTCCCAAAAGACCCAAAAGTCCCAAAAGTCCCAAAAGTCCCAAAAGACCCAAAAGACCCAAAAGTCTTTGCTTAAATTCTGCAACACTTTTCAGTACTGCGCCATCAAGACGTATCGCAGGTACACGGAGGCTTGTTTTTTTTTTTGAATATACCTAAAAACCTTAAAATATTTATAAAATATCCTGGTGTTATTGGCTTTCTTCAGAGGTACCCATCCTCGATTCTTCTATCCTAACGTACAACAGTTACGGATAACCAGGATAAGATTGACGAATCGAACTCCTCATCGGCGGAAATTTGGATGTAGGAGAAGAAAAATATATGTACCCTCCAGATTTTTATTTGCCTGCCTCGGTGGCATTCGGTAATATAACTGACTGTCGCGCTGGGGTCCTGGGTTCGATTCCCGGGCAGGCCAAAAAATCGTGGGATCTACCAATATTTGTTTCGAAGATTTGATGTTTTCTAAGTATAATATGTATAAATAAATAGATAAATTCTTTATTGCCATTAATTGTGTACATACATGTAATTGGAATTCCCTGATACCTGCGCTAGTACAAACTGCGTTGCAGATATCAGTGTTCTCCCCCAAAATATTGACACTTGACAATATGTTTAAACTATTAAAATATTCAAATTGTTTCCTACTAACTTATAAACTTATAATAATTTTACATAGAGAAAACGATAAAATATGAAACAAAACCAATACAAAATCTTAAAGCATGCTTAGGCTTTCGTGTGTGTGCGTGCGTGTGTGTGTGTGTATGTGTGTATGAGTGTCTGTGTGTGTGTGTATGTGTGTATGAGTGTCTGTGTTTGTGTGTGTGTGTGTGTGTGTGTCTCTCTCTCTGTGTGTGTGTGTGTGTGTGTGTGTGTGTGTGTGTGTGTGTGTGTACGTGTGCGTGAGTGTGTGTGAGTGTGTGTGTGTGAGTGAGTGTGTGTGTGTGTGTGTGTGTGTGTGTTTGTTGCATGTATGTTTATGTGAGTTGATTTTTGAGTGTGTGTGTGTGTGAGTGTGTGTGTGGGTGTGTGTGTGGGTGTGTGTGTGTTGCATGTATGTTTATGTGAGTTGATTTTAAAGAACTTGTAGAAGATCTTCCACAGATTCATATTCCATTGGTTTTAATCACTCAGTTACTGCCGTTTTAAATTCTACGTATGTATGCATACTAAGAAATTATATGAGTATGTATAAAAAAGTTTTAATTAGATCGCAAAGAAAATGTCCAAAAGCCAAAGTACTTGAAGCAAATTCGTTGATATACCTAATTAGAGATAATAGAAAAACCTTGCAGAACTTCAGAACAATACATACTCACACAGCAGGACTGTTTTACGATTACCGATTATAATAATTTAAAGTTAAAGTTCATTTTTAAATAATTTATTATACCTACTATTAAACTAATTGTTGTCAAACTGTTTATGATTAGGTAAACCTCTTTTCATAATCAATAAGCGAGTACAACCGTTAAACAACACTATGCCAAAGACAAACAAGACTGAGAAAAAATAATTTAATGACAAGCAAGAATGACAGGTTTAAATTTTTATCATCGAAGTATTTTTCATGAAATTATTCTATATTCTAATTGTAAATTTGTGTCGAAATGGCCGCATAAATCTAACTATGGTTCCTTAAAACGAATATGATCAGGATTGATATTTAAATGTAAGTAATTATGGAGATAAAAGTGTTCTGTGTTATGGAGAGTCGAGATCCAATCTGTTTGTTTACTACATTGTTTGAAAGATACACGAACGTGGCCGAAGGTAGCCGAGAGTGTGATTCGTTTTCGTGACAGAATTTCTGGATTCGGTCTCCATGCAAGGCCCGCAATAGAAGCTATGCAATAGCTTAAAATGTACCTACTAATATCCTAAAATTTTAACAGGTAACCTCCCAATAAATGCGGCATGTTAAATAGAAGAAAATTATTGAACCTCACGGCCCTACACTAATTGTTCCTGTGACGTAGATAAACGACCTCCCAGATTGTGACGTCCAACGCCCAACAGACGTTGCACTGATAAAGGTAATACGGTGAACGAAATTTAATGAAAGTGATACTATAATTAGGTTTGATTTAATATAAGGAGGGAAGACGTAGGTTGTTCGATAGTAATTTTACTACAGTACGAAATATTTACCATGTATAATGAGTATTTCCGATACTTCGGTACTGTAGCAAGCGCCGTGATCACGGACGAACTGAAGTACTGACGGTTGAAAGAAGTGAAAATCTTGAGAGCACCTGAATCGAGCCACCCTCCTTCGTTTTCATTCATGTCTTGCAACAATAATAGCACAAAATAGTATATTGTGTGCCACTACTATTGGTTTCACTTTCAGTGCAAACTGACACTGGGCCGTGTTCGCGACTTCAACGCTTACTGTGGTGTGGTCTACACGCGGTTTTGGTAGATTTTTTTTGCCCTAAGACGCCACCCGGGATACAAGGGGTGGAGGTAGAGAACGCTATATGCGTACCACACGGCTGATCGTGTTAATATGTCAGACTCTTACTGACTACACGCATCGACAGCGATCGCCTTCCTTCTAGGGAAGACTGACGCGAGAGTCACTCAGCTAACGCTCTCATAAGCTGTTGAAGTTACTTTAACGGTGGGGGCACCAAGTAGGTATCCCCGTCGTGTACTGAGGAGTTGGGAGCAAATATTTGGCTAAAATATATTTAATGTTTAGATACTTGTTATCACTAGTATTTTTTGGCAGCAAAATACAGAATAGTATAAAACCTGAGATTTTATTAACAGCATACGCATACCTACATGACCAATGCTTTAACCTCCTGACCGCCCCCGTCCTACTCATAGGACATCAACTAAAAAAAAAAATTTCTCCGAAAGTATTCTGTTTTGACCGAGAAATGTTTTATAGCGCCATCTAGTATTTACTGGCCAACAAATAAAAACTAACTTGAACACTTGACACCTGTATTTTTTTTGTAAAATGGCGTCAACCAGCAGGGAGGTGCGCTCACGCCGGAGAACCGGTAAGTAAAATCCAGTCTAATCTTAGTGTTCACTAGAAATTATGTCAAAATTTAGGTTCTAAAATATTGGTTGATAGATAAACGTAAAAAGTTTCGCATGATTTCTTGAAATAGGGTTGTATTTATCAATTCACAAAACGTCATTTTTATATGTCCTGTGCATAGTACAAAGTCAGAATATTAAGTTTAGACTATTAACGCTTCTAATGTTCTACGTATAGTACATAGCCTTTTATTTATTTATTTTTTGTTACAATCTTGACAGAAGAAAATATTTCTGATGTTTTTAATGATTCTGACTTTGAGCGGGGTTCGGAAGTATCAGATGACGACTTCAACTTTGTTCCTGAATCAAATGATCGCCATGCAGATTCGAGAAGTACTTCGGCGAGTTCTTCGGATGAAGAGGAAGTAATTGAATCTGCGCCAGCATCGCCAGCAATATCAGATAGCTCACAAATACCAGGCCGCTCTCGAGTGAGGGGGAGACGTGGTGGCAGGCGTGGATTTTTGTCCAGATCAAGGAATACACGTTCATCATCAGTTCGAACCACCGAGAACAATTGGTTTGCGGTAAACTTGGAACCAAGCTGCCGACCACTTCAACAACCGGCTTATATTCCAATAGACACATCTAGTTGGGAAAATGTCCACTTTGTTGACCAATATATTGATGAGGACATTCTTGATACCTTTGTAAATTGCACGAATAGAACAGCAATCCTACTAAAAGGAAAAACATTAGGTCTAACAAAAAAGGAACTAAAAGTGTACTTTGGTATAACAATGGCAGCACTGCAATATCCAAAAATAAATATGTATTGGATGCAAAAGTGGAGAATAGATGTTATTGCCAATAATATGACTAGAGTGCGCTTTTATGCCATTAGAACGCAACTAAAATGTGTGTATGATCCGGATGTATCTGATGAAATGAGACAACTTGATAAGACATGGAAGATTCGTCCTTTTTTTGACAAAATATTAAAGGGCTGCTTAGCTCATGATCGTCCTGTTGATGTTTGTGTGGATGAGATGATAATACCCTTCTCTGGGCAATGTAAAATGAGACAATATTGCCCTAATAAACCCGACCCCGTTGGGTTAAAAGTATTTGTCCTCGCTTCTCCGGATGGAATTGTTTGTGACATGATCATATACCAAGGAGACACGACCTGCCCAGATATTATAAATCAAGGTTTCGGCTTAGGAGAAACTATGGTTTTGTACCTCACACGGTCTTTAGTACCTGGACATAACTTATTTTTTGATAGGTATTTTACAACTGTGAAATTATGTGACGAGCTTATGGATCGCGGATTTCATGGTACCATTATGCGAAATAGGCTCCCAAGAGATTGTGTATTCACAGATGAGAAAGTTTTTAAGAAGCGGCCCCGAGGAACGAGTGAAGTTCGTATCCGCAATGATGGAAAATTAGCCACTACGATGTGGCTTGACAATAAGCCTGTGTTAATGTTGTCATCTCGATACTACAACGAAAATACAGATGAGTGCACACGGTGGTCAAAACAACGAAAAGCTTATGATCGTATAGAAAGACCCGAAATCGTTCGACAGTATAATACAAACATGGGAGGTGTGGACCTGACTGATAGAATGCTTTCCGTTTGCCCGTAGCGAAACCGCACCAAAAAGTGGACAATAAGAGTAATTTCCCATATTTTTGATCTGGCTTTGGTAAACTCCTGGTTACAGTTCAGAAAACAAAGATTGTCCAGTGGCAAAAGACTATCAGAAATAGAGCAATTGAGAGAATATAAACTCAATTTGGGCTGCAAATGGATAGAAGACAATGCCGAAAGTAGTGACGGAGAGAGCGACCCAAATGAACTTGAAGACCTTCTGCCACAACATAAAAAACGCAAGATCGCTATTGTGCCTTTACCTTTACTAGAAAGAAGACTGCAAAAAGCTGCCCACCTTCCCGATTATGGACTAAAACAAGCTCGCTGCCGTAATCCAGGTTGTGATAAAAAAACCACTATTTTTTGTAAGAAATGTAACATTTATCTATGCTTTGTACCTAGCAGGAAGTGCTTTTCTTCCTTTCACGAGCGTAATGCTAATTAAAATATTAAAATGCAAAGTTTTGCCATCTAATTTGGCCATACCATCAATATTTTAACGTGCTTTTACGAACTGCATTTGATTATAAGTTTAAATTTGTTTGATTACTGAGCTGAGTAATAATAATAATTGCAATTTTATGTTTTAGAGAAATTTATAATCTGAACAGTTACTGTTTGTAAAGAGTATCTATTATTTCATAAGTCTGATATGTGGTTGAATTTATTCTCTTTTTGTGCAAAATTAAAAATTAGGCTATTTTGTTTATAAGTTTTAGAGAAGTTTATAATCTAGTTATGTTACAGTTTGTTAAGAGTATTATAAGTCTGATATGTGGTTGATTTTGATCTCTTTTTATGCCAAATTAAAAATTAGGCCATTTTGTTTATAAAACAGTTTCAAATACTAATTATGTTGTTATTTTATAATAAATATTACCTGTTTAGTCAATTCAAAGTAGTTTCATTGCATACATTATCAATATAGTATCAAACATCTTCTTTTAATAAGTATAGAATGCTATGTCCTATGAATAGTACGACTTAATGCGCTGACTTTGTCCTATATAAAGGACATACTGGGAAACTAGATTTTCCGCCTTGAGAATTTTTTCATTATTTTTCCCTATTTTCCGGGGTCTTAATTAACAATATACTTAATTTTCACGATAAAATTAAAAAAAAAATGCCTCTGAAAGTCAGGAGGTTAAGACACAGTTTTCTAAGTTATAGTTTAGTTCTCAGCTGTAAAGAAGCAAATAGTTTACAGTTCTTCAAGTAAAAATAGGATATTTCGAAGGTAAATCAGCGAGTCTTTCAAATGTGCTCAATATTTTAAGCAAACGCCGCATGCTAGAAAGTAACTCTTGAGGAAAATAAAACTTATAAATTTTCAGCAGTTTCTTCACAGTGCAGACAAAGCGGGTAAGTTAAACCGTGCTTGCACTTATAATTTTTTGCACCAAAGTAGAACACAAAAGTAGAACATTGTTCTAGATAACGATAAGATAATACATCCGCATTTTTGTTCTTTACAGTCACAGTAGCTTAGGTATGCCTGGCTGCCATAGAATATCCTGCGACTCAGTATGATACACGGGTAGTGTGGCCCCCACTATAGGGCTGAAAGTCCTATACAAAGTCGCTTTACTCTCCAGTAAGACAGAGGTGACGGTCCACCATGTCCGAATGCGATCCCCCAGGTCAAAAAGAAATTGATGCACATAACCGGCGATTAGCATCCTTTGATCCCTGGCTGTTTATATTGCAGAGCGTTACCACTTGAAGGATCTATCATAGATTCAAATCACGTTCGATTTGCCAAAACGCTATTATGAGGTACATAGTCTATAGAAATAGTAATATTACATAATCCTGGGTATGAAGCCGCTAAAGGATACAACATGATTTGGAAGGCACATTAAGTAATTGCTCCCGGCTGCGAGTAATATGGTGGTAATTAATTCAAGTCGCCATATTCGCGATTAATTACACAACTAGCCTCCAGATTGGGCCCGTGTACCTTTACGGCAAAGGCGGGTCTTTAACAAGGTGTGACGTAACAATTATTATGATATTTTTTTTAAAAATACGTTCAGTCTTAAGTCTTTTATTTTTTCATAGGTATTATGAAATTGAAAAACAACTTAAAACCTTAAGTTTGTTTACCGAACAGGTATGTTATCTATTATATAAAAATAAGTCGGGTTTTCCTTCCTGACGCTATAACTTTAGAACGCACGAACCGATTTCCACGGTTTTGCAGTCGTTGGAAAGGTCTTGGGCTCCGTGAGGTTTATAGCAAAGAAAATTCAGCAAAATTTCACGTACAGCGCCATCGCGGGCGAAGCTGCGGGCATCAGCTAGTTAAAACTAAAATTGTTGAACTTCTTTGTGATTATTTCAGCCACTATAATCCATGCGTCGGTTAAAATTTTCAAACTAGTAGATACATAAATTATCTATTATCACATAGGTATCTTCCCTTTTAACTCCCTAAGTCCTTACTTTGGATCGTAGCAAGTGGAAAGTCATAGTCTCTGCCTACCCCGTTGGGACACAGGCGTGATGTTATGTATGTATGTAGGTATGTAATATATTTTATTTTCTGTCAGAAAAATGTCCTGTCTTAATATCGATAGGCTAGTCACATGCTATGTCTATCTAAAATAGTAAGGTCAATGACCGCTTTTCCGCCTGCATTTGAAACTAAACTGAATTTTCAAGTAAGTCACTCGCAAAGTACTGTTAAAGGTGTACTAAACTGTTCCATATTTTATGCCAACACAGTACCATAACGGTAATCAGGTTGTAGGGGCTGTAATCTTAATTAGGAGCCCCTTATTACCCTCTACGTTCCTTGTGTAGCTCTACAGGTGTGGTGCACATTATACTAAGTATATAATTATTCAGTTTATGTAAGAGCAATTTGGAGATGTGTTTAACATTTTAATCAGTTCTTCTAAATTTAAAGAACGTAAAGATATAGTAAGCCTCTCTCTTGAACGAGTTATTGAAATAGCTAGTATTGAGTTCGAGCAGTTCATTGTATTAAGCGTATACAGTCCCCCGGATGCTCCATACATACAGTTTGAAGAGAAGCTGAAAGAAGCTTTGTTTAAATGCCAGTACTCTAAAAAATCAGTAGTAGTTTGTGGAGATTTCAATGTAGATATTTTAGATTCTTCGCTGGAACCAACAAAGAGACGGAAAATGTTAAATTTATTGAAATCCTTTGGTTTATATAACGTATTTCTAGAACCTACTTGTATAACTGCCACTAGTGCTACTTGTATTGATAACATTTTTAGTAATATACACCCTGTTAGGAATTGTATTGTGGACCCTGTAAAATCTGATCATCGAGGACAATCGGCTCTGTACTCTAGAAATATTACCAGAAATAAGAATGTAATCAGTTTTGTACCAGTCAACTCAAAACGCTTAGAAATTTTCCGAGAAAATATAGTAAATAAGATAACAGAATTGCCCGATTACACTACTGTAGATAAATCTTATGCTGATTTATTCAACTTAATCCATGATGTGTTTGGGAAAATCTTTACACCAAAAACAGTTTCGTTCGGAAGCAGTTTTGTTTTCAGTGACTGGGCAACACCCGGTATTTATAAAAGTCGTAAGAGACTTTATGAACTTTATTCGGAAAAATCATTTAATTTCAACCCTGACTTTCAGGAATATGTTAAAAAATATTCAAAGACATTTAGACAGGTCTGTTCCTTGGCAAAGTCAAATTTCATTAGAAATAAAATTACAGCTTCGACAAATGTAATTAAAACTACCTGGAACATTATAAATTCTGAATGCGGTAGGTCTAAAACAAGTGAACGAAGCTTTCGTTTAAAGATTTATTTATTTAATTATTTATTTATTTATAAAACCATACACCCTATCTTTACAGGCAAGGCCTAATACGATAGTGCAGGAACATAATATAAATTAATATTACACAATAATTTCTAGCCTATTTTCTTACTAATACACTCGAGAGCAATGAATCCGGGTCACTTAAAGAATGTTAAAAATCTCGGAAACTAAAAATGATAGGTTAATGCAATAAATTGTATTTAATAGACAATGTAATACTCCTTAAATGAAAGTAAAAAAAATATGAGTCACCATACATTTTATTAACACAAAATTACATAAAGAAAAAACTGCCGATCTCTCCTTAAAACAAAAATAGGAAACATGAAATTTTTGAACTTTATTACGATTTTCTTGAATTTTAATACTTCGTATTGCCTCCTCGTGCTTCCATTACTGCGTTTACGCGGTTTGGCATGCTGTACACCAAGTTCCTTATACGATTTTGGGGAATATTCTCCCATTCCTCTGTGAGAGCAATTTTGAGCTCACGAAGCGTGATTGGGGGAGGGTTTCGTTGTTTTACGCATCTGCCTAGCTCGTCCCAAGCATGCTCGATCGGGTTGATATCCGGGCTGCGCGCTGGCCACTCCATACGAGTAATGTTCATCTCTTGAAGGTAGTCATTCACAATCCTACCTGTATGAGGTCGGGCATTGTCATGCATAAATATAGCATCCTCACCTAAATTGACCATAAATGGACCAACGTAATCATTGAGGATTTCTTCCACATATCTTACGCTAGTTAAAGAGCCGTTTTCTATGATCACCAGCTCTGTGCGACTTTCAGAAGAAATTCCGGCCCACACAAGTACAGACCCACCACCGTAGGCTACTTTTTCTTCGATGCATGCTTGCTTGAATCTTTCCCCTGGTCTTCGATACACTCTGTGTCTTCCATCGTGCTTGTAGAGCATAAATTTTGATTCGTCGGAGAACATAACTTTTGACCAATCTTCAATACTCCAATTTACGTGGCTCTGGGCATACCTTAGTCTCGAAATACGATGCCCACGCTCCAGTTTAGGGCCGTTTGCAGGTCTAAGGGGTTTTAAGTTAGATTCAGCAAGCCGACGTCTTACTGTCCATGCACTTGGGTTACTTCCTCCGAGGCGTCGAAACTGATTGGTGAGTTCAGTACCTGTGAGAAAGCGATTTCGAAGCATGGTGTTCACCAAGTATCGGTCTTCTCGTGCTGTGGTACACCTGGTTCTGCCCGTTCCTGGTCTGCGTAGGTTAGAACCAGTTTCTTCGTAACGTCGGAGAACTCTTTGTACTGTTGACAGCGACACACCGACAGTCCTGGCTGTATCGCGCTGACTCCGGCCGGTTTCCAGTATTGTAAGTATTCTGGTGCATTCTTCAGGCGTAAGCGACATAATTTCAGCTTGATTAATGAATATAGAGCACTATCAACATGGTTTATGTACCCACATAAATGACAGATTACAAACAAAAGCAACACCAAATGCTGTAATTTCGTAGTTCCATCTTCGAAAGTGGCCCTTTTTCAAATTTGATTTTTTTATGATATAACTTTACAATAACTAAGAAGTTTTAATACCTTCATTTAAGGAGTATTACATTGTCTATTAAATACAATTTATTGCATTAACCTAGCATTTTTAGTTTCCGAGATTTTTAGGATTCTTTAAGTGACCCGGATTCATTGCTCTCGAGTGTATTAAGAAATTACATTCCATTTCATGACATTACATTGCATAACATTACATTACAATACATTACATTACATTATATCACATTACATTACATTATAATACATTACATAATTATTTATATTCGAGGGTCTCAATAAAGTGCTCAATGCTCATTGCGAACCTCGGCAGACTTTGACTAAATATATCAATATTAGTAGGCAATAAATTAGTCAGTTTAATGGCACGTGACATAGGAGAATGTTCTAACAGGTTTGTTCTCGCTGTAGGCTTTCTAAGTAGTTGTAATTGTCGGCGCGCAGTAGCTCGCCCCGGCGCACAGTGGATCGATTCATACAAATCGGCGGACATAGGAATCTTGAAACACTTTTTACCGATTTTAAAAAAACTAATGATGCCAATGTGTTTATCTTTATAATTGTAGTCGAAAACAATATCACACAATTTTGATTAGACTTCAATTTTTAAAAATATTCGACAAAAACTGATTTCAATGTATGGAAAAGCACATTAAAAAAGGGATAGCTTGCGATTTTCTCGTGTTTTCTGATTTTAACGCTTATAGTGACTTTTAATGGGTTATTAGCAAAATATCTGCCAAACATTTTAGGTACCCCTAGGCACCCCTCTGGGAGCTATATGACAAAATATCATTTTTCTCATTTTCTTTAAGAAAATGTGTCTAGTTCGTTTTTTACAGTTATAATTGTTGATAAACTACATTTTAGCTTAGTACTGACCTACCCACATCAAAAATAATATGACTAGCATACGGGATCGGGAGTTTTTGAGAGATACTTGTAAGCAGGCGAATATAAGTTTATCCTACTTTTTCAGCAACATTTATGTATTGTATAGTGATTTACCATTAAGATTTGAAGAAAATAATGTATTAATAAAAAAAAACAATAACGCGTTATATAAAACATATATCATAGTTATAAAAATACAAAAACTTACTTATAAAATAAAAAGTGGTAAAATAATAGCTTAAAATAAATAAAAATATGGAACAGAAACGATTCAATTAACATGTATGTACATTAAATAATCAAACAAAATTAGAATTACATAAACTTTAAAAAAATAGTAGCTTAAAATAAACAAAAATATATAACAACTAGCTGTTGCCCGCAGCTTCGCCCGCGTAAAATTTGTTCCCGTTCCCGCTTCCCGTATTTTATCCTCTTGGGGGTAGAATTTATGAAAATCCTTTCTTAGCGGATGCCTACTTCACAACATCTACCTGCATGCCAAATTTCAGCCCGATCCGTCCAGTGGTTTGGGCTGTGCGTTGATAGATCACTATGTCAGTCAGTTAGTCACCTTTGCGTTATATATATTTATATATAGAAGAAGAAGACAATTAATGATTCGGAGGAATTCTACGACGCATGTATGTAATTATGTATGTATGTATGTATTATATAATTATGATTAGTTTTTTTTGCTTTTATTTTTAATTTATGGTAAGATAGGTTCCATTTTTATTTATGATTGTAATAATAATAATAATAAATAATAAATATTCTTTATTGTACACTATCACAAAAATACAATTTAAGAATAAGAAATGTTAACAATATACATATGTACAATAGGCGGCCTTATCGCTAAGAGCGATCTCTTCCAGGCAACCTTTGGATGGACTGAGTTACAAGGATTTGATATGGCAGTGTACAATTAAATTTATATGTTAAATTTGTACATTATTGTAAGTATTTTTGCCAAGCCATTAAAGTTCTATTAAATTAAAACTATGTACATTAAATGATCAAACAAAATTAGAAATATGTAGACAAAAAACATCACTATCCGAAGCTTCCGTTTCTGAATCTTCTTCTGCTTGCGCAGAGACTAACAATTCAACAGTATCTATAAATTCAATTTCAGAAACTTCTAGAATTAGTAGATTTGAAGTTTCTAAAAACAATGCCTTCTTTTGCCTTTTATATATCCGTGGCCGTATTTGTGCTAAAATTGGGTTGGATGAAATCAGCAAATTATTTAGAACATCTTCATTGCAAGCAATGCTTTTTATTTTACGTGAATGGTGTTCTCTGTATTTTCTGAAATCCTTATTACTTGACTCAGATAACTCCTCCGAAAGAAGTCCTATCGGAACTATAGATAAATGTTGAATAATTTACGGCCCGTGAACTAATAACTTATGAATACTTGATGGCATGTAGTAACAGAGTGGCAGAGCTTTACATAGAATTGTACCCTTGGTACTTCATGCCACCAGTATTCATAAGTTATTTTATTAGTTACTAATTCTAGAAGTTTCTGAAATTGAATACATAGATATTGATGAATAATTAGGCTCAGCACAAGCAGAAGAAGATTCAGAAACGGAAGCTTCGGATAAAGATTTTTTTTGTCTACATTTTCCTAATTTTGTTTGAATATTTAATGTACATACATGTTAATTGAATCGTTTCTGTTCCAGATGTCTATTTATTTTAAGCTAATATTTTACCACTTTTTATTTAATAAGTAAGTTTTTGTACTTTTATGACTATGATATATGTTTTATAATAACGCGTTATTGTTTTATTTGATTAATACATTATTTTCTTCAAATCATAATGGAAAATCACTATACAATACATAAATGTTGCTAAAAAAGTAGGCTAAACTTATAGTCGCCTGCTTATAAGTATCTCTGAAAAACTCCCGATCCCATATGCCAGTCATATTATTTTTGATATGGGTAGGACAGTACTAAGCTAAAATGTAGTTTATCAACAATTTATAACTGTAAAAAAACGAACTAGACATATTTTCTTAAAGAAAATGAGAAAAATGATATTTTGTCATATAGCTCCCAGAGGGGTGCCTAGGGGTACCTAAAATGTTTAACAGATATTTTGCTAACAACCTATTTAAAGTCACTATAAGCGTTAAAATCAGAAAACACGAGAAAATCGCAAGCTATCCCTTTTTTAATGTGCTTTTCCATACATTGAAATCAGTTTTTGTCGAATATTTTTTAAAATTGAAGTCTAATCATAATTGTGTAATATTGTTTTCGACTACAATTATTAAGATAAACACATTGGCATCATTAGTTTTTTTAAAATCGGTAAATAGTGTTTCAAGATTCCTATGTCCGCCGATTTGTATGAATCGATCCACTGTGCGGCGGCGCCCACAGCGCGATAGCCTCAAGCACCTCCGGGTGCTCCAGTTCACCCCTTACTACCCTATGCATATACTTGAGGAGAGCGACATCCCTCCGCACCGCCAGCCTGCTGTACCCGACCATGCCGATAACGAACAAGCTCGGGTACATCAAGGGGTAGAACGGATAGACACCAAACTCCTTCAAGTATAAGAATCTTGTAAATTTTTTTTTGAATGCGTTCTATCATTTCGGAATATTTTGCCTCATATGGACTCCATATAATGGAATTATATTCGAGGTGGCTCCTGACTAACGCATTGTATAGAACTCTTATCACATCTGTGTTATGGAAATCCTTACATTCTCTTATAACAAAACCTAAGTTTTTAAACGCTCTGGTACACATGCTAACAATATGTCTATGAAAAGTTAGATCTGCTTGCATCTCAAGACCAAGGTCCCGCACGCTCTCGCGGCGCTCCAGCGTTTTGTCACCCACCTCGTACGGGTGCAGGTGCGGCGAGCGGGCGCGGCTGTACGTCACCACACAACACTTGCCAGTGTTAAACCAAAGCTTATTCTTGTTACTCCACTCGACCACCCTACTAATATCCTTTTGCAGTCGCCTACAATCCGAGCCGTCAGCAATCGACAAGAATAGCTTTAAATCATCCGCAAACAGGAGACACCTTGAACTAGTCACTACCCCCGGAAGGTCATTAATCATCAGAATAAACTCCAACGCGCTGAGGTTACTTCCCTGACTCACACCAGAAAACGTAAAATAGGGTTTCGATTCACGTCCCGCGTATTCCACGTACTGCCGGCGCTCGCCAAGATAATTCGAAAAGAATTTTAATAATTGTGGCGTAAACCCCATTTTCGAAAATTTTTCTAACAAAATGTCATTATTGACCACATCAAAAGCCCTCCGGAAGTCGAAGTACGCCACCAAGATAAACGGTCGCCACGTTACAGGGGATCTGGAAGTAGCGACTGAGTTCGAATTTTTCTTTCAGTAATATACCTATTGGTATAACGAATACTCTTCGGTCGTCTTCCACTTCCGCTGAGCAATTATTATCAGAATGTGTAGATAGCTGTCAAGACGCGTTCGAATTCACGGCTGTCAACTGTAATGGCATTTTGAAAGCTTTTAAAGCTATTAATGTTAAAAAAACTGCAGACCTATGGGGGCTATCAGTAAAATCTGTGTCTAGTGTCATTGATGTCATTGCCCCCCACTTGGCAGTTGTGTTTAACGATGGCGTTTCAGGGGGTGTATTTCCTGATTTAATGAAACATAGTAAAGTTATACCCTTGTTCAAGGCTGGCAGTGCTTCTGATCCAGGTAATTTCAGACCTGTCTCGGTATTGCCGACTTTGAGCAAGATATTTGAAAAATTAATACTTGAGCAGATGCTGACCTATTTTAACAATCACAAATTATTTCATGTTAAACAGTTTGGCTTCACTAAAGGACGGTCGACTACCGATGCTGGTGTAGATTTGATAAAAAGTATTTATGAGGCCTGGGAAGATAAACATGATGCGCTTGGTGTGTTCTGCGATTTGTCAAAGGCTTTTGATTGTGTTCAACATGAAACATTGATCAGGAAACTGCATCACTATGGGATAAGGAACAAGGCTCTCGATCTTCTGACTTCATATTTGAGCAATAGAACTCAGAGGGTCGATGTTGGTGGCACACGTTCAGAGGGATCGGTGGTTACAATGGGCGTTCCGCAGGGTTCGGTACTCGGACCATTTTTATTTTTAATTTATATAAATGATCTACCCTATTACGTAGGGGACACCAACGGGATTGTTTTGTTTGCAGATGACACTTCCTTAATTTTCAAAATTAAAAGACAACTAGATAACTACGACGATGTCAACAATGCAATCCTGAAAGTAGTACATTGGTTTAATACTAATAATCTTAGCCTGAACGATAACAAAACTAAATGTATTAAATTTACCTTACCCAATGTAACACAGGCAGAAACCAATGTTCAACTTAATGGCCGAGAGTTGGAACTTGTGAAATCTACGGCGTTCCTAGGGTTGACGGTCGATGCTGGATTGCAGTGGGGTCCACATATTGAAAAGCTAGCTGGCAGGTTAAGTTCAGCAGCATTTGCGGTACAAAAGATTAGGCATTTGACTGATGTAGATACAGCTAGAATAGTTTATTTCAGTTACTTCCACAGTGTTATGTCTTACGGCATTCTACTGTGGGGTAATGCCGCAGATATAAATTCAATTTTTGTTTTACAAAAACGAGCCATAAGAGCCATATATAGATTAGGTCCAAGGGTCTCTCTGCGCGAAAAATTCAAAGAGGTAAATATTCTGACTGTAGCATCACAATATATTTTTGAAAATCTTATGTATGTGCAAAAGAATCTATCTAGTTTCGTTAAGTTAAGCGATATACACAGTGTAAATACCCGACATAAAGATAACCTTGCTTGTCATCAGTGTAGACTGAAAAAAGTCAGTAATTCCTTCCTGGGTAACTGTATACGTTTTTACAACAGGCTTCCAAATGAAATAAAAAGTATGCCCTTAAATAAGTTTAAAAAGTGTATAAAAAGTAAATTGTACCGCAGGGGCTACTATTCAATTGACGATTATTTGCTTGTCAAGGAAGCCTGGAAATGATCTGCTTGCTCTACTGCATTCTCAAGCAATAGTTTGTGATTTTTAGTTTAAATTTTGTAAATAGAGCACAAAAAGAAAAGCCCATCGAGTTTTTTTGCCCGTTCTTCTCAAGCGGGCCGCGTTCCGAACTGGTGGTACTATTTGCATTGTATTCATTGACGTGTCGCAAGTGCCTATGTATTAGGATTATGCGAAATAAATGTTTTTTGAGTTTGAGTTTACGTGATATTAGATGGCTTACTGCACTATACCGTACATACACAAAGTGTAAAGTATTTATTTATTTGTATGTTTTTTTATGTTTATGATTTTTATACAACTTAGGTGAAAGACGATTGGCTATGGACGTTTGTTCGTATCAAGCAAATGCATACCTAAGCAGTAACAAACATACATAGGTACCTTATTTTCCGAGTTCCGTACCCAAAGGGTATCCTATTCAAGACTGCTGAGCCCGCAAAGAGTGATGGCCGTCAGGGTGATAAGAGGATACCGCACGATCTCCGGTGAGGCAGCACGTCTCCTTGCCGGGACCCCTCCATGGGACCTGGAAGCGAGAGCCCTTGCGTGACTGTTCCGATGGCGCAAGGAGGCACAGGAGCGGGGCCAAAGGCCTGCGTCTCGAGAAATCGAGGCTCAGCGGTCCCTGCTCCACCAGGATACCGTGGAGACATTGAAGGTGCGACTTGAGCAACCAAAGGGGGGATTCGCCACAATCGCGGCCGTCAGACCGGTCATGGACGAGTGGCTGGAGAGGAGACACGGTGATCTCTCCTACCGGTTGACACAGATGCTTGCCGGACACGGAAACTTCGGTAGGTATCTGTGTCGAAAACACCGGGATACCACGGCCGGCATTGCGAGGACCGCAGCGATGACAAGGCGCTCCACACGCTGGTGGAGTGCACGGCGTGGGCGCAACAGCGCCAGGTCCTCGTAGTGGGTCTGGACGTAGACACTCTCTCGAGACCATGGTGCGAGCCATGCTCTCCGGCGGGAGTAAGTGGGACTGCGCCGCCTCTTTCTGCGAGCAGGTCATGCTCGTGAAGGAGGCGGCGGGGCGGGGCGGGAGAGAGCTGTTCCACCCGAGTTCCGCAGTTGGCGACCTGGGCGCCGCCGACGTGTCTTCGCCGAGGACTATCGGCCTCCATGACCAGGGGTCTGAGGACGGAGAGAGGAGAGGGAGAAAAGGACATTTTGAGAAAAGAACATTTCGAGAAAAGGACATTTCGAGAAAAGGACAATCTGCGAAAGGACATTATGAGAATGGACATTTCGAGAAAAGGACATTATGAGAAAGGACATTTCGAGAAAAGGACATTATGAGATGAGACGTTTATAGTTACTTCGTACAAAATCTAGTCTCTACAAAATCTATGATTTCATAGTTCAACTTCATCAACGGCACCGTTCAAATACTTCTCCCATATCTTATAAACACACATGTTTATGAAGGAATTTACCAAAGTAAACTATACGCTTTTGAAAGCGTGCACCAAGTATTATAATTATTAACTAAATGTTCGTACAAACATGTCTATTTCGGGGGTAGCCCGTCTAATTTCAGACATTTTCGATGAACACACATTAATTAGGTCGAGTACTGCCGCATCACTGACTTAGGGAAGTTATATTAAACACTAGCCAATGCCCGCGGCTCCATCCGCGTGGATGTCGGTTATCGCGACCAAACGGATAATTATCGCCTGGAAAATTACCTTGTTATTTCAATCTTTTATGAAACCGATACCGAAATCACCTCGGTAGGATGTCCTACGGCTATCTCTTGAAATTTGACGTCCTGTACCATCTTGGTAAGCAATTGTACCTATTTTTCCTTCTATTAGTGTTATATTTACTTTGCTAGTGCGTACATACTTATATGAATAAATAAATAAAAAATAATTAGTCTAATCATACTTACAGATTTTTTTTTTACCTGATTCCATTGCCATAGTCCCAACTTTCAAAATACCCACATGTAACTAATTATAGACCCTACAAGAGTGGTCGAGTACCAAGAGGTCGTATAACCCGGTACTATATGGGGTCCTCAAGCAATATAACCATGATAATCATAAATTGTTTGGATACGTACGAGAAAGCGTTACTCCCTGAATAACAAAGCCACTTTCATAAGATAACGGACGGAATTCAATTACGTACACTCAACTACCGTACACGTTGCTAATATGTTATGGAAAAGGCTTTTGGTACACGATAATAACTATATTTTTTATTATTGAATATAATAAAAAAAAATTGTTATCGTGTAGCATTATAAGGTTTCATTCCTAAAGGGTAATCAAGAAAGCCGTGAGATCGTTCTCACCAGACTGCCCCTCTCTAACATGTTTATTGTGAAAGTGAAAGTTCAATCCGATTGACGTTGTAATTTTTGTTTTATTTCAAAATTTGAACAGATGATCCACGTGACCTAGTGACGTAGTTTAATGCAACAGAGCCACAGACTACAGACAAAGTCTCGCCATAAGCCCCTCTGCACTCTATTTTATAGAGAGGGGCTAAAAGTAGCTCTGAGACTCCGCGGGCCATCGTCAGTCTGTACGCCACCTGGTCTCTATCTCATGATTCAAAATATAATCTTTATAATCTTTATTTGGCACAAAAAGTTAGACATGTCAACAACAATTTTTACACTGATAATATTACAGCATCCAAAAATTTGTATCCGGTGTAGGCAACTGCTGCTGAACTCGGCTTAATACCTGTATTTCAGCTAACAGCGCCTCCACCCTGACATCTCTAAATATTACAATAATAAAATGAATCAACAATCATGGCCCAAAAAAACAATAAAGTAATATGGATTAATAACTTTACAATAATAAATAAAATTAGGAGATAAATTTGATAAGTAAACAATATGTACATCAATGAATTACAAACTAATTGTACAAAAAACACAAATAATAATGATTTTTGTATACTGAGTATTAATAAACGACAGGGTTAAGCCTTTTACACTACGTTTAGTTGATCGGTTTAAGCTAACTATTTGTGATATTTCCATTTACGAGCTATTTGTTAGGAAGTACTTTGGAAGACACGGTAAGCTATTGGTCCCAGCTGACACTAATATAGCTGTCGTTAAGCCGAGTTGAATGCATGCATGATAAGCAGCTTGAAAATTTTCAACAGCAAATAGTTACAACCCCTGTTCGTTTCAACACGGTATTATGTTCACCGCCTTTTAGTGAGAAAAGATCTCATTGGTGGTACATAGGCGTATATTAGACCTCTGCATACCCCATCAGTAAGTATACTTAACTGAGAGTAAGCTCTTTAACGAATAGAAACACTGAAGTATTCTAATATCATACATATTACTTACACAGAAACCAAAATACCTGACAAATATTTTGCACAAGGCTTCCATATTATCAAAAGTCCCATGATTTATGAGAAAATAAAAGAAAATATACATTTTGCGCACATTACTTACGGCCCCCACCAGAACTTTATGGCCGTTGAACGAGAGTTAAGTGTGAATAGGAGAATGATTCGTGGTTCGTAAAGTATATTTAGGTATTGTCACATCTCCTATATTTTAACCCCCGACAGAAAAAACGGGTGCTCTATAAGTTTAATCAGTCTATAGCCATCATATCTCTTGAACGGATGAACCAATTTGGGTGTGGATGTTTACTTTCAAAGCCGATGTGATCGAGATGGCTTGAGAATCATCAGCTCACTTGCTTGGCGGTGAAGCGATTTCACTGTAATTCACAGGACTAATTGATTTGAAAGATAAACTATAATAGTTATAATAGATGACTAATATATTATAATGTGTATTATTATAATTATAATTAATTAATAAAATTACACACATACTTTATAATAATTAACTCCGGTTCCAGTATCAGGACCTGCTCAAGTACAACTTCTCCTCACTTAAAAACCTCCCCTGGTCATACCTGGTGCAAATGTGCCCAAAACACTCGCGGCATTGCCTCTCTGCATGGCTATGGCTATCCTTTGCACCAGATATGACCGGGCGTGAGAGTCATGAGTTTTAAGACTTAACCTACGTCGTATCTCCGTGAACAGGGACTTGGCCTCGGCCCCCCAACAGCCCATCGTTTCCACTGCCACTTAGGTATAATTATAAATATGTATAGGAAGGCGCTGGGACATGTATTGTGGCGTAAATTAGGACAGGCCTACGTTCAACAGTGGACTGCCATAGGCAAAATTAAGTGATTAATTGATTGATATTATATACCTACCTACTTTGATGTTATTTCTAACACATGGTAACCTGCAAGTCGCTGCCGCATCGATTGGTCGGCGGGATTCTCAACTCTTCTGAAAATTACAGCACTATAATTATTTAACTTTCGCATTTATATTTATTTAGATGTAAGAAAAAGAGTTGGTCTGGAAGAGGGTGTCGGTGTTAACGTTTGGCAGGGCATGCTACGATGGTTCGGGCATGTGGAGCGAATGGGAGATGAAAGAATGGCAAAACAGATATACAACGCGAAAGTGGACGGACGTAGGAGTCGGGGAAGACCACGACACACCTACCACGACCAAATTAATCGTGTGTTAGCAGAAAGTGGTGTCAAGAGCCGAAGGAACCAACGTGCATGCATGAAAAAAAAAATGAAAGTTGAAGAAGCAAGTGAGGTGTGGATGGACCGTGCCATGCGACGCTTGGTGCTTTCTGCCTACCCCGCGAGGGATTTGGCGTGAAGAAAGTATAGTATATTTATAATATCATAGTAAGATGATGCTCAAACTATATCTTATACTACAATACCTTGACTTGACTTGACATATACGAATAGTGCAGAATACTAATTTGACATGGGTCTTTCAGCTCAAGTACGTAGATAAAATATTGTTTTTCACTAATCCAGGGACAGAATACCTCGCCCGTATATCCGGGTAACAAAGTTACCCAATTCTATACCCATAATCCCCTTTACAAGACTTATTATCTTTTTTTTGCTGTGTCACATCTTTGTCATACACTAGCGGACGTCATGCGGTTTGCCCGAGTAACTGCCGTTCCCGTGGGAATGTGGGAATTAAATATAGCTCATGTTACTCACGGTGAATGTAGTTTTCTAATGGTGAAAGAATTTTTGAATTCAGAAAAGTAGTTTTTGAGTTCATTCAATTTATATTTTTGTATGTTTGTAACATACAAAAATACAAATTTTACCTCTTTATAATATTAGTGAAAATGTTCATAGATTTAGTTGAAATGTAAGTAAAGTAATTTATAATGATAATACATATAACAAGAAGCCGTGAGATCGGTCTCACCAGACCCCTCTCTAACACGTCTTTTGATTTTTTTTTTGAAATTTTGTATACTCTCCCAAAATGACCAGCTATTACTGTCTGCATAATTGTAGTATTGTAAGTCACATGGTTTTGAAGTTATGAGTTTAATGCAACAGAGTCACAGACTACAGACAAAATCTGGACATAAGCCCCTCTGCACTCCATTTTATAGAGAGGGGCTAAAACTACTTACAATAATACTTACAATAACTGCCATTTACAGTTTCTTTAACCTTCGGGCCTGGAAGTATTTTTGTATGCAGATTATACGGCTGTAGACAGTTGTAAAGCATCGTGTGGTTTTAGTCGGTAGGAGTCCGGCATAGCATCCATGTAGGATTTCCACACGTAAAAAAAAACAACCTCCAATCAATCATAATTTTTGCTTTAAGATCAGCCTCTACTTTTTGATTCCGAACAGCGTATCGGACAGAGGAGGTGGAGGAGTTACACAGCTGAGAGAAGATCGTTTCTCTATCGAAGTCGAAGAACAGAGCGTGTTCACATCTTTTTTTTTTATAAATTTTCATGGACTTGCACACAACGCTATCTGATCCCAAAATAAACTAGTAATAATCTACTTGTGTTATCGGTATCAAACCACGGATATTAATACTAAAATTCTTTTAAATACATACTTATCATACACAGACTGTCCCTGACTCTTGAGACAAATATTTATGTATCACACGAATTTTTGTCTCTGATGTGATGGAAACGAACTTATGATCTGCAGTCGCAAATTTAGACTTCTAGACCAATGAGGGAGTCAATTAGGCCGTCAGCGTCATCTTAAAGGTCCTTATTAAAAGTTTTGTGGATTGAGGCAGTAGCCCTTTAAATTGGCTTTTTTTTAACGTAACCACTCACTCACTCACCCAACCCCTCACTCACTAACTCACACACTCACACACATAAATCTATTCATAACACAAGCAGGTTATTCCTAGCTTACTTTGGGATCAGATAGCGTTGTGTGAAATGTCCGTGAATATTTATTTATTTATTTATTTACTAGCTGACCCTCGCAACTTCGTTTACGTCACATAAGGTGTACGAAAAAGGAGGGGCACTTCTTCATGAGACTCATCAAGCAGCGTGTGAAACGGCCCTGTTTGCTTAATCATAAAAGAGCTTAAAGATTAAGTCTATTCTAAAACAATTCAGTCCACGCCTTCGGCGCGTACTGAATTATTTTACAATAGCATTAATCATTAAGCTCGTTTATGATTAAGCCAACACGCCCGTTTAGATTTACCCTCACATTCAAAATAACCCTTAGAATTCTAGGTTTACCGAAAGTTGAGATGCCCCTAATTTCTGAGCTACATAACCCTCAATTTTGAAAATAGTGTGGAATAATGCTTAAAGTACTCCCTTTCAGAAACCAAAAAAAAAATTGAAATCGGACCACGCAGTGAAAAATTATAGCTATAAAACTATTTTGCCTTTCATCCCCTCTCCTGAAGGAACCGCGCAAAATATCGCAATTAAAAGTATCCTAGAACCTTCCTCGGATCATAAGCTTAGATTGTGCCAAGTATCATTCAAATCGATTCAGTAGTTTTGGCGTGATACTTATTTGGGATACAGACAGACAGACAGACAGACAGAAAGACAGACAGACAGACATGAAAAATTTTAATTACATTTTCGGCTTCAGTATCGATTATAGAACGCCCTACGATTAAAATTTTGAAAATATCTTCCATGTACAGACTCTCGACCCTCAACAGTTTTATTATAAGTATAGATTTATTCAAGACACCAAATTTTTCTTCTTTTTAGGGTTCCGTAGCTAAATGATAAAAACGGAACCCTTATAGATTCGTCATGTCTGTCTGTCTGTCTGTCTGTCTGTCCGTCCGTGTGTCACAGCCACTTTTCTCCGAAACTATAAAGCCTATGCTATTGAAACTTGGTAAGTAGAAGTATTCTGTGAACCACATCAAGATTTTATATAAAATTAGAAAAAAAGCCGTAAATTTTGGGGGTCCCCATACTCAGAACTGAAACTCAAAAATTTTTTTTTCATCAAACCCATACGTGTGGGGTATTTATAGATAGCTCTTCAAAAATGTTATTGAGGTTTCTAACATCATTTTTTTCTTAAGTGAATAGTTAGCGCAAGAGACACTTCCAAAGTGAAAAAATGTGTCCCCCCCCCCCCTAACTTCTAAACTAAGAGAACGATAAATCTAAAAAATGTATGAGAAGTACATTGCCATATAATCTACCAACGAAAATTGTTTTGAACCAGATCGGGTTGGTAGTTCTTTTTTATACGTCATAAACCGCAATTTTCGCCTAGAAAAATCTTTACCACTGCGAACGTGTTAAAACATCAATGAAAGTTACAACGAACTACAAGAACTTGTATATTATGTTACTTGTTGCTATGGAACCTTTATGGTTTTTTTCAATTTGTGCTGTTTGTTTTGTTAATTTAATTTGTACTTATACAACTATGGTACCTAATCATTATTAAATATGTTTGTTACTTATCAAATCCAATATTGTACGCCAATCATACTAGAGAGCGTCACTGGTCCTCCTTAACACAGGCTACTTTGTAGCCTATCTAGGAGAGCAACACTCCAACCATTTTATTGTAGACGAATGATCTCAGCCATAATAATAATATTAATAAAAAAACCGACTAAAAACCACACGTATCGTACCTAACAGCCTACGGTTGTAAGTCCCGGGTAAGCCCACAGAAGGTTACCCTAGGACTCCCAACAGAGCCTTAATTGGCTAGGTGTCAACATTTACATTTCGGTGCGCTAAATGTCAATAAAAAATAGTTTGCATCACATACCTAAAGCTAAGTCACTAAAATATTATCGCTGTCAGTTTCAATTTTCAACACGTAAAGCTTTTTTACATGTGGGTAGTTGTGATAGAAAAACATATGTTTAGTGCTCTCTTGTAAAATTTTGAATTAAATTTAAATAAATAGTCATTATTTGTATTAATATTGCTATTTAATAAGTAAATATAATCACCTACCAGTGAGAGTGTTATCTCCTCTATACAGTCTGCACATACACTGTTAAAATATAACTCAACATGAGCACCCCTCAGGATAGTCTTGATTCAATCAATAGCTTGAGAACCATGTTCCGGGAACAGATGGCTAGCTTTGAGGCAAGATTGGATAAGGATAGCAGCACTTCTTCCAATGGTGACCTGGTAGCCGACTTTGCAGCGTTTAAAAAATTCACGTTCACTGCCTTAAATCTTCTACAACATCAAGTGGAAACGCTTGTCAAGAAGGTAGATGCCATAGAGAGCCACACCCGAAGGAAGATGCTTCTTTTGCATGGCGTTGAGGATAAATCTTCAGAGAACACAGCGGAGATTGTGGCAAGTGTTGTAAATAAGCAACTGGGCATTGACACTTTTGTGGCTTCGGATATTCAGCGTTGCCATAGGATGGGCAGACCTTCGGCAAGACCAAGACCAATATTGGTAAAATTCAATAAGGTCTGTCATCGTGACGGCATCTGGTCGGCCAAGACTAAGCTCAAAGGCTCTGGCGTTACGTTATCGGAGTTTCTCACGAAGAGGAGACATGACGCATTCATGGCAGCGAGGGAACGTTTTGGTATCGGCAGGTGCTGGACGAGGCAGGGATTTGTCCACATAATTAGTCCTGATGGAACACGCCACCGCATCACGTCGTGCCAGGAATTGGAAGACATCAAGATCCTCAGCGTTCCGCAGGAGCAGGTGAAGGCAGCTGTTGTTCCACCAAAGCCTTCCAACAACAAATCTAGACGCGCTGTTGCGTCTAAGAAGTAAACGCTTATTTTTACTTGTAGAACTTTTCACTGCTGAGTGTTGTTATTGTTCACACTGCATATAAGCTTACTGCTTACTTTCCTTTATAGTGTTTATGTTGATAGCGGTAAGTACTACATGTTAGATCTTTTTATTTTGTTTTCACCGGCAGTAAGAATAAAAATGAAACAATATGTACTTGACTTGTAGATTTTAGAAAGTGAAAGTAAATTACAATACAAACATCTCTTGACTTGCGTCTGTGCTGCCGTGTGTCAGTGTCAGTTGTCAACAGTGTCAAGTCAGACGTTTATGTCGAAATGGTACACGACTGAGCAGTTGCGTTTCGTTCATATTTTTGAAACTGTGGCTACTGCTCATTATTTTTATGAAAGTAGTTTACATATTTTTGTTATTTGATATTTCTGTGTAGATCTCTTTTTTTTTCTATTTTTATGTTCAGTAAAATATTAATTTAGACTTAATTACTTTGTGATTACACTCGACTGGTGGGTGAATAGGATGTATTGCATACTTGCAAAAGTATTATTGTATTTTACATTCTGCAGATAGGTATATAATATATATTATAATATAAATAGTATATTTTTATTGCATATATTTATTGTATTTAATATTTATAATTATGTCATTTCTAGATTGTATAGATGTTGATACTGATACTTCTGTATCATCATATTATAGTTTGAATAACAGTATAACAGATGTGCCATCACTGGCAGACTCGCTTCAGACACAGTTTTTTGATGTACCCATGAACTTCAATGTTGTGCACATCAATGCCCAGAGTATTCCCGCCCATATCACCGATATGCTGGCCAATCTAGACTCTAAAATTTTGCATGCTATTCTTGTTTCGGAAACATGGTTTAAACCAGAGGTTCATGCCAACATTTCTTATACCCTTCCCGGTTTCCGACTAATAAGAAATGACCGCGTGCCTGTCCCTGGCGTTTGTGAGCGTGGTGGAGGTGTTGCTATTTATTTACGCAGCGATATTCCTTATAAAATTATTGAGATATCAGCACAGCCCCCGCAATCAAACTCAGGTGAGTACATATTCTTAGAAATAGAACTTTGTCACACTAAGGTCCTTTTTGGTGTGTATTACTGTCATTCTTCACAAGTTAATTATTTCTCTTCCTTTCAGCACATTCTTGAAAAACTAGTCCCTTCCTTTAAGCACACCATTTTAATGGGAGATTTTAATACATGCCTCGTTAGACAGGATTCTTACTCTCTCCGTTGGTCTGCCTCTCTGTGCGGTATTTTAGAGTCTAATAATTTAACTATTCTTCCCCTAAATACTACACATCATTTTCCTAACTGTGCACCTTCCCTTATAGACCTTATCATAGTTTCCTCTTCTGAGCATGTAGCCAAACATGGCCAGTATAATGCTGATATCTTCTCTTATCATGACCTTATCTTTCTTTCATACAAAATTCGCCCTCCTAAGGCAAAATGTAAAGTGCTGATGCAGCGAAACTTTGGTGCCATGAGGATAGACCGGCTTTGTGAGGATGCAAGCGTTATTGACTGGACATTGCTTTATGACACAGATTCACTCGACGAAAAAGTTTCAATTTTGACAAATAACTTGATCCGTCTTTATGATAAACATGCACCGATCCGCGCTGTCAAGTTGAAACACGCTCCGTCTCCGTGGCTTACAGCAGAAATTAAGGAATTAATTGCAAAAAAGGGGAGGGCTAAAACCAAATTTAAATACAGGCCAAACGATTACAACCGCGAGAAGTATGTGTCTATTCGCAATTACTGTAATAGGGTGTGTAGGAATGCACAACGCCAATATATCCAGTCGTCTGTTGAGGACGGACCTCCAGCAAAAATCTGGAAATTTCTTAGAACTCTGGGAGTTGGTAAAGAAAAACAAGAAGTTAATCCTAAAGATATTGATCTTGATGCGTTAAACAAGCATTTCTCCTCTACTTATAGTTTTGACGGTTCTACCAAAACTAACACATTAAATCGTCTTTCTCAATTACCAACTCCTGATTATCCACCTTTTGTATTTAGTCAATTCACTGAAAGTGGTGTTAAGAAAAGCATAGTGGCTATAACATCTAAAGCCGTCGGAACTGACTGCATCAGTCGAAACATGATTCTTCCCATTCTCGATATAATATTGCCAATCATCTGTAACGTTTTGAATCACTCCATTAGCACGGGCTTATTTCCCTCAAAGTGGAAAGAAGCACAGCTTTTACCCCTACCTAAACAATCAAATCCCTCATCCTTTAATCATTACCGTCCAATTTCTATCCTACCATTTTTGTCCAAAGTACTAGAACGCCTCGTCCACAATCAACTCAATTCTTTTCTATGTCAAAATCTCCTTTTAAATACCTTTCAATCCGGTTTCCGTCCGGGGCATAGTACCGTTACGGCTCTAGTAAATGTTACAGATGATATCAGAATGGGAATGGAGAATGGAAATCTTACACTCCTCACGCTGCTAGACTTTAGCAATGCTTTCAATACCGTAGATTTCCATATCTTGCTTGGGATACTGCGCTCGATTAACATATCTCCTACAGTGATTGATTGGTTTCATAGTTACCTGTCTGGTCGCCGACAACGTATTTGCATTGATGATGTTGTCTCTTCATGGTGTGAAATTACGGTTGGTGTACCGCAGGGTGGCGTTTTATCTCCTCTTCTCTTTACAATATTTATAAATTCCATAACTCAACAACTAACCTCGTCCTACCACCTTTATGCAGACGACTTGCAGATTTACACTCAAGCACCACTGGGTGACTTGCACGAGGCCTTTTCTGCCATAAATTGCGACTTGGAGCTGATATGTGAGTGGAGTTGCAAATATGGCCTACAAGTGAATCCTGCTAAAACGCAAGTTATCCTTGTAGGCAGTTCATGGATGATTTCTCGTGTACAATGGGCACAGCTTCCACGAGTATTTTTTAACGGGATGCCACTACCTATTAGTGACAGTGTTAAGGATTTGGGTATTTTTATAGATAGTAGCTTATCCTGGGATCATCAGCTGCGGTATGTCAGTCGTAAACTGTATGCCTCAGCTAGTTCCTTACGAAGACTACGTAACTTTCTTCCAACCACTACAAAGATCTCGCTTGCACAGTCTCTCTTACTCCCAATACTGGATTATGCAGATGCCAGCTATCTTGATCTTACAGAGGAGCAATTAGATAAACTTGAGCGCCTTCAAAACTTTTGTATAAGATTTATTTATGGCTTACGTAAATATGATCATGTCTCTAAATTTCGCAAAGAGCTCAAGTGGCTCCCAATTCGCCTTCGTCGGAATACTCATATACTTTCTTTACTTTATAATATATTGTTTAATCCTCTAGCTCCTTCTTACCTCAAACATCGTTTTGAGTTTTTAAGTGACACGCATTCGAGGTTCCTAAGGTCATCGAAGAACTTAATACTATATACTCCAAGGCATTCTACAAATTTTTATGGCAAATCCTTCACAGTTCATGCTGCACGATTGTGGAATGCACTACCGGTATCCATCAGGCGAGCTCAGTCGTTGGCATCGTTTAAGGCTCAAGTAAAACTGTATTATTTATCAATTTAAGTCTTAATATCTGAATTTATGAATATATATGTATCTGTATAATATGTATTGTGTATGTAACATATATATATATATATATGTATACGTATGTATATATTATGATATTTATGTATGTGTAGTATGGGTAGGTATATATATCTAATTATATTATTTTTGACAGAAATATATGTCACCATTTAAACTTCCCACATTCTTTCTCAATACTATCCTATCCATCTAAAGGTTGCCTGGCAGAGATTGCTATTTAGCGATAAGGCCGCCCATTGTACTATGTTAATACGCAATATCTGTAATTGTTTAATTTATGGTGTACAATAAAGTATATATTATTATTATTATTTCCTTTATTTACTACTTTATACATATTAATTTAGATTTTTAAATACATTAGTATAAAACAAAAAAATATATTTAAAAATATAAAAAAATAGTGTCCCACCGGTATCGAGTACAGGGACCAAGCTACCGGTGGTTAGGGCTGCAGAGACAGGAACCTCCTCACAATGCGTGCCGTGTCTAGGAGGACTGCCTTTTGCATCTGGTTCTTGACCCAACTACCTAACGCGAGCCTCTTTAGATGTTGATCGAGGCTCTTGGCAATCAGACCATGCGCTGATACGACTATCGGAACAATAATCGCTGAATCCACATCCCACATGTCGACAATCTCGTGAGCCAAATCCAAATACTTTATTTGTTTCTCCTTTTCTGCCTTCACGAGATTTCCGTCATGTGGGACGGTAATGTCAACGATTATTGCTAGGCGCTCTGATCGATCTATTACCACTATATCAGGCTTATTGGCCACAATAGTCCTGTCAGTGATAATAGATCGATCCCAATACAATGTGACACGACCATTTTCAAGAACTGGGTCGGGCACATACCTATAATACGGTACCTCTGAATCAACAAGTTTATATTTTAGTGCAAGTTGCTGATGGACAATCCTGGCCACTTGGTTGTGTCTATGTAAATACTCCCCGTTGGCAAGACGAGGACAACCAGAAATAATATGTCTGAGAGATTCACCCGGTAGGTGGCATGCCCGACATATGTCAACCGTACCATCTCTCAAAATATACTTCCGATAGTTATTCGTCATAACAACTTCGTCAGTAATTGCACAGACAAAACCTTCGGTTTCTCCAAACAGATCACCAAAACGTAGCCAGGATACTGATGCTAGTAAATCTACATCGGGCCCATGTAAGGCCCGATAAAATCGTCCATGCAGTTCTTTACTCTGCCATATCTCCTTGCGGTCATTGGTAGTTAGTATTACTGGTTTGTGCCAGTTCTCTTTGGCAAGAGAAAGAGGGGTCAGTCCGCTGTCTATTGTTACTACATCCCGATGCATACCCACGTCCGCATGAAGGAAATATATTTATTAATAATATTCCCTAAGGTTGTATATCTCACGGTTGTGCAACGTCTTGATATTTAAAAAACCACGACCGCCGCATTTCCGTGGGATATACAACCTCATTACAGACGAACGCGGATGATGCATCCGGTTTGCGGTCAACAACGAACGGACTTTATTATTATTATTATTATTAAAGCCTCTAAAAATAATATCACTAACATTATGTGTACAGAAGCACCTATATTGTTTACCAATACGTAGGTGTTTGTTGGCGGAATTGTGATTTCAATATGTTCGCTACGCCTACACAGTAAGTCTATACTAATATTATAAAGAGGAAAGATTTGATTGTTTGTTTGTTTGCATCGAATAGGCTCCGAAACTACTGAACCGATTCCAAAAGTTCTTTCACTGTTAGGAAGCTACAATATTCCCGGTAAATATCAATCAATCAACTATAGCAGTCCACTGCTGGACGTAGGCCTCTCCCAGTTTACGCCACAGTCTACGGTCGTGTGCCTTTTGCATCCAGTCCCAGCCTGCGATCTTCACCAGGTCGTCGGACCATCTGGCGGGTGGACATCCTACCCTACGGTTACTTTCGTTTACGGTTAATGTGTTCTTTGATTCGTGACATTAGGGCAGTCAAAAATAACGAACCACAAAAGTCTGCAGTCGCTGAACACCTGTTGGAGTCCGTCCACAAACCATTGGATTGAGTTACATAACCCTAAGATGCTCTCAACTGAACGTCACTATATACCGAGAATGGTTAGAGAAGCGATTGAAATTAAAAAGTATAAGAATTTCAATCGGGAGCATGGGTTTCAGTTGCCGAGCGTCTGGCATCCAGTGGTTCGTTTGTGTACAAATAACCATAAACAGTTCCATACTAAACCGCGAGTAGACACGGTGAGCGTTGTGTGTCGTGAACGTCGAGTTAGTGAAATCGAAAGTGAGACCAGTGGTAGTGGTGTGACACGTAATAAACGACTGCTACGGAGAACGACTGCGAAGGAGGGTAGATCGATATATGTGCTGAGACTTTCGCTTTCAACCGCCTATACTTCAGTTCCTCCGTGATCATGGTGCTTTCAACAGCGCCGAAATATAGGAAATACTCAATAGTACATGGTAAATATCCCTTTAACTCTAATAATAGTGTTAGTGACCATGAAAGTTTAAATACCTATACATGTACAAACATGTACGTGATTTCCGACTTGATCCTCATGTATGTTGACGAAATAGCGGATACCTATCTAGTGCAATTTAAGGTGTTATAATGCTTAGACAAAATTGACAAACAGACTATAATTATCTATGTACACGCCCGCCGCATTATTATAATAGACATAAACAGATTTTCTTTCTTCTTTCTTTCTTTTTCTACACTTTTTTTTATAATCTACATGCATTGTAATAATCTTTACTAATATTATAAAGAGGAAAGATTTGATTGTTTTTTTTGTTTGCATCGAATAGGCTCCGGAACTACTGGACCGATTTGAAAAATTCTTTCACTTTTGTAAAGCTGCAGCCTTTGCGGTGAACATAGGCATATTTTATTCCCGTATTTCCACGGGAACAGGAACTACGCGGGTGAAACCGCATGACGTCCGCTAGTAGTAAATAAGTTGCTGACAATGAAAATCAAATTTGTTCTACGATAATGCGACGGGAAACCTCTCTCGCAAATGAAATTGTTCTTAATTAATGCGATGGGAATACACGCGACGAGAAACATCTCTTTTTCTCTTACTCTTTCTCTCTCTCTCACGTGGCTGGTAATAAACATTGACGCGACGCAACGAAGGTAAACGCAACGCGACGGGAGTAAATGCAACGGAAACGGGTGATATTAAAATATTTTTACCATACTTCTCTCTCTCTCTCTCTCTTTATCTCTCTCTCTCTCTCTCTCTCTCTCTCTCTCTCTCTCTCTCTCTCTCTCTCTCTCTCTCTCTCTCATATGTGACGTAAACGAGGTTTATAGTATATTATCATTATGAACTATCTAAAGTACCTAAAACAAAGCATCTTGTGGAAAATGAAGACGAAAAATTGTATTGCTTTTTGAACAAATGTTACCTAGGTACTAGGTACCTTAAGTTTTTTTTACATGGCGTTCAATAAAGTGCATAATAAATAAGAGAATTCGAACCTATTGATTTATGTACAAAACCACATACAAATTGAACGAGGATTTATTCTGAGAGCGATTCATATTTGAGTTTCAGTGTATGGCAATACAAAGACGGGGTGTGAATCCCTTTTTTGAGAACTCTTCTATCTTTTCAAAAGATTGTCTCGAGGAAATACCAAATCTATCTACAGGCACGAATTAAAATAATTTGTAGAACTAAAATAAAAGTAGTGAAATATGAGCGTATAGTATACCTCTGCCAACCCTTTGGGAGTAAACGTGGTGGTTGTATGCATAATTAAGTTATACGGATACACTAGAACCCGCCCAAGACTCGGCCCGAGTGGAATTCTGTTTCGATACGAAGATTCTGTGCGAGTAGCCGCAGTGTTATAACAGACTATAATCTAAGCCTGTGCCAAATTTCCCTCGTGTGGCGACGGGGTCACGTGTTGCGACAGTTAAAAGAACAAAATGTCACCACCCCAATACATACCGAGGGTGTCGTAAGAGGCCACTAAGGAAATGCTTGCGCAAAAAGATACATTGCGTAGAGAAGGAAAACTCGAAATGAAACTCGGTTGTCAGTAAAATGACAATCGTTAAGACAAGTTGAAGGCGTATTGGGTGGCTTACGAGGCGCGGCGACCCGCGCCCGTCTATTTCAAAACTGCAATAGGCTCACCACCTATTACGTGGGACAATAAACTATAAGGTGAAATGTGGGCGTATACTGTGCCTCTGCCTACCCCTTCGAGGATAAAGGCGTGACTATATGTATGTATGTATCAAATTTCAGGTAGATCCGTATTGTGCAGAGATATTTTAATATGGCTACATTTCAATGGTCAAATTTTGTCGTTACCATAATATTACCTACAAATTCAACATTTGGAATTAAATAAATAAATGAATATTTATGGATGGACATTCTCACACAACATCATCTAGCCCTAATTAAGCTAATAAATATAAGTTTGTGCTTTGGGATCTAAACGGCTTATAGACATACTTATATAATTGTAAATACATTCATTTTATACAGAGCAAACACACAAACTCCGAAACAAACATTTGTGTATCACACAAATATTTGGACCGACCCAGGAATCGAACCCAGGACCTCCAGCGCGGCAGGCTTTAAACTAAATTAAACCACTTGTTTAGGGATTGATACAAAAGGGCAAAAACGGGATCCTTTAATGAGACTTCTCTATCTGTTTGTCTATCAGCTTATATGACACCATTGTATTTCTATTAAAACTATAAAAATATGTAAAGGGGCTCCCATACAACAAACATGATCTTGTCCTGGGGTATCCTTTCGTAGGCTGTTAGGTAGGAACATGTGGTTTTTAGTCGGAAGAAGTTCAGCTTTCATAGGATTTATCTACCTCGCGTTACAAAAAAAAGAAAAAAAACGAGACCTTATCCGATATTTGTTTAATTTATTTAATTTTTTTTTCTTTATTTGGTTCAAAAACCTCCGTGAGCGAAGTTGACTCGCACGTGGCCGATATCTTTATTTTTAAAATTTGTTTTGGTGTGATATTTAGATAGCATTCAACCATTATAAAGGCATCTGATAAAAAACTTTTTGTAAACGTAAAAGTACACTTTATTTTAACGGCAGGAAAAAATGTTCACACTCATCCTTTTTCACTTATCTCAAATCCAACATGTTTATATTAGCAGCTCAAAACACTCCCGGCATATATAAATATTTATTATTTTTTGAAACACGTGCACAGGCTTACCCCCGGTCACGTAGACACATTTTAACATCAAACCGTCGAAATTGTACCTGAATTACGACAGGAAATTTTGTTGTAGGTTACTCGGAAAAATCTCTCATATCCGGTTGTTTTCAGCCGGATAACCGGCTTGATGGCACTTTGCGGTTTTTGCTATTGATAGGATTACGTATATATAGTCGCGCTTTTACATCTAGATGGGTAGACAGAGACAAATATCCGCCTGTTTACACCATAACTTTTTGTCCCTTTGCGAGTCTATTAATGGTGTAATTAGACCTAAGACAACAAATTATCTATTTAAAATGACTATTTTACTTAAATGTATTTAAAAAGTAATTTATTTCAAGTCTATGCAACTTCTGTTATCTGTTGGTTTTCCAGTTCTTCCAACTCTTTTAATCTCAATTCAATTTCTGTAACACTTTTGCCATGTTCTTTGTTGAATCGATATGACTGTCACAATTGTTCTTTTTCTAGGCCTTTTATCCTCTGATACAATGTTTTGTCAAATTCACGATCTAATTCATTCTCTTCCCGTAATGTGCAAAAGTATATTAGGAATACTGCTTCACTGGATACGACAGAAAAGGGCTGGTACCATATTGACGTGTATTATTTTGATATTGGTATGAAAAACGAAAATGGTATCTAGTAAATGATTTGGTTGCATTTTAAGGACTGTAATGTAAAAATCATAAGAATGAAATAAAAAAATGTGGTTAAGATGACTTCAAATGATAAAACTCCATAATTTACTAAGCTTTAAATCATTTTTAAATTCAAATATGTCCTCCTTCCCCTTTTATTTTTTCAATGTTAGGGAAAATCCATCATGGATGCTATACCGGACTCCTACCGACTAAAAAACCTCATGTAACGCCTAACAGCCTATGGTTGGGAGCCCCGGGTAAGCCCTCGGAAGGACTCCCAACAGACCCACAGCTACCACTGCGGCCTCGCCCAGCGGGCAGTTCGGGTGCTATCCCGCGTCTTTGGGGGGTTTCGGGTGTGATGTTAATGGTACACGCTCAGAGGGTTCTGTAGTTACTATGGGCGTCCCACAGGGTTCAATACTCGGACCATTTTTATTCCTTATATATTTTAATGACCTACCCTTTTACGTGGGGGACAACAACAGGATTGTTTTGTTTGCAGATGATACTTCTTTGATTTTCAAAGTTAAAAGACAAATAGATAACTATGACGATGTCAACAACGCAATCTTGAAAGTGGTTCATTGGTTTGACACTAACAATCTTAGACTGAATGATAATAAAACTAAATGCATAAAATTTACCTTGCCTAATGTAACACAGTCAGAAACCAATGTTCAACTTAATGGTCGGGTGTTGGAACTTGTGGAATCAACGACGTTTCTAGGGTTAACGGTCGATGCTGGTTTACAATGGGGTCCACATATTGTCAAACTAGCAAATAGATTAAGTTCAGCAGCATTTGCTGTGCAAAAGATAAGGCACTTGACGGATGTAGATACAGCTAGAATAGTCTATTTCAGTTACTTTCATAGCATAATGTCTTACGGTATTCTACTGTGGGGCAATGCTGCCGATATAGATATTTTTTTTTGTTTTACAAAAGCGGGCCATGAGAGCTATATATAGTTTAGGTCCAAGAGTCTCTCTGCGCGAAAAATTCAAAGAGGTTAAAATTCTTACAGTAGCATCACAATACATTTTTGAGAATCTGATGTACGTACAAAGAAATTTACATAGTTTCGCTAAGTTAAGTGATAGACACAATGACAACACTAGAAATAAAAGTAACCTTGCTGTTTATCATAGCAGATTGCACAAAATCAGCAATTCTTTCATGGGTAACTGTATACGCTTTTACAACAGGCTACCAGACGAAATTAAAAGTATGTCCCTTAATAAATTTAAGAAGGTTGTAAAAAGTAAATTGTACTGCAGGGGCTACTATACAATTGGTGATTATTTGTTGGATGGAGAAGCCTGGAAATGACCTGCTCTACTGGGTTCTCAAAAAATTGTTAAAATGCATAGTTTTAAGATTCATTTTGTAAATAGAGCTCTAAAAAGAATAACCCGCTGAGTTTCTTGCCAGTTCTTCTCAGGTGGGTCGCGTTGTGAACTGGTGGTAGATTTTGATTTATATTCTGAACGTTTTACAAGAGCATCTGTATATGCCTATGTGAAATAAATTTCTTTTTCTTTCTTCTTCTTTAGATCCCGCTCCTAAGAGGGGGGGGGGGGGGCGTGCGTGAATTCCTCACCTCGATTTCTCGAGACGCAGGCCTTTGGCCCCGCTCCAGCGCCTCCTTGCGCCATCTTAACAGTGACGCATGGGCTCTCGCTTCCAGGTCCCATGGAGGGGTCCCGGCTAGGAGACATGCCGCCTCAAGGTGTCCTCCCCTAGTGTGAAAAGAAAAAAGTCCAAAACGTATATACATAATATTATAACGTGCGAAGCCAGATTTTTTGTTCTTTATCCCAAACCCTCAAGGTGCGGCCGTGGTGGTTGCCAACTACCACTTGAGGGTTCGGGTGCTAACCCGCGTATGGGAGGTTTGTTTGGGTGGATTCTGCTTCTTTGGGAAAGGGGATAGGTGGGTGCTAGCCCACTACTATGAGGGGCGAAGAATGCCACAGACTAGTAGGTACTATTTCTGTAAGAACGACGAGCAGCCAACACGCCGGCGCCGTTCCATTAATTTAATTTGCCTTAGGCATAAAGGTCGGTAGTCCATATGGCCAGCCATTGATTAAATTGATGGCTAACTTCAGATATAATATTGATTTATCAGATGTTCAAAAGAGATGACGCTCAAGCTCAAGAATATCATTGCGCGATGGCCGTTGACCTAGCAGAGATTGGCTAATGGCCTTGTCCTGTGAAACTTTCTCCCAAACAACAGCCCAGCTAGGTTAAAAATTTAATGTCAATGGTATTACAAGTTTCCTAGTTATATATATCCCCGAGGAGCATAACAACCGAACAACTCCTCACGACCCCCCCCCCCACCCACACCCCTACGTGAGGCCGCATTGGTACCCGTAAATCTGTTGGGAGTCCTGGGGTATCCTTCCTAGGGCTTACCCTGGACTCCCAACCGTAGGCTGTTACGTAGGATACGTGATATTTTTAGTCGGTAGGAGTCCAGCATGGCATCCATGTAGGATTTTCCTCACTTTAAAAAAAACGGTAGTATTCCACCGTTTTTTTAACGTGAGTCAGTCAGGTAAAGCTTCCAAAAATATTATGTGTTCTACTACAACTCTAATTCTACCAACTCTTGAAACACATAAACGTATTCGTGTGACAAAATTGAGCCAACATTACGATGAGAAAACTCTCTTACTGATTGGGCGGTATATCAGCAAATCTTTCGAATATTTCCACTCGTTTACATTTTTATAACCGATATTACGTAGCTTTGTTGAGGATTCGGTCATCAATAATATTAGATATTGGACCACGGACCTAAAATAAAAAGTACGGACACAACCTCAACTTTTTGTGTGCATTTTCGGTTCTTTCACGTGATATGTATTGGAGGCAAATTAATTAGCCGAGTCTTGCTGCTTAGTCTTTAACATACATATACCCATCTGTTTTGCCATTATATTGACACTCATACAGCAATACAGCTCACCTCCTATTACGTGTGATAAATCAAAAAGGTGAAATGTGGGCATATAATTTTTATCTGCCTACCCCTTTGGGTATAAAAGGCGTGATCATATGTATCGAAACTCTTACTGCCTTTGTTAATACAGATAGTTTTACTTTCGAATGCTGAAACAAATTGTGAAATTGGTTCAGTAATCAATTCGATCGAAATACAAAATATTCCTGTCTACAATATTAACATAGCATAGACCAATAAAATTGTGACACCTCTATACAAATCTGGTTCTGCATGATAATAATGTCAAACTCCGTCCGTACTTTTATAAGGTCCATGATATGAACGTGTATAAAACACAGATAACATTGAATTTATGAGGTAATGAGGGAAAAAATCATCGTATATTTTTATGACAGCCGATTTGGGTAGCGGTTTGTTTCTGGCTGTGTGATAAAATGTTATAATATGTGAAAACCATCACACATCCATTCACCCTAAATTGTCAATTTTGGGCTTTGCTTTTTTGATCGAGCAAAGCAAAAGTTTCTTTTTCTACTGCTTCTACAAAACAAAACTTATTTCATTTTTCTATTTGTGAAACTATTCATCCCACGAGAAAAAGGCTACTCTTGAAATGAAACCAGGTTGTAAGTAAAATAACAATCGTTAAGCCAAATTGAACGTTTTATGGGCGGTTTGAAAAATTACAACTGCGGGTTGTCACAACCTGCACCTGTCAACTTCAACACGACAATAGGCTCACCACCTATTACATGGGACATAAAATTATAAGGTGAAATGTGTGCGTATATTATGCTTCTGCACGAAAACGCTTGGAACTGAAATGTCACATAGTGGTCACCCATCCGCGGACCAGCCATAGCAAAAATAGCTTACTGTAGTGATCGTTTATATAATTCGGAGGCTGGGACTACGAGCGTTTCTCACCATGATTTTCGTGTTTACTGAAATTATTTTTAAACAGAGTAGTCATTGAAATATAAACGAGTAATACACATTTTGCCATTATTTTCAGGCATCGAATTAATAATACTTCAAATCTATACTAGTACTAGAGGGCCAGGCCACGCGTTGCTGTGGCTAAGCTTTTTCTAACCCGGTACTTCCGGCCATAGCCATGTAGGCTTTTCACAAAAAAAAAACTATCCTATCTCTCAAGTTGGATCACATGCACACGGTGTGCAAATTTGGTAAAAATCGGTTAAGTAGTTTAGAAGTCCATTGCGGACAAACATCGTGACTGGAGATTTATAAAATATTAAGATTATAAAGAGGAACGATTTGATTGTTTGTTTGGAGAAGCAACTATGATAAGGTCAAGTAATGAGGGCCTGCGATTAGGATGGTGAGTTGAAGAGAGTGTCAGAACGGTCTCATCTCATAATGTCCTGTTCTCGAAATGTCCTTTCTCATAATGTCCTTTTCTCGAAATGTCCATTCTCATAATGTCCTTTCGCAGATTGTCCTTTTCTCGAAATCCCTTTCTCGAAATGTTCTTTTCTCAAAATGTCCTGTTCTCGAAATGTTCTTTTCTCAAAATGTCCTTTTCTCGCGATGTTCTTTTCTCAAAATGTCCTTTTCTCAAAATATGTACACTACAGGATTAACCCCGCTCAATCCGACTTGGATAGGTTAGGTTAGGTTATTACGTGGTTATTTTTTTATATAACCACCTAAGTTTTGTTTAGGTGGTTTTCAAAAAATAACATCAAATTTACCAAGGAACTGGTGGTAACTTGGTGGTTTAGTTACCACCAGTCACTTGGTAAGTTTGGTGTTATTTTTTTATAACCACCTAAACAAAACTTAGGTGGTTATAAAAAAAATAACCACGAAGGCTAATGTGGAAGCTCCGCTGCGCTCCGCTCCCACCTTAGCCTTCTTACCTAACCTATCCAAGTCGGATTGAGCGGGATTAATCCTGTAGTGTACATATTTTGAGAAAGGGACATTTTGAGAAAAGGACATTTCGAGAAAAGGACATTATGAGAAAGGACATTTCGAGAAAAGGACATTACTACCCGTTCGCTCTAACTTTGCCGCTGGCGTAGAGACGTATACCCGAATTGTTAATTAGACGAAGTAAATTGACAGTAACTAATGTCACTTCGTCATAGAAAATACGCAAAATTGTATGAAGAAGTGACATTAGTTGCTGTTAACTTACTTCGTCTAATAAAAAAATCGACTTTAGTATGGAGCCGAACGGCAAAGTTAGAGCGAACGAGCAGTATGAGATGAGACGTCCGAAAATACGTAACTGAAAAATATTTTATCGTAGTTGGGAATGTGACATAGGCTATATATTATTATTCCAGTATTCCCGCGGGAACAGAAATTACGCGAGTAAAACCGCATGTCGTCCGCGAGTATCCAATTAACTTATCGCAGTCCATTAAAGCTAATCCTTTTAAATACAATCTTCATTTTACCTAGTAAGGTATGGTATTAACGACCAAATTGAATAAAACTTGTAATAAAATATACCCAGAGAACGAAATACGCGAACCATAATAAAAGCATTACTCTAGAGAGAAAGGGTTAATTGGGACTGTTGGCAATAGTGCTGTTCTTATATCCAGAGACCATATAATTAGGTACCCCAATATCTTCGAGAAAATAGACTACAATATAATAGAACCACTTTAAATGTAAAAAAAGGAAGTAGAATAGAATAGGATAGAATTTAATAAACTTTATTGTACACCAATTAAAACATACAGAAGAGAAAGACTTTACAATTTTAAAAATGTATGAGTGGAAGTGTTTGTAACACATCTGACTCTGTGTACTGTGAACGATCGCTGCTGTAATGATCTTCTGATATGGCTAGTCATAGGATAAGTGACCATTTTGTGACATTACTTTTACGAGCGGAAGCCTGTCACCTTAGTAGTATAAAAAAGTGGTATATAAAGGTTCACTATCACGTCACAATTCACTGATAGCCGGTTTGATCGGCATATAACTTGCCTTCCGAAGCGCGGAAGCGCTCGCAAATAAATGCGACGAGGTGGTCTCGTGGTGGTCACCTCCAAGGACCGGTGACCATTTGCAGAGTTCGCGGAGCTACAAGCAGGATCATTTATATCATAGGTAAACTATATAATTTTAAAACTATGTAATATGAAAAATCATGGTGTGTTTGTTGGTTTGCATACTTTTTACTGTTTGGATCATTTTGTAATTAGGTTTTAGTCGATAAGAGTATTATTTTTCATTTCCGAACAAAATGGATGTCACATCACTAGTACGATCTGATTGAGTTGTTTTCTTTACGCTACATCGCTCCTCTTAATTCAACTGTCGCTCTACTGTTATACGTACCTAATTATCTGTGGTTTCAGTAACTTTTAGAGTTTCTGCTAGATTATGCAGTCACACGTTGTCACAGAAAAGTAAAAAAAAAACTTTCCCTCTATCTGTCCCCTGGCGAATATGGGCTTGATTGTTCCTTTTTTTTTGCTGCCACTACAATCTAAGTAAAATAATTCAAATCAAAATTAAATGTTACATTGTACTAATCGTATTATCACACACATGTTAGCACCTGAACTTAATGCCAGTCAAGAAAACGAAAGTATAACATTCGCAAACCAGGATCCTAAGAATACAGACTCTCTTACTTGACATATCTCTGCCAGGATCATTACAAAAAGTCTATTTTATTTACCTTTTAAAAAGAAAATATATGCATTTTAAAGCCTTTTCAGCCATCTCTGAGCATAAAATTTATACCACTACAATATATCCTGAACAAAGCAAGAAAAGATGGTATCCTATAAACAACAGCTAGCGTGTCTCGTCGGATATTTGCTTAGCAATATGTGATACCAATATGCAGTATACTCTGCAAGGCTTTACGATGACTATAAAGTGGAATATAGTCGGATATATCAGCTGTACCTTCGAAATCCGCAAGTGTTTTCCGTTCCGTGGTTAAGAGGGTTAACACCCAAATACATGATTTCACGCGTTTGAAACGTTTGTTTCAGAAGAAACTACCAATGTTTAGTAAGTATGATTAATGTGTAAGAGCAATATATTTCCTTGTCTAAAAAATGTTCTAATCAAAACAAACGTGGCATAACTAGGTTTTTATTAAAAACAGTGTTTACACACCTCGTTTGAAGAAATTCACGAAACAAGGCATCTTTGCCAATCGGGGTGGTATAAAATTAATTGATGTACACAGAAATTAAAGCTGCTATAAGTATCTTCGTATTGTCTTCTTTAAATCCGCCTAAGAAAATTATACCGAAATATATTACTTATCACCAAAACATGACAAATAAAGTTTCCAAAAAACGTCGTACTTTGATGAACTTCATCACGATTTTTGGTACACTTCTAGTTTACAAAATGGTGATCTTTTTACATTTACAGACTGATCATGATATCACCAATTGAATACATCAGAAATATTCTAGAAACCTCTTTAAACATATCTATAACAACGTAATAAAAAGAGTCCTCAAACTCGATGCACGGGCCGCGAGAAATTAGTACCGGCCGAGGCCTTCCAGGGGGAGGAGGTATCACTTTATTTCCCGCGTTCCCAGTCAGGTATTATCGTAATCTTCGAATACTTTGAGTGTGCTCAACGCCACTTGATACTTTTTCAATTTTGTCCGCGCTGGGTGATAAACCCTCTTAAGTATCATTTATGCTACACAATGTAGACGCACGACCTATCATGTGAGGCTGAACCGATAGCTTACTTATCTATGGGCTTCAATATTTCCCTTGGCACTACCGCTGGGCACTATTTGATATCCTCAGGATTCCCAACAGATCTTGGCTACCACTGCGGCCTCAGCTAGGGGCTTTGAATGCTATGCCGCGTCCTTGGAAGTATAATATACCTGGCTACTATTTCACATAATAAGTTACAGAATTAGTTTAATAAGAAATTCTGCTTCCAAACCTAAGTACCTACCTAATATGCCGAACATTTTATATCTTTCTATCCACAGATCTTATAAAGTCATCCTTCCACATCTTTCTTCTAAAAATTAAATCAAACCCTAAAATTCTTGCTGTTATTAAAATCTCAACTTTGGAGTACAAATTCTAGGAGGAGCTGTGATTTGAGAATTGTTATTTCTGTCTACGCAGTCTGAGTTTCCGATCACTATACACATATTCCCAGCTCTACTTGGTACAAACACATAAGCGTAAAGAATAAGGAGGTAAAAGATTCTGGTTGGTATTTGTATTATTATACAGTCTGCCTTTGAGTTTCTATTCAAATAATATTCCTTTTCTGATAAATCCTTGTGGCGTAGACAGTACCTACGAAATTGTTTCCAACCGTCATGAATTTTTATTGACTTCCATGTTATGTGTATATTTTATAGGTATATTGTTAGGTTCTATCTCAAAGATTACCATAGTAATGGCTACATGAAGATAGGTAAATAGATTCAAAGTGGTTTATGTGATACTAAAGGGAAGCTGATACTACTTTTTAGGGTTTCGTAGCCAAATGTCAAAAACGGAACCCTTATAGATTCGTCATGTCTGTCTGTCTGTCTGTCTGTCTGTCTGTCTGTCCGTCCGTGTATCACAGCCACTTTTCTCCGAAACTATAAGGCCTATGCTATTGAAACTTGGTAACTAGATGTATTCTGTGAACCGCATTAAGATTCTTATATAAAACTAGAAAAAAAGCAGTATATTTTGGGGGTCCCCATACTTAGAACTGAAACTCAAAATTTGTTTTTTCATCCAACCCACACGTGTGGGGTATCTATAGATAGGTCTTCAAAAATGTTATTGAAGTTTCTAACATCATTTTTTTCTAAAGTGAATAGATTGCGCAAGAGACACTTCCAAAGTGGAAAAATGTGTGTCCCCCCCCTCTAACTTCTAAACTAAGAGAATGATAAATCTAAAAAGAATATATAATGTACATTGCCATAAAAACTACCAACGAAAATTGGGTTGAACGAGATAGACCTGGTAGTTTTTTTTAATACGTCATAAACCGCAATTTTCGGTTAGAAAAATCACTACCATTGCGAACGTGTTAAAACATCGATCAAAGTTACGACGAACTATAAAATCTTTTATATTATGTTACTTGCTGCTACGAAACTCTTCATGGGCGAGTCCAACTCGCACTTGGCCGGTTTTTTAGTACTCGTATCATACAAATTTCACTAGGTTTTCTAGAGAAACTAGTTATGATATACAATGGTTTTTGATATGTCGACTTGTTTTATGAGATAAATAATGTATGCAAAGAGAGCGAGTACTAATACTCACTCGGTCCAAAGATTCCAGAATGATCTTGCCGCATATACCTGGGGTTAACAGTTCGGCCTTCAGGAGGACGTTCGTACAAGTTTTTTATTTTATAGTTCTAAGGATTCCTTTTGCCCTATTTAGACGTAGTCACTAGATGATGTTCCTCTAACCAGTTTAGGTTCAACGTACTCATATCATTGTTGATTTCGACGGCAGAAAAACCGTGGGCTGTTCCCCACAAAAATGAAATCATTTTTAGAAAACGAAATTCTAAATGAAACTACTAAGTGAGTACCTAGGAAAACCATGGGGTGTTCTCCACGAAAAACAGTTTCATTTTTAGAAAATATTTTGTCACATTCAGTACTACTAGGTGAGTATGTCACTCACCTTGGCCTACCCTCTCAAGGATATAGGCGTCACTAACCTTCAAGCATCAAACAAAGTTACATGGGTCTGTACACTGTACAAGTCAGATTCTGTGGTTTCTATGTGATCATTTCCCTACTTTCATTTCAACCATAAAGCTGTTTAGTTGGTCCGATAGAAATAAAACAAATCAACTGTTTTCTTCTCAACTGTACAACTTTTAGATGGTTCGATAGATGTTTGTATGAAATTGTCATAATACGCAATTCCGATCCGTCACGTGTTTCATGAATATGTATTTGCGGTAAACTATAGGGACCGTACCGACTGAGGTCACCACAGTTGAGCTCAAGACCTGTATATGAATTTTGACTATCGTAATGGGTGTTGAGTAGATAGTTCGTTTTGCTTTCAAGCACAGTCTAATGTACTTTAAACAAAAAAAAATATTTTTCTTTTCAGAACTGTTTCACAAATATAATTTAACAGTAATAAAACAATTGAAACGGAATTGCTTTAATTAATAATCAGTGCGTTTCTGTTGAATGCCATAAATTAGTGCAGTGCTTATATCCGTGTGTAGGTACGTCCGAACTATTTGGCTGTGCCACTGATGGATCCTTGTGATGAAGATACGAGTATGGAACTCTGAGATAGGTTCTTATTCGGAAGCGGGTGTAACTAAACATCCGCTAATGTTTGAAAATGCAGAAGTGTGAACGTTTTCATGCGGTATTTTTTATTAGACTAGTGATTGTGAGTTTATATTTATTTATGGAAATACATTAACTGTTTTTTTTTTCATCGCAATAATGATAGCCAGCAGGTGCATCACTTGCAGGTGAGGCTGCTTGAACATCTCGCAAAGACTCATTTACACCAAAACTTTTTTAAACGTGGGGAAAATCCTACCCGAATGATATGCCAGAATCCTACCAACTAAATACCACACATATTCAACATAACAGGCTATGGTTGGGAGCCCCGGGTAAGCCCTCAGAAGGATATCCCGTTGCGATAGATCCTGCATAGCATTCATTATGGATTTCTTACAAGTAAAAAAAAGTTTCCGAGAACTAATTTTGTTAGCATAATTTAGTTAGCAAACTAATTGCTTTTAAAATTAATTCAAATAACTAAGAACAGTCGAAATTTCTTGGTGCGCCAACTTCAATTAATACCAGAAGCAAAACAGATATCCGGGATAAGGAAAGTAGGTATTTGATCGAAATTTATCCCCGAGGCGAGAAAACTTTAGAAAGAGCTCAACAATGTCTGGAACAGCGCCCAAGGGACCTAACAGCGAGAAGGTGTCGTTGCTTTCAAACTATTTTATACCAAAAAGGACTTTTACACACTGCACTGCAAGCTCGTACTATCAATAATGCTGTCATATATATAGTTGAATTTAATGTCATCATTATTGACACGCGGGTGTCACATACATAACAAAATACATACATACATGATCACGCCTTTTATCCTAGACGGGGTAGGCAGAGGCATATTAATATGCCCAAATTAATTTTTTTTTTGCCATGTAATAGGCGGTGATCCGTATTGCCGTGTTGAAATGGACAGGCGCAGGTTGTGACTGCCCTCGGATGAAAATTTTCAAGTCGCCCTTATAGGCCCTCAACTTGGCTTAACGACGACCATTTTACTGGCGACCGGGAGCAACGGCTTAACGTGCCTTCCGAAGCACAAAAACGCTCGCAAATAAATGTCACAGTCACGAGATGGTCACCCATCTATGACCGGCCATAGTAAGTGGATTACTACAGTGATCGTCATCGCCACGAGCGCTCTACACATCTATACATCTATATATCTATACATACAATAAAATGATAGAACAGTCAAAACTGTACATCGGAAACATTAAAAAAAAACTCGCTGGGTGTTCAACATAAGATACCGAAGCCGAAAATAAAGTTAGAAAAAATGTTGTCTTTGTCCGGAAGGATCTCGAAAATTGCTCAATTGATTTTATTCAAATTTTGCACAAATATTAACTAGAGGTAGGGTCTTCCAATAGGCTATATATTAACACGCTACATATTCTAGGGGCTAAGCAGAGAGCAATCGAATTGGCATTATAACATAATTTTCACGCGTACGAAGTCGCGGGCAACAGCTAGTAACAGAATATTAATTAATAATACTACCCAAGGGTTAAATCGGGACCCTTTTTCTGAGACTCTGTTGTCCGTCAGTCCGTCACCAGACTTTAACATGAACCGTGATAGCTAGACACTAGAAATTTTCACTTATTAAGTTTTTCGGTTGCCGCTATAATTATTATTTGTAAACAAAATCGGCCAAGTGTGAGTCATTTGGTACCAAAAAAACTACAAAAAATCACGTTTGTTGTTCTGGAGCTCTCCTTTATCCAACGTTTTTCTGATTTTTTGTATTTGTGACGGCGACAAAAATTCGTTATCCCTGGAAATTTCGGGTCTCTAGCTATCACGGTTCATGAGATACAGCTTCATGACGGACAGACAGAAGGACGGCAAAGTCTCATAAATAGCGTTCCATTTTTTACCCTTTGGGTACGTAACCCTATAAAACAGTTCGAATTTTTCCAAAAAACAAACGTCATTTTCTTGCCGTTTTTTGCACTCGCGCTTGACCGACTTTTTTATATTTTCGGCTTTTATAGGTTCGATATTTTATATTCTAGTGGTAGATAACACATATACTCTGTGATATTCGTAAAAACTCTAGCACCCTAGTGTGCCTTACGCCTTAAAATTGAAGACTACAATTCAATCTTAAGGGAGTAGTATTGAACTGTTGACCCTTTTTATCGATACAGTTCATCCTTCAGGCTCTAAGTTTTGGCCCCAAGCTAGAGATAAACTGTTTGCTGATCTAGATCAGTTTACTGACAAAACAATTGTTTAGGATTCATTATGTTTATTTTAGACTTAGTTCAGCCATTTTGAAGGCAAAATTGATATAGCAAAGGTCATATTTTCAATCTTCTTCAAGTCGATGTGATTTAAAGTAGATTATGCTTTTTTTTTTCTTTGTAGATGATGTAATTTTTGCTTTCAAATTTACCTTTTGGCATCAGTATTAGGTCACTTACCTAAGTGCTGTAATACTGGGAACAAGACGTAGTTAGCTGAGTGGTAAATATCAATTTAGTTGTCAGATGTGTCTTGCGAGCTTCGTAAATTTCTGTATATTGTAAACATAAACTTGTCAAAAGCTACGTAGATTCTCCTTGTTGAAGAAAAATATATTTTAGATGTGCCTTTAGTACAGTCATTTGGTATTTTTACTTGGAAAGTTTTCCGGGAGTTTTGAAAATTGGTAATTTTATAGATTTTGATATGCTCTTTCCAAATTTCAACTTTGCCACCTCGTATGAATTGATTGCCGCTCGCGCCACCATTTTGAAAAATGGCGCCCAAAAGCAGTTTTTTGGATAATAACTCCTTTCCGACGCATTTTACAGAAAAAGCATATCTACACAATAAAAGTAGAGGAAATTTCCTAAAATGCGCCGCGTGACATCTACAAAACAAATTGCTGAAATTATCAAAAACATGGTGAGAGGTAAATCACCCGGGCACGACGGCCTCAGCATCGAGCATCTGCAGCATGCAGGGGTTCACCTACCCCGTGTTTAAAGTATGTTTTTTAATTTATGTTTGGGTCACTCGTACTTGCCTGAAGGATTAATGCACACTCTTGTCGTACCAATTATCAAAAACAAAACTGGTGACACTTCCAGGTTGACGAATTACAAACCTATTTCTTTGACGACTATAATTGCTAAGATATTGGACAGTCTGCTTGTTGGCCAGCTTGAAAAACATCTGACGATCAATGATGCTCAATTCGGGTTTCGGTCTGGTCTGTCGACAGACACTGCTATTCTGTGCCTCAAGCAGACTGTGCAGTACTATACAGCGAGGAAGACGCCTGTATATGCTTGTTACCTGGACCTTTCCAAGGCATTCGACCTGGTATCATACAGGAAGCTATGGGATAAGTTGAGACAGGATACAAGCACACCGCCAGAGGTAGTAAATTTGTTTAAGTATTGGTACGATAACCAACAAAATCGTGTGAGATGGGGTGATTCACTTTCGGCAGAGTACAGATTGGAGTGCGGGGTGAGACAGGGGGGATTGACGTCTCCGGCGCTCTTCAATCTTTATATGAACAGGCTGATCGGTGGGCTCAGCGGCACCGGTATCGGGTGTCACGTGGATGGTCAATGCATGAATAACATAAGTTATGCCGATGACATGGTGCTGTTGAGCCCATCGATCGGAGCTCTTAGAAGATTGATTTCAATGTGTGAATCGTACGCCGAGGACCATGGGCTCAAATATAATGCAGCCAAGAGCGAATTCATGCTATTTAAAGCTGGAAACAAAACCTTCCGCAAAATACCACCAATTAGGCTATGCAACACTCCTTTAAAACGAGTACATAAATTTAAATATTTGGGTCACTGGGTCTCGGATAAACTCAAGGATAATGAGGATTTAGAGCGTGAGCGAAGGTCGCTGGCTGTCCGATGTGGCATGTTGGCTCATAGGTTTGCACGTAGTAATAAAATGGTAAAGCTTGCGCTTTTTAAATCATATTGTCAAAGCTTTTACACGTGCAGCCTATGGGTGAATTTTACGCAGAAGGCATACAGCAACCTTCGCATTCAATATAATAACACGTTCCGGGTGTTGATGGGACTGCCGCGTTTTTGCAGCGCGTCGGGTATGTTGGCCGAAGCGAATGTCGACAGCTTTCAGACGATTATGCGCAAGAGATGCTTTACTCTTTTACACCGGATACGCGACAGTCCCAACAACATTGTAAGAACGCTGGCTGACCGGTGGGACTCTCCGATGCTGGAGCGGTGGATACGACTGCATGCAGTCAAGTAGACGCCGTCCTTGGTGTTGGGGTGATTCATTCAGCCTACTTAGTTTTTAAGCTCCACTAACACTAGTTTTATGGTTATTGTTACTAACCCAATATAACACTAACATTAGTTTTAAGATAATTGTTACTAACACATTTATGGAAGAAATTCTGAGAATAAATGATTATTATTATTATTTCCTTTATTAATTACAACACATATTCAATATATTTTTAAATACACTTGAAATATTATAAAAAAAGTCTATTTAAAAATATATAAAATAGCAGCCCACCGGCATCGGATACAGGGACCAAGATACCGGTGGTTAGGACTCCAGAGACAGAAACCTCCTCACAATACGTGCCGTATCGAGGAGTACTGCTTTCTGCATCTGGCCCTTGACCCAGCTACCTAACGAGAGCCTCTTAAGATGTTGGTCGAGGCTCTTGGCTATAAGTCCGTTCACTGAGACAACTATCGGGACAATGACTGCCGAGTCCACCTCCCACATGTCAACAATCTCGCGTGCTAAGTCCAAATATTTAATTTCTTTATCTTTTTCAGCTTTTACGAGATTGCCATCATGAGGGATTGTGACATCGACAATCATTACCTTGCGCTCAGACCTGTCTATCACCACAATATCAGGTTTGTTAGCAATAACAGTCCTGTCTGTGATGATAGGCCGGTCCCAGTACAATGTGATAGGACCATCTTCAAGAACTGGCTGGCGACGACGTGCTCTGGGTTCTTGCAGATGGTGGCAAGAGAAACAGCTGGTTACTTGGTGAACATATAATGTAACGGTTTCTTGTACAAAATCCACGTAGGCATAGGTAGGTACGTATAGGTGCGCGTGTTGAGGTGACGGTGTTTTATGACGTAGTGATTGACGGCCGCACAGCTGTTGCTCGGTGAGCGGGGCGCGTGGACCCCCCGCGTCTTGGATGCCCCTGCGTCGTCCTGCTGGCGACGATATGTCTCCGACATGCTCCCGGGGTTGAAGACTTGTCTTCAAATTCAGTGTGTGACTGGAAGGAGACAGATAGTATTATAAGCGCGTCGAACGATACCTGTCTTAGTCTTGATATCGGCGACTCTAGCTATTCCGTCTCTCCCGGGTATGAGACGAACGATGCGCCCCATTGGCCACATGAGAGGCGGCGTGTTTGGCTGCTTCAGGACCACCATAGATCCCTCTTCAAGGGTTCCTTCGGAGTGTGCCCACTTGGTCCTCTGTTGGAGGTAAAATATGTATTCGTTAGAAAACCTTTTACAAAATTGTTGTTTTAGGTGTTCTATGCGCTCGAATCGCTTTAGGTTGGCAATGTTCTGGCTGGTTACTTCTGGATGAGGCAAAGCAGTGAGAGACCTTCCAATTAGGAAATGGGCAGGAGTTAAAGGGTAAAGGTCAGATGTATCTGTGGATAAGGGTGTAAGAGGACGAGAGTTTAATATGGCTTCAACCTGTATCAAACACGTAGCCATCTCTTCGAAGGTAAGATGTGTAAGACCTAGTATACGTCGCAAATATCCTTTAACGCTACGTACTAAACTTTCCCATATCCCACCGAACATAGGAGAATAACTTGGAATGAAAGAGAAATTAATACCTGACTCTGCCATTTCGGATGAGTAGTCCTGCTCTAAAATGTCAGCCAGCGCGTTACATGTTCCTACGAAATTAGTACCATTGTCAGAGTAGATGGTTTTCGGTTTAACTCGACGAGCAATAAATCTGTTAAGTGCTGCAATAAAAGCTTCCTTGGTAAGATCCGAGACAAGCTCCAAATGAACTGCCCGTGTGGCTAGACAAACGAATACACAGATATAGGATTTAATGAGTCGGCATCCTCTACCTTTACGATCGGCTATCAGAATTGGTCCGGCGTAATCCGTGCCTGTCTCGAGGAAAGGAAACTCTAACTGAACCCGTTCCTTTGGCAGATTACCCATCATAGGTTGAACGGTTTGACCCTTGATACGTTGACATTTGACGCATTTATGTACTGTGGATTTTGCAAGGTTCCTGCCACCCAAGGGCCAGTAGTTATGTCGTAATGATGACAATAATAACTGTGGTCCAGCATGAAATAATCTTAAGTGGTAGGTATTGAATAGCAACTTAGTAATATGATGCTGACTACATATAAGAATCGGATGCTTTACATTGTAATCATAGTATGAGTTGTCTAGTCTTCCTCCTACACGTATGATTCCTGATTTGATGAATGGTGATAAAGATATAAGACGGTTTTTCTTGGGAAGAGATTTTCCCCATGAAAGCAGATCATACTCCATGGGAAACATTTCCCTCTGACATGTTTGAATAATAAAGTCAGCACTGTACGACAATTCTGAACTTGTTAGAGTTGTGCCTAGACTTAAATTATTATTACGAGCCTTATTTACAAATCTAAATAAATATGCTATAGTACGCTGTAATTTAGTGTAATTAGATGAATTGTTGATTAAATATATTTGATTTCATTGGACTGAGTAATTGTGTTTGTATGAAATGATGCATTGTATTGTGTGTGTGATCTCAATAGCTCCGGTAGTGGAACATTGCTGTCTGATTTAGGTGTAGACGGCCACTGAGAGGCATCAAGAGACAGATAGGAAGGACCTGACCACCACAAGGAACACTGACCTATGAGGTCAGCGCTAAGACCACGTGAGATCAGATCAGCTGGGTTCTCTTTTGAGAGCACGTAGCGTCATGTGTGATCACCAAAACCTTCCCGGATCTCGGAAACGCGATGCCTGACAAAAGGCTGAAGAGAAGCCGGGGACGATGACAGCCATCTCAGAACTATCATTGAGTCGCACCAAAAGATACAACTATCAGGTTTTATTGTTAGGGATTCCAGAACTTTCGTACATAGTCTTGTACCGAGTAAAGCTCCGCAAAGCTCCAACCTTGGGATAGTAGTAGCCTTAACCGGCGCGATCTTGCTCTTGGAGGTAAGTAGACTTACACGAATGGAGCCATCGCCTGCCACGGCGCGAATGTAAATGCAAGCGCCGTAACACCGTTCGGAAGCGTCGCTAAAAATGTGTAAAGCTATAGATGAAGGATTGTCACATACAACCCACCGTGGGATACTAAGTGTGTTCAGATGAGGCTAAGTTTCAGTAAGGTTTAGCCAAAGCTTTTTAACCTCCGTCGGCACCTCTCCATCCCAAGAACACTTATCAATCCACAGCCTTTGGAGGATTAGCTTAGCCTCCATGATCGTTGGGGAAACTAGTCCTAGGGGATCGAAGATCTGTGCAATTTTAGACAGTATGTGACGTTTTGTAATGATAGTGTTTGTGTGTAATGGTGAATTTATTGTTACACCGCCAATTGAGACCGAGAGTTTTACTAGGTTCGTCAATGCTTAAACTCACTGTGTTAGAAGAAGTTGTAGTCTGATTTGTCACTGAATGTAGAATTTCTTGGCTATTAGACTGCCATTTCCGTAGAGTCAACTGTGCTGACCCCAAAGCTTTGATGATGTCTCTGCCTAGGCTGATAGTGGAATCGATAGAGTCACTCCCCGACAGGAGATCATCCACGTAAAGATCATGATGAATAGCGCGTTGTGCTTGTGTAGTAGATGCCTGCTTGGCGAGTTCAGTCAGACATCTAGTACTGATGTATGGTGAGGCTGAATTCCCATAAGTTACTGTGTTCAAAATATACTCTATAAGGGGCAGAGAAGGATCGCATCGCCATAGAATCTGCTGTAGAGGCCGTTGAGATTCCTCAATATTGATTTGTCTGAAAAACTTCTCTATATCAGCTGATATGACGTATTTATGTTGACGGAACCGTAATAGAATAGACATCAGATCATCCTGAACTCTAGGGCCTACTGCCTGAATATCGTTGAATGACTTGCCTGATGTTGTAACCGCTGAGGCCTCGAACACGACTCGCAATTTGGTGCTTGTACTGGACTCTCGAAACACGCCATGATGTGGAAGGAAATATGAGTATGGTGACGAATCTGAGAGAATAGGAGATTTAGTCATGTGACCTAATGCCTCATACTCGTTCATAAAATCCACATAAAGTTTCTTAAGTTCCGGTTCTCGGTTGAGTCTACGCTATAATGACAAGAAACGTCGTTTGGCCATGTCATAAGAGTTTCCTAATGCTTTAGGGGATGCTTTCAATGGAATGGACACAATGAAACGGCCGTTGCTGTCTCGTTTTGTTGTGTCTATGAAGTTCTGCTCACATAGGCGTTCTTCGGAAGTGAGATTGTATTTTGGTGAGATTGAATCTAGTTCCCAAAAACGTGTGAGGTCTGTGGTGTGTGTGTGTGTTGTGTGTTTATCATGTGTAAACATGCACAATAATTTGTTATCAATTGACTGTGGTAGTGAGCCTGATATTAGCCAACCGAGCTTTGTTTCGAAAAGCGTTGGCTGCTGTTTACCTAGCTGTATGCGACTATGACCTATCACTGACCAAAAGACTTCTGCTCCTACGAGAATATTGATTGCAGATGGAATATTGAATGACGGGTCAGCTAGGTGAATGCCTGATGGTACAGGTAAGTTTTGTACGTCAATGTATGAATGTGGTATGAATGGTGTGATTTTCGGCAAGACAAAACAATCAATGTCAGTTGTATATGAACCGTCACAAGATTCTAAATGCAAGGAGCAAGACTCTGATATGATTGACGTTTGACTGTTTATACCTGCCAGGCTTGAACTTACATTACGAATAGGTAATTTGAGCTTACCGCAAAGATCCTTGTTAATGAAATTGGCCGTGCTTCCATTGTCTAGTAAGACTCTGGCGCCGTGCGACCTTCCCAAATGATCTGTCACCTTTACCCATGCTGTGGAAAGTAATACATTACATGATGAGGAAATTGGTTTAAATTCGTGATTTGTGCTCGATAATGCTAAGTGTTCACTATGGGTACTAGATTCTTCAGCGTGGGAATGAACGAGAGAATTATGCTTTTGATCGCAATATTTGCAATTTCCCAGTCTACAGGTTTCCTGCAAATGGCCTGGACGTAAGCAGTTCACGCATAGTTTTAAATCTTTGACCTTTCTAATGCGTGCATTAATGGATAATGCCCTAAACTGATCACAACTAAATAAATTATGTGATTGCTTGCACAATGGACAGGAAAGTCAAAATCTGAGTCCCGCCTTAGCCTTGTTGGGAGCTGCTACGAAACTCTTCGGCTTATTGTTAGTTGTGACCCTAGCATGAGACACCTTTGCCTCCTCGAGCGTCTCCAACAGGTTACAGCGGTTTGAAACGAAGGTAGTGAATGTGTTTAAAGAAGGAGGTTCAGTCAGAGAATTCCTATGTTCCTCCCATTCCCTATTAGTAATTGGATCTAGCTTTGACGCCATGATGTGGATAATTAATGAGTCCCAGTGTTCAATAGGTTGACCCAAGGTTGCCAATGACCTCAGATTTTTTCTTGTTTCATCCACAACCATGCGCAGGCTTTTACTACACTCTTTGCTCACCGACTCAATGTTAAACAAAGCTTGAATGTGATTAGTAACTAGTAGCTGTTTGTTGTCGTACCTGTCACATAATAATCTCCACGCTTCCTCATAGTTGCTGCCTGTAAAATCTAAGCTCCTAATTACCAAGGAAGCCGCGCCGTGAAGAGAACTACGTAAATAATGAAATTTATTGATATCATTGATGCCTTTCTCCTCATGAATCAAGGACACATACATATCCTTGAATTCCAACCAATTCTGATAACCGCCGCTAAAATGAGGTAAATTAATTTTAGGTAATCTAACATTACCTTGTCTTTGTGTAACCACAGTGAGCTGATCACCAGAACCGACCTCGGACCTTCCAGTCTGCTGACTGCGGTGCGTAGCTACGATTGTGCGAGCAGCTGCTAGCTGCTTGTAGTACTTGGTCTCGAACTGGTCGCGATCAGAATATTGCTCGTCTGGTTTAGCCGCCAAGTACTCCAATTCACTCAGAAATCCATCATAAATAGGATATATAGAAACCAATTTATCAACTTTCAACTCTAATTCGGCTAACTGTTCATCGCTAAGCTGTTTGCATGTTTTTATAGGCGTCAAATAGCTAGTAAATTGAGTCAACTGAGACTTTAAAGCAGCACGCCTTTTTACCAGTTCTTTCACTTTTTCATCAGCCATGGTTGCAAGTTAAAGAACGAAAATAAAAGTGAAGGGCCAAGTATGAATAGTAAAAAGAAATGTTACATTCGTAAATGGCAAGCGAACAGCTGATTGCAATAGATAAGTAGGTATCAATCTATTGTGGGTTGAATGACCGTTTGAAAACGGAAAAAAAATATAAATTTAAAAGGAGGTACTTTTGGCTGTCGGCAATAACGTTTAACTACTGTTTAACTTACAATTAATTTGAAAAAGACAATATTTTTAAAAAATGTAGGTAGTTACAAAAATAAATTTGCAAATTACTTGAACTAATTAATATTCTACACTGCACAATAAAAATAACGGAATCACTACTAACTTTCACTGATATTAACAGATCGGTATTCCACTGTTATGTACGGCACAATTTTAAACTTAAGCGTTTTCTAAAATGTTAAATATGGAATCACTACGAGTATCCACTAGATAGTTCCACAGAGTGTAAGCACTATTGACCAATGCTGATATCTAGGTACTGTGCCTAGGTATACATATAGTAATGGTTATGTAGCTAGCACTACGAGATAGACAGCTACGGGACGATACTATGGTTTGCAATATTAACTACTCGGACTAGGGATATGGTTAGTAATAAGCGACTAATGTTAGTAGCGCTCGTAGCCCCGCGGACTGAAGCGCTCGTAGCCCCGCGGACTCAGTGTTCTGTAAACGATCACTGCAGTAAGCAACATTTACTATGGCCGGATATAGATGGGTGACCACCACGTGGACCACTTTGTGACATTTATTTACGAGCGTTTCCGTGCTTCGGAAGGCACGATAAGCCGTTGGTCCCGGTTGTCAGTAAAATGACAGTCGTTAAGCCAAGTTGAAGGCCTTATGGGCGGCTTGAAAAATTTCAACTGTGGGTCGTCACAACCTGCGCCCGGGTCGGCAGCGCGTGTGTAGCGCCTCTGGTGTTGCAAACGTCTATAGGCTACGGTTACCAACCTTCCGGTGGGCCGTAAGCTTGTCTGCCATCCAAGTAGTATAAAAAAAAAAAAAAAAAAAAAAAAGTAGGTAATGAAATTGGAATGATCTCACGTATGCTGCACGCTTCGCATCCAAGCTGGCTATTTTGATTTCTTCGTAAATATAATATTCCTTTGATGAAAACGATGTCGCCGGGCTTCACTTGGGCTGCTACTCGGCTGTGACCCGATGAAAATGACCCTTAAGACTGATCGATTTTCTGAATATCTTCTGTTTTTTTGTGAAATTTCCGCACCAATCCTATGCCTTTCCAACGATCGTTGACTGGAACTGGGCTCCGAATTTGATCGAGATGACCTGCTTGTCCAATTGCGACGATTGAAGGTGTCTGATATTTTTTTTCAAAAAACCGTTACTCCACTGTCTGCTGGAATTCTTTTTTCTTTTCTTCTCGAAGGACCATATGGCGACGACGTGCTCTGGGTTCTTGCAGATGGTGGCCAGAGAAACAGCTGGTTACTTGGTGAACATATAATGTAACGGTTTCTTGTACAAAATCCACGTAGGCATAGGTAGGTACGTATAGGTGCGCGTGTTGAGGTGACGGTGTTTTATGACGTAGTGATTGACGGCCGCACAGCTGTTGCTCGGTGAGCGGGGCGCGTGGACCCCCCGCGTCTTGGATGCCCCTGCGTCGTCCTGCTGGCGACGATATGTCTCCGACACTGGCTCAGCAACATACTTATAGTACGGAACCTCAGCGTCCACCAGATGGTATTTCAGAGCAAGCTGTTGGTGAATAATCCTGGCTACTTGATTGTGCCTGTGCAAGTACTCGCTGTTAGCAAGACGAGAACAACCGGAAACTATATGTCTGAGGGACTCACCTGGTTGGTGACACGCTCGACAAATGTCGATCGTGCCGTCCCTCATAATATACCTCCGGTAATTGTTCGTCTTGATAACTTCATCTGCAATTGCACAGACAAACCCTTCGGTTTCTCCGAAGAGATCACCGAAACGTAGCCAGGCCACGGAAGCTAAAAAGTTCACATCAGGCCCATGTAAGGCCTGATAGAACCTACCGTGAAGCTCTTTACTCTGCCATACCCTCTGACGGTCACCAAGGCTAAGCACTGTATGCCTGTTCCAGTTCTCTTTAGCCAAACCAAGCGGGGTGAGTCCAGCGTCCACTGCAACAACATCACGATGCATATCCACATTCACATCTAGAAAATACTGTCTAAGACTGTACACCTCACGGTTATGAAGGGTTTTAGCATTTAAAAAGCCTCGTCCTCCACACTTTCGTGGGATGTACAGCCTCATCAGAGATGAACGTGGATGATGCATACGGTATGCCGTTAGCAGTGTTCGTACTCTCCGATCCAAAGCGTCCAATTCGGTTTGAGTCCACTTGAGTATACCAAAGGAGTACATCAGAAGTGGCATGACCCATCCATTATAAGCGCGAACCTTGTTGCCACCTGATAAAAGACTATTTAGTACCTTTTTCAGGCGACCAAGGAAACGCTCTCGTAATGAATGTTTCATGACAGCTTCATTGATGCACAAAGCCTGCGATATACCCAAGTACTTATAGGTATCAGTTACGAGGAGTGAGGTAAGATGGATGGAATCAGAAAGCTGAATACCATCTGATTCCATTATCTTCCCTCGCTTAATATGTATGACTGCACATTTGTCAACACCAAACTCCATTTTGATAGAATTACTAAAGTTTTCAGTAACCTTTAGTAGATCTATCAACTGTGAGTTTGTTGTAGCAAACAACTTTAAATCATCCATATAAAGTAAGTGAGATATTACCTGACCTCCTCTTCGCAACCTATAACCTAGCCCTGAACTCTCCAGTAAAGTACTTAAAGGGTTCAGTGCTAGACAAAACCAAAGAGGACTCAAACTGTCGCCTTGGAATATTCCCCGCTCGATTTTTATAGGTTCACCACTACCGCACGGCTCTTGATATCCTGGATAGCTAAGAATAGTAGGTGACGGTACGCAGTGAGGTTGGTTTCAACCTCTGTAGCCACAAAATATGCCCGCATGACATTCTCATTTATTGATGTGGTCCATCTCATGCGGTGCACATTACCACCGGTAGCGGGGGCCCTATTCGAAGCCGGAGGGCCTCGGGGTCCCAAGCAGGCCGGCGGCCGGCCTCTCCCCGGCGTACAGGTATTGGCGACGCCGGGGGGGAGAAAAACTCGTCACTAGAACTTGCGCTCGACACTTCGACATCCTGTACCTTGACTTGCGAAGCGGAGCTAAGGGACGAGTCCGGAGGTGTTTTTTGTGCATCTCTGCTTCTGGCTCGTGTCAGCATCACAGATTTCTTTGCATTTCTATTTATATTTGGGTTTTTTCTGCTTTCGTTGACATGACGTGAGATGTCATGTCAAATCCGTACATTAATCTTGATAAAAATATTATTTTCATGTAATTTTTCGATAAATATATATCCATTGTATTGTCTTATTATAGTATAACTGTTAAAATATCATATTTTGGTAAAATTAATAAATATTAAATATTTATAATTATTGAAATTTTAGAATTGCAAATACTCGACAGTCAGCACAAAGGGTTGCCAGTATTATTATTATTATAATCTTTTTTTCCTTAAAATTAAAAATCGGCGTAGTAGCGCCGTAAAGTGTAATTCCAATCCTTTTTCCTTCACTTAAATAACTTCACTTTCTTGCAGTATATCACCACAAATAAAGCAGTTTACTTCATTAGAAGCCATGGCTTTGTAAATGTAAACGACATTGTGAAATGATTAAACGTATATGGATGACTTAGACTAAATATTTCTATTGAGCTCAGCTGTGGCCAGATGTTTCTTAGAAGGGAAAGAAGGGGTCTGAGACAGAAGGGACGTATTCCTTTATACCTGCGGAGGCATGACAGACTATAGTTAGCTAGGTTTCCATTCTATGGAATAATATTTAACCTTCGTATAATTTTTATAATTTACAAATCACAATATGAGCAGTTTAAAGTAAATATTACACGTTGGTGTGGATGTATAATATTTACGGCGCTCGTACACCGAAACTATTGATTTTAGGAAAGAAAAGGTTCTGACATAAATTGTAGGAAATTTTCTCTACTTTCTAGGTCTAGGTTCTAGGTTTACACGGGCTGGTTTCCGCAACTCGACGTCTTTGATTGCGCCTATTTTGCGTGGGGGGATGTGGTACGGCTATTGCCATCCCAGTTCCTCCAAGAAGTCTAGCAGACTCTTCACGTTGCCGACGACTTCCTGGAGCGACCTCGGTGTCCCGAGGTGTTTAGCCCTGTATCTTGCCAGTTCTGGGCATTCCATAAGGATGTGACTGGGTGTTTCGTCCGTCTCCATGCAGGCTCTGCAAATGGGGCTGTCTGTGACACCTAAATTAAAAAGATGTTTGTTGAGTGGACTGTGACCTGTAACTATACCTGTTACTATATTTATCTTGGTCCTGTTTAGATGCAGGAATTTGCGAGAGAATCTGGTGTCGATTGTCGGCAGTGCCTCTCTCGCCTGTCTGCATGTATCGAGGCCGGTCCAGTACTCCTGGTGTTGGCTCCTTGTGTGCTGTTTCAGCCGATTACGTACCCATCCAGATGGGAGGGGCAGGATAGGTTCAGGGCCCATTGCTGTCAGCGAAGAGCCTCTTCTTGCCAGCTCATCCGCTGCGTCGTTACCTCGTGAGCCACTGTGTCCTTTTATCCATTGTAGGGTAACATTATTCTTTTCGCATATATCCATGAGGCCCATGTGACACTCCATGATAAGGCCAGATGTTATTGTATGGCTCTGTAATGCCTGCAGAACCGATCTGCTATCAGTTAGTATTCGTATATACTGATTCTGTACGGTTCTAGCCTTGATGGCCTCAGTTGCCTTAATAATGCCCATGCACTCCGCTTAGTATACAGTGCTATGGGTGCCTAGTGGTGTTGCGATATTTATGTTCAGGTCTTCCGAGAAGGTTCCTGCTCCAGTACCTTTCCTCGTCTTGGATCCGTCTGTAAATATCCTCAGCTCCCTGGTATTGAGTCCCTCTTGGGTGCCCCCAAGAGGGACTCAATACCACTCTTGTAGTTGTATTTTATATTTTTTGTCGAACACAAACTGCTTTGGTATTGTGTCGGTGATCGCTTCAGTTAGTGGTTCCGAATCCACCAAGTTCTTATAAATCTTCGTATGTGGTACCTTGGCTGGTTTCCAAAGTCCTAGACTTTTGAGTCTGATAGCCGTAGCCGCGGCTTCTTGTTTAATGAAGACGTGTAGTGGCGGGAGACCCAGCATCGCCTCCATGGCGGCGGTGGGCGTAGTTCTCATCCCACCGGTGGTTGCCATGCAGGCTAGTCTTTGAAATTTTTCCAGGATGTTCTCGACTGTGGTTAGGCTTGAGCGTGGCCACCATACCACAGACCCGTAGGCGACAATGGGTCTGATTATCGATTCGTATAACCAGAGGGTGATCTTCGGGCTCAACCCCCATTTGCTACCTACCATTCTGCGGCATTGCCAGAAAGTGATTGTTGCTTTATTTATTTTGTTTTCGAGATGGTTACTCCAGTTTAGTTTGCTGTCAAGAAGTACCCCAAGGTACTTGACCTCTTTAGCGAGTTGTAATTCGGTGCCATATAGACGTGGCAACCGATAGTTTCCGAGAGTCCTTTTGTTTGTGAACAGTACCAGCTCCGTCTTACCTGGGTTCACCGATAGCTCGTTGGCCGTGCACCAACGTTCCACGATCTTAAGTGCCGTCTGTGTGACATCACACACCGTGCTGGTGAAATTTCCCATTGTCAGTACTGTTATGTCGTCTGCATATCCCACAGTGTAGTGATGATTTGCGTTTAGTTTGGTTATTAGGTCATTTACAACAAGATTCTATAGCAACGGTGAGACGACGCCCCCTTGTGGGCATCCTTTTGCCACGATTGCGCACTGGTTTCCGCTTGTTTGTAGCCTTATTATGCGTTTGCTGAGCATGTTTTCTATCCAGTCACTGACAGCCATATTCACTTCATGTCTTGCCAGTGCTGTGGTTATGCTACGGAAGCTAGTTCTGTCGAAAGCCCCTTCTATGTCTATAAACGTGCCAAGGCACATTGATTTATTTTGGATGGCCTCTTCTATTTTGTGTACCACTGCATGTAGTGCTGAGTCCGTAGACTTGCCGGGGGCATATGCGTGCTGGTTGGGATGCAGTGGGTTATTTTGAAGGGCCGTTCCTCGAATGTCTCTATCGCACAATCTTTCCAGAGTTTTTAAGAGGAAAGACGTGAGGCTTATCGGCCTGTATGATCTGGGGTCTGAGTAGTCCCCTTTTCCGGGTTTTGGTATAAAAATCACTTTGACCTCTCTCCACAGTCTGGGTACGTATCTGTACGCCAGACATGCTACTAGGATGATGGTTAGTGACCTTGTCAACTGGTGTCCTCCCCATTTTAACAGTGCGGGGAAGATTCCGTCCAGTCCTGGGGATTTGAAGGACTTGAAGCTGTTAATTGCCCATTCAGTTTTTTGTTGGTTGACTACCTGCCTTGCCAGCTCCCAGTGGTTTTCTTCTGTGGTTGTATTTTCCACCGGCCACTCGAGTGTCTGCAGCATTTGGCATCCTGGAAAGTGCGTCTGTATTAAAATACTCTCTGCCTCTTCTCGGGTGTTTGTCAGGCTGCCGTCAGGTTTCTTAATAGATCCAGATAATTCTGTTCCTCGTTTGGCCAGTAATAGTCTGACTCTATTAGCTTGTGTGCAGTTTTCAATACTACTACAGAAATTTCTCCACGACTTGGTACTTCTGTATCTCAGTCGTTTCTTGTATTTTGCTTTGGCGGCTTTGTAGCAGTCCCAATCTTGGTCTGCACAAGTGTTCATTGCTCTGTTGAACAGCCGCCTCATGTTCTTCCTGAGCCTTTCTAGTTCGGGGCCCCACCAGCTAGAGCTTTTATCCCTCGCGTTGGTGGGTTCGGTTTGGGGACAGGCCATGTGATAGCTATGTATGATGTTGTCTGTCAGTTCCTTTACGTGTAAATCAATTTGTTCTGTACTTTCGATTATGTCCGGTATTACCTGGGTTCTTAATCGTTGTTGTAGGTGATGCGAGTATTGCTTCGCGTCCGTCTTACGAGGGTTTCGACGCGGCGGTGCGTGGTGCAATTCTGCTACTAGATTATATCTTAACCACCTATGGTCCGAGCAGGAGGCCTCACCGGACACGTGCCAGTCCGTGATAGCTCCTGCTACCTCCTCTGTAGCTAGTGTTAGATCAATTATAGTTCTAGCAACTCTAGTTACGAATGTTGGCTCTGAGCCATGGTTCACAACTGTAAGTTTTGTAGTTATAAGGTAGTCAAAGAGTTCCTTACCTCTGTCGTTGCAATTTCTCATACCCCATAATGTGTGATGGGCATTTGAGTCCGTGCCGATGAGCAGTTGAAGGCCTTCCACCTCGCAGTGCGACACCAACCGCGCCATATTGTGTGGTGGCGGGGCGTCAGCACCGTGCATGTAGACGGAGGCCAGGACTGCGCCGGATGTGTTGGCGCCCTGTTCGTTAGACAGCCTCACCGCACATACATCTCTGCAACAGAAACTAGTTAGTGCGTGGGCTCTAATGTTTTACCTATGTATATACAGGCTCGGGGATGGTCCGGGCCACGGTGTGCGAACATCTTACCGTTTAAGCTTTGTAGGCCGCATATGTTGCCTTTTCTGACCCACGGCTCTTGGATCAGAGCTACGGCGTCTTCGTTTACCTCCAGCCATTTGCGCAATTGAGCCATAGCAGCAGTACAGTGCTGGAGGTTGGCCTGTATTATTTTAATTGGACATAGGGAAGGGGACGCCATCGCTGTCAGACCCTACATCCTCCCCTATGTCCAGATTACCTAGCCCCTCGATGAAAGTCTCGCCGTCTTCAGGGGGCCCCAGGAGTGCGGCTTCTTCAGCCAGGGTTGGTTGATGGGGTCGGGGCGATGACGTCGAGGGCTGGTTGTTGTTGTCGGCCGCGTTTGACATGACCGTGCTTACCTCCACCGCTGCGGCCGAGGTTGATGGGACTGGGGCCACCTCCGTGGCCACCAGCATCCCGGGGGGCCCCGGGGGAGTCCTAATGAACTTTCCTCCCGGGCCCTGGAACAACACGTATACTGACCCAAACATAAATGCAAGGCGGCGTTCGCGCTGCTCCAGAATCGGCACTAGGTCCTCCGGAATGCTGATGATAACGAAGGTTTGCTCCTTTGTCGGCTGTGGGATCAGCTTGTGCAACAGCCAGCGGTCCACTGCAGCCCATTTGTTCTGCAGCTTTAGCGTGCACCCCACCGATCTCGCGTCTGTCCTGATGCCCGGTAATAAGATTCCGCAGCGTATTCGTCTTGGAATTTCGTTCTGTCGCTTTAGCAACAGCCCGATACCTGTATCCTGTGAGACTTCACGTAGATTTTTGTGGAGCCACTCCACAGTCTCTGTGTTTTCACACCATAGCTTTATTACGCCATTAGTGTGAATTGGCTTACCTTGGAGTGTGGGTCCGAAGGTGTTGTGCGCTTGGTTGAAGGCCACCTGCTCTAGCCGTGCCTCCAGCCGTGCCATGATGTCCTGCATGTGTTTGGGTGTGAGCTGTGCACCGGTGGCCGATGTTATGGCCACCATCAGCTCACTTTTCGCCACGTCTGCGTAGAGCCGTCCCGAGCTGTCTAACCTGAGCTTTTTGGGTTCGCCCCGAGGAGATATAGTCTCATCGAGGCGCCCCCTTTTGGCCGTCGGTTGAGCCCTGGGGTGCTCCGCGGAGGTTGTTGTGTCTGAGGGAGGGCGGGAGGCGGCCTCCACTCGCCTCCGGGGATCCAAGCCGGGCCGGTCCATCACCGGTGGGGGGTGCGCGGCCTGCCGATGCAGCTCCCCCCGATGCCTGGCCCAGCCCTGACGGTCCCGGAGTGGGGTGGCCGCGGGTCTCTTGCCGTCTCGCCTTGGCTTTCTTGCGCCTGTTGTTCCGCTTCCTGCTAATTCCTGTGGAGTTAGGAGAGGTAGCATCGCGTGTTTGGATGTTTAGTATGTTTTCGGTGGTCGCCGTCCGTTTCCGGGCCGGCGCCGACACCTTTTTTCTTGGAGGGACAATAGTCCATCCTGTTTCAACCTGGCTAGGGGCTGGGTTGGTCATCTCCTGAATCAGGGGCGTGCTCGGGCCCACGGTTTGATCCGTGTTCTCCGTGCCCGCCTCTGAAGAGGAGGAGGTTTTAGGATTGGGTTTGGGTAAATTAGTTGTTTCCATAATTTGTTTAAAATTTTAATCTCCCGTGGCTTCCCACCCTCCACGGAGCCCGCAACTGGGGAGGTTTTACAAACCCCAGGACTACCACAGGAGATTTCGATGAAGTAGGTGGTTCCTAAGCGCGACATCGGGTGCTACAGACTGTACAGGCGAGCAACCCGCACAGCCCTTGCACCGTCAGCGTGGCCAGTCCCCTTCCCTACCCCACGTGAAGTGACGTGCCTACGGTCGTGAAGCGACCGTTTGTCCATTACCCCGCATTGGCTCTATGCGAGGCTACCGTTTAGCTGGAAATTCGGACCAAAGAGGGAGTGTTGCCTCCCGGGGTAACTAACCCGACCCCGTTACGGCTCAGCCCTCCAGGATTCCTGCATCCCAGCGTACGGCGATCGACTGCACAGGACCTAAGTGCAGGTAGGCCTATATAGACCACCATATCGCCTACTAATATGGTGGCCCGGTGGTTGTCTAGTAGTCTCTTAGTCCAGTCATTGTCGCGTCAGTTTTCTCTACTTTATTTTGTATGGTATGTTTTTCCTGTAAAATGCGCCGCAAAGGAGTTATTATCAAAAAACTGCTTTTGGGTGCCATTTTTTCAATATGGCGGCGCGAGCGGCAAACATACGAGGTGGCAAAGTTGAAATTTAGAAAGAGCATATCAAAATCTATAAAATTGCCAATTTTCAAAACTCCCGGAAAACTTTCCAGGTAACCTCTATTTTTCCGACCAAATGACTGGACTACTTTTCTTCCTAGCACATGAGAATAGCAACATGTCTCTCTCCAAGACTGGGAGTCAAACAAAAACCTGCCTTGCTGTCCCCACAGAAGGATAGCGAATTTTCTATAAACATTAAGCAATTTTTGAAAAGCAATTAGTATGTTAACTAATTATGCATTTTAAAAAACTGGTTTCGAGCAGGATTTAAACCTGCGTCTTCTCGCATACCGTCCGGACGCCTTAACCACTTGACCACCGAAACCTACTCGGAACTAACAAAATTTTCAACCTTATGTACGTCTCGGGGCGACGTTGAAATATTATTTTCTCCAGGAATAAAAATACAATGTCTGAAGTCTAAATAGTCTTTAGCTCGTTTTCAAGCTCAAAAAGCATATCGTGCGTACTATACAAAGATAGAATACAGTGTATTGTGTGCATTGTCTTTTATACTGTTGAATGAGAGAAGCATTCAATAGAGCTATTCACTTACAGATTGCCAGCGGTATTCGAAACAGTTCATTCTCAGCATTGTTCAAACGTTTCAGAATTCCGCCAGCATTCCAAATTGTTTAGCAAAGGTGGGAAAAGTTTTCAGGGAACGGAACGAGTTGGCCTTCACCGTTTCATGAAAAGATAAGATTTGATTTTCTTTTCCTGTAAGAAATTTTGGTACTTCTGGTATGTCTAAAATATACAGTTATGGAAGAGGTATCAAACTTTCAATTCAATACTGTTAGTACTAACAGTCGTTATTTTGAGCGTCTATTTCGGGGTGCCCTCAAGCGAAGTTCTTTATTGTATCAATCTACATCGATAGCCAACGCCTCAATAGTTACAAAACTACACTACTGTTTCATAAACGAGACAGAAATTATAATATGTAAATGCTATTGTCGACGATCAGGCATACGTGAATAATACAAAACACAATTTCATTGTCTTCTTTCACAAAGCCCCATAAAACATTTTGGAAGTTGACATGAAACGGTATTATTTAGTTCGAAGCATGAAACAGTACGTTGTAACCTTCCCACTATACGTTTTGATAGACGGGTTTCAGTTTCAAATAATATATTCAGTGTAATTTCGCGACATTGCTCACGCATACTTGGAGTACGCTGACAAAAGGGTACGACTTGAGTTTACTTTGCTGAATTCCTTCACATGAACGTGTATGTATGGGTAAATATTTATAGCGGTACCGCTTAACTTTGGAAAACATTTTAATATAAATTATGACACAAACTACATTACTTAGACCAAACACTAATTTATTACAATACTAGCTGACCCTCGCAACTTCGTTTACGTCACATAAGGTGTACGAATGGAGGGGTACTTCTTCATGAGACTCATCAAGCAGCGTGTGAAACGGCCCTGTTTGCTTAATCATAAAAGAGCTTAAAGATTAAGTCGATTCTAAAACAATTCAGTCCACGCCTTCGGCGCGGACTGAATTATTTTACAATAGCCTTAATCATTAAGCTTTTTTATGATTAAGCCAACACGCCCGTTTAGACTCACTTTCAAAAGAAACGTTGAATTCTAGATTTACCGAAAGTTGAGATGCCCCTAATTTCTGAACTACATGACCCTCAATATTGAAAATTGTATGGAATAATGCTTAAAGTACTCCCTTTCAGACACTAAACAAATATTTGAAATCGAACCACGCAGTGAGAAATTATAGCTAAAAACCTATTTTGCCTTTCATCCCCTCTCCTGAAGGAACCGCGCAAAATATCGGGATCAAAAGTATCTAAGAACCTTCCTCGGACTATAAGCTAAGATCGCACAAAGTATCATTCAAATCGGTTCAGTAGTTTCGGCGTGATACTTAGTCGGGATACAGACAGACAGACAGACAGACAGACAGACAGACAGACAGACATGAAAATTTTAAATTACATTTTCGGCTTCAGTATCGATTAGAGAACGCCCTACACTTAAAATTTTCAAAACATCTTCCATGTACAGACTCCCGACCCTCTACAGTTTTATTATAAGTATAGATTACGCCCATTCAGAAAAAATATCAGGGTTTGTCAAGACAGTTTGTAAGTCATGTTTAAGACTTTGGTTTTCATTGATATCCCAAGATAACTTATACTGAGGATTAAAAGTAGCCTATGTGTTATTACCACTGTACCAAATTTCAGCACGATCCGTTCCGCTATTAGAGCGTGTAAGAGTAACATACACCCATGTGCAATAGCTCCATACATTCAAATTTTCGCGTTTAAGGGAAGTACTAATAGGGATAAAGTGTAGGTATCTGTTGACTATTATGTATAAAATCACAGCTGTGTCAATTGTTGTCAACAGCGTGGACCATTGAGGAACGGCAACGAGTTTCATTCAGATATTAAAAAAAAATCGATAAAAATTTCAATGCACTAACGCAGGAGGTCGTGTCACTCTAAAACCTGGACCGTACCATTTCACCGCCCGTATATTTCTCTTCGTATAATGTAGAACGTCTAGCGTCTGGCGTGCCACACGCGAATTCTCAAGTCTATTGAAGTGGCATAATGTGTAACATGTACACGTATGATTTGAGTGAGCATTGCTACATAATTATGTGATTTTTAGGGTTCTGTACCCAAAGGGTAAAAACGGGACCCTGCTTCGCCGTCCGTCTGTCTGTCCATCACGAGGCTGTATCCTAAGAACCATGATAGATAGCTAGAGAGCTGAAATTTTGACAGATGATGTATTTCTGTAGCCGCTATAACAACAAATACTAATAAAATCAGAACAAAAGAGGCGATTAGGGGGGCTCCTTAGACAACAAACGTGAGTTTCTTCTTTTTTTAATACGGAACCCTCCCTGCGCGAGTCCAATACGCACTTGTCTGGGTTTTTAAACATACCCTTTCTAATGAAATGAATCTTTGCGTATGTTCCTTTCAGTCAGGTGTACCTAATTCGTATAAAGACTACTGTGCTATGAGTTAAACGAGACGTAGGCAGCAGCAACGTTGGGCAAAATTGGGCAGAGAATTATTAAAAACTAGCTGACCCTCGCAACTTCGTTTACGTCACATAAGGTGTACGAAAGGAGGGGTACGTCTTCATGAGTCTCATCAAGCAGCGTGTGAAACGCCTTCGGCGCGGATTTAATTATTTTAAGCCTAAATCATTAAGCTCTTTTATGATTAAGCCAACACGCCCGTTTGGATTTACCCTCACATTCAAAAGAAACCTTGAATTCTAGGTTTACCGAAAGTTGAGATGCTCCTAATTTCTGAACTATATAACCCTCAATATCGAAACTTGTGTGGAATGATCCTTTTAGTACTCCCTTTCCAACACTAAAACAATATTTGAAATCGGACCACGCGTTGAGAAATTACAACTGAAACACCATTTTGTCTTTCATCCCCTCTCCCGCAGGAACCACGCAAAATATCGGGATCAAAAGTATCCTAGAACCTTCCTCGGACTATAAGCTCGGAATGTACGAAGTATCATTCAATTCGGTTCAGTAGTTTCGGCGTGATACTTATTCGGGATACAGACAGACAGACAGACAGACAGACATGAAAAATTTAAATTACATTTTCAGCTTCTGTATCGATTAGAGAGCACCCTCCAATTAAAATTTTCAAAATATCTTCCATGTACAGACTTTCGACCCTCAACAGTTTTATTATAAGTATATAGATAAGTACATTAGTTTTGTTTAGAATTTTATTAGACGCGAATAGTAACGCATTTTATGTCAAAATAATAAAAGTGCTAAACATAGAATTTGTAATCTTCGAAATCAGGTTATACGGCAGAGAACTAAAGTGGTCCGAATAGATATGCACTTAAAAGTAGCAGTGCTGGCCACATCAGCAGAACAACCGACGGCCGATAGAGCAAACGAGTTCTGGAGTGGAGACCGCGACTTGACAAACGTAGGGTAGGACGACCACCCACCAGGTAGATCGACGACCTAGAAAAGGTTGCAGACTGGGACTGGATGTGGTAGGCGAAAGACCGTGTATCGTGGCGTAGATTGGGAGAGGTTACGGCCAGGTGTGGACTGCCTTAGGATGATTAAATTGACGTGGAATTCGTCAAGTGCAACGATGATATTACATTTTAATTTAACTTCTAAAATTCAGCACAGATACTGAAAAAAAAAAAATCTGTATGTATACCGTTTACATTTATAATCTTTAACATGTATTTACACAATACCCCTGAGCACCAACCTAATCTAATCTACGATTTACCCTAATTAAGTGCGCTTGTACCTGTTCTATGGTGACCTTTGAAATAAATTAATTCTTATAATCTTTATATCATTCCAAAGTAAATATATATATATATATATATTTACTTTTTGAGAATCGTGTACAAAAGTGTGCTCAAAGTGTTTTTCAACTAACGATGTATCGCCCGAGACATGTTATGCGACTGATCTATAGCATACTCGGTCGCCCGGTCACATGTCGCTGCCGTAATTTGTGCCTTAAACTCGCTCGAAATAAGATTCTGCCGAATAGAATTGAATGCGTTGATTGTCATTGTTCGTTATTAACCTGTCTATCGACGGTTGGTAATGATAAACACTGTGTCGTGCTGTGCCTGAATAGTATAAGATTTTTATCAGATACCTACATAATCTTTTCTCATGGTTGGTGTTATGTTTCTTTGTTAACTCAATTAGAGGAAATAGATCTAATTATTAATAATCTTATTTATTATAGTAATATTGGTGTCGCAAAGTATCAAAAGTGATTAGTATGTATTATCAGAATGTGTGTGGCCTGCGAACCAAAACAAGTAAACTTTATCGTAATGTTTGTTTGAAAAATTATGATGTTGTTATGATAACCGAAACCTGGCTATTGGAGAGTATTGGCAGTAGTGAACTATTTGATGGGCGATATATGGTGTGGAGACGAGACCGTGACTATAGTAAAACGTCCCAGACTAAGGGTGGTGGCATATTGATTGCTGTGAGAAACGATTTATCCGTCATAGAAAGATCCGATTGGCGTACGACTGCTGAGGATATATGGGTAACAATCATTTCAAAGGGGCCAAGATCAGCGGTAAGTTATATCCACATATGTTGCTTATATTTGTGTCAGGAAAATCTTGGTAACTCTTATAATGCACAATTGCAAAATTTTCATCATAAACTAAATTATTTATTTACGACCCACCCGTCAGATACATTTATTATAGCAGGTGACTTTAATTTCGGACGCAATGTTGAATGGTATTTTAATCCAATTAATGACTCTGAATTACTTCCTACAAATATTTCTACCCAACATAGAATTGAATTTTTTGACACAATAAATACATGTAACTTATCCCAGTACAATAGTGAGCGCAACGAAAATAATCGTATTTTAGACCTTATTTTTTCTAACGGTGCGATTGACTTGCAAGTATGCCATGACCCATTAATAGTGCCTATTGACCCGCATCATAAACCCCTAATATTACAAGCCAATTTCATAGAAATTCACAAGTTTGTTGAGAGACTGAGTGTTAAATATATGTATTATAGAGGTGATTACCCATCGATTATTTCTGCTTTGGACTTGGTGGATTGGGTGGAGCTACTGTCAACTGGCTCCCTGGATATGGCCCTTGATAATTTCTATAGCAAGTTGTACGCACTTAGGGACCAATACGTTCCAGTTAAGCCATTTAAAAAGTTATTACATCCACCCTGGTACAGTAGTGCTCTCATAAAAATATTAAAGGAGAAGCAGAAGTATCATAAAATATAAAAGGTATGGCAATATCTCCGATTACCATTCTTTTTCAGTGCTGCGTAATAGAGTTAAGGAATGTGAAACCGAGTGCTATGAGGCTTATATGGAGAGAATGGAGTCAGCTATAGCAATGAACCCCAAAGCCTTTTGGTCATTTATAAAAAGCCGCAAAACTAGTAACACGTTACCCAATGTAATGAATTATTTAGATACAACCGCTGACACGGGGGAAGGTATAGCTGAGCTCTTTGCTTCTTATTTTCTCTCTACCTATCAAGAACCGGATTCGGAGAATGATGGTGAGGGTCGTAGATTCAGTGAAAAGTCAATTAGTTCAGTGAACATAAGTACCATACGGGTGTGCCCGAGTCGTGTACTTAGACTTTTGTCGGATCTGGACCCCTATAAATCCGAAGGACCTGACCTTATACCACCTATCTTTATCATCAATTGTGCTGAAAGTCTCGTTACTCCAGTATGTATTCTCTTTAATAGATCACTGAAAGAGGGTCATGTCCCGAAGATTTGGAAATCCGCTTTCATTACTCCCGTACCCAAGAAGGGAAACAAATCTGATGTAGTGAACTATCGCCCCATATCAAAATTATGTTTGCTGTCTAAGGTTCTGGAGCGTATAGTTCCCACCGAACTTTATGCAGCAATGGAACCTCTTTTTGGAGATGAACAGCACGGTTTTATAAAAAAACGATCTACCACCACCAACCTGATACTATCCAATGAGGTCATAACATCATCTATGGAAGGAGGGGGACAATTAGATGTAGTGTACACCGATTACAGCAAATGTTTTGATCGTATAGATCATCAAGTATTACTTCAAAAGTTGTTTTCAGCAGGAATACACGGGGATTTGTTTCGATGGTTCTCTTCTTACATATATAATCGAACATAGGCCGTAGTATTACACGGATACGCATCTGGGTGGAGTCCTGTCCCTTCAGGGGTTCCGCAGGGTTCGATTTTAGGGCCTTTACTGTTCACTATTTTTATAATGGATATCAGAACTTGCTTTGAAAATTCACGAATATTGCTATACGCGGATGACATGAAGATCATTAAGCCGATTTACGATTCATCTGATATCCAAAAACTTCAATCCGACCTTGACCGCTTCACATCCTATTGTAAAACAAACAAACTGCAGTTAAATGTCTCGAAGTGTCATCACGTGACATTTACTCGTAAGGTATCTTCAATTAGTTCAGTGTATAAGCTGAATGGTGAAACAATAGCAAGGGTGAACAAAATTAGGGACCTAGGCGTGATACACGACGAAAAGCTTATTTTTGACAGTCACGTGGAGTCTATAGTTGCTAAAACTTCAAAAGCCTTAGGTTTCATTTTCAGGACTTGCTCTAACTTTCGTACTTTAAAACCTGTTAAGATTTTATACTGTTCATACGTTCGCAGCCACCTCGAGTATGCATCACAAGTTTGGAATCCTCAATACGAAGTTTATAAAACCCGTATTGAGTCTGTTCAAAGGAAATTTATGAGGTACTTGGATTACAGGGCTGGGCAAGTATCGACGGGCTATGAGCATCGTTGTAAACGATATCATTTTCTACCATTAGAAACAAGGCGCAATGCTAATAATATTTGTTTCCTGGCTAACGTTGCGAATGGCTCGATTCACTGTCCGGACTTGCTTAGCAAAATATGTCTTCGTACCGATTTAAATAACTTTCGTAAACGATCCATCCTACATCCACCATTTGCATCAACAAATTACAGGCGCAACGCTTTTAGTATACGTAGTATACGAACTTTCAATAACATTTCCTCGAATCTGAATATAGATCTATTCTGTAGCACAGCACGCAACATTAGGCGGATACTAAATGATGAATATTTTGGGGACGATAGTGATAATGCGGCAGTAAGTGTGTGATTGGGTGACTGCTATTTTGTTTTAAGTTTGTTTTGAGTTTTATTTCTGTTTTAAGTTTTGTTTTGTGTTTCTGTTTTGTTTTGTCTTTTTTTTTTTTGGTATGCCTATTCTAAGTACCTATACGTTTTGATCAATGGGGGTTGTTCTGTGTGATCTGGGTTGCATATTGTTTTGTAGATATAAATTTTAACATAATTATTTGAATTGGTATGTGTAAGAAAAAAATTAATATGTGGAAGCTTGTAATCGGCAAATGTCTTCAATATAATAGATACTTCAAACGATGTTATTAGTCTGTAAGCTTTCTGCAAAACCAAAAAATAAAATAAAATAAAATAATATATATATATATATATATATATATATATATATATATATATATATATATATATATATATATATATATACATATACATATATATATACATATATATATATATATATATATACAGGGTGAATTTTTCAAAAGGGATTGGATGGCCAAATCCGAAACTATAAGGAATAGCGAAAAATGCTCAAAGGAGTCACGAGCCCGATTTTGAAGAAACTTAAAACCTCATCATTAGATTTTTGAAAAACCCATGATCCTAGCTGGGAATCGAACTTGTTGATTTTGAAAAAAAAACACACCCTTTATTATTACACCATACGATAGTGTTGCTATTAAGGATCATATTCTGGGAAGTAATGATATACGGCAAACTACAGGAAAGAGCTCATCTTTAACAAAATACATTTTATTTTTCTTACGTTAACTGATTAATTGTTCAAAATCTTTGCAATACATAGCTGGATTCGAAACCTCAAGGAATAATTAAGGAATATTATTGATTCCGTTGAGAATATTCTCTAAAAAATCATTCTGAGCATAATTTAAAACACGGAATAGTTACGATCTAGTCTGGGATTTCGAACGAAACAAATTATAATACAAAATTTAGGTACATGAAATATGCATTCTGTTAAAATTCCAATTGTTCCTAAAATTTGGCGTATATCATTACTTTGCAAATTTTGATCCTTAACAGCGACTCTATCGTATGGTGTAATAATAAAGGGTGTGTTTTTTTTTTTCAAAATCAACAAGTTCGATTCCCAGCTAGGATCATGGGTTTTTCAAAAATCTAATGATGAGGTTTTAAGTTTCATCAAAATCGGGCTCGTGACTCCTTTCAGCATTTTTCGCTATTCCTTATAGTTTCGGATTTGGCCATCCAATCCCTTTTCAAAAATTCACCCTGTATATATATATATATATATATATATATATATATATATATATATATATATATATATATATATATATATATATATATATATATATATATATATATATATATATATATATATATATATATATATATATATATATATATATATATATATATATATATATATATATACAGGGTGAATTTTTGAAAAGGGCTTGGATGGCCAAATCCGAAACTATAAGGAATAGCTAAAAATGCTCAAAGGAGTCACGAGCCCGATTTTGGTAAAACTTAAAACCTCATCATTATATTTTTGAAAAATCAATAATCCTAGCTGGGAATCGAACCCATTGATTTCGAAAAAAAATACACACCCTTTATTATTATACCATACGATAGTGTCGCTGATAAGGATCAAATTCTGCAAAGTAATGATATACGGCAAATATAAGGAAAGTTTGGAATTTTAATAAAATTCATAGTTTATGAACCTAAATTTTGAATCATAATTTGTTTCGTTCGAAATCCCAGAATAGATCGTTACTATTCCGTGTTTTAAATCTTGCTCAGAATGATTCTTTGGAGAATATTCTTAACGGAAATAATAATATTGAATGAAGTACGATCCTTGAGGTCTCGAATCCAGCTATGTATTGAAATCAATGGTCTACATTTTGAACAATTAATCAGTTTCCTTAAGAAAAATAAATGTATTTTGTTAAAGATGAGCACTTCCCTTTAGTTTGCCGTATGTCATTACTTCCCAGAATAAGATCCTTAATAGCAACACTATCGTATGGTGTAATAATATAGGATGTGGTTTTTTTTTCAAAATCAGTGGGTTCGATTCCCAGCTAGGATAATTGGTTTTTCAAAAATCTAATGATGAGGTTTTAAGTTTCATCAAAATCGGGCTCGTGACTCCTTTGAGCATTTTTCGCTATTCCTTATAGTTTCGGATTTGGCCATCCAATCCCTTTTGAAAAATTCACCCTGTATATACTAGATTGGATAGCGTACAAAGTAGAGATCAAAGATGCTTTGTCTACAATTCAAAATAATTAAGGCATTCTGTATGTTTTGACCGTTTTATACCTAAGCATTGCGTTTTGATGTTCTGTTTTGTCAAATTCGTTTCATGATTGTAGACCTTTCTCACTTAATTACAATAATTTCATCGCAAATATTATTCTTCAGACGTTAATAAGAATTGGATTTGCTAGTTGGTGTTACGAATGAGTGTCAAGAGGTCGAATTGTGAATATTATGTCAGATTTTCCCAATGTAAGTGCGAGGCCACATCTGCCGATTACCGCGGCGGTTTCTAACCTCAAAATGTCAAACCTTGACTTGATTTCATTGATTTTGACATTGATGACCTTTTGAGGTTAAAACCGCAAGTGCAAGGTGCAAGCAAGGTAAAACGCAAGTGCGGCCTCGGGCTTAGACATGCACATTGTGTGACAGTGTGAGGTGATTGGATTGTAGCCAGACTATCGGCCACCATGACCGGGGGCCTGAGGACGGTGAGAGGGCGGCTCACCGTCCTTACAGAAGCAGACAAATGACGGCAGCGTGACGTGAGCAATTCACGCAGGCCCCACCTTAGAAGCGGGATCACACCCGAAATCCCCAAAGACGCGGGATAGCACCCGAACCACCCCCTGGGCGAGGCCGCAGTGGCGGCCGTGGGTCTGTTGGGAGTTCTGGGACATCCTTCCGAGGGCTTACCCGGGGCTCCCAACCACAGGCTGTTGGGCGCGACGTGAGGTTTTTTAGTCGGTAGGAGTCCGGCATAACATCCATGAGGAGTTTCCCTCATGTTAAACAAAAAAAAAATAAAAGCCAGTACAAAAAAATATCTAAATATCATCCTACTAATAAGTGTAAAAGTTTGTAAAGATGTTTGGATGTTTGGAGGTTTGTTACTCAATCACGCTCTAACGGCTGAATGGATCTAGCTGAAATTTGGTACAGGGATAGAGTATAGTCTGGAATAATACATAGGCTACTTTTTATCCCGGGAAAATGTTCCCACGGGTAGCAGGAACGGGAACCAAATTTCACGCGGGCGAAGCCGCGCGCCTCAGCAAGTTTGGAATAATACCTTTGGGAATGCCTTAGGCGAAACCGGTCAGGTTATGAAATAGTGGAAAATTACAAGTGTGAGTTTGAATAATGAATTATGTAACTAAATATTGCTCCAGTAATATATATAAACTACATCCTACATTATCAGGAGGATCGAAGTTCATTTCTTTATTACTATACTTCATAATAATTTTTGTTTCCTGAGTTTTATTAACGATTACAGGGTTAAGTCTTTTACGCTACGGTTAGTTGATCGGTTTAAGCTAACTATTTGTAATATTTCCATTTACGAGCTATTTGTTAGGAAGTACTTTGGAAGACACGTTAAGCAATTGGTCCCAGCTGACACTAATATAGCTGTCGTTAAGCCGAGTTGAATGCATGCACGATGAGCGGTTTGAAAATTTCAAACAGCAAAAATAGTAACAACCTGCACCTGCTCGTTTCAACACGGTATTATGTTCAACGGCTTTTACGAGAGAAATGATGTCATTGGTAAATAGGCGTATAATAGGCCTCTGCATACCCCATCAGTTAGTATACTTAACTGAGAGTAAGCTCTTTAACGAATAGAAACACTGAAGTATTTTAATATCATACATAATTACTTACACAGAAACCAAAATATTTGACAAATATTTCACACAAGGCTTCCATATTATCAAAATATATCGTCCCATGCGTTCCTATGATTTATGACAAAATAAAAGAAAAAATATAAATCGCGCACAGTACTAACGGCTCCCACCAGAACATTATGGCCGTTGAACGAGAGTTAAGTGCGAATAGAAGAATAATTCGTGGTTCGTAAAGTATATTTAGGTATTGACACATCTCCTATATTTTAACCCCTAACAGAAAAACGGGTGCTTTACAAGTTTAATCTGTCTATAGCCATCATATCTCTTGAACGGATGGACTAATTTTGGTGTGGTTGTTTACTTTCAAAGCCGATGTGATCGAGATGGTTTGAAAATCATCAGCTCAGTTCCTTAGCAGGGTGAAGTGATTTCACTGTAATTCACAGGACAGATTGATTTGAAATTTAATAAACTATAATAGTTTTTTTTATTCACAGATATTTCACACAACGCTATCTGATCCCAAAGTAAGCTAAGAATAACCTGCTTGTGTTATGGGTATCAGGCCACGGATATTAATACATACTTATTATACATAGAAACGCCCAGACTCTTCAGACAAACATTTTATGGGTCACAAAATTTTTTGTCTCCGGTGGGAATCAAGCCCACGACCTCGTGATCCGCAGTCGCACATTTCGACCTCTAGACCAACGAGGCGGTCATAAAATGGATGGAAAGCGAAAGGCGCAGAATCATGTATTGTGGCGTAAATTGGGACGGCCTACGTCCAGCAGTGGCCTGCCATAGGCTAAATTAAGTGATTAATTGATTGATATTATATACCTACCTACTTTGATGTTATTTCTAACACATGGTAACCTGCAAGTCGCTGCCGCATCGATTGGTCGGCGGGATTCTCAAATCTTCTGAAAATTACAGCACTATAATTATTTAACTTTCGCATTTACATTTATTTAGATGTAAGAAAAAGAGTTGGTCTGGAAGAGGGTGTCGGTGTTAACGTTAGGCAGGGCATGCTACGATGGTTCGGGCATGTGGAGCGAATGGGAGATGAAAGAATGGCAAAATAGATATACAACGCGAAAGTGGATGGACGTAGGAGTCAGGGAAGACCACGACACACCTATCACGACTAAATTAATCGTGTGTTAGCAGAAGGTGGTGTCAAGAGCCGAAGGAACCAACGTGCATGCATGAAAAGAAAAATGAAAGTTGAACAAGCAAGTGAGGAGTGGAGGGACCGTGCCATGCGACGCTCGGTTCTTTCTGCCTACCCCGCGAGGGATTTGGCGTGAAGAAAGTATAGTATACTATAATATCATAGTAAGATGATGCTCAAACTATATCTTATAGTACAATACCTTGACTTGACATATACGAATAGCGCAGAATACTAATTTGACACGGGTCTTTCAGCTCAAGTACGTAGTTAAAATATTGTTTTTCACTAATCCAGGGACAGAATACCTCGCCCGTATATCCGGGTAACAAAGTTACCCAATTCTATACCCATAATCCCCTTTACAAGACTTATTATCTTTTTTTTGCTGTGTCACATCTTTGTCATACACTAGCGGACGTCATGCGGTTTGCCCGAGTAACTGCCGTTCCCGTGGGAATATCGGAATTAAATATAGCTCATGTTACTCACGGTGAATGTAGTTTTCTAATGGTGAAAGAATTTTTGAATTCAGAAAAGTAGTTTTTGAGTTCATTCAATTTATATTTTTGTATGTTTGTAACATACAAAAATACAAATTTTACCTCTTTATAATATTAGTGAAAATGTTCATAGATTTAGTTGAAATGTAAGTAAAGTAATTTATAATGATAACACATATAACAAGAAGCCGTGAGATCGGTCTCACCAGACCCCTCTCTAACACGTCTTTTGATTTTTTTTTTGAAATTTTGTATACTCTCCCAAAATGACCAGCTATTACTGTCTGCATAATTGTAGTATTGTAAGTCACATGGTTTTGAAGTTATGAGTTTAATGCAACAGAGTCACAGACTACAGACAAAATCTGGACATAAGCCCCTCTGCACTCCATTTTATAGAGAGGGGCTAAAACTACTTACAATAATACTTACAATAACTGCCATTTACAGTTTCTTTAACCTTCGGGCCTGGAAGTATTTTTGTATGCAGATTATACGGCTGTAGACAGTTGTAAAGCATCGTGTGGTTTTAGTCGGTAGGAGTCCGGCATAGCATCCATGTAGGATTTCCACACGTAAAAAAAAAACAACCTCCAATCAATCATAATTTTTGCTTTAAGATCAGCCTCTACTTTTTGATTCCGAACAGCGTATCGGACAGAGGAGGTGGAGGAGTTACACAGCTGAGAGAAGATCGTTTCTCTATCGAAGTCGAAGAACAGAGCGTGTTCACATCTTTTTTTTTTATAAATTTTCATGGACTTGCACACAACGCTATCTGATCCCAAAATAAACTAGTAATAATCTACTTGTGTTATCGGTATCAAACCACGGATATTAATACTAAAATTCTTTTAAATACATACTTATCATACACAGACTGTCCCTGACTCTTGAGACAAATATTTATGTATCACACGAATTTTTGTCTCTGATGTGATGGAAACGAACTTATAATCTGCAGTCGCAAATTTAGACTTCTAGACCAATGAGGGAGTCAATTAGGCCGTCAGCGTCATCTTAAAGATCCTTATTAAAAGTTTTGTGGATTGAGGCAGTAGCCCTTTAAATTGGCTTTTTTTTTAACGTAACCACTCACTCACTCACCCAACCCCTCACTCACTAACTCACACACTCACACACATAAATCTATTCATAACACAAGCAGGTTATTCCTAGCTTACTTTGGGATCAGATAGCGTTGTGTGAAATGTCCGTGAATATTTATTTATTTACTAGCTGACCCTCGCAACTTCGTTTACGTCACATAAGGTGTACGAAAAAGGAGGGGCACTTCTTCATGAGACTCATCAAGCAGCGTGTGAAACGGCCCTGTTTGCTTAATCATAAAAGAGCTTAAAGATTAAGTCTATTCTAAAACAATTCAGTCCACGCCTTCGGCGCGTACTGAATTATTTTACAATAGCATTAATCATTAAGCTCTTTTATGATTAAGCCAACACGCCCGTTTAGATTTACCCTCACATTCAAAATAACCCTTAGTATTCTAGGTTTACCGAAAGTTGAGATGCCCCTAATTTCTGAGCTACATAACCCTCAATTTTGAAAATAGTGTGGAATAATGCTTAAAGTACTCCCTTTCAGAAACCAAAAAAATAATTGAAATCGGACCACGCAGTGAAAAATTATAGCTATAAAACTATTTTGCCTTTCATCCCCTCTCCTGAAGGAACCGCGCAAAATATCGCAATTAAAAGTATCCTAGAACCTTCCTCGGATCATAAGCTTAGATTGTGCCAAGTATCATTCAAATCGATTCAGTAGTTTTGGCGTGATACTTATTTGGGATACAGACAGACAGACAGACAGACAGAAAGACAGACAGACAGACAGACAGACATGAAAAATTTTAATTACATTTTCGGCTTCAGTATCGATTATAGAACGCCCTACGATTAAAATTTTGAAAATATCTTCCATGTACAGACTCTCGACCCTCAACAGTTTTATTTTAAGTATAGATTTATTCAAGACACCAAATTTTTCTTCTTTTTAGGGTTCCGTAGCTAAATGATAAAAACGGAACCCTTATAGATTCGTCATGTCTGTCTGTCTGTCTGTCTGTCTGTCTGTCTGTCCGTCCGTGTGTCATAGCCACTTTTCTCCGAAACTATAAAGCCTATGCTATTGAAACTTGGTAAGTAGAAGTATTCTGTGAACCACATCAAGATTTTATATAAAATTAGAAAAAAAACCGTAAATTTTGGGGGTCCCCATACTCAGAACTGAAACTCAAAAATGTTTTATTCATCAAACCCATACGTGTGGGGTATTTATAGATAGCTCTTCAAAAATGTTATTGAGGTTTCTAACATCATTTTTTTCTTAAGTGAATAGTTTGCGCAAGAGACACTTCCAAAGTGAAAAAATGTGTCCCCCCCCCCCTAACTTCTAAACTAAGAGAACGATAAATCTAAAAAATGTATGAGAAGTACATTGCCATATAATCTACCAACGAAAATTGGTTTGAACCAGATCGGGTTGGTAGTTCTTTTTTATACGTCATAAACCGCAATTTTCGCCTAGAAAAATCTTTACCACTGCGAACGTGTTAAAACATCAATGAAAGTTACAACGAACTACAAGAACTTGTATATTATGTTACTTGTTGCTATGGAACCTTTATGGTTTTTTTTAATTTGTGCTGTTTGTTTTGTTAATTTAATTTGTACTTATACAACTATGGTACCTAATCATTATTAAATATGTTTGTTACTTATCAAATCCAATATTGTACGCCAATCATACTAGAGAGCGTCACTGGTCCTCCTTAACACAGGCTACTTTGTAGCCTATCTAGGAGAGCAACACTCCAACCATTTTATTGTAGACGAATGATCTCAGCCATAATAATAATATTAATAAAAAAAAACCGACTAAAAACCACACGTATCGTACCTAACAGCCTACGGTTGTAAGTCCCGGGTAAGCCCACAGAAGGTTACCCTAGGACTCCCAACAGAGCCTTAATTGGCTAGGTGTCAACATTTACATTTCGGTGCGCTAAATGTCAATAAAAAATAGTTTGCATCACATACCTAAAGCTAAGTCACTAAAATATTATCGCTGTCAGTTTCAATTTTCAACACGTAAAGCCTCTAAAAATAATATCACTAACATTATGTGTACATAAGCACCTATATTGTTTACCAATACGTAGGTGTTTGTTGGCGGAATTGTGATTTCAATATGTTCTCTACGCCTACACAGTAAGTATATACTAATATTATAAAGAGGAAAGATTTGATTGTTTGTTTGTTTGCATCGAATAGGCTCCGAAACTACTGAACCGATTTGAAAAGTTCTTTCACTATTGGGAAGCTACACTATCCTTGGTAAATATCAATGAATCAATAAACTCAGCCTATAGCAGTCCACTGTTGGACGTAGGGCTCTCCCAGTTTAAGCCCAGTACACGGTCCCATGCCTTTCGCAACCAGTCCCAGCTTGCGACCAACGAGAATACAATACTACGTAAGACTTGCGACCTTTACCAGGACGTCCTACTCTACGTTTACCGAGTCTCGGTCTCCACTCTAGAACTCTGTATATTATTAGGCTATATTTTATTTCCATATTCCCACGGGAACGAGAGCTACGCGGGTAAAACCGCGTGACGCCCGCTTGTATGTAAAATACACAAACTACCGATACATGTACAAACATGTACGTGATTTTCGACTTGGTCCTCATGTTTCGAGATACGAAATAGTGGATACCTATCTAGTGCAATTTAAGGTGTTATAATGCTAAGACAAAATTGACTAACAGACTATATCTATGTACAGTTGTACACGCCGCATTTTTTTTATGGAAATAAACAGTTTTTCTTTCTTCTTTCTTTCTTATTCTACACTTTTTAATAATCTACATGCATTGTAGTAATCTATACTAATATTATAAAGAGAAAAGATTTGATTGTTTGTTTGTTTGCATCGAATAGGCTCCGGAACTACTTAACCGATTTGAAAAATTCTTTCACTGTTGGGAAGCTACACTCTTTGAGGTGAACATAGACTATACTTTATTCCCGTATTCCCACAGAAACGGGAACTACGCGGGCGAAACCACGTGACGTCCGCTAGTAGTAAATAAGTTGCTGACAATGAAAATAAAATTTGTTCTACGATAATGCAACGCGAAACCACTATCGCAAATGAAATTGTTCTTAAGTAATGCGGCGGGAATACACGCGACGAGAAACATCTCTCTTTCTCTTACTCTTTTTCCCTCTTTCACGTGGCTGGTAATAAACATTTACGCGACGCTACGGATGTAAACACAACGTGATGGGGGTTCTTATTCTTGATCTAAGGACGGGAGTAAATGCAACGGGAACGGGTGATATTAAAATATGATTACCATACCTCTCTCTTTCTCTCTCTCTCTCTCTCTCTCTTATGTGACGCAAACGAAGTTACGAGTGTCAGCTAGTATATTATCATTATGAACTGTAAAACAAAGCATCTTGCGGAAAAAAGAATACGAAAAATAGTATTGTTTTTTGAATAAATGTTACTTTACTGGCTTTACATTACCTTAAGTTTTTTTACATGCCGTGCAATAAAGTGTATAATAAAATAGCAGACATCACGCGGTTTCACCCGCGTATTTCCCGTTCACGTGGGAATATGGGAATAAAATATAGCCTATGTTCACCGCAAAGAGTGTAGCTTCCTAACAGTGAAAGAATTTTTCAAATCGGTCCAGTAGTTTCGGAGCCTATTCGCTGCAAACAAACAATCAAATCTTTCCTCTTTATAATATTAGTATAGACTAGCTGACCCTCGCAACTTCGTTTACGTCAAATAAGGTGTACGAAAGGTGGGGTAAGTCTTCATGAGTCTCATCAAGCAGCGTGTGAAACGGCCCTGTTTGCTTAATCATAAAAGAGCTTAAAGATTAAGTCTATTCTAAAACAATTCAATCCTCCAATACAGAATAATCTATACTTATAATAAAACTGTTGAGGGTCGAGAGTCTGTACATGGAAGATATTTTGAAAATTTTGATTGTAAGGCGTTTTCTAATCGATACTGAAGCCGAAAATGTAATTTAAACTTTTCATGTCTGTCTGTCTGTCTGTCTGTCTGTCTTTTTTTTTTTTTTTTTATTTTATTTATTCAAAATAAGCGTTACAAAAATTTTTCTTACCACATTTTACTCGCCAAACTGTTATGTTTGATGGCGAGACGCGCTCGTGTTCAATACATAGCTTAAGTTTACTTAAATATACCTTAACCTACTAACAACATATTTTTAAATAAGTATTTCAATGCAAAATTGAAAGGTTCGTTTGTAACACAAAATTCAAACAATCATAAATGCACACCTAACACAATGAAAAACATACGACAAAGATATCGTTATTTTTATTTTACACTAGCGGACGCCACGCGGCTCCACCCGCGCAGCTCCCGTTCCCGTGGGAATACGGGAACAAAATACAGTCCACGTTCACCGCAAAGAGTGCAGCCCTCCAACAGCGAAAGAATTTCCCTAATCGGTCCAGTAGTTCCGGAGCCCACTCGTTACATACAAACAAACAAAAAACAAATCCCTTCTCTTTATAATATTAGTATAGATTTGACACTCGGCGGCCGCTTCGCGCCACCGCGCCCGCTGCCTTATTGCGACCGTCGAGTAGCAAATCTCGAAACTTGGATCGTAACATACCCTTACTTATCTTTGGGCTCTGTCTCAGTAAATCGTACTTATTAAAAACCTTTGGTACCCAGTATTTAGATAATCTTTCCCCATAATACACTCGAGAGCAATGAATCCGGGTCACTTAAAGAATGTTAAAAATCTCGGAAACTAAAAATGATAGGTTAATGCAATAAATTGTATTTAATAGACAATGTAATACTCCTTAAATGAAAGTAAAAAAAATATGAGTCACCATACATTTTATTAACACAAAATTACATAAAGAAAAAACTGCCGATCTCTCCTTAAAACAAAAATAGGAAACATGAAATTTTTGAACTTTATTACGATTTTCTTGAATTTTAATACTTCGTATTGCCTCCTCGTGCTTCCATTACTGCGTTTACGCGGTTTGGCATGCTGTACACCAAGTTCCTTATACGATTTTGGGGAATATTCTCCCATTCCTCTGTGAGAGCAATTTTGAGCTCACGAAGCGTGATTGGGGGAGGGTTTCGTTGTTTTACGCATCTGCCTAGCTCGTCCCAAGCATGCTCGATCGGGTTGATATCCGGGCTGCGCGCTGGCCACTCCATACGAGTAATGTTCATCTCTTGAAGGTAGTCATTCACAATCCTACCTGTATGAGGTCGGGCATTGTCATGCATAAATATAGCATCCTCACCTAAATTGACCATAAATGGACCAACGTGATCATTGAGGATTTCTTCCACATATCTTACGCTAGTTAAAGAGCCGTTTTCTATGATCACCAGCTCTGTGCGACTTTCAGAAGAAATTCCGGCCCACACAAGTACAGACCCACCACCGTAGGCTACTTTTTCTTCGATGCATGCTTGCTTGAATCTTTCCCCTGGTCTTCGATACACTCTGTGTCTTCCATCGTGCTTGTAGAGCATAAATTTTGATTCGTCGGAGAACATAACTTTTGACCAATCTTCAATACTCCAATTTACGTGGCTCTGGGCATACCTTAGTCTCGAAATACGATGCCCACGCTCCAGTTTAGGGCCGTTTGCAGGTCTAAGGGGTTTTAAGTTAGATTCAGCAAGCCGACGTCTTACTGTCCATGCACTTGGGTTACTTCCTCCGAGGCGTCGAAACTGATTGGTGAGTTCAGTTCCTGTGAGAAAGCGATTTCGAAGCATGGTGTTCACCAAGTATCGGTCTTCTCGTGCTGTGGTACACCTGGTTCTGCCCGTTCCTGGTCTGCGTAGGTTAGAACCAGTTTCTTCGTAACGTCGGAGAACTCTTTGTACTGTTGACAGCGACACACCGACAGTCCTGGCTGTATCGCGCTGACTCCGGCCGGTTTCCAGCATTGTAAGTATTCTGGTGCATTCTTCAGGCGTAAGCGACATAATTTCAGCTTGATTAATGAATATAGAGCACTATCAACATGGTTTATGTACCCACATAAATGACAGATTACAAACAAAAGCAACACCAAATGCTGTAATTTCGTAGTTCCATCTTCGAAAGTGGCCCTTTTTCAAATTTGATTTTTTTATGATATAACTTTACAATAACTAAGAAGTTTTAATACCTTCATTTAAGGAGTATTACATTGTCTATTAAATACAATTTATTGCATTAACCTAGCATTTTTAGTTTCCGAGATTTTTAGGATTCTTTAAGTGACCCGGATTCATTGCTCTCGAGTGTAGTTGACCATCCGCGGTTGAACCAATCGATTATTTCTGACATTTCTTGCATTATATCTATTTTTTATAAATTCTTTATGCTCGGTATTATAGTAATACTCTAATCCTAATAAATATTCAACCCTTTTTTCCAATGGTAAAATTCTACAGATAGGAAACAAATTTTCATAATCTTTATTACAGTTGTCTTTATCTTTTTTGCTAACTAAAAATTTGAGTAATCTAATTTGTAAGTCTTTTATGTTTTTTAAGTAAGTTTTGAAAGTTCTGCCGTATACAATAAGTCCATAACTTATAAGTGAGTCCGCCAGTGCATAATATACAATAAGTAATGTGTGTTTATTTAATACTCCCTTCAATTGAAAGAATTTCCCTAATACTGATCGCAGCCTGTTACAAACATCGACAACATGTCTTCTCCAATTAAAGTTTACATCAATAATAATACCTAGATATTTAAATGTTGCTACATATTCTAATTTATTACAATTACAGTTATTCTTTTTATTATGCAAACATTCATAGGTGTGCCCTATCACAGCAAGGCTTTCCTTCGTCACTGCTCTAGCCCGTCTATTATAAGGCGAGTGTATATGCATGCATTTGGTTTTGGCATAATTTAATATTATGCCATTATCATGTGCCCACTTAGTAATATTTTCCATATCATCTTGTATATACCTTTGGGTCTCAAAAATATCTGTACCACCATAAACCAGACACATGTCATCTGCATACATATACACCCGACACCTGCTCACAACATTTGATACGCTGTTGACGTGCATCACATAGCCAACAGGACCAAACACTGATCCGGTCGGCACCCCTAATTCCACATTCATTTCCCTACCAGCTATTCCACATATAACGGTGCGCATTTTTCTATTTGACAAGTAATTTTCAAACCATTTATTAGTAGGACCACGTATGCCGTATTCATGCATGGCCCGCAACAATATTGAATGATCTAGCGTATCAAATGCTTTTTTATAATCTATATATATAGCTATAAGTTGTTTACCAGCATCTAAACATTCATTCACGTACTCTGCAAACCCTGCCAGAGCGGTGATAGTACTCCGCCCCTTACGGAACCCGTGCTGTGGCTCTGCTAGAATTTTATGACACTCCAAAAATTTACTTATCTGGCCAACAATATTTTTTTCAATTATTTTATCAATTACCGAGAGTATGGCTATTGGCCTGTAGTTAACATATTCTAAATGACTACCAGACTTATAAATCGGACGTACAATCGCACTCTTTAACTGATCAGGATAGACACTCTGCGACAGAGACATATTCATGAATAAAGCTAGAATAGGACTTAATTGTTTCTTTAAATATTTAATATCACTGACTCTGATTCCATCCAAGCCCGGTGCCTTTTCACCAGATAACGAGTTTATTACCTTTTCGATATCTGACGAGTTGACGGTCATATATCTAAAACTTACTTGACTCGGTGTCACATATCTCTTTCTATCCAAAAATCGGGTGTTACAATTATGCTTGATTGATTTTATTTCCTGCGTAAATGTTTTACCAAAATTTGTACACACTTGCTCCAAATTTTCCGTTTTACCTAAATATCTTACTATAACATCATCCAATTTATTATTTTTTTGACCCAACCATAAGTTAATTTTACCCCATATTTTCCTATAATCCCTGTTACAATTTTTTATTTTCTGTCTGTATTTATTCTTGGCAAGGTTTACTAATTTATTTACTTTATTTCTAAATTTTGTATATTCTAATCGCTTATTCATACTTTTTGGCTCTGCTTTCCACACTCTAAATAAATAATCCCGTCTTAACAACATAGTATACAAACTTTTATCCACCCATGGCTGTTTTAGCCTCTTATTATGAATCTTAACTTTAACAATACTTTCCCTATAGATCGAATCGAACGCCGTACACAATGATTGATACAATAACAATGGACACGTAATACCTAATAGTTGCGACCAGTCATAGGCATCTAACTTTTTTCTAACAAGGTTATCACAAATAATTTCACGCACAGAGGTCGCCTTTGAAGGTGTATAATTATTACTCGTGCGCAAGTCCAGAGTTAATCCCACTGCATGATGATCGGAGATCTTAGCTTCAAACACAAACGAAGTCAACTCGCACTCGCTGCGTCCCGCTCTCACCCATACGTGGTCTAAGCACGATACTCGAAGCTGCCCTTCCACTATCGCCTCGCGCGTTATCTCTGCGGTCGGTATTACACACTGCAGGCCGCGTTCACTTAGGGAGTTTTTATACTTAATTACGGTTGGGTTTGATATATTATTTAGTATATTTATATTCGTGTCTCCGATCACTATAATGTTGTGTGCTGGAGAAATAGATCTTACGATACTCTCTAAGTGGCCAATAAAGCTTAATTTGTTATTATTTGGAGGGTTATATATAGCTATTATATGTGTAATATGCTCACCTATTTTCAGCTGGCCATGGAATGTTTCTAAAGTCTCAGTACTCACGGTTTCAGCTGTAAAACTAAGCTCTTCTTTCGCATATATCAATATACCTCCTCCTTTTTTTGTTTCTCTGGACCGTATGTACGTATTATATCCCATAATTTGATAGTGCGGTAATTCTGCCTTCTTGATATTTATTTCACTCAAAATTATTATATCTATTCTATGTTTATTTTCCTCTAACAATACAAGTAGCTGATTGAAATGTTTTCTAAGTGACCCAATATTTAAGTAAAAAATATGGGTGTGCCCTTTGTATTGTGATAAATCCTTACTCAACACTCTTATATCTGAATATCTATTATATATATGATCATTAGTAGATATATTATTAGGTCGATTGAATTTTATAGCCAATATTCTATGTGTGTGTCCACTTCGCTAATTTCACTTTTCTACTTACATTCATCAAATTTATTTAAATCTTCCTCCGATGTTATGTTATATATCTTTTTATCTTCACTGTTTTTCTTTACTAGAATACTACAATTTTGAACCCAAATATACTGAAAGCCCATAGGCTTTAGCTTGTTTCTTGTAACCCATAACAGTTGGCGTTTATATTTCGGCAAGTCTTCGTTAATATAAATTGGCTTATCACTTCCATTATTGAATACTTTATTATTTGTGATTTTGGTTTCTTTTTTTGCCGACATCCATTGCAAACGAGCGCTTTTTGATCGGAGCGTAACCAGTATAGTTCTTGGATTTGAATTGATCGGTTTTCCCGGTCCTACCCTCTTAGCATCATCAATATCATTCGGGTTCAGGTGCAACTTTTGAGCTAGGTCTTGTATCAAGATTTTAGTGTTTTCATTATCATAGGTCTCTAATCCATGCACTTCGATATTCCTCTCCTTTGACTGCACCTCTAACTCCTGAACCCTTTCTTCAAGAGCTTTGTTGCACTTTTGCAAGAAAATATTTTTTTGTTCTAATGCCTTGATTTTTTTCTGTGATTCTTCCTTGTAATCGTTTAATTTTTGATACATATCTCCATAAAATTCTAAGCTGGTAGTGAGTTCTTCAATTTTTTTCTCCATCTTAAAGAGTATAGCCAACTTTTTATTAACTTCAGCTAAAACCTTCTCGCCCGATACCTCTTTGAAATTTATATTCAATTTTTGTTGCTCGCTGGCTGGCTGCGGAGACTTGCATAAGGTTTTTTGGCAGTCATCACAGATCGCCGTTTGCATGAATTGCTTGTTATGTTGCATACATTTCTTATGGAACACCGCTTCACATACACTGTTACATTTTATAACATCGTCCTTGGTCACAGACACAAATAATTTGCATTTTTTGCATTGCACCATTTTAATTAGCTTTAAACGCAAGTTCAGGTAGAAATAAAAACAAACAATCGTACAAATACACTGTCACACGACCGTTCGCCGAGCGCGCGCGACGAGTGAGTGTCCCGAATAAGTATCACGCCGAAACTACTGAATGGATTTGAATGATACTTCGTACAATCCGAGCTTATAGTCCGAGAAAGGTTCTAGGATACTTTTGATCGCAATATTTTGCGCGGTTCCTGCGGGCGAGAGGATTAAAGACAAAATAGTTTTTCAGTTGTAATTTCTCAATGCGTGGTTCGATTTCCAATATTTTTACAGTGTCGGAAAGAGAGTATTGTAAGGAATGTTGAGGGTTTTGTAATTCCGGAATTAGAGACCACTCAACTTTCGCTTAACCTAGAATTCAAGGCTTCCTTTGATTGTGACGGTAAATCTAAACGGGCGTGTTGGCTAAATCATAAAAGAGCTTAATGATTAAGGCTATTGTAAAATAAATCAGTACGTGCCGTAGGCGTGGACTGAATTGTTTTAGAATGAACTTAATCTTTAAGCTCTTTTATGATTAAGCAAACTGGGCCGTTTCACACGCTCCTAAAAGGCCGATGAAGGAATACCTGTCATTTTATATACTTTATGTGACGTAAACGAAGTTGCGAGGGTCAGCTAGTAATAAATATAAATCCAGAAAATGCGTACCAATATATTTATGTACAAAACAACATACAAATCATACGGGGATATATTCTGAGAGAGATTTGCTATTTAAGATTCAGTGTATGGCAATACAGAGACGGCGGGGTGTGAATCCCTTTATCGAGGACTCTTCTAAGATTGTCTCGACTAAATATCAAATCTATCGTCACTCACGAATTAAAATAATTTGTAGATCTAAAATAAAAATAGTGAAATATGAGCGTGCAGTATACCTCTGCAAATGTGGTGGTTGTATGCATAATTTAAATATGGATAGGATTGTATTGAGATAGAGTGTGGGAAGTTTAATGGTGACAAGTTTCTGTCAAAACAATGTAGACATACATACTCATAGATATACTACACATATACTCAAATAAACATTTACATACACAGACCATACATAAATATGTATAATACATACTAATACATACATAATACCTACATACACATACATAGATGCCTAGATTCATATTGATAAATAATATTGTTGTACCTGTGTTTTAAACGAAGATAAGGATTGAGCTCGCCTTACAGTTACCAGTAGTGCATTCCACAAACGTGCAGCTTGAACCGTGAAGGATTTGTTATAAAATTTTGTAGAATGCACCGGTATGTGTAGCTTCAAGTTCTTCGATGACCTTAAGAACCTGGAATGCGTGTCACTAAGAAACTCGAAACGATATTTGAGATAAGAAGGAGCTAGAGGGTTAAAAAGTATGCTATAAAGCAAAGAAAGTATATGAGTATTCCGACGAAGGCGAATAGGGAGCCACTTGAGTTCATTGCGGAAATTCGAGACATGATCATATTTACGTAAGCCATAAATAAATCTTATACAAAAGTTTTGGAGGCGCTCAAGTTTATTTAATTGCTCCTCTGTAAGATCAAGATAGCTGGCATCTGCATAGTCCAGAATCGGGAGTAAGAGAGACTGTGCCAGCGAGATCTTTGTAGTGGTTGGAAGAAGGTTACGTAGTCTTCGTAAGGATCCAGCTGAGGCATACAGTTTACGACTGACATTCCGCAGCTGAGCATCCCAGGATAAGTTATTATCAATTAAGATACCCAAATCCTTAACATTGTCACTAATAGGTAATGGCATCCCGTTAAAAATTACTTGTGGAAGCTATGCCCACTGTACACGAGAAGTCATCCAGGAACTACCCACAAGGATGACTTGTGTTTTAGCAGGATTCACCTGTAGGCCATAATTACAACTCCACTCACATATTCGCTCTAAGTCGCTATTTATGACCGAAATGGCCTCATGCACATCACTGAGTGGTGCCTGAGTGTAAATCTGCAAGTCATCTGCGTAAAGGTGGTAGGACGAAGTTAATTGTCGAGTTATTGAATTTATAAATATTGTAAACAGAAGAGGAGATAAAACGCCACCCTGCGGTACACCAACTGATACTTCACACCAAGATGAGACAACATCATTAATGCAAATACGTTGTCGGCGACCAGACAGGTAACTATGAAACCAGTCAATCACTGTAGGAGATATGTTAATAGAGCGCAGTATCCCAAGCAGGATATGGAAATCCACCGTATTAAATGCATTACTAAAGTCGAGCAACGTAAGTAGTGTAAGATTTCCATTCTCCATACCCATTCTTATATCATCTGTAACATTGACTAGTGCCGTCACGGTACTATGCCCTGGACGGAAGCCGGATTGGAAGGAGTTTAAAAGAAGATTTTTACCTAGGAAAGAATTAAGTTGGTTGTGGACTAAACGTTCTAAAACTTTTGACAAAAATGGTAGGATCGAGATTGGACGGTAATGACTAAAGGATGAAGGATTAGATTGTTTCGGTAAGGGTATAATCTGTGCTTCTTTCCACTTTGTTGGAAATAAACCAGTGGTAATAGAGTGATTCAAAACGTCACAGATGATTGGGAGTATTATATCTAGAATTGGGAGAATCATATTTCGTCCAATGCAGTCAGTTCCGACGGCTTTAGACGACATAGACTCTATGCTTTTCTTAACACCACATTCAGTGAATTGACTAAATACAAAAGGAGGATACTCGGGAGTTGGAAGTTGAGAAAGTCGATTTAAAGTGTGAGTTTTGGTAGAACCATCAAAACTAAAAGTAGAGGAGAAATGCTTGTTTAACGCATTGAGATCAATATTTTTTGGATTCACTTCTTGTTTTTCTTTACCAACTCCAAGTGTTCTAAGAAATTTCCAGATTTTTGCTGGATCTCCATTATCAACAGACGAATGGATATATTGGCGTTGTGCATTCCTACACACCTTATTACAGTGATTGCGAATAGATACATACTTTTCACGGTTGTAGTCATTTGGTTTGTATTTGTATCTAGTTTTAGCTCTCCCCTTTTTAGCTATTAGTTCCTTGATTTCAGCTGTGAGCCACGGAGATGGCGTATGTTTCAACTTGACAGCGCGGATCGGTGCATGGGTGTCATAAAGTTTGATCAAGTTATTCGTCAATATTGAAACCTTGTCATCAAGGGAGTCTGTGCTGTATAGCGACGTCCAGTCAATAATACTTGCATCCTCACAAAGCCGTTCTACGTTCATACCACTAAAGTTCCGCTGCATCAGCACCCTACGTTTTGCCTTAGGAGGGCGAAGTCGGTATGAAAGGAAGATGAGATCGTGATATGAAAAGATATCAGCATTATACTGGCCGTGTTTGGCCACATGCTCAGAAGATGAAACAATGATAAGATCTATGAGGGAAGGTGCACAGTCAGGAAAATGATGAGTAGTATTAAGGGGAAGAATAGTCAAGTTACAAGTGTCTATTATATTACGTAGAGAGGCAGACCGGCGGAGAGAGTAGGAATCGTTCTTAACAAGGCATGTATTGAAATCACCCATGATAATGGAGTGTTGATAGGATGGGACTAGGTTTTCAAGAATACGTTCAAAGGAAGAGAAGTAGTCAATTTTTGAAGAGTGACAGTAATATACCCCAAAAAGAGCCTTAGTATGACATAGTTCTATTTCCACGAAAACATACTCAGCCGAGTTTCTTGGTGGTGGTTGTGCTGATAACTCAATAACTTTGTATGGAATATCCGTGCGTAGATAAATAGCAACACCACCACCACGCTCACAAACATCGGGTACAGGGACACGGTCATTCCTTATTAGTCGGAAGCCCGGAAGGGTATAGGAGATAGTAGAATGTTTTCCTGGCTTCATCCATGTCTCCGAAACCAGAATGGCGTGTAAGTTTATAGAGTCAAAATTGGCCAGCATCTCGGGGAAATGGGCGGGAATACTCTGGGCATTGATGTGTACAGCATTGAAGTTCAAGGGTGCATCAGAAAATTGTTTTCGAAGCTGGTTTGCAAGTGATGGCACATCTGCAAAGCTATTGTTTACACTATTTGTTACCATAGAAGTGTCTGAATCAATATCTATACATTCTAATAATGACATAAGTAAATGTATATAATTAAGAATAGGTACTTATATAAAATACAATACAATAAATATAATGATAATAAATATAGATTATTTATATTAATAAAAGTATAGCCACTTTATTAAGAAAGTATCTATACAATCCTATTCACCCACCAGCCGAGTGTAACTACAAAAGAAAGCCTGGGAAATACTAATAATATTTTGATGAACAAAATGAAAAATAAAACTAAAATTAAACAATAAAGATTCAAACATACACATTATCCCAGTTCTAACAGTCGCATCAAACACAAAACCAAGCTTAATAGTTACTCCAGCGTGAGCCCAACAAACCTGAAAGCATTGACAAAAACAGGCAACTGTGAGAAAAGAAAAGCTTAGGAATAAAAATATGAGTATCTGTGCTATGAACACTAACCGCTCAATCCCGCCGGTGGCGTGGTCACGCCGGCGTATCCATCAGCGGTGCCCACGCCTTCGGCGGGAACGGCGGCTGCACGCCGGACGTCACACAATATATCCTTATTTCTTTTACAGGAGTCGTACTACATAAATACTTACTGTTTCATCATGCTGGATAACTGACGAAAATAACTACACTAAATCCGAGAACACCCCATGTGTAATGGATTTATGATATTTGGCCGAAAATTAGGATGGGAAAAATGAAGGAGTACTCTCAGATTTTACCATGTAATTCAAAATAAAAAGCAGTTTTCTGACATAAATTATTTTATTTACAAAATATACACATCAAGAATTCACTTTCACCAAAAAAATAATAATCTGTAGATATAAAATCTCCGAAAATAAAATAAAATATTACTGCCTATTTATTTGTTTATTTTTTTGTTTATTTTGGGGATATCAAGGCTATGTAATCTTAAATTATTTAAAAAAAAAACCCCCCATTTTTATTATTGATTTTCACATAAATTATTCATATGTTAAATGTTAAATGGTATTTTGACAAAAGATTATAGTTTCTATTGAGAAAATCTCAACAAATATCGGTTAAATACGAGCACTGCACAACAAAAACAACAACAAAAAATAATGGGGACCTTCGCGTGTTATTTTATCAAATTTTACAAATTTAACTTCGAATTACACTGAAAATATTTATCACAGCTGTTAAACAACATGACAGGATACTTTTAAATGCAAAACAACAATATTTGAAACAGAATAAACGAAAATATTCAAAAATTAATCGTATTAATACTTTCTAGGAACGGCGCCAAACAAACAATAAATAATGACAGCGATAAAATCGTGATTTCGACTTTTTTTTTCATTACATTCACTCGGCAAGCTATCTCATTCAGTACCATAACCAATTCTACACATTAATTTATACAGAAAGACTTAGACCCGCGACCATACAGCCATAGATATCGAAAAATGTGCGAGGAGAACCAAACGAAAAAAGTTGGCCGCCATGGTTGCCAAAGCAATCGACTGTTCGGGAGATTGGCAACTCGGGTTTCATGCGGCATTCAACGGCTAATAATCAATACTCACTTAACCGCAGCCGTCAAGCATGTCAAATTTGGCATATAGTCTTAGTGACCAAAGCCAGTATAAATTAATTCCAAAAAAAAGAAAAAGGAAAAAAAAAGCATATCAAATTGTTTTGACGTTTGTGACTTTGTTGACACTTGACAGTTTGATAGCAGCACGCGTTGTTTGATAACAAATGAAATGGAATGTTGCACTCACTTTCCAATTTCTATCAGATAAGATAAGATGTTAATATTTCCACTCGTTTACATTTTTATAACCGATATTACGTAGCTTTGTTGAGGATTCGGTCATCAATAATATTAGATATTGGACCACGGACCTAAAATAAAAAGTACGGACACAACCTCAACTTTTTGTGTGCATTTTCGGTTCTTTCACGTGATATGTATTGGAGGCAAATTAATTAGCCGAGTCTTGCTGCTTAGTCTTTAACATACATATACCCATCTGTTTTGCCATTATGTTGACACTCATACAGCAATACAGCTCACCTCCTATTACGTGTGATAAATCAAAAAGGTGAAATGTGGGCATATAATTTTCATCTGTCTACCCCTTTGGGTATAAAAGGCGTGATCATATGTATCGAAACTCTTACTGCCTTTGTTAATACAGATAGTTTTACTTTCGAATGCTGAAACAAATTGTGAAATTGGTTCAGTAATCAATTCGATCGAAATACAAAATATTCCTGTCTACAATATTAACATAGCATCGACCAATAAAATTGTGACACCTCTATACAAATCTGGTTCTGCATGATAATAATGTCAAACTCCGTCCGTACTTTTATAAGGTCCATGATATGAACGTGTATAAAACACAGATAACATTGAATTTATGAGGTAATGAGGGAAAAAATCATCGTATATTTTTATGACAGCCGATTTGGGTAGCGGTTTGTTTCTGGCTGTGTGATAAAATGTTATAATATGTGAAAACCATCACACATCCATTCACCCTAAATTGTCAATTTTGGGCTTTGCTTTTTTGATCGAGCAAAGCAAAAGTTTCTTTTTCTACTGCTTCTACAAAACAAAACTTATTTCATTTTTCTATTTGTGAAACGATTCATCCCACGAGAAAAAGGCTACTCTTGAAATGAAACCAGGTTGTAAGTAAAATAACAATCGTTAAGCCAAATTGAACGTTTTATGGGCGGTTTGAAAAATTACAACTGCGGGTTGTCACAACCTGCACCTGTCAACTTCAACACGACAATAGGCTCACCACCTATTACATGGGACATAAAATTATAAGGTGAAATGTGTGCGTATATTATGCTTCTGCACGAAAACGCTTGGAACTGAAATGTCACATAGTGGTCACCCATCCGCGGACCAGCCATAGCAAAAATAGCTTACTGTAGTGATCGTTTATATAATTCGGAGGCTGGGACTACGAGCGTTTCTCACCATGATTTTCGTGTTTACTGAAATTATTTTTAAACAGAGTAGTCATTGAAATATAAACGAGTAATACACATTTTGCCATTATTTTCAGGCATCGAATTAATAATACTTCAAATCTATACTAGTACTAGAGGGCCAGGCCACGCGTTGCTGTGGCTAAGCTTTTTCTAACCCGGTACTTCCGGCCATAGCCATGTAGGCTTTTCACAAAAAAAAACTATCCTATCTCTCAAGTTGGATCACATGCACACGGTGTGCAAATTTGGTAAAAATCGGTTAAGTAGTTTAGAAGTCCATTGCGGACAAACATCGTGACTGGAGATTTATAAAATACTAGCTGACCCGCGCAACTTCGTTTGCGTAAGAGAGAGAGAAATAGAAAGGTCCCCCGTCGTCGCTTCTATTCTTATCGCGTGGTGTTCTGTCGCCTGTATTCACGTTGTATTATTTTGGCACAACTTGGATACACTATGAGCCTATGATGCCTGACAATAAAAAAAAATCATTAAAATGGTTATTGAAAACGTACCTAATTCGAAGCACTATCAGTAGGGTTACGGGATATTTTACTTTTCCGTGACTCTACTGGATGCCAAGGGAAATATGGGTCGACCAACATGCAGCAGCGCCACTGGTGTTGCAAACGTTCGCTATGCGGATTAGTCCACTACAGTAACCAACCATCAGGTGGACCGTAATCTTGTCTGCCATCTTAGTAGTATAAATAGTATAAAAAACTGGCCAAGTGCGAAGCGGACTCGCGCACAGAGGAAATAAATAAAGAATAAAGTATAGATAGGAAAAAAGTCCCTTAATGAGTTCCATTCCGAACAACGTTGGACGGTTTAGTTGGTCGGAGTGGAAAGACAGAGGGTGCCATACCAAAAAAACAGCAAAGAATCACGTTTGTTGGATGGGAGCCCCCTTAATCCCCTCCCTTTTCTGACGTTAGTATTTGATGTCATAGTGGCTACAGAAATATATCATCTGAAAATTTCAGCTCTCTAGCTTTTACGATTCCTGAGATACAGCCTCATGACGGACAGAAAGACAGACGGACAGCGAAGTCTCATAAAAAGTGTCCCGTTTAAGGGCACGAACCCTAAAAATCGTTTCTTTGTGCGCAACTATGCCATTAATCCCTTCTAACTTCAGGGTTCTAGATCTCGATCAGGTATCTAAGTCAGTTTTCATTTTTATATCAATCGAATCAGCATGTACGCGCCTGGACGTAGGCCTCTCCTAATTTACGTCCTTAGCATCCAGTCTGCGAACTCTTTTAGGTCCTCGGTACATCTAGCAGGCGGACAGAGTCGCGATGCCCGCTTTGGAACTCGTTTGGTCCATCTGCCGTCGTCTGTCGTCTTCTGTGGCCAGCCCGCGGCACTTTACAGTACTGTTTATAAATGTATAGATATAATTCTGACTAAATACATTAAAATAGGTACGTATGTACGTATTGAGCGAAGTAAATATTTATTTTTGTAAAAATTGATACATATCTAATGTCTTTGTTAATTTGTTTAGAGAGCATTCTCTGCTTTTGCTAAGGAATTGATATCTGAACTTCTTTCTTTCTCGTATTTATGGATTGTGTAGGTCTTCTCTTCAGACTTTCGACCCGTACTAATACAGTTTCTCCTATTGTGACCAGACATTTACTGTAGATTTCATCTGCTAAATGTTCATCTATAACGCCTCTAATCGTTTGTATTATCTCTGTATAAAATAAGAAAGTAAGCGAAGATGGTAATAAATACTCTGTGATAATCGGAACCGTGTACACCTTACCTAGAATTCTTTCATAATTCCTAGCCAGACATGTAAAGGTTTTCCTTCTCACAAATGTATTTTTACTTACAAAATATGAAGGCAATTCCGCATATTGAAGGGCAAAAATCAATAAAATATGCAGTTTTAATATTATTAATATTCGATTTTTTTGACATTTATCAAAAATTGCGACAATCTTTTTTTTTATTGAATTGAGCTGTCAAACATGACAATGTGTCAAAAAAAATTAAAAAAGTACCGACTACGGAGTATTAATATGAATTATGAGGCAAATCCCCTTAAAATATTTTTCAACCCCATTTTAACCATGTTAAAAGAAAAATTTCAATAAAATACAGAACACGTCCCCTATCAATTCAGTTAAAGATGTTTTATGCCAAATTTGAAGAAGATCGGACCAAGGAATCACGTTGTCCCATACAAACTTGCAACCCTTGTTTACCCCCTTAGGAGTTGAATTATCAAAAATCCCTTCTTATTGCTCGCCTACGTGACATAAGGAGCATTTGTGCGAAATTTCACGGTTCTAGACCCAGCGGTTTAGGCTGTGCGTTGATCGTCAGTCAGTCAGTTCTTGTTTTTATATATATAGATTAAGATTATAAAGAGGAACGATTTGATTGTTTGTTTGGAGAAGCAACTATGATTAGGTCAAGTAATGAGGGCCTGCGATTAGGATGGTGAGTTGAAGAGAGTGTCAGAACGGTCTCATCTCATAATGTCCTGTTCTCGAAATGTCCTTTCTCATAATGTCCTTTTCTCGAAATGTCCATTCTCATAATGTCCTTTCGCAGATTGTCCTTTTCTCGAAATCCCTTTCTCGAAATGTTCTTTTCTCAAAATGTCCTGTTCTCGAAATGTTCTTTTCTCAAAATGTCATTTTCTCGCGATGTTCTTTTCTCAAAATGTCCTTTTCTCAAAATATGTACACTACAGGATTAACCCCGCTCAATCCGACTTGGATAGGTTAGGTTAGGTTATTACGTGGTTATTTTTTTATATAACCACCTAAGTTTTGTTTAGGTGGTTTTCAAAAAATAACATCAAATTTACCAAGTAACTGGTGGTAACTTGGTGGTTTAGTTACCACCAGTCACTTGGTAAGTTTGGTGTTATTTTTTTATAACCACCTAAACAAAACTTAGGTGGTTATAAAAAAAATAACCACGAAGGCTAATGTGGAAGCTCCGCTGCGCTCCGCTCCCACCTTAGCCTTCTTACCTAACCTATCCAAGTCGGATTGAGCGGGATTAATCCTGTAGTGTACATATTTTGAGAAAGGGACATTTTGAGAAAAGGACATTTCGAGAAAAGGACATTATGAGAAAGGACATTTCGAGAAAAGGACATTACTACCCGTTCGCTCTAACTTTGCCGCTGGCGTAGAGACGTATACCCGAATTGTTAATTAGACGAAGTAAATTGACAGTAACTAATGTCACTTCGTCATAGAAAATACGCAAAATTGTATGAAGAAGTGACATTAGTTGCTGTTAATTTACTTCGTCTAATAAAAAATTCGACTTTAGTATGGAGCCGAACGGCAAAGTAAGAGCGAACGAGCAGTATGAGATGAGACGTCCGAAAATACGTAACTGAAAAATATTTTATCGTAGTTGGGAATGTGACATAGGCTATATATTATTATTCTAGTATTCCCGCGGGAACAGAAATTACGCGAGTGAAACCGCATGTCGTCCGCGAGTATCCAATTAACTTATCGCAGTCCATTAAAGCTAATCCTTTTAAATACAATCTTCATTTTACCTAGTAAGGTATGGTATTAACGACCAAATTGAATAAAACTTGTAATAAAATATACCCAGAGAACGAAATACGCGAGCCATAATAAAAGCATTACTCTAGAGAGAAAGGGTTAATTGGGACTGTTGGCAATAGTGCTGTTCTTATATCCAGAGACCATATAATTAGGTACCCCAATATCTTCGAGAAAATAGACTACAATATAATAGAACCACTTTAAATGTAAAAAAAGGAAGTAGAATAGAATAGGATAGAATATAATAAACTTTATTGTACACCAATTAAAACATACAGAAGAGAAAGACTTTACAATTTTATAAATGTATGAGTGGAAGTGTTTGTAACACATCTGACTCTGTGTACTGTGAACGATCGCTGCTGTGATGATCTTCTGATATGGCTAGTCATAGGATAAGTGACCATTTTGTGCCATTACTTTTACGAGCGGAAGCCTGTCACCTTAGTAGTATAAAAAAGTGGTATATAAAGGTTCACTATCACGTCACAATTCACTGATAGCCGGTTTGATCGGCATATAACTTGCCTTCCGAAGCGCGGAAGCGCTCGCAAATAAATGCGACGAGGTGGTCTCGTGGTGGTCACCTCCAAGGACCGGTGACCATTTGCAGAGTTCGCGGAGCTACAAGCAGGATCATTTATATCATAGGTAAACTATATAATTTTAAAACTATGTAATATGAAAAATCATGGTGTGTTTGTTGGTTTGCATACTTTTTACTGTTTGGATCATTTTGTAATTAGGTTTTAGTCGATAAGAGTATTATTTTTCATTTCCGAACAAAATGGATGTCACATCACTAGTACGATCTGATTGAGTTGTTTTCTTTACGCTACATCGCTCCTCTTAATTCAACTGTCGCTCTACTGTTATACGTACCGAATTATCTGTGGTTTCAGTAACTTTTAGAGTTTCTGCTAGATTATGCAGTCACACGTTGTCACAGAAAAGTAAAAAAAAAACTTTCCCTCTATCTGTCCCCTGGCGAATATGGGCTTGATTGTTCCTTTTTTTTTGCTGCCACTACAATCTAAGTAAAATAATTCAAATCAAAATTAAATGTTACATTGTACTAATCGTATTATCACACACATGTTAGCACCTGAACTTAATGCCAGTCAAGAAAACGAAAGTATAACATTCGCAAACCAGGATCCTAAGAATACAGACTCTCTTACTTAACATATCTCTGCCAGGATCATTACAAAAAGTCTATTTTATTTACCTTTTAAAAAGAAAATATATGCATTTTAAAGCCTTTTCAGCCATCTCTGAGCATAAAATTTATACCACTACAATATATCCTGAACAAAGCAAGAAAAGATTGTAACGTTGTGAAACAACGGGTGCAAATGGGGGCTCAACGTTAGGGGTTTTAAAATGAAAACTTAGATTAATAAATGAAAGCGCCATCTACCGAGTTAGTGTCGCAACGACGGAAGCTATAGGCAGTGATACGGTCTTGACGATTGAGTAGTTTCGAGCGGTGCCACTAGAGGCGCTATTTCATTGATATATAAGGCATTGCGTCAATGCAGGAGGACCGCCAGATTAATATTTAAAATAGATCACGAACGTATCAGTGTAATTGGAAATTGTGAGAATCACATCAGTTTAAAAATAATCGTTTATATCATCGCAAATATCCTCGTAAATATTTGTCAAGGATAAGGAGCTAATAGCTATAAATAGAAGACCCCATCATTGGGTGAGTTAAATTAATTATTATGATTCTAGATTTTAAAATAGTGAAAATTAACGGCTGTTGGTCGACCCTGTTATGGGAGGGTAGATTACAGGGGTGTGAAAAAAAAGGTCTATGTAAACTTAGGATAGAACCAACCATTGTAAGGCAACCGACTCCCAAATGGTTTAACAGTGGTCGGCTGTCTTAGCAATGGGCGGGAAAAAGGGTTCCAGCTAACCCGTCATATGGAACATTCCAGGGTCCACCCTACGGGTTCAAGAAGTCCACCCTTCAGGTTCCACGAAGGAACATTCACCCTACGGGTCCAAGAAACCGTCTACCCTACGGGTTGGTAAAATCCACCCTTCGAGTTCTACGAGCGAACATCCGCCCTGCGGGTTGGGAATACCGTGCCGGCCGAAATTGTGGAAGACACGGCTACCTGGCGGACTGCATCGACATCCTGGAGCCACAAGATAAGTCGAACCCTGCGAAGGCCTTCGGAAGCCGTACTTGCTGCCCGAAGTTGCCACACCCACGACCCCCAAGTGCTCAATTCTAATAAACTACTAATTATTTACATTTTAAATTCAATCTTTTCATTTCTCTCTCTCTTCCTGAAAGCCCTCAGCTTTTCATATCCTATAAACAACAGCTAGCGTGTCTCGTCGGATATTTGCTTAGCAATATGTGATACCAATATGCAGTATACTCTGCAAGGCTTTACGATGACTATAAAGTGGAATATAGTCGGATATATCAGCTGTACCTTCGAAATCCGCAAGGGTTTTCCATTCCGTGGTTAAGTATCCAATGTAGACGCACGACCTTTCATGCGAGGCTGAACCGATAGCTTACTTATCTATGGTTTCATATATTACCCGCGGCACTACCGCTTGGCACTATTAGATAATTATCCCCAGGATTCCTAACAGATCTTGGCTACCACTGCGGCCTCAGCTAGGGGGTTGCATGCTATGCCGCGTCTTTGGAAGTATAATATACCTGGCTACTATATTAGAAAAAGTTACAGAATAAGTTTAGTAAGTGATTCTGCTTCCAAACCTAAGTACCTACCGAACATGCCGAACATTTTATATTTTTCTATCCACAGATCTTATAAAGTGATCCCTCCTTATTTTTCTCTAAAAATTAAATAAAACCCTAAAATTCTTGCTGCTATTAACATCTCAGTTTCGGAGTACAAATTCTAGGAGGAGCTGTGATTTGAGAATTGTTATTTCTGTCTACGCAGTCTGAGTTCCCGTTCTCTATACACATATTCCCAGCTCTACCTGGTACAAACACATATCAGCGTAAAAAATAAGGAGGTAAAAGATTCTGGTTGGTATTTGTAATATTATACAGTCTGCCTTTGAGTTTCTATTCAAATAATATTCCTTTTCTGATAAAACCTTGTGGCGTAGACAGTACCTACCTACGGAATTGTTTCCTACCCTCATGAACTTTTATTGACTTCTATGTTATGTGTATATTTTATAGGTATATTGTTAGGTTCTATCTGAAAGATTACCATAGTAATGGCTACATGAAGATAGGTAAATAGAATCAAAGTGGTTTATGTGATACTAAAGGGAGGCTGGTACTACTTTTTTAGTACTCGTATCATACAAATTTCACTAGGTTTTCTAGAGAAACTAGTTATGAGATACAATGGTTTTTGATATGTCGGCTTGTTTTATAAGGTAACTAGCCGACCCGCGCAACTTCGTTTGCGTGATAAATAAAAAACCGCTGGACCGATTTTGTGCAAACTTCACATAAACCATTCACTAAATAGTCCGAAAAAAGCCCAAACATTTGGTTTGGATAGGTCAGCCCGTTCTTGAGTTATAAAATTACAACGAAAAGTGGCATTGATTTTTATATATATAGATAATGTATGCAAAGAGAGCGAGTCAGGCTTATACTCATTTGGTCCGTAGATTCCAGAATGATCTTGTCTCATATACCTGGGGTTAACAGTTCGGCCTTCAGGAGGACATTGGTACACGTTTTTTATCGCAAATAAATAAAGAAGGTTGTAGAGTTCTAAGGATTCCTTTGGCCATATTTAGACGTGGTCACTAGATGATGTTCCTCTTACCAGTTTAGGTTTAACGTACTCATATTATTGTTTATTTCGACGGAAGGAAAACCGTGGGCTGTTCCCCACGAAAATGAAATCATTTTAGAAAAAAAAAATCTAAATACTACTAAGTGAGTACCTAGGAAAACCATGGGGTGTTCTCCACGAAAAAAAGGTCTTTTTTAGAAAATATTTTCTCAATTCAACTACTTACTAGGTGAGTATGTTACTCACCTTGGCCTACTCTCTCAAGGATATAGGCGTCACTAAGCTTCAAGCATCAAACAAAGTTACATGGGTCTGTACACTGTACCTATAAGTCAGATTCTGTGTTTTCTATGTGATCATTTCCCTTCTTCCATTCCAACCATAAAACTGTTAAGTTGGTCCGATAGAAATAAAACGGATCAACTATTTTCTTCTCAACTGTACAACTTTTAGATGGTTCGATAGACGTTTGTATGAAATTGTCATAATACGCAATTCCGAGCCATCACGTGTTTCATGAATATGTATTTGCGGTAAACTATAGGGGCCGTATCGACTGAGGTCTCCACAGTTGAGCGCAAGACCGGTAATATGAATTTTGACTATTGTAATGGGTGTTGAGTAGATAGTTCGTTTTGCTTACAAGCACAGTTTAATGTACTTTAAACAAATATTTTTCATTTAAAGAGCGATGGCAGAAACGTAAGTTCAAAAAAGTTGGAGCGTTTAAAAATGGGATATACGTTAATTTCATTCATAATTATTTTAACGATGTCTCACTTTATCCATACGGTCTGTAAAACGTTACATAAAATGTGATTTTATAAGAACTGCTATTTTGAATACGATTATAATGTTGAAACTTCTCTTTTTTATTGGTTATTTTATGGCCTGGTTCATTAGACCTTTAGCTAGAATATCATGCTAGGCTCTTATTATTATTAATTTTATATTCAATTACTATAGATATTGGTTAAAGAAATGTGTCACGATATGTACTTACGTGAAACTTGGAAGATGAGGACTTTCATTTATAATATTGATGAGTTAGAAGAAAAATTAATACCAAATGAACATTTGGCAGTCTTGATAAAACCAAAGCCATCAACAAAAAAAAAACACTTTGGTTTACTGTCACTACTGTCAGATACATTTCAAAATGTGTTTGTTTTGATTTTATTCTGTTTTGAAACATGTTGTTTTAAGTTATTTGAAGTTCAACTATGACGATTTGTGCTATTTTACTGGATTTCCTTTCGTAGACTTCTAGTATCAACCTACACTAGTATAAATGTTTATAGTTTTGGGCTACTTTAGGCATAACTCAAGGTTATTCTACTTCGTAGCTGAATGTATCCTCAAACTATTGTAAGTATTACTTTTATCCTCGTACGATAACCGATTGAAGTTAAATACATAATAGCCTAACATATACAGAGCCACCCTGCCTTCAAATAAGTTATAGCAAGCTACAAGGTACATAATTATTTGCACTTCAAATTCATGTTAAGTATTTAAACTTACATATTCCTATATTTTTTGTTTCAGATATCTTCAAAAGTTGTACCACACTTGTGAGAGATGCCTTAACTTTACTAGGGCTACTGTGAATGAGAACCTGACTAGGCAAGAAAATAGTAGAGGTGAACAGGTATCCAGATAGCCGTTCCTTGAACTTTGATGTATGCCTTTCGAGTGGACGTTCAACTGCACATTAAGTTGTCCATCTTCAATATTATAAGAAGCAGAATAGAATCATATCATGAGTGGATGTTCAACTGCACATAAAGTTGTCTATCTTCAATATTATAAGAAGCAGAATAGAACCATATCAGATAATCATTATTCACTGCTCTTCAAGGAAGTGAAACAAAATATTCCATTGTATTTATCATCATGCGTAGAGTAGACCCTTTTTTTTTTTTTTTTTTTTTAACGTGAGGGAAAATCCTCGTAGGATGCTATGCCGGACTCTTACCGACTAAAAAACCTCACGTACCGCCCAACAGCCTATGGTTGAGAGCCCCGGGTAAGCCCTCAGGAAGGATGTCCCGTAGAGTAGACCCTACTATACCTTAGGGTGTGATGAAGAAATAATAAATGTCTACAATTACTTACTATTTAGTTTCAGATTAATGCACTAAAAAAGAAGTAAAGCGCCCTAGTCTATAGAGTAGTAAATAATAAAACATACAACAAAATATTGTTTCATTCCATTAAAGTATTCATTTTTAAGTCTATATTATACTTTTTTTTTTCCACCGATTTCAAATCTATGCATTAAGGGGCCATTATCTAGGACCCATGTCTTAACTCACCTTCTGTCTGGGGTATTAGTCTAGCTCTGATGCAGGTCCCAAAACGGAATGGATGCAATTGGGACCGAGAGAAACAAGAAATAATCATATTAACCCGGCAGTGCTTATGACTAGAACAAACAAAGGAGCATATACAGAGTTTGGTTTATACTGATAAGTAGGTACCGCATCTACAAAAAATACATGTGATCAAGCAGTTGTGGTTGGTCCAAGTGGAATAAAGTCCTTGATTGAGTGCCGTTCTACACAACAGTTGGTTGGTTTAGTCGGTCAGAGTAGAAATATAGATCTTACAGTGTGGCTGATGCATCTAGTGTTCTTTAGTGTTTCAAACCAGTTACATAGACTTGCCTTACCAGGTTACACCGGTTAAGGCAAGTAGGAGTTTCATAGGGAGTTTTCATAATGCGAGTAGGATTTAAACGTCGCTGATTTAAGGCTTTATGAGGAAGTGAGTTAAACGCCCATGTTAAATAAACTTCATTGGTATATAATTAATGGTGTTATAATAAGTCTATGCGTATAGGTTTATGTAAGTACTAGTATTTGTAAACATAACCTCAAGAAAATGAAACTGCTATATCTTTGTTTGTAACGTCCCTAGGCTAACAGTTTAGTACAAGGAATTGCTCAAGAGTAAATTCTCAATCGTTCTATGTATATTACATATCTAAACGCGAAAATTTTTCCCAAATAATTTCATGTATGGTGACTTGCCATTGTTCTTTCAGAACTGTTTCACAAATATAATTTAACAGTAACAAAACAATTGAAACAGAATCGCTTTAATTAATAATCAGTGCATTTCTGTCCAATGCCATAAATTAGTGCAGTGCTTATATCCGTGTGTAGGTACGTCCGAACTATTTGGCTGTGCCACTGATGGATCCTTGTGATGAAGATATGGAACTCTGAGATAGGTTCTTATTCGGAAGCGGGTGTGAATAACTAAACATCCGCTAATGTTTGAAAATGCAGAAGTGTGAACTTTTTCATGCGGTATTTTTTAATAGACTAGTGATTGTGAGTTTATATTTATATAGGTATGGAAATACATTAAAAATCTTTTTCATCGCAAAAATGATAGCCAGCAGGTGCATCACTTGCAGGTGAGGCTGCTTGAACATCTCGCAAAGACTCTTTTACACCAAAACTTTTTTTAACGTGGAGAAAATCCTACTCGAATGATATGCCAGACTCCTGCCGACTAAAATCACACATATTCAACATAACAGGCTACGGTTGGGAGCCCCGGGTAAGCCCTCGGAAGGATATCCCGTATCCCATGCGATAGTTCCTGCATAGCATTTATTATGGATTTCTCACAAGTAACAAAAAAAGTTTCCATGAACTAATTTTGTTAGCATAATTTAGTTAGCCAACTAATTGCCTTTAAAATTAATTCAAATTACTAAGAACAGTCGAAATTTCTTGGTGCGCAAACTTCAATTAATACCAGAAGCAAAACAGATATCCGGGATAAGGAAAGTAGGTATTTGATCGAAATTTATCCCCGAGGCGTGAAAACTTTTGAAAGAGATCAACAATGTCTAGAACAGCTCCCAAGGGACCTAACAGCGAGAAGGTGTCGTTGCTTTCAAACTATTTTATACTTTATAGGACTTTTACACACTGTACTGCAAGCTCGTACCTATCAATATTACCTACTGTCTTTTTTTTTAATGACGAACTTTAATTGAACGTCATCATTATTGACACATGTTCTCGCCTCGTTAGGGCCGCCTTTGAAAATCAGCGTGTTTGCGTTGGGGAAGTGATAGGTTTACACTTACAAATACATACATAAGGATCTCGTCTTTATCCCCAAAGGGGTAGGCAGGCAGAGGCATATTAAAAGCTCGCATTTCACCTTTCCATCCATTTGACAAATGATATCCTCCGGAACGTTAACGACAAAATGTACACAACCGTGATGTTCCTTGATATGTCCAAAGCTTTCGATTTAGTCCCACATGAACAGCTGCTGACTAAGCTAGAGCATTATGGTATTAGGGGACCAGCTTTGACTTGGGTAGAAACCTACTTGAAAGGCAGGTATCAATGTGTTGATGTAATGCAGCTGAGTTCAACGAACTATGCAGAAATCAAAAGATCAAAATACGCTGAAAACAAATTTGGAGTGCCTCAGGGTAGTGTCTTGGGTCCTCTGCTCTTTCTACTTTACATAATTGACCTGACTTACAGTACTATGTATGGAACTATATTATTTGCTGATGACGTATCGGTAATAGTGACTACAAAAAGAAATCTGACATCTATACAGCATGAAATTGACATTAACAATACCCTGACATCAATTATAAACTGGATGAATAGTAATAATCTACAATTAAATTTATCAAAGACACACATAATTATAATTAACTTTAATAACCTTATTAATAACGACATTAGGATAATATATAACGGACAAAATCTTTCGATGATAAATCACACTATATTTCTTGGTATAAATATTAATAATAAACTTAATTGGAAAGAACATATAGAAAAAGTTGCAAACAAAATAAATGGGTTTTCATTCGCGTTATTCAAACTTGCAAGAATATCTAGCCTAAGTACTGCCTGCATAGCATACTCTGCATATGTGGAATCCGTGCTGAGGTATGGACTGCTTATATGGGGAAATGGGACTGACATAGATAAGGCATTTATTGCACAAAAGCGGTGCATAAGAGCTCTGTGTAACATTGCTCCAGATGTGTCCTGTAGACCATATTTCAAGAAGTTAAAACTTCTAACGTTACCTTGCCTACATATATTGGAAGTCAATAAATTTGTTAAACAACATCCTGAATTATTTAAACGGGCAAAAGATGTCTCAAAACGCAGTAATATTAGAAATCCTGATAGGTTGGTATTGGATTTTATACCAAGAACGGCACGAATGCAAAAAAACAGTTACTCAATGTGTGTAAAAATTTGTAATAAAACTCCCGAACATTTAAAAACACTGCCACTAAACAAATTTATTTCGGCCTTGGCGGATTGGTTAGTGGAAAGGGTATCTTACTCTATTAATGACTTCCTGAATGAGTGAATGATTTATTGATAAAATTATAAAGTGTAAAAAAAATGTGATACTAGGTACGTACTAAGTTCAATGAAAATTATTCTTATGATTAATAATTTGCATGCTATTGAATTATGGCTAAGTGGGCATGATCTGTAAACATAATTAAGTACCTATAACTTAAGTGACATCATTTATGTACTACCCCATTTAAAGCAAATAAATATTTATTTATTTATTTATTAGAATTTTTCCCACGTAGTAAGTGGTGAGCCGTATCATTGCTGTGTCGAGATGGACAGGAGCAGGTTGTGACTGCCTGCTGTTGTGAAATATTTCAAGCTGCCAAAAAAGACCTATAACTTGGCTTAACGACGACCATTTTATTGGCGACCAGGAGCAACGGCTTAACGTGCCTTACGAAGCACGGAAACGCTCGCAAATAAATGTCACAGTCACGAGATGGTCACCCATCTATGACCGGCCATAGTAAATTGATTACTACAGTGACCGTCACCGCCACGAGCCCTCTATACATCTATATATCTATACATATAATAAAATGATCGAACAGCCGAAACTGTGCATCGGAAACATTAAAAAAAACTCGCTGGGTGTTCAACATAAGATACCGAAGCCGAAAATAAAGTTAGAAAAAATTTTGTCTGTTTGCTTTGCTTTGTCCGGACGGATCTCGAAAAGTGCTCAATTGATTTTATTCAAATTTTGCACAAATATTAACTAGAGGTAGGGTCTTCAAATAGACTATATATTAATACGCTACATATTCTAGGGGCTAAGCAGAGAGCAATCAAATTGGCATTATAACATAATTTTCACGCGTACGATGTCGCGGGCAACAGCTAGTTTGTAAATAAAATCACCCAAATGCGAGTCGTTCGGTACCAAAAAACTGAAAAAAATCACGTTTCTTGTATAGAAGCTCGCCTTTATCCTCTTTTGTTCTAATTTTGGTACCTTTTTTCTTACAGCAGTGACAACAATTTGTCATCTGTGAAAATGTCAGCTCTCTAGCTATCACGGTTCCTGAGATACAGCCTCGTGACGGACGCACAGACAGACGGACGGCGAAGGCTCATGAACAGAATTCCGTGTTTTACCCTTTGGGTACGGAACCCTATAAAACAGTTCGAATTTGTTCCAAAAAACAAACGTCATTTTCTTGCCGTTTTTTGCACTCGCGCTTGGCTTCTGGCTGGCACCTCTTTTATATTTTCGGCTTTTATAGGTTCGACCTTTTATATTCTAGTGGTAGATAAAGTGATATTCGTTAAAACTCTAGTACCCTAGTGTGCCTTACGCCTTAAAATTATAGACTACAATTCAATCTTAAGGGAGTAGTGTTGAACTGTTGACCCTTTTTATCAATACAGTTCATCCTTCAGGCTCTAAGTTTTGGCCCCAAGCTAGAGATAAACTGTTTGCTGATCTAGATCAGTTTACTGACAAAACAATTCTTTAGGATTCATTATGATTATTTTAGACTTAGGTCAGCCATTTTGGAGGCAAAATTGATATAGCAAAGGTCATATTAAAAGTACTTGACCGTAATTCGAAGCTTATATAATGAGATAGGCATATCCGTTGATGACGTATTTCCGTCGACTCACCAGCAGGGGGCGCCACCTGTGAACTTATAAATGCAGATCTTGTCCTCATTGGCGTTTTGATTACCGTAGCAAAAGGTTAGAGCAAGAACACCTGCTAGTGCATTTATTTTTTCTAGTTACTAGTTATATACCTAGTAAAGTTATAAAAAGTGACTTGGATGAAGTAAGTGAATTTACAGAAATAATTATTTAACGGCTTTGCCGTTCGTTTGAATATACAGTGAATCTAAAACAAGTGACTTGTGATTGAAGTAAGTGAACCTACAGACATATTTAACGGTTTGACCGTTCGTTTAAGTCTCAGGTATGTTTTTACTTCATATTTTTACGATCACATATGAGTGTGATACGTCATAATAACCTATTATTTTAAAATAGCACGTAAACCTTTCGAGGTTGCAGTTTCTTTCATTTAATATCTTTAGTTACAGCTAATAACAAACTGTTTTATAGATTGTATTCATAGGTACTAATACTTTTTTTTAGATATTATTTGCTTCGTGTATGTACAGCGTCAGTACCGCCGAATATAGAAAATATTTTCAAAATATTTTTATACCTACCCACATAAAGGCACATTAATTATTAGATGTTCCTATACATGTAAAAATATGGCCTATTATGGGTAAAATCGTAATCATCCCAAGTTTCTGAATACGTACGAGTGTGTCAAAGTAATAACTAAATGTTCACCATGAAAGTAGTACTTAAATTTTAGGTACCTAACATAATACTATTTCTTTTAGTTTGGTTTCTTGATAGAAACGAATCCTCCATCCTTAGAAAGAGAGCTAATTCCAAGTGGAGTATTTCAGAAGCGCGCTCTGAGCTCCAGTTACTGTATTAGGTGCGTGAAATAGCTACAGTTCCTGCTCATTTAGCTCGAACTTCAAATAAGGGCGATCGTGACGCCACGTGCATTGTCGTAAGTGAAGTAAAAGAAGCCGACTTCCACTAAACCAGATAAGGATGATGGAAATAGGTGAGTTATTTCTCATTTACCTAACACTGGTCCTGACCAAGTGTAAATTTATTCACAGATCAGAAGTTAATTTACGAGTATGATAGAAACAGCCAATCATCCTTGCTTCGTATTTTATATAGGGACAGCATTAAAAGAGATTTCGGTTCCCCAAGATCCTAAGACACAGTATAACCTAAGAGGTTGATAGACACGTTTTGGCTACAAATTGCCTAGATAAGATAATATGCTGATACCCACTATTGTAAAATCATAGTCCTGGGTTCGTCAACCTAGACAAAAACGGGGAGATCCGACAATTCGAATCCCTGCTACATTTTGAAAAAGCTGACAAGGCTCTTTCTGTCAAAAGGCTTTTGCTGCCAAAACCTGTTGTATTTTTAAACAAAGAGAATCTTTTGAAAAACTTAAGTTTCTTCGAAAATATTTATGACAAAATTGAAGACCTACTTTAATAATAGGATTTCCATAAATCTTTTATCAATTTATTACAAATGGCCTGCGGCCATAGATCTGATTTCATATATTATTCTCAGAATTGTCAAAGACCCAATTCTTAAAAATGAACCTTGATAAAATATCGCCTTCAAACACATACATTTTCGAGGCTGAAGCATTTTCAACGGCACTCGGGAAGGCATGCATTTTGGTCTTCGATCTCCAAAAAGGATGACCCCGAAAAAAGTTCATCCAAATCATTACGCCAGCCTTCCAGCCTTGATCAGGCGTCAAGATCAGATCTCCATCGAATGGAGTCCAGATTCCATTGTACCAAGAGCCTTTTTAGGCCTGTATTACAGTTACCACTCTCGAGGGGTGTGTACATTATCTATAATAATTGGGCATACGACAGTAAATGTCCCTTCAATCAAGAAATTTCTGAGCTTTAGGCTCTCAAAGAGACTGAGAAGTTTAACATCCTCTGCCCATACCAGCAAAGGAAACACTAACCAGTTGCAACCCTCGAGGGGTATGTACAATATTGTGTATCTATAATAATTGGGTATACGATAGTAACCAGGCGTACGATTACATACTAAGTAACCATGCAAGGATGTCCCTTCAATTACGAAATTTCCGAGCTCGAGGCTCTCAAAGAGACGACGAGAGGTCTAACATCCTCTGCCCACACCAGCAAAGGAAACACTAAATGATATGACCATTTCATTCTATGTCGGTCAGTTAACTCTGTACAAAATACGTTGGTAAGGAACGAGAGTACCAAAAAGTTTTAAATTTAAAAAAGGGTACCGCATTCCCTTTATCCAGAAACTCCAATCCGTCCTGCACGGTATTCGAGAGGACGCAGGTTCGAATCCTGCTCAAAACTGATAACCTTCCCACATTTAAATTTACACGGAACTCTGTTCAAGTCTTGTCCTGACAAAATTATAAAATTTTCACTTTATGTTAAAATGCTATGGAAAACTTGACTAAGGTGGAATACTAAGGTTTCCTTTTTAATTGAAATGACCACATTGTGCAATGGTTCAAAAGATGAATGCTCAAGGCACTCTAAAACTAGTTCCTTTGTCACCAAGTTTGATTTCTCCACTTTTCCTAACTTCAAATAGCGATGGGTCATCCGCCCAGAATTCAGTTTTAGGACATTGTACGCCTTTGTGAAGCCAGAATAATTCTATCTTTCAGCATGTTCCGTTTACCAGATTTCCTCCAACCACGAGATTGAATGTGCAAAATACATCTCAGTCAAGCTTATTTTCATGGTAAAGCTGATGTAGTGTACATTATTCTTTCTCAGAGCACATTCTTGTCTTCCGCTCGGGTAAGCCGCACCAAAAACATTTTCGTTTCTCACCATCCGGGTGCCTCGATTTCTATAGAATAAGAGTATTCAAATTCTCGTCTACCTACACAAAATCTAATTTTGCGCATCAAAATCCTGTTACTCTTCACAAACACGTACAAATAGCCTTGAAAACTCTTCAAACCCAGGGATGGTTAGACAATTGAGAGAAAACAATAATAGGTTCCCGAAGAAACCTCTTATATCGTTATGCGATAGACATAGAACTACCTGAAAGTCCAATACCAAAAGAAAAGATATTAGACATAAAAGGAATATTTATTTAATTCCAAATCAAAGAAACTTAGTTCTTTTAAAGAAAATTCAAACTTGGTGGGTCTTTTGAATTTTTACCACTTTCGCAGTGCCTAGAGGTAGCTTTTCCTCAGCGTCACATTCGGTCAATCCCCTAACCGACAACCCACTGAAGAAAATAGTAGTGCACGGAGTGGTACAAGTGGAACTCCAATAGTGGGTCCGCAATTACCGGCTCTCGACAATTTTACAAGCTTTCCATCCAAAATGCTTTCTTACCACGGACGCGTCAGATTTCGCTTGGGAGCCTAGCTAGAAAACATTTCTCTAACAGGTTCGAGGGCCCAGAATAACAAAGATGCTACAAAGAAAGATGTTGACAATCTTACACATGATTCGAAACCATATACCGGTACTGTGTTACAGTCTGTACTCATTCAAAGCAGTTGTAGTCCACCCCCCCAGAGGGACGAGACCAAATCAATTGCCTTGACGAACTTAACTCGTCAGCTTGCGTGTAATGGTCCGACATCAAATTAACTTCACCATACACTGCATTCCGAGCCGATACCATATGTATCAGCTCCTCCGGATATTTTTTGTGAGCATCCTTGCTTCAAACACCACTAAGGCAAGATTGCCTACAAAAAATATTCCTATTATGAAATGGAGAACACTACATGATAGGCCTGTTTGTATTGTGTGGATATTACTTCCACCACCATTTTTAATAACCAAGATACTGTCATACCTTAATCGGTCAACAGGATTGTTTGTGTTTGTGGTGCCGCGATGGCACAAGGTATTAATAGAGGGCAGATCTCAAAGCGAGAGCTCTGTAAGTTCTGTTCTTTCTGCAGAACCTGCAAAAGAACCTAATAAACATTATTTCTTTCTTTCTAATAAACACCTCGACAGGTCTCCCACCACCTCACATAGAGAATCTGTGGAGTAGTGAAATGTGGGGGGGGGGGGGTGAAGAGGTAAATAACAGATATATAATCAAAAGCTTCTACTATTGAGCTCCTGGAGGCCTACCTTTTAACATACTTATAAATTTTAGAGTTTTAACCGACTTGCATTTTATTCATGATTATTATATAATACGATTCTGTTACATAAATCTGTTGTTGCTGTACTTGATAATACAGAAACCACTAGCCAACCTTACATAGTTCGCATGTTTTGGTTAAACATATCTTGGTCGATCTCTTTGAAAAATGTAAAGAAAATTAAGTCACATATTGATTGATATTGGAATTGATGACTTAGTTAAATATTACCAAGTATTGATACACAGAGAACATTTTTCAAGTATCTCGTCTAAGTGATTTTATGCTTAGGTCGCCGCATCCACGATCTAACTTTGCTCGATTGTTTTAACTCACGTCATAGGTACTACTTTAGGCCCGAATCAGAGTCCGAAACTGATCATTTTCATTTCAGACAATCTGGTTGGAAAACTATTGTAAACAAAGATAATACCTACGACTAATCAATTGAATCCTTTAAAGTTAGATAAAAATTAGGTTAATCAGAGTAACCGATATGAGACTACACAGTCAAATAGTTTACTTATGACTGTGAGAGGTACTCCAACAATTCTAGCCCCGGCACTACCCGGTCAGCAGCAGCTTCTAAGAATTGGTGGTGGTGGTAAGATTAAATTAATCCTAACACGAAGTAATTGACGATGGGTTGGTAATAATGTCAGCAACTACCACCAATCAAATATGATAATAATACGCAATTATTTAATCCTGTCAATAGAAGGAAACTTACTACTCCTTTAAGATTCCTTATTTAGTCTATTTAAGATAACATATTAAGTTGTTCAATGTGGTAAAGATTATAAATCTAGATACTATACATACAACATTCTGTAATATTATTTTCCTAATAATAAATTAGAATCACATTGGCGTTTCCGTCACTCACCAGGCGAAAACAAACATTTCTCATTATATAAGCTTCGAATTACGGTCAAGTACTTTTAATAGCGGCGTTTTCCCTGAAAGAAATAATAATAATAATAATAAGCTTTATTTATTTCCCTTACACATATAAATAGATCCTATTTAGATTCTTTTTTTTTTCAGTGTGCTTAAAAAAATTGTTAGTTTTGTTAGTTTTGTACTTATACTAAGTTAGTAGTGTTAGGTGTAAGGGCCGCCTTCTGCGGGAAAAGCCTCCTCCAAATTATTCCAGGCAACTCTATCTCTCGCTAGTCTGGTCCATAGCTTTCCCGCTACTTTTGTGAGGTCGTCACTCCATCTTTTGGGTGGACGACCCTTTCGTCTTTTTTTGTATATTGGGTACCAGCTATTTATAATTTGTGTCCATCTGTGCTCCCTGACTCTCTGGATATGACCTGCCCACTTCCATTTCAGCGATAGAACCTGTTGGACTGCATCTCTTGCCTTTGTTCTCTTCCTTATTAGTGAGCTCTTGACTCTATCTTTAAGTTTGATGTTCATGTAACTCCGTTCTATTCCTCTCTGGCAGCTTCTTATTTTATTTAACATGGATTTTTTGAGTGTCCAGGTCTGGCATCCATAGGTAAGAACAGGCATTAAGCAGATATTCATGGCTTTCGTTTTCAATTTAGTGGGTATGTCACCTTTGAAAATTTCCTTCATAGCCCAGTACTTGTTCCATGTACTTTTTATTCTGCGGTCAATTTCCTTTTCTGTACAGGATTTCATGGATATTAAATGGCCCAAATAGATGTACTCTGTGACATACTCTATAGGTCTGGACCGTAAGGATACAGGTATTTCTTCGCGATTGGTCATGACTTTTGTCTTGTCCCAATTTATTTGAAGCCCCACGCTCTCACTGTGCTGACTAAGGGACTCAAGCATGTAATTTAATTTGTACGGGTCTTCGGATAATAGTATTATATCGTCTGCAAATCTGAGGTGCGATAGGTATTGACCATTTATATTTATTCCCATATCCCTCCAATCTAGCCCCCGGAATATATGTAGATTCGAGTACTGCAATAAAGAGTTTAGGGGAAAGCGGGTCACCTTGTTTTGCCCCTCGCTCTACTTTGAATATTGGTCCTTTTGTATCTAGACGTACTCTTGTTGTGTTTTTCTTGTAAATCGCTTGTATGAGTTCGATGTAGTCGGTGTCTAGCCCTTGTTGATTTAAAGCCTGCCATATAGAGTCATGTGAAATTGAATCGAAGGCTTTCATATAGTCAATGTACGCAACGTATAAGGGCAAGTTATATTCTCTACATTTTTCTATAATAGTTTTCAGTGTGTGTATGTGGTCACTGGTAGAGAAATTTTTTATAAATCCCGCTTGTTCTATGGGCTGATTTTCGTCGATATTTTTTGTTATGCGGCTTAGTAAAGTCGAAGCAAATACTTTATAAAGGCAGGATATGAGGCTGATGGGTCTATAGTTTGATAGCAGTTTAGGGTCTCCCTTTTTATAGAGTAGAACTATTTCCGAACAGGTCCATGTTTCTGGTACTTCTTTTGTTAGTAAGATACGATTAAAGAGCTTTGTGAGTGGGTTTATTAGCTTTTCTTTCGATGCTTTTATCATTTCGTTCGTTACTGCGTCAGGCCCTGGACTCTTTCTTGATTTTAGTCTGCTTATTGACATTTCTATCTCGCTTTCTAAAAAGAGTTGTACGGTTGTTTCGGTCGTTTTATACTGTTGACATTCTGGATTTTCATATTTTTTATTTGTACATTTAAATAGGTTTTTATAGAATTCTGTCGCTATCTTCATAATATCTTTCCTGTGTGTGACAATAGATCCTGAGGTATTTTGAAGTTGTGTCATGACATATTTGGTAGTTTCTAATTTTTTACATGCGATTTTTATTCCTCCAGTTTCTTCTAAAAATTTGCTTATTGTATCGACTCTCCTTTTTTTAATATTTTGTTTTATTTTTTTATATATGGTCCTATATAATATACTCAATCTTTTCTTTTCTTGTCTGGTTTTGGATTTTTTATTCCTTAAAAAGTGTTTTTCGTTTTTCAGTGTTGCTATTTCTTGTGTTATAATTTCTCTGTTCCTTTTTTCAATATGATTTTCTGTTTGTTTCTTGTAATTTTTTTGTAGAAATGTTTCTATTTTCTTGCTGAGTTGTTGCACGCTTTCATTTTCGCAGTCGGACAAAGATGGTAATTCAATATTCGAAGTGTCAGTTTGTTTGAATGCTGTACTTTGATAGGAAGCCCGTGATTTTTTACCCGTTTCTGTATTTAAAGTGATTCTGACCAACCTATGGTCACTTGGGTGTTTCAATTTACTTATCACATTTACGTTTTGTATATTTTTTGTGATATTTGTAGCGATGAAGTCAATTTCATTCTTTGATTTTCCATCAGGTGTTCTCCAGGTCCATCGGAGCTTATGGGGTTTTTTGAAAACTGTATTGGAAATTTTTAAATTGTATTGAAGGCAAAATTTTATGAACATTTCGCCACGGTCGTTTCTTTTGCCATAGCCATATCTACCCATTACCAATTCTTCGTTATCTTTCGGGTGTCCTATTTTTGCGTTCATGTCTCCTAAAAAAATTATATTTTTTAAGCATTTACTCATAGCTTTATGTAGGTCAGTGTAGAAGTTTTCTACATTTTCTTGGGTAGCTTTTCTGGTAGGTGCGTACGCTTGAATTATTGAAAATTTTTTATCGTGTATATTTACTTGTAATACAGCAGCCCTCTCAGATACTGCAATAAAATCCTGTACTACTGTATTTTTCTGTTTCCTTACTAAAATCCAACTACTTTTTCTCCTTTTGTTTCTCCATAGTAGCATAGAATGTATGACCCGCGGTCTTCAATTTTGTAACCTTGCCTGCGTACCTCTGATATGCCGATTTTGTCCCAATTTATTTGTGATATTGCATATTCCAACTCAACCACTCTTGCTTCGCATGCTAGAGACCTGAGATTGAAGGTACAAATATGGTATTTTTTTTTTTTTTTTTATTTGGAGGGTGATCGTCTATATCCCCCGCGGTGACGAGCCGTATTGGGAGACTGAGAGAGGGAGAGGAGGATGTTGATTGCTATTCTGTATTTTGGTTTTGGCCGATGTTAATTGTTTGGGGGGCAGTTTTGTTCTGGTAGGTGAAAGCAGGTGCTTTTATTATAAAATTATCCAAGTTTTTGGTTCTATTTATTTTCTTAGGTAGCTGTTTATTGACAGTTGATTTGTCTGTATGCCCCGTTGTGTTCTCCGGCGACTCTGATAAGTTTCTTTTGTTTTTGTGTGGTTCATATCTGTTTCCTTTTGTTTTATTTTCGTTTCCCAGTATAATGAGTTTGTCATATTTGATGACAGCTTTCCTTCCTTGCTCTCTTTCTTTTTGCACTTGGATTTGTAGAGCCTTTCGTGTATTCAAAACTTCTAGAGGGAAGTCCTCTTTAATGTAATATGGCGACGTGCTCAAGTTTTTCTTATATTTTAATATTTGTATTTTTAGCCCCATGGTGAGCATTGTTACTACAATCAGTCTTATTCTGTCTCCTTTTTTTCCGAGTCGTCTCACATATTCTATTTCTTTGGTACTGCAATTTATTTTTAGTATATTATTTATGATATCAGCAACAATTCTCTCCAAATTGTTATAGCTGGTCTCGCTTTCTTCGACGCCAAAAAATAAAAAAATTTTTCTTTTTTGCGCTCGCTCCAAACTGCTTATTGTATATTTTTGCTGTTCTAAAACTTGCTCAAGTTTTTCATTTTTCATTTCCAGGCATTTAAATTTTTCATTGATATTATTATTTATTGTGCTCTTAATATCCTCCTTCATGTTTTGCATATCCACTTTTTGCTGTCATATTTCTTCTTGCATGCACCTTAGAATGTTTTTTATTTCGTCCATTTTGTTTTTTTGTAAAAGCGCCCTCTGTTTGGTATATACAGAAGTAAATCGTTGACGTTACTGTTCAGTTCTCTCACCCACCTGCAAGTTCCGCTAGTGTATACTAGGTGGCGCTTCCAGATGATTGGTTTCAGTTGTTATACTTCGATTAATTGACGTTAGATGGCGTTATTTCTGAGTAAACAATATGCGACAGCCTATTCTCGAAATAAATGTGGAAATGACAACAATTTTCATGAACTTAATAAAGATTATTATCATAGAGCACTTACTTGGTTGGTTGGTTGTTGCATCCAAATGTTTTTATAGCAAGATAGATTAATTTCTCTGTGTGTATTACGACAGTCACTCTGCTAAATAATGTAGGTAGAATTGTGCTTTTACGGGTTTGTTGTTCTCACTTTTTAACATAGATGTTTGAAATTTTGAACTTGATAAATAGTTTAGCGATACTATGCTCGAGTTTAGTAGTCGCTGATATCACTTTTCATCACACACAATTGATAATTTTTCTCTAAAAGAAAGTTGTTGTTATTATGTAACTGTCACTTTGTTAGCTGTAGGTAGGAGTTTTTCACTATTTTAAATTGTTCATTGATTTTCTAAAGAATTTCCACTTTTCTGACTTCTCCTTTATTTTGAGTTCTTTCTTAAGCACTTTTGATTGGATATACAAAAATTTGGACACGAACTTTCACAATTAATATCTTTTAATCAATAAAATGCACAGAGCCTATGTTAACTGGGTCACAGTAGCGCCCTCTCTCTCTCTCTCTCCCTGAAAGAAAACGCATATTAAAATACTTACCTAATTCGAAGCTTACTTTTTAAATCTGCCTGGTGAATAAAAGCCAATGAGGACAAGATGGCGGCCATCTGCATTTATAAGTTCACAGGTGGCGCCCCCTGCTGGTGAGTCGACGGAAATACGTCATCAAACATGAGTAAGATAAGCCTACGGGTAACGGATATGCCTATCTCATTATATAAGCTTCGAATTAGGTAAGTATTTTAATATGCGTTTTCTTTCAGGGAAAACGCCGCTATTTTCAATCTTCTGCAAGTCAATGTAATTTAAAGTAGATTGTACTTTTTTTTTTCTTTGTAGTCAATTCAATACTGGCTTTCAAATTTACCTTTTAGCATCAGTATTAGGTCACTTACCTAAGTGCTGTAATACCGGGAACAAGACGTAGTTAGCTAAGTGGTAAATATCAATTTAGTTGTCAGATGTGCCTTTAAATAAGCATCAAACCATCATTTTATGTACCATCCTGTACATAAAATAAGCATAAAAACCGTGCTCTTGCAAGGACGGCCGCAGACCGAGTGAGGGCAAAATGTATATTATAGTATAGCTCCCGTGTGTGATAGCTTGTTATAATATAATATATATTTCGGTATATTAATATATATTATAGCTATGTTTGTGGTGGCCTTAAAGCTTCGTAAATTTCCGTATGTTGTAAACATGAACCTGTCAAAAGCTATGTAGATTCTCCTTTTTGAAGAAAAATATATCTTAGATGTGCCTTTTCTTCCTAGCACATGAGAATAGCAACATTCAGGTCATTGACGTCCTAGAACTTTCCTCACGGTCTGATACTAGCGTCTCCCCCATTTATTACGTCATCGCGCACCAGGTGTAGACTTTATTGAGATGAATAGCGTTTTGCAAGAGAATTGCCACTTAACTTCGGTTTGGCTTTAGTAGCGAATAAGTCCGTACTTTTACTTTCATGACATCGTTTTGATTGTTGGTTGTGCAATACTTATTTTAAACTAGCGATAGTTCCTTCCTTACTGTACATATTAAAACGGTTGCATATTGTTTCTCTTTGTTGCTTGACGTTTTGAACAGGGACCAAAGTCTGCTATTACAATTATGTCAGAACAGAATCGTTATCGTAGCTCAATAGAAAGTCGAACCATCGGCTACGGTACAATTTGACAGATTTCGTAGCTACTTAGTTTACGATTTACGTTTTGGCATTTTTTTTATAGTTAAGATTCTGGGATACCTTTTGGCTTTTTTTTAAAGATTACGATTCTGGGCGGCGATTCTCGATCTATAAAAAATAATGAATGCTTAGAAAGAAATTAATTTGTCTCATGTTTTTAGATTTCTTTAGAAATGGTAAAACATGAGACAGAAGTCATTTCACCAGTAAACTTTCAAAGGGGGGATTCGCCACAATCGCGGCCGTCAGACCGGTCATGGACGAGTGGCTGGAGAGGAGACACGGTGCTCTCTCCTACCGGTTGACACAGATACTTGCCGGGCACGGTAGCTTCGGTAGGTATCTGTGGCGAAAACACCGGGAAACCACGGCCGACTGTCAGCACTGCGAGGACCGCAGCGATGACACGGCGCTCCACACGCCGGTGGAGTGCACAGCGTGGGCGCAATAGCGCCAAGTCCTAGGTGGATCTAGACGTAGACACTCTCTCGCTCGAGACCATGGTGCGAGCCATGCTCTCCAGCGGTAGTAAGTGGGACTGCACCGCCTCCTTCTACGAGCAGGTCATGCTCGTGAAAGAGGCGGCGGGCGGGAACGGGAGAGAACTCTCCCACCTGAGATCCGCAGTCGGCGGCTTAGGGGTCGCCGACGTGTCTTCGCCGAGGACTATCGGCCTCCATGACCGGGGCCTGAGGACGGTGAGAGGGCAGCTCACCGTCCTTACAGAAGCAGGCCCATGACGGCAGCGTGACGTGAGGAACTCACGCACGCCCCCCCCCCCCTTAGAAGTGGGATCACACCCGAAACCCTCCAAAGACGCGGGATAGCACCCGTAACAACAGACCCGAGGTCGCAGTGGCGGCCTCGGGTCTGTTGGGAGTCCTGGGACATCCTTCCGGGGGCTTACCCGGGGCTCCCAACCATAGGCTGTTGGGCGTTATGTGAGGTTTTTTAGTCGGTAGGAGTCCGGCATAGCATCCATGAGGATAATCCCTCACGTTAAACAAAAAAAAAGGCCAATGTGTTATTCAAGAATAAAGTCTATTTCAGAACAAAATTTCAGCAAGATTCATTCAGCAATAAGAACGTGAAAGTGTAACGAAAGTGCTGACAGTCATCCACACGTCTACATTCACCTAAGGCGCGTTCGCTCTAAGTTTGCCGTTGGCGTAGAGGCGTTGTACGGGAAGCGACATGCAAACTTAGAGCGAACGGGTAGTACTTTTGTATTTATTATTTAAATAAGTTAGATATTAATATTTGAACGAATCCAACTGATTTGTTTCTGCAAAATCGCTTAGTAATTTAATAACTCGTTATTTCCACAATGAAGGTTCGTAAAGCAAGTTGTTACAATAATTAAATGTTTTGAAAATACAGTTACATAATCAAACGGATAATTTAAATTAAATGCAGACTCTGCGTACGCAGAACTTTTTATACAAGTCGCTTAGATTGTGTTACAAATTGAATGTACCAAATGAAGTAGGGATTCGATTTTACGATAAATTTTGAGAAAATGGCGGACTGATTATTTTCTTGAGGAGTTCTTTTGGGTCTTGATACATTTTGGATCACGACAAATTTAACAAAATGTAAAAACTTATTAGAATTCTATTTCTGCAAAGAAAGTTCATAAAAATGTGAACGGTCGCTGATCCGGCCGCAAACTATTGCGATCTCAGCCTCAATATTTGGGCTCCTAAGTCAGAGTCACGTCTATCAAACAGCAGGTGCCTCATAGTAGAGGTTAGGTTGATTTGCACACTGGAGATTTTAAAGCAGTTTTTAAAAAGCGCGTCAAGATTTTTTTATTTGTGTAATACTCCAACGCCTAAATTACCTACTTTAATAATAAGCTTGTGCTATAGGATTTGGACAGCTGATAAAATTGATTACACTCAAAGTCCGAAACAAAAAATTATGCTTTTTTAAAATTCAGCTCGCCAAAATAAATAAATATTTGTGGACATTCACACACAAGATACTGACAGATTCTGATTCGACAGATACTGTCGTGAAATGATCGAAATAAGTTTGAAATTGAAAAGGAATGACACCATTTTAAGTTTTGTTTGCAAATCAGTAATAATAAGCGAACAACGTACCTATTACGTAAAGAAAATGTTAAATAATTATATTCTAGAAAGATAAATTCGTTTTGTTCTTCTAGAAGGAGAAACTATAGAGAAGAAAAATTGCTTATTAAAAAGTATGTTTTAAATATTTGTGAACCAATATAATTTAATTTCATTCCAATACCTCAGGAAAAAGAAACAAAAAGTTCACATTTAAACAGCGCATTTTTGCTCCTACGAAAAAAATTGTTTAGTGTTTTGGCGCTTGAGGTCCTATACCTATGAGGTACAGACATAACATCACGGCATACAATCTAAAAAACACACAATGTGTACTTTGTTCCATTTCGGATAGTCATTCGATAAAATAAAACACCAAACCACATGTAAATATTGTTTCACACCAATTCTATTTATTTCAGATACGTTCACATTTCACAAACGTTTCTCATCAAACAAGCCTTTGTCGCAAGTATAGTGGTATTTGAGTCAATTCTATCTAGAACTTGTCGACACAATTGGGAAGTATTTGAGGTAAAAGTAAATATTTGATGGCTTGGAAACCGCATCACAAACGTGAGGACCTCTCGAAGTGGGAAAATACAACTTTCGCTCATTTTCTGTGGTTCGTTTTGCTAAAGAAAATAATGGAATGACCTAAATTGATTCTTAGTACTTGTGTTCGGATGTTTGGTGGATAAGTGTGAGATTAATATTTTGTCTATTACGTCAAAAGCACCTATACTTTTACTAACATTTTTGTGGACTCTCTCACAGTCAGTATTGTATTCCGGATTCGCTGGATATCGCTATAGCTTTCGTTCAGGTGCACAGGCTCATTTTGGAGAGTGAAAAATCAATCAAACCAAACGCCTCTGACAGTCCACTGCTTGATGCAGGTCTCTCTTATAGTACGCCACGTACGCCTTTCATCTTTTTCTTCAGGTCGTCGCCGTTGGTCCATCTGACGGGTGGACGTTCTACTCCATGTTTATACAGGTCTCCACTCCAGAATTCATTGTCGTTGTTCATCTACAGAGCAAATTTTAGCAGAATAAAATTTTACATAATGGCTGCAAAGTTGAAGTTATTGTTCATCGACGTACGTAAGGGACGAAGCCGGAGCGTACAACTAGTAGCGTATTGCAAAAATTAAATTTGTAATTGGCGAAAATGTCACGATATTCAACAAACAGTCATAAATTGAGATTCATAAGGCTAATCCATTTGCAAGGAACAAAAAACGTGCATTATTAAAGCATGTCAAATGTCGGCTTTAGTAAACGTTGTTCGTAAGTCGTACGGGGATTAGTTTCATGTATAATTAATTTGTATATTATGTTGAAATAGGTGGCTCGCTAATGCGCAAATTTTCATTGTAAAACAATATCATATATTTTGAAAAGCTGACGGTTGTTCTGTGAATATATTATAATTTACGTGTTTTACGTGTACAGATGACGATACACGTAGGGGAAACTGGGGATACTTGATCCTTACGGGAGACTAGGTAGGTACACAAGATTTACAGAACTTGTATAAGCCGTATTTAGTTTTATAGTAGTAGAAAGTTATCGGGTACCTTATACAATCGATATTGTGATTGTATAAGGTACCCGATAACTTTCTAAAGATGGTACATCTATCACAATTGACACTTTGGCAAACGGCGGCCGAGTAAGTAATTGTTGCGGCAGAAAGAAAATTTTGGTGAGTTTATATTTTGACTAAACATTTATTTAAAATGGGACTTTTAAGTGTGTATGCATTTAATACGAGCCATTATCTATATTATTAGCCATTCTTTACGTAATAAAGTGGTAATATTATAGACATTTGAAAATATTTTTGTTTATAACCTCAAATAGCTCAGGGTATACTTGGTACACTTTATTATGGGAGATTTGATCCACCTAACTCAAGTGTCCCCTACCATTTTTTTTTTCAATTCATTGCAGAACAATATGCCAAGAGCCACCAAAACCAGAGAAGGTGCCCAAAAAATGGTGCAAGGGAACGAAAGTCATGCCCTAAAGTTGCACAGCGAGCAACGGAACGAGCTATGCTATGGATGTCTCTGAGGGATAAAATCCGGAACGATGTTCTCCGTAAGAGAACCAGAGTGTTCGACATAGCTCGCAGAAGCATGCGTCTTAAAATGGCAGCTGGCTGGCCACATCTCTGTTGGATCCCCCTGTTAATCCCCCAGGATCAGGTCATCCAGACCGGGGGGATCAAGTCTTACGTATATACGGGACACATGGTACGATTCCTTATTACTGATTTAAGTCAAATAAGTACTAAATTTAGATATTCATATCATTGGCTCTTACAGCAATTATAAGCAAATAAATTTCACGTATTTTAGTACCAACGGTTTTTTAAACGGATTTTCAATATAGAATTTAGGGATAAAAAACAAAAGGGGGATCAAGTGTCCCCAGTTTCATCAAATCATAATTAATTATGATTTACTAGCTGACCCGCGCAACTTCGTTTGCGTGATAAATGAAGAACCACTCGACCGATTTTGTGCAAACTTCACATAAACCATGTCCTAAATAGTCCGAACAAAGCCTAAACATTTGGTTTGGATAGATGAGCCCGTTCTTGAGTTATAGAATTACAACGAAAAGTGGCATTGATTTTTATATATAGGTATAGATATACGTGTTCAGTCATCTGTACACGTATATAATTGACTGCCTCTGTGGCGCAGTCGGTAGTGATACCGCCTGCGGCGCTGGAGGTCGTGGGTTCGATTCCCACCGGAGACAAATATTTGTGTGACCCATAACAATTTGTTGATGCGAAAAAAAAGAATTTCACACAGTTATATTTAAACCGAAAAGTTGGGAAATAATATTTGATCAGGTAGGCAACTATATTAAATTAAAAAAAATGTAAGATAAAAATAAATGGATAAATCATTTTATCCGTTCATTTTAATTTTCATCTTTGTTTTACCATTTTTATCTCCAAAGTACTTCGTCCTCTCTACTACCGAATCTAATTCCAGAACGGACAAACAATTTAAAATAGTTACCTGCCTGATCAAATATTATTCCCCAACTTCTCAGTTTAAATAGAACTGTGTGAAATTCAACACAACTTTATGGACAATCTAATTCAGAGATGTTTAAAATAACAGCTCAGTGCTAAATCTAGACGAACTAATGTTAGTTCAACGAATTTAGATGAAGGTGTTAATGCATTTAGTTTTGTAGATAAATCCTTAGTGACTGCTAAAACTGACCATCAAAGGTAAACATACTTTCGTATGAGTGGGACAAAGAGATGAGTGTGGGAAATCAAGTACTTTATAAATTCGTCCCCTTAGTAACATAAAAATGTAACTCGATTTTTATCGATTTTGAGTTAAGTATGCCACTAGTCAGGGAATAGTGTGTTCCATGTTGTCACAAAGACTCGTGTCTCTAGGACTCTTCATTTCCGAAATAGCCTCCACCGTATCTGTAAAACACGTAAAACAGAAACAAACACACAAACTTATCTTCAGATAGGCTTTTGTGTGTTTGTTAAAACCAAAACGTATCTAAAGATACGTTTTTGTGTTACAGTGCTTTCATAGTTTTACACTACAATAATTGAACACAAAATGTTCATAGCATATAAAAAGACACCCGTCCACTATATTTAACCATTATCCAAGCGTATTTATATAACCCACTAGCCAATGCTGCGGTTTCGCTCGCGGGGATGACGTTTATCACGACTAAACGAACAGTGATTGAACGGAAAACCAACCTTGGTTTTTAACTCCGTTTTGTTCTTAACCGTTTTGTTCTTAACTCCGTTTGTTCTTAACTCCGCTTCTACTTGACCGATCGCGATGAAACAAACGTAGGCTTTTAAGTCTGATCAGATCTTTTTCAGAACTGCACACATAAGGACAAACAGAAACGAGTTCCAAAAAAATATTTCATACACAAGTTGTATACAACTTTTGTCTGAAATCGATAATACGTTTTCATGACGGTATATAGAGGCGTCCTCAATAGATAATATGTCATTGAAATGCAGCAAGTTGGATACCCATAACTCCTGGGGCAGTCATTAGGCGAGCAACTTCTTAAGAAATCCATGGCGCCAGACTTGGCTAAGATCGCCAGTCGAGTGACAGTGACAAAAACAGTGCTGCCGGTCAATGAGAAGGTAATGTTTTTCAAGTTACCCTAACAACAGACTGTGTATTAATTACGAGCTCTATAGCATTGGATAAAAGGGAGGTGATGGTTATAGGCTTTTATTCGGAAGGGTTGTACCTTCATGAAAGAAAGAAACAGTTTTTAATCCAAATAAAACAACAAAAACTTTAAAATATGCGTTTCATGCTAAGTACACACAGTGTAGAATAACGGCCTCTCAGCGTAATACCGTTTGCGTCTAGTTCAGGCAGACAGTGCTGAGTATTTCTGAGACGAACAGTATGCTTGGCGATACGATATGCATCTGCGGTCTTCCATGAAACAGTACCTATTTGTTTCATGGAATATAAAAGAAATGTTATTACCTGACACAACAAACTTCTAACCATATTACTTGAATACCACCTCGGATAGACCGTCTGGTAACTTATGAACTTTACTTAAACTACTGCCCTGTGGCTTTTTTGCACCTACCGGATCCAGCGGTAAGGAGAGTAAATTTCATGCCCGCCAAGACCTTCTTAAAGTGAGGCAAAGGCACCCCACGAGTACGAAAGAACTCATGCCAGTCTGCCGACTTACAGTAACACATGCCGCTACTTTGTGAGCCGGGGCGGTTCAGGCCTTGCGAGAGATGCTCACACCCGAACGAAAGTGTTCCAATCTACCAAGTGTTGCATCCCGTGAAACGGTGTATCTATCAGGTCCAGCAATGAACTCTAGTCGTTCTCCTTGTCTGGTACCCTGGTGAGGTATTTAACCGTTTGGAGAACCCTATCAGGGAAATTTCTTTAAGAGAGCTTGAGCCTCATAAGCAGCCCTTCCTGAAAATTAAGTGCGCAGGAACTCGCTCAATCAATATGAACTCTCCCTGTTGAAATCTCCCACAATCACTGTCTGCCGAAGGATACTGCTCAAAATTACTTTGTCAGTTAAAGAGTTGAACTGTATCCGCGTTACCACTGTGAGTTCTGTAGGTACACCCGTAGTTTAGAGTGTGACCCTCGTGGTGCCCTATATGATCCCCCGTGATAAGTAAGACAGTGTCCCTGTCTTCAAGGTTTTGAAGAGCTGTAGAATTATAATCCAAAACATAATTATGTACGTTCAGGATAATAATTTTTCTGCCGCCTTGCTCTTTCTCTAATAGCTTCAAGGTATGCAATATACGAGTATATACCTATCCCGACTTGTATTCTTTTTTATTATGCTCAATTTAATTCTAATAACACAAAAATACCAAATTAATAGAATATAACACGAAGTATCTCATTTAAAATTTCATTTTCATACGAAAAAGTTAGTCACATAAAAGCGTATCTGTATCCATTTTGAAAACTATTGAACTTTAAATATATAAATAGAACCTTTTTAAATGAGTAGCTACTTTCTTTGCAAAGTTAAATAATGCGCTAAACGTATTTTAAGCATTAACCGTGAATACTTTCAATAGTAGTCCATAAATTCTCATTAATACAACGTGTCACACGGTTTTCTGCTGTTTCCCAAAAGTGAGCAAAATCGAGTTACATTTCTATGTTACTAAGGGGACGAATTGACTAGTGCTCATCACGCGGTTTTACCCGCGTATTTCCCGTTCCGGTGGGAATGCGGGAATGAAATATAGATAAATATGTTACCCGCGGATAGTGTAGCTTTCTCACAGTATAAGAATTTTTCAATTCGGTCTCGTAGTTTCGGAGACTTTTCGTGTCAAAAACAAACAAACAATAAAATGTTTCCTCTTTATAATATTAGTGCACTTAGATGATCTATACTTCTTTATCTTACTTATTACTAGAAGGATTATAAATGCGAAAGTTTGTGAGGGTAAATGTCTGGTTTTCAGTATGTCTGAATGTTAGTTACTACGCGTAACAAGAAACTGTGGGCTATGGAGCTACTTTATTTTATAAATCTTAGTATTCATAAATTTTGATTATTGGATTTTGTCAGACAAAAATGCAAACACCTAGTACAATACTCACATAGTATAAGATATTACATCTATAATTCTTCTACTTGACTAAAAATTCCACACAAGCGAAGCGACTGGTGAAAATCTAGTAAGCAATAAATTGATATTCTTTACAAAATGCTGACAAAAATGCTAAAAGCATCTTATACTTCGTAGAAAATACATCATCATAATACTTATGTGCTCTTTGCGTTGGGAACGAAGCCAACGCCATTTATTTTTTCCCATTCTCTCCCTCTACGATATCGCATCAAAAACTACTGAACGTATTTTAATGAAACTTGTGTTACAATCCTTTAAACCCACAATAAATATTTACATTCGAAGCTTGTGATAAGGGTACAAGCTATCTTGCAGATATATATTTAAAAGCCTTCGCAATATATTTATGAGTACAAGTGCTGAGATCTTTGGACCCAAGCCAGCAGTAACGGTAAGTGGTATTCTTGCAGTTTAAGGGGCGAGTTCATGGAGATCGACTGCCTCTGTGGCGTAGTTGGTAGTATAACCGCCTGGCGTGCTGGAGGTCCTGGGTCGTTCCAAATATTTGTGTGATCCACAAATGTTTGTTTCGGAGTTAGGGTGTTTTCTATGTATAATATGTACGTATTTACAAGTAGGTATATAAGTATGTCTTATCAGTCGTCTAAATCACATAAACAGCACAAGCTTATATAATTTGGGTTAGATGATGTTGTGTGAGATTCCACAAATATTTAATAATTGATATATTTAAGAAAAGAAAACCCGAACGGAAAAAAAAATTGATCCTTGGGGGAGGCATCTGCATAAAAGTGGACATCCATTAGCTGACATTGTTCAGTGATCTAGAAGTCGTCTGCTATCAAGCAAATGTGATTGGGAAAAGGAAGCTCATAGCCCAGATCTAAATATAATAAATAATAAATGTTCACGGACATTTCACACAACGCTATCTGATCCCAAAGTAAGCTAGGAATAACCTGCTTGTGTTATGGGTATCAGACCACGGATATTAATACTTATATACTTTAAATACATACATATTATACATAGACACAGCCCGACTCTTGAGACAAACATTTATGGGTCACACAAATATTTGTCTCGGGTGGGAATCGAGCCCACGACCTCCAGCGCCGCAGGCGGTATCTCTAAAATTACAAATCTTTCGTTTTCTTGTAACGTTACTGTAAGCGAAGGATAGATTCTACAGCTATAGGCTATAGCTGTAGAATCTATCCATAGGAAATTTATTTGAGCTCAAGTAAATAGTAGCTATAATTATATGCCATTCAAAAAGTAAATGTTCTGGAAATGTATTATGTGCTTTCATTCAATGTGTAGTAAGTTCCAACAAGTGCCATCAATCAACTGTATAAACAGTATGTTATGAATTGTTATAAGTAGGTACTCACATAATATAGAATCATGTCCAACAAAAACGGTAGAAACGTTTGAGACTAAAATACCCATCGACTATCGGAACCACATCGTAACACTAAAACTTCGAGATACAAGGGAGGTCCCAAACTTCGCTGGTTTTGAACATAGAAACTTTTATCCCAAAATTAACAGTTGAATATTGTGCGACAACTTGAAACGGTCACCAACTGGAGGCAATTTAGTGCTCTAAACTAATAAAGTGAATGAGAAAGTTCTCCTTGAATCTGCATGACGATTTTCCAAAACTTATATCTATTCTGTTGTTTGGGAGGATGTAGTGTGCCTTCACGAAGAGCGTTACCTGTGCTCGGGCCCTCCCCGTAAGTAGCGGCGAAAGCGAAAACGCGAAACCAATCACTACCGAGAAATGAGTCCCGACAGGGCTAGGGCGTCCCCCCGAGGCGACGCGTACCGGTGTGCCCCCGTCGGTATGACTGCATGCGCACGCGGCGAAGGGGGCCGCCACCCTTCACGCAGCGCCAACTCTGGCGGGATGCGAGGAGCCGAGTGCCGGATAGGCACGTGGAATGTGCGTGGTGGTATGGAAGGTAAGATGAATGAATTGATAGATGTAATGAAAGAGCAATGCCTGGATGTATTGTGTGTCACAGAGACTAAGCGGAAGGGGAGCGGCATCGACGATCTTCCTGGCGGCATAATTGCTTTGTGGTCCGGAGTGGACCAAGAGGATCATGCCAGTAAGGGAGTGGGTGTCTTGCTCTCCTCCCGTTTGGCTTCTGGAGTGAAAGATTTTGGATTGGCAGGTCCAAGACTCCTGTGGGTACGTATAAAACTGGGGATCACGAGAGTTTTTTTGGTCGCAGCCTATGCTCCCGTCAGCTCGGCTAATCCCCAAGTGCTCGCGAAGTTCTGGGATCCCGTTAGGGACGTCCTCGATTTGGCTGACGGGAATGAAAAGTTGATCATGTGTGGTGATTTGAATGGATGGGTGGGGACCAAGCGAGATGGCTTCGATGCTGTCCTTGGTCCGTATGCAGATAAGAGAGCGAATGATGCTGGTAAGTCAATCTTAGACGTATGCTTGGAACGAGACCTCCTTGTGGCGAACAGTTTATTCCGTCACAAAGATATCCACACGTATACCTGGAGACGGAAGGAAGAAAAAAGTGTAATTGATTTGATATTGATAGACAGTCGTCTCCGAGAGGCTATAAGGGATACAAGAGCCTACAGAGGCCCCACTCTTGAAACTGACCACTACCTGGTGGTAAGCCGGTTTGTTGGTCTTTTCAAGAAGTGGAGGCACTGGCGAGTGCGTGTCTCTTTCGGAGACTATGAAAGGATAAAGAGTGAAAAACTGGAAGATGAAAGCGTAAGGAGTATGTTTGAGGCTTAGTCAGTGAAAGGCTTGCAAACGCGAGCCTTTCCGACTTAGATGTGGATGAATGCTGGAATATTATGAAAGAAAGTATAGTGGATAGTGCAAAAGAAGCATGTGGGAGTGCAAAGAGACATGAACATTCGAAAGGTGATGCCTGGTGGGATGCAGAAGTTCAATCCTGCGTAGCAAGAAAGAAGAAAGCGTGGTTGGATTATGTCTCATCTTTGCAACTGAATGACAGTATGAAAGACACGAAGAAAGAAATTTACCGCCTCTGCAAGAATGAAGCCAAAGCTTAAGTGAAAGAGAAGCGTGAAAGAATAAATTTGATTGCGGAAGAGAAGCTGACGAGGAACTTCGAGACAAATACCGAACTCTTTTGGAGGGAGGTCAAGAAGTCTCGGAGCTGTTCGTCAGTTTCCAGAATGGATAAGATAAAGTAAAGAGTAAAGCTGGGGACATTCTTGCGGACCCATTAGAGGTGTTAGAGCGGTGGAATGAGTACTTTGGAGAAATGTATGAATATCTCCCGGATGCGGGCACTGCGAGGGAGTCGATGACTGATCTTGCGGTGCAAGCATCAAGCGGAGATATTACTTTGGAAGAGATTGAATGGTCGATACGAAGCTTGAAAAATGGAAAGTCTGCGGGAATTGATAGAATATCGGCTGAAATGATCAAATTAGGTGGTCCTTGCGTCCGGGACGCCTTCTGGTCATTGAGCAATCTATGCTGGAAGAATGGAAGGGTCCCAATGGACTGGTGGTGTGCTATCATCGTGCTCTTGTATAAAGGCAGGGCTCACGTATGGAGTGCGCCAACTATAGGGCCATCAGTTTGATCAGTATAGCAGCTAAAGTGTATGGCAAAATTATTGAAAGGAGAATGAGGGTGGAATCTGACGGATTACTGTGGAAGGCGCAGGGAGGTTTCCGAAATGTAAGGGAATGTGTGGACCAAGTTTTCTCTCTCCGCAACATTGTAGAGAAGCAGCTGGCTGTAGGCCGGAAGGTTTTCTGCGGTTTTGTGGACAAGGAGAAAGCATTTGACAGAGTTGTACGGAAGGATCTCTGGGATATATTGCCAGGATACGGGATTGATGGTGCGCTGCTTCGTGCTGTGCAGTCTACATATGTGGGATGTACGGTATGTGTGCGGGTGGGCGGCAGCCTGTCTCCCTGGTTTGACGTCAACATTGGCGTCAGACAGGGCTGCGTGCTGTCGGCTCTGCTGTTTGTCCTGTACCTGGACGATTGTCTTAAGAGAGTAAGATCGATGAATGTTGGATTGCGAATGGGTGACTTACTTGTGAACTGTTTGCTGTATGCAGATGATGCCGTGCTCATAGCCGAATCGCCATCAGAACTACAGTCACTAGTCACAACGATGAAAGATGATTGTCTAATGAGAGGCTTACATTTGAACGCTACTAAAACGAAAGTGATGGTATTCGAAAGAGAAGAGGACAGAACGAATGCCAGGATAACTGTAAATGATGTAGTGCTGGAACAGGTGGATGAGTTTGTATATCTTGGAAGTGCATTTAGCAGGGATGAACGGTACACCGCTGCGTAACTGCGGGCAATAGTGTGAATGGAGCGTTAGGCAAACTTTTAGGTATCAAGGCCTTAAGTCAAAAGGCCCAGCTCGCAGTACACAATGCGGTGCTGATACCTACGCTAACGTATGGAAGCGAGAGTTGGGTATGGCAGGAAACTCATGAAAGTAGAATAAACGCGGTCGAGATGCGCGCGCTACGCCAAATCTGCGGAGTAACGCTCGCAGATCGCGTTCGGAATGAAGATGTAAGAAAGAGAGTTGGTCTGAAAGAGAGTGTCGGTGTTAAAGTAAGGAAGGGCATGCTACGATGGTTCGGGCATGTGGAACGAATGGGAGATGAAAGAATTCCAAAACAGATATACAACGCGAAAGTGGATGGACGTAGGAGTCGGGGAAGGCCACGACACACCTACCACGACCAAATTAATCGTGTATTAGTTGAAGGCGGTGTCAAGAGCCGTAGGAACCGACGTGCATGCATGAAAAGAAAAATGAAAGTTGAAGAAGCAAGTGAGGTGTGTATGGACCGTGCCGTGTGGCGCTCGGTTCTTTCTGCCTACCCCGCAAGGGATTTGGCGTGAAGATAGTTAGTAAGTTATATCATATCTGTCGTTCACTTTTATAAACCAAAATTGTCGATATATTTCACTTTCAATATTTATACTTCCATATTGTTACATTTAATATAATCTAGGTATTACTTTGAAGCGCTCATTGCAACACGGGCTCGGTGTTCTGGCTACGATCACTGCAGTAAGCCACTTTTATTATGGACTGTCTTTACACAGTACTTTAGTTCCTCCTCCCTTTAGTTTCAATTTGTTGAAGGCAAAAGTCTACAACTAGTGCGTTCTACCTGTTATGACTTACGGTGCTGAGACGTGGACACTTACGGTGTTGTTGTTCCGTGCCCTTAAGGTCGCGTATCGAGCTATGGACCGAGCTATGCTTGGAGTTTCTTTTGAGGGATAAACTTCGAAATGAGGTTACCGGCAGAGAACCAAGTCGACATAGCTCGCAAAATAAGCACTATAAAGTGTCAGTGAGCCGGCCACATCAGAAAATCAACCGACGGTCTATAAAAGTTTTTTTTTGTTGTATTAGTTATGTAATTTGTTTTTCAAACACAATGAATTGTATGATTGTTCCTGAATAAATTGATTGAATTGGATGGAGTAAGCAAGTTCTGGAGTGGAGACCGCGACTTGGCAAATGTAGGGTAGGACGTCCACCCGCCAGATGGACCAACGATCTAGAAAAGGTCGTAAGCTGGGACTTGAAGCGGAAGGCGCAGGACCGTGTGTTGTGACGTAAATTGGGAGAGGCCTACGTCCAGGAGAGGACGGCCATGGGCTGATTTTATTAGTTCCTCCGTTATCCGTTATAATAATTGCCAGTTCCCATATACCTTTCGGAAACATAGTCATGTACATTGCTATTGATGTTAGTATTCATCTTCATTATTTTTTAGAGGGCACTCACTTTTTTTCTATACACAAGGCTTCTTCACACGCTAATTAAATTTCCATTCATATTCATCCTTCAAATATTGCACAAATAAGATACTGAAATAATGCAGGAAATTGCCTTGCCAACGAATTAATTCCTTATAAAAAAATATCTAAACTGAACTATCACTGGAACAATGGCAGTCACAGATTTGGGATTTACTGATAGACTGTCTCTGTGGTTCAGTGTTTAGATCCTGGGACTGCCATGCTGAGGTTTTAGTTTCAATGCCCAGGTCGAATCAAATATTTGCGTAATTCACAAATAATTGTTTTGAAGTAGTATTTCGATAAAGTTTGCAACGTTACAATATTGTTTGAGCTTGTCACCAAAACAGGATTTAAAGTTATTTCAAATCATTTTCGTTTACCACATAACTTTGAACTGTCACAGGCAGATTTTCGCGTTCTTACATCGTGCAAATCAAGGACATTTCAGCTTGTACCTTGCAACGCTTTAACACAACAATTCTGAAATATTACGGTGCAGCTTCTACAAAGGCATAACTTTGTTTAACAAATATTATTCCTTACACCTTGCATCTTGAGAAATACTTTTTAGGCTATTTTCCTTGCCGTTTTAGCTACTCTTTGTAGTATCATTGCAAGTCATGACCATAGCATTTATAACTTACTTAATAATGCCCGTATCTTTGTCCGTTAGGAATTTTGTTCTAAGGATAAAATATCAAACATAAAAAGTACCTTGCCTATGAGTTATTCCAGAGTTTAATCTGCTAGAATTTCAACTCGATCTGTTCACTCGTTAGAGCGTGATACAATAAATTGTTTGTTACCATACCAGTAGCTAAGGTTACATGTAGGAGAAGATGTATATGAATAAATAAATAAATGTTTATTGCAAAGCTACAGGACAGTATTCTTTCTTCTATACATTTCAACCACAAAATGCATTCAACCAACTTACCACATAATAATAATATGTGACTGTATGTAGATATTATCTACATACAGTCAGAATGAATAACACGCCCATACAGGCTAGTATTACAGTAAGTATAGAGTTTGCCATAAATTTTTGTAACAATGTCACATTTCAGCAAAAATGGAAAGAACTCGCATACATGTACCTACTCGAAAATAGTACGAGCAGTGTCCATTTCAGAATTTCGTACCAAAGGGTAAGAACAGGACCCTGTTACTGAGACTCCGCTGTCCGTCTGTTTGTCACCAGGCTATAATTCATAAACCGTGATAGCTAGACAGTTAAAAATTTTAAGAACAATATATTTCTGTAGACGCTATAACAATAAATACAAAAAACAGAACTAAAAATATTCAAAGAGGCTCCCACACATCAAACATTATTTTTAGCCGTTTTAAGATACAGAACCGCCCCGGCATTTAGATTTTTTGCTGGATACCCCTTGAAATCATTTTAATGTCGATAGTAGAAAACTATAAACTATATTGTGGTTTTTCAGGCAGGCTTTTGCAATAACAAATTATAATTATGTTATGATAGCTATAGCGTGTTCGTAGGGAGAGACAGAAGTTGTGTGCACACTTTTATTTACTGATAATTACTGACTGTTTACAGATCACTATTTATTACGCACTACATTATGACGTACTAAGTTGGCGGCATAGCCGCCACAGAGATTCTACATAGCTACAGCGTTCCTAGGTAGTTGGATACAGACGTATGAATGGAATAATTAATCTAGAGTACTAAAGATTATATACATCAAACTGAGGAGTAGTGCGGGGGGTGATTGTCATCCTGTAGCACGTACATGAAGATGCGATTATTGCTAAATTGACAAATTCAAATATTTAGAAAATGAATTATAATATTACGGCACAGGACGTGACTTGAGTAATGATATAAGAATTTCCTACTATCAGTCACGTCCATGCAGTCGCCATAGAACTCCCCCTTTTTTAAAAAACAAAAATCCAAAACATTATTACAAAAGTCAATAAGGTATACAACATTATGCTATGTACGATTCTATGCTCGAGCGGTGGTACGTGAGTTGAGTCTGGTCGGTCTGGATTGTCTATATATTGATGTTTTTGATCACAGAAGAAGTTTGTAGTAGCTGTATTGATGTCCCATAAACGTGTTTGGCGAAGCGTAGTCCGCGTATAACTGAGGGCAATTCCTTCCCTGTTTTGTTTTGGGTATTCCTTCTGTCTATCTGTTCCAACAGCATTTTGGGTAATCCATATTTTCTTGCGCTTTTTATTGAGTCGATTTCATCCCTTGGCTCGTTATATGATAACCAAGAACATGTAAATAATTTTTGACCAATTTGCGCTTGTTTCAACTATTTCTTATTCCCGTTTCGTATGCTTCTTTGCATTTCACATGCTTAATTATTCTTCTTTGCTTCTGGATTCTATCAAGATCTCGTCCACAAACTAAATATAAAGTTCCAAATCTGTTTTCGTCGTTATTCGCTATAAGTATCAAAAATGATAACCAAGAACATGTAAATAATTTTTGACCAATTTGCGCTTGTTTCAACTATTTCTTATTCCCGTTTCGTATGCTTCTTTGCATTTCACATGCTTAATTATTCTTCTTTGCTTCTGGATTCTATCAAGATCTCGTCCACAAACTAAATATAAAGTTCCAAATCTGTTTTCGTCGTTATTCGCTATAAGTATCAACGATTGTTCCGTTGGCCGCTTAAGAGTTTCAATTCACTCGCTTTCTTATTGCCATTTCTAGGCTTTTTATTCCTGGTGTATTTGCCCATATTTTAACCAAAGTTCAATAACCACTTTTGCAGTCGGTTATGATAAGGCGTGAAGGGTCCTATATTTCTGAGATCCATCTCAATTAGAGCTGGTTTTCGGTTTCCAGCTGCTCCCTATCATTTTTCCAGGAACAAGGCTTGCGGTTTTTATTCAACTTGCTTTTATATTGGCGATAATAATAACATATTCTTGACGAGTAATAATAAATTGTGCGAACTTGACCTAGACCGCTTGAAAATGCTGACGCTGAAATTCTTTCTTGAGCTACGTTTGTAGCTATCGCGTCGACTCAACATTTTGTAACGTAATTCATGTTTACATCACAATATGACCGCTGATTGTGGCTTTCTATTAAATCGTACGCTTTCTTGAATTTTATAGTAATACTTTCTTTTGGCTAGTTTCTGTTAAAATATTCTTGATAAGCAGTCGACGTCGGCTAATTTCTTGCATTTTTTTCGCAGATCACTTTCTTCCTTATTTGCCTATAAGTACGGTGTCTTCGTCTGCTATGATTCGCCAATGCCAGATCCTGTAGTTCCATTGCGTTGGAATGGAACTAAATTGCGCTGGTCCCGTAGGGACCCTATGCCGCTGATCCCATGGAGTAGGAATTCAATGCTGCTATTCCTCGGTGAGCCGGGCTGAGTGCAGTTCTGCGGTGCGCGATGAGCAACCCTCATTGTCGGGGTGTTTGCTTCATAGTGTGGCTGACTGCTGCGTAGACGGGAGAGACGTTCGCTCTACTTACATTTACCGTAGTTGCAGTTTGCTGTGCCTATACACTGTTGTGGCCGAAGGGTAACCAGGCTGAAGCGATCGCTACTAGCTCGTGGTATCCTTGATGAGGCCGGAGACGCTGGCTGGCTGTCTGAGACGTTATTTACAATTCGTACTGGACTGCTGTGAAGATTGCGATGATGCTGCTGATTGGTTTCGGGGAGCTTGAACGTTGTTTCCATTGACGTCGATTTGTTTCTTCATACTTCGTAGCGGCATTTCTTCATCGCTGGAGATTTTTTTCATCGTCGGGTTCTTGTTACATCCTCGGTTTTTTCATCATCAGGTTCTTGTTACATCCTCGGTTTTTTCATCGTCGGGTTCTTGTTACATCCTCGGTTTTTCATCGTCGGGTTCTTGTTACATCCTCGGTTTTTCATCGTCGGGTTCTTGTTACATTCTCGGTTTTTCATCGTCGGGTTCTTGTTACATTCTCGGTTTTTCATCGTCGGGTTCTTGTTACATCCTCGGTTTTTCATCGTCGGGTTCTTGTTACATCCTCGGTTTTTCATCGTCGGGTTCTTGTTACATTCTCGGTTTTTCATCGTCGGGTTCTTGTTACATCCTCGGTTTTTTCATCATCAGGTTCTTGTTACATCCTCGGTTTTTTCATCGTCGGGTTCTTGTTACATCCTCGGTTTTTCATCGTCGGGTTCTTGTTACATCCTCGGTTTTTCATCGTCGGGTTCTCGTTACATCCTCGGTTTTTCATCGTCGGGTTCTTGTTACATCCTCGGTTTTTCATCGTCGGGTTCTTGTTACATCCTCGGTTTTTTCCGTGTCGGGGTCACCATTTTATAGCGTGTTCGTAGGGAGAGACAGAAGTTGTGTGCACACTTTTATTTACTGATAATTACTGACTGTTTACAGATCACTATTTATTACGCACTACATTATGACGTACTAAGTTGGCGGCATAGCCGCCACAGAGATTCTACATAGCTACAGCGTTCCTAGGTAGTTGGATACAGACGGATGAATGGAATAATTAATCTAGAATACTAAAGATTATATACATCAAACTGAGGAGTAGTGCTGGGGGTGATTGTCATCCTGTAGCACGTACATGAAGATGCGATTATTGCTAAATTGACAAATTCAAATATTTAGATAATGAATTATAATATTATGGCACAGGACGTGACTTGCGTAATGATATAAGAATTTCCTACTATCAGTCACGTCCATGCAGTCGCCATAATAGCAACATTCTCAGAGGATTAAGCTGTCGAGACGCTAAATGTTTTAAAGATCAGAATCGCTGTTTAGAATGGGAAATGTGTCGCCAACACCCCTTTAACGAGTAGCCCCTTATCAAGTTCCGTTAAAATTGACCCAGAAACAAACTTCAGTAATAAAATTTCAATGAGTTTTATCAATTACTTTAAAAGAAGTTAGCATTTTTGTTCTATTTTAGATCATCAGTATTTGAAGATATTGCAGTCTAATTACTTTCTACTATCGGGCTTCACATGACTTAGCCACGTAGACCCATTCTCCGTAAAATAAACCCTATGTCACCCAGGGATAGAGTAGGTATTTCTCCACAGTAAAAGAAATTTTAAATCGGTTCAGTGATTTCGGAATTTGAAACTCGTTTTGAAAATAAAATATTCCAGTCATGGTCCTGTTTGGATTTTTCAGGAGACGTACACGCTCACTTCAACTTTTCTTATGCAGAATGTCAAAAATATTATAATACAAGAAAATTAAAAAAATAATTCATTAACACAAATAAGATATCAAGAAAAAACTGTTTCGTTATTTCATCAGCAAAGCTAATTTTCGTCATACCGGTTGGAAGTGCACTTACCTTGAACTCTGGTTGGTAGGTAGGCGCTGCTCCCAGCTTTGCGTTCGGGGTCTTGATTCACGACCGCGAAATATGCACACAGGAGTTATAACCGTAACTCTCGAGACTGTGGCTGATGATAAGCGATATAGCGCGATATGATGGGTAATCACAGCGGCCGATAGCGGAGCGGAGCATTAAGAGACGGGTGCGTGCGTATCTTCCAATAGCTATGGCGGAATATGAATGTAGGAAGCGGGCGGGATAGTGTTGCCATAGACAATACATAAAAGTAAGATGCGTTTAGTGCGTGAGTGTTGACATATAATAACTATAATAAATACCATTAAATACATAAACTAAAAAATATGTATGCGTCGGTACTGGCGCATCCAACTTCGGGGGGCTTAGAGGATTCTTCCTCTACATTGAATAAACAAAATAAAAAAATAAAAGGAATGAAAACTTATGAACTAAAAAATAATTCAAAAGCGTAGGAGTTATTGCGTGGGTAACGGGCAAAGCCGAGTTACAGGACGAATGTATTCACTAGAAGAAGTCTTAATTCTGACGACTCTAATTACACCATCCTTCCCGGGAAACACCTCTGATACAACCGCGAGTGGCCACGATAAAGGATGCGTATTGTCATCCTTAACAACAACTACAGTTCCTATCGTCACAGGTTTGGACGGCATATTCCACTTATGTCTAAGTTGGAGAGAGGTAAGATATTCTTTGCTCCAACGTGTCCAGTAACTTTGAACAATTCTATTTAATAATTGATAGCGGGTGAGTCTGTTATCTGGTAATAGGGGTTCAATGTGTTCAGCGGGTAAATATTTAAGCGGAGTAACATTAAGAAAATGATTAGGCGTTAGGGGGGTTGGATCCGATGGATCCGAAGAAAGTATGCAAATCGGACGGCTATTCAAAATGCCTTCAATTTGCACCAATATTGTACTGAATTCTTCATAGGTGAGTATTTGACTCCCGATAGCTTTAAATAAATGAGACTTAACACATTTGACATTAATTTCAGGCAACGAATTAAAATTGGGCCCGAAAGGTGGGCTGTGCTGAAACTGAATCTTATGTTGAGTTAGATATTTATTCAGTTCATCTTTATAATTAGTGGACTGTATAAGCGTGTAAATTTCGTTCAATTTTCGTTTCGCACCTATGAAATTAGTGCCTCCATCGCTGTACAACACTGAAACAGGACCCCTGCGTGAGATAAAACGTTTAAAGGCAGCGAGAAATAAATCTGTACTAAGATCACTTACTAACTCTAAATGGAGCGCCTTTGTTGTGAGACAGACGAACAAGCAAATATACGCTTTATGACTTTTTACTCCACGACGCCTTATGTGAGTTACGTAAAAGGGTCCCGCGTAATCAACTGCGGTATGCACAAACGACTTTACTTGTGAAACTCTAATGGATGGAAGATCACCCATAGGTGGAGTTGTAGAACGAGGCTTAGCTTTAAAACATAAATTACATTTATGTACTCGTTGGCGAATCAAATTTCGTGCAGAAAGAATCCAATACTTTTGGCGAGTCAATGCTAACACTAGTCCAGGACCGGTGTGTAAATTGTCGGTGTGATAGTGGTCTACTAAGAGCGACACTATACGTCCTTTAGGTGATAGCAGTATTGGATGTTTTGTATTGTAATTTAGTTGAGAATGAGTAAGTCGACCACCTACTCTAATTAACCCTTGTTCGTCAAGAAAAGGGTTGAGTTTTAAAATAGCCTGATTTGGACAAATTTTAGTAGCCTTAAGTGCTTGTAATTCTACCTGAAAATACTTAGACTGATCGAAGCGGACCGCATAATATTCTGCGTATTCTAAATCGTATACAGAAAGTATACCGCGGGATTTGAGAATCCTTGTGAAACGTAATACATAAACCAGTGAACGAATAAATTTTACCCAACTCGAGCAACGCTCGGCAAGTTCGTCTATCATGTGAACGTGATCGGAGACAGGTATGGTATGTGCATGGAGAGAAGCTATTTTAATTTCCGGTAATTCTGTCTTCTCGTTATGATTGATTTTATATTCCTTCACAGGCCATGCATTTATAGGTGCGGACAGCCATTTCGGCCCGTGAAACCAAAGATAGTTATTTATTAACCCTTTAGGTGTCACAGGGCGCGAGACTATATCGGCGGGATTTTCAACCCCACGAACGTGATACCAATGGGAAGCAGGCAGATATTCATTTACCTGAGCGATGCGATTAGCTACAAAAGTTTGAAACTTATGAGCGGGAGAGTGAATCCAGGTAAGGGTTACCGTAGAATCAGAGAATGCGAATATATTGTTTATTTGACACCGCTTATTAAAAACAGTGCGCACAGAATTAATTAATTTTGCGAGTAAGACCGCCGCGCAGAGTTCTAAACGTGCTAGCGTTTTATTAGAATCTGACACTTTGGATTTAGCGGTCAGTAGATTCACATTAAGAGCGTTTCCGTTCTCAGCCGTTTCTATTCGTACATAGATAACAGCACCATAACATTGCTGGCTGGCATCCGAGAAGCCTATTAGAGTAATTCGACGAGCGGATGTTAAACCTATATGTCTCGGTATTTTTATTTCAGATAAACGCGACAACTCCCTATGAAAGTGTTTCCATTTAGACAGAATGCAACCCGGGACCGTCTCGTCCCAGTCCAGTTGTAATTTCCAACATTCTTGTATAAGCAACTTCATGTATGCGACCACTGGACTGATGATTCCAAGCGGATCGAACAAGCGCGCGGTTACGGAAAGGATCGAGCGTTTAGTGCATGTTAAAGGCATGTCGATCACTATTTTAAAGTTAAAGGTGTCATCGTTAGGTTGCCATTGCATACCCACGATCTTAGTGTCAACATGAGGATCCTCATCAAACTTGACAGCGAGACAGCTCTTATGAATTGACGGGATACGTGACAATAGGGTATTGTCATTAGAGATCCACTTAGTTAAGTTAAAACCTCCAGATTTAAACATAGCGACCATTTCCCTATAGGTGTCTTCAGCTAAATCTACATTCTCTATGGAACTAACGTAGTCGTCAACATACATGTGATTGTCAGCTTCGTAAGCCGCCAGAGGATATAAAGCGCGACAGTCTGACGCGAGCTGGTTTACGACTCGCATTGCCAGGAAGGGTGAGCTGGAGACGCCAAAACAAACGCGGTTGAAATGATAGCTTTCAATAGGAGAATTGGAATCGAACCTAAATAATATTCTTTGATATGTATGATGATCTTGAGTAAGTTTCACTTGAAAATACATTTTTTCTATGTCCGCGGTTACAGCAACCGGGTACATACGCAAATTGAGAAGCAAATGAAAGATATTGTTCTGTAATATTGGTCCCGTATAAAGCAAATCGTTAAGCGATTTACCTGACGTGGTTTTACACCCAGCGTCTAAGACCACACGCGTTTTAGAGGTTTCTTTGTCAGGGCGATAAACGGCCCGATGCGGCATATAATAAACTTGAGAGTCTAGAAAGCTATTTGACACTTTAGTGAGATAACCTTGATCAATATATGTTTGAATAATGGCATTATAATCGTTGCGTAAGTTAGAAGCGTCTAACTTTTTTTCTAAATTTAAAAACCTGCGTTTGGCGATTGTGTACGAATGCCCTAGCTCACTGGGAGGGTATTTAAAGGGAAGACTAACCGTATATCTACCGGTATCGTCGCGTGAGTACGTAGACGAGAACAGCTTTTCACATGCTGCGTCGTCCGTGCTAATGTGCTTCTTATCTGGCACCTGTTCTATCTCCCAAAAGCGTTGCGTTAATTGTTCGAGAGACACATCTTGAGTGTGACATAAGAAGGCCTTGTCGGACACGGAGGAATGAGACATGCGATCGCGGGGATGCTTGTTTGCCACTAGCGAATAAGGTAAAGCATGCGCCTTTCCCATTGCGACGTATCCGAGCGTGGTTTCTATCGCGATTACTGATGAGGTTGGGGATGTAATTTTTTGCGACCCTAAAATCATGGGGAAGAGTTCATTACCTAACAAACAATCTATACCACCCGGAGTATAGTATCGTTCGTCAGCCATAGGTAAATTTTGTAAATGGGTTAATTCCGCTGTATCAATTTCCACGTTAGGCAAAAAATCTGTAATAGTGTCTATAACCCGTGCACTAACCGAATAAGAACAGCGGGCATCAAATCGCGAATATATTTTGAAATGCGTAATTCCATAAGATTGGCTTTCAAGTTGACCTATGCCTTTAATGACAGAAGGAGCGTTAAGTATGGTTAAGTGCAAACGCTCACAACAAGACTTCGTAATAAAGTTACTCATAGACCCTGAGTCCAAAAACAAACGTATACGATCCGATTTATAATTTGCATATACACAAGCAGTCGGCAACAAAACCGTGGTCGCGCTGCTTGAATTACGCGGCGGAGGGATCACAGCCGATAACGACGCGATATTGCCACTATGTGACCGCGCCTCCCGCGAGTGCGAGCGGGACGGATCATCTGCCGATGACGCATGAGTCGACATGGAATGCTCGGACGGCGCAGTAGACGCGTTTGCCTGCCTCGATGCGTTGCCGGTAGCATGATTTCTTGTTGAATTTGATGCGTTCAAATTATTTTTATAACACAGTAAACTATGATGAGACCGATTGCAAATCGAACACCTATTAACAGATCTGCAAGCACTCACGTGATGAAAACCTAAACAATTAACACAAAAGGAATGTTTACGAACTATTTCATTTCGCGTTTCAACAGTCTCTTGAATAAAATGTTGACATTTGAACAAAGGGTGAGCGGAATTATTGTTACATACGATACAATTTTTTATGTTAGAAGTATCGACTGATTTCAAATTAGTAGGGCGGGTTTGCGTAAAAAATGACTTAGGTTTATTTAAATGAGAGGCGGTTGAACTCCGCTGAGCGCGATAATCACCTTTTTGGGAATGTGATGGTGAGCGGAGCGTTTGGAGTTTGCTTTGTTCTGTCAAAAATGTTTTGACGTCACTATATGTAGGTACACTCAAATGTCTATGAGATTGTTCAAACAATTCAAGCATAGGTTTATCAAACTTGCTTAATGCTAAATGAGTTATTATGAAATCTGATAAATTTGTGATAGGTAGACGCTGCAGAGCTGCTTCAGCTGAACAAAAGTTCTCCAAGATCTGATCAGCCGATTGCCCTGGCTTCTGGTGTAACATTTGTTCTAAATAGCACGACGCCTGAACCCTGGTATCGTGGTATTTAGCCAGAAGGGCTTGCCAAATAACATCGTAATTTTGTGCGGTAGCAGCTATGCCTGAACAAACAGTAAGTGCCTTACCCGAAAGGCAACCTATCAAATATTGAACCTTTTCGGCGTTGGTGAGACGAGTATTCGTATGTATCACACTACAGAAATTTTCATAAAATATAGGCCACTTACCATAAGTACCATCGAAACCTGTGAGTTTAAGTGGGGGTAATTTGATATTAAAATTATCACTTTTCTTTTTATCGTCGAGTTCTTGTCTCAGAGTAGTTTCCGTTTGCTTTATGAAACAGTATAATTCATCAAATGTATTAAAAACACTATAACTCGGCTGTACCTGCGGATTATCTTTTAATTGTTCAATTAACAATTTATCGATAGTTTCGATGTAATCCGATCGGGTTTTATCGATAGATTGAACCCGAGCGAGAAACCTCATGCGTACTGCTTCATCGGTAACCTTGAGACTTAAGTTGTACACTTCCTGAACTATGTGAAACAAACTTTGTTTTTTGTATTCTAAAAAATTTATCATGACCTGACTTTCGTCTGAACTTTTACTATGGGATTTGTCTTTAGAAGCCATGATAATATAATTGATACGAGATACGAGTATGTATATAAGTGGGTAGGTAATAGAAATATTCAGCGAAAAAGTATAAAATTCGAACAACGATCAGCTGTTAGCTTAAATCAGCTGTTTGCGGTAAAGTATTCAGAGAACAAACCCAATATGGAGTCTGCGTAACAATCAGCTGTTAATCGTTTGAATACCGTTATGTATCGGCTGCGTTGCCCAGTACCGTCACAATAAAATAAATATATGTGGGTATAAAATTAACGTATAAATATGAGTTTTATCTACGATTACAATTCGAAAGATAATATGAAATTGTAATGAAATTGGGGAAAACTACGTTAAATTTATGACGGTTGAGAAAATTGTTAATTTTGGATTGTCCGTTTTACTTTATGCCAAAACTCCTAATTACCAAAAAATATCAAAATGATTGCCTAGAATCGGACAACCGGACTAACATGGCCAGGATGGTCCAAGTCCTGGGTAGCGATAATTTCGGGGGGCGCTACCTGCCAGCGGGTTGCTTATATATAGGTAAATATGATTATGATAAATAGCGTAAATGCGTTATAGAATATGAGTACTTATGAGTAATATAAAATATGCGGTGTGAAAAGATAATTAACTTTTCTAATGCGTGCGGGTGGCGTTAAATATAATATTTGCGTTGAGTATTTATGAGTAATATACTAAATATATATATGCGTATGCGTGAATTTAATAGGAAAAGAGGTAATTAATATTATTAGTAGAAAGAATGCGTTAGATGGAATATCCGGACGGAGGACCACACTTGGAAGTGCACTTACCTTGAACTCTGGTTGGTAGGTAGGCGCTGCTCCCAGCTTTGCGTTCGGGGTCTTGATTCACGACCGCGAAATATGCACACAGGAGTTATAACCGTAACTCTCGAGACTGTGGCTGATGATAAGCGATATAGCGCGATATGATGGGTAATCACAGCGGCCGATAGCGGAGCGGAGCATTAAGAGACGGGTGCGTGCGTATCTTCCAATAGCTATGGCGGAATATGAATGTAGGAAGCGGGCGGGATAGTGTTGCCATAGACAATACATAAAAGTAAGATGCGTTTAGTGCGTGAGTGTTGACATATAATAACTATAATAAATACCATTAAATACATAAACTAAAAAATATGTATGCGTCGGTACTGGCGCATCCACCGGTAAATAATCAAGCATTTCATACTCCAACTTGTCGCTTAAGCCACCCCTTGCAATCCGCTCTGCGTAGATTAGTTCCATTCACCTTTTCAGACAAATTTCTCTCAACATCAGCTGATTTCCTCTTTCTGTATTAAAATACTTACCAAATCCGATGACCCGAAGGAATTATGTTTATCTGATCTGCATACTCACATTTATTTGTATTGGGTAACTGCGGTAAAGGACTTTGAAATTCGATACATTATCCAATCAATCATAGATTGCTATTATTAGTGTGGTAGCTAAGTTTGGAGTCTGATTCTCGGATCGGCAATAATATTGTGATCGGCTAGTGATTGTTTCGGAGATCTTGGATATTTCTGTAGAATAAAATGTGTGTATCTTTAAGATGTGTGTGTAGTGCAATCTTATATTTATTTTAATTTGGACTAATGTAAAAAAATATATGACCAACCTGCGTACTCAACAGAGCCAGCCACCTGCTATATTGCCCTGACTCTTTGTACTAGTGCATGGCTGCATGAAATGCTTAATGTCTTTACAGAAAAGTAAATGACGCACATTGTCCAGCACCACGGTTTTCTGATTGACACTTTTTCACTTCTAAATTTATTCTAAAGTATGTAATATCTCACCTTTGCTTGTACATGGTGGACCATGGTTCACAACATTCTGCTCAATTCTGGATATTCTTCTATGGCTGTCAAAATAGTGATAAGCATGTCTTTCATCTTACTATAATTCTTAGGTAAAACAGATCGTCACTCGCACCTCCTTGATGTTTCGGCTTCGGCTATACCCTATCCTACAATTATCGTCGCTACGGGTAAACCCAATAACATTTTTTTCAAACGGAAATTTACAAAAAATAATTCGTGTAAATTTAAAGACATAAATTTTCATAGTACATACATCACGATCATGATTACACAGGCACTGAACTATATATAACGGCCATTAGAATGAAGAATAAAATAAAATGTAGAACGCTTAGATTTCTTTTTAAGATATATAAAGATGGAGGTTCATTAGTTATCTCTAAATGAGCGCTGTTGCAGACCGTTGGAATTCTTTGAGCTTTTTAGTTTCTACTGCAGTTTGTAGAAGGACTGCACCTCGTATAAATTTATATAAAAAAACTGTCCAAGTGCGAGTCGCTTTCGCATACAGGGGGTTCCGTACCAAAAAACGGCAAAAATCACGTTTTTTTCTGGGTAGGTACCTCTCAATCCCCCTATAGTATTTTTTGTCATAGCGGCAACAGAAATACATCATCTATGAAAATTTCATCTCTCTAGTTATCACGGTTTCTGAGTTACCGCCTCATGACGGATAGACAGACAGACAGATGGACAACGAAGTCTCATGGATAGGGTCTCGTTATTGCCCTTTGGGTTCGGAACTCTAAAAATAACTCATAAACAATATCTGGTAATCGGTCTAATTAATACACACTTCTTTACAATTTTATACTTATACTGAAATGCAACAGACACGATGTCCATCACATCAGCATTTACTAATTATCCACAGCTGGACGCAGGACTCTGCTAATTTACACCTTAACACACGTATACATTATAATACATAATACATTGTAATACAGCGTGTTGACAATATCTTCGGACATACTTCCGAGGGCTTACCCGGGACTCCCGACCGTTGGCAGTGGTAGCGCATGTATGATTTTAGTCGGTAAGAGTCGGCACAACATCCGTGAAGGATTTCCACACGTAAAAAGACGTTTCCATAAACATACTATACTGATACAGTATACATAGTTACACACATATAGTCACGCCTTAATCCCTAAAGGGGTAGGCAGAGGCATAGTATACGCCCACATTTCATCTTATACTTTTATACCTATACTACGTACTTAATAGGTGGTGAGCCTATTGTCGTGTTGAATTGGACAGGCACACGTTGTGGCGACCGGCAACATAAATTTTTCAAACCGTCTTTAAGGTCTTCAACTTGGCTTAACGATTGTCATTTTACCGGTTGTTAAACCGGGTTTCATTTCAAGTTTTCCTTCTTTACGCAATGTACAGTTTTGCGAAAGTGTTCCCTTAGTCGCCTTTTACGACACCCTCGGGATGAATTTGGGTGGTGACATTTTGAACTCTTTTCCTTTGCCAGACGGGGCCCCGGTCGCCACACGAGGTATAATACTGATATACCTAGTTAACCCAGAGTAAAGTACACAGGTACTATGGGTATTATTTAGTACGTGCTGGTAATGCTTTGACAACAAAAGCGCATGGAGTTCCAATATCATTAGCGAGAACGTAATTATCTTCTGTGTGGACATTCGATCTTTCTTGTACTAACTAATTCCGGCTAAACTAAATGTGGATAAGAATGATAAAAGACTTAGACAGAATAGTATTACAAACCCAAAACTCATCAATATTTTATTGCCCTAATCGACTTATTATGACTACTGTTTATGTAGAGACTAAAACGTTACCGGTGATGAATTAAAATGTGAACATTTTATTGCTACACTAAAATCGAAATATTTAATTCAAAAGTTTAAAAAAACAGTCTGGATTTTTTTCTAAATTTCTATTTGGAATCAAGTATAAACCAATAACCGAGAGTGAAAACTTCATTATGGCCTCTTTTGAAGCAAATAAATTATAAGGTAAACTTTATGGGTACTGTATTTATAGCATTTTGTAAAAAGTTTGCTTGTCTAGTATTGTGATAAAACTACATTCTATGAATGTGTCAAACTTTACTGCTTAAGATAAGAGTATTTAATAGCAATTGCTTTTATTCCCTATCCAGTCACTTGAGATCTAAGTAATTGCACCACGACATATATCCAGTCGCAATACCGTCGCTCCACCGTTATATCAACCTCGGCAAGTTCAATTAAAAACTGCGCTTTGTTTAGTCTTTCGTAGGGCTTTAGTGCTATTTTTATTCAGCACTAATTGATAGAGTATTATACCGAGAAAAGTAAATTAACCGGCCTCATTTCCACCCATAGTACAGTAACTGAGATCCTATCAACACTTTTCTTAAAGTCTAGGGCTACGGTCAGAAGTTTCATGGACTGTGTGAGTGACCCCCAATCGATAAGACACATCGCCATGACTTTCCAGAAGGCGGGCGGCGTCCATTTTGCGAGATTGCAATAAAAAATCCTCAGTATTTTAAAGATCATCTTTAAAATAATGAGGATGAGTTTGTGGTGTTTTTTTTTTCTTTTTTTATTGTAGTGAAACCGCCTGCCCCGGTTTGTTCCTGGGTTCGATTCCCAAGTCGGTCAAATATTTTGTGTGATCCATAAATGTTTCTTTCGGGGTTTCTATGTATAATATGCATGTATTTAGAAATATATAATGCCTACCACTCGTCCTATAGCAAAAGCTTATACTAGCTTAATTTGAGCTAGATGATATAGTGTGAGAATATCCTCCAATATAAATAATATCATCATCACAAAATAAAACTTATCAGCTGGTTCTGAGGCCAATTCCCCTACTCAATAACATAATCCCAAATCAACACAACATATCAAGTCCACAGCTCAAAGTAAGCCTTTCCGATTTTTTTTTTTTTTTTTTTTTATACCACTAAGGTGGCAGACAAGCATACGGCCCACCAGAAGGACCGGTGGTCACCGCAGCCTATGAACGTTTGCAACACCAGAGGTGCCACACTCGCGCTGCCGACCCTGTAAAAACCTTCTAAGACCCCCTTTGAAGAACCCCATACTGTAGGCGTTTGGGAAAACCGAGGCAGGGAGGTCATTCCACAACCTAAGCGTGCGCGGAAGAAAACACCTATCGGATAAATAAATAAAATAAATAAATAAATAAATGTTTATTGCAAAACTACAGGACAGCATCTTTTCTTTACTACATACAATTTCAGAAACAATAACACTCCCATGGAGTCAGTATTACAGAATCCGAAACTGCCAAACAATTCCAGTAACCATTATACACTTAAGCCAAAAGATAACAATAAAAATAAACAATTATGTAGGTACACAATTACAACTCAAGCAGTCACAGCCACATCCGCCACCATACGAGAAAGTCAGCGAAACACTGATCTGTATTAATAAATTACCACCAACGAAAACATCAAGAACACAAGGACCAGCGGACGCGGCTTTAAAGTCACTGCTAATAAAAACCCATTTTATTTCAGTCTCCGGACATGGTCAATAATATTGAGCCAAGTCTGATAAAATGTTATTTAATAAATTAATTTCAGTGCATATTACACATTTATTGACGTTCAAGTATTGATGGTTATTTGACCGTGTCCGGAGCCAACACAAATTATTTATCTGTGACCTAGCACGCATATTTTACTCTATGGCGGTATCTAAGTTGACTGACCCATTGACGTGGCACCATGTGCGATCAAAAGTATGTAGGGGTTATACACAGAAAAATGTGAATAAAATTCCTGTTTGCTGAGTTTGCAATAGGCCGACATTCAGCAATACTATGATAGCGATGTCATTGCATATCATAGAAACTGGTTTTCAATGTCCGCCTTTAGAGGACATATCCAACGACGCGAGACAGCATGTAAGTCACTCATATATTAAGATAACAATTAAAATAACTTATATTAAGCAACCAGATATCAATCGTGTGCTTATTAACGCTAAAGTACCGAAACATTCATTCCACTCTCAGGTCACAGTCACTCATATATTATGATAACAATTAAAATAACTTATATTAGGCAACCAGATATTAATCGTGTGCTTATTAACGCTAAAGTACCGAAACATTCCACCCTCAGGGCCAAGAGTCACACTCATTCTGACCTCTTACATCTCAATGTACCTACATCTTAAAAATATCGGACCAGATCAGCAACCGAAACAACCCTGCAGATATCAGGCACTATCATCTCCTCGAGGCAAGTATTAATATAACAACATTTTTAACTTACTTAATTCTAATCTTGATTTATTTCATATAAAAATGGAACAAAATAATCATATGGTCCTAGGTTCGATTCCTGGGTTGGTCCAAAACATTTGTGTGATCCACAAATGCTTGCTTATTTCGGATCTAACCGTGCTGGAACGCACCGGACGCAGAGTGTGAGGATGAACTCCCTGTCTGTGGCGAGCGGTGCGATGATAGAACGTAGCCGTGGGCATCATATCAAACAATTCCTCAGAGCACATACCATTGTACAGGCGGTAGAACACGCATAAGGAGGCAAAGTCTCTCCTGTCGCGAAGAGGTTCCACACCAGCTGTAAGTATAGGATCGTTGACAATTCTTACAGCTCGCCTTTGCACCGAGTCAAATGGACGAAGCTGATATTCAGGTGCTCCCGCCCAGAGGTGACAGCAGTACTCCATATGCGGCCGCACTTGCGACTTATAGAGAAGCAGTGTTTGCGCCGCAGTGAAGTACCGCCGCGCCCTGTTGAGCACACCTAGCTTTTTGGACGCCAGCTTAGCCTTGTCCTCCAAATGACTACGGAACTGAACGTCACTGGAGATGTCAACGCCAAGGATCCCTATACTTTTGGAGATGGAAAGAGATGTGCCCTGAAATTGCGGCGCTACAGTAATTGGGGTTTGCTTAGCGGTGAAAAAACACGCTTGTGTCTTGGAAGGGTTGAACTGGACAAGATTTTGTCCACCCCAATCGGACACTTCAATAAGAGTAGCCTCGATTTCAGACACAAGCTGTTCACGATTTTCCTCCACTGTGTCCCGAGAGATACCGGGGCGGCCCGTGTAACAAGTGTCCCCCGTACTGTCGTCCGCATAACAATGAATGCCGTCAATAGACAACATGTCATTGATATGCAGCAGAAACAGAGTAGGGGACAACACTGAGCCTTGCGGTACTCCAGCGTTTATGGCCATGCAGTCTGAACAGCTGCCGTCAACGACGGCCCTGATGCTTCTACCGGCCAAGAAGCTGGACACCCATCCGCATAATCTCTCGGGTAGTCCATATGAGGGCAGTTTCGTAAGAAGACCACGGTGCCAGACCCGGTCAAAGGCTTTAGAGATGTCGAGGCTCACAGCTAGAGCCTCACCCTTACTCTCGATAGCCGCCGCCCATCGGTGTGTTAGGTACACAAGAAGATCGCCCGTCGAGCGACCGTGACGGAAACCGTACTGCCGGTCGCTGAGCAGGTCGTGTTCCTCAAGGTACCCCAGGAGCTGTGTATTAATTACACGCTCCATCACCTTGGATAAAAGGGAGGTGACGGCTATAGGCCTGTAATTGGCCGGGTCGGTTCTGTCACCCTTCTTGGGTACAGGATGTACATACGCGATCTTCCACGACGCCGGGACTTGTTGCATAGAATAGGAAAGTGTGAAAAGACGTGTAAGTACCGGACACAACTCTGGACCACAATGCTTAAGTACCACCGCGGGAATGCCGTCTGGCCCACTCGACTTATGAACGTCCAGAGATTGAAGCTCCCGCCGGACATTCCGCTGTGTAAATTTAACTTCCGGCATGGAAGTGCCACAACTCGGAATGCCCGGCGGTAAAGCACCCCCGTCGCTCATGGTCGAGTTAGAGGCAAAGAGATTACCCAAAAGGTCGGCTTTCTCCTTGGCACTCTGGGCCAAACTACGGTCGGGTTTAAGCAAGGGTGGTAATCCTGACCGACAGAAGTTTCCCTCGGCAGCTTTGGCAAGCGACCAAAATTCACGACTTCCTGAAGGGTAGCCTGCTAGCCGTTCGCCAATTCTGCCGACGAAATCGAACTTGGCCTTGACAATTGCTCTTTTACTGGACCTCGAGGCGGCATTTAATTTGCGTTTCACCTCAGAGATGTTTGGATCTGAATTTGCACGAGCCGTGGTCCAAGCTCTGTAGGCAGATTCTTTCTGTATTAGAGCTTCTCTGCAGAGCCGATTGAACCACGGTCGCTTTTTTGCACCTACAGGGATCCATCGGTTGGGAATGTAGCATTCCATACCCTCCAAAATCCCCTCAGCGACTGCTACAGCACAAGAATCCAGATCCTCTGAGGCAAAACAAAGCCGCCGCCACGGGTACGACGCATAGAACTCTCGCAGTCCATCCCAGTCTGCTGACTTGTAGTGCCACACATGTCGCCACTCCTTGGGCCGAGGTGGTTCAGGCCTTGCGAGAGGCACATGCGTCCGAACGACACAGTGGTCCGACGATCCTAGCGGAGCATCCACTGAAACGTTGTATCTGTCCGGACGCGTTGTCAGCAGAAGGTCCAGCAATGCACTATGCTCTTTCTCCTTGTCTGGTATCCTTGTATGGGATTTAACCAGCTGGGAGAACCCATAGGTCAAGGCAAATTCGTGAGCAGCTTTTCCCGCAAAGTCGGTGGTCCGGGAGCCCAACCAGTCAACATGATGACCGTTGAAATCTCCCAAAACCACTATCTCAGCGGAGGGACACTGCTCAATCACCCTGTCAGTCGATTGCTGCAGGTGGTCATAAAGGCGAACTGTGTCCGTATTACCGCTGTGAGACCTATACACGCACGCGTAGATCCGGGTGTGGCCCCCGTGATCCACGTGCGCCCATAATGTAGACAGGTCCCTGTCTTCGAGGCTTGTAAGACGGCGACAGCAGACATCATCCCGGACGTACATACACACCCCGGCTTTCCGCCTGAAGTTGTACTCCAGCTTGTAGCCAGGGTACATCAAGTCAGATGTGTCTTTCGGGCATGAGATCTGCGTCTCCGTCAAGAAAAAAAGGGTCGGCTTCGCAGTTTCAAGATGGTGGTGGACTACGTTGATGTTCGCGCGCATGCGAAATCGCGCCATAAATCCTTCCATGGGGAACAAGATGCATGAGAACTTATCCAGTATTTCTAGTACCTTCAGGTGATCGGGCCATCAGACACTGGGGTCATGGTACCTTACGTTTACTGTGTGGCGACAGGGCCCTGTGTGGCAACGGGAAAGATTACAAAATGTCGCCAACCCAATTCATCCCAAGGGTGTAGTAACAGGCGATTAAGGGAACACTTTCGCAAAACATTCCATTGCGTAGTGAAGGAAAACTCGAAATGAAACCCGGTTGTCAGTAAAATTACTATCGTTAATTTAAGTTAAAGGCTTGAAAAATTTCAACTGCGAGTGGTCACCACCTGCGCCTGTCCATATTAACACGGCAAGAGGCTTACCACCACGTGGTACATAAAACTGAGGTGAAATGTGGACGTATACTATGCGTCTGCCTACTTCTTTCGGGATGAAGGTGTATGTATGTATGAATGTTTTACTGAATAACCTTATCTACTCTAGAACTCTGTACTCTATTTTTCTCTAGAACTCGATAACTTCGACACTCCAGCCCAACCTTTGATCACGACTAATTTTGCTCTATATTTTAAGATAGATCTCTCTATATACAACATCCATAGATTAGATTTCTTAAAATATAAAGCATCATCTCTAACTACAGAAAATAGTTATTGGGTACTTTTATTAATGTTCTTCTAATTCCAATACTTTGTAATTGTAATAATTCCTTTTTACTTTTATTCCGTTCAACAAAATAGTCTATAAGACACTTATTCAATACACAACTCCAAATCATATTAACAAAGCAAATCAGTTTTATAAACTAAACAATACCAAATTTCAACTTTATGAGAATGTAATCGTACCTATACAACTAATTAATCGAAGAGTGAAGCAAGTGATTAAACCACAATAGGTATTGATACAAACTTCTGAACGCTACGATCAATTATTCACATAATTATCCCCATATTAAATCTTGTCTTTGCTTCTACTGATAGAAGAACGTTTTATTTATGTTGATACAAACCATTTTAACATGTAATACGTATTGAGTAAAGTCTAATTTACGTTGTGTTTTGTGAACAGAGACTAGGGACTCCTCAGTGAGCCTTGTCTGTAAAATTATCATTCAACTTGAAAGACTTGAGAGTGAACGTTAATTTAAAAAGAAAAATATAAGCAAAGTTTTAAAGATTTATTTCATGAAAGGTTACAAGATGACTTTCAAAAATAAAGGGATGATAAGGTAAACATTGGCAATTGTGCCTTCTGGAATTATAAATACATTTTTTCATTTCACTGGTTTAACGTAATGCACAACTAATTGTTTTCGTAAATTTATTATTTTTATCGAGTATCAATTTTAGTTTCTTATCAACAAAGTAAATTCACGGACATTCTTTTTATTTCTAAACTCTAAACTGGTTTTGGGGTTTTGTTTTTAGCAAACTTTTTTACCCCGTAAAGAAATATTCCATTAAATCTTTTCCGGGAGCAAAGCTTTTATATCATTGCCTAAGGGTTGAGCGGCCATAAAGCACATATCTTATCAAAAGATCAGTTGCAGAAGAAAGCACTCAAAATAGCATTAAGATGGCCGATTCATCCTTAACATGGCATTTCATGTTGAGATAACAAGGTAACCATAAGATTTCTTTGAGAAATTCAATATTGTAGATATTTATAACGCAAGTTACTGAATTAAGACTGGAGAACTGGAATTAGCGGAATGGGCTTGAGGTAAACCTTTAAAGAAAGGTTGCGATTTATTTAAGGGTTTAGTACAACAGATAGCTGTTTTTAGGGTTCCGTACCCAAAGGGTAAAACTAGACTATATTTATGAGACTTCGCCGTCCGTCCGTCACGAGACTGTACCTCAGAAATCTTCATAGCTAGAAAGCTGACATTTTCACAGATTATGTATGTATTTCAGATTATGTATCGCTTGAGTGTTGATATGGCTTTCCTTTAGGCGTGCGGTGTCAATTTCAAGCGCTAGAGCTCCTCGCGGCGACCGGTCGCCGCGCATAATAATCAAGCTTTTCCGTAAAGCCCCGCGCGGCGACCGGTCGCCGCACCTACCCAGACGACTTAAAACTTAAATTTAGCCTTCTTACGTCCTACTTTTCTATGAACAGTTTAATTGAATGTGTAGTATATAACATTTTCTTGTTTTTGGAATCTTATAAAATGACGTCAATGGGCCAGAATATTTTACAAAAATCGAACAGTTGAAGTTGAGAGTGGATTGCGCATGGATGGCGTGCGTTTGTGTAGTACGTGTGTGTTTCGTGTTTTTATTATAAATAATGTGTTTGCATTAATATTTATTATTATACACAGTAAAATAAACAATACATCAATAATCCGGTTGGTGTTTACAGAATCGTAAAATATGGTGTGGTGGTAGAGTAATAAAGGTTTTTTTGTGTTGAGAGCGTGTGTACCAAGTGCGTGTGTCCGTGTGTGTTTTGTTTTTTTATTATAAATAATGTATTTTCATTATTATTTATTATTATACACAGTAAAATAAACAATTTATAAATAATCCGGTTGCTGTTTGCAGAATCGTAAAATTTGGTCTGGTAAGTGAGAAAATTTTTTTTTTTTTAAAAATGGGAAATCTTTTTTCATTTTTAGGGTGGTGGAAATAGGTGCTTGTGATTATCGATTTTCGATATAAATTTTGTGTGTATTGAAGGGGCTCTAAGGGTTAACATAAAAGAAAGCTTCCAGTTGGGGGGTGGAGTTATTAAAACTGAGCAAATTTTCAAAGGCAATGTTATCTCAAATTTACACAAATATAATGTACCAACCAATTTTAATATGAAATGATTTTATCTAGACACATTGCTAAAAGTTGATGCATAAGAAACACTGCGCGAATATAGGTATTTGTAAAATGTGAATTTAAAAAATAGCTTTTAGGCACTTAATCTATGCTCGTTTAACCGGCGGGTAGAATTAAAATAGGTAAAGCCTGGCGCGGCACGAAACACGTATGCAGTCGACGCCAGTTGAATACAAAATGCGTGTTAATCGCACAAAACCCCTTAACCGATTTTTTTTTTTTGTTTTTATTTTATATAAAAAAGTAATGCTATTGTTTCGATTTGACTTTGTATTCAGTCTGTTGTAATGCATTTTTGTTTTTAAAAAGTAATAATACTTTTTTTTACATAAGGTAGGCACTAGGCGGAAGTGCACTGCAGCGGAACTGAACGACACGACGCGTGTCAAAATTTTCTTCATTTTAAATTATTATGTGTCAACACGCACTAAGCGGCAACGGAACTACACTGCAGCGGAACTGCGTGTATTCAATGCGGAGATATTATGTATGCTGCATAATTTATACCTGGTCTAATAACTTACTGAAGCTTTTCTAGGTCTTTAAATAAGTCATATAGAGATTTAGCTGGTATTCGCATGGCTTCTACTTCTACGGTATTAAATTTAACCGCAAAGCCATTCTTGGTCAATTCAAAGTATTTATTTATCTTCATAGCTTCGTAGCGTCATCCATTTCGAGGTTCATCTTGCTTAGAGGTTGCTTAGCTACTGAATACATTTTTGTTGCGCCACCACCGCTGCGCTGCAGTTGAAGTGCGGTTTACCAAAAAATTACGCATCGTGTCGCGCAGTTCCGCTGCAGTGCAGTTCAGATTCATTTGATTGAAAGTGATGACTGTATTGTACTGGTCCCGTTGCTTTGTGCTGTAACTGTAAAAAGTCAATCCTATTTTGTTAATGTCTCCTAGCCGGCCCCTTCATGGGGCCTGGAAGCAATGGCCCTTGAGTTATTATTTAAATGCAGACGCTGGAGAGGGACCATAGGCCTTTGTCTCGAGAAATCGAGGCTCGGCGGTTCCAGCTCCGTGAAGACCTAGGAGGCCGACTTGAGCAACCAAGAGGGGGAATCGCCACAATGTAGAACAAAATTAAAAACATGGCTTCAAGAGCAAAGCTACGAATACACAGAGCAGCTCTTACGATCAGATTTATCATAATCACATAAATGCACGTCTGCTTGCGCTAATGAATTCCCGGATGCTTCAATGCTAATGAATTCCCGAATGCTTCAATGGTTAAAAGTTACACACACACACGCACACATACTCATACACACACCCACACCCTCCCGCACACACACCCACACCCTCCCGCACACACACCCACACCCTCCTGCACACACACCCACACCCTCCCGCACACTCGTCTACATCCAAACACACACACACACACACACACACACACACACACACACACACACACACACACTTTACACACCTCCGATAAGTGGCAATGTGTATTTTCTTTTATTTTTGAAACGGTTTTTTTCCCGTTTCTTTCTTCTTTTTCTTACTGGTCCCCGTTGAGACAGGAATACCTAGTTTGGGGACTCAGAAGATCAAAAATCCACTCAAGCTAACGATACGCTGGCTACAACCGTGCTGTCTGTGATTATCCTTACCCACCTGTAACACAGTTCTTACTAGCATGGGAATGGGGGGAGCTAGTCACGATGGTTGTTGTGGCTTAGACGTAGTAAAAGTGTTAAAACTGTAGTGGATACATGTTGTAATTTTTTTTTATTTGACAATAAAGTTTTATCGTATCTTTTCTTATCTTAATCAGGAAGGTCAGACCAGTCATGGACGAGTGGCTGAAAAGGACCCACGGCGCTCTCTCCTACCGGTTGTCACAGATGCTGACTGGCTTTGGTAAATATCATTGGCGAATACACAGGTAAACCACGACTGAGTGCCAGATCTGCGAGCAACGCAGCGAGGACACAGCGCTCCACACGCAGACATTCTCTCGCTGAAGACCATGATGCGAGCCATGATCTTCAGTGGGAGTAAGTGAACTCCGGTGCATCTTTCTGTGAGCAGGTCATGCTCGTGAAAGAGGCTTCGAGAAGGGAGCGGGAGCGAACTCTCTCCCCCAAATTGCGGGGGCACCGCAAAGTTACCCAAGACTATCGGCCTCCATGACTTGATGCGCCAGAGGACGGCGAGGGGGCTGCTCACCGTTCTTACAGAAGCCAGAGGGGCAAGTGCGAGTTTCGGTGAGCGCCTGTCGACATTCACGAACGAGCGCGTTATCTCCGATTTGTATGGGATCGTGACAAGTTCCCGCGTTTACAGCTAGGTGGCGGGGTCTCGATTCCAAACGAATTGGTGAGCCGTGAATGTCGACAAGCTCACGCAATAACTCGCACTTGCCCCTCAGCACTAGACGACAGCGTGAAGTGAAAGATATACGCACGCCATACCCTCCAAGAAGCTGGATAACACCCGAACAAACGTCAAAGGCGCGGGTTAGTACCCGAACTCCTCGAGGTGAAGCTGCAGCGGTTGGAAAGGTCTGTTACAAATCCTGGGGATAGTCCTTTCGAGGGCTTACCCGGCTCACAACCGTAGGCATTAGGTAGGAAACGTGTGGTTTTTATTCGGTTTGAGTCCGGCTAGAATTTTTCTCGCGTTAAAAAAATCCTATTTTATTATTGAAATGGATAGGGGCAAGTTGCAGCTATCTAGTGATAAACGTTTTCCAGCGTCTCATAAGATATTCAACTAGGTTTAAAGTAACTAGCACGTTACTGGCGCAATAACCCAAAGAGTCTTCTGAATACCACTCATCACCACACATCACAAGTATGACTGTAGCATAAGAAGCTGGACACACTGATCGTTTACAGAACATTGAGCAACCGGGTCTACATGCGTTTCTCTTCTAAAAATGCTCACCTCTTTTGGTTAGCTTGACTTCAACTTCTCCATCGCCACCCGTGGTGAGGCTATAAAGTGTTTTTTAAAAGTAATCAGAAGAAAAGTGAAATAAAATTTAGGACCAAACAATTTGTACAAAAAGGTAAAGGGCACCCAGTGAAAAAGTCACGATTTTCAGGTAGAATTTTGTGGGAGGGAATAATGTTGTTTATGAATTACTTTACACCCTGTTTCAGTGTTTAAACCAGGATACATTAAGTTTATACGTTTCTCGGAAAATATCAACGAAAATAACATGAAATTTCGCGGTGTACTCGCATGATTTTTCTAGTGAGCTCTTTGTGTGAGCTGTTATTATTCCATTCCGGGAACACTGCATGAACATTTCAAGAACCTTTTTCAAACATGTTTTATAATAAAAATATTCGTTACAATATGTAATAAAAGTAGACCTTATAATGTCATATGTAGCTATGTGTCGCTTTACGATTATTATAAAGAGAAAAAATGTATTCGTAATCGATAAGCTCCGAAAGTACAAAAATTTTCTTATAACATTTTTTCTCCGTTCTATAAATAAAATCACCCGATGGCACTCCATGGCAGTCTTTGAGCCAAATTGCAGGCCTATATCGCGGCTTGAAAATTTTCAACAGCGGGCAGTCACAACCTGCGCCTGTCTATTTCTACACGGAAATATGTTATTTTTTTTTTATATATGGCTCATCATATTATGGCTCACCACCTACTACGTGGAACAAATTCTGCAAAGGTAAAATGAGGGCATAGAATATGCCTCTATCTATCTATGTATTTATCGTGACTATATGTATGTATTAAATCTAAATACAATATTAAAACTATACATTACCCTTACGCATTACCTCGCTACAATAGACTTCACAAACATAATTCAATTCAAAGGAATTGCAAAGAGCGCATTTACGAGTTACTTCATTCTTTACACGAAGAGAGTTGTAAATGCTCGTACCACCTTTTATTTGGCTGTAAGGGCTCCAAAGGACCCTTTTATGATGCAGGGTTTCTTGTAGGTAGTTTGCATTAACAACACTTCTCTAAGCTTTAATGCGTTTAATACATGTGTGTAGTGAGCCGCGATGAGGACTGAATGACTTTACATTTTAGATGTCAACCTTTTTTTGAAGCGCTCGTGGCCCCGCGGACTCAGTGTTCTGTAAACGATCACTGCAGTAAGCAACTTTCACTATGGCCGGTCCATGGATGGGTGACCATCCATGTGATCACTTTGTGACATTTATTTGAGCGTTTCCGTGCTTCGGAAGGCACGTTAAGACGTTGGTCCCGGTTGCCAGTAAAATGGCAGTCGTTAAGCCAAGTTGAAGGCTTTATTTCAACAGCAGGCAGTCACAACCTGCGCCTGTCCATTTAAAACACGGCAATACGGCTCACAACGTATTACGTGAGACAAATTATAAAAAGTTGAAATGTGGGTATATAATATGCCTCTGCCTACCCCTTCGGGGATAAAGGCGTGATGATGTACCAGAACCTTTTTTTACACTGAGGAAAATTCTACCTGGATGCTACGCGGGACTCCTACTGACTAAAAACCACACGTTCCCTTCCTTATGCCTACGGTAGGGAGCCCCGGGTAAGCCATCGGAAGGATGACCCACAGGGTTCCCAACTAACCTTGGCTACCACTGCGGCCTCACCTAGGCGGTTCAGGTGCTTGGGTGTTATCCCGCATGTTCGGGCGTATGGCGTGAGTGAAACAATCACATCAAACTAAGGCTTGCTGTAGATTTCTAGTTCCTTATTAATTAATGAAGATATTTATTGAGTATTTACACTGGTCATTTCAAGGCTTGTACTGGGATCAAGAAACGCTATCTCACATGTGGGTTGCGGTAATCTGAGGTGAGTCGATTAGAGTAGAAAGTTGAGCGAACGCGCTGCTGTTTGTGTTGAGCTGATGATTTATAATTAGAAAATTTTTGAGTACAGAGTATCAGATATTAGCCGTCAAACGACATAAAAAATAGCGTAGAATTCTTACATCGAGACTGATGCAAGCTATCGTTATGTTTCTGACACTGAATGTAATAGGACTTTGAATTGCGCGTATTTATAACCGACGTATGTTATCCAAACTAAATTTTAAAAAAAACATTATATAGAACGGGTAGACGAACACATCTTATGACAACAAATTATTGAAATCAGAAGATCGACACATTCTTATGAAATTCAGTCGCAGCGCTCAGAAAAATTTAAATTCATATCGTTGCTCATAAAAGAAAATGTCAGAGATTTCAAAAGAACGTCTGTTCTTTCAAATGGAACTTTCATTATAGTTCTTCGATGTTTAATTCATTTGAACTTTTTAAATTCTTTTGAGAGAAATTATAAAGACAGAAATGAAAGGATATTGTAATGTAGTAGCTCTGCTGATTATCCTATTGAAATGTAATAAAATATTGTATTGAAATTCCTTTTTGGAAGGTACAGTACATACGAGTATCAATAAAAGCGTGTCAAGATATTGACCTTTTTAGGGTTCTATAACCAAAGGAAGAAGATACAACCCTATTCATGAGACTTCGCTGTCCGTCTGTCCATCACGACGCTGTATCTCAGGAACCGCGATGAGCTGAAATTTTACGCAGATGATGTACCTATTTCTGTTGACGCTATACTTTTTTTGTTTGTTTTTAAAATCTCTTTATTAAATAATAAATTTACATTAGTTTGTACATAATCTTACATAACTATGCATAAACCACCTTATTTAAAGATAATTTGTGTAGACTATAACGCCTTTATAAATTATTTAGAGTATATAAGCAAGAAGGTTAAGTTTGATTATCAACAAGTACATACTTGGAAAAACTATTTTTTGCGTTAGCTAGATTGCATCACGCTTACAATTTACTATCTAGGTATTCTACAGTCAAGAAAACGATGTACCCACTAGGGGTACCTACTCACACTATTTCATGGGTATATTGAGTGCAACTATTTGCGATCTGTTGCTTAGATAATATATTATTAAGTATTTAAGTTTCAATTTCAACTAATTTTCTACAACAATTTGGATTTTTTTTTTTTTTTTTTTTTTTTTTTTTTTTTTTTTTTAATACTAAGTAAGAAGTAGAACTACATCTGTAAGACATTGCAATAACAATTACAGTAAAATATATAATACATAGATATAATATTATTACCAATTATCATAATTACAATACACAATACAGGTACTTTGCTTGCCTAGTAACATATACAGAAACCCAAAAATCTTAATATAACTTGGTAATTACCAATAAGATTGTGAGTAGGTATGTACCTAAGTTATTCAAATATAGTGTATAACATAAATTATCCTACCTTCTCACTGTCGCTGTAGTTCACTAGTGACTAATATGTTACACACAACACTTAGCACACACTGATATTCTAGATTTTACATCATATTTTAACCAATAATAATAAAATAATATTAACTAATTAGATACATTTTCTAATGTTATAAACTACACATTATACACTAGAAGAGGGTATTTATAATTTTAATATTTGGTCGAGCGGCGCAAGCCGATCCCGACCGATCATGCAATCGTATACCAACGTCATTCGCACCCAAGGAAATAGTGATGTGGCAATCGGTATCGATTGTAAGTGCCCGCGTATGATGTATGCAGTGGACAGATGGAGCCTATTTGTGTAATTAAGGGGTTGCTAGCACTTCTATTTCTAGTGTTACTATAAAATTGGCGGGATATTTTTAAAATAAAAGATTTTATTGGGGGATAATTTATACATTCGTGTAGTCTGACTAAGTTAGTTCGAAAGGGAGTGTTGAAGCATATTTTTATAGCCTTGTTTTGGACAGTCTGTAATAGTTTATAGTTGCTGTCACAAGTGCTGTTCCAAACAGGTGCTCCGTGAGTGATACACGGTCTCACAAGGGACGAATATAGTTTAAGTTTGGTTTTGGAGCTCAGATTTGCCCGTCTGTTTAAAATGGGAGAAAGGGCGTTAATGGCTTTAATAGCTTTAGCCTGTAAATATTTCGTATTTATAGTCCAGTTAATTTTGCTGTCGAATACAATTCCCAGGTATTTGACCAATTTGCTCCACGGAATAGCATGATCGCCAGCTATCAATTGACGTTTAGGAATTGAACGTTTCCTTGAGAATAATATGGCCTCAGTTTTAAGAGTATTTAGTTTAAGCTTCCATCTCTTAAAGTATTCAAGCAAGAGTTCTAGGGACCACTGGAGTCTAGTTATAATGATGTCATCATCGTCAGAAGATGTAAAACTAGCAGTATCGTCAGCGAAGCAGGCTAGAGACGTATGCGGTTGCTTAGGGATATCGTTGAGATACAACAGGAAGAGATAAGGGCCTACTATTGAACCCTGTGGCACCCCGGCTTGTATCTCCCTGTAAGATGATGAGGTGTCGCCTATATGCACTGAAAATTGTCTGTTGCGCAGGTAAGATTTGATGAGTTTAACAAGAGCAAACGGTACATCATGTTTTATGAGTTTGTGAAGTAAGCCAGCGTGCCACACGGTATCAAAAGCCTTTTCGATATCCAATAGGATCATACCTGTAGATGCTTTCATATTTAAGTGGTGCGCAATATGTTCTGTCAATCGGACCATTTGGTGCGAAGTAGAATGATGTCTGCGGAAACCAAATTGTTCAGGAATTATCTTATTTTCGACGACCTTTAGGAGTCTATTCGAAATGATTCGCTCAAAAACTTTACCCAAGCAGGGTAACAAGCTAATAGGTCTATAATTAGAAGGGATTTTAGGGTCTTTGCCTGGCTTTTTTATTGCTATAACCTTAGCAATTTTCCATATGTCAGGGTAATGGGATAATCTAAGGCAATCGTTAAATATTTTGGTAAGGAATATGATAGATTTGAAAGAAATGTTTTTAATTAACGTATTGTTTAGGTTATCATTTCCAGGAGCTTTGCGAGTTTTTAATTTTTTAATAGTTTTGTAGACTTCATTAGGAGTGACAAGATCAGTCGTAATTTCAGTATCACTATGGGAATTTAGTAAATCGAGTGAATTTTGAACAGCTATCTCGACCTCGGGCTCTGAACTCCAATCAGAGGTAAGAGTCATACTCTTAGCAAAAGCACTGGCAAGCAGTTCACACTGCTCCTCAATAGAAGATGTCACTGAACCATTATGATACTGGAGAGGAGCGATGCGTATGGCCTTTTTTGATATCGATCTTACAACCCTCCATAGATCTTGACTAGGGTTATCTACTTTAGCGAGTCTACTATTCCATGTTTGATTATTAAACAGTTTTATATTATGTTTGATTTTTGCCTGGAGATAGTTCACGTGTGAAAAGAGGGCCTTTCTAATGGCTAGATTTGACTCTGAAAGGGCTGATCTTTTTACAAAATTTTTGTATTTAATTAGTTTTTTAATTCGCTTAGGTAGTTTGTTAGAAGCCGGTGTGACTAAATTTTTGGGAATGAAAGTTTCGCGAGCAGCAATGACCACATTCGTAAGGTATTCGATAGAGTGATCAATATCGTCAGGAGAATTGTGAGTGCTGGCAGTGAGAAAAATGTTATTATTCATGTGTTTTCTAAATCCTGCCCAGTCGGCTTTGTTATAGCAATAGCGATAGTGGGCAATGCGATCACAGATACCATCCACTTTAAAGACAACAGGCAGGTGATTTGAAGATAGGGCCTCAAGTGCTTGCAGTTCAGATGAAGGTTTAAAGTTTTTACAAATCAATACATCGGGATTTGAGGGAGTATCATCACCATTATAGTGCACCAAGGTGTTTTTATATGGAGCTAAAACGTCGTAATCGTTCGCTATCATGTGTTCATGCAATGTTATACCTCTATAATTTGTTTTGCTGCAATTCCAGTAGGGATGTTTAGAGTTTAGATCGCCCATTAGAAAAACATGATATCCAATGCCTATCATTGCGTCAAGATCTGTTTTATGGAGAACTCTATTAGGAGAATTATAAGCTGATATAAAAGCAATAGGCTTGTTACAAACATTAACACGCACACCCACACATTCCAGTGCAAGGGTAGCAGGAAGGACCAACACTGAGTGTGGAATGTTTGCCCTAATCATAATCGCTACTCCCTGGCCACTCCCATCGGGACGCTTATCGCATCTATAGCAGGTATATCCGGGGGTATTTAGAGTTGCATTTAATCCAAGAAGAGTTTCAGATATTGATGCAATATCAATCCTAAGGTCATTCATTAGATCGAGTAGTTCATTTACTTTGGTGCGAATGCCGTCAGCATTCCAGTATAATATATTAAAAATACGATCATTATCAAACATATTGACCTAGGTGAGTGAGAATTAATATGATTTTGTCTATTATAGACGTACATGCTTGAAACTGACCTTTTAAAGCCTTAATAGTCTGAAGAATCACTAGCATCTCTTGGGTAGGATCACCATTACCAAATACCTGATCCGGAGTCAATGTGATAGACGGTAAGTCTGGCTGGGCAGCTGTGCCGAATGTGGTAGGGTGAACCGGAGTTGTGGGTGCTGGGTCGCGACGAAGAGCATCAGTCCTCCCAGATTTACTTATATCTGCATAAGAAGTGGATCCTGAGGTGAATTTAGTTGGTAGTCTTACGGCTTTAAGAGATTTGAGCTCCTGTTTGCGGTCCTCCAGTTTCTTTATGTACTTCTGCCGCTCACTGCAGAGACGGAAGTTTGCAGGATGATCTTCACCACAGTTACAGCACTTCGCTGGTTCGCTACGGTCTTTTTTTGTGCATTCTTGGGTTAGGTGGGAGTCCAAACACTTGACACATCTTGGAGGAAGGTTGCAGTTCTTGGATGAGTGCCCAAACGCCTGACATCGGTAGCATTGGGTGCCAAGAAACGACTTGGCCCTGTATTTTTCTATGTTGACCACGCAGTTGCTGATATATTTTATTCTCCTAAAAGCAGCCATATCGGAACCGGGAGGTAGCTGGATCAAAAATGGTGGACAAGGTGACTTGTGACCTTCTGCAAGTTTGATTTTACGTATAGTCGTTTCTTTGAAACCCAATGAACTAAGTTCTGCAGAAAGTGATTGTTCAACGTAGGCTGGCAATCCAAATATAACAGCCTTGAAATTTCTTTCATCTTTTCTCGAAAATGTGTGGAAATTAGTTTTTTCGGCCCGAAGTCCGTCTTGTAGTTTTTGATGGCTGTCCGCATTGTAGCAGTAGATAGCTAGTTGGTTCTTACCTTTATATTGCAGGTGGTAAGCATTGGTGTAGCGTGATACCAGGGTCCTTATGTACTCGTGAGTCCAGTCAGGGTTTAGCATCATGAATATAGGCGGGATCTTCTTTTCTCGACGTACAGTTGCATTTTTCAGTTTAGCCGCTGCTGGGGTCGATAATGATGACTTGTCTGTAGTAAGTCCCTTGAAGGAATTTGTTGTTTCGATACCAGTTGGCCGTTGTGTGTCTCCTTTAGGAGCATAATACTTCGGAACCTTCCAGTCATTGGGATTTTCCAGGTCTTTATCACCTGATCGTTTCGCAGAGAGTGAACTGCTTGAATTACTTCTTATCACGAATCGGTCCATCTTCTCCGTTAGGTGAAGTTTCGATATTGAAAGTATCGAGACTTTCCCATCACTAAAACCGTCACCATGCAGTAAGCAGTGAGACGAAACAGGTACGCGTGCGAATCAAACAGCCGATCACGACTCAATGACGCTATACTGAATTCAGAAAAAAAGGGGAGACTCGCGCACAGAGGGTTCCGTATTAAAAAAACAGCAAAAAATCACATTTATTTTATGGGAGCCCCTCTTAATTCCCCTTTTTTTCTAATTTCAGTATTTGTTGTTATAGCGGCAACCGAAATACAGCATCAGTTAAAATTTAAGCTCTCTAGCTATCACAGTCAGATAGACAGACAGACAGATCGACAGCAAAGTCTCATAAATAGAGTCTTGTGTTGACCCTTTGGGTACGGAACCCTAAATAGAAAAAGTTATGGAGAAATTTATATACTCATGCTTAATTACAGCTTGTAAAAGGCGCTACTGTGTTATATAATAAGGCTACCTTTTATATCAAGCCTTTGATATACGATTGGCTTCCATTGCCTTTACTCTAAAACGTGTTTAAAATTTTAACTGCTCCGATGATGAAAAGTTTAACATTGGCGCTGGTCTCAATAAATATGCAATGAGGTATATTTTTTTTGGTTATTGAACTAGAAATTGATAAATGGTGTAGAAACATTAACTTTTAGTGACTATTATAGGTATATGATGTATTATGTGTAATTTTTTATGGCATGGAAACCGCCGTTCGTGTGTATAATAGAATTGTTAATACAATACAAGTATATGTAGCTGTTTTTCCGTTACTAAACTTCACTGAAACCTAAACTTTCGGAACTACCCGAAAATTCCTATATAAAATCTTTAGGGATTTTCTTACGATCGTTTTTAGTGCTTGCCTGTGTGTGTAATAGGGGTCGAATTTTATATAAAGCTACTTTTATTTCATGAAAGAAACAAAAATCCTATCTAGTGCTAAGAAGTTTCAAACTCAAACTCAAACTCAAAGAAACATTTATTTCGCATAATCCTAATACATAGGCACTTGCGACACGTCAATGAATACAAAGCAAAGTCATTACCACCAGTTTGGAACGCGGCCCGCTTGAGAAGAACTGGCAAAAAACTCGGCGGGCTTTTCTTTTTGTGCTCTATTACAAAATTTAAACTAAAAATCACAAACTATTGCTTGAGAATGTAGTAGAGCAAGCAGATCATTTCCAAGCTTCCTTGTCAAGCAAATAATCGTCATTGTATTATTGCCCTTGCAGTACAATTTACTCTTTATACACTTTTTAAACTTATTTAAGGACATACTTTCTATTTTATTTGGAAGCCTGTTGTGTGTGTCTAGGTTCCCGACTCAGTATTCGTTCCCATAATCCCAATATCCCTCAGTGGGATTATCTTGTCCAAGTCTAGAACATAGCTAATTTGTTCTTCCCGACAGAAATTGGCGGTTAGTAACAAGTCTAACGAACATTGCAGTTTCTCTACTCGAGACTTTGGTAGTCTAGAATAAGATTTTCTAGTTTATACTAAGAGAAACTTGAATATTATTATCCTTTATAGAGGTGAATGAACGAGAAATGAAATAAGTAAGTAGAATGTAAATAACCGCTAATTATTGACCTATTATAGTCAAAGACTTCTATATAAACTGAGGTAGACATGCCCTACGCACCGATTTTTGAAACCTATAAACTGCGCTAATTAGCAGCGTTGTTCGCACTGTTGTGAGTCAAAACTTCGAGAGTAGGTAGGTACTCGACTTGCAATTGGTGGCCATACGCCTTCTCTTTTACTCCTGTTCTATCCATATATTACTATTGTGTGTGGTGACAATTACGTAAATAGTATTTATAAAGTGAGTGTAGTCTTAGTAATGCATGTGTTTGAGGATTGCTTTTGAAATCTCGCTGGTTAGAGTACGGCGCGTCTACCTCAGTTTATATAGAAGCCTTTGATTATAGTACTTTCTAAGGAGGCCTGTAAATGAAGTTTACTCGTTAACAATATAATACAGATAGTCATGCCTTCATTCCTGAAAGGAAATGCAGAAGCAACATTTCACACATGCCTAAAAATGTTTCTTTCCAAGTTTCTGTAGGTAACTACAAAAGGATAGGTACCTCTTCGCAGAGTCCTGGGGACCATATCCATATCCTTTCGATACTGGGGATATTTTTTTTTATACTACTTAGGTGACAGACAAGCTTACGGCCCACTGGAAGGTTGGTAACCGTAGCCTATAGACGTTTGCAACACCAGAGGCGCTACACACGGGCTGCTGACCCGGGGGCAGGTTGTGACGACCCACAGTTGAAATTTTTCAAGCCGCCCGTAAGGCCTTCAACTTGGCTTAACGACTGTCATTTTACCGACAACCGGGACCAACGGCTTATCGTGCCTTCCGAAGCACGGAAACGCTCGTAAATAAATGTCACAAAGTGGTCCACGTGGTGGTCACCCATCCACATCCGGCCATAGTAAATGTTGCTTAACGCAGTGATTGTTTACAGAACACTGAGTCCGCGGGGCCACGAGCGCTTCAAAACCTTCAAAAAAGGATATCCTTCCAAGATCTTACCCGGGGCTCCCAACCGTGGGCAGTAGGTAGGAACGTGTGGTTTTTCGTCGATAAGAGTCCGGCACAGCATCCATGCAGGATTTTCCTTACGTTAAAAAAACCTCTACGCAGAGTGAAAGGCATTATTACATAGTTGGATCGGAAGTGTCACGTGTCAGCATGGTACTTTTCAACATTCATGTTTAGCCAAAGTTCAGATGTCATTGTACCCAAAATGATCATACCGTACCAGGAACATGGAGTTTTTATATTTGCTTTGATAGCAATAAAAGGGTGCTTTCACGATTCGAATACAAGTTGAAGTTACAGTTTTGATAACATTGCTTTATTGGTAGTTTGGTAGGTATTGATTCTGACTTACTGGTATGGGGAAGGGGTCAAATGAAATACGTACCTATCATTTAGTGGTTGGCTCAATTATTGCTTGTTTTTAGGGTTCCATACCCTAAAGTAGATTAAAACGATAGCCGATTAGTGAGACTTTGCTGTCCGTATGTCTATCTGCCTGTCACTAGGCTCGGCTGTATCTCGTGAACTGTGACAGCTAGCGAGCTGAATTTTACAGATTATGCTTGTACTTCTGTTGCCGCTTTGACAACAAACACTAAAAAAGGAAAATAATAACTGTATTTCATTGCGTGTACACACCTGTAATGATAGTGGTGGGAGTAGTTAATTTATAAATAAAACAAATATGAACATGGCGCTTCCATACAAGAGACGAATGATATATTACCGTTATTTGGTACAGGGCCATCCACCCCCTAATCCCCACCAACCATAGCCTTCAACGCAAGCTCAGCGTCTTTTTTTTTATTTATTTAACGTGAAGGAAAATCCATCATGGATGCTATACCTACCGACTTCTACCGACTAAAAACCCTCACGTAACGCCCAACAGCCTACGGTTGGGAGCCCCGGGTAAGCCCTCGGAAAGATGTCCAAGGACGCACAAGCTCAGTGTTTTATAAACATACAAAGTAATGCCGAAAGATAGGAAGCTCTTCGATCTACATCATTTAAAGATTTATTTTATTATACCCATTCTATTTGCTTTAGAATCAAAACTAATCATGTGATTCTCCAAAACAATAAATTCGAAATGTATCGACGGAACTTTTTGTATTGAGCAGCTAACAAATCTTGCAGTCTAGACTCGAATATTGTTATTAGATCATCAGCCAGAACAAGTCTCCTAATTAAAAAAACACATTAAAATAAAATAATCTAGGTCCTTGTCGATGATTTTTTTAATTAAAAAAACTTGTTCAGGCTAATGATAGGTAGTTAAAGATTATTGAGTTGAGCTTGCCTTTGTGCAGCTGGCGTGGCTTACTTTGTTACAGTGATTTGTTTTCAACTCGAGGAGAATTCTATACCGATGTTACGCCGGACTCCTACCGACTAAAAAATCTCGCGTAACGTCCAATAGCCTACGGTCGGGAGCCCTGGGCATGCCCTCGGAAGGATGTCCCAGGACTCCCAACAAACTATGGAGTAGTAAAAGATTTTTTGGAATCCAAGCAGTACATAAATTCTCTCTCTATATTTTCGAGTTCTGAGAGAAAACAAGTAGGAAAGCAAAATAATGTTTTATACTATTCATGAGTAACCGCCATTTTGTTTCTTAATTTTTCAAAGATTTAATTTGTGAATTATTAAGTAGGAATACGCAGTAGTTAGTAGTAGTAGGTATAACGCATAGATTAAATCTTTACCACTGTTTATTTACTATTATTTTTATATAAAAGCTAAACCCTTTTATTCCTGTACATCTCTACGCATTACTGTTACACATAAAGGTACACTATCTGTTTAAAACAACCAAAAATATGTTCCATAACTACATAAGAAGTCATATATCCTATTTGTTTAACTGAGATTACGACTCCGCCTTAATGAAATGATCAATTCGCTGTCGGATTTACGAATGGTATATCTCACATCTACAACTAAGTTGGTTGTGAGATTAGGGATCTGTCTTTGAGACTTAGCAACCGAATTGCCCATTCTAGAGATAAAGGACGAATTAGAGCCTTTACTGTTGTTGATACGACAGATCAAGGATTGATATTTAGTTTAGTTATTTTTTGTGAGAGCTGTCTATTTAATTGAAATGATTGAATTGAATGATATGGGAAGTTTATTATGTATTTGTTACAATGTTTTCTTTGATTTAATTTTATGAATTATGATATTAGTATATTTACAAATTTATATTCCGTTACTTCTGATAGTAAATAATGATAGTTTATTTCTGCAATTGCTTGAGTTTATGTTGAGTGACTGTGCATGTGTGGGATTCACCTTTATATACATACAAGTGGATATTATATACAATAAAATATATAACAATGAAAAATAAGCAGAAAAATGATTAAAAATAGGGCTGTTTAATGCAGGGTCGTTGGGCACAGGACAGGAAGAGTTCATTATTACCATGGGGAGGCATGCCGTAGATATAATGGCAATAAATGAAACGTGGATAAAGGAAGGCGATGATTATAAGGCGCCGGCGGTGCCGGGCTATGGGTTGCGCCATACACCACGCCCGACTTACATATGCGAAGGCCGTGGTGGAGGAGTCGGATTCTATATCCGTCGTGAAATTAGAGTGCGCAATGAACCACACCCAGTGACTCCGAATGTCGAACAGATGTGGTTGAGACTAAACAGAAACTCACAATCTATCATAATTGGCACAGCATACAGGCCGCCTCGACTTAGTGTTGTTACATTCATAGATGCTGTGACTGAATCTATCACTTCTTTCTCTGGAGTTGACAAGGTAGTTCTGCTCGGGGATTTTAATATAGATCTCCTGAAGAAGGATGATGGCAAAACAAAACTACTCCAGGAGTTCTTAGTGAGCGTGAGTTTAACTAATTTAGTGATGGAACCTACTCACTTTAAGGATGATAATACTGAGACACTAATTGATTTAGTCTGTACAGATTGCCGGGCGTTCAATGTATCAGTCTTTCATACCCCTGAACTTGGTCGGCATGCCTTGATATCTGCGGAGATTGACATCAGAGTTGAAAAGCCTACACCACAGTGGATTTTATATAGGCCGTTACATGATATATTAAAGGACAGGTTTGAGGAGGACATTAGTAGCATTGACTGGAACTCGATCATGGATTTGGGGGATGTTGACTCCATGGTTGCTGCACTTAACTCATATATTGTCTCCTTATTTGATTTACATGCTCCCATAAAAAGAATTTTGGTAAAAGAGAATACCTATCCCTGGATAACAAGTACAATTAAGGATATGATGCACTTAAGAGACAAATATTACCGTAAATCAAAGGCAACTAACCTAGAGGTACATAAAAACTCATATCGGGACCTTAAATACACAGTGAGAGCTGCCATAGAAAGGGAAAAGCGAGCATATTTTAAATATCATATTAACAGTAATTTGCAGCAGCCTAGGAAGTTATGGAGTCGGCTCAGATCAACTATACTGCCAAATAATAAAGATTGTGAGTTGCCTGATTCTTGTGTCAACCCTGACAGTCTGTACCATCATTTTTTGAACATACCTGGTAGTGACAAGGTGTCTTTATCGGATCTAACTTATTTCGAGTTTAACAGATATGGTCACTGCAGTTTTCAGTTGAAGACAGTGGACGAAGATGATGTTAGTAAAATTGTCAGAGGGCTCCGATCGAATGCAATGGGAGCGGATGAGATCTCGTTGGATATGCTGCTAATGACTCTCCCTGGGACCCGGAGTATTATAACGCATATAATTAACACATCCATCACAACATCAATCTTTCCCAGTATATGGAAAACTGCTAAGATAAGGCCTATCCCAAAACAACCAAGTCCCTTGAGCCCTAAAGACCTAAGACCAATTAGTCTATTGCCATGCCTGTCTAAAATATTGGAGAGAGTTGTTAGTAATCAGTTCACGAACTATCTGGAAAACTCAAACATTCTACCAGTTATGCAGTCGGGCTTTCGGAGGGGACACAGTACGTCAACAGCGCTATTGGCTGTGGTGGATGATGTTATGCAGGCCAGAGACCAGGGTATGGGTACAGTGCTCACTTTGCTCGATTTCTCCAGGGCTTTCGATGGAATTAATATTTCACTGCTGTTGTCTAAACTTACCTATTATGGATGTGACATGGGGGTGGTTAAAATAAATGGTTTCATAGCTACCTTAGTTAACTACCTACTTGAACAAATTGTAATCTGTTAATTTGTTCAAGTTCAAGATCATAAATCTGGTTGTATCTATGATTCATCCCATCGTCCTGTGACCAGGGGAGTCCCACAGGGCTCGATCCTTGGACCCTTGTTGTTCATTTTGTACAGCGCTGATATCACTAACACAATCAGTTACTGCAAGTTTCACCTCTATGCAGATGACCTTCAGCTTTACCTGCCTTTTCCTCCATCTGAGAGTCTGGAAGCAGTAAACAGGATAAATGAGGACTTAAGCAATGTTGCGGCCTGGGTACAAAGAAACTCATTGGTCTTGAACCCAGAAAAGTCCAAATTTATTGTTATGGGTACACAAAAATCAATAGAGCAAATATGTCAATTAGGGCCTGACATCAGAATAAACAGCTCCTCAATTAAAAAGGTTATTGAAGCCCGTAACCTGGGGTTGGTTATGGATGAACAGATGCGGTTTGAAACACATGTTGGGCAGACTGTGCAGAGTTGTTTCTATAGGTTGAAGGTGCTATATAAAATACGTCCTTACATTAGTGAAAGCATAAGAATTGTACTGTGCGAATCACTAATTCTTTCAAAGCTCAATTATGCTGACGCAGTGTTTGGAAGCTGTCGTTTAAAGAGAACAGAGAGACTCATACAGCGTGTGCAGAATGTCTGCGCCCGGTTTTGCTACCACATACCACCACGTACACATGTTACGCCTTTTCTGTGCAATGGTAATATGCTTAAGATGAGCGAGCGTAGTCAGTTGCATCTTGCCACCTTGCTTTTTGGAGTCGTATTGAGTCACAGACCTCGGTATTTGTATGACAGAATGGCGTGGTCGAGGGACGTCAACAAGTATGCGACTAGAGCTTCAACTTACCTGATGTTAGCACCTCGTCACAGAACGGCAGGATTTAAGGGCAGTCTAAAGCTCGCTTTCAGTAGAATTTGGAATAATCTGCCGCCGCCAATACGTGCCCTAAAATCAATTAACACATTTAGAGCTAAATACATACTACACCTACTGTACAAGCAGAAAGCACGTGCTTAGACTTTGGGAGCTTACCTATTGGTTATGCACTGGGAGCGTGATACAACGGTCTCACAATGGAAATTTGTCTTCCATGCTATCACATATTCCTACATGTGATTTGAGCATCTTATCTGCATACACTATACTTTGGAGGTTATCATTTGTACGCAGAAAGGAACTTAAAGATGACAACTTAGGGATCAATGCACAGCACTTTGTCACATAAACAGGCTTTGTTGTTTTATTTTCCACTTTATTTTGTAGTTTAATAAGCTAGTTGTTGAGATGACATTGTTTCGATGAGTGTGTTTACAAAATTTACAGTCATGCGATGCACACAAAATGGCTGGCTATGTCGAAGCGTCAACAAACAATACATAAAAAGTACCAGCACTTGCGCGCGAATTACGAAGACTACAGCCGGAGGATGTAAAGAATACAACTGGTTAATTAACTTTGATCTATTTAATCAAAGAAATTACATTTACAATTAAAATTAAAACTAAATTAGCCTACGTCGACAATCGGTCGATGCTGTACCGAAAGTGACGCCTCTATCGGGTGCACCTACTTATAAACTATAAACGAGCCCGTCGTGTCCTGAAGGAATGTGCGATTCTTCCTGGCGCTTGTCAACCCATATTGCGTGATGATATATTAACGTGGGATCTTTCTGATTTTGAGAGGTCTGGCGCGTCAAGTGTCCGGGCCGATCGATAAATTAGGCCCTTTGACCCTATGCGTTGACAGATGCAGGTGAAGACGTCTTATCTTGAGATTTCAAGTGTACCGGCCGATGCAAATTGGTCTATCAACCCTAAGTGTTGACATTGACAGATGATGGTGGGAACGATTACGTAACACCTCCCCCCATGGAACAGCAACTATTTCGAAATCTTCAGTGGTAGAGATGATGAAATATTGCTGCGGTTAACTCTCATCTTGTTGAGTTGGGACATAATGCTGCTTGTAGTGATGTCTTCGGTATTGATAGAATACAGATTTTCTAGATCATTTCAGTGTAAGATGATCGGTTGTTTGCTAGATATTTCAGCTTCTTAATCTTCTCAGCTACTTCGGTGTATATTATTTCTATAATATATAGAGCTTGTTTGACGTTGCTGTAGATTATGAACTCAGGACCAATAGTTAAATAGCTTAAGTTTTGGAGAAATCTTTAAATGACTTGCAGGACGAGTAAAGTTGCTAGCTGGTTCACCGTAAATCTTGTAGTTCATGTTCATGCAGAGATACATGGAGTTTACCTTCGGGCATTCAGCCTCTATGTACCTAGAATCTAGTCCAGAAATCGCCATGAAAGGTAAAAGGATTATGTTGAGTAATTTAGGTCCAGTATAAAACTTACATAGGATGTGGATTAGGAGAAGAGTAGGTGATTAATCATTATACAATAATACCTATTTAAAAATATGCTAAGTTCTATTATTAACTCTTAGTAATTCCTAAGTTCTATATATTTTCTAATAAATCCTACGTTAGCGAATCCTAGCGTTAGGTACTATACCTATTATATCATAAGTAAGTTGATATAGGTTACAACCTAAACTATTAAACAAAATTCTACACATAGGTATATTTAACGACGTCAGTTGATTCAGGTTACCCAAAAACATTTGAAGAACCCAAATTCGTCATTATATGACATTTTTGCGACGAACGTGTTCAAACGATTCAAATTTTGTTATACTACTTACTGTGATTTTTTTTAGATATTAGGTTATTCAGATGGTGTTCAAATAGATTTTTTTTAATTAATTTGTTTAATTAAATTCAATTATAATATTTTTAATAGTTTTTATTTAATAGTTTTATAATGACAATTGTGTTATACATGACATATTAAAATTAACTAAACTGGTTTGCAATTGTGTGCTATGAAGATAACTATATTAGCACTTAATAAATCAAACGGCTAAAAAACTCTTGAGACGGGATTTTTTGAAAGGTCTACGTTTTTTCTTAGTGCAGGTGTGAATAGGGATGTCTGCTAAGACTGTATTTTGTTTTAAACGTTGTAATATTTTTTGCTTGTCACATATGGAATTTCTAACAAAATTACTTACTAACCTTTGTCTGTTAGACAAGATATTCTTAACAAAACCTTGGACTAATTTTCGCCTGTTAAATAAGGAATGTTTAACCAAAATTTGTTGATCGGGACTATGCGTCTTTTTAAGTTTGAGATTTTTAGCTAGAGGTGAATAAATGGTACCTGTCTTTAACTTTGGGTTAACATAGTTTTGACTGCCTCTGTGGCGCGGTCGGTAGTGATACCGCCTGTGGCGCTGGAGGTCGTGGGTTCGATTCCCACCGGAGACAAATATTTGTGTGACCCATAAATGTTTGTCTCAAGAGTCTGGGTGTTTCTATGTATAATAAGTATGTATTTAAAAGTATATAAGTATTAATATCCGTGGTCTGATACCCATAACACAAGCAGGTTATTCCTAGCTTACTTTGGGATCAGATAGCGTTGTGTGAAATGTCCGTGAATATTTATTTATTTATTTATTTATTTATAGTCTTTTATGACTTTAACTTCATTGTCTTCCAGATTAGACTCTGACGGCTGTATTATAGTTTTAATATGAGAATCGAAGGGTTTGGAAACCATAGGGCGTTTCTTGACATCTCCTATAGCTACCAAGGGTATTTGACGATGGAATTTATTTGACGGTTCATTAGATATAGGTATTTCTAGTTCGGAATTTTTGCGACATGAACTGGATACTGAGAGAGATTTATTCGACGTAATTATGTTGTTTACTTCAATCATGTGTTCCTGAACATTTTCATTTTGAGAAGAGGGTTTGTCACTAACTATGTTCGCAATGTACTTATCAGTACATGGAAGTTGTACATTCGAATATTCATTCGTGTGAGAAGAATATGTGGGACATTTATATAATTCTGGAGGACCGTAATCAGTAACTGTATTGTGGCATTTGTTAAAATTGGTTTCTGTTGTTTTAAAATAGTTAGATGGAGGTGGATTTCCAGATTGAGACCAAATATGTGGTGCGCGACGCGGTAATGACTTGGCCACATGATGATTAACGCTGCTCATAGGCTGCGATGCATTGCTATTAGAAGGCATAGGGTTTTTCAAAGTAAAACCCTGACCTTGTGATCTATTATTCGGTGATGGAGAATCATAACCTTGTGGTCTATAATTTGGTGGAGAAGAATTATAAGCTTGTGGTCTATAATTCGGTGAAGGAAAGCTATTACCATGTAGTCTATAATTCGACGAAGGATAGCCATAACTTTGTGGTCTACCATTCAGTGGAGGATAAGCATAACATTTTGGTCTATAATTTATAGGAGGAGAACCATACATTTGTTGAGTTCTCGTAGGGCCATTGTACAGAGGAGGGTGACTTTCCCATGTTGGACCAATTTTTTGTGTAAGAGGTATAACAGGTGAAGGTGCAAAATTAAATGAATGTGAGATAGGCGGAGTGACAGAAGGGGGTGGCTTGAAGCCATAATTATAATATGAATGTCTAACCTGGTACTTCCAGCTGGGAGTATGTACGTTACGCTGTTGCAAGTATAAAGTATTTATCTCCTCATGCACAAACTCCAAAGCCTTTTCTATAGTGTCAGGTCGCATGCACCGAATGCGAGAACCGAGTGGGTCACATAGACCTCGCAAATATGACTGTAGGGTCAGTTTTTTATAAAGAGTACGTTTTGATTCTATAGTGCTCGGTATACTTTCATGGAGACTGATATAAGTCATTATTGTACTAAACAGATTTTGACATTCTTCATAGAACTCTTGCGGAGTTGATGAACCCTGACTTAGTAGTGCTAAATCATTGTGTAGTGATGTTTCATCGCGTTGGTCGGCGAAGTTATTAATAAGAGCACTCCTAATGCCTTCCCAGGATTCGGGTATTCCATTTGAGTTTAAAGTTCGTGCGGCTGGACCTACTATTTTATTTAATATGCCATTCAACAATGCTAAGTTCGCTAAATGGAAAGCAGGTTCATCTCTTACGTACTGTGCTACTAAATGATCACATAACCTTACAAATCGCGTCAATACGTTCGAGTTTCCGTCAAATTCCGGAACGAATCGTAGTGCCTTAAAAATGTGATCTATTGAATCAGTCATGTTAAAAAAAAATCTATACTACTTCTAATACTACGCTACTGAGAAATCTCTAGTTTACTTAAATTACTTTTAATTTGAATTACTAATTTTTTTTTTTTTAATTCTTATAGGAATCTAAAGTTACATTTTTATAGCTATCTAACCTAAGGGACCCCGATTCATGTGGGTGAAAAATCTTGGATATTTAAGGAACAATTAAAATAGGATAAAGATAGGAATATAGCGACTCTAGAGCGATTCTAAATAATGTTGTACCTCTGCCGTATCGATTTTTGGATACACCTCAGGACTGCAGCTCACGTAGGTTCTGGATCTCGTTCAGTGGTTTCAACCGCCCGGGCGATTCGCGATCGCGAATAGGTATCGATTTTTGATTATTCTAATGCTCGCGAACCGGCCCGCGAAATCCTACCGACTGCGCCAATTACGAAGACTACAGCCGGAGGATGTAAAGAATACAACTGGTTAATTAACTTTGATCTATTTAATCAAAGAAATTACATTTACAATTAAAATTAAAACTAAATTAGCCTACGTCGACAATCGGTCGATGCTGTACCGAAAGTGACGCCTCTATCGGGTGCACCTACTTATAAACTATAAACGAGCCCGTCGTGTCCTGAAGGAATGTGCGATTCTTCCTGGCGCTTGTCAACCCATATTGCGTGATGATATATTAACGTGGGATCTTTCTGATTTTGAGAGGTCTGGCGCGTCAAGTGTCCGGACCGATCGATAAATTAGGCCCTTTGACCCTATGCGTTGACAGATGCAGGTGAAGACGTCTTATCTTGAGATTTCAAGTGTACCGGCCGATGCAAATGAACGATTACGTAACACGCGTTCGGCATCGGTCGGGTGTCACGTTCGACAACAGGAAACCACAGAGCACATTAGAGCCACAGTATAAAGTACAGAGGTCATTGTGTAACCTAAAGTGCGGATACCACAGAATGTATATATTATGTACATACTTTATTTGTTTGTTTTTGATGTGATCATTTTGGAAATCAATAAACAAGGTGTTCTTATTTTATTTTATTTCATTTTTTCATTTTTTTTTACAAGTATTTTAGTGTTTCATGTTTTTAAATTTATAGGTATATAATTTAATAGTCTACTATTCTTTCATCTACTAGCTCAATATCAATTTATTTTGTACCTACTGTATAGCGTGCGTGACGTTAGTCAATTCATAGATAGGTGCCGCCTGAAAACCAGCGCTGCACGTCACAACAACGTTGACGTGTAGCAAAAAGCTGAGGTGGCAACCCTTTCAAGCTCATGCTATGATACCATTTTTCCTTTTCCTTTTTTTCTATTACTTTATTTATTTTATTTAGGTAGGTGCTTTGGGTGTTTTATCTGTGATGTTCTTTTTTATGTTTTTTTTCATTATTATTTGTTTTTATAATAGTTTCTATGTTTATTTTGTAAGTTAGTACCTAATAATCATGTACCTACTGTATCTCCCTTTGTATGGAAAGATGTAACTTTGTGGCATGAGTTGCGAATTAAATCCTTTTTCTTTCTTTTCTTTCTTTCATATTATACATAAATTGTAAGATACGTGAAAGTTTGGTGCAGTAGTTGCGACGTGATGCCGTTCTGGAAACCAGACAGACTCTAAAATAATAATATATTTTCAGCTTAACTAAGTATAGAGTATCTTCGATGCACAGATTTAAGACCCTCTAACAGTTGGAAGGTGCGACTTGAGCAACCAAAGGGGGGATTCGCCACAATCGCGGCCGTCAGATCGGTCATGGACGAGTGGCTGGAGAGGAGACACGCTGCTCTCTCCTACCGGTTGACGCAGATGCTTGCCGGCCACGGTAGCTTCGGTAGGTATCCGTGGCGAAAACACCGGGAAACCACGGCGAGTGTCAGCACTGCGAGAACCGCAGCGATGACACGGCGCTTCACACGCTGGTGGAGTGCACGGCGTGGGCGCAACAGCGCCAGGTCCTCGTAGTGGGTCTGGACGTGGACACTCTCTCGCCCGAGACCATGGTGCGAGCAATGCTCTCCAGCGGGAGTAAGTGGGACTGCGCCGCCTCCTTCTGCGAGCAGGTCATGCTCGTGAAGGAGGCGGCGGGATGGGTACGGGAGAGAACTCTCCCACCCGAGTTCCGCAGTCGGCGGTCTGGGCGCCGCCGAAGTGTCTTCGCCGAGGAGTATCGGCCACCATGACCGGGGGCCTGAGGACGGTGAGAGGGCGGCTCACCGTCCTTACAGAAGCAGGCCCATGACGGCAGCGTGACGTGAGCAATTCACGCACGCCCCCCCCTTAGAAGTGGGATCACACTCGAAACCCCCGAAAGACGCGGGATAGCACCCAAACCACCCCCTGGGCGAGGCCGCAGTGGCGGCCGTGGGTCTATTGGGAGTTCTGGGACATCCTTCTGAGGGCTTCCCCGGGACTCCCAACCACAGGCTGTTGGGCGTGACGTGAGGTTTTTTAGTCGGTAGGAGTCCGGCATAACATCCATGAGGATTTTCCCTCACGTCAAACAAAAAAAAAGACCCTCAAACAGTTTTAATACACAATCAATTTGATGCTTAATTTCCAACCTACAATCATCACGATTAAATACAAAGGAAAATTAGACAATCAAGCAAATACGGGTACCTAAACATTTTATTCATCATTTACAACTTAGTAAGCACTTTGAATACAGTCCTTAAACTCGAAGTGCCTTCATCACTCCAGTTCTACACAACTTGAGAATTGTTCACTTCAGCAGTTCAGGTGTTGCCTACTTATACGACTTTGCCCTTGTCCCTCTAAATTGAGCGTTTATTAACTTAGTCAACTAATTTGAAATACCTAGAGTTTTGCAAGCCTAAATGTAATTGTAATGTGTTTTATAGGTGTAAGAGAAAAAAGAAATGAAGTTACTGTTATATATTTTAGTTGTTTATGTTTCAATTCTTAATGTCATACTTAATGTCACGTTTTACGTTATGTAACAGCGTTGTTATATAAAAAAAGAGGAGAGAGACAAAAAATGGCCGGTAAGAAATTTCTTTCTATGGAAAAGTAGAATTACCGCTAAATTTAATATATTTTTCTTGTTATTTGCTGAAAGACCAATCTAGTTATTTCCCTTTCATTGGAAAATTATTGCATGGCATTGTTCACCGGAGATTAAGAGCGAAATGAAGTTGATGTTTTAACTTAAATTAGTTACAAAGTTCATTTCTTAAAAATACCGGTTCTAAGCAACTATGTAGCTATTCGATTATTTATAAAACGTAACAGCTCGCTAGAGGCAGGGGGGTTCCCAAATATCATTCAAAAGTGCAAAATACATACATATCGTCACGGCTTTATTCTCTCAAGCGTAGGCAGCAGCATAATGCCGCCCGCATGTTACCTTATGGTTTTTTTCCGTCCACGTAATACGTGGTTAGCCTATTGTCGCAAAAACACAAAGAAAGTTATACTCCTGATGTTATGCTTAAAACTGAAAAAAAAACATTCGTTGATACTTAAACCATGCGATCTAAATTAGAATTCAACTTTTGCACCTACTAAAGTAGGCTACAATAGAATTTATAATAATTGCGTTGTTGTTCAGAATAGCTTGAAACTATCTCTAGGCCATTAACGACTTGACTGATAAAAGCTTTTATTATGATTTATCTTTATACCACTAAGGCCGCAGACAAATATATGACCACCCTGACAGTGGTCCTCTGGATGTGGCGACTATGTGTGAAAAAAAAATTGAATCAAAATTCAGTTATGCCATCGCGCTACTGCTATTTTCCTGTCCAGTGTTTTATTAAAGTACTGGCTGATGTTCCCGGCTTCGCATGCGTCAAACTTGGTTCTCGTTCCCACATCCCGAGATGACAAGTAGCCTATGAGTTATTCCAGACTATAATCTACCCCGGTACCAAATTTCAGCCCGGTCTGTTAAGCCGTCAGAGCGTGATGGATTTCAATAGAAAGTTTTTAATTCTTCATGTCTGGAATAGGAATATTTTAGTTAACGACGCATCACATTTTTACATTATAAAAGTTTAATTTGCATAGTAAATATGCTCAATAGCACCATAATATTGTGTCTTCAAGCTTAGTATTTTGTTGATAATAAACCTACATGGAAATAAATTAAAACATTCTTGATACTACAAAAAAATCCAAACTAATCGCCAGTTGTACGTAGTACGTGATATTCCATGTTTCCGATGTCAAGATAATCGTAAAATATATATTATCCGACGTAAGATTAATGTACGCCATGTATCATAGCACAGACATACGATACGATTGCTGCACAACTATGGCATGGAAACCGAACGTGATATACTGACGGCTATACATCAAAATAGTGGCAAAAAGAGAAATATTAGCTAATGTTAGATTTAAGTTTAAATTGACTGACGTAGAAATCGATACTTTTATGTTGAATAGCTTCATAGATATAGAACATAAGTAGGTACCTATATTTCATTTATTTATTTTATTTTATTTTATTATTCATAGGAAAACAAACAGTAAAAATATCTTAAAAATAAACTTACAAATAATAACTAATTTACCAATTACATGTTTTCGCTTATAAATACAGATTGCGCTTGTTATTGTTGCCTATGAAAGACAATCACCATAATTAGGACTTACAATGAAAACATACTTGTTATAGATTAAAATACATGAAACATAAATTAAGTAAAGTCGAATCTTCTACCAGACGAAGCCAACCGACAGCAGCCAATGTCACTTCTTCATACAATGTCGTATTTATATGACGAAGTGACACTAGCCGGCCGCCAACCGACCCCGTACAATCAAAAACTCGACCCTAGGACACTATTGCACTTATCGGTAGCAATTTGCAAAGTAATTAAACTGGTTCAAACCAGAGTTCAGCAAGTTTATTTTTTAGTTTGAGTGGTTTTGTAGTAAACAAGTCAAAATCGGGCCAGTCGATCAACCTGCCGTAGTCCTTGGCAGCTCTTAGGAAGTACGAATGCTGCCTGTAGTTTGTGCCACAGCGTGGTACGTGGAGTGAAAGGAAAGGTTTTCTGACAGATCTTGTGGGAACACATAAGCGAATGTTAGAGAGAAGGAGAGGACAGTCCACTGAGGATTGTGCCAATTTTACCAGAAAATAAATATCTGCTATAGACCTACGCTCACTGAGTGGTAATAAATGAAAGCGTTTGCATCTCGATTCATAGTCCGGATCACATGTTTTACACTTAAATTGTAAATACCTGGTAAAGTTTCTTTGTATAGATTCTATCCTAGGGATATGAACGTTATACTGAGGGTTCCAAACTTGGGAACAGTACTCGAGAGAACTACGAACGTAAGAGCAGAACAGTATTTTAAGAATTTTTATATTAGAAAACAGCGAGCAGGTTCTTTTTATGAATCCCATGGCTTTATAGGCTTTGTTTGCAACTGTATCTATGTGCGACTCAAACGTAAGTTTGGAGTCGAGAATTATACCGAGATCACGCACCTGATCCACGCGATTAAGTGGTCTGTTTTTAAGAGTGTAATTGTGGATTATTATGTTAGTCTTGCGCGTGAACGTAATAGCGTGACACTTAGACACGTTGAGGTCGAGATTATTGTGTTGACAGTAAAGTTCCAATCTCAAAAGGTCTTGTTGTAATAAATGACAATCGTGAATTTTGTTAATTTTTTTGAAAATTTTCATATCGTCTGCGTAGAGTAAAAAAGATGAATTAGTGAAGCAGGAGCCTATGTCGTTTACGAATATATTAAAGAGGAAAGGGCCAATTAGGGATCCCTGGGGAACTCCTGAAGGGACCATTTGCCATTCAGATACAACACCATTTATCGCGACTGCTTGGGAACGGTTCCTTATATATGACGTCATCCACCGATATAGACTGCCATGAACCCCTGCATAGTAAATTTTTTGCAAAAGTATTTTATGGTCAATACGGTCAAAACATTTACTGTAGTCGGTATAAATACAGTCTACCTGACCGCCATTGTCCATGGAGTTCGTGGTAAAGTCCGTAAAAGACAGCAGATTGGTGGTTGTCGAACGACTTCTGAGGAAACCATGCTGTTCGGGCATAAAAGTTGAAGAGAATGTGCTGTATAATTGTGTGTAAATGATGCGTTAACACAGTTTAGATATAGGTCTATAGTTATTAATGTTCTCTTTATTCCCATTTTTGTGCACCGGCGTAATGAAAGCGGACTTCCAGCGGCTAGGCACTATACCCTCCCGAACAGAACGTCTAAAAATAGTGGTGATAGGTACGACCAATGCTTGCGAACACTTGACGATAAATATAGGAGGTATGTTGTCAGGACCCGCCCCCTTGCCAAGGTCAAGTGATTTAAGGAGCTTGTGGACTGTGTCGGCACATATCTCAACCTCGCATATAATATGTTGCGATGAGCTAGTATGGGGTGTATGGGTGACACGAGCTGAGACCGCGGTGTTCACGCTGCGGTCGGGCGGAAGGAAATTCGACTGAAAGTAGGTTGCAAAAGCATCGCAAATATCCTCACTGGTGCATAGGGACCGACCTTCGAAAGACATGGTGGAAGGGAGAGTGTTAGAGCCCTTTTTGTTTGATTTTATGAAGGACCAGAATATTTTTGGATTTTTCATAATTGATGCCTCGTTTTTCGCAATGTAGGTTTTATAACATTGTTCCTCTATGGATTTAGCTCTAGCTCGAAGTAAACGAAAAGATTCGTATATAGTCTGAAATGTTAGCATAATTTTGATATTTTCGAAGGTATTTATGTTTTTCTTTCAAAACTTTTTTCAGACTGGAATTGTACCATGTATATAATACACTTATCAAGTAGATAAGTGTATTATATACATGGTATGTGAGGCTCTACAAATCAACACAATACAAGAAGAAATTAGGGTCTTGTCTCGAAATTATAAAAACAGGTCAAAAACCCATCCTAACCAACTGGCGTCAGAGCTAATTAACATTAGCTACCAGAAACACCTCAAGCGACGTGATATTCAGGACCTAGATTCCCGATACTGAGAGGGGTACTGCCGCTGAGAAGGACCTTTGACAAGAAAGAAGAAGAGAGAAAGAAACTAAACCCTCAACAAATCCGCTCATAGTCAAGGACTGATTACAAATAACAAAAGAAAAAAATACCTTTCCACTTCTTTAAACTTCATTCATACATTTGCCCAATTTCCTTAAAAAGGAGGTCAAAGTATTCGCTTTACGTACGTACATAGCATCACTTTGAATGCACTCGACGCAACTAGAGGATATTGACTACTTATTTCCAACTCTACCCATTTGAACAACAGTGCCTATAACAACACAAAGGCAGAAAGTGACGTCTACAACAAACACAAAACCACGTGCTCCTTCTCACGAACTCCGCACTTCATTCCCATTGAATAAACTCACAAGCCTATGTTTGTATTGTGAACGAACACTTCAGACGATTGTAACAGTTTCACTAGAATTCACTTGTTCAGCCGTGTGTACGGAATTTGATCCGCTCAAACTATTAAGAGAAGCCAGTCTCCCGGTATCAAGTTACTTAGTAACGGAGCACTATTCAGTATAAAGGGGATATTAAATCAGTCATGAAACATTATAGCTGTTGCCTGCGACTTCGTACGCTGCATTTTAAAAGTGATTCTTTAGAGATGATGATTGATTTCTGCGGGAATTGATAGGATATCTGCTGAAATGATCAAATTAGGTGGTCCTTGCGTCCGGGACGCCTTCTGGTCATTGAGCAATCTATGCTGGAAGACTGGAAGGGTCCCAATGGACTGGAGGCGTTCTATCATCGTGCCCTTGTATAAAGGCAAGGGCTCACGTATGGAGTGCGCCAACTATAGGGCCATCAGTTTGATCAGTATAGCAGCTAAAGTGAATGGCAAAATTATTGAAAGGAGAATGAGGGTGGAATCTGATGGATTACTGTGGGAGGCGCAGGGTGGTTTCCGAAATGGAAGGGGATATATGGACCAAGTTTTCTCGCTCCGCAACATTGTAGAGAAGCAGCTGGCTGTAGGCCGGAAGGTTTTCTCCGGTTTTGTGGACATGGAGAAAGCATTTGACAGAGTTGTAAAGAAGGATCTCTGGGATATATTGCCAGGATACGGGATTGATGGTGCGCTGCTTCGTGCTGTGCAGTCTACATATGTAGGATTTACGGCATGTGTGCGGGTGGGCGGCAGCCTGTCTCCCTGGTTTGACGTCAACATTGGCGTCAGACAGGGTTGCGTGCTGTCGGCTCTGCTGTTTGTCCTGTACCTGGATTATTGTCTTAAGAGAGTAAGATCGATGAATGTTGGATTGCGAATGGGTGACTTACTTGTGAACTGTTTGCTGCATGCAGATGATGCCGTGCTCATAGCCGAATCGCCATCAGAACTACAGTCACTAGTCACAACGATGAAAGATGATTGTCTAATGAGAGGCTTACATTTGAACGCGACTAAAACGAAAGTGATGGTATTCGAAAGAGAAGAGGACAGAACGAAAGCCAGGATAACTGTAAATGATGTAGTGCTGGAACAGGTGGATGAGTTTGTATATCTTGGATGTGCATTTAGCAGGGACGAACGGTACACCGCTGATGTAGAAAAGAGGGTAACTGCGGGCAATAGTGTGAATGGAGCGTTAGGCAAACTTTTAGGTACCAAGGCCAAAAGCCAAAAGGCCCAGCTCGCAGTACACAATGCGGTGCTGATACCTACGCTAACGTATGGAAGCGAGAGTTGGCTATGGCAGGAAACGCATGAAAGTAGAATAAACGCGGTCGAGATGCGCGCGCTACGCAAAATCTGCGGAGTAACGCTCGCAGATCGCGTTCGGAATGAATATGTAAGAAAGAGAGTTGGTCTGAAAGAGAGTGTCGGTGTTAAGGTAAGGAAGGGCATGCTACGATGGTTCGGGCATGCGGAACGAATGGGAGATGAAAGAATGACAAAACAGATATACAACGCGAAAGTGGATGGACGTAGGAGTCGGGGAAGGCCATGACACACCTACCACGACCAAATTAATCATGGTGTTAGTGGAGGGTGGTGTCAAGAGCCGTAGGAACCGACGTGCATGCATGAAAAGAAAAATGAAAGTTGAAGAGGCGAGTGAGGTGTGTATGGACCGTGCCGTGTGGCGCTCGGTTCTTTCTGCCTACCCCGCAAGGGATTTGGCTTGAAGATAGTAGTAGTAGTAGTAGTAGATTCTTTAGGTTGATATAACTTTTTTAAGGCTAGTATTTTCGAAATCGACCAAAATCGACCCATTTTGAAGCGATCTTTATACTAGGAAATATTCTTTGATTTGATCTGATAAAAATGTATTACTATAGTTTAATAGATGCTCTTGCTTCCTTTAATTTTTAAAACATGATTAATAAAACTTTATATGATAAAAATCGTTCTCGAAAAACTGGAAATGTGCAAAAATTTTAAAGATGAATGTTGTTATTGCTCAAAATATACTTATTTATTTTATATAAACACATGTCTATATTAAAGACTAGCTGATGCCCGCAGCTTCGCCTGCGTGAAATTTTGTTCTTAGACTATAACATATTATATATCTCTGTAGGCACCAAATTTCAGCCAGACCGTTCAGCCGTACAATAGTACAGTAGTTACAGCGTAAAATAGTAACAAACATCCACACACACACACACATTTGCATTTATAATATTACCTATAGATTTCTGATTAACAAATTCATAATGCATAATATATGAGCCAAGTAAATTTATTTATTAAATATATTTCTTAATTCAATGGCTAAACTACTACTTGATTCACTTCTAAGCAATTGACATCGTAACTTAGTTCCTTCTTCAGGTAGTTCCAGCCTACGACGTTTAAACAAACCGAACTACTGTAGTAGGCTTTGTCCTCCTAATACAGATGGTCCAACCAAAACCTGGTAACGTATTAACAATGTAAATTTCATTAGCTGAGCGTTCATGTTCATTGTAATGGCTCTTTTCCCGTATTTTACAAAGACTTAGTGAGTCTGTTTCCTGACAGAATGCAGTCAGCACTATATGTAGAATGCCTTTCATGATCCGTCTGCTGACAATGTTTGTCGTAAGGATTGAGCGTGTTATTTTATTGACCAGTGGATACTACCTGAAGCGTGGTATTTCATTTTTTCTGGCTAGCCATCTTAGAATTTTCTACTTCTTTTCACAAATGTATTTTTGTTACACAAAAATTGAATAAATTAGCAATAATACTTCCGTATAGCATATTTGGTTAAAATTATACCAAAATAGCGCTTTTTATTTAACTTTATGGCTTTGTAGTAAAATTATATCTTAGGAGTCTGAAGTAAAACCATATAACATAAATGACAACGCTTTCAGAAATTATGTGTCAAAATAAAAAGTAATTTAAGTATAAAATAAGAGTATTTAAGGAGTATTGATATCAACTCCGGAGAAAATCAGCCCCAAAATAATTTATATTCCCTTTTTAGCTCTTTATAGTATAAATTTCAATAAAATACGAAACACGTCTTCCATCAATTATGTTAATAATGTTATATGCCAAATTTTAAGTAAATCGGACCAAGGAATCACGTTGTCCCATACAAACTTTACCCTCCTTTTTTATACCTTTGGAGGTGGAATTTCCAAAAATGTTAAAATTACTTTTTTCAAATTGTAACAAACAACGCTCACGTTTAGTTTCATCATCGTACCATTAACCGTTTAAGCAATAATTGATAATAACTTTGGGTCTAGGGATCGAACCGCAAAATTAAGTTTGCTTTGAATTCTTTATACTTTTCCGGGATAAAAAGTACCCAGTGTGGTGCCCAGGCTATTAAAGAATAATTATACAAGGTTTCATCGTAATCGAACCGGTAGTTTTTGCGTGATGCCTGAACAAACAGACAGACAGACAGACAGACAGACAGACCGACAGACAGACAGACAGACAAAAATTTTTTTAATCACATTTTTGGGTTCGGTGTCGGTCTAGTAACACCCCCTGCTATTTATTTTTTTGATATTTTGAATGTACAGAATTTTCACGTCTACAGATTTATTATAAGTATAGATATTGATCTTATGAACAATATTCATGCTATTATTTATTTTTTAAACACCTCAGATTTTAAAACAATGATAAAAAGTGTAGAATCTAGAACAATTAGGCATTTAGCGTACACTTCAATCACTTCATACGCCTGACAGGGCTGTTCTGGGTAGGACCTGTGTCGCTCTGTCATCCGTGACCCGCCGTTCGCGCGAATCGATCGTTTTAATTAGAAGTAGTTGCAGAAATCTGTAAATATTATTTTGTTTTTATTTGTAAATATTAGGATAAGTACGTTATTGTGTATAAATAAATAAATATCGTGTAATATAGTGATTAGTGACTAGGTACTCAGTGAATATGGGTAAAAAAAAGCCAAGTGAAATAAAATGCCCAGATGTCAATTGCGGCTACTACCACGGCAAGTATGGTAAGTTCCTACAAGTATTGTTTTATCTTTATTATATTTATAAAAATACACAACCAAATAATTCACTGACGGGCATGATGAAATTATGAGGTTGATGCTGAGCAAAGCGACTCAAGCCAACAGCTGCCATTATTTTGCTACCTGCTGAAGAGACAGTACAGTAGCTAAACGTACTCATATAGGCTTAGAGATCTCCCATTCCAGTCCTCTTCTACGTAGGTACAGGTAGGTGTCATTTAGCAAAGGCCAAGTAAGTTAGATCACGGCTGTTTTTGGTAATGAATGACTGTGAGAAATGAACTCGGTGCCCCAAAGTTGCTTGGGACCTTACGATAAGAAGAGGGATAGTATTTACCTAAACCACAGTAACTACTAGGTATAAAATATTCTCTTTTTACTATGCCTGAACAATCAACGTATTGCCCGTTCGCTATAAGTTTGCCTTTCGCCTCCAATACTACGCCTGTACACCATCCTGTCCGCCAGCGGCAACCTTTGCGCGAACGGGTAGTAAATAATATAATGTTTGACGCTTTGAGTATAATAGTAGATTCACGTTGTTATTGCTACACTGTATAAATTATAACAGTAGTACCTACCCACTACCGACATAAAAGAATAAACGTGTAGTTTTATTTTTCGTTGTAGTCTAGCCGTTTCGTTGTAGTGTACCCTCAAAGTCTTTTTTTTTCAGCTCATCGATTCCGAGAAAGAACGGTGGTTCATTTGCAAAAAAAGATACACGTGAATCGTAAGTACCTAGTACTCGTAGGTACTTTCATACTTTAATTTTGAGTGTAATAATCGTTACTTTCTTAGTAAATATGAATGTATGAAAAAGTGGATATTTTTTAGGGTTCCGTAGGTACCCAAAGGTAAAAAAACGGGACCCTATTCATGAGACTTCGCTGTCCGTCTGTCTGTCTATCGGTCAGTCTGTCTGTCGGTCAGTCTGTTTGTTTGTCTGTCCGTCTGTCTATCTTTCTGTCTTTCCTTCACGAGGCTGTAGCTCATGAATGGACATAGCTAGAGATCTGAAATTTTCACAGATAATGTGTTTCTGTTGCCGCCATAACAACAAATATTGAATTTTGCATGCCAATATTTCTATCAATAAGCTGATTCACCGAATTGACATACGAGAGCGAGACTTTGAGGACAGTACCTTTTTCATTCAACTTTGTAACAGCTTTATTTATTGTAAGCAAGGGTTATATACCCTTTTTTTTTTGCTTTTAACGTGAGAGAAAATCCTCATGGATGCTATGCCGGACTCCTACCGACTAAAAACCTCACGTTACGCTCAACAGCCTTTGGTTGGGAGCCCAGGGTAAGCCCTCGGAAGGATGTCCTAGGACTCCCAACAGACCCACGGCCGCCACTGCGGCCTCGCCTAGGGGTAGGTTCGGGTGCAATCCTGCGTCTTTGGGTGTTTCGGATGTGATCACGCTTCTGAAGGGGGTATGCATAAATCCCTCACGTCACGCTGCCGTCATGGGCCTGCATCTGTAAGGACGGTGAGCAGCCCCCTCACCGTCTTCAGGCCCCTGGTTATGGAGACCGATAGTCTTGGGCGAAGACACGTCTGCGGCGTTCATTTCAAGTGTGTATTTGTTGCCGTTATTAATAAAAAAAGGCAAAAAAAAAATTACGTTTGTTGTATGGAAGTCCCCCATAAATATTTATTATTTTTCTGGTTTAGGTACTCAATTCAATCCTTTATTTTTGCAAACAAGGGTTTATATCCCTTGTGCTTCCACGGACCTCGGAAGGGGCCACCTGCGGGATCCAGCCTGCGGGAGACTAAGAATAGGTTTTTGAAAACTTTCTAGGCAACCCAAGTTCCTAGTCTATATACATATAATAAAAAGATCTAAAATCAAAACTGTACATTAAACATATTTAGAAAAATACTCGCGGGGGGTTCTACACAGGATACCGAAGTCGGAAATGTAGTTAGAATTTTTTTGTCTGTTTGTCTGTTAATTTTGCTTTGTCCGGAAGGATCTCGAAAAGTACTCAATATTTTTGATTAAAATTTTGCACAAATATTAACTAGGGGTAGGGTCTTCAAATAGACTTAAAATTGACTATGTTGGTGTAAGCGCCATCTATCATTGGTTGTATTTTGTAACACAGGTCTAAGCTGACATGCGGCGTGCGTGTTACTTGTCTTATTCATATTATAATGTAAAATAAATAAACGCATTATTTTACTCACAAGATGCTTTCTATTATTTTTTGCTACTTATGTTATACCTATGCTTACCTCTTCGAAGACTGCTCGAATTGATTTCATAAATTATTGACTGATTTTTTTCTTATTATCTTTTCTCGGCTCGTCTCACAATTAAAATGATGATAAAAAAAGTAGTAAAAAATAGAACCGACTTCAAACAAATCCTGAAAAATTAAATTTACTTGGCACAAAGATAAATGTATTTTGATTTTTCATATTTTATTCAATATCATATTGAAGTCGGCGCCAAGTAAACCCATAGGTTGAGGTAGGTATTATTAATGGCACCAACTTCAATATCATATTGAATACAATCTGATAAATCAAAATACATATTATTACTTTGTGCTATGTAAATTTTATTTTTCAGGATTTTTTTGAAGTCAGTTCTATTTATTACTAAAAATTTTTTGATCATCATTTTAAGTGACGGGTGGACCGAAAAGAATATCTATCTAGGTGTAAAGTTCTTATCAATACAAATCAATCTAGCCCAAACACAAGGTACGTGCTGTTAATCGTTAAATAATTCCCTCGACTGTCTTTCGGTTCCATCATCAGATCGACTCCTGACCTTCATTAAATTGTAGTACATTAACAGTGGGCGCACACTAGGCGTCTTGTCATGGCGACAAGCTGTGGGCGCCAAATTACATACATTTTGTTCTAAGCTCCGCACACTAGGCGACATGTCGCCGCGACTCCGAGACAAGCAAGGGGAGTCTTCGCGTCTGTCGCGCTATTGTCGCGGCGACACGGCGACAGTCGCCCAGCGACAACGTGTTCCTTGCACAACGTCTGTCACGGCGTCAAGTCGCCCTATGCAGGTGCACACTGCACGACAAGTCGCCGCGACATGTCGCCGCGACTGTCGCCTAGTGTGCGCCCACTGTAAAGCACTTCATTAAAAAGTTACCAAACGCACTAGTTGTCCCTACAATTTTCGGTGGTTGCCCTCGATTTCTCCTGGATCCCATCATCAGATCCTGACCTGGTAGAAATGGGACTACCTCAGAAGTAAACCCTATTGAAGAAAAGAAAAAAGAATTAAATCCGTCTATAATTGACGGAAATATCAGTGAACATACATAAAAACATACAGACGAATGTAGAACCTCCTCCTTTTTTGAAGTCGGTTAAAAATAAGGAAAGGTTTCTTACAACCCCATTTTGAATATACCTGCTAACAGGCACTTACTTAATAAAATGTCTTATAAAGGTTTGATAAACTTATACTTCTGTTGTAATTTATTTGGTGGTACAAAAAGTGCGGCATGAAATACACGCTGCACCAACTGTCAACGTCTAATTGCACCAACTGGCAACGTCCAAACAAAGTGCTTGGGGTCAAATGAGTTCATGTCGATCGCATGCTACGGGGGTATCGCCCGCGGTGAGGTGAGGTGGTAAAAATACCTATTGCGCTCTGGCATTCGGCCCTTAATTATGAACAGATTGTCATGAAACAAACCGCAACGCAATAAAGAAAACCGCATTGCAATCGTTGAGCGGTTGCTGAGATTAGCGTGCACAAACGTACAGACAAACAGACATTTACGATTTAATTATATGTATTGATGTAGAAATTATAAATCTTTGATTCACTCACATGCTCACATCTGATTATGTTAAAACTACTATTCCTTCGTGGATGCAATGCTGGACTAATATCAGCTAAAGCCACACGGTTCCCCTAACTGCCTACGGTCGTAAGCCACGGGTAAGCCCTTTGATGGATGTTCCAAAATTCCCGAAAGACTTTGGCTACAGCCGCAGCCGTCTTGGGCGCGCAGCAGCCTCCTCGCTGTCCTCAGGCACCCGGACATGGAAGCCAATAATCTTAAAACAAGTCTACGACGCATTCGCCGCAAACTGTAAAACTCGTGTGAGAGAGTTGTCTCCCACTCCCTCCTCTCCGCTTCTTTCACGAGCATGACCTCGTCACCGAAAGACGCGGTGGCGTTGCCGCCACAGGATAGAGATCATGATCTCCACGTCCAGACTCGCCATTAGCAAAGACTTCTATATAAACTGAGGGCCGCAGTTGTGTCCACGCTGAACACTCCACCAATTGCTTGCTGCATTTTTGCAGTTAATTAACAGTCATCATTTTAAATTTATTTCATGTAATAATCTATTTATATCCCATAATAAAAGAACTCCATTCGTCAAGTTACTTCATTGAACCGTATCTGAGACGGTGAACCCGGACATCCTACTTCCGGATATCCAACCAACCGCGTCACTCCGATCTCTGCGTTTTGATTGGATTTTTCATTGTTTTGGAGCACTTTGGTGTGGCGAATGTAAAGTTATGAAGATAAATGGTAATGAAATCACAGACTATTAGAACTAAGTGGTTGCAAGTTTGTATTGCAAGGTTTTATTCTCACAGGTACTCGTACTACCTACTATGTATATGCTATGCGAATCTGGCAGTAAATACCAATGTAGAACTAGTTACTTTGTGAACAACGTGAATAAAGATATTTTCATTTCTTATATTACTTACCATAAAACTGTATCCTACCTAACTTTTCACATATTTAGTGATTGGATAAATTGTAAAACGTATATTGGTTTTCTCTGATTTGAAATGAAATGGGGTGGTATATTCCTCCGGCGTTTGGGAAAACCACACAGAAGTTATTTGATACAATAAATAACGGTGACCACTTTCAATCAAATACACAAACCAGAAATAAAAATATTGGAAAAAAACTGTATCGTATGTACCTACACCTTTTCGATACTAAAGTGGGGTAATTTTAATAGGTAACATTGGCGATTCAATTTCACAATTATTTGACAATCAAATTATGTAGGTACTTGTCTTATTTTGCTGCTTAAATTTTGAGAAAGAAAAATAATAATGGGGCAGGGATTCGCCTGATGATTTTTAATTAACATATTTTTCAAGTCCGTATCGATTCATTCACTTTCTCATTCATTATTCTCATTGTTTTTCAAAAAGAATTGTTTTTAATGAAAATATACTAATATCCTAAAGTTCTAACAGGTGACCTCCCAAAAAAATGTGGAATGTGTAGAAGAAAATAATTGAACCTCACGACCCTGTCCTAATTGTTCCTGTGACGTAGACAAACGACCTCCCAGATTGTGACGTCCAACGCCCAACAGACGTCGCACTGATAAAGGTAACACGGTGAACGAAATGTAATGAAAGTGATACTATAATTAGGTTTCAGGTAACAGATTTGTTTCAAATTAAATTAGTAGGGAAGACGTAGGTTGTTCGATAGTAATTTACTATAGTACGGAATATTTACATTGTATAATGAGTATTTCCTATACTCCGATACTGTTACAGCGCCAGGATCACGGAAAAATTGAATTACTGACTAATGAAAGGCACTGAAAGAAGAAGGAGACTATTGGTTTCACTCTTATTGCCAACTGGCATTGGACCCCGTTTGCGATGTACATGGCTCACAGTGTCTACGCGCGGTTTTGGTTGAATATAATATTTACTGTTTTAACTTGTTATCAATAGTATTTTTTTGGCAGCGACTTACAAACTAGAATTTAAACCTGAGATCTTAACAGCATTCGCATACAAGACCAATGCGTTACGACACAATTTTCTCAGCTATAACATTTAGATCTCAACTGCAAAGAAGTAAATAGTTTACATTTCTTTAAGTAGCAGTAGGATATTTCGAAGGCATATCAGCGAGAGTTTCAAATGTGCTCAATATTTTAAGCAAACGCCGCATGCTAGAAACTCTCGAGGAAAATAAAACTTATAAATTTTCAGCAGTTTCTTCACAGTGCAAACAAAGCGTGTAAGTTAAACCGTGCTTGCACTTTCAATTTTTTATACTGTGGAACCTACACGTACCATACAAAAGTGGAACAATGTTCTAGATAACGATTTTTATTTTGTATTTTTTTAAAGAGAGGATAATCCTCCAGGGATTCTATGCCGAACTCCTACTGACCAAAAACCACACGTATCCTACCCAACAGCCCAGGGTTGTGAGCCCTAGGTAAGCCCTCGGAAAGATACGTCGGAACTTCTAGATAACGATAAGATAGGCATCCATATTTTTGTTCTATATGATCACAGTATCTTACACTTGGCTGCCATGAAATATCCTGCGACTCAGTATTATACTCGGGTAGTGTGGCCTCCTCTATAGGGCTGAAAGTCATATACAAGGTTGCCTTAGCCTCCAGTAAGACAGAGGTGACGGTCCAAATGTCCACATGCGTTCCACCAGGTCAAAAGAAATTGATTCACATACCGGCGATGAGCAGAAATTATCTAACTAAGCCACATAACCGGCGACTAGCGATGTGAATTCAAGTGAATTGAATTTTATCCTTAGATTCCTGGCAGTTTATATTGCAGAGCATTACCCCTAAAGGATCTATCATAGATTCGAATCATGTTCGATTTGTCAAAACACTATTATGAGGTAGTCTATCGAAATAATAATATAACATAAGCCTCGGTATAAAGCAACTAAAGGATACAACATGAATTGGAAGGCACATTAAGCCATTTGGTCCCGGCTGCGAGTAATATGGTGGTAATTAATTCAAGTCGCCATATGCGCGATTAATTACACAACAAGCCCACGGATTAGGCGTGTGTACCTTTACGGCAAAGGCTGGTCTTTAACAAGGTGTGACTGTGTGAAAAACTACGTGCAGTCTTAAGTCTTTTTTTTAAGTAAAACTTCTTTAGGCGCGACTAGGGAGTAACTCAGACTTTTTTCTGACGGAAGTAACGCGACGAATTTGAATTTCGAATGAATGATATTAATATAACATTTGATGCCGTCAATGGCAAAGAAGTATTACTTCAATCGCGCGTAGGTTACACGCACACACTTTTTTAATTATTATGATATCTTTTCAAAAACAGTCTTAAGGCGTTATGTTTGTTTATCGAATAGGTATGCTATTAAAATTAAAATAGTCAAAGTTTGAATTCTGTGTGATCATTTAAGCCACGATTCCATGAGTAGTTAAAAGGTTTAAACTAGTAGATATATAAATAGTATGGTGGTAAGACACGCTGGGCAGCTAAGGTCGTAGCGTCGGAGCGTGTCGAGACTCTAGTGAAGTCGAAGATATTAATTAAAGTTCTCAGGGGTAGTTTGTCGTAGTGAGGTTTCGAATGAAGTTACACTTGTAAGTAGTTATATCTGGTTTAATGGGTGACCACAGTTCACACATAGTTATCACACAGAGGATACAGTTTTACAAGGGTAACACAAGTATAAAACAGTTAATACAAATACTTAACAAAGGTAGGGCTCCGTGGTAACGAGTAGTAATATTGTATTATGGTCTACGAGCACTTAAACTTAACGGAGCGTCCTTACCGCTCTCGCACTACACAAGGAAGGAAAAAAAAGATGGCGGGCTCGCGCAGCGGCGGCGGCTCTCTGCGCGCATGCGCCGCGCGTATAATGTTGTGTACAGCGCCGGCGCGTCTTGGAATTAAATGAATTCGGCTTGAACACCCTACCATTTGGGTAGGTGGCTAATATTACTCCCGATATCGAGCCGGGATACGTCCACGGGTGGCTCGCGGGAGACTGTCTGCTAGACGGGATGCTATATACTCCCCCTCCAGTTCTGGAGAACGCCCTCGCTCTAGGACTGGCAATTCCGCAATCTTAGCTGGAGCTGGTGGACGTCCGCGGTTCCTCTTTGGAAACACTGGTTTCGGTACTGCCTCCTCGCTATTATGATAACGAGAAAGATCTTGGGTGTGATATTTACCAACAGCAACCAAGGGATGATCTGTACTAGCAACCGTATAAGTTGTAGGACTTACCTTTTCTTTTATTTTATACGGGCCATCGCGACGGGGATAAAATTTTGAAGTGAGATCTTTAGCTCCTTTGCTCAACAGGTGTGACTTAAGCATGACTAAATCACCTACCTCGAAAGGTTCTGAGGGTCGGCGTGATGTATCGGCATATTGCTTAGCCTTGTCCTGTTGTAGTTCCACGCGTTCACGAACAGCTGATAGTGTATCTAAAAAATTCTTAAGATAGATCGTAATTTGTGGAATAAAATTACCTTTATCAGGTATTGCACTAAAATCGTTAACGACTTCTGTGGGAGACCGCATTTCTCTGCCGAAGGATAAATAAGCCGGCGATTTACCTGTTGTACGACATCTTGCACTATTTAGGGCAAATCTGATTACTGGCAACTTCTTCGGCCATGAGAGAAGGTCTTCTTCCACGAGTTGTGCCAACGTAGCCTTTAGGTCACGGTTTTTCCGCTCTGCAGGATTTGCTTCTGGATGGTAAAGTGGAACAAAATTTTGTTTTATATCTAATACTAACATACATTGACGCATCAAGGCAGAAACAAACTGGACACCGTTATCTGAAATAATCCTGCGGGGCAGACCAAAACGCATAAAGTATTCCTCAATCAGGATTTTAGCACAAACTTCTGCTGTGGCTTCTCTGAGAGGGAATATTTCTATCCAGCGAGTGGCTGTGTCCTCGATGAGTAGTATCCAACGCTCCCCCTGGTCTCCTTCCGGTAATGGGCCAAATAAGTCGATAGCCAGCACCTCATTACGTTGGTTCATAATTGGTGTCTGGAATAAACCAAGTGGTTTAGTATTGTCAGCTTTGTAGCGCTGACAATGGATACAGTTTTTAACATACTCTGTGACAGCACGCCTCATGCCAGTGAAATAGTACAGCTGAGCTACCTTTTGGTATGTTCTATTTATACCTGGGTGGCCGGCGGTTGAGGAGTCATGTAACCTTCATAATTTCAGGTATCTGGTTGGTAGGAATAACTAATTGAGGGGATTCGCTATCCGATTCTGGATTATAGCGATACAGAACACCCTGGTTAGTGATATAGCCTCTCTGCAACCATCTCTGGGCAGAGACATCATCAGATCCTTCCAGATCTTTCATGATCTTTTCTATTTCTGGATCTGACATTTGTTCCATACGCATTTGGGTCGGTGGCTTCGTAGGCAGATCACAAATAACCGAGCAGATGCCACATTAGTCGCGTGATTCGCTGGTACAAACTGGTCTGCTAAGTGTGTCTGCCACGACATTTGCCTTGCCTGGCGTGTATTGGAATTGAATGTCAAAGCCTTGAAGTTTTAAAGCCCAACGAATTAACCTACCTGATGGTGACTTAAGGGTCAGCAGCCAGCGAAGTGGTTGATGGTCACTTCCTATCACCACTGGTTGACCGTCTAGGTATGGTCGAAAACGCTCTACCGCCCATACAACAGCGAGCGCTTCCCTTTCTGTTGTAGAGTAGTTGCGCTCTGCTGTATTAAGGAGGCGGCTAGCATATTCTATTGGTCTTTCTTGATTTCCATCACCCTGTAACAAAACTGCGCCTAAGGCGTAGTTGCTTGCATCTGTACGCAGAATAAAAGGACGACTAAAATCAGCTTGAACCAGTATTGGAGCTGTAGTCAATAGACGTTTCAGCTCACTAAATGCTTGGGTTTGTTCAGAACTCCAAGTCCATTCTTGGTTCTTTTTTGTCAAACGTGTTAGTGGTTCGGCTATTTTTGAAAAATTTGGTATAAATTTTCTAAACCACGAGCATGTTTGTAGGAATGTTCTCAAGTGTTTCAAATTACTTGGTGCTTTCATTTCATTTACCGCTCTTACCTGCCAGTATGAAGATCTGAGGTCTAAGGTACTCATGTAGCAATCTCGTTTTGTGCTCTGCAGTAATTCATCAATGTCCTCCTGTAACATCTTACCTATTTCAGATTTCATAAGCTGTTTCTTCGCCGGATTCAGGCGGTAAGGAGGTACTGCGATTGGTGGGTGGTCACCTGTCTCAATATGATGCTCTGCATATGGAGTCGGGCCTCCCCTGCACTAAAGATGTAAGCATGGTTTTTAAGGACCTGGGCGAGAGCTTGTCTCTCACTAGGTTTCAAAATACTACCTTCATCCTCTCTAAGTATGTCTGTAGATGCACAGGAGATGTCATAAGAAATAGGCTCAAATAACAAATCATGTTTCACTATCTTATTTTGACTAAAGTACCAAATTTCTTTGTCGAAATCTATAACAACTCCTGCCTTTTTAATGAAATCTATGCCTAATAATGATTCATTATTTGTTGCATCTGGAAAAATCAGAAATGGTATGGAAATTACTGTTCCTTCTAAACACACCTCCAAGGTGGTGGTAAGTACATCCATTGTGCGAACTATACCATCAGCAAACTATACCTCACGTATGGAAGGGGTGAGTGGATGTCCTACACGTAGAAGGAGAGTATATAGCGATTGCCCTGCAATAGGTACAGTGCTTAGCTGCCGTATCTATTAATGCGGTTCCGTTGAACCCTAAAATGTTAATATTAAAAATAGGGCGTAATTCACAACCGAAAGAAATGTTTACTAAATCTTTACCACATGATGGAGAGGACGTGCTACATATGCCATTATTATCACTAATTAAATTAATATTACATTTTTTTTTAAATAGTGGATTACCACTTTTTGTTTGACACAAAATATTTTTAGAATTAGACATATACCTTTCTATACATGTAATATTTTTAAAAATTAAATTATTATCAGTTACATTATTACACACAAAATTTATAAATTTTGGGTTAATACATTTTGGCACTAGGCAGCCAACTTGTTTTGGGTTAGTATATTTTGGCACTAGGCAGCCAATTTGTTTAAGTTTTTGGACTGAATATTTTTGTAATGTAGGTTTTGTTAACATTACATCATTACAATAACATTTGTCACCTACTCGGTTTAAATCATCAAAATTGGATGAACAAATATTAACATTTTCGTTACAACCAGGGATACAATTATGTATACAACAATTATGTAGACAAGAGCAATTTACATTTACCAAATGTATCCTAGAGTCTTTGTTGTATTTGGAAGCTTGTTTTAAATTATTAGAGCACTTGGATTTCCTTATTGTACGTGATTGAACACAATAGAAAGACTGATTGGGGTTTTTGTCACCAACACTTCTTAACTTGTCACGATTATAGGGAGTATTGTTGTTATTATTATTGTTTTGTGACTCACCTGATTTTCTTTCTATTTTATAGCACTGTTCCTTACTATGCCCATACTTTTGGCAATATGAACATACAGGTCTTACTTTCGTAAAGCGTGTATCACTCGTCGGTACGGAGGCAGGCGCCTGTTTTGGCGCCAACCCCTCGTCGGCGGGCGCTGGCTGTGATAGCGGAGCGCCTCGCGCTGGCGGCGGCTTATTTTGCGTTGACGCAGACGAAGGGCGCGCACTTATTTGTATGCGGCGCTCATACACTTTATCATGTGTTCTAGATGACTCGTCAAAAGCATCTTCGATGATACGCGCTAGGCGAATTAGTTCTGAAAATGTCTTGAATTCTTCTCTACGTAACCTCTTCCTTATTCTAGGGTGTAGAAGGCCGTAGGTAATATCTAATTGGGCCGACTCCGATAGGTCGCCTATAGGTATTCTGACTATAAGAGCGCGAATGCGTGCCACAAACGCGTCTGTGTTTTCCTCGTTCTGAGGTTTGGAAAAAATTTCTAAGTAAATTCGGTGCGGCGGTCTTCGATCGCCGTATGCACTTATTAGGTTTTCCTTCGCTTGTCGCCACGAAGACACCGAATGTTTGATACCTTGCCACCAGGTAGCGGCTTCATCTTTGAATAGGTATGACAATCCACGTAGGATATTTGAATCTGCTACTTGTGAGCATTCACTATACGCTTCGATTGCGTCTATGAAAGCTTCTACTGATTCCTTCGGTTTGCCGGAGAATGAGGCTTTACAGCGGGCTAGGGTGCTTTGCCCTAGTAATGCGAATGACTCGGGGGTGGAGGCGTTCGCGCGTGGCACGGAGGTAAGTATTCCTTAAGCGCTTCAGTTTGCGAGCGCTGGAGGGCAGCTACTATGGAGGCTACGTGTTCCGCAGAAAACGTAGTCGCATCGAGGCACGGCGAAGAAAATGCGCCGCCATCTTCGTTGGCGGGCGCCGCAGGCGGCAAGCTCGGACGCGATGGGATTTCATCAATATCGCTATTGCCACCTCTGCGACTTAAGCTGGTCGCTCGACTCCTTGTCAAAGGCATCGTCACTGTTTTGCATTAAACTGTTTTATACGAGGACAACGTTGGAGCGCCAATATGGTGGTAAGACACGCTGGGCAGCTAAGGTCGTAGCAGAGTTTAATAGAGTTAGGCATCTTCAAACAAAATTATATCAAAGGTACCGAGCGCGGTATACTTGTGTGCGTGCGCAGTGCCTACGGACGCGTCGCGTCAGAACGAGCCGCGCGTCACGCACACATTTAAAAATCAGTACTAGTCGGAACGCTCCCAGCAGGTAAACCAAGCGTTCAATCAGTGTTGCCGCGAACCGTGTGCGCGTGATTACGTAAAATGTATGTGTCATATGCCTGCTATCTTTATTTACATACATACATATAATCACCCCTTTATCCCCGTTGGAGTAGACAGAGGCATAGTATACGCCCCCATTTCTCATTTTAGTTTTATGCCTCACGTAATAGGTGATGAGCCTGAGATGAGTAGATGGACAGGCGCAGGTCGCCACGACCCGCAGTTGAAAATTTTCAAGCCAAGCATAAATCCTTCAACTTGGCTTAACGATTGTCATTTTACTGACAACCGGGTTACATTTTGAGATTTCCTTCTCTACGTAATGGATCTTTTTGCGAAGGTGTTCCCTTAGTCGCCTCTTACGACACCCTTGGGATGTATTGGGGTGGCGACATTTTGTACTCTTACCTGTCGCAACACGGTACCTTGTCGCCATTAGATAAATATGACAATGCCTATAAAGAAGTAAGGACGATATATATTGCTCTGTTTTTGAATGCCTCAACAGTAATTTTTAAACTCCCTCATTATCTATCGTTATTCACGAATTCACGATAGGTAACAAAAGAAGAAGAAAGGTGAGTTTGAATAATTCACTGACGTACCTGCTACGTCCATAATACTCTCAAGGTAGGCACCTTGAGATTATTATGGACGTAGTAATATAAGTTCAATGCTTACGTACGAATTCGTTCAATACCTATTAGACTTCGTATTTATTAGGGTTCCGTACCCAAAGAGTGAAAAACAGGACCCAATACATGACCCTTCGCTGTACGTCTGTCTGTCTGTCCCACAAAATGTGTGTATCGCATGAACCGTGATAGCTAGAGAACTGAATTTTTACAGATGATGTATTTCTGTTGCCGCTATAACAACAAATACTAAAATCAGAAAAATAATATTGTATTAGGGGAACGTTTGTTGCATGGAATACAACAAACATGAATTTTGCCGTTTTTTGGTACGGAACCCTCGCTGCGCGAGTTCTACTCCCACTGCTTCGAACCCACTCAGTTCGTTTTCGACCCCTTATAATTTCTTTGTGGATAAAACTAGAAGTTTGAAGTAAATTTATATCTTTTAACAGAACACTACCCGTCCATTTCAACACGGCAATAGGCTCACCACCTATTTCGCGGGACATGAAACTAAAAGGTGAGACGTGGGCGTATACTACGCCTCTGACTACCCCTTTTGGGATAAAGGCGTGACTATATGTATGTATGCAGTGAGTGAACACTGACTGACTGATAATCGAAACTTTACTTTGGTGGCACTTCAAACGAATATAGAACCTTCAAAAGAATGCAGATTTAAGTGTTTAGTGTATGAATTAAGGAAAAGCTAAAATATTCTAGAATTTCGGTCGTTTTTAAGGTTCCCTACCCAAAGGATAAAAACGGGAGTCTATTTATGAGACTACGTTGTCCGTTTGCTGTCTTTGAACTTTGTCTGTCCTTCCGTCATGAGACTGTATCTCAGGAACCGTGATAGTTAGAAATCTGAAATTTTCACATTAATTCTGTGATCCATAAAATGTTGCCATCATTAATATGGGAATGTTGTGCTGAGGTCCCAGGTTGGATTCGGGTGGAATCGAATAAATTGTGTGTTCCTCAAAGTTTTGTATCAGAGTTTTGATGTTTTTGTATACCTACTATGTATTTATTTAGAAATATATAAGTACATATGTCTATCAGTTGTCTAGATCCCATAGCACAAGCTTAAACTGGCCTAATTTGGACTAGATGATGTTGTATGAGAATGTCCAATTGTTTAACCTAACCTGTCATTTACGACGATTGAATAAACTAAAAGTGACAGCCCTGATACTATAGGTAAGTATCGTGCGGTCGGGGTCGGAGATACCCTACTATATATAATTCTACTATAGTCGTATCGTCGGAGCGTGTCGAGACTCTAGTGAAGTCGAAGATATTAATTAAAGTTCTCAGGGGTAGTTTGTCGTAGTGAGGTTTCGAATGAAGTTACACTTGTAAGTAGTTATATCTGGTTTAATGGGTGACCACAGTTCACACACAGTTATCACACAGAGGATACAGTTTTACAAGGGTAACACAAGTATAAAACAGTAACGAGTAGGTAGTAATATTGTATATGGTCTACGCGCACTTAAACTTAACGGAGCGTCCTTACCGCTCTCGCAATAGACAAGGAAGGAAAAAAAAAGATGGCGGGCTCGCGCAGCGGCGGCGGCTCTCTGCGCGCATGCGCCGCGCGTATAATGTTGTGTACAGCGCCGGCGCGGCGCGTTTTGGAATTAAATGAATTCGGCTTGAACACCCTACCATTTGGGTAGGTGGCTAATATTACTCCCGATATCGAGCCGGGATACGTCCACGGGTGGCTCGCGGGAGACTGTCTGCTAGACGGGATGCTACCCTTCGTCTGTCTGTGTCTGTTAAAGCGGCAGCGCGCGGCAACCCGCATCTGTCCACGTCTGTGGACCGCGCGTACCGCGGCGCGAGCGGCGTCGGCTGATGTTCTTAAAATGGCGATTTCTCATAACTTTTCTATGGCAGCCCTATAGAATACTTACCTCACTGGAATCGTTATGAAACAAGCTAATGATAAAATGATAGATAAGACCAGTTCTGCCTTGTAATGTATTACAAATTTCTATTAGAAAAAAGAATTTGTAATTTTTCACCAGTTTTCTCTACAAAAATTGTAAAAAAAATAAAAATAAAAGGAAAATTCCAAATTTTTTTTTTTTAGTTTTTTAAATACATCCTATTTCACAATGTTCAACAGACAGAATACAACTCGTCATACATTTTTTTTTATTTACAAGCTTTTCAAAATACGACTCATTTCGGCGACCCGACCGCCGACCGCCAAAAAAAGGTTAAGTTCATGCCATGATTCTGAGAAAACTGTGCTTCAAGTGGCTTTCATTCTTTTTTTATTCGTAAGTATGGTCCTTAAATTATTTTTACACAGAGTTTTTTTTGACAAACGTGTTTAGTTTATTAGAAATTGAACAATGAACCAAGCACTTAAAAAGGGGCCCAAAAGGGTGGTCGTAACTTTGTTTTTTTTTTGAATTTTTTTTGTGTGTTTTTTTTCAAAAAAATTTACAATCTACAGCTACATGACTTTTCCTAATCGATAAACATAAAAAAAAGGTATGCTGGCATACAAATATATTTCAGAAAGAATTATTTGAAATTTGAAAGTTTTGCAAAAAATGATCGAGAATTTCGACCCAATTTTACACAAAATTATTGAAGTAGATTTTACATTCAATGCTTGAAAACAATAAAAGAATACATAAAAATACATAAAATAACGATAGATTGTCATCATTAAAGTATTTATTCTTTGTATTTCATCCAAATGTATGGGCTTGGCGCCGCGCCGCCGTGACGCCGACGGCGCGTAAAAATACAATGATTGTTCGTTGAAAATAACTATTTTAGGTACAAAATCTTTATGAAATACACAATCTACGAATAAAAACTCTAACCTAGTCATGATTTTGGATTTCAAAAATTCTTTTACAGTTCGATATTCCATTTATTGACGATGGCTATAGGCTATATAACATCACGCTAAGACGAATAGGGGCGAAGCAGCAATCAATATACAATATAGTTAAATATACGTAAAAATTGTTTACTACAATATTGTTTCTCTCAAAAAGTTCTAAAAAAAAGTCCGTGGCAGCATATGTCTATCTCTTAAGGTTCGCTCACAATAATCTAATTTGTTTGTTTCTTAAGGTTCGCTCACAATATTATAAAACTGAAGAGTTTGTTTGTCCTAGGATCTCAGAAACTAATGGTTGTATGTCAAAAATTATTTTACAGTTTAATAGTCCATTTATTGAGGATTGCTAATGGCGATATAAAATCACGCTAATGCGAATAGGAGCGGAGCAGCCATAAATAATGTTTCGAGAACGGGAAAAATTTCTTTCTTTTGATAGCTTCCACTGCGTACGTTGCGTAAATGGTTAATGTTACATGAAAATTTTGTATTACAAAAATGTTCCCCTTTAAAAGTTACAAAAAAATATCGTCAACAGCATATGCCTATCTTTTAAGGTTCACTTACAATACGGGAGTAGGTAAACGGTCTGCAGTGGTAGCCAATTAACTGAACGATAAAAACCGGCCAAGTGCGAGTCGGACACACATGAGTTCCGTACCAAAAAAAGGACGGGTGGAAGTAAATGCAACGGGAAACATTATATCACTTTACATATTAATACCACACCTCTCTCCTTTTCAATCTCATGTGATACAAACGAAGTTGTGCGGGTCGGCTCTAACGAATCTATGCGACGCGACGGTAGTAAATGCGAAGGGAAACATTGTATCACCTTAAATATTAATACTTCACCTCTCTCTTTCTCGCTCATGTGACGCAAACGAAGTTGTGCGGGTCAGCTCTAATGTATATAAGCGACGCGACGGGACTAGGCGCGACGAGAGTAAATGCGACGGGAAACTTTATAATTACTCAAAATATTAATACGACATCGATGATCGCCAGGATTTCGGCTGCGTGAGTGTGGCGCCTCTGGTGTTGCAAACGTTCATAGGCTGCGGTGACTACCAGTCCTTCTGGTGGGCCGTATGCTTGTCTGCCATCTTAGTGGTATATATAAAAAAAAAAATACACTACCTCTCTTTTTCTAACTCTCATGTGCCGCAAACGAAGTTGTGCGGGTCAGCTAGTCATCCATATACATACCGTTTTTAGAGTTACCGTAAATACGTAATTAAATTACCGTAAATACGTAATTAAATTACCGTAAATACGTTACGTACCCAAAGGGTAAAACGGGATTCTATTCATGTGACTTTGCCGTCCGTCTATCTATTTGTCTGTCTGTCACTAGACCGAAACCTGATAGCTACATAGCTGAATTCTTCGCAGATGATGTATTTCTGTTGCCACTATAACCAAAATTTGAAAAATATTTAAGGGGTGGCATACACTTTTCACTTTTTTTTCGTTTTCCCTGGTTTGAAGTAATCGTGAGGACTTTTTCCCACGTAGTTTAGCAATTAATAGTGTTATTTTTTGTCGAAAGATGGCTGGAAATTTTTGCTTTACTGAATTCGTATACAAAAGTACTTAAGGCTGCAATGTTCAACCTTGACAAATCCTAAGGCAATTCGAACGATTGCAGCGTACGCTTTAGCCGGATTTCATTCGATTCTAATACATTATATTACTGTTATAAGATCTGAGGGGTTTTAAGAAAAAATCTATACGTAAAATATTGTTCTAAAGACCTATATCTTATTTTATGGCAAGTTTTTATGAGAATTAAACTCATTTATTTAGATAAAAGAAGTACATTACTTGTTAAGATTTTTGCAATATTTCTCATTTTTCTCATATGTTTGCACAGATCCTAAGCTCGCATCGACAAAAATTTAGGGTACAATAAATTCAGGATAGGATTACCATACAAGTGCAGTTTACTGAACAATTTAAAAATAAATTAAATTGTAATAGTTATTTTTCTTAATCTAATTATATTAACTATATAATCCTTGAATAATAATAGTTAGAAGGTTATTTTTAAATATGTACTTAATAAAATATTGAAGAATATTAGTAAAAATATTAATTCCTTTGTGTATCAACTTTGCTATAAAAAATATATCATCAAATTTAGCCGTAGTAGCTTACAATCTAATTTTGTTACAAAGAAGATGAATATTAAATTGTGTAAACTTCTTTAAGGAAGGTCCCCGATATAATTAAAGGCAAACTGATCTTTGATGAAAGTTCAACCATTTCAACGGTTTTTAGGATAACGTCACAGAGTTAATAGGATTTCCTACTTACTTTTACAGTTTTACATGAGACCCGCGACTCCGCCTATTGAATAAAGCAATCGCGTAACGGTTTCTCTATGAACTTGTTCTCGGGATGTCAGATATTTTTTCCAAATATCAGCTAAATTATCATAGATAGGAGTTAGGGATTTTGTGGGGTTGAGGAGAATAATGGGGACCACTAGCTATTGAAATTGCCCAATATGGTACCATCGGCAGCATTTTGTGAATACATTCAATCAGACGCTGTTGTCCGCATTTTTTTATCTACTTACAACCTGCTCACTCTAGACTTGAATACTCTTAACTGTCACACAACATACTTTAAATTTAACTGTCGGAAACACAGACTAAGGCTGCTCGCACATTTGTCAGCACCGTACGCGCCGCACGCGCCGTACGCGCCGCATTTTAGAATTCGTTGTATGAAATTGTATGGAACCTCGCACATTACACCCGCACCGTACGCGCCGCATTTCGTGAAATGCGGTAGGCATCTGAATAACATTCTGATGACGTCATAATGCGGCGCGTACGGCGCGTGCTGGTGCTCGATGTAGCCGCATGCATGCTCAGTGTTGCCATATATACGTATTTGCCCGTATCTACACGGAAATAATGTTCAAACCGGACAATACATAATACATGCACACGGACTTTTATACTGAGATTATTCATGTTCAGGTCGAGAATTGCTTGCACCTATTTTTTTGAATGGTTATAGCATCTAGATTACAAAAAATGGTGCAAGCAAATTTCAACTTTATGAGCATGCATAATATCTATTTATTTTTTATATATTCGTGATCAGTGATGTCTACTTACACACACTTTGGACACTTTGGAGAGTGTGGACTGTATTTGCAGAATCAAATTCCACCGTGATGGACGGGAAGTGGTGGAATTTGATTCTGCAAATACAGTCCACACTCTCCAAAGTGTATCCCATAAAAAAGGCTAGCAAATCTGCGCCGATGTTCCAAACTCTAAAGTCTAGTAGTATTATATTAACTTCATTATTTATAATATAAATCTTTTCAGGACATTGAAAAGCGATTACCACAGCGCTTACAGTGTCAGTAAAAGCTTCTAATTAAAATTTATTAACGGCCACTTAATCATGGCTGCCAGTTTGAGACACAGCTTGTATAAGCATTCCGACCTAAATTACATTGAATAATTAATAAATATCCGTTACAAAGTCTTTATTTTAGGCTCATTAACAGGTTTTTTAATAAATGTTTTAGAAGGCACAGGGCTGTGTGTTGTGGCGTAAATTAGAAAAGGTTTACATCCATCAGTGGACTCATGGACTGCTGTAGACTGATTTGTAAAATAATATAATATAATGTAGCAAACCGAGTATCGGGAAAAAGTAATTTGAGGTGATGTCAGAGATAGGGTCTTTGAACTTTGAGATTTAAATTGATATCTATGACTTTTGTAGCAGACGAAAATGCCGACTTACCATGTAAATTTGCAAATATTTTTATATTTAAATGAGTGTTCGTGAATATATTATTGTGTTAATTAGTTATGAGTAAATATTACATGTCACTGCCAGATCTGAAAAGGGAAAGCCACAAGGAATCGGCTTGTATGGACAATTCGCCCCTGTTACCTACCAATTCTAATATGAAATGATTTCATCCAGACACATTGCTAAAAGTTGATGCAAAAGAAACACTGCGCAAAAATAGGTACATTGTAAAATGTGAATTTAAAAAATAGCTCTTAGCCACTTAACCCATATAATTATGCCCAGCGGGTCGTTTTTGTCCTGAAAAACTGGATTTGGTAAACGCGCTATTTCGTCCTTATAAAACGTTAATTTTCAATGCCTAGTGTGATTTGTCAATAAATCAAAGTACCGTCTACCAAAATAAATGAAAATACTTGGATTGGGTTGGAGTTTGTTGTCACTAGTGACAGTTGTTTTTATGACTTGATTTTTGGTGACAAAAAATTCCGACTCTGCTGATAAAAATGTGAGTAACATCGTTTTCTGCGTAAAAATACCCAATAAGTCATTTGTTTTATAATATTAGATAGTTATTCTTTTTAATAACAGGAAATGTGGTATAAAATACTTATTTTATTCCTAAGATATAGCTGTCAGAACACTGACGGGTCGCTATTGACCCATTGGGTAAAAGTGTAACTAATGTAAATTAGGTCTGAGGGACCGCTTTACACGAATGATATCATTGAAGTGTTGGAAAATTTGGACTCCAACGATGATGTACTGGGTGCTGATATCTTTATTAATCCTCCTGGTGATGGCAAGGTATCAGATGGTGATTCAGGGGACGAAGAAGTTACATTTTTCTATCACTTATCACGTCGACAGCTACTTGCACTGGCAAATCTTACTTATAGACGACCAATTACTGCGGAAACCGCGTCCAGTGAAGATGATGAACTTCATGATACACCTCCATTACCACTGGAACAAATAAGGCGCAGAGGAGGAAGAGGGAGACCCCAAAGAAGGGTTAGAGGAGCAATTACTCAGCGTCAAGCGCGTGGAGGTTGCTCTTGGAGATCCTTCCAAGGATAATCGTGCGTGGACTATACCACTTCCTAGGTCCGTTTGACGTTGTCTGAAAATAGTGATCCTATCGAATTCTTTCAACTTTTTTTCAATAGTGAAGTAATTGTTCACTGGGTCAGACAAACAGTTACATTATGCTGTTCAATCGGGAAATATGAATTTCTCTTTTCCAGACCAAGAAATTATTGTTTTGTTGGTATTATTATTTTGTCTGATTATGTTCCGCTACTGTGACGCCGCATGCACTAGTAAAGCATTGAGGATACTCATACAACTCATAACTTGCGGCACAAAGTATGTGCCGCAAAGATTTGAAGAGATTTTTCGTTATTTTCACGTGACAGATAATACTGAACTGCCAGAAAATGATAAGATGGCGAAAGTACGCCCGCTGATTGACATGTTAAATGCCAAATTTCTTCTGTATCTGTGCTCGTAAAGAACAACATAATAAGCATCAATAAATCTATGGGTCCCTATAATGGTAGGCATGGTTGCAAACAACACATCAAAGGGAACCAATAAGATTTGGTTTCAAAATATGAATTGCTGCAACGAGATTGGGCTACAGCCTGTAAATAAATAAATAAATATAAGTAAATTTATTATTTACATTGAAACATGATAAATGAATACATATTTAACAACATTCTGGTATCTTCATTCATTATAAACTAAGTAGCACATTGACCACGGGGTCGTTTTTGACCCTTTAAAAAAAACGTATTTCTGTCAGTGCCACCTCCGATTTTCACTTACAATATCCATAGGGGCCCTTCAACCTACCACATATCCAAAAATGAAAGAAATCGGAAACAAAAATAGTTCTGTGCCTATATGGTTTAATCTATGCTCGTTTAACCGGCGGGTAGCATTAAAATAGGTTATTTAAATAAAGCCTGGCGCGGCACGAAACACGTATGCAGTCGACGCGAGCTGAATACAAAATGCGTGTAAATCGCACAAAAACCCTTAACCGGCATTGAACTAGTACTACTACGTAGTAATAATTACTCAAAGTTAACAGCTTCTCTTTTTTAAAATTTTTATTTGAAAAAAAAAAAAAAGTATTGCTATTGTTTCGATTTGATTTTGTATTCAGTCTGTTGTAATGCAGTTTTGTTTCTAAAAAGTAATCGTAATAATTTTTTTATTTTTATTTATAAGCATTCGACTGACCCATTTGATCGAAAGTTGTGACTGTAACTTATAGACGGTTGCAATAACAGAGGCCAATCCTATTTCATTAATTTCTCCTTGCCGAGACCCCTTCCATGGGAACTGGAAGCGAGGGCCCTTAGGTCATTATTTAAATGGAGGAGGCGCTGGAGCCCTCTCGAGCGCCTCATCCTCCTCGATTTGTCGAGACGCAGGCCTATGGCCCCTGCCATAGGCCTGCGTCTCGACAAATCGAGGCTCGCACAAAAAAATCCTAACCTATTATTGAAATGCCATGCCAAATTCAACTTCAGCCTCTCATAAGATTTTCAACTAGGCTTAAAATAACTAACACGTTACTGGCGCAATAACTCAAAGAGTCTTCCAAATCCCACTCATCACCACATATCCAGAATGACTGTAGCATAAAAAGCTGCACGCACTGATCGTATACAGAACATTTAGCAAGCGCGTCTAAGAGTGTTTCTCTTCTAAGAATGCTTTCTTGTATTGGTTGACTTGATTTCAACTTCTCCATCGAGACCCATGGTGAGACTATAAAGTGTTTAAGAAGTAATCAGAAGAAAGGTGAAGTAAAATTTGGGACCAAATATTTGTGTAAAAAGGTTTAGCACTCAGGAAAAAGTCACGATTTTCAGGTCGAATTGTGTAAGCGAAGAATGTTGTTTATGAATTACTTTACACCCTGCTTCAGTGTTTAAATCAGGATACATTAAGTTTATACGTTACTCGGAAAATATCAACGAAATTAACATGAAATTTCGCGGTGTACTCGCATGATTTTTCTAGTGAGCTCTTTCTGTGAGCTGTGTGTTATTATTCCATTCCGGGAACACTGCATGAACAGTTTCAAGAGCCTTATTCAAACATGTTTTATAATAAAAATATTCGTTACAATACGTAATAAAAGTAAACCTTACATTGTTATATATTATTATGGGGTAATTCCGGGAGAGTTGGACCACATTTTGTTGGTGGCCCATAACTTTGATAGTATTTAAATAAAACGTCACTGTATATTTTATATAATTTTAGTATTACTAGTTAACATTTAAATATCACTTTTTCAGAAAAAAAAAACAATATTGTCCTTAGTTATAAGTCATTTTAAAAACATCTAAGAAGTCCATGTATCCCGCACTGTGTGGGTGAGACGGACCTGACTATCTATAAATTATTAACAAGTTTAAAATATGAAAAAAAAGTTTAAAATATGAAAAAAAGCTGTTTTCTTAGATAAATAGCAAATAACGTGGACTTTGGTATGCCATAAGTATTTGCTGCCTCATTGACCCCCATCCCCTCTGTATGAGCTTGAACAGCATTTCTCAAATCGTCTTCAGTCCAATCCCCCCTTGAGACATTACCCTTTCTCTTGTATTGCAACGGCATGGCTGAGAATAAATAGGAAAGATCGTAAACATACATAAAAAGTATTTCTCTTGTAAGTAATATAAAAAATAAGTATTTTGTTACATAAACGTACTATTAGACCACAACTGTTAGTAACCTTAAATTGGTCCATCTCACCCAAACTACAGTGGTCCATCTCTCCTAAATGTCTAGGAGAGATAGACCAGCCACTTAAAAAAACTATGTAGATGGAATGAACAATGTTGAGGTTATAACACAACTTCATAAACAAAATGACGCAAAAAAAGTCATTACTGCTGTTCAAAACTGTAAATAATAATACATACCTGCCAGTAACAATCACCCACTAATAAAAACAGAGACTACCAATAACTTTCATCTATTTTTTTGAATAAAGACAATAAGAGAGCACATCGTTTTCTCCACGCCAACGGTCGGAATGGTTGACAGAGGCATTGCAGTGTTACCGTTTTAAAAAAATAAAATATTTTTGGTAGTTTTTTTGAGGTGGTCCGTCTCACCTACTGGTCCGTCTCTCCAGGAATTACTTGTAGCTATGTGTCGCTTTACGATTATTATATAAAGAAAAAAATTATTTGTAATCGATAAGCTCCAAAAGCACTGAACAAATTTTTATAACGCTTTTTCTCCATTCGATAAATAAAATTATACGATGGCACTCCATCGCATTGCATTACTGACAACCGGGACCAATCGTTAAGACAAATTAAAAGCCTATATGGCGGCTTGAAGAATTTTAACAGCGGACAGTCAAATTATTGATACTGTTGATTGATGGCACTTTTGCTACACTTATTGAAAATTTTCATTGAACAGGACAAGTGAAGTTTTTAATATACGGACAGTCAAAACCTGCGCCTGTCCATTTCTACACGGAAATATGACTCACCACCTATTACGTGGAACAAATTCTGCTAAGGTGAAATGTCGGCATATAATATGCCTCTGCCTACCCCTTCGAGGATTAAGTCGTGATTAATGTATATATTTAATCTAAATACAATATTAAAACTCCACATTACCCAATGCGTAAGCATTACCTCGCTACAATAGACTTCACAAACATAATTCAATTCAAAGGAATTGCAAAGAGCGCATTTACGAGTTACTTCATTCTTTACACGAAGAGAGTTGTAAATGCTCGTACCACCTTTTATTTGGCTGTAAGGGCTAAAGGACCCTTTTATGATGCAGGGTTTTCATGTAGGTACTTTGCATTAACAACACTTCTCTAAGCTTTTATGCGCTTAATATCTATGTGTAGTGAACCGCGAATGTCTTTACATTTTGTTTTAAGACATTTTTAGACAGGTATCTACCTTTTCTTTTTAACGTGTGGAAAGTTTTAAAAACCACACGATCCCTGCCTTATGTCTACGGTTGGGAGCCCCGGGTAAGCCATCGGAAGGATGACCCACAGGGTTCCCAACTAACCTTGGCTACCACTGCGGCCTCACCTAGGGGGTTCGGGTGCTATTCTGTGTCTCTAGAGGGTTGTTCCGGTGTTTTCCCGCATCTTGGGGCGTATGGCATGTGTTAAACAACGACATCTAACTGTCGTCTTGGGCCTGCTGTAGATACCTAGTTCCTTATTAATTAATGAAGATATTTTTCGAGTATTTACACAGGTAATTTCATCGCTTACACTGGGATCAAGAAACGCTATTTCACATGTGGGTTGCGGCAATCTGAGGTGAGTCGATTAGAGTAGAAAGTTGAGCGAATGCGCTGCTGTTTGTGTTGAGATGATGAATTATATTTAGGACATTTTTGAGTACAGAGTATCAGATATTAGCCGTCAAACGACATAAAAATAGCGTAGAATTCTTACATCGAGACTGATGCAAAATATTGTTATGTTTTTGACACTGAATGTAATAGGACTTTGAATTGCACGTATTTATAACCAACGTATATTTTATCAATACTAAATCTGGAAATAAACATTATATAAAACGGGTAGACGAACACATCTTTTTGACAACAAATCATTGAAATCAAAGGATCGACACATTCTTACGAAATTCAGTCGCAGAGCTCAGAAAATTTTAAATTCATATCTTTTCTCTTGAAAGAAAATGTCTGAGATTTGAAAAGAACATCTGTTCTTTCAAATGGAACTTTCATTATAGTTCTTCGATGTTTAATTCATTTGAACTTTTTAAATTCTTTTGAGAGAAATTAATAAGATAGAAATGAAAGGATATTGTAATGTAGTAGCTCTGCTGATTATCCTATTGGAATGTACTATAATATAATATTGTATTAAAATTCCTTTTTGGAAGGTACAGTACATACGAGTTTCAATAAAAACGTGTCAAGATATTGGCCTTTTTAGGGTTCTATAACCAAAGGAAGAAAACGCAACCCTATTCATGAGACTTCGCTGCCCGTCTGTCTGTCCACCACGAGGCTACATCTCTGGAACCTTGATGAGCTGAAATTTTACACAGATGATGTACCTATTTCTGTTGACGCTATAACAACAAATACTGAATTCAGAAAAAATGGGGAGTATCGCGCACAGAGGGTTCCGTATTAAAAAAACGGCAAAAAAATCACATTTATTGAATGGGAGTCCCCCTTAATTCCTTTTTTTTCTAATTTTAGTATCTGTTGGTATAGCGGCAACAGAAATACATCATCTGTAGAAATTTGAGCTCTCTAGCTATCACAGTTTTTGGATTCAGCCTCGTGACGGACAGACAGACAGACGGACAGCAAAGTCTCATTATAAGGGTCCCGTTTCTACCCTTTGGGTACGGAACCCTAAATAGAAAAAGTTATGAAGAAATTTATATACTCATGCTTAATTACAGCTTGTAAAAGGCGCTACTGTGTTATTTAAAATGGCTACCTTTTATATCAAGCGTTTGATATACAATCGGCTTCCATTGCCTTTACTCTAAAACGTGTTTAAAATTTTAACTTTATCGATGATGAAAAGTTTTACATAGGCGCTGGTCTCAATAAATATGCAATTAAGTAGTTTGGTTTTTTTTTTTATTTTGGATTAATTTTATTTTTTTGGTTTTTGAACTTGAAATCAATAAATTGTGAAGAAATTTTGACTTTTAAGAGACTAGTATAGGCATATGATGTATTATGTGTAATTTTTTATGGCATGAAAACCGCCGATCATGTATACAATAGAATTGTTAATAAAATACAAGTATATCTTGCTGTTTTTCCGTTACTAAACTTCACTGAAACCTAAATAAACCTCCGCAAACACCTTCAATTTCCTAAAATTGTCTGTGTGTGTAAGGGTCGAATTTGACATAAAGCTACTTTAATTTCCTAGAAGAAAATAAAAACTCAGCATTCGTTCCCATAATCCCAATATCCCTCAGTGGAATTATCTTGTCCAAGTCTAGAACATAGCTAATTTGTTCGTTTTTTTGCTGGTACGGGACCCTCAGTGTGCATGTCTGACTCGTAGATGATCACTAGCCGTCAAAACTACGTAACATAATGAAGTGACCGTAGCAACTCCGTTATTCCTGTACAAGTGTACATCTCTGCTCATTACTGTTACACACAAACGTACACATCTGTTTCAAACAGACAAATATGTCCCATTACTACGTAAGAAGTCATAATATGACTGTATATCTAATTTGTATAACTGAGATTACGGCTCCGCCTCATTGAAGGATCAATGCGCTGTCAGATTTACGAATGGTGTATCTCACATCTACAACTAAGTTGGTCGTGAGATTAGGGATCTGTCTTTGAGGCTTAGCAACCAAATTGCCCATTCCAGAGATAAAGGACGAATTAGAGCCTTTACTGTTGTTGATACGACAGATCAGTGATTGATACATACATACATACATATCATCACGCCTGTTTCCCATCGGGGTAGGCAGAGACTATGGCTTTCCACTTGCTACGATCCTGGCATACCACTTTCGCTTCTTCTACTTTCATAAGTGCTTTCATACACGCTCGCCGGTTAAGGGTACTCTTGACCTGGCCTTTTTCCAGCAGGTCATCAATTTGGTTACCATGCGTACGCCGAGGATGACCCCTACCAGCTTGCCCATTCATTCTCGCCTTATAGATCTGTTTAGTCAGTCTATTTTCATCCATCCTCTCAACATGTCCAAACCATCTAAGCATCCCTTTTTCTATCTTTGTCACTACATCTTCAGTTATACCACATTGTTTTCTAATCACGCTATTCCTTTTTTTGTCCATCAATTTCACTCCAGCTATACTTCGCAGACTTCGCAGTGATTGATATTATACATAAATTGTAAGATACGTGAAAGTTCGGTGCAGTAGTTGCGACGTGATGCCGTTTTGGAATCCAGACAGACACTAAAAAAAGACGTGTGGCACTCGGGGACTGCCGCGGTAAAGCTATTACATAGCATTTTTGACCAACTATGCTAGTATAATTATTTCTATATAAGAATACTAGCTGATGCCCGCAGCTTCGCCCGCGTAAAATTTGTTACCGCGGGAAGTTATTCCCGGAATAAAAGGTAGCCTATGTGTTATTCCAGATTATAATGTCTCTCTGTACCAAATTTCAGCCCGATCCGTTCAGCGGTTTGAGCGTGAAAGAGTAACAAACATCCACACTCACAAACTTTCGCATTTATAATATTAGTAAGAAGTAAGATTTTAAGGCCTATGTTCAACAAAGTAAAGTACCAAGTACCTACTTGACTGTGGACATTTGGGCTTTTGGACTTTTGGCCTATTGGCCTATTGGCCTTTTGGACTTTTGGACTTTTGGACTTTTGGCCTTTTGGACTTTTGTACTATTGGACTTTTGGATTTTTGGACTTTTGGACTTTTGGACTTTTGGACTTTTGGACTTTTGGACTTTTGGACTTTTGGACATTTGGACTTTTGGACTTTTGGACTTTTGGACTTTTGGACTTTTGGACTTTGGACTTTGGACTTTGGACTTTTGGACTTTTGTACTTTTGGACTTTTGGACTTTTGGACTTTTGGACTTTTGGACTTTTGGACTTTTGGACTTTTGGACTTGTGGACTTTTGGACTTTTGGACTTTTGGACTTTTGGACTTTTGGACTTTTGGACTTTTGGACTTTTGGACTTTTGGACTTTTGGACTTTTGGACTTTTGGACTTTTGGACTTTTGGACTTTTGGACTTTTGGACTTTTGGACTTTTGAACTTTGTGACTTTTGAAGACCCAAAAGTCCTCAAAGACCGAAAAGTCCCAATAGTCCCAAAATTCCACTCCACCTAACCTCACCCCACCCCACCTCACACCAATTCACCTCACCACACCCCACTTCACTTCACCCCACCCTACACACCTCAGCCCACCCCACTTCACACTACTTCACTTCATATACATAGGTACACGTTATGCAAACGCTCACGTGTACACGTTGGTATATGAAGTGCGAGATACACGAACGTGGCCGAGCGTGGCCGAAGGTAGCCGAGAGTGTGATTTATTTTCGTGACACAATTTCTGGATTCGGTCTCCACGCAAGGCCCGCTATAGAAGCTATGCAATAGCTTAATAGGTATTTTGTTTTAGAACTTTTTAAGAAGAACAATTATTTTGTAATAAATTATTTTTATTACAAAATAATTGTTCTTTTTTCGTTGTAACTTCAACCATTTACGCAGAGGCGCAACGGATACTCTTATAACGATTAAATGTTTTCCGTTTTCGAAACATTCCTCATTGCTGCACCGCTCCTATTAATCTTAGCATTATGTTGTGTAGCCTATAGCCACTATCAATAAATGTACCTACTTACTATCGAACAGTTTTTGAAACCCTACCAGTAGTTTCAGTAAGGCTTGCCTTGGTATGATGTGATCATGGTCCCTTTGCAGCGTGTGTCTAATCCAGCGCAGCAGCTACACTTACGACGTCTGATCTGTTGGTGGATAGGGGTCTCACTGCAGCGTTCCAATAGTCTTACGTTCGTGATGTTCTCGGGCCCGTATGTACCGAGGATCCATTGGAGGCAGCGTTTGACGAAGACTTATAGCTGGTAGCTGGTGCGAAATGTCTTTAGTGACCTTCCACGTCTCGCATCCGTATAGCAGTTAGCAATACAGTTGTAACGTTTACTTTGTTTTGAGTTTCACTCTTCGTGTCCATTTTCGCAACTGCCTACGGGGCGCAGCTGTGTAAAGGTTGTTCTGGCCTTGGCGAGACTCGAAATGATGTAGGGTACTCTTCTATCCCATCAGTTTCTGACACGACACTCCCGAGGTACGTGAATTAGTGCCTCCACCACATCTCTTGCGTCTGTCGATTTTAATTTCAGTCCAGCCATTCGCTGCCTCATCCTGCTCGTTGTCCTGCACGTTATCCTGCAGACATGCATGACGGCGTGTGTGTGCCTCAGCAGGCACAGGACATCGGCATCATTTAAATCCTCCAGGATATCAGTATAGGCCCCATTCTATGCCGCGCCGATTGTTCTTTGCGGTATTCAGCATTATACCTACCATCTATTTTCTATGGATGGTTGTGAACTATCCTGTTATCTTCATAACGATCCTCTATAAAAGGTATGTACAGTATGTATTTTCAAAAGAGTTTGTGAACTCTATTTTTAATTTCTTTTTCAGAATATTGATGACATTTGATTGATGTCATTTTATACACGTTACGTCTACTACATTGATACATGTAATAAAATTCTAACACGCCGGTGTTTGTATGTAAATTGTTTATACTGAGGAAAATTCTATACTGAGGAATAGCTTTAACCATTAAGCTCTATTTTGATTAAGCAAACAGGGCAGATTCACACGCTACTTGATGAGTATGATTAATAAATACCTCTAATTTCATAGACCTTGTGTGACGTATACAAAGTTGCGAGGGTCAGCTAGTTAAAAGATAAAACAATAGGTTTATTCTTATCTACTTAAAAACTATTTTTACAAATTTTATGGTAATAATAGACATTCTTTGAAATATGCATTATGGTATTGTTGTGACTTTTATGACACATTTAAAGTAGGTACATAGGTATGGGATAGATGGCGCTCGCGGCTACGTCAGCGTGAAATTTTCTTCCCGCTTCCCATGGGAACGTACTCCCGGGTTTGGTTATCTTATTAGCAGTATTATATATAAATTAACAAAACAAAAAATAATACTGCATTGGTGATAATAATAATAAAATGTATGTATATGACTACAAACATGCTTTATATTCAATACTTCTTGGGTGAAGCATTCAGAAAACTTGTTACAAATATTAATCGTACTGTCATAGAGTACTCACTCATTTTCTTTCGCTATTTTCCGTGACTTTCTTCATTAATAAATGCACTTTGTTTATTCATATTTAAAACACTTTTTACACAAATTATACGAGTACAGTTCACTGTTGTACATAGATGATGAATACCTATACACCTATAGTCGAATTTTTATTTAGACGAAGTAAATTGACAGCAACTAATGTAATTGACACTTTGACAGCATCGAAATTGTCATTTCACATTAAGAACTCTAAATTCGACCAGCACTCCTAATTCAACTTTGGTCGAGTGGTTAAGACGCGGATCGGTACGCAGAAGGCGCAAGATCGATTCTGGGTACAAGCATCAATTTTTGGATTATTTGACATAATATATAATATATATAACGACTGCAGAGTTCATAATTGACGTAAACAAAAAATTTATGAAGTGCGAGATACACGAACGTGGCCGAAGGTAGCCGAGAGTGTGATTCGTTTTCGTGACACAATTTCTGGATTCGCTCTCCACGCAAGGCCCGCGATAGAAGCTATGCAATAGCTTAATAATAATATATTTTCAGCTTCATTAAGTATAGAGGATCTTCGATGCACAAATTTTAGACCCTCTACAGTTTTAATACACAATCAATTTGATGCTTAATTTCCAGCCTACAATCATCACGATTAAATACAAAGGAAAATTAGACATATCAAGCAAATACGAGTACCTAAACATTTTATACATCATTTACAACTTAGTAAGCACTTTGAATACAGTCCATAAACTCGAAGCGCCGTCAGCACTCCAGTTCTACACAACTTGAGAATTATTCACTTCAGCAGTTCAGGTGTTGCCTACTTATACGACTTTGCCCTTAGGCCCTCTAAATTGAGCATTTATTAACTTAGTAAACTAATTTGAAATACCTGGAGTTTTGCAAGCCTAAATGTAAATGTGTTTTTTTTTATACCACTAAGGTGGCAGATAAGCATACGGCCCACCAGAAGAATCGGTGGTCACCGCAGCCTATGAACTTTTGCAACACCAGAGGTGCCACACTCGCGCTGCCTACCCTACCTTTTATAGATGTAAGAGAAAAAAGATGTTTTATTTGATGTAACAGCGTTGTAATATAAAAAAAAAGAGAAGGGAGACAAAAATGACCGGTAGGAAATTCCTCTCTATGGAAAAGTATAGGAATCATCGCTAAATTTAATATATTTTTCTTCTTCTTCAATTTGCTGAAAGAACAATCTAGTTATTTCCCTTTCATTGGAAAGTTATTGTCCACCGGAGATTAAGAGCGAAATAAAGTTGATGTTTTTTTTTTTTACGTGAGTGAAAATCTTTAGAGGATGTTATGCCGGACGGCAAAGCCCAACAGCCCATGCCATGTTTCCGATGTCAAGATAATCGTGAAATATATATTATCCGACGTATGATTAATGTACACCATGTATCATAGCACAGACATACAATACGATTGCTGCATAACTATGGCATGGAAACCGATCGTGATATACTGACGGCTATACATCAAAATAATGGTAAAAAGAGAAATATTTGCTAATGTTAGATTTATGTTTAAATTGACTGACGTAGAAATCGATACTTTTATATTGAATTGCTTCATAGATATAGAACATAAGTAGGTACTTATACAATACACTTATCAAGTAGATACGTACCTCTGGAGTCTCATCTCACAAAAAAACCGGCCAAGTGCGAGTCGGACACGCGTATGGAGGGTTCCGTATCAATAATGACTAAAAATCACGTTAGTTGTATGGGAGCACAGATAGACAGACGGACAGACAGACAGACAGACGGACGGTGAAGTCTCATAAATAGGGTCCCGTGTTTTATCTTTTCAGTACGAATTCTTAAAAGAAAGATTACAAGACGGCATCCTCAAAAACTTAGCCAACTCATCATGGTTTATAACAAATAAATACTGAAATACGCGAGGCTCTACAAATCAACACAATAAAAGAAGAAATTAGGGTCTTGTCTCGAAATTATAAAAACAGGTCAAAAAACCATCCTAACCAACTGGCTACAAAGCTAATTAACATTAGCTACCAGAAACACCTCAAGCGACGTGATATTCAGGACCGAGATTCCCGATACTGAGAGGGGTACTGCCGCTGAGATGCTCCTCAGCGGCAGTCTAGTTTCTGGTCAAAGGTGCTCCTTTGACAATAAACTAAACCCTCTTCAAATCCGCTCATAGTCAAGGACTGATTGCTAATAATAAAAGAAAAATACCTTTGCACTTCTTCAAACTTCATTCATCAATTTGCACAATTTCCTAAGAAAGGGGTTCAAAGTATTCGCTTAACGTATTAGTACGTACGTATACGTATTACTTACGTACGTATACGTATTACGAATTAGAACATAGAAACACTTTAAGTGCACTCGACGCAACTAGAGGATATTGACTACTTATTTCCAACTCTACCCATTTGAACAACAGTGCCTATAACAACACAAAGGCAGAAAGTGACGTCTACAACAAACACAAAACCACGTGCTCCTTTCTCACGAACTCCGCACTTCATCCCCAGTGAATAAACTCACAAGCCTATGTTTGTATTGTGAACGAACACTTCAGACGATTGTAACAGTTTCACTAGAATTCACTAGTTCAGCCGTGTGTACGGAATTTGATCCGCTCAAACTATTAAGAGAAGCCAGTCTCCCAGTATCAAGTTACTTAGTAACGGAGGACTATTCAGAATAAAGGGGATATTAAATCAGTCATGAAACATTATTAATGCACTAGCTGTTGCCTGCGACTTCGTACGCTGCATTTTAAAAGTGATTCTTTAGGTTGATATAACTTTTTTAATTATGAACAGATTATCATGAAACAAACCGCAACGCAATAAAGAAAACCGCATTGCAATCGGTTGAGCGGTTGTTAAGATTAGCGTGCACAAACGTACAGACAAACAGACAGTTACGATTTTATTATATGTATTGATTGATGTAGAAATTATAAATCTTTGATTCACTCACATGCACACATCTGTATATGTTAAAACTACTATTCCTTCGTGGATGCAATGCTGGACTAATATCAGCTAAAGCCACACGGTTCCTCTAACTGCCTATGGTCGTGAGCCACGGGTAAGCCCTTTGATGGATGTCCCAAAATTCCCGAAAGACTTTGGCTACCGCCGCAGCCATCTTGGGCGTGCAGCAGCCTCCTCGCTGTCCTCTGGCACCCGGACATGGAAGCCAATAATCTTAAAACAAGTCTACGACGCCCTCGCCGCAAACTGTAAAACTCGTGTGAGAGAGTTGTCTCCCACTCCCTCCTCTCCGCTTCTTTCACGAGCATGACCTCGTCACCAAAAGACGCGGTGGCGTTGCCGCCACAGGATAGAGATCATGATCTCCACGTCCAGACTCACCATTAGGAGCTGCCGCTGTTGTGTCCACGCTGAACACTCCACCAATTGCTTGCTGCATTTTTGCAGTTAATTTACAGTCATCATTTTAAATTTATTTCATGTAATAATCTATTTATATCCTAAAATAAAAGAACGCCATTCGTCAAGTTATTTCATTGAACTGTATCTGAGGCGGTGAACCGGACATTCGGCTTCCGGATATCCACTTGACCGTGTCACTCCGATCTCTGCGTTTTGACTGGATCGGAGCACTTTAGAGATGATGGCGGATTAAAAGTTATTATTACACCTATACTTAATAACAAAAATTTAATGTAAGTAATTAGAAAAGTAATGAAATTACCGGCTATTAGAACAGTCCTGGGACATCCTCCCGAGGGCTTCCCCGGGGCTGCCAACCATAGGCGGTTGGGCGTTACGTGAGGTTTTTTAGTCGGTAGGAGTCCGGCATAACATCCATGAGGATATTCCCTCACGTTAACACGTTCACTGCGTTACGGGGTTTTTTGAACCTCGTGCAGTGATGTCGTTCAGTGCGGACGAAAAAATCTGGGGTATTTTGTTCCCGTACGGGGTCGTGAGCTCATTAGCATTAATGATGTTATTAGCACAAGACGTAGTGTTTAATTATCGATAATAAAGCGATCGTGACGTATGTGGCAACTGTCACAGATTAAATAAGAGGATAATAAATAATAAACAAACTTAATACAACTTTATTAGGTTTAATATATACATACCTACTTAGAATATGTTTGAATTTAGTGTTACAGTGTATTGTAGTAAGCTAAGCTGTATAACTCCCAGTTTACATATTTTTAATTCAAATAATTATGTATCTTTAAAATGTGTAACCTAAGTTCCTAAATAAAGTTCCTAAGCTGAAATAAATATTTTTATTCAAGAAATAAAATTTATCGTTTCTCCTATTTCCCAACACTATAATTTTATCGATATAATTGAGTTCTGTGCGTTACGGGGCAGTACAACCCGTATTTTATTATATCAGGTGCGGTACGGGGTTTACAAGACCCTGAATAATTTGTTTTCGTTTTATTTTCGTCAATTTTTGCCAAATCTAGTGGCGAAAAGACTATAACATAGCTCATTTCATAATCTATCAGACTATAAAGTAAAACAAAAGTAAACGTAAAATTTCAGCCAGTTATAGATTGAGAAAGCAATAAGGGTGTACGGGGCACTTTTACACCCGTATCGCACTATAAAGGAAGCACTTCACGGGGCGCATAATATCTCGTAACGCACTTGAATTCAAGACGGCTTTTGAGCTCACGCAGTGAACGTGTTAAACAAAAAAAAACCTATTACAACAAAAAGTGGTTTTGGGTTTTTATTGCGAGGTTTTTTCTCACAGGTTCTACCTACTGCCTTGCGAATCTGGCAGTAAATGTGAATGTAGAAGCGTTACTTTGTGAACTACATGTACAGAGTAAAATATAGAACAGAAAAAAATGTTAACCAATATTTAATGGATTTCTTTACTGATTGGATAAATTGTAAAACGTATTGGTTTTTCTCTGAATTGAAATTAAATGGGGTGGTATGTTCCTCCGGCCTTTGGGAAAACCACATAGAAGTTATTTGATGAAATAAATAACGGTGACCACTTTCAATCAAATACACAAACCAGAAATAAAAATATCGGAAAACACCGTATCGTACCGTACGTACACCTTTTCGATACTAAAGTGGGGTCATTTTAAAAGGTAACATTTGACGGTTCAATTTCACAATAATTAGACAATCAAATTATGTAGGTACTTGTCTTATTTTACTGCTTAAATTTCAGAAAGAAATAGAATAGTGGGACAGGGATTCGCCTGATAATTTTTAAATTCACATATCTTTCTGACTAGGTAGATGGCGCTAGCTGTCACGCTAACATCGACTCTGAGATTAAAGTTAAAAAAGAAATAGTAAATCTATGTAATTGTGCGTAAATATTGCGGAATATTGTAGCCGTAAATATAGTGACATTCATCCAGTGTTGGTAAAAAACTAAAGTGGGTCTAAATACAGTTAAATTGTTTTGTGTACAAAGTTGGTGTCAGTGGTATAAATAAAACAACAGGAAGTGAAAGTGACATTTAATATAGCATAATTTTAAAGACAAAACATTTCTTATAGCACAAATAAATAAATTAACATTAAATTAAATATTAAATAGTAAATAATTAAAAATAACATTAAATAACGAGTTATTTTGAGGGTGTCTTGGCATATTTTAAATTCCTATTATACCTGAAAGCTAAAAAAAGCGCCAGGGTTCCTGCATCGCGTCGCGCGCAGGCGACATCTATCGTCGAGTGGCAAAGCTAACCGATAGGATGAATAACTGTGGGGGTTGTGGACGGTTCACATCGACGGCTGAAGGCGTTGCAATTAAGTGTAAGAAGTGCGGCAGTGCTTTTCACAGGGTTTGTGTGGGCATAACAGCGAAGGGGAGTGTTCGACCAGAATGGCTCTGTCCAGCGTGTAAGAGTCGACCTGTGAATAGACGCGGGAATGACGAAACGCCGGTTCGCGTGGCTCATCCTAGCGGTGCTTGCAGTCTTGCATCGTCGCCTGAGCCCGCCCCTACGGTGACGCCACCACTTGGTGCTGAGGAGGCGAGGGAGGTGATTTCTGGTGGAGACATACAGGTGCTCATGGAGGAGATAAGAGCTTTGCGTGCAGATGTGCGGTCGTTTCAGCGACGCATGGAGCTCGACATGGCCGCCATAAAGGAGTCTGTCCATACATGTAACTCTCGCATGGACAGCATGGAGGCAAGGCTGCTCGCATTGGAGGAAAGGGGCGCCGACCGTGGTTCTGATGCTGGGGCGGGGGGACAGATTGAGCGCGTGGTGGAGGACCTCAGGCGGGAGCTGAATGAAAGGGACCAGGAGCTATTGGCCAACGACGTCGAGATGACGCACGTGCCAGAGCAGGTCGGAGAGAACCCTGTCCACCTGCTTAAGGTCATAGGAACCAAGCTGGGGGTGTCTCTAGACGAGCGCGACATAGTCAGCGTGGAGCGCGTCGGCGGGCGCTGGCTGGACGCCAGCAGCGCGGAGGGGCCCCGGGAGGCTCGCCCGCGCGTGCTGGTGGCCCGCCTGGCGCGCCGCGACGTGCGCGACGAGCTGCTGAGGGCGGCGCGCGTGCACCGCACAGCCACCACGGAGGGCGTCGTGCCGGCCGCCGCCCCGCGCCGGTTCTACGTCAACGAGCGGCTGACGAGGGCGAACCGCCAGTTGTTTCGGCAGGCGCGCGACGCCGCTGCTGCTGCTGGCTGGCGCTTTGTGTGGACGCGGAGAGGGGCCATACTCGCCTGCAAGAGGCCCGGGGAGTCCACCCACCGCATTCGTACTGACGCGGACCTGTCAAAAGTTTTCAGAGTTAAAGTTGATGGTATATAAATTTTCGATGCTAAAATTGTTATTATTATTGTTTAATACTAATGTTGTCTCTAGTTATAAGATTTTCTTTGTATCAAATACAATCATTGGTGGCTGTTCAATTTCCACTGTGAACACACATTCTCGAGAACATCAACAAATAAGAGGTTGGAAATGTTTGTGCATGGTCACTGCAGGGAGCATTTCAAATGGTTATGCTGCATCTTTTTATTATTCTATAGAGTTATTACCCTTATCCGATATTTTCAATCACGGATGCAAGGGATTGTTTTGTAAGCATTTGTTACGAAATTTTCACATTAATTTACCACATAAAAATCAAATACATTATTCATTTATAATTAATAATATTAATTTCACATATAATTGTAAACAATCTTATTCTTATATTTATTTCCGTCTGTTACCTATATAAATGATTACACATAAATTTTTGAAATTTGGACTATTAAATGCAGGGTCTCTCTCAACTAGGCAGGAGGAGTTCAGGGTGGCTATGCTGCATCATTCTGTGGACATAATGGCCATAAATGAGACTTGGTTGAAGACAAACCAGGATGACAGGGCTCCTGTTGTGCAGGGTTATAGGCTTCGTCACGTGCCTAGACCTATGGATATAAAGAAGGGACGGGGGGGTGGAATAGCTTTTTATATTAAGACTGGGATCACCGTTAGAACAAGGGTGCACCCTGTACACCGAAGTGTGGAGCAAATGTGGATTACTCTTAATGTCCTGGGAAAAACGTTGCTCATCGGTACTGCTTATCGCCCACCATGGCTGGACTTGGATATTTTTTTGGGTAGTATAACTAGCACTATTATTGCTTTGGCCCCATATGACCATATTATGCTGTTGGGGGATCTCAATGTGGACATGCTAAAGGGAGGTGAGAGCAATGTGGGGAGACTTACTGACTTTCTTACTCACATGAGTTTGAGTCAAGTGGTAAGGAACCCAACGCACTTTACAGACAAGGCTACTCTGATTGACGTTATATGCACAGATATCAGGACACGTAACGTGACAGTGGATCACATCCCAGAGTTGGGCCGACATTCATTTATTGTGTGTGACACAGTGCTTAGAAAATCTAAGCCAATTCCGAGAACTATTACATATAGACCTCTAAGAGATATACTGGTTGAGTTTTTTAAGGAGGATTGTCATGGTTTCCGAGGAATGCTGGCCAATCATAATAACGATGTAAATGCTATGGTCCTGTCTTTGAATTTCTATATATTGCACCTGTTTGACCTTCATGCACCAATAAAAACAAAGACTTTTAGAGAGCCTTCTACGCCTTGGATCACGGACAACATACGTCTGTTGTTCCGTCTTCGAGACCGAGCCAGGGCAAGGTATCACAGCACCAGATTGGATCAACACCATAAGTATTACATCGACTTAAAGCACTTGGCTGAAAGATCTTTGAATAGTGAAAAGACAGCTTATTTTGAAGCAAATATAAATTCTCGGATTAAAGAACCTAAGTTGCTATGGCAAAGCCTAAAAACCGATATCATGGCGAAACATAAAGAGACTCGGCTGCCGGTTCATTTTGATGATGCTGAAGCGGTTAATACTGCATTCTTGAGTGTACCAGGGGAGACTAAACTGTCAATTTCACACTTGACATTTTTTGAATTTGACAGGTGTACACCTGGAGAGTTCTATCTCAAGCAGGTCTCGGCAAATGAGGTGCGCAGGATAATTGACGGTATCAAAACTAATGCCCAGGGTGTGGACGGGATCAGTCAGGAGATGCTCTCCATGGTTGTCCCTTCAGCACTGCAGGCGGTGACCGATATCATCAACACATCTATAGTGTCTCATAAGTTTCCGGAACTGTGGCGCTGTGCAATTGTTCGCCCCATAGCAAAGGTTAACAATCCTCAGCGCTACAGGGATTTGCGACCTATAAGCATTCTGCCATGCTTGTCCAAGGTGCTGGAGCGAGTGGTGCACACACAGATGTCGGAGTACCTGGAGTCAAACAATCTGTTGCCTGAGCGGCAATCAGGCTTCCGCAAGGGCCGTAGCACAGCTACCGCTTTGGCTGATGTGGTGGGCAATATACTTGAGGCGAGGGATGGGGGGGAAGGTACTATCCTAGTTCTCCTGGACTTCTCTCGTGCATTTGATGCAATAAACACTACACTCCTACTCTCCAAGTTGTCATACTACGGATTTGCCAGAGAAACTGTGGAATGGTTTCATAGTTACCTGGAGAATAGGTCACAATGTGTGGAGATCCTAAGTGAGGATGGTGCTAAAATAACCTCCACTCCTGGACGGGTATCCAGAGGCGTGCCTCAGGGTTCAATTTTGGGGCCTCTCCTGTATATTCTGTACAGCGCAGATATAGTCAACTCGATCAGGAACTGCAGATATCATATGTATGCCGATGATATACAGATATACAAGTCCTTCAAGCCTAACGAGGTGACAGCCGCAGTAACTGCTATCAATGAGGACTTGGCTAGTGTGGTGTCATGGGCTGAGAGGAATTCGTTATTGCTGAACCCATATAAATCGAAGTACATGGTTCTGGGGTCCAAGAAGCAGGTCCAAACCATTGTGGCACTGGACCCGGTAATCAGCATCAAGGGTGAGAGTATAGAAAGAGTAAGCACTGTTACCAACCTTGGACTGGTTATGGATTCAGAGTTGCGTTTTGAGGCACACATTAACAAAGTAGTGAGCAACTGTTTCTATAGATTAAAGGTTTTGTACAATATAAGACAGTTTCTGAGTGAGCCACTGCGTAGGCTCCTTGTTGATAGTCTTGTGCTGTCGAAGTTCAACTATTGTGACACTGTGTATGGCCCATGTCTACTTAGGAGAACAGAGAACTTGATACAACGAGTGCAAAATGCATGCGCTAGATTCTGCACTAATATACCAAGGAGAAGTCATGTGACACCCTTTTTAAATAAACTGAAACTCCTTAAAATGGCAGCTAGGCGAAGGCTTCATTTGGCAAGTTTGCTGTTTGGGGTGGTAAAAACGCAAAGACCAAGTTATCTCTATGACAAACTTAGCTGGAAATATGATAGACAGCGTTATAGCAAAAGGACGAAAGTACCTCCTTTGTCACTCCCAAAGCATAGGACGGCGGCTTTCAGAGGGACTTTTAGACATGCTGCGGCTAAGTGCTGGAACGTCCTCTCCCCACCAGTCCGCTGCCTGAGGACAAAGCAGACTTTTGTAAGTCATCTCAGGAAAATATACTTGATCGAACAAACAAATTCATGATAGTTCTGTTACACAAATTTGCTAATCTTAAACACTCAATAAATCATTTTATATATAATTAACCTATGAAATTTTTGAGACTTATACATATACTTACTATATTTATAATTATAATATAATTTATAAATTTTTCATCATATTTATCACACATTTATTTAAAATAATATAACATATCCTGAGCGGAATCTAAAAGTTTTGTTTGTTATTACCTCTGTTTCAAAGGCCAGTGTGGGCGGTGATCATGGCTGGCATGCTGCGGCATGATTTTTGACTTTGAGATGGTCCCTGTATGTTTTATCACAGTATGGGTGGTTTCTTTTCTTTTGCCTGAAATTAATAATTAAATGCATGAGAATTAGGAATGATACCTAGATTTTTAATTGAATTTTTGTTTACTGTGTGAAAGGAAAATATACACATTGTGCACAGAAAATTTAATAACCTGCTACCTGCTTAGTGTTTTGTTTACGTCACGTAAGAGAATGAACGATGGAAATGTATAGGTACATAGATGTAAGTTTTGGCTTCAGTAGGTACATACATAACTATGATACAATGCCGTACAGTTGAAATTTATAAAATGTCTTCCATGTACAGACTCTTGACCCTTTCGCATTTTTATCACATGTAAACTTTGTTAGTTAGGTAAAAATGAAAGGGTTTACAAGATAGATAAAATGTGTAACTCTAAGCTAACATTAAACAATAATTATGTATAATATTCGAGTACAAGGAGAAGGTTACACTGTTAAAAACTTAATCCTTACCGTCTGCAGTATTTTCTGTCATATTGTTATGGGGGCAGCTTGCTTGCTACTCGGCTTCGGCGCGACGCCCGCGCCGGGTTGCCTCTGTTTTTCTTTAGAATGGACGCTAAATGACGGCTGACAGAGGTTATTACTTGTTGCATGGTGATTTTGAGACATTGATGGTCAGCACGAACACGGCATGATTTATATAACAGGCGTAAAACACATTTATCATTTATAATTTCACGAAATGCTAACTCAAAGTGTTCAAAAGTGTGATGTCTGTGTTTTCCATCACTTGTCAAAACAAACAATACAAGCAGAGCTGCTCGCTGCTCGCTCGGCCTGGCGTCGCGTCTCGGAGACGGAAGTGCGTAGGGTTGCCATCTCTAAAAATTTAGAATAGTGTTTGGCTACATGCCTTTTTGTGTTTGTTTTTTTTTCTTTTTTCTCATTATTTATATTTAATTTTGTTTATACATTACGTGACGGCAATTTTATTTAATATTATTATGAAAACCGTCAGGCCGTCTCTGAAAATCAGCGTTGTATGCGTGCATCACACGCATACAGCATTAAGCTGAGAGACGGCCATTGTTCCACTTTAAGTTTAAATTTTGTAAATTTTAAATAGTGTATTTTTTAGGTATTTTAGTTTATTTTTATAATTTTATTTTTTATGTAGTGGAATAAAAAAACTTTTTCTTTTCTTTCTTTCTTTCTTTCAAGTCCGTATCGATTCATTCACTTTCTCATTCATTATTCTCATTGTCTCTCAAAAAGAGTTGTTTTTAATGAAAATATACTGATATCCTAAAGTTCTAACAGGTGACCTCCCAAAAAATGTGGAATGTGTAGAAGAAAATAATTGAACCTCACGGCCCTACACTAAAATTGTGCCTGCGACGTAGACAAACGACCTCCCAGATTGTGATGTCCAACGCCCAACAGACGTCGCACTGATAAAGTTAATACGGTGAACGAAATTTAATGAATGTAATAGTTTATTTAGATTTGATGTAACAGATTTGTTTCATACTAGCTGATGCCCGCAGCTTCGCCCGCGTAAAATTTGTTCCCGTTCTCGCTTCCCGTATTTTATTCCCTTAGAGGTAGAATTTATCAAAATCCTTTCTTAGCGGATGCCTACGTCATAACATCTACCTGCATGCCAAATTTCAGCCCGATCCGTCCAGAGGTTTGGGCTCTGCGTTGATAGATCACTTTGTCAGTCAGTCAGTCTCACCTTTGCGTTATATGTATTCAGATTAAATTCGGAGGGAAGATATGTGTTGTACAATAGTAATTTTACTAAAGTGCAGAATATTTACAATGTATAATATGTATTTCCGATACTCCGGTACTGTTGCAAGCGCCATGATCACGGAAAAACTGAAGTACTGACTACTGAAAGGCACTGAAAGAAGAAGAAGACTATTGGTTTCACTTTCACTGCGAACTGGCATTGGACCCCATTCGCGATGTACAGCGCTTACAGTGTATACGCGCGGTTTTGGTTGAATATATTATTTACTGTTTAAACTTGTTATCAATAGTAATTTTTTGGCAGCAACCGTCAAGCTAGAATTTGAACCTGAGACCGACAGCATTCGCATACAGAAATAATGCGCTACGACCCAGTCTTCTAAGTTGTAACGTTTAGTTCTCAACCGTAAAGAAGTAAATAATTTACATTTCTTTAAGTAACAGTAGGGTATTTCGAAGGCATATTAGCGAAACTTTCAAAGTGCTCAATATTTGAGGCATGCTAGAAAGTCTAGAAACTCTCGAGGAAAATAAAACTTATAAATTTTCAGCAGTTTCTTCACAGTGAAAACAAAACGGGTAAGTTAAACCGTGCTTGCACTTAAAATGTTTTATACTGTGGATCCTACACGTACCTACCACACAAAAGTTGAACAATGTTCTAGATAACGATTTTTATTTTGTAGTTTTTTTTTTAAGTTAGGAAAATCCTGTGCCGAACTCCTACTGACCAAAAACCACACGTATCCTACCCAACAGCCCAGGGTTGTGAGCCTTAAGTAAGCCCTCGGAAAGATACGTCGGAACTTCTAGATAATTATAATATTGGCATCCGCATTTTTGTTCTATATGGTCACAGTATTTTACACTTGGCTGCCATGGAATATCCTGCGACTCAGTATGATACACGGGTAGTGTGGCCCCCTCTATAGGGCTGAAAGTTCTTTACAAGATCGCCTTAGCCAGTAAGACAGAGGTGACGATCCAAATGTCCACGTGCGTTCCACCAGGTCAAAAAGAAATTGATTCACATACCGGCGATGAGCGATGTGAATTCAAGTGAATTAAATTTTATCCTTAGATCCGTGGCTGTTTATATTGCAGAGCATTACCCCTAAAGGATCTATTTAGATTTAAATCACGTTCGATTTGTCAAAAACACTATTATGAAGTAGTCTATCGAAATAATAATATTACATAATCCTCGGTATAAAGCAACTAAAGGATACGACATTATTTGGAAGGCACATTAAGCAATTGCTCCCGGCTGCGAGTAATATGGTGGTAATTAATTCAAGTCGCCATATGCGCAATTAATTACGCAACAAGCCCACGGATTAGGCATTATGTACCTTTACGGCAAAGGCTGGTCTTGAACAAGGTGTGACGTAACAATTATTATGTTAAATATAAAAAAAACTACGTGCAGTCGTAAGTCTTTTTTTGAAGTAAAACTTCTTTAGGCGCGACTAGGGAGTAACTCAGACTTTTTTTGTGACGGAAGTAACGCAACGAATTAGAATTTTGAATAGCGGAACCGTAGTTTCGAATTCGAAACAAAATTCGACTGAATGATATTAATATAACATTTGATGCCGTGAATGGCAAAGAAGTATTACTTCAATCGCGCGTAGGTTACACACACACAAAAGATATCATAATAATTATTATTATGATATCTTTTCAAAAAAAAGACTTAAGGCGTTACGTTTGTTTACCGAATAGGTATGTTATTAAAATTAAAATAGTCAAAGTTGGAAGTCTGCGTGATCATTTCAGCCACGATAATCCATGAGTCAGTTAAAAGTTTCAAAAAAGATAATAGACTATTTATGTATCTATAAATAGTCTATTATCACATACGTATCTTTCCTTTTAATTCCCTAAGTCCTAATACTTTTATGACTCCAGTTGTTTTGTTCCGATACTTTGGAGAAGTAATCGAGTATAAGCCCCGAAGAAGTTTCCGTTCCATTATGGCCCATGAAAGTTTGGCGTGTGGACTGAAACTACTTTCAGTGTCACGTATAAGAGAATAATGTACTTGAAGTGAGTGTATCAGTAATAACCGAAACAAACTGTAAGTATTCAATTAATTAAATAAATTAATATTAGTGGCCATTTTTACACAACGTAATCTAGCCCAAATTAAACTAATTTAAACTTGTGCTTTGGGATCTAGACGACTGTTAGCGTACTTATATATTCCTAAATACATACAATTATACATAGAAAACACCCAAACTCCGAAACAAACCGACCGACCCAAGTTCGAACCCAAATGCATAAGTTGGACACTACGTAATTTGCCACCAAGGTCGTCAAATTTATATAAAATCTTAAGTCAAAAATTATATATTAGACTTGTACACAAAGTTGCAATAACAATATATCTCTGTGGTAAGCGGTGTACGCTATGTATGACCCCAATCAAACAAAATAACAGAGTCTTTAATGTAAAGTTATATGAGGTTTTTTTTACTTGACTGGATTGCCACACGGATGTGATTGCCTTACTCGCTTTCATGTCGGCCATAAAGCTAGCGAATTCCTTGTCCATAAAACTATATTTTTATTTCATGTATTATTTTCTGTCAGATAAATAATGTTGTGTCTTAATTAATATCGATGGGCTAGTCACATGCCAATCTAAAACAAGAAGTCGTGAGACGGTCTCACCCAACTGCCCCTCTGTGAAAGTGAAAGTTCAATTCAATTGACGTTGTCATTTTTGTTTTATTTCAAACTTTGATCAGATGGTCCACGTCGCCTAGTGACGTAATTTAATGCAACAGAGTCACAGACTAGACAAAGTCTCGCCATTAGCCCATCTGCTGAGTGGCATCTTTGCCCGGCACGTGTTGTTCGGGATCGGAAAGAAGAGAGTGGGATCAGGTTGAAGAGCTCTTCAGAACATTCGCCCTGATACATTTGATAGAACGCAGCCAAGGACGCTATGGTTCTTCGCTGCGCCAACGGGTCGAGGCCTCCCGTCACCGGGATTTAGGGTAGAATAAATTCAGGGTAGAATTAGGACCGTATAAGTGCAGTTTAGTGAACAATTTAACGTATAAATAAAATTTTAATTGTTATTTTTAAATTTCTAGATAACTATAACTGGATAGATCTTTATTTATATATAAACTAGGTATATAATCCTTGAATAATAAAAGCTAGAATGTTATTTTTAAATAAGTAGATATCTATTTAATTATATTCTTGAAGAATATTGGTAAAAGAATTAATTCCTTTGTGTATCAACTTCGCTATAAAAAATATATCATCAAATTTAGCCGTAGTAGCTTACAAACTAATTTTGTTACAAAGAAGATGAATATTAAATTGTGTAAATTCCTTTAAAGAAGGTCCACGATATAATTAAAGGCAAACTGATCTTTGATGAAAGTTCAACCATTTCAACGGTTTTTAGGATAAGGTCACAGAGTTAATAAGACTACTTACTTTTACAGTTTTACATGAGACCCTTGACTCTGCCTATTGGAGAAATTAATCGCGTAATGGTTTCTATAAGAACTTGTTCTCGGGATGACAGCTACTTTTCCAAATATCAGCTAAATTATCATAGATAGGAGATAGGGATTTTGTGGGGTTGAGGAGAATAATGGGGACCACTGCCTAGCTATTGAAATTGCCCAATATGGTACCACCTGGCAGCATTTTGTGAATACATTCAATCAGACGCTGTTGTCGGCATTTTTTTATCTACTTACAACCTGCTCACTCTAGACTTGAATACTCTTAACTGTCACACAACATACTTTAAATTAAACTGTCGGAAACACAGACTAAGGCAGTGTAATTCACTCTTTAGCAGTAAGTATTATAAATGTATTGCAACAGCATTTTGAGCGTATGGAGAGAATATTCACTATGTAACGGTGGTGAATCACCGTACGTTCGGTGATGGACGGGACTTGGCGGAATTTGGTTCTGCAAATACAGTCCACACTCTCCATAGTGTATCCCATAAAAAAAGCTAGCAACTCTGCATCGATGTTCCAAACTCTAAAGTCTAGTAGCATTATGTTAACTTCATTATTTATAATATAAATCTTTTCAGGACATTGAAAAGCGATTACCACAGCGCTTATAGTGCTAGTGAAAGCTTCTAATTAAAATTCATTAACGGCCACTTAATCATGACTGCCAGTTTGAGACACAGCTTGTATAAGCATTCCGACCTAAATTACTTTGAATAATTAATAAATATCCGTTACAAAGTCTTTATTTTAGGCTCATTAACAGAATTTTTAATAAATGTTTTTAGAAGGCACAGAGCCATCACTGTCCATCACTGGACTGCTACAGACTGATTTGTATATAATACTAGCTGACCCGCGCAACTTCGTTTGCGCGATAAATGAAGAACCGCTCGACCGATTTTGAGCAAACTTCACATAAACCATCTACTAAATAGTCCGAATAAAACCTTAAAATTTGGTTTGGATAGGTGAGCACGGGCTCACGCTCACCGGGTCTTGAGTTATAAAATTACAACGAAAAGTGGCATTGATTTTTATATCAATACTAATATTATAAAGCTGAAGAGTTTGTTTGTTTGTTTGAACGCTAGGATCTCAGGAAATACTGGTTGGATTTCAAAAATTCTTTTACAGTTTGATAGTCCATTTATCGAGGATGGCTATAGGCTATATAACATCACGCTAAGACGAATAGGAGCGGAGCAGCAATCAAGAATGTTTTAAAAACGGGGGATATTTTTTACCGTCTGAGAGCTTCCGAGGCGAACGCTGCGTAAATGGTTAAAGTTAGGTAAAAATTATGTATTACAAAATTGTTTCTCTTAAAAAGTTCTACAAAAAAGTACACTACAGCATATGCCTATCTTTTAAGGTTCGCTCACAATAAGCTAATTTGTCTATCTGTTAAGGTTCGCTCACGATATAATGAAACTGAAGAGTTTGTTTGTGCTAGGATCTCAGAATTTACTGGTTGCATTTCAAAAATTATTTTACAGTTTAATAGTCCATTTATTGAAGCTGGCTATGGCGATATAACATCACGCTAAGACGAATAAGAGCGAAGCAGCCATTAATAATGTTTCGAGAACGGGGATTATTTCTTTCTTTTGAGAGTTCCCATTGCGGACGCTGCATAAATAGTTAAAGTTACGTAAAAATTGTGTATTACAAAATTGTTTCTCTTAAAAAGTTATAATAATATATGTCCTTAACAGCATATGTCTATCTTTTAAGGTTCACTTACAATAACCCTCTTATTAAGTTATAAAGTATGAGCGACGCGACGGGAGTAAACTTGGTCGGCAGTGGCAGCCAGTCAACTGAACGATAAAAACCGGCCAAGTGCGAGTCGGACTCGCAGACGATGAGTTCCATACCGAAAAACGGATGGGTGGAAGTAAAAGCGACGGGAAACATTATATCACTTTAACACCTCTTACCTTCTCACTCTCATGTGACGCAAACGAAGATATGCGGTTCAGCTCTAATGAATTCAATCGACGCGACGCGACGGGGGTAAATGCAACGGGAAACATTATAATACTCAAAATATTAATACCATATCTCTCTCTTCCTCACTCTCATGTGACGCAAACGAAGTTGCACGGGTCAGCTAGTATATAGATATGTAGCAAACCGAGTATCGGGAAAAAGTAATTTGAGATTTTTTTCACTCACATCAGTATAGACGATACTGAATACATTGACACTAACTGTCGTATTGCACAATTTTCCGAGTTAGAATTTTCTGTCGACTTTAATGATCATTATGACACCTATCATTTAAAAAAATATTATGATCATAAAGGCAGAAAGTAAACAGGCAACAGGCAAGACCATCCACAGGCAGAGGACGACATGGTTGCAGCTATTTATAAAGATCAAAGGACATTTAAAGTCAGGTAAACCTACGCATCATAGAATTAATTTAAATATTAATAAGTTTACGCAAGTTCCTCGGTGCGTTCATAATCTTCCACAAGTAGGGAATAAATCAACGAACTAGGGAACAAAATAATGACCTACATTTAGCAGATTTTATTCCTGTGGAAATCCTCATCATTATTACGCTGGACTCCTAGCGGCCTAAACCACACGAAGTCTTACAACTACCTACAGCCTAGAGTCCTGAGTAAGCCCTCGGAAGACTGTTCAAGGATTCTTGGCATACTTTGGCTACTACTGCTTTCTGGTACTATACCGCCTCTTTGAGGCTCTGGCCGGGTATTATACCGATCCTTGTGCCATGCATAAATCTGTCACGTCACGCCACCATCTTGGGCCTGTTTCTGTAAGTACAGAGAGCAGCCCCCCCCCCCCATGTTCTCAAGCCCCTGATCAAGATGTTCAATAAACTTTTAATTATTACCCTAATATTAAGAAGATAATTTTGACAGATGGCAGTTGCAGATGTATGTACTTTTGTGTTAAAGCTTCATCACTAGCCAGATTCCGATGAAATTCGGTGCAGAGATAGAATAAAACTTTGGAAAAGACAAAGATACTTTATTCCAGAAATAAGTTCTACTTTAAAAGGCGTCAGGAAAGCCTTACTACGAGGGTGAATTCGTAGGCATTTTGCAAGTAAATAATAAATTTAAATTTGTGTACACAGTATCAGAGGAAATATAAAACTTAACTTCATAAAACACAAATTTCTCAAAAGAGTTTCCAAGCAAAATGCTGTACTTTATGAGTTACGTAATATTTGATAAGCTAAAAAACATGATACATAAGACAAAACCCCATAATAATCGACAACATTACATGAAAAGTTGCAAAGTTTGTTTTAAAAAGTTGTGTGTTTTTAACTAGAGCGATCGTTCGAAACTTTTTCATGGTCTTATGAATAAGAGTATTTCCGTGACATGCTTTTGTATTCAGAATATTGAACGCCCTTTTTAACCCCCAATGAAAAGACGAGGGTTTTCATAAGTTTAATGATAGAACGTCCAGAGTCCTGCTGGCAGGACTTTGCGTACTACCGGTAGTACGCAATGTTTTTTGTTATATGAGGCTTTCTAAGCCTGCTAGCAGGACATAATTAACTGACATGCATAGTGCGTCTCTTTCTCAATCAGCGAGTTTTTGAATTGTGATTCTGCGACCAGTTTGGCCAAAATGGCGGCAAGTGTAAAACGTGGTGTCCGTGTTCGCGCCAACGCGACATATTTCGACGCAAATGATGGCCAAAACACGTGGAGTCGCAAACATTTTGGTGATAACTATGATATAAGTTATTGTTGGGGTACTGTAAGAAAGGTAGAAAACAACTATGCAAGGGTATATTGGGATATTGACAAAAAAAAAATCTATCGTACCCGTTGGAGTTCTAATTTCTGAAATCGAAAACGATAATTTAGTGGAAGTAAATACCAATGAAGAAAATTGTAAGTACCAATTAATATTTTATTCATATCTTACTATCTATATCGCATTGCCGGAGAAAAAAGTACTAGGTACTTAGCAGTTGCTTGTTCGTTTCGGAGTTCGTTATTTGCATGGGTTGACAACATTTCATGATATATATGTAGGATTGAGTGGTGTCAGGTGGCACGTTGCTACATTCCGATGTAACCATCACTTTGTAGGTAGTTCGGCGAGGAAACCAGGAATCGTGGTATAAAGAACTAATGCGTGATTTAGTTAACACTCATTTAGTCAATCGTATAACTAACACTAAACACAAAGAACCTCCTAGGACTAACTAAATCTACACTGTTATAACATTCCACCAGAGCACGTGGGCGCGTGCGCACCGGTCGATCGTTGCACCAATAATGACCTAGACTCGACTGACGACGTCCTGATATGTCGTGCGTGGCCGCCCCTCCAGCGCTCGGTGTTATGTCACCTGTCAATGTCACTTGTCATTAGGATCACATTTGAAGTGTGCCGTCACGGCCAACCCTGACTATCGCACGTCCTCGGGCGAAACACCTGTAGAAATTTAAGAATGCGTTAATGATCGCTCGTCCATTCCTGACAGAAATTGTGAACTTAACTTACTAAGCCCTTTAAACCAAATAGTACTTGAAACGGGTTGAGGCATCCGAGGCCTTTTGAACTAGCTAGCGCAACACACAGACATGGCTCAGGCATACGAGGCCTTCCCAACCAGTCCAACCTTCAACAAAGACGTGGCCCAGGCGTACGTACCTCTTTTAACCAGTTTAAGTAGACGTGGCCTGGGTATACGCAGCCTCTTCAACCAGCCCTACCAACATAGACGTGGCTCGGGCGCACGTACACATTTCAAGCGTACGCGGCCTTTTTAACCAGCCCGACCAACACAGACGTGGCCCGGGCGCACGTACACATTACAAGCGTACGCGGCCCCTTCAACCAGTCCGACCAACACAGACGTGGCCCGGGCGCACGTACACATTTCAAGCGTACGCGGCCCCTTCAACCAGTCCGACCAACACAGACGTGGCCCGGGCGCACGTACACATTTCAAGCGTACGCGGCCCCTTCAACCAGTCCGACCAACACAGACGTGGCCCGGGCGCACGTACACATTTCAAGCGTACGCGGCCCCTTCAACCAGTCCGACCAACACAGACGTGGCCCGGGCGCACGTACACGTTTCAAGCGTACGTGGCCCCTTCAACCAGTCCGACCAACACAGACGTGGCCCGGGCGCACGTACACATTTCAAGCGTACGTGGCCCCTTCAACCAGTCCGACCAACACAGACGTGGCCCGGGCGCACGTACACATTTCAAGCGTACGTGGCCCCTTCAACCAGTCCGACCAACACAGACGTGGCCCGGGCGCACGTACACATTTCAAGCGTACGTGGCCCCTTCAACCAGTCCGACCAACACAGACGTGGCCCGGGCGCACGTACACATTTCAAGCGTACGTGGCCCCTTCAACCAGTCCGACCAACACAGACGTGGCCCGGGCGCACGTACACATTTCAAGCGTACGCGGCCCCTTCAACCAGTCCGACCAACACAGACGTAGCCCGGGCGCACGTACACATTTCAAGCGTACGTGGCCCCTTCAACCAGTCCGACCAACACAGACGTGGCCCGGGCGCACGTACACATTTCAAGCGTACGCGGCCCCTTCAACCAGTCCGACCAACACAGACATGGCCCGGGCGCACGTACACATTTCAAGCGTACGCGGCCCCTTCAACCAGTCCAACCAACACAGACGTGGCCCAGGCGCACGTAACCTTTTCAACCAGTCCAACCAGACGTGGTCTAGGCTTACGCGGCCTCTCCAACCAGTCTGACCAACAAAGACGTGGCCCAGGCGCACATATCCTTTTGAACCAGCCTAAACAGACGTGGCTCAGGCATACGTGACCTTTTCAACCAGTCTTCCCCATAACAAAAGCGTGACTTTGTATAGCGGCAGAGGTTCATACATAAATCGACTCACGAATCTGTAGAACGTGAAAGAGGCACACAAAGGTCGCAAATCCTGGCGATTTGCTTCAGAAAGAAAAGGAACAGTCTCACCGGATGACGTCAGCAGTGCACCTCCAGCTGTGATGTTAGTTCTGCGACACGGCCATCACGACGACTCACACATCCTCGTGTGAAGCATCGCAAACATTTACAGCATCTGAAACAACAGTTTATCCAAAGTACAGAATCTTTTGCTCGACCTTCCTGACCGAAGAGTCGGGCATCAGCTAAATAAACTCGACATATTAAGTCTGCATTATTTTATTCTAAACAGTTCGCAACGCTTATTAAATCTGATCACAATACATACATACAAACACATACACACAGTCACGCTCCCATAGGCAGAGGCACAGTATACGCCCACATTTCACCTTATGGTTTTATGTCCCACGCAATAGGTGGTGAGCCTATTGCTGTGTTTCTGCTATTTTTTTACTCTTGATTATTTTGATCTCTTTAGTATTGCTGATCACAATAGGTACTCAATTAAATCGAAATCGGCTAGTTCAGTATACAATACTCTTAACTCAACCTAAAGCCTCCATCCGGCCAGGTAGTGGGACTTCCATCCTGTACCCACTTCAGATAATGGTATGAATTGAACCAGAAAATGCCTACCTTCGGCACTTTTTTTATACCACTAAGGTGGCAGACAAGGACTGGTGGTCACCGTAGCATATGAACGCTTGCAACACCAGAGGCGCCACCACTCCCGTGCTGCCGACCCTGTAAAAACCTTCAAAGACCCCTTTCAAAGAACCCTATGCTGTAGGCTTTTCCTTACGGCTTGACGACGTAGGTCACTATAAAGACCCATGGCTAGCATGAATCTGCGCGCGGCCAGAGTAATTCGCATACTACACTCACTCACTCACGTGAAGGTCTTACTCCTTCATCATCATTTGTCAGGTAAGTCTTTAAAGAATCTACTCACATGAAGGTCTAACCCCTTCGTCATCTCAACGACCTACTTAATGGAAAAAGAAAAGGACTACGTGACCTGTAATTTGCAAGGTCCATCCTCGTAGCACGTCGATCTTCATAACTACCCAGCAGCTCGATGAGGATACGCCTCCCGTAGCTCCGGCACAACATAATCTGCTAGTGACCGCGCCGCCCGTGCCGCACGCTGTTAGTTTTCACACCAGTGCTCGCGCAAGCCGCTGTCGACCCGCGCTCTGCTTCTCCGCTGCGCTGGCGATGGAGCACCCACAGCGGCCACAGCGCAACCGTTCACGAAGAAGTTACATGAAAATTAACAAAATTTAGAGTTAAAGTACACCGGTAACAAGTTACTGTACATGTCTTCCGCCAAAACGTTATGAGGGATGACATAATATTGGTTCCATTCCCTGAATAGATTATTTTTTTGCCCATTATATAAGCGGCGGTTGCTCATACCTACATTTCATTATTTATAACCAATATTTTGAGGAAAGATTATGTCACATTGGAATAATCAAACCATTCGAACTTGTATCACTCCTGGTCAACAAAACACTCATTGGGCAACCATTAAACCATCTTGTAGCCGGTACCGTCAGTTACAACTAAAATCACTGGTCTGATAATTACACTAAGAAATTACGATCAGATAACATACGAATTTTATTCACAGCTTGTAATCTATCAAAAATTTAAACCCTACAATCTTACCTATTAAAAGTTCTAAGGGACTAGCCTGCGTGACCTAATTCATGGTGCAATTGAGAGAGAGCTGTACGTTTGAACAGAGCATCCCGTCACGAGCGACTACTTAGTTCCATATATGTTCATACATGGAGTTCATCTTCAGTATCTCGGATTCTCTCTTCCTGGTTGTAGGCTTTCGAATTACATGTTGCTATTAAATAAAGCTTGATAATAACGGACTCACAAAATTCCTTGAAGTCTCTGCTGGCGGAGTACCGTCCTTGATCGCCAATCATGTAGATAAGTATGCCGAATAACGAACACTATAATTCAGTGTCTTATACCGCTGCTTATATCGATGCCAAGTGTAGGATGAAATGATGCGTACTTAGTACCTGGTATAATGACAGCCATTTCATCGACAACCGGGACCTTACCGCTAACCTCCGAAGCCCGAAAGTGCTTGTACATGAAAGAGTCACAAAGTGGTTACCCATCCAAGGACTGCCACAGTAAAAGCTGCTTACGACAAAATGAATTTACAGAACACCAAGACCGCAGGACTCCAAGCGCTTCTATTGAACTGATAACTTCCTTTTGGTTGTTCATACACTAAGTTTTCTGGTCGCATCAATGTGTGTGGTGTGTCAGGGTAGTGCCACCCTGGTATTGGTGTTCGTTTTAACCTGTACTTTACCTGATAAATGATATCGCGCGGCTGTCTGTAAATTTATTTAAATTTTCTTATAACCCTCGGCATGTTCTTGAAGCAATAAAGTTCATAAGCGTGAACGCAGTAACCTCTCGTGGACATCGTTGATGACAGAACATCAGAACGATCTAAGGACCATTTGCAAACAAAGAGTTTTACCAAATCGCTAGATTTCCGGTGTAGCACATCTGATCCTGGCCCTTTGGGTTCTGAGTGATCCCCGAGGAAGCTTTCCATTATTCAGGTAGGATACGAGTTTTAAGAGCTCTCCATCCTTCTGCTGTTCCGCAATCAGCTATTGGTCAGCAAATTCCGCTGATTGATCAATACACTCTCTTTGCAGTACTGTAGGGGATTATTTTCTGAAAAGAAGTGTGCATGTAATATTTCCTAGCCAATGCCTTCCTAACCAATTCGACATCACCATATGAAATTCAAATGAGACAAGCGGCACTATGTCCGCTTTCGCCCATGTGGACTGCATGAATGCAGTCTTTGACCACACCAAACTTGCTGTTATGCAAATGATGATAACATAATTTCCAACTGCATGAGTGAGAGCTTCGAACATTTTCTGACGCTAAATCTAAGATCGTAGAGAGATCGACCTCCATGTAACCTTACTAATTGTTCCGAGAAGCAACAAAAAAAATATAACGGTTTAGGACTGTGTGTCCTCAATCGCAGTAGTCTACACACATCCTGTCCGTACGGTCTTGTTTCATTTTAAACTACAGAATGGAACTTGCAAATAATGATCAACTACAGCGAATTATATTGGCTCTTAAGTATGTACGAGAACCGACTGGTGTGCTCCTCCAGGGTCAAACTGCAAGGGTATCACCGATAATAAACGTGTGATTGAAGAATTCAAGTTTCTGATTTCAGTTTCCTTATAGGAGGGATGTTATTGTCTCACGTACTGGTCAATCTAATTTCTATTTTTTTTTTTGTGAAGGGCGCCATGTGATACGGTTGGACGTAAAATTACGTCAAATCATGATCGTTTCTAGCCAGGCTAGTGGCCTAGTAAAACAAAGAAAAAGGGATTTCAAAAGTTACGCCGTCAGTATCAGTGGTCAGAATTTCTACAGGCGATCTCACGAAAGTTAATCCAGTATCTGTTGCAGTCACACTATAACAAAGTCTTTAATTCTTAAATTTACAGAAGATAGATTCTTCCACTGCCGAATATTCGGTATCAGAATAGAAATAAACATGAAACTGCTCACCAAAGTAATCCTGAAGGTGCGTGCGTACTTTCTGTGACAGAAATTACCGCGTTACTGCTGCTTCAACAGAAAATGCCATATTTCCGTTTCTGTATCGCCATAAAAATGCATACTCTATCGCCACGTGGGCGACTGAGTTTCATCCCACTTCTGATGTAGGATTGAGTGGTGTCAGGTGGCACGTTGCTACATTCCGATGTAACCATCACTTTGTAGGTAGTTCGGCGAGGAAACCAGGAATCGTGGTATAAAGAACTAATGCGTGATTTAGTTAACACTCATTTAGTCAATCGTATAACTAACACTAAACACAAAGAACCTCCTAGGACTAACTAAATCTACACTGTTATAACATTCCACCAGAGCACGTGGGCGCGTGCGCACCGGTCGATCGTTGCACCAATAATGACCTAGACTCGACTGACGACGTCCTGATATGTCGTGCGTGGCCGCCCCTCCAGCGCTCGGTGTTATGTCACCTGTCAATGTCACTTGTCATTAGGATCACATTTGAAGTGTGCCGTCATATATATGTATATATATATTATTAGCGATGAACAGGATCAGAATTAAACGCGGCCGGAGCCGCGAGCAAAAGCTAGTAACTTATAAAACAAAAAGTTTGTCACCCCTGTCTAATTTCATCACGCATAAAACTCAAGTACTGCTAGAAGGACAGCCGCTGAAATCCATAATAAATCCCCAAAAAATTGCGTACTGCCGGCAGGACGCACGTCCGTAGAATCGTCCTTCCAGAAGCTCCTTCCAGCAGGACCAAGGCTTGGACGTTCTATCATTAAACTCTGTATATCCTGCACTAGCAGACGTCACGCGGTTTCACCCGCATAGCTCTCGTTAACGTGGGAATAAAGTATTGAAATATAGCCTATGTTACCCGAGAATAGATTTTTTTAACGTAAGGGGAAATCTTCATGGATGCTATGCCGGACTCCTACCGACTAAAAAACCTCATGTTACGCCCAACACAGCCTATGGTTGGGAGTCCCGGGTAAGCCCTCGGAAGGATGTCCCAGGACAGAATAGATAGTTTTCCAATGATGAAAGACTTAAATCGGTTCAGTAGTTTCGGGCCTATTTATTGCAAACCAACCAACAAACATACAAACAATCAAATCTTTCTTTTTTTATGATATTGGTATAGATAAGTGTGTAAGTATTTTTAAATGTAATAAAATTACTCCTTTGAATAAAACGCGCATATCTTTCTAAAAAGGAAAGTACTTCTCCTTAAACCGTGGTTATGAAATTCAACTCCGTACTATTTGCTTTTTTTACCAAATTTTCATGCAAAATAACTACAGACCTAAGTAATTATCATAGAATTCGTACGTTTGCAACAGCAAAAGTGCTATACACGATACGACTTTCAAAAAACTACTTCTGAATATCCTAAACTATAGACGTTTGACTAAATAACCTAGCTCCCCATTCATCAAAGGAGATCTGACTATTACCAATAGACACATGACAATGCCCTGGAGTACTCTCTCAAGAAACAAGTTTCAGTCGTGTAAGCCCGAAGCTGGATGTTAATATCGAGAGAAGTTTCCAACTTTCCTTACACGATGTGCTTTTATCAAAATGTAATATTGCACCCGTATTTGCAAGTGTTGCGAGGTGTATTTCTGAGAGTGTAGTGCTTGAAACTGTCAAAGACTTTGAGAGACGATAAGTGAGAGAGTGCAAATTTATTATCATAATAATTTTGTTTTGTTTATTGATGGCTCTTGGTGTACCTTCTTTACATATTGAACACGTGTAGTACCGTTTGATTGGAATTCTCAAAGGTCATCATTTTAAAATGACATTTAAAAATGCCGAGAGGCAAAACTGGTCAGGTTTATACAACGGTAAGAGCAGTGTAAACGAGGTGTAAGTCCATATCTATGTGACCATCAGCTTCAAACAACCTATGGCCGTCCACTACGGACCGTTAGGGCTCGTTTAAGGAGACGCGGGGCGTCAAGCGTCGCGTACGGCGTGGCTTGCAGCGGCGCGTAAAGCGATTTGACCGTTTATAGTCAGGCGGCGCGTGAAGCGGCCCGCGTAGCGTCACGCGCAAACTCAAACATATAGAAATGTAGGAGCTCGTTTAAGGAGACGCGGGGCGTCGAGCGACGCGTGCGGCGTGGCTTCCCTCGAGGCTGCATCCGCCGCGTGGTACGCAGCGACACCCGCTGCGTCACCCGCTGCGTCACCCGCTGCGACACCCGCTGCGTCTCGTCTCGACTAGGGATGTAAACTTTATTTATAAATGATAATGATATGTATATCGATATTTCAAAAATATCAATATATCGTTTATAAATATCGATATTTTAGTAACGATATTGTAACCCAAAATATCATAAAATCATTAAAAAAATAAAATTATTGTTTTGGGTTGTATTGCGTTCATAAAGCCCCCCGTATAATATTTTTTCTTATTTATCTCCCATGTACAGACAGCGACCTGTTACGATTTTATTATATGTATTGATTCGGAGGGTTCTACTCCGGAGGAATTTATTGTGGTGTAAATTTGGAGAGGCCTACTAGATTTTTAAATAATTACATGGTTGAGCCGGGAATCGAACCCGCTACACAAGAAAAAATAATCACCCCTTAGGTTAATCATACCAATCGAAATGCTTCATCATAAGGATTATTTTTTGCTAAGTAACATTGTGTCAGAAATAAACGGAAGACCATGAATTTTAACGTTTTTAATGCAAAAGTTCCATACTGTTGAATACAAAGTCGCACACTTTTGATTATTTTATTCCTTGCCGATCTTTTGATCTTGGTGTGGTGGATATTTATAATAATACGTCCAAGTTCTGTTTGTAGCTCGTGGACATTTGCATTTCTTGTAAACTACATTTAATATAGGCTGCGGTGACCTTCTGGTGGGTCGTATGCTTGTCTGCCACCTTAGTGGTATAAAAAAAATTACATGTTATAACCCCATAAAAAATCTAACGTTGTTAGATCTGTGGATCTCGGCGGCCATCGTATTTGTCCCGATCCAGGAACGAAAGTCTTCATTGAGATCACCGGCGATGCCAGCTTTTCATTGTTGTGAACAAAGTTTCACATCAAATGTTAAAATACCTGCTCTTCCTTTTATTTTTGACACTATGTTACTTAGCAAAAAATAATCCTTATGATGAAGCCTTTCGATCGGTATGATAAACCTACGGAATGATTATTTTTTCTCCTGTAGCGGGTTCGATTCCCGGCTCAACCTTGTAAGTTTTTTAAAATCTATGAATATAGATTAAATTATTTTTTAAATTAAAATAATGTCTTCTTTCAGTAAAATGTTCCATCTACAATATTTAAGGTACTTTTCCTCCATGTGGCATAGCCATTTATTTTAATATCGATATTTTCTAGGAACTAAATTGCCCGACATTCCTAACGCATACCCCGCCCCGCACCTCTCCCACCCATTCCTTGGCGCGGCCTTTGCGGCGTCACCCGCAGCTTCATCCGCCGCGTTCCTCCATTGCGAGACTCGCTGGTTTACCCGCCGCGTCCTCCGCGGCGTCACCTGTCGCTTCATTTGCCGCGTCCGACGCGACGACACTCGCCGCTGGGGCAGCTACAACTCAAACAAACGCCTACAAAAACGCTTCTCCTTGAACGCTCTGAACATTTCCATATGTTTGTGTTTCTGGCGGCCCGCCTGGCGGGCCGCGCCGCTCGAAGCGCCGCGTCTCCTTAAACGAGCACTAAGCGTCTCCTACTTTTTTGGCTCTCAATCATTAGGCGCTCTCTGATTTGCATAGGGAGTTTAATATTGAAAGATACCCAATATAGAAGTTAATCGAACTTCCATATTATGTAGATGATCGCTCGATTCATACAAACAGGTACTTGTTATTTCTGGTGCTACGATCATACGATACCCAACCCATACAATAATATCAGAGTTGAAAATTCACAAAATGCCAAATTTTCTATGATAGAAACATAGAGTTTCGCAAAATAGTAAATAATATGTAACGCAATATATAGTAAAATAGCCATATTAAAATTGCGTTTTAATGATACTCAAATTTTAATCGTCGTATTAATATTGCAAACATAAATGTCATAATTAAAATAAAACTAACACAAATTAATTTTTTAATTAAACATGTATTAATAAGATGTCACCAGCCCATTGCCACTTAAAACATCTGCATATTTATAGTTACTTCCTACAAAATCTAGTCTCTACAAAATCTATGATTTCATAGTTCAACTTCATCAACAGCACCGTTTAAATAATTCCCCCATATCTTATAAACGGTCTCATCTCATAATGTCCTTTTCTCGAAATGTCCTTTCTCATAATGTCCTTTTCTCGAAATGTCCATTCTCATAATGTCCTTTCGCAAATTGTCCTTTTCTCGATATGTCCTTTTCTCGAAATGTTCTTTTCTCAAAATGTCCTTTTCTCGAAATGTTCTTTTCTCAAAATGTCCTTTTCTCGAAATGTTCTTTTCTCAAAATGTCCTTTTCGCTAAATATCCTTTTCTCAAAATGTCCCTTTCTCAAAATATGTACACTACAGGATTAACCCCGCTCAATCTGACTTGGATAGGTTAGGTTAGAAGGCTAAGGCGGGAGCGGAGCGTAGCGGAGCTTTCGAGAAAAGGACATTTTGAGAAAGGGTAAAAACGCGACCCTGAGACTCAACCATCCGTCTATCAGTCTATATAATGAGCCTTGATAGCAAGTGAAAGTTGTTGGTTCCAGCTACCAATTGCAGTAGTGGTAGTCGTTGAGCAAAATTGAAAGCCTTATTAGCGGTTTAAAAAAAACTTAACAGCAACAGTTGGCCACAAGCGCCAATAAACTAACCAGATGTTTCGTAAGCCAAATGTAAGTGAAATGAAATGTGGGAATATCATTAGCCTCTGCCTACCCTACGAGGTAATGTATGTATTTATTCAGGCCAAAAGTTATAAACATTAATGGATAAAGGATATTTGAAGTGCATGAGGTGTAAACATTATTGAAAGTTGGAACAGTATACGACCGCAAATGTCAGTGTCTTTAAATTATGAAATGAAGTAAATACAAATTTAAAAGTGATTTATGTACAACTGTTATCTATGGGCAGCGTGACATGAGGGATTCACGCACACTGCCCCGTAGAAGCGGGATCACACCCGAAACCCCCCAAAGACGCGGGATAGCAGCCGAACTTCCCGGCCTCGGGAAAGCGTGGGCTTACCCGGGGCTCCCAACCATATAAGCTGTTGGGCTTTACGTGAGGTTTTTTAATCGGTAGGAGTCCGGCATAGCATCCAAGACGGATTTTCCCTCACGTTAAAAAAAAGTCAAGATTTTCCTTGATGAAACAATATACTTTCAACGGTATTTCGACAGATATTGATAAACAAAGCAAAAGAATCAAAATTATGCTTTAATATAAAATCTGAAACGTATATACGTAAAAAATATTCATACATTATTGAATAAACATTGGAAAGGAGCCCACCCTTTGATGTCAGTAAAAATAATACCCGTCTTGAGGAAGCTATCTTTTGAAGCGTTTATATGTAATCTATACAAAAACCTCTTAGCGATTTATTATCCCCCGCATTATTCAATACACATTTAAAGTAGAAGGAAAATATTTATAAGACAACCTTCGCTTTAGATGGTTTTGAATATATACATTTTATAGGGTTCTGCTGTCCGTTGCCCATCCGTAATCCATCTGCAAATTAGAGTTTTATTTTATCTTATAATCCTTAGTAACTGTGTTTTTCGGCTTTACCCGTGACATCCCATTGCGTCTTACATCTTTATCCCATGCCACTTAATCACTTTTTAAATATTTTATACAAACTTTAACCTCTTATTTTATAACCTAGGAGATAATTCAGGAAAATCTTGAAACAGATAACAAATTTATTTTATTAAACTTTTAAAACACCGTGCCCTATTTCTATCTTTAGTAGTTTCAACTGCGCGTTGAGAGGTCAATCAACCAGGCGTCAAAATATATACATAATATATTTAATCATATATATTAAACTGTGTATGCAGTTAAGAATGTTTATTTCAAATACACACACATTATGATAAGTGCATAAAAAGAAATATTAGCACATTATAAATTTAAACTCTACTTTAAACAAGCTGAGCTTTGAAAGCAATTTGCTTGTGCACACAAACAGAACTATTTATCATTATTCTAGAACTGGCAACACCATAACGGAGGCTTTTATGCAAAGTTTAGATTAGTATAGAGAGCTTGAGCGAGCCAGTTCTAATGCGATGCCTAGTTGGAAAGGACACAGTTGAAAAAATATAATGCATAATCTCATATTTAAAGTTGTTTAAATATAAATACAATATTAATAATAATTTGTTGCGTCTACTATTAAGGTGACAGAAATGCCTACGATTGCACTACATTCTAAGGCTTTCTTTGAATGGCCTCATATATTTATCAACAGTTTTCCCAAATCAGTCCCTACTTAACTTGAAAAAGTCATACATACATTATAGTCACCTTTTATCTCCGGAAAAGGGTAGGCAGAGGCATAGTGAAGTCGTGCCAAGGGTTCAAATCCCGGGTGGGAACAAATATTTGCAAGTATGCTCTGCAAATATAATGTTGTTTTGGAGGTTGGGTGTTGTTTATACATATTTACATTATGAAATAGGTATGTAATTCGAAATAGTCATAAGTATGATTTTCAGTTGCACCCACTAATAAATAAATATATTTGGGACATCCTCACAAAACTTTATCTAGCACTAATAAGAGCTGACAGTTTTGCAACTGCCGTTATTATATAGAATAATAATAACACAATTGGCAAAAATCTGCTAAATAGTTTCAATATCTAAAAATACTATCTGCATTGTTGATACTCGATACATTCGATATATTCGTATCGAATGTCATCTGTCACTTTAGCTAGTATGTAACAATGGGGAACCTACATACCGACATATTATAAGACAAGCTTTTATCATAATAACTTCATGACAAGAAGTAAAGTGATACTTTAGGTGATCGATCACTAGTCGGATGCCTTATTTGTATTGGTGTTAAGGCAGGGATTATCTACTAATTAATTTTGGCCTGATACAGTCCCGCTTTATTTTTTTTAACGTGAGGGAAGTTCTTCAAGGATGCTATGCCGGACTCCTACCGACTAAAAAACCTCACGGAACGCCCAACAGCCTATGGTTGGGAGCCCCGGGTAAGCCCTCGGAAGGATGTCCCAGGACTCCCAACAGATTCACGGCCGCCACTGCGGCCTCGCCTAGAGGGTGGTTCGGGTGCTATCCCATGTCTTTGGAGGGCTTCGGGTGTGAGCCCGCTTCTATGGGGGGGGGGGGGGGGCGTGCATGAACCCCTTACGTGGGCAACATTGACGCAAGGGGTATCGCTTCCAGGTCCCCGGCTAGGAGACATGCCGCCTCACCTGAGATCGTGCGGTATCCCCTTATCACCCTGATGGCCATCGCCCTCGGTGGGCTCTCATAATGAGAAAACTAGCTAAAACAAATTTTATTCCAAATAATCTGTAATAATGACAGAAAAGTTAGAGGTAAATCAGCATTGAGGTAATCAGAAGTAATTCGCTATCCCAATACATCCCGAGGGTGTCGTAAGAGGCGACTAAGGAAAAACTTCAGCAAAAAGATCCATTGCGCAGAGAAGGAAAACTCGAAATGAATGTGTGTATGTACAAAAATCACACATCAAATCAGCCTATTGCAGTCCACTCCTGGACGAAGACCTCTCCCTAATTAGAGAGAGTGACATTAATTACAACACACGGTCTTGCACCAGAATATGGCCCTTAGTATTAAAGTTAGTGGGATATTTACCATGTATTGTTGAGAGTCCGATATTTCGGCGCTGTTAAAAGCGCCATGATAGAAGAAAAAGAAAAGAAAAAGAAAAATGCATTTAATTCCGTCAAACAAGTGGCACATCGAAAACGGCATAAGATAAACACAAAATAAAAATAAAATTAAAGTATGTACTTACAGCTAAATAAAATTATCTTAAAATTAATTTCTTTTGCCGATGCACCACCTACCCGCGCGGAATAAGGCCGCCTTTCAGCATTGTGTCGCCACATGAAAGAAAGCATTTCGCTTCCCCCACGCAACGACGCTGTTTTTCAAAGGCGATGATCACGGAGAAACTGAAGTACAGGCGGTTGAAAGCGAAAGTCTCAGCAAATATTTCGATCTACCCTCCTCCTCTACGAAAACTACGAAGGCTAGCTTTAATACTAATGTCAGTGACCATGAAAGTTTAAATATCTAGAATATGGTCCTATTAGTATCAGTGCATTTGCATTTAAGAGCCTTGTGAGTACACATTTACTGGGGCGTAGATTTTCGAAACTGGATTTTTTTCTTTTTTACGATTTAACGAGAGTTCCATTGTCGTAAAAAAAATGTCGGCACTATAACGTTGATCGAATGATTTAATAAGAACGTTTCTCAATTCATAAATCAAGTCTCCATCTTTTCCTCGTATTTCTAAAATGCTTTTAGCCTAATTTTGTAAATTATTGATATCTCTGTCATCGATCATGATAGCAGTAGTATAGAGATAATTTGAGTCACTGGGAAGTAAGAACTTTTTAAATGGGTTTACTAATGTTTCCCATAATTTAAAATGCCATAATTTCATATGCCATACTGGTATTTGCCATAATTTCATTAGACATAACGCTTCAGTTGCCATAATCGTAAAATGACATAAAATGACTTTCACTAATTCCATTGGTCATAATCGATCAAGTGTCATAATAATTTAAATCCATAAATGTATTTGCCATAATTTTCGTATTCAATAATGCCATTTTCCATAACTTTTATTCACCATAATATAAATAAGGATAATTTATACGACACAGATAATTATTCACAATTAAACCTAAAACTAAACCTCATATGGCGTCTACTAACTAAGCTCCACGGAGCCCCGCTCAGCGGGGCTCCTACTTTTGGGTGGTTTAAAAAAAACCACGAAGACTTAAGGCGGGAGCTCCGCTTCGCTTCGCTCCCGCCTTAGTCTTCTAACCTAACCTATCCGAGTCGGATTGCACTGAGTCGGGGTGTTAACGATAATTAATTATGACCTAACAATATTATGTATTATTTTCATAATTATATCAAATTTTAATTATGTCAAGAGTCGATTATGAGATGTGTTACTTATGGAAACTAATTATTATGATATATGTTGTAATAGAAAGTCATTTTATGGCAAATAAAAGTTATGACTGTTGAGTTGTTAAGGCAAACGTTATTAGTATAAATGATAATAGTGCAAGTAAATATTATGATCGGGGATGATTATGGCAAACAATATTAGTGCAAATGAATTTATGGGAAACGAGAGAAGACCTTTTAAATGACTGGGCAAATGAAACTTTTTAAACGAAGTCGCAAGAAACAGTAAGTATATAGATCGTGCCATTCACGATGATGCACCCTACTCTTTTCTCAAGTCGCTTGTAATGCAAGTTTACAAGAATAATATATTAGCTTTCTGATGTTTTTAGTTAATCTATTACTAGTGAACCTCACGCGGTTTCGCTCGTGTATCTTGTTCTCGTTCTCGTGAGAATATATGACTGAAATAAAGCATACCTATGTCACCCAGGAACACTATAGCTTCCCACATCGCCTGAAGAAAAAAAACAAGCAAATAAAATCTTTACTCTTTATAATTATTTAATAAGCATAGACAAATACCTGAACTCCCTACATAATACTCCAAGCCTTTCTTTACCAGCCTCAGATATATGCCCCATCGAAGTCAGGGACCTGTCTATTGTAACAGAACATCGTTAGCTCCGCTAATGTTCCGCCATGACGTCACAGAATTGAGACTGAAAAGTTCAGTAATTACCATCCATTTAAAGTCTTTAAAGGCTGATCCTTTCAAGTCATAGTTTTAGCTTCGCCTTTTTACAAGGAATGAGTCATTAACAGAATTTTTAAGTTGAAATTAGAGAGCACTCGTAGACCCGTAGACTCAGCGCTCTGTTAACGAGCACCGCAGTAAGCAACGCTTGCTATAACTGGTCCCTGAATGGGTGACCATCGTTCAGGACATCCTTTTCAAGTGTAATTTATAGTTTTATTTATTTCTTCCCACAGTTTTAGGTCTTCGAACAGATTGTGCGTACAATAATTTATGACTGAAGGCTTACACTCTGGCCAATTATTTGTTCCTGGACAACCCAAAGTCTCAACTTTGACGTAGATTGGTTCCGGCACGACATGCCCATGTAACATTCGATCTAAAATATCCGAGATCTTCGATAATAAACCGTGTTTTATTTTTTCATGGAAATTAAATTCGTATAAAAATGTGCATTCGTATAAAAATACATACCGAATGAAATCAGCCTATGGCAGCGCATTGTTGGACGTAGGTCACTCAGTCACTTCCCAACCATATTCAGGTTTTTGAATCAAATCGCGTGCGAGGCAGTCAAACAAAAAAAATAGAGAATAGTGCTCTTAAATTACCGTAAAGTCTAAAAACTTCTTTTTTTTTGTATCGGATAAAAAACATTATCAAGGTATCGTTACCTGAAAAGCACATTCTCTTGTCACGGTCACCAATTATGCTAAAATTGCTCATTTAATTAATGAAAATCCTTGAGAGCTTTAATTTCTACCTCTAAATGGGTCGAATGCGTAGGTGCTTTGAATATTTAAGCACTGTGCAGTATAAAATGTAGACTTGAGGAGTAAGTCAGGTAATAAGCTTTTAGTTAGTTAGCACTTCTGTGAAGTAGCCACCCCATGTAGTGCTGTACAAAGCAGTTTTTGAAAGAAAATTTGTGAAAAGTTGAATGAAATTTCATAAATATTTTTTAATAAGTATGTTGTTTAATAAGACAGTCCACGCCCAAAGTTATATTAGACTAGCGGACGTCGCGCGGTTTCACCCGCGTAGCCCTTTCCAGTGGGAATACGGGAATAAAATATAGCCTATGTTGACCGCAAAAAGTGTAGCTTCCCAACAGTGAAAGATTTTTTCAGATCGGCTCAGTAGTTCCGGAGCCTATTCGTTACAAACAAACAAACAAACCAAAAAACAAAAAAAAAGCAAATATTTTCTCTTTATAATATTAGTATAGATTAACGTTTGGGTACAGAACCCTAACAACTCCATAAATGACTACCCATCTAATGAACGACCGTAACGTGAGATGCTTGCCGCAGTGATCGTTTACAGAACATTGAAATAGCAGGACTATGAGCACTTCTGTAGTAATATTATACGACCAATTCAAGAGAAAGAAGAAACTTGCACAAAATTAATTGATCCTTCCTGATCTTCCCACGTTTGTAGTCAATATAATCGTCTGGAAGCTCTTTACGTTACATCAACACTGATATTTTGTTAAACAATAATGATCTTTAAGTGTTTTAGCGTAGAGTAAAATATTACTTTTGAACTATCAGAAAGGAAAGAACACCTTAGCTCGTCACAATGTACCATTGTTTTGAGTTAACTTGGTGTCAATATAATTGTGATTATTCAAACTTGGCATAGATACGGAGATATATAACAAAAACAGCAATTGTCACTGTCCTAATGATTATTTCATGACATTAAATTAACCTCAACCGTAAAGGGTAGACTACATTTTTGCCTAAAGGTTAAAAACGGGACCTGATTTATGAAACTTCGCCGTCCGGCCGAGGAAACGTGATAGCTAGGAAGCTGAAATTTGTTTGATGGTATGAAACCCTCCGTGTGCGAGTACGACTCGCGCTTAGCCGGTATTTAATGACTGCACACTATACACTACACAAATTTAGAACAAAATTTCAATGGAGAAGATTTTTTATAAGAAAGTCCGAAGATTACAATTAAAAATGATTTTCCACTCATTAATATAAGACAAAGGAGTATCGTCAACGACACTGAAATTTGAAAATTGATTTGCCCCATTTAAATAGACTTTGCGATTTATAAAAGCTAAATACAAAAGTTCATTTATAAAATAAAATGAAGATATTTTACGTCTATTGTATTTCAGAAGGTTAATTGGGAAAAAGTAATCGGCGAGTTGTTTTCATTTCATTTTGAAAGAAATTTGTTTTTATCAGAAATGAAAGACGTTGTTGAGAGGGCGAGAGTAGTCTTAAAGCAAATTTAGCTTGATTTAAAATGTAATAAATGTTTCTATTTTCGTAATAGATATTATTTTACTTTGAGGGTAATATTTCACCAATAACTAGCACATTATGTAGCTTGACACTTTGTAGTTGAAATTGGTGTTTCGTGAAGTTTTATTCAAATTCCATTCTCTCTTTTTTATTATCACTTATAATAAATATTTACAGTAATTTAGACAATAGCAATCAAAACCACTTAGGTTTAATACTTAAGCTATTGACGATAGTGTATTAGTTTATATCATAAACATTGTTGCATACGTACCTACAAGAGAGGGTTGAATGAATAAATTATGTAAACCTTATACACTTTTTATTTTCATACGAAAATTCCTTGTTTTTTAATGTTTCATAAATTATTTATTATTTCTAACTAGACGATGCTTGCTGCTTCGCTCGCGTAAAATTCGGTACCGGTTCCCGCTTCCCGTGGGATCGTTTTCCCGGGATGAAAAGTAGTTATTCCAGAATATAAGCTATCTCTGTACTAAATTTCAGCACAATCTGTTCAGTTGTTAGAGTGTGATTGAGTAACAAACATCCGAACACATAAACATCCAAACATCTTTACAAACTTTCACATTTATAATTATTTAGAATTTTTTGTAGTTTTTGAAAACGAATTCCGTAAAAAAAAAATAGCATACAAAAATACACACGGTCCTAACTAATTATTCAAGTTTTCACTTTTTGAAGACACTCCCCGAAATGCCCCTTTTTTTTGCCTTTTCTCCTTTTTTCATGTAGGTGTGGAGAGTACCGTGGGCCACTTATTCTTATCGGAAACCCATCGCGTTCGTAAGGGACACGTAGTCGTAAAATAGCAAATTTCTCGTCTTCTTTGTTAAAATTTGAATTAAAATGGGTGTAAGTTTACCGTATTAGAAAACAATTGTCATGCGTATGTTCATTTAGTTTCAGGATACAAGAATATAAAACATTCTCGCAACATAACTACAGAACACACCCCTGACGGGTAGGCACTCTTAGGGCAGCACAAAAATACCACTAACGGCAACCCATCTCAGTTATGCTTAACACTTTCATCGTTTACAGAACACAGAACAACCAAAGATGCTAGCATTATTTTTGCGGTATAGTTTCAACTAAAACATTTGAACACCCCATTCTGAATGTATGATGGTGTCAACAAAGTTGATTCGAGCGTAGGATCTACACAAACTTGTGCAGGCGAACTGCACGCAGTCTGTACCACTTATAGCTGCACCATACGGTTTTAATCACTTTTCTATGCCAATTCAAATTCTACACGTGCTTGCGAGTCTCGAGCGACTACTGTACATACTCGTATTTCAAAATTAATTTATTCAGAAAACCTAGTACTATCTTTTACATTATCACTTGTATATTAAACACGAAACAATAATATTTGGTTTAATGCACAACATTTAATTTTGAAGGTGTCACAGCATGTTTAAAAGTGTAACACTAGTATGGAAAACTAAATCTGAATACATAAAACTAAATATAACCTAATAACAATACATAGAAAATGTCGTGTATAAAAATGTTGCGTCCATTTTTTTTAATGTGAGGGAAAATCCTCATGGATTGTACATGGATGGAACCTCACGTAACGCCCAACAGCCTATAGTGGGAAGCCCCTAGTAAGCCCTCGAAAGGATGTCCCAGGACTCCCAACAGACCCAGGGCCGCCACTGCGGCGTCACCTAGGGGATGGTTTGGGTGCTATCCCGCGTCTTAATTGTTGCGTCCATTAAAAGCAGACTCAGAGCATGGTATGTATGCTGTAATTTTCTGAAGAGTTGGTTAGCTGCAGACTTTATTATGTTTATCAGACCACGGATATCAATAGTTATATACTTACTTACTTTTAAATACATACTTATCATACATACGAACACCCAGACTCCGAGACAAACATTTGTGAATTACGCAAATTTTTGTCTCTGTAGGAAATCGAACTCACGACCTCCGCAGTCGTACATTTCGACCCCTAGACCAACGAGGCAGTCAACCTGTAGATTAGTCGGACTTTTGAATTTCAGTGAATCCCTCCTCCCTCACCTGAGAAATAAACTGATGATGATCTTCAAAATATAATTATTTTGATCAAATCGATTCCTGTGCATTATAATCTCAGATGCACAGGTTAAACTAAAATAACCTCAGGTTATATCACCGTCTCCAAAAATGTACCGTCGGACACTCAAGAGCTAGTATAATGTCCTACACGTGCAGCGTTAATATTCACAAGGGGCCTGGCGGGTAATTAGGGCTCCTCATTTAGATTACAGCTCCTAATCTGATTAGCGCCGTTGTTTAGTATAAAATATGGGACATTTTAGCATACCTTAAATTGTTGATACTTGCCGGGACAAATTATGTGAAGAACCTTTTTTATATTACACACTAGCGGCCGTCACGCGGTTTCACCCGTAGTTCCCGTTCCCGTGGGAATACGGGAATAAAATATAGCATATGTTCACCGCAAAGAGTGTAGCTTCCTAACAGCGATAGAATTTTTTAAATCGGTTTAGTAGTTCCGGAGCCTATTCGATGCAAACAAACAAACAAATACAAAATATACAAATTTTTTATTTGTTTGCAAACAAACAAACAAACAATCAAATCTTTATAATATTAATATAGATATAGTCACGTTTTTATCCTCGAAAGTGTAGACAAAGGTGTACTGCACCATACACTTCAAGGCTGGGAAAAGTCTAGTTATGCCTCTGCCTCCGCTTACACTACGTGATGCATTCATACTATAAATAAATTAAATAAATATATTGAGCGTCATATTTTTACAGCCGCTTACGGGCGAAACTGGCCGTATAGGCAGTTCTTCTTCATTTTTTAATCATTCTTAAATGAATGGGTGTCTTCTTTACTAATAGTTTAAAGAGGAAAGATTTGATTGTTTGTTTATTTGTTTGCATCGAATAGGCTCCGGAACTACTGGACCGATTTGAAAAATTCGATCACTGTTGGGAAGCTACACTCTTTGCGGTGAACATAGGCTATATTTTGTTCCTGTATTCCCACAAAAACGGAAATTACGCGGGTGAAACTGCATGACGTTCGCTAGTTATTAATAAAATGATGGGTTGACTCACTTACATAACAACACCCAACTGAAACCTGTACACCAAGAAACACCAAAATATTTTTAGGATAAATTACCCTTATACACTAAGAAAGTATTTTTAAATTTTTATCTGTAATGGTTGTGGAAATGGATGACTATTTTGCAGGCGGGCGGAACTGCATGTGTGTACTAGTACTACTATTATATTTCTATATCAAAATATTCCACGTATTCCAGGTGGAAAACCTATATCTGTCAAAGATAAAAATTGCCATCGTAATGTAGAGTATCATTTGTCATATTCAACCCGCCTACAAAACGGTTGGGGCTCTTACATCAGCGGGAATTGTTTAGTTTGCTGAAATATTTGCACACTAAAAATGTGAAAAGTACAGGCACAGGAAATAGTGTCCGAGAGTGCTTAAGATCATCGAGGTTCCAGGTAAATTTCATTTGCAGTTGCTTTCAAATTGGATTTCTTTTTTAACGCTTTTATTGCAGATGTTCATAGGCTACGGTAACCAATCAGCAGGTGAGTCGTAAGCTTGTCTGCCACCTTAGCAGTACAAAAAATGTTTCATTACTTGGTGTAGGTACATAGGTGACAGAATCTTTGAGAGATTTTTCACACGTATCAGAAACATATGTGTGTGATAAATTTGATTTTCTTTAACAAGAAAGCCGTGAGATCGTTCTCACCGGACTGCACCTCTCTAACACGTTTATTGTGAAAGTTAAATCCGATTGGCGTTGTCATTTTTGTTTTATTTCAAACTTTCAACAGATGATCCACGTGACCTAGTGACGTAGTTTAATGCGACAGAGTTACAGACTACAGACAAAGTCTCGACATAAGCCCCTCTGCACTTTATTTCATAGAGAGGGGCTAAACGTGTTAGTTTTTTGACCTTTAACGCGGTGGTGATTAAAATGATACGATTGATAATTAAATCGTAAGGTTTATGGCTCCACAGAAATGATACAGCCATGTACATTATAGCGGGTGGTCTGTTTTGTGAACAGAATTTATAAACCGATGCCTGGGTGTGACGAATTGTCCTTTCAGACGCTGAAGTGGACCGTCCGCTAAGAGGGATGAGTTTATTGAAAGAATTGCGTGTGTGATGTATACGTGAAAGAATTATATATATTACACATTTGGGATTAAAGTCGCAAAATCCCTAACCTAAACTGTTTTACTGTCAACATTGTATCCCCGTCCTCTTCCTTTCCCTACTTAGTTGATTTTGTAGGGTTCCTTACACAATTAAATATTAAAATAAATATTTGTGGACATTCTCACACAGCGTCATCTAGCCCAAAATAGGCTAATATCAGCTTGTGCTATGGGATCTAGACGACTTATAGACACACATATTTATTTGTAAACACATACAAATATTAGACATATAAAACACCCAAATTCCGAAACGAACATTTATTTTAAACATTTAGGTTAACCGGACAGAATCGAACTTGGAACTTAACCGCAGTAGGCAGTTGCACCACCGAATGCGTCACCGAGACAGTCAATTGATACAACAGGACCCTATTACCGACAATTGGCTGTCTGTTTGAAGGTATAACAAAAATACTGAAAAGAGAAATAATAGAATAATTAAGGGGGCTTCCATACAACAAACGTCATATTTTTTGCAGTGTTCCTTGGCGTCTCATCTCATAATGTCCTTTTCTCGAAATGTCCTTTCTCATAATGTCCTTTTCTCGAAATGTGCTTCCGCATAATGTCCTTTCTCAAAATGTCTTTTCTCATAAAGTCCTTTTCTCGAAATGACTTTTTCTCAAAATGTCCTTTTCGCGAAATATTCTTTTCTCAAAATATCCCTTTCTCAAAACATCTGCACTACAGGATTAACCCCGCTCAATCCGACTTGGATAGGCTAGGTTAGAAGGCTAAGGCGGGAACGGAGCTTTCGCATTAGCCTTCGTGGTTATTTTTTTATAATCAGCACCTAAGTTTTGTTTAGGAGGTGGTTATAAAAAAAATACATCAAACTTACCAAGTAAATGGTGGTAACTTGTTGGTTATAAAAAAAAAATCACAAAGGCCAATGAAGAACTTTGGCCTTCTAACCTAACCTATCCAAGTCGGATTGAGCGAGGTTAATCCTGTAGTGCACATATTTTGAGAAAGGGATATTTTGATAAAAGGAAATTTCGCAAAAAGGACATTTTGAAGAAAGAAAGAAAGAAAAGGACATTTTGAGAAAAGGACATTTTGAGAAAGGACATTATGAGAAAGGACATTTCGAGAAAAGGATATTATGAGATGAGACCTTCTTTGGTATGTAACCATACGTGCGCGAGTACCAGCTCTTGTCCAGTTTTTTATTTACACCCTGTCTACTCAAACTTTAATCAAACTGCCGTAACCGGTTCTAATTTATCTTGACATAAACAAGCGATTGCTAACGGTATCTTTAAAGGGTTAGCGGTTGTTTCCGCTCTTGTTGCAAGAAACTGTGTAATTAATCACGGCTAAAGTTCTATTTAGTCATCTTTAGAGGTAAACCGATACTCGTTAAAGGAACAATGATTTTGTCGAGACAGGATTTGGGTGAGAATTATGACCAGTATTATTTTGCCTCACAGTTGTATTATATAAATCGTTTATGTCGAAATTTAATTATTATTTAATAATAAATAATGAAGACTTGTTATTGTAAAGCCTCGTTGGTCTACTGCGGATAACGATGTCGATTTCTTGGGTTCGATTTCCACCGGAGATAAGAAATCCATAAATGTTTGTTTCGAAAGTCTGGGTGTTTCTATGAATGATAAGTATGTATTTAAAAGTATATAATAATTATATCCGTGGTCCGATATCCATAACACAGGCATTACTTTGGGATCAAATAGCGTCGTGTGAAAATATCCGTGAATATTTATTTAGGTTCTAGGTTTACACGGGCTGGTTTCCGCAACTCGTCGTCAATTTTGCGCCTATTTTGCGTGATTATTTATTTATTTATTATTTAATTAATTATTATCTCCAGATCAGTCAAATTCGTCATTATATGAAAATATTGTACGTAAGACCTTTACCTTTCGTAGTTCGTATTATTCACACGAATGTGACCACATTGTGTCACCAGAGCCAGGATTTAACCATCTTTCGAATAAACCCTGGCGGATATTCACCGAACAGCTGACATATCCGACTATATTCCACTTTATAGTCATCGTAAAGCCTTGCCGAGTATACTGCATATTGGTATCACATATTGCTAAGCAAATATCCTACGAGACACGCTAGCTGTTGTTTATAGGATACCATCTTTTCTGGGTTTGCTCAGAATATATATTTTATTTACAAATGTGGCTAAAATAGGTTTAGAATACCAAGGTTTTTGAAGACAAAGTCGATAAACTCTGTTACTGGCAACATCAATCGATGTCGTGGAACCAAAGAATAAATAATATGGTGGTAGGTATTGAACTATTTTCTGTCGCATACTATGCTATATGGATATTTATTTAGGAAATAAGACCAAATCATATAGAATGATACCACGCTGGCCAGACGAATCGGTATAAGATTTTGTTTCGACACAAATTTATTTATTTATTAATATAATAAATAAATAATAAATAAATATTCACGGACATTTCACACAACGCTATCTGATCCCAAAGTAAGCTAGGAATAACCTGCTTGTGTTCCATAACACAAGCAGGTTATTCCTAGCTTATTTCATTAAGTATTAATATTCGTGGTCTGATACATGGGTATCAGACCACGGATATTAAAACTTATATACCTACTCTGAAATACATATATTATACATAGAAACACCCAGACTCTTGAGACAAACATTTATGGGTCACACAAATATTTGCCTCTGGTGGGAATCGAACCCACGACCACCCAGGCGGTATCACTACCGACTGCGCCACAGAGGCAGTCGAATAATTTCATACCATGAGTATCACTTATTCAGTCACATTGTATAGAATAGTTCTAACAAAATAGATTTTGCGTTCGCATAACTGAAAGTCTTGTCAAATACTAAATCCTAATTTATGCAAAGATTCTTACCATCAAAGTTCATCCAACCCTTAAGACAAAATGTTATACAAGACTGGGCTTTAAGTTTCCATGTAATAAATATTCCATTATTGATAAAACGCTACACAATTTCTCACAAAGCATGAGATTGTTTTCACGGACATAAATTTTTATTGATCTGTATGTGTGTTATAACAAACTGTTATGTTTGTTCATGTTAATACATTATATGACTCGGTATATTTCAGACCGCTGAGCTTCGCTAACTAAATGTTTCGAAAGTCACATCATCACTGCAGTAAGTATCTTACGCTGTGACTATGCTTGAGATGGGAGACCCTCTGGTGGCATTACCATTAACGAGCGCCTTTGTAACTTAAATCATCTAACCACAGGATGCGCCTTACTTAAGCATTGTTTTCTGCCATTGCACATGACCATTTGGTCTTTTGGCTTTATAAAAAGCACTGTACATCAGTACATCATTTTATATGATTAAACTAGTACATTTCATTGTAGTTGACTGTACAATAAAAATTAACACACAAAAGCCATTACGCGTTTGTCGATTAATACATTTTTAAATATAATGAAATTTTATATGTCTTTGTGTTTCCCCCTTCACTTGTATGAAAACTGGCAGAATATTTTTGTATGCGGTGGTTCGCAAAGGCTAGTCCCCGTGACATATGGTCTAAGCTTTGTAAGCACAGGCACAACCTGCGCGTCACCATTTCTATCTATACTTATATTATAAAGAGGAAAGATTGTTTTTTTGTTTGTAACGAATAGGCTCCAGAACTAGGTACTGGACTGATTTGAAAAATTATTTCACTGTTGGAAAGCGCTACACTCTTTGCGGTGAACATAGGCTATATTTTATTCCCGTATTCCTACGGGAACGGGAACTACGCGGGTGAAACCGCGTGACGTCCGTTAGTATTGTATACTCGGGTGTTCTACTAGGACGAATGTCGTTCTGCAAATGGTGAAAATACTGACTAACGATTGAGGGATTTCTCTGCCGAACTCTTATCGACGAAAACCATACGTTGCCCAAAAATAGGAAACACATGGTCGCTTTGAGTAACTTACTTTTTAAATTAAATTTAATACATGCACAAATTCTAATATACAACGTGAACTTTTGTATAGTGCAAAGCTCAGACACCCCAACTAGAGTTTCGCTTCAAAATACAGTATAAAAAAAATTAAAAGAAACTAACGAAAACTGACCAAGTTATAAGCTTTTGTTTACAATTGCACTATTTTTTTAGCGAACAGCGTAGGTGTAGGTATTATACACAAGGCAATTAGTCACTAGTCGTGTGGCTAAACCATTTTCATAAGTGGTAATTATGGAACAGCGTTTTAGACAAAAACCGGTCAAGTGTGAGTCGGACTCGCGCATGTAGGGTTCTGTACCAAAATACGGCAAAAATCACGTTTATTGTATGGGAGCCCACTTAAATGTTATTTTGATCTGTTTTTAGGATTCTGTACCCAAAAGGTAAAAACGGGACCCTATTCATGAGACTTCGTTATCCGTCTGTCTGTCCGTCACGAACTCATGAGACTATCGGAACCGTGATAGTTAGAGCTGAATTGTTACAGATACTAAAATCAGATTAAAGGGGTCGATTAAAGGGGACTCCCATAGAGCAAACGCGATTTTTGCTGCTTTTTTTAGCACGGAACCGTCTGTGCGTGAGTCCGTTTCGCACTGGACCGGTATTTATTATTATAGCGGCAACAGAAACACACTGTCTGTGAAATTTTCAACTCTCTAGCTATAACAATGGTTAGTGAGATACAGCTTGGTGACAGAGGGACAGTGGAGTCTTAGTAATAAGGTTCCATTTTTACCTCTCCGATGCTAAGGTTCACTAGCATCGGAGTCTTAGTAAAAGGGTTCAGCTGTAAAGCCTGTGAAGTTAAGTAGGTATGTGTTCAAGGGCTGAATAAAAAAATCTTTCTTTCTAGCTGTTACCTATTGAGTACGGAACCCTCGAACTTCAAGTATGTACATACTGGCATTTACGAGTGATAAAATACGATTACGTGACTATTCATAATGCCTGCCCACACATTAATGGACAAGCGGTGTCGGAGAGAGTTCTGACGGGGTAAATGGGGATTTGTGTGGCGCCAATAGGGCACGTTATCAGTATTGTGTAATCCTCTACGCGTAAAAGTACACAAAACACTTACACTGTTATTTTTTTAGCCACCACTCAACACTCACACAAAGTTTACCCGTTGCACTTTGTCACCTTCGTTAATTCCTTTTGCCTATCGATATTGGTATCGCAACCCGTTTTAGCAACTATCAAGTATGCCGTACGCTTGTCTGTCACATTAGTAGTATAAAAAAGACACGGGATGCGGAAAGGAGACACATATGACGTCGCGCTCGTGTTTTCGGTCACTGACTGGTCAGCCCGGGTGGCACAAGCGCAGGGGCGCGGCCGGGGGGTGGCTGAGCGAGGATACGGGATCGGGTGGTGGCTGATCGGTTTTGATCACGCGTAGTGATGTTATTTTCAATTTCTATCTGGGTCATTACATTATACACTTTACGATATTAGAGTTAAATTACGTTAAATTTTTTTGTGAAGTTTTGAAAAAAATTAACATAGGTTGAAACCAGGTCTATTGGATAATGTTACTGATTCTGAGCAAAGTGTTTTCAGGTTTGCACTATACAAAAGTTCATGTCGTATAGAACGCTCTACATATTTACAGAGAATATTCACTACCCATCTCAATATAATATTCTATTCATGGCCTTAAACATCTACGGAAGCATTTCTAGGAAATTCTCGTGGATGGCAGGCGTCTTACCAATCCATCGCATGTTTCATGAATATGTATGCCGCGGTAAACTATAGGGACAGTCCTGACTGCGGTCTCCACGGTCGAATGCAAGACAAATACATAGACTATTAATACGAATTTCGTCGTCGCTGCTTGTAGCTATTTCAGGCATGTATTACGTACTAGTGGTCGACTTTGAATGTTGGAACGTCATAGGTAGTTAATTCTTTATTGTTTTGTTTTACATAGTTTTAAGGACTTTAAATAAGAGTACAATAATGTAATTGGTGGTCTGAAAAAAAGCAGTAAATTTTGGGGGTCCCCCATACTCAGAACTGAAACTCAATTTTTTTTTTCATCAAACGCACATGTGTAGGGTATCTATAGAAAGGTCTTTAAAAATGCTTTTAAGGTTTTTAACATAATTTTTCTAAAGTTTTTTCTAGAGTTTGCGCAAGAGCACATAAGCTACTTTTTTCACGGGAATAAGTTCCTACGGGAAGCGGGAACGGAAATAAAATATACGCGGACGAAGCTGCGGGTATCAGCTAGTTAAACAATAAAAATAGGAAAATCGCCGCGACATGTCGTCGCAACTGTCGCCCATTGTGCGTCTAGGGTAACGGTTTGAACAAATATTATTTAAACAGTTCACTCGTCGAACAACTGAATGAAATAACTCAACTTTACTCAATCATTCGAAATACTCGGAACCAATCAAATTCATATTAAATCAATTTCATTCAACACCAAGTCCGAACTGATGCAATATGGCGGAAATTTATCTAGGAAATTCAATCCCAGCTACCTACTGTTGAACAAAGACAGTGATAGCTACGGGATATTTGAATTTGTAAATTCTAATGTTGATTGTAGTAACTCCATGATTGTTATCTTTGCTTGAAAACTCATTACGTATTAATACATTTATTCATTACAAACGAAACGGAAAAAGATGAACGGATGACCTGAAAAAGGTTGCAGGGAATGACTGGATGAGTTTGGCGCAGGACCGCGTTTTGTGACGTAATTTGGGAGAAGCCTACATCCAACAGTGGCAGCCTTGTGCCAATTTGATTAATTGATATTTCACGGACGCTATTTGTTTCCTGTCGCAAACTGTTTGTACTTAGTAAATAAATAAATTATTATCTTTATCAGTAACTGTGAAATGTTATGTTTGGTATTGCTATGTAATACGAATTTGGTAGCACCTATTGAACATTTTGTATAGAAATCTGTCAGAGTTCTTGATCTTAACTATTACTCCGCCGCTCTTTTGGGTCGTAAAATGACAGCATAGTTTATGTTACTTAAAAATAAAATGACTTTCTAAAAGCATAACAAATTTTATATCGGGTCAGTAGTTTCTTAATTTATAATATTACAAATGAAGTCGGTTTACAAACAAATCTTATACGATATAGATCAGATTTAAACCCCATACTTCAGCAATGGCTACCATATACACTACCACTGCACTACCAAGATGAACATAATTTACATACAAATAACGCCAGTAAGTACAAAATTCGTCAATTCATCCTCTCAAAATTCGCCATTTCATCCCCTCTATTTACCATACAACCTAGTCAGTAGTACAGTAATCAGCAGACTTCTTGAGCAACGATGAGCAACTTCGTGATCTCTTTTCTCTCTATACCACCAACTAAAAAGTTATTAGATAACACAATAAAATGCCAATAATAAAAATAATAGCGTTTTTCAATGACACAATATTTTTGCACGTAAGTGTACATGCACAAACTTTCTCCCACCACCTCATGCGATGCTCAAGTTGTTGGCCGGGTACCTACTGTACAGCTGCAAGTCACTAAAGCATTCAGTTGAATTATCCCTGCAATCCCCTTTTTCTATTCACGATAGTGCACTTTGGTCTTTAAGGTATTGTGGAGTCTGTGTGAATAATTTAAGCTACGCGGATGACATGGTTCTGCTGAGTGCGTCAGTCAGTGGCTTAAGGACGTTACTGGACACGTGTTAGACATACGCTACGGAACATGGACTTGTCTACAATATTAAGAAAAGTCAGTACATTGTTTTTGAGGCCAGCAGGGCTGGGTACAATGATAACGTCCCGCCTATAACGCTTGGAGGCATCTCACTCGAGCGTGTCATTCAATTTAAATACCTTGGTCACCTGGTCACTGCTGGACTCAAAGACAATGCTGATATTCACAGGGAACGGAGGGCACTGTCTGTCCGGGCTAATGCTATAGCTCGCAGTTTTGTACGCTGCTCTCCCGAGGTTAAAATTACTTTATTTAAAGCTTACTGTACATCATTTTACACGTGCAGCCTGTGGGCTAATTATACACAAAAGGCATACGGGGCTCTCCGAGTCCAGTACAACAACGCCTTCAGGAGGTTGATGGGGCTGCCCTGGCGCTGCAGCGCGTCGGGGATGTTCGCGCAGGCCCGAGTAGATTGTTTTATGCAACAATGCGGAAACGCGCCGCCTCCCTCGTCTGCAGAGTCAGGGCTAGCTCTAACTCCCTTCTGAAAATTTTCGCGGACCGGGTAGATTATGCATACATTATTCACTGTTGTGCAAGACACGTAAATACTAACACTTAGCATTAAGAGAAAAGTGTATTTTACTAACAAAATATGAGTGTAGTTGCTCGAAATAAAATTTATTTATTTATTTATTATTTATTATTGTTGATTACGTTTCAAGTCTTGAAAGACTAAAAGTGGGTTCATTTAAAATTTCTTGTTTTCAGTCATTTATTTTATTAAATGGCCGGCCTGCCTTCTTGGTTTATTTTTTTGTTACGCGCGTAGTTATTAAACGGTTTGACCGATAGGGGTCTTAAATAAGAAATATTTTTCAGGTCAATTATGAAAGATGCAACGGCGCAACCAGTTTACCTGCTCTCCCTGCTCTACTGTAAGTCACAGATGGCTATAATTCGTTTAATGATCAGTCATTGTTCAGCTAATTTTGCCTACTGTCTAAATTGACAATAAGCAAAATAGGTACTTGTGGACATTCACACACAACATCATCTAGCCTAAATTAAGCTAATATAAGCTTGTGCTATGAGATCTAGACGACTGATATACATACTTATATATTTCTAAATACATATCTACATATTCTACATAGAAAACACCCAAAATCTGAAACAAACATTTATGGATCACACAAATATTTGGGCCGACCCAGTGTGACGTCACGGCAGCCTACGCGCCGGCGTGCGCGCACGGTTCAGTGAAGTCTATAAACGCCTAAAAGCACGATTTGAGAGAAAGGTCATTAAGGTCGAGATTTGCTTGCACCTATTTTTTTGAATGGCAATCACATCTAGATTACAAAATATGGCTGCAAGTATTTTTTGATCTTATCAAATTGTTTAGTCTTTTGTTTTATTGATCTGCATATATTATTATGTTTTTTCGACCGTCGCCGCGTCATTTGTTTATCCGGCCGTCATTTGTTTTGTCGATTTTCATTTTGTTTTGTCGATCTTTATTTATTTTGTCGATCTTCATTTGTTTATCCGACCGTCATTTGTTTGGTGATCTTCATTTGTTTTGCCGATCTTCATTTCTTTATTCGAGCGTCATTTGTTTTGTCGATCTTCATTTGCAAATAAAAATAGAATATTAAAGAATTTCAACATTGCAAATAAATGGGTGAATGTTATTGTGATTGTAACTGTACCGGAACTATTGGGATTTATTTTCTCGTGTACAAAAATCCCAGTAGTTCCATCATGGAACCACGCAATGGAATCTCAGTATAAAAGTCCGTGGGCATGTATTATGTATTGTTCGGTTTGAACATTATTTCCGTATAGATACGGGCAAATACGTACATATGGCAACACTGAGCATGCACGCGCCGTACGCGCCGCATTATGACATCATCACAATGTTATTCGGATGCCTACCGCATTTCACGAAATGCGGCGCGTACGGTGCGGGTGTAATGTTCGCACATTCTAAAATGCGGCGCGTACGGCGCGTGCGGCGCGTACGGCGCGGGCGGCGCGTACGGTGCTGACAAATGTGCGAGCAGCCTTAGTGTAGACTAGTGAGCGAGAGTGCGAGAATATTCAAAAATATTTACCATCCCAAGAATAATATTTAAAGCCCCGATATATTATTTCAAACTAGAATATTGTTCATCGCAAAAACATGCACATGGATTAACATTGGTAGTACCTTCGTGGATTAAAAGGTAAGGAGGATTTGAAAGCGTGTATACATCCTCACCCTTCAAATCTGGAGTAGTCTCGAACAAGAGACGGGATGCACTTGAATTCGAATATGGGTGCTTGAAACCGTAGATTAGATCTTCACAAATTTTTCATTTTGAATTTCTGTTCTCGATTATACTGAAGAGCATAACCGTCGAAATATTAACAGTAATTCATTACAAAAATACCTTTATTTATAACTCGTTCTTCATATTATTATGAACATTTATTAACAAATTTCCCAATTATCTGTTCCCCAAAAATTGTCTTAAATAAGTTTTTTTGATCTTGTGTTCTTAATTTTTTTATTACTTTTAAAACCTTTTCTTAGTTTCAAAGATTTGTGAATATTGCCTTTTGACTACAATTATTTGGTAAAGGAAGGAAAAAATTTACACGGACATAGAGGGAGACCTTGGCAGAAGATATGATGGAAAATCTCTTAATTACAAGTACAGTAATACTTTACATAATAAAAGGCATTATGAACTCTGTAAACAGCTGCCAATAAACGTTATTTAAAAAAAATCGTGTTGTTATCTTGTTCAACAGATATTTATTAAAAAATCATAAATATTAACAGCAAATATTACAGTAAATTGTCATAATTGTTTGTCAGAGCACAGAAACCTAAAGAATTTTAAAGAATACATTCTTCGTCTTTAAATAGAATATTGTAACAAAATTAATATTAAAGGTAATGTTCGGGAACCGAGCATTTCTAATATAAATACAGGTAAAATAATGTCATCTTTCGTTTCAATATAAATACCGTGGATAGTCTCTACATCAAAATAGCCGGTACATTGATATTTGGTATCCAAAATATTTAATACTAGCTGATGCCCGCAGCTTCGCCTGCGTGAAATTTAGTTCCTACACTGTCTCTAACCTATCTCTGTAGGTACCAAATTCCAGCCAGATCCGTTCAGCCGTTACAGCGTGAAAGAGTAACAAACATTCACACTCACAAATATTCGCATATTTATAATAGTTGTTCTGATTAACAAATTCATAAAACATATTATATGAGTTATGTAAATTTATTTATTAAATACATTTCTTAATTCATTGGCTAGACTACTACTTGACTCAAATTCTCTTCTAAGCAATTGACATCGTAACTTAGTTCCTTCTTCAGGTAGACCCAGTCATACTGTAAACCTACAACGTATGGGAAAACCGAACTACGATAGACTTTGTCCTCATAATACAGATGGTCCAACCATGACCTGTTAACTTAATAACCATGTAAATTTCATCTGCTAGGTGTTCATGTTCATTTTACTTGTCAAATGTGATCTTCGTAGAGGCCATTCCCGTATTTTACAAAGACTTAGTGAGTCTGTGTCCTGCACCGAATGCAGCCAGAACTATAGAATAAAGTTCATACCTTCCATGACCAGTCGCTTAGGGCTGCTGACATCTTTCATTCTAATGCACAGGAATAATGAAATACCACGCTTCAGGTAGTGTCCCCTGAAGCGTGGTATTTCATTATTCCTGGCTAGCCATCTTCGAATTTTCTTCTTCTTTCACATATTTACATATTTTAAAAAAATTAACAACAATATTTACGATAGTACTTTAAAGCAAAATCATGAATATGACAATGTCATTCGGATTGAACATCCACAAATGTGTCAAAATAAAAAGTAATTTAAATCAAAAATAAGAGTATTTAAGGAGTATTGATATCAACTCCGGAGAAAATCAGCTCCAAAATAATTTACATTCCCTTTTTAGGTCGATAAAGTATAAATTTCAATAAAATAAGGAACACGTCTTCCATCAGTTATGCTAATAATGCTATATGCCAAATTTTAAGCAGATCGGACCAAGGAATCGCGTTGTCCCATACAAACTTGACCCTCCTTTTTAATACCTTTGGAGGTGGAATTTGCAAAAATGGTAAAATTACTTATTTCAAATTGTAACAAACAACGCTCATGCTGAATTTCATCATCGTACAATTAACCGTTTAAGCAATAATTGATAATAACTTTATACAACTTAAGTTCGTTTTTATTTTATAATAAGTATACTTTTCCGGGTTAAAAAGTACCCAGTGTGGTGCCCAGGATATTAAAGAATAATGATACCAAGTTTCATCGTAATCGAACCGGTAGTTTTTGCGTGATGCCTGAACAAACAGACAGACAGACAGACAGACAGACAGACAGACAGACAGACAGACAGACAAAAAAATTTTAAATTACATTTTTGGGTTCGGTGTCGGTCTAGTAACACCCCCTGCTATTTATTTTTTTTATATTTTCAATGTACAGATTTTTCACTTCTACAGATTTATTATAAGTATAGATTGCCGACGTAGATACAGGTTTTCATTTCGTTTGAATATTGCAATCTCTAAGTAATCTGAATTCCATTTATAACTTAAACTGTATGTACGCTGCGGCTACGCACAAAATAAGTTTTGAACTTACGTTACATCGACATTTATTGTATTTTAATAGCATAAGGTCACTGATAAATAGACTGCATACAGGTGAATTTTTGAAAAGGGCTTGGATGGCCAAATCCGAAACTATAAGGAATAGCAAAAAATGCTCAAAGGAGTCACGAGCCCGATTTTGATAAAACTTAAAATCTCATCATTAGATTTTTAAAAAACCAATAGTCCTAGCTGGGAATCGAACCCATTGATTTTGAAAAAAAAAACAAACCTTTTATTATTACACTATACGATAGCGTCGCTGATCAGGATCAAATTCTGCGAAGTAATGATGTACGGCAAATGTAAGGAAAGTTTGGAATTTCGATATAATTGATATTTCATGTACCTAAATTTTGTATCATAATTTGTTTCGTTCAAATTCCCAGAATAGATCGTAACTATTCCGTGTTTTAAATAATGTTTAGAATGATTCTTTGGAGAATATTTTAAACGGAATCCATAATATTGAATGCACTATTGATCCTTGAGGTCTCGAATCCAGGAGGCCTACTCTCTTTCTACGAAAACGAAACTTCGTTAACGAACGAAAACAAAACGAAGTTTCGTGGCTGACCCTATTCTATATCAATTGCGGATCGGAGCACGAACTTCGGATGCATAGACACATTTCGTGAATGACAATGATAGGGAGGTCATTTGCTGATGTCTTATTCCGGTAAATACGGTTTTCACTTTTATTAAAATTTAAAAACAAGTACGTTTTAATAAAAAAAATTACATGTAACAAGTGGTTTATAATACATTTCTTGTAAAATGTATGCAGAAAATAAGAATAAAAAGGTATTATGTATATAATTGTATATTTTCAACCATTTTGATATAGACAAACTAGAGATGCAAATGTCATAACCTTACGTTAAAAAAATTATCTGACGTTTGTTTCATGTCAACCAACAATAATGTAATGAAAATTAAAATTATTATTATTTGAAATCTATATCTAAAACATATTATATCGTTTATACATATAAACATAAAAACCTTTGTAAGTAAACAATTCATATTACAGTGCAATTGAATGTTATTTATTCTATTGAATATCACACACACACGTGAGATATTATGTCTTGATGAGTACTTATTTTTAATGTGAATTTATTTTATTTTGCAGCTACCACCACCCCTACTAGTACTACTAGTACCAACTGCTCCTAGGTGGAGGGGACAATCTTCTGGCTCTGATGTGAGACGGAGATTGTTTGATATATTTGAGGGAGTGCGTGCAGAGAATGACACACTTAGAAATACCAAGCTCGCTGGGATCATGAATATACTGTAACGTAACGGGCGTCAAGGGTGTCGGTGTGGACTTCCCAAATCCCGTGTTACAATAGTTTGATTTGTAAAAGAAGATTACCTGGATAACAGCAGCCGGAGATACAGTGGACCTTTTAGGTTAAGGGCCGTGTTGTCTGGCTAGTAAACCCCTGTTGCAGTGAGTTCGTGAAAGAAAAACCAGTGTATATTATTATCACCACGTTTAATGGTCTACAATACAAAAACCACAGGCCTTGTGGTATATCAAACGCACTACTTAGCCTATATATATGGCAGGATGCACCAGTATTACTCCAGTTAGAATACTTATATCTACACACACTTTACTTACTTGCTATAAACTTATATCAAATCTATTGACCTGGCCGGCTCTTGCGCCGATGCGATGAAATTATTTCATTTGACACAATTAACTAAACATCACCTTGTGACGTGGCTAACAAAATATACTTTAATCTAGCGACCTAGAGATGGATCCATTCTGGTTAACATTATTATAATCTATGATTTAAAGGCTAAATAAATCTAGTTACATTCTCGGATCGTTATGCAGCCTCCTGAAGGTGAACTACGTTGTTAAACTGTCGGTGGACTATCGCGTAGGCACCGCTAACCAACGAGATGCAGTAATCAACCTCGCGTATGGATGTATAAGAAGAATCCTGGTGGCCCTCCTTGGTGCCAAGTAGTGAAAAAGAAATGCACGTGGCGTAAAAAAGAGAATAAAAAATGCCGGTGCGAGAACCGGTTACCGCTACAAAGCCGGGCTCGTCAGCGGCGCGCAGTCCCGTCTGTGGATCACGCGTCCCACGCTGATGGGTTCACGGGGAAGAATTCCTCCGTGTTGGGATTCCGCCAAGGGACGGACAGGTATTCCCAGCAATAATAGGTAGGTACTCCAAAGACCCGCTACAACAAAAGTTACGCGTCATTAGCAATCAGCACGCACTTCACAGATCGCGATTATTACAAGGTCTATCTAGCTTATAAATACCTTTTTGCGGGTCCTGTGATGGTACGAATTGCTCTTGAAGAGACACCTTACGGGTCTTCTCGATCGAGAGAAAAAAATGCCGACTGCCTCCATCTTTGCTTTTCGTCTCTTCCCCTTCCCACCAAGCCAAACCCGCTTGGTCAGTTACATCTACGGTCCGTTTCATTTCACTCATCCCTCACGTTCCGTTCGTGACTTTTATTCCTCCACCTCTCATACGCCATACACGATTAGGGCTTTATCGCATTAACGCCATGTCATTAACTGAAGCTAAAACTATCCTGTACATTAACCATCCTATCCTCTTAAGCGAATATTTTATCCACTATTTGACATAATGTTCTACGTTACGCGGAACGTGAATTCTGGTGTGACCACTCCGAAATTGATCCGCTCGTAAACTATATATAAATTATCATTAGTTCCAAATCTGTTTACTAATTTAATATACCTATTATTTATTCTAATCTAGATTTATTGTACACTAAATAAAACTATTTTTTTTTTATGTTCTTTTTTTTTTATTCCTAAACTATTTCGTTGACAAGGATCAGTCATTGTCACTGTCAAACTGACAATGTCAGATTCACGACGTCTAACCTATGTGTATGTGTAGTATTGTGACTGGATGTAAACACGGAATAAAACGACAGAAAGATATCGAGTTTAATATCTTTGTGTTAATGTGCTTAATGTATGAAATCCTCGTTATCACGAGACAAAAAGAGAGTATTATATTAGAACGTATGGATAATGTGTTGGTGAGTATTGCAGAGTGTTACAATACCCCCTTTCTCGGGAAAAGAGGTAAACCGACAGGTTTACCGAAAGAAACAGCCGCGGCAACCGGGAAAAAGTGGTTACTTAACCGACTCCAAAAAGGATTAAAAAAAAATACCGAGAAACAAAAGAATAAAACTTCAGAACGCTGCTAGCAATAGTTATTCTTCTGACTGCCCTTTAGAATGATCACAGCTGGATAGGTATTCCTTTCAAAACGCGTACTTCACTCTTCCATACCTCACACAGTATTTCATATTTATCTATGTACATTCATTCGTCATCCTTTCCATATTAATAATAATTATAATAATACATATAATAATATTTAAAGCTTATTTTCCACCTATCATTCAGTCATGCACTTATCCTTCCCTTTCTTATTTGCTCCTATCATTCCATAATTATTTACATGCTGTCATTCATCAGTCTTATATTCTGTAAGAGTTTTTCATACTTTGGCCAATCGTACTGTCGGTCAATCATTTGACTGTCAAGAAAAACAACTTTTTTGCTCATGCGTTGTTAAGTATCATATCATATAAACATTAACTGTAAGAATAAGAACACAATGTAAAAACACAAACGGCAAAGCAATTATTAATTGCATACATTAGTTTCGATAAATGCTTGCCTAGCCCTACGATCAAAAAACAAATCTTGGGTTCGGAGTAAATACCACTAGACAAGCAACAATATCGGACAGGGTGTGTAAATAATTTAATCTACACGCAAGATGTCCTTTACATGAAATTTACCAACAGATCCTGACGATAACTCGCGTAGCTCATACACTACATCTGACAACCTCCTTTCAACCGTGCACTTCACAAATTTCGGCGCCAGCTTGGCGGAGAAATACTTCGCTGCGTTAGATTGTACGAAGTTCCTTCGCCAGACCACATCGCCTATTTTCGCTGTGAAGTGTCGTCGTCTTAGGTTATAATGTTGTGAATTTTTCTGGTACGCCTGAGTTAATGCATCTACTACCTTGTCAAAAATTTTTCCCAATTCCAACAACGATGATGCCGCTGCGCTTCTATCGCCTATGGTCAGATCATCAGCTGATGTTGGTAAATCCCTAAGAATTGAATGGAATTGACCGTCAGTGACTATTTCACGATCGGTGGCTAAGAAGTACGGTGTGTATCCCGTTGCTAGGTTCACCGTGCTATTCAGTGATAGCTGAATTTGCTGAAGGTATTTGGACCAATTACGTTGATCTTGTTCAACTAGTATGGATAAACAGACTTCAGCGGTTTTGTTATACCGTTCGACTGTATTCGCTTGCGGTGCGTAATGCGCCGTATAGAAAATTCGAGGGATAGAATATCCATCGCAAAATGATTTAAACGATTTGCTTTTAAATATGGTAGCGTTGTCACAAATAAGAATCGCGGGGGTTCCCCATTTCAAGATCAATTCCTTTTCCAAAAATGAAGTGACCGTTTGAGTGGTTGCAGTACGGAGGGGGTGAAGCCATACAAATTTTGAGAAAACGTCTACAACTGACAGAATGTATATATGACCCGAATATGCTTTAGGTAATGGGCCTATAATATCTATTGACAACGTGTGCATCGGAACGTCCACCTCCTTTTGATTTGTCATGAGTCCGTGAGGTGGTGAATTTGAGTGTTTATATGCTTTACACTTGTCACACCGTGTGACAAATTCCTTAACATTTTCAAACATATTTGGCCAATAATAATGTTCCCTAATTTTCAAATACGTTTTTTGAACTCCTGGGTGTACACTACAGAAGGAGTCATGGTTTTCCTTGATGCATTCATCGACCAGCTCTTTAGGAATTACTAACCTCCAATTGTTTTTTGAAGTACAAGAGCCACCTTTGCAAAATCTAAACAAATTGTTGCCTAGGATCTGAAAATTTTTGAAACGAGTAGGCATAGTTTTACAGCCGTTATACATCTTCTTATACCACTCATCAGAAGTTGAAGAAAGTTCTTGATTGAAAGTAATAGCATCGACCGAAATTCGGGATAGTGCATCTGGTACGACATTAAGCTTACCTGCCTTATGGCAAATGTCAAAATTAAAAGTGGATATCTGCATTGCCCATCTGGCCAACCTGCCTGAGGGGTTATTTAAAGACTTAAGCCACTTTAAACTCATATGGTCAGTGATGACCGTGAACTTAGTACCTTCTATGTAAGCACGAAAATGATTTATGGAATCCACTACCGCGAGCAGTTCACGCTCTGTTGTACTGTAATTTCTCTCAGGTTTTGCCAGTAAACGTGAAAAGAAAGCCACAGGACGCTCGATTCCATCTATGTCCTGCGTCAAAACACTACCAATGCCTACGGATGATGCGTCGCAATGAAGCACGAAAGGTTTCGAAAATTCTGGCGACGCCAAAACTGGAGCTGTTATTAAAGCATTTTTAAGGGTATTGAAAGAATCCTCAGCTGCTTCGGACCAATGGATGCCGTCACTGCCTTTCTTCTTACCTACCAACGCTGTCATAGGTGCTATGATGGTGGAAAAATCCTTAACAAACCTACGATAGTATGAACATAGACCTATAAATCCTCGTAGCTGCTTGGCAGTTTTAGGCTGTGGGAAATTCTGAATGCTGCTCAGCTTCTCTGGGTCAGTGCGCAAACCTTGTGTATTGATGATGTATCCCAAGTATCTAAGCTCTCCTTTGCAAAATTCGCACTTTTTTAAGTTGATAGTGAGACCAGCGTCACTAAGCGACTTCTTTACAGCAGCAAGTATCTCCATATGTTCAGAAAATGACTCTGTGGCAATCAGAAGATCGTCCAGATAACAAAAAACTTTTCCGTCAAATTTGTGCAGAAATAGCGAATCAACTAGCCTTTGCATTTCAGCTCCCGCATTGGATAATCCGAATGGCATTCTTTTAAAATGAAAAAGACCTCTATTAGGGACTACGAAAGCTGTTTTCTCACAAGAAGTACCTTTGCCGTCTATTCCATCCTGACTTGACAAACTGACCTGCCAAAAACTCGATGATAAATCAATTGAACTAAGATAATGTGCTCCTCGCAGATTGTCCAAAATCGAATTTATATAAGGAAGTGGGTACGAGTCTTTAACCGTGACATCATTGAGCTTACGCGCGTCGAGGCAGAATCTCCATGATCCATCTTTCTTTGGGATCATGACAACCGGGTTGGACCATGGTGACCTCGACGGTTCGATGACATCGAGCCTCAACATCTCGTCCACCTCCCTATTCAATGCTGTCAACTTAGCAGGCGATAAAGGGTAATATCTTTGTTTAATAGGCTCTCCCTGTGTAATAATTTTATGTGTAACGATATGCGTTTTCCCTAAACCTTGTTTTTCTGATGAAATTGACTCAAAGTCATTCATTACTTTTTGTAGATGTTTGGCTTGTTGAGATGTTAGATCATCTCTGGGTATTAAAGCTTTCACCTCACACAACGCACTGCAAGCACTATAACTTGTGGAGTTGCCTCTCCTCACGACATCTCCAAACTTAAAAATGTCCACTAGACCAAATGCATCAGCGAAATCCATACCGCACAAGATTTCGTGATGTATGTCAGGGCAAACTAAAAAATTAAAGTGGGCAGTTATCCCATTACAAGTTATTGGCAAAGACATTATGCCAATGACTTTAATTTGTGATAAATCCGCTAAAAATACTGCTGGCACGACTGAAGCATCCCTAGCATGTAATGTCCATCCAAGTCTTTGAAAATATCGATGCTTATTCGCACCTAAAACTGATAAATGTGCCCCAGGATCGAGCAATGCTTCGAAATTACGGTCCTTTATTGTGAATTTAACAAACAACCGATTATCCCCTACGAATGACGATATTTCAGGCGAAGAGACTGTTTGTGTGTGTAACGACTTGCTCGGGGGCCCCATCAGTTTTTTTTATTAAGTGTCTGTGTAGTAGACTGCGAGCGCAAGCCTGTGTTACATTGGGTGCAGTTCCTAATCGTCACCCTCTTAGCACCGCACTTGAAACATATTATGCCTGGTATTGACCTACACACCTTATAACTATGGCCGACTTTTTTACATTTAAGGCAAGTAATAGGTGAGCCGCGCCTGTCAGGTAATTTGCCGACGCTGACTGCATTGAGTTCGCGCTTGCCAACCGGTTTAGATTGACATAAAACACCAGAATAAGCCTCATAATTCTTGGACACGTTGACCAATTGGTCAAAGGTAGTAATATCATTGATGGCTAATAGTTGGGCGTATGTAGGTAGCAAATTGTGTTTTATAATTTCAAGTAGGTTGTCGCTTGCAATAGGATATGTTAGTCTATTGTTTAAATCCTGGATATCTAAAATAAAGAATGATACAGACTGACCTAGCTTCTGCTTTTTTTCACGAATTTGTCTCTCTATGTTGTAGTTGTAATCCTTTGATTGAAAGAATTTTCGAAATTCAACGCAAATATCAAACCAAGAGTTAATTTTATGTTGGATTGTTCTATGAAACTTGAGTGCGGTGTCAGATAACAGTTCTGAAAAACCTCTTACTAATGTTGTATCGTCAATCTGTCGTGCGATACGTGTTTCATTAACCCTAAGGAGGAAGTCGTCAATATCTGACTCTCCGTTATACTTGAGTTTAAGGGAAGCTAAATTCAATGATTTGTAGTACACATGCGCACTGGGGGGCGGTGCAACTACTTGTGTTATACCATTACCTTGGTTCATGTTGTCAAAAATTTCGCTAGTTTTAATGGGGAATGTCTTATGTGCGTGTGCTATCGGTTCTTGTGCCACGTATGTCTCTTGTGTGTTGCTGTGAGAGGCAGCATAATGGGTGGTCGTATTAGAGACTATGGATGTCGTAAACGTTTCGGGAGCCAAAGATGAAGTCCGGTTCACGTTGACTCGGGGACGTGTATTTACGGTATCCATAGGTATGTGTACCTCTAAAGGTCGTGTATACGGGCTAGAAGTTACCTGCATAACGTTCCGACTATGCACCGGTGAAGCAAATTCACTTGCATCAGTATCTGGAGTTTTTGACATTTTTTATAAATAAGTTCTTAATATCTAGTTTGTATTTAGCCTAAAATGCTCTAGTAGTAGTAGTAGTAATGGTATAATCACTGTAGCAATGCCACAGACACAATAACAACAAAGTTATGTTTCAAAAGTATGTTCGTAAAAATTACTATGAAAAAATTCAATTTTGTTAATAAAAACAAAACCTGCAACTATTTAGTCCTGATCCTTGTGTATTTAAGCTCTAAAGGGTGTACAAGATCAGATAAAACTATAAAAACAACCAATATGTTGATATTTAAAAAGTTGATTTTTGTCGGGAGAACGATAAGACAAAAAAACTCAAATTTGCTCACAAAACCGAAAATTGACACAAGACTTTATCTGGTCCTAGTGTTTATCAATGCAGAATGGTGCACCGAATCAGATAGAAGTTTAAAAATCACCAATCTGTTAATACTTAAAAAGTTGATTTTTGCCGGGATGAGAACGACAACTCATAAAACACAAATTTGTTCACAAAAACAAAATTTGCACATATTTTGGTTTGGTTTCTTACTGTCATTAACTCTAAGCAGTGTAAGCAATTATATTAAACACTTAAACCATCCAGATGTCAATATTTAAAAAATGTTGTTAGTTCTGGATGAAACTTTTGTTAAAGAAAAAAACTTAAATTTGCATAAAAAAGTCAAAATTTACACATTTTGTGGTCTGGTCTTCACGGATATGAATTCTTAATAGGGTGAGTGACCAGATTCAATATCTATAAACCATCAATATGTCAATATTTAAAATTTTGACATATTCCTGAGGGAACGGTGAAGTATGAACTATTAATTTTCTTAAAGTAAAGCTACTGCTTTCAAGCCTAGATACAACAATAAAAAATGTATCCCTCAAAAGATAAACACAAAGGAAATTCCCCCCCGAAGCTCAACTGCAACAATGTTTACCAACTAATTTCAATTGAATTCAGGCGCTGTACATGCAGCACTTTAATAGGTAATCACAATAAAATAAAGTTCGGGCGCCATGTAACGTAACGGGCGTCAAGGGTGTCGGTGTGGACTTCCCAAATCCCGTGTTACAATAGTTTGATTTGTAAAAGAAGATTACCTGGATAACAGCAGCCGGAGATACAGTGGACCTTTTAGGTTAAGGGCCGTGTTGTCTGGCTAGTAAACCCCTGTTGCAGTGAGTTCGTGAAAGAAAAACCAGTGTATATTATTATCACCACGTTTAATGGTCTACAATACAAAAACCACAGGCCTTGTGGTATATCAAACGCACTACTTAGCCTATATATATGGCAGGATGCACCAGTATTACTCCAGTTAGAATACTTATATCTACACACACTTTACTTACTTGCTATAAACTTATATCAAATCTATTGACCTGGCCGGCTCTTGCGCCGATGCGATGAAATTATTTCATTTGACACAATTAACTAAACATCACCTTGTGACGTGGCTAACAAAATATACTTTAATCTAGCGACCTAGAGATGGATCCATTCTGGTTAACATTATTATAATCTATGATTTAAAGGCTAAATAAATCTAGTTACATTCTCGGATCGTTATGCAGCCTCCTGAAGGTGAACTACGTTGTTAAACTGTCGGTGGACTATCGCGTAGGCACCGCTAACCAACGAGATGCAGTAATCAACCTCGCGTATGGATGTATAAGAAGAATCCTGGTGGCCCTCCTTGGTGCCAAGTAGTGAAAAAGAAATGCACGTGGCGTAAAAAAGAGAATAAAAAATGCCGGTGCGAGAACCGGTTACCGCTACAAAGCCGGGCTCGTCAGCGGCGCGCAGTCCCGTCTGTGGATCACGCGTCCCACGCTGATGGGTTCACGGGGAAGAATTCCTCCGTGTTGGGATTCCGCCAAGGGACGGACAGGTATTCCCAGCAATAATAGGTAGGTACTCCAAAGACCCGCTACAACAAAAGTTACGCGTCATTAGCAATCAGCACGCACTTCACAGATCGCGATTATTACAAGGTCTATCTAGCTTATAAATACCTTTTTGCGGGTCCTGTGATGGTACGAATTGCTCTTGAAGAGACACCTTACGGGTCTTCTCGATCGAGAGAAAAAAATGCCGACTGCCTCCATCTTTGCTTTTCGTCTCTTCCCCTTCCCACCAAGCCAAACCCGCTTGGTCAGTTACATCTACGGTCCGTTTCATTTCACTCATCCCTCACGTTCCGTTCGTGACTTTTATTCCTCCACCTCTCATACGCCATACACGATTAGGGCTTTATCGCATTAACGCCATGTCATTAACTGAAGCTAAAACTATCCTGTACATTAACCATCCTATCCTCTTAAGCGAATATTTTATCCACTATTTGACATAATGTTCTACGTTACGCGGAACGTGAATTCTGGTGTGACCACTCCGAAATTGATCCGCTCGTAAACTATATATAAATTATCATTAGTTCCAAATCTGTTTACTAATTTAATATACCTATTATTTATTCTAATCTAGATTTATTGTACACTAAATAAAACTATTTTTTTTTTATGTTCTTTTTTTTTTATTCCTAAACTATTTCGTTGACAAGGATCAGTCATTGTCACTGTCAAACTGACAATGTCAGATTCACGACGTCTAACCTATGTGTATGTGTAGTATTGTGACTGGATGTAAACACGGAATAAAACGACAGAAAGATATCGAGTTTAATATCTTTGTGTTAATGTGCTTAATGTATGAAATCCTCGTTATCACGAGACAAAAAGAGAGTATTATATTAGAACGTATGGATAATGTGTTGGTGAGTATTGCAGAGTGTTACAATACTGATGCAGATTCAAGCTGCTCTGTTGGAACTGATTCAAGATATTAGAAACAAATAGGATAGGAGATACTATATAATAGGAAAGAATGAAAGATAAATAGTTTATAGATTGTATCAGTTAATAAAAGTTGGGCAAGACAATTGTTTTCGTTTTATTTTACCTAAATAAACATATATTATATTCAGTATGAACTAGTACAAAAGAAAACGCCCGGAAGCGGTAGAAAATAAAATAAAATCTAAGTAGGTATCAGGGTCTCGGCTTGTCTTACAGTTTTCTTCCAGTTGGTGTCGAGACCGCGTTGCACCCCATGGACCTACGGTGCATGGGATCCAACGCACATACTTTTTGGTCGAGTCGACTGGTGACCCAAGGGCTAGCAGTTACTTCTCCCAAAGAATAGGCATCGCTATTCAAAGGGGAATGCTCCCAGTCTTTTGGGCCCAATGCCAAGGGGGCTATTTTTCTTAACGTGAGATAAAATCCCCATCGATGCTATGCTGGACTCCTACAGACAAAAAAAACTACATGTATCCTGCCTAACAGCCTACGGTTGAAAACTCTCGGTAAGCCCTCGAAAGGATACCCCAGGACTCCCAACAGACCTATGGCTACCACGGACGGTGGGCAGTCCCCTCACCATCCTCAGGCCCCCGGTCATGGAGGCGGATAGTCTTGGGCGAAGGCGCCCCCGCCGCTGACTGCGGAACTCGGGTAGGAGGGCTCTCTCCCGTAGCTAACTATTTCTTAGCACAACTCCTCAAACAGTTGCCGACTGAGCCTATAGTTTGCAATTAACTCTACTTCGGAAATAATCATATTATAATTGACTTAATTTGGCAGTCTACGACGATTTCTTCTACGCTCTAATCATTCCTCACGTAGAGCAGCCTCAATGAGTAACATTCTAGACATTTTATTTAAAATTCTTACAAACTGTACAAGGAAACGAAAATCAAACGGTAGCACTTTTGGTTTCGTCAATATTAGGTTAATATTCCGAACAATTATCTGTCGAAGTTGAATTTTCGTTCGTACGATTTGTGAATTAGAGTAGGTTTAACGTCAAACAACTTCGTTTCGTCCGCAAGTTGCGGAACGTATGGAACCGTAGTAGGTTTTATACGAAACTTCGGCCCGAACTTCGTTGTTCGTTGAAACAGAATAGGCCTTCGCTCTGTATCGAAAACAATGGTCTACATTTTGAACAATTATTAATCAGTTAACGTTAGAAAAATAAATTGTATTTTGTTAAAGATGAACACTTCCTTTAGTTTGCCGTATGTCAATACTTCCCAGAATAAAATTCTTAATAGCAACACTAACGTATGGCGTAATAATATAGGGTGTGTTTATTTTTTCAAAATCAGTGGGTTCGATTCCTAGCTAGGATTATTGGTTTTTTAAAAATCTAATGATGAGGTTTTAAGTTTCATGAAATCGGGCTCGTGACTCCTTTGAGCATTTTTCGCTATTCCTTATAGTTTCGGATTTGGCCATCCAAGCCCTTTTGAAAATTTCAGCCTGTATAGTTGGCTCTCGATAAAACTATAATGTCTTTTGAAAAATAATGAAAGTCAAATACAGACACATTTCAATTATATTGAAAAACGTCACTAGTACTGTTCTAAAATATTTATTATTGTAATACCTAACCGGTTTCGCGTCGTCGAAATCTTCTTTTTCTTTACAAAAAAATCCAAACTGAATCCTTTCGCCTGGTTAAGATTAAGTTTGTATATTTTTGTTAGGAGTTGTTTCTGATTAGACACATCATTTTTTTTCTATATTTATTTATTTTCTATACTAAAATCACAACAAATAATTTTTTGACGTTCATTCTGTACAGTTGCTTTGAATACTGTGAAAATTGGCTCTAGTTTCAATAGTTAACTGCTAAAATACCTTTCGTTTTGGAAAAGATGATAATCTTTTCTCGTTTCTAAATAAGAGACGAATGACATTCTCTATCTCTATGCATTCACGGCGTGTGATCGCAATCGGCGCCCTGCCTGCAATAAATGCAAATAGGCACTCACGGTATGAGAGAATATGCTTCTATTCACTAATGCAATGTTCCACTACAATTTTCCATTTTACATTGTAAAGACTACTTTACAGTGTAAAATCGTAACATATTCTAATATTTTACGACAAAATACCTGTTCAGCGAAGTGCAACAAGCTATGGAAGTATCTTTAAGAGATAAACTCTGATATGAAGTTATCTACCAGAGAACTAGAGTGGTCAACATAGCTCGCATAATATACACTGGAGCTGAGCTGGCCACATCAACAGAACAATCGAGGGCCGATGTAGCAAACGAGTTCTGGAGTGGAGACCGTGGCTTGGAAAACGTAGGGCAGAACGTCCGTCCAGCCTGGAACAGGCGCAGAACCCACTGACATATAAGAACTTATATGTCTGTGGCAGAACCGCATGTTGTGGCGTAAATTGGGAAATTTCACTGCTTGACGTACCAGTAGTGCACTGTCATAGGCTAATTTGATTGACTACCTGTTTTATAACCCAGCTTTGATAAGTTCGATTCGACATTCCTCTGCAAGCTGAATTAAAACCTGACTGCTGTGCGCTAGGAATGACGAGGTATTTGATGAGTTCATCCTCCCTTCTTCTCCATTATTACCTTTACCAAATCATCTTAATTGATTTGTGACAGCAACATCCCATTTTCATAATTTTATTACCCTTTCAAAGGATTCGAATTTGAAACCTCGTTACTGTTAATTAATTTTCGTCAAGCCAAGATGTTTTCCTTTCATTCGAAACAAATTTTATAGAAACAAGCGATAGTTAAAAATATTTATGAAAATGTTACTTCCTAATAATTGTAATTTTAAAAGGTTCTGGACGTTGCTCAAGGAGAAGTCTACTTACAATGTTTCTGTCACAAAGTATTTGAAGAAACGGGTTTCGTGCCACGCTCAATACAAGAGCTTTGCTGTTCGATTACATTGTCAGATGTGCACACAGACAATATGTATTGTTTGTGGTCGAGTATTATCATTTGGAGCCAAAAAAGATAACATATAAACGCCGATGAAATTGGGCACAAAGATAAGTAATACCTAGAGTTTGGGGAGAGGATCGTCTGGTGGGGATCCGCACTTAACAGCTGATTAGTTAATTTTAGCGTTGAGCCTTTCGAAAACTGGGGGTCAGTAATGTTCGTATAAACTGTCTTTATCGGGTGTCATTTATAAAGGGTCTGTGTGCACAGCGTGGGCGCAACAGCGCCAGGTCCTCGTAGTGGGTCTGGACGTGGACACTCTCTCGCTCAAGACCATGGTGCGAACCATAATCTCCAGTGGGAGTAAGTGGGACTGCGTCACCTCTTTCTGCGAGCAGGTCATGCTCGGGCGCCTTGGGCGCCACTGGCGTGTCTTCGCCTCGAAGCTTCGACGCGCATTCACCGCCTATCGGCCTCCATGACCGGGGGCCTGAGGACGGTGAGAGGGCTATTCACCTAGCTCCAGAAGCAGGCCCATGACGGCAGCGTGACGTGGAAAATTCGCGCACGCATCTTAAAAGCGGGAACACACCCGAAACCCCCCTAAAGACGCAGTATAGCATCCGAACCACCCCCTAGGCGAGGCCGCAGCGGCGGCCGTAGGTCTGTTGGGAGTCCTGGGACATCCTTCCGAGGGCTTACCCAGGACTCCCAACCATAGGCTGCTGGGCGTTACGTGAGGTTTTTTTAGTTGGTAGGATTTCGGCATAGCATCCATGATGAATTTTCCCTTACGTTCAAAAAAAAGCCTCTTGACGTCTCTCTGTCTGTTTAGAGACACAGACGGTCGGCGAAGTCACATGAATTGGGTCTCGTTTTTACCCTTTGGGTACGGAACCCTAAAACAAGTCTTTGTCTCGATATCAGTATAGTTTGTTATCAATCAGAAGATTTTAATTTTAACAAGCGTCAAATACTAATCTGGGAAATGCACTTCTCGAAACTACTTTACTTAGGTACTTGAAACTACTGCAGTTATATTGCACTAAAATGCACAACAGACTGCAGACTAAGTTTTGAACTTCCAAGTTTATAGATCAATTATTGTTGGTGGCATCGAACTTAGAAGTACTAAGGACTTAAAACCGTCAAATTGTGAATAAAATTGTACTAAGTATGTTGTTTTAATGATATATAAAATTTGTATATTAAGTAGCGTTGCCAAATAAGTGTTTATAAACACTGACTTTTTTCGAGTGCTTTAGTTCGTCATAAAAAAACTGACATGTCTTAGGGAATATTATATAATATAATATATTCCCTAAGACATGTACTGTATATAAATCAATATTGCATTTTCTGCAATATTTTTATATACAGGGGGATTACCTTTTAAACCAGTCAACATGCAATTTTTCAAAGCCCTCGAATGTATTAGGTACTAGACAGTTGAATAGATCGAACGCGAAGTATTTTGCATGGATATCTTATTGTGATAACTCGAAGAATGGAAGATTGATGATTTGCGATCGCTAACCAGTGTGGCTACATCAACGTCCCGTGGTTCTAACAATGTTGTAAAGGATTGGGGAGCTGCACATTCTGTTAGACAATACGGGACATTTTTGTTGTGTCCTTTGACCTTCACGTTCTTTAGTCACCTATTTCAAGGTAGCTATCGCAGAACTTGCTTCGTAGCTTGCCACACGTCTTTAAAGGGATGGATTAGCTGTATAGTGAACGGCATCTAACTTGGCAAGGTTTTGGAGTGAGTGGAGAGAGAGAGTTTGGATTTTGGGCCTATAAGTGAACGATGCGCGAACTTCCCCCCACTACTCCAAAACCTTACCAAGTTAGATGCCGCGCACTGTACCTCAACTAAGTGTCGACGTCTGGGAGACGGGTGACATAGCTAGATCATAATTTGCTGAATGTTTATTTACCTCTGGCTACTGTTTCCTGGAAAAGGCGTTACTCATAACTTAACGTAAAAGCATGTAGGTATATTTTGTATGCACTAATATTATAAAGGAGAAAAGTTTGTATTTTTGTATGTTTGTAATGAATAAATTCAACACAGACCGACTTACAAACACACACACACACACACACACACACACACACCCACAAACACGTCAAACTTATAACACCCCGTTTGGGTTTCCGTCGGTTGTTAAAAACTACTGAACCAATTAAAAAAACAGGCCTTACATTGTTGGGAAGCTACACTATCCCCGAGTAACAAAGTCTACATTTTATGCCCGTATTTCCACGGGAACGGGAACTATGCGAGTGAAACCGCGTGACGTCCGCTAGTATCATAAATGTAAGTATGTGTAATACTCTCTATTTATGTCTATATCGCATTGAACGTAAAGGTCTAGTTCAGACAAATACGCCAACACGGCCGAGTGTCAGCACTGCGAGGACCGCAGCGATGACACGGCGCTCCACACACTGGTGGAGTGCACGGCGTGGGCGCAACAGCGCCAGGTCCTCGTAGTGGGTCTGGACGTGGACACTCTCTCGCTCGAGACCATGGTGCGAGCCATGCTCTCCAGCGGGAGTAAGTGGGACTGCGCCGCCTCCTTCTGCGAGCAGGTCATGCTCGTGAAGGAGGCGGCGGGACGGGTACGGGAGAGAACTCTCCCACCCGAGTTCCGAAGTCCGCGGCCTGGGCGCCGCCGACGTGTCTTCGCCGAGGACTATCGGCCACCATGACCGGGGGCCTGAGGACGGTGACAGGGCGGCTCACCGTCCTTACAGAAGCAGGCCCATGACGGCAGCGTGACGTGAGTGAGACAATTCACGCACGCCCCCCCTTAGAAGCGGGATCACACCCGAAACCCCCCAAAGACGCGGGATAGCACCCGAACCACCCCCTGGGCGAGGCCGCAGCAGCGGCCGTGGGTCTGTTGGGAGTCCTGGGACATCCTTCCGAGGGTTTACCCGGGGCTCCCAACCATAGACTGTTGGGCGTGACGTGAGGTTTTTTAGTCGGTAGGAGTCCGGCATAACATCCATGAGGATTTTCCCTCACGTTAAACAAAAAAAAAAGTTCAGACAAATATGAATGCTAACTTTTACGACGCTATTATGGACACCCTACTCAACTCTAGACTAGACAACTTCATCTAGTGTCATTAGAGCATTATTCTAAAGAGCATTAGTCTAGAATGGGTCGTTATAGTTCCGATCGTTTATAATGGACTTACTCGAAACTTTGCAAATTAATGCATACTCTTTTATAGTACCTACACTTATAGTTTTAATAGTACTTGCGGCGATTCAAAAAAGTTTTAAGAGCCATTTCATAAAATTTTAACTGTAAAGTAGTACATTTTGAGGAATTATTTGAGGAGTATTTTGACCTCATTATGTCACTACCGTGAGTTTTTCGTTCCATGATAACTTCAAAACGTTTGTATGTATATGAATTTGGTTCGGGTTTCCCTTTTAGCTCCTCACTATAAAATAGATTGCAGAGGGGCTTATGGCGAGACTTGTGTCTGTAATCTATGACTCCGTTGCATTAAACTACGTCACTAGGTCACGTGGATCATCTGTTCAAAGTTTGAAATAAAACAAAAATGACAACGACAATCGATTGAACTTTCACTTTCACAATCACGTTTTAGAGAGGGGCAGTTGGGTGAGACCGTCTCACGGCTTCTTGTTTAATTATTAAGGTGTATTCTATCAACTAACATTTCCATTAAATTACCAAAGTTGAAAGTATTAAATATTATATGAAAATTAATTTTTCATTCTGTTCATAAAATGATTAATTATTATTAAGTTTTAGAAAGTTAGGTTAAATTTAAATAACTTAATAACCTCACGGCTTGATTGTTATTGTTATGAGGTAAGTGATAAGTCACATCATACATAAAAAAAACACAAATAAATAACTATTTATCATGGGAACGAATTGAAAGTGTTTATCTTCCCAGCATTATTACATCATCATTGGCATCCACCGAGCCTTTCCGAATCCAAAACTAGTTGAGGTCGGCTTTCCAGTCTGTAGTGTTTGTATCTACACAGTAGATATAATACATTGTCTCATGTACACAAGTAGAGGGGGCGGCTGTCAGTCGTTAGTCTGACGGTAGACACGGTGTGACATGTAAGTGCGCCCGCGCTCGAGACTGTGTGTGCAAGTGAGCCAGTGCATTGCAATAGTTACCTATTTCTAATTCCTTTGTGTGATAGTGATCACTACAAGTGGCGACGAGGATCAAGGTCAGTAAATAAAAAAATATTTATTGAAAAGAAAAGGAGGGTACCTTCAAAGAAAAGAACAATTATATAATTCTTGTGACCTGCGAAACTCATCGTGGATTTTATATCATTTCATATCTACGAGTACTTTGCTAACTGTTGGATGAACCACTTAATTATTAAATATAGGTAGTAAAATTTATTTTGCACAATGTAATGGAAAATTATTTCGGCAAAGAATCCTGTAGTGCCCTGCTATATATTGATTGACACATTGATATAATGTTAACAAAATCGTTACTTATTTACCTTCCTTATCTTTTTACACAATTTGTTCTAATAGAAGTAAATTTGCTACCAGTTGCCAGGATTGTTTGTTCTATGGCAAAATATATAAGTAGGAATGTAGCTACTGCCACGATTATTCCATATGACCACAGTAAGGTTGGATTAACTAAATATACTTACAATTCTTTCTGTTACCTACCTCATACTTTGCAATAAAATGTCAAATTAGTTATTGAGCACACTTTTTAAATTTCTTCTGTTAAAAAGAAAAAAGAGTTTAGTACACTTTTGTGATATAAGTATACAGTGATTTAATTATACGGTAATATTGTAATTCCTTTATATAAATATACACTATAGCAATATAACTGTTAGCAAGCTACGAATAAATTATACATGGACAATTATTTATCTTTCTACATAAAAGCATGCTTACATATTATTACCTACATTTAGCTCCATGTAGGAGGTATACTAACAGAGTGTATAAAATAATAATATAGACCTCTCATTCTATTCGAAATTTTACTGACATTTAGGTTTAGATTTCCATTAAACTGGAATACTTACGTGATGAATTAAAAAGTAATTCTTAGAATTTCAATAGAATTCAATGGAAAAAGAACTGTAAATAAGATTTTCATTAGATTGACCGTGTGTATAACAAATAATTATTTCACAGCATTATGAGGTTTTTAAATTCAATTGAAAACATTTCGACTTATTTGTCAACTACGATGTAAGGTGTTAATTTTCATTAAATTGGAGAGATGAAAAGATAATTTTGAAAAGATAATTTTTCAATTGTATTTAAAAACTTCGGACTTCTTAATAAGAGGTATTGATCTTCATTAAATTGAAGGTACGCCGGAAATTCATTAAATTAATTTAAAACGCTTCGGACTTCTTTTAAATAAGAAGTATTGATCTTCATTAAATTGAAGGTACGCCGGAAATTCATTAAATTGAATTTAAAGCACTTCTTAATAAGAGGTATTGATCTTCATTAAATTGAAGGTACGTCGGAAATTCATTAAATTGAATTTAAAGCACTTCTTAATAAGAGGTATTGATCTTCATTAAATTGAAGGTACGTCGGAAATTCATTAAATTGAATTTAAAGCACTTCTTAATAAGAGGTATTGATCTTCATTAAATTGAAGGTACGTCGGAAATTCATTAAATTGAATTTAAAGCACTTCTTAATAAGAGGTATTGATCTTCATTAAATTGAAGGTACGTCGGAAATTCATTAAATTGAATTTAAAGCACTTCTTAATAAGAGGTATTGATCTTCATTAAATTGAAGGTACGTCGGAAATTCATTAAATTGAATTTAAAGCACTTCTTAATAAGAGGTTATTGATCTTCATTAAATTGAAGGTACGTCGGAAATTCATTAAATTGAATTTAAAGCACTTCTTAATAAGAGGTATTGATCTTCATTAAATTGAAGGTTACACCATGACGGTCAATCATGGCACACCAGTTACCGATCACTGAAAAATTACATGTAAGCAAGACTACTACTTCCTACCTAAATGAAACTCGACTTTTCAACGGAACGGCACAATTTCTATCTTATCAAGCACAATGAAAAAGACAGTTTGAGAAGTTTCTTATTAAGTTAAGAGCTGAAGCCACTTGGAGAAATAATTATAAATCTTGGTCATCAGAAAAAAATCAATAAAGGATGAAATTGCATGAAACAAATTTATAACGATAGCCGATACTTTAGAAATTGTGAATTATCAACTCAACTAAAAGAGAAAAGAAAAAGAGAAGATTATAATCAATAAGTTAATGCCAAAGTTAATGCCATAAAAAGTAGAAACAATGTTATTGCAAGATGAATTAATCAAATGAATAGACAAAATAAATAATGGATTTCAGTCCAGTCTAGAAATATAGTAAACATGTCATGTTTTGACAGTCGTGGCCTAAGACAGATGAGTAAAAAATACTATGACAGTTTTACAAATTATTATAATTTTTACCATTCTGAGTATTTTAAAATGAAAATAATCAATCTTAAAGAAGGTATTTGATATCGAAATGATTGTAAGAACACTGTATGGTTCCTTGATACGTGAACATAATCAGTGTGATTATTCAAACATAAGTAAATATGGAGATATTGATATCAAATGTGTTTGTTTACATTTTTTTTGAAAGCTATTGAAATCTGGTTATAGGTGTAGATATGCTATACATAATAACTACAACAAGTGCCAGCAGAAGGAAATCAGTATTTTTTTTGGAAAATGGAGGAGTAGGGTACATATTTAATCTAAACGACGCGCGACGATGCAAAGTTTAAATGCGAGGAGGTATAAATCTAGGAATGGTGATAGACTCCGGATGCAAATTAAATCTGACAACTTGTGAAGACTGGGAATATTTAAAACAGAACAGAGTAAATTGTGACACACAAGTAAAGGAATCGAACAAACCAGTGGGTATTAGCATACGGGAGTGAAATAACGTTAAGAATGAAAAGTTCTTTTGAAGCAATAATAAAAGTAAACAGAAGAATTGAACAAACTGCTATTTACGTAATTAATAATGGATTAAGAAACCTGTTTGGTAAAGGTACTGCATTACATTGGGGGTTCGGAAGTCAATTTTAGGTACCTTTTCCGAAATTTAAAGATACTCTAAGTGAGATCCCTACTGAGAAATCAGTAAAACGTTTATGCAACCTATGACGACTTGAATCTAAATCCTGCGCCATAATATTATAATTTATTTTCTAAATATTTCAATTATATAATTTAGCAATAACTGCATCTTCGCGTTCGTGGCACGGGATGACAATTTCCCTCTGCACTACTACTCAGTTAATGTATATAACTTAAAGTATTTTAGTTTATTCCGTCTCTTTCCAACTATCTAGTAACGCTGTATCTATGTAGAATCTTTGTGGCGACTATGTCTCCAAGTCAGTTCATAATGTAGTGCGTAATACAATTAAAAGTGATCTGTAATTATTGCAGAATTTAATATGCAAATTAAAGGACTACGGGATTTTGTTACAATAGAAAAGTTTGATGAAATTTCGCTATGGGTTCTCCAATGGTCCCAGTTTGTAAAGAATGGGGGAATGCTGTCAGTCTTAAGGCACAATACCACTGGGGGCCCAATTTGGATTTAGTTTAGCTTTATAACATATTGTGAATAGTTATTTTGATTTATTGTAACAACTACTCAATGTTTAAAGAATAAAGTTTAACGTATTTGAAAATATGTAAATATGATGGTGATAGGACTACTTACGTTTTTATATGGGACGCGCAATTATGTATTATCAGCTTTTAGAGAGTAACCGTTTGGAGACCTTATTAAACATAAAGAAAGCTATATATAGCATAAAATAAAGAAAACTATTATAGAATAAAATAAAGAAAGTAGAGTATTTCTATAAGCTTGATATAAAATGCATTGCATCAATTAGGACTACACTCAAGCTCAAGATACTTAACGACTTTCATTACATCAAGTCAAAAGACTCCTGTTTTAATTCACATGTGCTCCAGAACGGTTTCAAATAATTATGAAGGAAATTATGCTTATAAAGGTGCAAAGGTGCTACCAATTTTGTCGATGATATTAAATTTAGTGGCTTTATGGTACTGGATAATGTATAATGAAATACAAAATTTTATTGAATCAGAAGAAATGTATTTACAAAGTACAGACAATAAACTATTTGGGAAATGACTTAAAACCAGAAGGAAGAAAATAACTGTTTTTAGAGTAGGTACCAAAAACAACAGAGAAATTACAAAGCATAGTAAAGTGCATATAATGGATTCCAAATTTGACCATTTAAGGCCATCACAAACGTAGCTATAATATATATTAATATGAAATATAGCAAGGCATATTACGACATATTTTCAATACAAATTTTCGAAGGACCACACACGCAGCTATAATATATATTTCAATGACGTCACCAAAATATGTCGACAGATATAGCTTGGTATATTTTAGCATATCACTATATATTTTGTATATTAATATATATTTTCGTATATTTTGAGGTTAAAGGATGTTCTGTTTGTTTACCAAACATTCGGGAAGAGTGTCATATAGTCACGCCTTTTTCCCCCCAAGGGGTAGGCAGAAACATATTATATGCTTACATTTCACCTTTAAGATTTTATCCCATGTAATGTGGCGTGAATTGAGAGAGGCCTACGTCCAGCACTGGACGTATTGCCGTGTTGAAATAGACAGAGGCAGGATGTGACGTGGTGGTATCCGTCCATAAGTATTGTTCCGGAATGTATTCTAAAATAAACCTAGACAAAATATATGGGGACCAGAAGTTCTGTAGCAGCAATGCAGCCCTGCTGCCGAGCAGTGCTGCTTGCTGCCAAGTTCGGACTCAATTAAATGAAGTTCGGTATAACAAATGAAGATCGACAAAACAAATGAGGATAGTTACAATAAGTGAAGATCGACAAAACAAATGAAGATTGTTAAAACAATTGAAGATCGATGTAAGGTGAGTCGCAAAGACAAAACCTTTAAAACAAAATAATACAGAAACTGGAGAGGAAAACAGACATAGAAGAACACTGGAAGAACAATCACAAATAAGCTTCTCAAAATTTAAAATGGATGTCATCTAAATTACAAAAACTGGCATATCGCAAGATCAAAGACATGATGCAAGTAATAGCCGACGCAAGTCCCGTAGGATTAGGAAATTATTAGTATTAAGAAAGATATTTATAGTCACCAACAGCATGATTCTGTAATGTAAAGTTATATAATGTATTTTCCGATAAACTGTGCTTTTATGGAAATATCCGAATCTCAGAAAAAAAGATGTTGCTGGCGTCCTATGAGAGCCAACCAGGAATTGTTTTCATTAAGATTCGACTGCGCTCTCAGGTATGGAGACCTAGAATATACAAGCACGTCGATAGAATGGTAAAGAGTTGCAAAGGATAGACCTGGTTAGCTTATTATATCCTCCAGCAACAATGAAACGTCGCGATTCCATTAGAACCTTGGGTTGAAATTGCAACGGATCTGCTAGTTCTATTACCAAATAACGTCTTTAATTATGCATAGAATAGAATACAAATAAATTAAGATTACGAACTCTTATATTATAAAAATCTTAAAAGAGGTCTTTAGTCTCCTGGGTTATCCACTATCGATAACTGCTGGATTGGATTTTTTTTTCAAAATAGTTAAGCTCTTTAGTATTTTGCAGAGATATTGTATGAGCATCTAACGATTTACAACTCCACACCTTATTGCGCCATTCACGTTGTCACATAAAAAGGCATCTGAACTGTTTTCAAAATAATAAATAAGGAATAAATACCCGCGTTAAAGGAGTTAAGGAAATGATAATCACTAGCAAGCTTGCTACTACTTTTAAACCTACCATTGCATGTATTGGAGTAATGTGTGGCAGAGGAAATGAAGAAACAGAGCAAAGACAGAGAAAGAATGTGATTCAGCTTAAGCGTATGGAAGGATAGTGGAACTCAATAGGAGACAAGACCAGTGCAAATGAGAACCAAACAAATCAAGAAAATAAAGCATAAATTATAAATTTCAAAGTTATTTTCATAGTAATTGGAAAAGTAAATGTTAAGAAAATGGTTAGGTCGGATAATTTCCCATGTGATTGTATTTACTAAAATAAAATATTAACAAGGAAGGGATGTAGTGTTTGTATCTACACAGTAGATATAATACATTGTCTCATGTACACAAGTAGAGGGGGCGGCTGTCAGTCGTTAGTCTGACGGTAGACACGGTGTGACATGTAAGTGCGCCCGCGCTCGAGACTGTGTGTGCAAGTGAGCCAGTGCATTGCAATAGTTACCTATTTCTAATTCCTTTGTGTGATAGTGATCACTACACAGTCTAACTGTCATGCGGCTGAACTTCAATATTTTTCATGAAGCGACTGCCATCTGACCTCCACAACCAATTGGCAATATCTAAGTTCTGTAGTTGTTCTTGTCTATACTATAAACTAACGGATGTCACGTACTTTCACATATCCGATTCCCGTCGGAATACGGGAATGAAATGCAGTCTATGTTACCCAGGGGTAGTATCTTTCCAACAGTGAAAGAATTTATCAAATCGGTTCAGTAGTTTCTGAGCAACGCTCTCTGATTCCAAAGTAAGTACCTAACTACGCATTGACGTCAAGCATCGCTATCCTATCAATATCATCAATTTTTAAACAATAAAGAAACCAGTAATCGTATAAAATAAGTAAATGCCATTATGGTATTGATTTAAAAAACAGAAAACAGTCAAATTCAAAACCTTTTTTTTAATAGTAAACAATGACTGAATCTCGATTAAAAGGCGAAAATGTGTTTAAAAATATCAACGCTTAAATCTACAGCAGCCGTTACAAGAAAAGTTTGTTAAATTGATTTGTGACAGATAAAAGGACTTCGTGTTTTATTACTTCCAAAGACAAGATAGAAAAGCTCGTTAACAAAATTCGGAAATTACCTTACCTAAATATTCTATTGTAGTTCAAGAGGTAAATTAGGAAAGAGCATTTCGCGACTTATTTTCTCTGCATTTTAAAAGTAATTAGAAAGGCGAGTGGATGAGTCCTTCATTATAGAATTATTGTAGGTAGATGGAAAATTATATTGAAATTCTCCGCAGTGTAAAATATTATCATCATGGGTGTTAGTACTGGTTTTTTTCTATATTAAGCTCGCCAAATTAACGTCGCCACTGATGGAAAGCCGTGGCGCATCTAGAGACTGGGGGCCACTCTCACCACAGGGCGAAAACTCCAGCTTGAATGTGTGCGTGTGACCAATAATGCTGAGCAAATGTTCCCTCAACACGTCCGTCAACTATAATGACAGCTGTGGCGCAGCAGGGACTTGCTTATCTGTATGTAATACTATTATATTATCTTTGCTCTCACAGTCCGTAAAACTTCTGACAGTGGTCCTCAAGTTGGCGGCCCTGTGATATGCTTCTTCACGCTCCGCTGAAGAACTCTGGATTGTAAGATGAGGGAAACACTTGTACGGGCAGGTCATTCCAGGTTTTTATAGTTCGACAGAGGAACTATCTTTGGTGTTATTCAAAACTGTTGTCGGAGACATATCGTCGCCAGCAGGACGACGCAGGGGCATCCAAGACGCGGGGGGTCCACGCGCCCCGCTCACCGAGCAACAGCTGTGCGGCCGTCAGTCACTACGTCAAAAAACACCGTCACCTCAACACGCGCACCTATATCTACCTACCTATACGTCTGTGATTTGTACAAGAACCGTTATTATAAAGTTCACCAAGAAACCAGCTGTTTCTCTTGCCACCACCTGCAAGAACCCAGAGCACGTCGTCACCACATGGTCCTTCGAGAAGAAGAAAAAAGAATTCCAGCAGCGAAGTGGAGTAACGGTTTTTTGAAAAAAAAAAAAATTATCAGACACCTTCAATCGTCGCAATTGGACAAGCAGGTCATCGCGATCATATTCGGAGCCCAGTTCCAGTCAACGATCGTCGGAAAGGCATAGGATTGGTGCGGAATATTTCACAAAAATTCAGAAGAAATTCAGAAAATCGATCAGTCGTAAGGGTCATTTTCATCGGGTCACAGCCGAGTAGCAGCCCAAGTGAAGCCCAGCGACATCGTTTTCATCAAAGGAATATTCTATTTACGGCGAAATCAGAATAGCCAGATTGGATGCGAAGCGTGCAGCATACGTGAGATCATTCCAATTTCATTACCTACTAACATTAGTCGCTTATTACTAACCATATCCCTAGTCCGAGTAGTTAATATCGCAAACCACAGTATCGTCCCGTAGCTGTCTATCTCGTAGTGCTAGCTACATAACCATAATTATATACCTCGGCGCAGTAGATATCAGCGTAGATCAATAGTGTTCTGTGCTGTGAAACTATCTAGTGGTTACTTGTAGTTATTCCATCTTTAACATTTTATAAAAACGCCTACTTATGTATTATTGTGCCGTACATAACAGTAGAATACCGATCTATTAATATCAGTGAAAGTTAGTAGTGATTCCGTTAATTTTATTGTGCAGTGTAGAATAATAATTAGTTCAAGTAATTTGCAAATTTATTTTTTTAACTACCTACATTTTTTTTCCCAAATTGTAAAACTATTGTCTTTTCAAATTAATAGTGAGTTAAACCGTAGTTAAAAGTTTTTGCCGACAGCCAAAAGTACCTCCTTTTAAATTTATATTTTTTATTCCGTTTTCAAACGGTCATTCAACCCACAATAGATTGATACCTACCTATCTATTGCAATCAGCTGTTCGCTTGCCAGTTACGTATGTAACATTTCTTTTTACTAGTCATACTTGGCCCTTCACTTTTATTTTCGTTCTTCAATTCTTTTTAACTCGCAACCATGGCTGATGAAAAAGTGAAAGAACTGGTAAAGAGGCGTGCTGCTTTAAAATCTCAGTTGACTCAATTTACTAGCTATTTGACGCCTATAAAAACATGCAAACAGCTTAGCGATGAACAGTTAGCCGAATTAGAGTTGAAAGTTGATAAATTGGTTTCTATATATCCGATTTATGATGGATTTCAGAGTGAATTGGAGTACTTGGCGGCTAAACCAGACGAGCAATACTCTGAGCGCGACCAGTTCGAAACCCAGTACTACAAGCAGCTAGCAGCTGCTCGCACAATCGTGGCTACGCACCGCAGTCAGCAGCCTGGGAGGTCCGAGGTCGGTTCTGGTGATCAGCTCACTGTGGTTACACAAAGGCAAGGTAATGTTAGATTACCTAAAATTAATTTACCTCATTTTAGCGGCGGTTATCAGAATTGGTTGGAGTTTAAGGACATGTATGTGTCCTTGATTCATGAGGAGAAAGGCATCAATGATATCAACAAATTTCATTATTTACGTAGTTCTCTTCACGGCGCTGCTGCCTTGGTAATTAGGAGCTTGGATTTTACAGGCAGCAACTATGAGGAAGCGTGGAAATTATTATGTGACAGGTACGACAACAGACAGCTACTAGTTACTAATCACATACAAGCTTTGTTTAACATTGAGTCGGTGAGCAAAGAGTGTAGTAAAAGCCTGCGTATGGTTGTGGATGAAACAAGAAAAAATCTGAGGTCTTTAGCAACCTTGGGTCAACCTATTGAACACTGGGACTCATTAATTATCCACATCATGGCGTCAAAGCTAGATCCAATTACTAATAGGGAATGGGAGGAACATAGGAATTCTCTGACTGAGCCCCCTTCTTTAAGCACATTCACTACCTTCGTTTCAAACCGCTGTAACCTGTTGGAGACGCTCGAGGAGGCAAGGGTGTCTCATGCTAGGGTCACAACTAACAATAAGCCGAAGAGTTTCGTAGTAGCTTCCAGCAAGGCTAAGCCGGGACTTAGATTTTCACTTTCCTGTCCATTGTGCAAGCAATCACATAATTTATTTAGCTGTGATCAGTTTAGGGCATTATCCATTGATGCACGCATTAGAAAGGTCAAAGATTTAAAACTATGCGTGAACTGCTTACGTCCAGGCCATTTGCAGGAAACCTGTAGACTGGGAAATTGCAAATATTGCGATCAAAAGCATAATTCTCTCGTTCATTCCCACGCTGAAGAATCTAGTACCCATAGTGAACACTTAGCATTATCGAGCACAAATCACGAATTTAAACCAATTTCCTCATCATGTAATGTATTACTTTCCACAGCATGGGTAAAGGTGACGGATCATTTGGGAAGGTCGCACGGCGCCAGAGTCTTACTAGACAATGGAAGCACGGCCAATTTCATTACCAAGGATCTTTGCGGTAAGCTTAAATTACCTATTCGTAATGTAAGCTCAAGCCTGGCAGGTATAAACAGTCAAACGTCAATCATATCAGAGTCTTGCTCCTTGCATTTAGAATCTTGTGACGGTTCATACACAACTGACATTGATTGTTTTGTCTTGCCGAAAATCACACCATTCATACCGCATTCATACATTGACATACAAAACTTACCTGTACCATCAGGCATTCACCTAGCTGACCCGTCATTCAACATTCCATCTGAAATTAATATCCTCGTGGGAGCAGAAGTCTTTTGGTCAGTGATAGGTCATAGTGGCATACAGCTAGGTAAACAACAGCCAACGCTTTTCGAAACAAAGCTCGGTTGGCTAATATCAGGCGCACTACCACAGTCAATTGATAGCAAATTATTGTGCATGTTTACACATGATAAACACACAACACACACACACACCACAGACCTCACACGTTTTTGGGAACTAGATTCAATCTCACCAAAATACAATCTCACTTCCGAAGAACGCCTATGTGAGCAGAACTTCATAGACACAACAAAACGAGACAGCAACGGCCGTTTCATTGTGTCCATTCCATTGAAAGCATCCCCTAAAGCATTAGGAAACTCTTATGACATGGCCAAACGACGTTTCTTGTCATTAGAGCGTAGACTCAACCGAGAACCGGAACTTAAGAAACTTTATGTGGATTTTATGAACGAGTATGAGGCATTAGGTCACATGACTAAATCTCCTATTCTCTCAGATTCATCACCATACTCATATTTTCTTCCACATCACGGCGTGTTTCGAGAGTCCAGTACAAGCACCAAATTGCGAGTCGTCTTCGACGCCTCAGCGGTTACAACATCAGGCAAGTCATTCAACGATATTCAGGCTGTAGGCCCTAGAGTTCAGGATGATCTGATGTCTATTCTATTGCGGTTCCGCCAACATAAATACGTCATATCAGCTGACATAGAGAAGTTTTTCAGACAAATCAATATTGAGGAATCTCAACGGCCTCTACAGCAGATTCTATGGCGATGCGATCCTTCTCTGCCCCTTATAGAGTATATTTTGAACACAGTAACTTACGGGAATTCAGCTTCACCATACATCAGTACAAGATGTCTGACTGAGCTCGCGAAGCAGGCATCTACTACACAAGCGCAACGCGCTATTCATCATGATCTCTACGTGGATGATCTCCTGTCGGGGAGTGACTCCATCGATTCCACTATCACCCTAGGCAGAGACATCATCAAAACTTTGGGGTCAGCACAGTTGACTCTACGGAAGTGGCAGTCTAATAGCCACGAAATTCTAAATTCAGTGACAAATCAGACTACAACTTCTTCTAACACAGTGAGTTTAAGCATTGACGAACCTAGTAAAACTCTCGGTCTCAATTGGCGGTGTAACACAGACACACTCACTTTTTCAATAAATTCACCATTACACACAAACACTATCATTACAAAACGTCACATACTGTCTATAATTGCACAGATCTTTGATCCCCTAGGACTAGTTTCACCAACCATCATGGAGGCCAAGCTAATCCTCCAAAAGCTGTGGATTGATGGGTGTTCTTGGGATGGAGAGGTGCCGGCAGAGGTTAAAAAGCTTTGGCTAAAGCTTACTGAAACTTGGCCTCATCTGAACACACTTAGTATCCCACGGTGGGTTGTATGTGACAATCCTTCATCTATAGCTTTACACATTTTTAGCGACGCTTCCGAACGGTGTTACGGCGCTTGCATTTACATTCGCGCCGTGGCAGGCGATGGCTCCATTCATGTAAGTCTACTTACCTCCAAGAGCAAGATCGCGCCGGTTAAGGCTACTACTATCCCAAGGTTGGAGCTTTGCGGAGCTTTACTCGGTACAAGACTATGTACGAAAGTTCTGGAATCCCTAACAATAAAACCTGATAGTTGTATCTTTTGGTGCGACTCAATGATAGTTCTGGGATGGCTGTCATCGTCCCCGGCTTCTCTTCAGCCTTTTGTCAGGCATCGCGTTTCCGAGATCCGGGAAGGTTTTGGTGATCACACATGGCGCTACGTGCCCTCAAAAGAGAACCCAGCTGATCTGATCTCACGTGGTCTTAGCGCTGACCTCATAGGTCAATGTTCCTTGTGGTGGTCAGGTCCTTCCTATCTGTCTCTTGATGCCTCTCAGTGGCCGTCTACACCTAAATCAGACAGCAATGTTCCACTACCGGAGCTATTGAGATCACACACACAATACAATGCATCATTTCATACAAACACAATTACTCAGTCCAATGAAATCAAATATAATCAATTAATTTTGAATTTAATCAACAATTCATCTAATTACACTAAATTACAACGTACTATAGCATATTTATTTAGATTTGTAAATAAGGCTCGTAATAATAATTTAAGTCTAGGCTCAACTCTAACAAGTTCAGAATTGTCGTACAGTGCTGACTTTATTATTCAAACATGTCAGAGGGAAATGTTTCCCATGGAGTATGATCTGCTCTCATCGGGAAAATCTCTTCCCAAGAAAAACCGTCTTATTTCTTTATCACCATTCATCAAATCAGGAATCATACGTGTAGGAGGAAGACTGGACAACTCATACTATGATTACAATGTAAAGCATCCGATTCTTATATGTAGTCAGCATCATATTACTAAGTTGCTATTCAATACCTACCACTTAAGATTATTTCATGCTGGACCACAGTTATTATTGTCGTCATTACGACATAACTACTGGCCTTTGGGTGGCAGGAACCTTGCAAAATCCACAGTACATAAATGCGTCAAATGTCAACGTATCAAGGGTCAAACCGTTCAACCTATGATGGGTAATCTGCCAAAGGAACGGGTTCAGTTAGAGTTTCCTTTCCTCGAGACAGGCACGGATTACGCCGGACCAATTCTGATAGCCGATCGTAAAGGTAGAGGATGCCGACTCATTAAATCCTATATCTGTGTATTCGTTTGTCTAGCCACACGGGCAGTTCATTTGGAGCTTGTCTCGGATCTTACCAAGGAAGCTTTTATTGCAGCACTTAACAGATTTATTGCTCGTCGAGGTAAACCGAAAACCATCTACTCTGACAATGGTACTAATTTCGTAGGAACATGTAACGCGCTGGCTGACATTTTAAAGCAGGACTACTCATCCGAAATGGCAGAGTCAGGTATTAATTTCTCTTTCATTCCAAGTTATTCTCCTATGTTCGGTGGGATATGGGAAAGTTTAGTACGTAGCGTTAAAGGACATTTGCGACGTATACTAGGTCTTACACATCTTACCTTCGAAGAGATGGCTACGTGTTTGATACAGGTTGAAGCCATATTAAACTCTCGTCCTCTTACACCCTTATCCACAGATCCATCTGACCTTTACCCTTTAACTCCTGCCCATTTCCTAATTGGAAGGTCTCTCACTGCTTTGCCTCATCCAGAAGTAACCAGCCAGAACATTGCCAACCTAAAGCGATTCGAGCGCATAGAACACCTAAAACAACAATTTTGGAAAAGGTTTTCTAACGAATACATATTTTACCTCCAACAGAGGACCAAGTGGGCGCACTCCGAAGGAACCCTTGAAGAGGGATCTATGGTGGTCCTGAAGCAGCCAAACACGCCGCCTCTCATGTGGCCAATGAGAGGCGGCGTGTGGCATTGTTCGTCTCATACCCGGGAGAGACGGAATAGCTAGAGTCGCCGATATCAAGACTAAGACAGGTATCGTTCGACGCGCTTATAATACTATCTGTCTCCTTCCAGTCACACACTGAATTTGAAGACAAGTCTTCAACCCCGGGAGCATGTCGGAGACATATCGTCGCCAGCAGGACGACGCAGGGGCATCCAAGACGCGGGGGGTCCACGCGCCCCGCTCACCGAGCAACAGCTGTGCGGCCGTCAGTCACTACGTCAAAAAACACCGTCACCTCAACACGCGCACCTATATCTACCTACCTATACGTCTGTGATTTGTACAAGAACCGTTATTATAAAGTTCACCAAGAAACCAGCTGTTTCTCTTGCCACCACCTGCAAGAACCCAGAGCACGTCGTCACCACTGTACTTTCCCAAATTGCTCAGTACTTCAGAGCTTTGTCCTTGTTATTCAAAGATACTGGTTCAAGTACCATCGGAACCCAATTATCTTTTTAGGGTTCCACACAAACACAACGATACAACGTGCTCGTACAAAGAGATTTTTCCTGTGTGGGAACTGAACTCGCGACCTTCCACCTTCGTAGTTAGATACTCTAATAAAGCAAGAGGCCAGTCAAAAGCATACGTTATCCTTTATGAGCTCCGAAAACGATCAATGCGATTTGACAGGGTACACCTCATACAGTAGAACTTTTTAAGTAATAATTTTATATTGCATAACAACTAATAGCATAAACCTCTTTTCGCAGAATATCGTTTGGCATAAACTCATTTAGCATACATTGAAACCCATAATTTTGTAAGTCAGAATCATCTGTACGCATAATTTTTATATCCATAATAATCACAATGTATAATCATCACATCGCAGAAAGTTCAAAACCAGATTCATCTTGTAACACAGTGATGATCAGTGTTACTCACCAACTAGCGCGAGGTAGCTATGCAGAGAACTCTTTCCCAGGGCGCCTTACTACAGAGATTCCAGTGTGCGTGCAAGAGTAGGCCAGGGCTCTGACGAAAACAGTCAGGTAGGGTGTACACACATATATTTATATAACACAGAGATACACAGAGACACACAGAGAGCTTATTCACTGATAGACACAAATATCACAGGTACACAGAAGTATAGTCACGGCTTAGGTACTAATATTACTCAATAGACCACTGCCGCGTGAGCAGGTAAAACTGGTAAGCAGCTAACTACGCTTATAATTGGGTGACAATTACTGGCCTTGAGTGAAGCTGAGAGCAGCACAGCACGAGAATGCCACGTGGAGGCGGCTGGGTCCCCTCAAAACCCCTCGCTCGTGCAGTCCACGTGTCTTTGGATGTGGCTCTGCCAACCGTGGACGGGCCACTTTCTCCGTAGTAAAAAAACCCTGTTATGACAAGTAAACGACAAATGAAATAACTGACATCGCGACCGACGAAATTCGAACCGCTTTGCAAACAAGAAATGACACTTACCGGTATCCCGGGTGTAGGTTGAAACAGAAACTTATTCTTTGTGAGGAAAGTAGAACCTAGGCTATATTCCTCAACAAGTCCTCAGGTTTGTACAGTGCCTGCGTCAAACTATAACCTCGCAACACATGAGGTGCGCTAAATCATCAGAGCTCAACGTTAACCAAGATGTGAATCGTATTGGCTAGATGTTAGAAGAGAGCTTGTGACCTCATGGCAGGGCTATTTATACCCTGACTATGCACTCCACCAGAAAATTCCTTCAAAACCCGTTTTATATTGTAGTTCCTGTCTGACAACGCAAAAAACCAGCGACTAGGTATCGACTCCTTACCAGAGAGATGTTGCCAAAGCCAAAAAAACAATGAATTGAATAAGGCGCTTTGACACGCTCAATGATGATTGTCAAGCCGAAAACTTGACAATACTACACATACAATATAAATTTTACAACCACCCCCCCCTTAATAGTATTTCCTGCGGATATGACACGCTGGAAATACCCAATAAAGAAAACAGAAAAGTACTGACTAATAAACAAAGACAACCAGCTAGGTCCTTCAACCCCAAGCTGACTGCTACCATTACAATAACAAAGAAAGATCCTCCTATACACCTAACTAGACACTGACTCGTGTACCGGATAGGCTTAGTAACTAGAGTCTAATGCCCTTCATAGAAAGCGAATGCTCCCTTTACTGGCTGCTGATACCCTAACACTACACAAGCTCTCAGGATATTGTAGAGCGAATGAGAGAAAACGCTCGGTGCGGTGCATAGAAGAACCTACAACGTGACAATTTGAAGTCACGTACACACATAGAAATACAAACAAAAGATTAAATAGTCTTACATAATGATCACATAGCACTGGTTTAATAAACTAGAGAAACAGTGCTATGTAGTTACGTTAGGTATTGGAGACGGCTCCTCCTGATACTTCAGGATGTCCTTGATATGGTACTCCCCAAGATCCTTACCGTCCAGATCTGATAGCCTATATACTAAAGGGGATCGTTTAGCAGTCACCACACATTTAAGGAACTTAGGGGCTAGCTTAGAAGTAAAATTCTTGGCCTTGTTGGACAGGTAGAACGTGCGTTTGTAAACTATCTGTCCCACTTTCAGCTCTACATGCCTTTTTCTGAGGTTGTAATACTTTTCATTACGCTGGTGGGCAACGTTCAAATGTTTCCTCACCTGGTCGTAAATGCGTTGTATTTCTCTCAGCTTGACACCGAAGGCTGATGGATCGTCTACAGAGACTGAAGTAGGATGGCACGCGATATCTGTCTGCCTGTATAACACTCCATCCCCAATAAATTCCCTACCATGTACCAAAAAGTAAGGGGTGAAACGAGTTGCTTCGTTAACTGCAGTGTTTAAAGCACACTGTATCTCAACCAAGAACTGATCCCAAGACTTGTGTTGTGACTTCACATAGCATGAGATCGCTTGAACCACATTGCGAATAGCTCGTTCCGCCTGATTAGTTTGGGCATGATACCTAGGGTTATAATATATATTAGGTACATTGTATTTAGCCAACAGATCCTTAAATGGCTTACTCACAAACTGAGGGCCATTATCCATGTAAATAGTCTTGCAGACTCCGTGCACGAGAAACACACTCTTCTCTATGAACCTCGCGACTACAGCGCCTGTGGCAACCCGAACAGGGCACAACATGACGTATTTGCTAAAGTAGTCGGAGACCACGATCAGGTGTACGTTTCTATTGCTCGAAGTGGGAAAGGGACCAAGCAGATCGACAGAGATAGCTTCGAATGGCTTCGAAACCCGCTTCGGGCTACCCATTAGGCCGGGACGAGACGTATTTACGGGTTTGTACTGCTTGCATGTTTCGCAATTCCCAACATATTCTTTGACGTCCTCGTACATCTTGGGCCAGTAATAATTTAGGGCTAACCTTTTATGCGTCTTCCAAACGCCACCATGGACACTAAGTGTGTCATCGTGGTACTTAGAGAGCAGGGGCAAGCGATCCTCCTGAGGTACCACCAGCTTCCAGTCAAAGTCTGAAGTCAAAGAATATTTATTTTTAGTTAACCTATATAGAAGGTTGTCACGAATGTCATAATTTGGTGACTTCCTAGGGTTCTTCCGAACACTATTCATGGTGTGGTCATACCACGGGTCTTTAGTGGGTACTGCATCGAGGGAATCAATTTTGATACGAGACAGAGCATCAGGTACAACGTGGTCTTTACCTTTTCGATGCTCTATGTCAAAATCGAATTGACTGAGCCTCATGCTCCAACGTGCTAGACGACCCGTGGGATTTTTTAGCTTATGGAACCACAGAAGAGATGAATGATCCGTGACGACCGTACATTTTTGGCCTTCGACGTACTGTCGAAATTGTTCCAAAGCGAAAATCACGGCCAGAAGTTCTCGCTCAGTTGTGCTGTAGTTCACCTCGTTCTTGTTGAGAGAACGGCTACAATAGGCGATAGGGTGCTCAACACCATCGTGAGTTTGTGTCAGTACAGCAGCAACTGAGTAAGCTGACGCGTCACTAAGAATGCGGAAGGGCAGCTCAAAGTTAGGCATTTTTAATATAGGGGCAGAGACCAAGGCTGACTTTAGCAGGTTAAAGGCCTGTTCAGCCTCAGGGGTCCATTCAAACTTAAAGTTTTTAGATGTCAGTTTGCACAGAGGTTTACTAATCTTAGAGAAGTTGTTAACAAAGCGACGATACCAGCCGGCCATTCCCAGAAATCTCTTAACCTCCTTAGGGTTAGAAGGGGTGGGATAGTTGAGGATAACCTCAACTTTACCCGGGTCTGTCCGTAGGCCATGTTTGTCCACATAATACCCCAGGTATTTGAGTTCACTCCGACAAAAGTGAGATTTTTTCATGTTGATAGTTAGGCCAGCATCCTTGAGTTGCTGATAGACTCTATGTAAGAGCTCTACATGCTCCTCAAAGGTGCTGGACACACAGACTATGTCGTCCTGAAACGCAAATACCTTATTGTCGAACTCGGGGCCAAACAGACGGTCCATCAGGCGTTGCATCGTGGCACTAGCCCCGACAAGACCGAAGCACATCGAATTGTATTGGAATAATCCTCTCCGGGGAACCGTAAAAGCAGTCTTCTCAGCAGACTGGGGTGAGTCAAATGGAATCTGCCAGTAAGCCGCACTCAAATCTACAGAAGTTAAATACTTAGCGTTATTAAGGTGGTCCAAGATTTGATTGATATAGGGTAAGGGGTAGGCGTCACTCTTTGACACAGAGTTCAGCTTGCGAGAGTCCAAGCACAATCTGAGGTCACCGTTTGCCTTCTCCACCATGACCACTGGAGAGTTCCACGCGGACTGAGACGGGGACACTACTCCCATCTCCAGCATTCGGTCCAACTCGGCTTCCAGGAGCGGATAATAACGCTGCTTTATCGGCTTGCTGTCACCAGTGTCAATGACATGATGTACAAGTGAGGTCCGACCTAAGCCCACCTTATCCGTGTTCAATGAGTCAAATTTCTCAATGACCCCGTTGATTACACACCTTTGTTTAGCAGTCAAGTTGTTGTAATCCTCGAGGCCACCGTTAAGGGACACAGACTCTATAGGATTTAATAATCCTATAGAGTCTGTGTCCCTTAAGTTAAGTGATAAGTTAATTTTACAAAATATTAGTCTTGATAGCTTTAGTGATAATTCACTAAAGCTATCAAGACTAATATTTTGTAAAATTAACTTATCACTTAACTTAAATTGTTGCCAGAAATCCACACCAAATATCATGGAGGTGGTTATGCCTGGGACAACATAGAACTTGACAACTCGGACAACCGAATTGTACTCAATTGGCAAAGAGATACAACCCAGACATTGCAAGTGAGAGCTGTCTGCAGTTGTAATACGAAAAGTAGGATTGATACTCTCAAGATCAAAACCCAGTTCCAAGAAGATGCGGTGCGCTCCCTTACCTAATATAGAGCAGGAGGCACCGAAATCTAGAAGGCCTAAGACATTTAAATTTAAAACCTTAACAACTAGATACGGTCTAATGTCACTATCCCGTTTAGGAAACAGGACCTTATCAGAAATAGACTCAGATACAGAGTAATGCACAGAGTTCCTAATAAGGCCCTGGCCTACGCGTTTTTTGACTTGCTAGTACAGTGTGAGCAGTCTGGGGTCTTGACTCCTTTGAGACCACACCGGAAACACACCAGCTCCCTTGACTGTGTGCAGCTGTATGCAGTGTGACCGCCCCCGCCGCAACGAAAGCATTTGCGATCGTGGGGGGTAACCGGCGTCTCCACTGCAGACACCTGCTTAGCGGGCTTTTGTACACCTTTGTTCTTAAGCTGGTGTAAGTCAGATGTAATCTCAAACTTGTCAAGAGCAGGCTCATGGAAAGCGTCTGCCCTAGTACGCGCAAGCTCCAAGCGCTTACCCAAACGTCTCAAGTCATCTACAGAGTTGACATCATGCAAGGCCAGTTCCTTCATGTAGTCAGGTCTAATGTTGTGCATGAGAATGTCCAGCTGTTCCTCACTGGGCATCTTACATGACAACCTTGAGAACATGGCTTGCATTGTACATATATAGTTAACCAAGGACTCAGAGCGGGCTTGTGTACGCTGTCTTATCTCATTCCTGAGGCGGTAATCATAATCAGGAATATCAAAGGTATCTCTAAGCTCACTAATAAGATCCTCATATGAGATGAAGTTAGCTTTGTTTGTACGGAACCAAGACAAAGCCGGTCCATCCAACAGGTCGGAGAAAGCCATAAGGAGTCTAGGCTTAGTAACCTCCCGAGCACATCTAAGTTCCTCTAATCTCTCTAAAAACACACGTACACAAGTAGAACCATCATATTTTAAATTAAATGAACATAAGTTAAGGGGACGTTCTTTATACACTATGTTACATGTAGAACTATTCCTACTTGAACTAGCTCGCACCGAGCGGTCCTCTCTCACTACTGGTGAAGTATATTCTACCTGGTCACGACCCGAAGGATCCTCACCATCATCATCCGAACCTTCGGATTCAGAATCACTACTGGGTTCAGCCCTAGCGATGATCTTCACTAGCCTACCACGAATATCCACCAGGTCGGGGCAATCCAGACCACAACGAGCTAACCTACTCAATAAGTAGTTGGCCCTGATAGACACCCTAAGACGACTACCCTTATTAATGAAGATGTCACCTGACTGAATAGCCTCCTCCAGCTCGGAGATCTTTGGGAGGCAGATTGAGAGCTCAGCCGATGCATCAGCAGAGCACTCGCTTTGATGCTACCTCGACGGACGAGTCGGTGTGCCGCTCTTAGCTCACTCCGAAGGCCAGACACTGTCGTTTCCGGTTCCACTGAAATACCCATGTGGGACAGCTCGTTAGCAAGTTCATCCTTTCTTAAATAATTAATATATTTTTTCATCTGTGCCATTATGTAAAAATTTACTTACAACAATTATAAAGATAAAATGGCACAGATAGGGATCAATTACAAAGTAAAAATGTAAATTGAGTTACAACAAAGTGTACTAAGTTAGGTAATTATGTTTCAAATTGACTTTTAGAATTTAACAAAGATTAAGGGTATACTAAGAGAGAAAAGTTTCTAAATTTTCTGATAACACAGTTCAGGTTAATAATTAAAATTACAAGGTATCAACATACCTTCAAAAAAAAATTATAATTACACAGAGTGAAATTCACTAAGTTAACACAGAGGTGAAGCTATAGAATAATATATGTAATATATTAATCTATGCTAATATAATATTACAATAAATATATGTGTGCACCATAAAAAGAAACATAACAAAGAAAAGAAACACAATAAGAAAAGAAGTGGGTATGCCAAATAAAATCAAAAAGTTTTTTCCAAAATCACAGCTATTTTAAATTTTTGAATTTAGAATTTTGTGTCTTTTCCAGCCAAAGATGTAGGAAGCTGGAAGAAGACGAAAGGGAAGGTTTTGTGCTTAGCTGCTAGCACCACCAATTAACGTCCTGGAGCGTCTCGGACGATACACCAGGATGGTTTCGCCAGAGGTAACCACCTATGCACACACACTAGACTGAGGCTACCGCAGAGTAGACCCAGAGATTTGCCACTACGTTGGGAGCCACTTTGTAACACAGTGATGATCAGTGTTACTCACCAACTAGCGCGAGGTAGCTATGCAGAGAACTCTTTCCCAGGGCGCCTTACTACAGAGATTCTAGTGTGCGTGCAAGGGTAGGCCAGGGCTCTGACGAAAACAGTCAGGTAGGGTGTACACACATATATTTATATAACACAGAGATACACAGAGACACACAGAGAGCTTATTCACTGATAGACACAAATATCACAGGTACACAGAAGTATAGTCACGGCTTAGGTACTAATATTACTCAATAGACCACTGCCGCGTGAGCAGGTAAAACTGGTAAGCAGCTAACTACGCTTATAATTGGGTGACAATTACTGGCCTTGAGTGAAGCTGAGAGCAGCACAGCACGAGAATGCCACGTGGAGGCGGCTGGGTCCCCTCAAAACCCCTCGCTCGTGCAGTCCACGTGTCTTTGGATGTGGCTCTGCCAACCGTGGACGGGCCACTTTCTCCGTAGTAAAAAAACCCTGTTATGACAAGTAAACGACAAATGAAATAACTGACATCGCGACCGACGAAATTCGAACCGCTTTGCAAACAAGAAATGACACTTACCGGTATCCCGGGTGTAGGTTGAAACAGAAACTTATTCTTTGTGAGGAAAGTAGAACCTAGGCTATATTCCTCAACAAGTCCTCAGGTTTGTACAGTGCCTGCGTCAAACTATAACCTCGCAACACATGAGGTGCGCTAAATCATCAGAGCTCAACGTTAACCAAGATGTGAATCGTATTGGCTAGATGTTAGAAGAGAGCTTGTGACCTCATGGCAGGGCTATTTATACCCTGACTATGCACTCCACCAGAAAATTCCTTCAAAACCCGTTTTATATTGTAGTTCCTGTCTGACAACGCAAAAAACCAGCGACTAGGTATCGACTCCTTACCAGAGAGATGTTGCCAAAGCCAAAAAAACAATGAATTGAATAAGGCGCTTTGACACGCTCAATGATGATTGTCAAGCCGAAAACTTGACAATACTACACATACAATATAAATGTTACAATCTTTTGGTATATATTTCTTATCCATAACTATTTAAAAGTAGTTCGACATAACTGTTTCTTAATGGTTTAAAAAAAATAACCACTAAGACTAAGGCGGAAGCTCCGCTCCGCTTCGCTCCCGCCTTAGCCTTCTAACCTAACCCATCCAAGTCTGGGTACTCTGAGTCGAGATGTTAACCACAATGACGACAAATAATCTGTACTCTAAATGAACGTTATACTAAATGAAGTTATACAAAATTTTAACTATGCCAAAGGTAATTAAGCCAAATAAAATTCTACTATCTTAAATGTATGCCATTCTAAATTCGGTAATAAGCACATTATGCCTAAAAATATTTATGTCAAATATTTTTTATGCCTAATAAATGATCGATTAAAGAAGTTTCTGCGAAGTGAGTTATCCCAAATAGGTTTCGGAGTATCAAGTTTCTACCAAATAGACGGCACCCGATTTGACAAGTCTCATGTGCGAAAAAAAGAAAGCCCCCATTAGGCTACTTTTATACCATCTGAAAATCATTGAAGTCAAATTATTTATCGTCTCCGGGATCCGTTTCACACTTATTTATACTGCTAAAAACTGACATCATAGATCTGATCTGCTCTATTCATTTTTTGAGTCACAACTTTCTCAACATAATAAACTGACTTATTTCACAAAGACTTTCTATACATGAGCAGTCTGTCAATAGCTGCTGTTTCCATCGCGGCGACGATAATTAAATGAAAGGTTATAAGTATTCAGCAACACTCAAAATGTAATGCTCAAACGTAATTTCTCACTACAAACGCAATTCCTAAGGCTACCGTCAATAGGTTAGATTCATCACTTTCTAGCAAGTAGGTCATATATTATATGTATTCATATACCAAACGTGTTCGTATTTAAAAATAAAAACAAATTAGGTTTTTAAATGACAAAATGACAAAAGATAAAATACAAATACTTGACTACAGACTACTACAAACATTTGCCACACATATGTTAAGGGTCATCGCAGAAGGAAGATAAAATCAAACGGATCACAATATTTCAACAAAATTTATTTAATATTTACTTTTTACTATTTACTCCTCAACCGAGATTACAAACAAAGTTTTACTGACCTTAGTGATCTAATCGCGTCCGCCCTCTGACTGGCGTTTCACTCGGAAGCCTGACACACACTCCGTTTCACAATACTTTGACGTTTGACGTGTCAACGTCAAATGTCAACTTGTCACTGTCAAACTTCAAACTAATGGGAGTATCTTATGAAAATAATAAACAAGCCAACAATTCTGTAACAGTCGGCCATCCTATGGGAACGAGTCTCTTCGTTCTAATTAACTATAATTTATATTTCCATTATACATTGTTTAACTATATAATAAAATTGAATGTATCACTCGCATCACTTTTATAATTACCTAAATTAAGATTTTTACTGTACGTATATAATTACATACACTTAAACTACTACAGAACCTTCTACTATGGTATAGCTGCGTGGCTTAAAGGTTACTTCCTTCACCAGTAAGTCACACAACTGCGATGTCTCTTACCAATCGTGGGCGGCGAGGTCGTTACGCCAATCTTGCCCGGCTCGAGAACACCCCTCACTACTATGGTATAGCCGGCCGCAAAGGTTACTTCTTTCACCAGAACGACACACAACTGCGATGTCTCTTACCAATCGTGGGCGGCGAGGTCGTTTACGCCAATCTTGCCCGGCTCGAGAACACCCGTCACTACTATGGTATAGCTGCATGCCGCAAAGGTTACTTCTTTCGCCAGAACGACACACAACTGCGATGTCTCTTACCAATCGTGGGCGGCGAGGTCGTTTACGCCAATCTTGCCCGGCTCGAGAACACCCGTCACTACTATGGTATAGCTGCATGCCGCAAAGGTTACTTCTTTCACCAGAACGACACACAACTGCGATGTCTCTTACCAATCGTGGGCGGCGAGGTCGTTTACGCCAATCTTGCCCGGCTCGAGAACACCCGTCACTACTATGGTATAGCTGCATGCCGCAAAGGTTACTTCTTTCACCAGAACGACACACAACTGCGATGTCTCTTACCAATCGTGGGCGGCGAGGTCGTTTACGCCAATCTTGCCCGGCTCGAGAGCACCCTCACTATAACTATATTTCAATCACTCTAAAATTATGCGTTCACTCCGTTTTACAATCATTAATGTTTGTCGTCCTAAATCTGTAATTATTCAATCTCATATCATCAAATTACAATTACTCATTGACACTGTTTACAGTTGAAGAGCAAGTAGCAGTGTCTTCGCCAAAATTAGATGATAAGTACATTACTCAGGCTCAATTCAATTTTATGATTTAAATCCCTCATCAATCACTTATACACACGCATACGTATGTACTCGATAATTTACAATCATTTTTCACATCCTGCCTACATACATCACTATAATTAAATCACTAACATTATGCATTCACTCCGTTTTACAATCATTAATGTTTGTCGTCCTAAATCTGTAACTATTCAATCTCATATCATTAAATTACAGTTACTCATTGACACTGTTTACAGTTGAAGAGCAAGTAGCAGTGTCTTCGCCGAAATTAGATGATAATTAGGTACATTACTCAGGCTCAATTCAATTTTATGATTCAAATCAATCAATCAATCACTTATACACACGCCTATGTATGTATTCGATAATTTACAATCATTTTTCACATCCTGCCTATATACATCACTATACTTAAATCACTTAAATTAATGCATTCACTACGTTTTACAATCATAAATGTTTGCCGTCCTAAATCTGTAATAAATCTGTTATCATTAAAATACAAGTACTCATTAACACTATTTTCAGTTGAGGAGTAAGTAGTGGTGTCTTTGTTAAAATTAGATGATACATTATTTAGACTTAATTAAATTTATTGCAAGGTTTTTTTTTCGCAACCCGTAATAATACCGTCACTAGGTACATTATAGGTATATTTCGCTATTAACTCGTTCACGTGTATTTTTATGCCGTATTCGACGCTTTAACTCTCTTATTTTAAATTGACATATTATAACGATCGCAATATCCTGGTATCTTTTTTTTTTTTTTTTTTTTTTGAGCATCTTCAGGCTCCTCTTTTTCTTGAAATTACGCGCCGATTTAAATAAATTACTTTATTAGTCTTTTGCAAACAGAATGCCCAAAACTATGGATGATCGTAAATTCCCTGATGGAGTTAAACTTTTCAACGCAAAAAGAAAGTCTATTATACAAAATTTACTAATGAAAGGATCAATTATTTACCATTACCTTTGACCCAATGTTAAAGCATCAGCTTGATGATCTTTTTTTTTATGGGTATTTATGTATTCAATGATTTAAACTCTAGTCTTAATGACTTCAAATAGTATTTATTTCTTATTGTAATTGTTGAGATTTTTTTCTTTAAAGAATCTTATTTAATATAACACTAATCTCTGTAGTCTCTAATAAATTAATTATCTAACGACATATGTACTTACTTCTGAAAATGTGACGGTTTATACACAAAATCTTGCATGCTATTTCAATGGCTGAATAGGCAAGGATTATCTTATTCATATGATGTAACACCATTGTGTACCCTATTTATCGCAAATAGAGAATCTGTATTTGAATAAAATAAAATGAAATCAAATTTATTCCCTTTGAAGTTTTTTTTTATTTTTTCATTTTTTTTTATTATTTTTTATTATTTAGTGTTTGAATTTTTGTGACTCTACCGGGGGTTCGGAAATACTACAGACTGAGAAGAACACCCCAAGAAACTCAGTCCGGTCCCTATGAAAATTCATCTTATAAAGTAATACAGGTTTATTTTATGTAGAATATAGTAATGACCTGCGCTAATATTTATGGCCACAAAATGTTTATGACCTGTGCTTAATGTTTCCGATGAGTCATGCAAGCATACTTAGTAGGTATCTATTCTTTTCGTCATTTTTTTTTATTATTCCGTGGTCAGAAGGAAGAAGGAAACAACCTGATCTACTAACAAAAACTCCCTCCACTTAACCTGACATTTCTTGACGTTGTTCCAAGTGAATGGTGACTTCTCTACAAGAACCTCATAAGTCTCATTCATGACCACACCCGCCTCTTCACAGGGAAGGTTCAGTACTTAGAGGGTAAATAATCTAACAAGGCTGTGACAGCGTGTTCAGAGATTCCTTTCACTGCCAATAATTACGCTACCATTTGGAAGGCACTTCTAGAAAATTATTAGGATGCTAGGGTTCAAGTTTCGTACTACATCACTAAATATTAATGACACCAATGCAACCATATGACAGCTTTGCGGACGACACAGAATCTCTTAGATCTTTGTTGGATATTGATTAACTTCGCATACATTTATCGTTTGAGCTATTAACCGCCTACTGTCGCGAATGCAGTTTGAAAATTGTTGAGACGGAGGCGATTCTGTTTTCAAGGCAAAGTCGCTCCCTAGGTGAAATCTCAAATTTGACTGAAGTGGGATCGAATGGAGTCGTTCTGTTTGATGCTTGGGCACTATGCTAGATCATAAGCTCAATTGGAGTGATAACACAATAAGATTAAAATTTGAGGGCACTACAGCATTGAACGTTTTAACTCCCATTCTCAATTGAGGATTCCTGCCTATTAGTGAAACTAAATTGACTTTATATTGCACCATATGACCTGGTTTTACTTACGTTTGCCCAGCCCAGTCTGGGGCAGTACTAGTCATCAACCTTAATAGTCTTCTAGTTGTCCAAAACAAGTTACTTAAGTGCGCACTCAACACTCCCTATCTAACAAATTTAATAGAACTACATATTAAAACAAATTTACCAAAAATTTTATTTCAACAGTAAACCAAGTAGAGCCTGTAGGAAAAGACTTCTGTTTATCCACAACCACAACCAACACAAGTTACCTCACCACTTGTTTCTTGAGTGCGATAAATAGACTCTCATAGTGCCCGCTCAGGACCGTACCCTACGCCTGTCGGAGCCTTGCGCGCGTTGAGCAGTTATACGGACTAGGAATATAGATACATATGATCGGTGGCGCCGCCTTTGCTGTGGCTATTGATAAATGTGTCTGACTGCTAATAAACCAATCTTTTGTTTTTGTTGCATTTTCAATAGAAAACTTTTTTTACTATGTTAATACCTGTATATTTAAAGGGGTATTTTATGCACATCTGTATAACCTTTCTGTAGGCTGGGTAACTCCACTGATCAACCAACTGCATATCAGAAAATTGAATGCTATGTGAAAACCAATTGATTAACTAAACATGTCTAATTCAAAACTTAAGTAGTACACAAAACGAGACAACAAAATAGAAATTGTTTATTAACATGTAATGCTAACTATACCTTGCTAAACTTAATCATTGACGATGCTCCTTGCAGGACACACCTTCGTTCCATCCTTCAACTCCCACGCCATAAATCCGATTTCTATTCTTACTCTTTTTCAGTTCATGCGGTTAGATTGTGAAATTCCCTGCCACCTGATATCAGAGACGTTAACACAGTTGCGAATTTTAAGAAGAAAGTCCTCGAATACTATCTCTCTACCACTTAACAGATAATGCCTTTTTTATTTATAAAAATGTAATCTCACGTATGTAAGTATTTTTATTTGTTATAAATATGTATATACACACATATATATACATATATATATATATACACATATATATACACATATATATATACATATATATACACATATTAATATTTTTGTATTTGTATAGTATGTATAATTAGTTGATTCTACCTAGTTATCTCACACACTTCTACCTCTCTGAATTATTCAACATCATGTTCTCCTCTCGCTGGCCTGCTGGAAGAGATTTCTTATAGAAATAAGCAGTGCCATTGTACTCTTTTTTTCCTAACTATGTATCTCTGTAATATATTATGTGTGTACATAAATTGTTAAATAAATAAAATAAATAAATCATTTTTAACGCAGTACCTACCTCATTATAATTATAATTTTAACGACCTAAATTAAATACATCAATTAATTCTTTAAAAAAAAACGTCAAATCATTGTGTACTGTAACCTTATTTAATATGTTATCCTCTAGAATCAAATTATCACTAGAGATTTCACATTTTATGTATGCAATAAAGACTTTGAACGTTCAATAAAATCAGTAGATTTCTTCCCAGAACAGTTCTGTAATACAGGATTTGTCTTACCAAGATTAAAAATTGACAATTGCCAATACACAACATAGGAACGAAATCACTCGCCTTGATCTCACATCGCTTATAATCAATCCACGCACAGCAATGTACCGCGGTATCATTTTCGTCCTCGCATACATCTCTCACAATACTCTCGCCCGCGCAACTATCAAACACTCGCTCGCAACAATCACACACGACGCACGCTCAAAATAAAAACATTCGCTTCTCACAACAAAACTTAATTTTGCTTAACGCAACTAACTCCTTCGCTTGAAACGCTTACGCAACGCTTTTGATAACTCGAAAGTGTCCCTATTAACAAACATTACGAAGTCTGTGACACCTTTTTATTTCAACTCTTACTCGAAATGACATCGATTGCCACTCTGATCACACTGATTCACCTCGGGTCCCACCGCTAACGCCAGTTCCTTACTTTAGAGAAAAAGTTAGAAGCTAACCCCGGCCTACGCTTTAATTATAACAATATAATTCAAAATCATATCGATCAAGGATCACATATTTCGAAAATGGCTCCTAAAGGAGGTCGACGATGAGTCTTCCTCAAAGCGCCCACGATACACCCGTCTGTTGCCATGACATACCTACCTCAAGGAGGCGTATCATATTGATAATGGTTATGGAACCACAAGTCGGAAATCGCTTAACGACACACTTTACAGGTTCAAATTAACGAATCAATGTTCTTTATCTCTTAAATCGATCGATTAAACTCACGCATGTACTCAGTCACCGTGATCGCTGTTATAGAAAAGGTGTATTTTCAATTACAGAAAGCTCGTTCCCGCTCATCACTCTTTTCAACGCATACTTACTACAAATAAGATCGTAGTCTTGAAGGAGTGTAAACCTGGCGACGGGTGCCACTCCAACTTCGTCGCAAATGTACCCGGTGTTCAGGAGAGTTCGTTGCAGAACCTTGGTCGCTCATTCTCTGAAAGCTCGAAAATTAACAAAGTATTAGATTTTATCCCGTATGCGTCACTATAATCTGATAACTGTTCTATCACAAGTTAAGAAAAACCGTATTATGAAATCGAGAAGAAAAAAATAGGGTAGACTAAAAGTGTAAATCCATTTGCATCTTGACTAATTCGAGCAAAAATTACAATTTATTTTTATATTCCTGACTTGTTAAATATGTAAATATTAAAATTATGCATATTTTTCTTATAACTCAACATCACAAAAGTTTTATTTATTAGATTCTACTGAGGTCAAGTAGGTGAATCCGAATAAAATCCTATTCCATCCATCAAACCGCGATAAAAAACTTCACAAGAAATGTGTTTTACTATGTCAATGAGGCTACTTTATCTATAGAACACTGTATTTTTAAATAAAATAGTTTCTTTCACTTCATTTATCAATGATGGCCACCGTGCTCGTGGGGTGGATTATAACGAAATATTGTTTTACTTCGAGATTATCCCACTTCTGAGATGTTAAGGGTCATCGCAGAAGGAAGATAAAATCAAACGGATCACAATATTTCAACAAAATTTATTTAATATTTACTTTTTACTATTTACTCCTCAACCGAGATTACAAACAAAGTTTTACTGACCTTAGTGATCTAATCGCGTCCGCCCTCTGACTGGCGTTTCACTCGGAAGCCTGACACACACTCCGTTTCACAATACTTTGACGTTTGACGTGTCAACGTCAAATGTCAACTTGTCACTGTCAAACTTCAAACTAATGGGAGTATCTTATGAAAATAATAAACAAGCCAACAATTCTGTAACACATACTACATACATATCCAAGTTTTTGCTAATTTTAATGTATATATATTGAATTTGATGTATATAAATTATTTAAATGAATATATAATGAATTATTATTTGAGGTGAGGACATGAGTTTTGGTTTGCAACATAATCACGTACACTGTGAATGGGTGCTGCACGCCGAAACAGAGGCGTTTGCCTAGTTCGGCTGGCAGTGAATTTAAAAAAAAATTTCTAAAAATAATAAAATAAATAAAATAAAATAAAATTTATTCCCTTTGAAATTTTAAAAAAAATTATTTAGGTTTGTCAAAATTTTTGTGACTCTACCGGGGGTTCGGAAATACTACAGACTGAGAAGAACACCCCAAGAAACTCAGTCTGGTCCCTTCTCTTCTAGTATCTTAGTATCTAATACAGTTTTTTTTTAATGTAGAAAGGAGCAATTCGTGTCACTGCCAGGCAGCCTTGTCTTCTAGAAAGTCTTTAATGCTATAATAAGCTTTCTGGCACAATTTAAGTTTTATTAGTTTTTTAAATTTATTAACTGACAAACCTGTTATGGCTGTCGGCAATGTATTGTACATTCGAATACAATTGCCCGCAAAAGAATTGCTTATTTTATTAAGCCTAAATCTAGGTACAGCCAATTTATTCTTATTTCTTAAGTTTAGATTATGGATATCACTATTTTTAATAAATTTACTGTTATTTTTATGAGTATATAATAAGTTTTCATATATGTACTGTGAATACACAGTAAGTATGTTGATATCCTTAAACTTTTCTCTTAATGACTCCCGAATCCCCATACCATAGATAGCCCGGACAGCCCTTTTCTGCAACACAAAGATAGATTCGATGTCGGCAGCGTTACCCCATAATAGTATGCCATAGGTCATGACACTGTGGAAATAGCTAAAGTAGACAAGACGCGCTGTTCTAATGTCTGTCAGCTGTCGGATCTTTTTAACGGCATAGGCTGCAGAGCTCAGTCTGCCCGAGACTTTCTCGATATGAGGCCCCCACTGCAAGTTGGAGTCTAACTTTATGCCCAGAAAGACAGTTTCATCGACCAATTCTACTTGATCATCCCTAATCTTAATACTGGTGTTAACGAGCCTAACATTTGGCAAGGTGAATCTAATACATTTTGTTTTAGTTTCATTTAACAATAAATTATTTGCGTTAAACCAGTGGACTACCCTAGAGAGGGCATTGTTTACTTCGTCAAGATCGCGTTGTCCACGTTCAACTTTAAATATAAAAGATGTGTCATCAGCAAACAAAACTACCTCGTGATCGTCTCTTATAAGGTGAGGGAGATCATTTATGTACACTAAAAATAGAAAAGGTCCCAGAATTGAACCCTGAGGCACCCCCATTGTTACAGCAGAACCATGTGACTGTTTACCATTTATAACTACTTTCTGTACTCTATCTCTTAGGTAAGAACTAATTAAATCCAAGGCCGTCCCCTGGATCCCATAATGATCAAGTTTTTTAATTAAAGTTTGATGCTGGACGCAATCGAAGGCCTTAGATAGGTCGCAGAATACACCATAAGCATCATACGACTCCTCCCAGGCTTCATATATATACTCTAATAATTTGATTCCAGCATCCGTGGTAGACCGACCGCGCGTGAAACCGAATTGTTTAGTATGGAATAGTTTATTTGTATTAAAATGATTTTGCATTTGATTAAGCATTACCTTTTCAAAGATTTTACTAAACGTGGGTAGTACAGAAATAGGACGAAAATTGGACGGATCCGAGGTGCTACCCGATTTAAACAGAGGAGTTATTTTACTAAACTTCATTAAGTCAGGAAACACACCACTATCAACACAATTATTAAATATGATTGATAATTCAGGAGCAACCATTTCAATTAACGAATTAACTAAATGTACAGAAATTCCCCAGAGGTCAGCCGTTTTCTTAATATTTAAAGATTTAAAAGTTTTTATGATAGTGTGTAAACTAATTTTACTGAATTTGAATATTTCATTACAGCAAGGAACATTTGCTTTTAACAAGGATTCTGCTATTGGGATAGAAGAACCTAGGGCTCTGGTAAATTAAAAATCTTTAATTTCTGCTAATTAAATTTCTGCGTTAATATTCCTCACATTATTTGAAATGCTATTGTTTACTGTGTTACATAATTTTAGAACATGGATTTAATAGTGAATGTGTCAACTATGTAATTCTGTGCGAAATAAATAAATAATTATTATAATTATTATATAAACTTAATACAGGTTTATTCCCCTGGAAGGGTAGGTAGAGCCAATTAGAATTTATTTTTCCCACTGTATTGGTGATGTGCATATTGCCGGAATAAAATAGGCAGAGCCCGGATGTGACTACCTGCTGTTGAACATTTCAAACCGCCCATCAGACCTTCAACTTGACTGATCGTTTACAGAACACTTCGAAAAAATAACCAAGAATACATGCTTAAGATCATGCCTTTATCCCCAAAGGGGTAGGCAGAGGCATATTATATGCTCACATTTCACCTTTTAGATTTTTGTCCCAAGTAATAGGTGGTGAGCCGTTAACGTGTTGATATGTACAGGCGCTTGTGACTACCTGCTGTTGAAATTTGTCAAGCCGCCAATGAAGGCCTTCAACTTGTGGCAGTCCGGGACCAACGGCTTAACGTGCCTTCCGAAACATGGAGACGCTCGCAAATAAATGTCAGAAAGTGGTTACGTAGTGGTCACCCATCCATAACCGGCCATAGTAAATGTTGCTTACTACAGTAATCATTTACAAAAGACTGAGTCCGCGGGGCCACGAGCGATTCTGAAAGCAAAATAATAAAGGAAAATCAACAACTAGACTAAACGAAACTTCTTAATAAAGACCGACTACAACCCTGTCCTAATTACAAAAATACCTACCAAGGACATTCAAGACAAAATCTAGTCTAAATTAAATTCCACCTTGAGGTTACATCCGAGTCGTATGATTCCATTTCTAGTTTAGCAATGCTTGGAATGGAATAACTTAAACTAGGCTAGGAATGGTTCACTAATATGCTTGTTGCCTTTAATGCCCTCATAGACGTCAAAACTTAAAGATTAAGAACCTTTATTTAAAGTCTTTATGTGTGGCCCGTGACTGGTCTCGTGGTCCAGTGGTAAGTGTGCCTGATGTTCGATTCCCACCTACCCAGGACAAATCTGTTTGTGTGATGAGTACATTGATTTGTTCTATGTCTGGGTGTAATTTATCCATAATATGTATATATTTAGAAATATATAAATATGTTTATCAGTCGTCTAGATCCCATGGCACAAGTTTATATTTTCGTAATTTTGGCTATATGATGTTGTGTGGGAATTTCCACAACAAGTAACAAAGTTGATAACGATTTATTTATGGCAGTAATATCACTAGAAATCCTTCTGACGGCTTACCCGGAGCTCCCAACCGTAGCCTGTTAGGCAGGATGCGTGTAGTTTCTAGTCAACAGGAGTCTAGTATAGCATCCATGTAGGATTTTCCTCACGTTAAAAAAAAGCTTCAAAAAAAAGAGTTATACAATCTTGTAACTACAAAGAAGCGACTCCTTTGCAGTTTATATTCAAGCTGGTCTCCTATGTTAATACTAGCAGTGACTGTGAGCTATTCGCCTTATAATGGTTCTGTACTTAATGGTCTATCACAGAGATGCCTCCCAACGTTCAAAACCTCGGAATTGTTCAAGTATGATGTGCTGGTAATATAAAATTAAAGAGAAATATAACAAAGTTCCGAAAGGACCTTGAACCCATATACTTCGTCTTGTAGGGACAAATAATGAAAAATGTCTTCACTGTTTAGCACATTAAAAAGTAAGAATATTGATTTTAAATCCCAGACACATTAGGCTTTGTTTAATATTCGTGGAATCTGGACTTGACAGTTTATATTTTATGAAAAAATACTGAGTAATATTATAAATACGAAAGTTTGTGAGAATGGATAGATGTTCGTTACTCTTTCACGCTCTAATAGCTGAACGAATCTGGCTGAAATTTAGTACAGAGCTAGATTACAATATATAATAACACATAGGGTATATTTTATACCAGGATTAAATTGCTGTGGGAAGCAGAAACGGGAACTAGCTTCCATGCGGGTAGAGCTGTAATTAACATCTACGAGTAAAATTTTTATTTACTGATGAATTTCATGTCAGAAAGAATATCAAAATATTCCAACAAATAATTTCAGTAGCTACCCGCTAGAATTGTTATAGCAATATTTTATGCAAATTCATTTTATTTTCACGCGAAAATACTTCGCTAATCCTCGTTTCACAAAGGAGAAAATTGTATATCTGACTTATTATTTTCAAACCTTTGACATTTCTTAACCAAAAGCTAGCTTGAATGATCGCCCGCCAATTTTAGAAAATACCATTATATTATTTCGAAATTCAATATTAGATTACATATTTATTTTTCATCTTGAGATCATTATAAATACATAAATATGAAAGACAGGTTCAGACAGGATTTGAACCCGAGGACATCGCTTCTCAAGGGCAACGTCTTTAAAAGTTGCTTTTAATATACTTACCTATTATAGTGAAGTTCAACTGATTCTGGAATTGTCCTTGCTAGGCAAAGGTGACTAGTTCTAGTTATATTTAAACCAAGCTTTATGAATAAACAAAATATAACTACTTTAAGACCTGTTACTTAGTCCTAATAATGTTTACCAAGTAAACTTGTTCTAGCTGATCTAGATAGCTTATAAATATTAGTACTGCTCGTTCGCTCTAACTTTGCCGTTCGGCTTCATACTAAAGTCGAATTTTTAATTAGACGAAGTAAATTGACAGCAACTAATGTCACTTCTTCATACAGTGTTGCGTATTTTCTATGACGAAGTGACATTAGCTACTGTCAATTTACTTCGTCTAATTAACAATTCGGGCATACGTCTCTACGCCAGCGGCAAAGTTAGAGCGAACGGGTAGTAGGTACATTTTTTCAAACATTACTTGACGAAAATATTCAAAATACTACGAACATTTGCAAATCACAAAATATAATATTTTTTCCGAAGCGGAAATCAATCTCTAGACCTCAGTACCTACCAACACTGTGCTAAAAAACGTTTTTCTAACGTAAGCAAAATCTTACAGGGATGCTATGCCGGACTCCTACCGAATAAAAAATTGCGTGTACTTAGTGTACACACGTAAGAAGTGAAACTTCTTCATAAACTTAATTTTCACCTCACCTTAAATTAAGTCAAAAAGTACAATAGTACAAAAGTCCAAAAGTCCAAAAGTCCAAAATTCCAAAAGTCCAAAAGTCCAAAAGTCCAAAAGTCCAAAAGTCCAAAAGTCCAAAAGTCCAAAAGTCCAAAGTCCAAAGTCCAAAAGTCCAAAAGGCCAAAAGTCCAAAAGTCCCAAAGTCCCAAGGTCTCAAGGTCCCAAAGTCCCAAAGTCCCAAAGGCCAAAAGTCCAAAAGTCCCAAAGTCCCAAAGTCCCAAAGTTCCAAAGTCCCAAAGACCCAAAGTACCAAGGTCCCATCTAAAAGTCCAAAAGTCCCAAAGGCCAAAAGTCCAAAAGTCACAAAGTCCCAAAGTCCCAAAGTCCCAAAGTCCCAAAGTCACAAAGTCCCAAAGTCCCAAAGTCCCAAAGTCCCAAAGTCCCAAAGACCCAAAGTACCAAGGTCCCATCTAAAAGTCCAAAAGTCCCAAAGGCCAAAAGTCCAAAAGTCACAAAGTCCCAAAGTCCCAAAGTCCCAAAGTCCCAAAGTCCCAAAGTCCCAAAGTCCCAAAGTCCCAAAGTCCCAAAGTCCCAAAGTCCCAAAGTCCCAAAGTCCCAAAGTCCCAAAGTCCCAAAGTCCCAAAGTCCCAAAGTCCCAAAGTCCCAAAGTCCCAAAGTCCCAAAGTCCCAAAGTCCCAAAGTCCCAAAGTCCCAAAGTCCCAAAGTCCCAAAGTCCCAAAGTCCCAAAGTCCCAAAGTCCCAAAGTCCCAAAGTCCCAAAGTCCCAAAGTCCCAAAGTCCCAAAGTCCCAAAGTCCCAAAGTCCCAAAGTCCCAAAGTCCCAAAGTCCCAAAGTCCCAAAGTCCCAAAGTCCCAAAGTCCCAAAGTCCCAAAGTCCCAAAGTCCCAAAGTCCCAAAGTCCCAAAGTCCCAAAGTCCCAAAGTCTCAAAGTCTCAAAGTCCCAAAGTCCCAAAGTCCCAAAGTCCCGAAGTCCCAAAGTTCAAAAGTCCAAAAGTCCCAAAGACCCAAAGTACCAAGGTCCCATCCAAAAGTCCCAAAGACCCAAAATACCAAGGTCCCATCCAAAAGTCCAAAAGCCTAAAAGTCCCAAAGTCCCAAAGTCCCAAAGTCCCAAAGTCCCAAAGTCCCAAAGTCCCAAAGTCCCAAAGTCCCAAAGTCCCAAAGTCCCAAAGTCCCAAAGTCCCAAAGTCCCAAAGTCCCAAAGTCCCAAAGTCCCAAAGTCCCAAAGTCCCAAAGTCCCAAAGTCCCAAAGTCCCAAAGTCCCAAAGTCCCAAAGTCCCAAAGTCCCAAAGTCCCAAAGTCCCAAAGTCCCAAAGTCCCAAAGTCCCAAAGTTCCAAAGTCCCAAAGACCCAAAGTACCAAGATCCCATCCAAAAGTCCAAAAGTCCCAAAGTCCCAAAGGCCAGAAGTCCAAAAGTCCAAAAGTCCAAAAGTCCAAAAGTCCAAAACTCCAAAGTCCAAAAGTCCAAAAGTCCAAAAGTCCAAAAGTCCAAAAGTCCAAAAGTCCAAAAGTCCAAAAGTCCAAAAGTCCAAAAGTCCAAAAGTCCAAAAGTCCAAAAGTCCAAAAGTCCAAAAGTCCAAAAGTCCAAAAGTCCCAAAGTCCCAAAGCCCCAAAGACCCAAAGTACCAAGGTCCCATCCAAAAGTCCAAAAGTCCAAAAGTCCAAAAGTCCCAAAGTCCCAAAGTCCCAAAGTCCCAAAGTCCCAAAGTCCCAAAGTCCCAAAGTTCCAAAGTCCCAAAGACCCAAAGTACCAAGGTCCCATCCAAAAGTCCAAAAGTCCAAAAGTCCAAAAGTTCAAAAGTTCAAAAGTTCAAAAGTCCCAAAGTCTCAAAGTTCCAAAGTCCCAAAGACCCAAAGTACCAATGTCCCATCCAAAAGTCCAAAAGTCCAAAAGCCCAAAAGTCAAAAAGTCCAAAAACCCTTAAATGACATGCTATCCCTGGATAAAGTACTCTTAATTCGAATCCACCGTGATGAGGAACAGAACAAAGATGGCGCGTAACCAAAAATCGTGACGTGACGTGACGTGACGTGACGTGACGCAAATTTTTTTCCAACGCCGATAAAGAAGTTTCACTTCAAAAATCACACGTATCCTACGTAACAGCCTACGGTTGGGAGCCCCAGGTAAAAGGCAGTCCCTAAAGCTATCCTACCCTTCGTATAATATTACACAAGTGTGATAATATTTACGTAGTACCTAGACCATAATTAGGGATTCCTCATTAATTAGACCCCTACAATAATTTTATCTTAGTCCTCTTAGTATAAAATATGAGACAATCAGCCCTACTTTAGGATTATGCTCAGCTACGGTAAATGACCTCATTACCGATGTTTATTACAATTCATATTTTACTAATATAATTTGTGTGAAGGAACCCACCAGATGTTCTAGATCTGCCAATCCTAGTTAAATAGATATAGAAGGTTGTAACGTTGTGGAACAACGGGTGCAAATATTAATTAATATTAGGGGTTTAGAATTAAAATTTGGGTCAACATATGAAAGCGCCATCTACCGAGTAAGTGTCGCAACGACGGAAGCCTTGATTCGTATTTAAAAAAGCGGTCTTGACGATTGAGTAGTTTCGAGTGGTGCCGCTAGAGGCGCTGTACAAACATATAAAAACAACCGCGCGCGAATTTCAAAGGCCATTATTCAAATAATCTAAATATACTAGTCGCGAAGGCGTAGGTGTATCAGAATATAAATCCAATCAAAGTAAAGAAATAGTATAGGGAGTGAAGTACTCCCAAAGTGATCAGTGATTTAGCTGCAAGCGTCTATAACCCCATCATTGGGTGAGTTAAATTAATTATAATGTAATCTAGATTTTGAAACAGTGAAAATTAACGGCTGTTGGTCAACCCTGTTATGGGAGGGTAGATTACAGGGGTGTGAAAAAAAGGTCTCTGTAAAATTAGTAGATAACCAAACATTGTAAGGCAGCCGACTCCTGAAAGGTTTAACAGGGACCGGCTGTCTTAGCAATGGGCGGGAAAAAGGGTTCCAGCTAACCCGTCATCTGGAACATTCCAGGGTCCACCCTACGGGTTGTCAACATCCACCCTACGGGTTGTCAACATCCACCCTACGGGTTGTCAGCATCCACCCTACGGGCTGTAGAAGTCCACCCTTCGGGTTCCAAGAAGGAACATTCACCCTACGGGCTACCAACAACCGTTCACCCTACGGGCGACAAGCGTTCGTCCACCCTACGATTCGAAAACACCGTGCCAGCCGAATTTGTGGACGGCACGGCTACCTGGCGAACTGCAGCGGGCTACAGGAAGACCAATACTGAGATAAGTCGAACCCTGAGGGACCTTCGGGAATCGCTGAAATCGTTGCTCCCCGAACACGAACCACAACCCCGAGTTTGATTTTCAATAAACCGGCATTTTATATTTCCACATTCTTCTTTTATTCATCTCTTTCAATTTCCTGAAAGCTCATAGCTTTTCAGTGGCGCCCATATCGTGGTTTCGGGTAGCGAGAAAGCGATTTCCGACGGGAGTCGGGAGGTCATAATTATAAGATATTTTAATCAGTGTAAAATAGTCTTAAGAGTGCCCGTTAGCGGGGTAGTTTCCCTCCAAATTATTATAACTACCCAGGAATTTGGCTCTCCTGACCTCTGCTGCAAACTTGTTCTTTCCGGCTTATTTTGTGTATTTTTTATTAATTTTAAACAGATTTCGGCAAAAACAAGAACAAGGCAAAATTTGAATTTTTCTCAACGTAAATTGTAATTTTTCCAAATTTTAACGGTCCCCAATTTATTTTCACACCCTCAAGTATTTATTTTATGGTGGAAAATTTTTTATGAAATTTAAAGTAAAAGTTTTTTTTTTCAATTTTAAATAGTACTTTGTTAAAGTCTGAAGTAAAACTTCTAATTTGAAACGCTTACATTAATTTTCGTAAGTGAATTGTATTGCCTATATTCATCGTAAAAAGTAGTCACAGTAAATCACCACCACAAATTTTATTTTTTTACGGCGTCAAACCGCCTTCATTTGTGTATTATTTTGTTGTATTTCCTATATGTGAATTTACAGCGAGACCAACAGCCGATAATCACACTTCTGGGTAACAATCCCTATTGAAATTTCACTTTAGTAAAACGAAAGATTTTACGAATTTCACTTCACGTAAATTATAAAAGATTTATAATTGTTTCACTTTTCGAATTACGTAGAATTCTGATACACTGAAATAAAACTGTAAGAAAAAACATTCCAAACGTAGATCACGCAGTGAAAACATTCTTGCCATAACAATTGTAAACTAATAACTTTGATTCGGGTTCTGAATAAACAACGGCAGATGTTGCTTTCATAACGTTTACGAGTAAGTGGAATTACTAGCTCGATAGTAGAAGAAATTTTTTTTTCCATATAAACTGTGGGTGGAAGTGAATAAAATACACTCCCGACACCAACAGTCTCATACAAAATATTTCCAGAAGCGTCCAAGTACGAATCGGTTTTTCAAACAATTCGAAATATTCAAGGGTTCCGTAGTGGTGAGGAACAATTTACATAAAAGGTTGGTTACTACTATATAGCTTATTTCAAGAACCGTCCAAGTGCGAATCGTCTTTGACACAGTTCGTAATAATTAAGGGTTCCGTAGTAGTAAGGAAAGATTTAAAAAAAAAAATTTAGTTGGTACGAGTTAATATACGATTAATTCTTGGCACGTTCGTGGGAATTGTTACATTTAAATAAAAACAAGATTAAGGTCAAAACTTGCATCAATCCATTAAAACGGTCAAACATTTAGCTAACTTCATCAACCCATCATCATACACCTCACTTTCACTACTTACTACTTCTGGTTAGGTTATATTCAAACAGAGACAGACAGACAGACAATCAATTTCTAGAAGGGTCCAATCTATTAATTGAGTGAAGGAACCCTAAAAGGTAATATTTCCAAATTTAAGTATTTCCTAAAGCAAATACTAAGTTTTATAAAGGTTCAATTTATAATTCGGTTCAACGAACCCTAAAAAGTAGAATTTATTTTTTCGTTATTCGGCGGGTGGATCGAAAAATATTCACATTCCTTAACATTCAAGAACGTAAACAGACAACGATAAGGGCCGTCGTTCACTACAACAGAATTCGTTAGCGAATATAGCGAACATTCGTTGTTTACATGAAATTAACTTTTCACATAAAATAAACAAACGGATTAACAAATTAAAGGTGTCTTACACCAGTAGTGGATTTCACTACGCAGGTGGCACAGTAGGCACCACAGTTCAGCACACATTACAGTTATACACATATTGATACGAAAGTTTTCACAATTCATTTGACACAACTAAAGTAGCAGATAAATACACGATACATTGGTAAATAATCATCATCACTAAAGATTCCCGGCAATAGTAATTGAAATAGTCAGTACAATGGCATTCAAATCAAATTTCACATCACTTCCAAAGGCGGAACTTGCATATGAAGTTAAGATCCGGGGAGAGGAACCTGGTTCAACGGTGGCAGCCCTCAGGCAACAAATAAAAAAATTAAAGATAACCACGGACGAAGAGGACTTACAGGTCTCCCCTTTAGAATTGGAGGAAGACTTAGTAGGGTTGTATTCCTCGCTGGCCGTGTTGGAGAAGAACGTGGCGTCCCTTCAGGACAAATACATACTAGCATTATTGACTAGCTCCAAAGCCTTATGTGCTCACATGGAGTCTAGGTTCGCTAGAATCATTCCCCCAGAGGAATCAGATCTAAAGGAAAGATACGATGACTTTCAACTCACTTTCAAAACTACATACAAGAGATTGAAAGCCATATCCGAAAGTTATTCGCATGCATCAAACACCAGCGAATTTGATGATGCGGACGAGAGCATTGCTGCCCCTACCAATGAAGCGCAGGAGGCAGAAACCCTCGCGGAGATGAAAGAGAAAGCAAATAGCAACAACCTGAAAGAGAGTCACTTTCTAAATCTTCCCGTAATATATGAGCGATGCTTTCTTACGGAGCTTTCCAAATTTAAATACGACGGGTGTATGGAAAACGTAGTCTTCCACACACATTGCCTGCGGTAACGCAGGGCTAAAGAAATAAAGTTAATGATTTAAGATGAAGGTCTTACCTTGACTCCGGCTGTCTTCTGGTAATAAACCTCCCTGTGAATGTGTAGTGTATCCCTAGCTACAATGTACCTATATAATTATAAACCATACAACTTAATACGTGTGAGTGTATTGCTGGTGCCGTCAGATCCGCGCCAGTCGCGTTCAGCCTGGAAGACCCCGATGATCCAGCCGACGTCCGGTAACACCTTCAGCACTCACAACAGCGGAGACCGGTTCTCAACGCCACCGATAGTACCGAGCGCTCACGTCCCGTATGGCGCAACTTAAACTATCGCAATAATGGATGGGTAACCGTACCCCGAGTCCGTAGCCACCCGATGTGGTGAATTTACCGTGCTTTCCTGTACACGAAATATAACCTCAAAATATTACAACCTTCTATGCCGACCGACCGTTTTTACGAAGTAAGTAACCGAAGTGAAGTTTGTCGCGCTCTCAACGACCCGTTCGTTGTGTGAAGTTTACGCGTTCCGAACGACCGATACGTTCCGAGTCGCGCAGTTATGGGTGCGTTCCAGAAATGACCATCTTTACTAAACATCCCCCCGCTCCGGACAGAGGGATCTCTGTTCGCTAAGAAATAGGCAAACGAGAGAGTGTAGCTACCGCGCGACGCAGAATGGAATCTCCAACAGAAACCTCTGCAAACCGTGGAGTACCGTCCGAACCCGGATACAGCCGAAGAATGCGTGCCCGACGCCATTTTAAAGAAGGCTGGTTAGTGTCCTTAATGAGGACTAGATCTCCTACCCGTGCAGGAGTTGTTTTGTCAGCCCATTTGATGCGCTGCTGCAGAATGTTCAGATACTCCAATGAAAACCGATGAGTGAAGTTCTGAGCCATTTGCTGAAGCATCTGAAATCTTGATAAGCTACTCTGGGGAGTATCAAGATAAGGATATTCCGGTAAAGCCGTTAAGGGTTGACCAATGAGGAAATGACCCGGTGTCAAGACCTCCAGGTCATTAGGGTCCGTAGACAGTGGACACAAGGGCCGAGAATTTAGAGTTGCCTCAACTCTGCAGAGGACCGTGGCGAGTTCCTCAAAGGTAAGGATAGTGTCACCAATGACACGCCGCATATGTGTCTTGGCCGATTTCACTGTGGCCTCAAATATTCCGCCCCAGTGTGCGCAAGCTGGTGGATCAAACTTCCAGGTGATGCCACGCTTGCCCAACATTTGACCTAACTCCGTGTTCCTATCCGTTAAGAACTGATGCACCTCCCGTAGGTAACGATCAGCTCCCTGATAATTAGTGCCACAGTCCGACCGTATAAGACTTGGCAGACCCCGCCGTGAAACGAAGCGCTCAAGCGTTGCAATAAATGCTTCCGTACTTAGTGAAGACACTAACTCCAAGTGAACCGCCTTGGTAGAAAGACAAACGAAAACACATAAGTACGCCTTATAGGTCTTCGCGTTCCGTAAATGCGAAGCCTTGACCGTAAATGGACCCGCAAAATCTGTGCCCACGCCCTCAAAGGGCCGAGTGACCGTCACTCGATCAGCCGGTAAGTCACCCATCATTGGCTGCATTGTAGCCGCCTTTAACCGATAACAGGATAAACATTTGAAAATAATTGAGCGCACACACCGACGTGCAGATAAGATCCAAAACTCGCGTTGTAAAATCGCTAGAAGTGCGTTACAACCCGCGTGCGAATTAGTAATGTGCCGATCACTAACCAAGAGCTGAACAAAGTCACCGTCCTTAGGTAACAAGAGAGGGTGACGCGCCCCGTAAGGCAGCTGAGAGTTTCTGAGTCGACCGCCGACTCGTAGCAAACCCGATTGGTCGAGGAAGGGATTCAACCTTGCAATCGCTCCCTTTAATCGACCCGATGACCCAACAATCCGTATTTCATCAGCGAATCGATTCGCTTGAACTCGTTTCACCCAAAACATAAGTGCGGCACGCCGTTCGTCTACCGATAGATAAGGTGAGGTGTCCCGTACACCCACCCTCCGACAATTCCGAATAAACCTGTGAATCCAGCCCGTGACTGCTAGAAGTTTCCCAAGCGAGCTATACCTCGCTAAGAGGGGGTCCGCACCTGTAACCGTTGTTTCAGCCGCCGCAACACGAATACCAGGCAGAGTATTCGTTGATTCCAAAACCGTGGTGGGCCAGGTTTTTGTCGAATCTGCTAACCACTTTGGGCCCCACCAGAGGGGATGATCAACCAAAGTGGGGGCATCACAACCCCGTGATGCCACATCAGCAGGATTGAGTTCACCTGGCACGTGTCTCCAGACCAACTTCGCCTCCGAAGCCTGTATCTGAGACACCCGATTGGCCACAAAAACTTCCAACCTATGAGGGGAAGCCTGTAACCATGCCAAGACGATCTGGCTATCCGACCAGGCATAAGTTTCCGATAACTCCACCGATTTGCCCAGGGTGGAGTAAATGTGATTCAATAGCTTAGTAAGTAAGACAGCCCCTGACAGCTCCAATTTAGGAATAGTCAATCTAGTCCGTAAGGGGGCTACCTTACTCTTAGCCGTCACTAAGTGAACTGCTGTAGTACCATCCTGTTTTACGGTACGCAAGTACACAACCGCGGCGTATCCCGACGCCGAAGCATCGCAAAACCCGTGAAGCGATGCTTTACATCTACCTGATGGAAGAAAATGACGAGGCACCGATACCAATGTGATTGCCTTCAACCTATCCAAAAAATCTGTCCAGTCGGAGAAGTAATCACCCGTAAGAGGCTCGTCCCATGAGAGCTCTGCGACCCACAGCCGCTGTAGGAAGAATTTGGCCCAGAATATAACCGGTGCGATCCAGCCGTTCGGATCGAATATTCTGGCCACCGTAGAGAGTACCAACCGCTTAGTCCAAACCTTTGCAGTCACCTCCACGTACCGAAACGAGAAGGTATCCTGAACCGGTTGATACTGTACTCCTAAGACCGAGGTGGAGTGAGGACTATCCGGGTCCTCAAATAAAAGTGGATCCTGCCTGTGATCCTCCGGAAGGTCAGCCAATAACCTTGGAGAATTAGATATCCACTTGCGCAACTCATAGCCACCCGCAGCTAGAATTCCAATTAATTCATCCCGAAGAAGCAGTGCTTCACGTTCAGATGATGCCCCGGAGCATATATCATCAACGTAAACATCCGATTCCAATATGGCCGCCGCTCGGGGAAAGGCTACTCGCTCCCGTTGAGCCAATTCGAGCAGACCCCTGATTGCCATCCATGGACTAGGCTTAAGACCGTATGTGTTTGTATTCAATTCGTAGACCTTGAGTGGATGCGAAGGATCCTCTCTCCAGAGGATCAATTGAAACCGCCTGTCATCCGGATGTATGACTGTCTGCCGGAACATCATACGTATATCCGTCGCAAACACCACCAGATGTCTACGGAAAGCCGTAATTATATCCGAAATCTCCTTATGAAGTTTAGGGCCTGAATGCAAACACTGATTAAGGGAAACACCGCTAGATGAGGGAGCCGACCCGTCAAATACAACCCGAATCTTACCACCATCAGCCTTGAACACAGCGTGATGGGGAATGAAGAAATGTTCCACCGAAGAATAATCCGTACGCGAGGGTGACATATGTCCAAGATCCTCGTATTCGCGCATGAATTGCACGTATTTATCACGAAATACCGAATCTCGTTTCATGCGTCGTTCCATTGACAACATGCGTTTCTCCGCTAGGCCGAACGATTGACCGAGTCGTGGCCGCAAAGATAAAAATGGCAACCGTGCCATGAGCCGACCCGACGGCAAATGTACCAAGGTCTGTCTAAAGTGACTTTCACATTCCTCGTGAATTGGGTCCACCCGTGAGACCGAGGGCACCTCCTCCAGTGCCCAAAATCTCTGTACTACGTCTGTCAGAGAAATACCGGTAAATGACGCTTCATCAGTACTGCGACTGATAGGAAATGCAGGGCCCAAAATCAGATAACCGAAAACTGATGGTAAGGCCACCAACCCGTCCCGATGCAAGGTGACTAGCGTACCCGAACACAACACCTGACCTGCGACATCTGAACCGAGCAGCAGTTCCACTGAACTGGGTTTCCAAAAATCAGGATCCGCAAGATGCAAATCCGAAGCTGAATGACGAACAATAGGAGGCAGGGAAACCAAGGGATGAATGCCTATTACCTGGTCCATGACCAAAGCCGTAACCAAAATGGTGGGGGTAGAGCCGGAAACCCCTGTCACCACAAATCTAACCTGACCATAAATTGCTGTAACCCTATCACCTCCTATTCCCTTTATAGTATTAAAGTCCCGTGACATTGTTAGGCCTAATTTCCTCACCAGACCAATAGTAATAATGCAGCCCTGTGCCCCGGTATCTAAAAAGGCCCGTGCCTTTACCGTGACACCATCAGTGCCCTTGACCCGAAGTGACACCGTGGGAAGAAGAACCGTCTTCGAAAAGGCTGCATCTGGTGAGGAGGCCGCAAATACCTATAAGCTACTAGGGGGGTCAGGCCGTGCCGAACCTGAGGGGAGAACGGGCCACTCCCAAGAGGGAACCTGATGAGCGAACCCACGACTCATCACCGGTGCCCGATAATAACCGTATAGAGGGGTGGGTACCTGTACACGCCTCTGTGACATAAGGGAGGGAGGGGAGGCCTCCGGTGCTGCCCGAGCAGCATAAGTTGCAGCCGTAATGTGGGCCTCCACATCCGTATGTTGACGATCCCGACCGCGGCTCACGTCAACCGTTGGACGTGAACCATAATAGTCCCGAGAGGGGGAGGGGGGACCCCCGCCCCTGCGAGAATCCCGTTGGTGAGATGGGGGGTACTCTGTGTCCTGGTGACCAGAGGTATCCCCACTTCTGGGAACATCCCGATGTTCCATTTGGGCAGTGTCCCGATAATTGGGGGCGCCCCCGCCCCTGACGGCTTCCCGTTTTACGTAACCCTTACCCGAGGGACGACGCTGTTCCGGAGTATGCCTACCTGTACGGCTTCCTCCGGACCGATCACCAACCCCACTTTCATACGTACAAAGCATGGGGTGGTGGGGACCACCACAGCGGGAGCACGACCTTGGCGACCCGCAGTCTCTGGCCAAGTGTGCTTTCATACACATCCAGCAGTGTCCCGAACCGTAGACAAACCTACGCCGAGACCCGACGTCAGCGTTTCTGAACTGACCACAGTTCAGTAGGGGGTGAACTGGCCCATTACAAAAATGACAGCGAGGTTCAGAATGGCCCGCTGCCATTGCAACACCCCTAGGTGGAGCCCGAGCTCGCACCGGTGTCTGACCTCCTCCCCCCCACCTTGGGGGGTGGTCTACCTGCCTACCCGATTTGACTATAGGAGGTGTACCCGGTTCCTCCACATTGTCCAACATCCTACACTCCTCTTCCAGGAAGTGAAGAAGTTCCGAAAACAAAGGGACATCCGTGGATGACTTCCCTACAAACTGATGTTCAAATCGAAGCTTTAGTTCGGCCGGGAGCTTGCCAAGCGTTACATGAAGTAAAATAAAGGACCATTCCTTTACCGGAAATCCGAGCTTTCCGAGAGCATTGTATGCTACTGCCAGTGGGTTCAGTAGCTGTGACCTAAGCTGGGTGACCCTGGTCACCTTTGGCAACCCTAACAACCGACTGAGGTGAGCGTCCCCCAAACGACGCGTATTCTGATACCGCTCCGTCAACAGCATACGAGCCGTCTCGTAGCTGTCATTGGTGACATCCAGGTGCGCCACCAAATCCTGGGCCTCACCAGACAAGGCCGTCCTAAGATATCCCATTTTTTGTGCAGGCGTTATATCCGAACGCGTATGCACGAGACTATCAAACAAATTAATGAAACCCATCCAGTGCTCATACCCACCGGAGAAATGAGGCAAATTTAAGGATGGGAGCCGTGTGACCAATCCCGGTTGCATCTTTGGTCCCTCTGACGGGGCGGTGCCAGGTCCAGACGTAATTTGCGAACAAGCTGCAACAATCTCATCGGCGGCTTCCAAAGCCTGACTATAATCCAAATGGTACCGTGACAACCCTACCTTGGCCGGTCCATCTTCCATGTCCACCTCCGCCTCCTGAATCTCTTGGTACGCCTCATCTAAATCCTTTAAGTAAGACTCCAACTTAAGATGGCGGAATTTTAAACCTTCAGCCCTATCCGGACGTCCGATCAATCCGGTAGCTGCCTGTAACCATCGAAGGACACGGCTCACGGTTGCTTTGGCTGTCGTTAACGACATTCTAAAAATAGGCCGAAAGTACACCCGTAGTACAATGGTCGTCAAATAAATTGAATAATTAATTTACCGAAATAATAAACTCTGTCCGTAACGGAACCCAAACTTATCCTACGGAACCCTAAATTTACCGTACGGAACCCCAATTTACCGTACGGCACTCTAAACCGAAAACAAACAAAAAAAATATCGTTTACCTATACGATAAAATTATGTTAATGAAACAGTATACGGAACCGTACTTCCTTGGTTACTGTACCTACTGTACCCTAATAGCTAAATAAGTTTATGAAAAACACCGAATAAAATGCATACAAATTAAATGATGCTGACGAGTAGGTATAATGTAAACTCCAGTAGAATAATTATCGTACCAATAAGATCGTACGATAATTATTTGAAATCACCCACCGTTATGCACTTTATAACTTAAGGAAAAAAGTTAACCTACATTAACAAAATGTTAATGATATATTAATCTGAACCGTATCAGATTAATATCCCGAAATAACCCATGTAGAAAACAAATCAACCGTATGATTTGTATTCTTGGGTACCTAATGCCCACCGGGGCCCGTAGTAATAGTATAAAACCACGCTCTGCTACCAGAATTTATGTATGGAAAACGTAGTCTTCCACACACATTGCCTGCGGTAACGCAGGGCTAAAGAAATAAAGTTAATGATTTAAGATGAAGGTCTTACCTTGACTCCGGCTGTCTTCTGGTAATAAACCTCCCTGTGAATGTGTAGTGTATCCCTAGCTACAATGTACCTATATAATTATAAACCATACAACTTAATACGTGTGAGTGTATTGCTGGTGCCGTCAGATCCGCGCCAGTCGCGTTCAGCCTGGAAGACCCCGATGATCCAGCCGACGTCCGGTAACACCTTCAGCACTCACAACAGCGGAGACCGGTTCTCAACGCCACCGATAGTACCGAGCGCTCACGTCCCGTATGGCGCAACTTAAACTATCGCAATAATGGATGGGTAACCGTACCCCGAGTCCGTAGCCACCCGATGTGGTGAATTTACCGTGCTTTCCTGTACACGAAATATAACCTCAAAATATTACAACCTTCTATGCCGACCGACCGTTTTTACGAAGTAAGTAACCGAAGTGAAGTTTGTCGCGCTCTCAACGACCCGTTCGTTGTGTGAAGTTTACGCGTTCCGAACGACCGATACGTTCCGAGTCGCGCAGTTATGGGTGCGTTCCAGAAATGACCATCTTTACTAAACAACGGGAATTCGGAGGTACACTCTTTCATTGAGCGGGTGGAAGATTTTAAACAAGCTCGAGAAATCGACGACAAGAGATTGTTAACAGCAGCCTCTGAACTATTCACAGGCAACGCTAGGCATTGGTTCCGCAGTAATCGCGATAGATTTGCATGCTGGCAAGACCTAACGGATGCACTAATACAGGATTTCAGAGTCAGCAACTACGAATACCGCCTATGGCAAGAAATTCGACAACGCACTTAGGGAAACGGAGAAGGAATAGTGGTGTACCTGGCCATCATGGATGGAATGTTTGCTCGTCTAAGCAACAAGGTGTCGGAAACGGAAAAACTACACATTATCTTAAACAACATCAGACCCGTCTACGACAACATCCTAGCAACCAATGGAGACATAGTCTCGTTGGAACAAGTAAAAAACATATGCAAAAAACATGAGGACATGGTGGCACGCAGAGCGTTCTTTACCGAGCCTCCAACAGCATCTGAAGGGATGGTAGCAGCGGAATTCGCATTTACAAATAGAAGGACTGCGAGCAAGACCTCAACATCTACAAGGCAAAGTTACAACAACTTCAACAGAAACGGCAGTAACTTCCCAAGCAGTAGAATGGCGACCTATACCTACGGGAACAGGAACGCTTACAGCGCAGGTTACAACCGCGACAGTCGTAACTTCAGATCGCAAAACACTGTGGCGGCGACAACATCGGACGACACACGGCCATGTTCGAAGTGTGGTTCCAGATATCACTCGACTATGGCATGCCGAAATACGAATGAGTCGTATGGTTACAAAGGTGGGACAAAAGAATTTAGGTCTACAAAATACAAAAACGAATTTACAAGTCAGAAGGAATCTTCTATACTCTCCCCATTACCTACAAATGACCCCAGGCCTTACGCCAAAATAACAATAATGTCAAACCCACAGTTAGAAGCATATGGATTGTTGGACACAGGAGCCGCAATCACAATTTTAGGTAACAACTCACACAGAGTGTTACAAAATATAGGATATAAGATAGAGGAAGACATAAGTACAACGGTTACAACGGCCGGCGGACACACAACCGTAGTACAAGGAAGGGTAAAATTACCCATCAAATTCGAAGACAGAACTCACATAATTACGGCGTATATAGTGCCTAACATAACCACAAACCTAATTTTAGGTATAGATTTCTGGCTCAGATTTGACCTATGTCCCAAGTACTTCGGACATATACCCATATTAGTGGACGATGACCCTAAATTGTCATTAATATCCGAAGAGCAAAACAAACTGTATGACTGGCGTAGTCTCACGCAACAACAACGCTTAATAGCAGAAAAAATGATATCCAAATGTGCCGAAATATCATATGAGAAAGTAGGGCTAGGCAGAACACATCTAATAGAACACACCATAGATACGGGAGACAGCAAGCCAATCAAACAACGAACCTATAGAATGTCCCCTGAAAAAACGCGAATAGTATCAGAACAAATAGACGAGATGCTAAAGGCTGACGTCATCGAGCCTAGTCAGAGCCCTTGGTCAAGCCCCGTACTAATCGTGAATAAAAAAGACGGCAAGCCCCGTTTCTGCCTGGACAGTCGCAAGCTCAATGCAGTCACAAAAAAGGACGCATACAGCCTGCCATACATATCAGAGATATTAGACAACTTGAGAGAAGTGAAGTATCTAACAACACTGGATCTCTCCAAAGCCTTCTGGCAGATTCCTTTAGCACCAAAAGACCGGGAAAAAACAGCCTTCTTCATCCCAGGACGAGGAGCATACCATTACAAGGTTTTACCATTTGGACTAAGCAACTCAAGCAGCTCACAACAAAGACTAATGGACAATCTATTTGGGCCACAGTTTCAAAACAAGGTGTTCTGTTACATAGATGACATAGTGATAGCGTCATCTACATTCGAAGAACATGTGTCACTCATTTCAAGAGTTCAACAAATATTAAAAAGGGCAAATCTAACCATCAATCTAGAAAAATCTAACTTCTTCAAAGACAGGCTAAAGTTCCTAGGGTACATTGTGGATGGTCTGGGTCTCAGAACAGATCCGGAGAAAGTCAACTCAATCCTGAAATTCCCGGTACCAACAACAAAGAAGGACGTTAAGAGGTTCTTAGGCACTGCGTCATGGTACAGACGGTTTATACCCAACTTCAGTACGATTGCTGCACCTCTTAACAAACTGACTACAACAAAGAAAGGAGCCCCGGCATTTCATTGGAACACAGAGGCGGAAAGAGCGTTCATGGAACTAAAAGCACATTTAATAAAAAGCCCGGTACTAAAATGTCCAAAATACGATGAACCATTTCAGGTACACACAGACGCAAGCAACTTTGGCATTGGTGCCATGTTAACACAACTACACGAGGGAGTAGAACACCCTATAGCATATATGAGTCGGTCACTGAGCGGGCCGGAAAAGAATTATAGTGTAACAGAACGAGAATGCTTGGCGGTGATAGCCGCATTAGAACATTGGAGATGCTACCTAGACAATGGTCACAAGTTCACGGTGTATACTGACCATTCGGCACTAAAATGGTTCATATCATTAAACAATCCAACCGGCCGGTTAGCTCGTTGGGGCATACGGCTTAGCTGCTTCAACTTCGAGTTAAAGCACAGGAAGGGCAAAGACAACATAATACCAGACGCATTGTCACGAGCTGTACCAGTATCTACCATATCCACGAAACAATGCAAAGTCACCGACAGCAAGGACGAATGGTTCATGAAAATATGCAACGGCGTGACTAGCTTACCGCAGGCATACCCCAACTTCAAAATAGAGAACGACCTACTATACAGACGAACTGACATAAAGGACTTTGTAAACAATGAGTTCGAGTGGAAAACGGTAGTACCACCCGAAGCGAGAAACGCAGTATTTCGAGAAAACCATGACTCACCTACAGCCGGACACTTCGGTATTTTTAAAACATACCATAAAATAAAGTTACGGTATTACTGGCCGGGGCTATATAACGACACGGTAAGCTATGTGTCATCTTGTGAAAAGTGCAAAGCACACAAACATGACACTCAAGCATCCATAGGTAAGATGGGCCGGCCCAAACAATGCTCTCGCCCGTTTCAGACAATTTCGACTGATCTAGTAGGACCCTTACCGGTCTCTAAAAAACAACACGTATACATTCTCGTCGTCACGTGTTGTTTCTCTAAATACTGTTTAATCTTCCCACTACGCAGAGCTACCGCAGAACCAATAGCCAAAATACTAGAGGACAATGTTTTCATGGTGCACGGCATACCACAAACGGTATTAATGGATAACGGTGTCCAATTCATAAGCAAAGAGTTGAACACATTATTTACGAAATATAAAATTCCCAACATCAACTTCACACCTAAATACACACCCCAAGTAAATACCGTAGAACGGTACAATAAAACTATAATGACAGCCATATCAATATTTACCAATAATGACCATCGATCATGGGACATACATATCCCAAAAATCCAATTTGCGATCAACAACTCGATCAACGCGTCCACCGGTTACACACCAGCATATTTGGTTCATGGTAGGGAATTGGTAACATGCGGGTCACATTACTTACAAAATGATGACCCAAGTGAACTTAACCTATTGCCTAGAAACATATACGCGGAGAACCTAGGATATCTCGCAGAGGTGTTCAACACAGTACAAGAGAACCTCTGGCGTAGCCATCTAAAGTACGCACACCATTACAACACGAGACACCGACACGCACAGTTCGAAGTAGGCGACATAGTGTGGAAAAAATGCTATTTCCAAAGTGATAAAGACGCATACTTTTCTAAAAAACTGGCCCCCAAATTTATCAAATGTAGGGTCAAGGAAAAGTTATCAAATTTGGTCTACATCCTGGAAGATATGACAGGAACAAACCTAGGAAGTTGGCACGTCAAAGACATAAAACAACATTCGGTATCGTCCATTGCATCGGTGAGACGAATAACATAAACATTCCTCAACTATGCGTGTACGAATGCAGATAACGGTAAAGGCCGTAACACACTGCATTGAGATGCATTTGCAAATAGTTTATATAGTACATCAACACAGTTACACAATAGTGTTTTTGATAATTAAACTTTTGAAAAATATAAGGGTGTTAGCACACCGTAATAGAATATTAATACTTGGGTGGCACATAATGTACCACATTTCTTCACATTGGACAACGAGGTACATTTTGATACGGAAGTTTCACAATTTCACTTACATACTAATTAGGTAGTATATACTCATCAAACATTCATCATAATCATCTTCACACACCATTCCTAACACTTAACAAGCAGTTTTTTTTTTGTTTGTTTACATAGTGACACTTGCATTTCATGGGGTGTGACTCCCAAAGGCGGAAGTAGGAGGCAAACTAGTTACAGGCGAGTCACTTTCGTAGATTAGAGAAAGTGACTCAAATGTCCTAAGTTTTGGTTCCCGACCAAAACTGACGGGTTGGCATAGTATGGAATGTAGTGTGACACTGGCCTTAGATGCAACGATAAATAACACGTTTGCATCAACATGATTACGTCAACATCTTACGCGCAGACAAAACAAAACTTACACAAGGGAGATTTCATACGTACATACATACATATTATTTATTTGGGCACGCATATACATTTTACACTGCCATGGTGGCACACAAGGGTACTATTAATATATTTTTTTTTAGATATTTGGCATAATGGCCAAAGATCATTTATCGTCGTGATTTATTAGGGTTGACATAATAGTCATAGTCAGCATTCTTCTACTAAGGTTGCGAATAAGCACTTAGCTTTTGTTATTGCTACTAAGATTGCGAATAAGCGCTTGGTTTTTATTTTATTTTGTTAAAGGGCTAAATGGCCTAGTAATTGGTTAGGGACACTACACACTACACACGACTTACAAATGGCTACATGTAACAACGTGACAAACACATGCCGTGTTCGTCATGGGGACATGGGGGTTGATTGGCATCACGGAGGATTCTGCAAGTAAATTATTTTCTATCACTTTTCTGTTTCTTGGTTTAGTTGGGAGTCACTGTTAGTTGGAAGCATGAGTCTATCCCTAACAGAGTTCGTCGTTAACTGTTAGTTGGCAGCATGGTCTTGCCCTAACAGAATTATGTTGTAGGTTACTGTTACGAGGAAGCATGAAGCTTACCCGAACAGATTTATGGTGTAGGGTTATTACTGTTACGAGGAAGCATGAGTCTTACCCGAACAGATATATGGTGTACTGTTATTTGGCAGCATTTGTCTTGCCCTAACAGTCGGAGGGGTAAGTCACCGTTATGTTATTTTATTTATATGGCTACTCCTACCACTCGGAAGCTAGAGGCTTGCCCTGGGGGATAGTCCATCTTATGAGTCGGAAGTGTTACACGAGCCCTAGTAGGATGTTCTTCTCTGGGACGGTTGTATAAATCCCAGCCTTCAGCAAAAAGCCTTATTATACACACCCCACTTTCAGGCGGTGCGTATTACCTGAACCTTCAACCCAAAGCCTCAAATACGTCTTTTCTCTTTCTGTCCCACAAGATCTTTTAGAATCACCTAAATACATCCTGCGAGTTGGTTTCATTAAGGTTAAGGCCGACTCTTCGCTACACCCAGCATCACCTCATTCACACAGCACACTAACATACACACACACATAGACGAGTAGTAGGTCTTAAGTTAGGGGCGTTCGAGGACGAACGCAGCATTTGACGTGTTATCGTACGTCAAACGCTCACCGGGGAGGGGGAGTATGTAACGTTGTGGAACAACGGGTGCAAATATTAATTAATATTAGGGGTTTAGAATTAAAATTTGGGTCAACATATGAAAGCGCCATCTACCGAGTAAGTGTCGCAACGACGGAAGCCTTGATTCGTATTTAAAAAAGCGGTCTTGACGATTGAGTAGTTTCGAGTGGTGCCGCTAGAGGCGCTGTACAAACATATAAAAACAACCGCGCGCGAATTTCAAAGGCCATTATTCAAATAATCTAAATATACTAGTCGCGAAGGCGTAGGTGTATCAGAATATAAATCCAATCAAAGTAAAGAAATAGTATAGGGAGTGAAGTACTCCCAAAGTGATCAGTGATTTAGCTGCAAGCGTCTATAACCCCATCATTGGGTGAGTTAAATTAATTATAATGTAATCTAGATTTTGAAACAGTGAAAATTAACGGCTGTTGGTCAACCCTGTTATGGGAGGGTAGATTACAGGGGTGTGAAAAAAAGGTCTCTGTAAAATTAGTAGATAACCAAACATTGTAAGGCAGCCGACTCCTGAAAGGTTTAACAGGGACCGGCTGTCTTAGCAATGGGCGGGAAAAAGGGTTCCAGCTAACCCGTCATCTGGAACATTCCAGGGTCCACCCTACGGGTTGTCAACATCCACCCTACGGGTTGTCAACATCCACCCTACGGGTTGTCAGCATCCACCCTACGGGCTGTAGAAGTCCACCCTTCGGGTTCCAAGAAGGAACATTCACCCTACGGGCTACCAACAACCGTTCACCCTACGGGCGACAAGCGTTCGTCCACCCTACGATTCGAAAACACCGTGCCAGCCGAATTTGTGGACGGCACGGCTACCTGGCGAACTGCAGCGGGCTACAGGAAGACCAATACTGAGATAAGTCGAACCCTGAGGGACCTTCGGGAATCGCTGAAATCGTTGCTCCCGAACACGAACCACAACCCCGAGTTTGATTTTCAATAAACCGGCATTTTATATTTCCACATTCTTCTTTTATTCATCTCTTTCAATTTCCTGAAAGCTCATAGCTTTTCAAGGTGTCTACTAGATGGCGCCCACGGCTCAGTTCATTTGAAAGTCTGTTTCTATTCCCTTAACCTATGGGTACTTATTCCGGGAATAAGAAGCGCGTAGAATAATGTAGCCTTAGTGTTAGTGAGAACACCATTTCAATCGGATCAGTTCAGGTGTTAGAGCGTGAAAGAGTAACAAACATTCTGACATCCTGATAACAGTCACAGTTATGAGACCAGGACAGTATAAGTATTAAATTGTACCACCATACATGGAACATCTGAGTTCCGAATCTAACATTTGTGAACCACATTTGAACCCGAAACCATTCACTGGAGCAGTCACATCGGCATTTATCACAAAGTAAATTGTAAAATCAGCAACAAAAAAAACATCCAGCAAAATGTGACTTTTGACAGCTTTTGCACTGGAACCCGTCCAGTGAAATAGTTGCCAAAAGTCATATAAAAATCGCTGGCTGTAACGTGACATGATATATGTTTTGTCTGTCAGTTCATATAAATATTCGCATGCATAGTCCAGTTTTAATCAAATGCTTCCTAGAACGAAGAACATTATAGCTACGTATGTGGCGGCCTTTAATATTGGTACATTTTCTACTACCCTTGTAAACTTTGTGCTTCGGAAAATATCAAAACACCGTATTGCAATTTTAATTTTGAAATATATTGAACAAAAATTTAATTAAATTTCACGAAAGGTAGGGAGAAAAAGTGTTCGGACTTCCACTTATGGTATTCCTCTAATTTTACATTCCTGTCATCATACATTAGCTGGAAACCCCAGACCCTGTATAGCGACGAAATCCAATATAGTTAATACCTAGATAAGTATTTGAGTATTAGTATCTTAAAACAATAATCATAATATCCATGGTCAACCTTTGAGTGCTACGGGCGTAGACTGTAGCAAGATGTAGTTACATTTGTAGCATGTCTACATAACTGAGTGCTACGAACTTAGACCATATAACACGGGACTAGCCTTTGCGAACCACCGCATACAAAAATATTCTGCCAGTTTTCATACAAGTGAAGGGGGAAACACAAAGACATATAAAATTTCATTGCATTTAAAAATGTATTAATCGACAAACGCGTAATGGCTGTTGTGTGTTAATTGTTATTGTACAGTCAACTACAATGAAATGTACTAGTTTAATCATATAAAATGATGTACTGATGTACAGGCTTTTTATAAAGCCAAAAGACCAAATGGTCATGTGCAATGGCAGAAAACAATGCTTAAGTAAGGCGCATCCTGTGGTTAGATGATCTAAGGCTACGAAAGACGTAGCTAATAAAATAATCTGAGAAAACAAGTATGCTCGCGCACGTATTTCTATCAGCTTACAATCCCTGGCTCTTCAAGCACAACACAGGCACATAACAGGGCCTTCAAATTAAGGACCACAGGCACCCTTACGAACTGTGATAGTGGCACCCAATCGCTAGAAGCGCCAAGGCTATCCATCAAGTTGGCGACGTTCATGTCGCGAGCTTAATATAAAAAAAACGAGGGATTATTTATATATTATAGGGAAACCAGTCAAATTTCGAAGTAAATCAGTAACTAAATGAACAAGTGTTTCAATTCAAGACTAATACTTCGTTTTAAATATCAATTGATCATTCTATTAACAACTTCGTACTTCAATAATTACCGCCATTTGTGACATTTAATTGGAGTCCAATCCTATTCAAATTTACGCGTAAACTTGTTAATTAAGATGGAGGTGCCGGTGGTGTTTTTAATTAGGCACGTGTGTTGAAGATGAATAAATCTTTAAGAATGATTAGCAAATAATTTTATTATTTCATTTGAAGCTTCTTCAGCACCTTCAAGGTGATGCCAATAGGGTCTTAATGTGATTTTAACTTTCACACTTTAAACTTTCTTTTATAGTTTCCTTGATAAGAAAGGAAAGATTTTATGTCCCGTCTGTATGAGATTGGTTTTCCCCATACCTATAAATAAAAAATCTTAATAAAACAGTCAATTCTTTGTACCTCCTACATGGATGCTATTCCGGACACCTACCGACTAAATACCACACGTATCCTACCTAAGATCTACGGTTGGGAGCTCCGGGTGTGCTCTCGGAAGGATATCCCAGGTCTCCCAACAGACCTACGGCTACTACTGCGGCCTCACCTAGGGGGCGGGGGTTCGGATGCTATTCTGCTTTTTGGGGGAGGGGCGTGCGCACACTTTACGCTGTCGTCTAGTTGGCATTCCCCCAATAAATAAAAATCGTAATAATACAGTCAATCCTTTATACCATTCTATTCAGTCAGAGCTTAATTAATAAAACCAGACACCACAATAACATCATCAAAAGCTGTGTTACGTTCAAAAGCTCTCCACACCGCTACTACTCTACAACCGAATTGAATAATATTAGTTATTCGTGTTGCATTACAAACTGCAACGCAAATTGCATACAAATGAATTGCAATTGCTTTATTCCTGATTAGAATTAGTAAGTTTTAGTTTTTGGAACGAAATTGAAACATGACTGCGGTACAAGGTAAAACTATTGGTCAGGAAGTGAATGAACTATTAAAATATAGGTAAGTAGGTATTTAAGAATCCTGCGAGAGTCAGACTCATGTGTGTCAATCGCCAAAACCATCCAAGAATCACCAAAACGATACGTGTTCACCACAAGCACCTTTATGTCATAGAATAACTGGTTAATATCGATGTCTCTTTTTGAATTCAAAGATTTGTTACTCTGTGGTGTTCAATCAAAACATCTAATCCACAAAGCGATACATCATTCGAATCAGTACGACCGAATTCGACAACAGTTGTAATTCGTCAGCAGAGCTCATTAACAAGGACTCAGTGCAAAGGGCTTGTTCACAAAACTTCACAAAGGGAGGAAACATGCAAATCTCAGGGCGAAAGAAATTCAGAGTGAGCTCAGGGTGCTATCGATCCCGTTTGGAATATTGAAGGCCTGTTTTCCTCGGTGTCATTATACAGAATAATTTCAGAAAGTCAACTTTACTGAGTCTTTTAAAATGCAGAAATATTAACATGAATTATAAATTAATACAATTTTCATCTTTAGTCATTATCATAAACTCAGTTTTGTGTTAAATTTTACCTGAAAAGCCAAACACGGCGAGATCTTGCACCATTCAGAATAAACAATATATACTACAAGACTATATCTGTGTCGTCATGAAATTCCTGGTATAATTTTAGAAATTTGCTGCAAAGTGACCGATTAAAGTTTGAACTTACTTAAAATAATAATTATCAACTCCAAACTGAACTCAGCACTTATAAGACTTTATAACATCTATATATTATTACTAGCGGACATCACGCGGTTTCACCCGCGTAGTTCCCGTTCCCGTGGGAATAAGGGGATAAAATATAGCCTATGTTCACCGCAAAGAGTGTAGCTTTCCAACAGTAAACGAATTTTACAAATCGGTCTAGTAGCTCAGGAGCCTATTCGTTACAAACAAACAAACAAAAACAAATCTTTCCTCTTTATAATATTAGTATTAAGTATTATTATGAAAGCCAAATGACTTGATGAATAACACACCAGACGAATTATATCCATTTGAATTTCTGTTTCCATTGAAAATATACAGACAGCTACAAGTTGTACTTATAAAGATAAAAGCATTTCATATTGTGAAGTAGTAATCACACGCCCATTGCTCCCACGATCAAAGACGTTTACCTTTGATCGAAAGATCAAAGATTGTTAACTAAAATTCACAGTGAACCTTCTGACTATTATTCTGTGATACCTTTTATCAGTGCGACGGATGTCGGACGTCCCAATCTGAGAGGCCATTTGTCTACGTCTGAGGCACAATTAGGGTGAGGCCGCGAATTTAGATACTTCTTTTTTCCTTTTTTAATTTCCAACTCATTTTTGAAGGTGTAGGTACCTGTTAAAAGAAATAAGAGGAGGATTTATTTTGATTAAATTAATTATGTAAAAATATATTTCAGAGTGCAAAATTAAACTCAAAGAGATTTAATTTGATTTTGCGGCTGGGTTACCTGATGGAAATAAATAGACTGTTGATACATGAATGAAAACTATGACATTACACTTTCCGATTTTTATATTGTCTATTTTTCCTCCAACTTGGTTTAATGATTACTATGCTATTGGTAGCCAAGACTACTGAGTTTCAGAAGCACGGCAACACTCGTAAATAGCAAAGGCAAAGTGCCTTTTGTAACCAAATTCTGCCACCCGTCACAGGATCAAGGTATCGTAAGATACTTAGCTCATTGCTTTCTAGAACACTAGAGTCAATGGTGCTACGAGCGCTTCAGAATGGTTGAATATGTGAATTATTTCTTTACCTACTTTTCCACATACTACCTTTTAGGTTTCCGTACCCAAAGGGTATAACCGGGACCCTATTCTTGTGACTTCGCTGTCTTGTTCGACTGTCTGTCTTTCCGTCACGAGGCTCTCAGGAACGGTGATGTCTAGAGAGCTGAAACTTTTATAGAAGATGTATTTCTGTTGCTGCTATCTTACTAATATTATAAAGGTGAAAGTTTGTGAGTGTGGATGTGTGGATGTTTGTTACTCTTTCACGCTCCAACGGCTGAACGGATCTGGCTGAAACTTGGTACAGGGATAGATTATGATCTGGAATAACACATAGGCCACTTCTATATTATGTAACACCATTTTTGTACCCATTTTCGCTAATAAAGATATATTGATTGATTGATTGATTGACTTTTTATCCCTGGAATAAGTTCACACGGCAAGCCCGAACGGGAACAACTTTACGCGGGCGAAGCTGCGGGCATCAGCTAGTAACAATGTAAATTAAAATCAGTAAAAGGGGGTGATTAGAGGCTCCCATACAACAAACGTGAATATTTGCAGTTTTTTTGGTATGAAATCCTCAGTGCGCGAGTTCAACTCGCACTTGGCCGGTTTTAATTATGCTAATGAATTTCAATATAACGTGGATACTGTTTGTTTTTTTCAACTTTATATCAAACTAGTTGACCCCGGAACTTCGTTTACGTCACATAAGGTGTATGAAAGGAGAGGTATTCTTCATCAGACTCATCAAGCAGCGTGTGAAACTGCCAAACAATTTTGTTTTAAAATAGCCTTTTTTTTTTTTGTTTAACGTGAGGGAAAATCCTCATAGGATATTATGCCGGACTCTTACCGACTAAAAAACCTCACGCCACGCCTAACAGCCTATGGTTGAGAGCCCCGGGTAAGCCCTCAGGAAGGATGTCCCGTGACTCCCAACAGACCTACGGCCGCCAATGCGGCCTCGCCCAGGGGGTGGTTCGGGTGCAATCCCGCGTCTATGGGGGGTTTCGGGTGTGACCCCGCTTCTAAGGGGGGGCGTGCGTGAGTTGCTCACGTCACGCTGCCGTCATGGGCCTGCTTCTGTAAGGACGGTGAGCGGCCCTCTCACCGTCCTCAGACCCCCGGTCATGGAGGCCGATAGTCCTCGGCGAAGACACGTCGGCGGCGCCCAGGGCGCCGACTGCGGAACTCGGGAGGGAGAGTTCTCTCCCGCACCCGGCCCGCCGCCTCCTTCGCGAGCATGACCTGCTCGCAGAAAGAGGCGGCGCAGTCCCACTTACTCCCGCTGGAGAGCATGGCTTGTACCATGGCCTCGAGCGAGAGAGTGTCCACGCCCAGACCCACTACGAGGACCTGGCGCTGTTGTGCCCACGCCGTGCACTCCACCAGCGTGTGGAGCGCCGTGTCGTCGCTGCGGTCCTCGCAGTGCTGACACTCGGCCGTGGTTTCCCGGTGTTTTCGCCACAGATACCTACCAAAGCTACCGTGCCCGGCAAGCATCTGTGTCAACCGGTAGGAAAGAGCACCGTGTCTTCTCTGTAGCCACTCGTCCATGACCGGTCTGACGGCCGCGATTGTGGCGAATCCCCCCTTTGGTTGCTCAAGTCGCACCTTCCATGTCTCCACGGTTTCCTGGTGGAGCAGGGTCCGCTGAGCCTCGATTTCTCGAGACGCAGGCCTTTGGCCCCGCTCCAGCGCCTCCTTGCGCCATCTGAACAGTGACGCAAGGGCTCTCGCTTCCAGGTCCCATGGAGGGGTCCCGGCTAGGAGACATGCCGCCTCACCGGAGATCGTGCGGTATCCTCTTATCACCCTGACGGTCATCACTCTTTGCGGGCTCAGCAGTCTAGCCTCATTGCTGGCCGTCAGGGTCTCCGCCCATACGGGAGCCCCGTACAGGGCCATGCTTCGCACGATCCCCAAGTAGAGCCTCCTGTAGGGAGCGTTGGGTCCCCTGATGTTGGGCATCAACCGCGCGAGTGCGGCCGATGCTCTCCTCAGTTTTGGGACCAAACTTCGGAAGTGATGTCCGAAGTTCCACCGGCCATCGATTACGAGACCCAGATACTTCATCGAGGGCTCGATGCCGATGCTGATGCCCCCTACCTGTAGGCTGGATCCCGCAGGTGGCCCCATCCGAGGTCCGTGGAAGCACAGAGCCTCGGATTTGTGAAGGGCGACCTCGAGACCCAGCCGCCGAATCCGACCCTAGCCTTAATCAATAAGCTCTTTTATGATTAAGCAAACACGCCAGTTTAGATTTACCCATTTTTAGATTCATAAGTCAATAAGTCAATGTATAATTCTTTAAAGTGATATAACTTTTGTATTAATGAACCGATTGACATGAAATAACACTAAATGTTAAGTGGAGCAAACCTCAACACAATAAAGAAAACCGCATGGCAATCGGTTGAGCGGTTACTGAGATTAGCGTGCACAAACGTACAGACATACAGATATACAGACAAACAGACAATAAATCTAAAAATCATTGTTTTGGGTTCTATTGCGTTCATAAAGCCAGTACAGACAGCGAGCTGTTACGATTTTATTATATTATGTATTGATGATTGATATAAAGCGTTTGGGATTGCGTCCCCGGCATTTTAACACTCTCAAGAGAACTCTGACTTGATTCTAGTGGCCTGGATCATCAACTAGTGGACACAAATAATCAAATCTTTTAGTAAGCGAATCCGCCTTCTTATTTTTCGGGTTCCGTACTCAATACATAAAAACGGAGACTTTACCGTTCGTCTTATCGTCTCTCATCTCTATCTCGGGAACCGTGATAGCTAGAGGGTTAAAATTTTCACAGATGCTGTAATACTGTTGCCACTATAACAACAAATACTAAAATCAGAAACAATTTAATCGGAACGGAATCCTATTTTCGCGAATCCAACTCAAACTTGACCGTTTTTTTTCCTCTAATTAGTACGAAAACATAATCCTTTCCTACCAAATTAGTTTCTGTAGATTTCTTATACATTAATATCAATGGCGTATTCAGGGAAATGAGTTCTATGGTCTGAATACCGTGTGTGGTTAATTACCTAGCACAAAACATAAGGAAAGATGAGATGGCTTCTACAAAAGCGAATGTAGCATATAAGAAGACATTGAATGAAGGTATCGAGTGGATATTAATATATTAATCAGTGTCGTTTTTTTTTTCGTAATTTTGGCTATATGATGTTGTGTGGGAATTTCCACAACAAGTAACAAAGTTGATAACGATTTATTTATGGCAGTAATATCACTAGAAATCCTTCTGACGGCTTACCCGGAGCTCCCAACCGTAGCCTGTTAGGTAGGATGCGTGTAGTTTCTAGTCAACAGGAGTCTAGTATAGCATCCATGTAGGATTTTCCTCACGTTAAAAAAAAGCTTCAAAAAAAAGAGTTATACAATCTTGTAACTACAAAGAAGCGACTCCTTTGCAGTTTATATTCAAGCTGGTCTCCTATGTTAATACTAGCAGTGACTGTGAGCTATTCGCCTTATAATGGTTCTGTACTTAATGGTCTATCACAGAGATGCCTCCCAACGTTTAAAACCTCGGAATTGTTCAAGTATGATGTGCTGGTAATATAAAATTAAAGAGAAATATAACAAAGTTCCGAAAGGACCTTGAACCCATATACTTCGTCTTGTAGGGACAAATAATGAAAAATGTCTTCACTGTTTAGCACATTAAAAAGTAAGAATATTGATTTTAAATCCCAGACACATTAGGCTTTGTTTAATATTCGTGGAATCTGGACTTGACAGTTTATATTTTATGAAAAAATACTGAGTAATATTATAAATACGAAAGTTTGTGAGAATGGATAGATGTTCGTTACTCTTTCACGCTCTAATAGCTGAACGAATCTGGCTGAAATTTAGTACAGAGCTAGATTACAATATATAATAACACATAGGGTATATTTTATACCAGGATTAAATTGCTGTGGGAAGCAGAAACGGGAACTAGCTTCCATGCGGGTAGAGCTGTAATTAACATCTACGAGTAAAATTTTTATTTACTGATGAATTTCATGTCAGAAAGAATATCAAAATATTCCAACAAATAATTTCAGTAGCTACCCGCTAGAATTGTTATAGCAATATTTTATGCAAATTCATTTTATTTTCTTGCGAAAATACTTCGCTAATCCTCGTTTCACAAAGGAGAAAATTGTATATCTGACTTATTATTTTCAAACCTTTGACATTTCTTAACCAAAAGCTAGCTTGAATGATCGCCCGCCAATTTTAGAAAATACCATTATATTATTTCGAAATTCAATATTAGATTACATATTTATTTTTCATCTTGAGATCATTATAAATACATAAATATGAAAGACAGGTTCAGACAGGATTTGAACCCGAGGACATCGCTTCTCAAGGGCAACGTCTTTAAAAGTTGCTTTTAATATACTTACCTATTATAGTGAAGTTCAACTGATTCTGGAATTGTCCTTGCTAGGCAAAGGTGACTAGTTCTAGTTATATTTAAACCAAGCTTTATGAATAAACAAAATATAACTACTTTAAGACCTGTTACTTAGTCCTAATAATGTTTACCAAGTAAACTTGTTCTAGCTGATCTAGATAGCTTATAAATATTAGTAGGTACATTTTTTCAAACATTACTTGACAAAAATATTCAAAATACTACGAACATTTGCAAATCACAAAATATAATATTTTTTCCGAAGCGAAAATCAATCTCTAGACCTCAGTACCTACCAACACTGTGCTAAAAAACGTTTTTCTAACGTAAGCAAAATCTTACAGGGATGCTATGCCGGACTCCTACCGAATAAAAATCACACGTATCCTACGTAACAGCCTACGGTTGGGAGCCCCAGGTAAAAGGCAGTCCCTAAAGCTATCCTACCCCTCGTATAATATTACACAAGTGTGATAATATTTACGTAGTACCTAGACCATAATTAGGGATTCCTCATTAATTAGACCCCTACAATAATTTTATCTTAGTCCTCTTAATATAAAATATGAGACAATTAGCCGTACTTTAGGCTTATGCTCAGCTACGGTAAATGACCTCATTACCGATGTTTATTACAATTAATATTTTACTAATAGAATTTGTGTGAAGAAACCCACCAGATGTTCTAGATCTGCCAATCTTAGTTAAATAGATCGACGGGAGCAAACAGCAAACGGACATCAGCATTTTTGCGAAAATCGTTTTTTTACATAATTGAATTAAGAATTTTGTCTTCCATTTGGACATAATATTTTATTTTTTTTAAATCAAGTATTTAGTGGTATTTTGCAGCATATAAAAAGACACCTACACCTTTTTTTAGAATGCAACGAAGTACACACGGGCATATACACTTGTCCGTGTGTGCGTCGGACAATTTGGCGCGTCGCTTCATGTATAAACAAAGGTAACGGGTAAAGGTAACGGTCAAGTAACTGATGTTACTTGACCGTTTCTTCACGGAAGTTTGAAATATTTAAGCTTGCGTACTAAATATTATTATTCTAAAATCTGTGATTTATTCAACTACATTTCATAGTATACTGTAATTATAATAACATGTTTAGCAGAAGGAATAAATTATTGTTAAATTTGGCACAAAATAGAAAACAAAGTGATGTTTACAACTGCGAAGATCTCACAAATTTGATGGAAAATACAATCATGGAACAATCCCATGAGGGATCTTTTTTTTTAACGTGAGGGAAAATTCTCAAGGATGTTATGCCGGACTCCTACCGACTAAAAACTTTACGTAACGCCCAGCAACCTATGGTTGGGAACCCCGGGTAAGCCCTCGAAAGGATGTCCCAGGACTTCCTACAGACCTACGGCCGCCTCTGCGACCTCGCCAAGGGGGTGGTTCGAGTGCTATCCCGCGTCCTTAGGGGGTTTCGGGTGTGATCTTGCTTCTAAGGGGGGGCGTGCGTGAAATCCTCACGTCACGCTGCCGTCATGGGCCTGCTTCTGTAAGGACGGTGAGCAGCCCTCTCACGGTACTCAGGCCCCCAGGCATGGAGGCCGATAGTCCTCGGCGAAGACACGTTGGCGGCGCCCAAGCCGCCGACTGCGGAACTCGGGTGGGAGAGTTCTCTCCCGTTCCTGCCACACCGCCTGTTTCACAAGCATGACCTGCTCGCAGAAAGAGGCGGCGCAGTCCCACTTACTCCCTCTGGAGATCATAGCTCGCACCATGGTCTCGAGCGAAAGAGTGTCCACGTCCAGACCCACTACGAGGGCCTGGCGCTGTTGCGCCCACGCCGTGCACTCCACTAGCGTGTGGAGCGCGGTGTCATCGCTGCGGTCCTCGCAGTGCTGACACTCAGCCATGGTTTCCCGGTATCTTCGCCACAGATACCTACCGAAGCTAGCGTGCCTGGTAAGTCTGTGACAACCGGTAGGAGAGAACACCGTGTCTTCTCTCCAGCCACTCGTCCATGGCCGGTCTGACGGCCGCGTATGTCTCCACGGTTTCCTGGTAAAGCAGGGACCGCTGGGCCTCGATTTCTCGAGACGCAGGCCTTTGGCCACGCTCCAGCGCCTCCTTGCGCCATCTGACGCAAGGGCTCTCGCTTCCGGGTCGCATGGAGGGGTCCCGGATAGGAGACATGCCGCCTCACTGGAGATCGTGCGGTATTCTCTTATCACCCTGACGGCCATCGCTCTCTGCGGGCTCAGCAATCTAGCCACATTGCCGGTCGTCAGGGTCTCCGCCCATACGGGACCCCATATAGGGCCATGCTTCGATCGATCCCCAGGTACCGTCTCCTCTAGGGAGCATTGGGTCCCTTGATGTTGGGCATCTGCCGCGCGAGTGCGGCTCATGCTCCCATCAATTTTGGTACCAAACTTCGGAATCTTGCACTGGACTCTTTTATTGTACTGAAAAAGCTCATAATAATTAAAAAGACAACTGCAAAATCAGTAACAGAACCTTTATGATACGCAGTAAATTGAGACAACTACATTATTTTGCTATCAATCATACGTGCCCTTTATTTGTTGTCGTAGTTGGATATAGATTATAAAAAGAATAACAATTATTAAATTTTTTTAATGAAATTCATTAGGGATCATGATTTAGAAAGTCCGAAGTAGAAGCAAACATATGGCAGTTGACTCATTTAGTAATTTATGTTGTACGAAGTATGAAAAGACATCTGCTGTATTTTTTAAAATATGAATATTACAGTTGACTGACCACCATTACTTTCTTCGAAATGCTATTTTAATTAAGTATTCCAAATTTCAAGGAGCTAGCTTTGTAATTGTAAAAGATATAACCTTTTTGCGTTAAAAACGCTCTCCTGAAAACTAGTGATTTTGCAGATGTCCGTTTGCTCTTTGCTGCCGTCGAGATATAGTAGGTGTCTACTAGATGGCGTCCGTAGTTCAGTTCATTTGAGACTCTGTTTCCATTCCTTTAACCCATGGACACATATTTCGGGAATAAGTAGTTCGTAGAATAATGTAGCCCCAGTGTTGGTCTTTCTTTGAACACAATTTCAATCGGATTAGTTCAGGTGTGCATGAGAGAGTAACAAACATTTTGATATCCTGATAACTACAGACACAGTTATGGGACCTAGACAGTATAAGTATTATATGGTACCACCATACATGGAACATCTGAGTTTCGAATCTAACTTTCGCAAATCACATTCGAACCCAAATCCATTCACTGGGGCAGTTACGTCGGCATTTATCACAAAGGAAATTGTAAAATCGGCAAAAAAAAAAACCATCCAGCAAAATGTGACTTTTGACAGCTTTTGCACTGGAATTTGTCCAGTAAAATAGTTGTCAAAAGTCATATCAATATCGCTAGCTGTAACGTGACACGAAATACGTTTTGTCTGACAGTTCATATAAATATTCGCTTTTGATGTCAGGTTTCCAGGAAATGCATAGTCCAGGTTCAATCAAATGCTTCCTAGAACGAAGAACATTATAGCTACGTATGTGGCGGCCTTTAATATTGGTACATTTTCTACTACCCTTGTAAACTTTGTGCTTCGGAAAATATCAAAACACCGTATTGCAATTTTAATTTTGAAATATATTGAACAAAAATTTAATTAAATTTCACGAAAGGTAGGGAGAAAAAGTGTTCGAACTTCCACTTATGGTATTCCTCTAATTTTACATTCCTGTCATCATACATTAGCTGGCAACCCCAGACCCTGTACAGCGACGAAATCCAATATAGTTAATACCTAGATAAGTATTTGAGTATTAGTATCATAAAACAATAATCATAATATCCATGGTCAACCTTTGAGTGCTACGGGCGTAGACTGTAGCAAGATGTAGTTACATTTGTAGCATGTCTACGTAACTGAGTGCTACGAAAGACGTAGCTAATAAAATAATCTGAGAAAACAAGTATGCTCGCGCACGTATTTCTATCAACTTACAATCCCTGGCTCTTCAAGCACAACACAGGCACATAACAGGGCCTTCAAATTAAGGACCACAGGCACCCTTACGAACTGTGATAGTGGCACCCAATCGCTAGAAGCGCCAAGGCTATCCATCAAGTTGGCGACGTTCATGTCGCGAGCTTAATATAAAAAAAACGAGGGATTATTTATATATTATAGGGAAACCAGTCAAATTTCGAAGTAAATCATTAACTAAATGAACAAGTGTTTCAATTCAAGACTAATACTTCGTTTTAAATATCAATTGATCATTCTATTAACAACTTCGTACTTCAATAATTACCGCCATTTGTGACATTTAATTGGAGTCCAATCCTATTCAAATTTACGCGTAAACTTGTTAATTAAGATGGATGTGCCGGTGGTGTTTTTAATTAGGCACGTGTGTTGAAGATGAATAAATCTTTAAGAATGATTAGCAAATAATTTTATTATTTCATTTGAAGCTTCTTCAGCACCTTCATTGTGATGTCAATAGGGTCTTAATGTGATAAGAGCGTTAAATATTTTAACTTTCACACTTTAAACTTTCTTTTATAGTTTCCTTGATAGGAAAGGAAAGATTTCATGTCCCGTCTGAATGAGATTGGTTTTCCTCATACGTTTAAATAAAAAATCTTAATAAAACAGTCAATTCTTTGTACCTCCTACACGGATACTATTCCGGCGTCTACCGACTAAATACCACACGTATCCTACCTAAGAGCCTACGGTTGGGAGCTCCGGGTGTGTCCTCGGAAGGATATCCTAGGACTACCAACAGACCTACGGCCACCACTGAGGCCTCACCTAGGGGGCGGGGGTTCGAATGCTATTCTGCTTCTCGGGGAGAGGGGCGTGCGCACACTTTACGCTGTCGTCTAGTTGGCATTCCCCCAATAAATAAAAATCGTAATAATACAGTCAATCCTTTATACCATTCTATTCAGTCAGAGCTTAATTAATAAAACCAGACACCACAATAACATCATCAAAAGCTGTGTTACGTTCAAAAGCTCTCCACACCGCTACTACTCTACAACCGAATTGAATAATATTAGTTATTCGTGTTGCATTACAAACTGCAACGCAAATTGCATACAAATGAATTGCAATTGCTTTATTCCTGATTAGAATTAGTAAGTTTTAGTTTTTGGAACGAAATTGAAACATGACTGCGGTACAAGGTAAAACTATTGGTCAGGAAGTGAATGAACTATTAAAATATAGGTAAGTAGGTATTTAAGAATCCTGCGAGAGTCAGACTCATGTGTGTCAATCGCCAAAACCATCCAAGAATCACCAAAACGATACGTGTTCACCACAAGCACCTTTATGTCATAGAATAACTGGTTAATATCGATGTTTATTATTTATTTATTTATTGTTCAAAACAGCACAGTAACATTCAACATATAAGTATTCCACTCGCTTAAACTTAGTAGGTTTTTGTGCGAGTGGGAAAGATTTGTTACTCTGTGGTGTTCAATCAAAACATCTAATCCACAAAGCGATACATCATTCGACTCAGTACGACCGAATTCGACAACAGTTGTAATTCGTCAGCAGAGCTCATTAACAAGGACTCAGTGCAAAGGGCTTGTTCACAAAACTTCACAAAGGGAGGAAACATGCAAATCTCAGGGCGAAAGAAATTCAGAGTGAGCTCAGGGTGCTATCGATCCCGTTTGGAATATTGAAGGCCTGTTTTCCTCGGTGTCATTATACAGAATAATTTCAGAAAGTCAACTTTACTAAGTCTTTTAAAATGCAGAAATATTAACATGAATTATAAATTAATACAATTTTCATCTTTAGTCATTATCATAAACTCAGTTTTGTGTTTTTACCTGAAAAGCCAAACACGGCGAGATCTTGCACCATTCAGAATAAACAATATATACTACAAGACTATATCTGCGTCGTCATGAAATTCCTGGTATAATTTTAGAAATTTGCTGCAAAGTGACCGATTAAAGTTTGAACTTACTTAAAATAATAATTATCAACTCCAAACTGAACTCAGCACTTATAAGACTTTATAACATCTATATATTATTACTAGCGGACATCACGCCGTTTCACCCGCGTAGTTCCCGTTCCCGTGGGAATAAGGGGATAAAATATAGCCTATGTTCACCGCAAAGAGTGTAGCTTTCCAACAGTAAACGAATTTTACAAATCGGTCTAGTAGCTCCGGAGCCTATTCGTTACAAACAAACAAACAAAAACAAATCTTTCCTCTTTATAATAAATATTAGTATTAAGTATTATTATGAAAGCCAAATGACTTGATGAATAACACACCAGACGAATTATATCCATTTGAATTTCTGTTTCCATTGAAAATATACAGACAGCTACATGTTGTACTTATAAAGATAAAAGCATTTCATATTGTGAAGTAGTAATCACACGCCCATTGCTCCCACGATCAAAGACGTTTACCTTTGATCGAAAGATCAAAGATTGTTAACTAAAATTCACAGTGAACCTTCTGACTATTATTCTGTGATACCTTTTATCAGTGCGACGGATGTCGGACGTCCCAATCTGAGAGGCCATTTGTCTACGTCTGAGGCACAATTAGGGTGAGGCCGCGAATTTAGATACTTCTTTTTTCCTTTTTTAATTTCCAACTCATTTTTGAAGGTGTAGGTACCTGTTAAAAGAAATAAGAGGGATATATTTTGATTAAATTAATTATGTAAAAATATATTTCAGAGTGCAAAATTAAACTCAAAGAGATTTAATTAGATTTTGCGGCTGGGTTACCAGATGGAAATAGATACACTGTTAATACATGAATGAAAATTATGTCATTACACTTTCCGATATTCTTTTATTGTCTATTTTTCCTTCAACTTGGCTTAATGACTACTATGCTATTGGTAGTCGAGACTTCTGAGTTTCAGAAGCATGGAAACACTCGTAAATAGCAAAGGCAAAATGCCTTTTGTAACCAAATTCTCTTCTTTCTCCACCCGTCACAGGACCACCGTATCGTAAGATACTTAGCTCATTGCTTTCTAGAACACTAGAGTCAACGGTGCTACGAGCGCTTCAGAACGGTTAAATATGTGAATAATTTCTTTACCTACTTTTCCACATACTACCTTTTTAGGGACCCTATTCTTACCGGGACCCTATTCTTGAGACTTCGCTGTCTTGTTCGACTGTCTGTCTTTCCGTCACGAGGCTCTCAGGAACTGTGATGACTAGAGTGCTAAAACTTTTACAGAAGATATATTTCTGTTGCCGCTATCTTACTAATACTATAAAGGTGAAAGTTTGTGAGTGTGGATGTGTGGATGTTTGTTACTCTTTCACGCTCAAACGGCTGAACGGATCTGGCTGAAACTTGGTACAGGGATAGATTATGATCTGGAATAACATATAGGCCACTTGTACCCCTGAAATAAGTTCACACGGCAAGCGGGAACGGGAACAACTATTACGCGGGCGATGCTGCGGGCATCAGCTAGTAACAATATAAATTAAAATCAGAAAAAGGGGGTGATTAGAGGCTCCCATACAACAAACGTGATTTTTTGCCGTTTTTTGGTATGAAATCCTCTGTGCGCAAGTTCAACTCGCACTTGGCCGGTTTTAATTATGCTAATGAACTTCAATATAACGTGGATACTGTTTTTTTTTTCAACTTTATATCAATAATATAACTTTTAAGCTTTTTAGGCGTTTGGGATTGCGTCCCCGGCATTTTAACACTCTCAAGAGAACTCTGCCTTGATTCTAGTGGCCTGGATCATCAACTAGTGGACACAAATAATCAAATCTTTTAGTAAGCGAATCCGCTGTCTTATTTTTCGGGTTCCGTACGCAAAAGATAAAACGGGACCGATCATGAGACTTAACCTTTCGTCTTATCGTCTCTCGTCTCTATCTCGGGAACCGTGATAGCTAGAGGGTTAAAATTTGAAGGTTAAAACACAAATGCTGTAATACTGTTGCCACTATAACAACAACTAAAATCAGATACAATTTATTATTTAAGGGGGGGCCTCCATATAACAAACGTGATTTTTGCCGCTTTTTGGTACGGAATCCTCTGTACGCGAGTCCGGCTCGCACTTGGCCGGTATTTTTCCTCTCATTAGTACGAAAAGATAATCCTTTCCTGTTCAATTAGTTCCTGTAGCTTTTCTATACACCATATCAATTGGGTACTTATTCAGGGAAATGAGTTCTATATTCTAAATACCGTGTATGGTTAATCACCTGGCACAAAACATAAGGAAAGGTGAGATGGCTTCTACAAAAGCGAACGTGGCATGTAAGAAGACATTCAATGAAGGTAATCGAATGGATATTAATATATTAATCAGTGTCGATGAGAAAGTATTCTTTTCTGATATCATTCGCTTAGAAATACGAACACAAAAAAGAAATGAGTAAACTTGCTAATAACTTGTAAGTAATAATATTTCCTTCATTAAGTTGGCACAATATTGTAGGTACCAAGCCAAGTATTGAATGAAGTTGGGTGTGTATTATTCAAGTAAAGAAGAAATAAATCCTGTTAAGCTGTATTTTTTTTTTAAATAAGCAGAAGTTTCTACTTAAATAGGATAACTACAAAGCCACAACATATCAAAAAGAAAATCAAACCTAAAATACATATTGCTAAGACGCAAATTACATCACAAACGAACGACTTTTAACTATTCAAGCGAATTCCCCAACATAAACATTAACCGCTTCCTACAAAACTTATCCAGATTACTTGAATAAATATAAACATTCATTATTGTTGTAACACAAAGGAACACAACTGAGTCAATACGTTGATGTGGAGTTACAAACAGACAAACAGACCTAACCAAACATAATGGAAAGTGGAAAGCGACTGTTATTGGAGGCAATTTAATTATGTGAGTAGTATTTATCCCTAAGGTTCAAAATATACTAATTCTTGACATTGTGTGGTGCAGTTATGATCAGTCTCAAGATGGGTCACCGTTTGTGGCATTTCCATTGACGAGCGATTCCTTGCTATGAGAACTTTTGATAAACTAATTGTTGGTACTGGCTGCCAGTCGTTAAGCAAGTGAGAGGTTAGAGGCAAAATTAAAAATCGTCATCATCATTACAGATAATCTGACGCCCACTGCTGGGCATAGGCCTCCCCCAAGGATCACCATAACGTTCGGTCTTCAGCCGCCCGCATCCAGCAGGCCGCGACCTTTATCAGGTCATCTTTCCACCTTACTAACTTTTAAACTTTCGCGTTGCAAGATATTACTAATTATTTAAAATGGGTATTAACGCAATCATATCCTAAAATTGAGGCTTGACGTTTCGGCTGCGTTGCACCAGCCGTGGTCACAAGCAGACTGAAGAGGCGGTGTCACTCCGATTGCGAGGTAAATTCATTCAAATCTACCCTCGCATTGTCCATCCACGCACTAGTACACACTACGCTGACAGTGTCCCTATTCTGGAAGCCTCAATTTTAAGGTATGATCGCGTTAATACCCGTTTTAAATAATTAGTAACATCTGTCCACCTTGCTAGAGCCCTACTCACACTGAGTTTTCCGGCACGTGGTCGCCACTCCAACACTTTTCGGTCCCCTCGACTATCAGTTCCACGTGCAATATGACCTGCACACTGCCACTTATGTCGGGAGATTCTCTCAGCTATGTCGGTGTCCCGGGTCCTCTTTCGGATTTCCTCGTTGCGGATTTTCTAACAAAGGGACACTCCGAGCATAGCCCTCTCCATTACCCTCTGGGCAACAGCGAGCCAATCAGTAAGGGTCAATTTAAGTGACCACGTGTCGGTTCCGTAAGTCATCACTGGCAACACACACTGGTAGTAGACCGTGCTCCGTGTATAATTAAAAATATCTTATATTATTATTTTTAAGCTAGCTAGCAATGGCTAAAACTTTAATCTGAAAAGCTAGTTTACGATTCAAAAGCTCAGTGGTCAGTGCGTGCCCTTGTTAAATAGAGATCACGGGTTCAAGTCCCGCTCCAAAGCAAGTTGTCCTTTTCCACCACATATAGCATTCTACGAAGGTACGATATGTTAATATTAAAGTTTAAATTGGAATCGTAGCTTCTTTAATTGTAAAACACCAATGTAGTCTCGAACAATGGACGATCCATTGCAATTGAGGAACGATTCCACAAAGCAATATAATTATTTATTAAAAATCATATTTTGTCGTGCTTTGGATATGTTTTCTATTTTTGTTGCTACGGATACTTACGATTTTTCTCTAAGTTTTGATGTTTATGTATAACTTGAAGAAAATTTGTAAAGTACGAGTACCACAGTAAACAGCCATAGAAAATATTCGCAACGTAACCACGAAAATACTGAAAAAATATGTGTTGTAGTGCATTGTGAAAACGCTCCTCAATTGAGATAAGAGTAAACACGGTCGAGCGGTTATCCGGAAGCCGGATGTCCGGTGCACCGCCTCAGATACGGTTCACTGAACCAATTTGGTACAGTCAAAAGCAATAATATGTATACATTGTCAAGGCTCCTAAAATATGTAAACACCTTCGGCTCCAAAACGAAGTACTCAACGTGAAGAGCATAAAATTGTAACCACGAGTTCACACCATAAATATATATACACTATTGCTTCATTAACATGTATTCACGCGTTGATTCATAAGGTGTACTCATCTTATATTCCATTAAATTATATTTAACTTCTCCGCCAAAAACATGTATCTGAACGGTGCTGCATAAATATGTATTCACTTTTGATGAAAACCTCCAAATTAGATATATATGATTTAATATCTAAAAAGAACCTTAGACAAAAAGAATACTGAACTGAAAAAATAATGTGTACTCAAAATTGCATAGGTTTTTATTGATATTTTGCTGGCACCGACTCTCAAAAATATTTTTTAATAATTTATTGTTGTAAATCCCTACTAATATTATAAATGCGAAAGTAACTCTGTCTGTCTGTCTGTTACGCTTTCACGCCTAAACGGGTGGAGTGATTGAGATGAAATTTGAAATAGGGGTAGTTTGAGGCCCTGGGAAGGACATAGGCTACTTTTTAACCGACTGCGCAAAATAGTGGTTATGCTTTCACGCGATAACGGCTTCTACGCGGTCGAAGCCGCGGGGAACAGCTAGTATTTGATAAATACAAAAATCGTCATATGTGTACCTATAATGTTCCCTCAAGTCCTCATAAACTTTTTTTTCACAAGGAGAGCTCCGCTTCTGGACTACCCACCCCACGCTGGCGAGGCATGGGCTCGTGTGAGGGGCGCCTGGGAATACTCACTAAAACTCCTTGACACCGATCTGCCTCTGTGACGGTGTTCTGTGATCTGTCTACTAATGCACCAAAACACTGAAGTCCTCATAAAGCTACCCATCAGAACAAAATTTCGAAAAAAAAAATACCAATCTGGAAATATATCCTTTATTCCGGTTTATTCCGGTCTGTAAATGTCGGAGTTATGAGGTAACAAACATTAAAAAAAAACCTCCTCTTTTTTGGAGTCTGTTAAAACATATTCGGGTTTGCGATACCAAACAACCCGTGCAAAGGTTTCAGATCGATTAACTAATACTAATATTATAATACGGCACTTTAAAGAAAACAAACAAACAAACTTTGTTATTTTCATACACATATATAAGCCCCACAAATTATAATAAAGAATTTTTCTGAGAAAATAGATCGGTGATATTCGTATGGTTGGCGAAGGTGCCCGACCTACAGACAGGAACTCTAGCATGCATTCGTTTCTCACAATTATAAAGAATTTGTTTGTATACAGAGTTATGAAATTTTAGTTGTATACTTATTATTGGTGGAGTGTATATATATTTATGGTGTGAACTCGTGGTTACAATTTTATGCTCTTCACGTTGAGTACTTCGTTTTGGAGCCGAAGGTGTTTACATATTTTAGGAGCCTTGACAATGTATACATATTATTGCTTTTGACTGTACATCACGGCTTGTTTTTTTTATTGAAGTAGCGTTCTATATACAAACACATTATTAGGTCGCGATATGCGGTGCTTTTATTATAGCTGCCTGCTGTCCAAATTGTAATAATATATCCATATTTTTTTACGTATTTACGTGTTTACTTTGCGAGATTATAAACTGACGAGATGAAATTTATCTAACCGATTATTTTCCGTTAGATTATGAAATAACGAAAAGAAATAATTGTAAAAATTTGTACTAACAGGATATTAGCCGGCCACTGCCGCAGCCCGTTCGCTATGCTCGCTCGTTTTTGTGCGTTCTCTGTTCCAACCTAACCTACAATCTACAAGTTTATACAATTTTACGGCCATGTACATTTGCATGTCGCTATCACTATGAAATAATTTGCTAAACATCCAACAGTGTGACACGTCCAATATAATTGTTAACAGGTCCTTAGTTTGACATAGATCGTTCTGTTTCACTAATTAAATCTCACTGACATGCTAGTATTCAGTATAAAGTTGCACCAGGCGACTAGCTTCTTGTAATAGTTTGAGTGAATCTAGTTAGTAAACATGGATCCAATGCAATTCAGGAATGTTTTCTTCGTATGAAGTGTTTACAGAATAAACAATAGGCCTTTGAGTATATGACTGCGAAATTTGTTTGAAAGGAAAATTTCGTGGTCCTTAGGGTTACGTTTACTTATCTAAAAAAGAACGGATTTCTTCTATGATCCCTTTGTTGTTTGTCCGTTTGACTGTAATGACCCTTTATTTGATTGTCATGCAGGGATTAAATATAATTTTTGGATATATTTTTTTTTTATACCACTAAGGTGGCAGACAAGCATACGGCCCACCAGAAGGACTGTTGGTCACCGCAGCCTATGAACGTTTGCAACACCAGAGGCGCAACACTCGCGCTGCCGACCCTAAACTATATAACTAACTAAATATTTAATATAAAGTGAAAAAAGACAACTTGGCCCGCACGGGATTTAAACCCGCAACCTTTGCCTAAACCAGGGCAGTGCTCTGACTCAAGTTGAAATTCTTCACCTTATTGTAACCGCCATTTTAAGAGTATGGCACAGAGCCATCTATCGAGTTACTTAGTAACTCTGATATCAATGAACGATATTGCAATCATTTTTAAACATTGATTTGATGTCTCCGACTCAATCTATAGATGAAATATTTAAAGCAATTAGTATGCTAACTTTTTCATAATATTTAATATACCAAGTTGTCTTTTTTCACTTTATATAAATATTATGAAAAAGTCAGCATACTAATTGCTTTAAATATTTAACTAAATATTTGTGGTAAATCAACTGAGTAGCTCATGTAATAAGTAGAACACAGGGTTACAGTATTTTTATACGTTTTCATGGATGCTTGCCGTACTCATACCGACTAAAACCTGCCTGTGGCCGGAAACCCTCGAAAGGATGTCCTAATAAATATAATATTTATACTAAATTTCATAAAAAACCGTTAGGCTCTTTCACGGTCTTATTGGCAGCCGAATAGGCAGGAAAGAATACAACATATCACCACCCAATTCATTCCAAGGGTGTCTGAAGAGGCGAGTCAGGGAACACTTTCACAAAGGCCGGTTGTCAGTAAAAACACAAGTAAGCCGCTCGGTGTGGATGCATGACATTTTGGGCACCCGTTCTCCTGGCACCTGAGAAAGTGGCACCTGAGGTGTTCCCTATAAGACACCTCCCATAGTTCTTTCTCAGGTGCCGTTAGTGGAATAATAACTTCACTATTTCAGACTTTATTCCCCATAACGCATCTATAAATCAGTTGGTAGATGTACTAGTGTTGAGATGTTGGTTGAATTTTTCAGGACGTGTATTTTGGTGGTGTAGTTTTAGACTAGCTTTCTTAACTTTAATTAACTTTAATATTCAGTTCTCGTAATCACATAATTGTGTTTTCAAAATCAGCTTTTACGTGCTTAAAAGTGAAGCACGCCAAGAAAGTGTTGCATGCCTATTGCCTCCTCTCGGCCCCCTAAGCGGGATGAAGCCGGAATAACTCTAAATGACTGATTCTTTTTTAACTTGAGGGAAAACCCTGCATGATGATCCTGAAAGATGCTATGCCGGACTCCGACCGACTAAAAAACCTCACGTAACGTCCAACAGCCTACGGTTGGGAGACCCGGGTAAGCCCTCGGAAGAATGTCCCAGGACAACTCGACTGATTGTAATTTTTAACCGACTTCCAAAAAAGGAGGAGGTTCTCAATTCGTCTGTATTTTTTTTTTTTTTTATGTTTGTTACCGGCAAATCGTTAGAAGGAGTTAACCGATTTTGAAAATTCTTTTTTTGTTTGAAAGCTGGTGCTTCCCATATGGTCCCATATACAGGAAGTCAGAATCGGATGCTCATCGTCGCGCGCGCTCGGCGAACGGTCGTGTGACAGTGCATTTGTACGTTTGTTTGTTTTTATTTCTACCTGAACTTGCGTTTAAAGCTAATTAAAATGGTGCAATGCAAAAAATGCAAATTATTTGTGTCTGTGACCAAGGACGATGTTATAAAGTGTAACAGTGTATGTGAAGCGGTGTTCCATAAGAAATGTATGCAACATAACAAGCAATTCATGCAAACGGCGATCTGTGATGACTGCCAAAAAACCTTATGCAAGTCTCCGCAGCCAGCCAGCGAGCAACAAAAATTGAATATAAATTTCAAAGAGGTATCGGGCGAGAAGGTTTTAGCTGAAGTTAATAAAAAGTTGGCTATACTCTTTAAGATGGAGAAAAAAATTGAAGAACTCACTACCAGCTTAGAATTTTATGGAGATATGTATCAAAAATTAAACGATTACAAGGAAGAATCACAGAAAAAAATCAAGGCATTAGAACAAAAAAATATTTTCTTGGAAAAGTGCAACAAAGCTCTTGAAGAAAGGGTTCAGGAGTTAGAGGTGCAGTCAAAGGAGAGGAATATCGAAGTGCATGGATTAGAGACCTATGATAATGAAAACACTAAAATCTTGATACAAGACCTAGCTCAAAAGTTGCACCTGAACCCGAATGATATTGATGATGCTAAGAGGGTAGGACCGGGCAAACCGATCAATTCAAAACCAAGAACTATACTGGATACGCTCCGATCAAAAAGCGCTCGTTTGCAATGGATGTCGGCAAAAAAAGAAACCAAAATCACAAATAATAAGGTATACAATAATGGAAGTGATAAGCCAATTTATATTAACGAAGACTTGCCGAAATATAAACGCCAACTGTTATGGGTTACAAGAAACAAGCTAAAGCCTATGGGCTTTCAGTATATTTGGGTTCAGAATTGTAGTATTCTAGTAAAGAAAAACAGTGAAGACAAAAAGATATATAACATAACATCGGAGGGAGATTTAATTAAATTTGATGAATGTAAGTAGAGAAGTGCAATTAGCGAAGTGGACACACACATAGAATATTGGCTATAAAATTCAATCGACCTAATAATATATCTACTAATGATCATATATATAATAGATATTCAGATATAAGAGTGTTGAGTAAGGATTTATCACAATACAAAGGGCACACCCATATTTTTTACTTAAATATTGGGTCACTTAGAAAACATTTCAATCAGCTACTTGTATTGTTAGAGGAAAATAAACACAGAATAGATATAATAGTTTTGAGTGAAATAAATATCAAGAAGGCAGAATTACCGCACTATCAAATTATGGGATATAATACGTACATACGGACCAGAGAAACAAAAAAAGGAGGAGGTATATTGATATATGCGAAAGAAGAGCTTAGTTTTACAGCTGAAACCGTGAGTACTGAGACTTTAGAAACATTCCATGGCCAGCTGAAAATAGGTGAGCATATTACACATATAATAGCTATATATAACCCTCCAAATAATAACAAATTAAGCTTTATTGGCCACTTAGAGAGTATCGTAAGATCTATTTCTCCAGCACACAACATTATAGTGATCGGAGACACGAATATAAATATACTAAATAATATATCAAACCCAACCGTAATTAAGTATAAAAACTCCCTAAGTGAATGCGGCCTGCAGTGTGTAATACCGACCACAGAGATAACGCGCGAGGCGATAGTGGAAGGGCAGCTTCGAGTATCGTGCTTAGACCACGTATGGGTGAGAGCGGGACGCAGCGAGTGCGAGTTGACTTCGTTTGTGTTTGAAGCTAAGATCTCCGATCATCATGCAGTGGGATTAACTCTGGACTTGCGCACGAGTAATAATTATACACCTTCAAAGGCGACCTCTGTGCGTGAAATTATTTGTGATAAACTTGTTAGAAAAAAGTTAGATGCCTATGACTGGTCGCAACTATTAGGTATTACGTGTCCATTGTTATTGTATCAATCATTGTGTACGGCGTTCGATTCGATCTATAGGGAAAGTATTGTTAAAGTTAAGATTCATAATAAGAGACTAAAACAGCCATGGGTGGATAAAAGTTTGTATACTATGTTGTTAAGACGGGATTATTTATTTAGAGTGTGGAAAGCAGAGCCAAAAAGTATGAATAAGCGATTAGAATATACAAAATTTAGAAATAAAGTAAATAAATTAGTAAACCTTGCCAAGAATAAATACAGACAGATGGAAATAAAAAATTGTAACGGGGATTATAGGAAAATATGGGGTAAAATTAACTTATGGTTGGGTCAAAAAAATAATAAATTGGATGATGTTATAGTAAGATATTTAGGTAAAACGGAAAATTTGGAGCAAGTGTGTACAAATTTTGGTAAAACATTTACGCAGGAAATAAAATCAATCAAGCATAATTGTAACACCCAATTTTTGGATAGAAAAAGATATGTGACACCGAGTCAAGTAAGTTTTAGATATATGACCGTCAACTCGTCAGATATCGAAAAGGTAATAAACTCGTTATCTGGTGAAAAGGCACCGGGCTTGGATGGAATCAGAGTCAGTGATATTAAATATTTAAAGAAACAATTAAGTCCTATTCTAGCTTTATTCATGAATATGTCTCTGTTGCAGAGTGTCTATCCTGATCAGTTAAAGAGTGCGATTGTACGTCCGATTTATAAGTCTGGTAGTCATTTAGAATATGTTAACTACAGGCCAATAGCCATACTCTCGGTAATTGATAAAATAATTGAAAAAAATATTGTTGGCCAGATAAGTAAATTTTTGGAGTGTCATAATATTCTAGCAGAGCCACAGCACGGGTTCCGTAAGGGGCGGAGTACTATCACCGCTCTGGCAGGGTTTGCAGAGTACGTAAATGAATGTTTAGATGCTGGTAAACAACTTATAGCTATATATATAGATTATAAAAAAGCATTTGATACGCTAGATCATTCAATATTATTGCGGGCCATGCATGAATGCGGCATACGCGGTCCTACTAATAAATGGTTTGAAAATTACTTGTCAAATAGAAAAATGCGCACCGTTATATGTGGAATAGCTGGTAGGGAAATGAATGTGGAATTAGGGGTGCCGACCGGATCAGTGTTTGGTCCTGTTGGCTATGTGATGCACGTCAACAGCGTATCAAATGTTGTGAGCAGGTGTCGGGTGTATATGTATGCAGATGACATGTGTCTGGTTTATGGTGGTACAGATATTTTTGAGACCCAAAGGTATATACAAGATGATATGGAAAATATTACTAAGTAGGCACATGATAATGGCATAATATTAAATTATGCCGAAACCAAATGCATGCATATACACTCGCCTTATAATAGACGGGCTAGAGCAGTGACGAAGGAAAGCCTTGCTGTGATAGGGCACACCTATGAATGTTTGCATAAGAAAAAAAATAACTGTAATTGTAATAAATTAGAATATGTAGCAACATTTAAAAATCTAGGTATTATTATTGATGTAAACTTTAATTGGAGAAGACATGTTGTCGATGTTTGTAACAGGCTGCGATCAGTATTAGGGAAATTCTTTCAATTGAAGGGAGTATTAAATAAACACACATTACTTATTGTAAATTATGCACTGGCGGACTCACTTATTAGTTATGGACTTATTGTATACGGCAGAACTTTTAAAACTTACTTAAAAAACATAAAAGACTTACAAATTAGATTACTCAAATTTTTAGTTAGCAAAAAAGACAAAGACAACTGTAATAAAGATTATGAAAATTTGTTTCCTATCTGTAGAATTTTACCATTGGAAAAAAGGGTTGAATATTTATTAGGATTAGAGTATTACTATAATACCGAGCATAAAGAATTTATAAAAAATAGATATAATACAAGAAATGTCAGAAATAATCGATTGGTTCAACCGCGGATGGTCAACTATTATGGAGAAAGATTATCTAAATACTGGGTACCAAAGGTTTTTAATAAGTACGATTTACTGAGACAGAGCCCAAAGATAAGTAAGGGTATCTTACGATCCAAGTTTCGAGATTTGCTACTCGACGGTCGCAATAAGGCAGAGGGCGCGGTGGCGCGAAGCGGTCGCCGAGTGTCAAATCTATACTAATATTATAAAGAGGAGGGATTTGTTTTTTGTTTGTTTGTATGTAACGAGTGGGCTCCGGAACTACTGGACCGATTTGGGAAATTCTTTCGCTGTTGGAAGGCTGCACTCTTTGCGGTGAACGTGGACTGTATTTTGTTCCCGTATTCCCGCGGGAACGGGTGCTTCGCGGGTGGGGCCGCGTGGCGTCCGCTAGTGTAAAATAAAAATAACGATATCTTTGTCGTATGTTTTTCATTGTGTTGGGTGTGCATTTATGATTGTTTGAATTTTGTGTTACAGACGAACCTTTCAATTTTGCATTGAAATACTTATTAAAAAATATGTTGTTAGTAGGTTAAGGTATATTTAAGTAAACTTAAGCTATGTATTGAACACGAGCGCGTCTCGCCATCAAACATAACAGTTTGGCGAGTAAAATGTGGCAAGAAAAAATTTTGTAACGCTTATTTTGAATAAATAAAAAAAAAAAAAAAAAATGCTGGGATCCTGGAGAAATCGAAGAAATCCCTCGAATCGAGGGAATTCCTTAACAATTTACAGCAGTTATCTTGTGTTTGGGCTTGATTAATTTGTACTGGGGAGAACATTACCCCTAGACAGATATAATTTCAGTCCACCCGTCACTGAAAATCATGAAAAAAAAAATTTTTAACAAAAAAAAACCGACTTCAAACAAAAACTGAAAATTGAAAAAATAAAATTAACTTAGCACAAAGTAATAGGTAGTATATTTAGTTTTATATCAGATATTATTGACTGTAATACTGAAGTCGGTGCCAATATTTCTATGAGAGATTAATAATATCTACCTAAACGTATAGTTTTACTTGGCGCCGATTTCAGTATTACATTCAATAAAATCTGATATAAAACTAAATATACTACCTATTACTTTGTGCTAAGTTAATTTTATTTTTTCAATTTTCAGTTTTTGTTTGAAGTCGGTTTTTTTTTGTTAATTGTTTTATTTACACGTAGGTGCTACGATTTTTTTCTAACATCCAACACTATACTCGTACCTATTGATTTGTAGGTGCCGTATGTGGAATAACCACTAATGGCAACTGCAAGCTGTCGTATGTGGAATACCTCAGGTACCCTAAAGACGGGTGCTCACAGTGGCATGCATCCTCGGTGGGTTTGTAATCGTTTGTTCGGAGTGGCCTACTCTCTTGTACTCTGGCGCCACTGTCTCGCTCGCCACAATTGCCTTAACACGCTCGTTGCTGATATCCAGTTTAAGACAGATGTTCAACCATTAAATTGTATTTTCAACACCTTCCCGCTAAAAATAAAGCCATGACTCAAAAGCGCTAGTATTGTTTTATTATCGCTCTATCAATAATGGCTATAAAGTTATAATACCTAACTTTTATCTTTTGTAATAAAAATACGTTATGTTCAAGCTTTTAGCCGAAGAATAACATTAGAGACAGCTTTCTATTATAAAATAACTGATTTTATACTTTTTCTTGAAAACTCTATTATTAGACATTGCTTCACGATTTTTTCTTTTGTTGGTTTTGGGTGACGATGTTTCTTTTTTCATCACATTTCGGCTATATTAAAGTCATAAGTATGCTGAAATGTTGTATGTTAGTAGCTGACACTATGTTTTAACATATTATCTACTTTTTATCCCTGGTACAGGTACCTGTAGTAAAAATCAATCAATCAATCAATATATCTTTATTAGCGAAAATATATTGATTATCAATCAATCAATCAATATATCTTTATTAGCGAAAATTATTGAAAAGTTCACACGCGGGCTCAGCCGGGCCACTAGCTAGTTATTTTTTTTAAATCATTTAGTATTCATTAGTACCTATGCTTAACTTGATACCAGCTCAGATGCTCAAACTTTTATCGCGCACTATTTAAAAAGCACACAATGCATTTAAATGCTCACTTACAAATGTATTAATAGTTTTAAATCTTCTGTGGAGACATCAAGAAATCAATTTGTTTATTTACTCGAGAACGCTTACGACTTCACAAATGTGGAAATCGATTAGGTATTGGACAAAACGTGATTTCCCATGGGAATATAGTATTTTTCCCGAACAAAAAGTAGACTCGTACTCTGTTGAGTACGAATCTACTTTTTGTTCATATTTTTCACATTAGGTGTGGGGGATACTGATAGCGTGGAGTGGGGTTTTCTATGACGCCTTTTGACCATGTATTTCGGGGCAGGTTGGGATCCATCATAACCACCACGTCACCTACTTTAATATTTTCATTTTCTTTGTACCATTTTTGCCTTGGTATCAGAGTGGGCAAAACTTCTTTGACCCACCGTTGCCAGAACATATCAGCCAATCGTTGGGCGGTTCTCCACATCTTCCTCAAATATAAATCGCTATCATCAAAGACGCCAGGCACAGGTAGGTTAGAACTTGACCCGATCAAGAAATGGTTAGGCGTTAGGGCTTCCATACTTTCAGGATCTACTGAGACATGTGTGTTAGTGGCCTACTGTTTACTATGTTCTCAACTTCAGCCAAGAGAGTAAACAGGGTTTCTTCTTTGGGTGCTCTTTCTTTCAGAATGACCTTTAGTGATGTCTTAATGCTTCTAATTTGACGTTCCCAGGCTCCACCTTTGTGAGGACTTATCGGTGAATTGAAGGACCAGGTTATACCGCGGTTGGTCATATCCTCCTTAATAGCGAGTTGGTCTAGTTCCTGGTACGAGCGTTTCAATTCAGTCGCAGCACCACGCAGGTTAGTACCATTGTCGGAATACATGAATTGGGGCCACCCTCGTCTCGCTGCCATGCGCCGTAATGCCATTATGAATGAGTCAGTTGTGAGCGACTGTACCAATTCTACGTGTACGGCTCGGATAGTCATGCATGTAAATAGGACTCCGTATCGGCGCTCTCTTCGTCGGCCCACTGTGACCTCCATGGGACCAAATAAGTCTACTCCACAATTCGTAAACGGTCGAGCCATCAGTGCCAATCTGGCCTCGGGTAAGTCAGCCATGCGAGGTTCAAGCGGCATGGCCTTTCTGATACGGCAAAGTAAACATCTGGAGGCAACAGAACGGTGGTGGTAATAGTCGGTTATCAATCTAGCGGTATGGTGGCGACCGTCCAATATTATTGGGCTCTTCATCTGTCACGTCACGTCAGGGGCGACCCCTACTCGTCCACCAACTCGTAGTAAACCCGACTCGTCTAAATAGGCTGTTAATGTGCGCAATCGACTGTTTGCTTGAATGGGCTTCTTTTCATTCATTAGATGGAGTTCTACAGCGAACGATTGTGCTTGAGAATAGCGTAATAGTAATAATTCCGCCCGCTGTAATATTTCCGCATTTAATTCTGATTTACGTTTTTTACATCTCTCTGTGAATAATAAAATGGTAGCGGTGCATCGTAAGAGGCGTAGCCAGGACGAAAATTTATTTATATCAAGAACAGGTATGTTACTATTGTCAATATCAGTAACATTATTTATATTTTTTATAATTTCTTCACTAACTTGTAATTTCTCTGTTTCAGGTGACGACCACATGGACCAATTCTCGGAATTCTCGTATAAAAAATTTGGCCCTCTGAACCACTCACAATCGTTCACTAGCTTGTACGAGTTATTTTTTGTAGCTAGATCTGCTACGTTCTTATCTGTGGGAACGTAGTGCCACTCATGTGCGCTTGTTATGTCGTCGATTTCTCCGACGATTGGCAGTAAAAATATTGTATATTCTTGTTTTGTTTTTAATCCAGTGGAGAACTGTCATGGAATCACACCAGAAGTATTTCCTGTAAGGCTTCAGTCTGTGCTCCTTCTGAATAGTGTTAGCAAGGCGGCAGGCTAATACAGCTGCTTGGAGTTCTAATCTCGGTATTGTAACTGGTTTTATAGGCGTTACACGGCTTTTACATGCAATGAATGATACACGTACGTCATTATTGACATGAGTGCGATAATAAGCCACCGCGGCGTATGCGTTCGGCAAGGCATCACAAAACACGTGCATTTCCAAGCTTTCAGTTCCTGGTGGTGTTGAAATTTCTTCATCACAATTAGGCGAGCGGAAGTACCATCTTGGTATACGGATGTTATTAAGTTCGTGTAATTGAGTTATCCACTGGCAAAATATTTCAAAATGAGTTATATTTATTTCCTCATCCCACTGTAAATTTAGTTTCCAGCATTGTTGTATGAGTATCTTAGCCTGAATAGTAAATGGGGCTAGGAGACCATATATATCGAAAATTGACATGACTATGCGTAGTAATTCTCGCTTTGTGGGTCGTTTTTCACACGCCAGTATTTTAGGCGGGACTCGATGTAACGACAAGTCGAAGCCGCAGGTGTCGGTATTCGGGTACCAGAGCAGCCCAAGAATTCGTTCACTCTGGGTGTCTTGTTCCACTTTAAAGCGTACGGCGGCCGCGCTTAAAGACTGGTGTGGTATTTCTAAACAGACCTTCGATTCATTGGAGGTCCAGTTTCTGATTTCAAATCCGCCGCGCTCATGTATATATGACACGTCCCTCATTGTTTTTAAAGCGTCATCTGTGGTATCAAAACAATCGATGTAGTCACCCATAAAATGGTTTTTCAGAATGGCTTGTACCGCCTCTGGCATCTCTGCTTCATACCTTATCGCATTTATATTTTTTATATGTTGCGCGATAAAAGGGGCGCAATTAGCGCCAAATATCAACGATGTCATAGCATACTTTTCTACAGATTGGTTTTCAGTATTTCTCCATAGAAATCGCAAGGCTTGTTGATCTTCTTCATGTATTTTTATTCTTAAAAACATGTCTTTAATGTCGCCTGTCAGTCCGATACGCTTTTCTCGGAAACGGAACATAATGCCCAGAAGTGATTCCAACAAGTTGGGTCCAGGTAATAAATAATCGTTTAACGATTGATTTGCAGTGGTAGCAGCAGCGTCAAATACTAATCTCAGTTTTCGTTTGTTAGGGTTGTCAACTCCGAAGTGAGGTAAGTACCAAATTCGTTCATATTTTCTGTTTTCTTCTGATATATCAATTTTTCGGGCGTAGTTGTTATCTAGTAAATGGTGTACTCGTTCCTTATATCTCGTTGCAAAACCTTCATCTAATGACATTTTTCGTTCAATTGTTTTCAGGCGTCGGTAAGCGTTGCAATAGGAATCTGCCATTTTAGCATTTTTATTCTTCCATGGCAGGCCGACCACCCATCTGCCTTGACGCAAAACAGCACTGCTATCCACTATGCTAATCGCTTTCAGTTCATCTTCATTTTGTCGAGGTTTATTGTGAATTCCGATACTTTCGAACATAAACGATTTTTTAACAAGTTCGTGAATCTGTTCGACATCCTTACTCAGTGTGTATCGCGTCGTTTGGGTTCGAACAATGTAAAAATTCCGTCGCATGTGCATGGCGTTGCGTTAACAGCTGGTCGTTGATCGTCGATTCGGGTACAAGTGCGCCTGTGTGCGTGACGGCCGGCGGGGATGTGCCAGAGGACACGTGATAGCATGCGTAGTCAGAGTTGCAATCGACGAAATGAGCTTGATGTATTAATAATGCACTCTCTACTGACCTTGGAATTTGTTGATTCGGGCAAAAACCATGCACACATACTCCTTGTGCTACTTTGACTTCATTAGGATGGCCTAATGAAGTCAGAGTAAATTATTTTTTTTTTTTAAATTAAATTCGTTATTGACACAATTTGATAAGTTCATTGTTTGTGAATCCCCTGACCCCCGAACTAGTGGCAACTGTATCTCAGGGGCCAGTGTCTTTGTCTATAACTAAATATTAGGCATATTTTAGACGTAATAGGTAAACAAAAATAGATGGTCCAATTGAGTTACGTCCTCTTTTTTGAAGTCGCATAATAAAGAATTTTACAAAGCTAAAAATTGAGATTTTTTTTTTTTTCTAATCCAGAAGAGTCTATGGTATGTGTGTGTGTGTGTGTGTGTCTGGGTGTGTGTGTGTGTGTGTGTGTGTGTGTGCGCGTGTGTGTGTGTGGGTGTGTGCGTGTGTGTGTGTGTGTACTGTGTGCATAATAATAAGAGTTGTTTGTTTGACTCCGTCATGTACTCGGATTGAACATTCTATATGTTAAGACCACCGATCATACTTTCCACATCCTTGTAATTAAATTGCTTTAGCCACGTTTGTACTACCTTTTTAAACTGGTGTTTACTTAGTTTGTGGTAGTTTTTGTCAACTTTCAGCATTTTATTGTAGGTGTATGGGGCCAAGAAATTATAGTGGCGTTGTGCAAATGCAGTAGTCACTCGCGGTACAGGCCATCGAACAGTACGCTTATTTTTCATTTTATTGGCATTTGAAGTCTTCTTGTGGAATCTACGCAACATTTCCAGTAAATATAACTTACGCACTGAAAGGACCTGGGCTCTCTCATAGACGTTTTCAGTTGGATGTCGATACGGCAAATACTGTATGACCTTTAGAACTGCGCGTTGTGCTCTTTCTACTGCGATGAGGTTAGTTTTGGGCGCTGCACCCCACGCACAGATGCAATATCTGACCACGCACTCACACAGAGCAAGGTATGTGAGTATCAGGGTACGGCCGTCAGCTACTTCTCGGAGATTTTTAAAAACGTGTATTAACTTCCGTATCCTGCTGGCCATTAGGTCTGTGTGAGTGCCCCAGTTTAGCTCGTCATCTACCATAGTGCCGAGGTATCTGATAACCGTGGCCCTGTCTAGGAACGCGCAGTCACAGACAGGACGGTTAGTTTCGCGGTTACAGGGATATGTGTGGATTCTCAGGCGAACTTTAGGATCGGGGTTAGTAATGTGGGATTTGTGGAAGTAAAGTACCTTTGTCTTCGCGGTGTTTAGAGATAGAAGGCTGTTTTCAAGCCATTGGGTGACTTTGGCTAGACCATTTTCGGCAACCAGGACGTTGTCTTCCCATGTCTTCTCGTGGAACACAAGGACGGTGTCATCAGCAAACATTATCATTTCCCCTTTTTCAAGTGGTAGGGTCAGAAGGTCGTTAATGTACACCAGAAACAAAGTTGGTGAGAGCGCACTGCCTTGAGGTATACCGAAAGTACTGACCTCATCCTCACTTTGTAACCCGTCCACCCGAACAGTCTGCACTCGACCTGTTAGGTAGTCCCTAAACCAGTCCAGAGTCACGCCACGTATACCGGTGTTTTCTAATCTTGTCAGGAGGATTTTTATGGATACTGTGTCGAATGCCTTCTGAAGGTCCAGAAAGACTCCCAAACACCTCTCCCTATTATCCAGGTGGTTAATTATGGTAGTAGTCAGTCTCAGAACAGCATCCTCAGTAGACCTACTCTCTCTGAATCCGAACTGATTATTGTTAAATTTGTGAATTTATCTCTAGAAATGACAGCAATCTCTTATTTACAATTGTTTCTAATATCTTAGACAGTGCTGGAAGAAGAGATATAGGTCTATAGTTTGAGGGATTGTCTTTGTCCCCGGCTTTGTAAATTGGGCATACTATGGCTCTTTTAAATATTGTGGGAAAGGTTCCAGACTCCAGACTAAGGTTATAAATATGCGCGAGAAGAGGGGATAGGTAAATTATATTTTGTTTTAAAAAACCTGCTGTAATGTTGTCCACACCGGGAGCACTGTTTGTCTTTAGACTATGCACAACACTTGCCACCTCTACGGGATCAGTCAAATAAAACGACAAGGAGTCCCTAGGTGTGCTAGCTTTTCCTGATAAAGATGCTAGTTTTTGTTCTGATATTTTCATGTTGTTTAAAATGTTGTATGCCAAGTTTCCTCCAATTGATGTAAAGTATTTGTTTACTGCGTTGAGTGATTCTACTGGTGTTTTGTCAATTTCCAAAAGTTGTTGTGCTGTATTCTTCTTCTGTTCGAGACTACATAATTCCTTTATAATTTTCCATGTCTCCTTACTATTTTTCTTATTATTTGTTAGCTTTTCTTTGTAATAATTATTTTTGAGATTTTTTATTAATTTAATCAAATGATTTCTATAATTAGTGTACCTAAGTTTTAAAGCCTCATTATTTACGTCCTTTCTAACTTATAAATGTAACTTGTCTCTTTTCTTGATACACCGTACTACCCCACCTGAAATCCAGGGCTTAAGTGGTAGGTAACGCTCAGTTGTTGTTTGAACTTGTGTATTCTTGGCAATAATTGTAGTCAGTTTATTAGTAAGTGCTTCCGCAGCTGTGTTTGCATCTTTGGAGCTGTATACACTATGCCATGATTCGGTCGAAAGTGTCAAATTGATTGAATCATAATCAACGAACACTTTTCTGTAGGTCGCTGGTTTTTTGTTCATCGGAGCTCCGCTGATTTGTAAGAGAATGGGGCGATGGTCAGTGAGTTGTTGCTCAAACACAACCGTTTTCCAAAGATTACTTGAGTTCACCATGAAGTGATCCAAGCATGTACCAGATCTGGTAGGTTTGGTGATGCCTACTTTCAGCCCGTGCATGGCCAATACATTTAAATAATTTTTTGCTTCTACTGTTGTGTCTATCAATGTATTTATGTTCATATCTCCGGTTAGTACAACATTTTTTGTTCGGACGCTATTAAGTATTTGATCGAGCGAGATGAGATAGTTTGTGGTGTCCCTAAAACATGGTGGGCGGTAGGTGCATATTATTGAGTAGTCTGGGGGAACAGATATGACCAAACAGTTACCATCCGCACATGCTGGTTCACTCGACTGCGCCCCCAATTCCCGGCGAACGTACACCACGACTCCATCGTTCTGGTTAAGAAAACGTGTTGTCGCGAACTTGTCATAACCATTAATATCAGGTGGTGGCTTTTTATTATCTATCCTACACTCAGTAAGTACAAATACATCGACGGTAAAGCGAAGTGTTGCAGCAAATACCAGAAACTGGTCTAAGTTGCAATGAATACTTCTTACATTGAATGTAAGTATTGTAAATGAGTTATCTGAGTGGTTGATAACCTGCGCGCAAAGTGTTGTGTCACTGATTGAGACACAGTCAACATGGTATTCAGTATAATCTATCTCATCTATGAGGTTATTGCTGCAGCGATCGAATTTTGTATAAGTAAAATATACTCATAATTGAAAGGGCTATTTGTGAAAAGTTTACCCGGTAAGTACTTACCAGAACACAGACAGTCTGCTATTGAGGTGCTGTAGGTTTGTTGTATGATAATTTGTTTTGGCAGGATGGATGATTTGGTGCGTCTTAGGTTCAATGATGATAGCTTGCGTGTACGTTTACGATTAATAAACGCGCGGGTGGTACTATTAGGGCATAAAATAAACGCAGTAGAATTCTCAGCTCGATATGACAGGCAGGGGAGCTGTAGGAATGTTATTCGACGAATTTGGTAGTGTTGTATTTGTATATATTGTAATGTTTTATTATGTGTATTAGATCTGTGTGTGTTATCTTTACAGTAAAGATGATTGAATTTGAGTGACAGTGTTGACTTTGTGAATGTGTTGAAGTACTGTGATATTTGTGAAAAGATTGTATATAGTTTTGTATGGTTATGAAAGTTAATAAAACAATATACCGGATACATAAGCTTATCAATATAGCTGTAAAAAAATATAAAGAAAATATTTATCAAAAATAGACTAATAATAATATTAAGATGTGGCCGTAGTGCAGAAAATAGTCGCTGGTTGCTTCCCAGTCCCAGTAGGGTATTCTCGGATTTTATAATAATCTGACGGTCTCCTTCCTCTTTTCTAATAAATACAGTGCCATTTTTTGTCCAGCAGTATTTGTAGTTGTTACTCCTCGCGTACTCTCTGGTTTTAAAGAATAATTTTTTCGTACTTGCTGGTAAAAACTCTGCTACGTATATGGGTCTGCGTTCACCCGTCAGACCAATACTGTGTGTATTAATGCTATTTTCTTTAGAGTTTTTGTTGTTGAAAGCACGGACGGACGACAACAGCTGTGTCTTTGTTTGCACCGACGTAAATTCGGTTACAATTGGTCGAACAGTGCCCGGTTTACCCGGCAGGCGGTAGATATCACGAACTTGACCATCCGATAACGACAAATCCCCAACTTGACCCACCCCTTTTATTATCTTAATGAGATCTTGGGGTGATTCCTTCTCTTGTAAAGGAATATTTCTAATTTCCACCGAAGAAGAGCGTGACGCTAGTTGTAGGTCCCGTATTTTAGTCTCAAGCTCATCAATGTGGTATTGATAAGATTGTTTTTCTTTTTTCCATTGTTCAATTTGAAACTTCATTTCCTCAATCTGTTTGTTAAAAAATTCCATTGATTTTTCTATGTCTAGGTTTGTTTTCTGTATAGCATTATTCTGCCGCTTCAGTTCTGCAATCTCACCCACAAGTTTAGTTAATGTTTTTGTTTGCTGGTTTAGCAGTTCACTAACGTGCTCATCCTGTTCCACCTTCCATGTTCTCAACATATTCCTAATATCCTGCTTTAAATCAGCCATATCTTTAATTGGGGAATCTTCTGGGCACGGCCGTTTGTGACGAGCCGTTTTGTTTACATTTTGTATCTCCCTATCGATTTCTCTGGGTATATCTGAGTCGGACATAGTTTGACTTAGATAACCAGTCGTGGCTGTAGTGCTTGGTGGTGTACGCTGTATGCGTGACATTATTTGGTTAGGTACAGAGTAATATGAACCGTAACGCTTACCCGTAAAGTTGAGGAGGTCGGCTATATCAACGTCACCCACACAGTCTTTAGTTGCGCACGCGTCGGTATTATTCGCTGTGGTCCTCGGGTTTCACCGTGCGCTCGAGCGGGAAAGCAATTATGTTCGTCAATTCTGTTCTCGCGGGGGCGAAGGAGGGCGTGCGCCGATCCTTGCAGTGAGCAACCACGCTATGTCACCACCGTGATTTGTTTTATGGAGCACTATGCACTTTTACTATTCAAATACGGATTATATTGCTATATACTGATTTCATTTAGTGAGAATATTTAAATAAAGATTTCGAAACACGTCTGTTCACAACCAAAGCAATGGACGAAGACTCGATACTCCTTGTGCTACTCTGACTTCATTAGGATGGCCTAATGAAGTCAGAGTAGCACAAGGAGTATTTTTACCCGATACTACAGTCTTGATAGGTGCGATAAGGTGGTAATTGTCTTGTCCGATAAGCAATTTTGGTTTCACATTCACACATGGTTACAACAATAAGTTCTCAAATGTTTTTCAAGTGTTCATATTGATTTATTTTTATGTTCGACAGTTTTTGAGTCGGTAAATTTAATTCCTTTATTATTCTTGCACAAAGTTCATATTCTTGGTTATTGTTTGTGTTCACTATTTCACAGTTAATTATTTCACTATCGCATACCATAGCTTGAGAGCCCCATGCGCCGCGAATGTACATTTTTTGTTTACGTCCACTTAGACTTATGCTGTCGGCGATATCAGCTGATAGAAGCGACACAGATGCACCGTCGTCGTCTAGAAGCGCGTAGGTCGTGAGTACACCGCGAGGTCCCTTGATTTTTATAGGCACCACCTTCAGTAGAACACTGGCTTGAGAGATGTCACATGCATGGGCTACTGTATGCTCAGATGAAACGTTCGTCTCTGTATTTTCACTTGTTATTGGCGAGTCACTGTTTTCCTCAGTATTTATATTTTCGTTAGAATTCTTGTTGCGGTTCCAATGCAGAAGACGGTAGTGAGGCAATGCACAGTCGTCTACGCTGCAGGCGGGTGCTGGGCAGGTGTCACGGTTGTGCGATGCTATCAGGCACTTGTGACATAGCTTATTGCTGCGATTAAATCGCCACCGATCCTTCGTCATCGCACGCTTGAATCGGGCACATGTAGTCAATTTATGTCTGCTAATATGACAAAATTTGCACTTGCTGGGGGCGGCATCTTTATCACTGAGTAGGACGTTATGTTGCCTACGCTCTTCAGGCTTCCTTTTGAATTCACCTTGAGAGTGGATATGAGTCAATCCAGCATTAGAAATTTTGTTCGCCTCTTTGAACAAAAAAGAGCACTTCCAGTTTCGCTTTATCTCCGTGGCAGTTTGCGTCGTAGTAATCTGCCCACTTGTTTATCAATGCACTTGGAAATTTAGTTAACACCGTCGTCACTAGCTCTGGGCCTCTTAAAAAATCTGTTTTATTTATGGCTTGAACTGCTGCCACAAAGTTTTTTATTTTAATAGAAAACGGCACTATTTCGTGATGATAATTTTGAGCTAGTGGTGGTATTTTTCTTAGCTGATAAGTTATTTTTGAAATAATTGTTTCAGGCCTGCCATAGCGAAGTCCTAGCGCTTCCATGACGGTATGTGGAGCCGTATTTCCGATGAGAAGTGAGGACACGGTTTCTTTTGCTTCTCCCCGTAATGATTTACGCAATCTCCACATATTCTCGGCGTCATTAAAATTACACAAATTTGATGATTCCTCATATGCCTGTTTAAATGCAAGCCACTCCAAAGAATCACCACTGTAATAGGGAAGGTCCTTTTTTGTTGCTATTCGCGAGATCAGCTGTTTATTGTGAATGTTAGCCTGATGAAAGACATTCACTAAGTTCTTCATATCGGCACCACTGTCCAATTCGATCAGAGTGTTTTGAGGCTCCGATACATGGCTGTGCTCAACCATTGCTGTACCTTTTTAACAGAATCTACTTCACTTCGTAGCTGGGTACCAGATCTGCGGCTGCTGTGCGATTGAGCTTCGAGAGCTGCAAGGTCCGCAGCCAGCTTTTTCTCGATTAACTGCTGCTTAATTTCAGCTTTAGCTTCAGCAGCCTGATATTCCAGTAGTTTTTTACGTGCTTCGACGGACACCTTGGAACTACCGCTTTGTTTCGCAGAAAAAGCTAGGTTTCTTGAAGTACCAGCAATATCTGTTTCTGGCCGCTTCGCGAGACAATCCTTTTCGATGTTTTGTTTCGGCACTATTTCCGACTGGATGTCGCGGATCGCAGGATGTTTTTCAGCCTCCAATTCTTTCTTCATTGCACGCCGAGTGCGAACCGTGGTAGGAATATGGCGGTCCGTGGGCGGCGGTGTGCTGAACATTGTTTTGAGCTATTTCTTAAGTTCCACGTAAATATCCGGCACGAAGGACCACTTTGTGGGGGATACTGATAGCGTGGAGTGGGGTTATAGCTCGAAATGATGAACTAAACACGTTTTTAGAAGATTTGGTATCACTGAGTACAAACTATGTATGCAACGTGCGTCCGCGGGATAGTGTAGCTAGCGACTGAGGGCCCGGCGCGACATCTGCCGGGTGTTCAAGTACTTAACGAATACGCATCGATGACATCACAGAGTGCACCCAGCTTATACCTTTTTATTTATTTATCTAGGTACATATACTTAATCAATATGATGTAATATACGTCACGTTACGACGTATATGTCACGCTGTTTCACCCGCTTAGCTGCCGTACCTGTAGGAATACGGGAATAAAATAAACTATGTTGACCGGGGATAATGTAGCTTCCCAACTGAGAAAGAATTTTAAATATCGGTGCAGTAGTTTCGGAGCCTTTTCGATGCAAATAACCAAACAATCAAATTTTTCCTCTTTATAATAATCCGTACGTCGGAAGGCATGTAAGTAACGTCTGGCTAAAGGCTATCGAGGTTTGGATTTTCTTTAACTATAAATAATATAATCCGGATATGACCTGGGGTGGGTCGTTAAGCTAATAATACTAGATGATGCTCGCGGCTTCGCCCGCGTGAGATTCAGTACCCGTTCCCGCTTCCCGTGGGAAAATATTCACAGGATGAAACGTAGCCTATGTGTAAATTTAAACTATAAGCTATCTCTCTACCGAATTTCAGCCCAATCCGTTCAGCAGCCGTTAATAGAGCGTGATTGAGTAACAAACAGCCAAACATCTTCACAAACTTACATATTTATAATACTAGCTGACTCTCGCAACTTCGTTTACCTCACATAGGTCTTTGAAGATCAGACTCCTAGGAGCGTGTGAAACTGCCCTGTTTGCTTAATCATAAAACAGCTTAAAGATTCAGTCTATTATAAAACCGTTCAGTGAATTGTTTCACAATAGCCTTAATCATTAAGCTCTTTTATGATGAAGCCAATACGCCAGTTTAGATTTACCCTCCCATTCAAAGAAACGCTTGAATTTTAGGTTTAGCGAAAGTTGAGATGTCTGTAATTCCTGAACTACGAAACCCTCAACATTGAAACTTGTGTGAAACAATCCTCAAAGTATTCCCTTTATGATACTGAAAAAAAATATGGAATCGGACCACGTGTTGAGAAGTTACAATGAAAAAACCATTTTATCTTTCATCCCCTCTCGTTTTACGAATATTTTGTCTTTCATCAAAACTTCGGAATCAAAAGTACCCTAGAACCTTCCTCGGACTATAAGCTCGGAATGTACCAAGTATCATTCAAATCGGTTCTGTAATTTCGGCGTGATACTTATTCGGGATACAGACAGACAGACAGACAGACAGACATGAAAAGTTTAAATTACATTTTCGGTTTCAGTATCGATTAGAGAACGCCCTCCAATTAAAATTTTCAAAATATCTTCCATGTACAGACTCTCGACCCTCTACAGTTTTATTATATATATAGATTAGTAGGATTAGTACGATAGTAATATAAATCAAAAGCATATCAGTCACTGCATGACTTATGTACAGACGGGTTGTCACAGGGTTTTATTCCCAGTTTCGTAGCTCTGAGTCATGACAGCGTCCGTTACTCAGTAGGTACAGCCCTTGCAGTTGAGACTGGCTTAGCTCCGAAGTTCTCGGTAGGGCCTCCTCGATTTGAATTGTCGTGTCAACCAATCTACTATAATAAATATGTACAAAAACCTTTTTCTTTATACATTTTCTGACCATTATTTTGAAATATAGTCATCATTCTATGACGCTTTCGTATACCTACATAGGTTATTTATCCCGCGACCGTATCATATTATGCCAGCGCCATAAGTCATGACTTATGACACATAGCGAACATTCTTCATGAATCCGATATTATATTTCACGACTCTCTCGACACAATTTGAGCTCGTATCGACTATTTTATTGTTTTCTGTATCATAATATTGCCTTTATTCTGAAGAACAGCCACAGTCCTGAAGTACCCTTCCGAGGGCTTACCCGGGGCTTTCAACCATAGGCTGGTAGGCAGGATACTATATGTAATACTAGCGGTACCCTGCCACGCTTCGCTGTGATTTTTTTTTTGGTGGTTTTATGTACCTATGAGTAACAAACCAAAGGATGGGTACATTACAAAAAAATTTAATGTTGAGCCGTAACCAAAATTATAAATATTTCTGAAAATCCAATTAACATCCAAATCAATAGAAGCTTTACTGAGAGGGTCACTCACCGTCCTTACAGAAGCAGGCCCATGACGGCAGCGTGACGTGAGCAACCCACGCAACCCCCCCCCCCCCCCCCGGACCACACCCGAAACCGTGTGCGTACTCCTGGCGGAAAAGTGTCGATTTTTTAAATTCTAGATATGCAGAAAATTAGCGTAAGAGTCCGTGTAAATGTGTATCGTAAATAGAAATTTGTGTATCCAGCCATTGTGAAGATATTCTTGAAAAACTGATTCCGCCAGGAGTACGTTCGAAACGTCAGCCCAGCGGAACTTTTTCTTTTTTTGCAAAAAGAAAAGGCTCATTAGGTAGCTTGGTGCGAGCTGTAAATGTGTATGTATAAATGAAATTTGTGTATCATGATATCACGGAGTAATTCAGGTTTCCGCTGGGAGTACGTTTGACGATATCGTAATTATCATATACAGAGACTTGGTACAGTGTTGAGTTTACTCATGTACGTTGCTATGAATTTGCTTATAATCTTGGTAAAAGCAGAAATTGAAAATAATTTCCCACTCAAAAGATATAGACATATAGGTAAAATCAGGTTATTAACCTCTAGTGCCTAAAATAGGAACCTTACAGCCAAACTTGTAACGTTAATTTGTATCTAATCAAAGTCTACACTCTTCAACCGAGTTTCATTAATATCTTCTTAGTAATTACAGAGGAATCACAAAATTTGTCGCAATCAGCCCATTGTTTTATATGACCTTTGTTGTCAATGTTCTTAGAAAATAAACACAACAAACTATATTGCAATATTTTGCGTATTTATTCAACTACTCAAATTTAAAAATTCAGCTCATTACATTCAGTATTTAACAAAATATAAGAAAAATACCATCAACAGCCGGAATTGATGAAAAACACGGGTAAACCAACCAAATTGAAATGACGTCAAAAAGCGGCCGCGCAGTACATGAAGGTACATTTCTAAATTTGTAGCATAGCATCAGTTTTAATTTAGTACAGGTAGATACAAAAGTCTTGTAAAATATTAGTATTTTTTTATTAAGTAGGTACTTATGATTCGTACATAATATATACACATCTTCATCATCTCAGACTCTTTGACACTCGCTTGCTGACTAGGCCTGGCCTCCGCCATAGCTGCAATTTTACTGAAAACAGTACCAAACGGCTTAACCTGCTTTCCGAAGCACGGAGACTCACGTAAATGAAATAAATAGCTTTACATGAGACAGACGGTGTCATTTTAAGTCAACTACAATTGGAAGCGGCGGGCCGGGTACGGGAGAGAACTCTCCCACCCGAGTTCCGCAGTCGGCGCCCTGGGCGCCGCCGACGTGTCTTCGCTGAAGACTATCGGCCTCCATGACCGGGGGTCTGAGGACGGTGAGAGGGCCGCTCACCGTCCTTACAGAAGCAGGCCCATGACGGCAGCGTGACGTGAGCAACTCACGCACGCCCCCCCTTAGAAGCGGGGTCACACCCGAAACCCCCCATAGACGCGGGATTGCACCCGAACCACCCCCTGGGCGAGGCCGCAGCGGCGGCCGTAGGTCTGTTGGGAGTCACGGGACATCCTTCCTGAGGGCTTACCCGGGGCTCTCAACCATAGGCTGTTAGGCGTGGCGTGAGGTTTTTTAGTCGGTAAGAGTCCGGCATAACATCCTATGAGGATTTTCCCTCACGTTAAACAAAAAAAAGTCAACTACAATTTGATACGTTTATCTTTTTTTGCAATGTACGGGTACTGTATTTGAATTATACTAGCTGACACAACTTCGTGTTAGAAAGGGATGCGGGGTCCTACTAACATCTTAAGGACCCCAATGGGTCGGATCCTCCTCGTGGTGCATCCTGGGCAACGGAGTAGCGACCACTCCCCTTCCTCTGTGGGGGAGTTGTGCTACTCTGGCTAATTCCGGCCGAGGCGGGAGTAACCCACCTGTGGGTTGCTCGGTGGTGTGTGTTGCTGCCGGCCGTGCCGTTATTCACGGCCGGCAGCAGCAATGATGGGTCGCCGTCGCTTCGCCACCTTGCTGGCGAGACGATGGCGGCGAAGTGGGAGAGGCACTGCGTGGGGGGCGGGAGTTTGGGTAGATGCTCCCGCCCTGCCATGCAGTTCGGGCTGCCGGCCGTGAATAACGGCGCGACCGGCGGCAACAGTGCTGGGCCGCTGTCACCTCGCCAGTTGACGAGGTGATGGCGGCAAAGCGGGAGGTGCACTGTGCGGGGGAGCGGGAGTAACCGATAATGCTCCCGCTCTGCCGTTCAGTTCGGGGGCGCCGCGGTGAGGAGTTACTGCGCGCCCCCGATTGTTTCTTGACCGTGGGCGTAAGGTCGGGGGACCCCGCCCACCAACGGTCACATGGCGGTGGGCACCTTTTCCGTGTTCGTGCTCTCTGTCTCCTCTATTACAGAGGGGCGCTCGAGAGCGGTGCAGGCGTGGACTTCAGCTCCTTAGGGAGCTTTGGGGAGCCGCCCATCTGGCTCCCCCGAGGAGAGCCCCGAATAAACGGGGCGCCCCTAGCCGGGTCGACGTGAATAATCTTTTGATATCCCTCGGCCCGGCTAAAGGGTGAGGAGGAACACCGCGGGGTTTAGTGGGTAGGACGGTCCATTCCGGACCGGGCCGGGAGTCCCACACACCATCCCAGCTGCCCCCGCAGCTGGGATGAAGGCGCGTAAATGCGTTCCCCGCGTCAAAAAAAAAAAAAAAAAAAAAAAAACTTCGTGTTAGAAAATACTAATACTGAGACTATTTATTTCCGTAATCAATCGATTCTTATGTTCTTTTTATAAACCTGTTAGATCGAGTGATCCATTGGCTTAGCAGAGGGGAAAGCTTTGCTAGACGGGTCCTGTAGTTAAATGATCTAAGGTTTCATCGAACCCTAACATTATTATTTGGAATTGTACATCATTGCTAAGTTACCTGGTTTTAAATAACATTGTGGAATTAAATGGTATTGTCTATTGAGCAGCTTCTGGGGGAGAATGTATAAATTGGCGTGTGAGATTATTGTGAGCTCTCTTCATTCATACTGATCGCTTAGCTAGGGTATAACTATATTAAAAGTTATATTGCAAGTTTTATTTTATTTTTAAAATGTAGGTACTACCTATTTAACAATTTGTTAGCGTCACATAAAAGCGAGAGAGAGGTTTAGTAGTTATATTTTAATATAATTTATTTCATAGCAAGTACATAAAACACAAACTCCAGAACATTTGTGTATCACACACAAATATTTGTTCTGACCCAGAAATCGAACCTAGGACCGAGGACCGAGAGGAGGAATTATTTTATTCCGTACCATTCGACTGCATAGCTTGAACTGATACTATGCGTCCAAACGGAAGGATCGTCAATGGTAGGTTCTGGGTCGTTCTAGGTGCGTTTTTATTTGGAATAAAACCGCAGTAACCCCAAGTGCGGCCTCAGCCTTAGTCTGTAAGACTTTTTTGAAGAAAGTCATTAAGTGTCTTCTAGATTACAAACCTTATTTATACTGTTGATTGATGGCTGTTGGTAAAACTGGCCACACAGTTTTTAGGGTTCCACACCCAAATTATAAAAACGGGACCCTATTCATGAGACTTCACAGTCCGCTTGTCTGTCTGTCTGTCCGACATGAGGCTTTCTCGGAAACTGCTAAAACAACAAATACTTAAATACTATCTCGGAAACCGTGACAATTAGAGAGCTGAAATTTTAACAGATGATATATTTTAGTTGACGCTGTAACAACAAATACTTAAATCCTATCTCGGGAACCGTGACAACTAGAGAGCTGAAATTTTCTCAGATGATGTATTTTGGTTGACGCTATAACAACAAATACTTAAATTAGACAAAAGGGGGATTAAGGGGGGCTACCATAAAAAAAACGTGATTTTTGCTGTTTTTTTAGTACGGAACCCTCCAAGCGCGAGTTCGAGTCGTACTTGACCTGGTTTTATATAAGTAAATAAAAAATCTGGAACATGTTAATTTAAAAACCAGTTTCTTCTAGTCTTTAGTCTCAATATGTCAAAATGTGGATTTGTGTGTGAAAATGCAGAAATACCTAAACCTACAGGATCGTAAATTTGAAAGAAACTGATAAATACTTATACATAAGAAAGCTAGGGTAAAAAATAAGCAGGTACTCTATGTGTGGGCTGCTCACCGTCCTTACAGAAGCAGGCCCAAGACGGCAGCGTGACGTGAGGGATTCACGCACGCCCTCCCCCCCGCCCCCTAAGAAGCGGAATCACACCCGAAAACCCCCCAAAGACGCGGGATAGCACCCGAACCACCCCGTAGGCGAGGTCTGTTGGGAGTCCTAGGAAAGCCTTCCGAGGGCTTACCCGGGGCTCCAAACCGTAAGCTGTTGGGCGTTACGTGAGTTTATTTAGTCGGTAGGAGTCCAGCATAGCATCCATGAGGGATTTTCCCTCATGTTAAAAAAAGGGTAATCTAAGTGCCCACTATTACGTACTTAAGTAGAACCCGACATCGCGTCCATTTTAAAACGTCAAAGAGTTTGTTTTCTTGCTCTTTCTTATTTAAATGTCGATTATTCATAAAAGTAATAATTGTAATAGGAAGTTATTATGGGAATTGTATATTCGCTAAGCTATTTTTGTAGCGATAGTACACGATGTCAAACCAAATCAACGTACAATACTTGCAATTTAAAGACGTAGCTCTATGTACTACGCGGCCGCTTTTTGACGTCATTTCAATCTGGTTGGTTTACTCGTGTTTTTCATCAATTCCGGCTGTTGATGGTATTTTTCTTATATTTTGTTAAATACTGAATGTATTGAGCTGAATTTTTAAATTTGAGTAGTTGAATAAATACGCAAAATATTGCAATATAGTTTGTTGTGTTTATTTTCTAAGAACATTGACAACAAAGGTCATATAAAACAATGGGCTGATTGCGACAAGTTTTGTGATTACTCTGTAATTACTAAGAAGATATTAATGAAACTCGGTTGAAGAGTGTAGACTTTGATTAGATACAAATTAACGTTACAAGTTTGGCTGTAAGGTTCCTATTTTAGGCACTAGAGGTTAATAACCTGATTTTACCTATATGTCTATATCTTTTGAGTGGGAAATTATTTTCAATTTCTGCTTTTACCAAGATTATAAGCAAATTCATAGCAACGTACATGAGTAAATTCAACACTGTACCAAGTCTCTGTATATGATAATTACGATATCGTCAAACGTACTCCCAGCGGAAACCTGAATTACTCCGTGATATCATGATACACAAATTTCATTTATACATACACATTTACAGCTCGCACCAAGCTACCTAATGAGCCTTTTCTTTTTGCAAAAAAAGAAAAAGTTCCGCTGGGCTGACGTTTCGAACGTACTCCTGGCGGAATCAGTTTTTCAAGAATATCTTCACAATGGCTGGATACACAAATTTCTATTTACGATACACATTTACACGGACTCTTACGCTAATTTTCTGCATATCTAGAATTTAAAAAATCGACACTTTTCCGCCAGGAGTACGCACACCCCGAAACCACGCAAAGCCGCGGGATAGCACCCGAACCACCCCCTGCGCGAGGCCGCAATGGCGGCCTAAGGTCTGTTGGGAGTCCTGGGACATCCTTCCGAGGGCTGTTTGGCGTTACGTGAGTTTTTTTTAGTTGGTAGAATTCCGGCATAACATCCATGAGGAGTTTCCCTCATGTTCAACAAAAAAAAAAAGAAGCTTTACTAAAAAAAAAAATCTATTCTGTGATCAATGTTCAGTTTTTAAAACATCGTGCGCACGCTTCATAAAAATAAATTCACTCTAATAATATTTCCCTAACGCGCTAAAACTCTAACATGTAAAACATATCTGACCTCTTTATTAGGTACATAAGTACTCTCTTTTATTATTCTGAACGCAAGGAGGCCGCAATCAAACTTCTCTTAAAAAAACAGCAATCTTGTAGGTACCTTCTAAATAGGTTGTTTATAATATTTTGTTCTGAAGCTGGCAGAATATAATTTAAAAAAAAAACGACCAGCGCCATCTATTGGTAAAATCACTTTTTACAGCAGTTTTATTCTTATTGCTGTTATGATAAAAGTGTATAAAGTCGGGACATCCTTCCTGAGGGCTTACCCGGGGCTCTCAACCATAGGCTGTTGGGCGTTACGTGAGGGTTTTTAGTCGGTAAGAGTCCGGCATAGCATCCTACGAGGATTTTCCATCACATCAAAAAATAAAAAACAAAAAAAAAGCCTAAAACCATCTCTGAATCCTATTGTATATCGTGTCCAATTTTGAGCTCAGTCAATTCAGTAAATTTTGAGTTTTTAATACGTACTTAAACGCACACAACATTTATATTTATACTTTACTATACTATATTATATTTTTTTATTATATTTTACTATACTATATACTATACTATATTTATTTTTCATTATATATATTATATTTATTATCATTATCATTATATATATTATTTTTCATTATATATATTGGGTGTAACAAAATTACCTATCCAAATTTCGTCACGTTACGTGGCATCAGTCAAGAAACATTACAAAAATGAAGAAACAAAAATCACAGGGATACTTTAACCGTAAAGCCGTTTTAAAGGTCCTATTTTATCCTATTTCACCCTTTCTATCGCTACTGAGCGGCAGTAGAAAGCGACAACGACAGCCAGACGGGTGCTCTGCGTTTGTTTTGCCACGGCGACCATGTTACCTCGAATTGCCGCGGTAAAAATTGCATTCTTAATGTGCGACAAAAAAATTTAAAAAAAAATGAAAAAATTTACCCCCCTTTTTAATCAATTATTTGTATTTGATTTCCGATGCCAAGTCATCTCATGAAATTTGGAGAGGTAATTTTGTTAGGTTTAGGTTTAAAGATCTTTATTATCACGAAAGACAATTGTCACTTATGTGATAACATTGTTAAACAATATATACAAAAAAAAAGTAACAATCCACAGTCCGCCCATCACCAAACAAATACGCATGAAAACATTAGGTTTAATGTAGTTGGTACCAAATACATTACATTGTTGGAAAGCTAAGAAAACAAAATAACAATAATTACCTAGGCATAAAAAAAAATGCAAAGATAACTTGCATTTCGTGTTCCAGATAAACAATTTTTTTTTTTTCAATTAAGTATAATGAACAGGTCACCTGTTGTAAATGCCAGTGAGTAGAATTAGATTAGGTAGGTACCTTATGATTGCTATCTGACATCCAACTTTGAAAATGCTCAAGAACTGACCATTTAACATGTTCATCAGGTATAAACATATTCCATCTTTTACGTTCACACATACACCCACACAATAATATTCAATCCATATAACAGCCATTACCTATACATAATAGCACAAACACACACACACTTGTTTTGTATTACCTTACTAAGTTTTGGGAAGTATTCCAGATTTATAAAGTTACTTACAAAGACTTTTTTAATTCACTAAACTTAGAGTGGAATTGGTATTTTATTTTAATTATTACTAATTATCTATAACATATTTAGCTAATTGTTTCTTAAAGGTATAGAATGATTCCACTTTTTTTATCGCGTCAGGCAGTTCATTATAAAATCGCGCACCTTCGGTTGTTACACCCAGTATATATATATATATATATATATATATATATATATATATATATATATATATATATATATATATATATATATATATATATATATATATATATATATATATATATAATAAAAATTATTTTTTCTAATATTCATTTACTTACTTGAATAAACTGAAAAGCTGTAGCTTTCAGGAAGAGAGAGAGAGATGAAAAGATTGAATTTAGAATATAAAAATTGACAATTTATTTGAATTGAGCACTTGGGGGTCGTGGGTGTGGTAACTTCAGGCAGAAAGTGCGGTTTCCGAAGGATTTCGCAGGGTTCGACTTATCTTGGGTAGGCCTTCTTGGGTTGACGCCGACCGCGACGTAGCCGTGCCGTCCACAACTTCGGCTGGCACGGTGTTCTCAACCCGTAGGGTGGATTTCCGCAACCCGCCGGGTAGATCTTGGCAACCCGTAGGGTGGAAGGTTCTCGTAGAACTCGAAGGGTGGATTTTCCCAATCCGTAGGGTGGACGATTGCCTGTAGCCCGTAGGGTGAATGATTGCTTGTAGCCCGTAGGGTGAACCCCAATGATGGGGTTATTGACGCTTGCAGCTAAATCACTGATCACTTTGGGAGTATTTCGCTCCCTATAATATCTCTTTACTTTGATTAGATTTATTTTCTGATACCCATACGCCTTCGCGACGAGTATATTTTAATTTTTCGAATAATGGTCCTTGAAAATTCGCGCGCGGTTGTATTTATATGTTTGTACAGCGCCTCTAGCGGCACCACTCGAAACTACTCAATCGTCAAGACCGCATCTATAACTACGAATCAAGGCTTCCGTCGTTGCGACACTTACTCGGTAGATGGCGCTTTCATATGTTGACCCAAATTTTAATTCTAATCACCTAATATTAAACAATATCTGCACCCGTCGTTGTTTCACAACGTTACATACTCCCCCTCCCCGGTGAGCGTTTGACGTACTATAACACGTCAAATGCTGCGTTCGTCCTCGAACGCCTCTAACTTAAGACCTACTACTCGTTTATGTGTGTGTGTATGTTAGTGTGCTGTGTGAATGAGGTGATGCTGGGTATAGCGAAGAGTCGGCCTCGACCTTAATGAAACCAACTCGCAGGATGTACTTAGGTGATTCTGAAAGATCTTGTGGGACAGAAAGAGAAAAGACGTATTTGAGGCTTTGGGTTGAAGGTTCAGGTAATACGCACCGCCTGAAAGTGGGGTGTGTATAATAAGGCTTTTTGCTGAAGGCTGGGATTTATACAACCGTCCCAGAGACGAACATCCTACTAGGGCTAGTGTAGCACTTCCGAATCATAGGATGGACTATCCCCCAGGGCAAGCCTCTAGCTTCCGAGTGGTAGGAGTAGCCATATGACGAAAATAAACATAAAGGTGACCTACACCTAAGATTGTTAGGGCAAGACCAATGCTGCCAAATAACAGTACACCATATATCTGTTCGGGTAAGACTCATGCTTCCTCGTAACAGTAACAACCTACACCTAATTCTGTTAGGGCACGACCATGCTGCCAACTAACAGTTAACGACGAACTCTGTTAGGGATAGACTCATGCTTCCAACTAACAGAAACTCCCAACTAAACCAAGAAACAGAAAAGTGATAGAAAATAATTTACTTGCAGAATCCTTCGTGATGCTAATTAACCCCTATGTCCCCATGACGAACACGGCATGTGTTCGTCACGTTGTTATATGTAGTTATTTGTGAGTCATGTGTAGTGTGTAGTGTCCCTAACTATTTACTAGGCTATTTAGCCCTTTAACAAAATAACATAAACAAAAAAAAAAAAAAAAAACTAAATGCTTATTCACAACCTTAGCTGTAATAACAGAAACTGAGTGCTTATTCGCAACCTTAGTAGTAGATTGTTGTGACTATTAAGTCAACCCTAAAAATGGCGACCGTAATAATATTTGTCTATAACGCCAATTATATAAAAAAAATGGGACCCTTGTGTGACACCATAGTAGTATAAAATGTATGTGCGTGCTTAAATGAATAATATGTATGTATGTACGTATGAAGTTAAAATTGTGTAAGTTGTGTTTTGCTAGCGCGTCTAATGTTGACGTAATAAAGTTGATGTAAACGTGTTTTCTATCGTTGTATCTAAGGCCAGTGTCACACTATATTCCATGCTATCTTAACCCGTCAGCTTTGGTCGGGACAAAACTTAGGACATTTGAGTCACTTTCTATAATCACGAATGTGACTCGCCTGTAGCCAGTTTGCCTCCTACTTCCGCCTTTGGGAGTCACACAACATGAAGTTCAAGTGTCACTGTGTAAACGAACAAAAAAAACTGCTTATTAAGTGTTTGGAATTGTGTGTGAAGATAATTGTGATGAATATGTGATGATCATCTATTACCTAATTATTATGTAAGTGTAATTGTGAACTTCCGTATGATAATATGTATGCGTGTAACATGACACGAAATGTGGTACCTAATGTGCCACCTCAGTATTAAAATCATATGACGGTGTGCTAACACCCTTATATTTTCCAAAAGTTTGATAATTAAAAATACTATTGTGTAACTGTACTGATGTACTATATGCGCTATTCGCAAACGCATCTTAATGCAGTGTGATACGGCCTTTACCGTTATCTGCATTCGTCTTTGTATGTTAAGGAATGTGAATATTTCTCGACCCACCCGCGGAATAACGAAAAAATAAATTCTACTTTTTAGGGTTCGGTGAACCGAATTACAATTTGAACCTTTATAAAACTTAGTATTTGCTTTAGTAAATACTTAAGTTTGGAAATATTACCTTTTAGTGTTCCTTCACTCAAATAAAATTTTGTACCCTTCTAGATATTTCTTGTCTGTCTGTCTGTCTGTGTTTAAATGTAATCTAATCCGAAGCAGTAAGTAGTGAAAGTGAGGTGTATGATGATGGGTTGATGAAGTTAGCTAAATGTTTGACCGTTTTGATCGATTAATGCAATTTTTGACGTTAATGTTATTTTTATTAAAATGTAACTATTCCCACGAACGTACTAAGAGTTGATTGTATATTAACTCGTACCAACTATTTTTTTTTTAAATCGTTCCTTCTTACTACGGAACCCTTAATTATTACGAACTGTGTCAAAGACGATTCGCACTTGGACGGTTCTTGAAATAAACTATATAGTAGTAACTAACCTTTTATGTAAATTGTTCCTTACCACTACGGAACCCTTGAATATTTCGAATTGTTTGAAAAACCGATTCGTACTTGGACGATTCTGGAAATATTTTGTATCAGATTGTTGGTGTCAGGAGTGTATATAATTCACTTCCACCCACAGTTTATAAGAAAAAAAAAAAATTTCCGCTACTATCGAGCTAGGAAACTAACTTACTTGTAAACGTTATGAAAGCAAAATCTGCCGTTGTTTATTCAGAACACGACTCAAAGTTATTAGTTTAAAATTCTTTTTTTTTGGCAAGAGTATTTTCACTGCGTGATCTACGTTTGGAATGTTTTTTCTTACAGTTTTATTTCAGTGTATCAGAATTCTACGTAATTCGAAAAGTGAAACAATTATAAATTTTTTATTATTTACGTGAAGTGCAAATTCGTAAAATATTTGTTCTCCCGTTTTACTCAAGTGAAATTTCAATAGGGATTGTTACCCAGAAGTGTGATTATCGGCTGTTGGTCTCGCTGTAAATTCACATATAGGAAATACAACAAAATAATACACAAATTGAGGCGGTTTGACGCCGTAACAAAAATAAAAATTGTGGTGGTGATATCCTTTGGCTACTTTTTACGATGAATATATGCTATACAACTCACTTACGAAAATTAATGTAAGCGTTTCAAATTAGAAGTTTTACTTCAGACTTTAACAAAGTACTATTTAAAATTGAAACAACAAAAAAAACTTTTATTTTAAATTTAATTAAAAATTTTCCACCATAAAATAAATGCTTGAGGGTGTGAAAAATAAATTGGGGACCGTTAAAATTTGGAAAATTTACAATTTACGTTGAGAAAAAATTCAAATTTTGCCTTGTTCTTGTTTATGCCGAAATCTGTCTAAAATAACTAAAAAACACACAAAATAAGCCGGAAAGAACAAGTTGGCAGCAGAGGTCAGGAGAGCCAAATTCCTGGGTAGTTATGATAATTTGGAGGGAAACTACCCCGCTAACGGGCACTCTTAAAACTATTTTGCACAACTTAACATTCCTTATAACTATGACCCCGTCGGAAATCGCTTTCTCGCTACCTGAAACCACGATATGGACGCCACTGAAAAGCTGTAGCTTTCAGGAAGAGAGAGAGAAATGAAAAGATTGAATTTAGAATATAAAAATTAACAATTTATTTGAATTGAGCACTTGGGGGTCGTGGGTGTGGTAACTTCAGGCAGAAAGTGCGGTTTCCGAAGGATTTCGCAGGGTTCGACTTATCTTGGGTAGGCCTTCTTGGGTTGACGCCGTCCGCGACGTAGCCGTGCCGTCCACAACTTCGGCTGGCACGGTGTTCTCAACCCGTAGGGTGGATTTCCGCAACCCGCAGGGTAGATCTTGGCAACCCGTAGGGTGGAAGGTTCTCGTAGAACTCGAAGGGTGGATTTTCCCAATCCGTAGGGTGGACGATTGCCTGTAGCCCGTAGGGTGAATGATTGCTTGTAGCCCGTAGGGTGAACCCCAATGATGGGGTTATTGACGCTTGCAGCTAAATCACTGATCACTTTGGGAGTATTTCGCTCCCTATAATATCTCTTTACTTTGATTAGATTTATTTTCTGATACCCATACGCCTTCGCGACGAGTATATTTTAATTTTTCGAATAATGGTCCTTGAAAATTCGCGCGCGGTTGTATTTATATGTTTGTACAGCGCCTCTAGCGGCACCACTCGAAACTACTCAATCGTCAAGACCGCATCTATAACTACGAATCAAGGCTTCCGTCGTTGCGACACTTACTCGGTAGATGGCGCTTTCATATGTTGACCCAAATTTTAATTCTAATCACCTAATATTAAACAATATCTGCACCCGTTGTTTCACAACGTTACAAAACTTATTTATCATTGAACAATTAAATTAAAAATATTTACAGAAAAAGAAGGGGGGGGAGGCGGAGTGAAAACAATGTGCAAGACTGTCGGAACCCTCGTCTAGGTGTCAAAGAATTCCTCCCCATCGCAATCGACTGGTAAGGTTCCCATAAGGCTGGCCGCATTGCCACGTTGGATGGCAATGCTTATTCTCTGAGCGAGAAAGAGGCCAGCCTTAATATATATATATATATATATATATATATATATATATATATATATATACAGGGTGAATTTTTCAAAAGGGATTGGATGGCCAACTCTGAAACTATAAGCAATAGCGAGAAATGCTGAAAGGAGTCACGAGCCCGATTTTGATAAAACTTAAAACCTCATCATTAGATTTTTGAAAAACCAATAATCCTAGCCGGGAATGGAACCCGTTGATTTTGAAAAAATAACAACACCCTATATTATTACACCATACGATAGTGTTGCTATTAAGGATCTTATTCTAGAAAGTAATGACATTCGTAAAACTAAAGGAAATAGCTCATCTTTAACAAAATACATTTTATTTTTCTTACGTTAACACACACAATTGTTCAAAATGTAGGCCATTGTTTTCAATACATAGCTGGATTCCAGACCTCTTACTGCATTCAATATTACAATGTTATTGATTCGATTTAGAATGTTCTCCAAAGAACGTTTCAAGTCATCAACTGCATCATACGTGTCTTTGTAAATTTTGTTATTGACATACCCCCAGAGAAAGTAATCTAAGGGGGTAAGATCCGTGGATCCGTGGATTTCGCTGGCTAAAATTAAAATTGAGATTATGTTCTAATTTAAAATTTCACCAGCCTACCAGAATCATATTGTTCATAATTTAAAACACGGAATAGTTACGATCCCTTCTGGGATTTCGAACGAAAGAATTTATGATACAAAATTTAGTTACCAACATGAAATATTAATTTTATTAAAATTCCAATTTTTCCTTTAATTTGCCGTATATCATTACTTCGCAGAATTTGATCCTTAACAGCGACACTATCGTATGGTGTAATAATATAGGGTGTGTTTATTTTTACAAAATCAACTGGTTCGATTCCCAGCTAGGATTATAGGTTTTTCAAAAATCTAATGATGAGGTTTTAAGTTTCATCAAAATCGGGCTCGTGACTCCTTTGAGCATTTTTCGCTATTCCTTATAGTTTCGGATTTGGCCATCCAATCCCTTTTCAAAAATTCACCCTGTATATATATATATATATATATATATGTAGATATTCAAAACAGTAAGCCACAATCTGCCCTTGTTCATTTCAAGATTGTGTTCATTTATACGCATATTCGAACATCCTAATTAAAACACATTTTACATGGCGCCGGAATTATACCAACAAGATTTCATATAAATCATCAAATATTCTGAGCATAAGATAAGCAACAGTTTAACATCAAGTTACCCACAACCCGCGTTCATAATCCTATTTAATTTTGAGCAAGACTTTGCAATAAATCGCGTGTCAAAATTATTAATTTCGCGGGTTTTATAATTCCAGTGAGTAATAAAAACACTTAACGAGTAACGAGCAACACCTGAAGTTGAGTTCCAATAATTCATATTTAGTAACTTTGTATTGCTTTTGGCTGAAAAGTTATTTGACATTAAATTAATGGTTTGTTTGTTGTTTTTATTGAATTGTTTTACGTCTGCCTCTGTGGCTCAATTTCTGGGTCGGTATAAAATATTTGTGTGATCCACAAATTTTTGTTTCGGAGTTTGGTTGTTTTCTATGTATAATTATATGTATGTATTTAGAACTATATAAGTATGCAGTTGTTTAGATCCTATAGCAGTGCTATTATTAAATAAAGCTAATATAAGCTTGTGATATGATTCAGATAAGATGAAGCACAAGCTTATATTAGCTTAATTTGAGCTAGATGATGTTGCGTGAGAATATCCACAAATATTTATTTATTGATTAGTGTGTAACTAAATTATAGTGAAAACATTCACTTATTTTTTATTGAGATTCTTTGTATATTTTTGGTCAAATCTACAATTCTATACTAGCTGTTTAAAAATGGAAATACTGTCATCAAATAGCGGTGAAAGTTAGACAAAGCGGTATCTTTTCCTCCCCAGTATACTATAGAGTATGTATACTTGCTACGGCTACTCATATTGATACGTCTTTTTCCCCGAAGAGGTCGGTAGAGGAATACTATACGCTCACATTTAAATAGATAGTGAGTCCTAAATGCGTGTAGAAATGTACAAAAGCACTGCCATGGTAAAGGCAAGCGAGACCAACTAGTTAATGTGCCTTTCAAAACGCAGATACGCTTGTATGAAAGCCACCAGACAATGTTATAGCCATTGGTAAAAATATTTAAAAAATTTTACCTACTCATTTCTACTCAAACAAGCTTCCAATCTCCAATGGACACAATACGAATCAATTACTTTCCAATCAAAGCGATATAATTAATAACTGAAAATAGCTAGTGCGATTGAAATTTGATATAACTAGGTTATAACGGCATTGCGAGGATTTTGAAAATTTCCTACCGCAAATGGGTAGAACATGGTTTTGAATTTAGGCGAAACTGTGATGCAGAAAGAAATATAAACCAAACATACAAAAATATGTAATTCAAACCACTAATATTAATCAAAATTGCAACACATCCAAGACGTCGAATTTTCTTTTCACTGCCTCCTTGGAGCAATAAAATTATGAATGTATGTGGCGGAGATTTAGATCTAAGAAACTAGGAAACTTTTAAAACATGTTTTGTAATTATTAATACCCAATAACAAGTGTACAATTGTTCTTAATTTTTAAGCGTGTCTGTTTCTTTTTACAAATAACATTCAAAAACTCTGATCATTATTATTTTGTTTCTGTCTTTCTCGGGTACCTTCTTTTTTTTAACCGACTTCAAAAAAAGGAGGAGGTTCTCAATTCGTACGCTATGTTTTTTTTTGTATGTATGTTACGCGATAGCGGCGCCAATTATAGATGGATTATGAAAATTCTTTTTTTGTTTGAAAGAGGTTACTTCTGAGGTGGTCCCATATCCAGGGTATCAGGATCTGATGCTGGAATCCAACTAGTGCGTTTGTTAACTTTTTAATTAAGTGCTTTAATGTACTAAAATTTAACGAAGGTCTGGAGTCGATCTGATGATGGAACCGGAAGACAGTCGAGGGAATTCCTTAACGATTTACAGCAGTTACCTTGTGTTTCGACTTGATTGATTTTTGTTGATGAGAACTTTACACCTAGATAGAAATATTTTTCGGCCCACCCGTCACTTAAAATAAAGAAATAAAAACTTTAAATAAAAAATATAACCGACTTCATACAAATCCCTAAAAATAAAATTTACCTAGCACAGTAATATGTATTTTGATTTATCAGATTTTATTCAATATAATATTGAAGTTGGTGCCATTAATAATACCTACCTAAACCTATGGGTTTACTTGGCGCCAACTTCAATATGATTTAAATAAAATCTGATAAATCAAAATACATATTACTATGTGCTAGGTAAGTTTTATTTTTAAGGATTTGTATGAAGTCGGTTCTATTTTTTATTTTATTTTTTTATTTTATTACGAAGGTACCCGGTCTTTTGGTAGGCTTACATGGGGACATATTGGTCCAACACGCAGAGGCCCTTTGAGACTTTTAATGTGAGGGGATATGGGACCCCCACTGCAGACGATTCACGCCCGCCTTATGTAGAAGAACGGTAATGAACCGCCCGCAATGGGAGCTAAACTATTGGAAAATATGCTAACTACAAAATGGGCAATTGTGTTGGGGGTTAAATGGAACTAAGTAACTTATGCTATGGATGATGACATTATTATTATTATTATTATGTCTCTTCTTTTCTCGGGTATCTTCTTTTTTTTTATTGAAGATACCCGGTCTTTTTGTAGGCTTACATGGGGACATATTGGTCTAACACGCAGAGGCCCTTTGAGATTTTTAATGTATTGGGCAATGGGACCCCCACTGCAGACAATTCACAACCGCCTTATGTAGAAGAACGGCAATGGACTGCCTACAATGGGAGCTAAACTATTGTAAAATATGCTAAACTATAAAATGGGCTATTGAATTGGGGGTTAAAATGGACTGGGTGATTTGATCTATGGATGAAGACGGCGTCTGCCATTTCAATATCTTATTATTAAAACATTGGCAGACGGTGACTCGCCACTTCACTAGATGGGCCCCCTATACAATCGCCATAGGCCCGTAGGCCTGTAAGGCGACAGAGGGCAACATTAAAGTCTCTTAAAATTATTTGAATAATACTAATCACGGATTTCTGAATCAGATCATAATAATTATAACATCAGTGCTTCATTTCAAATACCTACTGTCAGATCTTTATACTTGCAAATGCATCTATTCATACTAAAATTAAATTCAACTCGTTCAGACTGCTCTGAGCGTCAGCAAGACGTTAAGGTAATATTTTTCACAGACAGGAATAGAAGTGGTAATAATCACATTTACATTTAAATGTATGGCTATTCGTTTTAAAATTCAAATAAAAGAAAGATTAGAAATCATAAGTTCAGAACTATATTATGTATACTAATATTATAAAGAGAAAAGATTTGATTATTTGTTTGTTTGTTTGCACAAATAGGCTCAGAACCCTTGAAACGATTTGAAAAAATCTTTCACTGATGGAAAGCTAAGCTATCTGCGGGTGACATAGGCTATATTTTATTTCCGTATTCCCACGGGAACGGTAACTAGGCGGGTAAAACCGCGTTGCGTCCTCTACTAAAGTATCAAAGATCTTGTTGTGATTTTGCTAAAACCATTCAGTTTTAAGTAGTAATAAGTTATTTTTGTGATGTCAACACCGCCTCATAGTAGAATGATTAGCCTGTACATAAAATATTTATTGATTATTCGAAAATAGTGGGTAGTTGAGTTGACATAAATGTTCAGTATGAGGTGGGATTTGTTGAGAGGCGATAAAAAGTGAATATTCTGGAAAAAGAGGACATTCTGTTTCCTGATCGAGTTCAGTAAAGTGCTAATTAGTTAAAGAAGAATATTTGTATTAATTAATAGTTAGTAGTTGTGCAAGTATTAGATAAATTGTGAAAATAAAAATGTAACAAATCTACAATCATTGGATTGTTATTTATTTTATTATACCATTAAGTGGAAATATAGGAGTAGTATCTATTATACGAAGAGCAGAAGAATAAATGGCTATGTAAAGGATCTTCGGAGTATCATTTCCTCATCAATTCAGAAGTGGTAACCTGCGAGCCGAGCCGTGACAAGTTAAAACTGTAAGTAAAAGTTTATTCGAATTCTAATCATGGTTCGTGATTATTCCTATTATCGTGTATTATATTCGTAGCAACTTCTACTGTAGTCAAGAAGGTATATGATTTTAACGAATTGCTGCAAACTGGGGTTACATAACTCTATTGGCTGCGGTGTCCATTAAATACGTTTTTTTTAATCCGATAAGGGTTTTAGGAAATATTCTCTACCACAACGGTGAATACATTTGTTTTAGAATCCGAGTCGGGATACCCTGAGTCGGGGTGTTAACCATTTACAGATATATAGCATCCATGTAGGATATAAATCATGTTAAAAAAAAGGTATTATGTGTTTGAACATTTTAGGATAAGGTATTTCATAAATTTATTTTTTGGGTTTCGGTTATTCGACCGTAAGGCATTTTAAATTATTTATATTATAAATATTTGCCTTTTGAATATTGATATTTCGATTTCGGGTATTTTGGGCTCAGGCATTTTAAGTAAAGGCATTATGATTTCTGGTATTATGACGGTATACCCAAATAAATGTAACCAAATACGATAGGTACGCACCGTTCTTATTGCAGTTACATAGATCAATTTTATTATGTGTAATATATTTTGTGTTAAGACCGACTACACTACTTGCAGTCTTTGCTATTTATTTTTATAAGTATGTGGTTAAGATACTTAACGACTTCTCAAGGGCAAAGACTGTATTTAGTGCGTGGATCTCCAATCAACGAGACGTACTATGACAAATTTAGACATTATTTTATTAATTTAAGTATGAATGCTGCTGTGCAACCCTGAGCGTTGCAAGTGATTGTCCAACCATGCAGGTATTATGTGTGTTAGTCCCATAGCCGTGCAAGGTGTGTTGTTTGCAGCCATTCAGGTGAGCTTTAAGGTGAAACCATGCAGGTATGTTGAGACTCAGTTCCATTAGCCGTGCAAGTGTGCTGTTTGCAGCCATGTGGGTGCGCTGTGGAAGCACAACCATGCAGATTTATGATGTGAGTTATTTCCATAGTCGTGCAGGTGTGCTGTAGAAGCGCAACCATGCAGGTATTTTGTGAGTTATATCCATAGCCGTGCAGGTGTGCTGTCTACAGTCGTGTAGGTGTGCTGTAGAAGCGCAACCATGCAGGTATGATGTGAGTTAGTGCCATAGCCGTGCAGGTGTGCTGTCTGCAGTCATGTAGGTGTGCTGCAGAAGCGCAACCATGCAGGTATGATGTGAGTTGTTTCCATAGCCGTGCAGGTGTGCTGTCAACAGTCGTGTAGGTGTGCTGTAGAAGCACAACCATGCAGGTATGATGTGAGTTATTTCCATAGCCGTGCAGGTGTGCTGTCTACAGCCATGTAGGTGCGCTGTAGAAGCGCAACCATGCAGGTATGATGTGAGTTATTTCCATAGCCGTGCAGGAGTGCTGTCTGCAGTCATGTAGGTGAGCTGTAAAAGCGCAACCATGCAGGTATGTTGAGAGTTAGTTTCATAGCCATGTGGGTGTGCTGCTGAAGTGCAATCATGTAGGTGCGGCAAATGATTTCTATAAGCTATGTAAGTAGACTACCAGTGCACAACCATGTAAGTATGTTGAGATTGATCTGTTTAGTCATGAAGCGATGCTACATGCAGCCGTGTTAGTGTGCAGCCAGTATGCAACCGTATAGGTGTGCTGTCAGTTTCAACCAGGCGAGTATAGTGAGAATGATTCACATTATCATCTGTGCTTTATGCAGTCATATTGTTGTGCTGCTATTATGGTGGCGATCATAACAATATAGAAGTTTTTCAATGATTTAGGCTGACATTAGGCTTACTTGGATTGGTATGTGTGGAGCGTTTAGATTACACACACATGAATGCATAACAAATTTTGTTGCCCAATAGTAAATGGAGCGTATGTGAAACAGTATTGACATTTTTCGATTTACTTAACACCTCCAGCCTTGTTTATGCCTATAGTGTTATTTAGATTTCATACCAGCGGCTTAGTGAGCTTTCCCAATCACGGAATCGCTCAAGAAAGATTACGGCACAAACTGTACCCTTTTCATAACTAGCCGTATGCATAGTAAGGCATAGAGATTTTTTTTTGGGGACGCCAAGCAGGCGAGATATAAGCGCCTTGGACGTAATAAACGCCTTAGATGAGATGATAGATGGGAAATTGTTAGCTTGAAAGAGCAGTAGCTGCGTTTAAAATGACAATTCCAGGTGACTGAAGTGAAAGATTCACGCCCAAGCAGAAAGACAGGTGAACTGTCGTGTCGGAATACAGTGCGGCGCGGCGGCGCGGTGTGACCGCCAGAAGCCGGAATCTAACCAGTGGCGGCGATACTGAAGGCAATGGTGAGGATCGAGCCGAGCGACAGGTGAAATTAAGACTTTGATTCGGATAATTGCTAACGACCTTGGGCAACCGCGACACGAGTCCTCCAGACAAGGAATTGTGGTCTTTTATAACTTATTTTAGTTGTACCTTATTGATAAGAACTCCTAGTGCATTATTTATGGAATTATAATTATATAGATATAGATATAATGTATCACGTTTTAAAAATGTGATATGCCTGAGGATTAGTTGAACTTTTTAGCTTCATAACAATCTATATGACGTGTTATAGTGTGGGTTTCCTCAAAAGTTTTTTTTTTTTTTTTTGTTTAACGCGAGGGAAAATCCTCATGGATGTTATGCCGGACCCCTACCGACTAAAAATCCTCACGTCACGCCCAACAGCCTATGGTTGGGAGCCCCGGGTAAGCCCTCGGAAGGATGTCCCAGGATTCCTCAAGAGTTATCCGTGTCAAATACACGTCGGAAGTTTGAGGCGGAAACACATTGTTAAAACGCGACGCAACGCGTGTTGAGTAGAATCAATTTGTGTTGTTTTCTATGACCAGAGTCACACTATCAATATCCAATACGCCACCATACGCAGTACATTCTCTCTACACATAGTCGCGTCGTGTTTTAGTGTGTCGCGCACATTAAAAATCCCTGGCGACCATTTTAGGCATGGACTCTATTATTGGGGAATATAATATAATTTCTAATTGTAATAGACGGTGACCTTTTTGACCAATTTTACCATATCATACCATATCAATTGTTCTAAATATCCCGGGAGATACCGTGCAATGTACATGGGTAGACAATTTTAGGATTTCTTATCTAATTTCGACGTTTTGTGAAAAGACTTTGTGAGACAGCTAGCAATATCTATTATAGAGACCTTTTTTTTTAATTGAAAGAGCTATACAACGGCAGTGGACTGTATGAGTTAAGCTAAATATTACACTTGTAGTTTAGTTTATCAGATGATACTAGTTGCGTATTTCAGTCGACAAACTACACTATAAGAACACCCTGTAAACTGTTAGCAAAAAAAAAGGGTACGTAGGTGTCTATTAGGCCTTAATTTTACGCTGTACACCGGCTGTAACATACTTCGTACCAGCAGTCCTAATACTGTAGTACCACTATGACAAAGAGGGATTTAGTACCACAAATAGCGTCAGGTTGTTGATTTCTTTTAAGCCCGCTTCAACATGGACTAGTGTCCAGTCAAATGAGTAAACTAAGACATAATGCCCTATAGGGATAATTTAGGACCAAGTAAACTAAGTATAATTCTGATGCTTATTATGGTTACGCTAGAACAGATTCAGTCGTACTGGTTTACTAATGCAATATTTATAATTCCGCTAAGACTGAAGAAAAGGTAAAACTGCCTTTTAACAGTATATATGCACTTAGACCACTTAGGGCCATTTTGTTAGAGGTAAAGGCTAGAATTAAATGTATATCCTATATTCTAACAAAAGTTGACTGGTTCGCAAAATGAAAAAAAGAACCCAGAACAGCTTACGTTATCAGAGTTTCTTGTAGAATTTTATCAGATCGTGGGACGGCTGCCTAGAAAGTATTGTAGCATCTGACAGAATGATACTTGTTACATATTTATTTACCAAAATAATCCCAATGTAACATTATCTATTTACATTATAACTATCTAAACTAACCTAAATCTAAATGGGGTGCTAGGTCGGGAAACCTCCTAGTGTGCTTGGTCCGGTTTTCTATCCCTTCGGGCTATATGCCCGGTGGGAGTGACAACTGGACTAAGACGGTGCACCCTGGAACATCGGCTAATGGGTGCGGTGTGCAGCCCTCATTAGTCGATGTACTAATATCCCGGCAAGCTGACCCCATGGCGAGGGGGTCGCAGTTCGGTGGGCCTGCTAGGCCCACGGTGTTGCGTTGCATCTGCAGCGCAACACAGCGTGGCGGACGCCCCAATGCTCCCGGCTTTCTGGCTGTAAGAAGCATTGGGACGGTTTTCGGCCGTCATTTGACGGAGTTGCACTGTGGTGTGTGTTGCTGCCGGCCGCGAGTAACAGCGCGGCCGACAGCAGCAGTGCTTGGCTGGCATCGCTTCGCCACATTTGCTGACGAGGCGATGGCGGCAAAGTGAGAGGCACTGCACGGGAGGGGCGGGAGTTTGGGTAGATGCTTCCGCCCTATCGTGCAGTTCGGGGGCGCCGCGGTAACCAGTCACTGCGCGCCCCGGATTGTTTCTTGACCGTGGGTGTAAGGTCGGGGGACCCCACCCACCAACGGTCACACGGCGGTGGGCACCTTCCCCGTGTTCCGGGGGTGCCCATTAGCGCACGCCTGCGCCAGCCGCTCTCTGTCTCCTCTATTACAGAGGGGCGCTCGAGAGCGGTGCAGGCGTGGTCTTCAGCTCCTTAGGAAGCTTTGGGGAGCCGCCCATCTGGCTCCCCCGAGGAGAGCCCCGAATTAACGGGGCGCCCCTAGCCGGGTCGACGTGAATAATCTTTTGATACCCCTCGGCCCGGCTAATGGGTGAGGAGGAACACCGCGGGGTTTAGTGGGTAGGACGGTCCATTCCGGACCGGGCCGAGAGTCTCACACACCATCCCAGCTGCCCCCGCAGCTGGGATGAAGGCGCATAAATGCGTTCCCCGCGTAAATAAAAAAAAAAAAAAAAAACCTAAATCTAAATAATGACATTGTACCCAAAGACTGGCAGCATTTCCCCTTTAAATAGTTATTTGGTTTAGAGAGATGACTGCAGTCTGCCAGTCGACTCGACTAGGAGTTTTCTTTTTCATATTTTTTAACAAATATCGTTAATATTCTTATTCTGATAAAAATGGAAAAGGAAAACCTTCTAAAGTCTTAAATTTACCGTGACTATTGTAACACATAGAAACCAATGCTTAACTAAATGGTCGAGAGTTGGAACTTGTGGGGTTAGCCGCTTCTAGTAGTTTATTTTAGATAATTTGATTCAATTTAAAACTAGCTAAAGGTTAAGTTCACCAGCTTTTGCTGTGCAAAAGATGAGGCATTAACAGATGTAGATGGAATTGTAAATTTGAGTTACTTTAACAGTGTATTCAAATTTAACCTGCGGAGTACCTAATCTTGTATCTTACAAAATGTCCATAATAGCGATATTCTATAATTTAGATTACGTCCAAGAGTCTCTCTGCAAAAAGTGTAGGTACATAACATTATGAGAATAAGAAATTCATCAGAATCTTGTGGCTGCACCTCACAAGAAATATAGGTATCGTACCTTGCAGTTTCTTTTATTCAAATACCATTTCTAAAGTAATACCATACTATTTCTAAGTAAGTAGTAGTCTAATAATTATATGTCTAGTTTTTTATCCTGTATTTGTGAAATAGGAAGGTAAGGCTTACCAAAAAGTTCCCAATAAATCTTGCGAATTTATAACATGTAGGTACATCAACCATAAAAAAAAAGTCTTTCTTGTTATCATAGTAGACTGCATAAGGTCAATGACACTTTATGGGTAGTTACCCAGTTAAACAGTGGTAGGTATACGCTCTTGCGACAGGCTACCAACCGAATTTGAAGGTATTGGTATGGTTAGATTAATCAGAGTATCTCAGTGATTGACTTAAGAATACTTATACATTTAGCATTGACACATTTTATGCGCATACCATGATTATTTTATATTATTATTATTATTTGACATAATTCGTACCTATTTCAGATTTGTTTGCAAACGTTTGACACAATTTATTATAGTATGATATGAAATTATTAATTATTGACATTATTACACGAATGAAACTATTATTACATTATAAGACACCAATATTTTGGTTATTATCATCTGAGATTTTTATTAATATTTAAAATTATTATCTAAAGTCATTATTATTGGCATGACAATTTATTAAAGTTAGTTTACGGTATCGGAATTTAATCTATTGATGTATTTATGACCTAAGCTACAATTCATTGATTAAAATTGTCGCCAATAATAAACACATTGTAATTAGGGAAACCTGTAAGGATAGATGTTGATATAAAAAAAAAGTAACTGCGAGAATGCCACAAGAGCTGCCTTAAATACTATATTTATATGTGTCCTTAGGGTTAAGGTATGTGGCTTCATCACGTTGCCTGAAACTAGACGATTATTAAGGTTAAAAGAACTTTATTTCTCATAAAGACAATAGTTCGCTTAAAATGAGATTAACAATTTAATTTACAAATATTATTAAAGTAATATTATTATGATGGTAATATTAGATACCCAATGATTTTTTTTTATGAAAAATCACTCGCTTGTACTAGTTGTATTCCACTATTAAATATATTTTACACTAATTGCTGACACATGTAATGATTTCTTTTGCTGGAAAAGGAAACCTGGAAGTGATCTGCAGACTCTGCTGGGTTTTAAAAAAGAGATCACTTTTTAGATTTTACATTTGTAAATAGTTTCAGCAGGCGGTCTGCTCTGTGAACTGGTTACTTGTTGCCTTTGTTTTGTATTCTTGACGTTTCGCCAGACTCAAGTTCTCACTTATAGTTTTACAAAATAAATAATGATTGAGTTAATATTATAAGCCTATAGACTATAGACAGAGTAGATAGAAGATATAGAGAAGGTTCAAGTTTAATTAAGATTTTGATTTAGCATATTATAAAAAGCCGCCTAAAGGTATTATTGTTATGTACGTTATGTATAAAAATATGTGATTAGTTCAATATACAGGTCCGAATGTTGTGATTACTGCGTGCTCCGGAGATAGCACGCTGTCTGATGGCCGAATGTTGTGATTTTGCTAAAACCATTCAGTTTTAAGTAGTAATAAGTTATTTTTGTGATGTCAACACCGCCTCATAGTAGAATGATTAGCCTGTACATAAAATATTTATTGATTATTCGAAAATAGTGGGTAGTTGAGTTGACATAAATGTTCAGTATGAGGTGGGATTTGTTGAGAGGCGATGAAAAGTGAATATTCTGGAAAAAGAGGACATTCTGTTTCCTGGTCGAGTTCCGTAAAGTGCTAATTAGTTAAAGTAGAATATTTGTATTAATTAATAGTTAGTAGTTGTGCAAGTATTAGATAAATTGTGAAAATAAAAATGTAACGAATCTACAATCATTGGATTGTTATTTATTTTATTATACCATTAAGTGGAAATATAGGAGTAGTATCTATTATACGAAGAGCAGAAGAATAAATGGCTATGTAAAGGATCTTCGGAGTATCATTTCCTCATCAATCTTTTTCAATAACTATCCTCTCAGGTCGTATTTACTCACATTAGGTCTGATGGTGGACACCCGACTTCTTTCTTTAGGCTTTCGTGTTACTCCAAGGCATCAAAAAGTTTCTAGCGTAATGGAAGCTCACCATTATTGTTGAGCTCATCGTTTGCCGAGAATCCTAGGACATCCTTGCGAAGGCTTACCATGGACTGCCGGTCGTAGGCAGTTGTACTTTTAAATACATACTTATCATCCATAGAAACACACAGACTCTCGAAACAAACATTTATGGATCACACAAATATTTGGACCGCACCATGAATCAAATGGTTTAATATTATTATACTTAAATCACCAATGTCACTGTAGTACGATTTCCTACTGTGTAAATTCATAACTCGTTACAATACGTTACACTAAATTTAACGTTTATCTCCATCCATATTCAAAAAAGTTTCCATTTTCGTGCTCACTTAGGAAGTGGACCGCTGTATTTCAGTTTTACGATCGCTTCAAAATAATCTAGCAGAAATTTTCAGCGAAAATTCACACAAACGGCCTCTGGCTAGCCGCTGTTGATATCATAACTTCCGTTTTTAGAAGACTTCCTAACCATATAAAGCTAGATTCGGAAGGCATTCGTGTAACTACCCATCTACTCTTGAAAGTTACTGTGTTAAGCATGCCTGTATTATTTCTCTTTAACGCAACGGCCTTTGATAGAAGGTACTTTACGCCTTGGTTTAGAAGTCTGCTTATTGTATAGACTAAGTAACAGTAAGGGACACTGTGTTCAATGTGGCGCTCTCTAGATCACATAAAGTGCTGTTTAAAAATCTTAAAATATTAAGGGTTTAAACTGTGTTTGTTTTTTTTAACGTGAGGAAAATCCATATTGATGCTAGGCCAGACTCGTACCGACTAAAAACCACACGTAGGTATCCCACCTAACAGCCTACGGTTGGGAGTCCCCCGGGTAAGCCCTTGGTAGCATCATACCCTAGGACACCGTGTGTGGTTTCAAATGAAACCTGCCGCATTATCAAAAAATTCATACTTTTAGCCTCTCTCTATTAAATAGTTTGCAGAGGGGCTTTGTTTCTGTTGCATTATATTACGTCACTAGGTCACGTGGATCATCTGTTCAAAGTTTGAAATAAAACAAAAATGACAACGCCAATCGAATTGAACTTTTACTTTCACAGAGGGGTAGTTGTACCGTCTCACGACTTTTTGTTAAGAAAGTGATTTGTCTGTAGTCGAATTTAACTACAGGACTTTTATCTTATTCGAGGAGCACATATCAAGGGATATAGGTTGTCAACGCCCGTATTACCCAAATATTTAGTCCTAACCTAATTGGGTTGACCCTAAAACTTCGAAAGCCTGGCTTTTCGCAGCTTACAAGGGCCGGCTGTACCTAATGGAAAAGTCTTTACGCGATATCTACTACGTTTTGGATTATTTGCGAGAGTACGGAACCTTAATAGCAATATAATATGTTTAGGAAGTAACATTGGGAGTAGTTTATTCTGTGAATCTCGTGCTGTTAGAATTTTCGTGAAATAAGGTGTTCCTACCATACAAATTATTCGAATCAAAAAATTTGTATGTAGATTTCCTTCTGTGTCCGAACGCAGAATGTAAACGCGAAACTCCTAAACGCCTGTCCGCTCTCTACCTGACAGGACCCTTTTATAAGTACAGTATTACCTATTACCATGATACTTCACTTTTCTACGGGGTAGATACCTACCTAGTAGCCCTCTTGGTCTCCCAGTTTGAAAGGAGTGAAGTGAATTTTCTTCCTCTGCGAATCCCTCAATTAATATGGAGGATAAATGAACCCGAGCGTAGTGTGTCTAGCTTAGTCATAGCTGTTGATTCTGATTTATCTATACTAATATTATAAAGAAGAAAGATTTGATTATTTGTTTGTTGGTTTGATTGCATTGAATAGGCTCCGAAACTACTTGACCAATTTAAAAAATACTTACACTGTTGGGAAGCTACACTCTTCCCGGTGAACATAGGCCACATTTTATTCCCGTATTTCCACGGGAACGGGAGCTACGCAGGTGAAACCCCGTGACGTCCGCTAGTGTAATACAAAGTTTTATTATTATGCTGCTGCTCTTTATTTCGTGTTTTTCTTTGTTGATTCCTTAAGCCGTTCAAGTTCGATCAATTATATATCTGAGTGTGATGTTAAGAGGAGTATAATGTCGATAGTTTCAAATGCGGTTGGCGATGACAACGTTAGCCGTAAAATGGTGTTACCTATCATTGATGAAATTTTACCGATTATTTGTCATATTTTAAATCATTCTCATGGTTGCGCTGAGTTTCCGAAAGCCTGGAAAGAATCACAAATAATTCCTATACCTAAAAAATCAAATCCCACATCCTTCTCCGAATATCGTCCCATATCCATATTACCATTCCTGTCCAAAGTCCTTGAACGGCTCGTTCACTCCCAATTAAATGCATATTTAAATAGACACAACCTTTTAAATCCATTTCAATCAGGTTTTCGGCCAGGCCATAGTACGACCAGTGCATTGATCAAGGTAACTGATGACATACGACTGGGCATGGAAAATGGAAATCTCACGGTGCTGACTTTATTAGATTTCAGCAATGCTTTTAACACTGTGGATTTTCGTATCCTGCTTGCTATATTACGCTCTATTAACATATCTCCACCAGTGATTGATTGGTTTCACAATTACCTGTTTGGACGCCGGCAACGTGTTCGCGTTGAAGATTCCTTATCAAATTGGTGTTGTACGTCTGCCGGTGTTCCACAGGGTGGCGTGCTTTCTCCTATGTTATTCACAATTTTTATAAATTCAATCTCTAAGTATTTATTTTCTTCATACCATCTTTATGCGGATGATCTTCAAATTTACAATCAGGCTCCCTTATCTGAATTGTCGACAGCAATTACAATTCTTAACACAGATCTAATGCAAATCTGTCAATGGAGCAAACAGTATGGCTTGGAGGTGAACCCCACAAAAACGCAAGTTATTGTGGTTGGCAGCTCACGAATGATAGAAAAAGTACAATGGTCAACCCTCCCGAAAATTGTATTTGATGGTGTTACCCTGCAGGTTAGCAGCGAAGTCAAGGATTTGGGGATTATAATCGACAGCACACTATCTTGGCGTCCTCAAATGAAGGAAACCAGCCGTAAGCTTTTTGCATCTGCAGGCTCATTGCGTAGATTACGCAATTTTCTTCCAACTGCCACTAAAAAAGCGCTTGCAGAATCCCTTCTCCTTCCTGTACTCGACTATGCAGATGTCAGCTATCTTGATGTCACTGAGGAGCAGCTAGATAAACTTGAGCGACTTCAAAATTTTTGAATTAGATTTATATTTGGGCTACGCAAATATGATCATGTAACACAATTTCGTCAAGAGCTCAACTGGCTCCCTATTCGTCTTCGTCGAAACACTCATATCCTGTCTTTGCTTTACAGCACTCTTTTCAATCCCCATACTCCAAATTATTTAAAAGAACGTTTTACGTTCCTGAATGACACACATTTAAGATCTCTAAGGTCATCAGAGTCACTGCAACTAGAAATTTCTAGACATTCCACAAATTTTTACGACAAATCCTTCGCTGTACAAGCAGTTCGGTTGTGGAATGCACTACCTTTAAACATTAGGCGTGCGCAGTCTTTAATTACCTTCAAAAGACTGGTTAAGGAGCACTAGGTACTTAGCTTCATAGTATTTGTAAATGTAAATAATGATATATCTGTGTGTATAACTAATTAGTATGTATGTATATAACATCTAACTATGTATATATTTATGTATATACTTATGTATGTATTTATTGGTACTTATGTACCTTCTTATATTTCTGTTGACTTGAGACGTATTGCAGACTTAGTATATTTCTATATTACACCAATGACTACCCCTTTTACAACGTGATTCTTGACGGTATATTTCCATCCAAAGGTTGCCTGTAAAAGATTGCTTTTTAGCGATAAGGCCGCCCTCTGTACATTTAAGTAATGTAATATCTGCATAAGAAATTTTAACATTGGTGTGCAATAAAGTTTATTCTTATTCTTATTCTTAAGCCCAAGTCCACTTAAACTACTTATAATACACATCCTGCATGGCAAATGAGTGCATTTTATGTCAGTCGATTCCAAAAATTAACCAATTCATTGTCTATATCTACCTCCTCCATCCATCAACCAATTAAAACTGACCCATTCTTCAAGAATAGAAGCAACTCCTACTAAACGCGTTATGGAAGACGAGATTACCTGCATATTATATTTGAACTTTTACTGTAGGCAAGGTGTCCTCAATATTTTTTGTTAGCGCTTTGCACAAGCTTAGTGCATTATATAATATTATGTGCAATGTATACGAAACTGCTAACGAGGTATAATGAAGTTTCTTGTGCAAGCAAACAGCAAAGTCATGTACCTAAGTGTTCACTACACCTGAGACTGTATGCTAATTGATATGCAGGGAAATTTGCAGAGGCGTAGATTTTGGGTTATGAATTTAAGCTGAAATGCTAACAAACTGACACAAAATAAAATGTGAAACGCTGTCTTACTTTCTTATAAATATAAATGCGAAAGTTTGTAAGTATGGATGGAAATACACAAGTCTGTTACTCTTTTGCGCTCTAACAGTTGAACAGATCTAGCTGAAATTTCATTTAGTTATAACACAGTAGTCTGGAATAGCACATAACACAGGTATCTGAAATAATTCATCGGCCACTTTTCATTATCTCTGGAATATATTCTTATGGGTCGCGGGAACGTGAACAGTATTCAGTACAGTCCTGGGCGCCAAATCTTGTTTCATTCTACGACATGAATGCGTGGAGTGGCGAAATATTCTAAATCCATGGCGTGGACGAAAAATTACAGGAAAAAGGGTCATCTGTTATATGATGAGACAGATGATGTTTATTTCGTAAATTTCCGTCCACGCATTCGCGTCATGTGGTCAAGAATCAGCGGCCTGGGTGCATTCGGGGTTGATTAGTGAGTGATCTCACTAGCTGTAGAATTTAAGCCCCTAGGTGAGGAGGCCGCAGTGGTAGCCAATGGTCTGTTGGGAATCCTGGGGATATCCTTTCGAGGGCTTACCCGGGGCTCCGAACCGTAGGCGCAGTAGTTAGGGAATGTGTTAGTTTTTAGTCGGTAAGCGAAAAAAGAAGTTCTAGAACTTAATCCCACCATCTCATTTCCGATCCCGAACAACATGCCGAACTGCTCAATGGGCAAGATTTTTGTAAGATCAGTATAAAAAAATGCTAAATTCCTACGTATGTACTGGCAGAGACAAAGTATACGCCTACATTTCACCTTATAGTTGTATGTCCCACGTAATACGTGGTGAGCCTATTGCCTATTACTTAATACCTATGCTTTATATATAATAAAAAGCCTACCACAAAATAAGACCTACGTAAAGAATCTATCTAACGGACAGTTTTCCATTAAAAGACACCCTTTTAACGGCTCTAGTTGATCCTAGTTCGACATTTATCCTGTGTATGAGAGACATGTCTACGTGTCCTGACCGAAACGATTTCCGACCAAATCCGGCATTAAATAGACTCACCAAAATAGCTTGCAATTTTTTTTTTTTTTTTTTTTATACCACTAAGGTGGCAGACAAGCATACGGCCCACCAGAAGGACCGGTGGTCACCGCAGCCTATGAACGTTTGCAACACCAGAGGTGCCACACTCGCGCTGCCGACCCTGTAAAAACCTTCTAAGACCCCTTTTGAAGAACCCCATACTGTAGGCGTTTGGGAAAACCGAGGCAGGGAGGTCATTCCACAACCTAAGCGTGCGTGGAAGAAAACACCTATCGGATCTAACCGTGCTGGAACGCACCGGACGCAGAGTGTGAGGATGAACTCCCTGTCTGTGGCGAGCGGTGCGATGATAGAACGTAGCCGTGGGCATCATATCAAACAATTCCTCAGAGCACATACCATTGTACAGGCGGTAGAACACGCATAAGGAGGCAAAGTCTCTCCTGTCGCGAAGAGGTTCCACACCAGCTGTAAGTACAGGATCGTTGACAATTCTTACAGCTCGTCTTTGCACCGAGCCAAATGGACGAAGCTGATATTCAGGTGCTCCCGCCCAGAGGTGACAGCAGTACTCCATATGCGGCCGCACTTGCGATTTATAGAGAAGCAGTGTTTGCGCCGCAGTGAAGTACCGCCGCGCCCTGTTGAGCACACCTAGCTTCTTGGACGCCAGCTTAGCCTTGTCCTCCAAATGACTACGGAACTGAACGTCACTGGAGATGTCAACGCCAAGGATCCCTATACTTTTGGAGATGGAAAGAGATGTGCCCTGAAATTGCGGCGCTACAGTAATTGGGGTTTGCTTAGCGGTGAAAAAACACGCTTGTGTCTTGGAAGGGTTGAACTGGACAAGATTTTGTCCACCCCAATCGGACACTCTAGTAAGAGTAGCCTCGATTTCAGACACAAGCTGTTCACGATTTTCCTCTACTGTGTCCCGAGAGATACCGGGGCGGCCCGTGTAACAAGTGTCCCCCGTACCAGGCCTCCGTCACTCGCTACAAGTCGTTTTATAAGCACCTACTCCTAAGTATTATGACGCAGAACTAACGTGGCCGACCGGCAGAGGGCTGCCACACGCCAGACCGAGCGAAGTGCGCACAACCAATGTACATGTCCCGCGTAAAATAATATTTAGCTTTATTTAGTCTTGCTTTTTTTTCATCTTACTTCTTACTAATATTCTAAAATTAAATGCGAAAGTGTTTGAGTGCGGATGTGTAGATGTGTGAATGTTTATTACTCTTTCACGCTCTAACGGCTAACGGATCTGGCTGATATATGATACAGGGATAGATTGTAGTCTGGAATAACACATAGGTTACTTTTTATCCCGGGAATAAGTTCCCATTGGAAGCGGGAAAAGGAACAAACTTTTACGCGGTCTAAGCTGCAAGCATCAGCTAGTTATAATATAATTCTTATGTAAAGAAGAAGTTATAAAATATTATTCAGTTTTTTTTTTCAGACACTGTTTTTATTGTTTTTCGTAGTTATATGTATTTTTGTTACGTGCTTACAACCCTAATGTTGTCAATAGTTGTCACTCGATGACGCAATCATACGGTGTGCGCACGAATCTCGACTCTCGGAATACGTCGTAGAGCATGTTTTCCACTGTAGCGATATGTTATAGCTAATATTTTTGAGGTTAAGTATGGGAGTGATGTATCTGTTACGTAGTAACTATTATTTAATCTGTGCCCGTACTGTCGTCCGCATAACAATGAATGCCATCAATAGACAACATGTCATTGATATGCAGCAGAAACAGAGTAGGGGACAACACTGAGCCTTGCGGGACTCCAGCGTTTATGGCCATGCAGTCTGAACAGCTGCCGTCAACGACGGCCCTGATGCTTCTACCGGCCAAGAAGCTGGACACCCATCCGCATAATCTCTCAGGTAGTCCATATGAGGGCAATTTCGTAAGAAGACCACGGTGCCAGACCCGGTCAAAGGCTTTAGAGATGTCGAGGCTCACTGCTAGAGCCTCACCCTTACTCTCGATAGCCGCCGCCCATCGGTGTGTTAGGTACACAAGAAGATCGCCCGTCGAGCGACCGTGACGGAAACCGTACTGCCGGTCGCTGAGCAGGTCGTGTTCCTCAAGGTACCCCAGGAGCTGTGTATTAATTACACGCTCCATCACCTTGGATAAAAGGGAGGTGACGGCTATAGGCCTGTAATTGGCCGGGTCGGTCCTGTCACCCTTCTTGGGTACAGGATGTACATACGCGATCTTCCACGACGCCGGGACTTGTCGCATGGAATAGGAAAGTGCGAAAAGACGTGTAAGTACCGGACACAACTCTGGACCACAATGCTTTAGTACCACCGCGGGAATGCCGTCTGGCCCACTCGACTTATGAACGTCCAGGGATTGAAGCTCCCGCCGGACATTCCGCTGTGTAAATTTAACTTCCGGCATGGAAGTGCCACAACTCGGAATGCACGGCGGTATTGCACCCCCGTCGCTCATGGTCGAGTTAGAGGCAAAGAGATTACCCAAAAGGTCGGCTTTCTCCTTGGCACTCTGGGCCAAACTACCGTCGGGTTTAAGCAAGGGTGGTAATCCTGACCGACAGAAGTTTCCCTCGGCAGCTTTGGCAAGCGACCAAAATTCACGACTTCCTGAAGGGTAGCCTGCTAGCCGTTCGCCAATTCTGCCGACGAAATCGAACTTGGCCTTGACAATTGCTCTTTTACTGGACCTCGAGGCGGCATTTAATTTGCGTTTTACCTCAGAGATGTTTGGATCTGAATTTGCACGAGCCGTGGTCCAAGCTCTGTAGGCAGATTCTTTCTGCATTAGAGCTTCTCTGCAGAGCCGATTGAACCACGGTCGCTTTTTTGCACCTACAGGGATCCAGCGGTTGGGAATGTAGCATTCCATACCCTCCAAGATCCCCTCAGCGACTGCTATAGCACAAGAATCCAGATCCTCTGAGGCAAAACAAAGCCGCCACCACGGGTACGACGCATAGAACTCTCGCAGTCCATCCCAGTCTGCTGACTTGTAGTGCCACACATGTCGCCACTCCTTGGGCCGAGGTGGTTCAGGCCTTGCGAGAGGCACATGCGTCCGAACGACACAGTGGTCCGACGATCCTAGCGGAGCATCCACTGAAACACTGTATCCGTCCGGACGCGTTGTCAGCAGGAGGTCCAGCAATGCACTATGCTCGTTCTCCCTGTCTGGTATCCTTGTATGGGATTTAATCAGCTGGGAGAACCCATAGGTCAAGGCAAATTCGTGAGCAGCTTTTCCCGCAAAGTCGGTGGTCCGGGAGCCCAACCAGTCAACATGATGACCGTTGAAATCTCCCAAAATCACTATCTCCGCGGAGGGACACTGCTCAATCACCCTGTCAGTCGACTGCTGCAGGTGGTCATAAAGGCGAACTGTGTCCGTGTTACCGCTGTGAGACCTGTACACGCACGCGTAGATCCGGGTGTGGCCCCCGTGATCCACGCGCGCCCATAACGTAGACAGGTCCCTGTCTTCGAGGCTTGTAAGACGGCGACAGCAGACATCATCCCGGACGTACATACACACCCCGGCTTTCCGCCTAAAGTGGTACTCCAGCTTGTAGCCAGGGTACATTAAGTCAGATGCATCTTCCGGGCATGAGATCTGCGTCTCCGTCAAGAAAAAAAGGGTCGGCTTCGCAGTTTCAAGATGGTGGTGGACTACGTTGATGTTCGCGCGCATGCCTCTGATGTTGCAAAAGTCCACTTGAAGTGTGGACGCCGATGCCGCTGTGGATACCCTTTTATTTTTCCTTTTTGCTGCCATGGTTGTTTTTTTTAAAAAGGGGAACTAAGAAGGTTGAGGGGGCGCCTGTGTGCCGCTGGCGCAGGAGACTAAGCGAGGCTCCAACTCACCAAAGGCAGACAAAGGTAATGCGGAAGATTGGCACGGCGTACGGAAGGGCCCCCGGTCCCCCCCCAATGCAGTGGCCGCGTCCACTCCGGTATCCTCCTCCGGCACGACCACAGCACCAGGGACTTTACACAGGCTGCTGGTTCAGCCTCCTGGGGCGGAGATTAAGTGATCCCCAGGTTCGGGTTCCGTACAGCCTGCGGGCGGTCAGCGGTCAACCGTTTCACCGGGTCTCCCTGACCGCCGTACCAATACTCCGCGCCTCTATCCGCCAATGGAGCCAGGTAAGCCTCTGGTCTCACCGTCACCGGCACAAAGTCGCCCCAATGAGCTCTGGATCCCTGCTAACCGACGGAGAACATAACCCAACCGGAGTCAGGTTACTATTACCGCGGTCTTCTGCAGGGCGGAGGTACTGCCCCAGGCGGGCTGCTCAACGAACGGAGTACCGTTATGCCCTTCCTCCTAATGTGGGCTTTTTCGTTAATCCCTAAGATATTGAATCTTAGGGAGCTCATTGAAGAAGCCACTACTGTACCCTCAGGGTGTAACGTTAGCTCCATGAGAAGTAACGCATATCCCCTAAACCCCGAGGGGAAAAAAAATGTTCGCTTAGAAATGGTTATTGACGTTTCAATTGGACGCCACATTTGAGGCTTTTTTATTGTTTTTTTTTTTATTATGTTGGAAGTTTTTTAGGAAAAAAATTTAATATTCGTGGAAGATAAATGTTAGCTTTGCCATTTCCGCCCTAAAGGGTAAACATTTTGAAATTTCTTTTTAGTGGGCGCTGACGTTATAAACGTAACTATTATGTAGAATTCCTCACGTAATGCAGGATGTTTGTTTCGGAGTTTGGGTGTTTTCTATGTATAATTTGTTTGTATTTAGAAATATATAAGCATGTATATCAGTCGTCTAGATGCCATAGCACAAGCTTATATTAGCTTAAATTGGGCTGGATGATGTCGTGTGTGAATATCCACAAATATTATTATTATTATCATACATACATGTACCATACATGAATATGGTCATGCCTTTATCCCTGAAGGGGTAGACAGAGGCATATTATAATAATATGCCCAAATTTCACCTTTTATAATTGGTCTCCCATTATAGGTGATGACCCGTATTATTGCCGTGTTGATAAGTATAGGATAGGCTCATGTTGTGACTGCCTGTTGTTGTATATTTTCAAGCTGCCCATAAGACCCTTCACAGTGGCTTAAAAACTGCCATTTTATTTTAAACAATATTAACAATTTTAGGTCTTGTAGGAAAAAGCAATATCAAAACTATTATCTATACTATCTATACTAATATTATAAAGAGGAAAGATTTACAAATACAAATACAAATACAAATGCTCTTTATTTTCTCTCTCACACAGCAATAATTACAAAGTACAGCTTATGGTAGGTTACACTTTACTAGATTTCATTCTGCGTGAGAGACTGGTATCTGTAGTAGGTAACGAAAACCTGTGTGACAGATTACCAGCCTCTCCTAATCTGGACAGTTGGCGTAGGTAAGTATCAGTGATAACCATAATAGATAACTCATTGATTTTGTGTGCGTGAATCTGTGTGTGTGTGTGTGTGTGTGTGTGTGTGTGTGTGTGTGTGTGTGTGTGTGTGTGTGTGTGGTGTGTGTGTGAGTGCGTGTGTGCGCGCCGTCTACGAGGGAATATGTAGTAAGTTTTCAGTTTCCTCATAGCTGAATGACATGAGCCAGCGGGTAACCACTGCTTTGCACCTATACTTTGTTAACTGGTAAATATTGAGTTTCTCATTTACTTTATTGTATAAATAAACTCCCAAAAAACCAAAGAATCTGCGAGAGAATGCCGTCGTCCACCTATTTTCAACTTGACAAACCTTGTGTTTCCTTCTTTTCTGCAAAACAATGTTGGAGGGGCTGTACGGGAGCAGCGAGTGTTGCCTTAGAATAATATTTCCTATGAACAGTTGGCGCACTGTTAGGACATCCGAGAACTGATAGAGATCCCTAGTAGGATACAGAAAAGGCAGGAAGAAGCTTACCTTGAGAACAGCCCTCTGAGCTCTTTCCACCTTTAATAAACTGCTCTTGCACGCACCTCCCCATACCGAAATGCAATATGATAAGATGGGTTGGCATAGAGACATGTAAACCATTTTGATGACTCTTCTGTTGGCGCAATGTCTGAGGTTTTTAAATATGCAAATGAGTTTGCGAGTTCTGGACGAAAGTGCTTCTAAGTGGTAATTGAAGCACAGAGTACTGTCCATCTCAACACCCAGATATTTTGTATGAGTGGTTCTCTCCAACAGGGTACAATCGCAGGACTGGCAAGATAAACAAGAATGGGCTGTGATATTGAAGTTATCAAGGACCTCTTCCGGTATGCTCTTTAGAGCGAACATTATAAATTTAGTTTTATCAACATTAAGTGTAAGTCCATTATTCCTAAGCCACGTAGATACCGTATCAAAACCCACCTGTGCGTTTTTTTGTTTCTTTGTTTTTTTGTTTGTTTGTTTGTAACGAATAGGCTCCGGAACTACTGGACCGATTTTAAAAATTCATTTACTGTTGGAAAGCTACACTCTTTGCGGTGAACATAGGCTATATTTTATTTCCGTATTCCCACGGGAACGGGATCTACGCGGGTGAAACCGCGTGACGACCGCTAGTTCTACATAAAATTTTGTATAGTATTTTTCAACACAAAACCTATAACAGGACGTCAGTGAAGCGGCGTCGTTTGCGTGGTCGGGGCAATTTTGAGCTCAAGCGGTCCCAATCTTGGTCTCGTCTGCACTCTAATGATACATTCTTTTTGAGTTCTGAGAGTGGTAGCTAGCTTAGACTCGTCATAGATTAGTTTCCAGATAAGCAATGGAAATGAAAACTACAACAAATTTAAGTATTTATTTTGTAGAACCGCGGTCGGTTTACGAATTATTACAAATAATATATAATAATAATATTATTACTTTTTAGAGATGAACAAGCAGATCCATCGAGACTTGGCTAGTTTTTTACAGAAAGTTTTCGATGGAGTACGAATATTCCATAATTATAGTCTATTCGTGTAACAAATTTTAGCAAGATCTGTTCAACCGTTTGAGCGTGAAAGAGTTACAAGCATCCAAATATCTACACTTAAACATTCAAATTTGTTGGAATTTCGGACTTGGAATTTTGTTCCAGTCCCTGCTTCACATGAGAACTTATTCAGCGAATAAAAAACAGCTGTATTATTCTGGACTACAATCTTTTCCTGTACCAAATTTCAGCCAGATCCGTTTAGCCGTTAGAGCGTGAAAGAGTAACAGACATCTACATATACATAGTATATATAGTAGTATATATAGTAGTGTGGAACTCTAAAAACGAAGAAAAGTAAGAATAAGGTGTTCTGTCTGAACACATTATTTAGTCTTTGCCATACGACTTGGTATTACTCCACGAACGTCTAACGATTGTCGGGATCTAGCAGAAATGTAGGTCGAAGTGCTTAGCAGATTGTACCTAGTACTTACCTTTGAATTTCAAAACGTCCTCAAACTTGGAAAAAGGAGGCGATACTATTATTCAACTTGTAAGTTTTTAAAGCTTCCTCGAGAAACAAATTCCTTTATGAAACTATTACGGGAAAACTTAATAAACGCTTTTCTACATCTCTACTTATAATAAAACTGTTGAGAGTCGCGAGTCTGTACATGGAAGATATTTTGAAAATTTTAATTAGAGGGCATTCTCTAATCGATACTGAAGCCGAAAATGTAATTTAAACTTTTCATGTCTGTCTGTCTGTTTCGCCGAAATTACCGAATCGATTTAAATGAATCTTGGTACAATCAGAGCTTATAATCCGGGGAAGGTTCTAGGATACTTTTGATCCCGATATTTTGCGCGGTTGCTGCGGGAGAGGGGATGAAAGACAAAATGGTTTTTTAGTTGTAATTTCTCAACGCGTGGTTCGATTTCAAATATTGTTTTAGTAGTGGAAAGGAAGTACTTTTAGGATTGTTTTACACAAGGTTTATTGTTAGGGATTTTGTAGTTCAGGAATTAGAGACATCTCAACTTTCGCAAAACCTTGAATTCAAGGATTCCTTTGAATGTAAAGGTTAATCTAAACTGGCGTGTTGGCTTTATCTTAAAAGAGCTTAATGATTAAGCCTATTGTAAAATACTTCAGTCCGCGCCGAAGGCGTGGATGTTTTAGAATTGTCTGAATTGTTTTAGAATGGACTTAATCTTTAAGCTCTTTTATGATAAAGCAAACAGGGCAGTTTCAAAAGATCCCATGAGTTTGTTAAAATAAAACCTGTTTTCATACACCTTATGTGGCGTAAACGAAGTTGCGCGGGTCAGCTAGTTCTAAATAACTAGCTGAGCTGCACAACTTTGTTTATGTTTGTTGCAATATCACATTACAAATCTTAAATTAATTTGGCACATATACTTTTCTCACCTACCTCTTATCACATTATCTATTGCTGAAAACTGCAATACAGTTTGTTCAGTACCTAGTTTAAAATAATCTAAGTGAAAAGACAGTAGATTTCCTTTAAACTTTTGATTGTTGGCACTTGATGGAACTTCTTATAATATATAATGAAAATTCACTCACGTGTACTATTTCACAATTTTTATTTTGATTTTATATACCTTTGAGACTGCTATAATAGCGAAACCGGTCAGGTATTATTAAAATCAATATAAAAGTTGTGGAATAGTACAAGTGAGTGAGTTTTCTCTCTGTAAAATAGAGTGCAGAGGGGTTGTAGCTGTGACTCTGTCGCATTAAACTACCTCTCACTAGGTCACGTGGATCATCCATTCAAAGTTTGAAATAAAATAAAAATTACAACGTCAATCGGATTGAACTTTCACAATAAACGTGTTAGAGAGGGGCAGTCGGGTAAGAACGATCTCACAGCTTATTGTTCATACTGTACAGTAGATTTCATTTTATAGGTACCTACTTATTATTTACGTAAAGATAAAAAAATATATAATTTTAGTATCAGAGCACTTATGTTTACTTTCTCTGCTTAAAGCTTAATTAAGTCCACTTACAATTTGAGAGCCTGTAACTGGGTAAAGAGCGTTTTCAGACTTATTTTATTATTTCCACGAACCCGGTAAGTGGGTATAAAACTGTAGTAAGTATATACCCACTATGGCCGGTTAAACGATTATTTTAATAATTTAATGTTTATATCAACTATGCCTTCTGACTTCTATACTTTGAATAATTTTAACCCCCGTTTTACCCCCTTAAGAGTGAAATATAAATAGGTACCTACTAAGTGTGATTTATATTTGTACTTATAGGTAAACTAGCGGTTCCCCGCGGCTTCGACCGCGTAGAAGTCGTTATCGCGTAAAAGTCATTATCGCATAAAATCATAACCCTCCTTTTGCGCAGTCGGTTAAAAAGTAACCTATGTCCTTCCCAAGGTCTCAAAATATCCCTACACCAATTTTCATCTCAATCGCTATGGCCGTTGAGGCGTGAAAGCGTAACAGACAGACAGACAGAGTACTTTCGCATTTAAAATATTTATTAAAAGTACTTGACCGTAATTCGAAGCTTATATAATGAGATAGGCATATCCGTTACCCGTAGGCTTATCTTACTCATGTTTGATGACGTATTTTCGTCGACTCAGCAGGCTGGTGGCGCCATCTGTGAACTTATAAAGGTAGAACTGCGCCATTTTGTTCTCATTGGCGTTTTGATTCCCGTAGCAAAAGGTTATAGCAGGAACACCTGCTAGTGCATTTATTTTTTCTAGTTACTAGTTATATACCTAATAAAGTTATAAAAAGTGACTTGGGATGAAGTAAGTGAATTTATAGAAATAATTTATTTAACGGCTTTGCCGTTCGTTTGAATATACAGTGAATCTAAAACAAGTGACTTGTGATTGAAGTAAGTGAGCCTACAGACATATTTAACGGTTTGACCGTTCGTTTAAATCTCAGGTATGTTTTTACTTCATATTTTTACGATCACATATGAGTGTGATACGTCATAACGTGAAATAACCTATTATTTTAAAATAGCACGTAAACCTTTTGAGGTTGCAGTTTCTTTTATTTAATATCTTTAGTTACAGCTAATATCAAACTGATTTTATAGATTGTATTCATAGGTACTAATACTTTTTTTTAGATATTATTTGCTTCGTGTATGTACAGCGTAAGTACCGCCGAATATAGAAAATATTTTCAAAATATTTTTATACCTACCTACATAAAGGCACATTAATTACTAGATGTTCCTATACATGTAAAAGTATGGCCTATTATGGGTAAAATCGTAATCATCCCAAGTTTTTGAATACGTACGAGTGTGTCAAAGTAATAACTAAATGTTCACCATGAAAGTAGTACTTAAATTTTAGGTACCTAACATAATACTATTTCTTTTAGTTTGGTTTCTTGATAGAAATAAATCCTCCATCCTTAGAAAGTGAACTAATTTCAAGTGGAGTATTTCAGAAGCGCGCTTTGAGCTCCAGTTACTGTATTAGGTACGTCAAATAGCTACAGTTCCAGTTCATTTAGCTCGAACTTCAAATAAGAGCGATCGCGACGCCACGTGCATTGTCGTAAGTGGAGTAAAAGAAGCCGACTTCCACTAAACCAGATAAGGATGATGGAAATAGGTGAGTTATTTCTCATTTACCTAACACTGGTCCTGACCAAGTGTAAATTTATTCACAGATCAGAGGTTAATTTACGAGGATGATAGAAACAATAATCTTTGCTTCGTATTTTATATAGAGACAGCATTAAAAGATATTTCGGTTACCCAAGATCCTAAGACACAGTATAACCTAAGAGGTTGCTAGACACGTTTTGGCGACAAATAGCCTAGATAAGATAATATGCTGATACCCACTATTGTAAAATCATAGTCCTGGGTTCGTTAACCTAAACAAAAACGGGGAGATCAGACAATTCGAATCCCTGCTACATTTTGAAAAAGCTGACAAGGCTCTTTCTGCCAAAAGGCTTTTGCTGACAAAACCTTTTGTATTTTTAAACAATGAGAATCTTTTGAAAAACTTAAGTTTCTTCGAAAATATTTATGACAAAATTGAAGACCTACTTTAATAATAGGATTTCCATAAATCTTTTATCAATTTATTACAAATTAGATCTGATTTCATATATTATTCTCAGAATTGTCATAGACCCAATTCTTAAAAATGAACTGTGATAAAATATCGCCTTCAAACACATACATTTTCGAGGCTGAAGCCTTTTCAACGGCACTCGGGAAGGCATGCATTTTGGTCTTCGATCTCCAAAAAGAATGACCACGAAAAAAGTTTACGTTACGCCAGCCTTCGAGAGGATCAGGCGTCAAGATCAGATCTCCATCGAATGGAGTCCGGATTCCATTGTACCAAGAGCCTTTTTAGGCCTGTATTACAGTTACCACTCTCGAGGGGTGTGCTGTGTACAATATCTATAATAATTGGGCATACGACAGTAAATGTCCCTTCAATTAAGAAATTTCTGAGCTTTAGGCTCTCAAAGAGACTGAGAAGTTTAACATCCTCTGCCCATACCAGCAACGGAAACACTAACCAGTTACCACCCTCGAGGGGTATGTACAATTTTGTGTATCTATAATAATTGGGTATACGATAGTAACCAGGCGTACGATAACATACTAAGTAACCATGCAAGGATGTCCCTTCAATTACGAAATTTCCGAGCTCGAGGCTCTCAAAGAGACGAGGAGAGGTCTAACATCCTCTGCCCACACCAGCAAAGGAAACACTAAATGATATGACCCTGTCATTCTATGTCGGTCAGTTAACTCTGTACAAAATACGTTGGTAAGGAACGAGAGTACCAAAAAGTTTTAAATTTATAAAAGGGTACCACATTCCCTTTATCCAGAAACTCCAATCCGTCCTGCACGGTATTCGAGAGGACGCAGGTTCGAATCCTGCTCAAAACTGATAACCTTCCCACATTTCAATTTACACCGAACTATGTTCAAGTCCCGTCCTGACAAAGTTGTAAATTTTCACTTTATGTTAAAATGCTATGGAAAACTTGACTAAGGTGGAATACTTATTGCTTTAAATACTTAAGAATTCATACAACGAACTCTTTTTAAAAAGGTTTCCTTTTTAACTGAAATGACCACATTGTGCAATGGTATAACACAGTGATGATCAGTGTTACTCACCAACTAGCGCGAGGTAGCTATGCAGAGAACTCTTTCCCAGGGCGCCTTACTACAGAGATTCCAGTGTGCGTGCAAGGGTAGGCCAGGGCTCTGACGAAAACAGTCAGGTAGGGTGTACACACATATATTTATATAACACAGAGATACACAGAGACACACAGAGAGCTTATTCACTGATAGACACAAATATCACAGGTACACAGAAGTATAGTCAGTGCTTAGGTACTTATGCTACTAAGCTACACATAAGTAGTGGATTTACTGGCCTGCAGAGTGAGCTGAGTGAGAGTGACTGCCTGTTGTTACTGCCAGGTGATGACGGCAGATACCTCTCACATGAGAAGCTCGTGTAGTCCGCACTTCCACGTTGTCGTACCACGTGCAGCCCACTAACTTATAGGTGCGGCACCAAATATCTCATCCGGCAACTAGCCGTAGTAAAAAACCCTGTCATGAAAGAAACGACAAATTAAGATCTTGGCTGCGCGACAGACGACAATCGACCCGCTTTGCAAAAGAAGAAGTGACTCACCAGTTTTCTGGGTAAAATGTAGCAAGATGCAATGCAGCAACCCAATCACAGCCCGTTAGGCCACGCGAGGTAACAAATAATCGCGCTTGAGCGAAAAACTGATTCGCGGCACAGTCTCAGAGCATAAGCCAAAGGACCTCCAACTACCCCAAAGCAGGTCTCGGTCAAAGTCCCGTCTTTCACGAAAAATCTTAACAAAACCCCGTTCCTTTAAATGCGAAACGCTTCGTCACCGAACTTATGACATCCTGTCATTCTGACAGCAGAAATGTCACCACTGACAACCGATTAAAAAAAGATAACTCGATAAGGCTGCTTTCACATCCTAAATACTGCATCTATAGAAAATAAATGCTACAACCACCCCCCCTTTAATAGTATTTCCTGCGGATATGACACGCTGGAAATACACAATAAAGAAAACAGAAAGGTACTGACTAATAAACAAAGACAACCAGCTAGGTCCTTCAAACACCAGCTGACTACGACCATTACAATACCAAAGAAAGATCCTCCTATGTACCTAACTAGACACTGACTCGTGTACCGGTTAGGCTAAGTAACTAGAGTCTAATGCCCTTCATAGAAAACGAATGCTCCCTTTACTCACTGCCGATACCCTAACACTACCCAAGCTCTCAGGATAATGCAGAGTACTAAGAAGCGAATGAGAGAAAAACGCTCGGTGCGGTGCATAGAAGAAACTACAACGTGACAATTTAAAGTCACGTACACATATAGAAATACAAACAAAAGATTAAAATAGTCTTACATAATGATCACATAGCACTGGTTTAATAAACTAGAGAAACAGTGCTATGTAGTTACGTTAGGTATTGGAGACTGCTCCTCCTGATACTTCAGGATGTCCTTGATATGGTACTCCCCAAGATCCTTACCGTCCAGATCTGACAGCCTATATACTAAAGGGGATCGTTTAGCAGTCACCACACATTTAAGGAACTTAGGAGCTAGCTTAGCAGTAAAATTCTTGGCCTTGTTGGACAGGTAGAACGTGCGTTTGTAAACTATCTGTCCCACTTTCAGCTCTACATGCCTTTTTCTGAGGTTGTAATACTTTTCATTACGCTGGTGGGCAACGTTCAAATGTTTCCTCACCTGGTCGTAAATGCGTTGTATTTCTCTCAGCTTGACACCGAAGGCTGATGGATCGTCTACAGAGACTGAAGTAGGATGGCACGCGATATCTGTCTGCCTGTACAGCACTCCATCCCCAATAAATTCCCTACCATGTACCAAAAAGTAAGGGGTGAAACGAGTTGCTTCGTTAACTGCAGTGTTTAAAGCACACTGTATCTCAACCAAGAACTGATCCCAAGACTTGTGTTGTGACTTCACATAGCATGAGATCGCTTGAACCACATTGCGAATAGCTCGTTCCGCCTGATTAGTTTGGGCATGATACCTAGGGTTATAATATATATTAGGTACATTGTATTTAGCCAACAGATCCTTAAATGGCTTACTCACAAACTGAGGGCCATTATCCATGTAAATAGTCTTGCAGACTCCGTGCACGAGAAACACACTCTTCTCTATGAACCTCGCGACTACAGCGCCTGTGGCAACCCGAACAGGGCACAACATGACGTATTTGCTAAAGTAGTCGGAGACCACGATCAGGTGTACGTTTCTATTGCTCGAAGTGGGAAAGGGACCAAGCAGATCGACAGAGATAGCTTCGAATGGCTTCGAAACCCGCTTCGGGCTACCCATTAGGCCGGGACGAGACGTATTTACGGGTTTGTACTGCTTGCATGTTTCGCAATTCCCAACATATTCTTTGACGTCCTCGTACATCTTGGGCCAGTAATAATTTAGGGCTAACCTTTTATGCGTCTTCCAAACGCCACCATGGGCACTAAGTGTGTCATCGTGGTACTTAGAGAGCAGGGGCAAGCGATCCTCCTGAGGTACCACCAGCTTCCAGTCAAAGTCTGAAGTCAAAGAATATTTATTTTTAGTTAACCTATATAGAAGGTTGTCACGAATGTCATAATTTGGTGACTTCCTAGGGTTCTTCCGAACACTATTCATGGTGTGGTCATACCACGGGTCTTTAGTGGGTACTGCATCGAGGGAATCAATTTTGATACGAGACAGAGCATCAGGTACAACGTGGTCTTTACCTTTTCGATGCTCTATGTCAAAATCGAATTGACTGAGCCTCATGCTCCAACGTGCTAGACGACCCGTGGGATTTTTTAGCTTATGGAACCACAGAAGAGATGAATGATCCGTGACGACCGTACATTTTTGGCCTTCGACGTACTGTCGAAATTGTTCCAAAGCGAAAATCACGGCCAGAAGTTCTCGCTCAGTTGTGCTGTAGTTCACCTCGTTCTTGTTGAGAGAACGGCTACAGTAGGCGATAGGGTGCTCAACACCATCGTGAGTTTGTGTCAGTACAGCAGCAACTGAGTAAGCTGACGCGTCACTAAGAATGCGGAAGGGCATCTCAAAGTTAGGCATTTTTAATATAGGGGCAGAAACCAAGGCTGACTTTAGCAGGTTAAAGGACTGTTCAGCCTCAGGGGTCCATTCGAACTTAAGGTTCGTAGAAGTGAGTTTGCACAGAGGTTTACTAATCTTCGAGAAGTTGTTAACAAAGCGACGATACCAGCCGGCCATTCCCAGAAATCTCTTAACCTCCTTAGGGTTAGAAGGGGTGGGATAGTTGAGGATAACCTCAACTTTACCCGGGTCTGTCCGTAAGCCATGTTTGTCCACATAATACCCCAGGTATTTGAGTTCACTCCGACAAAAGTGGGATTTTTTCATATTAATAGTTAGGCCAGCATCCTTGAGTTGCTGATAGACTCTATGTAAGAGCTCTACATGCTCCTCAAAGGTGCTGGACACACAGACTATGTCATCCTGAAACGCAAATACCTTGTTGTCGAACTCGGGACCAAACAGACGGTCCATGAGGCGTTGCATCGTGGCACTGGCACCGACAAGACCGAAGCACATGGAATTGTAATGGAACAATCCTCTCCGGGGAACCGTAAAAGCAGTCTTCTCAGCAGACTGGAGTGAGTCGAATGGAATCTGCCAGTAGGCCGCACTCAGATCTACAGAGGTTAAATACTTAGCATTATTAAGATGGTCTAAGATTTGATTGATATAGGGTAAGGGGTAGGCGTCACTCTTAGACACAGAGTTCAGCTTGCGAGAGTCCAAGCACAATCTGAGGTCGCCGTTCGCCTTCTCCACCATGACCACTGGAGAGTTCCAGGCGGACTGAGACGGGGACACTACTCCCATCTCCAGCATTCGGTCCAGCTCGGCTTCCAGGGCCTTCTGCTTAAGGGGAGAGAGCGGATAATAACGCTGCTTGATCGGCTTGCTGTCACCAGTGTCAATGACATGGTGCACAAGTGAGGTCCGACCTAAACCCACCTTATCAGTGTTCAACGAGTCGAACTTTTCAATGACCTCGTTGATTACACACCTTTGTTTAGTTGTCAGGTTGTCGTAATCCTCGAGGCCACCGTTAAGGGACACAGACTCTATAGGATTATTATCACTAAAGCTATCAAGACTAATATTTTGTAAAATTAACTTATCACTTAACTTAAATTGTTGCCAGAAATCCACTCCAAATATCATGGAGGTGGTTATACCTGGGACAACATAGAACTTGACAACTCGGATAACCGAATTGTACTCAATTGGCAAAGAGATACAACCCAGACATTGCAAGTGAGTGCTGTCTGCAGTTGTAATACGAAAAATAGGATTGATACTCACAAGATCAAAACCCAGTTCCAAGAAGATGCGGTGCGCTCCCTTACCTAGTATAGAGCAGGAGGCACCGGAATCTAGAAGGCCTAAGACATTTAAATTTAAAACCTTAACAACTAGATACGGTCTAATGTCACTATCCCGTTTAGGAAACAGGACCTTATCAGAAATAGACTCAGATACAGAGTGATGCACAGAGTTCCTAATAAGGCCCTGGCCTACGCGTTTTTTGACTTGCTAGTACAGTGTGAGCAGTCTGGGGTCTTGACTCCTTTGAGACCACACCGGAAACACACCAGCTCCCTTGACTGTGTGCAGCTGTATGCAGTGTGACCGCCCCCGCCGCAACGAAAGCATTTGCGATCGTGGGGGGTAACCGGCGTCTCCACTGCAGACACCTGCTTAGCGGGCTTTTGTACACCTTTGTTCTTAAGCTGGTGTAAGTCAGATGTAATCTCAAACTTGTCAAGAGCAGGCTCATGGAAAGCGTCTGCCCTAGTACGCGCAAGCTCCAAGCGCTTACCCAAACGTCTCAAGTCATCTACAGAGTTGACATCATGCAAGGCCAGTTCCTTCATGTAGTCAGGTCTAATGTTGTGCATGAGAATGTCCAGCTGTTCCTCACTGGGCATCTTACATGACAACCTTGAGAACATGGCTTGCATTGTACATATATAGTTAACCAAGGACTCAGAGCGGGCTTGTGTACGCTGTCTTATCTCGTTCCTGAGGCGGTAATCATAATCAGGAATATCGAAGGTATCTCTAAGCTCACTAATAAGATCCTCATATGAGATGATGTTAGCTTTGTTTGTACGGAACCAAGACAAAGCCGGTCCATCCAACAGGTCGGAGAAAGCCATAAGGAGTCTAGGCTTAGTAACCTCCCGAGCACATCTAAGTTCCTCTAATCTCTCTAAAAACACACGTACACAAGTAGAACCATCATATTTTAAGTTAAATGAACATAAGTTAAGGGGACGTTCTTTATACACTATGTTACATGTAGAACTATTCCTACTTGAACTAGCTCGCACCGAGCGGTCCTCTCTCACTACTGGTGAAGTATATTCCACCTGGTCACGACCCGAAGGATCATCACCATCATCATCCGAACCTTCGGATTCAGAATCACTACTGGGTTCAGCCCTAGCGATGATCTTCACTAGCCTACCACGAATATCCACCAGGTCGGGGCAATCCAGACCACAACGAGCTAACCTACTCAATAAGTAGTTGGCCCTGATGGACACCCTAAGACGAGAATTATTATTGGCCAAAAACTCACCTGACTGAAGAGCCTCCTCCAACTCGGAGACCTTCGGAAGGCAGGTCGAGAGCTCAGCCGATGCATCAGCGGGTACCGGAGCACTCGCTTTGATGCTACCTCGACGGACGAGTCGGTGTGCCGTTCTTAGCTCACTCCGAAGGCCAGACACTGTCGTTTCCGGTTCCACTGAAATACCCATGTGGGACAGCTCGTTAGCAAGTTCATCCTTTCTTAAATAATTTATATATTTTTTCATCTGTGCCATTATGTAAAAATTTACTTACAACAATTATAAAGATAAAATGGCACAGATAGGGATCAATTACAAAGTAAAAATGTAAATTGAGTTACAACAAAGTGTACTAAGTTAGGTAATTATGTTTCAAATTGACTTTTAGAATTTAACAAAGATTAAGGGTATATTAAGAGAGAAAAGTTTCTAAATTTTCTGATAACACAGTTCAGGTTAACATTCAAAATTACAAGGTATGTACACACCTTATAAAAAAGTTTTAAGTTACACAGAGAAATTCACTAAGTTAACACAGAGAGATTCACTAAGTTTACCTTACAAGGTGAAGCTATAGGATAATATATATTATATATTAATCTACACTAATAATATAATAAATATATGTGTGCACCATAAAAAAGAACATAAAGAAGAAAAAAACACAATAAGAAAAGAAGTGGGTATTCCAAATAAAATCAAAAAGTTTTTCCAAAATCACAGCTATTTTTAAATTTTAGAATTTAGAATTTTGTGTCTTTTCCAGCCAAAGATGTAGGAAGCTGGAAGAAGACGAAAGGGAAGGTTTTGTGCTTAGCTGCTAGCACCACCAATTAACGTCCTGGAGCGTCTCGGACGATTCACCAGGATGGTTTCGCCAGAGGTAACCACCTATGCACACACACTAGACTGAGGCTACCGCAGAGTAGACCCAGAGATTTGCCACTACGTTGGGAGCCAATTTATAACACAGTGATGATCAGTGTTACTCACCAACTAGCGCGAGGTAGCTATGCAGAGAACTCTTTCCCAGGGCGCCTTACTACAGAGATTCCAGTGTGCGTGCAAGGGTAGGCCAGGGCTCTGACGAAAACAGTCAGGTAGGGTGTACACACATATATTTATATAACACAGAGATACACAGAGACACACAGAGAGCTTATTCACTGATAGACACAAATATCACAGGTACACAGAAGTATAGTCAGTGCTTAGGTACTTATGCTACTAAGCTACACATAAGTAGTGGATTTACTGGCCTGCAGAGTGAGCTGAGTGAGAGTGACTGCCTGTTGTTACTGCCAGGTGATGACGGCAGATACCTCTCACATGAGAAGCTCGTGTAGTCCGCACTTCCACGTTGTCGTACCACGTGCAGCCCACTAACTTATAGGTGCGGCACCAAATATCTCATCCGGCAACTAGCCGTAGTAAAAAACCCTGTCATGAAAGAAACGACAAATTAAGATCTTGGCTGCGCGACAGACGACAATCGACCCGCTTTGCAAAAGAAGAAGTGACTCACCAGTTTTCTGGGTAAAATGTAGCAAGATGCAATGCAGCAACCCAATCACAGCCCGTTAGGCCACGCGAGGTAACAAATAATCACGCTTGAGCGAAAAACTGATTCGCGGCACAGTCTCAGAGCATAAGCCAAAGGACCTCCAACTACCCCAAAGCAGGTCTCGGTCAAAGTCCCGTCTTTCACGAAAAATCTTAACAAAACCCCGTTCCTTTAAATGCGAAACGCTTCGTCACCGAACTTATGACATCCTGTCATTCTGACAGCAGAAATGTCACCACTGACAACCGATTAAAAAAAGATAACTCGATAAGGCTGCTTTCACATCCTAAATACTGCATCTATAGAAAATAAATGCTACAATGGTTCAAAAGATGAATGCTCAAGGCACTCTAAAACTAGTTCCTTTGTCACCAATTTTGGTTTCTCCACTTTTCCTAACTTCAAATAGCGATGGGTCATCAGCCCAGAATTCAGTTTTAGGACATTGTACGCCTTTGTGAAGCTAGAATAATTCTATCTTTCAGCATGTTCCGTTTACCAGATTTCCTCCGACCACGAGATTGGATGTGCAAAATACATCTCAGTCAAGCTTACTTTCATGGTAAAGCTGATGTAGTGTACATTATTCTTTCTCAGAGCACATTGTTGTCTTCCGCTCGGGTAAGCCGCACCCAAAACATTTTCGTTTCTCACCATCTGGGTGCCTCGATTTCTATAGAATAAGAGTATTCAAATACTCGTCTACCTACACAAAATCTCATTTTGCGCATCAAAATCCTGTTACTCTTCACAAACACGTACAAATAGCTTTGAAAACTCTTCAAACCCAGGGATGGTTAGACAATTGGGAGAAAACAATCATAGGTTCCCAAAGGAACCTCTCATATCGTTATGCGATAGACATAGAACTACCTGAAAGTCCAATACCAAAAGAAAAGATATTAGACATAAAAGGAAGATTTATTTAATTCCAAATCAAAGAAACTTAGTTCTTTTAAAGAAAATTCAAACTTGGTGGGTCTATTGAATTTTTACCACTTTCGCAGTGCCTAGAGGTAGCTTTACCTCAGCGTCACATTCGGTAAATCCCCTAACCGACAACCCACTGAAGAAAATAGTAGTGCACGGAGTGGTACAAGTGGAACTCCAATAATGGGTCCGCAATTACCGGTTCTCGACAATTTTACAGGCTTTCCATTCGAGATGCTTTCTTACCACGGACGCGTCAGATTTCGCTTGGGAGCCCAGCTAGAAAACATTTCTCTAACAGGCTCGAGGGCCCAGAATAACAAAGATTGCACTGCATCAAAGAGAGATGTTGATAATCTTACACATGATTCGAAATCATATACCGGTACTGTGTTACAGTCTGTACTCATTCAAAGCAGTTGTAGTCCATCCCCCCAGAGGGACGAGACCAAATCAATTGCCTTGACGAACTTAACTCGTCAGCTTGCGTGTAATGGTCCGACATCAAATTGACTTCACCATACACTGCATTCCGAGCCGATACCATAGAGGAGGAGTTTTAGAGCGCCTTGAGAGAGGAGCTGATACATATTATGTATCAGCTCCTCCGGGTATTTTTTGTGAGCATCCTGCTTCAAACACCACTAAGGCAAGATTGCCTACAAACAATATTCCTATTATGAAATGGAGAACACTACATGATAGGCCTGTTTGTAATGTGTGGATATTACTTCCACCACTATTTTTAATACCCAAGATGCTGTCACACCTTACACGGTCAACAGTAATGTTTGTGGTGCCGCGATGGCACAAGATAATAATAGAGGGCAGATCTCAAAGCGAGAGCTCTGTAAGCTCCATTCGTTCTGCAGAACCTGCAAAAGAACCTAATAAACATTATTTCTTTCCTTCTAATAAACACCTCGACAGGTCTCCCACCACCTTACATAGAGAATCTGTGGAAATGTGGGGGGGGGGGGGCGAAGACGTAAATAGCAGATATAAAATCAAAAACTTCTACTATTGAGCTCCTTGAGACCTACCTTTTAAGATACTTATAAATTTTACAGTTTTAACCGACTTGCATTTTATTCATGGTTATTATATAATACGATTCTGTTACAAAAATCTGTTGTTGCTGTTCTTGATAATATAGAAACCGTTAGTCAACTTTACATAGTTCGCATGTTTTGGTTAAACATATCTTGGTCGATCTCTTTAAAAAATGTAAAGAAAGTTAAGTCACATATTCATTGATATTGGGATTGATGACTTAGTTCAATATTACCAAGTATTGATACACAGAGAACATTTTTCAGGTTTCTCGTCATAGTGATTTTATGCTTAGGTTGCCGCAACCACGATCTAACTTTGCTCGATTGTATTAACTCACGTCATAGGTACTACTTTTAGGCCCGAATCAAGAGTCCGAAACTGATCATTTTCATTTCAGACAATCTGGTTGGAAAATTATTGTAAACAAAGATAACACCTACGACTAATCAATAGAATCCTTTATTCTAGATAGAAATTATTACATCACAGTAACCGATATGAGACTACACAGTCAAATAGTTTATTTATGACTGTTAGAGGTTCTCCAACTATTCTAGCCCCGGCACTACCCGGTCAACAGCAGCTTCTAAGAATTGGTGGTGGTGGTAAGATCAAATTAATCCTTAACACGAGGTAATTGACGATGGGTTTCAAAATTTTTTATCGTCGAGTAATAATGTCAGCTACTACCACCAATCAAATATAATAATAATTCGCAATTATTTAATCCTGTCAATAGAAGGAATACTTACTACTTCTTAAATAAGATTCCTTATTTAGTCTGTTTAAGATTACATATGAAGTTGTTCAAGATGGTAAAGATTATAAATCTTGATACCATACATACAACATTCTATAATATTATTTTCCTAAAAATAAATTAGAATCACATTGGCGTTTCCGTCACTCACCAGGCGAAAACAAACATTTCTCATTATATAAGCTTCGAATTACGGTCAAGTACTTTTAATAGCGGCGTTTTCCCTGAAAGAAAACGCATATTAAAATACTTACCTAATTCGAAGCTTACTTTTTAAATCTGCCTGGTGAATAAAAGCCAATAACAACAAAATGGCGCAGTTCTACCTTTATAAGTTCACAGATGGCGCCACCAGCCTGCTGAGTCGACGGAAATACGTCATCAAACATGAGTAAGATAAGCCTACGGGTAACGGATATGCCTATCTCATTATATAAGCTTCGAATTAGGTAAGTATTTTAATATGCGTTTTCTTTCAGGGAAAACGCCGCTATTAATAAGAATGTTTTAAACGAAATTGACTTCACATCTCCACGAGCTATTTGGTTGACATTTCGAACTTCTATTGAGGAAACCTCACAGTGTTTTCTTTCTGTCTTCACTTTAGGACATTCTCTTTGGGAGAACTCAGGTCTTAAAACCTGGGTACTCCCAAAGAGGATGTTCTAAAGTCTTCAGAGGAAATATCTATGGACTAACCAACATCCTTGGTTTTTTAGGGGACGTTACGTCTCTCATGAATCACGAAGCGATGCGTCCACCCTGGGCGTACTTTCGATAGACCATTTTAAGGTCAATATCAGTCTGAACCCCATGCCTTAAATCTGGTCATGGTTGTCATAGATCCTTCTTGCATCTCCGCCTCCTGATGAGATTTCTGCAGTCAGGATAGGCACTGATTCTATTCCAACCATAATACATACATAACATGGTCATTACAACATCGTTACATTATAAAAAAGGTATACTAACACGCGTAGAAAATATTACCCCAATTTTTGGCAACAATCCCTCCCACACCCTCGTTTCAAAAGACAAGACAAAATGCCTCTTTATATTGATGACTAAGCTACAAATGATAAGGGTCAACATCATACCGCAATTTGCATTATGTATCATGTATACGGTGCTTTATCTCTTTAGAAATTCATCTCAGTGTCGTGTCATATTTGTATGACGTAATTTTGGGCAAGTTTTTTGTGAGATGACATAGTAAATGGGCATTGGCTTTGGAGATCATAATGTTTTCTTTATTTATTACTCTAGATGATGCTTTACATAATAAAGAAATATACGTAACTTTAAGAGCTCACAAGGTCGTTCTATTCATGCCCACAGTAAACCGTAAGTTCATCTTGACTTTAAAAAGAATCATGCAGTGTTTTCACACTTCATGATTAGCTTAGAATTCACGTAAGCTTTCGCTTACGTGAATTCTAAACTAATTAAATTCAAAGGCTGTGGAAGTTGTTTTTACTACTCTTTAAAATAGCTCTTCGACTACAATAGTGAGTTTGTGAACTACAGAAATTTTATAAACCTTTTTGTTTTGCCATAAAAATGTGGCAAAACTATGAGAAAATCTAGATATGGGAATACAAATTTCGGATAAGTACCAACTTATTTGTTCAAAGTTTAACAAATAATGTGTCTCACGCGATTCATATTCAAACTCATGATGGTACCTATTCAGGTCTTTTATAGGTCAACATTCAAATCCCTACTATTATATTATAAATGCGAAAGTAATTCTGTCTGTCTGTTACGCTTCACGCCGTAACCGCTGAAGCGATTTATATGAAAATTTCATACAGAGATAGTTTGAGTCCCTGGAAAGGACATAGGTTACTTTTAAGCCACGGGGAACAGCTAGTTAATAATAAGATGAAAAAAGAGACGGAAACATAACGAATAAACCAAGGTTCTCAAGAACGACAGCATTCTTGCTGATTTTTCGATCCAGAACAAGGTCAGAGCCTACTCCATAACATAAGATGACATGAGCGCTGTAATGTACCTGGAGCTGACTTTCGAAGTACCTGGTTCGCACCTGATGAACAAAGTCCTAGCACTCCTTTTCCAAGTTCTGAACAAAGAAATTCTGCATAGCTAAGCAAAATGACGAAATGAAGAATCAGACGAAATAGAAGACAACAAACCACCCAAACACTTTAAATCCCTAGTGTTGCCACTGGATCAAAGCAGCGACACGACTCCTTAAACTTTTCCCATTATGTTACTGGAGAACTGTACGAATAAGGTCGCTATCCATTGCAGCGTACCTTCATTGACGATAAAAATACACCTTGCAACTTGTGCAGTCTAGCGTAGGTACTGTAATGCTCAAAGTACATTGCAAGCGTACATTTTTAAGTAATTCCGCTGCCGAATTTTTTCAAAAAAGGAACAATGGCGCGTTTTGTTCACTCGCTGTACTGTAAGGCGAATAACATGTTGTATAAGTTCAATCCTACACGATCTGGCAATAATGTAAACATGTCATGTTTTGACAATCGTTGTCTAAGACAGATGAGTATAAAAATATAGTATGACAAATCCCTTCCGGACTTCTAACTATCCTGAGTAGGTATTTTAAATGAAAATAAACTGTCATAAAGAAGTTATTGGGTGTCGAAATGATTGTAAGAACACTGTATGACTCCTGGATACTGGAATATAATCAGGGTGAATACTCAATTGCAAGTAACTATGGATATATTGGATCAAATGTGTTTGTTTACATTTTTGCTCAAAGCTATTGAAATACATTTTTGTTGAACAAATTTTCCATTGAAGAGTGCTTGGATGACGCATTCGGTAGTGTAACTGCCTGCCGCGTTGCGGTCTCGGGTTAGATTCCCGGGTTGGTCCAAATATTTGTGTAATCCACAAATGTTTGTTTCGAAGTTTAGGTGTTTTCTAAATATAATAAGTAAGTATTTAAAAACATATAAGTTGTCTAGATCCCATAGCACAAGTTTATAGCTTAGCTTGGGCAAGATGAAGTCGTGCGAGAATGTTCAACAATATTTACTACTAGCTGAGCCCGCAACTTCGTTTACGTCACATAAGGTGTATGAAAGGAAAGGTATTTCTTCATCGGAGTCATCAAGCAGCGTCTGAAACTGCCCTGTTTGCTTAATCATAAAAGAGCGTAATGATTAAGTCTATTTTAAAACAATTCAATGAATTGTTTAAAAATAGTCTTAATCATTAAGCTCTTTTATGATTAAGCCAACACGCCAGTTTAGGTTCACTCACATTCAAAGAAACCTCTACAATTAAAATTTTCAAAATATCTGATTCTTAAAAGTGTTATAACTCTTTTATTCCTAAACCGATTTACATAAAACAAACGCTAAATGTTAACTGGAGCAAACCTCAACACAATAAAAAAAACCACATTGCAATCGGTTGAGCGGTTACTGAGATTAGCGTGCACAACCGTACAGACAAACAGATATACAGACATACAGACATACAGACAAACAGATAAAAATTCTAAAAATCATTGTTTTGGGTTCTATTGCGTTCATAAAGCCCCCCTATAATATTTTTTCTTATTTATCTTCCATGTACAGACATCGACCCGTTACGATTTTATTATATGTATTGATTTATTCCAAACTGCAGACAGACGTAGGCGAAACCTAAGAACACGACAACGCGACTACGAAGCTACGCTGCAATGGACAATGGGTCTAATTTTGTAAAGAACAGTGACAAACCGCACATTGTATTAGTTTTCCTTACTTTTATTTTACAATAGTAAAGTTAATAAGTTAGGTATATTACAGTCACAACGAGTTGACCAAACGCTGCATCACGAGAAACTTGATCTCAAAGGGAACGAATGAGTAGAAATTTTATTGACAAATTTGTACCCTGAAAACCTTAACCCTTAACCTTAAGCCTTACTATTTGCGACTTCTTTAGTGTTTCGGTCTTTGGTCCAGCTGGCGGATAGACGCCTTTCCCTACGTTTGTCAAGTCGCAGTTTTTCTGCAGATGTGTCCAGCCACATTTTACAAATCTTTTGTGTCTACCTGCTATTAAGATTCTGAAACTGCTCATTTATGTTTTTTAACAACAGCAAAAAAATGCCTACTGTATGGGGTTCTTCAAACGGGGTCTTAGAAGGTTTTTACAGGGTCGGCAGAGCGAGTGTAGCGCCTCTGGTGTTGCAAACGGCCATAGTGATAACTATTTTGTTACAGTAAAAGACTCCCGCGAGATTAGAACAAGTGAGTTTGAAAAAAGTTTATTATTTTTATTTATTTTATTAATAGCATTATACCTAATTAAATTTAAAATCGAAGTCATGGTTCCTAAGAACAGATGTCGGAATCTCTCATAATTTCTAACTTGACCTGACCCATTTGGATTGATCATCCTGTATATTCCTGTGGATTTGCACATAAAAAGCGATTGAAAGCGAGACAACGACTGTGACGAATCGGTCCTGCCGTGGGAGCCCTCGACGTCACTCTGGGTCGGGAAACGAATATTATGTACTAGAATCTTCCCGCCGTGATAGAAAGGTTGAGTGGTTCACGAGTAGGTAGAAACCAAAAGCAAGTAGGTACGTACACTTACCTCAGGATCCACCGCAACGAGTCCCTGTCCTCACTCTGGTCGATTTCTCTTGCACCAGTTGCTCTGGCGTGGGTGCCTTGCCGATGCCGTTCACACTCACTTATAAATGTTTGATTTATTTAACTAAAAGTCACTCCCGCGGGATCCCGGTATGTTAATCTTAATTTCGAAGATAATTATTTGCTTTGATGAATTATTGGAATTTTACGAAGGAAACTTGTCGCTGCGTGACGACCGAGAGAAGTCAGTCTCACGCCATCTTGAATGTCCGGTTTCGCGTTTTCACCATTGGCTCGTGTATGCTCGGTTGAATGAGCCTTGCTATTGGTTAATACGTGGAACCTTCACGAATCTAAATTGGCGGAAATATTTGAATCGGGTCAAAAACGTTTACGTTTCAATTTGGAAACAATTTAATAAAATACAATCGCGAAGAGCGAACATTCCGCCCACCAAAATACGGCTGGTATTTTCCGGATACGAATGAAAAATAGATATATGAAAACGTGTAATGGATAAACTTATCAACGTGTAATGTGTAGTAATAAGTGTAATAACTATAACTTAGACTAACAATTATAAACATGCTAACGAGTAAGTGTAAGTTTGATTGATTATTGATCTGTGGGAAGCAATTCAACCAGCGGCCGTTTGATAACCGCGGATTGAGTAGTGATGTTTGCCACACGGACTATACCGTCGGAACCCGGATGTAGCTCGATTACCCTTCCCAGAGACCAATGTAATGGAGTTTGATTATCATCCTTAATGATGACGATAGAATTCAGTGATAATGGTTTAGATAACATTGTCCATTTCGCACGCTGCGTTAGAGAACGTACAAACGATTGGATAAACCAACGGCTAAGTCGATGAAAGTTAACGTTAGGATGGTTCTCATCTGACCCAGAAGTCAGAAGTGACACAACGGTTAATAGAACGAATTTCTAGTACCGAATAAGTTTGGTCCCATGTTAGCACGAATAACGTTATAAAGGCAACGAAGACCTACGAATCTATGCAACGCCAACATTGAAGCTTCCGTTAAAAGGCACGATGCAACCTTAAGATTATATACCGCATCTGTCACCAAGCAGTGAAATAAGCACAAGCAAGCCTTATCTGCCTTGGCTACATGATGAGTTCCCAACCTGATACGAAATGGTGCACCAAAGTTAACACCAACAACCGAGAATTGTTTGATCGGGTTTAACCGGTATGACGGTAGATCCGTCACAAACGATTGCAATGGCTTATGATGAGTTTTACAATCACGTATGTAATGCGAAAACCACTCACGAATAACTTGCCCAAACCACCGAGAAGCATCGCAAGAACCAGGAACGAGTCTCATAGTGTCCGGTGTGGCGATGCTTACGATGAATTGGTTTAATAAGCTTGAACGTGTAAGGATAATCGCAACGGAGCAACGCTGGATGATTTCGTTCGCGCTCAAAAGTAGCACGGGAAAACCGACCGCCCACCCTGAGGAAATCCATCGCTTCCAGACACAGATTAAGCTTGCGTAAGGATCTGGGATACGAGCGAGTTAATTCCAACTGGTGATCAGTGGCTGAAAGCGCTTGGACAAGCTTAACTATAGACAGTAAGAATGTATAGAGTCCCTCGTCAGAAGTAATTGGTCCTGGATCAAAAACCAGAGGGAAACGTTGGATATATGATAGCATACGAATGCTATTATCGAGTGACGGATAACGCTTTAAAAGATTATCGATTTGAGTCTCATCGTTATTGATCACTTGATTAGTGACCAGTACGCGCGCTCGACGCTCCACCGCACGCAGCACGCTGCTCCCCGAATCCCGATTGAAATGTGTAAACCAATGGTCGGATGACTGCGGTAACCAGGGTAGTCCTAACCACCACCAGAAGATATGTAACAAGTCACGTGGCAACTGTCCCCGCAAGCACCTGTCAGCGGGAATATCTGCCGAAGCCACAAGATGCCACGATTCCATTGGAACACTATACCGAGTGGGACCAACCCGATCCGCTACGAACGTAGTCCAACGCGATGAATGCGGAGAGAGCAACGATTGTACAATTATAGAAGAATCCGACCGCAAATAAGTCACATGCACCGAGAAGTTAAGACCATGAGTATCGAAAACGAACTTTACAAGATCAGCTAGAACCACGGTAACATACGGTTCGAAATGGGGTAACGAAAGTTTCCTAAGAGAGGCTACTCGAGCCTTCACGCATAACGGTATAACTTGTGTATACCGCTTGGTGAAAAGTATGCGAATGTAAGTTACAGCCCCATAGGCCCTTTCGGCCTAGTTCGGAACTATCACAAAGGTCATGAAGTTCACACGATTGAACCTGTGGACCCGCGATACAACGTGGAAACCTGAGGTCTTGTAAAGTTGATAGATGATTACTCAGGTCTCGCGAAACCTCAGCGATATCTGCAGGCGGAGTTTTCTCCGGCAACTCTCGAAGTGACCAAAGCCTCTGCAAGAGGGTCTTAGCCAAGGCTACTGTAGTATACTTGTATTGGCTCATACCTACATAGAGACATATATGAAGATAATGTTACCCTCATGTTAAGAATAAACAGTGTTCAACTAACTACGTGTGTTTCACTACATGGTGGCAGCGGTTAATTGATATAATAGTGTCGAACGACTAGTAAACCACAAAAACCAGTATCATTGGATTATTTGTTAGCTGAAAACTTATAATAATCATGGAACACGCGCGTCCTCCGACGGAATTATCACTCGAAGGCGGTCCGGCCGCACGCTCCGAGTCGTGGCGGAAATGGCGGAAGCTATTCGAGGTGTTTCTCAAAGCGTCAGGAGTGAGCAAGGAGCCGAAGGAAGTGCAGGCCAGTTTGTTAGTGAACCTCATCGGACCGGAAGGCTATGAACTCTTTTCCACGTTTAAGTTCGACGCGGGCGAGAGTGAAGATGACGTCCACTGCGTTTTGAAGAAGTTCGATACGTACTTCGGCGCGAAACCTAACATCACAGTGCGTCGTTACAAGTTTTTTACTCGCATCCAGGAAGAAGGAGAAAATATAGACCAGTACCTGACTGCACTACGCGTACTGAGTCAACATTGTGAATTCGGCGAGTTGAGCGAGAGCTTGTTACGCGATAGGATCTTGTGTGGTGTGAACAATAACAAGGTGAGGGATCGGTTACTGCGTACGGACGATTTAACACTCAATAGGGCGATACAGATATGTCAGGCGGCTGAAATATCTTTGGAAGAGGGACAGTGCATTAGCTCCACACCGGCAAACACGGAGATACAGGTGAATGCGGTGCGAAGCGGTGCCAGCGGCAGCGGCGCGCGAGGCGCTCGCCGTATGAACGCTCGGCGAGAGACGCCTCGAGCGGAGCACAGCTCAGTCGCGAGCTCCCGGCGGCCCGCGTGCCGTACGTGCGGGGCCTACCGCTGCGCCGGCGACGATCGATGCCCAGCTCGGCATGCTACGTGTTTTATTTGCGATCGAAAAGGTCACTTTTCGCGAGTGTGTGAGCAAAAGAAAACAATTGGAAAAGTGTTTAATTTAAGCGTTGATAGTGTACCTAGTAATTGCGACGAACAATCATGCTCGGACTCGGACGATATGTTTTATGTTAATATAATTAGTGCACAGAAGGGACCTCTCAAGTCGAGTAAGGAATGGACTGAAAATATGGTATGTAATGAAAAACCTATTGTTCTAAAAATAGATACGGGATCAATGTTAAACGTAATTTCGAAAACCAGGTTTATAAGTTTGGGTTTATCTATTGCCACGCTCAAGCGAACGGCTTGAGCGTGGCAATAGATAAACCCAAACTTAGCGAGTACTTTCGTTTACGGGTAACCGCTTACCCGTTATAGGCACGGACAACGTTTCGTTAACTTTTAATAACAAACAATATGTTCTACCGTTTGTTGTTGCGGATTTAAATTGTCAGAACGTACTCGGTTTGGAGGGCTGTATTTCGCTTGGATTAGTTAGTTGTTGTGATTCTTTATCATTAAGTCGATATGACGATTTGTTCAAAGGTTTGGGTAAATTACCCGGGGAACACACTATTTGTATAGACAAAAAATGTTCAGCCTGTCGTGTGTCCTACAAGAAAAAATTCTTTTGGTATAAAAGATAAGTTGTTAAAGGAATTACATAGAATGGAAACGTTAGGTGTAGTTAGGAAGGTCACACACCCGACTGATTGGGTAAATGCAATTGTTATAGTGCCTAAGAAGGATGGTAGCATTCGTGTGTGTTTGGATCCGCGACCTCTCAACCGCGCAATCCGACGAGCACATTACACGTTGCCCACGGTACCCGAGCTATCGGCGCGCCTCCGCGGCGCGACCGTGTTCAGTGTGCTCGACGCTCGCTGTGGCTTCTGGATGGTGAAAATCGATGACGCAAGTGCTGACCTCTGCACTTTCAGCACCTGCTTCGGCAGATACCAATTTTTACGCCTTCCGTATGGTATCAACAGCGCAAGTGAAGTCTTTCATGCAAAGCTTAGGCAGCACCTAGAGGACTTAGAGGGCGTAGAATCTTTCATCGATGACGTCATCGTGTGGGGTCGTGACACGAAGGAGCATGACACGAGGCTCGAGCGACTGTTGCAGCGGGCGCGTGATATAGGTATGAAATTTAATCGTGAAAAATGTAAATTTGGGGTATCAGAAATTACTTACCTTTTTTTTTTTTTTTTTTTTTTTTTTTTTTTTTTTTTTTTTTAACGTGAGGGAAAATCCTCGTAGGATGCTATGCCGGACTCTTACCGACTAAAAAACCTCACGTAACGCCCAACAGCCTATGGTTGAGAGCCCCGGGTAAGCCCTCAGGAAGGATGTCCCGTGACTCCCAACAGAAATTACTTACCTAGGTCATAAATTTGATGCCAGCGGAATGCGAACGGATGACTCTAAAGTAAAAGCAATTTTGCAGATGCCGTATCCGAGCGATAGGAAATCACTCAAAAGGTACTTAGGTATGGTAAACTATCTGTCTAAATTTCTTCAGAACTACTCGGAGTGTGTCAACGTTCTGAGGTCATTACTGAAAAAGGACTCGGAGTGGATGTGGGAGCCGCAGCACACCGCGGCTGGGGATGAGCTCAGGCGTAAGTTGGCGAGCGCACCGGTGCTGGCGCTGTACTGCGAGCGCACGCCCGTCGTGCTGTCGGTGGACGCGTACAGCGTGGCGCTCGGAGCCGTGCTGCTGCAGGGGGGGCGCCCGGTCGAGTTTGCGTCGCTCACCCTCACCGACACCCAGACCAGGTATGCACAAATTGAGAAGGAGATGCTGGCCATCGTATTCGCGGTCGAGCGGTTCCGACAGTACATCTATGGCCGATCGGACGTCACCGTGCAGACGGACCACAAACCTCTGGAGGTGCTTTTTATTAAGCCGTTGGTGTCGGTGCCGGCGCGACTCCAGCGCATGATGATGAGAGTACAGGGCTACGACTTCAAGGTTGTGTATACTCCCGGTAAGTATATGTACATAGCGGACACTCTGTCGCGGGCACCGCTCAAGGAACTAATGCCTGAACAAATCTCAGACGAATTGGACGTACAAACGTATTTCATGCTAAAACACATACCATTTAGTGGACAGAAAATGGAAGCAGTGAGGAGAGAAACAGAGACAGACGAGGACTGTAAATTGTTAATTAGATATATAACAGAGGGCTGGCCGAGAAACAGGCGTAATGTAAAACCACAAGCGGCTGTATTTACACACTCTGGTGGAGTGCACGGCGTGGGCACAACAGCGCCAGGTCCTCGTAGTGGGTCTGGGCGTGGACACTCTCTCGCTCGAGGCCATGGTGCGAGCCATGCTCTCCAGCGGGAGTAAGTGGGACTGCGCCGCCTCTTTCTGCGAGCAGGCCATGCTCGCGAAGGAGGCGGCGGGCCGGGTGCGGGATGGAACTCTCCCACCCGAGTTCCGCAGTCGGCGCCCTGGGCGCCGCCGACGTGTCTTCGCCGAGGACTATCGGCCTCCATGACCGGGGGTCTGAGGACGGTGAGAGGGCCGCGCACCGTCCTTACAGAAGCAGGCCCATGACGGCAGCGTGACGTGAGCAACTCACGCAGGCCCCCCCCCCCCCCTTAGAAGCGGGGTCACACCCGAAACCCCCCATAGACGCGGGATTGCACCCGAACCACCCCCTGGGCGAGGCCGCATTGGCGGCCGTAGGTCTGTTGGGAGTCACGGGACATCCTTCCTGAGGGCTTACCCGGGGCTCTCAACCATAGGCTGTTAGGCGTGGCGTGAGGTTTTTTAGTCGGTAAGAGTCCGGCATAACATCCTATGAGGATTTTCCCTCACGTTAAACAAAAAAAAAAAGTGTTGAAAACACAACAATATGACGAAATGTAAACAAACTTATGGTTCTGTGGTCAGACTGAACGAACAGATCTAACGACCGAATGAACTTTTGGTTTGTGCTTAATAAATTTGACTTGGTTACGAGACTTTTGAACCAAATTGAAATGTTTGATGTCAATAAAATTGATGATTGATGAACCATAGATTTCTAGACTTATAGAATGAACAATGTTATCCACTGAACTGAAGTCTGTCATTCAGAGTGAGTGAATTTATCGAGTAATGACGTCAACTGCAATGACTTCCATTCACAGTGATCATGTATAATACCTATTCGAAATTCGAATCTTTTAAGGAATACCTACTTTTAAAAGTATGATGCAATTTGAGTAAAATTATGAATTTCAAACAGCAAATTATTATGTTTCGGATGAATTTCTGTACTGTAAAATGCGTTAAAATATAGCCATATTAGATAATTGTGTATAGATAAATAATGCAATGTTAGATGATATGTATGTATGGAAATGACGCGATTTATAAGTCTGAACGTACCAGCGGTATTAATTAGGTGAAATGTCGACTTCGAGTGATGATCAGGGCGAGTCCCGGGTTTCGGCACCAAAAAGATGTGACGAATCGGTCCTGCCGTGGGAGCCCTCGACGTCACTCTGGGTCGGGAAACGAATATTATCTACTAGAATCTTCCCGCCGTGATAGAAAGGTTGAGTGGTTCACGAGTAGGTAGAAACCAAAAGCAAGTACGTACACTTACCTCAGGATCCACCGCAACGAGTCCCTGTCCTCACTCTGGTCGATTTCTCTTGCACCAGTTGCTCTGGCGTGGGTGCCTTGCCGATGCCGTTCACACTCACTTATAAATGTTTGATTTATTTAACTAAAAGTCACTCCCGCGGGATCCCGGTATGTTAATCTTAATTTCGAAGATAATTATTTGCTTTGATGAATTATTGGAATTTTACGAAGGAAACTTGTCGCTGTCGACCGAGAGAAGTCAGCCTCACGCCATCTTGAATGTCCGGTTTCGCGTTTTCACCATTGGCTCGTGTATGCTCGGTTGAATGAGCCTTGCTATTGGTTAATACGTGGAACCTTCACGAATCTAAATTGGCGGAAATATTTGAATCGGGTCAAAAACGTTTACGTTTCAATTTGGAAACAATTTAATAAAAATACAATCGCGAAGAGCGAACAACGACATAATAAACCTCTTTGATGTGTAATCACTACGAAAACTTCCTTTAATACTCAACTTTATGTGTGTTAACGCCATAATCATACACTCGAGAGCAATGAATCCGGGTCACTTAAAGAATGTTAAAAATCTCGGAAACTAAAAATGATAGGTTAATGCAATAAATTGTATTTAATAGACAATGTAATACTCCTTAAATGAAAGTAAAAAAAATATGAGTCACCATACATTTTATTAACACAAAATTACATAAAGAAAAAACTGCTGATCTCTCCTTAAAACAAAAATAGGAAACATGAAATTTTTGAACTTTATTACGATTTTCTTGAATTTTAATACTTCGTATTGCCTCCTCGTGCTTCCATTACTGCGTTTACGCGGTTTGGCATGCTGTACACCAAGTTCCTTATACGATTTTGGGGAATATTCTCCCATTCCTCTGTGAGAGCAATTTTGAGCTCACGAAGCGTGATTGGGGGAGGGTTTCGTTGTTTTACGCATCTGCCTAGCTCGTCCCAAGCATGCTCGATCGGGTTGATATCCGGGCTGCGCGCTGGCCACTCCATACGAGTAATGTTCATCTCTTGAAGGTAGTCATTCACAATCCTACCTGTATGAGGTCGGGCATTTTCATGCATAAATATAGCATCCTCACCTAAATTGACCATAAATGGACCAACGTGATCATTGAGGATTTCTTCCACATATCTTACGCTAGTTAAAGAGCCGTTTTCTATGATCACCAGCTCTGTGCGACTTTCAGAAGAAATTCCGGCCCACACAAGTACAGACCCACCACCGTAGGCTACTTTTTCTTCGATGCATGCTTGCTTGAATCTTTCCCCTGGTCTTCGATACACTCTGTGTCTTCCATCGTGCTTGTAGAGCATAAATTTTGATTCGTCGGAGAACATAACTTTTGACCAATCTTCAATACTCCAATTTACGTGGCTCTGGGCATACCTTAGTCTCGAAATACGATGCCCACGCTCCAGTTTAGGGCCGTTTGCAGGTCTAAGGGGTTTTAAGTTAGATTCAGCAAGCCGACGTCTTACTGTCCATGCACTTGGGTTACTTCCTCCGAGGCGTCGAAACTGATTGGTGAGTTCAGTTCCTGTGAGAAAGCGATTTCGAAGCATGGTGTTCACCAAGTATCGGTCTTCTCGTGCTGTGGTACACCTGGTTCTGCCCGTTCCTGGTCTGCGTAGGTTAGAACCAGTTTCTTCGTAACGTCGGAGAACTCTTTGTACTGTTGACAGCGACACACCGACAGTCCTGGCTGTATCGCGCTGACTCCGGCCGGTTTCCAGCATTGTAAGTATTCTGGTGCATTCTTCAGGCGTAAGCGACATAATTTCAGCATGATTAATGAATATAGAGCACTATCAACATGGTTTATGTACCCACATAAATGACAGATTACAAACAAAAGCAACACCAAATGCTGTAATTTCGTAGTTCCATCTTCGAAAGTGGCCCTTTTTCAAATTTGATTTTTTTATGATATAACTTTACAATAACTAAGAAGTTTTAATACCTTCATTTAAGGAGTATTACATTGTCTATTAAATACAATTTATTGCATTAACCTAGCATTTTTAGTTTCCGAGATTTTTAGGATTCTTTAAGTGACCCGGATTCATTGCTCTCGAGTGTAGTATCACTCTCGGGCGTAAGGGGATTATATAAGTCACTCATCAACTTCTTCGCTCTGTTGTGAAAAAAAACAGGCTTAACAGTGAGGAAACTCTTCTTCGAAACAAAATCGAGATCGTATCTTTGTCGTATCGTAGAAAATTGGAGCGCTCTGCCAGTGTACACGTGTTTCCCTACGACTACAATCTCAGATTCTTCAGGCAGGACGTGAAGAGACATCATTGGGCTACAAACTTGAGGGCTACTATCAAACGTCTTTTGGACTGTAGTAGTCAATCGCTAGATACTGTCATGGCTTTCCATCAGTCGATCGGCGTCATTCTTCAACTATCGCGAGCAAAATATAAAAAAAACTGGCTATGCCCGTAGCTTCACCCGCGTAAATTTTGTTCCCGTTCGCAATTCCCGTGGGAACTAATTCCCGGAATAAAAGGCCTATGTGTTATTCCAGACTATAATCTAACCCTGTACCAAGTTTCAGCTAGATCCGTTCAGCCGTTACAGCGTCAAAGAGTAACAAACATCCACATTCACAAACTTTCGCCATTATAAAATTAGTAAGATACATACATAGAAATTGAGTTATTCGAGTACACACAATACTTCAACTACAGTTTAAATAAATAATCGTGATTCTATATTTAGTTTCAGTATTGATTGTGACTGCAACACGATTGGTTTGTAATACAGTGCTCACTTTGTGTCTACCTTCAACAAATGGCCTTAGGCTGTTAATAAATCTATACTAATGTTATAAAGAGGAAAGATTTGTTTTTTTGTTTGTTTGTTTGTTTGTTTGTTTGTTTGTTTGTAACGAATATGCTCCGGAACTACTGGACCGATTTGAAAAATTCTTTCACTGTTGGAAAGCTACACTCTTTGCGGGTAACATAGGCTATTTATTATATATTTTATTACCGTATTCCCACGGGAACGGGAACTACGCGGGTGAAACCGCGTGACGTCCGCTAGTAACACAATAAATTGGTATAATTTAAAAAGTGCAAGGAGTATTTTAGTACTAACGCACCCTAAATACAAACATACAATAGAGTCACGTCACGCTTCCCATGTGGTCCCATATACAGGAAGTCAGAATCTGATGAGGGGATCCTGGAGTAATCGAAGAAATCCCTCGAATCGAGGGAATTCCTTAACGATTTACAGCAGTAATCTTGTGTTTGGGCTTGATTAATTTGTATTGGGGAGAACATTACCCCTATACAGATATAATTTCAGTCTACTAGTCACTGAAAATCATGAAAAAAAAAAATTAACAAAAAAACCGAACCGCGAAGAAAAGCTTTTACCTTTTGGATTCGGAACTCTAAAAATAACGTTATGTATACAAATAATTCTGGGGATATCCTTCCGAGGGCTTACCCGGGGCTCCCAACCGTAGGCAGTAAGTAGAAAACGTGTGGTTTTTAGTCGGAAGCGTCCGACATAGCATCCATGACTGATCTTTCACACGTTTAAAAAAAAGTATAGTAATATTTCGGACAGTAATTTTCTTCAATATACCTACACATTAACATGTAAAAATAATTACCTACATAATATCTACGAGCCCTAATTTCAAGGAGGCATAAACAGTCGTCGTGACCTAACTAAGGGCTAGGGAGCTCCAGCAAGCACGTGCCCTGAATTATTTACTTCTAAGAGCCAATTAATAACAATTGTCTTTAATATTTACAATATCTAGTCGTAATTAGGGCTATTATAGCGCTACTAAACGACTGTGAATTACGTCAATTTTGTCTTTCAATAACAGCATTCTGTTCTGAGAGACCTGCTGATAATTCCCGTTATCCATATTCCGAGAATAAAAAATTGCCTATATCTTATTCAAGACTATAATCTGATTTCAGCCGAATTCGTTTAGCAGTTAGAGCGTGATAGAGTTACGAATATCAGATCATTTTTACAAATTTTCGCGTTTATTTTGTAAGATAGATAAAAGCAAGTATATGGAAAGTTGGAAGAGTTCTGTGTTCAGCGTTCAGGCAGTAAACAGTGATAAGCTGATTTGGTTAATTTGATGGGTAGGCATGAAAATCTATATCTCTACTAATATTATAAAGAGGAAAGATTTGATTGTTTGTTTGTTTCAAATAGGCTGCGAAACTACTGGACCGATTTGAAAAATTCTTTCACTGTTGGGAAGCTACACTCTTTGCGGTGAATATAGGCTATATTTTATTTCCGTATTCCCAGGAACTACGCGGGTGTAACCGCGAGACGTCCGCTAGTAATTCATATTTTTTTGTAACAGAGCTGTTCCAGTTCTGCCTTTGTTCCAAACAGAAATTCATACTAATTTTATTAAAATGTGATTTTGGCATTTATAAAATTTATACACATGTTTACACACATATACATTTGGAGATTTATTTTAAAGAAAAAAAGTATTTCCCTGGTAAAAACATTTATTTGAAAACCAATTTCCACAATATTCTAAGAACTACATACGAGAAGGCTACGAACATATTATATTATATTATTATATTTAAAAGCCCCCCAAGTAACCCAGCCTCGGTTGGGTTGCGTTCGGGGTTCAGCAGCTGCACAGCCGGGCCCGGGGCGATGTTTGATGCAGCAGGGGGGGACCAGTAGGCGCTAAGCGAATTCTAGTGTGGCTGACTGGGGTCGACCCGCCGGCCAGAGAGACCCGTAGAAACGGTTTTGCCACTGGCCGCCCGCGGCATAGTACAGGGGCCCAACTGGGACTAACCACCCTGGGAGGCTGCCCCACCAGGCCGCGCATAATCCCGATGTGGTTCGTCGTGCCGGATGGTGACCGGACCGGGACCCGGCGACCACACTCGGAGGGGTTCGGGGGCCCTTCCGTCCGGCGGGTCGGCCTCAGTCTCACCACACGGTCATAGATGAAGCTAGCCCCTACGCCTTGTCACTCACTGCTGTAGCAAATGTCGCTCCGTCTTCACGTCTTCCCTCCAATTCCCAAATATGGCAGCGCACAAAAGAGAAAGAAGTGTCACAGCGGCCGCTGCAACCAGTCCCGGAAACGTTCCGTTTGAGGTGGAGTTCGCTAACATCCGCGGACTCCATGCCAACCTCAACGTCGTCCATCACCATCTGGAGACGGCACGGCCAGATGTGATGTTCCTAACGGAGACGCAAATACTCCGCCCTGCCGATCAGTCGTACCTTAGTTACCCCGGCTATATCATCGAGGAACTATTTCGAGAAAAAGCTGGGGTGTGCGCGTTTGTTAGGGCGGATGTTTGCTGTCGCCGGCTGCGCTGCCTTGAGGACCCTTCCCTCTCCGTCCTTTGGCTGCACGTAGATCACGGCTCCATGAGTCAGATCTACGTGTGTGTCTATCGATCCCACTCAGGGACAGCTGGGATAACAAGGCTGTTTCAGCACCTCAGCGAGGGGGCTGACGACGCGCAGGTGCGGTTCCCGAACGCTGAATTGGTTTTTCTGGGGGACTTCAACGGTCACCACACTGAGTGGCTGGGGTCCCGCGTGACCGATCCAGCGGGACGGGCCGCCCACGCGTTTGCTCTCTCACATGGTCTGACCCAAGTGGTGCGCGGGATTACGCGCATACCGGACAGGTCAGACCATGAACCCTCCCTGCTGGACTTACTGCTGACGAGTTACCCAGCACAGTACAGTGTGTCGGTTAGCGCCCCACTGGGTACATCCGACCACTGTGTTGTGCGTGCCTGTGGCGTAAATCATGGATTTGCTGTAATTATTTTATTAGGCGCTATTAAGCGTAGCTTTATCTGGTTATAGGTACTTAGGTCGGTATAATGGGTGTGTCCTTATTAGTGTCAAAGTAGGGATAGTAGATGGAAGGAGATATGGTGGGATGTAAGCTATATATAGGCGTGCGCAATGGTAAAAGGAAATCAGGAACTAACTAAATTTTTTTAATTTACTTCATACTGTCGAAGAAATTTTACATCAAAGTAAATTATTCTGTAAAATATATTCCACTGAAATAATCAGTGAGTGGCTTAATAGCCCAAGTATTTAACTAAATTTTTATATGTGAAAACGGAAGCTCTGAATGAGCTTCCAAGTTTATATTTAAAAAAATCCCCTGCTTATACCCGTAAGCAACTAATATTGAAAATATAGGAGTAATTATCTATTGTTACGTCATATTATTCCTGAAGGAAGGAAATCCCATCCCTGAAGGAAGAATTCGGATGAGTACCTAGTTTTTAAGATAGATTTAAATTTATTTTGTGAAATCGCAATAAAGGCAGTTATATATGTAATCGTTGCGTTATTGACTTCAGGACAAATTATATACCCTTACCTAAACTACTGAACCGCTTGGGAACTCCTGGGATCACTCTGGACTTCCTAGAAGCGTGTCATGGCGCCCGAACAAAATTAATTGTCCTGGTAGTTGATAACGTGCGATTAATATCTACAGATTTGTTGGGTCTAGCGACCCGTAATTAAAATTTACATTGTAATTTGTTGCCCGCTAGCAGGTAGCCTCCCCCGAAATTCGTGCTACTTCAAGGATTAGACGCCCTTGGCCTATGCTAGTCTGGATGCCCGAAATTTGATCATTTTATTTTGCATTTTACATAATTTTTTTGGCTAAACGGGTATTCCGAAATTGGAAAATTCTCAACATCATTTTTATTAACGTAGCTTGTCCCCAAATTTAATTACAGTTATTTTATTTTATTTCAAACTGTAATAGTAGTATATCTTTTATTATATTGTTGGCTTATAGTCATATTCATATTTTGTATTGTTCATCATAAGGAAAAAATTCTACCCTCATTGTTTTTAATATTCCTTGTAATAAATTTAACGCAAAAAATATACCCACATTAATAAAATTGTACGAACCTTCTTGTGGAAGTAAAATTGTTGTTAATGTTTTAAAGATATCTAATGCAAACCAGTCACGGTAGGTTTTGTTTTATATAATTTGTGTATTGTTTCAGGAAAATCTGAATGATATTGTAGTTCTATGTGAATAGAGAAAGTGATTTGTGTCTTAAAAATTGTGAGTGATTCGGTGCTTACCAGAGCCGTTTAATATGAATATTATTAAAATTAGGTATTTCTTGCTAAATAAAAATAAATTAACTGATAAAGTAGTAATTCGCGGTTATGAGCCGGTTTCTACGGCAAAAATAGTATGGGGTTTTTTAAAAAGGGTCGTAAAAGGGTTTTACAGGGTCGGCAGCATGAGTTTGTCGCCTATGGTGAGGCAAATGTTCATAGGCTGCGGTAACCGCCAGTCCTTCTGGTGGGCCGTATGTTTGTTTGCCACCTTCATAAAGTTATATATTTTCTATATCGATAGTCACCTTAGTAACATAAAAAAAAATTGGGGTAGGTTATAAATGTTCGTCAGTAAAATCATTACAATAATGCTGCATAGTAGTTAGTAATACGAATATTCAAACGTAATAATTACATAGAATAATTAATTTATATCTTCATTAAATAAATCAATAATTTTAACCTCGTAACTAAAAATATTTTCTATGTAGATCGTAGTAACTTTTTTTTTTTCTCCTAAGTATGGGTAGTTGTGAATATCATGTGAATATCGTTAGGGTTCTTACAGACTGCATTTCATTCATAATTCCATAAGCGTAAGGGCAGGATACGGTTTTAATGAATAATGTTGAGATTTAGTGTAAAACTTAAGCTAAATTCGCTTGTATATAAGAATTGCGTCATCATGTGATTGTATTGATGACACAAGTGTGCATGAGTGTTTTATAAGCGTGAAATGTATGAGGATGTATGAATGTATGAAAGGTATGAATATAAGAGTATGAAAGGCACATTATTCAAAGGAATGGGTGAGTCTGGTGAGTTATGAAAGTTTGAAGTCAGTAGGTACTTTGCATACACATAAATGCGTCGCTAAAATTTTTTTTCCCTATTCTTGTAAACAAATATACCGTCAAATTTTTTAAGATTTTATCAAATTAAATTAGAGTTAGTAAGACAAGAATAGCTATGTCAGGTCAGCTATTTAAAAATGAAAGTTAATTTTCTTTTGGATGTTGTCGCGGACAGTCAAACATACACGAGAAATTTAAGTCAGTGTGTAAGAGACCTTATGAATAATTGTGAAAATTTATGAGGGTACCTCGAAATATTGTTAAGCTTGAGGTCACATTGTGAATTCATTGTCATGTTATGTGAAAGAGTTGTGTACGTGCCGTGAGTTTATAAAATTACAAAGTATTAAGAATAACAAAGTTATGAAAGTTTTATGCACATGCATTATGTTAATAGTGATGCATACGTTTTGAAAACGTTATTACATATTGGATTTGGATTTCAGTGAAATGTTAAGGTTGGTAAATGTGATTTTTTTTTCTGGGTTGTTTGTATATTTTTGGTTAGAATTCTGGTAGGATGATTCTGTAGGTGTATTCAGTGCTATATTTCTGTTACTTGGTTTTTTTTGTAGTAAATACTGCGACTCGGAAGCGGTAAGCTTGCCCTCGCAGATTTACGTGGTATTTGGTTAGAATTCTGGTAGGATGATTCTGTAGGTGTATTCAGTGCTATATTTCTGTTTCTTGGTTTTTTTTTTGTAGTAAATACTGCCACTCGGAAGCGGTAAGCTTGCCCTCGCAGATTTACGTGGTACTATAGGAAGCTCTTAAAGGCTTGCTTATCATATGCAAATATATTGCATTCAGTTATATAGACATATACAATGTTATTACATCGTTGTATAGGTTGTTATATAAATTTTCTTCTCTGAGACGGTTATAGAAATCTCAGTCTTCAATTTAAGCCATATTCTATATTACATTCAGGCGGTTCGTATTACCTGGATTTCTTAATATTAAGCCTTAAATACGTCTTTTCTTCTATCTATCTTGTGAACACCATCAGAGTTACTCTATTTGAATATTTAAATTATTTATTTTTGGGAGACATTATCTAAGTAATACAGTTGTTATAGATTGATTGTTATATACTAATTCAATCTTTTTAAATTGAATTAGTGTTCTTAAATTTTGTCTATAGGGACAAAATTTTCTCTTGGGGAGGGGATATTGTGGCGTAAATCATGGATTTGCTGTAATTATTTTATTAGGCGCTATTAAGCGTAGCTTTATCTGGTTATAGGTACTTAGGTCGGTATAATGGGTGTGTCCTTATTAGTGTCAAAGTAGGGATAGTAGATGGAAGGAGATATGGTGGGATGTAAGCTATATATAGGCGTGCGCAATGGTAAAAGGAAATCAGGAACTAACTAAATTTTTTTAATTTACTTCATACCGTCGAAGAAATTTTACATCAAAGTAAATTATTCTGTAAAATATATTCCACTGAAATAATCAGTGAGTGGCTTAATAGCCCAAGTATTTAACTAAATTTTTATATGTGAAAACGGAAGCTCTGAATGAGCTTCCAAGTTTATATTTAAAAAAATCCCCTGCTTATACCCGTAAGCAACTAATATTGAAAATATAGGAGTAATTATCTATTGTTACGTCATATTATTCCTGAAGGAAGGAAATCCCATCCCTGAAGGAAGAATTCGGATGAGTACCTAGTTTTTAAGATAGATTTAAATTTATTTTGTGAAATCGCAATAAAGGCAGTTATATATGTAATCGTTGCGTTATTGACTTCAGGACAAATTATATACCCTTACCTAAACTACTGAACCGCTTGGGAACTCCTGGGATTACTCTGGACTTCCTAGAAGCGTGTCAGCCAGCCTGCAGGTGTCATCTCCTGCAAGGGCAGTAGAGGTGACGCGGCGACTGTGGCACTACTCGTCAGCAGACTGGGACGGACTACGAGAATACTTTGCAGCCGTCCCGTGGAGTCAGCGCTGCTTTGCAGGGAGGGTGTTAGATACGTGTCAATGAAACAGCCGGTCGGTTAACACTCTCTGTTTTAATGTGCATTTCAAAGGGGCGGGGTCGCAGCCCGCGCCTACATACTTATAGCTATAAGCCTATGCAACATCCCTCCCCACACAAATCACCATGTACTAAACTTTATGTACTTATATTAATTATTAACTAAAACACTGCTTATTCCCTAAAACACTGCTTATTAACTAATAATACTGTTTATAATTAACAATGGGCCTATCACGTCTACTTCTTTGGGTTGGTTGTGTAATCTCTGCACTCTGCCCAGAGCCGCCGTCCACCGCACTATCAGGCTCAATGATCGCCTCTGTCAATGGTGTGGAAACCAGGTCACTCCCTGTTTCCCCCTGTCCCTCGACAGCCTGTTCCTGTTCACAGCTGTCGGCCTCTTCACAGACGACAGCGTTTTCATCCTCTGGTGATAGTCGGTCGTGGGGGTCCTGCGAAGGCTCTGGACCGGAGCCAGGCTCAGATATGTTGTCCGTGTCCCATGAGTGCGCGTAATCGTTGTAATATTTTTTAATTTGATTTTTATGTCGAGTGACGTGACAGTTCAGTTCCGGCACAAAAACTTCATATAAAACATTGCCGATTTTTCTAACAATTGTGCCCTTAACCCAATCGTAATATTTTGCGTTTTTATATTTTTTAATCCACACGTCTTCCTTGCACACGAAGTCTTTTCTCTTCGTACCTCCGTAATATTTAGTCTGTAATAATTGACTACGTTCAATGGCTGCACGCGAGTGTTCCGATAGAGAAGAAACTGGAGTGGGTGCTAACAAGTCCAGTCTACTTCTTAGTTGTCGGCCGAACAAAAGCTGAGCCGGTGAGCGTCCAGTTGTGCTATGACGGGAGTTTCGGTAATCGAATAAGAATTTACTAATTTTACAGTCTAAATTTTTTTTATCGGGGCAAGACAATATTAAACTGTGGATGGCGAGTTTAATTACTCGTACACATACCTCAGCTTGTCCATTACAACTGGGTGAATAAACGGGTGAAAACGCTTGTTTGATGCCATTTAACTTACAGAATTCCGCAAATCTTTGAGACGTAAATGACGTGCCGTTATCACTGACTATTACCGCCGGTACCCCCACCCTAGCCATTAATTCGTATAATCGTTCTATCACCGCCTCCGATGAGATGCTAGACCTCATAGAAAAACACTCGACCCATTTTGAATACGCGTCAACGATCACCAAATACATGCGCTCATACAACGGTCCTAGGAAATCAATATGAATCCTATAGAAGGCGTGCGGCGGGTGAGGCCACGGGTTGAGGGGCGCGCGCGGCGGCGCCGGCCGGAGCTGTGCGCACACGCCGCAAGTGCGCGCCGCGTTCTCGAGCGCGGCGTCGATTCCCGGGAACCACAGCCGTGAGCGCGCCTCACTTTTCATTTTGACTATACCCAAATGTGAACTATGCAACTCATCTATAATTTTCCCTTGTAGCTCCCCTGGAATTATAATTTTATGCCCTCGCATAATTATACCATTCTCCAGAGACAATTGTGTCCTACACAGATGATAAGGTTTCAATTTTAAATCCCTACATTTCGGTGGCCAGCCGCTTTGAACATATTCTTTAACTTTTTGCAGTATTACATCCCGGTCGATTGCCTCCCGTAACCGAGCAAAGGTAACCGGTAAGTCGCCTTCTACTATAAAGTTAACGTAAGCGGCGCGATCGTCGTCCTCCGTACACACCTCGGGCTGAGACGGGCTTAAACTGTCCGAGAGCGCAATCGATCGTGACAAAAAATCTGCTACGTTATCAGCGCTTCTAACGTATGATATTGTATAATTATATGCGGCTAAAAAAATTGCATACCTCTGTAATCTATTGGCCGTTATCTCCGGTATCCCTGTTTTAGAACCAAAAATTGACAATAGAGGCTTGTGGTCAGTTCGTAAAACAAACGGGTTCTCCCTACCATATAAATACTGGTGAAACCGTTTTACTCCGAATACAATCGCCGAAGCCTCTTTTTGGATTTGAGAATATTTTTTTTTGGCTGACGATAACGATCGCGAAGCGTACGACACCGGCCTCTCGCGTCCGTCTCTGTCTATCTGTGATAGCACCGCCCCGAGACCGTGCGGTGACGCGTCTACTGTTAGGATGACGGTTGCGTTGACGTTGAAGTGCGCTAATACCTTATCAGCTGTTAGGTATTTTTTTATTGTGTTAAACGCTTGCTGATGCACGTCGGACCAGTGCCACTTAGAATTTTTATTTAACAACTGGTGTAAAGGACTTAAAATTGTTGAGGCTCCCGGTACGAAATTCCTATAATAATTAGTTAGGCCTAGAAAGGATTGCAACTCTTTCACATTAGAAGGAACCGGCGCGTCACGAATGGCCTTAACTTTATCTGGCGATTTTCTCACTCCATTCCTGTCTATAATATGGCCTAAATAGTTAACTTCCTCTTGGAAAAAGACACACTTCTCTTTCCTCAAGGTCAACCCGGCATCCTCTAATCTTTTTAAAACAGCTCTTAGCCTTTCTAAATGTTCTGACCTACTTGAACCAGTAACTAAAATGTCGTCCATTAGACAAAGGACCCCCTCCAACCCAGAAACAATACCTTCCATGGCCTTGGAAAATATTGCAGGAGAGCTGGCTAAACCAAAAATCAATCTGGTATACATAAAAATTCCTCTGTGCGTATTAATACATGTTAATGATTGTGTATCATCATCGTCCGCTAATTGCAACTGATTATAAGCGCTTGACAAATCTAATTTTGTAAACAATTTACCCCCATGCAACTTCGTAAATAAATCTTCAACTGTTGGTAATGGATATTTTTCAACTATGAGTTGTTTGTTAATTGTTGTTGAGTAATCTGCACAGATCCTTTTTTTTTTTTTTTTTTTTTTTTTTTTTTTATACCACTAAGGTGGCAGACAAGCACACGGCCCACCAGAAGAACCGGTGGTCACCGCAGCCTATGAACGTTTGCAACACCAGAGGCGCCACACTCGCGCTGCCGACCCTGTAAAAACCTTCTTAGACCCCTTTTGAAGAACCCCATACTGTAGGCGTTTGGGAAAACCGAGGCAGGAAGATCATTCCACAACCTAAGCGTGCGCGGAAGAATACCCCTACCGGATCTAACCGTGCTCAAACGCTCCGGACGTAGGGTGTGCGGATGAAATCCCTGTCTATGGCGAGCGGTGCGATGATAGAAGGTAGCCGTGGGCATCATGTCAAACAATTCCTCGGAGCACATACCATTGTACAGGCGGTAGAACACGCATAAGGAGGCATAGTCTCTCCTGTCGCGAAGAGGTTCCACACCACCTGTCAGTATAGGATCGTTGACAACTCTCACAGCTCGCCTCTGCACCGAGTCAAACGGGCGAAGCTGATATTCAGGTGCCCCCGCCCAGAGGTGACAGCAGTACTCCATGTGTGGCCGCACTTGCGACTTATAGAGAAGCAGTGTTTGCGCCGCAGTAAAGTACCGCCGCGCCCTGTTGAGCACACCGAGCTTCTTGGACGCCAGCCTGGCCTTGTCCTCCAAATGACTGCGGAACTGAACGTCACTGGAGATGTCAACACCAAGGATCCCTATACTTTTAGAGATGGAAAGAGATGTGCCCTGGAATCGTGGCGCTACAGTAATTGGGGCTTTCTTAGCGGTGAAGAAACACGCCTGTGTCTTGGAGGGATTGAACTGGACAAGGTTTTGTCTACCCCAATCGGACACTCTAGTAAGAGTAGCCTCGATTTCAGACACAAGCTGTTCACGACTTTCCTCCACTGCGTCCCGAGAGATACCGGGACGGCCTGTGTAACAAGTGTCCCCTGTACTGTCGTCTGCATAACAATGAATGCCGTCAATAGACAACATGTCATTGATATGCAGCAGAAACAGGGTAGGGGACAACACTGAGCCTTGCGGTACTCCAGCGTTTATGGCCATGCAGTCAGAACAGCTGCCGTCGACAACAGCCCTGATGCTTCTATCGGCCAAAAAGCTGGACACCCATCCGCAAAATCTCTCGGTCAGTCCGTAAGAGGGCAATTTTTTAAGAAGACCACGGTGCCAGACCCGGTCAAAGGCTTTAGAAATGTCGAGGCTCACTGCTAGAGCCTCGCCCTTACTCTCGATAGCCGTCGCCCATCGGTGTGTGAGGCACACGAGAAGATCGCCCGTCGAGCGACCGTGACGGAAACCGTACTGCCGGTCACTGAGCAGGTCGTTTTCCTCAAGGTACCTCAGGAGCTGTGTATTAATTACACGCTCCATCACCTTAGACAAAAGAGAGGTGACGGCTATAGGCCTGTAATTGGCCGGGTCGGTCCTATCACCCTTCTTGGGCACAGGATGCACATACGCGATCTTCCACGACGCCGGGACTTGTCGCATGGAATAAGAAAGCGAGAAAAGACGTGTAAGTACCGGACACAACTCTGGACCACACTGCTTAAGTACTACCGCGGGTATACCGTCTGGCCCACTCGACTTATGAACGTCCAGAGAATGAAGCTCCCGTCGGACGTCCCGCTGCGTAAATTTAACTTCCGGCATGGAAGTTCCACACCACGGAACGTCCGGCGGCACAGCACCCCCGTCGCTCATGGTCGAGTTAGAGGCAAAGAGAGAACCCAAAAGGTCGGCCTTCTCCCTGGCACTCTGGGCCAGACTACCGTCGGGTTTAAGCAAAGGTGGTAAACCTGACTGACAGAAGTTTCCCTCGGCAGCTTTGGCAAGCGACCAGAATTCACGACTTCCTGAAGGGTACCCTGCTAGCCGCTCACCAATTCTGCCGACGAAATCGAATTCGAATTTAGCCCTGACAATTGCTCTTTTGCTGGCCCTCGAGGCGGCATTTAGTTTGCGTTTCACCTCAGAGATGTTAGGATCTGAATTTGCACGAGCCGTGGTCCAGGCTCTGTAGGCAGATTCTTTCAGCATCAAAGCTTCTCTGCAGAGCCGATTGAACCACGGTCGCTTTTTTGCTCCTACAGGGATCCAGCGGTTGGGAATATAGCACTCCATGCCCTCCAAGATCCCCTCAGCGACTGCTGCAGCGCAGGAATCCAGATCGTCTGAGGCAAAACAAAGCCGCCTCCACGGGTACGACGCGAAGAACTCCCGCAGTCCATCCCAGTCTGCTGACTTATAGTGCCACACATGTCGCCACTCCTTGGGCCGAGGTGGTTCAGGCCTTGCGAGAGGCACATGCGCCCGAATGATACAGTGGTCCGACGATCCGAGCGGAGCATCCACTGAGACGTTGTATCCATCCGGACGCGTTGTCAGCAGGAGGTCCAGCAATGCACTATGCTCGTTCTCCTTATCTGGTATCCTCGTATGGGATTTAACCAGTTGGGAGAACCCATAGGTCAGGGCAAATTCGTGTGCAGCGTTCCCCGCAAAGTTGGTCATCCGGGAGCCCAACCAGTCAACATGATGACCGTTGAAGTCCCCCAGAATCACAATCTCCGCAGAAGGATACTGCTCAATCACCTTGTCAGTCGATTGTTGCAGGTGGTCAAAAAGGCGAACTGTGTCCGTGTTACCGCTGTGAGACCTGTACACGCACGCGTAGATCCGAGTGTGGCCCCCGTGATCCACGCGCGCCCATAACGTAGACAGGTCCCTGTCTTCAAGGCTTGTAAGACTGTAGCATTTATTTTCTATAGATGCAGTATTTAGGATGTGAAAGCAGCCTTATCGAGTTATCTTTTTTTAATCGGTTGTCAGTGGTGACATTTCTGCTGTCAGAATGACAGGATGTCATAAGTTCGGTGACGAAGCGTTTCGCATTTAAAGGAAGGGGCTTTGTTAAGATTTTTCGTGAAAGACAGGACTTTTGACCGAGACCTGCTTTGGGGTAGTTGGAGGTCCTTTGGCTTTTGCTCTGAGACTGTGCCGCGAATCAGTTTTTCGCTCAAGCGCGATTATTTGTTACCTCGCGTGGCCTAACGGGCTGTGATTGGGTTGCTGCATTGCATCTTGCTACATTTTACCCAGAAAACTGGTGAGTCACTTCTTCTTTTGCAAAGCGGGTCGATTGTCGTCTGTCGCGCAGCCAAGATCTTAATTTGTCGTTTCTTTCATGACAGGGTTTTTTACTACGGGGCTAGTTGCCGGATGAGATATTTGGTGCCGCACCTATAAGTTAGTGGGCTGCACGTGGTACGACAACGTGGAAGTGCGGACTACACGAGCTTCTCATGTGAGAGGTATCTGCCGTCATCACCTGGCAGTAACAACAGGCAGTCACTCTCACTCAGCTCACTCTGCAGGCCAGTAAATCCACTACTTATGTGTAGCCTAGTAGTATTAATACCTGTGCCCTGACTTTACTTCTGTGTACCTGTGATATTTGTGTCAATCAGTGAATAAGCTCTCTGTGTGTCTCTGTGTATCTCTGTGTACTTAGTAAATATATGTGTGTACACCCTATTGTCTGTTTTCGTGAGAGCCCTAGCCTACCCTTGCACACAGACTGGAAACTTAGAAATAAGGCGCCCTGGGATAGAGTTCTCTGCATAGCTACCTCGCGCTAGTTGGTGAGTAACACTGATCATCACTGGGTTACAAATTGGCTCCCAACGTAGTGGCAAATCTCTGTGTCTACTCTGCGGTAGTCTCAGTCTGGTGTGTGTGCATAGGTGGTTATCTCTGGCGAAACCATTCTGGAATCGTCCGAGACGCTCCAGGACGTTAATTGGTGGTGCTAGCAGCTAAGCACAAAACCTTCCCTTTCGTCTTCTTCCAGCTTCCTACATCTTTGGCTGGAAAAGACACAAAATTCTAAATTCTAAAATTTAAAAATAGCTGTGATTTTGGAAAAACTTTTTGATTTTAGTTGGAATACCCACTTCTTTTCTTATTGTGTTTTTTTTCTTCTTTATGTTCTTTTTTTATGGTGCACACATATATTTATTATATTATTAGTGTAGATTAATATATAATATATATTATCCTACAGTTTCACCTTGTAAGGTAAACTTAGTGAATCTCTCTGTGTTAACTTAGTGAATTTCTCTGTGTAACTTAAAACTTTTTTATAAGGTGTGTACATACCTTGTAATTTTGAATGTTAACCTGAACTGTGTTATCAGAAAATTTAGAAACTTTTCTCTCTTAATATACCCTTAATCTTTGTTAAATTCTAAAAGTCAATTTGAAACATAATTACCTAACTTAGTACACTTTGTTGTAACTCAATTTACATTTTTACTTTGTAATTGATCCCTATCTGTGCCATTTTATCTTTATAATTGTTGTAAGTAAATTTTTACATAATGGCACAGATGAAAAAATATATTAATTATTTAAGAAAGGATGAACTTGCTAACGAGCTGTCCCACATGGGTATTTCAGTGGAACCGGAAACGACAGTGTCTGGCCTTCGGAGTGAGCTAAGAGCGGCACACCGACTCGTCCGTCGAGGTAGCATCAAAGCGAGTGCTCCGGTACCCGCTGATGCATCGGCTGAGCTCTCGATCTGCCTCTCGAAGGTGTCCGAGCTGGAGGAGGCTATTCAGTCAGGTGACATCTTCATTAATAAGGGTAGTCGTCTTAGGGTGTCCCTCAGGGCCAACTACTTATTGAGTAGGTTAGCTCGTTGTGGTCTGGATTGCCCCGACCTGGTGGATATTCGTGGTAGGCTAGTGAAGATCATCGCTAGGGCTGAACCCAGTAGTGATTCTGAATCCGAAGGTTCGGATGATGATGGTGATGATCCTTCGGGTCGTGACCAGGTGGAATGTACTTCACCAGTAGTGAAAGAGGACCGCTCGGTGCGAGCTAGTTCAAGTAGGAATAGTTCTACATGTAACATAGTGTATAAAGAACGTCCCCTTAACTTATGTTCATTTAACTTAAAATATGATGGTTCTACTTGTGTACGTGTGTTTTTAGAGAGATTAGAGGAACTTAGATGTGCTCGGGAGGTTACTAAGCCTAGACTCCTTATGGCTTTCTCCGACCTGTTGGATGGACCGGCTTTGTCTTGGTTCCGTACAAACAAAGCTAACTTCATCTCATATGAGGATCTTATTAGTGAGCTTAGAGATACCTTCGATATTCCTGATTATGATTACCGCCTCAGGAACGAGATAAGACAGCGTACACAAGCCCGCTCTGAGTCCTTGGTTAACTATATATGTACAATGCAAGCCATGTTCTCAAGGTTGTCATGTAAGATGCCCAGTGAGGAACAGCTGGACATTCTCATGCACAACATTAGACCTGACTACATGAAGGAACTGGCCTTGCATGATGTCAACTCTGTAGATGACTTGAGACGTTTGGGTAAGCGCTTGGAGCTTGCGCGTACTAGGGCAGACGCTTTCCATGAGCCTGCTCTTGACAAGTTTGAGATTACATCTGACTTACACCAGCTTAAGAACAAAGGTGTACAAAAGCCCGCTAAGCAGGTGTCTGCAGTGGAGACGCCGGTTACCCCCCACGATCGCAAATGCTTTCGTTGCGGCGGGGGCGGTCACACTGCATACAGCTGCACACAGTCAAGGGAGCTGGTGTGTTTCCGGTGTGGTCTCAAAGGAGTCAAGACCCCAGACTGCTCACACTGTACTAGCAAGTCAAAAAACGCGTAGGCCAGGGCCTTATTAGGAACTCTGTGCATCACTCTGTATCTGAGTCTATTTCTGATAAGGTCCTGTTTCCTAAACGGGATAGTGACATTAGACCGTATCTAGTTGTTAAGGTTTTAAATTTAAATGTCTTAGGCCTTCTAGATTCCGGTGCCTCCTGCTCTATACTAGGTAAGGGAGCGCACCGCATCTTCTTGGAACTGGGTTTTGATCTTGTGAGTATCAATCCTACTTTTCGTATTACAACTGCAGACAGCACTCACTTGCAATGTCTGGGTTGTATCTCTTTGCCAATTGAGTACAATTCGGTTATCCGAGTTGTCAAGTTCTATGTTGTCCCAGGAATAACCACCTCCATGATATTTGGTGTGGATTTCTGGCAACAATTTAAATTAAGTGATAAGTTAATTTTACAAAATATTAGTCTTGATAGCTTTAGTGATAATAATCCTATAGAGTCTGTGTCCCTTAACGGTGGCCTCGAGGATTACGACAACCTGACAACTAAACAAAGGTGTGTAATCAACGAGGTCATTGAAAAGTTCGACTCGTTGAACACTGATAAGGTGGGTTTAGGTCGGACCTCACTTGTGCACCATGTCATTGACACTGGTGACAGCAAGCCGATCAAGCAGCGTTATTATCCGCTCTCTCCCCTTAAGCAGAAGGCCCTGGAAGCCGAGCTGGACCGAATGCTGGAGATGGGAGTAGTGTCCCCGTCTCAGTCCGCCTGGAACTCTCCAGTGGTCATGGTGGAGAAGGCGAACGGCGACCTCAGATTGTGCTTGGACTCTCGCAAGCTGAACTCTGTGTCTAAGAGTGACGCCTACCCCTTACCCTATATCAATCAAATCTTAGACCATCTTAATAATGCTAAGTATTTAACCTCTGTAGATCTGAGTGCGGCCTACTGGCAGATTCCATTCGACTCACTCCAGTCTGCTGAGAAGACTGCTTTTACGGTTCCCCGGAGAGGATTGTTCCATTACAATTCCATGTGCTTCGGTCTTGTCGGTGCCAGTGCCACGATGCAACGCCTCATGGACCGTCTGTTTGGTCCCGAGTTCGACAACAAGGTATTTGCGTTTCAGGATGACATAGTCTGTGTGTCCAGCACCTTTGAGGAGCATGTAGAGCTCTTACATAGAGTCTATCAGCAACTCAAGGATGCTGGCCTAACTATTAATATGAAAAAATCCCACTTTTGTCGGAGTGAACTCAAATACCTGGGGTATTATGTGGACAAACATGGCTTACGGACAGACCCGGGTAAAGTTGAGGTTATCCTCAACTATCCCACCCCTTCTAACCCTAAGGAGGTTAAGAGATTTCTGGGAATGGCCGGCTGGTATCGTCGCTTTGTTAACAACTTCTCGAAGATTAGTAAACCTCTGTGCAAACTCACTTCTACGAACCTTAAGTTCGAATGGACCCCTGAGGCTGAACAGTCCTTTAACCTGCTAAAGTCAGCCTTGGTTTCTGCCCCTATATTAAAAATGCCTAACTTTGAGATGCCCTTCCGCATTCTTAGTGACGCGTCAGCTTACTCAGTTGCTGCTGTACTGACACAAACTCACGATGGTGTTGAGCACCCTATCGCCTACTGTAGCCGTTCTCTCAACAAGAACGAGGTGAACTACAGCACAACTGAGCGAGAACTTCTGGCCGTGATTTTCGCTTTGGAACAATTTCGACAGTACGTCGAAGGCCAAAAATGTACGGTCGTCACGGATCATTCATCTCTTCTGTGGTTCCATAAGCTAAAAAATCCCACGGGTCGTCTAGCACGTTGGAGCATGAGGCTCAGTCAATTCGATTTTGACATAGAGCATCGAAAAGGTAAAGACCACGTTGTACCTGATGCTCTGTCTCGTATCAAAATTGATTCCCTCGATGCAGTACCCACTAAAGACCCGTGGTATGACCACACCATGAATAGTGTTCGGAAGAACCCTAGGAAGTCACCAAATTATGACATTCGTGACAACCTTCTATATAGGTTAACTAAAAATAAATATTCTTTGACTTCAGACTTTGACTGGAAGCTGGTGGTACCTCAGGAGGATCGCTTGCCCCTGCTCTCTAAGTACCACGATGACACACTTAGTGCCCATGGTGGCGTTTGGAAGACGCATAAAAGGTTAGCCCTAAATTATTACTGGCCCAAGATGTACGAGGACGTCAAAGAATATGTTGGGAATTGCGAAACATGCAAGCAGTACAAACCCGTAAATACGTCTCGTCCCGGCCTAATGGGTAGCCCGAAGCGGGTTTCGAAGCCATTCGAAGCTATCTCTGTCGATCTGCTTGGTCCCTTTCCCACTTCGAGCAATAGAAACGTACACCTGATCGTGGTCTCCGACTACTTTAGCAAATACGTCATGTTGTGCCCTGTTCGGGTTGCCACAGGCGCTGTAGTCGCGAGGTTCATAGAGAAGAGTGTGTTTCTCGTGCACGGAGTCTGCAAGACTATTTACATGGATAATGGCCCTCAGTTTGTGAGTAAGCCATTTAAGGATCTGTTGGCTAAATACAATGTACCTAATATATATTATAACCCTAGGTATCATGCCCAAACTAATCAGGCGGAACGAGCTATTCGCAATGTGGTTCAAGCGATCTCATGCTATGTGAAGTCACAACACAAGTCTTGGGATCAGTTCTTGGTTGAGATACAGTGTGCTTTAAACACTGCAGTTAACGAAGCAACTCGTTTCACCCCTTACTTTTTGGTACATGGTAGGGAATTTATTGGGGATGGAGTGCTGTACAGGCAGACAGATATCGCGTGCCATCCTACTTCAGTCTCTGTAGACGATCCATCAGCCTTCGGTGTCAAGCTGAGAGAAATACAACGCATTTACGACCAGGTGAGGAAACACTTGAACGTTGCCCACCAGCGTAATGAAAAGTATTACAACCTCAGAAAAAGGCATGTAGAGCTGAAAGTGGGACAGATAGTTTACAAACGCACGTTCTACCTGTCCAACAAGGCCAAGAATTTTACTGCTAAGCTAGCTCCTAAGTTCCTTAAATGTGTGGTGACTGCTAAACGATCCCCTTTAGTATATAGGCTGTCAGATCTGGACGGTAAGGATCTTGGGGAGTACCATATCAAGGACATCCTGAAGTATCAGGAGGAGCAGTCTCCAATACCTAACGTAACTACATAGCACTGTTTCTCTAGTTTATTAAACCAGTGCTATGTGATCATTATGTAAGACTATTTTAATCTTTTGTTTGTATTTCTATATGTGTACGTGACTTTAAATTGTCACGTTGTAGTTTCTTCTATGCACCGCACCGAGCGTTTTTCTCTCATTCGCTTCTTAGTACTCTACATTATCCTGAGAGCTTGGGTAGTGTTAGGGTATCGGCAGTGAGTAAAGGGAGCATTCGTTTTCTATGAAGGGCATTAGACTCTAGTTACTTAGCCTAACCGGTACACGAGTCAGTGTCTAGTTAGGTACATAGGAGGATCTTTCTTTGGTATTGTAATGGTCGTAGTCAGCTGGTGTTTGAAGGACCTAGCTGGTTGTCTTTGTTTATTAGTCAGTACTTTTCTGTTTTCTTTATTGTGTATTTCCAGCGTGTCATATCCGCAGGAAATACTATTAAAGGGGGGGTGGTTGTAGCATTTATTTTCTATAGATGCAGTATTTAGGATGTGAAAGCAGCCTTATCGAGTTATCTTTTTTTAATCGGTTGTCAGTGGTGACATTTCTGCTGTCAGAATGACAGGATGTCATAAGTTCGGTGACGAAGCGTTTCGCATTTAAAGGAAGGGGCTTTGTTAAGATTTTTCGTGAAAGACAGGACTTTTGACCGAGACCTGCTTTGGGGTAGTTGGAGGTCCTTTGGCTTTTGCTCTGAGACTGTGCCGCGAATCAGTTTTTCGCTCAAGCGCGATTATTTGTTACCTCGCGTGGCCTAACGGGCTGTGATTGGGTTGCTGCATTGCATCTTGCTACATTTTACCCAGAAAACTGGTGAGTCACTTCTTCTTTTGCAAAGCGGGTCGATTGTCGTCTGTCGCGCAGCCAAGATCTTAATTTGTCGTTTCTTTCATGACAGGGTTTTTTACTACGGGGCTAGTTGCCGGATGAGATATTTGGTGCCGCACCTATAAGTTAGTGGGCTGCACGTGGTACGACAACGTGGAAGTGCGGACTACACGAGCTTCTCATGTGAGAGGTATCTGCCGTCATCACCTGGCAGTAACAACAGGCAGTCACTCTCACTCAGCTCACTCTGCAGGCCAGTAAATCCACTACTTATGTGTAGCCTAGTAGTATTAATACCTGTGCCCTGACTTTACTTCTGTGTACCTGTGATATTTGTGTCAATCAGTGAATAAGCTCTCTGTGTGTCTCTGTGTATCTCTGTGTACTTAGTAAATATATGTGTGTACACCCTATTGTCTGTTTTCGTGAGAGCCCTAGCCTACCCTTGCACACAGACTGGAAACTTAGAAATAAGGCGCCCTGGGATAGAGTTCTCTGCATAGCTACCTCGCGCTAGTTGGTGAGTAACACTGATCATCACTGGGTTACAAGACGGCGACAGCAGACATCATCACGGACGTACATACATACCCCGGCTTTCGGCTTGAAGTTGTACTCAAGCTTATAGCCAGGGTACATTAAGTAGGATGTATCGCCCGGGCATGAAATCTGCGTCTCCGTCAGGAAAAAAAGGGTCGGCTTCGCAGTTTCCAGATGGTGGTGGACTACGTTGAGGTTCTTGTGCATACCTCTGATGTTGCAAAGGTCCATGTAAAGTGTGGACGACGAAGCCGCTGTGTATACTTTTCTTCTTTTTCTTCCTTTAGCCATGTTTTTTTTTAAAAAAGGGGGTTAAAAAAGTGAAGAGGTGCCTGTGTGCCGGTGGCGCAAGAGACTAAGCGAGACTCTAACTAACCAAAGGCAGACAGAGGTAGTGCGGTAGATTGGCACGGCGTACGGAAGGGCCCCCGGTCCCCCCCCGATGCAGTGGCCGCGTCCACTCCGGTATCCTCCTCCGGCACGACCACAGCACCAGGGACTTTACACAGGCTGCTGGTTCAGCCTCCTGGGGCGGAGATTATGTAATCCCCAGGTTCGGGTTCCGTACAGCCTGCGGGCGGTCAGCGGTCAAACGTTTCACCGGGTCTCCCTGACCGCCGTACCAATATTCCGCGCCTCTATCTGCCAATGGAGACAGATTAAGCCTCTGGTCTCACCGTCACCGGCACAGAGTCACCCCAATGAGCTCAGGATCCCTGCTAACCGACGGAGAACATAACCCAACCGGAGTCAGGTTACTATTACCGCGGTCTTCTGCAGGGCGGAGGTACTGCCCCAGGCGGGCTGCTCACCGAACGGCGTACCGTTATGCCCTTCCTCCTAATGTGGGCTTTTTCGTTAATCCCTAAGATATTGAATCTTAGGGATCTGATTGAAGAAGCCACTACTGTACCCTCAGGGTGTAACGTTAGCTCCATGAGAAGTAACGCATGACCCCTAAACCCCGAGGGGGAAAATACTATTAATACTTATTTCACCGTTCTTTTTTAAAACGGGTACTATCGGAGATGCGTATTCCGAAAACTGTACAGGTTTTATGATACCTAATGATAATAAACGATCTATTTCGCTGTCTAGCTTGTTCCGAAGTGCGTATGCGACCGGCCGAGCTTTACGAAACACAGGTTTCGCATCGGGTTTTAATGCTAATCTCACTTTATATTTTGTGAAACATCCTATTCTATCAGAAAATACCCGTGGGAAATCCTGAATTAACCTATCCAAATTATTATTATTTTCTTTACTACAATATTTAATTTGTGAGATTTGCAAGTTAAAATATTTTATAAAATCCCTACCTAACAACGGAGGTCCACCGTCACGTACTACGTACACCGTGAGCGTATTTGTTTGTCCTAGATAGACTACCGGCACACGCATGACCCCTAATACTACAATTTTACTATTCGCGTAACCTTTTAAAGTTTTTGTCGAATGCGATAAAATTACGTTAGAGAAATATTTATAAAATGTTCTATCCGAAATGGCAGTGACCGCTGCCCCGGTATCAACTTCGAACTTTAACGAAACCCCATTCATTCCGCTCAATCCCGCCGGTGGCGTGGTCACGCCGTCGTATCCATAGGCGGTGTCCACGCCCTTGGCGGGAACGGCGGCTGCACGCCGGACGTCACACAATATATCCTTATTTCTTTTACAGGAGTCGTACTACATAAATACTTACTGTTTCATCATGCTGGATAACTGACGAAAATAACTACACTAAATCCGAGAACACCCCATGTGTAATGGATTTATGATATTTGGCCGAAAATTAGGATGGGGAAAATGAAGGAGTACTCTCAGATTTTACCATGTAATTCAAAATAAAAAGCAGTTTTCTAACATAAATTATTTTATTTACAAAATATACACATCAACAATTCACTTTCACCAAAAAAATAATAATCTGTAGATATAAAATCTCCGAAAATAAAATAAAATATTACTGCCTATTTATTTGTTTATTTTTTTGTTTATTTTGGGGATATCGAGGCTATGTAATCTTAAATTATTAAAAAAAAACCCCCTCCATTTTTATTATTGATTTTCACATAAATTATTCATATGTTAAATGTTAAATGGTATTTTGACAAAAGATTATAGTTTCTATTGAGAAAATCTCAACAAATATCGGTTAAATACGAGCACTGCACAACAAAAACAACAACAAAAAATAATGGTGACCTTCGCGTGTTATTTTATCAAATTTTACAAATTTAACTTCGAATTACACTGAAAATATTTATCACAGCTGTTAAACAACATGACAGGATACTTTTAAATGCAAAACAACAATATTTGAAACAGAATAAACGAAAATATTCAAAATTAATCGTATTAATACTTTCTAGGAACGGCGCCAAACAAACAATAAATAATGACAGCGATCAAATCGTGATTTCGACTTTTTTTTTCATTACATTCACTCGGCAAGCTATCTCATTCAGTACCATAACCAATTCTACACATTAATTTATACAGAAAGACTTAGACCCGCGACCATACAGCCATAGATATCGAAAAATGTGCGAGGAGAACCAAACGAAAAAAGTTGGCCGCCTTGGTTGCCAAAGCAATCGACTGTGCGGGAGATTGGCAACTCGGGTTTCATGCGGCATTCAACGGATAAGCACCTGGACGCACATCGGACTCGAATCAGACTCACAACAAATATGATTAATAATTACAGTACCTTCTCTATCGGAATCCTCCTCAACGTACTTCACGGTTTTTTCCTTGCTGCAGCACATGCGGCGTAAATGCCCTTTTTGACCACACTTTCTACAGCTCAAATTTTTAAACCTGCAGTCGTCCGAACCATGGTTTTTGAATCCACAAACTGTACATTTTAACCCTTGATCTTTTCCTTTTTTCTCCTGTAACTTGAAGACTGCCGTAGGGGTTCCGGTGGGTGCAGCTGATGGAACTGCCGCTGCTGCTGCCCGTGCACAGCGCACGCTCTCTGCCAGCTCCACTGCCTTCGCCAAGGTCAACTCTTTGATATCCTTGGTAAAAAGTTTGTCACGTTCAGCTCCGCACCTCATTCCCATGACAAATCTATCCAGCAAGGATTCTTCTAGATTCCCAAAGCTACAGTGCGCCGCTAAGCCTCGCAATCGGGCCGCCCATTGCGTGTGACCTTCATCCGTCCTCTGCACCGCTGCGTAAAACTTTGCTCGCTCGGCAAACCCGTGCCGCTTTGGCGTGAAGTGCTTGTCCAATGTTACTATTATGGTCTCAAACTCTTCTTCTTCCAATTTTTGGGGCAGCAAAAGATCAGCTGTAAGCTTGTACGTGGTTTCACTGAGTGCCGTGAGCAAAATAGCTTTGCGTTTCACGCCCGACTTGTCTGTCTCCACCAAATCGTTAGCAATGTACCATTGCTTAAGTCGATTTTTAAATGACTCCCAATCTTGTGCTTGATGGTCGAAACTGCTAAGTATACCGAAATATGTTGCCGCCATTGTTGCAATATTTCGCCGAGTTCGTTCGTCGCCACTGTTAGATACGTGTCAATGAAACAGCCGGTCGGTTAACACTCTCTGTTTTAATGTGCATTTCAAAGGGGCGGGGTCGCAGCCCGCGCCTACATACTTATAGCTATAAGCCTATGCAACAGAGGGCTTCATCGGAAAGCGCCTCTGCGGTTGCTGGTGAGATAGCTTTAGGTATGGAATACTATATTCCATACACTGATGTTGCCAGCATCCGCAAAGCCCGCCCTGGTTCGGGCGTGAGTGCGCCGTAGCTGTTTAACAAAAACAGACGGCTTACCGCGCCTGGATCAGGGCTCGGGCTGTGCGCGACCCGAATGTGGCCCAACTCAAGGCAGCGTACAACAGAGCCACTAGGTCCAGTAAGAGGGCCTTCAAGAGAGCGGACGCCCAGCGCGTCACGCGGCTTGGTCAGGAGCTCACGTCTCATCCGACGGGCAGCCGTGGATACTGGCAACTGGCCAAAGCCGTGCAGGCCAACTTTTGCAAGCCCTCGCTGCCGCCGCTACGCTATCCTGACGGATCACTGGCTCACAAGGCCCAAGAGAAAGCGGAAATGCTGGCCAATCTCTTTGCGGCTAATTCCCGGGTTGATGACTGTGGCAAGCAACCTCCCACTATCGCCAACTGTGGAACCACGATGCCGGGATATTAAAATCCGGCAGTGCGATGTGCGAGCGGTGCTACAGTCACTCGACACGCGGAAAGCCAGTGGTCCTGATGGCATTCCGGCAGTGGTGCTGAAGAATTGTGCAGCTGAATTATCTCCAACGCTAACACGCCTGTATCGCCTTTCCTATTCCTCGGGAGAAGTGCCGGAGGCTTGGAAGAAGGCGAACGTCCAGCCGATCCCCAAGAAAGGGGATCGGTCGGATCCGGCCAACTATCGACCCATAGCCGTAACCACCGTCATCTGCAAGGTGTTCGAGCTAATCATCAACAAACAGCTCATGCGCTATCTGGAGGATCACTCGTTAATTAACGATCGCCAATATGGCTTTAGGCCGAAACGATCAACGGGTGACCTCCTAGCGTACGTAACGCACACCTGGGGTGAGGCTATGGAGAGGCACGGCGAATCTCTGGCTATTGGCCTAGACATCGCTAAAGCCTTTGATAGGGTATGGCATGCGTCGCTTCTTTCCAAGCTGCCGGCATATGGTTTATCGCCTCAGTTATGCCGCTGGTTGGCCAGTTTCCTGCACGGGCGACGTATACGGGTCCTCTGTGATGGTCAGGCTTCCTGTTTTTGCAGGTAAATGCCGGGGTACCACAGGGATCGGTATTGTCCCCAACTTTCTTTCTTCTGCATATCAATGACATGCTGTCCCTTGGGTGCATTCATTGTTATGCGGATGACAGTACTCTGCATGGGAGCTATTCTGGCCGCCCAGCGGAGGGGCGTTGTGACGTGAACGAGAGAGACGGCAACTCGTGGCGGATTTCGACCGGGACCTGGGTTACATTGCCCAATGGGGTTCAGACAACCTGGTCGAGTTCAATGCCAGAAAAACGCAGGCGTGTGCGTTTACAGCTAAGAAGTCCCCATTCCTACCCCTACCCTCTCTTCAGAACATTACGGTTCCACTAAAGGACAACCTGGAGATTCTCGGTATAGACGTCCGGCGTGAGCTCAATCACAAAAACTACACAGAGAGTTGTATTGGGCTGGCCTCGCGGAAACTCGGAGTCCTAAATAAGGTGAGACGGTACTTCACGCCACATCAGAGATGTTTGCTGTACAAGACGCAGATTCTTCCCTGCGTCGTGAGGTGACGGGAGGCCTCGAACCGTTGGCGCAGCGAAGAACCGTAGCGTCCTTGGCTGCCTTCTACCGAATGTATCACGGCGAATGTTCTGAAGAGCTCTTCAATCTGATCCCACCATCACCTTTCCGATCCCGAACAACGCGTGCCGGGCAGAGATACAACTCATACACAGTGGATTGAATCTTCGCCAGAACCGAGCGTTTCAAAAGATCGTTCCTCTGTCGAACTATAAAAACTTGGAACGACCTGCCCGCACACGTGTTTCCCTCATGTTACAACCCCGGGTTCTTTAAGAGGAGCGTGAAGAGGCACATCACAGGGCCGCCAACTTGAGGACCGCTGTAAGAAGTGGCCCCCAATCGCAAGATGCGCCACGGCTATCCACCGTGGCGACGTCAATTTGGCGAGCTGAATATTAAAAAAAAAAAATCTATACTAATATTATAAAGCTGAAGAGTTTGTTTGTTTGTTTGAACGCTAGGATCTCAGGAACTGCTAGTTGGATTTCGAAAATTCTTTTGCAGTTTCATAGTCCATTTATCGAGGATGGCTATAGGCTATATAACATCACGCTAAAACGAATAGGAGCGGATCAGCAGTCAATAATGTTTTTAAAACGGGGAATATTTTTTACCGTCTGAGAGCTTCCGAGGCGTACGCTGCGTAAATGGTTAAAGTTACGTAAAAACTGTGTACTACTAAATTGTTTCTTTTAAAAAGTTCTAAAAAAAAGTCCGCGACAGCATATTATTATGTCTATCTTTTAAGGTTCGCTCACAATAACCTAATTTGTCTATCTCTTAAGGTTCGTTCACGATATTATAGAACAGAAGAGTTTGTTTGTGCTAGGATCTCAGAAACTACTGGTTGCATTTCAAAAATTGTTATACAGTTTAATAGTCCATTTATTGAGGATGGCCAATGGTGATTTAACATTACGCTAAGACGAATAGGAGCGGAGCAGCCATGAGTAATGTTTCGAGAACGGGGAAAATTTCTTTCTTTTGAGAGCTTGCATTGCGTACGCTGCATATATATCGTTAAAGTTACGTAAAAATAGTGTATTACAAATTTGTTCCTCTTAAAAAGTTATAGAAAAAAGTCCTCAACAGCAAATGCCTATCTTTTAAGGTTCACTTACAATAACCCTCTTTAAAGTATGAGCGACGCGACCGGAGTAAACGTGGTCTGCAGTGGTAGCCAGTCAACTGAACGATAAAAACCGGCCAAGTGCGAGTCGGACTCGCACACGATGAGGATAGCACCCGAACCCCTTCCCCTAGGTGAAGCCGCAGTAGTAGCTGTAGGTCTGTTGGGAGTCCTACGGTCATCCTTTCGAAGGTTTACCCGGAGCTCCCAACCGTAAGCATTAGGCAGGGAACGTGTGGTTTTTGTAGGATTTTCTACACGTTAAAAAAAAAACTAAAATTCTGTCACAATCCACCGCTGAGCGTCGGTTTCTCTCAATCTTCACCTGAACACATGTATGACTATGAGAATTTTTCACCTTACTACATCGCGCTGACCATCTGAACTATCCTGAAACCTCCTTCCGATAGCTGCCTAGGGGCTCCCGGCTGTAGGGAAAGCTATACGCCCACATTTCACCTTTTAGTTTTACGTCCCACGAAGTAGGTGGTGAGCTCATACGGCCTTCAACTTGGCCGATCGATTGTCATTTTACTGACAACCACGTTTCATTTTGAGTTTTCCTTCTCTACGCAATAGATCGTTTTGCGAAAGTGTTCCCTTGGTCGCCGAATTGGGGTGGCTACATTTTGTAGTCTTTCCCGATGCCACACAGGTTGTTACAAGATTTTCTTTCGGGTTTTTAATCCCCTCGTGCGTTGTGACACTTGTTGACGAAGCTGGCTTGAGCCCCATGTCTTGATAGGGTCCCATCGCACTCACTCCGAAAACTTTAGACAATACAGTTTGGAAATTTGTCCCCTACCTGCAGAATTACATTACCTATATTTTCAACAAAAGATTTTATTCAAAGTAGTCCGATTGCTATAACAAATACGAAATAACCGGTTATATCCGGGAACAACAAAGGTAGACAAATAAAGTTCCCATTTCCCATTCAGTTGGTGACGTCATCGATTGTTGACGAGGGTACCTTCAGACCCTTGGTATACACATGACGCACTAAAGAGATTTCTATTATATGTCAGCTACCTGTGTCAATTGCAAATGTATTCGTACAGAGGCTATTTTAACGCAATACGAGATTATTTTCTCCTCAATTCGATCTGGGTTACGGGAAATGGTAATTTACCGGCTGTTGGAAGCCACAACCTGCGATTGACCATTTCAATACCTATGTCAATAGGCTCAACACCTATTACGTGGGATAAAATACAAAAGGTGAAATGTGCTATTTTTGTTTCCGCGTCCGGATAAAATCTACGAGTATAACTATTTTGTAATCAAACCTAAATTTCCACAGCCAAGACATATTTAGTTATTATGTTTCACATCCATAGTAAATAATCTCTGCAGTTCGAGCATCTCTAAAAGAACTATCACAGAAGGTAACAAAGCGCACCTATCCGAACTAAAATAGCGAACTAAGCGTATATTTCTAATTCCGCTGAGGTTGATGGAACGGAGGCTTACCGGGGCCACCGCGTATAGGATCAATTACTGAGATTGTCTGAAACTGGATAGCAAAATTATTGCGACCTACTCATAATTACTGAAGTTATTCTCTGTAGCAGCGAAATGTGCGTAATATATGCCTCGACCTACCCCTTAGGGGGTAATGTCATTACTCTTATGGCATGTATTGTATGCATTCTCTATATAACACCATGGACAGTTCTCACAAACCTACAGATTAATTTGACGTTGATAGCATTATGTATTATAAGCAGTTGACTTCGGGGTGCTGGGTAGGACAACCTCTACGTGGTGCATCCTGGTAACGTGGACGACGATGTGGGCTTCGCACGAGGCGCACGTCGTCGCCCACGGCCAATAGTCCACCAAGGAGGGGGGGGCCTTCATGGCCGGTTTCGAGTTCTCCGCATGCGCTCTGTTATGCAGAGCGTACTTAGCGGAGAGCTCTCAGGGCGGCGAGTACTACGCCTCTGAGCGATCAGAGGCGAAGTACACGGTCCCATGGGGACCATCGTTCGGCCGAGCCGTAACCCCGTCTGGCAACAGACGGGCACGGTGGCTCTTTGGAGTTGCGAGGAAGAAAACCTCTATAAAAAATAACCCAAATCTCACGCTCTGACGCCCGGCAATTTGATGCATCGCTGGGGGGAACTCAGTGCCTAGGGCGTCACTCCCACCTTCCAACCATTCCCATCCTCACATCCTCTCCCAACTTCCCCACTCCCACCCGGCGGACTATAAACGCAAAATATCAAAATGACTGAGGTAAATATAAGGATCTAAGAAGGATATAAGAAGAACTACCCAGGAGCGCACCCGGACAGTGTCCGGGGAATCGCTTGCCATGTCTCGGCATGGCGACCCCCGCCAGGGTTCATCCCAGGTGGTATATGGGAGGGGTCACCACAGTCCCACAGGCCCAAGGGTGTGCCTCAAAACCACCCAAGAAAGTGACGCGGAGGTCGCGTCCACCCGCGCTGGCTCGGAGATGGAGTCGGCTGTCGACATGGGTACCGAGACCGAGGGTGCCCTCGAGGGTATCCATGTCGAAGTAGGAAGAAAGAGACCCAGGTCAAGCGGACCTGGCAAAGGCGTGTTCCGTCGGCCTGGGTCCGCATCAACAACGAGTGAGGAGGAAGGTAGCCTTCCTAGGAAGGTAGCTGCTACAACCGCGGGTAGAGGTCGGAAAGCCGACCTCTACAGAGCTAAAGGGAGCAGAACAGCAGCAGAGCCGCCGGCGATTGTGCCCCCGCTGCCAAGCGGGAAGGTCACGGAGGTGCCGGCGGCGGTGAACATCTTGGCGGCACTTTCCCGCATTTCTGGCGCCGTAAAAGGTGCCAAGAATGTAGCGGGAAAGAAGAGGGTCGTGGCGGATGCGGTCACTGGCGCCGCCAACGCGCTGGAGGAGCTCCTAGAAAGGAGCGTCTCCAGCGAGGAGGATAAGCTCCGGGCTCGGGTCGCGAGCCTGGAGAAGGAGCTTGCCGATTCCCGCAACCAGCAACAGCTGATGCGGGAGGAGATCGGCAAGCTTACGCAGCTGGTCCAGGGGGCCGCCGGGGATGCTCGGGGTGTGAAAACCCCAGCTCCTCGTGCGCCACCCAAGACAACACCTTCGATGGTCCAGCTGGGGTCTGGGAGGTAGTAGGAGCAAAGAAGAAGGTGGCTAAGGCCGCCAAAAAGGCGGCGAAGGCCGCCAAGAAGGCGGCAAAAGTTGCCGCTAAAGCGGCAAAGGCCGCCGCGGCGAAGGCGCCGAAGAGGCTCCGCGCTCCTCGCTCCACTGCCGTCGTCATTACGGTGACGGCAGAGGGCAAGGCGAAGGGCGTGGGGTACGCCGAGGTACTGAGGCAGGCGAAAGCCTCAGTAGACCTCAAGACCCTCGAGATTGAGGGGGGGCTCCGGTGCAAGGTGACGCGCACCGGAGCGCGCCTCCTCGAGGTCTCCGGCGCCACCAGCGGCCCCAAAGCGGATGCCTTAGCGGCGAAGCTGCGGGAGTCGCTGAATACGGGCGATGTCCGCGTGTCCAGACCCAACAAATGCGCCGCGCTGCGCATTTCGGGTCTGGATGACGCGGCCACGACGGACGAGCTTATCTCCGCCGTCGTGGAGGCGAGCGGCTGTCCCCGGGATCAGGTGAGGTCAGGCGAAATCCGCTTTGGCCCCACCGGTCACGGGTCGGCAGTCGTGAGCTGCCCCGTCGCGGCGGCCCAGAAAGTGGCGGACGGACAGAGCCTCCTTATTGGGGGCTTCCTGAGGGCGCAGGTGCATCTCCTGCAGCCCCGCGAAGACAGGTGCTATAGGTGCCTGGTCGTGGGGCATGTAGGAGTGCAGTGCACGGCGGAAGTCACCGTGGGTGATCGGTGCTTCCGCTGTAGTCAGCCCGGTCACACGGCCCTTGCCTGTGACGCTCCGCCACGATGTTTCAAATGCGTGGCGGAGGGCAAGGAGGCTGACCACCGGGCGGGCAGTAAATCCTGCGCTGCCTCAAGGCCGAAGCCCCGTCCGTCCGCACGGGGGGGTAAGGGTGAGGTGGCACGCCCGCGGCAGGGTGCGGAAATGGACGTCCATTAATGGACACCCATATCCGCATCCTGCAGGTGAACCTGAACCACTGCACTGGTGCTCAGGACCTTCTGTACCAGAGCATCAGGCAGTGGTCCATTAACATCGCAGTTGTCGCCGAGCCGTACTAGGTTCACCCGGGAAGCCCGGTGGATCTGGACGGCCTGGCGACAATCTTTGGGGGGACCGGCGCGGACGACTCGCACCTGGCGGTCATCGCTAGGGGTCCGGGTTGTGTCGCGGCGGAATACGAGGGTGTGGCTGTCGTGGCCGTCTACATCTCGCCGAGCCTCGACCAGCATCAGTTCGAGCTATGGCTCCCTGAGCTGGACGTCGTCCTCGCCGCATGCCGGCCTCGCCCTGTCCTGGTCCTGGGAGACTTCAATGCCTGGTCGCAGGCTTGGGGCTCCCGGGAAACCAGAGACAGGGGGAGAAAACTGGAGGACTGGGTCACAACACGTGGCCTAGTCATCCTGAACCGGGGGAATGTCGCAACCTGGACGCGGCGGGGGCTCAGCTCGGTCATAGACGTCTCGTTTGCGACCCCTGAGCTCGCCCGCCGTGTCCAGGGATGGCGCGTGGTGGAGGAGGAGGAGACGTTGTCAGATCACCGATATATTCGGTTCGACGTCTCCCCTCCACCAAACCTGCCGCCAGCAATTGCGAATCCCCCGGAACCGCGTTGGGCACTTCATCGCCTTGATCGGGAGGCTCTCCTGGAGGCGGCCATCGTGCAGGCCTGGATTCCGTCAGCGGACAGGCCTGCCGATGTTGATACCGAGGTGGAGTGGTTCGGGAGAGCCATGTCGCACATCTGCGATGCGGCGATGCCCAGGGCTAGGCCCAGGCCGGCAAGGAAACAGGTGTACTGGTGGACGCCGGAAATCGCGCAGTTGCGCGCGGAGTGAGTTACCGCGCGCCGCCGGTACACCAGGTTCCGCCGGAGGCGTCGCCGCCCAGACGATGCGGCAGCCCGAGAGACGGAGCTCTACGATGGGTACAAGGAGGCCAAGAGGGCCCTCCAGACGGCCATCAAGCGGTCCAAAAAGCTGGGCCGCGATGAGCTGATGGAGACTCTGGAGCGGAACCCGTGGGGGCGCCCGTACCTTACGGTAAGGGGCAAATTACGCCCTAAGGCGCCCCCACTGACTCAGAGTCTCCAGCCGGAGCGGCTGGAGGAGGTCCTGGACTCCTTGTTCCCGTCGAGAGCGGAGGAACATATTTCTCCGCGCATGGCTCCGTCTCAGGCGCCCAACGCGGAAGGCAGCGAGAACGACGTGACCGTAGTCACCGAGGGTGTGTTAGGGGCGGCTGTACTGCGGCTTAAATCCCGCAGAAACACCGCCCCTGGACCCGACGGCATTCCAGGCCGAGCGTGGGTCCTGGCTCTCGAAGAGCTTGGGCCTCGACTAATTGGGCTCTTTAGCGCATGCCTCGAGAAAGGCCAGTTTCCCAAGGTCTGGAAGACCGGGAAACTGGTCTTGATTCGAAAGGCGGGGCGGCCGGCAAATTCCCCATCAGGGTACCGGCCGATCGTGTTGCTCGACGAGGTGTGCAAGCTCTTTGAGCGCATTATTGCACAACGCCTCGTCGGGCACCTCACACGCGTGGGGCCTGATCTGGCGGATAGCCAGTTTGGCTTCCGTCAGGGACGCTCCACCGTGGACGCGATCATGCGCATTAGAGGCCTGACGGAGGAAGCAGTTTCACAGGGTGAGGTGGTGGTGGCGGTGTCTCTCGACATCGCCAACGCATTCAACACCTTGCCCGGGAGCTGCGTCAGGGAGGCGCTTATCTATCATGGAGTGCCTCCCTACCTTCGTCGAATTGTCGGGGCTTATCTCTCCGAGAGAGCCATAACTTACCCGAGCTGGCTAGGGCCGGGTCGGCGAGATGTGTCGTGCGGTGTTCCACATTGATCGGTTTTAGGGCCGCTCCTGTGGAACATCGGTTACGACTGGGTGCTGCGTGGTCCGTTGCTCAGAGGGGTCGGCGTAACGTGTTACGCCGACGAAACCCTCGTTACGGCGCGGGGAGCAACGTGCCGCAGCACTTAAGGCCACGGCAGGGGTTGCTCAGGTCGTGGGTCGGATTCGGCGGCTGGGTCTCGAGGTCGCCCTTCACAAATCCGAGGCTCTGTGCTTCCACGGACCTCGGATGGGGCCACCTGCGGGATCCAGCCTACAGGTAGGGGGCGTCAGCATCGGCATCGAGCCCTCGATGAAGTATGTGGGGCTCGTACTCGATGGCCGGTGGAACTTCGGACATCACTTCCGAAGTTTGGTCCCAAAACTGAGGGGAGCATCGGCCGCACTCGCGCGGTTGATGCCCAACATCAGGGGACCCAACGCTCCCTACAGGAGGCTGTACCTGGGGATCGTGCGAAGCATGGCCCTGTACGGGGCTCCCGTATGGGCGGAGACCCTGACGGCCAGCAATGAGGCTAGACTGCTGAGCCCGCAGAGAGTGATGGCCGTCAGGGTGATAAGAGGATACCGCACGATCTCCGGTGAGGCGGCATGTCTCCTAGCCGGGACCCCTCCATGGGACCTGGAAGCGAGAGCCCTTGCGTCACTGTTCAGATGGCGCAAGGAGGCGCTGGAGCGGGGCCAAAGGCCTGCTCGAGAAATCGAGGCCCAGCGGACCCTGCTCCACCAGGAAACCGTGGAGACATGGAAGGTGCGACTTGAGCAACCAAAGGGGGGATTCGCCACAATCGCGGCCGTCAGACCGGTCATGGACGAGTGGCTGGAGAGAAGACACGGTGCTCTCTCCTACCGGTTGACACAGATGCTTGCCGGGCACGGTAGCTTCGGTAGGTATCTGTGGCGAAAACACCGGGAAACCACGGCCGAGTGTCAGCAACGACACGGCGCTCCACACGCTGGTGGAGTGCACGGCGTGGGCACAACAGCGCCAGGTCCTCGTAGTGGGTCTGGGCGTGGACACTCTCTCGCTTGAGGCCATGGTGCGAGCCATGCTCTCCAGCGGGAGTAAGTGGGACTGCGCCGCCTCTTTCTGCGAGCAGGTCATGCTCGCGAAGGAGGCGGCGGGCCGGGTGCGGGAGAGAACTCTCCCACCCGAGTTCCGCAGTCGGCGCCCTGGGCGCCGCCGACGTGTCTTCGCCGAGGACTATCGGCCTCCATGACCGGGGGTCTGAGGACGGTGGGAGGGCCGCTCACCGTCCTTACAGAAGCAGGCCCATGACGGCAGCGTGACGTGAGCAACTCACGCACGCCCCCCCCCCCTCAGAAGCGGGGTCACACCCGAAACCCCCCATAGACGCGGGATTGCACCCGAACCACCCCCTGGGCGAGGCCGCATTGGCGGCCGTAGGTCTGTTGGGAGTCACGGGACAACCCTCCTGAGGGCTTACCCGGGGCTCTCAACCATAGGCTGTTAGGCGTGGCGTGAGGTTTTTTAGTCGGTAAGAGTCCGACATAACATCCTATGAGGATTTTCCCTCACGTTAAAAAAAAAAAAAAAGCAGTTGACTTCTATTTAAAAACCGACCAAGTGCGAGTTGGACTCACGCATGGATGGTTTCGAACCAAGAAACAGCAATAAAAATTATGTTTGTTAGTTAGGTAAATTTAAATGTATGTATTTCTGTTTTAATAATAGGTAAATAAATAAATAAATAAATAAATATTCACGGACATTTCACACAACGCTATATTCTGATCCCAAAGTAAGCTAGGAATAAACTGCTTGTGTTATGACCACGTATATTAATACTTATATACTTTTAAATACATATATATTATATATAGAAACACACAGACTCTTGAGACAAACATTTATGGGTCACACAAATATTTGTCTCCGGCGGGAATCGAACCCACGACCTCCAGCGCCGCAGGCGGTATCACTACTGACTGCGCCACAGAGGCGTAGGTATGTGTTGTTATAGCGGCAACAAAAACACATAATCGTTAAAAATTTGTGCAGCTTTCTAGTTATCACGGTTCATGAGATGCAGCCTCGTGCAATGCAGACAAACAGACAGCTAAGTCTTAGTAATAAGGTCCCGTTTTTATCCTTCGGGTACTTAGCCGTAAAAAAGAAAATACTGTGGTCGAAATGGTTTGTGATGTGAATGTGACCTAAAATTTCTAAATTTTTATATCATTTTTTATACCACTAAGGTGGCAGACAAGCATACGGCCCACCAGAAAGACTGGTGGTCACCGCAGCCTATGAACGTTTGCAACACCAGAGGAGCCGCACTCACGCTGCCGACCCTGTAAAAACCTTCTTAGACCCCTTTTGAAGAACCCCAGAAAGAAGAAGAAGAACAGAAGAAACAATTGTAATAATCCTGAAGCACTCTAAGCTTAAAAGGGAAAATTTGATATTTTTCACATTCAGTCACTCAGAGTAATGTCAAAGTCACCTGTGCGGTTGCACCCAGTTTTGAGCGGTGGCTACTGGGATAAATGTGTGGATTTTTCTAATTATTTTTTCTTTTGCGTACTCTCAATGCTTCGTGATCAATTTTGAGCAGTACACCTACTCAAAAGCGATGACGAAATATGGAGAGTTATCTATACTTACTATAATTATTAAGCCCTATACCGCAAATTGGTCAGCCCTATACCGCAAATTGGTTAGTCCTATACCGCCCTTAACAACATGTGACATGTTCAAAATTCGATGAGGAACCGACTCGCACTTATCCGGTATTTTTTTTACAACTTTAGTTTTCAATAAAGAGATACAATCTTATCCCTGAATGTTTCATGTACGCCAACAACCAAAAGGATATATCGTATTTTCTTGAACAAAACAAGTCCCTTATCGGTAAGCTATCACTCGACTAAACTGTCACTCTTGTTGTCAGTTCACCGAATCCCGTGACGTCATGGGGTAGTATGTTACCCTATTTTGCTACCTCTTTAGTGATATGTGACAGTGAGCGGGGAATTTATGTGCGTGTGGTTGGGTACTTTCGGGTTTCGTTTAGCCCTAGGGATTTTAAGATATCGGTTCTGAATTGTAATGTATACCTACCTACTTTGTGGTTTATCGGGAACTAGTTTAAAATTATTTAAACGCCTAGATATCATCATTTGTATTTGTCTCACGTATGAAGTGAATTGATTCCGTATTAGGACAGCCGCAGACTGTAACTATCTATTGCTGAAATTTTCAAACCTAAACGGCCTTCAACTTCGCTGAACGACTTTCCAGTTACAAATTGGTCACCCATCCCGTTGCACTGAAACCAAATAAATTTATAAATAAAGATGCGTGTGGCTAAATACCGAATCAAGCTTTACGAAAATATGAATTATATTTTGAACAAACGCCAAATTTTACCCTAATTCCATTGTACCCTTCACGGTTTAACCCTCTTATAACATAAGTATACATTCGCTTAAAATTAAAAAGGTTAAATTACGTATCGTAAATAGGTATTTATACAAACACAATTTATTTAACCCGACCACTGCCAAATGAATTTCGTTAAAACAAATGAGTAAGCTTATGGAATTGGTACTGATCTATAACTGGATTGTTTATAGAGAGCTTGAGAGCGCTTTGGTGCGGCACGGAAAACAATAGTACGTTCTAAAGCGTCTGTTTACTTATGATTAAAATGAAGATTAACATTCATTATCAGTTCCAGCACCGCGATATGTATAAAATTCCTACTAATATAACAATGCGAAAGTAATGCTGCCTGTTACCACAGATTACTAAAAAGTTACTACGTTTACGCTTACTGTTACGCTTTCCCGCCTGAGCAACTGAACCCATTCTGTTGAAACTTGGTTCAAAGATAAAATAGACAAAGATCTATTTTATAACAGGATGTAAGGCCTTTACGAGGGCATACCCGGGTCTCCCGGTCGTAGGCTGATGGAATGGCACCGTCAGTACTCGGTAGGCGTTCGGCATCAGTTGGGAATCCTAGGTTCATCCTTCCGAAGGCTTACGCGAGGCTCCCAATCGTAGGCATTAGGTAGAAAATGTGTAGTTTTTAGGATGCAGGATTTTCCTCACGATAAAAAAATAAAGGCGTCCGGCATGACATTCATGAGAATTTCCATACGTAAAAAAAGGCGTTGTCTTCTTACTTGTTATTACGGAAACAAGTTTATTTGGGAAATGGGTATCGGAAATCCACCATACAAACAGCACCGCTGGTATTAGCTAGTGTAGAATAAATAATCTAATTCGATTTCAAAACCATCCTCCGTGCATCCACCTCAGTACTATTTACAATATATTGAGTCACGTACGAAATGAAACACTCTCAGATAGTACAAGATTTATATTATAACAAGATGGCTGCTCTCGGACGATTAACGATGTTCGTTCAGCTGAATATCACAGATAGTTGCATCATAACGTATACCATATTCGAGGCCTTTTGTTTTGAAATTATCAAGGATTTTTGTTATTTATGTTGATTCAGAACGACGGGTGCCTGGCAAATGTGCAAGTGTTCTCATTTTAGTGGAGACAATCCTCGATAGAGAATTTCGCTCTATAGTCTTTACTCCATTAATCTATAGAAATTTGGAACGCTCTGCTAGCACACACATTTTCCTTTCTTTTACAGCTTGTAGCAGGTAACCCTAAGCTCCCTCTCCGGAATACACGCGGTAAGGCGCCGAGACGATATTCACCGACGTCTACTAATCCGCGAATGCATCCATAGCGCGCTAGCCAATCACAGGCACGCGCGCCCGGCTCTGACAGTCGGGGAACGAACGTCATGCTATTAAGCACGATTTGTAACAATGTACCATATTAATTAAGTTTTACCTGTTCTAAACTAAGATCTGTATTAAAAACAAGTGCGACAACTACACCTGGCTCCTTATTGGCTTCACCCCGACCACAACTGGCACCCAACGTGTATCATAAAGTTCGTCCACCAAGATGCCGCGCAAACGACAATCGCTAGATCACAATAGTTCTGTACAAGAGGGAAATGGCAATAACTCAACAAATAATAACGTTGTGCTTACACAAGAAGCTCTTACAACGCTTATTACGAGTATGCAGCAGTCGCAAGCTGAGCTATATTCTCAAATTATGAGAGAGGTACGTGCATCCACGCCAAATGAAGTTAATGTCTCCGCCATTATGAAAAATAACTTTGCGAAATGTGCATCGCGTTTCAACGGAAATCCCGGTGAGTCTGTTGACAATTTTATAGATGCCATCTCAGTGTACAAGTCATGTCTACACATTAGTGACGAGAATGCCTTATTAGGACTCTCCATGCTACTTGGTTCATCGGCGGGAACATGGTGGCAAGGCATCAAAAACTCGACCAAAAATTGGGAAGAAGCCCTAAATAGGCTACGTAGTGCCTTCGGCGAGCGTCGTCCGCCATTCAGGATTTACTCTGAATTGTTTGCATCAACTCAAGGACAACAGAATACAGATCTTTTTATTTCCAAAACTCGGGCTCTGTTAGCAAAGCTTCCACAAGGAGATCTCTGCGAGCGCGTTGAATTGGATATGGTATATGGGTTACTAGATCGCCGCATTAAGAAAAGGTTAGATAGAACAGCTGTCACTACATTTGACGAATTATTAATTAAAGCTCGCGCTATTGAGGACTCATTAAAGGAAAACCACAAGTCTAAGAGCAGCACCACATCCGTCACAACAACTTCAGAAACTGTGCACCCCGCTTCTAACCCTACAAGTGCCACTGCAGTCGCCACACGTACCACCATAACCCCTGCGTGTTCCACCGGCACAGCTGTTGATGGTCAAGATACAAGACGTGGGAAGCCCAGGTTGTTCTGTGTGTACTGCAAGCGAAGTGGTCACACAAAAGACAAGTGTGAAAAGCTAAGTATTAATAAGTCTAATGATAATAAGTCTAGTGATAGCGATACTTCTAAGTACAAAGATATTAAATGTTATGGTTGCGGAACAGAAAATGTTATAAAATCTAAATGTCCAAAGTGTAACCCTAAAATAAGCTCATATGGTGAGCACACTGCTTTTTATTCCCTTAGTTCAAAGACTGAGACTTCTACTTCTATTTGTAACAATTGTAACCCCCGCTTAAGGTTGTCAAATGGTTTTCATTGCATTTCTGGTAATTTTGTTGGATCAAAATCTCATGTTAATAATGATTTTAACCCGCACACCTGTATTGCTGTACCATTGTCTGACACAGCCGGAGGCTCACAATCTTTGTTTGGAATATCAAGTGGCTCTCAACAGTTTCATGGGAAAGTCAGTGGCTCTCAACAGTTTCATGGGAAAGTCAGTGGCTCTCAACAATTTCGTGGGAAAGTCAGTGGCTCTCAAACACATTTAGTCAATGATTTTCAAACACGTTTTGCCAATGATTCTCAAACATGTTTTGACAACAGTTCTCAAAGTTTTTTTAAAATTAATTGTGATGATAAATCTTTTCTACGCCCAGTAATAAAAATTAAAATTTTAGGTGAGAATGGTACAGCAATGATTGATTCAGCAGCTAAATGTTGTGTGGCTGGCTATACATTGTACAATCTTCTTAAAATGAAAAAGCATCCTATGTTGTCTTGTGTGAAAAATGTAAGCTTAGCTGATGGTGTTACTAGATTAATGAATGTACTTACTACGGAAGTATATGTATGTCTTGAAGGTAGAACCAGGCTCGTAAGTTTTTTAATTTTTCCAGACGCGGATAGTAATCATACTTTGTTAGGTATAGATTTTTTGATAAAATTTAACATTAGTGTAGATTTCGGTAACGCTCAATGGTATTTTACTGATAATGATACAAAGTTTGACCTTCTTTTCGAAAAAGATTTGTTTTATGATCATGTCTGTGTTAACAGCGTATTTAGGGATGATGAAGCATTAAGTCTTACAAATCAACAACGCGAGGTTCTTGCCCAACTTCTCACGGAAAACGAGGACGTATTTAAATTAACAGGTGAACCAACTAGTTTCGCCGAACATGTTATAGATACCGGTGACCACGCTCCTATCGCAGTACCTCCGTATAGGTTAACACCCGCTAAAAAGGCTGTTATGCAGACTGAAATAGAAAAGATGCTAGCCGAGGATATCATAGAAGAATGTGAGTCGGCATGGGCTGCCCCTGCGTTATTAGTTCCTAAAAAAAATGGCCAAGTACGTTTTTGTGTCGACTATCGTAAACTTAACGCAATTACTAAGTCCGACGCATATCCGATGCCGCTTATAGATGAACTGGTACAGTCAAAAAAACGCAATTGCATAATGACTACGTTAGATATGAGAAGTGGTTTTTGGAACGTTAGCGTACGCGAGTGTGACAGGGATAAAACGGCTTTTCAGACACATTTAGGAACGTTTCGCTTTAAACGTATGCCTTTTGGTCTCAAAAACTCACCAATGACGTTTGCGAGGCTAATAGACAGGTTGCGCTCTGGTACATCGCTCAAAAACATAAACATATTAGCATACCAAGATGATCTGCTAATTATATCAGATGGTTTTGACCAACACATCGCAGATTTACGTACAGTTTTTGATAGACTACGCCTGTTCAATCTTCGCGCCAACCGCGAAAAATGTGTTTTCGCGCGCAAAGAGGTTAAATACCTTGGCCACGTCATCACTCAGGAAGGAATTCTCCCTGATCCTGATAAAGTACGTGCTATCGTGGATATGAAGGAACCAAATTCGGTACGCCATCTCAAAACTTTTCTTCAAACGTGCTCATGGTTCCGAAAGTTCATTTTGAATTTTTCGAAAGTCGCTGAACCACTAACACGTCTTTTGAAAAAGAATCAACCTTGGAAATGGGGTTCTGAGCAGATACAGTCGTTTCAGGAACTCAAAAAGAGTTTAACGTCTGCTCCCATTCTAATCCAAGCTGATTACAGCAAACCATTTGTTTTACGTACGGATGCTAGCAATTACGCTTTAGGTGCAGTATTGCTGCAGGGCGAAGGAAACAATGAACGGCCAATTGAGTATGCGAGCCGTCTCCTTATCCCCGCCGAACGCAATTACAGTACTACTGAAAGAGAAGCTCTAGCAGTAGTCTGGTCTGTTGAACGCTTCAGAGGTTACATTGAGGGTCATGAAATTGTTGTTAGTAGTGACCACCAACCTCTTAAGTGGTTATTAAGTTTAAAATCGCCTTCAGGTAGACTCGTGCGATGGGCTTTAAAGTTACAAGAGTTTAATATTCGATTTGAATACACTCCTGGTAAAGCCAATGTTGTCGCCGACACATTGAGTCGTCCTACCTGCGAAGAAGATAGTAAGGATCAGTGTGGAATCTGTTCAGTCATTGTAGACTTACCTTCGAGAAGTCCTACTGATCTTCGCCAAGCTCAGTTAGATGACTCGGAACTGAAAAAAATCATTAATAGCCTTGAATGCAATGATGCTCTTGAAGACAAGCGCTGGTCTGAGCGAGGCTACTTCATGCAACAAGGAGTCCTCTACAGGTATAATCCGGACGTCGATGTTGAAGAGCCACAACTTGTACTTCCTGTGAGTTTAAGACTCGATGTTCTACAGGAATGCCATGACACTCCTATTGCTGGGCATCAAGGCATCGATAGAACGTTACATAAACTTTCACAACGATTTTTTTTCACTGGTATGAGACGTTTTGTGGCTGACTTTATTAAGTCTTGCCCTACATGCCAGCGATATAAATCATCGAATGTAAAGCCATCAGGCCTCTTGCAAACCCCAGTTATGCAACAAAGAGGTGAGGTTTTAGCAGTCGACTTATTTGGCCCGCTCCCATCTGGAGAAAAGGGGGAGAAATACATATTGTTGGTTGAGGATACAGCCACTCGGTGGGTCGAGCTCTTTGCTCTTACTGACGCCACTGCAGAAATCTGTGCACGAACGCTGATAGAGGAATATTTCCTCAGGTATGGCTTACCTCGTCGTGTCGTCTCCGATAATGGAGTACAATTTGTCTCATCTGTGATGCAACAATGCATGTTTATCTTGGGGATTGAACAGGATCTGTTACCGTTATACCACCCGGAAGCAAATCCGGCTGAACGTAAAAATAGAGACCTTAAGGTACAGCTGGCTCAAATCGTAGACACCAAACATAACTCATGGCCCAAACACTTACCCTCGGTTCGTTTTGCGATGAACTCAGCCATGTGTAGTACAACTGGTGTCTCGCCCGCTTTTCTCACCTTTGCTAGGGATCTCCGGTCACCTATCGAAGTCAATCTTGATATCAGGTCAGTCCTAGAGAAAGATAATTTTGTACCCCAAATTACTCCTTACTTAAAGAATTTTTTGAATTCTTTAACTTCAATTCGAGATAGAGTAGAGAAGGAACAGGATAGACGTAAAGAATACGCGGATAAAAGTCGTAAAAATGAAGTGTTCCATGTCAATGATCAAGTTTTAGTTAAATCCCACGTATTAAGTAACGCTGCAAAAGGGATTTCAGCTAAATTTGTACCAAAGAGAGATGGTCCTTATACCATAGTTAAGGTAGCGAGTCCCACTACTTACATTCTTTCTAAACTTGATAATCCTAACGACATAATAGGTAAATTTCACGCGTCACAACTTACATCATTTGTCAAAAGGGACGAGGTTTCTCTACCGATCATGCCCAAACGTAACCGAGGCCGCCCTCGTCATGTTAAGCCTGCTTCTACTTCACCTGAACGTGACCCAGAGCCTGTTTCTATCTCAATTGGACGGGTTCTTGAGCGAGGACGCTTTATCGAACCCGAGAGGGAGTATGTAGCAGGTAACCCTAAGCTCCCTCTCCGGAATACACGCGGTAAGGCGCCGAGACGATATTCACCGACGTCTACTAATCCGCGAATGCATCCATAGCGCGCTAGCCAATCACAGGCACGCGCGCCCGGCTCTGACAGTCGGGGAACGAACGTCATGCTATTAAGCACGATTTGTAACAATGTACCATATTAATTAAGTTTTACCTGTTCTAAACTAAGATCTGTATTAAAAACAAGTGCGACAACTACACCTGGCTCCTTATTGGCTTCACCCCGACCACAAGCTCCGAATTTTTCAAGAAGTTCGTGTAGAGATACAACATTCGGCCGCCAATTTGACGACTACCTGTCATCAGACTATTAGATAGTGAGAGTGGCCCCTAGTGTGACTGATGTCACCGTGACTTTCTAAAAGGCCATTAAAAAGTTAGTTACTTACCTACAAAATATTTTTAGGGTTCCGTACCCAAAGGGTGAAAACCGGAACCCTATTCTTGAGACTTTGCTGTCGTTTGCTGCGTCACGAGGCCGTATATCACGATCAAGAGCTGAAATATTCACGGAAGATGTATTTCTGTTGCCGCTATAACAACAAATACTAAAATCCCAAAAAAAAATAATAATATTTAAGGGGGGCTCGCATACATGAAATGTGTTTTTTGGTACGGAACGCTACGTACCCGAGTCCGACTAGCACTTGGCTGGCTTTTTTTTAATTAATATCGGTCCAATTGAATTGAGATTAGGTATAATAGGTATTTAGTCGTAAGCATAGAAATTCATGTTTTTTTAACACAAAATTGCAACCTTTCTTCAACCTGCAATAAAAAGTAAAATGCTCACAGTTCCAACGGTCCGAAGCAGCGCTCGTTAGAGATAGCCTAATGAAACCTCATCTCTACTAACAACCTACATAGAACATCTACTTAATACTATATTACTTTTCTCACTAATGGTCGTAAAATCTAATTTAGTTGAAAATCATCAACATTTGTTCAGGTATACTTATTTGTTGATCTTTTACACGATTGCATTTTTTTTTTGCTGCCGAACTTTTTACTGCACGGTGATGACAGTGCCGCGCAGCAGTGAGTGCAGTCGCGACGCTGCTACCAAGTTCGGAATGTATTCTAATATAAATCAGTACAGAATGTATGGGGACCAGAGGTGCTGTTGCAGCACATCGGTGACAGTAGTGCTGTTTGCGGTCGAGTTCGGACTCATACCTTTTAATGTCATGTTGTAAAGTCACATCAATTCTGGACGGTATGAATACATGCTGCATCCCTTTCCTTAAGTGTTCGATTCATCATTCCCCCCTTACAATTGGTGGAGGTTATCTTTTACTGTTGGGCATGGGTGGAATAACAGCGTGTTGTGGGTTCCTTCTTCCCCTCCTAAATTGATTACCTGTCCGATATAATACATTCCATTCTTAGAGAAGTTCGATTCGTCATTCTTTCGTTACAATTAGTTGAAGTTACTCTTGACTGTTGTGGATCAAGGTTGTTTAGTAGATTCCTTCTATGTCATTTTATTGCTCACGATGAACTCCCAAACTAGATATCTAACCTACTTTTACTTTTTTTTTAAATGTGAAAACACAGAAACTTGAAAACTGGAAACTCACAGAAGGGCTGCCCCTAACGAGTTTTCCATTGTGATAAATCCTTTTTGATTAACCTCGTAGGGTTTTGAGATTTACGAAAGTAGGAAAGCTGTTCCATAATTTAAGTCTATTGGGAAAATTTGCTGTTTTTGTTTAAAATACAAGTACTTAAATACTCTACGGAATGGGTTATTTTATTTAGGCACAAACGTATCGTTTTGCGAAAGTGTTCCCTTACTCACTGCGAGTAAGGGAACATTTTCGCAAAACGATCCATTGCGTAGAGAAGAAAACCTCAAAATGGACCCGGTTGGCAGTAAAATAACAATCGTTGAACCAAGTTGAAGGCATTATGGGCGGCTTGAAAATTTTTAATTGTAGGTCGTCATGACCTGCACCTGTTTACTTCAACAAGGCAATAGTCTCACCATCTATTAAGTGGGAAATAAAAACTCTGCCTTCCCCTTCGGGGATAAAGGCGTGACTATAAATATATGTATGTATGTATGTATGAAGAATAGCAGTGAAACCGTATAGACAACTAGATTTCGCCCACGGCGCCACGTTACATACGAGATTTATATTTTCACTGAGCTAAAAGTAGTTCATACTCAAATTTCAATCGAATAACATCAGTTTTACGGGCTAAACATTAATATATATATATATATATCCAGGATCCAATCCATATAATCAAATATCTGTCTGTCCGTCAGTCCCTCTTTACCTCACTCTTTGTACACGTGACCAGTTTATCCTTTTCATTTCAATCTCCCAAATGGATTGTATCGACATTTACGAGTTGGGTAAATGGCTAACAGTAAGGACAGTGCTCTGCGGTGAAATTTTGTTTAGTTTTTTTAGTACCAAGGAAATTCTTCACATTTTTGGACATGCTCACACAATATCATCTAGCCCAAGCTTAAGCTATAAGCTTGTATTTCTAAGTACAAACATAATTTATACACAGAAAAGAAGAAAAAAAGAAAGAAGAAAAGAAAAAAAAATTAAGAACCACCCAAACTCCGAAACAAATATTTTTGTGGATCACTCAAATATTTGGACCGACCCGGGAACCGAACCCAGGACCTCAGCGTAGCCGGCGGTAATACTACCGACTGCGCCACCAAGGCAGTCTGTAAAAAGAATGTTATGCCTGACTCGCCTTCTGACTGGAAGCTCGCTGTCGCGACTTTTCTTACGGAGTTGCATGTCGGTTTCATTGGCGGTATCTTTGAGAATCCTGTCTGCATCTTGTTGAGCGACAATCAGAGCCTGCGCCAGCTCACGTATCCTCTCATAGGTGAGATTCGGCTTCTGAAGTAATCTCCGTCGAACATGTGCCAAGTCCAAGTTAAAATTTGCAATAAAAATGTCCCTAACGAGTGATTCTCTAGGCGTTTCAAATTTCCAATCATTGTTTTTATTTTCAAGGTCGGTTAAAAAATGTGGCTGCTTTCAGATTTAGCCTGTTTTCGTGTAAAAAAATAAATAATGGTAGGTACATAGTTTTTCCTTGGCATAAAATATTTTTAAGTTCGAATTAACCTCTTAAGCCTAAGCCTCATAAGCTCTTACCAGATTCGATCGAAGTATTAAATGTATTGAAGATCTCCACGCCTATTTCACCAATGTGATGTAATAAATTTGCAATCTTACGGATTTGTAAAGATTTGTCGAAGCCGTGGCCAGAAATTATAATTATGTAAAATTTCTGGGCCACTACTTCCATTCTTGCACGCCGTTGGTTAAAGCATTCGACGTGATGTTCAACTTTTTCAAAGCGCAGTACGTGTCTTCACTTGATGGCATTTCTTTTTAATTTTCTTCATATTTCTTTATTCGTGCACTTCTAACACCATGTTATGTGGGTTCTTGATATGAATAAATAAAAGATTCCTGTTAGTACTGACTATTAATTGTATTAATTAAGACTTCACACAGTAATACATTTATGGTGGCATGTCCGTGCCACCAGCAGTTCACAAGTAAGTAGAACTTACTTCCTATAGTGATGGGACACATCATGTTACTAAATAGGGATGTAACAGTCCTAGGATATGAAGAAAGTAGTGTACACCCGCAAGACGCTTCACCAAGATATCCAGAACTCAAGAAACGTGTAGACCAACGGCTTTGACGCAGGCGTCCTTAGAGACTTGAAAGGTTAGCTGGTGGTCGCTTCAAACAATGCCAAAAAAAAGTTTAACAATAGCTGTTCCTAGCAGCCGATGAAAGCGAACCCCAGACTTCAATTAAAGGTAAAGTAAACGGGAATGTGCTAAGATGAGGAGAAAATGAAAACGTCATCAATCCTGACACGTTAACTACTTGGTATGTAGCACATGTTGTAACATTGTTCTTCAGTTTGAACCACTGAACTTAGAAACTCCAACAACAAGAAGGAACGGGATCTCCTCAGGGCTGTCACAAATAAAAGCTATATGAAATCATAAATTGTCTTCGCGGCAGCGAAAAACGAATTAAGATTGGTGGTGTTGGTCTAAGCACTGACAACACCAAAGTTATTTTTTTTTAAATATGGAAAAAGAATTGGTTGCGAGCAGGATTCAAACCTGCGTCTTAGGCGATCCGTGCCGACGCGTTTCCACTCCGCCACCGAAACCTACTCGGAACCAACCAAATTATCCACCTTATTATACGTCTTGGGGCGAGGTAAAGTTATTTGTGAGTTGTTTTGTTGCTGTCAAAAATAAAATAAAAACCGTCGAAGTGCGAGTCGGACTCGCGCACAGAGGATTTCGTCCCAAAAAACGGCAAAAATCACGTGTGTTGTAAGAGCACCCCTTAATCCCCACTCAGATTTTAGTATTTGTTGTAATAGTGGCAACAGAAATGCATCATCAGTGAAAATTTCAGCTCTTTAGCTACCATGGTTCCTGAGATACATGCCTCGAGACAGTCGGACAGACAATCAGACGGAGGGCGAAGTCTCATTAATAGGGTCCCGTTTTATACCCTTTGGTACCTTAAAATGCCTGTCGTAATCTTAAATTTTGTTTAATGGGGGTTCTCCTGATTTTTTCTTAGTTTGGTTCAGTTCCCTACCTGTGAGGCTAAGGCTACTGAATAAAAAAGTTTTCTTTCTTTCTCTACCGTACGGAAGATAAAGTTTGATGTGGAAGAAGATCACTCGAGTTTAATCTTTGGAAGGTGATACTCAATTCGACCGCATTTATGTTTCTTTTTAAGATCAGGTCGCCAAAATGACGCCGCCGATCTAATGGAGAGCCATGGCGACATCCAGCCTATTGAGAGACACTGAAAGAGTTCACAAGACTATTTGTCCAATCCTCAAAGTCTATTGACAGTGGACCTCAAGTTGGCACCCGATGATGTGCCTCTACACGCTCGGCTTGAAGAAACTGTGATTGTAAAAGTATTACTATCTAGTAAGGCTGTGAGAACGTAACAAGTTCTAGAGAGCTACGACGCTGAGACTTCGGATGCAACTCGAACCAGAGCGTTTGGATGAATTTTCTTTTTAGAAATGGAAGCATCGTGTATCAACTCAGAATCATATTTTGTACTCACCTTATTAGGCTTATATATAACGTACCTAAGAAATTTGTAAACTGGCAACCCTAACAAGTTAGTAACAAAATGAGCTGTCACCGGATCGTCGTCGCTGGAGTTTGTGATCGTTCACCGCTGCAGAGTAGTTTACAAACTTGGCGGATGCCACCGAAAGAGAAACACGTGATGCGTTTAATGAAATCCATTGTATGAACTCTAGTTGCAGTCTTGCAATGAAGTTTGATATCGTCATTAATTAGGGTTTCACGGCGAAACCGAGGATTGCTTTATTGTTTTGTTGTAGGTAAGTAATAAGTGGTTCAGTAACTTATCGTTAAATTAGCGTCCATTTTACGAGAGGATTACACAAGCACGCCAGGTCGTGGATACGATTTGGGTGTGTAGAAGGAAATTTATTATAGAGTCTTGGTGTTCCCAATCGCTATCGGGAGCGGGAGGAACTCCTGACTAATGGAACTTCGTTTTGATCTCCAAAAGAGGCTGTCTTATTTTTTAGTTGCTTGATTATAATATACTTGACTTACATTAGGTACTAAAATTTCTTTTGAAATTACGGCTCAGGAAATTAAAGCTCTTCGCTTTGCATATTTTTATTTTTTATTTATTTTATTTATTTATTTATTTACATATCTTTAACTAATACCACTAGGTATATGAACTGTACAAATTGTACAATGCAGCTACATAACCCCGCATGTCAAATCAAACATCAACAAAATTCGCCTACAAAAAATAGGTTGAGATTTTCTTTCTTAACCAACACTCTTATACGTCGTACGTCTACCTACGTCGTAGATGTCTGAGGTGATCCCAGTAATACCACACGGTCCCATTTCTCGTGATATTACTCTTGTCTCACGACCAAATAAAATTGTTACTTACGGCACATTGTTGTTTCATTTACACACGCAGGGCTATTCCAACCGTGAAATGAGGTAGTCACACTGTGCCGTATCATGCCGCCTAGGTATCTTTTAATTTGACATTACCTACGTTTTCTAAATGTAGATATTTTTTTAAATATCTAAGTACGCAAGATTGTTTTGTTTTTGTAGCTAAGAACAATAAAAAAGAAGTCCTGCGGCTTCGAAAAAGGAGAAATCACGACGACTTTCAATAGTATAGACTTACCGCTGAGATGTTATGATTTTTTTTTCAAATTACTGTACAGTCAGCCCCATACGTAGATAGACACTATTGAAAATTACGAATTTTTCATTCATGAATCTAGTTCGTAAATTTCAATAGTGTTTATCTACTTATGAGGCTGACCGTACCATGACTAATATAGCAGATGGCTCAATTGCTCATGGTTCAATTGATCGAAAGTGGACAATTTAGACTTCTTTCACCAACTGATACCAACCGATCTACAGTCTGGAGCCCCAGGTACGCCCTCGGAAACATAACCCAAGAGGGGCTAAAAAGACTTTAAAGCGCGTTTCATTCATAATCTGATTCTTTTGCAGATTCGTACTAGAAATACTTTAGAGATCGTAAAACGGTGACATTATTGAATGAATCATCTGCAATTCATTTCAAAACCGAATTATGTATGAAAATAGGGATTTTGCTGTTGCTACTCCGAAAAAAATACAGGGACGCATCGAAATGAAATAAAATAGTAACAAACGTGTTGACAATGCTGTGTTTTTAGGCCCGCAGGGCTCTCGACACAGACTTTGTTCACCACCGCTGGTCATTGGGCCCCAGTAAATTTTCATGTTTTATGTGCATTTTAGAATAGGTAGTGTACTTACTGGAAAGATTACAGACAACGATGGCGCAGTGGTAGTGTAATCGTCAGCCAGGTTGAGGTCCGGGGTTCGATTCCCGGGTCGGTTCAAATATTTGTGTGATCCACAAAAAGGTTTGTGTTGGAGTTTGGGTGTTTTCTATGTATAATATTTATGTATGTATTTAGAAATATATCTATCAGTCGTCTAGATCGCATAGCACAAGCTTATAGCTTAGTTTGGGCTAGATGATTTTGTGTGAGAATGTCCAAAAATATGAAAGAACTAGCTGATGCGCGCGGCTTCGCCTGCGTGAAATTTGGTTCCCGTTCCCGCTTCCCGTGGGAACATTTTCCCGTGATAAAAAGTAGCCTATGTGTTATTCCAGACTACACTCTATCCCTGTACCAAATTTCAGCCAGATCCATTCAGCCGTTAGAGCGTGATTGAGTAACAAACATCCAAACATCCAAACATCTTCACAAACTTTCACATTTATAATATTAGTAGGAAGTAGGATTTACTTGGTATTAAAAAACAAAATAAAATTTCATCGCAAAGCCTCGTCTTTACCGTTAGCCATTTACCCAACTCGTAAAAATGTCGAAACAATCCATTCGGGAGATTGAAATAAAAAGAATAAACTGGTCACGTGTACAAGGAGTGAGGCAAAGAGGGTCTGACGGACAGACAGATATTTGATTATACGGATTGGATCCTGGATATGTATTTTTATATTTAGCCCTTCAAACTGACGTTATTTGTCTGAAACTCGAGTTTGAACTACTTTTAGCTCAGTGAGAATAATAATTTCGTATTACAAATTCAACATCGGCGGTGTGGTGCCGTGGGTGCCATCTAGCTATCAATACGATTTCCCTGCTATTGTGCCTAAAAGAAAATTGCCTATTCTGTAGAGTAGTTAAGTACTTGTATTAAAAAAAAACGGGCAACTGCAAGTGGGACTCTCCCACCGAGGGTTCCATAGGTACATCCGTCCGCCTGTACGTCTCTCCATGATTCTAGGATAATGAAAATTACCGTATGAATTTTGATTCCCCAAGAAATGTCAAAATACACGGTTTTACGACATATGCGGCAGTTACTTTTTTCTGCGTTAACTTAGAAGTATGATTTTTGTACAGCTTCAAGGGACCATAGACCATAATATGTATGTGGTATGAATTTAAACTAGATACCTATAGGCGTTTACGAGATAGACAGACAGACGGACGGACAACAAAGTGAGGGTAAGGTATAAGGGTTCTGGATTTTCCTTTGAGGTACGGAACCCTAAAATAGACTGAAATTATGGAACAGCTTTCCTACTTTCGTAAATCTCAAAACTCTACGAGGTTAATCAAAAAGGATTTATCACAATGGAAAACTCGTTAGGGGCGCCCCTTCTGTGAGTTCCCAGTTTTCAAGTTTCCTTCAGATTGACCCAGAAATAAACTTTAGCAATTAAATTTCATTAATGAGTTTACCAAACAGATACTTTGATATAAGTTAGAGGATAAATTTAAGGCTCGTATTAAAAAATCCTCTAAATTTGTACTAAGTAATAATTAATACTTAACCCTTATTCCTTAGAGTCAGTTTACATAACATCAATTAGAGTTTGTAGAAATCAGACAAAAAGTTGAACCTTGCAGCTCTTGGCTTGGACAAGCCAACAAAACATACATTTAAAACCGGCCAAGTGCGAGTTGGACTCGCCCATTAAGGGTTCCGTAGCATCAAGTAACATAATATAAAAGTTCTTGTACCTAGTTCGTTGTAACTTTTATTGATGTTTTAACACGTTCGTAGTGGTAGTGATTTTTCAAGGCGAAAATTGTGGTTTATTTATTTATTTATTTATTTATTTATTATACACTTTATTGTACACCATGTAAATATAAACAGAACACATAGATTCCTTACAAGAGTAGGTATAATGGGCGGCCTTATCACTAAAAGCGATTTCTACCAGGCAACCTTTGGATGGAGAAAGTTGGTTTAAGGTGATGAGTGGTAGTTGTTCGGTGTACTTATTTCTAAAAATAAACAATTCTATCTACTTATAATCCCTAGTCATAAACCTACAGCATATATAAATAAATAGTTAGATATAAATTATATAATTATTATAAATATATACACAATACACTTACATACACTTGACTGCCTCTGTGGCGCAGTCGGTAGTGATACCGCCTGCGGCGCTGGAGGTCGTGGGTTCGATTCCCACCGGAGACAAATATTTGTGTGACCCATAAATGATTGTCTCAAGAGTCTGGGTGTTTCTATGTATAATATGTATGTATTTAAAAGTATATAAGTATTAATATCCGTGGTCTGATACCCATAACACAAGCAGGTTATTCCTGGCTTACTTTGGGATCAGATAGCGTTGTGTGAGATGTCCGTGAATATATATATAGAATATATACACACTATATACATACATAAACAATACATATACCTACATACAAATATGCATATTCTACATTGATAAATAGTGTTCCTTAACCATTATCTTAAATCTAGATATAGTCTGCGCTCGTCTAATCTCAACAGGAAGTTTATTCCAAAGTCGTATGGCAGTAACAGTGAAAGACTTGTCGTAAAAGGTAGACGAGTGAGATGGCATCTTTAGTCTCAAGTTAAGTGATGACCTCAGACATTTCGCATGCGTGTCGTGTAGGAACTGGAATCGTTCCTTAAGATAGGAAGGGGTAGAGGGGTTAAACAGTATACTGTATAATTGTGAAAGAATATGAGCATCCCGACGAAGTCGTATTGGTAACCATTCAAGCTGGGTTCTAAACTGTGAAACATGGTCATATTTGCGTAAGCCAAAAATGAACCTTATGCAGACATTTTGGAGACGTTCAAGCTTGTCTAGCTGGTTTTCGGCGAGATCAGGATAGCTGACATCTGCATAATCTAATATGGATAACAGTAACGTGTTCGCAAGCGCAATTTTGGTAGGCATGGGTAGAAGGTTTTGTAACCTTCTTAAAGATCCCACAGATGCGAACATCTTTCGACTCACCTCCTGAATCTGTGTGTCCCATGATAATGAGGAATCCATATACACACCCAGATTCTTAACCTTCGTACAAATGGGAATAATAGCGTTTTCAAAAACTACTGGGGGGATACTAGTCCACTCTATTTTGGATGTGGTTCTGGAGCTGCCCACGATTGTCACCTGCGTTTTCGTCGGATTCACCTTAAGACCATAGGCGCGACTCCAGCTACTTATATGACTTAGGTCCCTGTTTAACGTCTGGATTGCTTCGGATATTTGTTGAAGAGGTGCCTGATAGTAAATTTGTAGGTCATCTGCATATAGGTGGTAGGAAGAAGAAATTTGATTTGAAATGGAGTTTATGAAAATTGAGAAGAGTAAAGGAGAGAGAACGCCGCCTTGGGGTACACCAGCGATAGTATTACACCAATTCGATATTTTATTTTCTATACATACTCGTTGGTTTACGACGTATTAAAAAAAAACTACCAACTCGATCTCGTTCAAACCAATTTTCTTTGGTAGATTTTATGGCAATCTACATCATATAAGTTTTTTTAGATTTATCATTCTCTTAGTTTAGAAGTTAGAGGGGGGGGGTGTTTTCTTTTTTTATATAAAAATCTTAACGCAGTTTACAGAATAGGTACTTCTACTTACCAAGTTTCATTAGTATAGGTCTTATAGTTTCGGAGAAAAGTGGCTGTGACACACGGACGGACAGACAACAGACATGACGAATCTATAAGGGTTCCGTTTTTTGCCATTTGGCTACAGAACCCTAAAAAACGTGAAATTGGGTTCGATGGTTTGGGAGTTCATTGTGAGCATAGTGACATAAGAAATATATGTAATACCAGAGGAGCAATGTACTAAACAGCCTTGATCCACAACAGCCAAGAGTAACCTCAACTAATTGTAACGAAGGAATGACGAATCTCACTTCTGACACGCTTCTGGGAAGTCCAGAGTGTTCCCAGGAGTTCCCAGGCGGTTCAGTAGTTTTATGTAAGGTAAGATAATTTGTCCTGGAGTCAATAACGCAACGATTATAGTATAACTGATTTTATTTGCGATTTCACAAAAATCAACCTAAATCTAACTTAAAAACTAGGTACTCATCCGACTTCTCTTGGGGATGGGATTTCCTTTCGCCAGGAATAATATATGAGGTAACAATAGGGTTTGCTCCTATATTATCAATATTACAGTTAGTTAATTAACTGTTGCCATATAGGTATGGGCAGAGGTTTCTAACCCAAAAATTGGAAGCTCATTCTGAAAAGAACACAATATTTTAAACACACCCTCCTCAACATAGACATCCCTAAACTTTCCCTTACCATTAATTTTTACTCCCCGTTCCAAAACACTAACATATATGTCGCCACACCGAGAATTACTAATTAAAATCTATTTGATTATAAATAGATTAAAACCATTACAATGAGCAACTTTACTGATGCCTTACTATTTTGTGATATAAGGTTCGAATAGAAATAGTTGTAGAATTTATTAACACTGATTTGTATAACTTGATGTAGTGTTGAACTAATTAGGTTACCTAAGTGTTATGTGACTATGTAGGTTCGTAAGAACCTACAATAAAGACTATTGTTAAATTCTTATTGACAATTATTACGAATATTGTCGACATTTAAAAATGTTTTTAATCAAAACAGGATTTTTGTTATTCCTATAGTTCCGGCAATGTTCATTTTACTGAGAATGAATTAATCTTTGTATTTTAACGATTTCATTCAATTTATTTATTATTTATTTATTAAATACTTTATTGTACACCAAGAAAACATACAAACAAAGTGAAAATATGTTACAAGTATAGCAGTACAATTGGCGGCCTTATTGCTTAAAGCAATTTCTGCCAGGCAACCTTTGGATGGAAAACATATGTTAGTTGATGACTGGTAGTTGTTGGCGTTCAAATTTTTAAAACAAAAAGTAAAATTTGCAATAATGCATAATAAAATCTTAACACAATATAAATACTTATAAATACATACATTAATAATACCCTTACATATTATACATAAATAATACATACCAATACATACATAAATAAAGTAGCAAAGGAATGGTTAAGTTAAAACAATCATGTCAAGTAAAAGTCTCTAACCATAAGTTTAAACTTACGTAAAGTCTCAGCTCGTCTAATTTCCACGAGGTAATGTATTCCATAGCCTTATTGCAGTAACAGTAAATGAGCGATCAAAAAAATCTGTAGAATGCTGTGGCATATTTAGTTTTAGGTTTTCCGATGACCTCAAACATCTGTCATGCGAATTATAAAGGAACTCGAAACGTCCTTTTAAATAGGAAGGTGTTGATGGGTTAAATAAAATGTTATACAATAGCGATAATATATGAGTATTCCGGCGTAGTCGTATAGGTAACCACCTGAGCTGAGTACGAAACTGTCAATTTAACAGTTTGTTTGACTAATTAAATTAATAACTTTATTTCTCAAAAATAAATTCAACCACATTTCTTTTATTTAAAAAGAAAACATTAAATATCAAGCCACGTGTTTTGTGAGAACAATTTGAGTGGCGGGGATTTATAAATAGACAGTGGTTGTTGCCGAGGGCTCACTTTTTTGCTGGAATTTGGAGAGAAAACATTGTGAGTAGATTCTATGTTGGTTTTAATTTGGAATAAAAATTATGTTGTAATAACCTACTGGAAGTTAAAAGAGTGGCCGGAGTTTTATTGCCAGGTTCTTTTTTCTCCAGCTCTACCTATTGCGTTGCGAATCTGGCAGTAAATGTAGATTGTGACTTACATGAATAAAGATTTTTCATTTCATTTGATTTTATTTCATTGGTGTTCCATTTGCTTGTTTTGTTTACTGTGTTTCTGAAATAAATACCGCCTAAGTATTTATTTCACTGTTATTTAACTAGATATCCATCTATAAGTGTAATAAAGCATAAAGCAGACCCGATGACCTACTCCAGGTCAGCGGGCCTGCGCTTTTTAAAAACAGCTGCCGCATGTCTACTCCGACATCAGAAGTGGGATCACTACCTACAAAATACTGTGCGAGACTATTTATTTTTCAGGATCTTTGCTACGAAGATTGTGTACCAGTTTACCAACGCGCCGCACGCGGTTACGGGCGCGCCGGCGTGTTCCGCGGCTGTGCGAGATCCTGGTGCTAGTAAGTCTTCCACCAGCACCGTCACACAGCTACAACAGCAAAGGGGTAATGTACCACCTGAATTTTATTTTAATATGATCACAGTGAAGTAATGTATGAGTGATCGCCTGTCGAAACAACAAAAGAAAATTATGATTAAGTACCGATGTGTTTCTACCCTCATATGACCTAGGCGGTAACGTCGCGTTGGCGACTGCAATTGATGTAATCATGTTTTTTTTTGTTTGTTTCAAACTAACTATGTTATCAAGTGACTACGATATACGTATGAAAATAACTAGACTGCTGAAGGGCCGCGCTAACATAGGTTGACAACTGGCTAGTTACCGCGTCCACGGTGAGGCCACCATAAGTTAGTCTGCCAGCTTAGTGGTTACAAAATTGCGATGCAGTAGCAGCGATGATAGGTTATGTTACCTCTTCTATATTATGTAAGCGTTCAAACGCGAATTGATCACAACCACCACCGAAACTGTTAAAATATTCCATTGATAGTGGAAACGCTTCTTACTGTAATTTTTGTAGTAAGTCCGGTCATACCTCTCGTGAGTGACGTTTTAAAGCTACTACAACAGATTCGGATAAACGTACGGTTGAAAGAAACTTGTGTTCCCAATGCGACGATAACCCGGCCAACACAACGGTTATACGAACAAACTTATAGTACTTGAATTTTATTCATTTTGATCAAAAGCCGTTTACACATTTGGTACCTGCTATCGCCGCGAAAAGCACATAACCTATAATATGAACTCTGTTCTTAACTAGTCCAGCTTGAACACAATGCGTGTGAGGATAGGTAAGGTAATTAATAATACCATCTTTGATAGCGGGGTTAAGTGCTTGTTAATTCGTGAGTCAATCTCATACAATTTGCCGGAAAACCGAAAACGTGTGGTCAATAAAATTACTTGGTGGCATAGATCTCCTGTTGTTTCTACGAGCATCTTAAGTCTGTCTAGATTCTAGATAATAGAATTAACGTAGAAATTGAATGTCACATTTCACAAGATTATTAGTTCAGACGTGTTGGTAGGTTCAAATCTATTTTTATTAGATAGCATAAGGTAACCTTAATATCGAAGATGACTTAAAAACACCCAGAAAAATAAAATTACCTCTTGAGTTCAGACAATGACCACAAAGGTAGTATAGCATAGGTTTGTATCTTAGGTGACGTTATCAGTACATATTTTTCTGATATCTGTGGTAAATACCGTAGGTTTTCTCTCCAAGCGGTGTCACTAGAGCAGTAACTATTTACTAATCTGTGCTTAGAGTCTTAATATCATTCCGTAAACCAGGATTTCCAATCCTCATAGAATAATGCCTTTTCTTTTAACGGTCAATTGAGTATGCTAAAAATTTAGTACAGAACGGTCAAGTGCGTCCTAGCCCTAAAAAGGTTAAGCCTAAAAACTCTGGTACCGACAAATGCTAAACAAATTCGTCTATTCAGTTGTCGCGCTGAATACTCCCGCTCGTTCATACCAAATATCGCTCCTGCTGTGGCTTCTCTTAATGAACTGACTATCTAAGGCGCTAAGTGGCAATGGACCCATGTTCATGAGGAAGCATGGCATAGAATATTTCTAGGAAAAGAACCTAGCGAATTGCTTCCTTGGCTGGGCCTTGACTTCGGGTCAATCCTTATTCAAATCAATACGGGTCGGCAGCACATAGTGGCTTTTTTTTTTAGTATGCACACGACCGATGCGATGTAGAAACTAGATAAGTATCACTCGAGCGAACTCGAGATTTTGGTGGTAGTTAGTTCCTGATCTTTTTCTTTTCTACTATTGCGCACGCTTATATATAGCTTACATCCCTCCACAATCTCCTTCCATCAACTTCCCCTACTTTGACACAAGTAATGAACCGCCCATCTAACTATCTATCTATAGCTACAAGCCTAATAAATAATATATTTATAGCGCCTACCAAATGTTAATACAATTCACTTGCGTGTATTGCTACAACTTCTCTAGGAAAGTAATGTATTATATCGTACAGGTAATCAATTTAGGAAGGGAAGAAGGAACCCACCACACGCTGTTGTTCCATTCATGCCCAACAGTGAAAGATAACCACCACCAATTGTAAGGGAGGGATGACGATTCCAACTCTTATGAAAAGGGATAAAGGACATGCAGCATGTATCCATACCGTTCAGATTTAATGTGACTTTACAACATGACATTAAAGGTATGAGTCCGAACTCGACCGCAAGCAGCACTGCTGTCGCCGCTGTGCTGCGACAGCACCTCTGGTCCCCATACATTCTGTATAGATAGATACATTTAGAATACATTACGAACTCGGCAGCAGCGTCGCGACTGCACTCACCGCTGCGCGGCACTGTCGCCTTGCCGCCGCGACAAACCAGTATCAGTGACGACATCGCTGTTACTATAGTAGGTGGGTAGGTACGAAAATAATTTTCTGATTCAAAAGAGGAACAATAAATTGACTTTAATGTACAAGTCCACCCCTTTATGTAATATATTATGAATGTAAGTTAGTTTGAGTTGATAAGTTAGATAATGTCGAAGAATAACACCACGTGCGGCGCGACGCTGCTGCCGTGCTAGGAATCAACGCGGCAGGCAGCATTGCGGCGCAGCACCTCAGTGGCAGCGACGGCAATGCTGCTTGTGGTCGAGTTCCGAATCACACCCTGGCTCTTCAATGGAATTCCGCTATATGTTGCCTGATTCCTTGTTTGTACAAATAGCAAAAATCTAATTTTATACACTGTCAACCAACATATCTAATTTTCTTTCTTTCTTTTTGTAGTAGGTACTCATTTTATTATGGAAATACTATATATTTGCACACTCAGCCATTTTCATTGCACAACGAAAATACGGTGCGGGTTTGTTTTTAAACTGATTCTATGTAAAATAAAAACTAAATCAACGAGCAGCAAGTAGTTTGTCAGCAAAAACACTGCTATGTTTTATAAGATAAACAAATAAGTATTCCTGAACTTTCATGATTTTTCTCTGAATTAGGTTGTACGACCATTAGTGAGAAAAATAAAATAAAACAGATGTTCTATGTACGTTGTAACTAGAGATGGGGTTTCATTAGGCTATCTCTAACGAGCGCTGCTTCGGATCGTTGGAACTGTGAGCGTTTTGCTTTTTTGAAGAAAGGTTGCAATACTTGCAATTTTCGTGTTACTTGTGTTGAAAATATATAAATTTCTATGCTTACGAGTAGGTATTGTATGGGACTCGTTGAAGAAGCCTCTGCATTGCCCTGTTGCTAGTAAACCTAGACGAAATCCAGTTACCTTCAAGGGTGGAAAAGCACAAACAACTCACCTGGAGATGGGGATGGATCTTGACGGGAGCCGGCGGCGAAACCGTTGTAATGATTGATCGGCCTGCTATCACGAAAATTCACCCTAATTGCACTTTCACCGTATCAGTGGATTGATCGTAGGTTTAGAACAGTCATTGAACTTCTAACGAGTATAGTTATGCTGAAAACAGCTTAAGTTTTTGATTTTACGGGACCTCAGACGCGTCCATTGCAAAGAAAATTTTTGAACTCTTAGTTCTGGTGGTTGCCGCTAGAGGCGCGAGCGGCGCGCGGAACGTTCAGATAGGCCGATCCGTTCGACCGGCGATACTAGCGCCATTGGCGGCAAATTTAAAAGGAAGGAAAACAATTTGGATAGGAAATTAACTCAGGACTGGCTTGATGTCCGTACATTTTCCCCCCACTTGAAATTCACCAGGATTTCACACATTAAGATTATTTAATGCTTATGACAATTGTGCTCGAAATACTAAATATTAACAACTTAACTTAAGAAACAATACCATCTCAGGCGGATAATATTGTTTACACACTTATAATAATATAATTAATTAAGAGGTAAGGGACAGACCTTAACTACAGGCCGTCGCATAGTTTTTCCATTAACCGTTCGGAGAGTAACCACCCGGACGATATTATCTGAACCAGCATGAACCTGGTCCACGCGAGCTAACTTCCAAAACAAAGGTGGAAGATTAGGTTCGTTTACGATTACCAAATCGTTTATTTTAAGATTAGGCGGTCCTGGTTTATACCATTTAGTCTTTTGTTGCAGTGTGTGCAAGTAATCTCGTTGCCAAGCACGCCAAAAACTCTGAGTGACCTGCCTAATCATTTGCCAACGCGAACGAGGGCAATGCGTATCTACTAAAGGTTCCTCAGGGAGTGATACCAGAGGACCTCCCGTTAGGAAATGCCCGGGTGTTAAAACGTCGGATTCCCGAGGATCCGGAGATAATGAACAAAGTGGTCGGGAGTTTAGAACTGCCTCGACTTTCGTAAGGATAGTGGCAAATTCTTCTAACGTAAGAACTTGAGCCCCAATTGACCGTTTAAGAAGATATTTTGTAGACATGATTCCGATTTCAATTATTCCAGAGAAATGAGGCGCGGCTGGGGGATTGAACTGCCACTTTATTTGACGGTTAGCTAAGCCATCCGATATTTCAGAATAATATTTACGAAATTCGTCGTTAATTTCGTTAAGATACCTATTCGCTCCAACGAAATTCGTCCCGTTATCGCTAAAAATTGTATGACAAATCCCACGGCGGGAAACAAACCTATCTAGTGCTGCGAGGAATGCTTCAGCGCTCAATTCAGTCACGGGCTCTAAGTGAACAGCTTTCGAACTTAGACAAACGAATAAACAGAGATATGCTTTATAAGTTCTTGCTCCGCGACGATGGTTTTCTTTTATTATAAACGGACCTCCGAAATCAATGCCGGTGGTATGAAAACATCGAGAGGGTTGAAGTCGCTCAGCTGGCAACTTACCCATCAAAGTCGATACAGGTACCGGTTTCACTTTGAAACAACGGACACATTTCGAAAGGACGGTACGTATTAGAAGTCTTATCCCGATAATCCAAAATTTTCTTTGAATTGACTGCAGCGTTCGGGGACCACAATGAAGATATTTTATATGAACATGTTCGACAATTAGTCGCGAGAGGGGACACAGCTTTGGCAACAGCAAAGGATGCAACGCTGATAGAGATAACTTTGCTCTATCTATACGTCCCCCCACTCGCATTAAACCATCCTCATCAAGAAAGGGAGATAATTTTTGAATTGATTTTTCACATTGTTTATTATTTTGTATTAGATCGACTTGCGATGTCATATAGTGATTTTGAGTAAATTTGACTAGTGTCTTGACGGAGTTCTCGAGCTCCGAACTAGTAAGTACAGAGAATTTTCGATCTGACTTAGCTGTCCTTGCGTTCGAGATAAACCGAAAACACCACGCTAAAACTCTTTGAAGTTTCGTTAAAGACGAACAATTGTTTATTAGATTCAAAAATATATTATTTTCTTCTTGAACAATGTGAAAACTCTCGGTGACTGCAGGTTTTAATTCCGGTAACTCTTCCTTAGCCAGCAATAATTGCTTGGAAGGCCAAGAGTTGGGTAGGGCTTGCAGCCAGGCAGGACCAGTCCACCATAAAGGATGGCTGGCAAGTTCAGAACAAGACACACCGCGGCTGCAGCAGTCAGCCGGATTGTCTTCAGTTGCAACGTGATACCAATGTTCAGGACTGATCAAGTCTGTCGCCTGAACAACACGATTAGCAACGTACAATTTTAGCAAATGTGGTGCTGTGTTTAACCATGACAAGGTAGTCATGCTATCTGAATAAGCTCGGATGGAGCTAATTTTAATTTTATTTTTCAGAAGAGTATACATGTGAGACAGTACTCGTGCTAGAAGCACCGCTGCGCTTAGCTCGAGTCTATTCACTGTAGTAGTTTTAATAGGAGCTACTCGAGACTTTCCTATTAACAAATTAGTAACGGTAGGACTTTTATTGTCTTCCGTGACGACACACAAATATACACAACAGCCATATCCTTTTAACGACCCGTCACAAAACCCTATTAAATGTACCTCGATTGGATCGGAAGGTATCACAAACCTTGGAAGCGAAATGTTTTGTAGGTCGGACAAATTGGCGGCTATGCAATGCCATCTTTTTGCTAAGTCCTTGGGGATCGTTTCGTCCCAGGACAACTTTAAGCACCACATCTCTTGCAGCAGTGACTTAGCTGCAAACACAACCGGGCCGATCCAGCCTAATGGATCGAATATCCGGGCAACTATAGACAAGATAGATCTTTTAGTGAACTGAACATCAAAAGTGTCCGAAAAAGTGTACGAGAAATTATCTTCCGATGGATTCCAACGGATGCCTAATATTTTAATAAACTCATTTCCTGATTCTTCGAAGGATTTGGAAGTTTGACAGTGATCCGGAGGAACATCAGATAACAGGCTCGGCTCGTTAGTACTCCACTTACGAAGTTCAAAGTGGCCTTTCGACAGCAAGCAGGTTATGTCTGCTTTCAACTGCCTAGCACCTTCAAGCGACGAACTGCCCGTTGTAATATCGTCCATGAACGTTTCTTCGAAGAGAACTTCGGACACACGACTCGCATATTCGGAGCCGTGGTCTTCGGCCAGTTGACGAAGGGTTCGAATGGCGAGATAGGGAGAACTTGCGACCCCGTACGTAATTGTTTTTAGCTCGTACTCAGTTAGCGGCTCAGTAGGTTCAGCACGCCATAGAATGTGTTGATAGCGCCTATCTTCAGGTCTAATTAAAATTTGGCGATACATTTTACAAATGTCCGCAGTAAAAACAATTTTATGAAGTCGAAATTTTGTAACTAAATCGATTATGTCAATTTGAAGTTTCGGTCCGACATGAACAATATTATTTAAAGAAAGATTATTAGTAGTCTTGCTACTCGCGTCGAAGACTACTCGAAGACGTGTCGTAGCACTTTCTGGGCGTACGACGCAATGATGAGGAATTATATAACGATCAGTAGACGAAGAATCTGCTGGCTGCATGTGTCCAAGGTCTTCGTACTGTTTCATAAATTCCTTGTACTCGTTTTTTAACTCCGTCTGATTAGTAAGACGTTTTTCTAAGTTAAGAAAACGATTAAAAGCGTGACGGTCTGAGTCCCTCAAAGAAGGAGCGTCATCTCTTAACATTATTGGTACAACATACCGACCATCGGACGTGCGGTAAGTACCATTTTTATATTTTTCTTCGCAAATATCGTCCTCGGGAACGGAAATTGTACATTTCGGTGGTTCCTCGGACTCCCAGAACCGTTGAACGATCTCGTCGAGCGTACATGAAGACGCGAGGAGTGACGTAACGGGTTCACTGGGAACGTTAGTTTTCATGTTATGAAAATACTGACCGGTTATCACCCAGCCGAACACACTGGACAACGCACAGGGTAATTCGGGGCCGGGAGTAAAACGAGACCCGGTGTATTTTTGATCAAAACATTCAACACCTAACAAAAGATCGATCGGACCGGATTTATGAAAGTCGCGGTCGGCGAGATCCAGATGCATAAAATAATCCTTGACGACCAACGGTAATGTTGTCGAAGGCAAAGCCGAAGTAATTTTAGGTAAAACTACCAATGGCAAGTCAAACTTAGGCGATTCACTCGTACGAGGTATTATCGAGCCGAAAGTGTAACCTTTTATATTACAAACTGAATTTTGTCCAAGACCAGTAACACTTAAATTACATTTTTTAATACGTAAACCCAATCGCCGTGCGCAAGCACTCGTGATAAAAGAATCCATCGAACCGCTGTCAATAAGGGCGCGCGCATACTGAAGCGAGCCATTCGCGTGGTACACTCGCACTATCGCAGAACCTAATATTTTTGTACGGCTAACAGTGGTACGACTCCGAGTTGAATTCTCGGTCGTGCTAGCAAGTGTAGCACTCGTGCTAGGGTTGTCAGGTAAGTTTGAATTAACCGACTGTGTTAATAAACTTTTCTTTTCAACGTGCAAAAGCGTATTATGTTTTGCATCACAAACGAAACAAGTTGATTTGGATTTACAACTATTTAGTATTGTCGTGACCAGGCCTTAGTTAGACAATTAATACAAAGTTTTAATTCATGAACGAATTTTTTACGCTGTTCCATACTCATGGAATGCAGCTTACTACACCGATAAATCGCTGCGAGCAGGTCATGCTCGCAAAGGAGGCGGCGGGCCGGGTGCGGGAGAGAACTCTCCCACCCGAGTTCCGCAGTCGGCGCCCTGGGCGCCGCCGACGTGTCTTCGCCGAGGACTATCGGCCTCCATGACCGGGGGTCTGAGGACGGTGAGAGGGCCGCTCACCGTCCTTACAGAAGCAGGCCATGACGGCAGCGTGACGTGAGCACTCACGCACGCCCCCCCCCTTAGAAGCGGGGTCACACCCGAAACCCCCCATAGACGCGGGATTGCACCCGAACCACCCCCTGGGCGGGGCCGCATTGGCGGCCGTAGGTCTGTTGGGAGTCACGGGACATCCTTCCTGAGGGCTTACCCGGGGCTCTCAACCATAGGCTGTTGGGCGTTACGTGAGGTTTTTTAGTCGGTAAGAGTCCGGCATAGCATCCTAGGAGGATTTTCCCTCACGTTAAAAAAAAAAAAAAAAAAAAAAAAAAAACACCGATAAATCGAGTGAGTTTCATTACAACATAAACACATAAACTGATTTTGTTTATTATTATTGGACGCCACAAATGACGACCTTGGTACAGACTTGGTAGGATGTGTACTACTATCCTTACGCGTACTATCAACCTTCTGAGTACTACGCAACTGTCTATTTTTCGATACAAGTGAAGTAGTCGAAATCGGCTGACTCACTTCTAGAACCTTTATATAATTCTGTAAATAAACCACCAAGTCGTTAAATTTCGGAATTTCGTTCTTATTTTGTAACGCAAAACGTTTTTTCGTTTCATGGTCAAGTGGCCTTGACGCAATATAGAACAAAATAAACTCTAATAAATCCTCAATATTCAACGCGCGTAAGGCATTGACACTTTCGTAAAGTACATTCGTAAACTCAGATAGGTTGGTTAATGACGGTTTATTTAGCGGCGTCAATTTCAATATATTTTCGAAATAAGCTGTAGCCAGAGTACGCTTGTCGTCGTATCCAATGATGTTATAGTAAAAAAGAGGTAGATATCGCATTACCGCGCAAAAACTGTTGCGGACAAAGTCACACAATTGTTATAATTCCATTGAGTCGGCTAATAGCTACGAGCGAAACAAGTCGTGTTGTGGTCGGCTGCTGTGTGCAAAACAACGCAGATAGCTATCCCTCTCTGTTTTAAATGTTTTGTATTCTCTATCGCATTCATAGATGAAATCTATTAGGTACCGATAGGTAAGCACGTGAAATTATAACTCAACAATAACTAAATGCTGTTTTGTATGAAGGTAGCATATCTTTACTTAAATATCATTGGTCGTATCGGTCTAACAACGCACTGTAAACTACAGTATAGTTAGCTAAAGTAATAGGAACACCTTTAGCTAGTATTAATGCATTTCCAGATAAACACGAGATTAAATAGTGAATTTTTTCAATGTCGGACAAGGCGACATTATTATGAATAAGAGGAACGTAACTGTCTTTAAAGGTTTGCCAATTTTCAATCTGGCCGTCAAACTTAGGTATCTCTATTTTCGGTAACCGAACTTGCGCGATAGACGAATTACGACTAGATCCCGCAACGGGCTCCGATTTAGAAACTGACGGAGAACCAAGCGAATCGGCAAATTCGACAGCTGCGTAATACAACTCGTCAAAAGATAACAGGGTTTGATTATCGTATTCATGCTTCGAATTCGCAGTTAATTGTAATTTATTTAAGTTTTCATGCGAATCGATAAAATTCTCCCTAATTCTCTCGATAGATTTGAATCGAGCTCTAAACGACGGAATTTTCGTTTTATCTGTAGAAGCATTTTTAACTAAATCATAAATAATCTGCATACTTTTAAACTCATATTCACGCCTTTTTATGTACTGCTGCAGTTCAACATCCGCCATCCTGTATTAGTTTCGTAAAATAAACGAATTGAAACAGTATTCGATATCGCAAAGTACCCAATCTCCGAACGGCAATAGGTAGAAACTCGGTAACACTCGGTTATACTCGGTAACGCTCGGTAACCAACCAATTATTTTGGTAGGTACTAAATATAGGTAAGTAGGTAACTCAAAATATAAGTAGGTAGGTACACGTCTACAACCAGCCCGAGATGATTCGAATCTCAAAAAACCAAACTATGTGGTTCGGAGGTATGGAGGAACAAACGTACTAACAAATTATCAACTTCAATTTCGAGCACAACTAACACAAGAAAATACAAACAACTAGCATCAGTCAAGACAGCAGCTTAAATTACTATTTATTTGCAATCTAACGTGAAAAATGAAATTTTAGTTTTAAAATGAATTACGAACAACTCGTTCGGTAAGTTAGGTATGTCCGCCGGGCGCTTCGCTGTATGCATGAAGCTATAGATAAACACGGAGGCCACACTTCGAATACCTACTTGAAGCGTAGTCTGTATATTACTGTCTTGCTCTGTGTGGGCTCTACGTCTCTTTCTAAGTAGGGTAGCCTTATTTTTATTTTTGCCAGGATACTTCATTTTCTATATATTCTTTATTGTACACAATAAAGACAATATATATTCATAATACAATAAGATGTACAATACATACATACATAAGGTCACGCCTTTATCCCCGAAGGGGTAGGCAGAGGTATATTATCATTTCACCTTTTTAAGAATTGGTCCCACGGAATAGGTGGTGAAAATTTATTATATAAATTAGATGTACAAAGGCGAGAATAACTATTTTCTCTGTTTTTTACGAAGACTGATAGGTAGTATTCTCTGCAGATTGCATAGGTACATTGCGAATAACGAAGCTATTCATCCAAGTGGGTTATTTTTCTAGGTTAATCAACTGTACGTCTCGCGCGCTGCGGCTTTCCGTGGCAGGCTGTGACGTAAGCTGCCGCTGCAGCTTGTGGTAGCTCGCAGTCTGCCGCGGCAGCTCGTGGTAGTTCACAGTCTGCCGATGTCTCTTCATGTCAAAATAAAGAAATGTGTATTTTTAAGTTGATTATTGGACAATAAATTAGGAACAGGATTATTGGATAATAAGTTAGGAACTGTTGATGGTTTTAAGCGCTTTGTTACTACATCATAATCGGTTTTTTGAAAATGCAAATTGCAAATCCTGGCGCTTTCATAGAACTTCATTTTTTTTTAAATATGGAAAAGGAGGCACCATCTACCAGCACTTTTAAGAAAGTTACACGACACGAATGTATAGAATTGCACCTATATCCATTCGTTTATAAGGTACACGAGAAAATAAAATTTATGATCAGTTAGCATACTAATTGACGAATTATGGAAAACAAGCGGATGCCACGCGGTTTCACCCGCGTAGTTCCCGTTCCCGTGGGAATACGGGAATAAAATATAGCCTATGTTCACCGCAAAGAGTGTAGCTTCCCAACAGTGAAAGAATTTTTCAAATCGGTACAGTAGTTCCGGAGCCTATTCGTTACAAACAAACAAACAAACAAAAAACAAATCTTTTCTCTTTATAATATTAGTATAGAAATCTTAACTTAATTTTTAATGGTACAATGGATACCATATTTCTCGCTGAATACTATTTTTAGGAACCCTAAAACAATGATTCATCATTAACCTACGATAACAATTTTTTACTTATTTTATTTACTCTAATAATGACATTCGTGTTTCTTCTAATAATACACAGGAAGTCCCAGATAAATCCTCAATATAGTCACACTACTTCACAACGTTTCCTATTGTGTGAAAACAATGAAGTCAACCGCCATTCTATTGTTCGTTGACACTTTGACAGCTGACATGTAGTACCAATGTTGCCACATTACAGAATCCTTAGAAAATGGGAATGTAATTCACTGATTCGACAACCCAATCATGCATAATTATGGTATAAAATATTTCAATTTACGCATTAAATAATCGTAGTCGAACTATAGAGCTATTTATAAATTATTTTACTTGCATTTTTGGTTAGTATGGTCTATTTCTATTATTTTCTAGGAGATACTAATAAGAAGATAGCAACACTGCACAATTCCCTAGAAAGAGAAGGTTAGCCCACAGAGAGTGAGATAGAGATACGTAGGTATTTGACTCAAGCGGTTGTTCGAAGTGTGGCCTCCATGTTTACCTTAGTAACTATTATTTAATCTGTGCCTATAGCTTCATGGCTGTATGCAAGCGAGCGGCCGCGTTGACAAAAGTACCTACGGAGGTAGATATACCTGCCGCGTAAATGAAATTTTACTAAGAAATAAGTGAATTTGTGGGCCTTTATACCACCATTGGATTCACTTAATCTTTATAAATGTAAAATAAAGTCGTAAAAAGTTGACTTTTTATGAATAATGTGGGATTATGATTATATAATCCTCACAGGAGGCACCATTTAAATGTATGGGACTCGTTGAAGAAGCCTCTGCATTGCCCTGTTGCTAGTAAACCTAGACGAAATCCAGTTACCTTCAAGGGTGGAAAAGCACAAACAACTCACCTGGAGATGGGGATGGATCTTGACGGGAGCCGGCGGCGAAACCGTTGTAATGATTGATCGGCCTGCTATCACGAAAATTCACCCTAATTGCACTTTCACCGTATCAGTGGATTGATCGTAGGTTTAGAACAGTCATTGAACTTCTAACGAGTATAGTTATGCTGAAAACAGCTTAAGTTTTTGATTTTACGGGACCTCAGACGCGTCCATTGCAAAGAAAATTTTTGAACTCTTAGTTCTGGTGGTTGCCGCTAGAGGCGCGAGCGGCGCGCGGAACGTTCAGATAGGCCGATCCGTTCGACCGGCGATACTAGCGCCATTGGCGGCAAATTTAAAAGGAAGGAAAATAATTTGGATAGGAAATTAACTCAGGACTGGCTTGATGTCCGTACAGGTATTATCTGCTACTATAAAGAGGAAACATTAGACTTTTTTTTGGATGGAAACTACTGGTCCAATTTAAAAAATTGTTCATCTGTTAGGAAGCCCAGAACATAGGCTATATTTTATTCCCCTATTTCCACGGGAATGCTACGCGGGTGAAACCGCGTGACGTCCTCTAGTCTCAATTAAATATATTATTAATTTTTTTTTAATGACGCTACCCGCCTAATGTTAAGTCATGCCTAACGGTCAGTAATGGCGACATCTAGCGAATTGTTAAAGCGACAGTGGTTATCAAGTTGGCGACCGAATGATGTGCCTTTTTAGTCCCTCTCTATAAAATAGAGTGCAGAGGGGCTTATGGCAAGACCTTGTCTGTAGTCTGTGACTCTGTTGCATTAAACTACGTCACTAAATTACGTAGATCATCTGTTCATAGTTCGAAATAATACAAAAATGACAACGTCAATCGGATGGAACTTTCTCTTTCACAGTAAACGTGCTCAAGAGGGGAAATCTGGTGAGAACGATCTCACGGCTTCCTTGTCATAATACTTGTGAAAAATCCGGGGGTGTAAAAAGAGGAAAACTGGCAACGCTGTCAGTGTAGATGTAGGTCTGTAAAATGCACAAAAAGACATTTAGGATTTTGGACTGTCATTTAATGAAGAACTTACTTCATTAAATGACACTAAAATCTAATCTTAAATTCTGAATAGATGAGACTAGATAAGCACCGTGTGCTATTTAGAAAATAATTATTTACTTGCGAAAATACCTCTGAAAATCATCGAAATTTAAATTAGTCAATTTCATTATTCCTGATATTTCGATGATTTTTAATAATTTTGAGACGTGTTTTTTCTAACGTAAATAATTATTTTGTAAAAAGCACACTGTGTTAATGTAGTCTCATCTATTAATAATTTAAGATTCCATTTTAGTGTCATTTAATAAAGTGAGTTCTTGCTTATTTTCAAAATCCTAAGTGCATTTTTTACGGATGGGCCCCTTATTTTGCGTGGGGTTGTGTTACGGCTATTGCCATCCCAGTTCCTCCAGAAAATCTAGCAGACCCTTTGAGTTGCCGACGACTTCCTGGAGCGACCTCGGTGTGCTGAGGTGTGTAGTCCTGTATCTCGCCAGTTCCGGGCATTCCATAAGAATGTGAATGCCAGTTTCGTCTGTTTCCATGCAAGCTCTGCAAAGGGGACTGTCAGTGACACCAAAATTACAGAGAATGTTTGTTAAGTGGACTGTGACCTGTTATTATACTATGTAGAATTTTGCGAGAGAGTCTGGTCGCTTGTCAGTGTATTCCAAGTTATTATAGTTAAATAGAGAAACGATATTTTGAAAATCTCCATTGAAGACCGTCACCACTGCATAGAAAAATCTCCGATAATTTCGAAACAAAAGGCCTCGAATTTGGTATACGTTATGTAATTTGCAACTATCTGTGATATTTAGCTAAACGAACATCGTTAATCGTCCGAGAGCAGCCATCTTGTTATAAATCTTATACTATCTGAGAGTGAACCATTTCGTACGTGACTCAATATATTGTAAATAGTACTGAAGGGAACGCACGGAGAGTGGTTTTGCAATCGATTGAGATTATTTATTTTATACTAGCTAACACAAGCGACGCTGTTTATTTGATGAATTTCCTGTACCAACCCGTTTTCCAGACGAACTTCTTCACCTATCAAAAATCAGCCTATGTCCTTTTCAAAGATCTATTCTATCTCAATGCCAAAGCTCAAGCAGGAAAGAGAAACATACAACGTGACTTTTACATTGTTATATTAGAAGAGGTGTTATAGATGTCACGGTGCTGAAGCTCATAAACATAGTATTACTTTTTACATGAGAAGAATTCTTTATTGGGTGTTATGCCGTACTCTTACCGACTAACATCACGCGTTGCGCTCCCACTGCCTAAAATAATCTATGGCAACCCTTAAAATTGGTTAAGTATTGTAAATATGATTTAATTTTCTAAAATCATGATACTTGGTTTTCTCCCTAATTTTTGGGGGAAATTTGAAAACTGGCAACCTTGTCTGCTAATATACCTACATTGATAAAATTGTCATTGTTTATGTGTTCGAAGTGTAATTATGATCTAAATAAATAAATAGCCTTTGAGAATTACTTTGATAAAGCCGGTTGGGTATTACAATAATAAATGTTGTGGAACAGTACAAGTGAAGTTTTTCAATATGTATAATAGTAATCTACATTTTACTCAAAACTAGACAGACGTTTTACAGAGTAATAGGTATTGTTTTTGTGCCGCATCACAGCGCTTGAAAGCTCTCAAAACCAAAGATCAAAAGAAATATGCAATTCATTCTAACGAACAGATCCGGGACAGGTCCGAAAACGAAATTCATTAGGCAGTGGTCGGATTAATTCTGTTTGCATTATTACCTATTTCACGTTATGTGATATAAACTTTTTAAGGATGTGTATTAATAGATTATTTATACTGTTGATTGATGGCACTTGGTGGAACCTGCTACACATATTGAATAACGGCACTTGTACTGTTCCACAACATTTATTTATTTTACACCTGACCGGTTTCGCCTTTCGGCATCTTAAAGGCAAATGAACATTGTATTATGACTACTACATCACTTAACCACTCGAAAACAACAAATCAATAACATATCAATTACCACAACATCATTCTACTAACGTAAACTATAAAATTTCAATGTAGGTACTGCAGCATTTTAGAGGATACCAGTTTTCAAATTTTGTCGAAGATGTCGAAAGGCGAAACCGGCCAGGTGTAAAATAAATAAATGTTGTGGAACAGTACAAGTGCCGTTATTCAATACAAGCTGTGTATTAATGTCAATAGGGTTAAACCATGAAAGGTATGACGGGGTTTGGATACGATTTGGGTTTGGTTATGTATAATTCATATACATAAACTGATATTATTTGTGATTGTGGATGTGTGGATGTTTGTTACTCTTTCACGCTCGAACGGCTTAACAGATCTTTCTAAAATTTATTACAGAGATAGATTATAGTCTGGAATAACACATGGGCTACTTTTTATCCCGGGAATAAGTTCCCACGGGAAGTCTGAACGGGAACAATATTTTCGCAGGCGAAGCTGCGGGCATCAGCCAGTAATTCATATTTTCGTAAAGTTTGATCCAGTGTGCTACACGCTTCTTTATATATGAATTGAAATATTAAGTTATTTATTCTATACAAATTATATTATTTACAACTTATATTATAATTTATTTACAATTATTATAATAAAATATCTACAAAAAGCTAAAACAAACAATTTAAAAAAGAACTAAGAATTTTATTAACGTAAACTATAAAATTTCAATGTAGGTACTGCAGCATTTTAGAGGATACCAGTTTAGATTTATTGAAATTGGTCAACTTAAAAATTGATAGCTCGTATTCCAGATAACTTCGGATTCTGTATACGATCACTGCGTTAAGCGACATAAGCTATGACCCGAGATGGGTCACCAATTTGTAACATGGAAGTCGTTCAGCGAAGTTGAAGGCCAGGAAACCTAAATACTAAATTCGCTGAGGCTACGCACACATAGACACCGCTCCCAAAGTTCACAGACACGAGGTCAAAGTTTTCCATAGAAGTTTTCAGGTTCAGGTCCATCATCACGCCTTTATCCCCGAAGGGGTAGGCAGAGGCATATTATATACCCACATTTCACCTTTTTATAATTTGTCTCACGTAATACGTTGTGAGCCGTATTGCCGTGTTTAAATGGACAGGCGCAGGTTGTGACTGCCTGCTGTTGAAATAAAGCCTTCAACTTGGCTTAACGACTGCCATTTTACTGGCAACCGGGACCAACGGCTTAACGTGCCTTCCGAAGCACGGAAACGCTCAAATAAATGTCACAAAGTGATCACATGGATGGTCACCCATCCATGGACCGGCTATAGTGAAAGTTGCTTACTGCAGTGATCGTTTACAGAACACTGAGTCCGCGGGGCCACGAGCGCTTCAAAGTTTTCGATACTGATTTATGCGTGAGTGTGCGTAGCAGAGGGTAGGTGTGAAAAAAAGTACATAGGTACTTGAGATTGCGGTCTATACCTTATTATTTTGTTCTTAAGAATACGGTTGAAAATTTCAACAGCAGGTAGTCACAACCTGCGGTTGTTCTAATACAGAAGTAAGATATTCACCTATTAGGTGGGTCTAATACAAATGATAAAATCTAGGCGTTGAAAACCCTTTTTAGGGTTCCGTACCCGAACGGTAAAAACGTGACCCTATTCGTGAGACTTCGCTGTCACAGATAGACAGTCAGACTGACAAACGTCAGTCTGACTGTCTATCTGTCTGTCTGTCCATCACGAGGAGCTAGAGAACTGTGATATCTAGAGAACTGACATTTTTACGGATATTTGAAAAATACTAAAATCAGAAAAATAATAACATTTAAGTGGGGCTCCCATACAACAAACTTCATTATTTTATATTTTTATGATACGGAACCTTCGTGCGAAGTCGTGGGCATAAACTAGTTCCCGATAAACCACAAAAAAGGTTGGTATATATTACAATTCAGAACCGATATCTTAAAATCCCTAGGGCTAAACGAAAACCGAAAGTACCCAACCACACGCACATAAATTCCCCGCTCACTGTCACATATCACTAAAGAGGTAACAAAATAGGGTAACATACTACCCCATGACGTCACGGGATTCGGTGAACTAACAACAAGAGTGACAGTTTAGTCGAGTGATAGCTTACCGATAAGGGACTTGTTTTGTTCAAGAAAATACGATATATCATTTTGGTTGTTGGCGTACTTACATAAAACATTCAGGGATAAGATTGTATCTCTTTATTGAAAACCTAAGTTGTAATAAAAATACCGGACAAGTGTGAGTCGGTTCCTCATCAAATTTTGTACTTGTCAAATTTCGAGCACGTTGTCAGTATAGTCAATTTGTGAGAACGTCCAAAAAATAAACAAGGACCGTAGTTTAATTTTCACAACTCCATGGGACTGATGGACTACTTAATATGGGTTACGCTTGTCCTTTTTAAATACGATACCCTAAAAAGAGCCAGCTGGGTACTACAATTCATACCTACAAATTTGCCCAACTAACAAACATAATTTTATTGCTGTTTCTTGCTTCGAAACCATCCATGCGTGAGTCCAACTCGCACTTGGTCGGTTTTTAAATAGAAGTCAACTGCAGACTGCAGCTAATACATAATGTTATAAACGTCAAATTAATCTGTAGGTTTGTGAGAACTGTCCATGGTGTCATATAGAGAATGCATACAATACATGTCATTATAGTAATGATATTACCCCCAAAGGGGTAGGCCGAGGCATATATTACGCACTTTTCGCTGCTACAGAGAATAACTTCAGTAATTATGAGTAGGTCGCAATATGTTGCTATCCAGTTTCAGACAATCTCAGTAATTGCTCCTATACGCGGTGGCTACGGTAAGCCTCCGTTCCATCAACCTCAGCTTAATTAGAAATATACGCTTAGTTCGCTTGGTTGAGCTATTTTAAGTCCGATAGGTGTGCTTTGTTACCTTCTGTGATAGTTCTTGTAAAGATACTCGAACTGCAGAGATTATTTATTGTAACTGTTAATACCTATGATGTTGGCTGCTGAAATTCATGTTCTGATTACAGAACAGTTGTACAGTCACCTCCAATATTGCATGGGCCCCTTAACCCCTTGCACATTTAAGTCCAAATTTACCAAAACTTCACTAGATGACGCCATTTTACTGAAATAAAATATTGCTTAGACACCTTAGAATCACAAAACATGCACTAGATGGCATATTTACATTACTCAAAAGATTAATGAGTTGCTATTTTGACAATAATCGCGTTCCTGTGTAAGGTATTAAAAAAATCGGCAACGATGGATACTTGACTTCCAATGTATTCCGAGAGATGGCGTCAATTCTCAGTGCAAAGTAATTTCGTTTCGGATTGACCATGCATTCTCAAATTCGTCTGTACCTACTCGTAGATTTATTCCTGTATATTGTGAGCTGTAATGTCAATAGACTTGTTTTGTGTTACTCGGAAACAAAAATAGCAGAAAATGTAGGTAAGTAGGTACGTAATTTCGCCCACATTTCACCATTTGTATTATATCCCACGTAATAGGTGTCGTGCCTATTGACGTATGAGAATGGTCAATCGCAGATTGTGGCTTTCAACAGCCGGTAAATTACAATTTCACCAAACCCAGATCGAATTCAGGAGAAAATAAGCTGGAATTGCGTTAAAATAGCCTCTGTACGAATACATTTGCAATTGACACAGGTAACTGACATATAATAGAAATCTCTTTAGTGCGTCATGTATTTACCAAGGGTCTGAAGGTAACCTCGTCAACCATCGATGACGTCACCAACTGACTGGGAAATGGGAACTTTATTTGTCTACCTTTGTTGTTCCCGGATGTATCCGGTTATTTCGTATTTGTTAAAGTAATCGGACACCTTTAATATTCATAATAAAATCATTTGTTGAAAATATAATTCAATTCTGTCACGTAGGGGATGAATTTCCGAACTGTAATGTCTAAAGTTTCCGTAGTGAGTGCGAAGGGACCCTACCAAGACTCAAGATCAACTCAAGGGCTCAAGCCAGCTTCGCCTGCAAGTGTCACTACGAAGGGATTAAAAACTCGAAATAAAACCTTGTAACAACCCGTATGGTAACGGGAAAGAGTACAAAATGTCGCCACTCCAATTCATTCTGAGAGAAGCGACTAAGGAAACGCTTTTGCAAAACGATGTAATGCATAGAGAATGAAAACTCGAAATGAAACCCAGTTGTCAGTAAAATGACAATCGTTGGGCGAAATTGAAGGCCTTATGGGTGGCTTGAAAAACTTCAGCAATGGGTCGTCACGACATGCGCCTTTCTATTCCAAGTTCCGATTTAGTCTGCAATCTTTGTATAAACCTGAAATGACATTCCCCTAGGAAATATCATGATCGGTTGATATCTCAACTAGGATCTCGAAGTGCCAATCTCGGAACGAATGGACCATCGTAAAATCATTCCGAGTAGTCTCAATCACAAGCACTTTCTCTTCATAATAGTGTTAGGTGCTGAAAAGGCGCTTTGCCCTTAGGCAAGGATAGAATGAAAGTTTTAGAAAAGTTGAGGTATCATAGAGCAAGATGATCTGTGACTTTGATCGGGACTTTCTTTCCCCTTTGTCAATAAATACTCGAAATAATATAACAAACATTATTATGGTGTGTTTCTGAAATTATATATTACTAGCGGACGTCACGTGGTTTCACCAGCGTAGTTCCCGTTCCCGTGGGAATACGGGAATAAAACATAGCCTATGTTCACCGCAAAGAGTGTAGCTTTCCAACAGTGAAAGAATTTTTCAAATCAGTCTAGCATTTCCGGAGCCTATTCATTACAAACAAAAAACAAACAAAAAACAAAAAACAAATCTTTCCTCTTTATAATCTAATAATATATAAAATTCTCGTGTCACAGTTTTCGTTGCCATACTCCTCCGAAACGGCTTGACCGATTCTCATGAAATTTTGTGAGCACATTGAGTAGGTCTGAGAATCAGCCAACATCTATTTTTATACCCCTAAGTGACCGGGAACAACATTCCACGCGGGCGGAGCCGCGGGCAGCAGCTAGTATTAGTATAGATTCCATAGTGACAGCTGATTGCATTTGCAGAGGTGAATATAAATACGATTCCCCCCCGTAACCTATAACAGACAGACATGTATAGAGTCAACATGCCTACTCCCCTTGTACTGGTTGCATTGCTCTATGATATGTACTTAAGTGCTTGTATAAAGTATTAGAAGATGTCCGTAGCCTTCTCGTAGCTCGTAGACTATTTGTGGAAATTAGTTTTCAAACAGATTTCTTTCCCTGGGGAAACCATTTTTAGTTGTAAAAACGTCTATAGAAATCTCCAAATGTACATGTATGTAAACATGTGTATTAATTTTATAAAAATGAAACAAAATCACTTTTATAATATTAGTATGAATTTATTTTTTGGACAAAGGCAGAACCGCACTGATACAAAAAATTGTGGAATGTTTTCATACCTACTTATCAAATTAACCAAATCATCCTATCAATGTTCACTGCCTGAAAGTTGAACGCAGACCTTTTTCAATTTTCGATATCCTTACTTCTTTACTAAAATTATAAATGAAAAAATTTGTTAGTATGGATATTTGTAACTCTATCACGCTCTAACTGCTAAACGTATTCGGCTGAAATTTATTCTGGGGAAATTAGTTCACTGATAGATAATTCTCTGAATTAAATTGCCTTTATTTTATTAAGATTAATATATTTTCTTTCTAATCATTATATTTTCTTTATTTATTGTTCTCCATGGGAGGCGGGAAACGGAACAAAATTCCATGCGGGCAGAGCTGCAGTTTCCATAGACCGATTTGAATAATTCTTTCACTGTTGAGAATCTATACTATCCCCGGGTAACATCCTACTTCCTACTATATATATATAATATTATAAATGTGAAAGTTTGTGAAGATGTTTGGATGTTTGGATGTTTGGATGTTTGTTACTCAATCACGCTCTAAGGGCTAAACGGATCGGGCTGAAATTTGGAACCGGGGTAGATTATAGTCCGGAATAACACATAGGCTACTTTTTATCCCGGAAAAATGTTCCCACAAGAAGCGGGAACGGGAACCAAATTTCACGCGGGCGAAGCCGCGCGCATCAGCTAGTAAGCTATATTTCATTCCTGTGTTCCCATGTGAACGGGAGTTACGAAGGTGAAACCGCGTGACGTCCGCTAGTAATATTTGGCACGGCCATTCACCCTTTCATTCACCATTCACATTGGACGGATAACCCGACCAGTGCGTTGGTCGGGTAACCCGTCCAACCAGCGTGACATGGACAACTGGGGTTAGTTTCAAAATTTCGTTCTATTTGCTATGATCTTGTCTATTATTCAGCAGCTGCACCACTTGCATGTGAGCTGGCTTGAGCCTCAAATAACCTTTACTTAAACCATTAAATAACCTTTTTTTTAAAGTGAGAAAAATCCATCATGGATGCTATGCTGGACGCTTACCGACTAAAAACCACGTTCCCTACCTACTAGTTGTGAGCGCCGGGTAAGCCCTCGGAAGGATATCTCCTATCTCATCATCACCTATATCAGACTGATGTAATTGAAAGACAAAATTGACGTAATTCACACTCGTTTAGAAGCGCTTTATTAGAACTAATCACGAGTAGATATTGTAAATATTAAAGACAATTGTTATTAATTTGCTCTTAGAACAAAATTATTCAGGTCACGCGTTAGTTTGAGCTCCCTAGCCCTTAGTTAGGTCACGACGACTCTTTATTTTTGGGAAATTGTAGGGTCGTAGATAGATGGGCAATTATTTTCACATGTTAATGTATAACTACTTATGTCATGCCTTTATTCCCGAAGGTGTAGGTAGATGTATAGTTTACGCCCACATATCCTTTTAGTTTAGCAAACATCCTTAAATTTACTTACCTCATTGATAGCAGTTGTTGTAGTCGTAGGCTATGGCGTAACTTGCCTTCTGTAGCACGGGTAAACTCGAAAATGGAAATGATGCAAACTTTCTCCCACCTTAGGACCACGATACACGCGATGCGCGAAAGGGAGGGTAATGTTTAAATTACCAATTTATTATACAGCGCAAGGCCACTTCTTGGTACAAAGTGAACACTGTATTACAAACCAATCGTATTGCAGTCACAATCAATACTGAAACCAAATATAGCATCGTGATTATTTATTTATACAGTAGTTGAAGTATTGCGTATACTTGAAAGTCCGATGGAAAGAAATTATCTAGCGATTGACTCTCTCGGTTCATAAGACTATTGAAAGTAGTGCGACACTTGGTCCAAGGGTTTGTTTCTAGTTTTTCTTCTATTCGCTAGAAAATTTTATGTTTTACGCGGGAGGAGCAACAGAAGACGCTTTTCGTTCGCTAATTGTTTAATATACTTTTCGGTGTAGACTGCGTTTTAGTTTTCACAGCCATGACGAATACATTAACTAGTGAATTATCATAATTCCCTTAAGCGTTTTGTCGCATCGTGCCTGTCCCACTCCCACATTATCACCACACCTATGTTCCTTTTGTATATTTCACGCCTTACACCGCCCGTAAGTGATGCGAGACAAAGGTGTTAAACACACATAAAGTTGAGCATTAAAAGAAGCTTTCTTTGTAATAACACATCAAAGTGTTTTATAGCCTCGTCTCGCTGGGATATCCTTCCGAGGGCTTACCCGGGGCTCACAACCATAGGCTGTTGGGCGTTACGTGAGGTTTTTTAGTCGATAGGAGTCCGGCATAACATCCATAAGGATTTTCCCTCACGTAAAAAAAAACCTCGTCTCGCTTTCAATGTATCTTAACCTGTAAAATTTTTATGTGCTAACCCACAGAGATATCCATACTAATAGAATTCGGGACTTCACGCGAAATACTATTTACTTACATTCACCGACAGAGATATATTAAAAGGTAGACCAGCTGTTTCGAATGAGTAGCCCTATAGGTTAGGTTACGGATATAAAATGAATGGAGTCCACGTAGCCCGCTTACATGCATACTCTGATCCCGTCTGATATCCGTCGCGAACTGAACAGGTCGAGAGACTCAAACCAGTTCAAGAGTGGACACCGAAACTCGGCATACGTGGGGTAGAAACAGCCAGATGGACCGACATTCCAACAACCTAGAAAAGGTCGTAGGTTGGAACTAGATGCAGAAGGTAAAGGAACGTGTATTGTGGCGTAAATTGGGAGAGGTCTACTACCAGCAGTGGACTGCCACAGGCTGATTTGATTAACTGATTGATTGATTAGGCGTCTACTATAAAACTCCCAGATTTTACTAGTTGTATCTTTACCTCTACCTACACTTCTAGTCCTGGGACATCCTTCCGAGGGCTTACCCGGGTCTACCAACCGTAGACATTTGGACGTAACGTGAGGTTTTTTGGTCGGTAGGAGTCCGTCATAACATCCATGAGGATTTTCCCTCATGTTAAATAAAAAAAAAACCTACCCTTCTAACGTAGTTATTTGGAATATCAAGGCTTGTGTCTCAATAAAGTTTCTGCTCACTCGTACCCTTTGGGATCAAGTTACCCGTCATGTAGCGTTTTGTCAACTCGTTGTGACTGTAATACAACTTATTAACTTTACTTTTATGAAATAAAAGTAACGAAAACTAGTACAATGTGTGGTTTTCACTATTTTTTTTGAAAATTAGGTCCACTATCCATTGCAGCGTAACCTCATAAATGGGGTTGCCTGGTTTTCGGTATCTTAGGATTGGCTTAAGGTTAAATACAAAAGTTGCAGGTTCCAATAAATTATGAAACTGTATCAACGGAGCCTTAGCGTAGGGTAACCGTAGCTTGCCAAATATACTGCGGGTTATTCACTCGAAAGTACTTACAGCGAGTTAACAGTGAAGTTGATAACACTAATCCTTTTTTTTAAAAATCGGCAAGGACAGCAAATTACTTAAAAGTGTACGCTTGCAATGTACTTTCAGCATTTCAGAACGCTAGACTGCACGGGCGTATTTGAAAGCGTCAATGAAGGTACGCGGCAATGGATAGCGACCTTATTCGTACAGTTCTCCAGTGACATAATGGGAAAAGTTTAAGGCGTCGTGTCGCTGCTTTGATCCAGTGGCAACACTAGGGATTTAAAGTGTTTGGCTTGTCTGATATCTTCGTAAAGTCTGCTTCTTTAGTTCAACATTATTGTCCTCGAAGAACTCATACATACATACATACATAACATCACGCCTGTTTCCCAACGGGGTAGGCAGAGACTATGGTTTTCCACTTGCCACGATCCTGACATATCACTTTCGCTTCTTCTACTTTCATAAGTGTTTTCATACATGCTCTCCGATTAAGGGAAGAACTCGTTCTTTTCATTCCTTTGTTCAGAACTTAGGATAGGAGTGCTTGGACTCAGTTCTTCATCTGAATGTGTTAAGCGCAGATTCCGAAACTTCACACGAATCTTCTCCCGGATGTCCGTATCCGTACCCAAGGCTCCCGACCGTAGGCTGTTAGGTAGAATACGTGTAGTTTTTAGTTGGTAGGAGTCCGGCATGACTTACTCACGTTTAAAAAATGTACTCCCTGATAGGTCTGAAGCCCTTGTTCCGTAGTACATACATACATACACATATATCCTATTGTTGTAATAACAGCGCTCATGTCATCTTCTGATATCACAAAATAAATATTATAATAATAATTATTATTTTTTTTTTACATTTTATTTGTGATTTAGTTAACATACTAATTGCCTTTCAAAATTATATCTACCCTTTTTTTTTACGTGAGGGAAAATCCTTAGAGGATGTTATGCCGGACTCTTACCGACTAAAAAACCTCACGCAACGCCCAACAGCCTGTGGTTGGGAGCCCCGGGTAAGCCCTCGGAAGGATGTCCCGGGACAGTTATATCTACCCTTCTACCATGTCAAGCCACAACTTAATATTTCCGTTTCCTGCTACAGCCTGGAGAAGGCTCTAACCTTATTCTAAATCGAAAAATCAGCAAGGATGCTGTCGTTCTTGAGAACCTTGGTTTATTCGTTATGTTCATCGGCTCATTCTAGCCCCTCTCTATAAAATAGATTGCAGAGGGGCCTATGGCGAGACTTATGTCTGTAGTCTGTGACTCTGTTGCATTAAATTACGTCACTAGGTCATGTGGATCATCCTGTTCAAAGTTTGAAATAAAACAAAAATGACAACGTCAATCGGATTGAACTTTCACTTTCACAATAAACGTTAGAGTCGAGTGAGACCCTCTCACGGCTTCTTGTTTCATCTTATTATTAACTAGCTGTTCCCCGTTGTTCGCCAAATTAGAAGTCGTTATCGCGTAAAATCATTACCCTCGTTTTGCGTAGTCGGTTAAAAAGTAGCCTATGTCCTTTCCAGGGATTCAAGCTATCTGTATACCGAATTTCATCTTAATCGCTCCACCCGTTGAGGCGTGAAAGCGTAACAGACAGACAGACAGAGTTACTTTCGCATTTATAATAGGAGGAATTAGCAGGAATGGTAGGGATTTCAAAATTATTCTGACCTCTGAAAGACCTAAATAGTTCATGAGTTAGAATATGAATCGCGTGAGACACATTATTAGTTCAACTTTGGAACAAATAGGTACTTATCCGAAATTAATGTCCTCATATCTAGATTTTCTCATAATTTTACCACACTTTTATGGCAAAACAAAAAGGTTTATTAAATTCTGCTTAATGTAGTTCACAAACTCACTATCGTAGTCGAAGAGCTATTTTAAGGAGTAGTAAAAACAACTTCAACAGCCATTGAATTTAATTAGTTTAGCTTTCACGTAAGCTTTCACACTTCACGATTCTTTTCAAAGTCGAGATGAACTTACAGTTTACTGTGAGCATGAATGGAACTACCTTGTGAGCTCTTAAAGTTGCGTATTATATCTTTATATAAGCATCATCTAGACTAGAATAATAAATAAAGAAAACATTATTACCTCCAAAGACAATACCCGTAATAATTACTATGTCATGTCACAAAAAACTTGCGGAAAATTACGTAATACAAATATGACACGACACTAAGATGAATTTCTAAAAAGATAAAGCACCGTATACATGATACATAATGCAAATTGCGGTATGATGTTGACCCTTATCATTTGTAGCTTAGTCATCAATATAAAGAGGCATTTTGTCTTGTCTTTTGAAACGAGGGTGTGGGAGGGATTGTTGCCAAAAATTGGTGTAATATTTTCAATGCGTGTTAGGAATCCCTTTTTATAATGTAACGATGTTTTAATGACAATTTTATGTATGTATTATGGTTGGAATAGAATCAGTGCCTATCCTGGCTGTAGGAAACTCATCAGGTGGCAGAAATGCAAGATGGTCAGATTTGAGGCAGGGGGTTCAAACTGACGATGACCTTAAATTGGTCTAGCAGAAGTTCGCCCAGGGTGGACGCATCGCTTCGTGATTCTTGAGAGACGTGACTTCCCCAAAAACCGCGGATGCTGGTTAGTCCAGAGATATTTCCTCTGAAGACTTTAGTACATCCTCTTTGGGAGTACGTGGGTCTTCGAGCATGAGATCAAAAAGAAAACACCGTGAGGTTTCTTTAACAGGAATACGAAATGCCAACCGATAGCTCGTGGAGATGTGAAGTCAATCGGGTTTAAAACGTTAACCTGTAAGTACAAATAGAAATCACACTTAGTAGGTACCTATTTATATTTCGCTCTTAAGACCGTTGATAGGGCTAACGACCTTGACCATACAAAACGCGCGTACTTCGCGCTAGGAAATGTACTATTTATAGCTTATTTTGATGATGATGGGCTTCAGCTCGCCAGGCGAAATCACCTAGCCTGGTCGGAGGATCCTCCCTTTGTGTGTTGGAGGAACATCTCAGCCCCCTTCCTCTCGACCGTATCTCACTCGAACAACTCACCTAAATAAATCAAAAGCTTTCTACTCTATTTTCAGGTTTAAGGATCAACTAAATTATATTTTATAATTGTTAATATCAAATACGATAACTACTTCTCTCTGTAATATATTATGTGTGAACATAAATTGTTAAATTGATAAGATAAAAATACTATTATAAAATATCAAAATACAGTAAAAAAATATAAAGATTTTAGTTGTAATAAGCTAATACACATACTTATTTAAAATCGAAGAAAACCGTTTCGTATGTGTATTTCGCGTCGATAAAAATTGAAGCTATAAAATGCATTTAGCTAAAAATTTGGGGCTGAATCTATGACCGTTTTACATGTTATCTATAATTAGTACCTATACAATTTACAACAAAACCATTTTTTGACAAACATCTTGTAGATTAAAAATCTATTTTTGGCTATAATTTTCTGCCTCTTTAAGCAGACAAAATACGCTTTCGTTTGCTCCTCTATTTCGTCATTTTTTAAACCAGTCCCTTAAGGGGTTAAATTTATTTAAAGTATGTAAGTTGAGAAGGCATAGTTGGTATAAAGATAAAAATATTAAAAGCACCGTTAAACCTTGCCATAGTAGGTTTATACTTACTACAGTTTTATACCCACTTACAGGGTTCGTGGAAATAATAAAATGAGTCTGAAAACGCTCTTTACCCAGTAACAGCGCTCAAATTGTAAATGGACTTAATTAAGAGCAGAGAAAGCAAACACAAGTACTCCAATACCTACTACAGGCTAAAATTGTTGTGTTTTTTTATCTTTACATAAGTTAAATAAAATATGCTTAGTTTTTAACGTGAAGAAAATGCTACATGGATACTATGCCGGAATCGCTTAAACCCCTGACGTCACGCTGTCGCCTGGAGCCTGCTTCTGTAAGGACGGTGAACAGCCCTATCACCGTCCTCAGGCTCCCAGTCATGGAGGCCGATAGTCTTGGGCGAAGACACGTCGACTGCGGAACTCGGGTAGGAGAGTTCTATCCCGCCCCCTCCCCGCCCTCTCTTTCACGAGCATGACTTGCTCGCAGAAAGAAGCAGTGGAGTCCCACTTACTCCCGCTGGCGATCATGGCTCGCGCCATGGTCTCCCGTGAGAAAATGAAATATGTTGGCTGTTCACTAGGCTTTTTGAACTACTGAACAAATTGTAATGCAGTTTTCAGCAATAGATAATGTGATAAGAGGAAGATATCTATAATACTTTGTTACTCGAAGTTACTGTTGTGTACTCGAAGCGCTCGTGGCCCCGCGGACTCAGTGTTCTGTAAACGATCACTGCAGTAAGCAACATTTACTATGGCCGGATATGGATGGGTGACCACCACGTGGACCACTTTGTGACATTTATTTACGAGCGTTTCCGTGCTTCGGAAGGCACGATAAGCCGTTGGTCCCGGTTGTCAGTAAAATGACAGTCGTTAAGCCAAGTTGAAGGCCTCATGGGCGGCTTCAAAAATTTCAACTGTGGGTTGTCACCACAAAACAGTTAAAGGAGGTCGTCACAACCTGCGCCCGGGTCGGCAGCGCGTGTGTAGCGCCTCTGGTGTTGCAAACGTCTATAGGCTACGGTTACCAACCTTCCGGTGGGCCGTAAGCTTGTCTGCCACCTAAGTAGTATAAAAAAAATACAAAGGTACATCATATTAGACAATAATGCCAAACTAATTTAAGATTTGTAATATGACGTTGGATCAAACATTAACGAAATTGTACAGGTCAGCTAATTATATAGAACTAGTGGACGTCACGCGGTTTTACCCGCGTAGTTTCCGTTCCCGTCGCAATACGGGAATAAAATATAGCCTATATTCACCGCAAAGAGTGTAGCTTTCCAACAGTGAAAGAATTTTTCAAATTGGTCCAGAAGTTCCGGAGCCTATTTGTTACAAACAAACAAACAAAAAAACAAAATAACAAATCTATCCTCTTTATAATATTAGTATAGAAGTATAGATGTAGAAATGCGTGGTGAGGTTTCCTTGTAATCGTTTCGTATAAGAATTTGTTTCTCGAGGATGCTATAAAACTCTTACAGTTGAATGGAGTATCACCTCCTTTTTCAAAGTTTGAAGACGCTTAGGAATTCCAAGGTGAATACTAGGTTCAATCTGCTAAGCACTTCGACCTACATTTTAGCTAGATCCCGACAATCGTTAGACGTTCGTGGAGTACTACCAAGTCGTTTGGCAAAGACTAAATAATGTGTTCAGAAAGTACACCTCCTTTTTCTTCATTTTTAGAGTTCCTTACCCAAAGAGGTGTAGATGTCTGGATGTTAGATGTTTGTTACGCTTTCACGCTCTTACAGCTAAACTGATCTGTCTGAAATTTGGTAAAGGGATAAATTAATTGTTCAGAATAACACAGCTGTTATTTATTCTGGGAATAAGTTCCCATGGGAAGTAGGATCTGGAACAAAATTCCAAGTCCAAAATTCCAACTAATACAAATATTTGTGAGTATTTGGATATTTGTTAATTTGCTCCATGTTGTTCCTCTTTAACGCTTTAACGGCTGAACAGATCTGGCGTAAATTTGTTATATAGATCGTGAAATATTTCACGCGGGATGACAGCGGTTCTAACAAAATAAATATTAAAAGTCTTTATACGGTAGTTTTCATTTGCATTGCTTATCTGGCAACTACACTCGAGAGCAATGAATCCGGGTCACTTAAAGAATCCTAAAAATCTCGGAAACTAAAAATGCTAGGTTAATGCAATAAATTGTATTTAATAGACAATGTAATACTCCTTAAATGAAGGTATTAAAACTTCTTAGTTATTGTAAAGTTATATCATAAAAAAATCAAATTTGAAAAAGGGCCACTTTCGAAGATGGAACTACGAAATTACAGCATTTGGTGTTGCTTTTGTTTGTAATCTGTCATTTATGTGGGTACATAAACCATGTTGATAGTGCTCTATATTCATTAATCAAGCTGAAATTATGTCGCTTACGCCTGAAGAATGCACCAGAATACTTACAATGCTGGAAACCGGCCGGAGTCAGCGCGATACAGCCAGGACTGTCGGTGTGTCGCTGTCAACAGTACAAAGAGTTCTCCGACGTTACGAAGAAACTGGTTCTAACCTACGCAGACCAGGAACGGGCAGAACCAGGTGTACCACAGCACGAGAAGACCGATACTTGGTGAACACCATGCTTCGAAATCGCTTTCTCACAGGAACTGAACTCACCAATCAGTTTCAACGCCTCGGAGGAAGTAACACAAGTGCATGGACAGTAAGACGTCGGCTTGCTGAATCTAACTTAAAACCCCTTAGACCTGCAAACGGCCCTAAACTGGAGCGTGGGCATCGTATTTCGAGACTAAGGTATGCCCAGAGCCACGTAAATTGGAGTATTGAAGATTGGTCAAAAGTTATGTTCTCCGACGAATCAAAATTTATGCTCTACAAGCACGATGGAAGACACAGAGTGTATCGAAGACCAGGGGAAAGATTCAAGCAAGCATGCATCGAAGAAAAAGTAGCCTACGGTGGTGGGTCTGTACTTGTGTGGGCCGGAATTTCTTCTGAAAGTCGCACAGAGCTGGTGATCATAGAAAACGGCTCTTTAACTAGCGTAAGATATGTGGAAGAAATCCTCAATGATCACGTTGGTCCATTTATGGTCAATTTAGGTGAGGATGCTATATTTATGCATGACAATGCCCGACCTCATACAGGTAGGATTGTGAATGACTACCTTCAAGAGATGAACATTACTCGTATGGAGTGGCCAGCGCGCAGCCCGGATATCAACCCGATCGAGCATGCTTGGGACGAGCTAGGCAGATGCGTAAAACAACGAAACCCTCCCCCAATCACGCTTCGTGAGCTCAAAATTGCTCTCACAGAGGAATGGGAGAATATTCCCCAAAATCGTATAAGGAACTTGGTGTACAGCATGCCAAACCGCGTAAACGCAGTAATGGAAGCACGAGGAGGCAATACGAAGTATTAAAATTCAAGAAAATCGTAATAAAGTTCAAAAATTTCATGTTTCCTATTTTTGTTTTAAGGAGAGATCAGCAGTTTTTTCTTTATGTAATTTTGTGTTAATAAAATGTATGGTGACTCATATTTTTTTTACTTTCATTTAAGGAGTATTACATTGTCTATTAAATACAATTTATTGCATTAACCTATCATTTTTAGTTTCCGAGATTTTTAACATTCTTTAAGTGACCCGGATTCATTGCTCTCGAGTGTAATCTATGACGAGTCTAAGCTAGCTACCACTCTCAGAACTCAAAAAGAATGTATCATTAGAGTGCAGACAAGACCAAGATTGGGACCGCTTGAGCTCAAAATTGCCCCGACCACGCGAACGACGCCGCTTCACTGACTGAGGTTTTGTGTTGAAAATTCTGACACTGAAATTTTACGTAGAATATAGTTTTAAAATCGTTCACTTTTAAAAATTTTAGTACTAACTAGCTGTTGCCTGCGACTTCGTACGCTGCATGTGATTCTATAGATCGATATAACTTTTTTATTGATAAACCGATTGACATAAAACAACACTAAATGATAAGCGGAGTAAACCGCAACGCAATAAAGAAATTGAATCGCAATAAAGAAATTGAAATTGCAAAGAACCGCATTGCAATCGGTTGAGCGGTGGCTGAGATTAGCGTGCACAAACGTACAGACAAACAGACAGTTACGATTTTATTATATGTATTGATCGATTGATTGATTGATTGATATAATTTAAACGACGTTTTTATCTTACGTGTGGAAATCCCTTATGGATGCTATTCCGGACACTTACCGACTAAATCTCACGTTGCCCTACTACTGTACGGCCGGGAGCTCCAGGTAAGCCCCCGACAGAATATCCTTGGACTTAGGATATCTGATATTTTTTTTTTTTTTATTCACATAGGCATACACAGATGCTCTTGTAAAACGTCCAGAATATAAATCAAAATTACCACCAGTTCACAACGCGACCCACCTGAGAAGAACTGGCAAGAAACTCAGCGGGTTATTCTTTTTAGAGCTCTATTTACAAAATGAATCTAAAAACTATGCATTTTAACAATTTTTTGAGAATCCAGTAGAGCAGGTCATTTCCAGGCTTCTCCATCCAACAGATAATCACCAATTGTATAGTAGCCCCTGCAGTACAATTTACTTTTTACAACCTTTTTAAATTTATTAAGGGACATACTTTTAATTTCGTCTGGTAGCTTGTTGTAAAAGCGTATACAGTTACCCATGAAAGAATTGCTGATTTTGTGCAATCTGCTATGATAAACAGCAAGGTTACTTTTATTTCTAGTGTTGACATTGTGTCTATCACTTAACTTAGCGAAACTATGTAAATTTCTTTGTAGGTACATCAGATTCTCGAAAATGTATTGTGATGCTACTGTAAGAATTTTAACCTCTTTGAATTTTTCGCGCAGAGAGACCCTTGGACCTCCATATACGTAAGTTAGCCCCAACGTTGAGTCCTAAGTTATAATCATAATCACCTAACACTGTGGCCTCGCCTAGGGGGTGGTTCGGGTTCTATCCCGCGTCTTTGGGGGGTTATAGGTGTGATCCCGTTTCTAAGGGTGGGGGCGTGCGTAAATCTCTCACGCCACGCTGCCGACATGGCCTGCTTCTGTAAGGACGGTGAGCAGCCGTCTTACCGTCCTCAGGCCCCCGGTCATGGAGGCCAATAGTTTTCGGCGAAGACACGTCGGTGGCGCCCAAGCCGCCGACTGCGGAACTCGGGTGGGAGAGTTCTCTCCCGTTCCCATCCTGCCGCCTCTTTCACGAGCATGCCCTGCTCGCAGAAAGAGGCGGCGCAGCAATCTACCCTTAATGGGAAAGCTAACGCGGTCTTCCACTAGTATTTCAATATTTACCTAAAACTATCTTCAAATAACATAAGAGAAAAACAATAAAAAGCCTCAAATGTGGCGTTCAATTGAAACGTCAATAGCCATTTCTAAGCGACCATTTCATGCTATTTCAGTGGGTCTATTTAATGCCGGATTTGGTCGGAAACCGTTTTGGTCAGGACACGTAGACATGTCTCTCATACACAGGATAAATGTCGAACTAGGATCAACTAGAGCCGTTAAAAGGGTGTCTTTTAATGGAAAACTGTCCGTTACACAGGTTCTTTATGTAGGTCTTATTTTTTGGTACCGAGGGTTTTATTATTTTTGAAGAACAGATATTAAGTATTTTCTTTTATATTGATCTGATAAATATCTTGCCGATTGAGCACTTCAGCATGTTGTTCGGGATCGAAAATCAGATGGTGGGATTTTTTTATTTAAGTATTTAGCTCGCCAAAATGATGCCATAGCCTGATGGAAAGTCACAGCGACATCTAGCGTTTGGGGGCCACCGTCCCAGTCTGTAAGACTTTAAAAAGAGACCCTCAAGTTGGCGGCCCAATGATGTGCCTCTTCACGCTCCGCTTGAAGAACCCAGGGTTGTAAGAGGAGGGAAGCACGTGCGCTGGCCGGTCGTTCCAACTTTTTATGGTTTAAGTTTGTATGGTTGGGATTAAGATTATTTACGTGTAAGCTTTTTTTACGTGTAGAAAATCCGTCATGGATGCTATAACAGAGTAAAAATCAACTCGTTCCCTACCTACTGCTTACGGTTGGGAGCCCCGTGTGAGCCTATGGAAAGACATCCACAGGATTCCCAACATACCTTGGCTACCACTGCAGCCTTACCTAAGTGGTTTAAATTCTACAGCTAGTGAGAACACTCACTGTAGTTAAATCAACCCCGAAGGGCCCAGAGCACCGAATCACGACCACACGACGCAAATGCGTGGACGAACGCGTGAAACATCATCTGTCACATGTTTCATGTCCATAAGAACATATTCCAGAAATAATGAAAAGTGGCCAATGTATTATTTCAGATACCTGTATTACGTGCTATTCCAGACCTGCGGTGTTATATCTAAACCAAATTTCAGCTAGATCTGTCCAACCGTTAGAGCGTGAAAGAGTAACTCCACACTTACAAACTTTCCCATTTTTAGGGTTTCGTAGCCTAATGGCAAAAACGGAACCCTTATAGATTCGTCATGTCTGTCTGTCTGTCCGTCTGTCTGTCCGTCCGTGTGTCACAGCCACTTTTCTCCGAAACTATTAGGCCTATGCTGTTGAAACTTGGTAACTAGATGTATTCTGTAAACCGCATTAAGATTCTTATATAAAACTAGAAAAAAAGCAGTAAATTTTGGGGATCCCCATACTCAGAACTGAAACTCAATTTTTTTTTCATAAAACCCATACGTGTGGGGTATCTATAGATAGGTCGTCAAAAATGCTATTGAGGTTCATAACGTCATTTTTTTCTAAAGTGAATAGTTTGCGCACGAGACACATTCAAAGTGGAAAAATGTGTGTCCCGCCCCCTCTAACTTCTGAACAAAGAGAAAGATAAATCTAAAAAAAAACATATGATGTACATTGCCATAAAAACTACCCACGAAAATTGGTTTGAACTAGATAGAGCCGGTAGTTTTTTTTAATACGTCATAAACCGCAATTTTCGGTTAGGAAAATCACTACCACTGCGAACGTGTTAAAACATCAATCTAAGTTACAACGAATTATAAGAACTTTTATATTATGTTACTTGCTGCTACGAAAGCCTTCATGGGCGAGTCCGACTCGCACTTGGCTGGTTTTTATTTATAAGAATCTAAGACAGCGCTATACTTTTTATATTCATCAGTTATTTAGCATTTTAGCATAAATTCATGACCTAAAATCTACGTCGCTGAAAATTTTCTTGCATATAAGTTAGCATAGTCTCAGGTATACTGTGCACTTAGGTACATGACTTTGCTGTTTGCTTACTCAAGAAATTTATACCTCGTTAGCAGCTTCGTGTAGGTACATTGCACATATTATGCACTAAGCTTGTGCAAAGCACTAACAAAAAATATTGGTGACGCCTTGCCTACAGTAAAAATTTTAATATATGCAGGTAATCTCTTCTTTCTTAACGCGTAAAGTACCAGTTGATACTATTCTTGAATAACGGGGTCAGTTTTATATGGTTAATGGAGGGAGGTATATATATTCTGGTAGAGGTAGAGGTAGAGGTATTTATTTATACAATAAATTGGTTAAGTTTTTGAACCGACTGAGATAAATCTATGTGTATTATAAGTAGTTTAAGTGCTCTTGGGCTTAAGGAATCAACAAAGCAAAACACGAAATAAAGAGCAGCATAAAAATAAATCTTGTATTACACTAGCGGACGTTACGCCGTTTCACCCGCGTAGCTCCCGTTCCCGTGGGAATACGGGTATAAAATATAGCCTATGTTCACCGGGCAGAGTGTAGCTTTTCAACAGTGACTGAATTTTTCAATTTGGTCCAGTAGTTTTGGAGCCGATTCGATGCAAACAAACCAACAAACAAATAATCAAATCCTTCGTAACGAGTATAATATTATAATAGATAAATCAGAATCTACAGCTATGACCAAGGCTAGACACACTATGCTCGAAATCATTTATCCTCCATATTAATTGAGGGATTCGCAGAGAAAGAAAATTCACTTCCCTCCTTTGCAAACCGGGAGACTAAGAGGGCTACTGGGTATCTACCTTGTAGGAAAGTGAAGTATCATGGCATGGCAAGTATATATGAGCGTCTAAGGGTTTAAGGGTTCAGCGTTTGCATTCTGCGTTCAAGCACAGAAGGAAATCTACATACAAAGTGTTCAAGCTATGCTCACGGAGTTCACAGAAACGTGGTCAAAGGATTTTTGTAGTTATTGAAATACTGGTTTGCGTGCGAGTGTGAGTAGTCGAGGGTAGGTTTGAAAAAAAAGTAAATACATGAGATTGCGTTCTGTAGTTTGATCATCCAGTATTGCTCGCGAACACCGCTGTTGGTTGTACCGGCACGCAACGCGATCAAGACGCCTCCTATGTGAGTATAACTATGTACCGTAATAAACAACACAAATAACTCAAATCTGACCTCTTGATCGCTTGGCTTGACCGCGTGAAATCTCTCTGTTTGACAGATTTCTGAGATATTTTTGATTCGAATAATGTGTACGGTAGAAACACCTAAATTCACAAAAATTCTAGCACGAAATTCACAGAATAAACTACTCCCAATGTTACTTTCTAAACATATTAAATTGCTAATAAGGTTTCGTACTCTCGCAAATAGTCCAAAACGTAGTAGATATCGCGTAAAGACTTTTCCATTAGGTACAGCCGGCCCTTGTAAGCTGCGAAAAGCCAGGCTTTCGAAGTTTTAGGGTCAACCCAATTAGGTTAGGACTAAATATTTGGGTAATACGGGCGTTGACAACCTATATCCCTGGATGTGTGCTTTTTAATATAATAAAAGTCCGAAACTTAAGTTCGACTACAGGCAAATCATTTTCTAAAAAGTATGAAAGTACTCGTAACGTAGTATTTTTTTTCATCGTATTTTTTTGATAATGTAGCAGGTTTCTTTTGAAACCAACACGGTGTCCTGGGGTATCCTTCCGAGGGCTTACCCAGGGCTCCCAACCGTAGGCTGTTAGACCGGATACGTGTGTTTTTAGTTGGTAGGAATCTGTCATAGCATCCATGTAGGATTTTCCTCACGTTAAAAAAAAAACAAACACGGTATTATTAAATCCATTAAATTTTAATATTTTTGAACAGCACTTTATGTGGTTTAGAGAGCGCCACATTGAATACTTTTAATGTTTCTATTTAGCTTATACAATTAGTTGACTAAATATGCTTCTTTTAAAATCAAGGCGTAGATATTTATACAAAGTACCTTCTATCAAAGGCCATTGCTATAAAGAGAAATAATACAGGCATGCTTAAACACAATAACTTTCAAGAGTAGATGGGTAGTTACACGAATGCCTTCCGAATCCAGCTTTATATGGTTAGGAAGTCTTCTAAAAACGGAAGTTATGATATCAACAGCGGCTAGCCAGAGGCCGTTTGTGTGAATTTTCGCTGAAAATTTCTGCTAGATTATTTTGAAGCGATCGTAAAACTGAAATACAGCGGTCCACTTCCTAAGTGAGCACGAAAATGTAAACTTTTTGAATATGGATGGAGATAAACGTTAAATTTAGTGTAACGTATAATAACAAGTTATGAATTTACACAGTAGGATATAGTACAACAGTGATATTGGTGATTTAAGTGTAATAATTTGTGGGATTGTGGTAAATGATTTAACACTTTATGTAAAATACTACTTTTAATGACTTTAAAAAACACTTCGTACAACCGTCTTCAACAATTCCCAATTTCCAACTCCCCGTTCTTACATCTAATCTGAACCGTTCACTCTCTCTCATTCATTCATCCTGTTCACTCAAATCACATTCCGTTTCCCACATTCGGTCATCCTGCCCCATGTCTGTCCCCAGACATAACTCACCATACACACAAATCATCTCTCATCCTCACATTCTAACAAAATTACATCAACTTAACTCTAATAAAATCTTAAATAAGTACAACTTGATAATTACCTACAATTATACAACCCAAAACCTTAAATCTAAATAACTAACTCTCCTACCATACATCACACATTCGCTCTATCTCTGCTGTTTTTTTCTTTCTTCTCTTTAAATAGAGAAACCTATTCTCGGGGTTAGGTAAACTAAACACACTGGCCCGAGACAATCCATTCGTGATTGGTAACGGATATTTATCCTTCACCATCTTAGCATTGAGCTGTTGATAGTCAACGCACACTCTGGTTGTACCATCCTTTTTCTCCACCGATACAGGTGGACTAGAATATTATGCATAACTCACCCTATTAATGTCGTCCTTCAGACACTCATCAACTTGTCTCTTTAGAACAACTTGCCCCACATGTGACAATTCTCGAGGGGGCCGTGTCACAGGTGTGACATCTTTTGACACAGCTACTAGGTCATGAGGAGCATCATTTACCTGGTTTGGATGATAATTTTTAATGCGCGGATAAGCCTCTAACTTTACTGGAGGGCTACTGACATGCTCCATTGATTCTATTACCTCTGTAATACAATTAAAGTTACTTAACCACTCGCTTTCACGTGGGAATATGGTCACACAACCTTCACTCATCAACACCTTCACGTCTTTCAAAAACTCATATCCTAATAGTACATCGTAAGGCATACAATCTTTAGGAACTATGTGAAATACAATACCGGTGGAACACTGTCCGTCTACATAAATTGAGGTTGTTATCTTTCCTAAAGATTTTACACGGGAACCTCCAAGACCAGTCAATATTACGCCGCCAACATCAAACTGTACCTCAAATAATTTGACACTAAGTTCCGCCGAGATTAAATTTATGTCACTACCGGAGTCTATTAGAGCATTACAGCTTTGATTATTCGCAATTCCCACTGATTTTAAACGCTTGTTATTGTTTTTCACTTGCACATACGAAATATTATCATTGTTTTTTTTACAATCTGCACTGAATGTTCATCTGAGTCATCTGACGTTGACATCAAGTTGACGTTTTGATGGGTGTCATGGCCGCATATACACTCGCACTGATTGGTCGACGAAGACGCCATGTCTGTTGTTCCGAACATCTCCGAACGCTGCGATGTCGTTCCTTTCCGTGCAACATGCGCCGGACCGGATGTCAGCTTCGCCGAAGTGTTCCGATCGTATCCACGAAGTTCACCGAACATAGGACATTGCGAACCAATATGGCCGTACTTGTTGCACTTGAAACGTTTTATGCCATTTGGATACTGCGCCGACATATGATTTCTATCGCCACAATTATAACATCGGCGTCCATTGTGGGATGCTACTTCTTCTTTCCTTTCAGGCACGACCATACGCGCTTCCTTTGACAAGTCTTCGTTTATTTTTTCGTACAGCGTCAACTTTTCTTTCAGCGCAGGGTAGGTAGTCTCACCATATAAGACACTTTCATACATAGGACGATCTTCAATGCCATCAATTATGTATTGGATAACTACGTAGTCAGGGAACTTCGCCCGTTTTCCTAATTCCTTCATACTTAGCACGTATTGATAATAGCTTTCGTCTTTCCGTTTTTTTCTTTTAGAGAGCAACTCGTGCATTTCTTTCATATTAACCGTATCCGGAAATTCTTTAATAAGGGCATTCTTGAGCTCATCGAAACTTTTGAAAACCTTTTCCGATTTTAACCAGAGGCCCGCTGTGCCACTCAGCGACCTGCGCGCGATGATCAGCTTTTGCTGCGGCGTCCAACCAAATATTTCGACGTTATCTTCGATGTCTTGAACCCATTTGGTTGAGGAATAAGACTTATCATCGCCGTCGAATGGGGTAATATTACCGTCGAGATGGTATAACATGGTGGCCGCCACCGCCCGTGACGTGGATCCCATACCGTCGTCAAACATTTTGCCGGCTCCGCCTTCTGCCATCGTCGTATTAAGCAGTAGGTAGACAATAGATACGTCTTTTCTATTTTAAGCCAGGCACGTCTTCTTGACCACGTCTTCGATGGAATTTTTTCACCACCGTGAGCACAAATCCGATTTAAGTGGGTACTCACGTACTCGAACTCGTTGCGTCGTTTTCACACTTTCGCAATCTTCGTCTTTTTAGCACTTACCCACAATCCCGGACGAGACCCCAAAACTGTGGGATTGTGGTAAATGATTTAACACTTTATGTAAAATACTACTTTTAATGACTTTAAAAAACACTTCGTACAACCGTCTTCAACAATTCCCAATTTCCAACTCCCCGTTCTTACATCTAATCTGAACCGTTCACTCTCTCTCATTCATTCATCCTGTTCACTCAAATCACATTCCGTTTCCCACATAATATTATACCCATTCGATTCTCGGAGCGCCGGTCCAATTATTTGTGTGATCCATAAAATGTTTGTTTCGAGAGTCTGGGTGTTTCTATGTATGATAAGTATGTATTTAAAAGTACAACTGCCTACGACCGGCAGTCCCTGGTAAGCCTTCGCAAGGATGTTCCAGGATTCCCAGCGAACGATGAGCTCAACAAAAATGGTGAGCTTCCATTACACCATAAACTTTTTGATGACTTGGAGTGACGCGAAAGCCTAAAGAAAAGAAGTCTGGTGTCCACTATCAGACCTGATGTAAATACGACCTGAGAAGATAGTTATTGAAAAAGATCTTTTATACTTTAGTAGAGGATTACCCGCGTAGTTACCGTTCCCGTGGGAATACGGGAGTAAAATATAGCCTTTGTTACCCGCAGATAGCGGAGCTTCCCAGCAGTGAAATAATTTTTCAAATCGTGTCTGTAGTTCGCAGTCCATCCGATGCAATCAAACAAACAAATAATCAAGTAATAATAATAATATTCTTTATTGAACGTAAAATAAATGTGCACAAATTCACTTGTACCTCAAGTCTTTCCTCTTTATACTATACTATACTATACTATCTTCACGCCAAATCCCTTGCGGGGTAGGCAGAAAGAACCGAGCGCCACACGGCACGGTACATACACACCTCACTTGCTTCTTCAACTTTCATTTTTCTTTTCATGCATGCACGTCGGTTCCTACGGCTCTTGACATTACCCTCAACTAACACACGATTAATTTGGTCGTGGTAGGTGTGTCGTGGCCTTCCCCGACTCCTACGTCCATCCACTTTCGCGTTGTATATCTGTTCCTCTTTATAATATTTGTATAAATAATATAGTTCTGAACCTGCGATTTGTAATCTTCCTTTTATTAAAATTTTAAAACGAATAGCCATACATTTAAATGTAAATGCGATTATTACCATATTCCTGTCTGTGAAAAATATTACCTTAAAGTCATATCTGACGCTCAGAGCAGTCTGAACGAGTTGAATTAAATTTCAGTATGAAAAGATGCATTTGCAAGTATATGTATCCCGCAGTATTTGAAATAAAGCACTGATATTATGATCTGATTCGGAAATCAGTCATATACCGTAAATGAAGAATAACTTAATTTTACAAGGCAATTCACAAAATTGTAACACAATAACCAGAGTTTTTGAAAACTAGATATTTATAGAAAGAAACAGAATTCGGTTAAAAAGAAGAACCCTTTTACACTTGTAAGTGGGTAATAATTACAAAACATGTCTTAAAAATTTCCTGGTTTCTTAAATCCAAATCTCCGTCAAATACCTACATTTGCAATTGTTCCAACGAGGCAGTGAAAAGAAGAGGTCCTGAATGCGCTGCAATTTTTGACTATTATTAGAAGTTTGAATTAAATTACATGTTTTTGTATGTTTGGTTATATTTCTGAATAACAGTTTTGCCTAATTCAATACCATGTTCTACCCATTTTCGGTGGGATATTTTCGAAATCCACTTTGATTGGAAAATAATTGATTCGTATTGTGTCCATTGGAGATTGGAAGCGTGTTTGAGTAGAAATCAGTAGACCTAATTTTTTTTAAAAAATTTTACTAATGGCTATAACATTGTCCAGTGGTTTTCACACGTTAATTAGTTGGTCTCGGTTGCCTTCAACATGGCAGTGCTTTTATCCACAGTGCAACATGCATTTGGGACTTACTATTCATTTAAATTTGAGCGTGTGTAGGATTCCTTTACCGACCTATTCGGGGAAAAAGGCGTAGCGATATGAGTAGCCCTAGCAAGTATACATACTATATAGTATACTTGCTAGGGCTACTCATTTCGCCCGCATATTTCTTTATTTTCCTCTTAATTTTTTAAAGGGACTTTTGGCTAACATAAGCCATGTCAGCCGCCCGTAGATAGGTATATTTCAGGGGAAGAAAAAATGAATCTTTGTCTAACTTTCACCGTTATTTGAGTACAGTATCTACAATTCTATATAACCAGTATAGAATCGTAGACATGACTAAATATTATAAAGAATATCGATAAAAAATAAATAAACGTTTTCACTAAAAGAGTTTTATTTTCTTCAAGAAGCGATCAACAAGTAATAATATTTCTGTTCAAAACACACTCAGTAAAATAATTCAATAAAAACAACGAACGAAACATTAATTTAATGTCAAATAACTTTTGAGCCAAAAGCAATACAAAGTTACTAAATATGAATTATTGAAAGTCAACTTCAGGTGTTGCTCGTTACTCGCGAAGTGTTTTTATTACTTACTGAAATCATAAAACCCGCGAAATTAATAATTTTGAAACGCGATTTATTGCAAAGTCTTGCTCAAAATTAAATACGATTATGAACGCAGGTTGTGGGTAACTTGATGTTAATCTGTTGCTTATCTTATGCTCAAATTATTTGGTGATTTATATGAAATCTTGTTCATATAATGGCGGTGTCATGTAAAATGTGCTTTTAATTTGGATGTACATATATGCGTACATATATAATAAACTAGCTGACCCGCGCAACTTCGTTTGCGTCACATGAGAGTGACAAAGAGAGTGGTATTGGTATAGTATTAATATTTTAAGTAGGTAATATAATCCCGTCGCATTTACTCTCGTCGCGTGTCTTAGGTATATTTATTAGAGCGTTGTGGTAGGTTTTAATATTGTGTGTATAAAGTGATATAATTTTTCCCGTAGCGGCGTCGTCATTTAGAGTTGACCCGCACAACTTTGTTGAAGTGATATAGATAATGTTTTCATTTCTCATACTCGGAAAATAGTGTTTTCTTGATCTGACTATTGGGTGGAAAATGCTGTTTCCCTCCCTAGGGAGGGAAAACTCATACAAATTACTTCCCACCCAAGGGCCGGAATGAACTTTAAAAATAGAACTGCTGACAGGTCAGCTTTAAATTAGCTGTAACTTTAACCATTTAGGCAGCGTACGCCTCTTACTTCATTGCTGCTCCGCTCCTATTCATCTTAGCGTGATGTTATATAGCCTATAGCCATCCTCAATAAATGGACCATCAAACTGTAAAAGAAGTTTTAAAATCGAACCGGTAGTTCCTGAGATCCTAGCGTTCAAACAAACAAACAAACAAAAAACTCTTCAGCTTTTTAATATTAGTATGGATGTCTACAACCTTGAAATGAACAGGTTGTGGCTTACGGCTTTGAAACTTTTTGTCTTTTATTCCCGTAAGATCTTCGATTTACATACAGTACTAAGTTTACATAGAGTTTTTGTATTCGGTTTCTGTCCCGTAGAACACCTACGTGGTTTCCCTGATGAATGGCGAGTGCTCGTAGCCCTGTTGACTCAATGTTCTGTCAAAGATCACTACTGTTTTCGCTGTGGCTGGTTTTTTTTTTAACGTGTGGGAAAATCCTCATGGATTCTTTACTTTGACTTTAACCGACTAAAAAACCTCAAGTATCCTAAGGTTAGAAGCCCCGGGTAAGCCTTCGGAAAGATACCCCAGGACTGTACTGTCTTCGGAATAAAGGTAATATTATTATACAGAAAACTGGAAACAATAAAATAGTCGATACGAGCTCAAATTATGTCGAGAGAGTCGTGAAATATAATATCGAATTCAAGACGAATGTTTGCTATGTGTCATGAATCATGACTTATGGTGCTGACGTACACACGATACGGTCACGGGATAACTAAGGTATGTAGATATACGATAGCGTGATAGAATGTCGACTATATTTCAAAATAATGGTCAGAAAATGTACCTATAAAGAAAAAAAGGTATTTGTACATATTTATTTTAGTTAGATTGGTTGACACGACGATTAAAAACGACGAGGCCCTATCAAGAATTACGGGGTTAAGTCAGTCCCGAGCGTTTTGGGAAAGTGTTCCCAACTTCCCATAGTCGCTTCTTACGATACCCTCGGGAGTCTTTGGGATGGCGACATTTTGTACTCCTTCCCCGACGGGAAAGACCAAGATAGCAGTGTTAAGACCAGTGTGGAGACCCACACGGGGCCATATTACTGCTTGACCTTGGCCTAAATTTAAAGATTGCTTCACGCGATAAGGCCGCCAATAAGACCGTGAAAAGGCTATACGGTTTTTCTATGAAATTTTGTATAAATTATTTTACTTATTAGAACTTCCTTTCAAGGGCTTCCAGCTGCAGGCAGGTTTTAGTTGGTATGAGTACGGCATAACATTGCTGAAGATGTAAAAAAACCCTATAACCCTGTGTTCTACTTATAACATAAGCTACTCAGTTGATTTACCACAAATATCCAAAAACGATATTTAATCCCTGTATGACAAACAAATTACAGTCAAACGGACAAACAACAAAGTGATCATAACTAATTCAAACAAATTTCGCAGTCATATACTCAAAGGCATATTGTTTATTCTGAAAACACTTCGTAGGAAGGAAACATTTCTGAATTGCAGTGGAACTATGTTTACTAACTAGATCCACTCAAACTATGACAAGAAACTAGTCGCCAGGTGCAACTTATTACTATACTAGCATGTCGGTGAGATTTAATTTGTGAAACAGAATGGTCTATATCGAAATATTGATCTGTTAATAAGTTGGAATAAAAGCGCTCGAAGGCGAGCGAGCGAATCGATTGGAACGCGGCAGCAGCCACCTAATGTCTTGTTCAAGCACGGACCTTGCTTGAGGATCCCTAAATGCAGCGACAACCGGCCCGGTGCAGCGGCGAGTGGGGATGCGGCCATCGCCGTATGCATTCCATAAAAAACGTTCTACAACGCCTTAAGAAAACTGTACCATAGATTCTACAGAACCGTTTTCCTTATCTCTAGCCGCAAAGATCGCGGGACAAGAACTACCAAGTGCTATTTTTTTAACCGACTTCAAAAAAGGAGGAGGTTACTCAATTCGACCGTATATATGTTTTTTTTTATTTTTTTTTGTATTTTTATTTGTATGTGCACAAGAGCTGTGCACCGTGAAATTGTAGCCAATCTCAGCACTAATTCCTTCTTGTGTTTGCGTAGGTTTATCTCTCGTAGAGGAAAACCTCAAAAAATCTTTTTGCGACATGGTACGAACTCGGGGGGGCAAACAATGAACTTTGTAAGTTTCTTAAGTCTTGCGAACCAGCGGTGGATGATTTTCCACCGAGAGTATAGCATTTAAGTTTTCACCTGCACTGAATTTCAGCGAAAATTGGAAAGTAGGTGTGAGGGTCGCTAAATTCTAATTTAAAACGTGTTGCCGGCAATAGCAGTTTAACTTTTGAAGAACTGTCTACTCTCTTTACCCAAATTGAGGCAATTTTAAATTCACGGCCACTTACACCCATGTCTGTAGATCCTTCTGATCTCAGACCTTTAACTCCTGGGCACTTCCTGATCGGTCGTCCGTTGACGGCGCTACCATCGCCTAGCACCGAGAAGATATGCGATTATTAGTATTTTTGTAATATTTTCTTTCCATAAATTCACAATTCAACGGAAAATAGGTAATCCGTTAGATAACATAATCTTGATAGTTTGTTCTTTTATTCACGTGTGTTACGTTTAGGTACATTTCGAGATTACAAACTTTGTAATCTCGAAATGTAAACGTAACGCACATAAATAATAGGATATAATAGGTGATTGCCGCTCTGCTATACTGGCCATTTCAAATCAAAATATTTTTTGTTGGGGTAAGAATTCTAATTTCACATTAATTTTATTTTAAGAACATGGAATTCATTTTTCAAAAGTAGTCATTTGTTTATTGATTAGTGTGACGTTTTCATCGCATTTAAATATTTTTCGTCATCATGGATACGTTAAAAATTCGAGTAATTATGAAATATGAGTATAATCGTGGCAGCAACGCGGCACAAGCGGCGCGCAACATCAACTACGTTCACAGAGCTAACACTATAAACCAACTGAAAAGCTTTTGCTTTCAGGAAAGGAGAGAGAAATGAAAAGATAGAATTTAGAACATAAAAATTAATAATTTATTCGAATTAGATTTAAGCACTTGGGGGTCGTGGGTGTGGTACTTTCAGGTAGCAAGGGTTTTAGCGATTCCCGAAGGATTTCGCAGGGTTCGACTTATCTTGGGTTGGCCTTCTTGGATTGACGCCGTCAGCGACGTAGCCGTGCCGTCCACAACTTCGGCTGGCACGGTGTTCTCAACCCGTAGGGTGGATTTCCGCAACCCGCAGGGTAGATCTTGACAACCCGTAGGGTGGAAGGTTCTCGTAGAACTCGAAGGGTAGACCGTTTCTTCAAACCCGTAGGGTGAATTTCTGGATACCGTAGGGTGGACCCTGGAATGTTCCAGATGAGGATTTAGCTGGAACCCTTTTTCCCGCTTATTCCCCAAAGACAGCCGACTCCTGTTAACCATTTCAGGAGTCGGGAGTCTTACATTGTCTGCTTACAGTACTAATTTTACAGATATGTTTTTTCACACCCCTGTAAACTACCCTCCTATAACAGGGTTGACCAACAGCCGTTAATTTTCACTGTTTTAAAATCTAGATTACATTATAAATAATTTAACTCACCCAATGATGGGGTACTTGACGTTTGCAGCTAAACAACTGTTCACTCAGGGAGGATTTAGCTCCCTATTAAAAGTAGTATTTTATTTTAAATTTAATTTGTTACGCACAGACACCTTCGCGACGAGTATGATTTAAATTTATGAAAATGGTTTCTTGAATTTCGCGCGCGGTCCTATTTATATCTTTGGACAGCGCCTCTGGCGGCAAGTCGCGTCCCTACGTCTGACGTCACTTGGTTACGTCAGTGCTGTGTTGATGAGACTAGTTGTCGGCAGATGGCGCTTTCATATATTGATCTAAATTTCAATTTTAATCTAGATGATTAAAATATTAATTAATTTATGCACACGTTGTTGCACAACGTTACACAACGCACCGCTGTTATTGGTTTGCGGTCGTCCGAAGACTTTGGTCGACAATGATGAATTAAAGGCGATTGTGGAAGCCGATAGTTAGTGACCGACCGAAGTTTCGGTTTCGGTTTCGGCCAGTTTCGGCCAAAAAATCGGTTTCGGCCACAGTTTCGGTTTCGGCCAAAAAGGGCCGAAACTTTCGGCCGGGCCGAAACCCACGTGTTCATGAATTTTGAGGGCCTGGCTCTGCTTGTGACGTGGTTGGGGTCAGCCCAACCAGTTAATATGTTACTATCCGAAGATTTACAAAGGACTTCCAATCAATAGTTATAATAATACAATTTTACGGAATCCTAAAAAGGTGATCTAGGACATTACATAGCCCTACCCGTTTGTTGTCGGTTCCGTTGACTGCGTTGGTCGTTTGTCTGTCTGTCGTGTGTGTTAGAAGATTTGTTGCCGCTATAACAACCAATAATAAAAATAGACATTACAACGTACGTGATTTTTTGCCGCTTTTCTTGTGTACGGAACACTACGTGCGCTAGTCCGGCTTACTGTTGTGCAGTTTTAGTTATATACTTCTAGAATGTAACCAAAACCAGCCAAGAGTTAGTAGCAGGGCACCGTGTGGTTTTAGTCGGTAGGAGTTCGCAATAACATCTATGAGTGAGTAATTCCACACGTAAAAGAAAAACTCATCTTTAGGTGGAGATATTTCTAAAATGAACACTTGAGAAGATTTATACCGTTGATTGATGAAACTTGGTGGAACTTGCTGCACCTATTAAAAAATAACCGGCCAAGTGCGAGTCGAACTCTCGCGCACGGAGGGGTTAAAGCGGGACCCTATTAACGAGACTTGAGGCCTAGCCGTCTTTCTGTCTGTTAGTCACGAGGTTCTACCGTGCCAGATAGAGGCCTAAAATCTTCACTGTACAGTAGTCCTACCGACTAAAAACCACGCATATCGTACCTAACAGCCTACGCTTGGGAGCCCCGAGTATGCCCTCGAAATGATGCATACTGCGGCCGCGTCTTTGGGGGTTGTTCAGTTGTTATTCCACTTCCTGAGGAGGGCGTGCTCTCACGTCACGCTATCGTCTAAGGCCCGCTTCTGTAAGGACCGTGAGCAACCCCGTCACCGTCCTCAGGCCCCCGGTCATGAGGGCTGATAGTATGGGGCGCCGCCGCAGATTGTGGAAATCGGGTGGCAGAGTCTTCCAGGTCCCATAGAGGGATCCCGGGTAGAAAACATGCCGCCTCAACTAAGACCCTTATCACCCTGACAGCCGTCGCTTTCTGCGGGCTAAACAATCTAGCCGCATTGCTGGTCATCAGGATCTACGCCCATACGGGGCCCCGTATAGGGCCATGCTCCGCACGATTCCAAGGTAGGTAGTCTTCTGCAAGGAGCGTTGGGTCTCCTGATATTGGGCAACAACCGTGAGAGGGCGGCTGATGCCCCGCTCCCTCAGTAGGACCAAACTTCGGAAGCGGTATCCGAAGTTCCACTGAGCCCCAGATACGTCATCGAGAGCTCGATGCCGATACCGATGCTGACTGACGTCCCCTATATGTAGTATGGGCTGCGTCTCGGTGCATTGCTCCTCGCGCTGTAATGAGGGTGTCGTCGTAACACGTTACGCCGACACTAAGCAACGGACCACGCAGCACCCAATCGTAACCGATGTTCCACAGAAGCGGTCCTAAGACCGATCCCTATGGAACACCGAACGATACATCTCGCCGACCTTGTCCTAGCCAGCTCGGGTAAGTTATGGCCCTCTCGGAAAGATAGGGCCCGACAATTCGACGGAGGTATGGAGGCATTCCATGGTAAATAAGCGCCTCCCAAACGCAGCTCCAGGGCAAGGTGTCGAAAGCGTTGGCGATGTCAAGAGACACTGCCACCCTGTTCTGTTGCCGCTGTAACCAAAAATACTTACTAAAATCAGAAAAAAGCATCCACGCAACAAACGTAATTTTTGTGTCCAATTTTTGTAACGGAGCCCTCTGTGCGGGAATCCGACTCACACTTCGCTGGTTTTTTTGTTTCATTATGAATACGTGAGTTTCGGTTTCGGTTTCGGTTTCGGCCGAAACTGACCCTGGAGCCGAAAGTTCGGTTTCGGTTTCGGTTTCGGCTGGAAAACCAGTTTCGGTCGGACACTACCGATAATACATAATCTACGGCTGAATTAGCAGCAGCTTTTGACATTAGCGTCAAAACAATATTGGTTCATTTGCGTCAATTTGGCAAGGCAAAAAGCTTGACAAATGTATGCCCCACGAACTTAATGATCGCCAGCGCGAAGTACACGTCGAGACATGCTTTGCATTGCTCAACACACACAAATAAAGAAATTTTAAAGCGGTATTTGTTACTTGCGATGAAAAATGAATTCTGTTTGATAACCGCAAGCGCTAAGCAAGTTGGTTGAATTCTGGTTAAGCACATAAACAATGCCCTAAACGAAAACTTAGCCCTTGGAAAAGCTTCGTCGAAGTGATGGTCACTGTTTGGTGGTCTAGCGCCGGTGTGATTCATCACAGTTTTTCTCCCAAACGGGGTGAGCATTACTACAGATGTGTACTGTGAAGAACTGAACACAATGATGGACCAGCTGGCACATCTCCAACCAGCATTGGTCAATCGCTCGTCTCCACACGACAATGCGCGACCTCATACTGCATAGCAGACGGTCTCCAAGTTGCCAGAACTGGCGTTGGAAGCTCTCCGTCATCCGCCATACTCACCAGACCTTGCGCCTACAGACTACTACTTTTTCCAGAATTTGGATAACTTCTTGGTGGGAAAGAAATTCAATACCCGAGAGGCAGTACAAAATACCTTTGAAGAATTTGTTGCCTCCCGTCCAGCTGATTTCTTTAAGAAGGGCATAGATAAACTGCCGCTGCGTTGGCAAAAATGCATTGATTGCATGGGTGATTACTCCGATTAATACAAATAAAAAGTGCATGAAAAAAAATCGTTTAATTTTTTTCATACATAACGGCAATTTCATAGGTAAAGACCTAATATACAATTTGGAAAGTAGATAATGAAAGCTCAACGTATATAGCGAGCGAATGTATTTGTATATAGAACGCTACTTCAACAAACAAAGAAAACAAATCCTGATGTACCAAATTGCTACAGTGAACCGTGTCTGAGGCGGTGCACCGAACATCCGGCTACCGGAAAACCGCTCAGCCGTGTTACTCGTATCTCAATTAAGGAGTGTTGTCACTTAGCACTACATACAACATTTTTTTTTGTGACCCCTGGGCACGAGCCGAGCGAGCGTAGCAAGCGTGCTGCGGCAGCGGTCGGCGAGTACCTACTTTGCTATATCAGTTGAAGGAAGGACATTCCTCGATTGCAGTAACAAGCTTGTCTCCTCACTCTCAACTCGTCACGCAATATTGGAAAGATAATAAATGCCTGCATGCATGTCCATGCATGCTTGCCAATCTGCTTGCTTGCACATGGTTAGGGTCTCGTGTAATTAATAGTCAGTAGACTACAGTTTAAGTAGGATTTTTAATATTGTGCGCCTTTGACGTTATGCGCTTTTGACAATCTGCGCCTTTGACTATGTGCGCTTTTGACAATTTGCGATCGTTTGTCATTTTGTGCTTTTGACCTTATACTCCTAAAAGAGTATAGTCATTTATTGAAATGCTCAGTTTAAAAAAATAAGTACAAATGCTCCAGCAGTCCTCAATTTTGCGTAACAAATGGCAGCCAGAACCAACATTTTAACGCGTCTTTATTGTCAAAACCATGCCACAAACGATATCCCATCTTGGGACTGTTTATAGCGGAACCATAAAATATCAGAATTAGTATAATATAACCACCTCTCCCTAGGGACAAATACTACTCGTATAATTAAATTGCCTTCAATAACAATCGCTTTCCACTTTCCATTATGTTTGGTTAGGTCTGTTTGTCTGTTTGTAACTCCACATCAACGTATTGACTCAGTTGTGTTCCTTTGTGTTACAACAATAATGAATGTTTATATGTATTCAAGTAATCTGGATAAGTTTTGTAGGAAGCGGTTAATGTTTATGTTGGGGAATTTGCTTGAATGGTTGGAGTCGTTTCGTGTGTGATGTAAATATTGTGAATTAAGATAATGTTCTTTAGCTTTGAATTTCTTTGTAATATGTTGTAGCTTAGTATGTTTCCAATTTTATTAGAAACTTCTGCTCATTTTTTTTTTTAAAATAACTTTACCAGCATTCATTTTCTTTTTAATTGAATAAGCATTCTTCTTCTCATCGACATTGATTAATACATTAATATCCATTCGATTACCTTCATTCAATATCTTCTTTTATGCCACGTTCGCTTTCGTAGAAGCCATCTCATCTTTCCTTATGTTTTGTGCTAGGTGATTAACCATACACGGTATTCAGGGTATAGAACTCATTTACCTGAATACCCCATTGATTATGATCTATAGAAAAGCTACAGGAACTAATTTGAAAGAAAAGAATTATCTTTTCGTACTAATGAGAGGACAAAAGAACCGGATTACGTACTAAACAAGAAAGCCGCGAGATCGTTCTCATCAGACTGCCCTTCTCTAACACGTTTATTGTGAAAGTGAAAGTTCAATCCGATTGACGTTGTCATTCTTGTTTTATTTCAAACTTTGAACAGATGATCCACGTGACCGAGTGACGTAGTTTAATGCAGCAGAGTCACAGACTACAGACAAAGTCTCGCCATAAGCCCCTCTGCACTCTATTTTATAGAGCGGGACTAAAATCGGCAATAAATCACGTTTGTTGTATGGGAGCCTCCCTTAAATATTAAATTGTTTCTGATTTTGATATTCGTTGTTATAGTGGCAACAGTATAACAGCATTTGTGAAACTTTCAGCTCTCTAACTATCATGGTTCATAGGATAGAGCCTCGATTGAGCCGGCGATTTGACAGAGAGGCGAACGGCGAAGTCTCATTAACGGTCCCGTTTTTACACTTGGGGTCCGGAACCCTAAAAAGGTAGTATGCGGAAAAGTAGGTTTGAAAAAAACATATTCAATCATTCTGAAACATTCGTAGCACCTTTGACTCTAGTGTTCTAGAAACGAGCAATGAGCTAAGCATCTTACGACACGGTGGTCCTGTGACGGGTGGCAGAATTTGGCTACAAAAGGCACTTTACCTTTGCTATTTACGAGTATTCCCAAGCTTCTGAAAGCACACTAAGCTGTTATTCTCGACTATCTATAGCATAGTAGTTGTTGAAAGAAAAATAGACTATAACAACTAAAATTAACTAAATATTTAAAAAAATAGACTAAAACTGAATATATATAAAAAAAAGACAAATAAAAAAATTGGATAGTCTAATGTCATAGTTTTCAATCTTGTTTCACGTCTACCTATTTCCACCTGGTAACCCAGCCGCAAAATCTAATTAGAACTCTTTGAGTTTAATTTTAACCTCTGAAACATATTTTATATAATAAATTTGATTAAAATAAATCTCTCTAATTTCTTTTGACAGGTAGATACACCTTCAAAAATGAGTTGGAAATTAAAAAGGAAAAAAGAAGTATCTAAATTCGCGGCCTCACCCTAATTGTGCCTCAGACGTAGACAAATGGCCTCTCAGATTGGGACGTCCGACATCCGTCGCACTGATAAAAGGTATCACAGCTTATTAGTCAGAAGGTTCATTCTGAATTTTGGTTAACAATCTTTGATCTTTCGATCAAAGGTAAACGTATTTGATCGTGGGAATGGGCGTGTGATTACTACTTCACAATATGAAATGCTTTTATCTCTATAAATACAATTTGTAGCTATCTGTAATTAATTTGTAATAGATACAGAACCCCTATTTTTTTCGTCAGATGTGGTCGTTTGGATTTTATCTTTTTACTAATATCGCACACCTAGATCTAAAGAGAGCATAACTCAAAAAAGCACTTTTTTGAGAAAATGCAAAAAACTGATTGCTCGACCCCTATGCACTGTAGAAGTGTTCTGTATAGAATTATGTTTTCTGTGCGCAGCAAGATTGAATAAAATTGTACGATTCTTTCATTTTATTCATGTTTTGGGGCTGAAAATTGGAATTTTCGAGTAATTGCCCTATTGCTTGACAAGGTAGGTGTGTTTTGTCATATTATTTTGAGTTGAGTCTATATAGGTGAATTGAATTTGTACTTAACTCTCTTTTGACGAAACACTATAAACTCAAAACGTAATAGCATTATGTGTTATTTTTAATTAGTCCAATTTAATAGAGTGATCTGAGGTCAGCAATAGGAGTATATTGGATGATCAATGAGGAAGAAAAGGTTAGTTAACTTTAGTAAGTGTAAATATATTATTGATAGTGGTTAAAACAACTAATGAAAGTCACTTTTGTACCTTTTAATTATAAAATATATAGCAACAAACATATTTTTCTTATAAATAAAAAAGAAAATAATAAACTTCCTTTTTGTGGAAAACAATTTTATATGCACATCAAAAATCATTTACATTTAAGAATAAACTGTAAGTAGATATCTAAAATATGTACTAAAAATCATCAATCAAGCAGCCTATAGTAGTCCACTGCTGGCCATAGGCCTCTCCCAGTTCACGCCACAGTACCCTTTCGCATCCAGTCCCAGCCTGCAATCTTTACCATGTCATTAGTCCATCTAGCGGGTGGACGTCCTACCCTACATTTACCGAGTCGCGGTCTTCACACTAGAACCCGTTTGCTCCATTCGGTCGTTGGTTCTTCTACAGATGTGGCCAGCCCAATGCCACTTTAATGTGCTTATTCTGCGAGCTATTTCGACCACTCCAGCTCTCCGCCGAAAAACCTTCGGAGTTTATCCCTCAGAGATATTTCAAGTATGGCTCGTTCCATAGCTCGCTGTGCAACTTTAAGGGCATAAACTAGCCCCACCGTAAGTGTCCACGTCTTGGCATCGTATGTCATAGCTGGTAGGACGCACTGGTTGTTTGTAGACTTTCGTCTTCACGCACTGTGCTATAGGCGCATTGAAAAAACGCTGCTCAACCCAAACGGATCTTTCTAGCGATTTTCTTGTCCAGATTGCCCTTGTCTAACGTGATAACGTGCCCAAGATATGTATACTCCTGGACAACCTCAAGCCTCGATCCTTCGACGTAGATTGGTCCCGGCGCGGCGTGACGTGCTCATTAAACATGGCCTTGGTTTTCTCCAAGTTCATGCCGAGACCAACACGTCGAGACGCAACGTTTAGGCTGGGCAACATTCCACTAAACTGTTCCAGCGTCTCCGCCACTATGACGATGTCGCCGGCAAATCGAAGGTGCGAGATGCCCATGCTTTCCAGTCCAGCGTCTTAAAGACGTCCTCCAGCGCATTGGTGAAGAGTTTTCTTTATCTCTTTCCTCTATCATATTGACTAAAAACTGACCACGTTTCGTTGTTAACCTGTAAAAAAATGTTTTTATTACTTATTAATAGGGTCTTGTGCAATGCAATCGCATTAAAAGAGTCAACAAAAGAACATTTTCGATGTTATTAGCGATATTGCGAAATTATTTTGGCAAAATCCAACTAAAGAGACGTAACTAAAAAAAATGCAGTAATTGAGTAAAATGCTATAGAAATTCTAGTTATAAAAATGAAATTATAATAAGATTACAAGATCTTAACCGCCAATAGCAAAAATGTTTCAATTAAATGGCTTTTTAAAGAAATATAACGCTTTAAAATATGACTCAACTAAACGGACACAACTACAAATTCAAAAATGTAGCAACAGTATGGAAAGAACTCTAAATAAACTTAAAACTTTTACTTACCCTGCCAGCTATACGGGTTTAACTCAAGATGCGTAGTTACTTACTGAGCAACTAAACGTCTAAAAGTCGTCTAAAAGTCGGCAACTCAAAATAAATAGTGCTTGAAATTTCAACGGTATAGATAGAACTCAAAATAATTCCCTTTTGTTTACGATGGACCCGTGTAATTCGCTTGTAGTTTAGGCCGCAACTAGCGATGTCTCTGTTTTGGCGGAAGGGAGCGGGGCTCCCTCGTGTAACTAAAGGGACACTTGGTGCTATCTAGCAGCGAGTAGTGGACTTATTTTTAAGTCTGTTTTATTGGTGGATAGGTATTCGGATAAAGAATGCGGTGGTGTGCTTATCTCAAAAAATGCGATTTTTGAGTTGCAGCTCTTTAGATATGGATGTGCGATATTATAAATGCGAAAGTTTGTGAGTGTAGATGTGTGGATGTTTGTTACTTTTTCACGTTCGAACGGCTGAACGGATGTGGCTGAAATTTGGCACAGGGATACATTATAGTGTGGAATAACACATAGGCTACTTTTATCCCGAGAATAAGTTACTAAGAGAAGCAGAAACGGGAACAAAATTTACGCGGGCGAAGCTGCGGGCATCAGCTAGTTATTAATAAATTTCAAAAAGTCTTTATTTGTGCTGAGTTCAGTTTGGTGTAGATAATTTTATTATTGCAAGTAATTAATGTAACCTTACAGCAAATCTTTAAAATTATACCTAAGATTTCATGACAACACAGATACATTCTTGGAGTATTTTGATTATTCTGAATGCTTCAAGATCTCACCTCTTTGCTTTTCAGATAAAATTGAACACAAAACTGAGTCTATTTATGACAATGACTAAAGATAAAAAAGACCGGCCAAGTGCGAGTTGGACTCGCCCCTGAAGGGTTTCGTAGCAGCAAGTAACATAATATAAAAGTTCTTATAGTTCGTTGTAACTTTGACTGATGTTTTAACACGCTCGCTGTGGTACTGATTTTTTCAGGCGAAAATTGCTGTTTATGACGTATTAAAAAACTTCTTACGAGATCTTGTTCAAACCAATTTTCGTTGGAAGTTTTTATAGCAATGTACATCATATATTTTTTAGATTTATCATTCTCTTACTGTAAAAGTTAGAGGGGGGGGGGGATACATTTTTCTTTAAGTTTCAGTGCTGAGTACCTACGGGAAATCCCAAAACTTACTGCTTTTTTCTAGTTTTATGTAAAATTCTTATTGCGGTTGCACAGAATTCATCTACTTACCAAGTTTCAACAGTATAGGCCTTATAGTTTCGTAGAAAAGTGACTGTGACACACGGACGGACAGACAGACAGACATGACGAATGTCTGAAATGTGAATGGGTTCCGTTTTTTGCCATTGGCTACGGAACCCTAAAACTGATAATATTATTTAATCATTCATGTTAATATTTCTCTATTTTAAAAGACTCAGTAAAGTTGACTTCTGAAATTATTCTGTATAATGACACCGAGGAAAATAGGCCTTCAATATTCCAAACGGGATCGATAGCGCCCTGAGCTCACTCTGAATTTCTTTCGCCCTAAGATTTGCATGTTTCTTCCCTTTGTGAAGTTTTGTGAACAAGCCCTTTGCACTGAGTCCTTGTTAATGAGCTCTGCTGACGAATTACAACTGTTGTCGAATTCGTTCGTAATGATTCAAATGATGTATTACTTTGTGGATTAGATGGTTTGATTGAACACCACTGAGTAACAAATTCTTGAATTCAAAAAGAGAAATTGAAAGTAAACGTTGTTATATTTTCCTTTTGTTTTATTTATTTGGAAAAGTTGTAGAATAATGTTTTATTAGGGTTCCGTACCCAAAGGGTAAAACGGAACCCTAATTATGAGACTTCGATGTCCGTCTGTCTGTCCGACATGAAGCTATATCTACGGAACCGTGACGAGAAGAGAGCTTAAATTTACGCAGATGACGCCGACGTAAGTATTTATATAAATACTAAAATCAGAATAATAATAATATTCAAGAGGGGCTCCCATACAACACACGTGATTTTTGCCGTTTTTGGATACGGAACCCAGCGCTCGCGAGTTCGACTCGCATTTGGCCGGTTTTTTTACCAGCTAACTATTTTATGACCTTTACTAGCTGATGCCCGCAGCTTCGCCCGCGTAAAATTTGTTCCCGTTCCCGCTTCCGGTGGGAACTTATTCCCGAGATAAAAAGTGGCCTATGTGTTATTCCAGACCATAATCTATCCCGGTACCAAGTTTCAACCAGATCCGTTTAGCCGTTGGAGCGTGAAAGAGTAACAAACATCCACACTCACAAACTTTCGCCTTTATAAAGAAGTAAGATAGCAAGATAAAGGTGGTTGTGTATAGTTTTGGTGACTTTTGGATCGTTTTGGCGATCGTGGCACATGAGTACTCTCACAAGATTCTTAGATACATACCTACAAATGGTAATGGTTCATTCCCTCCATGACCTATAGTTTAAATTGCAACTTGTACCACAGTCGTGTCTCAATTTCGTTCCAAAAACGAGTATTTACTAATTCTAATCAAGAATAAAGCAATTGCTATTCATTTGTATGCAATTTGCGTTGCAGTTTGTAATGCAACACGAATAACTAATATTATTCAATTCGGTTGTAGAGTTGATAGCGGCAGGGTAGAGAGCTTTTGAACGAAACACAGCTTTGAATGTTGGTATTGACTAAAATATCTGGTTTTATTAACTAAGCTCTGACTGAATAGTATGGTACAAAGGATTGACTGTATTATTCAGTTTTTATTTATAGGGGGAATGCCAACTGTTGGGAGTTCTGGGACATCCTTCCGAGGGCTTCCCCGAGGCTCCCAACCACAGGCTGTTGGGCGTGACGTGAGGTTTTTTAGTCGGTAGAAGTCCGGCATAACATCCATAAGGATTTTCCCTCACGTTAAACAAAAGAAAAATTAAAAATTTTAAAAACCCCCGATTCACAAAAAAAGAACAATAAAAAAACCTGTAAAAAGTAAAAAAATAACTAATAAATTATGAGCTAAGTATTGAACCTTTATTATTATTATAGGTAGTTATTTTATTTACGTATTCATATTTTTAACTAACAGTTTGTCTCGTCGGGGACCGCTCACCTAATTAGAACCTAATTGTACGTCTCGATGGTCCCTAGGTAAAGTATCGAAATTGAAAATTACTTTACAGGAGAGCTGTTTGAAGTTAATTTTTTGCATAACTTTGTCATTAATGATTATTTTTTCATAAAAATTTGGATTTACAGTTTCGTTGAGTTCACAAACTATTCTATTGTACCAAAAATGAATAATAATAAACCATTTTCGAGAAAATTGAGTTACGATAGTATAACACGTAAATGAACTTGCTCTGTGAATCGAAACTGGCACTTTCAATAAATATTTAAATTCGTCATACCACGTACAGTATCGAAATCGGCAGTTTCGATAAAAATGCTTTAAAAAAATACCACGTACATAATGGTAAGTGCCACTTTCGTTGTACCAGGAATATGACAACCCGTCATAAACAATCAAAACTGCCCGAATCGATATATTACGTGGGAAACAGTAAAATTATTTATGTATTAAATTATTTATTTATTTATAATCGCAACGACACGACACGCATGCTCTGGCGGCGGGGCGACGCGACGGCGACGTTACGGCGTACACTCGCGGTAGTGGTAGTTCCGTCCTTGTTACACACTCGGTCATGCAGCGTAAACCCGCGAAATTTAAATTTCGTTGTTATAGGACGGATGGACTGATACGTTTCGATAAAATACGTCGTTAAAAAACGGAAAAGTAATTTTTTTTTTATATTTTTTTGTTCACGGGTCAAAAAATGAATAGCATGAATTGTCCAAAACAGTAATAAAAAAAAAATTGCCTTTTTGTAATTTCGATACTTTACGTAGGGACCATCGGTCTGTCTCTGTTTAGGTATAAAGCGGTCCCTCGACGAGACTAACTGTTAGTTAAAAATATGAATACGTAAATAAAATAGCTACCTATAATAATAATAAAGGTTCAATACTTAGCTCATAATATGATAGTTATTTTTTTACTTTTTACAGGTTTTTTTATTGTTCTTTTTTTGTGAGTCGGGGTTTTTTTAAATTTTTAATTTAATTTTTTATTTTGACCAGCGATCCTGACGTTTGAATGGCTGGTTGCCTTCGCGTTTAGCATGAAGGACGCAGAATTTCAAAACTTTTATTGCATGAATAACTGCTTTTTTGACGAATTTAGATTTGAGCTTCATACGTACATAAGGTAAGAAGATACGGCTTTGTGCGAAGAAGCGCCTGATACATTGGAATGGCAACAATTTGTGTTACTACAGCGTCGTGTTTTAATCGTTCAGGCGCTAATAATTATGGGTTATTCTCACAAATGTACCGCTGAATAACATATAATATTTATTGGAATCGCGAAAGAGTACATACATACATCCACACTACCTCTCCACAGGATCTGGTAGCGAGAGCCCTGCGTCACTATTTAGATGGCGCAAAGAGGCGCTTGCGCGGGGCCAAAGGCCTATGCCTCGAGAAATCGAGGCCCAGTGGTCCCAGTTCCGCGGGATTCACGCCCCCACCCCCCCTAAGTATCGGGATGATACCCGAAAACCCCACAAAGACGCAGAATAGCACCCGAATCACCCCCTGGGCGAGGCCCGCAGCGGTAGCCGTAGGTGTGTTGGAAGTCCTGGGACATCCTTCCGAGGGCCTACCCGGGGCTCCGAACCGTAGGCTGTTGGGCGTTATGTGAGGTATTTTAGTCGGTAGGAGTCCGGCATAGCATCCATGATGAATTAAATTTTCCCTGAAGTTAAAAAAAAATACATCCACACTTAAACTTTCACGTTCATAACGCTAGTAAAGATATTCTAATAAATTGCAGTGGCGTACTTTGTTGTACGACTGGTCGCCGGCTTTGCTTCGATTCTATCTGAATGCATTTCAGTTGACCCTTCCCGACAAAGTAATCTTGTCAGGTAGGGAAAGGCTGCAGATAAAACATGTAATGCATGTGGCGAAGCAATGGGAAATGCTAGGCAACTGATGGTTTGGCGCGTTTCTACTATTTCTACGTCCTATGAATATTATTTCAAAATACTAAACGTAGTTTTATTTACTTTTGACTACTTAGAGTTTATAGTACCTAATGGCGTTACATTGTTACATTGATGTTACTTAAAAAGTAAAACGCTTCGAAACAGGTAAACCACCGCTCCAAATTATCTGTAAAATTGAGTACAATTAAGTATATTACAATTTCATTTATTGTATTTTTCACCATAAAGTTGATAAAAATACCTAAAATGTGTAGTGTCGTTCCAGAAAAGTACCTACTACAGGACATGTACGTTAAATCAGCAAAAATATTGGAGTACATAATCTTTAATTGTATACTGGGTGTTTCTTTTAGGGTGTCAAGCCGCCACTAGCTGGTAGCAGGGTTCCATACCTATCGATTTAACCCCCATGTATGTTCTACGATTTTTTGTAGTTTTCGAGACATAATTTTTTTTCGTTATTTTTCCACGTGGCTTTAAATAATTACAACTTCTTTTTGGTTCGACTTTTCTTGGATATTTTTTTATTATTATAATGCCTATTGATTGCAGTATTATGGACAAAATAATCTCCGTCCTAACTTTGATACAAGATGTAAAAATTTTAATCGATAATAAAAAAATAGGGAATTATGCAGAACATTAATCTCGAAAACTACAAAAAATCGTAGAACATACATGGGGGTTAAATCGATAGGTATGGAACCCTGCTACCAGCTAGTGTCGGCTTGACACCCTAAAAGAAACACCGTGTATATAGTACAATAAAGTACACCTTTTTCCAGAATTTGTACTACGTGAAAATACACGTACGCTACGTAGCATCACACTAGACATTCAGGGTTGGCAGTGCGAGTTAGAACCACTGGTGTTTCAAACTGTTATAGTAGACTACGGTTACCGCTTTCCATTAGGTGCTTTTCGTCAGTAAAAATAGTTCTACTAATTTTATAAAATAATTTATAAATACAGTTGGTCTCGTCGGGGGGACCGCTCTATACCTAAACAGAGACAGACGTACGGTTAGGTTATGATTAGGTGAGCGGTCCCCCCGACGAGACTGTTACTGTTTTTTAACTGTTAGTTAAAAATATGAATAGGTCAATAATATAGCTACCTATAATAATAATACAGGTTCAATACTTAGGGTAGATAGGTCATAATATAATAGTTATTTTTTTACTTTTTACAGGTTTTTTATTGTTCTTATTTTGTGAGTCGGGGGTTTTTTAAATTTTTAATTTATTTTTTTATTTTTTGATTTTTATAGGGGTTTTTAATGTCAACAATGACGAATAGTCTATCAACAATATTATTCAGAGCTAATGCGAATTGCGCGGAGTGTGGTTACAGAATTAGCAATACATTCCACTCCTCATATCTTTCGAATGGCTTAACCGATTTTCATAAAACTTGCGGTATTGTGATGTATAAGATATGACCTTTCATTTGATACCCAACACGGGTATATTTGTACACATAAAATTTTTCATCACCACTTTCACCCCTCATAGCTTTGAAATGGCTCAACCGATTTTTATAAAACATAGCTAAGAACACTCTCCCCTAACCCATCTTTTAAACAAAAGAAACAGAATCAAAATCGGTTCATCCGTTTGGGAGCTACGATGCCACAGACAGACTTACACACACACACACACACACACACACCCACACACACGTCAAACTTATAACACCCCTTCCGGGTTTCCGTCGGGGGTTAAAAAGTGATGGTCACTGTTTGGCGGTCTAGCGCTGCCCGGTGTGATTCATCACAATTTTTTTCCCAAATGGGGTGAGCATTACTACAGATGTGAACTGTGAAGAACTGAACACAATGATGGACAAGCTGGCACATCTCCAACCAGCATTGGTCAATCGCTCGTCTCCGCTGCTCCTGCACGACAATGCGCGACCTCATACTGCACATCAGACGGTCTCCAAGTTGCAAGAACTGGGGTTGGAAGCTCTCCGTCATCCGCCATACTCACCAGACCTTGCGCCTACAGGCTACTACTTTTTCCAGAATTTGGATAACTTCTTGGCGGGAAAGAAATTCAATACCCGAGAGGCAGAACAATAAAATATACCTTTGAAGAATTTATTGCCTCCCGTCCAGCTGATTTCTTTAAGAAGGGCATCAATAAACTGCCGCTGCGTTGGCAAAGATGCATTTATTGCATTGCTGATACTTGTATTAATATAAATAAAAAATACATGAAAAAAATATCGTTAATTTTTTTTCATACATAACGGCAATCTCATAGGTAAAGACCTAATATAATATACAATTTGAGCAGGAGGTAATGAAAGCTTGACGTATATAGCGAGCGAATGTATTTGTATATATAACGCTTCTTCAACAAACAAAGAAAACAAATCCTGATGTACCAAATTGCTTCAGTGAACCGTGTCTGAGGCGGTGCACCGGACATCCGGCTACCGGATAACCGCTCGACAGTGTTACTCTTATCTCAATTAAGGAGTGTTTTCACTTAGCACTACTTACAACAAATATTTTTTTACTTTCGTGACCCCTGAGCACGAGCCGAGCGAGCGTGCTGCGGCAGCGGTTGGCGAGTACTTTACTATACCAGTTGAAAGCGTGAAGGAAGGACATTCCTCGATTGCAATAACAAGCTTGGCTCCCTACTCTCAACTCTTCACGCAATATTGGAAAGATAATAAATGCCTGCATGCAAGTCTATGCATGCTGTTTACATGCATGCTTGCCAATCTGCTTGCTTGCACATGGTTAGGGTCTCGTGTAGTTTATAGTCAGTAGACTACAGTTTAAGTAGGATTTTTGACATTGTGCGCCTTTGACGTCATGCAGTTTTTTTAATCTGCGCCTTTGACTATGTGCGCTTTTGACAATTATTTGCGATCGTTTGTCATTTTGCGCTTTTGACCTTATGCTCTTAAACGAGTATTGCCATTTATCGAAATGCTCAGTTTAAAAAATAAGGTCAAATGCTCCAGCCGTCTTCAATTTTGCGTAACGAATGGCAGTCAGAACCAACATTTTAACGCGTCTTTATTGTCAAAACCATGCCACAAACGATAACCCATCTTGGGACTGTTTATAGCGGCACCATAAAATATCAGAATTAGTATAATTTAACCACCTCTCCCTAGGGACAAATACTACTCGTATAATTAAATTGCCTTCAATAACAATCGCTTTCCACTTTCCGTTATGTTTGGTTAGGTCTGTTTGTCTGTTTGTAACTCCACATCAACGTATTGACTCAGTTGTGTTCCATTGTGTTACAACCATAATGAATGTTATGTATTCAAGTAATCTGGATAAGTTTTGTAGGAATTGGTTAATGTTTATGTTGGGGAATTTGCTTGAATGGTTGGAGTCGTTTCGTTTGTGATGTAAATATTGTGAATTAAGATAATGTTCTTTAGCTTTGAATTTCTTTGTAATATGTTGTAGCTTAGTATGTTTTCCTATTTTAGTAGTAACTTCTGCTCATTTTTTTTAAACAAATAACTTTACCAGTATTAATTTTCTTTTTAATTGAATAAGCACCTCCTTTCAACACGTGGCTACAATATTGTGCGAACTAAATGAAGGAAATGTACTTACAAGTTATTAGTAAGTACACTTATCTCTTTTTTATGTTCGTATTTCTAAGCGAATGATATCAGAAAAGAGTACTTTCTCACCGACACTGATTAATATATTAATATCCATTCGATTACCTTCATTCAATGTCTTTATGTCACGTTCGCTTTTGTGGAAACCATCTCATCTTTCCTTATGTTTTGTGCTAGGTGATTAACCAAACACGGTATTCAGGGCATAGAACTCATTTACCTGAATACCCCATTGATTATGATCTATAGAAAAGCTACAGGAATTAATTCGACGGGAAAGGACTTTTCGTACTAATGAGAGGACAAAAGAACCTGCCGATTGAGAGTCGGACTCGCTCACAGAGGATTACGTACCAAACAAGAAAGCCATGAGATCGTTCTCACCAGACTGCCCCTCTCTAACGCGTTTATTGTGAAAGGAAAGTTCAATCCGATTGACGTTGTCATTTTTGTTTTATTTCAAACTTTGAAAAAATGGTGAGCTTCCATTACACTTGAAACTTTTTGATGCCTTTAAGTGACGCGAAAGCCTAAAGAAACGAAGTCTGGTGTCCACCACCAGACCTGATGTGAGTAAATACGACCTGAGAAGATAGTTATTGAAAAAGATCTTTTATTCTTTAGTAGTAGATTACCCGCATAGTTACCGTTCCCGTGGGAATACGGGAGTAAAATATAGCCTTCGTCACCCACAGATAGCGGAGCTTCCCAGGAGTGAAATAATTTTTCAAATCGTGTCAGTAGTTTGCAGTCCATCCGATGTAATCAAATAAACAAATAATTAAATCTTTCCTCTTTATAATATTTGTATAAATAATATAGTTCTGAACCTACGATTTCTAATCTTCCTTTTATTAAAATTTTAAAACGAATAGCCATTCATTTAAATGTAAATGCGATTATTACCACTTCTATTCCTGTCTGTGAAAAATATTACCTTAAAGTCTTATCTGACGCTCAGAGCAGTCTGAACGAGTTGAATTTAATTTGAGTATGAAAAGATGCATTTGCAAGTATAAAGATCTGACAGTATTTGAAATAAAGCACTGATTTTATGATCTGATTCGGAAATCAGTTATATACCGTGAATGAAGAATAATTTAATTTTACAAGGATATTCACAAAATTGTAACACAATAACCAGAGTTTTTGAACAACTAGATATTTATAGAAAGAAACAGAATTCGGTTAAAACGAAAAACCCTTTAACACTTACTTGTAAGTGGGTAATAATTACAAAACATGTTTTTAAAATTTTCTGGTTTCATAGATCCAAATCTCTGTCAAATACCTTTTTTTTTCTACGTGAGGGAAAATCCTCATGGATGTTATGCCGGACTCCTATCGACTAAAAAATCTCACGCAACGCCCAACAGCGTATGGTAGTGAGCCCCGGGTAAGCCCTCGGAAGGATGTCCCAGGACTCTCCGTCAAATACTTATATTTGCAATTGCTCCAACGAGGCAGTGAAAAGAAAATTTGAGTTCCTGAATGCACCGCAATTTTTGATTGTTTTAATTAAATTACATGTTTTTGTATGTTTGGTTTATATTTCTAAATTGCAGTTTCGCCTAATTTCAAAACCATGTTCTACTCATTTTCGGTGGTAAATTTTCGAAATCCTCGCAACGCCATTATAACCTAGTTATACCAAATTACAATCGCACCAGTTAATTTCAGTTATTAATTATATCGCTTTGATTGGAAAATAATTGATTCGTATTGTGTCCATTGGAGATTGGAAGCGTGTTTTAGTAGAAATGAGTGGGTAATAATTTTTGAAAATATTTTACCAATGGCTATAACATTGTCTGGTGGCTTGCACACAAGCGTACCAGCATTTTGAAAGGCACGTTAAGTAGTTGGTCTCGGTTGCCTTCAACATGGCAGTGCTTTGTCCATTTCAACATGCATTTGGGACTACTGAGTCCCAAACGCATGTTGTCCGTTCATATTTTAATTGAATAGTGATTCATTTAAATGTGATTAAACTCTTCGGGGAAAAAGACGTATCGATATGAGTACTGAGTAGCCCTAGCAATACATACTTACTATATAGTAGATATACTTGCTAGGACTACTCATTTCGCCCGCATATTTCTTTTTTTTACTCTTTATTTTTATAGGGACTTTAACATAAGCCATGTCAGCCGCCCGTAGATAGGTATATTTCAGGGGAAGAAAAAATACCTCTTTGTCTAACATTCACCGGTATTTGAGTCCAGTATCTACAATTCTATATAACCAGTATAGAATCGTAGATCTATATGACTAAAATATAATAAAGAATATCGATAAAAAATAAATGAACGTTTTCACTAAAAGAGTTTTATTTTCTTCAAGAAGCGATCAACAAGTAATAATATTTCTGTTCAAAACACACTCATTAAATAATTCAATTAAAAACAACAAACGAAACATTAATTTAAACAAAGTTACTAAACATGAATTATTGGAAGTCAACTTCAGGTGTTACACGTTACTCCTGAAGTGTTTTTATTACTTACTAACTTGATGTTAATCTGTTGCTTATCTTATGCTCACATTATTTGGTGATTTATATATAATCTTGTTCGTTTAATGGCGGTGTCATGTAAAATGTGCTTTTAATTTGGATGTACAATATGTACATCAATACATATAATAAAATCGTAACAGGTCGCTGTCTGTACATGAAAGATAAATAAGAAAAAATATTACAGGGGGGCTTTATGAACGCAATAGAACGCTAAACAATGATTGTTAGAATTTTTGTCTGTTTGTCTGTATGTCTGTATGTCTGTATATCTGTTTGTCTGTACGGTTGTGCACGCTAATCTCAGTAACCGCTCAACCGATTGCAATGCGGTTTTTGGAACGAAGTTCCTTATCGCGCGTTGTGAAAGGGGGCTAGACGGAAAAAATTCTCACGAAAAGTTGTAACGACCTTTTTTGTTTTTGTTTTTGTTTTTGTTTTTGTTTTTGTTTTTGTTTTTGTTTTTGTTTTTGTTTTTGTTTTTGTTTTTGTTTTTGTTTTTGTTTTTGTTTTTGTTTTTGTTTTTGTTTTTGTTTTTGTTTTTGTTTTTGTTTTTGTTTTTGTTTTTGTTTTTGTTTTTGTTTTTGTTTTTGTTTTTGTTTTTGTTTTTGTTTTTGTTTTTGTTTTTGTTTTTGTTTTTGTTTTTGTTTTTGTTTTTGTTTTTGTTTTTGTTTTTGTTTTTGTTTTTGTTTTTGTTTTTGTTTTTGTTTTTGTTTTTGTTTTTGTTTTTGTTTTTGTTTTTGTTTTTGTTTTTGTTTTTGTTTTTGTTTTTGTTTTTGTTTTTGTTTTTGTTTTTGTTTTTGTTTTTGTTTTTGTTTTTGTTTTTGTTTTTGTTTTTGTTTTTGTTTTTGTTTTTGTTTTTGTTTTTGTTTTTGTTTTTGTTTTTGTTTTTGTTTTTGTTTTTGTTTTTGTTTTTGTTTTTGTTTTTGTTTTTGTTTTTGTTTTTGTTTTTGTTTTTGTTTTTGTTTTTGTTTTTGTTTTTGTTTTTGTTTTTGTTTTTGTTTTTGTTTTTGTTTTTGTTTTTGTTTTTGTTTTTGTTTTTGTTTTTGTTTTTGTTTTTGTTTTTGTTTTTGTTTTTGTTTTTGTTTTTGTTTTTGTTTTTGTTTTTGTTTTTGTTTTTGTTTTTGTTTTTGTTTTTGTTTTTGTTTTTGTTTTTGTTTTTGTTTTTGTTTTTGTTTTTGTTTTTGTTTTTGTTTTTGTTTTTGTTTTTGTTTTTGTTTTTGTTTTTGTTTTTGTTTTTGTTTTTGTTTTTGTTTTTGTTTTTGTTTTTGTTTTTGTTTTTGTTTTTGTTTTTGTTTTTGTTTTTGTTTTTGTTTTTGTTTTTGTTTTTGTTTTTGTTTTTGTTTTTGTTTTTGTTTTTGTTTTTGTTTTTGTTTTTGTTTTTGTTTTTGTTTTTGTTTTTGTTTTTGTTTTCGTTTTCGTTTTCGTTTTCGTTTTCGTTTTCGTTTTCGTTTTCGTTTTCGTTTTCGTTTTCGTTTTCGTTTTCGTTTTCGTTTTCGTTTTCGTTTTCGTTTTCGTTTTCGTTTTCGTTTTCGTTTTCGTTTTCGTTTTCGTTTTCGTTTTCGTTTTCGTTTTCGTTTTCGTTTTCGTTTTCGTTTTCGTTTTCGTTTTCGTTTTCGTTTTCGTTTTCGTTTTCGTTTTCGTTTTCGTTTTCGTTTTCGTTTTCGTTTTCGTTTTCGTTTTCGTTTTCGTTTTCGTTTTCGTTTTCGTTTTCGTTTTCGTTTTCGTTTTCGTTTTCGTTTTCGTTTTCGTTTTCGTTTTCGTTTTCGTTTTCGTTTTCGTTTTCGTTTTCGTTTTCGTTTTCGTTTTCGTTTTCGTTTTCGTTTTCGTTTTCGTTTTCGTTTTCGTTTTCGTTTTCGTTTTCGTTTTCGTTTTCGTTTTCGTTTTCGTTTTCGTTTTCGTTTTCGTTTTCGTTTTCGTTTTCGTTTTCGTTTTCGTTTTCGTTTTCGTTTTCGTTTTCGTTTTCGTTTTCGTTTTCGTTTTCGTTTTCGTTTTCGTTTTCGTTTTCGTTTTCGTTTTCGTTTTCGTTTTCGTTTTCGTTTTCGTTTTCGTTTTCGTTTTCGTTTTCGTTTTCGTTTTCGTTTTCGTTTTCGTTTTCGTTTTCGTTTTCGTTTTCGTTTTCGTTTTCGTTTTCGTTTTCGTTTTCGTTTTCGTTTTCGTTTTCGTTTTCGTTTTCGTTTTCGTTTTCGTTTTCGTTTTCGTTTTCGTTTTCGTTTTCGTTTTCGTTTTCGTTTTCGTTTTCGTTTTCGTTTTCGTTTTCGTTTTCGTTTTCGTTTTCGTTTTCGTTTTCGTTTTCGTTTTCGTTTTCGTTTTCGTTTTCGTTTTCGTTTTCGTTTTCGTTTTCGTTTTCGTTTTCGTTTTCGTTTTCGTTTTCGTTTTCGTTTTCGTTTTCGTTTTCGTTTTCGTTTTCGTTTTCGTTTTCGTTTTCGTTTTCGTTTTCGTTTTCGTTTTCGTTTTCGTTTTCGTTTTCGTTTTCGTTTTCGTTTTCGTTTTCGTTTTCGTTTTCGTTTTCGTTTTCGTTTTCGTTTTCGTTTTTGTTTTTGTTTTTGTTTTTGAACCTAAACTGGCGTGTTGGCTTAATCATAAAAGAGCTTTATGATTAAGACTGAATTGTTTTAAAATAGACTTAATCATTAAGCTCTTTTATGATTCAGCAAACAGGGCAGTTTCAGACGCTGCTTGACGACTCTGATGAAGAAATACCTTTCCTTTCATACACCTTATGTGACGTAAACGAAGTTGCAGGCTCAGCTAGTATATAATAAATGTCTACAACCTTGAAATGAACAATGGCAGGTTGTGGCTTACTGCTTTGAAACTTTTTGTCTTTTATTCCCTTAAGATCTTCGATTTACGTACAGTTGTATTCAGTTTCTGTCCCTTAGAACACCTACGTGGTTCACCTGATGAATGACGAGTGCTCGTAGCCGACTCAATGTTCTGTCAAAAATCACTACTGTTTTCGCTGTGGCTGGTCCTTTTTTTTAACGCGAGGGAAAATCCTCATGGATGCTTTACTTTGACTTTAACCGACTAAAAAACCTCACGTATCCTGCGGAAGCCCCGGGTAAGCCCTCGGAAGGATACCCAAGGACTGTACTGTCTTTATAATTATTATAGATTTATTTATATTAGAAAACTGGAAACAATAAAATAGTCGATACAAGCTCAAATTATGTCGAGAGAGTCGTGAAATATAATATCGGATTCAAGACGAATGTTTGCTATGTGTCATGAATCATGACTTATGGCGCTGACAAACATACGATACGGTCGCGGGATAACTAAGGAATGTAGGTATACGATAGCGTGATAGAATGTCGACTATATTTCAAAATAATGGTCAGAAAATGTAAAAAGAAAAAAGGCTTTCGTACATATTTATTTTAGTTAGATTGGTTGACACGACGATTAAAAACGACGAGGTTCTATCAAGATCTACGGGCTAAGCCAGTTCCGAGCGTTTTGGGAAAGTGCTCCCAACTTCCCATAGTCGTTCCTTACGATACCCTCGGGATGCGTTTGGATGGCGACATTTTGTACTCCTTCCCCGACAGGAAAAACCAAGGTAGCAGTGATATGACCAGTGTGGAAACTCACACGGGGCCACATTACTGCTTCACCTTGGCCTACATTTAAAGATTGCTTCACGCGATAAGGCCGCCAATAAGACCATGAAAAGGCTATACTTACGGTTTTTTTATGAAATTTAGTGTAAAATATTAAACTTATTAGAACTTCCTTTCAAGGGCTTCCAGCTGCAGGCAGGTTTTAGTTGGTATGAGTACGGCATAGCATTGCTGAAGATGTAAAATAACCCTATAACCCTGTGTTCTACTAACTTATAACATGAGCTACTCAGTTGATTTACCACAAATATCCAAAAATATAAATAAAAAAGCTTGACAAATGCGTGCCCCACGAACTCAATGATCACCAGTGCGAAGTACGCGTCGAGACTGTTTTGCATTGCTCAACAAACACACTATGAAAAATTAATTCTGTTTGATAACCGCAAGCACTGAGGAAGTTGGTTGGATCTTGGTTTAGCACCTAAACAATGCCCTAAACGAAAACTAACCCCTTAAAAAATTAATGGTCACGGTTTGGTGGTCTAGCGCCGGTGTCATTCATATCACAATTTTTTCCCAAACGGGGTGAGCATTACTACAGATGTGTACTATGAATAACTGAACACAATGATGGACAAGCTGGCACATCTCCAACCAGCATTGGTCTATCTCTCGTCTCCGCTGCTCCTGCACGACAATGTGCGATAAAGTTGCAAGAACTGGGGTTGGAAGCTCTCCGTCATCCGCCATACTCACCAGACCTTGCGCCGACAGACTACTACTTTTTCCAGAATTTGAATAACTTCTTGGCGGGAAAGAAATTCAATACCCGAGAGGCAGTACAAAATACCTTTGAAGAATTTGTTGCCTCCTGTCCAGCTGATTTCTTTAAGAAGGGCATAGATAAACTGCCGCTGCGTTGGCAAAAATGCATTGATTGCATGGGTGATTACTCCGATTAATACAAATAAAAAACTTGAGAGGTGTCAAGGGACACCCGAATGGAACGAAGTTCCTTTCAATTAATTAGTGCAGGAATTGTAATAAAATTTTATTTTAATTTTAAAATTTTATTGTATAAAAACAAAAACAAAAACAAAAACAAAAACAAAAACAAAAACAAAAACAAAACCAAAAACAAAAACAAAAACAAAAACAAAAACAAAAAACAAAAACCATAACAAAAACAGAAACAATAATTAGTGAAGGAATTATAATAAAATTTTATTTTTTTTAATTAATAATATTTTTTTTTATTATTAACCCCCAGTTTATTAACCCCCTCCCCGCTTCCCCCCCCCCTTCCCCCTCCCCCCCCCTCCTCCCCACATATTAAATCCCCCCCATATTACCCCCATATTAAAGGAGGGTAGTAGTACCTCTACCCTCCATACTATAGCAAAAACATATAAACGGCCGAATTGAGTAACCTCCTCCTTTTTTGAAGTCGGTTAAAAAAGTGTCGTTACAACTTTTCGTGAGAATTTTTTCCGTCTAGCCCCCTTTCATAAAGTGCATGAAAAAAATTCGTTTAATTTTTTTCATACATAACGGCAATTTCATAGGTAAAGACCTAATATACAATTTGGAAAGTAGATAATGAAAGCTCAACGTATACAGGATGAATTTTTGAAAAGGGCTTGGATGGCCAAATCCGAAACTATAAGGAATAGCTAAAAATGCTCAAAGGAGTCACGAGCCCGATTTTGATAAAACTTAAAACCTCATCATTAGAATTTTGAAAAATCAATAATCCTAGCTGGGAATCGAACCCATTGATTTTGAAAAAAAAAACACAACCTTTATTATTACACCATATGATAGTGTCGCTGTTAAGGATCAAATTCTGCGAATTAATGATATACGGCAAATTTAAGGAAAGTTTAGAATTTTAATAGAATTCATATTTCTTGTACCTAAATTTTGTATCATAATTTATTTCGTTCGAAATCCCAGGATAGATCGTAACTATTCCGTGTTTTAAATCATGCTCAGAATGGTTCTTTGGAGAATATTCTAAACGGAATCAATAATATTGAATGCAGTGCGATCCTTGAGGTCTCGAATCCAGCTATGTATTGAAAACCATGGTCTACATTTTGAACAATTAATCAGTTAAAGTAAGAAAAATAAGAAAGATGAGCACTTTCCTTTAGTTTGCCGTATGTCATTACTTCCCAGAACAAGATCCTTAGTAGCAACACTATCGTATGGAGTAATAATATAGGGTGTGTTTTTTTTTTTCAAAATCAATGGGTTCGATTCCTAGCTAGGATTATTGGTTTTTCAAAAATCTAATGATGAGGTTTTAAGTTTCATCAAAATCGGGCTCGTGACTCCTTTCAGCATTTTTCGCTATTCCTTATAGTTTCGGATTTGGCCATCCAATCCCTTTTGAAAAATTCATCCTGTATAGCGAGCGAATGTATTTGTATATAGAACGCTACTTCAACAAACAAAGAAAACAAACCCTGATGTACCAAATTGCTTCAGTGAACCGTGTCTGAGGCGGTGCACCGGACATCCGGCTACCGGATAACCGCTCAGCCGTGTTACTCTTATCTCAATTAAGGAGTGTTTTCACTTAGCACTACTTACAACATTTTTTTTTTATTTTCGTGACCCCTGCGCACGAGCCGAGCGAGCGTAGCGAGCGTGCTGCGGCAGCGGTCGGCGAGTACTATGCTATACCAGTTGAAAGCGTGAAGGAAGGACATTCCTCGATTGCAGTAACAAGCTCGTGTTCTCACTCTCAACTCGTCACGCAATATTGGAAAGATAATAAATGCCTGCATGCATGTCCATGCATGCTGTTTACATGCATGCTTGACAAACTGCTTGCTTGCACATGGTTAGGGTCTCGTGTAATTTATAATCAGTAGACTACAGTTTAAGTAGGATTTTTGAAATTGTGCGCCTTTGACGTCATGCACTTTTGACAATCTGCGCCTTTGACTATGAGCGCTTTTGACAATTTGCGATCGTTTGTCATTTTGCGCTTTTGACCATACGCTCTTAAACGAGTATTCGTTATCGAAATGCTCAGTTTAAAAAATAAGGTCAAATGCTCCAGCCGTCTTCAATTTTGCGTAACGAATGGCAGTCAGAACCAACATTTTAACGCGTCTTTATTGTCAAAACCATGCCACAAACGATAACCCATCTTGGGACTGTTTATAGCGGCACCATAAAATATCAAAATTAGTATAATATAACCACCTCTCCCTAGGGACAAATACTACTCGTATAATTAAATTGCCTTCAATAACAATCGCTTTCCACTTTCCATTATGTTTGGTTAGGCCTGTTTGTCTGTTTGTAACTCCACATCAACGTATTGACTCAGTTGTGTTCCTTTGTGTTACAACAATAATGAATGTTTATATTATGTATTCAAGTAATCTGGATAAGTTTTGTAGGAATTGGTTAATGTTTATGTTGGGGAATTTGCTTGAATGGTTGGAGTCGTTCCGTTTGTGATGTAAATATTGTGAATTAAGATAATGTTCTTTAGCTTTGAATTTCTTTTGTTCGGGCCACACTAAGGGGAAATGCCATTAATAATGGCGTTGATGAACGTTAAACGTTAGTGTAGCCACCGAATTATCGCGATAATTCGACAACGGCATTCACATTGCCGTTTGACGTTAGGCGATAGCTCAAGTGGCGGCACATCAAAGAGATTAACGCGAGAATTTTTACGTTGAAGCGGCCACACTACGTGTGTCAGTGCGCACCGTGAGAGTGTGACCGTTTTCAGTATTTTAATACCTTTTCGGTATATTTTATTGACTTTTTTCGATATCAGTATATTAATGGGTATATTGGTAAAAGTCAGTATTTTTGGGTATATTTTGAATAAAAGGTTAGGGTAAAGGTGCTCCCTCACCGGGAGCATTCGCCTGTAATGTAACAAATTAGATTCGACTTTGAGCATTACGTTACGGCCTGCCTCCCTGACCGACGAGCGTTCGCGTGTAATGTAACATTTATAGATTCGACTCGAGCATTACGTTACGATGCTACCTCCCTGACCGACACGAGCATTCGCGTGTAATGTAACATTTATTATAGACTAGCTGATGCCCGCAGCTTCGCCTGCGTGAAATTTTGTTCTCTTCTCCGCGTCTCATGGGAACTTATTCCCGGGATAAAACTTGTATCATTTCAGACTATAATCTATCTCTGTGTGACTACATGATAATTTTGCAATCCAATATGGCCGCCGCGCCGAAATCACAAAATTTCATGATGGGTATCGTTTAAGGGGTTTTTTGGTATGCTGAGTACGAATTTCAAGATAATTTTGCAAAATTAACCCTAAATTCGTACTCCGCATATCAAAATTCCATTTATACGATATGCTACATGAAATTTTACAACGGTGGCGAGGCAGCCATATTGGATTGCAAAATTTACCTGAAATTCGTATTTGGCATACCAAAAAACCCCATAAACGATATACAACATGAAATTTCAAAACAGTGGCACGGCGGCCATCTTGGATTTCAAAATTGACCTAAGATTCGTACTCAGCATACCAAAAATCCCCTTAAACGATACCCATTATGAAATTTTGTGATAACGGCGCGGCGGCCATATTCGAATCTTTAAATTAACCTGAAATTCGTACTCAGCATACCAAAACACCCCTTAAACGATACCCATCATAAAATTTTGTGATAACGGCGCGGCGGCCATATTGGATCTCTAAATTGACCCGAAATTCGTACTCAGCATATCAAAAAACCCCTTAAACGATACCCATCATGAAATTTTGTGTTCTCGGCGCGGCGGCCATATTGGTTCTCTAAATTAACCCGAAATTCGTATTCAGCATACTAAAAAACCCCTTAAACGATACCCATCATGAAATTTTGTGAAAACGGCGCGGCGGCCATATTGGTTCTCTAAATTAACCCGAAATTCGTATTCAGCATACTAAAAAACCCCTTAAACGATACCCATCATGAAATTTTGTGAAAACGGCGCGGCGGCCATATTGGTTCTCTAAATTAACCCGAAATTCGTACTCGGCATACCAAAAAACCCCTTAAACGATACCCATCATGAAATTTTGTGATAACGGCGCGGCGGCCATATTGGATCTCTAAATTAATCCGAAATTCGTATTCAGCATACCAAAAAACCCCTTAAACGATACCCATCATGAAATTTTGTGATTTCGGCGCGGCGGCCATATTGGATCTCTAAATTAACCCGAAATTCGTACTCAGCATACCAAAAACCCCCTTAAACGATACCCATCATGAAATTTTATGATTTCGGCGCGGCGGCCATATTGGATAGCAAAATTATCATGTAAAACAGCTGGGTGTGGGGCTCCCGGTCCCGGAACGGGGCCGTCCTACCCATTAAACCTGGTGGTATTCCTCCTCCCTATAGCCGGGAATCCGGAAAGCCGGGAAAATTTCGGCCGAAAGCCAAAGAATTTCCAAAGATTATTCCCGTCGAGAACCGTTCGGCGGCTCTCCTCGGGGGAGCAAGATGGGAGGTTCCCCCGGAGCTCGCTAAGGACCTGAAAAAATAAAAACCCAATTCCTCGTGTGCTTCAAGCTGTAATCCTCACCTTTGAAATTCCAATGAAAACGAATTTTGAAAACGCCAAAAAATAGTCGTGAAATAGTCGTAAATAGTCGTACATGTAAAAAAAATAGTCGTATTATAGTTTCGGCGTTATAGCTATAGGTTAGTGAGGATTATGGCTTGAACGTCAAGCTGTAATCCTCACCTCTGGTGCATGCAAACGGCTAATGCTATCGAATTGGTTTAGGTTCCAAAAAATAGTCGTAAAATAGTCGTAAAGACCTGCCAAATCTTAGAAATAGTCCATAAGCGGTTTCCGAGATGTGAAGGTACCCTGGTGAGGATTATGGCTTGAACCTTTGAAAACTTCAAATTTCTCCGGAACGCCTGCGAGTTTCGGTTCAAAGTTTGTGCCAAAAAATAGTCGTGAAATAGTCGTAAGAAGCTATAATAAATTTGAGTTGATTTAATGTGAAAATAAAAACTTTTTAT